>BSBN01000194.1:10967500-15967500 GCA_027924645.1 Cunninghamia lanceolata | reverse complement strand
TATGTCTGAGCTTTTAGCCCTAGCATGTCGCAAGCCAATCACTACCTGGTGTCTATCTATCTCCACCCTCCTCAATCTCATCTATGCTCGCTGCCTCCATCTCCTCTCCTCTCTAATCTGCCTCCACAGCTGCTGAATCCCAACATCATTAGCCACCAATATCTGCCCTTGAGGCTGTGCCAGTATTTGAGGTTGTCTCTGAATCTATCCCTGCATCTATATCCCTGGTGTTGCTGGTACAACAGCCTGCACTGGTGGAGCCCATTGTCACCTCCTCCTGACTGGTCTCTCCATTCCTATCTCCCCTATCTCTCCAACCCGCGTCAGCCGCATCGGTCTTGCTGTCACCCAGTATGCATCATAATCTGGTAGCATGCCTAGATCTGCAGGACCCTATCCCCACTTCCATACAACTGGATGTAGCCCATCTCTCTCCGCCAAAGCTGTCTCAACCACAACCTCCGGCCCCCAATCAAAAACCTCCTGTCTAGTCCTTCCAAAAATGGCATCACCAACTAGTACTGCCTGTGCTAACCTAAACTATCTCAACACCCTCTCTGGCAAATAGCACTCTATAATGTATATGCCGCATCTCTCACATCCAAGCCATGGCATCCATACAAAGCTATCCACCTCATCCAATCTCCTCCTCCAGTACACTACTCCTCAACGCTGTCGGTATGTCAGAGCTCCTCTATACATCCTAGCATAAGGCTCTCATGCAGCTCTAGCTACCCATCCGTCTGGTCTCGTCACTAGAATATGCTCATAAGCCCACACATGCAAAACTGTAACTCCTGTAGACATACTCACTCCGAACATATATGGACAATCATGCAGGAAATGATAGAGCTGTCCAAGCACACACTCCGCCCATGCATATCTTGTACCATAGGAGAACATCCCCTCCATCATTGTCCCCCATCCTACTGGAAAGCCTCTCATTCACCTATCTCCCACTAGCCATTTGATGATAGCCACTACCACTCACTGTAACCTATCACATAGCTCCTCCATCCTCACCATAGGAATCTCTGAGCCCTCTACTCCAATGTCGAGTGTCCCAAATAATCTCCTGAACGTAGTTGGACCCATATCAGGTTCATAATCTACTGGGTCCCCATCTATCAGAATCTGTAGAATCTGAAACACATCCTCTAGTGTGATCGTAGCCTCTCCTGTCGGCAACAAGAAAGAACTATGCTTGCTCATCCATCACTCGACCATTACCATCATCAGTCCTCGATGTGCCTGCATCAGCTCCAATCTCGATACATGCTCTAACCTGAGGATCTCTAACACTAGCTGCTCTTCTGCATCCAGCAATCTCACCAATCGCAAATCTCTAGGATGTGGCTCTTGTGATAACAAAGGCGGTAGTATATCCTGCATCATGTTAGTCCCTTGCACTACTTAAATGCTATCAAAATTTGACCATTTATTGCTCTCCTAGCTTCTATCTACCATATGCGGTTCAGTTTTCCATATGCACCTATCTGTTGATCAAAAGTGACCTCTTTTACCATATGCGCTTCTATCTTGCTCATATGTGATCTATTCTGCATATGCGATCACTGTTGGACTACATGCAAGCCGAACTCTACATGCACTTATCTTTTTCCCATAAGCGAGCTGCATACCCTAAGTGAGTACTTATCCTTTCTAAGCGAGTTGAATTCCTATATGTGCTTACCTGTTTGCCCATAAGCGACTTATTTATATCCATATGCACATTTTGCTTATACTATTGCCTAGCCAACTAAAAGTGACCTAGTTTTTCTATATGTGACCAAGCCATGCCTAAAAGCAGTCTAAATTACTGTAAGTGACTTGTTTTCCTACACAAGCGACCGAAACTGCCTATCCTAAGACCTAGTCGCTTATGGTGATGTGTGTGCATTTATGACGCTTCTAGCCTATCAAAATCACACTTTTAGCAAAAGTTTCGATACATACCGGTACATCTGATCCCTCTGGTCATCCATGTGTCCTCACTTGCTTGGCCCAATGATCTCTACATGAAATCACCATCCTGATAGCTCTCCAACTCTCGTCGCACATCAACTCTAAGGAGCTCTAGATCTCTATAGTTTTCTAAGCACAAATGAGCCTATTTGCCATTGTTGAACCTACTTATAGCCCTATCCAAACCCTAATTCTTCTATCTCAAAGCATATTTTCATTTGCATCATCCCATTTTCTCCTACCCAATCCCGTTTTCTTTGTGTCCACCTTGTGTTCTAGCTTTTCTTCTATCGCAGGCTAACCCAGCCCTTCCTGGTTAGCCTGGCTTACCTTTCGAGGGGGCATCACCTGCCAGTTACACTGGGGCATAACCTAGTTTATCAAAGGCATATCGTATCTTCTTTGACACAACGCTCTATCGAACATTGTATCAAAGGGGCAAAATGTAGACACCCAAAATTGACTCATTATCATTAGCATTCAAACATCGCATTATCACATCATCTGCATTTGTCTAACACACTTGAGCAATATCCCTAACACATATTTTTCTTTTATTAATTAAATAAATTTATATTTATTTAATTAATTCATTAGCTATTTCTTCTAAACTATAATTAAACAATCTTCAATTATTTAATTATCTTCATTCTATCTATTTTTAATTAACTAAATCTTATTTATTTAATTAAAGATTCCTTTCATAAACCCACTTTCCAATTAATTAAATAAATTTTATTTGTTTAATTAATTTATCTTATCATTTATCTCATGACCCAACATGTGTGCCTCTTTCATTTTAAAAGTTAAGTGGTACTACATCCTTTTATTTGATATCTTTCACATGTAGTACTTTTTATGTACACAAGCACACATGAGCCCTATCTTCCTGCCACTTGTCATCTTCACATTCACCTATGTCTATCTTTCAATCTTAGCCATTCACATAGCAACCGAATCTCCGTTGTTGATTGATTTTGGTTGAGTTATAAATAAACACCCTCTCATTCTATACTACATCTATCCAACATTTATATAGCGTCTACATTATCATCTTAAGCATATTGAGCATTTGAGCATCCATAGCATCCATTGAGCTTTTATCATTATCATCCATTCATCATGGCAACTTTTATCTTCATAATTTTTCATTGTTGAAGAAGCAATCCACATCATAAACAAGGAATCAAACAATCTAGGTGATATTGTGCTTGAATTGCATGCTTTTGATTTCATTTGGACTAGATTCTTTGATGATGGTAGGGTTAGGTTTTCATGGCTATGCTTGATCTTATTAACCTGATTTTTTACCTATTACAGTACCTAGAGAAGTCATCTATGAAGGTGAGGACATATCTAGCCTTAGGGAAAGATGGATGGGGAAAAGCCCTAGATACATCGCTATGAACAAGCTCCAAGAGTTGTGTCACTCTCGATGATTTGCCTTTGTCAAATCTCTCTTTAGGATGCTTCCTAAGGGCACATCCCTCACAAAGACCCTTATAGAATCTAACTCTAGGCAATCATGTAACCATATCATACTATCTAAGCTACTTAAGATAGCGGTAGTTGAGATGGCCAAACCACTCATGCCATAGTTTGCTAACCCCATTTGGATAAGTAAGCAATGCGGTGGGAGAAACATTAGGGGAAAATGTGAGAAGGTATACAACTTGGCTTAGTGATCTGCCCTTCCCAATGCTACTAATTTGTTGTTGTGCAACTCTCTGATCTCAATTGAATCTAGTGTAAACTATACTCTCATGCCCTTGCCTATGTGAGTGATCTGGAACATAGATAGGAGATTAGCTAAAAGTGAAGGTACATTGAGAACATTAGTGAATGTCCCTCCCTCAACTTCAACATACCCTCTCCCAACAACTACTGTTGGAGTGTCATCACCTAAGGTAATGGTGGACATGCTATGGGCTTCTAAGGAAGTGAACTCAACCAATGATCCATGAAGATGCTGAAGATGCAATTACAACAAGAGCCTTGCCCTTGAATTTTTCTTTACCTTTTCACTTAGAAGTTTCTTGGGTTGATGAGGAATCTTTGAAAGATTCAGGTACACCTATGTTGTTCTTCTCTAGGAGATGAGTGAGGTGCTCAACCTTCTTCTTCATACACTTGTGCTCATCATGCCCTATATTCTTATAGTAGGCACACTTTAATTTGTCCTTTTTAGGTTTCCCTTGTTTGGATGAAGTTTCTGTGTGACTTTTAGATGTCTCAAGTTTCTGTTCTTTCTATGTCTCTTGATCCTTCTGAGTGTTATGTTTCTTTCCTTTGATGCTTGAAGCCTATTGTTGTTTACCATTTCTAGCTACTAGGGCTTGAGGTTTTAAGGACTTCACAGTGCCCATGTGGATTAACTTGTCTTGCTCTCTAGTTAAGTCGACAATAAAGTCATCTAGAGATGACATTTTCCAAATGGTTCTAAGAGCTCTCTTGGTGGAATAGAATGTAGACACGAATACAAAGTATTCAGGACCTAGTTTGGAGAGAATTGAGAGAACTAGTTGGTCATCTTTTTTATCAATTCCACATTCTTTTTAACTATAACCTGATAGATTTAAACTTGGTAAAAAATTCTTCTAATGCGTTAAATGTGCTTGAACTCAAACTGATTAACTCATTTTCCAATTCATGAGCTCTTATCTCATCTACCTTCCCAAGGAGCTTCTCGAGGGAGATCCATACCTTGTTGGGAGTTGACAAATATTCTACATGAAAGAGGAGATCTGGAGAGATGCTGAGACATAGACAATCGAAGGCCTGATCACATTTGTTAAATCTCATCATCAGATGGTTCCGTTTTAGTACCCATTGTAACCTTGTTTAACCCTTTGTTCTTTAACATGAGCTAAATTTTATATTTCCAGTTGTGATAAGTAAATGGGGTTAATGAAGAAATATACCGATTAGACTGCATGTTCCAAGCAATTCATAAAAGAAGAAGACAACACAACCCAATAAGATGCCCTGTGATTATTTTAAATACCCCCCAGTTGTGGCACTTTATAAGTAGTGCGTGGGCAAAAATTGCCCGTTACATGATTTAAATGCACTTTTAGTTTAAGTTACCAAAAAATATTTAAATAAAATTTACAAGGGGTAGAACTTTTAATTTTGCAAAAAAATCTTTTTAAATTAAATATAAATATAGCTTTTCTTAGCTAAAAAAAGCCCTAAATTTAAAAAAAAACACAAATCTGGGTGAATGAAGCAGAAAATGTGCTCTAACTGGGAGAAATATGAAAGGAGAGTAAAAAATTAGGCAAAATAATGGTGAATACCATGCAAACAAGGCAGATCAAGGGTGAACAAAGGTTTTGAAGGTCGAGCTTCTACTCCAGAGGCTAAATTCGGGCCAATTCGGGTTGATTTGTGAATTTTCTCAATCTTGGATCATTTGTAATAGGGGCATTGGAGTTTTTTGGGCCGATTTAGTGCCTTTTCTACCTCTAATGGGCACCAAACAAGCATGCCTTCACCCAACAAGGCATTGGCCTCCTAGAAATCAAGCCTTTTGGCCTTTCCTTATTGCTAATGGGTGCCTATACATGTAGACACAAACAAACCTTCCTCTCTGTGTATAAAAAATGTCATCTCTCTGTAATATTGGCTACCTTGCAATGTGAACAAGGTCGATTTGTTTGAGCAAGGGTTTGAAATGCCATAAAATACCTCTTTGCATAGGATTTGGAGCAGGGTCACGGGCTTTCTAAAGCAAGGCGCAGGCTTTTCACATGCTGCTAGCCTTTGTTTAGGATACGTGTCTTCACATGCAGACTGTGAGCATTGCAAATAGGTCATGATCCTTGTGGGAAGGATATGAGCCAAAAGTGCAGGTCGCGAGCCAAAAACCTTCTTCCCTCTTTAGATCGACCATAAAATGTAAGACTCACCCTCTATAATCAAGTAAAATTGAATCAACCTCTTATGCAAGCAATCAAAGGACACCCTTGACCGACGAGGGTTTTGTGTGGGCTCTATTTGTCACAGAAAGAATCTAAGGAACCAAAAAGGGAGAAGCCCTCCAAATTAAACTTTGAAACTCATAATTTGATTGCTATGCTAAAAAAATTTGACATACAAATTACCAGATTCACAACCTTATCAAACTTGCTCTGATACCATGTCAAAAATAAGGATCGAATGGAAGGATACGAGTACCAGTGCGAGTCATGAGAGCTTAACAATTGCACACTCCTACAATACCAAAACAAAGCAATAAGCAAAGCAATAATGAGATGATCTATTAGCTCACATGAACAAGTACATATAGGTACAAGTCTCCTAAGAATAGACGTGCCGAAAATAGGAAAGCAAGATTGAGAATAGTAGTGGCCTAAAGATAGGCATGCAACTACGTAACTCAAGATAAGTGACCCTAGACACCTATTCTAAACATAGATGTGCTAATTAAAGCACCGAGACTCCTAATCCTAGCATGTGCCGAAATAGAAAAGCACAAAAGCCAAAAGACTAAAAATAGCCCTATCCTAAGTGAGATTAATATACACTAACACAATTTACATTGTGCATTGTAAGAAAAAGTGTACATGAAAGGAATGTTTCTTTGTTTTATAGTTTATTTATTAAACTATGAAACTTTTCCCACACTACACTAGATAAGACTATGAAAAGATAAAGTTTAACTCTACTGCAACAATAGAAAGCTAAATGATATCTTATCTAGACAAATTTCCATTTTCTACTTAAATTAAGTGAAAGAGAAATATATGGAAATTGGAATAGATCTATAAACTTTAGAAAATGTAACAATTGAAATGATAGATAGAGTACAAAACTGAAAACTATAAAGAGATGAACTTGACACAAAAAAATGGATTCTTATGTTTGGGATGCTAACGTGATGCACAAATGTTTGTGTAGCATGTTGTTGTCTATACGATGCTCTATTGTCCATAGATGTTGTAAGATCTAACTTTTTTTTCCAAAGTTTTAAACTTGGATGCACAACAGGAAACAAGGACGATGAGAATAGCAAACCAAGGGATACCAGATGTTATAGGAATGAATAAAAGTAATCTAAATCTATGCATTATAAAATTTAAAAAATAGATATGACAAGAAAGAGGAAGGGAGAGGATGAAAAATACCATGTGCTTGAGAGATCTAATAAAACCTATAGCTGGAACATGAGGAAAGGTTGGAACTACTTGGGAGTTTTCTAAGAATAGTCAAGCCGCTATTTTGGTCTTTCCATCTCCATAGAAAGCCAAGATAGAAAATAGATTAAAGAGTGTGTGCTCTTAGTCTATGTGTTTCTAGGATCTAGGAATAGTGACAAGAAGCTGCTATGAATATCAAATTCTCGGTCTACAAGGATTAATAAACTAGTGTTTAAGATTAAATAAGAGGAAGTGAAAACCCAATAGATGCCAAGAACATAATAACAGATTTTACAAGTAATAACAGAAGTAAAAGAGAAGCTTGGAACATTATCACCTCATGCAAGATGGAGATGTGAAGATATACAAAAACCTAAGAGCTTGAGATGTCCTTGACAAGGTAGATATGTCAAGGAAACCCCAGTTGGATGAAGAGTATTCCAAACCTTTGAAGAGTGTCGATAAATGTTGTTGTTTAGATTCACATGAGAGTTTTCAATTCCAAGAGCCAAGAAGATTGAAAGATTGATGTTGTGTAGGCCAAATAATGTTGTTAGTGTGAATGGGGGTGTTTTCCTATCTGGTTTCCCCTTTGTAGTGTGAACAAGGTACTTTATCTAAATAGTTCCTAGTTAGGACCTATTCACACATGTTCACATGTTAAACTTACTTAGGTAGTTAGGACATTTAATATTTGTGTCATCTAGAAGGCATCTTATCCACTAGTTGTCATTTAATATTTGTGACACACTTTAATGTTTGTATCTCATGTCATAGGATTAAGACACTTATTAACATCATACATTGTCCTGCCTCTAAACCTTGCATATATAAGGAAGATATCTCATTGTACATTGTAATGAAATAACTTGCACAATGGAAGAAGATAATATGGAATATTCTGTAAATACTTTATAATAACTGAGAATAACAGGCCACTTCAAGGGGGCAACCTCCAAATATCTCCAATGAGAACACACTTCACAATATATGATGAATTAAGACTCATATCCTCCTATATATACCTAATTATGCTTAGGATGAATAGACACACCCCTATATAACACCTAGTCTGACCTATCTAACTAAATAATAATATAATAATGATAACATGACTTAATTAGGAGTTAAGATAGCCATAAGCTAACTATTCATAACCCTATGTACCTAATATTAAGGGCGTAGCATGCCCCCTCTCTTCAAAGAAGCATTGTCCTCAATGCTAACCAAGTGTGGATTCTTTTGAATGAACTCCTCATCCTCCCATGTGGCCTCTTCCACTAGTAAATTCTTCCATTGGATGAGATACTCAGTGAGGGTTCTATTCCTCAGCTTCTTCGTACGTGTTTGAAGAATGTACTCTAGTTCCAAAATTATTCTTCCTTCTTCATCGAGCTCTGGTAGTATTGTTTGAATAGGAATATTTTGCCCAATTACCTTCTTCAAACAAGAAACATGAAAAACTGGATGTATCTTTGTTGTTGGTGGCAACTCTAGCTTGTAGGCAACACTACCAATCTTTTGCATGATTTGGTATGGCCCATAATATCTTGGAGACAACTTATTATTCTTTTTTTGTTACTTCAATGAGATTTGTTTATAAGGCTGCAATCTCAAGAAGACCCAATCCCCAACTTCAAAATTTCTTTCACTATGATGTTGGTTTGCCTATTGTTTCATTTGATTTTGTGCCATAGCTAAATTCTCCTTGAGTCCTGAAAGTACCTGTTGTTGATGAAGCAAGTGGTCCTCTACTGCCTGAACTCTCGGTTACACCTTTAATGATGATGTGATGGAAGGAGGATGATATCCATAAAGTGCCAAAAATGGAGACATTTTTGATGAGCTATGAAAAGAAGTGTTATACCACCATTCTGCAAGTGGTAGCCAATCTACCCATTGAGACTGTTTCTCTGAAGTGAAACAACGTAGATATCCTTCCAAACATTTATTAACAACCTCAGTTTGCCCATCTGATTGAGGATGGTATGAAGAACTATGAGCCAATTGAGTACCCAAACATGAGAATAAATCTTTCCAAAATGACTAGTAAAGATAGGATCACGATCACTGACAATAACCTTAGGTGTACCATGTAGCTTTTGGATATTCTCCAAAAAAACTTTTGCCACTACACTTGCTGTAAAAGGGTGTGATACTGCAATGAAATGTGCATATTTAGTGAGGCGATCAACTACTACCATGATGACATTATGACCTTTAGATTTGGGAAGCCTGTGATGAAGTCCATGGATACCTCTTCCCAATGCTGGCTTGGAATAGATAAGGGCTGCAAGAGACTTGGTGTCTTAATTGTCTCCCCCTTATTTCTTTGACAAACCAAACATTCAGCCACCAACTATTGAACATCACCTTTTAGCCCCTTCCCAAAAAAAATCTTGTTTGACTCGATGATATGTCTTCAAAAATCCTGAATGACCACCAATTGGGGACTCATGTAGCTCTATGAGAATCTTGTGTTTAAGAGTGGAATTCTTGCAGAGATACAAGCGCTCTTTATACCAAAGAATATCCCCCTTCAAAAAAAACTTATCTGAACTACTAGGATCACTTTTTATTTGTTGGATGAGATTACTTGTTGCAACATCATTTTGCCACTCTGCTTTGGCTTCTTCCACCCAATTTGCTTGTAATATTGAAAGGGCACATAATAAGGCTTCATCTTTCTCATCCTTCCTAGAAAGTGCATCAGCCACAATATTTTCCTTCCCTTTCTTATTACAATCTCAAAGTCATATCCCAACATCTTAGTGACCCATTTTTGTTGCTCTTCAGATGATAGTCTTTGTTCCAAAAAATATTTTAGGCTATCATGATCTATCTTAACCTTAAAGTGTCGACCCATTAAATAAGGCCTCCATTGTTTAACTGCGTGAAGGATTGCTAGCATTTCCTTCTTATAAATAGGTTTGAGCTGATTCTTACCCTTTAATTGACGACTCTCAAAAGCAATTGGTCGACCTTCTTGCATGAGAACTGCTCCTACCCCATTTCCAGAAGCATCACATTCCACAATGAATTCCTTGGTGAAGTCCGGAGTGGCAAGCACTGGAGTTGTACACATAGCCTCCTTCAATTGCTCAAATGCTACATTAGCAGACTCATTCCAATGAAAAGAATCCTTCTTTAATAGAGTGGTGAGGGGTGTTTCTATACGACCATAATTCTTCACAAATCTTCTACAGTACCCTGTCAATCCCAAGAATTCCCTTAGTTTCTTAATGGTTTTTGGAATAGGCCATTCCATGATAGCCTTAATTTTGTTACAGTCCACCTTTACTCCTTCATGTGAAACTATGTGTCCCAAATACTCCACCTCCTTAAGACCAAAAGCACACTTGGATGGCTTAGCATAGAGTTGATGATCTTTGAGTAATTGTAATGCTTGATCTACATGCTGCAAATGTTCTTCCCAAGTCTTGCTATAAATCAATATATCATCAAAGAACACTAACACAAACTTTCTCAAGAACTTCTTAAAAATAGAATTCATCAAACTTTGGAATGTAGATGGTGCATTGGTAAGGCCGAATGGCATCACCAAAAATTCATAATGACCCTCATGAGTTTGAAATGTTGTCTTACAAATATCTTCCTCCTTAATCCAAATTTGGTGATAACCAGATCTAAGATCTAACTTGGTAAAATACATAGCTCCATTCAATTCATCTAGCAAATCATCAATGACTGGAATAGGAAACTTATCTTTAATGGTGTACATGTTGAGCACTCTATAATCTAGACACATGCACCAAGTTTCATCCTCCTTACGCACCATCACCACAGGTGAGGAGTAAGCACTTTGGATATGCCTGATAATTCCTGCCTCTAGCATCTCCTCAACAATTTTTTCTATCTCACTTTTTTGTATGTGTGGGTACCTATAAGGCCTGATGTTTGGTGGTTGGCTCCCTAGAACTAGTTGTATGGCATGGTCATGATCCCTCTTAGGAGGAAGTCCTTTAGGCATATCTCCAAGAACCACTGAGTGATGATCAATTATTGCTTGTAAATCTGGATGAGTAGGCGCATTAGATTGAGAGACTTCTAATGAACATAGCTGGGCCACAAATCCATTCGCTCCTTTCTTAAGCAACTTTTGCATTTGATGAGAGATTACCATCTGTGGGGATTTTGCCTTCAACCCCCTTAGCTCCACTACCTTTCCTTCTGATTGAAATCTCATGAATAGTTCTTGGAAGTTCATCTCGATTGTTCCCAATGTAGTAAGCCACTGTACTCCCAAAACAATATCTGCTGCACCCATGGATATCGCATACATTGGGGTATCAAGTTGATAATCTCCCATGGATAATTTAATGCTATGACACTTCCCTGAACAACTAACTGTACCCCCGTCTGCAATTAAAACTTGAAACTCTGGGGCTGGATATATAAAACAATTTAGATGAGTTGCCAACTTTTTGTTGATGAAATTATGAGTACTACCTGAGTCGATCAATATTGTTACTTTCTGCTTCTTTAAGAAACCCACTACCTTGAGAGTTTGTGGTGTACTAAAACCTGAGAGTACATGACAAGAAATGATTGGTTGAGAATCATGTGATTCCTCACTTGACTCCCTATCCTCCTCTAATATGGGTTCCTCCTCTTCTTCCTCACTTGGACCATCAATATAGAACAATTTCTTTTCACTACATTTATGTCCTCGACTGTATTTGCTATCACAATTGAAACACAACCCTTTTGCTCTTTTCTCCTCAATTTGCTGTGGAGTCAACCTAGTAGGTTGAGGAAGAGAAGGTGTTGAATATCCTTTCTCTCTTGTCACATTAGCCCCTTGCTTTCTAGGAATCCAATACTTCTCCTCTACCTTGCGTGCCAAGATAAAAGACTCATTTATCGAGCTAGGACTAAACATGCGTACCTCATGTTGAATGTGATCCTTGAGACCACCCAAGAATAAATCATTCAAGTTCTCCTCTGAAATTGTATCCACTCTTAAGGATAGATTTTGGAATTTTTGAATATAATCCTTAACTGATCCTGTTTGTTGAAGTTTAGCAAGCTGGCTGAAGAAGTTGTCTGTCACACTATTGCTATATTGTGCTTGGAGTTCTTCTGTAAAAATTGACCATGAGACGGTGAGACCCTTTTTCCTTTGATGAGTACAAAGCCAACGATACCAAATGAATTGATCTGGTTCTAGATATAGGGAAGCCATCGTGACCCTTTGTCCATATGGGATTTGATGTACTTAAAAAAAAAATTCCATTTGGTTTATCCATGTTAGAGGATCCTTACCATCAAACTTGCGCATATCCACCTTTGGAAAAAAATTCCTAGATCCCATAGGAGTATTAAAATTTGTGTCCTTATTAGCCAGCTTGAAGGTTTCACCTTGGTTGCTTGAGAACTCCTTTCTTGGTTCATTCATATAGGCGCTTAACATGCTTCGTATATCTGATATATCTCCTCTTAAGTCACACATATCCCTCTTAATTGAGGAAACCTCTTCCTTGACCTTACTTATTTCCTCATTGGGATTACTATCCTCTATTGTTTCCCCATCCTTATCAGAGGATTTCCCTAGTGTGGCAGCATTCTTTTTGCCTCTTGTTGCAGGCCCCGTCATGATGGAAACCAATATTTTTAAAATAAATCACACAAATGAAATGTAAATTCTCTAAAATTTTTACTGTAACTTACTAGGGCCAAGATACCATGTACCCAGAAAAAATTCTAAAAAATTAGCAAATTTGTTGCCTTGAGAGTGAATTTGTTGGAAACCCTAATTTTGAAATAACTCTCTTATTTTTGCTTAAATTTCTCCAAGATTTGGACTGTAGGGTCCTCTAATATGTATTCAAAAACCCAATACCAATTATGCTCCAATTCATCAAGATGTGAGAGATATGTAGATCTCAAATAAATTGTGTAAAAATTGTAATTCTGCAATAATTCGCTCAAATATACTCCAATTCCTTTGAAAAAAATTGTCTCTACGGTGCCAAGATCATGCTCTGATACCACTTGTAATGAAATAACTTGCACAATGGAAGAAGATAATATGGAATATTCTGTAAATACTTTATAATAACTGAGAATAACAGGCCACTTCGAGGGGGCAACCTCCAAATATCTCCAATGAGAACACACTTCACAATATATGATGAATTAAGACTCATATCCTCCTATATATACCTAATTATGCTTAGGATGAATAGACACACCCCTATATAACACCTAGTCTGACCTATCTAACTAAATAATAATACAATAATGATAACATGACTTAATTAGGAGTTAAGATAGCCATAAGCTAACTATTCATAACCCTATGTACCTAATATTAAGGGCGTAGCATACATTTCATGCAATGGTATGCAATGTAGTGTGTATCAAGTCAAGCTTTGCATCTTGTATATTTTATACATCATTATTCTTGGCAATATAAAGCGTTGTTATTGCTTTTATCTCTTGTTGTGGAAGGTTGTTTTGGTTGCAGGTGATCCTTAGCTGTCTTGAGTCCATTGACGACTCTTATATGGTATTAGAGCTTTAGATTTGTGATCTCCTTCCCTCTTTTTCGAGAGTTTCTGCCAAGAAATATTTTCGAGTGCATCCTGGTGCAATATTGTAGGTTGCAGTGTGCATTTACTTGACTTAGGAGGCTGATTCAACTTCTACATGCCATTTGTTATTGTTAGAGATGTTTTTTACATTAGAAAGAAAAACTCTTTCTTGGCTTTGTTCGCCACATCAAAAACGTTTCTAGGTATCTTCTAGTTATTTCATGCAACAAACAAATTTTGTGGAAAATTAATCACAAAATTTTACAAGTTCTTTCTCCATTGGATGTGTTGATTTTGCACTCTAACTTTGCAGGCCTATATCTTAGTCATTTGAGCTCCTTTTTGTGAGAATTTGTTTTTTATTTGGGGTAGAATTTTGCAGGCTTCACAATGGTGCAATCAGATTTTAATTTTGGTGTTTATTTTTTTCCATAAATTATAGATTTTCATCATTGTTTCTGAGCAGTTCTCATTTTCATAACTTCTTGGGACTCCTAATTTGGTTGTGGCATCTTTCGGCATCAACATGGAGACACATGAGAAGTGTTCAGAGACATCATATATCTTGACCTTTCTTCCTTCATATTCTTTCCAGGAATGGGAAGAAATCCTGCATACATCCTTGGTCTTGTTTCTTCCTAAGGGGAGGAACATTGTTTAACGATCTTGGATCATCTTCAACATTCATTGTCGAGCATCTACCATCAGTGTAGGAGATTATAATTTGAGGGAGGCTACTTGGCTTATCTTCTTCTCTCTTATGGGGGAGATTTTCCTCACATGGGGTTTTGTTCTTCTCATACTATAGAGAGCTTTTCATATTTTTCTCTTTTGGAGAGGGGTTTTTTCCTACAAGTTTTTCTCCTTTTCTCCATTTGTGAGAGATTATTTGTACTTGGGTACCTCACATGGCCTAGTAGTCGGTACCCATCCTTGCATCTTTGCATTTGTCTACTTCTCCCTAAGTTGCACTTAAGGGGGGTGTTAGTGTGAACGGGGGTGTTTTTGTAACAACACATTCCATGATGCTCAATAATTAACATATGTATTAATCTTAACCAAGAATCATAATACATCATGATTATCCAAATCAGAGTTAAACAAGAATGAATCATTATCATTTCAATAATTAAGCATGTTATTCTAAACTAGAATATAACAAATCTTTCAATTACAATATCCAATTACATCTCATTAGTGAATAACCTTCACTATGCATGTACAAAGTTATGCTCAAGGAATCAAATATCAAATTATACATAATAATTGATTATCAAGTCATATAATAAGAAGCACTACATCTGGAACATATGACATCTATCTTCAGAAGCCTCAGATTGTCTCATTCTTGGGAAGGAGAGCATCATCCAGGTGCTTTTCCTCCAACCAC
Source organism: Cunninghamia lanceolata (assembly GCA_027924645.1). Classification (NCBI taxonomy): domain Eukaryota; kingdom Viridiplantae; phylum Streptophyta; class Pinopsida; order Cupressales; family Cupressaceae; genus Cunninghamia; species Cunninghamia lanceolata. Next base: position 15,952,447 of record BSBN01000194.1, on the reverse strand, counting down.
AAACCAATGGTACCCTACACAACTTCCTACCTGGAAGTGGCCCTACCCTTCACAGCAGGTATAGATATAAGGAACTGTTAGGTTATCCATCTGAGTATGTAGTGTTGTGTACTTCATAATGCCTCTCAGTCACACAACTATCAATCCACTCTAACTATGTATGACACTACTGGAGACATTATTCCATCTGGAGCACTGTGGACCAACAATGCATGCAGAGACGGATGCATTACTCTGGCCAAACATTTGCATACATAAATGTTATGCAATGAATGTTGGCATATGTCCACCACCTTGACTCAACTTCTAAGCTATCATGTCCTACAGTAAACATAATTCGACCCTTCTTAGTCTAGAACAGTTAAGTTCAAAACGTCTTAGTCCATTCCTTGGACATTTGACTCCTATCTTGTTATCCCATTCTTAAGGTTCTCGGTGCTTAAGCAACCAGGGACTAGTGACTCCATGTCACTTTGTCCTGCATTTGTTTACAGAAAAAGGTTCAATCATGTTCTCAACACTTAACCATACCGACTTGGTGTTTACTTTGTTTACCTTCTTTCAAGGTTTACATTCATGTCATAATGTCTATGGGTGAACTTGTAGTGACTCATAGAGTCGATTCCCTCTAACAAGGTTCTATCTCAAGAGACCTTCTTGATTCCAATTCTTAAAGAAAAAACTTAACCATTTGAAAAGAGGGCTTTCATTTATTATTGCACAACAAGATATATGGTGGCAGGGTTCTATTCTTGTAAAAGAACATTTCAAAGAATAACTTTCCCTTAGAAAATATGGCTCAAACCCATAGAAGTCAAAAATAACATGTCCACAAGAACCTTCTCGTTACCATGAGATTTAACATTATAATATCAAAATACATTACATGTACAAAGGTATCATTACATGCAGTCGAAGGTTTACACCTTTTACATCGAGGTGTTAAGTTTTAATGTTAAGAACAACGGTTCCATAAAAAGTTTTCCATCAAGACTGGAACAATATTCATCTTATTAAGGTTCAGCCTTAGTTATTATCATAACTCCATAGCATAATATGGCTCAGCCTCTACTTGCTATCATATGTAAGGCTCTAGTTATCGAGAGCATACATTGATACTCTCGACTATCATAGACATTAAAATTACAGTCACCCTATCGGGCTTTATAAATAACACATACCTCAAGCCTTTGCGGCTATCATTCAAACATTATGAAACATCATAACAAGTTTCAAGGTGTTTAGGGTAAAATTGGATTCATTGATCTTTTGTAGTTTAGATGTTAAAATCCTCCTTTCACCCTAACATTGAAGGATCTAGGGTCGAGTGGCGAGCACTATCATACCCTAGGTCACTTGCAAATGAAGGGAAGCTTGGATTAGGGAATTAAATATCAATTTTTCCTTCTACTATGCTCAATTAACCATTAAAAACCCTAATTATGCAAATACGACAGTAAACTGATGAATAACAGAAAAAGCTCTTGTAGACAGGAGTAAAATACCAAATTATAGAATACCTATTTTTGGGGTTCCAAAGCGGAACAGTCAGGGACATTGGAGCAGGTGCCCATGTCCAAGGTACCTACTTTTTTAGGGAATCCAGACCTCCTTCGGACACTGATCAGCCTTGTAACTTCTATTTTCTAGAATATGTCTGCGAAGGACACTAGAGCGAGCGCCCTAGTCCCGGAAGTGCTCCTTTGTCCGTCTTTCTTTTAGATCTTGAATCCCTGATGTCTTCCTAGCCTTTCTACAACTCCACTTTTCCCAGATGCAACACCTGTAACCTGCAATCACAAGACTTGGTTTGGGGGTTGTGGTGTTTATAGGTTTGCCTCAGTCAAACCTTAGAGGACACTTAAGTCTCCAAACACCATTATCAGATAAAGAGGGCGTGCCCTTTTGAGGTAGAGGCCAAAAACCAAAGGAATCAATGATAAAAACACAATAATATGTCACCTTGTAGTGAAGCTTTCATGGAGGAAGATGCTCTTCATGCCATGAAGGAATTGGTGCTCAAATCTACAAATATCAATGCACAAAACACACAAGTATGCTCTTGCAACACCATAGAAATCCTTGAATCACCTTGAGAACACAATAGCTTGCTCATTGGAATCTAATTGAAAACTAGTTTACAAATGAATGGCTACACATGCTTATATATGCACCTACAAGCATTCCCGCCAAGATATTAAAAATTAAACTTTATCGTGTTGGCAAAATAACCTCCTAACGGTCATAAACCGACACCCAGAAATTGGGGCTGCCCTAAAATAGGGTAGGACTAGGGTGCGGGCACCCAAGTCCTCCCCCCTAGGTCCACCTAGGTCCTATTTGTCATGGGACTTAGGCCTCATTCCATTGGGATGCTAAAATATGAACTAAAATGTCCTAAATGCACTCTAAAGACCCAGGAGCTAAACCTTATGAGGGAAAAGCCCCCAATGGGACATTTTCTGACGTTAGATTTGTACATGCATTAAAGTAAGGTCACAAACATAGAAAACACACCAAGCATGAAGAAGACACACCAACCGCATAAAAGGCAGTAATAGGCATGCAAAACACAGAGAAGACAGTAACAGTCACACAAAACATGGAGCAGACAGACAATGCATAGAAGACACATTAATGCATGGAAGACAGAAATGGTATCTTTTCTTTTCTTTTTCTCATATATATGAAATGCAAATGCAAGTATTGAAAAGTAAACAAACCTCCCATAATACATGAAGCACTACTCAGGGTGCTGGTCTTTGTATATGGGGCAACACACACGCAATACACGCAAAACCTCCCAAAATGCATGAAGCACTACTCAAAGGTGCTGATCTTTGCATATGGGGCAACAAACACGCCATACAAAACAAGCATGCCAAAACACACACACTTGAAGACACCTAGAAAACATGACAGACAAGTGATGGTGTTGTTGACCCTTTTTTCCTCTGTCCAGAGCCAAATAGTCAACCTGGTATTTTCCTTGAAAAGCTTTTGGAAAATGTTGCCAAAAAATGAAAAGTGCCAAATTGCCTAAAAAACCTTACCATTGGAAAGAGCTTGAAAAAATAGGCAAGTTTGTTTTTTACAGTACCCTAAAATTTGGCCAAATAAAGAAGTTATTGATGGTCAAAGTTTTGGTCAACATACAGTTCAAATATGCATTTGGCGGGCTTGAAAATCTCCATCAGCCTTAGGAAATAATGAAAAAATTAAGTTATATACTTTTTTGAATGTATATCGGGCCAGGGAAATGCATATACATTAAGGGAATCTTCCACAGGTCCTCGGGAATATTCCCCATTTGTATATCAGCGATATGCAAGGAAAGATACAAGAGAAACATACAATGTATAAATATGCATTCATGGCATATTCCTCGAAGATTCCCCATTTGTATGTTTAGCGCTTGTATATTTGCCTTGTATGTTCACACATACAAGAAAATATACATTCGCTAAATGTACAAAGGCAAATGTACATTCGTGGCATATTCCCTAAAATATTCCGTAGTTGTATGTCAGCAGGCTTGTATATTGCTTTGTATGTTCGCAATATACAAGAGGAAATATGCAAGGAAAAGATACATTGCATGAATGTTCCTCAAAGATTCCCTGTTTGCATGTCTACAAGTTTGTATATTGCGTTGCATATTTGTCATACAAGCCCAATGTACATTTGCTACAGTGCCGCGGGGAATATACAAGAGATTGCTGCAAGGGATATACAAAAGCTTTTGTATATCGCCAAGATGCTTGATGTGGGGCCTGCGCAAATACAACAAAGAGGTTTGTATGTCTCCTACATACAAGTGATACATTGCGGGAATATTCCTTTGAAGATTCCCTATTTGTATGTAAGGGAGTTTGTATATTTGCATATACAAGGGCACAAATGTACATTTGCTACAGTGCCGGCAGGACATACATAAGGTGGGGCTCGTAGGTTTACAAATGAGATTTCATGCAAGAAGTGCTACAGGGAAATATACAAAGGAGTTTGTATATCTTAGAGATACAAGTGGTGGGGCCCGTAAAGATACAAAGAGGTTTGTATATCATATACATACAAAGATGCAAATGCTACAGTGGAATATATATCAACTTGTATGTTCGCACATACAAGCCAATATACAAGGAAACATCTACAATCCAGACCCGAATAGAAGTTTCAATCTATTCTATGTTGTTCTTGGGTCCCCCTTGTATAAAGGTGTTTGTATGTCTCGACATACAAAAGAGCATGTACAAGCCGGATTTCAAATGGATATCATTTCTGCCTCATTCAGGCTCCGGGTCCGTTTTGTATGTATCAAGCCATTTGTATATTGCGATATACAAGAAAAAATACAAAGAGTCAAAGATGCAAGCCGGACCCGACAGGTAATCAAATATACTTAAAGGTCAGTTGGGGTTTGATTTGTATGTATATGGCACTTGTATATTGCGATATACAAGTCAAAGATGCATTGCGATATACAAGGCGGATTTGAATCAGGGATCAGTTTTGGCACATAAGAGTTTGGAGTCCACTTTGTATGAATAAGTGTTTGTATATTTTGCATATACAAAGAAATGTACAAGGAGAAAATATACAAGTTGGATCTAGCGGAACAATGAAAAGCAGCTAATGGTGTTTTGAGGTCCGCAGCTTGTATTTTTGCATATGCAGAGGAGATACAAGTGGTAGGGCCCGCATATACAAGGAGGGAATTGTATGTATATACAATTTCACAATGCAAAGGCACAAACAGGGCCCGATATGCAAAGTGCTATGTATGTGCAGAAGGAGTTTCAAATGAGTTTTGAATGCCGATTCAGGCGCCAAGATGCAGCGATATACACATAGATGTAGATGCAGTATATACAAGCAGTTGACTGAAAGTTTGAGCGCCTGTATCTTCCCCATTTCAGCGAATTTTGACATGCTGTAAGAGGCAAAAGTGCATGTTTTTGCCTCCTCTTTCATTTGAGCAGGTTTTTGGGGGAATTTTCCAATGTTCAATTTTTAGATCTGAGGTTGCATATTTTGGACGACTGGACATTTCAGCGACTTCTTGAATGAGATATAGATAGTTTTTGCATTCATTGCTGTAGGTAAGGGAAGCTGCTCGCATTCATGATCAAAATATCTCCTCATTGATGTGTTAGCTAAAGATTGGCGATGAGTAGGCAGCTGCAATACAGACTTGAAATATCTCCTATCTGCCCAGCGCCAGATTTTGACGCCATAGCTGTTGTAGCTGGACAGTCATCGATTGAGATATTTTTCTATGACAGCTCTTTGAGTGAATTTTTTATAAGCGACTTAGGATAGTTTTGGAATGCTATAAGTATGCATTCGAATGTTGTAAATAACGTTGGAATTTTTTTGGCATTAAGGCTTTTCTGTTTCCAAACAAAGTTTTCATATGTTGTAACCGTGCCTTTCTATTGAATATATGCAAGTTCATTTTACTTCTTTAACTGATTTTCTAGTTCTGTGTGAATCTACATATGGTTTGTCTGTGAATGTTTTATTCCTCTCAATCATATTGCTTCTCACCTCTGCTAGAGTCACCTAACCTATGTATACCTACTTGCCATATTCTGATTGTATTGTGCATCCTTCAGTTCTGTGGAAGTTTCTTTAAATCTGTCTGGTGTATCACCCTTTTATGTTTTTTTTTTTAAAAGTTTTTTATTCATTTTCATTGCAAGCATTCTCTCTCCCTTTTCCCCCAAAAATTTAGTAGTTTAAGGCAATAACTAGACAAGGAAGGCGGCCTTCTCCGGAGGTCTGATCTCACTTAGCAAAGTCCCACACTTAGAGATCAGTCCCATGTTATTCCAGTTTGCAGAGGTTTCACAACTGTATGCAAGGGTGCAAAACTGGGTGATAACAGGTGTGTTACCTATTTCTAGGCTCATCACCATCTTAGGCACATTACAGGCACACACTGACGATTGGGCTTCACCACAACAATCACCGAAGACATGCTTAGGGTAAGTGCAAAAAGATGGGGGGCCAAAAAGTGGTTAAATTAATTTTTAAAAAAAATTAAGTCATAACGCGAGTGGGTTATAACGCGCTTGCGTTATGACTTGCTATAAATAAATAAAAAGTTTCTAATCTCATTTCATTTCTTTCTTCTCCTCTATGCCTGCGGCTTGCAAACCCTAGAAAGTGTGCTCGCGTTTTACAAAACTCCATTCAACACAAAAACCTTATTGATTCATTGCCAAAGTGCCGCCACGACGTCGAGCACGCCAAAGGAGTGAGTTATATTTATTTTTTTGTTTGAATTTGTTTCTAAATAGGTAGGTTTTAGTTGATTTTTGATGTATATTTTGTTAATTGTCAGGAAATGTTAATGCACCTCCTCCTCCTCCTCAAAATCCACAAAATCCTAAGGAGGAAGTACTTGTAGAACAACAACCTCCTCCATCCATTCCTCGACATGCCCCTGGAAGACAAGAAAATATAACGGGGCAAATTGAAAACAACAAAAAAGAAATTGAAGATATAATTGCAAGGTTGAAAGATCCTTCCACTTCAACCTTGCATAGGTCCACGCTTGCTGAATCTCTTGAATCTATGTTATCAAATGTAGATTCAATTAGTAAGCAAATAACTAGTTGGATGGATAAGATGAGAGAGTTTAGAGATTATTATGCAGACAAGCTATCATACCAAGATGTGAAAAAATTACAAATCACAAAATTAGACTTGTGTTCCATTTTCACAAACCCACAAACAAATCAACCTCCACCCATTACATGCAAGAGGTTCCCTATCCATTGGTGCAACAACCAAGAGATAAGGGACAATTTTGGGCAGAGGTGGTGGATGGTTTTTGACCATCCTCCATGCAATAATAATGAGGTCCCGCAATACTTTTTGAGGAAACTCTACTGTGAGTTTGCCCTTAATAAAGTGCCAAACTATTTTGATATGTGAAACTTCCAGGGTAGAGGTGGGGGGTCAGCACAAGATAGACCAGGGGCACGTCTTGACCCACTACAGGTAGTGAGACGAGTAATCAGCAGACCAGCCCATGAGCATGTTTCTATCCCTTCCATTGTGAAGCAGAGTGTTGAGGTCGATACACTTCAGTCCATTAGTGCCTTGACCCAGAGCATCATAGAGCATGTTGGTCCTGCAGCACAGAGTGGGTTGGGAGATAGTGCGAGGAGCAGGGTCCCACCCCATACTTGTCAGATTTATAGGTTAGCCTATGGTTATGACCCCATGGATAGTCAAGACGCAGGTGCACAGGCTACATCTACAGCTGAGCAGATGGTGATGACAGATACCCTCCTGAGTGAGACTTTCAGCCTTGATACTCAGGTAAATATTAGCAAGTTTATTGAATTTAATTTATTAAATTTCATTTTTGAAATGCAAGATTAACTAATTTAAATTGATGATTTTAATGAAATTTCAAGGTCATAGCATCGATGCAGTTTTCAGTGGTTCTCCACCTGCATTTTACACTAGATCATCTACTGTCGGGGTATGTAACTAGTAACCAATTATAAATATTACATGTGAATAGCATCGTTATATGAATGGTATTCTAATATCTAATTTTGGATGTTGAATAGGTTAATACTGTAGATTTCACGGCAACACCTGCCAGCAGTGGTGGACTTCAAAGCTTTACGAAGGTAATAAAATAAATAGTTTAATGAATGAATTGTACTTACTAGATTTTTGTATGTGACTTGTGTGCTTTATTGTGTGTACTTCCATGTTTAGATGAACGTGTGTGTATGTTAGGAGCCATGATTTGCATCACTATTATAGTTTTCATAATTGAATAATGTTGTTTTATTTCCAGATGATGCAGGCTGCAAAGACACCTCCCCATGTTCATAGGGCAATGGAGCAGGGTGTGGCCTCTGCGATTCATAGCTCCATGGCATTGACAGGGGTATGAGGCAGATTAGTAAATTTTAATTTACATTCATTGTTATAGTTGTCTATTTTTGAAAAATCAAAAGATTATTGATTTGAAGTTTAATTTCTATCTGGATGGTTTCTATAGGACATGACATCACCAGGGCCTATTCCTGCTACTGAGGCAAGTGAGGAGACAGATCATATGTTAGCGGTAAGTGATTATTTTGTTAAATGTTTTATTTTTTATAACATGTAATTTCTATATATTAATGTCTATACTTTTTATTGTAACAGCTAAAGATGCAGGAAGAACTAAATAGGAGGAGTAGCCCTCAGGTTTGTAGTAGACCACCCACATGTGCATCTCCATCCCCTAGAAGATCAAAGGCTACCCGTGATCTGTTCTCTTCACCAGCCAGAGGGGAATGACTTTTTATTGTGTTCCTTTGTTGTATGCCTATATGGCATTCTTGTAAGCCTATATGGCTATTTTGTATATATGTTATACTTATATCGACATATATTGATGTATGCCTATATGGATATTTGGTTAATACAAATCTTTTTTATTGATGGCGTCCATACTTGCATTATAAATCCACGTTTGAATGGATATTTGTAGATGGCTACTTTAAATATTTAAAGTCCAATTGTATTACATAGGATGTTTGTTGATCCAATAAGCTAGCTATTGTTATTCAAGTATCACCTAAACCTCATTTTGGAACTAAAAGATAAAAGTTGTATTTAAAAAAAAATGAATCATCATGTTGAATAGAAAATATTAATATTCTTTGAGTAGCATAGAATGTCAACTATATTCAATACAAAAAAATGAATCATCATGTTATTCTTTATGTTTGAGATCCTGAAAATGACTAAGTCTGGTAGCCTGATATCCTGAAACACTAGGATGAATATCCAAGTCATTAGGATGATTGCGCCTTGAGAAAAAGTCATTAAGATGAGTGCCTAAAGGAGACTTTCTTAAACATTCAAACATTGAGCAACAAGCATGAAGGGTTAAGGCGCAATTTGCAACTCATAAAGCCTCAAAAGGGTGCCCAACTTAGAGAGAGCATTCATTTAAGACAAGGCGTCCATTGACACCTGTTCCACGATAAAAGTGTGCCTAAGGAGGAAGGAGAACAAGCCTCTAGTAAGTGAAGCACACCTATTGTCTAAACCACTTCATTATGGCACCCTAGCATGAGGAGGAGTATATAACTCAATAGGAAATGGTGCCTAGAATGAAAATGAAGGACTAAGTGGCATTTTCAATAAGCATCAATTCACCTTGAGCTTTCAATAAATACATCAAATTGAGCCCCATAAGCCTAGGCATCCTTTTCCCTCAAAAGAACCTTGTATCGACGTCAAGAGTTGGTCGTATCGGCGTATCAACAGACCTTAGTTAGGCTTCACCGATAGTGGTTTGTCTTGCCGACGAGTGTGGTTCGAAGTCGAAGACATCAGTGTATTGGAAGATAATCCCACCGGCACATCAGAAGAGCAGTTGAGAGCTTCGCTGATGAAGGGGGTCACACCGACAGTCGAAATCCATCAGTGTATCGGCCCAATGAGATTACAGTTCACCAATGTTTGGAGTCTCACCGACGGGTGTGGTCCAAAGGTTGTCATTGGTGAGATCGGTGTGTTGTAACTTATTGAACCACTATGATTTTGAATATTTAGATTTAGAGGGCATTAGACACCAAAACTTCTTGACCTTTAACAACCCAACCTAGAATCAATAGATTTTTGTCCATCCCAACTATTCTAGTCAAGACAAAGCATGTTGATTCTCATTTAATCCAAAGTTCATTAACAGGATTATCTTATCATAATATTTAGGGAAATGACTACCTAGATGGACAATGATGTGAGCTATCTATAAAGAAACTTGCAAGAAGTATAGGAGGCATGAGAATCCCTCCATGTTGTTTATCAAGTTGAATGATCTATGACACATCATGTATCATTAGAAAATATTCTCGAAGAGAAAGCAAGTGAAAATACTCAAAAAAACCCATAACAAGGTGGAGAAGTTTAAAGGATGGAGGTTGCAACACTTTCCAACCTCATAGCCACACTAGTCTAATGGATCAGGATGCTAAAGGCTAGAGGTGTTGAGAAACCTCTAAAGGACAAAACTATAGAAAGACCAAAAGTTCAAACGAATCCATTCAACACTAGGGTTGAGAAAAACTAGGGGGCAACTCAATCTTCCCTATCTATTTTTTTTTTTCAAAAAACTAGTAATGACACTTTCCCACATCTTCAACAACCTAGTGGAGCTTATGCGCCACAAAATCATGTGACTCCCATAGTGTATCATCCCATCACTATCTAACCAATGTATCTAGAATATCAAACAAATGTGTAAATGAAAAATCAACTTAGTACACAAGCCCCATCCATGGGTGAAGTTGATTTTTCATAAGAACTCCAACTATTACCTTCCAAAGGTCTCTATACATTTTTTCATACAACCCATTGGTGATTTTGTGATACCTTTCAATATGAACAAATTGGTCAAGGCAAGAATTTGAGAGTTCCTAAGTGTGAATTTGAGAGTAGATAATCTTATCAAAAGTCACAGAGAAATTAATAAGGACCATAGTGTTATCCCTATGACTTGACACATACTGCTTGTTTCATAAAGCAAAGGGACATGATATAAATATTGTTGTTATATGGAGCCTAATCAGACTCGGAGGTTAAATTTACCCAACTTTCATCAGCATGATTTCCCGCCAAAATATTTTTCTACTAGTTTTGGTGCCTTGAAGTCTAAGTGCATTAAAATCATTCTGAGTTGGCAACCTAATCCAATGACTTGACACGGATCCCAAAACCACCTATTTGACCAATAGGATCCTAGGCACTCACTTCATGCATTATGATTTCTAGGCGCCAGTTTGATGCTCCATCACAAGGAAAGTGCGCCCACACTTGCAAGTGTTTTTCTTCAGGATCTAGGCGCCAGTTGAAGGTTGTAGTTGCCAAGAAGAGCGCCTAGCAAGAGGAAGTCTTTTGGAGTCTCCAAAACACATCAAACACTTGACTAACAACAAGATAGCTTTTTCCCAAGTTAGGCACTTCAAGAGGGAAGTTAAAACATGAATAAGCGCCAACTTCTCTAGGCGCAAACTCAAGCTTGTTGAGGATACACATGGCGCCCAACATTCCTTGGTGATTTCACGAACTTCAAATGCTCAGAACTGTTCAAGGAATGCCCAATGCCCCTTCTTGATGATAGGCACCAAAGTGAGGGTGGAATTGCACCTTGATGGCATTAGGCTCTATCTAGAGTATGCTACTCCATGGAAATGTGCCTTCTTGCTTAGAGTAATTCAAACACTCCAAGGTCTTCAGTGATCAATTCCCCAACTTATGAAATGTCCTCCTTCATTTTAAAACACATTGTAATGCTCCAGAGAGATGACTATACCTAGGTGTCAATCTGGGTTAGAAATGCCTCCAAAGTGCGCCTTCTCTTTCAGAATGCAAAACAAGGTCCAAAGGTGCTAATAAAGTGAAGCGCTTCTTTGGAAAAGTCCCAAAGATTAAGATGTGCCTTGTCTTAATGAGGTGCACCTCTTGGGTAAGAAAGCTTGTAAAGTGTGCCTAACTTAGTGAAGAGGTTGATAACTTCTAAACCCTTCCTGGAACTTACATTGCTTCAACTGAAGATCATCTTGCACCAATACATCACCAAACTTTCAATCACAAGATCAATTCAAACTTAGGCGCTCATTAAGAGTCTTTCTAATGTTGGCGCATATGAGAGGTTGAACTGGCAAGAGATGGTGCCTACCTTCCTAGACCTTGTTTCAATATGTTTGAGTTCCAAAGTTGACTCAATGGTATCAAGATGGCGCCATAGAGTCTTTGGACTAGTTCCTTAGAGTTTCAAAAACATTTTGGCTCCTTGAAAATTCCTCCTACATGCTTGGGCGCCATTTCAAGGTCCTGGAACCATGATGTAGCGCCTTATTGCTCTAGGCGCCCATTCATGACTGTGCAACTTGAGATTGGCGCCTAGAGTGAATAGGCTTTCATCTTGACTTAATACACTACCTCCTTCTGATGATTTTTGGGGCAGCAGAAAACCTTTCACCATGGGCAAATGCCTTAGAGATATAAAAAACCGAGAGAGGTTATTGTAGAGGCACTCTACATGATCGGTTTGCCTTAGACGAAATGTTTCTAAGTGACACGATTTTCGAGTAACATCTTGTCAAAGATTGCTGCCTTTTTGCACTTTGGACTCTTTAGGGATATCATCGGTACAATGTAGCTTGGACTGTTTCGACATGTTTGGGTGAAAAACAGGACCATGCCTAGCCTAAATGTACCCACCCGAACGCATTGGAATAGTCAGTTTGGTCACATCAGGAGCAGGATGAAAGTTACACCCCTTTGCAACTTTACACTGCCTCCTTCTGATGATTTTTGGGGCAGCAGAAAACCTTTCACCACGGGCAAATGCCTCAGAGATATAAAAAACTGAGAGAGGTTATTGTAGAGTTACTCTACGTGATCGCTTTGCCTCAAACGGAATGTTTCTAAGCGACAAAATTTTTGAGTAACATCTCATCAAAGATTGCTACCTTTTTGCACTTTGGACTCTTCAGGGATATCGTCGGTACAATGTAGCTCGGACTGTTTCGACATGTTTGGGTGAAACACAGGACCATGCCTAGCCTAAATGTACCCATTTGGACGTGTTGGAATAGTCAGTTTGGTCACGTTGGAACAGTCAGTCCAATTTCCTCTTCTCACGAAGTTCCTTCATAGCCACTGCTATCTTTGCATTCTTAGCTTCTATCTCTTCCTGTGTTGGTTTAATTCTTGATTGTTTCCTCGGCATGACGGAGAATTTGTCTATAGCATGATAAAGAGACCAATACTAGTTCCTAAGAAATGAATACAAGATAATAGTGGGATTGTATTTTTATTATGTTGTAAGGATTTATTCTTGTATAGTTTGACATCATGGTATGTTAAGGTCTGTTTATTACACATAATTATTAAAGAGCCCAAGTGTAGAAAATATACATGGCATCATGTGAGATTGTAGGTTGCTTTCTTGATTGGGAATGTGTCTATTTTAAACATGTATGATAAAGCATGATAAAGTAATTCAATCCGAAATAAGGAAAATTTAAAGCACATGCATGTAAAGACTTGACATACCTAAAAAATGAAGATTCGAATGGAGAGAGTACCCAATTATGTAGTGTTTTTTTCTTCTTGCATCAAACTCCTTAACAATTTGAGTTTTTCACCACTTGCTTCCTTTTCAATGTTAAATTGAATAACACTCAAATATAATTACTAATAACAATACTATTAACCAATCTATAATGTTAAATTCCTAAAATTGAATCACAATTAACATTGCAACACTACAAAAATTGAAACTTGAATAGATATATATCAAACTTGGTGTGAAAACTATGTTATTTCCTCCTTCTCAAGTTGGCAAAGAAGAACATGTGGTGGAAAGATCATGCAAAAGTGGTACAATGTGTCAAATGTGCATGTGAACTTCCCAACAACATGAAAGAACTTTTTTTTTTGTCGGAGCACGCACAGAATCAGTAAGAAAATAGAGCATGTGGGCCTGGATCACGGGGGTCAACACTTTTTTACCATTTCAATAGCAAGAAATAACACGAGCGCGTTATAATGCACTCACATTTTTTCCTACTATAAATTGATCACATCCTTTGCATTGATCACATCTCTTTCCAAACCTTCCCCTTCAAACTTGAATGACCACAAGGTTTTTGAGGTAGAACTTTTCCTGTTTCCTACAAGATCTTGCGAGATGCTCCGCCATATGATAGGCATAATAATGAAGGGGCAAGCCCTCATAATCAAGTTCTTGATAGAAAATGCCCATCGAGGAAGAAAGACAAATCTTCTTTGGAAGCAGAAGTTCTAGTTTGTGACAAATCCTTATCCAAACATAAATAGCAGGGGTTCTGTCAAGCGATTTCCAATCCACTTCCACAAAGTCTCCTGAAGACTTCCTGATTGATTCCAAAACATCCACACCCTAAAACTGGAGAGGCAATCAATATAATCAAACCCATAAATCTACATTTGATGAAAGAAACCCTCAACACTATACCTTAAACCCTAATCCCTCAGCCCTCAACCCTAAACCTTATCCCTAAACCCTAATCCCTCAACCCTCAACCCTAATCCGTCTTCCCTAAACTCTAATCCCTCATCCCTAAACCCTAAATGCTATCCCTATTTCTAAACCCTCAACAAACTTGATACTATACCTTAAACCCTAATCCTTTATCCCTAAACCCTCCAACCCTATCCCTAATCCTTACACCCTCCACACTATACTTTAACCCTAATCCCTTGACACTCAACCCTATCCCTAAACCCTTGACCCTTGAACCTCAACCCTCAACCCTCAACATCAAACCCTAATCCTTCAACCCTTAACTCTAATCACTCAACCCTCAACCCTATCCCTAAACCCTAAACCCTAATTCATCAACCCTAAAACCCAATCCCTCAAACCTAAACCCTATCCCTAAACCATCAACCCTCAACACTATACCTTAAACCCTAATCCCTATCCCTCAGCCCTTAACCCTTAAAACTTAAACCCTATCCCTACACTCTCAACACTTGACACTATATCTTAAGCCTTAAACCCTCATCCCTAAAGCCTCAACCCTAAATCCTTAAACCTTCAACCCTAAACCTTATCCCTAATCCCTCTACCCTCGACACTCTAACCCTAACCTCGACATTAAATGCTAATCCGTCAACCCTAAACCCTAATCCATCAACCCTAAACCCTCAACCCTCAACACTATACCTTAAACCCTAATCCCTCAACCCTCAACCCTAAACCTTATCCCTAAACCCTAATCCCTCAACCCTCAACCCTAATCCATCATCCCTCAACTCTAATCCCTAATCCCTCAACCCTAAATGTTATCCCTATTCCTAAACCCTGAACAAACTCGATACTATACCTTAAACCCTAATCCCTTATCCCTAAACCCTCCAACCCTATCCCTAATCCTTACACCCTCCACACTCTACTTTAACCCTAATCCCTCGACCCTCAACCCTTAATTGTCAACACCAAACCCTAATCCATCAACCCTTAACTCTGATCCCTCAACCCTCAACCCTATCCCTAAACCCTAAACCCTCAACGTCAAATCCTAATCCCTCAACCCTTCACTCTAATCCCTCAACCCTAAACCCTATCCCTAAACCCTCAACACTATACCTTAACCCTAATCCCTCAACCCTAATCCTAAACCTTATCCCTAAACCCTAATCCCTCAACCCTAATCCGTCATCCCTCAACTCTAATCCCTAAACGCTATCCCTATTCCTAGACCCTCAATGGGCTCGATACTATACCTTAAACCCTAATCCCTTATCCCTAAACCCTCCAACCCTATCCCTTAACCCTAATCCCTTGACCATTAACCCTATCCCTCAACCTCAAGCCTCAAGCCTCAACTCTCAACATTAAAACCTAATTCATCAACCCTAAACCCTAATCCCTCAAACCTAAACCCTATCCCTAAACCATTAACCCTCAACACTATACCTTAAACCCTAATCCCTATCCCTCAACCCTTAACCCTTAAAACTTAAACCCTATCCCTACACCTTCAACACTTGACACTATATCTTAAGCCTTAAACCCTCATCCCTAAAGCCTCAACCCTAAATCCTTAAACCTTCAACCCTAAACCCTATCCCTAATCCCTCTACCCTCGACACTCTAACCCTAACCTCAACATAAAATGCTAATCCATCAACCCTAAACCCTAATCCGTCAACCCTAAACCCTATCCCTAAACCCTCAACCCTCAACACTATACCTTAAACCCTAATCCCTCAACCCTCAACCCTAAACCTTATCCCTAAACCCTAATCCCTCAACCCTCAACCCTAATCCATCATCCCTCAACTCTAATCCCTAATCCCTCAACCCTAAATGCTATCCCTATTCCTAAATCCTCAATAGACTCGATACTATACCTTAAACCCTAATCCCTTATCCCTAAACCCTCCAACCCTATCCCTAATCCTTACACCCTCCACACTCTGCTTTAACCCTAATCCCTCGACCCTCAACCCTATCCCTAAACCCTTGACCCTCAAACCTCAACCCTCAACCCTCAACGTCAAACCCTAATCCCTCAACCCTTAACTATGATCCCTCGACCCTCAACCCTATCCCTAAACCCTAAACCCTAAACCCTCAACCCTCAACGTCAAATCCTAATCCCTCAACCCTTCACTCTAATCCCTCAACCCTAAACCCTATCCCTAAACCTTCAACACTATACCTTAAACCCTAATCGCTCAACCCTAATCCTAAACCTTATCTGTCAACCATAATCCGTCATCCGTCATCCCTCAACTCTAATCCCTCATCCCTAAACCCTAAATGCTATCCCTATTCCTAGACCCTCAACGGGCTCGATACTATACCTTAAACCCTAATCCCTTATCCCTAAACCCTCCAACCCTATCCCTTAACCCTAATCCCTTGACCCTCAACCCTATCCCTCGACCCTTAACCCTTAAACCTCAATGTACTCAACCCTCAACGTCAAACCCTAATCCCTCAACCCTTAACTCTGATCCCTCGACCCTTAACCCTTAAAACTTGAACCCTAAAACCTATCCCTACACACTCAACACTCGACACTATATCTTAAACCCTAATCCCTTAACCCTCATCCCTAAAGCCTGAACCCTAAATCATTAAACCTTCAACTGTAAACCCTATCCCTAATCCCTCTACCCTCGACACTCTTATTTAACCCTAATCCCTTGACCATTAACCCTATCCCTCAACCTCAAGCCTTAAGCCTCAACCCTCAACCCTCAACTCTGAACATTAAACCCTAATTCATCAACCTTAAACCCTAATCCCTCAAACCTAAACCCTATCCCTAAACCATCAACCCTCAACACTATACCTTAAACCCTAATCCCTATCCCTCAACCCTTAACCTTTAAAACTTAAACCCTATCCCTACACCCTCAACACTTGACACTATATCTTAAGCCTTAAACCCTCATCCCTAAAGCCTTAACCCTCAATCCTTAAACCTTCAACCCTAAACCATATCCCTAATCCCTCTACCCTCGACACTCTAACCCTAACCTTGACATTAAATGCTAATCCGTCAACCCTAAACCCTATCCCTAAACCCTCAACCCTCAGCACTATACCTTAAACCCTAATCCATCAACCCTAAAACCTAATCCCTCAACCCTCAACCCCAAACACTATCAATAAACCCTCAACCCTCAACACTATACCTTAAACCCTATGAGAAAAGCTTTGCGTATGGTACATCCATAGTGAGTAAACTACTAAACTATACCTTAAACCCTAATCCCTCAACCCTAAACTTTCAACCCTAAACCCTATCCCTAATCCCTCTACCCTCAACACTCTACCTTAAACCTAATCCCTCGACCCTTAACCCTAAACGCTATCCCTAAAGCCTCAACCCTAAACCCTAATCCCTCAAGGTCCTAAACTCTAATCCCTTCTCCCTAAACTCTAAATCCTATCCCTAAACGCTCAACCCTCAACCTTAAACCTTAATCACTCAATCCTTATCCACCCCTCTCCTCCCCTATCTGGCTCACTCCCATCTCTACCCTCCTCTACCCTTGACACTATACATACATACATATAGGCATACATAGATACATACATACATACATACATATAGGCATACATACGTACATACATGATTAATAGCCTTAAACATTAAAAAATTTAAGGGGAACATAACGCGAGTGGGTTATAACGTGCTCGCATTATGTCAAACATGACAAACAACAGACTTGCGCAAAAGGAAAATGCAAAGCAAAACAATCCCAAGCCTTGGGCTTGGGATTTGCTTTGGATTTCCAACCCAAAGGCTTGGAGTGCCTTTTGAATAGTCACAGACGTGTTTTTCCATATTCTTCAAGATTTCACATAATTTCATTCGTGCTAACCCTCAGATTTGCACGTGTTTCAAGGTCGAACAAATCAAATACCTAGGTAATGTTAGGCTTTCTCTTAGCTATTTGACGATGTGATTTTTTTCACATTTTAACAATGTTAAGCCTTTCATCTTTAATTTCTTTTATTTGTGTGTCCATTTTTGGGCAAAAACCACTGTTTGGTCTTTTTTTCATTGTAAATTAACTATTCATTGAAATTTCAGAAAAATTACATATTTAGAAACTAGACTCCATTCTACAAATATTAAAAAAAGAAAAAAATTATTTTCAATTAGTTTTCAAAATTTATAGGGGTAGCACGGCCAAAATTCTATTTTTTAGGATGTGTCCACTTTGAAAATTAGTAAAAAATCAAATATTCATTCAAAAATTATCAGAAAAATCGGGCATAAACTACATGCTATTAGATAATTTCTCACTGAAGCAATTTTAAAAATACCAAAAAAAAGTTGACCTTTTGAGGGAGCCACAAAACATGCTATGCTATGTTTTTTTGACAGAAACAACACCAATTTCTGTGGCTCCCTCTTTTGAACCCCTTAATCTATGTCATTTTCAAAAAAAAAATAGTAGTTTAGAAAGTAGACTCAGAGCACTACGAACATTGTTTTGGTTGCATCTCCAAATTTTGAGTGTAACTATGCTCAATTTCTCATCCAAGGCCAGTATTTCCTGATTTTAGAAAAAAAAAGTGGCCTCTTAAGACCCCTTTTTGGCCCCCCATCTTCTTGCACTTACCCCTTAAGGGTTGAGTTAGTCACAGAACCGCTCCTCGCCTCCGTAGAAGACTTTTGAAAATGACTGGATGATGCAATCTGCTTCGAGAAATACACCATCCTCACCTCTGCAGAGGGCTTAAGAAAAAGGATATGCTCGATATCCCACCTCTGTAGAGGGCTTACTTGATTGATTGATTGATTGATTGCAAACAAACTTAGGATGCACAATGCACTACTCTGGGGTGCAAGTCTTTGCATCTGAGGTCAAACACATTGGTAACATCTATAACAGACAGCTTACTTTAGATGCCCCCACCTTAAGGTGGTTGATATCAGTTATTGATATCAAGCATGTTAAGGTAGGAAGAAAACACACAAGGGAACACCGACTTTCACAAAGCCCATGCCCCTCAGAGGTGACATGTACTCTATAATCGCCAAATGTTCCCACAAACACATCCCTGCAAGAAAAATGTTAGTGTCTACAACATCATGATAAGCAACAACATCAATGCATATGATTAACTGCACAAAGAGCTAAGGTTATACAACAAATTCAGAGTTCAAGGATAACCAAGGGCTATATCACGAAGCTCTCCGAATCAAGTATTTCCAAGGCTAGATTCAAAGGTAAACAAAGGTGCATGGAGCAACAGTATTGTTAAGGTTTGTAAATGCAATGAAAACATCATTAATATTCACTACGCAGAAAGCATGAGTTCTTCCACTAGCCAAGTGTCAGATAAGATATACAACCCCATCATCATATTAGGAACTATAGTCCATTTTTTGATTGCTCTTGAAAGGGACACTAGGTCCGCATCAGTATAAATGTTTTTCGTCATCCACCCGCTAGATGGAAACACTAGAGGAAGGGAAACAATAAATACGAGGAGAAACAAGGGTCTTAGGGACAGTTACATAGGAGGGTGCCCCCAAGTCACCAACCACGATGCTATGTCCGTAAGACACAACACACAACAATGAAATCAGAGAGAGGCAATTTAGAAGAATGATGATACAAATAGAAGGTCACAACAGAGGCAGTCTCCTGGTATCCCGAACCTTATGGGAGAATCCGAGGTCATCCCAGGAGGCCTAAACAACACATAACACATCATGGGGGAAGCACATCATGAAAGAGATAAAAGTTTATAGATACTTACCTGGAAGGCCCCTTCTGGGCTAGAAATCATAAAAAATCATTCTCTTTCCAATTGCAAACATAAGGTACCATTACCAAGTTTTTATAATTATTCTTTTGTTCATTCTTAAATGCTTCTTGGTTTGACTCAATGTTAGGTGGAATGTTTTCTTGTTGAAGTTCATTATTACACATATTCGCTATCCTCTTAGGTGGTGGGAGAAGCAAGTTATTTTGAGTGATCTCATCATCCATCCTTGAAGGAGTTAATGTGAGAGGCTTTTTCCTCATCCACTAGTACTACATCCTTAGTGATGTCCAAATGAGTTGAATAATCAAACAAAGGAGGGACATTAAAGGTATTCTCTTCCTTAGTGACATCCAAGGTATGTGGACAATCAACTAAAGGAAGAAGGCTGGTGGGACGATCCACAGAGGTAGGAATTTGATTATTGTTAAATGAATGCTCATATTGTATCCATGGAATGCTCTTTGTTAGAGGGAGATCTTCATTCATTACAGCTTCATCTTGGCCAAGGAGAACAGTGGAATTACTAAAGCTATCTTTCTCATGAGTATTCTTATTGATGAATTTAGTTAAATCTTCTATTATAAAAGGATATGCTCCTATGAATAGTGTGAAGCTACTAAAATAACGTGGATAAAAAAGTAATTGCAATTCATATGTAGAACATATAGAAGCATCAATACCACTTATAGAAGCTATGTGCTCTAGAACATAAGGATTATCATTAGTGAAATTAGAGAAATTTTCAAGATCTAGGATATAATCATGCAAAGATTTCATAGATGAATAAAATGAAGATTCCATAATGAGATGCCAAATCATATTTTGAAATATTTTCAAAAGTATGCAAAAGACAAGCGCAAAACTATATGCAAAACTAGCCTAAAATGCTTGATTTTTTGATACTTTTCAAAACCAATGAATGAAACAACAAATGTTGTAAGGATTCTGATCGAGGAAAGCAAGTTATATGTCTGATATCAGTCCAAAAGAGCAATATAGTCACTCTCAACACACTCTTGATCCAAATCCAAGATAATACCAAGTCAAAATATAGTGAAATTATGTCAAAAAAGACACTTTTTTCACCAAAATTCAATGCAAAAGAGCATAACAAAGGGTGTTGTGAGAAAATTATGATGGAAAGTAAATTATATCAGAAATAACAGTAACTTGATGCAAAAATACCCAACAAAACACGATTGTAGCACCACTTAAGGTAAAACCCTAGTGAAAATATAGCAAAATATGCAATTTTTCACGGTTTTCCAACTCCAAGACCTAGCAAAAGAGATGTTGTAAGAAATTTTAGGAGGGAAATAAAAGAATATAAATAATATTAGTCACCTCAATCCATAAAATTGATCACAACACGCTTGGAGTGCAAACTAGGTCAAGCCCTAGGGCAAAAATAGCTAAAATGTGTAGTTTTTCGCCAATTTTTCACTACAAGAGCCCATTAAAAGGGTGTTGTGAAGATTTTTATGAAGGGAAGAAAATTATTACCCTGATAACATCAAATTAATGCAAAAATATATTTCACAACACACCTACGGTGCAAGTTTGGAGAGCCAATAAGGCCAATTTTAGCAAAAATTATCGTTTTTAAAGCCCTTGGTTTGAGATTTTGAAACAAAATGCTATGCGAATGATTTAATGTCTGATTTTTAATGGAAATTACATACTCTTAGATCTGAAAATGATTTTCAATCTTAATCATGCAAAATTCCCATACAAATTTAATGAAAATGCACCAAAATTTCTAGTTTTTGTTGAAATTTTTAATGCAAAAAATTTCAATTTAAATGCAAATTTACACTAAAATGCAAGACTACAGCCAAATGCAAATTTGAATGAGCCTCTAAAATCAGTAGAAAAATCAGATAAAATATTTTGCCTACAAACCCTAGATTTTGGAATTATTAGGTTATCTAAAAATTGTCATAATTTCCACAAAACCCTAGCAATTAAATGATGCAAATGCAAAGCAAGATTTTGAATTTTTGTATTTTTCTATATTTTATATCAGATCTGATACAAAAATCATGAATTAGGAAAATTTAGGAAGAACTGACACAATTTAATAAGCCCAACAATGCATTTTTTTTGTATTTTTCCAAATTTTCAATTTTTTAAAAAAAATTTCTCAATGCAATAAATTAAATGACCAAATGAATGAATGAAATCACACCAAATCTGTAGTCAAACACTCAGCAAGTTGCAATTTAAGTTCAAAGACACGGGTTCACCAAAATGTTTAGGGTAAAATTGGATTCGTTGATCTTTTGTGGTTTAGATGTTAAAATCCTCCTTTCACCCTAACATTGAAGGATCTAGGGTCGAGTGGCGAGCACTATCATACCCTAGGTCACTTGCAAATGAGGGGAAACTTGGATAAGGTAGTTAATTATCAAATTTTCCTTCTACTATGCTTAATTAACCATTAAAAACCCTAATTATGCCAATACAACAACAAACTGACGAATAACGGAAAAAGCTCTTGTAGACGGGAGTAAAATACCAAATTACAAAATACCTATTTTTAGGGTTACGAAGGAATAGTAGGGGACACTGGAGTGAGCACCCAAGTCCAAGGTACCTACTTTTTCGGGGAATCCGAACCTCCTTCAGACACTGATCAACCCAGTAACTTCTATTTTCCAAAATCTATCTACGGAGGACACTAGAGTGAGTGCCCTAGTCCTAGAAGTGCTCCTTTGTCCGTCTCTCCTTTAGATCCTGAATCCTTGATGTCTTCCCAGCCTTCCTACAACTCCACTTTTCCTGGATGTGACACCTATAACCTGCAATCACAAGACTTGGTTTGGGGGTTGTGGTGTTTATAGGTTTGCCTCAGTCAAACCCTGGAGGACACTTAAGTCTCCAAACACTGTTGTCAGATAAAGAGGGCATGCCCTTGTGAGGCAGATGCCAAAAACCAAAGGAATCAATGATAAAAACACAATGATATGTCACCTTGTAGTGAAGCTTTCATGGAGGAAGATGCTCTTCATGCCATGAAGGAAATGATACTCAAATCTACAAATATCAATGCACAAAACACACAAGTCTGCTCTTGCAACACAATAGAAAGCCTTGAATCACTTTGAGAACACAATAGCTTGCTCATTGGAATCTAAATGAAAACTAGTGTACAAATGAATGCCTACACATGCTTATATATGCACCTACAAGCATTATTGCCAAGATATTAAAAATCAAACTTTACCGTGTCAGCAAAATAACCTCCTAACAGTCATAAACCAACACCCAGAAATTGGGGCTGCCCTAAAATGGGGCAAGACTAGGGCACGAGCACCCAAGTCCTCCCCCATATTTTAGGCAGGGTACAGCTCAAGGGGTCCACCTAGGTCCTATTTTTCATGGGACTTAGGCCTCATTCCATTGGGATGCTAAAATATGAACTAAAATGTCCTAAATGTACTCTAAAGACCCGGGAGCTAAACCTTATGAGGGAAAAGGCCCCAAGGGGACATTTTCTGACATTACACAAGGCTTGAAATCCATTTAATAAAATTTGATAACCCTATACAGGTTTTAACACAGGCATGCAATGATAATATCTATCCACTAAACACAGTCATCATATGATGACATGATAAAATAATATTTTAAATGGAGTTCAATTCTCTACCATATGACACACCGAAAGATTCACATATGCATAACATTGATACTAAAAACTCCAAGTTGGCCGAGGGTTTACTATATACATAGTAGGGTATACGTAACCTTAACAAAGATAGTAATAATAGTTAACACCACGATAATACACAATATATAACTTTGTGATTAATACGGCTTCATAGCCATGGCATAATAGTGCATGAATAACGTGGGTCGACACTGTTGACACCCACCTTTAAACAATTGAAGACTCAAATCAAATATGATTATTGAGTGTAAAACAATGAGATACAACACATACCTGTAGCTAAAGCTTATTCGAAGGTAGGAGCTAGGCAAAAAGCATACACAGTGTTGGTTTTTCTTCTGAATCAGCATCAGGGTTTGCCAGTTCCTATGCACATGCAGATTCAGCCAACTAATACAGGAGGTTGCGTGAGCTCCTCCCCTTCACTTCTAGTTCTGCCGCACCAAGGGGGGTATCCTTATAACTTAAGATGTAACCTTGACTAGCTCAACAACACAATGATTTAGCTTGACAGCAACAGGCAGAATACTCTCATGTATGGACCAAGATCTGTATGATAGATCACAAGGTGGGCAACGTTCTTGGACATATATGTCTGGTCGGGTATGAGAGCATGCATGGGGTTCCTAATCCTACTCCTACAACTAACAGGTGGAAGTGATGAAATGGGCGGACATAATGTCCGGGATGCAAGACAAGGGGTTTTGGCTCATAACTACTGATCCAGGAGCAGACTGGTGCCTATCCATTGGGCAAGGAGTCAACTAGACGTATACAACAGATGGTTTGCAACTTTCACTCAAGTTTCAGGGGGTTGGACTGATGCTTGCCTTACAAACATCACCCAAGAATGGGTACCTAACTGCCTCTACTTACAAATATCCCTGCTAACATGCAACCAGATTCAAAAGAAAGAGAATAACATGCAGCAAATGGAGACAAGCAAATAGACACATGCAATAAGCATTTTTCATATAACATTAACACTGAAACTGAAAATATGTGCAAAATACATTCATGTTGCAACTCATAAACTCCAAAATGGGATAAAACAGCCAAGATCGTGCCCTGTTCTTCATTATTTACACAAAAATGCCTCAGGCCTTCAACAACCTTCAAATGAGCAACACAACTTGCTATATACAGCAAGGAAGGTTCCCAACATTAATTACATAGTTGACCAAAAATCTCGCTAGATACACAGTATCAGAAAAATGGCGCTCAACGCATTGAATGTGGCAGGTAGAAGAGGGGACAGAAGAGGTTCTCGAGCCATGAGCCGCCAGCCGTGGATGTACAACTCCAATCAGGTACCAGATCTATCCACACCATCACCCATACCCCTGTACTATCACCATTTATGGCCCAACCACCCGCGGCCTACCTGGAAACCATCGCTATGCTCAAAAGAGAAAATCCCGCCAAAACACACTTTACTGAAGTTTTAAAATGTGCAGGGAAATTAATCCCACATGCAAGGTGCGAAAACCACTTCAGCACTTTAAAAACATGGCCGCATGCAAGATAGGTGTCAAGCGCTTTTGCCACGCTCGACACACGCCTTTCTGTCCAAAAGCCCATCGCTATGACCAAAGCCATCAGCCAACCCCAAAAAACTCACATTGATCTCAAAGGTCTCGCCGACCGCAAACTCCACACTTCACCATCGGTATGACTAAAGCCATCGGCAAGCACAAAAGATCCTTCTCCGACAACACAAGTCACCTCGATGGTCCTTTAACAACCTCACCTTCTTTGGCAAGACGACCACCATCGGCCCAGCATCTCAAACCTATGCCGATATGCAATTTCCTGCCGATGCCTTCAAAAATCCTGATGACGTCATCATCATATCCTGTTGATGTCATCAACATATCTGTCTGCATACCGCGCAACTCTCATATCCGGATGACGTCATCGCCATATAGGCGCCGGGGTGATATTAGAAAGATAACCTGATATTTTGGAATATCACCCCCCATACAAAAGATCATGATGTACTGTAGACTGGATGATGATGATGACCCCTTTAACTCAAAGAACATCAGGGTGCACTGTAGCTCTTCTGCAGGATCGGGATGATATCCAAATATCACCCGATATTGAAACAAGATGATCCTGATGACAAATCTGGTTGACAAAAAATCATGATGATGCTGACCACCTCGGAGAAAATATGATGCTGCTGTTGAAAAATGCTGAGGAGGGCCAACACTTAGGAAATTTTTTGGATTTTTTGGGAAGGTGCCTGCATGAAAATTGCTAAATTAACTGACAGTCAATTCAGGCACCAACAGTGGCTCTGTCTGGGGACGTGCAGGTGCAAGACTGCAGCGAGAACCCCAGATCTCTGGGATGCAGACCAGTCCCTTATCCATTGGGCACAGAGTCAAATACTGCACTAACCTGCATCACCAAACACACTTGATGGCCTAAGGCCACCAACAAAAGGAAAAACATGTATCTCCCTTTGTCAAATATCTTGTTTTCATCTGCATGCACTGGGTCAAGCTTGGAGATACTGCAAAGATCCACCCACAAACAAACCTTGTCATCTGCATATTCAACCCTCTAATTTGGCTTGTCATTGTCACCCCTATGCAGACAACCTTCAGCATCCGGCAACAAGTGGATGCAGAATGTATCAGGAAATGCATACCCATATGGCATAGAACACATGTTATCATCACTATGCATTGCAAAATGATTTCCTAGCTGGACTGAAAACTGAAAACACTCAAAGTTCACCACACAGCTAGGAAAAACAGAGCTCTCTGTATATGGTGGCACATCAAAGGAAAAGCTTTCAAAATCACAATTGTGTACATCATGTACACAACCATCTGGTACACCAAGCTGGAAAAGATTAGGCTCCGGCACCTCTTTCAAATCAGGCACATTTTTACAATCACTTACCTGATGTATGTTGGTCTCTCTTTCATTAGGATGAGAAACAGAATCCAAGTCAAAAACAGTGTCAAGATCCTCACCATACTCAGACAAATCCTCATCACCATATGTGTCATAAATGGGTGACACAGGTGCATTAGTTTCATCATAGTATGCCATTTCTTCATGGGCAGCAGAGCATGCATCTTCATCACCAATGGATTCCCTCTGTGGAGGAGTATCAGCCTGTATGCTTATTTCTTCTCTATCTTGAGTACAATACTCACAATTATCTCCACAGGTCCATTCCAAAAGTTGCTCATTGCTGTCCACAACCTCATTATTATTTTCATGGTCAAATTCCTCATCATTGCAATCGGAATCCTCACTAGTCCTTTCACTGGCACCATCAATATTCATCTTTTCATCTTCACACGATGCCTTAATTACTTGGTCATTTGCAGCTTCACAACTATTATTCACACCAAGGCCTGGGGACAAGGATATCAACAGGCGCCCATTTCTAAATTTTTCTATATTTTCAGCAAACTTGTATGCCATCTGCATACTTATCACCTTGAAATCCCTCAGTATTGCACTAGAGCCCTCCTCAAAAGCCTCAAAATATATGCCAACACAGGCTGAAATATTAGGTCTGAAGACTTCTAGGATCTGTGAAAGGGCTACTGCAAACCTATGACTGAAATCAACACATAGCTCTTTATCTTGTTTTTTGATGTTCATCAATTCTGCAACAAGATCAACAGGTTCTCTTGCAAATTCCTCTTTAAAACAGTCAGTAAGCTCATCCCAACAGGCAAAAAATCTCTTTGGAAAGCTCAAATACCAGTCTTTTGCTTTTGCATCAAAGGACCTAACAAAAAACCTCATCCACATATCCTCATCTCTAAATGAATGTTTTCCCATGAACTCATGAAAATTTTGGATATGTGCATTCCCATCACACACACTGTGACCACTAAATCTAGGCATCTGACAGTATATCCTAGCAGGCATATTTTCTACTTTATAATCAACCCATGACAAATCCAGTTGGTCATACAAAGGATCAAAAGGGCTGAGAAGAGGTTTAGCCTTCGGACTGGCAGACATAACAGGGTTATTGCTTTTTAACCGGGCCTACTCAGCCTCTAAGAATATCAACCTATTTTTTATCTCTTCTATTCTTTTCTCCAACATTTCACCACTAAGTATGGGATAATTCATACTTGGATTCATAAAAAACTTACTCTTAGACATCCTTTGTCTGCCTAAGACCTGTAACCTCCCCTGGCATCTAACCTATGCAGCAAAAAAGTAAATATATAAAGGGGAAGGAACAAGGTATCCTTTCTCATACAGATGCAGAAATATGAACAACACATTTTTGTCACATCACATACATCCATCTTTCATGTGCATTCAAATCATTTTACAGAGTCGCCACCTCTCCAGAGAGGACAAAATTTTCAATAGCTGAAAGCTACTTTCCAGGTTCATTCCACCAGCAGAGCATCATTTTGTTGGTGACTCAGATGGGTCACAAATATTATTCTTTTTAAATCAACTCCCCAGCGGAGTCGCCATTTTGTTGGTGACTCAGATGGGTCACAAATATATCACCAAGGATGACTAGATATTACTTTTGATCAATCACATCCTCAGCAGAGTCGCCATTTTGTTGGTGACTCGGATGGGTCACAAATATTATTCTTTTTAAATCAACTCCCCAGTAGAGTCGCCATTTTGTTGGTTTTCTTTTTTGTTGCAACAACCTCACTGGAAACTAGATTTTCCAACCCTCAGGTTGCTTGACTCTCTCTCTCCCCAGTAGAGTCGCCATTTTATTGGTGACTCAGATGGGCCACAAGATATAACACTTTTTCATCAATTTTCTCCCCAACAGAGTTGCCATTTTGTTGGTTTTTCTTCTGAATCAGCATCAGGGTTTGCCAGTTCCTATGCACATGCAGATTCAGCCAACAAATACAGGAGGTTGTGTGAGCTCCTCCCCTTCACTTCTGGTTCTGCCGCACCAAGGGGGGTGTCCCTATAACTCAAGATATAACCTTGACTAGCTCAACAACACAATGATTTAGCTTGACAACAACAGACAGAATACTCTCATGTATGGACCAAGATCTGTATGATAGATCACAAGGTGGGCAACGTTCTTGGACATATATGTCTGGTCGGGTATGAGAGCATGCAGGGGTTTTCCTACTCATCCTACAACTAACAGGTGGAAGTGATGAAATGGGCGGACATAATGTCCAGGATGCAAGACAAGGGGTTTTGGCTCATAACTACTGATCCAGGGGCAGACTGGTGCCTATCCATTGGGCAAGGAGTCAACTAGACGTATACAACAGATGGTTTACAACTTTCACTCAAGTTTCAGGGGCTTGGACTGATGCTTGCCTTACAAACATCACCCAAGAATGGGTACCTAACTGCCTCTACTTACAAATATCCTTGCTGACATGCAACCAGATTCAAAAGAAAGAGAATAACATGCAGCAAATGGAGACAAGCAGATAGACACATGAAATAAGTATTTTTCATATAACATTAACACTGAAACTGAAAATATGTGCAAAATACATTCATGTTGCAACTCATAAACTCCAAAATGGGATAAAACAGCCAAGATCGTGCCCTGTTCTTCATTATTTACACAAAAATGCCTCAGGCCTTCAACAACCTTCAAATGAGCAACACAACCTGCTATATACAGCAAGGAAGGTTCCCAACATTAATTACATAGTTGACCAAAAATCCCGCCAGATACACAGTATCAGAAAAATGGCACTCAACGCATTGAATGTAGCAGGTAGAAGAGGGGACAGAAGAGGTTCTCGAGCCATGAGCTGCCAGCTGTGGATGTACAACTCCAATCGGGTACCAGATCCGTCCACACCATCGCCCATACCCCTATACTATCGCCATTTATGGCCCAACCACCCGCAGCCTACCTGGAAACCATCGTTGCGCTCAAAAGAGAAAATCCCGCCAAAACACACTTTACTGAAGTTTTAAAATGTGTAGGGAAATTAATCCCACATGCAAGGTGCGAAAACCACTTCAGCACTTTAAAAACATGGCCGCATGCAAGATAGGTGTCGAGCGCTTTTGCCACACTCGACACACGCCTTTCTGTCCAAAAGCCCATCGCTATGACCAAAGCCATCGGCCAACCCCAAAAAACTCACATCGATCTCAAAGGTCTCGCCGACCGCAAACTCCACACTTCACCATCGGTATGACTAAAGCCATCGGCAAACACAAAAGATCCTTCGCCGACAACACAAGTCACCCCGATGGTCCTTCAACAACCTCACCTTCTTCGGCAAGACGACCACCATCGACCCAGCATCTCAAACCTATGCCAATATGCAATTTCCTGCCGATGCCTTCAAAAATCCTGATGACGTCATCATCATATCCTGTTGACGTCATCAGCATATCTGTCTGCATACCGCGCAACTCTCATATTCGGATGACGTCATCGCCATATAGGTGCCGGGGTGATATTAGAAAGATAACCCGATATTTTGGAATATCACCCCCCATACAAAAGATCATGACGCACTGTAGACCGGATGATGATGATGACCCCTTTAACTCAAAGAACATCAGGGTGCACTGTAGCTCTTCTACAGGATCGGGATGATATCCAAATATCACCTGATATTGAAACAAGATGATCCTGATGACAAATCTGGTCGATAGAAAATCATGATGATGCTGACCACCTCGGAGAAAATATGATGCTACTGTTGAAAAATGCTGAGGAGGGCCAACACTTAGGAAATTTTTTGGATTTTTTGGGAAGGTGCCTGCATGAAAATTGCTAAATTAACTGACAGTCAATTCAGGCACCAACACACAGTTCCAAGCTTGACTCCTCCAAGCTTTTGCTGTAGCCGTGATATCCCTGAAATAGAATACTCTATCTCTCCTACCTGAGAGTCATCCAAAAGTGTAACAAAAACATAACACCAATGCATGCCAAAGGACAAAAGCCAATACTCTCTATGCCAATCGATATTAACCAATTCTTTGCATGCATGCCTTCACAAGAACCGTTCACTACTGAGCTTAAAGCTCACCACCTTTTCAATCATCCATAGGTTGGCTGAGATAATGGATTGAGAATAGGGTACACTCAGCCACCACTCTTCTTCCCACTCCTCGTGGGTGGTGACTGGATGAGTGCCCTACCAAAAACATGAATAATAATTAAATAAAAGCATTATGTAGTTATTATACATGTTTGACCTCTAGGAGAGTTTAGACAAATGTAACATATATAAATATACATATACTCCCTTATATAAGGTTTAAGGATTATAAATATCCAAGGTGTTAATAATATCGACACTATTAGATAAGGATGCATTCTTATGATGCAAGTACGGGGCTGAGCACTACTCCCCCGAAAACATCGTTCATCAAAAGACATAAATATCTAGATAAAATAGTCACAATACATAATACAGAAAATAAACATGGAACCAAAAGGTCCTCAACAACTTTGCCGAAATCGGCAAACGACTCAAAAAGAGACATTCTTGCAAACATCGTCATTTCGACAAAACAACATTGAAGACGTCAAGAAGAGTCCAGTTGACCAGTCGAAAAGAGAAAATAAAAGACTAACACAGGAGACGTAACTCACCCTAATTGCAAGGATTCAAAGGACAAAGTTTGATACTCAGATGGTTGTTTAACCCCTTTTCCTGACATCTATCTCTTCCTCCCGGTTGATACCCTCCTTCCATCTTCGAGGGATGATTACTTTCCTGATCAAACTCACCACCATAAAATCATGATTAGTGTATCATCATATGTTTGATAAATCATAATAATTAAATAATCATTTCAACTTGAAATCTCATATCTAACTAGCATTAGTTAGTTTCCTCATAAACAATGATTAATATGATATTTTCCACAAACATCTAATCATTCAAATCTAGTTAATCATCTTGATTACCATGCAAAAGTAAGATTAAGCTAAATCATAAGTTGGGGATGTAACAATTTTGCTATCTAGTTTCCCCTTTGTAGTGTGAACAAGGTACTTTATCTAACTAGTTCCTAGTTAGGACCTATTCACACATGTTCACATGTTAAGCTTACTTAGGTAGCTAGGACATTTAATATTTGTGGCATCAAGAAAGCATTTTATCCACTAGTTGTCATTTAATATTTGTTACACACTTTAATGTTTGTGTCTTATGTCATAGGATTACGACACTTGTCAACATCCTCATTTTTCCTACCTCTCAACCTTGCCTATATAAGGAAGGTATTCAATTGTACATTTTATGCAATGGTATGCAATCTAGTGTGTATTAAGTCAAGCTTTACATGTTGTATATTTTATGCATCATTATTCTTGACAATATAAAGTGTTGTTATTGCTTTTCTCTCTTGTTGTGGAAGGTTGTTTTGGTTGTAGGTGATCCTAGGCTGTCTTGAGTGCATTGACGACTCTTATATGGTATCAAAGCTTCAGATTTATGATCTCCTTCCCTCCTTTTCGAGAGTTTTTGCCAAGAAATATTTTATGGTGCATCCCACTGCAATATTGTAGGTTGCAATGTGCCTTTTCTTGACTTAGGTAGCTGATTCAACTTCTACATGTTATTTTTGTTGCTAGAGGTTTTTTTTGCATTAGATTCACATCTTCTACATGTCAGAAAGAAAAACGCTTTCTAGTTTTTGTTCGCCGCATTGAAAAACATTCTGGGTATCTTTTAATTTTTTACATTCAGCAAAGAAATTTTGTGGAAACTTAATCACAAAGGTTTTACAAGCCCCCTCTCCATTGGGAGTTTTGATTTTGCACTCTAACTTTGCAGGCCTGTATCTTAGTCATTCGAGCTCCTTTTTGTGAGAATTTTTTTTATTTGGGGCATAATTTTGTAGGATTTGCAGTGGTGCAATTGAATTTTGATTTTGGTGTCTGGTTTTTTCTAGAAATTACAGATTTCATCTTTGTTGTTGAGCAGCTTTCATTTTCAGAAGTTCTTGGGACTCCTGATTTGGTTGTGGCATCTTTTGGCATAAACATGGAGACACATGAGTAGTGTTTAGAGACATCATATATCTTGAGTTTTCTTCCTTCATATTCCTTTCAGGAATGGGAAGAAATCCTGCATACATCCTTAGTCTTGTTTTTTCCTAAGGGGAGGAACGTTGTTTGGCTAGCTTGGATCATCTTCAACATTCATCATCGAGCATCTATTATTAGTGTAGGAGATTCTACTTTGAGGGGGCTACTTGGTCTCTCTTTTTCTCTCTTATGGGGTAGACATTTTCCTCACATGGGGTTTTGTTCTTCTCATACTATAGAGAGGTTTTCATGTTTTTCTCTCTTTTGGAGAGCAGTTTTTCCTATGGGTTTTTCTCCTTTCTCCATTTGTGAGAGATTGTTTGTACTTGGGTAGGTCTTGTTGGTTCCCAAAATGACAGTACCACAAAACTCTAAAACATTTCTAAATCACCTAGGCTAGGGATTGTCATCAAGGTGATAGAAATAGGTTTATCAACAAGTTAGGGGCAATTTTGGCCAACTAATAGGAGTGTAATGTGCCGTACCTGTTTGTATTTTTATGAATCTTTTGTGTGATATTTCATTATTATTTTGTGTGGTCTTTCAGATAGATAGAAGATGCAGAAGGGGTTTTATGTTTTCCTGCAGATGTGCGATGCCGAAGCATACAATACAGAGCATATAACACAAACTCAGAAAATATATAACAGATATAAAGAAACTATCGACTACCCAGATAGTAAAATGACCAATAATGAATTACTGTGACATACCCATTTTCAGATTTGCAATTTCATATTTTAGCTGTTGCCGGACTAGCAAATGGGCATAGCCAGAAATCACTCCAAACTCCAAAAAATACAAAGATGAACATACAAATGATAACAGCAATAAATAAGGCTCTAGACGCCTTGTACAATGCAAAATAGAAGCTACCCGCAAAGAGAAATGAAGCTCAAAACTCCCAACTTCATGCCTGGATGTGTACGACCATGGCTGGAAGTGTATATCAGCAACAAGAATGACTAATAGCCTCTGAAATATTTCTGTTAGGAATAGATTGTAGTCTACAAGGCTAGGCGACAAAGTATGAAGAAGTTTGTTGCTCCCAAATGCTCCAAAAATCACTCAACTGTGGTACGGCCTTATGCAAATATGTACAGCCAGCAAGAAGGTTTTACATAGCAGCAATAACTCACCTCAACCACAACAAAATCTGCCTTTAAAACAATCCTTCCAATCTGCACACATAAATCTCCATTAAACTACAAAGGATGTATCAAGAATTGCATCAAACCTTCAATCCGTCAACTCAATTGAAACACATTTGTGAACACTGAATATATCCACCATAGAAGGCACCGTTGGGTGATCTTTCACACCTGTGGGATACCGCTACTTAGGGAGGTTTCCATCTCCAAGAGCCTCTGGTTTGAATCATCAAACCCTAGAGCCAAAGCTCCAAAACCCTAGCAAGGGAAATCTCAAAGAGAGAAGAAAATAATAAAACAAGCATATCCAAATGAGAGCACTTTTCCTCCTTTTATACTTTTCCAACTGGGAGTCTCTAAAATCCTCTTGCATATGTGATAAAACATGAGAGGGAAAATACATTTTACAATATTATAATTCTCTTTAATTCTTTTCTCAACATCACCCTTAAAGTCCCCTCTTTTAAAACAACATTAAGTTGTTTGAGCCTAGGCACCAAGGTCTAATATTAAATAATAATGTTTAATTTACGGACTTTAAAACGGAGGCCAAGATGATGTCGGAAACCAATGATCTATAGCTCGTTGGAAAGGTCTTGACAAGACAAATCCAACCCTACTCTCAAAATCCCATTCCGGTGCCAAACCCAAACTTACTAAAAATAGTAAGTAACGGCCATAAGCAAACTGAGCCAACTCAGAAGTGCCAACTAGATCCACAAACCATCTGATAACTCCGAGCTCAATGCAATGTCTATGAGAGCCAACAGCCGATTGCCAAGTCACCCAAACAGTGCCAAACTGCCACTTACTAAAAATAGCAGTGAACACCGGGGACCAAAGAGAACAAACCCAGAAAAACCCAAAAAGATTAATGACATGCAAGCACTTACTATAAATAGTAAGTACGGACAAGTTGTCTGAAATCCTTCCAGAAAGTGTCAACCATCTCCACTAGATCACCCGAACACCCTGGTGACATCGAAATATTCTTCTGATTATGCTGTCACCAACCCAGAAGCCCGCTCTGACTGATCTGCAAAAGAATTCAAAAATGGGGACATTACAGTCTGCCCTTCCCAAAGATTGCTTGTCCTCAAGCAATTTGCACCTGCATGCTAAAGCTGAACACCAGGATCCCAAACCAATCTGAAAAATGTCCCATAGCATCTCCACTGCATCCACTGGGTAGAGGTAAAACCATGCTCAACATCAATGTAAATAGCTACCCCAATATAGAACAATCTGCTAGTCATAGGAAACCCTGGGTCCCAAAGCCAATGTGGAAGTCTGTCATACACATCCCCTATTGACTTCCACTACGCTACTCTGATAAAACCTTCACCATGCAGAGAGTGGTGAAGCAACATCTCAGAATCCAACTGAACTGTCATGCCAAACCTATCACCACCTGGATCCCAACACATTAGAACCTCACATCCATCAATCATGAAGAGGAAATTAACCCTCGAAGTGTCCAAACCACAACATTCCCCTCTATCCTCTGCAAAACTCCTATGGATGTACTGACTACACAACATAGGTGCTGGAAGATATGAAATTGCTCCTCTCAAAACGAGGGAATGAATAAACTCTCCTCCATCACCGCTGTAAAGACTAAACATGCCATCATGTGTACTGACACTGTAACCTCTCAGAAGCCATGTCTCCAAAGGAAATTTAGGAGACCAAGAAGCTGCAAACTCTATCTGATACATATCACAATGATGGTAATCTGATCTCTAACTCTGCAAATAATCCTCTGATTGTTTCTAAGTGAGCCACCTGAAATCTCTACTTCCATCTCCTATAGATGGCAACCCCACATCCCACAATGGATGGTATAAATCGTGAGCCAATCCACACTTATGCATCATCAAGTCATCTATGTGTGTACTAAAGGAGAAATGATGAGCACTCCTCACTATGCAGTCAAGATAAAATGCTCCCACCTCTGTCAATGGTTGATCATCAAAGTCATGGGGAACACACTCCTCATCACTCACATCACCTAGATCAGAATATGGCTCATGTCTCCGATCCTGAATAGCTAACTGGGTAGATACTCTGGCAGCCTTCTCTGCGTACCCAATAGCATACTCCCTATCACGATACAATTGGAGATAGTCTAATTTTACCTCCTCTAAAGCACTCTTGATGAATTGCAAATCATGAATGTGAGTACCAGCTGAGACCCCATACCGTCTCTCCTCCAACTTTGCTATCCAAAGAAGGTTCTCAACATTCCTATGAGTGCAATCTAAACGAGATAAGGTTGAATCAACCTTCTCTCCAGTAACCTCCAGCTGATCTCTCCATCTGTATGGCTCAATAAGTTGTCGATCAAAATTAGCTGCATGGGATGTAGACTCTAATTTGCTTCCAAGAGAAGGAAACAAATCAACATGAGGACCGATCACTCCACTGGATGATGCCCTGCATATCTCCTATGAAAATGAAGTAGTGTGGTGATCTGTCACACAACTCTCCGGAAAATTCACTACTACACCACAAGGGTCATCAATCATATGCTCTACATCACCTGGAATAGGACTAACCTCAGGAACACCTGGTGCGACATATTGTTCCCTGCTACACTCATCCAAAACAATCGTCCCGTCTATGTCACCCGCACCATTAATTGAAAGGGATGTAGCCACATCCTCCACATACTCATTACCACCGTCCGTGGATGTATGCTCATCACCACCCACTGCCATAGATATCTGAATTATTTTTGTAGGTGAAGACTGTGCCAAGCTCAACTCCATGGTAAGCTCATCTATTCGTAGCTTTGACTCTTGAAGGGCTGTTTGAGTGCTCTTCAAAGAGTTTGTGGTAACCTCAAGCTCATAGGTGAGCTCATCGACCTCCTCTTCCTTTCCCCTTAGAGCATCATGATAAATACCATCAAGCCTGAGAAGATGATCTCTATTTGATAACAACTGTAGGTAATTATTCTTCATTATCCCAACTGCATCTCTAAGTGCCTGAAACTCAGCAAGGGAAAGTCCTCTATCATCGTGTTCATCCATCTCAGGAGTACTCCAACCATAGGTTGCCAACATCTGTCTAGCAACATCAAAATGTTCCAAAGCTGTAGCAATCATATGGTCATTAACCTTCAATTGTCTAATCAAATGATGGTGCCCCTGTGATGAACTATCTCCACACCAATCTTTCAATTTGCAATCTACACTATGGAAAGAGGTTGAATCATCATCACTCACCAATTGATAAGCATCCTCATGTGTGCTATCAATCCTGCACACTTCCTCAACAAAGGTACTGCAATTATGTACCTCACGAGATGGCTCCAATGACACAATAGAAGCTGCTGATTGGACATCATCAATGCTCACTGCTGCCTCCAAAGTAGACACATGCTCATCGAAAGAGCTATCCTGGGACCTGTTATTAACAAGTAAATTTTCTGATTTGTTCACATTGTCTAAAGTCTGATTTACCAAATCAAATTCGTTGAGGCATGAATCCCCAACACCTATTGCATCACTATCACCTGAACCTGGAGTGTTTGTATTGGATGACTCCACACAACCAACATCATCATGTGTAATAGCAGTATCTTCATGCTGATGCAAACTGATCAAACTACTATCACAAAAATCAGAACTGTTATGGCTTGTATCCTCATGGTTTTCCTCGTGTTTGACACTCATATTTTGCGTGCCAACATTAGAAGTATATTTTACAACTCTTTCCTCTTGTGCCATAACATTTAAATCACTACTACACTCAGGAGAATGACTGCTGTCATAAAAATCAGAACTATTATCAGCACTGATAACAACCTCTTGAGTGCTGAAAGTAACCTCATTTGCCAAACCAACATCAATTTGTGAGTCCCTTTTATCGGTGCATTGGTGGTTAAGCTCCTGAAATTCTTTGCAAGAGAAGCATAGGCCTTGTCTTCTCACATGATTCTTGCTCACTTTCCTCTACAACTCTTGGTTTTGAGGTCTACCTCCCCTGCGGGGTCTAGTCTTTATCCTAATGTGAGAGTACTTGGCAAATGTCAACTCGGCTCTGAACTCTTCACTGGACGCTCTCTAATCCCTTAGAATCTCCTCCTGAAACTCCGCCTCTGTGGGATCCTGTTCAGGAACTTGGTTCCTGGGAACAAATGTAGAGATACTAGGTCTCTCACCCGCTGTAAATTGTGAAGCCCTCCTATGAGTAACTGAGGCCTCATCCTCATCATCATGAAACTATCGAAGAACCTGTGTTATCTTCGCGTGTGATTCTCTCAACT
Organism: Cunninghamia lanceolata; assembly: GCA_027924645.1. Taxonomy (NCBI): domain Eukaryota; kingdom Viridiplantae; phylum Streptophyta; class Pinopsida; order Cupressales; family Cupressaceae; genus Cunninghamia; species Cunninghamia lanceolata. The sequence continues at coordinate 15,914,506 of BSBN01000194.1, read as the reverse complement.
CCTGTCGAGATGCCCTCATCTCTCGGGTGAGTGCATTCAAGAGCTCACGCGAGCTGGGTTTGTCACCTTTCCTATCACCCATTTCTTCTATCACTACTATATCTGTACCTGTAAAAGGATCAATCTGGAAAACCTGTATGTGTACTCATGCAAGTGCTGATGCAAAGCTAAGTTGTATGTCTATTCAACCTCACAGGATGGCAAGATCATAGCTCTGATACCACTGTAATGTGCTGTACCTATTTGTATTTTTATGAATCTTTTGTGTGATATTTCATTATTATTTTGTGTGGTCTTTCAGATAGATAGAAGATGCAGAAGGGGCTTTATGTCTTCCTGCAGATGTGCGATGCTGGAGCATACAATACAGAGCATATAACCCAAACCCAGAAAATATATAATAGATATAAAGAAACTATCGACTACCCAGATAGTAAAATGGCCAATAATGAATTACTGTGACATACCCATGTTCAGATTTGCAATTTCATATTTTAGCTGTTGTCGTACCAGCAAATGGGCATAGCCAGAAATCACTCCAAACTCCAAAGAATACAAAGATGAACATACAAATGATAATAGCAATAAATAAGGCTCTAGACGCCTCGTACAATGCAAAATAGAAGCTGCCCTCAAAGAGAAATGAAGCTCAAAACTCCCAACTTCATGCCTGGATGTGTACGGCCATGGCTGGAAGTGTATATCAGTAGCAAGAATGACCAATAGCCTCTGAAATATTTCTGTTAGGAACGGATTGTAGTCTACAAGGCTAGGCGACAAAGTATGAAGAAGGTTGTTGCTCCCAAATGCTCCAAAAATCACTCAATTGTGGTACGGCCTTATGCAAATATGTACGGCCAGAAAGAAGGTTTTACATAGCAGCAATAACTCACCTCAACCACAACAAAATTTGCCTTTAAAAAAATCCTTCCAATCTGCACACATAAATCTCCATTAAACTGCAAAGGATGTATCAGGAATTGCATCAAACCTTCAATCCGTCAACTCAATTGAACACATTTGTGAACACTGAATATATCCACCATAGAAGGCACCGTTGGGTGATCTTTCACACCTGTGGGATACCGCTACTCAGGGAGGTTTCCATCTCCAAGAGCCTCTGGTTTGAATCATCAAACCCTAGAGCCAAAGCTCCAAAACCCTAGCAAGGGAAATCTCAAAAAGAGAAGAAAATAATAAACCAAGCATATCCAAATGAGAGCAGTTTTCCTCCTTTTATACTTTTCCAACTGGGAGTCTCTAAAATCCTCTTGCATATGGGATAAAACATGAGAGGGAAAATACATTTTACAATATTATAATTCTCTTTAATTCTTTTCTCAACATCACCCTTAAAGTCACCTCTTTTAAAACAACATTAAGTTGTTTGAGCCTAGGCACCAAGGTCCAATATTAAATAATAATGTTTAATTTATGGACTTTAAAATGGAGGCCAAGGTGATGTCGAAAACCAATGATCTATAGCTCGTTGGAAAGGTTTTGACAAGACGAATCCAACCCTACTCTCAAAATCCCATTCTGGTGCCAAACCTAAACTTACTAAAAATAGTAAGTAACGGCCATAAGCAAACTGAGCCAACTCAGAGGGTGCCAGCTGGATCCACAAACCATCTGATAACTCTGATCTCAATGCAATGTCTATGAGAGCCAACAGCCGACTGCCAAGTCACCCAAACAGTGCTAAACTGCCACTTACTAAAAATAGCAGTGAACACTGGGGACCAAAGAGAACAAACCCAGAAAAACCCAGAAAGATTAATGACATGCAAGCACTTACTATAAATAGTAAGTACAGACAAGTTGTCTGAAATCCTTCCGGAAAGTGTCAACCATCTCCACTGGATCATTCGAACACCCTGGTGACATCGAAATATTCTTCTGATTATGCTGTCACCAACCCAGAAGCCCACTCTGACTGATCTGCAAAAGAATCCGAAAATGGGGACATTACAAGGAGTGGGTAGACTCCTCTACTCTTTGAACTCAACTTCAAATCTGGAGGGATATTCCAAGGAGTATACCTAAGCAGGTATTGACTTCAAAACTAGATGAACAACTAAAATATTTGAACAACCAAACCAAATCACCCTCTTAGCTCCAAATTTGTCACTAAGTTAAGAACTATTGGTTGTTATAAGACCCCTATATAGTTGATGAGGGCAATCCTACAAAACAAGGATGCACTTCCAAATACTATTGTGTCTAAAGATATGTTTATGAAGTTTTAATTTTAAAAGATGGGTGATCACAGGCTACTCAGACTGGTGCCTTTTTGTTAGGCTGCAGAATCTCACATTCAATAGAGGAATACAACCATAAAGAAATATACAACTACCTATTTGAAGATTCAAATGCTTGAAAATCAATACCAAATCACTAAGAATGCTTAATAATCCAACACCATACCATATTATTCCCTATGCAACACTGAAATGTTCATTTGTAAAGATTGGAAATGAATTAAGAGTTGTCACACTCATTCAAATAAGAGCTTATATTCACACCACTAAATGTGGCAAGAACAAACTGTAACTATGATTAAGTTTGCTAGAAAGATCATCTAGAGCAGTGGAGAAAAATAGTGGGTCGATACAAAGATTTGCAAAATATATTACATATATTTCATAATCATTTCATTTTGAACAAAGACTATAGAATAACCTTTTCCTCTCTACCTTCTGGAGATCAGAACCTATTGAGATAAAATGCCCAAAAATGAATAACCCCCTATGCATCAAAAACATATGCATATTTATCAATTCAATTCATTGCCTCATTCCAAGCGCTGCACTTAGTCAATGAGTACATCCATACTTCATTGAATTCGACCTACTGTGCTATCGGAAAATCTACATATTTGGAAGCTTTCCCATTCCTTGACAACTCTAAAAATGGAAAAAGAAGATTGCTTGCACTCTTTGTGTACCTGGAACAATAAAGAGGGAAGGTTTGAATCCTTTCTCTAACACCTGCAACTCCTGATTTATCCACTTTGTCCTCCAACTGTACCTGTGCATTGAAGAATTATATTGTGCCAACCACATGGATGGCCCTATTCTGCAAAATCATTAAATTTTGGGGACAAATCTGCCTACACAATCTTGCAATCATGGCATGTTTTTAGGAAATTATGTTTTTAAATCCTTTACAACACTTTAAATGTGTTGTCCAATTTTACTTTTTGGGCCATTTGAACTCTGACTGTACCTGAAGAACTCAAAATCTACCAAGTTGATCCTCATCTTCATTACTATCAGGACATATGAATCCTAATTTTATACCTTTTCTACATGGGGCACATCTTCTTTTCTTTATCGGCCTTTTGGCTAGTCAGTGAACTACTCGATCGACGAACTGTCAAGTTTACGAACTAGCATTTTCTTCGACAAGGCACTCTGTCACTTTTCCCTTCATCTATTTGCTTTATCAACAAATTCTTACTTTTACGAACTTTGGAATTGTCTCTCCCTTATCCATCCTTAGCACGTTTATGCTTTATTGGAAAAATGTTGTCACGGTGAACTTCTTGTTAGAAAAACCAAGAGTTCGTGAACTCAAGGTCTTCCCAACCAAGACTTCAACACTCCCTTCCTTTACTTAGAAAACTTTCCCCTTTTCCTTCGTGGGAACCTCCTTCAGTCAAAAAAATGTCTCTCCGATGAACTCTTTAGTCGATGATTCTAATGGTTCATGAACTACAAAATTCACTGACAAAGGCATTCCCCCACTTCTTCATTTGCCTTAGAAGAATATCCACTTCACTCAGTCCCTTTGCTATTGGTGAAGTAGCCATTTGCAAAACCTTCCATCGATGAACTTACAAGTTTGCGAACTAAAAATTTCACCGACAAAGGCCGACCTTCTTCCCTTTTCACCATCTTTTGCCTTGTCCTTCGCCTCCTTTTTCTTGCCTTCTTGTCGCCTTATCAGCAAATCATGGAATCAAGAAAAAGGTGAACTCATGAACTAGTTTGCCAGTTCACAATTTTTTTGATTTGCCAACCAAGGCCTTAAATAAAACAATTTTTCAAAGGGAAGAAACAATGACAAGATGAAATATCATACTTAGAAGTTTTTTGAAATAGAACACCTATAAAATGTCTCAGATTGGATCTAAATGAGGGATTTTGACTGTAAAGTCAAAAACAAGAAATTTAATGGATTTTGAGGCAAGAGTAATGCATGTTTGGCAGCTGAAATTTACCTGTGCCAACACTAGTTCTAGTTAGGGACGTGTGACAATAATGTGATAGCAAGGATCCAGATCTCTGGACAGACCAAAAACACACAAAAATAACACACAAATGAAATAGAGCCAAGACCAATAGTGGTAAGACCGCACAAGGTCAAAACTTCAAAAATATAACTTGACTACATCACTCAAAATTTAGGGGTAACATTACTTACGAAAAGTAATGCTTCAGAATTTGTCCATGAATGGGAAGCTCTAGAAGTTCTCCCTCCATGTTTCTGATGTAAAAGGTATCATGTCCAGCTCTTTCATCAATTTGATAAGGGCCCAGCCATAATAGTTCAAATTTTCCATGCTTGCCCTTGTCCTCTGATTTTGCATTCCAGAGAAGAATCAAATCACCAATTTGAAAGCTCGTCTTGATTGTTTTCTTGTTGAACATATGCTCAATAATTTGTTGATGTAGTAGGTTTTTATCATGTGCCAACCTTTTGGCTTCATCCAACTTAGTCAACTCATGCATCCTTAACATCAAATCATCATCCCCATCTTTGTCTATTTGTTACAGCAATTGATACACATGCAATTCTAATGACATTAGCATTTTTGCCTCTAATTCATATACCAATTCAAAAGGGCTCTTTCCTGTAGCACGTTTGTATGTGACCTGATCTTCCCAAAATGCATGTTTCAGCTTGTCATCCCATCTTTTATTGTTCATTTCTAGAGTCCTCTTCAGAATTTTCATGAGACTCTTGTTGTTAGACTCAACTTGTCCATTGCTCTGGGGATGGTATGGTGATGAGTGAATCAACTTGATTCCATGCTTGGATCACATATCCATTATATCTTGAGATCTGAAACACATGGCATTGTATGCAACATTTCTTGATGGCACTCCAAATTTAGTTATCACACCGTTCACAAGGAATTCAATCACCACCTTGGATGCGGCATTGTGATTGGGGATAGCCTCAACCCACTTGGTGAAATAGTTAGTGGCCACAAGGATCCACTTAAATCCATTGCTAGATTACTCTTGAATTTCCCCTATAAAATCAATGTCCCATTGTTGAAATGGTGCTTCAATTGCAACTAGCAAAAGGGGTAATGCTCTAGCGAATTTCATCTTGCTAGAGAAACGTTGACAAGCATCACATTTTCTGATCTATCTTGCAACATCTTTGAAGAGACTCGACCACCAGAAGCCTACCCTGATAATCTTGTGCTTTGTGGTTTTGGCATGGAAGTGCCCGCCACATATTCCCTGGTGATATTCCTTAACCACCTCCTCAAATTGTCTCTGGTCCAGACACTTCAACAATAGTCCCTCATGATTTCTCCATATTAATACACCTTGAATCAAAACATACTTTTGAGACTGGAGCTCAAGGGTCCTTTGTTGAGTGACATTCATGCCTAGGGGACAATGCATGTTGACAAGATAAAAGATAATATCTTTATAGCATGGATCATTTTTCAACATACATACATCAGTAGGTTGAACAACATCTACTTCATTTACCTCAGCGGCCTCTACGTTAGAATTAGCCATCAACTTAGATAAAACCTGGCCTCTAACCAATTTGGTGACCTACACCTCAATGTCATACTCTTTGATCTTGTTGATCCACCTGCATCTTCTTTCAGAAGGCTCTTGCTGTGTGAAAATATCTTTCACAGCTGAATGGCGCACATATGCAATTGTCTTTGCACCCATAAGGTCTGGCCTGGAGTTTTTAATTGCCTTGACCAAAGCATATGCATACTTTTCCATAATTGAATAGTTTAACTCAACGGCCTGCAAAGACTTTATAAAGAACCCTATTGGCTGCTCAAATCCATCACTATTCTTTTGCAACAACACAATAGCAATAGTATAATATGAAGCAAAAGAAAAAAGCTAGAATGGCTTTATTTAATCTAGGCTTCCTAGCACTGATGCATTCTTGAGAACCTCCTTTATGTCAACAAAATCTTCAACCATCTTTTTTCCCATGTGATAGACTGCAACTTCTTGATCATCTTGGAAATTGCCTTAGTTTTTCAGCAAAGTTAGGGACAAACCACCTTACAAAGTTGATCTATCCAAAGAAGGACTGGACACCTTTGAATTTCTTAGGTTGAGGGATAAGGTCAATATGTCCAACAACGTTCCTTCTTTGGATAGATCAACTTTGTAAGGCATACTCAAAACATGTCCAGCAACGTTCCTTCCTCCACTCCAAATTGGCATTTCTTGGGATTCAAAGAGATCGCATACTCAAAACATCTATCAAAAATCATTTGTAAATTCTTGCAATGATCTTTCCTATCTATGGAAATGTAGTAAGATTATCTTGGTAAACAACCACGATCTCATCAATGAGGCCTGTAAAGGCCACATCCATCGCCCTTTGAAACATTGATCCCATATTCTTCAACCCAAATGACATTCTCAAATAAACATAAGTTCCCCAAGGAGTGGTGAATGTTGTCTTGTACTATTCTGACTCCTTGACCAACACCTAGTTATAGCCTGAGAATCCTCCATCATAGACATCAACTCTGAACCAACAATCCTCTGCAAAAGATGGTCCTGTTAGAATCTGAAAAGATAATTAACCCAGAAAACTAGTGCAAAAGAATAGATATCTAAACTATGAATGCAAATGATATGAAATCAAAATAGCAGCATAGAGTTAGTCTCTAAGAGTAATGCAAATGCTAGGAGAAAAATAGCATTAAGAGGATGCGAAAGCAAAGGATACAAAATACAAGCCAGGTGATGAGGTCCTAACACTTTAGTTGAAAAATATCAGTTTATCGACCAGGGTAGTGTCCAAGGCTGTATGCAATAGGGAGTATCATTTGGATATCTCATCTAGAAACAATTTCCTAAATCTTTAAAAAGGCTTAAACAACATATCAAACTAGAGAGCATTTGAACTCTATACTAGAAAGCATTTGAACTCTTTAATCTAAGAAAACATATAAACTTTATACTAGAAATTAATACATGCAATTTTTACTATGAAATCGAACATTGACTAATCCTATAACTACACACACATTCAAACTTTCAACTAACAGTTAACAACAATTTAAAGCTAAAGCAGATGCTCCAGAAATGTTAAATAGATAGAGCTCCAAGAATTAACATATTAAACATCACAACCTGCAGGCACACACCATAAAACTAAACATAAAATAACACTATCTTAAATAGAATATTCACAAAAATAGAAATACTTATCTACTCTACAATCCCATGAGTAGCCAGCTCTTGGGAGAAATTTGTCTTTTAACTCAGATCACATTCAATTATTTCCATAGTAGCATAGTAACTCCATTCATATCTTCATAACTCAAAAGAAAATACTCAGAATAACACAATTTGTATTCATGAAAATATTACAGAACATAACTCTTCAATTATTTGCCAAAAAGAGATTGATATTCATTCCTCACATAGTATGATATATATCCATGTTTTGGGCAACTAACTAAAACTAAACTATTACAAACTCCTATATTCCAGATGGAGGTAAAATGCCATTTGAAAAAGTCTTATAATAGAAAACAAAATTTCAACTACTAATGTCTTTATGGAATAAAACATATAAAAGGATTTGAGTGGAGCCATAATGTCTCAGATAACCAACAGAAGTAAACAGAATTAAAAGTCTCCAATCAATGCACGCCTAAAATTTCTGGCACCCTTAACTTCCGGTGCACTCGACCTCAGCTGCTTGAAGTCCACTCCTCTCATAGGCCATGCATTAATCTTGCACAATTACTCAACTATACATACCATTATATCAACATTTAATAGCTAATTTCAATCAATTTAGGAAATAAAGATTTGTACAACATTTCATTAAAAATAGATAAATATTGCTTATAAAAATAAACAAATTGGCAAGACTAGGGTGATTGGGCAATGCAAAAAGGGTTATTTGTTTTATCAAAGGAATGAGGTTGTTTATACCTCATCACCAGGTAGCAAGTTTATATAGACCAGGGAGAGGGAAGAGGTGGCAACACTGACCAATGAGGAGCAATCATCTATCAAACTAAAGATAACAAAGTATCTTCCCAAGATAGCTAATGGTTGCTCACATGTAGAAAGGTGACACCTCATAATCCTCTCACCTAATAAGACATGGTTTATTAACCTAAGTGAGATTAATAAAAGGTGTAGAAAAACCTAGTAATAAAGGGAAAATAAGTAACCCAACTAGGAAATAAAAACCTACACGAACACCCCCCTTAAGCATAACTTAGGTGGATGTAGAGATGGGCCCTAGAAAATCAAGCCTGATGAGGTATCCATGTACATAAAATTACCCCCCAAAGAGAATAAGCCTCCCTGTAAGATAAAAAAGTCCCCCCCCCAAATAGAGAGAGAAGAGACCCCCCCAAAGTAGAGAGAGTTAGGACTCTGAGTGGGAGGATGAAGCCCCCCAAGAAGATGAAGCATCCTGCACCCCCATCAAATCTCCCAAATGAAGGAACTTGCTCTCAATGAAGGGTTTGGTGAAGATATTAGCAACCTACTCGGAAGTCAGACAGTAGTGAAGGTTGATGACATGACCATCGATGAGCTCCCAGATGTAGTCCATGTGGACCTCACTGCGTTTGGTCCGCTGATAATGGACTGGATTCCATGAGATTTGAATGGCACTTTGGTTGTTACAAAATATGACTGATGGCCGTTTGATCTAGATACCAAACTCAGTGAGAAGATTCTGAAGCTAGATGGCCTTAGTGGTGCATTCATAGCCCCCTAATACTCAGCCTCGGTAGAAGATAGAGCAATAGCAAATTGCTTCTTTCTTGACCAACAAACATGACCTGAACCAAGTGAGAAGCTGTACAACCTGAAGTAGACTTGTGATCCTAAGAAATGCCTACCTAATCTGAATATGTGTAGCCCACCAAGTCAAGATCAATGTCCGCTATGTAGTGAATCCCAAAATTGTGAGTACCCTGAATGTAGTGAAGGATCTGCTTGGCTTCTTTCTAGTGCAGCTCATGGGGCTCCTGCATGAATTGAGAGACCATGCCTACAACATATGAAATGTCAGGTCTCATATGAGTCAGATAAATGGGACTCCCAACAAGCTGTCGGTACAAAGTTCCATCAACAAATGGTGAAGAACACTGAGCCTCAAGTTTGACTCCAGAAAGGAAGGGAGTCAGAGCAGGCTTACAATCAGCCATATGAAACCTCAAGAGAAAATCTAGAGCATATTTGTACTGTGTGATGGTGATCCCAAAAGTAGACAAGAAGATCTCAATCCCAAGAAAGTAATGCAACAAGCCCAAGTTAGTCATCAAAAACCTATCATGAAGGGTAGTTTTGACAACCCCAATGGTAGATGAAGAACTCCCTGTGATCAACAAGTCATCAACATATAGAACTAGAAATAGGAGTGAATCATCTTGCTACAAAATGTAGACATTGGGATCAGAATGGCACCGAGTCAACCCAACTTTCAGAAGGAGTGAGTCCATCTTGGCATACCAAGCTCGAGGAGCCTATTTGAGGCCATAGAGAGACTTTCAAAGACTACACACAAGTGAAGAATCCTGAATGAACCCGTGTAGTTGCTCCATGTAGATTTCCTCCTGAAGGTCACCATGAAGAAAGGTACTCTTCACATCCATTTGGTGAACTTCCCAATGATTGGCTACAACAATAGAAAGAACAAGTCAGATGGATTTCATTCTAGCAACTGGCACAAAAGTCTCAGAGTAGTCAATCCCAGGAACCTAGGAGAATCCTTTGGTGACCAAGTGAGCCTTATGCTTGTCAACCAACCCATCTGCTGCAAATTTTGTCTAATAGATCCACTTAAATTGAACAAGTTTTCTTCCCTTAGGAAGAGGGAAAAGATCCCAAGTGTGGTTCCTCATCAAGGAACTATACTCCTGTTGGAGCAATCAACCACCAGGATCAAATCTGCAAAACCAAATAACCTTCCACACAAGAGAGACAAGCAAAAAGAATGCTATATTGCCATGATACAACAATGTACTGGATTTACATAATGTACAATGAGGCCTTGGTTATAAAGACCAAGGTGAGATATAAGATGTTGTAGTCATGTGACAAGTGTCTTAATCCTATGACATATGACAACTATAGGATAAGATGACAACTATCAACAACAACTATCAAGAACTAGACAAATTAGAAACATCTAGAAGACAACTAGAATGCTTCCTAAGTCAACTTAAGATGTGAACATGTGTGTGATTATTATTTAACTAATAAATAGTTAAATAATATGAATTATCTACACAAAAAAGGTTAAACCAGATAGGTAATAACCCTGTTCACACCAACACTCCCCCTTAAGTGCAACTTAGTGAGGAACAAACAAATATAAGGATGGGTCCCGGCAACAAGGCCATGTTAGGTACCCATATACAAACAATCTCTCACAAGCGGAGAAAAGGAGAAAACCTCATGGGAAAAAACTCCTCTCCAAAAGAGAGAAAAACATGCAAAGAAAAAGCATGAAAAAGTGAAGGAAGGAGGACTCAAGAAGACCCCCCAAGGACAACTTCCTTCACCCCAAGCATTGATTGCAACTGAAGATAATGAGGTGATGCCAAAGGTTTAGTGAAGATGTCTGCAACCTGCTCCTAAGTAGGCAAGTACTTCAAGTTGAGAACACCATCTTGGATGAGCTACCTGATGAAGTGCATGTGGATCTTGATGTGCTTAGTATGCTGATGCTCCATGGGGTTGCGAGAAATATGAATGGCACTCTGATTATCACACTAAAGAGTAGTGGGATGATCTGGAGGAAATCCAAACTCAGTCATCAACTGTTGAAGCCAAAGAACCTCCTGGCTAGCCAAAAATGCAGCTCAATACTCAACCTTTGTCGATGATAATGCAATAGCTGTCTTCTTCTTGCAAGACCATGCAATCGGACCAGAACCAAGGTAGAAAACAAAGGCAGAAGTGGACTTTCGATCATTAACATCACCATCCCAATCTAAGTCAGTGAAGCCCATAATTGAAGAAGCTCCAGATGTGTAATGAATGCCAAAGTGTGATGTGCCCTTAATATACCTCAAGATACATTTGGATGCCTTCCAATGACTCATGTGGCTCCTGAGAGAACCGGGAGACAAGTCCAACCGCAAAGGAAATATCAGGACGACTATGTGTCAAGTACAAAAGACTGCCAACCAACTGCCGATACAATGTAGCATTAACTATGGGAGTAGTGCAACTGATAGATAGTACAACACATGACTAAAATGGTGTAGGGGTAGGCTTGCAATCAGCCATGCCAAATCTCTGAAGCAAATCAAGAGCATACTTCTGCTCAAAAATGAAGATCCCCTCAGTAGTCTGGCAAACCTGAAGACCAAGGAAGTAGTGCAGAAGACCAAGATCTATCATATCAAAGCGCTCCATCAATGCTTGCTGAATACTCTGAATCATGGAGGTAGAACTGCCTGTGAGAATCAAATCATCCACATAAAGCACAAGGATCAAAAGATCATCTCCATGTCTCTGAGTGTAAACTGTAGGGTTAGAATGGCATCATGTGAAACTGGAAGCAAGCAAGAAACTATCCATCTTCTCATACCAAGCCCTAGGGCCTTGTTTGAGACCATATAATGAACGGCGAAGCCTGCAAACAAGTGAAGAGTCCTGCACAAAACCTGGAGGCTGCTCCATGTAGATCTCCTCATGAAGATCACCATGCAAGAAGACACTCTTCACATCCATCTGATACACTAACCATCCTTGAGATGCAGCAAGAGAAAGTACAAGATAAATGGAATCCATCTTGGCGACAAGAGCAAAGGTCTCAGAGTAGTCAATACCCTCAACCTGAGAAAACCCCTTAGCAACAAGATGAGCCTTGTACTTTTCTATAGAACCATCAACTGAATATTTGGTGCGGTACACCCACTTGCACCGAACCAATTTAATTCCTTTAGGAAGAGGAACAAGATCCCAAGTATGATTCTTCATTAAAGAAGAATACTCCTCAACCATTGCATTGTCCCACTCTGGAATACCTGCGACATCTAAAAACTTCTAAGGATCTATGGAAATAGCATGACTCAAAAGACCGACACTTGCTATCTGTGAGCGAGTGCGGCAAGTATCTGTGGGATCATGGACAAGTGGACCAGCCTCCTCAAGAGTAGTGCAGGCCCATTAGGGAAAAATGGGTGCTTGAGGTGCTGGGGTAGGACCTTCATCAGTATCATCTTGATGAAGCAAAACATCTTCAAGTGATGATGAAGTAGGCGGAGTATGTAGTGAGGAAGAAGAAGTGGTGGAAGAATTCACTTGTGTGAAGGACTCATCAAAATGGACATCTCTACGAAAGTAGACATTTTGAGTAATAGGATCAAACAACCTGTAAGCCTTCACATCCTCACAATAGCCAACAAAAATCAAAGGTTGACTCTTCTTCTCCATAGCTTTATGCTGACCATTCAGAATGAATGCCCAAGCCTCACTACCGAATACTCTGAAGAAGGATACATTAGGCTTGACATGGGACCAAGCCTCCTCGGGAGTCATATGCTACACTGCCTTATGAGGCATACGATTCTGAATATAGTTGGCACAATTGACTGCTTCAGCCCAAAAGTTAGGATCCATAGACCTAGACTATAGCATGCAATTTGCCATCTCCCGTAATGTCCTATTCTTTCTCTCGGCCACACCATTCTGCTAAGGAGTGTGAGGAACTAAAAACTGATGCTGAATTCCATGCTCACTGTAGAAATCCTGAAAAGCTTGGTTCATATATTCCCCCCCATTATCTATGTGTATCCATCGAAGAGAAATACTAGACTGCTTGTCCACAAATGCCTTGTATGCCCTGAATGCGTCAAAAACATCACTTTTGTAATTAAGAAAGTACACCCATGTGCGTCGTGAGAAATCATCAATGAAAGTGAGCACATACATGGCCCCTAAAAATGAAAGACACGAGATCACTATGAACCAACTCCAAGGATGTCAAAACTCGTGTACCCTTATCCTTAGGAAAGGGATCCTGATGATGTTTGCCAAGTACACAACCCAAACAAACTCCCTCTCTACAAGAAATCTTAGGTAGACCTACAACCAACTTCTTTGTGCTCATTTGCTGAAGATAGCTGTAATTCAGATGTCCAAACCTTTCATGCCAAAGCTTGCTCAAGGCATCGGCATGTGCTATAAGAGATGATCTTGATGAAGACTCAAATCCATCAAATTTGTATAGTCGTGATCCATGATCCACTCTCCTTGTAGCAATAACTATCTCAGGATCTTGTAGCTGTCTAATAAGCACATTGTGAGGAGTAAACTCAACTTTCTTCCCATCCCCAAAATGACAAATCTGATAGATTGAGAGAAGATTGTCAGAAATCTTGGGAACAAAAAGAACATCTTCAATGCAACCATCTTGCAATTGAATGGTGCATGTCCCCATGACTAAAATCTATGAAGAGTTCCCCACTGCAATCTGAGAAGTGCTAGTATCAAAAAAGAGTCTCAAGTAGATCAAGTGAATTGGTCATATGGTGTGAAGCACCTGAATCAAGTATCCAGCTATCTAAAGATGTAAGCAAGCCATGTGTGGAAAGAGCATGTCCTTTGCCTGTAGAAGAGGGCTTGGGAAGAGAAATCTTGTGCTTCTTCATAGCTTCCTCCAAAGCCTCTAACCATTTGAAACAATGAAACTCATCATGACCTATCATGCCACAAAAAGAACAAGTGCCACCTTTCTTCTTCTTTGTCTTGGAGGAAGACTCACTAGATTTGGAAGGATTAGGTGGAGGAGTGGGCTTCTGATCATTCTTCGTCTTTGGTTTGAAGGGAGACTCACTACCTGAAGGAGATTCTGTCTTGGGCTTCTTCTTATTCTTACCTTTACCCTTAGAAGATGAGGCCATCAAGGCTTGACTCTTAGAACTAGGAAGTACATCCATTTGAAGTAACTTGGTTTGCTCCCTAGTAAGATGCTCACAAAAATAGCTCAAATCTAGGCATCTTAAAGTCTTTCCCAAAGGCATCCATAGTAGAATAGAAGGTAGATGAAAACACCTGAAATGGGCCCTTCAACTTTGACAAAATCAAGAAGATACATTCCTTTTCAATTTTATCATGCCCACACCCTTTCAATTGTGACAAGATCATCTTGAATTTCTTGAGAAAATCTTGGATAGTAGGAAAACTATCTAGAGAGAGTGATGTCAATTCTACCTCTAGTTGCAAGATTTGGAATTCATTGACAGTATCATACAATTCTGCAAGCTTATCCCAAATTTGCTTAGGTGTTTGACACTCCACAATATGAAACAACAAGTTGTCTGATTCATGCAATCCTATGATTCCCATAGCTTCATCTAATTTGTTCTTATAAGAAAATATTTCAAACTCCTTAGTGAAACCAGGTGGATTATCCTCTAGCATTTGCCAAAGTCCTTTAGATTGCAGTAGTTGTTTCATTTTTAACTTCCATGTTTTGTAATTATGTGGAGTGAGTGGTTTTATGGACACACTTTCTGCCATGTGTAGCAGAAAAAACACCAAGAACCAAAGACACAAGGGCACTTAAATCGTGCCTTTCACCCCCCCAAAATGTATTAACAATGTGATTGTAACCCCCCCAACAAAGTACAATGAAAGAATTTGTACAATCGACAAGCTCAAATCAACCGTTTATAACACACGGTGATTTTTACAATTTTTGAGCAAACAAATCTTGTCAAGGGAAAAACAAAAGTTACAATCAGATTCCTTGCGATTTTCTAAACAATTTCAAAAAAAAATTCACCAAATTTTGATGTCGTATGCAAAAGTTATGTCAGTTGCAAGAAAAAGGAAAACTGTACCTTCAAGCTGCTAAAACTGGCAAAAAATGATGAAATCTGAAAAAATCACCTATCCTACAGAAAAGTTCATTGAAGTACCTTTCTGATGACTATAAGAACGCAAAAATCTGCCTCCTGGTTTGCAAGATATGGTAAAAAGAAAAAATCCTCCTCTTTGTCAAAATTTGCAAAAGGTTGTCCTCGGCTTGCATGCGACAAGATCAACAACGTGATCAGGTGATGAAACCAGCAAGAAAGGTGGAAAAATGTATTTGTGAGGGCGTAGGCCACCTGCCAAACTGGACCTCAATCGTCGTCTTGGACAAACAAAGACAAACGAGGAATGGTACTTCCTTGCTACAACAAAAAAACTGCTGTGAAAAAAATGACCTTACCTAGATGTGATTAAAGCGGTCTGTAAGGTGAATCTCAAACTTAAATGAGTCAAGCAAATACAAAAATACCAAGGTCATTAGCAAATTCGGCCTTGAAGGGACTCAGAGTCCAAAGATCTCTGAATCTCAATCTCCAATCGTGGTTTTTCAGCCGTCCAGAATGCGCCAAATCTCAAGCCACAATGAAATTTATGATTCACAAGTCGGTAAGAAGCTGTCTAAATCTGGGCTAAAATGATCAATGACAAAGCTTGCAAAAGAATGAGGAGTCAGAGATGTTGTGAGTGGCATGGAAACCGCTGGAGGAATTACGACCTGAGGTTGATAAACAATGACCAAACAGTTGTTATGACCACCGAACTAAAAAGGACTGTCGAGGTTTTGAGACTTTGAAACAATGCCGACTGGGTGAACCACAATGAAGACTGATGCTGATGAAAGTTTCAAAAGACCGTCGCTGCAAAATGTGACTGCCACAGTTTGTGGATTACGCCGATAGGAACAACTGATGAGCTAAGAAGGTTTCCTGGTGTGAATTTTTGACCACTGTGGAGACTTTTGTCACCACCGAATGTGCCGCCATTGGAGTATTGTGAATGTCATCGAGCTTAAGGCATATGCTGATGGAACCACCAAAGAATTTAGAAAACATCCGACATGAATTGTAACGTGAGACCCCCGCCGATGCCGCTAATCTGTGGATGAGATCCACCGATGGCGGTGGAACAACCGACGAGGTTCAAAAATTTTCCAAACTGTTAACAATGGTCACAATAGCCAACAAAAATCTGATCCAACACAAAATGCTATCATCGACTTCTGCCAAAGCCAAACTTTCTCATGAAATCGCTGCTCAGTTTTCTCAACTTCTCAGACAAGATGTTGCGCACTCAAGACAAAATGCAGATCAACGCCTTGGACGTGAGCTTCAAAAACTTCAAATCTTACAAAGATTCAAGCTCCATAATGGAACATGGAAGCTAGAAAATGAAAGTGGCTAGCTCCAAATCTGGGACAAAACAAGAGACACCAAAAATAGTCGATGCTAGTCAGATCTGAAACAGACCCTACGCACCCAGAATACAAAGGAAAAAAGGCTGGCTTAGTTGTTTGAGGCAATCTGCAAGTGTTGTGACACTAAACCAGAGAGTCAAACAAGATTTACGGAGGCTGGATCACTGTTGGAATGCAGATAACAAAATCGATCGAGATCACAAAAAAATGGGCCTCATCTGCAAAAAATACCCTGAAAAATAGGAAAATCGACCCACAACGACAGAAAGATGATCTACAAAGGCGAGATTTGGACCGAATCTCACCAAAACAGATTAAAACAATCAATCTGATTTGAGAAGCTGATCTTGAAGTAGAAAATGCAGGGGGCAGAGATGCCCTCTGCTAAAAAAATTTTGCCTTTTGGACAAAAAATTTTCTACTGAAATGCATATAAGAGCCCAAAAAAGTCAAAAAATTACCTATGTGCAAAATCAAGTTTTGGATAGTCGATCCTTACAGATTTGGGTGATCTGAACTCAACAGTAAACTCTGTTTTGAGCTAGGATGCACTAGCAAAAAATTGACGGCAAAATCTCTCCAAAAGAAATGAGAAGGGGCTTACAGGATCAAAGCTCTGATACCATGTTGGAGCAATCGACCACCAAGATCAAATTTGCAAAACCAAATAACCTTCCACACAAGAGAGATAAGCAAAAAGAATGCTATATTGCCATGATACAACAATGTACTGGATTTACATAATGTACAATGAGGCCTTGGTTATAAAGACCAAGGTAAGATACAAGATGTTGTAGTCATGTGACAAATGTCTTAATCCTATGACATGTGACAACTATAGGATAAGATGACAACTATCAACAACTAGACAAACTAGAAACATCTAGAAGACAACTAGAATGCTTCCTAAGTCAACTTAAGATGTGAACATGTGTGTGATTATTATTTAACTAATAAATAGTTAAATAATATGAATTATCTACACAACAAAGGTTAAACCAGATATGTAATAACCCTGTTCACACCAACACCTCCTGCATAGTTGTATCCCACTCAGGAATACCAGAAACCTCTCAAAAAGGCTATGGATCTGAGGCAATAGGAATGAAGACATGTGGAGCATCTTGGAATTGTGATTGAGTTCGCTTGGTGTTTGATGGATCCCCAACTCAATCACCTGTAGACTGCAAAGTCTGCCTAGCCCAAAGTGGACTAGAAGATGGAGAATGTGGAGGAGAATAATCACCCTCTAAATGATGACTAGGAGATGAGGGAGGTGAATCCTCTAAATTGCTCTCAGCATTGGAAGTGGAGGTAGAAGACTTCTTAGGTGAACCTGACTGATCAAAAAATCTATCATGTAGCCCAAGTGATTCCAATGTCAATGTAGAAGGAGGTGGAGAAGTGATAGAAAGTGAGATTGAAGAGCCCTCCTCAAACTAAACACTTCTCTCAATGAACAACTCATGTGTAACTTAGGGTGGAGCAACCGATAACCCTTCACACCATCAGGATAGCCTACAAATATGCAAGGTATGCTCTGTGGATTTAAGGCCTTACGTTTCTCTACAGGAATGTGGGCCCATGCAAGAGAACCAAAAACTAGAAAGTGATTAACTGATGGTTTCGAACCACTCCAAGCTTCAAACGGAGTGATTCCCTTCAAGGCTCGGTGAGGAACATAGTTCTAGATATAACAAGAACAGTTAATAGCCTCTGCCCAATACTATGGTGCAAGAGATATGGAGTGAATCATGTAGTTCACCATTTCCTTCAAGGACCTATTCTTTCATTCTGAAACACCATTCTACTGAGGATTGTATGGAACTAAATGCTGCAAATCAATCCCCTCTGAAGTGCAAAACTGATCAAAACTATGGTTGACATACTCACCACCATTGTCAGTGCGCAAAACTTCGATGGCTTTTCCAGATTTCTTCTCTACAAAAGTTTTAAAGTCCTAAAATGATCTAAACACCTCTGACTTCTGTTTGAGAAAGTACACCCAAGTATAGCAAGAAAAGTCATCAATGAATGTTAGGACATATCTAGCCCTGCTGAAAGAAGGATGCTGAAATGGACCAGCCAAATCATTGTGAACTAACTCCAATATCTGTGAAGCTCTCCATGCCTTTCCTTTGTCAAATTTTTCCTTAGGATACGTACCAAGAATGCAGCCTTGGTAAACACCACCCGAAAACTGAATTGAAGGCAACCCTGTGACCATGCTCTGTTGGGTGAGCTACTGCAAGTAGTAGTAGTTAAGATGGCCAAACTGCTCATGCCATAATCTACTCACATCATTAAAATGAGTGAGCAAAATAGTCAAAGGAGGATTAGGAACAAAGTGAGAAAATAGATAGAGCCATGATTGATGATCTCCTCTCCCAACTACAACTGTAGAACCACTGTGCAACTCATGAATCTCCACTGAATCAGGAGTGAACTCAACCCGCTTGCCTGAACCTGTGTGAGTGATCTAGTATATTGATAGGAGATTAGATGATGATGAGGGCACACAAAGAATATCATGGAATGTGACGTCCCCCACATCAACAGACCCTCTCCTACACACCTCAACAAGAGTGTCATCACCCATAAAAATAGAAGGCATAGTACACATCTCCAAAGATGCAAGTTCTTCCTTTGATGAAGCCATGTGGTGCAAAGCACCCGAATCAAGAACCCAAGTGGATGGTGAAGAAGCAACTGCTACAAGGGTCTTGCCCTTTCCTTTCCCCTTGCCATTTTCTTTTGCCTTGTTAGACCCCTCATTAGAACTGTGTTTGATAGACTCAGGAACATTGATATTATTCTTCTCAAGAATGTCTATCAAGTGATCAATTTGTTTCTTCAAGCACTTATGTTCATCATGACCAAGTCTTTTATAGTAGGGACATTAGACCTTCTCTTTCTTAGGCTTGTTTCCCTTCGAATATTGGGTCGCATTAGTTGCTTTGAAGCAACTAGTATCTGATCCTTCTTCTCCTTGCTATTCTTTTGTTTCTTATCCTTATTCATGTTGTTACTACTTTGTCCTTTATATTCTTTTGTGCCTTGGTTGGCAGTCAGGGCATGTGACTTAGAGGACTTAAGAGTGCCCATCTAGATTAGCTTACCCTGCTCCTGAGTGAGAGAGATAGGAAAATCATCTAAAGATGGCATGGTGAAGTGAGTACCAAGTGCACCCCTAGTAGCATAAAAGGTAGAAACAAATACAGAATATTCTGAACTTAGTTTAGAGAGAATACTCAAAATCAATTGTTCATCTTTCTTTTCAATTCCACATTGTTTTAACTGTAGCCTTAGTGATTTCAATTTTGTGAAGAAATCCTGGATAGTGTTAAAATTTCCTAGACTTAAACTAATTAACTCATTTTCCAACATACCCTCATTGAATCTTGTGTGCCAAATAGTGTTTCTAACTTTGTCCAAATTTCATTTGGTGAATTCAAAGACTCAATATGAAAGAGCAAATCAGGAAAAATAGATAAACACAATGTTCCATATGCCTCATCACATTTGTTAAACTACTTAGGCTTATCTTTATCTTTGGCAGGTTCAGTTTCAAGTCCCATTGTTATCCTATGTAACCCAACTTTCCTTAAGTAGATTGTCATACATGATTTCTAATCAAAGAAGTTGTATGGAGTTAGGATGGGCACAATTATTTGATCCATGATTAAGAAATGTAGAAAAGAAATGCTGAAAAGAAGAGAACACACATAGGACAACCCCCCCTTTTCACTCAATCAAAGAACCCCCCAAGCAAAAATGATTTTGGCAAATTATAATTAGTGTGTTTACAACTACCACTAGTAAGAAATACTTAGCGGTCTTGATATCAATGCATTACAAAAACCCTCACAAATTGGGTGTATGCTGAAAGTACAATACTAGAACTCTACCAAGAAAAACTACAATACCACTATGATCTACTAAAAAAATCATGCACCTTCAAAAAAAGAATCACCTCGATACGAGGTCGTATGTGAAAGTTATGATGTTTCGAAGTTCCAAAAAAGGGGAAAAGTGTAGCGTCACCTGTGAGAAACTACAATTTTTGGAAAAATCGTGAACCAGAATCAAGAATCGTCTACACCACCATGAAGAACGTAGAAAAATATCCAAAGTCAAAATAAGAAGCTTAAGAAAAGGAGCCAGAATGAGCCCGAACTGGACCTCAAAAGTTCATCATCCAAAAGAGAAACTCCAATGGAGAGGGGTCTGTGAGCAAAAATATCCTCCGCCAAATTTGCCTCTAGATTGTTTAGAACTGTTCCATGTTTAGAAGTTTGCCAAATAAAACTAGCTGGGGCTAGTTTAGAAGTCCGCCAAATACATCGTCAAATATAGTGTTTCTGCTAAATTTAGCAAAACCACTAAAAATAACAATTTGCTACAATTGGAATTTTCAACACAGAAGTCAAATTTTAGGCACAAACACCAAATATAGGCTCATAGGTCTTATGCAAGAAGAATTAGTAGAGACCAAAAAATACAGGTAGTATTTTGAATGCCCTAAAGGGCCGAAGGTAGAGATAAAAAAATGGCGGAGAAAGTTTTTTGAAAGGGGCCGAAGCCCTATAGAAAAGGGGGCAGGGGCCTTGACCCACTCCAGCAGCCCCTACACCAGGCTCATGGCCTCTATAGTGGGGGTGGTCCCCAAAGGGGTGTTGAGGGGTATATAGAGGGTCGTAGGCCCTTAAGGGGATTCAGTCCCCAAAAGGGGGGCCGACCCCAAATATGGGTCGAAGCCCTTGTGATAGTAGCACTCAAAGCGCTTGAAACAATGCTTTTTAGTGTTTATATATATATATATATATATATATATATATTTGAAATTTTTTTAAAAAATTTATAAAAACATTGCACCGAAAAATGTGTTGTGATGCCAAGTATGGCCTCCGACAAAACAATTTTGCCTTTTGGTCTCCCGACAACAAAACTTGGCAAATTATATATCAAAATTCACCCGCGAGGCTTCTTGGACACAATGGCAATGTCCTTTTGGCTTGAAAATGCTCTGATTAAAAGTTGATTTTTAGATCTAAGCACAAAACCTTAGTTCCGCAACTGTGTCAAACAATCTCTGATTTTGGTGAAACAAAAGCCAAATCTGACTTTATCGAGCATCCTGGATGCCTTGGAATAGCCAGAAATGCCACCAGTATAACAAGAAACACTACAATCACACAAATATCATAAAACACACATGCAACCCCCAAGATTAAAATGTTTCCTTCAAACTTTTCTGATTCTCCAGATCATCCAAAGATGCAAGAGAAGAGCATACTGTGTTTTTAGGAAAACTTGCAAGAAGTTGTATTAGCCCCCCCAAATCTCTCAAATAAGAAAACTACAATCTATTCTTGCACATAGAAATGCTCTGATACCATGTTAGAATCTAAAAAGATAATTAACCCAGAAAACTATTGCAAAATAATAGATATCTAAACTATGAATGCAAATGATACGAAATCAAAATAGCAGCATAGAGTTGGTCTTCAAGAGTAATGCAAATGCTAGAAGAAAAATAGCATTAAGAGGATGCAAAAGCAAAGGATACAAAATATAAGCCAGGTAGCATGCTTATATAGACTAGGGAGAGGGAAGAGGTGGCGACACCGACCAATGAGGAGCAACCATCTATCAGACTAAAGATAACAAAGTATCTTCCCAAGATAGCTAATAGTTTCTCACATGTAGGAAGGTGACACCTCATAATCCTCTCACCTAATAAGACATGCTATATTAACCTAAGAAAGATTAATAAAAGGTGTAGGAAAAACCTAGTAATAAAGGGAAAATAAATAACCCAACTAGGAAATAAAAACCTACACTGACAGATCCATACTTGGAAGAGGATAATTATTCTTAAGGGATTTGATGTTCAAATTTTTGAAATCTACACATTGTCTAATCTCCCCATTCTTCTTCCTCACTGGGACAAGATTAGACACCCACTCAAAATGTTTGATTGGCTTATTAATACCTCCCTCTTTCAGCTTTGCTAATTCTTTTTGCATCTTGGGAGCTATAGTGGGGTTTATAGGCCTCTATTTTTGCCTAAAGGGTTTTGCATCTAGTTGAAGGGGGATAGTATGCTGAAATAAATCCTCCCTATAGGCCTTCAACTCATCATAGGACCATGCAAAACACTTCTTGAATTTCCTCAATAGAGCAACCAACATCTGCTTCTCACGAGGCTTCAGCTTCTTACCTATGTAAACCATTTTAGGTGCCTCCTTAGTTCCAAGGTTAACACCTTCAACACTATCCTCTTCAACAAGTTTACCTTTACTCTTCTAGTGGTCTACATTATCATTCATTCTTTCCAGCACCACCAATCCCTTGGGAATAGTATTTGTCTTCAACTGCACTACCTCATTGCCAAATAGTGTTTCCTTGCTATTTTCCATCTCTATCATAGGCTGCCAGTCAATCACTTGACTGTCAAACTCATCCATGTAATTGAGGAAATTGAAAATCTGATTATTGTCATTGAATACCTACCAATTGTATTTGTTATCAGGGATTGTTGACCTTGTAAGGACTTCCACAACAAGATGGCCATGAGGAAAATCTGATTGAGGGTCAAATTTTGATGTAGCTATAGCTAGGGAATCTGCCTCTTCATTTTTAGTCCTCTCAATCCATTCGATGTCAATGGCATCAAACAACTCCATGGTGTTCCATACGGCATTCCTGTATGCTCTTAACCTGCTATCCTTGGCAGGAAATGTATTTCTAATCTATTGCACAATTAGTTCTAAACCACCATGTATCTTCAGACATGTGATTCCATGCTTATGAACAACATTTAAGCCCAACAAGAGTGCTTCATACTCAACCAAATTGTTGGTGCACTGAAAATCAAGTCTAAAAGACTTGCCAAATTGTTCACCATTTGGGGATATCAGAACAATTCCAGCACCTAAGCCTTCCCTTGAGTACACACCATCAAAATACAATGTGCATAAATTAGATGTACCACAAATAGAAGTAATAGGATTGGAAGGTAAAATATCCAGGCTAGGATCATCATCATTGCAATATCCCATAAAATGGTCTATATTAGTGTCAAATAAATCAGCGTGATCTACCTCTATTTTATATTCGTCCTCTATGTTTTGCTCTTCCACCTTCTTCTCCCTATACAACTTCACCTCCACACCCTAGACTAGAATAGTGGCATATGAAAGATCCATTTGGATGCTCCTACCCATAGAGGCTGCCTATTTTCTTGATAATAACATACCCCACTTGATAGGATAGTCTACAACAATACTATCTATCAAAATGACTTGTCTGGGTAAGCAACAAGTTTGACCTCAACATCCTTAACCAGACCTATGACATTAACCTCCCTGGAATCCATAGCAAAGCATTTACCAAAAGTCTTGGACACCTTCAATCCCAAATCATTCATGATTTCAAGTGGCATGACAAATCTAGATGCACCTGAATCAAGCATATAGTTATGTAGCAACCATTCATTTATGATCAAAATGGTGTAGAAAGGATCCACTCCCATCCGGCTATTGACCATAGATGACCCTAAATAAACCTCAAATATTTCATCATGGCCTACGCCCTCATCATCACTGCTAGGAACAACATGTTTTTGCACATATACAACAGTGACAAATGATGCTGTCCTATCTCTATGTTCAGGGACTCTAAGAATTTCCCCTATAGACACAGAAATTCTAATTTGGCTAAAGACTTGAGCCATGTCAATAGGGTTATAATTTGGCAAAGGAGTATTACATGAAATAGTAACATCATTTGTGCAAGTCATATAAGATATTACTTGATTGGATGAAATATCCTTACCTTTTTCCTTTGTCTTCTCTTTTTCTAATTTTTTTTGTGCCTATGGTTGATCATGCTTGTTATTATCTTTTGGATAATGAACCCCTAGAATGGGTACAACAACCAGCTACATGGTTTGTGTTGGATTCTCCTGTACATATTTCTTTTTCGCTACTGGCGGCTACATTAGAACTTTCTTCTTTTCTGGCACATTCTTTTTGGGAACGCTACTACTTTTCTGCTCCACGTTCCCATTATGTTTGTCCTTATCCTCATTCAATCCTTGTTGTCTTGATTCCTTGAAAGGGGGATTATGCATAGGGACATACCTATTTCTCAGTTGATAGCCTCCTTGCACTTGCAAAATGGCTGCATCAGTCAAGGCTTTCATGTCCTCTTTTGAAGGCTTAGACTGTTGAGACTTCTTCTGCATAAGATCCCTTAAGTGTCCAAAATTATGAGCTAACAACTGATATCTCTTTGGACCTCCATCATAATCATATTGGAAAATATGATCATCCTCTTCATAGCTGTCATAATCAACACCCTGACCCATCTTCTCATAATCCTCTGTGTCAAACTAATTTATTTCCTCTTCATAATACTCAGCTGCACCTTCTTCATTTGGAAATTATTCTTCTCTGCTCAATGAATGAGCCACTGCACAATTATTTTGATCATGGAGAAGGAAGCAAGCCTAGAACCATAAAGACTCATCTTGAAAATTGACTTGATCCTTTCTCAATGGATGAGGAGTGTCCCTCTCAGGCTGTTTGATGCTGACATGCCTGGGTGCAACTTGAGTATCATTTTGTTTTGGTCTCTTAGACCAATCAGTATTATAAGGCCTATTATGCAATCTCTAACCTTCATTGAAATGTGTTGGAGCACCTTTAGGTGGCAACCCTTTGTCATTTCTAGCAACTTTATAAAACAAATCTTTCACAACCCCCATGAGTGTATCCAATTTGTCATCACTAGTGAGAGGTTTATTGAAAGATGGCTTATCTAGATGGGACAATTTGATATCAAACCTTTTGATATGCTTCCCTGAGGCTCTTATATTACTCTCTATGTTTATGGCTGTAGCACATGCCTCTCTTAATGTTTGTGAACTCTTGTCCCTCAAACAATAATCAATTTTTGAATCAAAAGCACCAAAATATAAAACTAAACACATAGATTCATTAGGTCTCATATGAGGAGACACCTTTCTCATTTTTATGTTGACGTAGCTATTAAAATCAACTATTTTTTCATTTATTGCTTCCTTGATGGCTGTAAGTTCATGGATTGCAAACTTGGGATCAATCCTGTCCCCATATTGCAATCTGAATACTCTCATGAACTCCTCCCAAGAATCAATACTATTATTAGGGAGAGATTTATACCATTCTTTAGTACTCTCTTCCAATAAGTGTACAAATAGTTTCATCATAACATCTTCATCCTCAATTTCATATTCATCAGTGACATTAATGAAATGTCTAAGATGTTCCTCACTTGTGATAACATTATTACCTTGAAACCTAGGAATCTTCCCCCTAATCTTAGTTGGAATTGGATTAGGAAAGTCAGGTATGCCAAAGAAATCAAGTTGCTTATACCTTTCATCTCCAAGCAATTGCCTCTGTGGAGGAAATCTTCAGGCTTGTCTTCGTTGTGCAGGCCTAGGGTTCTGAACATTAGCATACTATCGATTCACCAGATTCTATGGTGGATGATTGTTAACATTTTGAGCATGGATGTTATTTATACCATGTTGTCCCATTTGGTGTTGTTGTTCTTGTTGATGTTGTTGTTGTCTTTGATTATTTTGCAAGTTATGGCCCTGCTTGTACCTCTCTTTGTTTGTTTCTGAGGTGATCAAGCAGGTTAAATTCATCTTGGATTCTTCTTTATCTTTTGTCATCACCAAGTTGCTGCTGCTGATAACCCTCATTAGGGATATTGTCATGTTGACTTCTAAGTGATCCTATGGGAGAACAAGGATGCCTAATATTCTGATATGTTTCTTCACCCTCACTGGGCATCCCAAACGTTCTCACATGTGGACCATGAGAGTTGTCTCTACCTCCTCTACCAATAACATTTTCATTTCTTCTAACATTATACTCAGCCATGTTCATCCTTCTATTTGTTCTGAGTACATTATCAGTAGAGTCATCAAAAGTATACTGATATTGGCCTATGAGGTCAATGAATATATCATCTCTACTAGAGGCACCCCATGGGATGGTAATCTTGTTCTCCATCTACTCCTCTTATTTCCTACACTTCTAGAGGATTCCTCACGTCCAGACTACTCTGGTTCCTTCATCTATCCATTGTAAAAATCTTTAGACAATTTAATTTATGGGTTGTAAAATAGAGTCACCACTTCCTTTGCTAGGAAGAAATACTCGAACAAACACTACACTTCAATTGCAGCAACCAGAAAATAATTTTTAGTTCATCCCCAACAATGACACCAAAATGTTGGTTCCCAAAATGACAGCAACACAAAACTCTAAAATGGTTCTAAATCACCTAGGCCAGGGATTGTCATCAGGGTTATAGAAAGAGGTTTATCAACAAGTTATAGGCAATTTTGGCCAACTAACAGGAGTGGGTAGACTCCTCTACTCTTTGAGCTTAGCTTAAACTCTAGAGGGATATTTCAAGGGGTATACCTAAGTAGGTATTGACTTCAAAACCAGATGAACAACTAAAATATTTGAACAACCAAACCCAAATCGCCCTCTTAGCTCCAAATTTGTCACTAAGCTAAGAACTGTTGGTTGTTATAAGACCCTTATATAGTTGATGAGGGCAATCCTACAAAACAAGGATGCACTTGGAAATACTACTATGTCTAAAGATATGTTTATGAAGTTTTAATTTTAAAAGCTGGGTGATCATAGGCTACCTAGATTGGTGCCTATCTGTTTAACTACAGAGTCTCACATTCAATAGAGGAATAAAACCATAAAGAAATATACGACTGCCCATTTGAAGATTCAAATGCATGAAAATCAATACCAAATCACTGAGAATGCTTAATGTGTATAGGAATAAAATTGAGATCAAATGATAATCAAAACAATGAAAATAATAAACAACTCAATCCTATAACATCAAGATAACGATCTAAGCAAACAACCAAATAATCAATGAATAATACCAAAAATAGTGGAAGCTTTCACCTATATTGTATTGTTATTTTGGTCGAATGTGGATTGCTTCATAAATTGCAAAACCATGTTTGCAACAAGCGGATGTAGATTGTGTTTGTGCTCAAAAGGTCAATGTGCTCAACGATGCAATGTATGCTCAATGCAATGTATGCTCCCAACGTTGTATGGAGGCAAAAGCTTAAATGATTGAAGAGGATTTGTTATGAGAAGAGGGGGGTTTATATAGGTTTCAAACATGATTGATCAATGGTCCAGATAATTCAATGGAATCAACGGATGAGATAAATCTAGAATTCATGATGAATGTGCACCTGACATGTGTCACACAAAAAGATATTTTTGTTTGAGTTAACTAATTGATTTGACATAAAAAGACATGGAACAGACATATTTTTAGATTTCATAAAAATAGAAATGCTTTTTTCTATTTTATGAGTTCGTGATAAAAACAATAATGATTAAGTCAATTAACTCAACTTATAATTTGGGCAGGGGGCTTGGCTCGATTGGCGAGAGCTTCCTGTGGTAGGCACAAGATCCAGTCTCCCCCCCACCCATGTGATAAATAAAAAAACTCAACTTATAATTTGCTTTTTGTATGATTTGAGTAAAAGTAAATAATAAATTATTTGATTTTGTGTGCATGATGAATAAGATTTATTTTTAGAAGAATTAGAAGATAAAAAAGTAAATTAAATAAATAAATTTATTTAATTGATTGTGAAAGATATAAGACATAGAATAGATTTGAAGATTTAAATAAATTAAACAAATAAATTGATTTAATTTATTTTGCATGATGAAGGATAAATAAAATATTTGATTATATTTTATTTTTAGAGATTGAGATTCAATTTAAATAAATTTGAATGATTTATTTAAATTTGGAAGAATAGTTGATTTAATTAAATAATTAGAAATTATTTAATTATAGATGAGAGGATTTAGATGATAAATTAATTAAATAATTAATTTATTCGATTGATGTGGATTTGAATTTTTGAAGACAATAAAAATTTAATTAAATAATTAAAATTATTTAATTTTGGAAGAATAAGGTTGATTTTGATGAAATTAATTAAATAAATAGAATTTATTCAATTCATGTTGAATTTAGGATATTTGGAATAATTTGATGATTTTGATGAAATTAAATAATTCGATTATTTAATTAACATTGAAATGTAGGTGATTAGATAGAAATGGAAGTGATGCGATGACATGGTCATTTTTGAGTGTCTACATTTTGCCCCTCTTTGATGCAATGCAGTTTATAGTGTTGCTTCAAAGAAAATGATTGTTGAAGACATGATACAATTTTGATGCCCCAATGTAGCTAGCTACCCTAGTGTAGCTGGCGTAGGATGCCCCCTCGAGAGGAAAGACAAGGAAGTGACAGGAGGACTGGGTTGACACTCGACTAGAAGATTGTGTTTGAGAAAGACAAGGTTGGATAGATGGAGGCTGACACGATGAATACGATTAGCAGACACGAGGATAAGATGGATTAGGGGTGGGAAGAACATGATAGAAAGACTATTGATTGATCTTTTCTTGAAAAACTATAAGATGATTTGGATAAATGGATAACTTGTTACAACAGTTACACAAATGTTTATAAAGAGCAATCCTTATTTTTGATATAGCACATGGATTGTTTGCCACCAAGGTATAAAAGACCAAGGTGCTGTGTTATCCTAGTGGGAGGACATTGACTCTGCAAGCAAGCAGTTTGAACTTAGATCCCTTAGACATAATATAACCTTGTTGGATATGTGAATGAGCCATAGTCTTGAACATAGAATAAACTTTAATACATAAATGTAAAAAGTATATTAATATGTAAGACGCTAGGTTGTAACACACACACAAGATAGATATGATGCTAAGTAAGATAAAAAGATCATTCCTCAAACACGACACATAGAAAGTAATGACTATGCCCCCAATCCATACTACATCACAACATACCAAGATATAGATAAATCAAGGTAGCCTTGAATAAGTAATGGGAAAGGAACAAAAAGATAAACCAAAAATAGAATTGACTGACTTACAAAGTAAACATACAGTCAACATATTCTCTTGCCAAAGAGGTTGCTTAGGATAGATAACAACCTTATTGTAGGAACGAGATATCCGTTAAAGGGTGTTGATCTGTTTGATAGGATAATGTCTAGTTTCAGGAAATGAAACATGTTGTATAAGATGCCTGGTCTGGTTTCGACAATGGAACATTCTGTATAAGACAATTGTTTGATGTAGTAGATGTTGGCAATCAATATGTAGGATAACATATGGCTCTGCAAGTAGGTGTTTTTGCTTCAGGTTTGTTTAAGGAATTTTGCTTTGAAAGGATGTGTTGTTTGCTTGTTTTGCTACTTGAGTTAGTCAAGTCGAGGTGAATGGATTTTGATAAATGGAAGACTAGAAAGATGAAATGTCAATGGATTGAGATGGGTGAAGAATGATGAATTGTATGTGCCTGAGTATTGGATACATCCTTCATATTCCAGACTGACTACATACCCTATATCCACGGGATCAAGGCACATTATGATGAAAGATGAAAATGATAATATGTAGTTCTGGGATGTTTGATGATGTAGGATTGGATGACATGAGGGGATATAGTGATATCTTACATACTTGAGTACTGGATACTTCCTTCGTATGTCAGACTGCCTACATACCCATATCCATGAGATCTAGGTACCTTAAGATTGAGATGAGATGATATGTAGTTCTGGATGGTTTGAGATGTTTTTTTGTTTTTGTTTGAAGGTTGAAGTGTTTTTTTTTGTTTGAAGTGTTTTTTTGTTTTTTTGTTTGAAGTGTTTTTGTTTTTTTGTTTTGAGATGGTTGATCAACCGAGAACAAGGATCCATTCCTAGACCTAGGTTAAGGAAAGAGTTGCCCCCATTCTGGTAGAGGTGTTATGATGGATGATTGACATAGGATAACTAACAATGACATGAATAACTTGACATAGGATAACACTGATGGATGAACTAACATAGGATAAGCTAATGATTGACATGGATAACTTGACATACGATAAGCTAATGATTGACATGGATAACTTGACATAGGATAAGCTAACGATTGACGTGGATAACTTGACATAGGATAAGCTGACGATTGATGTGGATAACTTGACATAGGATAAGTTGACAATTGACACGGATAACTTGACATAGGATAAGCTGACGATTGACATGGATAATCTTGACATATGATAAGCTGACGACTGACATGGATAACTTGACATAGGATAAGCTGACGATTGACATGGATAACTTGACATAGGATAAGTTGATGATTGACATGGATAACTTGACATAGGATAAGATAACGATTGACATGGATAATCTTGACATAGGATAAGCTGACAATTTACATGGATAACTTGACATAGGATAAGCTGACGATTAACATGGATAATCTTAACATAGGATAAGCTGACGATTGACAAATTTCCAAGCTATTCTAGATAGGGAAATGGAAATGCAAAAAGGTCAATGGTTTTGTTATGGATGGAGGGCTGAAGTTTATTATGAAATGGACATGGAATGAACAAGACTCAATAGATGATGGATGCTGACTCTACACATAGCACCTATTTGCTAGGTTTTCACTATGGTACTTATCCAATATGCCTGTTTACCAGGTTTTCACCAGAGGACGGTATTATTTTTTTGTTTTTTGTTTTTTGTTTTTATTTTTGTTTTTGTTTTTTTTGACATGGATACTTTGAGGATCAGGTATAAAACTTCTTGAGATGAACACTGTTGAGTGGCTCATCTAGAGGAATCCTTCAGATGTTTCTAAAGTATAAGCTCTTAATTCATATGTTGTTGTGATAACAAAGGGTCCTAACCAATTAGGCTCAAACTTGCCCTTCTTTTCTTAATCTTCTTGATTTCTCTGATTTTCCTTTAAGACAAGGTCACCAACTTGAAACCGTCTTTCCTTGATCTTCTTGTTATAGTTGCACTGGAGGCGGTTTTGATAGACATGGAGATGATTAAGCACTGCAAGGCGCCTCTCATCTAGTAGTTCTTGCTCAGCTAATCTGGAAGTGCGATACTCCTCTCCATCAATCAGGTGCTACATGGATACTCTAAGGGATGGGATCTCGACCTCTATAGATAGAATGGCTTTAGATCCATAGACTAAGGCATAGGGTGTGGTGCTAGTTGGTGTTCTGATACTAGTGCAATAGTCCCATAGGGTTGGTTTGAGTTGCAGGTGCCAATCGCGACCAACTTCATTGACCATTTTCTTGAGGATTTTGAGAATGGTTTTGTTGGAAGCCTCGGCTTGGCCGTTACTCTAGGGATAATAGGGAGTGGAAAAGTGATGTTGGATATTGTATTGGGTACATAAGGCATGGACATCTTGATTCTTGAATGGTCTCCCATTATCAGTGACAATGGCTTGGGGGATACCATATCAACAAATGAGGTAGTTAAGGATAAACTTGGCTATTTGCTTGTCAGTGATATAAGTCATGGGAATAGCTTCGACCCACTTCGTAAAGTACTTAGTGGCGGTAATGATAAATTTATGGCCATTGGATGAGGTGGGATGGATTTGTCCTACGAGGTTGAGACCTGATTGTTAAAAAGGCCATGGAGTTGTCATAGGTTGTAGTTCATGAGCTGGTGCGTGAACCAGATCTCCATGCTGCTGGCATTGTAGACACTTCTTAGCAAAATGTAAAGCATCTTGTTCTATTGTAGGCCAATATTACCCTGTGTGGAGTATCTTCTTAGCAAGGTTAGGACTGGTAGAATGTGCGCCATAGACACCTTCGTGTATGTCTCATAAGGTAGCATCGACTTCTTCCATGTTAAGACATCATAAGAGGATACCATCGAGACTCTGGCAATATAGTGTATTACCCAGAATAGTGTAACAAGAGGATCTACGGATAAAGATTTTGCGTTGGGTTGCAGATAGGCCAATAATACCCTATGTGGAGTATCTTCTTAGCAAGGTTAGGACTGGTAGAATGTGCGCCATAGACACCTTTGTGTATGTCTCATAAGGTAGCATCGACTTCTTCCACGTTAAGACATCATAAGAGGATACCATCGAGACTCTGGCAATATAGTGTATTACCCAGAATAGTGTAACGAGAGGATCTACGGATAAATATTTTGCGTTGGGTTGCAGATAGCTCAAAGGGAAAGCTGCGATGTTTAAGGTATTCATAGATATCTTCATACCATGGGAAATTGGGACCAATAAGCTCGCAGATGATTTCAGTAGTTGGAACATCGATGGCTGGTATCAACAATTGCTCGATCAAGAATTCACATTTTTGTGTGTTTGCAGGCATGTCTATAAGTGACCCCATAGAGGCCATAGAGTCTATAGCTTTATTATGCTCTCTTGGAATTTGCTCAAAAGTGATGCTAGAAAAGTGTGGTTTGTAAGCATCCACTAGTTGCTTGTAGGGGACCAACTTTTCATCTTTTGTTTGGTACTCATCAGTTACTTGTCGAATGACTAGTTGTGAGTCTCCATATACCTATAGTTCTTTGATTTCCCATTGGACTACTGTATGGAGACCTATGAGGAGTGCTTCATACTTGGCTATGTTGTTAGTGCAAGGAAATGCAAGCCGATATGACTTTGGGATATAGTCATTTTGTGGTGTGATAAAAAGGATGCCGGCCCTTGATCCATGCTGTGTGTAGGAACCATCAAAATACAATTTCCACATTACTGAGGTAGAAGGAGTGAAGAGATTGTCATCCAGAAAGTCAGATACCATAGGATGTACATCTGTCATGGGTGCTTCTGCTAGCTGATCTGCTAGGGCTTGTCTCTTGATTGCTTTATGATCCACATACTCAATGTCAAACTCACTAGATCATGACCCATTTAGCTAGTCTACCTATGAGAGCTGCTTTTTCTAAGAGATAATTTAATGGATCAAATTTGGCTATTAGATTTGTGTGTTGGTTTAGCATGTAATGCTGCAACTTTTGGGAAGCGAACACTAAGGCTAAACAAGATCTTTCCATAGGTGAATAATTGAGTTCATAACCCACCAAGGTTTAACTGATATAATAGATTGCATGCTCTTTTCCTGACTCATCATGCTGTGCTAGAAGAGCCCCTGGGGCTGCAGTTGTAGTTGAGATGTACAAGATCAAAGGCCTATCGACGACTAGTGGTACCAAGACAGGAGGTGTAGTTAGATATTCTTTGAGTTGATCAAATGTTGCTTGAAACTTATCATCCCATCAAAATGAGACATCCTTTTAGAGCAAGTGTTGAAATGGTTGACATTTATCCGCTAGCTGTGAGATAAACTACCTAATGGATTGTAACCTTCTTTGAAGGCTCCTTAATGCTTTTAGATTCTTTGGTGGAGGCATCTCCACTATAGCCTTGAATTTTGTTGGATCTACTTCAATGGCTCTATGAGATACAATATATCCTAATAGTTTTCCTGAGGTTACCCCGAAGACACATTTCTTTGGATTGAGTCTTACTTGATATTTTTCTAGTCTGTCAAAGATCTGACCTAGAACCTGTATGTGATCAGCCCTAGAAGACTTTTCTAGTACATCATCAACATATCCCTCCATGATGTGATGAAAGAGATCGTGGAATATCACTGTCATTGCTCTTTGTAGGTTGCCCCTGCATTCTTAAGACCAAATGGCATGACGCACCAACAATAGGTACCCCAAGGACAAGTGAAAGTTGTTTTATGTTGACCTTCTTCTGCTATCATTATTTGATTATAGCTGAAAAATCCATCCATTAGAGAAAGCTCTACTATGAGATCAATGTTTGGCAATGGAAAGTCATATTTGGGACATGCTTTGTTGAGATCTCTGAAGTCATAACACATGCAGATGCCCCCATTTGGTTTAGCCATAGG
Source organism: Cunninghamia lanceolata (assembly GCA_027924645.1). NCBI lineage: Eukaryota > Viridiplantae > Streptophyta > Pinopsida > Cupressales > Cupressaceae > Cunninghamia > Cunninghamia lanceolata. The sequence continues at coordinate 15,880,147 of BSBN01000194.1, read as the reverse complement.
TACAATGTTTGAGACCCATTCTGGATAATCAATAGGCTTGATAAAATTTGCATCTAGCAACTTCTATATTTCAACTCTCACCAAGAGAGCTATTTGTGGGTGCATCTTTCTTAGTTTTTGTTTGACCGGTTTAGCTTTTGGATCAACTGTGAGATAGTGAACTACTAGCGAAGGGTCTAACTTGGCATACCAACATAGGTCCATGCAAAATTGATGGTTCGATGTAAGAAGAAGTTGGTAAGATTCTTGTGCTCTTGTTCTGATAATGATGCTGCAAGGAATGTGGTCTTAGGATGTTGCTCTGTACCAAGATTTATCTCTATAGAATCTTCCACTATGAGAGCTGATTTCTCTTAATACTTAGATGGTAGGGGAAGGTCAAATCCTCCTCCATCCTCCAATGCCACAATTGGGTTTTCACCTTTGGATACGTCCTTTGTTTTTACTATTTTTTGATCAGGAGGTGCCACAGCGTGGTTTTCACCTAGAGATCTTTCTTTATTTCTATTTTTGCAACTGGAGGATTTGGCATTCTCACCAAAATAAGCAGTTTGATTTAGTTCCATTACAGAACCAACTTTGTGATCACCAAGAGGGATACCATCCTGGAGTCCCATGAATTCTACAATAGCTTCATCATTCTGAAATACATCTAGAATGGGGGTCCCTTGTTGGTCCCAATCGATAAGTTCAGGGTAGACAAGTGTTACAATCTGGGTGTTTGTAGTTGATATTAAGGATACGGATGATAACATGAATATGGAGGATTCAGTGAGTAGGTTAGTCATATGGAGGTAAGAGTCATCGATGATGTCCTCTTTAGACATCGAATCCATGAGAGAAGTTTGTGCTACCTTGTTGAGGATACCCTCGATGTCCAAGGCACGTGGTACCTTCCTACCAAATCCTAACCCCTTCTTGTCTAGCTTCTTCTTCACAATAATGGGTTCTATGTCACGTTGATTATCCTTCTCAAGGCCACCTTTGCCTTTATAGCCCATGTTTTTCATAATTCTTAGGCCATTGCAATATTATTTGACTGGTATGGTGACTGGTTCTTTCTCTTTGTAGAGCCAAGATGAGATGTCTTCAATAGTTTCCCCTACCAATAATTTTCCCTCTTGGAATTGGATCAGAGATACTAGCAGGGGGATAGCTAATTTTTTAGTTTCTTTGGCTATGGGCAGTTGATTGTAGAATTTAGGGGATAAGGGCATCCGCCCTGCACAACAAGATTTTGAGATATCATATTCACCAAAGCCTATATCATGGATATGAGTTGTGATTTCAGGAATAGGATGAGGATTAGGTTCAACTTTAGAGGCTTTTTTTAGTTTTTCAGAGTTGACATACAATGGGGATTCATAGGCTTTGTCATTATTTGGTACTTGGTTGCTATTCTTATAACTGCCTTGCAAAGTATGACATAATTCAAAGGGATTAGGGTCTCTTGGGATATTGATATCTATACCATTAAATGGGAACTTGAGATACTGATGGTATGTTGAGGGAACAACTTTCATGGCATGGATCCATGGGCATCCTAAGATAATGTTATAAGGTAGCTCAATGTCAAGAACTTGGCACCTGGTTTCAAGCATGATGGGGCCTACTTGTATAGGCAAGTTGATAACACCTTCTGAACGCTGTTCAACATCATCATACCCCTTGATTGCAATTCTTTGATCAATATTGACATGATCCTCAGAGTATCCCAATTTTTTAAGTAACTTGAGAGAATAGATATTGAGACTAGCACCACCATCTATAAGTATGCATTTGGTCTTTTGTTTATGGATGAAAACTTCAATGTGAAGGACATCATTATGACATGGATTGTGGGATGAGAGGTCTTATTTAGAAAAGACCACATTGTAAGGTGAGGCAATGTTACCTACTATAGCTTGGAAATCCATGACCGCTATGTTATTAGGAACCGAAGACTCTTGTAGGGCTTTTTCTAGCACAACTTTATGTGCGGGTAATGACCAGAGAAGATCCAAAATAGAGATCTATGCAGGGGTTTTCCCTATATGTTCAACAAGATTGTAATCAGATTGAGTTGGGAGACTTGGTGTAGGACCACTAAGGGTGACACAACCACGATGAGTTGTGACTGCACAATCTGTAGATTTGCCTTTGATAGTGAGGGTAGACACACGACTTTCTTCAAAACATCCTACAATAGAGTCATAGGAAGTAGAAGCTTTATTAATACCTTTACCTTTATCAGGATGTGGACCTTGACCATGGTTAGGGAATGGCTCCTTGTACATGTTGAGATCTTTGTTTGTGTTTTGATTAGGAGGTGCATCAAATTTGATTTTGCCTCTATCCATAAAGTTTTGGATCATGTGCTTGAGTTTCATGCATGATATGGTTCAATGTCATTTAGTCCTATGGTATTCACAATATTTGTTGTCTTTGTAGCATGTGGGTTTGTAAGTAGGTTCTCCATATGGGGGAGCATTTGGTAATGTGACGAGTCCATTTTGGATAAGTTTTTGTAGAATCGACTCTATAGGCTCTCCCAAGGGAGTGAACTTATGTCATGGAGGGTAATCTTGGGGAGGCCATTCTTGTTGATACTGTTGGTTTTGGTTTTGTTGTTGTCATTGTTGTTGGTTTTATTGAGGCGGAGGTTGTTTTTGTTGGGATGAAAGATGAAGGGGTGTTTGTAGTGTTTGGACATGTTTAGAATCCACCACACCATCATTGACCACATTTTTGTTTTTGTTCCAAAATTTTGGCTTGTCGTTTGATTGTTGTTGGGGAGCATTGTCTTTGTTGTCTTTGAAGATTTTGACCACACCTTTAGAGATGAGGGCTTTTTCAATGTTGATGCCTTTATAGGTAATTTTGTCAAAGGTTGTAGTGCTTAGTATTTGCAAATGGAAACCCAATTCTTGGTTAATGTTATGCACAAATATGCTAACAAGCTACTTTTTAGGTATTTTGAACAGGAATTTGTGAGCCATGTGTCTCCATCTTTGAAGGAAGGAGATGAGAGTTTCCCCATTTTTCTGTTTATTGTTACATAAATTGGTCATAGAGACTTCATGTTCTATGTTGTATGAGAAATGGGCAGCAAATTTTTCTACAAGCTCGTTAAAAGATTTGATACCCGTAGGTAGATATGAGAACCATTCTATAGCTTGACCTCCAAGACTATGAGGAAAGAGGCGCATGAGATATGTGTCATTATGTGTAACCTCTAAAAAAGAGAGATAGAATTCTCTAAGGTGAACCTTTGGGTCTCCTCTTCCCTTGTATTTATCAAATTTGGATATAGTGAAGTTGGGAGGAAAAGGGATTACTTGCAATGACCGATCAAATGGATAAGGACAAACCTCCTCCAAGGAGAAGGTTTTCTTAGTATGACCAAATGTAAGATCAGCTACTTGTTGTTGTACCTCGACAAGTTTAAGATCCATATTTGTTGGGGGTTGTGGAAGAGTTTCCTATTGCACTAGAGGTTTTTGTTGCCCATAGGGAAGATTGTAATTGAAGCCATAGGAATTGGTGTTATAAGGGTTGTATGATTGGTTGGGGTCGTATGTGTCGTATGTTGGGTTTGGATTGGGTTGGTTTTGGTTGTTTTGATTTTGGATATGTGGAGGTGGTGCTAGGTAAGAATGTTGGCTTTGTGATTGTTGTGGAGGGATGATGAAAGAGTTTTGTCATTGATATTGTTGAGGAGGTGTGAAGAAAGGATTTTATGGAGGAAAACTAAAGTTTGTTGGGTTTGGTTGTGATGGTGGAACATAGCCATAGGAAGTTTGGTTTTGAGAGTTGTGAGGGTTGAGATAGGTGTGGGTTAGGTTGAGAGCGGAAGATCTTTGTGGTGGAGTGACATAGGTAGATGGGTTTTGTGATGGTTGGGGTTGATTGAGATATATGTTGAAAATGTTTAGTGTAGATGATCGTTGTGGTGAAGGGACATAGATAGATGGGTTTTGTGATGGTTGGGGTTGATTAAGATATGCATAGGTAAGATTGAGTGTGGAAGAACATTGTGGTGGAGGGACATAGGTTGTGTTGACGTTTTGTGAATGTTGTGGTTTCATGACATTGTTTGGGTTAGTGATACAGAAGGTTGATGATGTTGGGGGTGGTGTCGGTTGAGACCCTTGTTGCACGGCTACATAAGTGTTTCCTGGATTGTAATTTGGTGGGAAACCATCTCGTGATGGGGTAGTCAATGTTCCATTTACGTTTGATGTGGGCGTTTGGGATATGCTAGGAGGTTGTTGAGTGTTTGACCTAGCTAGAGCAGCTTGTTTTGCTAATTCTGCTTGACATTGTAGAGTCTCTTGTTGGTGTGTATAGATCTCCATAGGAGTCATAAGTGGTGATATGGGTCTTTTTGCCATTGGATTTTGATAAAGAGGATTCTCATATTGAGTGGAAAAAGATTTATTTGTTCTCCCTTGTGAGCTTTGTTTGGGTATGGGAGTGGTCACGGTTGACATAGTTTGGACTGCAGTTATAGCATCATGGGTTTTGTTTGGCTCTTTAAGATTGGATAGGTCAAAATCTTGGGGTAATTTGGCTCCTTGTTCTGCTAGTAAGAGAAAGAAATGATCTTGGTTCTCACTAAGGATTTTGTCAAACACGGCTATGGCTCTAGGATCTTGCATGATTACATCAAGGTCTTGTCTATCTTCTTGAGAGGATTGACCTTCTTGAAATTTTTGCTCTTCTTGAGATGGGACTTGAACTGTGGTATAACCAAGTGTAGCAAAATCATGAGGCATGCCGGTAGTAAATTGAGTTACATCTACCAAAGGGACATTACTCTCTTGCAGATTGGCTAGTTGGTCATGTTGCGGCCTATTTTGAAAGTTGGTTGGTCTTTCCATTGGTGTTTGAGGAGTACCCTTTTGAGACATGTTGGATTGACTTCATTGAGGTGTATGCAGGGGTATTTTGCGCTTCTTGGGGACAATTTTCTTAGTCTTCATAGATTGCTGGAGTCTAGTGGTTACCATGGGATGCACTAAGACAAGATAGTTTGGTTGATTTTAGATAATAATAAAATTGAGATTGAATGATAATAAAAAAAATGAAAATAATCAACAATTGAATCCTATAACATCAAGATAACGATCTAAGCAAACAACCAAATAATCAATGAATAATACCAAAAATAATGAAAGCTTTCACCTAGATTGTATTGTTATCTTGGTCGAATGTGGATTGCTTCATAAATTGTGAAACCATGTTTGAAACAAGCAGATGTAGATTGTGTTTGTGCTCAAAAGGTCGATGTGCTCAATGATGCGATGTATGCTCCCAGCGCTGTATGGAGGCAAAAGATTAAATGATTGAAGAGGATTTGCTATGAGATGAGGGGGGTTTATATAGGTTTCAAACATGATCGATTAACGATCCAAATAATTCAATGGAATCAATGGATGAGATAAATCTAGAATTCATGATGAATGTGCACCTAACATGTGTCACACAAAAAGATATTTTTATTTGAGTTCCTCACATGTGTCACACATAAAGATATTTTTATTTGAGTTAACTGATTGATTTGACATAAAAAGACATGGAACAGACATAATTTTAGATTTCATAAAAATAGAAATGTTTTTTTTCTATTTTATGAGTTGGTGATAAAAATAATAATGACTAAGTCAATTAACTCAACTTATAATTTGCTTTTTGCATGATTTGAGTAAAATTAAATAATAAATTATTTAATTTTGTGTGCATGATGAATAAGATTTATTTTTAGAAGAATTAGAAGATAAAAAAGCAAAATAAATAAATAAATTTATTTAATTGATTGTGCAAGATAGAAGACATAGATAGATTTGAAGATTTAAATAAATTAAACAAATAAATTGATTTAATTTATTTTGCATGATGAAGGATAAATAAAATATTTGATTATATTTTATTTTTAGAGATTGAGATTCAATTTAAATAAATTTGAATGATTTATTTAAATTTGGAAGAATAGTTGATTTAATTAAATAATTAGAAATTATTTAATTATAGATAAGAGGATTTAGATGATAAATTAATTAAATAATTAAAATTATTTAAGTTTGGAAGAATAAGGTTGATTTTGATGAAATTAATTAAATAATTTGATTATTTAATTAAAGTTGAAATGCAGGTGATTAGATAGAAATGGAAGTGATGCGATGACATGGTCATTTTTGGGTGTCTACACTTAATAATCCAACACCATACCATATTCTTCCCTATGCAACACTGAAATAATCATTTGCAAAAATTGGAAATGAATTAAGAGCTATCACACTCATTCAAATTAGAGCTTACATTCACACAACTAAATGTGGCAAGAGCAAACTGTAACTATGATTAATTTTGCTAGAAAGAACGTCTAAAGCAGTGGAGAAAAATAGTGGTTTGATACAAAGATTTACAAAATATATTACATACATTTCATAATCGTTTCACACTAAACAAAGACTACGGAATAACCTTTTCTTCTCTGCCTTCTAGAGCTCGGAACTTGTTGAGAGAAAATGCCCAAAAATGACCAACCCCGTATGCATAAAAAACATATGCATATTTAGCAATTCAATTTATTGCCTCATTCAAATCACTGCATTCAGTCAATGAGTACAACCATACTTCATTAAATTCGACCCATTGTGTTGTCAAAAAATCTACACATTTGGAAGCCTGCCTGCCCATTCCCTGACAACTTTGAAAATGGCGGAAGAAGATTGCTTGCACTCTTTGTGTACCTAGAACAATAAAGAGGGAAGGTTTGAATCCTTTCCCTCACACCTACAACATTTGATTTATCCACTTTGTCCTCCAAGTGTACCTGTGCATTGAAAATTTTAATTGTACCAGCCACCTGAATGGCCTTATTCTGCAGAATCATTAAATTCTAGGTACGAATCTTCCTACACAATCCTGCAATCATGGCATGTTTTTAGGAAATCACCCTTTTAAAGATTTTACGACACTTTAAATGTGTTGTCCAATTTTCCTTTTTGGGCCATTTGAACTCTGACTGTACCTGAAGAACTCAAAATCTACCAAGTTGATCCTCATCTTCATCACTATCAGGTCATCTGAATCCTGATTTTATACCTTTTCTACACTGGGCACATCTTCTTTTCTTTATCAGCCTTTTGGTTGGTCAACAAACTACTCGGTCGGTGAACTGTCAAGTTTACGAACTAACATTTTCTTTGGCAAGGCACTTTGTCACTTTTCCCTTCATCTATTCATTTTGTCGGCAAATTCTTACTTTCACAAACTTTAGAATTATCTCTTCTTTATCTATCCTTGGTGCCTTTTTGCTTTATCATAAAAATGTTGCCGTGGTGAACTTCTTGTTGGAAAAACCAAGAGTTCGTGAACTCAAGGTCTTCCTGACCAAGAATTCAACACTCCCTTCCTTTACTTAGAAAACTTTCCCCTTTACCTTCATCAGAACCTCCTTTAGTTGTCAAAATGTTTCTCCAACAAACTCTTTAGTTGGCGATCCTAATGGTTCATGAAATAGAAAATTCACTAACAAAGGTGTTCCCCCAATTCTTCATTTGCCTTAGAAGAATTTCCACTTCACTCAGTCTCTTTGCTATCGGTGAAGTAGCCATCAACAAAACCTTCCATCGGTGAACTTCCATCTTTTGCCTTGTCCTTCGCCTCCTTTTTCTCATCTTCTTGTCACCTTATTGGCAAATCAGTGAATTAGGAAAAAGGTGAACTCATGAACTAGTTCGCCAGTTCACGATTTTTCTGATTTGCCAACCAAGGCCTTGAATAAAAAAAAAATTCAAAGGGAAGAAACAATGACAAGAGGGAACATCATACTTAGAATTCTTTTGAAATAAAACCCCTATAAAATGTCTCAGATCGGATCTAAACAAGGGATTTTGACTGCAAAGGCAAAAATAGGAAATTTAATGGATTTTGAGGTAAAAGTAATGCATGTTTGGGAGCTGAAATTTGTTGGCAAATGGTCAGCACTCCCCGTGGGATTCATGACATGGACTAACCACCTCCTATGGATTCATTAACTCTGGTTGGTTTAATGACAATCATGGGCCAACAATTGGTATCAGAGCGAAAGGTCACGGGTTCGAATCCTATTGCATAACATTGGGGGGAGTTTGTTGGCAAATGGACTATGCTCCCCATGAGATTCGTGACATGGACTAATCGCCTCCCATGGATTCATTAACTCTGGCGCTTGTATAAAAAATTGACAGGTCGACCTTTTGGTTTAATGAGAATCATGGGCTAACAAAATTTATAGGTGCTAATAGGTTTAACATGGCCTAGCAGCTGAGACCCATCCTTGAATCTTTGCATTTGTCTACTTCTCCCTAAGTTGCACTTAAGTGGGGGTGTTAGTGTGAATGGGGGTGTTTTCCTATCCGGTTTCCCCTTTTTAGTGTGAACAAAGTACTTTATCTAACTAGTTCCTAGTTACGACCTATTCACACATGTTCACATGTTAAGCTTACTTATAGTTAGGACATTTAATATTTGTGTCATCTAGATGACATCTTATCCAGTAGTTGTCATTTAATATTTGTGACACACTTTAATGTTTGTCTCATGTCATAGGATTAAGACACTTGTCAAAATCCTAGTTTTTCCTACCTTTCAACCTTACATATATAAAGAAGGTATCACATTGTACATTTCATGCAATGGTATGCAATGTAATCTGTATCAAGTCAAGCTTTGCATCTTCTATATTTTATGCATCATTATTCTTGCTAATATAAAGCATTGTTATTATTTTTGTGTATTGTTGTGGAAGGTTGTTTTGGTTGTAGGTGATCATGGGTTGTCTTGAGTCCATTGACAACTCTTATATGGTATCATAGCTTCAGATTTGTGATCTCCATCCTTCGTTTTCAAGAGTTTCTATTTTTGGTGCAATATTGCAGGTTGCAGTGTGCCTTTGCTTGACATAGGTGGTTGATTCAACTTTTACATGCCATTTTTTTTGCTAGAGGCATTTTTTGGATTAGATCCACATCTTTTACATGTCAGAAAGAAAAATTATTTTTGGGTTATGTTCGCCACATCGAAAAACTTTCTAGGTATCTTTTATTTTTGCATGCAACAAATAAATTGTGTAGAAACTTAATTTCAAAGTTTTAACAAGCCCCCTCTATGTTGGGAGTTTTGATTTTGCACTCTAAGGTGGATTTGGGAATTTGATAGAGGTTTTATAAGAATTTGATCATAGGTGAAATTGATGTGGTAAGTGTGAAGGTCCAAAATGGGATTGATAAATTGAAGGTTTTCTAAGGTCAAATTGAAAATGGATGATGATGAGATTTGAGTGATTTTGAAAAGGGATGACTTAGGTGCAATAGAATATGAGTGATCTTTAGGTCACCTTCAAAGTTTTTCCATAATCCTAAAGATAGTTAGCTTTGTGATTAAGAGGTCATTAAGTTCCGATGTCTAATTGTGTAAACGTAGGCACTACCAGATTAGACGCAAGTGCTAACAGTCAACACATAAATGCTAACAGTCGAAACACAAGTATCAAAAAGTCAGACGAAAGTGCTGACAGAAGTAATAAAGGCACTAATAGATAAGACATAGATGTTGATAGATGGGCCTAAAGTGCTAACAGATGGGCTAAAGGCACTGACAGGATTGACAAGGATAGGAACAGACTGAAATGGCCAAATTTGGTAAAATCAAATATTTCGATCAATCTGATCTGATAGGGTGCTGAAAATGGAAAGATTACAAGTTACCAGATTTGGCTATGTGGTCTGTCAGGTCTATTTTGTTTGTTATTTTGGGGAAATGCTCAAATTGTGGTAACAGTGTATAGTCAGACAGAGGTGCTAATCCAGTAACTTAAGTGCTGAGTTGATTTCAAGGACCACTAACATGTTAGATTGAAGCACTATGATAGGTTCTAGAAGCATGAACAAGTTTGATGTAAGTCCTAGGACAGAGACTAGAGGCGCTGACAATGATAATGGAAGTGCTGATAGAAATATCAAAGGCACTGATAGGTTTGACTAAGGTGCTAAAGTTTTCTGATCCATGAGTTGAATGATGTTTTTGGGTTAACTAAATTTTTTGGCAAGAGACTTTGCAAACAAAAGACACAATGGCTGATTTGTAATTTCAAGGAATGGAGATCAATTTGCTTTTACAAGTTCTCACATGAATACACTCCAAGCATATGAACATCCCTAAAATTTATTCAAGTAGGTGTGTATAAGATCATAATCCCACCTCGCTACCTTTATTTAGGCATAATGTGCAAGTCCCATGATGAGGAAACTAACTACTTTTGATCACCTAGGATCGCTCTATGACGTAAGGGGAGAGCATACACGTCATGCACGCCTATTTCTAGAGGGCATTTGCACTTGGAGGTAAAATCAATGTGGCTTCTACGGTGAGTAACTTCTCGGGCCTTACTAGTATCTAGTGCATTACAATCTTATAAGACTGAAAGGTCTTATCTAGGATTTATAATTTTCTAATGGGTGTCCCAATATACACAAGGTACGGGGGGTGATCTATGAACAAGGGATTACCAAGAATCCAACCAAGAACACCACCACTCAAGCCTCAGCGAATCGAGGGTCTTAATGGTTTTGTTTAGACCGGATGGGGTCTCTATTGAAGTGAGTCTTTTGATTGTCACAATGTTTATATCCCCTGCCAGAACACTAGGTTGAGGTCATCCTTGGAGTGGGTATATCTCCAAGAAGGCCTCCTAGGAAGAAGTCACTACTCACTTTTGATCCCTAAGATCACACAAAGCACGAGGGGAGAGCATTCGTGAAGGTAGTACCTCTTTGAGGGTAAACACAACAAAGGATTTACACAAGGATTTATAATCCCCAAGATCACCCAATGGTGCGAGGGAAAAGCATATGTCCTAATGCAAATCAAAACATGGCAAACAAAGTTCATTTCCCTCTACTTTAATTAATGTGCAACTAAGACTAGTAGAAAAAATACTTTGACCACGGGGCTACAGAAAAAACATTAGTAGTTTGCTAAATGTCTTTGACCAATGTTTGATAGTTGCAAGAAAGTGGATTAGTGCTCAAAAGATCAACTTCAAATTTGTTCTAATGCAGGTGCTAACAAAATATACTAAAGTGCTAGAAGAGGCTTCAGAGGCACTAATAGAGCTTACAGAAGTGTTGATAGAACCAACATAAGTGCTAAAATAGATAACTAATGCGCTGAAACAGATAACTAATGCATTGAAATAGATAACTAATGCACTAATAGACAATACTAATACACTAAATAGAGACTCACAAATGTTAACCTAGGACATATAGGTGTTGAAACATAGTATTATACCTTCTTTACTTGCAACCAAATGCGCTGACCCAGAAGATGAAGGTGCTGAATCTAAAGGCGGAGGCACTATTTTGACATAGAGACCAAAGACCCTACAAAATGTTAGTCTCCCTAATAAAACAAATAAGTCAACCTATTTCCTATAGACAGGGTTAGTCACCATAGCAAGACGTGAATGTTTTTAGATTAAAACACAGTGTTAGAAATCTAAAATGATTATAAGCTAAAGTTATTTCCAAGTTAATCAATAGCCTAGATTAAAAAAAACCCTAATATCATGCAAAACAAAATGTTAGACCTGTAGAACATGTGTTAAAAACAACTGCTAAAACCACTGTCAACCAATATAGAGACAATGGTTTTCAAATAGTAAGTGTTAGGATGAAAGCACTATTATAGACTAGGAAGGCACTACTGTGAGACACACAAGCACCAATAGAAGACCCAAAAGCGCTACTTTGGCTCTCATAAGCACTAATCCACAGCCTGAAGTGTTGATACGACCTTCACAACAAAACTAAAAAAACTTGCAAAAAATTTGCTAGTTTCAAGGACGTGAGGTCCCATCAGGCGTGCCAAATGAAGATGAAGAAATATGATAAGACATAAGAACATAAGGAAAGCACAAAACAATTGATTTTACCTCAAATCTTCAAGCATTCCATCCTCCTTGATAAGGTGGAGTAATGCATGCACTCAAGAAGCAATTCCTAGCTATACCCAATGTGAATAAATGTGGATTGTTCTATTCTAACCAACACAAATGGATGCAAGGATGTGGCAATGATATGAGGAAAATTGGCTAAGATTTTGGCATGAATTGGATGCTTGAAAACTTGTTATGAAAATGCTTGGAGAGGCCTTGTATTTATAGATTTTTGGAGAATTTTTTAATCAATGGTGGAGGTTTGAAATGGAGATCCAAGGGTGGAGATTTCATAGTGAAATCAAGGGCTAGGGTTGCATCATCAATATTGGAGGGCTCACAATATTTTGGAATTTTAAATTAAACCTTGGGAAGGCTTTGCATTAATTAAGATAATGACACATGATTGAATTAAAAATTCATTTATGTGGGAGAGGGCATATTTTAAAATTAAATTTTATAGATGAATGGGATGAGAAATGACAAATGCATGGATTTGGAAAGGTGAGGTGGAGACATGTGTGAGCTTTATTAATTAAATAATGCTCTTACATGAATGAGGAAATATGAGGTGGAGACACATGTGACTCCCCTTAATTAATTTTTTTTATTTATTTAATCAAGTGTGGGGAGATGGGATAATGAGGGTTTAAGTTAATTAATTAAGTGATTAACTTAATTAACATGGTTGTTGGAAATTAAGAGATAGGTTAATTAGTGGTATAAATTAATTAAGGGTTTACTTAATTAATCTGGGTCTAGGGGTTAGGTAGGGTATGGTAGCTAATTAAATAAATGATATTTATTTAATTAGCCTAGGTTTAGTCATGGGCAAGGTGGATTAATTAAATAAGTGGACTTTATTTAATTAATTTAGGTTAGTGGCAAAGGATAGGATAATCAATTAAATAAATTGTAATATTTATTTAATCAACTACGGACAATGGACTATGGGGAATTGTTAAATCGATTTTATTTAATTAATTATGGGAAAAGGGGATGAATTAGTGCAAGCGTTTCGAGAAATGGTAGCATGGGTTATGTCATTTTTAGATGTCTCCACATGTGATGTGGATTATTTAATTAAATTCTATTCTAACTTAATTAAACAAGTTGTTAAAATTGTTTAACTAAATGCTAGAATGATCTAATTAAATAATTATGAATGGGTGGACTAATTATTTGTTCTCACAATTAAATAATCATCATGGTAAAGAATGAGGTAATTTTCATTTATTTTTCAATGAAAACTAAAACTAACATTCAAGACAACATGCAACGTTTCAAGAATAGAAAACAACAATCTTATAACTACTATGTAAAGCATTAAAAATACTAAACATAGATAACACATTGTTTCTTTTAAAAGAAAAATTGCATATTTAATAAAATACACAATTTGAAAAGAGATCATAACACAAGAAAAGAAAGTGTGTTCATGATCAAATGACATAAGGAAAGTTATGAATAAATTCAAGACTCATCTACACAAATGTCACATTAGACGGAATTAAGCATAATAGTGACGCAAATGCATAGCATTTATGGGCTCTTTAAGAGGCTTATCATCCATTGTAGAGAGATCATACGCGTCAGACCCATAGATAGAGGTAATGATGTAAGGTCCTAACTAGTTCAGATTGAACTTGCCTTTGGTATGGATAGAAGCATTCATGTTCCTCTGGTTTTCGTATAGTACCGGGTCACCAACCTCAAAGGATCTATGAATAATACATTGATTATAAGGACAAATTAAGGTCTTTTGATAAGCTTGACGATACTAAAGAGTGTTGAGGCATTGTTCATTAAGCATATCAAGTTATAAAAGACACTGATCATGACAAGTATTGTCATTAATAAGTCCTTGGAGGGAAATTCACAATGAGGGAATTTCCACCTCTAGAGGCATAATAGCATCAACACCACTGACAAGATTGTATAGAGTTGTTCTAGTGACCATATGAATACTCATGTGATAGGCCCACAATGCATATGAAAGTTGAGTATACCAGTCCTTACCATGTTTATTAACTGTTTTACAAAAATAATTCTCAATGGTTTTATTGGACTCTTCTACTTGGCCATTGGACTGTTATAGAATGACATAGAGAAGCGGTGTTGAATTTTAAACTTTTTCATAAATTGCTTCACGTCCTTGTTCTTAAATGATGTACCATTGTCAGAAACAAAGGCAGAAGGAAGTCCAAAATGAGATATGATGTTATCTAGGAGAAAGCGACAAATAACTTCAGCAGTCATGGATCAGAGTGGAATAGCTTTGACTCATTTTGTGAAGTAATCAGTTATTGTAATGATAAATATATGACCTTGAGAAGACGGTGGAGAAATCTTTCTGATGATATCTAAGCACCATATTAAAAATGGCCAAGGTTGTACATGGGCACGAAGTTCATGCGCAGAAGCTTGTATAAGATTGATATGTTGCTAACACTGAGGGCACTTCTTAACAAAAGAAAAGGAATCTTGTTCCATACTTGTCCAGTAGTAATCCATTTAGATTAGTTTTTGAACTAGAGCACATCCACCAGAATGCCCCCCATAGGCACCAGAATGGGCCTCTTCAAGGGCAATGAGGATTTTAGCTTTAGTTAAGCAACACAAGAGAAGACCATTAGAGGAAGGGCGATAGAGAACATTAGAGAGAATGATGGAGCATGCACCAAGTTTGGAAATGTGAGTTTGAGTGATTTTCGAAGAATCGGGTGGAAAGGTACTATCACTTAGATAAGTGTATATATGGGAGTACCATTCCTCTAAGTCTACATTATAGTAGAAAAGAGAATTTATTGAACTAGACTCACTAATAGTAGGTGAAGCTAGATTTTGAATTATGAATTGATAATTATCCGTAGAATCATCACAAGGTACAAGGGAGGTAGCGCTTGCCATTGCATTAGCGTGATGGTTGTCCTTAGGGGGAATATTGTTGATAGAGAAAGAGGAAAACTGATCAAGGAGTGGTAAAACTATGTCATGATATTAAGACAATTTATCTTGTTTAGCTTGGTAAGAGCCTGTGACTTGTTTTATAATTAATTGAGAATCACCATGAATTCTAATATGCTTAAAATTGAGAGACAACATGGTACACAGGCTAGTAATAATGGATTCATACTCAACAATGTTATTGGTACAAAGAAAGTTCAAACAGAAAGAAAGAGGAATTGACTTACCAAAAGGAGGTATCAATATGACACTCACTCTAGAGCCAGTTCGACATCTAGACCCATTGAAGAACAAATCCCACGTTTTATCATTTTCTAAAGAAAGAATATGATCATCAAGGAATGAGTCCTCATTAGGAATATAAAAAGGAGAAGGGGCTTCAGACAAATGGTCAGCCACAACTTGTCCTTTTATCACCTTCTAAGAGACAAATTTAAGGTCAAACTCTATTAGCAACATAACCCATTTAGAAAGTCTCCCAAGAGATTTGTTTTAGAAAATAAATGCTTTAGAGGGTCAAATTTTACGATTACATGCATCTTAGTATGGAGAAGGTAATGTCAAATCTTACTCGTTGTAAAGACAAGAGTAAGACATTTCCTTTCTAAAATTGTGTATCAAGTTTCATAATCGAGTAGAGTTTGGCTAATGTAATAACCAACTCGTTCCATACCTTCATCATCATGTTGAGCTAATAAAGTTGCTAAAGCATGTGATGAATTAAAGGTATACAAGAGAAAAGGACATCCAGAGATGGTTGGCATACAGATTGGAGGATTCGCTAAATAAGTCTTTAGATCCTCAAATGCTTTCTGACAATCCTCATTCTAGTCAAAGTGAACATTCTTTTTAAGAAGATTTGTGAATGCAAGGGTTCGATCTGCAAGTTGGGAAATAAAACAATGTATAGCCTAAATCTTACCTTGCAGACTATGAAGCTGAGAGATATTTTTCAGAGGTGGCATGTTTATAATAGTGTTGATCTTTTTAGTATCCAACTCAATACCACCGTTAGAGACTATAAACCCTAATAGTTTGTTGGAGTCTACTCCGAAGACACACTTATAAGGGTTTAACCGCATGTTATAAAGGCACATACATTCAAAGGTACAACAGAGGATATATGCACATGATCTTGGCACAATAGTGATTTGGCCAAGATATCATCGACATAATCTTCCTTAATCTTATGAATAAAATCATGAAAAAGAAGGGTCATTGCATGTTGATAAGTTGCCACAGTGTTCTTAAGACCAATCGGCATGACCACGTAACAATAGTTTCCCCATGGTGATGTGAAGGCAGTTTTATGTTGGTCTTCATGGTTAATTAGAATCTGATTATAACTCGAGAAGTCATCCATAATGGAGAGTAAAGCATGACCTGTTGTAGAATCAACTATCATGTCTATATTAGGTAAATGAAAGCCATCCTTTAAGGATTCTTTATTGGGATCATGGAAATCAATACAAATGTGAACATGATTGTTGGGTTTAGTGACAACCACAATGTTAGATATCCACGGCGAATAGTCAATTGGGCAAATGAAACCAACTTCTAAGAGTTTTTCAATCTCAACCTTGACCATTAGAGCAACTCTAGGATTCATTTTTTGAATTTTTTGTTTTACTAGTTGGGCATCAGGATATAGCACTATGTTATGGACCATGACATTTGGGTCTATACCAGGGATATCCACATATGTCCAAGAGAATAATTGAGGAAAATCATGAATAAGATTGACATGTGCTCATCGCTCGTTAGAGGACAAGCATTGTCCAATATGTATAATCTTATCTTTAACTTTGGGATCCATTGAGACAGGAATAGTATCTCCAACAAGGAGAGTACTACGGTCTTTAGGATCAGATGATGGGGATACTTGAGAGTTGTTAGGGGATGAAAATATATCATCAGAGGAATTCAGAGATGCCCCAAAATATGCTTGTGTATTTAAAAAAAAGGGAATCCATGATCATGATGATATGAAGGCATATGCTCATAAACCCCTAAGAATTCAAAAAGTGCTTCATCATTAGAAAAAGAATCAAGAACTATAAATTTAGAAGGGTTAGAAGCATGATGATAAGCTCATGATAAATTAGTGGAAGAGAAGGAGAATCTAGGGGAACAAAAATCATATTCACATCTAGGTAGTCTCAATAAAAAGAATTAGAGGGTCGATGAGGACAGTATCCAAGACTTGATGAAGAACCATGTGCATTAGGACTTAAAGGGATCTTGATACCCTGCTCTCATTTACCACATCCATTTCCTTTATAACCAACATTAAAAAGGATATGAAAACCATGACCATAAATGGATTGCATCTCGTTAAAAGGAGGATTGCCATAAGGTAGAAAGAATTGTTTTCAGTCACAAAATTTGAAGATGGTTTTGGAATGTTTCGATGAGGGGGGTCAAGTTTATGCTCTCTGACGAAAGAATGTGTAAAGTCTAATGAACCCAAATCATCATCAGGACACACATTTAGGGATAAGTCCACACCATGATCAACTTCTAGTGTAGGAGTTGAGGATGAGGAATCATCCTTGACAAAAGAAGAAGGAATCAAATTTTGAAGATTAGGTGAAGAAAGAGACTGATCGACATAATCTATATGCTGATAATATTGTATAGGATTTGGATCAGCTTTGATCATATAAATATTATTTTCAAAGACAAACTTTATCGGCCCATGCAAGGTAGACAGAACTACACCTATGGCATGTATCTATGGTCTACCAAGTAGGAGATTATAAGATAGTGCACCGTACATGACATGGACAAGGGTAGGTAAAGTAATTGGGCCCAATTCAATCGGAAGCATGATTGTTCCTAGTGTTTTTCTACCAACATTGTCAAAACCACAAATATTAAGAGTATTAGGAGAGATCAAAGATGTATCAATATTAATACAGTTCAGCAGGTCTATACCACAAACATTAAGATTGGAACCATTATCAATAAGGGTGTGTTTCACACCAAAATTATTAATTCCAACAATGATAAGTAGAGGATCATTCTACCTTTCTACCTCTAAGGAAGGTAGTTCAAATTGTTGAAACACAATATTGGTAGTGTTCATATAAATTTAATCAAGTAAAGAAGCTACATCATTTGGCCTAGTAGAAGATGCAACGAGGATCCTCTACTGGGCTTCCTGAAGCATACTATGATACTGAGGATAGGTTTGAATAAGTTTCCAAAGAGAGAACTAAGCTAGAATAGCCCGAAGCTGCTCTACAAGATCATACTCTGTGAAGGACCTTTGAGTTAGATCGGGAGCTGGCGGTAACATAGGAGAATAAGTAGGAAGGGAAACAGGGATAGGATTGGGCTATTTGTTTAACCTAGTATTATAAATGTGGGCTACTACATGATAATGAGGAGCTTCTAAAAATTTTAGTTTGATAGTTTTAGCAACTTGTGAAATATAGTCATCAATTCAGGATGCTGAAACACCCTTAATAGTCATTACTGGTTTAGAAGTTGTTTATATTTTAGATCAAAGATGAACCACAATATTTGGTTTCATAGGTTCTTGAGTAGACCCTGAAATATAAATCATGTTCGGAGATGAAAGTTGTTTTTGTTTAAAAGAGGAAGATTTGTCATGGACGAAGTCATCAAGGGCTTCCTCTAGCATGCCAAAATCTTCTCTACTAAATAGTTCATCAAATGCAATAAAAGGTTTGAAGAAAGAGATTTGACATTATTGAATGCTACTTTTTACCAAACAAGTAATAAAAAAAGGAGAAGCAGGGATATGCTAGTGAACGTAGTTCAGGTTCATAAAAAATGTAAATGATAAAAAATGAAACAACTAGGTTATTCTAACTAGTATCCAATTCTAATCACTTACACTTAGGACCTAATTAGCCTCTAGGGAGGATAATCTACTTCTATCCATTTGGGAAGAGAATATTAACTCTATTAAGTCTGATTTGGTTATCTACTAGCAAATCGACTAATGAAAACTATAAAAATAGACAGAAGATTATGAATAAATAGAGATATAAAATTTATCTTGAAGAGTTGATAGAAGAATAGAAAATGAGACATAGAGAGGAACCTGGTGTCCAAATCTGGGAGCCTCAGCCTCAGACACCAACGTGTCACCAGGACATTGACACACGGCGTTGTCATCCCGACAGCAGTAAAAACTAGAAAATTTGTACTGTACAGTAAAGTGCAAACCTATAATGTCACCCAGTTTGCATAATAAAATAAGGTGACTTCCCAGGAAGGATATTCAGAATGAAATCACCAAAGTAAAGCATTTAACATAAAAGGAAGCAAACTTAAGAATAAACTAGGGGAGAAGGAAACAAACTCCTGTGCATTTGATCTTCCTCCACAACCTGTACAATACAAACACAAAGGAAAATCTATTGAGGCTATTTAGGGGCTTGCCTTGGTTAAGCCCCAGTTTTGGTTTTCCAACCTCCACAGAATAACCAATGATACAAGAGAAATAAAAACACAAGTGTGTGCAAGCTCTTACCCTAAGTGCATCTAGGAGCTAAGAGAAATAACAAGATACCAATCTATAATCATTTACCCCTAGTCTACAGTGAAAATACCCTAGTGTGTGTATGGTAAAATGGGTGGTGCTCTACACCACAAGCATATGCCAAAATAATGCTATTTAAAAACAACAACAATAAGAATCACACTATTCTACAATGATAGAACAATGTTACTCGATATTGGTGTTGTAAAGGAGGCTGCTAGCTCCTTGAGGGTGCAATCTGTTGTTGAACAACTCAAACCCTTGTATGAAAGAGCCTCTTCCCAGCTCCAAATCCAATCAATAACTCACAAAATCAACAACGAGACATACCAGAATGCAACGAGCATCTGAATCTATAGAGTCTATTCATGAGAGCATTTTCAATCCTTCAATAGTGCTTGAG
Organism: Cunninghamia lanceolata; assembly: GCA_027924645.1. Taxonomy (NCBI): domain Eukaryota; kingdom Viridiplantae; phylum Streptophyta; class Pinopsida; order Cupressales; family Cupressaceae; genus Cunninghamia; species Cunninghamia lanceolata. The sequence continues at coordinate 15,860,296 of BSBN01000194.1, read as the reverse complement.
AGAATATTTATGTGTGTTTTTCAAAACCAAGAGAGAGAGAATAGTCTAGAAAAAAATCCCAAAATGTTTAAGAGGACTCATTTTTGTCAATCTTCCTCTTTTTGCATGCAAGAGGAAAATCTGCTAGGTCGGGTGCCCTGCATGGACCATTTTGTGGTTGCATGAGCATTACCCTACCCCACGATTCCAAAAATGGGTGGGAGAATCTTTGTTTGAAAGTTTTGGCATATTCAGGACGCGAGTGTGACGCTGGGACATCTGTGCATGATGCTTGTGTCCTAGGAATATTCCTCCAAACTTCACACATGTTCTCTAAAAGGTACACCAAGTAAGTATCTGAGGTATATTTTTGGAAAATAGCTAGTGATGAGGGAAAATAGGCTAAAAGGTAAGGTCTAGTGATCCTAAAAATGTACTATGGGCATGGACACCAAAGTGAGCAAAACATATCATGAAATTGTGAGGGTATGCAATTTTCTACGTTACAAATCCCTTACAACATTTAAGGCACTAATATTAGTAGATGTTCTTACACCTATCCTAAGCCATTAATAAACTTGGACACCCCACATTTACCTTTTACTATCCTGAGCTAAAATAACATAAATTATCATCACCATAATTAAATAATTACTGCTAGAACCTTCATCCCCTATGTAATACATTTACAAAATATAATGTTAGGATTAATTAAATATATTTGATTTACAAGGTTGATGGCACCTTAATCATAACAAATTTATCGTCAAACTTTGAGAATAAGACAAAAATAAAATATGGAGAAATTTAATAAAGTTATGTGGAGAAATTTTGATGATTTTCTGATTCCCCAAGAGCAGAAGGTCCTGCTTAAAAATATTTTGAAGGAAAGAAGAATTTTTATTTCAGGAGGAAAGGATAAGCTTATTTGGGTTCCCTCAAAGTCTGGGCGTTATACGGTTAAACAAGGATATCTAAGTATCATTAGTAAGGATTCTAATTCACTTTTTAATTGGCCTTATAAGCTTTGTTGGAGCGGTCCTTGCCTGCCTAAAGCAGGAGCTTTTGCCTAGTTAGCTCTGAATTATAGAATCCTTACTAGTGATAGGTTAGTCAGACTTGGGGTTTCTAACCCTTTCTTATGTCCTTTTTGTTCTGAAGTTGAGGAAACAGTGGATTATTTGCTGCTGAGTTGTAATCTTTCTTCAAAAGTTTGGTATTGGCTCCTTTCAAAATTGTTTTGGCATGGCCCCCTTCCTTTCTCTCTCCTTCAAGTGTTTCAAAGCTGGCCCATTTTATTCTCAAATTCTACCTTTTCTGCACTATGTTGGTCTCGCCAAGTATTGTTATTTGGTCTTTGTGGCTAGAAAGAAATAGTAGAATTTTTTTTTAAAATAGTAATCTTTTTGATGTAATTATTGGAAAAATTGAGAAATCCATTTCAGAAGTAGTTTCAGCCTCGTTATTTTCCAGAAAGGTAGGTTCTTTAGTTTTTACGTCTTGGGATGATTTGATGTTAAAAAGTTGGAAGTTATTTAAATTGCCTAATTCAAACTATTTTAGTGCTGATATCAAGATAGATAGATCCTCTATCAAATGGATTCCACCGCTTGTATCTTTTATAAAACTAAACTTTGATGGTGCGAGCAGAGGTAATCCTAGTAATTCTAGTGCTGGTTGTGTTTTGAGAGATCATAAAGGTTTAGTTCTAAGAGCTTTGTCAGTTAAGCTTGGTTTGTGTACAAACAATGAGGCAGAAGCATTGGCATTAATAGCTGGTTTAAACTTAGCTTTAAAATGTGGCATTACAAATCTTATAGTGGAAGGGGATTCAATGAATATTATTAGAGCTTTTTCAATTAAATCTTCTCCTAACTAGAAAATTGATTACATTTTAAAATCTGGAAGGAATCTACTTGACCTCTTCCAATCTTTTAAAATAATCCATACATACAGGGAAGGCAACTTATTAGCAGATTTCTTGGCTAACTTTGCTTTTGGCATTATTGACTCTTCTAAGGAATGGGACTCTAATTCTTTTTTGTTGATCCCTGGAGTAAGTAACATCTTGGCTAAGGAAAGTATTAAATAATTTGGTTGGTATTTGTTGCAATTTTTTAGGGGATTTTTTGCTTGTTATAACCTTGATCCATCTCTATAGTGCTAGATTGTTTTCTATTTTGTACGATTTAGTTGTTTCTGTATGAACTGTTCGGTTATAAGAGTCGCAGAGGATTATATCAAGGTTGTCTAAGAAAAGGGTTGTTGTCACCGTGAATTTTGTGTTGTTTCACCGAATATACAATTTGTGTATATATCAGTAATGTATGCTGAGAACATTTCATGAGTATATCACAAATGCATGTGAGTATCATTTAATGTGTATCCTGCAATTGTATGTTGAGGTTGTATGTTGTCAGCGTGATTTTTGTGTTGTTTCACCGAATATAGAAATTTGTGTATATATTGCTAATGTATGCTAAGAACATTTCATGAGTATATCACAAATGCATGTGAGTATCATTTCGTGTGTATCCTGCAATTGTATGTCGAGGTTGTATGTTACCGTGATTTTTGTGTTGTTTCACCGAATATAAAATTTGTGTATATATCGCTAATGTATGATGAGAACATTTCATGAGTATATCACAAACGCATATGAGTATCATTTCGTGTGTATCCTGCAATTGTATGTCGCGGTTGTATGTTGTTAGCGTGATTTGTGTGTTGTTTCACCGAATACAATTTGTGTATATATCGCTAATGTATGTTGAGAACATTTCATGAGTATATCGCAAATGCATGTGAGTATCATTTCGTGTGTATCCTGCAATTGTTTGTCGAGGTTGTATGTTGTTGAATGTACATTGATAAGATACATTGAGTTAGTTTCAAAGGATGACCAGCTGTATCAGTGTCATCATACTTTAAATTACCAGCTGTAGCAAGTTAAGTCTTGCATATACAAGGCTAGATCATCAGTGTAACGGCGAAGGAAGTCTTTGGGTGGCCGACGGAAGTTTGTCACAGTGAAGAAGGGTTTGTGGACATGTCGGCATGAAGTATGTTCGCGGTACGAGTTGGGAAGTCTTTCCGACTGTATGTTCAAATAACATCTAAACACATGCATTCTTTATGACAACTGATGATTGTGTGCCTCGAGGATTATTTCTTCTGGTGTGTTTATTTCTTGATTGTAGGGTGGCAACTCTCACACAATGGTAATTTTGACAGGAATTATTTCATTCTTTGATTTCGATGTTACTTACCTCTTTTTTCTTGTTTTTTAAGATGCCCATTTTCCTGCAGATGCTTTTAATGATGTTTTAGAGGTTTATGTTTTGCATTCGGGTATTGCTTTTGTGGGAAGTTTGTTTGAGTGCAGGGATCTCTTTCACCGCTGCCCTACGATTCACTGCATTTTCAAGGAAATTTCGCATGGCCTCCAAAACAATTCCGATAGAAGAAGAGGCTCATGATTTGCAGGGTCTTGATGTTGAAGAATTGCAGGAGCGTAATTAAATTATCAGTTGGTTAGTCTGTAATAGTGCTGTTTTGATAAAGATTTAATCTTGTAAGGTTTTAAACCACAAACTTTTTTTTGGGTTGACTCATCCTTCTGAGTCAATTTTGTATTGTATCTGTTTTAAAGGGCTACAACCAAAGGTTTTCTTTGCTGATTCTTTCCTGTTGGTATGCCCTATTGAATTTGGCATTTTGTAAATTTCATTATATAATTAATATAATTTTAGTGGCTCTGCCACTTTTTCAAAAAAAAAAAAAAGACAAAAATAAAATAAAATAATAATAAATGTAAAGTCAAGAGTTTATTCATTTTCTAACATTTATGACATTGATTCAAAAAATTTATGGTCAAGATTTATTTGATGGTAGTCCTTTTAATCTCCATCATTGATCTATTTATTTCATCTAGTGCTCCTCACTAAGGGAAAACATTATGTACATAATTATATTTATTAATTTAATTTATATAATAATATAAATAAATTTATATTTAACATTAAATTTCATTATTAATTATTTGTTTGTATTATAATTTTTTTAAAATTATGTAAATTTTAGTGTAGAGGATGTTATTGGTCCTCACAAATATATGGTCAATGATAGAGGTATGTTTGGGTGGCTAGATTGTGACAAGTATTCTTGAACTAGCTCTTGATATTTTTCATATTCGTATTGTTCCTATTGATTAAGAAGAAGACAAACAAAGAGGATGGTGGTACCATTATGGGTTGGGAGCTAATCCCCGATGGCTAGGGCTTCCTAGATGGTTGGGGCAATCCTTGAGATAGAAACTCTCCTACTAAAATTACACTTGATGCTTAGTGGTTTAACCACCATTGTATTTTGTTTATGGTTTCTCACATTATAGGGGTGTGATTTCATTCTATCCATATTTTTGTGAACTTGTAAATTATATTTCTTTTTATAAATTATTATAGAAGTACAATATTCATAAAAATACACGTTAATTTGATTCATTCTCAAAAGTCATGGAAGGTTAATAATATAATTTATCATTACAATATATTTATAGATGGTTGAATATAATTAAACAATTATATTTATTGTTTCAACATTTAATTTTTTTAAAAATGAATGTTAAAAAAATTAGTGTGGTTAACTTGTTAATTTGATTCATTCTCAAGAGTAATGGAAAATTACTAACATAATTAATTAGTTATAAGGAAATTTATATTCAACATTAAATTTTAATAATATTCACTTTTCAAAATGGTGTGTGTTTAATTTCTTAGTTTGACTCATTCTCAAAGGCAATGAGAAGTTACTAACATAATTTATTAGTTACACATGAAAAAAAAGAATTATATACATTTTTAAATATAGTTGAATATGATTAACTATATATTCCATACATAAAATTATATTTAATATTAAATTTCATTATTTTTGTTTATTTAATTATAAAACTTTATTGTTTTCATTTGTTAGTTTGATTCATTCTAAGACTAATGAAAAGTTAGCAGCATAATTTATTAGTTAGATACGAAGAAAAAGAATTCTATACAATTGTGTAGATGGTTGAATATAATAAATGAATATTGTATACAGTTTTGAAATTATCTAGCAATTAATTTTAATGTTACGATAACAAAGTTCTTCCTTTTGATATTATAATGACTCCAAGTCAAAGTCAAAGTATATAATATTAAAGTCTTGTTTTCAGAAAAAACTTGACAAAAGGGACACAAATATATTAAACATGAAATACTATGTAAAGATGGTGATTTATAAAAAGGTCATTGATTCTAGTCAAGAGTTGATATTAGGGTTTGTCTTTATTTAGGATATCAATATTTATCATTATTAGTGTTAGAATATTTGTGTTCAGGTTAGTTGACAATTTCAATGTAATTACGCCGATAGGTGTTTTACTCACAAAGTGAGTTGAGCTCTATGGAGTTGCAGGTTATCATCAATGATCTATGTGCTAGCACGGGTACAGGGATGACCATCGAATCAGACTCTATCATTCATGTCAAATCAATGAATAGTTACCTTGGCGTGCAACTCTGTCATTTCAAATCGTGTTGGATTGTTCATGCAGAAGTTATTGTAGATCGACGACTGAGAATGGATGGGTGATGATAGAAATCATCATAGCTAATCAGTAGTTGTACGAGATTTGGCGTGCACATTTTTCCTTGCAAGAGAACTCTTCATTTAGCAATAGTTTTTGAGATTTCCATGTTAGCTAACGATTGTGTTTGTTGGTATGCAGGTTCACCTATATGTCTGCATCTTCCTTGGCTAGAGAAATACCCAGCAAGAAAGCTTGCTTCATATACAATAAATGTCAGTCTTCTACCTACTTCATCTTTAATTCCAATTAAAGAGTTTCGGAGTATGGTTTCTGTAAGTTTCCTTTTACATTTGCAATAATAATTATTTTCAGAGTTGGACACTAGATCGTGCTATGCGTGTGTCTGCCACTTCTTTGCCTCGTCGTGGTTTTCCAATGTTGAAGGAGTTTTTGAGTGAGACTTTATTTTTTAATTAAATTATCTTATACTGTAGTAGATGGTTCAGAACTTCAACTCTTGTTGTGCCATATGTTGGTGTAATTAAATATTTAATTACACTTTATTAAGTTTACTTAGGGCTAATTTTATTCTTAGGTTATTCTTAAGTCATATTAGGGTTTTTCTCTAACCTGCAAATATAAAAGCAAGTTCTCACATGTAATTTATTAAAAAAAAGCATTTCATTATTTCATCCTTGTTGTACAAATTATTCCTCTTTGCTTTTTTCTCTTGTGGAAGGTAAATCTTAGGTTTTGTAGGTGATTCTGGTGTTTCAGGTTTATCATAAACTTACTTTAACATGGTATCAGAGCGGATTTGCAAGCCCCTTCTCAGATTTGGAGAAAAATTCAAGCAAGAGCCATTTGCTGGGTGTATTTTTGTGTAAAATCGTCATTCTCATTGGATCTGGAGCAGCTGGAAAAGGTGGATTTGTCTTTTGTTTGGCTAAATTTGGTTTGGGGAAGCCAGATTTGTGAAGGTTTCAAGAGTGCTTTTTTGAGATCTGGAGGGGAACAATAGTTTCAGAGAGTTTTTGGCCAAAATCATCATCACCAATGTGATCAGAAGGGCCAAAAACCCTAGAATCACCTATTCATTCACATAAATTAGAGACTAAAAAAAATCTCTGTGATTTTTTGAGGACGGTACATCCTTATATCCAGCGGTCCAAAGGGTGCTTTTGCAAGGTGCATCGTTTTATTTAGTGGTCTGAAGGGTGCTTCTGTGTCCTTTTATCTAGTGGTCCAAAGGGTACTTCCGCAAGGTACATCTTTTTATCCAGTGGTCCGAAGGGTACTTCTACAGGGTGCATCGTTTTATCGAGAGGTCCGAAGGGTGCTTCTGCGTCCTTTTATCTAGTGGTCCAAAGGGTGCTTCGTAGGGTGCATTATTTTATCCAGTGGTCCGAAGGTTGCTTCCACAGGGTGCATCATTTTATCTAGTGGTCCGAAGGGTGCTTCCACAGGGTGCATCATTTTATCTAGTGGTCTGAAGGGTGCTTCCGCAGGGTGCATCTGTAGGGTGCATCATTTTATCCAGTGGTCCCTTGCCCTCTTCTACATGCCCTAATGGAGCAATTTCATGAAAACTGTCATAAATTTCACATTTGGAGTCAATTTTTCACAAACAAAATATTGCCGGAAAGTTGTTTCGGCACACTTTTTGATGGTATGATCAATTTTTCCTAATTTTGTTTTTTGGCACCTATTTTTTTCTGTTTTAAGTCAAGGCATCTTTTTTGGCTTTCGAGCTCCGTTCTTGTGCCCAGGATCTCCATTTTTCATAAATGAATAGGCATTGGAAAGGTATCAGTGAGCTCTACATAGCCACCTATATACTTGTTTTAGAATCAGCATTGGCTATCATTTAATTAGTTTTTCAATTTTATGGCTTTTGTTGGATATCTTGGACATGCTGCCTCTTGGAAAGGTTATGTTTGCTTTAATAGGCTTCTGTTATCAACATAAATCTATTTGCATGTTTTGATCTCTAATCATATAAGGAGATGGGATTCTACCATCAGCATAAATTTAATTGCAGATATTGTGGAAGTAATCAACATGAGAAAGAGATGTGTCCTCATTTCTCACATCATCTTTTTGAAATGCTTGCTTCCATCGCTTCTCCTTTTGATGAGATCATTGCTCCACCATCACCTACTACTAATTCAGAGTTTAGTGTTGCATCATCATTGGCTTCCAGTGATTCTCTGCAGCAGGTCAATATTAGTCTTCCTGGTCCACCTCATTGGGATTTCTATCTTGTAGACATATCATCTCTATTTGTGGAGTATCATATTGCTGATTTGGAGGACACATTTGAGGGTTTATCTCTCTTGTTTGATGCTATCTCAGGTAGCTTTGCATCACCACCTTCACCTTCTATGTTTCCAGATGAAGTTCATATCATATCCTCTCCTAGTTCTTCTTCTCTGATTGGGTAGACAATTTCTGTTTTGGAGAAGACATATTTTCCTAGTATGAGGTCACTTGAGTTGCATTCAGAGGCACACATTTTGATATGGATTCCCTATTCATCCAAGATGTGGGAATGGATTCTACATTCACTAGTGAATTTGTTTCTTCCGGAAGGGAGAAATTTTGTTTGCAGGCAGTGGATTGGATTTTGTCTTCTTGAGATCTTTTCATTAGTTCTGGAGCTTCTTCTTGGAGGGGATTCATATTCTCTTTTTGCTCTCTCTTATGGGGGCACTCATAATTATACTTTTGTGATGGATTTAGTTCTTGGGGGGTCTTAGTGTTAGTCCTTCTTCCATCACATGTTCATGTACTTGTTGTATTTTCTCTCTTTTGGAGAGGAGTTTTCTCCCCATGGGTTTTTCTCCTTTCTCTCCACTTCATGAGAGATTCTTGTTGTTCATGGGTACCTAACACGACCTTGTAGTCAGGACCCATTCTTGCATTAGTTGCATGGTTTTAATTTCTCATTAAGTTGCACTTATGGGGGGTGTTGGTGTAATTAAATATTTAATTACACTTTATTAAGTCTACTTAGGGCTAAATCTTACGTTTTTCTCTAACTTGCAAATATAAAAGCAAGTTCTCACATGTAATTTATTAAAAAAAATCCATTTCATTAATTCATCCTTATTGTGCAAATTATTCCTCTTTGCTTTTTTCTCTTGTGGAAGGTAAATCTTAGGTTTTGTAGGTGATTCTAGTGTTTTAGGTTTATCATAAACTTCAACACCATATACTCTATATGGAAGCCTCAAAATTGTTGCAATTTCTGTGCTTTACATATTCTTTCTGCTGTCCCTTTATGTAGATCGACAGCTTCATAATTATTGTGGCAATTTCATGTTGGCTAGCAATTTTGTAGTTGCCATAAAAATTTCAAAATGTTTATTTCACCTTTTTCTGATACTCTAGATACAAATGTAAAATTTACAATTATTTTTTCACAATATTGCCTTTGCAAAAGAATGTAAAGTGTAGTTGCAATCTTTTCTCAAATGCTTGTTTATATTTTCTCACGAACATTGATTGTAAGAGAAATGTTGCAACACCTTGTAATTCTAATTTACTTGAGCATTGCATACATGAACCTTAACCTTTCTTAGATGGGAAGGGTTTGCTTAATCTCTACACTAGATAAGTTTTTCACATAACTCCATTAATTAGAGTCAAATTCAATTTGAAGTTATTCATAGAAAGACTGGAGGGACATAGATTCTTAAGTGAATCAAATATATAAGGGGAACATAAGTTATGATAGCTCCCTCCTTTGTTTCTTTTTTAGGAAAGCCAAGGGGAAGTGGCGGTCAATCACCACCACCACAATCTTATTCACTTCCTCCCCCCTCCAAGATGCATATTGGTAGATCAATATGGTGTTGTAAATTTGTTAGTGTGCTAAGTATGTTAAGTTTTCCCAAAGTGCAATAAAGACCTCTCTCTCTCTACCCCTGGCCTACTACTTACCCTAAATAAAGCTAGCAAGGTAATAAACTAGCACTTTCTTTTTAAACCCTTCATTAAGTGAAACAGAGCGGACATGATAGCACTTGGAACTACAATTTGTGACTAGAATTTCTTTTGATCAAGCAGGAAAAGGTCCTTGGCCCTTTCATCTTTCTACCTTATGTGGACTGTACAACCTTTGAATCATGGGCTAGTGGATAGAATATGCGACATCTTATTCGATCTAAAAATGAAAAAAGGAAACCACATTCACTTTCTTAGCCAGTAAGAAACTACAACCAGTATCCCCATTAAAAAATAACTTTGTTTCTAAATTTATAGAGATGTAAAAGAAAATAAAATTTGAAAAAATTCCAAAGTCTAGCAATGTAAGCAGGCTAAAAAGCTTTATCCCCAAAAATTGTAACACCCCAAGAGAAAAAATGATAGGGAAGAAAGAGAATGTGAATCTACCACCAAGCAATTTGAGTTTAGGGGGAAGTCTAAAAGAATTCTTAAAGTCTCAATTTTGTGATAGACAAGACATCTAGTATGAAATTCCCAAGATGGACAAGTCAATATCCAAGAGGTAGAAACAACTAATATAAACACCACAATATGAAAGTAATTGTATGCTCAAACCTATCTTGCTAAATTATTTGAAGCCTAAGAATCCATATGTAGAGGAAGGGTAAAGAGAGGAATTTAGATTGAGCTTAGAAAGAATTAGAGCGAAATGATTGAACACTTGCTAGAGAAATCTAGGAGTAAAGTTCCTGATTGTTATATCTTGATTCCAATGCCAGTATTTCTACAAATATGTGGGTTTGAAGCCCAAGCTTATGCAACATGACATTGGGGTGAGCTCCTAAATTATTTTAATAGAAGCTAAATTTGATTTTAACAATCTTGAACTTTTGTTGCAATTCTAGCCAAGGAATCTAATCTCTAGATGAGATGAGATCCTTTATGATATAAACTCCTTTCTTCAAAAGCCATAACATGTAGATCCTATGAATCTTAGCTAAAGGCAGGCTAGAGGAATTAATAATGGGAGAACACTAAAGACTAGTTATTTAAGGAAAATCTAGTCTTGAAACCATCACTCTAGGCCACTTAATGAATGACTTTAGACATTCCAAATCTTTCTAAATAATTTGAAATATAAATGAGCCATTGATTTTTATTGGGCTAGAAGTGATGAGAAGGGAGTGGAAACCAATATCCTTTCAACAATTAAGGACAACCTTCCTCAATGCTATGCTTGAGAAGAATCTTATAGGCTTCAAATCCTTTAATCGCTTTGATGACCCACATAGCTCAAAGGACCAAAGTCTACCCCATGAGAAAAAATGATAGGGAAGAAAGAGGATGTGAATCTACCACAAAGTAATTTGAGTTTAGAGGGAAGTCTAAAAGAATTCTTAAAGTCTCAATTTTGTGATGGATAAAACTCTAGTGTGAAATTCCCAAGATGGACAAGTCAATATCCAAGAGGTAGACACAACTAATATAAACACCACAATATGAAAGTAATTGTATGCTCAAACCTATCTTCCTAAATTCTTTGAAGCCTAAGAAGCCATATGTAGAGGAAGAGTAAAGAGCGGAATTTAGATTGAGCTTAGAAAGAACTAGAGGGAAATGATTGAACACTTGGTAGAGAATTCTAGGAGTAAAGTTCCTGATTGTTACATCTTGATTCCAATGCCATTATTTCTAGGAAACATGTGGGTTTGAATCCCAAGCTTATGCAACATGACATTGGGGTGAGCTCCTAAATTATCTTAATAGAAGCTAAATTTGAATTAACAATCTTGAACTTTAGTTGCAATGCTTGCCAAGGAATCTAATCTCTAGAGGAGATGAGATCCTTTATGATATAAATGTCTTTCTTAAAAAGCCATAACATGTAGATCCTAGGAGTCTTAGCTAAAGGCAGGCTAGAGGAATTAATAATGGGAGACCACTAAAGAATAGTTATTAAAGGAAAACCTAGTCTTGAAACCATCACTAGACCACTTGATGGATGACTTTAGACATTCCAAATTTCTTTCTAAATAATTTGAACTATAAATGAGCCCTTAATTTTTAATTGGGTAGAAGTGATGAGAAGGGATTGGACACCAATATCCTTTCAAAAATTAAGGACAACCTTCCTCAATGCTATGCTTGAGAAGAATCTTATAGGCTTCAAATCCTTTAATCGCTTTGATGACCCACATAGCTCAAAGGACCAAATTCTACCCCAAGAGAAGAAATGATAGGGAAGAAAGAGGAAGTGAATCTACCACCTGTTAGCACTTATTTTGACCTGGGGTTGATTTGTCATGATCAGGAGGTTTCTTCATCTGAAGCCTTCATCTTCTTGCCCAATTTTTCTAAGTGTTGGACCTCCTCAGCGTTTTTCAACTGCAGCATCATATTTTTTGAGGAGGAGGTCGTCATCATCATCTTGTCTTCGATGATGATCTTCATCAGCATGTTCTTCGTCGACTTGTTTTTCTCATCGTCATCATCATATTTCAACCGTTGGGTGATGTTTGCTTATTATCCTGATGATACTGGTGAGCTACAGTGCGCCCTCAGTTGCTTGCGGGGGTGAGTTTTCAAGTATCCGGTGATCTTCCGAATATCACCTTGCTCAAACATGATGACGATGTTGGCCCGATATATTGAAGGGGTTGTTCTCTAAGTTATCGACCTGACTTGTTTTTTCCTAAGGGTCGTCATCATCATGATATTTCCAGTTATCATCCTGCTGCTTGCGGAGGTCATCATATTTTCTGCCTTCATGATATTTCGCCGGGGTGATATTTTTATCATCGGGTGATCTTGGTTATGATCATCCTGATGATGATGTTGAAGAGTTCTAAGTGCGACCCGATATTCACTAGGGTCATCATATTTTGAACGTCAGGATGATCTTAGTCAATATCATCCTGATGATGTTGTATCACTTCTTGTTCTTTGTTTCTCATCCTGATGATGCTGACGTCATCCGTATATCAGGGTGATATTTTTCTTTCTGCCTATCTGCATCATGATATTCTGAAGGAGGGGGTGATATTTTCATATCACCCAGATATATGTTTACTCGAGCATCATGATGATGCTAATATCAAGGAGATATCCGCCTGCTGGCTTCGCGCGTTATCTACTGAGGGTGATCTTTTCAAGCATCATCATCATATTCAGTTATCGCCCCGATCTTATAGTGGAGCTACAGTGCAACCTGATGTTTGAATGTCAGGAGGATATTTCCAAATATCCGGTTGTCTTCCGAATATCATGATGATGTTAATATGATGATGACGTCATCAAGGTCCGCGGGGGTCATATTTCTAACAACTGATCATCTTGAAGAGACCTCCTGATATTTGCAAACATGATGATGACGTCATCCGGATATGAGGAGGTGCGCAGTAGGCAGATTATGATGATGACGTCAGCAGCATATGATGATGACGTCATCAGGATGTTCATCGGCCAGACTTTTGGAATAAGCTCAGTAGGAGGATGTTCCTCCGATGGATCAGGTTGTGCCGATTATCATGAAGGGTATATTTCAAATATCATGATGACGTCAGGGTGATATTTCGAACAACAGGATATCATGCTGCTGGAGGATGATGATGATGAGGTCTTTACTAGTGTCGTCAGGAGCAAAAGCACCGACATGATATATGCTCATGACCTAGTATATAAGGTGTTATTGAGGTTGCTGCGGGGTGCATGTGGGATAATGTTATCCTGCATATTCAAAACATCATGATGATGAATCTCGGCGGGAAATGGTTGCGATTGCAGATTTGATGATCTTCCCAAGGCCGCGGGTTGGTGCGCCATTAATGGCGATTGTTGCAGAGGTATGGGCGATGGCGTGGGTCGATCTTGTACCCGACTGAAGATGTACATCAGCGGATAGTGGCGCAGGGCTCGAGAAATCTTCCTGTCTCCTCCCCTACCTGCTGCATTCAAGTTTGGGTGCCAATCCGGTTGTGTTTGAGCGCCATTTTCATGATACTGTGTATCTGGCAAAATTTTGGTCAACCATGTAATTAATTGCTGAGCACCTACCTGGCTGTTATAAGCAGGTTGTGTTGTTCATTTGGAGGTTGTTGAAAGTTGATGATTTTGGCTCTGTAATGCATAACAAGCTGATCTGGTTGCTCTGTACAGCTTATCTGTGAGTTTATGTATCTCTTGTTGTTTGTTTTTGGCATGAACCCACTGATTTCATGATTAAACTTATATGAGAAGTGCTGTTTGGCATGTGTTGTGTTAATTCTGTCTCCAGTATTGCATGTATTCTTCTTCTGAATCTGGATGTTTGGTAATGTTTAGATTCTAGAGCATAGAATTCCTATGTTGACTGTCTGATCTTCTAACTTCTACTCAAGGGGTAGATTAAACTGTTTTCAGGTTGAACATTGGGAAGAGTATACTGCAGTAGGGATACCATAAGTAGAGATAACCTAACACTTTGTATTGGGAGATGCCTGTAAGGCAGGTATCACACATATCCCCTTGAAATCCAGTTTTAGTTGTTCATGCTGATCATTCACAGGTGTATGTCTACTGACTCCAGGCCCTGGATAGGCACCAATCATGCTTTGTTTTGTGTTATAACCATATCCAGCTTTGCATCCACACTTAAACTCCAAAGCAAAATCTAAAACCAACATTAGGACATTAGAGTTAGTTTTAGGAACCTCAGTCCTCTGTCTACAACTGCAAATAGGCCCAAAGCTAGCCCCTTTGCCCTTATCTTTCAGTTTTGGTCTACTTACAAGAGGACTATCTGCTTTCTGTCAGCATCCCAGCCTTGTATGCATATCCTCATGGATGTTGAGTAGGGAATACCCCCCTAGGTCTTGCAGAGCCTGAAGAAGAAGAGGAGATAAAATATAGAGTCTATCTCCTATACTGTTGACCCCCTGGCCCAGAGATCCTGTTGATCACTGATGGCTACCTTGTAGGGATATCTGGGAATAAGCATCCAGTCTGGGAAAAAGTCAACAGAAATTGGCGACTCTGCTGGGGAATGAGAAGTAAAAGTGCTATCTAATCACCTCCAGTGATATATATGTGACCCATCTGAGTCAGCAACAGTAATCTACTCCGCTGGGGAACCTTGTGAAAGAACCCTGGTTTTCAGAAGAAAACAGTTCCTAGAAATAGGTGGCGACTCCGAAGTAATCTCCCAACCGGTCAAAGTAAAATTATATGCAGGGGAGAAGATCCCAACAAAATCCTCTATTTGAAGAGTTACCATTAACAAAAAGAATGATGTATAGAAGAAAGGGAACTGTCTCGGCTAGTCATGAGAGCTCCCCCAGAAAAAGTGATGAGGTACAAGATAACCCTAGGCCATCAGGACAGCATGCTCCTTATTTTTCAAGTGCAGAAGCTGATATCCAAGGTGCATATGAGAGGCAACAGGGTGGTAGTATGAGAATGAGGTCAGAGGTGTTCCAAGAACGCCCTTTTCTAGACCCAAGTGAAAGGTTTGAAGAGGCAGAGTCTCTGAGGGATGATGAAGATGATGACCCAAATGGTATGAGACCATCTACCTCCAGACCTAAGGATGAACAATTGGCTGAAGAAATCAAAAGTCTAAGAGCAGAATTAGAATACCTACAAGCCATGAAAATCAGAGATGATATACAGCAGAAAGTGCAAGCTTTGAGAACTGCCCAAAATAATTCAGTTCCTACTCTAGAAAATGCAAATATGCAAAGACATCAGCAAAGATATGAAATGCATCATCAGCATCATGATGACAGACAAAATGTGAATGATGCTAGGATACCACTAAACCATGCAGGAAACCAGAATGCAAATAGAAATGTTAATATTAATCAGCCAAACAGACAGCCCATGCAGTTAGATAGATTCAGGCAGCTGGTGTTTGATGGTATTCCTAGGTATCCTAACCCCATTGACAAGCATCTGAGGCTGCAAGTGCCTAAGTTTTCAGGAAACAATACAGTGTCAGGAGAAGATCATCTAAAGGCCTTCCAAAATGTCATGGATAATTTTGAGGTTGAGCATGAGGATGTTTTCATGAAGTCATTCATGCAATCCTTAATAGATGAGGCAAGAGAATGGTACAGGAATCTGCCTGACCGGAGCATATCATCATGGGATGATTTTAAGAGGATGTTCAAGGAGCAATATGGTGATAAAACTGACCCTAGCTTCTTTGTAAATGAGTTCACCAGCATCACAAAAGGGTCAAATGAGCAGGTTGCAGAGTTTAATGCAAGATTTACTAAGGTGTTGAACAAACTGCCACATCATATGAGGCCAAATGAACCAATGTGCATAATTTTGTACATCAATGCCTTTGATGCAAAGACTGCATATGGACTGAGAGATAAAGGTCCTGCCACTCTCAGGGATGCTTTCGGAATTGCAGTAAATATTGAAAACAATAGGAAAGCATCAGGCAAGACAAATAGAAGGGATGATGTAAAAATTCTGCAAAATCCAAATAAGCCTCAGAACACTCAAGGTAGTACATCTGCTCCTGAAGATAAGATAGACAAACTGGCAAATGTTGTCAAGGACCTGAGCTATAGATTAGCTAGAAGTGAAAAAGGGATGGGTCCTGATAGGCAAGTCTATCAAAGGCAGGAAAAGAGGCCATCATTACATGATATGCCTTATAACACCAATTGGCATGATGGTAAGCCTGTATATCCACGTAACAACACAAATCAGAGGGCTCAACATGTCAAGGAAACTCCTGATCCCCTAAAGAAAACTATAAATATTGCTG
The DNA here is from genome assembly GCA_027924645.1 of Cunninghamia lanceolata. NCBI lineage: Eukaryota > Viridiplantae > Streptophyta > Pinopsida > Cupressales > Cupressaceae > Cunninghamia > Cunninghamia lanceolata. The sequence goes on along the minus strand of BSBN01000194.1, from coordinate 15,844,040 downwards.
ATGATGCTCCGTGGTGTATAATCTGTCAGATGCCACATTCACAGTCACAGTGCATGATTGCCCAATCTTTGTATGATAATGCTACATCTTGTAATGAGTGCAATGAGCCACATCATGTGCAGGATGATGATGTTAACATGATGTCCATAGGTAATGGATATACTCTCTATGATGCTGATGAGAAGACAGATCATCAGGTTCAGGCCTGCCAACAGTCCCCATATGATGAAGATGATGAAGATAACTATGTGTATGCTCAGAACTCACACAGTTTTTTGAGTAGCTTACACCGACCTTCTGATGAGGAAATTAGAGCCTTCACAGCTGCAGCAGTTGCTCAGGTCAAGAGCAACTACAATCTCAGAGGTAAAAATCAGGTTGGCAGCCCACATCAGCCAGAGGATATTTCTGCAGGTCAGCTGATGCATGGTCATAAAGGAACTGAACCACAAAAGAGGCAGTGGGTAAATAATAAGCAGAACTTTAGATACAGAGCAGGTCATGAATCTCAAGGACCAGAAAACAAAACCCCTCAGGCTGAAGATCAAAGTAGAGGTTCCCAAGACAAGGATGATGATCAGGGAACTATGAAAATGAAAGCTAAGTCAGCTCAGGATAAAAGCAAGATTGTGGAGCAAGCTACAACTGTTGTACAAAACTATGCTCCATTTGATATAGCCCAGATCCTCTCTCAGGTAAAGGTCTCTGTTCCACTTATGGAACTCATGAAAGTGGAAGAGATCAAGAATAGGACAATATCCCTGATCTCAGGGGTACCTTTTCAAGCTAAGCAAAATGATCAGACCCAGGGTGAGAAACAGGTCATGTGCAATGAAGAAGATGAGACTCCTGAAGTCTATTTAGGAATGACCATGACAAAGTGTCCTTCACAGGTGGAACCATTTTATGTTTCCCTGGTTATAAATGGTAAAATAATTAGAAATTGTATGCTTGACTCTGGAGCATCTACAAATGTCATGCCTCTGGCCATCATGCAACAAACTGGACTAAAGATTGACAAGGCATGTGGAAAGTGTTATGCTATGGATGCCAGAGAGGTACCAGTTATTGGAATCATGAAGGATGTAGATTTCAAACTGGCAGCATTTCCTGAAAAGAAATATAAGATGAATATAACAGTGGTTGACATCAAGCCACAGTATGGTATGTTGCTGTCAAGAAGATGGGCAGCACTAATTGGTGGAAGTATGCAGCTGGACCTATCATATGCCATGATTCCAATGAATGGCAGGGATGTCAAGTTAATCAGAGAGCAAAGGTCATCAGAGACAGTGGAAGACCAAGAAGCAAATGAACAGGTATGCTTTGTGGACACTGACTGTGATAACTTCAAGGTTGTCTCAGATGATGCAGAAGATAAAAAGAAAAATGCCTGTATTGATGAGCTGGATCAGCAAGGGTTATGGACCATGTTTTTTGATGGAGCTTGTGCAAAAGAAGGCTCTGGAGCTGGAGTTGTTTTCCTGTCTCCAACTGGTAAGCTCCTCAAATTCTCTTTCTTGCTGAGGTTTGATTGCACAAACAATATTGCAGAATATGAGGCTTTACTCTTAGGCCTGAATATTGCTCTCAAACATGGAATTAAGATGTTAAGAGTATTTGGAGACTCTGAGCTGATTGTATCCCAAATCAGAAATAAGTATGCTGCAAAGAATAAAAGACTGAAGAAAAACAAGCATGCTGTTTGGGATACTATTGAATTATTTGATGCATTTTCAATTGGCTGGGTAGAAAGGTCAAAAAATGTTATGGCTGATTTCTTAGCCAATGTTGCAATAAGGCCAGATGACATCACTCTGTCAGGTGTCACAGATGTAGAAGTTAAAATTAGGCCTGCCATACCAGAAAACATATGCAGTTGGCAAGTTTTTAATGATGATAGGGATTTGCTGAAATTTTTGCACTGCATAGATGAGTATGAGAACCAACAGATTGATTTCCAAGCTTTTGTAGAAACTGTAGATGGAAAAGAGACTCTTGTGGGAAAAGAGATCATTCAGTTGAAGACTAACAAGATCCCTAGAGGGTTAGTGGCTTTGGAAAGAGCCTTTGACAGTAGAGACAAAATGGTCACAAGGACATCCTCCACTAATAAGGAGGATTTAGAAGAAATAAATTTGGGGACATCTCGGGCCCCTCAGAAGGTATATATTGGCAAACAGCTCAAACCACACATAAGAAGTATGCTGATTGCATTGCTAAAAAAGTATAAACATGTTTTTGCTTGGTCATATGAGGACCTAAAAGCCTATAGAGAAGACTTATTCCAGCATGAGATCCCACTGAAGCCTGAAGCTAAGCCATTTAGACAGAGGCAAAGGCCTATAAATCCTACCTTAGCTCCCAAGATGCAGGAAGAACTCAAAAGGCTCAGGGAAGCTGGAATAATTGTGCCAATCAGACATTCAACTTGGGTGTCTAACCTTGTCCCAGTCAGGAAAAAGAATGGTGATATTAGGCTGTGTGTTGATTTCAGGAACTTGAATGTATCCTCTTTGAAGGATAACTATCCACTGCCTAATATGGAGGCTATGTTGCAGAGAGTGACTGGTTGTGAACTCCTATCCATGATGGATGGATTTTCAGGATATAATCAGGTAAAGGTGAAAGAATCAGAACAGTATAAGACTGCCTTTACCACTCCATGGGGGACATATGTGTATGTTAGAATGCCATTTGGACAAACAAATGCAGGTGCTACATTTCAAAGAGCAATGGATGTTGCTTTTGCAGGGCTGATTGATTCAATCCTGGCAGTATATCAGGATGACCTGACTGCCTACTCAAAGAAAGAGGAGCAGCATTGTATGCATCTGGAGCAGATCTTCATAAGAGCACTAGAATATGGTATTTCTTTAAACCCAAAGAAGTGTGCCTTTGGAGTAGTTGAAGGAAAACTTCTGGGACACATTGTTTCCAAGGATGGAGTCAGGATAGATCCAGAGAGAGTGGCAGCTATTGACAGGATTCAAATGCCAAAAACTGTGAAAGGAGTTCAGTCCTTCTTTGGACAGATAAACTTTGTTAGAAGATTTGTTCCCAACTTTGCAGAAACTACAAGGAACATCTCCAAGATGATGAAGAAGGATGCAACTGTCAACTGGGAAAGGGAAGCAGCAGAATCATTTCAGAATATCAAAGAGGCAATTAAGATGGCCCCTGTTCTTAAATCTCCTGATTTTTCTAGGCCATTCAAGTGTTTTCATTTGCTTCCTTTCATACTGTAGCTGCATGTTTGTTACAGAAAAATGAAGATGGTTTTGAACAGCCCATTGCTTTCTTCAGTATGTCCCTGCAGGCCTCTGAGTTGAAGTATGATATTATGGAAAAGCAGGCATATGCACTTGTTAGAGCCATTAAAAGTTTCAGACCATACTTGGTAGGGTCATATATAGTTGCATATGTACCTCATGCTGCAGTCAAAGACATATTCACTCAGCAGGAGGTGACTGGAAGAAGGTGCAGATGGATAAACAAACTGCAGGAATTCAACATAGACATACAAGTTACTAAGTTGATAAGAGGACAAGGATTAGCCAAGATGATGGCACAGTCAAACTTGGAAGCATGCCAAGTTAACGCAGTCCAAGATGAGAATGTAAATGTATCAGGATCTGAATGGTACAAGGATATTGTCTATTATTTGCAAAATCTGAATTGTCCTTCCCATTTCAGTGACAATCAAAAGAGGACTCTGAAGCTACATGCAATCAGGTATGTCATTGTTCAAGGTGAGCTGTACTGGAAAAATCCTGATGGTGTGCTGCTGAGATGTGTGGATAGGAACATGGCTAACAATATTTTGATTGACATGCATAAAGGATTGTGTGGTGGCCATTATACTGCCCAAACAACAGCTCATAAAATTCTCAGGGCAGGATATTGGTGGCCCACTCTCTTTTCAGATGCACAGAAGTTAGTAAGGAAGTGTGACCCTTGCCAGAGATTCTCAGGAAAGCTGAAATATAATGGTGCTTTGCCCCTCAGAACTGTACCTGTGGATGCTCCATTCCAGCAATGGGGAATTGACTTTATAGGGGAAATTGCTGACAAATCAAGTGGGGGACACAGTTGGATTTTGGTGGCAACTGACTACTTTACCAAATGGATTGAGGCCATTCCAACTAAAAGAGCTACAAGTAAGGTGGTGACAGACTTCATACTAGAGAACATCATCATCAGGTTTGGAGTACCATTTAAGATTATCACTGATAATGCTATGTGCTTCAGATCAGGTGAATTTGTTGATTTTTGCAACAAATATGGGATAAATCTGTCATATACATCACCATATCACCCACAAGGAAATGGTCAAGCAGAATCAAGCAATAAGAGCATCATGAAAATTGTCAAGAGGATACTGGACAAGAACAAGAGAGCTTGGGACTCAAAGTTGAACTTAGCAGTATGGGCTGACAGAGTGACTGTGAAAAGGGCTATTGGGAAGTCACCTTTTGAGCTAGTGTATGGTGCATCAGCTAGACTGCCCATAAACAATCTCCTACCAGTTTATAGATTCATTCAGGAAAATGATGAGGACATTGAAGATCCCATGACAGAAAGAGTGAATCAGCTGGTTGCATTGGATGAAGACAGAAGGAGAGCCCACCAGATCAATCTCAAAAGACAACAGGATATGAAATATCAGTTTGACAGGAGAGCTACAAAAAGGAAGTTTGAAGTCAATGATCTGGTGCTTATTTGGAATGCTAAAGATCAGGAAAAGGGTAAACATGGTAAATTTCAGCCCTTATGGATGGGCCCATATCAAGTTTGCAATACTCATGGGGAGGATTCTTATTTCCTCCAGGCCCTAGATGGTGAAATTTTGGAATTGCCTGTGCATGGCCAATTCCTTAAGTCCTATTTTGCATGAATAACTGGTTGCTGTGCACATTTGTAAAAGTATGTATGTAGTGTAAATGCCTTGTACAGCTCGCGTTTTTTGCTTTCTGTCAGGTCTGCCCGGAGATCTGGTTCTCGCTGCAGGTTTTCACCTGCACGTCCCCATTCGGAGCCACTGTTAGCACTTATTTTGACCTGGGGTTGATTTGTCATGATCAGGAGGTTTCTTCATCTGAAGCCTTCATCTTCTTGCCCAATTTTTCTAAGTGTTGGACCTCCTCAGCGTTTTTCAACTGCAGCATCATATTTTTTGAGGAGGAGGTCATCATCATCATCTTGTCTTCGATGATGATCTTCATCAGCATGTTCTTCGTCGACTTGTTTTTCTCATCGTCATCATCATATTTCAACCGTCGGGTGATGTTTGCTTATTATCCTGATGATACTGGTGAGCTACAGTGCGCCCTCAGTTGCTTGCGGGGGTGAGTTTTCAAGTATCCGGTGATCTTCCGAATATCACCTTGCTCAAACATGATGACGATGTTGGCCCGATATCTTGAAGGGGTTGTTCTCTAAGTTGTCGACCTGACTTGTTTTTTCCTAAGGGTCGTCATCATCATGATATTTCCAGTTATCATCCTGCTGCTTGCGGAGGTCATCATATTTTCTGCCTTCATGATATTTCGCCGGGGTGATATTTTTATCATCGGGTGATCTTGGTTATGATCATCCTGATGATGATGTTGAAGAGTTCTAAGTGCGACCCGATATTCACTAGGGTCATCATATTTTGAACGTCAGGATGATCTTAGTCAATATCATCCTGATGATGTTGTATCACTTCTTGTTCTTTGTTTCTCATCCTGATGATGCTGACGTCATCCGTATATCAGGGTGATATTTTTCTTTCTGCCTATCTGCATCATGATATTCCGAAGGAGGGGGTGATATTTTCATATCACCCGGATATAAGTTTACTCGAGCATCATGATGATGCTAATATCAAGGAGATATCCGCCTGCTGGCTTCGCGCGTTATCTACTGAGGGTGATCTTTTCAAGCATCATCATCATATTCAGTTATCGCCCCGATCTTATAGTGGAGCTACAGTGCAACCTGATGTTTGAACGTCAGGAGGATATTTCCAAATATCCGGTTGTCTTCCGAATATCATGATGATGTTAATATGATGATGACGTCATCAAGGTCCGCGGGGGTCATATTTCTAACAACTGATCATCTTGAAGAGACCTCCTGATATTTGCAAACATGATGATGACGTCATCCGGATATGAGGAGGTGCGCAGTAGGCAGATTATGATGATGACGTCAGCAGCATATGATGATGACGTCATCAGGATGTTCATCGGCCAGACTTTTGGAATAAGCTCAGCAGGAGGATGTTCCTCCGATGGATCAGGTTGTGCAGATTATCATGAAGAGTATATTTCAAATATCATGATGACGTCAGGGTGATATTTCGAACAACAGGATATCATGCTGCTGGAGGATGATGATGATGAGGTCTTTACTAGTGTCGTCAGGAGCAAAAGCACCGACATGATATATGCTCATGACCTAGTATATAAGGTGTTATTGAGGTTGCTGCGGGGTGCATGTGGGATAATGTTATCCTGCATATTCAAAACATCATGATGATGAATCTCGGCGGGAAATGGTTGCGATTGCAGATTTGATGATCTTCCCAAGGCCGCGGGTTGGTGCGCCATTAATGGCGATTGTTGCAGAGGTATGGGCGATGGCGTGGGTCGATCTTGTACCCGACTGAAGATGTACATCAGCGGATAGTGGCGCAGGGCTCGAGAAATCTTCCTGTCTCCTCCCCTACCTGCTGCATTCAAGTTTGGGCGCCAATCCGGTTGTGTTTGAGCGCCATTTTCATGATACTGTGTATCTGGTGAAATTTTGGTCAACCATGTAATTAATTGCTGAGCACCTACCTGGCTGTTATAAGCAGGTTGTGTTGTTCATTTGGAGGTTGTTGAAAGTTGATGATTTTGGCTCTGTAATGCATAACAAGCTGATCTGGTTGCTCTGTACAGCTTATCTGTGAGTTTATGTATCTCTTGTTGTTTGTTTTTGGCATGAACCCACTGATTTCATGATTAAACTTATATGAGAAGTGCTGTTTGGCATGTGTTGTGTTAATTCTGTCTCCAGTATTGCATGTATTCTTCTTCTGAATCTGGATGTTTGGTAATGTTTAGATTCTAGAGCATAGAATTCCTATGTTGACTGTCTGATCTTCTAACTTCTACTCAAGGGGTAGATTAAACTGTTTTCAGGTTGAACATTGGGAAGAGTATACTGCAGTAGGGATACCATAAGTAGAGATAACCTAACACTTTGTATTGGGAGATGCCTGTAAGGCAGGTATCACACATATCCCCTTGAAATCCAGTTTTAGTTGTTCATGCTGATCATTCACAGGTGTATGTCTACTGACTCCAGGCCCTGGATAGGCACCAATCATGCTTTGTTTTGTGTTATAACCATATCCAGCTTTGCATCCACACTTAAACTCCAAAGCAAAATCTAAAACCAACATTAGGACATTAGAGTTAGTTTTAGGAACCTCAGTCCTCTGTCTACAACTGCAAATAGGCCCAAAGCTAGCCCCTTTGCCCTTATCTTTCAGTTTTGGTCTACTTACAAGAGGACTATCTGCTTTCTGTCAGCATCCCAGCCTTGTATGCATATCCTCATGGATGTTGAGTAGGGAATACCCCCCTAGGTCTTGCAGAGCCTGAAGAAGAAGAGGAGATAAAATATAGAGTCTATCTCCTATACTGTTGACCCCCTGGCCCAGAGATCCTGTTGATCACTGATGGCTACCTTGTAGGGATATCTGGGAATAAGCATCCAGTCTGGGAAAAAGTCAACAGAAATTGGCGACTCTGCTGGGGAATGAGAAGTAAAAGTGCTATCTAATCACCTCCAGTGATATATATGTGACCCATCTGAGTCAGCAACAGTAATCTACTCCGCTGGGGAACCTTGTGAAAGAACCCTGGTTTTCAGAAGAAAACAGTTCCTAGAAATAGGTGGCGACTCCGAAGTAATCTCCCAACCGGTCAAAGTAAAATTATATGCAGGGGAGAAGATCCCAACAAAATCCTCTATTTGAAGAGTTACCATTAACAAAAAGAATGATGTATAGAAGAAAGGGAACTGTCTCGGCTAGTCATGAGAGCTCCCCCAGAAAAAGTGATGAGGTACAAGATAACCCTAGGCCATCAGGACAGCATGCTCCTTATTTTTCAAGTGCAGAAGCTGATATCCAAGGTGCATATGAGAGGCAACAGGGTGGTAGTATGAGAATGAGGTCAGAGGTGTTCCAAGAACGCCCTTTTCTAGACCCAAGTGAAAGGTTTGAAGAGGCAGAGTCTCTGAGGGATGATGAAGATGATGACCCAAATGGTATGAGACCATCTACCTCCAGACCTAAGGATGAACAATTGGCTGAAGAAATCAAAAGTCTAAGAGCAGAATTAGAATACCTACAAGCCATGAAAATCAGAGATGATATACAGCAGAAAGTGCAAGCTTTGAGAACTGCCCAAAATAATTCAGTTCCTACTCTAGAAAATGCAAATATGCAAAGACATCAGCAAAGATATGAAATGCATCATCAGCATCATGATGACAGACAAAATGTGAATGATGCTAGGATACCACTAAACCATGCAGGAAACCAGAATGCAAATAGAAATGTTAATATTAATCAGCCAAACAGACAGCCCATGCAGTTAGATAGATTCAGGCAGCTGGTGTTTGATGGTATTCCTAGGTATCCTAACCCCATTGACAAGCATCTGAGGCTGCAAGTGCCTAAGTTTTCAGGAAACAATACAGTGTCAGGAGAAGATCATCTAAAGGCCTTCCAAAATGTCATGGATAATTTTGAGGTTGAGCATGAGGATGTTTTCATGAAGTCATTCATGCAATCCTTAATAGATGAGGCAAGAGAATGGTACAGGAATCTGCCTGACCGGAGCATATCATCATGGGATGATTTTAAGAGGATGTTCAAGGAGCAATATGGTGATAAAACTGACCCTAGCTTCTTTGTAAATGAGTTCACCAGCATCACAAAAGGGTCAAATGAGCAGGTTGCAGAGTTTAATGCAAGATTTACTAAGGTGTTGAACAAACTGCCACATCATATGAGGCCAAATGAACCAATGTGCATAATTTTGTACATCAATGCCTTTGATGCAAAGACTGCATATGGACTGAGAGATAAAGGTCCTGCCACTCTCAGGGATGCTTTCGGAATTGCAGTAAATATTGAAAACAATAGGAAAGCATCAGGCAAGACAAATAGAAGGGATGATGTAAAAATTCTGCAAAATCCAAATAAGCCTCAGAACACTCAAGGTAGTACATCTGCTCCTGAAGATAAGATAGACAAACTGGCAAATGTTGTCAAGGACCTGAGCTATAGATTAGCTAGAAGTGAAAAAGGGATGGGTCCTGATAGGCAAGTCTATCAAAGGCAGGAAAAGAGGCCATCATTACATGATATGCCTTATAACACCAATTGGCATGATGGTAAGCCTGTATATCCACGTAACAACACAAATCAGAGGGCTCAACATGTCAAGGAAACTCCTGATCCCCTAAAGAAAACTATAAATATTGCTGATGATGCTCCGTGGTGTATAATCTGTCAGATGCCACATTCACAGTCACAGTGCATGATTGCCCAATCTTTGTATGATAATGCTACATCTTGTAATGAGTGCAATGAGCCACATCATGTGCAGGATGATGATGTTAACATGATGTCCATAGGTAATGGATATACTCTCTATGATGCTGATGAGAAGACAGATCATCAGGTTCAGGCCTGCCAACAGTCCCCATATGATGAAGATGATGAAGATAACTATGTGTATGCTCAGAACTCACACAGTTTTTTGAGTAGCTTACACCGACCTTCTGATGAGGAAATTAGAGCCTTCACAGCTGCAGCAGTTGCTCAGGTCAAGAGCAACTACAATCTCAGAGGTAAAAATCAGGTTGGCAGCCCACATCAGCCAGAGGATATTTCTGCAGGTCAGCTGATGCATGGTCATAAAGGAACTGAACCACAAAAGAGGCAGTGGGTAAATAATAAGCAGAACTTTAGATACAGAGCAGGTCATGAATCTCAAGGACCAGAAAACAAAACCCCTCAGGCTGAAGATCAAAGTAGAGGTTCCCAAGACAAGGATGATGATCAGGGAACTATGAAAATGAAAGCTAAGTCAGCTCAGGATAAAAGCAAGATTGTGGAGCAAGCTACAACTGTTGTACAAAACTATGCTCCATTTGATATAGCCCAGATCCTCTCTCAGGTAAAGGTCTCTGTTCCACTTATGGAACTCATGAAAGTGGAAGAGATCAAGAATAGGACAATATCCCTGATCTCAGGGGTACCTTTTCAAGCTAAGCAAAATGATCAGACCCAGGGTGAGAAACAGGTCATGTGCAATGAAGAAGATGAGACTCCTGAAGTCTATTTAGGAATGACCATGACAAAGTGTCCTTCACAGGTGGAACCATTTTATGTTTCCCTGGTTATAAATGGTAAAATAATTAGAAATTGTATGCTTGACTCTGGAGCATCTACAAATGTCATGCCTCTGGCCATCATGCAACAAACTGGACTAAAGATTGACAAGGCATGTGGAAAGTGTTATGCTATGGATGCCAGAGAGGTACCAGTTATTGGAATCATGAAGGATGTAGATTTCAAACTGGCAGCATTTCCTGAAAAGAAATATAAGATGAATATAACAGTGGTTGACATCAAGCCACAGTATGGTATGTTGCTGTCAAGAAGATGGGCAGCACTAATTGGTGGAAGTATGCAGCTGGACCTATCATATGCCATGATTCCAATGAATGGCAGGGATGTCAAGTTAATCAGAGAGCAAAGGTCATCAGAGACAGTGGAAGACCAAGAAGCAAATGAACAGGTATGCTTTGTGGACACTGACTGTGATAACTTCAAGGTTGTCTCAGATGATGCAGAAGATAAAAAGAAAAATGCCTGTATTGATGAGCTGGATCAGCAAGGGTTATGGACCATGTTTTTTGATGGAGCTTGTGCAAAAGAAGGCTCTGGAGCTGGAGTTGTTTTCCTGTCTCCAACTGGTAAGCTCCTCAAATTCTCTTTCTTGCTGAGGTTTGATTGCACAAACAATATTGCAGAATATGAGGCTTTACTCTTAGGCCTGAATATTGCTCTCAAACATGGAATTAAGATGTTAAGAGTATTTGGAGACTCTGAGCTGATTGTATCCCAAATCAGAAATAAGTATGCTGCAAAGAATAAAAGACTGAAGAAAAACAAGCATGCTGTTTGGGATACTATTGAATTATTTGATGCATTTTCAATTGGCTGGGTAGAAAGGTCAAAAAATGTTATGGCTGATTTCTTAGCCAATGTTGCAATAAGGCCAGATGACATCACTCTGTCAGGTGTCACAGATGTAGAAGTTAAAATTAGGCCTGCCATACCAGAAAACATATGCAGTTGGCAAGTTTTTAATGATGATAGGGATTTGCTGAAATTTTTGCACTGCATAGATGAGTATGAGAACCAACAGATTGATTTCCAAGCTTTTGTAGAAACTGTAGATGGAAAAGAGACTCTTGTGGGAAAAGAGATCATTCAGTTGAAGACTAACAAGATCCCTAGAGGGTTAGTGGCTTTGGAAAGAGCCTTTGACAGTAGAGACAAAATGGTCACAAGGACATCCTCCACTAATAAGGAGGATTTAGAAGAAATAAATTTGGGGACATCTCGGGCCCCTCAGAAGGTATATATTGGCAAACAGCTCAAACCACACATAAGAAGTATGCTGATTGCATTGCTAAAAAAGTATAAACATGTTTTTGCTTGGTCATATGAGGACCTAAAAGCCTATAGAGAAGACTTATTCCAGCATGAGATCCCACTGAAGCCTGAAGCTAAGCCATTTAGACAGAGGCAAAGGCCTATAAATCCTACCTTAGCTCCCAAGATGCAGGAAGAACTCAAAAGGCTCAGGGAAGCTGGAATAATTGTGCCAATCAGACATTCAACTTGGGTGTCTAACCTTGTCCCAGTCAGGAAAAAGAATGGTGATATTAGGCTGTGTGTTGATTTCAGGAACTTGAATGTATCCTCTTTGAAGGATAACTATCCACTGCCTAATATGGAGGCTATGTTGCAGAGAGTGACTGGTTGTGAACTCCTATCCATGATGGATGGATTTTCAGGATATAATCAGGTAAAGGTGAAAGAATCAGAACAGTATAAGACTGCCTTTACCACTCCATGGGGGACATATGTGTATGTTAGAATGCCATTTGGACAAACAAATGCAGGTGCTACATTTCAAAGAGCAATGGATGTTGCTTTTGCAGGGCTGATTGATTCAATCCTGGCAGTATATCAGGATGACCTGACTGCCTACTCAAAGAAAGAGGAGCAGCATTGTATGCATCTGGAGCAGATCTTCATAAGAGCACTAGAATATGGTATTTCTTTAAACCCAAAGAAGTGTGCCTTTGGAGTAGTTGAAGGAAAACTTCTGGGACACATTGTTTCCAAGGATGGAGTCAGGATAGATCCAGAGAGAGTGGCAGCTATTGACAGGATTCAAATGCCAAAAACTGTGAAAGGAGTTCAGTCCTTCTTTGGACAGATAAACTTTGTTAGAAGATTTGTTCCCAACTTTGCAGAAACTACAAGGAACATCTCCAAGATGATGAAGAAGGATGCAACTGTCAACTGGGAAAGGGAAGCAGCAGAATCATTTCAGAATATCAAAGAGGCAATTAAGATGGCCCCTGTTCTTAAATCTCCTGATTTTTCTAGGCCATTTCAAGTGTTTTCATTTGCTTCCTTTCATACTGTAGCTGCATGTTTGTTACAGAAAAATGAAGATGGTTTTGAACAGCCCATTGCTTTCTTCAGTATGTCCCTGCAGGCCTCTGAGTTGAAGTATGATATTATGGAAAAGCAGGCATATGCACTTGTTAGAGCCATTAAAAGTTTCAGACCATACTTGGTAGGGTCATATATAGTTGCATATGTACCTCATGCTGCAGTCAAAGACATATTCACTCAGCAGGAGGTGACTGGAAGAAGGTGCAGATGGATAAACAAACTGCAGGAATTCAACATAGACATACAAGTTACTAAGTTGATAAGAGGACAAGGATTAGCCAAGATGATGGCACAGTCAAACTTGGAAGCATGCCAAGTTAACGCAGTCCAAGATGAGAATGTAAATGTATCAGGATCTGAATGGTACAAGGATATTGTCTATTATTTGCAAAATCTGAATTGTCCTTCCCATTTCAGTGACAATCAAAAGAGGACTCTGAAGCTACATGCAATCAGGTATGTCATTGTTCAAGGTGAGCTGTACTGGAAAAATCCTGATGGTGTGCTGCTGAGATGTGTGGATAGGAACATGGCTAACAATATTTTGATTGACATGCATAAAGGATTGTGTGGTGGCCATTATACTGCCCAAACAACAGCTCATAAAATTCTCAGGGCAGGATATTGGTGGCCCACTCTCTTTTCAGATGCACAGAAGTTAGTAAGGAAGTGTGACCCTTGCCAGAGATTCTCAGGAAAGCTGAAATATAATGGTGCTTTGCCCCTCAGAACTGTACCTGTGGATGCTCCATTCCAGCAATGGGGAATTGACTTTATAGGGGAAATTGCTGACAAATCAAGTGGGGGACACAGTTGGATTTTGGTGGCAACTGACTACTTTACCAAATGGATTGAGGCCATTCCAACTAAAAGAGCTACAAGTAAGGTGGTGACAGACTTCATACTAGAGAACATCATCATCAGGTTTGGAGTACCATTTAAGATTATCACTGATAATGCTATGTGCTTCAGATCAGGTGAATTTGTTGATTTTTGCAACAAATATGGGATAAATCTGTCATATACATCACCATATCACCCACAAGGAAATGGTCAAGCAGAATCAAGCAATAAGAGCATCATGAAAATTGTCAAGAGGATACTGGACAAGAACAAGAGAGCTTGGGACTCAAAGTTGAACTTAGCAGTATGGGCTGACAGAGTGACTGTGAAAAGGGCTATTGGGAAGTCACCTTTTGAGCTAGTGTATGGTGCATCAGCTAGACTGCCCATAAACAATCTCCTACCAGTTTATAGATTCATTCAGGAAAATGATGAGGACATTGAAGATCCCATGACAGAAAGAGTGAATCAGCTGGTTGCATTGGATGAAGACAGAAGGAGAGCCCACCAGATCAATCTCAAAAGACAACAGGATATGAAATATCAGTTTGACAGGAGAGCTACAAAAAGGAAGTTTGAAGTCAATGATCTGGTGCTTATTTGGAATGCTAAAGATCAGGAAAAGGGTAAACATGGTAAATTTCAGCCCTTATGGATGGGCCCATATCAGGTTTGCAATACTCATGGGGAGGATTCTTATTTCCTCCAGGCCCTAGATGGTGAAATTTTGGAATTGCCTGTGCATGGCCAATTCCTTAAGTCCTATTTTGCATGAATAACTGGTTGCTGTGCACATTTGTAAAAGTATGTATGTAGTGTAAATGCCTTGTACAGCTCGCGTTTTTTGCTTTCTGTCAGGTCTGCCCGGAGATCTGGTTCTCGCTGCAGGTTTTCACCTGCACGTCCCCATTCGAAGCCACTGTTAGCACTTATTTTGACCTGGGGTTGATTTGTCATGATCAGGAGGTTTCTTCATCTGAAGCCTTCATCTTCTTGCCCAATTTTTCTAAGTGTTGGACCTCCTCAGCGTTTTTCAACTGCAGCATCATATTTTTTGAGGAGGAGGTCATCATCATCATCTTGTCTTCGATGATGATCTTCATCAGCATGTTCTTCGTCGACTTGTTTTTCTCATCGTCATCATCATATTTCAACCGTCGGGTGATGTTTGCTTATTATCCTGATGATACTGGTGAGCTACAGTGCGCCCTCAGTTGCTTGCGGGGGTGAGTTTTCAAGTATCCGGTGATCTTCCGAATATCACCTTGCTCAAACATGATGACGATGTTGGCCCGATATCTTGAAGGGGTTGTTCTCTAAGTTGTCGACCTGACTTGTTTTTTCCTAAGGGTCGTCATCATCATGATATTTCCAGTTATCATCCTGCTGCTTGCGGAGGTCATCATATTTTCTGCCTTCATGATATTTCGCCGGGGTGATATTTTTATCATCGGGTGATCTTGGTTATGATCATCCTGATGATGATGTTGAAGAGTTCTAAGTGCGACCCGATATTCACTAGGGTCATCATATTTTGAACGTCAGGATGATCTTAGTCAATATCATCCTAATGATGTTGTATCACTTCTTGTTCTTTGTTTCTCATCCTGATGATGCTGACGTCATCCGTATATCAGGGTGATATTTTTCTTTCTGCCTATCTGCATCATGATATTCCGAAGGAGGGGGTGATATTTTCATATCACCCGGATATATGTTTACTCGAGCATCATGATGATGCTAATATCAAGGAGATATCCGCCTGCTGGCTTCGCGCGTTATCTACTGAGGGTGATCTTTTCAAGCATCATCATCATATTCAGTTATCGCCCCGATCTTATAGTGGAGCTACAGTGCAACCTGATGTTTGAACGTCAGGAGGATATTTCCAAATATCCGGTTGTCTTCCGAATATCATGATGATGTTAATATGATGATGACGTCATCAAGGTCCGCGGGGGTCATATTTCTAACAACTGATCATCTTGAAGAGACCTCCTGATATTTGCAAACATGATGATGACGTCATCCGGATATGAGGAGGTGCGCAGTAGGCAGATTATGATGATGACGTCAGCAGCATATGATGATGACGTCATCAGGATGTTCATCGGCCAGACTTTTGGAATAAGCTCAGCAGGAGGATGTTCCTCCGATGGATCAGGTTGTGCCGATTATCATGAAGGGTATATTTCAAATATCATGATGACGTCAGGGTGATATTTCGAACAACAGGATATCATGCTGCTGGAGGATGATGATGATGAGGTCTTTACTAGTGTCGTCAGGAGCAAAAGCACCGACATGATATATGCTCATGACCTAGTATATAAGGTGTTATTGAGGTTGCTGCGGGGTGCATGTGGGATAATGTTATCCTGCATATTCAAAACATCATGATGATGAATCTCGGCGGGAAATGGTTGCGATTGCAGATTTGATGATCTTCCCAAGGCCGCGGGTTGGTGCGCCATTAATGGCGATTGTTGCAGAGGTATGGGCGATGGCGTGGGTCGATCTTGTACCCGACTGAAGATGTACATCAGCGGATAGTGGCGCAGGGCTCGAGAAATCTTCCTGTCTCCTCCCCTACCTGCTGCATTCAAGTTTGGGCGCCAATCCGGTTGTGTTTGAGCGCCATTTTCATGATACTGTGTATCTGGTGAAATTTTGGTCAACCATGTAATTAATTGCTGAGCACCTACCTGGCTGTTATAAGCAGGTTGTGTTGTTCATTTGGAGGTTGTTGAAAGTTGATGATTTTGGCTCTGTAATGCATAACAAGTTGATCTGGTTGCTCTGTACAGCTTATCTGTGAGTTTATGTATCTCTTGTTGTTTGTTTTTGGCATGAACCCACTGATTTCATGATTAAACTTATATGAGAAGTGCTGTTTGGCATGTGTTGTGTTAATTCTGTCTCCAGTATTGCATGTATTCTTCTTCTGAATCTGGATGTTTGGTAATGTTTAGATTCTAGAGCATAGAATTCCTATGTTGACTGTCTGATCTTCTAACTTCTACTCAAGGGGTAGATTAAACTGTTTTCAGGTTGAACATTGGGAAGAGTATACTGCAGTAGGGATACCATAAGTAGAGATAACCTAACACTTTGTATTGGGAGATGCCTGTAAGGCAGGTATCACACATATCCCCTTGAAATCCAGTTTTAGTTGTTCATGCTGATCATTCACAGGTGTATGTCTACTGACTCCAGGCCCTGGATAGGCACCAATCATGCTTTGTTTTGTGTTATAACCATATCCAGCTTTGCATCCACACTTAAACTCCAAAGTAAAATCTAAAACCAACATTAGGACATTAGAGTTAGTTTTAGGAACCTCAGTCCTCTGTCTACAACTGCAAATAGGCCCAAAGCTAGCCCCTTTGCCCTTATCTTTCAGTTTTGGTCTACTTACAAGAGGACTATCTGCTTTCTGTCAGCATCCCAGCCTTGTATGCATATCCTCATGGATGTTGAGTAGGGAATACCCCCCTAGGTCTTGCAGAGCCTGAAGAAGAAGAGGAGATAAAATATAGAGTCTATCTCCTATACTGTTGACCCCCTGGCCCAGAGATCCTGTTGATCACTGATGGCTACCTTGTAGGGATATCTGGGAATAAGCATCCAGTCTGGGAAAAAGTCAACAGAAATTGGCGACTCTGCTGGGGAATGAGAAGTAAAAGTGCTATCTAATCACCTCCAGTGATATATATGTGACCCATCTGAGTCAGCAACAGTAATCTACTCCGCTGGGGAACCTTGTGAAAGAACCCTGGTTTTCAGAAGAAAACAGTTCCTAGAAATAGGTGGCGACTCCGAAGTAATCTCCCAACCGGTCAAAGTAAAATTATATGCAGGGGAGAAGATCCCAACAAAATCCTCTATTTGAAGAGTTACCATTAACAAAAAGAATGATGTATAGAAGAAAGGGAACTGTCTCGGCTAGTCATGAGAGCTCCCCCAGAAAAAGTGATGAGGTACAAGATAACCCTAGGCCATCAGGACAGCATGCTCCTTATTTTTCAAGTGCAGAAGCTGATATCCAAGGTGCATATGAGAGGCAACAGGGTGGTAGTATGAGAATGAGGTCAGAGGTGTTCCAAGAACGCCCTTTTCTAGACCCAAGTGAAAGGTTTGAAGAGGCAGAGTCTCTGAGGGATGATGAAGATGATGACCCAAATGGTATGAGACCATCTACCTCCAGACCTAAGGATGAACAATTGGCTGAAGAAATCAAAAGTCTAAGAGCAGAATTAGAATACCTACAAGCCATGAAAATCAGAGATGATATACAGCAGAAAGTGCAAGCTTTGAGAACTGCCCAAAATAATTCAGTTCCTACTCTAGAAAATGCAAATATGCAAAGACATCAGCAAAGATATGAAATGCATCATCAGCATCATGATGACAGACAAAATGTGAATGATGCTAGGATACCACTAAACCATGCAGGAAACCAGAATGCAAATAGAAATGTTAATATTAATCAGCCAAACAGACAGCCCATGCAGTTAGATAGATTCAGGCAGCTGGTGTTTGATGGTATTCCTAGGTATCCTAACCCCATTGACAAGCATCTGAGGCTGCAAGTGCCTAAGTTTTCAGGAAACAATACAGTGTCAGGAGAAGATCATCTAAAGGCCTTCCAAAATGTCATGGATAATTTTGAGGTTGAGCATGAGGATGTTTTCATGAAGTCATTCATGCAATCCTTAATAGATGAGGCAAGAGAATGGTACAGGAATCTGCCTGACCGGAGCATATCATCATGGGATGATTTTAAGAGGATGTTCAAGGAGCAATATGGTGATAAAACTGACCCTAGCTTCTTTGTAAATGAGTTCACCAGCATCACAAAAGGGTCAAATGAGCAGGTTGCAGAGTTTAATGCAAGATTTACTAAGGTGTTGAACAAACTGCCACATCATATGAGGCCAAATGAACCAATGTGCATAATTTTGTACATCAATGCCTTTGATGCAAAGACTGCATATGGACTGAGAGATAAAGGTCCTGCCACTCTCAGGGATGCTTTCGGAATTGCAGTAAATATTGAAAACAATAGGAAAGCATCAGGCA
This sequence comes from Cunninghamia lanceolata, assembly GCA_027924645.1. Taxonomy (NCBI): domain Eukaryota; kingdom Viridiplantae; phylum Streptophyta; class Pinopsida; order Cupressales; family Cupressaceae; genus Cunninghamia; species Cunninghamia lanceolata. The sequence continues at coordinate 15,825,301 of BSBN01000194.1, read as the reverse complement.
AGACAAATAGAAGGGATGATGTAAAAATTCTGCAAAATCCAAATAAGCCTCAGAACACTCAAGGTAGTACATCTGCTCCTGAAGATAAGATAGACAAACTGGCAAATGTTGTCAAGGACCTGAGCTATAGATTAGCTAGAAGTGAAAAAGGGATGGGTCCTGATAGGCAAGTCTATCAAAGGCAGGAAAAGAGGCCATCATTACATGATATGCCTTATAACACCAATTGGCATGATGGTAAGCCTGTATATCCACGTAACAACACAAATCAGAGGGCTCAACATGTCAAGGAAACTCCTGATCCCCTAAAGAAAACTATAAATATTGCTGATGATGCTCCGTGGTGTATAATCTGTCAGATGCCACATTCACAGTCACAGTGCATGATTGCCCAATCTTTGTATGATAATGCTACATCTTGTAATGAGTGCAATGAGCCACATCATGTGTAGGATGATGATGTTAACATGATGTCCATAGGTAATGGATATACTCTCTATGATGCTGATGAGAAGACAGATCATCAGGTTCAGGCCTGCCAACAGTCCCCATATGATGAAGATGATGAAGATAACTATGTGTATGCTCAGAACTCACACAGTTTTTTGAGTAGCTTACACCGACCTTCTGATGAGGAAATTAGAGCCTTCACAGCTGCAGCAGTTGCTCAGGTCAAGAGCAACTACAATCTCAGAGGTAAAAATCAGGTTGGCAGCCCACATCAGCCAGAGGATATTTCTGCAGGTCAGCTGATGCATGGTCATAAAGGAACTGAACCACAAAAGAGGCAGTGGGTAAATAATAAGCAGAACTTTAGATACAGAGCAGGTCATGAATCTCAAGGACCAGAAAACAAAACCCCTCAGGCTGAAGATCAAAGTAGAGGTTCCCAAGACAAGGATGATGATCAGGGAACTATGAAAATGAAAGCTAAGTCAGCTCAGGATAAAAGCAAGATTGTGGAGCAAGCTACAACTGTTGTACAAAACTATGCTCCATTTGATATAGCCCAGATCCTCTCTCAGGTAAAGGTCTCTGTTCCACTTATGGAACTCATGAAAGTGGAAGAGATCAAGAATAGGACAATATCCCTGATCTCAGGGGTACCTTTTCAAGCTAAGCAAAATGATCAGACCCAGGGTGAGAAACAGGTCATGTGCAATGAAGAAGATGAGACTCCTGAAGTCTATTTAGGAATGACCATGACAAAGTGTCCTTCACAGGTGGAACCATTTTATGTTTCCCTGGTTATAAATGGTAAAATAATTAGAAATTGTATGCTTGACTCTGGAGCATCTACAAATGTCATGCCTCTGGCCATCATGCAACAAACTGGACTAAAGATTGACAAGGCATGTGGAAAGTGTTATGCTATGGATGCCAGAGAGGTACCAGTTATTGGAATCATGAAGGATGTAGATTTCAAACTGGCAACATTTCCTGAAAAGAAATATAAGATGAATATAACAGTGGTTGACATCAAGCCACAGTATGGTATGTTGCTGTCAAGAAGATGGGCAGCACTAATTGGTGGAAGTATGCAGCTGGACCTATCATATGCCATGATTCCAATGAATGGCAGGGATGTCAAGTTAATCAGAGAGCAAAGGTCATCAGAGACAGTGGAAGACCAAGAAGCAAATGAACAGGTATGCTTTGTGGACACTGACTGTGATAACTTCAAGGTTGTCTCAGATGATGCAGAAGATAAAAAGAAAAATGCCTGTATTGATGAGCTGGATCAGCAAGGGTTATGGACCATGTTTTTTGATGGAGCTTGTGCAAAAGAAGGCTCTGGAGCTGGAGTTGTTTTCCTGTCTCCAACTGGTAAGCTCCTCAAATTCTCTTTCTTGCTGAGGTTTGATTGCACAAACAATATTGCAGAATATGAGGCTTTACTCTTAGGCCTGAATATTGCTCTCAAACATGGAATTAAGATGTTAAGAGTATTTGGAGACTCTGAGCTGATTGTATCCCAAATCAGAAATAAGTATGCTGCAAAGAATAAAAGACTGAAGCAATACAAGCATGCTGTTTGGGATACTATTGAATTATTTGATGCATTTTCAATTGGCTGGGTAGAAAGGTCAAAAAATGTTATGGCTGATTTCTTAGCCAATGTTGCAATAAGGCCAGATGACATCACTCTGTCAGGTGTCACAGATGTAGAAGTTAAAATTAGGCCTGCCATACCAGAAAACATATGCAGTTGGCAAGTTTTTAATGATGATAGGGATTTGCTGAAATTTTTGCACTGCATAGATGAGTATGAGAACCAACAGATTGATTTCCAAGCTTTTGTAGAAACTGTAGATGGAAAAGAGACTCTTGTGGGAAAAGAGATCATTCAGTTGAAGACTAACAAGATCCCTAGAGGGTTAGTGGCTTTGGAAAGAGCCTTTGACAGTAGAGACAAAATGGTCACAAGGACATCCTCCACTAATAAGGAGGATTTAGAAGAAATAAATTTGGGGACATCTCGGGCCCCTCAGAAGGTATATATTGGCAAACAGCTCAAACCACACATAAGAAGTATGCTGATTGCATTGCTAAAAAAGTATAAACATGTTTTTGCTTGGTCATATGAGGACCTAAAAGCCTATAGAGAAGACTTATTCCAGCATGAGATCCCACTGAAGCCTGAAGCTAAGCCATTTAGACAGAGGCAAAGGCCTATAAATCCTACCTTAGCTCCCAAGATGCAGGAAGAACTCAAAAGGCTCAGGGAAGCTGGAATAATTGTGCCAATCAGACATTCAACTTGGGTGTCTAACCTTGTCCCAGTCAGGAAAAAGAATGGTGATATTAGGCTGTGTGTTGATTTCAGGAACTTGAATGTATCCTCTTTGAAGGATAACTATCCACTGCCTAATATGGAGGCTATGTTGCAGAGAGTGACTGGTTGTGAACTCCTATCCATGATGGATGGATTTTCAGGATATAATCAGGTAAAGGTGAAAGAATCAGAACAGTATAAGACTGCCTTTACCACTCCATGGGGGACATATGTGTATGTTAGAATGCCATTTGGACAAACAAATGCAGGTGCTACATTTCAAAGAGCAATGGATGTTGCTTTTGCAGGGCTGATTGATTCAATCCTGGCAGTATATCAGGATGACCTGACTGCCTACTCAAAGAAAGAGGAGCAGCATTGTATGCATCTGGAGCAGATCTTCATAAGAGCACTAGAATATGGTATTTCTTTAAACCCAAAGAAGTGTGCCTTTGGAGTAGTTGAAGGAAAACTTCTGGGACACATTGTTTCCAAGGATGGAGTCAGGATAGATCCAGAGAGAGTGGCAGCTATTGACAGGATTCAAATGCCAAAAACTGTGAAAGGAGTTCAGTCCTTCTTTGGACAGATAAACTTTGTTAGAAGATTTGTTCCCAACTTTGCAGAAACTACAAGGAACATCTCCAAGATGATGAAGAAGGATGCAACTGTCAACTGGGAAAGGGAAGCAGCAGAATCATTTCAGAATATCAAAGAGGCAATTAAGATGGCCCCTGTTCTTAAATCTCCTGATTTTTCTAGGCCATTTCAAGTGTTTTCATTTGCTTCCTTTCATACTGTAGCTGCATGTTTGTTACAGAAAAATGAAGATGGTTTTGAACAGCCCATTGCTTTCTTCAGTATGTCCCTGCAGGCCTCTGAGTTGAAGTATGATATTATGGAAAAGCAGGCATATGCACTTGTTAGAGCCATTAAAAGTTTCAGACCATACTTGGTAGGGTCATATATAGTTGCATATGTACCTCATGCTGCAGTCAAAGACATATTCACTCAGCAGGAGGTGACTGGAAGAAGGTGCAGATGGATAAACAAACTGCAGGAATTCAACATAGACATACAAGTTACTAAGTTGATAAGAGGACAAGGATTAGCCAAGATGATGGCACAGTCAAACTTGGAAGCATGCCAAGTTAACGCAGTCCAAGATGAGAATGTAAATGTATCAGGATCTGAATGGTACAAGGATATTGTCTATTATTTGCAAAATCTGAATTGTCCTTCCCATTTCAGTGACAATCAAAAGAGGACTCTGAAGCTACATGCAATCAGGTATGTCATTGTTCAAGGTGAGCTGTACTGGAAAAATCCTGATGGTGTGCTGCTGAGATGTGTGGATAGGAACATGGCTAACAATATTTTGATTGACATGCATAAAGGATTGTGTGGTGGCCATTATACTGCCCAAACAACAGCTCATAAAATTCTCAGGGCAGGATATTGGTGGCCCACTCTCTTTTCAGATGCACAGAAGTTAGTAAGGAAGTGTGACCCTTGCCAGAGATTCTCAGGAAAGCTGAAATATAATGGTGCTTTGCCCCTCAGAACTGTACCTGTGGATGCTCCATTCCAGCAATGGGGAATTGACTTTATAGGGGAAATTGCTGACAAATCAAGTGGGGGACACAGTTGGATTTTGGTGGCAACTGACTACTTTACCAAATGGATTGAGGCCATTCCAACTAAAAGAGCTACAAGTAAGGTGGTGACAGACTTCATACTAGAGAACATCATCATCAGGTTTGGAGTACCATTTAAGATTATCACTGATAATGCTATGTGCTTCAGATCAGGTGAATTTGTTGATTTTTGCAACAAATATGGGATAAATCTGTCATATACATCACCATATCACCCACAAGGAAATGGTCAAGCAGAATCAAGCAATAAGAGCATCATGAAAATTGTCAAGAGGATACTGGACAAGAACAAGAGAGCTTGGGACTCAAAGTTGAACTTAGCAGTATGGGCTGACAGAGTGACTGTGAAAAGGGCTATTGGGAAGTCACCTTTTGAGCTAGTGTATGGTGCATCAGCTAGACTGCCCATAAACAATCTCCTACCAGTTTATAGATTCATTCAGGAAAATGATGAGGACATTGAAGATCCCATGACAGAAAGAGTGAATCAGCTGGTTGCATTGGATGAAGACAGAAGGAGAGCCCACCAGATCAATCTCAAAAGACAACAGGATATGAAATATCAGTTTGACAGGAGAGCTACAAAAAGGAAGTTTGAAGTCAATGATCTGGTGCTTATTTGGAATGCTAAAGATCAGGAAAAGGGTAAACATGGTAAATTTCAGCCCTTATGGATGGGCCCATATCAGGTTTGCAATACTCATGGGGAGGATTCTTATTTCCTCCAGGCCCTAGATGGTGAAATTTTGGAATTGCCTGTGCATGGCCAATTCCTTAAGTCCTATTTTGCATGAATAACTGGTTGCTGTGCACATTTGTAAAAGTATGTATGTAGTGTAAATGCCTTGTACAGCTCGCGTTTTTTGCTTTCTGTCAGGTCTGCCCGGAGATCTGGTTCTCGCTGCAGGTTTTCACCTGCACGTCCCCATTCGGAGCCACTGTTAGCACTTATTTTGACCTGGGGTTGATTTGTCATGATCAGGAGGTTTCTTCATCTGAAGCCTTCATCTTCTTGCCCAATTTTTCTAAGTGTTGGACCTCCTCAGCGTTTTTCAACTGCAGCATCATATTTTTTGAGGAGGAGGTCATCATCATCATCTTGTCTTCGATGATGATCTTCATCAGCATGTTCTTCGTCGACTTGTTTTTCTCATCATCATCATCATATTTCAACCGTCGGGTGATGTTTGCTTATTATCCTGATGATACTGGTGAGCTACAGTGCGCCCTCAGTTGCTTGCGGGGGTGAGTTTTCAAGTATCCGGTGATCTTCCGAATATCACCTTGCTCAAACATGATGACGATGTTGGCCCGATATCTTGAAGGGGTTGTTCTCTAAGTTGTCGACCTGACTTGTTTTTTCCTAAGGGTCGTCATCATCATGATATTTCCAGTTATCATCCTGCTGCTTGCGGAGGTCATCATATTTTCTGCCTTCATGATATTTCGCCGGGGTGATATTTTTATCATCGGGTGATCTTGGTTATGATCATCCTGATGATGATGTTGAAGAGTTCTAAGTGCGACCCGATATTCACTAGGGTCATCATATTTTGAACGTCAGGATGATCTTAGTCAATATCATCCTGATGATGTTGTATCACTTCTTGTTCTTTGTTTCTCATCCTGATGATGCTGACGTCATCCGTATATCAGGGTGATATTTTTCTTTCTGCCTATCTGCATCATGATATTCCGAAGGAGGGGGTGATATTTTCATATCACCCGGATATATGTTTACTCGAGCATCATGATGATGCTAATATCAAGGAGATATCCGCCTGCTGGCTTCGCGCGTTATCTACTGAGGGTGATCTTTTCAAGCATCATCATCATATTCAGTTATCGCCCCGATCTTATAGTGGAGCTACAGTGCAACCTGATGTTTGAACGTTAGGAGGATATTTCCAAATATCCGGTTGTCTTCCGAATATCATGATGATGTTAATATGATGATGACGTCATCAAGGTCCGCGGGGGTCATATTTCTAACAACTGATCATCTTGAAGAGACCTCCTGATATTTGCAAACATGATGATGACGTCATCCGGATATGAGGAGGTGCGCAGTAGGCAGATTATGATGATGACGTCAGCAGCATATGATGATGACGTCATCAGGATGTTCATCGGCCAGACTTTTGGAATAAGCTCAGCAGGAGGATGTTCCTCCGATGGATCAGGTTGTGCCGATTATCATGAAGGGTATATTTCAAATATCATGATGACGTCAGGGTGATATTTCGAACAACAGGATATCATGCTGCTGGAGGATGATGATGATGAGGTCTTTACTAGTGTCGTCAGGAGCAAAAGCACCGACATGATATATGCTCATGACCTAGTATATAAGGTGTTATTGAGGTTGCTGCGGGGTGCATGTGGGATAATGTTATCCTGCATATTCAAAACATCATGATGATGAATCTCGGCGGGAAATGGTTGCGATTGCAGATTTGATGATCTTCCCAAGGCCGCGGGTTGGTGCGCCATTAATGGCGATTGTTGCAGAGGTATGGGCGATGGCGTGGGTCGATCTTGTACCCGACTGAAGATGTACATCAGCGGATAGTGGCGCAGGGCTCGAGAAATCTTCCTGTCTCCTCCCCTACCTGCTGCATTCAAGTTTGGGCGCCAATCCGGTTGTGTTTGAGCGCCATTTTCATGATACTGTGTATCTGGTGAAATTTTGGTCAACCATGTAATTAATTGCTGAGCACCTACCTGGCTGTTATAAGCAGGTTGTGTTGTTCATTTGGAGGTTGTTGAAAGTTGATGATTTTGGCTCTGTAATGCATAACAAGCTGATCTGGTTGCTCTGTACAGCTTATCTGTGAGTTTATGTATCTCTTGTTGTTTGTTTTTGGCATGAACCCACTGATTTCATGATTAAACTTATATGAGAAGTGCTGTTTGGCATGTGTTGTGTTAATTCTGTCTCCAGTATTGCATGTATTCTTCTTCTGAATCTGGATGTTTGGTAATGTTTAGATTCTAGAGCATAGAATTCCTATGTTGACTGTCTGATCTTCTAACTTCTACTCAAGGGGTAGATTAAACTGTTTTCAGGTTGAACATTGGGAAGAGTATACTGCAGTAGGGATACCATAAGTAGAGATAACCTAACACTTTGTATTGGGAGATGCCTGTAAGGCAGGTATCACACATATCCCCTTGAAATCCAGTTTTAGTTGTTCATGCTGATCATTCACAGGTGTATGTCTACTGACTCCAGGCCCTGGATAGGCACCAATCATGCTTTGTTTTGTGTTATAACCATATCCAGCTTTGCATCCACACTTAAACTCCAAAGCAAAATCTAAAACCAACATTAGGACATTAGAGTTAGTTTTAGGAACCTCAGTCCTCTGTCTACAACTGCAAATAGGCCCAAAGCTAGCCCCTTTGCCCTTATCTTTCAGTTTTGGTCTACTTACAAGAGGACTATCTGCTTTCTGTCAGCATCCCAGCCTTGTATGCATATCCTCATGGATGTTGAGTAGGGAATACCCCCCTAGGTCTTGCAGAGCCTGAAGAAGAAGAGGAGATAAAATATAGAGTCTATCTCCTATACTGTTGACCCCCTGGCCCAGAGATCCTGTTGATCACTGATGGCTACCTTGTAGGGATATCTGGGAATAAGCATCCAGTCTGGGAAAAAGTCAACACCACCAAGCAATTTGAGTTTAGGGGGATGTGTAAAAGAATTCTTAAAGTCTCAATTTTGCGATAGACAAGACATCTAGTATGAAATTCCCAAGATGGACAAGTCAATATCCAAGAGGTAGACACAACTAATATAAACAGCACAATATGAAAGTAATTGTATGCTCAAACCTAGATTGGTAAATTATTTGAAGCCTAAGTAGCCATATGTAGAGGAAGAGTAAAGATTAGACTTTAGATTGAGCTTAGAAAGAACTAGAGGGAAATGATTGAACACTTGGTAGAGAAATCTAGGATTAAAGTTCCTGATTGTTATATCTTGATTCCAATGCCAGTATTTCTAGCAAACATGTGGGTTTGAAGCCCAAGCTTATGCAACATGACATTGGGGTGAGCTCCTAAATTATTTTAATAGAAGCTAAATTTGAATTAACAATCTTGAACTTTTGTTGCAACGCTAGCCAAGGAATCTAATCTCTAGAGGAGATGAGATCCTTTATGATATAAATTCCTTTCTTAAAAAGCCATAACATGTAGATCCTAGGAGTCTTAGCTAAAGGCAGGCTAGAGGAATTAATAATGGGAGACCACTAAAGACTAGTTATTAAAGGAAAAACTAGTCTTGAAACCATCACTAGACCACTTGATGAATGACTTTAGACATTCCAAATCTTTCTAAATAATTTGAACTATAAATGAGCCCTTGATTTTGATTGGGGTATAAGTGATGAGAAGGGAATGGAAACCAATATCCTTTCAACAATCAAGGACAACCTTCCTCAATGCTATGCTTGAGAAGAATCTTACAAGCTTCAAATCCTTTAGTCTCTTTGATGACCCACATAGCTTAAAGGACCAAAGTCTACATTCTTATTTCTCACTTTGCTCTTTTCCTAGCTTTATATAATGGGATTCTATCTGAAAGAGAAAAGGATAAAAGGTGTTCAAAATTATTCAAGGATGTTCCATCTTCTAGTATAAAGCCACAATGCACTTCAAGCCCAATCTATCCACACCTAAGGTAGTATGTGAGATAACATCTTATGAACCTGTTACCAGTTTTTGATGATAGTTGCACTTCAGACTTATGCCAAGAGAATGATGAATTTCTTATCTAACTATGTCTTAAGTGCAAGCCTTCTTTGGTACCTCTTTTTTAATTGTCTATTGAAGCTTATGACTGCTTTTAGTATGTTATTCTAGAATTTTGTTATGGTTGTCTGGGCATATAGGTGAAAGATTAATAGATACATGTGTGTAGCCTTAGATATGTGGTCAAGATTGTTTGGAGACATGGGGATCATTGGCCGAGGTATAATTTGTTGGAACATGGAACAAATAGCTTGTTTGGATTTCGAACCAAAATAAACACATTATATTAGCACTTTTCCTTTCATCTTTAGGCTAGCAATGGGTAGGAAGTGTAATTGAGAAAGTCCATGTTAAAATTAATACCAATAGATTTTCCCACAAGCAATTTTAAATTGCCTTTTGGTGTTTTAAAATTATTTCCCCTTGAATAAAGGGCTTTTAGAAAGAATTGTATTATCAATCAATGAAGACATGTTATGGAATTTTAAAATAGGTATATGATTTGTAAGGGTTTTTCCCTCGGTTTGGTGAGTTTGTGGAGAGAACCCACAAACTTATTCATTTTTAGACAATATGATATAGGCATAAACATTGTACGTAAAATATATTTTTATAGTTCTCTATACCTTATGTTCCAATTTTTATAGTTCTCTAAATTGAGGAAAAATCAAGAAACTATTCAAAAAGCGCGCTTACCCTTCTTAACAACACATTTTTTTTTTTGTAAAGATGATAATATGTTTGTCAAAATTTAATTTTCTAATCATTTTAGAAATTAATTTATCATAGAATAAATAATGAACATGGTGATTTCTTTATAGATGATAATGTTTTTCACAATTTCATCATCTTGATATAGGGGTTCTATGTGATTTAGATGGATTTTAAATGGAAAGCTTTTGTTGGTGTCCTATTACCTCATATTTCTTCCTTTGTAAGGAGGCCATTTTGTATTGAAATTTTTTTGTGTGACAACAAATTCGAATCAATATTCATATCAAATTCACAAGATACTAATGATACAATAATAGAGAAGTGTGTAAACAAAAGTAAAATAGTGCATTTCACGTAATACAAATGAAATAAGTACAAAATGATTAATTATTAGATTGAGCCACTTTGAAAAGGCAAGCTCTAAAAGTCTTATAACAAGCGAAAAAATTGAAATATTATTATCAACTACTTACTACCCCCTATATACATCTCCTCGATTCAACATACTCTTAAATAAAGTAGATGGAAGAGAAGTTTGATACTATTAATAAATTAGTTTAGGGCATGTTAATAGAATTGAGATAAAGGAGGTTTTGTCAATCTCCAATACTTATATTTTGTGTGTTTTATATAACTTTTTTGTTTAATATGATTCTTAGTTGTACCTCCCAAGGTAAGGATACTAAATAGAAAATTTTAAAGGTTAGGCTCTTTCAATCCCTTGATGGAAGAGTTGGTGGATTGTGTGGTGTGTCAATTAGGATATGGTAAATACTATGAGTGCATATAAGGGGTGTTTAGTGGAGAAAAGGGTGATATCATGGTTTTTAATGGTTTATGTGTAATCCTTCTTTCCCAACAAACATTCCAAGGGCTTATCAACCGAGTTGAATCTCCATTAAGTGAGAGCAATCACCTATCGTGTTGGATAGCTACTTGGGAAGCTGTGGACTCTTGGATGTCTCAAATAATGTCTCTTTCTAATGTTCAATTATTCTTAAAAACCCTAATTATGCAAATCAGTAAGTAATTATCAAATTATGGCAAATCCTTTCAAATTGAGGCAAAGGACAGAGATACTTAACTTACTATTTTTTGAAGTTCGGAAGGCAAAGAAGTCAGGGACACAGGGACTCGAGCCCAAGTCCAAGGTACCAATTTATTTGAGGGGTCATCAGCTCCTTCTGGTACTGATCTGCACTATAACTTTAGTTTCTGGGCATTCCACTGTGGAGGACATGGGGACTAGTGCCCTAGTCCAGGAAAAGCACTACTATCCTACTTCTTTCCAGATCCTGAATCCTTGATGCCTGCTAACCTTTCTTGTAACTCCATTTCTTCCAAATGCGACACCTGTAACCTGCAATCACAAGGAGTGTGGGAGTGGGTTGTGGTGTTTAGAGGCTTGCCTCAGTCAAGCTCCGGAGAGACATTCAAGTCTTCTGAACACCGTTGTTAGATGAGAGTGCATATCCTGACAGGATAGAGGCAAAAATCCAAATGATAAATGATTGAAAACACAATAGATATCACCTTGTAGTGAAGATCTCATGGAAGGAAGATGCTCTTCATGCCATGAAGAGATGGATGCCAAATCTGTAAACACAAACACAATAACAATGCTCTGCTCTGCAACACAATGAATATTTTGAATGCTCTATGATCACAAGTATGCATAAAATCCATCTAGTTTCCATCTAGTTTGAAAATGAAACCTAATCATGCTTATATATGCAAATACAAATATTCCTGTTAAGAATTTCTTAATTCAAACTTTGGATGTCGGCATAGGACATAATTAACGGTCATAAAACTGACATTTGAAATTAGGGCAGACCCAAAATAGGGCTAGACTAGGGCGCTAGTGCCCAAGTCCACCTTGCCATTTTTGCTTAGATTTCATTAAAGTGTAGCCCCCTTGGTCCTATTTGTCACAAGACCCAAGGGTTTTCTCATCGAGAGTTAGAAATAACATGCAAGATGCTATAGGGTGTTGCCATAATAATGGGTTACACTTTCTGGGACATCTTGTTTTTTGCTGAAATCACATATTTTTAGAAAATATAATGATTTAATCCTTGAAAGGTTCCATTTAAAGGATTTTAATTGAAGAGGGTTTGATCAAACCCCCTTGGATAGAACCCCGCTAGTTTTAAACCATACCTGTAATGGAGTCTAGTGTACACCTATCAAAATGCTGATAAAAAACCACTTTTAATTTATCTTTTGGGAGATCAAATGAATTCATTTAAAATTTATGTTTTGTGAGTATGTAGTCCTTATTATAAGCTTCCCAAAAAGTATAATTTTAAATATATTTAATTTGATTATTATATTTATTTTTTATTTCTTGTGAATGTAGGTTTTTCACTGAACATCAAGTTCTCTATTCTACACAAATGGAAAATTAGTGAAAAAAAAATGAAAAATATCTGTGCCCTAGGTATTGATGTCCTTGTTTCAACAAAAAAAAATTGAATTTCGATACATACAGAAAAAGTTATGTTTTACGGAATACGCCTATGTCTAAATTATAATTGGTTTGACTTTAAAACTTAATTAAAAAAATATTCAACAAAACATTATGAAATCAAATGCATGCCCTATATATCGGTGTTACCAATCTAAATTCAAAAGGATTAGAATTTTATCCTTTGTAGAAAAAAAGTTATGTGCTACAGAATACACATCACTTTAAAAAAATATTGTTTACTATTAAAAACTAGTTATCAAATGAGACGCAAAAAATTTTACATTTTAACTCCATTTTAAATATATATATATATATATATATTTAGAATCTACAAACAAAATCTCACAAATCACTAGTTCGCATCATCTTCACATTCCTAACGGTTTAGCGGCTATAGGTGTCAGAAAGTGAAGATTGAGTTCAAAATGTTGATTTCATTGTCAAGTTTGGCCAAAAAGTGTAACCCATTATTGTGGGATGACCCTATAAATGAACTAACAGGACCCAGGAGCTAAACCTTAATAGGAAAAAGCCCCCAAGGTTACTTTTTCTAACATAACAAGGGGTACATTTATTTCTTGGAAAAGATAACAATCCTTGATTTGTTTCCACCACTTGATATTGATTTTCTGACATGAATTTGCACTCTCTTTCACCGCCACCTATAGGTACGAAAGTTTTGCAATGTCCTAAACTTATCTATCCTATCATTCTAAGTTGCCTCCAACTTTTCTTGAGCTTGCCCTTCTATTTATTCATTTATCACCAACTCTACCAATATCCACTTTGTAGAACCACAGTGTATGTATAGCGAATATCATCCCCCACATCCATGAAATCTATATCGGATGTGTCCCCAGGTAGAGTAGACTACTAAGACTCACCCCCTTTACTTCTTTGTGGATGACTTCCTCAAATAGTTGGTGTCTCCCTCATGCATCAAGTATAGGAAACAACATCTCATTAAGGCCATCACCAAGCCCCAAAGTTTAATTTTTAAAATTTAATCTTCTTTGTTGTTATTGTTTACTTTTATGGTTTCCTACTGCACAAGATTGTGTGTGCATGTTAATCTTATAACGTTGTTGTCTTGTGCCTTTTGTAACAACTATGTCTACTAGTCGTGACATTAGAGAAAATAGATTTCAAAAAACTTTAGAAAGGAAGGCAAATATACATTCCAAAGAACTATTCAAAAAAAAAAATAGTTTTGAATTTTATAGTCAAAGAATTGGATGTTGGTTGACTATTTATGTTTAAAATTTTTAACTATTTGTTATAACATTTTACCACATTGAAGGTGAACTATAATTTTCAAAATTATATTTTTAATGATCTATAGGGATAAAGTAGTGATCTCCAAGTAGGGAGCGAATGTAAAATAATGTTAACATAAATTAGTGGATTAAATAACTTAAAAAATAATATATAAATAAAAACATCTAACAAATTCTACAATTTCTTCTCAAAACTATCGGTGTACCCATTGAACCTATGGGTCCAATTGCTAGTATATTATTTTAATTTAATTTTTTATACAACAATAGTTTTTAAAAATTGTTTGTGGCTTATTAATTTGATTCATTCTCAATAGTAATGAGAAGTTATTAACATAATTCATTAGTTGCACATGAAAAAATATTGTTTACATTTCTAGATGGTTTAATAGAATTAACTATTTATTTTATTTTATTTTTATTTTGTAAACATAGAGGAATCGATAGCCCAGTGACCTCTAGGGAAAGCCCCCCTATAACCTTTAGATTGTATATACAACCCCTAACATATACAGTGGATAAATTGGGTTTTGAACTTGTGACCATTGTCCATTTCTTTTAACAGCTCAAGTGACCATTCAGTCTACACCCAGGAGCTAAATTAACTATTTACTAGCAATCACACTTAATGTGCAATGGGCACGCCAATAGTTATTTGTAATGAACATAATTCTTAATCAATCTAGAAATTAAGAAGAAGTTTGTTTTTGCATGTAACAAGTTCCATTTTACACAATGTATTGCATTGGGTGTGAAGTGTATTATTGATTGAATTATCTATTGATTTGAGGGTCATATTGCATGTAGACAATCATACTCCTTTCTCCAAAGAGTGACATGTATTATATTGTCATGAGGCATATCGTTGGTAGTTGAAGCTCAAGAAGATACAGACGTGCCAAATGTGACACCTACAAGAATATCAAACCGTAATTGTGGGGCAAGTGATCCATTCATTTGATGTAATTGGGGAGCTAGTTTCTATGAAGATAATTTTGTAATTATTAAGGAAGCAATTGAATATCCAACATAGTTACTCATATCAATTATGTAACTAATTTTTAGATATACGACTTGTATCAAAGTCAACTATACAACTATTGTAGATAAACTAAGAATCTTCTCCTATTTATAAATGTCTGATGCTATGACATACTTATACTTATATAACATGCTATGACGTTAATGCAAATTTTACCTAACATTAACCATTAATAAGGCTATCCATAAATTTCAATTTTATTATGTATTTTAACATGTTGTGCTTATATGTGTGCCTATTGTTTAAACTCCACAATGGAATCAAATGATAAAAGCCAGTGGTAGCTTGACTATTTTCTACCATGCCAGTGAAGAAATAATGATGATTACTTCAACATGTTAATGGCTATTTGGGTATTATAAATTTCTCATTTCATATCCTACTTGCATAGTTATCAATAAATAATTGTATCTTGAAACTATAGTGCTCAATGAGCATGTGGCTTATCTAGGTATTATAAATTTCTTATTTCATATCTCGCTTACATAGTTATCAATAAATAATTGTATCTTGAAATTATAGTGCTCAATGAGCGTGTGGCTTATCTGGGTATTATAAATTTCAACTATTTATGCATGTCCTTTTCCCTTACCTTATATAAGTTTGGTAAGATCTATATGTAATGTGTGTGGTTAACTCTCCATGTACATTTTTTATAGTTTTGTTAGACAATATATATATATATATATATATATATATATATAGTCTAACAAATATATATATATATTAGGTTCATTATGTGTAGTATTTGGTAGAATTATAAATATTTGTTGAAATAGGCTATTTGACAATATTTTTAAGTGTTGTTACTTGTTTTAAAAATTCTATGGGTGTGATAATTTAAGAAATTTTTCGATAATCATATAAAAAAGAAAAGATATTGGAAGTATTATAATTTATTAAAATTGATTTTCACACTTTGAAGATATAGAAAGCCAAAATGTTATAATTCAATTCTTTGCTTCTCTCTTGGTCTCACTATTTGGTCTTCCTTTAGATTGTATTGTTTGTTAATAATTTCATTCCATTTTTATTGCATATAAAATTTCTCTATATACATTTAATCAATTTTTGGAAGCTATTTTTGAATAGTAAAGGTTTGTAAACTCACCTACTAGAAAATTAGTGAATTATTCTATTTAGAGAGGATATTGATTTGGTCATTCTTCTTGGATATCCTTTTCATGAGCTAACACAACTTGTGATATTTGTAAAAAAGCATAAAAATGGAAAATATCAAGTTAACACATGAGATATAGGGTTAGAAAATAGAAGATTTTATAAATATGTGAATGCTCTAATAGAGTATTGCTTTGGACACATTATAAACAATCTCTTAGTATGAAGCTAGGAAAAGAGCAAAGCGAGAGATAAGAATGATGGTGATTGATTGTCATTGATGTCAAAAAGGTGTAGTATAGTTTGCCATTGATGTTTTTGTTCATGATGAAAGGTTGATTGATAAAGTGTGATGAGGTTACTTACTTGGTTCCCTAATTCTCATGGTATTGATATTTGAAATAATGATCAGGAGTTTGTTTCAGATATTTCATCATTAGGAGTTTGGCAAGATGATATCACAAATTTGGATGTTATTGTTGCAGGATGTTCATATTGGTCCTTGGAGTTATCAGTTTTGGTTTATAATGTTGATCATTGATCATCATCTTCTTTTATGATCACAGGACTTGTTTGATCAGGTTGATCACATCAATTGTTGATCACATAAGATATTGATGCTAACTTGTTTGTGTTGGACTTATATTCTTGATCTTCACAGGTTCTTTAAATGTTCACATGCTTCAGAGGTTTGTGCTCATCATTCAAAGTGTTGAAGGATGTTGTCAGTTGGGTTGACTTGATAAATGTTAGTTCATTGATAAGAAATCACTCATTTTGGTGACAAAAGGATGATGATATTACAAGTGTTTGATAACATTCATGTACTAATCATGCTCATTATATTGGTGTTTCAAGTGCTTACAGGACCACAAGAATACATTGATGTCACTTTGTCAGTAGTAGATCTCATTATGACAATATCAGTATGTTGAGAGTAAAAAGGAGATACAATAAGTTTAGATTGGTTGTCCATACTTCATCTCATTAAACACTAAGAGGATATAAAGCTTTAGTATTCTCTTCAAAGTAAAGGATCTATATGACAGAGGTAGAGATTAAGAAATGGATGTTTCACTCATCAATTGTACTAAAGTATTAGGATTTTGTGAAGTTCTAAAATCTACATCCTAAAGCATTTTATCAAAACTCTTTATTACATGTCATCACTAAAGTCACTTTATGTTTTATTATTGAGATGACTTGGGATCGAAGGTAATAATCATCTTAAGTTATAACTAAAGGGGTTAAGCAATGTTGGGAGACTGGCCCCTACCTCATTACTAGACCGATGCAATCAGTATTAACTTATGAGCCCAAGCGCCAAAAGGTGGATCAACGCTCATATTTAAAATTTCAAAGGGCGCAAAAATTTAGATCGGTGACTATCATTTAAAACTAGACTCGACTACTTTGATTTATATATGAAGTGCATCTAAATGTCAACTTCCTTCTAACTGTAGTCAAAGCTAATTTTTAGCCCACCTACAAGGCTATTTTTGGAGATTTTTTGTAAGGATTCTTTTTAGAAGATTTTTGTGAGATTTAGAAAAGATTCCTTTTAAGAAAGATTTTTTTCTATTTTTATAAACTTATCTCGAGACTTTGGAGGTTTAATGAAGGAGTCTTCATCCTTTTAACTAAGAAAGTTTTTTTTGTGTGGAGAGATCATGATGTCCTTGAAGTTTATTCTTTTTGGATTTGAGATAATAATTTTTTTTGAGGCAGACTAACAAAATTGATTGAAAATTTTTTTTGAGATGATTTTTTTTGGAGAAGATGAAAATGTTTTTGCAGGAGAAAATGAATAGTTATCTTTGGAGAAGATAAAGAGTTTGAAGATTTTATTGAAGTTATTTTATGAGAACAATTTTGTTTTCAGATTGAAGATATGCGGAGGAGAGGAATTCCAAGAGTCTTTTTGTTTATGATTTTATTGCAGATGTTGGGTGATCAGATGGAAGAGGAATATGAAGGATTTTGAAGAAAATTTATATGATTTATTTTTTCAGGATGTGTGTAGTTGTTATGCAGATCAATGATGAAGATAATTTGATGATACAGATGAATGATTGAGTGAACAAATTTGTAGAGTAAAAGAGAGATGTTCTTCATAGTGAAATTTTCTTATAGGTATATCAGATTGTATAAAGACACTTGCAGAGGTTTGTAATGTTTTTGATTGCAAGATTGTAGTGATTGATGAAATATTGATAGAGAAAATTTGCAGAGATGATTGTTTACAGAGATTTGTAAGAGGAGCTTGTTTGCAGAGGTGTGTAAAAGAAGATGGTCTTGATTTGAAAATCAAATAGGAGGTATAAGGTTGTATGATGAAACACAGAGTATACAATGGTGCAAATCAGATTGAATGGAAATCGTGTCTTGCACACAAAGTTTGATGTTTTGATAATGATGATTGTGTTTGCCAGTGAGGCTTGTGGTCAGTGAGACCTTCCTATGCCTATGAGGCTTGTGGTGTATGTGCCAGTGAGGCATATTGTAAATCTAGTGAAGCTTCTTTGGTCAGCGAGACCTTCATGTAACCAATGAGCTTTTGAATAAGCCAGTGAGGCAACTTTGAGTGGTTTTTCTTGTTGGCAAGAGACACTGTGTGGCTTCATTGGTGTTGTCATTGATGGCAACAAAGACCACTCCACACATCCGCAAGACATGGTGTATCTTTACCAGAAGTTAGATTGAAGAATACTTTGGTCCGGTAAGCAAGAATAGAGCATACAGCAAGGTCTGACAGTCAGGTCCAGATCTCTTATAGGAAGTATCTTTGTAAAGTACGAACTTGGGGAAGTCAAGAGGAATACGTTGACTAATAGATTCCAGGGAATGAGCCTCCGGTGATGAAAGAGTGAAGAGATATGAGCATCTAAGTATTGGGGTCCAGTTTGGCAGAGTAGACAGAGGAAGAACTAACCGACAAAGCATCAGAATTATTCCGAATGAGATATTGATGGTGATTAAGGTATCATCCATGATTGGCTGACATGTTAGATGACTTATATAAGTATCTCCTTGATTCACATCACTTGGTAAGCAAGGATTCATCCGACAGACTAAAGTTTGGGAAAATATTGACTATTCCGGATGCTGACTAGAAAGAGGATGAAATCCTTTGTGCGGATATATATGTTGATAACTGAGAGGGGGGGGGTGAATCGGTTATCTTAATAATTTCAGCTTTCTAAATTTCTTTATCAATTAGTGCAGCATCAAATCAAATAAGCAAACATAACCTTGAAAAGGAAATAACATCAATACACATGACACAATGATTTTGACGTGGAAACCAAAAATTCTTTCCTGACTTTCTCTTCTGCTGGTTTCTCTAAAGAATCAAAATGTGTATTAATAGAATTTACAAGAGACTTTAGATTACCGGATGTGGATGCTATAGGATCCTTTTGGAAGGATGGCATGATCTTTTCCAGTACACCGGATGCAGTTTCTATGAGCTCACAGTCTTCCATGTGAGACTTCAACATTTTTTCTTTTGCCTTTGCTTGAGTGAAGGAAGCTAGTTTCATGGTTTGGACTGGAGAGAGGGAATCAAAATTGAATGGACCTTGAAGCAATTCCAGTTCATCAAATTCCATCATTTCTTTGGTCAAGAACTCTTTGACTGCTTCTGCTGTGTCTCTTACCGGAGACAGACATTTCTCCCCTTCTGCAGCCTTACCACTATCATCTGTGGCCTTCTCTGTTGGAGTTTTCTCTCCTTCTGCAGCCTTGCTACTGTCATCTTCTTTCTCTTTTGCTTCTTGACTGATCTTCTCTTGTACTCTTTCTTTTTCTTTGAATCCGGAGTCTGTAGGGGAAACTGGAGGAGAGATGTTTGCTTGATCATGGACCTCTTCTTCTGGAGTAGAGGAAACTAAGTCCTTACCTTTTTGTTCACCTGTCTCCTTTACCTCTTCTACCACTATCTCAGTAGATTCTTCTTTGTTATCCATTCCTGAGGGATCATCACTTAAATCCTCTACAACAGGAATATTGAATCTTTTATAGGCTTTCCAGAGGATTTCTTCTATTTCTTTTGCCACTTTATCAGTTTCTCCAAGCATGAGCTAATTCATTCTAGCCTTACTCCAGAACTCATCCTTGCAATCTTTGAAGATCATATTTATTTACTTCTGAGTGATTGAAGGAAAGAGTTGAATGGCTATATGTTCTCGGATCTCAAGATCCTTTGCCCTAGCATTATTCTTTCTTATCTCTAATTCCTTCTCTAGGCTTTTGGGAATGAGAGATATGATTTCAATAAAAGCCTTATTGTATATGTTCAAGTACTTAACTGTGGCTTCCTCCAAGATTTTCTATCTGCATCATAGAATTTTGTTATTAGTTGTAGGTTCCCATCCATAGTAACTGCTTTAACTACATCATCTAAGGACAGAGTGGGCCTTTCAACAAATTCTTCTGTTACTTCTTCAGTAGAGGGTTCACTGGATGTTTTCCTTTTCTTTTTCATTTTCTTTACTTCCTCATCTGACTCTATCTCTTCATCATCCTTTTGACTGATGTAAGACCTTGTGGCCTTTGTTTTAGTTCTTTTCTCTGCTTTACCGGATGATTTTGCTTCCGGTTTAGATGCCTTTGAGCTTTTAGTAGTTGCAGATGCAGAGCTCTTAGAAGATCTAGTCCGGGAGGGGGCTTTTACCGGAGCACTTTCTTTTTCTGCTTCTTCCTTTTCTTTTTCTGCTCTTTCCATCTTTTCTCTGTGGGCATCAAGTGCCTCTTTTGAGATTCCATGCCTCTTGGTAACTTCTTCAACTTCCCTTCTTACTTTCCTCTTGATTTCAAGCTGTCTAAGTTCCACATGAACTTTTACACTTAGCTCTTGGAAGGTTCCAAATCTTTCTGCCTTAGGGTCTTTGGGCTAGCTTACCAGATGTTGGATATGCAGCTCTACAATTTTCTCATCTACTTCATACCCCATTGGCATGATCCAGACTGTCCTTGGCTCCACTGCCTCCATTAGGCATTGATCAGTGTCAACCATGAAACACACTGTATCTTTGTACTTCTCAACCAATGATTGGGGAATTCTTTCTCTGGTTTCCATCATATTTTGAAAGTTCTTAAAGTAACCCCACAGAGCTGTATTTCTTGCCTTAGCATCCCCAAGCCCATGCAAGTAATCTCTGATTTGAATTGCAACAGGTTTGTCATTCTGCCATACCCAACCACTAGATCCAGGCAGCTCATTCATAAAGTAGAAAAACAAACATAATATCAATCCACCATACTTAAAAGAGTTCTTTTGTCCTTCTTGATCTTCTATAAGTTTTCCATCAGTTGGCTTAGGAGTTCATAGAGATCATAATCTGCATTCTTTCCCAACATTTCATAAGCAGTATATACAGCAGTTCCGGATACTGAATTCTCTCTGCTGGAGTGATATATCTTATAGCCAATTATCATAGATGTAAACTTAATAACCAGATCAGTGATATCTTCTATGGTCATTGCTCTCTTATCAAATTTTGATCCAGTGGCCTCAGTCACAGTTTGGTTTTTGACAGATTTGAGAATAGGTAACCCTCCAGAAGAGGTAAACGGGTTACTGCCCTAATTGCATCCTTTATGATCTTGAATGGTTTATTCAACCATAATAAGTTATCATGCACTCTTCTCAACACATACCGGACCCCCTCATCTTCTTCAAGACAGGGGAAATGGATTTACTAACTGAAATGTTTTTCCCGGATGGCCTTATACTGAGGTTTTAGTTTAAAAGAATCATCTATCAGTTCCTTGTGGTAGATGTCCATCAGCTTGGATTCACCAAAATCTTTAATGTTTGCGTGAATGTAAACCCTAATGTCTTCTACATGCAAAACCCCATGCAGAATGCTTGAAAAGGCGCCTAGGGGATCAACTTCTGGGGATTTATATGGATGTTTCTTGAATTTTGGACGCGGCCTATTAGTGATCATTAAAACATTTAGTGTAGTCATCTTCAAAAGATTTTATAGAGAAATATGCAATAACGGAAAATACCTTTTGCACTTCTAGGGTTCGCTGAATGAGCCAGATTAATTTGCTGGATAAATCGACTTCAACGGTTGATCTTTTGAGAATTTGAGATAATTTGTTGCAGAGCTCCTTTTCTCTTCTTCTTGAATGCAAATGTGCAAATGACGAGCGAATGAGCCCTTTTATTTCTGGGAAAACCCTAATTTCATATTGCAATAAATGCACAACTTAAGTCATTCCGTTTGCCTGGTTCTTCTTATTTTGAGAAAAATCTTTTTCCGAATCACTGAGATATACTTAGAGTTATCCTTTGTGATTAATAACAAATTATCTTACTTTCCCCAAACACTTGATCTATCCACAGAACAAAATGCCTCAAATTTGAATCATACCAGATTTAACTGTGATAATCCTGTTTTACCGGATGACTGTTAAACTGGATCAATCTTGGAAGATTAGACTCTTCAAATCTTCCTGCGGATCTTCCATATCTTTACCAAGCTTTCTTTAGATGTTTCTCTAAGAAACCTTTTATTCAGCAACTTCCCATGTGCCAATTTTAGGCACCAATTAACTGGCTGGGGGAAAATGTTTTTCCTTATGTCTCCCCCTGAGCCAGAGCTCACTTTTTAATTTCTGGAAGGAATATTAGCACCAGATTTTGGTGCGGATCCATCCCCTACATTCTCTGTACTTCTCTTCACCCAAATCTTGTTCATCTCACTTTTAACTTCATCTGCATTCACTATTCCTTTTCCTTTGTCTTGATTCTGACTATAATGCACCAAACCCTTTTTGTCCTGATTCTTGCTTCTACAGAATTTGGCAATATGACCAGATCTATTGCAATTGTGGCAAACAACATTTCTTTGCATATTTGAATGATATCCTCTTGATCTGTATTGATTAGCTATATGTCCCATTCTATTGCATGCAAAGCATCTACCATTGAATGAATTATTCATTTGCATATTTCTGCATTCATGAGATTTGTGACCATACCTTTTGCAGTTGAAACACTCTCCGGAGAAGGATGTATTGGTCTAGTTTATTCTCTTTTTACACTGATTAGCTTTATGACCAAAGTTATTGCAGTTGTGGCAGTATCCATTGAAGGATGGATATCTTTGAGCATTAGGTTGCCTTATCGGAGGTCTTCTAGGCCTATTCCTTGGATTTCCTGATCCAAAATTCTTCTGACCGGATCTGGAGCTTTCACCTTTCTCATATCCGAAGCCACTCTTGTCATCTACCCTCTTTTGGATTTCAAGAAGAACTTCAAGTTGAGCAGAACTTATCTTGAATTTCTCTTTGTATTCATTTGTTGTTTGAAGATCCTTTTTAAGAGTGTCAATTTGATCCTCAAGTTTTTCTTCATTATCTCTAGCATCTTCAAGATCAGATTCTAGATGCCTGATTATTCTATCCATTTTGTGGCAGTCTTCTGACTTCTCCTTGAGAGATTGTCTTAGATCATCTTCAATTTTTCTTTTCTCTTCAATTTCTTGGGTGAATTTCATAACTCCTGATTCCATTTCATGTCTTACCATAATGACCTCTTTTGATAACTTTTCACATAACTTGGTTTTCTCCTTCAGATCTTCATTTGTACCATTGTCTTCACTTTGACTTGCCAATTGTTGAAGTAGATCTTTTCTCTTTTCATAGAGATACTCAGTTTCCCTTTTAGTTCATTTATGAAATCATCAGCCTGTTTGAGTCTTTCCTTCAATTCATTGACTTCAGAGTTTGATTGCTCAAGATCATCTAGGGCAGACTGAAGTTGTTGCCTCATACCATACACATCCATTTGAGTTCCTAGATCTTCCTCAAGCTGTTAGGCTCTGTTTGGAGGAACTTGGCTCTGATACCAATTGTTGATAACTGAGAGGGGGGGTGAATCAGTTATCTTAATTATTTCAGCTTTCTGAATTTCTTTATAAATTAGTGCAGCATCAAATCAAATAAGCAAACATAACCTTGAAAAGGAAATAACATCAATACACATGACACAATGATTTTGACGTGGAAAACCCTGTTAGAGGAAAAACCACAGGGTGATTAACCCAAGAATGTATTCTCTATTAGAAGAATAAGATAGTACAAAATGGCACTTGCCAATTAGGGCTCACTACCCGAGCACACTTCTCACAAGAGGCTCACTGCCTACAATAGTTTATACAAGAAAACTAGATACTTGAACTGATGAGAAGCATCCACATATGCTGAGGTTTAGTTCCGGTTAAGCCCTAATATACTGATCTGTTGCACTTCATTCTTACTTTCCTTAGGTGCTGATGTCTTGTTACATTCCGGACCTGTCTTACTGTCTTCACACTGCTCTTCTGCTTTTCTTCGCACCGTGAAATTCACAACACATACCTTCATATCTAAATCCATTTGGTATATATATCCACACAAAGGATTTCATCCTCTTTCTAGTCGGCATCTAGAATAGTCAATATTTTCCCAAACTCTAGTTTGTCGGCTGAATCCTTGCTTACCAAGTGATGTGAATCAAGGAGATACTTATAGAAGTCATCTAACATGTTGGCCAATCATGGATGATACCTTAAGAACCTTGATCACCATCAATATCTCATCCGGAATAATTCTGATGCTCTGTCGGTCAGTTCTTCCTCTGTATACTCTGCCAAACCAGACTCCAATACTTAGATGCTCATATCTCTTCACTCTTTCATCACCGAAGGCTCAATCCCTAGAATCTATTAGTCAAGGTATTCCTCTTGACTTCCCCAAGTTCGTACTTTACAAAGATACTTCCTATGAGAGATCCGGACCTAATTGTCGGACCCTGCTGCATGCTTTGTTCTTGCTTACTGGACCACAACACTTCTTCAATCTAACTTCTGGTATAGGCACACCATGTTATGTGGATGGGTGGGATGAACTTTGTTGCCATCAATGACAACACTCATGAAGCCATATAGTGTCTCTTGCCAAAAATATATACCAGATAGATTTGGATGTGAAGGTGTGTGTGGTGAGTAGTAGTGTGCGAATAAAAAGCAGAAGTGTAGTGTGGAAGCAGTAAGGCAGGTCTGATATGTGACAGGACAACAGCACCAAGAAGAGGAAGAATGAAGTGCAACAGATCAGTATATTGAGCCTCTCTGGAACTGAACCTCAGCATATGTGGATGATTCTCATCAGTTCAAGTATCTAGTTTCCTTGTATAAACTATTGTAGGCAGTGAGCCTCTTGTGAGCAGTGTGCTTAGGCAGTGAGCCCTAATTGGCAAGTGCCATTTTGTACCATCTTATTCTTCTAACAGAGAATACAATCTTGGGTTAATCACCCCGTGGGTTTTTCCCTTAACAGGGTTTTCCACGTCAAAATCATTGTGTCATGTGTATTGATGTTATTTCCATTTCATGGTTATGTTTGCCTATATGATTTAATACTGCATTAGTTGTTAAGAAAGATCAGAAAGTAGAAATAATTAAGATAACTGATTCACCCCCCCCCCCCCTCTCAGTTATCAACATTTCTACCCTGAGAGGGTTTTCCACTCTAGAAATTTCTGTCATAATTTGTCTCTATGTGTGCATATTTGTGTTTTTCTTATAAGTTTTTGGTTCACATCTTTCACTATCAGTCTTGTGCATATGAGCTCAACAAATCATTAATGTCTTCCTTTCTATTTGTCTTGTAAGATAAAGTTTGCAAAAAGTTAAGAATTTACACATCACTGATTCACCCCCCCCTCTCAGTGTTGTCCTTGACTCCAACAAAGAATGTAGAATTTGGTCCTTTGTGCTATGTGGGTCACCAAAGCGATTAAAGGATTTGAAGCCTATAAGATTCTTCTCAAGCATAGCATTGAGGAAGGGTGTCATTAATTGTTGAAAGGATATTGGTTTCCATTCCCTTTTCATCACTTCTACCCCAATCAAAATCAAGGGCTCATTTATACTTCAAATTATTTAGAAAGATTTGGAATGTCTAAAGTCATTCATCAAGTGGCCTAGTGATGGTTTCAAGATTAGTTTTTCCTTTAATAACTAGTCTTTAGTGGCCTCCCATTATTAATTCCTCTACCCTGCCTTTAGCTAAGACTCTTAGGATCTATGTGTTATGGATTTTTAAGAAAGGCGTTTATATCATAAAGGATCTCATCTCCTCTAGAGATTAGATTCCTTGGCTAGCATTGCAACAAAAGTTCATGATTGTTAATTCAAATTTAGCTTCTATTAAAATAATTTAGGAGCTCACCCCAATGTCATGTTGCATAAGCTTGGGCTTCAAACCCACATGTTTGCTATAAATTTTGGTATTGGAATCAAGATATAACAATTAGGAACTTTACTCCTAGATTTCTCTACCAATTGTTCAATCATTTCCCTCTAGTTCTTTCTAATCTCAATCTAAATTCTGGTATTTACTCTTCCTCTACATACGGATTCTTAGGCTTCAAAGAATTTATCAATCTAGGTTTGAGCATACAATTACTTTCATATTGTGGTGTTTATATTAGTTGCATCTACCTCTTGGATATTGACTTGTTCATCTTGGGAATTTCATTCTAGATGTCTTGTCTATCACAACATTGAGACTTTAAGAATTCTTTTAGACTTCCCCTTAACCTCAAATTGCTTGGTGGTAGATTCACATCCTCTTTCTTCCCTATCATTATTTCTCTTGGGGTAGACATTGGTCCTTTGAGCTATGTGGGTCGTCAAAGTGATTAAAGGATTTGAAGCCTATAAGATTCTTCTCAAGCATATCATTGAGGAAGGTTGTCCTTAATTGTTGAAAGGATATTGGTTTCTATTCCCTTCTCATCACTTCTACCCCAATATCAATCAAGGGCTCATTTATAGTTCAAATTATTTAGAAAGATTTGTAATGTCTAAAATCATCCATCAAGTGGCCTAGTGATGGTTTCAAGACTATTTTTTCCTTTAATAACTAGTCTTAAGTGGTCTTCCATTATTAATTCCTCTAGCCTGCCTTTAGCTAAGACTCCTAGGATCTACATGTTATGGCTTTTTAAGAAAGGCATTTATATCATAAAGGATCTCATCTCCTCTAGAGATTAGATTCCTTGGATAGTGTTGCAACACAAGTTCAAGATTGTTAATTCAAATTTAGCTTCTATTAAAATAATAACTTAGAGAGAGGTATTTATTGCACTTTGGGAAAAGTGAACATACTTAGCACACTGACAGATTTGCAACATCGTATCAATCTATCAATATGCATCTTAGAGGGGGGAGGCAGTGAATAAGATTGTGGTGGTGGTGATTGACCGCCACCTCCCCTTAGCTTTCCTAAAAAAGAAACAAAGGAGGGATTGCTATCGTAACTTACTTTCCCCTTATTTATTTGATTCACTTAAGAATCTATGTTCCTCTGGTCTTTCTATGAATAACTTCAAATTGAATTTGACTCTAATTAATGGAGTTATGTGAAAAACTTATCTAACTTGTAGAGATGAAGAAAACTCTTCCCATCTAAGAAAGGTTAAGGTTCATGTATGCAATGCTCAAGTAAATTAAATTATAAGGTGTTGCAACATTTCTCTTACAATCAATGTTTGTGAGAAAATATAAATAGGCATTTGAGAAAAGATTGCAACTACACTTTTCATTCTTTTGTAAAGGCAATATTGTGAAGAAATAATTGCAAATTTTACATTTGTATCCAAAGTCTTAGAAAAGGGTGAAATGACCATTTTGAAATTGTCATAGCAACTACAAAACTGCTAGCCAACATGAAATTGCCACAATAATTATGAAACTATCGATCTGCATGAAGGGACAGCAGAAAGAATACTTAAGGCACAGAAACTGCAACAATTTTGAGGCTTCCATATAGAGTAGATGGAACAATAAGAGTTGAAGTTCTCAACCATCTACTACAGTGCAAAATAATTCAATTAAAAAATAAAGTCTCACTCAAAAACTCCTTCAACATTGGAAAATCACGGTGAGGCAAAGAAGTGGCAGACGCATTGATAACATGGCCTACTGTAAAACTCTAAAAATAATTATTATTGCAAAGGTAAAAATTAACTTATAGAAACCAAACTCTGAAACTCTTTAATTGCAATTAAAGATGAAGTAGGTAGAAGACTGACATTTATTATATATGAAGCAAGCATTCTTGTTGGGTATTTCTCTAGCCAAGGAAGATGCAGATTGATAGGTCAACCTGCAAACCAACAAACATAATCGTTAGCTAAAATGGAAATCTCAAAAATTGCTGCTAAATGAAGAGTTCTCTCACAAGGAAAAACATGCATGCCAAATCTCGTACAACCATTGACAACCACTGATCGGCTACGATGATTTATGTCACCGCCCATCCATTCTCAGTTGTCGATCTACAACAACTTCTGCACAGACAATCCAATGCGATCCAAAATAGTAGAGTTGCACGCCATGGTAACTATTCACTGATTTCACACGAGTGATAGAGATTGATTCGATGTTCTTCCATGTACCCAAGCTAACACACAGACCATTGATGATAACCTACAACTGCATGCAGCTCAACTCGCTTTGCGAGTAAAACACCTATCAGCGTAATTATTATATATAATTATATTTTATATTTTAATTTATGTTTTTATACAACACTATTAGGAAATGTGTATTTATTTAATTTCATTCATTCTCAACAGAAATGGGGAGTTACTAACATAATTTAAAGTTGCATATGGAGAAAAATAATTGTATACATTTATCTAGAAATGGTTGAGTATAATAAATATTGTAGACACCTAAATTAACCTCACTTCCCAACTTAGTTATTCATCTATTATACCTCCATACCTCCATTGTCGCCGTAGCTAGGATTCAACTCCATCCTAATCTTGGATGAAATTAATCATAAGCTTTTCATTATTCTTCTCAAGCTGGCGCACAAACTCCAACAATCCTAAACCTGCAATATTGATTTGCTCTATATAAGGTAAAATCTAAAGCTTGTTAACATAAATTTTCTATTCACTTTTTAAGTTTTAGTTTAATCTTAGTATGTTTTATTTTATTTTATTAGCTTTTAACATTTGTTTAGTTTTTTAGCTAATTTTAGCTTTTAACATTAGTTATTCATTTTAGTTTTTAGTTTTTATTTAATTTTAGCATTTTTTTAATATAATTTTCACATTTTTATACGTTACTTTAGTTAGTTGTTGTTTGCATATCTTCTTGCCACTAACTCTTTGGTTGCAGGGTGAAATAGATTAACAAAGACCAAACTTCTTTGCAAACTACTAACATTTTGTGTGCAGTTGTCCATCGCTTGTCAAAAAATAAACAAAAAGAACAAAAAAAAACTACTAATCGATTATCTTGCAGGTTCGTTTGTCGAAGGCATTTTTTTCACTAAATTAGGCATTTAAATTAGTTTAGTTGGTTAATGAATTTGTTTTCCATTCTTGTGGGATTTGTCAAGACGTATGCTCTCTCCATGCACTTCACATGACCTTGGAGATTAGAAATATTACGCTTCCTTTTTCATTTTTAGATTAAATCCTAAGGTGGTGCTAACTTGCATATGATCTCCCCTTGTGCCTAGTGTGAACATGGGGATCAAAAACAATTAGTATCTATCTTTCCCATTAGGAGGCCTACTAGGGGATTTCATCACCCCTAGGGATGACCTCAACCACATGTTCTAGTGGGGTATAGCAAAGGGTGGAGAGAGAATTTTGTACCTCAATCTAGTCATGTAGTTATTGGCACAACCTTGGGGCCCAGGGTGATACTAGACACTGTTGACCCTCAGTTGTTGTCCCTAATGACAATCCAAAACTTAGCTAATATGGCTCATTATGATATGTTGCATCATGATGTGGTATTTTTGAATCGGTGGCATCATATGTAGCATTTACTAAGCTCTACAAGCATTTGGTATTTGGCATAATGTTGACTGAGTTTATTGGTTTACTATGATGACAATTGCAAATCTTGGCATATAACAGTTGGGAGATATTATGATATCAGTTGGCATACAGTCACATGGTCCACATGCTCTTATGGTATCACAGTTGGCCTATAGACACAGTTGGAAATACAGTGATTATGTTCTTTGGCCCATGCTCAGTTCAGTGTGATGTTATTCAGTGCAGTGGCACTTGTATTGCTAGTGGCATTTGTACTTCTGGATAGTGGCATTTGTTATTTGACTGTGGCATAGTGACATGTGTATGTCTTTCTTATGTTAGTGGCTCTTCATGCCTTATTTGATGTCGGTATGACAGTTCACAGAAGATAACAGTTTGTTTGGCCTACATAATATACCTCTATCATTTGATGTTGATACACCTAGTTTGACTCTTCTTGTGACACAACTTCATGCTACTTGGGTATAGAGATATCTTCATGATCACTCTTCTAAAAGCCTTCATCATATCATATTCATTGAGATCACTAAAATCTTTCAAGCTTCATTATTGTTTTCAAGGTGCATGAGGATTACTAAAAGTATTCTCTCATCTCGTGAAGGACATTTTTTATATTATTATTATGTTTTGAAAGCCACACATTTATAAGTTTTCGAAGGGCTTCATTATTATTAAATACATACTTTTCTAATATTAAGAGTCATTTCATCGAGCCTCTAAGTGAGTTTACCTGCTGGGTAGGTTCTAAGACTTTCAAGCAGGAAAAAGGAAAATGTTTCTACTTGAGTTTTCACCGGCCCATTTAGGGCACACCGGGAGCACCAGTCACATGACATATTTGACAGTCTTTTGATTTCATAAGCTATGTTTCGAGCTAGGGTTTTCTACTTCTGAGTTCATCATGAAAATACATGGTATCAATGGCACAATGAGTGGAATCCTATTGATGAGACAATGCTAGAAATTGCAGTCATTTCTGGTAAAAAGGTGTTGACTTCTTTTTCAGCGATTATAGTCTTTTGGCCGACCCACGAGGTCATATTGCTTTCAACTCTGCACTCAGTTCTATATTTACTAAATCTTGGTATAAAGCATGATTTGTCTATATACTCTTGGCAGCGACAGTTATAAATCTTTCCTTTCCATTTTTTATGAGGCTTCGAATGCATGAATGTGTTCTTTATTTCCACAATGATAATGTTACCCAGATGGCTAGGGCTTGAAAAACTAAACAAGGCTTTTGTCTCAGATGTTTAAGGGCAGAGATAATTATACTTGATTGTGATGGTATGGGAAAGTGTTTAACAGATTTCTTGTGGGTTTGTAATACTCTATTGTAACTGCTCAGTTATAACTGACCTCTTGGTGATATGGCAGTTTCTTTGATAAAGGGTTTGGAAGTTATCAACTAGGGTTTGACAGTTTACCCTAGGGTTTCTCATGAGCTTGAAGGTAGTTTTTGGTTTTGGCATTCATGTTTTGATAAAGTCTTACTTTGGTTCATTAAGCAGGTTGAGATTATAGTTTCATATTGTAATGCTCCAAAGGTGTTGAGTTAAACCGTTATGGGTCTATTCGACCATACATCAAAAATTTCTTTTTTCATGTATAGTTACAAACTATTTTTAGATAGTTGATACAGAGCAGTTGGAAACTAGTTAAGATAGTTGGTTGTATAAAGTTGTCTCTCAAATTGACTGTAGAGAGAAAGAAGGGCTTGAACAAAATGTAATATGTTGTGTATAAAATCTGATATAACATTGATAAAGAATGTGAGAGTGAGTACATGCATCATTGAGGTTATATCGGTCTAGTGCAAAGAGAAACAGAGCAATCCTCTATGTTGACTTAAATTATTCATTGAGTTGTTGTAAGGTCATGTCGGTGAGACACAAGATGACATGTTTGCCAGTAAGGCACAAATAGCCAGTGAGGCACAAATAGCCAGTGAGGCACAAATAGCCAGTGAGACATTGTTGAAAATGCCAGTGAGGCACAAATAGCTAGTGAGGCACTATTGTCAGTGAGACATTGTTGAAAATGCTAGTGAGGCACAAATAGCCAGTGAGGCACAAACAGCTAGTGAGGCATCTATATTTGCTAGTGAAGCATATTTTGATTAAGCTAGTGAGGCATCTTTCCCGAGTGGTTTTTATTCCCCAAGAGGGTTTTCCACTCATGCAATTTTCTATGTTATGGTCTCTTTGTGTGTGATCCATTGGTGTCTTATGTCTAAACTTTCCATTACATTCATTGTTCAGTGTTTCATAGTTTAACTGTTGCATATGTGACATAATGTTCATTGTGGGTCAATATAAATGCATAATATATCTGATACTTATCTCTGTCCAATAAAGAAATAAAACTGCCCTACTATTTGTCATAGTTCACCAACAGTTGTTTTGTTCATTCATGTTCACAAATTAATATGTCAATGCGCTACAGTTCATAAATGAACGTTTTGCTTTCATCATACAAGGGTTGAAGTTTATGGTCGATGATGTTTATTAATTATTGCCAAAAACAAGTCTATTTTATGAGACACTGATTCACCCCCCCTTCTCAGTGTATCTCATACTCCAACAGGTGGTATCAAAGCGTAGGTTCCCTATTTGAAGGCTAACCAACTTGGGTAGGTCCTGATAGCGGAGTACCATGGGAAAGGGTAGAAGAATTAAGGCCTCAAATAGAGAAAAGAAGAATGTTGATCAAAATTTTGAAAAGCAAGCCTCAGTTAAGTCTAGAAATGAATTGTTGCATGAGTCAACCATGAATGTAGATACAAAATGTCATAAAGAAATCAGTCTTGCAGTTGAGAGTCTTGACAATGTGAAAGTTAGTAGACAAGAACTTGATGATGTTGTAGTTGAAATTAATGATGCAGAAGGAGATTTCTTTATAGATGAAGATGGACAGGAGGTAGATGAAAATGACTGTGAAGTTGATTTTGAGGGAGAAATTTTATGTGCTCTAGAAATGAACAAGTATCTTGAAAAAGAAAATCAAAGATTAGAAAATCAACTTCAACAAGAAGAAGACTCCAAGAAAAAGGTACTTTCTGACATTGCAAAAGTCTCTTTATAACTTGAAGAGGCAAGAAACTTGATTGTAGATTTAAGAGGTCAAGTTGAAGATTCAAATAAGCTAACTATCAGCCTAAAAATAGAAATTGAAGAAGTTAAAAGAATAGTTGACCTTCAAAAATCTGATCTTGAAGTAAAAAGAATAGAATGTTTGAATTTAGAAAAAGAAATAGTCTCTTTAACAAAGGATTTGGAAAAAGCTTCTTCAAAGCTACATAAGAATATTCAATTTGAAAAGAGTACTGACCGCCTAAATGATATGTTGACTAAGCAAAGATATTACAGAGACACTACTGGCTTGGGTTATGAAAAAGGAGAATGTTCCAAGTCAAGAGATGCTCCTAGGAGAAAGATAGACCTGAATACTTACTCTACTGCCCCTGAGAATGAAGCCAAGAAGGAAGAAAAAGATAAAGTTGCTGATAGAAGCAGTACAAATAGGTACTTAAGACCATCTACCAGGCAATATCATTTGATCAGGTATAACTATTCTCAATTCCATGGTTATTGCTATTCGTGCCACATTTATGGTCATAGA
Source organism: Cunninghamia lanceolata (assembly GCA_027924645.1). Lineage (NCBI taxonomy): Eukaryota > Viridiplantae > Streptophyta > Pinopsida > Cupressales > Cupressaceae > Cunninghamia > Cunninghamia lanceolata. The sequence goes on along the minus strand of BSBN01000194.1, from coordinate 15,791,993 downwards.
GCTAGAGATTGTGAAAGAATTTTTTTTGGTTGGAATAAAAAGAAGTCTTTATGGCTGGTCAAATCAAAACTACAATAATGTTTGTTTTAACTGCAATAAAGTTGACCATTTTGCAAGGAATTGTTGGATGAATAAAAGTCATGATTATGTGAGGAATGTCAATAGAGATTCATACATCATGCCTAGAAGAATCTATTCTTTCTTTGGTCTAGACAATAACATTATATGTTATAAATATCATAATCATGGTCATGTTGCAAAGCACTGTAGAACTAGGTTTGTAAAACCAGAGAAGAAAGTTTGGAGAAGGAAACATCCAAAGGAGATAAGCATTCAGAAGGTTTGGAGAAGTAAACAAAGTCAAGAAAAGAATAAGCCTAAACTTGTGCATACTGTGCAAGTGGCATCTATTAGTGCATAAAGAGGAGTATGATGTTAGGGGGAGTGTTTATAGTTTTATCTTTCAAACCCCATAGACATCAACCAAGAAGGTTGTAAAGGTTGTGGTTGTATCATTTGTTCTATCTTCCTCAGTTTTCTCTCAGTGACATTTACAGCTTAATTCATTGGTCTATCATCTTCAGGGGGCTACTTGAATCTTAGATTGTCTTTAATATTCATTTTGCCAGGTTATTATCCTCTATTGTAAGTTTGAATTGTTTCAGTTGAATTTATTTGGTTATATGATCATCAGAAGTTGCATTTAGTTGCTTCATGATATGTTCATCATGATTCTCATGTCTGGATGTAAGTCATAGTGTTAAAGCACAAAGTTGTCATGATCTTCATTTATTGCTTGGTTTAGGAGGTTACATGTGCTTCATGTTGTGTTCTTACCAGTATTGGAAATGACTTCTTGCAGTGAAGTGTTTTCTTGCATATGTAAAGTGGATTGTGCACAGTGAAGTATCTTTTATACTATTCATTTGTATGATGTTCAGTAACAATACTTAGTGCAATCTCATGTTCATTGTGAAGTGTGGACTTCTTTGTTTGATGATTAGTGATTACAACACCATGTTGGTTTGAGATTAGTCATGCGAGATGACCTTATGATCTTTCAAAAGTTAAGAGATAGTGTTATCATGTGTTCCTTTTGCTACTCTTGGATGCTATTGACTGTCTACAGGTTCCTTGACAGTGATATTATGTAGGCTCCATCATGTTAAGGTATCTATCAGTGTTACAGAGAGATGTATGATGTTTTTTTGCAGACGAGTTCAAGGTGCAGCTGACATCATATCTCATCATAAAGTAACTAGTGTTATATCTTCTACTTGTAATAGTTGTCATTTGTTTCAGTGATGTTGGCTCAATAGGTCTTAACAATGTTTCTTGATACAATATTTTTAATGTTTGCTCTTGACATAGAAAGATTGGCACAGTGATATTTATGATTATATTTGTATCAAGCTAAGCAGTGTTTTCGTCATTTAGATACAAATTAGGACATTGGATAAGTCTGGTGACAAAATAGTAAAATAACATGTAGAGGTTTATCAAAAGCAAAGATGCTACATGCATAGTGTTATTAGTTTATGTTTGTGACAGTCTATAAGGATTGATGCCAAAAGTACTATCCAACAGGTTGATGATTATGCATGTCAAGGATAATCTCTGAAGGATGAACTACAATTGTTGGTTTGATCTCAAACAATAGTTTTTGTGGTCCCTTTTGCTTACCTCCTTGCACATGGATGAATGCAGATAATGAAGTGCCAGTATTACATAGCACAGTGATATTTGTACTAACTATGTTTGAAGTTGCAGTTCGTTCACTTGCTCGGTGATGAACAATATTTGAAGACATTTCCTTTGAGTTTTCACATTCATTGACTTGATTTTGTAAGTATTTGTATTTGATGTTCTCTAAAAAGGTTATAGTCAACACAAATAGTGAAGAGTATTCAAAACATTTTCTCAATGCACATAATGGTTTTATAGTTGGAGCAACATAAAAGAATGAAGTATCTATATCTATACACCTTCCTTGTTTCATGAAGACACAATGAAGTATATTGGATATGACATTTGTTTGTATTTTTCTTGCACATGTGTGTATCTTGAACAATATACAGTGTCTATCATCACATCTTAGATGAAATAGCAATGACAATGTTGTTCATGGGTTGATCACATTTGGTGTGACTGTGTGCATCCTGTTTATCAAAAAGACAATTATTTGATGTTGTGATGAATAGTCTTGCATTGACAATGTTGTGGTATGGTGATCATGAGTACTAGGGACAGTGTTATATCATAGTGAACAAATAGTGACATATTTCTAGTTGTAGTAGTGGAATTTATCTTCAGTGAGTCTAATTCAAGTGCTTTGCTCATGGTTGTTGTCTTTCTATGAAGCTTATTTACAAGGGGAGCATTAAGAAATCATCTTTAGGGGGAGCTTTCCATGAATATTCTCTACCTCTATTTCAACTTCACATTATTTGTGACAGTCTCCTCGGTTGCTGTCTATCTTTGCTACATGCTCTTCATGCTGCTAATATTTCATTATAGTGCTGACATCTCATTTTTGTTTCAGATGTTCTGGATACTTCTCAATCATGGGATAGTCTTGTTATGGTTGGTATAGTTTTACATTTCTGCTTATTATTTCACATTTCAGGCTTTATGTATATATTGGAGGCATTTGCATACTTTCACTCCCTTTGCCTTGATGCCAAAAAGGGGGAGAGGAAGTTTTGTTTTGCCATCATGGACAAAGGGGCAGTTTTTTGACCCTCACTTGTTGTCCCTGATGACAATCCACAACTTAGCTGATATGGCTCATTATGATATGTTACATCATGATGTGATATTTTTGATTCAGTGGCATCATATGTAGCATTTACTAAGTGTTGGGAATTAACGTGTCTCAACCTTGGCAATTCCTTGTATTTTTACATTGTATTTATTTATTAATTGCCTATTGTATTAATTGGATGCAAATCCTATGTTTTCATATTGTGGGAGTTGGCACAGTGATGTGTCATCCTACATGGCATATGACCACGTGTATTTTTGTCCTCACATGAGGAGATAGGCATCCCACTTAGTGGTAGGAATATTTTACCATGTGTCAGCATCTTGGATGTTGTGTAAGGGAATATTGACCAAAACAGTCATGACAGATTCCTATGACAAAGTTATGACATGTAAGATTCAGAAATAGGAGATTCTATGACAGGTGAAGACATGTGTCAAAGAGCATCTTTGGGTACCCCAAGGTGGACTATGACATGTTGTAAGAGAATATGCTATTTATAGCCTGTGTATGACAGATTTTCTTACAGCTGTAAGTTATGACAGCTATGACAGATTCTATGACGGTTGTAAGAGTCGTAAGAGCATCTGTCATAGCCCATTTTAGAAATAGGTGACCTCCTTGGGATGGGGTGACTTGACAAGTGTCAGGAGCATCCTATAGAGTTGGAGAAGTGTCCATAGACATGGGTTTTGGTCCATGAGGCCATGTTGGACGCCCATCCCAATGTGGAGCCATATTTGCCTTGTATTTGTTATATAAACAGGTGCTTTTGAGAGGAGATGTATAACAGGTTTGACAGGTAATGTTATGCTACCGATTTGTCTCCAAATACGAGTGTCGAAGACTCCTGAGAGCTTGCATTGCAAGTGTATTGTAAACCATTTCAGTTTTGATAATAGATTGTGTAGGTTTTGGAGTGGGGTTTTTCACCTGATAAGGGTTTTCCCCACGTATATCTTGTGTCTCTCTTCTTCTGTCATACTTTCTTGTTTATGTGTTTTCTACAATATCTCTGTTAGTGGGTTTAACATTGCTGTAATAGTAAGGATAAAATTGAATTTGCACTCTCCTCCCCTCATTAGATTAGTGTAGGAAGTGATTTCCGCACACCTAGCTTCCTTTCAGTTGGTATCAAATTCTGGCCAGTTTTGGTTCTAGCTGTGGGGTAGGGGTTTTTTGAGATAATCTTAGGTTGAGTGGGAGTGTTGTGCAGAGTATTTTGTATCTTGTTGCAACAAGGAGAAGGAAACTACATCCAGAAGATTAGAGGTGGAGAAATTTAATGGCACTAATTTTGAGTTGTGGAAACTCAAGATGGAGGACCTACTTGTTGATCGTGACCCATGGGAAACCGTATCCGGTGTGAAATATATAGTAATGTCCATGAGGAGAAGAGCATGAAAGATCTTTGGAAGAAGTTGGGTGATGTTTATCAGGTCAAGTCCTTGGTAAACAAACTTTTCCTAAAAAAGAAGTTGTTTTCTTTGAAGATGGAAGACAGAGGATCTTTTGTGGATCACATGAATGCTTTTAACATGATTATTGCACAGTTGACATCTGTGGGTGTGAAAATGGAGGAGGAGAATCGATGTATGACCCTACTTTGTTCTTTACCAAATTTGTGGGATCATCTTGTCATGGCTATCAAAAGTACCACTACCACCTTCAAGATGGAAGATGTGGTGTCTTCACTGTTATCTGAAGAAATGCGGAGAAACTCTTCTAAGGCAGCCAAAGAGGCTCATGTTGTTTGTGGAAGACCCAAAGAGAAATGGAAGAAGAAGGACAAGACAGGTGATAAGGGAAGATCCAAATCTCATGGGAGATCCAAACTTCTGGAAAGTCCAAGGCTCTCTATTGGAACTGTGGAAAAACTAGGCATTTCTAAAAGGAATGCAAAGAGGAGAAGAAAAAGAAAAAGAAAGCTCCTGATTTAGATTCTGACAAGTCACAAGATGATGGTGATGCCTTCATCACAGCCCTGGCCACCCATGCATCTAATGATGTGTGGTTGATTGATTCTAGTGCATCATTCCACATGACCTCACATCGAGACTGGTTCATGAAGTATGAAGAGTTCGATGGTGGAAGAGTGTACCTAGGTGACGACTCTCATCTAAAGATTGTTGGTCATGGAAGAGTCTCAATCTGATTCCCTGATGGACGAGTGAAGTGGATCACTAGAGTTATGCACATTCCAGGCCTTGCACGGAACCTGCTTTCTATAAGTATGTTGAATGATGCAGGTATGCAGGTTGTCTTTTCGAAGGATGGATGCAAGATGACTAGAGGATCTATGGTGCTTGCGAAGGGTACTCGAAGAGGTACACTATTTCAGCTGGAGGCATGCACTTCATAGTGTAGTAGTTCTTCTAACTCGAAGAAACGAGCTGCAGTCACTTCATCCCCACCATATGAACGAGCAATGAAGAAATCTATTGTAACTAGTTTTGATGGTAGTGCACATGCTATGGAAGCTAAGCTTCCTACTAAAAGGACTATGTTATGGAATTTGAGATATGGCCACATTGGTGAAGATCGATGTATGACCCTACTTTGTTCTTTACCAGATTCATGGGATCATCTTGTCATGGCTATCAGAAGCACCACTACCACCTTCAAGATGGAAGATGTGTCTTCGCTGTTATCTAAAGAAATATGGAGAAAGTCTTCTGAGGTAGCCAAAGAGGCTCTTGCGGTTCATGGAAGACCCAAAGAGAAATGGAAGAAGAAGGACAAGAAAGGTGATAAGGGTAGATCCAAATCCCATGGGAGATTCAAACTCCTAGAATGTCCAAGGCTCTCTGTTGGAACTATGGAAAAACTGGGCATTTTTGAAAGGAATGCAAAGAGGAGAAGAAAAAGAAAAAGAAAGCTCTTGATTCAGATTCTAACAAGTCACAAGATGATGGTGATGCCTTCATTGTAGCCCTGGCCACCCATGCATCTGATGATGTGTGGTTGATTGATTCTAGACATGACCTCACATCGAGACTGGTTCACGAAGTATGAAGAGTTCAATGGTGGAAGAGTGTACCTGGGTGACGATTCTCATCTGAAGATTGTTGGTCATGGAAGAGTCTCAATTCGATTCCTTGATGGACGAGTGAAGGGGATCACTGGAGTTATGCACATTCCAGGCCTTGCACAAAACCTTCTTTCTGTAAGTATGTTAAATGATGCAGGTATGCAGGTTATCTTTTCAAAGGATGGATGCAAGATAACTAGAGGATCTATGGTGCTTGCGAAGGGTACTCAGAGAGGTACTTTATTTCAACTGGAGGCATGCACTTCACAGTGCAATAGTTCTTCTGACTCAAAGAAACGAGTTGTAGTCACTTCATCCCCACCATATGAACGAGTAGTGAAGAAATCTGTTGTAACTAGTTCTGATGGTAGTACACATGCAATGGAAGCTAAGTTTCTTGCTGAAAAGACTATGTTATGGCATTTGAGATATGGCCACATTGGTGAGAAGGGTATGCGTACCCTGAAAAAAAAAAACCTTGTTGAGGGGTTAAATGATTGTAATCTCGATTTTGACTTTTGTGAACATTGCATTTATGGAAAGAAAAATCATGTTCATTTTTACTCTAGTTCTCACAAGTCTTCTGGTGTATTGGATCTTATTCATTCTGATGTGTTTGGTCCTAGTAATGCTCCTTCGGTTTCAAAATCTATATATTTTGTATCTTTCATAGATGATTACAGTAGAAGGACATGGGTTTATTTTATCAAAAGCAAGACTGAAGTCTTTAGTTGGTTTAAGGAGTTTAAAGCCTTTGCTGAAAATCAAACTAGTTAAAAGATTAAGTGTTTGAGAACTGACAACAGTGGCGAGTTTTGTTCGGCAGAGTTTGATAAGTTCTATAAAGAGCAAGGGATTGAAAGGCATAAGACAACTCCATATACTCGGCAACAAAATGGAGTTGCAGAGAGGATGAACAGGACACTGATGGAGAAGGCTAGGAGTATGCTTAGTGGAGCAAGCCTCAAACAAAAGTTTTGGGCTAAAGTTGTTGCCATTGCTTGCTATCTGGTAAACAGATCTCCTACATCAACTCTTGTTGGTAAGACACCTATGTAGGTATGGTCTGGTAAGAAGCCTTCAGTTAGACATCTTCGTGTTTTTGGTTCTGAGGCATATGCACATGTGCCTAGGGAGAAACGGTCTAAATTAGAGAATAAGGCTGTTAAATGTATTTTCATTGGCTATGGTGTCAGTTTGAAAGGATACAAGCTTTGGGATCCTGTGGCTGAAAAAGTGTTGTATAGCAGAAGTGTTATCTTCAGAGATCTAACACCTTCTTCTGTTGTTTTACAACCAGAATAGACAAAAAAGAAAGAAGATGTAGTTCAGTTTCCTTCTACCCCTGAGAAGACTGAACAGACAGACCCTATGAGACTTGATGATGAGGAGAGCTCTAGCAGCTCTGAAAGATCAGAAGAAGAAGCAGAACCTCAACCTCAGCCATTGAGGAGGTCTACACAAATAAGAAAGCAACCTTATAGGTTTGGCTATTCATTACTTGATTCCAGTTGTGCTTTTGCTTTACTTACTAACACAGATGAGCCTAGAACCGTGAAAGAGGCTATGGGCATGAAAGATGCAGGTTCCTGGAAGGAGGCCATGGAAGATGAGATGGATTATTTGGAAAAGAACAAAACATGGGACTTGGTGCCTTTGCCTGATGGATGAAAACCCATTGGATGCAAATGGGTGTTCAAGAAGAAATTTGGTGTAGATGGCAGTGTTGAAAAGTACAAGGCTAGATTGGTTGCGAAGGGGTATTGACAAGTGGAGGGAATTGATTATGGTGAAATTTTCTCTCCCATTGCAAAGATGACATCCATTCGATTCTTGTTATCTCTTACAGCTTCTTATGACTTAGAGGTAGAATAGATGGATGTGAAGACAAATTTCCTTCATGGTGATTTGGAGGAAGAAATCTACATGTCACAGCTAAAGCATTACATAGAGAAAGGTAAAGAAAATTTGGTTTTCAAGTTAAAGAAGTCTTTGTATGGTTTAAAATAGTCTCCTAGGATGTGGTACTTGAAGTTTGATGCCTTTGTGTTGTCGATTGGTTATCTAAGATCAAAATCTGATCATTGTGTGTATTACAAGTTTGACAATGATCGCATTCTCATTATTGCATTGTATGTTGATGATATGTTGTTGATTAGGAATAGTAAGAATTTGATTTCTGATTTGAAGTCTTAGTTGTCAGCACAGTTTGAGATGAAAAATCTCAGGGCAGACAGGTACATTCTGGGAATGGAAATCAGAAGAGACAGAGCTAACATAAAAATTTGGTTAAGCCAGAGTAAGTATGTGAAGACTGTGTTGGATAGGTTTAGCATGGCAGATTATAGACCATTATGTGTTCCTATTTCATTGGGGACAAAGTTGTCTGTTAGTGATTGTCCAAAATCTCCTAGTGAGGTGGAGGACATGAGCAGAGTACCTTATGCTAGTGTTGTTGGTAGATTGATGTATGCCATGGTTTGCACAAGACCAAACATTGCCCAAGTAGTGGGAGTCCTTAGTCGATTCATGGCTAATCCTAGACGGGTACATTGGGATGTAGTTAAGCGAGTGTTTAGGTATTTGAGGGGTACTTCTGAGTATTCCATTTGCTATCATGGCAATGCTACAGGACCTCTGCATTCAGTTTTTATTCATGGATTCTGATTGGGTAGGTGACATTGACAATAGGAGATCCACTAGTGCCTATATGTTCACTATGTTTGGTGGTGCAATTAGTTGGATAAGTAAGCAACAACCTGTGGTTTCTTTGTCCACTACAGAAGCTAAGTATATGGCTGCAACTCATGCTTGTAAGGAAGCCATTTGGCTTAAGAGATTGTGTTCAAATATTGGTGTTGATGTAGATCAGATTACAATCAGTTGTGACAGTCAAAGTGTGATTTGCCTTGCGAAGAATCTAACTTTCCATGCTAGAACAAAGCATATTGATGTTCAGTTTCACTTCGTACGAGACATGGTAGACGATGGGAAGGTAAATTTGGAGAAGGTAGATACTTTGAAGAATGTTGTAAATGCATTGATGAAACCAGTGGGCACAAAGAAGTTTAGATGGTGCTTGAAGTCTATGGGCCTCTCGGCCTATAGCAGTTAAATCCTGTTGATTCTATTGGCTCTTACAAGGTGTTCGACAAGTGGGAGAATGTTGGGAATTAAGGTGTCTCAACCTTGGTAATTCCTTGTATTTTTACATTGTATTTATTTATTAATTGCCTATTGTATTAATTAGATGTAAATCCTATGTTGTCATATTGTGGGAGTTGGCAAGGTGATGTGTCATCCTACATGGCATGTGACCACATGTATTTTTGTCCTCACATGAGGAGATAGGCATCCCACTTAGTGGTAGGAATATTTTTCCATGTGTCAGCATCTTAGATGTTGTGTAAGGGAATATTGACCGAAACAGTCATGCCAAATTCCTATGACAAAGTTATGACATGTAAGAGTCAGAAATAGGAGATTCTATGACAGGTGAAGACATGTGTCAAAGAGAATATTTGAAAAAGGCATCATTGGGTGCCCCAAGGTGGACTATGACATGTAAGAGAATATGATATTTATAGCCTGTGTATGATAGATTCTCTTACAATTGTAAGTTATGATAGCTATGACATATTCTATGACGGTTGTAAGAGTCGTAAGAGCATCTGTCATAGCCCATTTTGGAAATAGGTGACCTCCTTGGGATGGGATGACTTGACAAGTGTTAGGAGCATCCGATAGTGTTGGACAAGTGTCCATAGGCATGGGTTTTGAGCCACGAGGCCATGTTGGACGCCCATCCCAATGTGCAGCCATATTTGCCTTGTATTTGTTATATAAACAAATGCTTTTGAGAGATGAATTACAGGTTTGACACGTACTGTTATGTTGCTGGATTGTCTCCAGATATGAGTGTCAAAGACTCCTGAGAGCTTGCATTACAAGTGTATTGTAAACCATTTCAGTTTAGATAATACATTGTGTAGGTTTTAGAGTGTGGGGTTTTTCACCTGATAAGGGTTTTCCCCATGTATATCTTGTGTCTCTCTTCTTCTATCATACTTTCTTGTTTATGTGTTTGTTGCAATATCTCCATTAGTTAGTTTAATATTACTGTAATAGTAAGGATAAAATTGAATTTTCACTCTCCTCCCCTCATTATATTAATGTAGGAAGTGATTTCCACACACCTAGCTTCCTTTCACTAAGCTCTACAGGCATTTGGTATTTGGCATAATGTTGACTAAGTTTATTGGTTTACTATGATGACAATTGCAAATCTTGGCATATAATAGTTGGGAGATATTATGATATCAGTTGGCATATAGTCACATGGTCCACATGCTCTTATGGTATCATAGTTTGCTTACAGACACAATTGGAAATACAGTGATTATGTTCATTGGCCCATGCTTAGTTTAGTGTGATGTTATTCAATGGCAATGGCACTTGTATTTCTAGTGGCATTTGTACTTTTGGATAGTGGAATTTGTTATTTGACTATGGCATAGTGACATTTGTATGTCTTGCTTATGTTAGTGGCTCTTCATGCCTTATATGATGTCAGTATGACAGTTCACAGAAGATAACAATTTGTTTGGCCTACATGATATACCTCTATCATTTGATGTTGATACACCTAGTTTGACTCTTCTTGTGACACAACTTCCTGCTACTTGGGTATACGGATCTCTTCATGATTACTCTTCTAAAAGCCTTCATCATATCATATTCATTGAGAGCACTAAAAGCTTTCAAGCTTCATTATTGTTTTCAAGGTGCATGAGGATTACTAAAAGTATTCTCTCATCTCGTGAAGGACATTTTTGATATTATTATTATGTTTTGAAAGCCACACATTTATAAGTTTTCGAAGGGCTTCATTAGTATCAAATACATACTTTTCTAATATTAAGAGTCATTTCATCGGGCCTCTAAGTGATTTTACCTGCTAGGCAGGTTGTAAGACTTTCAATCAGGAAAAAGGAAAATGTTTCTACTCGAGTTTTCACTAGCCCATTTAGGGCACATCGGGAGCACTAGTCACATGACATATTTGACAGTCTTTTGATTTCATAAGCTATGTTTCGAGCTAGGGTTTTCTACTTCTGAGTTCATCATGAAAATACATGGTATCAATGACATAATGAGCAGAATCCTATTGATGGGACAATGCTAGACATTGCAGTCATTTCTGGTTAAAGGTGTTGACTTCTTTTTCAGTTGTTATAGTCTTTTGGCTGACCCACGAGGTCATATTGCTTTAAACTCTGCACTCATTTTTTTTATTTTCTAAATCTTGGTATAAAGGATGATTTGTCTATATACTCTTGGTAGTGACAATTATAAATCTTTCCTTTCAATTTTTTATGAGGTTTCGAATGCATGAAAGTGTTCTTTATTTCCACAATGATAACTATTACCTTGATGGCTAGGGCTTCAAAAACTAAACAAGGTTTTTGTCTTAGATGTTTAAGGGCAGAGATAATTATACTTGACTGTGATGGTATGGGAAAATGTTTAACAGATTTCTTGTGGGTTTGTAATACTCTATTGTACCTACTCAGTTATAACTAACCTCTTGGTGATATGGCAGTTTCTCTGATAAAGGGTTTGGAAGTTATCAACTAGGGTTTGATAGTTTACCCTAGGGTTTCTCATGAGCTTGAAGGCAGTTTTTGGTTTTGGCATTCATGTTTTGATAAAGTATTACTTTGGTTCATTAAGCAGGTTGAGATTATAGTTTCATATTGTAATGCTCCAAAGGTGTTGAGTTAAACCGTTATGGGTCTATTCAACCATACATCAATTTTTTTTTCATGTACAATTACAAACTATTTTTAGACAGTTGATACAGAGCAGTTGGAAACTGGTTAAGACAGTTGCTTGTATACATTTATCTCTCAAACTGTCTGTAGGGAGAAAGAAGGGCTTGCATAGAATGTAATATGTTGTGTATAAAATCTGATATAACATTGATAATGAATGTGAGAGTGAGTGCATGCATTGTTGAGGTTATATTAGTTTGGTGCAAAGAGAAACAGACCAATCCTTTGTATTGACTTAAATTATTCATTGAGTTGTTGTAAGGTCACGTCAGTGAGACACAAGATGACATGTTTGTCAGTGAGGCACAAATAGCCAATGACGCACAAATAGCCAGTGAGGTGCAAATAGCCAGTGAGGCACTATTGTTAGTGAGACATTGTTGAAAATGCCAGTGAGGCACAAATGGCCAGTGAGGTACAAACAGCTAGTGAGGCAAATATATTTGCTAGTGAAGCATATTTTTATTAAGCAGGTGAGGCATCTTTCCCGAATGGTTTTTATTCCCCAAGAGGGTTTTCCACTCATGCAATTTTCTGTGTTATGGTCTCTATGTGTGATCCATTGGTGTCTTATGTCTAAACTTTCCATTACATTCATTGTTCAATGTTTCATAGTTTAACTGCTACATATGTGACATAATGTTCATTATGGGTTAGTACAAATGCACAATATATCTGATATTTATCTCTGTCCAATAAAGAAATAAAACTGCCCTACTGTTTGTCATAGTTCACCAACAGTTTTTTTGTTCATTCATGTTCACAAATTAATATATCAATGCACTACAGTTCATAAATGAATGTTTTGCTTTCATCATACAAGGGTTGAAGTTTATGGTTGGTGATGTTTATTAATTGTTGCCAAAAAAAAGTCTATTTTATGAGACACTGATTCACCCCCCCTTCTTAGTGTCTCTCATACTCCAACAAGTGGTATTAGAGCGTAGGTTCCCTATTTGAAGTGTAACCGACTTGGGTAGGTCCTGATAGTGCAGTACCATGGGAAAGGGTAGAAGAATGAAGGCCTGAAATAGAGAAAAGAAGAATGTTGATCAAAAAGTTGAAAAGCAAGCCTCAGCTAAGTCCAGCAATGAATTGTTGCATGAGTCAACCATGAATGTAGATACAAAATGTCATAAAGAAATCAGTCTTGCAGTTAAGAGTCCTGACAATGTGAACGTTAGTAGACAAGAACTTGATGATGTTGTAGTTAAAATTAATGATGTAGAAGGAGATTTATTTATAGATGAAGATGGACAGGATGTAGATGAAAATGACTATGAAGTTTTTGAGGGAGAACTTTTATGTGCTCTAGAAATGAACAAGTATCTTGAAAAAGAAAACTGAAGATTAGAAAATCAACTTCAACAAGAAGAAGACTCCAATAAAAAGGTACTTTCTGACCTTGCAAAAGTCTCTTTAGAACTTGAAGAGGCAAGAAACTTGATTGTAGATTTAAGAGGTCAAGTTGAAGATTCAAATAAGCTAACTATCAGCCTAAAAATAGAAATTGAAGAAGTTAAAAGAATAGTTGACCTTCAAAAATATGATCTTGAAGTAAAAAGAATAGAATGTTTGAAGTTAGAAAAAGAAATAGTCTCTTTAAGAAAGGATTTGGAAAAAACTTCTTCAAAGCTACATAAGAATATTCAATTTGAAAAGAGTACTGACCGCCTAAATGATATGTTGACTAAGCAAAGATATTACAGAGACACTACTGGCTTGGGTTATGAAAAAGGAGAATGTTCCAAGTCAAGAGATGCTCCTAGGAGAAAGATAGACCTAAATACTTACTCTATTGCCCCTGAGAATGAAGCCAAGAAGGAAGAAAAAGATAAAGTTGTTGATAGAAGCAGTACAAATAGGTACTTAAGACCTTCATCTACTAGGCAATATCATTTGATTAGGTATAACTTTTCTCAATTCCATAGTTATTGCTATTCATGCCACATTTATGGTTATAGAGCTAGAGATTATGAAAGAATTTTTTTTGGTTGGAATAAAAAGAAAAGTCTTTATGGCTGGTCAAATCAAAACTACAATAATGTTTGTTTTAACTGCAATAAAGTTGGCCATTTTGCAAGGAATTGTTGGATGAATAAAAGTCATGATTATGTGAGCAATGTCAATAGAGATTCATATAGCATGCCTAGAAGAATCTATTCTTTCTTTGGTCTAGACAACAACATTATATGTTATAAATGTCATAATTATGGTCATGTTGCAAAGCACTGTAGAACTAGGTTTGTAAAACTAGAGAAGAAAGTTTGGAGAAGGAAACATCCAAAGGAGCCAAGAAAAGAATAAGCCTATACTTGTGCATACTGTGCAAGTGGCATCTATTAGTGCATAAAGAGGAGTATGATGTTAGGGGGAGTGTTTATAGTTTTATCTTTCAAACCCCATAGACATCAACCAAGAAGGTTGTATCAGTTGTTCTATCTTCCTTGGTTTTCTCTCAGTGACATTTACAACTTAATTCATTAGACTATCATCTTCAGGAGGCTACTTGAATCTTAGATTATCTTCAATATTCATCTTGTCAGGTTATTATCCTCTATTGGAAGTTTGAATTGTTTCAGTTGAAGTTCTTTGGTTATATGAACATCAGGAGTTGCATTTAGTTACTTCATGATATGTTCATCGTGATTCTCATGTCTGGATGTAAGTCATGGTGTTAAGGCACAAAGTTGTCATGATCTTCATTTACTACTTGGTTTCAGAGGTTACATGTGCTTCATGTTTTCTTCTTGCTAGTATTGGAAATGACTTGTTGCAGTGAAGTGTTTTCTTGTATATGTAAAGTGGAGTGTGCACAGTGAAGTATCTTTCATACTATTCATTTGCATGATGTTCAGTAATAGTACTCAGTGCAATCTCATGTTCATTTGTCAAGTGTGGACTTCTTTATCTGATGATTAGTGATTACAACACCATGTTGGTCTGACAATAGTCCTGTGAGATGACCTTATGATCTTTCATAGTTAAGAGACAGTGTTATCATGTGTTCCTTTTGCTGCTCTTGGATGCTATTGACTGTCTAAAGGTTCCTTGACAGTGATATTATGTAGGCTCCATTATGTTAAGGTATCTATCAGTGTTGCAGAGAGATGTATGATGTTTTTTTTTTGCAGAGGAGTTCAAGGTGCAACTGGCATCATATCTCATCATAAAGTAACTAGTGTTATATCTTCTGATTGTAACAGTTGTCATATGTTTCAGTGATGTTGGTTCAATAGGTCTTAACAGTGTTTCTTGATAGAATGTTTTTAATGTTTGCTCTTGACATAGAATGATTGTCACAGTGATATTTATGATTATATTGGTATCAAGCTAAGAAGTGTTTTGGTCATTTAGATATAGATCAAGACATTGGATAAGTCTGGTGACAAAATAGTAAAACAACATGTAGAGGTTTATCAAAAGCAAAGATACTCCATGCATAGTGTTATCAGTTTATGTTTGTGACAGTCTTTAAAGATTCATGCCAAAAGTACTATCCAACAGGTTGATGATTATGCATGTCAAGGATAATCTTTGAACTATGAACTACAATTGTTGGTTTGATCTCAGACAGTAGTTTTTGTGGTCACTTTTTCTTACCTCCTTGCATATGGATGAATGCAAATAATGAAGTGCCAGTATTACATAGCACAGTGATATTTTTACTAACTATGTTTGAAGTTGCAGTCAGTTCACTTGCTTGGTGATGATCAATATTTGAAGACATTTCCTTTGAGTCTTCACATTCATTGACTTGATTTTGTAAGTATTTGTAGTTGTTCTTTAAAAAGGTTATAGTCAGCATAGACAATGAAGAGTATTCAAAAAGTTTTCTCAATGCACATAATGGTTTTATAGTTGGAACAACATAAAAGAATGAAGTATCTATATCTATACACCCTCCTTGTTACATGAAGACATAGTGAACTATATTGGATGTCACATTTGTTTGTATTTTTCTTGCACATGTGTGTATCTTTAACAATATACAGTGTCTATCATCACATCTCAGTTGAAATGGCAATGACAATGTTGTTCATGGGTTGATCACATTTGGTGTGACTGTGTGCATCCTATTTATCAAAAAGACAATTCTTTGATGTTGTGATGAATAGTCTTGCATTAACAATGCTGTGGTATGGTGATCATGAGTATTGGGGACAGTGTTATATCACAGTGAACAAACAGTGACATATTTCCAGTTGTAGTAATAGAATTTAGCTTCAGTGAGTTTAATTCAAGTGCTTTTCTCGTGGTTGTTGTCTTTCTATGAAGATTATTTACAAGGGGAGCATTAAGAAATCATCTTTAGTGGGAGCTTTCCATGAATATTCTCTACCTCCATTTCAACCTTGCATTATTTGTGACAGTCTCCTCAGTTGTTGTCTATCTTTGCTACATGCTCTTCATGTTGTTGATATTTCATTATAGTGCTGACATCTCATTTTTGTTTTAGATGTTTTGGATACTTCTCAATCATGGGATAGTCTTGGTATGGTTGGTATGGTTTTACATTTCTGCTTATTATTTCACGTTTCAGGCTTTATGTATATATTGGAGGCATTTGCATACTTTCACTTCTTTTGCCTTGATGCCAAAAAGGGAAAGAGGAAGTTGTGTTTTACCATCGTGGACAAAGGGGGAGTTTGTTGACCCTCGGTTGTTGTCCCTAATGACAATCTACAACTTAGCTGATATGGCTCATTATGATATGTTGTATCATGATGTGGTATTTTTTATGCAGTGGCATCATATGTAGCATTTACTAAGCTCTACAGGCATTTGGTACTTGGCATAATGTTGACTGAGTTTATTGGTTTACTATGATGACAATTGCAAATCTTGGCATATAACAGTTGGGAGATATTATGATATCAGTTGGCATATAGTCACATGGTCCACATGCTCTTATGGTATCACAGTTGGCTTACAGACATACTTGGAAATACAGTGATTATGTTCTTTGGCCCATGCTCAATTCAGTTTGATGTTATTCAGTGGTAGTGACACTTGTATTGCTAGTGGCATTTGTACTTCTACACAGTGGAATTTGTTATTTGACTGTGGCATAGTGACATTTGTATGTCTTGCTTATGTTAGTGGCTCTTCATGCCTTATATGATGTTAGTATGACAGTTCACAGAAGATAACAATTTGTTTGGCCTACATGATATACCTCTATCATTTGATGTTGATATACCTAGTTTGACTCTTCTTGTGACACAACTTCATGCTACTTGGGTATACAGATCTCTTCATGATTACTCTTCTAAAAGCCTTCATCATATCATATTCGTTGAGATTATTAAAATCTTTCAAGCTTCATTATTGTTTTCAAGGGGCATGAGGATTACTAAAAGTATTCTCTCATCTCGTGAAGGACATTTTTTATATTATTATTATGTTTTGAAAGCCACACATTTATAAGTTTTTGAAGGGGTTCATTAGTATCAAATACATACTTTTCTAATATTAAGAGTCATTTCATCGGGCCTCTAATTGATTTTACCTGCTGGGCAGGTTATAAGACTTTCAATCAGGAAAAAGGAAAATGTTTCTACTTGAGTTTTCACCAGCCCATTTAGGGCACACTGGGAGCACCAGTCACATGACATATTTGATAGTCTTTTGATTTCATAAGCTGTGTTTTGAGCTAGGGTTTTCTACTTCTGAGTTCATAATGAAGATTCATGGTATCAATGGCACAATGAGTGGACTCCTATTGATGAGACAATGCTGGACATTGCAGTCGTTTCTGCTAAAAGGTGTTGACTTCTTTTTCAATTGTTATAGTCTTTTGGCCAACTCACGAGGTGATATTTCTTTCAACTCTGAACTCATTTTTTTTGTTTTCTAAATCTTGGTATAAAGCATGATTTGTCTATATACTCTTGGAAGTGACAATTGTAAATCTTTCCTTTCCATTTTTTATGAGGTTTCGAATGCATGAAAGTGTTCTTTATTTCCAAAATGATAACTATTATCCAGATGGCTAGGGATTGAAAAACTAAACAAGGCTTTTGTCTCAGATGTTTAAGGGTAGAGATAATTATACTTGATTGTGATGGTATGGGAAAGTGTTTAACAGATTTCTTGTGGGCTTGTAATACTCTATTGTAACTACTCAGTTATAACTGACCTCTTGGTGATATGGCAGTTTCTTTGATAAAGGGTTTGGAAGTTATCAACTAGGGTTTGACAGTTTACCCTAGTGTTTCTCATGAGATTGAAGGTAGTTTTTGGTTTTGGCATTCATGTTTTGATAAAGTCTTACTTTGGTTCATTAAGCAGGTTGAGATTATAGTTTCATATTGTAATGCTCCAAAGGTGTTGAGTTAAACCGTTATGGGTCTATTCGACCATACATTAAAAAAATATTTTTCATCTATAGTTACAAACTATTTTTAGACAGTTAATACAGTGTAGTTGGAAATTGGTTAAGACAGTTGCTTGTATACAGTTATCTCTCAAACTGTCTATAGAGAGAAAGAAGGGCTTGAACAAAATGTAATATGTTGTCTATAAAATATGATATAACATTAATAATGAATGTGAGAGTGAGTGCATGCATTATTAAGGTTATACTAGTCTGGTGTAAAGAGAAACAAAGCAATCCTCTGTATTGACTTAAATTATTCATTGAGTTGTTGTAAGGTCATGTCAGTGAGACACAAGATGACCTGTTTTCCAATGAGGCACAAATAGCCAGTGAGGCGCAAATAGCTAGTGAGACACTATTGTCAGTGAGACATTGTTGAAAATGCCAGTGAGGCACAAATAGCTAGTGAGGCACAAATAGCCAGTGAGGCATCTATATTTGCTAGTGAAGCACATTTTGATTAAGCTAGTGAGGCATCTTTCCCAAGTGGTTTTTATTCTCCAAGAGGGTTTTCCACTCATGCAATTTTCTATGTTATGGTCTCTCTGTGTGTGATCCATTGGTGTCTTATGTCTAAAATTTCCATTACATTCATAGTTTAGTGTTTCATAGCTTAACTGTTGCATATGTGACATAAGGTTCATTATGGGTCAGTATAAATGCACAATATATCTGATACTTATATTTGTCCAATAAATAAATAAAACTACCCTACTGTTTGTCATAGTTCACCAACAGTTGATTTGTTCATTCATGTTCACAAATTAATATGTCAATGGACTACAGTTCATAAATGAATGTTTTGCTTTCATCATACAAGGGTTGAAGTTTATGGTTGGTGATGTTTATTAATTGTTGCCAAAAATAAGTCTTTTATATGAGACACTAATTCACCCCCCCTCTCAGTGTCTCTCATACTCCAACAGACACAAGGTGACGTGGCATTCACTTAATCTAGATTATGGCACACACTTTCAACAAACTAGTGTTCATGGACATATGCCTCACAGTACCTTGTGTATATTGAGGACTCCCCTAGCAAGCTTGTAATAATTTAGATAAGACCTTTTGGCCATTTTATAGTTTGGTGCAAGGGATGCGGACAACCCCCTAAAGTTACTCACCATCATACCTCCTTGAAGTCAAGATATAAATCTTCTTTGGGTAAGGCATAAAAGCCTACAAGGAAAGGGGTATTGGGTGCAACGCCTAACATCCCTAGCTATCCACTCAGGGTGAAGTGTTCTTAATTAGGTAAGAACATGGATAGGTATTCTATTGTGTGGGCCTACACTATGAAGACAATCCCACTTGAATAATCTAGGGTGTTGTGTAAATTACATGTGTGTATATTTGCATAATTCTTATCCCAAATTCATATTTTTTGCAAACCTATACATATGTGTGAACTTTATTATTTTCTGATCTGCCTCAGTCAAGCTTTAATCCATTCCTAACCACCTCTTTCATGCAATCTAATCCAACCTCATCCTAATCACCTTATCCACCTCATCCAAATCTAATCGACTTTATCCTAATCATCCAATCTCATCCAATCCTACCTTAATCATCCTCATCATCTGATCACTTCATCCTAATCATATATCTCATCCAATCACTTCAACACAACTATTCTAATCATTCATAATAATCTTAATTATCCACCCTAATTAGCCTAATCATATCTTATCCCTCTCATATCCCTAATCATCCCTAATTATCCAATCCACTCCATCCCTTTCATCCTAATCAATCACCCTAATCATCCTAATCATCTTATCACCTTATCCCAATCATCTTAATCATCCAATCACATCATCCCAACCTATCCCTAATCAATCTTCTAAGACTCTAATCCTAATCAAGTTATCCAAATCCCATCAAGGTCCTTGTTAGTGAATTGATTTGTCACCTAGAATCTCTATATGTTTTGAGGTGGCAAACATACTAACAGTTGAACAATTTTAAAATGAGTTTTACAGTTGTTCTCTACATTCTTTAAAAAGGAGCAACTTCCTTATTATGATAACTAATTAAAAATAGGATGTGCTTTTAACCTAAAAGCAAGAAAAGAGGTTTTTTTGAAATGTAAAGCTATAATAAAACCACAATACTTAATGCACTGTGGGCAAGAAACTAAACCACAATGATTGGAATCAACCAATTTCCCTCTCAGACACATGAATGAAATAATAACAATAATCATATCACAACAACTGAATCACCATATACAGCACCAACTTCTAACATACGAAAGAAAGGTACTCTATTGATAATGCAATTATCAAAGGAGTAGGTTATCAATATTTTATACAAAACAAAATAGATATTATAATTTCACCACACCATGCATCCAACATATGAAGAATAAATGACTAATACAAAGAGAAACAATGGACCCACTATCAACTTTTCTTCTGCATTAATGAAATTAAATAGAACAAAATACTTTGTTCTCTTCGAAAATAACACCACATATGCTACATAAAATATTTCCCCTTACTTCATCCTGAAAAATAATTTTATGGAGAGGGAGGAACCCTAGTAAAATGAAATTATCCCCTCTTATAACTTTTACCCCCATACAAGTAGTTTTAAAACTACTCATAACTCCTTTTTACTGAACTCCCACTTTTGAACTATTTTCCACTTTCAAAACAATTTGCCCACCTTTGCTATTTTCCTTATCACATCACTGGGAATTATAAATAATTTGACCCCTCTTACAATATAAATTAATTCTAAAAAGAATTAATATCTCTTGACACTATGACTTGGGTAAAATTATTTTTCCCTAAATAACTAACTTAAATATACTTCAACATAAAAGTTAAAAAGGCAATCCATATTTATTTCAATTTACTTTATGACTTTAATAAAATTAATTAATTGAGAAGAATTAATAATTTTATTTTGATAAAGTCATAAATTTTCTTCTTGAATTAGCTATGATTTTTCCTTCAAGATATTTCCTTGGGAAAAGTTTTACTTGGGACTAAGTAATTTTTTTTTTAGTTGGTTTGATTTTTAGGGTAGTGAAAAATCCAAGCCAACAACTGGCTCTTATTGGGGACTGCATTCTCTGGCAGAATACAGAGAACTCGAGCATCTCTGTGTTGCCAGTGCCTTATCCATTGGGATAAGATTGCATTTGATATTTGAAGGCCACCAATTTGCATAAATGATTTTCTCCCCCTTTTTAAACTACTCCTTTGGTAAGACCGTTTCCATTTTATAATCTATCATACTCTTACTGACTATACTTTGTGACTTCTACCTGCACCCTAAAAGTAACTTGCAGTCTCCAAACCTCTTCTACAACTCTTTCTTAGCCATCCACTTTAAATGCATGAGTACAGAAACTAGGTAGCTGCAAAGAATTACATTTTGTTTCTCCAAAAACTTCACCAACTTGAAAGTATAACTAGCAATCTCCAAGAAATAGAAATTTCTTCAAAATAATCACAAGCTGATCTTGATTCATTTTTTGAGCACATATGGCCACCACATCCATACACCATGCAATGGCCTCCAACTGAAACACTGCAAGATCAATGCTGAATTTTCTTAATGCCTCAATCTTTTCTTTTCTTGAGTTATCCAGTATGTTTGTAGCTTTAAAACTAGATAATCCAAAATTTTCTGGAAGTGAAACAAGAACCATAATGGTTTCGACCATGATAAGGGCTAAAATTGAGTGTGGAAGAAATATTGTCACAAGCTCTACTATCCCTATGAGCCAAAAGTATGCTAGAGTACTAATGTGCGATGTCGGAAGATCCAAGATCTTGGCATTGCTCTAATGCTACATCTAGAATATTAAAATCTTTAAATCCCCCTCTAGAAAAGTAGGGTCTTCCATCTTAGTGACCTAGTAATGCAAACATGCTATGGAGTATATCCATGCAACTCCCGGACTTGTAGAAAATTTTTATAATACCTCCACAAAGAATTGACTCTTCTTTTTCACGGAGAGTAAAGTCCAAATCATGAGTACTTTTTAACTCGCGAAGAGTAGCATGACTATGAAAGTTGGGTTGCTTACAAATGGAAACAAAATTCAAGCCCCAAACTTTAGAAGCACATTTAAAAGGACTAAATCTATCACTAGATAGAATGTAATAGAATAATTACCAGCTTGACCATCTTCTTGCTCTGCCACAAATACTAAACCATATACTAGAGAACATAAAATTGGGAGTATAAATATTCACAAATTTTGAAGTATTCTTCTAATAAAAGGCCCTCAATGACTACTTGTTGGATTCTAGTCTTCTAGGTTGAGTCTCCAACCTTACGAATAGTGACATTATCACCACAACACAATTTCGCGCCCATGAACCCAGCCTGGAGACCTTTTCTTGCAAGCAACTACTTAAAATCTGCTAATCGTAAATCCCCTACAAGAACAACTTTATGGGGTAGTGGATCTCTGGATAGTGGAATGAGAGGAAGGATTTCATCCTCTTTGTTTCCCACTTCCCTATCAGTCCATGCTAATTCATAGTCACCAAGATTTTTAAAAGGACATTTGCTCATGAGTCTCTCTGAAAGTCACACCTTGTAAGTAGACAAATCTGATGTTACATCCATCGTGTCCTTGATCTGAGGAGCATAAACATGGGATGTAACATGCTTCAAGCAGTGTTGTTTTAAATGCTCTATTGCTTCAGCAGATCCATGAACTAAAACAAGTTTAAGAGGTGACACATGTTGTATAATTGACTTGATGGAACACCCACCAAAACGACCCTCAAAATCCATATAAGTCAAAGCATTTGACATGAACTGTTTTGGTACCTGGTTTTTAGGATTGCTTCATATTGAGAGCAAAAATATCCTAGGCATACCTTTATATAAAATCTATCTGACATCCTCATTTCTTTGGGAAGAACAGTATGGAACTAAATCCATATTTTCATGACTTATGTATTGCACTTCTTCAAATGCATTAAAAAGGGTAGTCATGGTAACAAGCCTCCTCATCCAAATTATCTACTTCTAATGAGTGATAAGGTATTCATGTATGTAATCCTATTGTTTCCACTTTGGGAGAATGAAGTCCCTCATGGTCACGACCCTCCTTATTGTCTGCATTTTCTATTTGTGATGAACCAGGTGGCATTTATGTCAAGATAAATCTTGTCTCTACTTGAGTTGGATGGGCAGAAACTGAAAATGTTGAAAGTGTTGAAGCTAAGGCTTCCTCTAAACACAGTCTTGTCTTGTTAGGAATAATCTAATGCTCATTAATTGGATTGCTTGAAACCTCTAAACCTCCACGTACTTCTATAGGCTCTACACTCTGGGGATCCTTCTCTCCTGGCTTTTCTTCCTTTGATAAATCTTGTCGATCCAAACTCATGGATCCTGAATAATCTAGTACAATCTTTGGTGATATGTTAAGACCATCTTTTGATGACTCCTCATTGCAATGTAACAAATTTGTATTCTCTGAATGCAATTCCTTATAATTACCCACACATGAAGCATCTGAAGGGAAGGTTGTAGGGCTTAAAATGGCACATAAAGAAGAAAAGTCAGGAGATGATACTGAACAAGCCCTTGGCATATAAATTGAGGATGGAACCTCCGCATGTAATGGACTTGGTATGTCCACCTCACTAATGTGCTTCCAATTACCATTATTTGAAATTTCTAGGCCAAAAATGGAATTTTCCAAATATGAGTTTGATATAACAAGAAAATCTGAACAAACAATATTACTCTCTATTTTTGTCACCAAGGAATGGTTCTGCTACATCTGACATGATTCAACGAGTTGAAGCCTCCTTTCCATCTTAGCGAAGGGCCTGTGTACATAATCCTCAATCCGCATGCCCACAACCTCTAATATGTCCATACATTTGCAAATATGTCCCAACATGCTTTCTTCATTATTATTTTTCGTATAAGCAGTTCTCAATCTTATTACTCTCAAACTCTTCAGAAATGTAATGTTTATTGGATTATTCATTGTACAACCCATCCCTTAGAGAAGAAATACTTTCATTAATACCAACCATTACTCCCATACATGAATTTGCATCTCCTAATACATTCTGCCTTCCCTTTCAATTTTAAATTGTATTGGAAAATCAGCTTTCAAATGAACTTAGTGATGGGTCATCTCACAATAATGTGTTACACTTTTTGGCCAAACTTGACATTGAAGTCAACATTTTGAACTAAATCTTTACTTTTTGACACCTATAGTCGCTAAACTGTTAAGAATTTGAAGATGATGTGAACTAGTGATTTTTTAGATTTTGTTTGTAGATTCTAAATATATATTTTAAAAAAATTTAGAGTTAAATTGTAAAATGTTTTGCGTCTCCTTTGATAATTAGTTTTTAATAGTATACAATATTTTTTAAAAGTGGTGTATTTTGTAGCACATAACTTTTTTTCTACAAAGGATAAAATTTTAATTTTTTGAATTTAGATTGTTAACACTGATATATAGTGTATGCATTTGGTTTTATAATTTTTTGTTGAATATTTTTTTTAATTGAGTTTTGAAGTCAAACCAATTATAATTTAGACATAGGCGTATTTCGTAAAACATAACTTTTTATGTATGTATTGAAATTCAATTTTTTTTTGTTGAAACAAGGACATCAATACCTAGTGCATAGATATTTTTTAGAATTTGTTTCACTAGTTTACTAATTTTCCATGTGTGTAGAACATAGAACTTTATGTTCAGTGAAAAACCTACATTCACAAGAAATAAAAAATAAATATAATAATAAAATTAAATAAATTTAAAATTATACTTTTTGAAAAGCTTATAATAAGGACTACATACTTACAAAACATAAATTTTAAATGAATTCATTTGATCCCCCAGAAGGTAAATAAAAAGTGATTTTTTATCAGCATTTTGATAGGTGTAGAGGAGACTCCATTATAGGTATGGTTTAAAACAAGTGGGGTTCTATCCAAGGGGATTTGAATCTAAGGGGGTTTGATCAAACCCTCTTCAATTAAAATCCTTTAAATGGAACCTTAAAATATTATATTTTCTAAAAATATGTGATTTCAATAAAAATCAGGATGTCCCAGAAAGTGTAACCCATTATTGTGGCAGCACCCTAACTTATCGGCCTATCGTCTTATAAACTTTCAAACTTTGCCAAGAAAAAAGGTTTGAAAAACTAAAAAATTGCCGATAAAATAAGTGATCAGCGAACTACAAGGTTTGAAGAACTAACCATTCGCCGATAAGTCAGTTAGGAAATTCACAATTTCACCGAATTGGAAAAGAAGGCTCCATTGTTAATTTTGTTATTTGGAAAACCTAATAATTTGTTGATAAAGGCCATCGGCAAACTTTCCAAGTTAGGAAACAAGTAAAATTGTCGATAACGTATTAATCAGGAAAGTTTGGAAACACAAACAAATTCTTTTTATCTATTATGACATTGCAATATCTTCCATGAATAGGTCTAACCATTGATCAACTCCTCCTTGTTCAGCCAAATCTACAATCGGCAAACCAAGGGAAAATTAAACTTCATACTGTTATGTCATAAAATGTCCCCTAGGACTTTTACCTCCTATGTTTAGCTCCTAGGTCCCTTAGGATTAATCATGCATGTTTAAAATAAATCCTGGAGCAAAATCGCCTTAAACCCATGTCAGATGGGACCTAGGGGTGAATCCTAAATCTTAATCAGGCCTTGAAATAGGTCTCTAGACAAGGGCATGGGTGCCCTTGAAATGCCCTATTTTGTTAGGGTCCCAATTTAAAATTTCCACAAAGTGACCGTTAAAAAGTTTCCCTTTGTCGGCCTATCCAATTTGAATTATGAATGTTTAGCGAGAATGCATATATAATCATGTTTAGGACTTCATTTTACAACTAGATGGATAATGTGAACTTGTGATCTTATGCTAAGGCTATTCAAGGCTTTCATTGTGTTGCAGAGTAGCATTATGTTGTGTTTGTTCATGTTTGTTGTAGATTTGTCTTCATCAATCCATCTCCTCATGGTGTGAAAGATCTTCATCTCCCTGTGAGAGCTTCACCTCTGAGGTGACATTTACTTTGTGTTTCAATCATTTATCATATCATTATTTTTGCTTCTGTCCTACAAGAACACACACTCTCTATCTAACAATGGTGTTGGAAGGCTTGAATGTTATTCTAGGGCTCACTGAGGTAAGCTCCTAAACACCACAACCCCCAACCCCTCCCTTGTGATTGTAGGTGACAAGTGTCAAATCTTGTGGAGAGGAGTTGCAAAGGATAATTGTAGAGCATAAGGATTCTAGATCTAAAGAAAAAGGTAGGAAATACCCCTAAAATATCAAGGGTACCCACTTTTTTGACCTCCAGTTGGTCTCCTAACAAATCAGGGTTCGGAAACATCATTTGGGCACTCTCTAGAGCATTTTCTCAGTTTTGATCGTTGGTAGATTTTCACTCCAAGGGCTTGGGCGTGGGCACCCTAGCCTTCAATGCCTCTTCTTCTAGAATCAGATGATCCCGGTGCTTCTTTCAATTTTTTCGTATCTATCATGGTTTGAAAGTTATGCCATGTTTATCATAGAATTAGGGTTTTGCCTATTGTTGATCTAGAGTTTAACAAATCAATTAATAAATTCTAAATTTTCTTATCATTCCAAGTGACATTAGACCTATAGTTGAGTCCTCTTGCAAAAGTTGTGACTTAGCTCATTTTAATGTCCTTGAATGTATGTAGTGAAAGGAGGATCTAATCCAACTACCAATCAAATTAACATACCCTCTTTTTCTGCATTACATTTTGGTGAACCCATGTTTTTATTGAATTTTGCACCTTGATGAGTCTTGTACATCATATTTTCATTCATTCATTCTATTTTCATCATCATACATTTGAAAATCTTACAAAAAAATTGAAAATTTTGAAAATGAAAAAAAAAAATAGGCATCTTTGGCTTGCATAATTTGCACTATTTTCATCGCATCTTATCTAAATCATTCAAAACTCTGATATTTACATGAGATCTTAGATAAATTTCATAATTTCATATTTTCATTATCATTTATCTTGCATTTGCATCTCTCATTTGCTGGGTTTGCTTGAAATTTTGCATTTTTCATATAACCTAGTAATTCCAAAAGCTAGGGTTTGTAATTAAAATCTTATTTCAGATTTTATTACTTATTTTCACTCTTTAAAATCTGATTTTGAACTGCAGTGTTTCATCATAGTGCATTTTTGCATTTACATTTTAAATTTTGCATTCACACATTGTGTATTTCAACAAAAATTAACACATTCATTCATTTTTCCTTAAAATTTCACTTGAACCTTGCATTGTAGAAGCTTTGCATCATTTTCAAATTTGATCTGAGTTATTTTGCATATAAAATCTGATTAGATTTCATTCATTCATCATTTTGCATATTTTCACACCTTAATTTCACCATTAGGGTTTCAAAAATCCTTGCATTTTCACTACATTTTAGCTAATCTTTTACCTAGCATTGCAAGATTGGTGTGTTGCAACAAATTTTTCTGCCATAATGGACTGATTAAAAGGTCTTAATTTGCTGCCCCTAATCATTCTCCTAATTTCATTACATATTTTGTAAATTTACATTGAAAAAAGTAAAAAAAAATTGAGCATTTTAGTGCATAAACAAGCATAGTTTGGTGTTGTTTCATTGCATTCATCTTAGATATCTTGCATTTCAGACCTTGCATTCATATATTCCTTTGTCATTTGAAAAATTGGCATAATCCTAAATACACATTGTGTATTTCAACAATACTTGTTTACACACCTTTTCACATCTTTTGACCAAAACCTTTAAAATCATCAATTGGGCCTTGTTGTGTTGCACTATTTCCTTCCATCTGCTTTGTTTGTTGTGGAATCTATGTGTATTTTTACCTGTTTCCCTCAAACAAGTGTTTTAGGTGTGAAATAGTCTCACATCTAGGGTGTATTGAGTATCATAAAACTTTGCATGTCTTGTCTTACTAGATCTTATTGGACATTGATGTTTCAAGACATTCTAATATGGCATCTTCATGTGATTTTTCTTTGGTATCTTTGCATGCATATGTCAAAGATCTTGATTTTCATAGATTTATAACTCTCATGGGTGGGCATTCTTCAGTATTACAAAATCTAACTGAATTCATATCCATGAACACTCATGAGAAAGGAATTGTGAAAGTTCTGCTCCTCTTAATGATTTGGAACTAATAGCTAAAATATATGATGATAATGATGATGCCATAAGTTATCCTATTTCTCCTATAGTTGAATGTTCAAGAACCTTGGATGGGAAGACCAGGGATAGATCTACTTTGGTTGAAAAGTTAAGTCCTTTAGCCACCACTAAAGATACAATCATCAACAATTCCCTCAACAACACCTTACCTTCCTTTCATTCCAATGCTCTCCCTAGCCAAGATGAAGCATTGGCGGATGAAGAAAGGTCCCTCACATTAAATCCTTTAGGGATAAATGTTGAGCTTAATCATAGTAAAAACAATGTTAATTCAATCATCACTAATAAACTTCTTCAACCTACTAAGGGGATAGTGAATAAGTATACTAATGTTCCTAAGATGATTGTGAATGGGGCATCTAGTGCACCTTCTTGCTTAAAACCAGTGATTATGGTTCAAGGTGATCGAAAACCACCTCAACCCCTGGATTACATTCTACATTATGCAAGACAAATCACTCAAAGAAGTCAAGGTGTTCAAAATGTGCCATAACATCCAATCATTTCTCACACATACAACACTCGTAATAACAAGCAAAGGAAGAAAGCACTGCATGTGCCTGGCTCTCTTCCAAGTTCTCAACCTATGCTCCCTCCACCACCTCATCTTACTCATAAAAGTGGTCAAGAATATGATCTTGTCGAACAGCTTCACACTACTCCAGCTAAGATCTCTCTTTGGGATTTAATACAAACATCACCTACATACCATGGAATGATCCAAGAATCTTTACAAAAAGTGATTGTACCACCCGATGTTAAGCTGGATGACGTAGTAGCCCTGTTAGATTGTATGCATGTGACAAAAAATAGATATTTTGTTTCAACAACATGAAATACCATCAATTAAAGATGAATATGATCCTCTTATAATCTTTCTCATGATAGATAAAAAAGTTGATAAAGCGAGTTATGATTGACAATGGATCAACACTTAATGTTTGTGGCATTGACTTACTACACAGAAGCAAGATTGACACTTGTTTAATCAAAATGGATAAGATGAGCATTCATGGCTTTGATAATATTGATAGCCAATCTATAGGTACTATAATATTACCCATAAAGGTTGGTCTCGTGATATTATCTACCCTTTTTCATGTCATGCTTGGATTTCTTTCATATAATATGATTCTTGGTAGACTGTGGATCCATACCATGGAGGCAGTTCCGTCTACCCTTCATCGATCAATAAATTTTATTTATCAAGACAAGCTCTACATTGTGGAAGTTGATCCTGAACCAAATAGTTGTTTACATATTGAAATGCAAAATTAAGTTAACAATCATACGAGTCTAAACAAGTTACGAGTTGATTCATCAACGCCTCTGGCCACAAATAATGTTGTGCAAGACTCTAAACCATTGAATGCAATTTTTGGTGATGATTGGAGTCCATTAGATTTTACTCCTTCTTATATGGGGGAATATAAACCTAATAACATTGACACATCAAAACTTGCATCGATCTCATCTAAGCAATCTTTAGAAACATTTGAGAAACCTAAACTCTCCTTGGTAGAAAACAAAGACAATACTCTTACTTATACTATAGATTATAACACCTACGAGGCCTCACCATCCTCTAAAGAGAGGGACTCCCTCTATGGTCATGGATTTCAAATTTTGTACAAAAATTGTGACTATGTAGGTAACAGATGTGTAAATCAACAAGGAATCAAAGTACCTTTACAAGTTGCTAGAATTAACTATACAACCAGTATTGGATACTTCTCTTTGAAGCCCACCAAAGCCTCTCATCATCCTAAACTTAATGTTAATGCAATATCAATGAGACCAAATGACATGTGAGATATCCTGAGTTGATAGACAAGAATTGTCTGCCAGGAAATATCCCATTGAATCGGGTAAGTATTTCTCCCCCTTTAGCCACACTCATTGTAGCAGCTATTCTAGTTGCTCTCAAGGGTGGCCTCCTCCTAGATATATATGTTGTTAGAATCATGTTGTGATCCATGTGGTGTGCTATATGTTCTGTTTAGGTCTCTTTGGATGACCCTTGATACTCTTGTAAGTCAAGGATACCAGGAGACCGCCACTGTTGTGACCATTCTTCTATTTGTTTCATCATTCTTCTATTGCTCCTCTCCTCTATTTTATTGTTGTGTGTCATGCCTTAGGCGCATAGCATTGCGGTTGATGACCTAGGGGCATCCTCCTATGTGGTGTTCCTAAGGAACTTGTTCTCCTCTCTTATTTTTTTGTTTACCTTCTTCTAGTGATTCTACCTAGTCGGCGGATGATGAAAAAAATAAATATTGATACGGACCATGTGTCCCTTCAGAAAGAAAATAAAAAATGGACCTAGTCCATACATGACGACAAGGTTGATAAATATATGTATCCAATGCTTGACTAGTAGAATCACTCCATGTGATGTTTCATCCTGTGGCATTTCTTGTGACTAACATTTTACAATCCACTCAATTTGCTCTTGTACACTTTGATTGGTATCTCACCTTGTTGCTACACTTGGTTCTGAGGTATCTGTAGTATAGCCCAATAGTTATACTCGGTTCCGAACCCGTAGTATAGCCTTGGTCCTTGATGTGATGATTTTCATGCATAGCTTTCATGTTTTTATTTGGTTATTATCTTAGAGTAAGATTTGTAACCTCTCTGGTTATCTTATCTTAGCATATCTTATCGTTGTGTTTGTGGGAACATTTGGCAATCATGAGCACATGTCACCTTGGGGGCATGGGCTTTGTGAAATCTCTTGTTTCCTTGCGTGTTTTCTCTCTACCTTAACATGCTTGATATCGGTACATGACACCAACCACCTTAAGGTGGGAGCATACATAAGGTAATATGTCTAATGATTTTGGTACTGTTTGGTAGAAAATTGGATTTGTTAATGTTTTAGTGTTTTGATGTTTAAATCCTCCTCTCCACTATATATTCAAGGATTTAGGGTCGAGCGGCAAGCACTATCATACCCTAGGTTACTGTGAGATGTAGGCAAACTTGGATTAGGGAATTTAATTATCAATTTTCCTTCTCCTATGTTTAATTGACCATTAAAACCCTAATTATGCAAATACGGCAACAAATTGACAAATAACAAAAAAAGCTCTTGCAGATAGGAGTAAAATATCAAATCACAGAGTACCTATTTTTGGGGTTTCGAAGTGGAACAGTTGGGGACACTGGAGCGGGTGCCCAAGTCTAAGGTACCAGTTTCTTCGAGGGATTCAGACCTCCTTCTAACACTGATCATCCCTCTAACTTCTGTTTCCTAAAACTTGGATAAGGAGGACACTAGAGTGAGCGCCCAAGTCCTGGAAGTACTCCTGTGTCGTACTTTTCTTCAGATACCGAATCCTTGATGCCTGTCAATCCTTCCTGCAACTCCACTTTTCCCAAATACGACACCTATAACCTGCAATCACAAGACTTGGTTTGTGGGTTGTGGTGTTTAGAGGCTTGCCTCGGTCAAGCCCCAGAGGACACTTAAGTCTCTGAACACCATTGTCAGATAAAGAGTGCATGCCCTTGTCAGGCAAAGGCAAAAACTAAAGGAATCAATGATGAAATCACAATATAATGTCACCTTGTAGTGAAGCTCTCATGGGAGGAAGATGCTCTTCATTCCATGAGGAAATTGATTCTCAAATCTACAAATATCAACACACAAAACACATAAGCCTTCTCTTGCAACACAATGAAAGCCTTGAATCACCTTTAGAACACAATAGCTTGCTAGTAATCATCTAGTTTACAAATGAATGCCTAAACATTCTTTTATATGCAACTACAAGCACTCCCACCAAGATTTTAAAAATTAAAACTTACCGTGTTGGTAAAAGGACCAAATAACGGTCACAAACTGACACCTACAAATTAGGGCTGCCCCAAAATACGGCAGGACTAGGGCACGGGTGCCCAAGTCTTCCCCCCTATTTTAGGTAGGGTATAGCTCAAGGGGTCCACCTGGGTCCAATTTTCCATGGAACCTAGGTCTCATTCCATCAGGATGCCAAAATATGAACTAAGATGTCCTAAATGCATGCTAAAGACCCGAGAGCTAAACCTTATGAGGGAAAAGCCGCCAAGGGGACATTTTCTGACATTACATTTAGCCCCCACTTTAATGTATGTATAAATGCGAGGCCAATACATGCATTAAAGTAAGGTCACAAACACAACAAACACACCAAGCACAGAGAAGACACGCCAATCACATAGAATATAGTAACAAGCACGCAAAACACGGAGAAGACAGTTATAGTCACACAGAACATGGAGAATATAGTTAATACATAGAAGACACATTAATGCATGGAAGACATAAATGATATCTTTTCTTTTCTTTTTCTCATATTTATGAAATGCAAATGCAAGTACTGGAAAGTAAACAAACCTCCCATAATACATGATGCACTCATCATGCAGGTCTTTGTATATATGGGGCAACACACACACAAGACATGCAAAACCTCCCAAAATGTAGAGTGCCTATGGGGCAACAGACACACCACACAAAACAAGCACGCCAAAAGACACACACTTGGAGACATAGAGAAAACACAGCAGACAAGCGATGGTGTGTTCCCTATTTCTAGGCTCATCACCATCTCAGGCACATTATAGGCACACACCGATGATTGGGCTTCGCCACAACAATCACCGAAGACACACTTAAGGGTTGAGTTAGTCACAGAACCACTCCCCGCCTCTGCAGAGTACTTTTGAAAATGCAACCCCACCCGCGTCACGAAGACGCCTTGTAGTGAAAAGGAAGCATGGCATACCACCCCACCCGCATCATGGAGACACCTTATAGTGAAAAGGAGGTATGAGCTCAAAAGTATACAACCCCACCCACATCATGGAGATGCCTTATAGAGAAAAGGAGGTATACGCAATAGATTTCAAGATAGATTGGTTGATTGCAAACAAACTCAGGATGCAGGAAGTACTCATCGCATTGGCCTATGCCTGAGAACAAGCACATTGCTAACATCTACAATAGATAGCTTACCTTATATATGCCCCCACCTTAAGGTGGTTGATATCAATTATCAATATCAAGCACGTTAAGGTAGGAATAGAACACACAAGGGAACACCAAATTTCTCAAAGCCCATGCCCCCTAGAGGTGACATGTACTTTACGATTGCCAAATGTTCCCACAAACACATCCCTGCAAGAAACATGTTAGTGTCTACAACATCATGATAAATAACAACATCAATACATATGATTAACCACACAAAGAGCCAAGGTTATACAATGAATCCGGAGTTCGAGGATAACTATAGGGCTATATCACGAAGCTCTCCTAATCGAGTACCACCAAAGCTAGATTCAAAGGCAAACAAAGGTGCACGGAGTAGCAGTATTGTTAAGGTTTGTAAATGCAATAGAAACATCATAAAATTCACTATGCGAAAAGGTAGAGTGCTTCCACTAGCCAAGAGTTGGATAAGATATGCAACCCCATCGTCATATTAGGAACTAAGTCCATTTGGTGATTGCTCTCGAAAGGGACACTAGGTCTGCATCAGTATAATTTTTGTTGTCATCCGCCCACTAGATGGAAACACTAGAGGAAGGAAAACAATAAATAAGAGAGGAGAAACAAGTGTCTTAGGGACAGTCACATAGGAGGGTGCCCCCAGGTTACCAACCATGATGCTATGTCTGTAAGACATAACACACAACAATGAAATCAGAGAGAGGCAATTTAGAAAAATGATGATACAAATAGAAGAAGGTCACAACAGAGGTGGTCTCCTAGTATCCTAGACCTTACGGGGGAATCAGGGGTCATCCCAGGAGGCCTAAATGACACATAACACATCACGGGGGAAGTACATCATGAGAGAGATAAAGGGTTAGAGATACTTACCTATAGGGTCTTCGTGCTAGAAGTCATGAAAAATCATTCTATTTCCAATTGCAAACATAAGGTACCATTACCAAGTTTTTGTAATTATTCTTTTGTTCATTCTTAAATGCTTCTTGGTTTGACTCAATGTTAGGTGGAATGTTTTCTTGTTGAAGTTCATTATTACACATACTCACGATCCTCTTAGGTGGTGGGAGAAGCAAATTATTTTGAGTGAGCTCAACATCCATCCTTGAAGGATTTAATGTGAGAGACTTTTCCTCATCCACTAGTGCTACATCCTTAGTGATGTCCAAATGACTTGAATAATCGAACAAAGGAGGGACATTAAAGGTCTTCTCTTCCTTAGTGAAATCCAAGGTATGTGGACAATCAACTAAAGGAAGAAGGTTGGTGGGATGATCCATAGAGGTAGGAATTTGATTATTGTTAAATGAATGCTCATATTCTACCCATGGAATTCTCTTTGTTAGAGGGAGTTCTTCATTCACTAATGCTTTGATTATTGTTAAATGAATGCTCATATTCTACCCATGGAATTCTCTTTGTTAGAGGGAGTTCTTCATTCACTAATGCTTCATCTTGGCCAGGGAGAGCATTGGAATTACTAAAGCTATCCCTAGTCTTCTCATCTAAGGTTCTTGAATGCTCTATGGAATCATTATCAATGTTTTCATGAGTATTCCTAGAGATGAATTTAGTTAAATCTTCTAGGATCAAAGGATATGCTCCTATGAATAGTGTGAAGCTATTACAATCATGCGTATAACAAAGTAATTGCAGCTCATATGTAGAACATATAGAAGTATCAATACCACTTGCAGAAGCTATGTGCTCTAGAACATGAGGATTCTCATTAGTGAAATTAGAGAAATTTTCAAAATCTAGGATATAATCGTGCAAAGATTTCATAGATGAATAATATAAATATTCCATAATGAGATGCAAAATCAGATTTTAAGAGCTTTTCAAAGTTGGTGCAAAGAACAAGTGCACAACTATAAAAATGGCCTTAAATGCTTGATTTTTTGTACTTTTTCCAATACAAATGAATGAAATAAAGAATGTTTTAAGGATTTTGTTCAAGGGAAGAAAATTATATGTCTGATATCAGTCCAAAACAGCAAAATTATCCTTCTCAACACACTCTTGATGCGATTTCAAGATAATGCCAAGTCAAAATATAGTGAAAATATGTCAAAATAGGCACTTTTTTCACCAAAACTCACTACAAAAGGGTATAACAAGGATGTTGTGAGAAACATTATGATGGAAATCAAATAATATCAGTGATAATAGCCACTTAGTGCCAAAATATCCAACGCATCATGCTTTTAGTGCCTCTTAAGGTCAAACCCTAGTGAAAATATAGCAAAAATGGGCTATTTTTCACAGTTTTTCAATCCCAAGACCTAGCAAAGGAGGTGTTGTAATGAACATCAGGAGTTGCAGAAAATAATAACAATTATATCAGTCACGTCAATCCATAAAATTGATCACAACAGACTTGGAGTGCAAACTAGGTCAAACCTTAGGGCAAAAATAGTCAAAATGTGTAGTTTTTTGCAAAATTTTCACTACAAGAGCCCGATAAAAGGGTGTTGTGAAGGTTTTTATGAGGGAAAAAAATTATTACCCTGATAATAGAAAATTAATGCCAAGATACCTTTCACAACACACCTATGGTGCAAGTTTATAGAGTTGATAAGGCCGAATTTAGTGAAAAATCGTTGTTTTTGAAGCCCGAGGTTTGAGATCTTGGGACAAAATGCTATGTGAATGTTTTGAAGTCTGATTTATGATGAATTTGACTTAATATCGGATCTAAAAATAATTTTCAAGCTTGAACATGCAAAATGCCAATGCAAATATAATGAAAATGCATGAAAATTGCTAGTTTTTTGTTGAAATTTTCTATGCAAAAATGCAAATGTTTTAAATCTAAATGCAAATTTACACTAAAATGATAGACTACAGACAAATGAAAATTTTAATGAGCCTCTAAAATCAATAGAAAAATCTGAGAAAAGATTTTGCCTACTAACCCTAGATTTTGGAATTACTAGGTTATATCAAAATTGTCAAAATTTCCACAAAACCTTAGAAATTAAATGATAAAAATGCAATGTAAATTTCTAAAATTTTGTGTTTTTCTATATTTTATATCATATCTGATGCAAAAATCATGAATTAGGAAAATTTAGAAAGGATTGATGCAATTTAGTAAGCCAAACAATGCATTTTTTTTGAATTTTTCCAAATTTTGAATTTTTTTGAATTTTTCTCAGTGCAATAAAATGAATGACTATATGAATGAATGAAATCAATCCAAATATGAAGACATACACTCAAAAAGTTGCAATTTAAGTCCAAAAACATGGGTTCACCAAAATGTTTGGTGGAAAATTGGATTTGTTAATGTTTTAGTGTTTTGATGTTTAAATCCTCCTCTTCACTATACATTCAAGGATCTAGGGTCGAGTGGCAAGCACTATCATACCCTAGGTGACTATGAGATGTAGGGAAACTTGGATTAGGGAATTTAATTATCAATTTTCCTTCTCCTATGCTCAATTGACCATTAAAACCTAATTATGCAAATACGGCAATAAATTGACGAATAACAGAAAAAGCTCTTACAGATAGGAGTAAAATACCAAATCATAGAGTACCTATTTTTGGGGTTCCGAAGTGGAATAGTTGGGGACACTGGAGTGGGTGCCCAATTCCAAGGTACTAGTTTCTTTATGGGATCCGGACCTCCTTTCGACACTAATCAGCCCTATAACTTCTATTTCCTAAAACTCGAATGCGGAGGACTCGAGAGTGAGCACCCAAGTCCTGGAAGTGCTCCTGTGTCCTATTTTTCTTCAGATCCTGAATCCTTGATGCCTACCAATCCTTCCTACAACTCCATTTTTCCTAAATACAACACCTGTAACCTGCAATCACAAGACTTAGTTTGGGGGTTGTGGTGTTTAGAGGCTTGCCTCAGTCAAGCCTCGGAGGACACTTAAGTCTCCGAACATCGTTGTTAGGTAAAGAATGCATGCCCTTTTGAGGCAGAGGAAAAAACCAAAGGAATCAATGATGAAATCACAATATAATGTCACCTTGTAGTGAAGCTCTCATGGGAGGAAGATGCTCTTGATTCCATGAGGAAATTGATGCTCAAATCTATAAATATCAACACACAAAACACACAAGTCTACTCTTTCAACACAATGAAAACCTTGAATAACCTTGAGAACACAATAGCTTTCTAGTAATCATCTAGTCTACAAATGAATGCCTAAACATGCTTTTATATGTAACTACAAGCACTCCCGCCAAGATTTTAAAAATCAAAACTTACCGTGTCGGCAAAAGGACCAAATAACGGTCACAAATTGACACCCAGAAATTAGGGCTACCCCAAAATAGGGCAGGACTAGGGCATGGGCGCCCAAGTCCTCCCCCCTATTTTAGGTAGGGTATAGCTCAAGGGGTCCACTTGGGTCTAATTTGCCATGGAACCCAGGTCTCATTCCATCAAGATACCAAAATATGAATTAAGATGTCCTAAATGCATGCTAAAGACCCTGGAGCTAAACCTTATGAGGAAAAAGCCCCTAAGGGGACATTTTCCAACGTTATAGGTACTAATAAAGCGTGTTTGTAAGTCCTCTATGGAGGCAGGATATTGTATATCCAGTGTGAGTGCACATCTTTATCTATATTACAATCAAAGAAGCCCTATGCAGAGGCAAGCTAATGTATCTCTTGAGCTAGTGCCTATCCTTTTATTCAAAAGCCCTTCTACAGAAGGTGGGATGGTGTATCTCTTGAGCTAGTGCACATCCTTTTATTTCAAAAGTCCTCCGCAGAGGTGGGGTTGGATCTTGAGACTATCCTCCTTTTAGCGTGTCTTTGGTGGTTATTGTGGCATAAGCCCAACTGTCAGGTGTGTCTATAGTGCATTTAAGATGGTGGGACTTAGCAATAAGCTCCTTCCATCACCTTATTTGTTGTCTTTAAGATGTATAGTATGTCTTTGGCATGTTATACGACACTTCTGTATTTCATGTGTCTTCCATGTGTTCTCCCCCTTGTGTTGTTAACCCCCACTTGGGCTTTGTATGGCATTTTTTCCCCTCTTGTGTGTGTAGTGACGAGCTCCACCTACACTCAAGGTTTGTTTGGCATGTTTTCCCCCCATGTGTGTCTCTACCCACACTCGGGGTTTTATAAACTATAATTTTATTTCCATACATATGTATATGAAGATGTTTTGAATATGTTATGAAAATGTTATATAAATGTATTCATCATGTTTTGCATGACTTATCTCATGTATTCATCATGTTTTTCATGTCTTCAATACTGTCTTCTTTGTGTTTTGTGTGCCTATTACTGTATTCTTCATGTTTTGTGTGCCTGTGATGTGTTTTCTAGTGCTTACCTAAGATTAGGGGAGAGAAATAGTTCCTCAATTTTTGTGTATGCCTTAGCTTCAAGTGTCTGGCGTGTTTGATGTGTTTTCGATAGTACTTCAATGCATGTATGGGTCGTAAGATCATACATACATTAAAGTGGTGGCTAAATGTTATGTCATAAAATGTCCCCCTAGGACTTTTACCTCCTATGTTTACCTCCTAGGTCCCTTAGGATTAATCATGCATGTTTAAAATGGATCCCAGAGAAAAATCCCTTGAAACCCATGTCAGATGGGACCTAGGGGTGAATCCTAAATCTTAATCAGGCCCTAAAATAGGCCCCTAGACAAAGGTTCATGCACCCTTGTCCTACCCTATTTTGTCAAGGTCCCAATTTAAAATGTCTACAAAGTGACGGTTAAAAGGTTTCCCTTTGTCGGCCTATCCAATTTGAATTACGAATGTTTAGCAGGAATGCATATATAATCATGTTTAGGACTTCATTTTACAACTAGATGGATAATATGAACTTAGTAGTCATTAATTTTCCACAGTCCATGTTGTTATTGATTGTGCTTCTGGATTTGACTGTGTTGATAATTTTTCCCTCAACGTTTCGAATCACACACAGTGATCCATCATCAGGAGAAAAAAGCAAGAGAAGAGAAGTAAAATCACTAATTTTACTTCTCTTCTCTTGCTTTTTTCTCCTGATGATGGATCACTGTGTGTGATTCGAAACGTTGAGGGAAAAATTATCAACACAGTCAAATCCAGAAGCACGATCAATAATATGAACTTGTGATCTTTTGCTAAGGATATTCAAGGCTTTCATTGTGTTGTGTTTGTTCATGTTTGTTGTAGATTTGTCTTCATCAATCCATCTCCTCATGGCATGAAAGATCTTCATCTCCCTGTGAGAGCTTCACCTCCGAGGTGACATTTACTTTGTGTTTCAATAATTTATCATATCATTGTTTTTGCCTCTGTCCTGCAAGGACACACACTCTCTATCTAACAATGGTGTTGGAAGTCTTGAATGCCATTCTGGGGCTTGACCGAGGCAAGCTTCTAAACACCACAACCCCCAACCCCTCTCTTGTGATTGCAGGTGACAGGTGTCAGATCTTGTAGAGAGGAGTTGAAAAGGATCATTGCAAAGCATAAAGATTCTAGATCTAAATAAAAAGGTAGGAACTACCCCTAAAAGGTCAAGGGTGCCCACTTTTTTGACCTCCAATTGGCTTCCCGACAAATCAAGGTTCGAAAACATCATTTGGGCACTCTCTGGAGCATTTTCTTAGTTTTGACCGTTGGAAGATATTCACTCCAAGGGCTTGGGTGTGAGCACCCTAGACCTTCAACACCTTTTCTTTTGGAATCAGGGTCTCCTCTATTCAATGGTCCTAGTGCTTCTTTCAGTCTGTCTGTATCTATCATAGTTTGAAAGTTATGCTTTGTTTATCATAGAACTAGGAGTTTTCCTATTGTTGATCTAGGGTTTAACAAATCAATTGATAAATTCTAAATTTCCTTATCATTCCAAGTGACAGAAGACTTGATAGCTGAGTCCTCTTGTAAAATTTATGACTTATCTCATTTTAATATCCTTGAATGTATGTAGTGAAAGGAGGATCTAATCCAACTACCAATCAAATCAACATACCCTCTTTTTCTACATTACACATACTATGAGCTTTCATCACAAAATGACCAAAGAAAATGATATTTAGTCTTTTGTTTGGTCTCTACTGATATCCATATTATCTCCTTGTAGTTGCTTGTTATGCCATAAGTCTCACACATATTGCTTGTAGAATTTCCTTCTTTGAAGTGTTAGTTGCTTCTTTTCCACTCCTTGACCTTTAAGATTTCTCGTTGCCTACTGATATCTCTTACAACCCATATTAGAAACTTAATTATTGCTTCCCACATTTTCTTTGGTGAACTAGAAATAACGAAGAAGTTTGCAAAATCAAGTATGGAATACATTATCAGCATAGCATATTCTAGAAAGATAGCCTCACCAGCTCAACTGAATGTAGACTTCTAATCGCCGATGCTAGTTTCCTTGTACAATTTGAGTTGCCTCTTGCCTAACTCTGAAGTGCAGTGGTCTTTGTTTCACATAACATGACAATATCATGATCAGAGTAGGAAATGCAAGTCGCTAGTTTAGCTTGACTTACCTTAGAGCCATGCCTATGGAAATTTTTGAGTCTGTAACAGTTAGTTTGTGTTGTTGAGATAAGGTTCCATTAACCTTGTAAATCCCAATATTGTATTTATTCCATTTTATTATTTGTAATTTGTAATTACCCATAAGGGAATGTGGCAATTTCATTGGTAGTGGTAATTTTAGATTCACCAGAGGTAATTATGGAGTGACATTTATGGTTGGCAATTGTAAAAATCATGAATAAATGGGGGTAGGTGCCACCTTGGGAGAATCTACTATTTTTAACATGTATGACACACGTCATAATGTTTGGTGAGTGCATGTAAGAGAATCTATGATAACTTTAAGTTGTCATAAGATTCTATGACACTATGACGACATATGACATATATTTATTATGTGTAAGTTGCTATGTTTAGCCCTAGGTGCCCATCGTGGGAAGATACTCTTTGGTAGAATGTATGACGGTTATGACATGTCATAAGATGCTATAAGAGACCTTATTTAGCCTTGGGCGCCCAACTTTGCATGGTTGACTTTGGACAAGTGGTAGGAGCTTGTAAGGAGGCATTTAATATTTGCATGTTGGAGATTCTTAGGAGAGAGAAAATGGACACTTAGATTGGTGTGAGAGCACTTCTATAAGTATTTTTCCATGTATTTGTTGTAGCAT
Source organism: Cunninghamia lanceolata (assembly GCA_027924645.1). Taxonomy (NCBI): domain Eukaryota; kingdom Viridiplantae; phylum Streptophyta; class Pinopsida; order Cupressales; family Cupressaceae; genus Cunninghamia; species Cunninghamia lanceolata. Next base: position 15,750,603 of record BSBN01000194.1, on the reverse strand, counting down.
ACAGACTTATAGGTACTTAGGTGCTGTAGGAATACTGTCAGATTGAAGACTGGTGGAGAGAGTTATGTAGTTGATGTATTATATCACTATTGCAGATTAATACAAACTCATACCTCTTTCCTGGTGGAGTTTTTTACTAGAAAGGGTTTTCTCCATGTAAAAATTGTCTCATCGTGTGATTAGTTTTTGATTTATGGCTTCTGTGTTGCATATTTTATATTTTGTTTGCAATCTCCATTCTCTAATACATTGTTACAGATTATTAAACTTATTTGAACCAAATTTTTTTTGAGTAGTTGTGTCTTCATTTCTAGCATTTGGTATCAGAACCTTGCCAGCTTTGACTCTTGGGTGGTAGTGTGAAGGTTGTGTAGCTACAGTGGGAGATTTTGTTATATTTTTTTGCAGATCTTGAGTTGTTATTATGGCTGCATCCACTGTTGCTTCAACCTCTCGTCTAGACATTGAGAAGTTCAATGATACGAGTATGAGTTGTGGAAGATAAAAATGGAGGATTTGCTAGAAGAAAGAAACCAATGGTTGGTTGTTCTAAAAGAAAAGAAACCTGATGATGTCTTTCAAGTTAAGTGGGATAGACTGGATAAGAAGGCACGAGGTAAAATTAGATTGTCTCTTGTAGATTCTATCCTGTTGAATGTCACAAGGGAAGAGACTACAAATAGCTTGTGGAAACATTTGGGTTAGATCTACCAAGCCATGAGTATGGTAAACAAACTTTACTTGAAGCAAAAAAAAAATTCTATGAAAATGAAAGAGGGTGATTCTGTTGCAGAGCATTTAAATTCATTTATTTTGTTGTTGAGTCAACTAGCATCTATAAATGTTGAAGTTAATGAGGAAGATAAATGTATCTTACTTTTGTGTTCTTTACCTGAGTCTTGGCAGAATTTTATCCTTATTATCACTGCTTACCTTGCGGATTCGAAGTTGGATGCTCTTGTTGCAGTTTTACTGGCATGGGAATTGAGGAAGAAGAGTTCAGATAGTTCAAGGGATGATTTCAGTGTCAAGGGAAGGTCTAAGGAAAGAGGACCAAAAGGAGATTAGAAAGGGGCTAAGGACAAGTCTAAGGGTCAATCTGAGACTCCTGAAAAGAAGAACAGAGTTAAGTGTTGGAACTGTGGTAAACAAGGACATGTGAAGAAGGAGTTCAGAAACCCAAAGAAACAGTGGGATACTGCTTCTAAGAAGTCCTAAAATGTAGGTGAAGATGTTTTACTTTCTGCATGCAATATTGTTTCTAATGATCATTAGTTGGTTGACTCGGTATGATTGTATCATAGACCCCACATAAGGAATGGTTTTCAACATATGAAGAGTATGATGGAGGTAAAGTGTACCTTGGGGACAACTCTACATATTCAATAGTTAGGAAAGGCAAGGTATTGTTGTGTTTTAGTGATGGGAGCATTAAAACCCTCCCTGGTGTTTTGCATGATCTTGGATTAGCTAGAAATCTGATTTTAGTTTCGAAGTTGAATGATTTGGGAATGCATGTAACATTTGATAAGCATGGTTGCAGATTGGTGAGAGGAAACTTGGTGGTAGCGAAGGGGAAGAGAATGGGAACCTTGTTTAGGCTAGATGGCACTAGAGTTTGTAATTCCTCTTATGTTTCTGAGGCTTTGAAAACACTTGTATGTTGTGGCACCATAGATTGGGCCACACAAGTAATAATGTTTTGAAAACTATTAAGAATAAAGATTTGTTGGACATTTTTTCTTATTTTGATGAGCACTTTGATTTCTGTGCGCATTGTGTGTTTGGTAAAGAAAACATAACATCATTTCCTTTAGGAAGCAATAGAGCAAAAGAGAAGTTAGAGATTAATCATACAAATGTGTTTGGACCTATGGATAATGACTCTATCAAAAAATCTCGTTATTTTGTCACCTTCATTAATGATGTATCCAGATTTACATTGATTTATTTTATGAAACATAAATCTGAAGTTTTCACTAAGTTTAAGGATTTTAAAGTCTTAGTTCAAAACCAATCGGGATTAAGGATAAAAATATTAAGATCTGACAATGGAGGGGAATATTGCTCTAAGGAATTTGATGATTTTTGTAAGCATGTAGGTATAATCAAACAAAACACAACTCCAAATACACCACAATAGAATGGTGTTGTAGAACAGATGACCCGAACAATCATGGAAAGAGATAGAAGTATGTTGAGTGATTCCTAGTTGGAAAAATGTTTTTGGAGAGAGGTTGTGTGTACTGCTTGCTACTTGATTAACAAAACTCCTTGTAAGGCTCTTTATTCAACACCTTATGAAGTGTGGATAGGTAAAAAACCTTCTATTTCACATCTAAGGGTTTTTGGCTGAGTCTTTTGCTCATGTGCCTAAGGAAAAGTAATCTAAGTTAGATCCAAAAGTGCAGAAATGCATCTTCATTGGATATGGTGAGAATGTTAAAGGTTATAAGCTTTGGGATCCTCTAACTAGAAAAATTATTTTCTCTAGAGATGTTATTTTCAAAGAACTTAGAGGTATTTTTGAACCTGAGCAGCCAAAAGAGAAAGGAAAGGTGAAGAGAGTGCACTTTGACTTAAAGCAGGAACATGCACCTCATGAAGAATACAATGATGGATTGGAGGGTGAAGAAGAAGAAGAATATTCTAGTAGTTCTAATGAGGAAGAATCTGTTGTAACAAAAGAAGTTGGTGCGGAAGATCATGCAAAAGAACAAGTTGAGACTCTTATTCTACCCTTGAGGAGATCCACAAGACAATGAAACCTTGTTGATAGGTATAACCCACCAGATTTCTGTTGTGTATTGGCTTTATTGAGTACTGACGATGAACCTCGATCCTACAGGGAATCTATTCATGTAGATAGTGATTCTTGGCACTTAGCCATGCAGAAGGAAATGATGGCTTTAGACTCTTGTAACACCTGGGATATTGTTTGTTTTCCCAAAGGAAGAAAGGCCATAGGTTGCAAGTGGGTCTTCAAGACTTGAAGTTTGGAGCAAACAGTTCGTTGGAAAAGTACAAGGCTAGATTGGTAGCCAAGGGCTACTCCCAGAGAGAGGGAGTTGATTTCAGTGAAATTTTCTCTCCTATTGCTAAGTTAACTTATATTAGATTTATTTTATCTATTGCTGCAGCTTTTGATTGGAAGATTGAGAAAATGGATGTTAAGACAGTGTTCTTAGATGGAGATCTTGAGGAAGAAATTTATATGTAGCAACCTATAGATTTTGAGGTAAAAGGAAAAGAACATTGGGTTTGCATGTTAAGGAGGTCTATCTATGGTTTGAAACAATCCCCCATAAAGTGGTATCAAAAGTTTGACTCATTTGTGTTGAAATTGGGTTTTGTTAGAAGTGAGGAGGATCATTGTGTTTACATTCATTGTATTGATGATTCTATACTGATCATTGCATTGTATGTTGATGACATGTTATTTTTCAGCAATACTAAGGGAGTGAGTTGAAAGCCCAACTTTCAGGTGCATTCAATATGAAGGATCTTGGAGCTTCCAAGTATATTCTAGGTATGGAGATCAGGAGGGACAGAGGTAACAGAAAGCTTTTGTTGTCACAAAGTAAGTATGTGAATACCATTTTGTAGAGATTTAGTTTGCAGGACTGTAACTCAATTAGAGTTCATTTACCCATTAGTACTAAGCTTTCATTAGATATGTGTCCAAAGATTGAGGATGATTTTGAGGATATGTCTAATGTGCCATATGCTAGTGTTGTAGGGAGTTTGATGTATGCAATGGTTTGCACTAGGCTAGATATTGCCCAAGCAATGGGAGTTTTGAGAAGATTTATGTCTAACCTTGGTAGACAACATTAGAATTATGCGAAGAGTGTGCTTAAATATCTTGCAAGTACTTTTGATTATTGTTTAGTCTATTTTGGTACTGATAGCATTGATAAAACTTTGGACATACAGGGATTTGTTGATGTAGATTGGGCAGGTGATTTGGATAGTCGAAGGTCCACAAGTGGCTATGTGTTTACTCTATTTGGAGGAGTAGTGAATTGGATGAGTAAGAGGCAGTCCACAGTTGTGTTTTCCACCACAGAAGAAAAGTATATGGTTGCTACTCATATCTCTAAGGAGGTAGTTTGGTTGAGGAGACTGTGTATAGGTATTGGTTTTGATTACAAGGTCATTCAGATTGGTTGTGATAGCCAGAATGCTATCTGTTTGGCCAAGAATCCTATGTATTGATATGCTTGGACTAAGCATGTTGATGTTCAGTATCACTTCATTCGATAATTGATTGCAAATGGACAGATTGAGCTGAAGAAGATAAACACTCAAGAGAATGTTGTAGATTCATTGACCAAACTTGTGAGCATAGAGAAATCTGTGGTGTAGAGAGGGCATGGGTCTTGTTTCTAGTGCCTAATTTTTTTTTATTTGATTTCCTATGGGTTGATTTACAATGTATAATGTCAAGTGGGAGAATGTTAGAATAAGGTGCCATTAACCTTGTAAATCCCAATATTGTATTTATTCCATTTTATTATTTGTAATTTGAAATTACCCATAAGGGAACGTGGTAGTTTCACCGGAAGTGGTAATTTTGGATTCACCAGAGGTAATTATGGAGTGACATTTACAATATACAATTGTAAAAATCATGAGTAAATGAGGGTAGGCGACACCTTGGGAGAATCTTCTATTTTTAGCATGTATGACACACATCATATTGTTTGGTGAGTGCATGTAAGAGAATCTATGATAGATGTAAGTTGTCATAATATTCTATGATGCTATGACATCATATGATGGATATTTATTATGTGTAAGTTGCTATGTTTAGCCCTAGGCACCCATCTTGGGAAGATACTCTTTGGTGGAATCTATGATGGTTATAATGCGTCATAAGATGTTATAAGAGACCTTGTTTAGCCTTGGGCGCCCAAATTTGCATGGTTGACTTTAGACAAGTGGCAGGAGCTTGTAAGGAGGCAATTAATATTTTCATGTTGGAGATTCTTAGGAGAGAGAAAGTGGACACCTAGATTGGTGTGAGAGCACTTCTATAAGTATTTTTCCATGTATTTGTTGTAGCATACAAATTTATAGGTACTCAAGTGCTGCAAGAATGATGTCAGATTGAAGAATGGTGGAGAGAGTTGTGTAGTTGATGTATTGTATCACTTTTATAGATTAATACAAACTTGTGCCTCTTTCCTGGTGAAGTTTTTTACCCCAAAGGGTTTTCTCCATGTAAACAATGTCTTGTTGTGTGATCAGCTTTCGATTTGTGGCTTCTGTGTTGCATATTTTATATTATGTTTGTAATCTCCATTCTCTAATACACTGTTAAAGATTATTAAACTTATTTGAATCAGATTTCCATTGAGTAGTTGTGTCTTCATTTTGAACATGTGCAACATCATTAAATATTTGGAGCTTGCATACATTTGGAGTTCCCAGTATCTCTATATCTTAGACAAGATCAAATGCACATAAAGGCCCAAAGGATTCATGTAGCTCTCTCATCTTGTGTGAGACTAATGATGACTAGATTGAGATAAGGATTAGGTTGTCTTGAACCAAGTGTTACTACCAGTGGAGGGTTGTAATCACTTGGTCTTCTCATTTTGATACGAACTCTCTCAAAAATAATGCCATTCAATGCTATTGCACTACTAGCCTTTTCAGCCATGCACATTTTAACAAAGGTAAATTCATGATTTAGGTACACATTCATAATAGCATCACCAGGCCCACTGGTGTTTCCTCCTACAATAGTTATAACTCAACCAAAATATGTCACAATACATTGGCCATAGAAGGAAAGCTACCAACATACACCCTCTGTGTATGTTGAGTGGCTTGTTGTGTCATTGCTTGTCTTGGCATCACAGGAAGAGTCCCAAACTATGTACTCCTAAAGGAAAAATGTTAAGGAACATTACAGATGTGCACTGTGATATTTTTTTAAATTTGAGTCTGCAACAGAAAGTCAGCTTCCAAAGATGAACTATAAAGAAAAATGAACTTATGTAAAGCATGATCTTCATGGTATGCAACCCACAAATCTTGAAATTGCTATTAATAGGATCTTCTTGGATAGAATAGGGATTTTGACATCTGAGAATCTATTAACTTGATCTAGATCCTCTTTTATGCTAAAGAGAACAACACCGACTTGATGATTGAGAATTTGTTTGGCCCACTTATGAGAAAGCATGGTATGATGAGTTCCAGGTACCTTTGATACAATATAAGTTGGATTAGGAATAAATGCAATCTAAGTGTAATGTTGTAGCTCACTATTCAAAAACATGGTTTTGCAAAGCCCAACAATTCATAGCATGTATAGACTAGATCCTCCTCTAGTGCATGTTTTGCATCTAGATTGCAACATACAAATATATTCTAGTTTGATACATAAGTAACACTTGTATCAAAATTACAATCAATGTGTAGCAACCCTACTTGATGAAGATATCTTCTTTCACTATGTGGTCAAGTGTATCATATCCATTTTCAATTCTGATTCCTAGATCAACAATGAGTACATATTTCTAACCAGATACATGGATCTGGTCTAGGAAGGGCCACAATTTCGATGTAAGATAGTTTATAGGATCTAGAGTAAAATCCTTGAAGTCCTTTATGTCATCAGTGTCATTCCAAATTGTATCGAAAGGAATGTCTTTTTCCTTGTAACTAGACGTAATTGTTTCTTTGTTTCTATTACAGGTCTAGTATTTCCAATTAGATGCAATAAGTTATGAATGGTATTTTCTGAGATAAATGTGTGTCTATCAACATCAATTGGGACTGACTCATATTCAAAACTACAGTGGGGTAGATCTTTGAATTTAGTAACTACTAAAATGACCTCAATCTTCAGGAAAAGGGGGAAATATTGCAAAAACTTATTCAAAACACACAACAAGAAACAAAAGCACACGAACAAACCAAAAAAAAAAAAACTATTTACAAGGGAAAGAGGGAAGAAACAAAACTACACATAACCATTAACAGGTGGGTAAAATATGAGCCATTTCAACATAATTTTGGGTCACATGAGGATAATATTTGCAAGGATATGAGCAATAATAGCATGATTTTGATTGCACCAATAGGGTAGACATAAGGTATAGGTGGGAAAATGAAAATAGGTTTACACACTTGATTATGAATAATTGGAACATTAGCATTGTTTATATTCATGAAAGAGTGTATGGGTTTTATGTCATAAATTGTGCTCTTGCTTAGATTAGCATAATTTCACTAAGTTTAGCTCCTACCTTTTAGTCTCCCTTAACCCTTTTCATCATTGGACCTATCTAAACCTTGATTGACGTGTATCCCTTCGAAGAAATGTCGCATTTTAGAGTAATTACCAACAAAACCCAAAAAGAAACTATGGATTCCAGGGATTTAGGAAATCCTTAAGAATAATCCAAAGCTAAATTTGGGGGCTAGACTAGGGTTCCCATGCCCTAGTCTTGCCCTAAATCTTAGGGTTAGAAATTTAATTTTGGTGTCAGCTTTTGTTGTGCGCTTCATGTATTCGAATTCAAAATTTCTTTCCCATGTGATGTCAGCCTTTTATTTTGATTTATTTCATTTCTAAGGTAGGATATTTAAAGAGAACTCAAAATCATTTTATCACACACAATTATTATGCAAGCTTATTATGCCAAAATTCTACTACTATTGCTATTAAAGGTCTGCAAAGTGTTGAATCTCATTGAAGATTTGGATCTTTGCTATCTTGGAGATATGTTGTGAAGATTAAGAATCAAGATCTCGAGTCTATCTTGCTCTTCCTAGGGTTTGTGAAGCCTTTTGTATGATCGGGAGAAGGGATGAATCCTCCAACTTGAATTTTGGAATCCTCCACAGATATGGATGCCTCACCTTCTTGTTCTACAAGTCTTCATTACTATCATCCCCTTGAGGTGAAGTTTTTGTTCCCTTAAGTGAAACATTGTGTGGATCTATTCCTTTATGCTTGAGTCAATTAGGATCTTGCATTTGTTTATTCTTACACTTATGGTTTATGAGCACACACATCTGCATATTTTAACATTGGCTATTGTTGAGGTAGAAATACCAAATAGAGGGTTTGACTGAGGCAAACTCCTATATAGCCACAACATACCTTCTCCTTATTTTGTTTGTGTAGGTTAGATTCAGGAAGATCCGATGAAAAGGAGTGGAAAGGAAACAAACATTACATTCACAACTACTATAGAAGTTATATAGATTCATCTTCAGAAAAGTGTAGGGATGATTTTGAGGGTGCCAAAGTCTATCAGAACCTTAGATCTAGGATCTAGAATCTTCAGCAGAGGCTCAGACACCTATTGTAGAATGTTTAGTGATAGGAAAACTTACAGGACAATTTTGAGGGTTCCCAAGTCTTCTAGGCCTTCAAAATTCAAGTGCACAGGCTCTGATATCTCCCATATGTATTTCTATACTCACTCAGTCATTTTCTACTTCTAGAATCAGTATGTCTGAACATATTTCATAACTAGGGTTTGGCTTGATCTAGCTTGTTAGGGTTTGTAAAAACCTAGTTTAGACATATTTTCATATACAACAGCAGAGGAATAAGATACCTATAGCTTAACCCTTCCATAGTGGTTGATCTCAGTTCATATTCTGAATGTTAGTGTATGAAAAGGGGGGTTTGAACTAGTTGAACATGCTAATCACTCTTCTCCTTTTTCACACTAAATAATGGGAAACATATTTTCCTTCACATATGCAATATATCAATAACTTTGCTCATACCTCCAAAATCTTTCCTTAATCGTTGTTCTTGTGGTTCTTCAACTGTGGATTGCTGCACCAATTCTTCCAAAGGTAAAGTTGGAATAAGAACTTTAGGATGATGAGACTTATACGAATATTCTTCTTGTTGATTGCTATTTGGTTTTGCTTCAATATCTTCTTCATGCTCATGTTCAATGCCACCAACTTCCTCTTTTCTATGCTTATGCTCCTCTTTGTTTAGGTCTTCATTATGTAAATAATTCAATTTGGCATTGAACACCATCTGAGGAACAAGAGTGTCTCTGATTGTTTGACATTCTTCTAGCAACAATTTATGATTAGAAGAAAATCTCTTTTCCCTCTTTTTGCTCAATTTTTAACAATATCTAAAGCAAAGAGGGATGCATCCTATAGGAGTTTAGCTGCCTACCACCATGGAAGCTTGTCAAAAATTGAATTTTCTCAAGGTCATTGAGAACCTAATCTTGTTGAGCAGTAGGTACAAGAGAGGAATAATTTTCCTCTTCATCGCTGTCACTGTCAATTTCTTGATACTAATCCATTATCAAGGTTTGTCTATTGAATAGAGTGGCCAACCTCCATTCCAGGGGAGGTACCTTTAAATTTTTAGGATTAAAATGCACCAGTACCTCATTTTGAATATCCCTAGTAGAGTCGCCAAAAATCTGTTAGTGAATAGATTTGTCACCTAGAATCTCTATATGTTTTGCCCAATTTGGGGTGGCAAACGTACTAACAATTGAAAATTTTGTAAATGACTTTTACAATTGTTCTCTACATTCTTGAAAAAGGAGCAACTTCCTTTATATGATAACTAAAATTTAAAAATAGGATGTGCTTTTAACCTAAAAGCAAGAAAGGAGATTTTTCTGAAATGTAAAGCTATAATAAAACCACAATACTTAGGGTATTGCGGGAAAGAAACTAAACCACAATGATTGGAATTGACCAATTTCCCTCCTAGACACATGAATGGAAGAATAACAATAATCAAATCACAACAAATGAATCACCATATACAGCACCAAGTTTTGACATACGAAAGAAAGGTACTCTATTGATAATGCAATTATCAAAGAAGTTGGTTATCAATATTTTATATAGAATAACATAGATATTATAATTTCACCACACCATGCATCCAACATATGAAGAATAAATGGCTAATACATAGAGAAACAATGGACCCACTATAAACTTTCCTTATGCATTAATGAAATTAAATAGAACAAAATACTCTATTCTCTTCAAAAATAACACCACATATGCTACATAAAATATTTCCCCTTACTTCTTCCTTCCTGAAAAATAATTTTCTTTAGAGGGAGGAACCCCAATAAAATGAAATTATCCCCTCTTATAACTTTTACCCCCACACAAGTAGTTTTAAAACTACTCGTAGCTCCTTTTTACCGAACTCCCACTTTTGAACTATTTTTCCACTTTCAAAACAATTTGCTCGTCTTTGCTATTTTCCCTATCAATTCACTAGGAATTATAAATAATTTCACCCCTCTTACAATATAAATTAATTCTAAAAAGAATTAATATCACTTGATAGTATGACTTGGGTAAAATTATTTTGCTCTAAATAACTAACTTAAATATACTTCAACATAAAAGTTAAAAAGGCAATCCATATTTATTTCAAGTTACTTTATGGATTTAATAAAATTAATTAATTAAGAAGAATTAATAATTTTATTTTGATAAAGTCATAAATTTTCTTCTTGAACTAGCTATGATTTTTCCTTCAAGATATTTCCTTGGGCAAATTTTTACATGGGAGTAAGTAAATTTTTTTAGTTGGTTCAATTTTTAGGGTAGCAAAAAATCTGAGCCCACGATCCTAACACTAAGGCATACCAAACTTTAACATATGTACAGTCTTCTTTCTACCTGCTCCCCCTAAGAGGTATCCACCATCCAAATAGGGATGAAGGATATGCTTTAAGTTGTTCCCCTTGGATAGATGCTTCATCAAAAATATTTTACTAATTTGATGAGAGTGATATCACTCCCAAATTCTTCTTTAAATACTCAAATGTCTCTTTAGGAAGGGGTTTTGTAAAAATATTTGCAATCTGATCCTTTGTAGCCACATAGTCCAATTTTACCTTATGATCTACAACCTTTTATCTCAAGAAGTGATACTTAAATGATATATGATTGGTTCTAGAATACATGAGTATATTCTTTGATATGTTAATGGCACGTGTATTATCACACAAAATAGGAATGAGCTCATCATATTGTAGACACCTAAAAATGTCTTGACTCCGCAAGCCACTTTCCCGCATCCTTGCACTACTAATTATCCTTTCCTCCAATTAATTAAATAAAATAAAATTATTTAATTAATTAATCCTAATCCATCCCTAACCATTCATCCTTAGCTATTCATCACCAATTATACAAATGTGATAAATTAATTCATTTAATTTATCACTATATCTTATACATCATTCACAATTAATTAAATAAATATCTTAATATTTATTTGATTAATTTCCCTCATTCCATAATCTAGATTAATTAAATAAAACATACTTATTTAATTAATCTCCCCTAGCCAAAGGCCTAAACCTAGCCTAATTGAATAAATACCAATTATTTAATTAGCTACTCTAACCTACCTAGTCCCTAGACCCAAATTAATTAAATAAATCCTTATTTAATTAATTTTAACCACTAATTAATCCCCCCACTAATTTTCTACAGCCACATTAATTAAGTTAAACACTTAGTTAAATGGGTCAAACCTTGATTAACTCATCTCCCCACACCTTTTGAATAAAAATCAATTTTTTATTCAAAGGGGTCACATGGCCCTTCCAACTCATATTTCCTTTTCCATGTAAGAGCTCTTTTTAATAAAAATAGCTCACACATGTGTTTGCCAAATAAACACATGTCACATGTCATCACATTCACCCATAAATCACAATTTTTTATTTCACCCTCTCCCATATGAATGAATTTTTTATTCATTCATATATCTTAATCAAAGCCTTCCTTGGGTGAATTTAAAATTCACAAATAATCACAACCCTCCATTTTTGTTGATGAAATCTTAGCCCTCCATCTCATCTCTTCATCTCCACCATTAGATTTCAACTTTCAATCTCAACCATTGATCTCAAATCCCCTCAAAAATGCTTATAAATACAAGTATAATCCAAGCCATTTTCATCTCACCTTCATTGCATCATTACTATGCCAAAATAGCCTCCCATCTCAAGTTTTATGCAACATCATTATGCCAAAATCTCTCCCAAATCTCTACCCAATTCCATCCATATTGTGTTGAATTTAGTGAGCAATCCACATATTTTCTACTTGGGTAAAGCTAGGAGAGGCTTGGGTGCATCTCTCCTCCACCTTATCAAGGTGTGAAGGATATTGAAGATTTTGGAAGGTAGAATCTCTTTTATTTTGATTTTTTTTCATGTTATTCAATCTTTTTAATATTTTTTCATCTTCAAATATATTACTTTGATATCCTTCAGCCTCTACTTCATCCACAAAACCCAAGTACAACAAAATGATATGGTTATGTATTCTACTTATGTTGTTGATAGAGAAACTAAATCTTGCTTCTTACTTAACCATGAAACTAGTTTATCACCTAGAAAGAAAGCTCCACCACTCGTGCCCCTCCTATCATCAGTGTTGCTAACCCAATCTGCATCTGTATATGCAATCAAAGAGAAGTCCTTTCCCTTTTCATACCACAATCTATAGTCCAAAGTGCTCTTTAAACATCTTAAAATCCTTTTAATAGCCTTCACATGTGTTTCTTTTGGATTAGCTTGAAACCTATCCACCATACAAACCGCTTGCATAATATCCAATCTTGATGTAGTCAAGTATAATTAGCTTCCAATCATGGACCTATAAAGAGTCTAATCATCTTGAAGTGACTCATCATCCTTGCTAAGATGACAACCTATTACCATAGGTGTACTTACTGGTTTGCAATCATCCATACCAAACTTTTTCAACATCTCCTTGACATACTTGGTTTGTGAAATAAAGATACCCTTGTCTAATTGAACAGTCTAAAGTCTAAGAAAAAATGAAAGTTCACCTATCATAGACATCTCAAACTCCTTTTGCATCTCTTCTACAAACTTTTTGCACATATCATCGTTGCCACCAAAGATAATATCATCAACATATACAACTACTATCAACATGTGCTCACCTTCTACTTTGATATAGAGATTACTGTCTGCAATACCTTTCTTGAAGCCTTGTTGATGTAAGTACTTGTCCAACCTTGCATACCATTAGGTCCTAGGGGCTTTCTTGAGACCATATAAATCCTTTCTAAGTCTGCATACCAAATTCTAATCTTATGATAGCTAAAATCATTTAGGATGCTCTGTGTAAACTTCTTCTAAATCACCATTCAAGAAAGTAGATTTGGCATCCATTTGATATACCTTGAAATCTTTGTGAACTACAAATGCAAGGAACGTATTGATTGCTTCCAATCTTGCCACAGGAGAGAGCGTCTCCTCAAAATCAATGCCTTCCACTTGTGAATAGCCCTTGCAGACCAACCTTGCTTTGTTTCTAACCACTTCTCCATCTTCATTCAACTTATTTCTAAATACCCACTTGGTTCCAATCACATTCTTATCCTTTGGCCTTGGAACAAGTTCCCAACTTTTACTCTTCTCGATTTGATTTAGCTCTTCTTACATTGCTTGAATCCAACTCTCATCCTTGTTGGCTTTAGAGATTTTTTGGCTCTATCTTGGACAACAGTGAGAAGTTTACTTGTTCACTAATTTTTCTCCTAGTCATAACTCTTTCATTCTTGTTTCTAATGATTTGATTTTCATAGTGGTTCTTCTAAACATACTTTGTTGGTGTCTTGGTAGTCTCCTTGGGTGTTTCTTCTTCTGCAACTTCATCTTCTTCTTTTGTGCAAGCTGAATCATCTGAACAACAGTCTTCTTGATCATGTGTGGATGGATGTAACTCTTCATCAACCCTAACATTTACACTCTCAACTATCTTCCATAGTATTTTATTATAGCATCTATAAGCATTGTTTCTTGTTGAGTAGCCAAGAAAAATTCCTTCATCAGATCTTGAGTCAAACTTACTCAAATTATCTTCATCTCTTCTAATATAGCATTTTCTTCCAAAAATTCTGAAATACTTGATAGAAGAAGGTTTGCCTTTCCATAGATCATATGGTGTCTTAGTGTTGTTCACTCTTAGTTGTCCTCTGTTAAGAATATAGACAGTAGTATGGACTGCTTCTTTCCAATATACACCAAGTATCTTGGCTTCATTCAACATTTTTCTTGCCATCTCCTAGACTGTTATGTTCTTCCTTTCAACTACTACATTTTGCTGAGGAGTCCTTACAATAGAGTATTGTCTCCTTATCCCATGTTCTTCACATAATTCTTCAAATTCATTTAATATGAACTCACCACCTCTATCTGATCTTAGGCACTTGATTTTAGCATTCATTTCATTCTCAACCATAGACTTGAAGATCTTAAATCTATTGAACACTTATGATTTATCCTTAAAAATTGTAACCCAAGTCATCCTAGAATAATCATCAATGAGCAACATGAAGTACCTTTCACATTGAAGACTCCTTGTTTTGGTAGGACCACATAAGTATGTATGAATCACTTCCAATGGCTCAGTAGAATAGTACTCCTTGGTGTTGAACCTTGTCCTTGTCTGCTTCCCAATCTAACATTCCTTACAAAAGGTGCTTGTAGGTTTGGCAATCTTTGGCATGTCTCTAACTGAATGTTTAGAGTTGATCTTCACAAGGTTTTCAAAGTTGATGTGTCCCATCCTCTTATGCCACAACCAACATTTATCCATCTGAGTGTTTAAAACTTGAAGAATAAATTGTTTCACTGAGAAAGGAAGTTGAAAAATTTCATGCTCAGCTAAGTAAGAATATCAAATTTGGAAAGAGCTCTAAAATTCTGGATGATATAATAAAAATTCAGAGACCTCTATTCATAAAGTCAAGTTTGGGCTATGATGAAGAAGCCACACAATCTTTTGCTCCTACAAAGAAGACTAACTCAGAGAAGACAATGCAAAATGAAGATATCCCAATGAAGAAAGAGAGTAAGAAAATTGAAGAAGTTGATTTCATCCCTATCATCTCTCAAAGAAGAAAATTTAGAAGATCAACTCAATGATTGTCCAAGATGCATTTCATGCACAAGGACAAGCAAATCCTTGGGTTATAGATAATGGATGCTCAAGTCACATGATAGGAGATAAGAGTAAGTTTATTAGCCTTGATAAATGGAATGGTGGATCAGTCAAGTTTGGAGACAACACTACTACAAGAATATGTGTTAAAGGCACAGTAAGTATTGATGGAAAGAATAGGATAGAAGATGTTCTATATGTAGAAGGTCTCAAGCACAATCTTCTTAGTGTAATTTAGTGTGCAGCAAAGGATATAATCTCATTTTCCATGCACAAGGATGTGAAATCAGAAGAGAAAGCACTGGAAAACTTGTGGCAGAAGCAAGTAGGACAAAGAATAACTTGTATAATCTTAGTGAAGTCAAAGGAAGGATTTACCTTCTAGGATAGACAGATGAATGTTGGTTGTGGCATAAGAGGATTGGACACATCAACTTTGACAACCTTGTGAAGATCAGCTCTATACATTCAGTTAGAGACATGCCAAAGATTGCCAAACCTACAAGCACCTTTTGTAAGGAATGTTAGATTGGGAATAATACAAGGACAAGGTTCAAGACCAAGGAGTACTATTCTACTGAGCCATTGGAATTGATTCATATAGACTTATGTGGTCCTACCAAAACAAGGAGTCTTCAAGGTGAAATGTATTTTATGTTGCTCATTGATGATTATTCTAGGATGACTTGGGTTACATTTTTGAAGTATAAATCAAAAGTGTTCAATAGATTTAATATCTTCAAGTCTATGGTTGAGAATGAAATGGATACTAAAATCAAGTGCCTAAGATCAGACAGAGGTGGTGAGTTCATATCAAATGAATTTGAAGAATTCTATGAAGAACATGGGATAAGGAGACAATATTCTACTGCAAGGACTCCTTAGCAAAATGGAGTAGTTGAAAGGAAAAAAATAATAGTCTAGGAGATGGCAAGAACAATCTTGAATGAAGCCAAGCTGCTTGATGTATATTGGAAAGAAGTAGTCCATACTGATGTATATATTCTTAATAGAGGATAGCTAAGAGTGAACAACACTAAGACACAATATGAGCTATGGAAAGGCAGACCTATGTCTATCAAGTATTTTAAAATTTTTGGAAGCAAATGCTATATTAGAAGAGATGAGGATAATTTGGGTAAGTTTGACTCAAGATCTGATGAAGAAATTTTTCTTGGCTACTCAACTAGAAGAAAGGCTTACAGATGCTACAATAAAAGACTACGGAAGATAGTTGAGAGTGTAAATGTTAGGGTTGATGAAGAGTTACATCCATCCACACATGATCAAGAAGACTATTGTTCAGATGATTCATCCTACACAGAAGAAGAGGATAAAGTTGCAGAAGAAGAAACACCCAAGGAGACTACCAAGACACTAGCAAAGTATGTTCAGAAGAACCACTCTAAAAATCAAATCATTACAAACACGAATGAAGGATTTATGAATAGGAGAAAAATCAATGAACAAGTTAACTTCTCACTATTGTCCAAGATAGAACCAAAGAATTTCTTTGAAGCTAGCAAGGATGAGAACTTTGGATTCAAGCAATGCAAGAAGAGATAAATTAAATCGAGAAGAATAAAACTTGGGAACCTGTTCCAAGGCCAAAGGATAAGAATGTGATTGGAACCAAGTGGGTATTTAGAAATAAGTTGAATGAAGATGGAGAAGTGGTTAGAAACAAAGCAAGGTTGGTCTGCAAGGGCTATTCACAAGTGGAAGGCATTGATTTTGAGGAGACGTTCACTCCTGTGGCAAGATTGGAAGCAATTAGGATGTTCCTTGCATTTTCAGTTCACAAAGACTTCAAGGTATATCAAATGGATGTCAAATCTACCTTCTTGAATGGTGATCTAGAAGAAGTTTACATAGAACATCCTAAAGGATTTCAGCTATCAAAAGATCATAATTTGGTATACAGACTGTTGGGTGAATATTTTGTCATCAACTCACTGAAGACAAAATGGATATATCAACCTCAGTGTGATGAGATAAATCTCTCCTCTCAGCAATGGGAGGCTCCCTTCTTACTGCTTATTGAAACAAAATTAAACTACGTTAAGCTAAAAATATTTACACTATCTCTGACCATGTTCGGGGTGTGTTACATTCATCATTTTCTCTTCTTTCAAAAAAGATGTTTACAATGTTTCACAATAATATTCAATAATGCTTCTACACTTCTAATATTAACCTAAATAGTAATCGCCAATATTCTTGATCAAACATGTGAATAATCAAAGAGTACCAGTAAAAATATGTGATAAGAGACCGGAAGACACGCAAAAGCACAAAGTCTTTTCATTGTCTTCAATGATATTTTTATAGTAACCAATGACATAAGTTGAAGCAAAAAGTATTTCAACTCACTTCACAAAAATATTCACGAACCAAGTGAATAATCTCAAGCACAAAGTCTTCTAATTATCCCTAGAAAGATTTTAAAAGTAATCATATCACCAGTTGGAGCACAAAGTCTATCAACTAACAATACCACTAATCCACGTGAATGTAACTGAAAATTACAGCACAGAGTCTACAAGTTCTCAACACGATTCATATACAAAGTGAACAACTACAAGCTCAAAGTCTTTATAATCCTCCACCGAGAAACACTTTCAACACACATAGATTCAAGTAAATAATATAGCACAAAGTTTATATAACTTATCTTGAACGTCCTCCAATCGTACTAACCAAACACCACTTTATCCAATCAATCAACAAGAGAACTCAGCAAAAATGCCATATGAACATCCTCACTCATACAAATTTGATTCAACACAAAGTTTGATATCAAAATTCACCTTCTTTATTGATTAGAATTGATCATGCAATTTGAACACAAAGTCTCAAAGTTGAAAACAATTTGGGCAGCGCTTCATTGCATAAGATTAAAGAGCCTTAATTACAAAAGAGCTCTCTCATATTTATAGGTGAGAGCCAAGAGCTAATCTAGGAAAAAGTCTAACTACTTTGACTTATTCAACAAAAGAGTCCTTATTGATTTAGGACTTCCTTTGTTTACACATGTAATTAAATTTTTGAAAAGGACATGTCCACATGTCCAAAACTAAATACAAAATGCATGAAAACTACAAAAAATATTCTAAGGCACGATCACTTCTATTGAGTTGCTTCTCCCTATGTCTTTCACAAAGTTGGGCCAATGCATCTGATCCAATCCTTGATGTAATTTCTCTAATCTTTGGCACACTTAATAAGGTAACACTATCTACAAGTTTGAATTCCCATAGCTCCTTAAGAGAATATGCATGTGTCAATACAGCTAAATGACCTTCTCTAGTAGCCAGCTTTTGCACTTCTCCAACACACCAATCAACAAGAGATGGATGCCATACATATGTGGTCTTATCAGTGGCTGCCTGTCCATAATTGTTATAACCCCATCCAAGAATCCTTCCATCTTTCATAAAGACTAGTGTATGTGAATGAACGTGTTTGTGTTTCTTCTGAATTAGCAGAGGGTTTTCCAGTTCCAATGCATAGTCAGATTTGGCCAATGAATACAGGAGGTTGCATGAGCTACCTCTCCTTCACTTATGGTTCTGCCGCACCAAGGCGGGTATCCCTATAGCTAAAGATGTAACATTAACTATCCCAATGACAGAAGGATTTAGCTTTTCAATAACAGGCAGAATACTCTCATGTGTGGACCAAGATATGCATGATACACCACAAGTTAGGCAACCTTCTTAGACATATCTAACTAGTTGAGGATAAGAGTATGCAGGGGTCCTAATCCTACTCCTACAAACTAACAGGATGGATGTTATGAAAAGATGGATTTTATGCTTTAGATGCAAGATAGGGGGTTTTGGGTCATAACTATGAACCCAAGAGCAGACCAGTGCCTATCTCAGGGCAAGGAGTCAACTAGACATATACAAGAGAATGGATTGCAATTTGGATTCAAGTTTCAAGAGGTTAGATTGATGCTTGCCTTACAAACATCACCCAAGAATAGGTATTTAGCTGCCTCTACTTACATATATCCCAGCTGACATACAACCTTCTCCATACTTCACCTAAAATAATTTAATCCACTCCTTGAATGGAAGTTAGAGATGAAGCATGTGATACATAAATCCATACCCTAGAACCTGAGAAACCCTTAGCAGCTAGATTCAAAAGAAGGAAAAGCATCCAACACATGGAGACAAGCAGCATGCACAATGCATTTTTCATATTAAACAACAATGAAACTAAGAATGTCTACAATATACATTCATGATGCAACTCATAAACTCCAAAATGAGTTAGAACAACAAGGAAATGCCCTATTTTTCATTATTCACACCAGAATGCCCAGGTCTTCAACAATAACAAATGAGTAACATAGTTTGCCTTTTATAGCAAGACTATGTATTTAGCAAATTAATTACAAGGCAGATCAAAATCTTTCCAGATTCGATGCATCTCCAAATTGGTGCTCCAAAAATTGAATGCAGTGGAAAAACAGAGAGAAGAAGCAGCTAGGCTTGGGATCAGAGCTGCCGCTCAAATATTTTCTTCATAAAATTAGGTTGGTAACCTGTCACTCCATCGATCATTCCTCTACATACCACCATCAATGCCCAGCTACCCACAGATCTGAAGACACAGCAACAGCATGCCTCTGGAGTATTTCCCGCCTAAACGCGGCCTCAGATGCAAAGAAAATCCATCGCTACCGCGAACTTGAAAGATAGCCGTGGATCCTCCTTCTATCGCTATGACCCACGGCTCAAAATCCTGCAGAAAAGTTGTCAGCCAGTGATAACGTGCCACGTAGGCACCCCTTTGCTCCTTGACTTTTCCATCACTAACATGCATTTTGCCCTTTCGCCCATTACATATGCAAAAGCATATACAATCACTTTATATACAAGCCAGACCTCAAATTTTATAGAACAATTTGAAATTGAGTTCCGTTCCGGCTTGTATCTCCCCCTTTTGCATATCGCATTGCACATACAAGTGCAATATACATTCACCTCATACATACAAGGCGCGGACTTCAAAAATTGTGAAACACATTGTATCCGCCTTGAAATCCAGCTTGCATCTTAAACTTTGTATCTTTGCAATGTATATCAGTACATACAAGCATCCAATATACATGTTACGGACCCCAAACCTTATTCTCTGCATTTGATTTTCAATCGGGTCCAGATTGTATATTTTCCTTTGTATATCAGCTTGTATGTGTAAACATACAACGCGGATATACATACAAGGTGCGGACTCCATGTTCTTATGAATTGGATTGGAAGAACCCTTTGAAATCCAGTTTGTATGCTTGCCTTTGCATTTGTGTGCTTGCATGTTGAACATGTACAAACTCGTTTGTATATACTTGCGGGCCCCATTGAATGCATCTCTGCTGCACTGTAGCAAATGTATGTGCGCTCCCTTGTATATTTTTCAATGTACATTTCCTTTGTATGTTGTGCATGTATGTTCAGACATACAAGCCCGATATACAAGAAGAGTTGATATGCAAGCAGTGAATATCCTCAAGAATCTGCGAAAGATTCTCCCTTGTACATGCACTTTTTCAAGCCCGATATGCATTCAAAAATGCATATAACTCATTTTTTCAAAGGCCGATGGAAATTTCTGACCCACCAATTGCACATTTGACCCGCATGTATATACAAACACCCTTGTATATACAAATTGACATGCATACAATAGATTTTTGCAATTTTTTCTACTGCAAAGGCCAAAAGAGTTGGAATTTTTTGGATTTTTAGGAAGGGGCCTGCATATTTAAATGCTTGAAACCTAAATACTCATGCAGGCACCAACATAGGCTCTATCTGGGGATGCATGCCTCTTGCAGGTATGGCAAGAACTTCAGAATCTCTGGTCTCGCAGATCGGGCCTTATCCATTGGGCAATAGAGTCAAACATTGCACCAACCTGCACCACAAATTATATTTTCAAACATTATTTTGGTGGCCCCGGGTAGCCAAAAATGAAGAACCACAATCTTTTCCTATCAAATGCCTGATTCCACTCTGAACAACCCCAACCACAACTGAAAATACCAAAACAATCTGCCCACATGTTGATCTTGTCAATTACACGCTTTACCATTTTTGAAATCTTGCCACTGTCAATCTGTAGCTTATAATCAAGGATATAATCATACATAGTAGAATATGTTTCAGGATTGGGCAACATATGTATGTTATAATCTTCAAACAGTATATCCTCATATTGCATTTGTTAATATTCATCTACATGGCCATTGCACTTTACCAAACACATACCCAGCGGATCCAAAAATTGAAAACACTCAGAATATATGAGACCCTCAATCTCATCACTTATTGACATTGAAAATAAAACCTGATCCACACAGCCATCATTGTTGCACATATCTGGCACATCCAAAGCTGGACATTCATTATCCACAGCTTGTAAACCAGTATCATCATTTTCAAACAGAGGGTTAATTCTGCACCACTAAAAGTCATGACTCACAATGTCAAAT
The DNA here is from genome assembly GCA_027924645.1 of Cunninghamia lanceolata. NCBI lineage: Eukaryota > Viridiplantae > Streptophyta > Pinopsida > Cupressales > Cupressaceae > Cunninghamia > Cunninghamia lanceolata. The sequence goes on along the minus strand of BSBN01000194.1, from coordinate 15,729,116 downwards.
GCATCCACAGGCTCATCATAAAGGGGATTCATACTCATTGCAAAGGTCTTTGTTTCTTCTTCATGACAATCCATTTCTTTTTCATCATTAACAAATCCATAGTCGTAAGAAGAACAAACCTGACCCATGAACTAATCATGGATATCATCTTTATCATCTTTAACATCTGACTGCCCCACATACAAAATTTTTTCTACTTCAATGCACTCTGAAGTTGAACTATCTGCATCATTTTCCAGCCCTCTAATACTTTCTGATGAAACTGATATTGACTCTTGATCCATATGATCACAACTTTGCATAACTGGATCATTTAAACATGAATGCTCTTTGTTTAGGACTAACATGCAAATATTACTTGAAAATTTATTATTGTCAACTTCATTTGATGGGCAAATCAGGACATCCTCCTCTATAACAGAAACATCATCAACTTGGAATGATGCAAAAATTGGGACAGCAGGGGTGTGAGTACTTTGACATTCATCTCCAACATTTAAACTATATCCCTCATCAACATTGGTGGCCTTCGGGCAACAAAAGTTTTCAGAGAAATAACCTTTTTAAATCCCATACCTCCAATTATTTTCAATGTCTTTTGCAAACTGATGTGCCTGATGCAATGTGGTGGGCTCTTTATCTCTCAATCTATAGCTCATTTTCCTATCAAATGCTCCCAAATAGACAACAAGGCACAATGCATCATTAGGTCTCATACATTCTGGTATTCTTCTCAAGGCCTTCATAAATCTGAGGTTAAAATTTGGAATCAACTCATCCTCTTCTATATGGATATACATGAAATCACTGATGACTGCATAATCAAAAAAAATTCACCATATTGTTCTAGAAATGCAGATTTGAATTCTTTCCAAGAGCTAACAGAGTAAGCTGGAAGGTAGGAGAACCAGTCCCTTGCATCTTCATCTAGAGATTAAACAAATAATCTCATAACTACATCTTCATGGTCAATCTATAAATCATCTATCACATTTATAAACTACTGCAAGTGTCTCTCAGCTTATTCATCCTCTGCACCATTGAACTTGGGCAAATACTTTATGATTTTAGATGGAAAAGCATTTGGGTAGCCACAAATGCCATTGAAATTGATGGGCTTATATCTGTCAATACTAAAACTTTTTCTATTACATGGTTGGGACTGATCACTATACATTTTTTCATTTGACACCTCACAAGGGTGCATGGGATGACAATACATTTTCATGTGTTTTTGCAACCCTTTTTTCAACTCAGATTTTCTTTTACAACAATGACCTTAGGCTTTTAAGATACAACTGCTATTTTAGCTTGCCTAAAGTCCCCTATATGAGTCTTTTCAACAATATTGTGTGCTCCTTTTGAAATACAAATTATGTTCTCACAAAAGCATGCGATCTTTTACTAACATTTCCCCTTTTAACCAGTGCTATTTCACCAAATAGGGAATATTTTTAAAAATTTATGGAAATACCTAGATATGTTGCAGCAACTACAAATTTAACACATCTGGTGTCCTCTTATCAAGTTCTTTATATGTAGAGTCCCACCTCCTTGGCAGAGGAATAAGCTTCAAATAGGCTGAAGCTGAAAATTGATTTCTTTCTTTCTGGGTTCTCCCACAGCAGAGTCACACATAAAACTTTTCAGATTCTACTACAACAAACACCTCTAGGTCTGCTTTTTCAATCTTTTAGACTCAAACTTTCATGGATATGACATTATGCCCCCAGCAAAGTCTCCATCTATTGGTGTTTCTTCCCAATCAATAGAGGGTTTGCCAGTTCCAATGCATAGTTAGATTCGGCCAACGAATACAGGAGGTTGCGTGAGCTACCTCCCCTTCACTTCTAGTTTTGCTGCACCAAGGGGGGTATCCCTATAGCTAAATATGTAACATTGACTATCCCAATGACAGAAGGATTTAGCTTTTTAATAACAGGCAGAATACTCTCATGTGTGGACCAAGATGTGCATGATACACCACAAGTTAGGCAACCTTCTTGGACATATCTGACTGGTTGAGGATGAGAGTATACAGGGGTCCTAATCCTACTACAAACTAACAAGATGGAGGTTATGAAAAGATGGATTTTATGCTTTGGATGCAAGACAGGGGGTTTTGGGTCATAACTACTAACCCAGGAGCAAACTGGTGCCTAGCTCAGGGCAAGGAGTCAACTAGACATATACAAGAGAATGGATTGCAATTTGGATTCAAGTTTCAAGAGGTTAGATTGATGCTTGCCTTACAAACATCACCCAAGAATAGGTATTTAGCTGCCTCTACTTACATATATCCCAGCTGACATACAACCTTCTCCATACTTCACCTAAAACAATTTAATCCACTCCTTGAATGGAAGTTAGAGATGAAGCATGTGATATAGAAATCCATACCCTAGAACCTGAGAAACCCTTAGCAGCTAGATTCAAAAGAAGGAAAAGCATGCAACACATGGAGACAAGCAGCTAAACACATGCACAATGCATTTTTTATATTAAACAATAATGAAACTAAGAATGTCTGCAATATACATTCATGATGCAACTCATAAAATCCAAAATGAGATAGAACAGCAAAGAAATGCCCTATTTTTCATTATTCACACCAGAATGCCCAGGTCTTCAACAACAACATATGAGTAACATAGTTTGTCTTTTATAGCAAGACTGTGTATTCAGCAAATTAATTACAAGGCAGATCAAAATCTCACCAGATTCAATGCATCTCCAAATTGGCGCTTAATAAATTGAATGCAGTGGAGAAACATAGAGAAGAAGCAGCTGGGCTCGGGATCAGAGCCGCCGCTCAAATATTTTCTTCATAAAATCAGGTTGGTAACCTGTCACTCCATTGATCATTCCTCTGTGTACCACCATCAATGCCCAACTACCCGTAACTCTGAAGACGTAGCAGCAGCGTGCCTCTGGAGTATTTCCCACCTAAACGCGGCCTCAGATGCAAAGAAAATCCATCGCTGCCACGAACTTGAAAGATAGCCGTGGATCCTCCTTCCATCGCTATGATCCACGACTCAAAATCCTGCATAAAAGTCATTAGCTAGTGATAACATGCCACGTAGGCACCCCTTTGCTCCTTGACTTTTCCATCGCTAACAGGCATTTTGCCCTTTCACCCATTGTATATGCAAAAGCATATACAATCACTTTATATATAAGCCGGACCTCAAATTTTATAGAACAATTTGAAATCGAGTTCCGTTCTGGCTTGTATCTCCCCCTTTCGCATATCGCATTGCACATACAAGTGCAATATACATTCACCTCATACATACAAGGCGCGGACTTCAAAAAATATGAAACACACTACATCTGCCTTGAAATCCGGTTTGCATCTTAACCTTTGTATCTTTGCAATGTATATCGGCACATACAAGCGTCCAATATACATGTTACAGACCCCAAACCTTATTCTCTGCATTTGATTTTCAATCGGGTCCAGATTGTATATTTTCCTTTGTATATCAGCTTGTATGTGTAAACATACAACGCGGATATACATACAAGGCGCGGACTCCATGTTCTTATGAATTGGATTGGAAGAACCCTTTGAAATCCGGTTTGTATGTTTGCCTTTGCATTTGTGCGCTTGCATGTTGAACATGTACAAACTCGTTTGTATATACCTACAGGCCCCACCGAATGCATCTCCACCGCACTATAGCAAATGTATGTGCGCTTCCTTGTAGATTTTTTAATGTACATTTCCTTTGTATGTTGTGCATGTATGTTCAGACATACAAGCCCGATATACAAGCAGAGTCGATATGCAAGCAGTGAATATCCCCGAGAATCTGTGAAAGATTCTCCCTTATACATGCACCTTTTCAAGCCCGATATGCATTCAAAAATGCATATAACTCATTTTTTCAAAGGCCAATGGAAATTTCTGACCCGCCAATTGCACATTTGACCCGCATGTATATACAAACACCCTTGTATATACAAAGTGACATGCATACTACGGATTTTTGCAATTTTTTTCTATTGCAAAGGCCAAAAGAGTTGGAATTTTTTGGATTTTTAGGAAGGGGCCTGCATATTTAAATGCTTGAAACCTAAATACTCATGCAGGCACCAACAGAATGCATGTGACAAGATGGACTCCCATAGGTAGCACCAACATTGGGATATTACGTAAAAACATTTCTGCTTCATTAGCAAAACATGAAAGGAAACCATTATGAGGACCCAACCCCAGTTGACCTACCTACCTGCCCACCCCATGCATATAACACTCACAAGGAATATCTTTGACTAATATACCCTCCAAGCTAACAACCCGCCGAGGTAATAATTCTTTATTTCTAGACTGAAGAGAGTGATGCCCTAATTGACCCATGTGTCCCAGTCCCCATGTATAACCTAGGTCTGCAGTGCACCCTCCTCTGATTTAGATACCACATGTGTTGCACCACAAGCAACTTGGGTGATTATTGTATTTGGAGAAAATGCTCCCCAGAATAGACATGGATAGTTTGATCCTTGGTTCTCTCCCCACACCCAAAGCCTACTAGAATAAGTCACATTACTTTTATTGCAAGGATCTACAATGATAGTAGTGCAATGAACACCACAAGCCACTAACTTCACAAATTTTGTTTTCAAGACATCCACCTTTTTAGGAGTTTTACTATCCTCCTCACTTTCATCTCCTAATTGACCATACCCATTAGAACCATTCATGTGGGCATCTGCATCTTGAATGTGCTAAAGATAGTCAACCCAAGTAAACAAGAAGCCATCGGAGGCCACGATAGCGATGTGTGGCCGCATGCAATGTCCACCTAGCAGATGTCCCTAAACAAATCTTCAACATTCTTTGGAATCCTCTAGTAGCACTAATTTGCCTTCTAAGTTGTTTGTCCACAATTGTTGTATCCCCATACATAAAGTGCACTCTTCGCCGGTGTACTCGCTTCCTCTAACATCATTTCCCTGCACAATCGATTCCATAATCAGCAACAATTGTCATCCCACACATTGTAGCACTTGCAGGATTGGTTCCATGTGCAGATACAAGAATTATGCAGACATTCCTATGACCCTCTCCTTTGGTGATAGGCATGGATGACCATTAGTCCAACATATTCTCCAGAAGCACCAGCATTTGGTTGCAAACAGTCAAAGTCAAAGCCAGTCACATCACATAGAAGCTTACCCAGATCATCAAACATTTCTCGGTAGCCAACTGCTCGATCAAGTGGTGCAAATGGGTGAATCTCAGTAACAGGCATCATCTCAACAGTTGCATTTAATTTCATTGTACATGATCCCAATGAAATCTTGTTGTGGCACAAAGAAAGGTCTTTTGCTTGCAATCTACGCAAGTAATGAAGCATCTCATGCTCTGTATAATACATGTTGAAGACGATGTGTGTCAAATAAGAACTATCCCATATAAGAGTCTTAGGAATTACACATTCTACCTCCATATATTCCCTGTGACCAATATCCGTGCAACTACCTGACCATATTGTTGGCACAAAATATGCCTTCCCATTCTCTAATGAAGAGTTTGCCATTAAATTACCAAAATTCATCTACGTGTGGGATGGGTCTAGCATGGATTGAGATGAGAAACAATCTAGAAAAAGGGCAAGCGCTTGAACTTCACCCAACTGGCACCGAATTTCCTCCTTCAAAGCTAGGGAATTATACGGCAATGTCTACAACAACACACAAATCTCTTCCTGCAACAATTTTGCTCATTCCTTCCATGGATGCACTATCAATCCAAACATGTTAAAGAAGAGATTTAATTTAGATGTAAAAGCGGCAAAAAAAGCTGACCTCCCATAACCAAGGGAAAACTTAAGTAACTGCATGGGTGACAAATTTTGCCGACCCTGTAGATGGATGATGGTATTGGTTGTGCAATGGCAGCAAATTTTGTCACCCTTGCATAAGGGTATTTTGGTAAAGCAAATGCATGGGTGGCAAATTTTCCCACCCGTGTAGATAGATAAAAATGCAAGTCTTAGCATGGGCGGCAAATTTTGTCGTCCATGCAGATAGGTAAAAACCCAATTTCTGTTATGAATATTAAGCCCTTCATTTGTGATTAATTCTCCATTTAGGTTCATAAAATTTTTAATGATAAAATCCATGAGGAAAGATTACAAGCTGATCTTTATTAGGGCCATAGAGTATGTTAGTTGTTTAGAAGGTTGTTGATTTCAGTTATGACTATATGATGACATCTTTGTTGCAAACAGAGACTATTTCCATTTGATCTCTTCTTTTTATGATTATCTCGTTACGAGGAATATATTTTTAGCAAAGTTCAAAACTTTACACAAAATTTGGTGTCAGGTCAACAAAAATTGCCACTGTTGCATCAAGGATAATCTTCATCATAAAGTAGCATTAGTGAATTTCGCCAACATTGCTAAGGGAAGTAAAACTTAAAGTTTAAAATATTCAAACTGGTTGAACTCTAGGCTTGAAACGCTGACAAATCAACTAAAAATCAATGCATTAACAAAAACAAAAGCTCTTTGGGTGCGCAGAGGACTTACAAAGGCAAGAAAGAAAAAAAACAATAAAATAAAAGCCCTTAAAACAATTTAAGTCACCATAACACAATAACTTGATGTGCATTAATTACACATCATGTTAACTAAAAGTTGCTTAGGTGACATTTTTCGTCGCCTCTACAATTTAAACAGACTTAACATGCATCGGCGGCATTTTTTACCGCTGTGCATATAACAAAAAAAACTAACATGTAGTGGTGGGAAAAAATACCACCCCTACATGTAAGTAAAACACTCTAACTCTAAAATATCAAACTCAATTGTTTGATTCATTTGCAATTTGACTTCATTGTGCAAACTTTGAGACACCGAAATGAGGGGAACTCGAATAGATTTTCCAGAGCTAGAGAACCATGCATGAGGGAAAATGAACTCACCTCATTTTGTGTGCTTAGAGTTGTAGGCTACGAAATGGACAAGTTTCATAGGGGTCAACCTACAAAATCGAGTGCAGCTAATTTTGAGGATAACATAGACTTAGAAAGGCTTTATATGGTCTCAAGCAAGCCCCTAGGGCATGGTATGCAAGGTTGGAGAAGTACTTACATCAAGGCTTCAAGAAAGTTATTGTAAACAGTAATCTCTATATCAAAGTAGAAGTTTAGCACATGCTGATAATAGTTATATATGTTGATCTGATATTATCTTTGGTGGCAATGATGATATGTACAAAAATTTTGCAGAAGAGATGCAAAAGGAGTTTGAGATGTCTATGATAGGTGAACTTTCATTCTTTCTTGGACTTCAAATTATTCAATCAGACAAGGGTATCTTTATTTTACAAACCAAGTATGTCAAAGAGATGTTGAAAAGTTTGGTATGGATGACTGCAAACAAATAAGTACACCTATGGTAATAGGTTGTCATCTTATCAAGGATGATTAGTCACCTCAAGCTGATCAAACTCTTTATAGGTCCGTGATTGGAAGCTTATTATACTTGATTGCATCAAGATCAGATATTATGCAAGCAATTTGTATGGTGGCTAGGTTTCAAGCTAATTCAAAAGAAACACATGTCAAGGCTATTAAAAGGATTTTCAGATATTTGAAGAGCACTTTAGACTATGGATTGTGGTATGAGAAGGGAAAGGACTTCTCTTTGACTGTATATATAGATGCAGATTGGGCTGGCAACACTAATGATAGGAGGAGTACAAGTGGTGGAGCTTTCTTTCTAGGTGATAGACTAGTTTCATGGTTAAGCAAGAAGAAATATTTAGTTTCTCTATCAATAGCAGAAGCGAAATACATAGTTGCAACATCTTGTTGTACTTAGGTTTTGTGGAGGAAGTAGATGCTGAAGGATATCAAAGTAATATATGATGAGCCCATTCCTATTTTGTGTGATAATACAAGTGCCATTAACATATAAAAAAATCCAATGATACATTCTAGAACCAAACATATATATCCATTAAGTAACACTTCTTGAGAGAAAAGGTTGTAGATTAGGAGGTAAAGTTGAAATATGTGGCTACAAAGGATTAGATTGTAGATATTTTTACAAAACCCCTTGCCAAAGAGATATTTAAGTATTTAAGGGAGAAGTTGGGAGTCATATCACTCTCATCAAATTAGTAAAAACTTATGATGAAGCATCTTCCTAGGTGGAGCAGCTCAAGGCATATCCTTCATCCTTGTTTGGATAATGGCTACCTCTCAGGGGGAGCAACTAGATAGAATAGATGATCAAAGTTTGATATGACTTGGTGAGGAGAAGTATTTCAGTCAAGGGGATCTTGTCTTGGCAGTATCATACTACAATAAGGAAAGAGGTTGATTACATCCCTTTGTCATTGATGTCAAAGGGGGAGAGATAGGGTGAGCTACACAAAAGAAGAGAATTATGTTTGTGTTTCCATCAATGATAAAGGGGAGATTATTGGAAGTGTTGTCATTGATGTCAAAGAGATTGTTGGAAGTGTTGGCATTGATGTCAAAAGGAAGTTGATGTCACAGAAGAAGAATATGTTAAAGGGAAATGGAGATTAAGGAACAAGAAAAGTTTCTAAGGCATGGTTTCAGTCTTTAGTCGGTGAATTGCTTAGTTCGTGAACTCACAAGTTCATCGACAACTAGTTTTCCTGACATCTGGCTTGCTAATGAGAAGATGACAAAGAAAAGATTTTAAGGCATGAATGATTTCTGCCTTCGGTCAGCAAATCGTTCGGTTCACAAACTCTTAAATTCACCGATGACAGGTTTCTCTGACAGCTAGCTCACCGACAGGAAAGTTGGGCAATGAAGGCATGAAGAAGAAAGTTTGAAGGTTCGGCAAAGTTGATTGGTTCACAAGTTTCAAATTTTATTGATTTGTCGATTTACCGATAAAGGAGAAACTAAAGTTAAATCGACAAAATATCAAGTTCGTAAACTCAACAAAGGGAGAGTTGTTTGGTTCATAAGTTTTGAAGTTCGCCGATTTGCCGATTTACCGATAAAGCCTATCTTCTTATGTTATCAGCAAGATTTCATGTTCAAGAACTTGACAAAGGAAGAGTTGATTGGTTCACAGGTTTTCAAGTTCATCGATTCACCAATTAGCCGACAAAGGCTTATGAGTCCAAGGTTTGTGAAAATGGGAATTTACTGATAGTGAATGGAAAAGTGTTCAAAGTTCGTAGAAAGGTGTTTTTGCTGATAAAGGTGTTTTTTCTGATAAAGTGTTTAAGTGATGGTTCGTGAAAATCAACTTTTGTCGATAAATGTGTTTAGTTAAAGTTCATAGAAAGTAACTTTTGTTGAATATCAATGACAACACTTCCAAATATCTCTTTGACATCAATGACAACACTTCCAACAGTAGATATGTGGTAATTTAAAATTCTTTGTTAGTGCATGACGTCATGGAACTAGACATATGGATTCCATTTGGGTGCTTATTCAAGGTTATTTAAAATATCAATGTGGCCCATTTTAAAGTGTAATGAATAGCTATGTGTCATGCAAATTTTGTGTTGCAAGGTTATGCACTACTTTATTGCAATTGAATTTTACCATCAAAAGTAATGAAGGTGCTCTAAGTCATAAGTACTTCTTACTTATTTTCGCCTTGAAATTGTCTTTATTTTAACTTGCAAGTGTCCTTTGGCTTGCAGATATCTCCTTAAAGCGGAATCTATAGATTAATGATGTTACTCTTGAAAAATTAACTTAATATGAAAAATCATTTATTTGTTGATGTTGAGTGGGTCGATAGACTCTTATGCAATGGAGATAATTGGCATAAATTTATTTGGTGATTGAATTATTTTTTGTACAATAAATCTCAATATGCAATGTCATGCCATAGAGGGTTAATGGTAAAGGGGATTTACTTTCTTATGAGTGCCCAAGCTTAAATTCTATAGTAGGCATGTAACATGGGTCCCACCTCAAGAGGTTGATAACTTATTAGTGTTGACAATGATGTCAATTTCAAGCATAATGAGGTGCTAAAATTTTGTACTAAGTTTTGCATTAATTATAGCCATGTAAAACATTCTATTAATGATGTATTTTTCACACAGTTGACTATAATATGATTTGTTAATATGACCTGCGAGATATGGCAATGACATTTATATATTTTCATGTTGTGATTTGTTTGTTCAAGGGGCTTGGTGTAACTGAATCAATCTGGATTATGTTTAATCTAAATCCTACATATTGATGTGTAAAAAAGGATCAAAAGATTTTAAGGTTATGCAACAAATATGGTAAATGATTTCAAATCAATCCTTAACAATGAAGACCTTTGAAATCCAATTAACCTATAATGCTAAGATTAGTTTATAACTCTATCATTCACATCACAAGTAAAAGATTCTAAGGAATTTAAATGACAAGTAGAAATAAATACATGCAACCAATATATTTCACATGCAGGTTTATATATCAAATCCACATATCATTTATATAAGATTTATCATCAATAACCAATATTTCATCAAGTAATAAACTATTTAGAAAAAAATTTAGGCACTACACCATGCATGATGTTCAGATAAACTTGAAGATGGATCATGGGGTATGATCCAAAACATCGATCTGAAAAAGCAAAACACAGTTTTATCCAGAAGCTCTACACTCTCTAAACTTGAAGAAGTCGAAACCATTTTATTGAATTTGAAATAACAATTATATAATCCCAGCAAGTTGCTATACTGGAACTTGGTTCTCTCCTTCAAATGTCTCTTTCTAAATACTAAATGATAAAAAAACAAACCTAACTTATACAATTCTAATTAAGATGCAAAATCTTCAAAACACTCCCTTTTTTCTTTTTTACAAGACAGGCGTGAGCCTTTTATAGAACCAAGAAACTCAAATAGTTGATTTTGGAACTAGAGTTGACTGTCTTGAAATACTCATGCAATCTTCCACCCTTTACTTCACACATACAAACTAGAAGATGATTGGAAGAATGATTTTTTAATTTTGGACCAAGATCATGTAAATATTCTAACAAGTACATGCAAAAATATACACTCATTCAAAATTGGGAAACTACTTTATTACAATGCCTTCAAAGAATAAATTAAATTGAAAATAATATCATCCATTCCAAAAATAGAAATGAAATTTCTAGAGTAGAAATGCCTTTGGTTCCTTGTTATTGCTTATATCCCTTAAAATCTGCTAAGAATTTGTTCAATCGGTCTTCAGCTAGACCATCTAGCCATTCTATCCTAAATTTGAACTCTTCAAAACCTTTATGAGCATTATTTATCTATGTCTTCATCAGCTGAACATCCTTTTCAATTACCCTAAAATTATCTAAGTTAACCTCCACGCATTTATCCAAAGTTGTCTTGTCAAAATCCAAGGCATGGTTCAACTCATCTTCCATTTTCCTTTTGAGGGTATCTTTGATTATTGCTACTGTATCTAGCTTCTGTTTGTCTTTCAGTAACAATTTAGGACTTATGACATCCTGCACAAAAATATTCAAAATTGCTTATGGCTTGGCACTTGTCTTTCTATGCTTGTATTTTTCTAACTTTATACTCTTTCATCAAATCTATCCTGAAGGTTATTATACTACTACACTTACTTACAAAATTTGGTTCTTCATCTTCAAGGATTCCTTCAGTTTTTAATTCTATTTGAGCTCATTTTATTCAACTCTTTTAGATGCGTAAGATTTTTCTCATATTTGTGCTCCTCATTCCTAAGGTTTTTCATGAATGAATCTATTTCCTTCTCTAGCTAATAAGCTTGCTCATACAATGAGTAGCTTTGGTCTAAGATCTTATTTACTTCTTCCAAAAATTGGGACACCCATTGATCAATTACATTAGATATCTTCTTCATGACCTGTAATAAATCCACTTCTTGCTTTGTCATCAAGATGGGGGCACTGGTAGGAAGTGTGTCTTGTGCGATAGAGGGGTAATGAGCTCTTTAATACACATTTTCATTTGTTCTAACTACTCTTTAAATTGATTTTTGGTTTGCTTATCTTTCTATGTCCTGGTAACTACAATGTCTACTACAAATCCCAAAGAAGCAAGATTTCTATTCGTCCCTTGTCTTCCATCCCAAGCTAACCCTAGATATCTGATAATCTATAATAGAGTGATCTCTATCATCTCTATCCACCAAGGGTGTGGCTATCTCTATTGTCCTCTCACCCAATTCATTAATTCTTATGCTAGAAAGAGTTCTTGGTTTCTTTGGAGTCTTGCCCTTATCTACCCAAATTGTCATGGCTTGTAAGTTTAGTGACTCGACCACTACCTTCTATTTCTTTTCCAAATTCAACTTAAGCCATGTGGTGATAGTACCAGCCTTCTTGAGAAGCCTAATCATTTTGTTCTTTCAATTCTTTCTCCTTATGCTTCTCTTCTTGATCTAGGACTTCTTCATTTTGGATTTCCTCTTCTGGATTATCTTCTTGTTAAGGAACCTCCTTAACTATTTCCTCTCATTTTTCTTTTCAATTATCTTTACAAGTTCCTCTTGTTCTTCATTGCTTAATATTTCTTTTGCCTTGTCCTCTGCAAATATTTGTTCTTCCTATTGTTGTTGCTCTATAGGGATATGCTTCGATGGGCTAGGATGAGATTAGCCTTGATCCATTTCCTCATGTAAATATTCCCATGTAAGTTCTTCTTGGGGGTTTTCTTGGGCTAATGAAGTTTTTAAATTTGTCCTTTCATTTTTCATAAGTCTCTAAAGCATTTTGTGCATACACCACATATTCCAATGTTCAAACTTCCATCATAGCTATTTTATACCCTAATTTTGGGATTCAAACTTAACCTACAATTTGAACCTCAATATGCATTCTGGGGATGAAGTCCCATTTTGCAATTTGCACTAAAAGGTGTATTTCAGGATTTGAGAGTCTATTCGTTATTTGCAACTAGATGTATTCTAGAGTTTGGAAAGTTTTTGTAATTCACAAGTGGCTACATTTTGGAGTCGAGGAAATTTTGGTAGTTTGCACTTCGAGAGTCTAGAGTCTATCTGCAACTGGCAACTATGGATTTTGAGGAAGAATTTGCAACTTGAGACTTCAAGGAACATTTTGCAACTTGTGATTGTTTTCCATTTGAAGTGCCTACAAATGATCAAATTATTAGAACATTTATAATAAAATCAAATTTAACATTAAACCTAACTTTAAGTTAATTTAAAATTTAAAAAAATAAAATATTTTTTTAATATTTAATCACAATATCCAAAACTCAAAATTTTAAATATTAAATGTTAATGTTTTCAAATTCAAACTTTAAGATTTACCTAAAATGTTTAAAAGTTTAAATTCAAAGTACTGAAATTAAAACTTTTAATACTCAAAAATTTGAATTGTTTTGTATTGCAAAATGCGACAAGTGAAATGACATAGCTCTGTTATTGCACAAAGACCAACATTCGATATGTGATAAAATGTGGCAAGGTGACAAAATTTATAAAACACAATTTCGCAAACCAAAGCATAAACAACAAGGCAATTAGTAACATATGACTAGGGATAGGATGGGTACCAAAAATGCAACTCAACAAAACTTGACAAAGGAAGGGTCCAAAATTTGGCAAAATTTAGGGGCGTGTGGTGGGGTCATAACAGGACCACTTCTCAAATCTCTAGTATTGCTTAGGCATGCTTAACTCATATTATATAATCCAATCTAATATGCAATCACCTATATCAAGATACTCTTTTGAGATATCATATACATAGCCTTAGAAAGGGTGCAAGGTGTCTACCTATAAAGTTGTATAGCTTTAACATCCTTAAACTATATTTGGGATCTAATATACTACATGTTTTAAAAGAATTCTTAATTAGTTAGTATTATTAATTACATTTTGCAAATTGATCATGGATATAACATGTATAGCAACACTATTAGAAATATAATTTCTTGACTTCTTTGAAATTAGATTTGAGAAGCTCTATACTTTATTTAAGAGGGAAATAGCCCTATTTATTATTGTTGACTACATTTTTGCATTATAGTCATAATTGTTGCATGAATAGTAAATCCATTTTCAACATTAATTCTAGAATTTAATTTAAATGAATTATCCTTTCTACAATTATAAGGAAAGGGTTAGATCTTGTGAGGATGTAATTTTATTTGTGTTGAGAAATGAATTTATTAATTTATATTTGATTTCTTAAGAAGTTTCTTTAGGATTAAAATAAATCCATTTTATTTTCTTGTTAAATAAAAGGAAATAAATCTTGTTGAATATTAATTAAAGGCCTGAAATATTCTTAGAAGCAAAACAATTGATTGTTTGTTTAAAAGTTACCTACATCAAACCTATAGTAAACTTATATTTGCATTTAGAAATATAATTTAAATTTTGGTCTAGGTCCCTAATGATATTTCATATAAAATCTAAAAAATTAGTGTTTCAATGAATTGTTGCAATAATGATCTTGATATATCTTCCTTTAGATGTCTTTCTAGCATATGTAGAAAATAATGTTAGTGTCAACAAATAGAATAATGGGGTAGTGGAAACTATAATTCTTAAATAGCTCTAAATAAAATAAAATAAATCAAGATTGATAGCTCTCGACATTTTTGTAGATAGTTGTATTTAAGATATTTGAATAATAATATGTTGACATGTAAATGGAAGCCAAATTTAAGGTAAAAGGTAAGAGTTATTGTTAACACACTTAGGCCATTACACTCCACCCCTTGTTGCCATTATAGTTAGGCCTCTGGACCTAAAACTAAAATAAAATTAATATCCTTTTTTATTTACTTAAGAGTTGTTTTTATATACTTTAGAACTATTTAAAATTTATTTTTTATTTTACTTCATAAGTAATCAAGAATTATTTTGTTTTTATTTATTTAAGGAAGAATAAAATAAATATTTTATTATTTTATTTCTTAAGAGTTATTTTATTTTACTTTACAATTGTTTAAGAATTATTTTATTTTAAGTCATTTTAAGTTAGTTATATATATATAGTTTTGGTTTTTATATACACTACTATGACATGATATCCCATGTGTAAGTAGGTCAATTAATATGTTAATTAAAATATGTATATATTAATTAAAATATATTTATATCTATAAGTGTATTTATAAATATAAGATAATGTATTTATATTTTTAATATAACTTAAAAAATAAATTATATAAATATAATATAATATAATTTAGTAAAGGATAACTAAATTTTTCCACAATTACTTGGGTAATGCCAAATGTTCATTTAATATATAGTGCATCTATCATTAGACAACATAATACCCACTATTAATTTGTAGTTCATAATTTATTTAATAATAAAAAAGTTTTTACATATTATTTTAGGGCCACATAAAATCCAACATGTAAATCTATTAGTAATTATGAAGGCTCTCAATTTTATTTCACTATCCAATGGATTGACATGACAAAATTGGTAAATGGTCACATTATTACATATGCATTGTACATATATTTTAAATACAAACTTTTAATTGATATAGGGACTTTTATTTGTAAAACCCATATAAAATATTTGTAGAGACATTTTTATCTCTTATTTGATTAAATTTAGATATAAGAACTTTTTAGTTGTATAATCAATCCCAAAACACATTTCATATGCATATCTTACTTGAGGGGAATGCCATTTTTTAAAATCTTGTCTATTTCACCATTATGAACCATTATGTTAGTAGGAGGGTCATTTCCATTGTGACATCACCCAATTAATATGATAATGATATCTTAAACTATATCTACTAAACTTTCCAACTAATATAAGATTTTTAAAAATATATGAATATAAAAAAATTTTAATCATAAACTTAATTTCAAAACAAATTCATGTTTTAATTGTACAATTAATTTTAAATCAAACTCTATTATAAGACAAAATTGCCGATAATCATTCGGTTGTAGTGACGGCCACGCGTTTGAAGTCGTCATGTTAAAAAATTTACCATGTGCATTTTTAAAAAAAAATTAAAGACAAAATTAATATCTAAAATTAAAATTAAAAAAATATAAATTTGTAAAATTTAACAACAATTCAATAAACTTAAAAAATAAATAGTTTTGTAATGAAATTAAACAACTTTAAAATTAAATTATATAAATATTTTTATTAAATCAATGTAATTACAATACATAATCCATCATGGAAAAAGCGAAGGCAATAAATTGTTTATAAAAGTAGAAAGGCATCCATAAACCCGTGGGGGGAAATGCTTGAGAGTTATTTTTCCACGTAGCCCGATCCAACTCCGAAACCCGTCCTGCAATGTACGATGGACAATTTCTGAAATTCCCATTCGTCCACGTAGCCAAGAGTTTGTCCTCCTTACTTTTGATACAGGGCTTTTCATTGATATTTGTACAAATATTTTTGTATGTGTTGTACAAATACTGCATTACAACCTTTTTGGTACTACAATAACTACCTATCTCTTTTCTTCATTTATGTGAAGGAAAAGTGTTATTAAATAATTGATGGGTACAAATATCTACACAAATAGTATATATTTATGCTGAAAGCCTTTTCTATATAAACATTACATGATGAATTATATAGATAAAGGCCCTAGATTAAAATGACTACCATGAAATCAATTTTGTTCATTCATTGTTTTTCAAAATAACGAAATGTCATAAATAAAAAACAAAAAAGTTCTCTTTACCTTTATCATTTTGATAATTGATAAATTGTGAATTTTTTATTTTATTTTTCTACAAAATATCATAAATGATAAAAAACAAAACAAGTTCATTTACTTTATCATTTGATGTTAATTTTTTATTTTATTTTTCTACTCCTGTAGTATTATTACAATGATTTTTTTTAATTTAGTGATTACCAATCAAAACAAAGTATTATTTTGAATAAAACAAACACAAGTAAAAAAATACGGCAAGAATTTAGTTATTAAACAAATACTATTTATTTTAATGTTAAACAAATAAAATTTTTTCTTTAAATCTATGCAAATATTATAACAAAATTGTATATATTATTTATAAATTTGATATTTTAAATATTAATGAAATAATATATTTAATTATATATCAATAGAATGTATATTAAATTATTGATTATACAAATTAGTTGAATTATCATGTGATAGATATTATAAAAGTTCATTTATGGCGTATTATATAAAAATCAATAAGAGATTCAATTAATTTACTACATTTACTTAACTATGTTTGTTCATCTCAATATGTAATGTAAAAAGAAATTTATTAATATAAGTGAAAGAAGACAATAGTGAATGTGATGAAATTTCAATAAGAATTTAGTGGATTAAATAACTTATAAATTAACAAATAATAAAAAATATCTAACAAATTCTATAATTTCTTTAGAAAAGTTTTCACCCTGCCCATTGAACCTATAGGTCCAATTGCTAGTTATATTTTATTGGAAAGTTTGTATGGTGAGTGGTAGTTTTTGTTTACCACAGGGGTTATTGTCCACTCTTTTATATAAAGACAAATGAGATGCCACCTCATGATCAAAACCGTAAGTCCACTTACGAAAGTATGGACACAAGAATTCCACTTGTGATCAAATGGGACCTAGTCATAGCTACTTTCGATTGTAAAGTAGAACAACTGACAACTTGTGTCCAAAAAGTTGATTATCGAATATTTTCTTGTTCACGCATTATCCCATGAAGTGCTACAGAAATATTCCTTGCTAGGTGTCTTGTTTTAGTTGGCAGATTTCAAACCTGGATCTATAGCATGAGGTAATAAGCTCTAGAGGATGTCTATAAAATTCCCCTCTCGCCTCATTGTGAGACATTATGTTTTGGACTCAGTCTCTAGGATAATCTAAGTTTGTAGTTGGTTATTGAACAATATGATCTTGGCTTCGTAGCATTCGCTGATCATAACCAATCAGAAATTATGTATCCACATTTAGTCAAGATGTTTGTTGTAATTTTATGTTTCAAGTGCGGCATTTCAGGGTTTAGGGTTTCCCTGGTGTCATTACATTAGTAGTTGGTGGACATGTTATAAATACTATAAGAAATTCAATTTTTTTTTCAAATAAAAAATAATGGAATGGTATTAAATGAATAATCACATGAACTAAATCATCAACAAACCATTAGAGAGCTAAATCATAAATAAATCATGAGAACTATGGCCTCCCATTCGGCCAAGAAAAGTGGCATATCTACTAGTGCACCAAAGTCATCCACTAAATAAATTCTATGCAATCAAAACATTAGGTGAACCACAATACCTAAATAATGTAGGATAATAGAAAATCCAAGTTACTAATCTTCCTACACATATTTATATAGCGATATTGTTAAATAGTGTACTTTTTTTGGGAAAAGTTATTATATTTTGTATTTGGTGAAAAAGGCTATAAATATATGTTTATGAGCCATTTGATAACACTTTTAAACAAGAGTATCAAAATTAGCATTAACCATAACAACTTGGAGAAATTTATAGTCTTATTTTAAGTTATGTATATTTCAAAAAATAACATAGTATAATGCAATAAGACACATAAATAATACATAATGCAATACTAAGCCACATAAAAATGCATTATTCTTAGAAATTTAAAAGAAATATTAACTTGCCTTTGCAAAGAATAATACTATGGAGGATAGCAATCTTGTTTTGACATCTATGGAGATGAGATACCTTGGAATTTGACTGGGATACATTGCCACAGCCTCGTATAGGGGAGAGGACCTTGTAGTTGAGCACCCTAACTTCACACCTCGCAAAGTCATATGTGGCAATTTTGAATCACTCCAAAAATTTTACAGCAACTTACCTAGTAAGGCCCTTGCTTATAACTAAGGTTTCAGGGCCACATCATCAAATATGATGCCACGTCAACATTCTTTTTGTTGGAGTATCCAAAAAGACCAAAAAAAAGGGTGGACCAATAGTTGTGCATTAAGTCATGTATTTTTGGTGCACTGATGTGGCATCACATGATTGGTTGTTTTTTAGATCTAAAGATCACATTTTATTCAATATAAGTATTTATAGTCAACACTAACAATCTTAAAGTCACAACTACCTAAACTTTTTAAAATATTGGACCTTAAATCCGCAAATACTATTAGCTAGGGAAAGAACACAATCCCTGTCTATGTTCCAATAGCTGCCATGGTAATAATCACCTAACCCCTATTAAATATATTAAAAAACAGTAGTTGAGAAATAATATATTAGTAAAAATTTAATAAGGAACCAATACATATGTAATAATACATTTCACATGTCACATAAAAAAAAAAAACCAATCATATGGTGACACATAAGACAATTATAAGGGGATCGATAATAGGTGCCTTGGTGCACATGTTTCAGTCTAACTTTTCTTGGGTGTTTTTGGACATCTCGACAAAAATGTAGTTAATTAGACTACATCGTTGATACCCATAATCCCAAACAATATCTTTACGCTCTTAAATCACATACGAAGAAACCCAAAAATTTTCATAAAAATCTGATATACCATTTAAGAACTTAAATACACAAAGTTAGAGTCTGTGGGTACTAAGATCCTTTCCCTATTAAAACATGCTTTTCAGGGCCTACAATCATTATCTTTACTTCTCTCCCACGGCACTAAATGAAAACGGGGAGACGTACGATGGAGTCGTTGCACCATCTTTTGAGATAAACTTGCCGTGCTTTCTATAAATAATTCGTTCAAGATACCTGGGGAGAGGTGAAAGATCTGTGAACATGGCGACGCATATGAAGCCTGGTTCTTTAGAGACTACAAATGGTTATTCGCAGGATGAGAGGTTAGAGACTACAAATGGTGGAGGATTCTTCGTTATGGAGTTTGTTTTGAGGGTGTTTGCAGTCGGTGCAACGCTTGCTGCAGCTATAGCGATGGGAACAGCCAAACAAACAAAAACTGTGCCAGTACTTGTTAATTCAGTTCCAGTCCTCGCTACTGTGCCCGCCAAATACCACTATTCCCCTGCTTTCGTGTATGTATATATATATATATATATATATATATATATGGGCCAGTTTCAAATTAGAGTTATAGACCAGTCTCAAATACCAATTTCAAGGTTATGAACTATTCATACTCTTGTAGGAAAGAATTTGGAGTTTCATTGATGTGATTTTGTTTTGTTGCATTTGCAGTTATTTTGTTGTGGCAAATGCAGTGGCATGTGGATATACCGTGTTGTCAATACTCGTGTCTTTGTCCAAGCGGAAGAAGTCTTCTGTTTTGAGTACACTTGTTCTCGCCATTACAGATTTAGTAAGTCGTTTCAAGTTTATATGTTCTCTATTTTTCTGTTAGATGATATGATTTTAGCTTTGAAAATCTACAACAAAATTTTCATCTTGTGGAAGTGGGTGGGTGTATCATTCTTAGAGAAAATCTTTACATACCAGTTCGTAGGTAAGACTTGTGGGTAATTATGCATTGTTACTAAATAAATAAGATCTGGCCATTTTAAAAGATACATGCTTCGTTGTCCATAATTATAGAGTTGTCATATCTTTGTTACCAAAGCACTAACGGCTATTCTTAAATATCATCCATTTCAATAGATAAAGGTCAATTTTGACCAATGAAAATACGACAAATGTTAACCACTTTTTGTTGTGAATGAAGTATAAAATTGTTATTGAGTGTTTGACCATTGAAATGGATGATATTTAAGTAGAGCGCGCACTAACAGGATGGATCCGTCTTTTTTCTTTTGAACTTTCTAACATGATATGGTTTTTTCAATGGCGATTGTAACACGCATTAACAGGGGTGCTTTATGGTTAATAATCCGTCTGATTTGAATGCATTTCTTCTCTCTATGATTAATTTCATAATTACTTTGAAAGTCATGGATTCTCTTCTATTTCAAACATAATTTTGTGGAAGACAGTTTTTTTTGGTGTTCAGTGTAAATAATTAAACGTTGTAATTAATTTGTTGACTGTTTACAGTCGGAGCTCCCCTCAATGTAAAAGGTCAGGGCCTTTGTGGGTTTACTGTCTTGAAAGTAAAATTTTTAGGCAGATTTTCAAGTATCATGTGATTTTTCATAATGATTCCTAGAGATAGATTAGTTTTATGTAATATTTCAAGGCCTTGTTGCATGATCATTTTAGGTATTATGTATCATCTCATGAATATAATTTAATCATGATATCTAACTGTGTAGGTGATGGTAGTATTGGTATCATCAGCAGCCTCTGCAGCTGCGGCCTATGCTTATATTGGGTGGAAGGGTAATTCTCACACAGGATGGAACAAAGTCTGCAATGTCTACGATAAGTTCTGTCGTCATATGGCTGGAGCGTTGGGCGTTTCTTTTGCTGGAATGATTATCTTCTTAATACTCACTATCATGCAGTTATATAGTCTCTACAAACACACCAGAGTCCGCCGATAAATCACAGATTTGGCCTTCGTGTTATGTGATAATTTGCTTGTATTTTGAAAGTCTGTCTTGTCTTGTGAGATGAGCAAAGACGTTTTGTTTCCCTGTAATTTAAGAAATTTGCAGTATGCTCTTTGTTTAGGTGGTTTATTTATTTTCAAGTGTCGTTATCGTACTGAACTTTGCAAAGACTTTCTATATGGTTATGGGTGTTGGAGAATAATGAATCCCTGCATTTAGCACATGGTGAATAAGTGCTGACAGTTTATTTTTGTGCTGTCAGTTAGATGTACTAAATTTGTTGTAGATATACTAAATTTGTTAGTTAAGTTTGTTGTCAAGCAATTCTGGTTAGCTGTCATGTTAAACTAAAGTTGTTGAGCTTGTCTTCAATTATATAATTGTAATCTCTTGGTTAAATAAAATAAGATAATTCATACAGCAGTTTTATTCTGTAATTATGAGGTGTTGGGATATTTCAGATGGTGAAATATGTGCCATTATGTAATTGTATCTTCCATAAAATGAATTGTTTATGATTACTTTGAAGATTTTAACAAAGTGATTATTTTATTTTAAATTTAATTTAATTTAATTTAATTAATTCTTTAATAAGTGGTTTTAGTTTATTGATGAAGTTGAATTATTTAAAAAGTGTTTATTAAAAGATTAAGTTTTGTTAAATGTAAAGATCTTCAACCCTTTAAAAGATAAATGGAAAATGTCCAATTATGTCCTTAGTAAGTTCGGTGAAATACATACCCTTCAATCCTTAACATGAAATTGAAATTAAAACATAAAAATAATGGTGTAAATTAAAATTAATTAAAATTAATTAAAATTTTTAATTAAATATAAAATTATAAAAATTAACATTAAAAATTCATGAAAAAATCAAATCACCCCAAAGTGACCCTTATTACACAAATATCATAAAATAATCATGATGGACATTTAAATTTGATAAATCCAATATAAAGTAGCTAAAGATTTTATAGTTATAGGAGTGCAATCTTTTTTATATAAATTTAGCTTAATTAAGCAAATATAACAATTACTTACAATTAATTTAGATTTGATTAGTTGGAATAATTAAATGAGTGACCCCTATTACACAAATATTATAAAATAACCATGATTGACATTTAAATTTCATAAATCCAATAGAGAGTGGCTAAAGATTTTATAGCTATAGGAGTACAATCTTTTTATATAATTAGCTTAATTAAGAAAATGTAACAATTACTTAAATAATTAATTTAGATTTAATTAGTTGGAATAATTAAATGAGCAAGTGAACAATTAATGTTGATTTTGTGTATAATTTAGTCTGAAAAGGTATATAAAATATTTGTAGGATGCTTCTAGTATAGAATCTTACACATGCCTAAAATGATAAAATAGAATCCTACACATGCCTAATATGGTAAAATAGAAGGAAATATCATATTACGTGTTTATAATTATAACACATTTTTTGAGGTAATATAGGCCTAACACATTGTTTATTTAATATCTTTTGATTCAAACACATTTAAGACATGTGTATAGGATCAAACAATTATTAATTCACCCAACAACATCTCTATGAAGTATAATCTTAAATACAAGAATTATGAGAATTACGTCAAAAAATCATATACCATATTTATTCAAATAGTTTTATCTCATTTATTATGCATTTCTTTTAAATATGGTAATCACTAATAAGTTAAGAATTTATCATAGCATCCCATACAGCACAACACACTAATATGTTCTGATGTCATCTACTAACTCAAAAGTAACAATTACATATAATTCATATATTTGATGACAAAATGTAACAAATTAATTAATGAAATGTGTTTATTTATGTGGAGTTCTTATCTCTATCTAAACAAATTTATGTGTTTACAATTATTATTAGATAAAATAGGGGGAGGAAAAGCAAAATAAATCATCAATATCAAGGTGAAGGTGTACAAAATTTAAAAACAAAGTCCATGTACTCAAACAATAATTGATGAAATAAAAAGGGAAATTATAGGCCACTGATTTAGTGGGAGGTGTCAAATGTGTACTGCCAAGATGATGTTGGTGGTAGTTAACAACTTATTGGAAAAATAAGGGGAGAGTTCAAGAAAAGACCACCATTGGAATACATGGCTATTTTCCTACACAAATCAAATCACGTATTATTATGCTTCTTCACTTAAATAGAACTAATACTTATCAAAAATACATTAATTTTACATTGTGTTGTGGCAAGCAATAATTTGTAGTACTACATTGGATCATGTTACTTATTAGGGTATTGTTTTATTAGTTATAAATCTATTCTAGGTGAATCTTATAAGGAAACAAAACCATTTCATGTTTTTGTACAAGTCATAGTTAAAAAAACAAAGAGAAAGTATTAGTGGAAAGTATTATTCCACTGGGACTGCAGATTTTTCTTGATATTGAGATACTTCAAGAAGGTCAAATTCCTCATTCTCTAGCGCCTTAGAAAGGTTTTCACCAAATGATACATCTTTTCTTCTTACTTTTTCTTTGACTGATAGCGCCACATTGTGGTTTTCACAAGGGAACTTTTTGTTCTTTTTGATTTTTCACTTTTACAACTAAGGAATGTGACATGTTCCCCGAAGTATGCAACAATGTTAAGTTTTATGTCATAACCTACTTTATGGTCACCAATTGGAATATGTTTTTTAATTCCCATGAGCTCAACAATGGCCTCATCATTTTGGAATGTGTTGAGGACATGAGGGCCTTGTTGATCCTAGTCGATGAGTTGAGGATAAACTAATGGAAGATCGATGGGTGCGGATGAGGTAGATGAAATGGTACAAATGGTTAGGTCTCGCAATAGATCAACAATATACTCAAAGGAGTCTTCATGGGTACCACCATTGGTGCTTTTGACAACATGAAAAGCTTCAGCTACTTCAATGAGAATACATTCAAGTTCTGAGGACATAGACTTAGATGATCCAAACCCCAACCCTTGGTGACAATACCTCCTCTGTACTATCAAAGGTTCTACATTCCAAGTCCTCCTTTGCCTTTGTATCCCATGTTTTTACAAATACAGAGGCCTTTGGTGTATTTATCTATCAGAAAAGAGGATGCTTTCTCTTATTCATCTATATAAAGCCATGATGGTATGTCTCCCTCAATAGTTTGCTTGTCTAAGAATCCCCAACACAAGAATTTGCTTGGTTCACCTTTTATTGTTAATGTGGATATCAAATCAAGAGGTTGAGGTTTGCCATGTGATTTAGGGTAGAGTGGGAGTTGCCCTATGTAGAATGAACCTTGTAGGTCATACTCTTTACATCCCTTATTAATGATCTTAGCCTTGGCCTTCAGGATAGGAGTATGAGAGGTGGATGCAAATGAAAGTGAGGATGGATCAATGTAAGATGATGATGGTTGTGCGGCATCATTGATAGGACAATGATGGGAGTTTTGATATTTGCCTTTCAATAGTCTGCAATATTGGAAGGGTTGAGGATTGGCGAAGATGGTTATTTATGTGCCATTATAAGGAAATTTGATACATTGGTGGTATGTGGAAGGGACAACTTGCATAGCATGTATCCATGGTCGACTGAGAAGGATGTTGTAAGGGAGATCAAGGTCTAAGAATTGACATGTAGTCTCCATGATGATAGGACCGACTTGGATAGGTAATTTGGTAGTTCTCTTGTATTCTCTTTTGGCATCATCATATGTTTCTATTGTAATACTCTTTTGGGAATTGATGACTCCGGTAGAATATCCCAATCGTCTTATTAATTTGAGAGTACATAGATTGAGGCCTGGTCCACCATGTATAAGGACTCATTTGATCTTATGCTTGTGGATGAAGACTTCAATGTGGAGGACGTTATTGTGGGATAAATCAGTAGAAGGCAAATATTTTTCTATGAAAACAAGGTGGTGTGGTGAGGCAAGTGTCCTATAATGGCTTGAAATTGATCAATTATGTTAATGTCATTTGGGACACACGACTCTTGTAAGGCTTTATCTAGGACTTCCTTATAGATGGGTAAAGTTCAAAGTAGCTCCAGGATAGAAATTTGTGTGCGAGTTTCTCCCAGATGGTCAAGGATATTGTATTTAGCTAGTGATTGGGAGGAAGACGAAGCTCCTTGGAGGGTGACTTGACCATAGCATGTGGTAATGACACAATCAGAGGTTTTGGCTTTTATGGTTATAGTGGCTACTTGGGGATGGCTTTCTTAAATTAGACCCACGACAAAGTCATATGAAGTGGATGCATGGGCATTGTTGGTTTCATTGGAGGTGGTACCCTTGCTAGAGGCATTCCCTTGACCATGGTTAGGGAGAGGATCTTGGTATACACCTAGTTTCTCATTGGAAGATTTATTAGGGTGATATTCAACCACAATCTTGCCACAGTCAATGAGGTCTTGAATACAAATTTTTAGTCTCATGTAATCAGAAGTTTTGTGGCCTTTTACCCTATGGTATTTGCAGTATTCATGTTCCTTGAACCAAGTGGGTTTAAATTAGTTTTCCTCATATTGTCTAACTACAAGTAGCTTGATGAGGTTTTCTTCAACCAATTTACATAACGATGTTTCTATGGGATCCCCTAATCGAGTATATTTGTATTCTAGAGTAGAGCTATGCTTGGGTTGGCCCTTCAAAATAGTGACACTAGTTTTATCAGTTTGTGAAGATAATGGTGTTGGTGTCTGGACATTTTGGACATCTTTCACATCGGTGACACCATCATTGATGGCGTTTTTATTCTTGGCCCAAAAATAAGGTTTGTCACTAGATTGATTATTGTTGTCTTTGTTGTCTTTGTAAATTTTGACTAACCCTTTAGAAATGAGGGCCTTTTTTATGGTGACTCCTTTCTCTATAATTTCCTCAAAAGAATTGGCACATTGGACTTGTAAGTGGAATCCTATTTTCTGAATCAAATTTTGGACAAAGATATTAACAAGTTGCTTTTGAAGAATGGGCCAAGGGAATTTACTAGCTAGATTTCTCCATCATTACAAGAAGGCGGCAAAGGTCTTCCCATTTTGTTGCTTAGTATTGCACAAATCCATCATGGAAACCTCATGTTCGATGTTATACAAGAAATGTGCTATAAATTTGTCAACGAGTTCCTTAAAAGTTTTGATACCATGAGGTAGATGAGAAAACCATTTGATAGCTTAACCTCCTAGACTTTGAGGAAAAGGTCTCATAAGATAAGTGTTGTTATAAGAGGCTTCTATGCAAGCTATGTAGAATTCCCTAACATGTTCTCTAGGATCACCCTTTCCCTTGTATTTGTCAAATTTGGACATTTAAAAGTTTGGAGGAAAAGGTACCATGATGATAGATCTGTCAAAGGGATAAGGACATATGTCTTCAAATGTATATTGTTTCTTTTGGTGTCTTGTTTGTAAGTATTGGATCATCTTCCTCATATCTTGAATTTCTTGTGCCAAGGTGTTAGGATTGGATAGTGTGTGGGTTGTGTTCAAAGGGGGTGGGTTAATGTAATGTTGGAAAATAGGTGTTTGTTGTTGGGAAGTGATAGGTTGGGTATATTGGTATGCCAATGGATTTGAAGTTTGGAGAACATATGAATTGATAGGTGGGGTGGGCATGGAGGTTTGAAAATTGATGGGTGGGACGGATGTTGAAGTTTGAAGATTGATGAGTGGGACAGATGTTGTAATGTGAGGAGATGAGATGGAAAATTGAGGTTGATGAATATGTTGGGATATGTAAGCTAATGTATTGTGGTTGAGTTATGGTATATTGGTATAGGTGCTAGGATGGATCGTGCTAGTTGGAATTTTGATTCGCAGATATGATGATGTGTCAAGTATAGTTGTTTGTGAGATGGGGATATTTCTTGGTTGTGAACTTGATGGGGGATTTTGGACATTGGGTGTTTTAGGCAGGCGAGACCCCCCTAGGATGTTTTCTACGAAGATTGAAGCTGAAGGATCTTGTCTTTTGATTTGAGAAGTGTCAAAATCAAGAGGTAACTTGGCACCATGTTTATCTAATAGTAGGAAGTAACAATCCAGATCTACTATGAGAAGATGGTTCATAAGTTCCATGGTGTCTGGGTCTTGGGAAAATTCATGCATTCTAGGTGAAAATTTAGGATGATCTTGAATATTTTCCTCTATGACAGGCTCATTTTGAGAAGGGGGCAGTTGTGCACTGTCCCTTTGGGCATTTGGAATAAAAAGTTTAGGTGGACTTTCATACGTAACTTGATTTGACTCCGTGTTTTTTTTGCATGTGACCTTGTGATTGGTATACAAAGATAAGACCTAGGTTGATTGTGTGAAATTTGGGGGTGATTGGTTTATGAGGATGATATGAAGTTTATTGTTTGAAGGATGAGTGTCTATGTGCTTTAATGGTTTGGATTTGGAAATGTTATGATTTGGGTTTAGATTTTGATAATGATGGTAGGGATTTATGATACAACGATTTGGCCATTGGGACTTGGGACCAAGATTTGAAATAGGATAGTGATGTTTTGTAAGATGAATGGTGTATGAAGGTGATACTTGGATAAAAACCAAAATAGGTTCAAGTAAATCTAGATCTCTTGTATTTGAAGGATGACAAGGATTTTATCATGTAGACAAGTTCGTGAGCAATAATAGGATAAGGATTACCCTTTCTTACTTGGGGTAGATAAGTTCCCAAGAAAATAGGATAGGATATGAAGTCCACTAACTTAGGATTAGTCAAAGATCCTAAGTTAATTTATCTGAACTTGATAATGGATAACTTAACACACTACTTTAGATAGGCAAGTTCTCAAGCAAAATGTAAGTTAGGGATGAGGGATAAAAGACCTAGATTTGACTCTAAATTTTTTTGATTTTGGATTAGGGATGGATTAGATAATGATTGGTTATGATAGGTTAAAATGGATGATTATGGATAGATGGAGATCAAAGTCTTGATGATGAGCACAAATCTAAGTCTAAAATGAGGAAAGTGACTATGGTTAGGAGGATGAAAGTTGATTATGGTGTAGTGGATGGAAAAGAGGAAATGATTAAGATGGAAATGAGACAATATTTTGGTAAAGGTGGATGTGGTGGATGATGCTAGGTCTCTCTAAGGTCTACTTTGAGAGAAAATTTTGGTCTCAATTTCTGATATTACAGAGGGTTGATTGACATTTTTATGAGACAATAGCAAAAGTGTTGAACCACAGGTCAAAATCACTAAGATAGTGTGGGCGCTAAAGGACAGAGAGCAAGAATTGAAAGGTAAGGCACAAGCATTGAAGGACAAAGCACGTAAGTGCTAAAAGTAGCAAAAGTGCTAAAGGATAGAGCATAGGCACTAAAGCACATGCCAAAAGCATTAAGATACAAGTCGAAAGTACTAATTTGAAGGTTTGATGATTTTGGCAAGAGATTTAAACACACACTAGGACACAATGGCTAACTTGACGTTTAGGATACAATAAGGTTGGATAACTTATACTAATTTTACACATGAAGACATGCCATACACATGAGCACATTCCCTAAATTATTCAAGGAGTGTCAAGTCTTGTGAACTCACAATGAAAATTAATCCATTAATACCATTTAACATGTGATGGATAGATTGGGCTAGCCACGTACATAAGAAATCCATTACCTTGGAGTGTTTAAGGCTTCACCAAAGTTAGCTGTATCTCAACCCATGGAAGTACATGTCAGCACAAGTTTCTCCTTCTCAACAACAATGCACCACAAGAAATGACAGCTGAAAGGTCTTAACTAGGCTTACACAAGTTCTCTAGGGGTGTCCTCGATATACTCAAGTTATGAGGGGCTCAAGTACTTGAACACTAGTATGTCTACAAGTGTGGGATTGGAGCAAAGTCTCAGACGATCCCTTCACCTTGTGTCTTGAATCACCAGGAGTCCCAAGGATATATACTAGACATGATAATGACTAGATTAAGGTGCAACTTTCACTCTCCCCCTTCTATATACCATATTAGAACACGTGGTTGAGGTTGTTACTTGGGGTGATGAAATCCCCAAGTAGGCCTCCTAAAGGGAAAGGTTAATGTTAGGTGTTTTTGATCTCCAAGATCGCACTAAGCACAAGGAGAGAGCATACACACACTAACAGGCCTTAGGTTCTAATCTAAACACAAAAAGAAAATGTAATACTTTTGATCTCCAAGATCACACTAGGTGCAAGGAGAGAGCATACATCTATACACTTACACAAGCACAACAAACAAAGTTCATTAACCTTCTAGCTAACTTTAGTGCCTAGATTAGTGGAAAATAAGAGGTCTTGGACAAATGAAGCTACCAAAAAAATATGTTAGGAGTTCCACTTTTTTATCTTTAACTAGCAAAAGGCAAGCTACATGGCTTAGTTACTCCCAAAATCCAATAAGAGATAGCTGAAAGAAACGAACTCTAAGATCACCAAATGCCCAAAAATGAAAGCACTAATGTACATATCAAAAGTGCTAAAAGATAGTCAAAAGCGCTACAACATAGCAAAAGCACCGAGTTACAGAGAAAAAGTGCCAAAATACAGTCAAAAGCGCTAAAACATAGAAAAATAAAAGATTATACCAGAGTGCAAAAGCATCGATTTGCAAATGAATGCACTAATATGAAATAGAGGTGCAAACTTATAGACGAAGGCATTAAACTAGAACTTAGGCAATAAAATCTACAAAAAATATTAATTCCCTACAAAACAGAGGATTAACAACACAAAAAATAAAGGCATACTTCAGAAACACATAGAAAAAAACCTTGTTCTGCAGAAAACTAGAGAACATGAGATAAATACACTATGATGCATAAGTGCTATGACATAAGAAAAAGCGCTAATCCAGACTGAGATCTCAAAATCCTACAAAAAGGTAGATTAGTTTCTTGCAAAACAAAGAGTTAGTCAATCATAGAAAACAAGAAAGCTACAAGCAACCCAAAAAACATCAATCTACAAAAAACAGAGAAGAAAATGAGACAAAAGGCTGTGTTACAGAAGCATTGAAATACAAAGTGAAAATGCTAAGATATGAGCAAATGCGCCAAACCACAGAAAAAAGTGTTGGGATTTAGGCAAAAGTGCTAAACCACAGAGTGTAAGTGCTAATCTGCTAAGAAAGCATTGAACCACATTCGTAAGCACTATTCTAGAAACTTGGCCGAGAAACTCATGAAACTTCACTAAAAGGTTGTTAGTAACATGGATGGGCGTCCCACTGGGCATGCCAAAATGAAGACAAAAAATAATAAGAGGAAAATAATACAAAGATAAATACAATTAACACAAATTACCTTCACCTCAAATCAATCTTTCTCCTCCGATAGAGCAAAAATGGAGTGCACCCAAGCTCCACTTGATATGCTCTTGATAATGCTTGTATGAATATATGTGGATTGTTTAATAAAGAAGCATATTCTTGGTATAATGGAGGATAGTATGATAGAAAAATGGCAACATGTACTTGATAGAAAAATATGTGATGTTGATGGTTGAATGGATCATTAATTTATAGATTCATGATAGGAGGAATGGAGGGCTAAGATTAAGAGGTGCACCAGATGGATGAGATTAAGAGGTGTAATGGATGGATAAGATTAAAAGGTACACTATGAAATGGATGGCTAGGATTTGATGAGATGAATTAAGGATAAGGATGGAAGCTTCTACGGCATCTTTATGTGAATGGTTGAGATTAAAAGATGTATGAAATGAGTGGTGGAGATGAAAAGTTAGTTTGACTTTTGTGCAAGTCATGTGACTCTCAATAATTAATCAAATAATATAATTATTTAATTAATTATTGGAGAAGGGTGATGATGTGGGAAGTTTGAATTAATTAAATAAATAAAATTTATTTAATTAATTTGGCTCAAGTAGAAAAATGGATTAATTAAATAAATATAATTTATTTAATTAATTTGGTAAAAGGATAATCCTAATTTAAATTAAATTAAATTAAATAATTTAATTAATCGAAATGAATGATGGAAGGGGATATGAATGTGTCGCAAGGTAATGTTAGGATGGTGTCGGAAGTGATGGTGGAGGTGTGGTCAATTTTGAGTGTCTACAAAAGTAATCAAGTCAAATAATGGAGGTGAATACAAATCAAATCAATTTCTAGATTTTTACAAAAAAATATGGAATTAAGAGAGAGTGCACTACTTCCTACACTCCACAACAAAATGGAGTAGCTGAAAGGAAGAATATGGCCATTGTCAAAATGAAAAGGAATGGGATGAAAGAAAATAATTTGGATAAGATTTTTGGGTAGAAATAGTACATACAATAGAATATCTTCTAAATAGAAGTCCTACAAAAGTAGTTTAATGAATGATTCCTAAACATGCATGGTCTAGAGTTAAGCCAAAAGTTGATTATTTGAGGATGTTTGGATGATGCACACATTCTAGAAGATAAAATGTCTAAGTTGGATCATAAAAGACTAAAATGCATTTTCACTGGGTTGGATCAAAAAATAAAGCATACAAGTTGTATGATCCCATAAGTAAGAAACTAGTGATAAGGAGGGATGTAATATTTAAAGAAGAAGCATAATACCCTAAGGAAAAGGAAACAAAGGAAAATCAAATTATCATTGTTATAGTTGAAGAAGAGAAAGAACTTGAACCCTCAAGTGAGGGAAACCAAAAATATTAGAAATATCAATGGAGAACGAAAAATAATCATCCATCGACTCTTATGATGGACTCGAATTTTGGGAAAATGACAATAAGGTCACAAGTACAAATGAATTACACCTTGATGACTCAAATCATGGAAAAGAAAGAGTTGCAAACCTTTGAACATGATCAAGAAAAATAAGAGTGGATTGAAGCAATGAATAATGAGATTGAAACAATTGAAGGAAATGACACATGGGATTTGGTTCAGTTGTCTCTTAGTAAGGAAGTTGTTGGTACAAGGTGGATGTACAAAACTAAGTACAAATTTGATGGCAACATTGATAAACATAAGGCTAGATTGGTAGCCAAAT
Organism: Cunninghamia lanceolata; assembly: GCA_027924645.1. Lineage (NCBI taxonomy): Eukaryota > Viridiplantae > Streptophyta > Pinopsida > Cupressales > Cupressaceae > Cunninghamia > Cunninghamia lanceolata. The sequence continues at coordinate 15,696,710 of BSBN01000194.1, read as the reverse complement.
GGTACATTTAACAAGAAGGTGTTGATTATATTGAAACATTTGTACATGTGGCACAGATGAATGCCATCATGCTAGTATTGGCTTTGGCAACTTAACAGGGTTGGAATATTTATCATATGGATGCCAATAGTGCTTTTTTGAATGGTTATATTAATGAAGAGGTTTATGTGACACAACATAAAGTCTTTGAAATTTAGAAAAATCAAATCCAATGAACCCAACTTTATATAGATAGTGGATTAGTAGTAAATGATCTACTTGACTACTACTAAACCCAATATCACATATACAGTGAGCTTGGTATTTAGGTTCGTGTTAGAACATAAGGAGACACATTAGAGTCCAACTAAGAGGATTCACATGTATATCAAAGAGACATTGAGTTATGGTTTCCAATTTCAACATTCAAAGGACAGTAAATTGGTTGGATATACAAATTCAAATTGGTTAGGTTCCAAAAATGATTAGAAGCCTACTTGTGGTTATATTTTTATTTTTGGTTTTGTAGTATTTCCTACTATATCACTTTCTACATAGAGGCAGCGTATAAATCTGTCACCTTCATAGCTTGCTTGACAATAAAGTTGAGAAGATTGTTAGAGGATATGCAACAAATACATAATGGACTCACCATATTGTATTGTGATAACTAGAGGACTATATAGATGACAAAGAATCCAATGTTTCATAGCAAAACTAAGCATATTGAGATTCAACATCACTACAATAGAGCATTGGTTCAACAAGGATTGACTGAAATTGTATACTATCCTACAAAAGATCAAATAGTGCAGATACATTCACAAAGCCCCTAGCTCATGATTTTAAAGTTCTTCCCAATAGTCATTATGGGGGAGAATAAAAGAATAATGCCCATTGTATAGTTTGCATGTATTGTTAAGTTTAAACTGCATGTATTATAAAGTATTGTTAGTCGGCAATTTGCATGTAGATTGCATGTAATTTTAATTCATTTTACTATTGTTTGATTTTTCTATATAATAGACAATTTCCCCACTCATAAGATACACAAGTTGGGGCTTTGCACACCTGTGTTATGCATGATCTACAAATCATTATTCTTTTTATTTGTATTGCTACTCTATTCCTTCAATGTGATATAAAAAATTAATAAAAAATTAATGTAGAAATTGTTATACAATTTTCTCCCAAAAAAATTACAAATCAATATTAAAATCCACTAATCATATATGAGAGAGAAACTACATAAACATATATAAAATTGCATACATAATCTGCTTTGTGTAAGCCTATGGCAAATAGCAGATTGGATATAGGCAAGAAAGGTTTAGACAATCCATCCACACAAAAAGCCCATAAAAAATAACAAGCATTAGAATAAAGAGTAGTATGCTCTCCCCTTCTCTCAAAATTGGATTGATTACCAAATTCAAGTGTTTCTCTCCTTTTTCTTTTTCCTATGTTGGGTTTCAGAAATCAGTTCAATGTCTTCGCACTTCCATGGTATCATAAAACAGGGCTCTAACAAATATCCCATCTTCCTATGTATAGGAAGTAATACACATTGCATAGTGCACACTGATTTTATAGTTAACACAGGTTCTAAATCTGCCAACACTTCAGAAAAGTGCACTCTTTAGAAACTGCAAATAAAAAACCTGGTTACTTCTTATCACTTCAGGTCTGACATAGCGCACCTTGTTAGCTGATAGGCTTTTCCCTGTGGGCTTTCAAGCTCACAAATGCCAGAAAAGTTGTTTCACATTAGAAAATATTATTCATTCGATAGAATTGTCTCACTTTATGAGAAAAACCATTCTTGTCAGTACAATAAAACACTTTCAATTATCATTATCATGCATCCATATTCCTTATCAGCAAACCTACTACACCTCTTAATGGTGCAGGTGCTAGTTATAACGCAAGCCTATGTTTACAGATTGCTTAACTTAGCATCCCCAGCATCACCAATAATCTCTGCAAGAACATTGTCCTTGACTGAAATGATGAAACCGGTTTGCATCTCTTACAATTATTTGTCTTGCAACAATCTTGGAGATAAACTTTGTCACTGTGTGGCAATCAACACATACTCGAAGGTTTTTGACAACTCGAATAGATGTTCCAGGGGGTGTGTTTAACAATCCAAATGCAATTGCCAACTTCTCACTATGGTGGCAGAGGAATAATTCTTTTTCTTCCTCCTCCACATCAGTCAGTACATGTCTTGAATCTGGAAGATACCCTGCTGCCTTCATCTCCCAAGACAATCTCTGTAACTTTGTATAGATCTCTTCTGTCTGTGGGTGTGATCTGTCCCCTACACAAAAAACATGTAACATTTTATGACCTTCAATCCAACTACATCCAGGTATCTTTTTAATTCCTCTATCTTTCATCAATCCTCTTACTATTTGAACCTCCTCCCACTTGCCCACTTCCGCATATATGTTTGACAGAAGTACGTAAGTCGCAGCATTTTTAGGATCCAGCTCATTAAGAAGATTTGCTATAAATACTCCTAACTGTAAATTCTTCTCTGGTTTACAGGCAGCAAGCAAACACATCCACACAACCACAACAGGTTTAACTGGCATTTTGATGATAAAGTTTAGAGTTTCCTCAAGATAGCCAGCCCGGCCAAGAAGATTAACCATGAATACATAATGATCAATTGTGGGTGTAATGCAATAAAAATCACTCATGCCATTGAAGTATTTACAGCCCTCGTCCACTAAACCGGCATGGCTGCATGCTAACAAAACACAAGTGAAGCTTACATGGTCAGGGTATGAACCAGAGTGCTTCATTAGCTCAAAGAGTTTGAGAGCATTTTTGGAAAATCCGTTTTGTGCATATCCTGCTATCATAGCATTCCATGAGATCACATTTCGTTGAGGCATTTTGTCAAACAGTTCACGCGCCTTGTATATGCTTCCACATTTTGCATACATGTCTACCAGGGCACTCACAACTACAACATCTGACAAAAATCCGCATTCGATTATACATTGATGGATATCCATTCCCTGTTCCAAAGCTCCCAATTTGGCACAGGCTGGGAGGATGCTAGCAAAGGTTGTGGTGTCTGGCTTTACACCAGTTAATTGCATTTGCTTAAAAGTTTGCAAAGCCTTTTCAACAAACCCATTTTGTGCATAACCTGCAAGCATTGCGGTCCATGAAATCACATCCCTCTGAGGAATTTCTTTAAAAAGCTTTAAGGCCTCATCAAGATCACCATTTTGTGCATATCCTGCAATCAATGAATTCCATAAAACCACGTCTTTTTGAGACATTTTGTCAAACAGTTGACGTGCCTGGTGTATTCTTCCACATTTTACATACATGTCTACTAGTGCACTTACAACTATCACATCTGAAGAAAATCCGCTTTCCATTATGCTTCGATGGATATCTATACCCTGTTCCAAAGCTCCCATTTTGGCACAGGCTGGGAGTACGCTGGCAAAAGTGAACTTATCAGGTTGGGCATCTGTTCGCTGCATTCTTTGAAACAGTGTCAATGCCTTGTGAGGACACCTATATCTTCTTTGAGCTACAATTATGATATTCCATGAGAAAATGTCTCGTTCTGTCATGTGTTCAAACACTTTCTGCCCATCCACCAAACTACCGCACTTGACATACATGTTGATAAGATTATTTTGAAAAAATGTGCGTGTAGCAAACGCAAATCCCCTGTTAGTAATGAGAGAGTGGATTTGTTTACCTTGTGAAAGAGCCTTTTTGGCAATGCAGACCTGTAATAGTTGAAGATATGTAGAAGAGTGTACAGGGGGGTTGTGTGTAGTAAGCAGAATGTGTAGCGCCTCTTTCAATAAACTCTTTCTACATAATGCTGTGAGATTGAGATTGGCAGTTGATGGCATTGACATTGTGTTTGAAAATGTGCATTGCCATTCAACCCACTTCGCTGCAATAATGACAATGAAACACAGTTATCGTCTTTGTCATCAAAAGTTGTTTCATGGCCATTTATTTAATTCTGTTAATGGCATTGTGTGCGAGTATATTTCACTTTGCACTGCTGAATTTGGATTGCAGATACTCTGTTTTCTTGAAGTGATGTTTTTAACATCAATTGCACAGCAGTCTTGGTCATGCCATTCTTCAGAACAATGACAAATTAAAGATAAATAGCCCGTCTTAGCACGAGCAGCTTTTATGAGTAGGAACATCTGGATTGGGTTAGCATTAAGGAATTTAAAATTTAATTTATGGAAGTAGATTTTTAACAGATTAATTAATTATTTATTTTAATTATAGGTAATGATACATAAATAGTGTTTAAATAATTAAATTGATCATTTGAATTATGGGTAATACCACATGAATGGTGTTATAACTAGCATTTGCACCCATAGGAGGTTCAAGGAATACGCCGATAGGAACAACCAACGACTTTAGAAAATTTTTCGGGGTGAATTTTTTTACGTCGTGAGACAATTCCGAGCACTATAATGCTCACATATAAAAGCCTATTGGCTAATTAAATAATTAAACAACTTAATTTAATTAAGATAATTGTTCAATTATGGCATACTTTGTTTCTTGTGGGAGTGTTTTAACATCTTTATTTAGTTGCTAGTTTTTTTTTTTTTTCATTAGTTAGTATACACAATGATTTAGCCATTGCATAAGGACCCTAAGTGGGTATCACTAGGGTTATTGAGTAGCTTTTTAGCTCTTGCTTGTGGTAGGTTACTATAGTGCCAATGTGTTTTTGAATATTGATTAGTCATTCATGTCTCTGGCTAATAGATTTTATAGATTTTTTGTGTCATTTTTTTTGTTTGGCAATGTTTTATAAAGCTAAGGTGCATGTTTTTAATGAAAGAAATTTAGGAAAATATTTTTCTACGTTGTGATTGGTTGTTCGTTTTTCTCTACAAGTTGTCAGAAGAAGGCATGGTTGTTACCAAAACACAATAAGATAATTTGGTTTGATACCTAATTTGTCCTATGTAATTAAAAGGGGTTGTGGAGCTTGTCATTTGAATAGACAATAGAGGAGTTGAGATTGGGCAAATTATAAAGTAGGGCATAAGTGTTAGTGAGCAAGGTCTAGAGAATAGGTAGTAGTAAGCGAGATCCAAAGAGAAACCATTGGAATTCGGTGGCATTTGGCTAGATCTAATACAATGGACACCATGTTGCCTATTACCAAACAAATATCCTTTTGAAGGTCATGCTCTTTTGTCTCCCTAATTAGTTTGTCGATGAAGGAGATGATGACATTTTTTTATCACATGACCCAACTTGGTAATGTTTGGACAAGTATCAATGGGAAGAAGGTCATCTAAGATTACTACCTAGTGAATATCGCCATGACTATTACCTTTCCCGAAGACAAAACCAATGTTGATGGATTTGTTGAACTATGCAATATGAGAATTTAGCTATAATATGTATTGACAAAACTATAATTTTAGTTACTATAAAGAGATATATTAATTTACTCTATTCACATGGACTAATTAATTAAATTTTATGACTAGTTGCGGCTGAGAAAAAAATTGATCGCAGGTTGCAGGCTTGATGGATTATAGTTTTGCTAGTTTCTATGGCCATTAGCCTATGCTTTGTAGTGCCCATGGTCTTAATTGGAGGGGGGCCATAGGGCTCCCTTCCTTTCTCCTTCAAGGATGTAGTCTTGACTAATGAGCCCTCATCCTCAAGTAATGAAAATGTTGTTCATTTTTTGTTGTAGGCCATAAATGATGTCAAATATGACCAGAAACTTGAAAAACGTGCAAGATCTAATGGTTTCTTGTAGAAGAGTGAGGATCAACCCATTCTTGTCATCAATCCCAACATGATTGTAAATGATGTGCTATATCTTTTAGAGCATGCTTTGATCTAGAAGTTTATGGGAATCAAAGTCTCACTACCCTTCTTGGATAATTGGGCTCATTGAACTTGGCAACCTAAGTGGGGCATGGAGAACCTTATCCTTATTGTGAATGGATTTTTTTTGTGGTTTTTTACAAGAATGGTCAATCAAAATATGGAATTCAAAGGAGGCCCTTATTTTTGCAATCAAGCAGATTTATTCATCAAACCTTGACATGTGGGATTTGATCTTGTGGAAGAGCTTCCTTCACAAATACCTATCTAGATCCATCTTTTTTAGCTACCCATGGAGTTATGGAAACTTGACATTTTACAATCCATTATTGCAATCCTTGGGAAACCCATAGGTTCCTCTCATCTCATGATGAAAGGATGGTAACTACTTATACCTATATTTATGTTGAAATTGATCTCAATAGGCCTCTACCTAACTCTCTAGAGATTAGATTGGGAAACATGCAATGTATTTAGCAAATAGACTATGAAGCCCTCTCCTTCCACTATCATGTTTGTCATGCCTATGAGCATTTACAAAGAGATTGCATACAATTGGTTGCAATTGCCTCCTAGCCTCTTCTGGATAGTTTATAGCAAAAGCTAAATGTAATGTAAAAAATTACATACCTTGCAATTTCATGTTATGTTTCACACTCACCCTAGTGTCCATTCATGTAGCCTGATTTAATCTTATCTCCTTTAAACTGAATTCTTCCTAGAATTTGTAATGGAGCCTTAACCTTGTCATCTTCCTAAGCATCCATGCCAAATTAGAGCTTATTTTCCCAAGATGGTAGTGCAACATGCAGACATTTGTGCAACAAGTTGGCATCCTGATCTATATAACTCCTCAAAGCGTACGTTACCTTCACATGCTACCACCTCATAGTGGCTACTAGCAATTGTAGCACTCCCACAAATGTGCTTGACTATTCTTAGCATATTTCATTGAATCAAATTCAAAAGAATCCATAAATTTAGTAAGTTGCATTAAAGTTATTGGAAGAAAGGAAAAAAGACAAGATTTTCTAATAAAAATCTCTCCAGGCACACAAAAAGCAAGAGAAATTTTTAAGTGTTCTCCTTGGCTACAACACCTTGAACTCTGTATACTACTAGTCTATCTTTGAGGTATATTGATAGATTTTGCAACAATCATTGTTATAGGTATCCATCTTTGCATCCTATTTTTGTAGGATCGATTCAAGAAAGAAATAACTTGTGAGAGAGGCTTAAAGGCTGGAGATTCTCCCACGGATACCTCTAAGATGTTCATACCATTCTCCAAAGTTCATCTTCATCAAACATTTCAATAAGTAGCATTCATGTTTTCTCTTTGAAATCCCTTTACAAGTTCCATAGGAATCGAGCTCCCTAAGAGCTTTATATTTCATACACATATTCTTTGAAAGCATAGAAGTGGATCCTTGGTGAAGCTCTACTTCTTCATTGAGTATTCCCTTGAATTTTTTATCACTACAAAATCCCATTTGTTTACCCAACCCCACTAATTTTCACCATTTGCTACCTTTACCTTTTGCACACTAGGCCCAATGTCATTCCTCGTAGACTAGGGAGACACTTCTCGCTTTGTCACTTGATTATTGTTTCTATTTCTTTGGCATACATAGAATAGAAACAAATATCTTCTTTTATCATTTCACTACTCGTGGAGGTTGAAAGACTAAAACTGGGGGTTTGACCATTCTTGGAAAACTCCCTACCAGTCCCAACACTCTCTTACATTTTCTCAGTGACAAATTGATTAAAAAGGTGATCAAACACATGGAGGTTTGCTATGACTTGTTTCTCATCATAATACATTAATTTTTTTGTATTTCCCTTGATTTATTTGTATGATTTGAGGATATTACACTTTCATTTCTTGTTGTCTCTACTATGCAGGATTCTCTCAAAAACATATAGGTTAGATAAAAAATTATTTAGGAGATTCAGGTAACAACATACTATACCTGTAATCTATATGACCTTGTACGGATGATAACACAGAGTGCAGACATTTGTGTGGTGTGATTTTGTCTAAGGCCAAGATTCCCTACTTCCAACATCGGGTTCTATTTTGTATGTTGATTTTAATTCATAATTTTATTTCTATAGTCCAGTTACATTGTTTCCATAAATCTATTAAAAAAACTAGTGACATTAGTTTATTATTTGTAGACTTATATTAATCATGGGAAGCTTTAGTCTAGTTTGCAAATCACCTTCAATAAGTCTGGAATAGGATTTAAGTAGAACACTTTTTCCACATTCACATTTCTAATGAACCTAGCGTGAATCACTTCTAATAGACTTCTAGTTTATAAATAAAAACTATGTGTTGTGGGCTCTATGAGTTTCATGATCCAATCTTCTCAATCTAATAGCTTTGTGCATAGTGTTGGGATAAGTTGCCATTAACTTGCAATCCTAACCAATTCATGTGTCTCTAAAGTTCTTGGAATGTGTTCCCCAACACATAATGACTTTGAGAGATCAATTATATATTAATTACATCACTTTGACTTTTGCAATTAAGTTCTAAATGGATAATGCCAAACTTGGGCGCCCACTTTGAGATGGGAGCCATGAAGACCTTGTTGACTTCTCCTAAGTCTTAAAATAGAGTTTGATAACTCCTAGTGAGTGGGAGTTAAACTTGGGACTTATTTTTAGACTTGGAGTTGTGCTTTTTTATGTACATGAGTGGATAATGTTGAGACACCTTGCATGGATATAAAATTGGAGTTAACTAAGTGTTAGAGATGCATGTATTGGATATTGCTTGCATGTGGTCAGACTAGCTTGCATGTACTTGCATGTTGTTGCATGTTGTTGTATGTTACTTGCATGTTGTTGCATGTTGCTCATATGGACTTGCATGTTGTTGCATGTTGCTCATATGGACTTGCATGTTGTTGCATGTCACTTGCATGTGTCTACATGTTGTTGCATGTCACTTGCATGTGCTTGCATATTGTTGCATGTCATTCTTATGGACTTGTATGACTTTGCATGTAGTTGCATGTCAGTTTTGTGAGATTACTTGCAGAACACTCCAACTCCAAAAACTTGCAGGATGGTACATTTCAGTGATTCAAGAAATGAGTATTCATTGCATGTTGTTGAAAATGTTTGCATGTCAATTTTAAGATATTACTTGCAAGGCACTCCAGGTCCTGAAAGTTGTAGGATGGTACATCTCAGTATTTCTGGTAATGGGTATCAGTTGCATGTTGGATCTAGTGTTTGCATGTCACTTGAATGTACAGAACAAGATATTTCAGAATAACCTTGGGGAGATCAATCTTGCATGTTGTTTGCATGATTTTGATGTGTATTTGATCACTTCAGTTATCTGAAACTCATTGGGCAAATATGGACGCCCAAATGGAGGAGTTTTTGATGTTGCTTTTATTTGGTGATAAGTTTGATGTTGGGACAACTATATTTAGCCATCTTGGGCACCCACATCACGAAGGGGCGGTTAACTCAAAGCTTGGACTTTGTTTGAGTTTAGTCTTCTTAATTTAAGTGAACTTGATTTTTGCATGAGCTTTGAAAACTATGTTATTAATTGTAATTTATTATAATTTGAGTTTCAAGCTTTTGAATTAAGAAGCTTTTGAATTAAAAGAGGGTTTTTTTATTTAATTGTAAACCCCATACATTTTCCAGAGAGTTGATTTGAGGAAAAAATACTTAGAAGAAAAAAGCAAAAGTTTTTGAAAAAAGACTTAGAGAAAAAAGCAAGAAGCTTTTTGTGAAGTGCATCAAGGACTTAGAGAAATTTTAGTATTGAATGTAATCTTTTCCAAAGAGATTTAATACAAGCACCTGAAACATCTTTGAGTGTGGAGTTTTTTCCTGAAAGGATTTCTCCATGTAAATACTGTGCAAGATTTTTCTCTTCTCTTCTCTTCTACATTGGATTGAATGTGCAAATCAATTGTTCATTAATTGTTACAGATTAATCTTTATTTCAGCTTTGCATACACAAAATTTTAAAGTTTATAGCAGCAATTCTACCTTCATTTTCAACACATAGGAGTCAAAGAAGCATCACTAAGTCTAACACTTCTACCACTTCCATTACAACAACTACTAATTTTCCTTCATTTTCATATGACCAAGCCATTACCAGATTACCACCTATTCCAAAAATGTTTATTCAACAAACATCTACCCTACCTTCTTTGATAGCCACATCTTCACGCAACACAGAACCAAAATTTGATTATGAGAGTGTCTTGAGACCTTCATCTTTCCAAATTCAAAACCTAGAACAACATCTTTAGGACTTTCAGGCATTCTTGACTCAAGAGGTGACTTAGATAACACTACACCCTCTATTGCAGAATCCCTTATAAAGATGTTGGAAACTCATCTTAAAGGACTTGATCTATTGTGTGGGCTTGCTCACATTAATCATAGTGATGTGTCATCTTTAGCAACTTCTCATGAAACCACCCAAGCCTCCCATCATCATGTCACTCACTCACAAGTCTCTATGTCAATGCCTATCTCTAGTATCCAAACACAAACTTCTACATAGCTGATCACTTATCCATTGTGAATGGTGAGGAACCCAATCCATTCATATGGATTTGTCCCCCCTAATTCTCAATAATTGTCTTTTGGTTCCATAGATGGGCACACCATTATTTCACACTCCATGGCTATGCAAACACTTCCTTCTCAACCTATGACATCCATACCTTCATATAGCATTTCCATACCCACCACCAATACACCTCCTCTACACACCATAGATCTTGTTGTTAATCAACTTATGTAAATTGTTAGTAATCTTCAACAATAGTTATCCTCTCTTTCTACTACTTCCTCGCAACCCATCTGAAAGGAAGCAAGGTATGTGGAAAAGCGTCCTACACTAATCTACTAAGGAAATATTTATGCAAATTTTAACTTTTACTAGTTACAGGTTATTAGATGCACATTAACAAAAAGGTAATAACACATCAAAAATGAGTACAAATCTCACAACACAAGATATACGTGGGGAAAACCCTTTCTGGTAAAAAACCCCACACTCCAAAACCTGCACAATGTATTATCAAATCAAAAGATGATTACAACATAATTGCAATGCAAGCATTTTTTAAGGAGTACACAAATGTCAATTCTCATTCGCATCCCATGACCTTTCACATTCTCTAGCCACTTATTTATCAAGCCTCTTTGGCGATTATCCAATGTCAGTTTTTCATGTCGTCCAATAACAAACTAACTGACGACGCCTTTATTAAATATAGGGCACTCCCTCTGCACTCCCCCATTAACTATCTTGGGGAGAAACTGTTGATGACAAAGTCACCAAAATTTATCTTGTTGCATGTACACAAGGTGCCGACACATGGAAAAACAATGCCAAGTCAACATGGGATGCCTACCTCCACATATGAGGACAAAATTTACATAGAAAATTACAATAGTAGGCAAGAATAAATAAATACAACATTAGGAACTTGCAAAGGTTGAGACACCTTAATTCCTAACACCAGCATGTCACCATATGTTTGACATAGTCCACTGTCAATGCACATTCTTGCTACCCCATGACCTATAGGCTTTGAGATTCCCTAATTTAAAAATATAATGGCAAAGGGGATCTTCAAACTCACATATCAGCTTTCACAGTGTTATGCACATATTTCATCTTCCAAGATGAGTTTCTAGCAAAGATTTCCCTATGCTCATTGAAAAATAATGCGTTGGATTGGTTTTGCTCACTCCTTGACCATTCAATAAATTATTTCAACCAACTTGTCCACCAATTCTTACAATATTTTCAAAAAAACATAGGCCCCCAAATGACATTCACTAACTTGGTCTATTGCAAAAAAGGAGCCCAAGAGAAGGTGACTGACTTCATCTTTTGGTACCAATCATTGTTTTCACAATTACCCTATCCCCTCCCTGACTCTGATGTGCAAAATCTTCATCAAAATATCCATCCTCCACTTAGGGAGAAAACCTTGATCATGTGGTACTCCTCTTTTCTTCATTTGTGCACTACTCTTAAAGATTATTAGCAATCCATTGACCAATTTGAAACATCTTCTACTTTGTCAACTCCTGCTACTCCTTTAAATAACTCAAATAAAAAATTTAAGAGGGGTACTACAAATTATTTCAAAAACACATCTTCTACCATCAATAATGCAGACACCTCCCTAATATCTAGGGCCATGGATCTTATTACTTCAAGACAACAAAAAATTAGATAGTTCACTCCTTTATCTGAGTCTCTTTAGTTAGTGTTACAGCAACTCCTTACCCACAGCTTAGTATAGTTGCTACCTGTTGATGGTGTTTTTAGCACGCAACAACGTAGGTGTGATTGCTCGTTTCACACCTCTCTTGAAAAGTATCTCACCCTAGGCAAGACTACTCCAAGGGTAATACAGCTAGGTCTTAGCTTGCTTGGAATTTCTCAATGGTTATGTTCTAGCTGTACCTTCAAGGGGTCTTACATGCAGTCTGCAAATCTTCGAGGTTGAGACAACGAATACACATAAACCCTATTATGATTTTCAGCTGATAGACCAAAACAAGGTGCTGCTGAAATTTCTATTCTAACAACTAAACATTGGGTTTAAAGAAAATGCAAAAGATTTAGGGTTAGAAGGAATCCTAAGTGACATTCACAATGCAAGGGTTATCCTTAGTAGACAAATATTCCAGACTTCAAACCAGTTCTCTGAGTTACCAAACTGAAATGGGTGTTACAGTGCTACAGAAAATGGTGCTATCTTCAATGGAAGTCGAAAGATTTTCAGACCACATTCAGTCGTTAAATACCCAATAAATGGCGCAACTTAACTCATAAAATGAAGTTGAACTTTAGCACAAATAATAAGCCCAGGCTAACTTTACACAGTTATTTACCATCAGCAAATAACTAAAAGTATGGACTTGGAACATTCATCAAATACTGCAATAAACCATTAACATCATAAAAGCACAGCTAATCTAACTATGGGAGAGCAAGAAGCAAACCATGAAGACCACAATGAATTGAAACAAGATGCAAATTCTCAGAAATACTACAGAAACTTGCTTTGTATTTAATTCAAATGGCACAGAGTCAACAATTTGGCATCAAAATCTCTCTTACAAAAGTGGGAATGGCAGCCCTTTATATAGAAAGCAGCATACCCTAGCCCTTCAAATGAACGGTGGAGATTAACTCAACACCGACGGCTCAAATTACATCAGGAAAGACCCACATTAATTCCCGGATTACATTTTGTCTTTTATGAAAAAGACGAAAAAATAGCTCCAGATACATTGAATCTAGTCATTTTGACTAGCCAACTCAATACATTAGTGAAAAGACTCATTTAGGAGGTGAGAAGAAGACAAAAATGAATCACATACTGTCCAGATATATCAAATTTACAACAATGACAGGATTGAATCAATAAAATATTCAAATAATATTAAGATTCTTTATCCAGGTCGATACTATCCCTGCTGGACAGCTTATTCCGATAGGCCAACCATGCCTCAAGTGCTGGATTGATATCAGACGGGTCTGGATCTTTCAGATGATGTATTCTGTAATCGAATACCTCTAGCTCCCGACTGAACCTAGTGTATATCCTTTCAAAATCTGTCTCTGCTCTATGGAATGCTTTGAATTCTGCTCTGAGGTCACTTGCTTTATTCAGCCGTTCCTCTGTACCTAGCACAGTGCCTTCAAATAATATAACATGCAGTTTACCTTTGCATTTTTTGACCTCGAAAGGAGCATAATCATCAAAAGATTCATCTCTACAGCTTCTCAAAGCATCGCTGATATCGTATACGATAGATCTCAGCTCTTCGTCGGCGGGTTTATATGCTTCCTTTACTTACTCAAAGGTCTCTTTCCTCAGAAGTAACTGCTGATACCACTCAATAGCCTTCGGGAGCCTATCTCCAATCAAAATATCCTCTGTGACCAAGGTTTGAGCTGGCAACTCCCGGATACCCTTGATTCGCGGATACATGTGAGAATAGTATTCGTCAAACAAGTCACATTCATCACACAAATCCTTCCATTTCTTAAGCAATTCCACTGTACGTTGGTGGATTTGAGCAGAGGCACTTATGGCGTCGCATCCCGCCTCAAAAACATTCATCAACCAATTCTCGACGCTTTGGGACTTTGATCTTACCTCGCTCAGCTTTGCCATTTCATCTGTAGATAGGAAGGTAGGCACAGTCCTCATATCTCCCCCTGCATCTATTGGTTTTACCAAAAATTGAAGACATGCCCTGAGCTCCTCGTTTTGGCGCTTTAATTCCTTCTTGGACATCTCGTCCTTATCCAACTGCTTCAAAATTGACGTAACTGATCCCTTGAAATCATCCACCCTTTGAGCACGGGTGGTTGGGCCTAAGTCGACTGTAGATATCACATAATCCTCTGCCCTGACCTGATCTCTCGCTACGTCAGCTGGAGGGACAGCTACCTCCGCAATCCTTGAGCCTGATTCGCTCTGGTAGATCCTTGATTGCACCTTTGCCCTCTTTTGCTTCTGAGGTTTTTGAGCCTGTGATAGGATGGTGCTTAAATCAATTTTCATTACTTCAATCTGGGGTTCTGGGTATACCATCCTATCCTGCAGCCATTCGGGAGCGGAAGATTTGTTCAACTTAGCGGCTCCATCCTTATTTGATACAATCAATTCTTTGGAAGGCCCTTGTTTGGGCTCAGGGCTCTTCTCCTTTTCTCCTTGGGCCAATTCCTTTAGGCTCTCAAGCACATTTTCCTGTGCAATTTCCAAAACTTCCTTTGTTGGGTCCTTGCTCAGTGGACTATCAGATATATCAATTATCTTTATACCAACAAACGTGTCGAGGGGGCTTTTATCATTTTCACTGGTCAGCGCTCCCTCGCTCTTTTCAGTCACTACCCCGTGCTCTTGTAATCCTAACTCCGCGCATACTTTCTCAATACCATCCAACAAAGGTACTTCTAATGACATCGCAGGCATTTGTGAAAGGGGAACAGCAGAAGAAATTGTGAAGGAAGGGGTACTAATTTGAGTCAAATTAGCGAAAGCAGGCAATGGTAAGGGAGAAGAAAGGGTAGGGTATGTAATGGCGAGAGTGGGAGAAACAGGATTGCTGAGATCACCTGAGGAGATTGCCAGTGGGCAGGAAGTGGTAGTAATCCCAGAGGAAGGAGAAGCGGAAGGAGATGATTCCTGCACAATGACGGCTGAAGTGGTGGGAGAAGTAGATGAAACGGAGGAAGGAGGAGGAATAGAAGTAGAGAAGGTGGAAGTCAAAACAGCCGTTCCTGTATCGGGCATGGGGGTTTGGGAGATTGAAGGAGTTGAATCATCCTTGGTAGTAACATTCTCCTTGCTCGCTGCTTTTGTTTTTACCTTCTTGGCCTTCGAGGCCTCCCCAGCACTATCTGGCATGTCTTTCCTCTTAGTAGCTCTGGGCCTAGGAGGTGGATCCTTCTTCCGGGGAGATCTTACAAGAGGTTTTTTCACTTTTCTTGCCCTTGTCGCCAAAGGGGCATGTTCATCAATATCTGAATCCTTTCCCTTGATTGGCTCTGTATCATCTGTCCCCAATACGGGCTCATCCTCCTCTCCATCGGAGTCCTTATCTGATTCAACTGTCGTATAGGTCAGTTGGACTCCTTGCCCCCTTAGGACACCCAATTGTGCTCTAACCCAGGCTTTACTCAATCTAATTGGCTCCTTCATGATCACATCCAAGGAGCTTTCTTCAGCGTTCGCCCAATTGGGTAATGGGATGGGTAGGTGGTATTGTGTCTCCCATGGGCCTCTGACCATGACATTATCATCGTCCTGCAATTGATCTGGTACTGCCATTACATGAAATTTCTTAATAAAATCCAAGGATAGCCTCGAATGCACCCTCTTCATGACCTCGTAGTCATCAGGGCAGTTGGCCCAGAAATCTTCGATATGATCCTTGTGAAACAACTTCCTGCTCACGAACTTCTCCATCACTTGATTTGGGTCAAAGTGAGCCCTGGCATTGTAATAGTGCAAGTTCAGGAGCTGGAGCTCTTTATCAGAATACTCAGTTGAGGCGAGGGAGGGGCACGCGTAGAGTCCTCTGCCAAACTTGATGGGGAATTGGACATTTGTCTTGTGCAGGTGCTTGAGCTTTTCGGCACATGGCACTAGTTGCCTAGACAGTTCTAGGAGCACTGTCTTATCATTGGGATATCTTGGCAACCTATATGCCATTCCAGTGAAGCCTTGTACCCTGATGTATGTAAACTTTTCAAATTGGATATACCACCGGCCATATTGGATCACTTCGTTCATAGCCTCGGCTGAAATCCTTAAGGCTGTATTACCTTGCAACTTCCTTGTTATGTACATGGTAAATGCGTCGTTGATCCGCTTGAAGTGTATCAATGATTGTGATGAAGTTAATTGAGGATAGCCTTCATACACCTTGACCTGTGTCTTTTCATCATTCCCGATTTCTCCGATCTTGGACAATCCGTCGTAATGATTCATTCTTGCCAATGCATAGACGACGTAGGATGTCCATCTGAAATATTTCTTCTCATTGAAGTTGCTGAAAGCTTCATGTATATTGTCGCTAAGGATTTGCGACCAATGGAACTTGGTTCCCTTCAATACTTCTGAGATGATAATGAACATCCAATCTTCAAAAGTGGAAGCAGCCGGTAACCCATACACTCTGCTCAAAAAGGTTACTATATCCCCAATTTCATCGTGGAAATCACTTCTATATAGTACTATGGGGAGCTTGACAAGAGCGGATTTCTTGCTCTTGACCCAATGATCATTTATATGTTTTCTGCATCCCTCCACATCTTTATTATATGCCTCCTTGGATGCTTGCCTGTCAGGCATAGTCATGGTTTTGTGCCACGGGATATCTAGCATCTCTGCCAAAGCAGGCGGGGTCAAATCAGCTAGGATTTCTCCACTAGCTGTCTATATTTGTCTAGATACGATATCGTATCTATCTGCACAACTTGCCATCAATTCTGCACACTGAACAGAGGTCGGGAAGGCAGCTGCTTGTCCGAGTCCACTGTCCTTAAGTCTCTTAGCCCGAGGAGTCGGAGTGGGTCCGAAGATTCTGAGTCTGAAATCATCTAAGTCAATATGACCTAGATCGGTGTCTCCCACGTTACTCCACCCAGAGTGGATTTTGGTCTCTGGGGGTATCCCTTTGAACTCGTACTTCATGGCTTGAGCTCGTGCAGTCATCTAATCTGCAAAACCAGACCTTATAAGCTTGATACCAAGTAAGTTCCTTAATATACTCCTAGGATTAGATAAACCAATCATAAATCTATCATTCATTATAAGCATGCATTTTGAAGGAAGACTAAGTTAAGTTAACATACACAGGGCATTGTATGCAAGTAGATATCAAATGTTGTAAAAAGATTCACCTAAACATCATTATTACAGCATTACAACCCTAATTACCTTACCTTGAACCATCTTCCCTAAAGAAACTTTAGCAAATTCGGCCATTTTGGGAGGTTTGCGTCAATGTGGAGGTTGTCCGACCTTGGGCAGAAAAAAAAAAGTGCTAAAATTGAGGCTGTCCGACCTTGGCAGGAAAATGAGGCAGGTCCGACCTTGGGTGAGGGTCTGTTCTGTGCGTCCCGGAATTTGCGCTATTTTCAAGGGTGTCCGACTTGCGCGAAATGTGGAGGTCTCCGACCTCCAATGGTTTACAAGTCGGTCGGTGGACAAACTAGCACAAAACGATTGCTGGTATAACAGGGGTTCTCCTGCGCAGAATTCAGGTGAGTCCGACTTGCGCGGGTTTCGACGGGGTCTGACTAAGTCAGTGATTGAAGGTTTTAGCGCATGTTCGGACGAAGGAAATTTTAGCGCAAAGAGTTTGATAAGTCCTTTCAGCGGGTTTTTCGAGCAGCACCGACTTCGCGGGGTTATGGATGTCATCCGACTTGGTCGGGCACAAGGTATTGTAGCGCAAAGTCGGACAGAGGAGATTTTAGCGCAAAAAGAGGTTTTCAGAGTTGCAGGCATTTCTAAACCATCCGACCTGATTGGAAACGATATATCAGCTGCGAGGGTCGGATGAGGTCGTTTTTAACGCAATTGGGCGCTGGACTTTGGCGCTAGATCCTGGGGTGTCGGACCATATCGGATGGTTTGGTCGTTTAGAGGTCGGTCGAAGGAAATTCAGCGCCGACTTCGTGCGCGGGGTTTGCAGGGTTTTGACCCGAAAGGGTCTAAATTCACCTAAGGCACCTTAGTTTGTGGTCTTTTAAATCTAGGGTTTGAAAAACTGGAAGGGTCAACACACTAAAGCCTAACCCAGAACTATCACATCTCCGCAATCACAATGAAAAAAAAAAAACAAAAACCCTAACGGTCTCCCCCGACTTACTTCGAAAAACCCTAAAGAAACTCAGAAATGTAGAGGGTTAGAACCCTACCTGTAAATGGCGGTGCAGATTCAATCTTGTCGGGAAGTCGCGGGTTCGAGCTCGGGCGATGTCGGCCGTGGAAAGTCAGAGGTCAAGATGTGCAGCTTTGAAAACGCGGTGAAAAATGAGTTAATCCCACTTAATTTCCCTATTTAGGCCACACAAATCCGCCATTAATTACTCGGGAGTATGGACTGTCAGCGCAGATTTGCAGCTGGTCCGACTTGGTGGGAAAACCGGAGGTCTCCAACCTGGTCGGTTGAGGGAAGAATCAGCGCGAACCGACTTAACCTGTTTGGCGGGGTTTTCGAACTCATCCGACCTGCAGGGTTTGTTTGGGGATCCGACCAAGTCGGCGATTGAAATTTTAGCACAAAGTCAGTTGGAATGAATCTTAGCGCATAGGTCGGACGAAGGGAAAATCAGCGCAAAGGTCGGAGCGACAAGGTTTTGGCACGGAGGTCGGACGGAGGGGTTTTTAGTGCTAGGTCCGACAGACTGAAAATCGGCGCAGAGGTCGGTTGAGTTCAGTTTTAGCACAAAGGTCAGTTGAGTTCAGTTTTAGCGCAAAATACTAAATCAAGGACTCCAGAGGGAAAATAACAACCCTCCTTAGCAAGTTTGAAGCGATTTTTTTTTTCAATGTAAACATTCTATCCAGGGCACAGATACTTTAGACCATACAACCACTCCGAGAGAGAGATCAAAAAACCAAACGACTCACTGGCCAAAGCAAAAAGGGGGAAGGGTCCCCATGTTTAGAATGGGGCGTGTGTGCAAGGCACAACACTACCCATTAGACCTCTTGACCCAAACAAACCACTCCCTAATAATTATGACGCAAAATCTTTTTGCCAATTCCATCAAGTACTGAGACACGACATAGAGCAATGCATGTGTCTTAAGCACATTATATAGGAACTCATCGACTTGAACAATATTCAGATCTCTAGAGAAGGTGATAAAGAAAATAAATTTGTAGCCAAACCAAACCAGAATCTTCAAATATATACAAATTCATTCCGCCCACACTCTTCCAACTTTGTCTATTTGGATTCTTCACCACCCAAGTAGGAAGAGTCCAAGCTAGTTCATCTACCTCTCATTTCTATGCCATAATAGGAGTAGTGGAAGCCCGACTTCAAACATCTCGAAGAAAATCCACTATTGAGCCTTTCATCACATTTTCTCCAACCGACATCATTACAAATGTGTTATATGGCCCTCTTTACATTACCACTCAGGTCAATCTGAAAGTCGTTCATGGTGTTTTGATTGACCCTATAAACATTGTTAATGTTATTATAAAGGAATTCCTTTACATTAATCAGCTTCATAAGGATAAATATGACCTGTTTGACATCTCCATCATGACCCATGATGGTATGGGCCTTCCCACCTTGGGATCGATTACCTTGTTTGTCTAGGAGGAACCAAAGACCCTAGACATCTAATTTTTCATCATTCCTACATCAGATCACTTCCAAGTCTTGCTAGGCCAACCTTATCTCGCAGAAATGAAAGTGGTCTCTTCATCAATTCATAAGTGCCTTAAATTCCAACATAATAGATTCATATACATTGTACCCCATAGTGGGTTCCAACCATTCTAGTAGTGGGGTAATTTCTCGTTAGACTATTTTTGCCCTACTCCCATTAAACCTCTTTGACCCTGGGTAGATTTCTTATTCATAGTCTACTTGTAATATAGAGTTAGTCAACATGGTTCCAGTGCTTCTCTTTCTTCTGGATCTAATCCTTTCATTTGTAATCCCACACTCTTTGGACTTCTCCCTCTAGAGATCTACCAACATGCAGTGATTACTTCTACTCCTCCTCATGTCCCAACAATAGTAAAAGGAAAGAAGACTACATTGGAGGATCCTTCCTATCCACATAATGCTCACCAGTATTCAGTAGTTCTACCCCAACTTCCTATACCATGGCTAGGGGAAAATGCCATTATTTTAGAAATCTCTTCCTGCTTTTGAAGACACTCGACCTTTGGTCACTACCTCTGATCCTCCCACTATCACTATGAAAATTAGGGAAATTTGAGGGTGTATGCACAAAGTTGGGGGACCAAAAAGTCTCCACCATGGGATGTTTTGGTCCAAAACAGGCCAAAACGTGAGTGCGTTATAATGCACTCGCATTTTGACTTGCTTTAAAAGTAAAAAAAATTCATTTTCTCACATTCACCCACGGCCAAAGGAGTTTGTATGCGAAAAAATAGTCTTCAAAGCACGACCGCATTTAAGGAAAGTCTCTCCAAGCAAGTGCAAGGGTGATATCGACACTTTCACAATGTCACCTCGCCACCAAAGACATCGTGAAGCAAATTTGGAGGGCCTATCAGCTGAAGAAGGTAGGGTTTGTTTAATTTTTGTTAGTTTAAGAAGAATTTTTTACTTTTACAATGTTTGATTAGTTTTTTATTTGCATTTATAGTTAATGAGGCAAGAGAAAACCCAAATCCAGCTGAGGAGGGTCAAAACAACCCCCAAAACCCTCAAAACCCACCTTCATGTCCTCACAATGTAAGGGATAGTCAAGAAAACTACCTACGGATAATAGAAGAAAACAAGAAAAATATTCAAACTCTTATTCACATGCTAAACAATCCAAATTCAAGCACCGATCGTAGGAGAGCACTTGCGAAGTCACTAGAGGAGATTGTTTCCCACACCGATTTGGTGACAAAACAAATCACTGAATTTCAAGACTATAGGGAGAGGTGTCGGCAATAACATGCCGACAAATTGTCATATGAACAAGTGAAGAATGAAAAAATTACAAAATCTCAATTATGTGCATACTTTATTAATCCTAAAACTGGCCAAAGATTAGAAGAAACTTGCAAACGGTTCCCTATTCATTGGTGTAGGAATGAAGAAATATACCAAAACTTTTGGGATAGATGGTACATGGTCTTCGATGAGCGCCCATGCAACAATGATGAGGTGCCACAATATTTCTTGAGGAAACTCCATTATGAGTTCGTCCTCAAGAAGATTCCTAATTATTTTGACATTCGTGAGTTCTAGAGTAGAGGTGGTGGCTCTGCCCAAGATAGAGAGGGGGATCAACGAGATAAAAACCGTGTACCTGTACCCCTGTTGAGGCCAGAACATAGGTCACTCCCTTCAACTTTGAAGGAGAGTGTTGAGGTGGAGACATTACATTCATTGACTACTCTCATGCAGTCTCTATCACAACATATCGATGATCTTACCCAGGCCGATGAGGGTGAGAGTAGTAGGCATCATTTGTCCCCACATTTGTGCAGTTCATGTGGGAACCTATGTGATTATGGGACGCACAACGCATGACAGGACTCTCGGTAGGATGCTGCAATGCAGGGGCAACATCCATTGATGGAGACATCTATATTAGATGAGATTGTTCTCATTGACGATCTCTTATAGCATACATTTGGTATTGACTCTCAGGTAATTTTTTAGAAGTTTCATCTTGATTATATATTGTTATTTGAAATTTGTAATTAATTTTATATGACTATCTATATTATAAGTAAAAAATAATGTATGTAATTGTCTGTGCAATGAAATTCCAAGGTCAGAGTCTTCATCCTACCTCCGTTAGTCGTCCATTGGTGGGTTATGAGAGGAGGTCAAGTTAGCAGGTATGTAATTTATCACATGATCATAATTATTGTAGATATGTTAATGGTAATAATATTTTGTGACAATTTGATGATTTCAACAGGCACCGGCACCTCCATGGTTTCCTTGGTCCCCTGGACACAAATCTGCCACTTATACGGAGGTAAATTTAACTGTTTATAATCATTATGCATTTTTAAAATAATGTTATGTATTTATTTTGGTTGAATAATGAACTTGGATTTCAGATTCTGAATTTGAATACTCCTCCTCATCTTCGTGAGTCAGCTTAGGTAGGCATTGCTGCATCCATGATGTCTTCAAATCCTTTGATCGAGGTATGAGCCAATAACATGAAAATGTCATAATTTTGTATTTCTTGTTTTATCTCATATCATTTGATGTACATAAATTATATTTATGTTTAGTCAATTTTGCTTCTTGATGCTTCTCACAGGAGGTCACAACTCCAACCCATCTAACTATGGACAAAGAGAGAGACAAGATGATGGAGAGTGATCATCATATGGTGGTAAGTGATCTATTACATATGTGATGTTATATATTTCATGTATATTTTCTATAGTAATGTGCATATTGTTTGATTGTATTAACAAGTGGAGCTGGATGAACTTTTGTCGAAGAGGTCTACTCGACGGTAGGGAGAGGATGAGTCATGGATTAGCTCTCCATCTTCACGGTCAAGCAAGGGCCACTGGTTATTTCATAAAAGTCCATAGGAAACTAGTTTTGGGGATATTTTTTTATGCCTAGATGGCTTTGTATACATACTTTTGTATGTTACCGATGTATATTTTTGTATATATGCCTGTATGGCTTTGTTTGGACATGCCTATATGGCTTTGTATATAAACTAGATGTTATGTTCATGACATTATGTATATGACAGTTTATATTAAATATTTAATATGATCAATTATAGTTACAGGAATTTGGTTTTACACGTGCCAATTGCATTTGCTTGAAAGTTTATAAATCATTTTCAAATAATCCATTTTGTGCATATCTTGCAATCATTGCATTCTATGGGACTGTACAATTCTTTGACCCATCATTTCAAACAGTTCACACACCTTGTCTATGCTTCCACACTTTCCATACATGTCTACAAGGGCAGCTGCAAATACAATACATGTGACAAAATTCCCATATGTTTCATCCTTTGATGGATGTCCATTTTGGCATAGACAAGGAGGATACTGGCTAAGGTTGTGGAATTTTACTTTACACCTGCTAATCCCATTTTCTTGAATGTTTCTAAAGTCTTATCAAAAATACATTTTGTTCATATCTTGCAACCATTGCATTCAATGAGGTGACATTTCTTTGGGGCATCATGTCAAACAGTTCATGTGCCTTGCCTATGCTTCCACACTTTGCATACATGTCTACAAGGGTAGTTGCAATTACAACATGTGACAAATTTCCTATATCCTTTATGCTTTGATGGTTGTCCATACACTGTTCCAAACATTCTATTTTGGTGTACAGATAGGGAGGATACTGGAAAACGTTGTGGAATTTGGCTTTACACATGCCAATTACATTTTCTTGAAAATTTCTAGTCTTTTCAACAAATCCATTTTTTGCATATCTTGCAATCATTGCATCCCATGAGAGGAAATCTCTTTGTGGTGTTGTATGAAACAATCTACGTGCCTTGTCTATGCTTCCACACTTTGCATACATGTCTCACAAGGTAGTTGCAACTATAACTTTTGAAAAAATTGCTATATCCTTTATGCTTTGATGGATGTCTATACTGTGTTCCAAAGATACCATTTTGAAGGTTTTGGAATTTGGCTTTACCCCTGCCAATTGCATTTGCTTAAAGTTTCTAAAGCCTTATCAAAAAATCCATTTTGTTCATATCTTGCAATCATTACATTCAATGAGGTGACATTTCTTTGGGGCATCAGGCCAAACATTTCACATGCCTTGTCTATTCTTCCACACTTTGCATACATGTCTACAAGGGCAACTGCAATTACAGCATGTGACAAATTTCCTATATCCTTTATGCTTTGATGGCTGTCCATACGGTGTTCCAAACATCCTATTTTGGTGTACATATAGGGAGGATGCTGGCAAATGTTGTGAAATTTTGCTTTACACATGCCAATTGCATTTACTTGAAAGTTTCTAAAGTCTTTTCAACAAATCCATTTTTTGCATATCTTGCAATCATTGCATCCCATGAGAGGACATCTGTTTGTGGTGTTGTATCAAACAATCCACGTGCCTTGTCTATGCTTCCACACTTTGCATACATGTCTCACAGGGTAGTTGCAACTACAACTTTTGACAAAATTGTTATATCCTTTATGCTTTGATGGATGTCTATATTGTGTTCCAAAGGCACCATTTCGAAAGGTTTTGGATTTTGGCTTTACACTCGCCAATTGCATTTGCTTGAAGTTTCTAAAGCCTTATCAAAAAATCCATTTTGTTTATATCTTGCAATCATTGCATTCCATGAGGCAACATTTCTTTGGGGCATCATGCGAAACAGTTCACGTGCCTTGTCTATGCTTCCACACTTTGCATACATGTCTACAAGGGCAACTGCAATTACAACATGTGAAAAATTTCCTATATCCTTTATGCTTTGATGGTTGTCCATATGCTATTCCAAACATCCTATTTTGGTGTACAGATAGGGAGGACCCTGGCAAAGGTTGTGTAATTTGGCTTTACACGTGCCAATTGGATTTACTCAAAAGTTTCTAAAATCTTTTCAACAAATCCATTTTTTGCATATCTTGCAATCATTGCATCCAATGAGAGGACATCTCTTTGTGGTGTTGTATCAAACAGTCCACGTGCCTTCACTCTAGGTCTAGAATACACTAGCTCACACTAGGTTGTATTAATCTCCCACTAGCTCACACTAGCTTCACTCTAGGTTTAGAAAAAAACCAAATCTTCATTGGAAGACTTATAGAAATTCACCATGGTTTGAAAACACTCATACATTATTAAATTCACTATACCAACCTTATCCATGCATGGGCAAAGCTCTGTGATCAGTATAACATGTACTTTCTTTGTAAGTGGTCTAGGAGCTTGTAGCCCTTCTCAGAGACCTTTTATGTAATAACTACCTTAATACACCTGATAAATGAGATCTGAGACTTGATTTGGATACCCTTTTTCCCCTTATTAAACATATGCAAAACTTAGGTAGGCTTTCTTTGTACAGAATAGATAAAACTTGGACTGTTACAATCAAATTAGGCCTATTTTAGGGACTATTTTGTAACAACAGAGACCAATGGATTGATCAGGCCCTAATATTGATAGGGAAGGTTTAAGTGGACATATCTAACATGTCTAAACACTCCCCTTGCAGATATCATTCACCCAACACAGGAGATCTCAAGAATACACTAAAATAGGGTCTTTTTAGGACAAAAAGAGTAGGACATATGCTCCTGCATCAGCTTTGATGGATGTCTATACTGTGTTCCAAAGATACCATTTAAAAGGTTTTGGAATTTGGCTTTACACCCGCCAATTGTATTTTCTTGAAAGTTTCTAAATCCTTATCAAAAAATTCATTTTGTTCATATCTTGCAATCATTGCATTCCATGAGGCGACATTTCTTTTGGGCACCATGCCAAATAGTTCACATGTCTTGTCTATGCTTCCACACTTTGCATACATGTCTACAAGGGCAGTTGAAATTACAACATGTGACAAATTTCCTATATCCTTTATGCTTTGATGGATGTCCATACATTGTTCCAAACATCCAAACAGCCTAATGACGATCATATGGATAGTGGCGAGTACATACATACTAATGATCTAGACCTTGTGATGCATCTTGTAGGACATGCATTGATGACATTATATTAACTCCTACTAATGACATTCTTGTATTTTATAATGACACTCCTCTCACATGCCATGATGATATTATTCATTATGTACCATCTTCCAAGATTAGAGATATGCATTTTTTTGGTACTACATATTTATGATTATTTCCCTAGTGTTGAAAATTGTGTTTATTATCTTTTTCATATTCTTCCTATATATAATGATGATTCTCTAAATGTGCTACCTCACATTATACATGATGATGATGAGCCTCATCATGATTATTCTATTGCTTCACATGATTACTTATGCTTTTATGATGATACATTAGCAACTTATCATATTAGAAGTCTTAGTGAGGAGTTATTATGCAATGCTATGATGGTTTTATGGATGGCTTACATTTTGATCTCATTATCTTTGTCTTTCATATTTCATCTTTACATTGTCTTATCTTGTCTTGTGTACTTAATTATGTTTTTTCTTTGGTCCTTTCTCTCAATCCTTTACATCTTATATTTTGATCCTTGGTTCTGTATCCAATGATACTAATGGCTCTTTGCTTTACATATGTTCTTACACTATTTGATCTAACTTCTTAAAGCATTATCTAATATATACTCACATTGAGTGAGGTTCTAGCTTCTTAGAACATTCATGGTCTATCATTATATTGAGCATCTTGTCTATGGTCTATCTCTTATCATTGTTTCTACCTAGCTATTATGAGCATTTACGATCAAATATTGACATAGTTTTCTATTTTAGAGAATTTACATCATTGATCCTACATTTTTAAATCTTATATGCCATGCCTTATGATATTACATTGGTATATCTTAAATATCATGATCTCATATTACTATATCTTGTCTTATAATCTCATCTTATCTATTTGAGCTATCATTGATCTATCCCTTATTCACCATTATCTATTTGATCTATCATTGAGCTATCTTTGATCTATCATGGACACTAGGTTTAATCACACAAATAAGTTAATCACCATGTAAATAGCATGAAATTATGTAAATGCAATGTATTTTGACCTCTAATCATGGCTGTCACAGTCAATACAACAATGGATCAGTCCATTATCTCTTTGTATTTTCCCCAAAAAACCTTATGAAATATGAGCTCTAGTCAGGTAGAATGAATAGCATACATCTTTGAATGTTGTTCACACATGTGCATGCATAGATTAAGGTTTTAGGCATTGAAATGTGTCCTCCACCGGTGGCAATGTATGCATAAACTAGTCATGAACTTGGTGATATTATAGGAGATGCTTAGATGTACTACAAAGAGCTAGAATTAATTAGGTGTTTATCATACAAAGATCAAAGACAACCCTAGGTTGACTATCATGTATCAAAGGCATTATTGTCTTCCTAGACGATACTTATACTCTGGCGTTACGAATGCGAAGTCTACAAGTAGGGAGTGTAGAAGAGAGAAAGAAGAGGATTGTCATAATGAAGAGACAATTGTGTTGGTAATCAGAGAGTAGAAATCCTAAATTAAGAAGGGAAGACAACCCCATCAAGTCAATCATGTCATTCCCACATAAAGGCAATCCTAGCAAGGCCAATAGACCAACTATGACACAGTACACTTATGGACAAGCATGCAATCATGAATTAGCATGCAATATATGGACAACCATATATCCGTTTGACGAGAAAAGCTTCCATTTGGGGGGATCTAGTAATTAAAAAACTAGTCATATGATTGCTAGGATAGTCATCAAGGTCCTAAGAGTATTTATTAATCATCATACCATTATTCACATTTTAGCACTGTCAATACATATTAGGATAATGATGTCCCAGCAAAATAGATAAGGTTGATATAAAAATCTTAGAACACTCATTTTATAAATGTACAGTTATATGCAAATGGTAGCAGTCATATGTCAAGCTTAGAATGGTCATATCAACCTAAGGACTACTTGATTGAATCCTCAGGGCTAGGAGTGACATTTTGCATTCCATAGCTCGTGGGGCTGAACGGACTTTGCCAACGTGTCAGGGTGGGCAGGTAATTGCTAGGGGAGGTCTTGTTTTGTGTGTGAAGTGCCCCAATCGTTCGAGGCAGCAGGCTACCGACAAAGTCCTGTAAGATCCCTAAGATGAAAAAAATGCCAAACTTTGACGGAGCAGTTCCCAAAATTTGTGGCAGATGGGAACATTCCATTTGGACCTAAAGGTGCATGTGGGGTTTGTCCACAATAACTTATCTCGGTTTCAGTCAACTCCAGTCTGTTTGACCATGCCGATATCAAATGCATTCTTGCAAAATGCTTTAGTTTCATGCAGTGGAAAGGTGCTAGGACTGATATTTTGCATTCCATAGGTCGTGGGGCTGAACGGACTTTGCCAATGTGTCGGGGTGGGTGCGTAAATTCCAGGGGAGGTCTCATTTCATGTGCCAAGCACCCCAGTCATTCGGGGCAGCAGGCTATCGACAATGTCCCTTAGGATCCCTAAGATGCAAAAACTACCAAAGTTTGATGGAGCAGTTCTCAAAATTCATGGCAGCTGGGAATATTTTGTTTCAACCTATAGGTGCACATGGGGTCCATCCACAATAACCTCTCTTGGTTTTGGTCAACTTCAGTCCATTTGATCGTCGAGAAATCAAACACATTCTTGCAAACTGTTTCAATTTCATGCAGTGGAAAGGTGCTAGGAGTGACATTTTGCATTCCATAGGTCATGGGGTTGAACGGACTTTGCCAATGTGTCGAGGTGGGCGAATAAATGTCAGGGGAGGTCTCGTTTCATGTGCCAAGCGCCCCAGTCATTCAGGGTAGCATGCTACTGGCAAAGTCCCTTAAGATCCCTAAGACGCAAAAACTGTCAAACTTTGACAGAGTAGTTCTTGGAATTCGTGGCAGCTGCAAACATTCAATTTGGACCTACAGGTGCATGTGGGGTCCATCCACAATAAGCTCTCTCAGTTTTGGTAAACTCCAGTCTGTTTGACCATGCTAAAATTAAGTGCATTCTTGCAAAATGTTTCAGTTTCATGCAGCACAACGTTGCCAGGTGCCGTATTTTTTGTTTTGGTCATCATGGGGCCGAACGGACTGCGCCAACATGTCAGGGTGAGCGGATAAATGTTAGGGGATGTCTTGTTTCATGTGCCAAGTGTCCCAATTGTTCCAGGTTATAAGCTACCGGCAAACTAGAAAGTTGCTAAGACTAAAATTTTGCATTCCACAGGTTGTGGGGTCGAACTGACTGCGCCAACACATTTGTGTGGGTGGATAAATACTAGGGGAGGTCTCATTTCATGTACCAAGTGTCTTAGTCATTCCAGGTTGCAAGCTATTGGCAAACTTGAAAGGTGCTAGGAGTGACATTGTGCATTCTATATCTCGTAGGGCCGAACAGACTTTGCCAACACATCAGAGTGGGTGGGTAAATTCCAAGGGAGGTCTCATTTTGTGTGCCAAGGGTCCCAGTCATTTCGGGTTGTACGCTACCGACAAAGTCACTTTACTGATAACTTGCAGGCTAGAATGACTGGGATGCTTGGCACACAAAATGAGACCTTCCCTAACATTTACCCACCCACCTGGATGGGCTCGTGTAGTCGGTTCAGCCTCACAACGAGCATATAAAAAAATAAGGCACCTGGCAAGGTTGTGCTGCATGAAACTAAAGCATTTTGCAAGAATGTATTTGATTTCGGCATGGTCAAATGGACTAGAGTTGACCAAAATTGAGAGAGGTTATTGTGGATGGACCCAACATGCACCTGTAGGTCCAAATGGAACATTCGTAGCTACCATGAATTCCAAGAAATGCTCCGTCAAAGTTTGGTAGTTTTTGTGTCTTAGGGATCTTAAGGGACTTTGCTGGTAGCCTGCTGCCCCGAATGACTGGGGCACTTGGCACACGAAATGAGACCTCCCCTAGCATTTACCCACCCACCCCAATGCATTAGCAAAGTCCGTTCGACCCCACAACCTATGGAATGCAAAATGTCACTCCTAGCACCTTTCCACTGCGTGAAATTGAAGCATTTTGGAAGCGTGCGTTCCTTGCCACCATAGGCAAACGAAATTGGTTCTTGCAAAATTGAGCTAGGTGTTTGTAGGTGGACCTAACATCCACCTATACATGCAAAGAAGATGTTCCTAGGTGTCACAGTTTGATGGAACCGTCGATCCAAAGTTTGTCACATTTTTTTTCTTAGGGCTCTTGAGAGATTGTATGTGTTCGATATAGCCAAAAATGACCATGAGGCTTTGCCACCAAAAAGACATCCCCTTAGCATTTACCTGCACACCTGGATGCATTGGCACCATCTGTTTGGCCCCAGGAGATGCCTATCCTAAAAATTTAGTCATAATACCTTTCTGGTAGCTAGAAATTCAATACTATAAAGGTGTTCTCACTTGATCCAATGTCTTATAGGGCATCAATTGAGGTTTCCCTTACCACTGCTATCAATTGTTTGTCATTAAAACTTATTAACACTCATTATGAAATAGTAACATCATTAAAACTCAATATGAAATAGAAAGTAAATGACATATCATCATGAAATAATCATGAAAACCTACCTTACTTTTCGTCCAAAGGCAACTTCATAAGGATTATGCCTACCTCCATCATACTAAAATCATGAATGCAAATGCAATTACACTATTTAGCTCAAATGAGTAGCTAAAATATATAAGGTGAAATAAGGATAGCAAAGAAAACTAACATACCTTTCTGTCATTCCACTACTTCAATCCAATGAACCATCAAGGTTTGCTCTACTCTTTATTGTGTCGAGTATTGCCTTGTGATCAAACTCATGAACCTTCCACAAGGTCTTGTTTTATGGTCTAGACCCATATTTGATCAAATGAACGTTTGAAGCCACAACAAGGTTAGAATAATGAAGAATCTTCCTATGTGGCTCAAAGTCCTCGAACACCCACACATCAAACTTCTTCAATGGGTACCTTCTAAGCCATGTTCCAGTAACAACCACTGATCCTGTAGGGAATCTAATTTCTTTTTTTGCCTCAACACAATGACACAAATAATAATCCGTTCCTTCTTCATTGTCTTCAGCTGTAATAACTGCATAAACATGCCCTGCATTGATAAGTGCATTCAGTTCAATGAATATAACTTCAACAATACAAGAAAAAATACAAAATAAGATGCCATATTGAATTTTATTATATTTCAATGCTGATAATACATAGTTGTACTAGATATGAAACATGGTCAAAATCATCTGATGTTTCAATCTCTATCATTTGTAGTGTTGTCGGTAGTCGATACATGTCAACCGAGCTTAGGCCTCTTGTACACCATTCATCAACCCACTGCTTTGACTCACAATCATACCAAGCTTCATATGTACATGAAGAACAAAAGCATGCCATATGAAACGTATGAATACTCCATGAACCTGCATTAACGCTTCTAAAAGAGTGTAGCTCACTTGATCCTGTCAATGTACAACAGTTCTCATATTTTGCAATGTTAGTATCATCAACCAACCAAAAATATCTATGAACTGTAGACTTACCTTCATTACCTGGACCCATTGTAGTGTTACACCATTCGACAAATGATCTTGCATCTATCAAGTTTGCATTGTCTTTGTACTTCAACTCTTGTCTTGTCAATGCTCTTTTGATATATGCTTCTGCACCATCATGCTCTCCCTTTCCATGCCCGGCCTCACAAAAATTTCATATATGTTGAACACCAATCATCGTATGCATCCTGCTCATCCATAAAAACATCCACGTGTTCTTAAATTGTGATGCACAATTATTTGACCATATGATATGCTGACAAAATGATATGCTCCTGTTGGCCAAATAAATGTAGAACATCTGAAAGAAACCTTGCACAAACTCTGTAGAATGTGTGAGATCATCACTAATATAAAAATGATATTCCCTTAAGATCTTCATGTCGTCCCCTGTACTATCTTCTGCATGCATGAATGCTATTTGCACAAATATAGCAACCTGCATAGTGTTGTAATACTGTGATTGCACCTCATTCTGTGACTACAGTGTGTAGTTCTCTGCAAATTCAACAACTGAAATGATGGTACCAAGTGGAAACGTGTCCTTGCATAACTTAAATTGCATGTCCAACCATCGAGCTCTATGGGTGTGTCTTGCATACTCGTACACTATACTATCATGAAATGTAGACATAAACTAATGCACTGGAATCTTTTGAATAACCAAATCACACCTCTTTGCTTCTTTACCATCTTTTGTATTGTAGGCCACTATTTTATACTTTTCAAACTCTACTAGTTCATTTCCAACCACATGTGTGCTTTCCATATGTTCACATATTGGCATATGTTGCAAGCCACCGCAATGCTAACATGTGCCATCCAAGCATAATTTCCTGTAGAATATTTGACCTTCCTCTCTTTCACATAAAATTGTTGATATGAAGTCTCTTGAAGATGTTGGTGGGGCACGTATGCCACAATCTTGCAAAACATTGTTAGTATGCAAATCTAAACATATAGACTAATAACATCAAAATGGTTAGAAAATTCAATATGTAATCTACAACAACAAGTAGTGCGTGTGTGATTTATTTTGACATAGAAAGGTTTTAGCATTTCAAAATATCTTTGACAAATTTTAACTTGAGGATACATCTCTTGAAATTTCTTGAAAATTTGTGTTTGAGTCACATCCAAAAAATGCTTTGGATGTGGCTCATGGTTTCGACAACCAATTCTCCTTCTCACAACATCTCTTGTATTAGGAGATACCCTTGTGTTGTTTTTCCAAAATTCTTCGATGAGGGATCTCAAGGCTTCAACAACAACTTTGTCTTTCCGTGGGAGTCTCCCAGAGAATGCCTACAATTCATTGGTGTTTGGGTCCTCAACTCTTTCATGTCTTCCAATGGCTCTCATTAGAGTTTTTCTACTTATTTTCAATGCTTGACTTGTCTTTCTAATGAGACGAGCTTTCTTTGTTTGTTGATTACTATTGTCAATGTAATGACATGTCATGTGACATTACTATCCTTGGTTCATGAGGTAGAACCCACACTCTCATATGCACTCATTAGATTCTTGACAATTGTTTTTTCACTTGAGGCATTTGATGTTCTTATGCCAAGAATCTTCATAGTGGGCCTAAATTTTAGATTTCTCATGAATTCAACAAATAGTTGACATCTTCCAATTTCATTTAAATTCTCAAAGAATGATTTCCATATCTTATTCGCATATCTTTGGCAAGTGCACTTGGGAATCTTATCCTGCATGGGCTTCAACACATTCTCATCGATATCAATTAGAAACTTAGGCCTCCTATGCAAAATTCTAGGAGGCATTTTAATTGGTAAAGTTGACTCAACATTAGGAATTTCTTCAATATTTACTTGAGATGGGATAGATGATGTACCTTCAATTGGAGATGAAAAAGATGAAAAGGCTTGAAGTTGAGATGGAGAAGATGGTGTACCTTCAACTTGATGTGTGAATGATGTTGTGACACCAAGTTGAGAAGAAAATGAAGATGTACCTTCTACTTCACCTGTGAAAGATGGAGTGTCTCCAATTCAAGAAGATAATGATGGTGTTCCTTCAACTTGACCTGTGGATGATGGAGTGCCTCCAACTTGGAGATTCACTTTCCTCATTGCACGGAGGTTTTGCATTCGTTCCCTTTGTGTTGCCAATTCCATCTCTCTCTTAGCTTCATTAGATGTGTCATGTTCCTCTTCAATTGGCAATGGTGGAATGTCTTCTTGTATGGTTGGCAATTTCCTACTTTCCTGAATTCGCCTCATTCTTTCTCTTTTCCTCTCATTCTTAGCTTCACACTTTTTTGGTGTTAGAGTCTTTGCTCATTTCCTCGACATGATGATGATTTCTACAAACATGATGAATAAGACAATGATAATTAGAACTTTTATAATCACTAATCAGCATTGATATAATAGTCATAAATGATATAACAATCATAAATGATTGATCAACAATGATATAATAGTCATAAATGATTGATCAACATTGATATAACAGTCATAATTGACTGACCAGCAATGATATAATAGTCATAAATGACTAATCAGCATTGATAAAATAGTCATAAATGACTGATCAACAATGAAATAATAGTCATAAATGACTAATCAACCTTCATGCAACTTCTAAAAATTGTGTTAAAATGACTAGATTATGATTGTCCTCTCAATATCATATTATATCAGTCATAAGAACAATTAGGTCTATCTTTATGCTATAAGGTTATCATGAACAACATTGAAATGGTGTCACATGAGATGCAAGAACAATCATGAGTACTGTGATTGCTATAGCAACCCTAAGGTTGTCCTTTACCAAAAGATTTTATTTCTCTCTCTCTCTATCCTCCCTCTCTACAACTCTATCTGCCTCTATTTCTCTATATCTCTCTCTCCCTCTCTCTGTCGACCCCTTGGAATGTGAGGGAGAGATATAGAGATAGAGAGGTAGAAATATTTAGATAGAGGGAGGATAGATAAATAAAGAGATAAAGGGAGAAATAGATAGATAGAAAGGGATGCATATAGAGAGGGAGGGAGACATGGAAAGGGGGAGGAGGAGACCTGGATAAATAGAAAGAGATAGAGAGAGGGAGATATGGAGAGATAGAGAGGGACATGGACATGGATAGGGAGAGAGCTCGAGGACATGGAAAGAGATGGAGAGATAGAGATAGAGTTAGAGAAAGGAAAAAATATAGAAAGAGGGGCAAATAGAGAGATAGAGAGGGATAGGTGGAGATAGAGACGAGGAGAGGGAGAGAGGGGGATTGAGATAGACAAAGGGGTCTATAGACGGAGAAAGATAGATAAAGAGGGAGATAGAGATAGATATATATATAGAGGGGAGATATAGGGAGATAGATCTAGTGAGGGAGAGATAGATAGGAAAATACAAAGAGAGAGGTAGAGAGGGATTTATTAAGAGATAGGGTTATAGGGAGAGATAGAGATAGGGAAAGAGATGGAGAGATGTCTAGAGACATAGGGAGAGAGATTTCAAGAGGTAGAGGGATGGGAAGAGAGATAGAGAGGAGGAGAGAGATAGAGAGGGAGGGAGAGAGCGGTAGAGAGGGATAGATTAAGAGATAGGGATATGTGGAGAGATAGAGATAGGGAAAGAGATCAAGAGATGTCTAGAGACATAGGGAGATAGATTGACGGAACAAAGTCACAAACATATGCTCTGATAATCAATTAGTGATAGTACAAACCCAGACATACACTATATGAT
Organism: Cunninghamia lanceolata; assembly: GCA_027924645.1. Taxonomy (NCBI): domain Eukaryota; kingdom Viridiplantae; phylum Streptophyta; class Pinopsida; order Cupressales; family Cupressaceae; genus Cunninghamia; species Cunninghamia lanceolata. The sequence continues at coordinate 15,661,651 of BSBN01000194.1, read as the reverse complement.
CTTAAAGCTTGGTCTCTTCCCTTCTAGGGACCTCTACATACTTCCTATCACCATAGTGACAGTAACCTAATGAAACTAATTCAATGACAGGAATCTGAAATACAAAACAATATTCTTATTTATCTTTAGTCAATATAGCTCTGGTTACAAAGATACAATGCAGAGCTTCTGTTCTCAATAATGCTTCAGACTATGTAACTACACATCCATTGAGACTACACCTTATAACATTGATCTTTTCTCAGTTCTTCTTACTCTTGACAAGATACCTTTTGTCACCTTATTGCTCTCTACAACCTTACTCAAATGTTTGGCTCTCATGTCACAGTCCTCTCAGACTCTATGCTCTATTTATATTTCTGTTATCACAACATATGATCCGGCTGTCTTCTACGCATTCATACTCTTTCTCTTATTTTCTGAGTCCTCCATCTTTTCCATTCTCTTGGCTCTACTTATTCTTGCCCTACGGCCTTATGTCTTTAGTTTGTCTTGCTTCTACTCTCTTTTGAATCAGCCTTCCTTTTGGCCTGCTCCCACACACCTCTACTTTTCTTTGGCCTGCGAACTTTTCTCTCTCCTCTTGGCCTTTAATGCCTCTTCCTGATTCATGGCCTCTCTATTTTTCTTCTTCATGGCCTCCTCCAGATTGGCCTCCTTTTTCTTGGCCTTCACTCTTGACCTGCCTTGCTTCTTTTTGCTCCTTTCTGTTGCTCCCCCTTCTCTATTCTACATTCGGCCTCCTTCTTCCCTCTTTTTGCAACCATTGGCCTTCCTTTTTCTATGCCGATTCCTTTCCATTCCTCAGCCATTTCATTGGCTGTGACTATTCAGTTTCACACTAACAACTTCCTTACCTTCAATACCATGTGTTTTCTAATTTTAACCTGCGTTCTCTTTCATCATCAGCCATTACAAGATGATGTTGCTTTGTCGGCCAACTATTATTCTACTGTTGCTGAGCGTTTCATGCCTTGTCCTCTATCAACCAATCATTCTTCTTTCTCAAAACTGTCCTCCAAATCCCCCACGTTCAACCATTCATCTTCCCCTTCGAAACTGTCCCAACAGTCAGAGAAATATAAAACCTGTCAACAATTTCTGAAACTTGGCGACAGGAGGATTCTTTGCTACTAGTGACAAGACCCTTTTACTATCTTTGGTTTATGGCAATAGGAATGTAATGAGCCACCACCGGTGTCATTACTGACAAAATTTAAAAATCCACAAGAAATAAAATCAAGTACGATGCCCCTGCATCAGACTCCCCAGGGGTCAAAAGACCATGTGCTCCTGCACATGGGATTGTAATTCCACAATCAATTCTTCCTTTCTTCCTCCTTTTACAACATCATTCTAGTACTATTGCTACATCCCTCCAATATTGTGGTCTGCTATTCAACTCTTCACTCATGAAAACATTTCTCCCATTCATCATCCTCTTCTGATTTTCCTATTTCCAATCATCAACAATGAAAATAAAGAATTCCCTATCTTTTAATTTATTCATTCCACACATCTGCAAAATAACCCCTATCTTATCTACACATACTATCACGTTTTCTCTTCTTACCACAACATCAAACATCTTTTCCAACCACCCAACATCCAAGGCCAATTGCTGCAACACTATATCATTATTAGCTTCATTGTTTACACCCCACACAAAATCTTTTACTAAATTTGCCTCTTTCTCAGCAACAATCCCTTGATCCTTAACCATAACTTCCATTTGCATATTTGTCACTATTCCACTTGTTTGTATGCCTCCAAGCTTGCTATTCCACTCCTCTTCAATTGTTACATGCTTTTCCCATAAGTCATCTTCTTTGTCATTAACTGGTGCTCCTTTGTTCATGTTCTTTACTGTCATGTTTTCCTCTTCACATGCTTGTTTATCTTCTCCACTTTGGACCTTGGTTGTTCCAATATATACAATTCCACTTTCTGTTGCATTCTCATTCAATTTCCCCCTTGTGTCTTCTTCTTCATGTAGGTTATTGTCTTTTACATCTGTTTCAATATTTCTTCCCATTTTTACATCTGCATTATCCTTTCTTGATCTTAAATTTACTGCACACTCTTACCTTTGGAGGCTCATCTCTAATCCCTCATTCATAGACATTCTAAATTTGTTTTTGCTCCTTTCATCCTTCTCAATCTACCTGTACTTGCTTTCTTTTCTCTTCTGATGTTTACTTCTTCTTCTATTCTTTTCATCCATCATTTTCCACATATCTAAATCATATTCATAAATTTCATTCAAAGCCACAAAATCATCATCATAATCAACTAACTGACCTTTCGCCTTGCTTAAACTTTGTTTCTTCTTCTCAATTGTTGTTGCATGCCCGTGATCCTTATTCTCGTTTTCATCCCTTCCCATGACTCCTTGTTCTTGGGGCTGGTTCTTTACTTCATGACTCCATCTCTCAAACTTTGTCTTCTCATCATCACAATCAGTTGATGCTGTTTGTTTCACCACCTAGACTTTATTGTTGGACTGTTGTACATTTATTGTTGCACTCGTGCTCCTCACTCTTTGCTCTGTCTTCACCCCCAAATCATCTTCACAAAGCCTTCTTGTTTGCCAACACTTCCTTAATTTTGTGGTCCACTTATTCCTCAACATACTCCTCTCTCTTTGCACTCTTCCTTTGGTACAACAATCCTTGGAATCAACTTCTTTACTGTATTTTAATGGCTACCCTTCAACAACCTATTTTCTTTTCCAACCTCCAAGTGTTCCCTTTAATTTCTTCATAACTTTCCTCTCTTCATTATCATTTTGAACCTTTATTTGTTGCCCCATATCAGTGGGTTTCCTTTGCCAACTAGGCACTCTGTATCCATGATCTTTTGAAAACCTCATCTGTCTTTTCTCTCTATGTATTTGCAAACCAATATCATTGTTTCTTTCTTCATGGCCCAAACTATTACTCTCATTCTCAGGTTTACTACTTGGCTGCTCTAATTTTCTCTCCTCTTTGTCTATCCATACTTCACCCATAGGGGCTTCTTCACCTTCATCTGCAACATCTTCTAAAGCATCTTGAAATTCAAAAACATCTTCAACATCTACATTATCAATTGAAATCAATATCATACTATCCTCTTCTACACATTTAAGTTCTTTGTATTGTACCTCCTCCTGTTGTCTTGTTGCAATTCATTCATGGATACTAGTTGTTGCAATTTGATTTCCTCTTCTCTCATCTTCATCTCCTTCTATGGGGGCTTTCTTAGACCCTTCTATTATCCATTCCAAGGTCTCATTCCTAACCATCCTTATAAAACTCTTCATACCTGCATACACACGCTTAAAGACAACATTAGACAATAAAACAAGAGACCACAATGTCTCCATAAGTGTCTTCTTCATGGCCCCTTTCCTCTTTTCTTTTCTCTCTTCTTCTTGCACTTCTCCTATGCTCCACATCTTGGCTTTTTCCATGATCTCTTCGATGAGAACTTCTTTGACCTCTTTTGGTCCATGTTGTTCTGTAGGCAACCCCTTGCTGTCCCAATCTTTCTAGAACCCTTTCATCCTCTTATCTTTTCCTCTTAAGGCTTCTATACTCTATCTTTTCCTCTTCTCAACAATCTCTTTTACAGGCCACTTCACTTTTCTTGTCATTGGCCATACCCAAACATAATCTTGGCTACTTTCTTCTAGCCATTGCTTGTATGCCTCTAAATCTCTTTGTAATTCTGCCATTTCCCTCTCAAATTTTGCATCTTTCTTCTTCATGATTTCTTTCCTCTTGTCTCGCTTCATGAGATGCTCTTTGCCCACATGCTTCTGCAACTTTCTTTCTTCTTTCACCTTCCTCTTCTACCCACAGGTCCTAGCTAAGTTGCCTCACTTCAACGATCTACTCAGCGCTCAGAACCTTCTACGCTCTGATACCACTTGACGAAACAAAGTCACAAACATATGCTCTGATAATCAATTAGTGACAGCACAAACCTAGACATACACTATATGATCTTAAAGCTTAGTCTCTTACCCTTCTAGGGACCTCCACATGCTTCCTGACACCACAGTGACAGTAACCTAATGAAACAAATTCATTGACATGAATCTAAAATGCAAAACAATATTCTTATTTATCTTTAGTCAATACAGCTCCGGTTACAAATATACAATGCAAAGCTTCTTTGCTCAACAATGCTTCAGACTATGTAACTACACATCCATCGAGCCTGCACCTTATAACATTGATCTTTTCTCGATTCTTCTTACTCTTGACAACATACCTTCTGTCACCTTATTGCTATCTGCGACCTTACTCAAATGTTTGGCTCTAATGTCACAGTCCTCTCAGACTCTATGTTCTATTTATATTTTTTTTTATCACAGCATACGATATGGTTATCTTCTATGCATTCATACTCTTTTCTCTTATTTTCCCAGTCCTCCATCTTTTCCATTCTCTTGGCTCTACTTATTCTTGCCCTGCGGCCTTATGTCTTCAGTCTGTCTTGCTCCTACTCTCTTTTGAATCGGCCTTCTAGCCTGCTCCCACACGCCTCTACTTTTCTTTGGCCTGTGACATCTTCTCTCTCCTCTTGGCCTTTAATGCCTCTTCCTAATTCATGGCCTCTCTATTTTTCTTCTTCACGGCCTCCTCTAGATTAGCCTCCTTTTTCTCAGCCTTCACTCTCAACCTACCTTGTTTCTCTTCACTCCTTTCTATCGCTTCCCCTTCTCTGTTCTACATTCAGCCTCCTTCTTCCCTCGTTTTGCAACCGTTGGCCTTCCTTTTTCTATGCCAATTCCTTTTCTATTCCTCGGTCACTTCATTGGTCGCGACTGTTCAGTTTCACCTGACCAACTTCCTTACCTTCAATACCATGTGTTTTCTAATTTTAACCTGCCTTCTCTTTCATCATCAACCGTTACAAGATGATGTCTCTCTATCAACCAATTATTATGCTACCATTGCTGAGCATTTCATGCCACGTCCTCTATCAACTAATCATTCTTCTTTCTCAAAACTATCCTCAAAATCCCCCATGTTCGACCATCCATCTTCCCCTTTGAAATTGTCCCAATAGTCAAGGAAATATAAAACCTATCAACAGTTTCTAACACTTGGCGACAGGAGGATTCTTTGCTACTAGTGATAGGACTCTTTTACTATCTTTGGTTACTAATGACAGGAATGTAACGAGCCACCATCGGTGTCATCATTGACAAAATTTAAAAATCCACAAGAAAATAAAATCAAGTACAATGCCCCTGCATCATAGATTTGAGGTAGAGGGATTGGGAGAGTGAAAGAGAGGGGGAGTGAGATAGTGAGGGAGGGAGAGATAGAAAGGTAGAGTTAGAGAGAGGGGATCGAAAGAGAGAGAAAGATAGAGAGACAAGGAGAGAGAGAGATAGAGAGATAGAGAGGTAAATATAGTTAGAGAGAGGGATAGAGGAAACATAGATATCTCTCCCTGGCTTGGTCTCCTCTATATCTCCCTATCAGTCCTCTCTTTAAACCCTAACCTAAACCTCTAAACCTTAACCCCTAACACCTAAACCCTAAAAATGAGCAACCCTAAACCCCTAAACCCCTAACCCCTAAATCATAAACCCTGGAAGCAACCCTAAGCCTCTATCTCCCTATATCTCCCAATCTCTATTAGTCCCCTCGCTCTATCTCTCTCTAAACCCTAAACCCTAACCCCTAAACTTGAGCAACCCTAAACCCTAACCCCTAAACCCTAAACTCGAGCATCCCTAAACCCCTAAAGCCTAAATAATTCCCCTAAAACCTAACCCTAAACCCTAAACCCTATTTACTTGAGCAACCCTAAACTCATGTAAACCTCAAATAATGCCCCTAAACCCTAAACTCGAGCAACCAGGCTAAACCCCTAAACATATATTTCGATAGGGGATGATGGAGGATCAATGGGAAATGGATGTAGAATTCTTGGATCTTGATTATCATTATCCTCATTGGGATGTGATTTGATAGGATCTAAGTTATTTGTTTGATTATCTATGTTTTCTTTGGGACCAAGTGTCTCATCATGGGATATTGATGGATAATGAATAGGCCTAGTGGGATGATGTATAGGGCTAATGGGATGATGGATAGGAGTGATGTGGGTTACTTTCTCATGGATAAGATCTTGATCATAGATAATATCTTGATCACATGGAGGATAAGCACAATATTAGATATGGATAGGGTAAGTGGGGATGCATTGATATTCATTAGATTGGGAAGTAAGAGGTGGTGATGGGGGTTCACTAGGAGATGTTGGAGGATCAATGATGGGATCGCTGCAGAGGGGTTGACCATGAGATGGTAAGGGATCTGGGATGGGATTAGATGGGATGTTTGGATTTTGATTAGGATGGGTGGTTGGTGTTTCCACATGCTTTGGACTAGGCTCTTAACATACCTATTGGGTTTCTTAGATGAATGTGATGGGTTCTTACACCCTAAACCCTAAATAATTCCACTAAACCCTAAACTCATAAACCCGACCAACCCTCTCTCTCTCTCTCTCCCTCCTTATCACCCTATATCTCCCCTCTCTCTCCCCTCCATCTCCATCCTCCCTCTCCTCTCCTATTTTGACAAAGAATATGGAAACAAGAAAACCAAGACATGCAAAGAGGGATGATGATATAAATTGGGATGATGAAATGGAAACAAGATAATTTATGAAATTTCATTGGATGGGAAGAACGATGAGGAGAGGTAGAGAGGGGAGGGAAGTAGAGAGTAAGAGAGAGGGTAGGAGGTAGAGACAGGAAGGAAGTAGAGAGTGAGAGAGGGTAGGAAGTAGATAGGGGAAGGAAGAAGAGAGAGAGAGACTAGGAGGTAGACAAGGGAGGGAAGCAGAGACTCAAAGAGAGGGTAGGAGGTAGACAAGGAAGGGAAGCAAAGACTCAGAGAGAGGGTAGGAGGTAGACAAGGAAGGGAAGCAGAGACTCAGAGAGAGGGTAGGAGGTAGACAAGGGAGGGAAGTAGAGAGTGAGAGAGGGTAGGAGGTAGAGAGGGAGCAGAAGAGAGTGAGAGAGAAGGTAGAGAGGCAAGGGAAGCAGAGACTTAGAAAGAGGGTAGGAGATATATAGGGGAGGGAAGTAGAGAGTGAGAGAGAGGGTAGAAGGTAGAGAGGGGAGAGAAGAAGAGAGTGAGAGAGAAGGTAGGAGGTAGAGAGGGGAGGGAAGTAGAGACTCAGAGAGAGGGTAGTGTTACAAATATGTGCATATGATGTGTTGTCATTGATGTCAACATATCTCTTTGTTAGAAATAATGAAGACAGTGCAGTTCAATAAAGTAGATTGATCAACATTCCCAGTGAAATGAAGATTAGAATCTGTGGACCAAAGGGCTTTGTAGAGGATTGTTTGAAGTTGCTCCAGTTAAGATTTGAGAGGTCCGCATGAAGAATTGGTGAAGTTATGGCCATCTGAGTAGAACCGGGTTTTGTAGTTGTTCAGAGGTGACAAAGTGGCAGGAATTTGGTCCAGATTGCTTTGCATTGGAATATTATGGTCTACGGATCTAGAGGTATGTTTGGGATGTTGGTGTGTATCCTCAACTCAAGTGGTTAGTGGTTTGGAGGTTTGCAAGCAACCTTTCTAGTGTGGCAATCATGACAGTTAGTGTTCTTAAGTTCCCAGATGAAGATGCAAGTGTTTTTGGTGATTTGAGGTGGTGCAGTTGTTCTTGTTGATTTTATTGTGCTTGTGGTGGTCTCTGGATTGTATGCCTATTGTGTTGATGGTCCCCATTGAGTATTGAGCTCGTGGTTGAAGATTTCTCATTAGGTGTTGTTGTTCTTTCCAGTCTTGGCTGACCAGATGCTTGGTGCGTGTTGCAGATGATCTAAGAAGAGTTCTATGGAGCGTGGCATGTTGATCGAGGAAGATTCAAGTCCCAACTATGTTTGGCCGACAGTGTGATGGTTCGTATGAAGCATTTTAAGTCTTGTGATTGTAATTGCTTGTAATGCCTATCTTGGAGAATGTTCCAGATAGATGATTGTAAGGCCAACTTTGATGTTCATTCCAAAGTTGATGACATGTGTAAATAAGTGTTGTGAAGTCGTGGAAATGGGGGGATGCAAGCGAAGATGTGGATGTAGTGAGGAAGTGAGTGGGAGAAGAGTAGAGGTGTTGTTCACTTAAATGGAACTAAACTTTGCATTAAGAAGATGTTGTTTCTCAGTTCAACCTTTCAGTGTTAACATTGTGAATGTTCTTGTAGGCAGTGAGCTCTGGGCAGTGCACCTAAAGGCAAGTGCCTTCCCATTTTTTATTCTTTTAACAGAGAATAAATCTTGTGGGTTAACCCCCACCATGGTTTTTCCCTTAACCGGGTTTCCACGTAAAAATCCTGGTGTTGTGTGTGTTGATTATGTTTTTTCTCATGTGTTATTGATTAATGCTTTCATGGTTATATCATTAATCTGTTAATAAATGGTAAAGAAGATTAAATGCAACAAAAGATAAAAGTTTTGTGACAACTGATTCACCCCCCTCTTAGTTGTCTGCCCTAATTTCAATAATTGGTATCAGAGTCAGTTCCTCTCAAAGAAGCTTGACCGCTTGAGGAAATCTAGGATGTCGACATACAAGAAGGACAGTCTGAGATTTGACGAAACAAATTACTCTCTTTGGAAGAATAAGATGGAGTGTCATTTGCAATGCATGGGTGATCCTTATTGGTTGATAACTAAGGATGAGTATAAGCCTCCAGAGAAAGGCCCTTCAACTCCAGATGAACTCAAAGAAGTTGAATACAACATTTGAGCTAAAGAAGCATTGTTGAGTGCCCTGACTGATTCAAAAATGACAAATGCCCTAGAATTGAAAACTGCTCATGAAATCTAGAAGAAGTTGGAAACTTTGTATGAAGGTTATGCATATGTCAAATGTGCTAAGCTACAAATCTTGAAGGGTAGATACGAATGTTTGAGGATGAGTGAAGATGAAAACATCACTTCCTATATGCAAAAGGTGAATGAACTTGTGAGCAGTATTAGGAGTGTTGGTGGAATACTGGAAGAATCAGAGATTGTTGCCAAGGTACTTAGATCCTTACCTGCTTCATACAAGCATAAAGTTGTTTCTATTGAGGAGATCGGGACTGTGACAACTATTACAAGGGATCAGTTCGTTGGTAAGCTTTCAACATTTGAAATGAGTGAGTTTGGTGATTCTCTTCCTAAATTAGAATCTACTTTTAAGGCCATGGTTTTCGAGAAGCAAAGATTTGATCTAGGTGAAAGCTCTTCAAGAAGACTAACCAGATATGAGAAGGCAAGGAAGGAACTTGAAGAAGATGAATCAAAGCTTGAAGAAATTGAAGCCCGTATTGCCAAAATATTACCAAGAGGATCTGGTAAGTATGAAGGAAAGTTGCCTTTCAAATGTTTTGCTTGCAATAAGATTGGTCATTTTGCTTCAAGATGTCTGGAGAGGGTTTCAAAGACAAACCCTAACAGACCTAGGTTTCAGAAGAAATGCTACTATGTCCAAGAAGCTTCTAATGAAGGAGTTACAGATGATGAATCTGATAAGGGAAGTACCTCTAGAAATGAATGGGTGTTCATTGCTATCAAAGAAGAAGATCCAGTGCCTACTGAATCTGCTAGCTATGTGAATGTGGAAAGTGCCTTGGCTGCTCAGGTTGAAGAAAAGGATGAATGGGTGATTGACAGTGGATGTTCTCATTATATGACAGGTGATAAGAGTAAGTTTGTAAGTATGGAAAGGTATGAAGGTGGAATTGTGAAGTTTGGAGACAATTCAGCTGGTAGAATCCGTGGCAAAGTATCCATCTCTCTTGATGGTAAGAATAACACTAATGATGTTTTGTATGTAGAAGGTTTGAAGCATAATCTTCTCAGTGTTGGACAGATGGTTGACAAAGGGTATGATCTCTGATTCAAAGATGGAAAATGCAGAATCTTGGAAAGCTCCAGAACTGAGATTGCATCTAGTACACAGACTAGAGGTAATATATTTCATTTAAGTGGTACTGGTAAAAGTTGTTTGATTGCTCAGATTGATCAGAGTTGGTTATGGCATAGGAGAATGTGTCATGTAAACTTTGATAATATTGTCAAGCTAAGTACTACGTAGGCTGTGAGAGATCTTCCAAAGCTTGTAAAACCTACTAATAGCATGTGTAAGGAATGTCAATTGGGAAAACAGAGCAGAACTACATTCAAAAGTAAAGAACAATTTTCAAGTGGATTGTTGGAACTTGTGCACACTAATTTGTGCGGTCTTGCCAGAGTTAGGAGTTTGCAAGGAGATAGATACTTTATGTTGTTGATTGATGATTACTCTCAGATGATGTGGATCACTTTCTTGAGAGAGAAATCAGAGGGTCTTGATAGATTCAAGGTGTTCAAGGCTAGGGTGGAGAATGAGATTGGTGTGAAGATAAAGTGTCTAAGATCTGATAGAGGTGGAGAGTTTATCTCCGATGAGTTTAATGCATTTTGTGAAAAGCATGGAATAAGAAGACAATTATTTGCTCCTAGGACTCCTCAATAGAATGGAGTTGTGGAAAGGAAGAACTAGACTATTCAAGAGGCTACTAGAACCATGATGATGGAAGAAAATGTTCCACATGTCTATTGGAGAGACGCTGTGAGTACTGCTGTCTACACTCTTAACCAGGTGCAGATCAAAGGTAATACTGGTAAAATAGCTTATGAACTATGGTTTGGTAATGCCCCTACTATGAAATATTTCAAAGTTTTTGGTAGTAAATGCTATATCAAAAGAGATGAAGATCTAAGCAAGTTTGATGCAAGATGTGATGAAGGAATATTTCTGGGTTATTCTAACCAAAGCAAGGCATACCAATTCTTTGACAAGAGATTAAAAAGGATTATTGAAAGTGCTAATGTCAAGGTTGATGAAAGTAAGGAGAGACCTTCCAAGTCTTGTAGATATGAATCAGATGATCAAAATGAAAGTCCTCAAACTCAGATTCAGATTGCTCCGAAGAATCCAGTGACTCAAGAAGCCAGTGCAAATATTGAGGAACAAGTTCAAGAATTAGAAGTTTAAGATAATCCCAAAACTCTAATGCAGAGTGCACAGTAGAACATTCAAAACTTATCAAATGAACTTGATCAGTGTGAGGTGGCTTATGTCTTGGCGACCAAACCTTGTCGGCCAAACATAACTCGTCGGCCACCTTGCAAACTCTCAGTCTGATCTCCCAACTCTCCCTGACAGCCAGTTCACTTTGTCTTCGGAGAGACTTCTCCTATCAGCGGCGTCTTCTAGCCTCTTGCTGATACCTTGATAGCGGTTAGCTTCCACTTGCTTCACCCGTAGCGGTTAGTCATGACCCTGTCGGCCAGACTCTAAACGTCAGTGAACTCAAACCAAAGCCTGCCGATACACCGATGCTATCGTCATCGATGAGACTTCACACATCAGCGGAGTCTCAAGACTTTCACCTGATGTGCCGATATGTATTATATAGTCTTCGGCAAGACTATCTCTATTGACTGGACCTTGCACTTGTCCCCCTATACTACCACTCTTCCTGATAAGCCAAACACTTGTATATGCATTTCATGACTTGTTACCACCAGCCACCCAACATATCATTACCAAATTACACCGATACAGCCAGTCACCTTTTGTATCTAACGAATGTGTATTCTCACATACAATCTCAACACACATTTGTGACATGCATTTGCAATGTGTCTTTGGTGAGACCAAAGTATTTCTCCACTGATATGCCTTCTTTGGCCTGACACCTTTAATCTGTAGAACCTTCAAACATTTCTCCAAAGGCTGTTTCATGCCGATGACACTCCAGTTACTCTATGACTCGCAGATGCCAAACACATATGCAGAAATAGAAACTCGATAAAATAGAAGGAATCTACAACCTTCCACAGATAATCGACCATCATCAATTTGGCCACTCCACAAACTATTCTCATATAACAATACTTCCTCGATGACTAGTCACATAGAGATGACTAGTCAGACTCAAGCCTGACTCCATGGATCTTAGGGTGTTGGCAGAAAATGACAGAAAATAGAAAAAATACGCTGTATTCCTCCATCACACTAAGAATAAGAATGCTTTCAGTGGATAGAGGAATAACATTCCATTTGTTCACCAAACCCTAGTTCTAGGCTTTCTAACTAGTCTCTAAAAAGAGAACTACTTCTCAAAAACTACAACACTCTAAGACACCAGATCAATTCCAAATGAAAACTACTCTACCGCATGAACACTTCCAGTCAGTACAGAATGACAATCATAGTGAACTGTTCAGAAATAACAAAGTTTCAACACCCAAAAATCTAGTTCTTCCTTCATTCATTCTTCTCCTTCATCTCTATCCCTTACATCATACTTCTCGCCTATAAAAGGCTTGAGACAACAGTTTACATCCTCCAACCGTGCAAAACTGATTTGAAAATCAGTTAGCCATTGGCTTTCTCCTATCACAAGAAAAACTACATGTTTTCCTTGTGTAATTACATCAATTTGACCAAAACATGGTCCACATAGGTCTAGTGACCAAATTGACCCAAAAACCCTTATTACAACATGAAATGGCTTAAAAGCCTTATTGAAAAACAAACAAAAACATGACTCCTGCACCATAGAGAAGGTGCTCCTGCACCATATTCCCCTTGCAGGAAAAAACTCAATTCCCTTGAGTTGCTAACTATTGGAGTGTCTTCCCATGCTTTAGAATGTCTACCTCAGTCATCCATGTAGCCTCTAAATCAAGAAGATCCTGCCACTTGACCAAGTACACACCCTTCCTTGTCTTTTTGACAACTTTGGAATCTAAAATGCATTCCAACTGTAAAGGCTTACTTGGCGGTAGATCTTTGATCTAGTCTTCATCCTCAATCACAACATCTGATCCATCTTTAGCATTCAATGGAGGTCTATATGGAAATAGGTCTGAAACATTGAATATGGGAGAAATGCCAAGACCGGATGGCAATTCTATCTCATAAGCATTTAGACCAAACTTATGCACTACCTTGCACTGTCCTATTTTCTTCATCAGGAGCTTGGTTGGCCTTCCCTTAGGAAACCTTTCCTTCCTGAGATAAGCCATCACCAAATCTCCCACCTTGAACTGTACATCTCTTCTTTTGAGATCTGCTCTATCCTTGTATTTGGAGACTGTTTTCTCCAACTGAACTACAACCTGATCATGAACTGCTTTCATGGTAGCAGCAAAATCTTCTCCTAGAGCACTCCTCTTATCCCAACCTTGTAGGTCTTTGAGTTCAAGTGGTCCTCTTGGATGGAAACCATAAATGATTTCAAATGGACTTTTCCCAGTACTTCTATTCCTCGAATCATTGTAAGCATACTCAGCTTGACTGATCACAAAGTCCCATGCCAACCCATGCTATTTGGTAAGGCATTTGAGCAGGTTTCCCAAGGACCTATTAACAACCTCAGTCTAACCATCAGTTTGGGGATGGTAGGTTGATGAGAAAGACAATTGTGTGCCCAATTTTCTCCATAAGGTCCTCCAAAAATGACCAACAAACTTGGAGTCTCTATCAGTGACGATTGAAAGGGGCAAACCATGGATTCTAACCACTTCTCTGAAAAAGAGACCAACAATATGAGATGCATCATTTGTGCATTTGCATGGCACAAAATGAGCCATCTTACTGAATCTATCCACAATGACAAAAACACTATCCACACCCCTTGTTGTTTTAGGAAGACCAAGTACAAAATCTATACTAATGCTTTCCCAAGACCTGTTGGGAATAGGAAGTGGTTGGTACAAACTAGCATTAGAAGACACACCTTTGGCCTTTTGACATATGGTACAACTTGTAACATATCTCCTTACATCCGATTGCACTTTTGGCCAATAATAGAATCTAGTGACTTGTTCCAAAGTCTTGTCCAACCTGAAGTGTCCTCCTAAAGTTCCATTATGCTTCTCTTTGATGATGTTACCCCTCATTGAACATTTAGGAACACATAGCAAATTGCCTTTGAATAGGAGACCTTCCTGTAACACAAAATCTAAATATTCACCATGAAAAGTGTTAGCCAAATTAGCACAAACTTCATAAGCAGCCCTAAAATCTGCATGCTCCTTGTATAACTCCTTCAAACAATCTATCCCCATGCTTTCCATCTGCACTTCCTATATGACTAGCATCCTTCTACTTAAAGCATCAGCCACTTTGTTGGCAACACCCTTTTTATGCTTAATAGTGAAGGTATAGGCCTGCAATTGTTCCACCCACTTGACATGCTTATGATTCAACTTTTCCTAACTATTTAGGAAACTAAGAGCATGGTTATCAGTAAAAATAATGAATTCTTTGGGCAGCAAATAGTGTCTCCACTTTTTGAGAGCTTGCACAATTGCATACAGCTCTAGGTCATAGGTAGAATACCTTTGTTTAGCCTCATTCAATTTCTCTGAAAAAAATGCCATTGGATGTCCATCCTGACTGAGAACAACACTAATTGCTTGCTGAATTGCATCACATTCCACAACAAAAACTGTGTCAAAATCAGGGAGCACCAATGTAGGTAATTCAACCACTTTCTTCTTCAACAATTCAAAGCTATCATCAACTTGCTTTGTCCATTGAAATTTACACTTCACTCCACCCTTGATGGTATTGAGAATAGGAGCACTTATGTGACTGAATCCTCTAATGAACTTCCTATAAAAAGTTGCTAAGCCATGGAAACTTCTAACATCTCCCACTGTCTTAGGAGTAGGCCAATTAAGAATAGCCTCAACCTTTGTGGGGTCCATCTTCAAACAACCATTAGAAATCACAAAACCAAGATACACAAGCTCAGTTTTCATGAAATCACACTTATCCAAGTTGATCATCAACTTACTCTCATGCAACTTCTTCATCACCTGTCCAAGATGCTTCACATGTTCTTCTTTTGTCTTGCTAAAAATAAGTATGTCATCAAGATAAACAATTACAAATTTGCCAATGAATTCAACAAGTACCTCATTCATCAAATGCATGAATGTGCTTGGTGCATTGCTAAGGCCGAATGGCATGACAAGCCACTCATAGAGACCTTCATTTGTCTTAAAGGCAGTCTTCCATTCATCTCCTTGCCTAATTCTGATCTGATGATAACCAGATTTCAAATCAATCTTTGAATAGTAGCATGACCCTCCAAGATAGTCCAAAAGATCCTCAATCCTTGGCATAGGGAATCTATACCTTATTGTGATCTTATTTATGGCCCTTGAATCTGTACATAGTCTCCACTTCCCATCTTTCTTTGGAACAAGTAAACTAGGGACTGCACACAGACTAAGACTCTTTCTAATCAATCTTTTCTCTAAGAGTTCTTGAATTTGACTACTCACCTCTTCATTCTGCTATGGTATCAATTTGTAAGCAGCCTTATTGGGCAATGTGGCACCTGGGATCAAGTCAATTTGATGACTTATATCTCTCATGGGTGGTAAGGAGTTAGGAGTTTCCTCTACCACAAGATCCTGATACTCATCCAACAATTGTTGTACTTCTAGTGAAATCTCTTTCTTCTTTTTGTCTTGCTGTCCTGATTCATCTTTAGGATTCATTATTAAGGCATACCCTTGGGTATCCTTCTCCTTCAGGAGGTGTAAGAACTCTTTGCCACTAACCATCATGACATTGTTGTCATTACTCTTCTCTCCAATCTGCTTTGGCATAGGATCCATTCTAAACTTCCTTCCATTCTTGGTGATGAAGTATGTGTTCTTCTCACCATCATGTTGTGCCTTTACATCATACTGCCATGGACATCCAAGAAGAAGGTGACAAGCATCCATAGGAATAATCTCACATAGTACCTTGTCCTTATAATCACCTATCTCAAACTCAACCCAGGTTTGTTCTTCTATCATGCAGTTTTGATTCTTATTCAACCAAGAGATCTTATGAGGACTGACATGGGGCAGCCTTTTCAACTTACATTTTTCTACCATTTCAGAAGACACTACATTCTCAGTAGAACCTAAATCAACAATGATTTTACAAAGCTTACCATATGCTATACCTTGGGTTCTGAAGAGAGTCTTCCTTTGTGGGGGTTCTTGCTTTAATGGCATCTTCATCAAGGTTCTCTTGATCATCATGCTCTCTCCTTCAAGGACTGGTGCAGTACTACTAATAGGTGAATTCACACTTTGGCAATCATCTTCCTTCAACAATTGATTCCTTCTCCCACCATCATGGGAACTAGATGCCTTCTCAGGGCATTTGCTCGCAGTATGACCTACTTGATTGCAGCCATAGCATCTTCCAGTGAAAACTTTAGGTCCTCTACCTGCACCACCACCTCTACCTCTGCCATTAGGTCCTCTCCAACCTCTAAAACCATCACCTCTATGATCTCCATTAGAACGAGACTCTTGTTGACTTGAATTTTCATTTCTACTTGACTGTCCTCTACCAAAACTACCTCTTCCCCTATTATTTCTGCCACCTCTTCCTCTGGTGTTTTGATCACCCTTTCTTTTCAACTTTTCTTCAGCCCTAGAGGCTAATAGAAAACACTCATCCACTATTTTGGGAACCACCATATTGAATTCATCTTGTATGTTATATCTCAAACCATTGAGATATCTAGCCACCATCTCTTTCTCCTCCTCCTTGTGATTGGCTCTCATGCTCAATCTGTGAAATTCTTCAGTATATGTAGCCACATCCATATCCTTTTGTCTAAGATGATTAAACTTTCTAATGGTCTGCAACTCATAATCACATGGCATGAACTTGTCTCTTAGCATGGCCACCATTCTACTCCATTTGGTGATAGGGTTCTTTCTGACTTTCTCCCTTTCACATTGTGTATAGTTCCACCAGACCAAGGCATAACCTCTCAATCTGGTCTTAGCAAACTTGACCTTATTGTTGTCACTATACTCCTTGAAGGCAAAATAATTGCACATGGCTTCAATCCAATCCATGAGGGCATCTCCATCTAGTTTCCCATTGAATGTGGGAACATCCAACTTTGGATCGCCACTATCTCCATGAGTATTTTTTAGTGCATTTAGGAATGCCTTTTGGTCTGCAGACATACCTTCTCCTTGAGGGTTCTCCTCTGCCTCTTCTTCTTCCTCTTCTAACTTAGAATTACTTCCATCCTCTTTATTCTTACCCTTGGACCTCTCTTCTTTCAACCTTTCTTCGAGCATCTCCTCTACCATCTTTTGGATGGCTGCTTTGCTCATAGACTTGGAAGGCATTGTGCTAGCCTTAGTTTCTATTTCTTCCTCCTTGTCTGACATACATGACTCCAATTCAAATATTGGCTCTGATACCAATATGATGCAGAGTGCACAGTAGAATGTTCAAAACTTATCGAATGAACTTGATCGGTGTGAGGTGGCTTATGTCTTGGCGACCAAACCTTGTTGGCCAAACATAACCTGTCAGCCACCTTGCAAACTCTCAGCCTGATCTCCCAACTCTCCCCGACAGCCAGTTCACTTTATCTTCGGAGAGACTTCTCCTATCGGCGGCGTCTTCTGGCCTCCTGCCGATACCCCGATAGCGGTTAGCTTCCACTTGCTTCACCCATAGCGGTTAGTCATGACCCTGTCGGCTAGACTCTAAACGTCGACTAACTCAAACCAAAGCCTGCCGATACACCGATGCTATCATCTTCGGTGAGACTTCACACACCGGCAGAGTCTCAAGACTTTCACCTGATGTGCCGATATGTATTATATAGTCTTCGGCAAGACTATCTCCGTCGGCTAGACCTTGCACTTGTTGCCCTATACTACCACTCTTCCCGATAAGCCAAACACTTGTATATGCATTTCATGACCTGTTACCACCGGCCACCCAACGTATCATTACCAGATTATACCGATATAGCCAGTCACCTTTTGTATCTAACGAATGTGTATTCTCACATACAATCTTGACACACATTTGCAACATGCATTCGTAATGTGTCTTCAGTGAGACCAAAGTATTTCTCCACCGATACGCCTTCTTTGGCCCGACACCTTTAATCAGTAGAACCTTCAAACGTTTCTCCGAAGGTTGTTTCACACTGATGACACTCCGGTTACTCTGCAACTCGCAGATGCCAAACACATATGCAGAAATAGAAACTTGATGGAGCAGAAGGAATATACAACCTTCCACAAACACTCGACCATCATCAATTTGGCCACTCCACAAACTATTCTCATATAACAATACTTCCTCGATGACTAGTCACATAGAGATGACTAGTCAGACTCAAGACCGACTCCATGGATCTTAGGGTGTTGGCAGAAAATGACAGAAAATAGAAAAAATATGTTGGGTAAGTGCAAGAAGATGGGGGGCCAAAAAGAGGTCATAAGTGCCCACTTTTTTTCTGAAATCAGGAAATACTGGCCTTGGATGAGAAATTGAGCATAGTTACACTCAAAATTTGGAGATGCAACCAAAACAATGTTCGTAGTGCTCTGAGTCTACTTTCTAAACTACTATTTTGTTTTGAAAATGGCATAGATTAAGGGGTTCAAAAGAGGGAGCCACAGAAATTGGTGTTGTTTCTGTCAAAAAAACATAACATAGCATGTTTTGTGGCTCCCTCAAAAGGTCAACTTTTTTTTGGTATTTTTAAAATCGCTTCAGTGAGAAATTAGCTAATAGCATGTAGTTTATGCCCAATTTTTCTAATAATTTTTTGATGAATATTTGATTTTTTACTAATTTTTAAAGTGGACACATCCTAAAAAATAGAATTTTGGCTGTGCTACCCCTATAAATTTTGAAAACTAATTGAAAATCATTTTTTTATTTTTTTAATATTTGTAGAATGGAGTCTAGTTTCTAAATATGTAATTTTTTTGAAATTTGAATGAATAGTTATTTTACAATGAAAAAAAGAACAAACAGTGGTTTTTGCCTAAAAACGGACACACAAACAAAAGAAATTAAAGATGAAAGGCTTAACATTGTTAAAATGTGAAAATAATCACATCGTCAAATAGCTAAGAGAAAGCCTAACATTACCCATGTGTTCGATTTGTTCAACCTTGAAACACGTGCAAATCTGAGGGTTAGCACGAACGAAATTATGTGAAATTTTGAAGAATATAGAAAAACACATCTGTGGCTGTTCATAAGGCACTCCAAGCCTTTGGGTTGGAAATCCAAAGCAAATCCCAAGCCCAAGGCTTGGGATTCCCAAAGCAAGAAATAACGCGCTCGCGTTATGTTTTGCCTTGCATTTTTCTTTCCCGCAAGTCTGTCTTTTGTCATGTTTGACATAACGCGAGCGCGTTATAACGCGCTCGCGTTATGTCCCACTCAAATTTTTTTACGTTCAAGGCTATTAATCATAAGGGTTAAGGGATAAGGGATAGAGTTGGAGGGTTTAGGGATAAGGGATTAGCGTTTAAGGTATAGTATCGAGCCCGTTGAGGGTCTAGGAATAGGGATAGCGTTTAAGGTTTAGGGATGAGGGATGACAGATTACGGTTTAGGGTTTAGGGATAGGGTTGAGGGTCTAGGGATCAAAGTTAAGGGTTGAGGGATTAGGGTTTGACATTGAGGGTTGAGGGTTGAGGTTCAAGGGTCAAGGGTTTAGGGATAGGGTTTAAGGTCGAGGGATTAGGGTTAAAGTAGAGTGTGGAGGGTGTAAGGGTTAGGGATAGGGTTGGAGGGTTTAGGGATAAGGGATTAGGGTTTAAGGTATAGTATCGAGTCTGTTGAGGGTTTAGGAATAGGGATAGCATTTAGGGATTAGGGATGAGGGATTATAGTTGAGGGATGTGGATTAGGGTTGAGGGTTGAGGGATTAGGGTTTAGGGATAAGGTTTAGGGTTGAGGGTTGAGGGATTAGGGTTTAAGGTATAGTGTTGAGGGTTGAGGGTTGAGGGTTTAGGATTAGGGTTAGGGTTGACGGATTAGCATTTAATGTCGAGGTTAGGGTTAGAGTGTCGAGGGTAGAGGGATTAGGGATAGGGTTTAGGGTTGAAGGTTTAAGGATTGAGGGTTGAGGCTTTAGGGATGAGGGTTTAAGGCTTAAGATATAGTGTCAAGTGTTGAGGGTGTAGGGATAGGGTTTAAGTTTTAAGGGTTAAGGGTTGAGGGATAGGGATTAGGGTTTAAGGTATAGTGTTGAGGGTCAAGGGATCAGAGTTAAGGGTTGAGGGATTAGGGTTTGACGTTGAGGGTTGAGGGTTGAGGTTTGAGGGTCAAGGGTTTAGGGATAGGGTTGAGGGTCAAGGAATTAGGGTTAAAGTAGAGTGTGGAGGGTATAAGGATTAGGGATAGGGTTTGAGGGTTTAGGGATAAGGGATTAGGGTTTAAGGTATAGTATCAATTTTGTTGAGGGTGTAGGAATAGGGATAGCATTTAGGGTTTAGGGATGAGGGATTAGAGTTGAGGGATGACAGATTAGGGTTGAGGGTTGAGGGATTAGGGTTTAGCGATAAGGTTTAGGGTTGAGGGCTAAGGGATTAGGGTTTAAGGTATAGTGTTAAGGGTTTAGGGATAGGGTTTAGGGTTGAGGGATTAGGATTTGATGTTGAGGGTTGAGGGTTTAGGGTTTAGGGTTTAGGGTTAGGGTTGAGAGATGAGGGATCAGAGTTAAGGGTTGAGGGAATAGGGTTTGACGTCGAGGGTTGAGGGTTGAGGTTCGAGGGTCAAGGGTTTAGGGATAGGGTTGAGGTTGAAGGGATTAGGGTTAAAGTAGAGTGTGGAGGGTGTAAGGATTAGGGATAGGGTTGGAGGGTTTAGGGATAAGGGATTAGAGTTTAAGGTATAGTATCGAGTTTGTTGAGGGTTTAGGAATAGGGATAGCATTTAGGGTTTAGGGATGAGGGATTAGAGTTGAGGGATGAGGGATTAGGGTTGAGGGTTGAGGGATTAGGGTTTCGGGATAAGGTTTAGGGTTGAGGGTTGAGGGATTAGGGTTTAAGGTATAGTGTTGAGGGTTGATGGTTTAGGGATAGGGTTTAGGTTTGAGGGATTAGGGTTTAGGGTTGATGAATTAGGGTTTAATGTTGAGAGTTGAGGGTTAAGGGTTGAGAGTTGAGGTTGAGGGATAGGGTTAATGGTCAAGGGATTAGGGTTAAATAAGAGTGTCGAGGGTAGAGGGATTAGGGTTTAAGGTATAGTATCGAGCCTGTTGAGGGTCTAGGAATAGGGATAGCATTTAGGATTTAGGAATGAGGGATTAGAGTTGAGGGATGACGGATGACAGATTAGGGTTGAGGGTTGAGGCATTAGGGTTTAGGGACAAGGTTTAGGGTTAGGGTTGAGGGATTAGGGTTTAAGGTATAGTGTTGAGGGTTTAGGGATAGGGTTTAGGGTTGAGGGATTAGAGTGAAGGGTTGAGGGATTAGAATTTGACGTTGAGGGTTTAGGGTTTAGGTTTAGGGTTTAGGGTTAGGGTTGAATGTCGAGGGATCAGAGTTAAGGGTTGAGGGATTAGGGTTTGATGTTGAGGGTTGAGGGTTGAGGTTCGAGGGTCAAGGGTTTAGGGATAGGGTTGAGGGTCAAGGAATTAGGGTTAAAGTTGAGTGTGGAGGGTATAAGGATTAGGGATAGGGTTGGAGGGTTTAGGGATAAGGGATTAGAGTTTAAGGTATAGTATCGAGTTTGTTGAGGGTTTAGGAATAGGGATAGCATTTAGGGTTTAGGGATGAGGGATTAGAGTTGAGGGATGATGGATTAGGGTTGAGGGTTGAGGGATTAGGGTTTAGGGATAAGGTTTAGGGTTGAGGGTTGAGGAATTAGGGTTTAAGGTATAGTGTTGAGGGTTGATGGTTTAGGGATAGGGTTTAGGTTTGAGGGATTAGGGTTTAGGGTTGATGAATTAGGGTTTAATGTTGAGAGTTGAGGGTTGAGGTTGAGGGATAGGGTTAATGGTCAAGGGATTAGGGTTAAATAAGAGTGTCGAGGGTAGAGGGATTAGGGTTTAAGGTATAGTATCGAGCTTGTTGAGGGTCTAGGAATAGGGATAGCGTTTAGGGTTTAGGAATGAGGGATTAGAGTTGAGGGATGACGGATGACAGATTAGGGTTGAGGGTTGAGGGATTAGGGTTTAGGGACAAGGTTTAGGGTTAGGGTTGAGGGATTAGGGTTTAAGGTATAGTGTTGAGGGTTTAGGGTTGAGGGATTAGAGTGAAGGGTTGAGGGATTAGAATTTGACGTTGAGGGTTTAGGGTTTAGGATTAGGGTTGAGGTTCGAGGGATCAGAGTTAAGGGTTGAGGGATTAGGGTTTGATGTTGAGGGTTGAGGGTTGAGGTTCGAGGGTCAAGGGTTTAGGGATAGGGTTGAGGGTCGAGGAATTAGGGTTAAAGTAGAGTGTGGAGGGTATAAGGATTAGGGATAGGGTTGGAGGGTTTAGGGATAAGGGATTAGAGTTTAAGGTATAGTATCGAGTCTGTTGAGGGTTTAGGAATAGGGATAGCATTTAGGGTTTAGGGATGAGGGATTAGAGTTGAGGGATGAGGGATTAGGGTTGAGGGTTGAGGGATTAGGGTTTAGGGATAAGGTTTAGGATTGAGGGTTGAGGGATTAGGGTTTAAGGTATAGTGTTGAGGGTTGATGGTTTAGGGATAGGGTTTAGGTTTGAGGGATTAGGGTTTAGGGTTGATGAATTAGGGTTTAATGTTGAGAGTTGAGGGTTGAGGGTTGAGGGTTGAGGTTGAGGGATAGGGTTAATGGTCAAGGGATTAGGGTTAAATAAGAGTGTCGAGGGTAGAGGGATTAGGGTTTAAGGTATAGTATCGAGCCTGTTGAGGGTCTAGGAATAGGGATAGCGTTTAGGATTTAGGAATGAGGGATTAGAGTTGAGGGATGACGAATGACAGATTAGGGTTGAGGGTTGAGGCATTAGGGTTTAGGGACAAGGTTTAGGGTTAGGGTTGAGGGATTAGGGTTTAAGGTATAGTGTTGAGGGTTTAGGGATAGGGTTTAGGGTTGAGGGATTAGAGTGAAGGGTTGAGGGATTAGAATTTGACATTGAGGGTTTAGGGTTTAGGGTTAGGGTTGAAGGTCAAGAGATCAGAGTTAAGGGTTGAGGGATTAGGGTTTGATGTTGAGGGTTGAGGGTTGAGGTTCGAGGGTCAAGGGTTTAGGAATAGGGTTGAGGGTCGAGGAATTAGGGTTAAAGTTGAGTGTGGAGGGTATAAGGATTAGGGATAGGGTTGGAGGGTTTAGGGATAAGGGATTAGAGTTTAAGGTATAGTATCGAGTCTGTTGAGGGTTTAGGAATAGGGATAGCATTTAGGGTTTAGGGATGAGGGATTAGAGTTGAGGGATGAGGGATTAGGGTTGAGGGTTGAGGGATTAGGGTTTCGGGATAAGGTTTAGGGTTGAGGGTTGAGGGATTAGGGTTTAAGGTATAGTGTTGAGGGTTGATGGTTTAGGGATAGGGTTTAGGTTTGAGGGATTAGGGTTTAGGGTTGATGAATTAGGGTTTAATGTTGAGAGTTGAGGGTTGAGCGTTGAGGGTTGAGGTTGAGGGATAGGGTTAATGGTCAAGGGATTAGGGTTAAATAAGAGTGTCGAGGGTAGAGGGATTAGAGTTTAAGGTATAGTATCGAGCTTGTTGAGGGTCTAGGAATACAGATAGCGTTTAGGGTTTAGGAATGAGGGATTAGAGTTGAGGGATGATGGATGACAGATTAGGGTTGAGGGTTGAGGGATTAGGATTTAGGGACAAGGTTTAGGGTTAGGGTTGAGGGATTAGGGTTTAAGGTATAGTGTTGAGGGTTTAGGGATAGGGTTTAGGGTTGAGGGATTAGAGTGAAGGGTTGAGGGATTAGAATTTAACGTTGAGGGTTTAGGGTTTAGGATTAGGGTTGAAGGTCAAGGGATCAGAGTTAAGGGTTGAGGGATTAGGGTTTGATGTTGAGGGTTGAGGGTTGAGGTTCGAGGGTCAAGGGTTTAGGGATAGGGTTGAGGGTCGAGGAATTAGGGTTAAAGTAGAGTGTGGAGGGTATAAGGATTAGGGATAGGGTTGGAGGGTTTAGAGATAAGGGATTAGAGTTTAAGGTATAGTATCGAGTCTGTTGAGGGTTTAGGAATAGGGATAGCATTTAGGGTTTAGGGATGAGGGATTAGAGTTGAGGGATGAGGGATTAGGGTTGAGGGTTAAGGGATTAGGGTTTCGGGATAAGGTTTAGGGTTTCGGGTTGAGGGATTAGGGTTTAAGGTATAGTGTTGAGGGTTGATGGTTTAGGGATAGGGTTTAGGTTTGAGGGATTAGGGTTTAGGGTTGATGAATTAGGGTTTAATGTTGAGAGTTGAGGGTTGAGCGTTGAGGGTTGAGGTTGAGGGATAGGGTTAATGGTCAAGGGATTAGGGTTAAATAAGAGTGTCGAGGGTAGAGGGATTAGGGTTTAAGGTATAGTATCGAGCCTGTTGAGGGTCTAGGAATAGGGATAGTGTTTAGGGTTTAGGAATGAGGGATTAGAGTTGAGGGATGACGGATGACAGATTAGGGTTGAGGGTTGAGGCATTAGGGTTTAGGGATAAGGTTTAGGGTTAGGGTTGAGGGATTAGGGTTTAAGGTATAGTGTTGAGGGTTTAGGGATAGGGTTTAGGGTTGAGGGATTAGAGTGAAGGGTTGAGGGATTAGAATTTGATGTTGAGGGTTTAGGGTTTAGGGTTAGGGTTGAAGGTCGAGGGATCAGAGTTAAGGGTTGAGGAATTAGGGTTTGATGTTGAGGGTTGAGGGTTGAGGTTCGAGGGTCAAGGGTTTAGGGATAGGGTTGAGGTTCAAGGAATTAGGGTTAAAGTAGAGTGTGGAGGGTATAAGGATTAGGGATAGGGTTGGAGGGTTTAGGATTAGGGTTTAGGGTTGACAGATTAGCATTTAATGTCGAGGTTAGGGTTAGAGTATCGAGGGTAGAGGGATTAGGGATTGGGTTTAGGGTTGAAGGTTTAAGGATTGAGGCTTTAGGGATGAGGGTTTAAGGCTTAAGATATAGTGTCAAGTGTTGAGGGTGTAGGGATAGGGTTTAAGTTTTCAGGGTTAAGGGTTGAGGAATAGGGATTAGGGTTTAAGGTATAGTATCGAGTCTATTGAGGGTGTAGGATTAGGGATAGCATTTAGGGATTAGGGATAGGGTTGGAGGGTTTAGGGATAAGGGATTAGGGTTTAAGGTATAGTATCGATTCTGTTGAGGGTGTAGGAATAAGGATAGCATTTAGGGTTTAGGGATGAGGGATTAGAGTTGAGGGATGACAGATTAGGGTTGAGGGTTGAGGGATTAGGGTTTAGGGATAAGGTTTAGGGTTGAGGGCTGAGGGATTAGGGTTTAAGGTATAGTGTTGAGGGTTTAGGGATAGGGTTTAGGGTTGAGGGATTAGAGTGAAGGGTTGAGGGATTAGGATTTGATGTTGAGGGTTGAGGGTTTAGGGTTAGGGTTGAGAGATGAGGGATCAGAGTTAAGGGTTGAGGGATTAGGGTTTGACGTCGAGGGTTGAGGGTTGAGGTTCGAAGGTCAAGGGTTTAGGGATAGGGTTGAGGTTGAAAGGATTAGGGTTTAAGGTATAGTGTTAAGGGTTGATGGATCAGAGTTAAGGGTTGAGGGATTAGGGTTGAGGGTTGTAAGGATTAGGGATAGGGTTGGAGGGTTTAGGGATAAGGGATTAGAGTTTAAGGTATAGTATCGAGTCTGTTGAGGGTGTAGGATTAGGGATAGCATTTAGGGTTTAGGGATGAGGGATTAGAGTTGAGGGATGATGGATTAGGGTTGAGGAATTAGGATTTGATGTTGAGGGATGAAAGATTAGGGTTGAGGGATTAGGATTTGACGTTGAGGGTTGAGGGTTTAGGGATAGGGTTGAGGGTTGAGGGATTAGGATTTGACGTTAAGGGTTGAGGGTTTAGGGATAGGGTTAAGGGATTAGGATTTGACATTGAGGGTTGAGGGTCGAGGGATCAGAGTTGAGGGTTTAGGGATTAGGGTTTGACGTTGAGGGTTGAGGGCATTTTCTATCACGAACTTGATTATGAGGGCTTGCCCCTTCATTGTTATGCCTATCATATGGCGGAGCATCTGGCAAGCCCTTGCAAGAAAAAGATGTGATCAATGCAAAGGATGTGATGAATCTATAGCAGCACAAAATGCGAGCGCGTTATAATGCGCTCGCGTTTTGTATTTCTATTGAAACGGTAAAAAAGTGGTTACCCCCGTGATCTAGGCCCACATGCTCTGTTTTCTTACTGATTTTGCGCGTGCTCTGACAAAAAAGAAGTGCTTTCATGCTATTGGGAAGTTCACATGCACATTTGACACATTGTACCACCTTTGCATGATCTTTCCACCACCTTTTCTGCTTTGCCAACTTGAGAAGGAGGAAATAACATAGTTTTCACACCAAGTTTGATATATATCTATTCAAGTTTCAATTTTTGTAGTGTTGCAATGTTAATTGTGATTCAATTTTAAGAATTTAACATTGAAAAGGAAGCAAGTGGTGAAAAACTCAAATTGTTGAGGAGTTTGATGCAAGAAGATAAAAACACTACATAATTGGGTACTCTCTCCATTCAAATCTTCATTTTTTAGGTATGTCAAGTCTTTACATGCATGTTCTTTACATTTTCCTTATTTCGAATTGAATTACTTTATCATGCTTTATCATACATGTTTAAAATAGACACATTCCCAATCAAGAAAGCAACCTACAATCTCACATGATGCCATGTATATTTTCTACACTTGAGCTCTTTAATAATTATGTTTAATAAACAAACCTTAGTTCATACCATGATGTCAAACTATACAAGAATAAATCCTTACAACATAAAAAAAATACAATCCCACTATTATCATGTATTCATTTCTTAGGAACTAATATTGGTCTCTTTATCATGCTACAGACAAATTCTCTGTCATGCCGAGGAAATGATCAAGAATTAAACCAACACAGGAAGAGATATAAGCTAAGAATGCAAAGAAAGCAATGGCTATGAGGGAACTTCGTGAGAAGAGGAAATTGGACATGATAAATGAAGACATACCAATTGAAGAGGAACCACAACCATCACAAAGAGATATGGTATTGGTGGCACAAAGAGAACGAATGCAAAAACTTCGTGGTACGAGAGATTTGAATACCATAGTTGGAGACACGTCCTTTACCGCAAGTCAACATGTAGGGACACCATCTACCACATCTCAAGTTGAGAGTACATCATCACTCACATGTGATGAAGGAGGTATGCCATCGTTCCCACCTCAACCTCAAGGTATGTCATCTATTCCATCTTCGATCGAAGGTATGCCATCTAACCCATCTCATTTAAATATTGATGAAATTCCTAATGTTGAGATGAATTTACCTAACTTGACACCACCTAGAATTTTGCATAGAAAGCCAAAGTATTTGATTGATATTGATGAGAATATTTTGCAGCCAATGGAAGGTAAGATTCCAAAATGCACTTGTAGAAGATATGTTAATAAGACTTGGAGATTATTCTTTGAAAAGTTAAATGAGACTGCAAGATGTCAACTATTCGTTGAAATGATGTGAAGTATAAAGTATAGGTCTATCATGAAGATTCTTGGGTTGAGAACATCAGAGGCTTCAAGTGAAAAATCTATTGTCAAGAATCTAATGAGTGCGTATGAGAGTGTGGGTAACACCTCACGCACAAAAGATAGTAATGCAACACGGCGTGTGATTACATCGACTATAGTAAGTAGTCAAACAAGGAAAGCTCGTCTCATTAGAAAGACAAGTCAAGAATTGAGAATTAATAGGAAAACTTTATCAAGAGCCGTTGGAAGACGCCAAAGAATTAAGGACACTAATGCCAATGAATTATGGGTGTTCTCGGGGAGACTACCACAAAAAGATAAACCAATCGTTGAAGCATTGAGATCACTAATTGAAGACTTTTGGAAGAATTACACAAGGGTATCTCCAAATCAAAGGGATGTGGTAAGAAGGAGAATCGGTAGTCAGAACCGCGAGCCACATCCAAAGCATTTTTTGGATGAGACTCAAACACAGTTTTATGGTAAATTTCTAGAGAAGTATCCTCAAATTAAAATTTGTCAAAGATATTTTGAAATGCTAAAACCTTTCTATGTTAAGATAAATCACACACGCACTACTTGTTGTTGTAGATTACATATTGAATTTTCTAACCATTTTGATGCTTATAGGTCTATATGTTTACATATGCATACTAACAATGATTTGCAGGGTTGTGCCATATGTGCCCCACCAACATCTTCAAGAGACTTCATATCAAGAATTTTATGTGAAAGAGAGGAAGGTCAAATATTCTACAAGAAATTATGCTTGGATGGCACATGTCATCGTTGCAGTGGCTTGCAACATTTGCCAATATGTGAACATATGGAAATAACACATGCGGTTGGAAATGAACTAGTAGAGTTTGGAAAGTATAAAATAGTGGCATACAATACAAAAGATGGTAAAGAAGCAAAGAGGTGTGAATTAGTTATTGAAAAGATTCCAGTGTATCAGTTTATGCCTATATTTCATGACAGCATAGTGTATGAGTATGCAAGACATGCCCATAGAGCTCGATGGTTGGACTTGCAATTCAAGTTATGCAAGGACGCATTTCTGGTTGGTAGCATTGTTTCAGTCGTCGACTTTGCAGAGAACTACAGTCTACAGCCACAATGTGAGGTGCAATCACAATATTACAACTCCACACAGGTTTCTATATTTGTGCACATCGCATTCATTCATGCGAATGATAGTACAGAGGATGATAGAAGATCATAAGGGAGTATAATTTCTATATTAGTGATGATTGCACGCATTCTATGGAGTTCGTGCAAGGTTGCTTTCAGGTGTTCTACAATGATTTGGCTAGAAGGGGCATATCGTTTAGTCAGCATATCATATGGTCAGATAATTGTGCGTCACAATTCAAGAACTCGCAAAATTTCTATTGGCTGAGTAGGAGGCATAATTTTACAGGTATTCAACATATGTGGAACTTTTGTGAGGCCGGGCATGGAAAGGGGGAGCATGATGGTGCAGGAGCATGTATCAAAAGAGCCATAGCACGAGAAGAGTTAAAGTATAAAGACAATGCAAAGTTGACAGATGCAAAATTGATTGTCGAGTGGTGTAATGCTTCCATGGGTCCAAGGAATGAAGGTAAGTCTTTAGTTGGTAGATTTTTTTGGTTGATAGATGATACTAACATTGCACCATATGAGGATTGTTGTACACTGACAGGATCCAATGAGATGCAATCTTTCAGAAGCTCAATTGCAGGTTCATAGAGTATCCATACACTAAAGATGTCATGCTTTTGTTCTTCCTGTACAATTCAAGTCTGGGATGAGTGTGAGTCAAAGGAGTGGGTTGACGAATGGCAGTTAAGTTATCTTAGCCCACTTGACACGTATCGACCCCCGACGGCACTGGAACTAACACAGATGGAATCATCAGTTGACTTTGACCACATATCAGATTTAGTTCAACCAGGTAATATAGGGCACGTATATGCATCTAATTTCATCTAGTTCAACCAGGTAATGTCATCTTACTTTGTAGTGTTTTTGTAATGTTGACTAATTTCATCTAATTTGCTACACATATCAATGTAGGGCACGTATATGCAGTTATTACAGATGAAGATAATGAAGAGGGAACAGATTATTACTTATGTCGTTGTGTTGAGGCCAAAAAGAAATTGGAGGCCCCTGTTACAGATGGATAAAACATCGAATACCCTACAGGATCAGTGGTTATTACTGGAACATGGCTTAGAAGGTACCCACATAAGAGTGTTAATATTTAGCTATTTCAGGACTTTGACATGCATCGAAAGATTCTTCATTACTCAAACCTTGTCATGGCATCCAATGTTCATTTGATAAAGTATCGGGGTAGACCTTTGAACAAAATATTGTGGAAGGTGTGTGAGTCTGACCATGAAGCAATATTTGACACAATAAAGAGTAGAGCAGACCTGGATGGTTCATTGGATTAATTTGTAAGTATTCACATTGATTTTGTAAAGTTATGTTACATTGAGTTGTAAGTATGCACATTAATTTGTAAGGTTTGTCTTTTTTTATTTCCTCTTACATTTTTACATATGTGTACACATTTTTACATCATCATGTTATGCATTTTTGGTGTCCTGCTCCTGATGCGACCAAACTCATAACTCACCCTACTAGACACCATTTGATGATCTCTCCAACACTCTAGATCCAGGGCACCCAATCATGATGATGACCTATATACCATTCTCCCAAGGTGCTCATAATGAATGAAAAGAAGACCAAGGGCGCCCAAGCTTAATAGACTTATTTATTTCAATTTTGATGATCCAAACTCTTGCAATATGACATCCACTTTCATGCCTTTAGATCTTCCTTCACATATAGGGTGCCAAATCAAGTTGAAAAATCTACATAAGGGCACCAAACTGGATGAAAGGAAACATGAAATGCGCCTTAGGACTCCATGCTAAGGTTTGAGCCATTAAAGTCTCTTGATATTAGGCACTCATAATGATGAAACTTAGAGCTTTTTCCTTTCCTATGCACTCATCTAAGATGTTTGAATGATAAGGAGCACCTCGACCTCTATAATGTATATTGGGCACCAAATCAAGGTGATTTTAAGTCACTTTGAGTCATGTGGGGTCAGTTTGAGTCTTTGAGTCATGTTGCAAAAAAGTGTCAATGTTGTCAAGTTGCACAAAGCAACTTTTGCATTTTTGGTGTCCTGCTCGTGATGTGACCAAACTGACTATTCCAACGCATCCGGATGGGTACATTTACACTAGGCATGGTCCTATTTTTCACCCAAACATGTCAAAACAGTCTGAGCTACATTGTACCAACGATATCCCTGAAGAGTCCAAAGTGCAAAAAGGCTGCAATCTTTGACGAGATGTTACTCGAAAACCATGTCACTTAGAAAGATTCTGTCTGAGGTAACACTATCACTTAGAGTGCCTCTACAATAACCTCTCTCAATTTTTTATAGATCTGAGGCATTTGCCCGTGGTGAAAGGTTTTCTGCTGCCCCAAAAATCGTCAGAAGGAGGCAGTGTAAAGTTGCAAAGGGGTGTAACTTTCGTCCTGCTCCTGATGCAACCAAACTGACTATTCTAACACGTCTAAATGGGTACATTTAAGCTAGGCATGGTCCTATTTTTCACCCAAACATGTCGAAACAGTCGAAGCTACATTGTACCGACGATATCCCTGAAGAGTCCAAAGTGCAAAAAGGCAGCAATCTTTGACGAGATGTTACTCAAAAATTGTGTCACTTAGAAACATTTCATCTGAGGCAACAGGATCACGTAGAGTGCCTCTACAATAACCTCTCTCAGTTTTTTATAGCTCTGAGGCATTTGCCCGTGGTGAAAGGTTTTCTGCTGCCCCAAAAATCGTCAGAAGGAGGCAGTGTAAAGTTGCAAAGGGGTGTAACTTTCGTCCTGCTCCTGATGTGACCAAACTGACTATTCCAATGCATCTGAATGGGTACATTTACGCTAGGCATGGTCCTATTTTTCACCCAAATATGTCGAAACAGTTGGAGCTACATTGTACCGATGATATCCCTGAAGAGTCCAAAGTGTAAAAAGACAGCAATCTTTGAGGAGATGTTACTCAAAAACTGTGTCACTTAGAAACATTTCGTCTAAGGCAACGCGATCACGTAGAGTGCCTCTACAATAACCTCTCTTGATTTTTTATAGCTCTGAGGCATTTGCCTGTGGTGAAAGGTTTTCTGCTGCCCCAAAAATCGTCAGAAGGAGGCAGTGTATTAAGTCAGGATGAAAGCTTATTCACTCTAGGCACCTATTTTTGACCAAATCACACATGTGTCTTGAACAAGTGATGCTCCAAGTGGTGAACAAAATGGGCGCCTTGAAGAATTGAGCCCTCCAAGACATCTTGCAATTGCCTAAAAGTCCAAAATTTACATAAGTGAGTTAAGGTGCCATTTTCCATCTCCAGAGCCTCCTTTGAGTGCCTTAACATGGAGTGAATGTTTTAGTCTATGAAAGATTGTGCCTAAAGAATATAACAACCCCTTCAGTCACTAGGATGAACTAAGTTAACAAAAGGAACTTCATTGAGGGAGGCGCACTTGTGCATCTAGACAACTCCAATTTAGCGCCTGAGAAAAAACATGTTTAGAGACACCCCTCGAATGAACCCTCTAGAACCAATAAGAATCTTCTCTAGGTCCATAATTAACTCATGCCCATATCCAAGTGAAAGTCTCCTTGGTCTTCCTGCTAAAACCTCTAAAGGGTAACCATCTCAACAAGTGTCTCTAATCCCAAGAGAACTCTAGCCTCACCCAAGTCTCGAAGTATGTATGAGAACCTACAACCAATCAATCCATGTTAAGCTCCAAATGCAACACCACATTATCATGAAGCTCCCAAGCACATGACCAATGTACTCAATAACAAGAGAACCAACAAGACCACTGTCAAAAATCTAACTACAAAATTAGGTATCCAAACATGACATCATGATCTAACATCTCCTCCTAGAAGATCACATGCACCAATATAGACATCCTAGTCTCAAGAGAACTTGTATCATGCTAATACTCTAATCTAGAATCAAGAGTCCACCAAGACACACTACCAAACACCTCTAAACCAAGGATCAACATCTACAACCACATGAAGATAACCATTACACCCAACCACACTATAAGATCATCCATCACTAGGTGACGAATACACATCACTATCAAAGCAACATCCATCCTCTCATCCCAATGCAACATACCAATGCGCCAATGAGCATAGACAAGGAAAAATAACAAAGTCATCCCGTGGATATAGGTAATATGCATTCAAGTCATCCCACTACCTTGTCCGAGGCTCATGCAAAACCCAAAATGATTAGCCTAGTACCATGTGTCATGTCCCCGTTCCTGGCTTGATCATCAAGTGTATAATGGATTAGCCTATTCCTCATTCTCGGAGGCTAATTCCAAATGATGAGGGAATGAATTGGTTTCGGACTAACTCTGTCTGTTTGTTTTGCAGGAACAAGGTCAGAACCCTAAAATTTGACTAAGTATGGAAGCTTGGGAGCCTAGGCACCCATTTCACTCCAGTTTTCCTTACTAAGCGCCTAGCACAAGTATCATCCAAATTAAGCGCCTAAGAACCTCTAGGCACCTATACATGTTTCTAGGGATCCTCCAATTGAGCACCTAGCATAGATGGATGAAGATTGAAAGTTTTCAAGTTAAAGATGTCCTTTGGGTGAACTCACAGCACTAGGCGCATGTGTTGGTTGGAACTCCTTGGATCTGGCGCCTAGGATTGAAAGCCTTTGATGAGGAGAGAAGTCTCAAGGCCTGGTCTGGCACCCTCACTTACCTACCCCACCCTCAGAATGCGCCTAACCTTCATAAGGCGTTAACACTCTATTTTGAGTGCCTAGCAAGGGGTAATGGATAGATTGAAGGCTTGGGAGCTAAGGAAAGTCACTTAGATGAATAATCAAGATTGAAATGAGAAACTCCTAGCCAAGGCACAAAATTCCTCAATTCTGGCATCCAGAAATCAAATCTAAGTAAGGCGCTCTTTCCATTTACCAAAGGCTCTATTAGCGCCCTTGGTTGATGATCTCTCCAGACACCTGAAATGGCGCCCAGTGGATCTTTCAACTTGTATCAGGAAGAAGGGAAGCATTCTCAGTGTTGTTCAGATAATCTAAGTTGTAAAGTTAACAAGGAATAGAGCCAGAGGACAAGGCACACTTATTGGTCTCCATCACCTCAGAAATGTGCCTAATGCAGTTGGTGTCAACTTCCCTCTTTCTAGCCTCCAAATGGCGCCTAGAGTCAAAAAAGGATTTCACTGAATAATGTTAATGTTTTGAGCATCAAACTCTACTTGGCGCATACCTATGCTCTTGCAACCTCAAATTGGTGCCTAGGGTTCAGTCATCCTCCTAAGGCGTGGTTCTGCTCCTCCATAACCCTGTTTTGGCGCCTAAACTTGGAAGTACCTTGAAGACTTGGATTAAGATGGAATTCACCTCCAGAATGTTAGGCACTTGATAGAAGATAAAGGCGCTAGGGTAAAAGAGCTTCAAAAGTTTGATGTCAAGTGTGAATTGAGATAATAGGCACTGATACCAGTTGACATTACTCCAAACATGCGCCTAAGAGAGATGCAAGTCCCCAAGACCAATTTTGGAACAAGGCGCTCCATCAGAGGGTAAGATGATAATCCTTGGAAGTCAAGTGTTTTAAAGATTCTTTGAGAAATTGACAAGTTGTAACCTAGGTGCCAAA
The DNA here is from genome assembly GCA_027924645.1 of Cunninghamia lanceolata. Classification (NCBI taxonomy): domain Eukaryota; kingdom Viridiplantae; phylum Streptophyta; class Pinopsida; order Cupressales; family Cupressaceae; genus Cunninghamia; species Cunninghamia lanceolata. The sequence goes on along the minus strand of BSBN01000194.1, from coordinate 15,627,386 downwards.
ACCCCTGAGAATCCTCCTATCCTAGTTAGAAGAACACTAATATTGCACCTAAGTGAATTTGAGTGTCAATATAGAGTCATCAAACCCCACCAGACATTCATCCATGTCTCTACCACCTCCAGGAAGCACCCAGCTTAGGATGGCGCCTAGTCTGGTCTCTACTACCTTCATTTGGCGCCTAACCCTAAGAGTCTTGCAACTATGACGTTCATCCATGCAACAAGCAAGGTGATGCTCCCTTGTGATATTGTGAGGTGTTGACATTCAGTTGACATCATTGAGTTTGATTGAGTTGATCAAGTGTAGACACCATTGTAAACATCAAGGCTTCAAGGCCTTTCTCTTGTATCTCCATTGAATAAGTTGTAACTTCATGCTATTGAAAGCATTATCCATGTAATAAGACATTGCAAGTTGATTGAGTCAAATAACTAGACAAGTACCCAACTCTAAGGTTGATTCATTCAAGTAGTTATCTTTGATGTATATCTTTGTGTTGTTGAAGTAGTTGATGAATTGATAGCAAGTAAAATTGTTTAAGTAAGGAAAAATTTTCGTAGAACTAGTTGGGTATCTTACACCATGCCTATCCATCAAACATCACAATGCAATCAAAATCCTAACAACATGCCCATGATCCAAGATCAAGTGCAATCATGCAAAGATATTATCAATCACAAGCCTATTAAGAATGAACTAGAGTCTTCTAGTACCATACTTTTCCATCAAACACCATCATGTAATCCATGGCCTATCAAGCCTATCAAAGAAAATGCAAACATCCTATGTAATACAATCAGACTTTAAATATTTGAAGTAGCCATATACAAATATCCATTCAAAAGTGGATTTATAATGCAAGTATGGATGCCATCAATAAAAAAGATTTGTATTAACCAAATATCCATATAGGCATACATCAATATTTGTCGATATAAGTATAACATATATACAAAATAGCCATATAGGCTTACAAGAATGCCATATAGGCATACAATGTCAACTATGTACAATACAAAATATATGTCCACAAATGCCATATAGGCATACAAGAGAGGAACACAATAAAAAGTCATTCCCCTCCGGCTGGTGAAGAGAATAAATCACGAGCAGCCTTTGATCTTCTAGGGGATGGAGACATGCATGTGGGTGGTCTACTATGAACCCGAGGGCTACTCCTCCTATTTAATTCTTCCTGCACCTTTACCTGTTACAAAAAAAAGTATAGACATTAATATATAGAAATTACATGTTATAAAAAAATGAAACATTTAACAAAATAATCACTTACTGCTAACATATAATCTATCTCCTCGCTTGCCTCAGTAGCAGGAATAGGCCCTGGTGATGTCATGTCCTATAGAAACCATCCAGATAGAAATTAAACTTCAAATCAATAATCTTTTGATTTTTCAAAAATAGACAACTATAACAATGAATGTAAATTGAAATTTACTAATCTGCCTCATACCCCTGTCAATGCCATAGAGCTATGAATCGCAGAGGCCACACCCTGCTCCATTGCCCTATGAACATGGGGAGGTGTATCCACAGCCTGCATCATCTAGAAATAAAACAACATTATTCAATTACGAAAACTATAATAGTGATGCAAATCATGGCTCCTAACATACACACACGTTCATCTAAACATGGAAGTACACAAAATAAAACACACAAATCACATACAAAAATTAAGTACAATTCATTCATTAAACCATTTATTTTATTACCTCCGTAAAGCTTTAAAGTCCACTACCGCTGGCAGGTGTTGCCATGAAATCTACAGTGTTAACCTATTCAACATCCAAAATCAGAAATTAGAATACCATTCATATAACGATGCTATTCACATGTAATATTTATAATTGTTTACTAGTTACATACCTCAACAGTAGATGATCTAGTGAAAAATGTAGGTGGAGAACCGCTGAAAACTGCATCGACACTATGACCCTGAAATTTTATTAAAATCATCAATTTAAATTAGTTAATCTTGTATTTCAAAAATAAAATTTAATAAATTAAATTCAATAAACTTCCTAATATTTACCTGAGTATCAAGGCTGAAAGTCTCACTTAGGAGGGTATCTGTCATCACCATCTGCTCAGCTGCAGATGTAGCCTTTGCACCTGCGTCCTGACTGTCCATGGGGTCATAACCATAGGCTGACCCGCAAGCCTGGCAAGTATGCGGTGGGACCCTACTCCTCGCACTATCTCCCAACCCACTCTGTGTTGCAGGATTGGCATGCTCTATGATGCTCTGGGTCAAGGCACTAATCGACCTCAGTGTATCGACCTCAACACTCTCCTTCACAATGGAAGGGATAGAAACATGCTCGTGGGCTGGTCTGCTGATTACTCGTCTCACTACCCGCTGTGGGTCAAGACGTGCCCCTGGTCTATCCTGTGCTGAGCCCCCACCTCTACCCTGGAAGTCCCGCATATCAAAATAGTTTGGCACTTTATTGAGGACAAACTCGCAGTAGAGTTTCCTCAAAAAGTATTGCGGGACCTCATTATTATTGCATGGAGGATGGTCAAAAACCATCCACCACCTCTGCCTGAAATTGTCCCTTATCGCTTGGTTGTTGCACCAATGGATAGGGAACCTCTTGCATGTAATGGGTGGAGGTTGATTTGTTTGTGGGTCTGTGAAAATTGAACACAAGTCTAATTTTGTAATTTGTAATTTTTTGACATCTTGGTATGACAATTTATCTGCATAGTAATCTCTAAACTCTCTCTTTTTATCGGTCCAACTAGTTATTTGCTTGCTAATTGAATTTACATTTGATAACATAGACTCAAGAGATTCGGCAAGCGTGGACCTATGCAAGGTTGAAGTGGAAGGATCTTTCAACCTTGCAATTATATCTTCAATTTGTTTTTTGTTGTTTTCAATTTGCCCCATTATATTATCTTGTGTTCTAGGGGCATGTCGAGGAATGAATGGAGAAGGTTGTTGTTCTGCAGGTATTTCCTCCTTAGGATTTTGTGGATTTTGAGGAGGAGGAGGAGGAGGAGGTGCATTAACATTTCCTACAATTAATGAAATATACATCAAAAATCAACAAAAACCTACCTATTTAGGAAGAAATTCAAACAAAAAAATAAAGATAACTCACCCCTTTGGCATGCTCGACGTCGCAGCGGCATTTTGGCGATGAATCGATAAGCTTTTTGTGTTGATTGGTGTTTTGTAGAACGTGAGCACGTTTTTGAGGGTTTTGAAGCTGCAGGCAGAGGAGAAAATCATAATGAAATGAAATGATATTGCTTTTTTTAAAATTTATAATAGGTTATAACGCGCTCGCGTTATGGCTCGGTAATGATGAGCCTGAGGCTTGTCATTACCAAGCCATAATGCGAGCACGTTATGACTTAAATTTTTTTTTAAAAATTTTGGCCACTTTTTGGCCCCCCATCTCCTTGCACTTACCCTGTTGTATTCCTCCATCACACTGAGAATGAGAATGCTTTCAGTGGATAGAGGAATAACATTCCATTTGTTCACCAAACCCTAGTTCTAGGCTTTCTAACCAGTCTCTAAAAAGAGAACTACTTCTCAAAAACTACAACACTCTAAGACACCAGATCAATTCCAAATGAAAACTACTCTACTACATGAACACTTCCAGTTAGTACAGAATGACAATCACAGTGAACTGTTCAGAAATAACAAAGTTTCAACACCCAAAAATCTAGTTCTTCCTTCATTCATTCTTCTCCTTCATCTCTGTCCCTTACATCATACTTCTCGCCTATAAAAGGCTTGAGACAGCAGTTTACATCCTCCAACCGTGCAAAACTGATTTGAAAATCAGTTAGCCGTTGGCTTTCTCCTATCACAAGAAAAACCACATGTTTTCCTTGTGTAATTACATCAATTTGACCAAAACATGATCCACATAGGTCTAGTGACCAAATTGACCCAAAAACCCTTATTACAACATGAAATGGCTTAAAAGCCTTATTGAAAAACAAACAAAAACATGACTCCTGCACCACAGAGAAGGTGCTCCTGTACCAAACTCCCAGGTATGTAAGGTTGAATCATTCTGAAGATCAGATTATAGGAGATAGAAATAAAGGTGTTCAAACTAGAAGAGAATTTGCTGAAGAACAAGAAGAGTATTGTTTAATTTCAAAGGTTGAACCAAATCAGTGAATGAAGCCTGTAATGATGCAAGTTGGGTAAACGCAATGGAAGAAGAATTAATGTAAATTGAAAAGAATCATACTTGGGATCTTGTTCCTAGACTTGAAAACAAAAATGTAATTGGAACTAAATGGCTCTTCCAGAATAAATTGAATGAAAATCGTGAAGTTGTGAGAAACAAAGCAAGATTGGTGTACAAAGGATATTCTTAGGTAGAGGGAATTGATTTTTAAGAAACTTTTGCTCCGGTGGCAAGAATCGAAGCAGTCAGATTATTTCTTGCCTTTGCTGCTTACAAAGATTTCAAAGTTTACCAGATGGATGTCAAGTCAGCATTCCTAAATGGAGATTTGGAAGAAGTCTACATTGAGCAACCGGAAGGATTCCAGTTGTCTGATCAAGGAGATATGATCTGCAGGTTGAGGAAAGCATTGTATGGACTTAAACAAGCCCCAAGAGCCTGGTATGCAAGATTAGATAAGTATCTGCTAAAGTTAGGTTTTAGCAAAGGCACAGCTGACAATAATCTTTATTTCACAATTGATCATGAACACATCTTGATTGTTGAGGTATTTTTTGATGATATCATCTTTGGTGGAAATGAGAGCACGTGTAAAAAATTTGTTGATCAAATGCAAAGTAAATTTGAGATGTCCATGCTTGGTGAAATGAATTTCTTATTGGGTCTATAAATCATTTAGTCAGATAAGGGCATCTTCATATCTCAGTCCAAGTATGTAAAAGAGTTGTTGAAAAAGTTTGGAAGGGAGGATTCAAAACTGGAGTGAGTACTCCTATGATAACCAGATGCAAGTTGAGTAAAGATGATGATTCCCCTAAGGCAGACCAGAAAAGGTATAGATCAATAATTGGAGGACTACTTTATCTGAATCATACCATACTTGATATTATGAATGTAGTTGGCCTTGTTGTTAGATTTCAAGTTGATCCTAGAGAATCTCATGTTGTAGCAGTTAAAAGAATTTTCATATATCTGAAGGAAACATTTGATTATGGCTTATGGTATTCTAAGGATGATGATTTCACTCTTCATGCATATACAGATGTTGATTGGGTAGGAGATGTGGATGACATGAAGAGTACTAGTGGTGGTGCATTTTTCTTGGGAAAGAGATTGGTTTCTTGGTTGAGCAAAAAGTAGGAGGCAATATCTCTGTCTACCACACAGGCAGAGTATATAGTAGTAGCAAGTAATTGTACTCAAGTTTTGTGGATGAAGCAAATGTTGAAGGATATCAGAATTGTGTTTGAAGAGCCTGTTACAATCTTCTATGATAATTCAAGTGCAATAAACATCTCAAAGAATCTGGTGTTGCATTCAAAGACAAAGCACATATCCATCAAGTTTCACTTTTTGAGAGAGAAGGTAAATGAGAATGAAGTCAGATTAGAGTTTGTTCCTTGAAAGGATCAGATTGTGGATATCTTCACTAAGCCTCTACCTAAGGACACTTTTGAGTATCTCAGAGAGAAGCTAGGGGTGGTTAACCCTCCTGTTTAGAACTAAGGTGCACTAGTGTGCATCAGTCTGGTGGAACTCACAGTCATATCTTGTGATCTAAATTGGTTTTAAGGAGATGCTACTCAGGGGGAGTAGTTAGTATGTTCTGAGTTTAGTTTGGTCTTGTCTAAGAAACAAAAAGGGTGAGAGATGATTGCAAATATAAGCCCTTTGCCACTGATGTCAAAGGGGGAGAGAAGTCATGTGAAAAACTTGGATGGAAGTGAGTAGTTGCTGGTGAAAGGGGGAGTAGTGAAGAAAGTGGTTGCAGGTATGATAAGAGAAAGGTGGAGAAGTTCTTGTTTTGATGGTTGAATCAATTTTTCACATCATATATTTCCATCAATGACAAAGGGGAGATTGTTGCAAATATGTGCATATGGTGTGTTGTACTTGATGTCAACATATCTCTTTGTCAGAAACAGTGAAGACGGTGCAGTTCAGTAAAGTAGATTGATCAGCATTCCTAGTGAGATGAAGATTAGAGTCTGCAGACCAAAGGGCTTTGTAGAGGATTGTCTGAAGTTGCTCCAGTTAATATTTGAGAGGTCCACATGAAGAATTGGTGAAGTTATGGCCCTCTAAGTAGAACTAGGTTTTGTAGTTGTTCAGAGGTGACAAAGTGGCAGGAATTTGGTCCGGATTGCTCCACATTGGAATATTATGGTCTGTGGATCTAGAGATATGTTTGGGATGTTAGTGTGTATCCTCAAATCAAGTGGTTAGTGGTTTGGAGGTCCACAAGCAATCTTTCTAGTGTGACAATCATGATAGTTAGTGTTCTTAAGTTCCCAGATGAAGATGCGAGTGTTTCTGGTGATTTGATGTGGTACGGTTGTTCTTGTTGATTTCATTGTGATTGTGGTGGTCTTTGGATTGTGTGCCTATTGTGTTGATGGTCCATATTAAGGATTGAGCTCGTGGTTGAAGATTTCTCCTTGGGTGCTGTTGTTCTTTCCAATCTTGGCCAATCAAATGCTAGGTGCGTGTTGCAGATGATCTAAGAAGAGTTCTATGGAGCATGGCATGTTGATCGAGGAAGATTCAAGTCCCAGCTATGTTTGGCCAACAATGTGATGGTTCACATGAAGCATTTTAAGTCTTATGATTGTAATTTCCTTGTAATGCCTATCTTGGAGAATGTTCCAGATAGATGATTGTAAGGTCGACTTTGATGTTCATTCCAAAGTCGATGACATGTATAAATAAGTGTTGTGAAGTTGTGGAAATGGGGGGATGCAAGCGAAGATGTGGATGTAGCGATGAAGTGAGTGGGAGTAGAGCAGAGGTATTGTGCACTTAAATGGAACTGAACCTTGCATAAAGAAGATGTTGTTTCTCAGTTCAACTTTTCAATGTTAACATTGTGAATGTTCTTGTAGGAAGTGAGCCTCCTTTGAGCAATGAGCTCTAGGCAGTGTGCCTAAAGCCAAGTGCCTTCCCATTTTCTATTCTTTTAACAAAGAATAAATCTTGTGGGTTAACCCCCACCATAGTTTTTCCCTTAACCGGGTTTCCACGTAAAAATCCTGGTGTTATGTGTGTTGATTATGTTTCTGCTCATGTGTTGTTGATTAATGCTTTCATGGTTATATCATTAATCTATTAATAAATAGTAAAGAAGATTAAATGCAGCAAAAGATAAAAGTTTTGTGATAACTGATTCACCCCCCCTCTTAGTTGTCTGCCCTAATTTCAATAGGTAGAACTTAGAGAGGGGATGGAAGTAGAGAGTGAGAGAGACAATAGGAAGTGCAACTGCCCTTGTAGACATGTCTGTAAAGTGTGGAAGCATAGACAAGGCATGTCAATTATATGATGTAACACCTCAAAGAGATGTTCTATAATGGAATGCAATGATTGCAAGATATGCAAAAATGGATTGGTTGAAAAGGATTTAGAAACTTTCAAGCAAATGCAAGCATAATGCGAGCGCGTTATAATGCGCTCGTGTTATTGATTTCACATAATGCGAGCGTGTTATAATGCGCTCACGTTATGCTGAGCTTTCTTTGACATGTTTTTACCAGTTTTTAGCAAAATCTGGAGATAATCTGGAGCGTGCTCCCCATTAGGATGGCACTTTTTTTAATAAAAACTCAAAAATACCACCATAATTTTAAGCTCTCTGTTAGCTATCTAACCATATAATTTTTCACATTTTGAGTATGTTAAGGGTTTCATCTTTAATTTCTTTTGTTAGTGTGTCCATTTTTTTATCAAAAACCAGTGTCTAGTATTTTTGACTTTTTTTAACTGTTCATCGAAATTTGAAATAAGTTACATTTTTAGAAACTAGACTCCATTCTACACATATTAAAAAAAATAATTTTTGATTAGTTTTCAAAAAATTTAGGGGGAAGCACGCTCAAATTTCTATTTTTCAGGATGTGTCCACTTTGGAAATTACTAAAAAATCAATTATTCATGAAAAAAATATTAGAAAAATCAGGGATAAACTACATGGTGTTAGCTAATTTCTCACTAGAGTGATTATTGAAATACTAAAAAAAGTTAACATTTTAGGGGGAGCACACCAGACACTATGTTATGTTTTTTTGAGAAAAACAGGACCAATTTGTGTGCTCCCCCTTTTTGAACCCCTTAATCTCAACCATTTTTGGAAAAAAATAGTAGTTTAGAAACTAGATTTAGAGTACTATGACTCTTGCTTTTGTTCCATCTTCAAATTTTGAGTGTAGCTATCTTCAATTTCTCATCCAACATAAATGTTTCCTGATTTAAAAAAAAGTGGCATCTTAAGACCCCATTTTGGTCCCTCATCTTTGTGCACTTACCCTTGATCTGTTTTGATATACCCTCTTGAGCCTTCAACTTGCACTCGATGTAACCAACTTGTGCAAGCTCATAAGAATCATCAATGTGCTACAACCAGAGCCTAGGCTATAAAATATACATTTGATGAGTCACCCTAAGATCTAGGTCAGTCTAGTACTAGGAAAGTCCAAGTTATTTTGGATCCTTCCCATGACCCTCTAATCATCCCCATCATGCCAAACTAGCCACCCTTTTCTAAGCCACTCGACCAATTTTTTTGTCATCTCAAGGAAACATTAGATTTTTAAGTGCCCTTTCAGTGCACCCATCACCATATCTTCTCTGAGCTTTGCCTTTCCAAAATTGACATAGACACTCTACACCCTTAGCCCAAACACAAGCAAGAGCATTATCCCACTCCACCATACCATAGATTGGAAACTAACATTCCCCCTTCATCTTTAGGGTCTTCCTCATCCAGCCACGATTTAGTGGAAGTTCCTCCTCCACTTGCCTCTGTTGCTCCTATGCATCATTTCCTTGATATTAGTATTGAGCAAAAATATCAAATTATCCCGAATGAAATGATGGTTTTGACACCTTCCTCTCTTGAGGAATCTATGTTTGAGACTAATGTAAACATTCCTTTGTTATCATTGATTTTCACAAAACGTTGACCCTTGCATCATTCGAGGATGCTATGGAGGATGTTACACCTATAACCACCCTTCCACATCCCAATGATGGCTCTTCTCCTAGTATTGCTTTAGTTGTGATCCCACTAGTCTATCAACCTCCTTCCCCCTATGATAGTCAAGAATGGGAAGGGGATGACCTGCTAGTCTCTGATCCCAAGTAGTAGTATCTCCATTGCATTTGTTTGCATATATATGTTGTTTACCTAGTTATCTTGTCATCCTTGTATGCTTTCTTGATTTGTATTGTCAGTTTCTCTTGGAGGACCCATATTTCCCCTATAGGGACATGAATATAGGGGAAAAAAATGTTATGATTTCCATTACTCTATATGTTTTTGATTTCTACTATCTATCATATCCTTATTTTTCTTAATATTTTGGGGACAATGCAAAGTGTTGAGTCATTTAGGTCTCTTCCATGTTGACGTAGAAATTTTCTTTATTTCCTTTCATGTGCCATTCCTCCTATGTTCTTGTTGTTCTACATTACATGCTTAGGGGATGATGATAGTTCCATTTTTGTCCCTTCATGATTATTATTCTCAATATATTTATAATGACCTCAAGCATGTAGATCCCTTAGTGTTTCATCATGAAAATTTTCTTGTTTCTATGATATCTTTTGTGTCCTTCCTTAGCAACACCCCTGTTACACTGCCTCCTACTAAGCACATTGATAGCCATGTTCCCTAAGCATTTACTATTGCTCCCCACATCACTTTACCACTCCCTGAAGCATTTGTTAGGAAAAGGGTGTTATACACCTTGCACAAGTAATGAAATATTTAAATTATGTAAAATACATATTTATTTGTGGTGCATCTAGAAGATGTGTTTAGCCACATTAAGTATTTATTTGGGTCCACTTGTAAAGTTGCATTGTAACATTGGTTACTTATTTTCTATGTGGGAGACATAGAATAATTAATTATTATCTGGAAAACTTAGTACCATAAAGTGAAAATTCAGTATCAAGAATTAAATGAGGGGGTCAATGGTTTTGTACTCTCATGCTTTTGAGACACATGGTTTTCCCAATACCAAAAGTTGTATTTTTGTGAGCTTGAGTCTATAAAAGGAAGCACATGGTTAGTGGTTTGGGTTGGTTGGTTGAGTGAGTTGTCATTGTATTGAGTTTCTCTTATGAGTGCATGTGTGAAGCATAGCATGGGATGTGTTGTTACATGCTTGGACACATGGAGGATGCATTGGAGGAGCTTGATGTTTCAAAAGTGTATTGTAATGTTTTATTGGTAAATAATACATTGAGTGTGGATGCTTTTGGAGGCTAGATTTTTCCCTCTTAATGGTTTTCCTAGGGTATATCTTGTGGCTTGTCTTTTGATCTTTAGATTATGGTTATTTTGTAAGCTTGTATGCATCATTTGATCTCATAGGGTTATGTAGGAAATGGTTTGATCAACCTAGTAATTTCCTAATAAGTGGTATCAAAGCTATATTTATGATTGAAGGATGTGTGAGCTCCTTAGTTTTGTTTAACCCTTGTTTGAGTAGATTTGGTGCAAAGTTGAAGCCATGGCAATGTTGGAAAGATTTGAGATATTTCAAAGTATAAGCGTTTTGTGCAAGTTGTGGTTTTACAGATTTGAGGTTTTAGGGTTTGAAAATTTGTGGTGTTTAGTGTTTATTACAAACCTAGGGTTTGAAAAATATTTGGCAAAAAAGGTTTTCTTGGATGTGCTTCATATGAGGGGTTTATGGAAGAAGTTGTAGAAATGACCTCATGGGACAAAACATACCTCACCATTAGATCCAGAAGGCCCGAGACATGAAAAATGGCATATAATATGACCTGTTTTGGCCACCAAGGCCCGAAGCAAAAAATTTTACCCCTCCCCTAGTTCAACCACATGGTCGTATGACATGGTACAGTTGACTAGGCATGAAAAATTATTAAAAATCAAAATAATTTCAATCTACACTATAGAAAGGAAATTATTTGAAAATTTGTTGTTTTTAAAAAACTACATAAATTTTTGAAAGAAAAAATATATAAATGTCGTCAGTTATACAAGGTCGACAAACCTCTATACTCCCAGGGCTTGTAAGCCCTACCTTGGCTAGCCAACAAACCGAGTGGTCATTGGGTCCCTTGGCCCCCGGTCATGGGACCTTTTGGGGCAGCCCATATTTGGGCTATTTGAAACCTTAAAACTTTAAACTATATTTTATTTTTTGTCAGTTCCATGGTACTAGTTGAAACCTTAAACTAGATTTAAAACTAATTTCAGGTTTGTGAATAGAAGATTTGGAATTTAGAAATTTAAACACATTAGAATGAAATTTGGAGTCTGATGCCCACTTTCACCCTGCATGCCACCCCTGCCCAACCATACCACTGCTGGTGACATCACTTTATGGAGCATACAGATGTTGACGTCAACAGGCCATACGATTGTATGGACAAGGTCCTATGGGGCCCCTTTTAGCCTTCGAAGGGCATTTTCTTCTAGGGGACATAACTTTCACCCATAGTATCAGGTTTTTGACTTATTATAGGCATCAAAAAGGTCTCTTTGAGGACTACATAGTGGTATAGGTTTGGTCATTATATTTTTCTAGTTGTGTCATAATTTGGTGCCTCAAGCCAGACATTGCTCTAAGAGAGTTAAATGGTCATAACTTTTGTATACATAATCAAATTTTGGATTTCAAAAAGGTGTTGGAGAGAATTTGTAGTGTACTAAATAGTGGATTAGGTATTTTATCATTTGAATATGCATAGAGAGTTTTGTACTTGTTTGAGCACTTGTGGGAGACTAAGATTCAGGGTGTGATTGTGAGATCATTCGAATGAATTTCCAGGCACAAACTTGTGGGAGTATATTTTTTTATGAGACCAATATCATGGCATAGTAGGTTTTTAGATTTGGTGCTTCCTAATACAAGTTTACAAGTGTTTTCAGAGTTTAGACTTTGATGGAGATAGGTACATAGGTTGTCTTCTAGTTTGACGATTTGGTTGATACACATGTGAGATTAGGAGTCTCGGTTCAGTGGGAGTTGAGTACAGGTATAGTGATGATGATGATTATGGTGTCATGGATATGTAGGTACATTTGATAATTAGCATGACATGATCATGTATGAAGCTGATAGGTTTGGGTTATGCTGTTTTAAGTGAACCATTTTTTACAAGAAGAGATATTTGACCCATTGAATTATTTCAAATACTATACTTACATTTTGGGACAGAGGAAAGGGGATGACTACATAGGAGCTTATTGAAATAGTTAGACCTCTATTTTGGTCTTTCAACCTTCATGAGAATTCAAATACATTTTTGTATATGTGTGTGGGTACTTAGCCTAGCATTCTTAGTGCTAAGAGCTAAATAAAATATGTGAACAATATGAATAACTATAATAGATTTTTCTATACTATGTGAATGGAGAAAATAAGAAGATGAAATCACTAGTGTTGCCAAAGGAGGCAATAGGGATTCTAACAAAATTGGAGCTTGTAATAAATGGTAAAATATACAACAAATGCTGAAATAAAATAAAGGAAGAATTTTTCCCCTAGGAAGGAGAGACGAATAATTAGAGGAAAATCCCTAGTATTGTCAAAAGAAGGGACAATATTCATGGGGTTTTCAAAGAGCGAAGAGAGAATCAAGGGAAAGAGATCTTAGAATGGTTTCACAAGGCATAGTACAAATCTAGAAGAGATTTCCTCCAAGAAGGTCAAGCACAAGATAATATGGCTCTTAAGAAGAAGGAGAATCAATTGTATAGAGGCTTTAGGAAAGAGATTATGTGCTAATGTAAAATAATGAGAAAGGAAATATTGTTGCCTAAGAAGGAGCAACAACAATAGAAATTTCCAAATGTTCATGGGAATATAGAGGAAAGGATTCTATCCAATCATATGGATTTATAAAAGAGGAGTTTTCTACCTCTAAAGAGAGAAGAGAGGAAACAAAAGAAGAAATCCCCAAATGATTATGGAGAAGCCAAGAAGGGATTCTACCCAAAAATCACAAAGACTTAAAGAAAGTACTATTGTTAAATGAAAATCTCACAAATTAGTAAATGATTGTACAAGAGCTACATAAAATACTAGAAGATATAGAGGCTAGAGAGGAAGATTTTAAAACTTGGAATGTTTTCCAAGATCATAGCCTCATCCAAGAGGTTGTACATAAGAAGCGGGAATCATGTGATGAACTTAATAGAAAATGGAGAGGAATGCAAAGGGAAATAAATGAGAGAATAGAAAAAGAGAGAATAAAAAGTGATTAAGAGTTCAAATTTTGGAAAATAGGGTCAAGGGAGCCTATTTGTAGTGAAAATAAGATTCGTTGGCAAAGTAAGCCATGATGGTAGGGTTTTAAATCACTAAAAAATAAAATAAAACATGTAAAAAAATTATTTGTCATGGATGGATTCTTGATTGTGGTAACATCATTGTAGCTATGTGTGCATCCAAATTAAATGGGATAACACAAGATCATAGTGATGAGGTTGATTTTGGCCTCATCAATTTCATAGACAAAGTACCCCTTTTCCCATATTTACACCCTTTTACATGTTGAATTTATGTTTGCATAGAAAGTTATTAATTACATTGAAGTAGAATAAATTGCATATCCTTAGTTTAGTAATTTTTGATCAATAAGATCAAAACTTTGATAATATGTTGTGCAAAAGATGTATTTTTGGCTGGACAAGATACCTTGGTGATTTTTGGAGGATTGTACTTAGCTTTAGGATTGTTCATATAGTTGGGACCATGAGCTCTGGAAGTCCCAAGTGCCAGAGACAATCTCGAGGGGGGATTTAGGCTCTAGAGAAGGTGGAATAGGTCTTATTAGCTCCAAAGGCTCTAAGCTCTAGAGATGATGATGCTAGCATAGACTCTCCAAACTCCAAGGGGAGTATAAACTCAACAACAAATTCCCAGCTCACTCATGCCAATTCCCTCATGCATGACAAGTGATCAACAAACTCAGTGATCCCCTAGTTTATTGATTGCATAAATAATTTCTACAAGTAGTAGATTCCTAGTAGTAGTCATCTTTGAAGATTGTTTCCTTATTTCATGCTCAAAACTTAGTTTGTATTAATTCAATAATGGACTTGTGTATTTTAATTTTAGTTAAGACTTGAATAGTGTACTGCATGACATCATTGTATTATAGGAACTTTCATATGTAGTGGAAGTTGGTTAGATAGTAGTGTTAGTTGTTGTATCTTTTATCTTCAACATGTAGAAAAAATATCTTTTTTCCAATTCAATACAATTCAGACTTGAAGAAAATTATGTGGCATATGTTATGAGTTGTGAATGAAGATAATTTTGTTTTTGACTTATGTAAGTTTTGAGTTGTGAATGTGATTATTTAAATGTTGTTCCAATCTTCAAAGAGTTGGCCACTCATTCGGGAGGAAGAACACTACTTTTATAGATAAGTATTTTAAAGTTTATTGCATGAGTATGTTGAGTTGATCATTGTTGTTTCACATTTTGTTATCTGCAAGTCTTTTATGTTAGTTATCATTGTGTATGTGTGTGAGAGTTTATTTTTGTATTATCCATTATTATAAAAGAAAAACTCAAAAAAGAAAAAAAAAAAAGAACATTGTGAATTTCATTCATTCTAGTTTGTTGTTTATTCTTTAGAAAAATACCAAAGAGAGATCTTGAGGTAGTTGTGGTTTTATTCTAGTCATGCATTTAAATTATTAGAAAAGTTTATTTTCTAGATTCTTTTTTTTAAAAGGTATGAGCATTTCAATTTAGTAGATAGTTCTCTAAATTCATCACAAGCATTTCAATTCCATAGTTAAACTAACTTAGTTCTTTAAATTTAGTTGATCAGATGAGTGTGTGTGTGTAATTTCCCTTTTTAGAAGAGTAGATCAACTCGTAGGAGGGGATTCCTAGCTACCCTTTTGAAGATAGTCTCCGAACATCACCCGAGTTAACAAGATGATTATATGTTAAAGTACGAGGTTCAATGACATCTTGTCACATAGAATTGGGCCCAAGATGAGACTAGGCTAGAGTTCCACAATCCACTGAATGAGAAGGCTTAAGAAACATGTTTATTTTTCCCTAAAACATGATACTACAATATACACTAATGTGAGTGCAACACATAGAATAAAATTGTAAGGTATGTGATTTCCCACTCTACATATGGGTCTAATGGGTGTATACGAGGAAGAATAATCAAATTAGCATTAGGTAAAATTTGAAGCACAATATCCAATGGTTCACTCAATTTGATTAACTTTCTAGAAATGTGAGGATTGAAAGAAACAATGTTAGAAGTAGTAGCAACATGATGAGTGCTAGGTAAATACTCTCTTTCTTGTCATTACCTTTTTGAAAAGTATTTATCTGTTGACCCATACTTTAATGCATTAGAGGCTCTCAATTTTAATTTGGCATATTGACATGAGCACATAGGCCCATAAAGGAAGAGTAATTGTTAATATATACATTGTTCTTAATTGGTGGAAACAACCCTTGAACAAAAATAATTTGTAATTAGTTATTTAGAAGATGATGTTTCATTTTGGAATACAATGAGTAAAATCTAATAACATAGTCATTAATTCTCATTAGATCCTTGGGCATAATCAAATATGTTATGATATTTCTTGGAAATAAATGTAAAAATCAGTAAAATAGTAGGCCACTTCGAGGGGGTGACCTCTAATAATCAGAAAATAATATGTGAATTTAATATTAGATGATATGATGCTTTGGGAGAGTCTTCTCTCTTCTTTATTTATATGCATAACTATGTAGGGACACACCCCTTCATCCTAACTAAGTTATCTTAAGGAATAACTAAGACTAATAAATGAAACTATTAAGGTTAAGCATGCCACAAGTGCTTATACTTATTATAATTAAGAATATAGAATACTAGGATCATAACATTCCCATCCCCTTCAGAAAAGCATTGCCCTCACGCTTAGCAACTCGAGAATATTTTCTATGAATTGTTCATCATTCCATGTTTTACAATAGATGGAGATGTCATCAAAGAATACTAACACCAATTTTAGAATAAATGGGTGGAACGCTAAATTTATGAGGCTTTGAAAAGTTGATTGGGTATTAGTTCAACACCGAATGACATAAATAACAATTCATAATGACCCTCATGTGTTCTAAATGTAATATTATTTATATCCTCTTCGTTTAGTTGAACTTGATGATAATCTAAAAGTAAATTTAACTTAGTAAAGAGAACTACATTATTAGATTCATCTACCAATTCATCAATACTAGGAATATGAAGCTTGTCTTTAAGAGTGAGCTTGTTGAGCTCCCTGTAATGTGGAAACATTCTCCATGATTCATCCTTCTTGTTAACCATAATCATTGGGGATGAATAGGAACTTTTGTTGGGATGAACAATACTTCTTGGTATTAATTCAATGGAACAATCATGGTCTTTGCTTGTGGGTAGACCCTTGGGTTTTTGAACTACATGTTGATAGTGTTGAATGATCTCTTGAATCTTTGGTTGATCTTGAGTTTTCACATCCTGTGCTTATAAAAAATGTAGTTGTGCCCTTACGCTATAAGAACCTTTCTTAAGTAATTTCTCCATCCTATGGGAGATAATAATTTGACTTGGTGGTTATTGTATCCCTATAAGTTTATACTTTTTCCCATGTGTATTAAAAGCCATGGATAAGTCTTGAAAGTTGAAAGACAATGTTCCTAACTGTTTAAGCCAGTGTACTTTCAAAACTACATCTACTCCCCCAATTCGGATAGATAACATTTTTTAATCTACTTGATAATTTCCCATTGAGAATTTTATATGATGGAATTTACCACCACAAGAGAGTTGTTTCCCATCAACTATCATGACCTGGAAATTAGATATTCGATACACAAACAATTGAACTCATTAGTTAATCTTCTATCAATAAAATTGTGTGTACTACCTAAATCAACCAACACTATCACCTTTCACTTTTTGATATAACCAATTATTTTGGTGTTTGTAGCACACTTGTGCCCTTGAATGCATGTAAGGATTTAGTAGTGCATTCTACTTCATTAGAATTCTCATTCTCGAGTTCCACATTTGGTTCTTTTGTAGCTACTTCTCTCTCTTGTTCAACCTCATTCTTGATAGTCATTAGTGTTTTCTCACTATTAGTACACTTATGACTTATGGGCCATTTTCTATCACCATTCCAACAAGAGGTAGAGAGCTTACTAATTTGTCTTGGGTTAAATAATTTGTCCCCATTTCTTTCAATAGAATTATTTTTGTCTTTTAATCCTATGGTTTGACCTTGTGTGGAACTTCTTGTGGTGGAGTTTTGTTGCTCAAGTTCCACATTTGGTTCTTTTGTAGCTAATTCTCTCTCTTCTTCAACCTCATTCTTGATAATTGTTAGTATTGTATCACTATTGGCATAGTTATGACCCCCAGACCATTTGCTATCACAATTTGAGCATATATCTTTCTCTCTTTTATTTTCCTCTTGTTGAGGAGAGTGCTTAGTAATTTTTCTTAGGTTAAGTAATTTATCCTCATATCTATCAATAGGATTAGTCACAATTTTATTCTCCAATCCTGTGGTTTGACCTTGTGTAGAACTTTTGGTGGTGGATTTATGTTTCTCAATATGCAATGCTTGTTGCGTAGCTTTTCTAACTGTGCAAGGTTCCAACAAAAAAACATCATGCTTAATTTGATCATTAAGTCCATTGATGTAGAGTTGTAGCCTTTGATAAGGTCACCTCATGAGATCGAATTGCCAATCTCATATGCTCAACATAGCTATAGACCTTAATTGTTTTAAATTTTGTAATTGGGTATCATATCCCCCATTCCATGGTTGCTCATATAGGGTTGCTAAGTCATTACTAAACTCTTTGTACCATAGATGAGGTTTTGATTCTAAATAGATTGTGAGGCTACACCAACCATTGCATTATCTGGTATCTTATGAAGATTAAAGTATTGTTCCATGAGACTTATCCATGAAGCTACATCAGTACCATCAAATTTAGGGATATTTATTTTGGATAGGTTCATTTTTAAATCTTGAAAAGGTTATTTTATCCCTTGATTTTATCTATTAGGGTTGTACCCGCCTAGGTGATTTTGTTGGGACTTTAATTCATACAATAGTTCTTGTTTAAAACTATCTAAACCTTTATTTAAAGATGATGAAAATGGGTCAAACAAAGTATCCTTAATAAAATGTACCACTGTTTCACATCTCAGGGGAATTTTACCCTCAATTTTAGTTGGTGGAGAATAAAGGTCACTGGATTCAATTTTTTTAGAAAAGTCTTTGAATCCTAAATATGACATGGCTTTTATGTGTATGTATTTTAAACTCTATCTTTTCAATATCTTTCCAAAAATATAAAAGCAATTCCAAAACTTGTGGCCTATAGAGAAGAATAATAAAATATTTTGACCTTGAAGATGAGAGAATGTGGAAGATGTTAAAAACATAAAGTAAACACAAATAAGTGATTATACCTTCAAAATCCTCTCCATTCTAGTCTCCTTGATAAGGTGGAGGAAATGCATGCACCCAGCTACAAATCCTAGCTTTACCCAATGCAAAAATATGTGGATTGCTCAAGAAATTACCAACATAATGGAGGTAAGGGATTTGACTATAATTTGACTATGGAGATGGAGGAATTATGAGAGCATAAGTTTGGTGTATGAGAATCCAAGTGTTAAAAATGGTTTGGAGAGGCTTCTTATTTATAGATTTTTGGGGGATTTTGGATCAATGGTTGGAATTTGAAGATGAGATCCAAGGGTTGAAATTTCATAGTGAAATCAAGGACTAGGGTTTCATCAACAAAGATGGAGGGCTCACATTATTTTACAATTTTTAATTTGGCCTTGGGAAGGCTTTGCATTAACGAGGATGGAGACATGTGAATGAATGGCTAATTCATTTTATGGGTAAGTGGGATGAGAAAAGACAATTGCATGCATTTGGAAAGGTGAGGTGGAGACACATGTGAGCACAATTATAAATAATGTTAATTATTTAATTAATTATTGGGAGATGGGATATTGAGGGCTTAGGATAATTAATTAAGGGATTAACTTAATTAATATGGAAGTAGGAAATTAGAGGATGGGTTAATTAATGACCCAAATTAATTAAATAGAGGTTTACTTACTTAATTTGGTTGTAGAGATTTGGTAGGATAAGTTAGTTAATTAACCAATGTTTGGCTATAAGAAAGGTAAATTAATTAAATAGATGAATTTTATTTATTTAATTTAGGCTAATGGCAAGGAGGGGTAATTAATTAAATAAATTTTAATATTTATTTAATTAATATTGGGTAGGTAATAATGAGGATTGGGATAAATTAATTAAATAAAATTGATTTATTTTTAATTAATTGGGAGGAAGGGGATAAGTTAGCATGATGGGTGATGTTAGGGAGATATCGAAAAAATGATGTTGTGAGGGCACACCATTTTCAAGTGTCTACAGACCTAACTTTGACCACTAAATTATGGACCATATTTTATCTCTAATAATAAGTTACAAAGAACAAACCCAAGCTAATTTTTCATAATCTTTCCAAATATATATATATATATATATATATATATATATATATATATATATATATATATATATATATATATATATATATATATAGGGTGATGTTAGGGAGATCGAAAAATGATGTTGTGAGGGCACACCATTTTCAAGTGTCTACAGACCTAACTTTGACCACTAAATTATGACTATATTTTATCTCTAATAATAAGTTACAAAGAACAAACCCAACCTAATTTTTCATAATCTTTCCATATATATATATTCTAAAATTTGCAGCCTGTAGAGCCAATTAATGAGAAACATAAAATTAAAATAAATTATGTAAAACTTATGATAGAACTCTAATTTTTTACATGGAACCTTACCTACCACATACCTCAAAACCCAGAAAAAACTAGGTCCAAATTCACAATGCTTTGAAAGTTATGGTGGAAACAAAAATATTGGCCCAAATTGTAGCTCTGATACCACTTGTTATGATATTTCTTGGAAATAAATGTAAAAATCAATAAAATAGTAGACCACTTCAAGGGGGTGACCTACAATAATAAAAAAATAATATGTGAATTTAATATTAGATGATATTATGCTTTGGGAGAGTCTCTCTCTTCCTTATTTATATGCATAACTATGTAGGGACACACCCCTTCATCCTAACTAAGTCATCTTAAGGAATAACTAAGACTACTAAATGAAACTATTAAGGTTAATCATGCCACAAGTGCTTATCCTTATTATAATTAAGAGTATAGCATACTAGGGTCATAACAAAATAAATCAAAAACTCTAGTTTCTAAGCCCATATTGCATGGAAATGATCAATAAAGGCTTTGGCCAACTTAGAAAATGAATGAATGGATCTAAAACATAATGAAAAGAACCATTATATAGAATAATCCTTCAAGGTGCATGGAAATAGCTTGGCCAATAATCTATCTTTGAACACAAAATCTAAGCATGCATATTTGAATAATTATAAATGTGTATAAGGTTCACCTTTTCCAATGTACATCTCAAAACAAGGTTCCAAGAAATCCATTGGTAAAGGATAAGAAATAATCTCAAAAGAAATCAGTGTATTTTATATCTCAATATAATCATCCTTATTTGGTTTATCAAACATGGCATCTACTTTTAACTCTAATCTCCATCTTTTAAATAAGTGCATCAAGGGTGTCAATAGGAATAGTGGTGGTGGGAACATGAGAGATAATATATGGGGTGTAAAAGAGAGTGAGGGATGACTAGAAAATATATGACACTAGAGTGAGGAAGGGTAGAAACACTAGAAGGCAAAGAGGAAGGTGGAACACTAATAAGATGAGATGAAATAATTGTAGTGGAGTAAGAAGTAGGTGGAACACTAGTAGGATGAGATGAGGGAATGACACTAGGAATGTGGAAAGTGGATGGTGCATGAGTGAAAAGGGATAGACATAACACAATAGGATGGACCTAAAATGAAATACAACTAATTCCCACTTAATCCAAAGAGAAAAATAATGCAAGTAAGATTTAAAAACATTTCAATAACATAATGATAGTGAACACAAGATATACACTAAAAAAACCCATCAAGAAAACACACCCAATGTATTAGTCTTTAACAAAGGTTACAATATATTTGTAGAGTTCATGCTTCCTAAAGAGATCAACACTATATATTTGGAGGAATTATGATAGCATAAGCTTGCATAAAGCTAACCATAGAATCTACATCCCAAGCCCTAAATATATAGGCCAAGGAGAGATAGGAAACCATTAATGGTTTACCAAACCTAAGACCCAAAACCATGGTCCAACTAGTCCAAGTTGGACCTATGTGCTCTCATACAAAAATACCTAGTTCTAAAATAAAATGTAACTCCCAAGTTGACCATTTGACCCCTATGACCAAGGGATCCAATGTAACTCCCAAGCGCTCCAAGATGCGATAATAATTACACTTATATACTTATTGTAGACAAATATTTTT
This sequence comes from Cunninghamia lanceolata, assembly GCA_027924645.1. NCBI lineage: Eukaryota > Viridiplantae > Streptophyta > Pinopsida > Cupressales > Cupressaceae > Cunninghamia > Cunninghamia lanceolata. The sequence goes on along the minus strand of BSBN01000194.1, from coordinate 15,605,683 downwards.
AGTCAATCAAGGATGTTAGTAACCCTCGATTCAATAACTTTTTACAATTGCCATAAAACCAATGACACATGGTAGAGAGTGTCAACTAAGGAATCTTGGAATTCCTTCCAAGTGGGCATCTTTTCCACGTGGGCCATTATTTTGTAATATTGTACAAATATTAGATAATTATGACAACATTAACACTATGTGTTCCAAGGTGTACAACAACTAGCCCTAATAGGAACATAAGGATGCTCAAAGGTTGGGGGAAGATGCACTATGCAAAAAGGTTAAGGGATAAAATGTGATAAACCAAGGGTAAGGGACTAAAATAATCTTGGAAAAATAACAACTCTTAGGTCTGAAAAATAGAAATTAGAAATTAAAAGAAAAACCCTAAGGGGGTGTAAGAGTAGACAAGTTCACCAAAAATGTAAGGGGATAAAATCACCCCTTACATAAATCTAGATTAAATAAATAAATAATCAACCTAGATATATGTGTTAGGATTGAAGCATGCACTAAAATAAATTCTTATAATTTAAATAAATAAAACAAAGATGGAAATCTGGTGCAAATATGTTGTGGTAGATGTCTAGAGGTGATTCGTCAAAATGTAGAAAAAACAAGATTAATCAAATGAATGCTTTGGAATCTAGAAAACTATTGTTTGTCTATCTAGTTTGCTTATGTGACTGCGACTATGAATCTAGTGCACAAATATGAACTTTGCTAGCTTTTGATATATATATTGAAGTTTTCTTGATGTTTGTGATCTATATTATATAACTAGTGGTGTATAGGGACACCTTTCAGGAGTTTGTTAGGCATGGCTTGATTCTTCTTTGGTCAAACCCATGGATGGACTAATTTAACAGCTTGGGGTAAAGATTGAAGATAATAAACAATCATGCAATATGTCCTAGGAAGCCGATGCAAGTAACTAATACATTATAAAGCTATGATTATGTTCTTTGACTGATGATGCTATGATGATCTTCAAGTGATCTCTAGGTGTTAGGTTCAAATTTGTTATAATGAATTAGAGTTGGTTCTTAAATATAACTCCAAAGGGTGCAAAGAAAATCTTTCACATGTTAAGACAACACACAACAATCACCTAGGAAGGGGTCAGCTCAGAGCCACATTTGAATTTGAATTTAAAGGTTTGAGGTTCATTTTCAAAAAATGTCAGACTAACCTCAATTAGTTCTACAAATTGTATATTTAAACCTAGGAGAACAAGAAATAAATAAAGAATCAAGACTAGTCCTTGAAAATGATATAAATAGAATTAAGTAGGCATCAGATTATATACAAACTTTTACACAAAATTTATACCAATTAAGTATACACTATTCATTACATTAAAAAAAGAATAATCAAGTGAAAATGAACTCAAAACAAAGAGGCAAGTACAAGGTATGCAATTTTCACATTACTATCTGAAACATTCCATATGTGGTGCCATCCAACTTGGTAGTCCAAGAAGCCAAATCTTAAACCATAATAAAGAACGTCACTCCAATAAAAATGAACATCTTTCCCTCTAATTTGTCAAAGCATATGTTATTAGAATACAAGCGTGGAACATGGATATAAATTTTCACTCTACTTGGATATCATCCACTTCAATGGTGAAACATTCAATAACAACTTTACACCTCATTTAAAATTAAAAATGGTAAATATTTATCTTATTTTAATTGACCAAAATTGACCTTTAACTATTGAAATGGATGATATTTAAGAATAGCCATATAATTAGCCCATAGGCTTTTATATGTGAGCATTATAGTGCTCAGAATTGTCTCACGCCGTGAAATTCACACGGGAATTTTTTTTAAACTCGTCAGTTGTTCTTATCGGCGTATTCCTTGAACCTCCTATGGTTGCAAGTGCTAGTTATATATGCAGGGTAACATTATCTCCCTATTGTCTATGGTCCGATTCTTCTTGCAATGGACGCTGCAATCTGCTTGGAAAGCGGGGAAATGAAGTTGAGAGTATTACAAACCAAAAAAAAAAAGGAGGAAATAGAGTTGAAATTCAATATTGGAAAGTGAAATACTCTTCCAGACTGAAATTACCAGTGATTATTCACAGAAATAAATAAACCCACATTGGAGGTTGCGTCTGTTCAGTGTCATTGTGGTGGAAGTAGATTGAATAACAATGCATGTTTGCAAAGCTTCAATTATAATCACACGATACCAATGCCATCTACTGCCGATCTCAATCTCACAGCATTATGTAAAGGGGGTCGGTTGAAGGAGACGATACACAGACGGCTTACAACCCACAACCCCCCTGTACACTCTTCTGCATATTTTCAACTGTCACAGAGTTGCATTATCAAGAATGCGATTTCACAAGGTAAACAAATACACTTTCTCATCACTCACAAAGGATTTGCATTTGCTACATGCACATTTATTCAAAATAACCTTATCAACATGTATGTCAAGAGCGGTAGTCTGGTAGATGCTCGTAAAGTGTTTGACGAAATGACAGAACGAGACGTCTCTTCATGGAATATCATAATTGCAGCCTACAGAAGACATGCTTATCCTCGCGAGGCATTGACACTGTTTCATCATATGCAAAGAACTGACACCCAACCCGATCAGTTCACCTTTTCCAGCATACTCCCAGCCTGTGCCAAGATAAGAGCTCTGGAACAGGGTATGAGTATCCATCAAAGCATAGTGGAAAGAGGATTTCTGTCAGATTTTGTAGTTGCAAGTGCCATGATAGACATGTATGCGAAATGTGGGAACATGCACAAGGCACACGAACTGTTTGACAAAATGCCTGAAAGAAATGTGGTTTCATGGAATGCGCTGATTGCAGGATATGCACAAAATGGGATTGTTGAAAGGGCTTTGGAAAGCTTTAAGCAAATGCAATTGGCAGGTGTAAAACCAGTCTCGGCAACCTTTGCCAGCATCCTCCCAGCCTGTGCCAAAATGGGAGCTTTAGAACAGGGTACGGAAATCCATCGATGCACAATAGAATGTGGATTTTTATCAGATCTGGTAGTTGCAAATACCCTGTTAGACATGTATGCAAAATGTAGAAGTGTACACAAGGCATGCAAACTGTTTGACAAAATGCCTCAAAGAGATGTAGTCTCATGGAATGCAATGATTGCAGGATATGCACAAAATGGGTTTGATGGAAAGGCCTTGGAAACTTTTAAGGAAATGCATTTGGCATCTCTAAAGCCGGATTCCACAACCTTTGCTAGTATCCTCCCAGCCTATGCCAAAATGGGAGCTTTAAAACAGGGTATGAATATCCATCAAAGCATAATGGAAAGCGGACTTTTATCAGATGTCATAGTTGCAAGCGCCCTGGTAGACATGTATGCAAAATGTGGAGACATACATAAGGCAAGTGAGCTGTTTAGCAAAATGCCTCAAAGAAATGTGGTCTCATGGAATGCAATGATTGCAGGATATGCACAAAATGGGTTTGTTGAAAAGGCATTGGACACTTTTAATCAAATGCAATTGGCAGGTGTAAAGCCAGTCTCTAGAACCTTTGCCAGCATCCTTCCAGCTTGTGCCAAAGTGGGAGCTTTGGAACAGGGCATGGATATCCATCAAAGCATAATCGAAAGAGGACTTTTATCAGATGTTGTAGTTGCCAGTTCCTTGGTAGACATGTATGCAAAGTGTGGAAGCATATACAAGGCACGTGAGCTTTTTGACAAAATGTGTCAAAGAAATGTGATCTCATGGAATGCTATGATGGCAGGCTATGCACAAAATGGCTTTTGCAAAGATGCTCTCGAACTCTTTCAACTAATGAAGCATTCTGGAACATACCCTGACCATGTAAGCTTCGCTTGTGTTTTACTAGCATGCAGCCATTCTGGTTTAGTGGATGAGGGTTGCAAATACTTCAATGGCATGAGCGATTTTTATTCCATTCCACCCACAGTTAATCACTATGCATGTATAGTTGACCTGCTTGGCCGTGCTGGCTATCTTGAGGAAGCACTAAACTTTATCATTAAAATGCCAATTAAACCTGTGGTGGTTGTGTGGACATGTTTGCTTGGTGCCTGTAGGCCACATAAGAATGTAGAGTTGGGAGTATTTACAGCAACTCTTCTTTTTGAGCTAGACCATAAAAATGCTGCAACTCATGTACTTCTGTCAAACATCTATGCAGAAGTTGGCAGGTGGGGTAAGGTTCAAATGGTAAGGAGATTGATGAAAGATAAAGGAATTAAAAAAATACCTGGATGTAGTTGGATTGAAGACCATAAAATGGTACATGCTTTTTGTGCAGGAGACAGATCACACCCACAGACACAAGATATCTATGCAAAGTTAGATAAACTGTTTTGGGAAATGAAGGCAGTAGGGTATTTTCCAGATTTAAGACATGTGCCAAATGACGTGGAGGAGGAGGAAAAGAAATCATTCCTCTACCACCATAGTGAGAAGTTGGCAATTGCATTTGGATTGTTAAACACACCCCATGGAACAACTATTAGAGTCGTCAAGAACCTTCGAGTATGTGTTGACTGCCACACTGCAACCAAGTTTATCTCCAAGATTGTTGGAAGACAAATTGTTGTCAGAGATACGAACCGTTTCCATTATTTCAATCAAGGACAATGTTCTTGCAGAGATTATTGGTGATGCTGAGCAAAGCAATCTTTAAACATAGGCCTGCTCCATAACAAGGTACACCATTTCAGAAATGCAGTGATAGAGAAGGGACCAGGTTTTATTCCCAGTTACTGCAAATGTTTGGATATCTAAACCATGCTATTGGCTCTAAATTGCAATACTGTTTATACACGCTAATGGGCTGTTTGTTTTATCCATGTATTATGATACCATGGAGGTGTCATGACATTGAATTTTTTTCAAGGAACCTGCGCCCATCTGGAAAGAAAAGTTGGAGGTGGAGAATGGGAAAAGCATATGGAGAAGAACGCTGAAGGAAATGGAATGATGATTGGCCAATACAAAATGTGAGAGAAGGGCTTACAATCAATACAACACATGGAAATGATAGGGAGCATCTCTTAAAAATTCTTTATTCCAATCTTGTCCCTATATCAGGCTGTCATTTGGAAATGAATTACACATGCCACATTATGTTTGCACATTTTATATGGTTGTGTGGATTGTTCATTTGTGGTTATTGATGTTGGTTCACATCACTTTGAAGAGCTAGTATGTTTCTAAATTATCAGAATTTAAATATGCCGAAGTAAAATTACAATTTTTAACTATTGTGAGGGAAAATAAATCACTTATATAAATATTTAAGCTAATTAGATAAATTATCAATTTAAATAAATGAGTTGGTATTAGAAACAATAAATATTAAATTAAATGAATTTAAGTGTAATATTTGAATTTTAAAGGTAGGAAAATGATGTAAAAGATGATAGGAATTGATTTGCCATAATGATGGAGTGTTAGGGCTTGCTTGGATGATTGTCTTAAAATCTACAAATGTATTGTGTTTTGTTCTAGTTCAAATTTGTGCCTGCAAACTTGATCTTCCCAAGTGCACATATGATCCAATGTGTGGACCTAAACCTATACCTATGGGAATAAAGTTAGAAAAAACTGATTGTTAGAATTCAGTTGCCTCAATCTTTTGATATCTAGATTTTGGTAAGGACTAGCATTGTTTACAAACACCTTTAGAGAATCTATTGAATTCAAAGGGTTGTGTCATTCTCAGTTAAACCCCTAGGATAATTGATTTAACAACTTTGGAACAATGAGCAAGGACAATAAACAACCATGCAATGGGCCTAAGATGATTCACAAGCAGACAATGCAGATTTGATTCTTCTCTAAGTGCTTTGACCTTGATGTTCTTTCCACATTCTAGCATGATTTCAAATGAATGTCTAAATGCAACATAGCACACAAATCAACACAAATGTGTGCTAGGTTGGCTCACAACAGCTAATGAAGAAACCTGTAAATTTAATTTTAAATATTCTAAATTAAGATTTACAATTGTAGAAATGACCTAGATCAAGCCGACACTTGCAAATCTAATTGAGGGTGATGAATGGTGGATATAAGGATCATGATCAATCTCTAGGGATGGGTGATAATGGGATTAGGATAGGGTGATGTCACGAGCCAAATTCATGTAAGAATATCAGTTGTAGACTTGTTATTGTGTAAAGGGCACTCTATTTGATGTGAGCCCAAAATATAATGAAAGTGGGCAATATATATGCAATTTTAACGATTACATATTGCCCCAACTTTGATGTGCATGTGAACTACTAGGTAGATGCATGTCAAAGTAAAACACGTAGTAAACATGGGAATGAAATATTTTTCAAATACACAAAAGGTTGCATATTTTCTCAAAGTATACAAATCATTCTTGAATTCTCTTTACCATGAGTGATTCATTGGAAACTTGTAAAACAAAAAAGAGCACGTAATGAGTAGTGCCTATCACATATTTAAAATAGGCACTATCTACAACTTGCTTGAAAAATAACAATCCTTGAAAAAGTACAAAATAAAATGGAGAAGGGCTTTAAGAGATTCCACTTGATACGGAAAGTGGTAGGACTCCAACTATGAAAAAAATGTAAAAGGACCCGGACCAAGAGTATAAGGTGCCAAAGGATTTTGACTATGTGAAATAGGATTTGACTATTGCAAATAACATGATAAGGGCCCTAACTATGCAGAAACATACTCTATTTGGAAATGGTAATGAAGTTATGTCTAGTACTCGAAAATCATCATATTGTCATAAGTGTATCACTACTTATTTATTAATTGGTTGCATATAAAGAATAGAAGGAATTGGAAGGGGAAAAATAACATCATATAAGCACAATACACATCTAACAATTATTAGTGATAATATCATGTAAATCACATAAAGCATGTAATAAATGTCTATGGATAACATCATGTAACAGTAAAAAATAATATATCAATTGTTACATCCCAAATTTTGGCTTTGATTTTACTATTTACTTTCACATGATTAGTAGTGAATTTTATGGATAAATGTTTAGACGTTAAGATATAATGTCAGAGTAAATCTTTAATTTCTTAAATATTAGTTCATGTGATTAAGTATAGTACATGTGATTGAATAATTTAGAAATTTGTGTTATGAAGTTTTGATTCAAGTTATTCATAAGATTTGTGAATGGACTAACGATGCACTAATCCCAATTTAGTGAATACAAGTTGTATTCAGGAAAACATGTTTCGACCACTCTCCAAGAAAGAGAGAGTATCTTCCGAGGAGAGGAGAATAGACATTTGGTTTTGAACAATTAATTTGCCGTCTGAGTATAGTGTATCTTTAGTAAGTGAATCTTTATCGATTAAGGTAAGTCATGCCTAATCAAGTTGGTCTAAGTTTAACTTTTGACTCGGCAAGTTGTCGATGTCGTTTAGAGTCTTTTTAACTTGTTTTTAACGTTAGCCAAGTCGTTTTTACGAATTTGATATCGTCAAAGTTGAACATTAGTCATTTTGTGACTAAGGCGACCTCTTTGTCGAAATTGTCGTTCTTTGCGTCGAAAATGAGAATATGTCTGAGTCTGCATTAACATAGTTGGAAGAAGTTAAAATTGTGTTTCTTGCAGATAGTTTTTAACGTCGAATTTTTTGTATTTTATCAAATTGAAATCGACTCGGTTTTCACTAATTCGTGAAAGGGGAGATTTTCTCAACCCAATCACATGTTGTGCATGACGTGTGAGGCAATGTAAGTATACGTTGCATTTTGCATAGTCTCTATCATTAATAATATATATATTATTAGATTATAGTAAGTAAATATCCTTTGAGTAGAGTTCGAGGTTGTTATAGTGGATGTAAATGTTAACAACCTTCTTAATGAAGAGGCATTTTTCTCTTAACGATTTCTATAACCAAGGAACACTTTAAGGGATGTCGTTGAGTGGAAACGAGTGGAGTTTAATTACCATGATTTCCCCTCAACTTGCATGCTCAAACAAAGAGCAATTGCAGGCTTACTTAGTGGAGAAAGCCGTGGCTAGTGGGCAGTCTTATAATGACTTTGGCATGAGCCGATACTAATGCGGCATAGAGAGGCAATAGCATAGGAGAGAAGGCATAGGTCAAGGTGAGGTTATTAGCTTAGTTCAATAGGATATAGTCGAACATTTTCTAGTATTACATTGGTGAGACGTACTCAGGTAAGAGCCAAGCTCATATACATAGTTCCTATATGATTTATTTTTTAAAATCATGTTCAACGTAATTCTCTTTTATATTAGAAGTTCATTTTCTTATGAGAACGTAGGGATATATTTAGTCGAGTGTGATATACTTGAAAGATTTTTAAGACTTCAAGCTGTGAGATATCGTGAGCATTATCCAATGTAGAACTCATGAACAAATAGATGATACTATTTAAGTTTATTGTTATCAAGTTGATGAGGGAATGCATGTCGAATCATTGATAAACCATAGATGTCTTTTTGTGTAAAGTATTTAAACAATAACTAGAGATATAAGTTTATTCCTATATTCATTTTACGTGAATGAGTGGTAGTTTTATCTTACATTCTAAGTTCTAACGTAAAGGATTATGCTACAAACTATTATCTGAGATAACAAAACACTTATATGAGACTGAGAACTATGAGAATGTCTTAGTTCTGAGATATAGAATTCACATTATCTTTACGTAAACTTAGTGTGGTATCGTAGTTTTGCACTAGGTTTACAAGATAGTTTTAAAGTATTTTTCGATCCGAAATAGATAACGTTGATTTTGAAGAATATCAAATTGTCTTTTCTCTAGTATTGACCTTTTTAAATATGTAAAGGGTTAGAACCAAACAAGAAGAATATTTCGAGAAGAGTAATTTATCCTCGAGCATATTTGTTATTATGTAATATTAGGAGCACAATACTTACAAACTTTCCATTACTAAAAAAACCCGAAGGATTAAGGTTAATTATAACCATGTCGAGTATTATAGCCTTCTATTGCTATTTTATATTGGTCGATAACAAAGGGTCGAGAAAATTGAGTTTTAATGTTTGATTTAGGCTTGTCTAATGAAGTTTGTACTTAGTTAGTGGTGATTTTTCCTTATATGAAACCAAATTGTTTTATTACAATCAACTTGAGTCATGGACTCATGGAGTAGATGTCGACAAGTCATAGACCTCAGATTTTGCAAAGTATGCAAAAAGGTACTTTTGGATGGATAGTCAACCCATAAAGCCTTAGGGTATGAATGACAGGATCATGAGAATTAATCCAAGTCATGTAGACTAGATTTTGAGTTAGATAAGACTCTATTTTTAAAACTATTTATCAAATGAACCAAGTTTACCAAGTCGAACTGCAGGATGTGATAGTATCCAAGTCGAGTTAGAGGTGTGTGAATAATACGACTATGTTTTCTATAAATGTCTATTTTTATAGAATCTTTGGCAAAGTAATGCATACGTCTCTGCATGCATTAGTTGGTTCATCATGTCCAGATTTCATAACCTGTCGGTATGATCATACTTAGCTAGAGGATTGTCTAGAGTTGTGTGATCGACAGAGTTATGTAGGATACAACACCAGTACTCAGATGGAAAATACCAGTTGGTTGCCTTATGTATATATTCTTCGTGAAGGGTAGGGCCACTTCTAGTTGGAAGGTGAGCAGGGGACCGCCGGTCTATGTTTAGAGGTAAAGCACTCGGAAGATGCTCTCTCTCTGGAGTAGAAGATTCGTCGAGACTTGTGATATGGATATCATAATTCCAGATGCAACATACTTAATGATATGTGACTTGTATTTCATAAACTATGTAAATTTTATCAAGTGCAGATTATTGTAATTGAAAAATGCAATGTTGATTCTATAAAGTAATTTTGAATACATGTATATTTAGAAATGAAGTTATGATTATATGATGTATTATGGTTCCTTGAGAATATTTTAATTCAAAGAAAAAAAGAAGTTCAATTTTTTTCACTTAAATGATTTATATGTTTATTTATCTCTTGGTAAATATTTGTTTTAAGCCTTGTTTGAGAGTTAGTATGTTACATCAATAGATAGGCATGTAAGCACATAAGGTAAAGGGCAATGAGATGCCCTCAATGATGACACAAAAACAACCTATAAATATTAATCATATAAACATAGAAACATGTCATGTAAGATGTAAACAATGTTAATAGAAACATGTAAAAAATATTCATATAAGATATGAGTGTGAATGCACATGTGATTGTTAAGAAATAAGGTCACCTATGATGAAAGATATGACAATGAATAGCTAAAATATGTGAAGGATAATGGGCCAAAGAACCTAAAGCATTTTGCAACTATCCCTTATATCACTAAATATATATGGTCAATAATAATAGCGATGTAGATGTGCATAATATTAACTAGACCTTTCATCAATTTTCCTTTGGGAGTAGATAATCAAAAAGCACTTGTTCCAAACCGAGAAGTAATAATAAAGGTCCTAACTAATTAGGGTGAAATTTACCACATAATACTTCTTTAGCATTTGGATTCTTAGGATTAATGCGAAGAACCTCCAAGTTGAAAATATTTGTGAACAATGCCCTTAGTATAAGTTTTCTTTAGTTATATTTGATATACCTGAATATTATCCATAACACATAAATGTATGCTAGGTCAACTCATGACTATTGAAGAGGTTGACAAAGTGTAAATTAGAAATTTCAATTTTAAAAGTTCTAGGTTCAAATTCATGACTGCAAAAATGGCTTGGGTCAAGTCCACACTCACAAATTTGATCTAGGGTGATGAATGGTGGATCAAGATCAATCTCTAGGAATGAGTGATAATAAGATCAAGATAGGGTGATGGCATGATCTGAAATCACACAAGAATATGCCACTTGTAGACTTATTATTGCATAAAGAATACTCTTATCAAAATGGACCCAAAACATAAGGGAGAAGGGCATGGGTATAAAATTTTCACCATTACAATTGTATTCTGATATGCATAAATGTGTGATGCTTGAAAAAAATGCATGATGACTTCGATTTTATTTTGTTTGTTTCTAGTTTAGATATACACTATTTGAATGTATATATGTAGAAGTAAAATTATAACTTACTATATTATGACATGCAAAAATGTACGAAGCTTGAAAAAATTACATGATAAAGTTTGTAGGTTGATATTATATAAAAGAGAATAAAATTTGTCAATCTAGATGTCAAATCACAATTTATATTACATTGTAATTACATGTATATAGCATTAAACATTTGGCATAATGAGGATTATAACTTGATCATAGAGAAGGAGGGTAATCTAGAGAGCTATTTACGCTATGGTCTTTCCTCAAGAGCGTACTTGAGCTATTGACAAAAAGGGAAGCACATGTTTTATAGTTAAGATAGAACAAATAGCAAAAAGAAAGTATTTGTAGTTTTTATTAGTTTAAAATAGGAGGTGTTGCAAGTTTGTGCCTAACCGGTGTTGTCATTGGTGTCAACTGTGCTCTTGTTTTGATGCTTTCTTGTAATGAGTTAGATGCTTTGTATTTGCCTATGTAAGTGTTGGAAATCCTGTTATTGAGGATATTGAGAAAATTTGCTCCTCCGGTAGAAACAGTATGTTGCAGAATATCTTTGTCTACAGAAGAATAGTCCAACAGATTGCTCCACATTTCCTGTAGAATGAATATCTTTGTCTGCGGATTGGAAGTTATTTCCAACTTTGAGCCTCCGGTATGAAGATTTGAGTGAGTTATGCTCACCAAAGTAAAAAGTTGCTTTTTCTGAATATTCACTAGTGACAGGGAGAATGTATTATGCTCCACATTCCTCCGCATTAAAGTATTTTGATATGCAGTTCTAGACTTAAGTCTAAGATGATGTTATGTTCCTTCAACTTTAATGGTTCATTATTTGGTGGTCCGCAAGCAATCTTTTCCTTATGACAGTAACCGACATTGTTGTTTATGAGCTCTGGTTTGAAGAATCCTTTTGATAGAGTGGTTAGAGGTTGTGCGGTTGTTCTTGATGATTTCAATGTGCTTGTGGATGTCTCTTGATCGTGTTCCTACTTTTGGATTGGTCCGCAAAGAGAAATTTGGATCGAAGATAAAGACTGTTCTTGAAAGTCTTAATGTGAACACCAATCTTGGTAGACTTGGTTGCTTTCACAAATTACGGAGATGCATTGAAGATTGTAGTAGCATGTTGTGATCGTTACATCCTTCCCTTAGAAAATTTTTGTATTAGGTCCAGACCTATTTTCTATGTATGTTTGTAATGCTAACCTTGGATATTGCTCCAACAGTTGATGAATGTAATGCCGACCTTGATGTACATTCCAAGGTTGATGAGTTGTATAAAAACATGTAATGTAGTTGCGAAAAGGGCATGGAAGTGCGAAAATGAGAAGATAAGTGCAAAGGTGTAAAAGAGCAGAGCAGAGGAGATATACTGTGCTTCAATGGAACTAAACCCAGGCATGGAGTAGATGCTATCAAATTAGTTCACCTATCTTGGCAGTGAGCCTTAACATTTGCAGTGAGCATTTTGGGCAGTGAGCCTCTATTTTTTGGTATTGTTATAACTTATATATATTTCTGTAGGCTAATGTACCCACCGTGGTTTTTGCCTCGTAGGGTTTTCCATGTAAAAATTGGGTGTCTCATGTGTTGATTGTATTGTTATGTTGAGTTTTTAAATTCATACTTTCATTGTTAAATCTGAATAACAATAATCAAGAGTTTGATGAGTTAATGTTCATGTAAGAGGTTAAAGTTTTGGAGACAACTGATTCACCCCCTACCCCCTCTTAGTTGTCTGGTACATTTCAACAGGAGGAACTTGTGAGGATGAGAATCACAAGAAGCTTTGAAGAACATGATAGAAGACATCCATACAAGTAAGAGAAACATTGCAATTAAACTTTGTATCATAACATGATTAAATTAGATACTAAATATTCATGTATTACAAATGTAAACACTAGTAGAAATGACATTTTACTTGACAAGAGATTAATTGTAACATTTATATACATTGCAACCTAGTAAATACATTTGACAACTTTATATTTAAAAGGAAACATGGAATTCTATGTTATTATGATTTTTTATATTAAAAACTGAGTGAATTCAATTTTAACAATTCAAAAAGAAAATTTTGTGAAGTACTCTTCATTTTTATAAATGCATGGAATTATGGAACACTTTTCCCTATTTTATCTCACTATTTTTTTATACAATGTATCTACCCTAACACATCACTAACCACATGAGTGAGGGATTAATGTTAGGATTTTAGGCTATTTTGACATTTTGGGGTTTGACAAGGTGGGATAGGTTTGGAAAAAAACATCACTTTAAGCCAAAGTAACATTTACAATCCTTTCATGATGTTCAAATATTTCACATCAACATGCTTATACCCACTAATAATATCACATGTTGCATCTTAAAAGTGTGTATATATGTATATGTGGATTTGTACATATATGTAGATATGTACATATGTGTACATATATATGTATATACATATGTGTACATATGTATGTATATAAATGACATATATAAATATTGCATGTATAAATGTATAAATATCCTATTTATATGTTTTTTATGGTAAATAGGATTTTTAGCCTAGCCTTGAACCAGAGAGGTTGCTTCTGGAGGACCTCTTCCCATTTGGGCATTATCACCCTTGCATTAATGTAGGTGATCCAAACTCATGAGCTCAACAGCCCAATGAAGACACACAAGGCTTGCGAGCTCAATAGCCCAGCAGGGTTTGAACCCTGGTGGATTATTCAACATCCAATGTTTTTAACCATCACACCATGTCCTTAATAGTGTGTGTGTGTGTGTGTGTGTGTGTGTGTGTGTGTGTGTGTGTGTGTGTGTGTGTGTGTATAACTCCATTATCATTAATAACCAAAAATATACAATATAATTACAAGGATATTTAATAGTAAAAGTAATATGGTAGTGTGGCCCTTTAAATCATAGTCATATTTTACAATTTAAAATTAAATTCTTGGATATAATTAGGAGTTGGAAAAACCTCTTGGATTGTTGTACTCATCGTTCTGAACTCACTCCTAGGATGTGGTTTGTTCAACATTTGATGCAGGGAGTCAGAATTCCTCTTTTCCCTAGGGAAGATGAGTTGTATTGGTGGCCGGATAAGAAAGGTCATTTTTCTGTTAAGACTACTTACCATCTGTTAATCCCTAATGTGCATAAAAATGAGATTTGGAGGAAAGTTTGGAATCATAAACTTATCCCTAAAATCAACATGTTCTGGTGAGCTGTTGTTCATAACAAAATCCTAACTCAGGATAACTTACAGAGGAGGGGATTCACTTTGGTCAATAGGTGCTTTCTGTGCTTGGAGAAGGAGGAAACAGTCTCTCATTTAATTCTCCACTGTGATTTTGCCAGGGAAATCTAGAATATTATTTTAAGGAATTTTGGCATTCAATGGGTTTGTAATTATGATATTAGGGAAGTTATTGCCAACTGGTGTCCTACCTTCTCTCATCCATGGCTTATTAAGCTGTGGAACCAAATTCTGCCATGTCTTGGTTGGACTTTATGGAAAGAACGTAATAATAGAATATTTAGGGATGCTGCTAGGGATACTTCTCAAGTTCTTCATTCCTTTTCTAAGATCATCATGGAAAGTGTGACCAATTCTCACATCAAAATTGTGGAAAAACCTCTTTCTCAAGTAGAGGAGCAAATTGCGACTAATTGGAGAATTCTAAACCAAGTTCTGGCTCGTAATAATTCCAAACAATTGCAGATCTATTAAATACAAGATGGATTCCCTTGAAACCCTTTTGGCTCAAACTTAACTTTGATGGGTCTTCTAAGGCGGATGGTAAGGCTAGTGGTGGTGGGATTATAAGGGATGACAAAGGGTGGATGGTTTCTGCTTATGCTGGTCGGATAGGCTTCCAAAGCAATAATTATACTGAAGCCTCTGCTCTTCTATGGGGGGTGAATTTGGCTATTTCTCTTGATATTAGGCAATTGTATATTCAGGGGGATTCCAAACTGGTTATCGATGCTGTTAATAACGTGTCGACTTGTGGATGGAAACTGAAAGATATTATAGTGGATATCCAGATACTTCTGCAGTGAATTCCCAGAGTTGATATCTCTCATATATATATAGAGAGGGCAATCGGGTTGCGGATGCTCTTGCTGACCTTGGCCAACAATTTTCAAATTGGCATTGTTGGCGCCAAGTTAATAACATCCCTTTAAACATAAAGGACTTAATTCAAAAGGAGATGACATGTTATTAATGAGTCAGCATACTAGGAAAGATAGTTTATTCCATCAGCTTTGTTGGAAGATGCTGACGTGTATCTTGAAGTACGTGCTTTTTTGTACTTCGTTTCCCAATGTCGTTTTTGAATTATTACTCCCTTGTGTTAAGGCGAGTTGCTTATCTGCTAATTATAGCGAATGCCAGAAAATTATGTTTGAGCATGGGAAGAGTAGGCGTCAATTGGTCTTTCGTAAGGCGGCTCTCATCAATGATAATGCGTGCAGATTTATTATTATCATAATTCCTTGTCAAGCGGTTAATTTTACCTTTCATAATAACTCTGTGAATTTCTAGTTTTGGGGATTTTCTATTTTTGTCTGGAAGGCTGAGATGGGCGGAGATAGGATCCGAACGGAGCTAGTTTCCTATTGTGAGTTTAAGGACAAGGCTAAGGTTTGGCACTACTGTAAGGAAGGCAGTATCAGTCCTTATTTGGAACGACTTAATGGCTATGATGAAAATTTGTCTGAGCAATTTGCTAGGTCCTGGCTAAACCGTAGGGTTACTGTGGGGAGAATTGGGTTTGAGATTTCTGAGGAAGTTATTGCTATGGCATCTGGCCTGTTGACCAAGGGGACCAAGCTGCAAAGGAAGGCAAAAGTGGTTGACCATTCTAACTAGAAGTTATTCCTTGGGGAAGGCGAAGAACTTGTTCCTTACCAGGGAGGGTTCGAACGGGCCAAGCTGCCAGAGCCATGGGATGAAATGTGTCTCCTCCTAATGAAATACTTCACTCTGGAGGGGCATTTTACCAGGTTTTATAATTATCATCTTCCTCTTCTGAATCATTTTAGACGTAATGTTCATATTAGTTTCCCATTTTATTTACTGTCTTCCCTTGAGCATTCAATTTTTAGGGTTAAAGCTAAGTTGGCCAAGAAACCTTCCAAGAAACCCATTCCCCTGCACTAGGGTCTCATCCTCTGCTTATATAACTTTCACCTTGATTTGGAGCCACCTAAGCCTATCCAGACTCATAGCGGTGAAATGTCTGCCAACCCTGATGATACTGTCGTGTCTGAAGAGCCTTGCCCTTCCCCTGCTTCCCATAAGTTGAAAGGGGTTTCTTTTTCTCTGTCTAATGAGGAGATTCCCATGGTGGCTGCTACCCACACTCTGGTCTCCAAAGGCAGTGTCAAGAGCAAGAAGAGGAAAATAAGGGAGGTGGAAGAAGAAACTATGGAGGATGATGTGGGGACCCCTAAAAATCTTTGCAGTACCCCTGTGGGACCGGACAGTAAATCTAATCTGTCTGCTAAGAACACGAAGGAGGGATCTTTCTCTGGGGTTAGGAGGTCAGGGAGGATTGTTGGAAAACCTGCACCCAAAGCTAAACTTATAGATTACTCAGAGAGTGCGTCTGAAGAGTCCACTCAGGGTGATAAGGCCAAAGTTCTGGAAGTTCAGGAGATTTCTGAAGATGCTGAGGGTAAGAATGGGAATAAACCGATGGATGTTTATGGTGGTGCTATTGGTGACTCTGAGGATAATGCTGACGAAGGGGGAAAGATGTTTGTGGAGGAAGCTGCTGATGAAACAGAGGAAGATGTTGGTTACAAGAATGACATTGTTGTCTTGAGGGGCCGTGTTGAGAAGCTGGAGCAGTCTTTTTCCATTATGCTCAGGCGTACTGTTTTACTTAATCTTTCTGTGTTGCAGGATATTGGGTCTATTGCTGCTGTTGACAAAGAAGAGAATTTCAAAAAGTTGGATGAATTTATTGAATCCTTGGCTAAAAGATGGGAGAATATTTCTCCTTAGTTCTAGTTTCTTTTATGATGTTGATACTCTGCTATTTCATATATACTATATTTAGACTGGTTATGATGTCTATGTTGTTTATGCTGGTTAAGCGGGTTATGTTGTAACTATTTTGAGGCCCTTTTGTGTTGATGCCTTTGGGGTTTCTTTTTACTATTTTGTAAGGGTTCGACCCCTTGTTTTAGCCGCCTTATATAAACAAAAACATCTACAAATTTAATCACTTATGGCCTTCCCTTCCTTACTTGAGTAAATGGGTTTTGGAATCTTGGAGGCTTCTCACTGAAGGTAGAATTGAGTTGTATCCTTGTGCTAGGGGATTTTTTATTGCTACATTTCAATCAAAAGATGATAGGATGCTAGTGCTAGATGGTAGGGTTTGGATGTGGGGTCATCATTCCCTCTCACTCAAAATGTGGTTTCCCTCTTTCAACCCTCTAACAAAATCTCTTAGTATCATGCTAGTTTGGGTCAAACTACCCAATCTCCCTCTCCACTTCTAGGATGTCTCCTATTTTGAGTCTATTGGAAATGCTCTTGGCCATTTTCTACAACAGGATTTAACTTCCTCAAACTTCAGTCATATTACCTAAGTCCATATTCTAGTGGATATTGACATCTATAAGGATCTTCTTGGGAATATTATCTTGATTGTGGGGGATAGACCTTGGACTCAAACACTCAATTATGAGGATCTCCCTTTTTTGGAGGTGATGCTTCATTATTGGACACCTAGCCTTTGATTACCCTTATTCTCGATGCAAGAAAGTGGGTTTAGCTACTTGGTGCAGGAATGCCCTCCCCAAACACTTGATTGTTGGTGATTTTTCTGATTTTAAGGAAGGTGAGATTGAGGATGTGGCCCTGGAGGTCCCTGTTCCTTAGGTTTTGATCCCCCCAGGGATGTTGAGGCTATTGAGTTTTCTCCTGATGGGACTTCTTCTCATGGACTAGGTTTGGTGGCACCACCTCTTGATCCCCTCCTAGCGAGGAGTGGTGGGTTCATTGATCTTACTCTACCTGTGGACTTGATGCAACATTCAACTTCTTCAACTAGACATTTTGCATGTGAGGTGCTTCAGATCGGGACAATGGTAGATGATAGCTCTTTCCTCTCTCATTGATATGAGGATTTGGAAAATGATGTATCATGGATGATTGTTCAAAGAAGGAATAGAGTTCTTAAACATGTATATGAATTCCACACCTGAGTCAAGGGTGTTGGAATTGCAAGGACGAGGCCAGGTGTTCCATGTAGGCTAGTTCTTATTTGGTATGGTCTATAATGCCATCTTGGTTGCATCTTTGCTAGTGTTAGGCTATTGCTGGTCAAAGCCCCATTTTGTGTAAGGTTCCAAACCCTTTCAAAATTCAGTTTTGTATAGGGTTTATGTTCCCTTCAAAACCAACTTAATGTTAATCAAAACATTTCAAATATTTAAAAAGTCTATCAATTATTCATGTGATAAATCACAAAGTGTGAGTCGCATAAAAACCATAAAGCTTATGGGCTTTTTGAAGCTTAAAATGGGGTGTCTTAGTTTCAATCCCTTTCTTTACACTTATTAGGAAGAGAAGTACTATTTGGAATTGATGTCATCCATTATCACACATGTATGCTACCATTAATTCAAATTAGTCAAGATCATGCCTATTATTCTTCTATTCAACTCTAACAATTAAAATGAGGGCCTTCCTCTTTTTCTTTCCCCATTCCTATTATGGGTGAGATTTTTCAGAATATTATGTGGGTTTTCTTTAAAATGGGCTTGGAGGCTTCCATGAGCTTCTCAAAATTTCCAACCTATCATTTTCTAAAGCAACATTTGGGTGGCCCAAGTGCCATGCCAAGTAAGCAAATTTTCCCTATTTTTCAGGTGTTTAAATAGTGCATTGAATTTCCAACTTATGAGGTGGGATAGGAATATTTAGGATCGAACCCATTTCTTGTGAGGTAGTTAAGGATAATGCCATGGTTTGGGATATATTGAAAAAAGGAGGTCTATCCAATTACATGGAGAGGGTGAAGGGTTATGGCCCTATTTTGTCAGAGGAATTTGCAAAGAACTAGAATTCAAGAGTGGTTAAGGTTAGGGGAGTGGAAATGGATATCTCAAAGGATTTGATTGCCCATGTGATGAGCATGTCTACAATTGGAAAGAAAATGTATAAATATAGATGCAATAAGGATGAGCTACTCCAATATTTCCTTAGAGGGAAGGAGAAAGGGTATGTGCATGATCATGATGGGCCAAACAATACCTCTAAGTGGCAATAAAAATACTAAAAATCAGACTTAATCAAGTTCATGTGAAAATTTGAATCGATTATCTACACAATTTGAAAAATATGTAACAACAAAATTTGTAGAGAATTGAATCTAGTTTATGGGCTACTATTTTTTTCAAAAAAACTAAATTTACTTGGTGAAAAATGAATATTTCAATGAACAACTATTAAATTTTTCAAAAAAAAAAAAGTGGGTGTCATTCCAGCCAACCTAACTATGAAGAAAAAAATATTTTTTTTGAATCGTTGAAAATAAGTAAAGGACTCGTGCCTAGATGTGACGCATATTTTTTTGAAATTTTTTTTGAAGAAAATAATTAGTTATGATTTTTTTACTGTGACTTTTTTTAAAAACTAAAAAGTAATTTTCCAGCAACCTAACTCGATCAAAAAAATTGCAATTCAATTTTTTTAAACCTATAGCTAGAAAAGCATAGAGTGTGACACATCTTTCGGATCTGAAAAAGGTGAAACAATTTGAAAGTTATGGATGTTTTTCAATCAATGTGTCCATCAAGCTTTCAGACACACACTATATAGAAAATTATTAATAATTATTTAATAATATGATAATCGAGCAAATCTTATATTTTTAGAAAGTTGACTATTTCTTCAATAAACCCTTTTCGTTTTATCAAATTTGAATAAAAAAAGTCGTCAGCACAAAGGGTGAAGTTCGAAGAAGAGAGTGAAACCTATAAACACGTTAGAATTTTGGGAAAGTTAACTATGACATTCCCAAGCCTAAATACAAGGCAAAACCAATATCTGTTACTAACCGATATCTGTTATTAAAATAATGGATATCCATTTTGGGGAGCTAGAAACAGATATTAGTTTTCCAGAAACAGATATCTGTTTCTGGAACTATACAAATCTCTCTCTCTCTCTCTTGATTTAGGGTTGGTCAGGTTTAGGGTTTAGGGATTAGGGGCATTATTTAGGGTTTAGAGGTTTAGAGAGAGAGAGGTTTGTTCGGGTTTAGGGTTTAGGGGCTAGGGGTCAAGGTTTAGGGGCATTATTTAGGGTTTATGAGTTTAGGGTTTAGGGGAATTATTTAGGGTTTAGGGTTTAGAGAGAGATAGAGAGAGGGGACCAATAGAAATTGGGAGAGATAGAGGAGACAGAGGGGAGAGATAGAGAGATAAAGGTTTAGGGTTGCTTAGGTTTAGGGTTTAAGGGTTTAGGGTTTAAGGGTTTAGGGTTTAGGGGTTAGGGGTTAGGGTTTAGGGGCATTATTTAGGGTTTAGGGTTTATGGTTTTGGGGTTAGGGGTTAAGGTTTAGAGGTTTAGGGTTTAGGTTTTAGAGAGAGATAGAGGACCAATAGGGAGATATAGAGGAGACCGAGGGGAGAGATAGGGAGATAGAGAGCGAGGGACATGGCCAAAGACATAGGGAGACAGATTGAGAGGTATAAGGACAAAGGTGATAGGGAGATAGGGGAGAGATAAGGAGATAGAGGTTTAGGGTTACTTGAGTTTAGGGTTTAGGGGTTTATGGATGCTCAGGTTTATGGGTTAGGGGTTAGGGTTTAGGGGCATTATTTAGGGTTTATGGTTTAGGGGTTAGGGGTTTAGGTTTAGAGGTTTAGGGTTTAGAGAGAGGAACGATAGGGAGATATAGAGGAGACTGAGGGGAGAGATACAAAGATAGAGAGTGAGGGAAATGGCCAAGGACATAGGGAGAGAGATTGAGAGGTAGAGGGATGATATAGATAGGGAGATAGGGGAGAGATAAGGAGATAGAGGTTTAGAGTTGCTTGGATTTAGGGTTTAGGGTTTGGGGTTTAGAGATTAGGGGTTAAGGTTTAGGGGCATTATTTAGGGTTTAGAGTAGAGGTTTAGGGTTTAGGGTTTAGGGTTTAGAGAGAGAGGATCGATAGGGAGATATAGAGGAGACTGAGGGGAGAGATAGGGATATAGAGACTGAGGGACATGGCCAAAGATATAGGGAGAGAGATTGAGATGTAGAGGAACGATAGAGATAGGGAGATATGGAGATAGGGAGATAGAGGTTTAGGGTTGCTTGGGTTTAGTGTTTAGGGTTTAGGGGTTTGGGGTTTAGGATTTAGGGGTTTAGGGTTTCTCAGGTTTAGGGTTTAGGGGTTAGGGCTTAGGGCTTAGGGGAATTATTTAGGGTTTAGGGTTTAGGGGTTAGAGGTTAGGGTTTAGGGGCATTATTTAGGGTTTGTGGTTGCATGTCAAAAGCAGATCTACCTCTCTCTCTAAATCCCTAAACCCTAAATAATGCCCCTAATCCCTAACCCCTAACCCGTAACCCCTAAAGCCTAAACTTGAGCAACCCTAAACCTGAATCTCCCTATCTCTCCCTTATCTCCCTATCTCTATCATCCCTCTACCCTTGAATCTCTCTAGACATCTCACTCACTCTCTATCTCCCTATATCTCCCTATGTCTCCTCTATCTCTCCCAATCTATCTCCTCTCTCTCTACCTATCTATCTCTCCCTATCTCTTGCCTCTCTCTCCCCTATCATTCCTCTATATCCTTATGTCTCCCCAATATCTCTCCCTCTCCCCTCTAGTTTTCTTGTTTCCATTTCCTTCATCGATAAGGGAGAGGGAGAGACAAAGGGGAGAGATAGGGAGATAGAGGAATGATAGCAGAGAGAGAGGTAAGAGATATGGAGAGATAGATAGGTAGAGAGAGAGGAGATAGATAGGGAGAGATAGAAGAGATAGAGGGGAGAGATAGGGAGATAGAGAGTGAGTGAGATGTCTAGAGAGATAGGGAGAGAGATTCAGAGGTAGAGGGATGATAGAGAGAGGAAGATAAGGGGGAGATAGGGAGATAGAGGTTTAGGGTTGCTCAAGTTTAGGGTTTAGAGAGAGAGAGAGAGAGAGAGAGAGAGAGAGAGAGAGAGAGAGAGAGAGAGAGAGAGAGAGAGAGAGAGAGAGAGAGAGAGAGAGAGAGAGAGAGAGAGATTCAAATTTTAAAGAGATGCAACTTTGTCGATTGGTTGAAAAGATGTTAACCATGTAACAATAGAAATTTGCAAGTTGAATTGTAAGTTGTAAGCATAAACCAATGAAAAGAATAACAAAATATACCATTTGTATAGCTCTAGAAATGGATATCCATTTTGGGACCCCCAAAATGGAAATTATCCATTTTGGAATGAATATCCATTTTGGGACCCACAAAATGGATATTCTTTACATGCCTATGAAAGTCAAACTTTTCCAATTCACAATTTTAGCTAAGTAAAGATGCAATTTTTTTCCTATTGCCACCGTTTGGCCCACGATGATCCTGTAATCACTCGAAACTCATAAAACTCCAATCTGGCTTTGCTAATAAATACAAATGTATGTAAATTAATCTCACACATGGGATATGAGCAATTCAAAGTGTTGAAATTATATAGTTGTAGATGAAATGTATGTCCTTAATTATTCAATTTAGTTCCTTTCTCTCTTCTATTAGTTATCAAGATTTTGATTGATAGAGGCAAGGTTGAAATCAAATATAAAACTTGGAGGTGCAAAATACTAAGCATAAGTGCTGATGTAATGGCTAGCTATATAGCTTGGAAGTTATCAAATGAAAAGATTTGAGGTTGTAGAGAGGCTATAGTGTGAGAAGCCTATGCAAAAGTAATGGACTTTGGATCTATTTTTCCTAGACTTGGAACTAAAGCTTGCTATTGTAGCTGTGTGTAAGGAAGCTAGACCAAGAATTTTCCAAAAAGAAACCACAAAAAAGACCCATGCAAATCCATTGGAAGGGATACAAATATGGCCAGATCCATAATTAGGGTGGTTAATTAGAAGATTTTCTATGTTGGGTGCAACCATGGGTGAGTTAAACTCAAGTTTGTTGAGAAAAGGCATCTCAACCTTGCATTCCTAATGTTCGTATTTATCAATTTGTTTGCACTTACTATTTCATCTTTAGTGTTTCTATCCTCAAATGGAAAAGTTGGTGTCCCATTTTGAGGTGGCACTATTGTTCATCTTTACAAATTTTATTCTCACATGAGGAAGTTGGCATCTCACATTAAGTTAGCATCTTGGAAGGCGTGTAAGAGCATCTTGAGTCATCATGATGGGAGTTACTTATGGCAGATTCTTATAACACATAAGAGCATGTAAGAGGGAGATTACATTGAAATCTTGACCATCATTATGATATGTTTGGACACTTGTCATGGAGCATCTTTGAATGGGTTGAATGAAGACAAATTGGGGTGCCCAAGTTTTGGTGGTCAAATATGACATTTATGACATGTATGACATGTTGTAAGGAATATGCTAATAATAGCTCTAGAAGGACCAAGACCAATGAAGGACATTAGAATTTGGACCCATGCATTTGGGTGCCATACCTCTTGTCGTCTTGCAAATGGTTTTCTAAAACCATTTATGGTTTTTAGTTTGAGCTTCTCCTATTTATTGGTGCTTGGAGTTGGAGTTGTATATGGTTGTTTTGTAGCTATCATTATGCTTCCGAAATTTAGTTCCAAAATTATAAGAGGCATAGCCTCCTCATTATATTGTAACCATGGTTTTTGTTGAATAATACAAGTGGTTATGCTTTTGGAGTGTGGGGTTTTTCTCCTGAAAGGGTTTTCCCCATGTAAACCCTCGTGTTATGATATATTGCATTATATGTTTTATGTGTTTCCTCTCTTTGTAATTGTAAAGATCATAAATTTGCTCAATACTCTCCTCTAAGATTAGTGTAGGAATTGTTTCTACATATCGTGTTTCCTTTCAAAGTCCAAGAGCCAAAATTGATGTAGAAAATCGTGCAATCAAAAAAATCACATGGGCAAAATTTCAATTGTAAATCACCTATTTTACTAGTAAATAATCATTGGGGTGATTTGATAAATCACCTAAGTGATTGGTGAATCACCATGTTCATAAATTAAGGGACAAAACACTAGTTTTTGAAATGTGACGAAGCGTGCAAACATAACAAATGCTTAGCATTTACATGAAACTCTCTGTATAAAGCCATGATCAAGTGGATTGACATCGATTCAAATGTATTGTAGGGTCTTGCAAGTTTCGAGTTTGAGGCTAAGTATTGACATACTATCTTGAAGTGTGTTGACACAAGGGCTAGATCATTAGTGGGGGTTCTCAATCTATTGTAATATTATTTTAAGTAATCTATTGAGGTATGCTTTTGATGGTGGTTTTTTCATTAAAGTGTTTTGCCACATATATGTTGTGTTATGCTATCTTCTATTCTAACTTCTATCTACTTCTCTTCTAAGTTTCATTAAGGCATACTTGTTTTAGATCAACAAATTCTTTACTTTCTATTGCTTCTAGTTGAAGTATAAGCATTGCAAACCTAATGCTACATTAATAAATATCATCCTATATCTATTGCATGCTTGCTTGTTGTCTTTAAATATTTGCTCAAATTCATAAAGACAACTTATTAGGGGTTTGATCAAGGAGAACTTGACTCTCTCTATTTAGTCTATTTTCCAAAGGTGTTCCCAAACACCACCAATCCTGATATAAGTTTAGATATTAGAGATGGAGGTGGGTAGATTAGGTCCGCACTGATAGAGATCAAATATGCACCTACATAGGTGAACCAAAGTGAAGTTACAATCAATTTTAT
Source organism: Cunninghamia lanceolata (assembly GCA_027924645.1). Lineage (NCBI taxonomy): Eukaryota > Viridiplantae > Streptophyta > Pinopsida > Cupressales > Cupressaceae > Cunninghamia > Cunninghamia lanceolata. Next base: position 15,580,708 of record BSBN01000194.1, on the reverse strand, counting down.
AGATTTGGAATCATCCACCTAAGTGAACCCTAAAAATCCAACACTGTGGTGAATTGGTTCCTAGCATCTTTAGCTTCACTTTTTTGCCTTCAAAATCCAACTCAATATTGTATTTGAATTTATTTTACTTTCACATTAATTGCACCAATTATTTCAATTATCAATCCTAGCTCATTACCCTAGGTCAAATTTGTTTATCATTGTGATTCAATTAGTTTACCTAAGATAATTTATGTAATTGCTTTATTTTGTCTTACACTTTCTGTACTCTTAGTCACTCATAGAACCAGTTTAATGCCTGTTGAAGACAATAACATTCAAATTAAACTTAATTTTTTATCTCATGTTTTGCGGTGTTTCTTGGGGAGATTCTGGTCAGCAACCATATGGCCGAGAGATATGTTATGCTTCAAAGCCAATCTTTAGGTGAAAGAAAAACATCAGAAAAACGAATTGCACGTTTGAAATTGCTCAACGCTATTTGAAAACTAGAACACGTCAATGTAGTATGTTTTTTCCCAGCAATATACAAAACATTTTCATGAGTGCCGCCCAATGGAAAAAGATGACGTCTTAACAAGATATCCAAACTAAGAAATATGCATAAGTTGGTGGCACTGCTCTAAATGAAAAATTCTTTACATCTCATGCATTTGAAGGATCAAGAAACTTACAATCCAAACAATGTTTTGAAGATCCTGAAGCAAAACTATTCTAGAGAAGCCGCTGCTATACTTTCTTTGTCCACCTTCACTGAGATTATGGCTGCCATTATAATTAACTTCATGGAATGTAAAGGGCTCTTCTGAACATTGCCTCATTTTTTCAGCAGGAAAAACTCCATACAATGCCTTGCCAGCACAGAGATCCTTGTTTCCCTGCAGCTCTAATTTGTTCCCAAGCCTTTTCACAAACTCTTTAGAGAAAGGCACTTCTCCACTCAATATATTCTCACTCAAATTCAACAGGAACAGATGCTGCAATTCTCTCATTCCCCATGGAATAGACCCATTCAACCGGTTATTGTCTAGTGCCAAAGCACTGAGATTATGAAGCCCACACAAAGATTTTGGTATTATACCTGCCAAAAATTCATAGCAGAATCAACAAGAGAGACAAACTTACCCAAATAAAATTAAATACCATAAAGGAAACCCTGCAAAAAAAAGGAGTATTTTTGGACGTTGATTGACATTAAAAGTTGTGAGAGTTTTAATGCTCTAGATAATACATCCCTCCTCCCCACCTTTTTTAAACATACTATATTTTCAAAAAATTAACCATCCAAGTAGTTGCAACTATAGCAAGATCCAATTGAATTCATACGGCATTTCCAACAATACCTACAAATCCAGAAGAAGAAAGAATGAGCTCCGACAGATTCTGAAGCGACCCAAAAAAATCTGGCAAAGTGCAGTTCATAGGATTCCCTCCCGCTATCAAATATTGTAGATTTTTCAAAGACTCAAATGTACTAGGCAATGGTCCTGTGAATTTGTTTTTACTTAAAGCCAAGAAGCACAAATTCTGCAGCTTCCCTAAATCTGGAGGGATTTTGCCACTAAGGTTGTTATAACTGAGGTCTATTTTCTCTAATAGTAGCAGGCTCCCAATAGAGTCAGGTATAGGCCCTTGCAGATTATTTTCACTAAGGTCTAAAATAGAGAGGCTTTTGAGGCCCCCAAGTTCATGGGGAATACTTCCGCTAAGCTTATTGTAGCTGAGATCCAAGTGTTTTAGCATATCCAGCTTCCCAAGCTCAGAAGGAATGAAACCCTCAAGGCCATTCTGAGCTAAGCTAAGAAGTCTCAGTTTACTAAGCCCTGAAAGTTGTGGGGGAATGGTGCCTATTAAAGCAGTATTGGATCTGAAAACAAGTTGTTCCAATGAGGGTGATAATTTAACCAGCTGTGAAGGGATTGTGGTGTTGTATGTGTGGAAGCAGTTGAAGATAAAGAGGCTTTTCAGAGAATGGAGCTTTAAAATGGCTGAAGATAATGTGGCATTCTTTTTGCAGGGTGCAGTGTAATCCAGACCGATATGGAGCTTCGTTACATGCATAATATTATTGGTGTCAGGACTGGCTTCACAGTCAATTCCAGGCCATGGATCATCAGTGCAAGGATGTGGATGAGTTGATCTCCATGTGGGATCTTCGATAATTGCCTCCATTACAGAAAACAGTCCATCTAGCTCTTCAGGATCCATGGAAGTCATTTTTAAGCCAGACTGGAGGTTGTTTACAACACTTGGGAGACAAAAAAGCAGCAATTGTGCACAATAAAATACTCCAAGTTTGAAGAAATCCATTCCAGGGTGGTTAAAACAAGAGGAAAATTTCAAATTCCAGAGTTCAGCAGCTCATAGATTGATGAAAGACTATGCAATGGAGACAACTAGTTTTTATTGGCAAGAACAATGTAATAAATGAATTGCATAGAATGTAAACTTAAAAGATAACCCAATGGAAACAGTAATAGAAATTACTAGTACCCAAGTAAGAAAGATTGTCAACTTATGTTTTACCATAATTAGAAAGAAAAATTACAGGCTATTTAAACAAACCCACACAAGTGAAAGAATGAAAGACAGAGAAGGATATTTTGGGTACGGACTTGGAAGCAAGGCACACAAACGGTCTAAGCCTACAGCAATTTAGTCTTCCGTTTTCATTTTTATTTAAAACTTATGAAATGCAATTATTTTATATATAGTTTGGCAGACAAATGAAAGGAAAATTTTCAGTCCATAAAGATAGATTTCAAGCTTTTGGATTGAAACCAGTTTAATCCAAAATCAGCTATATATCAAATTTCAATGACAGCAAGAATACTGCATGCTACATTTCAATACAAAAATAGCATATTTGAGCTGACAAATAGAAGTTCAAAAGGAAATTACATCAATTTTAATTAATTAAAAAAACTGAAATGACATTTATTCAAAACAAATATGGCCTGAATTGCATAGCGACGCTAGAAAAGTGGGTTTTATGGGGTTGAAAGTGTGCTTTATGTTCTGCTTTATGAACATTGAGGATGAGGAATCAGGATGAAACATAAACCTCTATTTTCTTTTTTTTATTATTATATATTTTTTCAGGGAATATCTTCAACATAAACAAGCTGGAAAAACAGAGATTTTTTTTTCTTTTTAATAATGCAATTATTTTATAAAATATTTTATAACAGAAATTTTTGAAATGAAATTTGAGTGAAGTTTGGAAAAATAGAAAATCAAATTATTTTTTAATTAATAAATTAGAAGATTTATTTATACACAATGCTTTATACTATTTGATTTGACTACACCAAACACCCAAAGACAAGACAAATTAACTTTACTTTTCAAAGATAATATTTGATAATTTATTTTGTATTTAAACATTTCTTCTTAAAAAATGACCTTTCCAATAATGTAAATGCTTGAAATTTGTGAATACATAATATTATTAGTCCTAGCATAAAAATCTGACTCTAATGAATAGAATCAACCCATCCACATAAGGTATTCAACTATCCCAGAAATGAACTTTTACTGGCAAAAGTAAATTTAAAAGACAAGTACAATAGAGCTTAAAATTGGTACATTCTATTTTCTAACTTTTCTCAAAACAAGAATTGCTGTGGCCGTAACACACATTTTGCTTCCATTTTTTTGTTAAAGCAAAACAGTCACTGTAATAAGTTGTGTTTATCATGCGAGGGCCTAAATTTGATGGCAGTATGGTTGTATTGTTGTTTTTAAGTATATTAAAATTTTAGAAAGACCGTATTACATAAAAGATAAGATTTTGAATAAGATTGTTAAAACTTTTATATTTTATAAGATATTTTTATATATAAATTTAATTTATATTTTTTCTCTTAACATATAAAGGGTTGACAATTATTTGCTGGTATGTTATTTGAAAGAAAGCTTTAGGAGCTGGCATGTTTAAGCGAGCTTCCATTATTATCTCCAAATCAAACAAGCAACTTTTCTTATCATTATTATGACGGAGAGTTTTTTGAAAGAGCTCAGACCCTTTAACAGCCAGCAAATACTCTAGGGAAATAAAGACAATGAAATCCAACCAAACAACAAGGAGCTGCAACACAGAAAAAGCAGCACAAAGACTACAAGAAGACAGAATTATTTAGTTTTTATTCTTTGTGCTGTTGAGATTTTCAGTGAGTAATCTGTTGCAAGTACACAAAATCTGAAAATGGGAAAACAGATCCAGATAGAAATGATATATGAAGAGTACACTCACGTGCCATGATTGGATCTAATTGTATTTCGAAGATAGGTGTTAGGATGGTCAAATGTCTTAGCTGCTGAAAGCACGGTCAACAGAACGAAACAGTAACAGAAATAATAGAGGAGAATAATATAGGTAAGCTGAAGCTCCACTTCCCACATACACGAAATGACAAATGCAACTGCATTCCGTACATGTTCAGTGAAGAAGCCAGGCTTGAACCTGCAACCTGAAATGAAAGATCAATATCATGAGTTCCAAATTCCAAAGACAGCCTACATGTGATAAAATTTTGTACTTTGACTTCTAGCTAGCCTGCTAAATCTATACTTCAGTTGCTCCCAGGACATGTGCCTTCATTGATATGCTATCAGGACAGCTGATGAAAAGGCACATATAATAAGACTACTTTTTAAATATTCCATCTCACTTTGGTCTTCTACTCTCCAAGTCACCACCAAGCATCTTAAGCATTCTACTTAAATATTATCTATTTCAGTGGTTAAATAGTCAATAGCAATTTTACACCTCATTCATAATAAAAAGTGGTAAAAAATTGTCCTATTAAAGTGGATAATATTAAAGAATAGCCCATTTTAAGTAATATTCTCACAATCATATTACCTACACTGCCAAGCAGCTTGCAGCTACAATTAGTGAGGTCTATAATCTCTCTGTCTCTGTTCCCCAATGCAGAACAGCTGTGAGTCTGTGAGCATCTATGCTGATGCCAATAATGCCATGAAAGATTGTCAGCAAATAGCAATGACAGGTACAACATGATCACATGAGTATGACAAGCATCTCCAAAGAGCTCAAATGTGATCTACACAGATACCTATATTGATAGGAATATGGATGTGAAGTTGCAGAAAATGGCTAGTAACAGGTGAAAGTGCAACTTACTGTAAGAGATTCGAGAACGAACTCCTTAAAGTAGCGCAAATTTCCAAACGTGAAAGATGAAGATCCAATCCAAAGAGCTCGGAGTGCATGTACACCGTCCCGTACAATAATTCTGACCCTTCACCATGATCATCTAGCCTAGAAGATGGCACAATTTGAACAGCTGGAGAATGGTCTGAGTCTACTTCACTACACCCCCATTATTTGACCAGCTTTATTTAAATATCATTTAGTTTGATTGCTTTTAGAATTTTTGAAGTGATAAATTGACAGATTTGAAAGTGGGACGTCTTGTTTGAAATAGGATAGGTAACTCTACCCATTACTCTGTCACCTCATGCACACTTAAATATGATAAATAATCAATTTTATTAAGTTTTTAAAAAATTAAATTATTGAATTGTTGATGTTCAAGACCTTACACATATATATTCTATTCGATGGAGAAGATGTTTATATTGAAATCTTTTAAGTTTGTAGTATTGGTAGGGGAGAGGGCCTGCTAGTGGTGCACCCCAACTTTTGGGTTTGACATGGACTACGTGTCATAGTGGCAATTTTTTTTCAAATCACATATGTAGGGAGGTGGATAGTTTAAAAATTTTGTTTTAAAGGGTCTATGACTCGTCATACATGTGGAGGACGTTGACAAGTAGACACCCCCCTTTTTTTTCCCTTCAAAACCATGGTTGATCGAAGGTGGTGCACATGGACCCTCGGTTGTAGAACACCATCAACTAACCACGTGTGCCAACTGATGTGTTTTTCCCATGCAAAATTACATGTTTCAATCAAACACCAAGACATTTATCTGGTGTGAGTCCACACCCCACTCCCATGCCTCCACATTTAGTAAGTGTGCATCTATGCTTACGTGTATGGGATGGTATGTAGATATGAAGCAATACTACCTTCAATGATGTAATACACAACATTAAACAATGCACAACACTTACCTACTGATCGTCTTCTTCCCTAAATCTTGTTGCATTTTCCACTTGTAGTTGTTCATTTGCACTCTCGTTTCTCATGGCTTTGAAGAGATTTAGTAGAGAGAATGTGGAGGTGTAAATTGAATGAATGTCAAGAGATGTGGAGGTCTATTTAGTGGTTGTGTTCAATGCCCTGGTCTGTTTGGCTTTGAATGGAATGTGAGGTCTTCATACCTCACTAAGGCAATGAGCCAGCTAGTTTCTTTATATTATAGTCGTTTCTTCTCTATCATGTATTGTTTAGGCCAGTGTTTATTTGGTGTTTACTGTTTGAGAAGGAATTCCTTCATTTCACTCCTCCATCTGGTTGTAAATAGAAAGTGACATCGTCATACCTCACTAAGGCAATGCCCCACTTGGTTTTTATAGTTTTATGCTCATTTCTTCCCTATTGTGTATTGGTTACGCTAGTGATTATTTATTGTTTAGTGTTTGAGAATGCATTTCTCCATTTCACTCATTGAACATCTAGTTGTAAATGGAAGGTGAGGTCGTCATACCTCACTAAGGTAATGAACCACCTGGATTTTTGTTTTATTGCTTGTTTCTTCTCTGTTGTGTATTATTTATTCTAGTGTGTATGTGTTGTTTACTATTTGAGAAGCCAATTTTCATTTCACTTGTCCATCTAGCTATAAATGGAAGGTGAGTTTGTCATCCCTCACTAAGGTAATGACCCACCTAGAATTTTATTTTTTTGTTCATTTCTTCTTTATTGTGTATTGTTCACATTAGTGTTTATTTGTAGGTTTCGGGTTTAGGGGGCTTGATAGTGGTGCAACCTAACTTTTGGGGTTCACATGGCCTTCTATGTGTCATGTTGCCTCATTTCTTCTTTGTCAAGTATTATTTTGGCCATTGTTTATTTGTTGTTTAGTGTTTGAGAAGTAATTTCTTCATTTCACTCCTATTTTTGGTTGTAAATGGAAGGTGAGGCCGTTATACCTCACTAAGGCAATGACCCACCTAGTTTTGTTGGTTTTATTTTGATTTCAATGTCGTAACGGTTAATGGGTAATCGACAGTTTAATTGTTTGTGAAATACATTATGAAGTTATAGTGACAATCGTTAATCTGTTTCATTAGCCTTTACCTAAATTGAATGGTTGTTTCATTTGCATTTACTTGAATACATGTCTACTTTGTAATTTTTTCTTTTGTGTTTGGCTAATTTCTTGTAGTAAATGCAAAACAAAATGTCTAGAAGAACAAGATTTATATGAAATTGTACCATCAATTTTGTTGTGTTTATGAACATAATTGTATGTGCTCTCTTCTATGTTTTGTTACACATTAATTACTTAGGAAATTTAAATATTTTGTTCGACCATCACTATGACCTCTCAGAGTTAAGTTATAAATTTAAATATTCAGTTGCTTCAATTCCTAAATTATATTGACCCATTTTGTCAAAATGTGTAATCAAAACATTGATTGTTTGTGAAAAAGTTATAATGTTGGATTCATTGTTGATTATCTTGAAAGCCTAACAATGGTTACTACATTGAATTGAAGTGTACTACCTTACTTCAAATTATGCATTCATGGTGTTAGCAAGGTTGGAAACCATTTCTTAAACCTTGCATTTTCTAAAAGGTCAAACCATTTTAGTTTCACAATTAAATTTTGTCCTTGTTGCTCCTTTTGTGTATATGTGAACCTATTGTTTCGTCCTCATTTTTGTTGTTGGATATATGTGTAAATGTATATCTGTAATGAATGTAGTTTTTTGAAGAGACCCAATAAACACCTATAAACTACAATTTAATGCAATGCTACTTACTCTCCCTATGGTTTTGCTTATGAACACATTTTTAATTGCAAATTTTCATCTTCTATCAAACCATCACTCATGGATTGCTAATGATGATTTATTAAAGGATCATATTGATGATAATTTGGATATTTGAATGATGATTATGAATTTTTACAAATGCTTCATAGTTTGTCAAAACATTCTTGCTTGCTAATTAAAAAAATATATTAATGATGACTATCTTCATTTGCAAATTTAGATTGTATCTAACCGAAACAATTTTATGTTGGTTTGGTAGTCTTTCATGTTTTATTCCTCTTTTAATTCTCTATCTAGCAATTTCATTGAATACTTTTTCTATACCTAGAAATGATTACGGGGATTACATTTACTTCTACATGTTGCATCTTTTGTTCCAAACCCATCAATGAGTATGGATTTTTATTCCTTGTGGCGTTGTTGAATATTATGTGCATCTTAAGGCATTTTATATTCCATATTTATATATGGATCCTTTTGTCTATGACAAAATATCGAAAGCATATCTAGATTCTAAAGACACATGTAATTGTGAAACTGATTCTGAAAGTAATAGATGTTGTTAGAAAGCACAGGACAAATGAGAGGGGGGGTGAATCAGTTGACTATTAAAACATTAAACCCTCAAAGCAATTCCAAACATCAACCTCTTATTATGCATTAGAAAAATGTAAACATGTGAAGCATCAATGCAAACACATCCAAACATATAAGAACACCAGATTTACATGGAAAACCCAAGAAGGGAAAAACCATGGTGAGGATTAGATCATATATATATGATTAACAACACCAAAGTCAAATAGGCGCATTGCCCAAAAGAAGGCTCACTGCCAAAAGAAAGGCTCACTGACCAAAGAGAGAAGAAAGAAGAAGGCTGTTACAGAGAGATTCACTATCTCAAAGAAATAGGATAAATCCACCACTGCTACTCCTTGCCATCCGCAACCTTTGGCTCACTACCTCCAACAACTTCTAGCACACTAAAATGTAGACACCTTCTGCTCACTGCATTTCAAAGTCATAAGCATTTAAGATCGTACACAATTCACTACCCTTGATTCACATTCCCATTCTCTTCTCTACCTTGCTTCACTCAACTTTATCTTTCATTTATATCGTTTACAACTGAAACCTATATCAATTAGGTTGGTCCTAATGAAGCGTGTGCACCTCAAATGTGCAACACCAATTAGGTCGGCACTAGGCACTTCCATGGTGGAAAGAAGTGAAAGTGGACCATGTCAAGGGTTAACTAGGACTCAAATCTATATCACCAATCTGCTTATCACATCCACAATCCATGAGGTACCTCCGCACATGGCGCTAGTAAGCCAAGTCATCCAAACCTAAGATAATGACCACATCCATGCTTCTCCAAGTCCAAAAACATCATGCGGACCAAGGAGAGACACTCCATAGCATTCACACATCTTCTCATAACATTCAACACCATCAAAATCTCTTGCAACACTTCCGTAACCTCCTAAAACAAAGAATATCTTCAATCTACACATCAGGATCCACTACCTCTGAACATCAACACAATATCTGAACTTGCGAAGCAGCTCATCACTAGAAACTTCAAGGGAAGGTAGATATGTACTATATAAGCACATCCCCAGATCTACTAGACAAGAAACCTCAATGCATAGAAATGCAGAGCAATCTCATTTCTCCCAAACAGTCTTCTACACAGGCAAACATTCTGTAAAACACATCTTTCACTTTTGTATGATCTAGAAACTGAAACTCTAGATATAGCACCTCTGAATACCTCTAATCAACACTTCCAAACCGCACAAGCATATCTTCAACTAAGAAAGAATGCAGAGCTTAACACTAAGAACACCTCTATCACACTGCACACCTTTTTATCAAATTTTCTCAAAAGCACTTGGAAACCAAGTGAACCATCTACTGGAGGTTGACATCAATGACAACACCAACAATTTTCCAACAATCTCCCACTTTGTCGTTGATGGCAACACCAACTCTTTGAAAAACCATCAAGACCTAAAGAAATCAATCAACAACTCAGTAGTACTCCCCCTGACTAGAGAAACTTTCACTTTTCACACACTTTTCTGTACTATGGTTTTTCAGCTTCTCTAACTCTCTCCCCCTTTGACATCAATCTTAAAGGATAATAACTGCAACACCACCAAGTACGTTCTCTATTTCCATTGCTCTCACTTTTCTACACACTCCCCCTTAAGAACATAGGATATGCTCCATCTAACTGTACCAATCAATAGTATCACTACCTACTCCCCCTGAGAGGTAGCCTTCAACATCAGTCTAGGACAAAAAAATGTATCTTGAATTGCTTCATGGATAGATGCACACACTTATGCATCTAGTTAGGAGGGGCAATAACCCCTAACTTCTGCCAGAGATACTCAAAAGTATCCTTAGGGAGAGCCTTTGTAAAGATGTCTACAACTTGATCCTTGGTAGGCACATACTCCAATATCACCTCTTTCTCTGCAACCTTCTCTCTTAGGAAGTGATATTGGATTGAAATATGCTTTGTCCTTGAATGCATTACCAAATTCTTTGAAATGTTAATAGCACTTGTATTATCACATAAGATGGGAATAGGTTCATCATATGACATTTTTATATCCTTCAATGTCTGCTTCATCTATAACACGTGTGCAGCAAGATGCTGCTCCAATGTACTCTACCTCTGCAGTAGATAATGACATTGAGTCATGTTTCTTACTGGGTAAGTGCAAGAAGATGGGGGGCCAAAAAGGGGTCTTAAGTGGCCACTTTTTTTCTGAAATCAGGAAATACTGGCCTTGGATGAGAAATTGAGCATAGTTACACTCAAAATTTAGAAATGCAACCAAAACAATGTTTGTAGTGCTCCGAGTCTACTTTCTAAACTACTATTTTGTTTTGAAAATGGCATAGATTAAGGGGTTCAAAAGAGGGAGCCACATAAATTGGTGTTGTTTCTGTCAAAAAAACATAACATAGCATGTTTTGTGGCTCCCTCAAAAGGTCAACTTTTTTTTGGTATTTTTAAAATCGCTTCGGTGAGAAATTAGCTAATAGCATGTAGTTTATGCCTGATTTTTCTGATAATTTTTTGATGAATATTTGATTTTTTACTAATTTTTAAAGTGGACACATCCTAAAAAACAGAATTTTGGCCGTGCTACCCCTATAAATTTTGAAAACTAATTGAAAATCATTTTTTTATTTTTTTAATATTTGTAGAATGGAGTCTAGTTTCTAAATATGTAATTTTTTTGAAATTTGAATGAATAGTTATTTTACAATGAAAAAAAGACCAAACAGTGGTTTTTGCATAAAAACGGACACACAAACAAAAGAAATTAAAGATGAAAGGCTTAACATTGTTAAAATGTGAAAAAAATCACATCGTCAAATAGCTAAGAGAAAGCCTAACATTACCCATGTGTTCGATTTGTTCAACCTTGAAACACGTGCAAATCTGAGGGTTAGCACGAACGAAATTATGTGAAATTTTGAAGAATACAGAAAAACACGTCTGTGACTGTTCATAAGGCACTCCAAGCCTTTGGGTTGGAAATCCAAAGCAAATCCCAAGCCCAAGGCTTGGGATTCCCAAAGCAAGAAATAACGCGCTCGCGTTATAACGCGCTCGCGTTATTTATTGCCTTACATTTTTCCCGCAAGCCTGTCTTTTCCCATGTTTGACATAACGCGAGCGCGTTATAACGCGCTCGCATTATGTCCCACTCAAATTTTTTTACATTCAAGGCTATTCATCATGAGGGTTAAGGCATAAAGGATAGAGTTGAAAGGTTTACGGATAAGGGATTAGCGTTTAAGGTATAGTATCGAGCCCGTTGAGGGTCTAGGAATAGGGATAGCGTTTAAGGTTTAGGGATGAGGGATGACAGATTACGGTTGAGGGTCGAGGGATCAAAGTTAAGGGTTGAGGGATTAGGGTTTGACATTAAGGGTTGAGGGTTGAGGTTCAAGGGTCAAGGGTTTAGGGATAGGGTTTAGGGTCGAGGGATTAGGGTTAAAGTAGAGTGTGGAGGGTGTAAGGATTAGGGATAGGGTTGGAGGGTTTAGGGATAAGGGATTAGGGTTTAAGGTATAGTATCAAGTCTGTTGAGAGTTTAGGAATAGGGATAGCATTTAGGGATTAGGGATGAGGGATTATAGTTGAGGGATGATGGATTAGGGTTGAGGGTTGAGGGATTAGGGTTTAGGGATAAGGTTTAGGGTTGAGGGTTTAGGATTAGGGTTTAGGGTTGACGGATTAGCATTTAATGTCGAGGTTAGGGTTAGAGTGTTGAGGGTAGAGGGATTAGGGATAGGGTTTAGGGTTTAAGGTTTAAGGATTGAGGGTTGAGGCTTTAGGGATGAGGGTTTAAGGCTTAAGATATAGTGTCAAGTGTTGAGGGTGTAGGGATAGGGTTTAAGTTTTAAGGGTTAAGGGTTGAGGGATATGGATTAGGGTTTAAGGTATAGTGTTGAGGGTCGAGGGATTAGAGTTAAGGGTTGAGGGATTAGGGTTTGACGTTGAGGGTTGAGGGTTGAGGTTCGAGGGTCAAGGGTTTAGGGATAGGGTTGAGGGTCGAGGAATTAGGGTTAAAGTAGAGTGTGGATGGTATAAGGATTAGGGATAGGGTTGGAGGGTTTAGGGATAAGGGATTAGGGTTTAAGGTATATTATCGATTCTGTTGAGGGTGTAGGAATAGGGATAGCATTTAGGGTTTAGGGATGAAGGATTAGAGTTGGGGGATGACAGATTAGGGTTGAGGGTTGAGGGATTAGGGTTTAGGGATAAGGTTTAGGGTTGAGGGATGAGGGATTAGGGTTTAAGGTATAGTGTTGAGGGTTTAGGGATAGGGTTTAGGGTTGAGGGATTAGGATTTGACGTTGAGGGTTGAGGGTTGAGGTTCGAGGGTCAAGGGTTTAGGGATAGGGTTGAGGGTCGAGGAATTAGGGTTAAAGTAGAGTGTGGAGGGATGACGGATGATAGATTAGGGTTGAGGGTTGAGGGATTAGGGTTTGATGTTGAGGGTTGAGGGTTTAGGGTTAGGGTTGAGAGATGAGGGATCAAAGTTAAGGGTTGAGGGATTAGGGTTTGGCGTCGAGGGCTGAGGTTCGAGGGTCAAGGGTTTAGGGATAGGGTTGAGGTTGAAGGGATTAGGGTTTAGGGACAAGGTTTAGGGTTAGGGTTGAGGGATTAGGGTTTAAGGTATAGTGTTGAGGGTTTAGGGATAGGGTTTAGGGTTGAGGGATTAGAGTGAAGGGTTGAGGGATTAGAATTTGGCATTGAGGGTTTAGGGTTTAGGATCAGGGTTGAAGGTCGAGGGATTAGAGTTAAGGGTTGAGGGATTAGGGTTTGATGTTGAGGGTTGAGGGTTGAGGTTCGAGGGTCAAGGGTTTAGGGATAGGGTTGAGGGTCGAGGAATTAGGGTTAAAGTAGAGTGTGGAGGGATGACGGATGATAGATTAGGGTTGAGGGTTGAGGGATTAGGGTTTGATGTTGAGGGTTGAGGGTTTAGGGTTAGGGTTGAGAGATGAGGGATCAGAGTTAAGGGTTGAGGGATTAGGGTTTGACGTCGAGGGCTGAGGTTCGAGGGTCAAGGGTTTAGGGATAGGGTTGAGGTTGAAGGGATTAGGGTTTAGGGACAAGGTTTAGGGTTAGGGTTGAGGGATTAGGGTTTAAGGTATAGTGTTGAGGGTTTAGGGATAGGGTTTAGGGTTGAGGGATTAGAGTGAAGGGTTGAGGGATTAGAATTTGGCGTTGAGGGTTTAGGGTTTAGGATCAGGGTTGAAGGTCGAGGGATTAGAGTTAAGGGTTGAGGGATTAGGGTTTGATGTTGAGGGTTGAGGGTTGAGGTTCGAGGGTCAAGGGTTTAGGGATAGGGTTGAGGGTCGAGGAATTAGGGTTAAAGTAGAGTGTGGAGGGATGACGGATGATAGATTAGGGTTGAGGGTTGAGGGATTAGGGTTTGATGTTGAGGGTTGAGGGTTTAGGGTTAGGGTTGAGAGATGAGGGATCAGAGTTAAGGGTTGAGGGATTAGGGTTTGACGTCGAGGGCTGAGGTTCGAGGGTCAAGGGTTTAGGGATAGGGTTGAGGTTGAAGGGATTAGGGTTTAGGGACAAGGTTTAGGGTTAGGGTTGAGGGATTAGGGTTTAAGGTATAGTGTTGAGGGTTTAGGGATAGGGTTTAGGGTTGAGGGATTAGAGTGAAGGGTTGAGGGATTAGAATTTGGCGTTGAGGGTTTAGGGTTTAGGATCAGGGTTGAAGGTCGAGGGATTAGAGTTAAGGGTTGAGGGATTAGGGTTTGATGTTGAGGGTTGAGGGTTGAGGTTCGAGGGTCAAGGGTTTAGGGATAGGGTTGAGGGTCGAGGAATTAGGGTTAAAGTAGAGTGTGGAGGGATGACGGATGATAGATTAGGGTTGAGGGTTGAGGGATTAGGGTTTGATGTTGAGGGTTGAGGGTTTAGGGTTAGGGTTGAGAGATGAGGGATCAGAGTTAAGGGTTGAGGGATTAGGGTTTGACGTCGAGGGCTGAGGTTCGAGGGTCAAGGGTTTAGGGATAGGGTTGAGGTTGAAGGGATTAGGGTTTAGGGACAAGGTTTAGGGTTAGGGTTGAGGGATTAGGGTTTAAGGTATAGTGTTGAGGGTTTAGGGATAGGGTTTAGGGTTGAGGGATTAGAGTGAAGGGTTGAGGGATTAGAATTTGGCGTTGAGGGTTTAGGGTTTAGGATCAGGGTTGAAGGTCGAGGGATTAGAGTTAAGGGTTGAGGGATTAGGGTTTGATGTTGAGGGTTGAGGGTTGAGGTTCGAGGGTCAAGGGTTTAGGGATAGGGTTGAGGGTCGAGGAATTAGGGTTAAAGTAGAGTGTGGAGGGATGACGGATGATAGATTAGGGTTGAGGGTTGAGGGATTAGGGTTTGATGTTGAGGGTTGAGGGTTTAGGGTTAGGGTTGAGAGATGAGGGATCAGAGTTAAGGGTTGAGGGATTAGGGTTTGACGTCGAGGGCTGAGGTTCGAGGGTCAAGGGTTTAGGGATAGGGTTGAGGTTGAAGGGATTAGGGTTTAGGGACAAGGTTTAGGGTTAGGGTTGAGGGATTAGGGTTTAAGGTATAGTGTTGAGGGTTTAGGGATAGGGTTTAGGGTTGAGGGATTAGAGTGAAGGGTTGAGGGATTAGAATTTGGCGTTGAGGGTTTAGGGTTTAGGATCAGGGTTAAAGGTCGAGGGATTAGAGTTAAGGGTTGAGGGATTAGGGTTTGATGTTGAGGGTTAAGGTTCGAGGGTTTGATGTTGAGGGTTGAGGGTTGAGGTACATTTCGGTGTGACATTTAAATTGTCTTGCCGATATACATTGTAAAGGTTATTTTGTGGACTTTCAAGGATTTTTTCACCTGTGTTAATGTTCAACTTGTTTCGCTCTGCATCAAGGGATTACGGTTTGACGTTGAGGGCTGAGGTTCGAGGGTCAAGGGTTTAGGGATAGGGTTGAGGTTGAAGGGATTAGGGTTTAGGGACAAGGTTGAGGTTGAGGGATTAGGATTTGACATTGAGGGTTGAGGGTCAAGGGATCAGAGTTGAGGGTTTAGGGTTAAGAGATCTATAGCAGGACAAAACGCGAGCGCGTTATAGCGCGAGCACATTATAACGCGAGCGCGTTATAGCGCGAGCGCATTATAACGCGAGTGCATTATAACGCGCTCGCGTTTTGTAATTCTACTAAAACGGTAAAAAAGTGGTTACCCCCGTGATCCAGGCCCACATGCTCTGTTTTCTTACTGATTCTACGCGTGCTCCGACAAAAAAGAAGTGCTTTCATGCTATTGGGAAGTTCACATGCACATTTGACACATTGTACCACCTTTGCATGATCTTTCCACCACCTTTTCTGCTTTGCCAACTTGAGAAGGAGGAAATAACATAGTTTTCAAACCAAATTTGATATATATCTATACAAGTTTCAATTTTTGTAGTATTGCAATGTTAATTTTGATTCAATTTTAAGAATTTAACATTGAAAAGGAAGCAAGTGGTGAAAAACTCAAATTGTTGAGGAGTTTGATGCAAGAAGATAAAAACACTACATAATTGGGTACTCTCTCCATTCAAATCTTCATTTTTTAGGTATGTCAAGTCTTTACATGCATGTTCTTTACATTTTCCTTATTTCGGATTGAATTACTTTATCATGCATTATCATACATGTTTAAAATAGACACATTTCCAATCAAGAAAGCAACCTACAATCTCACATGATGCCATGTATATTTTCTACACTTGGGCTCTTTAATAATTATGTGTAATAAACAAACCTTAGTTCATACCATGATGTCAAACTATACAAGAATAAATCCTTACAACATAAAAAAAATACAATCCCACTATTATCATGTATTCATTTCTTAGGAACTAATATTGGTCTCTTTATCATGCTACAGACAAATTCTCCGTCATGCCGAGGAAACGATCAGAATTAAACCAACACAGGAAGAAATAGAAGCTAAGAATGCAAAGAAAGCAATGGCTATGAGGGAACTTCGTGAGAAGAGGAAATTGGACACGATAAATGAAGACATACCAATTGAAGAGGAACCACAACCATCACAAAGAGATATGGTATTGGCGGCACAAAGAGAACGAATGCAAAAACTTCGTGGTACGAGAGATTTAAATACCATAGTTGGAGACACATCCTTTATCGCAAGACAACATGTAGGGACACCATCTACCACATCTCAAGTTGAGAGTACATCATCACTCACATGTGATGAAGGAGGTACGCCATCGTTCCCACCTCAACCTCAAGGTATGTCATCTATTCCATCTTCGATCGAAGGTATGCCATCTAACCCATCTCATTTAAATATTGATGAAATTCCTAATGTTGAGATGAATTTACCTAACTTGACACCACCTAGAATTTTGCATAGAAAGCCAAAGTATTTGATTGATATTGATGAGAATATTTTGTAGCCAATGGAAGGTAAGATTCCAAAACGCACTTGTAGAAGATATGCTAATAAGATTTGGAGATTGTTCTTTGAAAAGTTAAATGAGACTGCAAGATGTCAACTATTCGTTGAAATGATGCGAAGTATAAAGTATAGGTCTATCATGAAGATTCTTGGGTTGAGAACATCAGAGGCTTCAAGTGAAAAATCTATTGTCAAGAATCTAATGAGTGCGTATGAGAGTGTGGGTAACACCTCACGCACAAAAGATAGTAATGCAACACGGCGTGTGATTACATCGACTATAGTAAGTAGTCAAACGAGGAAAGCTCGTCTTATTAGAAAGACTAGTCAAAAATTGAGAATTAATAGGAAAACTTTATCAAGAGCCGTTGGAAGACGCCAAAGAATTGAGGACACTAATGCCAATGAATTATGGGCGTTCTCGGGGAGACTACCACGAAAAGATAAACCAATTGTTGAAGCATTGAGGTCACTAATTGAAGACTTTTGGAAGAATTACACAAGGGTATCTCCGAATCAAAGGGATGTGGTAAGAAGGAGAATTGGTAGTCAGAACCGCGAGCCACATCCAAAGCATTTTTTGGATGAGACTCAAACACAGTTTTATGGTAAATTTCTAGAGAAGTATCCTCAAATTAAAATTTGTCAAAGATATTTTGAAATGCTAAAACCTTTCTATGTTAAGATAAATCACACACGCACTACTTGTTGTTGTAGATTACATATTGAATTTTCTAACCATTTTGATGCTTATAGGTCTATATGTTTAGATATGCATACTAACAATGATTTGCAGGGTTGTGCCATATGTGCCCCACCAACATATTCAAGAGATTTCATATCAAGAATTTTATGTGAAAGAGAGGAAGGTCAAATATTCTACAAGAAATTATGCTTGGATGGCACATGTCATCGTTGCGGTGGCTTGCAACATTTGCCAATATGTGAACATATGGAAATAACACATGCGGTTGGAAATGAACTAGTAGAATTTGGCAAGTATAAAACAGTGGCATACAATACAAAAGATGGTAAAGAAGCAAAGAGGTGTGAATTAGTTATTGAAAAGATTCCAGTGTATCAGTTTATGCCTATATTTCGTGACAGCATAGTGTATGAGTATGCAAGACATGCCCATAGAGCTCGATGGTTGGACTTGCAATTCAAGTTATGCAAGGACACATTTCCAGTTGGTAGCATTGTTTCAGTCGTCGACTTTGCAGAGAACTACAGTCTACAGCCACAGCGTGAGGTGCAATCACAATATTACAACTCCACACAGGTTTCTATATTTGTGCACATCGCATTCATTCATGCGAATGATAGTACAGAGGATGACAGAAAGATCATAAGGGAGTATCATTTCTATATTAGTGATGATCGCACGCATTCTACGGAGTTCGTGCAAGGTTGCTTTCAGGTGTTCTATAATGATTTGGCTAGAAGGGGCATATCGTTCAGTCAGCATATCATATGGTCGGATAATTGTGCATCACAATTCAAGAACTCGCGGAATTTCTATTGGCTGAGTAGGAGGCATAATTTTACAGGTATTCAACATATGTGGAACTTTTGTGAGGCCAGGCATGGAAAGGGGGAGCATGATGGTGCAGGAGCATGTATCAAAAGAGCCATAGCACGAGAAGAGTTAAAGTATAAAGACAATGCAAAGTTGACAGATGCAAAATCGATTGTCGAGTGGTGTAATGCTTCCATGGGTCCAGGTAATGAAGGTAAGTCTTTAGTTCGTAGATTTTTTTGGTTGATAGATGATACTAACATTGCACCATATGAGGATTGTTGTACACTGACAGGATCAAATGAGATGCACTCTTTCAGAAGTTCAATTGCAGGTTCATGGAGTATCCATACACGAAAGATGTCATGCTTTTGTTCTTCCTGTACAATTCAAGTCTGGGATGAGTGCGAGTCAAAGGAGTGGGTTGACGAATGGCAGTTAAGTTATCTTAGCCCACTTGACACGTATCAACCCCCGACGGCACTGGAACTAACACAGATGGAATCGTCAGTTGACTTTGACCACATATCAGATTTAGTTCAACCAGGTAATATAGGGCACATATATGCATCTAATTTCATCTAGTTCAACCAGGTAATGTCATCTTACTTTGTAGTGTTTTTGTAATGTTGACTAATTTCATCTAATTTGCTACACATATCAATGTAGGACACGTATATGCAGTTATTGCAGATGAAGATAATGAAGAGGGAACAGATTATTACTTATGCCGTTGTGTTGAGGCCAAAAAGAAATTGGAGGCCCCTGTTACAGATGGAGAAAACATCGAATACCCTACAGGATCAGTGGTTATTACTGGAACATGGCTTAGAAGGTACCCACATAAGAGTGTTAATATTTGGCTATTTCAGGACTTTGACATGCATCAAAAGATTCTTCATTACTCGAACCTTGTCGTGGCATCCAATGTTCATTTGATAAAGTATCGGGGTAGACCTTTGAACAAAATATTGTGGAAGGTGCGTGAGTCTGACCATGAAGCAATACTTGACACAATAAAGAGTAGAGCAGATCCAGATGTTCATTGGATTAATTTGTAAGTATTCACATTGATTTTGTAAAGTTATGTTACATTGAGTTGTAAGTATGCACATTAATTTGTAAGGTTTGTCTTTTTTTATTTCCTCCTGCATTTTTACACATATGTACACATTTTTCTATCATCATGTTATGCATTTTTGGTGTTCTGCTCCTGATGCGACCAAACTCATAACTCACCCTACTAGACACCATTTGATGATCTCTCCAACACTCTGGATCCAGGGCGCCCAATCATGATGATGACCTATATACCATTCTCCCAAGGCGCTCATAATGAATGAATGATAAGGAGCGCCTTGACCTCTATAATCAAGGTGATTTTAAGTCACTTTGAGTCATTTGGGGTCAGTTTGAGTCTTTGAGTCATGTTGCAAAAAAGTGTCAATGTTGTCAAGTTGCACAAAGCAACCTTTGCATTTTTGGTGTCTTGCTCGTGATGTGACCAAACTGACTGTTCCAACGCATTCAGATGGGTACATTTACGCTAGGCATGGTCCTATTTTTCACCCAAACATGTCGAAACAGTCTGAGCTACATTGTACCAACGATATCCCTGAAGAGTCCAAAGTGCAAAAAGGCAGCAATCTTTGACGAGATGTTACTCGAAAATCATGTCACTTAGAAACATTTTGTCTGAGGCAACGGGATCACGTAGAGTGCCTCTACAATAACCGCTCTCGGTTTTTTATAGCTCTGAGGCATTTGCCCGTGGTGAAAGGTTTTCTGTTGCCCCAAAAATCGTCAGAAGGAGGCAGTGTAAAGTTGCAAAGGGGTGTAACTTTCGTCCTGCTCCTGATGCGACCAAACTGACTATTCCAACGCGTCTGAATGGGTACATTTATGCTAGGCATGGTCCTATTTCTCACCCAAACATGTCGAAACAGTCGGAGCTACATTGTACCGACGATATCCCTGAAGAGTCCAAAGTGCAAAAAGGCAGCAATCTTTCACGAGATGTTACTCGAAAATCGTGTCACTTAGAAACATTCCGTCTGAGGCAACGGGATCACGTAGAGTGCCTCTACAATAACGTCTCTCAGTTTTTTATAGCTCTTAGGCATTTGCCCGTGGTGAAAGGTTTTCTGTTGCCCCAAAAATCGTCAGAAGGAGGCAGTGTAAAGTTGCAAAGGGGTGTAACTTTCGTCCTGCTCCTGATGCGACCAAACTGACTGTTCCAACGCGTCCGAATGGGTACATTTATGCTAGGCATGGTCCTATTTCTCACCCAGACATGTCGAAACAGTCGGAGCTACATTGTACCGACGATATCCCTGAAGAGTCCAAAGTGCAAAAAGGCAGCAATCTTTGACGAGATGTTACTCAAAAATCGTGTCACTTAGAAACATTCCGTCTGAGGCAACGGGATCACGTAGAGTGCCTCTACAATAACCTCTCTCGGTTTTTTATAGCTCTGAGGCATTTGCCCGTGGTGAAAGGTTTTCTGTTGCCCCAAAAATCGTCAGAAGGAGGCAGTGTAAAGTTGCAAAGGGGTGTAACTTTCGTCCTGCTCCTGATGCGACCAAGCTGACTGTTCCAACGCATTCAGATGGGTACATTTACGCTAGGCATGGTCCTATTTTTCACCCAAACATGTCGAAACAGTCTGAGCTACATTGTACCAACGATATCCCTGAAGAGTCCAAAGTACAAAAAGGCAGCAATCTTTCACGAGATGTTACTCGAAAATCGTGTCACTTAGAAACTTTCCGTCTGAGGCAACGGGATCACGTAGAGTGCCTCTACAATAACCTCTCTCGGTTTTTTATAGCTCTGAGGCATTTGCCCGTGGTGAAAGGTTTTCTGTTGCCCCAAAAATCGTCAGAAGGAGGCAGTGTAAAGTTGCAAAGGGGTGTAACTTTCGTCCTGCTCCTGATGCGACCAAACTGACTGTTCCAACGCGTCCGAATGGGTACATTTATGCTAGGCATGGTCCTATTTCTCACCCAGACATGTCGAAACAGTCGGAGCTACATTGTACCGACGATATCCCTGAAGAGTCCAAAGTGCAAAAAGGCAGCAATCTTTGACGAAATGTTACTCAAAAACCATGTCACTTAGAAACATTCCGTCTGAGGCAACGGGATCACGTAGAGTGCCTCTACAATAACCTCTCTCGGTTTTTTATAGCTCTTAGGCATTTGCCCGTGGTGAAAGGTTTTCTGTTGCCCCAAAAATCGTCAGAAGGAGGCAGTGTAAAGTTGCAAAGGGGTGTAACTTTCGTCCTGCTCCTGATGCGACCAAACTAACTATTCCAACGCATCCGAATGGGTATATTTATGCTAGGCATGGTCCTATTTCTCACCCAGACATGTCGAAACAGTCGGAGCTACATTGTACCGACGATATCCCTGAAGAGTCCAAAGTGCAAAAAGGCAGCAATCTTTGACGAGATGTTACTCGAAAATCATGTCACTTAGAAACATTCCGTCTGAGGCAACGGGATCACGTAGAGTGCCTCTACAATAACCTCTCTCAGTTTTTTATAGCTCTGAGGCATTTGCCCGTGGTGAAAGGTTTTCTGTTGCCCCAAAAATCGTCAGAAGGAGGCAGTGTAAAGTTGCAAAGGGGTGTAACTTTCGTCCTGCTCCTGATGCGACCAAACTGACTGTTCCAACGCGTCTGAATGGGTACATTTATGCTAGGCATGGTCCTATTTCTCACCCAGACATGTCGAAACAGTCGGAGCTACATTGTACCGACGATATCCCTGAAGAGTCCAAAGTGTAAAAAGGCAGCAATCTTTGACGAGATGTTACTCGAAAATCGTGTCACTTAGAAACATTCCGTCTGAGGCAACGGGATCACGTAGAGTGCCTCTACAATAACCTCTCTCGGTTTTTTATAGCTCTGAGGCATTTGCCCGTGGTGAAAGGTTTTCTGTTACTCCAAAAATCGTCAGAAGGAGGTAGTGTAAAGTTGCAAAGGGGTGTAACTTTCGTCCTGCTCCTGATGCGACCAAACTGACTGTTCCAACGCGTCCGAATGGGTACATTTATGCTAGGCATGGTCCTATTTCTCACCCAAACATGTCGAAACAGTCGGAGCTACATTGTACCGATGATATCCATGAAGAGTCCAAAGTGCAAAAAGGCAGCAATCTTTCACGAGATGTTACTCGAAAATCATGTCACTTAGAAACATTCCGTCTGAGGCAACGGGATCACGTAGAGTGCCTCTACAATAACGTCTCTCGGTTTTTTATAGCTCTTAGGCATTTGCCCGTGGTGAAAGGTTTTCTGTTGCCCCAAAAATCGTCAGAAGGAGGCAGTGTAAAGTTGCAAAGGGGTGTAACTTTCGTCCTGCTCCTGATGCGACCAAACTGACTGTTCCAACGCGTCCGAATGGGTACATTTATGCTAGGCATGGTCCTATTTCTCACCCAGACATGTCGAAACAGTCGGAGCTACATTGTACCGACGATATCCCTGAAGAGTCCAAAGTGCAAAAAGGTAGCAATCTTTGACGAGATGTTACTCGAAAATCGTGTCACTTAGAAACATTCCGTCTGAGGCAACGGGATCACGTAGAGTGCCTCTACAATAACCTCTCTCGGTTTTTTATAGCTCTGAGGCATTTGCCCGTGGTGAAAGGTTTTCTGCTGCCCCAAAAATCGTCAGAAGGAGGTAGTGTATTAAGTTAGGGTGAAAGCCTATTCACTCTAGGCGCCTGTTTTTGACCAAATCACACATGCGCCTTGAACAACTCTGTCTTCAAGGCGCTTTTCTCTAATCTCTGTAACTCTCCAAATCCACTAAGGCGCAAATTTTACCTCTTGGGCTCAAGATATAGGTTCTTCATCCAAGGCGCCAGAATGGTCCAAAGGTGCATTTCACCTCTAACCTCACCTCTGACCTTACTTGGAGGCGCTAAACCTCATCTCATTGCTCTCCTCCATTACAAGCGCTCACTTACCTCAATCTTGGGCGCATACCAACATCCCAACATCCAAATCACCTAGGCGCTCAAAACCTTCAAGACTCAAGGTGCATTTTATGATCAAACAAGGTATCTCCTGAACAAGGCGCTCATAGTCTCATCAGGGCGTTAATCATCATCATGAGCACTCATATTGTTCTAGGCGCACAGTTATCTCTGGAATGCTCAAGGCGCACATACCCTTCTCTAGGCTAGTTTACACTTATTCAAGGCGCTCATTCCAAACTTACATGAACTACTCATTACAAGACGCACAAACTAGATGATCCTAGGGCATAAGGGCGTTCATAGGAGTTGTTATGTGTCATTTTGGCCAAGGTTTTCTGGAGCAGTGAAGACATTAGGAAGGGGATGATCGTTTGGATAGTTTTGAATGCTTTATTTCTCCTTGTTTAAACTAGGCGCTCACTGAGGATTGGAGTAGCCTTTGCACCCTCACATCACGTTAATCGGCGTTTCAGAGGCAATCATAGTATAGGAAGATTTGCGCCTTGAAGAAGAGAGTTATCTGGTGAGTGCTTAGGAGTTCTGGCGCCTAGGGGAAAGGTCTAGGTAGAGCGCCTTCAGACTTTGACAGTGAAGTGCCTTAAGGAGTTGGATGATGTTTTTGCCTAGAGTGGAGATGATGTTTTTAGCACCTTAAGGATGATGATGGAGCGCTTTGGAGTCAGGTTAGTCTGGAGCACCTTAAGAAGGTAAAGCACTTCAAATGTAAACACAAGTGTTTTGAGCGCCCTAATGAGAAGTTGTCTTGGCACCATAAGTTGTTCAAACGAAGATATGCGCCTTGGATAGTTGCAAAGACCTAATTTAGCGCCCAAGGTTGGAAGACTCTTTGTGAGCGCCCAGTGTTTGAAAGCTCTTTGTGTTTGGTGCATTAAAATGAATTTGGCACCTAAATAGTATTGAAACACTCAACTGAGCGCCTAAAGCCCATGAGAGAAGTGATATGCGCCTTGATAGGAATATCATGGAAGATGAGTTTACTGAATGGCGCCTTGAATGACTTGGTTGATTAAGTGTTTTAGCACCTAGATATGGGATGAATCATTGAGCGCCTTTGGTTGAGATGATGTCAGCACCTTTGAGATTATAACACCTTGGAGTCAAGTTCGAAGGAGCACCTTGAGAAGGTAAAACACTTCAAATGTTTTCAAGGAATTGGAGAAGTCACTTAGTGCCTAGAAGGAATTCCAGAGCAAGAGGGTTGGAGCGCCTTGAGCTTCAAGTCAGATATGCGCCTAGACCTCTACCCTTTAGCAAGTTGAAGCCCTCTGAGCCTTGACAACGTGAGAATGCCTTATAGTGAATATGCGCCTTGGGCAAGGTTGAATACAAAGTTGAGGAGTATATCATAATGAGTAAGTGCACTGTAGGGTTAGATGATAAAGACTAGTGCCTTGAGTGTCTTGGTCAAAATTTTGACGTGAGAAGTCTTGCAAGATCAAACCCTGGAGTGCGCCTTAGAGAGAACCTATTGATCCTTTGCTTTGACAAGATTTGGGCGCCAGAATGATCCTTAATAAATGGAATGTATCTACACCAATTTTGTGCCTTTAGGGAAGTGATGGTGGCCAGAATGATCCTTAATCTCATGTTTGTGCGCCTAGGTCTAGAAGCAAGATTTGAGCGCCTTAGGATAGGGTTTTTTGCACCTTGTCTTGGAGAGTGAATTTGCGCCTTGGATGATGTTGAAGCGCCTTGGGATGAAATGCGCCCAAACTTATAGAGGGCCTTCAGTGAGGGAGTTGAAGAGAGTGCTTAGAGGAAGGATAGCCTTAAGATCAAACTAAGTACTTAGAAACCTAAGATTAGCGCCTTATTTGAAGTTATACACCTATTCTGGCGCCAGAGAGTGAGTTTGAGTGTGAAGAAGTGAATGTCTGCGCCTTGAAGGGGATACAAAGGGAAGATGATGCACCTTGATGGGTTGATGATGGAAATTTGCGTTTTGGAGCTAAATGTGCGCCTTGAAGGAGATAGTGCATAGAGGTACAATGAATCTTCCGGAGAACATGGATAGACAACTAAGTCTCCAACTTGAGTCTTCTAAGTGAATTGGATAATGAAGAGAGTCTAGTCATTTTGGGCGCTAGTATCAGGATGAATCATCCAAAATGGGTGCCTAGAACTAGAAGGCGCCAATGCATGAGTTCAAGGATCCTCCATTGGAGCGCCTAGCCCAGATGGCTATAGATTGAAAGTTTTAAAGCTAAGTGATGTCTCTTACGTGAATTCCTAGCCCAGGTGCATGTGTTGGGAAAAACTCTTTGGCTCTGGCGCCTAGAATTGGGAGCTTTGTAAGATGCACCAATTGATGAAACATTTCCATTTTGCGCCTAGAATAGAACTCTCTCACATAGTTGAAATTGACTTGATAGAAGGAGATAAGTCTTAAGGACTAGTTTGGCGCCTCACTTGCCTATCTCACCTTTGAAATGTGCTTTGGTTGATGATCATCATTGATGGAACCTAGTGAAATGTAAAGCTATTTGCATCTCCAGAGGATCAAAATTGGATTAGGAGATCATCCTTGCAGTTGAGATTGACAGAGAAGTGTTAAAGGAATCACTTCAAATGGGCGCCTAAGCTAGTTGAGGCGCATATCAATTCCACTGTAACTCCAGACTGACGCTTAGGATCCAGTCATCTCCTAAGGCGTAGTTCCATTCACCCATGACCTCGCTTGGCGTCTAAAACTTGGAAACTCCTTTGGAAAGCTCCTGTTGCGCCTAGAAGATGAGTTTGGGATATCAACTTGCAAAAGGCTTAGAAACTCTTCAAAGATGTTAGGCACAATCCCATGGCACTGGAGCTTAGTTTTGGCGCCTTCAAGGAATAGCACATGAAGGGACTTGGGAGGTCAGGTGCTTGTAAAAGGGAACACCTTGGAACATCTTCCAGGGGTTGAAGTAGTAAGAAAACATCAAGTGAGTCTAGGCGCACTCCCTTGTGTGAACAGTTTAGCTCTGGCGCCTAGCCACAGAGTGAGCCAGAAGAAGTAGTTTGGACATTAGAAGATAGGCGCTCATTCTACAATGAAGCATTCCACCTTCCTAATCAACAAAGACTTGCAAGAATTGACAAAGGAAGCTAAGGCGCACCTTCTACTTGTTTCCACCTCCAGAATGCACCTAACCTTGAAAGGGGGTTCAAAGATGTTTGTTAGACCTTTTCACTCAAGGCACTCACCTTAGGCGTACTTTCTAAGTCCTTGTCACCTCAAGGAAACACCTAGTTTGGAAGGCGCTTGCCCTGTTCTCCACTCCTTTCAATTGGCGCCTAGAACACAGAATGCATGAAAGGAGCGCCTAGACTCCAGAGGGCTGATTTGGGCGCCTAGCATTTAAAACACTTTCATAATGATGATGTTTTGGCGCCTACTCTTGGAAACAATCCAGAGCATCCATAAACTCTAATTGGCACCTAATGTTGACAAGGCGCAACTTCAGGAGGAGGTCACCTCAACTTGGCGCCCAAGTCAGAAAAACCTGTAAATCCTTCAAATATGCGCCTACCTTGTGAGGTGATGAGTTGAACATTCCAAATCTTCAAATGTTGCTCAAATAAGGAAGACATTGTAACATCAAGGCTTCAAGGCCTATCCTTGTATTTCCATTGAATGAGTTGTACTTCATGCTATTGAAAGCATTTTCCATGTAATAAGACATTGCAAGTTGATTGAATCAAGTAACAAGACAAGTACCCAACTCTAATGTTGTTTCATTCAAATAGTTATCTTGATGTATATCTTTATGTTATTGAAGTAGTTGATGAATTGTTAGCAAGTAAAAGTGTTTAAGTAAGGAAAATTTTTCGTAGAACTAGTTGGGTATCTTACACTTACACCATGCCTATCCATCAAACATCACAATGCAATCAAAATCCTAACAACATGCCCATGATCCAAGATCAAGTGTAATCATGCAAAGATATTATCAATCACAAGCCTATTAAGAATGAACTAGAGTCTTCTAGTACCATACTTTTCCATCAAACACCATCATGTAATCCATGGCCTATCAAGCCTATCAAAGAAAATGCAAACATCCTATGTAATACAATCAGACTTTAAATATTTGAAGTAGCCATCTACAAATATCCATTCAAAAGTGGATTTATAATGCAAGTATGGACGCCATCAATAAAAAAGATTTGTATTAACCAAATATCCATATACGCATACATCAATATCTGTCGATATAAGTATAACATATATACAAAATAGCCATATAGGCTTACAAGAATGCCATATAGGCATACAATGTCAACTATGTACAATACAAAATATATGTCCACAAATGCCATATAGGCATACAACAGAGGAACACAATAAAAAGTCATTCCCCTCTAGCTGGTGAAGAGAATAAATCACGAGCAGCCTTTGATCTTCTAGGGGATGGAGACATGCATGTGGGTGGTCTACTACGAACCCGAGGGCTACTTCTCCTATTTAGTTCTTCCTGCACCTTTACCTGTTACAAAAAAAAGTATAGATATTAATATATAGAAATTACATGTTATAAAAAAATGAAACATTTAACAAAATAATCACTTACCACTAACATATAATCTGTCTGCTCACTTGCCTCAGTAGCAGGAAAAGGCCCTGGTGATGTCATGTCCTATAGAAACCATCCAGATAGAAATTAAACTTCAAATCAATAATCTTTTAATTTTTCAAAAATAGACAACTATAACAATGAATGTAAATTGAAATTTACTAATCTGCCTCATACCCCTGTCAATGCCATAGAGCTATGAATCGCAGAGGCCACACCCTGCTCCATTGCCC
Organism: Cunninghamia lanceolata; assembly: GCA_027924645.1. Classification (NCBI taxonomy): domain Eukaryota; kingdom Viridiplantae; phylum Streptophyta; class Pinopsida; order Cupressales; family Cupressaceae; genus Cunninghamia; species Cunninghamia lanceolata. The sequence goes on along the minus strand of BSBN01000194.1, from coordinate 15,552,482 downwards.
TATGAACATGGGGAGGTGTATCCGCAGCCTGCATCATCTGGAAATAAAACAACATTATTCAATTACGAAAACTATAATAGTGATGCAAATCATGGCTCCTAACATACACACACGCTCATCTAAACATGGAAGTACACACAATAAAACACACAAATCACATACAAAAATTTAGTAAGTACAATTCATTCATTAAACTATTTATTTTATTACCTCCGTAAAGCTTTGAAGTCCACCACCGCTGGCAGGTGTTGCCATGAAATCTACAGTGTTAACCTATTCAACATCCAAAATCAGAAATTAGAATACCATTCATATAACGATGCTATTCACATGTAATATTTATAATTGTTTACTAGTTACATACCTCGACAGTAGATGATCTAGTGAAAAATGTAGGTGGAGAACCACTGAAAACTGCATCGACGCTATGACCCTGAAATTTCATTAAAATCATCAATTTAAATTAGTTAATCTTGTATTTCAAAAATAAAATTTAATAAATTAAATTCAATAAACTTGCTAATATTTACCTGAGTATCAAGGCCGAAAGTCTCACTCAGGAGGGTATCTGTCATCGCCATCTGCTCAGCTGCAGATGTAGCCTGTGTACCTGCGTCCTGACTGTCCATGGGGTCATAACCACAGGCTGACCCGCAAGCCTGGCAAGTATGCGGTGGGACCCTACTCCTCGCACTATCTCCCAACCCACTCTGTGTTGCAGGATCGGCATGCTCTATGATGCTCTGGGTCAAGGCACTAATCGACCTCAGTGTATCGACCTCAACACTCTCCTTCACAATGGAAGGAATAGAAACATGCTCGTGGGCTGGTCTGCTGATTACTCGTCTCACTACCCGCTGTGGGTCAAGACGTGCCCCTGGTCTATCCTGTGCTGAGCCCCCACCTCTACCCTGGAAGTCCCGCATATCAAAATAGTTTGGCACTTTATTGAGGACAAACTCGGAGTAGAGTTTCCTCAAAAAGTATTGCGGGACCTCATTGTTATTGCATGGAGGATGGTCAAAAACCATCCACCACCTCTGCCCGAAATTGTCCCTTATCGCTTGGTTGTTGCACCAATGGATAGGGAACCTCTTGCATGTAATGGGTGGAGGTTGATTTGTTTGTGGGTTTGTGAAAATTGAACACAAGTCTACTTTTGTAATTTGTAATTTTTTGACATCTTGGTATGACAATTTATCTGCATAGTAATCTCTAAACTCTCTCTTTTTATCGGTCCAACTAGTTATTTGCTTGCTAATTGAATTTACATTTGATAACATAGACTCAAGAGATTCGGCAAGCGTGGACCTATGCAAGGTTGAAGTGGAAGGATCTTTCAACCTTGCAATTATATCTTCAATTTGTTTTTTGTTGTTTTCAATTTCCCCCATTATATTATCTTGTGTTCCAGGGGCATGTCGAGGAATGAATGGAGGAGGTTGTTGTTCTGCAGGTATTTCTTCCTCAAGATTTTGTGGATTTTGAGGAGGAGGAGGAGGTGCATTAACATTTCCTACAATTAATAAAATATGCATCAAAAATCAACACAAAACCTACCTATTTAGGAAGAAATTCAAACAAAAAAACAAAGATAACTCACCCCTTTGGCGTGCTCGACGTCGCGGCGGCATTTCGGCGATGAATTGACAAATCTTTTGTGTTGAACGGTGTTTTGTAGAACGCGAGCGCGTTTTTGAAGGGTTTTAAGCCGCGGGCGGAGGAAAAACTCACAATGAAATGAAATAAAATGAAATGACAGCGTTTTTTTTTTATATATAAAGCGCTTTATAACGCGAGCGCGTTATAACGCGCTCGCGTTATGGCTCGGCAATGATGAGCCTTAGGCTTGTCATTGCCAAGCCATAACGCGAGCGCGTTATGCCTAAATTTTTTTTCAAAATTTTTTGGCCACTTTTTGGCCCCCCATCTTTTTGCACTTACCCTACTTAACCATGAGACAAGTCTGCTTCCTAGAAAGAAAGCACCACCACTTGTACTTCTTCTATCATCTGTACATCCTACCCAATATGCATTTGTATGCACTCAAGGACAAATCAATATCCTTGGGATACCATAAGCCAAACTCCAGAGTGCCTTTCAAGTATATGAATGTCCTCTTTACTGCTGAAACATGTGACTCTCTAGGATTTGCTTGAAATCTAGCCACAAGGCAAAATGCATGCATGATATCCAGTCTAGTAGTAGTTAGGTATAACAATCCACCAATCATTGACATATACTTGTTCTAATCAAACTTAGGAGATTCATCATCTTTTCTTAACTTACAACCAGTAGTCATGGGAGTACACACTAGTTCGGAGTCTTCCATTCCAAACTTCTTCAACATTTCCTTAGCATAATTTAACTATGAAATGAAAATACCTTTTTTTGATTGACTGATTTGTAACTTGTTACCTTTCATTTCACCCTTATTCAATTTTTCGTGAACCTTCCCTAAGCGAAAGTTGACCTGCCATCTTTCCTTATTGGTTATATGTTTGTTTCCTAAAGTGAACTCTTTGTTCTTAAAAGTTCACCCACCCATTGTCTTTGTGTGTGAAGTTATTGAAGAGTCAAACCTTTGAACTTGAACCCTTTTCAATGGTTCAAAAGTTCAAATAGTTCAAGAAGTTCAACACTCAATGCTTCGTAAGGAGTCATGTTCACTCAGTCCCTTTGTGTCATTCAATGTGTCACTGAACCTTCCACTTGAACCTCGTAGCGGAGTTCAATGGTTCAACGGTTCAACGTTCCCTCACTATAATCTCATTTTCCTCAAAGCCATTTACACCAGAGATGTAGTTTACAACTGGAGAAATTTCGAAAGGAGAAAACAGAAACTTGGTAGATTTGTGCAAATGGGAAGGTGGAAAGAAGGGAATGGTGTTACCTTTCCAACCCTTGTCCTTGACATTTCACAACGTCAGCTACTACGTGGATATGCCTACAGAAATGAAGAGAGAGGGATTTGTAGAAGAGAGGCTCCAGTTGTTGTGCGGCGTGAGTGGATCATTCAAGCCTGAAATGCTTACTGCTTTGGTAGGAGTAAGTGAGGCTAGAAAGATCACCTTAATGGATGTTCTTCCTGGCAGGAAAACTAGTGGGTATATTGAATGATCCATCACCATCTCTGGCTTTCCCAAGAGATAGCAAACCTTTGCACGGATTTCTGGTTACTAAGAACAAACTGGGACGCTCTTGTGGGCCTCCCTGGAGTGAATGGTTTGTCTACAGAATAGAGAAAGAGATTGACAATTGGAGTAGAACTTGTGGTGAATCCTTCAATAATATTTATAGATGAGCCTACAACGGGACTGGATGCAAGGGCTGCTGCCGTCGTTATGAGAACTGTTCGGAATACGGTGGATACAGGCCAGACAGTTGTCTGCACCATTCATCAGCCAAGCATCGAAATATTTGAAGCCTTCGATGAGCTAATAATGATGAAGCTGGGAGTATCGATGCTATACAGTCACATCTCTTTTGAGCATAGGATTTACAGTCTTTGTTGACTCTATTATGTGGAAAAGATTCTTATGGCCTTAAATAGAGGTTTCTGTCTTGAATTGCAGCTCTGAGTGGGGTGTGTTTCCTATACATTGGTATTTTATTTGAGCACTTCCAAGATCGTTGTTGGTGGCTTTCCCTCCGTGCTTTGTAGGCATAATTCTTTTTAAAAAAGATGCAACAGTATGTACTACCCATCCTGACCTTTATTGTACTTTACTCCAAGCTTTCACACAAGGAGCTCTGGTTCATAATATCGGCTATTCCCATGCTCAATCTTTCAGCAGCAGTTGCAACTACACAAATTTACAATAATAGGAGTAAGAGCATTTGGAAGGGGCCATCTACTGTGTCTCTGGCCTTGTTCCACTGGGTGGTAGATCAAGTAATAGCTACAGTCAGAATATACTTCAATTTCAAGAAAATAAGTCTACAGTATGGCATCGTATTCCACAATCAGTGTGTCATAACTTTGAATTTATGTGCAACCCAAGGAGTGCGTTGCAACTTTCAAACTTGGGAAAAGTTCCTCTGCACAGATCCACAGTGGGATTATGTAATTTGGTGAAACAAAAACGAGGTAAAAAAATAATCTTTGGGTTGCGGAAACGACAGATAAGTGGGCCATGTCCACTAATGTAGTGAAATTAAGTAAAGCAATCCTATGAGGTTATTTGGATAAATGAAGAAATTACGTGGTGAAAATGCATTGAAGTGGTATATTTTTCAAAAAGATCATATAAGTAAAAAAAAGGTGTCTTTCAAGAATCAGTTATACGAGAAAAGAATAGGCATATTATTTTCAAGAGAGGTAGTTATAGAAACAGTAACGTCTCGGAGAACAAACATATAAATAGGTGATCTGCAGAGGAAAAGAGGACTTTTTTTTTACGGCTGTTCTGAAAAATAGGGGAAGTGGTAGCAGTAGAATTTTTTCTTTCATGCTCAGTTTGCTATACAGGGGTGTTGGGTCTGTGAACCCACTTTTGTATTGGAGAAATAAGGAAAATGTTTTTTTAATCTATGAATTTATGAATATTTTCTTTAGATTATATGTGTCCTGTGTGCCTCTATAATTGATTTTCAATTGCATTCTCTATTATGTCAAATTGTGTAGGTGTTTATTTATGAATCTTTGAGTTCATGACAATTCACCCGTTGAAAGGAATTTATTGTTCTTTCTTTTTCTGTTTATCATTGTGGATGTAGAATAAGTGAACTGTGTGTCATTCGTTTTGCATTCACCTCATTCCAAATTCGATCTTTGCATCTATTTCATGGTTATGAATAGGTGTTAATATACCTTTCCTACTTTTTGGTTAAAAGCACAACCCGTATTTTCATTCGTTGTATATTTTAGGAGGGAGCTGTACCTCTAAATTCAGAGGAAGATTGCCAATTTAATGGCAATCTCTCCAACTGTTGGTACTATTTGTCCTTCTATTTGGGCATTCGAGTCATTTTTCTATAGTTGTTTGTGAAGGACAAATCTGTATACCAACAGATTTTTGGCAACTCTGTTGGGGATTCGAAAAGATTGGTGCTGCATCCTTATTTCTCCAGTAAATTGAAGATACCTCGTTGAAAGAAGAGGTTGGCGACTCTGTTTTATATGAAGATCTTAGAAAATGGTTAGATTCCAGGCAAACCAAAGAAATCAGTTTAAAACTAGAAGAAGACCTATGCCAACGGTTGAAGAGATATTATCTGAAAATGATGAAATACTTCATTTATTATGGAATAATCTCAAAGCTAGCATCTCTGAAGTAGACAAGAGGAAGTTGCATCCATCAAAAGATTACAAATTTGCATCATTGCTCAATAGTTTGCATGACAGGTTCTATTCTCTCCAAGATTTTAAACAAAAAATTCATAAGGATCAAGTTTCATATAACTTCTCTGTTTTTAATGAACAAGATGACGTATAAGCATTTGTTGAGCCCAAGAATTTAGTGTCACAAAATGACCACCAGCAACAAAGAAAAGATTTAAGCCAGGATGAAAGCAAAAGACCAGAATTTTTCTCAGCATACATACAAAGGAGTGAAATAGAACAATCGTCTACTCTTGCTGAAGAGAATAATGAAGAAGTTCTATCAAAAGAACCCAATATCACTATCATTCCAAACTGGTGCCTGGAGGGATTGAATAATGATTTTCTATGTGGAGTTTTGAATGAAGATGGTCACATTACAGAAATTGAAATGGATGCATCCAGAAATGTCTCAAACAATATGAAAGAAGGTATGGATAATTCTATATTTTCTCCTGAATCAGAAATATTTAATTTTGACATGCATGAAAGAGACCAAACAGTACAAAGTGTTTCATATGAGGCTGAGAAAGAATTCTTAAATTCAAACATGGGAGTCTTCCTTTTTGACGATGCTGATTTAACATTTGAAGAGATAAAACAATCAAGTCTTTATACTTCTCCTGAATATTCAGCATTTGAATTTCTTTATGAAGAGGATGGAAAGTCACAAGAAGAGGTAGGGGATATTGCACAAGCTCACATGGTCTCATTTCAATTTCCTATTACCTATGATACTAATTCAATAAATGGGATGTATGCATGCAAAATTGGGGCTGAAAAATTGCATTCTCAATCTATTTGTGCTCTCAGTGATGATTTTATTTGTACGAATAATGAAGAAGTTGTTGTTTTTAGATTTGATCCCATGTTGATAGAATGTGATATTCAAAAATCAGAACCCACAGTCACATTCTTAGAAAGTGATTCATCATGTAGTCTGTACAAAGAATGTTCTTCTGATGTTTTATTTCCAGGTCCTAATGTAGATAGTGAAGCTATGATTAATACATGGCTGGAATGTGAAGTTGTCAAAATTCCCGCATTTAATCATGAAAGGGCATGGCTGCAAGAAGAGCTTATAGGTGAGAATGATGAAGTAAGTGAATCAGCCTTGGCAAAGAAAAAGACTGTTATTCCATCTGAGAGTGATTTTCAGCGACATGAGAGTTCCGTTGATAATATTAATTTTCATTCTTCTTCAACCATAGTTAATTCACTTTCAATTTTACATGAGTCATCCGCATCTTATGATTGGTTTGCTAATGAGTTGAATAGTCACAATTATTTCCAGGCTGGAGATATTGTTTTGTCTGATGCAGAGGAGAAGGATTCTACGAGTTGTGACCCAAAATTTTTGAATAATGCAATTATGTCCACAACCGAAGAAAGCTTCTTATCTCATGATTTGTACGCAGGTTGTCCAATCCGGGGGCTGGTTTCTCTGTGCTTACAGAATCAGTTACACTCTGACATTATACATGAGGTCATTCATGTAGAGGTTGGTAATTATGTGCTGAGCAATACTAACATGAGTTGTTCAATTGAAGAAACATACAATGAAGAGTGGCTTTTTGAGCAGCAAATCACATCCAGAAAATTTTTGTCTGATGCCATTCCTACTAAATCAATCACGATGGTCATCTGCTGGCAGCTGGTTGCTTGCAGGCTTCTCACGTACCAATTATTATTTCATAGAGGCTGCTATTTCTCCCAGCCTATCAATGGGTTTACATAATCACTCTGGAGTCTCTGGAGGTAGGGTCTTCATGACCATGTACATAGTAGGAGTTTTGATGTGCTGGTAGTGTAGTTTCCTTTCTTGTTGCGTCCTATTTTTGGCTTGTTCTGACCCCTGTGTTGTCTGACTCTATTGGCCCAATGGATAGGCACTAGTCTTGACTTGAGATTCTGGATTCCTTGCTTCATCCTATTGCAGTCCTCGTCCCCAGTCAGAGCCAATGTTACCTTTCATTTCACCCTTATTCAATTTTTCGTGAACCTTCCCTAAGCGAAAGTTAACCTGCCATCTTTCCTTATTGGTTATATGTTTGTTTCCTAAAGTCAACTCTTTGTTCTTAAAAGTTCACCCACCCATCATCTTTGTGTGTGAAGTTATTGAAGAGTCAAACCTTTGAACTTGAACCCTTTTCAATGGTTCAAAAGTTCAAACGGTTCAAGAAGTTCAATACTCAATGCTTCGTAAGGAGTCATGTTCACTCAGTCCCTTTGTGTCATTCAATGTGCCACTGAACCTTCCGCTTGAACCTCGTAGCAGAGTTCAATGGTTCAACGGTTCAACGTTCCCTCACTATAATCTCATTTTCCTCAAAGCCATTTACACCAGAGATGTAGTTTACAACTGGGGAAATTTCGAAAGGAGAAAACAGAAACTTGGTAGATTCGTGTAAATGGGAAGGTGGAAAGAAGGGAATGGTGTTACCTTTCCAACCCTTGTCCTTGACATTTCACAACGTCAGCTACTACGTGGATATGCCTACAGAAATGAAGAGAGAGGGAGTTGTAGAAGAGAGGCTCCAGTTGTTGCGCGGCGTGAGTGGATCATTCAAGCCCGAAATGCTTACTGCTTTGGTAGGAGTAAGTGAGGTTGGAAAGACCACCTTAATGGATGTTCTTCCTGGCAGGAAAACTAGTGGGTATATTGAACGATCCATCACCATCTCTGGATTTCCCAAGAGATAGCAAACCTTTGCACGGATTTCTGGTTACTAAGAACAAACTGGGACGCTCTTGTGGGCCTCCCTGGAGTGAATGGTTTGTCTACAGAATAGAGAAAGAGATTGACAATTGGAGTAGAACTTGTGGTGAATCCTTCAATAATATTTATGGATGAGCCTACAACGGGACTGGATGCAAGGGCTGCTGCTGTCGTTATGAGAACTGTTTGGAATACGGTGGATATAGGCCAGACAGTTGTCTGCACCATTCATCAACCAAGCATCGAAATATTTGAAGCCTTCGATGAGCTAATAATGATGAAGCTGGGAGTATCGATGCTGTACAGTCACATCTCTTTTGAGCATAGGATTTACAGTCTTTGTTGACTCTATTATGTGGAGAAGATTCTTATGGCCTTAAATGGAGGTTTTTGTCTTGAATTGCAGCTTTGAGTGGGGTGTGTTTCCTGTACATTGGTATTTTATTTGAGCACTTCCAAGATCGTTGTCGGTGGCTTTCCCTCCGTGCTTTGTAGGCATAATTCTTTTTAAAAAAGATGCAACAGTATGTACTACCCATCCTGACCTTTATTGTACTTTACTCCAAGCTTTCACACAAGGAGCTCTGGTTCATAATATCGGCTATTCCCATGCTCAATCTTTCAGCAGCAGTTGCAACTACACAAATTTACAATAATAGGAGTAAGAGCATTTGGAAGGGGCCATCTACTGTGTCTCTGGCCTTGTTCCACTGGGTGGCAGATCAAGTAATAGCTACAGTCATAATATACTTCAATTTCAAGAAAATAAGTCTACAGTATGGCATCGTATTCCACAATCAGTGTGTCATAACTTTGAATTTATGTGCAGCCCAAGGAGTGCGTTGCAACTTTCAAACTTGGGAAAAGTTCCTCTGCACAGATCCACAGTGGGATTATGTAATTTGGTGAAACAAAAATGAGGTAAAAAAAAATAATCTTTGGGTTGCAGAAACGATAGATAAGTGGGCCATGTCCACTAATGTAGTGAAATTAAGTAAAGCAATCCTATGAGGTTATTTGGATAAATGAAGAAATTACGTGGTGAAAATGCATTGAAGTGGTATATTTTTCAAAAAGATCATATAAGTAAAAAAAAAGGTGTCTTTCAAGAATCAGTTATACGAGAAAAGAATAGGCATATTATTTTCAAGAGAGGCAGTTATAGAAATGGTAACGTCTCAGAGAACAAACATATAAATATGTGATCTGCAGAGGAAAAGAGGACTTTTTTTTATGGCTGTTCTGAAAAATAGGGGAAGTGGTAGCAGTAGGATTTTTTCTTTCATGCTCAGTTTGCTATATAGGGGCGTTGGGTTTGTGAACCCACTTTTGTATTGGAGAAATAAGGAAAATGTTTTTTTAATCTGTGAATTTATGAATATTTTCTTTAGATTATATGTGTCCTGTGTGCCTCTATAATTGATTTCCAATTGCATTCTCTATTATGTCAAATTGTGTAGGTGTTTATTTATGAATCTTTGAGTTCATGACAATTCACCCGTTGAAAGGAATTTATTGTTCTTTCTTTTTCTGTTTATCATTGTGGATGTAGAATAAGTGAACTGTGTGTCATTCGTTTTGCATTCACCTCATTCCAAATTCGATCTTTGCATCTATTTCATGGTTATGAATAGGTGTTAATATACCTTTCCTGCTTTCTGGTTAAAAGCACAACCCGTATTTTCATTCATTGTATATTTTAGGAGGGAGCTGTACCTCTAAAATTCAGAGGAAGATTGCTAATTTAATGGCAATCTCTCCAATTGTTGGTACTATTTGGGCATTCGAGTCATTTTTCTATAGTTGTTTGTGAAGGACAAATCTGTATACCAACATAACCCAAGGAAGAAATTCATTTCCCCACACATTGACATTTCAAATTCTTTATGCATCTCTTCTAAAAGTTTCTTACACATACCTTCATTACCTCCAAAGATTATATCATCAACATATACCTCCACAATCAGGATTAGATTTTCTTCAACTTTGAAATAAAGGTTGTTATTTGCAGTCCCCTTTTTGAAAGCTTGCTGCAATAGGTACTTATCCAACCTTGCATACCAAGCTCTAGGAGCTTGTTTGAGTCCATACAATGCCTTCTTCAATCTGCAGACCATAGTCAAATCATCTGATAACTGAAAGCCTTCCAATTGTTCAATGTGTACTTCCTCTTCCAATTCTCCATTCAAGAATGTAGATTTCACATCCATCTAATAAACTTTGAAGTCCTTATGAGCTGCAAAGGCCAAGAACATTCTAATGGCCTCCAATCTTGCCACTGGACCAAATGTTTTCTCATAATCTATTCCTTCCACTTGTGAGTAGCCTTTACACACAAGCCTAGCCTTATTTCTGACTACTTCTCCATTCTCATTCAATTTGTTCCAGAAGACCCATTTAGTTCCTATCACATTTTTGTCTACTGGTCTTGGGACAACTTCCCAAGTCTGATTCTTCTCAATCTACATCAATTCTTCTTCCATAGCCTTGATCCAGTGCTCATCTTTACATGCTTCAGTCACTATTTTAAGTTCTAATATTTTAGACAATAAGCACAAATTTACCTGTTCATCTGCCATGGCAATACTTCTTCTTGTTAATACACCTTTGTTCTTATCTCCAATGATCTGATCTTTAGAATGATTCTTCTGCACATAATTGGGGGTCTTTGGAATCCTTTCTAGAGCATCTTCTTCATCAACTTGCTTCTCCTTTTCTTTTTCTTCTCTTTCTTCTTCTCTACAAGGGATCTCATCAGATTCATATCCTTCAATTAACACTGAACTCTGATATGGTTCTTCATCCACTTTGACATTTGCACTTTCCACTAATTTCTTCAGTCTCTTGTTGTAGCACTTGTAATCCTTGCTCTTTGTAGAATATCCAAGGAAGATTCCTTCATATGATCTTGTATCAAGTTTTCCCAAGTTTTCTTCATCTCTCCTAATGTAGCACTTGCTTCCAAGAACTCTAAAATACTTTACAGTAGAAGTTCTTCCATACCATAGCTCATATGGAGTCTTTGAACTATTGACCCTTACTTGCACTTTGTTTTGTATGTAGACTGCAGTGTGAATAACTTCTCTCCAATAGATATTTGGTAAATTTTCTTCTTTCATCATTGTCCTTGGTGCTTCCTCAACAGTCATGTTCTTTCTTTCCACTACTCCATTTTGTCGAGGAGTTCTAGGGGATAACAAATGCCTCTTTATTCCATAATCTTCACAAAAGTAGTTAAACTCATTGGAGGTGAACTCACCACCTCTGTCAGACCTCAAAAACTTGATTTTCAAATCAATTTCATTTTCAACCATAACCTTGAATGCTTTAAACCTATCTAGAGCTTATGATTTTTCTTTGAGAAAAGTTACCCAAGTCATTCTAGAGTAATCATCAATCAACAACATGCAATACTTGTCACCTTGAAAGCTTCCTACTCTTGTAGGTCTGTATAGATCTGTATGCACCAACTCCAAAGGTCCAGTGATAGAATATTGTTTGATCTTGAAGTTCTTCGTTGTTTGTTCCCAATCTGACATTCCTTGTAGGTTGCATTGATAGGCTTTGTAATTCTTGGTAGATCCCTCATAGCTTGAGTAGAGTTGATCCTTGCTAGACTGTCAAAATTGATGTGACACATTCTTCTATGCCATAGCCAAATTTCATTAACTTGAGTCATGAAGCACATACCATCAACACCTTTGAGCTGATATATATTTCCTTTTGTCCTTGTCCCTGTAGCAACCAGAGTTCTGAAATATTCTTTTCTAATTTCATAGCCACCATCCTAAAATACAAGGTTATATCCTCTACTACACATTTGTCCTACACTTAGAAGATTATGCTAGAGACCCTTGACATAGAGAACACCATCTGTATTGTGCTTGCCATCAAAACTGATTGAACCTTTTCCACATATCTTGGTAGATGCATCATCTCCCAAATTAACAAAACCTCCATCAAACTTCTCAAGCTTCACAAACTTATTCTTATCACCTATCATATGATTTGAACACCCACTATCAATTAACCAGAGGTTCTCCTCTTCTCTTGCATGAAAAGTAGTTACCAGAGCTCCTGTGATATTATACTTCATTTTCAAAGCAATTTACTTCATATCACTTTCAAAATTAGTTACATCATTCAAAGCCATGAACAAGCATTCATTACTTTCATCATCTGGATAGTCAAAATCATCATCAAATATTCTCTCATCTTCTTTAACATAATAACTTCTCTTGAATGATTTACCTTCGTTATCCTTGTATTTGTCATTTGAAATTTTGATTGGACATTTTGAAGCATAATGACCTATCTTTCCACAGTTAAAGCATTTGAAAGGTAACTTACCTCTATATTTTCCAGAGCCCTTTTTCAATCTGAATTTGATTCAACATTCTTTTCTATCTTGCTAGCCTTAAAAGCAGTTTCTTTCCTTGAATCATCTTGACCAAATTCTCTTCTCTCAAAAGTAGTTAGAGTACCAAATAGTTGATCCCTAGAATACTTATCCAAATTTTGAGTTTCTTCAATAGCAGAAACTTTAGCACTATAAGATTTGGAAGCGTTCTTAGTACCTTCTTTACCACTTCACTTTCCTCTAGATTTCCACCAAGACCATTGATGGAGTTGACAACTTCATCCACTCTCTGCATGTAGTTTGCAATATTTTCATTTTCTGACATCTTTAGGGTTTCAAAATTGATCTTCAAAATCTGCATCATTGCTTGCTTGACCTTGTCATCTACTTTATAGGTACTTTCTAGCTTCTTCCAAATCTCATGAGCAGTTTTGTAACTCATCACCTTCACTAATTCATAATCAAAGAGATTGTTTAGAAGTGCACTCCTTGCCTTGCCATTGTTCTCATATTCTTTAATCTCATCTTCATCCTTTGGACCATTAGGAGGTATAGTATATATTTTTTGTCAACTATCTTCCATACGCCATATCCTAGTGAGACAAGAAAGCTTTCCATCTCAGTCTTCCAAAAAACAAAATGTGTTCCATCAAACACTGGAACCTCCATACATTTCCTGTGCGCCATCCGGATCAACCCCAAGCGGTTAAGCTTCTTTAGGGAGCTTGGCTATGATACCAATTGTTAGAAAGCATAGAACAACTAAGAGGGGGGTGAATCAGTTGACTATTAAAACATTAAACCCTCAAAGCAATTCCAAACATCAACCTCTTATTATGCATTAGCAAAATGGAAACATATGAAGCATCAATGCAAACACATCCAAACACATAAGAACACCAGATTTATGTGGAAAACCCAATAAGGGAAAAACCACGATGAGGATTGGCTCACATATATATGAATAACAACACCTAAATCAAATAGGCTCATTGCCCAGAAGAAGGCTCACTACCCAGAAGAGAGAAGAAAGAAGAAGACTGTTATAGAGAGATTCACTATCTCAAAGCAATAAGAGAAATCCACCACTACCACTCCTTGCCATCTACAACATTTGGCTCACTCCCTCCAACAACTTTTGGCATACTGAAATGTAGACACCTTCTGCTCACTACATTTTAGAGTCAAGCATTTAAGCTCGCACATAATCCATTGCCCTTGATTCACATTCCCATTCTCTTCTCTACCTTGCTCCACTCAACTTCATCTTTCATTTATACTGTTTACAACCAAGAGCTATATCAATTAGGTCGGTCCTAATGAAGCGTGTGCACCTCAAATGTGCAAACACTAATTAGGTCAGCACTAAACACTTCCGCGGTGGAAAGAAGTGAAAGTGGACCATGTCAAGGGTTAACTAGGACTCAAATCTATATCACCAAGCTACTCATCACATCCACAATCCACAAGGTACCTCCGCACATGGCGCTAGTAAGCTAGGTCAGCCAAACCTGAGCTAAGGACCACATCCATGCTTCTCCAAGTCAAAAAATATCATGTGAACCAAGGAGAGACACTCCAAAACATTCACACATCTTCCCATAACATTTAACACCATCAGAATCCCTTGTAACACTTCCACAACCTCCTAAAACAAAGGATATCTTCAATCTACACATCAGGATCCACTACCTCTGAACATCAACACAAATAACCGAACTTGTAGAGTAGCCCATCACTAGAAAATTCAAGGGAAGGTAGATATGGATTGTATAAGCACATCCCTAGATCCCCAGGATAGGAAACCTCAATATAGAGAAATGCAAAACAATCTCATTTCTCCCAGACAGTCTTCTACATAGGCAAACACTCTGTAAAACACATCTTTCACTTCCACTCAATCTAGAAACTGAAACTCTAGATATAACACCTCTAAACACCTCTGATAAACACTTCCAAATGACACAAGCATATGTTCAACTAAGAAGAAATGTGGAGCATAACACTGAGAGCACCTATGTCACACTGTACACCTTTTATCAAATTTTTTCAAAAGCACTTGGAAACCAAGTGAACCATCTATTGGAGGTTGACATCAATGACAACACGAACAAGTTTCCAACAAATGTACCAAAGCATCATCACTCTCTCCTAAGAATTCCTAATAATGTGGTGTAAGGAAGCTAAGGTAGTAGAAAAATTTCCTATACTAATCTTGAGAGGAGGGATATGCAAAACTTTTTAGATCTTTACAACAATTACAAAAATTATACAAAATAAACATAAATAACAATCATACCAAAACACAACAATGTGGGGAAACACTTTCAGGAGAAAAAACCCCACACTCCAAAAGCCGCTCAATATATTATTTATAAACCAACAAGATTACAATATACTTGTAGAGAAAGATTTCATGAGAGTATAACCAAATAGAGATCCGAAGGCAACTCAACATCTATAAGACTCTCACACACAACCTCCATCTCAAGCTCCTAATATATAGGAGATACAATACAGTAAACTATCAACAGTAATTACAAAACCATGAGCCAAAACCACCCAAAAATGGTGCCAAAATCATCTCCAATCAAAGATGCCTTGTGATGTGCCAAATCACACACCAACACGTGTATCTCTCCCCTTTATAGCTCTTTTAAGTGTCCAACATGTTTTCACTTTTCCCAAAATGGGAAGCCCAACTTCTAGAGGCCATAACTTTTGATCTAGATGTCTGATTGACAAACCGTTTGATTCATCAGAAATCTTGTGAAGAGATCTATCAAGCTATAACCATCTTCATTAGTTACATCAAATTTTGGGGCAAATCGGGGCCTTTAAGTGCCTCAAACCTAAGTTTGAAACTTTTCTAGAAGTTTTAAAAATGAAAACTTTAATATCTTGCAATCCAGGCATGATCTTGGGTTGAAACTCACCTAGGATGTTTATTTGGAAGTTTCGTAGCTTTTGGAAAAAAAATTAGGTCCATCTGAGCTCAAATGTAGACTTACTAAAATAGTAAGCCCTGCCATTTTTAGACCCTTTTGAAAACTTTGAAAGTTCTAAACCATTCTTCAAGATAAAGGGCATTCAAAAAGATCAAAATTGAAAAGAATAGTAACCTTTTGTAATTGCAAGGTTAAGACACCTTTCCTAGCTTTCTCCCACTTGTTGAACACCTTGCAAGAGCAAAGGGAGTATCAACACCATAATTTAATTTTTAGGGGCCAAGAGGCCCATGACTCCGAACACCATCTGAACTTCTCTGTGCTCATAGGCTTAGTTAATGAATCTACAACATTCATCAAAGTCTCTACCTTAATTAGCTTCACCCTGCCATCCTTGACTATATCTCTGAATAAATGATATTGTACATCAATGTGCTTGGTCCTGGTACGAAATGTTATGTTCTTAGCTAGGCATATCACACTTTGACTGTCACAATAAACTATCATTGTACCTTATTTTATTCTGATATCTAAACATAGTCTCTTAAGCTAAATGGCTTCTTTACAAGCATGAGTAGCTTCCATATACTTAGCTTTAGTAGTGGACAAAGCAACCACAACCTGTTGCTTACTCATCCAACTAATTGCACCACCAAATAAAGTAAACACATAAGCATTGCTATCAACATCACCTACCCAGTCTAAATCCACATAACCATGAATATCAAAGGAATGCCTATACCCTATCAAATTACCATGATAACACAAGGAATACTCTAGGTACCCCGCAAATATTTGAAGACTCTTTTAACTGCATCCCAATGAACTCTACCAGGATTAGACATATATTTGGAAAGAATTCCCATTGCTTGGGCAATGTCTGGTCTAGTATAGACCATAGCATACATCAAACTTCTAACTGCACGTTGGTAAGACACTCTGCTCATGTCTTCCATCTCTGATGGGGATGTTGGACATTGTGAAGTAGATAACTTTGTTCCAATTGAAAAAGGAACACACAATGATCTACAATCTTGCATGTTAAACCTTTATAAAACTAAATTCACATACTTACTCTGCCCAAGACATAGTTTTATGTTCACTCTATCTCTTCTTATTTCCATCCCAAGAATGTGTTTAGCTACACCAAGATCTTTCTTTTCAAATTTAGCTGCAAGTTGAGACTTTAGTTTTGAAATCATTCCTTTCACTTTACCAATAAATAACATATTTAATCATCAACATATAATGTAATAAACAAGAAACAAACACCATCAGATTTATAATAAACATAATGATCAGATTTAGAATGCTCAAATCCCAAACTCAACACATATGTATCAAATTTTTGGTACCACTTCCTAGGACTTTGTTTGAAGCCATACAAAGATTTATTCAATTTACATACCAAATTACTTTTACCTTTCACCATGTAGTGGTCTAGCTATTTCATATAAATATCCTCCTCCAAATCACCATGAAGGAATGTCATTTTCACATCCATTTTCTCAACTTCTAGATTGTAAACAACAATAATAGAAAGCAAGAATCTAATGGATGTCATTTTTGCAATAGAAGAAAATATCTCACCATAATAAACAACCTCAACCTGAGATTAACCTTTTGCAACTAACTATGCTTTGTACTTCTCAATACCTCAATCTAAACCAATCTTTTTCTTGAACACCCATTTGCAACCAATATGTTTTTTTCCTTCAGGTAATGGTACTAGG
Source organism: Cunninghamia lanceolata (assembly GCA_027924645.1). Taxonomy (NCBI): domain Eukaryota; kingdom Viridiplantae; phylum Streptophyta; class Pinopsida; order Cupressales; family Cupressaceae; genus Cunninghamia; species Cunninghamia lanceolata. The sequence goes on along the minus strand of BSBN01000194.1, from coordinate 15,535,399 downwards.
TCCCATGTATCATTCTTTGTCAAAGTTGTCATTTCTTCATCCATAGAAATCTTCCAAGAATCTGCATCATTCATACCTAATGCCTCTTCTACAGATCTGGGTTCATCTATGTTAATATTCAAAGCAAAGATACATCTCCAATCATCAGGTGAATACCTTTTAGGTGGTTGTCTATGCCTTGTAGACATTCGAACAAGCTGAGTTGAAGGTTCTTCCTCCTCTTCTAAAGATTTAGAGCTAGATGATCTCTCCTCAACTTCTTGTCTGTCTAGGGGCCTTGATTCAACTTTCTCGGGCATAGAAGGGAGTTGAATCACATCTTTCTATTAACTTTGTTCTAGTTTCAATGTAACATAAGAGGACTTAGTTTCTCTAAAAATAACACTTCTACTATATATTACCTTCTGTGCAACAGGGTCCCAAAGCTTGTATCCTTTCACACCATAACTGTACTCGATGAAGATACATTTCATAGCCTTGTTCTCTAACTTTGTCCTCTTCTCCTTTGGCACATGTGCATATGCCTTGCAACCAAGAACTCTAAGATGTCTTAGTGAAGTCTTGTGCCCCAACCACGCCTCCATAGGTATTTTATCAACAAGAGATGATGTAGGAGACATGTTAATCAAGTAGCAAGCAGTGACAACAACTTTAGCCCAAAATCTTTGTTCTAGACCATGAACACTAAGCATACTCCTAGCCTTCTCCATTAGTAACCTATTCATTCTTTCTGCAACTCCATTCCACTATGGAGAATACGGAGTTGTCTTGTCTCTAAATGCCACAATCTTTATATAATCTATCAAAATCATTAGAGCAAAATTCACTGCCATTGTCAGTCCTCAAACATTTTATTTTCTTTCTAGTCTGCAACTCAACCATTACTTTAAATTCTTTAAATCGACTAAAAACTTGAGATTTACTCTTTATAAAATATACCCATGTCCTTATACTATAATCATCAATAAATGAAACATAATATGTGGATTTTCCAATGGAAGGAACATCTACAAGACCAAACACATTAGAATGAATAAGATCCAATACACCACAAGATTTATGAGAACTCGGGTAAAACTAAAGGCAATTTTTTACCATAAATGCAATACTCACAGAAATTAAAATCAAGATTACAGTCAGTAAACCATTCAACAATGTTTTTATTTTTTAAGTTCCATAAACCCTTTTCTCTAATGTGGCCTAATCTATGGTGCCATAACATAGTCTTATCTACAGGCAATTTTGATTCAGAAGAAAGAGCACCCTTAGGTACCCAGAAGCCACGACCATCCACTAAAAATGAAACCCTCTCCTTTTCCAATGAAGTAGTCACATATTTTCTTTTCACAGAAGTACTATTGAAATCAACAATGCATGCATCAATCTTATACAATGTGTCAAATCTGACACCTCTAGAAATCACCATAGCACCTCTAACCATCTTGCATCTTGTATTAGAAAAGACTACCTACACACCCACATCTATTAGTTTTCTCACAGATAATAAATTTCATGCTAATCTAAGGATATGCAACACACCATTAATCCTTTTTACTCTACCATCAAGAAAACTGATTTTAACTTTACCATGGCCATTAATATTTAAATGAGAATCATCACCCAAGTACACGTTACCTCCATCAAATTCTTCATATTCAGAAAACCAATCTCTATTAGGGGTCATATGGAAAGATGCATCTGAATCAATTAACCATGCATCATTACTTACACGAGTAGCCAAAGATGTAATGAACACATCACCATATTCCTTCTCAGACTTAGAATTAGAATCATTTTTTTCTTTTTCTTCTTCTTTTCTTCTTTGCACTCCTTACAAAAGTGTCCAGGCTTACCGCAATTCCAACAAATAACTTTGGACTTTCTAGGAGATTTGGATCTCCCCTTGGACTTGGATTTTTCATGCTTCTTGCTCTTCTTTCCTTTTTCTTTAGGTCTTCCATGAACATTTAGGGCGTCTTTGGCACTGATGAATACCTTCCTCAGGACTCATCTCTTTAGAAAGCAAAAAACCCACAACATCTTCAACTTTCAAGAAAATAGAAGTACTCCTAATAGCCATAACAAGAGAATCCCACAAATCAAGTAAAGAACAAAGCAAAATCTAATCGTTGGCAAGAGACACTGCTAGGCATGATAGGTGTTGTCATTGATGGCAACTAAGATCATCCCAATCATCTGCATAACACAATCTATTTGCACCGGAAGTCAAAATCAGAATATGTCTAAGTCTGGGCAGTCAGGAACAGAGCAGGTGACAGGGTCCGGTATCTTGGTCCGGATCTATCCTGTGGAAAGGCATGGTATGCTACAGATTTGAGGTAGTTGTAAGCATTGTCAAGACATTCTAAATCTAGAGTTTCATCCTCCGGCGATGGACTCAAAAGATATCAACTTTTGAGTATTGGGTCTCAGTTTGACAGAACAGACAGAAGAAGAACTGGCTGACCGTGTGAATGATCCTATTTCTAGATGTATAGATGTTGTCTATTGGGCAATTGGTGATGATAAATAGTGATAGCTAACATGATTGATGTTTCACAAGTGCAAGTTTTAATCTGCATCTCATATTATGTATGGATCTAGCCAACAGAGTAGAGTACTTTACAAAGTTCTAAAATGTTCTTGAAGCCGACTGACAAAATGATTGTAGATCATGTTGCGGATATATATCTGATGGAATTGGATGATTGAAGTGTGTGTGCGAACAAGGATAGAAGAGAAGAAATCTAAAGTGCAAATGAAGGCAGAGAAGTAAGAAGAGCATAGTCAAGATGAAATGTGTAAGATCAATTTTTGTACTTAACTAGACTTGAAATTCTTGCATGGGTAGATGTTATTTATTAGTTCAAAATCTCTGTTATCATTTTATAATCTTTTCTGTAGGTAGTGAGCCTCCATTTGAGTAGTGAGCTCTGGGCAGTGAGCTCAAATGCATGTGCATTCCCATTTGTAAAAATACTTTTAATAAGGTATTAATTTTTGCGGGTTAACCCCCACCGTGGTTTTTCCCTTAATTGGGTTTCCACGTCAAAATCTTGGTGTCAAGTGTGTTATTTATGTTTTCTTCTCATATGTTATTGATTGATGTTGAATTGTTTATATCATTAATTTGATTATAAGTTGCAAAGGAAGATTAAAGATAGAAAAGATTTTAAATGTGTGACAATTGATTCACCTCCCCTCTCAGTTGTCTAAACCTAAACCAACAATTGGTATCAGAGCAAGGTTCCTTAAAAGAAGCTTAACAGCTTAAGGAAAGATCTTGGAAGGAGTTTTCAATGGGTTCACTCAAAGATCAACTTTAGCTGGCTCTAAAAGATCTTGATCAGTCTGAAGTAGAAATATCTAATTTGAAAGATGAAATCAAGGATGCTGATGATACCATTGAAATGTTAAAATATAAATTAAAGAAGTGTTTGGGAAGGAATAATGAGCTACTTCTACAATTATCTAGTTTAACTAAAGAAAATGACATAAATGAAGCCTTGGAAGAAATGTCAAAGGAGTGTGAGAAGCTGTCAAAAGAAGTTGTTCTAAAAGTTGATATGGAATATGGGGCAATGAGGTTTACCAAAGAAATTGAGCAAAGGAAGAAGACTGAAGAAGATTTGAATCAAACTCTAAAAGAAAGAACTAGTGAATGCTACAGATTGGACAGTATTGTTGGTCATCTAAAATCTGATCTACAAGAAAGCAAAGATAATGAAAGAGATCTTGAAAGACAAATTGTCATTCTCAGACATGATCTAAAAGCTACAAATGAATACAAGGAGAAGTTCAAGATAAGTTCAGCTAAACTTGAACCAATCCTGGAGGGTCAGAAAAGGGCTGAAGACAAGGATGGTCTTGGAAATGAGAAAGGTGAAAACTCTAGATCTAGACAAATAAACTTTCAACCAAGGAATGGGACAAACAGACCTAGAAGACTGCCGATAAGATAGCCTAATGCTCAAAGGTATCCATCTTTCAATGGAAATTGTTTCAAGTGCAATAAATTTGGTCATAAAGCCACTCAATGCAGAAGTAGAGTAAATCAAAATAATCCATCCTTCTCCAAAAAATGCTTCAATTGTAAGAGGTATGGTCATAAATCCAATGAATGTAGAAATATGATAATGAATACTCATCAAATAGAGGAAATAGGAATTCTTTTAGTGGCAAATGCTTTGCATGCAATAGATTTGGACATATGGCAAATCAGTGCAAATCAAGAGGAAATCAATCAAATGGGCAAAGAAATGTTGTATGCTTCCATTGTAATCGATCCGGTCATTTTGCAAGATTCTACAGAAGTAGGACTAATGAAGGAAGAGGTCTGGTGAACAGAAAACTAAATGAGTAGAGACAAGTCAAAGGCAAAATAAAAATTGAAGAGAATGAGATCCAGAATGAAGCAAGTGAGACATGGGTCAAGAAAGCAATTGTGAACCATAGTGATGGGTCTGCACCAGAATCCAGTGCAGATAATCCCTCAGGGAATTAAATTAGGAGTCCTAGCTCAAGGGGAGCTACAATAAAAATCAAAATCCCCCAGCCAATAAGTGCCTAAATCTGGCACTGTGAGAAAAGAGATCTTGGATTGTTTCAGATCATTTGGAAGGATTTTTGGAAGAAAAAAGGTGGATATGGCAAATTACAGAATAATTCATGAGAAACTATTCAACAAACAGAGTAACCGAATGTACTAGGGAAGAGCATTTATTACATAGACAAATTAAGTGTTGTGGAGCATAAAAGGGTCATTCATTCCGCAGTCAGATCACTTTACATCAAAAGAAAGCAAGAAGTGAAGAAGTGAATGAGCTCTAAGCTGAGAATTCCCAAGAATTGAAGCGCGAAGAGGATCCTCAAGGAAAACCCTAACCTGCGGAACAAGGTATTTCTATTTTCTGTGAAATCTCTTGAATTCTCAATCTTTGCAAATGGCTACACCTTTAGTTGTTGATATTACTGAAAGGCCCCATCCTAAATTTAAGAAGCATCCTTACAAATCTATAGGATTTGAACCACTAGGTGCCTTTTTGGGTGTTCCATATGGGGTTTTACATGTTGAAGACATTAGGGCATACATCCACTATAACATGGATGAATTTGGAAACCTAAAACTCTTGGATTTGCTCAACAACTACTTAACTGATGATAGCCATAAATTGAAACCGGAATACAAAGCCTTAGAAAGCAAATACTTTCTGCAAGTTATTAGGTTTTTGATATTTGATGAAAATGAATGGGTTCAATATGTATTGAGCTGAATACACAATGAGTTCATGTGGCTATTGAAACCTTTTAAGATTACAAAGGATATTATCAAGACTGTAACTAGGTTAAATTCCTCCGGTAGATTACTCATGTTGAAAGTTGTGAAAAACTAGACAGTGACTGAAGCTACCGGTGCCAAGTTTGACAAAAGGGCAATGACCATCAATGATATCATAGAACCTAATACCAAATTTGCCTCCATGGTGATTGGGTACAAGATTTACTATTCCAACAAGGAAAATTCTATCTCCAGAACTGTAATATATGCAGCCTATCAAATGATAAAGGAAAATATTGATTATGATCTTTATGAGCTACTACAGAATCAGTTGATTGAGAATCTGAGAAAATAAAGAAAGATACGAAAAATACCTTCAAATATGGTTCCTTGATTATATGCTTATTCTTCTATTTTATGAATGAAGTAACTAGAATTCAAGGTGTGCATTGGACAACTGACAGACCAGTAGCATGGCAAATGAGAGATCACCTTCTTATCCTTGGTGACTCCCAAGCCCAAAAGACTACCATTTGGGGCTACTTCAAAAAAAATCTAGAGTTTAATACAAGCAAGGGAGAAAATCCCTAAATTAATTGTTCAAGAAATGAACATCAATGAGAAACATATAGAGATTGATGACTCCCCTATTCTAGGAGAGGAACAGATAAACAAAGCAGACATAAAAATGATAGATAAAATAGTTGATGTAGGAGTAACTCCTCCACCTAATCACTTTAATGGAAAAGAAGAGGATATTGCTACCACACAGAGTTCTCCAAATCAAGTAGCAAGTGGTGAGCAAACAGGAAAGAGTCCCTCTGGAGAGAACATAGAGAAAAGCCAAACAAAGAAAGAGGAAGAAAAGGGAAACACGGATAAAGCAGAAGAAGATGGTGCAAATATAGAAGCACCTAAAGTAGATACTAAGAAATCTAATGAATAAAAGGATGGTTCAGAAATTGTTGCAAGAGACACTGCAGATGCAGTGAAAAGTCTTTTTGAAAAAGAAATGATTGAACTTGATGAGCCTGAGCTACTCCAAGGTCTAGGCAATCCAGATGCTCTATCTCCAATTCAATTGATGAAAATAGCGTCATTCACCCAAGTAAAAGCTAGAGAAAAGATGTTAAAGTTCCACATGGAGGAAAATGAGCTACTGGGGCTTGTAACCGGGATTTTGGAGAAGTTAATTCCTTCCTACCAGAAGAGTCCATCTGATTCTCCCTCTAGACATCTGAAAAATCTAGTAAGTTTTGTAAATACTCATTTTTAGTCCTCTGAAAAGTCTACAGAAACAAAAGTCAAAAATGAGTTTTTGGATAAGAGACTAAGTGAAATTAAGAGTCTGATAAGGTATGATAGGACTATACTTGCTATTAGTATAAAGAGTATTTAAAATGCTCTAAAGGATGGAAGTGATGTATATGAATTTTGTCTATCCTAGCCTAAAGTAAGTAAGGACATTAATAAGAAGATAAAGGAACAAGAACTGAAATTGTCAAATCTATCCAATAATTTTGATCCTCTAACTATCTCACCCATAAGTTAGGAATGCCAAGTAATTGGCTTGACTGATGAGATTAAGAGACTTGGTAAAGAGAAAGGCAACATTATGAAAAGAATGTGTGAGCTCCGAGGATTGATTGACTCTAAGTTAGAGACAATGTATAATGCGCTATCTGAAGCTCAAACTGCAGCTCAGACCAGTGATCCATCAGATCTATCAAAGGCAGAAGTATATTCATTTTTGTTGAGTGGGCACATCTCAATTTTGGATGGAATAAAGAGTACTTGGGCCTCTAAACTTGTGCAATTGAAAAATAATTTTGCAGATATTCTCAAGTTCATGTGAATAGAAATTAATAATTAGTTGTACATATGCGGTCCTATATACAAATTTTGGAGAATTTTGGCTTGCGGACCCCATCCTTTTCCATTGATGTCAAAGAGGGAGTAAAGATTAGTGAAAAATGAGGAATCCAGCTAAGGGGGAGTATCGGAAAGAAGTGTGAACAATAGTATGGAGCACAAGCTAAGGGGAAGCTATTCCAACACTTAGTCATTTTTCACTAAGTGTTGCCATCAATGCCAAAGGGGGAGATTGTTGGCAAGAGACACTGCTAGGCATGATAGGTGTTGTCATTGATGGAAACTAAGATCATCCCAATCATTTGCATAACACAATCTATTCACACCGGAAGTCAGAATCAGAATATGTCTAAGTCCGGGTAGTCAAGAACAGAGTAGGTGACAAGGTCTGGTATCTTGGTCCGGATCTATCTGGTGGAAAGGCATGGTCTGCTATGGATCTGAGGTAGTTGTGAGCATTGTCAAGACATTTTAAATCTATATTTTCATCCTTCGAAGATGAAGGACTCAAAAGATATCAGCTTCTGAGTACCAAGTCTCAGTTTGATAGAACAGACAGAAGAAGAATTGGCTGGCCCTATGAATGATCCTATTTCTGAATGTATAGAAGTTGTCTATTGGGCAATTGGTGATGATAAATAGTGATAGCTAACATGATTGATGTTTCACAAGTACAAGTTTTAATCCGCATCTCATATTATGTATGGATCTAGCCGATAGAGCAGAGTGCTTTACAAAGTTCTAAAATGTTCTTGAAGCTGACTGGCAAAATGATTGTAGATCATGTTGCAGATATATATATATCTGATGGAATTGGATGATTGAAGTGTGTGTACGAACAAGGATAGAAGAGTAGAAATCTAAAGTGCAAATGAAGGCAGAGCAGTAAGAAGAGTAGAGTCAAGATGAAATGTGTAAGATCAGTTTTTGTACTTAACCGGAGCTGAAATTCCTACATGCGTAGATGCTATTTATCAGTTCAAAATCTTTGTTATCATTTTGTAATCTTTTCTATAGGCAGTAAGCCTCTATTTAAGCAGTGAGCTCTGGGCAGTGAGCCTAAATGCATGTGCAATCCCATTTGTAAAAATATTTTTAACAGGGTATTAATTTTTGTGGGTTAACCCCCATCGTGGTTTTTCCCTTAACCAAGTTTCCATGTCAAAATCTTGGTGTCAAGTGTGCTATTTATGTTTTCTGCTCATATGTTATTGATTGATGCTGAATTATTTATATCATTAATTTGATTATAAGTTGCAAAGGAATATTAAAGATAGAAAAGATTTTAAATGTGTGACAACTGATTCACCCCCCCTCTCAGTTGTTTGAACCTAAACCAACATTGACATCTCTTCTCCTCATCCATTTTACAACAAATGATGCCAATTGAGCCACCAACATATTGAATGCTTCTAGCTGGTCTGCAATTCATCCATCCTCTTCCATTCTGAAGGAATACAATTTCTTCCTCAAGAAAATCTTGTTCACTAAAGATTTGGCTTGATATATCTCACCAAGTTTCTTCCATAGTTTCTTTGCAGAGGACTCTTCATGGACATTGATTAAATAGAGTCTACCAGGCACAATATGATTAGACCCTTGACTTTACAGTCCGTAACATCATATTCAACAACCAAAGTAGCATCTGTAGGCCTTGAAACATTCTCATCAATAGCATCCCATAGACCTTGATCAATTAACAGATCCTCCATCTTCAACTTCCACATTTCAAAATTGTTACCAGAAAAATTTTCTACCTCTATTCTCCCCGATGTGCTCACCATATGAAAATTCCTGCAACAAGATCACAAATTATCTTATGCAAATCTCCCACTCAAAACTAGATTAGTTCAAAAAACTTAACAACACACAACTAAAAACAAAGGTGATCAAGCTCTAATACCACTTGTAAGGAAGCTAAGGTAGCGAACTTCTACACTAATCTTAAGAGGAGGGATATGCAAAACTTTTCAAATCTTTACAACAACTACAAAAATTATACAGAAATAAACATAAATAACAATCATACCACAACATAGTAATTACGTGGGGAAACCCTTTCGGGAGAAAAAACCCCACACTCCAAAAGCCACCTAATATATAATTTAGAAATCAACAAGATTACAATATACTTGTAGAGATAGATTTCACAGGAGTGTACCAACCAGAGATCTAGAGGCAACTCAACATCTATAAGACTCTCACACACAACCTCCATCTCAAGCTCTTGATATATAGGAGATACAATATAGTAAATTGTCAACGATAATTACAAAACCATGAGCCAAAACCACCCAAAAGCGGTGCCCAAATTATCTCCAATCAAAGATGCCTTGTGATGTGCCAAATCACACACCAACATATGTAACTCTCCCCTTTATAGGTCTTTTAAGTGTCCAACATGTTTTCACATTTCTCAAAACAGGAAGTCTAACTTCTGGAGCCCATAACTTATGATCTGGTTGTCTGATTGATGAACCGTTTGATGCGTCAAAAATCTCATGAAGAGATCTATCAGGTTATGACCATCTTTGTCAATTATGAGAACTTTTGGGGCAAATCAGGGCCTCTAAGTGCCTCTAACCCAAGTTTGTAACGTTTCCAAAAGTTTCAAAAATGAAAACTTTAATACCTTGCAATCCAGGTATGATCTTGGGTCGAAACTCACCCAAGATGTTTATTGGCAGCTTCGTAGCTTTTGGAAAAAAATTAGGTCCGTCTGAGCTCAAATGTAGACTTACTAAAAATAGTAATCCCTACCATTTTTAGCCCCTTTTGGAAACTTTGAAAATTTTAAACCATTCTTCAAGATAAAGGGTATTTGAAAAGACCAAAATTGAAAAGAATAGTAACCTTTTATAATTGCAAGGTTGAGACACCTTTCCTAACATGTGAATCCTCTTCATTATCTTAAAAACCTAACCATGGTTGGTACATTGGTCAGTTCAATGCTACTCTTGTTTCATTAGGTGAAAAAATTACTACCTCTTGATTTAAAATCTTTTCATTTGTTTTTGGTTTGTAAATATTGTTAATTGGAGAATAATATATCTCCAAGAATTTAGTAAATCATTAGAATTCTACCCTCCCTATGGTTGTCTTTATGAACACAATTGTATTTTCTAATTTTAATCTTATCTCCAACCATTAGTTAACTTATAACAATCTCTCAATTCAAACCTCCACATTATCTCCACTTAATTCCTTCAAAGCCATGAAACAAGCATAGTGGAAGTGAACAACTACATGTTGAAAATACAACAAGAATTGGGGAATAACACAATTCATGGTGAATTGATGTGCATTGTTTAATGCTACATATTGCACCATTTAAGGAACTATTCTTTCATATCTAAAGGCCATCCTGACATACATGCAAGTATGGAGACACAGCTAAATTAAATGCAGAGGCATGGGAGTTGAGTGTAGATTTGCATTGGATAAATGTCTTGGCATTTGATTGAAACATGTGTAATTATGCATGCCAAAAATAGGTCAGTGGGAACATGTGGTTGATTGATGGTGTTCTACAACTAGGAATCCACATGTACCAGCTTTGGTCAACCATAATTTTGAGGGGAGAAAAAGGGGTGTCTACTTGTCAGCCTCCTCCACATGTATGATGAGTCATACACCCCTAGAAACATAATTTTTAAACTATCCACCTCCTTGCACGCATGGCTAAAAAAAACCAACTCCGACCTCACCTTCCATTGCCATAGTGAAATGAAGAAATTAAATGCCTTATCAAACACTAAACAATAGATAAATAGTGGCCTAAACAATACACAACAAAGAAGAAATGAGCAAAAAACAAAAACCCAAGTGGATCATTGTCTTAGTGAGGCATGATAGCCTCACCTTCCATTTACTGCCAAACAAAGGAATGAAATGAAGAAATGTCTTCTCAAACACTAAGCAACATAAAGGCCATGTAAACCCCAAAATCTAGGGTGCACCACTATCAGGTCTCCTTGCCTATGATTTACACAAACAAGTTTTATGTTGTAGATTTGGGATTCACAATTTCCTTGATGCCTTGCATCATTATGAAATGATTTTCTTGTTTTACATTATAAAAACATTTCATTCAAGAATTCAATAGACATAAAACTAAAATGCTATTATTTGTATTCACTACACATTAAAAAATAAGAGTTGTTTTTCTTATATTGATTGGATATATTGGCATACTTATAAGACACAGTACAAAAATTATAATAGATACAATTACCATTGACAAACAAAATGTCAAAACATGCCTCCCTAGACTAGAATATAAAACTTCTTTGTGTACAATCATTACAGTCAAAAAAGGCATAGAAGATTGCCATACATTAACTTGATTATCATCATACCTACTATAGAGATTAAGAAAAAGGATTCACAAAACTATTATAGTTCTTAAACTATTGAACCTGTTTCACTGAAACCATGGGAGAAAAGATAATGGAGTTGATGTCATTGAGCTTGGTTTTATCTGGCCACTTGACAAAGTTATCCCACCCATGTTCTCCTCCCTTGGTGAAATTGGAGTGCTAGTTATATGAGATGGGGTGAGACTTATAAGATTCATTATAGTGGACTATTGAGGGACATGGGTGTTCATCATCTCCCTAAAAATACATGTTGTATAGGTAAAAGGTTTAATGGATTGCTCAAATGCCTCTACTTGTCCAAAGCTCTATTTGCCAACTCAAGTTCTTTTTCCCTTATTTCTTGCTCCCTTTAGATCCTCTCTTGCTCCTTTTTCTATTTATTTTCCTATCTTTGTAAAATTTGATTTTGTTCTCTTTCTTGTCATTGAAGGTCTCTATCTAACTTTTGTTGCTCCCTTCTTTCTGATGTAGGAGCACCTGGACACACGTGTCATCCTGTGTCAACCAAAAAAATGATTGATTCAATTTTGGTTTTGGTTTTCATTAATTATTGTTTCACTTGTGTTTTGAGGCAAGGCGGTGTTGTCGTGGTTGCTGGTGACTTCGCATCGTTTATGTTTTTTAGTGATTTTGGTTAAAATTAGTGAATTTCTACTTCATTTTATTTGTCGTGACTAGTTGCAGAGACTTGAATGTTAGTCACATTGAACTTCATGGTACACTCTGTCGCTAGTTATGAAGTTTGCGGGATTCTACATCAAATGTCAATGTGATAGTGAGGTCGCTGCCTTGTGTTTGTCTCTTTTTTTTTTCAATGTGAACTGCCATATACTTGCAGTCACACAACATATAATAGTAATATGAGGATCGATGATGTGAAGTGAGGTGGTTTGATGCATTCAGTGATTTAAACACTTCAGAAATATAAATCTGTTGGCAATAAAAGAGTACGACTGGGTTATTTATAAAGTGATGTCCACAATATCATCTTATGAAGTGGTCAATAGACCACTAAAGGCATGGGAGTCATTTAAATCATTTTAACTTACTCTAAAGTATGCAAACATACAGGAGAAGACTCTAAAACATAGGGGCGATGGTATGATTGGAGCGGCCAGGAGAATAAATTGAAATTCATAAAATATTAACTGCAGCAATGGTTGGAAGTAAAGGTTGATTTGAGGTGCTTTGATGAGAAATTATGATGCCAAAACATTCATATGAGGTAAATTTGTGGACATTAAAACCCATGTTTGGGTGTTCTGGCACGTGGTCGACCATTCTGAAGAAGTCAAAAGGCAATTGCTGTGTGGTGTTTTATTTGTTGATTGCTAAAGTTTTATTTAAAATAAAATACATATTGTATGCTATCAAGAGGGTGTCACTTGGCTGGAAATAACTTTTTCATTTCATTAATATCTGATTTCAACGCTTGGAAACCTTGGTGTTTGCCCAACATTGGAATATGTATGAATTTCATTAAAATACTTGGGGAAAAGAAATGTCTATTGAATTTCCTAGGGAATGTCCATTCAATTCCATTGATTTGAACATATAAAAAGAAAACAAAACAGTTGGAGTGGGGTTCGGCCAAGTTCAGAGTAAGAATAAAATAGTGAATACAAAGAATAGAACAATAGATAGGTGTGAGAAAGGGGGAAAATGACTGGGAATTGGATTGGATTAGCCACAAAGAGGAGATAATAAAAAAACCAGAATATAAAAGAATTCACAGAGGGATTTACAGTAGTGAAACTCTGCAAGGAGAATAATGTGGAAATAGAACAGGGGAGTTTTCCAAACTCAACTGTACGCTGAAATTTAAATGCAATCAAATATTTCATTAAAATCCATATGTTGGTAAATTGAAGTGAGTTGAGATTGACTTTCTAAGTTTTTTATTTTCTTGTGATTTTGTAATGGTGGATGGAATTTAATTCCTGTAGCTGCATTGGAATGAATAAAATTGTGAAAATGAAATTTGTTTGAAACTGGTGGATGTGTGCTGCTTGTGTCGGTTGTCTGATAAGACTCTTGTACTTGACTACATTACTTTCCTCTTTTTATTCTTTCTCACTTTCAACTAATTATTCTTTCTCACTTTCAACAAAGGAAGAGGGGCCAATTGTCGCCCACGCCCCAATAACCGCTATGTTTTTAATCACTTGACCCCCCAATTAAATGTTTAAAAAGAACTAATACATGTAAAATACCAACCTAATAAATTAACACAAATGCACCAATACATGTTCACAACATTTGTACATGTTCACAAATGCACCAATACATTTGTAAATTAACCAATGAAATTAAGACAAGTGTACAAATGTGACGGCGAGCGATTACCAGCACATTGGTGTGGATGTATGGGGCGGCATGTTGAAATGACCATTTTTCGAACCCATGTGCACATAACGCGTCCTATAGGGAAATGTATAAGTGCCCAGAAGCTGAAAGAATAGCTTTAAGCTCTTCGGTCGCATACGGAAAAATCAAAAAAAATTGTTGAAATTCGATATGTCTAGCTATGTGCTTGACATGTGTGAAGTTAGGGTGGGCGACTACTGGCCCCTCTCCCTTATTCAATTTTTTTCTTCCTTTTCTCTTACTAGACATCAAAAGGTTCATGTAATCATCTACTGTTAGAAGTTGAGATTGTCAGCTCAATCAAATTCTATTGTCCCCTACATTCCTTTGTCAAATTCTATTGTTGGCTCAATCAAAGTCAGAACTTTAAGGAATTGGTTGATGTTTGAGTTAGTTTCAACATCCAATGACTTATTTAATTCTACATGACTTCCATGTTGACACTTGCTAAAATTTCCCACATTATCCTAACTTGCTCCCAAGCCTATACCATTATCTTCAACATCCCAACCTCCATAATCAACATACTAATGTACCATTTCAGACATAGTGTATTAAATGTCGGTAGTAGAGATGGCAAGGAAAGTGTTTCTTTTTCTTTGTGGGAATGTAAGTTTACTCCCAAATTCATATCTCCCTCCGTTAACCATGATGGTTGGCTTGGCTAAGTGAGAAGACTAAGTCCATCTTGTTATTGATCATGCTGAGTTTTGTCCATGACAACATAGACTTGACCCTCCAAAGAAGTACTTTTTATTGCATAATTGATTTCCTCTACCACTAGTCAAAGTGTTTCAGGAAGTATTTCCTCTCTTGCAAGGCCTAATAGCAAGTTGTTTATCACTTCTACTTTTGAGACATACACTCTTGAAAGACTCATAATGTTCTGCGCTACAAAAGCATCATCATGTACACTAAACTAAAATGTGTCACTAGGATGCATGTCCTTTATAAGTGCATCAAGATTAAGTGGCAATATTCATATCCTCTTGAATCATGCTTTTATGTTTGTAATAGTCAATGCTGTTTGAAATGTTTTGCTGCCAAGTATTGTCAATTCTGCCCTCTTAATTTATATATTTAGAAACTTGTCTAGCCACATTTCTCTTGTAGTTTTCAAATATGATTTGAATGTAGACAACACACTAACATCAAGTGGTCAAAGTTTGTGTGAAGTGTATGCAGACAATGTTAGCAAGTCATCCCTATTGACATTGGCTCTTGTATTGTTGTGACAACAACATGGCTTCCATGGCCATTAAGAATTAGCAAGTGTCTATTGGCTGGCGAAACACCTCCTAGATCTAATCTTGCAAAGTGATGCAACTAGTTGAGAAACAATTCTTTTGTCATCCATGTATGGGCTTGGGCATCCATGCTTACACTTGGTTCATAGCCAACAATATAATTTTTTATTTCTTTTTACTCTTAAACAAATAAAAACCTAGTATGCTTTGTCCAAAAACGTTTACACAAAACAATGTAGTAATCCATTCTTTATTCTTTGGTATGATGTACAATACACTTCTACTACATATTTTCGCAAACACCCACATGGCTCCATTTCTCAAAATTTGAATGTTGATCTCATCACAGTTCCATATTCTATTCGGGCTCTATGGATTGGTGTCATAAGCTTTTAACAGTACCGTGTAGAATGCAAACACAATTGTAGGCCTCAAGTTTAGTGTTATGTCTCTATCAAGACCTTCAACTCTCCCTAATGTAAGTTCAAGATGATTCCTTTTAAACCCTATCCACTAGGATTTACTTGGAACCCAACCTTAAATGAGTTTTGCCATGTTTGGAAAATTTGTGCAACTTATACCTTGAGATTGATAATATCAAGCCCATGGCCCACTACATCCATCTTTTAAAACCATTCCACAATATTTTCCTCTCCCTTTACATTCAAGACTGTAGGAGGACCTTTCTTTGAAGTGAAAGTTAGACCACTTAGCTAGTTGGTTAGTGTGCTAGTAGGGATTCCCCATTTCTTTGTTGTACCCCTTGTTGAGAATGCACTATCCTCAACATCTTTAAGATCTTGTTGTATATCATCTTTGGTCCACTCTTGTTGCATTGAAATCTTCTTTGTTCTTACACCTACATCAACTAGTTTCATAGTGGCCTTGTTAACATCTTCATTTTCTTCCTTTCGTGGGAGTTGTATGCCTCTTTTGTGTGGAGGGAGTGTTGTCCCCAGTCTCATTGTGCCATATTTAGTCTACATTTGGGCTCTATTCTTCATCTACAAAGATTTAAAAGCCACAATATTATTATCATTAACTATTAGAAACATAAAATGATAGAGAGTCATCATCATTCCAAAAAGCATTGACTATTGGAACAAATACTTTCCAACATCAATTTTTAAATTTTAGAATGTTTTTAGTAGAAAGGATAATGAAACAAAGAGTCTTAAGCATTAATTTGAACATTGTAGCAACCATTATTGTGGTTTTTATGATAATCACAAGTGAATCCAACTTTACTATAATTATGGTAGATAGTCAAAGTATTGATTAGGAGAGAGGACTTGAGAGTGGTACAACCTAACTTGAGGTGTTGATATGGCCTTGTATGTTCCATGTTGGAAGTAAACAATTGTGTTGCCATGTAGGCAAGGATGTGGATAATTTAAATATTTTGTTCAAGTCTATTCGGCTAAGGGCCAATGTAACTCTACTTTTTTGCATAGTAAGTGAAGAGATGGACTAATATTCAGGTTACATTTTTGAAGATAACCAATAATGAAAACTAAGTTTTACAATATATTTTACAAACAATCAAACCTTTGATTACCATTCAAGTAATAGTCTAGTACCAAAAATACAATATGACTACGAATTTAAATTATAGCTTGTAACTTGAGTTTGATTGTTCACAATAATGGTGGAATAAAAGATTGGCCAAGGTCAATACAAAACTATGAATGCAAAAAATAGTTTATAACTTTACTTTCACAGCTTATCTAATGCAGTTAGACCTTGTTATACTAGTGCTTGTGTGGTTGTCTACTCATTTCATTTTCTTGTTTGATATTTGTTAAAGTTTGAATAGATTGAGTTGCACAATTTGTTATCATATTTGTTATTCTAGGAGATGTCTGTTATAGGAGTTGTTTCATGTTTATTAGAAAATGAATAGATAATCTAAACTTATAGTATATATATAACATTTAGGGATAATTTGATCTTATAGTATATATAGCATTTACAACATATATAGAAATATAATATGAACTTATAATATGTATAGCATTTAGAAGCAACTATATACATGAAATGAAGGAGATGTAAGCCAAAGGAAATGAATGGCTAGTATAATCTAAATTTACAGTTCTGACAAGTGTAATGTCAACTTACAGTGGTGGATAGTAGACTGAAAACACTTTAGCAACTTGATGATAATGTATGGTAGATAGCAGACTACAAAAACTATAATATAATTTGAACTTCCTAGAAAAATCTACATGGGACTGTACAAGAAAAAATCTAGTAGAGAAATGGATGTATTTGTATCCATGTCATCATGTAAAGTAATTGTTGGTGATCTGTACACTTTTATTTTATTGGATGATATTAAATTATTAGGATTGAAGCATGTAAGATAGAGGAACAAATGGATTTGATGGATTCTAAATTCTTTGAACTATGGTCACAAGTTTTATTGCATTTATTTGTTCTTGTTGGCTTTTTCAAATTATTTTAATATCCGAGCCTTACAAATTTGATGTAGTTCTTGCAGGCATTCATAGTGGAAAGGACTAGTTGCTGGGCAAATATGAGTTGAAGATGTTATGTTCATGAGGAGATATGGAAAATTTTAGTTTGTTAGAAGGAATTTGATAATTCATTTTGTTAGTAAAGGATTATATATTTGTAAATTATAGTCCTTTTTGGGGGTATAAACTACTTATGTGTTTGGGAAAACTAATATGCAACTCTTTTATACTTACATGTGTATTTGGGACAATTAATATGCAATGTTTTTATATGTAGACTTTTTATTAGAATATGAGCTCTCATATATTGTAGATAGAGAATCTGTACAATTTATGTCAGTTTAGAATATTGACAATGAGATTTATATATGTCAACTCAATGCCACCTATCTTGATAAAACATTTACTATTTAATAAACATTATGAATATGATCCTTACACATCCTTTTGTGGTGGAATAAATCTAAATAAGCATTTATAATAGTTTAAATAGTTTTTAGTTTTGGAAGTGTTTAGTTGTAGGTCCCACTTGGTCAACTTCTATACCAAGTATAGGACCCTACACCACTATAGAGCCCTCTCCCCTATAGATGGAAAAGTTTCATTACTAAGTGATATGACTTAAAATATAGAGGTTGAACTTTTCTTTGTTAAACAATTAATTAAAATGTTGGTTGGAATACATTTATTATTTCTCCCTTTACAAAGAAAAAAATATATAGAGGAAGTATTTGTGTTTAACATGATTCTAATGTTTGTATTTATTATGAATTGTATGAGGAAATAAACAAGTATTGGTATAAATAACTATTAATGGAGGTCATCTTGAGATATTTAAAATACATACTAGTTAAATTCCATAAAAATTAAAACTCTAATTAAAGTTTTTTTATTTGTAATGGTGAAATTTGTATATACATGCCATTTCCCATTTAATTTTGTGACTATTTTGAGGAAATGTTTTGATACATGTACCTAGTGATAAATGACATGATCTTGTGTGAAGTTAGGCTCATTCCCATTTAGATTTATTTATTTACATACACACATATCCTTATACATTTAGCCATATTCTATCCTTATACACACAAATCTATGCATTTTCCTTACCTACTCATTTATCTCATTCACCTATCAACCTACCTTCATTTATCTAATAGCCACCTGGATATGACTATTTACCCACACTAAGACATTTTTGTGGTCATGGGGATGTTTGAAATAATTTGATGCTATGTGCTAGTATTTAAAGATATTCAATGCATTCATCCAAGAATCTTTGAATCATCAAGCATAGACATGTTCACTCTCTCATCCTAGAGCATTAAAGTAACTAATAGTGAGATTTCAATTTGATGAAATAAAAGGATTAACAAATCTACCTTCTAGGGACCTTGCCCATTGTTTCCAATCATTGTCCACTTTTTGGGAATTCATGATCTAGGAGAACTTGTCTCCTTATAATTAATTGACAATCTTTAATGTATTTTTAGAAACCACCAAGTCCTCATATCTCAAGAAGAGAAGAGAAAACATACATTCACCAATAAAGCAGATGAGCAAAACATCGCTCTGATTAGGGATGAGTTTGAATTTAGATTATAGGTCTGCAAGTATGACTTCATCCGAATATATGCAAACTTGTCCTTTGATAGATCATAGATCCAACATAGACTCTAAATCACTTCATTGACAAAGCCATCATTTTTTGAGCATACATAATCTATTCATAGAATCTTCTTCATTTGGAACTCATTCTTTGGTCATTGAGCTAAGTACCCCTATCTCCTTACTTTCCTAAAATAGAAAATACACTCGTCAAAATCTCATTAACCAATAACCATATATTAACCTAGGTTGATTTGTGTTTATTTGTATACATTTCATTGGATTATCCTATGTTACATTAGGGAAATTTTATTTTCCTTTACATTTTTAGTGAAGGTCCATCTAATCCTACACAACTCAACCTCCATTTTAGGGTTTTACATTGCATTGGGGTTTTCATATCTATGTTTCTCTGAGTTTATATCCTATTTTCTTATCTAAACTTCCTTTTATATCATTGCGCTTTGTTGATATATCTATTTCTATTAGGGTTGTTTGCTTTATTGCTATATCTTTATCGCCCACATTGCCCACCCATGCCTATCCCATTAGGGTTTCACTTTCAGGTTTGATATATCACTAATATTTCTATTTTTTTATTCTAAAGTGTGCATCTAATCTTTTTTTATATATCTTTTGTTTATGTCTAAAAGTCCCCTTTTAAACCTGATATGGCTACCCATTCCAATAATGATCTATCTTTAATGGTGGTCATATTAAAATTAATATAGGTGACCAAGAGGATTATAATCATGTTGCACTTGTAGCTAAACAAGATGTTGAACTTACAAATCAAGTTTTGATAGAAGCATTACAACAAGATCAATCTCACCATTAATTGGCTATATTTCTTCTCAAGGCACATAAATTTTGCAAGATCTTGGATCTTTAATGAGTCTTTCTAAAGGTGTATCCAACCCAGTCCCTTCTAATACCACTCCTACCACTTCTATAACTACCACTACCATCAATCTTAGCATTAAAGCTACTACTTCTATTATTCTCACCTCATTCCCTTTTGGCTTACGTAAAGGTTATACTCCACCTTTCATTACTCCAACTAGTTCCTCCATCCCTTCTATCATTCCACACATCCATAGCTATATTACTTCCATAGCCACAACTATTACACCTTCCACCCACCTAGCCCATGCCATCTCCCCATCCCAAAACATAGACAACACTTTTCATGTTATATTTAGTCCATTTACCTCTTACTTCCCTACCCATTTATACCCATTCTACCATATCCATACTCCTCATAATACTATTATTCCTACTACTACATTGGTTACATTTGTGAAAGAGAGTAAATCTAAATAAAAAACTTAAGGATAACAAAAGGATATTGTTGGATATAATCCTCCACATTGCATGCCTTTAGATTTTGAGGTTGTTCTTGTCCATTGTTTATAGGATTTGTAGTTCCTCATTTTTAGGTGTATAATGGAAAAGGAGACCCTAATGTAACATTCATTTGCAATCATTCATAGTAGCATGTATTGATTTTGTCTATAATGGTTTGATTTTAGCTAAGCTATTCCCAAGAACCCTTAAGAATTATGCTATTCAATGTTTTTATTCATTAATTCTAGGTTCAATCAAGTACTTTGATGATCTTGCTTTTGCTTTCTTATAACACTTGCATATAAACATGGGATTAAAAATTACTATTATGATCTTACTAGATGCACACAAAAGAGTAACCAGCCTACCAATGATTATGTTATTTGATTCAAATCTTTGTGTGGAAAGTTGAAACATCAATTTTGTCATGATAAGTTACAAATCATGTTTCTATAAGGATTAAATTTGGTTATCAAGAGAAATGTGTGTTAGGAAAAAGGGTGTTGTACACCTTGCACAAGAAAAGAAATATTTTAATTATGTAAAATAAATATTTATTTGTGGTGCATCTTTAGAGATGTGTTTAGCCACATTAAATATTTATTTGGGTCCACTTGTGAAGTTGTATGATACGTTGTTAGATATTTTATGTGTAGGAGACATAGGGCAAATATTTAACATTTGTGGTAAATATTTAATTTTGGGGTCAATGGTTTTGTGCTCTCATGGTTTTGAGACACATGGTCTAGCTAATATGACTTCGTGGTTTTGTGTGATCTTGAATCTATAAAAGAAAGCACATGTCTAGTGGTTGAGGTTGGTTGTCATTTGTATTGAGCTCTCTTGTAGAGTGCATATGTAAAGCATGGAATGGGAGATGTGGTTGCATGGTTACCCATTATGCTTGGACACATGGTGGATGCATTGGAGGAGCTTTATGTTTTATAAGTATTCATGGAGACTATATAAGTATATTGTAATGTTTTTATTTTTGAATAATACATTGAGTATGGATGCTTTTGGAGGATGGGTTTTTCCTTGATGGAGGGTTTCATAGGGTATATCTTGTGTCATATTTAAGGTATATTTGTCTATTCTTTTGCATGGTGGATTATGAGTAATTGTTTTGCATATTTGTTCTCTTGAAGTTATGTGGGAATTATTTATATTGCTAAAAAATTTCCTTTTAATTGGTATCAAATCCTAGTTTTTAGGTTGTGGGAGGATATCTTCCAAGAATTTATAACCCTTGGTATGAATAGATTCTTGTACATAGTTGAAGCCATGGTCTTGTAGGAAAAGAATGAAGGTATTTTCAAGGTCACAGGTGTGTTTGCAGACTTGGGTTATTACAAATATAGGGTTTTATGAAGATTTGATAAATGAGTTTTTTGTTAAGGCCTTTTCTATGGGGGTTTTTGGGGTGAGATTTTGTTGGAGACCTAGAAAAAATAGAGACCTCACCATTGAGTCCAAAAGGCCTAAAAGCCTATGGATTGACATAAAACTTGATGATTTTTGGAGACAAAAAGTGGCCATTTTAAAGCCTTGGAGGAATCTTGTAGACAATTTTTTCATATGGTTGTATGGAATACATATGGTCCATATGGCATATGACATGTTAGTCAGTAGAGATTAGCATAACATTCTACATTCTCCTACGCCAGTGTTGGGTACAAATGTCTATGTTACTATTATATAGGTTTGTAAAATAATTAAAAAAATTGGCAGCATTAGTGCTAATGTCGTGATAGTATGGGTCATAGATTGTTTAAATTTTAGTGTCATCCCCTAGTCATGTGGATGACCAATGACCAATGCTTAGGGAGATGCCCTCTGGTCACCCAACCACCTAGTGGGTAGTTATGCCCAGTCGATGAAACCTAAATCCTTGGAGCTGCAAGGTGGTCGTGTCACCACCACTACCTAGGGATGTCACCATCCCCAGCCACACATGCCACCACTACCCAAAGTTCCACCAAAGATCCATTGGGGATGTTTGTTGAATCCTAAAAGAGCTATTTTTTCCAAAGGGTATAACTTTCACCCACGATATTGAATTTTTTTACTTTTATAGGTGTTGAAAAGTTCTCTTCAAGCACTATGTACTGGTATAGGTTTAGTAATCAATTTTTTCTATTTGTGTTAGAATTTGGTGCCTAAAGATGACATTGCTCTAGAATAGTTAACATGTGATATCTTAAGCATACAAAATTAGATTTTAGATTTTGAATAAGAGATGTAGAGAATTTGAAGCATATTACATAGTGGATTAGGTGGTTTTTCACTTGGATGAGTAGATAGAGGTTTGTACTTGTTTGAGCACTTATAGGAACTTGAGATTCAAGGTGTGATTGTGTGAGCATATGGAAAAATGTGCGAATAAGGATACTAATGCCATGACTACCATTGGGTCTCTTTTGGAAATAGCATCGAATGCCCAAAAATATCAATTTCTAGTTGAACATCTCTGAATCCCAACATATGATGTTCCAAAAACTAAAATGTCATGTGAAGTTTGATGGGCTGCAGAATTAGTCTCTTTTATGCTACTTTTTATACTTCAAAGACTTCTTTCATAGCATCCTTTAAGACATTTATCCATGTTTGCACTATGACATGTTCTTCTTTATACTTCTAAAACCTGAACTTATAATATTAATATGGAATGTGATGATCATATTATCTAATGAATGAATTAGATATAGATATGTATAAAAGTATAAATAAGATGTTTTTATGGTTAGTCATGGAGAATGCTTGTGGTATATGCTTTGGGAACTAATTCTATGTGCAGAATTGGACGTGTCATGATGAGATCAAGCATTTGTAGCAGGTTGCAGACAAAGGAGTTAATAGAAGTGTGAGTTTCAACGATAAGAATGCAGAGACAACTGAAGACAATTATGGAGCATCATGGATAGTAATAAATTAAGGAGTGGATTTGTTTCAAATATGATTATGGATGTTGTTCATGTATCAGACTTCTAATTTGATTTGAATTCTTCTTCTTATAGTCAGTTAGAATAAGAATGGGATCTTGACTCCAAGACCTAGTATCTAGGCGCGGTAAATGATCAAAGTCAGTTAATTAATAAATAAGGATCTCTCTCCATTTTTGTATAGTAAGGAGAAGATGAGATATATAAGGTAGCAGAGTCAAGGTGTAGAGAGTTCAGTTATCATTTCCTTTTCTATGTGCAAAGACTCAAGCATGTTACATTTATGGAATACAATCTGGTTATGACAGAAAAGATTTCTTTGCTGAACAATTTGATATGAGTTGATTCTGTGCATGGAATAAGTTAAGCTTCGATATGTGTTATAAAGATATGTAGAATCTGGATTAGATTTGGTTTCAGTTAAGGAAGACAGTCTCTTGAGCTGGCCACTCAAGGTATTGATTCTCTCCTTGTTTATTTCATTTCAGTTAATGTTGGTTTATTAGTTTTTTGTTAATCGTAATTTGAATTCAAGTTAGTATTATGTTTCGATCAAATAGATATAGTTCATGAACAAATGCATATTAGTGTGTTTTCAAATCCTCCGGAGGTTGGCAGTTAGTCATTTCATTCTTGTCAATTCATTAAGTTAATTCTACAGTTTCCCTGTTGTAATAGTTATCTACAGACCTTGCTGTAGGTACCCGTAGCAACTAGGATTTATAGTTGTTTTCACTGTTTTGTAATTCTGTCAATTCTAGCAAGGTAGATTTGTTTGTTTAAAGTTAAGATAGAATCATTTAGGAATCATATGAGCCCTGAAGGCATATACTTTGCAAGTACCATCATAAGCTTACGCTCCTTGGTCGATAATTCAATGTAGGAATGTATAGTGATAGAGTGGACTATTCAGATAGGTTTCCCCTGAATTAGTTAAGTCTACAACACATTAGTTTTCCTCTACATTTTTGGCATCATTGCTAGGGATGGTGCTAACTTCTTAGGCTCATTTTATTTTTACATGTTTTCATAGTTTAATTTTTTTTTTGTTGATTCCAACATTAGAGTTAATCAAAACACCTTTCAAGAAACACCAGACATTCTATTAACATTGTGCAGGGCCACTGAAACATAAAGCTCAATTTACTGTATACGGAGGCAAAGATATATTTGAGGTAGATTCCTCCCATCAACTTCTCAGAACAATGAGGGTACAACCGATTTCAACAACTACACAATAGGAAGTGTTGAAGGAGAGTGTCCTTTCACATCTTCATCGACACTCTCTACATCTCCATTAGCTTCCTCTACTGCCATAGAGGGAACTTTCAGAACAATGGTAGAAGTAGTAGAGGATCCTCCAAGACAAGCTACATTTGAATTCCCTATACCAGACCTAGCAAGGCCAGCTACCCTAAAAAATATACCACCATCTGCATTGCCTATTTTCTATAGTTTGGTGACTGAAGATCCTGACACTTTCCTATTCAAGTTTGATGTTCTATGTAGGAGTTATGGTTATACCACTGATCCTTACAGACTCAAGCTATTCCCTGCTACCCTAAAAGATGCTACTTTAAGGTGGTTTATGGAACTAGGGAAAGATGTCATTCTAGACTGGGATACCATGAAGACAAATTTCCTGACAAAATATAAAGACTAATATAGAGGACATGATAGAAAGAGAGATGACATCTTTAGGATGTCACAAAAGGAGGAGGAGCCATTAGAAGACTATGTGGAAAGATTCCAATTTGCCTTGAAGAAAAACCCTCTGAATAAGTTGTTCGAAGAATCATTGAAGCTGGTCTTTTTAAGAGGGGTCAATGATGATTGCATGGATGCCCTAAATCTCATTGGAATAGGGGATATCTGCCAATTACCCTTTGAAGATATTTGTACAACTTGCAGGAACTACTCCAAGACTTTTTTTAGAAAGCCCAAAGGAGAAAGAGTAGCTATTTCAGGCAAGGCAGTTAATGGAGTTTCTCGAGTGGAAATTAGTAACTTGCTGACCAATATGAAAGAAGATGTCATTAGCCATATGGCTACACAGTTGGAGACCCTCCACATTAAAAAGAAACAAGAAGAGGCAGATGTAATGCTCACTGAATACTGCCCAAGTTGTAGACAAAGGAAGGCCAACTGTAAATGCAAAAGGGTAGCCAGTATCTAGCAGGAGAACATTGAAAGGCTAGAACTTCAACCATTTAAAGGTGACGATGGGAAACTATTCTTTATTGCTCAAAGAAGACCTTGGCAGCAAAGGCAAGGTATGTGATCCACTTAATTATAATTCATCTTTTCCTCCTACCAATCAATTTTTTTTCTTGGAATAACTAGCCTTGGCCTGCTAATCCAAATGCTTGACAAAACCCACAATGGTCTACTCCACGAGTAGGGTGGAACCAACAGCAACAATGGCCTCAGCAGACTTTCCAAGGCCCTACCTATAACCCCCAATGGCCTACTCAACAATAGCAATGGCAACCTCAATGGAACAAGGGCCAACCATGGCAGCCAAACTCCCAATATCAACAACCCTTGCTTCCACCTCACCCATAGCAGCAAGTCATCATGCCTCCACCAACACCTCTAAATCAACCTCCTAGACCTACCCAAATTCTTACCCAACCTGCACCTAACCCTAACAACAAGCTTGTTCAATAGGCTTATACTAATGAGGTGATGTAGTACCCCACCTATGGAGTTGAGGTAAGTAATGTTCACCTCAAATCAGGGAAACACCTTACAGGTCCTTCATCTCCCCAAATCACAAAACTGGAGGATGGAGAACCCATGGAGGAAGCCTTAGATAAATCACCTTTGGAAACTGAACCAGTTTAGGAACCTCAATCCATATCAAACCCTAAGCCTCCTTTCCCTGAGCGCTTGGTTATCCAAAAATAGCCATCACAGCCAGAACAACCTACCAATGACCTTATAGGACAGTTGCAAGATATAAACATAAAGATACCCTTGATTCAGGCCATCAAAGATATTCCTATACACACTAAGATAATCAGGGATCTCTGTATCAAGAAACCAGGGAGAAAAAGAGTAGATCCAAAAATAGTCCATGTCTTAGGTAACCTTGTAGACATCATGTTGGGAAATATCACTGTTCCTAAGTATACCGATCCAGGAAGTCTAGTGGTCAATGTCAAGATCAATGGAGCCCTAATCAAGAATACCTTAATAGACTTGGGTGCAACAATCAATGTTATGACTAAGGACACAATGCAAATGTTACAATTAACCAATCTTAGACCTACTCAGACTAACCTTCAATTGGCTAATAGGTCCACAGTAAAACCTAAAGGTATCTTTGAAGATTTAGTCATTGCATTAGATTCCTAGGAATATCCTGTTGATTTCATTGTATTACAATCTAAAGTCAATCTTGTTGGTTACCCTCTTATACTAAGCAAACCATGGCTTGCTACAGCTGATGCATTTATAGGTTTCCAGTCAGGAAACATGATTATATCTAATGGAACCATCACCAAGAAATTGGTGTTGTATCAACCAGCCCAATCGTACCATGAACTGGAGCAAACTAGTTGGCCTACTCTAGAAGAAGAGGACAGTTATTCTTTGCAAACCCTGATGACCATTGAACATAGTCCTTTGTTGGATATCCAAGATGAAGATGAGTTATTGGAACACATTATCCAAAATGACTGTGGGAGGCACCCACAGCAGCAAGACTTCCTATCCTATCTGCAGGATCCACTGAGTAGTATAATACCTAGCAGCTCCACAGAAGAAATCTCCCAATTGTTTCATGCCTTACCACCCCAACAGCATCTATCAGTCTTTCCTAGCCTTGATGTGTCTTCCATTCAACCAATGACTAAACCATTAGAGATACAGGCTGGAAAGATGTTGACTATTAATAATGCGTTGACTAAAGAACAAGAGAAATCCCTTCAAAATGTCCTACAGTCCAATTCAACAGCTTTTGCATGGGATTACAGTGATATGAAAGGCATTGACCCAAATCTATGCATGCACAAGATCTATATTGATGTTGATTTTAGACCTATCAAGCAGCAACAAAGATGTATGAACCTTGCTCTAAGGGACATAGTCAAGGCTGAGCTTCAAAAACTTCTGGATGCGGGTTTTATTTACCCCATTTCAGACAGTGAATGGGTTTCGCCATTGGTGATAGATCCTAAAAAGGGTGGCAAGTGGAGAGTTTGTGTTGACTATAGAGAGCTCAACACTGCCACCAGAAAAGATCACTTTCCATTTCCCTTTATTGACCAAGTCTTAGATTCTTTGGCAGGAAAGAAGTACTTCTCATTTCTTGATGGCTTTAGTGGATATAATCAGATAAAGATTGATCCAAAAGATCAGGATAAAACCACATTTACCTGTCCCTGGGGGACCTATGCATACTCTATTTTGCCATTTGGACTGTGCAATGCTCCAACTACTTTTCAAAGGGCAGTCCTTAGTATTTTTTCTAATTTTTCTCATGATAGCATGGAGATCTATATGGATGACTTCACCACATATGGTGAAGCATTTGATGAGGCTTTGCAGAATCTTGAAAAAGTTTTGAAAAGATGCACATAGCACAATTTGTCCTTAAGTAATGAAAAGTTTTTTATGATGATGACCGAAGGAGTGGTGTTGGGACATTTCATTTCATCTACAGGTATCCAAGTTGACCCAAAGAAGATAGAAATAATCTCTACACTACCTATTCCACAAAAAATGAAGGATGTTAGAAGTTTCCTTGGGCACACATGTTATTATAGAAGGTTTATTCATGATTTTAGCAAAATTGTTGCTCCCTTGTTTGCACTTCTATCTAAGGATATTGAATTTGCTTGGACACTTGAATGTCAACATTCTTTTGAAAAATTTAAAGCAGCCCTAACACAGGTCCCAGTCTTGAGAGGTCCAAATTGGAAATTGCCCTTTCATATTCACACCGATGCATCAGATTTTACCATTGGGGTAGTTTTAGGCCAGCAAGAAGGCAACAAGGAATATGCAATTTACTACATCAGTAAAAACTTGCAAGGAGCTGAGCTAAACTACACAGTACTAGAGAAAGAAATGTTGGCAGTTGTTTATGCCATCAACAAGTTCAGACACTACATAACCAGCTACAAAGTATTCATTCACACCGATCACACAACCATTAGATATCTAATGAACAAACCAATAGTGGGTGGCAGGCTAGTTAGATGGTTATTGTTATTTCAAGAATTTGATATCACAATTGTTGACAAGCCTGGTAAGGCTAATGTGGTTGCTGAATTTTTATCTAGATTGCCCACTCAATCCTCAGATGGTGTGGTTGATGATTCCTTTCATGATGAACATCTATTTACTCTCACTATACACACACCATGGTATGCAGACATAGCAAATTACTTGGTTACAGAGCAGATTCCAAGATATTTTTCACCAAGAGAAAGGAGACAACTTGTTCACAAATGCTTTCCTTAGTCTTGGATTTTAGGTTTTCTCTTCTATATTGGACCAGACAACATCATCAGAAGATGCATCAGAATAGATGAAGTGTTTGATATCATGAAGGCTTGTCATGATGAACCATTTGGGGGACACTTTGCAGCAAAAAGAATAGCCTTGAAAATTTTGACAACAAGGTATTATTGGCCAACACTTCACAAGGATGCTATCGAATATACAAGAGGCTGTGATAGGTGTCAAAGAATGGGTAGAATAACTAAAAGTGATAAAATGCCATTGCAACCACAAATCTTATTAGCTCCTTTTGACAAGTGGGGACTGGACTTTGTTGGTCGTATTTCTCCAACCTCCAACAATAAGGAGTATATTCTGGTATGTATTGATTACCTTACAAAATGGGTTGAGGTCAAAGCATTGCAGTTTGCAAGAGATGGTAATGTAGCTAAATTCTTATATAAGGACATTTTCACTAGATATGGTGTGCCAAGGGAAATAGTAACAGATCAAGGTCCTCAATTTACCTTTGATCTAATCACAAAGTTAGTGGAGGAGTGTCAAATAAGACATAAAAAGTCTACCCCTTATCATCCTCAAGCCAATGGATAGGTTGAGGTAACCAACAAAGATCTGGAAATCATCTTGACCAAAATAGTACAACTCCATAGGTGAGACTAGGTTACTAGGTTGCCAGAGGTTGTTTGGACCTATAGAACCACCTGGAAAACCACCACAGGGTTTACCCCATATGAATTGGTTTATGGAAAAACAACAGTCCTCCCAATTGAATTTGAACATAAAACACTAAAAACAGTTGTTGAGCTTGGGATGGATTTGACAGTAGCACATCAAGATAGGCTTCAACATCTTAATGCTCTGGATGAAATAAGTATAGAGGCACTCCACCATACTGAAGTTGTCTAGAAACAGAGGGTCAAATGGTATGACAGTCATATCAAGAACAAAGAATTTACAACCAGTGATTGGGCACTTTTATATGACTCCAGGTATAAAGACTTCAAGGGAAAGCTCCAATCCAGGTGGCTTGGACCATATGAAATCATGCAAGTTTTCCCAAATGGAGCAGTTCAGTTGCAAACTATAGATGAGGTCTGATTTTCACTCTTGGTAAATGGACATAGGCTAAAGTTGTATAAGAAGCCATTACAGAAGGAAGACTTCATTGTTTCCTTATCTACTGCATATGGTGCTTCTAGCACTCTTGATGAGGATACTATGACACTAGTTGATACAATGTTAGAGGATGATCCACACGACCTGACTAGTGATGCAGAGGTTGAGTTGAAATACTCAACCCCTGTAGCTGAGGCATAATTTATTTTGCTTTCCAAACACATGCACACACAGCACATTTGCCATGATATTCACAACCTTTAGCTGGGACCTGTTTACCACTTTCAGCTAGGACCTGTTTACAACTTTCAACTGGGACCTATTTACAACCTTTAGCTGGGACTTGTTTACCACTTTCAACTGGGTCCTGTTCATTCTGCTCCTGTTCTAATCACTATTATAATCTGCACTTTGGAACAATGTTGCAAGCACCTGCAGCAATGGCAGATGTCTTCAATGCAATGCACCGCCAATCCACTTAATCTCTACACTATGCCTTGCTTCATCACCATGCATGTACCTCACGCACCAACTTTCAAGCAATTCAATCAAATCACACATGTTGACGTGTCACCTCGCCATTCATTTGCATGCATGACCTTATAGTTCTGGCAAAATAATTGCATCGTACACAATATCTCATTTCGAAAAATGCTCCCACATTTCTTTCCGAGGCATAGTCCCAAAGGTAACTTTTCATGATCGCTATTAAATTTCTTTTTTATGCATTTATCATTATCCTTATTTACTTCATGCATGCAATAATATTTCAAAACATTCCATTAAATAGTTGCAACTTCCTACCACTTCCTTTGCCACATGAGTGAGGTCACTTCATGTTCAGTTGGGGGGAAGGGTTGTCATTCTTGATTTTTTGACTGGTTTTCAAATGAGTTGTCATCCCTGTGTACTATGTAAATAACCAGTGAGAGTTACCTTCCTAATATCTTTGCTTAAGACAAATTGAGTTAACCCTGAGCAATAAGAGGAATTGCAGAGAGATATGAATAGGGGTTAAGTCTAACAAGGTGGCGAAGTGAAATTATACAGAGGATTATAGACATGGGAGGTGACTTATTTAAGGAGAGAGCCATCTATGCACAAGGAGATTCATGAAGATGTGCTAGTTTTACCACTCTTCACCAGAGTAGGATGGCTCAAGTACTTAAAATTGACAGAATATGACAATGATATGGCCATAGAATTTGCAATTACATTGCAAAGTAACGAAGCAGTAGTGAAAGGGTTAATGGTTGATGCTTTTGAGGTAGATATAGCCCAAGTGACTGGATTGCAATGCACTAGGTCAGAATACCTAGCTCGAGATGATGCAACCACTACCAAAGAAGAATTCTACGAGCGAGGCGAGCATTTAGACTCAACAACTCAAGGTACAAAACACCTATCTCTGCCATTTTTTTGGAGCAAATGTGCTACCTAGATTATCAAGTATTTCACTTGTGATGGGAGGTATAATATGTTGTACATTGTGCACTTTAAATTGTTAAACCATCTTCATCGTGAGAAATTGGTGAATGTTCTGAACTACCTCTACAACTTCCTAAAGAGAATGGCTTTAGAATACCAAAAGAAGCCAGCAGATACTTCGGTGTCTCATCATTGTCTAATTGCACTACTGGTTAAGAGGAGTTTGTGGATACAATACCCACAAATTGATTGGGGGGCCTTTAAGGATTGTGTTGATATTTCCACCTTGTTGGAGTAACCTCATGAGGAGGAAGAAGAACCCCCATACAATGCTGAACCTAAAGATGAACATGTTCATAAAGAGTCGAATGAGGAAAATCTCCTTGAAAATAGACTTGAAGAAACAAGGGAACCTTCATTCTTTCCTCCTGAACATGTGACCCCAAAACTTGTAAGAAAGAAAGGAAAGAAGAAGAAGGCAGGAAAGGATATCAGCATAGAAAAGACAAAAAGGAAAAAGAAAGAGAAAAATGTTGATGCAGGGGAAGCAAAGGAGAAACAGAAGGGGAAAGGTAAAAAGTAGATAAAAAGGGTTGTTGAACAAGAAACCACTACCCCGAGGAGATCAGGTAGATTGAGAAAACAAATAGCTAAAGAAAAGATTGTTGAGCAGGGACAAGATTCTGAGGAAAGAGGAAATACTCTCGGGAATGTTCCTATTGATATACTTGAAGATGATATCTCTACAAATAAGGATGATATGAATGTTTCTTCAAAGAAGAAAAGGTATGTTTCTTCTTCTGACTCTAACTTAGAAGACCCATTTATTGCCAAAAAGATGAGAAGAGCAACCCCTAGTACCCCTGTTAAAGAAATTTTTTAATGCTTCTGATAACAATGATAGTGTGATGTCAATTTTGAGAAAACAAATGAATTTTTAGAAGAAAGAGACCTCCAGAAAGAACTTCAGGAGGCATTGAACATAATCAAAACCCTGGAGGATTAGGTAAAGAGGTTTGAAGAGGAGGCAGAAAAAGAAAAGAGGATACAGGAATTAGAGGAGAGGATTCAAACACAGAATCAAGGGTCTAAATTGGACTTGTTAACACAATTGGTTGTTAGCAAGATCATCTCAGATGAGGAGAAGGAACCCCCTCCATCATTTCCTAAGGTAAGAACTCTAACATACCATACTACTATTTCATTAGGTTTTGAGTTGATGAAAGTCACTAGCAGGTCAAAACAAAACGCAGAGAATTGGGATAAAGAAAGGAAAAATTTTAATGAAATAATTGAGAACCAGAATCTTGAAATTAAGAAATAGAGGCAAAGATGGTAGACATAATTGACAGGGCCATGAAAATCATTGAATGCAGACCACCTTCAAGGGTTTATGCATTATTTTTAAAAGAGAAATTTCTTAGTTTTGAATTCAATATATTTGTTAGTGACCAACCAGCTCTACAGTCTAGACACAATTTCTTCAGTTATTTTCAAAAGGTTAGTCTAGAATAACAAGATTAGCTATGTGAGTTATGTTTGCACAACTACCTAATGGAGGAAGATACATAATGGAATCCCTCCATAAATGTTGGAGATTTACATCTGAGAGAAGTAGCATCATACCTAAATAATGAAAAGTTGAGAGGAGAATTGATGGATAGGTATGAAGAATATGAGAAGAAGGTATCACTACCAATCAGACAAGAGGCACTTAACCCTAAAGATATCCTTACAAAATGGTACAAAGTTCTCTCTCATAAGGGCCCAAGCAAAATCATTATGGACTTAAGAATAAGGGATCATAGAAGGATACATAGAATGATGGGATCCATGTTACAAGGTTGTGTTAGATATGTGCAAAGCCTATGGATCAGTTTGACACCTACTTTTCAATGGAAAGAACCTAATTCCTTACATAACTTTATGAACATGTCTAAAAGATTACACAGGTACATTCAAATTTTAGAGAATAAAGGTGTGGCATGGTTTCCTCTTACCTACCATCCACCTCTACTCTTATATCCAGTTCCATACTGAAGATGAGAAAAGGGAGAGGAATGTAGGACTGCAGAAACTATTAGACTACAAAGCCTTTGATGCTACAATGGGTTCTATTTGAAACAGGGTGAGGTTGTCAGCGTAATTATGGACTTGAGACAAATAGTTTTACATTATAATTCATTCTCCTAGGTATTGTTTGAGTAATTTTTCTTAAGGGCAAGCAAAAGGTTAGTTGGGGGATGGGCTGCAGAATTAGTCTATTTTATTATACTTTTTATATTTCAAAGACTTCTTTCATAGCATCCTTTAAGACATTTATCCATGTTTGCACGATGACATGTTGACCTTCTTTATACTTCTAAGACCTGAACTTATAATATCAATATGGAATGTGATGATCATATTATATAATGAATGAATTAGATATAGATATGTATAAAAGTATAAATGAGATGTTTTTATGGTTAGTCATGGAGAATACTTGTGGTATATGCTTTGGGAACTAATTCTATGTGTAAAATTAGACGTGTCACAATGAAATCGAGCATTTGTAGCAGGTTGCAGACAAAGGAGTTAATAGAAGTGTGACTTTCAACACTAAGAATGTAGAGACAGCTGAAGACAATTATGGAGCATCATGGATAGTAATAAATTAGGGAGTGGATTTGTTTCAAATATGATTATGCACATTGTTCATGCATTAGACTTCTAATTTGATTTGAATTCTTCTTCTTATAGTCAGTAAGAATAAGAATGTGATCTTGACTCCACGACCTAGTATCTAGGCGCGGTAAATGATCAAAGTCAGTTAATTAATAAATAAGGCTCTCTCTCCAATTTTGTATAGTAAGGAGAAGATGAGATATATAAGGTAGCAGAGTCAAGTTGTAGAGAGTTCAGTTATCATTTCCTTTTCTATGTGTAAAGAGTCAAGCATGTTACATTTATGGAATACAATTTGGATATGACAAAAAAGATTTCATTGTTGAACAATTTGATATGAGTTGATTCTGTGCATGGAATAAGTTAAGATTCGATATGTGTTACAAAGATACGTAAAATTTGGATTAGATTTGGTTTCAGTTAAGGAAGACAGTCTCTTGAGCTAGCCACTCAAGGTACTGATTCTCTCCTTGTACATTTCAGTTAATGTTGGTTTATTAGTTTTCTGTTAACCATAATTTGAATTCAAGTTAGTATTATGTTTTGATCAAATAGATATAGTTCATGAACAAATGCATATCTGTGTGTGTAAGGGTAAAACGTGAATCAATCAAATGAATTTTATAAGACCCAAACATCAACAGAATAGAAGATAACAAGAAAGATTGAAAGAAAATAGCAATGAATAACACAAAGCAAACCTTCCTTGAAATCGATGCTTCTGTTGTTTGCCTATTACAATCGTCCTTTTGCAGATGAAGTAAGCCCTCAGAGAGTGCACTCCTTTAAGAGTTGTTCGAGGAAGTCGATGGTAAATGGCTATTGTGATATGCAATGAAGATGAGCTCCAAGGCAAGTATGTGATCTCAAGCTTAGTGAATGGTAAAAGGGTGCCAAAGGCGCGCTGGTGAATTTTTGCAGAGTAACAATATCAAAAGCCTGGATGATTAGAATGGAAGAATGAGGTTCCATTTATAGACTCAGAAGAATGAGAATCAACGGTTGAGAGGAGATATGAAGATCAATGGCTGAGGATGGTTGAGGAATGTGTAACCAGTTGAAATATGACAAGTGTCCCAGCTCCATCATGAAAGAAGGGATTTGACAAAATTGATTAGAGAGTTAACTCCATTGACTGAACAGTTAACATACTTGATTGATCAGTTAGAAGAGTGGATCATGGGATTGACTGAATTGATTGAGGGATTGACTCAATTGACAGGTTAGTTAACACTTTTGATTGATTAGTTAACTAACCTCTGATTTGAGAAGAAATAGGCCATGTGGGTGAGAGAAAAATAGGTAATTAAATATTAAATATATTTAATTACATGTGCAACCTGATGAGGTGGACAAGGTGAGGTGGAAAAGTGAGGTGTAAAGGTGAGGTGGATTTTTAGAATTTAGAACTTAGGATAGAGGAATTTGGATTAATTAAATAATTTATGATTATTTAATTATGTAGGACATTTAGAAGAATTTTAATTAAATAAATTGAATTTATTTAATTATGGGACAGTGAATCAATTAAATAAATTGGGAATATTTATTTAATTGATAAAAGAATGGAATAAATATTTAGAATATTTATTTAGGATGAATCGTGTCATTTTTAGGCGTATACATTTGCCCCTCTTTGATGCAATGCAGTTTATAGCGTTGCTTCAAAGAAATCGATAGTCTAAATTATGATACCTACCCCAGTTTGCCCCTGGTACAAGTTTAATGATGATAGGATGCCCCCTCGAGAGATTGGATGGGAAAAGGGTGAAAGATTCAGAGATGGACAATCTCACGAAGACGAAGGGGTTAGGATAGGTTGGAGGAAAAGGGATTAAGAAAAGAGTCGAATGATACATGATGCAAGAAGAATGATGACACACACAAGCAAGCGAGCAAGAATGCACAAATGATACAAGAACAAACAAGGTATTGCCCTTGTCAAGAAGTAAACCAACGATATACTGATAACGATATATGGCAATGTTGTCACGGTGGGGAACAATATATCCCTAGATCAACACAGCAGGCGTGTTGTCATGGCAGGGAATGGTAGATCCCTAGAGCAACATGAAGGATAGTGTTTGGTTTCAGGAAATGAAGCATGTCGTGTAAGATGCGTGCATTGGTCTGATTTTGACAATGCAACATCCTGTATAAGACGATTGATTGATTAACTGATCGAGTTGGTTTATGACCAGACAAGGATCAAGACCACTGATTGTGATTGGATCATTTGTGCAAGATTGACTTGACTTGATTGGTATGGATTAAGGATGGACCTTGCATTTGGATCATTGCTCAGACTGACTGGATAAGGATGAAAGATATGATGATAGATAGAAATCTGATTGATAGAAGAAAGATGCGATAGAAGGACTCACAAGCTTTTATTTGTATTGATACTCTGCATTGTCGGATCTTTATTGCATGGGGTATGGTATGGATGTATAAATGGATATAGGATGGATGCTTTACTTTTAGAGTGCTTTATTTCATCATTGGGCATTTTGTTTTTGGTACATTTTTTGAGATGTTGTAAGTGAATACAAGCATCTAGGTATAATTGAACCGAGATGACCTGAGTACTGCTTACATGGATTGTGATTTAGCAAGTTAATACAAGCATCTAGTCAAACTTGAATCTAGATGACTTGAGTACTTCTTGTGTTTCAACAAACAAGGATTGCCCCCGTTCATGTTATACCTTTGATGTCCTCGATGATCTTTTGCCGATCATGTCCTTAGACAAGGCTTCACATTACTAAACTTTAATCCACAAATAGCAAACAAAGAAAATAATCATGCCCCCATCATAGCATCTCTAGCTTTTGGCATCCTTGAGTAGCATAGGAAGGTATGATAGCAAAAATCAGGACTCGAACTGTTAACCATGTTTCT
This sequence comes from Cunninghamia lanceolata, assembly GCA_027924645.1. Classification (NCBI taxonomy): domain Eukaryota; kingdom Viridiplantae; phylum Streptophyta; class Pinopsida; order Cupressales; family Cupressaceae; genus Cunninghamia; species Cunninghamia lanceolata. Next base: position 15,498,295 of record BSBN01000194.1, on the reverse strand, counting down.
GATCTACAAAACATATTTGCATTGATATGTGTTTAGTTCTTGCCTTAATTTGCATAAAATCATTTAGAAGACCTTGGGTATTTGCTTTGCATTGGATAGGTTAAGATACTCACAGTCAAGATTTTTGCTTGAGGCGCGGGTTCTGCTTGCATTTGCTTGCTTGGTGAGAAGATTGCACAATCCTTATTGGGGAGACGGACCCTAAGGGACTGACCTAGTGCCTCGGGGGCGCATTGCTAAATGGCCTTGCCTATGTGACGACGCAGAGGCAACGTAGTTCGGGGTAAACCCTAATGGACCGTGGATGGACTAGAAGAAAGATGACAAGAATGAAGACAAGAATGGGGATGAATGGGAGAAAAGGGAAGCCTCGAGGGCGCATTAAAATAATGGCCTTGCCTACGTGACGGCGCAAAGGCAACGTAGTTCACAGACTTGGACCATGGACACTGACAAGAGACCCTATGCTAGGCTCACATTGAGGAGACGGTATGGGACAAAACCTTGGTTGACAAGGCCACAAGGAGAGTATCAAGCCATGATCGGTAACTGTCAAGTGTTTATTTGTGGGATAGATATGGGTCAAATGGGGCAAATGGAGAAAGAATGGACTCAAGGTGATTGGATTCCCAAAGATGGAGAAGGTGGTTTATCACAAGTAACGCCTATTTACCAGGTTTTCACCACTTGCTTTTATTTGCACGAGAAGCTAGAAAGTAACATGACGCCTGATTGCCAGGTTTTCATCACAATGCCTATCTAAGGTGCCTGTTTGCCAGGTTTTCACCAAAGGACAATTTTTTTGTATGCTTTCTATTTTTTTTCTGATTTTTTTGTATTTTCTCTTTTCAACTTTTTTTTGATTTTTTGATTTTTGATTTTACTGTGCCCCCTTGCATTGGGGTTCTCCAAGGTATAGAACCGGCGAAGGTGCATGCTATTGATTGGATCATCGAACAACTCACCCTCTGAAGTGGCCAACTAATATGCCCCCGATCCGTAAGCAGCTACAATCACATAGGGTCCAAGCCAGTTAGGCTCAAACTTATCTTTCTTTTCTCTGTCTTGTTGATTGTGAGGGTTCTCTTTTAGAACTAGGTCCCCAACCTTAAAGCATCTTGAGTGAACCTTGTGATTATAGCTTCTAGACATCATCTATTGATATGCTTTAAGATGATCGAAGGCTTTCTAGCGCCTTTCTTCTAGCAGCTCTAGTTCTTGTAACCTAGAGACTCTGTATTCTTCGTCTGATATGAGACCTTTCAATGACACCCTGAGGGATGGTAGTTCGACCTTAATGGGGAGGATGGCTTCTGAACCATAGACAAGGGCGTAGGGTGTAGCACCTGTGGGAGTGCGTATACTGGTTCTGTAGGCCCACAGAGCGAGATTGAGTTGGACATGCCAATCATAGCCAGCCTCATTGATAGTCTTCTTTAGGATTTTCAAAATGGTTTTATTCGATGCCTCAACTTGGCCATTACCTTGGGGGTAGTATGGAGTGGAGAAACAATGTTGGATTTTGAAACGCTCACAGAGCTCTCGGACATCTTAATTTTTGAATGGTCTTCCATTATCCATGATAATAGATGAAGGAATACCATATCGGCAGATAATGTAATTCAGAATGAAAGAGGAAATTTGCTTTCCTATGATGGTGGTTAGGGGAACGGCTTTAATCCACTTTGTGAAATACTTAGTGGCGGTTATGATGAATTTGTGGCCATTGGAAGAGGGTGGATGAATCTTTCCCACAAGGTCAAGTCCCCACTGGCAAAAGGGCCAGGGTGTCGTTAAAGGTCTCAACTCTTGAGCAGGTGCGTGGATCAGGTTCCCGTGTATTTGGCACTGTTTGCACTTTTTGACGAACTGATACGAATCCATTTCCATGTTTGGCCAGTAATAACCCAAATGCATGAGTTTCTTGGCTAAGAAGGGACCGCTGGAGTGTGTTCCGCAGATCCCTTCATGCACATCTCGCAAGGCAGTTATGGATTCTTCTTGTTCTAAACAACAGAGCAAAGTACTGTAATGCCCCGTCATGCAACCCTAGAGTGCAAGGCTAAAAGTACAAAATTACAGAACTAATTTTTTATTTTTGAAGCAAGTAAATGCAATAAGAGTAACCAAAGATGTCATAATACACGACATGAAGAAAAGTGCACTTCTAACTCCTCTAGGGAAACATAACTGCATTAGAGAATTTAAAGTATAAACCACACAAGTGATAACCATTTTACTACTGCTATAAATCAAATCAACTTTTACATTAGCAAGATAGTTAATTTATCAAGGTCTTAGTACAAGATTACAAGATTACAAGACCGATCTTGTCGGTTTACAAAAAAATGGATAAGAAAGTATACAACACCACCAAAGGTAGGAAGCAAACTGGAACTAGAACACCTCTACGCAGAACTTGAACCGCATCTCAAAAAAAAAACCAATGGATAGCTCTTACCACCCAACCATGTGGAACCCTGAGGTCCACCCCTCTGAGCTAGGAGATAAAGACAAGGATTCCACTAAGCCAAGAAACAACATCCAAAAATAAAAGAACGATAACTGACTTGACACAACCGACCATATCATCAAGGCTGCACAAGACAAGACATCACTCCAGAGGTACTACCAAGAAACAACAGAACTGCGTAAGGAGAGTGTCATCGCATGGTCCTAACATGGGTTACCCAGGCTATCTATCCCCAGAAGCCGGCCCCCATCTATGGTTACCCTGGTAGCCTCTCTCTAGGCGCCGGCCCCATAGGGTGACACATGCGGAGCTGACAGGTCCTCTCATGGAGACAAGGAGGTCGGCCTTGCCAACCAGGCCTTCTCATCCCATCCTTAGCCTGTGAGAGCACTCAAGGCATGGGTGAGGTCTCTTACTTATCTTGTTAAGTGTTTTAATACCCCAACCCTCTTGATTAAGTTATTAAGTTTTCCACATGCTTACAACTTCCATGGGGTTACCCAGGCGACCTCTCACTAGGCACCGACCCCACCATGAAAGCCACTCCCTTAGCGTTCTCTGATCAAACATACATACCACACATACAGGTAATAATCACCAATCAGATCCGAGCCATAACTTACACCATTCACTAGGCCACAACAATAAGTCCAAAGAAACCCATCAAAATTTGAAGCAATACCATCAAGAAACCAAGAACTATATTCAAGAGACCATTCTCATTCATTACAAGATATGAAAATCCAAATATCCCATTACATTGACATGCCACTATCTGGACCAATGATCAAGACACCTCACCTCTGGAGTTAGGTCCAACCAAAGATAAAGAAACCATAATCAGACAAGGTCAACACTTCCACATAGACAACAAGTGGCCATGACATCACACAAGATTCCTACTTCACAACAAACCAACATAGACCAAGCTCCACCCCAAGGTAACATAATACTCCAATACAAACATAAGCTATGACCAAGGAGGAGATCGAGTAAGAGTTTCAAAGGACTCCAAATTCAATAAAGAAATCAACTTACATCAAGTTATCACAAATAACAAGACTTCAAAACTTTAGGAGTTAATAGGGCAAGAATGGTGAACCATAAACTGAACATCCTTACTTAAACAAAGGTCAAAGAAACCTCATAAAATAATTCCATTAATAAATCAATCCCAAGTCAAAGACACTCTAATTACCCTTAATACACCAAAACACAATTCCTTGATTTCTAAAATAAAAGTATCTAAAATGAAGAAACTACATATACGATGATATCCTCTGTTCATGAAGCACGAAATAGAATATTACAAGCCTGACCAAAAGATTAATATTTAACAAGGTAATTAATACCTGAAGCACAATATTGTTACCTCAAGAATCAGGAACATTAATACGAATTACTTCCTTAATTTCCAAAGACAACTAAAAGTAAATACATTCCCTTAAGTCCATTTCCTAACAATTACCAATTGTAGAACCACAACAGTACTCGTAATTTCCTTTACATGCCATCTACTAACTTCCCTACTACAATTTTCAAATCATTACAACCCTAATTAATTTAACTTACCATTTAAGATCTGCCACTTATCATTTCTAAATAAACATCTATAAGAACTTTATTTACAATAAGCAAAATCTTTCTCCGACATTAAAACAATTACAAACAAAATCAAAACAACTATAACATAAATATTTCTCCAATAAGCACCTTCCAATCTACTAACTCTACGAGCACATTCATGAAAATAGGATAAATATCTTTAAAAGCATAATTTACTATCGCAATAGACTATTTACCACAATCTACTAATTTAAACTTTTATATATACCCTTACAGGCTTAAACTACAAGCTCTACAACATCATTCATAAATAGATTTTCTTAAAAAATTACATTCCTATTTCACAAGAACGATCACATGCCAAAACCATTATACAAATCACAACTTCAATTACAAACATTATAAAACAACCATTATAAACCTATACAATTTCCTATAGGCATAGATGCCCAACTAACCTTTTTACCAAATATCATTTCAAATCAAAAACACTATAAATGATTATAAATTTCACACTATCCATATGTAACAGATTCGCTAAGAAAACCAACTTCCAATTTAATTTCCTATCTAATAATATATCGTCTACCATTTCCTACTGAAATGCATATCTTTGTTACCAAGAGCAAAAACTTCCATTCATATATAACCAACTATGACTTCATGAATCTACGACTTCCCTAAAAGCACAACTTCCATTACCTTTTCCAACTGCCACAAATTCACTAAATAAATAAACTCCCATTGACATAAAACACCTACAACAAATATACTTATATCCCAAGCATAACTTTTATTTAATAATTAACCATATCTAACAAAACACACCATTAGGTTGTATACCCAAATGAACAATGTAATTTCAAGAACTTAGCAATACTTGAGTACCAAGGATAATACTACTATGCATCACTTAAGAGATTTTAACTTATTTAAGATAACATAAATAACTATGAAATAAAATAAACACAATATTGAATTCATTTCTATATTGTACTTTGGATAAAATAAATAAATAAAATTAAATACAATACCTAATGAATAATAAATAGTTACCCTATCATTACTCAATAAAATAATAAAAGAAATTAAATTTAAAGAATAAAATATCTCCAAATTCTTTTATCTAATAAGAAGTTTAACCAAATTTCTAAAAACATCTTCCCTAAGTATTGTTCATAATTTCCACAACTCTCTCTCTCTCTAACAACTTACTAAATTAAAACCTTATTTTATTAATTTACTAAACAAATTAACATTCCATAATAATGAGAGAAATCTCTTAAAAGATAAGGAAATATATATATATATATATATATATTTAAGATAACATACTATATTTTTATTTTCTCTCTAAACTAGTTCCCACTCCCTTATAAGAAAGTAAGGAAAATATAATAGTATGTTACCTTTCCTAATTCTATGTAGGTTAAGAGAAAAGGCAACTTTTCTTAAGTAATCAAGCTTTTAAGCTAAAATGGAGATGCCTCAAATGATGATTTTAAAACATAACTGAATATTCACAAAGGCATCTACCATTATACTAATCTAATTATTGCCTGGCAAGAAGAAATATTTTTCTATCTACAAGTTTATGTTCGTAGAATGATATTAATATTATATACAGAGATTCACACCCAGCAAGTGTATAGAGATTATGGTATAATACCATTGACAAGCAGAGGAAATAAAAGAATGGATTGTCATGCAGAGGCAAATTTAATGAGTGGATGGCAAAAAGATTTGATAATATTGCTAACATGTAGGTTTAAACTGAGACTGGATGCCTCCATAGCATGATCAAAATGTAGATTTAAAACTGAGATTCAATGCTCCTATGGAATGATCAATTGCAGATTTAAATCTGAGGTTCAATGCTTCTATGGAATGATCAAAATACAGATTTAAAACTGAGGTTCAATGCTTCTATGGAATGATCAAAATGCAGATTTAACACAGATATAGTCAAACCCATATTTTTTTCAGTAGTTTCCAGGCAGTCAACTTCTGTCTCAAACTGCACACATATGAAGATGAATCTCAAAATTCTGGGACATGGGTTTTGTGCAGAATGGCCCATATTGAGTAGTAACGTGGGCAGTTTCCTCAAATTTGAAAGGGTTTAGGAGTTACGGTTGAAACATTAGACTCAGGCGAGCACAGAAAATGTAGATAACTCATAAGGGAGAGAGATATTTTAATTCATATCAACCACAAGGGTATTTCTTATTGTAGATTTCAAATCACAATGAAGAACAAGGATTACTTCCATAGAGAACAACAAGGTTCAATTCCTTCAAGACTGGGTTGACTAAAATTCCTTTTACTCACATATTAACAAACAAAGATAAAGAAACAATTTATGCCTAAAACAATATCCACACAAATCAAATTAAGAAATGAAGAATAGGTTCAGATACACCTGTTATAGCAACTCCCAAATAGATGATCTGCTATGTACAGAGGCCGAAGATACGAGATTTCCTTCAACACTATAAAATTTTTCCTTTTCCCAATGTTGTCTCTCCCCTAAAATTTTCCATGATCCCTTCAAATATTCCTACTATCATAAAAATAGCCAAAACCATAATTTCCATCCCATAACTCTCCCGTTATTGGAATCCACTTCCTCAAAAATTAAATACATTAAATTTCATTAAGTTTTTCACCACCAGAAAGATTCTTCCAATCTTATAATTTATAACCACTCATATGAAAACTCACTAATAATAAAATTAAACTTATAAATACAATATAAAATAGTATCTAACAAAGGATATTTACTCATTTAATATGATATTAAATATTTATAATTTATCTATTATTACTATTAAAATTATTAATTAAATTTCTATCAAATATTATGTAATAATCATAATAGAAGCATTATTAGTTAATAATAGATCATAAAAGTATTTTTCCAACCACAAATAAACATTATTAATAGGACTCGACTATACATCACAACACGAGATACCCAACATAACAAGGCAAGACCACGACTCGAGACAACAACAGAAGACAAAGACCGACCTAGTGGAATAGACCTCGCATTATCTCCCATTATTAATACCCATTGGTGTAAGAACCCACTCGAACCTGGTATATCAGGTGGAGTCGAGGTTCGGTACCTGCAGCCTGCATCCGAGCAATTAGTTGTATAAAATCAAACACATATATGCCAACACACACAGAGAGTTAGAGAATTGCGGCTTAGTAGGGTACTCGAAGTGAGTAGTACTACACCGTCTCTGCTCTTGAAACAATATCATAACAACTTTTATTTGAATTCAACCACCACAATTCAAATAACACATGATGATATTAATTTGCATCATAACTAAAATAATAGTAGTGCCATCATAAACTCATAATACCTGTCTAATTATACCAGTCAAACATAGTTCATCAAAATAACATAAATCATGACCTACTAATCAACTATCTCAGACTGAATCAATGCAATGAACAACTAACAACTATCACCAATTTGACAGAGAGCAATGCAAAACCACCGCTATCACAAGCCAATGACGAGGGGGCACTACATCCTCCCTCCCTAGAACTTGACTTACTCCTAGAAGTCACAAATTAGGGTAGAACATAATATATTAACATTGTCATATTCCATTGCCAACATTCTCATCCATAATAACCAATTGTTCATATATCAAGCACAAATGTTCAACAAGAGAAACATCAATTCTTTACCTTTATGGCACATCCTGTGATCTACTCATAACTAATTACACTCTTCGGCAATCTCATATAATCCAAAGAATTGCAGTCACATATAACCAAGGAAAGGAATATATCTCATTTCTTATTTTCACTAATTTACAAGTCATGCAGAGTACAATTCTCCGTGGAGTCCTCCCTTGAACATACTATCAGAGGTTCAAAATGAACATGATAGAACAACACTTACAACAACTGGGGCCAACAGCATCCAACATTTGGAATAGCCACCATAGAGATTGTAAAAATAATTGCAAACCCAAGTGGGAAAATAATCAAATCCAACTTTACGTCACAGAGTGCCAGCAATTTCCAACAATAAATCAAGTAAAAAGAAAAGAGTTTTGGTGACCACTCCTGTCATAAGAAAGTTTAAAGAAATAAAATTCACTGCTAACCCCCAACAACACATAAAACAATCGTTAAAAATTTCAAAAAAACCAAATTATACAACAAATTCACATCACGATGTGGCTAATTTTAGTCACATAAAGGGAGTATCTGCTACACAACACTCAAGGACACAAGGTCCAGAATTTGTTAGAGAATGTACACCAACACTCAAATGATTTAGTTAACTACATCCTTTTATCTAAGAAACTTTTATACAAGGATTTAAGGCAACACAGTCGCTACTTATATACAAACAACTTCTATCTTTAATACAATACAATTTCTTTTTTTACTAAGCTATGAACATACACAAGTACTTCCTTATGCAAGAAAATATAAAGGGAATGTATGATGTCACACAGGAATAATTTAAAGCTATAATTGACTTACAATATCACATTCATGATCTGATGGGTCCAATGCAAGCTCCAATTTGATCCCTACACACGGTTCTCACACAGGCAAACAAAATGATAATTTTCATAAATCACAACAATTCTTCCATACGAAGTCATGACCAGCTAGGTGATAAATGTTAGGTTATCAACAACCATGTTAAGATACCCCGCACATGACATCACATAACCACATGACTCACCAAATGATTAAATCATTCCAATACTTAATTACATGCACTATCATTCAGGAAATTCATGTTGGCAAATATATCATCACATTTTCACAAATGAAGAAGAAAGAATACATCATAGACAAATAAGTAAACATGACATAAAGAATTCATTTCTTAAAGAGAAAGTCTGTAAACTTATCAACCTTCATACTAATACATACAGGTGAGAGATACTATTACCAACTCACTACAACGAGAAAATTGTTTAACCTAGGGCAACAATAACAATCGAGAGGTCTTAGTGTTGCAACCTGGGATACAGTTAATCTACAGAGTTTAAGCACTAGGTCACATAATGGGCTCAATTGTAACCAGAGTACCCAGTGTTTAAACTTGGTTCTGATACCAAATGTAATGCCCCGTCATGCAACCCTAGAGTGCAAGGCTAAAAGTACAAAATTACAGAACTAATTTTTTATTTTTGAAGCAAGTAAATGCAATAAGAGTAACCAAAGATGTCATAATACACGACATGAAGAAAAGTGCACTTCTACCTCCTCTAGGGAAACATAATTACATTAGAGAATTTAAAGTATAAACCACACAAGTGATAACCATTTTACTACTGCTATAAATCAAATCAACTTTTACATTAGCAAGATAGTTAATTTATCAAGGTCTTAGTACAAGATTACAAGATTACAAGATTACAAGACCGATCTTGTCAGTTTACAAAAGAATGCATAAGAAAGTATACAACACCATCGAAGGTAGGAAGCAAACTGGAACTAGAACACCTCTGCGCAGAACTCGAACCGCATCTCCAAAAAAAAACCAATGGATAGCTCTTACCACCCAACCATGTGGAACCCTGAGGTCCACCCCTCTGAGCTAGGAGATAAAGACGAGGATTCCACTAAGCCAAGAAACAACATCCAAAAATAAAAGAATGATAACTGACTTGACACAACCGACCATATCATCAAGGCTGCACAAGACAAGACATCACTCTAGAGGTACTACCAAGAAACAATAGAACTGCGTAAGGAGAGTGTCATCGCATGGTCCTAACATGGGTTACCCAGGCTATCTGTCCCCAGAAGCCGGCCCCCATCTATGGTTACCCTGGCAGCCTCTCTCTAGGCGCCGGCCCAATAGGGTGACACATGCAGAGCCGACATGTCCTCTCATGGAGACAAGGAGGTCGGCCTTGCCAACCAAGCCTTCTCATCCCATCCTTAGCCTGTGAGAGCACTCAAGGCATGGGTGAGGTCTCTTACTTATCTTGTTAAGTGTTTTAATACCCCAACCCTCTTGATTAAGTTATTAAGTTTTCCACATGCTTACAACTTCCATGGGGTTACCCAGGTGACCTCTCACTAGGCACCAGCCCCACCATGAAAGCCACTCCCTTAGCGTTCTCTGATCAAACATACATACCACACATACAGGTAATAATCACCAATCAGATCCGAGCCATAACTTACACCATTCACTAGGCCACAACAATAAGTCCAAAGAAACCCATCAAAATTTGAAGCAATACCATCAAGAAACCAAGAACTATATTCAAGATACCATTCTCATTCATTACAAGATATGAAAATCCAGATATCCCATTACATTGACATGCCACTATCTGGACCAACGATCAAGACACCTCGCCTTTGGAGTTAGGTCCAACCAAAGATAAAGAAACCATAATTAGAGAAGGTCAACACTTCCACATAGACAACAAGCGGCCATGACATCACACAAGATTCCTACGTCACAACAAACCAACATAGACCAAGCTCCACCCCAAGGTAACATAATACTCCAATACAAACATAAGCTATGACCAAGGAGGAGATCGAGTAAGAGTTTCAAAGGACTCCAAATTCAATAAAGAAATCAACTTACATCAAGTTATCACAAATAGCAAGACTTCAAAACTTTAGGAGTTAATAGGGCAAGAATGGTGAACCATAAACTGAACATCCTTACTTAAACAAAGGTCAAAGAAACCTCATAAAATAATTCCATTAATAAATCAATCCCAAGTCAAAGACACTCTAATTACCCTTAATATACCAAAACACAATTCCTTGATTTCCAAAATAAAAGTATCTAAAATGAAGAAACTACATATACGATGATATCCTCTATTCATGAAGCACGAAATAGAATATTACAAGCCTGACCAAAAGATTAATATTTAACAAGGTAATTAATACTCGAAGCACAATATTGTTACCTTAAGAATCAGGAACATTAATACGAATTACTTCCACAATTTCCAAAGACAACTAAAAGTAAATACATTCCCTTAAGTCCATTTCCTAACAATTACCAATTGTAGAACCACAACAGTACTCGTAATTTCCTTTACATGCCATCTACTAACTGCCCTACTACAATTTTCAAATCATTACAACCCTAATTAATTTAACTTACCATTTAAGATCTGCCACTTATCATTTCTAAATAAACATCTATAAGAACTTTATTTACAATAAGCAAAATCTTTCTCCGACGTTAAAACAATTACAAACAAAATCAAAACAACTATAACATAAATATTTCTCCAATAAGCACCTTCCAATCTACTAACTCTATGAGCACATTCATGAAAATAGGATAAATATCTTTAAAAGCATAATTTACTATCGCAATAGACTATTTACCACAATCTACTAATTTAAACTTTTATATATACCCTTACAGGCTTAAACTACAAGCTCTACAACATCATTCATAAATAGATTTTCTTAAAAAATTACATTTCTATTTCACAAGAATGATCACGTGCCAAAACCATTATACGAATCACAACTTCAATTACAAACATTATAAAACAACCATTATAAACCTATACAATTTCCTATAGGCATAGATGCCCAACTAACCTTTTTATCAAATATCATTTCAAATCAAAAATACTATAAATGATTATAAATTTCACACTATCCATATGTAACAGATTCGCTAAGAAAACCAACTTCCAATTTAATTTCCTATCTAATAATATATCGTCTACGATTTCCTACTGAAATGCATATCTTTGTTACCAAGAGAAAAAACTTCCATTCATATATAACCAACTATGACTTCATGAATCTACGACTTCCCTAAACGCACAACTTCCATTACCTTTTCCAACTGCCACAAATTCACTAAATAAATAAAATCCCATTGACATAAAACACCTACAACAAATATACTTATATCCCAAGCATAACTTTTATTTAATAATTAACCATATCTAGCAAAACACACCATTAAGTTGTATACCCAAATGAACAATGTAATTTCAAGAACTTAGCAATACTTGAGTACCAAGGATAATACTACTATGCATCACTTAAGAGATTTTAACTTATTTCAAATAACATAAATAACTATGAAATAAAATAAACACAATATTGAATTCATTTCTATATTGTACTTTGGATAAAATAAATAAATAACATTAAATACAATACCTAATGAATAATAAATAGTTACCCTATCATTACTCAATTAAATAATAAAAGAAATTAAATTTAAAGAATAAAATATCTCCAAATTCTTTTATCTAATAAGAAGTTTAACCAAATTTCTAAAAACATCTTCCCTAAATATTCTTCATAATTTCCACAACTCTCTCTCTAACAACTTACTAAATTAAAACCTTATTTTATTAATTTACTAAACAAATCAACATTCCATAATAATGAGAGAAATCTCTTAAAAGATAAGGAAATATATATATAAAAGATAACATACTATATTTCTATTTTCTCTCTAAACTAGTTCCCACTCCCTTATAAGAAAGTAAGGAAAATATAATAGAATGTTACCTTTCCTAATTCTATGTAGGTTAAGAGAAAAGGCAACTTTTCTTAAGTAATCAAGCTTTTAAGCTAAAATGGAGATGCCTCAAATGATGATTTTAAAACATAACTGAATATTCACAAAGGCATCTACCATTATACAAAACTAATTATTGCATGGCAAGAAGAAATATTTTTCTATCTACAAGTTTATGTTCGTAGAATGATATTAAGATTATATACAGAGATTCACACCCAGCAAGTGTATAGAGATTATGGTATAATACCATTGACAAGCAGAGGAAATAAAAGAATGGATTGTCATGCAGAGGCAAATTTAATGAGTGGATGGCACAAAGATTTGATAATATTGCTAACATACAGGTTTAAACTGAGACTGGATGCCTCCATAGCATGATCAAAATGCAGATTTAAAACTGAGGTTCAATGCTTCTATGGAATGATCAAAATGCAGATTTAAATCTGAGGTTCAATGCTTCTATGGAATGATCAAAATGCAGATTTAAAACTGAGGTTCAATGCTTCTATGGAATGATCAAAATGCAGATTTAACACAGATATAGTCAAACCCATATTTTTTTTCAGTAGTTTCCAGGCAGTCAACTTCTGTCTCAAACTGCACACATATGAAGATGAATCTCAAAATTCTGGGACATGGGTTTTTTGTAGAATGGCCCATATTGAGTAGTATCGTGAGTAGTTTCCTCAAATTCGAAAGGGTTTAGGAGTTACAGTTGAAACATTAGACTCAGGCGAACATAGAAAATGTAGATAACTCATAAGGGAGAGAGATATTTTAATTCATATCAACCACAAGGGTATTTCTTATTGCAGATTTCAAATCACAATGAAGAACAAGGATTACTTCCACAGAGAACAACAAGGTTCAATTCCTTCAAGACTGGGTTGACTAAAATTCCTTTTACTCACATATTAACAAACAGAGATAAAGAAACAATTTATGCCTGAAACAATATCCACACAAATCAAATTAAGAAATGAAGAATAGGTTCAGATACACCTGTTATAGCAACTCCCAAATAGATGATCCGCTATGTACAAAGGTCGAAGATATGAGATTTCCTTCAACACTATAAATTTTTTCCTTTTCCCAGTGTTGTCTCTCCCCTAAAATTTTCCATGATCCCTTCAAATATTCCTACTATCATAAAAATAGCCAAAACCATAATTTCCATCCCATAACTCTCCCGTTACTGGAATCCACTTCCTCAAAAATTAAATACATTAAATTTCATTAAATTTTCCACCACCAGAAAGATTCTTCCAATCTTATAATTTATAACCACTCATATGACAACTCACTAATAATAAAATTAAACTTATAAATACAATATAAAATAGTATCTAACAAAGGATATTTACTCATTTAATATGATATTAAATATTTATAATTTATCTATTATTACTATTAAAATTATTAATTAAATTTCTATCAAATATTATGTAATAATCATAATAGAAGCATTATTAGTTAATAATAGATCATAAAAGTATTTTTCCAACCACAAATAAACATTATTAACACGACTCGACTATACATCACAACACGAGATACCCAACATAACAAGGCAAGACCACGACTCAAGACAACAACAGAAGACAAAGACCGACCTAGTGGAATAGACCTCGCATTATCTCCCATTATTAATACCCATTGGTGTAAGAACCCGCTCGAACCTGGTATATCAGGTGGAGTCGAGGTTCGGTACCTGCAGCTTGCATCCGAGCAATTGGTTGTATAAAATCAAACACATATATGCCAACACACACAAAGAGTCAGAGAATCACGGCGTAGTAGGGTACTCGAAGCGAGTAGTACTACACCGTCTCTGCTCTTGAAACAATATCATAACAACTTTTATCTGAATTCAACCACCACAATTCAAATAACACATGATGATATTAATTTGCATCATAACTAAAATAATAGTAGTGCCATCATAAACTCATAATCCCTGTCTAATTATAGCAATCAAACATAGTTCATCAAAATAACATAAATCATGACCTACTAATCAACTGTCTCAGACTGAATCAATGCAATGAACGACTAACAACTATCACCAATTTGACAGAGAGCAATGCAAAACCACCTCTATCACAAGCCAATGATGAGGGGGCACTACAAGTACCATCCAGATCACATCGGTAAAGGGTATCAGCAATGATGGTGTAGCGGGAGGTTTGTCGGATGAAGGTTCGTTTTTGGTTGGAAGAGAGGTCCGGTGGGAGAATATTGTCCTTGAGGTAAGTATAAGTCTTACCGTACCAAGGTGAATCAGATCCGACTAGGAGATAAATGGAATGGGTTTCAAGGAGATCATAAGCCGGTTGCCGGATGGTTTCCACTAAGAACTCATACCGTGACTCATATTCAGGTATTTCTAGAAGAGAGGCTATGGTAGCCATTACATCTGCTACTTTGTTCTCTATCCTAGGTATTTGCTCGAAGGAGATGGTCCCAAAGTGTTCTTTGAAGTCGTCGACCATCCGTTTGTATGGGATGAGCTTCTCATCTTTGGTTTGATACTCATCATTGACCTGATTTATGATAAGCTGAGAATCACCGTAGACATGTAGTTCTTGTATTTTCCACTCAGTTGCCATCTTAAGACCAATCACTAAGGCTTCATATTCTGCTATGTTGTTTGTGCATGGAAACAACAACCGGTAGGACTTCAGAATTGTGTCGCCTTGGGGAGTGATAAACAGGATACCTGCCCCCAATCCATGGTTTGTGTAAGACCCGTTGAAGTAGAGTTTCCAAGAAGATGTTGATATAGTGAATAAGGACTCATCGGGAAACTCAAACTGCATGGGCTTGTTGTCTTGTAACGGTGCATCTGCTAGTTGGTTAGCTATGATTTGTCCCTTGATGGCTTTTCTGTCCACATATTTGATGTCATACTCACTAAGAAGCATTACCCACTTTGCTAGGCGACCTGTGAGAGCAGCTTTGCTGAGAAGATACTTCAATGGGTCTATTTTTGTAATAAGCTTAACTGGGTGTGCAAGCATGTAATGCCAGATTTTTTGTGAAGCAAAAACTACCGTGAGACATGATCTTTCTACTTGTGAGTATTGCAACTCATAGCCCACTAAGGTTCGACTGATGTAGTATACAACTCTTTCTTTGTTCTCGTAATCTTGCTATGCTAGAAGAGCTCCAAGAGCAGTGGGTGTAGCAGATATGTAGAGAATTAAAGGTTTTCCTTGTATCGGAGGCATGAGTATGGGAGGATTCATAAGGTACTCCTTTAGCTTGTTGAATGCCTCTTCGCACTGCTCATCCCATTTAAATGGAATGTTCTTATGTAGGAGCTGACTAAAAGGTTGGCACTTGTCTACCAGCTGTGATATGAACCTGCGGATGGCCTGCAGCTTGCCCTGTAAGGATCTCAACTGAGTTAGAGTCTTGGGCGGTGGCATGTCCATTATAGCTTTGACCTTGGCAGGGTCTACCTCTATTCCATTTGCCGACATGATGAAGCCTAGCAGCTTGCCTGAAGTTACCCCAAACACACATTTCTTCGGGTTCAATTTGACTTGGAATTGGTCCAACCGTCGAAAGACTTTTTCTAGGACATCCAGGTGTGAGTCCCTTGTGAGAGATTTTGCTAAGATATCGTCAACATAGTCCTCCATAGTTACATGCATCATGTCATGGAATATAGTTGTCATGGTCCGCTGATACATAGCACCTGCGTTTTTCAGCCCAAAAGGCATGACATTCCAGCAAAAGGTACCCCATGGGCAAGTAAAAGCTATTTTGTGTTGATCCTCTGGTACTATTTTGATTTGATTATACCCTAAGAATCCGTCCATGAGTGATAGCATTGTATGTCTTGCAGTTAGGTCAACTATGATATCGATGTTTGGCAATGGAAAGTCATCCTTGCGGCATGCTTTGTTTAAGTCTCAAAAATCATTGCATAGTTGAACCCGGCCATCCGGTTTAGACACTAGCACAATGTTGGATATCCATTCTGGGTAATCTATGGCTCTAATGAACCCCACATCTAACAATTTTTTGAGTTCTTCTTTGACCAAAAGTGATATGTGAGGATGCATTTTTCTCAGCTTCTGCTTTACTGGTTTTACTCCTGGATCCAATGGCAAATGATGTAGAATTAGGTTTGGGTCCAAACCTGGCATGTCTGCATATGACCAAGCAAAGCTGCCTCTCTTCTTCTTAAAGAATGGTACAAACCTGGTTTTCTCTGGTGGTGTGAGAGATTTGGCAAAGTGGATAATCTTGGGCTGCTCTTCGGTTCCAATATTCACGAGCTCTGTCGGCTCCACCACAATTTGTGACCTTTCCTGATACATATCACTAGGGAGAGTGTCAAGCATTCCATCGTCAGGTGCCACAGTTGGGTTTTCACCGTCAGATGCGTCCTTTCTTTTTACTATTTTGTGATCTGACACTGCCGCAAGGCAGTTTTCACTGTCAGATCCATTTTTGATCTTGATATTTTTGTGATTGGAAGGCTTGGCACCCTCCCCAAAGTAAGCCACGGTATTCAGTTCAATAGCAAAACTAGCTTTATGATCTCCCTTTGGCAAGTGGTCCCTAAGTTCCATATAATCAATGTAAGCATCATCGTTCTGGAACATATCTAATTGGGGGGTTCCTTGTAGATCCCAGTCAATAAGCTCAGGGTGTAAGAGGGGAAGGGAGTCAGATGAGAGACCTGATTCATTGATGGTGTGAATGGAAATGTTAGGAGTATTGGTGGGGGTAGAGTCCAGGGTGGTACTTTCTTCCAAGTTGTTTATCGCAATGGAATCTAAACTTTCCTCGAAAGCCATAATCTCAGGGATTGGCAAATCAGACTCTAGTGGTCTGTCCTGTTGCATTTGTCCCTTACGGTAGGGGCTAAGAGTTTGGATGGTGTTGACCTCTTTGTCATCGTAGGAGTGCTCTGTTAGCTCGTCCCACTCATACTCATTTGAATCATCTGAATCTGTGTCGCTATCCACTTGGAGTGTTTGGATTGTCTCCACAAGGCAGGAATTTTCCTTGGCTTTACCTTTGCCTTTGTATCCTAGGCCACTTGTGTTTCTAGCCGAAGAGGATGAAGAAGGTTGTATAGGTTCAACGATTCCTTCTCTTCTGAGGCCAATAGGGCCTTGTCCTTCATACCCCATCCTGTGCAAAATAGTCTCACCCCGTCCATAGAGTTCTGTAGGGAGTCTAGGCCGATCTTGGGGTGTGTTTTCTTCTTCAGCATAAAGCCATTGCAGGAGATCTCGCTCCTCTATTTCATCAGATAAGGTCCCCCATTTTACAAAGGGATTTGCGGGAGCTACAGGAGGAGCAGATGGCTTTGGAAAATGTTTGGGTGGATGTTTGGGTTGGCCAAAGGAGCGAGGAGACAAAGGCATCGTGGCAAGGTTGAGGCTGTGCTCAATGGAGTATTCCCCCATGCCACTTTCTTTTATGGTAAGTTTCAGTGGTTTGGGTCTTGAGGAGGAAGCTTCAGCGGTATGGTCCTGTTGCGGGGTAGGGGAAATGTAGGCTCTGTTGTTGGGTATGACACATTTGGGTTTTACATGGAAAGAATTGCAGTGCTGGTAGGGGTCGGAGTCACCTTGAATGGTGACCTACTTGCCATTGTGCGGGAACTTAATGCATTGATGATAGGTTGAGGGGACAGCCTTCATGGCGTGGATCCATGGTCTCCCTAGTAGGATATTATAAGTAAGCTCCCGATCAAGGACTTGGCACACCACATCTTTGATTACCGGTCCCACTTGAATGGGTAGGACAACTGTTCCCTTTGTGGTTCTTTCTTCCTCGTCATACACTTTAATGGTAATTTTCCTCCTTGGATCAACTGCTTGTTCGGAGAAACCCAGTGCAAGGACTAGCTTCAATGTGCAAATATTTAAACCAGCACCCCCATCAATGAGAACCCTCTTGATGCGGTGCTTGTGTATGAATGCGACAATGTGCAGAGGGGTGTTATGAGGTTGGGAGACATAGAGGTCATCTTGCTCAGTAAACGATATGGAATTGGAGGATGTTAGATTACCTACCATGGTCTGGAACTTCTCCTGAGCTAGGTTAGTGGGGACAGTGGTTTCCACTAAGGCTTTCTCAAGAATCTCCTTATGAGAAGGAGATAGACGCAATAGCTCCAATATGGAAATGTGAGCCAGAGTTTTTTGTAACTGGTCGATGACATTGTACTGATGGAAGGTGGATGGAGATGGTGACAACCTTGGAGGAACGGTATTGAGCGTGACTTTACCACTGCGGGTAATTATACTACAACCAATTCGGTTAGGTCCTGGTTGTTGGTTGGGTGAGATGACATTGACCTGTGGAATATGTTCAGAAATGCAGTTTATGGTGTAGTCAAATGGAACACTTGCATAGTTAGCATTACTCATCCCGCTATTCTAATTTGACCGGTTGCGATTAATGTTGTTGTCATTACTGTTGTTGCCATTGTTGTTGTGGCCATTGTTGTTGTTGTTGTGGCCATTGTTGTTATATGGCCTATTATGATTCAGAAGTGGATCCCTGTAGGCCACATGAGTTTCATTGGAGGTATGTTGTTGTGTCCCTCCCTGATTCTGATCCAGTATATCTTGTATAACATTTTTGAGGTGGATGCAGTTGTTAGTTGTATGCCCCCTTCCTCGATGATATTCACAATAGTCTGTGTCCTTCCAGTAGGGAGGTTTGACTATAGGCTCGTAATCACTTGTTGGCGGTAGAGAAATTTCGTTGTTAGCCAACAACTTCCTTAGTGCAGATTCTTGAGACTCACCCAACGGTGTGAATTTTCTCCTTGGATTTGAATTGAACCAAGGTCTAGGCTCTCGAGAGGGTGGTTTGTTGAGTGCACCATTGTTTGTGTCTCCCTTAAGAGTGAATATGGGTTGTTGTTTAGGAGCTGCCGTCTTGGCGTCAACTACCCCATCGTTGACCACATTCTCGTTCTTGGTCCAAAACTTTGATTTATCCATTGTGTAATTGGAATTAGGCGTGTCCTTGTATAGCTTGATAGCTCCTTTAGTGATCATAGCTTTTTCGATGAATAAGCCCATTTCGATGACTTTTGAGAATGATGTAGGGCATTGTATCTGAATTTGATAGCTAAGATCAGTATTCAAATTGTGGACAAATATTTCCAATAGTTGCTTCTCAGGTATATCATAAGAACACTTACTAGCTAGCTGTCTCCATCGTTGTAAGAAGGTGGCGAATGACTCACCACTCTTTTGTTTGGTGTTGCATAGATCTAGCATAGATACCTCGTGTTCTATGTTGTAAGAGAAGTGTGTTAAAAATTTATTGACAAGTTCATCAAAAGTTTTGATTCCTGGTGGGAGGTGCGAGAACCACTCCATAGCTTGACCACCTAAAGATCTTGGGAACAGTCTCATCAAGTAGGTCTCGTTGTGAGCTACTTCTAAACATGCGGCATTGAATTCCCAGATATGATCTCTAGGGTCCCCCTTCCCTTTGTATTTGTCGAACTTTGGGACTCCGAACTGATAAGGGAAGGGTTTCATGACCAAACTTTTGTCAAAAGGATACAGAGCTATATCATCCAAAGAGTAGTGCTTGGAACTTGTACCGGTCTTAAGGTTGGATATTTCTTGCTTTAGACTTTCGATTTGTTGTCTCACGTCCTCCATAGGAGCATTTTGATCTATGGGATTCTTTCCTCTATCATTTGCATGTGGGACTGTGTCATTTGTGTCTCTCTCATGATCATCACACCTCCGCTCATGATCATTGTCTACATTTTCCATGATGGAGCTTATGTCAAAGTCTGCGGGGAGTTTGATTCCGAGACTAGCAAGATGATGGAAGCATTTATGGGGGTCTTCAAGGAGCACCTTCTCTACTAGGCATTGGAATTTTCTATCTTGGATGTGCGCTACTAATTCTTCATGAGAAATTTCTTCGTCATCATCACGTGGTGGGACGAGGTGATTGGATGAGTCGGCCATTTCAATTTGCTTGTTGTATTGGGATCAAGTAAGAACCATGCAAGGTGAGGTGGGATGAAGTGGACTAGGATTAGAAATTTTGGCAAGGTGCCGACTAAGACTGTTGTGAATGGGATATCTAGGACAAGACTTGGACAACGGATTTTCTCGCTCAATGACTTCAAGTAAGATAGTTGACACAAGATGCTAGCCACTAGTAAGGGTAGTCGATACCAGTCTTACTGTGTAGGGCTTAGTCATTCAACAAGACTACTAGCAAAGGTACTGTGACCTACTAGGCTTACGTGAATTCACTAATGAAACGAAGAAGGACCTATGTCGAACCGGTATGGGATAGATTGACTTTGGGACAAGAGGTGCTTGGACAGAAAGTGAATGGGACGATGGACGAAAGAGAGACTTGGGTGAAATGGACGAAGACTGACTGCAAGGTTGAATTTGATCTCAGAAAGTGAAACTAGGCTGAAATGGGTGCTCCAATCAAGTGAAAATATTCTTTCAAAAATAGGGCAAGTGCTCACTATCGTATATGCGTTGAAACAAATGCGCAGCAGGAATGAACAAATGCGCCGTAAGTCACAGTATATGCGCAGCTCTGGTAAAATATAAATGCGCAGCAACAGTATGTATATGCGCAGCAATAATGTATATGCGCAACAAGTCGCTACAAATGCGCAGTAGAAAGGAGTATATGCGCAACTCTGATATTTTTGGCAAAATTTTTGGATTTTTCTTCTATTTTTGGTATTTTTTGGCTGGAAAAGGTCTTCCTGATATGATATTATGAATTAATAGCAAGAAAACACAGCAAGCACAAAGAATATTTTGTAGTTTTTCATTGTTTTTGTAGTTTTTTTGACTCTATTTTGGACTAAACCAAACAAAAGCAAGCACAAAAATCCTAGGCGAGAAATGGATTATAAGGGATTTGGGCCACTAGAACAAGAGGTATTTAATGCGGGCAACCGTTCAAGTGGTTACACGTGTGGCGGCACTACTCTCCGTTATGGAGTCTCCCAGCCTCAAAGGGTTGCGCCTGAGAGGGTTTTGGGGGAGGTTGGCCGTCGATGTAACATAATAGCACTTGTTGTAGGAAGTTTTCACCTCAAGCACAATTTATTTTAAGTGGCTTGGTAGGGCTTGGCATTAGCCTGTTACCACTCAGGGTCGTTCCCACTTGGACAAGCATGCATCCAATGGCAGGCCCCTCTTAAAGGTTAAACAAATAGAATGACAAGTCTGGTACTCTGATCACCCAGAAGAGGGGAGAGCATAAACCTATTGTCATTCGTCAAGCACAGAATACACTGATTAATCCAACCTAGTTAAAAGTGAAAAACTAAATGGGCTAATCTACTCAAACATAGAACTTTGAAGTGATTTTAGCAAGATAGCATTGGTTGAGTTTTAACCCCAGAAAGCAATGGTGAGTTCAGTTTTAAACCATGTAGCACGAGATAGTTAACTTTGAAGTTTTGGTCTCACGATATAGCAATAGTTCATTTTAACCTCAAGATCAATGGTGAGTTCAGTTTTAAACCGCGTAGCATGAGATAGTTAACTTTGAAGTTTTGGTCTCACGACATAGCAATAGTTTATTTTAACCTCAAGATCATTGATGAGTTCAATTTTAATCTTAGATAGCAATAACTTGGAAGGTGTTGTAATGCAAGCAAGAAATAATCCAGTTACTTTCTCCCTAATTAGAGCTAGATGAGGATTTGAATGAACATCAATTTTACTATCTCTTAGAAAGTGAAATGTGAACTATTTAGATGCAATTACATGGAACTAAACCTAAACCTATCCTACAAAACAGCTCCAGCAAACACCTGCAAAAAAGTTAGCATTAGCAAATTCCCCTAGAAAAGTACTAAAATCTCAGTCTATTACAGAAGCATAGCTTCAGTGATTAGATACGCAGAAATAATCAACAGAAGCACAGCAACTATGAATGCGTCATAATATTACACGTATGCATTGTGAAAAAGAATGAATGCGCAGTAATAATGAATGCGCAGTAAGAGTCTTCAAAAGCGCAACACAAATGAATATATGTGCAATAATGACAGAAGCACCGTAACGGTGCACAAAAGCGCAGTAAGAATACACAAAAGCGCAGAAAGAATAAAAGTGCTGCAGAAAAGGATATATGCACTGTAGAAATGTTCAGATGCACCGAAATAACCTGTGTGTGTCTGTGCATGACCAGTACAGAACCTGCCTTCAAAAAAGCTCAGATTTTGATGAGATAAAGGGGCAAAGGCCCCACGGTGGGCGCCAAAAATGTAAGGGTAAAACATGAATCAATCAAATGAATTTTATAAGACCCAAACATCAACAGAATAGAAGATAACAAGAAAGATTGAAAGAAAATAGCAATGAATAACACAAAGCAAACCTTCCTTGAAATCGATGCTTCTGTTGTTTGGCTATTACAATCATCCTTTTGCAGATGAAGTAAGCCCTCAGAGAGTGCACTCCTTTAAGCTGTGTTCGAGGAAGTCGATGGTAAATGGCTGTTGTGATATGCAATGAAGATGAGCTCCAAGGCAAGTATGTGATCTCAAGCTTAGTGAATGGTAAAAGGGTGCCAAAGGCGCGCTGGTGAATTTCTGCAGAGTAACAATATCAAAAGCCTGGATGATTAGAATGGAAGAATGAGGTTCCATTTATAGACTCAGAAGAATGAGAATCAACGGTTGAGAGGAGCTATGAAGATCAATGGCTGAGGATGGTTGAGGAATGTGCAACCAGTAGAAATATGACAAGTGTCCTAGCTCCATCATGAAAGAAGGGATTTGACAAAATTGATTAGAGAGTTAACTCCATTGACTGAATAGTTAACAGACTTGATTGATCAGTTAGAAGAGTGGATTATGGGATTGACTGAATTGATTGAGGGATTGACTCAATTGACAGGTTAGTTAACACTTTTGATTGATTAGTTAACCAACCTCTGATTTGAGAAGAAATAGGCCATGTGGGTGAGAGAAAAATAGGTAATTAAATATTAAATATATTTAATTACATGTGCAACCTGATGAGGTGGACAAGGTGAGGTGGAAAAGTGAGGTGTAAAGGTGAGGTGGATTTTTGGAATTTAGAACTTAGGATAGAGGAATTTGGATTAATTAAATAATTTATGATTATTTAATTGTGTAGGACATTTAGAAGAATTATAATTAAATAAATTGAATTTATTTAATTATGGAATAGTGAATCGATTAAATAAATTGGGAATATTTATTTAATTGATAGAAGAATGGAATAAATATTTAGAATATTTATTTAGGATGAATCGTGTCATTTTTAGGCGTATACAGTGTGTTTTCAAATCCTTTAGAGCTCAGCAGTTAGTCATTTCATTCTTGTCAATTCATTAAGTTAATTCTACAGTTTCCTTGTTTTAATAGTTATCTACAGACCTTGCTATAGGTACCTATAGAAACTAGGATTTATAGTTGTTTTCACTATTTTGTAATTCTATCAATTCTGGCAAGGTAGATTTGTTTGTTTAAAGTTAAGATAGAATGATTTAGGAACCATATGAGCCATGAAGGCATATACTTTGCAAGTACCATCATAAGCTTATGCTCCTTGGTTGATAATTCAATGTAGGAATGCATAGTGATAGAGTGGACTGTTCAGATAGGTTTCCCTTGAATTAGTTAAGTCTACAACACATTGGTTTTCCTCTACAAAGTTGTTGGTCTCAATTCCCTACAATATAATGAATATTGTGTCTTTCTTCATAATCAAACCATCCCACCTAACCTATCCTCCAACTAATGAAAATCCCTCATTCACCAAGGCTCACACTTTACCCTACTTGGTGGCATGCTCTATTGTAGGGTCTATGATGGTCCACCCTGCTTAGGTGTTTTAACTCAAACAAAGCTACATTAGTGATCCAAGAGGTGCATAATAGTATTTGTGGTGCTCATATTAGCAGTATTAGTTTAGCCAAAAAGTTTCTCTAAATAGGATATTATTGGCCCATAATGGAATCTGATGCACGTAAGTATGTCAAGATGTGTGTTGCTTTCCAAAAGCATTGAGATTTGACTCATGCACCATCACAAGCTCTTCAATCAATCACCACATCATGGTCATTCTCTACATGGGGCCTAGACCTTATTGGAAAGATAAACCCATCCTCCTCCAATGGATATAAATTCATCATTACTACAAAATACTTCACCAAATGGGAATTGAAGCCATCTCAGGATGCTCACCTACACCACTAGAACCCAAATTTCCAAATTCATACTCCACCACATCATCTGCCATTATGGCATACCCTCCACCATCATCATAGGTAATGATAAGTCCTTTAAAAACCATGAAATTCATGTCCATTGTGACCAATTCCACATCAAGCACAAGTGGTCCACTCCATATTAGCCACAAAGAAATGGCCAAGCTGAGGCATCAAACAAAACCCTCATTAAAATCCTTAAGAAAATCATCAATGATATTGGCTGTGACTAGAACCTTCACCTCAACCCCAACCTATGGGCATATCACACCAACATTTTGTACCATGACTAGTGCCACCCCATACTCCCTTGTCTTCGACATTGAGGCCATCTTGCCAATAGAGGTCAAGCTACCATCCTTGTACATTTATTTGTGTAATCTCATTGTCGATGAAGAATACTACGTGGCACAACTACATGAACTTGAACTCCTTGATGAACACTGACTCAATACATTAAATCACCTCAAAGTATACTATAATCAGTTGTCACAATTACAAAAATCTCACATCCACAAAAGAGACTCAAAGAGAACCAAAAGAAGGATAAAAGGGCAAATTTGAGCTAAATTGGTTAGGCCCATATGTAATCATTGCTAAATATCGGTAAGAATCATACAAGTTGGCAACTCCAAAAGACCAAGAATTGGATGAGCCTATGAACATTGTACACCTCAAGAAATTTCATGCATAAAGAGACTACAACCATTATCAAAATTATAAAAAAATCTAAAAACAAATTATCAAAAAATTCAAAAATTCAAAAAAAAATTAAAAAGCCAAGAGAAATAATTTTGTCCAATGGTGAAAACCATTTCTTATGGTGCCTCGGGAAAGTATCATGATGAAAACTTGGAAAATAGGGATCATGTGTAGTATTAGTCCTCCCTTACCTATGAGCACTCATCACCCTTCCATCCACAACACTATTCCCCCCTCTTATAATCACTTTTTAAAAATTCATTCCCCCCATCCCCCTAATCTCCCAATCTCTTGATCCCTTCCACCTCTGGGCATTTGCTCAAGTCCAATCACCTCCTTTCATCCCCTCCATCCCCTCTCATTATCCTCACTTTGGCATTTCATTTCACCTTCCCTCCCCCCTTCATTGGAATTACTCAACCAACATCCCCAACCACCCACTTATCCCATCCATTCATGTCCTTTTGCTTTGCTTCATCCCCTATCCCCCCACTAACACATGTGCCTTGATTTTGCTCTAGACTAGGTGCACCCACTTGTTAAATCATGCTTGGGAAGGGTGCCTATACATATAACCCTCTCATGGCATGACCTTAAATCTACACCCACATGGTTAACTATCCCCCCTATGACATTTCCCTCTCCACACATCATTGTCATAGATTCCCCACTTATTGGAGCAAAATGCACTATGTTCCTCCCTCCTATCTACTCCTTGTTGTTAGCTATCCTATCTTTTTTCCTCACCCCAACCCTCCCCCATCCTAATCATTGCCCCTCCATCCCCTACACCCCCTTGGCTTCAGCATTGCACCATTGGATGATCCACTTTTTTGCATGTTTTCTTGTATTTGTTAGTTTTGTTTGCATGTTCTTATGTGTGCTTGTGTGCACTTATCCACATTGTCCCATAATACACAATGTCAATATCTCCATTATCCATTATATTATGATGTGTTTTAATCACATGTTTGCTAGGGCATGACAATATTTGCATCTTGTTTGATTGTGTTTGTCCTTCATGCACCTAGCGCACCGTCATCGTGATCCATTATATCATGGTGCATTTAATGTCATGCTACATCAAATTTATTTTTCTCTTTTGCACATATATTATCTTTGCATCATGTACTTGTCAAATGCAGACACACACATCATTCCATCCATTACATCATTTTTTATCACATATTCTATCATATCATTTTCTATCATATTGATATCACATTGAATGTTCCTATCACATTTCATTCATCATCTATTCTATTCTATCACATCATCACATTCTATTCTATTCCATCACATTTTTGTCATATCATCCATTTATATCCATTAAGTCATGTGCCATTACCAAAACAAGAAAGCATACATGAAACATAATCAAAATAGCTATAATGAGACATCATATCACAAACACGTGTGAAAGGAAGCTAGGTGTGCGGAAATCGCTTCCTACACTAATCTAATGAGGGGAGGGGAGTTCAAATTCAATTTTATCCTTACTATTACAGCAATGTTAAACCACTAATAGAGATATTGCAGCAAACACATACACAAGAAAGTGAGACAGAAGAAGAGAGACAAGATATACGTGGGGAAAACCCTTATCGGGTGAAAAACCTCACACTCCAAAACCTGCACAATGTATTATCAAAACTGAAATGGTTTACAATACACTTGCAATGCAAGCTCTCAGGAGTCTTCGACACTCGAATCTGGAGACAAACCGGCAGCATAATAGTACCTGTCAAACCTGTAATACATCTCCTCTCAAAAGCACCTATTTATATAGAATATACAAGGCAGAAATGGCTCCACATAGGCATGGGCGTCCAACATGGCCTCATGGCCCAAAACCCATGCCTATGGACACTTGTCCAACTTTGTAGGATGTGCGTGACACTTTTCAAGTCACCCAATCCCAAGGAAGTCACCTATTTCCAGAATGGGCTATGACAGATGCTCTTATGACTCTTATAACCATCATAGAATCTGTCATAGCTGTCATAACTTACACCTATAAGAGAATCTGTCATACACAGACTATAAATAGCATATTCTATTACAACATGTCATAGTCCACCTTGGGAGGCCCAAAGATGCCTTTTTCAAAGATGCTCTTCGACACATGTCTTCACCTGTCATAGAATCTCCTATTTCTGACTCTTACATGTCATAACTTCGTCATAGGAATCTGTCATGACCGTTACAATCAGTATTCCCTTACACAACATCCAAGATGCCGACACATGGCAAAATATTCCTACCACTAAGTGGGACCCCTATCTCCTCATGTGAGGACAAAATTATATGTGGTCATATGCCATGTAGGATGACACATCACCGTGTCAACTCCCACAATATGACAACATAGGATTTGCATCCAATTAATAAAATAGGCAATTAATAAATAAATACAATGTAAAAATACAAGGAATTACCAAGGTTGAGACACCTTAATTACCAACATTCTCCCACTTGTCAAACACCTTGTAAGAGCCAATAGAATTAACAAGATTTAACTGCTATAGGCTGAGAGGTCCATAGACTCCAAACACCATCTGAACTTTTCTATGCCCATTGGTTTCGTCAATGCATCTGCAACATTCTTCAAAGTATATACCTTCTCCAAATTTACCTTTCCATCCTCTACCATGTCTCGTACAAAGTGAAACTGTACATCAATATGCTTTGTTTTGGCATGGAAAGTTAGATTCTTCACAAGGCAAATCGCACTCTAATTGTCACAACTGATCGTAATCTGACTTGCATCAACACCAATATCTGAACACAATCTCTTAAACCAAATGGCTTCCTTACAAGCATGAGTTGCAGCCATGTACTCATCTTCTGTAGTGGACAAAGCAACCACAGGTTGTCACTTACTCATCCAACTAATTGCACCACCAAACATAGTGAACACATAGACATTGGTGGATCTCCTGTTGTCAATGTCACCTGCCCAATCAGAATCCACAAATCCACGAATACAAACTGAATATGGAGGTCTTGTAGCATTGCTATGATAGCAAATGGAATACTTGGAAGTACCCCTCAAATATCTAAACACTCGCTTCACTGCATCCCAATGTACTCGTCCAGGATTAGCCGTAAATCAACTAAGGACTCCCATTGCTTGGGCAATGTCTAGTCTTGTGCAAACCATGGCATACATCAAACTACCAACAACACTAGCATAAGGTAATTTGCTTATGTCCTCCACCTCACTAGGAGATTTTGGACAATCACTTACAGACAACTTTGTTCCCAATGAAACAGGAACACACAATGGTCTACAATCTACCATGCTGAACCTGTCCAACATGGTCTTCACATACTTACTTTGGCTTAACCAAAGTTTTCTGTTAGCTCTGTCTCTTCTGATTTTCATTCCTAGAATGTACCTAGCTGCCCCGAGATTTTTCATCTCAAACTGTGCTAACAACTGAGACTTTAAATTAGAAATCATATTCTTACCATTCCCAATCAACATATCATCAACATACAACGTAATAATGAGAATGCGATCATTGTCAAATTTGTAATACACACAATGATCTAATTTTGATCTCAGATATCCAATCAACAACACAAAGGCATCAAACTTCAAGTACCACATCCTAGGAGACTGCTTCAAACCATACAAAGACTTATTTAACTTGCAAACCAAATTTTCTTTACCTTTCTCTATGTAATGATATGGCTGTGACATGTAAATCTCTTCCTCCAAATCACCATGAAGGAAAGATATCTTCACATCCACCTGTTCTACCTCTAAATCATAAGCAGCTACAAGAGATAACAGGAATCTAATTGATGTCATCTTTGCAACAGGAGAGAAAATTTCACCATAATCAATTCCCTCCACTTGTCAGTACCCCTTCACAACAATCTAGCCTTGTACTTTTCAACATTGCCATCTGCATCAAATTTCTTCTTGAACACCCACTGGCATCCAACATATTTCCATCCTTCAGGCAAAGACACCAAGTCCCATGTTTTGTTCTTTTCCAAAGAAGCCATCTCATCCTCCATGGTCTCCTTCCAGGAACCTGCATCTTTAATGCCTATAGCCTCTTTCACAATTATAGGCTCATCAGTGTTAGTAAAGAAAAAGCACAACTAGAATCAAGTAATGAATATCCAAACCTATTAGGTTGCTTTCTTATTCATGTAGACCTCCTCAATGGCTGAGGTTGAGGTTCTGCTTCTTCTGAGCTTTCAGAGCTGCTAGAGCTCTCCTCATCATCAGGTCTCACAAGGTCTGTTTGTTTAGCCTTCTCAAGGGTAGAAGGAAACTAAACCGCATCCTCTTTTTTTTCTATCTATTTTGGCTATAGAACAATGGAAGGTGTTAGCTCTCTAAAGATAACACTTTTGCTATACAACACTTTTTCAGTCACAAGATCCCAAAGCTTGTATCCTTTCACACTGACACCATAGCCAATGAAAATACATTTAATAGCCTTGTTCTCCAATTTAGACCGTTTCTCCCTAGGCACATGTGCATATGCCTCACAACCAAAAACATGAAGATGCCTAACTGAAGGCTTCTTACTAGACCACACCTCCATAGGTGGTTTACCAACAAGAGCTGATGTAGGAGATCTGTTTACCAAATAGAAAGCAGTGGCAACAACTTTAGCCCAAAACTTTTGTTCAAGGCTTGCTCCACTAAGCATACTCCTAGCCTTCTCTATCAATGTCATGTTCATCCTCTCTGTAACTCCATTTTGCTGCGGGGTATATGGAGTTGTCTTATGCCTTTTAATCCCTTGCTCTTTGCAGAACTTATTGAATTCTACCAAACAAAACTCACCACCGTTGTCAGTTCTTAAACACTTAATCTTTTTACTAGTCTAATTTTCAGCAAAGGCTTTAAACTCCTTAAACTAACTAAAGACTTCAGTCTTGCTTCTGATAAAATAAACCCATGTCCTTCTACTGTAATCATCTATGAAAGATACAAAATATACAGATTTTGAAATCGAAGGAACATTAACATGACCAAACACATCAGAATGAATAAGATCCAATACACCAGAAGACAAGTGAGAACTAGAGTAAAACTAAACACGATTTTTCTTTCCATAAATGCAATGTTCACAAAAGTCAAACTCGAGATTACAATCATTTAACCCCTCAATGATGTTTTTATTTTTAAGGGTACGTAGACCCTTCTCACTAATGTGGCCATATCTCAAATGCCATAACATAGTCTTTTCCGCAGGAAGTTTAACTTCCAAAGCATGTGCACTACCATCAAAACTAGTTACAACAGATTTCTTCATTGCTCATTCAGATGGTGGGGATGAAGTGACTGCAGCTCTTTTCTTTGAGTCAGAAGAACTATTGCACTGTGAAGTGCATGCCTCCAACTGAAACAGAGTACCTCTCTGAGTACCCTTCACAAGCACCATAGATCCTCTAGTCATCTTACATCCATCCTTCAAAAGGACAACCTGCACACCTGCATCATTCAACATACTTACAGAAAGTAGGTTCCGTGCAAGGCCTGGAATGTGCATAACTCCAGTGATCCCCTTCACTCATCCATCAGGGAATCAGATTGAGACTCTTCCA
This sequence comes from Cunninghamia lanceolata, assembly GCA_027924645.1. Classification (NCBI taxonomy): domain Eukaryota; kingdom Viridiplantae; phylum Streptophyta; class Pinopsida; order Cupressales; family Cupressaceae; genus Cunninghamia; species Cunninghamia lanceolata. Next base: position 15,467,201 of record BSBN01000194.1, on the reverse strand, counting down.
TGACCAACAATCTTTAGATGAGAGTCGTCACCCAGGTACACTCTTCCACCATCGAACTCTTCATATTTCATGAACTAGTCTCGATACAAGGTCATGTGGAATGATGCACCATAATCAATCAACCACACATCATTAGATGCATGGGTGGCCAAGGCTGTGATGAAGGCATCACCATCATCTTGTGACTTGTCAGAATCTGAATCAGGAGCTTTCTTCTTCTTTTTCTTCTCCTCTTTGCATTCCTTTTAGAAATGTCTATTTTTTCTACAGTTCCAACAGAGAGCCTTGGGCTTTCTAGGAGATTTAGATCTCCCACAGGATTTGGATCTGCCCTTATCACCTTTCTTGTGCTTCTTCTTCCCTTTCTCTTTGGGTCTTCCATGAACCGGAAGAGCCTCTTTAGCTGCCTCAAAAGACTTCCTCTGCATTTCTTCAGATAACAGCGAGGACACCACATCTTCAATCTTGAAGGTGGTAGTAGTGCTTCCGATAGCCATGACAAGATGATCCCACAAATCTGGTAAAGAACAAAGCAGGGTCATACATCGATCCTCCTCCTCCATTTTCACACCCACAGATGTCAACTATGCAACAATCATGTTAAAAGCATTCATGTGATCAACAACAGATCCTCCGTCTTCCATCTTTAGAGAAAACAACTTCTTTTTCAAGAAAAGTTTGTTTACCAAGGACTTGGCCTGATAAACATCACCCAACTTCTTCCAAAGATCTTTCGTGCTCTTCTCCTCATGGACATTCAACAGGACAAAGTCCAGCTAAACAAAGTCTTATGAGACCCTTGGCCTTTCGATCTTTGAGGTCCCAATCAGCTTGTGACATTGTTGTAGGTTTCACACCGGATACCATTTCCCATAGGTCACAATCAACAAGTAGGTCCTCCATCTTGAGTTTCCATAACTCGAAATTAGTGCCATTGAATTTCTCAACCTCTAACCTTCTATATGTGGTTGCCATCTCCTTGTTGTAACAAAATACAAAATACTCTACACAAAACTACCACTCAACCTAAGATCAGCTCAAAAAACCCCTACCCAGTAGCTAGAACCAAAACTGGCCAAGCTCTGATACCAATTGAAAGGAAGCTAGATGTGCAGAAATTGTTTACTACACTAATCTAATGAGGGGAGGAGAGTACAAATTCACTTTTATCCTTACTATTACATCAATGTTAAACCACTAACAGAGATATTGCAACAAACACATACACAAGAAAGTGAGACAGAAGAAGAGAGACACAAGATATACATGGGGAAAACCCTTATCAGGTGAAAAACCCCACACTCCAAAACCTGCACAATGTATTATCAAAACTAAGATGGTTTACAATACACTTGCAATGTAAGATCTTAGGAGTCTTTGAGACTCGTATTTGGAGACAAACTGGCAGCATAACAATACTTGTCAAACCTGTAATACATCTCCTCTCAAAAGCACCTGTTTATATAGAATATACAAGGCAAAAATGGCTCCACATAGGGATAGGCGTCCAACATGGCCTCATGGCCCAAAACCCACACCTATGGACACTTGTCCAACTCTGTAGGATGCTCCTGACACTTGTCAAGTTACCCCATCCCAAGGAAGTCACCTATTTCCAAAATGGGCTATGACAGATGCTCTTACGACTCTTACAACCATCATAGAATCTGTCATAGCTGTCATAACTTACAGCTGTAAGAGAATCTGTCATACACAGGCTATAAATAGCGTATTCTCTTACAACATGTCATAGTCCACCTTGGGGCACCCAAAGATGCCTTTTTCAAAGATGTTTTTTGACACATGTCTTCACCTGTCATAAAATCTCCTATTTTTGACTCTTACATGTCATAACTTCGTCATAGGAATATGTCATGACCATTATAGTCAATATTCACTTACACAACATCTAAGATGCCGACACATGGCAAAATATTCCTACCATTAAGTGGGACATCTATCTCCTCATGTGAGGACAAAATTACATGTGGTCATATGCCTTGTAGAATGACACATCACCATGCCAACTACCTCAATATGACAACATAGGATTTACATCCAATTAATACAATAGGCAATTAATAAATAAATACAATGTAAAAATACAAGGAATTACCAAGGTTGAGACACTTTAATTCCCAACAATGTGCACCCATCAAAATCACCATCTAATCTAATAACACATCACATCAACATTGAAACATCAATCACTATGTCACATCCAACACTTGTATATACCAAAATAATGGTGTGTATAAAATATCAATACATCAATATGGTTATCTCATAGATACATCATACAAAATGGTACATGGCTTCATCATACATCCATCTCCACACTCTGTGCAGTCATGAACAACTACCACTATCACCCTTCCCCTCCTGCTATCCTTTACATGACCTTGGTGATGGCGGTGGCATGGTTGATGACCCTGGCCATGGTGGCCTACTCACTAACTAGGATGTCCTTGGTGTCCTTTCCTCTACTAATGATGCCCCTGATCAACTACTCGACACCTCTAGAAATGTTGGCTCTCTTTGATCCACTGATACTACTTGTTGATATAACTCTATATAGTATGTTATCTTCCTATGTGCCTAATCTATCCTCCTATTCACACTCCCTAACTCCATAAGTGCATGTCCCATACCCTAACCATCCAATAATATCCTTCTTGTATCTCAATCCTGTCATTATCTCTATGACTCTACCATTGCCCTATCCCACTTTGCTCATAGTTTTGTCACTACCCCCTACAAACTAACTATCTATGTCTATCTGACACCACCTCCCTACCTATATCTACAACCTCCACTTATATCTCTCTAGTTGCATCTCTGCTAGCTTCCTCTACATCATCTCCTCCTCTACCTACCTTGCCCCTCCTTGCCTCTAGCTATTGTTTCACCTCATCTCACTTCATCTGAGCATTATCCTTGTCCCTCTCCAATCCTACTATCATGACATCTTGTGCCACTATCTTTTTTATTAGACTCTCCCATCTCAACCCACCTAATCTTGACATCTCTACTCATGATGTACCTCCCCTATAGGACTAGCCTGCATTGCCTCCATCTCTATCTCTAGAACCTATGCCTCTTATATCATCTACTCCTCATTCGTCTCCATTGCCAACATCTGTATACCTACACCCTTGGCTCATCTTCTACCCTCTACTCCTCTTGTCTTCACTAATCCCCATGGACTACCTCCCTACCTCCCACCCCTACCTCTCTTCATCATCTCCACTCACAACATACTACTCTCCTTAGGTGTCATCTCATGATCTGTGCAACTAGGACTACCAATCTCATCAGCCTCACCCCCTCCCACCATGTATCAAAACATCTATTACCCCCACACCCCACACCTCCTCTCGTGGAACCCATGATAATATAGTCTGCCTCCTCCAACTCTTTGTTGCCCCCACCTAATCCACCTACATACCCCACAATTCCATCTCTTGATATAATCAAGCAAACAAATGAGGATATTTGGGTATCCCTTGTTGAATCCTAAACTAACAAAGCACTCTATCTAGCAAATACCACTCAGTGATATACTCTTGTCAGCCCATTATGTAGCACTCTATCAAAACTCTCTCCCTAGTTGCACCATCTCATCACCCCAAGCCTCCATGCCTCTGTACAACCTCCATTTGATATCCTATCACCTAAGATCATCTAGCACCCAATGATAGTGGCCTACCTCTCCCAAATGCCTCTCTCTGAACCCCTCTCGTCAATCCCACCTATATACATATGGTTGTTGTGGTTGTCTCTCTTGTCTCATCCACTCTAGTTGCCATACTATTGTGTGCTCCCATGCCCACACCTATTGTAGTGTGGTCGACACAATGCTCTACCCTGACTGGTAGGCCACCAAATGTAAATCCATGTATATTTATGCCAACACACAAGGACCCCATGCAAACACCCTAGCATCCTCCATCATTTTGGATATGCACTCTACAAGCCCCATTTGAGAAAACCTCCTTGTCTTCTTTGGTAGCAAGACACCGCTGACAAGACCCACCAACACTAGCGACAAATCATCCACTAGCCCTCTCATAAGGAATATCCATATCTAGGCCCATCCCTCACAGTGGGGTGTCCCTCTGCCCTGTTAGTTTCAACATTGCCCTATGCGGGTAATCCTTTCCCAATACACCATCTCCCATACCACAGATATCTACAAGATGTTCCATATGTCCTTCAACATCATCGTCATCTCCCCAATTGATAGATGGAATGTTCTTATCTTTGAATGCCACCTCTCTACTAATGTTATCAACATCACCATGTCTGCCTGCACCTCTAGCATCATAACCATGTTATATAACTTGATGAATACCAAAAAATCCCACTTCATCTCCCCAAACCTCTACAGTAGTTGCAACACTATCAAGTGCCTCTCCCACACCACTAGCATAGGAAAATCCTCTTGCATCCACACCAACATCTTATTAGTTCCTCTTTTTTTCTACCCCTATTCAAATTTAAAATATCAACAACTAGAATATGGGTGTATAGACCATGCTTTGGGAGTCTAAATTCTGGTTGTCCCTCTCTAATGACTAGCTAGTAATTCTTTCACCTTATAGTTTTCCCTGTAGGCACAAGCACCATGCCACCATGGTGCATGTGCCAATTCTCACCTTTCTTATCATGCACAAGCACCAATTACTGGTGGCACCTATGTCTTGCCCAACCATCCATGGGCACAAGAACCACAACATCCTAACACCCTCATTGTCTTAAACCTACCCTCATATAGGAGCACTACGGTACCCTAGCACCTCTGCCATTCTATACCTGCCCTCAAGCAAGAATGCTACGGTCCCCTAGTGCCCCCTTGCAACATACCCATGCTTAGGCAAGATCACTATGGTACCCTAGTGCCCTTGCCATACCAAACCCACCATCAGGTAGGAGCACTCTGGTCCCCTAGTGTCCTTATCGTCCCATACCTGCCCTTAGGTAGGAGCGACATGGTCCTCTAGCGGCCCCACCCTGCTAAACCTATCCTTGCATGCAAGTGGCATAAAGTCCTATTGTCCCCTCCCTATCAAATATTCTCTTAGTCATAAGTGCCCTCAATCCCCAGTGCCCTTATCAAACCCCCTAAGGTGCACACGCTAGGCTCCCCTAGTGCCTTTGGCCTGCAATCCTTCTCTAAAAGGCACAGGTACCATGTAAGCATGGAACCTATGCTAGGTTTGTCCAAGCACCATGCTTGTGTGGTGCCTCTTCCTAACACTCCCTATTGTCTTTAGGTGCAAGCACCAAGGATTCGTAATGCTTGTGTTGTACTAGCACAGGCTCCACACATTCATGGCACCTACAACATGCCCCACCCAACACTTAATTTAAAATTTAGAAAACATTCCCCCAACATTAGCAAAAATCACCCCCCTCTAGCCTATCCCTAATGTTTCTACCTTTTACCCCCCTTAACCTACCTAAAAAATGTAAAAATTAAACAAAAAATAATTTAAATACAACTAGGAAAAGAAACTATTGTCGCTCCTTGCAAGTCATCGATACTCTCGAATGTGCTTACTTTGATGCCCCACCCAAATTATCTTGATCATCTCCATCTCTCTTTTTCTATCCAAAGCTCATTTTCTCTCAATTAGAAGAGTAAAAATGAGCTTTTCCCCTCCCTTTTCCCCTTTGATACCTCTTTTCCCACCAAAAAGTGACTTTTTCACTTTTTCTTCTTTTTATTTTTCTTTTTTCACCTCCTCCTCCATCTTTTTGTTATCAAGAGACCCCTTGGGCCCCATTTAGCTAGCCAACTTTCTTGAGGGGGCATCATCATTCCTATTTTCTCCTCATCATTCTTTTGATAGGCTAGGACAACTCGTCACTAATTTCTATTTTTTGCATTTTTTTTTTCTTTTTTCTTCGAAACGACGCCACTTCTTTTAGTCATGACACCATATCAAAAGGGGCAAAATGTAGACACCCAAAATTTGTTTCATCAATTTCCTGTAATTATTCCCAAATTAACCATTTTTGTCACTTAGTTAATCCCATGTCATAATTAATTAATGCAACTAATTAATTAATATGACTAACCTAACCATTTTCCTCTCATGTCACAATTAATGCAACTAGCCTAATTGATTCCATCTCCATCATAATTAACCAATTTTTCATCCCTAGAAGGTTAACTAATTAAATACACATAATTAATTAACCTTAGCCTAAATATTCCTCCAACTAATTAATCACACTTTCCCATTTCTTCTAATTAAAAATTCAATCCCATGCCACTAAAATCCAAAAACCTTGTCCTTTAATCTCCACCACCAATTTCAAATTCCAAGTCAATATGGGCCCTCCACTTTCCTACATGTCTCTCTAGGCCACTTGTCCCCACTCCTTGCTCACATGTGTCAACATGCTACATGGGTCAATCTTAACCCTTGATTCCATCCTTCAATCTTCACCATCCACTTGCATTATTCTCCTTCTCCCACATGCTTGCATCTCTTTTCATCCTACAAATAAAGAAAATCTTGACCCTCCATCTTGTATGAGGCCTCTCATCATGCCACTTGTCATAAGGCTAAGGAGTATCCTCGTGAAATCAATCCCAACCATTGATCTCATTTTTTAATCACAACTTCCCATGCTCCAATGGGAAAGCCTATTTAAGGAAGCTTACCTAAAGGATATTTATCATGCATCAATGTTATAGTACTTACATGATGCCAAATTAAGCAATATCCTAGCACTTGAGAATCCACATTGCATCATAGTATATCAACTTGATCTTTGAAGCATATCTACAACAATAATGGAGGTATAATGTATTTGTGTTTTGTGCTTTGCCTTATAGTTTAGCTTCCATTATTTCTCAAATTGAAAGTAGGAGTTATCAATGGATTGTGAGTTTGTTTGTGTTGTTTTGCACCTTTCTCCGTTGTTTGAATCCAATTTTGACATCTACACTTGCATCTAGAGACACCCCTATAGGGTTCACAATCTAAAATAGTCTCTCCATATATCTACAAAACCATAGGTTTTGTTAAACATGCAAAACCTGAAAACCATCCATGTCAAGGACATGCATGAAAGTATGAACCCACTTAACATCCAAAAGATCACCAAGTCTGAAAACACCAAAACAGTTAAAATAGAACAATGGAATAACATAGATAAGCACAACCATAGATTTTAAATAGAAAATTTGCAAAACCCATAGATTCTATCAACATGAAGCTAAAACATGTAAATACTACCATCCAATAGGAAGAAGAGGTTGTTTAAGAACTCCAAGGCACCAAACAAGCCAAATCCACAACCACTACCATGTGCATGCATATAGAGGAGTTAGGTTGTTCTAGATGCTTCCAAGTCATCTAATCACCAACTCCACAACCTACATGCATTCAAGGGTTAATAAACTAGTGCTTTCCAATGCCAAGGGATAAAACCAAGCACCCAATGTAAACACACCAAACTATAGTCTAGACAACCAATGCTTTTCCAAGGAGAGAAAGCTAAGGACCCAACATGAGCACTCTATTGCACTTGACCACATGATGAATACACTTAGCCACCATGTAAGAGGGTTGTTCCATACTATAAAATAGGAACTCTAGGTGAGGTCAACACCATGCTACATGCAACCACATGACCAACTCCATAATGCTCCACCTTCTCCATCCTTCAAATGCCTGTGATACTATAACTTGAAAAATAAGATCAACTACAAGACTTCCACTCAAAAAGGATTAATAATCAGTTAATTCCTTTCTATAGATTCCCACAAGCTTCCCAAGCTAAGAAATAAAAAAATGGAGGAATACCTAGAACCAAATCACTATGGATCCATCACATGCAAGCAACATCCAAGTACATGCAAATAACATGCAACTCCATGCAAGTACATGCAACTCACATGCAAGCCATGGAACCACCTTAGCTCTAATACCAAATGTTGGGAAAGTACCCAATATACACCTCTAGTACCGTAAGATTTACTAAACAAAAAATCATGATACAAGTGCAAACAAACTATGCCCATAAAGCAGAATTAGGGTACAAATTCATCTCCCACATGAACCCTTAGAGGAAAGAAATGTAGATCTCATATCTATGAAGATTTTAGCAACATAATGACATGTAAAATAATATTTTAAGAACAAGAATGACAGAAGAAAAGTCGAAGCATAGACAAAAGAGAAGAGACATTGATATACGTGGAGAAAACCCTTTAGGATAAAAAACCCCTCTCCAAAGCACAAAACCAATGTATTATTCATCAATACATAACAAATACAATACACTTATAGGCTCTTGCCTTAACATGGATAATATCATCTTGCTCCTTTAGAGGGACTCTGATAGCATAACCCTACATTGAAAATTCCCCAATATCTCCATCTCAAGCCCTCAATATATAGACTCAAGGAGACTCAAAATATCGCCAAAAGACATTACCATGGTCCAAAGAAGGTCCCAAAATACCATGGTAAGAATTCTCACAACCCACACCTCATTTTGACTCATTATTTTTCATTTACATCCTTTAGAAAGATGCTCTATGATGTGTCACAAGTGGATCAATGTTCCTAGTCCGCTTTGTAACTCCCTACAATTATGCTCTTACATGCGTTATAGAATCTATCATAAGTAACCCTCACATCTTGCAATGCAATAACTACATTAGATGCTCTTACAACTTCTTACACATATTCCAAGATAGCTAATACATGGCCAAAAGTGCCTCCTCAAAGTGGGACACCTCATTTCCATAATGAGGAGAAAATACTTAATAAATACAATTAAAAAAATATTTTGAACATTAGGACTTGCAAGGTGTATGGCACACGTAATCCCAACATTAATGGACAGACTAATCATCAAAATTGAGGCCACTTTTTCAAAACTATTAAATTTTAAATTGGATTTGTACAAAAAAGAATAAAGTACAACTCAAAAGTTAGCCTCTAATCCTCCATCCCCCCTCCTAATGGGATTGGTTTTCTTAGTAATATTCATCAATGTGAATGGATTTCCCATTAACAGTTATATGTGCATACTCCATATAGATCTATTGTAGCTTCAATAATAAGGTTGAAACATTTTTTCTTTTGTAGAAGACTTGAAGCTTGTAATCTACTTAACTATTACATACCCCATTATGAAAAGGGCATAATTGATCAATTAATAAATGGCCAAGGGTTCTATTCCTAGTTGGAGCTTTGAGGGGATCTTGAACAAAGCTAGTAGGGTACTTCTTTGTCATTTTAACTAGATGTATGTTCATCATTGCCTCAAGCAAACTGACAAACCTACTAATCTTTAAACTAATATAAGAGTTTCGCAATCCAACAGAAGTAATTTCTCTAGTCAATATATGTAGAATTGTAAAGCATTGGAAAATTGTCAATTTTAAAGATGTGTAAAAGCTCTCTAAGCATTTTATGCCATCCCTTTGTCACAAACCTTGGTATTACATACTAGTATTTGGGTGGTTGTGTGTTCTATGCTTGCTTGTTTCGATGACTTATTTTGTGGAGGTACTACCCATGGCAAGGCTAATGTTTACATATATTATTATGCAAAATCATCTACTTTCAAAGCTACAACATCCATGAATGATCATTGAAGATTAAGGTTGCTTCAAAAGAAAATACATCCACATAATTTATGATCCTATCAAAACAATTATGGCCTCTAGTCATAGAGAATAAGGCCTCTCAACACATATTAAGAGGGTTGAAAGCCATGTTTAAGATAGATGGGGTAGTAGGAAATGTATCCAAGCCCATATCGAATCGTTATAGAACACACACCTTTGAATTTGAAATACACTAGTAGAAAAACATAAATAAACTACCAAAAATTGGTCATGTGATCAGTAGTTTGGTCACATGACCATTGGTAGTTTATTTCCGATCATTTATCTCACAACCAAATTTATGACCAAACAAATTTTAGTCATTAATTTGGTAGTATATTTAGTCATCAATTTGGTAGTATATTTGGTAATTTGGTAGTATATTTAGTAATTAATTTGGTAGTATATTTAGTCATCAATTTGGTAGTATATTTAATCATCAATTTGGTAGTATATTTAGTCATTGATTGTTGTTAACTGGTCATTTATTTAGTCATTGCAATCATTAATTGTTGTCAATTGGTAGTATATTTAGTCATTTTAATCATTATTTTTCTGTCAACTAGTCATATATAAACAACTAGTACATGATAAACATCAACTATGTCATTTTTTGTTGATAAACTTTAACAAATCTGCTCAAAGGATTGAAACAACAATGATGGAAAATAATTCACTGTATATTCAAATTGTATATAAAATATGTTACAAAGAACTCATTTATCAACAAATCTACTCAAATGATTGAAACAACAATGCTAGAAAATAATTCACTGTATATTCAAATTGTATATAAAATATGTTACAAAGAACTCTATATGTAGAGTTTTGAAGACAGAATCTTTTTCCAGTATGCAAACTACTAATTTATTATGCTTTTAAAACTGAAAAAAACTAAAACTAAAGTTAAAAAGCCATTGGTGTGAATGCATGTCTTCAGTGATGCCATTGTTGCACATGGGGTGGGCTGTAAATGCATCTAGAAGGCACTGGTTTTGCATTTTCTCCTTGCTCTATACTTATCCACAATAAAAAAAAACTCAAAATTTGTTAATATTTTTAAAAGATTTATGAAACTTTGAAATATGAAAAACAAAGTGGGATGATAAGGAATTTTACAGCAATATAGGCATATATTATGAAAGTATTCAAGAAGAAATGCATATACGGGTCTGATAGTCAAACTCCATAGTTCATTTATTCATATTTGATTGAAACACAGTATGATATATGCAAAGGTAACCCCTAGTCATATACAATTTCAACTGAACAACATTGAGGACTAATGTTCAAGTTTGACTCACACAAATAATGCTATAGCAATATGAAATTTACCAATAATTACTAATCTGTCTACAGCAGCAAATGACTTTAAATGCATTGATTGTGAGTAAATGCATATTGAATGTCTTTAAATACAAGTACATGACAATATTCACATGAAACTTGTACCAAGTCATCTAATGGCAAGAAAGGAATGGGTGTGAGTTGACCAAATTTTGAATTTCAACTTTAAAATTTCAGGAGTTAGATCTATAGGTGTAGGATTGATCTTGCACCCATTTTTGTAGTGTTGACATGAGTTACTCCATCACTCTAAAATACAATAAACCATAATTTACCCAAAGAAAACACTAGCATTTAAATAGTCTTCCAATATTAAAGAATTTTACAAACTGAATGCACTTTAATACTGAATGGAACTCAATAGCATTAATGCAATAAGATCCACCTTACAGTATATGTATCTTACACACAAATACGACAATAAAGACTAAAGTAGATTGAAAGACAGGAGGAAAACCAACAAATGGTACCAAAGAAGTAGTCAGTCATGACAAGAAAGAAATATGCATATTAAAAAAACTCACTTACATGCCCTCCTTCTTGGTCTTGTGCTCCAGATACCTTCTCAAAATATCATCAACTGTTGGGTTACGCGGAAGCTTAACCAACTGCTATCAAAATAGTATGAACTGTATATAACTTTGATGCTAAACAACCAAAACACCTAGACCATCACATACTAATAAAAAAATAAGCATGTCGATTCTGGTAAAAATATTCTAGTAAATGGCTGTGAAAGTCTAAATGATACATACTGCTCAAAATATAAATTGAATATACATACTAGACTCAAGTTATACAGATATGCACAAAATGGATTTTGCAAGGACGCTCTCAAAATCTTTAAATTAATTAAGCACTCTAGAACATATCCTAACATTGTAAGCTTTACTTGTATTCTAGGTGCATGCAGCCATGCAGGTTTAGTGGATGAGAGCTATACATACTTCAATCACATTTGTAACCCTGATTGCATTACACCTACAGTTGATCATTATGTGTACATGGTTGACCTCCTTGCCCATGCTGGCTATCTTGAAGACACCTTAAACTTTATCATTGAGATACCTGTTAAATCTGTGCTGGTTGTATGGATGTGTTTTCTTGGTGTATCTAAAATTGATAAAAATTGCAATTGTAGTAGACAACACATGTTTGAGCATCCATAATGTTTATGTTCAGGCTCTTCCTGCATCACCGCGGGAAGAGCCTGGACCACAACTCCAAGAAGGATAGAGGAATTTTGTCATTTGTTGTAGTGGCAACTTCCCTGGTAGAAATGTATGCAAAATGTGGAAGCATTAACAAGGCATGTGAACTGTTTGGTAGAATGCCTCAAAGAGATGTCATCTCATGGAATGCAATGATTGCAGGATATGCACAAAATGGATTTTTTGAAAAAGCTTTAGAAACTTTCAAGCAAATGTAATTGGTAGGTGTAAAGCCAAATTCCACAATCTTTGCCAGCATCCTCCCCGCCTGTGCAAAAATGGGAGCTTTGGAACAGGGTATGGACATCCATCAAAGCATAAAGGATAAAATAATTATGTCAGATGTTGTAGTTGCAACTACCCTAGTATACATGTATGCAAAATGTGGAAGCACAGAGAAGGCACGTGAACTATTTGAAAAAATGCCTGAAAGAAATGTGGTCTCGTGGAATGCCATGATTGTAGGATATGGACAAAATGGATTTTTTGAAAAGGCTTTAGAAACTTTCAGGCAAATGCAATTGGCAAGTCTAAAGCCAAATTCTACAACCTTTGCCAGCATCCTCCCTGCCTGTGCCAAAATGGGAGCTTTGGAACAGGGTATGGACATCCATCAAAGCATAATGGAAGGGGGATTTTTGTCAAAAATTATAGTTGGAAATGCTCTAGTAGACATGTATGCAAAATGTGGAAGTATAGACAAGGCATGTGACCTATTTGACAAAATGCCTCAAAGAAATGTGGTCTCATGGAATGCCATGATTGTAGGATACATACAAAATGGATTTGTTGAAAAGGCCTTAGAAACTTTCAAGCAAATGCAATTGGTAGGTGTAAAGCCAAATTCCACAACCTTTGTCAACATCCTCCCTGCCTGTGCCAAAATGGGAGCTTTAGAATAGGGTATGAACATCCATCAAAGCATTAAGGATAGACGACTTTTGTCAGATGTTGTAGTTGCAATTGCCTTGGTAGACATGTATGCAAAATGTGGAAGCGTAGATAAGGCATGCGAATTGTTTGACAGAATGCCTCAAAGAAATGTGTTCTCATGGACTGCAATGATTGCTGGATATGCACAAAATGGATTTGTTGAGAAGGCTTTAAAACTTTCAAGCAAATGCAATTGGTAGGTGTAAAGACAAATTCCACAACCTTTGCTAGCATCCTCCCCGCCTGTGCAAAAATGGGAGCTTTGGAATAAGGTATGGACATCCATCAAAGCATAAAGGATAAAGGAATTCTGTTAGATGTTGTAGTTGCAACTGCCCTAGTAGACATGTATGCAAAATGTGGAATCACAGAGAAGGCACGTGAACTGTTTGAAAAAATGCCTGAAAGAAATGTGGTCTCGTGGAATGCCATGATTGCAGGATATGGACAAATGGATTTTTTGAAAAGGATTTAGAAACTTTCAAGCAAATACAATTGGCAGGTCTAAAGCCAAAATCCACAACTTTTGTGAGCATCCTCCCCACATGTGCCAAAATGGGAGCTTTGGAACAGGGTATGGACATCCATCAAAGCATAATGGAAGGGGGATTTTTGTCAGAAATTATAGTTGGAAATGCTCTGGTAGACATGTATGCAAAATGTGGAAGTATAGACAAGGCACGTGACCTGTTTGACAAAATGCCTCAAAGAAATGTGGTCTCATGGAATGCCATGATTGCAGGATATGTACAAAATGGATTTTGCAAGGATGCTCTCAAAATCTTTGAATTAATGAAGCACTCTGGAGAATATCCTAACATTGTAAGCTTTGCTTGTGTTCTATGTGCATGCAACTATTCAGGTTTAGTGGATGAGGGTTGTACATACTTCAATCACATGAGTAACCCTTATTGAATTACTCCTACAATTGATCATTATGTGTGCATGGTTGACCTTCTTGCTCGTGCTGGCTATCTTGAGGACAGCCTAAATTTTATCATTAAGATGCCAGTTAAACCTGTGGTGGTTGTGTGGATGTGTTTTCTTGGTGCCTATAAGTCACATATGAATATAGGCTTAAGTGTATTTACAGCAATGCTGCTTTTTTATTTGGATCCTAAAAATGCTGCGACTTATGTTCTTCTCTCAAACATATATGTAGAAGTGGGTAGCTGGGGTGAGCTTCAAATGCTAAGAAGATTGATGAAAGATAGAGGAATTAGAAAAGATCCCTGGATGTAGTTGGATTGAAGGCCATAAAATGGTACTGGGCATTTTACAAAGATCTTTTAGAGAAAAATGTAATTATGAATAGCAAAGAATTGAAAAGGCTCTTGAAGTTTGGTAGGAAAACCCATAATAGCTCAACATCTGTTAGTAACGAAGATGCACAATGGTTGAGAGAAATGGTAAGCAAAGCATTTGAAGATCAAGGTGGAAGACTTGAAAGATTAGAGATTATGTCAATGCCAAGAGTCAGCTATCATGGCTAACAACCAGAGTAATATTAGATCATGGCATTTCTAGCCAAGTAATTCCTCTTGGAAGCCTTATTTCTCAGGATGATAATAGTTATGTGACTTATACATATAAAGTACCTCACCCCTTCTTTTCACTTTCAAAGTCTAGAGCAAGGTCAATTGCACCACTTCTTTTCACTTCCAAGTTACGTAGTAAGGGCAGTGAAATAAAGTTTAGAAATGCTGTGTCTGATATTGGCAATCATTGATTGTTGATTAGCAATAGTTGATTCAAGTGGTCTAAATAATTTTTCTTCATGAGTATAGGTTTTTTTATTTAAAGTTTTATTTAATTTCTTATAACTATATTTTTGATTCCACTGTAAATAGAATGAAATTGCTAGAATCATTAGTGAATTTTGTTTTAAAGACTATTTAAATCCTATAAAGCCACACACTTTGAATCTCACAAGATACCATTGGTAGGTTGATTGCGTAAGCCTTTTAGGTTACCTTGTCCTATATGCTAATGTTGTATACATTGAAAAAATGAGGCACTCTAGTATAAGAAAAGAATATGGACACTCAAATCAGAAAGGGAGTTGACCCACACAATAACAATTCACTTCATACACTGAATAAAATGAATGTGATGCCTCCAAATAAATCCCTTACTCAGGCACCATGTAGTTAACTAGTTTTAAAATGTGTCACTCTAGCACTATGTAGGTTCTAAAATCATGAAACCCTAATCACAAATTTGCATATATCAACATGTGCTTCACCAAACAAGTAATATGCTTGCATGTTCTATGCTTGTAACATTAACTATTTAATGGACTGGGTTAAAAGAAAGCTCCCAATTTATTTACAAGAGCACATAAACAATATAACTAAAACATGCATACAAAAGAGTAAAAAAAATTGCATGTGTTTACAATAATAATTGTGAGAAAAGGAAGGACTATAAGGCACTACATGAACTAAAAGCTTTGTCAATCAGCTAGCAGACTTTGGGCTGCAAAGTCCAAGGTGCATTAGCATTTTCTTTCTACAAATTACAAGCTTGTAACTGGGCATTTTACAAAGACCTTTTAGAGAAAAATGTAATTAATATGCCTTTTATCACCTTGGAGAATAGAAAATGTTAGAAAAAGAATTCAAGGATCTCATTAATGTGACTAGAACTAATAGTGTGGTAGTTGGAAATCTATTAAGTGATTCAATGTAACAGTAAAATTATCAACTTCCTTTACCAAATTAGAAAATAAGCATCTAATCAACTTCCATTATCCTATTAGGCATTAATATTGTTAGTGCCTGAATTGACTGACAATTTTTGAGCAATTTTCATGCAGGCACTTTCCCTAAATATCCAAAAAATGTTCTAAGTATTGGACCTCCTCAGCATTTTTTCAGCTGCATCATCATATTTTCTTGAGGAGGAGGTCATCATCATCATTATGTTTGCTTCGATGAAGGTCATCATCATCATGTTTTCTGTCGACTTGTTTTTCATCAGGATCATCATATTTCAATATCGAGTGATGTCTGGATATCATCCTGATCCTGCTGATGAGCTACAGTGCGCCCTGATTTGCTTGCGGGG
This sequence comes from Cunninghamia lanceolata, assembly GCA_027924645.1. NCBI lineage: Eukaryota > Viridiplantae > Streptophyta > Pinopsida > Cupressales > Cupressaceae > Cunninghamia > Cunninghamia lanceolata. The sequence continues at coordinate 15,451,001 of BSBN01000194.1, read as the reverse complement.
GTGATTTTTTCAAGTGTCCGGTGATCTTCCAATTATCACCTTGCCCAAACATGATGATGATGTTGCCCCGATATTCTGAAGGGGTTATTCTTTGAGTTGTTCGACCTGACTTGTTCTTTCTTAAGGGTCGTCATCATCATCATCATATTTCCAGTTATCACCGTGTTGCTTGCGGGGGTCATCATATTTTCTGCTTGCATGATATTTCGCCAGGGTGATATTCTTATCATCGGGTGATCTTGGTTATGATCATCCTGATGATGTTGTTGAAGAGTTCTAAGTATGACCCGATATTCACCGGGGTCATCATATTTTGAACGTCAGGATGATCTTAGTCAATATCATCCTGATGATGTTGTATCACTTCATGTTCGTTGTTTTATCATCCTGATGATGCTGACGTCATTCTCATGTCAGGGTGATATCTTTTTCTCTGCCTATCTGCATCATGATATTTCCGAAGGAGGGGGTGATATTTTCATATCACTCGGGTGTATGTTTGTTCTAGCATCATGATGATGTTGATATCAGGGAGATATCCGCCTGCCGGCTTCGTGCATTATCTAGTGGGGGTGATCTTTTCAAGCATCATCATATTCATCTATCACCCCGATCTTATAGTGGAGCTACAGTGCAACCTGATATTTGTACATCAGGATAATATTTCCAAATATCCGGTTATCTTCCGAATATCATCCTGATGTCGATATGATGATGACGTCATCAAGGTCCGGGGGGGTCATATTTCTAACACAGATCATCTTGTGGAGATCTCCCGATATTTGCAAACATGATGATGACGTCATCCGGATATGAGGAGGTGCGCAGTAGGCAGATATGATGATGACGTCAGCAGGATATGATGATGACGTCATCAGGATGTTCATCGGCCAGACTTTTGGTATAAGCTCAGCAGGAGGATGTTCCTCCGATGGATCAGGTTGTGCGGATGAAGGCAATTATCATGCAGGTTATATTGCGATATGGTGCTGACATCAGGGTGATATTTCAAGCAACAGGATATCATGCTGCTGGAGGATGATGATGATGAAGTCTTATACTAGTGTCGTCAGGAGCAAAAGCACCGACATCATATATGCTCATGACCTAGTATATAAAGTGTTAAAGAGGTTGCTGCGGGGTGCATGTGGGATAATTGATATCCTGCATTTTCAAATATCATGATGATGAATCTCGGCGGGAAATGGTTGTGATCGACTGTTAGATGTTCTTCCCAAGGCCGCGGGTTGGTGCGCCATTAATGGCGAAGGTTGCAGAGGTATGGGCGGATCTAGTACCCGATTGAAGGTGTACATCAGCGGACAGTGGCGCAGGGCTCGAGATATCTTCCTGTCTCCTCCCCTACCTTCTGCATTCATGTTTGGGCGCCAATCTGGTAATGTGTTTGAGCGCCATTTTGCTGATACTGTGTATCTGGCGGGATTTTTGGTCAACCATGTAATTAATTGCTTTGGTACACTACCTGGCTGTTATAAGCAGGAAGTGTTACTCATTTGTGGTTGTTGAAAGTTGAAGATTTTTGGCTCTGTAATAAGATACAAGCTGATCTGGTTGCTCTGTACAGCTTAACTTGTGAGTTTATGTATCTCCTGTTGTACGATTTGGCATGAATCCACTGATTTCATGGTTAGTCTTATATGAATAATGTTGTGTTTGCATGTGTTATGTTAATTCTGTCTCCAGTATTGCATGTATTCTTCTTCTGAATCTGGATATTTGGGTAATGTTTAGATTCTAGAGCATAGAATTCCTATGTTGAATCTCTGATCTTTTAACTTCTGCTCAAGGGGTAGATTAAACTGTTTTCAGGTTGAACATTGGGAAGGGTATACTGCAGTAGGGATGCCATAAGTAGAGATAACTTAACACTCTTTATTGGGAGATATCTGTAAGGCAGATATCATGTATATCCCCCTGAAATCCAGTTTTAGCTGTTCATGCTGATCATTCACAGGTGTATGTCTACTGACTCCAGGCCCTGGATAGGCACCAATCTTGCTTTGTGTTTGTGTTACAACCATGTCCAGCTTTGCATCCAAAATTCAAACTAAACCATTTCATACTTCCACCTGTTAGTTGTAGGAGTAGGATTAGGAACCCCCTGCATGCTCTCATACCCAACCAGACATCATGTCCAAGAATGTTGCCAGCCTTGTGATCTATCATACAGATCTTGGTCCATACATGAGAGTATTCTGCCTGTTGTTGTCAAGTTAGATCTTTCTATCTTTGAGCTAGTCAAGGTTACATCTTGAGTTATAGGGATACCCCCCTTGGTGCGGCAAAACCAAAAGTGAAGGGGAGGCAGCTCACGCAACCTCCTGTATTTAGTTGGCTGAATCTGCCTGTGCATTAGAAGTGGCAAACCCTGATGCTGATTCAGAAGAAAAACCAACAAATATCACCACTAAACAAGCGGATAAAAGGGGGAATGATCCAGTGTTGTATGCATAGTGAGTGTTGCTCTGCTGATCAGTTTTCACTGTTTGAAAATATTATATGCACAAAATGGATTTGTTGAAAAGGCTTTAGAAACTTTCATGCAAATGAAATTGGCAGGTGTAAAGCCAGATTCCACAACCTTTTCTAGCATCCTCTCTGCCTGTATCAAAATGGTAAGCTTTGGAATAGGGTATGGACATCCATCAAGGCATAATAGAAGGCATATTTGTGTCAGATATTATAGTTGGAAATGCTCTAATAGACATATATGAAAAATGTGGAAGCACAGACAAGACACACAAACTGTTTGACAGAATGCCTCAAAGAGATGTCATCTCATGGATTGCAATGATTACAGGATTGCACAAAATGGATTTGTTGAGCAGGCTTTAGAAACTTTCAAGCAAATGCAATTGTCAGCTATAAATCCAAATTCCGTAACCTTTTTGAGTATCCTCCCTGCCCAAATGGGAGCTTTGGAATAGGGTATGGACATCCTTCAAAGCATAATGGTAGGGGGATTCTTGTGAGATATTATAGTTTGAAATGCTCTCATAGACATGTATGCAAAATATGGAATCATAGACAAAAAAATGTGAATTGTTTGACAAAATTCCTCAAAGAGATGTCATCTCATGGAATGTAATGATTGCAGGATATGTACAAAATGGATTTTGCAAGGACACTCAAAATCTTTGAATTAATTAAGCACTCTAGAACATATCCTAACATTGTAAGCTTTGCTTGTATTCTAGGTGCATGCCGTCATGCAGGTTTAGTGGATGAGAGCTGTACATACTTCAATCACATTTGTAACCCTTATTACATTACACCTACAGTTGATCATTATGTGTGCATGGTTGACCTCCTTGCGCATGTTGGCTATCTTGAAGACATCCTAAACTTTATCATTGAGATACCTGTTAAATCTGTGCTAGTTGTATGAATGTGTTTTCTTGGTGCATGTAGATCACATATGAATATAGACTTAGGAGTATTCACAGCAGCCCTACTTTTTGATTTGGATCCTAAAAATGTTGCACAACTTATGTTCTTCTCTCAAACATCTATCCAGAAGTGGGTAGGTGTGGTGAGGTAAGGAGATTGATGAAAGATGGAGGAATTAAAAAAATCCTCGTATGCAGTTGGATTGAAGGGCATAAAATGGTACATGCTTTTTGTGTAGGAGACAGATCACATCCATGCTTTTTATTTTTGCAAGGGGAAGCATACCCTTTGCCATATTGAAAGAAAGAAAAAGAAAAAAATTGACAGTCTGAAAATGTGATTAAGTACCTCATGCTCTCGAGAGCTGTCTTCTGCAGTCCTAGATCCGAATCCTAAACTCTTTCGACATATACTTCTAACTAATGTTTCAAAGCTAAATCTTCCTCCGACTATTTCCACAGAAAGAACATAAAAGGAAAATGAATCAAAACCCTAACCCTAGCTCTGAGTAGATTTAGTACAAAAAACTAGGCAAATAAATACCAGGTCTTCTTCCTTCTTCTCATCTTTGATTTTCTTAACATCCTTGGATGGAGGAAGAGGTGCTTCCATGTTGCCATTATCGGTGTGCGTTGGAGCAGGAGCCATTTCACTAACCTTTACTGAGTGGCAACAACAAAGGAGATCGAAAGTTTGATATTTCCTTAATGGTATATTGGCACGAAGGATATTTTCAAAAGAAAAATCAACAACGCCATTTCAAGTTCAATCAGGGCCTAAATTTGACAGTTGTACAGCTATAAATTTTGGCACCCATATGATAGGTTAGGGTGAAAATTAAATTTGGCACCCATTTAATTAAATATATTATAATATTAAATATATTATAATATTATATTATTATATAATATAAATATTATATTATATTATTATATAATAATAATATAATATTCTATAATATATCATATTATAATATATTAAATTATATTGTATTGTAATATAATATATTATTATTATATTATATTATATTATAATACAACTCACTCCCTCAATTCAAAATATTTTTTTAAATTATCCACTTTAATCTCATATTGTCTAAACATGAAACCCTAAACCTAAAACCCTAAACTCTAAACGCTAAATGCTAAACCATAAACCCTTAACCCTTAACCCTAAACCCCAAACCCTAAACCCTAAACTGTAAACTCGAAACCCTAAACCTGAAACCCAAAACACTAAACCCTAAACCCAAAACCTGAAACCCTAGACCCTAAACTCGGAGCCCTAACCACTAAACCGTAAACCATAAACCCTAAACCTTAAACATTAAACCTTAAACCCTAAACCCTAAACTTGAAACCCTGAACCCGAAACCCTAAACTCTTAACCCTAAACCCTAAACCCTAAACACTAAACCCTATATTTAAAAGTTTTATAATTAATAATTTTGTCTTTATTTTATTTGTATCTATCCAGTTTGTCTATTTTCTTGTCTTATTTTTAAATTTGTTTGTATATTTCCTATTGTATGATTTATCTTTTTTCTTCTTAACCCTTTGTTCAATTATTTCTCTCCCTTTATTCCTTTGGTCTAAATAGACATTTATTGCCTTGCCTTGTATTGTCTTTGAATTCATGGATTATGATCAAATTGGAAAGAAAAAGGAATAGAGTAATAGTCATTTATTTAGTCATTTTATTTGTCTGACCAATTATTTAGTTGTGTTTTTTGCCCGATGATTTATTTAGTCATTTATAGTTGTGTTGCAAAAATGTTTTAGTCACATGATTAAAAGTTTGGTCACGTGACGAAAAGTTTTAATCCCCTGATCATTTATTTGTCATATTTCTACTAGTGATATTTGTTGTTTGCTTCTATATCCACCTTAACAATATCTCATATTTCTACCACTTCTAATGGTGCTTACACAATATTGAATAGGGACCTCGCAAGGGAATCCCAAAAAACTCCCCATCTTTGAATTCCTTGAAGAGCTACAATCTAGTTCCCCAATTATTACTAGAGTAATCCAACAATTATGTTTTTCATTCAAGTAAAAAATACCAAGAATGTTCTCAAGTTTTGCTTGGCAAATTCGAATGTCTTCCAAATTATATGGGGATTGACAAAAGGCATTTGAATTCTTTAAAGCTATCCATTGAATATTTATCGTTGCCAATAATAACCGTCTTTCTAATTGTGTTGTAAAGGGGAATGGTTTGTGAAAAATATATACAAATTCTATAAAGCCATCCCTCAATGGAATAAAATTATGGATTGATATTTTGGAAGTAGAGAATACAACTACTAATGCTTCTCTTAATAATGTCATCACCTATTGTTAGATTGGTGATAGCTAGTTTGCATGTGAATGAGCATTTTTCACTTTTGTCAATTTTTTTGAGGACTTCACAAACTTTTTATGGGGAATCTATTGTAGCCAAAAATTGATCTTATTAGACAGAATGGTCCTTTTGGCTATTCAATCTAACGTACTGAAATTACCCCCTTCGTAGCTAGAATTTTTGTGCAACTTTACCATGTGATTGAAAATTTGAACATCCATGCAACTTCAATCTTTCCACTTCCTTGTGTTGATTAATACCAAGTGTCCTTAATAAATTGGAGAGTAATAGCCTTATGTCTTTTGAGGTAATTATTGCTTGGATCACTTTACCCCAAAACTTTCTAGGATTCCTATTGATGTTGCAACACCTATTTATCAAGAAGACTTGCAACATAGCAATACAATTCAACAAAGATTCTAGTGTTCCTTCATCGGCAACTATGTAATGGTACTAGTGGGTCACATACTATATAAAAGCATATTCTAATAATTTAGTGCAAACTAGATGATATAAGGAACCTTCTCCAAGACTTGATAATGTGAAATGTTGGTTGGTTTTGGGCAATTAATTTAATAAACCTTGTTAGTAATGATGATTAATCAAAAATACATTCATTTACCATTTTCAAGATTTGATTTTAACAACACATGATCTGTACATAATGTTTGAGTGCTGTCTTTCTAAAATCTATTTTTTGCTTCTAATTTTCATTGTGTAATGAAATTTGTACCAACTTACTAATACAAGCATCCGTCATTTGGTTTCAAGATTCTCCTTCTACTTGTCTCTATGGTGAAGGTTTTTGTTTGATGTAGTTGAAGTGTAGAATTTGAATTTTCATGTTTATTATTTTCTTCCCTTCAAATCAAACATAATTTTCTCGTTGACCTAGTTTGGTCAATTTGAAATTAATTCAAGTGTAATGTCAATCTTGGCTATCTCAAAAGTTCATCTTAATCATGACCTAGTTTGGTCAATTTGAAATTAATTCAAGTGTTACTCCAATCTTGGCTATCTCAAAAGTTCATCTTAATGATTTCATGTATATATTGCATTCTACTATCAAGTAGGATTGATGAATGATCTGACTTTTTTAACTGATCAAATAAGTTAACAATGATCACCATGACTTCTTTATTTTTCATTATTAATTCTTTTGAACAAAACACTTACAAATTTTGAATCATAATTATGCAAAAGTGCTTGCAAATACCAGATTATAACCTCAAATCCTAATAATGTCATCAAAAGATATGTATATTTCCATTGAAAGTTATTGTTTTCCTTTATGCACCAAAATGATGTAGGCCATTTAGGAATACCATGACGTCCCTAAGACAACCAAGGGGCATCAGGGGATACGGGATTAAAAAAGGGGACACTAGGGGGACGTCCCATCCTCATCCTCCCATCCTCAAGACGCCACCCAAACCTCACAATGACAATGACACATCCCCATAGAACAAAAAAATTAGAAAAGATTGACACTTTAATGTATGTATGGTGAAAGAAATGATTGTCCTTTCCATTAGCCAAATACACTTTACAATTTTCAATCCTTTCCTACTTACCAAGTTTTCACGCAATTTAATAGCCAATACTGTAAATCAAGATCTAATCAAACCACTTTACATTCAGCCAGGGTTTAGTTTATTCCTAGCCTTGGTCTATAGATACAAAAAATTTGAATAATGTATAAAGCATATGGAAAGAAATCTCCTTATGGGATTCTACAAAGTCAGTCTCCCATGCCAAATTAACATCTGGCTTGACAGTGACCTAAAAATAACCTTGAACCTTTTATTTTGAAAGTTCTTTTGAAAAAGAACACTTCGTCCATCTTGAAAATGACTACTGCAAAATAAAATCTTAGCTCAAGACCCTCTGTATTTGCCTTCACAAAACATTACATAAACAGGATTCTTTCGCTAAAAAATAAATGACCGTCAGAAATAACATACAAAACTAGCCCCAATAAGCACCCGTACCCTGTCGTTTTTCTGCATTCTGAACTGTTCTGTTGCTGTGCAAAGGAGGTCTGGGGTTCGATTCCAATGTGCAAAAACCCAGACATTATTTTATATTCCTTTAAAATTGTTTCCCCTTGAACGTCTGGCCAAACTCCCAATTAGACGGGGCAACATTATAAGAAGTAACAGTCTTCCCATTGCTGGTAGTTACCTCAAAGGACAAAGGCTGCCCCTTAAGATCAGTACTCAAGTGCCAATTCTGTCCCCAGTTCCTGCCCATGGGCAACCACCCAGTCTTCGAACCCTTAATCTTAACTCCCATTACAGCCCCATCTCCAGCAACATTACTTATTAGAACCATATAAAAATAGTCCTGCCCATTTATGGTAAACCTCATTCCTCCTTCCTTCACACAGTTTACTCTGCACAAACCAAAAAACTAGGGTCAGATGCCCCACACAAAACCTGCCTAAAGTTATAAAGGACACGGAAACAAATCTTCACATGCTAAGGCAGTCCCGTCGGGCATTGAAACCCGGGTAACGGAGTTTGTGTATTGAAATATGGTGACAGAGTAAGGAGTGAGTCTCACTGAGGACTATTCAGCCTTCAGAGTTAGTGATCCCACTCAAAACCTGTCTAAAGTGAAAGGGCTGTGCCATAATCATAAACGGAATTAGTAAGAAAGTGATGCATACAAATCTTCATATTATAAGGCAGTCCAATGGAGTATCGAAGTCTGGACAAGGAAAGCTGAGTATGAATAAGATACATAGATAAGTGAGATTAAGGATGCAATGTCACCTTGGACTACTGGTCCTATTTTGCTCGGGTGGCAATGGAATATTCAAATTTGATAAAACAAGAGAATAGTGAATTCCTCCCTTGTAACTTGAGCACTGGCTCAATCTCTGAGGGATTGGGTTTTTTCAATAGGCAAGCATTTGTGCAAATGGGATTGGAAGTTTATAATGACATGTAACTTGAGCCCTGGCTCAATATTTGAGGGTATGTTCTTTTTTTCCAATTGACAAGCATTTATGCAATGTGATTCGAAGTTTATAATGACATCTTCTGAGATATTATTTTTTCCAAATGGTAAATCTTATATAGTGGGATTGTGATATGAATTTGCAAGGGAAATTTAAATGCATGCAAAATCATCAAACAAAAAATGGAGGGAGGAATAGTTTGCAGGTAGCAAGGCAAATTACAAGCCACTGACAATATTATGTTCTTGTTACCCTTTTCCATGGTACCACTGACTAAGTGGTGCAAATGAAAATGGGACACAATTAGTAGGTATTAATAGGCTTTAAATTTTTATTAACCTAACAGAAAATCTGATTGGTTTGCTCCAAATTACAAAAGCCATTTTTAGGTGATAGATTTTCTTAAAAGATAATCCTGATTTCTGATTTAGTAGATTGATAAAGTTTATTCCTTAAGTTTGATCGTAAGGTTCAAAAATTATAGATACAAATTTACAAAAACAAATTGTTCCACACATTGGGCTTAAACAGCACACACTAAGCTTAGACTTGCTTAGGTGGCTGGTGGGCCTTTTCTCTTACTCTGTTTTGTTAATGTGTCAATAAGAGAAGGGACCCACCAGCCACCTAAGCAAGTCAAAGCTTAGTGTACTGTTTAAGCCCAGCCTTCCCACAAGGGATATCATACACCTAAATATGCTGTGACCCAAAATCTCACCTTTATAAGTAAGGTTAACTTGTTTTTCTTGTTTGGTGAACCACTTGGCCATTAAGGGTCCAACTGCTTAGATGGTGTCATTCTGGGGATGCCCAGCACTCAAGCAGCCTTGGAGAATCAAAGTTCAAAATTGGGATACGAATGGTAAACTCCAACCAGTTTATGGCTAGATATCACAATTGACGATCATTATAGTTACTTTGCTTTTTCTTTTTTTTTGGGTAAACTTCAATTTAGCTACCTCGATGAAGTACATCTTTTCTGTCAAATGCATGCAGCGAGTTGGATGTAGCAGAACATAGGGCTCTGTTATAGAAACCCCAAGTCTGAAGTGTAGATTACTCCAACAAAAAAATAAATACTGAAAAAGATACAGCTGCCAAAATAACACAGTTTCAGAAATAAGACCCCAAAACATTTGATATTTTTCCCTCCATTACCTTCTGTATTGGACATGCATGTTCCCTATCTTCCACACAGCTATCTTCTCGAAGGCAGAAACAGGCAATATGAAGTGCTTTAGCGGTGGGTTGCACCACCCGCCTACATCTCCTGGGAGGCCATAGTTGGGTGGACAGAAGTTAGTCGCAGTAACTACAATTGATGTTCCATGGTGGCAATAAAGCAAATCATCTACACATTTCATTTCAAAACAGGCACCACAGGACTGCCCGCCTAAAAATAGATCACTGCTAAGTGCCGCCGTATTGATTCCATAGCCTTGCCTGTATAAATCTCCATATCCACAGGCACCTGCTGCAAAAAAATACAAAGGAAAATCAATCAAGGAAAAACACCAAATGAAGTAATTGCAAATTTCAATGGCACAGGAGCCATTGACAATTGTAGAACTTTTTGTGGAAATGAAGATGTAAGGCTACTTGCAAGAAAGCTCATGTTGAATCACCCTAGGGAAATTGAAGACATCTGACAAAAAATTGATATTTCAACACTGGACTATTCCAGAAAATGAGCCACACCCAAATCGCAATAAAGAGCCTACCAAAACAGAGAGCCGGTAAATCAGTTGTAGAGTACCCCAACATGTAAATGGGAGGTCCTAGATTTGAATCTTAGTTGGTCCATGAAAAATAACATGGTATTAAAGCCAAACTAGGAGCTCCAAGAACAAAAGTGTGGCTTACAAGGGGTATTGGTAATTACTAATAATGAGCCACACTCAAACTTCATTAAAGATCATACCAAGAAGCGTGGTCACAAAGAGGGCCAGTTGGGTTTCCCAACGTGCAAATGAGAGGTAACAGGTTCAAGTCCAAGCTGATCTATGGAAAATAATATGGAACAATTTTAGAGCTTGACCTACAGTGTGAAGAGGTGTAAGTGCTCCTCACTTGATAGGGAGAGGAGGTATTTCTGTTTATGAATATCTGGGGTGCAAAGGTCATTTACACACAATAATGATTCTTAGGTACTCAACCAGCTCTAAAGCTTGATCTGTAGTCAGATGAGGGCCTAAGTGTCCATTATTGGATAAGGACAGAGACAAAAATCTGGGGTCTGAAGGTCAATTACATACTTCAACCAAAAAAAGCATTGATCTGATAGGGAGAGGAGTTATTTCTATTTACAAATATCTGGGATCTGAAGGTTATTTACGAACTTGACAGCTTGACTGATAAATAGATATTGTCGAGGTCGAGGGTTGGAAGGTCATTTATGCACTTGATCTTTAGGTACAGGACATCATCGGAAAAGGAGAGGAAATTTTAAGGATCAAAAGATAAAGTCAAGAGGAAATTGGTTGGAAGGTCATTTAAGCACTTGATCTTTAGTTACAGGACATCAACGGATAAGGAGAGGAACTTTGAAGGATCAAAAGATAAAGTCAAGAGGAAATTGGTTGGAAGGTCATTTATGCACATTATTTTTGGTTGGAAGGTCATTTATGCACATTATTTTTGCCTGTGCATGAGGTGACAAGGGGATTGGCAAGCTGTAGCCTTGGGAGCAGGAGGTCCTAAGTTCGAATCATGACCATAATTTTTTCCACTCCCCCTTTGGAAACTGTGATGGTTAAGCTCAGCTCTTTAGGTCCAGGACGTTAACTGATAAGAAGAGGAAGTTTTGAGGGTTCAAAAATTATGCATTGACTTCAAGTACCTTGACTGGTAAGGAGACAAAGTCGAGGAAGTTGAAATTTGACCACTCCCCATTTGGAAACTCTGCGGCAGTTAAGCTCAGCTCATTAGGTCCAGAACATCAACTGATAAGGAGAGGAAGTTTGAGGGTTCAAAAACTATTTATTGACTTAAAGGACCTTGACTGGTAAAGAGACAAACTCTGGGAGGTTGAAGATCCGAACGACCTCAGCCAATAGAGCTCAACCACCAGGGCATTTACTCTTTCGATCCAAATGACATTGCTACTCTGATTTGAAACCCACGAATGATAATGAGATGAAGAAGTCAATCTTGTTGGTTGATTAGCTCAGTGGTAGGAATATATTCAACTGGGTTGCTGACCAAATGATTATCAAAACCAAATCCGAACCTATTGCAATGCTAACCTCCACATATAAGATAGTTTCTCAACGATATTTTTTCTCAAAAAACACTAAGAATATAGGGTAGAATTAGCAAGAACATAGACCAATCGAAGCATTGTTTTGTTTTGTCTGTTTAAACATTGGCTATGATCTGGGTTTAAATAATGTCTACCATAGACAATATCTTAACCGAAATAACATTGTCCACCAGACTAAACGAGGCATTCCGAGTTAAACCCTAAATGTATAAACAAAACAAACAAAGCACAAAAGATGAAAAAAAACAAAGTAGTTAACGTTTTTTACCCATGGTGCCGAGTGCGTCAGAGTCTCCGTAGAAAGTTGCAGAGGCTGTTTTCCATCCGTCTTCTTCTCCACCATGATAAGCAGACGCAGAGACCACAACAACAACCAACCACGCTGATAATATTACTACAGTGGACACTCTTTTTCCGGAAAACAAACCAACCCACATTCTCAATTTCTTACTCTGTCTCAGAGGCGCCTCTGCCCCACTGAAAATGCTGCTGAGACACACCAAGTAAGTTCACTAAACACTTTCATTACGCATTTGTCTTTTTTTCCTTTTATGAAGAGAATAATCCCTGTCCCACACAGCTTACGCGTGGTTTCGTCGCGACTTGTGAGCGAGGGGTCCGCGGTTCGAATCCGGGTACTGGTGAAGTCTTCTTTCGGGACCGTTAGTTTTTCGACTTTATTCGAGGGCCCCACACCCTCAGAATGTCTGTAGGAAGAGTTGAAACAGTGCAGTGACAAGACTCGAGTAAATTTAATATAATTACACGTCTAGTGTTTTGAGTTCAATTTGCACGGCTATTTACAACATGTGACCCCACTTCAGTGGATTGCTGTAAAATTTATCATTTCTTTTTTAGTTGAATGTCTGTTCCTGTTGAGCTGTCATGGATAAATTATTCCACGATTGTTACATGAGGATTCTCTATGCTTTTGTTATTAACATGCCAAGAGCATCCCAAGGCTTCCACTTCAAGCATGAGTAATATCCACTTTTTTTTAATAGTGATAATATGAGCATTATGATCAAATAATTCCTCTCAATAACAGGGGAATCAACTTAATCCATTGTCATGGTAAGCAATCAATACAAGAGGACGACATTTGGATTTGATACAAGAATTAGAAAATGAAGAGAAAAACAGAGTTGTCCTCTTTTAAATTTATATTGATCCAATCACACAAATTGTGTGAACTCTAGACTAGTGTAAATGATTTGAGTTATTAATAAGAACAAATAAATGTTAAATTGAAACGAAAAGTTAGAGATAAACTAATTCTCTATGGGTGGTAATGATGGAATCAAACTGTCATTGTGTAGTTGACTAAGAAACTAAGATCTTTCATGCGCAGTAGGTAAATATGATCGTTGCTGTGATTTTGACCTCCTCTATCATAACTTCATCCTCCCTATCACAATTTTATAAATGCTGCTTAATACTTTTAATGGTTTTTCTTATTTTTTTTTACAAAGTTCATTTTCTAAGATGAGGTCTTTTTTTCAAATTTGAAATGGAACTTGTTTGATTGAATTATGGAATTATAAATTTGCATATTAAAAGGGGTGATAATCCATATATATATATATATATATATATATATATATATATATATATATATATATATATATATGAGAATAATTATATAGTAAGAGAATAATATACTAGTATCTACATTATTAAGAGATGGAGTGGGTTCTTCCCATAGAATATATGAACACATACCAAGTAAAAGTGCCCAGCCATATTGAAACAAGTAAATTTTCTCATAAAACAAGATAACTCCAACTATTGAATAATATTTTCCAACTTGAAACATTTTGTCCAACTTTTTTTAGACTCAAAAACACATAGAAAAAACTTAAAAACTAATTGATTCAAAGTTGGAAACTACAATACCTTTTATTTTTTACTTGTTATATTTTGAAAGATCAACCTTTTTTCCTGTTGCTCGAGTCCCCGAGATCCTGCCACCTCTTCTCAGGGGCGTCGACTCGGGTGTAGCAACTCTGCAGGTGTGACTGCGGTGATTGGGGGTCTCAACCCTGTGGCCCTTAGCATTCCAGAGGCTTTGCCACTCGAGGAAGATGGTCTCAGCCTTCTCACCCGCCCTCTCCTAGGCGGGGTGTCGACTAGCCTGTCTCAAGCAAATTTCCCTACTTGCAGCTTGCTATTTTTCCAATTTGGGCTCTGTAGCCTTCCGAAGAAAAAGAAGATAAGGACAATGGATTGATGACATGACCCCCAATGATGTTACGTAATTCTAATGATAAGGACCCGCCTCCTCCCCCTAGAGTTGCATTAATTGCTTAGTTGTCTCTTTGGGGCTTAACCCTTTGTTATTTTCTCTCTAGACTTCATTAATTTACTATAGTCTTGGACTTTGAGAGTGCCTTTTTACCACCCTCATTTTTTTTTAATATTATATTATTTATCCTTTATTAATATAAAATTAATAAGTAATATTCATATATATATATATGGAATGAGATGAGATGAAATTTAATGCACTCCAATTATATATATAATTTTCTAAATTGGAGTGCATTAAATTTCAAATTTATATATATGATCTCATTCCTTACTACAATAAATTTAAAACAACTAATAAAAAAAGTACGAATAGTTTAGTGCAGAGCGCACCAAGCATGGGGAATTTTTTTATCTTTTAAATTGAAATAAGCATGCATGAATATATATATAAAATTGGTTCTTACAGCAGTTCCATCAGCAAAACATTATCTTAATAGTTTAATTTTGTTTCTTGTATAATTGTAGTTATAATTTGTTAGTTGGCTTCTTGGTGCGTACTTTTTCCCTTTAACCAGAAGATGCTCCAGATATCAATCAGCCTTAAACTACTCATGAAAATTGGTTGTGATTGGGAAATTATGACATGTTTTTTCTCAACTTCCATTCAATTATTCTCTCTTTTTGAAAATGCTTTATGGGGTCTTTTCACTGTTAGCAGATCTTGTTTTTGTTCAATCCTCTTCCATGTTCACATTCAACTTTTTCAATATTCTTTATCATACGTTTAACTTTCTAATATCATATTATGTATATTTCACTCATAGCTTTAAAAACTTGAAATTAGAAAGCTGGGAGAATGTGGGCCATTTACAGACTGCGTAACGAGTTACAAGGTTAAATGAGATCTACTGGCTTTAACACACTTTTTTTTCTCTCAACCAGACACGAATAAACACAAACGGATGGATGCAATTGCAAGAATAGACCAAAGATGTTCAAACCTTGATGAAGAGATTCTCGGTTTCGAAGTTGGCAAGATGCTATAACTACAAAGGAGCAGTTGATCTGAAGACAGAATGTAATAAAAAGAGCAAGAGATTGTCTGTGAAAGCTGCCTTGAAGGGATATATATATTTTGAAGTGCTCAATTTGTTATTCAAGTTGCTGTGTCCTGTTACTGCTCAGCACATATATATAAAGATCATTCAAGGGAGATTATTTAGACCGGCCTCCCTGAAGGTTAAAGGGGGACCTCCTCCCATGGAATTAATGCTAGAAATTATATAAAAATAAGATATTATGTTGTGATCACAATTTGCATGGTGTAAGGAAATAACAATTCCTTGTGTTAATATTTCCACAAATAATGTAGATTTAATTGAAATGATCAATTGATGAATAAATAAATTAGACTTTGATAAAGATTAAATAATTGAGCAATAGGAGACTCTCACTATATATTTGATTGGTTGATGTGTGGCAATGGAGAATTAAAATGAAGATTATGGATACAAAACAATGATTAGAGGAGCATGACAAAATTGTGTAGAAAATGTTGCCTAGCTTAAGATTAGGCCGAGCCCTGTAGATTAGTTTGTTTGATGTAGGCTAGTATTTTGCAAGATGCATTTGCCTTAGACCTATTTCTAAAGGGTATTCTGTTGAAAAGCATAGTGGATCTTGTTTTAAGATGGGAGAAGGAATCATTGGTGTATCTCAAGGTAGTAGTCAAGCCCTTATAAGAGAATACAAGTTGGCAATCATGCCAAACATGTAATGAAGATGAAAGTTTAATGTTTCGCTGAAGTGATGAAGTGTCTAGATGCATAATTTAACTCTAGATGATCTATAACTAGTATATTTATATTTAAAAATATATATATAAAGTACGCCAAAGAGATATCTTCTCGAGGCACTTATTTTTTATCAATTTACCATTCTCACCTCAAATCCTACAATTTATATGTTCATTCTACATGTGAAAAAAATTAAGGAGGAAATATAAATAGATTGTCTTTTCATATGCCATTCCGTAACATTTCTTCCATTCCGTAACATTTCTTTCTTTCATCTTAGTGCATAGTGATGGCTTCTATGAAACTGTCATCCACCTTTCTTTCCATCTAGCATGTTTTTTTTTTTATTCCTTTCACCTTCTTTTTTTAGTTTTTATAATTTGTGGAGAACTATTTGGTTTTTTTAATAAAGATTCTAGATTGGGATCTTATAAATTTACATAGAAATTCCGGAATCTTTCAGCTCCTATTAGTGCTGTGAATGTAAGAAGGCCGTAATAAAATATATTTTTTGAGTAATTCATACTTGCCACTTCATCCTTCTTAATGATTCTAATAGAGTGGGAGATGTCTATAAATACATTTCCATAGTTATTATTAAATTTGAAGTTTTTTACAAATAATCCAATAAGATAACAACTAGTTTTTTAAAAAAATGTATTTTAAAATACAAGATTTGAAATTTCAATATAATAGACTAGGTCACATTATACATAAATTATTATATATTTTAAATAAATATAAATATAAATTTAGCCTAAAATACACAATAATTTCCTTGTAAAGAGATGTGATTAAAACTTGTCACTCATCATGTGGTGCACTCCTGGGTGCAAAGTATTATAGTAATGATCTATGGTTAGATATATAAGAATAAGAATAAAGTTATTTTAAAGTTTAATTGTTTACGGTTAGATATATCAGAAAGAAAGAGTGATATTTTTCATTTTATACAGTGAAAACTGAAAAATTTATACATTTTGATATACGATTCGCATGATATCATCATTGCGAATAATCACCAATCCGAAATAAAATCTTTCTGACTCACCCTAAGTTCGGTGGCGGTGCGGAAAACACGTTCACAACTTGAGTTACTTTTTTCAACAATAAAATTCAAATGGTTGACCATCAAATTCATGTCTTGATGTATGTCTCGGGTTTTACCCTTCTCAGAGCGTTTTGATGGGTTTTTTTTTTGTTTTGTTTTTTTTCAACTTTTTGTTTTGTTTAATATTAAAAAAGAGTAGTTTTTGTTAATGTAGGTGTGGAAAATATATTTCTGGTTGTTTTTCAGTGGATTTTCCTTCTCACAACTGTTTATTCATTTGTATATATATAGTCTTTTGTGTAATTATTTAGTGTTTAAGTTAAATATCTATGCGTAAGAGTTGGGTATTTTTTTATGAATTAGGTATTTATATTAATTATTATTTTTTTAAATACAATATATCACCAAAAAAAGTGGGTGGAGATAGTCACACCTTAAAGTCAAGTCTTGGCAAAGCGGAGCCTTATACATATTCAAAGAGATAAACAAAATTACTAAGCAACAAGAGCTAGAGAACTAGAAGTATGAAGCGAGTCATGGTTATCTAAGCTAGTAAGAGTACCATCAAGATTATCCTCATTAGTCTGCATGATCATATTTATGATCATTTCATTATTTATATACTAATGGAATTTGGAGCATACAGGTCTAAAGATAGAATTGTTATCACATGGAAAGCAAATGAAATATCATCCATACCTTATCCTTTATAAATGTGCTTGTAATTTACTTTCATGAATTGGCTTCTTGTTTTATTTTGACATGCATGATTGATGGTAGCTCACATGCTAGTCAAAGTGAGCACAGAATGTAGAGGTGAAAAGTGCACACCTAACACTTTTCTTGACTAGTTTTTGAGTATTTATATGCAAGAGTTGGAATTCAACTTGTACTTAAATTGAACTTGAGTCTCTATTCCCCAATGGTTTGGACCCAATTGAAATTTTATTGTGGGATCAAGATGACCCTATCCTAACTAGTTGTTACCTACTAAATCATGTGTGAAATACTCAAATTTGAATGCTAGGGTGTTGTATAAAAGGACAAAGCCCTAGACCATTTAGAAGGGATCTCATAACATCACTCATGAGCATATCATTCTATTAGATAAAGTGTTTACATTTGAATCTAGAGCAATCGTTGTGCCATCATATGCATATATAATGATAGATATATAGGTGTTTTATGATATGGTCATGACATGTGTTCACTAGTCTTATTCAAATCTCATTAAATTAGTATTTAATATTCAATAAAAACAAGACACAAATTCCCCAACTTGATAGTAGATCCTACTCCAATGCTTATAAGCACCACATAGTCTAGATATACATAGGTGAATAGATTTTTGAGGAGAACAAACATTGAGTTTAGAGCCACATAATTTCAAGGATGCAAATATGACCCCAAATAAAGCGCATTTGATGTTTCATTCTATCATAACCTTACCAAAGTAAATTTGATATCATATTTTTTAGTTGGATCACAAAATGTGCATTACAATAGAATATTCATCATCATACACATAATTAAGTGTAGTTATTAAGTTCTTCGTTCATTTTAATATATTTTCAATACTTTTCTAGACTTGAATATTTATCTAGTCTCATTTGATTATAGATTACTTTATTACATTAGTTAGCTTAGATAATTCAAAGGGTGTGTTTTCCTACCCTTTAATTACATGTTAATTGGTACTAAATGAGTTTATTAGGCTTTCACCCTTCCTAATATTTACTTTTTTTTTCGATAATTTCTTTTGAAGGTGGGTTTGAAGAGGCAATAACCTACATTTTATTTCAATGAAAACCACTTAGTTGATTTATAATGGTTCATAGTTAAAAACTTAGTAAATTACATCTCATATAAGAACAACATCAATTTTTGAAATATGAAACTATTTGTTTTTTAATTCGCTAAAGGTTATAGTTTAAAAGTTTAGGTTAGAGAACTCAAATCTTATAAATTAAGGCTTTGAAATATAATATTGTAGACATCTAAAAATGGCATAACCCATGCTACCATTTCTCGACACGCTTGCACTAATTTATCCACCATAGTCACTCATCCGTAATTATTTAAATATGCCAAATTGAATTAATTACTTCCCCTATCGATTATCCATAATTAATTAAATAAAATCATTTTATTTAATTAATTTAACAATTCCCCATAGTCCATAATTGATTAAATAAATGTTACAATTTATTTAATTAATTATCCTATCATTTGTCACTAACCTAAATTAATTAAATAAATTGTCACTTATTTAATTAATCCACCTAGCCCATGACTAAACCTAGGCTAATTAAATAAATATCATTTATTTAATTAGCTACCATAACCTACCTAGCCCCTAGACTCAAATTAATTAATTAAACCCTTAAATAATTTATGCCACTAATTAATCCATCTTTTAATTTCTAAAAACCATATTAATTAAGTTAATCACTTAATTAATTAGCTTAACCCCTCATTATCCCATCTCCCCACACTTGGTTAAAAAATTATTTTTTAAACAAGGGTCCAGTCACATGTGTCTCCATCTCATATTTCCCCATTCATGCAAGAGCATTATTTAAATAATAAAGCTCACATATGTCTCCACCTCACCTTTCCAAATCCATGCATTAGTCAATTCTCATCCCATTCACCCATAAAACCCAAATTTTAAATACACCCTCTCCCACACAAATAAATTTTTAATTCATTCATAAGCCATTATCTTAATTAATGCAAAGTCTTCCCAAGGTGGAATTTAAAATTCCAAAATATTGTAAGCCCTCCAATATTGATGATGCAAATCTAGCCCTTGATTTCACTATGAAATCTCCACCCTTTGATCTACATTTCAAATCTCCACCATTGATAAAAAATCCTCCAAAAATCTATAAATACAAGCCATCTCTAAGCATTTTGAGGAACAAGTCTTCAAGCATCCAAGTTATGCCAAAATCTTAGCCAATTTTCCTCATCTCATTGCCAAATCCTTACCTCCATTTGTGTTGGTTAGAATAGAGCAATCCACATCCATTTTACATTGGGTATAACTATGAATTGCTTCTTGGGTGCGTGCATTCCTCCACCTTATCAAGGAGAGTGGATTGTTTGAAGATTTGAGGTAAAATAACTAGTTTTATGCTTTCTTTGTGTTTTAATGTCTTCTAAATTTCCATCATCTTCAAATATATTATTTTGTTTGTGTGAATGTTGTATTATAATTGGATTAAGATACAACCATTGATTATATTTAAGTTTAATGCACAATGTTATTTTTACTTTAATTATGGTTTTGAAATATAAATTTTCTATTTTATTATGTGAATGTCATATTATATTTGAGTTGCTTTACAATCTATTGATTACATCTAATTTTAATAATATTTGCTTGTCTAATGAACAATATGATGTCATCTCTATATTGATCGATGTCTCACCTTGACCCAAAATTCCCCATTCCATTTGATAGTTCCCTTTCAATAAAATCTACCTAGTTAATTCATAATTGTCTATAATTAAATTTTTTTAAATTATCTCACATGAAAATAAGTCCAATTCAAGAACTCTAAATTATGGTTTTGAAATATTTTATCATTAAGTTGAGGATTTTATTAGGTCTATCACCAACAACTTGTAATCATGTTTATGAAATGCATTAGATACTAAAAGTCAACATTTACTAGACATAATCACCACACTAAAATAATCTTCAACATCCTACCACCCTAGAGCAAAATACTACAAGCCCACTTGTCCTCAGCAATGGAAAAAATGTTATATGGTACCACACAACGCCATCCCATACCTAGAGAAAAAGAAAACAATAAAACCAAGCTCTTGCTATTAACCATCAAGGAATATTAGACCAAAGTGACATGAGTCTTGCCTAACTTTCAACCACAAGAAGCAAACATATCCTTCCCAACACTCATAGCTACTAAAGGACAAACACCTTCCTCTTTGATTTCAAATTTTGCTTCAAACTCCCCTATGCACCCAAATTACACCTAGATTCCAAGTACAACTTCTTTGTTAGGCATGCCAAGCCATCCCATGATAAGGAAGAAAAAGTAAAAATGTTGGAGACCTCCATCAACTATCCCTTTGGATTACACACACTCCATCCACACATAATGTGAAGTCCAAGTTACAATAAACTTTCAAATCCTCTTCTTTCTCATAAATTATTTAAATTTCCTTATGCAAGGTCTGTATTTCTTCACCTAGGATCCTTGTAGGAGCCTCCTCTTGTTGCATGTTCTCCTCCCCATCTAAGTTGTCCCTAACTAGTAAACATTCTGCCACTAGAATAACTATTTGGATAATACTATCCAAAGCAACTTGGTTTACAACCATGACTTTAGTTTATCCTTGAAATCCACTACAATGGTGGCACATGTCTTGGAGACCTTTGTGTTTGCAATTTCTTCTTGCCCCTAAATCTTCTTAACAAATTTAATCATGCCTGTATTAGAAATGACATTTTTTCAAGCATGTCTATTTGAGACTACTCTACCATATAGAGATTCTAGTCTCTTTCCTTCATGCTACACACATCCATGAAGTTGCAAAAGATAAACATTGAGCTCTTCTTGTCACTTTCTCAAATAAAACCCTTTGGACATGCAAAATAGAGTGAAAATGTATATACCTTAATTTTTCATCCATATACAAGCTTATTCACTACCACACATGCTCTACAATAAACCACCTTAAGCAAGAAAACAATGATGCTCTATTACTTCCCTTGTGGGAAGAAAAAAACATTCTTAAGGAATCTCAATTTACAAGGCAAGGCAACTCTAAACATGGGGCACATAAGATATAAAGGGTGAGACATAATTAAGGCACTCTATTAAACATTATCTAGTTCAATGGTCAAAAGATCAATTAGCAATTTTACAACTCATCCATACCAAAAAAAATGGTAAATATTTGTCCTATTTTTATTGGTCAAAAATTGACCTTTGACTATTGAATTGGATGATGTTTAAGAATGGCCCAATTAAGGTGGAGAGTCCATATTAATGATTAGAAGAAATCTATCCCATGAGTTTGGCCTCTCACTCACCAAAGTAGAGAATAAAAGATAGTATATTCTAGCATTAGCAAGAAAGTCAACACACCTATTACTTTCCCTATAGTAGTGTATGAACATTTAAATCTCTTTGGATTTTCCATACATACTATAGGCCTTAGATTTAAACCATTATTTATTTTCCATTGATCCCTTTACTAATCTTATAATGATAATGTACTTGGATCACCTTCTATAATCAATCTCTTGCACACGTAGTAACTAAAGCCAACTTAACTACTTCAAGTGGAGCCCTTAATCCTACATCCATTGATTTTTTTAGTGGAATTTTTTTGCCAAATGGTGAATAGTTGAAATTGGGGATTCAACTTTTGGCGAATAGGACAAGCTGTAAGGCGACCTAAATTGCCACATTTTTATGATTTTAGTTTAGTTAGGTAGTTAAATCACTTGAGCATTTATTTTATTAAACTTTTAAACTCAGCTATTTTGCCACAGTATTCGATGCATGATTAGATTTAATTCGCCTAAAGTTTATAAGTTTAAAGACAAATCTAAATTGATTCACCATTAATATTACATAATTCTTAGTTATTTTAGGGTCATATTGCCAATCTTTATTTTCCATCGTTGATTCTATCTATAATCAAACAATTTTTATTGCTTTCCAAGAGCTAAAATGGATATCAATAGTTCAAAAGTAATTCCAGGCCCAATAGACATTTGAGAGTGAATGTACATTTTAGCTCTCAGAAAGCAATAAGAACCATTAGATTAGAGAAGATCAATGGGCCAAAAGGAATTTTGGACTCAATTAACATTTGAAAATGTAAGTACATTTTAGCTCCTAAAAAGTGAAGGTAATTGTTAGACTAGAGATGAGTTTGTAGTTTTGAGTAGGCCATTATATATACATTTTCTTTATATGGCATTGATTTAAAATGTTCATTCTATGTGAGCTCTAGTGCTTTCTTAATAGTAGATTTGTGCTTGGCGTTAAGGGGCTTAAGGGGCTCCACCCCTTGACCCCTCCTATATCACAACAAGAGCATGTTGGGGTCATTGCCCTCGACCTCATGAGGGGGTGCTGTCCCCTTAATCCCTACAAGGGTCACTGCCCCTTTGCCCTACGAGGGGGCACTACCCCCTTGACCTCCACAAGGGGCACTGCCCCCTCGACCCCCCATAAGGAGCACTACCCCTTAAACCCACTGATGGTTGCCACCCCTAGGCCCCTACTTTTCCATAGGAATTTTTTTTTTAAAAGAACGATCCTCCATGGTAATTAATGCACTTGCCTATTACTCATCAAGATTCGTTAGGATTTTTTATAAATTTCTAGTGATGTAAAAAAATTGCTAATAAAATTAATATTTTTTTCAAAAAAAGAGAAGATTCAAGCTAGAATTTTATAAGATTTTTTATGGGCCTTTTATTAAAGTTATCACTGCCTACATCATTGCCAATTTTGTTCTCTGAAAAGAAAATATAGTCACTAATAAACTACCCCAAGGCATCCCTTATAAAGATACTTGCTCATGGTAAGCCAGGATTTCCCTTAGATGTTCCATTAAAATTGAGCTTCAAAAACCTATCTAGAGTTTCTTCCAAGAAACCAATAGTCTACAATTCATTTTTCCAATTATCTCATTAGTACATGGGAAACTATTTATTGTCTAATATGCCATAGGTTATATAGTTTAAAAGCTTGGGTTAAAGAATCAACATCTTATTCCATGGTTTTGAAATACAAAATCTAATCTTTTTCTATTGTGTGAACATTGTATCATACTTGGGTTGAACTACCACCACTTCATATGATATCATCTCTGTGGAAACCGATAATTTATTCTAAAGTTTTAAAATACAAAATCTCTTCTTTATCATATCAACGTTAAATTACAACTAAATTAATTTTCATTAGTATATGTTTGTCTAATAAATAGTTAAATATCATCTCTCCATCAACTATTATCTCCCTCCAACATAAGATAAAATCATCATAACATAAGATTCTCCATTCCATCTAATATACATTAAAAACTATGAGATCATCATTACATGTTCATGTTTAGGTAAGCTTCTCCAACAAGAAGGTCCCATTATGTTAAAATGACCCAAGAATCATACCAAATTTCCAACTGATGATAATGAAGTTTGTACATTGAGAGGTAAGTTTTGAATATCTTAACTACACCACAAATCAAATTACTAGCCGTTTCTCAAATAGAGATTTTTTTTCCACAGATGGGCCTAAAATTGTATTTTAATAGCTGTCCTACTCATTCTACCGACTTTTTGAAGTGTAATATATTTTTTAAAAGTAATATAATAGATATTTATTCATTAAAAAAATTGTCTTTTCTAAAAAGTTATTATAATAAGAAAATTTTAATAGTCTGGTTTATAATCGAATGGTTCCAAGACTAAAGACAGAATGATTATAATCTAGATGATTATAAACATGATCCGTGACTTTGTTGCTACATCTGTGACTTTGTTGGTGCATCCGTGATCCCTTCAGCCAAAAACATGTTCCAAATATCAAGCTTTAAAGATACTCACGCAAGCTCATTGTAATGGGAAAATTATGACAGTTTTAAAACTCAAGCCCACTTTCATTGACTTGATTCAATTATCCTCATCCTTGCTTCTCTTTTTCAAATTTCTTATCAGACTTCTTTTTCAAATTGTTTGAAGATCATACCTATCTTTTGTGTTTTCATATTCAACATTTTCAACACTTTTCTTGGCCTACGCATAACTTCTAATTACCATATTATGTTTATCTCAATCACTCTCTTGATTAAAGAGCATAAAAGTGTTTGTTAAAAGGTTAATGTTTATGTATGTAGATAAGGTGATAGTGTTTGTTAAAAGGTTAATGTTTATGTATGTAGATAAGGTGATAGGAGGATTTATACAGTAGTTTCTTAGAAGGTGGTTTTAGGTTTAAATTTTATTTTACCATTTTTGAAATTGTTATCGAATGCTTTGTTTTTTAAATTGTTATGGACTGTTTGATTGTTGAACTGCATGATGTTTAAGTAGAGTCTTTGATTTAATCTTCAATAGTCTCTAATAATGTGAACCTATTTATACATGTTTTGTGTCATTTTTTTTAAATTAGGTGAGGTCAAATATGTTAAAATCATGACTCAAAGAAACACAAATGTAAGGTGTTTCATCTTCTTCTTTTGCTCCCAATTATTGTAACCTACTGATTTTAGATATGTAGTTTGTATTTGTTAATCTTTACCATTATATTGCATGTTGATTTCTCTATTTTCATAGCTCTTGCTATTTGCTTAAATCCCAATCTTCATAGTTTAGTTATATCTTTATTCCTCACTAATCTTTGCACTTACACGTTATCAATCTTACAAACATGACATTCCATCTTTGCTATTTTCTTAGCCAAGGCATATTTATTGAATTTTCATAGCCTTTAACATATTCGTAATGATTTTATCATGTTGAGTTTGAAGTATTGATAAATAACATTATAACTACTATTGTGTATTATTTAATAAATATCAATTTGTTTGATTAGATTAATTAATAAATTAAAAATTATTTATTTTTGGATATGTGATGATTTAATTGTCACTAACGTTTTTATTTTGATATATATATTTTGATATTTGATAAAAATTGTGTGATGATGATTAATTATGTTTATTGACATGTTTATGAGAGCTCTCAAAGGTATTATTAAAAAAAGGCATCATAGATGAGAAATGTCTTAACATTGGTTAACATTACGAAAGAGAATCGCAATGTAATGTACCCTTTTTAATAATTTAATTTGGGGAATCAGAAGCTCATTCCATATTTCCCATTGGCTTAGGGAAAGTGATAGGGAGATATTTTCAATTTAATATTTAATTTTGATTTCAAATTATTTAATATTTTTCAAACTTGGTAAAACGGGTCAATTAAATATTAATATTTTTATGGCATATTGGCAGTCCAAAATGGGGTGTGAGATTCTTCATGGGCCTCGTGTAACTTTGTTATTTTTAACATATTTTAATATGACAATCTTTTATGGAGTAGTTATCAACTATTTTTAGCCAAGAATCAATTGGAGGTTATGACATATCTTTTGGTGAGTATTTTTGGAGAGAGAAAATAATATTTATTATTATTGTCTCAAGAAGAGGGGCATTGAAATTTGAGAACAAAGTTGGGCCTTCAGCATCTATAAAATGCAAGCAATTTCTTCATTTTAATATTTTATTTTTTATATACTAAAACTCTGCCAAAATAGGTTGCACTTGTGTTCATTTATCAATTTGAAGATGAAACCTCTTGGATGTTGAAATTAGAGGATGAACCACCTTTGGTTTCTTGAAAGAAATTTCATAAAATGGTTGTATTTTACACTTCAAAGATTGTTTAGTTTTTAGCATATTTTTCAGCATTTTGTTTGCAATATTTTTGAAGAAAGGAGCTTCAACATATAGAGTTTTGTTTGCAAATTTGAATATCTCTTATTTTTCTATTATATCTATTGTATTTTATCTTATTGCTGCATAATTTATTAATATAGATCAACTCTAGCATATTTGGAAAGTCACTCATTATTTATGCAAAAAATATCAAATTGTGTTGATTATTTTTAACAAATTTAGTTCATGTATTTTCAATATTTGTTCAAAATATATTGAAATATTTTAGATTTGATATTATTTGCAAAAATATATGTTTGTGTTATCACAGTGGTATCAAAGCTTTGATTTTTCTATCTTATAAGGTAAATCAAATGGTTGATGTTTCCTAGTGAAAGAGAGATCTAATATCAGAGAAGGGAGCAAAGAAAGTTGTAAGCACATGATCTAGTAAAAATAAATATGGTGGAAGGAGAAAGAAGAAAGCAAAAGTTAAAAAATGAAGAAAGAAAAAAATTCTTCCAGTGAACATGATTAGAATGCATCAAAGACAAGATGGATTGACAAATCTAATGACACAAATGATAAATAATTTAGATGAACTAAAAAAATACTAGGCTTACTAAAGCATCACAAGGAGAAGTGAGTTCATCTACAAATAACATATCATTTGTGGGAAACTCCATGCTAAATCCATCAAAGCCTGTGTTTTTACAAAAAGAGAAGGAAGAAAAGGTTCTTGAAGAGTCTTTGGTAGAGGGAATTGACAAAAAAATTTATGAGTATGAAAGTAAATCTGAATCTTTAAAAAATATAGTATCCTTTGTTACTTACTTGGAGGGTACATGCATAGAAATGGGGAGCCAAAAGGAGGTCAAAAGTGGCCACTTTTTTCCTAAAATCAATAAAAACTGATCTTAAATGGGAAATTCAAGATATCCATGCTCAAAATTTGAAGATGTGACAAGAACAAGATTAGTAGTGCTCAGAATCTAGTTTCTAAACTACTAATTTTTAAATGGTGGAGATTAAGAGGGTCAAATAGGGGGAGAAAACAAAATAATCCTATTTTTGTCAGATATAACATAGCATTAGGTGTGCTCCCCCTAAAATGTTAATCTTTTTAAGTATTTCACAAATCCCTTTAGTAGAAAATTAATTAACATCATGTAATTTATGCTTGAATTTTTCCTAATTTTTTAATGAATATATATTTTTTACTAATTTTCAAAGTGGACACATCTTGAAAAATAAAAAAAATGAGTATGCTCCTCCTTAATTTTGAGAAAACCAATTGATTTCTTTTAATGTGTATAGAATAGAGTCTACAATGTGAAAATATAATTTGTTTCAAATTTGGATGAGAGTATAAAAAATGACACCTAAATAACTATACATAAGGTTTTGGTAAAAAATGAAGACACTAGCAAAAGAAATTGAAGATGGAAACCTTATTGTATTTGAATTTTAGAAAAAAATACATCATTAGAAAGGTAATAGAGAGCTTAATGTTGTGAAATTTTCTTAGAATAACATCTAAAAATTTGTAAACCTAATGGAGATCATGCTTGACATTTTCTTGTTTTTGTATGTTTTATACAAAACACGTAGTTGGGTGTGTGACAAGCAGGTCTAACCCTTTAGGTTGGATGTCCAAGGCAAATCCAACCATAAGTGTTAGAATTTCCCTAAGAAAGATATAATGCAAGTATGTTATAACAAACACATGTTTTGATTTACATAAAAAATAGAGTAAAGACTTGCAAAAAAGAGAAACCCATGATCTTCGACCCACATGGTCTATTTTTACACATGCTCTACATATTCTATGACATACAATCGCATTTTGCATTATTTTGAAGAATTACAATTATTCTTTGACTAAATTAACTCATTTTTTGTCCTATATTAACGTAGAAGATTCTAATTACATATTTTTTATTTGAATTTAATATTATCAATCATTATTTTTATATTTTAAGGAATTTAAATCATTATTTGACAAAACTAACTAGTATTTTTATCTTGTATTGACATAAAACATTATAATTGCATGTTTTATTTGAATTTGATAATTGTAAATCATTGTTTTTATTATTTTGATAAATTATCTTAGGTTGGTATAGAATTCAACATTATGCCAAGGAAATGTGTGAAAATGCAAACACCAGAGGAGTGTGAAGTTGAGAATGTGAAAAAAAGAGAATGGATGAGACAACTTTATAAAAATATGCAATTGAACTCTAAAATTGAAGATATACCATATTTGTCAATTCAATTAGATCCCGAAGTATTTATTAGAGCCATGGAAGAGAAGAATTTAGAGAAATAAAGGCAACGAATGCAAAAACTTTATGCAATTAAGAAACTAAACCCTAGAGTTGAAGACCTCATCTTTGTCATGGGTATGTGCAGGATCATCGCGGGCCAAACAATGGCAATAGGAAAAAAATCGCGTTTTTACTTAGCCAAATTCGCGACTTGGCAAAGTTTGACTTTGAAACAGATATCTGTTTTGGTTTGGATACCAAACCAAAACGGATATCCGTTTTCTTTTTCTCTATTGTTTTCATTGTTTTTTATTTTATTATTTTAGCATTTTTAGCATTTTACTATTTAGGCATTTTAGCTATAAAATACAATCTAAATTTTAGAAAGACTGTATCATATGAAAGGGGCAACCTTGTCATCTTTTGGAATGCATGATTTCTTTTAGTTCCAACCATTTTGGCATCATTTATTCTTGTGATTGAGAGTTCTCTCCACCCCTGATTGAACCATTACTTCCCCTAACTAATTCTCCTATCCTCTTGACTCTCAATCAATTCTTTAGTCCACTCCCAATAAGTCTTCTATAATCTCTCAATCAATTATTTAGTCCACTCCCAATTAGTCTTCTATAATCTCTCAATCAATTCTTTAGTCCACTCCCAACCAACCCCACCATTCATGTTGCTTCTTCTACTATTAATACATCTCTCGCCATCATTTTTAGGGGAGACTATCCATTTCTTCCATTTATGTCAAATTCTTGTTAATATCTCTTATTCCATTTTCCATTGATCCCAACACATCATGGATAGTGAGTCACCTCAAAAGAGTTAAGCCATATTTTCATTACAACCCCCACAATAATTATTATACTTTTACAGTCCTAACTTTGTGAGCCTTTTCCATTTCAATTTTAAGGATTTGAAGGTTCTTACACTCTCCATAAAATCTCCAAGTTCTCAAGGCATCCTTATTCTTCCCATTGTCATCAAGAGGATGTTCTAATTTCTACAAAGGAGGATACCAAAATGTTGGATCCTTGAGGACAAAAGCTAGCACAGGTGCCATAAAAAGATTCCTTGAAGCTTCGCATGTTCTTTACATTATTTAAAAAAGATTTCAGTAGTAATTAGAAAACTTAAATTTGCCTAAGAAAAGTATCAATTTGTTGCCTCTTGTTGCCTCTTCTTGGTTATTTTAAAAAGCAACAAGGTGAAGTGACACATCCTTATGACCAGCATCAAGAAGAACAACAGGAAGTATATTTGGATCTTGAAAAAGATCAGGAAACAGAGGAACATCCAGTTGATGAGAATAAAGAGCAAGATAAAGAACAACTAGATGACTGAGATAAAGAGCTCGATGTGGAACATTATATGACATAGAACCAACAAGATGAACATCAAATTGAACAATGAAAAAGTGGTATTAGTTGCACCTATATAGAGAAGTGGTTTAGAGGTTGGTTAGGGGAATTATTTAGGGTTTAGAGGTTTAGGGTTGCTCGGGTTTAGGGGTTTAGGGTTTACAGTTTAAAGAGAGATAGAGAGAGGGGACTAAAAAAGTTTGGGAGAGATAGAGGAGACAGAGGGGAGAGATAGGGCGATAAAGAGTGAGAGGCATGTCCAAAGACATAGAGAGAGAGAGAGATTGAGAGGTAGAGGGATGTTAGAGATAGGGAGATAGAGGTTTAGGGTTGCTTGGGTTTAGGGGCATTATTTAGGGTTTAGGGTTTAGGGTCTTGGGGTTAGGGGTTAAGGTTTAGAGGTCTAGGATTAAGGGTTTAGAGAGAGATAAAGGACCAATAGGGAGATATAGAGGAGTCCGAGGGGAGAGATAGGGAGATAAAGAGTGAAGGACATGGCAAGAGACATAGCGAGAGAGATTGAGAGGTAGAGGGACAAAGGTGATAGGGAGATAGGGAAGAGATAGGGAGATAGTGGTTTATGGTTACTTGGGTTTAGGGTTTAGGAGTATGGGATTTAGGGTTTCTCAGGTTTAGGGGTTAGGGTTTAGGGGCATTATAATTTAGGGTTTAGGATTTATTGTTTAGGGGTTAGGGGTTAGGTTTAGAGGTTTAGGGTTTTGGATTTAGGGTTTATAGAGAGAGAGGAATGATAGGGAGATATAGAGGAGTCTGAGGGGAGAGATAGGGAGAAAAAGAGTGAGGGACATGGCCAGAGACATAGGGAGAGAGATTGAGAGGTAGAGGGACAAAGGTGGTAGGGAAATAGGGGAGAGATAGGGAGATAGTGGTTTAGGGTTACTTGGGTTTAGGGTTTAGGGGTTTAGGGTTTCTCAGGTTTAGGGGTTAGGGGTTAGGGTTTAGGGGCATTATTTAGGGTTTAGGATTTAAATTGTTTAGGGGTTAGGGGTTACGTTTAGAGGTTTAGGGCTTTGGATTTAGGGTTTATAGAGAGAGAGGAATGATAGGGAGATAGAGAGAGGAGATCGAGGAGAGAGATAAGGAGATAGAGAGTGAGGCACATGGCCAGGGACATAGGGAGAGAGATCAAGAGAGGTAGAGGGATGATAGAGATAGGGAGATATAGGTTTAGAGTTGATTGGATTTAGGGTGTACCTAGGTTTAGGGTTTCTCAGTTTTGTAGATAGCTAGATAGAAAGAGAGAGGAGACAGATAGGGAGAGATGGAGGTGACAAAGGGGAGAGATAAGGAGATAGAGAGTGAGTGAGATGTCCAGAGAAATAGGGAGAAGGATTGAGAGGTAGAGCTTGATGATAGAGATAGGGAGATAAGGGAGAGATAGGAGATAGGGTTTAGGGTTGCTCGCGTTTAGGGTTTAGGGTTTAGGGGTTCAGGGTTAAGGTTTAGGGGCATTATTTAGGGTTTAGGGTTTATGGTTTAGGGGTTAAGGTTTAGAGGTTTAGGGTTTAGTGTTTAGAGAGAGAGGACAATTAGGGAGATATAGAGTGAGGGACATGGCCAAAGCATAGGGAGAGAGATTGAGAGGTAGAGGAATGATAGTGATGGGGAGATAGTGAGATAGGGAGATAGAGAGATAGAGGTTTAGGGTTTCTTGGGTTTAGTGTTTAGGATTTAGGGGTTTATGGTTTCTCAAGTTTAGGGTTTAGGGGTTAGGAAATAGGGGTTAGGGGTTAGGTTTAATCAAGTGTTAATACAGGTTGTGGAGTGAGAAATGGGTGGTATGGGAGATCGAAAGACTAGTTTAAAGTTGGGCCGATGGATATATGTCACAACGAAAGGTTCAAAGGCTCATCAAAAGTGGAGTGATCAGAGCATCGGTATAAGAATTTTTGAGTTGGCTGATAGTGTTTATCTTGCCGATAGGAAGAATGTATATGATTTGATGTTATTTGGGACTTTGAGAAGGTTTCTTAAAGCTGATTAAGCTTTAATCTATTTGAACTATGGGTTTTGATGGGTATTTCACCGTGTTTTGAGAGCTTCCACTGTGTGCTCTACATCAGACCAATAGGGAGATATAGAGGAGTCCGAGGGGAGAGATAGGGAGATAAAGAGTGAGGGACATGGCAAGAGACATAGAGAGAGAGATTGAGAGGTAGAGGGACAAAGGTGATAGGGAGATAGGGGAGAGATAGGGAGATAGTGGTTTATGGTTACTTGGGTTTAGGGTTTAGGGGTTTGGGGTTTACGGTTTAGGGGATTAGGGTTTCTCAGGTTTAGGGGTTAGGGGTTAGGGTTTAGGGGCATTATTTAGGGTTTAGGATTTAAATTGTTTAGGGGTTAGGTTTAGAGGTTTAGGGTTTTGGATTTAGGGTTTATAGAGTGAGAGGAATGATAGGGAGATAGAGAGAGGAGACTGAGGAGAAAGATAAGGAGATAGAGAGTGAGGCACATGGCCAAGGACATAGGGAGAGAGATTAAGAGAGGTAGAGGGATGATAGAGATAGGGAGATAGGGGAGAGATAGGGAGATATAGGTTTAGAGTTGATTGGATTTAGGGTGTACCTGGGTTTAGGGTTTCTCAATTTTGGAGATAGCTAGATAGAAAGAGAGAGGAGACAGATAGGGAGAGATAGAGGTGACAAAGGGGAGAGATAAGGAGATAGAGAGTGAGCGAGAGAGATTGAGAGGTAGAGGGACAAAGGTGATAGGGAGATAGGGGAGAGATAGGGAGATAGTGGTTTATGGTTACTTGGGTTTAGGGTTTAGGGGTTTGGGGTTTAGGGTTTCTCAGGTTTAGGGGTTAGGGGTTAGGGTTTAGGGGCATTATAATTTAGGGTTTAGGATTTATTGTTTAGGGGTTAGGGGTTAGGTTTAGAGGTTTAGGGTTTTGGATTTAGGGTTTATAGAGAGAGGGGAATGATAGGGAGATATAGAGGAGTCTGAGGGGAGGGATAGGGAGATAGAGAGTGAGGGACATGGCTAGAGACATAGGGAGAGAGATTGAGAGGTAGAGGGACACAGGTGGTAGGGAGATAGGGGAGAGATAGGCAGATAGTGGTTTAGGGTTACTTGGGTTTAGGGTTTAGGGGTTTGGGGTTTAAAGTTTAGGGGTTTAGGGTTTCTCAGGTTTAGGGGTCAGGGGTTAGGGTTTAGGGGCATTATTTAGGGTTTAGGATTTAAATTGTTTAGGGGTTAGGGGTTAGGTTTAGAGGTTTAGGGTTTTGGATTTAGGGTTTATAGAGAGAGGAATTATAGGGAGATAAAGAGAGGAGATGGAGAAGAGAGATAAGGAGATAGAGAGTGAGGCACATGGCCAGGGACACAGGGAGAGAGATCAAGAGAGGTAGAGGGATGATAGAGATAGGGAGATAGGGGAGAGATAGGGAGATATAGGTTTAGAGTTGATTGGATTTAGGGTGTACCTAGGTTTAGGGTTTCTCAGTTTTGGAGATAGCTAGATAGAAAGAGAGAGGAGACAGATAGGGAGAGAGAGAGGTGACAAAGGGGAGAGATAGGGAGATAGAGAGTGAGCGATATGTCTAGAGAAATAGGGAGAAGGATTGAGAGGTAGAAGGACGATAGAGATAGGGAGATAAGGGAGAGATAGGAGATAGAGTTTAGGGTTGCTCATGTTTAGGGTTTAGGGGTTAAGGTTTAGAGGTTTAGGGTTTAATGTTTAGAGAGAGAGGACCAATAGGGAGATATAGAGTGTGGGACATGGCTAAAGCATAGGGAGAGAGATTGAGAGGTAGAGGAATGATAGTGATGGGGAGATAGTGAGATAGGGAGATAGAGCTCGATGGAGGTTTAGGGTTTCTTGGGTTTAGTGTTTAGGATTTAGGGGTTTATGGTTTCTCAAGTTTAGGGTTTAGGAGTTAGGAAATAGGGGTTAGGGGTTAGGTTTAATCATGCATCCCAGTCATTCCCCTATCATTCCTATATATCCTATCTCTCCCCTCTATCTTTTCCTCTCCCTTATCGACGAAGCAAATGGAAACAAGAAAACTAGGACTTCCTTTCTCAGGTTTAGGGTTCAGGGCTTAGGGGAATTATTTAGGGTTTATGGTTTAGGGGTTAGGGTTTAGTATTTGGAAGAATTATTTAGGGTTACTTGGGTTTAGGGTTTAGGGGCATTATTTAGGGTTTACGGTTGCATGTCAAAAGTAGTCTCTCTCTCTCTAAATCCATAAACCCTAAATAATGGCCCTAATCCCTAACCCCTAACCCCTAACCCACATCTACCTCTCTCCTGTATCTACCTCTCTCCTGTATCTATTCAAAAGTGCCTTTAAAATACTATGAGATACCTTAGTATAAGTAAATCATATAAAAATCAAATATATATATCATCATAATCCTATATAAATTTTGATAGTATTTTATAGCTAAAATGCCTAAATATCATCATAATCCTTTATAAATTTGCTTGTATTTTATAGATAAAATGCCTAAATACTTAAAATGTATGCAATGCTAAAATAATAAAATAAAAAAAATGAATACAATAAGGAAAAGGAAAACAGATATCCGTTTTGGAGATCATAAAAAGCAAAAAAGACTGCGTTTTTGCAAACCTGCGGCTTGCAAAAATGCAGTCTCATCTTCAAAAAAATGGATATCAGAGCAGAGGAACGGATATCCGATCCAAAGAGGTAAGATTTCATGCATTTTTTTTGTTTGTTTTGTATTTTCAAGCAATTTTTTTGGTTTTTATGCTAAGTGGGTATGTTTTATAATTTAATTAGGTAAAATGGATGCACAAAATGAAAACCCAAACCCTCCACCACCAAACCCTCCCCCTCCAACAGTAGAAGAGAATATTCAAAGAAATATTGATCATATAAGAAGGATCATAGAAATGTATCGCCGCCACCCTCGATTGTTTATAATGACATCGAATTTAGAGGGAATCATTAATCATATTCAAACCTTGTCCACCCAACACGAATCATTTTAGCAATGGCGAGAAGCCAAGAAGGCCGAATATGCTGACGGTTTGTCATATGATGAAATCAAAGATTTAGAGATTACAAAAACTATGTTGGCACAACACTTTGTCAATCCTAAAACCGGATTGCATGTTGATGTCCGTAAGCCCAAATTTTCAATCAAATGGTGTATTCATGAGGGCATTAGTCAAAACTTTTGGGATCATTGGTGGATGGTTTTTGATAAACCACCCAACAACAATTTAGATGTGCCTTTGTATTTCCTCCGTAAACTCTATGCAGAGTTCGTCATGGGTCAACATGTTAATTATTTTGATTTTAGAGAGTTTCAAGGAGTGGGCAGAGGAATGCCTCAAGATAGACCTGGGGCAATTAGACAAGTACAAGGTCCCTATATTCCCCCTCCTGCTATCCCTTCTCCACCCCTAATGCAGCACCCAGACATTGTTGCAAGTGCAACACAACAAGGCCTTAGTGCCATACACTCTTTGACCGAGCATTTGATTATACAGACATCTCAGTTTGCACAAGCACATGATGAAGGTGATGATATTGGATCACCTGGTACCACTAGACCGTCGTCATCCAGACATATATGTGTGCCCCATCATTGCATTTCTTGCAATCATTTATGCTTGGGTCCTATTATGGAGAGTAGTGAGCCACCGTTGAACACATCAGAGTATGATCTCCATTCACGAGATGAGGCAATGGGGTCTAGAACTCAAGCTGAGGGGTTAGGGACAAGAGTAGAAGCTACCGGATCAGTAAACATTAGAGAAGGAGAAATGCATGAGCAATCTTTTGTGCAGGTAAAATTTAAAGTTAAATTTTATGGTCTATTCCATTTGATAATATAAACAGCTTTATTAGTACTAATGTATCTAAGTGGGATAACAGTTGATGACAGAGGAGGAGTTGATAGAAGTTCATCATGCAACTTTGTCTGCCATCCAATTTGGCTTGGACTTGCCGGTATAATTTGTTGTACACATTAACTTTTTTTTTATGCATTTATTTCTTTGTGAGTAATTATATATTAATTTATATCTTGATGTTAATTTTATTTTATAGCCAATCGAAAATGTGAATGATGTGGCATCTTTGCCAATAGTCTTTTCTCGAACTCCTGATCGACCCAAGGGACTATCATTTGCAGAACGGCTTTCTCAACGCCAACAAAGGGTGGAGGTAATTTGATTGAATTGTACTTTAATTGATAATTTAGAAAACTTAAATATTTGATTATAGTCATTTAGGGTCTTACATTCTTGTCCTTTTTAATTGATGCAGGAGGCCTCGATGGTGGTATGTGCTTGTTTTCTAGTAGATAAGTTTTTGTGTAGTGCATTTCCTATTTTAAATGTATGCATTTCCTATTTTGTTTAATAATTATATATTAATTTATTTCAATGTTACTTTGCTTTTATGTAGTCTGTTGAGAATGTGAGTGATGTGCCACCTTTGCCATCATGCTTCACTAGGACACCTGATCGTCTTAAGAGAAAATCATTTGCAGAACGATTGTCCGAACAACAACATAGAGTCGAGGTAATTGAATTGAATTTTTCTAAATAATTGATAGTTTATCTAGCGGTCTTATAGTTAATTGTAGTGATTTAGATGTATGTTAATAAATGAAAGTTCTTAATTGTAGTAGATAAGAATCTATTTACTAACTTTAACTTGTGTTTTGACTTGTTAATGCAGGAAACTTCACCTCCATCAATTACTAGACATTTTGGTACAAAGAGGACACTTTTTCAGGATCCATCATAGATTGTGGATCCATCACAGATTGAGGGTCAAGTGGACTTGTAGTATTTGATGTAGCTATTTGGCATGTAGATTGTATATAGATTTTGAGACATGGCATATGCCACATTTTGTAAAAAATATTTTGAGTTGGCATATTTGCCAAATTTTTGTATATGTCTACCATTATGGACTAGATTTTAATGTATATACACCTTGATATACAATATAATTTAAATTCCTTATGTGCAATTCATGATACTTTTCATGATGCCATACATTATGATGATAGTTCTTTAGTCCATTGATGATATGTTTAGCATTGAGAATGGTTTTAGATCAAGAGAATGGTTTTAGATCAATAGAATCAATATGAAAAAATTCCTTATATATGCCCTAATCAAATAAGGTCATGATAAACCATTTCATCATGTATTTAGTCTTCATCTTGTCAAATTTTGTAAATATGTCAAAGTTGTCATATGAAAAATGTAAAAAAAATGCAAAAGTATGGAAGATGAATAGTCAAGTGCTCAAGAGTCAGTTGGAGACTATTGGTTTCCCTCAAATCATGTATAAATATGCATGAACCTTCGTGGAAAAGGCATTGGAGATGTATTGAAAACATTTTGAAGATGAATTGAAGACATGTTTGAATGAAATTAATGTCAAGAAACTCTATGTCAAGGACACTGGGGGCACATTACAAACATAAAAAACTTACATCTTAGGGGGAGGTGCCAATAAGGCCAATAAGGATACTATTTCAGTTGGGTGTGTGTGTGTGTATGCAAATCCCATTTATGGCCGAGAAGCTCTCTATTTACTATTATTTACACATCAGAGTATGACTATCCTAAAACAACATCATGTATATGCTCATAAAAGCCATCAAACTCTGAGAATAAACTCATCATTAGATAAGGAGTGGAAGGTTAAAGTCACATTCCCAAAAACCTCTTAAAATCACATGTCTTCTCTTATGAAAACTAGGGTCTTTGCCGATACATTGTTCTGTAAGAGCAAAGTCACTTAAGATCCTAAGAGCAAAAACCTTGCCAGTGCCATATTTTTTGTTCTGCTCATCGTGGGGTCGAACGAACTGCACCAACGCGTCGGGATGGGGGGGTAAATGTTGGGGGAGGTCTCGTTTCATGCGCCAAGCATCCCAGTCATTCTGGGCAAGAGGCTACCGACAAAGTCCCTTAAGATCCCTGAGACCAAAAAACTGCCAAACTTTGACCAGGCAGTTCTCAAAATTCGTGATAGTTGGGAATGCTCTGTTTAGAGCTACAGGTGCACGTGACATCCTTCCACAATAACCTCTCTCATTTTTGGTCAACTCCATTCCGTTTGACCGTGCCGAAATCAAACACATTGGTGCAAAATGCTTCAATTTGATGTAGTGGAAAGGTGCTAGGTGCGAGATTTTTCATTCCATAGCTCGTGCGGTCGAACGGACTGCACCAACGCGTCAGGGTGGGGGGGTAAATGCTAGGGGAGGTCTCGTTTGGTGCGCCAAGCGTCCCAGTCATTCCGAGCAAGAGGCTACCGGTAAAGTCCCCTAAGATCCCTGAGACCAAAAAATTACCAAACTTTGACCGGGTAGTTCTCAAAATTCATGACAGTTGGGAATGCTCTGTTTGGACCTACAGGTGCACGTGACATCCTTCCACAATAACCTCTCTCATTTTTGGTCAACTCCATTCCGTTTGACCGTGCCGAAATCAAACGCATTGGCGTAAAATGCTTCAATTTGATGTAGTGGAAAGGTGCTAGGTGTGACATTTTTCATTCCATAGCTCGTGTGGTAGAACGGACTGCGCCAACGTGTCAAGGTGGGGGGGTAAATGCTAGGGGAGGTCTCGTTTCATGCACCAAGTGTCCCAGTCATTCCGGGCAAGAGGCTACCGACAAAGTCCCTTAAGATCCCTGAGACCAAAAAATTGCCAAACTTTGACTGTGCAGTTCTCAAAATTCGTAAAAGTTGGGAATGTTCTGTTTGGACCTACAGGTGCACGTGACATCCTTCCACAATAACCTCTCTCATTTTTGGTCAACTCCATTCCATTTGACCATGCCAAAATCAAACGCATTGTTGCAAAATGCTTCAATTTGATGTAGTGGAAAGGTGCTAGGTGTGACATTTTTCATTCCATAGCTCGTGCGGTCGAACGGACTGCCCCAACGCATCGGGGTGGGGGGTAAATGCTAGGGGAGGTCTTGTTTTGTGCGCCAAGCGTCCTAGTCATTCCGGGCAAGAGGCTACCAGCAAAGTCCCTTAAGATCCCTGAGACCAAAAAATGCCAAACTTTGACCGGGTAGTTCTCAGAATCTGTGACAGTTGGGAATGCTCTGTTTGGACCTACAGGTGCATGTGACATCCTTCCACAATAACCTCTCTCATTTTTGGTCAACTCCATTCCGTTTGACCGTGCTGATATCAAACGCATTGGTGCAAAATGCTTCAATTTGATGTAGTGGAAAGGTGCTAGGTGCGACATTTTTCATTCCATAGCTCGTGCGGTTGAACGGACTGAGCCAACGCGTTGGGGTGGGAGGGTAAATGCTAGGGGAGGTCTCATTTCGTGCGCCAAGCGTCCCAGTCATTCCAGGCAAGAGGCTACCGGCAAAGTCCCTTAAGATCCCTAAGACCAAAAAATGCCAAACTTTGACCGGGCAGTTCTCAAAATTCGTGACAGTTGGGAATGCTCTGTTTGGACCTACAGGTGCACGTGACATCCTTCCACAATAACCTCTCTCGTGTTTGGTCAACTCCATTCCATTTGACCGTGTTGAAATCAAATGCATTGGTGCAAAATGCTTCAATTTAATGCAGTGGAAAGGTGCTAGGTGCGACATTTTTCATTCCATAGCTCGTGGCATTGAACAGATTGTGCCAACGCATCTGGGTGGGCGGGTAAATGCTAGTGGAGGTCTTGTTTCGTGCGCCAAGCATCCCAGTCGTTCCGAGCTGTAAGCTACCGGCAAAGTCAAAAGTTGCTAGGATTGAAATTTTGCATTCCACAAGTCCTGGGGCCGAACGGTTTGCGCCAACACGTCGGGGTGGGCGAGTAAATGCTAGGGGAGGTCTCATTTTGTGTGCAAAGCATCCCAGTCCTTCTGAGTTGTAAGGTACCGGCAAAGTGATGCGTTGGCACAAACCGTTCGGCCCCAGGACCTGTGGAATGCAAAATTTCAATCCTAGCAACTTTTGACTTTGCTAGTAGCTTACAGCTCGAAACGACTGGGATGCTTTGCACACAAAACGAGACCTCCCTAGCATTTACTCACCCACCCTGACGTGTTGGCGCAAACTGTTCAGCCCCAGGACCTGTGGAATGCAAAATTTCAATCCTAGCAACTTTTGACTTTGTCGGTAACTTACAGCTCGGAACGACTGGGACGCTTTGCACACAAAACAAGACCTCCCTTAGCATTTACTCGCCCACCCCGACGTGTTGGAGCAAACTGTTCAGCCCCACGGGCTATGGAATGAAAAATGTCACACCTAGCACCTTTCCACTGCATCAAATTGAAGCATTTTGCGCTAATGCATTTGATTTCAACACGGTCAAACAGAATGGAGTTGACCAAAAATGAGAGAGGTTATTGTGGAAGGATGCCATGTGCACCTGTAGGTCCAAATAGAGCATTCCCAACTGTCATGAATTCTGAGAACTGCCTGGTCAAAGTTTGGCATTTTTTGGTCTTAGGGATCTTAAGGGACTTTGCCGGTAGCCTCTTGCCCAGAATGACTGGGATGCTTGGCGCACGAAACGAGACCTCCACTAACATTTACCCACCCACCCTGACGCATTGGCAGAGTCTGTTCGACCCCACGAGCTATGGAATGAAAAATGTCGCACCTAGCACCTTTCCACTACATCAAATTGAAGCATTTTGCGCTAATGCGTTTGATTTCAACACGGTCAAACGAAATGGAGTTGACCAAAAACGAGAGAGGTTATTGTGGAAGGATGCCACGTGCACATGTAGGTCCAAACAGAACATTCCCAACTATCATGAATTCCAAGAACTGCCCGGTCAAAGTTTGGCAGTTTTTTGGTCTCAGGGATCTTAAGGGACTTTGCCGGTAGCCTCTTGCCCGGAATGACTGGGACGCTTAGCGCACAAAATGAGACCTCCCCTAGTATTTACCCCCCCACCCCGACGCATTAGCGCAGTCTGTTTGACCGCACGAGCTATGGAATGAAAAATGTCGCACCTAGCACCTTTCCACTACATCAAATTGAAGCATTTTGCGCCAATGCATTTGATTTCAGCATGGTCAAACGGAATGGAGTTGACCAAAAATGAGAGAGGTTATTGTGGAAGGATGCCACATGCACCTGTAGGTCCAAACAGAGCATTCCCAACTATCATGAATTCTGAGAACTGCCCAGTCAAAGTTTGGCATTTTTTGGTCTCAGGGATCTTAAGGGACTTTGCCAGTAGCCTCTTGCCCGGAATGACTGGGACGCTTGGCGCATGAAACGAGACCTCCACTAGCATTTACCCGCCCACCCCGATGTGTTGGCAGAGTCCATTCAACCCCACAAGCTATGGAATGAAAAATGTCACACCTAACACCTTTCCACTGCATCAAATTGAAGCATTTTGCACCAATGCATTTGATTTCAACACGGTCAAATGGAATGGAGTTGACCAAAAACGAGAGAGGTTATTGTGGAAGGATGTCACATGCACCTGTAGGTCCAAACAGAGCATTCCCAACTGTCATGAATTTCGAGAACTGCCCGGTCAAAGTTTGACAATTTTTTGGTCTCAGGGATCTTAAGGGACTTTGCCGGTAG
The DNA here is from genome assembly GCA_027924645.1 of Cunninghamia lanceolata. NCBI lineage: Eukaryota > Viridiplantae > Streptophyta > Pinopsida > Cupressales > Cupressaceae > Cunninghamia > Cunninghamia lanceolata. The sequence goes on along the minus strand of BSBN01000194.1, from coordinate 15,409,306 downwards.
CCTCTTGCCCGGAATGACTGGGACGCTTGGCGCACGAAACGAGACCTCCCCTAGCATTTACCCCCCCACCCCGACGCGTTGGCGCAGTCTGTTTGACCGCACGAGCTATGGAATGAAAAATGTCGCACCTAGCACCTTTCCACTACATTAAATTGAAGCATTTTGCGCCAATGCGTTTGATTTCGGCACGGTCAAACTGAACAGAGTTGACCAAAAACGAGAGAGGTTATTGTGGAAGGATGTCACGTGCACCTGTAGGTCCAAACAGAGCATTCCCAACTATCACGAATTCTAAGAACTGCCCGGTCAAAGTTTGGCAATTTTTTGGTCTCAGGGATCTTAAGGGACTTTGCCGGTAGCCTCTTGCCTGGAATGACTAGGATGCTTGGTGCATGAAACAAGACCTCCCCTAGCATTTACTCCCCCACCCTGACGCGTTGGCATAATCCGTTCGACCCCACGAGCTATGGAATGAAAAATGTCGCACCTAGCACCTTTCCACTACATCAAATTGAAGCATTTTGCAACAATGTGTTTGATTTCAGCACGGTCAAACATAATGGAGTTGACCAAAAATGAGAGAGGTTATTGTGGAAGGATGTCATGTGCACTTGTAGGTCCAAACAGAACATTCCCAACTTTCATGAATTCCGAGAACTGCTCGGTCAAAGTTTGCCAATTTTTTGGTCTCAGGGATCTTAAGGGACTTTGCCGGTAGCCTCTTGCCTGGAATGACTGGGACGCTTGGCGCATGAAACGAGACCTCCCCTAGAATTTACCCCCCCACCCCGACGCGTTGGTGCAGTCCGTTCAACCCCACGATGAGCAGAACAAAAAATATTGTTCCAGTTGACACATTCTCAAACATTGACATGGATGATATCTCAGTACTATTCCTTTAGGCACAATATGAGCTTCCAATGGAAGGTGCAATTGTGAGGTTAAGATGATGAAAAGTGTGCCTCATTCACAGTCATGTTTTACTTGTCTTCAATGATGATTCCTTGATTCAACTTAATCCTTTGATAATACATTTTAACCTCCTTGTGAAAGCGCACTTTCAAGGTTGCTTGAGCAAGAGCTAGCGCCTCAACATCGAGGCGCACTTTTGGTGTTCTAGAAACATGAACTAGCACCTCAAATAGTAAGGCACTCATTCTAGGTTGTTTATTCAATAATTGGCACTAGTCACATATGGCGTAGAGAGGTAGATGTGCGCCCAAGTCATCATTCGATGCCTTCAATAACTATAAACTCCTTGATGATGCATTTTATCCTTCCTATTCACTATCTAGCCTTAGGCGCACATTTTAGGTTGATCAATCATAATCTAGTGCCCTAAGTACCAAGGCACACTTTTAGATTAGTTTGATAAAGGATTAGCGCCTTCATTTCTAGGCAGAAGTTTGGAGTTGAAATACATCAAAATAACAAGTTTCTTCATCACTTCAAACATATTTAACACTTTGAAGATCTCCAATGCATGATTGAATATCAAGAAACCAATGTATCATTTCATGAAGGTCTTAAGTATTGTAAATATGCATCTTCTTATTTAATCATGTGTTGTAAATGAAGGAATGCAATGATTGCAATATGTGCACAAAATGGAATTTTTGATAAGGATTGAAAGGAAATGTTAAGAAAATGCAATTGGCGGGTGTAAATCCAAAGTGTGGAAGCATAGACAAGGCATGTGAATAGTTTGGCATGAAACCTCAAAGAGATGCTATCTCATGGAATGCAATGATTGCAAGATATGCACAAAATGGATTTTTTGAAAAGGCTTTAGAAACTTTGAAGCAAATACAATTGGAATGTTTAAAACCAAATTCCATAACCTATGCAAGCATTCTCCCTACTTGTGCCAAATTAGGATCTTATATATACATATATGCACATAATGTCATGAAAATAATGTATAGTGTATATATCAGGCCATATAGGCATGTACAAATAAAACCATATGGGTATATACAATGATATACATCGATAACATACAAAAGTATGTTTACAAAACCAAATACACATATGTAACAAAATGTCCCAAAATCAAATCTCCTATGGATTGCTATCAAATAATCTATGGCTCTTGCTAGGCCATGAAGATGGTGAACCAGTCAATGACTCATCTTCCATCGCTCATCGACTAGACCTCCTCGATAGAGATTTTTGAATTTCCACCTATTAATACAATCAAACAATGTGCACATTAATATAGAATTTAATATTCAAAATATATAACATGACATAAGTAATCAATCACTTACCACCAATTGGTGATCCCTTTTGATCATTTGTTGTCTCTCTTCTTCTATAGAGCTGGATGGGTAGGGGAGGTGACATCCTGTGAGAAGCATGAACAAGCAGATTTAAAAGTAAACATGAATATCATAAATATGTACATTAAATGTTGCGCTTATTATAGGACTGTTCTAGTACTATTTTAGGACTGTTGTAGTTAAAAATATCCTAGTAGACATGTATAGGACTGTTATAGGACTGTCATCTCATGGAATACAATGATGGCAAGATTACTATCAAGATTAGTATGAAGATTAATTATGATTGTTATAGGACTTTTATAAGAATGCAAAGTAAGGAAGCATAGGCAAGGCACATGAACTGTTTGGTGGAATACCTCAAAGAAATGAGAATTTTGTCAGATGTTGTAGTTGCAATTGCCATGTGACACATGTATGTAATATGTGAAAGCATAGACAAGGCACATGAACTATTTGGCAAAAGACATCAAATACATGTCACCTCATGGAATGCCTTATGTAGAAAAAGGTACAAATGTGCAGTATTAAGAAATACAAATGAGAACTAAAAATCATACCTCGAGTATAGTCAAAATAACCTACGATGCCATACAAAATAATTTACGATGCCATGCAAAATAATCTACGATGCCATCTAAAATAACTTTATTCGCTGTCCTGTATAGTCAAAAGCATGCATTATAGTTATTAAAGTAACAAGATTTTTAATAAAACAATTCTAAAAAATAGAAAAAATAAGAACAAGTTAAGATAAAAAAGTCATACCTGTCCATCTGGAAGTTTAATTGCTAGTCAAGCGTACCTGAGGGGTCATCTCTTACCTTCAAAGTATCCAATATTGCTTCATGATCAGCATTACTAATTGTCCATAGTTCTTTTGATTTTGGTCTTCCACGATGCTTTAGTAACTTGACATTTGTTGCTACAACTAGGTGAGAATACATCAATATGGTTTTATACTTCTCAAAGTCTTCAAAGGCCGGGATGCCATTCTTTTTAACCATATATGTTCGTAACCAAGTCCTAGCAATAACAACTGATCCTGTAGGATATGTGAACCCATCATCATCTGTCATAGGTTGTGTTAGCTTTTGTTTTCCCTATACACATCGTGCCAACCAATAGTCTGACCTCTCTTCATTTCCATGCGGTGCAACAACTGCATAAACACGACCTGGCTGTACAAGGTCTAAAAGATGCTCATAGTCAAATGAGCTCTCCATGTCATTGACGAAAGATGATTGACCTTCATATAAAGGGACTAAATATTGTGGAATCCATGCATCTACCCACTCACTTGACTCACAATTAATACAACTCTGACAAAAACAAGCTAATTCGCGTGTCCAAATAGTCCATGTACTTGCATTTGAGCTTTGAAATGAATGCATCTTTGATGATTCATTGATTCTCTGACATTCCAATTTCTCTATCACTATCCCATCATCAATCAACCAAAAGAACCTGCGCACTTCAGAATCAAGAGCCACTCCTCATGACAATGCATAGTTACACCACTTAACAATGGAATCTGCATCACTGAATGTAGCACCACCTCTAATCTTTAGTTGTTCTTTAAAAAGAGCTCTCTTCACGCACGCACCTACTCCATCATGTTCACATTTTCCGTGCCCGGCTTCAAAAAAATTCCAAATATGAGGTATACCCTTCTCTAAATGCATTTTGCTCAACCAATAGAAATTACGAGCATTCTTGAATTGACCAATGCAATTATCTGACCAAATGAGATGTTGATCTATTCTAATATCTTTTTCTTGCAAGAACCCATAAAATTGTTGAAAACAATATTGCACAAACTCTGCTGAATGAGATCGATCATCACTCATGTAAAAATGGTATTCTCTGACAATCTTCCTATTCTCTTCTGTACTCTCGGGGGCATGTCTGTATGTGATGTGAACAAAAATAGCAATCTAAATAGAATTGTAGTACTAGGATTGAACTTCATTTTGGGGTTGCAATGTATAGTTTTCTGCAAAATCAACTACAGAGACAATAGTTCCAATCGGGAAAGAGTCTTTACACATCCTCAACTGTTGATCTAACCATCGAGACCTGTGGCTATGTCTGACATACTTGTAGAAAAGATTTTTCTTAAAATCATCAATAAAATCAGCAATACTTACCTCTCTTACAATCAACTCACATCTAGAACCTTCACCTCCATTTTTCAAATTGTATTTCACTGTCTCATATCTCTTTTTCTCAACCATTCTCTTTCCAAAATCATGCTCGTTGCCCTCATGAAAACATGATACAAACTTTGATAACCCACCACATTGTAAACACTTTTCATTTAAACAATCATTCTTGTAGAACATGCAACCATCATCTCTAATACATAGAAATAAATCTAATAAGTCCCTAGATGACTTTAGTAGTTGAATTACACCACACTCTGTAACATTTTGTTAGTGTGCAAAGTAGAACGAATATTGCATAATAATTCATGGTACATAGAAAATTCTAAATGGTATTTGCAACAACATGTATTACGAACTTTAAGAGGAACACAATAAAATGGCTTAAGAGATTCAAATGATCTTTGTGAGATTGTCATACCTGGGTGAGTTTCACAATATTGTTTGTACAATGTTGTTTGGCTACATTCCAAGTAATGTTTAGGATGTGGTGTGCGGTCTTTATCACCAATTCTTAACTTTACAACATCTTTTGCATTCGGTGATACCCTAGAGTTAGTGTGCCAAAATCGTTCAATTTCTTCCTTTGTGCTATCAATTAGCTTCTTGTCAACTCGTGGAAGCCTACCACTGAAAGCCCAAGTATCATTGGCAACAGGACTATCTAGCCTTGACCTTAATGCTAGTGCTTTTGACAATGTTTTACGATTCAATCTTAAGTCAACACAAGTTTGCCTCATTAATCAAGCATTTCTTAATTGTTTGCTTACTATTGAGGTTGTTATTACTCTTCGGGCAGCTCTTTTATCTTTCTCCTTGCTAGTCTTTCCAATAGAATTGAGTGCATTGAAAAGGCTTCTTACAATAATTTTATTCCGATCGGACACTTTGTTTAACCGAATCTTTAATTTCTTTAGTAAAGGTCTCATTTTGTACATCTTTAATAATTGCACAAAAATTTGGCATTGTTCGGTTAATGTTTTCTTCTCAAAGTATTCATTGAAGAGTTTTGTAGCCCACAACCGAACCGTTCGTGATGACCTCTTGGCTTCAAGTTTTTCCATTATGTTCTCATCAATTTCAAGAACCATTTTGGGGTTTTTGGGTGTTTTCCAATTTCATCACGGTTATTCTCTTCTTGACAAATGTCCTCTCTTCTTATGAAATTTGGAGATACATTGATTGTTCTTGTTTCATCCATGTTTTCAACCTCATCAATTTTATCAACAAATGGATTATGGAGTGCAATTTCAATATCATGATGTTTATATCCACTTTCTTCAAGTGCACGTCTTCGTTTTTCTTCTTCTTCTTTGTCCATGGTATTGCTATTATGAATAGGTGTTTCATAACATTTTTCAATATTTTCATTTGCAATATCATAGTGAATTTCATTCTTATCTAACATTTCATTATAATCAAAATTAACATCTTCAATTTGCATGTCATTAGATGGTAAAGAAGAAGATTCACCTTGATGAGCATCCACCAAACCCACCATTCCAATCCTCTTCCTTTCCCTATCTTTTTTCCTAATTGCTTCAATTTCCTCTAATATAACTTTCCTCCTCCTTTTTGCTTTACGACGACTGTTGCTCCCCATTAGGGGAACAAAAATATCACCCTTATGATTGTAACAAGAAAATTGTGTCTCCAAAAGTGCATGAAAATATTCCTTTCACTGTCATAGCTAGAAATCACGAGTATTTCGACAGCAGAGGGTCTCTGGTTGCGGAAGTCGGGCCCAGAAATATTCCTTTTGTCTTTTTTTTGCTTTTCCAAAATGGATATCCGTTTTCAAAATGGATATCCATTTTGGAAAACCCAATTCTTTGCAACGGACACTTGCAACGTCCATATGCCTACTACAAAATAGATATCCGGTTTATTATGTACATTTGGATTCTATACTAGGGATTCATTGTATTATTCAATAAACTTGTGAATTACCATCTAATTTCAATGTTTACACACTAATCCACCTAGGTATCAACTTAATAAAGCTCTGGATATAAGCCATTATTTGATTTTAGGCTATCATCAAATGAGGAGCTTCTAAAGGCAAAAATGTTGTCCCAAAAGAAGACTCAATGTTATTCGTAAAGACATTAGATTGTTAAAATACAAATTCGAGGTTAGATATTCCTTGGGCTATTTTAGTATAGAGAAGCAAAATTGCAATATATGACTATCCTAGGAATTAGAATGGTTGATCATAGGATATTCATGGCATTTTGATATTAATGGATGGATTGATGGATGTTTAGGGAGTTTAAGTTTAAATGTAATGTACGAGAATTCTTATTTATGAAGGATCTAATATGTCTTATGTCTTATTTGTAGGCCATTCAAGAAAGAAATGAAAAGATACCAAGGACTATCATAACACCTATTATAATTAGGTGCATCAAAGGATTGTCATCTAGGACCTTACCAATATGGGAAGTTATCAAAACCATGTCATGTTTAAAATTAAAGGCTTTATCACCTCTTTGTCCCTATAGGCCTATTAGAACAATAGGTCACATTTTATTCATATATTGGGGTTGAGAATAAACACTAAGCATTTGTAGTTATGGCAAGTGTAAATGGAAATAGATCACAACTTTAGACAATCTATCCTCTCCTAGATTGCACTGACTGAGTGGAAATTACAAATTCCCTATTAATGTCCTTTATATACTGAAGGTATGGTTGAGAAAGGTAAAATTTGTATGTTGTAGACAAGTGATGCAGAGCAACACAGCAAAAGCTTACAAACAAGGTGTAAAATACCCATTAACCCACCAATTGCTTAAATAGCTTTTAAAATATCCTTCCCAAGGTCCAAACGAGACCGAAATACACTCTTTCTTTACTATCGGAAAGACATTTCTAATGTCTCATCGAACTATGCTTCATATGTTCTTCCTTTCTCTATTGTTGGCCAGACTTATCATTATCGGTAACCATCAAATTTGTTAGCCCGATGTGGGACCTCTCGCTAATGTGTAGAATCCATCGCTCAGGCTTATGCTGTCGGTGTGACTCCTCCGTTGTTCTCTGATATGTATAAGAGGACGGATCAAAGTAATTAGCATGCTCCCTTCAAAGTAAAGACATGAGAATAGAGCACTTGTGAGATGGTTATTGTAAAGGGACAAATCAATTAGAGACATGCAGTTTCCTAGAGAATTTGGAATGCTTCCGCTCAGGCGATTGTAGGACATACAAAGATGTTCTAACTTCCCCAGACCACCAAATTCTGCAAGTATACTCCCCTTCAAGTTGTTGTGTGAAATTCTTTTCCAGTGAAGTTGTGAGTAATCGGAAAGAGATTTAGGAATAGAACCCTCTAGTCCATTTCTTCTTAAGTCAAGTATCTTCAACGCTTTCAACTGCTCAAACCAAGGTGGAATCCTTCCCTTGAAAGAACTAAAAGAGAGATTTAAAGTGCATAACAAGGAGAGACCTCCTTCGGATGGAAAAAGGGTACCTTTTAATTCCAATTGAGGGAGAATTATGGCCACCACTCTATTGGTATGTTTCTTGTACCAAACACTGGTCCAGAAGCACACATTTTCTGAATTGGTAGAAGTCTAGTTGGAGAAATGTGGTCTCCTCGACTACTATTATTGTAGGATATGCATAAACGGGTTTGTTGAAAAGGCTTTAGAAATTTTCAAGCAAATGCAATTGGCAAGTGTAAAGCTAGATTCTGCAACCTTTGTCAGCATCCTCTCTACCTCTACCAAAATGGGAGCTTTGGAATAGGGTATGGACATTCATCAAAGCATAATGGAAGTGGGATTTTTGTAGATATTCTAGTTGGAAATGCTCTGGTAGACATGTACGGAAAGTGTGGAAGCATAGACAAGACACATGAACTATTTGAAAAAATGCCTCAAAGAAATGTGGTATCATGGAATAAGATGATTGCAGGATATATACACACTTACTCCGATGTGAGATTCACCACCCTTGTCTATTGGTAAGACCAATACCCTCGGTGAGACTTTTTACTTGCATTCTGACGTTATAACTCTCCCCGATGTGTTTACCATCCATTAGTCATCGGTAAGACTTCTACATCGGTCAAACATTCTCTTCGATTTCTGATATCGTATCTCACACCGAAACAATAAACACTGAACTACACCATCGGCCAGACCGCCTCTATCGGTGACACTTTTCTTCTCGCCTCCGAGAGTCCATCTCTTTCCGATGTTCCTTCTATCGGTGTGACTCCCTCTCATCGGTGTAGTTCTCAACCGTTCTTCCGATGTGCCGATAAATAACCCATCGGTGACACTTAATGATTGTCACCCCGATATGACTTGATCTGTGAGATCAATGTTGTCGGCTCAATGGAACTTTGTCTCTCTGATAACTATTGTCAGTCTGATGTCTTCGATTTAGCCTATACATAACATGACTTGTTATCACCAGTCAACTAATGTATCTTTTCCCAATTTTCCCGATATGGCCGGTCAACCTTTGTATCCTTTGACATGTACATTCACCATTTACAACCACGATAAACGATAGCAGGATATACACGAAATGTCCACGCATACATAAACGATATACCCATGGATTGTATCTTCGGTGAAACAATACCAATGGTACAAAATATGTTGCTTCTCTTCATCCAAAACCAATGGCACAAAATTTTTCATAGATCAACAAACGGAAAACGGATATCCGTTTCTAGAACGGATATCCGTTTTCAGAACGGATATCCGTTTCCAGAATGGATATCCGTTGCTAATTGCTTTTACCGAAGCAAAACGGACATCCGTCTTGCTTAGGTACAAAGCAAGACGGATATCTGTTTTGATTGTTGACTTTTTATGGATTGTAACGTGTTTTAATGTTTCAGTCTCTTCTTCGAACTTCACCCTTCGTGCTGATGACTTTTTTTATGTAAAATTGATAAAACGAAAAGGGTTTATAGAAAAAATTGTTAGCTTTCTAAAAATATAAGATTTATTTGGTTATCATTTTATTAAATAATTATTAATAATTTTCAATATACCGTGTCTCTGAAATCCTGATGGACACACTGATTGAAAAACATCCATAACTTTCAAACCATTTCACCTTTTTGAGATCCGAAACCTGTGTCACACTCTATGCTTTTCTGGCTATAGGTTAAAAAAAAATATTGAATTTTGATTTTTTTTTATCGAGTTAGGTTGGCTGGAAAATTACTTTTTATTTTTAAAAAAAAGTCACAGTGAAAAAATCATAACTAATTATTTTATTAGAAAAAAATTCAAATAAATATGCATGACATCCCGACATGAGTCGTCTACTTATTTTGAAAGTTTAAAAAATATATATAAATTTTTACTCATAGTTAGGTTGGCTGAACAGACACCCACTTTTTATTTTTTTCTGAAAAATTTAATAGCTGTTCATTGAAATATTCAATTTTCACTAAGTAAATTTAGTTTTTTTTTTTTTTTTTAAATAGTAGCCTATAAACTAGATTCAATTCTCTACACATTTTATTCTTACATCTTTTTCAAATTGTATCGATAATCCATTCAAAATTTCACATGAACTTGATAAAGTCCAATTTTTTGTATTTTCATTGCCACTTAGAGGTATAGTTTGGCCCGTCATGATCCTGCACATACCCTCATCTCAATTTGATTTGTAATAAATCCTCAAACATTAATTGAATCAATAAATAATGAAACAATCAATGATGATTCAATTTCAAATATAAATATAGATTTTACACCAATTTAGCACACTATTGAAAACACAAAAAATCTACCAAATTATGAAAATGAATAAAATTTGTGTAATGAACAAAATTTATCTAATGAATCAAATTTACCATTCAAAACACCAACTAGAATTTTACATAAAAAACCTAAGTTTTTAATTGAAATTGATGAAAACATTCTAAAACCAATGAGTGATAAGATTCTCAAGCATATTTGTAGAAGAAGTACTAATAAAATATGGACAATGTTTTTTGAAGGCTTAAATGAAATAGGAAGATATCAATTGTTTGTTGAAATGATGAGAAATCTTAAGTTTGGACCCACCATGAAGATTCTTGATCTAAGGACATCATATATTGACAGTGAAAGATCTATTGTATTAATGCATATCAAACAATGGGTTTCATCTCATCAATCAAAGATAGTAATACTACATGACATGTAATTACATCAACTATAGTGAGTAATCAAACAAAAAAATCTTGCTTAATAAGAAAAATAAGTAGAGCACTAAAAATAAATAGAAAAACACTAATGGAAGCCATTGGCAGACATGAAAATTTTGAGGACCAAAATAACAATGAAGTATGGACTTTTTTGGTAGAATCCCACAAAAAGGTAAAGTCATAGTCAAAGACTTAAAATTTTTAATTGAAGAATTTTAGAAAAATAACACAAGAGTATCACTTGATCGAAGAGATTTGTAAAAAGGAAAATTGGTTGTTAAAATCATGAGCCACATCCAAAATATTTTTTGTAATTCTATGACTCTTGTTTCTGAGACTTTGGTCTCTCTGAGATTGAAGGTTGAATTGGATTCCCCAAAAATTGTTTCTCCTCTCTCTGAGAAGGATAGAGAGATCTGGGACTCGCTCTTAAATGGCTCTCACGACCCGGTCTTCAGAAGTCTTGATGTGACTAATTCAATACAAAAATCCGGTCCTATATTATATTCAAATAATGTGGGGGACCCTATTACTATGGCACCCAAAAAAAATGCTCAACAATTAGCTTTGATGAAAATTAGAGAGAATATGTTGACGAGGAGAATGGAAAAAGTTCTAGAAGATTGTAGCTTCCCTACTCAATTTAGACCACCAGACCCTTCAAGGGTTAACAATGAAGCCCCCATTAAGGGCACTGAGGATGAGAAGGATGATTTGGAAGATAGAGAAGAGGTTTTTGCTACTTTAAAAAAATGAAGAGGGAAGAAAAAAAAGGAAGTACGTTAGGAGAAAATTGAGTGAAGGGAAAAGGGTGAAGGGAGGGAAACTCCCCAAATACTTTAATAATATGGGGGTTTCTAAAGAAGAGACTCATTGAGAATTCCATTTTCTATTCCATGAAATGCTTTAGTTGGAATGTGTGGGGTTTAGAATCCCCAGATAGGAAATACATTGTCAGGGATTTTGTTAATAAGCATAGAAACATGGATTTTCTAATGCTTCAAGAAGTTAAAGCTACAGGGTTTCTGCTGGATAATGTTCTAAGGTTCATTTGGAAAGATTCATTAAAATTATATACTAAGCATTAGAAGGGTAAAGGAGGTGCTGCATTACTCATCAAGAATGAATGGGGACAATTCATTACTTAGTCCAGGTTCTCCCCATGTAATAGATGTGCATGAGTAACTTTTGATAGACAAGGTATGAAATTTGGTCCTTGTTCTTTGTATGCTTCAAATGATCACAGAGAGAGGGGTGATCTTTGGGATTGGTTAACTAATCATCTTCCCAAGATGCCCTGGATCTTCACTAGGGATTTCAATATGGTTGAATTTAGTGAGGATAAAATTGGTGGAAAGAACGTAGAGTGGGAAGGAAATGAATTTTTTTTTGGATAAGATTCAAAAAGTCTCTCAGGTTAATGGACCCTTTGGAAGGAAACAAGTGTAGAAGTAATGGGATTTGGTATACATGGTGCAATTCTCAGACAAGTAACAAAAGGATCTGTAGATTAGAAAAGCAAATGAGGGAAAAACATGAAACCAAATGCAATAAACACATAAGATTATACCTCACAAATGCAAATCTAATCCCATCAAGGGAAGAAGGAGCCTTTGCACCCAAACAAGCTCCTATGACCAAGATGATCCCTAAACAAGTGGATTTCAATGTGAAATGCTCATAAGTTGTGCAACTCACTATCCTAGCTCAAGAGTGATTTTGGCATTATTTCTTTGCATAGATTTTGCTTCTGAAAATGGCTTGGGAGAGGCTCTATTTATAGACTTTTGGAGTGATTCTTGATCCAAGGGTGGAGAATGCTTGGAAAGATCAAGGGTGGAGAATGGAGATGACATGGAGGGCCTAGATCTAATCTTGGAAAATGGATGGCTATGAATAAAAGTGATTCTTTTATTCATTTGGGGAAGAGGAAAGTTATGGGGGAAGATTATTCCCCAAATAAAAGATTCATGGGGGAAGATGCAAATGAATTAAAAATTCATTTGGGGGGAAATAGAGGCATAGGCATGGGAAGGGTATTTTTTTTATTGTGATGTGGGATTTTAGGTAGATTTATTCCCATTTATTTATTTGGGAGATGTGGGAGAGTGGGTTAAACTAGGTTTAACCACCCAAATGAGGGATTAGGGTTAATTAATATTGATTTTATATTAATTAACCATAAGGCTAGAATAAGTGGGGTTAAATTAATTAGTTAATATGATTTTAATTAATTAATTGGGTTTAGTGGCAAAAAAGGGAAAAATGATTTAGTAAATATTGCATATTTACTAAATTTATTTGGCTAGGTTTGAAACTATTGAATTAATGAAATTAATTCAATTATCTGGGGTAAATTGATGATAAATGGGGAAATGAAGATTTAATTAATTAAATAAAATTTAATTAATTGGTTTAGGTGGGGAATTGACATGATTAGGGCTATCGGGAGTCATTTTGGTGATCGAGACATTTTTAGGTGTCTACATTTGCCCCTCTTTGACGTGGCATCAGGACCTAGGAGGGAAGTGGTGTCAGGTCGAAGAAAAATATGCCCCAGCTGCCAGGAAGGAATAGGATGGATAGGGGATGCCCCCTTGAGAGGTTGGCGGGAAAATAAAAATTTTCCAGGTGATCTCTCGAAAGGATGTGACAGTAGCGAAGGTTGGATAGGGGATGGTGAAAGAGGATGACCGGAAGAAAAAAGGAGGAAAAGGGTTAGGATCTGCACCCTGGGGGAAGAAGGATGACATGGCCCACTATATTAGGAAAAGTGGGCCCTAAAAGTGCCACATTTGCACCCTTTGACCCTAGAGAAGAAGAAGCGAAGGAGAGATGGCTGAGTGCAACCCCTAGTTCCCGAGACTTCAACACATCACCGAGCGGTTCCGAGAGTTTGGTCAGGCACCCGACACTGGACCCGCAGTAGGCCCTAACCTTGACTTTGTAATTTTCTCATTTTTTGTGCATGTTTTTAGGGTTTTAGGGGCCAAAATTTAGCGCATAGCGCCAAGGGCAAGGCGGATTGGCGCCATCCGCTGGGGAGGGCAGGGCAATTTTTTCGCCATTGGGTGGGAGTTTTAGCGCTATCATCTGGATTAGCGCCATTCACAAAAGAAATATATTTCATGTGTTTTGACGCCAAGCAGGGGTGAAAGTGGCGCTATTGTCTGCAATAGCGCCATCGGGGTAAGTAGCGCTATAATGTATTATGGCGCTATCGGAATAATTGGCACCATTCGGCAAACTAGCGCCGAAATTAGGAGTGACGTGATGGATAGAGTGCAATACCGCCAAAATTATTATTGACGCTATGGATAGAGCGTAGTAGCGCTATTTTGTGGATTGGCACAAAGAGGTATGCGCAGTGGCGCTATACTCTGGATTAGCGCCATTTAGAAGAAATTTTAGCGCCATTTGTTAAAATGACACAAGGGTTGTGGAAGTTGCATGCCACATGATGTTGGCTTGTTAGGCACTTAGAAGAAGGGAAAGGTGGATTTAGAAGAAGAAAGGTTGACATCTAACCATAATGTTGCGTATGCAGGATAGAGAGCGGTTTATATTGCAGTCGCGGGAGCGATGAGTTCCTGCTGTGATAGCTCTATTTGATGGATTTGACGATGCCGCGAAGGCGTGGTTAGCGAGGTTGGGTCTGCTGACAGTGTCGTCGATGCCCATGTTGCGAGCTCATAGAGCTCTGATGACCGCCATGGTAGAGCGATATCGGATGGAGACCTATAGCTTTTTATTGCCTACAGGAGAGATTACCATCACGCTTGAGGATGTTTATCACATCCTCAAGCTACCTATCCATGGTCGACGTGTCAGATATGACACGAAGACTAGGCGGAGGGCACTGGTCAGAGTTTTTGGTGTAGATCGGCTTGTTCTCTCTCATAATGAGAGAGAGATGGATTATGAGGCGACGTTGGCTGCGGGTGGAGATCCATTTGCCTTGTTCCTATGCGTGCTGATAGGAGGTGTGGTGATGCCTGACAGGCGAGGCAGGGGTTTTCTAGTTGGTTGGGGAGGAGTGATAGAGGCGATGGTGGTGCATGGGACTGTCTTCGCCTGGGGGTCGTTGATGTTGGCACAGCTATATCATGAGATGCACACAGTGGCTTATCTGCATGATAAAGCCTTATCTGCTGGTGTGACACTGCTACATGTGTGGACTTGGGAGCACATCCCTGTCACTCAGCCGGACTGTGGATACTATTGGCGGTAGTTTGAGGCCTTTGTGTTTCTATACCGAGATGCAGAGTACACATATACGAGTCGGGGGTGACATTGGCGGCGTATACTGGATGATGTGATCAGTGTGGTGTGGCAGGCTTACATCAGTTGTGAGGAGTGGCCAGATGACATTATTCATCTTCCATACACCTTTCAGCAGAGATACCTGATGGGGCGGGGAGACCGCTGTATAGAGATGTACTTACCCTCACAGGTTATGCGGCAGTTTGGGTTGGTGCAAGACACCCCTCAGCAGATGGCTATATATGCGCGAACCCCACGAGATAGACCCTACTGGCCTGCACCCCTACAGCCCAGGTTGCTTTAGCAGACTTTGCAGTGCTTCGGCCAGTGCAGTGGGATTGGCGGAGTACAGTGAGAGATGCCGGGACCACAACTGCGTATGATATCTGGTGGCACATGCATCGGCCTACGCAATTGACAGATCCAGAAGTGGAGGTAGCAGATTCAGGGGGGGTGACTCAGATGGTGGAGATGACCCTGATGGGGGAGATCGGGCGGAGGGGGATGTGATCATCGAGGATTTCCTTGTGGAGATCAGGGATGATGGGGAGGAGAGAGTGATTGGACGAGATGGCCAGCCGATAGATGTGCTGGCGGCAGTGGCAGCATGACAGGGACAGGGGCAGCAGGCTCCTGCAGAGTAGGTACAGGCAGAGCAGGTTCCTGTAGAGCAGGTACAGGCTGAGCAGATTCCTGTACAGCAGGCACAGGTCAGATCAGGGTGACAGCCGAGAGTACCTCAGCGGCACAGAGGGCATCTGAGAGCAAAGGAGGGTGACCGACCTCCACCACAGGAGGGGTGACATCATGTTGGTGGTCATGATGTAGAGGCAGGGACTTTAGGGATAGCCTTGGAGGTGGAGGCTGAGGCTGAGAGGCAAGAGTCTCGTCAGAGGTGATGAGACGAGGAGGAGGAGAGGGAGACCCTATGGGCACAGGTGGCCAGCCTAAAGGAGGCATTAGAGGGCCGTGAGGCAGAGTTGGTGCAGCTGCGGTGGGCCCTGGCATTGTTAGATGGCGCAAATGGATAGGTGGTGGCATTGTGGGCACAGTTGGCCCAGGCACAGGAGGAGATAGGGGTGTTGACCCGAGAGCGGGATGCTGCACTTGACAGGGCACGGTAGGCAGAGGCTACAGTGAGTAGTCTATAGGCATCAGGGGTGGGCTTGCCCCAGTTCTAACAGGGATGCAGGCTCAGTTGTCGCAGGCGTAGACACAGTCTTATCAGCTGCAGGCCCAGTTGAGTCAGTCTCAGATGCAGGTGATGCAGGTGCAGGGGAATTTGGTAGACGCCAGGGCATGGGTAGAGTATTACAGGGGGTTGTATTATGCAGCCGTGCCAATAGCGCAGCATGCCCCGAGCTACAGCTAGGTCAGCAGGTCGGGGGCATCGAGATCTCATAGGTCGAGATTGATTCAGTCGATCCAGTAGATGATGCCTCCTCCCTCACATGTGCCCATGCAGGTCCCTCAGGTGCAGGTGCAGGTATAGCCACCGGCGCAGTCACAGCCGCCGACAGACGCACAGGCTCGACCAGGATCAGAGTCTCCTACTCCCTCAGAGAGGGGATCCTCTATGTGATGGTCATCATGATAGCCCTTGGAGGCATTTTTGTATCAGGACTATTATTTTTTGATGGATATATGAGCAATGTACAATTTTTTGCGATGATATATGATGTGATGATGGTTTTTTGATGGCTTATATGTTTATTTATTATGATGATGCTCTATGATGATTATGCAGTATGTTTATGGATGCAATGGGCTTTATGGATTTATATGCTATGGATGTTCTTTTGATGGAGGTAGTGATGGTTTACTTATGTTATATATGCATGGTTTCAAACATTTATTATGGATTGGGAAAATGTATGTTTATCTTAATAAACACATGTGATGTATGGAAATGTGGATATGTAGCTAGATGATTTATAAAATGCAGCTAGATGTTTATGATTGGGATGTTTTTGGAACTAAATGTGTTATACAATGTGATGATACAGATTTAAAATGCACCTATGTGATGACAGACTTAAATGATTATGATATGATTTGCAGTGTTTTAAATGATGTGTAATATGCAACTAAATGAGTCTAAAATGATTTTAAATGATTATGCAAATTAACAGCTTTTAAAATGAACCTAATTATTATGCCAATTAAATGACCTAAATGATATGCAAATTAAGCGGATAAGAATGACCTAAAATGACATGCAATGAGATGGATTAAGATGACCTAAAATGGTATGCCATTACAATGTTTAAAAATGACCTAAAATGATATGCAATTAATTTTAAAATGACCTAAAATGATATGCAAATTGTGTGAAAAATGCATCTAAAATGACATGTAATTGAAATGGATGAACATGACCTAAAATGATATGCATATTGTGTGAAAAATGCATCTAAAATGACATGTAATTGAAATGGATGAACATGACCTAAAATGATATGCAATGGAAATGGTTTAAAAATGACCTAAAATGATATGCAATTAATTTTAAAATAACCTAAAATGATATGCAATTAAAATGGATTAAAAAATGACCTAAAATGACATGCAATTAGATGGATGAACATGACCTAAAATGATATGCAATTAAATGATCATGACATGTAGCTAGATGCAAATTAGGTGATAGGTGGGATGCAAATTAGGTGATAGATGATGTGGTCCAGTCCTGATACACATGACGTTCTTTGAGTTGACCCTGAGTGGAGGCTGTGGGAGAAAGAATTAGGTGGGGAGAGGACAAGGGTGTATGGTTGGGTATGGGTAGGATTGGGAGTGTGTAGGGACAGGAGAGGGGGGGGAGACGAGAGGGTGATTAGGTCACAAGACACCACGTTGGTTGAGGGGGGAATATCAGGATGTGTTGAGTGGAAATGCAGAGGGGGAATGGGATTAGTGGAGGAGATGGGGAGAAGTGATTATTAAATCCAGGCCAAGATGGGATAGTTGACTGAGTGATTAGGATGATGATTTTGAGCTAGTAACAGTAGTTGCACAAGATTAATTGAGAGCATTTCTTAGTTTAATGTAGCAATGTAGGATATAGTTCACGAAGGTATGAAATGACCTAGGTGATGATGTATACCCTGCGATTGCATGGACTAGACCCACAAACAATAGGTTGATTTCATGCGTGCCCAAGGTAGTATAATCTTGTCTAGTCGAGGAAGAGGACTCATAGCGATGAGTGTGAATAGTGCATAAAAGGTTTTAATGCCTGTTATATCCAAATAGGACACATCATGCTAGAACCGACCCAGACTTCAAGATATGAATACTATTCTTGGAGTAATGAAACCAACCCACAAACACAGCATACAAAAAGCATGACGATGTCTATGCTAGGTGTTATCCGCTACATACCATGATATAATGAGATCAAGGGAGCTTTGGAGATGACTTAGAGCGAGACAAAAAAAGATAAAAATCAATAAGCAACAAGACCAATGAAAAGATACAAATAACCCTTGTGTGCTCTTGCCAAGAGACGTGATGATAGAATGATAGATTTTTGTCCATTGTAGGAAAGATATATCCTAGGACACAGATCTGTTGGT
Organism: Cunninghamia lanceolata; assembly: GCA_027924645.1. NCBI lineage: Eukaryota > Viridiplantae > Streptophyta > Pinopsida > Cupressales > Cupressaceae > Cunninghamia > Cunninghamia lanceolata. The sequence goes on along the minus strand of BSBN01000194.1, from coordinate 15,390,852 downwards.
GTTGATTAGAGAAATGTGAGAAGATGGGCAAAAGAACGGTTTAGCCATGTGTAGGATTATGGCTGGTATGTTGATTGATGATTTTTGTGTTTGGGGGACTTGTTTGAAGTGCATACATGGGTTGTGTGTCCATTTATGAGATCTAGAAAGTTCAGTAAATGGGGGAGCATCCAACAAGGTGGATGGGTGCATCTTAGATACCTGAGTACTGGAAACATTCTTTGTATTCCAGACTGTCTACATACCCTGTGTCCACGGGATCAAGGTACTTTTAAGATGCAGGTGAAATGAATATGTAGTTTTGGCAAGACTTAATGATGTGGGAATGGTTTGCAGTGGGTTTGATGTGTTGAAGACTGATGGGTGTTTGATGATGAGATGTGTTGTTTTGTGGATTTTCTGTATTTTCTATTGTTTTTGTATTTTTATGATTTTGCGATGTTTTTGGATTTTGTTGATTTTGCGATGTTTTTGGATTTTGTTGGTTTTGCGATGTTTTTTGATTTTGTTGATTTTGTGATGTTTTTGGATTTTTTGATTCTGTATGTACAAAGGGAGCTTACAAGGATCCTCATTCCATGGGTTGGCCTTGGGATGGGATAGGATGTGCCAGGTGATAGGACTTGATGTTTTGGACTTCCAAGCCATGGGATGTGTGAAATATGGAGTGGTGTGACGAGAAGAGGACTTATTAGATGGTGGAACGGGCCACTACGCATGGCGCCTAAAACAGGTTTTCACCATGGTACTTATCCAAGGTGTCACCGAAGTGATTTTCACCATTAGAAGTTTTTATTGCACTTTTTTTTTGTGGTGTTTTTGATTTTTTTTTTTAATTTTTTGTTTTGGTGTTTTTGATTTTTTTTTTAATTTTTTGACTTGGGGTAGTAGATAGGTTATGCATAGAACTTCTTGAGATGCATGATATTCATTGGCTCATCTAGAGGCTACCCCTCTGATGTTGCAAGCTGATAGGCTCCTGACCCATAATTGGTCGTGACGACATAAGGTCCTAGCCAGTTGGGTTCAAACTTTCCTTGCTTCGGATGCTCTTACAGGTTCTTTTGATTTTCCACTAAGACAAGGTCACCTACCTCAAATTTTCTGGTTCTGATCTTTTTGTTGTAGCTTCTTCTGAGGTGGTTTTGATATGCCTGTAAGTGATTTAAGGCATGCAAGCATTTCTCATCCAGTAGCTCTAGTTGGTGCAACCATGCGACGCGGTAGTCCTCATCAGAGATAATGTTTTGCAATGATACTCGAAGAGATGGGAGCTCGACCTCTATAGGTAAAATGGCTTCAGATCTGAATACTAGTGAGTATGGGGTGGCTCCTGTAGGAGTGCGGATGCTTGTGCGATAAGCCCATAGGGTGGGGTTGAGTTGGAGGTGCCAGTCGCAGCCAGCTTCATTGACTATCTTCTTGAGAATGCGGAGGATGGTTTTGTTAGACGCCTCTGCTTGACCGTTTCCTTGGGGGTAATATGGGGTGGAGAAGCGGTGTTTGATGTCAAATTTTTCGCACAAAGTGCGAACGTCTTGGTTTTTGAAGGGTTTTCCATTGTCAGTGACAATGGAATGGGGAATACCATATCGGCAGATAATATAGTGGATGATGAATTTGGAGATTTGGATACCTGTGGTGAAGGTGAGTGGTATTGCTTCCACCCACTTTGTGAAGTATTCAGTGGCGGTGATTATGAATTTATGGCCATTGGATGATGGAGGATATATTTTCCCTACAAGGTCGAGTCCCCACTGTGAGAAAGGCCACGGTGTTGTGATCGGTTGCAGCTCCTGTGCTAGTGTGTGGATGAGATCGCCGTGCTATTGACATGGGAGGCATGTCTTGGTAAACCTGTGGGTGTCATGGTCCATGGTTGGCCAGTAGTATCTGGTCTGTAGGATCTTTTTAGAGAGGGCAGGCCCACTGGAATGAGCCCCACAAATACCTGTGTGTACCTCTTCTAAGGCTACTTTGGCTTCCCTAGAGTCTAAACATCATAGAAGCGTGCCGTCAAGACTCCTTTTATATAGTGTGTCACCGACAAGAATGAAATGAGAGGCTCGACGGATGAATGATTTGCGCTGGGAATTGGATAGGTTAGGGGGAAGGATGTTGTTGTGAAGGTAAAAGTATGTTTCTTGGTACCACGGGGACAAGGGGCCAATGACCTCGCACACTAATTCTGATTGAGGAACATCGTATGCTGGGATGGGTAGCTCTTCTATAAGGAATTCATATTTCCTGCTATCCTTTTTCATATCGACCAAGGATCCTATGGTAGCCATGGCGTCTGCTGCTTTGTTATTGAGCCTTGGGATTTGCTCGAATTGGATGTCATCAAAGTAGTATTTGAAATCATCAACCATCTATTTGTAGGGCAGGAGTTTGTCATCTTTGGTTTTGTATTCATTAGTGACCTACCTAATGACCAATTGAGAGTCGCCGTACACCAGTAGCTTTTCAATTTTCCATTGGATGGCCATGCGGAGACCTATGATGAGAGCCTCATATTCTGCTACATTGTTAGTGCATGGAAATGTGATTTTGAATGATTTAGGGATCATGTCACCTTAAGGGGTAACAAACAAGACGCCTGCCCCCGAGCCTCTGTGGGTGTAGGATCCATCAAAATACATCTTCCATGTGTCTGTGGCTAGCATGATTGTTAGGATAGCCTCATTTGGAAAGTCTACAATAGTGGGATGTTCTGCAGGGAGAGGTGCTTTAGCCAGCTGATCCGCTATGACCTGTCCTTTAATGGCCTTTCTCTCTATGTATTCAATGTCAAACTCAGATAGAATCATAACCCATTTTGCCATTCTACCAGTGAGAGCCGCTCTGCTTAGCAAATACTTTAGTGGGTCGATCTTAGCAATGAGCTTGGTCTTATGATTGAGCATGTAGTGTCTCAACTTTTGGGATGTGAAGACAAGGGCTAAACATGCTTGTTCAATTTGTGTGTAATTAAGCTCATACAAGATCAAGGTGTGACTGATATAGTAGATGGCTCTTTCCTTCCCCTGTTCATCAAGTTGTGCTACCAAGGCCCCGATAGCTGTCTCTGTTATGGAGATATAAAGTAGGAGGGGTTCGCCTTGCCTTGGTGGAGTTAACACAGGAGGATTAGCCAGGTATTCTTTTAATTGATCAAAGGCACCTTGACACTGAGCATTCCAGATGAAAGCTATGTCTTTTCGAAGCAGATGCTAGAATGGTTGGCACTTATCAGCAAGTTGGGCAATGAATCGTCGAATAGACTAGAGTTTCCCCTGTAGGCTTCTTAGCTGTTTCAGTGTGTTTGGAGGAGGCATTTTTGTTATGGCCTTGACCTTTGCGGGATCAACTTCGATTCCTCTTCTTGAGACTATGTATCCTAGGAGCTTTCCTGAGGTGACGCTGAAGACGCACTTCTTTGGATTCAAACGGACATTATATTGGTCTAACCGATCAAAGATTTTGGCCAATACATCCAAATGTTCTTCTCTTGTCTTTGATTTGCCCAGTAAGTCATCGACATAGTCCTCCATGATGTGGTGGAAGAGGTCATGGAAGATGACGGTCATTGCTCTTTGATAGGTAGCTCCCGCATTCTTTAGGCTGAATGACATTACTACCCAACAGTATGTCACCCATGGGCATATAAAGGATGTCTTATGCTGATCTTCTTCAGCAATTTTAATTTGGTTGTACCCTGAAAAGCCATCCATGAGAGATAGCATCTCGTATCCTGCTGTTAGATCCACTATCATGTCGATGTTGGGTAGTGGGAAGTCATCTTTCGGGCAGGCCTTGTTGAGGTCTCTGAAGTCAATACAACAGCGGATTCTGCCATCTAGTTTAGCAACTGGTACTAGATTTGAAACCCATTCGGGGTAATCAATAGGGCGTATGAACCCAACATCCAATAACTTTTTTATCTCTGCTTTGACAAGAAGGGCCACCTGAGGATTCATCTTTCTAAGTTTCTGTTTGACTGGTTTGGCATCGGGACGTACTGCAAGATGGTGAACAACCAAGGCAGGATCTAGCCCTGGCATGTCTGCATAGGTACATGCAAAATTATGATTTCTTCGTCTAAAGAAAGCCAAGAAGTTTTCCTATTCAAACATGCTGAGGGATTCTGCTTTGTATGTAATTTTTGGTTCTTCCTCTGTCCCCAGATTCATTTCTTTAGCTAGTTCTACCAAGATGGGTGATCTGTCTGGATATATTTTGTCCATTTCAAGAAGGCCCATGCTTCCATCTCCTAGCGCCTCGTGGAGGTTTTCACTAGGAGATGCGTCTTTTGTTTTTACTATTTTAGGATCTGATATTGCTGCATAACAGTTTTCACCATCAGATCCATTTTTTATTTTTATGTTATTGTGACTAGAAGCAGGGGTTGTCTCCCTAAAATATGCATTTGGGTGGAGTTCCATTATGTACCCTGCTCGATGATCTCCCACAAGGAAGTGATCTCTTACCCCCATCATTTCAGTGATGGCCTCGTCGTTAGGTGCGATGTCGAAGATCGGAGGTCCCCGTTGGTCCCAATCAATGAGGTCAGGGTAAACTAGTGATAGGTCGGTGGAAGATGAAGTGAGAGTGGTGACATAATAGATGGTACAAATGGATGAGTCGAAGAAGTCGGTGAAATGGCTAAAGGAGTCTTGAAGGCCTATTTCATTAACATTGTTGACGTCTAAGGGGAGCATAGCGGCCGTGAATAAGATACTCGCCGGAAGGGAGGATGCGTTGTGGTTGACCATACCCTAACCCTTGAGTATAGGGATTTCTTGTTGTTTGCAGTGGTTCTACAATCCCTTGTTCATGAAGGCCAATGCCGCCTTGTCCTTTGTATCCCATGCTTTTGACAATTTCAGAACCTTTGCCGTAGATTGTTGTTGGGATGATGGGGACATCTTGTTCTGTTTCTTCATCCTTATAAAGCCAAGATGAAATATCTTCGAGTATATCCTGATCCAGAAGGTGTTTCTTCCCAAAGATAGGTGAGGGTTTACACTTGATGATGACTGTGTTGGCTGCCTCTGCTATGGGGGTGCCAAAGGTTTTGGGATTGGGTAGTGTGCCTGCACAAAAGTTGCTGTGCTGGTTATATTCCCCACATCCTTTGTCACTGAGTTGGATCTTGACCTCAGGTGGTGGAGGTGTTTGGGATGAAGTGGTGGCGATGTTGGCAGGATCTATGTATGAGGTGGAAGCCGTAGGATTGATTTAGATGGTGGCTTTATTATATGGACAGAAGGTTTGGTTGTGACCTTCTAGAAAACTGCAGTATTGGAAGGGACGGGGGTCGGCATAGATAGTGACTTCTGTGCCGTTGTGGGGGAATTTGAGACATTGATGGAAGGTGGATGGGACAACTTGCATGGCATGAATCCATGGTCTACCGAGAAGAATGTTATAGGGGAGGTCAAGATCCAGAACCTGACATTTGGTTTGAACGATTTTCTGTCCCACTTGAATAGGGAGCTTTATGGTGCCTTCGGATAGCCTCTCGGTGTCATCATATCCTTTGATTGTGATGCACTCGCTAGTATCCACAGACACATCTGAGTACCCCAAGTGTTTTAGTAATTTTAGAGTGCATATATTTAGGCCGGAGCCACCATCTATTAGGACTCTTTTAATGGTGTGTTTGTGAATGCGGACCTCGATGTGTAATGCATCATTATGTAGGTGTTCGGAAGCAGGGAGATCTTTTTCAGAGAACGTGAGATGGTGCGGTGTGGCAATATGACTGACCATGGCTTGAAATTGATTGACATCCAAGTTTGCAAGGACTTGTGTTTCCAAAAGGGCTTTGTCAAGGACATCCTTGTGGCGGGGTGATGTGCGAAGCAGCTCAAGGATGGAGATTTGTGCGGGTGTCTTTCCTAGATGCTCTAGGAGGTTATATCGAGTGGCGGGTGATGGACGGGTGGTTGGACGAGGGGGGAGGCAATCAGATGTGGATGCTGGCGTTTGGTCGGTAGGAGGGGGGTGCAGATAGATACACGACCCCGACGGGTTGTCACCGCGCAATCGGGTGCTTGTGCCCGAATGGTGATTGTGTTGACATGGTAGGATGAGGGTTCGATGCGGCCGACAATGGAGTCATAGTGTGCGGGTGGTGGAGTGACATTGTATGCTTGGTTGGATGATGAAGCTTTGTTATGGTTGGGTAAAGGATCCTTGTAAGCTCCAAGGTTAGAGTTTGGTGATGGTTGGGTATTGTGCTCGAGGCTGACTAGGTTTTGTTCGATAAGGTCTTGGATACAATGTTTTAGTTGCATGCAATCAGCTGTTTTATGTGCTGCAATGCGGTGGTAGTCGCAGTAGTCGTTCTCGTTGTACCATGTGGCTTTTAGTTCATTGTCTTGACATGGGCGAATGGGCGGGAGTGTGACGACTCCTTGTTTGAGACATCTATCGAGGATGTCCTCGATAGGTTCTGCTAATGGTGTGAATGTTTGGCGAGGTTTGCGTGGTTTATTTGGCCCTCTCTGGTTATTTACATTTGTTGCATAGTTATGCACAGGTGTTTGATTTTGAATATGTTGGACGGCCTTCACATCTGTGACGCCATTGTTTAGATTGTTCTTGGTCTTCCCCCAATAGCGTGATTTATCATTGGATTGCGTGTTGGTAGTGTTGTTGGTATTGGGGGTATTGTGATTGGACTTGTAATTGTTGTTGTTGTTGTTGTGATTGTTGTTGTTAGATTTATGGTCGTATAGTTTGATAGAGCCCTTGGCAATGAGGGCCCGTTCGATGGTTGTACCTTTGTCGATGACCTCTTCAAAGGTGGACGCACAAAGAATTTGTAATTGAAACCCTAGTTCCTAATTGAGATTGGCCACAAACATGGTGACAAGTTGTTTCTTAGGAATGGGCCATGGGAGTTTGCTTGCTAAGCCTTTCCACCGTTGTAAGAAAGAAGCGAAAGCTTCTCCGTTCTTCTGTTTGGTGTTGCAGAGATCTGTCATGGACACCTCATGTTCAAAGTTGTAAGAGAAGTGGTTTACAAACTTCTCCGCAAGCTCAGGGAATGTTCAAATTCCAGGTGGAAGATGGGCAAACCATTCAGCGGCTTGGCCACCAAGGCTTCTTGGGAAGAGTCTCATAAGATATGTGTCATTGTTAGAGACTTCTAGGCAAGCGATGTAGAATTCCCTAAGGTGGTCCCTAGGGTCTCCTTTTCCCTTGTATTTGTTGAATTTTGGCGTTTCAAAATTTTTGGGAAAAGGAGGCATGTACAATGTGCGGTCAAACGGGTAAGGGCAAATATCCTCAAAAGAATAGTATTTGCGTTTGCCCCCAGTTTGTAAGTCCTCCACCTTTTGGATTAATCCTTGTAGGACGGTGTTGACATCTTGTGGTTGTGGTGATTGGAATGTGTAGGGTTGTTGATTGGTGAGATATTGGAGGTGGGGTGGGATTTGATGTTGGAGATTGGTTTGATTGAGATGCTGGTGTTGTGGGTTGGGGTTCGGATGGATTGGTGCCTGCTGTTGTTGGTGCACGTAGAGTTGTTGGAGAACATGTGGTGGTATTTGGGGATTGGGATTGTGTTGATTTATAGGATTATGGGGGTACGTGATGTTGGATGTATTGGCGTTGGGTAGGTGGAAGTTGGATTGGTTGGATGTATTACGGGGTGGTTGTGAAAATAGTTGTCGTAGGTATGCTATGGTTTGGGGATTGGGTGGAGGCATAGTTGTGGAGGTACTTGCCTGTGTGGTGTTCCCTTGTACGCTTAGGGTGATTTGTGGGATGGAAGAGTTTGTGGTAGTAGTGGTAGTGGATTGGGAAACGGTAGGAGCAGTGGGATTTGTAGAAATAGTAGATGTGGTCATGATTGAGCTTGTGGGAGTGGTGGATACGGTAGGTGTTGATGTTTGAGACGTGGTAGGTTGGGTATGTGAGGTAGATGCTTGAGTATTTGATAGGGTAGGAGCGATTGTAGAGGTGGATGGTTGTGAGGATGTCGTGATGGGGGGAAGTTGGGCACCAATCTTGAGGAGATAATCAAGATATCGATTTGGGTCTGATCTCAAGATTTTATCTAGTAGGTCCATGTTATCAGCGTCTTGCGTAAAGCTCAAGACCTCTAGATCATCGTGGGACATAGCAGGGATGTTTTGTGTTGGTGGTGGTGGGGGGGTGATGGTTGTGTTTGTCGTAAGTAACTGAAGGGGTTCTCATTAGGACCATATGGGGGGATGTAGGAATATGTAGGTGGATTTGGAGTGATGGGTCTGTTGTAGCTATCGGTGTTAGGCATGCCAAATTGCCAATACTCTGCCATTTCTTGATTATGTTGTGATCTCATGGTGGGCATACGCGTATAGGGTTGATTTCTAGATGTAGGATGAGATGGGGATGGAGACCTTAGAGAATCGGATTGATTTTGTTGGACCCAAAGGTGGATGGGGAGTAGAAAAGAGAATGTGGTGACGACTGATATGTCTTTCCAAAGGTTTTATCCTAAGGGTGATATGAATGGATGATATTGATTTTGTTTTTGCACGAATTTTGGACCAAAGATGGATGATGAAAAAGGGATTTTGGATTTGATGTTTTGATATTGATTGGGATGACTAGGATGATGTTCTTGATGTTTTGCAAATTGATCTTTTAGATAAGATCTAGATTTTGAGTTGGCACAAAGGGATGTTTTTCTTTGTTTGGGGTAGGCTAATGACCTTACGCAAAGAGGGGTGATTTGTTTTTCTTGAAAGGTAGACTAATGACTTTTCAAGGAAAATGTGATGTTGATGATAAGATCTAGATCAAATTTTTGGCTCGAAAAAAAGGAGGACAAGTTTTGTTTGATGATGTGTTTTGATTTGGATTTTGGATTTTTTTGAAATGATTTGTTTTGGTCCAAGGAGATATGCAAAAAGATTTGAAAGGGGATGGATGAATATGGATTTTGGTTGATGATGATGTATCAAAAGAGGTCCAACAATGGTGGCGATTGATCCTCTAAGGTTAAAGGGAAGGTGTGATTTTGGAAAATTTTGGAAGAAAATGGACTGTTGTTGGATATATGGATGATGGTAGAATAGAGGGTGTAGATCACAACTAAATAGGTCCTTGTTTTAGGCATGTCAATCTAAAAATGGCACCAATACACGGGTGAAATGGTGCCACAATCAGACAGATATGGCGCTAAAACAGGGTAGACAGATCTTTTGATGGCAAATTTTGGATTTGTTTATTTGCAATGTTATCAATTGATTTGTTTTGTCTCTTGGCAGGTTGTTTGTGAATGATAAAAGCACACTTAACACACAATCAAGCACATGAATGAACAACAAGCAAGATTTTTTGTTTTGTGAAATGATGTATGATTTTGTGTGAACATGCACTTTTCACAACCTAAGGTGAGAATGTGACAGTATTTGTTGAATCCCCTAGCTGCGCCAATTCAAAGCAGGTAGCTCCAAGATCTTGGTAGCACCGGCTCCTCCTTACAATTGCACACACTTCTCACACATACCAAGATCCGAGTTTCTTATAAGGCTTGTCCCTCACCAAACCTTTAGATTGTCCCTACTACCTCGGCTAAGAACTGCATGAATCGGGGCCGCTTCAAGGGTTTTGCCCTCTGTGTCAACAAATAGAAGGATTTTGGCTTGCTAAAACAATGGTTCGTAGTAAGGGCATCGTTCAGGTGGTTATACATGCAGTAGCGCTACTCTCCGTTATGGGGTCTCCTAGCCTCCAAGGGTTGCGCCTTGGAGGGTTTTGGGGGAGGTTGGCTATCGGTATAACACAGCAACACCTATCGCTTGAGACTTTCATCCCAAATGCCTTATTTTATATAGCGGCTTGGAAGAGCTTGGCTTTAGCTTGATGCCGCTTGGGTCGTTCCCACCTTTCGAAGCGGGGTGGCAGGCCCTCTAAGGATTACAAATGCAATACAATCATAAAAATACTTTTGATCCCCAAGATCACTCAAAGGCACGAGGGGAGAGCATACGTATTCTAAATGATTGTATCACACTAAGCTTGGTTCATTTTAGATCTTTTGGACTTAAATGGGGTGTGATTTTTGCAAGTTGTGATGAGCTTTTGATTCCCAAGATCACCAAAATGGTGCGAGAGAAGAGCATATGCTCTGTCACTTTACAAACAAAAAGAGCACAAGACACTTCAAACAATTTAGATGATTTTCTTGGTTATATGCGTGAGAGATGCAAATTGTTGTTCCTTTTAACCAAGATGTTGTATGCAAATTTGTGGTTCTTTTTAAGCCCAAAATTGAAGTGTTTGATTTGTTGTTTGTTGGCATACAAAAGAGTAAATTTTAGAGCACCAAAGTAAATGTTTGACACACACACACACACAAAGAGATTTGCTTGATTTGTTTGATCGATTTTAAACCCCAATTTGAAATGTTGTCTAAGATCTAACATGCAAAAGAGTTCATTTTAGATTGCCAAATCAAAGTGTTTGCTAACTAAAATATCAAACCACCCTGCAAAAAGTTTTGTTAGTATCCACTGTATGGCCTGCAACAAACTTATCCGTACCTGCGCAGAGGAAAAAGTTAGTTTTTTCAAAATAGCGCTAAAACAGGTATGCTAAAGCGCCACTGCGGGCAGAACAACCCAACTTACAGAAAATGGCGATGATTAAAATTATAGCGCTAATATAATATTGTAAAAGCAACAAAACACCAGATAGCGCTATTGTAAGGTAGTTAAAGTGACAAACTATAGGATAGCGCTAATAAATCTATTAGAAAGTGCTGAACCAGATGATAGCGCTAATACAGGTATAGGATAGCGTCACTGCGTGACTGTCCAGAGAACCTGCTTACCCTGCGAATGGCGCCGACCTGAGTGATAGCGCTGATGCGACACTGAACACATCCGTCCTGCAAAAAAGTAACTCTTTTCTCCACAATGCGAGAGGTCAGATGGTAAAATAAGGGTCTTGTTATCCTTGTTAGCTGAGGTAAATGGAAAACCAGATGATATCTAAGCTAAAAGTGCCTATTTAGGCCCCTTGTAAAAATTTTGACATAACCCCCCCTTACAACTTCAACATCTCTGTGTAACCCGAGAGCAAAAAGACCACTACGAATGGCAGGGAGAGCTTAAAACAACAAAATGTGAGTGGGTGAGAGAAGTGGGAAATGCAGCGCAGAAATGGCATCAAAATAGAAGATGGCACAGAACCGAGGTAGTGATAGCGCCACTACGATGGTATGATAGCGCTAAACCTGCAAACACCCGTATCTCACACAAAAACTCACAAAAGCAAGATTAGACTGGACCTTGTGGGTCCCACTGAGCGTGCCAATGTAGATTAGAAAAGCAAATGAGGGAAAAACATGAAACCAAATGCAATAAACACATAAGATTATACCTCACAAATGCAAATCTAATCCCATCAAGGGAAGAAGGAGCCTTTGCACCCAAACAAGCTCCTATGACCAAGATGATCCCTAAACAAGTGGATTTCAATGTGAAATGCTCATAAGTTGTGCAACTCACTATCCTAGCTCAAGAGTGATTTTGGCATTATTTCTTTGCATAGATTTTGCTTCTGAAAATGGCTTGGAAGAGGTTCTATTTATAGACTTTTGGAGGGATTCTTGATCCAAGGGTGGAGAATGCTTGGAAAGATCAAGGGTGGAGAATGGAGATGACATGGAGGGCCTAGATCTAATCTTGGAAAATGGATGGCTATGAATAAAAGTGATTCTTTTATTCATTTGGGGAAGAGGAAAGTTATGGGGGAAGATTATTCCCCAAATAAAAGATTCATGGGGGAAGATGCAAATGAATTAAAAATTCATTTGGGGGGAAATAGAGGCATAGGCATGGGAAGGGTATTTTTTTTATTGTGATGTGGGATTTTAGGTAGATTTATTCCCATTTATTTATTTGGGAAATGTGGGAGAGTGGGTTAAACTAGGTTTAACCACCCAAATGAGGGATTAGGGTTAATTAATATTGATTTTATATTAATTAACCATAAGGCTAGAATAAGTGGGGTTAAATTAATTAGTTAATATGATTTTAACGAATTAATTGGGTTTAGTGGCAAAAAAGGGAAAAATGATTTAGTAAATATTGCATATTTATTAAATTCATTTGGCTAGGTTTGAAACTATTGAATTAATGAAATTAATTCAATTATCTAGGGTAAATTGATGATAAATGGGGAAATGAAGATTTAATTAATTAAATAAAATTTAATTAATTGGTTTAGGTGGGGAATTGACATAATTAGGGCTATCAGGAGTCAGTTTGGTGATCGAGACATTTTTAGGTGTCTACAAGATCTACAGTAGATTAGACAGAATGTATGTTAATAAAGAGTTTTTTCAGTTTAATTTTCCTCAGGATGATAATGCAGTTAAAGTTACCCCAAATTCATTATCCTGGATCACCATCCCATATCTGTAGATATTCTCTTTATTAATCATGAATCTGTCCCTAAGCCAAAATCTAAAAATTATTTTAAGCTTAATGTTCAACTTATGGAAAATGAAGATTGTATGATGGGCATGATCAACTTAAGGAATATTTTAAAAGTCACTTATGAAAACTCTAATGCCATCATGTACTGGGAAGAACTTTTTAAATCTTGTCAAGAGTTGTTCAAAATATGTGGAAAGAAGTTTGCTAGGAACAGAAGAAGGGAGGAAAAGGAGCTTCAGGTTGATTTTTTGGATATTCAGAGAAGGTTGCATGTTTCTCCTTTTGATGTTGACTTGGTTGCTCAACTGGGGGTAACTAAGAATAGATTTAGGAGTTTTAAAACTCACAGGGCACAAGGTGCTAGAACTAGAGCCAAGATGAACTGGATCAAGGATGGGGATATGGGCTCTAAATGCTTTTTTGATCTATTGAGATACAAGTTTAGGCAAGAACATATAGAATCTATCATTGAAAATGGTACCACCTACATTGATCTAAATGATATTAAGGAACTCTTTAGAGAGTTCTATGAGAATCTTTTCAAGGCAAACCATGGGAAGGTTGAGTGTGCTGAAGCTCAAAATTTATGTACCATTATCTATCCAAGGAAGGTGGATGAGTCAATGGCTGAGAAATTCAAACAAGATATTTCTAAGGAGGAAATTATAAATGTCATTCTTTCAATGAGTAATTGTAAGTCTCCAGGGATAGATGGGCTTTCAGTTGAATTTTATAAAGCTAATATTGACTAGGTGGTGGATGATCTTTTTGAAGTATATCATGAGGCTATTAGGGTTGGCACTTTGGGAAAGGGGATCAATAGAGACCTTATTAAACTACTTCCCAAAGGTGGTGATAAGTACAATTTGAGGAACTGGAGACCTATTTGCCTTCTTAATGTCTCCTATAAAATTATTGCTAAAGTATTGGCAAGAAGACTGGTAGATATTTTACCTTCCATAATTAATGTGACATAGACTGGTTTCATCAAGGGAAGACACATTCTAGAAAATGTGCTGACCAGTTGGAAGCACTTCATTGGGCTAAGGAATCAAATCAGAATGCTGATATTCTCTTGTTGGACTTTGAGAAGGCATATGACATAGTGGAATGGTCTTTCATTTTAATTGTTCTTAAGGCTTTTGGTTTTGCACAGGAATTTATGAGAATGGTAGAGATGCTTCAACTCAAATTGAAATTAATGAATCTCCTACCTCCTCCTTCTCAATGGGGAGATCCATTAGGCAAGGTTGGCCTTTGGCCCCTGCACTTTTTGTCATTGCTTCAGAAGCTTTGTTTTACATGTTGAAAATAGGCAAAATCCCTAGTAGCATTAAAGGAATTGAACTTCCTGATGGTAACTCACTCTTAAACATGTAGTTTATAGATGATACGGCCTTATATCCTATTTTGGAAAAAGAAAACTTAGAGAATTTAAAGATCAGACTGAACAAATTTTGTAGTGCTTCAGGTGCTAAGGTTTCTTTCAATAAATCTATTCTTCTAGGTTGGTCTGATTCTCTCCCTAAATGATTGGTGAGGGAGAATGGCATTGGGGAGGCCCTAAAAAATTGGTTAGATTCTTAGGGATTCCTTTTTCCATTGATCCCTCTCTAAAGCATATGTGGAATTGGTTGTTTGCCAAAATTGAAATCAAGCTTAAAAATTGGAACATGCAAGTGTTGTCTTTGGTTGGGAGATTTTAGGTTTGTCAAAAGATATTATTTGCATTTACTAGATTTTTTATGCTTCAATGTGGTTATTCTCAAATTTGCAAATTGAAAGTATCCAAAAAGTGATTAGGTGTTTTCTCTAGTCAGATGGTAAAGGTAAGAATAAGAAACATTTTGTGAATTGGAAATGGTTTTGTGTTAGCAGAGATTTTGTGGGTTTGGGTCTGAAGGACCTGTTGGTTCTCGAATCGGTAGAGGGTTTTGCCAGTTCCAATGCACAAGCAGATTCGGCCAACTAATACAGGAGGTTATGTGAGCTGCCTCCCCTTCACTTCTGGTTCTGCTGCACCAAGGGGGCTATTCCTATAGCTAAAGATGTAACATTGACTAGCCCAATGACAAAAAGATTTAGCTTGATAGCAACAGGCAGAATACTCTCATGTGTGGACTAAGATGTGCATGATACATCACAAGGTTGGCAACATTCTTGGACATATTTATCTGGTTGTGAATGAAAGTATGCAGGGGTTCTAATCCTACTCCTACAAACTAACAGGTTGGAATAATGGAAAGATGGGTTTTATGTTTTGGATGCAAGACAAGGGGTTTTGGATCATAACTACTAACCCAGGAGCAGACCGGTGCCTATCTCAGGGCAAAGAGTCAACTAGACGTATACAAGAGAATGGATTGCATTTTGAATTCAAGCTTCAAGGGGTTAGACTGATGCTTGCCTTACAAACATCACCCAAGAATAGGTATTTAGCTGCCTCTACTTACACATATCCAAGCTGACACACAACCCTCTCCATACTCCACCTAAAATAATTTAATCCACTCCTTGAATGGAAGTTAGAGATGAAGCATGTGATATAGAAATCCATACCCTAGAACCTGAGAAACCCTTAGCAGCCAGATTCAAAAGAAGGAAAAACATGCAACACATGGAGACAAGCAGCTAAACACATGCATAAGAGCATTTTTCATATAGAATCGACAATGAAACTGAAGATATCTACAATGTACATTCATAATGCAACTCATAAACTCCAAAAATGAGATAAAACAACAAGGAAATGCCCTATTTTTTGCTATTCACACAAAAATGCCCAAGTCTTCAACAACCAACAAATGAGTAACCCAGTTTGCCTTTTATAGCAAAACTGTGCACCTAGCAAAATTTACACGACAAATCAAAAAATTGCTAGATACAATGCATCTTCAGATTGGCGCTCAAAACAATTAATGCAATAGCGAGAAACAGGAGAAGGAGCAGGTAAAATGGGGATTCCTGCAGCCGAACGGAGATTTTCCAATTGAAAATTTTGGTTGGTATGTCATTCCATCGCTCATGCCTCTGCAATTCTGCCATCAATGCCTCAGCTACCCGCAGCCTCTGAAGACGCAACAACAGCATGCCTTTCAAAGTCTTTCCTGCCTAAACGTAGCCTCAGATGCAAAGAAATCCATCGCTACTGCTTATTTGAAAGATAGCCGTCGATCACTCTTCCATCGCTTGAGATTAACGGCCTCAAAATACGCTAAAAAGTCACCAACTAGTGAGAACGTGCCACGTAGGCACTTCATGCTTCTATCGCTGACTTTTCCTTTTCCTCATTTTTCCCTTTTCGCCCTTGTATATGCATATTCACATCCATATACAATCACTTTTTAAATCTTTGTATATGCAGGATGCATATGCATACAACAATTAACATACAAGGTGGACCCCAAATCTGTAAAGAGCAAATTGGAATTTTAAATCGGGTCTAGGCCTTGCATGTGATTCCTTGCACATCTCAATGTATATCTGAATATACATCGCCTTTACATACAAGGCGCGGATTTCAAATTTTGATGAAGCATTTTGAAATTGCTTTGAAATCTGGCTTGTATCTAACCTCTTGTATATCGGCACATATACAAGCACTCAAACATACAAGTCGCGGATGCCAAACTTGAATTTGCTGAATTTGATCTTCGCATCGGGTCCGGCTTGCATATTGCTCCTTTGCATATTTGCTTGTATGTCGCATATACAATGCGAACATACAAGCCAAACATACAAACAATGGACCTCAAATTTGAATTAACTACATCACATGCTTTTTCGGGTCTAGCTCTTGCATCTTGAGAATGCATGTTTCTCCTACATATCGTGAATGTATCTTTCACATACATTCGCCTTTGTATGTCTGTGGGCCCCACCGAATGCATCTCCACCGCACTGTAACAGATGTATGTGCGCCCTTTGCATATTTTTCATTACACATTTCCAATGCATGTAGCCGATGTATGTTTTGACATACAAGCCTGATATACAAGCAGTGAATATCCCTGGGAATCTGCGAAAGATTCCTCCTTGTATATGCAAGCCTGATATGCATTCAAAATGCATATAACTCATTTTTTCATCATTTTTGAAGGCCGATTGAGATTTCTACAAGCCCGCCAAGGTATATTTGCATTAGTACATACAAACCCCTTTGTATATACAAAGTGACATGCATACAACAGATTTTTGCATTTTTTACAACTGCAGAGGCCGAAAGACTTAGAACTTTTTGGATTTTTTGGAAAGGTGCCTGCATATTTAAATGCTTGAAACCTGAATGTTTATGCAGGCACCAACACAGGCTCTGTCTGGGGATGCATGCCTCTTGCAGGCATGGCGAGAACTTCAAAATCTCTGGTTTCGCAGATTGGGCCTTATCCATTGGGCAACAAAGTCAAACATTGCACCAACTTGCATGACAAGTTACATTTTCAAACATTATTTTGGTGGCCCTGGGTAGCCAAAAATGAAGAACCACAACCTTTTCCTATCAAATGCCTGATTCCACTCTGAATAACTCCAACCACAACTGAAAATATTAAAATAATCTGTCCACAAGCTCATCTTGTTAATTACATGCTTTACCATTTTTGAAAACTTGCCACTGTCAGTACTGCCTCTGTCACTCTGCATTTCACAATCAGACATATAACCATACATACTAGAATATTTTTTAGCATTAGGCAAGATATGTATGTTATATTCCTCAAACAGTATATCCTCATCATCTACCTGGCAGTTGCACATTACCAGGCATTCATCCATCTGATCTAAAAATTGAAAACACTCAGAATATATGAGACCTCCAATATCATTTACGTCACTTATTGACATTGAAAATAATACTTGATCCACATCCACATAGTTGCACATGTCTGAACCAAATGATGATGAACACTCACTATCCACAGTTTGCAAATTAGTATCATCTTCACAAGAGATGAAGATCTTTGATTCTGATTCATATGTCCCCTCTTCACAAACTGATGCAACACCTAGGTCAGCTGTCTCCTCATATTCATCATCATACTCAAAAAGAGGGTTAATTCTGCACCAATGAAGGTCAAGACTCATAGTGTTCAATGCATCATTAGGTTCATCATAAAGGGGATTTACACTCATTGCAAAGGTCTCTATTTCTTCTTCATGACAATCCAACCCTTTTTCATTATCAAACCTATAGTCATAAGAAGAACAAACCTGATCCATGAATTGATCATGGATATCATTCTTATCATCTGATTGCCCCACATACAAGATCTCTGCTACTTCAACACTTTCTGAAGTTGAACTATCTATATCATTTTCCAGCCCTCTAATGCTTCCTAATGAAACTGATATTAACTCTTGATCCATATGATCACAACTTTGCACAACTAGATCATTTAAACATGAGGGCTCTTTGCTTAGGACTGGTATATCAGTATTATTTGAAAAATCATCACAATCAACTTCAATTGTTGGGAAAGCCATAACATCCCCCTCTACAACAGAATCATCACCAACTTGGAATGATGCATAAACAGGGATAGCAGGGGTGTGAGTGCTTTGACATTCATTTCCAATACTTAAACTGTATCTTTCATTAACATTGGGGACCACAGGGCAGCAGAAATTTTTAGAGAAATAACTCTTTTGAATTCCATGCCTCTAATTGTTTTCAATGTCCATTGTAAACTAATGTGCCTGATGCAATGTGGTGGGCTCCTTATCTCTCAATCTATAACTCATTTTCTTATCAAATGCTCCCAAATAAATAATTAGGCACAATGCATCATTAGGTCTCATACATTCTGGTATTCTATTCAATGCTTTCATAAATCTAAGGTTAAAGGCTAGGATCAACTCATCTTCTTCAATATGGATATACATAAAATCACTAATGACTGCATATTTAGAAATTCTTTCACCATATTGTCCTAGAAATGTAGACCTGAATTCTTGCCAAGAGCTGACAGAGTAAGCTAGAAGGTAGGAGAGCCAATCCCTTGCATCTTCATCTAGAGACTGAACAAATAATCTAATAACTACATCTTCATGGTCAATCTCAAAATCATCTATCGCATTTATAAACTATTGTAAGTGTCTCTCAGCTAATTCATCCTTTACACCATTGAATTTGGGCAAATACTTTCTAATTTTAGATGGAAAAGCATTTGGATAGCCACAAATGCCATTGAAATTGATGGGCTTATATCTATCAATGCTGAAACTCTTTTTATTACATGGCTGGGACGGATCACTATACATTTTTGCATTTGACACCTCACAAGGGTACATGGGATGACAATACATTTTCATGTGTTTTTGCAACCCTCCTCTCAACTCAGATTTTCAATCACAACAATGACCTTAAGCCTTTAAAATACAAACTGCTGTTTCAAATTTCCTAAAGTCCTCTATATGAGTCCTTCAATAACATTGCATACTTCTTTTGAAAATACAAACTTAAGTTCTTACAAAAGCATGCAAGCTCATCACCAACATTTCCCTTTTAACCAATGCTACTTCACCAAATAGGGAATCCTTTAAAACTTACACACCTTGGTTTTTGAAAACCAAAACATGTGAAAATACCTAGACATGTTGTAGCAGTAACAATTTCCTTTCCCTGACTAAGAGAAAGAACATCTAACACATTTTTTGTCTTTTATCAGGTTCTTTTTTGTGTAAAGTCGCCACCTCCTTGACTGAGGAATGCGCTTCAAACAAGCTGAAGCTGAAAATTCATTTGGTTCTTTTTGGGTTCTCCTACAACAAAGGATTACGCAAGGACCTTCTCCCTTGCATACAAATCTTTACTTTACTAGTTGGGAGATTGTTCGAAGTCACCACCTACAATTAGGAATTATTTTCTTTTAAATCACGGTTCCTACACAAAGGTTCCCTAGTGGAGTCGCTAGATCTGTTGGTGACTCGGATGGGCAAAAGTTCACCAGAGACTGCAGGATATTACTTTACATCAACTCCCCAGTAGAGTCACCATCTGTTGGTTCTTGAATTGGCAGAGCGTTTTGCCAGTTCCAATGCATAGGAAGATTCGGCCAATTAATATAGGAGGTTGCGTGAGCTGCCTCCCCTTCACTTCTGGTTCTGCTGCACCAAGGGGGTATCCCTATAGCTAAAGATGTAACATTGACTAGCCTAATGACAAAAAGATTTAGCTTGACAGTAACAAGCAGAATACTCTCATGTGTGGACTAAGATGTGCATGATACATCACAAGGTTGGCAACATTCTTGGACATATTTATCTGGTTGTGAATGAGAGTATGCAGGGGTTCTAATCCTACTCCTACAAACTAACAGGTTGGAATAATGGAAAGATGGGTTTTATGTTTTGGATGCAAGACAAGGGGTTTTGGATCATAACTACTAACCCAGGAGCAAACCAATGCCTATCTCAGGGCAAAGAGTCAACTAGACGTATACAAGAGAATGGATTGCATTTTGAATTCAAGCTTCAAGGGGTTAGACTGATGCTTGCCTTACAAACATCACTCAAGAATAGGTATTTAGCTGCCTCTACTTACACATATCTAGGCTGACACACAACCCTCTCCATACTCCACCTAAAACAATTTAATCCATTCCTTGAATGGAAGTTAGAGATGAAGCATGTGATACATAAATCCATACCCTAGAACCTGAGAAACCCTTAGCAGCCAGATTCAAAAGAAGGAAAAGCATGCAACACATGGAGACAAGCAGCTAAACACATGCATAAGAGCATTTTTCATATAGAATCGATAATGAAACTGAAGATATCTACAATGTACATTCATAATGCAACTCATAAACTCTAAAAATGAGATAAAACAACAAGGAAATGCCGTGTTTTTTGCTATTCACACAAAAATGCCCAGGTCTTCAACAACCAACAAATGAGTAACACAGTTTGCCTTTTATAGCAAAACTGTGTACCCAGCAAAATTTACACGGCAAATCAAAAATTCACTAGATACAATGCATCTTCAGATTGGCGCTCAAAATAATTAATGCAGCAGCGAGAAACAAGAGAAGGAGCAGGTAAAATGGGGATTTGTGCAGCGAACCAGAGATTTTCCCATTGAAAATGGTGGTTGGTATGTCATTCCATCGCTCATACCTCTGCAATTCTACCATCAATGCTTCAGCTACCCGCAGCCTTCAAAGACGCAGCAACAACATGCCTCTTGAAGTCTTTCCTGCCTAAATGCGGCCTCAAATGCAAAGAAATCCATCGCTACTGCTTATTCGAAAGATAGCTGTCAATCACTCTTCCATCTCTTGAGATTAATGGCCTCAAAATACGCTAAAAAGTTGCCAACCAGTGAGAACGTGCCACGTAGGCACTTCATGCTTCTATCGCTGACTTTTCCTTTTCCTCATTTTGCCCTTTTCGCCCTTGTATATGCATATTCAAATGCATATACAATCGCTTTTTAAATCTTTGTATATGCAGGATGCATATACGTACAATAGTTAACATACAAGGCGGACCCCAAATCTGTAAAGAGCAAATTGGAATTTTAAATCGGGTCTGGGCCTTGCATGTGATTCCTTGCACATCTCAATGTATATCTAAATATACATCGCCTTTACATACAAGGCACGGATTTCAAATTTTCATGAAGCATTTTGAAATTGCTTTGAAATCTGGCTTGTATCTAACCTCTTGTATATCGGCACATATACAAGCACTCAAACATACAAGCCGTGGATGCCAACCCTAAATTTGCTGAATTTGATCTTCGCATCGGGTCCGGCTTGCATATTGCTCCTTTATATATTTGCTTGTATGTCGCATATACAATGCGAACATACACGCCGAACATACAAACAATGGACCTCAAATTTGAATTAACTACATCACATGCTTTTTCGGGTTCGGCTCTTACATCTCAGGAATGCATGTTTCTCCTGCATATCATGAATGTATCTTTCACATACATTCGCCTTTGTATGTCTGCGGGCCCCACCGAATGCATCTGCACCGCACTGTAACAAATGTATGTGCGCCCTTTGCATATTTTTCATTGTACATTTCCAATGCATGTAGCCGATGTATGTTTGGACATACAAGCCCGATATACAAGCAGCGAATATCCCCGAGAATCTGTGAAAGATTCCCCCTTGTATATGCAAGCCCGATATGCATTCAAAATGCATATAACTCATTTTTTCATCATTTTTGAAGGCCGATTGAGATTTCTGCAAGCCTGTGCCAAGGTATATTTGCATTAGTACATACAAACCCCTTTGTATATACAAAGTGACATGCATACAACAGATTTTTACATTTTTTACAACTACAGAGGCCGAAAGACTTAGAACTTTTTGGATTTTTTGGAAAGGTGCCTACATATTTAAATTCTTGAAACCTGAATGTTTATGCAGGCACCAACATGACCTAAGATTTCAAGGCATGGATTTGGTGGCAAAATGGATCATTAGATCCCTAGAGGGTGATGAGCCATGGAAAGTCCTTGTTAGGAACAATATCAGGTTGGCTCACCCTAGGAGGGCTCTAAGCTGGAGTAACTTGCATCCTTAAGATTGTCTTTTTGGGGACTTCAAGGTGAAACCTTTTGGGTCGGTGGTCTTTGGCTCCATTTGGAAGGCTTGGGAGGTTGTTAGAAGCCTAATCTCTTTTTCTAAGGTGAATAGCCCTTTGAAGCAATGGGGAGGGCACTGTTTTGTTTGGTGGAATTTGAAGTATAAAAATAAACCATTGGTACTAATCCAAGGGTGCTTAGGCTTGAAATGGCATAAAATGGCCCTGTCAGCCCTTCGATATTTGTTCTCTGTTAATGGCATTAAAAGTTGGGAAAGTCTAAGATCAAAATTTGGGTTGAGAGATAGATAAAAGAGGACCTACTCAGTTGTCTTAACAACTTTATCAAATAATCATGTTCAACCCAAAATGCTAAGTGAGGAGGATTGGTTGGAAAAGTTGTGTTGGAAAGATGGATCTAAGGTGAAAGTTTGTGAATCCAAAAGGATTTATAAATTACTTAGAAACTGAGTTGAGATATATGAGCATTGTGTCAAAGCATGGAATTTGAATGTTAATGTATGGGATCTAGTTGGTGTCTTTAGGTCTTTTTGGTATAAACCTTTGGAACCCAAAAAAGGGTGTTTTAGATGGTTATTAATTTTGAATAATTTGCCTATTGGTCAGAATAGTTATGTCTATACTATCTATAATGTCTTCAAAACTTGTGATCATATCTTCTTTGAATGTCCTTTTGCTTACCATGTTTGGAGTCTATTCATGGGTAATGTGTCAAACTGGTCATTGAGTGATGTTAAATGTAAGTTGGAAGTTTTATTCAGCTCTATTTCAAGGTTAAATGCTAAAACTAATGCTTTTTAGATGTCTTGAACAACTGAAATTCAATGGATTTTGTGGAGGAAAAGAAACGAGGACCATTTTCAAGGCAGGAGAAGAAGTCTTACTGGGTCTGATTTAAGACTCACACTTATTGATTTCTTTATATAGGTAGTGCTTACATTAGACATTCAATTTGAGAGCTTTCTAAAGAATACTGAGGAAGGATCTACTATGATTCACAAAGAAGATTCCAAATAGTCAAATGAGAGAACACATGATCTAGGTAAGGCTTACCAGACTTTTAACATAAAACTAGATGATCTACAGAATAGGTACAAAGCTCTTCATATCACTAAGTCTGGGACAACTGGTATGCATCATGGATCAGAAGGTGTCCCTCAAGGAATTACCAAGTCTCCTGACATGCAGTTGGAATGTTCACATGAGGACTCTCCTAGTGAGTCTAATATCTTGAATGATAGGGTTGATTGTGGAAGTACAGACCTTGAAAGTTGTGAATCAGGTCAAATGTTGGTGTATGCTCATTTAGAGGCTTCCTATGAAGTGCAGAGTTCTGATCAGTTTACAGAATAATATCTTTTGACAGAGCTGGCATAGCTATAGATACAGTGACTTACACAGAAGATCATCCTAATGTTCAGTCCTCATACCTTTTTTGCAAAATAGCTATTTATTGTATGGAATAGTATAACTATGGAGACTTTGTAATGGTGGCTCCCTTGGCCACAATGATTGTACTCAAACTTCTACGTTTTTGGTAATATGATTGAATTATCTTTAATCCAAAAAAAATATTTTTTGGATATGACTCAAACATAAATTTTCTCTAAATTTACCTTAAATAAAAATTAGTCAAAGGTATTTTGAAATGACAAAACCTTTTTATATTAAAATAAATCACACATGCACTATTTGTTATTATAGGGTCCACATTAAATTTTCTATGCATTATAATGTTTTCTAATATATATGTGTTACTTTGCATACTAACAATATTTTAGAGGAGTCTATGATAGAAGTTCCACCTAGATCGACAAGAGATTTCATTTCAAGCATTTTTGTGAAAGACTAGATTGACAATTATTTTTTAAGAAATCATGTTTGGATGGAATATGTGATAATTGTGGTGTTTTGCAACATTTAAGAAATTATGTACACACAGAGAATACACATGCAATTGAAAATGAACTAGTAAGTTTTTAAAAACTAAATTAGTGGCATACACTTTAAAGGATGGTAAAGAGGCCAAGAGGTGTGAATTAGTGAGTGAAGACATAAGAGTATTAGAATTTATGGATATCTTTTAGAGAAGATAGTTTATGAGTATGCAAGACATACACATAAAGCTCAATGGTTGGACTTGCAATTCAAGTTATATAAGGACACATTTCCTCTTTATACCATTATGTCAATTGTAGATTTTGAATAAAACTATACACTACAACCATAGAATGAGGTTCAATCACAATACTACAATTTCACTTAAGTTGAACATATATTTATGTGTATAGCATTTATTCATTCACCTAATAGTATAGAGGAAGACATAAAGATCTTGAGGGAGTATCATTTTTATAATAGTGGTGATCACACATATTTTACAAAGTTTGTGCAAAGTTTCTTTGAGATGCTCTATGGTAATTTGAGTAGCAATCCAAACATCATATTTGGTTAGCATATTATATGGTTATATAATTATTACATCACAATTCAAAAACTTTTACATGTTTATTGTGGAGTAGGATGCATATGATGAGTGGTGTTTTAGTATATATAGAACTTCCTTGAGTGTAGGTATTTAAAATGAGAGCATGATGGTGTAGGAGCATGTATTAAAAGAGCCTCAACATGAGAAGAGTTGAAGTACACAGATAATCTAAAATTGACAAATCCAACATCCATCATTGAATGGTGTAACTCTACAATGGGTACAGGTAATGAAGGTAAGTCTATAGTTCACAAATTTTTTAATTTAGAAGAAGAAATTAACATTGAAAAATATGAAGATTGTTGTAGAATGAAAAGATCAAGTGAGTTCCACTCTTTTAGAAGCTCAAATGTAGGTTCATAAACTATTCATACGAGGCAGCTGGCATGCTTTTATTCTTTGTATATAGATTTTTCTTGGAATGAGTATGAGTCAAAAGAGTGGGTCAATGAATGGTGTTCTAGAACTTTAATCCCACTTGAGATGTATTGACTTTTAGAAGAACTACAACTCGTGGAGATGAAATCATTAGTTGACTTTGACCATATTTTAGATCTAGTTCAACCAAGTATTTTAGATGCATTATTTAATAAAAACCAATATTTTATCTTATTATGTAGATTTTTGTATCATTTATTGAATTACTTTTTTTTTGGTATAATTCAATGCAGGGCATGTTTATGCAACTATTACAAATGAAGATAATGAAGAAGGAATTGATTATTATTTATGTCATTGTGTTGAGGCAAAAAAGAAAATGGTAGCCCCTCTCATAAATGAAGAATACATTGAGTATCATATAGGGTTGGTGATTATTACTAGAACATAGCTTAGAAGGTACCCAATGAAGAAGTCCAATGTGTGGTTGTTTGAGGACTTTAACACACATAGAGAATTCTTCATTATTATAACATTGTGGCATTAATGTTCAATTGATTAGATATAGAAGTAGATTGTTGAATCCATGGATGAGGACTCAAAGGATGCCTTGCATGTTAAGGGAAGGCCCAAGGACAAAGGTGGGTCTAAAGGGGAATGAATGAAATTGAAAGATAGGTCCAAGTGTAAAGGATAGACCAAAACCCTTGGGAAGGGTAGTGTAAAGTGTTCAAACTATGGAAAGAGAGGACATGTGAAGAAGAAATGGAAAAATAACAAGAAGAGCTTTGATTATTCCTCCATAGAGAAATCCTTTGATGATGGTGATAATGATACATTATTTATTTCTACTAATGTTTTTGATATTGGTAAAAGTGTGTTTTTGAAAGGGCCCAAACTTTTTAAAAATAAAATGGCCAAAGGATCACAAAATGTGTTCCAAGAGGGATGGAACAACCTGAGGAAATAGAAATAGTAGAGTTGTAGCCAGGTTGTTGAAAATAACAACCCCAAAAGAAAGAGCCTACACAATGATAGGTCCTCTCCATGTTATCCACCCAAGCCTATTATGCACGAGAGATTGAGGAATAATCTTGGGAAGATCTCTCTTTCATCTTCAGATAATAGTCCAAGGAACTTGTTTCTCTAAGTCCTAAGACCAAGGAGAGTGAAGAGGGGGAACTGCCAAAGAAGATCCCTCTAGGTCTAATGTGTGGGGGAGAAACCTTGACTAGAGAATCTAGGTGTAGAGAAGACACATGAGGAGATGAAGCTAAACCAACCTCATGAACCACCTTTGAAGGAGTGGGAACAACCATGAGAGAAGTTTATGCTTAAGGAATAGGACTTGCTTGAACCACACTAACACCATGGGGAGTCACCATGTATGGGATGCCGACATGGCCTCAACATGTCCTACCATTGGGTAGGTAGGAGGAGAAGAATTTGCATCCTAGGAGTCACAACCATCTAAGTCATCCACTGTCAAGTTCTTGGGAAGGGTGTTCTACCACCACATAGCCATTTACTAGTGAACTTATGGCTAGACCAGAGATAATCAGAAGCGAGGTGCCCAATAATGTAACAATATCTACACAAAAGGGGAGACTCTCATAATCAACCTACTAGAACCAAGACCTATCTTCCACCATCGAAACAACATCTCTAGGGAGAGCCTTGGAGATGTCTATGTCCACTAATAAATAGGTGTAAGTAGTATGGCCCATGTCAAAAGTGACTAAATCAACCGTTAGAAACCATCCAATAGTTTTGCCAATAGCTTCAAAGAAAAAGTTTTCCCACAAATGGAGCAAAGGATTAGGTATTTTGACCCAAACAAGAATGATATGGAGAGATTTTGTAAGGGGGTTGAAGGAGGGAAACCATGGCTTAAATGAGAGAATGTTCACCCCACATCCAAGGCCTACCATCACACACTAGCTCTTTGTTAGCATGAGAAGAAAAGGAAACAATAAAAACCCCTCGCATAAGGAAAAATATTGATCTTGCCCTCAGTGAGAGGCTTCTAAGACTCCAAAACCCACTTGTGTAGGTAAAGAAGAGAAGGATAGCATTTGTTAAATCAATAGATAGGTTGTGCTAAGAGTAGCGAGTGAGAGGCTTCTAAGACTCCAAAACCCACTTGTATAGGCCAAGAAGAGAAGGCTAGAATTCGTTAAGTCAATAGATAAGGGCATGCTAAGAGTAGTGATTTCACTTTCAATAACATCTTGAGCACATATCATGATAGGGAAGGAGTTGGAACATGCTAGAGGATGAGCTTTACTATACAAAGGGCAATGGGGACCATCTAGAACACCTACACCTATCATGACTGCAATGGAGCACACACCTTTAGAAATAGTCATTGAAGTAGACACCACATCTGCCATCACAGACCAAGGAGGTACAGGAACATGTTATATTCTTGGGAGAAATCCTTGAAGCACCACCAAGGGTAGTGCAGGGGCCAATAACATCACCAATAGGAGCACCATCATTATCGAGAACCACAGAGAGCGTAGGGAAGTTTGTGGATGAATGCAGAGGTAGAGATTCAATAAGGGTTTTTGCAACACATGAGAGTGACATTTCAAACAACTCCACACACATTTTTTATTTCTACGATTGTTACTGTTGTCGATTAGAATTGCACCCATGATGTAAAGTTATGATACTTAGTAATCCTTCGAAACATGGAATCAAACTCAGGCTGTGGGTGACCTATGTCAAGTTTGAACCTCCAGATTATGGGCTAGTTCCCTTAAAATATTCAATTGGATCTATGACTTTGATGTGAAAAATGGTAAAAAGATCTCTCTAAAAGCAAATAAAATCGTAAAAAAAAATGGTGATGCACCTAATGATGATTGTATATGCCTAAAAATGACACGATTCATTCTAAATAAATATTCTTAATATTTATTTCCCTTCTAAATTTCTCCCACCATTCTAAATAAATATTCTAAATATTTATTCCCTTCTTCTATCAATTAAATAAATATTCTGAATTTATTTAATCGGTTCACTATTATGAAATTAAATAAAAGCCAATTTATTTAATTAAATTTCCCTAATTCTTCTAATGTCTCACATAATTAAATAATCCTACATTATTTAATTAATCCTAAATTCCTCTATTCTAAGTTCCAATTTCAAAAATCCACCTCACCTTCCACCTCATCTTTCCACCTCACTTTGTCCACCTCACCATGTTGCACATGTAATTAAATATATTAAATATTTAATTACCTAATATTCCCTCACCCACATGTCCTATTTCTTCTCTCAATCAAAACTGTTAACTAACCAATCAATTTTGTCAGCCCCTTAATCTATTCGGGTAACTGATCAATCAATTCAGTCCATCCCTCAATCCATTCTTCCAACTAACTAATCAAGTTTGTTAACTGATCAGTCAATGGAGTTAACTCTCCAATCAATTTTGTCAAATTCCCTCTTTCATGATGGAGGTGGGACACTTGTCATATTCCTACTGGTTGCACATTCCTCAACCATTCTCATCCATTGATCATCATACTTCTCCTCAACCGTTGATCCTCATTCTTTTGAGTCTATAAATGGAACCTTGTTCCTCCATTTTAATCATCCAGGTTATTTGTATTGTTACTCTGTAGAAATTCACCAGCGTGCCTTTGGCACCCCCAATACAATCTGCTTGAGATCACACATTTTCTTTGAAGCTCATCTTCATTGCATGTTTATCACCACAACCATTTACTACCGACATCCTACAACACAGCAAAAGGAGTGCACTCACTGAGGGCCCAACTTCATTACAAACAAGGATGGTTTTAATAGGCAAATAATAGAAGCTTCAATCTAAGGAAGGTTTGCACTGTATTATTCATTGCTTCATTTCATTCAATCTTTCTTAGTTTCATTATTCTATTGATGTTTGGGTTTATTATTGTTAAATTGATTAATCCACATTTTACCCTAACATTTTTGGCGCCCACCGTGGGGCCTTTGCCCCTTTATCTCATCAAAATCTGAGCTTTTTTTTGAAGACAGGTTCCGTATAGGCAACCCACAGGCTAATTCGACGCATTTGAACAATTCCACAGTGCTTATGTCCTCTACTCCGGTGCTTATAATCTTACGGTGCATTTAAACACTGTTACGGTGCATATATCCATTTCAGCAGTGCATATGTTATTCCTACGCTTCCATCCTTTATTACTGCGCTTTTGAGTACTATTACGATGCATATGTTATTCCTGTGCTTCCATCCTTTATTACTGCGCTTTTGAGTATTGTTACGGCGCATATGTTATTACTGCGCTTCTGTTGACTACTTCTGCGCATTTAGTCACTGAAGCTGTGCTTTTCTAGTGGGCAATGATTTTAGGGTTTTTCTAAGAGGATTTGCTAACATTGACATCTTTGCAGGTATTCTCTGGAGTTGTTTTGTAGGATAGGTTTGGGTTTAGTTTCATATAGTTGCATTTTGATAGCTCACACTTCACTTTCTAAAAGGATAGTAAAATAAATACTCATGCACAATCTCACATAGCTTTTAATTAGGAAGGTGGTAACTATATCATTTGATATCTTGCATTGCAACATTGCTATCTTTTCAAAGTTATTGCTATCAAGTATAAAATTGAACTCATCACTGATATCTGGGTTAAAACTGAACAACTGCTATCTTGATTGACCAACATTTCAAAGTTAACAACTCGTGCTATCGTGGTATAAAACTGAACTCATCACTGATATTTGGGTTAAAATTGAACCACTGCTATCTCGATTGACCAACATTTCAAAGTTAACAATTTGTGCTACGTGGATTAAAATTGAACTCACCATTGCTTTCTGGGTTAAAAAAACTAAACCATTGCTATCTCACTAAATCACTTCAAAGTTCTATGTTTGTCTAGGTAGATTAGCCCATTTAGCTTCTCTACTTTTAACTAGGTTGGATTAATTAGTGTCTTCCGTGCTTATCAAATAACAACAGGCCTATGCTCTCCCCTTTACTGGGTGACCAAAATGCCAGACTTGTTATTCCATCTATTTAACCTTTAAGAGGGGCCTGCCCTTGGATGCATGCCTATCCAAGTGGGAATGACCCTGAGTGGAAACAGGCTAGATGCCAAGCCCTACCAATGTGCTTGAGGTGAAAACTTTCTGCAACAAGTGCTGCTATGTTACACCGACGGCCAACCTCCCCCAAAACCCTCTAAGACACAACCCTTTGAGGCTAGGAGACTCCATAACAGAGAGTAGTGCCGCCGCATGTGTAACCACTTGAATGGTTGCCCGCATTAAACACCTCTTGTTCTAGTGGCCAAAAAAACCCTTGTAATCCATTTCTAGCCTAAGATTTTTGTACTTGCTTTTGTTCCTTTTACTCCAAAATAGAGTCATAAAAACTACCAAAAAAATGAAAAACCATAAAATATTCTTTGTGCTTGCTGTGTTTTCTTGCTGTTAATTCATAAAATTAGATCAAGAAGACCTTTTTCTAGCCAAAAATGCCAAAAACAACAGAAAATTCCAAAAAATTGCAAAAACACTGAAGAAAACTAGAGTGGTGCATCCGCCCTCTGTTCTTGCGCATCTGTTTAGACTTGCTACACATTTGCTAAATGTTGTTGTGCATTCATATTTTACCAGTACAACACATATACACCGACTTCCTGCACATCTGTGGATTTTTGCTGCGCATCTATTTCGGCGCATCCACGACAGTGAGTACTTGCACTATTTTCGAGAGAAAAATTTTACCTGTTTGGAGTACCCATTTCAGCCTAGCTTCACAATCAAAGATCAGGTTATACCTTGCAGTTAGTCTTCATCCAATTCATCCAAGTATCTCTCTTCCGTCAATTGTCCCATTCACCTTCTGTCAAAACCTTTCTTGTCCCAAAGTCAGATTATTCCATATCAGTTCGACATAGGTCCCCTTTTTGTATCCTTTGTGAATTCACGTAAGCCTAGTAGGTCACAGAACTTTACTAGTAGCCTTGTTGTACGACTAGTCCCTACAAAGTAAGACAAGTATCGACTACCCTTACTAGTGGCTACCGTCTTACTTGAAGTCATTGAGCGAGAAAGTCCTTTGTCCAAGTCTTGTCCTAAGTATCCTATTCACAATAGTCTCAGTCCGCACCTCACCAAAATTTCTAATCCTAGTCCACTTCATCCCACATCACCTTGCATGGTCCTTACCAGATCTCAGTATAAGAAGCAACTTGAAATGGCCGGCTCCTCCAACCACATCGTCACACCTCACGATAGTGACGAAGATATCTCTTACAAAGATTATCAGGAAAACATCCAAAATCAGAAATTCCAACGCCTAATACAGAAGGCACTCCATGAAGACCCCCATAAGTATTTCTATCATCTGGCTAGTCTTGGAATTAAACTCCCCGTAGATTTTGATATAAGCTCAATCATGGAAACCATGGAAAATGATCACAATAAGGAAAAGAATGCCATAGGCCAAAACACAAATGATAGAGGAAAGAGACCCATGGATCAAAATGCTCCTATGGAAGAAATGAGGAGACAACTCGAGAGCCTAACACAACAAATATCAAACCTTAAGACGGGTGCAAATACCAAGAACTACTCCTTAGAAGATATAGCACCATACCCCTTTGACAAAAGTTTGGTCATGAAACCATTCCCCTATCAGTTCAAAGTTCCAAAGTTTGACAAGTACAAAGGGAAGGGGGACCATAGAGATCATATTAGGGAATTCAATGTAGCATGTTTAGAAGTAGCTCACAACAAGACCTACTTGATGAGATTATTCCCAAGATCTTTAGGTGGTCAAGCTATGGAGTGGTTCTCACGTCTCCCACCAGGAATCAAAACTTTTGATGAACTTGTCAACAAATTTATCACGCACTTCTCTTACAACATCAAACATGAGGTATCTATGCTAGATCTATGCAACACCAAACAAAAGAGTGGTGCGTCATTCGCCACCTTCTTACAACGATGGAGACAACTAGCTAGTAAGTGTTCTTACGATATGCCTGAGAAGCAGCTATTGGAGATGTTTGTCAATAACCTAAACACTGATCTTAGCTATTAGATACAAATACAATGCCCTACATCATTTTCAAAAGTCATTGAAATGGGATTGTTCATTGAAAAGGCTATGATCACTAAAGGAGCAATCAAGATATACAAGGACACACCTACTTCAAATCACACATTGGATAAATCAAAGTTTTGGACCAAGAATAAAAATGTGGTCAACGATGGGGTAGTGGATGCCAAGGCGGTAGCTCCCAAGCAACAACCCATATTCACTCTCAAAGGAGAAACAAAGAATGGTACACCCAACAAACCATTCTCTCGGGAGCCAAGACCTTGGTTCAGTTCAAATCCAAGGAGAAAGTTCACACCGTTGGGTGAGTCTCAAGAGTCCGCATTAAGGAAGTTGTTGGCTAACAATGAAATTTCTCTACCGCCAACAAGTGATTACGAGCCTGTAGTCAAACCTCCCTATTGGAAGGACACAGACTATTGTGAATATCATCGAGGAAGAGGGCATACAACCAACAATTGTATCCATCTCAAAAATGTCATACAAGATGTACTAGATCAGAACCAGGGAGGAACCCAACAACATACCTCCAATGAAACTCATGTGGCCTACAGGGATCCACTTCTGAATCACAACAGGCCATACAAAAACAATAACAACAACGACACCAACCACAACGACAATAATTTCAATGGCAATAACAATAACGACAACAACAACAACAATCGCAACAGGCCAAATCAGAGTAGCGGGACTAGTAATGCCAACTATGCAAGTGTGCCATTTGACTATAGCATAAATTGCATTTCTGAGCATGTCCCGCAAATCAATGCCATCACACCCAACCAACAATCAGGACCTAACAAAACTGGCTGTAGTATAATTGCCTGTAGTGGTAAAGTCATGCTCAATACCACCCCTCCTAGGTCATCACCTTCTCCATCCAACTTCCGTCAGTACAATGTCATTGACCAATTACAAAAAACTCTGGCTCACATTTCTATCTTGGAGTTATTACATCTATCTCCTTCCCATAAAGAGATCCTTGAGAAAGCCTTAGTGGAAACCACTGTCCCCACTAATTTGGCCCAAGAGAAGTTTCAGACCATGGTAGGTAATCTAACTTCCTCCAACACCATATCCATTATCGAGCAAGATGACCTCTCTGTATCTCAACCCCATAACACCCCTCTACATATTGTCGCCTTCGTCCACAAGCACTGCATCAAGAGGGTTCTCATTGATGGGGGGCCGGTTTAAATATTTACACATTAAAGCTAGTCCTTGCATTGGGGTTCTCCGAACAGGCAGTTGATCCAAGGAGGAAAATTACCATCAAAGCACATGACGAGGAAGAAAGAACCATAAAGGGAATAGTAGTCCTACCCATTCAAGTGGGACTAGTAATAAAAGATGTTGTGTGTCAAGTCCTGGATAGGGAGCTCGCTTATAATATTCTTCTAGGGAGACCATGGATTCACGCCATGAAGGCTGTTCCCTCTACTTATCACCAATGCATAAAGTTACTGCACAATGGCAAGCAAGTCACCATTCAAGGCGACCCCGATGCCTATCAACATTGCAACTCTTTCCTTGCAAAACCTGAATCCATCATCCCAAATAACAGAGCATATATATCCCCTACCCTGCAGTATGATCATACCATTGAAGCCTCCTCATCAAGGCCCAAAGAGCAGAAAATTACCATAAAAGAAAGTGGAGTGGGGGAATACTCCATTGAACACAGCCTCAATCTTGCCAAGATGCCTTTGTCTCCTTGATCTTTTGGCCAACCCAAACATTTACCAAAGCCATTTTCTCCTCCTGTAGCTCCCACAACTCCCTTTGTAAAATGGGGGACCTTATCTGATGAAACAGAGGAGAGAGATCTCCTACAATGGCTTTATGCTGAAGAAGAGAACACAACGCAAGATCCACCTAGACTCCCAACAAAACTCTATGGGCAAGGCGAGACTATCCTACATAGAATGGGATGCGAAGGACAAGGCCCCATTGGCCTTAGAAAAGAAGGAATCATTGAACCTATTCAACCTTCTTCATCCTCATTGGCTAGAAACACAAGTGGCCTAGGACACAAAGGCAAGGGCAAGGCTAAAGAAAATGCTTGTCTTGTAGAAATGATCCAAACACTCCAGGAAGACAGTGACACGGATTCTAATGAATATGAGTGGGATGAGCTAACAAAGCATTCCTATGACGACAAAGAGGTTGATACCGTCCAAACTTTCAGCCCCTACCATGAGGGACAAACGCAATGGAACAGACCACTGGAGTCTGATTTACCCATCCTTGAGATTATGGCTTTCGAGGAAAGTTTAAATTCCATTGCAATAAACAACTTGGAGGAAAGTACCACCCCTACCAATGCTCGTAACATTTTCATTCACACCATCAATGAATCAGGTCTATCATCCGACTCCCTCCCCCTCATGCACCCTGAGCTTATTGACTGGGATCTACGAGGAACTCCCCAACTAGATATTTTCCAAAACGACGATGTTATATGGAACTTAGGGACCACCTACCCAAGGGAGATCATAAAGCTGGTTTTGCTATCAAACTGAATACCGTGGCTTACTTCGGGGAGGGTGCCAAGCCTTCTAGTCACAAAAATATCAAAGTCAAAACTGGATCTGACGATGAAAACCTCCTTGCGGCAGTGTCAGATCCCAAAACAGTAAAAAGAAAGGATGCATCCAAAGGTGAAAACCCAACTGTGGCACCTAACGATGGAAGGCTTGACACTCTCCCTAATGATATGTACCAGGAAAGGTCACAGATTGTTGTAGAACCGACAGAGCCTATTAATATTGGAACAGCGGAACAACCCAAGGTTATCCACTTTGCTAAATCTCTTACCCCACCAGAGAAAACCAGGTTTGTACCATTCTTTAAGAAAAAGAGAGGCAGCTTCGCTCAGTCGTATGCCGAAATGTCGGGTCTAGACCCAAACTTAATTCTACATCATCTTCCATTGATTCCAGGAGTAAAACTAGTAAAGCAGAAGCTTAGAAAGATGCATCCTCACATAGCACTTTTGGTCAAAGAAGAACTCAAGAAATTGTTGGATGTAGGGTTCATCAGAGCTATAGATTACCCGGAATGGATATCCAACATTGTGCCAGTGTCCAAACCAGATGGCCGTGTCAGACTATGCAATGATTTTCGAGACCTAAACAAAGCATGCTGCAAGGATGATTTCCCATTGCCCAATATCGATATCATAGTCGACCTAACCACAGGACATACCATGTTATCTCTCATGGATGGATTCTCGGGTTATAATCAGATCAAGATTGCACCAGAAGACCAACATAAGACAAATTTTACTTGTCCATGGGGTACTTTCTGCTAGAATGTCATGCCATTTGGGCTAAAAAATGCAGGAGCCACATATCAACGGGCTATGACAACCATATTCCATGATATGATGCATGTAACAATGGAGGAGTATGTTGATGATATCCTAGCAAAATCACTCACAAGGGAATCACACCTGGACATATTAGAAAAATTCTTTCAAAGATTAGGCCAATTCCAAGTCAAGCTAAACCCAAAGAAATGTGTGTTCAGAGTCACTTCAGGCAAGCTACTAGGCTTCATCGTGTCGGCAAACGGAATAGAGGTGGATCCCGCTAAGGTCAAAGCTATAATGGACATGCCACCACCCAAGACTCTAACTCAATTGAGATCACTATAGGGCAAGCTGCAGGCAATCCATAGATTCATATCACAACTGGCGGACAAGTGCCAACCATTCAGTCATCTCCTACACAAGAACATTCCATTTAGATAGGATGAGCGGTGTGAAGAAGCATTCAACAAACTAAAAGAATACCTTATGAATCCACCCATTCTCATGCCTCCTATCCAAGGAAAACCACTAATTCTCTATATATCTGCTACACCTACTACTCTTGGGGCTCTTCTAGCACAACAAGATTATGAGAACAAAGAAAGAGCCATCTACTACATCAACCGAACCTTAGTGGGCTATGAGTTGCAATACTCGCAGATAGAAAGATCATGCCTTGTGGTTGTTTTTGCTTCACAAAAACTCTGACATTACATGATCACACATCCAGTTAAACTCATTGCAAAAATAGACCCACTAAAGTATCTCCTCAGCAAAGCAGCTCTCATAGGTCGCCTAGCAAAATGGTAATGCTTCTAAGTGAGTACGACATTGAATATGTAGACAGAAAAGCCATTAAGAGACAAATCATAGCTGATCAACTAGTAGATGCACCATTACAAGACACCACACCAATGCAGTTTGAGTTTTCGGATGAGTCGTTATTCACTATATCAACATCTCCTTGGAAACTCTACTTCAACGGGTCTTACACAAACCATGGATCGGGGGCAGGCATCCTGTTTGTAACTCCTCAAGGCGACACAATTTCGAAGTCTTATCGTTTGTTATTTCCATGCACCAATAACATAGCGGAATATGAAGCCTTAGTGATTGGTCTCAAGATGGCAACTGAGTTGAAAATCCAAGAGCTACATGTCTATGGTAATTCCCAACTAATAGTCAATCAGGTCAACGATGAATACCAAACCAAAGATGAAAAGCTTATCCCATACAAATGGATGGTCGATGACTTCAAAGAACACTTTGGGACCATTTCCTTCAAGCAAATACCCAAGATTGAGAATAAAGCAGCAGATGCAATGGCAACCATTGCCTCTCTTCTAGAAATACTTAAAAATGAGTCACGGTATGAGTTCTTAGTGGAAACTATTCGACAACCAGCTTATGATCTTCCTGAGACCCATTCCATATGCCTTCTAGTTGGATCTAATTCACCTTGGTACGGTAAGGTTTACACTTACCTCAAGGACAACATCCTCCCACCTGACCTATCTTCTAACCAAAGATGAACTTTTATACGACAAACCTCTCGCTACACCATCATAGCTGATACCCTATACAGATGTGGTCTCGATGGTAGTTTGCTCCATTGTTTAGAACAAGAAGAATCCATAACTACCTTGCAAGACGTATACGAAGGGATTTGCGGAACACACTCTAATGGTCCTTCCTTAGCCAAGAAACTCATGCGCTTGGGTTATTATTGGCCGAACATGGAAATGGATTCATATCAGTTTGTCAAGAAGTGCAAGCAGTGCCAAATACATGGGAACCTGATACATGCACCAGCTCAAGAGTTGAGACCTTTAATGACACCTTGGCCCTTTTGCCAATGGGGACTTGACCTTGTGGGAAAGATCCATCCACCCTCATCCAACGGCCACAAATGCATCATAACTACCACTGAGTATTTCACAAAGTGGATTGAAGCCGTTCCCCTCACCACCGTCACAGGTAAGCAAATCTCCTCATTCATCCTGAATTACCTCATCTGTAGATACAAAATTCCTTCATCCATTATCACGGATAACAAACGACCATTCAAAAACCAGGATGTCAAAGAACTCTGTGAACATTTCAAAATCCAACATCATTTCTCCACTCCATACTACTCCCAAGGTAATGGTCAAGTTGAAGCATCCAACAAGACCATCTTGAAAATTCTCAAGAAGACAGTCAATGATGCTGGCCATGATTGGCACGTCCAACTCAATCCTGTTCTGTGGGCCTATAGAACCAGTATACGAACCCCCACAGGTGCTACACCCTACGCCCTTGTCTATGGCTCAAAAGCTATCCTCCCCATTGAGGTTGAATTAACATCTCTCAGGGTGTCATTAAAAGGCCTCATATCAGATGAAGAATACATAGTCTCCAGGTTACAAGAACTAGAGTTGCTGGAAGAGAGGCGACAGAAAGCTTTTGATCATCTAAAAGCATATCAACAAATGATGTCAAGAAGCTATAACCACCGATTTCGCCCAAGAATCTTCAAAGTTGGAGATCTCGTTCTTAAGGAGAATCCTCGCAACCAACAAGACAGAGAAAAGAAAGGCAAGTTCAAACCCAACTGGCTTGGGCCTTATGTCATTGTGGCAGCTTATGGATCAGGGGCATATCAATTGGCAACATCGGAAGGTGAGCTATTCGATGACCCAATCAACAACATGCATCTTCACCGGTTTTACACCTAGGAGAGCCCAAATGCAAGAGAGGCATAAAAAATAAAAAATAAAAGAGAGAGAATAAAAAAAATTAGAAAATCAGAAAAGTACAAAACAAAAAAATCGTCCTTTGGTGAAAACATGGCAAACGGGTGCCTGGGATAGGTATCATGATGAAAACCTGGCAAACAGGCATCATGTTTACTTTCTAGCTTCTCATGCAAATAAAAGCAAGCAATGAAAACCTGGTAAACAGGTGTTACTTGTGATAAACCGCCTTCTCCATCTTTGGGATCCAATCACCTTGAGTCCATTCTTCCTTCACTCGTTTCCCATCCGACCCATATCTATCCCATAATAAACACCTAACAGTTACCTATCATGGCTTGGTACTCTCCCTCTTTGTGGCCTTGTCAACCAAGGTTTTGTCCCATACCGTCCCCTCAGTGTGAGCTTAACATAGTGTCCCTCGTTGGTGTCCATTGTCCAAGTCCATGAACTACATTGCCTCTGCGTCGTCACATAGGCAAGGCCATTTCTTTCAAATGCGCCCCCGAGGCCTTCTTGTCCATCCCGTATCTTGTCGTCTATCCTCTAGTCCATCCATGGTCCAAATCCATGAACTACGTTGCCTCTGCGTCGTCACGTAGGCAAGGCCATTTCTTTCAAATGCGCCCCCGAGGCCTTCTTGTCCATCCCATTCCTTGCCATCTTTCTTGTCGGCTTTCTTCTAGTCCATCCATGGTCCATTAGGGTTTACCCTGAACTACATTGCCTTTGCATCATCACATAGGCAAGGCCATTTAGCAATGTGCCCCCGAGGCACTAGGTCAGTCCCTTAGGGCCCGTCTCCCTAATAAGGATTGCAAAAATCTTCTCACCAAACAAGCAAGTGCAAGCAGAACCCGCGCTCCAAATAGGAATCTTGACGTTACGTAGTTTAACCTATTCAAACGTAAAGCAAAATACCCAAGGCCTTCTAAATGATTTTATTCGAAT
This sequence comes from Cunninghamia lanceolata, assembly GCA_027924645.1. Lineage (NCBI taxonomy): Eukaryota > Viridiplantae > Streptophyta > Pinopsida > Cupressales > Cupressaceae > Cunninghamia > Cunninghamia lanceolata. The sequence continues at coordinate 15,351,896 of BSBN01000194.1, read as the reverse complement.
TACGATAAGAAATGAACACATCTAAATGCAAGAATGTTTTGTGGATTGGAATTATGGTTAAGCTACAGAGTCTTGATTTTTATTATCATATCTTTCTATGCTACTCAAGAATGCCAAAAGCTAGAGATGCTATGATGGGGGCATGATTATTTTCTTTGTTTGTTATTTGTGGATTAAACTTTAGTAATGTGAAACCTTGTCTAAGGACATGATCAGCAAAAGATCATCGAGGGCATCAAAGGTCTAACATGAACGGGGGCAATCCTTGTTTGTTGGAACGCAAGAAGTACTTAGGTCATCTAGATTAATTTTGACTAGATGCTTGTACTAGCTTGCTAAATCAAAATCTATGTAAGCAGTACTCAGGTCATCTCGGTTCAATTATACCTAGATGCTTGTATTAACTTACAACATTTCAGAAAAAGTACCAAAAATAAATCGCCCAATGATGAAATAAAGCACTCCAAAAGCAAAGCATCCATTATGTATCCATACACAATTCCATGCATCCATATCCCATACAATAAACAATACCTGAACTATGCAGAGTAACAGTATCAAATAAAACTTCTAAGTCAGTCTAATCAAGTCATTCTTTCAAGTCAATTCTTCTATCCATTCATTCTGACATTTTTGTATCGAAAGAGTACATTTGGACATCACAAAAACATAGCATATAGCTACATATCATATCACATGAGATAGTCATTTACATGATTAAATCAGTTGCATACATCATACAGTGCATTAGATCATCCGTATATCATCCTTATATAGTCTCAACAGAAAAGGGATAAAAAACATAGCTAAGTGCATCTCATAAAAGTTGCATAATCATACAAACATCATGTGGCATTTGCATACATTCAAAACATATCAGATCAAAACACTCATTTTAAAGACTGCATTCAAATCAAATAAACATCACATAACATCATATCAAAAGCTGCAATAGATAAGCATCTCATATAACATCAGATAGAGCATCTAAGTTTGCACATGCATCACATCATACAATAAGAGCAAAATCATAATCTCATAACATATAGAGCAAGTCACACAACTGCATCCTCATATACATAAAGTGAGTCCAAAGGTACAAATGTCGTAATATCTATCTCTAAATCTATGTCATATACAAAAATACATCCCAATGGATGGTGATACATGTCTCAAAAATGCAAGTGTGGTACAAGTCTATCTCTACGGTGGACCACCACTGCCAATAGTATCTCCCCCTCTGCCAACCCCTAACTGCTGTGGACCCACCATAGAGGCCCCTGACCTCAATGGACCTGCTCTCTGGGAGGCCATAGACTGGCTCCTAAAGCTCAAAGCCCTCTAGCTCACTGGCACTGCTCCATGATACAAGACTCGATAATACTGTGCCTGCGTCTGCGCTCTAGCAAGCTCCCCCTATACCTGTGCTAACTGCGTCTGTGCCTGTGCAAGCTATGCCTATCCAACGAAGAAGGTGCTCGCTGCATCCGTCCCTAGGGCTGCTACTATGGTATCCTGCTCTACACGGATAACTCGTACCCATGTGTCTGCCATGTCCCTCTCTCAGGTCAACCCTGCAATCACCGCTGCATCAGTTTCCCACCAGGCATTCGCCCTCCTGAGCTGTGCCCGCAGCTCTCTCACCTATCCTCTCAGGCTAGCTATGGCCCTCTCATGCACGTCTGGCTGCACTGGCCCCTATGCTACCTCTGCCTGTCCCAACTCCTATGGCTGGGGCATCTCCTACTGTGCCACCTATTGGGGTGGTGGCATCTGTCCTCACTGTACCTGTAGTACCTCTGGGGGTACCTACTGTGCGACCTCTGGCCCCTCCTCAACTCTCTGCCTTTGTCTAGATCAGCCTCCATCATCGTCATCTCCTCTCCCTCTGCCTCTACCCCTCCTCCTCCTCCGACCAACCTGGCCCTCCTCATCTGAGTTTGCCTCATCAATGCGAGGCACCAACATCCCAGGCCTTGAATATCTTGGAAAGGGGTGTGCAGTAATCCAATTCTCATACTCCTGCGTCATCCCTGCATCTACTATCTGCGTCCTCATATCCCAGGCGACATAGGGTGTCTACCGAAACTTTGCTAGGGCCTCCTCATAGGATGCCATCGGCCCCCATCTGACCCTCTTTGCATGTGTCCGTGCAAAGTAAGCATGCCCCTGTGGCATGCCCTGCCTCCTACTGAACTGTCTCTGTACCCAACCTATCATCTATCTCTCTAGTATGTGGCGGGTCTATCCTATCAGCCATCTCGTCTGAAAGCAATATGGTAACTCATCTGCCTCATCATCCCACGGCTTGTAGTCTAGATATGGTCGCCAGATGACCACATCTACCCCATCCAAAACATGCCTTCAGTACTCTAGCTTCCCCAGCCTATGTTGGGAAATCACCCTTGCGTAGCCATAGCTGTATGGCTCCCCTCTCTGTCTAACAAAAACACAAATCAGTCTCGTGATCGCTATGTGCTCCCATAGCCAAAACTGTAATAGTGACACACCAGCTGAAAGGCTTATACTCCGGTGGTATACTACCTAGTGCATGTCGTGATACAAGTGAGCCAGTACATAGACACCCCACGCATATCAGGTGCCCTCTGTCACCATCCTCTCCATGATCCTACCCCATCCAATGGGGAATCCATGCGATCTCCTGTTGGGGCACACAACGCCTCTGATCAATCCTGCCACAATCCCAGGGAAGTAGTCGTAACAGTCATAAATATCGTGCCACGGGATGACCTGTCCTACCAACCCCGGATCATCAAATACTCGCCTGCACTTGGCGAGTCCTGCACCTCTCTGTGGGTTGTACTCCACAAGCTCGCCGTTAATGGGCAAGTGTAGAATCCGATAGACATCCTCCAGGGTGATGGTCATCTCACCAGTAGGGAGGTGGAAAGTCCCATCCTCGCTATGAAGCATACATAGTCCAATCCCATAGCACCAAGCGCCTCTCTGTCAATCTCTATGAGCATGTATCTCTGCAATAGGGACATGGGGAACGTCTCCCTCGACTGCAATGTCTCTCGTATCTCCTCCTGCAAGCACACAAAGCAAGGTGTCAATCTAAAGCTGCAAATACCATACTCAACATATCTATGGACCTATATCAACTAAACTTAGCATTTCAAATTGATCAAAATAGCACACCACATCTCTTGACTAGATCCTGCAATCTCAGAGATAGCTCATCGATTGACGCGTCAAACAGGATGCTCATCGAGTCAATTTTGCTAAGTAATTTGCTATCTACAGCAAATGCGCCACTACAGGTGGTAAAAGCACCATTTCTTGACACATGCGCCAGTTCTGGCAAATGCGCCGCTACATTCGACATATGCGCCGTGGAATCACATATGCACCGCTAAAACCCACATATGCGTAGCTTTAGTGTATGTGCCTCTACATTCGACATATGCGCCACGGAATCACATATGCGTCGCTAAAGTCCACGCATGCGCAGCTTTAACGTATGCGTCGCCAAATTCGGCATATGCGCCGCAAAATCGCATATGCGTCGTTTCACGCTGCATATGTGCTATTCTGTAGTTCAGCGCATCTGTTTGCACTATTTTTCCCTAACATTTATGACACCCTAAATTGACTCTAGGGAAAAAATTTTGAAACACATACCGGGGGTCCTGCCTCTGCTGGCCGCCCGAATCAACGGACTCGCTCAAATCAGTGCTTCTCGCATGGAATGTCTGCCTCTCTCGCTGCCATGCTGCTCCAAGTTTGCTCTAAGCTCTCCAAATCAAATCTAGATCAACCACGTGTACAAATGAATTATCTTGTGGACCTAGTTCCTATATATAGCTTGCAAACCCTAAAATTGGCTCAGTGATGACTGTGACTACTTCCCTCACCCATTTTTCTTCTTGTCTTCTTCTCATTTCTCTGAAACGCGTCCTTTTTAAAAACCTAACCTACACCCCTTCGTCTTCATGAGATTGTCCGTCTCACGCCTTCTGCCTTTTTCCCGTCTAATCTCCCGAGGGGGCATCCTATCGTCATTAAACTTGTACCTCTTAAGAATATTTATTTAGAATAATTATTTAGAATGGTGGGAGAAATTTAGAAGGGAAATAAATATTAAGAATATTTATTTAGAATGAATCGTGTCATTTTTAGGTGTATACATTTTACCCCTCTTTGGGGCAAACTGGGGCATGTATCACTATCAGACTATCGATTTCTTTGAAGCAATGATGTAAACTGCATTGCATCAAAGAGGGGCAAAATGTATACACCTAAAAATGACACGATTCATTCTAAATAAATATTCTTAATATTTATTTCCCTTCTAAATTTCTCCCACCATTCTAAATAATTATTCTAAATATTTATTCCCTTCTTCTATCAATTAAATAAATATTCTAAATTTATTTAATCGGTTCGCCTTCCACCTCATCTTTCCACCTCACCATGTTGCATATGTAATTAAATATATTAAATATTTAATTACCTAATATTCCCTCACCCACATGTCCTATTTCTTCTCTCAATCAAAACTATTAACTAACCAATCAATTCTGTCAGCTCCTTAATCTATTCAGGTAACTGATCAATCAATTCAGTCCATCCCTCAATCCATTCTTCCAACTAACTAATCAAGTTTGTTAACTGATTAGTCAATGGAGTTAACTCTCTAATCAATTTTGTCAAATCCCCTCTTTCATGATGGAGGTGGGACACTTGTCATATTCCTACTAGTTGCACATTCCTCAACCATTCTCATCCATTGATCATCACACTTCTCCTCAACCGTTGATCCTCATTCTTCTGAGTCTATAAATAGAACATTGTTCCTCCATTTTAATCATCCAGGTTATTTGTATTGTTACTCTGCAGAAATTCACCAGCACACCTTTGGCACCCCCAATACAATCTGCTTGAGATCACACATTTTCTTTGAAGCTCATCTTCATTACACGTTTATCACCATAACCATTTACTACCGACATCCTACAACACAGCAAAAGGAGTGCACTCACTGAGGGCCCAACTTCATTACAAACAAGGATGGTTTTAATAGGCAAACAATAGAAGCTTCGATCTAAGGAAGGTTTGCACTGTATTATTCATTGCTTCATTTCATTCAATCTTTCTTAGTTTCATTATTCTATTGATGTTTGAGTTTATTATTGCTAAATTGATTAATCCACATTTTACCCTAACAATGATGAAAACTTGGCAATCTAACTCACAATAGATCTTAGAAAATCTATCCACACATACCACTTTCAGCAAATTGATCACAAAAATGTTTCTAAGGTAGGTTGGAAAATATTTTTGTTTGAAGGAAAAGGGGTTCTTCACAACATAAAAGAAAGGTTTTCCAATTGTACAGCCTAAGACCTGTGATTTTCAATGCTATCTAACACAAACAAGTACTAATGAGACAATAACTTTAAAGGTTTTGATGTTTAAACACAATAAAGTCTCATCAAGTCATTCATACAAGTTGCATTAATGGAAGGTAGATACAAGATCAAACTGAAAAATAAAGGAAATAATTGCATAGAACAAAGTATAGAACATGTAACCTACTGTAATGTCTATAAATTTGCAAATAAGTGAGTTACAAAACCTCTTTCTCTCTCAAAGTGTAAAGAGCAAAAAGGCAAGAACTAGAAAAACCTAAGTTTTTCTTTACAATATATAGTTTGCTCTCTCCAAGAGGCATGAAAAAATAACTGTAGCTAACTACCTCTAAAAATAAGCTCTCCAATTTAATCCATGAGCAAACGAAGAAATCCCTAAAAATATGGGTCAAAACTGCCTCAAAATGAGCAAAAATAGCTCCAATCTGCTAGTCTCCATGTGTTTGACCCAAGAGTTGACCATTTTTGTCTATTTTAACCTCCAAGCCATGCAAAAAGACTTCAAAAGTCCTCAGTTAACTTAACTCCTCCATCTTGCATGATTTTACATGTGTAGATCATGTGGAAAATTAATAAAGTAATCATTCAAATGACTTACTCTATTATGAGTTTCAATTTTTCTAATTTCTCCAATTTTACAACTTGTGACAAAATAATAGAGTAATTTATAAAATATTACTTTATTAATTTGTTTACATGGTATATAGTTGTAAATTTAAGAAAAAAAATGGAAGAAAAAGAATATACCTTATCTCTCCTTTTACATTTGCCTAATTTGCACAATTTTGCATGATTTTGATGCCAAAAGTAGGTCTTCATACATGAAAGAAAAAATACCCCCCTTATGCCTCCATGCAAGAAAATAGTGATTTACATGCAAAATAAGATAATGAATTATCAAAAGTCATGATAATTGCATCATTATGACCTTATAACTCCATGCGAAATAAAACCTCCTAGTTGCATAATACATGCATTTATGGCATAAGAATATTCCCTTATCACTCCGTTACATTGCAAAAGAAAAAAATATCTAGTTTGCATTACACATGCATCATTGCCTTCATACTATATTCGTTCATAATGCATCTCTTCCACCTTGTATTTGACCTTATCCATATCCACTTGTCTTGAATTTGGCTATCTTTGATAATGTATTATCCATATAACCTGCCACCTCACCTTTGTCTTCATATCTTTGTCTTCATATTACCATGCAAATAATCTTACCTTTGAATGATCTTCAACATTTACTTTATATGCATTCAAAAATACATAAGGTAAAAAAGGATATTTTGACCACACTTGGTCTCCATGTATGCAAGAGGAATCTTGGACTTTCGACCTGATTTGCATGTTACATAGGCACTTTGACTTTTGACTTGTCGACTTCCATGAGATAAAGGAAATAAAAAAGCTAAGGCATTAAGCCTTACCCTTTAATGATTTCAGTCTTTTGACTTTAGTAGAATATGCAAAAGGAAATAATTCTTTTGGCCCATGGACCCTTCCTGTGGCATAATCATTAGGTTTAATCAAGACTTAGAAGTCTTGATCACGACATAATGTAATAATTTTCTTTGGTTTGTGAAGTCAAAAAGATTTAGAAAAGATGAAATCCATCGACCCACAAAACCCTAACTTCAGTTTCACTTGATCATTCTTTTGGGCTCTCATCTGCGCCGCCATGTTGCTACCGAGGGTTTGAAACCCTTGCAAGAACTCCTGTAGGCTATTGTGATGGTCGTTTGAAGCTTCTTGGTCGTGCATTTTGAGCTGCTGCTCCTCTTCCTTCTGTAAGTGATAATTCCTTCTTGTTCATTTCCTAAAACCATTTCAATGATTTTGGTCAGCTAGATAGTTCCTTCTGAGCATTTAAAAAGTCATTTTCACATTTTTTAACATGACACTTTCTCTCTGGCTATATTCTTTACCTAGTAACTGAAACCTCATCATTTATGAGAGCTTCAAACAAATAAAACCGCGGCCTGTAGCTTTCTCCAAACAAGAAAATGAGGTGAGCTTTCTTATTCAACCCTTTGTATCTTTATTCCTTTGAACTGTGGCTTCATTACTTGATAAGGTTTCAAGATTAAAGTGGGTATCTGTGTTTCTTGAAGAAAAATACTCCTCTCTAATGGTCGTGCCTATATATTGATTTTTTCTCTCATTTCTTTTACTGTAACCATGGAAAAATGCAAGGGTTTCAAAAAAGAAGATGGGTTTTTCATTACTTCATGGCTCTACTGGTTTCCTCTGTTATTACTGTTGAGAGATGGTAAAAATGACAATCCTGTGCTACTTATCTGTGCATATCTGATTGAGAAGGCTACAAGTGCTATACAAGTTTCAACTGATGGTAACAAGTCAACAACAAAAACCCTCTGTGACCCTATTAGGGCCTGTGATAATCACTTCATTGAGATAGTATTTTCTACATATTTCCTAGAAGTTTTCTGTCAAGGTGATTATCTTCAACTTTTTCTTGTACCTCAGGTGTAAAATATGGCATATTTCTATGTTTGTTGTTATTTTTACCTCACGTAGCTATTTGAAACACTCTTGACTGCTCTTTTATTTTATCTACCATCTTCTTTACATCTAAGTTCATCCCTAGAATGAATTGCACTACCACTGCCATACAGATTTCTACACATTTGTCAATAGTATGGTCATTGGAATGATTTATTCTTCATCAGTATGCAGATCCTATAATGTTTATTTCTTTTGTAGGCTAGATGACATTACCTCCATTGCCATAGTCACCTTAACACTATCATTTATAGTTTTCTAACTCATTTTTTACTATACCAAGCAACTGCACACAACCCCTACTGACCAAAGACCTTGTGATAAATTTGTAGCATGATTTTTGTAAGCTTTGGAGACTGCTAGGTTAGACCAATACTCAGTCATTCCTAATCAAGGCCCCTTCATTAGGCTTTGATCGCTTCTAAACTTATATGCTTTGGATCTTTTGTCCACTAGTACCAAATGAATGAGGTTCTAGCCAAGTCCATCTATGATAATGATTTCTATTTATCAACATTCCTGTGACTATCACCTCATTTCATCTTAGGACAGTCACATTTGCACTATATGTGGATTCATATTCATTACCTGACTATTGCTTTTGTTTTTTATATTGCCTTGTGAAGGTAAGATGTGGGAATTTCAATATATCAAAGCTCCTTCAATGCCTGTACTCTCTTTGGTAGACTTGGACTGTTTGTTGAAAACAAAGTTGCCCTATGATAATGGACACTTGTTCTATTTTTCTATAGACTGTTCCTGTTGTTGCACCTATAACATGATTGTATCCTATAACAGTTGTCAACCTCCAATAGGTACCTTGATTATGACTGTCCTTTTTCTTGAATGTTATGTTGTCCTCCTACACTCATTGCTCTAAGATGGGAATTGTGGCTCTTTTCTTTGAAACTCTTCATTTGTTGCTCCATACTTGACATCTGTCTTATGCATTGTTCTTTTCATGAGGGGATTGATACCTCTGTACTTCTTATGACTGCTCTTCCTTGACATTATCACTGTTATAAGTGATATGACTATCATTCTTGCTTTTGTATGGCTGCTATACTTGGTGGTTCATTTGCATGTCTTGAACTATTTTATTTCTCAAACTATCACCTATAGCATTAATTTTGACTTGCACAAGCAATGTCCTTGATGCATGAGGACTAAACATTGGCATGGTATGACTATACCCTATTATGCTTTGACATTTATGCTCTTTTGTAACAAAGACACTGTACTTTTTGCATACTGAAAATAACACCTATTACCTCATATATTGTTGTTATGGCACTGTTACTTGGTATGATTGTTCTTCTATCTGTCTTAAAGGGTATCATCACAGTTTGATAGCATATATGATATAATATCATGACAATTCATTATCTTGTAATGGCTCTTGTAGCCTTTATCTCATGTAAATCAACATTCTATGAGACTGCTATTTGATCATTTCATGACAGTCATGGCAAAACTTCATTCATCTAATTCTTCATTTATTACAAAGCTATCCTTTATTGCACTTGTATACTTTTATGATATCTTGAGGTCTAATTTTTCATGATGTTTGACCTACCTAGATGACTTCTCATATCTATGGCATAAATATGAGTAGAAGAAAGACATTCCAATGATGATAGAAATAAAGAAGAATACATGCTCATGACTGTACTTCTGTGTTCTGCATATTGATAACTTGATTCAGAACCATTGCTTCTCTCAAGTGGGCATAGTTTATAGGAGCAACCACTCCTTTTCACTTTTATCATGATGACTTCACTCTTTTTGCAAGTTGACTGCATAATATCTTCTTGAATAATGCATCCTATCTTTTGCAATCTGATATCCTTTTCAAATGAAAAAAAAAGGAAAACATGTTGGGCTCTACCCTTGTGGGAGCTAGATTTTCTCCACATGTTTTAATGTCTTCAAATCAGCAACATTACTTTTCCTATACCTGCACAGTGAACAAACAAGTTAGCATAGAAACACACCTCTTGAAGTTGAAAGATCTTTCTCATGATGATCTAATTTATTACACATGTTTGATTTGATCCAAACATGTGATAATTTTAAATATCCAGAGCTTCTAATAGGGCTTTCCCCCAATTTTTTGCAGGTACATTGTCATGGCCAGGAGCTAAAGATATGGACATGAAGACTAGCTATAAACTGATGACATCAACCTTCTGATTCAAGGCAATGATGGATATTTAATATTCTCATATGTTATTTCTCTTTTCCCTTTATCATCAGATGTATTGCTTGCATATGTTTGCATTGCTTAGTTTAGTCACTCCCACGGCTTGTGTGGGACACATTTAAACATTTCTTTAAACATGATCAGTTACTTTACCTTATGCAAATGATTTATGTATGTTTACTTTTTTCAATCAAATGCATAGGATAGAATAAATGAATCTGATATGAAACATATGTTCAAAACATGATATGAAATGACAGTTTTATAAATACCTTTCTTTCACACTAAATTGTGATCACTTGAATAATTCAATTGTCTCATAACTGAAAGATAAAACCAGGTAGATTATCTATCTTTCATTGACTTTTTGATATCTTGCCATTAGATATTCACTTGTCAAGATGGTTTGACAATCCTAATTGGACTATCAGAGTATCCTGTCAACTGATCCTTATTTTCTCTTGTCAAGACATCATGCATTCACTGATTGCATTAACTTAAAAGTTTTCTTTTACTCATTTTGAAATAACTGCAAATCAGGTCTAACTAAATTAGGTGTGAATATAATTTAGTAACATTTTTGGTGACCTCTCAGGGGTGTTTGCCCGCTCAACAAATTAGAACCAGTAGCCTAGCAATTTCATTGGGCATACGAGTCTTTTTCTACTTGAAACTTTGAAAAACCCTCTACAACTCAAACTGATAGAAAACTACAGCAACAAAAACAAAACTAAAACTGAAACTATTCTGGCTTGCTTAAGACATGTCCAGCAAAATGTACAAAAGCACTTCTTGGAAAATGAAATATTGAACTAAAATTCTACTCTACCCTACACTAACCAGCATTGGTAGTGTTTTAGATGAATCCATTAACTGTTTGGTTAAAATAACTTCCCTTTCTGATTAAGAAAGGATGTTTTACAAGCTGTTTTGCTACTAATAAGATGTGATTCATAAGGACATACCTTATAGAATGTTGTAAAACTCTCTAAATGATGAAAACAAACTCATTCACCATCTGAACCTGGTCACGAATACTACTGTTATAAGGTGAATAAATGATCTAGTTCTGATGTTCTAAGTCTGCAATCTACTCTTTGGGTACAATAGAAATCTATATCTCTCTTTTAAGCTCTTTGCCAGCTAAATCCTTGATGGGACAACCTCTTGCAATGATGAACTTTCTGCTCATGCTCCTGGTTTCCTTATTGAGATCTACTGTCATAGGATCAGTTGCGATTGGAAAAGTTAGCTCACATAATTGAAATGAAAGAATGCTTGCCTCTTTGATTTGATCCTGTTGATCACATACTGCTAATTCACATGGTATCATATCGTTATCAATGTTAGAACAAAAAACCTCTATAATACCTGAAAACATACTCTCATCTAAATGATAATCCTGCACTAAAACTATATGAGTTTCCTCACTTTGCTGCTCAAAAATTTCACCTTGCATAATAACCTTCCATATCAATTCCTCCTCCATGGTTAATGAATCATCTTCTTCCATTAGGATAGCCAATAACTCATCAAAACTATCAGATTTATGAAGGCTTTTAGGAACAACTAATAGAATAGTTGATTCAAGCTCCAAACTCCTAGTGTTCTCATGACTGTCCTCATTCTATTCGTGGTAAATCAATAGACTCTCACAATTACTTGCATCTTCCTATTGTTCTATTATTTCTACCTATGGTATGAGCTCTTCATCTGGCTCAACAAAACTAGGTAGTTGATGAAACAAAGAAACTAGCTCTTCCTCCTCACACGGGGCTTTCTCCATCAGAATGTGGGCAACCTGTCTTTGCAATTGAAGATTTTGCCCTTCCAATATCTGTGTGGATTGCTATCATTTATCTTGTAAATAGCATTAGAAAACTTCTCAAATGAATCAAAATGCAAAGGATCGAGTGCCAAAATTGAACCAGAATCCTCTTCGTCTGAATTATGCTTATGTTCGGCTGGGGACACAGTAAAAATAGTAGCGCCTTTAGCTCCTGGACTGAAACTTGGAATCTTGATAGGCTTAGATTTGACTACTTCTTGCCTTTCTTGATGTTGGATTGGTATGGAAGGGATAGCCTTAATAAGATTTGACATTTTATAATCAGGATATTTGGTCCAAGAAGGCTGCCATGGTTGCTCAAGACTGTGATAACTTGGTTTAGGTAGTTGATGTGACTAATACTGAGGATTAATAGACTAAGTTTGAATGCAAACAGATTCCTGAGCAAAATCAAGACTTCTAAAACTTGGAATTTGATACCTACTAACCTCATTTCTAACAGGCTAATCCAGAATGAATGCAACTGTCTGGATCCCATGCCTTTGTACTTGTGCAAGCAAAAACTTCATCTGCTCCTCTTTTGTTGCAATCTCCCTCCTAAGACCTTCTTCAAATTGTCTCCTTTGCATCAGTATGTCTTGCTCATAGAGATGGACCTGATAAGCCATCTCTTCCTGTTGTTGATCATACTCTTGCTACCTCTTGAATTCTTCTATCTGCTTATTGATTTCTCGCAATGTATTATTGAGATCAAGTGACATACTCTTTATGCTTGCAATCTCTTCCTTTGCATACTCTTGAATCTGATTTGGTTTATGTATAGGCTGCCAACAAGCCTGAAATAGGGTGGGTGGGAGGTAAGAGTACTGTGCATGCTAGTTTCTTTGTAAATCAAAGGAATTAGGGATGAAACCAGCATCGTGGCTGATCTGATATGGATGATAAGAGGAAGGATTAGTAGTATTTTCATGATATGATGGATGATATGACATGTTTTCATGAAAGGTAGACATACTTACTCATTCAGAAATTTTGAAAACAACTGAAACCTGATCTTGTGAAATTCTTCTCACAGGGTACAAAATTTGATCTATTAAAACTAGAAAGATAGAGTTGCCAAGTATTTTGAAATAACACCTCTAAAAAAGGCTGTATTATCTGCTGGTCATACCAAAACACTAGAAATAATAAGTTCTTTTTTAACTGAAAATCAGTTCAAAGTCTGACCGGGCGTGCCAAAAACTGTTGTTGATTAAGATTGCATCTGTGATGCAAAGTTGTGATACTCAGCAATCCATCGAAACATGGGATAAAACTCAAGCTGTGGGTGACCTATGTCGAGTTTGAACCTCTAGATTGTGGGCTGGTTCCCTTAAAATATTTAATTGGATCTATGACTTTGATGTGAAAAATGGTAAAATGATCTCTCTAAAAGCAAATAAAACTGTAAAAAATATCGTGATGCACCTAATGATGATGAAAACTTAGCAATCTAACTCACAATAGATCTCAGAAAATCTATCCACACATACCACTTTTAGAAAATTGATCACAAAAATATTTCTAAGGTAGGCTGAAAAATATTTCTATTTGAAGGAAAGGGGGTTTTTCACAACATAAAAGAAAGGTTTTCCAATTGCACAGCCTAAGACCTATGATTTTCAATGCTATCTAACACAAACAAGTACTAATGAGATAATAACTTTAAAGGTTTTGATGTTTAAACACAATAAAGCCTCATCAAATCATTCATACAAGTTGCATTAATAGAAGGTAGATACAAGATCAAACTGAAAAATAAAGGAAATAATTACATAGAACAAAGTATAGAACCTGTAACCTGCTATAATCTCTATAAATCTGCAAATAAGTGAGTTACAAAACCTCTTTCTCTCTCAAAGTGTAAAGAGAAAAAAGACAAGAACTAGAAAAACCTAAGTTTTTCTTTACAATATATAGTTTGCTCTCTCCAAGAGGCATGAAAAAATAACTGCAGCTACCTACCTCTAAAAATAAGCTCTTCAATTTGATTCACAAGCAAACCAAGAAATCCCTTAAAATATGGGTCAAAACTGCCTCAAAATGAGTAGAAATAGCTCCAATCTACTAGTCTCCATGTGTTTGACCCAAGAATTGACCAATTTTGTCTATTTTGACGTCTAAGCCATGCAAAAAGACTTCAAAAGTCCTCAGTTAACTTAACTCCTCCATCTTGCATGATTTTGCATGTGTAGATCATGTGGAAAATTAATAAAGTAATCATTCGCATGACTTACTCTATTATGAGTTTCGATTTGTCTAATTTCTCCAATTTTACAACTTGTGACAAAATAATAGAGTAATTTATAAAATATTACTTTATTAATTTGTTTACATGGTATATAGTTGTAAATTTATGGAAAAAAATGGAAGAAAAAAATATACCTTATCTCTCCTTTTACATTTGCCTAATTTGCACAATTTTGCATGATTTTGATGCCAAAAGTAGGTCTTCATACATGAAAGAAAAAATACCCCCCTTATGCCTCCATGCAAGAAAATAGTGATTCACATGCAAAATAAGATAATGAATTATCAAAATTCATGATAATTGCATCATTATCACCTTATAACTCCATGCAAAATAAAACCTCCTAGTTGCATAATACATGCATTTATGGCATAATAATATTCCCTTATCACTCCATTACATTGCAAAAGAAATCAAATATCTAGTTTGCATTACACATGCATCATTGCCTTCATACTATATTCATTCATAATGCATCTCTGCCACCTTGTATTTGACCTTATCCATATCCACTTGTCTTGAATTTGACTGTCTTTGATAATGTATTATCCATATAACCTGCCACCTCACCTTTGTCTTCATATCTTTGTCTTCATATTACCATGCAAATAATCTTACCTTTGAATGATCTTCTTTGACTTTTACTTTATATGCATTCAAAAATACATAAGGTAAAAAGGGATATTTTGACCACACTTGGTCTCCATGTATGCAAGAGGCATCCTGGACTTTCAACCTAATTTGCATGTTACATAGGGACTTTGACTTTTGACTTGTTGACTTCCATGAGATAACGGAAATAAAAAACCTAAGGAATTAAGCCTTACCCTTTAATGATTTCGGTCTTTTGACTCTAGCAGAATATGCAAAAAGAAACAATTCTTTTGGCCCATGAGCCCTTCTTGTGGCATAATCATTAGGTTTAATCAAGACTTAGAAGTCTTGACCATGACATAAGGTAATAATTTTCTTTGTTTTGTGAAGTCAAAAAGAAAAGAGAAAAGATGAAATCCATCGACCCAAAAAACCCTAACTTCATTTTCACTTGATCATTCTTTTGGGCTCTCATCTGCACTGCCATGCTGCTATTGAGGGTTTGAAACCCTTGCAAGAGCTCCTATAGGCTATTCTGATGGTCGTTTGAAGCTTCTTGGTTGTGCATTTTGAGCTACTGCTCCTGTTCCTTCTGTAAGTGATATTTCCTTCTTGTTCATTTCCTGAAACCATTTCAATGATTTTGGTCAGCCAGATAGTTCCTTCTGAACATTTAAAAAGTCTTTTTCACACTTTTTCACATGGTACTTTCTCTCTGGCTGTATTCTTTACCTGGTAACTGAAACCTCGTCATTTCTGAGAGCTGCAAACAAATAAAACCATAGCCTGTAGCTTTCTCCAAACAAGAAAATGAGGTGAGCTTTCTTATTCAGCCCTTTGTATTTTTATTCCTTTGAACTGTGGCTTCATTACTTGATAAGGTTTCAAGATTGAAGTGGGTATCTGTGTTTCTTGAAAAAAAATACTCCTCTCTAATGGTTGTGCCTATATATTCATTTTTCTCTCATTTCTGTTACTGTAACCATGGAAAAATGCAAGGGTTTCAAAAAAGAAGATGGGTTTTTCATTACTTCATGGCTCTATTGTTTTCCTTTGTTGTTACTGTTGAGAGATGGTAAAAATGACAATCCTGTGCTACTTATCTGTGCATATCTGATTGAGAAGGCTACAAGTGCTATACAAGTTTCAACTGATGGTAACAAGTCAACAACAAAAACCCTCTGTGACCCTATTAGGGCCTGTGATAATCACTTCATTGAGATAGTATTTTCTACATATTTCCTAGAAGTTTTCTGTCAAGGTGATTATCTTCAACTTTTTCTTGTACCTCAGGTGTAAAATATGACATATTTCTATGTTTGTTGTTATTGTTACCTCACGTAGCTATTTGAAACACTCTTGACTACTCTTTTGTTTTATCTTCTATCTTCTTTACATCCAAGTTCATCCCTAGAATGAATTGCACTACCATTGCCATACATATTTCTACACATTTGTCAATAGTATGGTCATTGGAATGATTTATTCTTCGTCAGTATGCAGACCCTATAATGTTTATTTCTTCTGTAGACTAGATGACACTACCTCCGTTGCCACAATCACCTTAACACTATCATGTATAGTTTTCTAACTCATTTTTTACTGTACTAGGCAACTGCACACAACCCTTACTAACTAGGGACCTTGTGATAAATCTGTAGCATGATTTTTGTAAGCTTTGGAGACTGCCAGGTTAGACCAATACTTAGTCATTCCTAATCAGGGCTCCTTCATTAGGCTTTGACCTCTTCTAAATTTGTATGCTTTTGATCTTGTGTCCACTAGTACCAAATGAATGAGGTTCTGGCCAAGTCCATCTATGATAATGATTTCTGTTTATCAACATTCCTGTGACTATGACCTCATTTCATCTTATGGCAGTAACATTTGCACTGTATGTGCATTCATATTCATTACCTGACTGCTGCTTTTGTTTTTTATATTGCCTTGAGAAGGTAAGATGTGGGGATTTTAATATATCAGAGCTCCTTCAATGCATGTACTCTCTTTGGTAGACTTGGACTATTTGTTGGAAACAAAGTTGCCCTATGATAATGGACACCTGTTCTATTTTGTTGTAGATTATTCCTATTACTGCACCAATAACATGACTATATCCTATAATAGTTGTCAACCTCCAATAGGTACCTATTGCAAGTATGAGGTTAACCAGTGTTGTCATTGATGTCAACATACTCATATTGCATTGATAAGAAGGATTGGATGAGTTGTGTGCTGAGGATATTGAGAAAATTAGTCTCAATCAGGAACAGTGAAGAGCAGTGATAAGAAGAAGGCAAAAGTACTCAATGGGTTAAGAATTAGAGGATACAGATTAAAGGGTTTGTAGATATGAGTCTTGAGATGTTCCAGTTGAGATTTCAGAGGTATGCATAAAGATCTAAAGAAGTTATGGCTGCTTATGTAGAACCGGTTCTGGTAGGCGTTCAGTGGTGACAGAGTGTCACAGATTGGTCCGGTGAGTTCCGGAATTACATTATCTCATTCTGCAGATTGGAAGGAGTGTTGAAGAAGTCAGTGTGAAGTGACAACCTAATTTGTGCATTGTTTGGAGGTCCAAAAGAATCTTTTGCATTATGACAGTGATGACAGACTGTGTTCTTGAAGTTCCGGATGAAGGAACGAAGGATTCCAGCAAGCAGATGAAGTGCGGATGTTCTTGGTGATTCAGGGAAGCTTGTGGTGATCTGTGGATCATGCCCAGTTCATGTTGGTGGTCCACATCAAAGTTAGAGTTTGTATTTAAAGAACAACCACAGATTTTGGTGTTCTTCTTAAGACTGGCCGACCAGATGTATTACACGTCTTGCGAATGATCTTGTAGATGTGTGCCGACTTAGATGATTGTTCCTAAGTCAATGCCTTGTATAAATAAGGGTTTGTGAATTCATTTTGTAGTGTGTCTTATGGGGATAAGAGTGAAATAGCGAAGAGAAGTGTGAAAGGCAGAGCATGTGTTTTGGGCTCAAATGGAACTAATCCAGGCATGATGAAGATGTCAAACTCCAGTTCAAGTTTGTAATACTTGTTATATTGTAGACAGTGTGTCTCTTGTAGGCAGTGTGCCTCTTTGTGAGCAGTGTGCTCGGGCAGTGAGCCGTAATTGGCATGTGCCATCTATTTTTCTTATTCTTCTAATAGAGAATAATCCTTGGGTTAATCACCCTGTGGTTTTTCCCTTAACCGTGTTTTCCACGTCAAAATCTTGGTGTTTTATGTGTTGATGTGTATCTGCTCTGGTGTTTATATCTTATGCTTTCATGAATGATTAATTGCTATGCTATTGATTAACAAAGTGGATTTAAGTGTTTGAACTGAAAGCGAATTAAGGATAACTGATTCACCCTCCCTCTCAGTTATCAACAGTACCTTGATTATGACTATCCTTTTTCTTGAATGTTATGTTGTCCTTCTGCACTCATTGCTCTAAGATGGGAATTGTGGCTCTTTTCTCTGAAACTCTTCATTTGTTGTTCCATACTTGACATCTGTCTTATGCATTGTTCTTTTCATGAGGGGATTGATACCTCTATACTTCCTATGACTGCTCTTCCTTGACATTGTCACTGTTATAAGTGATATGACTATCCTTCTTGCTTCTTTATGGCTACTATACTTGGTGGTTCATTTGCATGTCTTGAACTAGTTCATTTCTAAAACTATCACCTATAACATTGATTTTGACTTGGATTTGCAATGTCCTTAATGCATGAGGACTAAACATTGGCATGGTATGCCTATTCCCTGTTATGCTTTCACGATTATGATCTTCTGTATCAAAGACACTGTAGATTTTGCATACTGAAAATAACACCTGTTACCTAATATATTGTTTTTATGGCACTGTTACTTGGTATCATTGTTCTTCTATCTGTCCTAAAGAGTATCATCACAGTTTGATAGCATATATGATATAATATCATGACAGTTCATTATCTTGTAATGGCTCTTGTAGCCTTTACCTCATGTAAATCAGCATTCTATGAGATTGCTATTCTATCATTTCATGACAGTCATGACAAAACTTCATTCATCTAATTCTTCATTTATTACAAAGATGTCCTTTATTGCAATTGTATACTTTTATGATATCTTTAGGTCTGATTTTTCATGATGTTTGACCTAACTAGATGACTTCTCATATCTATGGCATAAATATGAGTAGCATAAAAACATTCCAATGATGATAGAAATAAATAAGAACACCTTCTCATGACTGTACTTCTGTGTTCTGCATATTGCTAACTTGATTTAGAATCATTGCTTCTCTCAAGTGGGTATAGTTTATAGGAACAACTACTCCTTTTCACTTTTATCATGATGACTTCACTCTTTTTGCAAGTTGACTACATAATATCTTCTTGAATAATGCATCATGTCCTTTGCAATCTGATATCCTTTTCAAATGAAAAAAAAAGGAAAACATGTTGGGCTCTACCCTTGTGGGAGCCACATTTTCTCCTCATGTTTTAATGTCTTCAAATCAGAAACATTACTTTTCCTGTACCTGCACAGTGAACAAACAAGTTAGCATAAAAACATACCTCTTGAAGTTGAAAGATCTTTCTCATGATGATTTGATTTATTGCACATGTCTGATTTGATCCAAACACATATGATGCATAATGTCTGCAAGTTTATATGTCTGTTGATAAAAACATGTGATAATTTTAAATATCCGGAGCTTCTAGCATGGCTTTCCCCCAATTTTTTGTAGGTACACTGTAATGGCCAAGAGCTAAAGATATGGACATGAAGACCAGCTATCAACTGATGACATCAACCTTTTGATTAAAGGCAATGATGGATATTTAATATTCTCATATGTTCTTTCTCTTTTCCTTTTATCATCAGATGTATAGCTTGCATATGTCTGCATTGCTCAGTTTAGTCACTCCCATGGCTTATGTGGGACACATTTAAACATGATCAGTTACTTTACTTTATGCAAATGATTTATGTATGTTTACTTTTTTCAATCAAATGCATAGGATAGAATAACTGAATCTGATATGAAACATATGTTCAAAACATGATATGAAATGACAGTTTTATAAATACCTTTCTTTCACACTAAATTGTGATCACTTGAATAATTCAATTATCTCATAACTGAAAGATAAAACCAGTTAGATTATCTGTCTTTCATTAACTGCCTGATATCTTGCCATTAGATATTCACTTGTCAGGATGGTTTGACAGTCCTGATTGGACTGTCAGATTATCCTATCAATTGATCCTTATTTTCTCTTGTCAAGACATCATGCATTCACTGATTGCATTAACTTAAAAGTTTTCTTTTACTCCTTTTGAAATAACTGCAAATCAGGTCTAACTAAATTAGGTGTGAACATAATTTAGTAACAGTTACTAGTGAAGACTCTTGGCTAATTGATTCAAGTTACTCCTACCATATGACTCCTCACAAGGAGTGGTTTTTGTCATACCAAGCTTATGATGGAGCAGTTTTCCTCGATGACAACAATACACATTAAATTGTTGGCAAAGGAGAGGTACAATTGTTCTTTAATAATGGTGGGGTGAAAACTCTCCATTGTGTTTTAAATATTCCAAGACTTGTGAGAAATATTTCTTTTGTATCTAAGTTGAATTATTCTAGATTGCATGTGGCATTTGATAAGTCTAGTTATATGTTGTGGAGAGGAAATATATTTGTAGATTTCGGGGCTCATAGTGTGGGACTTTGTTTAGGCTTGATGTCTCCACATTTTATAACTCTACCAATGTAACTAGCACATATAAAATACATGTATGTTATGGCACCAACATATGTGCCACATTAGTGAAAAATATATTCAAACCCTTATTAATAAAAAGATGGTTGATGATTTTTTTGTTCTCTAATGACCATTTTGATTTATGTGAACATTGTGTGTTTGGCAAGTAGAATAGAGTTTCCTTTCCTACAAGAAGTTATAAAGCAAAGAGACTATTAGAAATTTTTCATTTGAATGTCTTCGGTCTAGTGGTTGTGAGTTCTATGGGTAAATCTTGATATTATGTTACATTCATTAATGATTGTCCTAGCACTTATGTTTATTTCTTGTATTCTAAATCTAAAATTTTCTCTAAGTTTAAGGAAATTAAGGTTTTGGTTGAGAAATAATTATATAATAAAATCAAGGTCTTGAGATCTAACAATGGTGGTGAATATTGTTCTAGGGATTTCAATTATTTTTGTAGACATGCAGGTATTGTTCAATAGAAGACTACCCCTTACACCACAACAAAATAGGGTTGTAGAGAGGATGAACTAAACCTTAATGAAAAGAGTGAAACATATGTTTAATGGTACACATTTTGATTGGTGCTTTTGGGCAGAGGCTAAGTACTTCTTGTTACTTGATTAACTGATCTCTATGTGTAACTCTTGTTGATAAAACTCCATATGAAGTGTGGATAGGTAAGAAACCTTATGTTTCACATTTAAGGGTATTTGTTCATGAGGCTTATGTTGACATGCCTAAGAAAAATGATCTAATTTGGATCCAAAAGCACAAAAATGCATTTTTGTTGGTTACAATGAGAATGCAAAAGGTTCTATAATATTTAGAATCCACTAACCTTGAAAATAATTTATTCTAGAGATGTAATATTTAGGGAGATTAGAGCATTTTCAGATCTTGTGTAGCCAAAGGAAAAAGAAGGAAATAAAATAGTATATTTTGAGAGTAAATAGTCAAGTGGGGAGATGTACATGTTGAAGAACATAATGATGGATTAGAGGATGGAGAGGAAGAAAATTATTTAGATGAGATTTTTAAGTAGGATGAGCACATAGAGGAATAGGCAGAGCTCCTTACTCTAGTCTTGAGATAACCCATGATATGACAAAACCTAGTTGATAGGTATAGGCCACCAAATTTCTATTATGTATTTGCTTTAATTTGTACTAATGATGAACTGAGATCTTTCAGGGAAGCTATCTCTTTAGAGGATAGTGAATCTTGGATGAAGGTCATGTAGGAGAACATGGTGGCCTTGGATAGTTGTGACACCTGAGATCATGTGAGTTTGCCCAATTGTAGGAAGCCCATTAGTTGCAAGTGGGTGTATAAAAAGAAATTCAAAGTAGATGATCAATTAGAGAGGTACAAAGCTAGATTACTGGCCAAGGGCTAACCCTAAAGAGAGGGTGTTGATTTTGGTGAAATTTTCTCTCTTGTCAATAAATTATCTTCCATTAGATTTATGCTATCTATTATTATTGCTTGCAATTTTTAGATTGAGCAAATAGATGTTAAAACTATTTTGTTGCATGTGATCTTGAAGAAGATTTTTATATACAATAGCTTGATGGTTTTAAGGTAAAAGGGAAAGAACATTTAGTTTGTACGTTAAAATGATCATTGTGTGGTTTGAAACATTCACATCATATATGGTATAAAAAATTTGATGCTTTTGTATTAAAGTTGGTTTTTGTTAGAAGTGAAGAGGACCACTATGTTTACATTAAATGTATTAATGATTAGATTATAATCATTGTCTTGTATATGTGGATGACATGTTATTTTTAGTAATAGCAAAGGGATGATTATGGAGCTTAAAACTTAGTTTTTTGGTGTGTTTGACATGAAGGATTTAGGGGTAGAAAAATTCATTCTTGGAATAGAAATTAGAAGGGACTGAGTTCACAAAAAGCTTTAGCTTAGTTATATATTAAATATGTTGACACTATATTATGGCAATTTGCTATGCATGATTGTAAATAGGTGTGAGTATTCCTTTACTTATTGGCACTAATATTTCATTAGATATTTGTCCTAAGTTAGATGATGATTTGGAGGATATGTATAATGTGCCTTATTCTAGTGTTATAGAGAGCTTGATTTATGTAATGGCATATACTAGATTAGATATTGTCCAAGCAATGGGAGTTTTTCGTAGGCTTATGTCTAACCCTAATAAAGAGAACTAGACTTGTGCTAAGAGGGTATTTAGATATTTCTAACATATAATTATTGCTTATCTTATCATGATTCTAATGATGTGGGAAAATGATGGACATATAGGGATTTGTTGATGCAAATTAGGTAAGTGACTTGGATAGTTAGAGGTCCACTAATGGTTATATGTTTTATTTATTTGGAAATACTATTAGTTGGATGAGGAGGTAGCATGAATTTGCTTTGTCCACTACTAAAGTAGAGTATATGGTTGCTACATATGCCTATAAAGAGGCAGTTTGGTTATAGAGACTATGTTTAAGAGTTGGTTTTGATTGTAGGGTAGTTCATATTGGATGTGATAGTTAGAGTACTATTTGTTTGACTGAGAATCCCATGTACCATGCTTTTACAAAGAATATTGATGTTCAATATCACTTTGTTCATGAGATGATGAAGAGTGGTAAGATCATGATTTAAAAGGTTGACACTTAGGATGATGTTGTAGATTCACTTACAAAACTAGTGAGCATGGATAAGTTCTCTTGGTGCAAGGAGGCTATGGCCTTGCATTGAATATACTTGTTTCATTTCATGTTTCTTGTTTGTCATTGCAATGTATAATACCAAGTGGGAGAAAGTTTGGATAGTGTGATATTTAATCACAATCCTAATGTATAGTGTCAAGTCTCCAACTTTCTTGGAATGGGTAAGTTGGACAATCATGAGAAGTTGAGGGATATTATTTTATTATTATCTAGATTATGTGAGATGTCATTGTAATGACATTTCATAAGGAAGGTTACAAAAGGAAGTCAAAGATAGGAAATTATAGAGCATCTTTCTCAAAATAAGAAATGACAATGCAATTATTACACTCATGGAGCACTTAGAAATGGGAAAGTTGGATTAATGACATCTTATGACAAAATCTATGGCACATTAGTGTGTAAGAGGAGTTACTTTCTATTTTGGAGACCATTCTCATGTGGTGGGTTATGAGAATTATTTGCACATATTTTCCACAATTAAAACTAATACATCACAAATAGAAAGTCATCACAAAATTGTTTTGTTAAATTATGAAGCACTAAATAAAAATTCAAAAAAGGATGCTAGATTCCACACATAACCATGGTTCATAAATATTCCTTACTCTTTTTTGTTTCATTCTATATAACAATATATTACAACTATGTCACCATTGCCTATATAGTTTCCCACAAGACTTTATATATCTTTACTTCTCAAGATTTTAATTTTATGCTATCTCCATATGTTACATTGCATATTACAATGCCAAATATATATGTTTTTTATTTAAGGGGTAAAATAGGTTTTGAAAGGTCCTGAAACCTTTTACAAAAGATGGAACATCAACCAAGAGGATAGTTGAACAACAACCCAACTATAACCCAACTGCATAGAGAAACAAGCCATATTTTGAAGGTTCTAGAGCCATAAATTGTCGGTGTGGCCTAACACTAGCACACGTACAACAAAGTTACCAAAGCACAAGGACTAACAAACTATACAATGCCATAACCTATTCTAGCAGTCACACACCCTTAACCTGAGTGTGGGACTAAGAGACTAACTTTGAAAGATCCTTCTTTCTTTGTTGCACAATTGTCCAAAAAACATCAATAGCCGAGTCCACAAAGTGAGGAAAGAAGGGAGGGGAATCTTAGGGTTTATTGCCAACCAACATGCTATGCCCTATAGGCCAAACAATGCTAATGCTCTGCATTTTCCATATGTTAACTCTAAGGCTTTGTAGCATGCAAGGTGACTTCACAATGGATGGGAATACCTCAACTAATTTGATCAAGAATATTTCCAACAAGTAATACTAGTGAAAATACATTGATACAAGTAGAACCACCACAATAGTGATCAACTAGATCACAATATATATTTGAAACTATTATCATTATAAAAAATATTCTCTACTTTTCTATTTTAAATTTTTTTGCAACTATTAATAAATTTCCTATCTAGTCAAAATCATCCTAATACCATCTCCAACTTTTTGTATTTTTTTTTTTTAAATTCATCACATCTAAAATTTTATTATTTCAACCTACCTTAAAATCTTTTTGATAAAAAAATTAACCTCATTTCTTAATCTTTAATTAAAACTATAATAAGAAAGAATAATGGTAAAAAGCCCCCAATCCATAAAAATAACTAAACACAAAACAATCCTAACTTATACATATTATTAAATTAAAAATTAAAATTAAATAATTTATTATAAATAAAATAAAATTAATTAAAATCTCAACCGAACATATATAATAATAATTATAGTTAATTAAGTGAGAAAAACTCATTCTTAATCAAAATATATGACTAAAGATTTTTAAAAAATTATTACATGATACAACATTGATTAGACCACAAGATTTGACAAAAGAGTTCCAAAGATTGATATGTTATAGTAACATATGGATTATTTATGTTGGAAGTCAATTCACCACATAAAAACTAATATGTTAACCATAACATACGCTCAATAAGATTCAACATCATCCTTTGACCACTAAAAGTCCGCCATGGTGATGAGGAAATTTGCAACACTAAATAAGGAATCCAAAAATACCAACATCTTTCACTTGCACTGGTGATGGTTAGGTCAACCTTCCTCCTGTAACAACATTGAAAACAATAGCAAGATTAGAGTGTTAGACTAGTATTTGTAAGACTAAAAAGGCAATTATTTAAAATTCTAGTAACCATCAACACATCACTGTATTATATCAGTTTGCTCAATGCTAGAATAGTGGTACTAGAATAATTATTGTGTTATTCCTTACAGAATTTATTCTACAATTCACAGTAGTTACATTTTGTTAAATACAATCATTTAACCAGACAAGATCCATATCTGTGGAAGAAAGAAATATGCCTATGGTGTGATAAATTAACTCATTCTCCACCTTGTAGACTTCTTTCCATTCCAAATTCCCCATATGTTCAAAGCCTCGTTTTGAACTTCTTGTAGATCTTCAACTTCATTATGATTTGATATAAATGAATGCAGGTAGAGCCACATCTTTAATTCCATCCATGACCACCACTTCTTCACCATCAACATTCATGACTGCTCTAATAATTTTCTCACCATTTCCACAAATCATAACACTGCCCACTAATTCTGATGTACCTTCTGAAGCTTCACCTATAATTTTCTCTTTATTTCCTAAACTTATATGATTGCCCACTAACTTTGGCATTATTTCTTCTTCCACACCATTAGGTTGATAACTGCTCATATATGTGTGATCTTCAAATATCATTTCTTTTAATTCATCAATCATTGCATAATTTCCTTCTACTATTGTTTTTGTCTGTGACTTAGCCATAAAGCTTTCCTTATTGTCATAATCATCCAATCTCTGTCTACATATACAATGACAAAAACCAGAAAACCCAGAGTTATGAAGTACTACAAGAAGGAGGGAGGTGGACAACAACAAGGGCAAAAAGAACATGAAAATGTTAAAAACTAGAGGAATGAATAGCAGAAAACCCAGTGTTAAAAACAATGAACATAACAAAAGATTTTGCTCAAACCAACGAAGTCTTTCAGCAATTGCATTTGCCATGCCTATTTCTTTTGCCTTGATAGCCTTGTCTAAACGGTTAATATATAAGACTGAAAAACAAACTATCACAGTTTTGCTCAAGTAGTGAAATCTACAAGCTGATATAGAGATGGAAAAAATCAAATAATGCAATTTTTTATAGAGAGATTTTATGAAACTCAATCACCATCCTATGAAACCTCAAGGACAAGCACTAAATGAAAAAGCCGAAAAAACCTTACAACAAAACCAGTTGAGTAGGATCTATAAGTGGATATCTCGTGCTTACAGATGAACTATCCACATCCCCTGCATGAACGCAGACATGTGAAAGAGAAAAAGGAAAAAAGAAAAGCTACCACCGTTCGAGTTTTCCACGGGATTCCAGGAAATATCAATGCAGTAGCGGTGGAAGAAAAGACAATTTCGTAAAAGGATGCATATTTATTTCTCCACGAAGATACACGAGGCTTTTAGTCGTGCCCCTGATTAAACATTTAATCAAACTATTATGTTAATTATCCAAGAATTTCTAGCGCTATATGTTGAATATAATCTTCTTTCTAAGGAAAAATTTAGAGCTAATAAGCTTCAAAGGATATGATGATGTAAGTGTACTTAGTGTAATGAATATATATATGTTTTTAGGGCACAATGTGTTATGATGGCCACCAAGGTTCAAACTCTTACTGGGCCATTGAGCTCACAGGGCATGGGCCTTCACCGCGCTGGTGGGCTTAAAGGTTGTGTGCCTTCATTTGACCATTGAGCTCCTAGATTTGAATAGGCAATAATGCCTTGGGGACTGAGACCTCCTTGTAGTGGTCTCGGCAATAAAGCCAGCGAGAGAAAGTGGTCTCGCTCAAACCAGACTAAAAACCTGAGTTTACCAAAGCACATACACATATATATGTATAATTTATGCAAATGTGTGCATTATAATTAATTAATTAATTTTCTTATTATAAACGTGATTTTTCAATTCAATGTAATTTTTCTATGGATCTTTAATCAAAACACAATGGAACCATGAAAACACAGTGACACCTACAAAGTATATAAACATCTAAACAAAACCTCGTATATAATGCTTTTAAATATTATTAGAAATCATTAAAACAATTCATTGAATATTATAGAAGAGGTCTCTATAAAGAGGCTCAAAACATTCAATGATTTTTTTAAATAAAATTACATTTAAATACAAATTCAATAATATTAATTTAGGTTTCTAGGGACAAAATATTTGATTACTTGTTTTTTTCAATTGTATTCAAATATATATTATGAAAATCTTAAATCATTAAAAACCAAAAATAATACAAACAATTAATAAAATATGGATTCTAAAATGATATAGTATTTTTTTTATAAAAGGTAAAAGTAGGATTTTGAAAGGGCCACAACACCTTTTACAACCAGAATAACAAAGATGTCAAACTGACAAAAGCCACACCACAAAATGAGATAAACAACACAGTCTATAAACCAACAACAAGCTCGCAACAACACATAGATGGATTAATAAACATAAAATCGAGGACTAAATCCCAATAAGAGACAAATATTTACCCGTTCAAGGAGGTTTAAAGCCAAAGTTCATGAGGGAGCTCTGGACCCTAACATCAACCTTGTCCACCAACTCAACATTACATACTTTCTTTAGGGATGTACTCCCCTTACTTGGATCCAAACTAGACTCAGAAGGGAGCAAGGGGCTAATAGCATGCCTCTCCACTGCATTCATCACTCATTTTCTCTTCTTGTAGGCAACATAAATGGATCCAACTGAGACCCAAGACAAGGACCTTGGGAAGCACCATTGAAGCCCACATTATTTGAAATAAGAACTTCAAAGGGAGCCTTAAAAGAAGAAGGGCCAACCCCATTATCCTAATGATCCAAATGCTCCTCCATAGAAGTGTGAGAAGGTACCAATTGATCACCAACATTTTGGTTCCACTTGCAACTAGCCACACAATGCCCCACTTTGTGGCATTTATGACACAACATCAAAG
This sequence comes from Cunninghamia lanceolata, assembly GCA_027924645.1. NCBI lineage: Eukaryota > Viridiplantae > Streptophyta > Pinopsida > Cupressales > Cupressaceae > Cunninghamia > Cunninghamia lanceolata. The sequence continues at coordinate 15,323,556 of BSBN01000194.1, read as the reverse complement.
AATCCTCAAAAGCAATTTGTTCAACCCAAACACCAAACTTAGAAGATAGATTGATAGAGGAAGGAATCTGTCTATCAACCTCCACATTAACACAAAATCTGACATACACCAAGTGCTTCTTGGACTTGGTCATCAAATCAAGGGAGATAAACTAGACAAATGAGTTAGCTATACCCTCTATAACCACCTCCTCCAAAAATTCTAGTGGAAGCCTAGGTAACTGAACCTAGATTGGGACCTTCTTAAAGTAATCCTTCTTTGGGTCAGAGCTTGGATGCTATTTTTGAGGAAAAGCCTTACTTTTCCAAGAAACCAAGGCCCACTAGAAAGGACCCTGACACAATCTTCTTGATTAGGAAAGGAGATCAGGAAAAATTCATTCTATAAAGCAAAGATAACAATTTGGCCAAGGAAACACCTTTTTTTCTTGGCCTAACACCTGAAGACATCAATATTTGGTATGGCCCTTAAGAACTTACCAATAAGTGAGTTCTCAATCCTAGAAGTGGCCTGTTAACAACAACATCAAGGATGCAGATCATAGCACCTGTGTCATGCCCCATTGTGCCCAAGGTTAGGGCAAGTGAAGACACTTCAGACAGAGAACTTGAAATTTTATACTATAAAATGATATAGTATACTATATCATACTATAAAATGATATAGTATAAAATTTTATACTATACTATAAAATGATATAGTATTGACCTATAGGTAGTGTCTCTTATTTTGTCATGTAAATTATTGACCCTTTTCAATACCACTTCCATCTCCACATGTTCAATGTCCATTTTCCTCAACATTACCATAATTAGTGAATGTTAGCTATTATTACTATAGACATCTAAAGTGTCCTCGGGTTGTAAAACCCTAATTTCTTCCACACTTACCTTTTTTTCCCTAATTTTCCTTTGTGGTTAAATAATTAATTTTAATTGATTAATTATTTAATTATCCATTACCCCTTGCCCCCTTTAATTTAAATAAATAAACATTTATTTAAATTAAAAGGCTTTATCCTAATTGAATAGGTTCCACCTATTTAATTTAATCATCCCACAATATCCCCTTCTCAAATAAATTAAATAAATAAACCCAATTTATTTAATTTAAAAATCCATTCCACCTCACCATTTATCTCAATTTAAAATTCAATTTTGTCCTCTTGTGGTGAGAAAACCTTAACTCATCTCAACCCTCTATATGCCTCCATAGTCAACAATCGATCCTGGCCATCCATTCAAATCTTCTCTTCTATAAAATACCTTTTTCCAGCTCATTCTGCTCTAGATCTTAGTTCAATTTTTCCTCTCTTAAGCCTGCAACTCTCCAAAATCTTTCTAATCATACACAAGAGCTTCTCAAGATGGTTGCATGAATCTGCAAGTATGAGAACAATTGTGCAAGATGGAGGACAATGGAGAGAAGTCATTAGTTAGCTTGTTTCATGTTTTGTTTGATTGATTCGTATCTTAGAATACACTCCATTGGGAGCTAGGGTTAGCTGTTATTTATTTTCTGCATGATAGCTAGCTTTTTCCCTATCTTCAATTACAAATATTTAAATTGTGCTACATAAGATAAGAATTTTATGCTCAAAATCTAATTAGTCAAGGGAAAATGATGGAAGATTCCTACCAACAATGGTAAGATTTTACATTGATAGGAGATATATGAGAGGGATTAAATATTAATCCATCTATCACCTCATTCACATGTAAAACTAGTCAGTAGTCAATATATTTTAAATTGGAAAAAATTCTCTTTCACTATTGAACTAAATACATGTTAAGAAAGGATGTGAGAGGGAAACACTCCTCATTTAGAGTCACCAAACATATTTTTGGTCATATTTTTATGTATATACAAGTGAATATGATTATTTAATGAAAAAGTTAGATGTGACCTATGTCTATTCCATGTCTACCATACATTTGGAAGATTTGGAATTGTCTATGAAAAAAGTTAATAATGTAACTACAAAATGGGGATTGAATATTTAACGCCATTTATAATTCATTTTGAATTTAATGGGCAAACTAGGTACAACGAAACAAATAACTTTGAAAAAGGATAAAGTGGCTAAAATGGTGTCCATCAAGCTAGTGTCATTCATTAGAAAAATTACAAGGGACAACAATCGACATTTGATTAGGAGATATTCATTCAAAAGAATAGTTATGGTAGTGGTGATTTGCTCATTATTATGGCATAAATTGAAATTAAATTCATTTCATGCTAGAATATCTCTTTGGGAGTTACAACTGAAAGAGTTTAGTCTAATTTTATTCTACATATTTAAATGACTTTGCTTTCTATGCTTCTACAAGAAAGTATTAATAGGTCAATATAGAATTGGCACAAGATATGTCAAATTTTCCTTTGGCAGTTAAGCTTTTCTTTACTTTGGGAGTTAAGATTCATATCGTATATTCAAGTCCCCATGAAGATTCATATCTTAACTCCCAATGGGACAAAAATGGCTTTGCTTTCTACAATTTTATAAGAAAGTCTTTACACTAATGTAGAATTGGCACAACATATGAATAATATAGAATAACAAATAACACAATTGATAGTGAATCAAAATTCAAATTGTTCAAGAATATTTAAGATATGGGAACTTTAGTTGGTTCCTTCTCCAATTTTGGCTAGCCTTTGTCTGAAAAGGGGAAGGCCAATCTTAAATGAAATTATAGTACATCCACAAAACTATGATTGACATGCCTTGTTAAAGGTTTAGGAGATTCTTAAATTGGGAATAAAAGGGGATAACTAGTTGCTCTCATTCTAATGAGAAGAATAAGGTTTGGAAGCACCCCCTTGAAAATTTTGTAAAACTAAATTTTGATGTTGGATCCCAAGGTAACCCAAGAAATGTGGTGTAGATTAAATCTTTATTAGAGATGGGGGAGTTAATTTTTTGCATGGTGATTCTCTTTTCTTGGGAGTTATAACCAATAATGAAGTAGAGTGGGAAGGTTTAGTGGCTTGCATGGCTATGGTAGCTTCCAAAGGAGTGAAAATTTTGATCGTTAAAGGGGACTCCTTGTTGGTAATCAATGTGTTTAATCTTGCTCTTATTGGCATTACATAGATGTTACCCAAAAGCATTAGCTTTGGGATCTAAATTCTCTAAAGTTAGATTCCAACATTATAGGCAAATGGCTAATAGTGTAGAAGATTTATTAGCTAATTGTGGAGTGGATTAGTATCCCTTAACAACTATATATAGTCAAATTCACGTGTTATGGGAAGGGATAGATTCATATCTTATATTCAAGTTCCAATGAAGATTTTCTTTCCCATATTTTTTAAGACCTTATGGTCTTGGTTACTAGTGGGATGTATTTATTGTAAGTGTGCAATGTTTTATTGCTAAGTAAATTATTGCCTTTCTAATGCATGGAGCTCAAATTAATTATAAGGTGCATGTGAGGCATCTATCTATGGATTGTGTAGGTTTATTATGACTATATTTTTGGTGGTTTGTGGTAGGGTGGCTGGTTATTTGGCTTTGCATGTGGTGCTTTTAGGTTCTTGGATGGATAGGTGACCTAGCATGGATTGCAATGGGAATGTCTATCATGTGATGGATTAATTAAGAGATAAAATTATTCATAATAATGTGATTAGCTCCATATTTATCTATAAGGCCCCAATTGTGCCAGGGTTCATCAATGTTGTTCTTAGAGAGGACAAGATGGGATTGTAGGGACCTCCTTGATTCAAGGCAACACTTTTTAAGGAAATATTTTTTCACAAAATTAGCTCATTATATCTGAGATGTGGTTCAAAGGGTATGGTTGCTTTATCTATTACTTCTTGACTAGTTGAAAGGTATGACACTATTGGCTCCTTTGGTGGAATTTCATGTTTTCATCTTGGACACTTTCAATTTTTTGTACTTAGATGGAACCATGTAACTCTATCACATCATATTCTAATCCAATTTGTGTAGCTCTAGCAAACTTCATCTATATCAATATTCAATTAGTTCATTTATTTAAAACCCATCTCTTGTATTAATTAGATTAACTTTGCATTGTTTAATATACACATTTATTTTCTTAAAAAGTATGTAAACATGTGAGGTTAATTAATACACTTAGGGTAGTTTGAATTCTTCCCTACTCATCCAAAGTATAAAATCATTACCATAATAATTCATGCACCATGAACATCATGCAATCATTCACAACACAATATGTGTAAATCATAATTAGAGTGTATAGTTTTTCTTTTAGCTTTTGTAAATTAGCCATAAATTTTCACCATAAAATTTTCTTGATAATACCACAAAAGTAACTATGCTAAGGAATCATGTCAAAAAATGATTATTACTTCAATAATTGAAGCTAACACTTTCCTCAAGTACTCAAAACATTAAGAAAGGCCACCACATTAGTGTAGTGTTAACAACACAATAATGGTTCAAAGATATCCACACAAGAGCTACTTGAATTATACATGTAACCATATGAAAATCATCAACAAAGATAAATACTAAATTAACACAAGAACAAATAGAAGATACAACCCAAATAGAATTATCCCAAAGCCCCCAATGTTGCAACCATGCTACAGTACTAAGTGTAATTCCCAAAAACATCTATGGATAACACTCAACAAAACATAACCAATACTTTTTTATGAACCAAATACATCACAAAACTATAATACAAAAAGCACACACACATAGGTTGCATTGCTATACATGATGCTACTAAACAATAGACACATGTGGAAGAGACTTATTAGCAAGATCACACAAGGAGAGGAGATACAAAATCTCAACAAAGGAGGGTGGCTCGTATATCCATGCAACACACTCCACACACTGCAAAAGGAAACTAGGAACAGATAAGGTGTTGATGCAAGAGACAACAAAGAGTGGTCCATATTCTAAATGATCACCCCTCCAAGGAACTTAGAGATGAGAGAATGGAGGACTACACCATCCCAAGAGCTAACCAAGGAGATGTACTACCCACTAGGCAAAAATGAAAGAAACTAGCCAGGTTTTCTTAACTAGAACACTAAGAAAGATTAAAAAACTATACCTTTATTTAACCTTCTATGGTTAAGCACATTTAATAATCACATTTAACAACTATTTAACTATGTTACCAAAAATACTGAGATAAGGGTGGAGATAACAATAGTTAGAGAAGAAGATCATGTTTTCAAATTTATATTTGCTCATAAGACATTTATGTAGATTCAATATGAAGGGAGATTATATAAATTTTCTATTTCAACTCATATGACAATCCTTCATGATCAATAAATTTACAAACTAGTCATGGCATTATTTTCACTATCTTTAATATACAATCACAAGAGAGAGTAAGACTATAGTACACACACAGATGATTCACTTTTTTGAATTCATAAGAAAAGATAAAATTTGCAAGGATAAGGAGATAATAATTAATAATATTTTACACTTCTTAACTATAACCACATGCAAGGAACATCTTCCACTCATAATCATGTACAAACATAACAAGAAGAGATAAAAGAGATACATGCATAGTAATAGATACTGATAACTTTATTCTTTTCTTACTAGAAACATGCTTTCATTAATATAGTCATGAGTTCTAAGGTACAATAGATAATAGGTTTACTAACTTAAAACACATAGATAAGAAGTCACTTCCTTTTATTTATGATGATAACATAACAAGAAGAGAGAGAAAATAGTGTTTTCTTTCAATCAATAACTCCACAATAGTTCAAACAGTTAACATTATATCTTAAGAATAAGAAGATGTTCATCTAATTACACAACTTACAATTTTTCATTTGATTAAACTCACATAGGAATAAAGGTGCAAGAGATGTTATGTTCATTTAAACATAGTTTTTATAAACTTAAATCAATCACCAAAAAAACCTTAACAACAAATATTTCATATGGTCAAAACTAGAAATAGGTTTATCCAAGGTTAGGGACTCGACAACACTAGTAGATCGTGACTAAACTAGTACAATCATGACCACACTCACAATCACACTATACTAGTCACTACTATGGTATAGAGGACACTACTACAACCAATATATTTTATTCTTACAAAACATTTCTAACACTATATAGAAATGGGATGCTACCATGAAATTTAGATCAATGTCACATTGTGGGGGATGCTACCATAGTTTACCAAAAATGGTAAACAATTATGGGTTTTCAAAAATTATTTCACTCATAGGTTTTGCAACTTAACTAGGTATTCTCTTAAAATGAAATATACACTATTTCACAGTGTTATAGGTATACCTTGAGAAAGCTCCCTTTGATAAAGAATCTATGAAACTAAAACAACATTCATTTCTTCCCAAGACATAAAATTTGCTATAAATTTTCAACTAAAGAATAGTAGAGCAAGCTATAAGTTTCATTCCATTATAAATATGCCCAACACAAATTGAAATCACTACCAACTCACCAACAATCACTATTAAATAGTGATAGGAAATTTTCCATAATAATAAAGTTGATGAACAATTTATTTCTAAAATTTCACAAGGTTATAATTCTAAGAAATGATCTCAATACATATACAACAATCACCAATATCCTTTCTCTTTATAACTAGAGAGAATAAATAAGGAGATAAATTCCAAGAGACACATATACTTCAAACCTCAAACAAATGGAAAAACTTCAAGATACACATGGGTGAGAGCTCCAAGTTCCATATATCTACATTAGGCCAAAAAGAGAAGCTACCTCCCAACCATACATGACATCCTCAAATAAAATGGGGAATCCTAACATTATAGTCAACCCTTGGCTTGGGAGAAGAGTCAAGGATCCACATACACAAATTCAATCTTTTTTGTTTTAGCCACACAAAAGGAACACAAGATTCATACAAAGGGAAAACACAACTAAACCACTCATGGTTCTTCATAAAGGAGAAAATGAGAATGAGAATCTACTTCATGGAAATCTCGAGAATCTCACCATCCGTGGAGGTTTCTCCCTTGCCAAGAATAAAACCTTTTGAAACAAAACCAAGCCAAAGAAGACAAGGGTTTCACATAAACTATTTGATTTCAAACATCCAAAAACACCATTCCAACTGTACATAATTTATTTCATAAACTCACCAAAGTTTTCTCACTATCCAACACATAATATACAAATCCACTCAAGCTTACACCAACACAACATATGAAAATTTCTAATTTCATTCCTAATCATGAAGAAAACATAAAAAGGAAGATAAAAAAGAATGGAAGCATACCTACCACTTCAAAGTACTCCACAAGGTTAAAGAGATGAAAATATTTTTTTCCTTCTCAAATGTCCCTCAAGAAGAACTTCTAATGAACTCCCCAAAGCTCCGCCAAAAGAACAAGGATGCAAAACCTCCTTCAAAATCTCAAGAGCTCCCAAATATCATTCACCAAAATTGAATAATAAAAAATCTATCCTCTTTTAAGCCTAAGAGGAAGGGTTTAAAAAGAGAGTTCCTTAGCGCTTCCTTTCCACGAATGTAAGGGTTCCACCAAGCCACTCACAAAACTAGCAACCCAAGTCAATATTCACATGATAAAAAAATAATATGCTAAATCATATATATCAAAATAATGTATAAGAAACACCACACAACAAATTACTTAATGTGTAAACATAGTCATACCATTGCCTCATAAATAATGATGATCAATCACATCATCCTATATCAACGTAAAACATAATCTCAATCATGCTATATCTTGATATACTAATCATCATTAGTTTCAAGATTAACACATGACCAATTCTTTATTCAATATGATATAAGAATCTAAAAAGATATCATAATGGTCATGTGTGCCCCTTAAAACATTATCATCAAGCATCATGAGAATTTGTAAATTTATGATCAATACATAGATCAAGATTAGTATCAACATATATGATAAAAAAATCACTTTATTAATCTATTGTATACGTGCACACATATACCAACTATCTATTAAGTAGGATGTAAAAACATTAAGGCATGATCAGGAACACATGACAATCAAATCAACCAAAATAGCCATCAAGGAAGCATCATGGACTTTAAATCATAACATAAAACTTATCCTCTAAATGATATAATCCATATTGAAAAGATTCATATATTCAATCTGTTATAAACAACAGTACCAATATGAATATTAAACTTGTATCTTAATCTATACCAAAATTAACATTCGACACTTAGCTAATATGATTACATCTCTTATTGAATATGAGTCAATATAATGAAGGATTAGCATTTTGACACAAGCATAAAATAAAAATAAAATGTAATGCTCACAACCATCATATATGTAGCCAAGGAAAAATCACTAACATAACCATTACTAATTAAGACTATCACATAATAAGCCACACATTATAGAGTTATCCACCAACAAGTTTATTGACAAGTAGCATCAAAATAGGAGTACAAAGTATAAGGATTATAAGGTTAACATGCCAAGTCTAAAACTAAGAAATATCATAATCTAAGTTGTAATCAAGAAGAGTACTTGACTAGAGTCAAAAAATGGTGGGCATTTATATGATTACTCTCTCATTAGGTTGATCAATCCCTTCATTAGGGGATTCCTCTTTTGTTAGTGTTGGCACACCCCTTCATTGATCAAGACCTTCTATCTCTTTCTAGTTCTCCTCCTTTGTATACGACTCATGTCCTATTAGTTTGGTCAAGCCCTTTATAAGAGAATCTTATTTTTCTATATATTACTTTATTCAAGGGAATCATCTCCCATTCATTGGTCCCTTCAGAAATTGAATGTGGGTCTTCAAATTTTGAAAATAATTCAATTAGTTCACTATTTTTCAACATTCATTCTCATCCCCCTCTTCTATCTAGGTATTCATCTCATAATGGTCACACCATTTTCCTATCAAGTCCCTTGACATTCTCTTAATCCCTTTATAGCTATTTTGTAATAAAAAATTTGCATACCTTGCAATTCCTTTTACTGAGTTTTGCTTTCATTTTAGCTTCCTTTCTATTTGTATGTTTTCAACCCCCCTTTATCTCCTTTTCTACTTCCTAAGCCTTTTCCTATCCTGATCATGTCATAATTAACCCCCTTTAATCATTTAATGCATTCCTATCCCCTAAGTTTATGTGAAAATCATCTTCTTTGGATCCTAAAATATTGTGTTTCATGGTTCACCTTGATCCATAACCACTACCTTTAGATGGTCACCTTTCTCCTTAGCTTCCCATTAAAAATTGAGTTTCCTCAAGCCTCAAGACTAGAGTACAAAGTAGAAAATTTGGGGGGTAGCCTATATTAAGGCCTACCATATTTTCTCTCCAATTCTCTCATATAAATCTATAATGTAGACCCATATCTCCTTCATTTTAACATAAGAAGTGTAAAGTTTCCACTTCATTACTATTTTGGAGCCATTTTTCCTAAATAAGTTAGGATCTCTTAGCATTTAATAAATTTCAATAGAATTTTATCCTTCATTCTAAGTAATAAAATAATATTTTGGAGCCTTGTGGAATTCTCTACAACAAATCTCTTCATGTTAGTGACCATTTTCCATGATTTTACACTATGTGAGATACATTTTCTCTTAACTCTATTTGGATTTCTCTCCATTTTCCCTATAATCTAGATTTTATATTCTTTATTCCATCCCTCATGTCTATGCATATATTTTTCTCAACTTCCATATCCATTAATCCATCCTTTTTATCTCCCACCCTTCTCCTTGCCTCCTTCTAAGCCATATTTTTCCCTAGTTTCCATTTCTCATTTAGTTTCTTATTGGTTTTCATCATCCCTTCCCAAAAATACTATTTTACATGATCCCAATTTTATTCCTCTTTTAGTCCACATCATTTTTATTTCCATTTAGTTTCCCTTTTTCATCTCCCACTCTCTCTTTCTCCTTCAAACCCTAGTTTATCTAGTTTAGGATTTCTTTCTAATTTATCTTCAAATACAATTAATTTTTTCCTAAACCAATGTTTCTCCTTCTCATTTAAGTCATATTTCGATCCATACTACTCTTCCTTGGACTTGTTTCCATTTTCTTTTCTTTTTCTATCTCCCAACTTCACCATTGTGAAGCTTTGTTCATTGTTTCCTTTATCATCACCTATTAGGATTTTCATTGTCTATGCTTTGAATGAGTTTATTTTATTAGTGTAGATATAATTTTAGTATTTTTCCATTACCATTTGTCATGTGGATTCATGCTTGAAAGCCCACAAGGGGATTGACTGAGGAATACTCCACCTTATCTACTTTGTTTCATAGGGTTTTGTCTATAGATTATACTATTGTAGACTTAATATGAAAAAATCACTAAAGAATCTCAAAAAGTTTCAAAATGTAAAGTGATAAACATCATCTAATGAAGCTCCCTACAAAATTTCAACTTGGTCTGAGATAGTGGACCAGGCCAAACCCTAGGACTAGGTACCCCCTAAGGCACTAGGCATGGACTAGGTTGTCCTTGAGGACAAGGTTGCTCCCTTCATGAATGACTTTTTCCTAAATAATGTTTTCTTAAGATTTCACCTATAGCCTCCTAATAGTCTATACAACAAATTTACAATGCATGATAGTCTGAATAAGGTTTAATTACTCTAAATTCTCTATTTTTGTCCATTTCCAATGCATTTGAATGTTTATAGGTCTGCTTGCAACACATTTTGTTGTTTTACATCATCTTTTTCTCTTTGCCCTAATAGGTTTCCATACAAAAAATTCATCAGCAAGATATCTTGGATTTGCTTTTGTATCTTTCAAGTCCCTAAAACCCATAAGACAAAGTCACCTCCCAAGGTGCCCCCTTAGGTTGCACTCTAGTCCTTTTGTCAAAAAGGCTAAAAATTCACTAGAAGCTTATGTGTATCTTTCTAAGTCCAAACCTAGCTGTAATTTTCTTCCATAGGTGCATCTTAACCCTCTTTTTGACCATTCTTTGTCAGTTAATCTTACTTGAAATATCTTGTTCCTCTTTCCAAATTCTATTTCAAAGTCTCATGTTTTGTTGATTTTTTAGTCTCTACTCAAAGTGTGTTTAAAATAGGTTAGATTAATTCTCCTTCATGAACTTCAAAGGTCTCTTAGTTAATTTAATCAAACACACAACTTAAACAAGGAAAATCTTACTTTTCTATGAACATTACATTTTGGTGAACTTGTAACTTGCATGCTTCTATGCTTATGATTTACTTAATGATTCCTCTTGTTCGTCCTATTCTCCTTAGGATCTACTTGTAACTCTTTTAAGTCTCGTAAGTTTATAGATTTTCACCATGGCTTCCATCTCTTCCTCTACTATCAATACTGACCTCTTTGACCCTTATTCTTTTCCTAATCACTCCTATATAATAATTCATCTCTTTGGCTTCTTTCATCACACTTTGTCTCCTACTTCTCATATGTACCACCTTCTCATACCAAACACAATTCTCCCTCTTCTACACTCAAGTGATCCCCATGCATAATTATTTTATCACCTACTTTGTCCTCTCACAAGTTCACTCTTTGTCTTTAAACCATGATTCATATACATCCAATGATAATGCAAATAACTCTTTCTCTATGCCTCTCATTGGCTTACTCACTAGCTATGACTCTTCTATACATAATGACTTATACTTTTCAAAATCACTTAATCAATGATGTTACTTTTAAAAACCATACCACGTCATCTTCTAGCCTTGAGTTACGTTCTAACACCAATTCTCACCCTTTCATCTCTATTCCCAATCATTGGACTCTCTTTCTAAACTTTTTCCCATCAACATAGATCTAGACCCTATGATTCTCAACCTCTTCCCCCTTCTAATCTACCCTTGCCTACTATTTCTCCCATTATGTCACAATCCTTTCCTTCTCTTCCCAATACTCCTTTATATCAAATTTCTCTCTTAGAGATGGAGCCACCCTATTCTAAGTGTTTGCACCCTCTTCATCTAACTTTGACTACTATACCTATCACTATTTAACATCATTTCTCCCTTTCCCTTATACTTCCTCCTACACAATTTGAACCATCTTCATCCATCTGTTATGAGTCTCCACCTTCTTATGATATCTACCTCTTCACTCTTTGTCCAGCCACCTCAACTTCACCCATTGATTTCTCCCTTCCACCTTCCTATGACTTGTCACCTCCTTCCTCTCCCCATTACATTAATACAAGCCACCAATTTTAATTGAACATGAGGATGCTTATTTTAATATATATGATTTTCCAAGGATATTATTGATGCATTCATAGCTAACATATTAGATGCATGTAATGATAAAGAATTGAAATTTTCTCCTCCTAATGATGATCGTTCTATGTATGATGTGTCTTCTTCTTCCTTCTCTACATCTATAATATTATCTACATTGTCCAATGAAAGAGATTCTCAAGTAAGAAAACAATCTTCTATGGTTTCTATAAACAATTTTAGTCATGAACCTAGGTATTATTTTCTTCATACTTTAAATGAGAGCATAATTAGTCAATTCCATTCATATGCATTGCTTCATCCTTCTTTCTATGAGTTATTAGGTATGTTTCCCATTGATTTTCCATCCCCTATTTGATCCTTTTTTACTCCACTTAGCAACTATCATTTTTTTTCTTCTTGTAATCATGTGCAAGTTATCATGCATGTTTTGAAACAACCTAATGGCTCGTATCTAGATTTATCAAAATCTAAGGTCCCATGTTTATCTCTATTCATATTATTCTCTCCAATAGTAATTCAAACATCACTACTCCCACACCTCACATGACTATTAAGGCTACTCCTCTAACTACTCCTTTTATGACGGTTCATGTGTTTCTTGCCCCCCTACTAGTGATTACTATACAATCTATCACACCTATTATACTCAATGATTTAGGAAAATACATTAGCTCCAACATGACTTCCTTATAATACTATCAAACTTTCACATACACCTCAACTTTCTAAGAACCCCAAATAATATGATCTTGTGGAACAAGTATAGTCTACTCAATCCAAGTTATCCTTATATAGGACCTTCTCAAAACTTCTACTACCCATAGAGCCATACTTTAGCTAGTCTTACAAAAGATCTTTGTCTAACCTTATGTCCCCTAGATCAACTCATTTCCATGGTTGAATCTATGCAATACATTTCACTTTCCTCATCTAAACTTCCATCACCTTTAATTATTCAAGAAGCTCTCCCATTAATTATAATTGTAAGATAAAGAACATTGGTATTAAAAGGGTTCTTATTGATAATGGCTCTAGGTTGAATTTTTGTAGGACAAATTTTCTTTATTGTATTCATGTCAATTAGTCCAACTTAGATAAACCATAGATTTCTATTCATGGTTTTGAGAATATTAGTCACAACCCTCTAGGGACCATTACCCTACCTATCTTAGTGGGTCCTATCACTATCAACATGTTTTCAATGTCGTGCCCAATAAACTTGCTTATAATCTCCTCTTTGGTCAACCATGGCTTCATCAAATGCATGTTGTTCCCTCTACCCTTCATTGGTGATTCAAGTTCATATATAATGACCCACTTTATGCCACCTATGTTAATGAAACTCCCTTTCAACATTATTAAACTATTGAATCTCAAGCTCTAGTTAACCTAGTTGCATGTATTTAATACCTTCCTCAAACATTTAACAAGGAGAACTTGCTAAAATCATCTCTTGCTAATTCTATGAAAAATTCTACTTCATCTAATCCTCCTCTAGGGGACAATAAAATTATTCTTCCTTGATCTTGGAATGGCATACCTTGTACATATACTACACCTCTTCAAAATTTAGATAGTCACTCTTCTCCTTCTCAACCTTATACCCCCTTGCTTGGGATGATTGGGGTTCTTTATACTTCACCCCTAATTAATGTGACAAAGGTAAGTATCATTTCTATAATTCTTTCTTACATATGGACTCTCATAACATTGGTTTACCTCCTCACAGTCATATTTATTCATCCCCTCTTGTTCAAATTACTATTTGCCACACTATTGAGCCATTTTCTTCTAATTCCTCACTTTCTTTTAGGATTAATCCCCTCAATTTTGGAGAATATATAATTGATAGTACCATATATTTTAATTCCTCTATACACAAAATCAATTCTCTAAAGATGTCCCTTCTTCCTCTCATAAAGACATTCATTCAATTATCCTACACTCCCCATCTTCTTCTTCATCAAATAAACACAAATGTACTAATCGTGACATTCATTTTGTTACCCATAGACCTATTTATCCTCCATTTTCTTCTCCTAACTTGAAATATTCTATGGAAAAGGGTTTAAGATCCTAGTAAAATCTAGATATAAAGGAAAATGCCTTTGCCCCTGTGAAAATGGTATTAATAAACCTATTTCCCTTAAACCATATCTTTATAAAATTGGCCTTGGATATTCTCCTTTTTATGATTCTTCTACTCTATTTTATTCCGATCATCTCCATGATCATTCCTACTCAATCTTTTGTCAATAGAAGATACCATATCATTATAGATTCACATAATGTCATCCTTTGCTTATGTACTTTGAATGTTGAGGTATAAATTGTCAAACTGTATCTTTTTATGTATGCCTAATTCACTCCATGTTTGCATATCTCTCTAGCACATTCCTACCTACCTCCTCTATACCACTACCATTATGGTATGACCCATTATCCCATGCCATGATACTATTTATCGATCTATGTCATACTAGTCTTTGATTTTTGAATCCTACCACATATTCCACCATAATAATACCACATTCCCCTATTTTCCTATATACATTTACTGCCCTACACTATGCTTAATTTCCATGATAAGTTTTATCTAGTTCTTCCCCTTCCTATATTCCTAGTATATGAACTCACTAGTGACCCCTAGGATCTTATAGGAATATCATTTCCCCCCTTTTTCCTCATCCAATATTGAGTGCTACTATGCATGTTGATGTTTGTACTTCCAGGAAGAGGCTTTGTCCTAAGTTATATGGGTGAAATCCAAATAAGAAATATCCATAATCACCTAGTAAAATCTTTGGTGATGAGCTAGCCCTTCCACCTTATGTGTTGCATGGGATTAGACTATGGGGGTGGAATTAAGAGAAAAGCAAAGAAAAATTCAAAAGTAAAATAAAAGAAAAAGTCAAAGCATGTAAACCCAAGAGATGTACTTCAAAGATAAATCAAAGTAACTTGAAGGCTATAACAAATCAAAGCATGAATATCACTCCACTAGAACTGAGATGCCCCACTTCTTCTCCTTCTCTTTCTCTTTCTATTATGATCCAACTTATAAGTCCCTATAATTTTTGTCCATTAATATCTTTAGCGTAAGCTTGGGGCATTACACAACTCCTTAGTAGTTTTGGTGAATGATTTGATTGATTTACATGTCTTTGATGATTGTGTTAAAATGCAGTATTAGTAGATGTTGGTAGTCAATCTCTTGTCCTCATATTTATGAGGAAACACCCACCTTATGAGGATTTTTTTTTGGATAAAGACAAACTAGAGAAAATCGGATGCCCCCATGATTGAGATCCTGAAACATGGCTTCTTTCTCTTCCAATTTAATTTTGTGGATGATTGTGACTTTGTGAGATAGCTATAATTCATAGATGATGAGGGCCTTTATCCCCTCATGGAGGAACAAGAAGATGTTCTCTAAGATTTTGTGGATCACGATGATGTTGCCATTCCTATTTCTAATTTCACTGTCACTCAAACCACAAGTCTCATCACCAAACCAAACATTGGCATTCCCAAGAAGAGGAGAGGATGAAAATCTGACACTGAGAAACTTCGTATAGAAGGAAGGGATTTTGTCGATGATGGTACTCAATGGACTATGTATGCTCTTCTTAATAGAAGTAGGAGGAAGGGCTCTACCAAAGGAGCTTGAAGGCTTGATCTTTCTTGAGAAGGATGATTGATTGTTAAGTTTCATGCTTCTTAGTTACCTATTGGTCTCTACATGTCTTCTTCATTTCTTCTGAGTTAGTTCATTGAGTTTTAAACTCCCTATTCATTGGTACAAAGCTTTCCTCTTTATTTTTTTAAAAAATGGGAGTGAGTCCTTACCCCACATTTCACCTAGAGCCCAAAAAAAAAAAAAGAAAGATCTGGAGAGAATAATTTGTACTTGTTTTCATTTGATTTGGAAGCATAATTCTTATGCAAGGTTGAGAGCCTTTTAAGGTTAATGCAGGCTGCAAACTGGTGCCTTGTTATATGTAACTTCTAAGTTTGTTATACCTAGAAAATAAGGAAAATAAAAATGCAGTAAGATGAAAGGCACCTGTACAATAAATAAATACATCGACTAACTGGACTGGACCAAGGAGTTTGATATAAAACATCAACTTATCCAACTCAAATAATTTATTATATGGCATGGTATTTATATTAAACCAAAGCCAATGCTTTTAAGCATTGTTGAGCACGTTATAACTCATACACATATAAGTTCAGAACTGTTTGCCAACATATGTTTGGCCATAATGCCAATTGGAGGGAGCCACATCGTAGGAAACTACTGATTTCCCATCACTGGTAGTGACTATAAAAGATAAGCTCTGGCCTGTATAGTTATTATCAGTCTCCCAATGTTGGCCCCAGTTCCTCCCCGTTTTCTCCCATTTTCCTGTCTTAGAGCCCTTGATCCATAGGTCATAGACTTCTCCAGCTCCTCCAACATTGGCTACCAGTACCAGATTAAAATATGGATTACCAGTGATGGTAAACTGTATTCCACCTTTCCTTCTACATAGTACCCTGATTATAGTAAAGCCTGGAATGTCAGTCATATCTGTATATGGTTATATAATCAAGGAGGATCAAACATGGATTACTCCTAAGTGATCTAATATATTGTTGTAGAGAGAATAAACAAGAGGGGAGCTAAAAAGCTTCCTATAAACTACAAAATAAACAAAAGTAAACAGGTAAGAAAAATGTTCAACCAGAACATGAGATAATACTGTGAATCATAATAGCCCCCACGTCCAGAAATGTCAAAGATTCAAGAGCTGAATAAGTCGAGCAATTTACAATTCTTGCCTTGTAAGAAGCACAATGAGTTGAACCGTTTATATAATTTGCTGATCTTGACAACTAAGCAATTGGGTAGTTAAGACTAGAGATGTTTTACAACATTCAGGATATGAATATAAAAAATTGATTTTTGAGAATCTTGAATCCTTAAAAAAGTTAATCTGCAGTCATGCAATTTTTTCCCCCATATACAATAGTATCTCCTGTGAAAGTTAACAAATTTTGCATTTCACAATATCAGAAATTCTTCAGTAACAAATGAAATAGAACAGAAGCAAAAAGGAAAGATTCATTAGATAGTTACACAAACCTTTTGTATAAGACTGGGACAATGCCTGCCTTGTATTGGGCAATATGCTTAAAAGCTGGTTGTGACATATCAAAATGTCTGAGGGGAGGATTACACCATCCTCCATTATCATTGGGAAGTGTATAGTTAGGAGGACAAAAGTTTGTAGCTGTAACTGTTATTGAAGGATTGCCCCCAACACACCATTGTCTGTCGAGTTTTACATTGCATTTTATCATAAAGCAACCTCCACATGCCAGGCCTCCTTTGAACAGTGTTGTGCTTAGAGCTGTGTTTGCTATTCCATAGTCTTGTTTAAACAAATTGTTATACCCACAAGCTCCTCCTGAAAATACAATTTGAGCATCATGGCAAACAATACAGTACACCATTAATTTTGGATCATGCAAGTAAATTTTCTATGACGAATACAATATGCCATCCAATTCAAATTAATGTAAATAGGGTTTGATCACAACTTAAGCTTTTGAACAGGACACAATCAGAAAACTAACAACAAAACTTTAGTGTAACTATATATATAAAACAAAAACTTTATTGTATATATATATATAATTTAAAATAAAGTAGAAAATGAAACACAAATTCTACTTTCTAATATCATCCAAATGGGCAATTTATGGACCATGTATACCATCCAAATGGACAATTTATGAACCATGTATAACTTAAGTACAGTGAAGAATAATTACAAATATTCTAAACTGCCAACTCACATTATGCAAACTAAAAATCATAAACAAACGGACATATCTAAGGCACAAAAAGAAATTTCATACAGCGAATTTATGATGTGAATTTATCAGTGAAAGCAACACACATATTTCTATCTTCTCAAGCTCATAACAGACAGAGAATTCATAAAAATGTATAATTAACTTTACATTGTGAGAAACAATGAATATGTATAAGCTTAGATCAGAAATAAAGAATGAAAGAAACACCCTTCTAACATTCCAGCCTAATGCCAAACAGACAGAGTATCAGATATTGATGTTCAACTTAAATGTAATGAAGCATAAAGCCTTCAAGCTTTCCAGCTTGAAAAATATGTAAAGACTATCCTATACATGTTTCAAGCCACTAAAAAAAATCTACTGGAATATAAAATGACACTGACTACTTAGTATATAACATCTGAAAATCAAAAAGTTTGGATAATTTATCTAACTAGATGCCCTCAATCATAAATTTTCTTCATTTTTCCTTAGTCTTTACAGACAAATTTAGAGTAAAGGATATGAAAAGTGATGTAATTATCTCACCAAAACTGGCATCTGAGCCATGTCTGTCTCCATAAAATGTAGCATGGGCATGGAACCACCTTTTGGGTGTGGCTTTTGCTGCTGTAAGCAAACACATAATGATAATGAATCCTGAAAGGAATGAAGAGACTTTTAGCCTTGCCATTTGCTGCTTACCTAGACTCTTTTAACCATGATTTTTTAAAGGACGAGAAGTGTATCAATATTTAAACAAGAGGAGGAGAAAATGCACGTGAACTAATTAAATTATCAAGACATGTGAAGAGAGGCACCGACCAGAAAGTTTGTTGTGTGTTGTTATTGCTTGAGGTGGCTCGTATGTTAATGATGTAATCTTCAACAATATTTGGCCTTCGTGACAATTTTATAGCCCAACTTCTGAACCGAGTCTCTTCAACAAAGACTAGAAAAAATAATAGTTTCTCTGATTTTCAAACATTCTGGTGTGCTGACAAAAGTATGGGTATTTTATACTGGAAGTTATATGTTTGAATGATAAAATTATTATTTAAATAAATTTATTATTTATTTTTAAATATAAAAAATAATATTTATAATTTACAAGGAAATCATAATAAATTTATTTTAAACAACAGTAGTTATGGATTTGTATTTTTTTAATTACATTTTAAAAGATAAAACATTTCTAATATGTTTTTGTAAAAAAGATTGCAATATCTTAGTTTTCGTGGTTTTTAAATAATTTTTATAAAAATATTTCTAATTTTATATTTTAGTTGTGTACTTTAATAATTTGAGGTTTAGCAGTTCTAGTTTTAGTTTTTTAATTTATTTATGAATAGTGTCATATTTTAATATTAAGATATAAAAAATATATTACACAATTCATATAAAAGGTAGTTGGAATGGAATCACGTCTTAAAAATTTTATGCTAAAGTTAAAAAGGAAAAAACAAGAGAGCAGTCAAACTGCTAAACCATCAAAGTTATGTTAGCAAGAGGAGGGTGATCATGATCAGGCGGATGAACCCACACATCCGGGAGCTTCTAGCCATCAACAATGGGTTCCTAGCCCATGATGACATTGTCTTGATATTTATCTTCATCTTGTTTAGTAGTGGTATGTGTTGGAGCCCATTTTCTCATGCCTTGAAACTTGCAAAAATCTTGAATCTAGTCCCCTTATGTTGCACTTGCCTTGTCTTACCCATTATTGAGAACTGATCTAGGAGAGATTTCAAATGGTCCTCCTTTGGTCAAAGCTTATCTCAAAGTTGTCCTTTGTCATCCCCATCATGTTTGTCGCATGTTAAAGTTCCTTAAAATCGAAAATTTTTCTAAGTTTGGGTGGTTTCAAGGAATTTTCTAGTGTTTTGTGGTTCTGTGGGTTTTCCTCCTCTTACTAGATGCAGGTTTCCAATGAGATACTGCATGTATCATGTTTGCTTCATATCCAATATCCTATTTTGGTTTCACTCCTTTTCCCCACAAGCATTTTCCCTTCCATTTCCTTCATTTTCCTCTTTTGTAGATTTGCGACAAGATATTACATCTGCTCTACACATCCCACATCCTATATCCAATTCCACTTCCATGTCAAATCCCTGCAAATCCTTTTCATGTCTTAATCCTTTCACTTCAACCTTACTTTTCACTTTGCGCAATCCTGCTTGTTCTTGCAGGTCCTTCCTTTTCTACAAAATATGACTTGACGTCATTCCTCTACATCATGTTCCATCCCTTTTTCCCACACCTTCACTTCTTCAATTCCTCCTATGCAAACTTCTAGCTAACTGCAGGATGTTAGTGACAATGAATTGGGCTTATGCATTATGCCTGTTGGACCTAGTTTTACATTTGTAGTATTTGTTTGAACTAATGATCATTGTTATTTTGAAGATCCCCATAAGGATTACCCTCCTAAGTCTTGTAAAGCTCAAAGTATAGAAGATATGGTCTAGTCTTGTCAAGTTGGCTTTTCCTTAACCTTGGTTCAGTCATAGAGTTGTCACTTCACTCAGAATGACTTGATCCCTAGGTCTAAGTCCTATTTCACCTCTTAGAGCTAAGGGTAGCAAGAAAAAACCCCAACAAAATTGGCACTATTGTTAGGGATAAATTTGATTTGGTTCTCATCTGAAAGACCATGGTGATTTAGTGAAGTATTATAGTTGTGCTCCTTTGTTCATGTGAAGAGCCAATAATTAATTGTGAAGACTCTACTAAAAAACTAAATTCAAAACACTATTACAACGTTGAAGAAGTGTTGTCAATTCAAAAAAATTATCCTCTTTAAGAGGTGGCGACTCTACAAAAGAATCTAAGGAAGAAGCTTTCGATAATAGAAGGAAGAAGATTTGTAATCAAGAATAACCCTAATGTAAATATAGTACTAGATTTGGAAACTAGAAGAACAATCATATGGTGAGCTAAAGATTCAGGTATTATTCAAACCCCCTAGAAATAATCTTGAAATTGGTACTTCTGATAGGGTGCACCATCTACTAGATGATATCTATTACTCTAACAATGATGAGAATCTTGCCGCCCATTTCTAAAGATTAACACAAACAAGGGAGAGGGTTATGGAATAAAATGCTAAGAATGATAGAGACCATAGACCTTGACATCACCCTAGGTTAAATTTCCCTAGGATTCATTCTAGACCAAATACCCCTGTCCATCTCAATAATCTTGGAATTCAAAACCTTGTGATGCCAAGGGATAATTTAGTATTAGATGGGGAGGGAGTACAACATCATGAAACATAAGTAGAATATGAAGATTCCCAAGTAGAAGTAGAAAGGGATGGCTATGATACTCTAAATGAGGAGGTTGAACAATAATTGGCTGACCTAGAGGCAAAAATACTATGTAGATAGAATGCCAGGATAGGTAGAGTACCTATTGCACATCAAAATCCTTGGTAAAGAAAGGTTAGAGAAGAAAGAAGGGATGTGATTGACCAAAGAGCTCATAGAAGAGATCCTGGGAACCCAAGAGGACATGAGCATCATGAACATGAAAGAAGGCCCTTAGCCTTGGATAGTACAAATAGATTGACTTTGCAGGCATCCCTAGATATACTAATCCTATCCAAAATGAGATTAGAGGAAAGCTACCTCAATTTTAGGATAATAATGCAGCATTTGGTGAAGATCATTTGAAAGCATTCCTTCAGCTCATGAATGATTTTTAAAGCATAGATGAAGATGTAATGATGAAGTTGTTTGTGCTGGATCTAGATGATGTATCAAGGAATTGGTACAAAATTCTGTTTGACAAGAGAATTGTCACTTGGGAAATTTTCTAGATGATATTCAAAGAGTAGTATGGTAGTACAATCAATCCTCGATTCATGATAAATAGTTAACTAACCTATTCAAGGGACAAAATGAAACTGTATCTAAAAGGATTCAGAGAGAGCCTAAATGTAACACCTTGGATTCAGTTGAGAACCATGATATCTATTTAGGAACAACTTCTACAAAGTATCACTCTAGTGTGGACCCATTATTTGTGTCCCTATTGATAAATAGGAAAGTGTTGCATAATTGCATGATAGACTCTAGTGCATCCACTAGCGTAATGCCCAAAGAAATCATGAACTAGCTTGGGTTGAAATTTTCAAATACATATGGTTATTTCTTTCCTATGGACTTTAGAGAGATAACTATTATTGGAGTAATTAATGGGGCTTATTTTAGGCTCACTATGTTTCCAGACAAAGAGTGTTTAATGAATATTACAATTTTGTACCTCCCAGCAAGATGGGGGATGTTGTTGTCAAGGAAGTGGTCTGCTACCATAGGTAGTGGTATTTAAATGGATTCATTCTATGTTAAGATCCCTATGGATGGAAAATAAGTAAATCTTATGAGTGAGAAAAGAATGTCATGCATGGTTAATAATGTTGCTAATAAAGCTAATGAATTTTGCTACGTAGACACTAGTATGAATTGCTTTGTAAAAAATATTGATATTGAGCAAAATGAAGTAGATCTCGCAACCTTACCAAAAAATGGGCAAGCAAATCCTAATGGTGTATGGAAGATGTTCTTTGATGGAGTTTGTTCTAGAGAAGGGTCTAGAGTTGGAGTGTTTCTCATTTCACCTAACCAAAAGATGTTTATATTTCCTTTCAATCTAAAATTTCAATGCACAAACAATGTCATTGAATATGAGGCATTGATCCTTGGGATGAATCTTGCTCTTAAGCATAACATAAAAACCTAGAAATATATGGTGACTTTGAGTTGGTGATTTCTCGAGTAAGAGGAAAGTATGCAACAAAAATAAAGAGCTGAGGTAATATAGGAATGTTTCCTTAGATACTATTGAGTTGTTCCAAGATTTTGGCATTAAATGGATTGGGAGAGAAAATAATATTATCACTGATAATTTGGCCACCATGTCAACAATGTCCAATGAAGATTTGGTATCCCGATTGTGTACTACAAATGTTGAAGTACTCACAAGGCCAACAATACCTAATAGCATCTACAATTGGCATGTATTTGATAATGACAGACAAATCTATAAGTTTTTATACTGTGTGGAAGAATTTGAAGAACATTATATTGAATAGAAGCCCATGGTGGAGATGGTGGATGGAAAAGAATGCTTGTGTGGTATTGAGATCATCCAACTAAAAATAATACAATTCCCTAAGGTTTGGTAGCTCTAGAAAGAGCATTTGCTGGTGCTAATAGTTTTAAAGCTAAATCCCATCTAGTAAATTAGAAGGATGTAGAGGTTAGTTTAGGAACTAAATAAGCACCAAGCTATGCATGCATTGGAAATAAGTTAAGCTCTACAACCAAGAAAATGTTGATTGACTTGTTGAGAAAATTCAAAAAGGTGTTTTCATGGTCTTACAATGAACTTAAATCTTACAAAGAGGACTTATTTCAGCATGAAATTCCATTTAAGTCGATTGCTAAGCCATTCAAGTAGAAGTAAAGACTAATAAATCCTACTCTAGCTCCTAATATGCAGCAAGAAATTGCTAAACTTAGATATGGAGGTATCATCAAACTAATTATATGTTGGGAAAAGTGTCTCAACCTTGTAATTACAAAAAGTGTAATTTTTCGTGTTATAAAAATGAATAAACATAATCTTTGGGCTATAGAGTTAGTTTTTGGCCAAAATAATTGTTCATGGTGTCCCAACACCACTTCCATGGGTGCTTGATGTGTAAATCACTTTGAGCTCTACAATTTTAAAAATAGGCTCAATTGGCCTCTCGAATCAAAAGTTATGACCTCCAAAAGTTGGGCTTCCGACATTGGAAAATGTAAAAACATGTTGAACGTGGAAAAGAGATGTAAGGGGGGTTACATGTGTTAACCAAATTATGATGCATGTTATGACACATCATAAGGCATCTTTGATTGGAAATAATGGGCCCATAAGGATTTGGGCACCACTTTCGGGTGGTTTTGGCTCATGGTTTTCTAATTACCATTTAATGGTTTCATGTATTGTATCTCCTATATATTAGGTGCTTGAGATGGAGCTTGTGTGTGAGATTCTTATAGATATCAATTGTTAAGATGCCTCCAAACCCCTAGTTGGTGATACTCCTATGAAGGCTTGCTCTACAATTATATTTTAATCTTGTTAAGATTTTTGAATAATATATTGGGCTTCTTTTGGAGTGTGGGGCATTTTCTCCTAAAAGAGATTTCCACACATAAATTACTATGTTGTGGTATGACTATTATTTATGTTTATTTCTATATAATTTATGTAATTGTTGTAAAGATTTTTAAAAAATTACATAATCCTCCTCTCAAGATTAGTGTAGGAAGTTGTTTCGCTACCTTAGCTTCCTTACAAGTGGTATCAAAGCTTGATCACCTTTGGTTTCTATTATGGGTTGTTGGGTTTTTTGAACTAATCTAGTTTGAGTGGGAGCTTGTGTAGAAGATACTTTGTGATCTTGTTGTAATTGTTTCTAGATGGCAATTACATCAAGGAAAATGGAGGTAGAGAAATTTTCTAGTAAAAGTTTTGAGATGTGGAACCTGAAGATGGAAGATCTATTAATTGATCAAGATCTATGGGATGTTGTTGATGAGAATGTTTCAAGGCCAGTAGATGCTACTTTAGCTTCTCAATATGATGTTATGGACTGTAAAGCCAAGGGTCTAATTAGATTGTGCTTGGTAGACTCTATTTTAATTAATGTCTATGAAGAGCCCTTTGTTAACAAACTATATGGAAGAAACTTGGTGAGATATATCAAGCCAAATCTTTAGTGAACAAGATTTTCTTTAGGAAGAAGTTGTATTCCATGAGAATGGAAGAGGGTGGACGAATTGTAGACCACCTAGAAGAATTTAATATGTTGGTGGCTCAATTAGGATCAGTTGGTGTAAAAATGGATGAAGAAAAGAGATGTTAGATCTTGCTTTGTTCTTTTCCTAATTCATGAGATTCTCTTGTTATGGATAGTAGGAGTACTTCAGTTGTCTTGAAATTTAAAGATGTTGTGGGTTCTTTTCTTTCTAAAAAGATGAGTAGGAAGGTATCCATCAATGCCAATGAGGCCCTATATGTTCATGGAAGACATAAAAAGAGGCAAGAAGAATGAGAAGCATGACAAATCCAAATCCAAATCCAAGGGAAGACCCTAATCTCCTAGAAAATCTAAAGTTATTTGCTAGAATTGTGCTAAGCTTGGACACTTTTGTAAGGAGTGCAAAGAAGAAAAGAAGAAAAAAGGAAGAAATTTAATTCTAATTCTAAATCCAAGAAGGAAGATGATGATGCATCCATTGCAACTTTAGCCACTCGTGCAAGTAATAATGAATGGTTAATTGACTCAGGTGCATCTTTTCATATGACCTCTAATAGAGACTGGTTTTTTGAATATTAAAAATTTGATGAAGGTAAGGTGTACTTGGGTGATGATTCTTGTTTAAATGTTGTTGACCATGGTAAAGTTAAAATTGGATTTCTTGATATAGGTGTGTAGGTAGTCTTTTTTATGCAAGATGCAAGATGGTTAGAGGTGCTATGGTGATTGCTAGAGGTGTCAAATTTGGAATATTGTATAAGCTTGATGTATACACTATTGAGTGCATTATAACTTCTATGAAAATAAAGTCTATGACTACTTCATTGGAAAAAGACATAGTGATGTAGGCTCAAAATCCCAGGTTGAAAGCCAATTTTGCACCAACCAAAAATATTTTGTTTCTTTTCTTGCATTCCAATCCATTCAGTTTCTTGCATTTCAATTAGTTTAGTCTTAGTAGATTGCACCACACTTCACCGCATGATCACTCCACAGCTCATAGCACAAGATTAAGATTTTACAATGGCTTGTCTATATCATATCCAAATTTCAAGAGATTTGCAATTGTCTAAAAAAGTTATTGCTATCAGAAGCTTCATTAGGATTCATTGTTCAAAGCATTCAACATTCAGCTTGGCATATGAAGTTTGTAGCACCTTCTTGTGACTTGCGGTACGTAATGGAACATCTCACAGGACATTATAGGACTAGAGGAACTTTCATCTAGAACCACAACATGTTTCATCAACATTAAGAGCATCATCATATGATTTTGGTTGGCCTACATGTTTTATAAGGCATTCAGACATGGAAGCCCTTGTGGCCGACGTGGATCACTCTTTGAGTCAGGAATGGATATTTAGTCATCTTCTAGAGTCATTAGAAGTCAATAGTAGCATAGAGAGTATTCATAGTTCTAAGTTTTGAGGGTCCATAATTTAGGGTTTTGTGATATCTTTTGCATATTTGATTGTAAGGGATTGTAATGCCCATGCGGCAAGCTTGTGAGCTCTATTGTGATCATTTGTAAAGTTAAATCAAATAAAATTCCAATTTTTTGTTTCATTAATTGTGTTTATTCTGTCAGGTTTACTCTAAGGCTACACCCAATTGGACTGTCCTTTCCATGGATCCTTTATCTGTAACTGCACCAAGTGGTATCAGAGAAATATTTTGAATCCTTTGGGAGAGAAGGCATTCTGATAGATCTTAGGGTGAATAGATCGCTGACTTGAGGCAACCTGTAAGTGTTTGTCAATAGAGCACTGATTATGAGGTAGTTGCAACCTTGTAGTCAAATCACCAAATTGAGGTAGTTGCACCAGATCTAAAGAAAGATGCTACCAAGGAGGATGCCTAGTATGGCCAATGTTTCTGGAAGGATGGAAGAAATGTTATAAATGATGAGAACAATGAATATCTTATTGGATGTTGTAGAATATGATACGAAGAGATGTCTAAACTCTAGACATGAGTGTTGGTGCCTAGAATAACTACAACCTGAAACCCTAAAACATTTCACAACCTGAATCCAAAGAAAGCCTAAATGTAACACCTTAGATTTAGTTGAGAACCATGATATCTATGTTGCAAGTATGTGCCCAATTGGTGTTGTCATTGATGTCAACGTTTCTGTGTTGTCATTGGTGTCAACTGTGCTCTTATTTTGGTGCTTGCTTGTAATAAGTGAGATGCTTTGTATTTATTTATGTAAGTGTTCTTGATGTTGAGGATATTGAGAAAATTAGCTCCTCCGATAAAAATAGTAAGTTGTAGAGGAAACAGTGTATTGCACACAGAAGAACAGTCCAAAAGATTGCTCTGCATTTCCTGTAAAATGGATATCTTTGTCTGCAGATTGGAAGGTATTTAGAAGTATGTTTGAAGATATTATATTCCAAGTTTGAGCCTTCGGTATGAAGAATTGAGTGAGTTATGTTCACCAGAGTGAAAACTATTTTTTTTTGTATGTTTAGTGGTGACAGGGAGAAAGTATTATGCTCCACATTCCTCTGCATTGTAGTATTTTGGTCTGTGGTTCTACAATTAAGTCTAGAATGATGATAAGTGCCTTCAACTTCAATAGTTCATGATTTGGTGTTCCGCAAGCTATCCTTTCCTTATGACAGTGGCTGACAGTGTTGTTCTTGTGCTCCGGTTTGAAGAATCTTCTTGATAGAGTGGTTGGAGATTGTACAGTTGTTCCCGTTGATTACAATGTGCTTGTGGATGTCTCTTGATCGTGTTCCTATCTTTAGATTGGTCCAAAAAGAGAAAATTGGATCATGGATGAAGAATGTTCTTAGTAGACCTAGTGTTCTTGGTTGATTTCACTAATTGCAGAGATGCATTGAAGATTGTAGAAGCATCTCGTGGCATAGGAGATTGGATTTGAGTCCCAGCTAAGGCGTGACGTGATCCACATACATCTTTACATCTTTTCCTTAGCTAAATCTTTGTATTAGTTTAGACCTATTTTTATGTATGTTTTTGTAATGTCAACCTTGGAGATTGTTCCAATGGTTGATGAATGTATTACCGACCTTGACGTACATTCCAAGGTTGATGACTTGTATAAAAGCTTGTAATGTAATTGTAGAAAATGGATGAACATAAGAATATGAAGAGATAAGTGCGAAGGTTTGAAAGAGCGGTGCAGAGAAGTCATATTGTGCTTTAATGGAACTGAATCTAGGCATGGAGTAGATGCTATTCAATCAGTTCATCATTTTGGCAGTGAGCCACATCCCTTTGGCAATGAGCCGTTCTTTGTAGTGAGCAATTTGGGTAATGAGCCTCTATTTTTCGGTATTGTTATAATTCATATATTTTCTATGGGCTAACACCCACCATGATTTTTCCCTTTTAGGGTTTTCCATGTAAAAATCTAGTGTCTTACATGTTAATGTGTTGAGCTTCTTATTTCATGCTTTCATGGTTAAATCTGAATAACAATAAATAAGAGTTTGATGTGTTGTTGTTCATAAGTGTTCAATTTTTTAAGGACAACTGATTCACCCCCCCTCTCAATTGTCCAGTGCACTTCAACAATTGGTATCAGAGTAGGTTCCTCTGAAGAAAGCCTAACAACTTGAGGAAGATCCAGGATATCTTTTAAGAAGGAAGCTTCACAATTTGATGGGACAAATTATGCTTTATGGAAGGTACGAATGAAAAGCCATCTCCTTTGTCTTGGTTATAAAGTATGGAAAGCTGTAGAATCAAAATATACCATGCCTGAAAATGGTTTGTCAACTGAAGATGGAATCAAAGAATATGAGTTAAATATAAAAGCTAGAGATGCCCTATTAAGCGCCTTGAACGACATTGAGTTGATAAAAGTTTGTTGAAATGAACCAAACAACTAAGAGGGGGGGTGAATCAGTTGTCTCAAATATTTAACTAATTATGTACCTTAAAACATTAAACACTTGTCCACTATTTGTTATGATTAAACCATGAAAGCATAAACTCAAAAACATAAACACAATTGAAAGATCATACACAAGAGACACTAGATTTTTATGTGGAAAACCCTATCAAGGGAAAAACCATGGTGGATGTTAGTCCACAAGATATATAAGTTATAACAATACCAAAAATCAAAGGCTCACTGCCAATAGGGCTCACTACCTAGGGGTGGCTCACTGCCAAGGGGTGGCTCATTACCAAGGGGTGACTCACTGCCAAAGGTTTTGAACCAAGATAATAGCATCTACTCCATGCCTGAATTTAGTTCCATTAAAGAGCAATACTCTTCCTCTTCTCTGCTCTACCTTCTTTACTTAACTTCACATTTTCACACAAGGACATGTTTTCCACGACCAAGTTACAAGTATATATATCATTCATCAACCTTGGAATGTACATCAAGGTCGGCATTACATTCATCAACCGTTGGAACAATCTCCAAGGTCGGCATTACAAACATTTACAAAATAGGTCTTGACCTAATACAAAATTATGCTAAGGAAATGTAGTAAAGATGTATGTGGATCATGCCACACCTTAGCTGGGACTTAAACATGATCTTCCATGCCATGACATGCTTCTACAATCTTCAATAGATCTCCACAATCACTGGAATTAACCAAGTCAGCTAAGACTGGTTACACGCTATGTTATTTGGGAATAAAAATCAAACACGATCTCAATTCCTTAACACGGACCAATGTAAAGGTAGGAACATGATCAGGAGGCATCCACAAGCATGTTGTAATCACTAGGAGCAACTGCACAAAATCTAACCACTTTATCCATGAGATTCTTCACACCGAAGCACATGAACTTCACTATCTTCAACTGTCATAAAAGAAAGATAGCTTGCGGACCGCCAAATCATGAGCCATTATAGTTGTAGGCACTTATCATCATCCCAGACTTCCCTTTAGAACCATAGAGAAAAATACTTCAATGTGGAGGAATGCAGAGAAAAATACTTTCTCCCTGTCACCAATGAATAATCAGAAAAAGTAGGTTTTATTCTAGTGAATGTAACTCACTCAATTTTTCATACCAGAGGCTCAAACTCAAGATTTAGCATCTTTAGACATGCCTTTAAATAACTTCCAATCTGTAGACCAAGATCTTCAATCTACAAGAAATGTAGAGCAATCTTCTGGACTGTTCTTCAGTATGCAACTCACTGTCTTCACTGTGATTTGTTGTTTCCTTTTTTATTCTTCTAGAGGGGCTAATTTTCTCAATGTCCTCAACATATAAGGCTTCTAATCAATCAAAAGATAAGGATACAATTGACACCAATGACAACACCGATTAGGCACATACTTGCAACAATCTCCCCCTTTGTCATTGATGACAACATATGATGTGAAAATTTGTAACTACCATCAAGACAAGACTCTCCCCCTTACTCTTCACACATCTGCATTCTTTCCTACCTGAGTTTTTCACATGAATTCTCTCCCCCTTTGACATCAATGGAAAAGGGCACATACTTGCATTCTGCTGCTCTTTATTACTCCTACAATACTTACTGATCTTATTAGCTACTCCCCCTGAGATGTAGCTACCAAATCATCAATCCAGTTTAAAGAATGAAACTGCAAGCACCACCAGATTGATGCACTTCTATGCACCTTAGTTTAGAGAAGGAGAGGTGATGACCCCTAAATTTTCTCTGAGATACTCAAAAGTATCCTTAGGTAGAGTCTTAGTAAAGATGTCTACAATATGATCTTTTGTAGATACATACTCCAACTTGACTTCATTCTCTGTCACCTTTTCCCTCAAGAAATGATATCTTATGGATATGTGTTTTGTCCTTGAGTGCATCATCGGATTCTTGGATATGTTTATGGTACTTGTATTGTCACAAAAGATTGCAATTAGATCTTCATACACAACTCTGATGTCCTTTAATGTCTACTTCATCCATAACACTTAAGTGCAACTACATGTTGCTGCAATGTACTCTGCTTCTGCAGTGGACAAGGAGATTGAGTCTTGCTTCTTGCTCAACCATGAAACCAATCTGCTTCCTAAGAAGAATGCACCTCCACTAGTAATTTTCCTGTCATCCATATCTCTAGCCCAATCAGTATATGTGTATGCTCTGAGGGTGAAATTATTAGCCTTTGGATACCACAAGCCATGCTCTGGTGTGCCCTTCAAATATCTCAATATCCTCTTGACTTCCATCACATGTGACTCTTTAGGTTTTGCTTGAAATCTTGTCACAAGACAAACTGCATGCATTATGTCAATTCTGGTTTGAGTCAAATAAAGCAATCCTCCAATCATGGATCTATACCTTTTCTAATCTGCCATAGGTGAATCATCATTTTTTCTTAGTTTGCAACCAGTCACCATGGGAGTGCTTAAAGGTTCAGAGTCCTCCATCCCAAACTTCTTCAACAACTCTTTCAAATACTTAGACTAAGAAATGAAGATACCTTTATCTGATTGATTGATTTGCAGTCCTAAGAAGAAATTCATCTCACCAAACATAGACATTTCAAATTCACTTTGCATATCACCAGCAAACTTCATGCACATACCTTCATTGCCTCCAAAGATAATGTCATCAACAAAGACTACAACAATTAGGATTTGTTCATCATTGATTTTGAAATAGAGATTGCTATCTGTAGTACCTTTACTAAACCCCAATTGTAACAAATGTTTATCTAACCTTGCATACGAGGCTCTGGAAGCTTGTTTCAATCCATACAATGCTTTCAATCTGCACACCATGTCACCTTGATCTTATGATTGAAATCCTTCTGGTTGTTCAATGTAAACCTCTTCATCTAATTCTCCATTCAAGAATGCTGACTTGACATCCATCTGATATACCTTGAAATCCTTGTAGGCTACAAATGCTAAGAACATTTTTATTTCTTCAATCCTTGCCATAGGTGCAAAAGTTTCCTCAAAATCTATTCCTTCAACCTGAGAGTATCCCTTGCATACCAACCTTACTTTGTTTCTTACCACTTCACCATTCTCATTCATTTTGTTCTTGAAGACCCATTTGGTACCAATCACATTCTTATCTTCTAGTCTAGGGACAAGATCCCAAGTCTAATTCTTTTCTATCTGCATCAATTCTTCTTTCATAGCATTTACCCAATTTTCATCACTACATGCTTCATTTACATTTTTAGGTTCCATTTGAAAAATCAAACAATAATTAACCTATTCTTCAGTAACTCTTCTTCTGGTCTGAACTCCTTTACTCTTATCTCCTATGGTTTGATCTTCAGAGTGATTTAACTTCACATACCTAGGTGTCTTATTAATGATTCCAAAGCTTTTTCTTCTTCTTCCTTTGAGTTTTCTTCCTGCTGCACTACTACGTTGATTACAGGGACATCCAGTTCATCAGATTCATATCCACTTGACACCTTTTCCTTGCTTTCATCAACTTTGACATTTGCAGTTTCAATTATCTTCTTCAACCTATTATTGTAGCACTGGTAGGCCTTGCTCTTGGTAGAATATCCAAGGAAGATACCTTCATCACATCTTCCATCAAACTTACCTAGATCTTCATCTCTTCTAATATAACACTTACTACCAAAAACTTTGAAATATTTCACAGTAGGAATTTTACCATGCCACAATTCATAAGGAGTCTTAGAATTGCTACCTTTGACTTGGATTATGTTTAGGATGTATAAAATAGTGTGAATTGCCTCTCTCCAATATACTTCTGGTAGGTCAGCCTCCATAATTGTTCTAGCAACCTCTTGAACTTTATGTTCTTCCTTTCAACTAGATTTTGTTGTGGAGTCCTAGGTGCACATAATTGTCTCTTTATCCCTTGTTTCTCACAGAAGAAGTTAAAATCATTTGATGTAAACTCTCCACCTTGATCAGACCTCAAGCACTTGATCTTTAAATCTAGCTCATTCTCAACCCTTGCCTTGAATGCTTTGAACTTTTCTAGGGCTTCTTCTTTTTCTTTTAAGAAGGTAACCCAAGTTATTCTAGAATAATCATCAATTAACAACATGAAATACATGTCTCCTTATAGACTTCTTACTCTAGTAGGTCAACATAGATCTGTATGCACTAATTCCAATAGTCCATCAACAGATTGGTCCTTGCTCTTGAAGCTTGTTCTTGTCTATTTTCCAAATGGGCACTCCTTGCACAATGTATTAGCAGGCTTCACAAGCTTGGGAAAATCTCTTATAGCCTGAGTGGAAATTATCTTCACAATGTTGTCAAAATTGATATGACACAACCTTCTATGCCACAACCAACTTTCATCATTCTGAGCCAACAAATAATATTCATTAGTCCCTTTCAAATGATAAATGTTACCTCTTGTCTTCTTACCAGTTGCAATCGTTGTTCTAGAGCTTTCCAAGATCTTGCATCCATTGTCCTTGAATCTGAGATCATAACCTTTGCCACACATTTGACCAACACTCAAGAGATTATGCTTTAATCCCTTCACATAAGACATCATCAGCGTTATGCTTGCCATCAAAAGAAATAAATCCTTTTCCACAAATCTTACCAGCTGTATCATCGCCAAACCTAACCAATCCTCCATCATAACTTTCCAAACTTATGAACTTACTTTTGTCACCAGTCATGTGATGAGAGCATCCACTATCAATAACCCATTCATCTTTGTCTTGCACAACCTGAACAATCAAGGCACTTTCCTCCACTGGTTTTTCTTCCTTCACACAACTAGAAGGATTAGTAGACACAGGTTCTTCTTTAATAGAAATGAACAAGCATTCATTTCTAGTAGTACTACCATTATCTAATTCATCATCTGTTACTCCTTCATCATCAAAATCTTTAACATAAGAACATTTCTTTGGAATCCTAGGTCTATTCTTAGACCTTTTTGGAACTCTCTCAGGACATCTGGAGGCATAATGACCAATTTTACCACAAGTAAAACATTTGAAAGGTAATTTGCCTTTGAACTTACCAGTACCTCTGGGTAGACTGCTGACAAAACTTGCCTCCATTTCTTCAAGCTCATAATCCGGTTCCACCTTGTACTTATCAAGTCTGGAAGGCCTTTGTGAAGTGCTGGCCTTGAAAGTAGACTCTATCTTAGGAAGTGAATCACTAAGTTCCCTCATCTCAAAACTGTTAGCTTCCCAAGCAACTGATCTTTTGTAATTGTTGTCACTGTCATTATTTCTTCAATTGCAGCCACCTTATGACAATAGGATTTAGATAGTGATCTTAGAATTTTATTCACAATTTTAGGTTCTTCAATCTTACCTCCCACGCTTTTGATGCCACTTACAAGCTCATCAATCTTTTGCATATAGGATGAAATGTTCTCATCTTCACTCATCTTCAAACTTTCATATTTCAACTTCAAGTTTTGCAACTTGGCACTTTTCACAGATTCATCTCCTTCATACAGGCTCTTCAACTTCTCCCAGATTTCAAGAGCAATATCTAGCTCAATGATCTTTGTCATGTTTATGTCAGATAGGGCATTCAACAGGGCATCTTTAGCTCTGATATTCAACTCATACTCCTTGATCTCATCTTTAGTTTTAGGACCATCCTTTGGTACTTCATACTTTGATTGGGTCATTCTCCATATATCAAAACCTAAGTAGATGAGATGGGTTTGCATGTGGATCTTCCAAATGGAATAATTTGTTCCATCAAACAGTGGACTTTCCTTCTTGCCAGACATCCTAGATCTGCCTCAAGTGGTTAAGCTTGCCTCCAAGGAACCTTGCTCTGATACCAATTGTTGAAATGAACTAGACAACTGAGAGGGGGGGTGAATCAGTTGTCTCAAATCTTTAACTAATTCTACACCTTAAAACATTAAACACTTGTCCACTGTTTGTTATGATTAAACCATGAAAGCATAAACTCAAAAATATAAACACAATTAAAAGATCACGCACAAGAGACACCGGATTTTTACGTGGAAAACCCTATTAAGGGAAAAACCATGGTGGATGTTAGTCCATGAGATATATAAGTTATAACAATACTAAAAATTAGAGGCTCACTACCAATAGGGCTCATTACCCAAAAAAGGCTCACTGCCAAAGGTTTTGAACTGAGACAATAGCATCTAGTCCATGCCTGAATTCAGTTCCATTGAAGCGCAATACTCTTCCTTTTCTCTGCTTTGCCTTCTTCACTTAACTTTGCATTTCACACAAGGACATGTCTTCCATGACCAAATTACAAGTATATATATCATTCATCAACCTTGGAATGTACATCAAGGTCGGCATTACATTCATCAACTGTTGGAAAAATCTCCAAGGTCAGCATTACAATCATTTATAAAATAGGTCTTGACCTAATACAAAATTATGCTAAGGAAATGTAGTAAAGATGTAGATGGATCATGCCATGCCTTATCTAGGACTCAAACATGATCTTCCATGCCATGACATGCTTCTACAATCTTCAATAGATCTCTGCAATCACTGGAATTAACCAAGTCAGCTAAGACTAGTTACACGCTACATTATCTGGGAATAAACTTCAAACACAATCTCAATTCCTTAATACGGACCAATGTAAAGGTAGGAACACGATCAAGAGGCATCCACAAGTACGTTGTAATCACCAGGAGCAACCGCACAAACTCTAACCACTTTATCCATGAGATTCTTCACACTAAACCACGTGAACTTCACTGTCTTCAACTGTCATAAAAGAAAGATAGCTTGCAGACCTCCAAATCATGAGCCATTGTAGTTGTAGGCACTTATTGCCATCCCAGACTTCCCTCTAGAACTGCACAGCAAAATACTTCAATGAAGAGGAATGTAGAGAAAAATACTTTCTCCTTGTCACCAGTGAATAATCAGAAAAAGAAGGTTTTATTCTAGTGAATGTAACTCACTCAATTCTTCATACCGGACGCTCAAACTTAGGATTCAACATCTTCAGACATGCCTCTAAATAATTTTCAATCCACAGACCAAGATCTTTAATCAACAAGAAATGAGGAGCAATCTTCTGGACTGTTCTTCAATATGCAACTCACTGTCTTCACTATGATTCACTGTCTCCTTTCTGATTCTTCCAGAGGGGCTAATTTTCTCAATACCCTCAGCATATAAGGCTTCTAGTCAATCAAAAGACAAGGATACAGTTGACACCAATGACAACACAAATATCTTGACATCAATGACAACACCGATTAGGCACATACTTGCAACAAAGTCATGGATCTTGAATCTACAAATGAAGTCTGGGAAAATTTGAAAAATCTATATGAAAGAGATGATTCTATGAAAGAAGCCAACCTACAGGGTTTCAAAGATAAATATGAGAATTTGAAGATGAAAGAAGATGAAAACATTACATCCTTCATGCAAAGGGTTGATGAACTTGTCAATGGAATAAAAGGTATGAGAGGTACTATTGGTGATAAGGAAGTTGTGATGAAAATTCTTAGATCACTACCTAAGTCATACAGTCATAAAGTAGCTACAATTGAAGAAGTAATGACTGTGAAAACTATTGATAGAGATCAACTACTTGGAAAGCTTACAGCCTTTGAGATGAGAGAATTTGGTGATGCCCTGCCGAAAGTTGAGACATCTTTTAAAGCTAGTACTTCAGAAAAGATCTCCAGAGCTAGGAAATATAAGGTGGATGATGACTTTGATGAAATTGAAGCTAACTTTGTTGACAAGTTGCAAAGAGGTTCTGGTAAGTTCAAAGGCAAATTACTTTTCAAATGTTTTTCATGTGGTAAAGTAGGTCATTATGCTTCCAGATGTCCTGAAAGAATTGAAAGAAATAGGAAAGATTTTAAAGCAGGCCTAGAGCTCTAAAGAAATGCTACTATGTTAGAGATTTTGATTATGAAGGTGTGACTGATGATGGGTTTGATGATGCCAGTACTAGTGCAAATGAATGCTTGTTTATTGCTATTAAAGAAGAACCTATGTCTACTAATCCTGCTAGTTGTGTGAAGGAAGAAAAACCAGTTGAAGAAAGTGCTTTAGTTGTTCAGGTTGAGAAAGATAAGGATAAATGGATTATTGATAGTGGATACTCACATCACATGACCAGTGACAAAAGTAAGTTTGTAAGTTTGGAAAAGCATGATGGAGGATTGGTTAGGTTTGGAGACAATGCAGCTGGTAAGATTTGTGGAAAAGGATCTATTTCATTTGATGGAAAGCATAATACTGACAATGTCCTATATGTGAAGGGTTTGAAGCATAATCTTTTGAGTGTTGGTCAGATGTGTGACAAAGGATATGATATGAGATTCAAAGATGATGGGTGCAAGATCATGGAAAGCTCTAGAATAGAAATTGCTACCGGTAAGAAGACCAGAGGTAAC
This sequence comes from Cunninghamia lanceolata, assembly GCA_027924645.1. NCBI lineage: Eukaryota > Viridiplantae > Streptophyta > Pinopsida > Cupressales > Cupressaceae > Cunninghamia > Cunninghamia lanceolata. Next base: position 15,286,379 of record BSBN01000194.1, on the reverse strand, counting down.
ATTTATTAGTTAAGAGGAACTAATGATTACTGTTTATTGGCCCAGGCAGATGAAAGTTGGTTATGGCATAGAAGGATGTGTCATATAAACTTTGATAATCTGGTAAAGATAAGTTCATGTCAGACTATGAGATATTTACCAAAACTTGTGAAACCCACCAATACCATTTGTAAGGAATGTCAATTGGGGAAGCAAACAGGAACAAGTTTTAAGAGCAAAGAGAAATTTTCTGTCGATTTGTTGGAACTAGTGCATACAGATCTCTGTGGTCCTACAAGGATGAGAAGTCTACAAGGTGACAGGTACTTCATGTTGCTTATTGATGATTATTAGAGAATGACTTGGGTTACTTTTCTAAAAGATAAATCAGAAGCCCTAGAGAAGTTCAAATCTTTTAAGGCAATGGTTGAGAATGAAATAGAGTTGAAAATCAAATGCTTTAGGTCTGATAGAGGAGGTGAGTTTACATCAAATGAATTCAACATTTTCTGTGAAGAGCATGGAATAACGAGACAACTGTCTGCACCTAGGACTCCTCAGTAGAATGGAGTTGTGGAAAGAAAAAATAGGACAGTGCAAGAGGTTGTTAGGACAATGATGAAGGAAGCAGTTTGTTGGATGTTTTTTGGAAAGAAGCTATACATACTGTTGTCTACATTCAAAATAGAGTTCAAGTGAAAGGTAATGGTACTAAAACTCCCTATGAATTGTGGTATGGAAGAATTCCAACAGTAAGATATTTCAAAGTCTTTGGAAGCAAATGCTATATTAGAAGAGATGAAGATCTAGGGAAATTTGATGCAAGATGTGATGAAGGAATCTTCCTTGGATACTCTATCAAGAGCAAGGCCTACCGGTGCTACAACAAAAGGTTGAAAAATATTGTTGAGAGTGCAATGTGAAGGTGGATGAAGATAAATGAAGAAAATCAGATCAGAATGGCTATGAATTAGATGAACCTGCTACTACAACTTATGAAGAAAATGTTGAACAAGAAGATAGTCAAGATGAAGAAGAAAAGGCTCCAAAAGTTGTTGCTAAGACCCCCAGGTATGTAAGATTAATCAATCACTCTAAAGATCAAATTATTGGAGACAAAGACAAAGGAATACTGACAAGGAAAAGAGTTGTAGAGGAACAAGTGAATTACTGTTTGCTCTCTACAGTTGAACCAAAAACTGTGAATGAATCCTGCAATGATGAAAATTGGGTAAAGGCAATGGAGGAAGAACTAATGCAGATAGAGAAGAATGAAACGTGGGAATTAGTTCCTAGACCTACTGACAAAAATGTTATTGGAACCAAATGGGTCTTCAGGAATAAGCTAAATGAAAATGGAGAGGTTGTAAGGAATAAAGCAAGGCTTGTGTGCAAAGGATATTCTCAAATTGAAGGAATAGATTTTGAAGAGACTTTTGCTCTAGTAGCTTGGATTGAAGCAATCAGAATGTTTTTGGCATTTGTAGCTCATAAAGATTTCAAAGTGTATCAAATGGATGTGAAATCTGCATTCTTGAATGGTGAATTAGAAGAGGAAGTCTACATTGAACAACCAGAAGGATTCCAACTATCAAATTAAGGTGATTTGGTATGCAGGTTGAAGAAAGCATTGTATGGACTCAACCAATCTCCTAGGGCCTGGTATGAAAGGTTGGATAAGTACTTATTACAGTTAGGTTTTAGTAAAGGTACTAAGTACTGACAGTAATCTCTATTTCAAGATTAATGATGATCTAATTTTGATTGTTGAAGTATTTGTTGATGATATCATCTTTGGAGGAAATGAAGGTATGTGTATGGAATTTGTTGGTGAAATGCAAAAATAGTTTGAGATGTCTATGTTTGGTGAGATGAATTTCTTTCTGGGTCTATGAATCAATCAATCAGATAAAAGAATCTTCATAACTCATTCTAAGTATGTGAAAGAGATGTTAAAGAAATTTGGGATGGAAGACTCTAAAATGGTATGTACTCCCATGGTGACTGGTTGCAAATTGAGCAAAAATGATGAATCACCCAAGACTGATCAAAAAAAGTATAGATCCATGATTGGAGGATTGCTTTATCTAACTCAAACCAGAATTGCTATTATGCATGCAGTTTGTCTTGTTGCAAGATTTCAAGCTGATCCAAGAGAATCGCATCTGATGGCAGTTAAGAGAATCCTGAGGTATTTAAAAGGCACTCTAGATCATGGCTTATGGTATCCAAAGGATAATGATTTCACTCTTAGTGCTTATATAGATGCTGATTGGGCTAGAGATATTGATGATAGGAAGAGTACAAGTGGAGGTGCTTTCTTCTTGGGAAATAGATTGGTTTCATGGTTGAGAAAGAAACAAGATTCGATCTCTTTGTCAACTGTAGAAGCAAAGTATATTGCAGCAGCATGTTGTTGTACTCAAGTGCTATGGATGAAGTAGACTTTGAATGATATAAGAGTTGTTTATGAAGATCCAATTGTAATCTTGTGTGACAATACAAGTGCCATAAATATTTCCAAGAATCTAGTGATGCACTCAAGAACAAAGCATGTATCTATAAGGTATCACTTTTTGAGAGAGAAGGTGATAGAGAATGAAGTAAAGTTGGAATATGTGTCCACAAAGGATCAAATCGCAGATATCTTCACCAAACCTCTGCCTAAGGATACTTTTGAGTATCTCAGAGCAAAGTTAGGGGTCATTACCCCTCCTACCTTGAACTAAGATGCATAAGAATGCATCAATCTAGTAATGTTCAAAGTCTCATTCCTTGATCTGGATTGATGTTTTGAGAGCTACCACTCAAGGGGAGTAGCTAGATGTGTTGGTAACAGTTTAGTTAAATTAGAGCAACAAAATGCAAGCATATGCCCTTTGCCATTGATGTCAAAGGGAGAGAGAAATCATGTGAAAAACATAGAGGGAGAAATAATGTAGATGTGTAAAGAGAAAGGGGGAGAATCTTGTCTTGATGGTCTTTTTAGTTTTTCATGTCATATGTTGATATCAATGATAAAGGGGGAGATTGTTGCAAGTATGTGCCTAATCGATGTTGTCATTGATGTCAACATATATGTGTTGTCATTGGTGTCAACTATGCTCTTATTTTGTTGCTTGCCTGTAATAAGTGACATGCTTTATATTTATTTATGCAAGTGATCCTGATGTTGAGGATATTGAGAAAATTAGCTCCTCCGGTAAAAATAGTAAGTTGCAGAGGAAATAGTGTATTGCATACAGAAGAACAGTCTAGAAGATTGCTCCGCATTTCCTGTAAAATGGATATCTTTGTCTATGGATTAGAAGGTATTTAGAAATCTGTATAAAGATATTATATTCCAAGTTTGAGCCTCCAGTATGAAAAATTGAGTGAGTTGTGTTTGTATACACCTAAAATTGACATGACTCTACTTAAATAAATATTTTAAATATTTATTTCACCTTCACATTCCTCTATCAATAAATAAATAAATTTATTTATTTATTTGATTCATCTCCTCTCATTTAATTAAATAAATTACATTTATTTATTTAATTAAATTCATCTACATCAACTACATTCTTCTAACTAATTAAATAATTTTAATTATTTAATTAAAACCTTTTATTCTTCCAAATTTAAATAAAATGCAATTTTATTTAAATTAAAATCTTAAATCTCCACAAAAATAAAATATATTCAATATTTTATTTTATTCCTCCAAATTATCTACAAATAATTAAATAAATCTATTTATTTAATTATGCTTTCTTATCTTCCAAAAATCCTCATATCTTCTAAAAATACATTGCTCTTATCATACAAAAAGAAAAAGCTGAGTTAAAGCAATTTTAAAGCAACTGTGCTCTTAAATTAGAAAAATAAATTCTAATTTAAGAAAAACAAAACTCATCTTCATCAACAAAGTAGTTAACTCAACATAGCTTCTTTTTGAATGACACGTCTTTCTTCCATTTGTTGCATGTTCCTCAACAATCCTCCTCTGTTGATCTTCTCATTTCTTCTCAACTGTTGATCCTCTCTCACACAACTCTATAAATACAACACTCTTCTTCTTCATTTCATCATCCATCGTTTAAGCAAACTTATGCTGCAGAAACACAAGCGCACCTTTGGCACCCCATCTCACATAGCACTTCACTACCATCCACTCTTATTCGTGTTTGAAGTTCATCTTCAAATACAAGCAAGTATCATAGCTATTATGTCCTTGTCATCTTCAACAAGCAAGGGAGCATATGCTTCTGAGGGCTTCATCATTATCAAGATCAAGAGAAGATAGGCGAACAATAGAAGGCGAAAGGTAAGAGGTTGTAAGTATCACACTTTGTTATTGTTATTTCCTTCTTTCCTTCATATTCTATTGATGTTTGGGTTTGTTATTATATTTGATTAATCCACATTTTCACCCTCACATTTTGGCACCCACCGTGGGCCCTTGCCCCTCTATCTAATCAAAAACTAAGTTTTTCTAAGTGACAGGTCCGTATAGGTGTCGTACAGGTTTCTGACAGAGGCATTTGGTGCATTTATCCTCTCAAACGGCTCTTCTACCTCCTGTCGTGGTGCACAGAGTACTCCGGCGCATCCAACCTCCAAGACAGTGCATCTGCCTTCTATTTCGGCGCTTATGACACTACGACACATTCATCATTTGTGACGGCACATCCGATCCCTGTTCTGACGCTTTGTATTTTCGGTGCATATACCTTCTGAAACGGCGCATTTACACCGTATAATAATGCATCTGTTAAAATAGCACATATATCTCTTGTTACAATGCTTTTGACGCCTGTCTTAGTGCTTTTGTACAATGGTGCATGCAAGTTTTGTTTCTACACATTCAGACTGCATTACGACGCTTCTGTTCTGCATTCTATTTTTAGGGTTTTTTGTTTGATTTTTATGTTTGAGCTAACAGTTGTTTTGCAGGATTAGAGGTTGGATTAGATCATTTTAGCTGCATTGATTAGTTCATTTAGACTAATTAGGGGAAAAAGTAACAAAAAAAAATGTATGCATGCAAAGTCCACATAGTCTTTAACTAGGAAGGAGAGTAATTGAACCACTGCTATCTTTGCATTGTTGATTTCCTTCATAGATTAGATCATTGCTATCTCAACAAACGAGAATGAACATTGCTATGTCTTAAACACTTCCAAGTTAACAACCACGTGAGTACACAAGTAGAATAGCTCATTTAGTTTTTCTACTTTTAACTAGGTTTGGATTAATCAATGTATTATGTGACTGTGAATGACAATAGGCTTATGCTCTCCCCTTAACTGGGTGACTAGAACGCTAGACTTATTATTCCATCTATTTAACCTTTAGGGGGGCCTGCCCTTGGATGCCCACCTGTCCAAGTGGGATCGACCCTGAGTGGTAACAGGCTAAAGCCAAGCCCTACCAAGCCACTTAAAATAAACTGTGCTTGAGGTGAAAACCTCCTACAACGAGTGCTGATGTGTTACACCAATGGCCAACCTCCCCCAAAACCTTCTAAGGCATAACCCTTAGAGGCTGGGAGACTCCATAATGGAGAGTAGTACCGCCGCATGTGTAACCACTCGAACGGTTGCCCTGACTACGAACCAATTGTTTAGTAAGCCAAAAACCCCTATTTGTTGATGCAAAGGGCAAAGCTCTTGAAGCGGCCTTGATTCATGTGACTCTTAGTAGAGGTAGTAGGAACAATCCTAAGGTTCAGTGGGGGTACGAGCCTAAGGAAACCTGGATTTGGTATGTGTGAGAAGTGAGTGCCGTGGAGGGGAGTTGGTGCTACCAAATCCTGAAGCTACATGCTTTGAGTATGCACAGCTAGAGGATTCAACGAATATTGTCCTATCCACCCTAGGGTGTACTTGTTTTTGAGTCAAAATAGTCCAAAAATACAAAAAAATAACAACAAATAAAAATCATGAAAGCTTCTATGTGTTTGCTATGTCTTTGCCATAATTGAAATTCAATTCCTAACAACACTAAGTTTTTAAACCAAAAATAGAAAAATCTTGAAAAACGTTCCAAAAACTTTGAAGAAAACAAGCAAAAAAACCAGAATTGTGCATCTGAAACGACTTGCAACGCATTCAAATCCTGTTATAGCGCATTTGAAACAAAACCAGAATTACGCATTTGCCCCGACTAGTGGCGCATTTGTTGAGACTTGCAGCGCTTTTAAACTCTGTTGCAGCGCATTTAAAATATTGCCAATGTTGCGCATTTGATCTGACTTGTAGTGCATTTGCACTCTGTTCTGGTGCATTTGTTTTTGTGCATCCAAACCAGTTAGCTTTTCTGGCCTTGTGTGAATGGTAAACCAATTAGAATATATTGGTCAAAAACTCCAATATCTACAATTGCAAATAAACTTAGGTCCCTCGCCCCAAGATTGTGTAGCAATTTCTCAACAAATCCAAGTCTTACAACAAGAAATGATAATCTTGCAAGCTAAACGTGCCAGTACCAACTACGCCTCGCCCCAAAATCGTATATCCTTTTCCCATACTCGTGACAAGGCAAGCACCACGCCAAGTTGGAACTTGTATACCACTCCATCTACTAGTCCTCCTTCATCATCTTCTAAGACACATATTCCAAAGCATACCAGTTCTACACCAACACCACCATCAAGTTCCACAAGCTCTAAACCGACAACCAAGGAATCCTCAAATGATTTATGGAAAAGAATTTTTCCAAATTTATACAACCAGAGAAAAGCTAGGGAGAAAGCTAAATCCCCTCATTCACCTATCCATACACCTACCAATGATGTGATCCAAGGGCAGAGAGTCAACCATGTCCCCAAATTCTAGTCCTTGACCTTACAAAAGATGCTTCCAATAACATGTCAAATCCTGCAACCCCTTCATGTCATCCGCAACCCCTTGAGCTTATCAAAGAGTCTCCTACCATGAACCAAAGTCAAGGTCCGTCGCACCTTCATGTTGTTGACCAAAAGCCTATCCAAGAGTCTTCTACCTCAACTTCAATTCAATCACATCAAGAGTTATGTCAAGAGTACACTTTAGAGCATGTGGAAACATCAACCCCTTGTCTAAATCAAGATCAAAGCACACCCATCCGATCCCTACATAACCTCTATCTTTTCGGTGATCCTATACCTATACATGAGCAACAAATCCAATTTCCAACCATGCATAACCAATATCTTTTCCATGATCAAGATACTACCTTTGATGAAGAAGCTATCCATGAGAAACTTGATCCTACATGTGAGAAGGAAATCCAACTCCAACCCATCCATAACCTTTATCTATTCTATGATCAAGATATTCCCTATGAAGAAGATGTCCTTGAACAACTTGATCCCATACCTATCTATGAGCAAGAAACCTCCATTACTCCTATCCATCTTCCATCTAGTCCTATCCATGATCCAACAACTTCCACTTCCCTTGATGAGACACTTGCCTCCCAAGTGCACATGGATGATCAACCCAATAACTTGGACCCTAAAGAGCATAATGAAAATCAAGATTCTAACGATCCTCCTCCATCTATTATCGACCATGTTGCAAATCCATTATCATATCCCCTTGATCTCACTACCTTCATGCATGAATGTTCTTCCTTAGAACACCACCAACCATTGTCTACCTCGTCACCTTCCTCATCCAATAAGGAACTCATGTCTAGTGCACCTATACATAATCCCATGGTCCACCGCATACTCCAGAATATGAACTATCAAGGTAAAGGCTTAGGCCTTCATGATCAAGGTATTTTGGAACCTATCCATGTCAAAATTCCTCCACCCTCATATGGCCTTGGATACATACCCCAAGATGAACAATTCAAAGATGTTGGTACTTCCACTCCTCCTAAGTTCACCATTTTCCATCACAAACCCTATCATGTCCCCAAAATATATGTTGTCATTCCACCTCCATCATCTTACAATTGTCAAAAGCATGTGACCATACACCTTCCACCATCCAATCTACCTCTGCTACTTCCAAATCCTACTACCCCTCCATGCATTTTACCACCACTTCTTCCAACACCTTATTCATCATCCTCTAAATATCCCAATCATGATCAACAAATGCACATGTTGTCTAAACAACGAGCTTCCAATAACCTCACTTCCACCATCCCAAGAGAATTCAACAGAAAAAAGTTGGATGCCTCTACCTATCAAGTCAAAAATCGTAAGAGTCTTCATGACCTAGGATACAAAAGCCAAGAATCAAAGAATTATCCATATCAAAAACTGCATACACCCACACACCTCAATGTCAAACTGAAAAAGGTGTGGGTCCCCAAGCAACAAATCATTACCTCAGAAGCTGCACCAAAGCTACAAATACCCAAACCCATACCTTCACAAGCAAAGTCTAAAAGAAAAATGGTTTGGGTACCTAAGCAAAAAGCCATCAAGTCAAGTGAGGCATCCACCTCTCACAAATCCCAACCATCCACTTTCTCCTTTTCCATCCAAAAATTGCATTCCATTCAAAAGTATCAAATCCTTCCATCCCACATGACAAGCAAAAATTAGAAAAATATGAAGTCTATGTGGGTCCCTAAATTCCTAAATCATTCCTCCACCAAGCAAAAATCTCCATTGCTTCCCACACCACTTGCCTATCATAAGCTTCAATGTTTATCACAGTATGTGCAACCATTAGTCATGATCCCCTTCCATTCCACAACATTTCCACATTCCTCCATCTCCCCTTCCTTCCACTACTATCCTACATATCTTCCCCATCCTACTCCCATGGTCCATGCTTTTGCATAAGCTTTCCAATATGTATATCCACATCATAATCCACTATTGCACCTTCCATAATCTAATATCTACCATTCTCCATCTCACTTTCATGCAATCCCCTACCAACATCTATGAGCACAATAGACATGGTCTGTGTGACAACATACATCTAGCGGGACTATTACCTTTCAAGGAACTAGATACTTGATTCTCTCCTTATCCATATCCACCTTCTCCTATCTAAATATTCAAAAAAAAAAAAGAGTAAAGAGAAATCCCTTCGTCCAATGGTGAAAACTTGGCAAACAGGTGCCTTGGATAGGTACCATGATGAAAACCTGGTAAACAGGTGCCATGTGGAAAGTTGATCTCCTACATCACCTACACTTGGGGGCACCTTGTCTCATTGACATATCACTCTTCTCCTATCAGTTTCCTTCCATACCATTTCCTATCATATCCTTCTATCCATTACATACCTATCCTGTCATGTCCATCCATCCTGATCTTTGCTTCCTCTATTTCTTTGATCTTGATAAAGATTGGGGGCACAATGTTGACAAATGTTTTTGAATGACTCTTGACATACCTTATCCCTCCAAACCATGCAAATCCTTCATTATCCTCTCATCCTCCTCCTTCGTCTTAAGCATCACCATGAAAAATCCTAAAGTATTCTACCTACAAGGGGGCACGTTTTTCCTATGCGACATAGTCCTTGGAGATCACATCCTTGTTTCCTTCTACCTAACCACCCATTCCCTTCCTTATCACCAATGCATCTACCTATCTGTGGTGTTTCCTTGTCATCAGTATCATCAGATCCATATCTGATCCATGTCTGTTCCATATTTGACCCATGTCTGTCATATCATGCCTCATCTGATCCATATCTAATCCATATTTGTTCCATACTTGATCCGTATCTATTTCATATCATGTCTCATCTGATCCATATCTTATGTGCATGGTCCAAGTCCCGAACTACGTGGCCTCTGCGGCATCCCATAGGCAAGGCCATTGTCAATGCACCCTCGAGGCTCCGCTTCCCATCCATTCCATATCTTGTCATCTGTCCTTCTCTCTATCCACGTCTACACCCTTTCACTAGACAAGCATGCGCAGCAAAACAAGCTTCCCCAAACAAAAATCTTAACCCAAAAACATCAACCTATCCAAAGCAAAAAGTAGAGCGCCATACCAAAACACTCAAACTAACTCTATATCAATTATGGCAAGAAGACACATCTAATGCAAGAATGCTTTGTGTTTTTACAGGTTAACTTACACAGTCTTGAATTTTTGTCATTATGTTTTCCTATGCTACTCAAGGATGCCAAAAGCTAGAGATGCTATGATGGGGGCATAATCTTTTTCTTTGTCTGCTATTTGTGGATCAAACTTTAGTAATGTGACAACTTTTGTCTAACGACATGATCAGCAAAAGATCATCGAGGACTCCAAGGTCTAGACATGAAAAGGGGCAATCCTTGTCTATTGAAACGCAAGAAATACTTAGGTCATCTAGATTCAATTTTGACTAGATGCTTGTATTAACTTGCTAAATCAAAATCCATGTAAGTGATACTCAGGTCATCTCGGTTTAATTATACCTAGATGCTTGTATTTTCTTACAACATAATAAATGCCCAATGATGAAAGCAAAGTACTTGCGCTCTAATGATGAAAAATATCCATATCCATAACATATCCAATTACATTTCATATCCATATCAGTATCCATATCCCATGCAATAAAATTCTATGCAGCGTATCAATGTTTACAAAGAAAAGCTTGTGATTTCTTCTGTCGAGTCATTCTTCTATCAATCAAATTTCTATCTATCATCATATCTTTCATCCTTGTCCAGTCAATCTAAACAATGATCCAAATGCAAGTCTATCGTTAATCCATACCAATCATGTTAGTCAATCTTGTCAAATGATCCACTCATAATCAGTGGTCTTGATCCTAATCTTGTTGTAAACCATATCAATCAGTCATAACTATCCTTCGTGTTGCTCTAGGGATATATCATTCCCCGCCATGACAACACTATTGTGTATTGTTATCATATCAAATGTCTTAGATAGGATGTTGCATTGTCGAAACCAGACCCGGAGTCTTATACGACATGTTTCATTCCTGAAACCAGACAACATCGATCTATATCCTTGGTTTACCACTCGACAGGGGCAATACCTTGTTTGTTCTTGTATCATTTGTGCATACTTGCTTACTTGCTTGTGTGTGTTATCATTTTATCTTGCATCACATATCATTCACCATCTTTCTTCTGCATCCAACCATTTCTTGTCATGTTTCTCCTCTTCTTCATCATGAGATTGTCCATCTCACGCCTTTCTATCGTATCCCCGTACAATCTCCCAAGGGGGCATCCTGTCGTTAAACTTGTACCAGGGCAAATTGGGGCATGTATCATTTTCAGACAATCTTATTCTTTGAAACAACGTGATAAAACACATTGCATCAAAGAGGGGCAAAATGTATACACCTAAAATTGACATGACTCTACTTAAATAAATATTTTAAATATTTATTTCACCTTCACATTCCTCTATCAATAAATAAATAAATTTATTTATTTATTTGATTCATCTCCTCTCATTTAATTAAATAAATTACATTTATTTATTTTATTTAATTCATCTACATCAACTACATTCTTCTAACTAATTAAATAATTTTAATTATTTAATTAAAACCTTTTATTCTTCCAAATTTAAATAAAATGCAATTTTATTTAAATTAAAATCTTAAATCTCCACAAAAATAAAATATATTCAATATTTTATTTATTCCTCCAAATTATCTACAAATAATTAAATAAATCTATTTATTTAATGTTGGGAATTAAGGTGTCTCAACCTTGGTAATTCTATGCATTTGTAATGTTTGTATTTATTATTCAATTGCTTATGTTGTAAATAATTGGAAATTCCACTTTGTCATATTGTGGGATGTGGCATGGTGATGTGTCAATCCTACATGGATTATGACAACTTGTTATTTTGTCCTCACATGAGGAGATAGGCATCCCACTTAGTGGTAGGAATATTCTGCCATGTGTCGGCACCTTCTATGTTGTGTAAGGAATGTTTGACCGAAACGGTTATGATGGATTCCTATGACGAATCTATGACATGTAAGAGTCGAGAATAGAAGGTTTTAAGACAGGTAATGACATGTGTCATGAAGTATCTTTGAATGAGGCATATTTGGGTGCCCCAAGGTAGAATATGATGTGTTGTAAGAGAATATGCTATTTATAGCATGTGTATGACAGATTCTCTTACAACTGTAAGTTGTAACCGCTATGACAGATTCTATGACGGTTGTAAGTGTTGTAAGAGCATCTATCATAGCCCATTTTAGAAATAGGCAACCTCTTTGGGATGGGAGTTGTGGACAAGTGTCAGACACATTCTACAATGTTGACCAAGTGTCCTTAGGCGTGGGTTTTGGTCCAAGATGCCATATTGGACACCCATTCCAAGAAAGGTCCAAAATTGCCTTGTATGTTCTATTTAAACAGGTGCTTGGAGATGGAGTTTGTATCACAGGTTTACAGGTACTGATATGCTGCCAGATTGACTCCAGACATGAGTGTCGAAGACCATTGAAGCTTGCATTGCAAGTGTATTGTAAACATTTTTTCATATTTGTTAATACATTGTGCAGGTTTCTGAGTGTGGGGATTTTCACTCGATAAGGGTTTTCCCCACCGTAAATCTTTGTCTCTCTTCTTCTATCTTCTTTCTGGCTCTTGTCTTTTGCTACTGTATCTCATGTTAATGGTTTAACATCTCTGTAATAGTTAGGATAAATTTGAATTTGCATAGCCCTCTCCTCAATAGATTAGTGTAGGAAGCGTTTCGGCACACCTAGCTTCCTTTCATTTAATTATGCTTTCTTATCTTCCAAAAATCTTCATATCTTCTAAAAATACATTCCTCTTGTCATACAAAAAGAAAAAGCTGAGTTAAAGCAATTTTAAAGCAATTGTACTCTTAAAATAGAAAAATAAATTCTAATTTAAGAAAAACAAAACTCGTCCTCATCAACAGAGCAGTTAACTCAACATAGCTTCTTTTTTAATGACACATGTCTTTCTTCCATTTGTTGCACATTCCTCAACAATCCTCCTCTGTTGATCTTCTCATTTCTTCTCAACCATTGATCCTCTCTCACACAACTCTATAAATATAACCCTCTTCTTCTTCATTTCATCATCCATCGTTTGAGCAAACTTATGCTGCAGAAACACAAGCGCGCCTTTGGCACCCCATCTCACATAGTACTGCACTACCATCCACTCTTATTTGTGTTTGAAGTTCATCTTCAAATACAAGCAAGTATCATAGCTATTATGTCCTTGTCATCTTCAACAAGCAAGGGAGCATACGCTTATGAGGGCTTCATCATTATCAAGATCAAGAGAAGATAGGCGAACAATAGAAGGTGAAAGGTAAGAGGTTGTAAGTATCACACTTTGTTATTATTATTTCCTTCTTTCCTTCATATTCTATTGATGTTTAGTTTGTTATTATATTTGATTAATCCACATTTTCACCCTCACAGTGTTCCCCAGAGTGAAAACTACTTTTTCTGTATGTTTGGTGGTGAGAGGGAGAAAGTATTATGCTCTGCATTCCTCTGCATTGTAGTATTTTGGTCTGCAGTTCTAGAGTTAAGTTTGGAATGATGATGAGTGCCTTCAACTTCAATGGTTCATGATTTGGTGGTCTGTAAGCTATCATTTCCTTATGACAGTGGCTGACAATGTTGTTCTTGTCCTCCGATTTGAAGAATCTTCTTGATAGTGGTTGGAGATCATGCAATTGTTCCCAGTTATTACAATGTGCTTGTAGATGTCTCCTGATCATGTTCCTATCTTTGGGTTGGTCTACAAAGAGAAAATTGGATCATGGATGAAGAATGTTCTTAGCAGACCTAGTGTTCTCACCAGTCTTGGCTGAATTGGTTGATTTCACGAATTGCGGAGATGCATTGAAGATTGTAGAAGCGTGTTGTGGCATAGGAGATTAGATTTGAGTCCTAGCTAAGGCATGGCATGATCTGCATATATCTTTACATCTTTTCCTTAGCTAAATCTTTGTATTAGTTTAGACATATTTTTATGTATGTTTTTGTAATGTCGACCTTGGGGATTATTCCAATGGTTGATGAATGTATTGCCGACCTTGATGTACATTCCAAGGTTGATGACTTGTATAAAAACTTGTAATGTAATTGCGAAAAATGGATGAACATGCAAATATGAAGCGATAAGTGCAAAGGTGTGAAAGAGCAGTGCAAAGAAGTCATATTATGCTTCAATGGAATTGAATCTAGGCATGGAGTAGATTTTATTCAATCAGTTCATCATTTTGGTAGTGAGCCACCCTTTGGCAATGATCCGTTCTTTGCAGTGAGCCTCTATTTTTTCGGTATTGTTATAATTCATTTTTTTTGTGGGCTAACACCCACCGTGGTTTTTCTCTTTTAGGGTTTTCCACGTAAAAATCTAGTGTCTTATGTGTTAATGTGTTGAGCTTCTTATTTCATGCTTTCATGGTTAAATCTGAATAACAGTAAATAACAGTTTAATGCGTTGTTGTTCATAAGTGTTCAAAGTTTTAAGGACAATTGATTCACCCCCCTCTCAATTGTACAGTGCACTTCAACAATATATTTAGGAACAACTTCTACAAAGTATCACTCTGGTGTGGACCCATTATTTGTGTCCCTATTGATAAATGGGAAAGTGTTGCATAATTGCATGATAGACTCTAGTGCATCCACTAGCGTAGTGCCCAAAGAAATCATGAATTAGCTTGGGTTGAAATTTTCAAATACATATGGTAAATGCTTTACTATGAACTTTAGAGAGATACCTATTATTGGATTAATTAATGGGGCTTATTTTAGGCTCACTATGTTTCCAAAAATAGAGTGTTTAATGAATATTACAATTTTTTACCTCCTAGCAAGATGGGAAATGTTGTTGTCAAGGAATTGGTCTGCTACCATAAGTAGTAGTATTTAAATGGATTCACCCTATGCTAAGATCCCTATAGATGGAAAATAAGTAAATCTTATGAGTGAGAAAAGAATGTCATGCATGGTTAATAATGTTACTGATAAAGATAATGAAGTCTGCTACGTAGACACTGGTATGAATTGCTTTGTAAGAAATGTTGATATTGACCAACATGAAGTAGATCTCGAAACCTTACCAAAAAATGGGCAAGCAAATCCTAATGGTGTATGGAAGATGTTCTTTGATGGAGTTTGTTCTAGAGAAGGGTCTAGAGTTGGAGTGTTTCTCATTTCACCTAATCAAAAGATGTTTATATTTCCTTTCAAGCTAAAATTTCAATGCACAAACAATGTCACTAAATATGAGGCATTGATCCTTGGGATGAATCTTCTCTTAAGCATAATATAAAAACCTATAAATCTATGGTGACTCTGAGTTGGTGATTTCTTGAGTAAGAGGAAAGTATGCAACAAAAATAAAGAGCTGAGGTAATATAGGAATGTTTCCTTAGATACTCTTGAGTTGTTCCAGGCTTGGCATTGAATGGATTGGGAGAGAAAATAATACTGTCACTGATAATTTGGCCACCATGTCAACAATGTCCAATGAAGATTTGATATCCCCATTGTGTAGTACAAATGTTGAAGTACTCACAAGGCCAACAATACCTAATAGCATCTACAATTGGCATGTATTTGATAATGACAGTCAAATCTATAAGTTTTTAAACTATGTGGGAGAATTTGAAGAACACTACATTGAATAGAAGCCCATGGTGGAGATGGTGGATGGAAAAGAATGCTTGTGGAATTGAGATCATCCTGTAGGGAGTTGAACTGGCCATTTCTCCCAAAAGGTGCACCTATCAGGAAACCGCTACCATCCCAGATAAAGACCAATGGGAGGCGGTTAAGCCATGTCATGAATCCTAAAGGGGGACGCTAACTTTTTTGCCAACAATCCCCCCTCAGCATTATCCGAGGGGATTTGAACCCGTGACCCGGCTCTGATACCAATTGTTAGTTTCAAGACAGACAACTGAGAGGGGGGGTGAATTAGTTGTCCCAAAACTTTCCTTTGATTAACCACTTAAATCCTTCTTATAATTCAGCAGCATAGTAATAAATCAATCATGAAAACACAATGTAATAATTCAAGAGCAGAAACACATTAACACATATGACACCAAGATTTTAACGTGGAAAACCCGGTTAAGGGAAAAACCACGGGGTAACTAACCCAAGATTGTATTCTCTGTTAAAAGAATACGAAAAACAAGATGGCACATGCCAATTAGGGTTCATTGCCCAAGCACACTACTCACAAGAGGCCCACTTCCTACAGGAGACACACTGTCTACAGAATTATAAATATTACATACTTGAACTGAAGAATAGCATCTTCACCATGCTTGAGTCAATTCCATTTAAGTCCAACACTTCTGCTCTGCCTTTCACTATTCTCCTCTCTACCACACTCTCATCATCGCCAAGATGCTTTTGAAATGACTTCACAACTCTTATTTATACAAGACATCAACTTTGGGATAATCATCAAAGTCAACATACTTTATAGAGAAAATACACAAATACAACTTGACTAATTACAAAAGAATTCATGTGAATCACTACACTATCAGCTACATAGATTTGGGACTTCAATCTTCTTTGAGGAACATGCCATGCTTTGCAAAACATCTTCAAGATCATCTGTAAGATGTTTAAATCATCCGGTTGACCAAGTTTAGGAAGAACATCATCATCCGGAAATAATTCTTCAATCATGAGCTCAATCTTCAATGCAGACCACCAACACAAACTGGACATAATCCAAAGAGCCCCACAAGCTTGCATGAATCACCAAGAACATCCACACTACTTCTGCTTACAAAAATCATTCTCTCCTTCATCCGGAACCTCAAGAAAATAGTCTGTCATCACTGCCATATTGGAATAGACTCCAGACCATAAACCAATTGTTTATTCAATTCTCATTGACTTCCTAAACACTCCACCAAATCCGTAGAACAAGATATTGCATTTCTGGATCTCACCAGACCTATTTGTGTCACTCTGTCACCTCTGAACATCTGCCAGAACTGGTTTTACTCATATGGCCATAACTTCTTGTAATCTTCCTGTGGACCTCTCAAATCTTTACTGGATCACCTTTAGACACATATCTAAAGACCCTTTGATGCGTAACCTCTAATCTTCATCTTAGATAGGATCTTTACTTCACTGTCTTCACTGTTCTTCTCTGTTCCTGATAGGACTAATTTTCTCAATATCCTCAGCATACAACTCATCCAATCCTTGACATCAATGCAACAGGAGTATGTTGACATCAATGACAACACTGGTTAGGCCCATACTCGCAACAATCTCCCCCTTTGTTATTGATGGCAACATATGATGTGAAAAACTATTTTAACCATCAAGACAAGAACTTCTCCTCACTGACTAACATAACTCCCCCTATCAACAACAACCATTCACATGTCTTCTCTTCATTTACTGCTCCCCCTTTGATAAGCAACCACTTTTTGTTTTTCACATGTCTTCTCTTCCCCTTTGACATCAATGTAAAAGGGCTTAATTCCCTAAGGTTTGGTAGATCTGGAAAGAGCATTTGATGGTGCTAATAGATTTAAAGCTAAATCCCATCTAGTAAATAAGAAGGATGTAGAGGTTAGTTTGGGAATTGAATACGCACCAAGCTATGTATACATTGGAAATTAGTTAAGCCCTACAACCAAGAAAATGTTTATTGACTTGTTGAGCAAGTTCAAAAAGGTGTGTTCATGGTCTTACAATGAACTTAAATCTTACAGAGAGGACTTATTTCAGCATGAAATTCCATTGAAGTCGAATGCTAAGCCATTCAAGTAGAAGTAAAGACTAATAAATCCTACTCTAGCTCCTGATATGCAGTAAGAACGTGCTAAACTTAGAGATGGAGGTATCATCAAACTAATTATATGTTGGGAAAAGTGTCTCAACCTTGTGATTACAAGCAGTGTAATTTTTAGTGTTATAAAAATGAATAAACATAAATTTTGGGCTATAGAGTTGATTTTTGGCCAAAATAATTGTTCATGGATTCCCAACACCACTTCCATGGATGATCGATGTGTAAATCACTTTGAGCTCTACAATTTTAAAAATAGGCTCAATTGGCCTCTCGGATCAAAAGTTATGACCTCCAGAAGTTGGGCTTTAGACATTGGAAAATGTAAAAACATGTTAAACATGGAAAAGAGATGTAAGGGGGGTTACATGTGTTAACCAAATTATGATGCATGTTATGACACATCATAAGGCATCTTTGATTGGAAATAATGGGCCCCTAAGGATTTGGGCACCACTTTTGGGTGGTTTTGGCTCATGGTTTTCTAATTACTGTTTGATGGTTTCATGTATTGTATCTCCTATATATTAGGTGCTTGAGATGGAGCTTGTGTGTGAGATTCTTAAAGATATCAATTGTTAAGCTACCTCTAGACCCCTAGTTGGTGATACTCCTATGAAGGCTTGTTCTACAATTATATTTTAATCTTATTAAGATTTTTGAATAATATATTGGGCTTCTTTTGGAGTGTGGGGCATTTTCTCCTAAAAGGGTTTTCCCCACATAAATTACTATCTTTTGGTATGACTATTATTTATGTTTATTTCTATATAATTTATGTAATTGTTGTAAAGATTTAAAAAAATTTACATAATCCTCCTCTCAAGATTAGTGTAGGAAGTTGTTTTGCTACCTTAGCTTCCTTACAAGTGGTATCAAAGCTTGATCATCTTTGGTTTCTATTATGGGTTGTTGGGTTATTTGAACTAATCTAGTTTGAGTGGGAGCTTGTGTATAAGATACTTTGTGATCTTGTTGCAATTGTTTCTAGATGGCAGCACATCAAGGAAAATGGAGGTAGAGAAATTTTCTAGTAAATTTTTTGAGATGTGGAACCTAAAGATGGAAGATCTATTAACTAATCAAGATCTATGGGATGTTGTTGATGAGAATGTTTCAAGGCCAATAGATGCTACTTTAGCTTCTCAATATGATGTTATGGACTGTAAAGCCAAGGGTCTAATTGGATTGTGCTTAGCAGACTCTATTTTAATCAACGTCCATGAAGAGCCCTTTGTGAAGAAATTATATGGAAGAAACTTGGTGAGATATATCAAGCCAAATCTTTAGTGAACAAGATTTTCTTTAGGAAGAATGGAAGAGGGTGGATGAATTGTAGACCACCTAGAAGAATTTAATTTATGTTGGTGGCTCAATTAGAATCAGTTGGTGTAAAAATGGATGAGGAGAAGAGATGTTAGATCCTGCTTTGTTCTTTGCCTAATTCGTGAGATTCTCTTGTTATGCATAGTAGGAATACTTCAGTTGTCTTGAAATTTAAAGATGTTGTGGGTTCTTTTCTTTCTAAAAAGATGAGTATGAAGGTATCCATCAGTGCCAATGAGGCCTTGAATGTTCATGGAAGACCTAAAAAAGAGGCAAGAAGAACGAGAAGCATGACAATTCAAAATCCAAATCCAAGAGGAGACCCAAATCTCCTAGAAAGTCTAAAGTTATTTGCTAGAATTGTGCTAAGCCTGGACACTTTCATAAGGAGTGCAAAGAAGAAAAGAAGAAAAAAGGAAGAAATTTAATTCTAATTCTAAATCCAAGAAGGAAGATGGTGATGCATTCATTGCAGCTTTAGCCACTCATGCAAGTAATAATGCATGGTTAATTGACTCAGTTGCATCTTTTCATATGACCTCTAATAGAGATTAGTTTTTTGAATATTAAAATTTTTATGAAGCTAAGGTGTACTTGGGTGATGATTCTTGTTTAAATGTTGTTGGTCATGGTAAATTTAAAATTAGATTTCTTGATGTAGGTGTGTAGGTAGTCATTTTTGATGCAAGATGCAAGATGGTTAGAGGCGCTATGGTGATTGCTAGAGGTGTCAAATTTGGCATATTGTATAAGCTTGATGTATACACTATTGAGTGCAATAGGACTTCTATGAAAATAAAGTCTATGACTACTTCATTGGAAAAAGACATAGTGATGTAGGAGTATCCCAGGTTGAAAGCCAATCTTGCACCAACCAAAAATATTTTGTTTATTTTCTTGCATTCCAATGCATTCAGTTTCTTGCATTTCAATCAGTTCAGTCTTAGTAGATTGCACCACACTTCACCGCATGATCACTCCACAACTCACAGCACAAGATTAGGATTCTACAATGGCCCGTCTATGTCATATCTAGATTTCAAGAGATTTGCAATTGTCTACAAAAGTTATTGCTATCAGAAGATTCATTAGGATTCATTGTTCAAAGTGTTCAGCATTCAGCTTGGCATATGAAGTTTGCAGCACCTTCCTGTGATTTACAACACCTAATGGAACATCTCACAAGACATTATAGGACTAGAGGAACTTTCATCTAGAACCACAACATGTTCCATCAATATTAAGAGCATCATCATATGATTTTAGCTGGCCTACGTGTTTCATAAGGCATTCAGACATGGAAGCCCTTGCAGCCAACATGGATCACTCTTTGAGTTAGGAATGGATATTTAGGCATCGTCTAGAATCACTAGAAGTCAATAGTAGCATAGAGAGTATTCATAGTTCTAGTTTTGAGTGTCTATAATTTAGGGTTTTGTCATATCTTTTGCATATCTAATTGTAAGGGATTGTAATGCCCATGTGGCAAGCTTGTGAGCTCTATTGTAATCATTTGTAAAGCTAAATCAAATAAAATTCCATTTTTTTGTTTCATTAATTGTGTTTATTCCGTTGGGTTTACTCTAAGGCTGCACGGTTGGACTGTCCTTTCCCTAGACCCTACATCTGTAACTGCACCAAGTGATATCAAAGAAATTTTTTGAATCCTTTGGGAGAGAAGGCATTTTGATAGATCTTAGGTTGAATAGATCACTGACCTGAGGCAACTTGCAAGTGTTTTTTAATAGAGCACCAATTGTGAGGCAATTGCAACCTTGTAGTCAAATCACCAAATTCAGGTAGTTGCACCAGATCTAAAGAAAGATGCCACCAAGGAGGATGCCTGGTATGGCCAATGTTTTTGGAAGGATGGAATAAATGTTATAAATGATGAGAACAATAAATGTCTGATTGGATGTTGTAGAATAGGATATGAAGAGAGGTCTAAAGCCTAGATGATGCAGAGGTCTTTAGCAGAAACATGCAAAATGTTTGTTTTTATCAATATCAGCAAGAGACTTTCAACGTCTTACCGAACTATGCTTCTTTATCCTTATCGGCCTGACTTGCCTTGTCGGCCTTCCCCCGTTCTTTCTTCCCAATGGTCTCTCTCTCATCAAAACTGTTATGTTCATCGACCAAACACTCGTTATCAGCCTAGCTTTCTCCTTGCTCGCAAAACCAAAACTCACACCGATGAATATTTTGTTTATGTGCCTATCGGCAAGATAGTGCCTATCGGGCTCTCCACACTGACTTGCTTCGATGACTGAGGTCACACTGAAACATGCAAACCCTAACTTGCTGAATAGGTTCCCGTTACCTCCACTACCGGTCACCTCTATTGACTAAGTTAGTTATCAGCAACACTTACAATGTCGGTCTAGCCGCGGAAGGTCTCCCCGACGCTCCACTTCACTCCGATGCCAAACTCCTTATCACCAAGACATATAACTATCAGTGAAGACTTCATTCCCTCTACCAATGTCACTTGTCACTCTGAAACCCTTTACGCCAACTCCTTCGTCAGCCAAACCTCCACCGTCGGTCCAACTTTAAGCCACTTCGCCGATACACCTCCTTACGTCGATGGGCATCTCATACCGATCTCTATTGTCTCCCCGATACTACCAAATGCCAGGTTCCACCGTTGGCCAGACTATGACTATTGGTGACACCTTTAACTTCTCCACCGATGGCATATCTCATGCCGATATACTCTTCATCGGCAAGACTGCCTCTATCGGTGAAACCTTCTACGCACTCTCTGATGGTTCATCTCTTCCAAACCACTCAATCCTCAGACTCCCTTTATTGGTGAGACATTCACAATCGACCCAACACAATTTCGTCCACCTGATGACTCTTACATACACAATTTGTCACTTTCCACTGTGCACACACAGAATGAGACTCGCAGCAGGTGCAATATATTCATAGACTATCTCAGACATTCAATCTATGTATATACTTCAAATGTATATTTGAATTTTCCCGCCGATGACCTTCTTCAAGACAGATTATGCAATTTCTACATTTCTAGGTTTATCTAACAAAAGAATGAACCAAAAATGTGAAAACTATTTTACAAGTCCATTCCACTGATTTCATAGAAATCCACCAGTGGAATGGATTTAACCTTGCATCATGGCAACAGAATAATTAAAATTAAAAATACAACGGTTCTACACAGATAATAAACAGAACAATTCGGTTCACCAAGATTTCACATAGGATTCAAAATTTATAGAATATGATTTGCAGAATTTTCTATTCTTTCGTTCCAGCTTCTTACATTTGAACAGTTTCAGACAGAAAAAGTGAAAAGGACCTCTTCCTCGACCATCTCTCCCCATTTTTGTTAACCCCTCTCCTCTATTTTCAGGATTTTGAATCTTTCAAGATTTATAGCAGAGACCCTAATTAATCACACGGCATCTGTATTTCTTAAGACAAAAAAATATAAGATAATACGACATATGTGATGTAATCCTGCACATAACCCAAATGCCTGTTGTTGTCCATCGGTGTCAAATACTGGCCTCGGGAAGAGAGATGTTAGAACATAACATGTCAACATAAAATGTTACATTAGTTAATGACATACAAATGCTACATGGTAACATTAAGTGTCAAAATATATATTAAAACCTTATTCTTCTCCTTCTTATGCATATTTGTCCTGTTGAAGGGTGTTGAAGGGGTGCCCCTGCACCATACTCCTCGGAGAAGAGATCTCAAGCCCCTTTTGAGATCAGAGTTTGAAAATCGGCACCAGATTTTGTAATTTGATCTTCAGTCATCCAAACTGCCTCTGAAACAGGTTGTCTGTGCCAAGCTACCAAGTACTCCATGTACTCTTTGTCCCTTGTCTTCTTTGTCACTCTTGATTCTAATATCTTCTTCAATTTTGGTGGATCATGCTTAGGAATATCATCATCTGCTGCATCCTGCAATGGTTCCTTTTCTATATCTGCATTTGGCTTGTATGGAGTCAAATCACATACATTGAAAATGGGTGACAATCCAAGATCAGGAGGAAGTTGGATCTCATAAGCATTCTACCCACACTTCTTTAAAATCTGACATGGTCCAACCTTCCTCTGCATGAGCTTGGTATACTTACCTTTGGGGAGTCTCTCCTTCTTCAGATTTACCCACACCAAATCTCCAACTGCAAACTATAAATCTCTTTTCTTTTTGTCAGCATAGGTTTTGTACTACAATGTAGTTTGTTGGAGCTGGTTCTTCACTTGATCATGTACTTCTTTGATGGCTAAAGCAAAATCTTCTGCATCTGCACTAATAGGCTCTCCTGTAGGTAGATCTCTTAGTTCTAGGATACCCCTTGGATGAATTCCATACACTATCTAAAAAGGTGACTTTCCTGTACTCCTATTGATGGTGTCATTATAGGAGAATTCTGCTTGGGGTAGGATATTATCCCACTTTTCTCCATGCTGCCTTGTTAAAAACCTTAACAGATTTCCTAATGAATGATTAACAACTTCAGTTTGCCCATCTGTTTGAGGATGGTAGGCTGATGAGAAGGACAAATTGGTTCCAAGCTTCTTCCAAAGAGTCCTCCAAAAATGGCCAATAAATTTTACATCTCTGTCTGAGACTATGCTCAATGGCAATCCATGGATCCTCACTATTTCCTTGAAAAACAAGTCTGCAACATACGAAGCATCACAAGTGGTTTTGCATGGAAAGAAATGTGCCATTTTACTAAATCTGTCTACTACCACAAAAACACTATCATATCCTTTCCTTGTCCTAGGCAAACCTAGTACAAAATCCATGCTTATGCTCTCCCATGACCTAGAAGGAATGGGTAATAGCTGATACAAACTTGCATTTGTGGATCTTCCTTTGGCTTTCTGACATATTACACATGCTTCCACAAATCTTCTCACATGTGACTGTAGCTTAGGCCAATAGTAATGCCTCTTCACAAGATCAAGAGTTTTATCAAGACCAAAATGTCCTGCCATGGCCCCACAATGTTTCTCCTAAATAATATTTAGTCTCATAGAACATCTTGGAATACATAGTTGTCCACCTTTGAAAAGTAATCCATCTTGAATCAGAAATTCAGAGAACTCAACATGATATTTGTCTCCAAAAGAAGTACATACCTGGTAGACCTCACCAAAGTCTTCATCATCATCATACATTGTCTTTAAAGAATCAATCGCAACACTCTCCAATTGGATCTGATTGATGGTCAGAACTCTCCTGCTCAAAGCATCAGCCACTTTGTTCTTAACCCCTTTCTTGTGCTTGAGTGTGAAAGTGAAAGCTTGCAAAGTTTCCACCCACTTCATATGCCTATGGTTCAGCTTCTCTTAACTGTTTATGAAACTGAGGGCCTGATTATCTGTGAACACTATGAATTCTTTGGGCATCAAGTAATGCCTCCATTTCTTAAGTGACTGGACTAGAGCATACATCTCCAAATCATAGGATGAGTATCTCTTCTTGGCATCATTTAATTTCTCACTGAAGAATGCAATAGGCCTACCTTCTTGGCTGAGTACTGCTCCAATTGCAATATGACTTGCATCACATTCTACTTGAAAAATCTTGCTGAAGTTAGGAAATGCAAGAACTGGCTGCTTTGCCACCTTCTTCTTCAATGTTTCAAAGGAATTATCTGCCTCCTTTGTCCATGTAAACTTGCACTTCTATCCTCCCTTTATAGTGTCAAGCATGGGTGCACAAATATGACTAAATCCCTTTATAAACTTCCTATAAAAGGTTGCTAACCCATGGAAACTTCTAACATCATTCAAGGTTTTGGGAGTTGACCAAGACAATATGGCACTTACCTTCTCTTGATCCATTTTCAGTTTGTTATGTGAGATAACAAATCCCAAGTAGATGATCTCTTCCTGCATAAACAGACACTTTGCTAAATTGATCATTAGCTATTCTTCATATAACCTTTTGAGAACCAAGTCTATATGGATGAGGTGCTCTTCCCTCATATTACTGAATATCAGGATGTCATCTAGATATACTATGACAAATTTTCCCATGAATTCCCTCAAGACCTCATTCATTAACCTCATAAAGGTACTAGGGGCATTGGACAAACCAAAAGGCATGACCTTCCATTCATATAACCCCTCATTAGTCTTAAATGCAGTCTTCCACTCATCACCATGTCTAATCCTAATTTGATGATAGCCACTCTTTAAATCTATTTTTGAGAAATATTTAGCACCTCCTAAACAATCAAGTAAATCTTCTATCCTTAGGATTGGAAACCTATACCTGATGGTTATCTTGTTGATCGCCCTTGAATCAGTGCAAAGTCTCCAAGTGCCTTCCTTCTTTGGTGCTAGTACAGCCGGTACTGCACATGGGCTTAAACTTTTGCCAATTAGGCCTATCTCCAACAACTCTTCAATTTGCCTTGTTACCTCTGTATTCTGATCTGGAGTGAGCTTATATGCTGCTTTGTTTGGAAGTGTAGATCCTGGGATTAGATCTATACAATGGCTAATGTCCCTAATAGGTGGTAGAGAACTTGGCATTCCATCAGAGATAATGCCTTTGTACTTGTCCAATAGCTTTTGGACAGCTGGGTCTATGAATTTTTGTCTCTTCTCTCCCTTGACTTGTTGCTGCTGTTCTTTGTTTACCTTTAGGCAAGGGATTAGAGCATATGTAACTGCTCCTTCTTCTCCTATCCCCTTCATGAATTGTTTGCCTTCTACCATCATCACTTTGACTTCTTTTCCTTTTGACTCCACCTCCTTCTCCATTAATGGAAGCAATTCTATCACCTTACCATTCTTGGTAATTGAATAGGTGTTTCTAACTCCATCATGGTATGCTTTCAAGTCATACTACCATGGTCTTCCAAATAGGAGATGGCAAGCACCCATCTTGGCAATGTCAAACAATAACCTATCCTTGTATGGGCCAATTTGGAATTCTACCCAAGCCTGTTCTTCTACAACTGTTTGCTGACCTTGGGTGAGCCATGAAATTTTATATGGGCAAGGATGTGGCAGTCTCCTAAGCTTAATCTTTTCTACCATCTCAATGGACACAAAATTCTCAGTAGATCCAGAGTCAATCAGAACTTTACATACCTTTCCTCCTACCTTGCAAGTAGTTCTGAAGAGAGACTTCCTTTGTGGAGGTTCTTTTCCAGGCACCTTCATGGTGGTCATTGCTCTCCTAATCATCAAAGATTCTCCATTCTCAGGATACCCATAATTGTCGGGAGCATTCACACTTTGATTAGTGCTTGAGCTTGCTACACTTTGACAATCAGATTCTTGGATCAAATTGATCCTCTTTTCTCCTATTGAGCTTGTTGTCTTTGTTGGACATCTGCTGGCTATATGGCCTTCTTGATTGCAATTGTAACATCTAATAGGTCCTTTGCCCTGAGATTTCCCTCTAAATGGTGGTCTTCTGCCCCTAAAATTTCCTCTTTGATTGTAACTTCCCCCTTGATATTGACTGCTATCTCCTCTGTTGTTCTCTTGGTTGGATTCACTTTGGTATCCAAATCCTCTGCCTCTAAAAGGACTTCTTCCTCCTCTCTGTTGTCTCCCTCTACCTCTATTGTTCTGCTCATGCCTTCTTTTTAATTTGTCTTCCACTTTGAGTGCTAACTGATAGCACTTTTGAATTGTCTCTGGGTTATGCATACTTATGTCTTCTTGGATATTAAACCTCAATCCATTGAGGTATCTTGCTACCTTTTCTTCCTCACCTTCCTTTACCTTTGTTTTTACACACAGTTTCATGAACTCTTCTATGTATGAGCTGACATCTAGCTCCTTCTGCTTCAAATTTTGTTTCCTCTTATGTAATTGGATATTGTAATCTAATGGAACATACGCTTCCTTCACTAAAGCCATCATTCTCTTCCATGTTGCAACTCTGTTCTTTCCCTCTTTCACCCTGTCATCTTGGATGAAATTCCACCAAGTCAGTGCAGCCCCTTTCATTTTGGACTGAGCCATCTTCACTCTTTGGTGGTCTGGTATTTCCTCGGTCTCAAAGAAATTATTCAAGGAGTCTATCCACTCCATCACTGAATCAGGTTCCATTTTTCCTACAAATACTGGCAGGTCTATTTTCATATCCATGGTCCTTCTTTCCATGGACTTGAGGGCATTGAGTAAGGGTCTCTGGTCTACATGAACCACTATCTCTTCCTGCTTTGGGGTCTCCTCTTCATTCCCATCTTCTCGTTCACCAGAGTTTTCTTCCCCTTTCTCCACTCTATCCCTCAACTTCTCTAGTTCTTCTTTCAATGCCTGATTCTGAGCTCTATCTGCTCTGCTCTCTACCATGTGCTTTCTTACTAAGGCCGTCAACTCAACGTTGGTCATCTTTGTTGGGTATGTTTCTAATCCTTCTCCTTCTGACATTTTGTCTTCTTCTTCTTCCCAAAGAACACTCCTTTGCTCTGATACCAATTTGATGCAGATGTCTTCAGCAGAAATGTGCAAAATGTTTGTTTTGATCAATATCGGTAAGAGACTTTCAACATCTTACTGAACTATGCTTCTTTATCCTTATCGGCCTGACTTGCCTTGTCGACCTTCCCTCGTTCTTTCTTCCCGACGGTCTCTCTCTCACCGAAACCATTATGTTCATTGGCCAAACACTCGTTATCAGCCTAGCTTTCTCCTTGCTCGCCAAAACCAAAACTCACACTGATGAGTATTTTGTTTATGTACCTATCAGCAAGATAGTGCCTATCGGGCTCTCCACACTCACTTGCGCCGATGTCACTTGTCACTCCAAAACCCTTTATGCCAACTCCTTCATCGGCCAAACCTCCACCGTCGGTCCAACTTTAAGCCACTTCGCCGATACACCTCCTTACATCAATGGGCATCTCATACCGATCTCTATTGTCTCCCCGATACTACCAAATGCCAGGTTCCACTGTCGGCCAGACTATGACTATCGGCAACACCTTTAACTTCTCCACCGATGGCATATCTCATGCTGATATACTCTTTGTCAGCAAGACTGTCTCTATCAGTGAAACCTTCTACGCACTCTCCGATGGTTCATCTCTTCCCGACCACTCAATCCTCAGACTCCCTTTATCGGTTAGACATTCACAATCGGCTCAACACAATTTCGTCCACCCAATGACTCTTACATACACAATTTGTCACTTTCCACTGTGCATACACAGAATGAGACTCACAGCTGGTGCGATATATTCATAGACTATCTCAGACATACAATCTATGTATATACTTCAAATGTATATTTGAATTTTCCCGCCGATGACCTTCTCTAAGACGGATTATGCAATTTCTACATTTCCAGGTTTATCTAACAAAAGAATGAACCAAAAATGGGAAAACTATTTTACAAGTCCATTCCACTGATTTCACAGAAATCCACCAGTGGAATGGATTTAACCTTGCGTCACGGCAACAGAATAACTAAAATTAAAAATACAACGGTTCTATACAGATAATAAACAGAACAATTCGGTTCACCAAGATTTCACACAGGATTCAAAATTTATAGAATATGATTTGCAGAATTTTCTATTCTTTCGTTCCAGCTTCTTACATTTGAACAGTTTCAGACAGAAAAAGTGAAAAGAACCTCTTTCTCGACCATCTCTCCCTGTTTTTGTTAACCCCTCCCCTTTGTTTTCAGGATTTTGAATCTTTCAAGATTTACAGTAGAGACCCTAATTAATCACACGACATCTGTATTTCTTAAGACAACAAAACATCAGATAATACGACATATGTGATGTAATCCTGCACATAACCCAAATGTCTGCTGTTGTCCATCGGTGTCAAATACTGGCCTCAGGAATAGAGATGTTAGAACATAACATGTCAACATAAAATGTTACATTAGTTAATGACATACAAATGCTACATGGTAACATTAAGTGTCAAAATATATATTAAAACCTTATTCTTCTCCCTCTTATGCATATTTGTCCTGTTGAAGGGTATTGAAGGGGTGCCCCTGCACCACTAGACATGAGTGTTGGTGTCCAAAATAACTACAACCTGAAACCCTAAAACATTTCACAACCTGAATCCAAAGAGAGCCTAAATGTAACACCTTGGATTTAGTTGAGAACAATGATATCTATTTAGGAACAACTTCTACAAAGTATCACTCTTCTGTGGACCCATTATTTATGTCCCTATTGATAAATGGGTAAGTGTTGCATAATTGCCTGATAGACTCTAGTGCATCCACTAGAGTAATGCCTAAAGAAATCATGAATTAGCTTGGGTTGAAATTTTCAAATACATATGGTAAATGCTTTACTATGGACTTTAGAGAGATACCTATTACTGGAGTAATTAATGGGGCTTATTTTAGGCTCACTATGTTTTCAGATAAAGAGTGTTTAATGAATATTACAATTTTTTACCTTCCAACAAGATGGGGAATGTTGTTGTCAAGGAATTGGTCTGCTACCATAGATAGTAGTATTTAAAAGGATTCATCCTATGCTACGATCCCTATGGATGGAAAATAAGTAAATCTTATGAGTGAGAAAAGGATGTCATGCATGGTTAATAATGTTATTGATAAAGCTAATGAAGTCTGCTATGTAGACACTAGTATGAATTGCTTTGTAAGAAATGTTGATATTAAGCAAAATGAAGTAACCTTACCAAAAAATGGGCAAGCAAATCCTAATGGTGTATGGAAGATATTCTTTGATGGAGTTTGTTCTAGAGAAGGGTCTAGAATTTGAGTGTTTCTCATTTCACCTAACCAAAATATGTTTATATTTCCTTTCAAGCTAAAATTTCAATGCACAAACAATGTCACTGAATATGAGGCATTGATCCTTGGGATGAATCTTGCTCTTAAGCATAACATAAAAACCTAGAAATCTATGGTGACTCTGATTTGGTGATTTCACAAGTAAGAGGAAAGTATGCAACAAAAATAAAGAGTTGAGGTAATATAGAAATGTTTCCTTAGATACTATTGAGTTGTTCTAGGCTTTTGGCATTGAATGGATTGGGAGAGAAAATAATAATGTCAGTGATAATTTGGCCACCATGTCAACAATATCTAATGAAGATTTGGTATCCCCATTGTGTACTACAAATGTTGAAGTACTCACAAAGCCAACAATACCTAATAGCATCTACAATTGGCATGTATTTGATAATGACAGTCAAATCTATAAGTTTTTAAACTGCATGGGAGAATTTGAAGAACACTATATTGAATAGAAGCCCATGGTGGAGATGATGGATGGAAAAGAATGTCTTCTCTTCCTTTATGGCTCCCCCTTTGATCAGCAACCACTTTTTGTTTTTCACATGTCTTCTCTCCCCCTTTGACATCAATGGCAAAGGGCACAATTCCCTAAGGTTTGGTAGATCTGGAAAGAGCATTTGATGGTGCTAATATATTTAAAGCTAAATCCCATCCAGTAAATGAGAAGGATGTAAAGGTTAGTTTGGGAACTGAATAACCACAAAGCTATGTATACATTGGAAATAAGTTAAGCCCTACAACCAAGAAAATATTGATTGACTTGTTGAGCAAGTTCAAAAAGGTGTATTCATGGTCTTACAATGAACTTAAATCTTACAGAGAGGACTTATTTCAGCATGAAATTCCATTGAAGTCAAATGCTATGCCATTCAAGTAGAAGTAAAGAATAATAAATCCTATTCTAGCTCCTAATATGCAGTAAGAACTTGCTAAACTTAGAGATGGAGGTATCATCAAACTAATTATATGTTGGGAAAAGTGTCTCAACCTTGTGATTACAAAAATTGTATTTTTTTGTGTTATAAAAATGAATAAACATATTTTTTGGACTATAGAGTTGTTTTTTGGCCAAAATAATTGTTCATGGTTTTCCAACACCACTTCCATGGGTGCTTGATGTGTAAATCACTTTGCGCTCTACGATTTTAAAAATAGGCTCAATTGGCCTCTCTGATCAAAAGTTATGACCTCCATAAGTTGGGCTTCTGACATTGGAAAATGTAAAAACATGTTGAACATGGAAAAGAGATGTAAGGGGGGTTACATGTGTTAACCAAATTAGGATGCATGTTATGACACATCATAAGGCATCTTTGATTGGAAATAATGGGCCCATAAGGATTTGGGCACCACTTTTGGGTGATTTTGGCTCATGGTTTTCTAATTACTGTTTAATGGTTTCATGTATTGTATCTCCTATATATTAGGTGCTTGAGATAGAGCTTGTGTGTGAGATTCTTATAGATATCAATTGTTAAGTTGCCTCCAGACCCCTATTTGGTGATACTCCTGTGAAGGCTTGCTCTACAATTATATTTTAATCTTGTTAAGATTTTTGAATAATATATTGGGCTTCTTTTGGAGTGTGGGGCATTTTCTCCTAAAAGGGTTTTCCCCACGTAAATTACTATGTTGTGGTATGACTATTATTTATGTTTATTTCTATATAATTTATGTAATTGTTGTAAAGATTTAAAAAAATTTACATAATCCTCCTCTCAAGATTAGTGTAGGAAGTTGTTCCGCTACCTTAGCTTCCTTACAAGTGGTATCAAAGCTTGATCACCTTTGGTTTCTATTATGGGTTGTTGGGTTATTTGAACTAATCCAATTTGAGTGGGAGCTTGTGTAGAAGATACTTTGCGATCTTGTTGCAATTATTTCTAGATGGCCAGCACATCAAGGAAAATGGAGGTGGAGAAATTTTTTAGTAAATGTTTTGAGATGTGGAACCTGAAGATGGAAAATCTATTAATTGATCGAGATCTATGGGATGTTGTTGATGAGAGTGTTTCAAGGCCAATAGATGCTACTTTAGCTTCTCAATATGATGTTATGGACTGTAAAGCCAAGGGTCTAATTAGATTGTGCTTGGCAGACTCTATTTTAATCAATGTCCATGAAGAGCCCTTTGTGAAGAAACTATATGGAAGAAACTTGGTGAGATATATCAAGCCAAATCTTTAGTGAACAAGATTTTCTTGAGGAAGAAGTTGTATTCCATGAGTATGGAAGAGGGTGGATGAATTGTAGACCACCTAGAAGAATTTAATATGTTAGTGGCTCAATTAGCATCAGTTGGTGTAAAAATGGATGAGGAGAAGAGATGTTAGATCATGCTTTGTTCTTTTCCTAATTCGTGAGATTCTCTTGTTATGGCTAGGAGGAGTACTTCAGTTGTCTTGAAATTTAAAGATGTTGTGGGTTCTTTTCTTTCTAATAAGATGAGTAGGAAGGTATCCATCATTGCCAATGAGGCCCTGAATGTTCATGGAAGACCTAAAAAAGAGGCAAGAAGAATGAGAAGCATGACAAATCAAAATCCAAATCCAAGAGGAGACCCAAATCTCCTAGAAAATCTAAAGTTATTTGCTAGAATTGTGCTAAGCCTAGACACTTTCATAAGGAGTGCAAAGAAGAAAAGAAGAAAAAAGGAAGAAATTTAATTCTAATTCTGAATCCAAGAAGGAAGATGGTGATGCATTCATTGCAACTTTAGCCACTCGTGCAAGTAATAATGCATGGCTAATTGACTCAGGTGCATCTTTTCATATGACCTCTAATAGAGATTAGTTTTTTGAATATTAAAAATTTGATGAAGGTAAGGTGTACTTGGGTGATGATTCTTATTTAAATGTTGTTGGTTGTGGTAAAGTTAAAATTAGATTTCTTGATGTAGGTGTGTAGGTAGTCTTTTTTTATGCAAGATGCAAGATGGTTAGAGGTGCTATGGTGATTGCTAGAGGTGTCAAATTTGGCATATTCTATAAGCTTGATGCATACACTATTGAGTGCAATAGGACTTCTATGAAAAAAAAGTCTACGACTACTTCATTGGAAAAAGACATAGTGATGTAGGAGCATCCTAGGTTGAAAGACAATCTTGCACCAACCAAAAATATTTTGTTTCTTTTCATACATGCCAATCTATTGGGTCCTAAATCAGCAAAGAGTAAACATTAAGGTTTTCCAATTCTTATGATTAGGTTTATTGTAGAACTTGGCCAAGAAAGATGGGAGATTGTTTGCACTTATCTCCCCTACACTTTAGGTTCTGTCGTACCTAGGGGGTATCCCTCATTCACAAAAAAAAAATAATCCTTGACTAACTCAGACAGAATGCTCTTATGTATGGACCAAGATTTTTAAGACAAACCCTCAACTGGCAACATTCTTGGACTATATGTAACACCCCGCCAAGGAACCTAGAGGATAACACAACTAAGCTTACAAAAAGGTCAATTTTTTTTTAAACGAAAAAAATAACAACAATCATATATTTATTCATAACATTTAAATTAAGCTTTATCCTCTAGGGTTCCACAGCTACATTACTAACGAACTAAAACAAGATCTAACCAACATTATGAATTAACTAACAAACACAGTTCATTCTAAGTCTAATTGCATTAGACGAATAAACACATACAATTCCATTTTATATCATCAGATAAGTAACATCAGGATCTTGCACATAGGATCACAAGTACATAAACAAGTTCTTTTACAAGAGAGTACAACATTACATTATTTACAATATCACTATCCAGATTACATTAGAGTACACACATAAAGATAACAGTACATGATTCAACTGATATACAAGACTAGAACATGATCATAAGTATCTGTCTCCCCAAGCTAGAGCAAGATCTGTAATCTGTCATACAAGGTACATCCTTCTCGTACACGATCAACAGCAAGGGAAACCAATGGAGAGAAAATCACAACCACCCGACTGTGAGGCCTACCTTTTTCACTTCTGTTCATGAGACTATTTACAGTACTATTGCTATTACTTTTATGATTGGGGGACTGTTGATCCCAAAATCTTGGTTATTAAACCTAATTGATTTTTAAGAAAACAATTGTGCAATGATAATTAGATGTTGCTTTTAAGAAAATGATGAATGGATAATATTAGAAATGGAACTTTAATGTGATTTCAGTATGATTATATGGTAGAATGTTTAGTTATGCTTGTATTTAAATTTCTTTAGCTATGATATCTTTATGTGTTATTAACTTCGAGTTTGAGTGTGTAGGTATTGCTAACAAAACCACAAATACAGGAGAT
The DNA here is from genome assembly GCA_027924645.1 of Cunninghamia lanceolata. Lineage (NCBI taxonomy): Eukaryota > Viridiplantae > Streptophyta > Pinopsida > Cupressales > Cupressaceae > Cunninghamia > Cunninghamia lanceolata. The sequence goes on along the minus strand of BSBN01000194.1, from coordinate 15,252,280 downwards.
CATTCCACACCCTATGTTGTATCCCTTGTGAGCCGATCTAGTTCCACAAGGAACTAAGATCAACCTTGTGTTTGGTGAAATGTTGTAATGTTGCATGGGGTCAAGGGAATTAGGTCTACCCTCTGAATTACTTGTATGGTGATATGTGTTGTAAGAAATGTTGTTATGAGTCTTGTTTAAGTTTATTTCTTTTAGACCCTCTTCTTGTGTTTTTACTTGACTTTGGGAGTCCTAACTAGGTTAAAATCAACCCTAGGTTATACCCCATGGGTCTAGGGACTCTTTTGACTAGGATAACCTCCATATGGTCACTTCAACTTCATGGTGAAGTTAAGTGACGAATTTGGGAGCATGGGGATAATGGGATGAGTGGAATCCACACTTAGACCCACTTCCAAGTCATGGAAGGACTCCATGATCCACCAATAATGGAGTGCTTGTCTCTTTGTGCCTCTCTTTTGGTGGGAGACCCCCATAAAAAGGGTGGTGTGTCATCCACTTCCTTTTTATTTCTATTTTTCTTATTATATTTTATTCCTACATGTGTTAGAAAAGGGCTATAGTGGGGAACCTCTTGAGTGGGGTTAATTGTTTAAGTCCACTAGAGATAATGGATAATGAGTGGGTTTAGTTTTTTTAATGCCACTTGGGAATAAGGGATAAGGGAGAGAATTTGTTTTAAAGAGGAGAAGAGGGAGAGGGTAAGGGGGTTGGATTATTGTGGAAAGAAGAAGAACTTGAAGGAAGAGACTAAGGGTGGAGCTCTTCTTCAACTACATTCCATAATTGGGCTTGAAAAGGTTAGTGAGCCAGTTTACTCACCTATATATATTTTGTTCTTGTTTGATGAATGTGGAAATTACAATGGTTGTCTATGTGTTATTTTTGCTATTTTGGGGTTGTGTTGGGTGTATGAAAGAGCTTCTTCCAGTTGGAAGACAATGCTCATCATGTATGGGGAAGGGAAGGTGTGAACCTCCTCGGGTGTATTCTTATTTTGGTATATGGAATCCTTGAGGGCATGTTGGTAATTTTGAGCCTAGAGGGCTATAAGGCTTTGAGAGCCTATTTGGGATATCCCTGTGAATTTTATTATTTGGATGGCTTGAGGCCATGAGAAAGAATAATTTTGTTGGCTTGAGGCCAGGAGATAAGCTATGATAATTATTTGAGAAGAATGACACCTTGGAGTAGAGAGAGTCTACTTCCCTACCCCCTTTGAACTCACCTCAGCTGAGTCTTTGTATTGTGTGTAAAACCATGGGAGTTTGGATGTTGTTTGCTTTGATTGTTGTTATTCAATGTTGTAAAGTGTACTGGACTATTCTTCCTGGGTGTGTGAATGATCTCCCTAGCTCAGAGGTGACCCTCTTGCGGGTCTACGATAGGGAGGAGAGCTTGTTGTGTGGTGTATTCTTTCCTTGGTTGTCATACAAGTATATCTTGGAGCATGTTGAGAGGATTGGAGGAGTTTTTCTTGTTTAGAGAAAATGTTCTATCTCCCCATTTGTAATGAGAGCTTGGTCTCTTTAAGTTTCTTCCTGGATAAATTTCTTTTAAAGAGGAGTGATTGCTCCCTCTAAAAGTTGTAAAAAAATCTGTATTGGGAGAAGAAAGTAATTCCTCCCTTAGAGTGATTGTGTGTTGTAAAATCTTACAGTTGTTTATTCTTGTTTATCAAATTGTAAGTTGTGAAATTAAGTGTTTGAACTAGACAAGTTGTTAAGCTTATTTCTAGTTTACTTAAGTGAAAAAGTACTTTTACAGTATTATGAAAGATGTAAATTTACCTTTTGGAAACAAATTAAAGCTTGATTTTAAGTATGCAATGAAAAATAAACTAAATTGATTTACAGGTCTGTTTGTTTGGTTATTGGAGTGGAAGTTTTATTAGTTTCCTGTATTTACTCTTAGTCGTTAATTTTTATTTGAGTTTTAATGTAAACTTGATAGATTCAAAATTATTAGATTAAAAAAAAAAAGGATTTAAAAGGTTATTTACTTTCTGTACCATTCAATAATTTGTTAAAAGGTAAATTAAAATGTTGAAGAAAATGCGAGAAGAATTCGTTAATTCGTAAGCTAAATTGTTGAAGGAAATATGAAATTTTGTTATGAATCAAATATATATTTATTATTTGCTACTTGTTGAAAAACTCGATATTGTGTTACACCCACATATATGTGTGTGTGTGTGTGTGTATATATATATATAATTAGTTTTAATTCAAATGAAATTGTGAAAATATGCTATACTGGTGTATATATATACATATATATATATACATTTACATATATATATATAATAAGTCATAATCAAAAATTACGAAATTGGCAAATGAAAAATAAAATAGAGAGAGCTCGCTGTTAAAATGTTTACACAGCTGATTGTTACATAGTATATGGTGGGGGTTTAAACCCCCACCGAATTCTTAAGACAAAACAAGAGGGTGTGGGGAGGGGCGGAGCCTCGGGTGGGGCTCCGCCCCTCCCCACACCCCCATCATGGCTTAATACTCACACCCCCTTCGTCGCCTCCCCGTGGCCACATCTCCTACGCTGCCCACCGCCTGTGCCTCCGCCCGCAGCTATCTACACAGCCTCCCAAACCACCACTGCGGTCTCCCAAACCGCCACCCCTGCCTACCATGACCATCGCCGCCTGCAGACTCCAAGCTTTGGCTTCCCTTGCCAGTGTCGTCGATCCACCATGGCCACCGCTCCTCTCACACCTGCAAACCACTACCAACAATAAGATTTTTAGGGTTATTTAACCCCCATTATTATGAGTTGGAATTTCCATAATAAAAAGGTATTAAAATATGAGTGGAGTTACCACTAGTATGGTTTAAAATGTTTTTTAAAAAAGAATAAATGTATATATATATATATATGTGTGTGTGTGTGTGTGTGTGTGTGTGTGTGTGAGTGCATATATGTGTGTGTGTGTGTGTGTGTGTGTGTGTGTGTGTGTGTGTGTGAAATTGTTTATATAAATGAGGGGTTTCAATTAAATAAGGAAATTTAATTCATTAGTGATATTTATATGAATGTTTATATATATATATATATATATATATATATATATATATATATATATATATATATATATATATATATATATATATATATATGTATATATATATATGTATATATAATTAATTGTAATGTAATTTAAAATGTAAATATATAATTAATCATTTATTCTATGTGAGAGGGGGAATTAAAAATAAATAATATATACATACTAAAAGAAAAATAAAATATTTAAATATATATGTATTTAAATATTTATTTTAAGAAATGATGAGACAATTAAGTTTGACATTTAATAATTAAAATTCAACAGTTCGTACTGTAATAGAAACTGCAATTTCAGAGTTAAATTATTATCAAATGGTATGCTACAAAAATAAGACAAAATTTATTAAATAAATAGATAATTAAATAAATAAATGAAGGAATATAATTTAAAAAGAGAAACTGCGAGACAATATTGAAATAGACTGAGAAAACCAGTTAGAGGCAAAATTTATTATCAAGTAAATATAAACGTTGAAAAATAAATCGAACGTAAACATAGTGATCTCCATCTAACAAAGATAGAAAGTCCAAACGTGGAGAATGCACACGTAAGGATATTATTTTGTTAACAACAGTATCGTTGACGACATAAACAAATGCAACCGAGCACGCTTACATGTGCGAGGGGAAAATCTCAAGTAATAAAGGAAAATTTTTGATAGTTCATATCATGACCACATGACGCATGTGGACATGACACGCGGGTTAGCGTGTTGTGACCGCGTGTGAAATGTGGGCATGACCATGACCATGTGGAACCCTAAGGTCCACCCCACGTGCTAGGAGATAACTGTTGGCAAGAGACACTGTGTGGCTTCATAAGTGTTGTCATTGATGGCAACAAATTCTATCTGACACATCCGCAGTACATAGTATGCCCATACCAGAAGTCAGATTGAAGATTGTTTTAGTCTGGTGAACAAGAACAGAGTATGTACCAAGGTCTGACAATTAGGTCTGGATCTCTCAGATGGTGTAACTCAGTAAGTTGCAGACTTGGACAAGTCAAGAGGGGTATCATGACTACTGTATTCCAAAGATTTAGCCTCCAGTGATAAAGCAAGAAAAAGATATGAGCATCTGAGTGTTGGGTTCCAGTCAGGAAGAGTAGACAGAGGAAGAACTAACCGACAAAGTATCAAACTTCAATCTAGATGAGTAAAAGGTGTTGATCAAGCAATTTGTGGGATTATACATTGTTAGCCGACATGATTAATGACTTCTATGCCTATGTTTTTGATACGCATCACAAACCAAGCATGGATTCAACCGACAGATAATTAACTTGCAACCATCCTGAGAGTTCTTGTTGCCGACTAGAAAGTTGATGAAAATCCTTAATGCAGATATATATACCAGATGGATTCCAGCATGTAAGTGTGTGAAGTGAAGATATGAAGAAATAAGGTGCGAAGAAAAGCAGGGATAAGTGTGAGAACAACAATTCAAGTCTGGTATGTGACTAAATAACAACATTGAACAAAGGAAGAATGAAGTGCATCAGATCAGTATATTGTGCCTAACTGGAACTGAACTATTGCATTTGTAGATCCTTCTCATCAGTTCAAAGACTTGATTAGCTTCTATAAATTCTGTAGACAGTGAGTCTCTTGTAGGCAGTGTGCCTCTTGTGAGCAGTGTGCTTGAGCAATGAGCCCTAATTGGCAAGTGCCAAATTTGTACTCCTTATTCTTTTAACAGAGAATACAATCTTGGGTTAGTCACCCCATGGTTTTTCCCTTAACAAGGTTTCCATGTAAAAATCCTTGTGTTATGTGTGGATTTTATTTATGTTCTTATGATTACATATGCTTTCATGTTTTGATATAAGACTAAATATTGAGATAACAAAATGAAGGAAATTTTGAGATAACTGATTCACACCCCCTCTCAGTTATCTGCCTTGTTTCCAACAATTGGTATTAGAGCTAAGTTCCTCTAAAAAAATCCTAACAGCTTGAGGAAAATCTAGGAATCGTAATAGATGCATATGGTATGAAGGAACAACTTCAGTCTACCCTGGATGATCTTGAACAATCTCAGTCTAAAGTCACTAATTTGAGAGAAAGACTCAAACAAGTTGATGAATTCATAAATGAGCTAAAAGAAAAACTTAGTATCTCTATGAAAAAGAGAAAGGAGCTACTTCAAAAATTAGCCAATCAGAGTGAAGTCAATGATACTAATGAAGATCTGAATGAGAAAAATAAGCGTGAGAAGCTGTCAAAAGAAGTTATTATGGTAAGGCATAAAATAGAATTAGGGGTTATGAGATTCACCCAAGAAATTGAAGAAAAAAGAAAGATTGAAGATAATTTAAAACAAACCCTCAAGGAGAAAATAAAGGACTACCACAAAATGGACAGAATAATTAGGCATCTTGAATATGATCTTGAAGAAGCTATAGACAATGAAGAATAACTTGAGAATCAGATAGACACTCTTAAACAAGATCTTCAAACTACAAATGAATGCAAAGAAAAATTAAAGATAAGCTCAGCCCAACTGGAAGTGCTTCTTGAAAGCCAAAAGAGGGTAGATGATAAGCGTGGCTTGGGATATGAGAAAGGTGAAAGCTCTAGATCCGGTTAGAAGAACTTTGGATTAGGAAATCAAAGAAACAGGCCTAGAAGACCTCCGGTAAGGCAACCAAATGCTCAAAGATATCCATCCTTCAATGGATACTGCTTCAATTGCAACAATTTCGGTCATAAAGCAACTCAATGCAGGAGGAGAATGAATCAAAATAATCCATCCTTCTCCAGACAGTGTTTCAACTATAAAAGGTATGGTCACAAATATCATGAATGCAAAAATATGCAAATAAACAATTCATTCAATGGTAGGTGCTTTGCATGCAATAGAATGGGACACATAGCTAATCAATGCAGATCAAGAGGATATCAATCAAATAAGAAAAGAAATGTTGTATGTTACAATTACAATAGATCCGGTCATATTGCTGAATTTTGCAAAAGCAGAAATCAGGATAGAAAAGGTCCGGTGGAACATAATCAGAAATAAGATAAGGGCAAAGGTAAAGTGAATGTGGATGAAGTTCAAAAGGAGATGAGCAAGACTTGGGTAATGAAGAGTACATAAAATATTGGGGATGGATCCGCACTGGAATCTGGTGCTGATAGTCCTTCCAGAAACTAAAAGGGTGAGCTTTGGCTTAGGGGGAGTCACAGAGAAAAACATTTTCCCCCAGCCAGTCATCTAGTGCCTGGATTTGGCACATTGAGTAAACATCTGATGCTGCGGATTAAAGGGTTCTTAGAAAAACCTCCAAATAACCTTCAGTCAAAATGTGAAATATCTACATGGAGTTTTGCAAGATTTATAACCGTTCAAGTTAATCTAGTTCTGACAGCTATCTGGTAAAGCAGAATTTGACAGACAAATCCGGTGTGATTTAGAATTGAAATGCTTTGATCTATGGACCCTTGGCATGATTGAATAAAAGAAGATATGTTGTCAATCCTCACAAACAATGATTCTAAGTTTCGGGCAATGATTCAAGAAAATCTCTCTCAAAACAAGGCAACCGAATAACTTAAGTTGTGCATTTATTACAAAAGGAAATTAGGGTTTGCACAAGGATAAAAGGATTCTTTCACTCATTATTTACACACTTGCACTCACGAAGAAGAAAAGAAGAGCTCTGCAAAGAAGATTCTATAATTCACTCAAGATCAACTGAAAAATGAATTCAACCAACGATTTGTTCTGGCTACTGCTTCAAACCCTAAAGCATGAAAAGGTACTTCCATTCTGAAAATCTCTCTCTGAATCTCTTGCAAAATGGCTACTCCAATGGTTGTCAATATTTTTGATAGGCCAAGACCTAAATTCAAGAAACACCCTTACAAACCCCTAGAAGTTGATCCCTTGGGTGCATTTTCTAGCATTCCGCATGGAGTATTGCATGTAGAAGATGTTAGGGTTTATATCCATGCAAAAATTGAAGAATTTGGAGACTCAAAATTGATGGACATTTATCACAAACAGCTAATAGATGAGAATTTTGAACTAAAACCTGAGTTCAAGGCCCTCTAGGAAAAACACTTCGGACATTGCATACATTTTCTACATTTTATAGAAGATGATTGGGTCTGGTATGTTCTAAGTAGGATGCATGACAATTTTATGTGGCTAATGAGCCCATTCAAGATCACTAAAGATGCCATAAGGGCAGTGACCAGACTGCATTCATCCCGGTGGGTTACCCGCACTTAAATCTGTGAAGAACCAAATGGTAATTGAAGCCACCAGATTAAAATTTGACAAAAGAGTAATGACCATAGATGACATCATAGATCTAGATGTCAAGTTTGCCTTAATGATAATTGGCTACAAAATCTACCATTCAAGCAGGGAGAATGTTGTGTCTGGTACAACAATCTATGCTGCATATCAGATGTTGAGGGAAGATGTAGATAATGATCTATGTGAGCTTCTTCTAAATCAGTTGTTCAAAAACTTGCAGAAGATCAAAAAGGATAAGAAAAATTCCTTCAAATATGGTTGTCTAATACTGTGTCTGTTCTTCTATTATATGAATGAGCTACCCGGATCAAATGGTTGGGTGTGGCAAAATGATAAACCGGTTGCAATTCAAATCAAAGATTACATGTATGGACTTGGTGATGCTCAAGCCCAAAACAAAGCTCTCTGGGGTTACTTTAAGAATTTCCAAGGCATGATGCAAGCCAAAGAGAGAATACCATAGTCCATAGTTGAGAAATACAAGGACACAATTTGCTTTATGGTCGACACTAATCAATGTCTAATGGAGGCAGTTGAGCCAAGAATTGTATGTATAATGCTTATGGTATATGAGGTTGATGAAAAAATCTTGGAGCTATATATTCAACACCTGCTAAGCTAGCCTAAGGAAACTAAAGCAGAAAGGTTTAGCACCTTTGAAAAGCTAAGTATAAAAATACATGTTGAGTTAAGACAACCGGAGATAAAGAGGAAAGTAAGAAGGGAAGTTGAAGAAATTACCAAAAGATTTGGCTTATCAAAAGAGGCAGTAGATGCAAATAGAGAGAAAATGGAGAAGGCAGAGAAAGAGAGACAAGAAGCAAAGAAAGGAAACATTTGGGTGAAAGTGTCCTCCCGGACTAGATCTTCCAAGAGCTCTACACCTGTCACTCCTAAAAGCTCAAAGGCTACCAAACCAGAAGTCAAGACATCTGACAAAAGTGGAAAGAAAATGAAGACCAAAGCCTCAAGAACATATACAAGCCATAAGGATGATGAAGAAACAGAATTAGATGAAGAAATCAAGAAAATGAAGAACAAGAGAACATCCAAAAAGTTCTCTGCTAGCAGAAGTGAGGAAGAGAAGGCAGAGAAATTTGTTGAAAAGCCCACTCTTTCCATTGATGACATCATCAAGGCAATTACTGTGGATGGGAACGTACAACCGGTGACAAAGTTCTATGATGAATACAGTGATGTTGACAAGAGAATTTTGGAAGAAGCTATTGTCAGGTACTTAAACATTTACAATAAATCTTTCATTGAAATTACATCATTAATTCCTAAGAGTCTAGAAAAGGTACTTGAGCTGAGAAAAGAGAATGCAAAGGCAAAAGACTTAGAGATTCAGGAGCAGATAGCAATTCAGCTTTATCCTTCTATCACTCCAAAATAAATGGACATGTTTTTCAAGGACTGTAAGGATGCGTTTCAAAGTAAGGCAAGAATGAATAAACTCATGCTTGGAGAAACTGACCAAGTAGCAAGTGAAACAAAAGATATCCTCTAGAATGCCTTAAAGAGATTCAATCTTCCTATTGTAGAGGAAACAGATGAAGAACCTTCTACCATGGATGTTGAAGGATTAAATGGAATCAATGAAGAACTTTCTGACAAGGATGTAGAAGGATTAAAGAAAATAGATGAAGAGAAGTCTGAGGACTTAGACTCCTTTGTTCTGATAGAGGAAGTCCATAAAGCAGCAGACACTAGTAACATCTCTCCTCTGGATCCCACTGCAGCTAAGACAAACATTCCAGACTCTGAAGCTGAAAAGGAAGGTAGAAGAGAAGAGAAGATTCAAGGAAAAGAGGATAAAGGAAAAGAAGAACAAGCAGAAAAGACTAATGATGACTCTTCTGATATTTCAAAGAAGTCTCAATCTCCAGCAAGAGACACTGCAAAGACAGTGAAGAACTTCTTAAACAAAGAAATGATGGAGCTAGATGAACCTGAGCTATTTCAAGGACCACTGAACTTTGACTCTCTCTCCCCAGTTCAGACAATGAAAATAGCATCTTTTGCACAAGCCAAAGAAAAAGAAAAACTCTTGAAATCTCACATGGAGGACTGTGAACTGTTGGAGATTGCATCCAAGATGCTGGAGAAGATCATGCCATCCTATCAAAAGGATACTTCGGCCTCACCATCCGGTAACTTGAAAAACTTAGTAAATTCTGTTAACACTCATTTTGAATCTCTAGATAAATCAACAGAAGAAAAGGTCCGCAAGGAGTTTCTGGGAAAAAGATTCACTGAGGTGCAAGGACTTATTGTAAATGATAGGAGGACCCTAGACATTGGAATAAAGAGCCTTTAAAACACTCTTAAAGATGCTGGGGACATATACAAATTCTATTTATCTTGGCCCAAAGATATAGAGGACATTGAGAAGAAAGTGAAAGAACAAGAAGGAAAATTGTCAAGTTTATCTCAGAATTTTGATCCCCTTACTACCTCTCCGGTGAATCATGAATGTCAAGCTATTAGCATAATAAATGAAATCAAAGAACTGGTTAAGGAGAAAAAGAACATAATGGATAAAATGGGTGAGCTCAGAGGGATAATCATCCCTAAGTTAGAGGTAATGCATGAGGCCTTGACAGATGCTCAAGCCACAGTCTGGACCAGTGATCCAGCAGATTTAAGAAGGGCGGAAGCATATGGATTTTTGTTGAGTGGTCACATCTCCATTTTGGAAAGGATGAAGAAGAGCTGGGCCACATAGTTTGTATAGCTGAAGACTACTTTTGTGGATATACTTTAGTATATGTAAGTATAACATATGATTTGTATGTACTTATGCGGCCATGTCTAATATTTTTTGCAAAATTTTGGTATGTGGATTCCACCCTTTGCCATTGATGTCAAAGGGGGAGTGAAGAGTAGTGAAAAATGTGGAATCCAGCTAAGGGGGAGCTCCGGTAAATAGTACAAAAGATAGAGCATCAGTCAAGGGGGAGTTACTGCCACACTTAGCCATTTTTCACTAAGTGTTGCCATCAATGCCAAAGGGGGAGATTGTTGGAAAGAGACACTATGTGGCTTCATAAGTTTTGTCATTAATGGCAACAAAGTCTATCCCACACATCCACAATACATAGTACGCCCATACCAGAAGTCAAATTGAAGATTGTTTTGGTCCGGTGAACAAGAACAAAGTATGTAACAAGGTCTGACAATCAGGTCTGGATCTCTCAGATCGTGTAACTTAGTAAGTTGTGGACTTTGACAAGTCAAGAGGGGTATCATGACTACTATATTCCAAAGATTTATCCTTCGGTGATAAAGTAAGAAAAAGATATGAGCATCTAAGTGTTGGGTTCTAGTCAGGAAGACCAGACAGAGGAGGAACTGACCGACAGAGTATCAGACTTCAATTCAGATGAGTAAAAGGTGTTGATCAAGCAATTTGTGGGATTATACATTGTTGGACGACATGATTAATGACTTCTATGCCTATGTTTTTGATACGCATCACAAACCAAGCATAGATTCAGCTGACAGATACATAACTTGCAAACATCCCAAGAGTTCTTGTTGCCGATTAGAAAGTTGATGAAAATACTTGATGCAGATATATATACCAGATAGATTCTAGCATGTAAGTGTGTGAAGTGAAGATATGAATAAATAAGGTGTGAAGAAAAGCAAGGATAAGTGTGAGAACAACAATTCAAGTCTAGTATGTGACTGAATAACAACAATGAACATGGGAAGAATGAAGTGCATCAGATCAGTATATTGTGCCTAACCAGAACTAAACTATTGCATTTGTAGATGCTTTTCATCAGTTCAAACACTTGATTGTCTTCTGTAAGTTCTGTAGACAGTGAGTCTCTTGTAGGTAGTGTGCCTCTTGTGAGCAGTGTGCTCAGGTAGTGAGCCCTAATTGGCAAGTGCCAAATTTGTACTCCTTATTCTTTTAACAGATAATACAATCTTGGGTTAGTCACCCCGTGGTTTTTCCCTTAACAGGGTTTCCACGTAAATATCCTTGTGTTATGTGTGTGGATTTTATTTATGTTCTTATGACTACATATACTTTCATGTTTTGATATAACACTAAATATTGAGATAACAAAATTAAGGAAATTTTGAGATAACTAATTCACTCCCCCTCTCAGTTATCTGCCTTTTTTCCAACAATTGGTATCAGAGCTAAGTTCCTCTTAACAAAGCCTAACACCTTGAGGAAAATATGGGAATCAGAATGGATGCATATGGCATGAAGGAACAACTTTAGTCTACCCTAGATGATCTTGAACAATCTCACTCTGAAGTCAATAATTTGAGAGAAAGACTCAAACAAGCTAATGAATTCATAAATGAGCTAAAAGAAAAACTTAGTATCTCTATGAAAAAGAGAAAGGAACTACTTCAAAAATTAGCCAATCAGAGTGAAGTCAATGATACTAATGAAGATCTAAATGAGAAAAATAAGCTATGTGAGAAGATGTCAAAAGAAGTCATTATGGTAAGGCATGAAATGGAATCAGGGGTTATGAGATTCACCCAAGAAATTGAAGAAAAAAGAAAGATTGAAGATAATCTAAAATGAACCCTCAAGGAGAAAATAGAGGACTGCCACAAAATAGACATAATAATGAGGCATCTTGAATCTAATCTTGAAGAAGCTAGAGACAATGAAGAACAACTTGAGAATCAGATAGACACTCTTAAACAACATCTTCAAACTACAAATGAATACAAAGAAAAATTCAAGATAAGCTCAGCCCAACTTGAAGTGCTTCTTGAAAGCCAAAAGAGGGTAGATGATAAGCGTGGCTTGGGATATGAGAAAGGTGAAAGCTCTGGATCCAGTCAGAAGAACTTTGGATCAACAAATCAAATAAACAGGCCTAGAAGACCTCCAGTAAGGCAACCAAATGCTCAAAGATATCCATCCTTCAATGGATACTGCTTCAATTGCAACAATTTTGGTCATAAAGCAACTCAGTGTAGGAGGAGAATGAATCAAAATAATCTATCCTTCTCCGGACAATGTTTCAATTGCAAAAGGTATGGTCACAAATCTCATGAATGCAGAAATATGAAAATAAACAATGCATTCAATGGTAGATGCTTTGCATGCAATAGAATGGGACACATGGATAATCAATGCAGATCAAGAGGATATCAATCAAATAAGCAAAGAAATGTTGTATGTTACAATTGCAATAGATCTGGTCATATTGTCAAATTCTACAGAAGCAGAAATCAAGATAGAAAAGGTCCGGTGGAAAATAATCAGAAACAAAATAAGGGCAAAGGTAAAGTGAATGCAGATGAAGTTCAAAAGAAGATAAACAAGATTTGGGTAAAGAAGAGTATAGAAAATATTGGGGATGGATCTGCACCAGAATCCAGTGTTGATATTCCTTCCTAAAACTAAAAGGGTGAGCTCTGGCTCAGGGGGAGTCAGAGAAAAACATTTTCCCCCATCCAGTCAGCTAGTGCCTGAATTCGGCACATTGAGTAAACATCTGATGCTGCAGATTAAAGGGTTCTCAGAAAAACCTTCAAATAACCTTCATTCAAAATGTGAAAGATCCGCATGGAGTTTTGCAAGATTTATAACCGCTCAAGTTAATCTGGTTCCGATAGCTATCTGGTAAAGCAGAATTTCACAGACAGATCTGGTATGATTTAGAATTGAAATGCTTTCATCTGTGGACCCTTGGCATGATTGAAGAAAAGAAGATATGTTGTCAATCCTCACAAATAATGATTCTAAGTTCCGAGTAGTGATTCAAGAAAATCTCTCTCAAAACAGGGCAACTAGATAACTTAAGTTGTGCATTTATTACAAAACGAAATTAGGGTTTGTGCAAGGATAAAAGGATTCTTTCACTCATTATTTACACACTTGTACTCACGAAGAAGAAAAGAAGAGCTCTGAAAAGAAGATTCTACAATTCACTCAAGATCAATTGAAAAATGAATTCAACCAGCGATTTGTTCTGGCTCCTGCTTCAAACCCTAAAGTGTGAAAAGGTACTTCCATTCTAAAAATATCTCTCTGAATCTCTTTCAAAATGGCTACTCCAATGGTTGTCAATGTTTTTGATAGGCCGAGACCTAAATTCAAGAAACACCCTTACAAATCCCTAGAAGTTGATCCCTTGGGTGCATTTTCTTACATTCCGCATGGAGTATTGCATGTAGAAGATGTTAGGGTTTATATCCATGCAAACATTGAAGAATTTGGAGACCCAAAATTGATGGACATTTATCACAAACAACTAATAGATGAGAATTTTGAACTAAAACTTGAGTTCAAGGCCCTTCGGGACAAACACTTCAGACATTGCATACATTTTCCATGTTTTGCAAAAGATGATTGGGTCCAGTATGTTCTAAGTAGGATGCATGACAATTTTATGTGGCTAATGAGCCCATTCAAGATAACTAAAGATGCCATAAGGGCAGTGACTAGACTGTATTCATCTAGTGGGGTACCCACACTTAAATCTATGAAGAACCAAATGGTAACTGAAGCCACCGGATCAAAATTTGACAAAAGAGCAATGACCATAGATGACATCACAGATCCAGATGTCAAGTTTGCCTCAATGATAATTGGCTACAAAATCTAACATTCAACTAGGGAGAATTCTTTGTCCAGTACAACAATCTATGCTGCATATCAGATGTTGAGGGAAGATACAGATTATGATCTATGTGAGCTTCTTCTAAATCAGTTGTTGGAAAACTTGCAGAAGATAAAAAAGGATAAGAAAAATTCCTTCAAATAGGGTTGTCTAATACTGTGTCTGTTCTTCTATTATATGAATAAGCTACCCAGATCAAATGGTTGGGTCTGGCAAAATGATAAACAGGTTGCAATTCAAATCAGAGATTAGATGTATGGACTTGGTGATGCTCAAGCCCAAAACAAAGCTCTCTGGGGTTACTTTAAGAATTTCCAAGGCATGATGCAAGCTAGAGAGAGAATACCACAGTCCATAGTTGAGAAATACAAGGACACAATTTGCTTTATGGTTAATAGTGATCAATGTCTAATGGAGGTATTTGAGCCAAGAACTATATGGATAATGCCTATGGGATATGAGGTCGATGAAAAAATCTTGGAGCTACATATTCAACACCTGCTGAGCTAGCCTAAGGACACTGAAGCAAAAACATTTGGTACCTTTGAAGAGCTAAGTATAAAAATACATGTTGAGTTAAGACAGTCGGAGATAAAGAGGAAAGTAAGAAGGGAAGTTCAAGAAATTGCCAAAAGATTTGGCTTATTAAAACAGGCAGTAGATGCAAATAGAGAGAAAATGGAAAAGGTAGAGAAACAGAGACAAGAAGCAAAGAAAGGAAATGTTCTGGTGCAAGCCTCCTCCCAGATTAGATCTTCCAAGAGCTCTACACCTGTCACTCCTAAAAGCTCAAAGGCTACCAAATTGGAAGTCAAGACATCTGACAAAAGTGAAAAGAGAATGAAGACCAAAGCCTCAAGAACATATACAAGCCATAAGGATGATGAAGAAACAAAATCAGATGAAGAAATCAAGAAAATGAAGAAGAAGAGAACATCTGGAAAGTTCTCTGCTAGCAGAAGTGAGGAAGAGAAGGCAGAGGAATTTGTTGAAAAGCCCACTCTTTCCATTGATGACATCATCAAGGCAGTTACTGTGGATGGGAACCTGCAATCGATGATAGAGTTCTCTGATGAATACAGTGATGTTGACAAGAAAATTTTGGAAGAAGCTACTGTCAGGTACTTGAACATTTACAATAAAGCTTTCATTGAAATTATATCATTAATTCCTAAGAGTCTAGAAAAGGTACTTGAGCTTATAAAAGAGAATGCAAAGGCAAAAGACTTAGAGATTTGGGAGCAGATAGCAATTTAGCTTTATCCATCTATCACTCCAAAATAAATGGACATGATTTTCAAGGACTATAAGGATGAGTTCCAGAGTAAAGCAAGAATGAATAAGCTCATGCTTGGAGAAACTGACCAAGTAGCAAGTGAAACAAAAGATATCCTCCGGAATGCCTTAAAGAGATTCAATCTTCCTATTGTAGAGGAAACAGATGAAGAACCTTCTACCATGGATGTTGAAGGAATAAATGCAATCAATGAAGAACTTTTTGACAAGGATGTAGAAGGATTAAAGAAAATAGATGAAGAGAAGTTTGAGGACTTAGACTCCTATGTTCCGGTAGAGGAATTTCATAAAGCAGAAAACACTGGTAACATCTCTCCTCTGGATCCCACTGCAGCTAAGACAAACATTCCAGACTCTGAAGTTGAAGAGGAAGGTAGAAGAGAAGAGGAGAAGATTCATGGAAAAGAGGATAAAGGAAAAGAAGAAGAACAAACAGAAAAGACTAATGATGACTCTTCTGATATTTCAAAGAAGTCTCAATCTCTAGAAAGAGACATTGCAGAGACAGTGAAGAACTTAAAATAAGAAATGATGGAGCTGGATGAACCTAAGCTATTTCAAAGACCACTGAACTTTGACTTTCTCTCCCCAGTTCAGACAATGAAAATAGCATCTTTTGCACAAGCCAAAGAAAAAGAAAAACTCTTGAAATCTCACATGGAGGACTGTGAACTGTTGGAGATTGCATCCGGGATGCTGGAGAAGATCATGCCATCCTATCAAAAGGATCCTTTGGCCTCACCATTTGATAACTTGAAAAACTTAGTAAATTTTGTTAACACTCATTTTGAATCTCTAGAGAAATCAGCAAAAGCAAAGGTCTACAAGGAGTTTCTGGGAAAAAGATTTACTGAGGTGCAAGGACTTATTGCAAATGATAGGAGGACCCTAGACATTGGAATAAAGAGCCTTAAAAACTGAAAGTGAAAGAACAAGAAGGAAAACTGTCAAGTTTATCTCAGAATTTTGATCCCCTTACTACCTCTCTGGTGAATCATGAATGTCAAGCTATTGCCATAATAAATGAAATCAAAGAACTGGTTAAGGAGAAAAAGAACATAATGGATAAAATGGGTGATCTCAAAGGGATAATCATCCCTAAGTTAGAGGCAATGCATGAGGCCTTGAAAGATGCTCAGGCCACAGTCCGAACCAGTGATCCAACAGATTTAAGAAGGGCGGAAGCATATGCATTTTTGTTGAGTGGTCACATCTCCATTTTGGATAGGATGAAGAAGAGCTAGGCCACAGAGTTTGTACAGCTGAAGACTACTTTTGTGGATATACTTAAGTATATGTAAGTATAACATATGATTTGTATGTACTTATGCGGCCATGTATATAATAATTTTTGCAAAATTTTGGTATGCAGATTCCACCCTTTTCCATTGATGTCAAAGGGGGACTGACGAGTAGTGAAAAATGTGGAATCCATCTAAGGGGAAGCTCCAATAAATAGTGCAAAAGACAGAGCATCAGCTAAAGGGGAGTTACTGCGACACTTACCCATTTTTCACCAAGTGTTGCCATCAATGCCAGAGGGGGAGATTATAGGCAAGAGACACTATGTGGCTTCATAAGTGTTGTCATTGATGGAAACAAAGTCTATCCCACACATCTGCAGTACATAGTATGCCCATACCGGAAGTCAGATTGAAGATTGTTTTGGTCCGGTGAACAAGAACAAAGTATGTAACAAGGTCCGACAATCAAATCTGAATCTCTCAGATGGTGTAACTCAGTAAGTTGCGGACTTGGACAAGTCAAGAGCGGTATCATGACTACTGTATTCCAAAGATTTAGCCTCCAGTGATAAAGCAGAAAAAGATATGAGCATCTGAGTGTTGGGTTCCAGTCAAGAAGAGCAGACAGAGGAAGAACTGACCGACAGAGTATCAAACTTCAATCTAGATGAGTAAAAGGTGTTGATCAAGCAATTTGTGGGATTATACATTGTTGGCCGACATGATTAATGACTTCTATGCCTATGTTTTTGATGCGCATCACAAACCAAGCATGGATTCAGCTGACAGATAATAACTTGCAGACATCCTGAGAGTTCTTGTTGCGAACTAGAAATTTGATGAAAATCCTTGATGCGGATATATATACCAGATGGATTCTAGCATTTAAGTGTGTGAAGTGAAGATATGAAGAAATAATGTGTGAGGAAAAGCAGGGATAAGTGTGAGAATAGAAATTCAAGTCCGGTATGTGACTGAATAACAACATTGAACAGAGGAAGAATAAAGTGCATCAGATCAGTATATTGTGCCTAACTGGAACTAAACTAATGCATTTGTAGATACTGCTCATCATTTCAAACACTTGATTATCTTCTGTAAGTTCTATAGATAGTGAGTCTCTTGTAGGCAATGTGCCTTTTATGAGCAGTGTGCTCGAGCAGTAAGCCCTAATTGGCAAGTGCCAAATTTGTACTCCTTATTCTTTTAACAGATAATAAAATCTTGGGTTAGTCACCCTGTGGTTTTTCCCTAACAGGGTTTCCACATAAAAATCTTTGTGTTATGTGTGTGGATTTTATTTATGTTCTTATGATTACATATGCTTTCATGTTTTGATATAACACTGAATATTGAGATAACAAAATTAAAGAAATTTTGAAATAACTGATTCACCCCCCCTCTCAGTTATCTGCCTTGTTTCCAACAATAGCAATAAGGTCCCACTAAGAAAACAATCAAGAAAGACGGTAGACTAATACGTGCAAGAACTACACATGACTCCAATACAACACGGGTCAATATGAACAACACAAGTAACTCAAACATCACTTCTAGAGGCAATCACGCAATGAAAGGGAAAAACACACATTAGGGAGTGCTAGGCTGCAGTAGGGAAGAGTGTCATCGCATGGTCCTAGCATGGGTTATCCAGGCTATCTCTCTCTAAAAACTGGCCCACATCTATGGTTATCCTGGCAAACTCTCTCTAGGAACCGGCCCCATAGGATGACACGTTTGAAACCAACAATCCTTTCGTGAGGACAAGGAAGTTGATCTTGCCAACCATAGCCCTCTCATCCCATCCTTAGCCTGAACGAGCACTACAGGCGTGGGTGAGGCATCCAATTATCTTATTTAGTGGGGAAACTACCCAACTAATTTATTAAGTTATCATTGGATTAAAAACTTCCAATAGGTTATCCTGGCAGCCTCTTTGGGCACCAGCCCCACATTGATAGCCACTCCCCTACCTGCATCTACAAGACCCTATCCATCAAGCAAGACAATTACCATCACAATGATAAGTAACATATACAATGCAAGGCATTTACCTTCTTGCATACAAATCATAATCACAGGTACCAATTCTTGTCCCAAAACATAAACCAAGCATGAACTACCGTATTCTCATCATGTTGCATTTACAACACAGAATACACATCATTTCACATCACACAGAGCAAGACATTATCCATCTTGCATAGTCATCATAACCACATGAATAGGTACACTGAGCAAGGCATTATCCATCTTGCACATGTATCATACTAACATGAATAGGAGACAATATTTCAAGAATGCATTTCATTCAACTCACATGATGCACACATAGCCAACCCCCACACAATCACACCCTCTTAGGCCTCTGGAAATAACTTCCCCAAATGACACGACACTTGACACCATTAAAAACACAATGGTTTCACATCACATTCACTCTCAAAGCACATCATAAACTAATACCCTTCAACAATATTTTTAAGGAATGTAACATTAATCCAAGCATGATCCATCATCTAACAATTATAAAGTGAATCTATCTCAATAATACAGAATTATAACTTTCTAATTACCAGTAGCAGTTATAATATGATCATAAGATATAAGTATCCACTAGTATCAATATTTTAACTAATAATTCTCAAGACTTATTTTTAATTTCATTTAATTAAAATGATTGCAAACAACATGCAAATAACCCTAAGACATACAAATTAAACACAACAATTGTTTACACTATTTACACTGATGTAGATTTCATTAATAAACAGGACAATTTTGTAAATACTATTAAATATAACTATATAAGCAAGACTAAAAGCCTATAATATTAGAATGCTATAAATATCTTACACTAGTTAGAATCACAAGATACAAAACCTAAAGCTACAATGAAAGGACCTTTATCTAAGGTTAGCTTGAGAGGAAAGGAATACAGAACAACAAAACATTCCTATAGATCTAACATCTTCATCAAATCTACCACACTTTTAACCACATGTATATGATAGGATCAACACAAAATGAATTTGTTGAGAAGGCTTTAGAAGCTACCAACAATGCAAAATGTGAAAGCATACACAGGGCACACAAACTGATTGGTAGAATGCCTCAAAGAGAGTCATATGATGGAAAGCAATGATCGTAGGATATGCAAAAAATAAATTTGTTGAAAAATCTTAGAGAAACCCAGTTTGAAAATATAGAGTTATTGGCGACGCAACTAATTGTTTTAACAGAGAAGAAATAGGTGAGAGGTAGACAATCAAAAAATATTCATATCTCAAAAATGACAAACTGGGTATGGTTGCTTTTCTGATATGATTTATATATCCAGGTCGTGCACTATATATAAAAACATTAGAGGAACCCAGTTCGTAAAAATAAAGTTACGGCTAACGCAATAGACTGCTAAAACAAAGACAAAATGGGTGAGAGGTAGACAGTCACAAAATATTCATATCTCAAAAATAAAAAACTTGGTATTGTTGATTTTTAGATATGATTTAAATATATCCACGTCGCCCACCATATATAAAAAATTAGAGAAAACCCAGTTCACAAAAATAAAGTTATGGCTAACGCAGCATACTGCTAAAACAGAGATGAAATGGGTAAAATGTAGACAGTCACAAAATATTCATAACTCAAAAATGACAAATTGGGTATTACTGATTTTTAGATATTATCTAGATATCCAGGATGCACACCATATATAAAAAACTTAGAGAAACTCAGTTCGTAAAAATAAAGTTATGGCTAACGCAATAGACTGGGTTCAGAAAATATAGAAGAGAATTCACAAAATATTTCACTAAAGCTAATGCAGCAATAAATCAGTTTCATATCTCAATCCATACCTGGAATATTGCTTCAATCACATCTTCACAAAATTTCCCAGTGCGCATCCATTTTCCCCAAGTCTTTTCTTCTGGAAACTATGGTTTACGGTGCCAAAAGAAAAATGAAAACTTCCGGAGAGAGAGCTCCCCCAAAACATAAAACATATTCTCCATTTGAAATACATGCTCCTTCCCCAAATTATGTCTTCAAATTTCAAAATAAAGCTGAGCATGCATAACCACCCCCACAATTTCTTCCAGAAGATTCTCCTTTATTACTTTTTTACAATTTGCTATTTTAACCAAACAATCATTTCTCTCTGATTCTATTTATTTTAGAATTTGTTATTTATTTCATTTACAACTAGACAAGATTCATTTCTGATTTTATCTACTTTACTATTTTCTATATTTATATTTATGACAACTTGCAAATATTATCTATTTTATTGCCATTAACACAACACTAAATTATATTAATTTATTTACTTATCTCTAGTTGGAATTACATTTATTACTATTATTATTATTTATTAACTTCTAGAATAATATATTTTTCATAAACTAAATTTTACTTAAGGACATTTATATATTTATTTATTTAACAAAAAAGTTTCATAACTAATTATTTTATTTTAAGGCACTAATAACCAAAATAATACCAACAAAATAACCCATTTACCTAACCATACCTGACTACTATGCAAGATCAAAAAGCAAGACCACCACAACAATGACTGACTATCATGACCAAACCGACAACACTGACAGGGTGCACAACCGGATACTCATCCTCGTCAAGGATGATAGCTAAGCTAGGGGACCATATGAATCTTCATTTAGCAATTCCATTGGTTAAGGCACGCTCAGACCTATTAATTCAAGTGGAGTCGATGCCTAGTACCTGCAGCCTACACCAAAGAACATGGTTGAACATGTATATATATGCAAACATGTAGTCATACACACAGTGAAAGGAAGTCGCAGTGTAGCAGAGTACTCATTCATGAGTAATGCGACACTATTCATTTCACCCACACATCAAACATGTAATCACAACACACATATCAATAAGTTATTGAACGACTAAGTAAGAACCATCATAAGATAATCGCATGATAGACACAATAAGATTAATCCACACAAAACATCACAACATAACATCCTATGATACAAAATTAGTCGTATAAAAATGAATTCTAACATATGACAATCATAGCAAGATCAACATCATAATCACCTGAATGTAAAACAATGTCAGAGCATATAAATTATCAGTGTCGCAATAAAGATTATTGATAAAACATACTAACTGTCATATGAAACCACACATGAGCATAATCAGGAATGTCATCAACATGAATGTAGCATCTACCAACATCATATAATGCACAACATCAACTTTCTAACATACCCTAAATATTCCTATTATTTTACCTTCATCTTCATGCTCCTTAGCCAGACCATCTGCACATCCTAGATGAGAACGAAGGGGCATTACATCCTCCACCCCTAAGACTTGACTTACTCCTAGAAGTAATAGACTAGGGTGGAAACATAACATATTAGTATTGCAATTTTCTATTGCCAACATAAACATCTATTTTAAGCAATTGTTCATAAGACGGGCACAATCGTTCAATAAAGACAAGAAGAGCATCAATTCCTCACCATTAAGACGTATCATGTGATCTACTTATAATCCAATCACACATATTTTAAGAATTTCAAATGATTTACATATTAACAAAGAAAAATACATCTCATCTCTTATTTCCACTATGGTTCCCACTAATTACCAAACATGCAAAGTACAATCCTCTGCAGAGTCCTCCCTTAAACACACTATCAGAGGTTCGAAATGAACATGATAGAGACAACACTTAACACGAAATGGAGCCAATAGAAACAAACATTCGGAATAGCCACCATAGAAATTTTAAAAATACAAACCCAAGTGGGGAAATAATCAAATTCAATCTTAAGTCACAAAATACCGACAATTTTCAACAATAAATCAAGTATAAAAAAAAGAGTTTTGGTGACCACTCCTATCATAAGAGAGTTCAAAGAAAAATAAATTCACTATTAGCCCACCCACAACACATGAAACAACTATCAAAAATTCCAAAACAACCAATATTACAAACAAATCCACATCACGGTGTGACTAATTTTAGGCACAAAAGGGAGTATCCGCTACACAACACACCAGGACTCAAAGTCCAAAATGCGTTAGAGAATGTACACCAAACACATGGACAACTAAGTTTTCTACATCTTCATATCTAAACATCTTTTATACAAAAATTTGAGGTAACACAGTCACTACTTATATACAAAAATTTTCTATCATTAATGCAGTACAATTTCTATTTTACCAAGCTATGAACATATGCAATTACTTCCTTATGCAAGAAGATATTTACAGAAGGAATGTATGATATCACACACAAGAATAATTCAAAACTTGAATTGACTTACAGTATCACATTCATGATCTCATGGGTCCAACGCAAGCTCCAATTTCATCTCATGCACATGTTTCTTACACAGGCATACACAATGATAACTTTCATAAATAACAATAGAACTTCCACATGAGGTCATGGCCAACTAGGAAATAGATTTAAGATTATCAAGAAACCACGTAAAGATACCCCACACATGACACAACCACATAATCTACATGACTCGCGATGCATGATGCCATCGAGTAATTAAATCATTCCAATACTTACACATATACAAAAACAATGCAATCAACATAAAGATGGTATGGTGCTTCTACACCCATAGCTAAACATAACCCCAAGTATGATTACTTCACTAAACCAGGGAACACAAACACCATTGGCCTTTCACAATACCCCACACAGAATGGGTACAGGACATTCACATCACTAGAGGGGCAAATACCACACTCCTAATTACATGCACTAATAGTAACCATGCTTCTTTCTTTTAAGCACTAGAGTCCACAAGAGAAACTCAAGGCCTCCACAAATCAACAAGCACTAACATTCAGGAAACACATTGTCATATATAACATCACATTTTCAGAAAAGGAGAGAGAACACATAACAGACACATAAGTAAAACAAGGCATAAAGAATTTATTTCTTTCATAATCAAAGAATAAGTCTATAAATTTATCAACCTTTTAACATCATACTAAGGTACAAAGGTGATAGGTGTTATTACAAACTTGCCACAAAGAGAAAAATGCTTAACCTAGAGCAACAACAACAATCCAGAGATGCCAGTGTTGTAACCTAGGCTCTGATACCAAATGTAACGCTCCGCCAAGGAACCCAAAGGATAACACAACTAAGCTTACAAAAAGGTCAATTTTGTTTTAAACGAAAGAAATAAGCGCAATCATATATTTATTCATAACATTTAAATTAAGCTTTATTCTCGAGGGTTCCACGGCTGCATTACTAATAAACTAAAACAAGATCTAACCAACATTATGAATTAACTAACAAACACAGTTCATTCTAAGTCTCATTGCATCAGATGAATAAACACATACAATTCCATTTTATATCATCCAATAAGTAACATCATGATCTTGCACATAGGATCACAAGTACATAAACAAGTTATTTTACAAGAGAGTACAACATTACATTATTTACAATATCGCTATCCAGATTACATTGGAGTACATACATAAAGATAATAGTACATGATTCAACTGATATACAAGACTGGAACATGATCATAAGTATCTATCTCCTCAAGCTAGAGCAAGATCTAAAATCTGTCATACAAGGTACATCCTTCTCGCACACGATCAATAGCAAGGGAAACCAATGGAGAGAAAAGCACAACCACCCAACCATGTGGAACCCTAAGGTCCACCCCCCATGCTAGGAGATAACAATAAGGTCCCATTAAGAAAACAATCAAGAGAGATAGTAGACTAATAGGTGCAAGGACTACACATGGCTCCAATACAACGTTGGTCAATATGAACAACACAAGTAACTCAAACATCACTTCTAGAGACAATCACACAATGAAAGGGAAAAACAAACATTAGGGAGTGGCTGGCTATAGTAGGGAAGAGTGTCATCGCATGGTCCTAGTATGGGTTATCCAGGCTATCTCTCTCTAGAAACTGGCCCCCATCTATGGTTATCCTGGCAGCCTCTCTCTAGGCACCGGCCCCATAGGGTGACACATGCGGAACCAACAATCCTTTCGTGAGGACAAGGAAGTTGATCTTGCCAACCACAACCTTCTCATCCCATCCTTAGCCTGAACGAGCACTACAGGCATGGGTGAGGCATCCAATTATCTTATTTAGTGTGGAAACTACCCAACCCTCTAAATTTATTATTAAGTTATCACTAGATTAAAAACTTCCAATGGGTTATCCTGGTAGCCTCTTTGGGCACCGGTCCCACATTGAAAGCCACTCCCCTACCTGCATCTAGAAGACTCTATCCATCAAGTAAGACAATTACCATCACAATGACAACTAACATATACAATGCAAGGCATTTACCTTCTTGCATACAAATCATAATCACAGGTACCAATTCTTGTCCCAAAACATAAACCAAGCATATACTACCGCATTCTCATCATGTTGCATTTACAACATAGAATACACATCATTTCACATCACACAGAGCAAGACATTATCCATCTTGCATAGTAATCATAACCACATGAATAGGTACACTGAGCAAGGCATTATCCATCTTGCACATGTATCATACTAACATGAATAGGAGACAATATTTTAAGAATGCATTTCATTCAACTCACATGATGCACACATAGCCAACCCCCACACAATCACACCCTCCTAGGCCTCTGGAAATAACTTCCCCAAATGACACAACACTTGACACCATTAAAAACATAATGGTTTCACATCACATTCACTCTCAAAGCACATCATAAACTAATACCCTTCAACAATATTTTTAAGGAATGTAACATTAATCCAAGCATGATCCATCATCTAACAATTATAAAGTGAATCTATCTCAATAATATAGAATTATAACTTTCTAATCACCAGTAGCAGTTATAATATGATCATAAGATATAAGTATCCACTAGTATCAATATTTTAACTAATAATTCTCAAGACTTATTTTTAATTTCATTTAATTAAAATGATTGCGAACAACATGCAAATAATCCTAAGGCATACAAATTAAACACAACAATTGTTTACACTATTTACACTGATGTAGATTTCATTAATAAACAGTACAATTTTGTAAATACTATTAAATATAACTATATAAGCAAGACTAAAAGCCTATAATATTAGAATGCTATAAATATCTTACACTAGTTAGAATCACAAGATACAAAACATGAAGCTACAATGAAAGGACCTTGTTCCAAGGTTAGATTGAGAGGAAAGGAATACAGAACACCAAAACATTCCTATAGATCTAACATCTTCATCAAATCTACCACACTTTTAACCACATGCATATGATAGGATCAACACAAAATGAATTTGTTGAAAAGGCTCTAGAAGCTACCAACAATGCAAAATGTGAAAGCATACACAGGGCATGCAAATTGATCAGTAGAATGCCTCAAAGAGAGTCATATGATGGAAAGCAATGATCATAGGATATGCAAAAAATGAATTTGTTGAAAAATCTCAGAGAAACCCAGTACAAAAATATAAATTTATTGGTGACGCAACTAACTATTTTAACAAAGACAAAACGGGTGAGAGGTAGACAGTCACAAAATATTTATTTCTCAAAAATGAAAAACTGGGTATGGCTGCTTTTATGATATGATTTATATATACAGGCTGCACACTATATATAAAAAACTTAGAGGAACCCAGTTCGTAAAGATAAAGTTATGGCTAACGTAACAAACTGCTAAAACAAAGACGAAATGGGTGAGAGGTAGACAGTCACAAAATATTCATATCTCAAAAATGACAAACTGGGTATGGCTGATTTTTAGATATGATTTAAATATCCACGTCGTACACCATATATAAAATAATTAGAGAAACCGAGTTCACAAAAATAAAGTTATGGCTAATGCAACATACTGCTAAAACAGAGATGAAATGGGTAAGAGGTAGACAGTCACAAAATATTCATAACTCAAAAATGACAAACTAGATATGGCTGATTTTTTGATATTATTTAGATAGCCAGGCTGCGCACCATATATAAAAAACATAGAGAAACTCAATTCATAAAAATAAAGTTATGGCTAACGCAATAGACTAGGTTCAGGAAATACAGAAGAGAATTCACAAAATATTTCACTAAAGCTAATACAGTAATAAATTAGTTTCATATCTCAGTCCATACCTGGAATATTGCTTCAATCACATCTTCACAAAATTTCTCAGCTCGCATCCATTTTCCCCAAGTCTTTTCTTCTGGAAGCTATGGTTTACGATGCCAAAAGAAAAAATGAAAACTTCCAGAGAGAGAGAGAGAGATCCCCCAAAACATAAAACATTTTCTCCATTTGAAATGCACGCTCCTTCCCCAAATTATGTCTTCAAATTTCAAAATAAAGTTGAGCATGCATAACCACCCCCACAATTTCTTCCAGAAGATTCTCCTTTATTACTTTTTTACAATTTTCTATTTTAACCAAACAATCATTTCTCTCTGATTCTATTTATTTTTAAAATTGCTATTTATTTCATTTACAACTACACAAGATTCATTTTTGATTTTATCTACTTTACTATTTTCTATATTTATATTTATGACAACTTGCAAATATTATCTATTTTATTGCCATTAACACAACACTAAATTATATTAATTTATTTATTAATCTCTAGTTGGAATTACATTTATTACTATTATTATTATTATTTATTAACTTCTAGAATAATATATTTTTCATAAACTAAATTTACTTAAGGACATTTATATATTTATATATATAACAAAAAAGCTTCATAACTAATTATTTTATTTTAAGGCAATAATAACCAAAACAATACCAACAAAATAACCCAACTACCTAACCATACCTAACTACTATGCAAGATCGGAAAGCAAGACCACCACAACAATAACTGACTAACATGACCAAACTGACAACACTGACAGGGTGCACAACCGGATACTCATCATCTTCAAGGATGATGGCTAAGCTAGGGGACCATATGTTATCTCCATTTAATAGTTCCATTGGTTAAGGCACGCTTAGACCTATTAATTCAAGTGGAATCGATGCCTGGTACCTGTAGCCTACAACAAACAACACGGTCGAACATGTATATATATGCAATTATGTAGTCATACACATAGTGAAAGGAAGCTGCAGTGTAGTAGGGTACTCATTCATGAGTAATACGACACTGTTCCTTTCACCCACACATCAAACATGTAATCACAACACACATATCAATAAGTTACTGAACGACTAAGTAAGAACCATCATCGGATAATCGCATGATACACACAATAAGATTAATCCACATAAAACATCACAACATAACATCCTATGATACAAAATCAGTCGCATAAAAATCAATTCTAACATATGACAATCATAGTAAGATCAACATCATAATCACTTGAATGTAAAACAATGTCAGAGCATATAAATTATCAGTGTCGCAACAAAGATTATCGATAAAACATACTATCATATGAAACCACACATAAGCATAATCAGGAATGTCATCAACATGAATGTAGCATCTACCAACATCATATAATGCACAACATCAACTTTCTAACATACCCTAAATATTTCTATTATTTTACCTTCATCTTCATGCTCCTTAGCCAGACCATCTGCACATTCTAGATGAGAACGGAGGGGCATTACATCCTCCCCCCCTAAGACTTGACTTACTCCTGGAAGTCACAAACTAGGGTAGAAACATAACATATTAGTATTGTAATTTTCTATTACCAACATAAACATTTATTTTAAGCAATTATTCATAAGACAGGCATAATCATTAAATAAAGACAAGAAGAGCATCAATTCCTCACCATTAAGACGTATCATGTGATCTACTTATAATCCAATCACACATATTTTGAGAATTTCAAACGATTTACATATTAACAAAGAAAAATACATCTCATGTCTTATTTCCACTATGGTTCCCACTAATTACCAAACATTAAAAGTACAATCCTCCGCGGAGTCCTCCCTTAACCACACTATCAGAGGTTCGAAATAAACATGATAGAAACAACACTTGACATGAAATGGAGCCAACAGAAATAAACATTCAGAATAGCCACCATAGAAATTTTTAAAATACAAACCCAAGTGGGGATATAATCAAATTCAATCTTAAGTCACAAAATGCTGGCAATTTTCAACAATAAATCAAGTATAAAGAAAAGAGTTTTAGTGACCACTCCTATCATAAGAGAGTTCAAAGAAAAACAAATTCATTGTTAGCCCACCCACAACACATGAAACAACTATCAAAAATTTCAAAACAACCAATATTACAAACAAATCCACATCACGGTGTGACTAATTTTAGGCACAAAAGGGAGTATCTGCTACACAACACCCCAGGACTCAAAGTCTAGAATGCGTTAGAGATTGTACACCAAACACATGAACAACTAAGTTTTCTACATCTTCATATCTAAACAACTTTTATACAAAATTTTAAGGTAACACAGTCACTACTTATATACAAAAACTTTCTATCATTAATGCAGTACAATTTCTATTTTACTAAGCTATGAACATATGCAATTGCTTCCTTAAGCAAGAAGATATTTACAGAGGGAGCGTATAATATCACACATAAGAATAATTCAAAATGCTAATTGACTTACATTATCACATTCATAATCTCATGGGTCTAACATAAGCTCCAATTTGATCTCCTGCACACGTTTCTTACACAGGCATACACAATGATAACTTTCATAAATCACAATAGAACTTCCACATGAGGTAATGGCCAACTAGGAAATAGATATCAGATTATCAAGCTAGCACGCAAAGATACCCAACACATGACAACACCACATAATCCACATGACTTGCAATGTATGATGCCACCGAGTAATTAAATCATTTCAATATTTACACATATACAAAACTAATGCAATCAACATATAGACGGTATGGTGCTTCTACACCCATAGCTAAACATAAACCCCCAAGTATGATTACTTCACCAAACTAGGGAACGCAAACACCATTGGCCTTTCAAAATACCCCACACAGAATGGGTATAAGACATTCACATCACTAGAGGGGCAAATACCACACTCCTAATTACATGCACTAACAGTAACCATGCTTCTTTCTTTTAAGCACTATAGACCACAAGAGGAACTCTAGGCCTCCACAAATCAATAAGCACTAACATTCAGGAAACACATTGTCATATATAACATCACATTTTTGGAAAAGGAGAGAGAACACATAGCAGACACATAAGTAAAACAAGGCATAAATAATTTATTTCTTTCATAATCAAAGAACAATTCTATAAATTTATCAACCTTCTAACGTCATACTAAGGTATAAACGTGGGAGGTATTATTACCAACTCACCACAAGGAGAAAAATGTTTAACCTAGAGAAACAACAACAATCCAAAGATTCCAGTGTTGCAACCTAGGCTCTGATACCAAATGTAACACCCCGCCAAGGAACCCAGAAGATAACACAACTAAGCTTACAAAAAGGTCAAATTTTTATAAATGAAAGAAATAATGACGATCATATACTTATTCATAACATTTAAATTAAGCTTTATCATCTAGGGTTCCACGGTTGCATTACTAACGAACTAAAACAAGATCTAACCAACATTATGAATTAACTAACAAACACAGTTCATTCTAAGTCTAATTGCATCAGATGAATAAACACATACAATTCCATTTTATATCATCAGATAAGTAACATCATGATCTTGCACATAGGATCACAAGTACATAAACAAGTTCTTTTACAAGAGAGTACAACATTACATTATTTACAATATCTCTATCCATATTACATTGGAGTACATACATAAAGATAACAGTACATGATTCATCTAATATACAAGACTGGAACATGATCATAAGTATCTGTCTCCTCAAGCTAGAGCAAGATCTAAAATTTTTCATACAAGGTACATCCTTCTCGCACACGATCAACAGCAAGGGAAACCAATGGAGAGAAAAGCACAACCATCCGACCGTGTGGAACACTAAGGTCTACCCCCCATGCCAAGACATAACAATAAGGTCTGACTAAGAAAACAATCAAGAAAGACAGTAGACAAACAGGTGCAAGAACTACACATGGCTCCAATACAACACGGGTCAATATGAACAACACAAGTAACTCAAACATCACTTCCAGAGGCAATCACACAATGAAAGGAAAATACACACATTAGGGAGTGCTAGGCTGCAGTATGGAAAAGTGTCATCGCATGGTCCTAGTATGGTTTATTCAGGCTATCTCTCTCTAGAAACCGGCCCCCATCTATGGTTATCCTGGCAGCCTCTCTCTAAGCACCGGCCCCATAGGGTGACACATGCAGAACCAACAATCCTTTCGTGAGGACAAGGAAGTTGATCTTGCCAACCACGGCCTTCTCATCCCATCCTTAGCCTGAATGAGCACTACAGGCATGGTTGAGGCATCCAATTATCTTATTTAGTATAGAAACTACCCAACCCTCTAAATTTATTATTAAGTTATCACTAGATTAAAAACTTCCAATGGGTTATCCTGGCAACCTCTTTGGCCACTGGCCCCACATTGAAAGCCACTCCCCTACCTACATCTAGAAGACCCTATCCATCAAGTAAGACAATTACCATCACAATGACAACTAACATATACAATGCAAGGCATTTACCTTCTTGCATACAAATCATAATCAAAGGTACCAATTCTTGTCCCAAAACATAAACCAAGCATGAACTACCGCATTCTCATCATGTTGCATTTACAACACAGAATACACATCATTTCACATCACACAGAGCAAGACATTATCCATCTTGCAAAGTCATCATAACCACATGAATACGTACACTGAGCAAGGCATTATCCATCTTGCACATGTATCATACTAACATGAATAGGAGACAATATTTCAAGAATGTATTTCATTCAACTCACATGATGCACACATAGCCAACCCCCACACAATCACACCCTCATAGGCCTCTGGAAATAACTTCCCCAAATGACACGACACTTGACACCATTAAAAACACAATGGTTTCACATCACATTCACTCTCAAAGCACATCATAAACTAATACCCTTCAACAATATTTTTAAGGAATGTAACATTAATCCAAGCATGATCAATCATCTAACAATTATAAAGTGAATCTATCTCAATAATACAAAATTATAACTTTCTAGTCACCAGTAGCAGTTATAATATGATCATAAGATATAAGTATCCACTAGTATCAATATTTTAACTAATAATTCTCAAGACTTATTTTTAATTTCATTTAATTAAAATGATTGCGACCAACATACAAATAACCCTAAGGCATACAAATTAAACACAACAATTGTTTACACTATTTACACTGATGTAGATTTCATTAATAAACAGGCAATTTTGTAAATACTATTAAAAATAATTGTATAAGCAAGACTAAAAGCCTATAATATTAGAATGCTATAAATATCTTATACTAGTTAGAATCACAAGATACAAAACCTGAAGCTACAATGAAAGGACATTGTTCTAAGGTTAGATTGAGAGGAAGGAATACAGAACAAGAAAACATTCCTATAGATCTAACATCTTCATCAAATCTACCATACTTTTAACCACATGCATATGATAGGATCAACACAAAATGAATTTGTTGAGAAGGCTTTAGAAGCTACCAACAATGCAAAATGTGAAAGCATACACAAGGCACGCAAACTGATTGGTAGAATGCCTCAAAGAGAGTCATATGATGGAAAGCAATGATTGTAGGATATGCAAAAAATGAATTTGTTGAAAAATCTCAGAGAAACTCAGTTCGAAAATATAGAGTTATTGGTGACGCAACTAACTGTTTTAACAGAGATGAAATGGGTGTGAGGTAGACAGTCACAAAATATTCATATCTCAAAAATGACAAACTATGTATGGGTGCTTTTCTGATATGATTTATATATCCAGGTCGTGCACTATATATAAACAAATTAAAGGAACCCAGTTCGTGAAAATAATGTTATGGCTAACGCAACAGACTACTAAAACAAAGACGAAATGGGTGAGAGGTAAACAGTCACAAAATATTCATATCTCAAAATTGACAAACTGGGTATGTCTGACTTTCAGATATGATTTAGATATCCACGTCTTCCACCATATATAAAAAAATTAGAGAAACCCAGTTCATACAAATAAAGTTATGGCTAACATAACATACTGCTAAAACAAAAACGAAATGGGTAAGAGGTAGACAGTCACAAAAAATTCATAACTCATAAATGACAAACTGGGTATGGCTGATTTTTAGATATTATATAGATATCTAGGCTGCGCACCATATATAAAAAACTTAGAGAAACTAAATTTGTAAAAATAAAGTTATGGCTAACGCAATAGACTCGGTTCAGAATATACATAAGAGAATTCATAAAACATTTCACTAAAGCTAATGCAATAATAAATCAGTTTCATATCTGGTTCCATACCTAGAATATTGCTTCAATCACATCTTCACAAAATTTCCCAACTCGCATCCATTTTCCCCAAGTCTTTTCTTCTGGAAGCTATCGTTTACGGTGCCAAAAGAAAAATAAAAACTTCCAGAAAGAGAGAGCTCCCCCAAAACATAAAACATATTCTCCATTTGAAATGCAGGCTCCTTCCCCAAATTATGTCTTCAGATTTCAAAATAAACTTGAGCATGCATAATCACCCCCACAATTTCTTCCAAAAAATTCTCCTTTATTATTTTTTTACAATTTGCTATTTTAACCAAACAATCATTTCTCTCTTATTCTATTTATTTCATTTACAACTAAACCAGATTCATTCTGATTTTATCTACTTTACTATTTTCTATATTTATATATATGACAACTTGCAAATATTATCTATTTTATTGCCATTAACACTACACTAAATTATATTAATTTATTTATTTATCTCTAGTTGGAATTACATTTATTTTTATTTTTTTTCCCAAAAAGTGGTAAAAAACCACTAAAATATATTAATTAAAAAGAAAATACAAAATGCCAGATTCAGGGAGGCATGCTGGCAGGAAAGAATCGGCAAAGAAAACCTCCGGTTATAGCCTGTTTACAAAAATCAACTCAAAAAAAGAGTCGATCCAATAGCAACATCTGTAACTTAATTCAGAATGGAGTTCATACAATAAAATAGAAATATATACAAAGCAGCTAGCGGAGTCGACCAAAAAATAGGACAAAAAACTTAGAACTGAAAGTCAAAACATAAAAGGACGCCCGATTAGTCTGCAATCTCAATGATCTATAAAGCACGACCCGCTTCAGGACCATCCACTTCTGCTTGCTGAGGAAGAGGAGGAGGCAGTGGAGGAGGGACGTAATTCAATAAGTAATGCAATGCATTAAAAACTTCTGTAGCCTTAGCTGCCACTTGATTCCCCAGTTCCCTCCTGTGACAATGGATAGAGTTTTGGAAGGAAATCACACAATTATTTTGAAGCCCATGCATAAAAGCATTGAAGAGGTAGTGGAGTGCAGGCAATCGGAATAGTAACCTGCAATCAAATAAACCTCCCACAAGAGCAAATCCTTCATGCAAGTCATAATCTACTAAAGCAACATTAAAAGAGTCAACAGAAAAATGCACATTCTGTATAAACGTAA
This sequence comes from Cunninghamia lanceolata, assembly GCA_027924645.1. Lineage (NCBI taxonomy): Eukaryota > Viridiplantae > Streptophyta > Pinopsida > Cupressales > Cupressaceae > Cunninghamia > Cunninghamia lanceolata. The sequence continues at coordinate 15,218,122 of BSBN01000194.1, read as the reverse complement.
TACCCAAAACCCTTACCCTTTCGCCATTTTGCAAGAGATCCATCGCATTAGAATGAAAATGCGATGCAGCTTGAGAAGGATAAATAGCCACTGGAGAATGAAAAAAATGTGAATCACAAACCTGAGCAATCGCTCTTCCAACAGAGGCCTCATAAACCTTAAAGACTTCCTGCAGAGAGTTTGGATTAGAGAGACCAAGGAGGGGCCGTTCCCAATTCCTGATAGGCCAAGAAATTCTGGAATTCCACTAAACAGAGCCCATGGTAAACTGCAGAAGCTTGGAGATTACCAAATGCAACAAGTAAAAGAAACTTTTGGAACCAACACAGAGCATAACATGAAGATAGATGAGTAAATAACAATCATAACATAGTAATTAAAGCGAAAAATGGAATTGCCAACTCCCTTGTGCAAACTCTGCCATCTTGCACTTGAAACAAATATCAAAGTACATCACACCCAACGTGAGGATAAATGATAGTAAATAAATAACGTCAACTAATACACATGGAAGACCGATGAAGTAAGGATAAAAAAGTGATAACAAATCTAATAAGTTCTGCCAAAAATACACAAACTATATCTTTTTCTCCTTCTCCAAAATATCACTAACTTCAAGAATCCTAAGAAAAGATTCAGAATCCCATTCAAGAACATCATCATTAGTACTAAATGCAAAGTTAGCCAAAAAATCTGCTAATACATTACCTTCACGATAGGTATGCATTATTTGGAAAGAATGGAAATGTTTCAATAAATCCCTTCCAAACTTTAAAATGTAACTGATTTTCCAACTTGGAGAGGAGTTATTGGAAAAAGCTCTAATGATATTAAGGGAGTCACCTTCTACGATAAGGCTTGTGAATCCACATTTAAATGCTAAGTTCAAACCAACTATTAAAGCCAAAGCCTCAGCCTCATTATTTGTTATTGTGCCCAACTTGATTGACAGAGCTCTGAGAACAACTCCATGGTGATTTCTAATAACACAACCAGCACTTGAATTTCCAGGATTACCTCTAATCACACCATCGAAATTAAGCTTGACAAAAGAATCAGGCGGAGGGATCCATTTGACAGTGGATCGATCAATTTTAGCATCAGTCATAAAGCAGTTAGAATTAGGCAGCCTTAACTGTTTCCAATTTTTTAATGTCATATCATCCCAATTTGTGAAGATTAGAGAGCCCTCCTTCTTTGAGAGAAAGGAGGCTAAAACCACTTCTGAAATTGATTTTTCAACTTTGCCCAAAACTACATGGAGAGGATTACTTATTTTTTTAAACAATCTGTTATTTCTTTCTAACCACAATGACCAGATGACAATGCTTGGTGATACAATCCATAAGACAGAAAAAGTAGACTTGGGGAGCAACATAGGCCAACTTTGGAAGACTTGGAGTAAAGAAAAAGGAAGTGGACCCAACCAATTCAATTTTGAAAGAAGCCAATACCAGACTTGTGAGGAGAAGATACAATTCAATAACAAATGATCCATCGATTCCTCCACCTCATGACAGAAAGGGCAGGAAAAAGAATTTGTAATCCCAAGTTTAGATAATCTATCACTTGTAAGAATTCTATATTTCAGTGCTAACCAAGTAAAAGCTCCTGCTTTAGGTAGGCAAGACTCACTCCAACATAGCTTATAGGGCCAAATAAAGTCTGGATTAGAATCCTTACTAGTAAGGCTTAAATAACCAAGTTTAACCGTGTAACGACCAGATTTAGAAGGAGCCCAGACCAGTTTATCCTTTTCTCCTGAGATAAAAAGTCTTCTATCTTTCAAAATAGTCTTAAGCAAAATCTTCTGCTCTTGAGGGACCAAGAAGTCATCAAAATTTTTCCATTTAGCTTTACTAATATCTGCATTATTATCAAATTCAAAATAATCTTTAACTTTTGTTCCCCAAACCTGACACAGAAAAGACTTGATCTCTTGAAGACCTTCTGTTTTAACTAGAGGAGGATAATTATTCCAAGAGTCATCCCAGAAAAGGGCAGATTGTCCATCATGGATAACCCATGTTAAATAGGGTGAAATAACTTCACGACAGCTAATCAAAAAATTCCACATGTGAGAACCCTCCTTTGGATTAAGTATTGTAAAAATTCTTTCAGGAGAATAAGAATCTAGATATTTTGCATACATTAATTTTCCCCATTTAGAATCTAACTTTTGATATAAATTCCAGACTAGTTTAGCTCCAAGAGCTTTATTTTGTGCTACAATATTATGAATTCCAGCTCCCCCTAACTGTTTAGGAAGGCAAATTTTATCCCATGAGATTAAGGGAATTTTTCTCCCGTTTAAATTGGAGCCATTCCACAAAAAATTTCTTAGAATATTCACAATATAACACAAAATGGTTTTTGGTACCTTCAGTACTGATAACAAATAGACTGGAATGGCTGAAAGGACTGTTTTGATCATCAAAATTTTCCCTGCCAAAGTAAGCCATTTGCCTTTCCAAGAAGATATTTTAGCTTTAATACTTATTATTAGCTTATCCCAGAACAAATTTTTAATTGAACCCGAAAAAAGAGGAATTCCCAGATACCTCGAGGGTAAGGTGTCAACTTGAAAACCAAGAAATTTAGCTATCCTTTTTTGCACCAACATAGATGAAAAGAAAAAGAAAATTTTAGACTTACTATGATTCACTTTCTGACCCAAAACAAGACAATAACTGTTAATAACATCCTTCAAGACTTTAGCTTCCTTCATCACAGGCTGCCCAAACAACAGAGTGTCATCTGCAAACAAGGCATGTGTAATAGAGAAAGGTACTCTAGGAATATTTATCCCTTTCCAGAGACCCATCAAATTCTTACTCATGATTAATCTACTTAAACCTTCAGCCATTAAGATAAAAAGAAAAGGGGAAAGAGGATCTCCCTGTCTTATTCCTTGTGAAGATTTAAAGAAATCAGATTGAGAACCATTAATCAGTACTGAAAAACTAACACCAGAAACACAAGAGTAAATCCATTTGCACCATTTTGAGGAAAAACCAAATTTAAGGAGAACTTGTATCAAAAAATCCCAGGACACTCTATCATAAGCTTTTAACATGTCCAGCTTAACCAACATAGCTGGGAGTTTATGTTGATGGATTGAATGTAGAACCTCATGGGCAATGTTGACATTCTTTGAATCAGCATTAGGATTTGCCACTTCTAATGCACAGGCAGATTCAGCCAACTGAATACAGGAGGTTGCGTGAGCTCCTCCCCTTCACTTCTGGTTCTGCCGCACCAAGGGGGGTATCCCTATAACTCAAGATGTAACCTTGACTAGCTCAAAGATAGAAGGATCTAACTTGACAACAACAGGCAGAATACTCTCATGTATGGACCAAGATCTGCATGATAGATCACAAGGCTGGCAACATTCTTGGACATGATGTCTGGTTGGGTATGAGAGCATGCAGGGGGTTCCTAATACTACTCCTATAACTAACAGGTGGAGGTATGAAATGTTTTGATATGAATTTGGATGCAAAGCTGGACATGGTGTATAACACAAGAACACAGCATGATTGGTGCCTATCCAGGGCTTGGAGTCGGTAGACATACACCTGTGAATGATCAGCATGAATAGCTAAAACTGGATTTCAGGGGGATACACATGATATCTGCCTTACAGATATCTCCCAATGAAGAGTGTTAAGTTATCTCTACTTATGGCATCCCTACTGCAGTATACCCTTCCCAATGTTCAACCTGAAAACAGTTTAATCTGCCCCTTGAGCAGAGGTTAAAAGATCAGACATTCAACATAGGAATTCTATGCTCTAGAATCTAAACATCACACAAATATCCAGATCCAGAAGAAGAATACATGCAATACTGGAGACAGAATTAACACAACACATGCTAAGATAGCATTACTCATATAAGATCAACCATGAAACCAGTGGATTCATGCCAAGTCCTACAACAGGAGATACATAAACTCACAAGATCAAGCTGTACAGAGAAACCAGATCAGCTGGTTTTGGATTACAGAGCCAAAAATCCACAACTTTCAACAACCCAGAATGAATAACCCCGTTTGCATTATGTAGCAGGAGGGTGCCTTCAGCACTAACTACCAGGTTGACCAAAAAGTCCCGCCAGATATACAGTATCATAAAAATGGTGCTCAAACATTAATGCAGCAAGTAGGGGAGGAGACAGGAAGATATCTCGAGCCTTGCGCCGCCGCCTAGGGATTCAGATCTTCAATCAGGTACTGCATCCGTCCACGCCATCGCCCATACCTCTGCAACAATCGCCATTGATGGCTCACCAACCCGCGGCCTTGGGAAGAAGATCAGGCAGTTAATCGCAACCACTTCCCGCCGAGATTCATCATCATGATATTTTGAATATGCAAGATAACATTATCCCACATGCACCCCGCAGCAACCTCATTAACACTTTATATACTAGGTCATGAGCATATATGATGTCGGTGCTTTTGCTCCTGACGACACTAGTATAAGACTTCATCATCATCATCCTCCAGCAGCATGATATCCTGCTGCCCGAAATATCACCCTGACGTCATCATCATATCGCAATACAACCGCATGATAATCGCCTTCATCGGCACAACCTGATCCATCGGAGGAACATCCTCCTGCTGAGCTTATACCAAAAGTCTGGCCGATGAACATCCTGATGACGTTATCATCATATCCTGCTGACGTCATCATCATATCTGCCTACTGCGCACCTCCTCATATCCGGATGACGTCATCATCATGTTTGCAAATATTGGGAGATCTCCTCAAGATGATCAGTGTTAGAAATATGACCCCCCCGGACCTTGATGACGTCATCATCATATTAACATCAGGATGATATTCGGAAGACAACCGGATATTTGGAAATATCATCCTGATGCACAAATATCAGGTTGCACTGTAGCTCCTCTGTAAGATTGGGGCGATAGATGAATATGATGATGCCCGAAAAGATCACCCCCACTAGATAGCGCACGAAGCCGGCAGGCGGATATCTCCATGATATCAGCATCATCATGATGCTGGAACAAACACACTCGAGTGATATGAAAATATCACCCCCTCCTTCGGAAATATCATGATGCAGATAGGCAGAAAGAAAGATATCACCCTGATATAAGGATGACGTCAGCATCATCAGGATGACAAAACAACGAACAAGAGGTGATACAACATCATCAGGATGATATTGACTCAGATCATCCTGACGTTCAAAATACGATGACCCCAGTGAATATCGGGTCACACTTAGAACTCTTCAACAACATCATCAGGATGATCATAACCAAGATCACCCGATGATAAAAATATCACCCCGGCGAGATATCATGATGCAGATAATATGATGACCCCCGCAAGCAACACGGTGATAAAAGGAAATATGATGATGATGACGACGACCCTTAGGAAAAAACAAGTCAGGTCGAACAACTTAGAGAATAACCCCTTCAGAATATCGGGGCAACATCATCATCATGTTTGCGCAAGGTGATAAATGGGAGATCACCGGATACTTTGAAAAATCACCCTCGCAAGCAGATCAGGGCGCACTGTAGCTCATCAGCATCATCAGGATAAAAACCAAACATCACCCGATACTTCAATATGATGATGACGATGAGAAACCAGTCGACGGAGAACATGATGATGCCGACCTTCATCGAAACAAACATGATGATGATGACCTCCTCCTCAAGAAAATATGATGATGCAGCTGAAAAATGCTGAGGAGGTCCATTACTTAGAACATTTTTTGGATACTTAGGGAGAGCGCCTGCATGAAAATTGCTCAAAAAACTGCCAGTCAATTCAGGCGCTAACAGGCAACTAGAGCACATTCTGAAGTTTCCTTTCCTGGGACAAAACTACCTTGTTCATCAGAAATAATTTTTGGGATTAGAGTAGCAAGTCTTGATGTGATTGCTTTAGAAATGATTTTATAAAGAGTATTACAAAGTGATATGGGTCTGAAATCACCATAGGAGGAAGGAGTAGCAACTTTTGGAATTAAAGCAATAAATGTAGAATTAATTTCTTTTAGAATACTTCTATTTCTCCGAGCTTCTTCTACAGCCAGCCAAATATCCTTGCCTAGAAAATCCCAACATTTTTGAAAAAAGAGAGTGAAACCATTTGGACCAAGGGATTTGTCTGGATCTAGAGAGAAGACTACTGCCTTGACTTCTTCTAAGGTAAAACGCTTCATCAACTCCAGATTATCTTCTTGAGAAATCAAGTTAGGAATGTGGGATATAACTTCTGCAATAGTCGAATTTGGGATGTGGTTTGTTTCTTTAGATAGAAGTTTCTGAAAGAAATTAATTCCTTCTGTTTGAATGAGAGATTCTTCTAGTAATATATTTCCCATAGAATCTTTAATGGATACAACAGAGTTTTTGTGTCTTCTAAGCATGGTCGAAACATGAAAAAACTTTGTATTATGATCTCCTTCCTTTAACCAAATTTCTCTTGACTTCTGTCTCCAAAAAATTTCTTCCCGAGCTAAGATTTCCTCTAGATCAGATTGGGGAGTTTTTATGTATTCAAAAGAGGCATTGTCCATGCCTTTACTAATAATAGTTTCATTTAACTGGTGCAATTGAGATTGTAGAGCTGCTTTTTGGGAGAAAATATTACCAAAAGAAGATTTATTCCATTCCATGATTTTATGTTTCATATATTTCAACCTTTCATTGACCCAAAACATACGTGATCCTTGGACATAAGGAGCATTTGTCCACCAAAATTTTAGTAGGGGTAAGAAGTTTTTATCTCTAAACCACATAGATTGGAACTTGAATGATGCCCAATAAATCTACCTTCTAAAAGTAGCATTAATTTGAACAGAAATAGGAAAATGATCTGAAGCAGTAAAAGGAATAACAGTTGTACTAGGAATGTTAGACTCAAGACACCACTCTGAAGAGAAAAGAAATCTATCCAGTCATTCTGTAATGTTTAAAAAACCTTTTCTTCTATTAGACCAAGTGAAACTCCCATTCAATAGAGGACTGTCAATTAAAGCATTATCGGAAATAAATTCTTTAAAATCCTCTATTACCCTCTGAGGAGGGCAAATTCCTCCCGATTTTTCTGATAAACAAGAAATAGCATTGAAATCCCCCCTAAAATAACTTTCTCGCCAGATAATTGCTCTAAAAGGGCTGATAAAATTTCCCAACATTATTTTTTTTCTCTAGTTGCAGTAGGTCCATAGATATTGAAAAGCCAAAAGTTTAATGAGGAGGAAGTGATTTAACCAAGAAGAAATTTGGTACAGAACAAACTAACTCTATTTCACACACTTTACTATCCCACAGAATAGCCAGACCTCCTAAAGCCCCTTGAGAAGGGACGTGTATATATTTCCATTTTAACCAGCTTGGAAAAATAATATCAGCTTGAGAAGTAGATAGATTTGACTCTTGAAGTAAGACAATATCAGAGCCAGAGGAATATAAATGACGCTTCACCAAGCGTCTCTTGTTAGGGGCATTGATGCCCCTAACATTCCACGAAAGAAGCTTCATTGTTCGTGGGGAGAGTTTCTAGCTCTCCCTGATCTCAGACATGTATCCAACGTGGCCTGCAAACCAGCTTTTATTTCTTCTTGTGTTTTAAAGGATTTTGGCTTACGTCCTCTCTTAGAGGGAGAAATAGAACTCTGTTTGGTAGGTGAATCCTGACTCAATGATTGAGAAATGGACAGCTTTGTTTCAAAATCAAAGGCATCACTTTCTTCTCCTAGTAGAGTAACTCAGTCTAATTTCTCGTGATTTAAACAATTTTGAGGATCTAAACTAGGAATAGAAATATTACAATTGGTTGAAACATCTACAAAAGAACTTAGTTTTTCTGTAATTACCTCATTCGCCAGTTCTTCTATAAGATCAGAGGCAACTTTATGGAAAGTTCTTTCGACAAAAGCATTAGCTTCCTCTTCAGAAAAAGGAAATCCATCCGAACCTGACTCAGCCATTGTAGTTACGGTTTCCCTAGTACAATTTGCCTCAAAGTTAAAGGAATTAAGCAAGTTTTTCTTAGTTTTATCACTAGGAAAGACAAGAGTTTCAATATCCTCAGGGTTACCGACTATAAATTCAAAAGGACATTCTTCTTCTAATCCTGTTACAGTCTGGAAATCTTCTTCAGAAATAGAGGAATTGACAAAATGATTTAGAGATGCTTCCCCTATATTAACAGAGTCTAGCTTTTCCTTTTCAAAATTAACTTCTTCAAAATCCTCATAAGAGTTATTTGGATGCAGCATTTCCACTTTATCAATAGCCATGGGGTTTTCAAAGATAACTACTTGTTTCCAATTTCCAAATTTAGAGTGAAACTCCATAAATTTGGGAAAGGGAAATGAAGTATTGAGAACTATAGAAAACCTTACTGGCAAATCTGGCTTTTGGAAATTTGACAGATCATGCTTAATGAAGAAACCCAACTTCTTGGCACAAAATTCAATAGTAGAAAGATCCCTATATTCCAATGGTAAATTTGGCAAAGAGATCCAAAAAGGAACAAAATTCATATTAGCTTTAACCGGGTCAAAATTTGGTTCCCATTTTTGAAGACAAATCCCTCTGCCGCAAAACAACCACAATTTTTGGCCAAGGGTTTCATCTCGAAAACCCCCATTTTCAAAAACCACCGTAAAAACACATAACTCTTTATGCAAGAAGAAGACATCCGAAACCCCTTTCCATGTAACCCTAACCCATGCAAGAAATTCATCAAAATTAAATTTAGGGTTCCAAACCTTACCAATAAGGCCTCGTGAAGAAAGATCTTGAACATAGGGGTTTACCATATCCTCCAGAATTTGGATGTTTACAATTTCCATGGAAACCCTATCCGCCTGAGTATGACCGTCATCTCCATGGTTGTGAGTAGACTTAATTGATTTTTCCCTCCATACCTATCGAACTCCAGAATCTGTGTTTCCTGAGGTGTAATGTAGATTATGACCATTGAGTCTACCAACATAACCAAAATTTTGGTAACGAGGAGGGTCATGGCGCACCGGAAAACTTCTTTGTCGATCATTGCGAAAAACTTCTCGAAACCTTCTATGTGGATACTCCAGATAAAATGAGCGTCTTCGTGCCCTAAGTGCTTCAGAAAACAAACTTTGTTGCGAAGGTAAAGGTCTTCTTGTGAAGACCCCATAATTTTGTCGCATATTATTGTCGCATATTATTCTTTTGCATTATATAATAATAATAATTTTGCATAGAAAATTTAGATTGTTGTTAGTTTAATATTTTTCTTTTTAATTTACATTTATTACTATTATTATTATTATTATTTATTAACTTAACTTCTAGAATAAAATATTTTTCATAAACTAAATTTACTTAAGGACATTTATATATTTATTTATTTAACAAAAAAGCTTCATAACTAATTATTTTATTTTAAGGCAACAATAACCAAAACAATACCAACAAAATAACCCAACTGCCAAACCCTACCTGACTACTATGCAAGATCGGAAAGCAAGACCACCACAACAATGACTAACTATTATGACCAAACCAACAACACTGACAAGGTGCACAACCGGATACTCATCCTCTTTAAGGATGATGGCTAAGCTAGGGGACCATATGTTATCTCCAATCAATAGTTCCATTGGTTAAGGCACGCTCATACCTGTTAATTCAAGTGGAGTCAATGCCTGGTACCTGTAGCCTACAACAAACAACACGGTCGAACATGTATATATATGCAATCATGTAGTCATACACACAGTGAAAGGAAGTCGCAGTGTAGCAGGGTACTCATGCATGAGTAATGCGACACTGTTCCTTTCACCCACACATCAAACATGTAATCACAACACACATATCAATAAGTTACTGAACGACTAATTAAGAACTATCATCAGATAATCACATGATACACATAATAAGATTAATCCATACAAAACATCACAACATAACATCCTATGATACAAAATTAGTCACATAAAAATCAATTCTAACATATGACAATCATAGTAAGATCAACATCATAATCACCTGAATGTAAAACAATGTCAGAGCATATAAATTGTCAATGTCGCAACAAAGATTATTGATAAAACATACTAACTATCATATGAAACCACACATAAGCATAATCAGGAATGTCATCAACATGAATGTAGCATCTACCAACATCATATAATGCAAAACATCAACTATCTAACATATCCTAAATATTCCTATTATTTTACCTTCATCTTCATGCTCCTTAGCCAAACCATCTGCACATCCTAGATGTGAACCGAGAGGCATTACACTATCTCCTCAAGTTAAGTCTAAGAGCATGCAACACCTATATCCTACTCTTAAAATTCCTAAAGTTTACTAATGATTTTCTAATTTTGTTTTATGCTTGGATGAAAGACTTGGCTTTTGATTAATAAACTCAATACCAACTCTAACTTGTGGTTATCTCAGGGCATGGAGTCACATTGACATATATGTGTGCATGATTTGCATAAACTAAACTAACAATCAAGTTTCAAGGGCATTAGTTAGTATCTGTCTTACAGACGCCACCTAAGACAGAGTATTCAATTAACTTTACTTACATACATCCCTACTGTAATACATTCTTCCCCATACTTAACTCAGAACATTTAATCTATTCCTTGAATAGAAGTAGAAGATTAAGCATGCAATATAGTAAACCTATATTTTAGAATCTCAAATAACCCTTAGTTATCTGATTCAGAAGAAGAGATGCATACAACCATGGAGATAATTAACAAAATACATGTATTTAGCATTTTTCATTTATATCAACATGAAACTGAATAAGATTTATTCATAAATACATTCAACACATAACTCATAGACTTACAGAGCAAGAAATGAAGCAACCTAGCAAAACCTGTATTTTATTTACTCCTTAAAACTTCCAAAATCTTCAACCCCCAAAATGAAAGCCCAACAGTTCGTTTATAGGCTCAAAGCATGTTGCCCTAAAATTTACTACCATACAGAGGTAGGTGAGGTATTTCCTTACATTTTGCCTACAAAAATACATTGGGAAACATAATATTTTACATTAAAAGAGGAAAAGAATAAATGAATAAAATATGATTAATTTTCCCCTTTTAACTTTTGCATTTTTCACTTATTCCCAATTTTGTGTGGTAGCTAAAGACTTCTCATCTCTCTGCACTGATGCAACCTGCGACCTAGGACCTCCCTCTCCAGCCTCTATAATAGCACTCTGCCATAGAAAGATCATTGCAGTAGCATCCTATTGAGTTCTTTGCCCAAATCAATCACCTCTGGGCCATTTTTTGTGAAATAGGGGCATTTTTTATCCTTCTGGAAGCCAAAAATAATTGCAAATCCCCTTAAAACCTTCGCCAATTCCTTACGAATGATCATAGGAAGAATTATGAGCATATAACAGCTTTTTTGAGCCCAAAAATGCCTCCAAAAGATGCCTGAAAGTCAAAAAAACGTGATCTACATTTTCACTCAGCAACTAATCTGCCTAAAACTGTTTGAAATCAGTTGAAAACACCAAAGAAACAAAGGAGATGCATCCTACTAACCTGCAAATGAGGAGGAGGGACAGAAAAGGCCCTGCGATGGGCATTTCGCACCATCGCAGGGGTCCCTACATACATAGCAGAGAGGGTTGCGATGGTGCAAAATGCACGATCGTGCCTTTCTCTCCTCGTTATAAACTTTACCCAAAGTTTTATAAACTTTTCTACAATATTTGCCCTAAAATTTATTTCATTTCAAACATTATTAAAATGCCCTTTAGTACTTCATTTTAATTTTTTACATTTTAACACTTTGACTTAGGCAAAATTTTAATTTCTCCTGCTGAGCAAATGGCGCTTTTTCACTACGGGCAAACCGGGCATTCGATGATGACAAAAATTTGCGCAAGGGAATCATTAATTATTTCAAGCAAACCCATTTACTCATAATCCGCATCGCTGACTGAATTCATGGACCTGCTTTGTAAACTGACCCACTGGATAAGTTTGCCGCAACTGAAATGCATTAAAATAATGCATCAAATGACCTCTAATTTTTATGAAATTGGAATATAAGAAGTTTGAGACCAAATTAAGAAATGGGTTGCCCTCAGAATCATGAAATTTGTAACATTCCAGAATGTTAATTCTATTCCGGTCGCGGTCAGAAAATAATTAAATACCCCATCAAAACTTGTCCCGGGAGCACAAAATTGAACATGCATGTTACCAAATGTGCCAAAAAACATTTGACCAACTGGATTTGCAATATGATTCCTGAGTTAAAAAATTTTAATTGCTGAAGGTGGCCCCTTGGGTAGATTGAGAAGCCTGTCGACCAAGCCTTTGTCGACACCTCGAAAGGATATAGACACTTCAAATTCGTAAAATTTGAAGGTGTCAACACAATCCATTTAGTTTCTTGCATTTCAATCAGTTCAATCTTAGTAGATTGCACCACACTTCACCGCATGATCACTCCATAGCTCACAGTACAAGATTAGGATTTTACAATGGCTCGTCTATATCATATCCAGATTTCAAGAGATTTGCAATTGTCTACAAAAGTTATTGCTATCAAAAGCTTCATCAGGATTCACTGTTCAGAGCATTCATCATTCAACTTGGCATATGAAGTTTGCAGCACCTTCCTGTGACTTGCGGCACCTAATGGAACATCTCACAAGACATTATAGGACTAGAGGAACTTTCATCTAAAACCACAACATGTTTCATCAACATTAAGAGCATCATCATATGATTTTGGCTGGCCTACATGTTTCATAAGGCATTCGGACATGGAATCCTTGCGGCTAATGTGGATCACTCTTTGAGTCAGGAATGGATATTTAGGCATCTTCTAGAGTCACTAGAAGTCAATAATAGCATAGAGAGTATTCATAGTTCTGAGTTTTGAGGGTCTATAATTTAAGGTTTTGTCATATATCTTTTGCATATGTATCTAATTGTAAGGGATTATAATTCCCATGTGGCAAGCTTGTGAGCTCTATTATAATCATTTGTAAATCTAAATCAAATAAAATTCTAATTTTTTGTTTCATTAATTGTGTTTATTCCGTCGAGTTTACTCTAAGGCTGCACGGTTGGATTGTCCTTTCCCTAGACCCTCCATCTATAACTGCAACAAGTGGTATCAAAGAGATTTTTTTAATCCTTTGGGAGAGAAGGCATTCTGATAGATCTTAGGGTGAATAGATCACCAACCTGAGGAAACCTACAAGTGTTTGTCAATAAAGCGCCAATTGTGAGGCAGTTGCAACCTTGTAGTCAAATCACCAAATTGAGGTAGTTGCACCAGATCTAAAGAAAGATGCCACCAAGGAGGATGCCTGGTATGGCCAATGTTTCTGGAAGGATGGAAGAAATGCTATAAATGATGAGAACAATAAATGTATGATTGGATGTTGTAGAATAGGATAGGAAGAGAAGTCTAAACCCTAGACATGAGTGTTGGTGCCCAAAATAACTACAACCTGAAACCCTAAAACATTTCACAATCACCCAAGCTAGGGGTGTCGTCAAGGTGATTGAAAGAGGTTTATCAATAGGTCAAGGGTGATTTTGGCCAACTGACAGAAGTGGGTATACTCCTCTGCACTTCATTCTTAGCTAGACCTAGGAAGGATATTCCTAGAGGCATGAAATAGAACACAAACAAACAAACACAGCCATACCCAATGTACACTTGACCCCCAAAGTTGTCACTAATTCAAGACAAACTTGCTACACAGGCCACTATATTAAGCTGATTACTACACTATGCATTTGCACCTAAACATGGCAATATTACATTCCTTAAGATGACTCCATTTAACTTCATATACACAAGATACACAGTGCAGACATACATGTACATGATTCCAAGATTAAAATAATTTTGCATCACTTCAAATCTATCCCTGGTTATTGCACTGAATCATGAACAATATGAGAAACCCTAAACTAAACCTACTCCTACTCCTACTCCTACTCCTACAACTACCAAGATAAAGGTTTGATTAAAATAGTGATTGATCCATCCCCAATATGGACTGGTGCTTACTCCATTGGGCAACTAAATCATAAACAATAAAGAGGAAGGAAATGGATCGAACCAGCATTAACAGAAAACTAAAATGTATTCACATACATTTCTCAGATTACATATCATACACTGGGCATACTTATAATCCCAAGTAAATTACAATAATCCACTTGCAACAAAAGAAATGACCCAACACAAAGTTTGTATTGATTTAAATGTTGTCATACATTATCAAATCCCTATTACAACATACCAGCAAGTGTGGTATGAGAAAATACATAACTGGGTTCATATTCCCTGTAATCATCGCATTCTGCCATGGAGACACACCATTGCATGAATATATGCATTATAATCCCTTCCTACACTATATCAGATGCATTCCTCCATTCACTACCCAAACTGGTGTGATTTAAAGCCTTAAAATGAACTTGAGGCACTTACAGACCTGTAATGTCCCCATTTTGAGCTTTAATGTCATGGTTGAGCTAGGTGGGAAAAATGAATGTTGTCAAGGTTTGGAAAAAGGAATGTTAGCTCAACTAATAATATTTTTTGGCTAGTGGTATTTTTTATATTATTTTATTTAGCCAAAAATAATAAAATAATCAACCAAGGACTTGAGCAGCCAAATTGGAGGAATAAAAAACAACTTAAAGATAGAAAATGGACAACTTGGAGAGCAAAAGTAAAATATAATATTTTATTGTTATTTTTGCCCATGAAATCGCCACCCAAAAGGGAGAAAAAAAAAATTTAAACGAAAATAATAAAATATTATTTTCTCTCTCCTAGTCATTGCCCAAGGAGAAATTGGAAAAAAAATATTAAATAAAAATCAATAAAAAATATTTGATTATGGTGATGGACTTGAAAATTCATAAAATTATGTTCTATTGCGTCGCCCAACTTGAGGAGGATAAAAGGACATGAATTGATATCATTTTTCATATCTTGATGATTTGGCTTTGGCATTTTAGAGTGATTCTCTTTGTTGTAACTTGTTTTCAGTGGTATTCAAGGATAAAAACCCCTGGATAAGAGTGATTGGATGAAAACCCAATTCACTATGAGAGATGAATTCACTTAGAAATCATCATTGAGCTTATTTGCAGGTATTTGAAGCAATAATGGCTTCATTTCAACTAGGGTTTGGATTGAAATTCATTTCAGCGGCTAGGGTTTGAAGTATTTTGTAGATTGAAGACTTTGATATTCAGATTTGAGGATATATTTGACATATTTTTATCAATAAGCATTTGGAGAGTGTTTCTAGGTGGAGAGCTTGGCATAAGGAGGCATTTTTAGACGATTTCCATCACTTCTATATATTCTAATTTTTACAACAACATGCTGGAAATTCATATCAGAGGCTGATTGGATGGTATTTTGGCATGATTTGATGATATAAGGGTTTATTTGGCAAGTTGGGCAAAATCGCTTCAAATCTATACATAGGCGCTTGGCATTAGAGGGTGATTTTGAGCATTGTATGAACCTAGGGTTTGTTGGTTTTGTTTTAGACTTCTAATTTCATTGGACAACTTCAAATCTTAGGGTCTTATGGCATGGATTTGAGTTTCAAAGACAAATATTGCTTCTAAGGTACATCATTGTTTCCTTCCTACATCTAGGCGCTACCTTTTGGAGGCATATTTTGGTGGATTTGACATCATGATTTTATAACAGCATCTATAGATTTCACGATCAGACTTCTTCATTGGTATTTGGCTTGAGTTTCCATCAACATTCATCATCTATGTGTTGGCATTTGATGTTACTTTATTGGAGGATCATTTGTTTGACTATTTGATCAGTCTAGGGCATCATCTACATGTTTATGTAAATCTGATTTTCATATCAAACCATTCTGTTTTGTAACTAGCCAACTACATTTGAATAAAGAAGCTAATCTTTCCATCTAGGTATGTTTATTTGTGTTTTGCATTGATTTTAGATGTATATGTGAGCTAATATAATTACATTTCAGTCATCTTTTGGTATTATTTATTTGTCATATTGTAGCCTTTCCATCTTCATTACATTGCAAACACATTGGTGGAAACAAATTTTGAAAACCTTGAATGAATTGAAAGAAAATCAAATCAAAAAATACAGATCAGTAGGGTTAAAATTCAGTTCAGGTTAGACAAGCTTCTTACAAGACCAGACAATTGACCTTTAGTGACCAACCCCTGAAATGAATTCGAATCTTTTATTTATAACCTTGGCAACTCGGATTTGATGTTGGAATGGGAGGGGAAAACCCCACCAACTCCACCAACTATAATAAAAACATTAATTTCAACTACTCGTTTCGCACTAACGGTGATCCTGGAAGTTGTTGGCATGCTTCCTTGTGTTTTTGAATAGTGGAAGGAGCAGGGAGGGAAAAATAGTCAAGCGTCGTTCAATCGGGCTTCCACTAGGCAATTGGCCTTTGAAAGGGTGAAGAAGGAAACCCCGCGCTCCAAAGTCTAAAAATAACAAAGGGAAACTATTGGGCTTCAGAGATTAGGCCTTCATCATACTTCATGCATTTTGAAGAGAAGAAAAGGAACCACCTGATTCCCAATCCTGAAATACTTTTAAAAAAAACTTTGAAGCTCGTCAGACTTTAGCGATCAAAAATTCACGCTTCTATCTTCAAAAAGGAAAGAGGAAGAGAAAACTCCCAATCATCGATGCCCAAAACACTTAGCAACCTTGAAGCTCTCCAAACTTTGGCAATCGAACCTTCACCCTCGCACTTGCCTAGAACAAGAAGGAAGACCACCACTTCGACCTTTGAGATCTGTGACACTTAGAAACATTTTTAGAGCCTTGTTGAACTTCGACGATTGGGCCTTGTGCCTACTGCCTCCTTAGAAGAAGATGGAAGACCACCACACCAACCTCTAAGATCTAAAACACTTAGGCAATTTTTACGAATTATCAAGGCAAAGTTTTTAGAGCCAATAGGAATGGAATGACAGAAGAGAGAACCCTGAAACTTCGAAACTCTAAAAAAGGCAAAAAATACAAGGAAAAGGCAAGGAAACTTTGGAATTATCTATTTTCTAGATTCTTCCTTGCTTTTCAAAAGGGAAAACACTTAGAATTTTTTGGGAGGGAACCCATTCAAAATAGTCTCAGATCAGATATAAATAATGAGTTCAACAACAAAGGCACAAAGTAGGAATTTCAATGGATTTGGCAAGATAATGCAAGTTGGGAACTGAGTTTTTTCAAGTGCCAACACTGACTTTGGTTGGGGATGTGTGGCAAACCTGGCATAGTGAGAACCAGTTATCTCTAGGTAGACCAAAAGGAAAAATGAACAGGGTCCAAACAATGAAAGACATATTTACAAGGCATACAGTTATAAGCATGAGGACACAAAAGGAAAGTTGACTGTAATCAAAATTTGCAGTCACTTGCAAGTCAAACCTGCACAATATGACCAAGACTGCATGCCTCTGTCAAAGACAAGTTGAATGAAGGAGATGATCTCCCTCAAACCAAGGGTAAGTGCAAGAAGATGAGTTCACTTTTTGGCCAAAAAGTGGAAGTGTTTTTCCTATTTTTCAAATTTTGTCATAATTGGAGTGATAATTTGAAGCACTTGCACATAAAATATTAATATGATGTAAAAATAATAAATGTAGGATTTTGTTTCTAGTTTTCAAATATATATTTTTTTCTAATACTTAGATGATGAAAGCTTTTTATTGGATGTATAAAAAGTGGCTTTTTAAAAGTCCCCTATTTTTTTGCCAAAGCATGCATGTGTATGGCCAACATAATTTGACCTAAATGAAGGTATTTTTCTAATTCTTTTTGTGGAAAGATGCACAGGATTTTGAATTTTGGTCAAGATATTGTTTTGTAATTTTTTGATAAATATATTTTTATTAATTTTTTAATGGCCCAAATTAGTGTTTTTTGTACAGCCAACATAATTTGAACTAAACTAATCAATTCACTAAAATAAATTTTTCATCATGTAGAGAATGATATCTAGATTGGTCAGACATAAATTTTTTTCAAGAAACTTTCAAAATCAAAAGTTATTAAAAAATAGTAACATATGTTATTTCAAGTTTATGAGTCTGTTTGTTTAGAAAATAATTAATAAATAGAAAATTATGTCCACTAGTAGAAAAATATATATATTTGAAAACTAGACTTTTAGATCTACAATGGGTTTTAATTTCGTTAAAATATTCTTTAAAAAAATCCGTCAACCACAATGGTGAAACTAGTTTTTTCTCTTATTATTTTCATGGTCTCCTAGTTGCAGGTCCAAGGCATAGGATTGGGTTTCCAAACCTTTACCAAGCCTGAATCCAATGAAAATTGGTGGGTTTTCAATTTGAAATAATTAGAAACAGGTACCCATTTCTAAACAGATGCTCGTTCGTAACGGGTACCCGTTACAAATGGGTACTCGTTTTAAAAATAACGAGTGCTCATTTCTAAACGGGCACCCATTTCTTATTTAGTCATTTTTTTTCATAAATTCATAGTACGACAGATACTCTACAACTTTAATTTTTACCAGTATGGCCGATAGCAACAAATTCTACGATTTTTTTATATGCAAGGTGTCAATTCAAGCTCTCAATGGGACATATTTTATGCAATTTTAGAAGGATTCAATCATAAGGAGTATTTTCAGATAGAATGAAGTAAAAAATACAATTTTTACAGGAATTCAATTTTTTAGAGAGATCAAACAAATATCAAGCAAATATCATATTAAATAAAGGATCTACATCTACTTGTATTTCATAAATTTTAAGAAGGGATCCAACTCTAAGTATAATACAATATTATTTGTTGATTTTATCAACACATTTTGGTAATCATGGGATCAAATAAACATCAACAAAAAATGAAGAGGAAAGTTATGACACTGAAATTGAATCACATCAAAAGAAAGAGGCAAAATGACAAAGAGATAGGAGAGAGAGGATTAAAAAATGAAGAATGATGTAGCATCCAGTTCGATGACTATTGAAGAGGAGAACATTGAAGAGAAGAACATTGAAGAGATCAATATGGATGAAGTGAATGTAGAATATGCAAATGTGGAAGAGGTCAAGAATATGGAAAATGCAAATATAAGAACGAATCCATGTATGTCTTCAAATCCCTTGAATGATAATGAGATTAATTATTTAAAGCAAGCTAGATATAACATTGTTCAGATATATTTGTTAGGGTTCAGGTAGATCTAAGCAATAAACATTAACAATTATATGCAAATTAAATAACCCAAATATAACAATGAAGAACAACACAAAAGAGATCAACACAAAAATTTAACGTGGTTCACCCAAAATGGGCTACATCCACAAAAACTCAGCCATCCAATGATTTTATTATCCATGCAAAATAGATTACAATCTCACAAATTCTACACCCACAACATACATCCCAGCTGCTTATAACAAGCTTTTTGGAAGCTTCTAGAATTAGGGTTTTACAAAGTCATTTTTCTTTTGTCGATTACAAAAAATTAATAACCAACTCTGAGCATGCAAAAAAGAGGGAAAAATAATTTTCGGGGGCTACGCCCCCAAACCCTAGCAAGGATACGTTACGTGTGTATAGTATTTGCATGATCAGTCACCACATACCAACAATCTCCCACTTGGAGACTGATCAGGCTCCACACCAAACAATCTCCCACTTGGAGACTAATCTTGGACGACACCACTACACTTGCACTCCCACTAGATTACAGGCCTGGCTGGTTTCTTATATCCACCATTATCAATCATGAAGGCCAATGGAAACTGATGAGAAAATCAGTTTCTCCTATGTAATTGCCTTTGTGAACATATCTGCAAGATTCTCACTTGTGTGAATTTTCTCTAGCTTAAACTATCCATCCTCCAAAACTGACCAAATGAAGTGGTATCTGATCTGTATGTGCTTAGTTTTTTAATGCAAAGCTAAATTCTTAGCAAGATGAATGGCACTCTGGCTATCAGTGTACAAAGGGCTATCTTCTTGTCGTTGTCCCAATTTCTCCAAAAAACATTGTAACCAAATCATCTCCTTGCTAGCTTATGTAGCAGCAACATACTCAGTTTCAGTGATTGAAAGTGCAACAGCCTTTTACAGCCTTGAAATCCAACTGATTGCAGTACCTCCTACAATAAAAACATACCCTCTAGTACCCCTCCTACTATCAATATTACCTGCCAAATCAAAGTCAACATATCCTTTTATAGCAGAATTTGTTCCTCCAAAACATAGTTTCTTTGAAGTAGTACCTCACAACAGAGAATCCATTTTACCGCATTCCAATATTCCATTCCTGAATTGCTCATATACCTGCTCACAACTCTCGCTGCATGTAATATCTGGTCTTGTGCATACCATTGCATACATCAAGCTACCAACTACTGATGCATATGGTATCTTAGACATTTTGTCTTCCTCCTCTTGTGTCTTTGGATACATCTCCTTAGTCAACTTAAAATGACTAGGCAAAGGTGTACTAATTGCTTTTGCATTCTACATGTTAAACCTTTTCAACACCTTCTCTACATACTCACTTTGAGACAAGAATAATTTTTTGTTTGTCCTGTCTCGTGTAATCCTTATACCAAGGATTTATTTTGTTGCACCCAAATCCTTCATAGCAAATGAATTTTCTAATTTCTACTTAAGTTCATTAATATGTTGCATGTTAGACCTGGCAACAAGC
Organism: Cunninghamia lanceolata; assembly: GCA_027924645.1. NCBI lineage: Eukaryota > Viridiplantae > Streptophyta > Pinopsida > Cupressales > Cupressaceae > Cunninghamia > Cunninghamia lanceolata. The sequence goes on along the minus strand of BSBN01000194.1, from coordinate 15,197,357 downwards.
ATGTCATCAACATAAAGCAATAGGATAATATAGTTGTTGTTACCCAATTTCTTAAAATAAACACAATAATCAGAATGACATCTTTTGTAACCTTGTTCAGCCATAAAACTATCAAATTTCAAATACCATTGCCGCTCGAGGTGCTTGTTTCAGGCCATACAAACTCTTCTCTAACCTACACACAAATTCCTCCTTACCCTTGACCTCATACCCTGTGGTTACTACATGTATATTTCCTCTTCCAAATCCCCATGCATAAATGTTGTTTTCACATCTAACTGTTCAAGATGCAAGTCTTCCATAGCCACAAGACTTAGAATAGTTCTAATAGAAGTCATCTTTATAACCGAAGAAACTATTTCATCAAAATCTATAGCTTTTTTTTTGCAAAACATTTTACCACGAGTCTGGCCTTATATCTTTTCTTGCCTCCATCTTCTTCCTTCAACATGTAAACCCATTTATTTTGTAATACTCTTTTACCTGTAGGCAATTGGACTAAGTCCCAAGTCTGATTCTGTAGTAAGGAATCCAGTTCCTCTTTCATACCTAGCTCCAACTGCTTTTTGGTATCTACCTGCATTGTTTCTTCATAACCTTTAGGTTCACCAGAATCAATTAATAATATAGAATATACTGATGGAGAAAATATTTCTAGAGGTCTAGATATTCTTGTAGAACATCTAACACTTGTAGGAGTCTTGGGATAACTTGTTGTTGAGCATCAGGTACCACTAGCATTTTATTTTCTTGAATCTCAACTAGCACCACATATTCCTTTTTGGCATGTTCATGCTTCTTTTCCTGTAGTTGATCCTTATACATGACCTTCTCATTGAATATAACACCCCTGCTCCTAATAATTTTATGATTTTCATAATCCCATAACCGATAACCAAATTCATCTACTCCATATCCAACAAAGGTACATTTTTTAGACTTAGCCTCAAGCTTGGTTCTATTTTCAATATCATCATGGACAAAAGCTTCACAACCAAAGGTTTTTAGAAATGAATAGTTTACCTTTTTACCCGTCCATGCCTCCTCTGGAATGCCACCATCCAAAGGATTTGAAGATCCCCTGTTTATTAAATAAACAGCAGTATGTACAGCATCTGCCCAAAAGTGTGAGGGTAGTCCAACATGCAATCTCATGCTCCTTGCATGCTCCATAATGGTCCTATTCATCCTCTCAGACACACCATTTTCTTGTGGAGTTCCAGGAACCGTTTTCTGCTTACGGATTCCATTATATGAATAGTAATTTTCAAATTCTCTGATGCAATACTTGCCTCCATTATCAGATCTGAGACACTTCAACCTTTTTCTTGTCTCATTCTTAACCAAAACTTTCCACTTTTTAAAAGTTTCAAATACTTCTAATTTTTATTTTAGGAAATACACCCATGTTTTCCTAGTTGCATCATCAATTAAAGTAACATAATAGCAAGAGCCACCAAGAGAAGATACCTAAGCTAGTCCCCATACATCTGAATGCACAAGCTCTAATTTCTCACTCTTCTCTTTCCCAACTTTGAGAAATTGAACCCTTTTCTATTTTCCATAAACACAATTTTCGTAGAACTCCAAGTCAATCTGCTTTAGACCGGGTAGAAACTTTCTAAAGTGAAGGATCTTCATCCCTTTCTCACTCATGTGCCCAAGTCTATGGTGCCACAATTCTATTTCTGTCCCTATATCAAGTGCTATAACTGTCTCAATAGAAACTGTTTATGTAGCAGCTAAGGTAGAATAAGTATTATCATTACACAAATACAATGGGCCTACCTTTTCACCTTTAGCTACTACTAATGCACCTTTAGTGACCTTCCAGACTTTGTCTGAAAAGGTAACTATGCAGCCTTCACTACCCAATTGTCCTTTAGAGATTAAATTCCTTCTCAAATTTGGAAAATGCCTTACCTCCTATAGCAACCATTCATTTCCATTCTGCAACTTAATTTCTATCTTTCCTTTTCCAACAATCTGACAGGGTTCATCATCACCCAAATATACTAGTCCAAAATCACCTTGAACATAATCTACAAGATATTTCCTATGGGGTGTGGCATGAAATGAAGCCACTGAATCTATTACCCAAGAATCATTAGCATTATCTAAACACAAAATTAAAGCATCTTGTAATTTATTACTTGCAACTTTAGCTTCCTTACTATCATCATGTTGTATGTCTCCTTGTTTTCCCTTTCGAAACTAGCAATCCTTCTTCAAGTGTCCTAGCTTTCCAAAGTGCCAGCAATCCATTCTTCCTCTAGATTTAGATCTTCCTTTCTTCGACTTCCCTTGTGACTTCCCATGATTTGTTGGGCTTTTTCCTCCTTCCTTTGTTCTTCCCCTGTTCTCTACAGTCAAAGCATTACCCGATGTTGAACTCTCACCTGTGCTTTTCTGTCACATTTCCTTGCTAAGGATAACACCAACATCATCAAATTTCAAAGTATTTAAACCAAAGACAGAGTTACTTACAACCATTACCAAGCTATTCCATCTTTCTGGTAAAGAACATAAAACCAAGAGAGCCCTCACCTCTTCATCAAATTTCACTTTTATAGAAGTTAACTGACTGGTAATCGTATTAAACTCATTTAAATGATTTGACACAGATCCACCTTCAATCATTTTTAGATTAAACAAACGCTTCATGAGAAATACCTTATTAGAGGATGAGGGTTTTCATACAATTTAGCCAAAGCTTTCATCAGTTCGTCTGTTGTCTTCACTTCTGTTTTATTGAATGCCACAGATGGTGCCAAGCATAACTAAATGGTTTCCAGTTCCTTTCTGTCAAGAAGTTCCCAATCCTCATCAGTCATTATTGTCAGTTTATTGGCTTTTCCTTCCAATGGCCTCCATAAATCCTTCTAATAAAGATAATCCTCCATCTGCATCTTCCACAACTGATAGTTCTGCCCATTGAATTTATCTACCTTCAATTTACCCTCGTCCGCCATTGCTCCCACTTAACCGTGAGACTCCCACTCAACCGTGAAACCTTCCTGCAGACGATAATCAAACACAACCCACTCTGATACTAGTTGTTAGGGTTCAGGTAGATCTAAGCAATAAACATTACCAATTATATGCAGATTAAATAACCCAAATATAACAATGAAGAACAACATAAAAAAGATCAACACAGAAATTTAACGTGGTTCACCCAAAATAGGTTGCATCCACAGAAACTCAACCATCCAATGATTTTATTATCTAGTGCAAAACAGATTACAATCTCACAAATTCCACACCCACAACATACATCCCAGCTGCTTATAACAAGCTTTTTGGAAGCTTCTAGAATTAGGGTTTTACAAAGTTATTTTTCTTTTGTCAGTTAACAAAAATTAACAATCGACTCCAAGCATGCAAAAAAGAGGGAAAAAAAATTTCTGGGGGTTGTGCTCCCAAACCCCAACAAGGATACGTGTTGTTTCCAAAATTAGTTGCGCTCAATTTTGTAGACAACCCCTACGAAACTTGTCCATTTCGTAGCCTACACTCTAAGTTCGCAAATTGAGACAAGCCTTCTTGGCCTCGTGCGAAGTCATCTAACATCCTCAAATAGTTTGCGACATTTCCTTAAGTCGATTCTTCAAAATTCATGAAAATTGATTAGGTTGCAAATCGATCAAAATATCAATTTTGGTCATTTTAGGGTGTTAGTAAGTTTTTAAGTCATAATGTGCATAAGTGGTCAAAATTACTACTCTTTCATATCATTAATGTTTTAATGTGTGATGTCGGCCAAAATTACTGCTTATACATATTTGACTTGTTTTTTCTTAACATGTAGGGGTGGTTAAATCTGCCGCCCATGCATGCCCCTTTTCAATTTTGCATATTCTTAAGTGGTTGAATCCGCCGCTCATACATGTTGAACGTTAATATGTAGAAGCGGTCGTTTTGACCGATGAAGCATATCTCGCTGGGATCTTTGAACTACGATGGCATTTAATGCTACTCGTGTTGGCGTTAATGTTATCGATTTAAACCTTTTTAAATCACTTTAATCCATTTTGTTTGCTAATTTCTTATTTTTGAAACCACAAACAAACTGTGATACCTCCTTGAGATCGTTTGATGGTGCAAAATTTAGATTTGGATGGATTTTGGGTCTCTGTGGTTGCGTTTAGGGTTCTAGTTTATCATTAGAGGTAAGTCTTTATTTTTGTTTTGTTTCTATTTTAAAAACTAGGGTTTTATATGTATTGAATGGGTTTGTTATTCTTTTAAGTTTTCTTTTTGTTAGGGATTGATTGAAACTGTATCTTCTATAGGTTTTATCGCCATTGTTAGGGTTTGTTCTTAATTCCTAGTTTTCGTTTTTGTATGAGTTGTAACTTTTCCTGACTGTGTCTTCGAATCTCTTTTAAACTTGTTTTGTATTTTTGATCCCCTACCTCTGCATTTATCGGATAAGTGCATCAGCGGTTAAAGCCGTCACCAATACACTTTACCTTGGTCATTTTACCCTATGTAAGGGCGGTGAAATTCGCCATCCTTACATCAAAACTTTGAATAAAACTTTATTCCATGTTTGAGCGGTCAAACTTACCATTTCTACACGTTATATGTTTCAACAAAGAGATGCATGAGGGGTCATTTTGACCGACTTTGCATTAGAACATGGAGTTTCTCGCAATATGCATTGGCGGGTTTATTTGCCGCTTTTGCATACACCAGATCGAACTTGATTATTCCCTTATGTAAGGGCGATCAAATTAACCGCCCCTACATCATCAAACATCTTCCTAAAACACATGCAATGGTGGGCCTTTTTGCTGACCTTGCACATACATCAATTTTTCCTTTAACATGCATCGGCGGCAATTTTCACCGCTTCTGCATATCCGATCAAACTTGCAAATCCATCCTTGTGCATAGTCGGCAAATTTTGCCACTCAGACATGAAAAGGTTCCCCAACATGCAAGGTTAGCAACATTTGCCACCCTGACACCTACCATTCATCCCTCAAATGCAAAGGTAGTAAACTTTGCCGCTCGTGCATTCACTCTCTCAATTTTCTCTAACTATGAGAGATTTTCAAATTTACTTTCCTGGGCCCGCTTTCCTCCATTTTTTCAAACCGCTTGTGCTCTAGCCCTTTCAAGGGTATCCCCATAGTCATGATCATCGACATGCAATTTTCCCAGATTACCAGTATTTCCTCTAATTGCATGATCATGGCTTTTTGTTGCAGTTTCTTCTGCGGATTTCCTCTCTTTGTCAACATCCTTCTGGTGTTAGTTTTTTTAGATGACTGAGTTGTCTCCAAAGAAGTCAAAAGAAATGAAGTATAAGTATCAGGGTGTTTTTCCAATCACCTCAGTTACCTCCAATGTTGATGACATTCAGGATACAGAGATTGGCCATGTAGACATGGCTAAGTTTGTGGAAAGAACTAAGTCTGATAACCCTAGTTCTACGATGAAGAATATTGTTGATAGTAACATTCACTTGGTGTCATCTTTCCCGGTGGCAGCTCATAATATTGAGTTTGTTCTTTAATGTGCTCAGTTATACAACAGAGACACTAGGGCAGTGGTGGATACAAATGGCAATGTGATAATAAGATTGGATCCAGAATTCATTGATAAAGTTTTCATGTGTCCTGCTACTATAGAAGTTGTGAAACTAGATTTTGCTGAAGCTCAAAAAGAATATGATAAGAATTCTGAGAAGGCTAAGAAGATAATTAACACCAAATGGCTTAAGACTTCAAGGTCAAACTTATCTAGGTGGCTGAGGAGTTTTCCCAGAAGTGATTTTATTGAGGAGGTTGGTGATCTCATAACTCTTCTTAGCAGGATAAGGGGGTTGGCTTCTTCATCTCTTTTCCATGAATGGATGTACCCTTTTATCAAGGTTATACTTCAAGGCAAGCAAGCCATTTTTTGGGGTGAACAAATCAGCAATGCTCTGCACGAGCAATTGACTAAGGTATCCACTACTTTCAAATTCTATATGACTTCTTACCTTGTGTATATAGCAGCCTCAATGAGGATCTTTCTGGGTTTGACATCTAAAGGAGATAGGAGAGTGGTTCCTGTGTACCAGTACTATCCTCAACTAACATTGAAAGGTTCTATTCACCACTCTAGGAGGGTAAATGATGCTTTCTTCACAATGTTCTTATGTCTTTTTGACCCTCAATTAGAGCAAAGAAGAGTTTCTGATGAAGCTTGGTCAGTGTTGAATGATTATGGGTGCATGTTCTTACAATTTCAGACTTTCTCATATTTAAGGGTTGGTTTTTTCCGAGGTTATCCTTATATGTTGCCAAGGTTTCCTTTAGATAAACTTGTTCTAATGGAGTTATGTAGAAAAATGATTGTCGTACATAATAAGCAAATGGAACTCAAGAAACTAGGATTCAAATTTCTAGTAGAAGTTGGCAGGTTTTCAGTGACAACTACCACAAAGGCTAGAGCCATGGAAACTGAAATGCATCTCGTGACCATGAAATAGTGCAAACAAAGACCAAGGTTTGATTACAGGGGTGTAAAAGACAAGATCAAAAGGAAAACCCAATTTCATGAACCAATGGTTGAAGACATCTGGGTGGACTTGAGGATAGAAGAGGATATCAGAAAATTGGACTATAGCAGGTTATCTCTGGAATAGATTGAGTATCTAGGATTGGCTGATATTCTTGAAGACCTGGTGGATGATGAAGAGCTAATTGATCCTAGGTATAACACTGAACAGGTTGCTAGTTCTCTTCTTCCTCCTATCCAATGGTCTCAGAAAGAATTGACTTCTCTAAGGAAAAGGTTTGAACCTATATTGGCTAACACAAACAAGTGGTTAGAAGGTAAGGGAATTGCTTTGAAAGAATTCCTTATGGGATCAGAGACTGAAGTTCAAGAACAAATAGGTAAGAAGGTGGAGAATAGGACAAAGAATAAGAGTGGCATTCCCTCTTCTTCCAAGCCACATAAACCTAGGATCAAATTTGTGTCAAAGAAATCAAAGGCTGTAGAGAAAGAATCTAAGATAGAAGAAATGGAAATTGAGAAATAGAATACTGATGAGCTAGCTACCAAAGAAATGGAGGTTGAAAATAGACCAACAGAAGAGATGGGAGAAGGACAAGGAGATGAAGTTTTGTCTCCACGGGAGAATGTACAACAGGATATGGGAGTCTCTTCTCCTTTGTCTAGCATACCTGTTTCAATTCCTCTGTCTGCTTCACCTATCAACATCCCATCTTCTGAATCTTCCTCACCTTCAAAAATAATTTTTGATAATCCTCAAACTATTTCTGATGATGTTCTTTGTTCTTCTGGGTCCATTCCTAGTCTGTCCCCCTCATCTTTTGATATTGGAGATTCTTCAATATTTGATCACTTTGTATTGGGTTCTGAGAAAGTTTCAAATCTGAATGTATCAGGTGCAGTGTTTACTAATACTCCACCTATTTTTTCTACTTCCAGTGTTAGTGCAGTTCCTGTAACACTGACAATGGAACCGGATCCGAATGTGAGTACTTTTGTGCTTCCTCCATGGTTGTCAGCATATACACCTAAAAGAAAGAAACAAGCCATCTCTCCAGATGACTTTAATTTTAGTAAGTTGGTGCCTGCTAAGGCTAAGACCCCAAAGAAGCCAAAAATTCTTTCAAGAGTGCTGGGAGACAAAGGTCACAAATTTGTGGATATTGCAAGGCCCCCATAGGATGCTACCATAGAAAATTTTAGTATGAATGATTACTCTATTTTGAGAATTGAGTTGGGCAAAATAACACATGAGAGTGCAAAGACTGACATGTAGTCAGCAATGGATATTTTGATTCAGAAGTTTGATAAAGAAAAAGAGATGAAAGATCATTATAAAGCAATGGTAGAGCAATTGACTACAGTGGTAAGGAAGATTACTTTGAATTTAGAATTAGTGACTCCTGAGGCCATTTCAGTGGAAGATCCTATCATCCAGAAAGCTAAGAAGACTCACCTTAAGGGAAGAGTGCTTGAAGAATATTTGGAAAGGATGCGCACACAGGGAATCTCTCTTCTTACAGAGCTACCTAAGAAAACAAGCAAAATGGAGAAAATTAGGGCAGAACTTGATGATTTGATTGATGCTATTTCTCAGGATATTGAGTGTTTAGAACAGAATCATGATAAGTTGGTAGAAATGAGGAAGTTGAAAATAAGTGCTTTGATATCAATTGGTGTTATTCCAAATCGAGATTCATATACCGAGACTAAGGAGGCATTGACATATCGGAGCTGTGTGCTGAAAGATCTGATCAATGACTTAGAAACTGCAAGGAAGCTGAGTGACCAAAGTGATGTTAGCCTCTTACACAAGTTGGAGGAGCTGCCATGCAATATAGTGTCACAGGATAATCAATTTATTTCTGCAGAGGAGATGATCCAGGAATTTGAGAATATGTTTCAGAAGGAGTTTGAGGACAAAACATTTTCAGTAGCCTCCATGGATAATATTCTTGATAATCAGTTAACTTTGGATAATCTGAAGGCCAACTTAACTAGCTATGCAAAATCAATTACCACAATCAGAGATGCAATAGTCAGAGCCTGAATGATTTTTAAGAACATAGTTAGTCTGGACAGTTTGGGGATGCAAGCTACATTCACTATGTATGATTGCCACATGAAGAAAGAAGGTAGTGCAAGTTGAAGCAACTTTTTCATCACTTAGTTTATTTTCTATTTTTCAGACGTACTTTTGAAATAGTTTTGGACATATTTACATGTAATTTTCTCATATGTAATTACATGTAAAAACATAGGAAGTCCCAAATCAAAAAGGACTCCTTTGTTGAATAAGTCATAGTTAGTTGTTCTTTTCCTATTTTTGCTCTCGGTTTCTCTTATAAATAAAGAGGACCCCCATTGTAATTATCATCTTTTAGTTATTGAAGTGAAACTCTGCCAAATTGAAGAGCATTTTTAGACTTTGTGTTCAAATTGTAAATCATATTTTATCAAGTGAATAGAAAAGCAAGTGATCGCTCAATCTTTGCGTTGGAATAACTTGTGGTTTATTGGAAATTGTTCTTATGTCCTTTTCCTTATGCTATCTTATCTACTTGATCAAATTGTAGTGTGAGTATGAATAATCTGGGAGATGTTCTAAAGTTGATTTTGGACACTTTGTGCTACAACAATTATCTTTAGCTTGTGATTTTATGTTTTGAAGTAAAAGATATTGGAAAGGCTTTGAACTACTATTATCTTTTGTGATCATATGTTTTGTTGTAGTATTCGGTGAAGACTTTGAGCTGCACCTTATCCTATTGGGTTCTAAATTGTAAATCAGTAAAAAGAGCAACGATAGACTTTGTGCTCTCGTGAGTTTCTTGGTTAGTTTGATTTGTATTATGAAAGTGATATTTTATATTGTAAACATCATTTCTGAAAAAAGAGAAATGGATGACATGGTTTCACACCGAAATTAGTTTTTAGTATAAATAAGTTTGTAATAGTTAATAGAGAACCTCCCCTTGCCGAGAGGAGAGATTTATCTCATTACACTGTGGTTGATATAACCATTTTTCCTTCAATTAGTTGAAGACAAAATATTCACCCAACAATATGTTGCGTGTGTATAGTATTTGCATGATCAGTCACCACATACCAACAATATTCCTCTATTACAAACAAGACAATAAAAAATGAAAATGAAAACCCTTGTATGAGTGAAAATTAAGATTTTTTTTTTAATTGAAAGTAAATTTTTGAAGGATCTTCATGGTAAGATATCTTGGAGACAAATTCAAACCCATGCAAATAGATTGTACAAATAGTTTTTTTTATAGGAAGACACTTGGATTTCAATGCCAACTTGTATTACAATTGATGAGAATGTCAAAAATGAGAAAAGTAATAAAAAAATTAGGCATATTTGTAAAACCCAAGAAGGTGGATGATTCAATGGAACAAGTTATATCTAGTGTTGCTAATACTATTGGTTCTATTGGAAAAGTCAGTCGATCTAAGGATAAGAATGCAACACGTCAAGCAATAACAACTATTTTAGTTAATAAATTAGTTGTGAGCAAAAGAATGATAAGTAAGACAAGTGGATATTTAAATGTGCATGATATAACTTTAAGAAGAGCAGCAAAGAGAAGAGTAAGTATTGAAGATGATCCAGTTAACCAATGTTGGAATTTTAGTGATAGACTCCCAAGGTCTGGCATGAAATTAAATAATGAAAATAGGTTTTTGATTGAAAATTTTTGGCATGATAATACAAGGGTTTCATCAAATGCTAGAGATGTTTTGAAATTAAGGGTGGGGTCAAAAAATTGTGATCTCATCCAAAACATCTTTTAGACGTGACTCAAACAGAATTATATAAAAATATTCTAGATGATTCAGTTATAGAAATTTTAGCATAAATCAAAGATCATTTGAGAAATGTAAACCTTGGTATGTCAAGATTAATAAGCAACTAATCTCTTTTTGTTGTAAAACTCATGTGCAATTTCATTATTATTATGATGTTTTTCAATATATATGTTGTACTTTGCATACTAACCAATTTATGCAGGAATGTGGTATTAATATGCCACCTACAATAATCAAGGAGCTTATAACAAGTTTACTTTGTGAAACAATTGATGGGAAATTCTTTTTTTCAAAACCATGTGTTTCTGGACAATGCAATAGATGTGGTAACCTTTCATTGTTAGGAGAATGCGTGCATGAAAATAGTTCACATGATTTTGGACAACAATTAGTGGATGTGAAGATGTTCGACAATGTTCAATATCCATTAAAGGACGGAAAAATTAGAAAGCATTGTGAGTTAGTCACAGAACAAAGTAGTGTACATGCATTCATCACAGAGTTCAAGAATAAGATTATGTATAAATATGTGAAACACTTTCAATATGCTTGGTGGCTTGATGAACAATTCCACAGATGTAAGAACACATTTACAATTGGAACTATACTTTCAGTGGTTGACTTTGCATAAAACTATACCCTTGCTACACAAGAGGAGATTCAGTCACAATATTATAACTCAATACAAGTGGCCATCTTTGTTCATATTGTATACAAACATGCATTTGATAGTACAGAAGATGAAAGGAAAATTTTGAGGGAGAACCATTTCTATGTGAGTGATAACTAGTTACATTCATCAGAGTTTGTGCAATATTGTTTCAAAGTATTTAATGACAACTTAAAAGAAAGATAAATTTAGATGACACATCTCATATGGTTAGATAATTGTACACCTAACAATTCAAAAATGCTTGAATGTTTTATTAGTTAAATAGGGCCCATAAAGAAAACAATATCCAACATATGTGGAGTTTTTTGAAGTTGGACATGGTAAAAAAAAATATGATGGATTCGGAGCATGTGTGAAAAGGGCTCTTGCTAGGGAGAAATTAAAATATCATGATGCAACAAAGTTTTAAGATGTACATACAATTATGAATTGGTGTAATGCAAAATTGACTACAGGATCAAGTGAAAACTCTAAAGTTCAATGGTTTTTTTTGTTGGTTGAAGAAGAAAACATTCATCCCCAATATGATTGTGATACAATTAGTGGATCAAAAAAATGGCATTCATTTAAGAGTTTAAATGCAAGCATATGGACTATATGGACTAGGAAGCTTGCATGTTTTTGTTAGTTTTGTATCAAAGGTGAGTGGGAAGCATGTGAAAATATAGATTGGGTTGAAGGATGGCAACAAAGATCCCTAACACCTCTACAAACACATGATCAAAATTAGATAACATTTGAAAAGGATAATCATTTGCAAGCATCAGATGACTATGATTGTATTTCAAACCTTATACAAGAAGGTACTTTAATTTAATATATTTATTTTTAATATATTTTTTGTAATCTATATTTAATTGTATACATGCATGTATATTTTTATGACTTATTGAATTTTAATTTTTTTTGCAAGACATGTGTAAGTTGTTGTTGCACCTAAGCGTAATGAATAGGAAACAGAGTATTGGTTGGCTCAGTGTGTTGAGGCAAAACACAAGTTGTTACAGCCTAGAGTAGATGATGATAACTTTGAGTATCCAATAGGTTATGTGATTGTTGTTGGCACTTGGCTACGTAAATATCTAATAAGGAGGAATGGTATACCTACATTTGAAAATTAAGAAAGACATAAGAAAATTTTGCACTATTCGCATCTGGTTGTGGCAATAGATATACAATTAGTGAAATATAAAGGGAGACATGTCACAAAAGATTTATGGACACTTTCTATGGAAGATCATGAGGCAATCATAGATGCATTACAAAAAAGAGAGAATGTAGATGGTCACACAATGGAGTAAATTTTTTAAATGGTTAACAGGTATGTAGAAATTTTTAAACTTTTAATCTTATTTTTTTGACTAATGTATAGTTGTATACATATTTAATTGATAGTACTAATTCATTTACTTTCATGTCCTCTTAAGCCATCCTCTTAACTCCCCTTACTCCATCCCCTAGCTAAGTTTCATAAATTAAGTAATTACAATTTAGTTTAATAGCTTTAGAATTTGGTCTAGGATGTGAGTTTAGGATTAATATGATTGATAGTTAATTGATTGCATCTCCCCTTAAGCATCCTCTTAACTCCCTTTAAGCCATCCCCTAGCTATGTTCCATAAGTTAGGTAAACTTAGTATTTAGTTTAATAACTTCAATATAGTTAATTGATATAAGTTAGCACACCCTTACCAAAATACTAGATTTGATTCCATCTCCCCTTAAGACATCCTCTTAACTCCCCTTAAGCCATCGCCTAGCTATGTTCCATAAGTTAGGTAAACTTAGGATTTAGTTTAATAACTTAAATGTAGTTAATTGATATAAGTTAGCACACCCTTACCAAAATACTAGAGTTGATTCCATCTCTCCTTAAGACATCCTCTTAACTCCCCTTAATCCATCCTCTTAACTCCCCTTAAGCCATCCCATAGCTATGTTCCATAAGTTAGGTAAGTATAATTTAGTTTAATTAGGTAGTTCTTAGAATGCGAGTTTTGAATTAAGTATATTTATAGGTAATTGATTTACTAGTGTGCACCATTACTAAAATACTAATTGATTGCATCTCCCCTTAAGCCATCCTCTTAACTCCCCTTAAGCCATCCCCTACCTAAGTTTCAAAAATTAGGTAAGTTTAATTTACATTAATAGTAACTGTTGGATTTGGTTTAGTTTAATGTATTTAAGGTCTCCTACAACTATTTGGAATGCTTATCACTAAGTCGGTGCATTCAACGTTTGACATTCATATTGGATTTCCTATGCTACATATCACTTCAATGTATGGAATTTCTACCATAATTTTGCAACTTTATTTTATATAATTTTCTCAACTGACTTATAGTTGTATTTATAGTTTTAATTAATTTATCATCTCTGTTTCAGGTAGATCCTACAACTAGATGACATAATTGTCATCATTTGTACATTATATACAAGTGAGATATGACATCCCTTCAAATCAAAGAAATTTTATATTTTACAATTTACTATAATCTAGGAGTCATGTAATTGTAATTTTGAGTATACAATTTGACTTAGAATTATTCCAAATTGTTGTGGTTGTAAATTGATGCAGAGGTAGGAGGACCAAAACTATCCTCAATAACATTAACAAATTAAAGAACTAATCCAATTGCTTTGGTCAGGTTGAAGATAACATTAATACATATTTTTCCTCCAATTTTCATGAAGATCCAATGGTAGGGGAGGAAGTTATGACTCTTTTCCCAAAACTACAAACCCTAGGCAGCGTTCAGACCTGCCCTCACCAAAATTACAATATCTCTCACAAAAATTAATGAAATTAGACCAAACCAAAATAATTGTAAACTAGAAACACATATATTTCCATCCATTTATTATATGCATCAATGTGAGGCCATACCAGGTCGTACCATACATATTTTTAGACTGCATCTTCAGAAAATTAAACTCTGCAGACCTACCCTCAATAAAAATGTCATAACTTATTCAAATCTTAATAAAATTTGATGAAAAAAAAATAAATGGAAAGTAGACTCAATACTCTTTCCAACAACATATGTCTTGTCCCTATATCTATCCGTACAAAACTGTACCAAACGCTGCAACAGGACTATTGTAGGAGAATTCTAAAAATTGCAGTCACTAAAACGGTCATAACTTCCTTAATATTGCACCAAATTCGATGAGACAAAAAGGAAAGGGAGGGTGATTGAATATGCTTTCATTTGAAATCAAAAATAAATGTCCTCCTACCCTTATTGGGCCTTACCATGCAAGAAAACAGCAAATTTTTGAAGTACAATACAGAAAAACATTGCTTTTTACCATTCCATTCTCAATCTTCAATCACCTCCCGAATTCTTCATGGTTACAAGGATTTTTAAAGGCATTAAAACATGTATATTGGTTCATAACTGATTTAGAGTGAACCAAGAGCCAAATGACTCTTCACCTTCCAAGTTTGGATCTTTTTTCCAATTTTACATTGACAACCTTTACATGGTTTGCAATATTTTGCATTTTTGAAACTCCTAATGACCTAAACACATAAAAATGACTTGATAAATTTTATTACAATATGGAAGCATACAAATTTAATCAAATTCAAAGATTTGTCTAGGGCAATATTAATTTGCCAAGGTGTTCCTACACCATACAACCAACCAACAAAATTTCTAAGTCTCTTGGAAATGTATCTGCAATAAAAGTCTCTTTCCTCTGTCTTTATCTTCAATCTTCTCAGCTACAATCTTCCAATCTATAGAAATACTGACCAACCAACCAACAAAACAAACTACCATCTTCACAGAGCATCCTCAAGCTCCTTCTACTCCCATCAGTGGAGTACTCTTCAGGCTGCAACCTCAAGTGCTTCTTCAGGTATCCATCTCTCTCACTGTTTCACAACAAACCAACTCACCAAACCATTCATCTCACCCAATAGTAGATCTTGGTGATGCACCTACCACTCTCTCCTTAGTGGTTTCTCTATGCACCTTTATCCAGCCTAATCTCCATTGGAGAATGGTCATGACAAACCTCATCTTGTCTGCCCACACACACAACCTCAGACAACATCCTTCTTGCGGCTAGATGGAACAAGCACCTGTAACCAAACAACTAAGCAACACAAAATCTAAAAGGTGTAGATTGCCTCCCTTGGTGATCTATCTACACAATCAATATCTTCTCGCTCTTCACCTGCCTTCTCAGTGACAAGAACAAATACAACACCCAAATCTTTCGCCAGCTCTGATACCAATATGATGCAGAGGTAGGAGGACCAAAACTATCCTCAATAACATTAACAAATTAAAGAACCAATCCAATTGCTTTGGTCAGATTGAAGAGAACATTAATACATATTTTTCCTCCAATTTTCATGAAGATCCAATGGTAGGGGAGAAAGTTATGACTCTTTTCCCAAAACTACAAACCCTAGGCAGGGTTCAGATCTGCCCTCACCAAAATTACAATATCTCTCACAAAACTTAATGAAATTAGACCAAACCAAAATAATTGTAAACTAGAAACACATATCTTTCCATCCATCTATTATATGCATCAATGTGAGGCCATACCAGGTTGTACCATGCATATTTTCAGACTGCATTTTTAGAAAATTAAACTCTACAGACCTACCCTCAATAAAAATGTCATAACTTATTCAAATCTTAATAAAATTTGATGCAACAAAAAGAAATGGAAAGTAGACTTAATACTATTTCCAACCATATATGTCTTGTCCCTATATATATCCATAAAAAACCCTACCAAACGCTGCAACAGGACTGTTGTAGGAGAATTCTAAAAATTGCAGTCACTAAAACGGTCATAACTTCCTCAATATTGCACCAAATTCGATGAGACAAAAAAGAAAGGGAGGGTGATTGAATATACTTTCATTTGAAATCAAAAATAAATGTCCTCCTACCCTTATTGGGCCATACCATGCAAGAAAACAGCAAATTTCTGAAGTACAATACAGAAAAACATTGCTTTTTACCATTCCATTCTCAATCTTCAATCACCTCCCGAATTCTTCATGGTTACAAGGCCTTTTAAAGGCATTAAAACATGTCTCTTCAGTTCATAACTAATTTGGAGCGAACCAAGAGCCAAATGACTCTTCACCTTCCAAGTTTGCATCTTTTTTCCAATTTTACATTGACAACCTTTACATGGTTTGCAATATTTTGCATTTTTGAAACTCCTAATGACCTAAACACATAAAAATGACTTGATAAACCTCATTACAATGTGGAAGCATACAAATTTAATCAAACTCAAAGATTTGTCTAGGGCAATATTAATTTGCCAAGGTGTTCCTGCACCATATATGTATGCTATTTTGGATTGTTGACCTATCCTTTATAATCTAGAATTTGTATTCTCCCTCCAATGTTATATTATAAGAAACTTTTAGCTCCAATATGGAAATTAGAATTACAAAGACTAGCAATAAAAATTTTGACAAGCAATTAGAATCAATTACAATTTTGACTAGTAATCACAATTACAAATAAACACATGATAATTTTAAGTATTAAGACTATCAATTACAATCACAATTACAATTAAACACATGATAATTTTAAGTATTAAGACTATTTCAGTTACAATCACAATTACAATTCTTACTAGCAATTAGAATCAGGACTTGCAAATTTTTGTGACTTATTGTATAAATTTTCCTCTTATCTAATTAGAATTAGTAGTTTGCAATTTTACAATTAAACACATGATAATTTGAATTGTTAAATATGAGATATGAAATAAAAGTTTGAATATATATGCATATAGTGGACATTCAATAAATAGTAAAATAGTCTATGAAATAGATGAAATAGTCTATGAGATAAATACTGACATAATAATAGTCCATGTAAAAAATAGTGAAATAGTCACAGTCTATGTCCAGTCATACTAAAATAATCATAAAATCCACATGAAATAAACACTATAATACGCATGTGTGCCCTAAGTTTGATCATCATCCATTTGAAGATGCTTTTTGGTTCCAGTGACTCAGAGGGTGGCTCATGATGTGTACAAGAAAAAAGAAGCTTCAAATCAATTTTAATGTCAAAACTACATGCAAATTATTTAAATCAAATATTTAAAACTAAACCATCAAATTAAATTTTTAAATCTAAACTTGAAAATGTCTAAGCATACCACAACAGGCTCAAAACCTCTCCTATGATGCTCATGTGCAACAGATAATAATTCTGACAAAGTAAAGGTCTGTGTCACCAATTGCTATATTTCAATAAAACATGAATTAGGCTAGAGTATAACTACAAAATGCAAGGTTGAATGATATAAAAGACTTTGAAATGACATAGGATTTAACTATAGGATCTAGAATATGACAAATGACCCATGCATCTGTGTAGGCTCATCAATGGTAGGATTAATTGAGCTTGCACCTATATTAATCTCATCTTGCATATATATGTACATGTATATATAAATTCAACTTGAAAGAAGAATTTAAAATCATAAAATTATACTATAAATTCAAATTTAAACTACAAATGTACAATTTTAAGCTACAAACCATGGAATATGAAGCAGGCTCCTGTATAGATGATGGTGGTGGTCCTGGATGACTTGGTTGGTTTGACACAAAAGTGCCAGGACCTCCCATCTGCTTTATATTAAAAAAAAGGTTCATCACATTTTCATATTATTCTATAATTATTAAAATAGATATATCCAATTAAATAATCTCTAGAGACTAATTTGTATACCTTGACCATATAAGGTCTACCCATCTCTACAATCATTGACACTAAATAGTCCAACCGCAATGAAGTAGTAGTAGTTGATGGAGTCATATGTACCAATCAACATGTTTAATATATTTAAAATTTATTAAAAAGATTGATAATTGATAATTAGATCTATATTAATTTATATTAAATTTAATTTTATTAAATGTGGCATACCAAGTCCATAGGAGCGAATAATGTAGCCAAAAAGGACTCCTCCTCCGAAGTAGATGTAGGACCAAAACATGGATGATTACAATTATGACAAAAATGCGGTGTGGATTGCAATGGTGTCAATGGTTGTGAGGTGCTAGGACCAACAACAGATGCTCCTCCAGGCTCTATAAGCTCTCCAGGATTGACTTCATCTGCCAAGTAGGTAGCTTGGTCAGTTAAGTTTCTTGAGAGTGATGATAACGCTCCAAGTGCTAAGACGACTATGTGCTGGTGAAAGGGCACAAGAACAAAGGGCGGAGAAGGGACAATAGGTACAAGGGAAAACGTCAATTTAGATAGACACTTGCCCCTGGTCTATGTTGTGGCATTCCACCACCCACACCTTGAAATGATCTCATATCAAAATAATTGGGCTTTAAGCCCATCACATACTCTGGCCATAATTTTTTTCAAAAAATAAAAGGGAACCTCATAATTAGCATGTGGTGAATGGTCAAAGACTATCCACCACCACTCCCAAAAGTTATCAGCTATTTGTTGATGTGTGTACCATCATATTGAAATTCTCTTTTTATTTGGTGGTATTTGTTGGTCTGTGGAGGGATCAATGAAAAATGGGGCAATTGTATTTTTGTAATATGTAGATCATTGATCTCTTTATACGAGAGACCATGTCCTCGTAAATCCACCTCCTCTCTTCCCACCATGAGCAGATTGTGTCTAGATCGGTGTGAATAGCTCTCACTGAATCAATAATAGTTTGCATCGTAGATGCAAACTGTGAAATGTGTGGTGGAGTTTGGATTTGGTTTGCAAAAAATTGTTTTTTTCTTGAAATGTTTATATATTACCATCAGGTGGTGGGGGGTGGGGTTGGGATGGGGGGTCCTAGGGGGATCGTCCATGTGTACAAATTGGGTCTAGAAGTAGAGCTGCAATTACAAAAAAAATAATAAAATTGAATTAGGAATTATATATATATATATATATATTAAATTGTATGTAGAACATGTGTTTAAATACATGTATAAACTAAAAACTTGGAAATATATAAATTTGCATGGTTTAAACAATACATTAAAACATAATAATGAACATATATACATGCAATCAACCAAGTGACATTTTCCAAGAAAAATTTAAAAGTTAGAAAATGTAAATCAAAATTTATGTTTATTTCCATAAATATATCTTTGCCTATTTTATAGGGGGTGAATGTGAGAATCATGCACGACTAAAACATGGTATAGGGATTTAAGAATAAAGTAATAAATAAAGGAATGCACGACAACTTAGCATGAAAGAATGTGTAAGAATCATGACATGAATTAAACCTTTTTTTAGCTCTATCAATCAATGTATCACTAAATTCATCATGTATGTAAGTATAATATAATTTGTAATTTACATATACCCTTACTAAACTTTTGTTTCCATTTTATCCCTTTTCCCATTTGTGTGCTTTACATGTCATTTTGACCCTTTTTACAAAAAAACATATCCTAAGTGTCATTCCATAGCCATGTTACCATTTCCTATTTTGTTTCTAATCCATGTTATATATAGATGGATATGTTTAAATTAAAGATTTAAACGTAATAAAGTGACTTCTAGGTTTTAGGTTTAGGTTTAATAAGTCATTTAGGTTAGTTCTACAATTTCAAATGATTTTGAAATATCATTGCTAAAGGTTTATTGTTAAGCCTATATATAAAAGAAACCCTAGAAATTCTATGAAATCCTAGTTCATGGAGGGATTGTCATGTGGCCATAACTCTTCACAAATATTATATTGTAGCCTATTCAAGTCCTAAGAAGCCTCTCAAGTTCTTACAGGTTTTAGAATAGGCCACTCCTTACTAAACTTGTGTTTCCATTTTATCCTTTTTCCCATGTGTCTGCTTTACATGACATTTTGACCCTTTTTGCAAAAAGCCTAGCCTTTGTCATTCCCTACCCATGTTACCATTTCCTATTTTGTTTCTAATCCATGTTTATCCTTCTTAAGTGTTTTATTTTATTCAATTTTTGAACCCATCCTATGTACTCAACTTTATTTTATGTTTTCCATTGTTGTTGTCCCCTTTACCCCTTTGTTAAGCCTCAAGTTGTCATCCCTAGCCTTGTTTTAATGGAAACCCTTCATCACCACTCTTAATCCTTATTTAGGTTTAAAAGTGACTTCTAGGTTTTAGGTTTAGGTTTAATAAGTCATTTAGGTTAGGTATACAAAATGATATTAGGACTGTCGTGTCTAATTTGTAAGTTTTTAGCTTCATGAAAAGAGTTTTACAAATGGTTAAATTAGGACTATGAGACTCATCAAGAACATTAAAATCCATGAAGACTAGAAGAACAGACCTATAGTGTATAACTAGTTCAAGGTCTATATAGACAATTTCAAATGATTTTGAAATATCATTGCTAAAGGTTTATTGTTAAGCCTATATATTTATGAAACCCTAGAAGCTCTATGAAACCCTAGTTCATGGAGGGACTGTCATGTGGCCATAACTCTTTACAAATATTATTAAGTATCCTAAATTTAAGTCCTAAGAAGCATCTCAAGTTCTTATGGGTTTTAGAATAGGCCACTCCTTACTAAACTTGTGTCTCCATTTGATCCCTTTTCCCATGTGTGTGATTTACATGTCATCTTACAAATAGTTTTTGAATGACCAAATGGAGCTTGTCCAAACACCATTCAAATTCTACATAGTTTAGAGAGAGGATTACAACATGACCAAATGATTGTGTTTGTAGGATATATATCAATTGTCTTTCCATTATATGGTTGAAATGCTTGTCCCTTGGAAGGGGTAGATCTAGTGGTGTGATGGGACTGTCCTTGACTATAGGACTGAGATAGGTTCCCCAATGACTATCCTCTCATTGCTATATGTTCTTTTTTGTAATTAGTAGGATAGTTTTATGACTAATATGACAACTAATTGTCCATTAACATGTTCATGTCAACCATTAATGATAGTCTCTTGATTGTTAATTTTCTTCTCTTCTTAGTTTAGGATGATTGCCCTCTCTTATTGTGAACACAACTACATCCTTATTGTGGTAATCCTATGGTTCTTTTCTTCTAGTGACAACTCCTCTAGATGTTCATACATAACAATCCATAGCAAGGACAAGAGATTAGATTTGCAAGATGTGATAGTCCTTCTAGGTCATATAACTATTGAGGTAATGTTAAGATTTAGATGGTGGTGTAGTGAACTTTTTTAAGACCTTTATGACTACCTTATCATGTTATGACTATCTTCTTTGTTCCCCATCCTAATGACAATCCTATTAGATGATATGGATCTTGACATTGGTTAAGTGATCCTAATTGACCTTAGATAACAACCCTCTAGGTTATCAAGTGACATGAGTTAGTTGTTTTCCTAGGGTAACTTTGACATTCTTAGTGGTTCTTATGATAATCCTTAAACTTGATAAAATTCTATCAAGTGACATGAGTTAATTGTTGTTCTAGGGTAACTTTGACAATCTTAGTGGTTGGTATGGCAATCCTTAAAACTTGATAAGATTCTATAATACCTTATATGTCATATGAATGTGGACATTCTCATAGCTCCCCGACTCTTTGACCCATAGGACCAACCTATGACAATTGTCTAAATTTTATATGCTTATACAAGTGTCCATCGAATTTAATATATAGAATGTGTTTGTATATTCCAAGCCCTCATGAAAAGAGTTTGACAAATATTTTTAGGACTATGTGACTCATTAGGAACATTGAAAGCCATGAAGACTAAGAATAGGCCTATAGTGTATAAGTAGTTCTTGAGGTCTATATAGACAATTTCAAATGATTTTGAAATATCATTGCTAAGAGTTTATTGTTAATCTTATATAAAATAAACCCTAGAAGTTCTATAAAATCCTAGTTTATGAATTAGGGTTTAGTGTTTATGAATTAGGATTTATGGTTTAGTGTTTATGAAATAGGGTTTAGTGTTTATGAATTAGGGTTTACGGTTTATGAATTAGGGTTTAGTGTTTTTAGTTTAGGGTTTAACATTTACAGTTTAAGATTGTGAAAAATAATAAAAAATAACAAAAATAATGAAAAATAACAGAAAAGGAAAGACAACCAACCTGGCACAACTAATAACTGATCTGGAGGAGGTAGGGAGGTTCTAGAGGTGGGAAGTGGGCTCAAGGGACATGGGTATCCATTCTTGGCATCTTCTCTCCTATAGTTTCGTGCCATGTAGCTATTAAAATCAAGCCATAGGCCTATTTTTTAAAAAATATATACTTTTCAAAAATGGGTACCCGTTCCATTTACGAGCGCCCGTTCAATAACGAGTGCCCATTTGGCTTTGGGTGCCCAATCCTAAATGAGAGACCATTTCTAAATGAGCATCCATTTAGGCTCAGGCTCCCGTTCCTAAATGAGCACCATTATCTTCAAAACGGGTGCCCATTCTAATCAGCATTTTCCATCCAATGAAGACTTCCGCAAAATCTATACTCATCTTCTTGCTTTCACTCCCAAATTTGCACTTTTCACCCAATTGGAACAACTGAAGCCTTTCATCTGCATGCACCAATCAGTAATCTATTTACATGACATGAAGACAAACTACACCATTGAAAACATTGTTGTAGGGCAGCCATAAATAATAGGTGCTCAACCTATTCCATACTATACCATGTTTGTTCCCAGCAACAAGGGGTGAAGAATATAGAACTAGGTCAGCACCAAAATAGATAGATGGAAGGAAGCATCCATCATCAACTGCCACACTGTCACTGTCCCTGCTAACCTATTTGTGCAAACTAAGGGAAAATGAGAACACCTTCAATTCACATGGAAAGGAGAATTGTGCCTAAATGCATTGCTGATCCACAAGACAAGACACTTCATCTTATAGAAAAAAATAGAAAGACTCCAGCTCAGATATACCGTCAAGTTGGGTTGCCATATATTAAAGTTTGGGCATACACATGCCTTGTTCATTTACATCAATGTCCGATACAAAGGACTCAACCTCTACTGTAGTGCCAACACATTCAATACTTGATAAAAATTCCACATCAAAGTGGAAAGACTCATATTCATTTGTATTTCCATCAAGCTCTTGAACACAACTTTCATATGTGTTGCTACAACTTTCAATTTTTGAATCATAAGCATGACTTGGGCTATAATTTAAAACATCAACACACAAATTAGAACCATGAGACTCCTCATATGAAGAGTCAAGTTCTTACAATTGTCTCTCTATTTTGATTTCACCTTGGTAATTTGTTGTGTCATACTGTTAGTGAACAAATTTTGTCACCACTTATTTAATATAAGATTCGCCCAATTAGCAATAATAAACTCCACTAACAGTTGGACAATTTTGTAAATTTCCCTCTGAATATTTTAGAAGATACAGCTCCCTTCATAAGATGAGATTTTATATTTACTAGCACACTTTTAACTAGAAAGTGAGAAAAGGAAAAATTTTCCACAACTATAAAATACAACAGAACCACAATACTTAACGTATTGCAAACAAGAAACTACCTCACAATGGTTAAAATCAACTAGTTTTCCTCCTAGACACACAAATGGGAGAATAATAATAATCAAAGTACAATAACTGAATCACCATATATAGCATCAAGTTCTTGTTAGGGTTTAGGTAGATCAGAGCAATAAACATTAACAATTATATGCAGATTAAATAACACAAATATAACAATGAAGAATAACACAAAAGAGATCAACACAAAATTGTAATATGGTTCACCCAAAATGGGCTATATCCATAGAAACTCAACCATCCAATGATTTTATTATCTAATGCCAAATAGATTACAATCTCATGAATTCCATCCCACAACATACATCCCAGCGGCTTGTAACAAGCTTTTTGGAAGCTTCTAGAATTAGGGTTTTAAAAAGTTATTTTTCATTTGTCGGTTAACAAAAATTAACTACTGACCCCAAACGTGCAAAAAAGGGGAAACAAATTTTGGGGATGAGGATACGTTACAAGTGTACAGTATTTGCATGATCAGTCGCCACATACGAACAATCTCCCACTTGGAGACTGATCATGCTCCACACCAAACAATCTCCCACTTGGAGACTGATCTTGGATGATATCGTTGCACTTCCAACTCCCACTGGATTATAGGTCTGGCTAGTTTCTAATATCCACCATTATCAGTCATGAAGGGCAACGAAAACTGGTGAGGAAATCAATTTCTCCCATGTAACTTCATTTGTGAACATATCTGCAAGATTCTCACTTGTGTGAATTTTCTCCAGCTTCAATTGTCCATCCTCCAAAACTGGCCGAAAGAAGTGGTATCTGATCTATATGTGCTTAGTTTTTGAATGCAAAGCTAAATTATTAGCAAGATGAATAGCACTCTGGCTATTAGTGTACAAAGGGCTATCTTCTTTTTGTTGTCCCAATTCCTCCAGAAAACATTGTAACCAAATCATTTCCTTGCTAGCTTCTGTAGCAGCAACATACTTAGCTTCAGTGATTGAAAGCGTAACAACCTTTTGCAGCCTTGAAATCCAACTGACTGCAGTACCTCCTACAGTAAAAACATACCCTCTAGTACCCCTCCTACTATCAATATTACCACCAAATCAAAGTCAACATATCCTTTTAGAGCAGAATTTGTTCCTCCAAAACATAGTTTCTTTGAAGTAGTACCTCTCAAATATCAGAGAATCCATTTTACCGTATTCCAATATTCCATTCCCAGATTGCTTATATTCCTGCTCACAACTCTCACTACATGTCCAATATCTAGCCTTGTGCATACCATTACATACATCAAGCTACCAACTGCTGATGCATATTGTATCTTAGACATTTTATCTTCCTCCTCTTGTGTCTTTGGAAACATCTCCTTAGTCAACTTAAAATGACTAGGCAAAGGTGTACTAACTGCTTTTGCATTCTGCATGTTAAACATTTTCAACACCTTCTCTACATACTCACTTTGAGACAAGAATAATTTTTTGTTTGTCCTGTCTCGTGTGATCCTCATACCAAGGATTTATTTTGTTGCACCCAAATCCTTGATAGGAAATGAATTTGCTAATTTCTACTTAAGTTCATTAATATGTTGCATGTTAGGCCTGGCAACAAGCATGTCATCAACATAAAGCAACAGGATAATATAGTTGTTGTTACCCAATTTCTTAAAACAAACACAATAATCAGAATGACGTCTTTTGTAACCTTGTTCAGGCATAAAACTATCAAATTTCAAATACCATTGTTGCTCGAGGTGCTTGCTTCAGACCATACAAACTCTTCTTTAACCTACACACAAATTCCTCCTTACCCTTGACCTCATATCCCTATGGTTGCTACATGTATATTTCCTGGTGCAGGGGCACCCCTTCAACAGTCTTCAACAAGATCAATATGCACAATAATTCAACAGGATAAATATACATTAGACATTTACAGGATAAACAAGGTTTTAATAAGGATTAGACATTTCATGTTGTAGAGTAGCATTTATATTGCTAAGTCAAATGTGACATTTTATGTTGGCATTTCCTATTTGTAAACATCGAAATTTACATTTCAGACATATTGGGTGTTGTGAAGGGTTAAACAAGGTGTCTTGTCATTAGGAGTTTTGTTGTCTTATACAAAATAGATGTCATGAGATTAATTAGGGTTTCTGCTAATAATCTTGGTTAAATCAAAATCCCGCAAACAAAGGAAGGGGTTAACAAAAATAGGGAGAGATGATCGAGAAAAGGCCCCTTTCACTTTTTCTATCTGAAACTGTTGAAATGTAAGAAGCTAGAAAGAAAGAATGAAAAATTCTACAAATTATATTCTGTAAATTTTGAATCATGTGTGAAATTTTGGTGAACAAAATTTTTTTGTTTATTATCTGTATAGAACCATTGTATTTTTAATTTTAGTTATTTTGTTGCCGTGATGCAAGGTTAAATCCATTCCACTGGTGGATTTCTGTGAAATCAGTGGAATGGACTTGTAAAATAGTTTTCCCATTTTTGGTTCATTCTTTTGTTAGATAAACATGGAAATGTAGAAATTGCAGAATTCATCTTAGAGAAGGGCATCAGCAGGAAAATTCAAATATACATTTGAAGTATATACACTGATTGTATGTCTGAGATAGTCTATGAATATATTGCACCTGCAGTGAGCCTCATTTTGTGTATGCACAGTGGAAAGTGGTATGTATGAAAAGTCTTGTTTAGTCAAGTTTGTGTTATTCGGAGAATATACATTTCTTGTATATATCGCAACTGTATGAAGGTATTTTCTTTGTGTATATCATTGTTGTATCTGGGTACCACCTTGTGCATGTCATCAGACAAATTGTGTATGTAAGAGTCATCGGGTGGACGAAATTGTGTTGAGTCGACAATATACAGTCTCACCGATTGAGTTGTATGGAGGTGACAACTAAAGGTGTCACCGATGGATAGTTCATCGGCACATCAGCGGAGGGAGATTCACTGTGGCCGATTGTGAATGTCTCACCGATAGAGGGAGTCTGAGGATTGAGTGGTCGGAAGAGATGAACCATCGGAGAGTGAGTAGAAGGTTCCACCGATAGAGGCAGTCTTGCCGAAGGAGAAGTTGGTGTTAGGTATATCAGTATGAGATGTCCATCAGCGTAAGGAGGTGTATCGGCGGAGTGGCTTAAAGTTGGACCGACGGTGGAGGTCTGGCCGATGAAGGAGTTGGCGTAAGGAGTTTCAGAGTGACAAGTGACATCGGCAGAGGGAATGAAGTCTTCGCTGATAGTTATATGTCTTGGCGATAAGGAGTTTGGCGTCGGCATGAAGTGGAGTGTCGGGGAGACCTTCCGCGACTAGACCAACATTGTAAGTGTTGCCGATAAGCAACTTAGTCGATAGAGGTGACCGGTAGCGGAGGTAACGGGAACCTGTTTAGCAGGTTAGGGTTTGCATGTTTTTGGTGTGACCTCAATCATCGGAGCAAGTCAATGTGGAGAGCTCGATAGGCACTATCTTGCCGATAGGCACATAAACGAAATACTCACCGAGGTGAGATGGGTATCGGGGTGACAGTTTTTGAAGATGTCGATGGTTATAGTCTAATCGATGGGATATGTCGGTAAGACATTTGAACAACTCTTGCTGATGATAATAAAATCATCAAGTTCCACCATTAGTGCACGTTTCTGGCTGTGGCTCTGCATCAAATTGGTATCAAAGCTAAGGAGTGTTCTTTGGGAAGAAGAAGAAGACAAGATGTCAGAAGGAGAAGGATCAGAAACATACCCAACAAAGATGACCAACGTTGAGTTGACGGCCTTAGTAAGAAAGCACATGGCAGAGAGCAGAGCTAATAGAGCTCAAAATCAGGCATTGAAAGAAGAACTAGAGAAGTTGAGGGACAGAGTGGAGAAAGGGGAGGAAAACTCTGGTGAACGAGAAGATGGGGATGAAGAGGAGACCCCAAAGCAGGAAGAGATAGTGGTTCCTGTAGACCATAGACCCTTACTCAATGCCCTCAAGTCCATGGAAAGAAGGACCATGGATATGAAAATAGACCTGCCAATGTTTGCAGGAAAAATGGAACCTGATTCGGTGATGGAGTGGATAGACTCCTTGAATAATTTCTTTGAGACCGAGGAAATACCAGACCACCAAAGAGTGAAGATGGCTCAGTCCAAAATGAAAGGGGCTGCACTGACTTGGTGGAATTTCATCCAAGATGACAGGGTGAAAGAGGGAAAGAACAGAGTTGCAACATGGAAGAGAATGATGGCTTTAGTGAAGGAAGCCTATGTTCCATTGGATTATAATATCCAATTACATAAGAGGAAACAAAATTTGAAGTAGAAGGAGCTAGATGTCGGCTCATACACAAAAGAGTTCATGAAACTGTGTGTAAAAACAAAGGTAAAGGAAGGTGACGAAGAAAAGGTAGCAAGATACCTCAATGGATTGAGGTTTAATATCCAAGAAGACATAAGTATGCATAACCCAGAGACAATTCAAAAGTGCTATTAGTTAGCACTCAAAGTGGAAGACAAATTAAAAAGAAGGCATGAGTAGAACAATAGAGCTAGAGGGAGACAGCAGAAAGGAGGAAGAAGTCCTTTTAGAGGCAAAGGATTTGGATACCAAAGTGAATCCAACCAAGAGAACAGCAGAGGAGATAGCAGTCAATATCAAGGGAGAAGTTACAATCAAAGAAGAAATTTTAGGGGCAGAAGACCACCATTTAGAGGGAAATCTCAGGGTAGAGGACCTATCAAATGTTACAATTGCAATCAAGAAGGCCATATAGCCAGCAAATGTCCAGCAAAGACAACAAGTTCAATAGGAGAAAAGAGGATCAATCTGATCCAAGAATCTGATTGTCAAAGTGTAGCAAGCTCAAGCACTAATCAAAGTGTGAATGCTCCCGACAGTTATGGGTATCCTGAGAATGGAGAATCTTTGATGATTAGGGGAGTAATGACCACCATGAAGGTGCCTGGAAAAGAACCTCCACAAAGGAAGTCTCTCTTCAGAACTACTTGCAAGGCAGGAGGAAAGGTATGTAAAGTTCTGATTGACTCTGGATCTACTGAAAATTTTGTGTCTTTTGAAATGGTAGAAAAGCTTAAGCTTAGAAGACTACCACATCCTTGCCCATACAAGATCTCGTGGCTCCACCAAGTTCAGCAAACAGTTATAGAAGAACAGGCTTGGGTAGAATTTTAGATTGGCCCATACAAGGATAGGTTATTGTTTGACATTGCCAAGATGGATGCTTGCCATCTCCTATTTGGAAGACAATGGAAGTATGACTTGAAAGCATACCATGATGGAGTTAGAAACACCTATTCAATTACCAAGAATGGTAAGGTGATAGAATTGCTTCCATTAATGGAGAAGGAGGTGGAGTCAAAAGGAAAAGAAGTCAAAGTGATGATGGTAGAAGGCAAACAATTCATGAAGGGGATAGGAGAAGAAGGAGCAGTTACATATGCTCTAATCCCTTGCCTAAAGGTAAACAAAGAACATCAGCAATAGGTCAAGGGAGAGAAGAGACAAAAATTCATAGACCCAACTGTCCAAGAGCTATTGGACAAGTACAAAGGCATTATCTCTAATGGAATGCCAAGTTCCCTACCACCTATTAGGGACATTAGCCATTGTATAGATCTGATCCCAGGATCTACACTTCCAAACAAAGCAGCATATAAGCTCACTCTAGATCAGAATACAGAGGTAGCAAAGCAAATTGAAGAGTTGTTGGAGACAGGCCTAATTGGCAAAAGTCTAAGTCCATGTGTAGTACCAGCTGTACTAGCACCAAAGAAGGAAAGCACTTGGAGACTTTGCACTGATTCAAGGGCGATCAACAAGATAACCATCAGGTATAGGTTTTCAATCCCTAGGATAGAAGATTTACTTGATTGTTTAGGAGGTGCTAAATATTTCTCAAAAATAGATTTGAAGAGTGGCTATCATCAAATTAGGATTAGACCTGGTGATGAGTGGAAAACTGCATTTAAGACTAATGAGGGGTTATATTAGTGGAAGGTCATGCCTTTTGGTTTGTCCAATGCCCCTAGTACCTTTATGAGGCTGACGAATGAGGTCTTGAGGGAATTCATAGGAAAATTTGTCATAGTATATCTAGATGACATCCTGATTTTTAGTAATATGAGGGAAGAGCACCTCATCCATATAGACTTGGTTCTCAAAGGGTTATATGAAGAGCAGCTAATGATCAATTTAGCAAAGTGTCTGTTTATTCAGGAAGAGATCATCTACTTGGGATTTGTTATCTCACATAACAAACTGAAAATGGATCAAGAGAAGGTAAGTGCCATATTGTCTTGGCCAACTCCCAAAACCTTGAATGATGTTAGAAGTTTCCATGGGTTAGCAGCCTTTTATAGCAAGTTTATAAAGGGATTTAGTCATATTTGTGCACCCATGCTTGACACTATAAAGGGAGGACAGAAGTGCAAGTTTACTTGGACAAAGGAGGCAGATAATTCCTTTGAAACATTGAAGAAGGTGGCAGAGCAGCCAGTTCTTGCATTTCCTGACTTCAGCAAGATTTTTCAAGTAGAATGTGATGCAAGTCATATTGCAATTGGAGCAGTACTCAGCCAAGAAGGTAGGCCTATTGCATTATTCAGTGAGAAATTAAATGATGCCAAGAAGAGATACTCATCCTATGATTTGGAGATGTGTGCTCTAGTCCAATCACTTAAGAAATGGAGGCATTACTTGATGCCAAAAGAATTCATAGTGTTCACAGATAATCAGGCCCTCAGTTTCATAAACAGTCAAGAAAAGCTGAACCATAGGCATATGAAGTGGGTGGAAACTTTGCAAGCTTTCACTTTCACGCTCAAGCACAAGAAAGGGGTTAAGAACAAAGTGGCAGATGCTTTGAGCAGGAGAGTTCTGACCATCAATCAGATCCAATTGGAGAGTGTTGGGATTGATTCTTTAAAGACAATGTATGATGATGATGAAGACTTTGGCGAGATCTACAAGGCATGTACTTCTTTTGGAGACAAATATCATGTTGAGTTCTCTGAATTTTTGATCCAAGATGGATTACGTTTCAAAGGTGGACAACTATGTATTCCAAGATGTTCTATGAGACTGAATATTATTCAGGAGAAACATTGTGGGGCCATGGCAGGACATTTTGGTCTTGATAAAACTCTTGATCCTGTGAAGAGGCATTACTATTGGCCTAAGCTACAATCAGATGTGAGAAGATTTGTGGAAGCATGTGTAATATGTCAGAAAGCTGAAGGAAGATCCACAAATGCAAGTTTGTATCAGCCATTACCCATTCCTTCTAGGCATGGGAGAGCATAAGCATGGATTTTGTACTAGGTTTGCCTAGGACAAGGAAAGGATATGATAGTGTTTTTGTGGTAGTAGATAGATTTAGTAAAATGGCACATTTCTTGCCATGCAAAACCACTTGTGATGCTTCGTATGTTGTAGACCTATTTTTCAAGGAAATAGTGAGAATCCATGGATTGCCATTGAGCATAGTCTCAGACAGAGATGTAAAATTTATTGGCCATTTTTGGAGGACTCTTTGGAAGAAGCTTGGAACCAATTTGTCCTTCTCATCAGCCTACCATCCTCAAACAGATGGGTAGACTGAAGTTGTTAATTGTTCATTGGGAAATTTGTTAAGGTGTTTAACAAGGCAGCATGGAGAAAAATGGGATAATATCCTACCCCAAGCAGAATTCTCCTATAATGACACCATCAATAGGAGTACAGGAAAGTCACCTTTTCAGATAGTGTATGGAATTCATCCAAGGGGTATCCTAGAACTAAGAGATCTACCTACAGGAGAGTGTATTAGTGTAGATGCAGAAGAATTTGCTTCAGCCATCAAACAAGTACATGATCAAGTGAAGAACTAGCTCCAACAAACTACATTGCAGTACAAAACCTATGCTGACAAAAAGAAAAGAGATTTACAGTCTGCGGTTGGAGATTTGGTGTGGGTAAATCTGAAGAAGGAGAGACTCCCCAAAGGTAAGTATACCAAGCTCATGCAGAGGAAGATTGGACCATGCCAGATTTTAAAGAAGTGTGGGCAGAATGCTTATGAGATCCAACTTCCTCCTAATCTTGGATTGTCACCCATTTTCAATGTATGTGATTTGACTCCATACAAGCCAAATGCAGATATAGAATAGGAACCATTGCAGGATGCAGTAGATGATGATATTCCTAAGCATGATCCACCAAAATTGAAGAAGATATTAGAATCAAGAGTGACAAAGAAGACAAGGGACAAAGAGTACATGGAGTACTTGGTAGCTTGGCACAGACAACCTGTTTTAGAGGCAGTCTGGATGACTGAAGATCAGATTACAAAATCTGGTGCTGATTTTCAAACTCTGATCTCAAAAGGGGCTTGAGATCTCTTCTCCGGGGAGTATGGTGCAGGGGCACCCCTTGAACAGTCTTCAACAGGATCAATATGCACAATAATTCAACAGGATAAATATGCATTAGACATTTACAGGATAAACAAGGTTTTAATAAGGATTAGACATTTCATGTTGCAGAGTAGCATTTATATTGCTAAGTCAAATGTGACATTTTATGTTGGCATTTCCTATTTGTAAACATCAAAATTTACATTTCAGACATATTGGGTGTTGTGAAGGGTTAAACAAGGTGTCTTGTCATTAGGAGTTTTGTTGTCTTATACAAAACAGATGTCATGAGATTAATTAGGGTTTCTACTAATAATCTTGGTTAAATCAAAATCCCGCAAACAGAGGAAGGGGTTAACAAAAATGCGGAGAGATGGTCAAGAAAAGGCCCCTTTCACTTTTTTTGTCTGAAACTGTTGAAATGTAAGAAGCTGGAAAGAAAGAATGAAAAATTCTGCAAATTATATTCTGTAAATTTTGAATCCTGTGTGAAATTTTGGTGAACCAAAATTTTCTATTTATTATCTGTATAGAACCATTGTATTTTTAATTTTAGTTATTATGTTGCCGTGATGCAAGGTTAAATCCATTCCACTGGTGGATTTCTATGAAATTAGTGGAACGGACTTGTAAAATAGTTTTCCCATTTTTTGGTTCATTCTTTTGTTAGATAAACATGGAAATGTAGAAATAGCAGAATCTGTCTTAGAGAAGGGCATCAGTGGGAAAATTCAAATATACATTTGAAGTATATACACAGATTGTATGTCTGAGATAGTCTATGAATATATCACACCTGCTGCGAGCCTCATTCTATGTATGCACAGTGGAAAGTGGTATGTATGAAAAGTCGAGTTTAGTCAAGTTTGTGTTATTCAGAGAATATACATTTCCTGTATATATCACAACTGTATGAAGGTATTTTCTTTGTGTATATCATTGTTGTATCTGGGTACCACTTTGTGCATGTCGTCAGACAAATTGTGTATGTAAGAGTCATCAGGTGCATGAAATACAGTCTCACCGATTGAGTTGTATCGGGGTGACAACTAAAGGTGTCACCGATGGATAGTTCATCGGCACATCGGCAGAGGGAGATTCACTGTGGCCGATTGTGAATGTCTCATCGATAGAGGGAGTCTGACGATTGAGTGGTCGGGAAGAGATGAACCATCGGAGAGTAAGTAGAAGGTTCCACTGATAGAGGCAGTCTTGCCGAAGGAGAAGTTGGTGTTAGGTATATCAGTATGAGATGCCCATCGGCATAAGGAGGTGTATCAACAGAGTGGCTTAAAGCTGGACTGACGGTGGAGGTCTGGCCGACAAAGGAGTTGGCATAAGGGGTTTCGGAGTGACAAGTGACATCGACAGAGGGAATGAAGTCTTCGCTGATAGTTATATGTCTTGGCGATAAGGAGTTTGGCATCAGCATGAAGTGGAGCATCAGAGAGACCTTCTGTGGCTAGACTGACATTGTAAGTGTTGCCAATAAGCAACTTAGTCAATAGAGGTGACTGGTAGCGGAGGTAACGAGAACCTGTTCAGTAGGTTAGGGTTTGCATGTTTTCGGTGTGACCTCAGTCATCAGAGCAAGTCAGTGTGAAAAGCCCGATAGGCACTATCTTACCGATAGGCACATAAATGAAATAGTCATCGAGGTGAGATGGGTATCGGGGTGACGGTTTTTGAAGATGCCGATGGTTATAGTCTGATCGATGGGATATGTCAGTAAGACATTTGAACAACTCTTGCCGATGATAATAAAATCATCAAGTTCCACCATTAGTGCACGTTTTCGGCTGTGGCTCTGCATCATTTCCTCTTCCAAATCCCCATGCATAAATGTTGTTTTCACATCTAACTGTTCAAGATGCAAGTCTTCCATAGCCACAAGACTTAGAATAGTTCTAATAGAAGTCATCTTTAAAACTAGAGAAAATATTTCATCAAAATCTATACCCTTTTTTTGTGCAAAACCTTTTACCACGAGTCTGACCTTATGTCTTTTCTTGCCTCCATCTTCTTCCGTCAACCTGTAAACCCATTTATTTTGTAATACTCTTTTACCTGCAGGTAATTGGACTAAGTCCCAAGTCTGATTATGTAGTAAGGAATACAGTTCCTCTTTCATGCCTAGCTCCAACTGCTTTTTGGTATCTACCTGCATTGCTTCTTCATAACCTTCAGGTTCACCAAAATAAATTAATAATATAGAATATAATGATGGAGAAAATATTTCTGGAGGTTTACTTATCCTTGTAGAATGTCTAACACTTGCAGGAGTCTGTGGGATAACTTGTTGTTGAGCATCAGGTAACACTAGCATTTTATTTTATGGAATCTCATCCAGCACCACATATTCCTTTTTGGCATGTTTATGCTTCTTTTCTTGCAGTTGATCCTTATACATGACCTTCTCATTGAAGATAACATCTCCGCTCCTAATGATTTTATGATTTTCATAATCCTAGAACTGATAACCAAATTCATCTAATCCATATCCAATGAAGGTACATTTTTTAGACTTAGCCTCAAGCTTGGTTCTATTTTCAATATCAACATGGACAAAAGCTTCACAACCAAAGGTTTTTAGAAATGAATAGTTTACCTTTTTACCCATCCATGCCTCCTCTGGAATGCCACCATCCAAAGGATTTGAAGGTCCCATGTTTATTAAATAAACAGCGGTATGTATAACATTAGCCCAAAAGTGTAAGGGTAGTCCAACATGCAATCTCATGCTCCTTGCATGCTCCATAATGGTCCTATTCATCCTCTTAGACACACCATTTTCTTGTGGGGTTCCAGGAACTATTTTTTGCCTACGAATTCCATTATATGATCAGTAATTCTCAAATTCTCTGCTGCAATACTCGCCTCCAATATCAGATCTGAGACACTTCAACTTTTTTCTTGTCTCATTCTCAACCAAAGCTTTCCACCTTTTAAAAGTTTCAAATACTTCTAATTTTTTTTTAAGGAAGTACACCCATGTTTTCCTAGTTGCATCATCAATAAAAGTAACATAATAGCAAGAGCCACCAAGAGAAGATAACTGAGCTAGTCCCCATACATCTAAATGCACAAGCTCTAATTTCTCACTCTTCTTCTCTTTCCCAACTTCGAGAAATCAGACTCTTTTCTATTTTCCATAAACACATTTTTTTGTAAAACACCAAGTCAATTTGCTTCAGACCTGGTAGCAATTTCTAGAGTGAAGGATCTTCATCTCTTTCTCACTCACATGCCCAAGTCTATGGTGCCACAATTATGTTTCCGTCCCTGTAACAAATGCTATAAATGTCTCAATAGCAATTATTCCTGTAGTAGCTAAGGTAGAATAAGTATTACCAGTACACAAATACAATGTGCCTACTTTTTCACCTTTAGTGACCTTCCAAACTTTGTCTGAAAAGGTAACTATGCAGCCTTCACTACCCAGTTGTCCTAAAAAAATTAAATTCCTTCTCAAATTTGGAACATGCCTTACCTCCTATAGCAACCATTCATTTCTATTTTGCAACTTGATTTCTTTCCTTTTCCAACAATATTACAGGGTTCATCATCACCCAAATATACCTGTCCAAAATCACCTTGAACATAATCTACAAAATATTTCCTATGGGGTGTGGCATGAAATGAAGCCCCTAAATCTATTACCCACGAATAATTACATTATCTAAACACATAATTAAAGCATCATGTAATTTGTTACTTGCAACATTAGCTTATTTACTGTCATCATGTTGTCTATCTCCTTGTTTTCCCTTTTGAGACCAACAATCCTTCTTCAAGTGTCATGGCTTTCCAAAGTCCTAGCAATCCATTCTTCCTCTGGATTTAGATCTGCCTTTCTTTGACTTCTCTTGTGACTCGCATGATTTGTTTGGCTTTTTCCTCTCTACTTTGTTCTTCCCCTATTCTCTACAGTCAAAGCATTACCTAATGTTGAACTCTCACCTGTGTTTTTCCGTCGCATTTCCTAGCTAAGTATAACACCAACAACATCATCAAATTTCAAAGTATTTAAACTAGAGACAGAGTTACTTACAGCCATTACCAAGCTATTCCAACTTTTTGGCAAATAACATAAAACCAAGAGAGCCCTCACCTCTTCATCAAATTTCACTTTGACAGAAGTTAACTGACTGGTAATCGTATTAAACTCATTTAAATGATCTGTCACAAATCCACCTTTAATCATTTTTAGATTAAACAAATGCTTCATGAGAAATACCTTATTTGAGGATGAGGGTTTTTCATACAATTTAGCCAAAGCTTTCATCAGATCATCTATTGTCTTCGGTTATATTGAATACCACAGATGGTGCCAGGCGAAACTGAATGGTTCCCAGTGCCTTTCTGTCTAGAAGTTCCCAATCCTCATCAGTCATTGCTGCCAGTTTCTTAGCTTTTCCTTCCAATGGCCTCTGTAAATCATGTTGATAGAGATAATCCTCCATCTGCATCTTCCATAATTGATAGTTCTGCCCATTGAATTTATCTGTCTTCAATTTACCCTCGTCCGCCATTGCTCCCACTTAACCATGAGACTCCCACTCAATCGTGAGACCTTCCTATAGATGATAATTAAACGTAACCTGCTTTGATACCAGTTGTTAGAGTTCAAGCAGATCAGAGCAATAAACATTAACAATTATATGCAGATTAAATAACCCAAATATAACAATGTAGAATAACACAAAAGAGATCAACATAGAATTTTAACGTGGTTCACCCAAAATGGGCTACATCCACAGAAACTCAACCATCCAATGATTTTATTATCCAATGCAAAATAGATTACAATCTCACAAATTCCATCCCACAACATACATCCCAACCGCTTATAACAAGCTTTTTGGAAGCTTCTAGAATTAGGGTTTTACAAATTCATTTTCATTTGTTAGTTAACAAAAATTAACTACCGACCCTGAACATGCAAAAAAGGGGAAAAATTTTTCAGGGGCTGCACCCCCAAACCCCTACTCTCAGGGGCTATCACCCCCGAACCCTGCTTGGGGCCCAACTCGGCCCCGAACCCCGGTAAGGATACGTTATGAGTGTATAGTACTTGCATGATCAGTCGCCACATACCAACAATTTTGACGTAAGAAAGATGATACTCTAATGATAATACAATTATTAAAGAAGTGGGTTATCAATATTTTACATAGAGCAACATAGATATCATAATTTCACCACACCATACATCCAACATAGGAAGAATAAATGGCTAATACACAAAGAAATGATAGACCCACTGTCAACTTTTCTCCTACATTCATGAAATCAAGTAGAACAAAATACTCTATTCTTTTTAAAATGACGTCACATATGCTGCATAAAATATTCCCCTTCTTGAGATTAAAATCTAATGTCCAATGATCTAATTATGAAAAGAAAATTTCACCAAAAGATCCTGACCCTCTTTTACTCATACATTATATAGTATAAGAGTGGGAACCAACTTTTTCCCATATAACTATCTTATACAACTAACAATTAAAATAAAATAGTGTTTCTTGAAAATCAAATGATACATAGTCTCAAATAATAACATAAAAAAGCATGAAATTTCAAAGAAAGTACTAAGAAGAACATCTTTGTCTTCCTCGTCCAATGCATCAGGTTCAACTTGTTCATCTATACCAGTTTTCCCTATTTCACCCCTTGTTTTCTAAGTGGCATCTAGTTTAGCTTGAAGGACTTTGAATTTGTTTTAGATTGAGATGATACCTTTAGCATTGGGGATGCTAGTAATCATCAATCTTGTCTTCCACATTTGTAGCATACAACTGGCCTCTTCATATTTCATCTGCAATTCCAACACATTTTTCTTGAAACTCATCAAGTAGGTGGCTACATTGTTCAATCTTTTCATAGAATTGCCTACTACATCTTCTTTAATCTTCAATTCTTCAGTTAACAAGTCTTTAAAAGCTTGTTTGATAACAACTACGTTCAATAGGTTGGATTCAATTTCAACATAGAGATCTAGCCCTAAAGAAACACAGGCACTCCCGAGGTCGAGCAAATAGGACCTATTGTTTTTGGTAATATTTTTTAAGTCACTCAAGCATTGGTTCACCATGCTTAATTTCCAATCTGCAGCAGTCAGCCATTTAACTGATTCATTTTCTTCAAGTTTATCTATAACCTTCTCTGCAACCAATACACTAGAATCCAATTTCACCATGGCTGTTAGCCCATTTTTGCCTACATTAAGCATAGCTTCTTCTTTCTTGATTACTTTCAAGTCATTCAAAATTTTAGTTTGTTTATTGGAGATCTTGGTATACAAAAGAAAAGCATCATGAATGAAAAGGAGCCCATCTACTATCAATTTTTCTACCCACTCCTCCACTATCTTTCCCAAAAATTTGTATTTATTGATCTGATCAAAGAATTTAGTGCTCACACCTTTAGGAATTCCAATAGTAGCATCTATTGGCTGGGAAGTGGTATCAACAATGGATCTAATGTATGAGGTCAAAATGTTTACTTGGTCCTCCAATACCTTATTCTCCTTTTCCCTCTCTTCTAACCGTGTGGCCAAAATCTCCACAAAAAGCTTAGAATTGTGGATGTTCCCTTATATAGAAGGTGGCCCTAAATCCACTGTACTGACATGAAAGTCATTTACAAACACATCTTTCATTTCCTTCTCTACTATGGGCTCAGCAATATCTACATATTGATGCTTTGAGACGGGATCTACCATAAGCCTTAACATCCTCTTGGCTTTCTTGGGATTAGATTCCAATTTTAGTAGTCTTGGCACTGCATCAAACTCTGTATCAATAATTTGATAATATCTTCTCTTATTTCTAATTTCAATTTTTAGCCAAGAAGGGGTTGCCATTACTGAACAATCACCTGAAGTAGCATGAGACACTTTGTCTATCTTAGGAGTATTATCTAATCCTTGTTGCTATTGAGGAGAGGGAGGGGTTTGAAATACTCCATCCTGAGAACTAGGAGGAGGAGTTGCATCATGATTTGAAGGGGGTGTTGTTCCTCCATCCTCTTCATCCTGTAGTTCTTGCCTTTGTTCTGGAAATTTATTAGCCTAGGGATTCAAACACTTTTTAGTTTTCAGCTTCTTTTTGGGATGTTGGGTACCCTTCCCACTAGAGTCCTTTGAATCTTTTTTCTTTTGAGGCCTTTCTCCATCACCCCAAACTATAGCTAAAGGTTGCAAATTAGTAGCTTGATTAGTGATAGGAGTACTAGGGTCAGAAGCACCTATGGATGTTTGTTGCTCTTCCATGACCTGGTCCTTATGAGAAGGAGAACCTGCACCACTACCATCCACCTTAGATCTTAGCCACAACTAGATTCTATGCAATACAAAATAAGATCTATTCTTAATATTTGTCATTTCATATACAGTCCAATCAACATTAGATAGGGGTTTGGTATATTCAATAGCAAAGGCAGGGTCAACTAAATCAGTGTAATCATCTACCAAGTTGGGAAGATTCCAACCAAGATGATATCATTTGGTCCAAGTTTAACCTTGACCAATCTCTCCTTCTTACTTCAAACTCATCAACACAATCAGCCCAGAAATCCTCCAAGTGAGGTCTATGTTCTCTTAGCATGGGAAAATAGAGATTCTTCTTTACAAAGTCTTTGTTGTCAAAGAAGCTCCTGGAGCTAAAAGATGGAAAATGGAACTGAGTCAGGAGCATGTCCACATTTTTAGCATTCTTTGGCTTAGTGCATGTGTAGTGAGTTAATTTCAATGGGAATGGACAACCCTTCTTCTTAGAATCATAGTATCTTTTACTAGCTAAGTATGCCTATCTGTATACTTCCAAAAACACCAAGTAATCAGATGCATATCGAGGTAACTTTAGAGGAGGAAACTCAAAGCCACCTATCCTGATATATGTGAACTTCTCAAATTGGATGATGTAACTTCCAAACCTCATTACCCAATTGGTTGCTTCAGTTGAAATTCTAACCTCAAGGTTTTTCAAAATTTTCTTCACCATTAGTATTAGAAAGGCATCATTCACCCTTCTATAAACTTTATTACCATTCTCCTCTTGCAATTGAGGGAAATAATTATAGACCTGTGTATCCTGGGTCATGGGACCAACAATGTCTAATCCCGGCCAAACCTGTTGGGTTGTGGCTAACAAATAAATTAAATAGTAGCACACGTGGAATTTCTTTCCCATGGGCTAGAAGTTGACCGATTGGCCATGCAAATGATCATTAATGATTTGGGACCAATCTATATATTGTTTCCCAGTGTAAATAAAAAGAATGAACTTACACATCCAATTGACAAAATCATTACAGTCTTCACTACCCATTACCCTATGTAGTAAGGTGATGATGTCTGAAATGTCATCCTTAAACAGGGCTCAGACTAGGTTTTTGGGCAATTGGGATCCACCCTTCTTTTCCTTTTTCAGCCATGAGGTAGCAATGGAGTCTTTACACATCTTCTTTCCATCTATAAAGAAATTCCACCCAGTTTCTTGTGACACCTTGGCATATTCCTCGTGCACTAGTATGCCTAATCTATCATTAATGGTATCAAAATTTATCTGTAAACTTGCCTCGACACTCACCATCTTGATTTCTCAGGTTTCAGCATGATAGTTCTGAATGCAAGCCATAATCAAGTCTATGCATTTGATAGTCAGGGGAAAGTCACCCATCTCTGCTAGTCCACTATCCAAGGTCTTTTCAGCAATCAGCTTTCTCAGGTTAGTGTTCATTCTGGCCCAAAATTCCTTAAGTTTGACATGCCCCAAGTCGGTATCCTTTGTACCCCTACCAACCCATTCTCAATAATGAAAGAAATGTCCAACCCTTGGTATTTGTATTTCATTTTGGTAGATCCAAGTAACCAATGTGTAAGACCATTGACTATGGTAATGACCAGGGGTCTTAGGTTAGGCAAGAGGGAGCTATGGTTGATAGTTGGGTGAAATGGGGTTCTACAAGTCATGAAAGGTAAGGGAAACCACAATACACACCCCCCCAAAGCTAGCAATAGTAAATTTTCAATTTGAAAAGAGAAGCGAGTAGTGCACTTACCTTGGATGCGATGCCTACGAGAAGGAGATGGCTAGATAGACTGTGGTTTATCTCCCAATGTCACGTTCTCAATAGTAATTATGAAAAATGTGTAAAGAGAAGGTTACTTTATAAGTTAAACACAAAAGGGGTAGGATTATATCATTAAGTGCTCCCTCACAATAAATGTTGCCTTGACTTGACATGCCAAAACACTTTATAAGGAGTTCAAACGTTACGAGATCACTTTCCTTTTATCAGCAAAATTTGGCCGTCACTAAACTTCACTATCGGCAAACTTTCCATCTTGCGAACTATGTTTCCAACTTTTTTGTTCACTTAGTCAGAAAAAATTTAACTTCATGAACTTTGTATCTTCTCGATGATGTGTATTTGTTGCTTTATTGGTGATTTCAACTTTTCACGAACCATGCAGTCCTCCGATAACTTCATGAGGCTTGGAAGTTATAATAATGGTCAACAAAATGTACTTTCTGTGAACTTTCAAGAAAGGTTGTAACTAGACAATATCTCTTCTTTTATTGACGAGAGACACTTGACATGAACTAAATACAACTATTGGGTTATCATAGAATCGGCTTATCTACAAAACTCACAACTCAAGAACTAAAGATCGATAAAGACTCAAGGGCTTAAAGTTCACAAAAAAGTAAAGAGAGCCAATAGAAGAAAACACAACAAATAAGTGACAAGCTGCTTTCTAAGAAGAGGTTGTTGAGAAAGTTAGAAGTTAGCAAACTTAAAATTTTTACCGATAGAGTTCGTAGACTCAGGAATTTCCTAACAAAGTTCGTTGATTGAGAATTTTTTTGATAACATAGAAAAATAAGTCAAGTTAGAGAAAACTCAAAAATGTCAACAACAAAGGGGTTTTAGAAAAGAAGACCCCAAAACCTTGAGTTCACGACAAGAGAATTTTGCCGATAAAAGAGAAGGAAAAAGAGACCAAGATGGACCAAAATTAAATTATAAAGAGACAAGATCAGAATTGGGGCAATAATTGGCTCTAACTGGGGACAAAGACTGAAAGGATGCAGAGAACACATAAACTCTGATTGTCCAACACCTTATTCATTAGGCCATAGAGTTGAACCCACACACCAAAATTGAAGCACAAACAAAAAAAATAAGAACTAACAGAAACTATGATACAAGATAGGAGGGAATCACCAATTGTAGAGCTTCAAATCTTGCCCATTGTAGGCAAGAGGCGGTTCCAAGAAAAAGGCATTATCTCCAACAATTTCTTTGATTCTAAAAGGTCCTTTCCAAAGTGAGTCAAATTTCCCATGTGCTCCTTTAGGCTCCTCTCTTTTATCCCAAAGTAATACCAGGTCTCCAACCACAAATTTCCTATGTCTAGCTTTCTTGTCAAAATTTATTTTCACTCTCTTTTGATACTCTACTATCCTATTCACCACCTCCTCCCTTTGTTATTCAATTTTATAAAGGTACATTATCCTCTTTTCTAAAGCATCTTTAAAATATTCATCCTCAATAGCTTTCTGTAAATTCAAGGTTGAAATTTCCAGTGGGATAGGTAAAGCACTACCAACTCCATATACAAGTTCAAAAGGGGACATGCCAATTGCTCTTTTTGAAGTAGTCCTATCTGCCCACAATGCATCATAGAGACTATTATGCCTATTCTTTTGATTATCATCTACCCGTTTATGAACAATAGCAATCAAATATTTGTTGTTGGATTCTACGTGTCCATTACCTTGGGGATCAAAATCAGAAGCATGTGAAAAACTAACCCCATGATTGTAATAGAAAAGGGAAATCTCTGAGGAGGAAAAGGTTGAAGCATTATCTATAACAACCTTCTTGGGTACACCAAATCTAACTTTTATGTTTTCTTTCAAGAAATTACAGACTGTCTCAGAGGTAGTATGTTTGACAGGAATAGCCTCCACCCTTTTGGTGAAATAATATGTGGCAGTCAAAATATTTGTATGAATTGCACTAGAATTTGGGTTAATTGGTCCTATGAAGTCTAGACCCCACTGTTGGAAAGGTTTCTTAATAACCACTCGCCTTAAAGGGAGGGCCTAGCTAATTGAGGTCTACTTGCAAACCTTATGCACTTTTCACATTTGGAAACCCAATTATAAGCATCTTTAAACATACCTGGCTAGTAGAAGCATTGCCTTAGGATTTTGAAAGCTATTATAGATGTCAAAGTGCCCTCCACATGCCTCATTATGGAAAAACACTAAAAATTTTCTTTGTTGTTCCTTTCCCACACATCTTAAAAATGTGCCATCAATACCTCTCTTATATAAGGTATTACCCCATACTACATATTTCACAACCTTCAGCTTTAAATTCCTCTTTTCTTTAGCTGACAAATGGGATGGGCATTCTCCATAGGTCAGAAAGAAAATGACATCACAGAACCATTCATTAGTAGTGCCCACGAACAAGGTGAGGGGAGTATTGTCAACTTCATCAGGTGTATTCTCTGCTAGTAGTTTACAAAGTCCTCTACCCCTAACCAATTTTGTAGTTTTGATAGTGACATCATACTCTTAGACCTTAGTTACCCAAGCCCCTCTCTTATTGCAACTTATTTCTTGTTGGGTTAAGATAGATTTGACTACAGAGTCTGGGACAGATAATAGCGTGAGAGTGAAGGATGTAGAACATGAATTGCTTGACTGCTTGTACCACTACATAGGCATGTTTCTCCATAGGAGAGTAGTTCAACTCATGTTTCTTCAATGGATTATTCATGAAAGCTATGGGAGATTCTATACCTTGTTCGTTTCTTTGGAGTAGGATAGTTGACAAGTTTTGTTTTAAGGCATAGCAGTACATGATAGTCTTTTTTTTAAATATAGGTGTATCAAGGTTGGAGCATTAGCAATAGCCTCTTTAATTGCAAGTTGAATGCCTCTTTTCCTTCATTGTTTCATTTAAAGGTAGGCTTATCTTTCATCATTTCTGCAATGTGTCTGTGATGCAGGAGCATCCAGTGGTGTAAGGGCAATCTTGCATCACCCAAAAAAAAAAATGTGTTTCAAAACTGTTGATGTTCTACCCATTTCTTCTCAAAATCTGTGGTTCTGGTCCCATGATCGCCTGAATAATAATGTAGAACTTTCAGTTTTCCCAAACTGCTAAAAATAGTAAACTGCTATTTTTAGAAAGTTTGCATTTGGGCACGGAATGAAGTCAAAATTTACAGGAAGTTACATAATGGAAATATAAGACCTTTGGCGAAGGAAACACACGAAGATCATTTGCGAGCTGAAAGATATTAAAGTTTCCGTTTCCTGAAAAATGCCTGAAAATT
This sequence comes from Cunninghamia lanceolata, assembly GCA_027924645.1. Lineage (NCBI taxonomy): Eukaryota > Viridiplantae > Streptophyta > Pinopsida > Cupressales > Cupressaceae > Cunninghamia > Cunninghamia lanceolata. Next base: position 15,153,091 of record BSBN01000194.1, on the reverse strand, counting down.
ATTCAAACTCAGGTTTGAGGCACTAAACGGCCCGTACGGGCCCAAAAATGGCCGGAACCGGTAGATCTGGTTCTTAGCATGTAGAGCACTCTGTGAGCTTTCCGACGCATAAAAATAGTTCGTCAATCGGAATCCCGGATCAAAAGTTATGGCTCCCGAAAGTTGACCTATTTTTGGAGGGAGATGCAAAATTTGAAATTAAGTTGTTGGCCGCCAAAAGGCTATTAATAACCATTTTTGGGAACCCTGGGGAGTAGGAGAGTTAACAGGGCAAGTGTAGAGTCAAGAATAGGCAGGAAAATAGAAACCCTAGCTGATTTGTGGGTTACAGAAGGCGGAAGATTCCAAAGCCTGGTGATGGTAGCTATAGTGTGTTGCAACCTGTAGGGGACTGATTCCTCTGATTGTAATTAAGCTTCTGTAATGTAATGAGTTGCCTAGATCAATAAAAGAAAGTTCTATTCTCTGTGTTCAATTTCTATTATTGTGTGTTTTATGATTTAGCCCCTTCATCAAGTGGTATCAGAGCGAGGGTTCCTGAGTGTGTAGACAGATCGCCGACTGTGAGGCAATTTACACCAGGATCTGAGGTTGTGGGTTTGCTACGGAGACCAAGATGCCTCCATGAAGAAATCGTGTTGGGAGGAATACTTTGACGGAAGAGGGTTTTAGAGCCCTACAAAGGCACATCGATGCATTGCAAGAGGAGCTACGAAGAGGGTTTGAGCCGAGGACAAGAGAAGAAAGTGAAGATGAAGTTGAAGAAGAGCTATCTGAGGAAGAACAAGAAGCTATCGAAGATGCTGCAGAAGTAAGGTTGTTGAGGGTCATTTTGAAGATTGGAAAGAGGCCCAGGATCAAAGTTTCTACATATTCTGGAGATTTGAATCCAGAACAGCTTATTGATTGGATCAATGACATGGAGGAGTATTTTGAGTATGAAGATGTGGAGGACCTAGATCGGGTTAAGTTTGCAAAAACAAAGTTGAAGGGCCACGCCAATATTTGGTGGAAGGAGGTCCAATTAGAGAGGAACAAAAGAGGAAAAGTAAAGATCACCAGATGGGATCGGATGGTGGAGAAACTGAAGAAGCAGTTCATTCCTGTGGACTATGAGATGGAGTTGCTGAAGAAGCTGCAAGGACTAAAGCAAGGTAACAAGTCTGTTAAGGAGTATACAGAAGAGTTTTATAAAATTACTATTAGGACAGGCCATGCAGAGCCCAACAAGGAGAAGGTAGCCCGTTACATTAATGGGTTGAGGCCGAGTATTCAAGAGGAGTTGAGCCTGGTCAGAATGACCACCATAGAAGATGCGTACCAGTTTTCCCTGAAGGTGGAAGAGAAGCTGAATAAAAGATTTGACAGCAAGCAAATGGGAAGAGGTCAAGGCAGAAGGACTGGTGGAAGACCCTATGGGGGCCGAAATGAAGATGCAAAGAAAAGTGAAGAAGCTGGTACCAGTCAAAATCAGAGAGGTGATAATACCTACCGCCCTCGTGACTAGAACAATGGTGAGCAAAGAGGAAGAGGAAGAGGCAGACCTGGGCAAGGACCTGGAAGAGGAGGTTTTAGAGGAACCTGTTTCCAATGTGGAGAAGAAGGGCATCAAGCATATGAGTGTCCGCAACATCAAGGAAGGACAAATAGAAGACCTGAAGGTAATACACGAGTTGCACATGTAGATGAGGATGCACATTCTGAGCATTCTGAAGATGCTGAAAGGGGAGAAGCCCTAGTTGTCAGAAGAACCTTGTTGAATGAGGAGAAAGAACCCAATCAGAGGAAGAGTTTATTCCACACAAGGTGCAAATGTGAGGGTAAGTGTTGTAATATTATTATTGACAGTGGAAGCACTGATAATCTTGTTTCAGAGGAGATGGTTGACAAGTTGAAGTTGACAAGAAGAAAGCATCCGCATCCATATCGGATTGCATGGTTGCAGAAGGACCATAGAGCTTTGGTTAATGAGCAGTGTTTAGTGAAGTTCAAGATTGGTGACTACCATGATGAGGTGATGTGTGATATCATACTGATGGATGCATGTCATATGCTATTGGGGAGGCCATGGCAGTATGATAGGAGCGCTGTCCATGATGGCCGTGCAAACACATATTCCCTAACAAAGGATGGAGTTCGTCATAAGTTGAAGCCCTTGAAGGAGGTGGAAGAAAAGGTATGTAGTACTGCCAGAATTTGTTTGGTAGATGGTAGGAAATTTTTGGAGGGTATGAAGCATGAGCGTCATTGCTTTGCATTGATTCCTAAGATTAGTCAAAAGAAATGTGAAGATGTACCAGCAGAAATTTTAGATATATTGGAAGAGTTCCAGGACATTATCTCTGATAATGTACCAGAAGGTTTACCACTAGTAAGGAAGATAAGTCATCAAATGGATTTGATACCAGAAGCCAGTTTGCCAAACAAGGCAGCCCATAGAATGACCCCTGCAGAGAATGAAGAGCTGAACAGACAAGTTCAGGAGTTGTTGAGGAAGGGACTGATAAGGGAGAGCCTAAGTCCATGTGCAGTACCTGCAGTACTAGCACCAAAAAAAGATGGAGAATGGAGGATGTGTATAGACTCTCGAGCCATCAATAAGATAACGATCAAGTATAGATTTCCATTGCCAAGAATGGATGACATCATGGACTATTTGAGTGGAGCAAAGTACTTCACGAAAATTGACCTGAAGAGTGGGTATCACCAGATCCGTATCAGAGAAGGGGATGAATGGAAGCCTTCAAGACAAAGGACGGTTTGTATGAGTGGTTAGTCATGCCATTTGGGCTAACCAATGCACCAAGCACATTCATGCGGCTCATGAACGAGGTACTAAAAGAATTTTTGGGAAGTTTTGTTATTGTTTATTTGGATGATATTTTGATTTTCAGTAAGACTTGGGATGAGAATTTGATGCATATCAAAAGAGTTCTAGAGAAGCTGAGGGAGGAGAAGTTGTTGATTAATCTGAAGAAATGCAGTTTTGCAAAGAAGGAGTTGGTATACCTGGGATTTGTTGTCTCAGAGGAAGGTCTTAAGATGGACCCAGAAAAAGTAAAGGCTATCATTGAGTGGCCTACGCCAAGGAATGCAACGGAGCTAAGATCTTTTAATGGTTTGGCAAGTTTTTACAGAAAGTTTATCAAGAATTTCAGTAGCATTTGTGCACCCCTAACTGAAACAATGAGAGGGGATAGAAAAGAGTTTAGATGGACTAAAGGGGCATACAAGAGCTTTGATACATTGAAGCAGAAAGTCATAGAACAACCTATTTTGGCACTTCCAGATTTCAATAAGGTATTTCAGGTAGATTGTGATGCCAGTGGTAGTGGTATAGGAGCTGTTTTGAGCCAAAAAGGTAAGCCCATTGCCTATTTTAGTGAGAAGCTTAATGATGCCAAGAAAAAGTATTCTATTTATGATCAGGAATTTTATGCAATAGTTCAGGCATTGAAGAAATGGAGACATTATTTGTTGCCAAAAGAGTTTGTTTTATATACTGATCATCAGGCTTTGCAGTATATTAATAGTCAAGGGAAGTTGAACCAAAGGCACTTAAAATGGGTTGAGTTTTTGCAGAGTTATACCTTTGTTTTGAAGCACAGGAGTGGGAAGTCCAACAAAGTTGCAGATGCCTTGAGCAGAAGGCAAAATTTGTTGACAGAAATGAGGATAGAGGTTGTTGGGTTCGATGAGCTCAAAAGTTTGTATCCTGAAGATCCAAATTTTGCAGAAGCTTGGAAAGCTTGTCTGGAGCCTGTTACTTTGGACAAGACAAAATGGTTGGATTTCATAATCCAAGATGGCATGTTGTTTAGAGGAAGCCAGTTGTGCATTCTGAGGAGTTCCAAGAGAGAGAACCTGATTAAAGAGAAGCATAGTGGAGGACTGGCTGGGCACTTTGGTCGAGATAAGACCATTTCTATTGTTGGTGAAAATTATTATTGGCCACAGTTGCAGCAAGATGTGAGGAAGTTTGTGCAGAGTTGCAGAGTATGTCAGATGGCAAAAGGAACAAGTCAAAATACAAGATTGTATCAACCATTACCTGTACCAGAGAAGCCATGGGATGATATTAGTATGGATTTTGTTCTTGGTTTACCAAGGACACAGAGAGGGCATGATTCTATTTTTGTGGTGGTGGACAGATTCTCAAAGATGGCACATTTTATTCCTTGTAAGAAGACTAATGATGCTGTTCATATTGCAAAGTTATTTTTCAGGGAAGTGGTGAGACTACATGGTCTACCAAAGAGCATAGTTTCAGATCGAGATACCAAGTTTGTTGGTTATTTCTGGAGGACATTGTGGAAGAAGTTGAAGACAGATTTGAAGTTTAGTTATGCACACCATCCACAAACTGATGGACAAACTGAAGTGGTGAATAGGAGTTTGGGTAACCTGCTACGATGCTTAGTAGGAGATAAGCCCAAGGGATGGGATTTGATTTTACCACAGGCAGAATTTGCTTACAACAATTCTGCCAATAGGAGTACTGGTAAATCACCATTCCAGATTGTATATGGCAATAGTCCAAGAAATGCTTCAGAGTTAAGGAATCTGGATAAGGGAGGAAAGACAAGTGCCGAGGCTGAAGACTTTGCAGAACATATGAAGAATTTGCATGAAGAGGTGAGAAAGCACATTAATAAGATGACTACTCAGTACAAGGCTAAGGCAGATCAGAAGAGGAGGTATAAGGAGTTCTAGGTGTGAGATGAAGTCATGGTTCACTTGAGAAAAGAAAGGTTCCCTGTTGGAACATACCATAAATTAAAAATGAAGAAATTTGGACCATGCAGAATCCTGAAGAAGCATTATTCCGGAAATGCATATGAGGTAGAGCTGCCGAGTGGGATCAACATTTCCCATGTTTTCAACATCGCTGATTTAACAGAATATCATGAAGGTGGAATAGAGGATGGACCAACAGAAGTGCAGTGGAGTATTCCAGCATCTACTTCAATAGAGGAGATAGAAGAGATCTTGGATAGCCGTGTGGGAAGGAGTACTCGAAACAGGCAATATGAAGAACATCTAGTGAAATGGAAAGGAAGGCCTGTTCAAGATTCTTCTTGGTTGTCTAAGGCAGAGGTTGACCGTTTGGGTTTTCCTCACACAAACACCTAAAACGTGACAAGGTCACTTCTCAAATTACCCTGGGTGTCTGATGCAGAAGCATCCAGTGGTGTAAGGGCAATCTTCAATCACCCAAAAAAAAAATGTATTTCAAAACTGTTGATGTTCTACCTATTTCTTCTCAAAATCTGTGGTTCTGGTCCCATAATCGCCTGAATAATAATGTAGAACTTTCAGTTTTCCCAAACTGCTAAAAATAGTAAACTGCTATTTTTAGAAAGTTTGCATTTGGGCACGGAATGAAGTCAAAATTTACAGGAAGTTACATAATGGAAATATAAGACCTTTGGCAAAGGAATCGCACGAAGATCATTTGCGAGCTGAAAGATATTAAAGTTTCTGTTTCCTAAAAAATGCTTGAAAATTATTCAAACTCAGGTTTGAGGCACTAAACAGCCCCGTACAGGCCCGAAAATGGCCGGAACTGGCAGAGCTGGTTCTTAGCACGTAGAGCACTCCGCGAGATTTCTGACGCATAAAATTAGTTCGTCAATCGGAGTCCCGGATCAAAAGTTATGGCTCCCAGAAGTTGACCTATTTTTGGAGGGAGATGCAAAATTTGAAATTAAGTTGTTGGCCGCCAAAAAGGCTATTAATAACCATTTTTGGGAACCCTGGGGAGTAGGAGAGTTAAGAGGGCAAGTGTAGAGTCAAGAATAGGAGGGAAAATAGAAACCCTAGCTGATTTGTGGGTTACAGAAGGCGGAAGATTCTAGAGCCTGGTGATGGTAGCTATAATGTGTTGCAGCCTGTAGGGGACTGATTCCTCTGATTGTAATTAAGCTTCTATAATGTATGAATTGCCCAGATCAATAAAATAAAGTTCTATTCTCTGTGTTCAATTTCTATTATTGTGTGTTTTATGATTTACCCCCTTCATCAGTCTAGTTAGCTTTGTAAAATCAGGAACAAATCTCCTCAATAAATTTACCTAACTGAAGAAAGATATGTTGTGGCTTTTACTAGTAGGAATGCTCAATTGCTGAATGGCTCTAACCCTTTCTGGGTCTATCTTAATTCCTTCTTTTGAGACAATATGTCCCAGGAGTTTCCCTTCAGTGACAACAAAAATGAACTTTATGGGATTGAGAGATATTCCATGATCCCTACATCTTTGCAAAACAACCTTTAGGAGACCAATATGATCAGCTCTCCTTATAGAGAAAATAGTCAAACCATCAAGATAGATAACAATGATTTTATCCTTTAAGTCTCCAAAGGATATATTCATAGCCCTCTAGAATGTTGCACCAGCATTTATAAGACCAAAGGGAAGCCTGTTGTATGAAAAAGTTCCTCAAGGAGTAGTGAAAGTTATTTTGTGTTGATCTTCTGGGGCCACACTTATCTGACTATACCCAAAGAAGCCATCTAACATAGACATCATCTCTGAGCCTGAGACAGTTTGCAAAATATGATCTATTACCAAAAAAGGATAATTGTCTTTAAGTGAAGCCTGATTCAAGTTTCTGAAGTTGACATAGATCCTTATTTCCCCGTTCTTCTTTCTAATAGGAACTATATTAGCTACCCAAGTAGAGTGATGTATGGGATATATGATTTTTGCCTTCAACATTTTATCAATCTCATTGAAAATAGCATCCACAATTTTTGGATTATAAGAATGTTGCTTCTATCTAAAAGGTGTAGTACCTGGCTTGAGAGGAATGTGGTGTTGTAATTTTCCATCCATAAACTTTTTGAGATCTACATAATACCATGAGAAAACATCTCTATATCTAATCAATAAGGAAATTAGGCATTCCCTTTTTTGAGTTGTGCAACACTTACCAATGCACACTAGTTTGGGCTGTTCATCTGTTCCAATATTAACATGATCATATTCAGCAAAGGAATTAACAGTCGCTTGAATCTTCTACCTGACATACCTGTCATGCTTATCAAAAAGGTCTTCTAAGGATGCCAGATCTTTGCACAGTTTATTCCCTTTTAGATGTATCACCTCTTCATTATCTCCATCAAACTGATTAGTAATACCTTTATTGATCTCATTGCTTTCAGAAAGACTTCCTTCAAAGAACAAATTCATGAAGGCATCATCTTTTTCTAAGAAGGAAATAATCTGTTTGTCATTATCAAAGACTTGCTAGTGATTCACGTTGTCATGTACACTAGGTCTATAGAGAACTTCAACCTGATAAGGATTGTCAAATCAGGGTGAGGGAGGAGCAAAGATGTTGAGATTTCCAAAGAATATGCCCTTGTATTTTTCTCTCTAGGGGTAGATTCGATAGAGAATGCATCGAAATAATCCAAGCTATCCCAAACTTTGTTTCTATAATGTTTTAACCTTCCATTCTTCATAGGGAAAATGTTTCTTACTTGTTTCACGATAAGATTTGCATCACCTAGAGCTTTTAACTATTTAATCCCTTTCTCCTTCACCATCTCCAACCCCAAAAGTAATGCTTCATATTCAGTAGTGTTGCTGGTATTCTCAAATTCCAGTTTAAAAGCAAAAGGGAATTTGTAATCATCGGGAGAGATCAAAACTATGCCAGCTCCTGATCCAGATGATGAACAACTACCATCAATTCATTTGATAGGTTTGGCCCAATCAACTCAATATCTTCTTCCTCTAAAGTAGATGAGATTATATAAGTTCCTGGACCTATTTCCACATATAAGATCTCTAATCTAGGATCCCCAGACTTCAAGACCGTAAATTTGGATTTGGGCTCTGGATCAAGCCAAACTTTCTTTCCATCTATAGGAATCAAGGCATGTGACCAATCCATTTGAATTTCACCCCCAAGGTCTCTACAAAAAATTCTACTTAACAACATACCATAACTGGTAGGGATGCCAGCTACTAGAATAGTCAATTTGATTCTCTTTGTAGGGTAAGATGCTAGGGCTACTTGGGCATCCTTAATTTGCCTAATAATAGGAACTTGTATTGAATCCATTGAGTAGCATTTTCCATGAGATGAGGTAAGGGATAGACCAAGGGCTTTGGCCACTTGAGTGGGCATGACATTGTCAGAAGCTCCGGAATCTATGACACGGTTGCTAGTTTATATCCATCTATAAAAAGGGAGACATAGAAAGGATTTGATTTTTTAAAAGGATTTCGTGGCTCTGACTTTTTAGGACCAAGGGTTTGTTTTGTATGGAGTTCTTTCCCTTTTTCTTTCTTCTTGGGAAATTGAGCATTTATATGGGTAGAGGAAGATGAAGGTTCTTGTTTTACATACCTCACCAACCTATCTAACTCAGCAGAATTCAACCTAAGATATTCTTCCTGAGAGATCTAAATTTTGGTATTTTTACACGACTCTACAATATCAAACATAGGTGAGATAGATTCTTCAGAAGAAGAGAAAGAAAGTACCTTAGGAGTGGTTGTCCTATGAGTCCTTTGTTTTCTTTGATCCCCCTATCAAAGCATTCTTAGATAATATGAACCTTGGGGAAGGATTGTCATTATTGGACTGGTTTTTATGTTTGTCGTCTCTTTTGTGACTTTTTTTTACCTCTAGTAAAAATATTATAGTTTGAATTTTCCAACTCAGTATATAAATTTTCAATTTCATCTAAATTAGACTCATACTCTAGAAAATCCACGCTAGCATCACCATGATGCACTATGTTATCTTCCTCTACGATAGGTTCATCAACATGTTCATTCATAGACAACATCTGCATAAACCTCGTCATTTCAAGATAGGAACTCCAATCATGATCAGTAGTGAGGTGGAAATTACATACCATATGATTACTTTTACCACTGGTTGAAGGACCCTCTAGGGCTAGCCTCTGTGTTGGACCAGTCAACATTGGAGGCTTATTTTTGTTGTTCAGCATATCATAATCTCTCCTAGGGACATCATGATAAAAAGGTTGTTGTTGACCTCTGGGCATCGGCCTTTTTAAAGCAATTATATCATTTGCCAGGCATTGCACTACAAGATCAGACGTAGAAGTACCTGTTGGACCTTTATTTGTCTATAACTCCTTCCTCCATTTCCCAGTTGTTAGGAGATCATCTTCAATAGAGATAGCTCTTTCTTGAACTCCCTGTAAATCTACTACACCTTCCCTTTTCAAACTATAACTAATGTCTAGAGGTAACATGTTAATGAAGAAACATTTTAAGATGTCATCATTGGGTCTCATGTTGGGGGCTATCCTATTCACAATCTGGTTGAACTTAGCCACATATTCCCTCATGGGCTCATGCATTTCTTTCTTCAAAGAAGTTAACTGGCCAATAAGGTGTTCTCATTCTCAGTAATTTTAAATCTATTTTCAAATTTCATTCTCATGGTAGCCCAATTATTGATGGACTTAAGGTCCATGTGGTAAAACCACTCTGCAACAGCATCGTAAAAAGACTCAACAAAAAGCTTGATAGAGATATCTTCATGTTGGACACCCAGGATGTTGCAAGTAGCAAAGAAGGCATTTATGTGCTCATCTAGTGTGACTTTACCATTCCCTCTAAATTTAGGCAAAATATTTCCAGAACCTCGAGGTAAATCATGCAATTGAACACCAAGAGCTAACAGACCGATAGCAATAGTTGAAGAACAAGTGGTTGTTGTTGTTGTTGATGAGCCATATTCAGTTGCAGATTAATTAACACATGCAAAGTAGTGCCATGCAGGACCAGTGCTTGACACACAAAAGATAAGGTAGGTCACACAGGAGACGACGCTCTAATAGAGGACCTAACTTTCCAATTTGATGGAAAGGTGGCAAAATTAACAGATTCCAATAAATCAAAGTTAGGGTCGGAAATACCTTTCTTTCTATCTCCTCTTGTTTAATATAAGACTCGCCCAGTTGGCAATAACAAACTCCACTAACAGTTGGACAATTTCATAAATTTCCCTCTGAATATTTTAGAAGGTACAACTCCCTTCAAAAGATGAGATTTTCTATTTACTGGCATGCTTTTAACCTAAAAGCGGGAAAAAGAATAATTTTCCACAACTATAAAACTACAACAAAACCACAATACATAACATATTGTAGGCAAGAAACTACCTCACAATGGTTAAAATCAACTAGTTTTCCTCCCAGACACATGAATGGGAGAATAATAATAATCAAAGTGTAATAACTGAATAACCATATATAGCATCAAGTTTTGATGTAAGAAAGATGATACTCTAATGATAATATAATTATTAAAGAAGTAGGTTATCAATATTTTACACAGAGCAACACAGATAGCATAATTTCATCACACCATACATCCAACATACGATGAATAAATGGCTAACACATAGAGAAATGATAGGCCCACTGTCAACTTTTCTCCTGCATTCATGAAATCAAGTAGAACAAAATACTCTATTATTTTTAAAATGACATCACATCTGCTACATAAAATATTCCTCTTACCTCTCAAGAGATTAAAATCTAATGTCCAATGATCTAATTATGATAAGAAAATTTCACCAAAAGATCATGACCCTCTTTTACTCATACATTATATAGTAAAAGAGTGGAAACCAACTTTTTCCCGTATAACTATCTTATACAACTAAAAATTAAAATAAAATAGAGTTTCTTGAAAACTAAATGAGACATAGTCTTGGATAATAACAATATAGGTCTCAACATTAACAAAGCGTGACATTTCAAAGAAACTACTAAGAATACACATCTTTTTCTTCCCCATCCAATGCATCAGGTTCAACTTGTTTATATGTACAAGTTTTCCCTATTTCACCCCCTATTTTCTGAGTAGCATCCAGTTTATCTTGAAGGACTTTGAATTTGTTTAAGATTGAGATGATACCTTTAGCATTGGGGATGCTGGTAATCATCAATCTTATCTTCCATAGCTATAGCATACCACTAGCCTCTTCATGTTTCCTCTGCAATTCCAACACATCTTTCTTGAAACTCATCAAGTAGGCAGCTACATTGTTCAATCTTTCCATGTAGAATTATCGGATGCATCTTCTTTAATTTTTAATTCTTTAGTTAACAAGTCTTTAAAAGCTTGTTTGATAACAAGTACGTCTAATAGGTTGGATTTAGTTTCATCGTAGAGATCTACCCCTAAAGAAACATAGGCACTCATGAGGTCGAGCAAATAGGACCTATTGCTTTTGGAAAGATTTTTCAAGTCACTCAAGCATTGTTTCACCATGCTTAATTTCCAATCTACAACAGTCATCCATTTAACCGATTCGTTTTCTTCAGGTTTATCTATAACCTTCTCTACAACCAAAACACTAGAATCCAGTTTCACCATAGTTGTTAGCCCATTTTTGGCTACATTAAGCATAGCTTCTTCTTTCTTGATTACTTTCAAGTCATTCAAAATTTTAGTTTGTTTATTGGAGATCTTGGTATATAAAAGAAAAGCATCATGAATGAAAAGGAGCCTATCTACTATCAATTTTTCTACCCACTCCTCCATTGCCTTTCCCAAACAATTGTATTTATTGATCTGATCAAAGACTTTAGTGCTCACACCTTTAGGAATGCCAATAGTAGCGTCTATAGGCTGGGAAGTGGTATCAACTATGGAACTGATGTATGAGGTCAAAATGTTTACCTAGTCCTCCAATAACTCATTCTCCTTTTCCCTCTCTTCTAACCAGGTGGCCAAAATCTCCACAGAAAGCTTAGCATTGTGGATGTCCCCTTGTACAGAAGGTGGCCCTAAATCCACTGTACTGACATGAAATTCATCTACAGATACATATTGTATTTCCTTGTCTACCATGGGCTCAACAATCTCCACATGTTGATGCCTCAAAATAGGATCTACCATGAGCCTTGACATCCTCTTGGTTTTCTTGGGAGTAATTCCAATTTTAGTAGTCTTGCCAATACATCAAACTCTATATCAATAATCTAAGAATATCTTAGCTTATTTCCAACTTCAATTTTTTTCCAAGCAAGGGTTAGCATTATTGAACAATCACCTGAAGCAGCATGAGACACCTTGTTTGTCTTAGGAGTAGTATCTACTCCTTATTGCTATTGAGGAGAGGGAAAGGTTTGAAATAATCGATCCTAAGAACTAGGAGAAGGAGTTGCATCCTAATTTGAAGGGGGTGTTGTTCCTCCATCCTCTTCATCCTGTAGTTCATGCCTTTGTTCTGGCAATTTATTAGCCTAGGGATTCAGGAACTTTTTAGTTTTCAACTTCTTTTTGGGAGGCTGGGTACCCTTCCCACCAAAATCCTTTGAATTTATTTTCTTTTGAGGCCTTTCTCCATCACCCCAATCTGTATCTAGAGGTTGCAAATTAATATCTTGATCAGTTACAAGAGTACTAGGGTCAGAAGCACATGTGGATATATGTTTCTCTTCCATGACTTGGTCCTTATGAGAAGAACCTGTACCTCCACCATCCACCTTAGATCTTAGATACAACTAGCTTCTATGTAATACAAATTAAGATCTAGTCTTAATATATGTCATTTCATCTCAGTCCAATCAACATTAGACAAGGGTTTAGTATTTTCAATAGCAAAGCCAAGGTCAACCAAATCAGTGTAATCATCTACCAAGTTGGGAAGATTCCAACCAAGCTTATAAATTCTCATTTGGTCCAAGGTTAACCTTGACCAATCTCTCCTTCTTACTTCAAACTCATCAACACAATTAGCCTATAAATCCTCTAAGTGAGGTCTATGTTCTCTTAGCATGGGAAAATAGAGATTCTTCTTGACAAAATCTTTTTTGTCAAAGAAGCTCCTGGAGCTAAAAGATGGAAAATGGAACAAAGTCAGGAGCCTTCCGCATTTTTAGCATTCTTTGGCTTAGTGCATGTGTAGTGAGTTAATTTCAATGGGAATAGATAACCCTTCTTCTTAGAATCATAGTATCTTTTACCATCTAAGTATGTTTGTCTGCATACTTCCAAAAATACCAAATAATCATATGCATATTAAGGTAGCTTTAGAGGAAACTCAAAGCGACCTATCCTGATACATGTGAATTTGTTAAACTGGATGAAGTAACTTCCAAACCTCATTACCCAATTGGTTGCTTCAGTCGAAATTATAACCTCAGGGTTTTCCAAAAAAAATTTAATCATTAGCATTAGAAAGGTATCATTCACCCTTCTATAAACTTTATTACCATTCTCCTCTTCCAATTGAGGGAAATAATCGTAGACATGTGTATCCTGGGTCATGGGACCAACAATGTCTGATCCCGACCAAACCTGTTGGGTTGTGGCTAACAAATAAATTAAATTGGAACACACATGGAATTTCTTGCCCCTGGGCTATAAGTTGGCCAATTGGTCATGCAAATGATCACTAATGATTTGGGACTAGCCTATATATTGTTTCCTAATGCAAATAACAAAAATGAACTGACACATCCAATTGACAAAATCATTATAGTCTTCATTGCCCATTACCCTATGCAGTAAGGTCATGATGTCTAAAATGTCATCTTTAAATAGGGCTCAGACTAGGTTTTTGGGCAACTTGGATCCACCCTTCTTTTCCTTTTTCAACCATGAGGTAGCAATGGAGTCTTTACACATATTATTTCCATCTATAAAGAAATTCCACCTAGTTTCCTGTGACACCTTGGCATATTCCTCATGCACTGGTAGACCTAATATATCATTAATGGTATCAGCATTTATTTGCAAAATTATCTTGCCACTCACTGTCTTGATTCCTCAGGTTTCAGCGTGATAGTTTTGAATGCAAGCCATAATTAGGTCTTTGTATTTGATAGGTGGGGGAAAACCACCTACATGTGCTAGTCCACTATCCAAGGTCTTTTGAGCAATCGGTGTTCTCGGGTTACGTTCATTCTGGCCCAAAATTCCTTAAGGTCGACATGCCCCAAGTCAGTATCGTTTACCCCTGCCAACTCATTCTCAATAATGAAAGAAATGTCCAACCCTTGGTATTTGTATTTCATTTTGACGGATCCAACTAACCAATGTGTGAGGCCATTGACTATGGTAATGACCAAGGGTCTTAGGTTAGCCAAGAGGGATCTATGGTTAACAGTTGGGAGAAATGGGGTTCTACAAGTCATGAAAGGTAAAGGAAACCACAATGCACACCCGCCCACAGCTAGCAATAGTAAATTTTCAATTTGAAAAGAGAAACAGGTAGTACACATACCTTGGATGTGACACCTACAAGAAGGAGATGGCTAGACAGACTATGGTTTGGCTCCCAATGTCGTGTTCTCAATAGCAATTGTGGAAAATATGTAAACAGAAGGTTACTTTATAAGGTAAACACAAAGGGGTAGGGTTATAACATTAAATGGTCCCTCACAATAAATGTTGCCTTGACTCGACATGCCAAAACACTTTATAAGGAGTTCAAACTTTACAAAATCACTTTCCTTTTGTCGGCAAATTTGGCCATCGCTGAACTTCATTGTGAGAAAACTTTCCATCTTGTGAACTATGTTTCCAACTTTTCTATTCACTTAGTCGACAAAAAGTTAACTTCATGAACTTTGTATCTTCCGGATGATGTGTATTTGTCACTTTATTAGTGATTTCAATTTCTCATGGACCATGCAGTCCTCCAATAAACTTCATGAGGCTCGAAAGTTATAATAATGGTTGGTGAAATGTACTTTCCATGAACTTTTGAGTAAGGCTGTGAATAAACAACATCTCTTCTTTTATCAGCAAGAGACACTTGACATGAACTAATACAACTATCGGGTTATCGGAGAATCAGCTTATTTGCAAAACTCACAACTCAGGAACTAAAGACTAATAAAGACTCAAGGGCTTAAACTTCACGAAAAGTAAAGAAAGCTGATAGAATAAAATGAAACAAATAAGTGACAAGATGCTTTCTAAGAAGAGGTTGTCAGGAAAGTTAGAAGTTAGTGCACTTAAAGTTTTGCTGATAGAGTTTGCAGACTCAGGAATTTCCTGACAAAGTTTGCCGATTGAGAATTTTTCCAATAACATAGAAAAATAAGTCAAGCTAGATAAATCTCAAAAATACCGACAATGAAGGGGTTTTGGAAAAGAACACCCCAAAACCTTGAGTTTGCGACAAGATAATTTTGTCGATAAAAGAGAAGGGAAAAGAGACCAAGACGGACCAAAATTGGATTATAAAGAGACAAGATTCATAATTGGGGCAACACGTACTCACTGTTGCAAATAGATTGTTGACACAAATCTTATTCCTTCATTTCTATTTCATCTCCCTATGGCTTAGATGAAGCACACTCTACATGAGGAGGACACCATACCTTGCACCAAAGAAACAAGTTCTCATATGTGTCCACATGATCACCATCTTCACAATCCAGGGCAAT
The DNA here is from genome assembly GCA_027924645.1 of Cunninghamia lanceolata. NCBI lineage: Eukaryota > Viridiplantae > Streptophyta > Pinopsida > Cupressales > Cupressaceae > Cunninghamia > Cunninghamia lanceolata. The sequence continues at coordinate 15,137,686 of BSBN01000194.1, read as the reverse complement.
CTCTTCACACTCAAACTCCATGGTTTCTCCAAAAACTATCTCTGATTAGTTATCATGTGCAACCACCTCTACATCTACTTCATGCAAGCCAATACTAACTACTTCCTCATCACAAGAAGGAACAAAGGAGGGTAATAGATCAAACAAGAAACAAGTTCCTTTCTCACAATCTAATTCATTTACCTATGTACACTCAACATGATCAACCTCATGAGTTGATCCTACTGACTGTTCATCCCCGTACACAGCATCCTCATTGTTCAATGGGCGACATACCTCAGCATTAGGTTGGAATTCACCATTGGTTTCATCATTTTTACTTTCACTTGATGAGCTATCCAACTGAAGGTGGGTGCATATGCTACTTTCATCATCTGCATCACTATTATATAATGCACCGTCTTCACTTTCTACCCTCCTGACTACACAATCATCATCGTCTGATGTTGTATTCACTTGATTGTCTGTATCCACACTACTACTATTTAGATTAGCATGTTTATTACCATCAACACATGCACTTGTGGATAACAAACCCTTTATGTAGTCATCTCTCATTTTCTCCATTGAGTCTAGGAAAAAATATGTCTATTGCATACTCATTATTTTGAAATCTTCTTGGACAAAACTCAATCCAGTTTTATATGCTTTGAAAAACATATCAATGCAAACGGGAATGTTAGATCTAAAACCTTCAAGAATATGAGAAATAGCAACAACAAACCTATCACCAAAATCCTTTCTCGACTCTTCCTCTTGTCTTTTAATTTTTTCCAACTCTATGACAAGATTAGGAGGGTCAAGACCTTTGGAAAATCATTTTCAAATGCTACCACAAGTTCATTCCATGAGGCAAAAAATTACCTGAGAAAACTCTGAAACCATTCTCTTGCCTTTCCACGCAAGGACCTAACAAAGAACCTCATCCACATGTCCTCATCCTCAAATTGATGTTCTTCCATGAACTTTGAGAATACATCAACATGTGTGTCCCCTTTCCATATGTTGTACCCTTCAAACTTGAGCAACTGGATATAGACCTTGGTTGGCATGCCTCGTGTTTTGTAGTCAACCCATGAAAGGTCTAGCTAATTATATATTGGATCTAAGGGAGGAGCAGGGGACTAAGCAATTTGATTTTTTGGGGCAGCAGGGAATGTATTGAACAACACCCTAGACTCTAGCAGCCTAATCTGAGTTTTTGTTTCTTCTTCTTGCTGCCATAAGGACTCTAACAACTATTTAGTCTTATCAATTTCACATTGCTGCATTGCTAAGTCATTTTGATTTTGCATGGGTGCATATAGGTTTGGGTTTCTATAACATGCAGAGCCATGACTGGAATATGCATTACTAGGATGGTCACAGGAATCCACACTAATGTAGTTTCTAGGGTCTGAGACATAGGAAGACTCAGATGAAGGAGCAACCCTAAAATAGTCATATCCATACCAACCTTCTATGACTAAAACATCCTACAATGAAAGGTAGAAATTAGGAGGCACACAAATTTGTTCTTTCAACATGAAAAGAAAAACAATCTTAAAAGGTAGGAAGAAAAGAAACCACATGTACCTTTATTTCACCAGCTACTACACCTTGAGATGGGGTCTTCAAATCACCAACAACAACCAGGAGACAGCAATGACAAACTTATGTTCTTTGACATCAAAGTCACCACCTCTTCCAAAGAGGAAAACCTTGAAGTGTGATTGATCTTCACGGCTGCAAACTGATTTTGGGTTCAACTCACCAGTAGAGTCTTCAATTTCTTTGAACCCTTAAATTATTTCCCCAGCAACGACACTAAAATGTTGGTGTAAGTTGATGGGATGCCAACTTAAACATACAATAAACTACACCTGACAATAGCTACAAACTTCTTCCATGACTATGTTCCAAAGGTCTTTCAAGATCTGAACCAAGATATTATGTCCCTGGAAATGGTGCCAAAATGTTGGCATAAGTTGGAGGGAGGCTAAACTTACCCAAATAAAATGTACAAATGTAGATCACTATTATAGGGGCGTAAAAATGTTCCATCTGCCTAAAACCTAGCAGCAGCTAAAGTAACTCCTATTCCTAACAACAATGCCAGAATGTTGGTGCCCAAAATAACTACAACCCTAAACCCTAAAATATTTCACAATCACCCAAGCCAAGGGTGTCTTTAAGGTGATTGAAAGCGGTTTATCAACAGGTCAAGGGCAATTTTGGACAACTAACAGGAGTGGGTATACTCCTCTACACTTCAAGCTCAGCTAGACCTAGGAGGGATATTCATAGAGGCATGAAATAGAACGCAAACAAACAAACACAACCATACCTAATGTACACTTGACTCCCAAAGTTGTCACTAAGTCAAGACAAACTAGTTGCACAAGCCTCTATATTAAGTTGATTACTTCACTATGCATTTGCACCCAAACATGGCAATATTACATTCCTTGAGATGACTCCATTTAACTTCACATACACAAGATAATGTTACACATATGGTTGCTAGGATTGTCATTAATGTCAACACTATCACAAGGTTATCATTGATGTCAACACTATCTTGGATGTGTGATGGAGTTCATGGTTGGATGTCATGTCCTATCTAGAAAAGAAGATACATTTCATGGTATCATGTCCTATCCAGCAGAGAAGATACATTATTGAATATAATGTGGATTATTGAAGTTCATGGTTGGATGTCATGTCATAATCAATGCAGAGTTGAGTATGAAGTTATATTAATATGGGAATTAGAAGCACTAAGATAATCAGATGTGTTTTTGATGTTGGGAAGCTGTTATTGGTATCCTAAAGCATGTATGCTCCAAGTTTCATGATGTTTGGATTATCGGAAGAGTGTTTTGTTATTAACAGTGTGAAGACAATGTTGGTTCTGTGAAGGAATCCCAAGTAGGGCAATGGAATGCTTTGCATTAGCAGTTATGGCTATGCAATTCTGGAACTGTGTTTAGGGTACAGTGAAGGTGATAATTCTAAAGTTTTAGATCATTTGTCCTTTCACTCTAAAAGTTATGCATGATAGAGTACCAGCATGTGTTTTGGCAAAGTGAGGTGGTGTTAAAGGCATTTTGGAATGCTCTGCATTCTTCTAGAAGTGAATGGTTGCCTTTGTCATTTTATGGACATGTTCATGAATGTGCATTACATGCTTCCTTGCAGTTTCAAGGTTCTTGGTGGTCCACAAGCTCAGTTTCTCAATGACAGTATGTTGCAGTATGTTCTGGATGACAGGTTATTCTTAGAGTTCATGATTGAAGATGTGCGACGCAAAATCTTTGATGTGCAAAGGTAAAGGAGTGTTTGGATATGTTGTATGAGTCATGTAGACTCACCTGGAAGAGTTTCATGAAGATATTTCTTGTTTCCAGTATTGCACAAGGTTTTCAAGTTGTGGTTGTTATGCTTCAAGTTTCATATGTTTTTGCTTAAGGTTGTCCTATTTTCAAATGAGTGGAGTGTGCGGATGTAAGTCCTTGATGTTTTATACTATGAAGGATGTTTTGGACCTGATTAAGCAAGTGTTGATGTCTGAAAGGCATAAGTCTTCTGCTGATGTAATGTGTGGTCTTGTTTAGGACTTATCCTCTACACGTTTCATGTTGGGTGTTGTTTGGCCAACTTGTAAATGTATTTTCATGTTATCTCTAGCCAAAAAGAAATGTAATCAATGTAATATCATGTGAAAATTATAAATCAAATTCATTTAAGCAAGGTGTGATTGCAAAGTGATTGATAAGGTTCGCAAGTAAGATAAGGAGCAAAATGAATGCATTATGATGTGCGACTAAAGGAGAAAAAGCAGAAGTTGTAGATGTTGTCCTAATTCATTTTGAAGACATCTATGTGATAGTGATCAAGTATAGAGTGTGCCAAATTGATTTGATCATCAAAAGGAAGTGTGAATAAGAAGAATTGCAATCATCAAAGGTGTGAGCTTCATTGTCATTTTTTCAGGCAGTAGTGAGATTGTCATACTGTAATATGTTCTAAAGTGTGTTCTCAATTTAGGGAGTAGTTGCTTCCTTGGGAGTGACCCTAAAACAAAGACTTCAAGGATTTGTAGCTTCCTTGGGAGCAACCCTAAAGCAAATTTTTTAGGAAGTAGTAGCTTCCTTGGGTTGTAGCCCTAAAACAAAGTCTGCAAGGAGTAGTAGCTTCCTTGGGTTGTAGCCCTAAAACAAAGTTGTAATTTTGAGCTTCATATATTGTGAGTTAATTCTCACCATGGCTTTTCCCTTCTAGGGTTCTCCATGTATATCTGGGGTTATGTGTTGACGTGCATTGTGTTAATCTTTCATGCTTATGTTAATGTTGTAATGCTTAAGTTTTAATCTGCTCCGGAGAAGTTAAAGTTTGTTTAGATATTGATTCACCCCCTATCAGTATCCTAATGTGTTCAACAATTGGTATCAGAGCCAAGTTCCTCTGAAGGAAGCTTAACCGCTTGAGAAAGGTCCGAGGTGGCACATAATGGATCCAGCAAGATACCTAGGTTTGATGGAACAAATTATGCTTTTTGGAAGCAAAGGATGGAAGCCTATATCAATTCTGTAGGGTGCAGTGTTTGGGAATCTATCAAGTCTGGTTAGACTATTCCCGCTACTATTCCTATAGACTCAAATGAAGTTAAGAAGTATGATAAAAATGCCAAGGCAAAGTTTGCTATCATGAGTGGGTTAGTTCATTCAAAACTTTCAAAGCTAATGAGTTGCAGTTATGCTCAAGAAGTTTTGAATAAACTTGAAACCATTTATTAAGGAGATAAGAAGTAAAGCAAGCAAAGATGCAAATCTTCAAAAGTAGATTTGAGAACCTAAAGATGACAGAGGATGAAAACATTGTTGGATATATGCTTCGGATGAATGAAGTGGTCAAAGGCATCACAGGTCTTGCTCAAGAAGTGAAAAAAGATGAAATTGTGAAGAAGGTTCTGAGATCTCTTCCCAAATCTTACAATCATAGGTATTTGATATTGAGGAGAATGCGGACTTGGATACATACATTGTAGACAAATTTTTTGTTTCCCTTATTGCTTTTGAAATGAGAGAGTTTGGCAATGATGCTCCAAAGAAAGAAGCAACTTTCAAAGTCAGTATGAAGACAAAGGATGAAGTTGTTGATGAAGATGAGAGCTCTGATGAAGTTGAAGAAAATTTTGTGAGAAGATTGAAGAAAGGGATTGGAAAATACAAAGGTAAGTTACCCTTCAAATGTTTCAATTGTGGAAAGGTTGATCGCTTTGCTTCTAAATGTCCTTTTAAAGAATCAAGGGGTAGTAACAAGAGAGACAAGTTCAAAATAAGTCTATATTCCATAGAGTGGTTGTTCTTTAGAAGATGAGGATCATGATGATTCAAATGATGAAACACTTTTCATGGCCTTAAGTGTTGGTGGCAAAAAAGATGATGTTGAAAAATGTGAGAACATTGATGCCTTGCAAACAAATCAAAACAATGATAGATCAATGGTTGTATAGACTGCTTTTCATGCAAGAGAAGAATCTAAGGGTTGGGTAATTGACAGTGGTTGCTCAAATCATATGACTGGTGATAAGGAGAAGTTTATTAGCCTTGAGAAGTGGGTTGGTGGTGCTGTCAAGTTTGGTGGTGATGAGTCAACACAAATCTCTAGAAAAGGTGCTATAACTATTGATGGGAAGAATAGGACTGGGGATGTCCTCTATGTCAAATGGATAAAGCACAATCTTCTCAATGTCAGTTAGATGTGCAGCAAAGGTTATAATCTCACCTTTCATGCCAAAGGTTGTGAAATCAGGAAGGCAGGGTCTAGAAAACTAGTTGTAGAAGGTATCAAGACATATGGTGATATTTATCATCTGAAGGAGGTAAATGGAAGAACATGCTTGTTGGCTCAATCCAATGAGTGTTGGTTGTGGTACAAAAGAATGGGACACAACAATTTTGATAATATGGTAAGGATCATCTCTACTCATGCAGTGAGACATGCCCAAGATAATCAAGCCTGCAAACATAGTATGCAAGGAATGTCAAATGGGAAAGTAGACAAAGACAAGTTTCAAAAGCAAGGAGTATTATTCTTTAAAGTCATTGGAGTTGATTCACACTGATCTATGTGGCCCTACAAGAGTAAAGAGGCAATAAGGTGAGAGGTATTTTATGTTGCTCATTTATGACTATTCTAGAATGACTTGGGTTACTTTCTTAAGAGAAAAAATAGATTGAAAATGAAGTGGATGTTAAGATCAAGTGTCTAAGGTCTGATAGAGGATGTGAGTTTACTTCAAATGAATTTGAAAGGTTTTGTGAAGATCATGGTATTAGGAGACATCTGTCAGCTCCTAGGATCCCTCAGCAAAATGGCGTAGTGGAAAGGAAGAATAGGACTATGCAAGAGATGGCTAGGGCAATGTTGAAAGATGCAGATCTACCTGATATGTACTGGAAGAAAGCAATTCACACTATTGTCTATCTAACTAACAGAGTGCAACTGAGGGTCAACAGCACTAAGATGCCTTATGAGCTATGGTATGGAAGACCTCCCACTATCAAATACTTCAGGGTCTTTGGCAGAAAATGTTATATCAGAAGAGATGAAGAAGACCTAGGAAAGTTTGATTCAAGAAGTGATGAAGGAATCTTTCTTGGTTACTCAACCAGGAGCAAGGCTTATAGATGCTACAACAAGAGGTTGGGAAAGATGATTGAAATCACAAATATCAAGGTAGATGAAGACCTGTATCAGATCTCACAAGAATCATAAGACTCCAAATCTAATATCTTTCCATGCATTTTAGATGAAGTGAAAGAAGAAAAGGAACAAGAACCAGAGCAGATGCCTAAGACTCCAGCAAAGTATGTTTAGAAGAACCACTCGGTAGATTAGATCATTGGAGATAAGGATGAAGGTGTGCAAACAAGGAGAAGGCTTGCTAAGGCACATGAGCAAGTAAACTTGTGTTTGTTATCAGAAGTAGAACCCAAAACCTTTGTTGATGCTAGCAAAGATGATGGATGGATAAAGGCAATGAAATAAGAATTGGATTAGATTGACAAGAAATAGACATAGGAATTGGTTCCTAGACGAGCCAATAAGAATGTTATAAGAACAAAGTGGGTGTTCCGGAACAAGCTGAATGAAGAAGGTGAAGTTGTGAGGAACAAAGAAAGGTTGGTATGTAAAGGATACTCACAAGTTGAAGGCATTGATTTTGAGCAGACTTTTTCTCCAATAGCCAGGATGGAGGCAATCAGAATGTTCCTTTCCCTTGTTGCTCATAAGAACTTCAAGGTATATCAGATGGATGTCAAGTCAGCATTTTTTAATGGTGATCTAGAGGAAGAAGTCTACATTGAGCAACCAGATGGTTTCCAGATATCAGAAGATCTAGACATGGTGTGTAGACTCAAGAAGGCCTTGTATGGTCTCAAGCAAGCACCTAGAGCTTGGTATGCTAGTTTGGACAAGTACTTACTTCAGCAGGGCTTCAAGAAAGGTACCACAGATAGCAATCTTTACATCAAGGAAGAAGGAGATATGATATTGATAGTTGCAGTATATTTTGATGATATCATCTTTGGTGGAGATGATGATGTCTAAGAGGTTTGTAGAGGAAATGAAAAAAGAGTTTGAGATGTCTATGATTGGTGAGATGTATTTCTTTCTTGGACTTCAAATTACTCAGCTAGATGATGGTATCTTTATTTCTTAAGCAAAGTATGTCAAAGAGTTGTTGAAAAAGTTTGGTATGGAGAATTCAAAACCAGTGAGTACTCCAATGTTCACTAGATGTCACTTAAGAAAGGATGATGAGTCTCCAGAGGTGGATCAGACTGCCTATAGATCTATAATTGGAGGATTGTTGTACCTAACTGCTTATAGACATGATATTATGCATGCAGTATGTGTGATTGTAAGATATCAAGCCAATCCCAAGCAAACACATGAGAAGGCAGTGAAAAGGATATTCAAATACTTGAAAGGAACTCCAAATTATAGCTTATGGTATCCAAGAGGAAATGACTTTGATTTGAGTGCCTACACTGATGTTGATTGGGCTAGTTGTTTTGATGATAGAAGAAGTACAAGTGGTGGTGCCTTCTTCTTAGGAAGCATATTTCTTTCATGTTAGAGCAAGAAGCAAGATTCAGTATCCTTATCAACTGCAGAGGTAGAGTACATTGCAGTAGCATCCTGTTATACACAAGTGTTGTGGATGAAGCAACCCCTAAAGGATATCAAGGTATTGTATGATGAACCTATTGCTATTTTGTTTGATAATACAAGTGCTATCAATATTTCCAAGAATCCAGTGATGCATTCTAGAACCAAGCATATAGCAATCAGGTATCACTTTTTGAGAGAGAAGGTTGAAGATAAAGAAGTGAAGTTGGAATATGTTCCAACAAAGGATCAGATTGCAAATATTTTCACAAAGGCTCTTACAAAGGACACTTTTGAGGATCTCCAGCAGAGGTTAGGGGTAATTTCCACTCCTTACTAGATGCATAGTGGTACATCTGTCTAGGGGGGTTCATGTTATATCTTTTTTTCTGGACTGATGGTGGCTACCTCTTAGGGGGAGCAGGTAGTGGTTGCTGATGATAGGGGGAGTCTATTTGTTACAAGAAGTCATGCTCTAAGAAAGAAAGTGTACATATGTGGTCACTGATGAGAAGGTAGTGGTTTCCCTTTGTCCTTGATATCAAAGGGGGAGAAATGTGCACGTATGTGTTGCCATCAATGTCAAAGGGGGAGATTGTTACACATATGGTTCCTAGGGTTGTCATTGATGTCAACACTATCACAAGCTTTTCATTGATTTGTACACATCTTGGATGTGTGATGGAGTTCATGGTTGGATGTCATGTCCTATCCAGTAGAGAAGATACAGTGTTGAATATAATGTGGATTATTGAAGTTCATGGTTGGATGTCATGCCCTGATCAGTGCATAGTTGAGTATGAAGTTATAATAATATGGGAATTAAAAGCATTAAGATAATCAAATGTGTTGCTAATGTTGGGAAGATGTTACTAGTAGCCTGAAGCATATATGCTCCAAGTTTCATGATGTTTGGATTACCGGAAGAGTGTTTTGTTGTTGACAGTGTGAAGATAGTGTTGGTTCTGTGAAGGAATCATGAGTAGGGCAATGGAATGTTCCGCATTCCTCCGCATTAGTAGTTATGACTATGTGGTTCTGGAATTGTTTTTAGGGTGCAGTGAAGGTGATAATTCCAAAGTTTCAGATCATTTGTCCTTCTGCTGTGAAAGTTATGCATGATAGAGTACCGACATGTGTTCTAGCAAAGTGAGGTGGTGTTAAAGGCTTGTTGGAATGCTTTGAATTCCTCTGAAAGTGAATGGCTGCCTTTGTAGTTTTGTGGACATGTCAATGAATGTGCATTACATGCTTCCTTGCAATTTTAAGGTTCTTGGTGTTCCGCAAGCTCATTTTCTCAATGACAGTATTTGCAGTTTGTTCTGGATGATAGGTTGTTCTCAGAGTTCATGATTGAAGATGTGCAGTGCAAAATCTTTGATGTGTGAAGGTAAAGGATCTCAAGGATACATCTATCTAAATCCTAGTTTGGTATGAATTAAGAGGTATCCTCGATTCCAGATTACTAGTGTTACTCACTTTCTATTCCTTTTAGGATTGGTGGTTCAGGTTTACGTCTATCTAAATGCTTGTTTGGTATGAGTTATAAGGTATCTGTGATTGATCTCCAACATGTTTTATGCTCAATATCCTTTTCAAGTTTAAGGGTTTGGGTTTATGCTTGTGTGGTTGTCAATTCAATAAGTGGTATGAGGTATCCCTTATTCTCGATCCCTGAGATATTTGTTAATATATCAAGGTACTCAAATGATTCGATCTTTGACTTCAAACCATGCTTCCAAGAGTATATATCATGTGCATTGCCCTATCCTATCATGTTGTGGTTCAGACTTCTTGATTCCCCAATACTAAACTAGCATTGATCATTATGGGATTTTAAAGCCTAACTTCCCAATTGCATAGTGAAGTTCCTTTAGTTAAGGCCCAAAGGTAGACATTTATTTAGATTCCTAATCAACCTTAATGTTCCTCATCAGGCGGACTTCCCCTTAGTTAGTTGTTATGTATGAGGTATCCTACAACTCTGAGATCCACTGGCTTTGTATGTTATACCTTTTCAAACTTTTGACTTGTTCTTTAATCTCATGTTTTTCTTCATTTCTCATGATTTAAATGTAAAATTTATATTGATGAACTATCTAATGGTTTACCTATTGACTTTGCAATACTTTTGCAAGGTGATCAACCAACCAAGGAGATGAAGTACAAATACAAGGGATGCCATCCTCCTTCCAAGATCTTGACTCCCCGGAACAAGATTGGAGACACCAACCGTGGGTATGTGAATGTACAAGAATTCCTCAAAAGGGTCATAAAGGAAGGAGACAAAACAATTGAGGCTCATTGGATGGCCTAGAGTGGATTGGTTCAAGCAATTGCATTCCTAGTGGAACAAACTTAGTCTTGGCTTGCGATCAACACTATGATACCAAGAAGAGGAAGGTTTTTGGGCCAACACACCAAACCATCCTAGACATAAATATAGATGCAATTGAGGAGGCCTTTGGTCTCTTAACTTATGTGCAGTATGACAAGGTGGGCATGAGGGAATCCCTACATTATTATAAGACCAAGACCATTGTAGTGGCCAACTGCATAAATGACAATTGGCTGATAACAAAAAAATTATGCAACTAAGATGGTCAAAGTGATTCACAGAAGTGGGTTTAAGGAGGATGGTCATTATGTCATCACCCTACTAATATAGTAGTAGGTAGTCCAAATGCTAGATATTTCTACACCTAGATTGCTTCTTCATGTTATCCATCTTGGATAAGAAGAGGATAGACTGGGGAACAATCCTCAACAACAATCCACACACACAACTGACATAATTACTAGAGAGCAACAAATTCTGCATGACCTCTTATTTGGTCTACTTGCTAGAACATAGGGCAAACTTCCCAAGGTTACACAAGGTTGGACAAAATGAAATTGGGTGGAACCCTTGTATATGATCATTACCCTCAATTGGAGCTCAAAGAGAACTAGAGACACTACAATAGGATCAATGATGCATTTGTTTTCTCTTTCATCAATTATTTGGAGAATGATTATGCAAAGAGGTTGTCTCTTCAGGCAACCCACACTAGAAAACTAGGGGAGTTGGTTCATCCAGTTCAAGACCTTCTCCTACATAAGAATTGGGGTATTACATAAGGCTCCATATAGTCTCCCCAAGTACCCCAATGATAAGTTCATCCTATTGGAGATTTGTAGACAATTGTGGAGGTCTAAAAGATGATTGAAGTGAACCACAAGGAAGCTTCTCACTTCCCCATCTCTATAGGTGCTTAGTCTTGCTCTAGCATGCATCATGCCAAGGTGATTGAACAAGAGTGGGAATTTAATCCATGGAACTTCATCACGTCAAAAGCAAGTTTGACCCAACAAGCAAGATAGGGCCCATGATTGGATCCTTCTTCAAACATGAGGTGGACTTGGAAGACCATTGATTTGACTACTTGGATGAGCATGAGATTAGAATAAGGGACCACTATAGAATGACCATACAACAATTCAAAAACTTTAAAGTAGAAAGGGTCCTCAAAGACATCAAGGAACATGGAAAGATACTCAACCAATCCTACAATCAAGATAAAGTCTACAATTAGCTAATGGACATAATTGATTGGTCCACACATGAGGACCCCTCCATTGAGGTTAGAACTCAAGGGATAATAAACAAGACAAAGAAATGGTTGAAGAATCTATTCCCTATGGATGACATCAACCCTCATGGAGAGATTTCCAAGCAAGGGGTGCATCCAAGGAACAAGGCGCATCTTCAAGATCCCCCAAAGAAAAAGAAGTGGTAGAAGAGGTTGGACATGTGGAAATCAAGTCCTCAAGGAAGAGGAAAGAACAAGCCTCAACATTAGAGACAATAGATGATGAAGAGGAAGAGGTTGAAGATGATATGCCCCTAAAAAGAAAGAGAAGGGTTAGATAGCAAGAAGCATAGGAAGTATCAACTACCCAGTTCTCAGTCCCTCCTAATTTGCCTCTTCCTCCACCCATTCAGGCCAATGTCCTAGGTACAAAAGAGCAAGTAGAAGGGGACAATAGACAACAAGTTGAGACACAACAAGAAGTACCATCCCACAGAAATATCCAAACACCTGCTACAACTCAAGCTAACGGTGAAATTGGCAAGGAGATAGTAGAGGACGTATACCAAGTATTGTCTTCATCTAGGCAAGAATCTCACTCCACACAAGAGACTCCTACCCAAATAAAGACCCCTTCAACCCCTCTTTTGTCGAGTCTATCTCCACCAGAGTTCCTTCTCCCCCTCCAGCCCCAAGTCCTCCTCATGCTCCTCCTCCTCCAGTCTCAATTCCTCCAAGATTACCTACTCCTGGCCAAAAAGAAAATACAACAGAAAGTTCATGCTTGCCAATGTGGTTGGAGTCCACAATCAGGAAAAGAAAAAGGAGCTACAAGCTAGTGACAAAGGAATTTTCCATAATGGTAGAAATGTTCAAGGCTTAACCAAAGCCCAAAAAAGCAATAACATTGTTTACCATCACAATAGATGCCCAAGAAGTTAGGATTGTGGAGATACCCACCCCTATGACTAGCAAAGAAGAAACATTGATGTAGCTAGAGGACTAGGTGCAAAGGATCAACTTGGGCCATCATACATGAGAAGAGGAGAAGCAATCACTCTAGGCAGCAATCTCCACCATCTTGGATAGAATGAACAAAGATGAATAAACAAAGGAAGAACTTAAGGCCCATGTTGGTGAACTATCTACTTGTGTAGAGTATCTTGTGGGTCATGTTGACTCCAATACACTTGTCCCTACACTCCTTGCAACTTTGGACAAGGGAGGTCAAAGAGGGGATTTTGGAGAAGTTGTTCATGCAACTAGAGATTGGAGGGATACTTTGGAGTCCCAAGGAGGGAGACTTATCGAGAAGGCTATCAAGTGCTACCACAAGATCAGTGATGAAGCTGGTGCAATGATAGAATGTGAAGACATGGTTAAGGAAGCACTCATCACTCTTAAGGATCATTGTCCCTTCTTGTAAAATATGGATAGGATACCATTTACTGACCTGGTGAAAGATAAAAAAAATTTCAAATGGTAATCCTAAGGTACCCTTGGAGTAGTTGAAAGCCACTAAGTGGAGGGTCAAAATTTTTAGAGAATGCAAAAGGAAATTCTCCAATAGGAAAGAGATAGCAAATGTTGCCATCGTTAAGATTGAGGGCTTCATTGAAGTAATGCCCTGCACACTATGGGATAGACCTAGCAAGCTCCACTATGTTGCAACCATAGTCAAGGAATTTGCCAACTCTTTGAAAAACTTAATTAAAGAATCAAGTGATGATATGATGAGGGTAAAAAGCAACTTCAATGAGTTCCAAGGGTGCTTGCTAGAAATAAAGGAAGTGGCTAGGTTGATAACGAAGATTGCTTTCTCCAAGAAACTCCACTTCTAGTACTCAATATCCCCAAATCTAAATTCAATTTTAGAATTTGTTAAAAATTTCAAGGCTCATTTTCTAAAAGATCTACAGCAACAAGGAAATTTGGCAAGGCAGCAATAAGGAGAACAATAGAAGTTGGGTGAATGGCTAGAGGCTCTTTTTAGAGGAAACTTATTCTTTATTATTTAGTTTCAAAATAAAATCGCCCTATAATTGGGAGGGTGTATTTCATTGAAATTTTATTTGGGCCCATAAGACCAATAAGTGCAAGATCTCTTGCATTTTTTAATTTTGTGCCCATGGATATTTAAATCCTGCTCATTGGATGTAATTGAACATTTTGAATTTGGGCATCCAAGTTAGGTATGAAGCTAGATAAGGATAGATAAAAATAGCCAATTTTATTGTAGATGCAAGTTCTCTGAACTAAGTTATGTTGTAACACCCCATTTTTAAAAATCTAATGAGAAGGATGAAATCCAAGGCATGTTCAATGACAATTCTTCCACAACGATTTGATAATGGGAGGTGATGTGTAACGTTTGCATTTGTAATATGGTAATTTGCATATTTTTCTTTAATTTTCAAGGAAGTCCTTAAACAATTGCACTGCTTTGTGTTCATGATTGTGTGTAATATTGATCAAGAAAAAATTTATTTAATTTATATTATCTCAACAAATTGATAACTTGGTGGTGCTACCAAACAAATCCATTTTATTTCTTTATTTTATCTAAACCCTATCCCTTTTGCTCTTATTTGATTAAAATAAAATTCAAAATATATACAAATAATTGGTCGTGGAACTCAAATCTAATGTTGAAATCATCACTCCTAGCAACCTAAAGGATAAATAATTCACGTGTTTTCAGATATAGGGTTTCCAAAGTTTAATTTTCAAAGATCTAGAGTTCCAAATCTTTTAAATCTATTTGTAGAAGGGTTAAATCTCTATGTTTGAACTACTAACCATTTGATTAAAAGCTCTTGTTTTATGTATAATTGAGATCTCATGAAAGGCTAAATTAAAAGGGAACAATTGCATAGACCATTAGGTTATCTTGCATTGCCATGACTTGAAAACATAGACCTTGCAGTAGTTTGATTTCTTCTGGGAGTCAACTGCTTTTCAGAAGAGATAGAGTGGTCTTGTGACTTTGCCTAACTTGTTGTTGGGAATGCTAAATTCCCAATCAACAAAATTGACCCTGCCTAATTTTTTATGAGTTTTCCAAAAATGTAAAAAAAATAAAAAAATGTGGCTTGTAGAGAAAATTAATGAAAAATCATAAAATTACAATAACTCATTTAAAAGTGGTCACAACAAGCTAAATTTTTTATTGTAGCTTCCTTGGATATATTACTCAAAACCCTGAAAAAATCACAATCAAATTCACAATGGTTTGTAAGTTATGGTGAAAATAAAATTATTGGCACAAATCAATACTCTAATACAACGTGTTAAGATATTTATTGGAAATAAAGGCAAAAATTAATAAAATATCAGACCACTTTGAGGGGATGACCTCCAAAAATTAGAATATATCAGAATACGAATTTAATCTTGCAACTTATGATAGTTTAGAGGAGCCTCTCTTATTTATAGACATAATTAGATAGGGAAACACCTCTTCATCCTAATTAGGCCAGCCTAAGAAATTAAAAAAAATTAAGGTTAAGCATGCCAAAAGTGCTTAACCTTATTATACTTGGGAAGATAAATATTAGGAGCATAACATTCTTCTAAGCAATTTGATGTTAGTCTTTTTGATCCACCTCATTGGGACATCTAGACATTTCACATATGTTTGTGGAGTACAAACATTTTGGATCTTGACGACACTTGTTGAGGTCTTAGTCTTCCTCTTTGATAACAATGATTTTACAGTTTCATCATCTTCATCTTCTTTGGTACCTATTGTGTCTTCTTCTCTAGAGTTGTCATCTTATGCAATGGTATATCTCAACATTGATACAAGTACATATTCCTAAGGCATACATCTTACGTCTTCTTCAACATTCAATTCTAGTGCAAGATGTTACCCATTTGGGGGGTTGCATGGCTCCTCTTTTCTCTCTTTCTTGGGGTCAGAGGAGTGAAGGAATGGGGCATGAGCAGGTGAATGGGAGGGCTTTCTTTCTCTTCTTGGGGGGAGGGGGTGTAAGGGGTTTCTTATTCTTTGAGGAGGAATCACTTGTATATGGATACCTCATCAAGCTACACATTATCAAGACCCATCTTTTTCACCCACCTAAGTTGTGCTTAAAGGGGGTGTTGGTGTAGGGTTTTATTTATTTTCATTAGTTTATTATGTATTTTCCTACACTTAGTTTAGCTTGTTTAGATAGGCTTATTTATGCTTAATAATGGTGATTGGGAGAGATCGGTGTCCCTCTCTTCCACATGAGTTACACTTTCCATATTTCAATATTGAGGTGCATTCATATCCTAGGAATTTCACTTCTTAGTGGTTAAGCAGTCCACCTTCCTCCTCTTTTGCACTATATACATGCACTCACCTAGCTTTGTTTTTCTCATGTAATTTTATTCTCTTGCTTTATATTTGCTCTCTAATTAATGGGAATAGCATTGTTTTTCCTATATTTCTAGTCTTGAACATTGTTGTGGCTATCACTGGCATTAGGTCTTGGATGTCTTCTTGATCATTACAAAATCCAACATAGAGTGGCCAAGCATCATACACTATGCATAAGAATGAAACAATAAAGGACCATGCATAGAAGGTTTTTTTAATTGGACATGTGGGAGGGTTACAAGTTTGGATTCTAAAAGAATGGATAAGGTATGCTCAAGAGGGTTAGTAAGAGGAGTATAGGATCTAGATGTAGGCTTCAATGGATGGGAAGAAAGTTGGGAAAGTGGAGAACGGTCACAAGGGGAACTATGGGTGTAGGGGTAGGAGAGATTATCATATGTGAAGTGAGGATGCTCTAGAATGGTTTGATCAAGTTCTATGGCACAAAGAGATAATTCAAAAAGGAAATGATATGGTTGAAAGATTAGAGCTTATTAGATATGTGGCAATAGGTTCTCTCTAAAAAGAGGCATGAAAAGATTGTCAAGAAGTTGGCATCCTCATTCTAGGATGAGTAAAACAAAGAAGTGGGAGATAAATTTCTTAACACTTTCATGGGGTTCCTATTTACATTGGGCCAAGTGTGTAAGGGAGACTACACGGGTAAGGTTATATTGAAAGTGGCTAACAAAGGCATCAATAACATCAAAAAAGGAGTGTAGGAAACCAATGGGTAGAGTATAAAACTAGTATAAAGCAATATCTATCAAGGTGCTAGGAAAGAATTTGTCCAAGATAGAATTATCACAAGTATAGGTCATACAAAGGATAGAGAAGTGTCTCACATGGTGCATAGGATCCCCATGGTCGTCATACTTGTCAAAACAAAGCGTCCCCATACCAACAAGAGAAGAGTATGTGAGAATCTTATGGGGCAAGGGAGAACACATCCATGTGTTTGTAGGAGGAGCCACAAGAGGACAAGCTTCCTGTTCGTAGGTGGTGACTAATCAAGAAAGTATTGTACACTAGCCATGTATCCTCGCCAGGGTTCGGGGCCAGGCCGGGCCCCGAGCGGGGGTTCGGGGGCGGCAGCCCCTAAGAAAATTTTTTTAGGGCCGACATAAAAAATCCTATTTTTTGTGACCGACATAAGAAAACCCTATTTTTGTAACCGGCAAAAAGGCTTGATAAAAAGCAGCTAAGGGTTAGGGTTTTGATATATTGTATTGTAGCATTTGCAACGGTATTGAGTTGCAGGGATTGCTGGTTGTAATCGGTTTGATTTACTGGATAATAATATTGAACGCTCTGTTTGGTGGATGTAGCTCGAGTTTGGGTGAACCACGTTAAAACTTGTCTCTCGCTGTTATTAATTCTGTGTATTTCCATTTCTCTGTTTAATCTTTATTTGCATTTAATTGATATCTTCTGCCGGCTAACCCTAACACTTCCAACTGAGAGGAAAGCTCTTAAGTTTGGCATAGATAAGATAAATTGTGTAAAGTAGAAGAGGAAGCAAATTATGGTTGAGGAGGTAGCAATGTCTCATGGGTGAGGGGAGAGATAAGAGTTGGGATGGATATTGTAAGAGAGGGGATTAGGTAACTCATAAGAAATGGTTGGTGATACCTCCAGAAAAGGGAATGGTATAGAAGGGATAGAAATTAAAGAAGGTAAAGAAACGTATTGGGAGAGATCTAGTTAAAGAATTCGAACAAACACAAGATGAATTGATTATGATTTGATGTATTTACAAATGAGCAAAAATGCTCAATATATACAATGTACAAGAAGCAAGTTTTCTAAAAATAGAAAACTGCCGACATAGATGAGCATTAACTGAAAAATAAGCAGGCCGACATAGATATATAAAAAAATACTAATACCATCCCTTAATGCTCAATCTATCAACAACACCTATAGACCCCCTGAAGTTGACAAATTTATCAGAACCGAGGGGCTTGGTGAAGATATCTGCTGGCTACTCTGAGGTAGGAACATACAGCAACTGAATGGATCCATCTTCAACCCACTGTCGTATGTAATGACAATGAGTTTCCACATGCTTGGTTTGTTCATGGAAGACCGGATTCTTGGCCAGTTTGAGCACTCCCTGATTATCACAGAACAAGGGAGTCGGACCTGCCTGAGGAACATGCATATCCGCAAGCATCCGTCGAAGCCAAACTGCCTCACAACCTGCTTTAACTACCCCCCGATACTCTGCTTCTGTCGAGGAGAGAGCCACTGCCTGCTGCTTCTTACTAGTCCATGTGACAGCACCAGATCCCATACTAAACACATACCCAGCTGTAGACTTACGGTCATCAACAGAACCTGCCCAGTCAGAATCTGTGTAACCTTTGAGTATAGGAGCAGAACTCCGAGCGTACAGAAGTCCATAATTAGGAGTGCCACTCACATAACACAGCACATGCTTCGCTGCTGTCCAATGATCAGCCTTGGGGGCTGTCATGAAGCGTGATATGTAGCTCACTGCAAAACGAATGTCAGGTCTAGTAGCAGTAAGATAAATGAGGCTGCCTACTAGTTGCCTGAACAAAGATTCATCTACCACTGGTGAGGTGGACTAAGCTGACAATTTAAGCCCGGGTTCCATAGGAGTAGAGGCAGGTTTGCAATCCTGCATCCTAAACCTATCCAAGAGGCTGCGAGCATACTTGGACTGAGAAAAAAAGATACTGTGCTCAGTCTGCCAAACCTCAACTCCTAGGCAATAATGCAACAAGCCCAAATCTATCATATCAAAAGTACGGCACAAATCCTGTTTGATCTCAACAATCAAATGTGCGGAACTGCCAGTAATGATTAAGTCATCCACATAGACAACCACAAATAATATGTCATCACCAGAAAGTTTGATATACAGATTTGAATCAGATGGACTTCGCTGAAAACCATGATCTATCAGGTACTTATCTATTTTCATGTACCAAGCCTGAGGGGCTTGTTTCAGACCATAGAGAGCTTTGACGAGTCTACAGACCTTGTGTTCTTGACCAGCAACCTTAAAGCCTGGAGATTGCGTCATGTAGACTTCTTCCTGCAAGTCACCATTCAGAAAAGCACTCTTAACGTCCATCTGATGGACTTTCCAACCAAACTGTGCTGCTAAGGCAAGAACAAGCTGGATGGTGCTCATTTTGGCTGTAGGAGCAAAGGTCTCCTCATAGTCAATGCCTTCTGTCTGTGAGAACCCACGAGCAACAAGACGAGCCTTATACTTGTCGAGGGTTCCGTCAGCTTTGTGTTTCACCTTGTACACCCATTTGCAGCTAATGGGTTTCTTCCCCAGAGGAAGATCAGAAAGTGCCCAAGTGTGATTCTTCTGAAGACTCTGGAACTCAGCTTCCATAGCCTGTTCCCACTCAGGTATACCTTTAGCCTCTGAGTATGTCTGAGGCTCAAAAACACTATTAATGTTAGCCATGAGAGCAAAATTGACTATAGGCTGTTGTTTGCTCTTATTTCTGGAAGTTCTACTCTCAATGAGCTCACCATCCCTGAGATCACTAATGGTTTTAGCATACCATTTAGGTCGGAGAGTAGAAGTGCTAACATCTGGAGGAGCTGGAAGAGGTTCAGGATCAGCAACAGGAGCAGCAGGAAGAGGATTATTTTCTGGAGGAAACTCAGGTAGTGCAGCATCAGAAACAGATTCTGCATCATCCCTCCCATCAGGTGGACCTAGTGGAAGAACACTTTGAGGCTGATCCTCAGAACACTGCGCAGAAGAAGACGACTGAAAAGGTCCTCTATCTTCATCAAAGACAACATCATAGCTGAAGATAAGACGATCAGTGTCAATATCTATCAGTCTGTAGGCCTTATGGTTGTCACTGTACCCTGTCATCATGAGCTTTTGACTCTTGGATTCCAACTTCGAGCGCTGAGCATCTAGAACCCAAACATATGCAAGAGAGCCAAAAACCTTCAGGTGGCTGATCCTGGGCTTGCGACCAAACCAAACCTCTTCTGGAGTCTTCCCCTCAACAACCTGAGTAGGAGAGCGATTAAGGAGATAGACGGCAGTAAAAACTGCTTCTGCCCAATACTTATTAGGAACACTCCTGTGCTGTAACATAGAACGAACCATCTCAACAACCGTACGATTGCGACACTCAACAACACTGTTTTGCTGCGGAGTGTAGGGTGTAGTCAACTGGCGTTTGATGCCATGGGTATCACAGAAGTCAGAGAATGCAGTAGAACAAAATTCCCCACCGTTATCGGTCCTAAGAGTGATGATGCTACAGCTAGACTCTTTTTCAACCAAGGACTTAAACTTCTGAAAGATACTAAATACATCTGATTTTTGTTTGAGAAAGTACACCCACATCTTTCTACTAAAATCATCAACAATAAGCAAGAAATATTTGCAACCAGTAACTAAAGATGTATTCATAGGACCACAAATATCAGCATGAAGTAATTGAAGTACCTTAGACACACGCCAAGAATCTCCATCCTTGAAGGGAGTCCAATGTTGTTTGCCAGCTTGACAGGTGCCACATACTCCAAGATGTTGTGTCTGAATATCAGGTAGGCCAAAAACGAGTCCCTGCCGGGACAGCTAAGAGAGATCATGGATGTTGAGATGTCCATATCGCTATTGCCATAAAGTGCTAAGAGAAGAAACACGGGCTGCCATAGCTACTTCAGGAGAATCACCAGTGTCAATGAGCCGATAAAGGCCATGATCCTCTAGACCAATAGCAATAGTAAGACGGGTCTCTCGATCAATAATAGAGCACTTGTGAGCACTGAACACTACTTCCAATTGAGGAGCATTCCTCATGATCTGACTCACTGAAAGCAGATTGAGTTCCATACCAGGAACGTAGTACACATTTAGGAAGATAAGGTTCCTTCCACCAGACTGTATCTAAACAGTGCCTCTGCCAACAACTGTGTACTCCTCACCTCCGCCAAAGATAATTGAATCACTAAAGGGAGAAAAGTCGGTAAACCAATCACGCCTGTGAGTAAAGTGACATGAAGCACCAGAATTGATGTACCAAGCAGAAGTCTTGGCAGGATCTGAAGACCTTTTAGCCATAAAAGCGTAAAAGGCAAACTCCTTCTGCTCAGAAAGTTCAGCAACATGCGCCTTTTGATGTGACCCTCCCTACTTCTGTTCAGAAGCTATCCTCTGACGGCAATCTTTCTTCATATGGCCGAATTTGTGACAGTAATTACACTGCACATTCTTCTTCTTAGGGTTGCCTGAAGGTTGATTTGAACCTTTCAGCTGTGATGACTGAGATGACTGAAATTTGTTGTTATCCTTCTGAAAAGAATTAGCTGCAAATGCCTGTTTGGAAGAGGATGAAGAAGCACTGCTACCAAACTGTTGTTTCCAGCGATCCTGCTGCAGGAGTTTGTTGCATAATTCAAGAAACTTCAAATCAACATTCGTAGACGTAATGTTGAGAGTCTCGACAAAGTGCTCGTAGGATTTAGGTAGACTTTTGAGGGTGATGACTACCATATCCTCTTCCTCCATTTTTTGACCAATAGCCTCAAGCTGATCTCGAATGTCCTTAATCTTCGTGAGATGCTCCTGTAAGGACATACGTTCGTCCATCATGATGGAGAACAACTGATTCTTCAAAAAGAAAGCCCGACTTTTATCAGAGGTCTCATGAAGCTCCTTCAGGTGCTTCCAAATCTCAGCAGCTGTCTTGCCTGAAGGAATCTGCGGGAACTAGTCATTTGTAACAGAAAGCTTAAGAAGCATGACAGCCTCTCTGCTACGATCATCAAACTTGTCCTGATCAGCACCAGCGGTGGGAGGACGAGTTTCTTTGTCCAAAACCAATTCATCAAGGTGGCGATACTCAAAAATAGTCAGCATACGCTGCTTCCAGATATTATAGTTTCTGCCATTAAATCGTTGACTTCCCTCCAACATCAAGTTGGTCAAAGACGCCATTTACACGTTTCCCAATGTAGGAAAATGACAAAAAATTAAACAGCATTTAACTGAGGAGCAGAACAGGATCAGGTACAAGATCTGAGACAGGTACGGTTGCACGGAAAATGAGGCACGAACTTTGAGGTACGAAAAAAATCTGACAGGTACCCACGAAAGGTCTCGAAAAACCCACCTCAAAACTAGTCTCAAAAAAAATTTTCGTCAATGTCTTGAGGGTCAAAACCATAGACAAAAATGGCAGGAACCCTAGGCGAGCAATATAGTTGCAGAAAAATTCAGAGGTATGTTGACCTCCAAACCACGAATCCACGACCTCGAAATCGCGCAGATCAGAGGTCAAAAAATGCCAAAAAAAAATCGTGGCCTGTGCAAAAACAAAACTCGGCCTCTGAAAATTGCGGCCAACACACGATCTGTAGAGCCCGCGGGAATAAAAAAACACGGCCTGCATGAGAAAGAGGTCGCAAGGAGGAGGTCACGAGCTAGAGATCGCGGCCCTTACACGCGCCCACGAACCATAGTCGCAGCCAAACCAGACGACTGGAATAAGGAGACCGTTCCAAGCGTGTATCCAATGACGATTCCGTTCCAACTGTGATGCCCGCACAACACAGAAATCCGTCGCGTCTGAAGGAAATGACGACGGCGACCACAGAAAGAAACAAATGCCGCCCAGAATCCTCACGAATAGCGACGGGAATGAGCAGGAGTCGAAAACCACGAACCAAAAAACTCAAACTCAAAATTTTCGGTGCCCAAAATCGAATTGCTCTGATACCATAAAGAATTCAAACAGACACAAGATGAATTGATTATGATTTGATGTATTTACAAATGAGCAAAAACACTCAATATATACAATGTACAAGAAGCAAGTTTTCTAAAAATAGAAAACTGCCGACATAGATGAGCATTAACTAAAAATAAGCAGGCCGACATAGATATATAAAAAAATACTAATTCTAGATCTAAGAGAGATGGCTCATATGTAGGAAAAAAAATAGTGGATGAAGAATCATGAGAAGGACCAATGCCCTCCTTTTGAGTAAGGTTAGCTAATGTGATGTTAAGAAGGTGATCAATGATGCTAGCATGATCAATATTGCTCGCAAGATGGACTTCATCCTCCACAGAAAGAGGAGGGGAAGAATAGGAGAAGAGTCCATCTTGCTAGGAAAAAGTAGCAATACAAGCATGAGCCTCGTCATCACTTGAAGATAAGTCACCAAATACATTGAAAGAAGATGATAAATAGAAGTTTGAGAGCCATGTGGTGAAGGAGTATCATCAACTATAAGAATATGATCCTCATAGGTAGTAAGGGAACAGAACAAGGCCTCAACATGATGTGAGAGATCCATGGAGTCTAAACATGTAGCTAGAGGAGGAAAAGAAGTGGAAAAAGACATGTTACCATCATGGACTATGGGAGAAATGGTACAAGTGGAAGAAAGCTTCTCAACAAGATGAGAAGGGAAAGGAAATGCAATAGAACCATTATCATTATCATTTATTTTACAAAATATATTGTCATGATGGGTCATGTAAATAAATGAAGTGAAGGCTTCCAGCATAGAAGAGAAGACATGCATAAGGTCCATGAAGGAGGAAAGATTAGACGGGAAGTCAAGGATATACATAGAACATGTAAGTACATCAATATTGTAGAAGAAATCCATATCGTCAAGAAGACATGAAGAGGAATCAAAATAGAAAGTAAGTAAATCATAGTCAATGATGTGCAAATGTAAAACATCCCAAGAGAAAGAACCATAGAAATCCCACGAGAAAGAATCATAAGAATCCATGGTAGAATATGATATAGGATGTAAGGGAAGTAGAGAATTCGCTGGCCAAAGACTGGCATTTTTCTTTTACGATATAGGAATGAGGTTCAGGGCAACATCCCAAAAAAATAGAGAAAAAAATTGTTTTGATTTGGTTTGGAAGAAAAGAGAAGGGAAAAAAAGAACTATTTTGTTGTTGAAGCATCAAGTTCACCAAAACATAATATGGAAATTAAGCTACCCTGATGCAAAAGGCAAATTAAATTATCTAACATTCATGTTAACTAATTAAACTAATATTAATCTAATTAATACATTTAGAATTGGATTTTATACAAAATGAAAAATAATTTAATGCTAAAAGAGGAAATCACAAAAGAGGGCAAGGAATGTGAGACCTGATTTCGATGGTTGCAATTTAGATACTAGATGACTATTGCAAGGAACAAAACATGGTAACTTGAAATACAGTTGTAGACAAAAACAGGGTATTCTGAATGAAATCACAATCTTGGACTAAATTATGGTCACATCTGCGTCCATACAATCATTGAAACATCCACTATGTGCAAAGGACTAAACAAGTTGTATAGAGGTTGAATATCTGCAAAGCAGTAACAAGTACATGACAGCAAGGGGATACTACAAGGAAATATACAATGATTTGAATAAGTAAACTAGTTAAAACTATATTAAATAAAATCATTATTAAAAAAATCACCAAGTGAAATGTTGAAATAGGAGAAGATAAATTCACAAAGTCATATGTATCTAGGACAAGGGAAAAGAAGGTGCCTACTTGGGAGCTTGCCAAAATGGTCAAGCCCCTATTTTGGTCTTTCGACCTCCACAAGCAATCAAATAGAAAAATGGATTGTCTATGTGTATGTTCTTATCCTATGTGCATCTAAAACTCGAGAGAATGAGAATGAAGCAATAATAGAAGGATCTTCAATGAGAGAAAGAGAGGAAACAAACAAGAAGACAGTTTCCTCACAACCATAGAGAAACAATGAAAATAAAATAGTAACAATAAAACTACAACATTGATAATGTGTTAGCAAAACCCTATATCACAAATTATTAAAAATATATAAAGAAATTGAGATAACCACTTGCAAGCTCATAGGAGTGGATATACAACATGCATTGACAATGAACCAAAGAGAGCAATGCAACATCCAGACGGAGGGGCTACAACAAAAGAGAGGGATTCAAATATTCATTCTTTTCAAAAATGGGCTTCAAAAAAGATTAATGGGAGAGGAGAATACTTTGATTCTCTAACATAGGGTTGTTCCCTAATAAAGAATGCATTACTACAAGATTCACCGGTTACAAAGACAAATAAAGACACATATTAAATTTTACAATGATTAGGACAAACCACAATCACATGGATGTCTGTAGGGTCACACTGGCATTTGAAAACAAAAGTTAATAAAAATGCTAGAAGGTCATAAAAAGTAGAGTATAAGAAAATTAAAAATAAAAACTTGGTAATTAGTTAGAAAAAAGTATAAGAATATGCTAAAATGAGCCCTAAAACATACTAAGATATGCAATTTTTGACATTACACAATTACACATTTTTCGAGAAAACATGTTTGTGTAATTTCAACCTCTATGAACCAAGTGCCAAGCCACTACAATGCGTAAATGGTTGTAGATTTCAAAGCACTCCGTAAAATAATATTTAAGTGATTTTAGCTTATGGTACACGTTTCATATTGTTTGTACCATGATAGCATTGCTTGAATTAAAGAAAATTATATTTCAACCTATGAGATGGGATAGCTACAAAGAACAATGCTACAAAAATAAGGGGACATATTTCAAAAATTCGGTGCAGGGGTAGATTTGTGGAGTGTAATATTTATGTAGTTCCTAAACAAGTGGAGGAAAAGTCGATGTAAAAATCAATTGCAAGATGCATTCATGATTTTTTAATGATTAGTGATCAGCGTATTCCTCGTACGCTACACATGATACCATGCATCCAATCAAACTGAAATGGTCCAGATTTCAGTTTGTTTGGGTGTTGACACAATTTTCAATGTTTGGACTGTTATGAGCATAATCAAAACCATGTTGGTAATTATAATCCATGATTAAATGGAAACTAATTACAACATTTGCAATAAGACCTGAAACCAAAATTGCATTAATCTGTAAGTTCCATACATTACAAAGAATTTTTTGTAATGAAGTCTATCTAGTTGTTTATCTCTCCAACATATGATACGTTTTTAACATATAGGTGAAGAATATAAGTTCAAACAATGTTGGGGGAAGATGAGTTCAATCTTCCAGATATTCTTTTACAAAGTAGTAGCTAAGTTTAGACCATTGATCTATAGTCGGTGTCATGACTGTTGTTGGTGGCATTGATTTGGCACTAGTGTTGGATGATGTTGAGGTCAGCATCGAGTGGGCAGATACATATAAACGTTGTTGATATTGCTGAAATCAATGTCTTCGTTGCATCTGAAAATTTTTGCTTCCTCATAGGTGATACCACAAGGAAAACAAGAGATGACAAGTTTGAGATCCTCAAACCAACATGGCACTCAAAATCATAACTAGTCGGAGTGTATGGTCTTTTAACCAAAGAATGGTAGGCCCATGCAAGGTTGCAAGATTTTTTTTTTTTCGAAAAGCATCATTTGTAGTTAAGAAATTTCATAATGATACCAATATCAAAAAAAGGTGAATGTTTTTAATTGTATTAAGAAGTCTTCTAGTACAAACTTTTAACTTGTTATCTAAGGTGTTAGTATCAGTTGGCTCAGATGCTTGTTTGAGCTATATTTGTGGAATATCAGAAATATCAAAAAATCGTATTAAAATGGTACATAATGTATAATAGTACAAATATGGATAGAATATATCACACCCCAGAAGTCGCATTGGGCCACAAAAAAATCATAAACACATTATAAACTACATTACAAGGAGGAAAATTAGAGATGTTACTAGACTTGTTAACATCATAATAATCTCAACTAGGAATGGCTTGTAAGTCTTCATTTTATGGAGAGATCGTTTATATGCTGAAAGCACAAAATGGATGACTGATTGATTGATTAATTAAATAATCAATTGAACAAGTAATTATTGTTATAATTAATGGTTTTATATTGTTTTTTATCAGATAAATCAAAAAGAGTCTTAAACCTACCAAAACCCTATAAAAAGGACAACGTTATCCAAAATATTGAACATAACCTGACACAATTCTCGTAACGGTCAGGTCATATATTATATATGACATAGTTTATACATACAGCTAGTACTTCGGGAACCAAGAAACCACCATCCTACACAGAAAGTTGGATCCTAGCTAAGAATAGTATTACATATTATTACTACTTCAAAAACTTGTTTTTGAGCGAGACTTCGAGTTTAAAAACTATTAAAAAATATGTAGGAATTTGGTAAAAAAAAATTGTTGCCATACCTTGTTCTTCGACACACTGTCACATTATTTGACTCAACTGAACCCTAATTATTGAGTACGAAGAGAGTATCAGAAATTGAGGGGAAATGTCTTTTTTTGTTTGGCGTAGTTTGGTCAAAAAAATGCACCCTAATTATTGAGTACGAAGAGAGTATCAGAAATTGAGGGGAAATGTCTTTTTTTGTTTGGTGTAGTTTGGTCAAAAAAATGCATTAGTTGTATTTGTTTGAATTTTTTTTAAAATGGTAAAAAAAAATTGAATTGCACCAGACAATTTATTGTATGAAAATTGAAATGTCTCACTTTGCATCAGAATTTTGTGTCAGATAGGAAAAACAGCCATTTTAAAAAAATTGAAATTGTAAGGTTCCTGTCTCTCAAGTGCTCTTTTTCGTTGACAATAATTGTGTCCCATCATCCAACCGTTGGGGAAAAAATGACACCCCAACAGTAAAATTTTATTTCTATGACTACGAATGTCAATTCACTTGTAAACATAAATTCAGGCCAACACATCAACCAAGGTTTTAGGTGAGGCACTTCCAATTTTTTGATTTATTGTAGCCTATCTCAAGCCGAAGTCTTATGCAGTCCATTTCAAAGGCTCTTAAACTGCTCCTGTAGACAGGATGCCAGGTCCTGCATCCTGAACTATTACAGAAAAAGGTGACCTGGACAAGTATTGAATCCCTCATAGAATTCAGCGAAGATGTATACCAGCAGAAGCACAGGCAATTAAAGCTAAAATGAACAATTTAGAGGCAACATTTGCAATTCGGTTAAGCCTTACGTGATTTTCATACAAAGTAAGAAGCGAGATGAACAAAGTATTAGAACATCAATAGTGCTCAAGTGTAAAGGATTAGCAACAATAACAGCTGTAGTAGGCATGATCTTTCCACAGTTCATAGAATTCAAAGAGAAGTGCTTTTGGATTTAACTCTCTGTATTTCTTTGCTTCAATCCTGTAGTAGGCATGAGCTTTCCACAGTCCATAGAATTCAAAGAGAAGTGCTTTTCGATTTAACTGTGTAATTCTTTGCTTCAATCCTGTAGTAGGCATGAGCTTTCCACAGGCCATAGAATTCCAAGAGAAGTGCTTTTGGATTTAACTCTGTGTATTTCTTTGCTTCAATCCAAAAGCAAAGAAATACACACAGTTAAATCCAAAAGCACTTCTCTTGGCATTCTATGGCCTGTGGAAAGCTCATGCCTACTACAGGATTGAAGCAAAGAAATACACACAGTTAAATCTTTGAACAATAACAGCTGTAGAAAAGGCCAGATTAGTATGAGTATCTTTCTGAAAAAGAAGAAAGAGTCATGTTTTGTATTCTTCATTTTTTCCCATGATAATAGAAGATGTTAAAGTTTCGTTCTATTTGATGCCTCCTATAAGTTATATGCAAATGATTATACATGGTATCATGAAATATGTCTATTTGGAATCTGCATTGGTTTCATTGATTCTAAGTAACGGTGCAATTCGGTAGAGCATAAAAGTAATTCTAAACTTTTTACTAAACACTGGGTGTTCAGCTCAGACAAGCTACAAGCTTGCGGAAGCAAAACCCATAGTTTGCATGCAAGTATGGGAAATTCTACAGGTATAATCCATTGCATTGAATAGAAACTCTGTTCATTCCTGTTTGCCACCTAACAGAAAAAAGTTCCAACATGCACAACCAAGATTCTACTCCGTGACTGAATTACTCCAATAGCCCAATGAGAGAGATTAATTCTGCCTCTGGACTATTATGTCTCTGGAGAGACATCTACTAATAGTTAAAGCAGACACATCAATAACAAACAAACTCCCTTCATTCTTGCATTCTTCTAAGCAAATCATTTGAAAAATTGAGCAGTGCAGGTTTTAGATATTATGGAGGATCATCATCTGGAAGGATGCATATTTACCTATTCTATGAGATATAATACAGTTATCCCAACAATAATGATGCTAATAGTCCATTTGTACCAAAAGATGCACACTTAGACAAAAGGACATGAGTTAGTTTCCTAATTCTCAGAAGATAGTTTCTCCCATGTTTTCTGGTATCATCCTATGTTGTATGTATTTTATGAGTTGGCAATCTGTAGAGAATGAACCAAATAAAAAAACACATTTGTAAATGACTATTCACACTTCAAATATACATGATCACGGTGAGAGATTTACACTTTTACAGGATAAATATGTATACATACTGAATTGTGATTGAGGAAGGTCAAAAGGGCATAAAATAATGCACGTTGTCCTGGAACAGGCTATATACATTTTATTCACAGGCATTATTGTAAACCAACACGTTTTACAAATTGAGAAGTCTTGGTTCCAAGACCATAGAATTCAACACAAGAAGAGGAGTAGCAGGTAGCTAATGAACAATCATGAGCTATGACTTCCATCAGTGCAGTGGCAATCATTATATATTTACCTAGTTCCATGGCTAATCCACTTAGCAAAGTAGCATAAATGTGCATTCCATGTTTTTCTGATAAAGGCATAGCCATGGACAGCATTTCACTGTCAGCAGATTCATTTGCACAGTATTCAAGATGTTCACCCACATCATCAGCGGAACCCACACTTTTGCTTGGAAGTGAGCCATCTTCAACTTGCCTGAAAGCACTTTCACTGTTGTTGGATGAATCGCCAGTGTCCTCTGATGGATCATTTTCCTTAGCTGGGTTTCCAGTACTGTCCCTCCGTGTTGGACCTTTCACTAAATCAGGTCTTCCTTCCACTCCTACCCGTCGCAAGTGTAGCTACACATCCAAACCAAGTTTGATATCAAATAATGAACAATTGACATTTTAAAATTTTCAATCAAACATAAAGCTTTCAGGGCATCAGAATTCAGTTCTATACTAGCCTGTTTTTTTTTAAATATTCCACATATCATTTCTCTCCGACCTTATAGTTTCTGATACTTGTTTAGCACAGTTAACCTATATTGTACAGACTAAGTGCAATCTCTATATTAATTGTAACATGGCTTACATACCTGCAAGTGAAGGTTAACCTCGTCTGGTCGTGATAGAAATGGAAAATAACCTCCTGTCTTAAGAAATGCCTCTTTAGCAGCAGGATATCTTTCCATTAATTGATTTTTCAATTCACGAGGCACGGCACTATGATCACAAGTCTGGCACAAAAGCAAAATTCGACCATGGAACAAATTAATCACAATAACATATACCTTGTAATTATCAAAGCATCATTTGGTGCGGTGTAATAAAGCACTATAGACTAGATTCCTTCTTGTGTTACTGTGGAGATTACTGGATAGCATACTGGCCTATAAATAATTTCTTATTAATATTAACACAATAACTATGCCATTTTATGAAAAAGTTTGCTCTTGACAATTGAGAAATCATAGGAAAAGCTTGTAGTTTTTACAGTACACAATGTCCACTTCATTTTTCCTATTGATGGTTTGGAGATACAAAATAATTTCTTCCAAATTTGGGGGTCTAGTTCTTTGATACAAGACACTCAGTTGTTTGAAAAAGTGTGACATCTCTCTAGAGAATAGACTAGAGCCATTTACAAATAAAAGCACACTAGTTCTCACGGCAGATTAAACATTATTAAGATTTCGTACATACAATATTTTTTTAGAACCAAAATACTAAATTATATTGATAATAAGCTATATAGTACACATTTGTAGACCAAACGAATCTACTATAACTCGAGATTTGTAAAGAATCTAGAACAAGAACCTATAGATGCTAAAAATTATAGATGAGAAGTTTCTTTGTACTCTCTTTTTTATTTTCCATGAATCTTTCCAGATCAAATGAAATTTTACAATAAAGAAAAGCATATATTTCCAGGAATTAAGTAGCTAACCTCAACTTTTATTACTACTTAGGCCCGTGTGCAGTAGAACATCAAAAAATAACTCAATATTGAGACTTGTTGATGATGTTTTTGTGACAACAACATTTAGAATAAAACACCAAGTGCTCTATCCTCTCTTGAAAAAAGCCTCTCGAATGCTAAACTATGTGATCAAACAAGAGTGCTCCAAGGTTCCTTCAATGTCAGGTCTTGACTTGCACGTGGATAGACTCAGTGAATGGATGTGATCTTGCTAGTAATCACAAAGGGACTTACGCAAATTGCTCCTTCTTCATGAACATGGAATGTATTCCTTACTCCTTGGACTGGTGAATGATTTGGATCTCTTTCAATCTAACTCAAAGAAATAACAAAAGGAAAGGGTTAAGAGAGATCTAATCTACTCTAAGGACAATGAGACGATGAATAATGCTTCGATATACAAATTCCTTCCAACTGAGCTTCACTTCGCCATGAGAGCAACAACTACATGAAACTAGTACAATCTTCAAAGGAAATGTGAAGGATTCTCAAATTGCAAACATGCATCCAAATACCCACAGCTGGCGCAACTTGAATGAACATCCACAATCGAACTATTGCATAAGTGGTTCAGGCTAACTTCGCATTGCAAATCACCATCGGCAATCCACAAAAAGTATGAACCAAGGAATTCATCAAATATCTTCACATTAACTCATCATATCAATGAACTTCATCTAAAATCTATCTAATGCGCTTTGAATCATCTTCAAGAAATTGGAAAACCATGCTAACATCCCAAAAGAATACAAGTTTCACCAAGCTTAACATCCCAAAAGAATACAAGTTTCACCAAGCTTCAATGAGATTGTATTGATTTTGGTAGTATCTTTACAACAATTTGCCAAAGTCTTTTCAATGCCTCAAGAGCTTCTAATCTAACTTCCTAAGAATCTAATCATTTAAATGAGAAGAACCCCTTACAAATGAAGATAATGAGCTTTATATAGAGCTCAAAAATTACAACCAAGGGCCCATATTGATTCTTGAATCAATGGCCAAGATTAATACAACACATCATAATAGAAGGTGGTTACAACTACTATCACTTTCGACCAATGAGATGTTTACAACATGATCTTCTAGAAAGCTCCATCCTTATCTCTATCTTGGTGACCAAGTTCAATGTATCTAGACATGTCGATGTGGCATGCTTGGATTGGTTGACGATGACTGGATGCCACCTCAGCATGGTTATCTCTTTGAGGGTTCCTTGAACTTGGAATTCTATCTTGTGTTGTACTTCCTTTGAATTCCTTGCAGTGGTTTGAAATTCTTGGTGTAACTCTTGATTTCCTGACCTTGAGCTCAATTCTCTGGATGAATGAGGCACTGGGTTCTTATTCCTTGGAATTTCTTAGGATTGACCCTCCTAATCCGGAATTGAAGTCTTTGACATGGAATTGTTCTTTGTCTTGTTATCTTTGATGAGGAGCTTTGGAGTGTATCACGTTGTCCTGAACTGGAATTCCTTTGTGGAATTCTTCTTCGAAAATTTTGCGAAGTCTCCTTGTTGTTGGAGTAAATTTCCTTCTCCGGGTTTGGAATTCTTGTGAGGTCTTCTTGATTGGATGTTAGCTTCCTTGACCGGCCTTGGAAGTTCTTCACAATTCCTTGAACATCTTCATGAAAGTCATCCTCGCTCCTGACGTGGATCCAGTTTCCGCATTCACCAATTGCCTATAAAATGAAAATAATTCAAGTGACAATTCCAAAGAATTCAATTCAAATGTAAAGAAAATCCACTTCGAATGTAAACAATTCTTGTCAAACAATACATATGGATAAAATTTCTATGCAAAACAATGCATTTTCTAATTTGTCCTCTTCCTTAGGAATCTTTTGTTTTCAAGAAATCAGGTCTTAATGGAATTTGACTTCTTCTCCTAAGGAGATTCACTTCTCTTCCTTGAATAAATTCGCTGCTAATCTGCTCTGCTGTGTCGAAATCTGCTTTTTTTCTTGTAATTTCTGCTCTTGCTCTTTGCTAAATGGAAATCTGCTCTTCTTTTCCTTGTGGAATTGGCTGGAAAGTCGCCTTTACTCTTCGCAATTTCTGCTTGTGATGATTGGAATTCTGCCTTCCTAAGGAAATTCTGCCTTTACTCTTTAGTAAATTCGCTGATGTTTTCTTTGAAAATCTACTCTTATGATGAATTCACCCTCTCTAATGAAGAAGTTACTGCTGTTTTGAATGAAGTCTGCCTTGACTTTATGATGAAGTCACTGCTCCTTGTTTTGGAAATTTCACCTTCTCCTTATGAATAAACTTCTGCTCTGCTTTTAGAATTCTGCCTTTGTTTGGAGGAAATCATGATATTGGATGCTTCTTATATATAAGCCATTAGTGAAATTTTGTTTCCTAGGCCGACCTCATCTAAGTCTTCCTCAGGCCGACCTCATCAATGAATCCACAATCAGTTTTGGCCAACTTCCTTGTTTGAAATGTAATGTTTTTCAATATCGGTTTGGATAAGGGCGGCTTTCCACTTGTGAGAGGGAATGTTTCATGACCTGGGCGGACTTGTAAGGGTAAGGTGGAATATAATGTAACCTAGTCGCATTTCCATGCAAGAAGTGGAATGTGCAGGGCAGAATTCCTTGCATGAACAGGAACGATTCTAAGGCACATTTTCTTGATAGAAGTGGAATTTGAGCGCCTTTCCACTGTTGGAGTGTAATGTGACCAAGTTTAAGGCGGATTTTCATCATAGAAGAGGAATGTCCTAAGATTCTGAGTGTAATTTCAAGTTGGGAGTGCAATGTGTCTATGACAACCTAGGGCGGGATTTCATGATCAAACAGGAATTCCTCTTATCTTGAGCGCAAATCCACATATGAACAGGAATTTCTTGGGCGGATATACATAATGGAATAGGAATGTTATCATACCTTGGTTGGCCTTTCATGTATGTCATGGAATATCTTAAGCTTGGGCGGGATTTCACTGTCAACTGCAATTTTCTTAGTGAAGGGCGCATTTGTCATTAAGTCTTGCAATTACTTCTTGGCACAAGTTCATAGTGTCCTTTCACAATCCTCTTTGGGCGGGATTTCCATGTTAAGTTGCACAAACTCTTGGGCGGAAATTCCATCAAGTCTTTCACTAGTGGTGTTGAGCGCATTTCCATGTGTGAAGTGGAATTTTCCTTGATGTAATTCCATGCTTGTTCTTCAATGTTTAACTTGGACTTCTTAAGATCCTAGGGCAGCTTTCCATAGGTACAGTGTAGTGATCCTTGGTGGAATTCCTTGTTTTCCTTCACTATGTTGGGCGCCATCTCGTGTTTTTCAGGAATTCTTTGAGATCTAGGGTGGCATTTCACTATGTTTCCTCATGAATTCCTAAGTTGATGGGCGCATTTTCATGAGTGAACTGCAATTTAGAGTGGAATTCCTAGCTTGACATGCAAGGTTCCTTCCTTTAGGTGCAATTCCATTATTGAAGTGCAATGTTGCCTAGGTTAGAGCATAATTCCAATGTTGAAGTGGAATCATCCTAAGGCGAGTCTCCATAGTTGCAATACAGTGATCCTAGGGCGCATTTCCATAGTAGCAATGGAATGTTCTTTCCTTGGCGGATTTCCTTATTCACATTCAGGATACTGGGCGCAATTTCAATGTCCACAGTAAGGAATCCTTGGTGCCCTTGCACAATTCCAAGTGCATTTCCTAGGTGATCTTTTGGTGTTTCTTCCTTCTCTAGAGCGCAAATCCACCTGAGTCCTAGAATCCCGCCCAAAGTGGGCACAAATCTTGATGGCAAGTAAAAACCCACCAGATTTTGAAGGTCCCTGCCTGACGTATATTTCAAAATATATTTCCTATACTTTAAATATTTTGAAATATACTATCAGGATGTTTGAGATAGGTCTCGGATCCATGGGATTTAACATGCAGATTCTAGATTTTTGAGGATCCACCAAATTTCAAAGTTAGTCAGTTTTTCAGGGCTTCAGGACATCAGACTTAGTCAATTTCAGGATTTCAGGACATGCATCAAGATGAGGGCATATGAACTCCTTAGCAAGAATTTGGCGAGACTTGGGCCAATCAATACTACCAAAACTCACAAACTCAAAGAAATCTAAACCCTAAAGCGAAACGAAGGCATAAAGCGGAAAAAAGAGGGGCTCCCCATTTGCAATGGGGCGATGTGTGAAAACGTCACAACAAGACTCACAAATAGAAGTTTGGTGTAACTCGGCACCCATTCCCCAAGTTCTACAGATATGCAGCAACTTGCTTCTGAACATGCTTATGGCGGTTAGTTGACAGTTTGTTTCTTGAGAAATCGAAGAGTGGTAGTTTTGTTCTGTCCCTGTCATGACTTGAGGATGTCCCTTAGTCTGTGATGAAGCTGTTCTTTTCTCTGAGTTGAATGCCAATTTGAATGAATGATGTCTGAAATTCCTTGGCTCTGAAACTTGTTGCTATATCAATCTAGTTCCTTTTAATTATTTAGGGAAACCCAGAGTTGAAGAAACTCAAATTATGTTAGTTACTTCCTGCATTCATTTCTGAAACTCCTGCATCTTTTAAACCAGGAGTGTTAGGTCTCATATTCATTTCTCCATTCTTTCACCATGCTCTACTGTACAACAAAAATTATGCTGACAGACCTCGATCTTTGACATGTTCAATCTACCTCTTGACATCCCCAGAACTTGTGGGAATTTAGCAACTGTTGGGTAGTGGTAGGATCAATGAAGAGGTCTGGTTTTGCACTGCTGTATATTCCATTTCGTTGTCCTATATGTACCAGGCAGAGGGATTTGATTCAGATTTCCCTTTAAACCAGACTAGCTTCTAAAAAAATAATCATAGGGTGAGATGCCTCTCCCTATACACATTAGGACAGGATTGATTTGTTCAAGCCTTCCAGTTTGGCTGTAGTTCATATAAGATCCATTCCCCCCTGCATACCATGAATGCTGTTGCTTGTCTTTCAGCATGCCTCCCTTGTTTGAGACCTGAGAACTGCTCCAATGAGAAATTTATAGTGTTGCTTTTAGTGAATATCTAAGTTACCGGTTCAGGTTCATGTTTGGGTATGGGCACAGCCGCACAGGGGCTCAGGTATGGTGGTATGGCCCCAAAAAAGGGGGGTTGGATTTGTTTTGCATACATCTGTACAAATAACATATAAAAATCATAAATATATACATACTTGAAGCCTAAAAATTGTTAGATTGTTATGGCTCAGTCAGCTGGTATTCTGGTGCTAAACATAGCAAAATCAGACTTAATTCTTTGTGATTTTTCTCTGTTGGCTTGAAGCAGATTTCATGACTATTATTAGCGTGTAAAGGTGTTAATGATAGGTGCTGGTTTAGGTTATTTTTAGCCGCAGATTTTGTCTTTATTTTTAGGCATTGTCTTGTTTTTATTTTTTCTTTATTATGGATGTTGTAGGCGTATTTATTAGTGGTTTTCTTTGTGATGAAGATACTTAAAAAGAAAGCATTGTTTTTTGTTCACCCAAGTT
Organism: Cunninghamia lanceolata; assembly: GCA_027924645.1. Lineage (NCBI taxonomy): Eukaryota > Viridiplantae > Streptophyta > Pinopsida > Cupressales > Cupressaceae > Cunninghamia > Cunninghamia lanceolata. The sequence continues at coordinate 15,100,993 of BSBN01000194.1, read as the reverse complement.
GGGAGATCTAGTTAGGACTTTGTGCATGCTTTGTAATATAGAAAACTCAAAATAATACAATATTTTAGACAAGTGATATATTATGACCTCAATTTGTTTTCATTGTTTTTTTATACTTTCAGAAGTTTGTGTGTACAAGTTATTTGCAATGCCCCACCTGTGTTAACTCTTGCCTTGTCCTGGTCCTATACTATGTTACCATGTTCTACAGTATTGCCCCCCATACCATTTTGGTTCGGTTTTGGTCCCAGTTCGGATCTGGTATTCCCTGGGGTTCACCCTGGGTGAACCCAAATGAAGATTCATGCATAATTAATTATTTTGGTGCATTGATCCGAAGATATCATTATTTATCCATGTTTTGTTAATATTTACTTTACTGTTCTCTGTTATTCCATATGAATTGTGATTTTGAGTCATATTTGAAGGTGAAATATTCTTTTTGTTTCTTTCTGTATTACTTCCTGAAAGAGTAACCCATCTACTCTTTGCCTGGAAATGTGCAGAACACTGCATTACAAGATCACTTGTGTTTTCACTTTTGTGACTCATCTTTACTCTGCATTCCTACTATGAATTAATGCCAATATATGCTTCCTCTCGAACTAAAATGTGTAATATGTTTTTACATCCTTCTAGTTTTTGTCTTTCCTCATAAATTGAGGAAGCATGACCAGTCAAGGAGAGACTCAAGAGACCATAATGGATAAATCCTTTCTATGCCGAAATTGTTGATTCAGAGATCAATAGAATGTTGAATGTGGAAGTTATATGAATTTTTGACATTTTGTTCATTTGGCATTTATATCATAATAAATTGTGAAAATTGTAATGTCCCCATTTTCGAGTTCTCTTGTAGTTCAATTAGAGTTGACTTTCTGATTTGATAACAGCATAATCAGAGGAGTATTTCGATGTCACCAGGGTGTTCGGGTGATCCAGTGGAGTTGGTTGACACTTTCCGGAGAGATTTCAGACAACTTGTCCGTACTTACTATTTATAGTAAGTGCTTGCATGTCGTTGATCTTTCGGGGTTTTTTTGGTTTGTTCTCTTTGGTCCTCGGAGACCACTGCTATTTTTAGTAAGTGTCAGTTTGGCACTATTTTGGTGACTTGGCAGTCAACTGTTGGCTCTTGTGTTCGAATATCGATTTGCAGAGACGAGAACCTTTGCAAATTGCCTTTCCTCGTGTATGAGAGAGTGCATCAGGAAGGGGGTATTGGAATCTTCATCTAGAGGATTCATTAGGGCTTTCAAGAAATCCATTTAGTATCATTTTGAGTTTTGAAAGTGAAGTTTTTGGAGGAGTTGCTCATTGCTGATCAAGATGCAGATTTGTGAGGCAGTTATGATGCCTTTTACAGGACATTCAATGCTGTTGTAATGCCCATTGTCTGGCCATACAACCCTGCTGCAGGCCGTACACACTAAGAGGGTCGTACTTCCTTAGTAGTGGCTGGTTGCACATTGTTTGAGGAAGATAACTACTGGAAGGGGGTCGATTGCTGGTTAGAGGGTTTTCTGAGCGGTAACAGACTTTATATCTGCTGATAACAGTGAGTTGCTGCTGTCACACACACCCAGAGAGGCCGTACACTGCTGGAAGAGGATGTGGGTCTTCAAACAGCTATTCATTGTACCTTTGGGGTTGCAATTCACACCATTTTAGGAGTAGAAATGCATTCAACAGTTCAAAACTTATATTGTTGAAGATTCCATGAGATGTATATGAAGACTGATGCATTTATCTGGCCATGTATGCTGGTACAATTTTCGGCAATGAAGTCAAGTTGAAGTCTTCCAAGTGGGTATTGCATTTTAAATAGTTTTATAGCATTTTATGATCTGGGTTGTCTTTCGTTTATGCAAATTAGTTGTATATTTTCTAGGTTTATTTATCTACTTCATGTTCTGCACATGCAATGCAAAAATCAAACATGCAAAACTACCCATAAAACCTAAACAGCAGAAAACACAAAAAAAAAATACAAAAAAATCAGTCGAGAGAAAACATATACAGTAGGGTGTATGCTACAAAAATTCAAGGCTGCAGGTCATTTATAGTTATATTGAGTATTACTGTTTATATATATGAACCCATACCCATACCCAAGGGGGATTAATAAAATGCCGTACTGGCATACCTGAACCCATACCTATTCCCATACCAGGACTGGCAACATGGGCCCTATAGTATTGTTTGGGTTAGAGCATGTTTTAGAGCTAGTTGACGAGTGCTTGAAGGACAATCTATGTCCGATGTTTGTGCATTGCTGTGCTCATTCTTTATGCTTGATGATTATATGTAAATTGATTAAATACAAATCTTTTTATATTTGGGTCATGTTTTTTTAAATGATCTTCTGTAAAATGTGGTTATATGATTAAATGTGATTGGATTGGTGTCACAATTTGATATTATGATGTAATTTCAAAATGTAAGAATCTCTTGTTTGGTTACATGTTTCTTTGGATTTTATATGTTCTGTTTCCACTATCTTGTATTGTGCAGATACACCTGATGTGTTAACTAAGTGTGCAGGCACATGTTCCCCAATGGTGATTAATCAGGAGATGGCTGATCTGGATAATTGTGTTTATGTTGTTTTCCCGTCTCACTCAATCCAAGTTATGAGATGAATCTATGTTAAACTTTGTGAAACCCCAAATCGAATCAATGTCAATTCTAGATCCTTGTGTTGTGATTAAACCCATAAAGCATGCGGCAACTTTGAGTGTGTTTAGTTAACTCTTCTTGTACTTGCATTTGACTTGCAAAATACCCTTCATGCTTAAATCAAAGAGTTATTATTATGCCTTGGTGGAAAAAGGTTTTATTCATTTCTAGTATTGTAGGTGGAAAAGAAATTTAAAAGAGTTTTCTGCCTTAGGAATAAGGTGCTTTGCAAATAGATTTAAATAGCAATATTGAAGTGAAATTTAAATGTTAAAATTGAATTATTGAAATAGTATGCATTACATTATTTGAAATGAAAATAATGTATGCATAAGCTATTTAAAAATTATTAGTGAAAAAGGTATTAGTCATATTCATTATTTGGAAAAGATAATAGCTAAAATAAAACTATTTATTGCAAATAGCTAGTTGAAATAGCTAGTGTAAATGGGAGAGGAGAAAAGTGACGAAAGGGTTTAAGGATTTCTGGAATGAAAAGAAAAAGAAAAGACCTTGTAAAAACACTTGTCCCATTATGGCAACCTATTGAGGCAAAATTAGAGAGTTCAGAGTTATAGAATTATAAATGAAACTTCAAACTAAAAAAAATCATTTCAAAAATGAAAAGAAATCCAAATTTAGAGAGTTTTAGATTAAAAAATAAAAAACTTGTGATAAAACTTTGATTGCAAGAGGTTGTAGGTGTTGGAATGTTTGGCCATGGAGATACCACCAATTATGAGCATCCTTCTTATACTTGTCAGAAAGAGTGGAAATACTTTGATCATTAGAGTGTACAAAATCAACAAACTCATTCATGACTAATCCTCCAAAGTTGGATCAAGAAAGAATCTAGCAAATACTAGCTTGTACCCTTCATTGACTTTCACATCTTTATATGATGCAACACTCCTCAGCAAAAAAACGATCTTAGCATTGTACTACTTTGGAATCAATGAAAAGGCAAGAAGACGCAGTAGGGTGGTCATTTTGTTCCCTCACTCAACAAGAATTGTTTGCACCTATTTGAAAAAGTTTCTTCAAGATCTTGATCCCTAATTTATGACAGTCTTCATCTTTTCAATCATCGAGTCAATGCCATCATATACCTCTCCCAAACATGGCTTATCCATGTCAATATAACAAATCAGACTCAAGATGGACTTAGTGAAACTAAGAAGATATTCCACATAATCTCACCAAGTGTCATCTATGATCATCTACTTGATATCCAGTGCCTTCTCACTGTTGGATTACCTACATACGAACCAAAGTTGGCTGATGACCATATGTAATGTCCCTTATAGGAACAATACTAATTTTTCCCTAAATTAACAATTTCCAAGTAAACAAAGTTGGCTTGATTTAATTCCTGCAAACAAGTTAGAAGATACTTATAATAATATTTCTCACAATCAAGTTAATATGATTAACAAACTCAAATGGCATGACTAATCCACATTAATGCATAATAAACTAATCAAACTCATAGTTGCAAACAATCATGCCAAATGTGTTGTGAATATAATCTATAAGTCATAGCAAGTTTCACAATACTTATGATTTATATGCATTTGTCATTATTTATCATATGGCATTTATCATAAGAGACATAGGGTTAGATACATCATACCAAGAGGTTATTCTTGACTTTGTATTCTTTAGAATCCTTAAGAAATTTATTCCTCCCTTCTATGCTATATCTATATAAATTAGATGTTTTCCTCTTCTTGTCTTGATGCCTCTTCTATATCTTATTGGCAGATCTGAATATGCGTTCTCCTTCCTTGATATTCCTTATTCTCAGAAATATATTTTTCCTATACTTGCTTGCTGTTCCCTGCACATTACATATACTAACATATATATTTCTTTCTCATTTTTATTCACATATCTTCCATTTTATCTGCATATTAAAAATAAGATATTTACACTCAGAAATATATTTACACTCAGAAATACATATTTTTTTTTCTTTAGATCTGGTCCTCAATCAGAAATATTATTCCTTGTATATTCCTCCTAACTCTCTTTCCACAACCTCTATTTATATCTCCCTGAATAGCCACAAAAGAGTGCAGCTCTTTGTTAATTCGCACCTCTTTGTAATGATGCCAATCGCTGATTTAATCTTATTAAATAGATTTCTTAAAAGGAATCGCTGCCTTCCTTTCATCAACTGCTGCCTATAATGTGGCATAAGTGCTGCCTCCAATTACCTTTTTATATGGAATGGTTTATGAATCGGACCTTATTATGAGATTCACATCTTTTATTTAATCTTCCTCTTCATTATGGGATTCACTATCCCTTTATTATATATATTTATATTATTATATATTTAATTTAGTATTTATATTTATTTGTCATTATTTATATAATATATATTATATTTCTATTTGTATATTATTTATTATATATTATATTTATATTGGTATATTATATTTTATATATTATATTTAATAATATATTATATTATAATTATTATAATTATAATAATATTTAAATTGATAATTTTTATATTCGTATTTATATTTATTATTTATAAATACAATTATATTTTAATTATATTAAAATATTGATATATTAATATTATTTAATTATTTTTTATTAAATGTTATATATTAATAATATTATATATGCTTATTTAAATATGATTAAACACCACAATTTACGAAAGCGACTTCACTATCTTATCATGATGTTTAAATCTTTAATTTAAACAATGCCTTAATATCGGGACATCACAGTCCACCCCGCCCAAGATTGCTTGTCCTCAAGCAATCATACTTCTAAAACCTTCAAGATCCTAAATCGATCTCTTCGAAAATTGTTGTTAGTATTCCTATCTCAACTCAACTGTCAACGTTAGTCATTCTCCAAAGTATGAGGTAATTTGTTGTTCCATTTTGTTTGTGTATTTGTATTTCCCAATATCTCTCAACAACGAGAATTGGTAACTAGTGATGTTCGTAACTTTAAGACAGGTTTCTCTTGTTTAACTTGTTAATAGACTTTAAAACACACACATATATATACGTAATATGTGATACGTAAGACATGAAGTATACCCCTAAATACATGCGAGGCATGAATCATACACATAAGTACACGTGAAACACGAAGTATACATGTATGAAGCCTATACTTAAATACACGGAATATGCGAAGTATACACACATAAGCATGAACCGTACATGAAGTATACACATAAAACACAAAGTACAAGTACACATAATACATGAAGCATACACAAGCTTATATGCTTAATACATGGAGTATGGAACATACACATAATACACAAAAGTATACAAAGCATAAGCATGAACATAGTACGTAATACACAAGTATACGCACATGAAACAAATAGCATACACTTGATACACAAAGCATGAAGCATACACACATAACAAGCATGAAGCATACATGCAATACACGCACGTAACACATAAAGCATGAAGCATGCATGTAATTCACATAGTATACGCACGTAATACATGAATATGAAATGTACACATGGATACAAGTCATGAAGTGTGCGCTTGAACATACATAAGTCATTGAGTATGCATTTGAACAAAGTCATGGAGTATACACTCGAATACATGAAGTCATAAAGTATACAATTGAATACACAAAGTCATGGAGTATACACCCAAATGAAGTATGCACTTGAATACAAAGTCATAGAGTATACACCCGAATACAAAGTCATGAAGTATACACTTGAATACAAAGTCGTAGAGTATACACTCGAATACATCATCATGAAGTATACACTTGAATACAAAGTCATAGAGTATACACTTGAATACAAATACAAGGTCATAGAGTATACACTCAAATACATAGTCATGAAGTATACACTTGAATACAAAGTCATAAAGTATACACTTGAATACAAATACAAGCATAGAGTATACACTCGAATACATAGTCATGAAGTATACACTTGAATACAAAGTCATAGAGTATACACTCGAATACAAATACAAAGTCATAGAGTATACACTCGAATACACATAATTCACAAGGTATACACTTGAATACACTTAAATACATATAAATCACAAGGTATGCCCTTGAATACACTCGAATACACATAAGTCACAAGGAATGAATACACGTAAGTTGCATTAATACATGTAAGTATACCGTCGGACAATTGGAAAGGGGATTCGATGCATCCCATGCTACACCGTGGACCCGTCCACCATCCCCAAGTCACCAAGTATACACACGAGTACACAGCAAAGAAAGATCATATATAGCAATGTAACAAGTGGGTTCAACCATAAAGAGGGGGGGAGTGGAACGTGATGAGGTGTCCCAAGTTTCCTCTACCTAGTTCCAACAGCAAGACCTTATCCTCTGTTGGCCTCATGTGGTCCTTAACTGATGGTCCTTAACCATCATCATGAGGTGGCGTACCTAGTGAGGGCTTTACACTGTTCCCCTCCATCACACCATCCTTTCCTTTGATGATTGAAGATCCTCTTTTTATTTATTTCAATAATTGATTGAAGTGGGAATAGCCCTGGAGGTTGCCATAGGGTGTCCTAGATTCTCAACCCTATGTTTCCCAAGTGGCAGGGTAATACAAGTCTTGGAACTGGTCGGCCATATTCTCTTGCTTGAGCAAGAGGAGGTGTTTGGATGAGAGATACGAAACCAAATTCCAGGCGAGGTGGCTAGGTCAATGGTGGAATTGGGAGCTTTCTGGGGTTCGGCACACAGTTGAGGACCGCAAGCTGGTAATCTCCCTTCTATTTTCCCTTATCCTCCATCCCATCCGTCTGTGTAGCTGGATCTCTGTCTATCACGAAGTCACTTTCTACTACTCGGGGAGCCCCCGTTGTAGCCATTGGGCAATAATCGATACCCGTGACCTTAACAACGTTCAGGTTACGGGCTTCCCCTCGAGATTGATCAGATTACGGGAATCTTCTATAATCTTCACCCAACAGCAAGACCTTATCCTCCGTTGGCCTCATGTGGTCCTTAACCGATGGTCCTTAACCATCATCATGAGGTGACATACCTAGTGAAGGTTCATCTGCCGTTCCCCCTCCTTGCAATCCTACCTCATCCTTTCCTTGACCAATTATTGCCAAATTCAAATCATTATCCATAACATCAATAACATATACAGTCATGTACACTTAAATGCATGTAAGTCAACTATCATTCACAAGATGGCAAGAAAGATGCTCTGATACCACTTGTAATATCCCTTATAAGAACAATACTAATTTTTCCCTAAATTATCAATTTCCAAGCAAACAAAGGTTTAGAGTGTTTCCAAGCAAACAAAGGTTTAGAGTGTACCTTGGCTTGATTTAATTCCTGCAAACAAGTTAGAAAATACTTATAATAATATTTCTCACAATCAAGTTAATATGATTAACAAACTCAAATGGCATGACTAATCCACATTAATGCATAATAAACTAATCAAACTCATAGTTGCAAACAATCATGCCAAATGTGTTGTGAATATCATCTATAAGTCATAGCAAGTTTCACAATACTTATGATTTATATGCATTTGTCATTATTTATCACATGGCATTTATCATTAGAGACATAGGGTTAGATACATCATACCAAGAGGGTGATTCTTGACTTTGTATTCTTTAGAATCCTTAAGAAATTTATTCCTCCCTTCTATTCTATCTCTATATAAATTAGATGTTTTCCTCTTCTTGTCTTGATGCCTCTTCTATATCTTATTGGCAGATCTGAATATGCGTTCTCCTTCCTTTATATTCCTTATTCTCAGAAATATATTTTTCCTATACTTGCTTGCTGTTCCCTGCACATTCCATATACTAACATATATATTTCTTTCTCATTTTTATTCACATATCTTCCTTTTTATCTGAATATTAAAAATAAGATATTTATACTCAGAAATACATATTATTTCTTTCTTTAGATCTGATCCTCAATCAGAAATATTATTCCTTGTATATTCCTCCTAACTCTCTTTCCACAACCTCTATTTATATCTCCCTGAATAGCCACGAAAGAGTGCAGCTCTTTGTTAATTCGCACCTCTTTGTAATGATGCCAATCGCTGATTTAATCTTATTAAATAGTTTCCTTAAAAGGAATCGCTGCCTTCCTTTCATCAACTGCTGCCTATAATGTGGCATAAGTGCTGCCTCCAATTACCTTTTTATATGGAATGGTTTATGAATCGGACCTTATTATGAGATTCACATCTTTTATTTAATCTTCCTCTTCATTATGGGATTCGCTATCCCTTTATTATATATATTTATATTATTATATATTTAATTTAGTATTTATATTTATGTCATTATTTATATAATATATATTATATTTCTATTTGTATATTATATATTATATATTGTATTTATATTGGTATATTATATTTTATATATTATATTTAATAATATATTATATTATAATTATTATAATTATAATAATATTTAAATTGATAATATTTATATTCGTATTTACATTTATTATTTATAAATACAATTATATTTTAATTATATTAAAATATTGATATATTAATATTATTTAATTTTTTTTATTAAATATTATATATTAATAATATTATATATGCTTATTTAAATATGATTAAACACCACATTTTACGAAAGCGACTTCACTATCTTATCATGATGTTTAAATCTTTAATTTAAACAATGCCTTAATATCGGGACATCACACCATACTAGAAAGTGCCTCCCGCACCATCAAAGTCGTCTTCAAACAATTGTTTTGGACATGAATTGGGTCTCAACAACCTATTCAAAAAAAAGCAAAGAAAAAACATACTCAAATTTTAAAAAATAAATTATGAAAGTTAAACGTAAAATTATATTGTTTCACTAACCTTCAAGCTCCAATTTCAAGAATGATATAAATATGCGTTGTAACATGTAATCGCTGGTGATGAACATTTGCATCTCTTCGGCCTCAACATACACTTATTTGATCCAATCAATTTTGTTGCCCATCTTTTGTAGAAGGTTGAGCAAGTGGACAGCACAAGGTGTCCAAAAGATGTGTTAACATGCCTCAATCAACAAACCAACTGTTCTACAATTTTTTCATTATTCGTTACGACTTGGACAATGTTACTATGCCCCACTTTCTCAAATGGCCCTATGAGGATGTTAGCAAAAAATTGTGCATCCTTTATCTTCCCCTCACAATCCATGTCTTCAAAAACCATTGCCCCTTTGGGGGAAACTGCAATCACATTTATCAAGAGCCAATTATTGGCATCCTTCCATCCATCATAAACGATGGACACCCCTGTCTCGACCCATGAATCCCTAATGAGTGTCAATTAATCTTCTAGAAGTTTCATCTCCTTTGCTAAGAAGATGTTATGCACCTTAGCAAAACCTAGGCCCTTGTGCCCTTTTGGAGCATCATTAATTCTCTTCACCATTTCTTGCCAATATCGTGAGCGAACAACATTGAAAGTCAAACCATTTGCATAGATGCATTTTGCAATGTGTTGATCGGCAATATCTAAGGATTCATTTTGAAATGCCATGTCCAATAATCCTTTTGTTCTCTTATGTGTAAAGGGCTCTTTTTGATGCATGACCAAAAATGGGTGGCTCTCTACCACAACTTTTGGAATAAATGGGGAAAGGGGGGATCATTGCTCGAGATCCTCTCCTTACCAAAGGATAACCTGTTCTACAAGCAATTACTTCTACTTGCTCCCACTCTCTAATATATTCTAACACTCTGTAATGTCCCCTTCCTAAGTGGTTCGGAGGATTAGGGTTAGTCTTTCAACGGGTTCCCGGAGACTAACTCGGATGGTTAGGGGATCCATGTTGGGATTTCCTTTTCTGGTGCAATTTCGAACCCCGTGGCCAAACTTACTATTTTTAGTAGGGGCTTGGGACTCGAAGCGAGTCAGTGCGAATCAATTGGACTTCATTGGTTTCATTTAATCGATCTAGTGGTGCTACGGAAACTCAATTCAAAGGTCAAATGAAATTTATTTTAATGATATATTAATTGCCTGAGTTAAAATTAAATTATTGAACTTAGTGAAATAAAAGGAGCAAAGTGACTTTATTATAAAGTGGACATGTTTTAATGAAATATTTTCTAAGTCTTAAGTCACAAAGTTTGGGCGCCCAAGTGAAATGAAATAATAAAATATTTTATAATCCAAAGTGGGGCGTTTGGTTGGAGGAATCAAAAAGAAAAAAGAAGACTCATTTTTATTCATTCACGGACATCACATTTTTATGAGTCTAAGCTTGTTTGTGGAGAACAAGGGTTTGCACAAGCTTCATTGGAGACGGAATCCTCCTTTGATGAGAGTATCTGCAGGGTTGGAAGAAACTCTAAGGATGTTGTTTGGCGTGGCTTCATCCAGGAGTCACTTTGAGCTTCATTGGAGACATTGAGCTTTGTCGCGGAGGTGATAATATTGCAATACCTTCACCATTTTGCATCTATAATTTCAAGAGGCAGATTGAAGAGCAGACTGCAAGAGTTTGCTGTGGATTTTGAGTGTTTTTGTGTAGTCATATTCCCCATTTGCTGGTCGTACATTCTCCCTACCTGGTCGTACCAGCTGTGAGCATTATAGAGGGTTTTTGTGGCAGATTTCTCATGTTTTCTCCTTCTACCTTGGGCATATAGGGTCCGCAGACAACTTCAGGTTGATATCAGCAGATCGAGAGCATTTTGTGGTGATTTTGAGGAGTTTACAGCTTGCATACAGGCCGTACCAGCCCTACATCTGGTCGTACTTGCTAGAGGAGTCTTGGGAAGCTGTTTACATGACTTTTTTTCATTGTTTTTCATTCTTGTGGGGGCATTTAGAAGGCTGTAAGGGATACAGATCATTTCAGAGCAGTTCCATTGATACACATTGCTGTACTAGCAATTTCCAGCATTGTATTTCACTTTTCAGCTCATGGGTATGTTGGAAAACTAAACTTCTTGTATATTTTGATATGGATATTGCTTCTTTGTGATTTGTAATGCATTTCTTTTGAAATAAAGCATCTGGGTATTTCCATTCCATTGTATTTTCAAAAGTGCATACAAATGCATGTTTTCCTATGTCAAAATGCAAAACACCAAAACGCAACAGGTATCAACTTAACCACAGAAAACTGAAAAAATTGGTCTCAGATTTGGGGTGGGGCATTACACACTCTAGATGCTAGCATGGTTGCATCTTACTTGCCTATGCAAGCTTTGATGCCCATTTCAAGAATACCACACAAATGGGCTTTCACCTGACTATATGAGCTTGTATATTTCACCACACCGAATGCAAATGCCAACATATTGTCCACCACTTGCAACTTATTGTATCATGTCGACAGACTTCCACAATAGTGTATTTGAGTATGTTTTGAAATGGGGTTGGCCCACGAAGCTAGAACTAGCTGTTGCAAGTATGTGCAGTCGGTGTTGTCATTGATGTCAACAAGCTTGTGTTGTCATTGGTGTCAACTGTGTCATTTGTGTGAGTAAGAAATGGTGCAAGAGTATGAGTAGTTAGAGTTGAGTGGATATTGTCTCTGATGTTGAGGTTGTTGTAAGTGTATGAGCTGTTTGGTTGAGTTGCCTTGTTGAAGATGATTTGGTTGCTTTGAAATGGTGTTGAAGATGTTGAGAATATGTTTCTGTTGGTTGGTTTCCAAGTGTTTTTGAGAAAATTTGATTAATAAAGGAAACAGTGTGTTGAAGTAGCATTTTGGTTTACAGAGTAGTGTTCTGGTTTTGCTCCGCATTTCCTCTATGTTGAAGATTTGTCTTTGCGGTTTGGATATGTTGTTCAGAGGTGTTAAGAGACGTTATATTCCAAATTTGGTGCTCCAGTTCGTTATGTGGAGAAAGTTGTGTTCACCAGTATGTGGACTGTGTTTCTGAGTTGTGCAGAGATGTCTGGGAAAAACTATTTTGCTCCACATTTCTCCGCAGATTTGTTTCAGGCTTTGCGGTTCTGCATTTTTGCTTATAATGCTTATATATTACTTTAGTTCAAGTTGTTTGTGGTTTGGTGCTCTGCAAGTTGATTTCTTGAGTTGTAGTGTATGACAGAGTTGTTTGAATGCTCCGATGTGAACTTCAGTCAGGTGAAAGTTGTTGCGGAGGAATTTGTTGGATTTCAAGATGTTCGTGGAATACTCTAGATTGTGTTGAAACCTTACATGTGGTCCACAAGACGTCATTGGGTTTGAGGAAGTGTGTACTTAAAAGTTCATTGTGTTAACACAAGTTTGGTCTACCTTGGGTGTTTACACTAATTGCGGAGGTGCTTCGGTGATTGTGAAAGCGTGAAGTGGCATGCTTAGATGAATTTAGGTCCGAGCTAAGATGTGTTATGGTCCACCTTCATTCCTTTCCACCGCGGGAATGTTTAGGTCCAGACCTAATTTGAATTTTCTGGGTTAAGGTGATTTGCCGACCTTGGAGAATGTTCTCAAGGTTGATGACAGTATAAATGAGTGTCAAGGGATCGTGATTTTGAGTGCACATGATGGATGTGATGTGAGTTACAGTGCGGTTGAATATGTGGTGCAGTACAAGCCTTCATGTGTTGGATTACTGGATGCAATGAGCAGATGGTGTCTACTATTCTTCAGTGATGCTGCAGAGGTGATGTTGGTATTGTGGTGAATATTAGTTCTGCATTTTGAGCTTCATTGGAACTGTACTCCTTGCATATGTTAGATGCAATTATAACAATTCAACTCTGGCAGTGAGCCACCTCTTCTATCTCTTTCTTTTTGGGCAATGAGCCTTTCTCCTAGGCAGTGAGCCCCTTTGGCAATGAGCCTTTTGTAATTCAGTGTTGATACTACTTTATATTGTGAGCTAATCCTCACCGTGGTTTTTCCCTTCTTTGGTTTTCCACGTAAATCTGGGGTTCATGTGTTATGAGTTGTGGTTGTTTGCTTTATGCTTAATTTCCCTTACTGCAATTAAATATGTTGAATTGATTAAATGTTTGATATGTAAATGGTTTAACAGATTACTGATTCACCCCCCCCTCCTCTCAGTATTCTGGGTGTTCAACACTAGCCACCATTGTAATCCCTATGGCAATGAGTTTAAAAAATAACACATTCCACACAAACAAAAACAAAAAAATGTATACCCTAACGCATTTAATTTTTTGAACATAGAAGAATGAAAACAAAACAAGAGAGCTTGTTTCTAAAAGAAAAAATGAAGAAAAAAACCAAAAAAACTTACCTCCAACCCAAGAATCTTATTCCATGGCCTCCTTGGGAATGACTAGGCTCTCGCACATGCATAAGAATAGCAATCCAATCGCTTTGGAACCTTCAATGATCAATCTTCAACTCTATTTATGCAATGACGAGCAATAATGAAAATTTGGCAAGTGTATATGGTTTGTGTATTGTGTTTTCAAAATGAGGTAAAATGAATTTGTTTGTGTTTCAAGGTCTCTAGAGGTCAATTTTAGGGTTAGGATTCACTTTTTAAGGATGAATAGTTAACCTAAGAGGTCAAAAAAAGAAAAACTTTCTAAAAAGTTGTCTGGTTTTCCTCAGGTTCACTGCAAGCACTACAGAATGTACACCAATTCATCGGGGTTTGTTTTGTAGGCCCTGGCTAGACCCACAAATGACTTGAACTGGGCTTAAACCAAGAATGTACCAGACCCAAATCAGGTGGTTTTTCTCAAAAAACTAGACCCAAATCAAGTGGTTTTTCTAAACAAATCAAGGGGTTTTTCTAAGCAAACCAATAACTTAGATGAATATGTATCATATATCAATTTTGTGCTCTATATACAATGCATGCAATTCCATTTTTCAGTATTATTATGCATGCATGTACCCATGAATGATAACCCTAATATTAAAGATTGGCAAAGGTAAGATTTATATCAAGTTCATTGAGAGATCTATAAAAAGAATCTAGACTGAGGTAGTCTAGAGTCTAGAGTCTACATTGAGCTGTTTAAAGCTGGAATCTTGTCACAATTCTATCTCAAGGCTTGTTTGTCAGTATGCTGCTAAATGAGAGCACTTAGTTTTGAGTTCAAATAATTGAGCAAATGTCATCTTGGTTAAGGGGTTGAATTGTTTATCTATGTTGCTACTATATTGCATGTTTCCGATTGAGGACATTACATGGTGCTACTATGAAGTGCTTTCTTTATGCATTTTCTGTTCACATTTTGTTTTTCCTTTTAAACGCAAACTTGCCTCTAATTTATTTATTCTCCAAGCACACTATTCTCTATGCCAGAAGCCTTGCCTTCGCTGTAAAATATCTCAAAGTTTGATCAGATTTGAACACCTCTTAAAAGGAGATCAAAATGAAAAATAAAAAAATTAATCAGCAACTTCACACTTGTACCAGAATAATCAAACACATTCAAAAAAGATTTATACTTCACATGCTGGTAACATGGTCTGCTGTAGATTGTTGTGGCTTGTTTTCACCCATGCTTGACCATGTAGAGATTCATACACCATTGCTGATACTGCTATAAAACACATCCCAGAAATCATAACCTCAATCAAATCACATTTGTTGTTTGGTGTGCCACATTTCCTTTTTTACACCGCATTGACCAGTTTGAAATTGACACAGATCTTATATTCTAAGACATCCTATACATGGCCACATTCACTTTTCACTTTGATTCACAATCATTGCTTTTATTAGATTAAAATAAAACACAGCAGATTTACTGCGATGGTGCTGATAGACTTGGCTCTTGTTCTCAACTGCTCTGATATCATATTGAAGTTTTTGCAATAAATTGCACATAACAATCTCTATATTATTACTCAACTTCAAAGGGATATGTATACAATACATAGCTTCTTGGAGATCCTATTCTCAAGGATATTTCTCATACAATACATAGCTTGTTGGAGATCCTATTCTCAAGGACAATTCCCCTTTTTTTATACTATCATATTCTCTCAAAGTATTCTATCTACGTGAACCTCTTTGGGTGTTGTACCAACCCAACCTACGTGTATAACTCAACCTCCTAGGATAGACTTACTAATAACAAAGCTAATAAACATAGGTTTAATAAAAATTAAATCTATTTACTAACTATATGTGATAATATAAATTCCAAAAGTTTGAACATATACACTCCAAGAAGCACAACCACCTAAGCCAAGAGTGAATCCATGATTTGGTGTTCTTTCACCACAACCTTCATCTTTCAGATTAATCAAATTAGTGTTGGGATGAGTGAAGAAAGCTTCACTACACCTTAGTTTGACCTTCTATATGATGTTTTTTATTGATACCATTGTCATTTTCTAAATTCATTTTTTGTGTAAAAATGAAACAATTTTGCAAAGGATATAAAAACAAATCTTCTTTCATATGACCTATCAAATTTCAAGTTCAACTTTAGTCTTTCAATGTTCATTTCTTACTTACTACATAGTGTATATGTCTGTATGGTAGATGTAAATGATTAATTTTGTATGTATTTTAAGTTGATTTCATATGGAATGCTTATTAATAGCTTTTTTCCCTAAATTTCACTATTTATAATTTGCAGAGTTTTGGCCAAGTTTTTCCCCAAAGCTTGAGTCGTAGTAAGAAGTCAGCTTGATGAGTCCAAATCTAAACAGTATGATTCACAACTTATTTTCTAGAGCAGATTCTTCTCTCTATTCACAGTGTTATTTTTTTCTTTATAAATCTTGGGTTAGGTTATGGGCTACCTTTATTCTAGTAGTATAGGGTAAGCTTGGACTGCATTCTTGTGTGGAATAAACTTGAATCACATTCTTAAGATTAAACCAGTTTCAACTAGAATGTGCCCCATTAAACATGGTTTATGTGCCCCATTAAACATGGTTTACATCCAAAAGTGATTTATATTTGTTACATCAAAACCCCACAACATGTCTGCTAGAGTTATGGACCATTTTATTGCAGTGAGGGGGATTTTAACCCAAGTGATGCTGTGATGAGTGTGCTCATCACCACTACACCACAACCACTTGGCCTGTCCATTCTTAAATTTTTATATACTTCATTTTTTTCATTTTCATTGTCAACAGCACATTTTTTAAGTACTTTTCATTTTAAATTCAAGATACATTCTCAGCCAAAATTGAGTTCTACTGCTAACTCTAAATTACTGATTCCTTTCTAAATTTTTAGGCTGTGCGCATGTGCACCTTCTACTTCCTCCTTGATAGACTTGGTGGCCAAAGTAAGTTTCTTTTTCCTCCTAAGGCATGATAAGTTTTGAGAATGTCATACAGGAGACTTCTACAACTGAGTTGGAGTTTCTATATCACTCATGTAGTGCTTACTGCCAGTTAGCTTCACCAATTTTTGCCTTAATATAAGTTGATGCACGTTCACAATAAGAATACATACATAAACAAAACAAAGACATATTAAAGAAATAAGTATACATAATAGATATGTAAATTCTCAGCTAGTTTCACCAATGTTCACCTTAATATAAATAGATCATAGATTCATATTCACAATAAGAAATGCATAGGCAAAACGAAGACCCATTAAAGAACTAAGAATAAATATAATCATTCTCAGCCAAAATTGAGTTCTACAGCTAACTCCAAAATTATTGCTTCCTTTGTACGTTTTTATGCTGTGTGAACCTTCTGCTTCCTCCTTGCTAGACTTGGTGACTGCATTAGGCTTATGTGTCATCCTATGGTATAAGAATTTTGAGTTCATTACAAGTGACTATTACAATTGAATTTGAGTTTCTAAATCCCTCATGTAGTACTTATTGCCAGTTGGCATCATCAATTTTCACCTTAATATAGATAGATGCATGTTCATAATAAGAATGCATACACAGACAAAATAAAGACATTGAATAATGAAGAATACATATATAGAGTGACATCTGTAGGTCTAAATCAACACTCCAAGTTATGATTTACACCTTCCTGTCCAGTTCTGTATATACTAATGAGTACAAAAGGGAAGCATGGTAGTTAGAGGCCAGCTCACACATATAATCAATATTATTGTATAACTATTTCCCAACAATAGCCTACACCCTCTTTGATGAAATTCTATTGGTGAAAGCAATAACATCTTCCTACGATTAATTTTATAGGTCCATGTTACAAATTTGGGTCATCGAGTCCATAGGACCATAAATGCATTGATGGGAACAGTTATAAAAGTCAGGTGCCAAAATTTCAAGCAATGATCACATCATGCAAGTCATTCGTTAAATAGAAAGAGTGCAAGTGTCCCAAGTTCATTGAAGTGGATGACCTCAGCTGAAAGCGTGGGCCATTTTGATAAGGCAATCAAGAATGTTGAATTTCCTATAGTTTTGCAGGAATGGTTACTGCAGAACCTCAAGTGGGAGCATGGCCAACATCGTGATTACCTTGAGCCAAAAATATATTCAGAGAAATTACAATTAGGAATATTATTTGCCCCCATAAGTGGAAAGAGCAATTTGATTGATTCAAGAGTTTTAAGTGGACCTGTGCATGAATTGAGACTCTAAAGAAACTCAGAAAGAATATTTTTTAGGGAAAGTTCATGCACTTGCAAGACAGTATTGTGATTCAACATGAGGTCTAATGCCACTAAATTAGCACATGTAAACTTATGGGAAAGCTAGATCACTATAGGATGAAAACTGGTCACCATGGGGAGGAATATTAGTAGCATCACTGGAAAATCAATAAGTTCATGTGATCAGCAACATTGAAGATCCCGATCTAGTGTATTGATAAAGTGGGAATTTTGGAAGGTTATCAACAGACACTACATATCAAGCAGTTAGTAAAATAATTTGTATTGCTTCTATTCATTCAATAAATTTGAAACAACACATCATTTAGCATTAAGGGCTTGATGTGAAATCAGACTTGCAGACAACAAGACATGTGAATCAGATACAGCAGACCAAGAAACATAAAATAGCAAACTAAAGTTGCCAAGCATTGCAAAACAGAGGATACATTACAAAGACGATGCTCAAAATGAAAATTTACAAAATACAACAAGACCAGCCTATGAAAAGAATAACATACATCCATTATTGTGATTTCCGAGTCTGTTAGGAGCAATCGACCAACAGAAGCAGAACTTGCCTTCAGAATCAAACGTGATGCCAAGTCATCCCTTTCAAGGGTTTCAAGCTGCAGAAATAACTCCCACATTCAGATCAATATGTAGAAAATAATACAATAAAAAAGTTTGCAATGAAACAATCCCCATTATACCATTCAAAAATGGCTACCCTCAACTAGGAATCAAATTTTGTAAATTACTAAAAACCAATCGTTGGATTACTCATAAATTATAATCAAAATTTATGCTTGATAAGCTATTCCTGTCAGCCATGCCCTTGCTAAAACAACTCAAAATAAATTACATATACACTACTGATAAAGATAGGCAATAAAAAATGTAAAATAATATTTATCCTCAATTCCAAACCAAGAGCCAATGAACAAAAATACACTCTTGATGAAAGTTTAAATCTCATAATGAACCACTGGAATTAGATTTTAAAAACAATCCAACTCCTTCCGTCCCCACAATTTTACAAATGGGAGGGTTTTACAATTAGTTTTAGAATGCCATTATCTTCGTATCATATTTGCCATGAATCATGTATGGCTAATTACAGTAAATTGTTACATACCAAGTCCCTGCTCTCAAGAAAGCTTTGAAGCATAAATTCTTACAGAGAAGTGTAGCATGGATTATTCTTAGTCCTTAGATTCTTACAGAATAAAAGCAATGGAGGAGAAAATTTCCTTCATGGAATCTAATTTTAGTGATTCAGATCCAGGGAGATGTTCAGTGGGCAATATTCTAAATTGTGAGAAACTAGATGTGATTTTATGCAGAAGCAATATTAACAAGCAAACAAAGAGATAGGAAAGATCATAGAACAGGAACATAAAACTACATTAATCTGTGGGCTCAGTGCATGGTATACTCTCAAAGGAGATGTATGGATTCCCCTATCTACATCTATCTTATGATATTTGATCATACAAATATCTATACATAATGTTACAAAGCTACGAAGGGTATAGAAGCATATAGAACTTGAAACAGTTGAGCTTCCACATGACTCTTCACCTTGTGACAGTTAGGTTGATGGGCATATAGGCTGAATAGTGTCAGCCATATGGGGAGCCCCACCCCTTTAAGGACAGAGGCAGCAAGACTGGTGACACTTGGCAGTACCACATGTTGTGAGTGGACTTTAGCAGTTTGTCCTGTAGGTGTTGTGAATCTTGACAAACCCAATGATAAAGACCACATAAGGTTAGTGGACACTGGGATGGCACCATGCCTTATCTTCCAGATCACCCCATGCCACTCGAAATACTTGGGCTAGCATCTCATAGAGATGGATTAATGATATCCGAAGCATTGCTTATACCTCTTGAGTGTTTAATATTACTGCAGCCTATAAAACACGAGTTGTCATTACTGCAGGCCACTAGAATGGGCTTGGCTGTATTGTTGGAGTTATATTTGGAGAATCTACCTGGATATCATATAAAAAGTTAAACAAAGACCAAGACAAAACATGGTGGAATTGGAAAATAACACTTACGAATTGGAAAAACAATGATATTGATAAGAAAAAGCTTGGAAAACTTATAAGCAAGATAGAAATTAGAAGTTATTAAGAAATAAATGCAAAAAAGGGAAACCAATCTGCTGAGAAAGATGGCAGATAGATGAGTAAACAACTTGCAGTATCTTTGCCATGGCATGAGCAGCATCTCCCTCTGTCTTCAAGATTTACAGTTTTTCCACAGGCAATTCTATTTCTTGGCTAGTACCTCTTCTACAGTTGGATTATCGGTTTCCATATAGAGATCTCCAGGTATAATAAATTTGGGATACGTTCTTCTACGTCTTAAGAAAGTGTGGTAGTCAATGAGGCCATTTCACCTGTCAAATAGCCAGTATGCATTTCAGATTACTTCATTCCTAGTCTCATCATTTATGAGCATTGTGTCATCAATCCGTACAGCACTAGCTCTTACTTTTTCAAGATGTTGTCAAGTTCACAACTCAATCTCTTTCTACTTGTATCTCCCTCATTGCTCAACATCTCCAAATTGAGCACAACACTCAACAATAAAAGGAAGAAATACATGTAGCTCATAATTGATCTTTAACATACATTTGACTGTGGTTGGTTCTGCAATTTTTATTTAATAATCAGCAGAGGTCTTTTTATTTGCCCCAGAAAATTAGCAGAGGAAGAGGTCACATTGAATGTAAAAGTTATTTGGGGGAAATGGTGAAGATGTACACTTGTTAACCAACCAACTCCAACTTCATAAAATACAAAAGGCTACAAAACAGACGATCTATTGTCCTGGACTTCATGTTTCCATGATATGGGCTTCATGCATATTTTGTGAGTTTTGGTGGTAGACTAGGCCTCTTGTACCTAGTCATTCAGGATGGAAAAGAGAAGGCATACTTAATATTCTTATCCATTTGCAGTAACATTTAAAGTAGAATATAAGTGTGTCTATTGTGTTAATCATGCCTTCGGTGTTATTATCTTAAATAAAGAGTCAAATATATTAAAAACAAGGAAAATGTGATATCCCTTATGTGAATTATATGTGTGTATATTCTGTTTGATACAAAATATCAAATAGAACCCACAGCTACAAAAAGATAAAATGGAATCTTAGTTCTCTGTGTTTAAGGACCGCTGAATACACCTGAACTGTAATAGCTTACTGCAGTAAATTCTTAACAGCATATGAAATCTACAGATCTTAATGGAACAGCTCTCAACCACAATGAAATCAGATTGAAATAAATACTTGTCTTACTCAGTACTTTTGCTCAGTACAAATGGTGCACATCACATGTTACTGCTGAATGATAACATGAATAAACAGTGAACATACATCTGGTATAATTGCTATGCAGGATGCTGCAACTCCCTGAATTAGGTGTGTAGATTCTGATGCCTCCTTCTAAATCAAACAGTGCTGCCTCAATATGATGCCACCCAGGGAATTGATGTGGCTGGACAGATTTATTTGCTCCGCAAATGGACTTCGTTCCACCCTTCTTGTGGTCGCCTCCTCCTACACTTACTCAGCGATCTAATTCTTTTGCAGCGACTAGGGTTTGTGACTGTCATGACCTCTGAATAGGAGTGATATTGTTTCTTAGCGCAGACGAGTGGAGTTTGGGATTGGATAATTCGGATTTAAAATCTTGCAATACCTCTTTCAACATGTCAATGTATGCTCAGGCGAACTCTACTCTCTAGGTCAAAGTTGGTTGTGATAAATCCGTGACTAGGTTTTGTTAACAGCAAATCACAATCTGGATTGGTCCCTCGCGTCTCCCAGCAAGGTAGTTTCTCTGGCCACTATCGCTTTGGATGCTGCACTGACACAATGAATGTGGTTCCTTTCCTTAATCTATATTTAAACACTCTCCGAACCAGTGTAGGTGCCCAGCAGTGGCCTAATGGTTGGAATTCAGTAGTAATTAATTTCATCAATCCTGCATTCACCAACCCTGAAACACAAACAATTTCCCAAATTTAGTGCAATCTGCAATCCATGAGTTGGAATCGCCAAGAAAGAGAGGATAGGGTATTCGTCCTAACCTCGGCAAACTCTGATCATGGGTTTTCATCCTTGTTGTTGGATCACTTGAACTCAAAAGCAATAGGAACGTCAAAATCGGATGATGTCAATGAACAATAAGAGCTTGTAAATATACCTTTCTATTTAGGGCCCATGGGACCTAATTTGGCACCCAGATTTGAATTGTTGATATATATATAGTGTGTTAAAAAAGACTTTTATTTTATTAATTATAATAATATTAAGTGTCGGAAAAAGTGGACATGACAGTCTCCCTTCCCCAAATTGCTTGCCTTCAAGCAATTTCAGATTTGGATGATCAAAAATCTCCATTGCTTCCCATGTGGCATCTTCAAGTGGAAGATTATTCCAACATACCAAGTACTCCGTTATGACCTTGTTTCTTAGCCTTCTCTCTCTCATGTCAATGATAGCAACTTCAGTAGTTGTGCGAAAGGATAAGACCAAAAAGGCAAGGAGAGACACAAAAGTGTGATTGAGTTCTTTTGAGGCATCTTTTTGATGAACCAGAACTACCATAGCATACTCCAAGAGGCACGCAATCTACACCTAGTCTTGCGGCTCACAAGCCAAACACAAGAGTGGAAACATTAACGCTTTCTTTGTACCTCATATTACAATAGGACCACAACCCACTTTAGAGAGTACAAGGTGGAAGAAGAATGTTTACAAACATGTGAAGAAGGCCATTGGGAATTTTTGGTACTATTCCAGCCTATCGTTCAATGTTGTTAGGTCTCCATATGGGCAATGTATAGTGGATGTCATTGCAGTTGTCGGTCTTCGGTTCAAAGCCCCATCATACAAGGTTTTGAGGGTTCATATACTAAAAGATGCAATACAAGACATTGTTGATGTTGTCAAACATTGCAAGGAGTGGGCAAAGGTTGGATACACTGTCATGTCTAACCACACTCTGATCAACTTCATTGTCTTATGCGATATTGGTACAATCTTCTTGAATATGTGGATACATCAAATAGGGTAAAATCCATAGACAAATTGTTTGAACTGTTTGATGATGTGATCATTGATGTAGGGCCACAAAATGTGGTCCAATTGATTATAGCTAATGTTGGTGCTAAGAGACTTCTAACTTTTGATGGAGAAGTATCCCACTATGTTTTGGAGTCCATGTGCGACACATTGTCTTGATCTAACCCTAGAAGACATTGGCAAACTTGAAGAGGTTAAAGATGTATTGCAAATGGGCCGCACAATTACCAGGATCTCAATCACAAGAGGGGGTTGAGTATGATGTGCACCTTCCCAAAGGATAAAGAACTTCTTCGGCTAGGGGTGACAAGATTTGCTACCCACTTCCTTGCACTACAAACTCTTTGCCAATAGAAGATGAATTTGAAATGAATGCTTGTTCAAATAAGTGGGTGGAGTGTAGCTTTTTCGGTCAAATGGATGGCAAAACCATGGTAGACTACATTTTCAACAAATTTTGGGGATGAGGTAGAGCAGGTTGTTTAATTTTTGGAGCCTCTGTTAAGGGATTGAGACTAGTCAATGGGGAGCTATTGGTATGAGGCCATGGATAGGCCAAGGAGGCCATCAAGAGTAGGATGTTGAATAATGAGGATAGGCACATGCCGTTGTGGAAGATAATCTATGAGAGATGGGATTGGTAGAGGTATTCCCCCCTCATTTGAGGCAATGGAAAGGTCACAGAGGGCCTATTCAAATGCATGGAGAGGTTGTTCCCTACTCCACAAAAGCTACGTGTAGCTATGAGAGAGTTGCCAATATACAAGCAAGCAAGAGTTTTTTTGTCCAATACGTTTGTCAAAGAAGGTAGGATCACCTTCCAACTAAGTAGATTCCATAAACTTTTGAGTTTCAACATTTTCTCTACATTGTACATGCGTACATTATAGGTATGAAGATTTGACTAAATCGTACATGATGGGATCTTAATAAAATTTGTGTTTGTTCAATGAAATGGAAGGATTTTTTTGGCAGGGAAGCCAAAAACCTTCGATGGATGGCAATATGCCTTTTGAGCCAGCTATGCAATTCATCCGCTTGTGAGCATAGTTGGAGTGTGTTTAAACACATACATTCCAAGAAACTCAACTGTTTGACGCAATAACAGATGAAAGATTGGGTGTTTGTTCACCACAAAGTCCACCTTAAGATGAAGAAAGATCCACATTAGTGAAACTTGCAATTAAGAATTATTTAACAATTCTAAAATTTGTTTTGATTCATTTTCCAAAGCTATTTTCTATTTTTCTATAATTTGTTTTGTCTACCCTACTAACATTTGCATTCAATATGACAATATCAAGCAACATTGAGAAAAATTAGTTAATTGACCTTGACAAGATCAATCCAATTTCCAAATGGATCGTAAATGATGAGATACTTTTTGATGAGGAAGTCTTACTATCTTGAGTGATGCTAAAATTGATCATGAGGAGATCAATCAAATTAGGAGAGGCTATGCCCCTGGAGCTTCATCATCAAGACATGCAACCCTTAAGGGTAGCATTTTTCATAGCGGCAAGAGTCATTGGCTCACTCTAGTTTTTGTTACTTTGTACTTTGTAAGTTAGATTTTAATACATTTTTAGGTTCAAACTTTCAATTCAAACTATGTATTTGTATGTCAATATGCAATAATGTACTATGCATTCATTGCATTGTGCCTTTAAACATTAAAAATGGTAGTTTTTTCTTTTTTTCTATGTTTTTTGGATTCCCAATTTTTTGAAAAAATCTTTATCTTTTGGTCTGCCATACCAAGAAATATTTTTTCTACTATGGTTGTAGTAGAACAAACATGGGCATGAACCATGCTTGCCCCATGTTTTTTGTTCTTATTTGCATGACTCTTAGTTTTTGTAATGTCCCTTTTTGGGACATTTCCAACTTCATGGGAAAACTCCAACTTTCCTGGAGAGCGTTGGGTTGATCATGTTGAGTTCCTGACAGTGACAGTAAGTTTGGGAGATCGAGATGAGCTCTATGTTGCTTTTTGGATGCAATTTTGACTTTCTAAGTGCATTCCAAACTTCTTGGAGGAGACTACTATTTTTAGAAAGCATCAATCTACACAAAGTTCATTGTCGGGAGAGCTAAGGATCATTATGGTATGGTCAAAATCCAAAATTGAAGTCATTTTAATAGTTTTTGCAACTTCAGTAGTTGTGCAAAAATATTTAAAGTTATTAAATAATTAAATACTTAAGTTGTCGAAAAGTAAAACATTTATAAGGACAACTTATATTTGATTATTTAATAAAAATTGACTTTAAGTTGTGTAGTTATGTGGCGCTAGGCTTATAGGGGATTCATGTGCACATAAAGGTTATTATAAAAGTGATCTTGAAAAAATTAGGATTCAAAAGTCACTTTTTTAAAATATTATGTTTGGGAGGGAAAAGTGTTTTTTCGAAAAAGCAAAAAGCGTTTTTTCCTAAAATAACTCCAAAAAGTTATAAAAAAGAGATTGGAGTTCATTGTTGAGGTTAGACATGATATTTCAATTGCTTCTACTTTGAATGAGAACTTGTGTTCTCATATTTTCTTGAAGACGAAAACCCTCTTGAAGATACCAGTTTCAGGGATGAAAACCCTCCTAGTTGGACTTGGTGGTTTCATACAAAAATCACATTTATGTTGAATTCAAGAAGATGTTGGGTTGGGGATGAAAACCCTCATATCCATTAGAGCAATTTCATTCAGAGGTTGCCATTGTGCTGAGCGGTTTATGCCATTGTTATTTGTGTGAAGCTCTTCCAAATTTTTCTAGTAATTTGGAGACTTAATTTTCATATTGCACGTTAGTGATCAGCACTTGCATGTCAGTTCTAATGGTTGCACGTCAACGCTCGATAGTTGCATGTGTGGTATCAATCATTGCATGTTAGTGTTGGTGATTGCATGTCAGTTCTAATGGTTGCATGTCAACGCTCAATGGTTGCATGTCAACGCTCAATGGTTGCATGTGTGGTATCAATCATTGCATGTTAGTGTTGGTGATTGCATGTCAGTTCTAATGGTTGCATGTCAGTGTTTTCAGTAGATCAATGTTGGGTCAATTTGCATGATCTGGGTACTTCATATCAGCTGTCAGGTGAAGTTTGGAGTGTTTCCTTTGCTGTTCAGACATAATAAATAGTATATTTCAGTCACAATAGTCTGAAATCAGTGTTGTTTTGGATTGAATAAATCAGATTTGTGGACTATTCTTTGTTGGTTAGGGTTTGCAGTGTTTCATTTTCAAGCCCATAACCTGCTGCAATTTATATCAGACCTGCTCTTTTAGTGTTTATAGTGGATTCAAGTGTTTATAGCTGGTTTTGGGCAACATCCTTGATCTACAACAACATATCTTCAGCGGGTTTGCTTCCTATATTGATTTGTATGTTTTCTAGTGCCTCTTTGCATTAATATTTTGTTGCAGCAGTGTAATCAGATTTGGATCAGATTATTATAACATTATATTGCACCCATTTACTCAAAGAAATATCTTATGTAGTTGCAATCTAATATCTTGTACAACCCCAGAAGGTAGTATCGCCGGAGGCCTTGCATAATCTGCATTTCATATTGTTAAAACTGGATGGTTTACCACCAATTTCTATAGTATTTCTTATCGACCATTTTGGTCTTGATACAAGCTTAGACATTCTACCAGGGTTCATCTATACACACTGGTCCCGCTGAATAAGTGGTTGACAAATCAGCTTCACCGTCTTGCATGTCTCTGGTCGGCTTGCCAGCTCGCATTCTGTCTCTGCATTTCAACAACTAGCTATGTGATTCGAACATCGTATGCTCTCACCTTGCCCACCTCAGGATCTTGGTGATCAGAAAGTGTATCGGAGACTGTCTGTGATTTGGATTCCAGCTAACATTGTTTCAAAAAAAAACTAGGGTGGCCATTACAGTTTTTGACTATTTAGTATTTATTTTGTAGAACCTTTAATATTTTGATATCTAGGGTTAAGATTACTTTTATGATTTATGATGTTATCAGATATGTGATATATGATTTGTTTTACTCTTTCAAAGATTCCATTCTCAAACCTATGAAAGCTAATTTTCAAATGCGATAATGATGACTTACTGTATTCTGAGGTTTTGTTCCATTTGAATTATCAATTAATGTCAAATGATGAGATTGGAAAGCTCTTCAATATATTTACTATTTTTTGTTCATGATGATACACACAAATTAATCTAGGCTTAAATGTGGAACTATTCTATATACTTACTATTTATTATTATTTTTTATGTTATAATTACTGTTTATCTCTGAAAAATAAATTTATATATTTTTATGACAACGTCCCATCCTTCACCCTCCCCCAAATACCCCCTATAATTTTGAAGTATCCCAGATTTCTGGGAGACACATTCCCAAATTCCCACACCCTGCAAACTTCCTCAACCATTGTATTTTATTTTCTTGCCCCCTTGGTGCTTCTCTGGTAAGAGGATCCCCAGTTTTATTCTCCTATAATAGAATTGATCAGTGACTTGTGTTGTTGTTTCCTCTCACGTTGCTTCATTCTTCCTGATTTCATATGATATTGATTTGGTTTTGAACCACAACTATGAACCAGTATTGTTCGTCCATTTTGTAATTTCTCTATAATATACTATTAAAATGTCAATTAAAAAGGTCAATTATGTATTTTATGGTGTGTGTTTAAACTTTATATAAACTAACAATTAAACACTTTTAGATTATCATAAACTACTTAACCAAACTTCACATATTTCAATATATCATCATCTAAAGAGATTTGAAAGATGAGTTAGTCACCTAAGGTTCTTTTTCATATAATGAAACACTGATAGGTAAAATGAACTCAACTATCCCAATACCACCTTACTCATGAATTTTGATTTTGCACATTTCAAATTGTTGCTTATCAGGGCACTGAGACAAGGTATTAGGTCTCCGTACATCATCTTCTTGATTACATTTATCCACAAGACATATTAATGCCTTTATTACTGTCCACTAAACCAGGATGTTCATATTTTTGAGGACAAATACAGTGAAATTCAATATTACAGCCTTTATGTGCTTACAACTTTAACATATCTTTGCTGCTCAATCAAAAATTAAACACTACATTTGCTTAGTCTCCTTTGAAGACAACATATTCTAAATCCGAATTTGTTTATAATAAAAAATATATATGCTTTTATGCCAACCAATTTTATCTTCATAGTGTTATACAGTAGTTTTTAAAAAGCAATAAAGAACCATTCAAAGAAACATGTGTACCTGGTTCACCACAAAATCTATAGAATCTGCAATAAAGGGTTCTTGTGGTTCTTTTGGAAGCCCTGTCAAAATGTGTCGCTTTAGTATAAAGCATGGAGTCCAATGTATCCTGCAATAAACAGCCCAATACAAATGAATCAATTAATGTGTTTTGTTAATTAAAGAAACACAAGTTTCGAAAATCAAATTAGGAAAAAATGCATCCTTAGATAACTCATATGGATCTTCCATGTTTTGCTTAGTTTAAATGACATACAGATATATTAGAATTTATGGAAACCTTACAAATGACCAAAGGCAAATAGAACAAATTAACAGGTTCCAATCATCAAATATACCATACAAGCAATTCTTTCATTTATCGTATCGTGGACAGAAAGCTAAATGAATAGGAATTTTTTCGAATGTACATGCCACAATTGTGTAGAAGGATAGGATTGACAACTATGGGATGCATATTAATGATTTAATAAAATATATCACAAACTCGGAGACGAGTCATTTTAAAAGGCGTCAACTGGTTTCTTCAAGTATAGTTGGGTAGTTGCAAGTCCCAACAGGTTACAGTAATTGATTTTCTTATCATGCTAATATAATTATATAAGAGTCACCAATTGATTTTGATAACATCATAATTC
Source organism: Cunninghamia lanceolata (assembly GCA_027924645.1). Taxonomy (NCBI): domain Eukaryota; kingdom Viridiplantae; phylum Streptophyta; class Pinopsida; order Cupressales; family Cupressaceae; genus Cunninghamia; species Cunninghamia lanceolata. The sequence continues at coordinate 15,071,792 of BSBN01000194.1, read as the reverse complement.
TCAGTATCATGAACCCTTTTAATCTCCTTGTTAAGAAGAATGAAGTTTGATCAAATAGCTCTTTTAGCATACAAATTTATAAGCCACTCATTCTATTGTTAATTATATGCTTCATATGAGTATTAGATCATATATGGTAAAACATTTGGCTTCAGTTTTCATCCAGCTTAATACAGGGAAACTCTAATACAAATAAAAAATAACTACCTTTTTTCACACTAATATTAAAATAGTTATATTAAGCTCAATCTTAAATTTATAATATTCTAAGGACCAAAGATAAAAATAATTTGTGGCCAATTGAGAGGATGTCATGATTAATAATTTGTGGCATGATTAAAAATTAGGCAATTGTCATATTGTTTTAGTTCTGATGTCAGTTATTATGGGCAGTTAGTTGTTGCAGGCAGCATGTGGACAGTTGCTGCTAATAATAGTGTTCCACAGGGACATGTCCCCCCTCCTCAAAACTAGGTGTTTCCAAGGCGGGGACGTCTCTGAGACTCGAGGACTTGGGGGAAACATGCCCCTGCCGTTCCACCAGTGCCGCTAGGTACCCAGGGACATTTTTGAGTCATCTCCCTCAAAGAGGGGATGTTTCCAGGACGTTCCCTTGTTTTGGAGACATCCGGACATCCCTAGAACCCTCAAGGGACTCCCTCACATCTCCCGACCACGCCCGAGATGCCCAAGCGTTCCCCGCAAAAATTAAGGCAAAAAGTTCATTTTTTAAAAAAAGATCAAAAAAAAATTGGATCTTCATGCTAGTGACCTTAACCCTAATGGTCTTTGGGCCCCACCTACACCCTAAGCAGTCACAAAAAACTTGTAAATAGACATCTAAGCCCCACTCCAAATCACTCCCAAGTTTCAACAACAAATTTGTAAGTTGCAACAGCAAGTTGCAAGCCTACAAGAATGAGAACGACTCCAAGTGAGAGCATTAGGAAAAATGAGAGTAAGAGCAAGTGCGACCTCTTCATCAATAAACTGTTGAATCATTGCATTCTTCAAGCCTTAAGGTAAGCTTTGGCCCTTCATGACAGTTTAAAAAAAAAAATTGTTTCCAATTTAGTAATTTCAATTTACTAATTTATTTTTAGTAACTTAAATTATTTATAAATGTTTGTTTTTTTGCAAATTTGCATAAATATTTGATTATAAATTAAAATTTAAAAGTCAAATTAGGATTTTGTCTTTCGTGTATCCTCTGCTTCTGTGCTTCCTGTGACCTGAAGTAAGAAAAACAAAAGCGAAATCCTTGTTTGATGAAGGTTGAAGAACAAAGATTCGTGTGACCTGAAGTAAGAAAAACAAAAGTGAAATCCTTGTTTGATGAAGGTTGAAGAACAAAGATTCATATTTTTTGTGTATCCTCTACTTCTACACTTCGTGCAACCTGAAGTAAGAAAAACAAAAAGAAAATCCTTGTGTTGAGCCCGTGCATAATTTAATGACATAATGGCATGTATGGTAGCCATAAATTTTGTTTCTTGCAATGTCACTATGTGTTCTACTTCTCATTGCATGAGTGATGAAGAGGGTCAGAAAAAGGGGGGTGAATTTGAGACTGAGTACAATTGTGGGTGGGCGATTGGACGAGCGGGGGGGCAGTGGGGCTAGTTCTATTGGCAATGCACATTTTAGTTGCCCTTCCAAGTTATTAGAGGATTTTGCCAAGGGTCCCTTTGATAATAAGTCGCCTTTAAGATAATTTGCAACTACACTGCAAGCAAAACCTGGGGCAACAAAGGGCACTTAGCTATGGAGATGGCATTTTTGTCAAGCATTACAAGAGTTAATGCACAGCTTCTTTATGTCACAAGCAAAGGTGTAGGAGTATGTAAGGGATTGTCACTTGAACAAAGAAAAATAAATAAATAGATTGTGGGGCTATGGTGATGACCAAAGTTTTGAACCTACTACTTTGCCATTGAGGGCTCCTACCCTGCCCCAGATCCATGAGTTTCAGCTCGTTCTACTTCTAAATTTCCATCTAGTTCAAGGGCAGCAAAGCCTTCGGGGAAACATAGAATGACCAATAGTGATGTTACAAACACAATAGCAGAATTATGCAATGTGCAGAATAGGGATGAGGTAGATGATGTCAATAGCAAATTCTTCTTTGCCAATGGCATTCCATTCCATGTGACTCGCTCTCCTTATTATAAGGAGGCTATGGCAAACATAATAAGAGTAGGACCATCATATGTGCCACCAAGGGAGATAAAATTGACGACAACAATCTTGGATAAGAACAATTCCAAGATTAATATTCTAATGGAGAAAATGAAGGCTACTTGGGTCACTAGTGGATGCAGAATAATCATGGATGGGTGGACAGATATCAACCACCATCCACTCATCAACATTATGGTCACATGTACAAAGGACCCTTACTTCCTTAGGGCTATTGATTGTTCAAGGCACCACAAGGATGCTAATTTTCAGTTCAAAATCCTTAAAGATGCTATTGAGGAGGTTGGGCCAGAGAATGTGGTGCAAGTAGTGACAAATGCAGTATATGTGTGCAAAGCTGTAGGGAAATTGATTGAGGTAGACTATTAGCATATTTGGTGGACTCCTTGTTGTATGCATGCCATGAATAATGCACTCAAGGACATGGGCAAAATAAAGTGGATCAAAGATGTGGTTAAGGATGCGGTTAATGATGGAAAAATGATTACACAATTAAATCCTAAAACACTCAATTGCAATATTATGGACTGTGGAAATTTGATGTCTATTATTGATGCTAGAGATGTGCAAATGTTAATCTGCAACCACCATAATTTACAAGCACTCTTCAAGACCATTTTGCCTTGGTTGGTAGTTGCCCTTTCAACCCAACCAACCATGTTTCATGCAAAACCCCATGAGTTTGTATCTCCTTCTTCTGAAGAACCACATCATGTTCCAACTCTTCTAAAGGACCTAGAGTGAGATCTTCCATAACCAGAAGCACTAACCACTCAAATAAACCTTGTCAAGTCTTGAATGTCGTTTTCCATACATCATCCTCTCCTATTCAAATTTGGTGATATCCAAACCTCAAATCCAACTTTGTGAAGAACCTAGCATTCTGCAACTAATCTATTAAATCATCAACGTGAGGAAGAGGGTATCAATTCTTTACCGTAATCTTGTTTAGCACTCTATAATCAATTCATATGTGCCAAGTACCATCTTTTTTCGATACCACCACTATAGGAGAACCACATGGTGATGTGTTAATCCTTATCACACCACGTTCTAACAATTCATGCAGCTTCTCTTTCACTTCATTAGCCTCCAACACACTTTGTCGATAGAGACCTATGTTGGGAAAAGGGCACTCGAGCAAAAGTTGTATTTCATGCTCTATGGATCTGCAAGGGAGCAGCCCCTTGAGCTCTTCAAATAGCTCACTAAGTTGGTGTAAGAGCTGTTCTACACCTTTCTTTTCACTATGTGTATGCAGCCCATGCATGGTTTGAACCTCTACCACATGCCCTTCTTCTTTCTTACCCCTCAATGTCAATAGTGCAGACTTGCCACTTGCATTTATGAGATGTCTTGCTTGGAAAGCAATTATCATTGAGAGTTTGGATTTCCCCTCATATAATTTGATCATCACTTTGTTGCCATCTTTGACCAAACACTACTTGTTCAACCTCCTATAGAAGATTGCATCCCTCTCGTAGAGGTAGGAGTTTCCAAACACTATTCCACAAACATCCAAAGGAATGACATCTACGGTTTCCTCATCCTTGAAGTCTATAGAATATGCCAATCTGATTGTGCATTCCGTCTTGACCGAAATATCCATACCTTGTTTCAGCCAACCAAACGAGTATTGTTTTGGGTGTTTCTTTGTCTTCATCCCAAGCTATCACACCAAACTTTGTGATATTAAGTTCACTTGAGAATAAGTATCAAACAGATTAGTAACCTTGTCCTCATCTTGTGCATTCAATATCTTTCACTTTATTGGAACATGAAGCATTCTTGTTCTTTTTGAACTTCTTGAAAGGATGTAACTCCGGATGCAACTTCCAACAAGCCTCTCCATTATCACCCTACTTGTCATAATGTTTGCAAAGTCCTTTCTCTTAAAATTATCATTGTTCTTCACAGTAGTGTTAGCATATTTCTTGCCCTTCCACTTGTTCTTACCTTATTGGAATCATCACCTTGCTGTTTTTCCTTTTTACCCTACTGCTTGTCCTCGAATAAGCTCAATTTCTTCTTGTTCATCTCTAAATAATTGGATGGGCCTGCAACATAGCCTCATCAAGATTTTGGGGCTTGGCCATCAAAACAGCCCTACGATATTCAAACAATCCTCCAACATACTTGATGAGCACATCCTTGTCCATTACATCCCTACCAAGTTGCACCACTTTTTTCTAGAACTCACTTGTGTAGTCTTGGACACTTTGCCCTTTTTGCCCTTGCCTTTGACAAAAAAAAATGTCATTGGGTTGCTCTATCTTCTTTTTGCCCTTGCCTTTGACAAAAAAAATGTCATTGGGTTGCTCTATCTTCTTTGTAGCATATAAGGTAAAATTGTTTTTTTTTCCCAAAGTCTTTGAATTCTTACAATTTTCAAATTGAAGGAGCCTTTATCATTTACAATGAAGTGGCATGTGCCGATGATGGCATGGTTCGGTGGTTAAGTCGCTCAGGATGTAGTGGCGGCCACCAGAGTTCAAACCCCCGCTGGGCCAACTAGCTCGCAAGGCTTTACGCCTTCGCTGGGCCAATGAGCTCGCGGGTTTGAAGTGTTCTTCCTAGGGGATGAGGTCCCCCAGTTGTGGCCTCACTGGTTCATTGCTCCGGGCAAAAGCATTCACGTGGAGCCAGAAGGCGTGTCGCACCAGCGTCGCCGGTCACGTTAAAAAGTTTACCAGGCGCATTTTAAAAAAAAAAAAAACAAAAACAAAAAAAAACAATGAAGTGGCATGTAATTCAAAAGCAAAAATCAGCAAAAAATCACGATTAATCGAGAATCGCCAAGTTTGCCACTTTTTTCCCTAAAAAAATCACAATTTTTTTTTAAAATGCCTACAAATACTTTTCCATGTTTTTTTCCTGAATAACCACAAAAAACTCATGAGTGAATCGCCCAAATCACGTCTACTCGTTTGCAAGCACGTTGACTTCAACGAGTGATTTATCTAACTTCAATAGGCGATTTAGGGTTTCATTTTACGGCATACAAAATCGCGAGCGACAAACTATAGAAAATCTAAAACTTTTGTTTGGATAGTTTTTTTTAGACAGACCGTTGAAGATTCAACATCATATGATACAATACAAACAAAAAAATCATCTTATTAAAATGTGAGCGGCAAACTGTAGACGTGAACGCAAGATTGCAGAAGGTAGGTTTTGGTTTATGGACCATTTTAGGGCTTATGGGTGATCAATGTTAATCTATTCCTTGGCTCCTCTCCTCATTTCTATATTTTATGGACCCTCTCCTCGTTCCTCTATGTATTCATATTGCCTTAAAAGTTTTAAAAGTTTAGATTTTGAAATTTTAGGTTCCTTTTAAATAATTAAAATTTAAATTAATGTTTCTCATCAAAAAAAAAATTTAATTAATGTTTTAAATTCTAATTAAATTAAAAATTACGATTAGTTATTTAATATTTTATTATTAATTAATTTTAAATATTATCATATTTTATATTTATTATTAAAAGTTAAAAATAAAAATTTAAATTTTTAAATTTTAAATATATATATAGCATCTTCAAGTACTTATATATATAGCGTCTTCAAGTACTCATTTCCTACTTTTTTTAAAAATGGCATAGTACTTTCTCATGTACCAATACTAGTATCAATTTCCTAGTAACCTTGGTTTATGATGTGTTTGTTTACATTTTTTTGGATGTGTTTTATTTCTCCGTTTTCACATTTGTTTGGCTCTTACAACTTCAATGAATTCACAATCTCTTGCCCATACATTCAAGGACTTCACAAGGCCCTGCCCGATGACTTTAACAATTTTGGCTCCTATGTACATGCACCTATGTGTTGTAATACATGCATTGCACAAAAGTAAAAAGTAATTTACAAGGAATAAGTTTTGGGATTTTTCTTATTTTTGTACACCTCTATTCATCAAATAGGCTCATTAACATATCTATATTCCACAATTCATGGGCTAAACTCTCATTTTAATTTGTTCTCTATATCTCTATGCTATTAAAATGCCTTCAGATTTTTAAAAATGTAGGTTTTTCTCTTCTTCTTTTTTGAATTTTTCTACATTTTTTAAAATCAGATTTTTTCCCACTTTTTTCCTAATTTTTTGAAAAAATCTTATACTTTGGTTTGCCGATTTTTCCCTAAAATATTTTTGCTGCTATTCACACCATGTCAAGGCATGTCCAGATAGCTTTAAAAGGGCAAAGGAAATATATTGTTGAGGAATTAATTTATGCAAGCTGAAATAGACCTCCATTTGTGAGATCCATTGGTCCAACTTCTCCATGTTCACTTCTCCATCAAAAGATTGTAATTCAATCTTTGCGTCTGCTTTAAATGTAAGAGTGTTGCCATTATTTGATGTTTCTCTATGCCCAAAAGTGTTCTTGGACTGTTATTCCTCTTTGAGACTCTTTTCTATACCCAATTTTTGCATAATGGCAAGCAACACACTCTCACACATGTCCATTTTCCCATATGTTGAGAAATCATGACAACATCTGCTTCAATTTCAGAAATCTCCCCTCAACCTTATCCATGTCTCCGTTACCTTCATCTGCCATCCTTCTTTGAGCTTGATTCCACATTCGGGTACCTATTTTGGGCTCAAACCCGCTCAAATCTCCACTTCCACTAGACCATGTATTGGACATAACACTTGAAATCTACCAAATGACTGAGAAATGTCAAGCTAAAGAGTTCCTAACCCAATCTCTGATACCAATCTGATCCATAAACTGAGTGGGATACTCCCAAACAGCTCATCACTTACAGGTTTCACTATGTGACTACTCCAAAACACCTCCAAACAAACAAATAGTGTAAACAGTCATATGTCTGCATTCATACATCATCACCAAGCATGGAAAACATGAAAACAACAACAAACAATGAGACAATGACTATAACACAAGACAAGACTTAGAGAAGCCCTGAACAAGGGAAAAACTCCAGCAATAGGGGTATACACTCCTCATCTCCACTATGTTACAGTCAAGTACGGCCAAGTACAATGAAGAATGGTCTGAATATGACCTACAAATCTCCTCAACAAGTAACAAGAGCTTGTACAACTTCAATCAATTGTTCTATTCCAAAAACCCTGCTCCAATGTGACAAGGGTATGTAAATCACCTGTTCCAGGAGATGAACTGGACTGCCAACCCCTGTGCCATGCTCAAACTTGATTGATATAGTCTTCTTCACATCCCCCAACAGTGTGGACACACAAACCAATGCCTGGAAGGTGAAATGAACAGACCAAACCCTTCAAATTCAAAGAGTTGTCTTCCCAGTGATGCACTCACCAATTCCGCCAGGGGGTAGACACATGTTCGTTGAGGTGTACTCATATTCGCCGCAACATTTGGCATGTTCACCTCCTGTAACAAGCAGCGAGCATATCAAAATTGGAGAAACACTCAGTTTAAACACTTGCACACAAGCCTGTCTTCAACAACCCTACATACAAGTCGATGCTCCAAAACCAATGGAGACCAACTCTCTCTTATGAAGGAACTCTTGAACTAGTCTTCCCCTGATTGAAAGGAGAAAAAACTGACCATATGATCATAGAAAAGATCCAATTTTCGGATCAGTCTAGTATCTATGCTCCTCTTACACCCAATAATAAAAGGAGACAAGAACTTGTATTCAACACTAATATTGCACCAAAGAGTTAGATAACAAGAATGAACTGCAATGATTTCCTCTCACATGCCACTGCTGATTCAACCATTAAACCAAGGAAATTATCCAAAATTATAAAAAGAACAACGAGAATAAAATTAAAGAAAAGAATACTCTATCATAAATGAAAAGCTGATATGTTTTTATTATTCCATGAAGTGCTACAAGAAAGATAGCATATCAAGCTTGGGCCAAACCAAGACCAGTCTCTTTGACAAATAGCAGACCAATATGAAGTCCATTGGTAGTCCAATGGGCAAGTTTGGGTAGTAAAAATGCAGTGTAACCACAATAATGTCCTGAGTCCAAATCCCTACAAGAACCACTAGGAAAGCTCTAAGCATATGCAATGAATGAAAGTGTACATATTCTGTGCCCAGGGAGTGAACCTCATTTGTGTTTTGTTGGCTAAGGGTCCTTTCTACCCTCATTTACCAATCAAAAAAAAACACCTCTACAGGTGATAAACTATAATAAACCCAATTATTAAGCCCACAAACAATTCAACATCATAATCTTGCCAAGTACTTAAAAATATGGTATAAATCCTCATTAGGAAGCCGCAACAAGTGTTCCATTTCAAAATAATATCATCCCAATAGTTATGTTATTATAACAACGTCCCCAAAGACCTGTACAAAATAGTGGACCAAATATCATGTCCAGACAATGTTGAACTTTACATATTTTCTTGCCTAGACAAGGTAGCTACAAACCTCTATAGGAGAAAGAAGAAAATTTGGACTAGATAACTAGAATGTCAATGCAAAGAATCCCTATGGCACTATACTCAATCATGGCCTAGTGAATCATATGAAACAACAACTGCCCAAACCACCATGTCTCACAAACTCAAATTGTATATAGGGTCCTTTGTATATCCACCACTAGCGACTACTAATAAATTAATAATTGGTTAACCACTCCAATGATTTAACTCTTAATTGGGGCTCGAACTCTTCCCTAGTCCACCCATCACTGTCAGGGATCCACTGTCATCATTTCCCAATTCGTCAAAAGGAAACTAGATTTGATGGACATGCCATTGTTGTCAAGTGTTCCACTGTCCTCTTTAGACAATCCATCTTTTGTAAGGGTTTTAGAAGACTAACCCACACCATATCATTCAATGTAAAGGTTATACAAAACTCACCCTGAAATTGTACAAGGGAATTTCAGATGACCTCAAACAATGTCAATCTCTAAATATAGGATTTCAGCTAACCTGTAATCACTTCAATCACTGCCAATCATCATCACCACCAAGGGAATTCTCTAATTATGCACATAGCACAACATAAGTCCAACAAATGGTTGGTGCAAAACAGTGTTCCACAGGGATAAATCCCCAAGGGTCCAGGTGGCATCCCCAACGTCCCAAGGACTTGGGGACTTGGAGAGGATGTCCCCTTTTTTAAAGAATGGACAACCTGCTCCATTTGGTGCATAAAAAATTTTATTAAAAAAGGATTTTTTAGAGGAAAAATGCTAAAAACATAAAGGGGGGAGGGGGGGGCAGCGGGGGGATTGTCATTGCAAAAGCAGCACTGTATTTACTTTTTAAAATTTTAGCTGTTTTTAGTTATTTTAATATCTATTCCCCCACTGTCCCACTACTGTGCCTAAAATTTGAAAAAAAAAATTGCCATCCTCGAAACCTCATCCCCATGTCCCCTTGTCCCCCCACCCTGACAACTCAAAGAAACACAAGTGTAAAATACTCATTAAGCGACTTAATCAATTTGTCTAAAATAGATGTAGCCATTAAGAACGGGTGCAAAATCATCCCTAATAAAATCTAAAAATAACAAATACCCTTTAAAATTCTAGACTTATAAAATACAATATGGCTATGTTGGAGGAAACTTCACCTTTGTCCCCTCAGCAAGCCATTTACTTAAGGTTTATACACTAGACTGTTTCACTCAAAGACTATGAATGCAGATATATAAATCTCCCAGATCTTGTCTCCATTTACAATTCTATATACTTCACAGTTTTGGGAATCTAACAACTGACATGCTTCAGCTCATATAGTAGTAAAAGCAAGGGCTTAGAAATTATCGTTACAAACTTACAACTACTCGTATAGATTTTTTTGGAAGAAATGCATCTTGTATATCGAGGAACCTAATAATTATAACTGTTGTAAAATAGGAATACCACAAAGAAATCTCCATTTATACATTTAAATATGGATTGAATGGGATCTTATAATAAAGCTTTCACTATAAAAACCCCTATAACCTCATAATACTTTATATTTCAACAATCCACCATAACTCATAATGTGTAAAAAAAGTAGGCCACACATTTTGAATTTCACATTCAACACCAATAAGGGATTGTGAATTAGATCTCACTTTGTCAAATGGGCCACTTCTCTGTTAGGCTCCCTTAGTCAAGATTGACAACTTCATCAGGCAACAACTCAAAATCTTTTGTCATGTATCATTAATTGTAAGAAAACTATCTGTATCTGTACAGATTATTTCACCATACACTTTCCATCAGCTTGCACCACACAGATTTATAAAACTTTTCGATCTCTGCTTTAAATGACCTATATGTAGTTTTGCATGCATCACCAGCAGAAAACAACGAAACAACACCATTGTGGAATTAGGGCAGCTGACGTTTGCAAACAGTCCCTTTTAAATCTTGTAATAGTCAATGGAACATGATTGCATTTGTGTAAGATTTTCAATGAGGAAAAAGGATATCATTGTCCCATGAAGTGAACTTCACCTCACCATTCCCATGGCCAAATACTAATGATCCGCCAATAGCAAAACCACAGATTGGGCAGAGTGCACTTAATAAGAAGTAAGATGACCCATCATGGCCCATCGAATTCATTTCCTCAAGACCTTCACTAGACACTAATTCTATCTTGTCCTGTTGTGTATTTAAGGGCAGGAATCGGTTTTGTCATATGCCCTTTCACCCAAGTGGGAAACTAATCTTGTCTGTCCAGTTTATGAGTTCTAGCTTTATCATATTTTTCCTTTTATTGTCTTTTATAATGGAATATTTTATACCTGTGATTTTTGGGGAGTTTGATAGTGTGCTGCATGCCCTGTCCTGATGTTTTTTATGGGTCACAGTTTAGCATTCTTCCCACCTATCTTCTATAGAATGCGCGTACAATGGTATATTATCTTGAATCGTCTCCATTCAAGGTAAATAGATACAATTAAGTGTAGGAATGTTCTGAGATGGCAGGGCCTGAGTTTGGAGGTAAAGTTGAATTTTGACAGGGCATCTAAACAGGAACCCTGGCAGGGCAGGATGTGTTGTGTGATTGCAATGGTAACTTTGTGTTAGGTGGCTCTATCTTTTTGGGTGAGCAAACAAATAATTACGCAAAATGGGTAGCATTGCTTGCTAGTCTCAAAGCTACCTATGAGGCAAAGTTTTAATGTTGTAGATGTTGAAGGGGATAGTTGTCAATGCATGTGATTTTAGAAAAAGTTAAATGTTGGTGCTCAAAGTTTATCTCCTTCTAGATCTCTCATTGCTATCGGATTCAAAGTAAAGCGGCTGGCCTCATGGCAAATCAAGGAACTTTGTTTCAGGCTATACTATGATAGAAAGTAAAGATATTAATGATTGCATTAATCTAGCCTCTCTTGTAGAGGAAGATAGACTACCATAAGGAATTAAAGAAGTGTGTTATTCATTATGACTAGTTATGGCATGGTAAGGATTTGTGGTTGTTTTGATTGACTGAAGTCTTCTCACACGAGCTGGTAAGTTGCAGGAGTATTGGGAAGTTCTTGTTAAGAATGTTGGGTGGTATCATTCTAGTGTTTGTTGTGTTGTGTGGCAATTTCATGGTATGTGCAGCTGGTGTTTCTAGTTTGGTTTGGATGCTAGGCACAGGTGTCGTCTTGTAGGCCTGCTTTGTTTTTTATGGGTATATGGCACAAGGGGAGTCATCCAAAGACCTGCCTAGGCAAGCCCTGGTCTCAGATCATGATCTAAAGCGGATTTTTCATTGTGAGGATGCGGCCAACTTGCATCTGGTTACGGCTATTCTAGGCGAGGAAGGTTTGGCTGCTACGGGGTGCCTCGGGTCGTATGCTATGATTCTTGCTGAATTTAAGGAGACACTTCTAAGGGTATAGTGAATGATGGTATTAGGACTTGTATTATGGATCTATTGGTAAGGGTTAAGGAGGAAGAAGATGCACAGGGTGATGATCTTTTCTTTAGTGAACTGGGATATGTGGCAGGGAAAAAACAACGGCAACCCTCGACTGCAGTGTTGGAAGCTTTTATGATGCAGCTGCAAGAAGATGTGCACGAGCTGCACATTGATAACAAAATCTTGGAGGAATTCTGTCAAGCCATGAGAATGGCGATGAGACACATGGTGATTATGTTTCATAATGGTACTTTAGAATTGTCTAGTGGATTCACGATGCCCCTTTTGGAGAATGGTTTGTTGACCAAGGTTGTGTGGAGAATGGAGATTATTAAGGGTATTAAAGTGCATTGAGCGGTGCCTGCTGCTGGTGGTTCTGGTTTCAATGGATGGGGGGTATAGAAGTGTCAAAGAAAGATGGAAGACAGCTCCTCCAGGCAGTGATAGTGACAAATTTTAGTGCCTAGGTTGCAACGATACTCTCTGATGCTATGTGTATTTAGGGTTCTGTGACTTTTCAGTTTATTGGATTCTGTCAGGATGTTTTCTCTTGGGCCTGCTTGTTTTGTGAGGTAGATTTTGTCTAGGGTCATCTGTCTGGTTCTGCAGGCGGTTTTAGTTTGACAAGTTGGTTTGTAGGTGATGGGTATAGCTTATAGTTGTCCTACTTTTGTTATATTATGTTTTTAATCATGGTTTTGTATGGTTCATATTGTAGTTGGGTTGGGGCCCTGGTTAATAGATCCCCAATAAATAAATTTAAAAAAATAGTATATTTATTGGAAGAATGAAGCATTTTTACCAAAAACAATCTCTTGGGAGAGAGAAAAACTCACAATGAAGACCAAGGTGTTTTATCTGCAAAATAGCGAGTGTCAAGAAATGTATTGGAAAGCACCAATGATTTTACCCGCCTTGGACGATATTGCGCAAAAATTTGAGATAGAAATCCCCCAAGTTCTGTCCCATATAGATGGACCTGTCAAAAATTATAACTTGATTAGAACTAACCCCATAAAATTCTGCTATGTCAAACAAATTGCTTAGAAGAGCTATCATAAATATTTATAAATTCATTTGAATGAACCTCAATAATATCAGAAGGGGAATGATAAAAAATGTCTTGACATTGATGTTGCCATCTTATGATGCCTGCAGCTATTTTAATTTAGGATTATAGCACAATTTATGACATACAGATATTTGCAATCATTAGGTAGTTTTGAAAGGAGACTAGATTACTGACCATTTTCAGCTTCTAATGACTAGACATTAAAATATATTTGATCCTTACGTCTAAGAATTCAATCATTTACTTGACCAAAATACTCAACAATATTCCAATCAATCAACATCCTCAATACCAAGTCATCCAGGTATATAAAATTTACAGGTTTACAATCATAATCACAAGAAGTTTGCTCTTTCATTGCTAATTATGCTTAAGAAAATGTTGCAGCATAGACATGTACATTGGCATTGCTAGATACACAGCTAATTATATACTTTCTTAAGACAAAATATGAAAAGATACCAGGCAACAACAAGATCTGGTTGAAACATGGTTATGTAACTCCTGTTATAGTTCAATTGGAATATACTTCAACAATAGATGGTAATATTGTTAATTTGATTGGTCATTAAAGAGATTTACAATTTATCCAATGGAAACTTGGAAATTGCATGTCAAGAAATAATATGTAGTAAAAAATTAGAGTTTTTATATTACTTACATGATGAATATCAATAGCATCCAGGAACTTTTCAAATGTATTAACCCATTCTTGATGACTCCAAACAGGTGGTGCATCTGCAGCAATCACTCGATAACCCTATTCTCATAAAAAAAGGTGATTAGATATGAATAAGAAATGACATTGCTGAAAAGATTTTATTTTAAATTTAACTCAAAGTTCAAACATAAATCTTTTACAGAAAATTAATAGTTACAATATACGCTGCACAAATAATTATAGCATACACTGTCTGCCCACAATTCAAATTGCTTATATTTATTATTATCCACCCATGATCCAAAAAATCGGGTCTAAAGCTATGATGGACCATTTGACAAAGTCACTGTTGACTTAATAATTGTACACTGTACAGTCCTGTTGCAGGGCCAAAAACAGCAGCAAAATGGAGTCAATGGTTGAATACTTATGCATATTCATGTTCCTTTCAAATAGCTATACAAGTTCAAAAAAATGGCATCACGTTTCAAGTTCTTCATATGAGAAAGTTATGGCTCCAGGAAGGTTGCTCCTGAAGTGCACTTGACATGTTTTTAACTCGCTTAAATGATGGCTGGGTTATTTTGGAAGCTTATTAAGGGTATACAATCATCCTATGTGGCAAATAAATATCCTACAAGCATCCAAATCACAACAGCAACGACATAAATGATAGCAAAAATTGACATGATTAATAAAAAAACGCCCAAGAGTGACTTTTGGCATTCCAAAGATGGTGATGCTTTGGTTTTGGTATTTGACCTTCTATATTCTAACCTTTGGGAAAATTGAGGGGATGTCTTGGCTACCTTCTCCAGTCTGGGAGAGAGGAGACAAATGGACATTCTTGTTGGTGGTGTTAGAGCCAGTTTTATAAGACATAGCATGTGTATGCAAGTCTGATACAGCGGGGAGTGCTTATTGAGGTATTTGTGAGCTTTTTAATGCATTGTGGAGCATGTTGACACCAGGTTGGTCATCGTAAGACCTCTGTAGTTCCTTTTTGCATAGTGGAACAAGAAGTATTTGTTTCCTAGACTCGAGTTTTTGATTCAGAGTGGGTTTTCTTCAGATTATATGTGTGTGTGTGCCAAATTTGTGCATGTTGTTATATTTATTTTCCACACTTGTTGATGTTAATATCTCTACCTAAGCGTTTACCACATGTTGAAGTTGCTAGCATATCCATTGTGAATTGGATTAGGTGCTAGTTTAGTTTGTTTCAGGTATTGACATTGATTGAATCCATTGCGAAGGGGCTGAGTGTGGCATTGCCACCCTCTTTAGGAATCAATCCACCAGATATTATGTAAAAAGATGATGAGTATTTCAAATCAGCACTTATGGTTCTGCTTTACACACCAGAAAGCTGAAACGTATATGGTAAGGATGGACACTAATTACTCGAGAATGACAAATATATTGACAAAACAGAAAATCCAATACAATGGAACATCCCACCAATTATGTGAAAAATTAGAAGAATAGTCAAACAAAACACACAGTACCTCCAGGCTCCCTTAATTGCTACTTCTAATTGATATACATGCATACATATACATATTGAGTCACATACAACCTCACTCCTTACCCATATAAGTGCAAGTTCAAGATCACTATATCCCTATATATACAAGTGCAAAGCCATAGTACACTATTCTCCACAACTCTTGGTGCATAAGCATTTGCTGATTTTTTTTCAACAAGTTTATTTAATCCCTTCTCAACAATACCAACTGCAATCACCTTGTTATTATAGAGTGCTGTGACCATGCATACGTTGCCTTGAAAGATTCTTTGTTATTTCACTAACAAACTATAGCATCCAAGAGTGAATGCAAGATGAAAACAGTTATATAACTTGACAAGATAAAAATGATTACATTATAATCAAGCCTTTATAGAAGCTTTTTGCCCTCCAACCACTTAACTACAATATAGGAATCAACTATCTCTCAGATACCTTCCACTCTAAACAACTAATCACTACCCAACTACCATACTAATATAACATTACATTAACCTACTACCACAACAAAACAAAAAATCTGGATCAACACCAACACAAACAAAAGATTTTTGTTCATGTCAGGAACATTAAGAACATTATTGAAAGTATAACTCATAGTATTGTTCTAACTTCTATGTGAAACAAAACGAGTTGCATGGACACGGATACGGTATCGAATACGGATATGGTATTGGATACGGATAAGGCTATTTTTCAAGACCCCTAATATGGATACGGCTAGATACGACATATAAATTAGCAATAAATAATATTATATAATTTAAATTTAATATATATTTAACAAATATATTATATATTAATAAATTAAACTTTAAAATATAAATAAATAAAAGTTTAAAATGTGAAGTACAACAAAAAAGCCAAAAATTAAAAAAAGTATCACCAGTTAATAAAATTTGCCTAATCCTCCATTGCTTGTTGACACTATATCTCCAACTTGAGAACGAATGCGATTATTTGAGTAAATACAATCACGTAGAAAGACATTTCCGATCATGTGCATGTTGGTCGAAAGTAGTTACCTGCAACAAGAAATCAGCATGCCAACTCATGGAACAGTTGCTTGTGGCAATTTTTATCATTCTAGGGTTAATATTTTTGGGATAGGACACAAATATCATGAGAATGCCGCATCTGCGTGTATCCGGCCCGGGAAAAAAATAGGGTTTTTTTGTTACGGCCGGATACAGTATCCAAGACGTATCTGAGCCATATCCTATGAGTATCCATATCCAATACGGCAATACGTGTACCAAGGGTCAGAGAGGGTGGAGTACCCGGTAACTGTGCAAAAATCGCTTCATCCTTTAACATAGTGAATCCAACCATCACCTAATGAAACGGATTCACTTCTACTTTTATCTTCAACAAAAGTTATGACCAGTCTCTGTGACATATATCATTTTGGGATGCACCTAAATCGAAATACCAAAATATTTCCATTATGCTCTCTTCCAGGGTGTATTATAACTGCATTTAAAAATATTATTTGATGATATATTACTACTGTTGTGCTTGTCTTTGCCTTTGATCCTGCACTGGATGCACTCTCTCTACTGTCTGAGGTTTATGCTTCTATCTGACCCCACCTTTGCTCTTTATGCAAAAGACATGTTAATTGCTTGTCAAAGTCATGTCTTTGTGTGTCCACAATCAACTGCAAGGTTTCAACAAATGAATCGTGATGACGGCAAGCTTATTAAGGTCAAAGCTACCATATCTTCATCATCTTCTAGTTTATCAATAGCAGACAACTAATCACTAAGATCATTCAACTGCAACAAGCATTCAGAGATTGATCCTCCTTCCTGCAACTTAGTAGACAAAAAGAGATTCTTAATCTGGCCAGCTTCTGGCATCTACTTCTTGTTCTTTAGACTTATCCACAGTGCTGGCACTGAAGTTGCATTCCGCACTTTGAAGCATTAAAGCTTGTTTATGTCTTCTATCATAATCTACAAAGTCATCATCTGAACTCTCTTTTTTGTTCAACACAATTTGGTCGAGGTCTCAATACATGAAACATTTTCCCAGTCAATTTTGTGACTCAAGCAAAAACTAGCCTTATAGATTGGCCATAATTAAATCAAGAAAAAGAAGAATTTTCCACATCACAATACTATACAGAAAAAACAAATCCTCAAACAATTTTGGCCAATACAATTTAATTGAAATTATACAATTTCCAATTAAACACAGAGCATTGGACTTCAAATCAACATTCATCCTCTATCTTTTAGAAACATGCCAACCAAAACTCAAGTTTTAATTGACCCCTTGTAATGTTCACTTCTTAAAAAAAAACACAAATTCTAAAACAGTTTTGATTAAATTGCAACTATACACTAAATCACATAAACAAATGATTAGCGTAGAAGAATTAGGGCAAAGTTAAAAGCCACCCAACCATCAAACAAATGCTACCCTTGCACTTACCTTTTGCAAGTTGCCTACACAACGCCTGAGTTTTTCCTCACTCCTCTCTCCTTGCGCTTCTTCTGCAAAGCTGATCACCAATTGTGCCCTGTCTCAAATGCCTTGATCACTCCTCACATGTGACCAAGAATTTTCATTCAGAGCTCACGCCTGTATCCACACGTCACTTTCAACTCATTTCTCCCAGCTGCTGCTCACACCTACCTCACATAAATACAGATTAATTGTGCCCTGCTTTTCAACCATCCATCCTAGATTATTGAGTTGTTGGGATATGTCTCGCCTGAATTAAAGCAAACTCTCACTTCATGCTGCCCATAGGCAATCTACAAGCGCACAAAAAGGCTGCCTCACTCTAATTTGAATGCAAACAAAATCTTTTCCTATGCAGTGTTTCAAACAAAATTAATCACACTTCTTCTAGCTCACGCCTCATACCTTCTTCACCTTGTTCCTAGCTCACAAGGAAACTCTCCAACAAATCCACTTTCAGTTGAATTCTCAGCACTCAAAAGATTGGCTTTGATACCAGGTTAAATTAAAAGCACAAGGCATAAAATTAAATTGCATATACCGCTATATATAAGGTGCAGACCCATAACAAATATCATGTCATGTCCCCTTTTTTAGAATTAAAAATTAATAAAATTGGGCCCAACCACTTTATATTATTATAGGTCCTATGTAATAAAAAGTGTTTTTAACACTTTATGCAAATGTAATTCTAAAAGGAGACCTATGGATGTAATTCAAAAAATATAAAAAGCAAAAGAAAAAGTATTTTAATACTTGGAGGGAAAATAAAATTGAAATTAAAAAATAAAATAAATAGAGGGCCCGAAAAAGGCAACTATAAAAGAAGGACAAAGGCATCAAGCAAATCATCCGATTTATCATTTTCAATTATTCCTTCCAATTTGGAGTTTTCCCAATATTCAAGGATGGAAACCCTTGATGCTGGTGATCGGAGGACGAAAACCCTTTAGTTTCCATCACAAGCTTGAGGATGAAATCCCTCTCACTCAATTGGAAGCAGTTCTATTCAGGTATCGCGCTTGGGCTTATTGATTGTAGTTGTTCGTTTGAGTTTTGCAAGCAAATTGTTATGTCAGTTATACTACTGGAGTTCACAGATTTCCAATTCGAGTTTGGTGTTTTTAGTTTGATTTAAATTTCCAGATCTACACCTTGTACCGGGCACTAGCCACATTTCATATTACAATATAAGTGTTATTGTTTGATATTAGTATTTGGCAAGTGTTATATTTGCATTGCAAATATTGTTCAGTAGCATTACATGAAACCAGATTTAAATAAATTCTAGAGATTTCTATTCTATAAATTTCATGGTATTGATATCCTTAAGCTGCGCATCAATTCATGTTATGTTTGAGCTAACTATTGATCACTTACACCAATTCATGTGAAGGTGGCGACTGTTTTGGGAGACAAATATAAATTGCAGCACTCCCTCACATTGGATCGCAGTATTAAACCTGGCATATAAGACCCAATCATGGACCTCAAGAACCTTATTTGGTTGGTGGTTCATGTTGAGGGAACATCTTCTGACATCCTACAGACCCATGTCTTCTTACTGCAACCTGTCATAATTGTCCATCTTACCTTTGACAGATTGCAGCTTTTGAGGAGTTACCTGCCAATAAACTGGGAATGAAGTGGCAGCATCTCTTAAGTTATTTATGAAGCTCTATATGCTGCCGCTAGAGACAAAGATTATTGAGTCAACAGGGGCCGTTGATTAAGTCTTCGACACCATCTTCAGCTCGACTGTTATTAGTGTTAGATTCCACCGTGCTGGGCGCAAGTATCATATGTCACTGGCATTATTCAGAGATCCAGCGCACACCCTCTATTGGTTGCATAATATACAAGATTATATTGCTCTATTCAGTCTGCATCTGTTGGTGTGGACACTTTAAGGTATGCCTGTAACATCTAATGTGCACGATGATCTCCTTGATACAAATGAGTTTATCATGTATTAGTACCCTACTGTTTGGATCTGAAAACCTGCCAGTTGATTATTTATTACCAGCTAGTGTGTAAGGGATTCAACAATTCAGTGACACATCAAGTGTGTGATATCCCCAATGGGATCTGCTGTAGCATAAGTTCTGCCCTGAATTTCTGCACTTGACAAATCTGCCCTAACCCTAGTTCTGCTGTACAAATTCAGACTTGCAACAAATAATGATTTCACCACAATGAATGCTCATAGAACAACATAAAGCATCATAATATATTCGCCTCACTGCCTAGATCAGTTACACCATGGAGTAGCAAGCAAATAACATGACAACATAAATGCCCAAGTACACTTGACTGATCTGCTATAATAAATTAGATCTGCTGCAATATATATGACTGGAAATGTGAATATGTCCACCACAATAGAAGCCTATTAACCCAGAAATATATTATTGTCTAAGGGCAACACATACATAGCAAAATAGTGATGAAATTATGATTATACTAGCCTCTTCTCTAGACTGATCTGCAGCAGCCTGAAACCCTAGGCGCAGCAGCGTGAAACACACAGAAATCTGCCCTTAGGATACTCCTTGTCACTGCAATGAAATATCCCAAAGACTGGTTGAATGCACAAATGGACTTCCGTCATGAAATCCTCACAAAAGCTGGTCTGATTTGCTTCTCCACAAGCAGGTCTGCAATAATGAACTTAATTAATTGAATGGGGTCATCTCTATTCCAAGTTGAGGGGCCATCTCCTCAAAGCAAGACAAAGGACTGAAATCCTTATGCCAATGTGTAGAAATCAGAACAAGACAAGTCGATGATTGATGCCTTTGAAATGCCAAATGAGTGGGTATATATACACATTATATCTTCATAATTCCTCTAGGCCGACCTAGGTATGAGTACTTTATTTTTTATTACAAATATCCTCCTTAGAGGACCAACCAGCATTATGGAATCTAGGCGCCCAAATCAAAGCAAATGAAGAGTAGTATTTCATTAGTTTTATTTCTCCTTCAAGCGCCAATGGTAAATTGTCCCTTAAGCAAGAGGATCAAACATTAATTATTATTTTATTGTTCCTTCATCAGCACCCAAGGGGAATATATACTATCCTTAGCCTTATGATGGAATCCATTCGCCCAAGTAGAAGAATCATGAGGAACGCCTTAGGGAGAAATAGAATAATGTGTTATTGATGTGCCCAAGGTGAATAGTGATCTCCAAGGTGTTGGGACTGAAATTCCCAAGGTACTTTTTGGCAAATATTAAGTTTCAATCATCCAAAGATTTCAGTATGTGAGCATATATGGAAAGATCCATAGTTGTTTTCAAGCAGAAATTAACAATTGAATTGATAGAAATATTTGGATTTGATCTATTCTGATTCCTAAAGACTTAATATAACATGGTTGAAGTGCACATTTAAACAAGGAAGTGAAAAGTTACAAACCTTGTTGAAAATAAAGGAAAAATGGCATTAAGTACCAGAGCTGAATATGGGTGAATTCCTTGTCGAAAATGCATAGGGGTTGCTTTTTAAATCATCTTAAAATTCCCCGTATTTTGCAAGTTATGTATGTTTTTGGTAAAATGCATTGTGGTATGGGTTCGTATGTTTGTATATACAAAGTCGTTTGTATATACAAAGTCTCTCATATACAAAGTGGTTTGTATGTTGTCATTGTATGATGCATATGCAAAATCCCTTGTATATCGGGTCGTGACATGGTCGCATGAAGGAGTCATCGGGTTGATGCATTGTTTACTAGTATACATTTGGCTAACTTTTTATTGTTACATACAAGGTGGACCCGACGAGGTTAAAAGTTGAAATGTATTTTCTATCGGGTCCGCTGCTTGTATGTTATGTTTGTATGTTTGGCAGAACGCAACATACATTGCGGTACATACAAGGCGATATGCATTGACCGGAATCGAAGCAATTATGAATTAACGTTAAGTCTTTGTATGTTTGCGCTTTGTATGTATGTTGAGGTATACATACATTGCGTTACATACAAGGCGAATATGCATACCACAGAACTGAAAGATTATGAAATATGGTAAAATCGTTGTATATTTCATGTATTGTATGTTTCAGGTTATACAGGGCTAATATACATACCGTGGATTTGAAAAAGTATGAAATGAAGTTAAGTTGTTGTATGTATCGCGCTTTGTATATGTATGCTTTCGGAGACATACATTCTAGTATACATACATTGCGATATGCATTGAACTTATACAAATGGCGGAACCGAAAGCAGTATTAAAATTGGTTTTATCCTTGTATGTTTCAAGCCTTGTATGTATGTTTCAAATACATACATTGCGGTACATACAAGCCGGAACTCAGGAGAAATTAAAATCCGATATATAGGATGCATCCTGACTCATTGTATATCGGAATATACATTGCACTTTATGCAGGTTGCGGAACTGAAAAGTTATGCAATGAGATGTAATTGTTGTATGTGTCCGCCTTGTATGTATGTTTCGGGACATGCAAAGCAAAATATACAAGGCTACATACAACTCGGAATCCAAGAAAGATTAAAGTTTAGTTAAACCAATGCATCAAAACTTAAAGCATATCGGAGGATGCATATACAAGTCGGAATCGAAAGGGGCTACATAATGCGATTTATAAAATAAGAAGTCCGAAAGGAAGATACAATTGAATTTGTATGTATCGGGCATTATTTATAAAGGTTGGATATAAGTAGTGGGTCCCGCCGCTTGCACATTTGGCTTGTATAAACAATGTATATGTTCGATATGCCAAACTATTGTATATACAAGACATGACTTGTTATCACCGGTTCTCTTTACCGTTTCTAACAGTCACCTCTTGTATCCAACACTCACATACATTCTTAAAGATACATTTGCGATATACATTCGCATTACACCTTCGGTAAAACAAAATGCACCTTACACCGATACAAAATACAGAAACCCTAAAATGACATTTAATCCGAATGGTTAAGATATTTTTCTGACATTTGAAAAATGGAATTTTTGCAGGATACACACAGCGGGGATTAAGTTGTATAAACACTCACGAAAGGATCTTGAGCAACTGATAAATTATCGATAAGGGAAGTAATTATTTGAGTAAATATATTTGTCTAAATAAATTTGTTTGGATTGTTTGATCAGACATTAATTTGTGTTTTATCTGGTCTTTTTAGGATAATAAAAGAGTCCTCGAAGGAGATTAAGTGGAACTACAATTAAAGAGCTTTGTTTGATCCTGTAATGGTTATCCATTTGGTGATTAAAGAGAAGTATTAATTTTCCTGAATTTGTTTATTAAGACAAATATTGTTGTTCGGTTATCAACCATCACAACTGTTGTAACTGGTCTGAAGCTTGTATGTCACTCTTTATAAGAGATGACCAAGACCAGAAAAGGATATAGAAGATAGAGGAAAATAGATAGAATAGGAGGAGATTACAAAACAGAACAGGGGATACTATAGATTAGATTTGAACAACAATGCTAGTTCATTTTTAATATATTTTATTTCTGGTAGACCATGTGCAAGCATTCTCTGATGAAGTCAAGTCTGTAAGCATGAAGCAATGACTGCAAATTTCGGTATCAACTATCTGTTAAATTTATTCAATTATATGACTGTCTCCTTTCAAAGTTTTCTCTGTTATTCAATTTGAGTTATCAAGTATATCTTCAAGTTGTCTATGCACATTTGCTGTTATAGTGTGATAAGATTAATTGGTTTCTGCTTTCAGAATTAAATCCTTTAAATCTGTCACAGTAACTGTGAAGACATTGTCATGGATCTGTAAGAAGAGTCATATAGTTAGGGTTTATATTCTGTCTCCAATTTTTGATAAATCTGTTACAATTGCAGTATTATTCTGATAGGTTCCTTCAAGCAGGGATTAAATCCTTTTAGATGAATGCAGGTAATTTGATTTTGTCAATTGGATATATATAAGTATGGAATACTAACTATTTCCTTGCAAGGTTGTACAAGTTACATACATATTCTTTTTACCAAACAAACAGTTATTAATTTCATGATCATACTGACTCTATATTCAATAAGGCACTAGTCTAGTTTTTTCATCATCACTTATACAATTTCACTTTAGATTTACTTAGTTAGATTGTATTATTGTTTTAGCATTACAATTTAGATCATTTAGAATTAATTTATTGTCTTTTTCATTTGTTTTGTCATTTGTGCCATTATCAATAGTTAGATCTACTCTGATTAAAGTAGTAATCATCTCTTTATCTGCTTTATTGATTAGAGGTTTACTCGCCTAGGTCCGGCAGAGCTTGAAGTGAAGGGGGTTTAGCCATATCTACCCCGTGTCAGTTAGCCAAAAACGTCAAGAGAGCCTAGCGCCCTCTTAGGGTTAACGACCTGTGTTTTTGAGACCTAACACAAGGCATCAAAGATGAAGTGATGTTTCCAAGACAAGGCATCCATATGAAAGTCATCCATGTGATGAAGTCCAAACTCCAATATGAATCCGTATGAAAGCTCCATAGAAGGCAAACCATCATAAGCCAAATATCCATGAGAGGGCACCCGAAGGTGAAGTGATAACATCCATACATATGTGAAACTCGAACCTCAGTCTCAAGACCAAATAACAGACCTCCCAAGTACTGACTTCGAAGAAGACAATCCTCAACACGCCCAAGTGATAAGCCATCTCCATGGCCCATGGTGTCCCCGAGATGTCCTGGAGTGAGATGGAACGCTAGTTGGAGACCATAGGTGACCATTCCCAGAATGGGGACATGACAGTCCTCCCTTCTTGGGAATTGCTTGTCCTCAAGCAATGGCAAGTGTGAATGCTGTGAGATAGTGTCAAGTGACATGTATCTCCATCTGCTTGCATGCCCGGCAACCGGTCTAACAACCACTGGTGGTTGCATCCTCCAAGAAGTATGCTTGCAACCACAAATGCAATGACCTCCAATGCTCCCAAGGTGCCACCTCCTGAGAGACAAAAGCAGGTCCATCCAGGAGTCTTAGAGAACATGTGATGAAGAGTGTGATCCTCAAGGCATGACCACAAGTCCCCAGACTTCCGCTGCGCTACTCTGATATGCTCATCAACATTCCAATGAAGTAGTGTGCCAATCATGTCACCACCCAAATCCCAAATCATCCTGTCAGATATGAAGAGGAAAATACATCCCACAATATGATCATCAATCCAATCCTCCATCAACCTCACATCAAAGTGCAAAATCCCCAACGTAGGTGCCTCAAAGGGTGAAATGGCTCCTCCAAGGTGGCTGGTGTGTATCAAGACAGCTAACTCCCGGCTGAATACAATCTCCAAATGGTAGCCAACTATCCCTCCAAAGGCATAGAATGAAGAAGTACCATCCGAATGCCACTCTTCAAGGATGAAGTGTTAGTAAAACACCCAAGCAAACGCCAACAACATGAAACCCATGCACCATGCAATAGCATCTACCCTCCAAGTGTACAAGACAACATCATGTGCTAGGGCATCATCCATGTCTCCAACTCCAAACCCTAACACCTCCAAAGTAGAGATGAGAACAACATCATACCTCGGTGCAAGAGTCACCCATACCTCTAAGGTGTACTTCTTCGATGCATAAAGCTCCATAGACAAGCATAGGGCAGCCTCAGGTATCCACAAAAGATGATGGAGCTGTGTCATAGCATCTCTCAACATTGTGCCATCTCCATGAATGGTCAAAGAGTCATCATTAACGAAGGCCCTTATGACTCCCTCTTCAAGTGAAGCCATGATGTAAGTGGCTGATCCACTAAGTGTTGCCTCCAAAGCCTCACCAAACTGCCAATGTCAATGCACCATGAAGTGTACTAGCCATCTTCAATCAATGTGAAGAGCAGACCCCTATGAGCTAGGGCTGGAATATCAAGATCTCCATGCTTCCTTCCAACCCTTATGCCGTCACTCAGCTGAAACATAGCAATATCATGGTGCAGCTGTACCTCCATAGCATGTCTCACAACAGCAAAAGTCTCCATGGTATGCATCACAAATCTTAGCTTGACGTAGAAGCCATCAAATGAAGATACCTCTCTCAACTCATGTTCATGTGTAAGGGCTGCCAATAGGTGATTATGTAAGTGCCAAGGACTGCTGCTGCAACTCAGAAAATCAGAGCCTCTATCACACCTCCCTATAGTGTCTTCATCCTCCTTGAGCTTCATCATCAATGCTGTTGCAACTTCACCACTCAAGGCTGATCCAATACAATACTTTCCATGGAAAGCATCAGCCTTAAGGTTGATCCTTATATCTGATATATCATGAAGAAAGGGACTGCTGTTATAACTTAGAAAATCAGACCCATCCATGTACCTTTGAAAAACATCTTTGCAGATCCGCATCTCCTCTTTCTCCTTGATTAGGTCATCACCAACTAGGGCAGGACCAAGGCATGTCTTTAATGAAGATTCATGTATGTTAGGTGTCATCAACTCAGTCCTATGGCAGCAATCTAAGTCTCCCTGTTTACCATCCATTCCATGAAGTTGTCCCATGCAGGTGGCTGCTATAGGCGATGTGTATGTGAGTGCATACATCATGTCTTCCTCCCTTCTCAAAGCCCGGACATATACCTCGCACAATTTGAATAGATGATCATTATCCATAAGGGGCTGCAAATAGTCATCCTCTGTCACATCCACGGACCTTTGAAACTTTTGAAACCTTGTGAGGTAGAGGTCTTCTCCCATGTGCTCATCCTTCCCTTCGATCTTCAAGTGATGTGGCTCAATCATAGCATGATCACACATCCGTGAGTCAACTTCTTCTTGATGCCCAAGTGTGAAGTCTTCATGATACTCTATCAAAGGATCTCCATCAAAGTAGAAAGTTGAGTCTTTAATCTCATGATCCTCCTCGATGGTTGATGAAGATGAGTGCATCCTTATGACCTCTTTGTCTTGCCATACCGCATCAAACTCATCCAACACACTTTGATCACTTCCCTTCTTATGAACAAGGTCCACCTCACGGGTACCTACACCATCATTTGATTCCATGCCAGTATGATGCAAAGGTAATGAAACACTATTGTCCAATGAATCCATACCTTGCTGAATGACAACCTCCGTGATGGCATGTTCTTCTTCATATGATCATGGTGAATGTCATCTTCCAATGAAACTCCTTCATACAAACCCTGATCTTCCATGGCAACATCTTCTAAGGCTTGGTCTTCAACATGTGTGGGCTGCAAACTCTTCCATTTCCTCTTCATGGGGCTGATGTGTATCCAAGGCTTTGACTTCTTCAGTTGCTGACCCATTGTGTATTTCTGCATGACACAATTCATGGCTGCTCCTTGTGACCATCATCATGTACACTCCTAGTTTGTCTTCAGCTGTCTCCTGCTCTTCATCTTGGACTTTAATAGATAAGTCTTCTTCTTCAATATGTAGCTCTTCTTCAATCTTGTTCTCGTGTAGCTGAAGTGTAACTATGTCAACTTCTCCTCTAGGGCTGCTAGCTGATCGCTGGTTGACCTCCTTATGCCAATCATTATCAAATGATTCTTCATGATGCCACGGACTTTTCTTCTTATAATTGCTTCTTCCTCTTCGGCTTTCTCTCTTCTGGATCATGTAGTCTTCGAAACTGATTTTGTTTTGCACACGCTCAGGTAGGGCATCATACTCATCGACCATAGCCATCAAGATTTCATTAAAGGGTACATTTTCTTCTTCCACTTCTTCTTCTTTAGGCAGGAAGGTAGGACGCAAAGGCCTGTCCACTGTAAGTGTATGTGACCTATCACGAGGTGATTCTGCTACACGAACAACACCTGTATTGCCTCCATTGTTGTTCTCCAAAGCTCAGAGCATCCTTTCAATATTCCGATTGGACTTCTCAATATCACGCCTTATCCGCTCCATGTCCTCTCTAAAAGAGTTGCCTTGTCTTCTAGCATCCATGGCTTCAGCTCTTCTTCGGCAACGGACTAATGCAATCTCTCAAAACCCATAGGCTGGCAAGATCATGGCTCTGATACCACTGTGATATCCCCAATGGGATCTGCTGTAGCATCTGCACTTGACAAATCTGCCCTAACCCTAGTTCTGCTGTACAAATTCAGACTTGCAACAAATAATGATTTCACCACAATGAATGCTCATAGAACAACTTAAAGCATCACAATATATTCGCCTCACTGCCTAGATCAGTTACATCATGGAGTACCAAGCAAATAACATGACGACATAAATGCCCAAGTACACTTGACTGATCTGCTATAATAAATTAAATCTGCTGCAATATATATCACTGGAAATGTGAATATGTCCATCACAATAGAAGCCTATTAACCCAGAAATATATTATTGTCTAAGGGCAACACATACATAGCAAAATAGTGATGAAATTATCATTATACTAGCCTCTTCTCTAGGCTGATCTGCAGCAGCCTGAAACCCTAGGCGCAGCAGTGTGAAACACACAGAAATCTGCCCTTAGGATACTCCTTGTCGCTGCAATGAAATATCCCAAAGACTGGTTGAATGCACAAATGGACTTCCGTCACAAAATCCTCACAAAAGCTGGTCTGATTTGCTTCTCCACAAGCAGGTCTGCAATAATGAACTTAATTAATTGAATGGGGTCATCTCCATTCCAAGTTGAGGCGCCATCTCCTCAAAGCAAGACAAAGGACTGAAATCCTTATGCCAATGTGTAGAAATCAGAACAAGAAAAGTCGATGATTGATGCCTTTGAAATGCCAAATGAGTGGGTATATATACACATTATATCTTCACAATTCCTCTAGGCCGACCTAGGTATGAGTACTTTATTTTTTATTACAAATATCCTCCTTAGAGAGCCGACCAGCATTATGGAGTCTAGGCGCCCAAATCAAAGCAAATGAAGAGTAGTATTTCATTAGTTTTCTTTCTCCTTCAAGCGCCAAAAGTAAATTGTCCCTTAAGCAAGAGGATCAAACATTAATTATTATTTTATTGTTCCTTCATGAGAGCCCAAGGGGAATATATACTATCCTTAGCCTTATGATGGAATCCATTCGCCCAAGTAGAAGAATCATGAGGAGCACCTTAGGGAGATAATAGAATAATGTGTTATTGATGTGCCCAAAGTGAATAGTGATCTCCAAGGCATCAAAGATGAAGTGATGTTTCCAAGGCAAGGCATCCATATGAAAGTCATCCATGTGATGAAGTCCAAACTCCAATATGAATCCGTATGAAAGCTCCGGTGAAGGGAAACCATCATAAGCCAAATATCCATGAGAGGGCACCCAAAGGTGAAGTGATAACATCCATACATATGTGAAACTCGAACCTCAGTCTCAAGACCATATAACAGACCTCCCAAGTGCTGACTCCAAAGAAGACAATCCTCAACACGCCCAAGTGATAAGCCATCTCCATGGCCCATGATGTCCTCGAGATGTCCCGGAGTGAGATGGAACGCTGGTTGGAGACCATAGGTGACCATTCCCAGAATGGGGACATGACAAAGTGTGCAAGTCCCCATTGAATCCAGTAATGCATAATATTATCTAAGGGAACTAGATTCTGTGTAGAGACTGTTAATGCTGATTACTAATGGGGGAGAGCCAATGTGCTGGTTATAATTTATTCTGTTGGCTTTAATCATTTCAGCATCAAATTATCCAGATTTGTGATCATAGTGATTGGTTTGTCATGTGAAGACTAGTATAATTATTCCCGAGGTTGGTATTCCTGATTGGCATTCATTGATTTGGAGTGAGTAGTCATATCTTACATTGATTTTTCCAGCTAACCCCATAAGTTTGTCAATTATCTGGTTGGGAACATCTCGTATCACACCCATGTAACAAATACACAAAGAAACAAATGACTCCATGATTTGAATAGACAGAACAATCTACCTTTTTTAGCAAACTTAAACAACCACTAGTTTCCCTGTCGTCGATTGTATTTGCTCCAAGGCAACATTGCCTTTCCTAGGTTTATTATTGTTCTAGCCCTAGGGACATGCATTTCTATTTTGGTACACCCCCTATTGTTAGACCTAGTTATTATTAGACTAATTGTAGTTTGGTTGGTTGTCGACAAGGTGTTTTGGAAGTAGTTTGTAGTTGGTTGTTGACAAGGCAAGGCCTTTTTATTCGTAGAAGGTAATTACATACAGGGTAAAAACAATTGTTTAAATCCATAATAGAATGGCACTTATTTAACCTAGCATTGAATACCTTTAAAGGAAAATATAATGTGAAACACACTAGAAAAAGTTTAACTGGATCTACTTAAAGTCCCATTGATCTACGTTGAACACTTGTAGACCTTCTTATACTTTCTTTCTTTCTTTCTTCTTAAAAAGACGTTTTATAAATATAATTCAGTAGAAGAAACTGGATCTTAAAATCTAGATTTGTTTAAGAATTACATAGAAACGTGTTATTCCCTTGTGACATTGCACCTATACATCACTCACAAAATTGAGATTCCTAACATCAAGAAATCTAACCAGACTTTTGCACCATCAACAAGAGAAACAATAGATACTAGCAAGAAACAAGAGACACAAACAACAAACAAGAGAGTCGATAAAAACAAATTTTCCAATGGAACAAACAAAGACAAAGTCAATAAAACCCAATTTTTGCACTATCAATGAGACAAACAAGAGTCCCAATCATATTAGCATACCTGGGAGAAACCGCAGTTAACCACAGCCCGAGGCTGGGGCCATGCCAGTTTATACCAGCCAACCGGTTTTTTCACCAACATCATATTAGCATTACCTGGGAAAAACCACAGTTAACCGCAGCCCAGGGCTGGAGCCATGCCATTTTAAACCAGCCAACTAGTTTTTTCACGAACCCAGTTTTTTGGAAAAAAGCTACAGGTTTTTGAAAAAAACCAAGAAAGTTCTGCAGGTTATTCACTAGCCTGAGAATAAACCACAGGTTTTCCCAGGGTTTTTCATAAAACACGCCCCCTTTGCCTGAAATGCCTGGGTTTTTCATTTACACCTCATTTTTTCATTTAAAGCCTGGGGTTTTTTAACTTGATTGAGAATGTGAGAGTAATTGGCAACATTGAGCAAATTCTTTACTCCTGTCTTATGTCTGTTTCTCTTTGTACGCACTATATTTGGCATGAAATAACAATAACAGTTTTTTTCCATACTTTTACAAATATTTTAGCATTTTTTATTTTGTTGGGTTTTTCCATTGTTTTCCCATTTTACATCCGAGTGATTGAATTCCATTTACACTTTCAGTTTGCCGTGTGAATGCAGTGTAAGCGGAATGCTACTATGGTCTCAATAATCATAAAAAACAGTGGTATCTTTTACAAATGTGCAACAAACAATTTTGCAAAATTTCAAGAGCATGTTAATGCTTGTGTTGACTAAAAAATCGACATATATTGCAAAGTAGAATGGCCTATTACCCACACAACTACATCTGTGTGTCATACCAGCCAAAAAGCAAGCACCAAAGTACATTGATTGTATGGCATTCTTACATCCTGACATAAACTGAAAATGGAAAATGTGAAAAAAATATATATATGTATCCTTGGACTCTTTCATATTTTCTCTTTCCCAAACTTTTTATCCGGAAGACAAAAGACCTTATTCAATCACACAGTTTTGGGATGGTCAGTGCTTCATCAAGGTTTGGCAATCAAAACAAAGCAGTACAGGATTGGAGTTCACTCTTCCTGCATTTTATCTAGAAAAGAGGAAATGTATGAGCATATCTTTTGAAGATGCACCACAGCTAGGCTTTTTTGGACCTGGTTACAGGTTGAGTTCAATTTCCTTTTTATTGCTCCTCTGTCATGGCATGGACCCCTACTAGGAGACTCTTGGATGATTAGAGACAGCTGCAAAAATATTTGGCAAATGATTCAGCTGGCATCCCTGATTTTTCTGTCAAAGAAAGATCAGAAGTATTCTTCCCCACTCTATATTGAAAGCAAGATTTGGCTCTTCAAGTCAATGCCAAGTGAAGTATTTTCATCCAGCCATTGACTCTGTTGCCATTGGAGAGCAATCTTGATTCTTAGGTGTTCTCCTTCCCTTCTTTAAAGGAAGGGATCTTCCTTTTAATCCTTATGCTCAGCAGTTGTAAATTGTTGACCCATTGAGATAATATATTATTCAATTTTATTTTTAAAGGTTGCATCAAACTTACAATTAAACTTAAATACCTATACCTAAATCCAGAAAACATATGCAGGCATCTACAGTTTACCTTCATCCCCAAAAACATAATTTGTTTGTAGAAGACATCAGCTGTCCCTATAACACCTGAAAGACAGATGAGTGCTGGCACCTGCTTGGGACCATAATCATAGTATCGCCATTGCTTAAGTCCAACCTGCAGCACAAATCACATCTGATTATTTTTCAAAAGCATTTAACTGTAGAAATACTGTTTAAAAAATATTATTTACATTATCATATTGAAAGTTACTCAAAGCCAACAGCCTGAGGGATGATTATGCTATATTCCCTTGAGGCACACATTCATCATAGCCAAAACACTAAAAAGAGGTGCTTAAGTAAATTTCATGATTATCAAACCCCTTGGGAACAAAACAAACAACATAACCCGACAACAAAAATGGCCCAAGGATTTCACATAGGGGGTGATTTTCAAACAATTTCCATAGTCAAACAGAGTACCCATACTTTATATAACAATCTGACCAAATCTGAGCAGCATCACAAAAAGATGAGAAGGCCAAACCATCACCCATCCTCCTGTTTTTTCTTGCTTCCCACAAAAGCATAATGCAATCAGCCTGCACTTACAGTAAACATTGCCTAGCACTATATTAGTGGTTGTTGATGGTCTCAATGCCACTCAGTTTGCCCTTATTTGAGAAAATGTTAAACTAAAGTTGTAACTCCAATAGTTCCAGTTTCACAAACTGGTTTCAAGTGATGACTTTATTCCAGTTTCAACATGTCACTGTTATTCATCAATTCAGTTCAGCATGGTTTTCTTGCAGCTTTTTCAGAGTGGTTGCAGCAAGGCAAATCCTTTCAATATACTGTTCATCCTCCTCTCAGTTTGTAGTATCACATCCATTATTTCCTTGTATTAATCTTCCATTTTTCTAGAGAATGTTAATAACACAACAAAGTGGAGCTTCCTCAATTTCAAGGCTAAATCTAACTCTCACAACATAGATATACCTAAAACCACAAATTATGCCAAGGTCCGCAAGGAAATTCTTCAAGATCATTACAATCAAGGATAATAATACTTGAACAGTAAGTTCAATTCAGGGAAGACAGAGATGGGAACAGAATGACAGAAACAGAAAACTTGCAGAATGAACAGGGATGTTTCAGTACTTTTGGGTCAAAACCACACCTACGGAAATGACCAGGACAGATCTTCACCTGCAGAGTCAAACCCGAGATGCAGAAATGACCCCTAACTGTTGAAAACTCAGAACTGAAACAAAACAGCATTCTTTCTACTTCCAGCATCCAGAGGATTCTTCTATGGCCGAGGGGAATGTTCCAGCATCACCAACAACTATAAATTGAGGTGGAGAGTATTTGATTTGCCATGAGAGAATTGATCTAGTGTTGTATTAGGAAAATTAGATAAATTCAGCTGTTCATAGTTTGTAGAGGCTTGACAGAGTATTAAAGGAACAACAATTGGTGTACCCACTTGCTGTACTTATTCTTTCATTAATTGCATCAAAGGGAGACGACCATTTGCCATTACCAAAGCTGATTTTCCCCCTCATAGGGTTTCTAGATTAAATTCTTGAGTTATTTGTGTTAAAAAAATTATTTTCCAGCATGTTTACTTCTGATTTTTCTATAACATGGATGCCTCTGTAATAATGTCATCTGTTGGAGCAAGTAGAACAGAAAAATTAATATTTGTGGTTCTTAAATTCTACTATTTTGAGAGTTTACAGATCTTCCACTCTCCTTACTTTGTTGCCTTAATTATACTCATTGAATCTCAAATCCTGGAGAAATTCTCTGGCAGTCCAAGTAACTCTTTGTCTCCCCTCAAAAAGGATATTTTGTTCCACCATATTAGAAGTTAGTGTCCATTCTGCTTCATTTTCAGGTAACTCTGTGATGTTCCAATATTAAGGCATAGTTAAATTAAAGATTTAAACCATGATGATAAAACGATAAAAAGTTTCTTTCTTATAATTTGATGTTTTACTTTTCATGGACCACCATGATCAACTTACAACAAACGCTGAAATAAAAATATTATTCAATTATTATTATAATTTATAATCATTATAATATAATAAAATATATTATTCATAAAAAAATTATTATATAAAATATTATCCATATATTAATAAAATATTATCCATATAATTAAAATATATTATCATAAAGCCTAAAAGCTGCTTTGAGGCAGCAATCAAAGATAATATGAATGGCTGCAAACAAGGAAGGGAGTGCTAGGATAAAGGCAGTGATGGACAAATCTTAGGCAGCGGTCAATTTCCATTTATATGGAAATTTACCAAGGCAGCGGATATATCCAAGGAGACGTATTAATGAATAAAAATGAAGGAGCAACGATTAGTTAATAAAAAGCAGTGCTTAGCATGGCTGCAAGGGCTGCGGTGGTATTGAGAGGTCATAACCTTTCAAAAGGATGCCTCCAAGGATATAAGTTGGATGGGAGAGATGTAAGGGGGGCATAATATAGGAGACATAACGAAGAGTAAGAAGAATGGAGATTAGGGTAAATATATATATATGAATTTATATTCAGATCTGCACAAGTATGGAAATGGATCGAATACAAGGAGATAAACATATATCTGCTATAAATCTTTAAGCTACAGCAGAAAGACATAAAGAGATCAGCGATCAGGTCTGCATAATTATGGGAAGAAAGAAGAAGATATATCTGAGAACAATTATATATCTTTGAGCAGGCAATCAGGAAGGATTCAGTCAACAATTGGAAGGCATAAGTCCACAGTAATTCGGCCAAGGGAAGGCAACAGGTATGCATTTGAAACAATAGATAGTTATAAGCATTTAAGCCATGTAATCGGATAATTCATATGCAGTCAAGAAATCGATAACTTATAACAGTGATTTGAATTTCCTTTTCTTTCATCTGCATTACTTATGTAGAATGGACAAATAAGAACAAATAGAATATGGAATGCTAGTACTAATACAACATATATGATAATGTTAGTACTTAGTATGTATTAATGAATAATCATCTTTAATGTATTTTAGATGTAAATAAATATTGAACCTCATCATGGAGGAAAGGAAGGAGACGTAGATAAGAGGGTAAGGTTTCCATCTAAGTACCCCACCTTGGATGGATGTCAAAGCCCTGCCACCAAGGCCAAGAGGGTCCAAGTCCCGCTCTTGCGCTTAGATTGGATAAGCTGAGAACCCCACTACGATCCCCATACCATTCCTACCATAATGAGTTATTAACTATAAGGGATAAGGCATGGATAGGGAAGCAAGACAAGCACTCTACTAAGTACCCCACTTTGGTGGATGTCTAAGTCCTGCCACCAAAGCCAGGAGGGCCAAAGTTCCACTCTTGGGCTTAGTATGGGTTGGCTTGGTCAAACCTATCATGTCCCTATCCCTATGCTCTAAATGTGTTTGATATTGGAGTTGTATTAGCTAACCCTAACAATGGCATTAGTTTATATGTATATACATGCACTTGTGTTTTTTATGTGATGAGTGCAGGATCTATATTCAAGAGCATAACGAAGAAATAACTACCTGTAAGTCATCTCCCTAACCCTAATTTATTGTAATTGTGATTGTAGGGTTTAATCTAGAGCAAATCTAGAAGGGGACATTACAAAATTGATAATCTAGGGTAAAATTAGTATTGTTCGTAGAAGGGGACATTACAAACTCTACTGCCTGCTTTATCCAAGCCTTTATTCCCATTACAGGATGCCCATTTGCTGCATCAGATCTGCAGAGAAAACAACAAAAACAAAAGAACATATGGAAACAGCACCTTATTAAAGTGGAACATGCCTCAT
Organism: Cunninghamia lanceolata; assembly: GCA_027924645.1. Taxonomy (NCBI): domain Eukaryota; kingdom Viridiplantae; phylum Streptophyta; class Pinopsida; order Cupressales; family Cupressaceae; genus Cunninghamia; species Cunninghamia lanceolata. The sequence continues at coordinate 15,036,008 of BSBN01000194.1, read as the reverse complement.
CATTTGGTGTCTTCAAGGTTGGAAATAATTTATATGGATACAAACAGCAAACAAATTCCATCATTGCCGCATCTGGCACTGTCATCCCATCCCACCTTTCCAGCATTTCATCTCAACAAATTTATTATCACAAGAAACTTCATTCTTTGATTCTGAGGATCCTTATATCATTTTAGCTAACCAACTCCAAACTTGAAGAGTTTGCAGCCCAATTGACCAAAAAGTCACAATTTTGTTGGCAGTGCAAGGAACATCTTTGAAAATAGTCGAATCCAAAAATTGTTGGTGTGAACACATTAGTCTAGATTTGTCTTTTACTAGTCTAGTTTTCTTTTCTATCTTGTTCACATCTAGCATGTTAAGTTTACTTAGGGCATCTGTACTTTCCTAGTTTGGTGGGGATGTACTACACACGTGACTACATCTCCTATTGTCCCACATTGGTTGTACATTTGCATCTCTCGATGGTGTATCCTATATATAGCCACCTCTTGCTCTCATATGAGCAATCACTCTCTCTCATATCTTGTACATTGCATCCTTTTGTATAGAATATTGTTATTCTATCATTTTGGTCTTCTAGGTTTTTTCTATGATTAGCTCTTAGGCATTATAGATCTTGGGTTAGCTACTTTCTTAGCTATAATCTTACATGGTATTAGAGCAAGTTTTTGCCAAGGGTTAGTCCATTTTAAAAGATTTAGGATTGCAATTTTGTGCTTTCTTGAAACTATGTATGCTTTTCTCTTGCATCCTTGTATGATCTAGAGAATCAGAATGGTTGAAAGAAATCACATTATGGGCCCTTTCCCTTTTGGGTTATTAAAATTTTATTTGCAAGCACATCTGGTATTGTTTAGAGATTCCTTTTTGGTTGGATCTACCCTTTGTTTTGTCTAGATCGAGCTTTGGAGGCAAGATCTGCAAGGGTTTTTATTTGGGAGATGTTTGTAATTTTTTTGTAGGTAGCTGATTTTTTGGAGCATTTCGGACCAAATCTAACCCTACCATTCCGTTCAAAAGGCTTGACAACCCTAGGAACACTTGTCATTTTGTCAAAATTTGACTACTTGACCTGAGCCCCTAGAAATTTTTTTGTCCTGTATGGAAGGAATATTCTACAAAATATTCCTTGTGTATACTACTGTAAGATACCCAACTAGTTCTAACTAAAATTTTTCCTTAGATAAATTTACTTGCACTTAACTCATCAACTACTCTCACACTTAATGACATACATCAAAGATAATAACTTGTATGAATCAACTTTGAAGCTGGGTACTTGTATTATTACTTGATTCAACTTATTGCAAATGTCTCATTACAATGATGATGCCTTCAATGGCATGAATATACAATTCTTATTCAACTTAATCACAAGAAAGGCCTTGAAGCCTTGATGTTTACAATGATTCCACAATTGATCAACTCTATTGAACCCAATGATGTCAACTGGATGTTAACACCTCACAATGCAACAAGGGAGCATCACCTTGTCAGTTGAGGGAGCATCACCCCAACATTTGAAACTCGCAGGCCTCAAGATTACAAGCATAAAGCTTTGCAGAGAGAAATTCGCCAAAAGATTCGATATCAAATGAATGAGAGCTCCTTTTATAGGCCTTCAAAAGGCAATGAAGGCACGTTCTCCAAGAAGCATATTTAGGAGAATATTCCACTTGACAACTCATCCTGAATTGGCAATCTTATCCAAAGACCCTGACACGGATCCCAATGTCATCCTGACGACCAGTGAAAGTCCAGGTGGTTACAACTACCTTTTCTTCTGTCTAGGTGCCAAGTTGAGGTGTCTGAGATATGAAAGTGCGCCCTTGTGTGAGCTCTAGGAGCCAAATGAGATTGGAGAAGACAAAAAGTGCACCTAAGTGTGGGAACCACCAGATAACTCAATCTAAAGTTAGGCGCTTCATTAGCAGATCCTAGACAAGTGGAGCTCATGACATCTTGCTTCAAGTTTGGTGTCAGAATGGACTTAAGTCACTAGGCACATATCAGAGGGGTAACAAGTGGGAAGTGTGCCTAAGGTACTTAGATGATAGACCTTCATGTGTTGAGGCATTTAGAGTGTCAGAACAACCTTCTTTGAGGAGCGCCTTGATTGGGAAACTCAAGCAAACATCTTCTAACCCCTTTCTTAGCTAGGCGCATTCTGGAGGTGAAAACAGGCAGGAAGTGCGCCTTGCATGCATGATGGCTTTCTCTGTCAAGTCTTCAAGTCTTGTTGTTTTGGAAGGTAGAATGCCTCATCCTGGAGTGAGCGCTTTACTTCTCATGTTCAAACTTCTTCTTTTAGCTTACTCTGTAACTAGGCGCCAAAATAGGGGTCTTCAATTAGAATGTGCGCCTAGAGCCTTCTAGGCCAATTTCATCCTAGATTGGCAAGGTAGGAAGCTTCTTGAAGTTGAAAGTATCTTCACCAATCAATGTGCCATTCATTCATCCTATTGAATCTCCAATTCTTGCTTGGGCGCACATTTGGTCTAGGCATCATGGAATTTGCGCTTGGGTATGGAAATCTCATAGTACTTATCCAATCTTCATCATCAAACTAGGGGCCCTTATTGAAAGAGTTTAGCTATGTTGAGCACCCCATCTTAAGACCATTATTGAGCGCCAGAAGTAACCTTAAAAGCTAGGCGCTCATTGTAGTTTGTTTGATCAGGAAGTGGCGCTTTGATCATTTAGGCGCATATTTGATGTGGCAGGAGTGAAAACTAGCGCCTAGGTTAACTTAGGTAATTTTATGATTTCCAAGCTTGATTTGATACTCCCAGATGCCCAACTGGAGGTCCAACACTCCTGATATCACTGAATTTTGTCTTCGCAAGTTAGGCGCTCCTTTGAGGTTGCTTAGAGGCCTAAGGGCGCCTAAGACATTTACTCCAATTTACTTAGTCAAAAATCATTTTTGGAATCAATCAATCCTTTTTCTACCAAGGCGCCTTGTTTAGAATGATAAAAGTGCCTCATAACACAATGTTTCTATCTTAGGCACCATTTGAAGCAGGAGGAGAGACAAAGTGCGCCTAACCTCACTTAGGCAACTTCTAGACTTCAAAACCTTGATTCAGTGTGTTGACAGGCTTTAAGGATGATAGGGTTATCATTTTGCACATCCAAATCCTGATAGAGGACTCCAAATCCTTAGGCGCCCATTTGGGAATTTTGATGTGAAATTGGCGCCTAGATTCCAAGAGTCATGCCTTTGGCTTCCAGACTTAGCCAAATTTTAGGTTTCTGACTTTGTTCCTGCAAAACAATAAAACGGAGTTAGTCAAAAACCAATTCATTCCCTCATCATTCTGAATTAGCCTCCGGGAATGAGCAATAGGCTAATCCATTCTTCACTTGATGATCAAGCCAAAAACAGGGACATGACAACTACACAGCACTCCATCTGCATATTCTCTACAAATCTGATTAAGGGGCGTTGTATAGGCGCAAGCCCCCTATCTACGCAAGCATTGTAAAAAAATTAAAAAAACTAAAGCCTACTTGTATAGTCTTGGCTAAGTGCTTGGTACAAAACAAAATTTTAGGAGTGGGGACTGTACCCTGCACCTTGTCGTAGGGTTGTAGGGCAGTACCCACCATACCCTACACCCTACATAGGGTGATAGGGTTGGGGAGCCCCTCTCCCATATATCCCCACACCATGGTTTATGATGTGGCAAGGTTTTAAAGCTCACCACCATATGTAAAGGCAGTGCCTCCCATTGTAAAGCACAATACTACAATAGAACCCTTGTGGGTTGGTCCACGTGGCCATCAACAATCCACCTCCATTGTTTAATATATTCAGACCCCTCTAAATAGTAAATACACTTAGACACCCTCTACATAGAGATCCACCAAATTTTGCAGCGGCATTTCATATCAAAGTTGGCAGCATATTTAGCAGATCCTAATAATTCTAGCAAATCCTTTTATTTTTAGTGGTTCCTACTACATTTAACAGATTTTTTGGTGGTTTTGCCAAAACCGGCAACTTTTGCCAAATCTGGCCATGTCACTGAATTTGGTAGAGTCTTCAAATGCACAGGCCTTTTTTGTTGCACTTTTCAATATTGAAGGTCAACTTCGGAGGAGCTTTTCTCACTCATCAATGCTCTACTCTTGAGCAATTTTTTTTAACGTGGACTATTTTTTCATGAACTTTGAAATGATGTAGGCAGTTTTTTCTTTGGACGCCTGGTTTTTCAAAAAAATAAGTTTTCTAAGAGATGTTGTATAGTTCTCATTTTGGAAACTATGTAGGGTCATATCTTGCATGTATGGCCTCCTTTTTGGATACAATTTTTTGAAAGTGTGTATTTTCCTATGTAATTTGTATTGGTTCCTTCTATTTCTTCTCATTCTATAGCAACATTGAATTTTCAGTGTTTGATCATTTTTTAGATATTGTAAGCATCTATTGAATGCACTATAAGAATTGTAAACACACTAAAATAATATGCCACACATTGTATTTGCATTTTGAGGATTCTACACATCTTATTGTGCCATTATTTTACCCACATTACTTTATAAAATGCCATGGGGGATTTGTTGTGTGTGCCTTGTTTTTGCCATCACAACCTCATCTATCTTCATGAATGTGTTGTGGGTACTTCATATTGAGCATTCTAATGTTGCTTCTTCATCTTTTTGCACTACATTGTGACACATCGTTTTAGTAGAGCTACTATACCAATCCCTTGTCAACATTATAGAGGGGCATTATACTATCTGTTTGGTTTTGGAGTGAGCTATGTACCTAGTCTCTATTCTTATATACCAGGCGCATGTAGTGGCAAGTTATCCATGTATTCCAGTGAGATGGAACATGTACCATATAGACACTCTTGGATACCTGTTTATGGAAGCCACCTTCTACCTTCTTCAATTGGTCAACGTTCTTGACAGTATTGACACCTTGAGTATATTGGCACCTTTTGGGGTGCCTTCTGCATTTTTGACAACCAAATTGTTGGATTGTTGCAATATATTGGTATGAATTCACCATCTATGCAAAGTTCGAGTAGTGTTGCTTTGCTCACTCATGCAGATTTGTAGCTCTTTGTGGTGTGCCATTTGTATTTTCGACTGTCAAATTGTTACATTGTTGCAATACATTGGTGTGAATTCACCATCTGTGCAATGTTCAAGTAGTACCAATTTCATCACTCATGCAGATTTGATGCTCTTTGATCCTGATCTCTTATCCTAATTTCGACAGAAGTCCTTCGATTCCACAATGTAGCATTGTTCTTTGGTAGGTGTTTGCAACTTCTTCATGCTTCTTTCAATGGAGGCCTTCATGTTCCTAATTTTCAAGGGCAACTATTGGGGAGGATTCTCAATCCTTCTCATGTTTTCTATATTTTGGGGGGAGTTTTTCCCCTTTTCTCTGCTTATGAGAGAATATTTTGTACATGGGTAACTAATCAAGCCTATCTGAAAATTTACCTCTTTTTTTTCCTTTTCTCTCCCTAGGTTACACTTAAGGGGGGTGTTTGTGTGAACACATTAGTCTAGATGTGTCCTTTACTAGTCTAATTTTCTTTTCTATCTTGTTCACACTTAGCATGTTAAGTTTACTTAGTGTCATGTCCCCATGCTAACGATTAATAATGAAATCGATTATGCATATGAATGACCTTGAAATATAGTTATCAAATACAAATACCAATATTATATATTATTATTATTATATAATAATATAATTAACAATATAAAAATAAACATTAAATATTATTATATAATAATATAAATTGCAATTATCAATAATAATAAATATAAATCTTAAATTAAAATTACTATGATTATGATTCTTATAATATAGTAACATAAAATAAGAATCATATAATAATATTTATTTAATATACTTTAAGACTTCATTAATATGAGATGTAGGGCTTGTGGGGGACAAGGTTTGTCAAGGTGGATTAAATCTCAATTTAAAATTCCAAACAATGAAAGAAGTTTAAAATTGATAAACAAACATTTATGGAGAGGACCGATGCATCCAAAATGGAGCCCAATAGTAAATAAAACAAGAAACATCATTTATTAAGAAGACCGGTCAATTACAAAGGGGAATAATAATAGTTAAGAAATTAGAATATAAGACAAAGTCTCATTTTATATATATACAAAACAAGGTTTATGTGAATAGTGGCAGCGCTGATAACAAAAGACAAAATAATGAGGTGCTGCGATTACTACTAAGCAAATAAACATAACGGAAATTAAGATAATTTAATATTAATTATAAATGTTTCCATATATCATTACAAAGGCTGTTGATAACAGCAAAACCTTTTTAGAAAGGATGTAACCGTTGATCAATGGTCACACAACCTTAAAAAGATATAAAGGATCATAGTATCGATCAGACATTGATCCTTATAAAGCATCACTCGATCAGAAATATTTACACAGCAAACAGGAACGAAGAGCAGATCGAAAGAAGGATAGAAAGAATAAAGAAAAACATCTGTATATCTGCATTGAACCAGATCTTCCTAGCAGCAACATTGAATTATAAATCAACCTACAGTTATACTGCCAAATCCAGCCGATCAATCTATACCAGGTATGTCATAAGATAAGATGTTAGATATATATAAATGATCTCTCTAACTATAATAGAATGAACATATGTAAGTAATGAGAATATTGCATAGAATGAGAGTGTAAATGTGAATAGAATTAATATGATATAATATGAGAAAAGTGTTGTCATTTCTGATTGTAAATATGAATGGACTGTTAAATAATTACAATTATAATGCTAACCATAAAGGAATGAATGAACTAAATTTAGATATGAACATAGATATGCATAAAAGAATAAGCTCATATGATAAATGAATATAATTATGGAATCAAAGATGTTAAAAGGCATATGAGCATGATTAGCCAATTCTGATATGAAGCCAAGAGGCATCATGTGAAAAATATTAAAGAAAACTAATATGCCATTTATGAGGAATAACATAAGCAATGAAAGACAAGTTTATGACATGCTTGGAGCTGACTCAGACTCTGCCTTTAACCCCTCTATCACCTCTAAGGTATGACGTAGTTGGAATAGTTTGTTTTAGCCTAGGTATCTCTCGACTGGACGTATGTCCCTTGAGCCAAGTGATGAGGAACCCCGTGTGTAGGTGAAATCCTTGGCCCTAGAAGAACTTGTAAAAGTTAATTTTGCTCTACGGATGGTGACTCTCGTCTGGATGAGGTACTCCGTGTGTGAGTGAAATCCCATGAGCCAAATGGTGAGGGACTCCGTGTGTGAGTGAAACCTTTGGGCCTCCGTAAGAGATGGTGGAACTATTTCCTTAATGAAATCATACTTGGTGATCTAGAGCTGGTTAACGCAAGAGTCTACCATAAGTCCCTCACAAGTCATATCATGAACCAATAATAAAAAGGAATAACACATATGTGAATGTATTTATGAATTAGGAATGTTGTAATGAATGATGATGAAAAGAATTATATGAAATATAATGTGAATGTGATCTAATATGTTATAGTCTTAGTGAATTTATATTGAAATAAAAGATGAATCGAATACTAATGTTCTCTTTTACTAAGTTGAAATTGTTCAAGGTTGTGAAAAATTTCAGCTTACTAGAAGGGGACATTACACTTAGGGCATTTGTACTTTCCTAGTTTGGTGATGTACTACACATGTGATTACATCTCCAATTATCCCATATCGATTGTACATTTGCATCTCTTGGGGGTGTATCCTATATATACCCACCTCTTCCTCTCATATGAGCAATCACTCTGTCTTGTATCTTGCACCTTGCATCTTTTTGTATAGAATATTGTTATTCTGTCATTTTGGTCTTCTAGGTTTTTTTGTGCTTAGCTCTTTAGCCATTATAGATCTTGGGTTAGCTACCTTTTTAGCTATATTCCTACAAAAATCAGCAAGGTTGCCAATTTCATCAATTTTAACCTTCAAAATTCAGTTACAGTAATATCATGCATTTTCTTATCAAATATCTACAACCACATAAGAGCCACCTTCCACCATAAGTTTGGCCACATTCACATAATTTTATAGAGCAAGTTTGATACAACACAAGCCACCCACAACCTCATCAATGTCATTTGAGCCAATATCAAAACTGAGCTAAAAGATCCATGTAACAACAATAACCTTACAATCTGTAGTAAACTGTAAAACCCCCTCTACAGCCAAATATTCTTGAATGCCCTCTAGACACAATATCAAAATTAAACTTGACATGAAATTTGTTAAGGAGAATCCATCAAGGCCAATTGTCACTAAAGGGTACTTATTCATCCTGTTACAAAAAAACACTAAACAGACTCTTGCACGAAATGATGGTCATGCAAATCTTACACCAAGCAAAATCGGAACTGTAAAACCAAATAAATGCATTGGATTTTTGTACATGAATGTACCTCCTGATGACCAAGTGCTAAAAAAATGACTTTAGCACAAAATCAGATAATCCTTAGAACCAAAGAAGGGTGAAATTCGTTGACCTGAAAAAAGGGAATAAAAACAAAAGCAACTTTATAGAAAAATTAATAACTTGCAACCTACTTCCTCCACTCTATATTAGAGTACACAATGTATTCTAAGATATCAGCAGCACTACAAATAAGTGGAAATGCTGAATCATCTTTCAAAATTATTATTTCAATATGAGATCAAAAACAAAAATCCCACAGATTCCTCGCTTTGTTTCAAGAATTCCTTGGACAAGTCTCAAATTTCAACTAACCTTTAATTTACAAATGCGCAGAAACATTGAGTTTCAAAATAGAGTGAATACTAAAATGTAATTAAAAAATTTACAATGCATACATACATCGACATAATTTGCATTCATAGACACACTACCACACAATGACATCGCCAAATCTTTACACCTTATAAGTTCATAACCCTATGGGTCACCAAGTACCAAAACCCTCTTTAATTTTAGATCGCAACACCTAAGCTAGCAAAAACTAACCTCAGCGGTCTGTGCCCGAGATTTTTTCACGATGTTATCTTACATGTCATATGGACTATGTCTTAATTTCATTGTTTCAATTAGCATTATCTACTTGATTGCCATTGTAATCATAACTTAGGCAAATATTAGTGGTTATAAATACCTGGTTGAAGTTGCCTCCAACTGTTGTTCACAAATAACCCATAAAGGATTTAAAGTCTCAGTTTTCAGTCCACTCACTTTCTTAATTGAGCTTGAAGACATGGAGACCAACATGTAGGCACTTGGATGAAACAGAACAACAAAGGGATGAATATGTGGCATAACAGCTTGAAAGCCTTGAATGCATCTCCAAGCACTAACAAAAGAATAATAATTAAACAATATGTGAAAGAAACAAGCAGATATCAGAAAAGAATGTAGGAAGAAAAAGACGAGACTCTCTCATAGGATTCAACCCCATTTTTTAACACCATAAAGAAGTGTACATAGGAGCAGAAATTAAGCAGAGGGAGAAGAAGCTTATACCACAAATGAGGACTAGTTCACATCAACTCAGATCTGGACACAGCTAGACGGACACCATAGAAGGAATCCTGGAGGAATGGGAAGAAAGGATCCATTTTTTGTACCACAAGAGCAGCTGAAACAGAGAAGCATTTCATCATGGAATGCCCAACTTACAGTGACATGTAGGTCAAGCATATGGAAACCTTAAAAGTGAACTCAATGTTGGAACTCTTTGAAGAGATGAGGTTAAAAAACCTAAGGGAATTCTGATATAAATCAATAGAATGAGAACGAACATTCTCAAGGAAGTAACATTATCCCAAAGTTCAGTCCCTTTTGGTGGTTGAAGCAGCCGTAACATCTGTGGCCCCATAGAGCATTGGCTCTCATGGACATAATTAATACTATTTCATTTGAAACAAAGATGATGTAAACAAATGCCTGAAAAAGTCAATATATTATTATATGGCAATAAGTGAAAGTAACATAAATTCTTTGAAACGTCAACATACTCAATTGGCAGAAACAATATCACAAAACATGATTAGTCATTAATTTGAAAGCATTAGAGATTTTATGAGCAAACAAATTGTGGAGGTATATGGAAGGTGATGATTCTAGTTGTTCTTGAAGATAGAAATCATAATGATAATAAGAGTTATGTGCAGTTGAAACATCAGAAATCCAATGTCAAAAATAATTCCAATGCATACTTACCAAAATCTGCATTTAAATTTATACCCAAAAAATTAATCAAGTTTTTGAAACAAAGTTGTTCTTTTAAATCACAAATTTTCACAAAATGTCGAAGAAGAACTTCCAACTATCTACAAAATTTTCATTTTTATGCCGATTGGTGTTCCCTATGTGCGTAAGTGTTCACGGCAAGTGCAGCTATAGTTCTGGATCAATGGTTTGAAACCTTTGAAACAGGTTGAACCACCATGAAAATAATCTTAGCCAAACATGTATTTCACCCTACAAATAAACATTGCTTACTTTCCAAATGCAGGTGGCAGTTAAATTCATTTGCTATGTCATGTCCCTATATTAGTAATTTATAATTGAATCGATTATGTATTATTCATTCAAATTGAAGATATGAATGACATTAAAATCCATATTAATATTTACATTAAATAATATAGATTAAATATATTTAAATAACAAATTAAATATTATATAAACCATATATATATTCTAATTCAATATTATAAATTAAATATTATAATATAATTAAAATATAATATATAATATATTTATTTAAATAATTAAATATATTATGAAATATAAATAACAAATATAATTATTAATATAAATATAACTATGTTGGCAGTGGTAATCATAAAGATCGACCCAAATGAAATATTGTTTAAAGTAAGCGACGGACAAATCCTTGATAAAACTAGAGGCATCGATTCTTATTTGAAAAAGGGGAATCATTGATATGCAGCTATTAATAGTCTTAGGAAAGGCAGCGATGATTATGTATCATTGCAAACTAATCCAAAGGAACAGTTAATACTAAAGGCTGTGATCAGCCTTGAAAGGGCAGCGGTCATTAAGAAGGGTCATGATTCTTTGGACAGTCATCACCCTTCCAAAGGGATGGCTCTCCTCATAAAGATATGGAGATATATTTATGGAGAGAAAAGGTGGTAGTGAGGGGCATAGGAAGAAAGATAAATATTACTGATTATATATATAAAGACCTGCAATCTACTTGTGGTAGGATCTGTTGTGACCAAATCACACATCGCCCCATCATGATGGGGACCCCCAGTTTTCTTCATAGGATAGTCGTTTCTAGGTTAGTTGTTTGTATCACCTCAGAGTCAGTCAACCGAACAAGCTTTGCAAATCCAATACAGGGACTTCTTGAAAGACAAAATTAGGGGGGTTTTTTGTTAGAATGAGGTCCTGAGTTCAACGTGTTTCAATGAGTAAGAGCTACAAGTAGAATTGGTTAAGTGTTGATCTAGGCGCACTTTGCTTCTCATTTCACCTCAGTTGAGCGTCTAGTGAGCATTTAGAAGGTATTTATGAGTTACTTCATATGGGCGCATCTCCTCACTTAGACCGCCTTGAATAGGCGCCTAGGTGAAGAAATCTTTACAATAAGTTGAAATTACTTAGAGGATAAGCATGAAGCCACTAGGACTCTAGGCGCCCTTTTGCTCCTTTGTATACCTTGATGAGCGCCTAGAAAGTGGATGGCTTTAAAAAGTGAATTTTGCGCCTAAGAGCATCACTTGCATTTTTCTCATCATGAAGTGAAGGTTGAGGAAGTATTAAGTTTTAAGATTATCTCACCAAGTCCTCACCATGTTTTTTTGAATCCATCTATAGTGAGGTGAACATCTATTTCACTCTGGGCGTAGTTTCACATTCAAATTACCTCAGTAAGTGCCTAAAAGTCAAAGCGCCCTTTGTCACCATAACTACTCCATATGGGCGCCTAAGGAAAAATGCTGGTTAAGTCACTTATAAGTTTGGGCGCTTGGTATGCAGAGTCTCTAGATTGGCTAAATTGTTTCAAGGGCCATAGGCGCACTTCTTGGTTATTCTCATCTTTCTTGGGGCTTAGGTGTTTGGAGGCATTGCTTAGTAGTATATCATGATGTTTGGGTGCCTTTTACTAGTTGGAGAGCTCATTCTTGGCGCCCAGGAGGGAATCAAGAATGCATTGATGCCTAATCAAGTTCAAGGGACTTCATGTAGCCTATGGAGATCATGGATACAACATTCAATCTAGGCGCTTATATTAACTCAAATAACTATCAAGTAGCGCCCTTTGCCTCCTAATCATCATGTTTTGGCGCCCAAGTAGGATTATCCTTGATTCCACAATGTTTGATTTATGAAATGATTGCGCATGAGTTAGAAGTTCATCACCATGTTTGGGAACATCTACTGTTAATTTGGGCGCCAATCTATGGTTGAATTATCTCTTTTGGCGCCTATCTATATCTTTCTCATCTTTCTTGGCACCTAGGAAAGGATAAACTCCAAGTTTCATCATCATGAGCGCCCTGGGTCAAAATTGCCAAAATTGCCAAAATGATTAAGACTTAGCAAGTTAAGTCTAGGCGCATATTCTTGTTTAGACTCCCTCAAATAGCGCCTAGATAGGGAAGTCTCTATAATGAGTTGAAATCACTTGAATAGCAAGTATGAAGCCACTAAGGAAGAAGGCGTCCTTTTGCTCCTTTGTGTATCTCATAAGTGCCTTGAAAGTGAATGGTTTTGAGAAGTGGTTTTGGCGCCTAAAACTAAAGGGCATGTCATTGGCCAATTTGGATGAGTATAAGCATCAACACTTCACAAAGTGTTCACATCTATGAAAGATGAAGTGAATATCTCCCAAACAAGGTGCATTTCAATCATCTAGTGGGAGATTGGATCTTGGAGTTTAGGCGCTTATGGTCACTCATCTCATCATTTGAGCGCCTTAAAGGAAGAGAGGCAATTTTAAGACTTTGAAATTTAAAAAATGCATTAAATGTTTACCTTGGCTGACCAGCATTTAATAAGGTAGATTTACTATATAAGAATGAGCGCTCCACTTCACTTCTACACCATTCACTCACAATCAGCATTAGGAGCGATTTTTCAAGGAGTAGCAGATTTTAAAGGCAGACCTGCACTTTGAAGACTGATTTTTTGTCATTTCAATACTGATTTTTATCATTTTATACAGAAATCTGCACTTTTTTAGGTCAGAAAGTTGGTGTAAGGTATGTTTCAGCCACCTTGACTTCATAGATTTGCCTTTTGTTTTTGCAGATTTTCATAGTTTTCTCATCTAAAATCAGGTTTGTGAAGTTAAATTCCATCATTTCAAGTCACTTATTCAAGTGTTGTCTTGTAGATAGATGGGAATGACGGCGAAAGAGAGGCAAGTGATGAAACTCATTGGAAGAACGTGGGAGATACTAACATGGGACAAGTCAACTTGGAGAAGATGAAGGATTTCTTGCTCGCCATCACGAGGAATGAAGACATCAAGGCCATTGCGAAAAGTGGAATTGTATAAGCAGCATGCTTCCCACCTACCTTACCTAGCACTGAGTTAGTATTGGAATGCATTCAACACTACGACAAGGAGAAGAGACAAATTGTAGCTAAAGACGGGACTGTCTTAGCCTACCTGCAAAGAGAAGCCATTCAAGAGATCTTCAACATCCCGAACCAGAAGGCAGTGTTCATTTGTCCTACAACTGCCCAATGTACTTTTGAAGGCAATCCCAAGCATTACATGCAAGAATATATTTATGGAGAGAAAAGGTGGTAGTGAGGGGCATAGGAAGAAAGATAAATATTACTGATTATATATATAAAGACCTGCAATCTACTTGTGGTAGGATCTGTTGTGACCAAATCACACATCGCCCCATCATGATGGGGACCCCCAGTTTTCTTCATAGGATAGTCGTTTCTAGGTTAGTTGTTTGTATCACCTCAGAGTCAGTCAACCGAACAAGCTTTGCAAATCCAATACAGGGACTTCTTGAAAGACAAAATTAGGGGGGTTTTTTGTTAGAATGAGGTCCTGAGTTCAACGTGTTTCAATGAGTAAGAGCTACAAGTAGAATTGGTTAAGTGTTGATCTAGGCGCACTTTGCTTCTCATTTCACCTCAGTTGAGCGTCTAGTGAGCATTTAGAAGGTATTTATGAGTTACTTCATATGGGCGCATCTCCTCACTTAGACCGCCTTGAATAGGCGCCTAGGTGAAGAAATCTTTACAATAAGTTGAAATTACTTAGGGGATAAGCATGAAGCCACTAGGACTCTAGGCGCCCTTTTGCTCCTTTGTATACCTTGATGAGCGCCTAGAAAGTGGATGGCTTTAAAAAGTGAATTTTGCGCCTAAGAGCATCACTTGCATTTTTCTCATCATGAAGTGAAGGTTGAGGAAGTATTAAGTTTTAAGATTATCTCACCAAGTCCTCACCATGTTTTTTTGAATCCATCTATAGTGAGGTGAACATCTATTTCACTCTGGGCGTAGTTTCACATTCAAATTACCTCAGTAAGTGCCTAAAAGTCAAAGCGCCCTTTGTCACCATAACTACTCCATATGGGCGCCTAAGGAAAAAAGCTGGTTAAGTCACTTATAGGTTTGGGCGCTTGGTATGCAGAGTCTCTAGATTGGCTAAATTGTTTCAAGGGCCATAGGCGCACTTCTTGGTTATTCTCATCTTTCTTGGCGCTTAGGTGTTTGGAGGCATTGCTTAGTAGTATATCATGATGTTTGGGTGCCTTTTACTAGTTGGAGAGCTCATTCTTGGCGCCCAGGAGGGAATCAAGAATGCATTGATGCCTAATCAAGTTCAAGGGACTTCATGTAGCCTATGGAGATCATGGATACAACATTCAATCTAGGCGCTTATATTAACTCAAATAACTATCAAGTAGCGCCCTTTGCCTCCTAATCATCATGTTTTGGCGCCCAAGTAGGATTATCCTTGATTCCACAATGTTTGATTTATGAAATGATTGCGCATGAGTTAGAAGTTCATCACCATGTTTGGGAACATCTACTGTTAATTTGGGCGCCAATCTATGGTTGAATTATCTCTTTTGGCGCCTATCTATATCTTTCTCATCTTTCTTGGCACCTAGGAAAGGATAAACTCCAAGTTTCATCATCATGAGCGCCCTGTGTCAAAATTGCCAAAATGATTAAGACTTAGCAAGTTAAGTCTAGGCGCATATTCTTGTTTAGACTCCCTCAAATAGCGCCTAGATAGGGAAGTCTCTATAATGAGTTGAAATCACTTGAATAGCAAGTATGAAGCCACTAAGGAAGAAGGCGCCCTTTTGCTCCTTTGTGTATCTCATAAGCGCCTTGAAAGTGAATGGTTTTGAGAAGTGGTTTTGGCGCCTAAAACTACAGGGCATGTCATTGGCCAATTTGGATAAGTATAAGCATCAAAACTTCACAAAGTGTTCACATCTATGAAAGATGAAGTGAATATCTCCCAAACAAGGCGCATTTCAATCATCTAGTGGGAGATTGGATCTTGGAGTTTAGGCGCTTATGGTCACTCATCTCATCATTTGAGCGCCTTAAAGGAAGAGAGGCAATTTTAAGACTTTGAAATTTAAAAAATGCATTAAATGTTTACCTTGGCTGACCAGCATTTAATAAGGTAGATTTACTATATAAGAATGAGCGCTCCACTTCACTTCTACACCATTCACTCACAATCAGCATTAGGAGCGATTTTTCAAGGAGTAGCAGATTTTAAAGGCAGACCTGCACTTTGAAGACTGATTTTTTGTCATTTCAATACTGATTTTTTATCATTTTATACAGAAATCTGCACTTTTTTAGGTCAGAAAGTTGGTGTAAGGTATGTTTCAGCCACCTTGACTTCATAGATTTGCCTTTTGTTTTTGCAGATTTTCATAGTTTTCTCATCTAAAATCAGGTTTGTGAAGTTAAATTCCATCATTTCAAGTCACTTATTCAAGTGTTGTCTTGTAGATAGATGGGAATGACGGCGAAAGAGAGGCAAGTGATGAAACTCATTGGAAGAACGTGGGAGATACTAACATGGGACAAGTCAACTTGGAGAAGATGAAGGATTTCTTGCTCGCCATCACGAGGAATGAAGACATCAAGGCCATTGCAAAGAGTGGAATTGTACAAGCAGCATGCTTCCCACCTACCTTACCTAGCACTGAGTTAGTATTGGAATGCATTCAACACTACGACAAGGAGAAGAGAAAAATTGTAGCTAAAGACGGGACTGTCTTAGCCTACCTGCAAAGAGAAGCCATTCAAGAGATCTTCAACATCCCGAACCAGAAGGCAGTGTTCATTTGTCCTACAACTGCCCAATGTACTTTTGAAGGCAATCCCAAGCATTGCATGCAAGAAGTGAGGAAGAAGTGGATGATAGATTCATCTATCAAGATATACAACTCTGAAGATCCAAAGTTTCAGAAGGCAGATTTCAAACAAGAGATAAGTTACTTCATCATGTTCTTGAATCGAGTAACAGGTAGGCCTCAATCATCTACTTTTGAAGGATGGATGTCTACCTACTTTGATCATGTGTTTACAAAGAATAAGATGGTTGATTGGGCTGGTCTTATAAGCCATTGCCTTGATGAGCAGTTTGAAAGGTTTGATGAGACAAAGTCTTTCTTCATGACTTCCTATCTTGTTTACATCTTAGCAAGAAATGTGGTATATAAGGGATTAACATCTAAAGGAGAAGTAGGTACAAAGTCTGGACAGATTCTATCACATCAATGTTATCCTCAGCGCCATTTGAAGAACATCAATCATTACAAGAGGTTTAATGATGCCTTCGCCATGTACATAGTGAGAAAGTTGCAAGGAGAGCTACATAGAAGACTGACAGGTGCTGCTAGGAACTTTATTGAACAATATGGAAGGTACTACATTCAATATGACAAGTTCACTTATATCAGAATTCAGGGTTTTACATCCTTTCCATACAGATTGCCGAGGTATCCTACCAATAGGATGGTGTTGCTGGAAGTTTCAAGACAGTTGTTGGAGTTCCATAAGATGCAAAGGACAAGGAAAAAGGGCGGTGTTCAGTTTCCTCTCAAGCTTGGGAGATATTATTCATGCCCATCACTTCAAGCGGCCGAACATTCAGAGGTTGAGCTTCAAGCATATCATTTGCATCTTCATGATTCAAGGAGGGAAAACTTTGATCCACATGGAGCTGTTAAGCAATCATATTCTTGCTATCAACATGTTGAACAACTTGAAGATCATTGGGCAAATGCCATTGATGATGATGATATAAGGATGCAGAAATGTTCAAGGTTAAGATGGGATCTAGTGAGAGCTACAAAGGTATTAGGGATTCCTGATCAGTTAGATGATGATAGAACTCTTTCAGGTGATGAATACAACAAGATCCGGAACTTGCCATATGATATTGACTGGATTGATAGGGAAAGAGTTTATGATGAAGAGTTGATAGAACCTATCATTGCTATTACTAAAGAGCATGTAAAAGAGCAAGTACAAACATTGATAGATGAGGGAAAGAAACTCACTTACACCGAAATGGGAGAAGTTGAACAGCAGGGACAACATAGTGCCCCTGGCAAGAGTTCGCGAAGTAAGGATAATGAAAGGGATTCAAGTCAGACAAAGAAAAGAAAACAACTTGAATCTACACAAGGGGAATCGAGCAAGAAGAAGAAAAGAATAAGTATTGAAACTGCTTCATCTAGACAGCCAGGTGATACTCCAATGAATCAAGACATAGTTGTACATGTTGAGGATGCAGTTCCAGATACTCCATTTGAAGAAGTGCCTTCAAGTCCACATGATACTGAAATCATTGATGAGGCTAACACTGAGGACAAAGATGAAGCTGAAGAAGAATCATTGCCTGTACAAGGAAAGCAAATACAACAATCAGGGGATCTTTCATCATTGCCGGAGTGGCTACAAGATAGAATTAAAAAAAGCTGTGAGGTTGAAAAATATCCTCCTATTCCAGTTGAAGAGTTGCTTCTAGATATGTCTACCGAAAAACCAAAGAAAAAAGCAACTACTCTTTCAAAGATAACCCAAAGATGAAGCAGGTATAAGGAAAGTACATGTAGCTGTTCCAAGGTTTGAAAAGAATGTAGAAGATATAACACTTGAAGATTATGACATCAATACAATCAACTTGGGTCCATTGACTGGAGCACAAGTAGAAGAACAACTTCAGGATTCAATTGATAATGCTCGAGCTATTATAAGACAGGAAACAGAAGGCAGAATTCGAGCTGAGCAAAGGTGCTTAGCATTGGAACAGTATATTCAACACTTAGTCCATCCTATCCATCAACAGGAGAGAGTTTCTACACCTCCATCTCTTCTTCCTCCAGAAACAGTTGTACATCTTGAGGGGTTGAGGTCTTCATCTAACAGGTTGAAAGATTGGATGAAAAGGTCAAAGGAAACAACATATAGACACCTGGAAGGTATCATGCAAGTGTTTGATAAAGTTGTTGATCTCAAGGAAAGGGTGCTTGCATTGTTGACAGTTTGTGCTGAGTTGAAGGTTATCAAGGAACAATACATGCCACATTTGAAGAGCTTGATGGAAACTTCAATTGATGAGTTAATACATGCTGAAGTGATTGATGAAGGCATAACATATGATTTCTCTTCTTGGTATTATTGCTTTCGCAATAAGGGACAGCTACTTGATAAGGTAGAAACAGATATGTCAGGAGTAAGAAGTGTGATTCAAAGAATTCAAGATGGAATATATGCATCCTTGATGAAAATATGCAATCCATTTGGAGAGATGACTCTTGATAATGTGAAGGAACAAATCCAAGCTTTCTACTTCCAAGAGGATGATGTTTCTGATGAGAAGCTTGATAGTATCTTTTCACTTGCTATCCACCTTGGCACTAACAAAGCTAGGATGACTGATTGGGAGAAGACACTTGGCCTCTATGCAGATGATGTACTTGAAGTTGAAGGAACCACTAAGAATACACCAAGTGTACCTTTTGATGACGTCAAGCAAATAGTGTCCAGATTCATTGAATCCCAAAATACTAGTGATGGTTATTCACATGGAGACTCCTCATAGGCTATTGATTTGTCATCCTTATCTTCTTGGGAAACGTGCTTTTGTTCCCTCTTTCATATACTAAAAATAGAAGTTTGTTGTAACTACTTGTGATGTGGCATGATCTGGTCCATTGGCTTTGTCAATCGATCTTGACCCTTCATGCATTTTTGATGTCTATATAAGGGCTCCTTTTGCTCATTTAAAAGATTGAAGACTCTGAAAATTGTTGCAAGAGCTCTCTAAAATAATATAAGACTCATTGTTTGGTGCTTCTATATATGTTTCTAAGTGTTGCATGGTTTCTGATTCCTTCAAGCGAATATTAAGTTAGATTAGGTTTTCTTTTAAAGTGTTATGTTAGTTGGTGCAAGGTTTTATTATTGTTTGTGGTGAAATCTTAATGTTCACACCATTTGTAGTTTGTGGCTTGCAAATTGCAATGTATGGTTGGTTTGAATGAATGGAGCTTAACTTTGATCTTTATGTTTGTTGAATTCTCATGAGCATAAGTGATTTGAACATCTTGTACAACCCTAGAAGATAGCATCAACCTTGTGTAGTTGTTCAATCTAGCAAAGCAAGAGTTGGTTTGATTTCACCTGAGCAGTAATCATCTTTTACATCTAGGATTAGATTAGCTTCACTGAACCCTTTCATCTTTTGTCTTTTCTTTTATCAATCTTGTTAGAATTTAGGATTAAGCACTTCATTGCCATATCATACGTCATAAGTTGTAGTACTTAGAGACTCTGAATGTTTGCCTCCTTCATTGAAACAACGAGTTGTTGAACAATTGTGTAAGTCCCTTTGTGTTTATCAGCAAAATCATACTAAGTCATTGAGTTATCCATTAGGAAATCATAAGAAAAGGAACCTTGGAGTCATCTTGTTTGATCACCTTGTTTAGCATTCGAGAGGCTTTGCTCAAGAGAGAGTTGGATACCTCGTGTTTTACTCTATTGTTGACTTGTCGAAAAACAATCATCAACAGGCTCTATATAGGAATATAATGTGTTGTTTAGATATGATCATGCATATTGTTATTTAAAATTTATGATATCATCTTCAGGATTCATTTTGTATGGCTGATAGGATTATTTGCAATTATGAAATTGATTAGTTTATTATGCACATATCTTTACCATGATGGGAGGAGAGAAGATTGCAAAAGGGGTACGGTGACGGGCCCCTCTTCTAGGTACGCCACCTCATATGAATGGCATGGGCCACATGAGGCCAAAGGGGTACTGCCTTTGGGCCTAGGAGAGTTTGGCTACCAAGACACCCTTTGAAACCTCACTCCCCTATCATGGTATGGCAATATAAGGAGATCAATCATGAGGAAATAGGGAAGATGGCAAGGTGAGGGTATAACGGATAAATTAGAATCCTCACTAGGTACGCCACCTCATATGAATGGCATGGGCCACATGAGGCCAAAGGGGTACTGCCTTTTAGTAGAAGGGTACTGCCTTTGGGCCTAGAAAGGCTAAGACACCCCACCAAGTGATGGTAAGATGAGGGGATAACGGATAAATTAGTATCCTCACTAGGTACGCCACCTCATATGAATGGCATGGGCCACATGAGGCCAAAGGTGTACTGCCTTTTAGTAGAAGGGTATTGCCTTTGGGCCTAGAGAGGCTAAGACACCCCATCAAGTCACTCTCTTCCGTGTTCTCCCATGGTTGAGCATCCCTAAGATAAGATAATAACTAGATTAGCAGATTTACTATGGACTTACTGATATTTAATCATGATACTCTATTTGATATGTTATTATTGTAATTGATTTCTAACTAGTTTGCAAGAATTAAATCAAGCCAAGGTACTCTCTAAATCCATTGTTTGCTTGGGAAATTGATAGTTAGGATAAAAATTATTATAATTCTTATTAGAGACGTTACATAAACCAGAATTTATCTTGCTTACAGCATTTGATTGGTAAGTTATAACCCTTACTTGTGATTCTAGGGCAAGATTTAGAGTAATCCCAAAAGGGGACATTATATACTATGTCATTCCCATTGTGGCCTCAGCCTTCTGTCGGGTATTGTTACAGTATACATCCAGCAGTGGAGATGACAGAGACTACCTTTGGGGCATTTGGATTTTAACATCTGGTGGTGTGATGTATGCTTCTATAGCTGTCTCTTCTTCTTGAATATTAGGCAGTTAATGTTCTTAAAAATTAGGCTCCTTTTGTTAATATAGTTGGGGGAGGAGGTATGGCAGGTTTGCTTCTCATCATACTTTGCTGTGGTAAATTTTATATGCCCATCACTTCTTGTCTCAAGCCCATACTTCTGTTAAACGCTATTCTGATGGTTCAGTTTGCTCTACCTTGAAGTGAAGGTGCATATAAATCCAGAGTCGTGGATTAAGGTTTTCCAAAAAAAGTTGCTGGCAATGGATGGGTGGAAGTGCTAGATAATTATATTATTAAGAAATGCTCTTCTTTTCATTACTATAGTCCAGCACTACTGAGTGCTCACGTCTACATAGTGTACCCGAAAAACTCAGGTCTCCACATTTTCAAAATGCACTTTACTTAACTGATTTGTGGTAGATTCAATGTAAATTGGATCTAATTGGAAGGGAACCTAGGAATAAGTAAAAAATGTGAGCTTCAAAATGAAGAAATTATTCTCTATATGTCAAATACGACGAGCTTAAATGGTCAATTATTGGAACTTTCATAGAAGAGCTCTCTGGGTTCAAATCTGCCAGAGACATATTACAAGTTAAAATTGGATAATGACCCAAATCAATCCTTAGTGTGGCATACCCCAACAGTCAAGAACCAGGGTAAACCTTGGGTGACTTTGATCCAATCAATATCCCCCGATTGTGGCATCTAAGGTGAAGGCTACTCCACAAGGCAAAGTTATCAAAAAAGTGACTATAGCTCACAAGAAACGTAATTAGACTACCACTTTTCAAATTGTAGTGTGAAAGTGCAATATTATGACTCTTAAGTGTACCTTGAATAGTCAGTTTTCCATATTTTACCAAATCCAAACAAGAGCATTTCAATTTAACCAATTTGAGGCAAATTCCTGTTGAAATTGGACCTGACTGGAGTGAAACTGGAAATAAACTAAATTGTGAGCTTCACAATAAAAGTTTATTCTATTAAATATCCAACAGGATAAGCTTCAGTGGTTAATCATCTAGGTTTTCATAGCAAACCCCCTGTTCAAGTCCAACAGGATGTCGCATGTTGAAAGTGGGTAAAATACCTTGTCAAACTACTATAGAGGTTACCCCACAAGAAAAATTTAGGATTTAAGAAAAAAAAGAGTAACTACAGCTCAGAATGAACTTAACTAGGCTATTGCTTGTCAAACTGCAGACAAAACAGCAGAATTATGACTACAATGCATACGCAGCAAAACTTAGGTCTCCACAATTTACCTAATCCAACAGCATTATGCCTAAATTTAACTTGTCTGCAGCAAAGTCCAGACTAAATTGGACATAACTGAAGTGACACTGAGAATAAATATAAATTGCAAGCTTCACAATGAAAATTGAATGTCAAACAGGATGAGCATAAGTAAATCATCGAAGTTTTCAAAGTAGAGCCCCTACTTCATACCCCATGAGACTCTGGATAAGGCCAGATGCAACTCCCTACTGACTTTGCCTGAACAGTTGCCCTCTGGCTACGGCATCTCAGCCAAAGGTTATCCCACAAGAAGATTTTTGAATATTTTATACAATAACTGTAGCTGAGAATAAACTTAACTAAACAATTGCTTGTCAAATTGCAGTGCAGAAGTGCAGAATTGTGACTATAATATGAGCCGTAAGAACTCAGCTATCCAGAGTTTATCTAATCCAACAGTGTGTAATTCAATTTAACTTATTTGCACAAATTCCAGTGTAAATTGGACCTAATTGAAATGACCCCATGAATAAAAATAAATTGCCAGCGATGGTTTAATTTGATTAAGATGTATTCTAACAATAAAATGCCAGACTGAACTTAATTAAACCATCGCTTGTCAAATTACAGTGCAAAAGTGCAGAATTATGACTATAACGTATGCCCTAGAAACTCGATTCTCCAGATTTTATCTAAAGCAACAAAAATTAAATTCAATTCAACCCATTGCAGTAAATTCCAGTGTAGAGTTGATTTTTAATTGGAGAGGATCTCACAATAAACTTAAATTGCAAATTTCAAATAAACACTCTAGTCTAGAAAACATCGAGCCTTTCATAGGAGAACCTCAACTTCAAATCCCCTGGATACACGTGATATAACTAAATTGGGTAAAATACGACATCCAAAAGTGCGGCGAGCAAGTCCAACAGAAGAGCTACCCTTATTGTGCCATATAAGCCAAAAGTGGCAAAATGTGACTATAATTTGTGCCCTAAAATCTCAGTTCTCCACATTTTCCTTACTCTAACAGAATTGAACTTCAATATAACCGATGCATGAAAATTGGTTACTTGGAGTAAACCAGAAAATACATACAAATTGCGATCATTCAGGTGAAAAAAGAATATTCATATGGAATTTAATGCCAATTTATGCAGATCGGAAAAGAAAGCAGTATTATTCTAAGTCCTAATATATTTCCAGAATTATTAAAAAAGAGGTTCTGAAAAAATAAAAAAGCGTACCGATACATGGCGAAGGGGCACATGAGCCTTGAAATGTATGTAATCGCCCGGCGCGCTCGCCATTGAAATTCAGCTGCTGCAAAAATATTGTATTCAGGTGCTCGCCATTTAAACAAAGTTCAATTATTATGAAAATGAGGTAGGTTTAGCTCATCACAGGAGGCGTAAGTAACCCTGGTCTAACCTACCAGTCTATGAAATTGTTCTTGTGTCGCGTACGGTTTGTGCTAATGTGGAAGCTGAATGGACTCGTCCGTGGATGCTACCGACAGGTGTCGGTCGCGACTCAACCAGTGAGCTGCTATAATGATGCCTGCGTGAGCTTTTGGATGTGGGAACCTTTTATTAGTGATCTGGCTTGCACGTCGTTAAAAAGATTATTGTTTTTTAAAGAAGTTTGAAGTATTCACGTATATTACCGTGTCTAACGTAAACTTCACATTTCGCTGCATTTTTTTTATTTTTTTTTAATGTGTCTATTAATATGAAGACTTTTTAGTTTTATTAGATTTTTAATTTGGTGTGGGATTTGACTCGACTGTTTTAAATTATTTTGAGCTAATTTTTATGAGTAGGAAGGGACCACTTAAGCATTTTTATTTTGATTCTCTCTCATTTTTTATTAATATGGAATTAATAGTTAAATTAGTGTATTTTTTGGGGTTTGGAGGAATCTGCACTAGACAAGACCCCATTTAGAAGGTTCTAATTATGTGGTCCTTATAACCTCTAGTCACATGAACTGCCCTTACTTATGCAGAAGTTGAAATTGGGGATTTGAGTTGCCCTTACTCATGCAACAGTTGAAGTCAAGGACTTGAACCTCAAACCACTATATGTGTCTTTCAATGGCTTAACCATTGAGTCTACGCCCCATGGGCATTAATGTAGTCTCTTTTCTTACTATAGATACCTTAAATATATTTATTTAAAAGATATTTCTTAGCATGTTTTAGATAGGTGTATTTAATATATTTATACTAGTAGCATCCAATGTTTCAACAAGTAAGATTTTAATTTAATAGATTATGATGCTTCTAGCGTAACATCATTATCCATAATGCTCAAGATTTAACTTAAACATGTATCTTAATCAAGCTATTAGTTAACAAGTTGATTGAGCTAATCAAATTTTAACCAAAAGAAACAATATTTTCATCAATTAAGCATGTCAATCTAATCATGATATAACAAAGCTTACATTTTAGTAATCATTTACAAGTCTTTAGTGAGTAACCATAACTAATCAAGTATAAGATATGCTCAAGGCTTCATAGTTCAAATAATAAATTACAATAAACTCTCTAGTCATAAATGCAAATACTATATCTAGATCCCATGACATCAATCTCCATAAGCCTCGGCTTGTCTCATGCTTGGGAAGGAGAGCATCGTCCTGGTGCTTTTCCTCCAACCACAGACCTACGATCCCCCGCTCAACTTCCTAACTAGAAGTGGCCTACCCTTCACAGAAAGGTTAGACATTAGAAACCATTTGGTTAGCCATCTGAGTATCTAGTGTTGTGTCCTTCCTAATGTCTCATGGTCACACACTATAGATCCACTCTAACTTGTATGACACTACTGGAGACACTAGGCCATCTAGAACACTGTGGACCAATAATGCATGCAAAGACGGATGCATTACTTTGGCCAAAGTTTTACATACATACATGTTGCACAATGAACGTCGTCGTATGTCCACCACCCTAACTCAACTTATAAGCTGTCATGTCCTACAGTAAGTTCTCATCAACCTTATTCTTTAGGTCTAGTATAAGTGGGATCAATTTGATTCATTGTCCATACTTGGACATTCAACTTCCATCATAAGTTGGTTACAACTAATTAGGTTACTTTCATAATGAGGAACTAGTGAATCCTTGTCACTTTGTTCCTCTTTCAACTCATATCACAATTCAACCAATTATTACCGTCTTGGTTCATCTATGGTCTACAATATTGATAATAAATCATCATATATGATGAAGTCATATTCATAGTACTTAAGGCATATCTTGCCTTAGGAGAATAGAATGGTTTCATTATACTAAATAGCTCTTATTATCTTTACGAGCTTTAGGAGCTAAACACCATTCTCAATGGTTTACAAAAGAGTATAACAAAGAGATCATAACTTATAATAATAATCAACTGGTCTTAGTTTAGACACATAGAATAAATCTATATTGTTCTTTAAGCATAACAAGTTGTTTTCATGATGAGACCATGATCTCAAAAGATCTCACCACCTTCATAGACGATGGTTTAAGAGTACAATTCTTGACAGTTTAAATACCCACAATATATATCACAGTTGGGTTTTCCATGCATGCCAACTTGATATCAGTTAAAGTGTTTTAGTCACAATAATGCATAAGTGCCTTTATGGTTGTCTCCACAGTCGAGTGACTGTTTGATTCAAATACAGGTTATAATCAATAGCTGGAGTCATTACCAGTTATGTAATGTTTCTATGTCAAGATCACTTTGGCTCTAATTTCATCATTAGTCAACAAGTGTTTAACATGTTTTGAAGGCCTACTCAGCCATAACGGCTTCGAGCACCTGTTTATCACAAAATGTGGAATGCATTATAGCTAGGTCATAAGACCTTTAGCTCAAACACAGAAAAGAGTTTATCTCTAAAAAGGCTCGGCCTTGTGGCCTCGAGCTAGTGTCACAATTAAACCATATTGCAATTGTTGCTTGGCTTCTAAGCCTCGAGCTTAGTCACAGGATAGAATACAATGTTTCACTGCATCGACCACACTGCCTGGAGCATAGTCTAAAGAAAAGGTTACAATGTTTCATTATTTGGCCATGCAGCCTAAAGTTTAGTCTCAAAAAGAATACTATGTGTTTCATTGCTCAGCCCTATGGCCTTGAGTTCATTCATAAGAAAGTTTGGTGTATTGTCAGCTCAGCCATAATGGCTTCGAGCCTATTCTCATCACAAAGATAACATGGTAAGTCTCAGCCTTAAGGCTCTGAGCCACAGAAAGAAATAAAGCTTTGAAATAGTTTTAGCTCAGTTGTATCGGCCTGAAGCCATGACTATGAAAATATTAGCATAAACCATGGCATGGCCTCACAGGCCTCATGCCTCTATGTTAAATATACAACATGACAAATAATGCTATTCTTTCTCTAATAAAGATTCAACATAGTTAAAGCTCATTATATCAAAAGTAGATAGAATTTTGTCCACCATATTACCTAGACAATGCTTTCGATAGGATCGTAGTTCTAGTCCTAGTCTCTTTCGAGCTGCTCACAACTTCTTATCTCCCAGTGTTATCTATGTAAAGCTTTCGCCACCTTGTTCACAAAACCCCAACAATGAACTCCCTACCCAACAAAAGTCTACCAACAAAATGAAAAGCCAAAGCTTGATAACCGGCCAACTCTGAGCATGCCGATTTGGATGGTAACTACCATTCCACTCGGTTGGTTCCCACAAAAGGTGGCTTGATCTAGGCATCGTGCAAGAAAGGATGAGCTCAAAGCTCTCCATCATTCCTCAAGGCTGACTAATAACAAATTAATATCATTCGATAGTAATCAAATATTATGATAAGTAAAATAATAACAATATTATTACAATTCAACCTATAAAGAGGTTTCATCCTTACTTAAGGATTATCACTATATAATTGAAAACACAAATTGAGTCACAAAAAGATCATCGGTTATCGGGGTCGAGTAATACTCCCCCGAAATTGACTATCATCCTTAGTCAAAAGACTAGGGAACAATATCCCTGAGAACAAAAGGATAACGAGAGACTTCCTTGTCTCTTTACACAATTGTCCCTCAACTTGAGATGATGCTCCAAGAACATCGATTAGCCATCACCACTAGTCGTGATAGCACTCACGAAATAACGGCTTACAAAGAACATGAAAACCAAGAAAGGAGACATGACACATGACAACTTACGAAGGGGGTTTAGAAGGACATAGAAGTCGATACTAAGATGGCTAATCAACCTTTTGTTTTCCCAACGTTTAACCTTTCCTCCGAGATGATACTCTCTTTCCTTCTTTGAAGGATGTTCATTTTCCTGTTCACACTTAGGACCACAAGATCATGATCAGTGTATCATTATCATGTCTCATAATATAAATCAATTAATTTACAAAACTAAGTAACACCAGTCATTACTTCATAACCAAAAATTAAATCAGATATTTCCACAATATCAAATCAGTTAACTATGACTAATCCTTCTGATTATCATGCCAAGTTAATGATTAAGTCTAAATTTTGTAAGTTGGGGATGTAACATTTAGGAAAATTGTGTAGAATTTTCTGAATTAATGTTTTGGATCCATCATCAAGAAGAGGAGAAAATAGTGTGATTTGGAACATTAATTCAAAATTTCTATACAATTTTATCAAAAACATCATAATCTATTCATATGGACTATGGAAATATCATGATTCTAATATTAATTTAATATCCAACATTATTTTAATGAATCATATATTTTTCTTTAACAAATAAAGAGCCATAACTTTAAAATGTTATTTTTGCTTTCATTTTGTTAATGTATATTAAACATACATTTCTTTGTCAACAATCAAAGTATATTTTATTTATCCAAACACATCATATTAGTATGTTTTATTTATGCAAACACATCATATAAATGGCATTAATTAAGAATTCATAAATAAATTTATATTTTAAAAAATATGCAATATCCATCATATTAAACAAACATGTGTGTGTGTGTCATGTTTAACAAGAATTGTAATGTACATCACATTAAAAAGAGTAATATGATCATATATACATTACAACCTGTAATGTCAAAAATTGCATACTTTGTAATTTTACGTTGTCTTGCACTCTCCTTAGCACCCCTTTCTATAGCATGTTCTAGGACTACTTGGACTTAACCTTGGCTTATTCCTATCACACCAAAGTGTTAGGGTTAGCCGGCAGAAGATATCAATTAAATGCAAATAATGATTAAACAGAGGAATGGAAATACATAGAAATAATAACCGTGAGAGACAAGTTTTAACGTGGTTCACCCAAACTTGAGCTACATCCACCAAATAGAGAGTCCAATATTATTATCCAGTAAATCAAACCGATTACAACTAGCAATCCTTGCAACTCAATATCGCTACAAAATGCTACAATACATCAATCGAAACCCTAACCCTTAGTTGCTTTTATCAAGCTTTTTATCAGTTACAAAATAGGGTTTTTTATGTTGGTCAATGAAAAAATAACTCCCAGTGCCTTTATAAAATAATAAAAAATTGTGTGAGGTTTCGGGGGCGCTGCCCCTTGACCCCGCCCTGTATCTCGACAGGGAACGCGCCAGGGGCGCTGCCCCCAAACCCCCGCAAGGGGCACTGCCCCTTGACCCCGTATGAATTTGGGGGGCAATCGCGCCGATAAAAAGTGGGATAAATTTAACCTCTGAGTCTGATTAGGCTCCATATAACAACAATCTCCCACTTGGAGACTAATCAAACTCCACACCATATCATCTCCCACTTGGAGACTAATCATAACACCACTGACCATGTAGCTCCCACTGGAAATAAGCACCCTGGACTCTGTTGTTCTATTTTTGTTGTTTTCAGTCTTGAAGACCAACTGAAGTTGAAGAGGAGCTCAGCTTCTCCCTTATCACTGCCTTTGTAAACATATTCGCTGGATTGTCATCTGTATGTATCTTTTCCAGCCTTAACTATCCATCATTCAACACTGACCGAATAAAATGATACCTCAACTGTATGTGTTGGGTCTTTGAATGCAAGGCAGAATTCTTTGCAAGATGTATGACACTCTAACTGTCTGTAAACAAATAATTGTTAGCCTTTGGTTGCCCAATTCTACCATTAAAGAGTTCATCCATATCATCTCCTTGCTTGCCTCTGTTGCAACTACATACTCTGCCTCTGTGGTGGATAAAGCAACCACCTTTTGCAATTGTGAGATCCAACTCACTGCTGTCCCACCTACAGTAAAGACATAACCTATAGTACTCCGCCTGGTATCAATATCCCCTGCCAAATCTGAGTCTACATACCCTGCTAAATATGTATTAGAGCCCCCAAAACATAAGTGTTTATTGGATGTACCTCTCAAATATCTAAGAATCCATTTTACTACATTCCAATGCTCCAATCCAGGATGACTCATATACCTGCTTACGACTCCAAGAGCATGTGTAATATCCAGTCTCGTGCATACCATGGCATACATTAAACTTCCTACAGCTGAAGCATATGGTATCTTAGACATTTTGTCTTCCTCCTCTTGTGTCTTTAGACACGTCTCCTTAGTCAATTTCAAATGACTAGGCAAAGGTGTGCTGACAGCTTGTACATTCTCCATATGGAATCTCTACAACACCTTTTGAACATAATCAGCCAGAGATAGAGTCAATTTTCTGTTCTTCTTATCTCTGCAAATTTTCATACCAAAGATTTGTTTTGCTGCCCCAAATCCTTCATAACAAATGACTATGCTAACTGTTGTTTTAACTCTCTTATGTGATCCATGTTAGACCCAGCTATAAGCATGTCATCAACATATAAACATAAAATAATGTAGTTGTCATTATCCAACCTTTTAAAATAAGCACAATGGTAAGAATTACACCGGCTATAGCCTTGCTCAGCCATAAAACTATCAAATTTTAAATACCATTGTCGAGGTGCTTGTTTCAGGCCATATAAACTCTTCTTCAATCTGCACACCTATTTCTCCTTACCTTTGACCTCAAATCCTTGGGGTTGTTCCATATATATATCCTCCTCCAAATCACCATGGAGAAAGGCAGTTTTCACATCTAATTGTTCCAAATGCAAATCTTCAACAGGTACGAATAGAAGTCGTCTTAACAACCGGAGAAAAAATCTTGGCAAAATCAATGCCCTTTTTTCTGTGCAAATCCTTTTACAACTAACCTGGCCTAAAATCTTTTCTTACCTCCATCTTCCTATTTCAGCTTGTAAACCCATTTGTTTGGTAAAGCTTTTTTACCCGCAGGTAACTTACATAATTTCCAAGTCTGATTTTTCAGCAAGAAGTCCATTTCTTCTTTCATTGTAAGCTCCCACTGAACCTTTTTATCCACCTGCATAGCTTCATCATACCCTTCTGGTTCACCAGCATCTGTTAATAAAATAGAATACAAAGAGGGAGAAAACCTTTCAAGAGGTCTACTTATCCTTGTTGACCATCTAGCATTCACCGGAGTTTGTGGTATTTCTTGTTGCTATTGTGGAGCATGAGGACCCACTGAAACATTGCTATTTGGAGTATCATCTAGCACCACATAATCCTTTTCTTTTTTCTCATGCTGCTACAACTGATCTTTGTACAACACCTTCTCATTGAATACAACATCCCTGATTCTCACAATTTCTTGATTTTTAAAATCCCAAAGCCTATAACCAAATTTATCAATGCCATATCTAACGAAGGTACACTTTTTTGATTTTGCATCCAGCTTGGTTCTATTTTCAGAATCTACATGTGCAAATGTTTCACATCTAAAGGTTTTGAGAAAATAATAACTCACCTTCTTACCTGTCCATGCTTCCTTTGGAATACCACAACCCAAAGGAACTGAAGGACCTCTGTTAATTAAATATACAACAGTGTTGACAGCCTCTGCCCACATGTTTAAAGGCAACCCAGCATGCAATCTCATCGTCCTTGCACGCTCTTATTGTCCTATTCATACGTTCAACCACTCCATTTTCTTGTGGAGTCCCTAGAACCGCTTTTTGCCTACGGATTCCATTAAAGGAACAATAATCATTAAATTCTTTGCTACAATACTCACCACCATTATTAGATCTAAGACATTTTAATCTTTTACATGTCTCATTCTCAACCAAGCTTCTCCATTTCTTAAATGTTTCAAATACATTAGATTTCTGCCTAAGGAAATAAATCCAAACCTTTCTAGTTGCATCATCTATGAATGTAACATAATACCGAGAGCCACCAAGAGAAGATACTTGAGCTGGTCCCCATACATCTGTATGCACAAGCTCCAACTTTTCATCTTTTTTTTGCTTCCCATCTTTGAGAAAACTGAGACTCTTTTGTTTGCCATACACACAACTTTCACAGATATCCATATTAATACATTTCAAACTTGGTAAAACTTTCTTAGAATGAATTACCTTCATACATTTTTCACTCATATGCCCAAGTCTGTTATGCCACAGTGTTGTCTCAAAACCTGCAGTAATTGTTTCAGTCTCTTCCTGCAAACTTGCAACAACTGTTCTTGAACCTACTTGTTTTTTTCTGCAACAGCTAAAGCAGAAGGAACAGTATGACCTGTACAAAGATATAAGGTGCCTACTTTCACACCTTTTGCTACTATTAAGGCACCTTTTGAAACTTTTTAATTTTTATCAGTAATTGTAACAATGCAACCTTCTTCAACTAGCTACCCTGCTGAAATTAAATTCTTACTAAGCCTTGAAACGTGCCTTACCTCTTGTAGTAGCCAATGATTCCCATTCTGTAACTTAATCTTAATTCTTCCCTTTCCAACAATCTGACAGGGTTCGTTATCTCCCAAATAAACCAGCCCAAAATCCCCTTGGACATAATCAAGAAAATAACTTCTATGGGGTGCAGCATGAAATGAGGCCCCTGAATCTAAAACCCATGAATCATCAACATTATCTAGGGAAAGAATCAAAGCATCATCTTCAGTTTTATTACTTACCACATTTGCCTCCTTATTACCTTCTTGCTTGTCTACTTTATTTTTTCGTGACCAACAATCTTTCTTCAAATAACCTGGTTTCCCATAGTACTAGCAATCCTTCTATCCTCTCGATTGGGATCTCTTGTCCTTTAATTTTCTTTGTGACTTCCCATGACCTCCAGAACCTTTTCCTCTCTCCTTGGATCTACCCCTACTTTTTGTATTCAAAACACTGCCTAATGTGGATCCACCTAAGCTTTTCCTATGAATTTCCTCACTCAGAATAACACCAACAACATCATCAAATTTCAGGGTATTTGAACCATAAATAGATTTACTAAGTTTCATTACCAAACTATTCTAGCTTTCAGGAAATGAACATAATATCAAGAGAGCTCTAACTTCTTCATCAAATTTTACATTTACATAAGTCAATTGACTAACAATCATATTAAATTCATTTAAATGATCTATCATAGATCCACCTTCAACCATTTTTAGATTAAACAAACGCTTCATGAGAATTACCTTATTTGAGGCTGAGGGTTTTTCATACAATTTAGCCAAAGCTTTCATCAAACCATCTATTATGTTTGCTTTTGTTATATTGAATGCCACCAATGGTGCTAGGCACAACTGAATGGTTCCCAATGCCTTTCTGTCAAGAAGATTCCAATCCTCATCAGTCATTGTTGCCAGTTTCTTGGCTACACCTTCCAATGGTATCCATAAATCCTTTTGATAGAGGTAATCCTCCATCTACATCTTCCATAACTGATAGTTCTACCCATTAAATTTATCGACCTTCAATTTACCCTTGTCTGCCATTGCTCCCACTCAACTGTGAGACTCCCACTCAACCGTGAGACCTTCCTGCAGACGATAATCGAACACAACCAGCTCTGATACCACTTGTTAGGGTTAGTTGGCATAAGATATCAATTAAATGCAAATAAAGATTAAACAGAGGAATAGAAATACACATAAATAATAACAGTGAGAGACAAGTTTTAACGTGGTTCACCCAAACTTGGGCTACATCCACCAAACAGAGAGTCCAATATTATTATCCAGTAAATCAAACTAATTACAACTAGTAATCCCTGCAACTCAATACCGCTACAAAATGCTACAATACATCAATCGAAACCCTAACCCTTAGCCATTTTTATCAAGCTTTTTGTCGGTTACAAAATAAGGTTTTTTATGTCGGTCAATGAAAAAATAACTCCCGGTGCCTTTATAAAATAATAAAAAACCGTGTGAGGTTCCAGGGGTGCTGCCCCTCGACCCCGCCTTGTATCGCGACAAGGAACGCGCAAGGGACACTACCCCTGGACCCCGTAAGGGGCGCTACCCCTTGACCCTGTCTTGGGGGCGCTACCCCCAAACCCCCACAAGGGGCGCTACCCCTTGACCCCGTAGGAATTTAGGGGGAAACCGCACTGATAAAAGTGGGGTAAAATTAACCTTCGAGTCTGATTAGGGTCCATATAACAACACAAAGTTTACCAAAAATATGTGCTAGAGCATTGATCTTGTCATCATTTTGAGCACACGTGTCAAAACTAATCCCATTTCCTCGGGATAAAAGCATAAGGCACAGACGTTTGTACAATGCACTGACATCTTCTATCATACAATACCTCAAAATGAGCATTACTCTTGCATGTCATCGCCTCATAATGTCTCCCAATATCTATAATGCTCCCACAGACGTGCTTTGCCATCCTTAGCCTATCCAAGCCAAATCTAGAAAAGAGGATAAGAACAATAAGAAGGTTGTTTTTCACAAATGATAGTATCTTTCTTCTATCTCATTTTCACCATCTTTAGCTCTGCAACTTTTGTCTTAGCATTTTCCCCAAGTTCTTATTGTTATTGTGAAAATTTACAAGTTTATGAAAGGAATACCTTTTCCCATAGCTCAGGCTTCTCCTAAGGATTCTTTTGGTCTTTCTTCTATAGATCATTGAAGGCTCTTTCAATAGATAGCAAGTAGCAAATTGCTCTTTGAAGATCCTTCTAATCTTCAATGCCCAAATCATCACAATCATGGTAGTGAATCTCTTGGTGATTTCTTTATCAAATTCCATTTAAATATAATATGCTTCATTGGTTTTTGTTTCTTTATCATTTTGTTGATCTCATTGTACAAGTGATGTATCAACAATATCTCTATTTTTTTACAAGCAAATCCCCTTTTTACCTCTTGACAATATATTGGTGTAGACCACCACTCTTTTTATTCAACCCACACACTAGGCCTAGTATCATTCCCATAGACTAGGGAGGTACTCCTAACATTTTGTCACTACACCCTAATCCCTAGACTACAGACTCTTTTCATCTCCTTTTTCATCTGGTTATTCATGGAAGTTGAAAGATTGAATCAAGATTTTGACCATTCCTAGCAAACTCCCAAGTAGCCCCAACCCTCTTTTTGTTCTCTCAAAAGCAGGTTATTTGGAGGTGATCAACCACACGAAGGTTTGTGAATATTTGATTATATTATTTACATAGATTCAATTGTTTATAGTTCATTTGATTTATCATATGACACTTGACTTTTCCTTTGTTTCTATTGTGCAAGATTAGCCGAAAGATGTATAGGCTAAACTAAAGCTTGCTGAAAGGATGCAAACTATAACGCACTGCATCTATGGGTTGTAAGTTGCTCTATAAGACTACAATGCAATGTGTAAATATCTGTTGGTGTCCTAGGCCAAGACTTCCTCCTTCTAGTGATAGGTTCATCTAATATTTCTATTTCCAATTCTCTCTTCTTATTAAATACTTTCCTCGATTCTCTATAAACAACATTTTATTTTTGTCAATTTAATCCTTTTAACTTGGAAGAGTCATAATTTCTAGTTAATAGAATTTTTGGGATTTCTAAAATAGTTTTGTGAGATAAAACATAACTCCTCCCTTAGAAGCTAGAATATTCTAAAGTAGTGCTCATAAGATCACTTCGTTTAGAGAGTACAACTCTCCAAGTTAAGTTGCTATCGTATGCAGTATGTTCTAGTGAACCGGACATGAACACTTTTAACCTTCTAATTTTGTCCAAACATGTTTAATTCCATTAACAAGCCTTTTTCTCAAGAAGATTTTTGACATGCTAGATTAAGTCCTTGAGGAATTCAGGCATGATGACTCTTCTTCCTCTTTAACATCAAAACTTCCTTCTAAAAACCTAATTATTTTTTTGCCTCGCATGCTACCAACCAAAATCATTATTCAAGGTGTTTCTCGACCTTCTAAACCGATGATAACTATTATAGGTGCTTCTATCCCACCTAGACCTCCTAACTATTATACCCACTATGCCAAATCTATCACATCCAATGTACCTAAGGCTCCTCTTGATTATCACGTGATAGCTCACACTTATAATACTCGTGGGAATAGACAAAGAAATTTTATCCCTTTTTCTCTTCCTACATTTGTTCCAATTCTACCACAAGCTCTGCGTACACCTCAAAAGATCCTCAAATATTATGATTTCTTTAAACAATTACACACTACTCCAGCTAAAATCTCTCTTTAGGATCTTGCTCAAACCTCTCCTACTTGCCTTGGAATGCTCCAAGAATCCATGCAAAAATTTCAAGTATCATCTTCTGTTAGGCCGAATGAGGTAGCTACCTTCCTTAATTGTATTTACACCAATACCAATGACATCATGTTCCAACAATATGCATTACCTTCCATTGAAGTTCAAAAACAAAATGAACCCCTCTTGATCGTTATTGGTGTAAATTCTATTGCAGTAAAACATACCCTTATCGACAGTGTCTCTGGTCTTGATGTTTGTTGGGTAGACCTATTAAATTATTTAAACATTAATACAACTTATATTTCTCCTTCTAATTTATCAATCAAGGGCTTCAATAACATAAGTCAACAAGCCCTTAGAACCATCACCTTACCTATAGAATTGGGCCATGTCACATTACCCACCATGGTGCATGTGATGTTGGGTGCTCTCTCTTATAACCTTCTTCTAGGTAGGTCGTGGATTCATGCCATGGGTGTCATTCCATTAACTTTGCACCAATTTATTAAGTTTTTACATGGGAATAAAACCTTCAAAATAAAGGTTGATCTAGATCCATTACAATATTGTCAACAAATTAAACTTGGACAAAAACACAATTCCTCTTTTGTGCTTCAGAACTTGATTCCTTCTTTATCTTCAAAGCAAAGCACACCATTATCAACTCCTATTGATGGGGTGGCTAAAGATTTTCCTTCTTCTTCATCCAATGCATGGCTATATGATGATTGGGTACTTTAGATTTTACACCTTACTTTGTTGGAGAGTATAAAATAGACCCGTCACACTTCAACATTATTGAGATTATAACTACACCATCTACAACACAACCTAATGTGGTCTCCAATTTTCCTAAAAGATTATGTGAATACACTTCTTATGTTGAATATGCCTATGACATTGATCCTCCTTCTTCTAAGGAGTTGCAATCATGTTATGGTCTTGGTTTTGATATCCTTTCCAAAGTTGGCTATAAATGCAATGGCTTGTGTCACACAAAACAAGGTATTAAGGTTCCTATAGATTCCAATGAACATCGTTCTATGGTGGGTATTGGTTATTAATGGCCTAGGCCTTCATCATGAAGTTATTTAAATGTGAACATGATTTCCTAATCATTAGAGTCATTTTATTTATCTTTGCTATACCCAGAGCTAATTGTCGACACTGGAGCATCTTATATGCCCCCTTAACACTTTCACTACAAATGAGTCTCTTGCAAAGTTTCTTGGAATTTATGATCAGTTGCCTTCATATCACCATGATCGCAATTTTCCCTATTGTTTAGATGCTCGAGCATGCTTTGGGGAGTCTGTTGCGTTATCTAGTGATACTTCTTCACTTACAAGTGCTCCACATGACACTCAAGACAATTTTGATCTTCAAGATCACAACACCCTTGTAATAGGGAAGACTACTGAAGTCTCTATAGATTCTAGTGACCTAAAGAAAACTATTCACATTAGAGAATGCCTATAATCCAAATAACATTCATTTCATTATGATCTATTGAATAATTTTCCTAATATCCTTGCCTAGACGTATGAGGATATGCCTGACATAGATCCTAAAATAGTAACCCACAACATAACGTGTTGCATCCTGACGCCCAACCTATAAAACAAAAGATTCAAAAAATACATCTTGAGGTGGATTTACTGGTTAAGGATAAGATAGAAAAGCTTCTAAAAGTTGGATTTATTCATCCTATGGATCATCAAGAAGAGGAGAAAATAGTGTGATCTGGAACATTGATTCAAAAATCCTACACAACTTTACCAAAAACATCATAATTTATTCATATGGAGTGTGGAAATATCATGATTGTAATCTTAATTTAATATCCAACATTATTTTAATG
This sequence comes from Cunninghamia lanceolata, assembly GCA_027924645.1. NCBI lineage: Eukaryota > Viridiplantae > Streptophyta > Pinopsida > Cupressales > Cupressaceae > Cunninghamia > Cunninghamia lanceolata. The sequence continues at coordinate 14,998,150 of BSBN01000194.1, read as the reverse complement.
AATCAAATATTTTTCTTTAACAAATAAAGAGCAAAAACTTTAAAATCTTATTTCTCCTTTCACTTTTTTAATGTATATTAAACAAACATCTCTTTGCTAACAATCAAAGTATATTTTATTTATCCAAATACATCATATAAATGACATTAATTAAGCATTCATAAAGAAATTTATATTTTAAAAATATGCAATATCCATCATATTTAACAACCATATGTGTGTGTGTCATGTTTAACAAGAATTGTAATGTGCATCACATTAAAAGAGTAATATGATCATATATACCTTACAACCCTTATATGTACATCACAATTTTTATTTACATATTATCATATATTACTTATTTATATTTATATGAATATCATTTTTTATATTTTTATTAGAAGAGTTATTTTATTGTTTTAAATAGTAACGCAATAAATAATAGAAACCATGCAAAAACTTTTCAAAAAATCAAATGAAAATAAATTGTTCACTTTAACTTATACTTGAAGAGCCTTGTTAATGTACACTTTGTACCTTTTTTTAAGGAAGGTAATAGGGTGGTTGAGGCACATGTCAATGAGGATATCACTAAAGGCCCCTTATCTACTATTTTTAGTAATTTTAGCGGCCTTCATTACAAAGGATATTATTGGATGAAAAGATCCCTTAATGTTGTGTGGTTGTCTATCCAACCCTTTGAAGGAATATAGTTTTCATTTTATTGTTTTGATGTGCCATCTTGATCTTCCCCTAGTACAATGAGGTACTATAGGCGATTGTATTTATGATTAAAATTGAATCCCTTCACTATCGTGTGTGCTAACAAGCATCATTCCTCATTATCATGGTGAGTACTGGTTTTGACACGTTATGCATTACTTTCGTGGCTAGTTGTATACTAGTGTTTATATTCTAGTTAAGGATAAGTGATGCTTGTTTATGCTTGTTTATGCTTGTTTATGCTTGGTTGTATGTTTATTGGCTCCAAAACATTACTCTTTAGTTACTAGGGAACCTTGTTTGTGAAGAAAGGTGTTTGATCATCACTTATGCTTAGTTTTAGGTGCTTTTCTTGGTCATTCTGAACATGTTGAAGTTTTTTTTGGGTCAAGAGGGATTTGATGACAATAGGAAGCTTCGATTGAGAGCCTCAATTCCTCCAAACTTAAAAGGTAAGTTAAATGTTGATGTAACCTTAAAGGAATTGTGAGGATGGCTTGTTAAGTTGGTACTCCACCCCAATGATATGGATTTCTTGGTGATGCTAGGAGCTAGATTTATTATGGTTGAACCACTTTTGGAGGAGGCCAAGGAGCAAGGAAAGTTTTTAGCCACTATATGCTTGGATGTTTTAACTCTTTGAATAACTCTAGTGGTGCTTGCAACTTGGCTCCTACATAGGTGGTTATTGTGGCTGAAGGCTAAAAATTGATGTTAGTAGTTTTGGAATCTTCTCCATATAGTTATAGAGGAGTCATGGTTGAGGGCTTACCTACCTATAATTCTCCATTTTATTTCTTATTTTTTGTCATTTATGTGTTGGGTGTTGGTTCAGCTTCCTTGGGATTCAAGTTTTCTCTTGGCCCCAAGTCTTTTGGGAAATTTTGTATCAAGGTGGCTTTTGCTCATCCTTCCCACTATTGTAGGGATCTTATTTGGTTTTCTTCCTTTCTTTTGATCTCTCATTGACTAGTGTTTGTTATGCACCCTATTCTACTTTATGTTAGCTAGTATTAGTTGGGTGCATATGCTTTATAAGTCACCCTTAGGTAGCATTAATAAATGAGGATGCATATGCTTTGTAAGTCATCCCCCTAGTTGTTAGAATAAAGTAATTATCCCACATGCATGGGATGGTAGTAGTTGCCTTTGGTAAAACTTTATATATTGTAATGACTTCCCCATTGGCGATATCTTAGACATTTATAATTCAAGCATATGCTCTATCTAGAGGTTGACCCCTTGAAGTGGCATTGTGAAGATCATAAAAGCATTTTATTTCTGTAATATTTTATGTGCTCAACATATTATATTTTGCAAGTTCATTACAAGTGGTATCATAGTTCTCTCCAAGGTCATTTCTGCGAGTAATTTTACTAATTTAGGCCATTTGTAATTATCCATCATATGCTCTCACCTCACCCTAGAGGGATCTTGGTGATTAAAAAGTAGTTATAGCCATAGTAAAACTAAATTTGTACCTAACTTTTTGTAAAAAAAATCCCTTGCAGTTAGTTTCTTTTCTTTTTTAGGTTAGAAACCTTGATCCAAGGGTTTCAAATATCCTCAAACGAGCTATCATTCTTGGATAAGTTGGATTCTCCATAGAAGTGAGAGGTATTTTAGCTCCAAAACACAACCCTCAATCAACCTCTATATATGGTTGTGAGCTTCCACATACCTACAGGTATATCAAAAGACCCCTCAGGATTTTTTTTTAGCCTAACTCTAGGTAACCTTTGGTCATTTGTATGCTATGTGTAAGAGGTTTAAAATCTAAATAGGAATGCAAATGCAAACTACTAGTTATCCTTTTACTTTTGAATAGAGCGTAAATGAAAGGTAAACAAGATAATGCAAACTTAAATAAAGCTTATACTTTCCATAATGTTGGCAATGTGCTCCAAAATGATGAAGTTGATGATGTTTTATGTTGGTTGCTCTTAATCTCCTCAATGTAGCAACATATACAGGTATGAATTTTTGTTGATGTGGAAATGCTTGAGGATGGCCTAGATTTATAGAGTTGAGATTAGTGGAATGGAGGGCTAGGATTTGATCTTGGGTTGGACAATAGAGATTGATTAGCTTACATGGGGTAATGAGAAGATTACAAGTGTCAATTTGGGAGAGGTGCAAATTGATGGGACATAGATTAAGAGAAATGAAGGGTTAATATTATTTTAATTTGAATGAAGGTTAGCTATTAAAGCCTCTCACACATGTGTGAGAATCACGTGTGGAATGAAGGGTGTAGATTTTCATGGGATAATGGATGGTGGGGATTCAAACAATCTCATTTTAGATTAAGAGATGGATGGCTAGGATTAGGCTAGACAAATGAGTGGTTGGGATTTAAAATTGATTTGGTCTTGGATTGATGAAATGGATATAGAAAATGTTATTATTAAAATGGGTGATAACTAGGAAGTGAATTTTTAATTAGGAAAAATGGTGATGTGGATTTTTTGATAAGGTGACATTAGTTTAGTTAATTAAATAAAAGATGATTTATTTAATTAACCAATGTTAACACTTTAGCCTAGTTAATTAAATAAAATGATCTATTTAATTAACTAACATTGGGATAGACTAATTAAATAAAAATCTATTTAATTAGTTGATGAAAAAGGGATGGCCTGATTAATTAACTAGTGCAAGATTAGATGGGGGACTAATGTCATAAATTAGGTGAAGATGCAATAGTAAATTTTAGGTGTCTACATTTTTCCCTCTTTGAAATGGTGTTGCCACTAGAATAAATAATGGTCTTTCAAAGAAAGATAAAATATAGGTGCTTAATGAGGTGAGGAGAGAGGCAAGATGCCCCATTCGGCTAAAAGAAAATGGAGAGTACATGGATACAAAGGAGGTAAGATACCCCAGTTGGTTAAAAGAAAATGGAGTTAATAAATGGATAAGGGATGCCCCTCGAGAGGACAAGCAGGTTGGAAGAAAATGGGTGTGCTCTCGAAATGGATGAAATAGAGAGATAGCAAAGATGTTAGGGATGAGTAAAAGAGGATGGATGTTAAGGTAGTTGGATGCGAGTCATATGTGAATTAGGAGATGGAATGTGAATGTTATTGATTAAGAGATGAATATGATGAAAGATGGGGGTATGATGGGGGAAATAACAAAATTGATTAACTATGCCCCAAGAATTGGGATATGGATTTGTGGATGGATTGATAGCTTGGTTTGGATTTGATTAATTGATTGATTAGATTAATTGAAGGATTACTGATGATTGGAGGGATTTTTTTTGTGTTATAATTTATGATGGGAGTGAATGTTGGGAAAAGTATGTATATGCAGGGATGCATTGAGGAGATTCTGAATATGTTGAGCAACTCTTTTGCTATAGCATAAAAAAACATGCATCGAGATATAAAGATCAAGGCAACATGGTGTTTTATACATAAACGACTGACCCAAAAGAAAAGGTCAGTAGCAAGCATATGCCATATGGCACCATGATATGGAAGACCATGTGATGTCATTGTGGCAATGTGTTGTGAGTACCATGATAGATGCAAACCAAAACTGTAACACATACAAGCAAGTAAGCATGCACAAACAATACAAATATAAAAAAGATTTTGCCCCCAGTCAAGATGAGAACTGATGATTAATTGGTTGATTGATTGATGATAGTGTTGTTGACGTGGGAACTCTATATCTTGAAACAACATGAGGATTAGGAATGATATATCCTAATGATGATAGAAGATCAAGGTTTGCAACAAGGCTGGGAACAAAACCAAGGTATGTTTTGGGAGGATTTTCTTAGGTTGCTTGGCAAGATGTGTGTGGATTAGGGTTTTCTTGTGATGCTTGTATTAATTTGGGATGGTTGCAATGGATTGCATTGGGATAGCCTTTTGCTTGGAACAAATGACAAGGGAAAACCAAGGCTAGAGACAAGGATGGAGGATGGATTGGATGAAGGGATTGTTGATAGTGGTTGTACTAGATGGGAGATGCATGATGGATGGATGGAGGGGTTTAGGATGTGGTCTCCAAGGACTACATCTCATAGGAATACATGCCCGACTCTAGATATGTCACTCATGATGTTGCACTATGATGATTGTGATGATAGTGTTGGCAAGAGACACTATATGGATTCATGAATGTTGTCATTGATGGCAACAAAGGTTATCCCACACATCTGCAAGACATGATGAGTCTCTACCGGAAGTCAGATTGAAGAAGTGTTATGATCTGGTAAGCAAGAATAGAGCAGTCAGCAAGGTCCGACAGTCAGGTTTGGATCTCTCAGAGGAAGTATTTTAGTGAAGTGTAGATTTGGTGAATTCAAGAGGAGTATCTTGACTAATAGATTCCAAGGATTTAGCCTCCGGTGATGGAAGGGCGAAGAGATATGAGCACTTGAGTGTTGGGTTCCTGTTTGACAGAGTAGACAGAGGAAGAACTGTACCGGCAGAGTGTCAGACCCAAATCTGGAAGAGATATTGCTAATGACTAAGTTTCTTGAGGTATCATTCATGATTGGCTGACATGATTGAAGACTTCTACAAGCATATCCTTGATCTGCATTACTTGGTATGCAAGGATTCAGCCGACAGACCAGAGTTTGAGATAATAATGACTATTCCGGATGTCGACTAGAAAAGTGTTGAAATCACTTGTGCGGATATATATACTAGATGGATTTAGATGTGAAGGTGTGTGTGGTATTGTGTGGTGCAAAGAAAAGCAGAAAAGCAGAGTGAAGACAGTAAGACAGGTCCGAAATGTGAAAGTACATCAGTATCAAAAGAGAGTAAGAATGAAGTGCAGCAGATCAGTTTATTGAGCTTAACCGGAATTGAACTTCAGCATGTGTGGATGCTTCTCATCAGTTCAAGTTTTCTTCTTGTAGACAGTAAGTCTTTTGTAGGCAGTGAGCCTCTTGTGAGCAGTGTGCTCAGGTAGTGAGCCCTAATTGGCAAGTGTCATTTTTGTTCTATCTATTCTTCTAATAGAGAATAATATCTTGGGTTAATCACCCCGTGGTTTTTTCCCTTAATAGGGTTTCCATGTCAAAATCATTGTGTCATATGTATTGGTGTTATTTCCATTTCATGATTATGCTTGCTTATTTGATTTGATGTTGAATTAACTGTTAAGAAAGTTTAGAAAGTTGAAATATTAGGATAACTGATTCACCCCCCCTCTCAGTTATCAACAGATAGATGGTAGGATATTTTGTAAAAGATGGAATATGCCAAGAAGTGTCCAAAGCATGTTTCAAAATTATGTCCTTGTCCTTATCAATATCAAGGTAGGAAGGGAGGATGGATGGGTATGATGTATGGGTATGCAAATATGATGGAGAGGTGGGATAACATAGTATGATGGAATGGGTATGCAAATATGATGGATAGGTGGGCTAGGATGGTATGGATGGAAGGGATGGAAGTAATGGGGATGATATAGATGGAAGAGATGGGGATGGTAGGGATGGGGATGGTAGGGATGGAAGAAGGTTGCCCCCAAGTGCAAGGTTCACATAAACAATGGATTTACACATGACAACCATGAACAAGTTTTCATCGTGGTACTTGTCCAAGGTGCCACAAGAGTGGTTTTCACCATTAGATGAATTTTTTTCTCTTTACTCTTTTGATTTTTTTGAAAATTTCTATTTCTTTTAGATTTTCTACATAGTTTTGACTTCTACTATTTCAAGTGTCAAAGGTCTGCCTAGATGATGTAGTTGATTTGGAGGCTTCTGTCATGAAATGATAATAGTGGCCTAGTTTGTGTAATTGCTTGGCAAGGATTATTCCATTGATGTACAATCTGCAAGTGTTACGACGCTATTTGATTGTTGGGTTGTCTTTATCCAAATGTGCACATCTCAATAAGGTGCCAAGATACGATGAATTCAAGATTTTAGGTTTATGGGTGTGCGTTGTGATTTTTTATTTGGATGGATGATGTTGGATGTGGAATTAGGTGATGGAGGTTTGTAGGATTTAGTTGGATAGATTGGGTTGGAAAATTCTTGATTTGGCATACTTGGGATGGTGGATTATGGAATTTAGGTTTTGGATTAGGATAGTGATTAGGACCAATATTCTTATACAATCTAGAAGGCAATGGAAACCTATTATATACAAGGTGCATCTTTTGAGGTGGCTCCACATTTTGAGTGATTGTTGGATTTGGATATTTAGTACCAACATTCTTATACAGGGTGGAAGGTGGTGGACACCTATTATATGTAATGTGTGGATTTTAATCGATTGCTTCCTTGTGACATTTTTCTTTGATAAAATTTAGAGATTCACTTTTCTTTGGGATCCATATCACTTTTTGGATTGTTTTTATATTTTTGAATTCATGTAACTTTTTGTATTCATTTGGATCTTTTGATTGATTTTAATTTTCTACTTGTTTCTTGTTTGGTTCTTGATGTTGATCCTTTGATTTGATGTGACTCTTCACTCAATACAATGAATAGGATTATTGGTCGAAATCAATGGGCTTATGATGTGGGAGGTGAAGGTTGATGGGATGGTTGGAGGTGGGGCTGAAAGGATCTGTGGTAGCAAGATTATTGTTGGGGCTATTAATGGCCTCTATTTTGATGTTTTCATTAGATTAGGTTACCCCATATTCCTCAAAGTATCACTAATATTATTAGATTGATTGTAGGTGATGCCTTGATGTCCATTATTGACATATACTTATATAGGTTCTAAGATTCTTTGCTCACAAAGGCCCAAGCCTTTGCCATTGTAACTCGTGATTTGACACATTTTGTTTACAATGGGATACTTGTTGCATATGAAACATGATGCCAACCCATTAGTGTATTTCCAAGAACCCTTTGCAATTTGTTCATCTACAAGGAGACCAAATTTGATGAAGGTGGTTGGATCAAACTAATAGGATTTTTATGTTTTCTCCTCATTCACAATTATGGTATCTTGCCCAATTGTATGTTCAATGCAATCAAACATGACTTGCTTATATCCATGCTCAATGTGATCAAGATATTGTATAATATGATTGCCAATATGCTCATCATGAATATTTTTCTTGTCTATGTGTGTAATGGGGACAATGATCTCCTCATGGGAAGGGGGAATTGGGGGATGATGGGTAGGATTAGTTGGATATGGGATAAGATTGATTTGATGAGGGATGGGATTAGTTTGGATTTCTTGATTTTGGATGGAGTAAAGTTGGGTGAGGGGATCATCATTGTTCTCTAGATCATAGATGGGAGTAGCTCAGATAGTTTGACCTTGATTTGGTTTGGAGTAATTGTTACTATGCATTGGAACAAGCTCTTGACATAGCCTTAATTGCTTCTTTGACAAGATGGATGTATTATTTTTCACTTCAAGGTCCCCTATATCAATTAGGCTTTTGGTATATTCTGGGCTAAGAGTACTTTTTGGTGAGTGGGATGCTTTTGGACCTTATGGAACTTATGGATTTTGGATTTTATGGATGGCATGAAATTTATTTTTTTAGCTTCCCACATGGGTTGACTCATGGAGATGGTAGTATGAGGAAGATTTTGGATAACCTCAACATGTTCATTTTTGTGGGGAATGCAACACAACTTCCCAAATTCATGTTTTTTTATTGTGATTCCTTACTAATATCCCTTGGATAACATCCTTAATAGCTTATTTGGGTTGATTGGATTGATTAGTTTGATGGGGTTGATTGGATTTATTGAATTGATTGGATTCAAGCTTGGGCTTTGAAGGTTTGGGTGATCAAGGACTTTCACAAGAGGATAAGGTTGCCAATTGCTTGTTTGAGGAGTGGAGTTGGTCAAGCACATCTTGGTTTTGAGCTTGGTTTTGGTGTGAAGGATCTTCTTGTACTAGAATAGTTCCTTGTGATAAGGGTTAACACATGGGCCATTTAGATTAGGAGCTTCATTGGTCAATGGATTAGGATATATACAGGTTAATGCATTATAGTTTAAAGGAGTTGACATATTAGGACTGGGGTTGGTATGAAGGGGTAGATGATTGGATGGATGGTTTTATGGTTTAGGATTTTTATAGGTTAATTGATAGTTTGATGGATTAGGGTTTGGAAGGGTTGATGGGGGATCTAATGAATTATGGACGATAGGGATTGATGGATTGGGAGGTATGTGGACTAATGGATTAGGATTAGTAGGGATGTAGGGATATTTTGATGGATGGATCAAAGAGAAAGGATTTGATAAATTTAGATTTGATGGATGAGGGATTTCATGGGTAAATGGATTTGGATGAGGATTAGCATGGATGGATGGATTAGGATCAGGGTTATCTATGCATGGGTTTTGATTTGGAAGGTTTACCCTATATAGGTGTTAGAGGTTATAATTTGGGGGAAGCTTGGCCCCTATATCGATAAGACACCTAACCAGGGCCTCTTTGCTATAGAATCTAGTGTTGATGAGGTACTTAATCATGACATCCATGTTTTGAAGTAAGGGGTGATGATCTAGTGGGGTGTTACCTTATTTAGTGTGGAAGGAACCATTAGGGTTATTAGGATATTCGTTAAGGATCTCATCATTAGGATATTCATCTTGATCTACAAGACTCTCATCATCATCATTTGGATAAAGGATCTCATCTAAGGGATGCATGACTTTTTCTTTAACTTTAATTTTGGGTCTTGTATGGACTTCACACAAAGGGGAATGTTAGGATTAAGGTTCCATTAACCTTGTAAATCCTATGTAATTAATTACTCCTAATATTGTTTGTAAATCACCCATAAGGGATGAAAGGTTTCACCAGCAACGGTCTTGTTTCAGCTATATGTTTATATCCGGTCCTCGACGCTCATTCAACTGCGATAAGGGGGGTCTGGAGGGATCATCCCCTCAGCGAGGGGTCTGGGGGTTGCACACCTCGACAGGGGTTTGGGGGTAGCGCCCGTGAAACCATATTTTATCATTGTAAATCGGGACCATTCATCATTAGGTCACAGATCTGATGGTCGATATTATGTTGGTTTTCTTGTCCTAGAAGGCAACCCCATTTTATAAGGATATTTGTACTACATTTTTATCAAAGTTGAGAGTAACAGGCGCCGCTAGATTGATAATGGAAGGAATAGAGGAAATGCATGTATTGTAACCACATATATTTGAAGATAATACAACTTGGAGCCTCTTTTCTTGGTGGAGTTTTTTACTCGAAAGGGTTTTCTCCATGTTACATACTGTGTTATGTATTATGTTCTTAATGCTTGTTATTTCAGTGTAGTGGGTTTTTTTTTTGTTGCAATCTCCATTGATTCTACATTGTTTAGAGGGCATAAATAAGGTTTGAATCAGATTTTTGTTGTGTGGGTTACACCTTCATTTCTAACATTTAGGAGTTTTAGCTTACATAATGAATGGATCAAACCAATCCATGAGGCTTGTTTTTGAGTTTTGGGTCAGGATTGGGTGATTGGTTGGATGTTGATTTTGATTTGATTTAGACGAGGTTTGGATTAAGGATTTGATGGATGAATGTTGGATTTAGGATAATAGGGTTTTGGTTTGGGATAATTTAATATGAATTGAATGGGGTTAAGATTGATTAGGTTTAGATTTGGAATGATTTAACGTGGGATTTAGGATTTGAAGGACTAGGTAACTTGATGTTGGATTGATCAAGGTCAATGATGTAGAAACTTGATACTAGGTGGGATTGATTTGGATTAATCAAGGTCAATGATATATGACACTTGATAGTGGATTGGATTCAAGGCTCATGAGATATGACACTTGAGGATGGATGGATTTGGATTAGGTCAAAGACCATAGATGTTGGATTGTGCTTGTTGAGTTGAATAAAATTGGATGGAGGTAAGTGGATGACGATTAGGATGGATGAATGATGAATGGATTTAGGATGAAGGGTTGATGAAATTGGATTAGGAGTTGAGATGATGTTGGATTAAGTGGATAAGTGGGAATGGATCAAGGATGATGATGCGATTAGAGGTTGGATTGGATTGGGATTAAGGATGGGGGTTGATTATGGACAGTTGGGTTGAATTAGAATGGGAAAGAAATTGGATTAGGGATGATTAGGATGATAGATGAGATTGAGATCAAGGATGATTAGATTGGATTAGGATGAATAATATTTGAGGTGATTAGGTGGTAAAGGTGACTTAGACTAAGGATGATGGTATTTGACTACGGATTTAAGAATGAACTGGTTAGGATTTGGATGAAATTGGATTAGGGGGATTTGAATTAGGATGATAGATTAAGGGGTGGATTAGGATGTGATTAGGGTGATGATGGCTGAAAATATCAATGATGGGATTGGTTAGGGCTTATGATGGTGTGATTAGGGAGATGGATTAGGTGGACTAGTAGGATTAGGTGAAGGACCTTTGATTGGATTAGGTGACTTGATTTGGATTAGGGTCTTTGATGATGGGTTAGGGTTAAGGATGATGTGCTTAAGGGTTAGGCTTAAACATTGAATGCAAATGCAAACTACTAGCTATCCTTCTACTCCTAATTAGAGTGTAAATGAAAGGTAAACAAGACAATGCAAATTTAAATAAAGATTATACCTTCCATGATGTTGGCAAAGTGCTCCAAAATAATGAAGTTGATGCTATTGTATGTTGTTTACTCTTGATCTCCTCTATGTAGGATCATATACCTATGAATTTTTGTTGATGTGGAAATGATTGAGGATGGGTTGGATTTATAGATTTGAGATGAGTGGAATGGAGGGCTAGGATTTGATCTTAGATTGGATGATGGAGATTGATTATTTTGTAGGGGGGATGAGAAGATTACAAGTGTTAATTTGGGAGATGTGCAAGTTGATGGGACATGGATTAAGAGAGATGGAGGTTTAAGATTATCTAAATTTGAATGAAGGATGGAGATTGAAACCTCTCACAAATGTGTGAGAAGACTCATGGGAATTTGTGATGGTACATTTCACACATGTGTGAGTCACATGTGTGTAATGAAGGGTGTATATTTCCTTGGGATAATGGATGGTGGGGATTCAAACTTAATCTCATTTTGGATTAAGAGATGGATGGCTAGGATTGAGCTAGACAATTTAATAGCTAGGATTTAGAATTGATTTAATTTAGGATTTGATGAAATGGATTAGAAATTATTATTAAAATAGGGTGTTAGTTAGGAACTGAATTTTTAATTAGAAGAAATGGTGATGTGGATTTTCAGATAAAGTGACATTAGTTTAGTTAATTAAGTAAAATGATTTATTTAATTAAATAATGTTAGGAAATTAGTTTAGTTAATTAAATAAAATAATTTGTTTAATTAACTAACATTAGGATAGACTAATTAAAAAAACCTATTTTATTAGCTGATGTAAAAGGGGTAACCTAATTAAATGAAAGGTAAACAAGGCAGTGCAAACTTAAATAAAGCTTACACCTTCCACGATGTTGGAATTATGCTCCAAAATGATGAAGTTGATGTTGTATGTTGGTTGCTCTTGATCTCCTCGATGTAGTGACATTTACCTATGATTTTTTTTATGTGGAAATGCTCAAGGATGGCCTAGATTTATAGATTTGAGATGAGTGGAATTGAGGGCTAGGATTTGATCTTGGATTGGATGGTGGAGATTTGATCTTGGAGTGGAAATGAGAAGATTACAAGTGTCAATTTGGGAGAGGTACAAATTGATGGGACATGGATTAAGAGAGATGAAGGGTTAAGATTATTTTAATTTGAATAAAGGGTGGAGATTAAAGCCTCTCACACAAGTGTGAGAAGAATCATGGGAATTTGGATGGGACATCTCACACAACAAGAACCTACCTTAACCACTATAAATACCCCAAACAAAAGTAAGAAAAAAGGTTTAAATGTTCACCTTTGGGGTTCTTTCACTAACATTCAATTTATTTATTTTTTATTTGTGAGCCCTCATGGAAAAGGGTGTCCCTCTTATGATTTGACCATTATGCCATGTATATGCCTTATTTGGACATGGGTGTAAGAGAGTACCTTGTCATGAAGGACGTGTAAGAGGATTTATGACAAAAATAGCAGTGTAAGAGGGTGATCCCATGATACTGGGTTACACTTTTTGGCCAAACTTGACACTGAAATGAACATTTTGAACTAAATCTTCACTTTCGGACACCTATAGTTGCTAAACTGTGAGGAATTTGAAGATTGGTGCAGGGCACCTAAGAGCATTTTGATTCTTAAGAGAATTTTGTTAAGTTGAGGTTCTTGTTCAGTGTGTTTTGTAATAAGGCTTTCTAGCCATGGTTGTAAGGTCCATTTTGTATGGTCAAGAGGTTTGGGGAAACCATATAAACCTCCAATCCTTCTTAGTCCATTTGGACCCTAGTTGTGTCACTTAGGCCTAGTAGGTCTAATGATGGTTTTTTGAATCTATTTGGTAGTTTTGATGTTTTGGCATGTTCTAGAGAGTATGGTAGTTGTTTGGACTCCATTAGACAAGCTAAACCAATTGAGATCTTTGTGTTAATGCCAAATGTCATAGTTGTCCAAGGTTGTCATGACACCTTTGGCCGGTTGCAACTCACTTTTGACAGTTGAAACTATTTTTGGAAGTTGCCTACTGACTTGGATCGGTTGATATTGTTGTCATCTTACTCCAGTACGGAGGAGGGGGGTGTATGGTGCAGGGCACCTAAAAGCATTTTGATTCTTAAGAGAATTTTGTTAAGTTGAGGTTCTTGTTCAGTGTGTTTTGTAATAAGGCTTTCTAGCCATGGTTGTAAGGTCCATTTTGTATCGTCAAGAGGTTTGGGGTAACCATATAACCCTCAAATCCTTCTTAGTCCATTTGGACCCTAGTTGTGGTACTTAGGCCTAGTAGGTCTAATGATGGTTTTTTGAATCTATTTGGTAGTTTTGATGTTTTGGCATGTTCTAGAGAGTATGGTAGTTGTTTGGACTCCATTAGACAAGCTAAACCAATCGAGATCTTTGTGTTAATGCCAAATGTCATAGTTGTCCAAGGTTGTCAATGTTGTCATGACACCTTTGGCCGGTTGCAACTCACTTTTGACAGTTGAAACTATTTTTGGAAGTTGCCTACCGACTTGGATCAGTTGATATTGTTGTCATCTTACTCCAGTACGGAGGAGAAGATTCTGTATGGTGATTTGGGCACAAAAATTAAAAAACTGACTATTTTTCAAAGAAATCCTGTTGTTGTATGACCTGTACGGATTGGCAAAGTGGATTGATGCAGTTTTTCTAAAACTAGTTTGAGTCTGGATTCCAATGCACCAAGTTTGAAGTCTTGAAGTGATTTGAGTAGAAAGATATTGCATTTTGTATTCAGATTGGTCTAAAACCCTCATTCCTAGGGTTTGTCATACAAAATTTGCCCTAGAATGCATTCTAACCAATGAAACTTCATGCCACTTGGTGAAATGTAGGCTAGGGATGTATACTACATGATTCCAAAAGCATTTTGTTGGAAAAGACAGTCTTCGCCTTGTGGAGTGATGCCCTAGGTCAAAGATCTCTATGTATTTAACTGAAATTATGCAATTTGGTGATGTAATCGATAAAATCCTGATAGGGTGAATGAATGGATGGTGGTTTTGAGATGTTTGGGTGTTGTAAAAGTGATCCAAGTTCCTGTCCCAGGTTTATGACCCCAATTTAGACCACTTGCTTTGTAACCTAGACCTAAATTGATCAATTAGGCCTAGAGACCTAGTGGGTGTGTTGAGTTGCTGGAGTAGAGTTGGAACTGAAGGCTTGGAGGTTTGTTGGAGTTCCCTAAAGGGTACTTGAATCCACCATTTGTTTGCCTGACTCTTAAGGGTTTTGTCAAGTTGTGTAGTGAAAACCATATTAGGAGGGCTAGTAGCATCACTAGGCCAAGTAAGGGTTGGAGAGTTGTGAGAAGTTGGGGATCAAACCAATTGTGGGAAAGGTGTTTTTAGACCTGTCTTAAGGTGTGGAAGGAGTCTTGAGGATTGGACAACAGCCTAGATACCAAATCCTTCATTCATCCATAGGTGTGACCTTGGTTGGATGAATTGGTGAAGTGGGTAAGTGGGCAGAGAAGACTAAACCTTGTTGCTTCCCTTGTGCCACTCTGCATCAGGAAGAAGGATAAGGATAAGAAGAAGAAACCAGAGGTCATCTTGGATTTAGATGAAGAGGATCAAGATGAAGAAAAAGGAGTGCCCAGGGAAGAGCCACAAGGAGGCATGTCAGAAAGACAATTCCTAGATGCACTTGGAAAGTTGAGTAGGAAGGATAGTAAGGTGGATTTACCTATGTTTCCTGGCAAGATGAACCCAGAGGAGTGCCTTGATTGGATAGAGGCAATGGAGAACTATTTTGAGTGTGAGGAAGTGGCAGAAAATCAAAAGGTGAGGATTGCCAAATCTAGAATGAAAGGGCCAACCTTGAGTTGGTGGAACTTCATTCAAAATGAGAGGACAGAGGATGATAGGAGCCCTATCACTACATGGAGGAAGATGGTACTTGAAATAAAGAAACAATTTGTTCCTGAAGATTATGAAGTCAACTTGCACAAAAAGTTGCAAAACTTGAGACAGAAGGACATGGATGTGAGCACATACACCGAGGTGTTTCACAAGATGTCTTTGAAAGCCAAGATGCCTAAGAATGAAAATCAAAAGTTTGCAAGGTATCTAAATGGTCTTAAGTTCTCCATTCAAGATGAACTGAGTCTCTTTAACCCTAAGACAGTGCATAAATGTTTTCAAATGGCATTGAGGATTGAGGACAGACAAAGAAGGAAAGGTGATTCAAATAGCAGGGGTAGAGGCAATCTAAATTTCAGAGGCAGAAGCAGGTTTCAGAATAGAGAAAAATTTTCTAGATCCCAAGATGGTAGATCACAAGAAGGCAGTCAAGTGCAGGCTGACAGAGATAGTGTTGATAAGGACCAGTTTAGAGGGAGAGGTAATGGTAGAGGAAGAAGTGGAGGTAGGGGTTCTAATGTGTTCACAGGAAGGTGCTTTTCCTGTAATCAAATAGGACATTAGTCCTTTAGATGCCTGGAGAAGATGGGGAATAATTCTACAAATCAGAAAGACAGAAGGGTGCAGCTCCTTCAAGAAGATGACTATCAAAGCAGCACCTCCTATCAAACTGCCTCTTCCAAGTCTGCAGCACCAGAGAGTGGAGAATGCATCATGTTTAACCGGTCTCCCATCATGCCTGCCACCAAGGAGCAACCCCAAAGGAACAATCTGTATAGAACCACTTGCAAGGTGAAAGGGAAAGTCTGCAAGGTAATTGTTGACTCAGGTTCTTCTGAGAATTTAGCTTCTAATGAAATGGTGAATAAGTTAGGATTGAAAAGGATACCTCATCCTAACCCCTATAGGGTCTTTTGGTTAGCCAAGGACCAACAAATTGTGGTGAAAGAACAATGTTGGGTTGAATTTAAGATAGGTGAATATTGTGATAGGATTCTTTGTGAGATAGTAGATATGGATGCATGCCACCTTCTTCTTGGAAGGCCTTGGCAACATGATACAAGTGCCCAACATGATGGTAAGCAAAATGTGATTCATTTGTCTAAAAATGGTGAAAATTTCACAATGACTCCTTTGATTGATGACTGTAAGGAAAGGATCATTCCTAGTTCAGTTATGTTAGTAGGTGAAAAGGAATTTTTGGCTAACTCAAGGAGGAGAAGGTGCCATGTTTTGCAGTGGTCATCAAGCCCAAGGATGCAAATCCTAAGAAGATCAAAGTGCAGTAGCCTCTTAGAAGGATTGGACCAAAAGAAGTGGAGGAACTATTGGAGAAGTTCCATGATGTGATAGCAGATGAAAGTAAGGATGCCCTTCCACCAAAGAGGGAGATTAGTCATTGCATTGATCTCATCCCTGGATCCACCCTACCAAACCAAGCAGCCTATAAGCTGACCCCAGAGCAAAATGCAGAAGTGGCAAGACAAATCCAAGACTTGTTGGATAAAGGGCTTATAAGGAGGAGTATTAGCCCATGTGCAGTACTTGCACCAAAGAAGGAAGGCACATGGAGACTATGCACTGATTCTAGGGCCATCAACAAGATTACTATCAGGTATAGATTTCCAATGCCTAGGATAGAAGATTTAATGGATTGCTTGGGTAGGGCTAAATATTTTACCAAGATGGATCTAAAAAGTGGTTATCACCAAATTAGAATAAGGGAGGGGGATGAGTGGAAAACTGCCTTCAAAACCAATGAAGGGTTATTTGAATGGGTTGTGATGCCTTTTGGCTTATCAAATGCACCAAGCACCTTCATGAGGTTGATGAATGAGGTGCTAAAACCTTTCCTTAATAAGTTCATTGTTGTATATTTGGATGATATATTGGTTTTTAGTGACAGCAAGGAAGATCACATAAGACATATCCATCAAGTGCTCAGGAGGCTTCAAGAGGAGAAGTTGAGAATTAACCTTGACAAATGTGTCTTCCTACAAGAAGAATTGACATTCTTGGGGTTTGTCATCTCTAAGGGCAACCTCAAGATGGATCCAAGCAAGGTGGAAGCCATTCTTAATTGGCCCACACCTACTACAGCCTCTGAGGTAAGAAGTTTCCATGGTTTATGCAGTTTTTATAGGAAGTTCATTAGAGGGTTTCGTGCTATTTGTGCTCCACTTGTTGACACTATAAAAGGGGGCAGGAAATGTGTATTTGTGTGGACAAATGAGGCCAAACAAGCCTTTGAACTGTTAAAGAAGAAAATATCAGAACAACCAGTACTTGTACTGCCTGATTTTGATAAGGTCTTTGTTGTTGAGTGTGATGCAAGTAAGAGGGCTGTTGGGGGAGTCCTAAGTCAAGATGGGAGGCCTGTAGCCTTCTTTAGTGGGAAGTTAAATGAAGCAAAATAGAACTATTCTACCTATGACCTAGAATTATATGCAATGGTCCAATCATTGAGGAAGTGGAGACACTATTTATTACCCAAGGAGTTTATTGTCTTTACTGATAACCATGCTTTGAGCTTCTTGAACAGGCAACAGAAGTTAAACCACAGGGATATCAAGTGGATGGAGTACATCCAAGCATATACTTTCTTAATTAAACACAAGAAGGGAGTGGCCAACAAGGTAGCTGATGCCTTAAGTCGGAGGAATCTTGTTATTCAAACCATTCAGTTGGAGAGTACAGGTATACAAGCCATTAAAGATCAGTATGTAGAAGATGAAGACTTCAAGGAACCTTGCCAAGCTTGCAAAACCATGACAGGTAGGTATAATACTGATTTTTGTGATTTTCTGATACAAGATGGCTTTCTTTTCAAGGGTAGTCTGTTGTGTATCCCAAGAGGGTCTGTTAGAGAGAACATCATTAAGGAGAAGCACTGTGGCAGCATGGCAGGCCACTTTGGCATTGATAAGACCCTAGACTTGGTTAGAAGAAACTACTATTGGCCAAAGTTACCAGCTGATGTAAGAAAGTTTGTAGAAACTTGTCAAATTTGCCAAAGAGCCAAGGGGCATACATCAAATGTAGGTCTATACACTCCACTACCTATCCCTTCAAAGCCTTGGGATTCCATAAGCATGGATTTTGTACTTGGTTTGCCTAGGACCAAGAATGGACATGATAGCATTTTTGTGGTTGTTGATAGGTTCTCTAAAATGGCCCATTTCATTCCATGTAAAACCACACATGATGCCTCACATGTTGCTAGTCTTTTCTTCAAGGAAATAGTCAGATTACATGGTTTGCCTTTGTCAATAATCTCTGATAGAGACCCCAAGTTCATAGGACACTTCTGGAGGACACTTTGGAAACGGCTAGGTACCAATTTGTCATTATCATCCGCCTATCATCCTCAGTCTGATGGTCAGACTGAAGTGATTAACAGGTCACTTGGCAACCTTCTAAGATGCCTAACTAAGGAGCAGGGTACTAGTTGGGATTCAGTTTTGGCTCAGGCAGAATACTCCTACAATGACACTGTGAACATGAGTACCGGCCTGTCACCTTTTCAAATAGTTTATGGCACTCACCCAAGGGGTATTTTAGAACTTAGAGAGGTCAGAGGACTAGAGAAGAGCAGTGCATTGGTTGAAGATTTTGTCCAAGTGATGAGAGATATCCATGAGCAAGTAAAAGAGAAATTACAGTCTACCTCTAACAAGTACAAATAGTCTGCTGACAGAAAGAGAAGGGATCTTCAGTTCAAGGAAGGGGATTTGGTCATGGTACATCTGAAAAAGGAGAGACTCCCTACAAGTAAATACACCAAGTTGATCATGAAGAAGATTGGGCCTTGTGAAGTGCTAAGGAAATGTGGAGAAAATGCCTACAAAATCAGACTACCAGATGATGTTGCTTTATCACCAATCTTCAATGTATCAAACCTTTATCCCTATAAGGGATCTGATCCTCAGACAGCTGTTGTAGAGGAACAAACTGATCAGACACTTCAAGACCTGATTCCTTCATCTCCTGATCAGATTAAATGCATTTTGGATCAAAGGATTGCCAAACAGACTAGGAGGCACACCTATTATGAGTATTTGGTGAAGTGGCTCAATAAGCCTCAGGAGGATGCCACTTGGATGAGTAGAGAAGCCATTGAGAAGGCAGGATTTCCATTTGACAGCATTCCCAACTCAAGAGACTTGAGTTATGTTTGACAGGGGCTGTATGGTGCAAGGCACCTAAGAGCATTTTGATTCTTAAGAGAATTTTGTTAAGTTGAGGTTCTTGTTTAGTGTGTTTTGTAATAAGGCTTTCTATCCATGGTTGTAAGGTCCATTTTGTATGGTCAAGAGGTTTGGGGTAATCATATAAACCTCAAATCCTTCTTAGTCCATTTGGACCCTAGTTGTGTCACTTAGGCCTAGTAGGTCTAATGATGGTTTTTTGAATCTATTTGGTAGTTTTGATGTTTTGGCATGTTCTAGAGAGTATGGTAGTTGTTTGGACTCCATTAGAAAAGCTAAACCAATCGAGATCTTTGTGTTAATGCCAAATGTCATAGTTGTCCAAGGTTGTCAATGTTGTCATGACACCTTTGGCCGATTGCAACTCACTTTTGATAGTTGAAACTATTTTTGGAAGTTGTCTACTGACTTGGATTGGTTGATATTATTGTCATCTTACTCCAGTACGGAGGAGAAGATTCTGTACGGTGATTTGAGCACAAAAATAAAAAAAATTGACTATTTTTCAAAGAAATCCTGTTGTTGTACATCCTGTACGGATTGACAAAGTGGATAGATGTGGTTTTTCTGAAACTAGTTTGAGTCTGGATTCCAATGCACCAAGTTTGAAGTCTTGAAGTGATTTGAGTAGAAAGATATTGCATTTTGTATTCAAACTAGTCTAAAACCCTCATTCCTAGGGTTTGTCATACAAAATTTGCCCTAGAATGCATTCTAACCGATGAAACTTCATGCCACTCAGTGAAACGTAGGCTAGGGATGTATACTACATTATTCCAAAAGCATTTTGTTGGAAAAGACAGTCTTCGCCTTGTGGAGTGATGCCCTAGGTCAAATATCGCTATGTATTTGACTGAAATTATGCAATTTGGTGATGTAATTGACAAAATCCTGATAGGGTGAATGAATGGATGGTGGTTTTGAGATGTTTGGGTGTTGTGAAAGTGATCCAAGTTCCTGTACCAGGTTTATGACCCTAATTTAGACCACTTGCTTTGTAACCTAGACCTAAATTGATCAATTAGGCCTAGAGACCTAGTGGGTGTGTTGAGTTGCTGGAGTAGAGTTGGAACTGGAGGCTTGGAGGTTTGTTGGAGTTCCCTAAAGGGTACTTGAATCCACCATTTGTTTGCCTGACTCTTAAGGGTTTTGTCAAGTTGTGTAGTGAAAACTGTATTAGGAGGGCTAGTAGCATCACTAGGCCAAGTAAGGGTTGGAGAGTTGTGAGAAGTTGGGGATCAAACCAACTATGGGAAAGGTGTTTGTAGACCTATCTTAAGGTGTGGAAGGAGTCTTGAGGATTGGACAACAGCCTAGATACCAAATCCTTCATTCATCCATAGGTGTGACCTTGGTTGGATGAATTGGTGAAGTGGGTGAGTGGGCAGAGAAGACTAAACCTTGTTGCTTCCCTTGTGCCACTCTACATCAAAGATGATGCAAACTAATGATTTGTGACATTTTGTATGTAGATTCTCAATATATATTTTAAAAAAAAATTGGAATCAAATTCTTTTCCCATCTCCTTCGATAACTAGTTTTTAACAATAAACGTCATTTTTAAAGAGTGATGTGTACTATAAACCCCATAACTTTTTTTCTATGAAGGATAAAATTCTTTTTTTTTCAAATTTAGATTTGTAACTACAATATCTAGAGGATGCATATGGTTTCATAATATTTTATTGAATATTTTTTAATTAAGTTTTGAATTCAAACCAATTACAATTTAGACATAGGTGTATTATAAAGAGCATAATTTTTTTTGTATGTATTGGAATTCAATTTTTTTTTGTTGGAATAAGGACATCAATACCTAAAGGACATGTATTTTTTATAATTTTTTTTTTCTATATTTTCCTATTTTTTCATATGTATGAAACACAAACCTTGATGTTCATTGAAAAACCTACATTCACAAGAAATAAAAAATGAATATAATAATCAAATTAAATATATTCAAAATTATACTTTTTGGGAAGCTTATAATAAGGACTACATACTTACAAAACATAAATTTTAAATGAATTCATTTGATCCCCCAAAAGGTAAATCAAAAGTAGTTTTTTATCAGCATTTTGATAGGTGTAGAGGAGACTCCATTATAGGTATGGTTTAAAACTAGCAAGGTTCTATCCAAGGGGGTTTGACCTAAGGGGGTTTGATCAAACCCTCTTCAATTAAAATACTTTAAATGGAACCATTAAAGGCTTAAATCATTATATTTTCCAAAAATATGTGATTTCAACAAAAATCAGGATGTCCCAGAAAGTGTAACCCATTATTGTGGCAGCACCCAAGAGAATCTATGACATGTGTAAGAGCATGTAAGAGGGGGTTACATTGTTGACTTGACCAAGTTGACCAACTTATGATGCATCATAAGACATATTTGAAAGTGGATAATGAATCCAAAATGAAGTGCCCAGCTTGGGGAGTTACATATGATTGTGTATCACATGGTATAACAGGTGTAAGAGAATATTCCATTTTTAGTCTAGAAGACCAAGACTAAGGAGGGTGTAGGAATTTGGTCCCATGATTTAGGTGTCATTTTTGGGTCATGGTTTTGGCCCATGGTTTATGGTTTACCACTCATTGTTTGAGTTCTCTATTAATTTGATTCTTGAGATGGAGGTTTGACAGTGAGTTTGTAGGTACCATTATGTTACCAAAATTTCTCCATATCTAATATTGGTAATACTCCTATAAGATCATGTCCTTGGATATTGTATTGTAACTACTATTGTTGATAATATGATTGGTTCATGCTTTAGAGTGTGAATTTTTTCTCTCTCGAGGGTTTTCCCCACATAATCATTATCTTTTGGGAATATGATTTTGTGTTGTTTTTCGTTGAAACTATAAAATTAAATTGTTTTTGCACATATATCCTCTCATATATTAGTGTGGGAAGTGTATTCTACATCTATGCTTATTTTCATTTAGAATTAGAGATTAATCACCTCGAGTCCTCAGTGTTAGAGACAGTTTTTTTATCTAATCCTAGTTTGAGTTGGAGCTTTCACAAAAGGAGATCTTGTTGCAAGAAAATGGCGAGCATGCTAAGACAATTTCCCACACTAATATATATAATGTTTTGGAAGCTCAAGATGGAAAATTTTCTCATAGATCAAGATCTATGGGCTACACTATCCAAATCCAAACTAGTTGCAAATCCACAAGATAACTAGGATGTATTTGACAAAAAGGCAAAGAGCCTCATTATGCTAGACTTGGTAGATTCAGTGTTATTAAATATTTGTAAAGTAACCACTACTCAAAGCTTCTAGGAAAAGTTGGGAGATTTCTACCAGGATAATTCCTTAGTTAATAAATTGTTTCTATGAAAGAAGTTGTAAACTTTGAAGATGAGTGATGGTGATTCATGGACAAGAAACTAAACATGTTTAATACCATTGTTACCTAGTTGCACTTAGTTGTAGTGAAGATGGAGGAGGAGGAGGATCGGTGCATGACCTTTTTGTTTTCTTTGCTAGATACCTAGGACAACTTGGTAATGGTCATTGGAAGTGTCTACAAGAAAGAGTGATGTTGCCCCCCAGTTGTTGTCCCTAATGACAAATCCTCAACTTGGCATACTGTGGTATAGTTGATATATGACTGTGACATTGTTGGCACAAGTTTCACATTGTTGGCTTAGTTGAAGTTGATCTCAGATCTATGCTAGTTAATATTCTACAGGTGCTTGTTGATTATGGTATCATTGTGAAACTTTCACATTGTTGGCTCAGTTGAAGTTGATCTCAGATCTATGCCAATTAATATTCTATCTAGGTGCTTGTTGATTATGGTATCATTATGATATTCTTAGCTTGCAATAACAATTAGCTCTTTTGGTGTTATGATTGGCATTATAAGATAGTTTGGTCTCAAGATCTTTAAGTGCTATACTGTTTCATTTTGATATTATATTCACATGGAATCATGACAGTTGGCATTTGTTGGCAATGATGTCAAACAATATTACAGTTGGCACAAGTTGTTTTTGCAGTGGTGATCTTAGGTGACACATGGTAATATAGTTTCATGATATGGTAAGTACTTTATGGTGATATGGTTTTCATGATTATGTCAGTTGATCTTGACAGTGGATATAATATGATGGATGTTATCTTGACATATCTTCATGTTGGCATATGGTTTATCATACATCATGTGATTATGTGGCAGAGTGACATTACATGCATATTAAATTATAAGGTTTTTACAATGTCATATTTATTTGATGCACTTGGTTAGGGTGACTAAGAGTCACTCAAAGACACACCATGTTTAATTTGCTCTTATGGCATATAAATTCAAATTCATAAACTTTGTTATAAAATGCCACTTCGGGCTATGTAAGTGATTTGACCTATCGAACATGTCTCAAGTTTAAAAATAGGTAAAAAAGGGGTTTTGGTCAATTGATGTTTACGGGTCCCTTTTAGGGCACATGAGGAGTGCAGGTAATAGGAATCAAAAGGGCTTTGTAATATTTCATTATGTATGGTTTGAGCTTTGAATATGAGCTCTCGGTTGAGCTAGGGTATGAAGACAAGGGTTTTATATTTCTTCATCATTGAAAGTCATGGATATTGTAGAATCTTTGAAGAAGAATCATGAAGGATGTGACAATGCTAAGACTGAAGGTTGTGAGTAGTTAAGATACTCATTCGACTAAGTTTTAGGTGATTTTGTTCTTTTTCTTTCATTCTTTCTCAACAATTGTTTGCAGTCATGTTGATGAAAATTTGATTAAGGGATTGTTAAGGATTATCACACGTTTGTGATTTAGTTATGGGTTTCTTGAAATTGTAAAAAGGTTTTTAAGGTTTTGAACGGCTTGTGTATACTCTGCTTAGACTGTGATTATATGTTGTTAAAGACAGTTTTGGAAAAGATTTCATTCAGTTGATTAGTTTGCTTTCATTTTTGTAAATACAGTTGGGTTATACCCATTAGGGTTTGGCAGTTGAAAAGAGTGATTATCTTCATTTATCCATAAGCAATTTATGTTAGGGTTTGAGATATTTTTGAAGGATATTTCTATGGTTCATTATCTGTGGACAGTTTTGTCTAACTATGGTTTCTTTAATAGTTAAGGACTTTATGTTGAGATCTTGTGTTCTGTTCAGATTAACCATGATTTGGTGCAGTCATTAAATGTAAATATCATTTTTTTTATCTGGTTGGATGACAGATGAACTATGGTTAATATGATTTGAGTAACAAAGATTTTGATGAAAACTTGTAATGACATTGTGGAAACCATGACATATACAATTTGGGGTTTGACCATGGTTACCTAGACTATTTCAAACAGTTACAGCAAAATAGTTATGTCTTCAAACTATTTAGTGAAAGAAAGAAAGACATTTCTAAAAGTATAAAAGAGAGATTATACTCTATTGAGTTTGTGGATTTTTGCAATCATTGTAATATCAAACAAAAGCAATAGACTATGAATATCATTCTGTAATCAGTTGTATATGTGCACAAACTGTTGTATATCTTGGAGTCTCAAAATTCAATGAGACATTCAAGAATAGAGCTTTAAGAGAAATAGAGCAACCCTTTGTATTAAACTGTATTATTCATTGTATGGATTGAAATATGCCAGTGAGGCACAAATAGCCAGTGAAGCACTATTGTCAGTGAGACATTGTTAAAAAGCCAGTGAGGCAAGAAAAATTGTTAGTGAGACAAAAGAAGTCAGTGAGATTATATGATTGGGATTTTGATATTAAGCCATTGAGGCATCCTTCCTAAGTGGTTTTTATTCCCCAAGAGGGTTTTCCACTCATGCAATTTTCTGTGTTATGGTCCCTCTGTGTGTGATCCATTGATGTCTTATGTCTAAACTTTTCACTACATTCATTGTTCAAGTGTTTCATTTTCTGTATTGCAAAATATTCAAATTAGAATTGCAATTTAGTATTTCAAGTCTAAAAGGAGGTGAAAAGAAGTGAAAATTTATCTGTGTTTGTCTCCAACATTGATTCACCCCCCCTCTCAATGTTGGTTGTACTCTAACAAGTGAACTATCTAGAACACACTAAAACATATCTAACCTATCCAATTCACTAATTCATGCAACCTCAAGTTAAGACTAAATAGAAATGCATAACTAATTATATTTGCACCCTGTCTATATGCAATTCTATTGATTTGTCCTAATGATATGATACCATGCTATAATATTATATGCTAAATTAGCTATGTGAGTGCTTAATGTGGCAGAATTTCATTACAATCTAAGTGCTTGTTGGAAATGGAAGGGAGAAACTCAATTTATATATTTTTGGAGGTGAGGATGGAGGGCTAGGATTGAATTGAAGGATCAAGGGATCAAATTGTATGAGGATCCTCAAGAAAGGAGAATTGGACAAGTGTCACGAGGAGGTTGGATGAGGGAAATGCTCCAAGATTCAAGGGGAGATCAATGGATGGAATTGAATGGTTGAATGGATGGATGGCTAGGATTGGGTAGGTGTACGACATGTAAGACTTCATTTATTAAAAGGTATGGTTTGGATTTTGTGAAGAATTTAAAATGGGGGGGAGAGGACAAGTGGAATTTAAAATTAGATGAATAGTGGAGAAATAGTGGCACATGGAATTAAAAATTCCATGAATAGTGACACTTGGAGTGGATGAGAAGAAAATGAGACAAATGTACTCTTCCTAGAAGATTTTCCCATGCTTTCAAAGTACCACTTGTCATGTCATGCATGTACATTGAATGACAAGTGGACTTCTAGATACATGGGGAGATGTAATTATGAGTTAATTTTAATTAACCCATGTGCACATGATTAAGAGGAAAATAATGATGATTACTTAAAGTAACTAAAAGTGCACAAAATAGGGAATTAAATAAATAGAGATATTTATTTAATTTTTGGGAGTGCATATGAACTATAGTTGTCAAAATATTTAATTTTTTTGAACTATAGTAGAAGAAATTGATTTTTTAGAAATGGAGAAAGGTGAGGAAAATATTAATTAAATAATTACAAATTATTTAATTAATATGTGTGTTGGGTGAAATGGTGTGAATTGTCAGGTTTAGAATGCGGAAGATAGATGAAGGTGGTTGTGACCATTTTCAGGTGTCTACATTTTGCTTCTCTTTGATATGGCGTCATTAATGTCGAGGTTGATGGAATATAAAAAAAATTGGGATAATTATCATGCCCTAGTCGACTAGTAGGAGAAGAAAGGATAGTGAGGTGATGCCCCCTCGAGAAATTGACAAAAAAATATGTTCCAATGATGTCTCAAAAGAGGAAGAAGGGTTGGACAAGAAGAGAAGAGGTTGAAAAGGATAAACAAGGAAGATAGGATGGGGTGTGGGAGGGAAAATGGGGACATGGGGTAAAATTTGAGGTTTAGAGGAAGGAATTAGGGTTAGCAACCACCTCCGATACATGTACCAATAATAGGACACAGGCTAGTTCCTAGATGGCAGGGCAGCGGGTTATGGGGCCACCTCCATAGAGAGATGCAGGGCCATCCCAGTCAGGGGCCTCCACGTGGGACAATTCTGCCTATTGGCTTGTAGACATCTTGAATTTTTTATTGTATCTATCTATTTTGATGAGTCCTTAGGACTTGATGTATCATGATCATATTTGATGTGTATATATATCATATGGGACTTGTGATGCGATGGACTATGTTTATGGACTTTTTTTATGTGTTTATGGATTATGATGTGGATTATGATGTACTGACATGTAGGTTATGGATGTTTTATCTGTGTGATACAATGATAGAAAATATGATGTATGATGTGATTGATGATATATTTGTGATGTAGGATGACATGATGGATGATGTATGATTTATTTAAATGGATGTTTGTATGGATTATGATGATGATTATGATATGTAGGATGCGTTATGGTTTTGATGTATGGATATGGATAGATGACATGATTTTAGGATGTATGATATGATGATGTTCATTATGGATGTGTATATATGATTGTATGATGTTGGATTCGAGGCAGGATATATGATTTATGTATGCTTATGTTTAAATGGATGATAATGTAGATTATAAATGTATGTATGTGTGACATAGTTTTTTATATGTATGGATGGTTGATATGGATAGTGTGGATGATGTATTAATGATAATAAAATGGGATGTAATGAAAACATGTGATGTAAGAGGGCTTAATGGACTAATGGTATAATGGACGAATGATGTGGATTAACAAACCAATTCAAAATGCAAATGAACCAATGAAAATAGATAATGGATGGAATACATGCTTAGATTAATAAACATATATTATGGAAGATAATGGAATGAAAATGATAATGGAAGATATAATAAATATATGCTTAGATTAATAAACATATATTATGGATGAAATGCAAATGAATGAATATACTCAGAAAAAATGGTTATGGAATGGATAATGAATATATGCTCATATTAATAAACATATATGATAATGATAGTGGAATATGACTAATGGAAAATGTCTAATGAAATGCAAATGGATGGTTAAAGGATAATGAAATGGATAATGGGAAAGTCATGGATGGAAGGTTTGATTTGTTGATCATGATACCAAGTGCCTAAAAATGGTTGTGGTGTGTAGTCTAGGAGGGAAAATAGATGATCAAAATGAATAGGTAGGTGGGAGGAATGAAGCGTGTTTTGATGAAACTTGGAGCAAGATATGGGATGGGACAATGGTAACATGGATGTATATGTAGGATGTAGGGACAAAGGGGATGACAAAATGTATTAGAAATTCTACAAACAATTATGAGCACTACTGTTGATATAGCATGAGATGTTAGGCACCAATGTATAAGGAACTAGGGTGACAAGGTATCCCATGCATTGGACTTGACTTTGCAAACAATAAGATAATCCCATACATGCCCAAGATAGTAAAACCTTGTCTAAATGAATGAGGGGGATCCATAGCATAAACCCTTAGTACACAATGGGTATGAGGAACCTTAGATGCAAAGGAGAGCAATATGCATGAACTGATTGTATGATTCACAAGATATGAATACTAAAGTGGAGTAACAAGAACATCCCACAAGCACAACATACAAAATCACTGACCATGCCCCATTCTAGATTTTTCACCACGTACCATGATATAGTAATATCAAGGTAGTTTTGAAATGATCCTAGAATAGAACAAAAGATAAAATCAACAACCAAAAGACCAACTGACCAAATAGACAACCATTATATATCTTGCCAAGATGGGTGTAGATTGAGGATTCTGCCTATTGTAGGAAGGATGCATCTATAAGGTAGGAATCGATGGATGATTAGGATAAATCAAAGAATGGGTGGAGAGATATATAGGCCATGAGTTATGGTTGAAGCTGATCTGATAGTTGATGATTTGAGTGAAAGTGTCATGCTTGGAGAATATGTTTGACAAGTGTATTGTACTAAGATCCAAAAGTTTAATCAACAAGCTTAGGGAATAGGGACCATCCAAGTGGGGTTGGATGGGTGGCATCTTATGTACCTACGTACTGGATACTTCCTTTGTATTCCAGACTGCCTACATACCCTATATCCACGGGATCAAGGCACATTAAGATGCGGGTGGTGATGATATGTAGTTTTAGCTACTTGATGAAAGGGGGTTATAGGAACGGTATGATGTAGATGGATGAGGACTGGGTAGAGGATGGAATTGTCAGAGTTTAGAATGTACCATGTATTAAAACTATGGTTAGGATGAGGATGGATAGGGTGATGGTAATTGGCTAGGTGACCTAGCGGTGCAAAGACGTGATATTTATGCAAAACCACAAAAGGGACCAGATGATGGAGGGATGGAGGTTAGGAGGATAGGGTAGGTTTAGGGGATGAGGGAGGCTTAGGGTGACGAGGGATTATAGTGGGTGTGATTTATGCCTTGCAGTCACTCACTCTATATAAAAAGTGAGGGAGGTAGGGGGTGGGATGGAAGCTTAGATAAGGGGGTAGCTTGATGGGAGGGGATGAAGGTATGTAGATCAATAGAGAATAGAGGGAAGGTGGATAAAGGAAGTGCGAAGGTGATCTCCAAAGACTATGTCACTTAGGAAGAGGATGACCCACTCTAGATAGGTCATGCATGACCAAGTGTTATGATGGTGGGGATGGATGGACATGATAGGAGATGCGTGGAAGGAAGGTATGTCAAGATGTGTCCAAGGCATGTTTCACATATTTTGCCCCTATCCTTAAAAGGATCACAAATGGGGAAGAAGGATGTGAGGATGATAATTTTGATAGGAAGAGGAGTGGATAGGAAATAAGTGGATAGGTATAGTGAAGGGGATAGATGAATAGGATGATAGGATGCAAATATGTGATGAATGGGGAAATGATAGGCTAGGCGAGATTTGTCCCCAAGTGTAGGTTACAAATGGATGAGGGATTATGCATGATTCCCACAAGGAGTTTTCATCATGGTACTTGCCCATGGTGCCACGAGGAGTTGTTTTCACCATTGGATGAATTTATTTCTCTTTACTTTTTTTAATATTTTTTTTGTTTTTTTAGTTTTTTGATTTTTTAGGATTTTTTGGAATATTTGGATAGGATGGATGGAGTGTTGCAAATAGGTGCCTAAGTAGTGTTGTCATTGATGTCAACATATCCTTGTTGCCATTGATGTCAACATATCCTTGTTGCCATTGATGTCAACTGTATCCTATTTTGTTACCTAGAAGACTGAAATGTTGAGGATATTGAGAAAATTAATGAAGATCAATATATGTGGACCATATGGTTGTGTAGAGGGTTGTCTGAAGTATCTCTAGTTAAGATTTGAGAGGTTCACATGAAGATTTAAAGAAGATATGGTCATTTGAGTAGAATTAGGTTTTGCTATGTTCAAAAGAGACAGAGTGACAATAAATTGGTCCAGATTGCTTTGCATTAAAATATTATGATTTATGGATCTAGAGGCATGGTTGGGAAGTAGGTTCATGATTTAGAGGTCCGCAAGCAATCTTTCTAGTATGACAGTCATGGCAGACAGTGTTCTTAAGGTTCTGTATAAAGATGCAACTGATTCTAATGATTTGGAGGAGTGCAGATGTTTTTGTTGAATTCAATGTGCTTGTGGAGGTCTCTAGATTATGTGATTGCTGTGTTGGAGGTCCACATTGAAGATTGAACTCGTTGTTGAAGATTTCTTCCTTGATGCTGCTATTCTTCCCAGTCTTGGCTGATTGGATGATTCAAGCATGTTATGGATGATCTAAGAGCAATTCTCTGGAGTGTGGCGCATTGTTGGAAGAAAATTCAAGTCTTAGCTATGTTTGGCTAACATTATAGTGATCTGGGTTAAGTCAAGCTAACCTTGATGTTCATTCCAAGGTTGATGAAGCGTATAAATACTTGTTGATGAATTGTGGAAAGTTGTCCTCGTGCGAAGATGATAAATTCCTAAGAAAGGTACAGAGGCAGAGCAAAGAAGAGGAGGAGCAAAAGACTAAGAGCAGTAAAGGATGAAGATATAGCAAAGAAGTGTTTGAGGGACAAAGCAGAAGTTTGTGAGACTTCAATGGGATTGAACCAGGCATGAAGAAGATGCTATTTCTCAGTTCATTATCTTTGTGTTAAACATAAATTCTTGTAGGCAGTGAGCCTCTTTTGAGTAGTGAGCTCTGGGTAGTGCGCCTGAAGGCATGTGCCTTCTCTTTTCTTCTAAGTACTTTTAATAGGGTACAAATCTTGTAGGTTAACCCCCACCATGGTTTTCCCTTAACTGGGTTTCCACGTAAAAATTATGGTGTTATGTGTGTTCATTTTGTTTCTGCTCATGTGTTGATGATTCATGCTTTAATGTTTACATCATTAATCTGTTTTAAGTTCTAAAGAAGAATTAATTGCTGCAAGTGGTAAAGTGTTGGGACAACTGATTCAACCCCCCTCTCAGTTGTCTGGGCTAATTCCAACAATTGGTATCAGAGCCGGTTCCTCGAGAAAAAGCCTGACTACTTGAGGAGATCCAAGATGTTGACTTACAAGAAAGACAGTCTAAGGTTTGATGGAACAAATTACCCTCTGTGGAAGAAGCACATGGAGTGTCACTTGCAATGTATGGGTGATGCCTTTTGGTTGATAACTAAGGATGAGTACAAGGTTCCGAAGAATGGCCCTACAACTCTAGATGAACTCAAGGATGCTGAACACAACATTCGAGCTAAAGAAACATTGTTAAGTGCCCTAACTGATGTAGAAATGACAAATGTCCTGGAATTAAAAACTGCTCATGAAATTTGGAATAAGCTGGAAACTCTATATGAAGGTGATAAATATGTTAAATGTGCCAAGCTACATAGCCTGAAGGGTAAATACGAAAGATTGATGATGAGCGAAGATGAAAACATTAATTTCTACATACAGAAGGTGAATGAACTTGTGACCGGTATCAAGAGTGCTGGTGGAGTATTGGAAGAATCAGAAATTGTTGCCTAAGTACTCAGATCCTTACCTCCAGCATACAAGCATAAAGTTACTGCCATTGAAGAGATCAGGACTATAACAATTGTTACAAGGGATTAGTTGGTTGGTAAACTTTCTACATTTGAAATGAGTGAGTTTGGTGATTCTCTTCCTAAGTCTAAATTTGTATTTAAAGCCAGTATTCATGGAAAACAAAGATATGATCCAAGTGAAAGCTCTTCAAGAAGATCAAATAGATTTAACAAGACAAGGAATGATCTTGAAGATGATGAAACTGAATTCGATGAAATTGAAGCCCTTTTTGCCAAAAGATTGCCAAGAGGATCCTGTAAGTATGAAATAAAGTTGCCATTCAAATGCTTTTCTTGTAATAAGATTGGTCATTTTGTCTCAAGGTGTCCGGAGAGAGGCTCAAAGCCAAACCCTGATAGACCTAGAGTTCAGAAGAAATGCTACTATGTCCAAGAAGCTGGTGAAGAAGGAGTCACATATGATGAATCTAATCATGGAGGTTCCACAGAAGATGATTGGGTGTTCATTGCTATCAAAGAAGAAGATCTGGTGGCTACTGAATCTACTAGTTGTACAAATGCGGAAAGTGCCTTGGCTGCTTAGGTTATAGAAAAAGATGAATAGGTAATTGACAGTGGATGTTCTCATCATATGATTGGTGATAAAAGTAAGTTTGTAAGCTTTGAAAAATATGAAGGTGGAATTGTGAAATTTGGAGACAACTCAGCTGGTAGAATCCATGACAGAGGATCCATCTCTTTTGATGGTAAGAATAACACTAATGATGTTCTATATGTGGAAGGATTGAAGCATAATCTTCTCAGTGTTGGACAGTTGGTTGACAAGGGTTATGATCTCTGATTTAAGGATGGAAAATGCAAAATCTTGGAAAGCTTCAGAACTGAAATTGCATCTGGTACTTAGAATAGAGGTAACATCTTTCATTTAAGTAGCTCTGGTAAAAGTTGCTTGATTTCTCAAGTTGATTAGATTTGGCTTTGGCATTGGAAAATGTGTCATGTGAATTTTGATATTGTCAAGATAAGTTCCACTCAGGCTGTAAGAGATCTTCCAAGACTTGTGAAACCTGCTGATAGCTTATGCAGAGAATGTCAATTGGGTAAACAGAATAAAACTTCATTCAAGAGTAAAGAATAGTCTTCAAGTGGATTGTTGGAACTCATGCATATTAATCTTTGTGGGCCTGCTAGAATTAGGAGTGTGCAAGGAGACAAATATTTTATGTTGTTGATTGATGATTACTCCCGGATGATGCGGGTAACCTTCCTGAAAGAAAAATCAGAAGCTCTTGATAATTTCAAAGTATTCAAGGTTATGGTGGAGAATGAGATTGGTGTGAAGATAAAGTGTCTGAGATCTGACAGAGGTGGATAGTTTACCTCCGGTGAGTTTGATTCATTATGTGAAAAGCAAGGAATAAAAAGATAATTATTTGCTCCTAGGACTCCTCAGCAGAATGGAGTTGTGGAAAGAAAGAATCAGACCATTCAAGAAGCTGCTAGGACCATGAGCAAATGTTTCTCAAGTCTATTAGAGAGAAGCTGTGAGTACTACTGTCTACATTCTTAATCAGGTGTAGATCAAAGGCAATTCGAGTAAGACCCCTTATGAACTATGGTTTGGTCATCCTCCTATTGTGAAATATTTCAAAGTTTTTGGTAGTAAATGTTATATCAAAAGAGATGAGGATCTAGGCAAGTTTGATGCAAGAAGTGATGAAGGAATATTCCTGGGTTACTCTACTCAAAGCAAGGCATACCAGTGCTTTAACAAGAGATTGAAAAATATTGTTGAAAGTGCAAATGTTAGAGTTGATGAGAGCAAAGAAGGATATTCCAGGTCTTGCGGATATGATTCAGATGATCAAGATGAAAGTCAAAGTCAAGGAAGGCAATTTCAAACCCAGACTCAGATCCAGATTGATCCAAAAAATCTAGTGACTCAAGAGGATAGTACAAATGTTGAGGAACAAGCTCAAGAAATAGAGGTTCAAGAAAATCCCAAAACTCCTAGGTATGTAAGACTGAATCATCCTGGAGATCAGATCATAGGAGATAGAAATAAAGGTTTTTGAACTAGGAGAAGAATTGTTGAAGATCAAGAGGAGATTTGTTTAATTTCAAAGATTGAACCAAAATCAGTAAGTGAAACTTGCAATGATGAAAATTGGGAAAAATCTATGGAAGAAGAATTAATGCAAATTGAAAAGAATCACACTTGGGATCTTGTTCCTAGACCTAAAGACAAAAATGTGATTGGAACTAAATGGGTCTTCTGGAATAAACTAAATGAAGATGGTGAAGTTGTAAGAAACAAAGCAAGGCTGGTATGCAAAGGATATTCTCAAATGGAAGGAATTGATTTTGAAGAAACTTTTGCTCCAGTGGCAAGAATAGAGGCAGTCAGATTATTTCTTGTATTTGTTGCTTATAAAGATTTCAAGGTCTATCAGATGGATGTCAAGTCAGCATTCCTGAATGGAGAATTGGAAGAAGTCTACATTGAGCAACCGGAAGGATTTCAGTTGTCTAATTAGAGAGATATGGTCTGCAGGTTGAGGAAAGCATTATATGGACTCAAACAAGCCCCAAGAGCTTGGTATGCAAGATTAGATAAGTATCTGCTAAAGCTAGGATATAGCAAAGGCACTGCTGATAGCAATCTTTACTTCAAAATTGATAATGAACACATCTTGATTGTTGAAGTATTTGTTGATGATACCATTTTTGGTGGAAATGAGAGTATGTGCAAAACATTTGTTGATCAGATGCAAAGTGAATTTGAGATGTCAATGTTTGGAGAAATAAATTTCTTCTTAGGTCTGCAAATCATTCAGTCAGATAAAGGTATCTTCATATCTCAATCTAAGTATGTGAGAGAATTGTTGAAAAAGTTTGGAATGAAAGATTCAAAGCTAGTGGGTACACCTATGGTAACCAGATGCAAGTTGAGTAAAGTTGATGATTCCCTTAAGGCAAATTAGAAAAGGTATAGATCAATGATTGGAGGACTGCTCTATCTGACTCAGACCAGACCTGATATCATGAATGCAGTTGGACTTGTTGCTAGATTTCAAGCTGATCCTAGAGAATATCCCATGTTTTAGTAGTCAAAAGAATTTTTAGATATCTCAAAGGGACACTTGATTATGGCTTATGGTATCCAAAGGACAATAACTTCACTCTTCATGCATACACAGATGTTGATTGGGCAGGAGATGTGGAAGACAAGAAAAGTATTAGTGGTGGTGCATTCTTCTTGGTAAGGAGATTGGTTTCTTGGATGAGCAAAAAGTAAGAGGCAATATCTCTATCTACCATAGAGGCAGAGTGTATAGCAGCAACAAACAGTTGTACTCAAGTTCTGTGGATGAAGCAAATGTTGAAAGACATTAGAAATGTGTTTGAGGAGCCTGTTACAATCTTTTGTGATAATTCAAGTGCAATAAGCATCTCAAAGAATCTAGTGTTGCATTTAAAGACAAAGCACATATTAATCAAGTTTCACTTCTTGAGAGAGAAGGTTAATGAGAATGAAGTTAGATTGGAGTTTGTTTCTTCAAAGGATCAGATTGTGAATATTTTCACTAAGCCTCTACCCAAGGATACTTTTGAGTATCTCAGAGAGAAGTTAGGGGTTATTACCCCTCCTGATCAGAACTAAGATGCACTAGGGTGCATCAGTCTGATAGAATTCACAGTCATATCTTGTGATCCAGATTGATGTTAAGGAAATACTACTCAGGAGGAGTAGTCATCATGCAAATTTTGGAGATCAGTATGAAACAAAAAGGGGGAGAAAAGATTGCAAATATGTGCCCTTTGCCATTGATGTCAAAGGGGGAGAGAAGTCATGTGAAAAACTAGTTGCTGGTAAAAAGAGGGAGTTGTAAAGAAAAATGGTTGCAGGTGTGATAAGAGAAAGGGGGAGAAGTTCTTGTCTTGATGGTTAAATCAGTTTTTCACATCATATGTTGCCATCAATGACAAAGGGGGGGATTGTTTCAAATAGGTGCCTAAGCGGTGTTGTCATTGATGTCAACATATCCTTGTTGCCATTGATGTCAACTATATCCTATTTTGTTGCTTGTTTAGAAGACTGAAATGCTGAGGATATTGAGAAAATTAATGAAGATCAATATATGCGGACCATATGGCTATGTAGAGGGTTGTCTGAAGTAGCTCAAGTTAAGATTTGAGAGGTCCGCATGAAGATTTAAAGAAGATATGGCCATCTGAGTAGAACCAAGTTTTGTTGTGTTCAGAAGAGACAGAGTGACAGTAAATTGGTCTGGATTACTTCGCATTGAAATATTATGACCTATAGATCTAAAGGCATTGTTGGGAAGTCAGTGTGTATCATCAACTCAAGTGGTTCATGGTTTGGAGGTCAGCAAGCAATATTTCTAGTATGACAGTCATGGTAGACAATGTTCTTGAGGTTTCAAATGAAGATGCAAGTGATTTTGATGATTTGGAGGAGTGAGATGTTTTTGTTGAATTTAATGTGCTTGTGGAGGTCTTTGGATCGTGTGACTACTGTGTTGGAGGTCTGCATTGAAGATTGAGCTCATTTTTGAAGATTTCTTCCTTGATGCTGCTGTTCTTCCTAGTCTTGGTCGACTGGATTATTCAAGCATGTTGCGGATGATCTAAGAGCAATTCTCTGGAGTGTGGCATGTTGTTAGAAGAAAATTTAAGTCTCAGCTATGTTTGGCCGACATTATAGTGATCCGGGTTAAGTCAAGCCGACTTTGATGTTCATTCCAAGGTTGATGAAGTGTATAAATACTTGTTGATCAATTGTGGAAAGTTGTCCTAGTGTGAAAATGATAAAATGCTAAGAAAGGTACAGAGGTAGAGCAGAGAAGAGGAGTAGAAGAACAAGAGCAGTAAAGGATGAAGATATAGTGAAGAAGTGTTTGAGGGACAAAGCAGAAGTTTGTGAGCCTTCAATGGGACTGAACCAGGCATGAAGAAGATGCTTTTTCTTAGTTCATTATCTCTGTGTTAAACATAAATTCTTGTAGGCAGTGAGCCTCTTTTGAGCAGTGAGCTCTGGGCAGTGCACCTAAAGGCATGTGCCTTCTCTTTTCTTCTAAGTACTTTTAACAGGGTACAAATCTTATGGGTTAATCCCCACCGTGGTTTTCCCTTAACTAGGTTTCCATGTAAAAATTCTGGTGTTATGTGTGTTCATTTTGTTTCTGCTCATGTGTTGATGATTCATGCTTTAATGTTTACATCATTAATCTATTTTAAGTTGTAAAGAAGAATTAATTGCTGCAAGTGTTAAAGTTTTGGGACAACTGATTCACCCCCCCTCTCAGTTGTTCGGGCTAATTCCAAAATGGAGTTGGATAGAGGAAGAGGATGATATGTAGGAGACGGGGACTAAAGCATGTGTTTCCATAGGAAGTGATAGCATCCCATGTTGGATGGATGTTGCATGCGGACCATGTCAAATATTATGACACTCATGTATGTTGGTAAATGGTTGCATGAGATGGTGATGGTATGGATGAATGGATGATGATGGTGGAATATTATGTGGATTGTGGGTGGTATGGATGGATGATGGTGAAATGAGGGTTTATGCAAAAGCATGGATCATAGGGATGTGATGGGGAGAATATGCAGGATACATGATATATGATGGAGGGATGAAGGTATGTGGGAAAGTTGTGATAGGAATCAAGACTAATGGTTGCACATACCATGATGGATTTTGAAGCTTATATTTGGGTTGTGGAGTTGGAAGTAATGGAGATTTAAGATCCATGATGGATTTGTGAGATCGGGATGGGGGATTTTGGGATTGCCATTTTGGGAATTTAGGGACCCAAACAAACTTAGGAATTGAGATGTTTTTGATGGGAGTAGGATTTTTGGGATTTGGGGATGGGATGGGATGTGGATGCTCCACTTGGATTTTTTTTCTTGTTGTTTAGGGACCCACACCATTTTTTTTGCTTTTGGAGGTGTGGGCTTATGTAGCCTTTTGAATGGATTGTTCTTGGATGTTATGGATCGATGCCCTACAACATGATACTCTTGAAACTTTTACAATTTTTTTTCTTTATGAGTGGAGGAATTCAAAGAATTATTTTTGAATTCCATGGGTTTTTTGATAGCTTCATGTTTTGGTGACGTGTGCTTTGGTTGATCTTGATTGGGAATTTTAGGGGATTGGGATTTATGAATGGGGGTGTTGAGGATGGGGGGATAAGGGGATTTGAGGATGGGGATATTAGGAGTTAGGAGTAGTGGAGGAAGTGTGGATTTAGGGAGGTGTATGGTCACATGCTTTTGGGATTGGTGGATGAAAGAGGATGGAGGAGGGATGGTGGCATATGATTTGGAGATGCGATGAGATACACTGGGTTTGGATTTGGAAGAAGTGGATTTGGGAGGTGCGTGGGTGGTACCAACATGTTTGGATTGTTTGCCTTGAGATGTGCCAAGGCCATGTGCATGTGGATGGATTTTGACATGGATGGGCTCCAAAATGCCATTTTCATGAAGGCCTAGGCCTTTACCATGATAGTTCATGTTTTGGAGCATACATTGTGAGATAGGATGGGTGTTATTTTGAAACAAGATGCGAGTCCATTGTTAGATGGAGAGGGATGAGTGGCAGAAGAAAGTTGTTCCTGTCTTATGAGAGAACCACCATAGATGAAGATAGTGGAACTAAGACAATAGGATGATGGATTTGGGGTGGGTTCGATAGGTGATGGTAAAGGTATGATGGGGATGATGGGGGATTAATAGGAGATGGTGTGGGATAAAGAATAGGAATAGATAGGATACTTGGATCGTGATTAGGAAGAGGGGTGGATGTTTCAACATGCTTTGGACTAGGCTCTTGACATAGTCAAGTTTGCATGGA
This sequence comes from Cunninghamia lanceolata, assembly GCA_027924645.1. NCBI lineage: Eukaryota > Viridiplantae > Streptophyta > Pinopsida > Cupressales > Cupressaceae > Cunninghamia > Cunninghamia lanceolata. The sequence goes on along the minus strand of BSBN01000194.1, from coordinate 14,959,408 downwards.
TGGTGTGATGGGGGAGGAGCATGTAGCTTCAATTAGTTGAATAGGCTTCTTAGATGGGCTACATGGAGGAGAGGGTGATACTTTGCATAAAATGGAGGAAGATGGCGATGTGGTTTTGATGGGTGTGAGGTGGATGATGGGGTCATTAGCAACACATGTAGGTGATTGGGGAGGAGGGGAGTGACATGACTCCACAAATTGGATTTGGTGACTTTTCTCTAGATCCTTAACAAGAAGTCCTTGGAGAAAGGATGATATAGATTTAGTAGGGGATTTGGGTGATGGAGTATATGACAAGGTTGATGGGTAAGGAGATGGTGGATTTGGATATGACAGATTCAGATAAGGAGAGGATGGATTTGGGTAAGGAGAGGATGGATTTGGGTAAGGAGAGGATGGATTTGGATAAGGAGAATAAGGATAAGTAGGATGTGGATAAGAGGTGGAGGTGACGAGGATTTCATATGAGAATGGATGTTGGGGGATGGATGGAGGAAGACCTATAGTTTGTGAGTAAACATGGGATCCATATGTTTGATGTTGTGGTTGGGTGTGGGTAGATGAGTGATATGTGACAGGATGTCATGAGGTCCTAACACTTTAGTTGAATTATGCCAATTATGTCAACCAGGTAGTGTCCAAGGTAGTTTGCAATAGGGAAGGAATTCAGACATCTCGTCTTAGAAATAGTTTTCTAAATTTCTAAACAAGCTTCATTAAAATGAATCTAAACTAGAAATCATATCACTCTTAATCTAGAAAGTGTTTGAATCTTAAATCTAGAAAGCATATAAACTAACTAGAAGTCACAAATGCATTTCTAACTATGAATATCAAAAAGAAAGACAACTAATTATTAACTCAAAGCAAATTAAACTTGAGCTAACAATTGATAACATATTTCATGGACAAAATAGATGCTTTGGAATCTCTAACATAACAACATAACTCAAAGATTTTTATCTCAGACACAATATCCTGCAGGAAAACACAACAATGCTTAAACATAAAGTTACAATAATCTAAATGAAAACATTTACTAAATAGATTTGAACACAGTTGCATAACAATAAAACACATATCTATGCTATATCCTTCGAGTGGCTAGCTCTCAAGAGTTTTCCTTATCAATTCAAATCACATGCATTATCTTCAACAGATCCAAAATAACTCCATTCTCCTTCGTATTCCCATTGCCTAGAATATATTACTTAGAATAAACTCAGTTGTTTTCTTCCATAGAAAATTATCACAGAACATAATAGTTGAACATTACTTTCATATTGTATATCAGAACATAGCATAACATAACATAACACAACATAACTATCTTTAAGATTACCTATAATCTATACTTATCAAAATCCTAAATTTTAGGTGACACATAAATGCCACTTGAAGAAGTCTTCAACAGAAAAATGGACTTTTAACTAAACTAGATGTCTATTAGATTCAACACAGTAAAAGCTCCGAGTGGAGTCATAAAATGTCTTAAGTATCTTTAACAAAAAATGAAAGAACTGTCGACCAAGGCTTTAATCATGTATTCCTAGATTTTTGGCACCCTAAGATTATGGCGCTGCTAACTTCAGTTGCTTTTAAGTTCCACTAGGCACTTCATAAAAACCTACATTAATACTTGGACCTTTACACACGATCATGTCAACATTAGTGGAAAACTTCAATCAATTATAAAACAAGATTTGTACATCATTCTATAAAAATAAACAAATGTTGCTCATAAAATTAGTAAATTGGCATGGTTTGGGTAATTTGGTGACATAGAAAGGGTTATATGATTTATTATGAAATGAGGTTAATTATACCTCGTCACTCTCCCCTCTCTAAGATGGAGCAGGTCCTCTTACTCTTTTTTAACCATGGGCTCTTTGCCTTTCTGCATCCCTCTTTCTATTTAGTTCATCATACTTCAAGCTGAGCTCATAAATGTCCTATGCTTCCTGATAGGGAGGACTCTAGGCTGCTTGCTCTGCATCCTGTAGGTGTACAAGACTGTTTGACAACACTAGCCTTCCTACCAATTCAAAGTGCTAAAAGACATACTCTTTGCAGAGATGGAAAACTCTACTTTTCTGCTTGGTGTGGGACACATACCTTGTCCTCACTGCCTCCAAGATACTGCCTCAATGGCACATAACTTTCTGAGCCCGTTGCCCACCCTTCTCACTCTATTCAAGGGTCTGGACTGCTTGGTGCTCACTTTCCTTCTCTCTATTTTTCCACCCCTGCAAATCTATTTTCCTACTTGTTTATCTAGCCGGACTCCTCACTGAGCTCGCCTAGAACGAGCATGCATTGCCTCTAGCTGGCAATTCGACCACCCCACAAAAGAAAAACAAACAAAGAGCATGGCTCTGTTTGATGACCTCCATACTGTACAATGGAACTTGAGGAGTCATCAAAATAGAGTCATGGTCTGCAAAAGAAAACAAAATTGCAGAAACAGAGAGACTAATCTACTTCAGAATGGTAAACTGAAAACAGAAAAGAAAATACATAGATGATCGAATTGCTGTACTTTATTTCTATTCAAAAATTTTGATTACATCAAAATGCTTCACACACCAAAATTCACTTCTTCGATTCTTCTTCTGCTGAACTCCTCTATAGAAAGAATGCTACATTTTATATCTCTACTCATGTCCGTTATAGGACGGTTCAACCACCAGACGGTTCATATTCTAACTGCCCAGCATCGCTGACATCCAACTATCCAAACCGTTTCGCATTCGTGAGAACCTTTAGTCCCACATACATCCGTCGACTAACACATCAACTGCATATATGTATGAACACACGGTAAGTTTACCGTCGGTACTTTTGCTGCCGATGACCCTAGCCTGTCAACCACTAACGAACCGTCGGAGTGACTTCTTCCTTCTTCACCGATAAGGTTCCTCCTGCTGATGCCAACCCCTCGCCAACTTCCATCGGGGTGACAGTTGACATCGGAGCGACATCCCTAGGCTTGCCCGATAAAGATCCTCACGCCGACGCCTGACTCCAAGGTAAGTCCCATCGGAGTAACCAACACCATCAGCAAAACTTCTCTTTGCTGGACCGACAGTTGTTCTCACGCCGACGCCCAAGCCAAAGACATCCATCAGAGTGACCACAAGCAGTCGGAGTAACATTTCAAAGCTGGGTCGACAGTGATCCTTACGCCGATCAACCGGGACTCAACCATCGGTGAGACCATTCCCATCGGGAAGACTTCACAAGGCTCGACCGATAGATGTCCTCTCATCGACGTCCAACTCCATCGGAGTAACACATAGCTATTGGAGTGACACCCACATCCTTCACCGATAGTGATTCTCATGCCGATGGACTTCACCAACCTTTACCACTCCATCGGGGTAACACCACGCGATCAGAGACACAACCACAGGCTCCGCTGATGACCACCCTCATGCTGATGGACATCACACATCGGTAAGACCTTCAACCGTCAGCCTACGATTAAATCCTTGGCCCGATACTTATACTCACGCCGATGTCTTCGGCCAACTCCACATCGGTGAGACTCGATGTTTATCACCCCGATCGGTGAGATGATACACTGTCGGCTCACGATTATTTCCTCAACCTGATGCCAAGGCTCACACCGATGACCCACTTTGGATAAGTAAAAACTTCTTCCCACCAAGGCTTATTAGAAAATTCACCAAATCACGCCAAAATGCAACGATAAGAAAATTTCACAACATCACACCAAAAATGTGCAGTATATACATGGGCTCCGAGCCCTTGGTGCTCCTGCACCATACTCCCCCTGTGCGGAAGAAGTCAAGTCACCTCCGGTGACAATGAGGCAAAATCAATGCCCCCTCTTTTTGAATTCTGACTCTGCAACCCAGGTAGCTTCTGCTTCAAGCAACTGCTTCCATTTGATCAAATGCTCCATGTAGACGCCATGTCGGGTTTGCTTCTTTACTCTGGAATCCAGTATTCGTTCTGCCTGTAGTTTGGGTTGTAATGGCAAAGTCACATCTATTGCTATCTGTCCCTTCTCTGAAATGGATCCATTTGCTGCTGACTGAGGACCCCTGTATTGCACCAGGTCTTGGACATTAAACACTGGTGAGATTGCCAAATCTTCTGGCAATTCAATTTTGTAGGCATTGTTTCCATACTTGTTTAGGATTTTGCAAGGACCAATTCTCCTCATCTGTAGTTTGGTTGGTATTCCTTTTTGCATTCTGGCTTTGTTCAAGTGCACCATAACCAGATCACCAACCTCAAACTGAATATCCCTTCTGTGGGCATCTACTCTATCCTTGATCTTCTGTGTGTTCTCTGTCAAGGTTTGCTTCACCTACTCATGCACTTCTTTCATGGATTGTGCAAAATCCTTTGCATGTCCACTTCTGTTCTCCATGTTTCCCATATTCCTGAGCTCACATATACCTCTGGGATGCATTCCATAGACTATTTCGAATGGACTCTTACCAGTAGTCCTATTCACACTGTCATTATAGGCAAATTCTGCCTGATGAATGACAAGATCCCAACTCTGTCCATATTCTTTGGTTATACACCTTAATAGGTTGCCCAATGTCCCGTTTACCACCTCTGTCTGACCATCTGTCTATGGGTGATATGCTGAACTGAATGATAAATTTGTTCCCAATCTCTGCCACAAAGTTTTCCAGAAATGCCCCATGAATTTAGCATCTCTGTCAGACACAATACTTGCTGGAAGTCCATGAATTCTGATCACTTCTCTGAAAAACAAGTGTGCTATATGACTGGCATCATGAGTCACTTTGCAGGGAATGAAATGACTCGTCTTGCTAAACCTGTCCACAACTACATATATGCTGTCATAACCAGTCTTAGTCTTAGGCAAACCAACTACAAAATCCATACTTACACATTCCCATGGTCTGGAAGGAATGGGTAAGGGTTGGTACAGTCCTGCATTTGAAGTGGTTCCCTTGGCCTTGTGACATACGATACACTGCTCTACATACCTTCTGATGTCTCTGTGCATCCTTGGCCAATAATAGAACCTTTGGACTAGCTCCAGTGTCTTATTCAGACCAAAATGGCCACTCAGACTACCATTGTGTTTCTCTTGTATGAGATTTTCTCTCATAGATCCTCTTGGCACACATAATTGTCCACCTTTGAATAGCAATCCTTTCTGTAAGGTGAAATCTGCAAACTCACTATGAAAGTGATTCTCAAAATCTTGACATACCTTGTATGCCTCAGCAAAATCTTCATCATCTTGGTAAAGATTCTTGAAATCTTCAACTCCAATGCTCTTCAATTGCACTTCCTATACTATGAGCAATCTTCTGCTCAAAGCATCTGCAACTCTGTTCAGCTGCCCCTTCTTATGCTTAATTGTAAAGGTATAAGATTGCAGGTACTCCATCCATTTGATATGCCTGCTGCTTAACTTATCCTACAAGTTTAGAAAACTGAGAGCTTGGTTATCTGTGTAGACAACAAATTCTTTAGGCAGGAGATAATGTCTCCACTTCCTCAATGCTTGGACTAGAGCATACAACTCTAAGTCATACGAAGAGTACTTACTCTTTGCTTCATTCAGCCTCTCACTGAAAAAGGCTACAGGTCTATTTTCCTGATTTAGCACTGCTCCTACAGCTATATTACTTGCATCACATTCAATAGTAAATAGCTTATCAAAACTAGGCAACAACAAAATAGGTTGTGTTGCTACCTCTTTCTTCAACCTTTCAAAACTTCTATCTGCAGCTGGTGTCCATCTGAATTTTGCTTTCATTCCACCCTTAATTGTATCCAAAATGGGTGCACATATTCCACTGAAATTTCTGATAAACTTTCTGTAAAACTGGGCTAAGCCATGAAAACTTCTCACCTCTATGGCTGCTCTGGGAGTAGGCCAGCTCAATATGGCTTCTACTTTGGACTTGTCCATCTTCAACTCTCCCTGGGACACCACAAAACCAAGGTATACCAATTCCTGCTTCATGAATTCACACTTCTCCAGATTGATGGTTAGTTGTTCATCATGTAATTTTTGCAAAACAGTATTTACATGTTCTAGATGTTCTTCCTTGGTCTGACTAAAAATTAGAATATCATCTAGAAAAACAACAACAAATTTACCAATGTAATCCTTTAGGACTTCATTCATGAGTCTCATAAAGGTGCTGGGTGCATTTGATAGACCAAATGGCACAACAAGCCACTCATACAGTCCTTCTATGGTCTTGAAGGCTGTCTTCCACTCGTCTCCTTCCTTGATTCTTATTTGGTGGTAACCACTCTTCAGGTCTATCTTGGTGAAATACTTTGCTTTTCCAATACAGTCCATGAGATCTTCAATTCTGGGAATTGGGAATCTATACCTTATAGTTATTTTGTTTATGGCTCTGGCATCTGTGCATAATCTCCATGATCCTCCTTTCTTGGGTGCCAATACTGTGGGCACAGCACAAGGACTAATACTCTTCCTGATCAATCCTTGATCTAACAACTCCTGTACTTGCCTGGAAATCTATTTGTGCTGATCTGGAGTCATCTTGTAAGGTGCCTTGTTTGGCAAAGATGCCCCTGGAATTAGGTCTATCTGATGGCTTATTGCCCTCTGTGGAGGTAATGTAGCTGGTGTACCATCACTAATTATGCCTTTATACTTCTCCAGTATAGGCTGCATTTCTTTGGGAATCTCTGTCTTCTTATCCTGCTGTCCTTGTTTTGGTTTTACTATGATGGCATAACCAATACCATCCTCCTTAAGAGTATTCAGAAACTCTTTTCCACTCACAACCAAGATATTAGGACTCTTTGTCTGAACTGCATCTTCATCTTCCAATGACTGAATTTTATAGGTGACACCATCCTTCTGAAAAGAATAGGCATTCTTCTCACCATCATGTACTGCTTTTCGGTCATACTGCCATGGTCTGCCCAATAAGAGATGGCATGCATCCATGGGTAGTATATCACATAATACCTTATCCTTATAGCCACCTATACTAAACTCTACCCAACTTTGTTCATTCACTACCACATGTTGACCCTTATTCAACCATGTGACTCTATATGGGTTTGCATGAGTAATTCTTTTCAAATTCAGTTTCTTAACTGCTTCATCAGAAATAATATTATCAGTAGATCCTGAGTCTATGATAATTTTACATACCTTATTCAAAATCTTGCACTTGATTATGAATAGTGCTCTCCTCTAGCTTGGTTCAGACTTTACTGGTTCCTTCATCAAGGTTCTCCTTATCATCAGGTTCTCTCCATCTTCTGAGTTCAGATTGACCTCAGGTAACTGGCTACTGGATGCATTGTCTTGGACATAGTGATTCCTCTTATCACCTCCTTGAGAAGAGGATGTGGTCTTTTCTGGGCACCTATATGCTGGATGACCTAGATTGCCACAGTTGTAACATTTCATGTTGGTGAAATAGGATCCTCTGCCTGATCCTCCTGACCTTCCTCTGTTAGATCCTCTTCCTCTGTGGTTTCCTCTACCACTTGACTCCCCACTCTACTCTGTGAGTTTGGATTCTGCTTGGGATCTATTATCAGCATTCCTTCCACCAAAACCTCCTCTGTGTCCTTTGTTATCTCTGCCTCTTCCTCTTCCTCTACTATTTGAGTCTTGTTTCCTCTTGTTCTTTTCCTCCACTTTCAGTGCCAGCTGATAGCATTTTTGCACTGTGGTAGGGCACATCAAACTGATTTCCTCTTGTATATTCCACTTCAGACCATTAAGGTACCTTGCTACCTTTATGCTTTCATCCTCCATTACTTTGGACCTTAAGCATAACTTTTGGAATTCTTCAGTGTATGCACTGACATCTAATTCCTTTTGTCTCAGATTCTGTCTCTTCCTGTGTAGCTGTATTTCATAATCTTCTGGCATATATGCTTCTTTAATTTTAGCTACCATTCCCTTCCAAGTAGCTATGGGCTTCTTATCTTCTTTTGCTCTTTCAGTCTGCACAAATTTCCACCAGGTTAAGGCAGCTCCCCTGAGTCTGGATTTGGCCACCTTTACTTTCTATGCCTCGCTTACACCATCACATTCAAAGTGATTTTCAAGTCCTTCTATCCACTCCATGACCAAATCTGGGTCCATTTTCCCACTGAAAAGTGGTACTCCTTCCAATGTTTTACCACTCATTGCTTTCAAAGCTTTCAAGAATGGTTCTTCTTCCAACTTAGGATCAGGTGTGGGCTCTTCATCTTCTACAGACACACCTTTTCCCTTATCCTCAGAATATTTAACTCTCTGGCTGACTTCTTCAGTCTTTTGCAACATTAAGCCTAGCTTACTCTCCATTTCTGCTAGTCTTTCTTGTAGGAGTCTATTCTCCTCTTCTTGATCCTCAACCTTCTTTGCTAACTCTGCATTAGTCACCATTTTCTTGGATGAACTAACAGACTCACTTGAACTCGGTGATGACATACAACTCTTCTATTCCTATCTAGGAATAACCCAAATCTTACTGCTCTGATACCAATTTGATAGGGAGGACTCTAGGCTGCCTGCTCTGCATCCTGTAGGTGTACAAGACTGTTTGACAACACTAGCCTTCCTACCAATTCAAAGTGCTAAAAGACATACTCTTTGCAGAGATGGAAAACTCTACTTTTCTACTTGGTGTGGGACACATACCTTGTCCTCATTGCCTCCAAGATACTGCCTCAATGGCACATAACTTTCTGAGCCCGTTGCCCACCCTTCTCACTCTGTTCAAGGGTCTGGACTGCTTGGTGCTCACTTTCCTTCTCTCTATTTTTCCACCCCTGCAAATCTATTTTCCTACTTGTTTATCTAGTTGGACTCCTCACTGAGCTCGCCTAGAACAAGCATGCATTGCCTCTAGCTGGCAATCCGACCACCCCACAAAAGAAAAACAAACAAAGAGCATGGCTCTGTTTGATGACCTCCATACTGTACAATGGAACTTGAGGAGTCATCAAAACAGAGTCATGGTCTACAAAAGAAAACAAAATTGCAGAAATAGAGAGACTAATCTACTTCAGAATGGTAAACTGAAAATAGAAAAGAAAATACATAGATGATCGAACTGCTGTACTTTATTTCTATTCAAAAATTCTGATTACATCAAAATGCTTCACACACCAAAATTCACTTCTTCGATTCTTCTTCTGCTGAACTCCTCTACAGAAAGAATGCTACATTTTATATCTCTGCTCATGTCCATTATAGGATGGTTCAACCACCAGACGGTTCATATTTTAACTGCCCAGCATCGCTGACATCCAACTGTCCAAACCTTTTCGCATTCGTGAGAACCTTTAGTCCCACATACATCCGTCGACTAACACATCAACTGCATATATGTATGAACACACGGTAAGTTTACCGTCGGCACTTTTGTTGCCGATGACCCTAGCCTGTCAACCACTAATGAACTGTCAGAGTGACTTCTTCCTTCTTCACCAATAAGGTTCCTCCTGTCGATGCCAACCCCTCACCAACTTCCATCGGGGTGACAGTTGACATCGGAGTGACATCCCTAGGCTTGCCCGATAGAGATCCTCACGCTGACGCCCGACTCCAAGGTAAGTCCCATTAGAGTAACCAACACCATCGGTAAAACTTCTCTTCGTTGGACCGATAGTTGTTCTCACGCCAACACCCAAGCCAAAGACATCCATCGGAGTGACCACAAGCAGTCGGAGTAACATTTCAAAGTTGGGCCGACAGTGATCCTTACGCCGATCAACCGGGACTCCACCATCGGTGAGACCATTCCCATCGGGAAGACTTCACAAGGTTCGATCGATAGATGTCCTCTCACCAACGTCCAACTCCATCGGAGTAACACATAGCTGTCGGAGTGACACCCACATCCTTCACCGATAGTGATTCTCATGCCGATGGACTTCACCAACCTTTACCACTCCATCGGGGTAACACCAAGCGATCGGAGACACAACCACAGGCTCCGCCGATGACCACCCTCATGCCGATGGACATCACACATCGGTAAGACCTTCAACCATCGGCCTACGATCAAATCCTCGGCCCGATACTTATACTCATGCCGATGTCTTTGGCCAACTCCACATCGGTGAGACTCGATGTTTATCACCCTGATCGGTGAGATGATACACTGTCGGCTCACGATTATTTCCTCAGTCCGATGCCAAGGCTCACACCGATGACCCACTTTGGATAAGTAAAAACTTCTTCTCGCCAAGGCTTATTAGAAAATTCACCAAATCACGCCAAAATGCAACGATAAGAAAATTTCACAACATCACACCAAAAATGTGTAGTATATACATGGGCTCCGAGCCCTTGGTGCTCCTGTACCACTTCCTCATCCAAATGGTTGGGATACTTAAGAAAACCTTTGTTCAATTTTATCCTCATTTACCATGCATGTAAGTCCCTGGGATCTTGCTATGTAGTTACCAAAACTATAGGGGGTGGCTGAAGGATCTATGGAGGTCTATACCTCATACCTATCCACTTGGTCTTAGGTTGCTATAGTATTTCTGTCAAAGCTTCTTCTCTTTTATAGGACCATATGAGATTGGATGGAGAAATCATCTCCCTTTGTTTAAGATACACAGGCAAGGGAGTATATCGTTCCTCATAGGCATTCCATGCTTTGTCTATTAATTGTGGCCCATTAATTTTGAAATCTTCAAAACAAATCCTGATACTTTCATTATAACTTTTCCTTCATAGATTCATAACTTTTAATCCTTCAGAATTGAGCTTTGAAGGCAAAGGAATTAAGGTTAGGATATCTCATGTGGAGCCTTACAGTTCTTTCTACTTGAAGATATTCTTCCGTCCTATCCTGCTAATGGAGTTGATTTTGCGGATTAGACATGAAAGCTATGAGCTGTACTTCTCCCACAAAAAGGTTAATGAAGAAATCACTATGTTTTTCCAGAAACAGATTCTGTATAAAAAATTCACATAGTAGATTCTGTTGAATAGGGGGTGCCTCTTTGAATGCTTCTAGGAATTGTTTGTCATCTGGATCATGAGGCAAGTTGCAGGAAATTCTCAAAAGTTTACATCTCAATAACTATTCATTGAGGAACATAGAATATAACCTGGATGGCTTTCTCCAAGCTAATAATAACTCTTATATTTTGCATGCATCTGTTTTAGCTTGATAAAGTCTATCATAGGATTCCTTTAGGAATACCATTTCCTTCTTAAGTCTAGCATTTTCTGCTCCAATTTGTCTTAGGAAATAGCACCTTTCCATCTATTTTGTCATCATGGGAGGAATGTGAACCTGGAACCATTCCATTTTGGTTGGTTCAGTCTGTATTTCTTTTGATTCCATGACTAGTTTAACATTGATTTCTTTCAATTCTTTCTCCAACTCTACAGTTTTGCTAAGAGTTGTGTTAAGTTGTTGCTTCTGTTCTTCATGTTTTTCCATAAATAACTTAAGAAATTGTTCAAATTTGACAGTCAAATTTTTGATTTGTTTATGTTTTACATATAGACTGGTCAAATGTTTCTTATCTTCTTCTTCCTTAACTTGTTTTACTTGGGACTGTAATTCCTCAATGAATTTATCTTTCTGTTCTAACTGCATCCCTAGAGTCCTTATTTCTTGATCCTTATGCTGCAAAAGTTCTATTTGTGTGTCAATTTTTTGCTGTTGTATATGCATCTGTTCCTCATTCTGTTGGAGTTTGCTCTTCAATTGTATAATTGTTTATTTCAATTATGTCAATTCAACTGTTATCTAGTCACCTCTTTCAGTTTCTACATTAGTGGGAAGGGGAGAGATGACAATTTCTATATCCTTACCTGACACATGTCCTTCATCTTTTCCTTCTATTGGACCTTGCTCTATGTTATGAACATTGTTTAGAGGGCATAATTGTTCATTTTGAGGGGTTGTGTCAGTTCTGTGTTCATCTAATGGTTGCTAAGTGGTGGAAATTATTTCCACAAGCTCATCTTCATGAGCCTCTACTTCTTCAACAAGTACATAATTTGGAACTTGTTCTCTTATTTCCTCTTGATTCTTCTCAGGTGGAACAATCTCTTTCTCAGATTCAAGGGTATCTTTATTTTCCAGGGCTTGATTTTCACTTGGATGAGCTACATTCTCACTTTGCTGCCTATCTCACCTTTTTGTTTTAGGGAAAGGAGGCTAGTCGCATGCTGTAGAATAGCTAAAGTCAGCAGCCAATCTTTTACTTCTTCTTAAAGGGGGAGGTTTTTGCAACTTCACCTTAGGCCTTTGTTCCCTTCTACTAGGCTGACTATTTTCATCCTTAGAGTCAACTAAGTCCACATTTTCCTATTTTTCTGGAGTTTCTAGGACATTATATGGTCTAGGTTGCTCCTCAAGTTCTACAAGGTTTGTAAGATTTTATGGCGCTTCATCTTTGGAAGCTTCCTTGGCAGGTGGGGGTACATGGGAAGGTTCCCTAGGGTTCTTCGCCACCAAACTGGATGACTCACCTCTCTCAAAATGTATTGAGAGTGTTGGGTTTTCAAATTTCCTGAGAAATTTTTGCCATTTCTCATCTATTTTTCTCTTTTTGAGGAGTCGATTCTTGCAAATTAAAGAAATGAGGCCATGGTGTTTTAATGGTCTAGACCCAATTTTGAACCTTTCTATCATGTGGATAATAGATTCACTTAAGAATGTGGGAAGATTAACCCTCAATTTGTTTTCGGCACCATGGCACAGGTGAATGAGCAAACGAAAGGGAGGACCGACGACCGTAGCACATTGTCCTTCACATGTAAAATACTTAATTATCCAGGCTACTACCGTTCTCCATGGCTCTGCAATGTACATTCTTTGAAACCCTTTGTTCTGCCCCTAGGTATTCACAACTAATAATGGTTGAGGTTCCCCTTCCCTTAAGAAAAGCTCTGTCAATTTCTGGTAGGAAATATTTGTAGTTTCTTATAGATTCAATCCTTCATTTTTTATACCAGATAAACTAGAAATAGTTCAGGCACTTACCTTAAATTTCTTTCCTCGCACAATTGACTACCCATCTGAGAAATTTTCCATGAACTCTTTAACTAGCTGTGTATTATGCCCTTCAAACTTTTTCATGAAGTCCAGCCATCCCACTCTTTGAAACAATTCTGAAATATTATTGAGTGCTAATAATTTGTCAGTAGAAGTTGGCTTTGATTTATATTTTGCTCCCCCCATATTATCCCTTGTAGTAATTATGCTAAATTTTTACTGAATGTCACATCATACCAAGGTGAGTAACTGTTTAAAACAAATTGATATGTAGAATAAATGAAACTCAATCTTTACGACCACTTATATTACAACAATGTTGATGTGACCTCCATTAATTCAAATGTTGCATTAAGCTATGTTGTGTCTACTCATTACCTTGCATGGCATAGAATGCATGCATCGCCATCTCTTCCAGTGGAAGTATAGTTCTCACAGATTTACTAAATTTGGGAAAAGGGTGGAACGTGCCAATTTATTTAATTTTATTCACAACATATTGCTTAATTAAGAAAGAATGTGTATGTATCTCATGTCCCGAGTTGATTTAAAGTTCATCACACTTGTGCTGACATAACGACTTTATAGACAATTATATATACACAACTTGGATGGGATGGCGAAAGGTTTGGGCAGATTTATTAATTATTATGACAGAGTGGTTGGGGTAATTTATTTATAATGGCGATAAATAGCCATTATAATTTGATTTATTATGATAGGGGGTGGGGACACAAGGAATGAGTCCTTTAATGAATATTTTGGTACGGGAAAGTTTGGTGGTAGAAATGGGTATGCTTTTGAAAATATCAGAGCATCTGCAAAGAAGATATCACAAATTGAGAGCATCAAGAGTAGATGCTCATGGAATGAGTATAACAAACATATGGGAACAACACTGTGGAGCACTATGGTTGGGTGCAATGTTTTGGAGCATCACTAAAGGGTGCCAATAGAACATAAAACAAAATTTTGGAGCATCATTGCAAGATGCTTCCAAGATGCAGGAACAAAGTTCCAGAGCATCCCTGAAAGATGCACCTAGAATGCAGGAACAAAGTTCTAGAGTATCATTGAAAGATGCAACTGGAATGTAGGAACAAAGTTCTAGAGCATTGTAGAAAGATGCAGTTGGAATGCAAGAGCAAATTTCTAGAGCATCACTGAAAGATGCAACCAGAATGCAGGAACAAAGTTCTAGAGCATCGCTGAAAGATGTAGCTAAAATGAAGGAACAAAGCTTCGGAGCATCGCTGAAAGATACATCCAGAATACATGAACAAAGTTCTAGAGCATTGTTGAAAGATGCAGCTGGAATGAAGGAACAAAGTATCAGAGCATTGCTGAAAGATGTGGCCAGAATATAGGAATAAAGTTATGGAGCATCGTTGAAAGATGCAGCCGGAATGAAGGAACAAAGTTTTAGAGCATTTTTGAAAGATGTAGCTGGAATGAACAAAGTTCTAGAGCATTGCTAAAAGATACAGATGGAATGTAGGAACAAAGTTTTGGAGCATCACTACAAGATGCACCAGGATTTTGTATTTATTCAAAGATGAAGTCATGCGAAACAATACTAAAATTTAGACAAGTAACAAAAATGGAAAATATAATAACTTGACTAAAATGCTCTGAAATAATCATGCATATATAGTTTTTTTAACTAAACATAGATTATTTTTCCTCTACCAAGGCAGAGTCAATACATTGGTTCTCTCCTTACATTTCCACCATCCTTGTGAATTCTTCTTTGTTAATATGTTTGTGGTAGATCCACAATCGATGACCATTGACGAGGAGTGTTCAAGTGTCACCATCGATGGGTTTAAGTTGCACTGCTCCATTTAGAAATACCTCAGAAATCTCATATGGGCCCAGCCAATGAGTTCTCAGTTTATCTTTTTGGTCTTTGTATCTAGAGTCAAATAGAAGTGCCCAATCACCATTATGGAACTCTCTTTCTTTTATATGTTTGTCATGCCAAGCCTTTCGTTGCTGTTGGACCAACTCAGTCTTGTGAATGGCTTCCAAACAGAGTTCATCAAGTTCATTAAGTTGTAGGATTCTCTCAATCTAAGCTTGATCAAGGTCCAAGCCCACTTCCATTACTGTTTTGAGTGCTTGTAATTTCAATTCAATGGGCAAAAGAGGTTTTTTTCCAAAGACTAATTCATAGGGAGTGAGATCAGTGGTTGATTTCTAGGTTGTGTTATAGGCCCAAACTGCCTCATGCAATTTCCTAGCCCAATCCCTTCTCCCTAATGAAACTATTTTTATCAGAATGTTTTCAAGTTCTCTATTGGTGACCTCGACTTGAACATTTGCTTGTGGGTGATAGGGAGATGACTTCTTATGGCTTACTTGAAAATGATTGGTAAATGCCAACAGAAGTTTAGACATAAACTAGGGTCCCTGATCTGTATCAATTGATCTAGGAGCTCCAAATTTAAGGAAGATCTTGTTATAAAGGAAATCCACAACTTGTTCCTCTCTAGAAACTTTCAGTGCTTGGACTTCTACCCATTTAGTCAGATAGTCGGTACAGACTAGGATGTATTCTTTACCCTATGACGAAGGATCTATGGGACCTATGAAATCTAGCCCCCATTTCTCAAAAGGTTTGAAAACCACCTATGGCTGCAGAGGCATCTCACTAGATGCAATAGGTCTTCCTACTTGTTGGCATTCATCACAGTGGTGAACATACTTTTTTACATCTTTATTCATGGAAGGCTAATAATACCTTGCACCTAAGACTTTGTGAGACGTTCTTTTTGTTGAATAATGACCACCAGAGGGATCATCATGGCAGGCTCTGAGTATGCTGTAGGTTTCATCTGACTTGACGCAACAATGTAGAACTAGATTAGGGCCACTTTTGAATAGCATACCATTGATCCATTTGAACTAAGCACTTTTCCTAATGAGGCGTTTCTTTTGTTTTGATGTAAAGTCTGGTGGAAACTCAGAGGTGGCAAGATAGTTGGCGATGTCCGCAAACCAGGGGGTTTTAATGGAGATGGCAACTAGGTTTTCATCTGGGAATTTATCTTGCACAGGGGTACAATCTCCATTATCTTGTTTGATCCAGGATAAGAAGTTTGCGACTACGTTGAACTTTTTAGGTTTATCAATGAAGGTCACATTGAATTCTTGGAGAAGTAATAACCATTTGATTATTCTTCTATTTACTACAAGTTTGTTCATTAGGTA
Source organism: Cunninghamia lanceolata (assembly GCA_027924645.1). Taxonomy (NCBI): domain Eukaryota; kingdom Viridiplantae; phylum Streptophyta; class Pinopsida; order Cupressales; family Cupressaceae; genus Cunninghamia; species Cunninghamia lanceolata. The sequence goes on along the minus strand of BSBN01000194.1, from coordinate 14,943,209 downwards.
TTTGATAGTTGAATGGTCTGTGAATATAGTTACTTTATACCTTGTAATGTAATATTGAAATTTATTGATTGTATGAACCACAACTAAGAATTCTTTCTCCATAGTGGTGTAGTTTCATTCGGTGGGGGTCAAATTCTTATTGATGAAATATATGGCATATTTCCCTCCATTCTCATCTTCCTGACCTAAAAATGCTCCAATAGCATCATTGGAAGCATCTGTGTAAATATGGAAAGGAAGGTTCCAGTTAGGTCCAGGTAGGACTAGAGCATAAATGTATTTCTCCTTAATGATCTCAAATGATGTTTGACATTTTGTTGTCCAGACAAAGTCTGTATCCTTTTGAAGAAGGGAGAACATAAGGGCTGCAATCTTGCTAAAGTTTTCTATGAATCTTTGGTAATATGCAGCATGTCCTAAGAAACTTTTGACATCAGTTTGGTTCTTTGGAGTCTCTAGTTATTGTATTACTTTGATTTTCTTAGGATCTACCTTTATCCCTTCAACTGAGATGTGGTGTCCCAATACTATCCCTTGTTCTACCATGATTAAACACTTTTCATGACTCAGGGATAGCTAATGGTCGTCACATCACTGCAACACCTTGTCCAAGTTTTTAAGAGCTTCATCAAAAGTGGAATCATATAATGTGAAGTCATCCATATAGACTTCCACACACTCATTTACAAGCTCAACAAAGATGGCTAGAACAACTCTCTAAAATGTTACAAAAGCATTACATAGCCCGAAGGGAAGAACTTGATATGCAAATGTTCCCCAGGGATAAGTAAAAGTTGTTTTGTCTTGGTCTTTTGCTGCTACTTGTATTTGGTTATATTCATTGAATCCGTCCAAAAACGAGAAATACTTCCTTCTTGTTAGATTATCCAAGACCTGGTCTATGAAGGGTAGCAGAATGTAGACTCTATAGGTGGCTTTATTGAGCTCTCTATAATCCATGCACACTCTCCACTTCCCATTTTTCTTTAGGACTACTACTAGAGGTGAAACCCATTTGCTGTCAGAGATGGGATAGATGAATCCTACTTGCAGGAGTTTTTCAATCTCTGTTTTAACAATATCTTTGAGAGTAGGGTTGAGTCTTCGTTATGGCTGACGAATAGGTCTAACATCTTCAGTATAGATGTGATGGGTACAAACACTTGGGTGTATTCCTTTCATGTCTATATAGTCCGAAGCAAAAGCTTTGGATCTATTTACCAAAACATCAAATAACTTGAGTTCATCTACCTCTGTCAACCAGCTGTTAATATGTAAGGTCTTTCTTGGTAGTAACATGATAGTTTTAGTTCTGGGGTAGTTGGAGGTGACAGTATGAACTTCTCTTGTTAAGGTGTTGAGAGGGTAGGTATGTGAAATATGGAAATATCTTTGAAGAAGTGATCTATTTTCAGAATGACATTAGCCAAAGGACAAGGTAACGTTGTAAAGGTGGTGTAACTGTGTTCGATATCATCAGTGTGAATCAGGTGTCTTAAAAATTCTTCAACTTCTAAAATTTCTTCATCACTTGAATCTATGGCAAGATCCTGTATGTTGTTTTCCAATTCATCTTCCAATTCTTTGCCATGTTGTTTGATGACTACCATAGCAAGTGAGCCTAGATTCTCTTGTTTGTCAAAACTATTTGATTCATAAACCCAAACTTGTTTATGTGCAGCAACTGCAGCCAACCAAGGTCTACCTAGTATTAATGGATAACTGTCATTAGGTGTGAGGGACTGGATTACTTGAAAATCCACTGGGTATTCCCAATTGTCAACCTTGATAGGAACATTTTCCAGGACACCTTTGGGAATAGCTATGGACTGGTTTGCCATTTGTAATATGGTGGTTGTGGGACATAGATCAGTGAGTCCTAGTTTTTCTATAACGTCCATTGGCATAATGTTAATGGCTACTCCCAAGTCCACGAGTGCATTAGGTATTGCTACCTCGTTGATTGTCACTATTATGAGTGGACTACTTGGGTCACAGTATTTTGGGGTTGAGATCTCTCCAGCCAGAAGGTAGGCTAGATATCCATTCATGTGCATAGTGTTAATTTGTTTCTTTTTCCTTCTTGGTGTTTTTTATGCACAATTGTTTAACTAGTTGGTTTAGTTAAGGAATTTCTTTAATCGCCCGTAACAATGGAATCTCGATATGGAGTCTTTTAATTTCTTGTATTAACGTAATTTCTCTGGGTAAGGTCATTTCCAGAGGGTTTTTTAGGGTGGTCTCTTTGAGGCCCTCCGAAAAAGGTGCTTGAGGTCTCTTCTTCAAGGTGGAATCCTTCTTTGGAAGATCTTTTGAATGTTTGACAACTGCTTCTTGAGGTAACTCAGAAGTTTTAGGTGAGGATTGTTGAGGAAGCTTCTCTTGGTTACGTCCAGGGTTTTTATCTGAAGGTATAGAAGGTGTCTTTGTTCCTTCAACAGATTTTGCATTATATTCATCAAGGATCTCAACTATGGTAGGCTGTTGGAGTGTTTTTCTTGACCTCAACTGTAAGTTTCCATAATATATAGCATTAACTCCAGCCATGTTTTCCTGCTCTGTGGAATGTACTGGTGTGGTTTGACAGTTATTCTTTGGATTAGGGATAGGTTACGCTAGTAGTTGTGGTTGGTTGACTTTCTCATTTTGTTGAGTGTTTTGGGGTGCTGACAAGAGGTTCTACTGTGGATTGGGCATCTCCCTCGGTTCGTGATAGAATTGATTTGGATACTGATTCCTTTGAGGGGTGGGATTTTGAGGATACCATTATTGTTGAGTATTATTTGGCCATTGAGGGTTATCCTAGGACTGATTTACCCATTCAGGTGGTCCCCAAGGGTAAGGACCCCAATTAGGTGGTGCTGAAGGCCAAGGTGACACCCATTGATTATTATTCCAATTATTTGGAGGGCGCCACGATGGGTTTGAATTTTGACCATAGGAGAAATTCCCTCTGGGTCTTTGGCCCACAAAATTGATTTCTTCCTCAGTGTGAGATGACCTTTTCTTGGAATTTTTGATTACATTCAGGATCTCACATTGGTTAGTGGCATGACTCTTTTCACAAATTTGACAATTGTCAGCTTTGTCCAAAGGACACTCCCTTAATAGATGTTTGTTTCGACACCTAGGGCAACGGATGGATAAGGTTTCAGGATTACATGTTTTGGCCTATATTCCATCAAAAGTGATATTTAGCTGAACAAGGATGTCAGTTTTCAAATTTGTTATTTCCTCTCACAGTTTACCAATTTCATTTGAGCCCCTCAAGAGACTAGACTTACGGATGCCTCCACGAGTCCAAGAAAAATTCTTGTATAACTCAACAATATCACCGAGCTCAAGTTGGAACACATCAAGTCTCTTCCCATCAAGTATAGGCTTCTCCTAGCATCCTCATCAAGTCCCTTGAGTTATATGGTCTTCAAAATTTCTAGGCTCATTGTCTCTTCCCCACATCATTTGGATAAGAAGATGAACCTATCAAGGTAATCTTCCATGCTCCAATCTTCTTTTTGCCTTAGTTTGAACACTTCCTCTTTCCTATTGCTAACTCTACATTAGCTCTGATATTTGTCTAAAAAGACGGTCTCCATTTCATCCCACATGGTTATTGATCTTGAAACTAAGCCCATGAACCATCGCATTGCGGAGTCTCTCAGAGTGGAGGGGAAGAGTTTGAGTTTATAGTTATCTATTTTGTAGTCATATGTCTAACATAGGACTTTAAACTCAAAAAGGAATTGGCCAAGGTCTTCGGAGGATAACCCTCTGAAGGTTGGTAAGATGGAAGGTGAAATGTTTTTCATGGGTGCATTGTCATCTTCATTGAGAGCAATAGAATAGGTAAATGTCCAGGCTGCTCTTCATGGGTTATCACCATCTCCATGGTTTTCTCTCCTACCATTGAAAGGGTTATCATTATTATAAGCCATGATATTAAAAGGAATGCTTTCCTCCTCAAAGATTTGATCTGATGGTTGAATACTTTCCTCGTCAAAGGTTTGGTCTGATGGCTGAGTTTCTGGGGTATGTTGGGAAGTCTCAAGTTGATCCTGACTGATCAATTTGTAACAAAGTTCTTCATCTAAGACTTCTACCTACATGTTTATGGTTGGAACTACTATTGGGGTTTTTTTGGTATGAATCTTTCATGTGGACCTCATTTCTTGACCATGCAGAAAAAGAAGTTTGACAACTATTTTTGTTCTTACTAAAAGAGGTATCCAAGTATTCTCCTATTAACTCTAAAAAGAAGGTCCCCAACAATGGCGCCAAAAAGTGATAGGATGTCATGAGGTCCTAACACTTTAGTTGAAATATGTCAATTATGTCGACCGGGTAGTGTCCAAGGTAGTTTGCAATAGGGAAGGAATTCAGACATCTCATCTTAGCAATAGTTTTCTAAATTTCTGAACAAGCTTCATCAAAATGAATCTAAACTAGAAAGCATTTGTATTATAAATCTAGAAAGCATATAAACTAACTAGAAGTCACACATGCATTTCTAACTACGAATTTCAAAAAGAAAGACAACTAACTATTAACTCAAAGCAAATTAAACTTGAGCTAACAACTGATAACAAATTTCATGGACAAAATAGATGCTTTGGAAACTCTAACATAACAATAGAACTCAAAGATTTTTATCTTAGACATAATATCCTACAGGAACACACAACAATGCTAAAACAAAAAGTTACATTAATCTAAACAAAAACATTTACTAAACAAATTTGAACAACACAGTTGCATAGCAATAAAACACTTATCTATGCTATATCCTTTGAGTGGCCAACTCTCAGGAGTTTTCCTTATCGATTCAAATCACATGCATTCTCTTCAACATATCCAAAATAACTCCATTCTCATTCGTATTCCCATTGCTCAGAATATATTACTCAGAATAAACTCAGTTGTTTTCTTCCATAGAAAATTATCACATAACATAATAGCTGAACATTACTTTTGTATTGTATATCAAAAAATAGCATAACATAACATAACACAACATAACTATCTTTGAGATTACCTATAATCTATACTTATCAAAATCCTAAATTATAGGTGACACATAAATGCCACTTGAAGAAGTCTTCAACAAAAAAACAAACTTTTAGCTAAACTAGATCTCTGCTAGATTCAACATAGTAAAATCTCTGAGTGGAGTCATAAAATGTCTTAAGTATCTTTAACAGAAAATGAAAGAACTGTCAACCAAGTCTTTGATCATGTATTCCTAGATTTCTGGCACCCTGAGATTCCGGCACTGCTGACTTCATTTGCTTTTAAGTTCCACTAGACACTTCATAAAAACCTACATTAATACTCAGACCTTTACACACGATCATGTCAACATTAGTGGAAAACTTCAATCAATTAGAAAACAAGATTTGTACATAATTCTATCACAAATAAACAAATTTTTCTCATAAAATTAGTAAATTGGCATGGTTTGGGTAATTTGGGTGACATAGAAAGGGTTATATGATTTATTATGAAATGAGGTTAATTATACCTCATCAATATGCATGTTGTGATTGAAAAGGTTGTTGTTGGTAACGAGAATCCATTTTTCTCTTAGATTGTGATCGTGTGATGGGAAGCATAAAAGGATGGAGATGATTGAAGTTGGTTGATGTGGACAAGTGTTTGGGGGTGATGATTTTCCTAAGTTCAAAATCTAGATCACTTATGAGTGAGGATTAAAGGTTATCCTTACAAACTTAGGGTGGGCAAAGAGCCTAAGCAAGGGGATAATGAGATTGTCTTACTTGGAGTAGATGAGACGCACCAAGCAAAACGAGATTCTTGAAGTAATCCAACTTAGGAAGAGTCTAAGATCCTAGGCTAGTTTATCCAAGTGGGATGATTTCAAGTTTATACTAAAATTAAGATAGACAAGTTCTTAAGCCTAATACAAACAAGAGGATGAAATGATCTAGATCTTATCTTTAGAAAGATCAGATTGGATTTGTTGGATGGTTAATTTGGATAGTTGGATTTGGACGAAAGTTGATTTGATTTGGATGATGGAGGTTGATTTGTTTTAGGATAATGGATCACAAGCTAAGGTCTAAGTGGACATGGATGATTGAAAATGGTGATAATATGCATGGATTTAGATGTGAAAGGATGTTAAGTGGAGTGAGAGGACCAAATTGATAATCAAAATGACAAATTCTTTAGGTTTTATGAAAATTTTAAACTGGGCACTGAAACAGTGGGTCTAGGTGTCGACAGAGTCTTGATTGGGCGCTAAAGGACACCAAATGGGTGCTAATCCACCTGAATGGGTGCTAAAAGGGGCCTACTGAGTGTTGACAAAGACTAGATAGGGCGCTAATAGAGGCCAAATAGGCATTGATAGAAGGTGGGTAGGTGTTGATAGATGAAAAATGGGCATTGAAAGGAGTTGTCTTGATTCTTGGAATGTTTGTGTTTGGGATTTGGCAAGATATTTCAATCAACAAGCATAATGGTTGTTTTGACTTTATTGGAAATGGGTGCGAGAGGCTATGAACCTTCGTAAATGACAAATGGTGAATACGGGTATTGCATAAGAAAACACGCCAAACACTTGTTTAGAAACCTAGTATTTAGTAAAGTGAGGTGTGTCATATCCCACAGACTCACTCAAGTGTGACTTCAACCCCAACTAATATAAATTCTATCAAGGATGTTTAAAAAATGTACTTCATAATGAAAGTTTCCATCCCCTAGATACCATTTATCATTGCTTGGATAGGTAGGGAATGCAAGGTCTGGACCACCTTACACCCCTTACTTTTGAGATGAAAGTCTTGCCCAAAGTGTATTCTATCTCAACCAACAAAGGTATAAGTGTGAGCTATTCTCCTCCATGCGGCTGCAATGCACAGAAGGATATGATGGCCAAAGGTCTTAATTAGGATAAACAAGGCTTTTAGGGGATGTCCCAATAGATGCAAGGTATAGGGATGAATCTGTGAATGGGGGTGTCCTTATCTAACCAAGTGCCAACCAACACAAGTCTCAACGGATTAAGGGTCTTGGGGTTTTTACAAGGGAGAGAGGGTCCTTCATTTGAAGTGAGTCTTCTGATTCTCACAATGCTTATATACTGTGTCGGAACACATAGTTGAGGTCATACCCTTGGGGATGAATTCCAAGGCAAGCCCCCTAATGGGAAGGACCTAAGTTGCTTTTGGTCACCCAAGATCACATGAAGCGTAAGGGGAGAGCATACACATTAAAGATCCTAGGATGAAAAAGAAGCAAAGATTAGATCAAATTAAGGTTTTTGATCTCTAAGATCACCAAATGGCATGAGGAGAGAGAATACACCTTACGGAGATCCCAAACAAAGCACATAAGTTCTTTTTTTCCCCAAATAAAATGTGCCTAAATTACTGAAAATTTTAGATCCTTGGACAAATGGGGCTGCACACAAGTGTTAAAAGTCTTGAAAAAGGTCTTGGACAAGTGTAAGAGGTTGTAAAACAAGAATTAGTCCAAGAAAATGCAAAAATCCTAGCAAATGTTAGAAATAGAACCTGGGTGCTGAAACAAATTGTCTCGACACTGACATAGCCAGGCGCTGAGACAGAGCATTTAGGCACTAAATATAGGTGGTTGGGTGCTAAACCAGAAAAACTAAGCACTAAAATGAAATTGTTATACCTTCGAGTCGAGGTGTTGAATCTGGTTGGTTGGGCATTAATGTAGATTTTTTGTGCCCTGATCCGGTAGGGGCATTATGACGACTTGTAATTTGATGATTTCCTACAAAATAGAGATCTAAAACGTGCAAATTTTGTTGTTAAGAAGGTTAGTAAGCCATGAAACCTACAAACTTAGTGATTAGCCCCTAAACAAGTGAAAATATAAGTTTATGTGAATTTTAGAAACTGGGCGCTAATTTGTCAAGGATGGGCACTACTATCTGTGGGCTAGGCACTGAAGCAAATTAGTCATGATAATGGTTTGTAATTTGGCTAAATCCTACAAAATAGAGAGCTAAAACCTGTAAATTGGTTGTTAGACAGGTTATACATCACATAAAAATCTAATGAAGTCCTCAAGATGCAAGGAAAAGACAAAATGATCTATTTTATACTTTCTTGTGACTGGGTGTTGAAGTAGGCAGACTGGGCGCTAAGCCGAGGAATTCAGGCACTAAAGTGTGTTCAGAGGACCTACAGAATCCAATGCTAATTCAGGAGGTTTAGACGTTGACAGAGGGCTTCTAGGCGCTATTCTGCAAAATCCTGGCACTGATCCGACCTACAAACATGAAACAAGCCCAAAACATAAGCAAAAAGTGATGGTTAAGGTGGTGGGGGTCCCATCGAGCATGCCAAAAATTTCTACAAGAAAGAGTGAACTATCTAGAACAAGCTAAAACATATCTAACCTAGTCAATTCACTAATTCACACAACCTCAAGTTAAGACTAAATAGAAATGCATAACTAATTATATTTGCACCCTATCTATATGCTATTTTATTGATTTATTCGAATGATATGATACTATGCTATATTATATGCTAAATTAGCTATGTGAGTGCTCAATGTCGTAGAATTTCATTACAATCTAAGTTCTTGTTGGGAAGGGAAGGGAGAGACTCAATTTATAGATTTTTAGAGGTGAGGATGAAGGGCTAGGATTGAATTGAAGGATCAAGGGCTCAAATTGCTTGAGGATCCTCAAGCAAGGAAATTGGACAAGTGTCATGAGGAGGTTGGATGAGGGAAATGCTCCAAGATTCAAGGAGAGATCAATGGATGGAATTGAATGGTTGAATGGATGGATGACTAGGATTGGGTAGGTGTATGACATGTAAGGCTTCATTTATTAAAAGGTATGGTTTGGATTTTCTGAAAAACTTAAAATTGGGAGGAGAGGACAAGCAAAATTTAAAATTAGATGAATAGCGAAGGAATAGTGCCACATGAAATTTAAAATTCCATGAATAGTGACACTTGGAGTATATGAGAAGAAAATGGGACAAATGTACTCTTTTTGGAAGATTTACCCATGCTTCCAAAGTACCACTTGTCATGTACATGCATGTACATTGAATGACAAGTGGACTTTTAGAAACATGGGGAGATGTAATTGTGAGTTAATTTTAATTAACCCATGTGCACATGATTAAGAGGAAAATAATGATGATTACTAAAAGTAATCAAAAGTGCATAAAAAAGGGAATTAAATAAATACAGATAGGTATTTAATTTTTTGGAGTGCATATGAACTATAGTTGTTAAAATACTTAATTTTTTTGAACTATAGTAGAAGAAATTATTTTTTAGAAATGGGGAAAGGTGAGGAAAATATTAATTAAATAATTACAAATTATTTAATTAATATGTGTGTTGGGTGAAATGGTGTGAATTGTTAGGTTTAGAATGCAGAAGATAGATGAAGGTGGTTGTGACCATTCTAGGTGTCTACAGGAAGCACTACAAAGAAATTGGTGCTTGATAAAGTTGTGGTTGCTTTACTCTTAGAGGAGATGAGGCATAAAGCTTTTGAATCCACAAAGGAGGCCTTGGTTGTTCATGGAAGGTTGAAGGAGAAAGGAAAGAAGGACAAGAAGAAGGAAAAGAGTAGATCCAAATCATGTGGGAGATTTAAGTCTCTTGGAAGTTCAAAGGAAAAATGTTAGAATTGCAACAAGATTAGGCACTACTAGAGATACTGCAGGGAGGAGAAAAAAAGAAAAATAATTATTCTAATGATGATTCTAACAAATCTTCTTAGGGTGATGCAACAGATGCCTTTGTTGTGGCCTTGGAAACACATGCATTTCAGGGTACAAGGTTGATATTGTTGGCAAGAGAGACTGCTATGCATAACAGGTGTTGTTATTGATGGCAACTAAGTCTATCTTACATATCCTCATTACATAATTTGTTCATACTGGAAGTCAAAGTGAAGATTTATCTAAGTTTGGGTAGTCAGAAATAGAGCATGTGATAGGGTCCAATATCTTGGTCCGGATCTCTCTGGTGGTAAATCACAGTGTGTTGTGGATCTGAGGGAGTAATAAGGATTGTTAGGACTATCTAAATCTAGGAATTTAGCCTCTGGTGATAAAGGATTCAAAAGTTATAAGCATCTGAGTATTGGGTTCCAATTAGTCAGTACAGTCAGAAGAAGAACAAGCCGACCTAGTAATTGACCTTGGTTCAGATGAAGTAAAGTTGTTGGTTAAGCAATTTGTGGTAATCAATGGTATTGGCTGATATGATTGATTTTTTGAGAACACAAGTTTTTGGTCCGCATTGTTGATTGTGCATGGATTCAATTGACAGAGCAGAGTTCTTAACAAATGTTCTAAGTTTTCTTGAAGTTGACTACAGTTGATTGAATTTCTTGATACAGATATATATAGCTGATGGATTTGAGTGTTTTGAGGTGTGTGTGTGAAGTGGTGATGGAGTAAGTGTCAAAAAGGTAGAAAGAAGTGCGAAGATAAAGATCTAAGCTTGGATTATGGCTTAAGAGTGAAACGGGGCAAAATTAGGATGAAGTGTGTAAGATTAGTATTCTATGCTTAACCGGATGATCTGGGAAGGAGTTTCAATAGGTTCACTTAGAGAACAACTTCAATTAGCTTTAGAAGATCTTGATCAGTCCAAAGCAGAAGTAAATGAACTGAAAGCAAACCTTAAATATGTTGATGATTGCATTGAGATGTTAAAAGAAAAACTAAAAAAATGTATGGAAAGGAGGAAGGAGCTACTTCAGTAGCTAGCTAATTGTACTAAAGAAAATGACATGAATAAGACTTTGGAAGAAAAGATAAAGGAATATGAAAAGTTGACAAAAGAAGTTTCTGTTCTAAAACATGAGATGGAATATGGGGTGATGAGGCTAACCAAAGAAATTGAGGAAAGGAAGAAGACTGAAGAAGACTTGAATCAAACTCTGAAGGAAATAACAGAAGAATGTTGCAGAATGGATAGAACAATTGGCCACCTAAAATCTGATTTACAAGAATGTAGATATAATGGGGAGGAACTTGAAAGGCAAATTGTCATTCTTAGACATGACCTAGAAATTACAAATGAAGACAAGGAGAAGTTCAAGATAAGCTTAGCTAAACTTGAAGTACTGCTTGAGAGTCAGAAGAAGGCAGATGATAAGCATGGTCTGGGATATGAGAAAGGTGAAAGCTCTGGATTCGGTCAAATAAATCCTAAACCAAGGAATCAAAGAAACAGACCTAGAAGACCTTCGGTAAGACAACCTAATGCTTAAAGGTATCCATCTCTCAATAGAAATTGTTTCAATTGCAATAAATTTGGTTATAGAGCTACTCAGTGCAGAAGTAGAGTGAATCAAAATGGTCCATCTTTCTTCGGTCAATGCTTTAATTGTAAAAGATACAGTCATAGATCTAATGAATGCAGAAGTATGATGAACTACTCTAACAACAAAAGAAATGTCAATTCTTTCAATGGCTACTGTTTTACATGCAATAGATTTGGACATATGGCTAATTAATGTAGATCAAGAGGAAATCAATCAAATGGGCAAAGAAATGTTGTGCGCTTCAATTGTAACTGATCCGGTCATGTTGCAAGATTCTGCAGAAGTAGGAATGATGATAGAAAAAGTCCAATTAATAGAAAACTGGATGAGCAGAGACAAGACAAAGGCAAGGGCAAAGTTGATGTGAATGAGGTCCAAAATAAAATGAACAAAACATGGGTAAAGGTGAAATGAATGTTGACAATGGGTCCACACTAGAATTCGGTGCTGATAATTCCTCTGGGAATTGAATCAGGAGCTCTGCCTCAGGGGGAGCTGCATTGAAAATTTGATTCCCCCTGCCAGTAAATGGGTGCCTGAATTTGGCACGATGAGTGAAGATAAATAAGCCTATTGCACACCTATTGGAGAAAATTTTAGAAGAAAAGAAGCTAATGTGATTGATTGCGAAGCAATTGAAGATTGACTGCATGCAGAAATAATGTAATCAAATGTATTAGGGCAGAGCATTTATTACAATGACAAATTAGGTTTTGTAGTGGATAAAAAGTCATTCATTCAATCATTTGGATCACTTTGCATTCGAAGAGAACGAGTAGAAGAGCACCTGAGCTAAGATTTCAAGGATTTGAAGTGCGACTGGTGAATTCATTAGCTAACCCTAATTCCATGGAAGAAAAAGGTATTTTTTTGCAAAGCTTTGAACTCATAATCTTTTGCAATGGCTACACTATTGGTTGTTGATATTACTGAAAGGCCCCAACCCAAATTCAAGAAGCATCCACACAAATCAGTAGAAGTTGACCCGTTAGGTGCATTTTCAAATGTTCCATATGGTGTATTGCATGTTGAAGATATTAGGGCCTATATTCATGCTAGCATAGATGAATTTGGGGACTCAAGGTTTGTAGATTTGTTCAAGAATCATCTAAGGGATGAAATTCATGGTCTTAAACTTGAGTATAAGGCAATACACGGTAAACATTTCATTCAGATTATAGGGTTTTCATCCTTCGATGAAGATGAATGAGTCTGGTATGTTTTAAGCCGAATGCATGATGAGTTTTTGTCGCTAATGAAACCCTTCAAGATCACAAAGGACACCATCAAGGCTGTGACAGGGTTAAACTCATCCAGTGGACTGCCAATGTTGAAAGCAGTAAAGAATCACACAGTAACTGATGCTACCGGTTCAAGGTTTGACAAAAAGGGCAATGACAATCAATGACATTATTGATCTGGATGTTAAGTTTGCCTCAATGGTAATTGGTTACAAAATTTATCACTCTAGTAGGGAGAACTCTGTTTCTAGAATGGCCATATATGCTGCATACAAAATGTTAAGAGAGAATGTTGATTATGACTTGTGTGAGTTGTTGCAGAACTAGCTGATGGAAAATTTGAATAAGGTAAAGAAGGATAAGAAGAACACCTTCAAATATGGTACACTGATCTTATGTTTGTTCTTCTATTTCATGAATGAGTTTCCCATCAAGAAAAGTATGTGTTGGACAAATGACAAACCTGTTGCTATACAGATAAGAGAGTACTTGAACAACATTGGTGACTCTAAAGCACAAAAAACTGCAATTTGGGGTTACTTCAAGAATTTTTAGAGTATGATGCATTTTAGGGAAAGAATTCCTAAATTGGTTGTTGAGAAATACCAGAATGAGATCTGCTTCATGGTGGATACTGATTAGTGCTTAATGGAAGCAGTAGAACCTAGAACTATCTGGATCATGCCCATGGGGTATGAGGTAGATGAGAAAATTTTAGATATGTATGCTCAACATCTCTTTAGCAAACCCAAGGATGATTTTGTGGAGAGATTTGGGACATATAAGGAGCTCAGTTTGAAATTGCATGTTGAGCTCAGAAAACCTGAAATTAAGAAGAAAGTTCAAAAGCAAGTAGAAATGTATGCTAAAAGCATTGGCATAACTAAGGAAGTTGTGAAGCAAAACAAAGAAAGGATAGAAAAGCTGAGAACGAGATGTAGGATAAGAAACAAGGAAGTGCTCTGGAAGTCTCCACCAGCTAGGCTGGAAAAACAAGAAGCTATGTTGCTGCCTCTATTCACACAAAACTTGTCAGAACATAGAAACCAGAAGACAAACCATCTGGTAAAGATGGTAAAAGAATGAAGACTAAAGCATCCAGAACATATGAGAGCATTAAAGATGATGAGGAAATAGAATCAAATGAAGCAGTAAAGGAAATAAAGACAAAGAAAGCAGAAGCTTCAAAGACTGCAAAAGATAAGCCTTCTGGAAGTATGAAGGTAGGTAAAAGACAAAAGATTGAAACCCAAACTAGAAAATCCACTTTGTTTGTAGAAGAAATTGTGAATATTATGACAATTCATGGGAATCTGAAACCCATAGTAAAATACTATGACACTTTTGATGATGTAAACAAGAGAATTTTGGAGGATGCCACTATAAAATACTTGAATACATTCAATAGAGCTCTTGTGGAAATTTTATCTGAAATTCCTAAGAGTCTGAGTAACATTTTAGAAATGAGGAAAGAGGCTACCAAAGCTAAAGATTTGGAGCTGAGGGAACATGTGTTATCTAGTTTGTGTCTGTCTCCAACAAAGAAGTAGATAAATTTTTTAAAGAGGTCAAGAATGATTTCAGAAGCAAAACAAGGATGAATAAGATGATGATTGGAGATATTGATGAAGTTGTTAAAGAAACAAAACATATTTTGAAGAAAGCACTGGACAAGAACAAGTTCTATGTGGTTACAGAAGAACCGGTTGATACTGAGGATAAATCAATTCTGAATGATAAAGAGAAACAAAGAGATGAGCAGGAAACTGAGATAGATGACTCCTTTGTTCTAGAAGAGGAAGCAATAAACAAAGAAGATGAAAAGGTGACAGATAAAACTGATGATGCAAGAGGTATTCAAACTCCTCTAGATCAATCTGACAAAGAAGATACATAGATGAATGTTGAAACAGATGAAGATGATTCATTGAAAAATAAAGAGCATGAAACAAAAGAAGCTAACAACCAAGAAGTAGAAAAGGCCAAGGACAAAAATGAAAAGGAAGAAGAGATTGCAAAGGTTGAGGAAGAGCCCAAGCAGGAGAATCTAGTTGACAGTACCAGTAAGAATCAAATAGATACATCAGTATCTTAGGCAAGAGACACTGCAGAAGTAGTGAAGAAAATTTTGGAAAGAGATAAACAAATTGAAGAAGATTAGAACATAATACAAGGTCCAATAAATTTTGATACCTTATCTCCGGTACAGAAGATAAAATTGGCCTCCATTGCTCAAGCCAAGGCCAGAGAAGATATTCTGAAGTCTCACATGGAAGATAGTGAGCTACTTGGTCTTGCATCTGGGATTTTGGAGAAAATCATGCCAACATTCCAGAAGGATTCATTTGCATCTCCCTCCGGCGAGTTGAAAAATCTAAGAAACTTTGTAAGTTCTCATTTTGAATCTCTTGAAAAGTCTGTAGAGGTCAAGGTTCAAAATGAATTCAATGATAAAAGATTTGATGCTCTGAAAGGGATGATTGCATTAGATAGAATTGTGTTGGATACTAGTGTTAAGAATATTCAAAATGCTCTTATAGAAGGAGGGAATGCATATAAATTTTGTTTATCTGGTCCTAAAGCTATAGAGGACATTGAAATAAAAATAAAGAAGTCTAAGTAAACACTGTCAAGTGTATCCCAATCTTTTGATCCCCTGACAGTATCAGTAATAAGCCAAGAATGTCAAACAATCAGCCTGATTGAAGAGATAAAAAAATTGATGAAGGAAAAGGACAACATTGAGACAAGAATGTGTGAGCTCCGGGGACTGATTTCCCCTAAGTTGGAAGTAATGTTCAATACCATGATAGAAACCCAAACTATTGCTAAATCAAGTGATCCTACTGACTTGAGAAAAGCAGAGTCTCAAGCATTCCAACTCAGTGGTCGCATCTCAATTTTGAACAATATGAAGAAGAGTTGGGACAATGAGTTGGAGCTGTTGAAGAATATCTTTGGTGATGTATTCAAACTTATGTAAATAAGTCATAGGGTTGTTTGTATATATGCCCATGTACATTTTTGGTGAATTTTGGTATGTGGATTTTGTCGAGTTTGATGCTCAATTACAGAAATTGGAACTACTAGACCATAAGGCAATATTCACTCCTGGCTATAAAGCTATATTACATATACACTCCATTGTGGAAGAATGTGAGGTTATGGAATTGTTACATCCAAAAATTCTTTGCCATTGATGTCAAAGGGGAAGTGAAGAGCAGTGAAAAATGAGAAATCTAGCAAAGGGGGAGCACTGGAGAACAGTGAAAAGCATAAGTGTACATAGTAAGGGGGAGTTGTTATGACACTTAGTCATTTTTCACTAAGTGTTTCCATCAATGCCAAAGGGGGAGATTGTTGGCAAGAGACATTGCTATGCATAACAGGTGTTGCCATTGATGGCAACTAAGTCTATCTTACACATCCGCATTACATAATCTGTTCATACCAGAAGTCAAAGTGAAGATTTGTTCAAGTCCGGGTAGTCAGAAATAGAGCATGTGATAGGGTCCAATATCTTGGTCCGAATCTCTCTGGTGGTAAATCACAGTGTGCTGTAGATCTAAGAGAGTAACAAGGATTGTCAGGACTATCTAAATCCAAGAATTTAGCCTCCGGTGATAAAGGATTCAAAAGTTATAAGCATCTGAGTATCGGGTTCCAATTAGTCAGTACAGTCAGAAGAAGAACAGGCCGACCTAGTATTTGAACTTAGTCCGGATGAAGTAAAGTTGTTGGTTAAAAAATTTGTGGTAATCCGTGGTATTGGCCGACATGATTGATGATTTGAGAACACAAGTTTTTGGTCCACGTTGTTGATTGTGCATGGATTTAGCCGACAGAGCAGAGTTCTTAACAAATGTTCCAAGTTTTCTTGAAGCCGACTACAGTTGATTGAATTTCTTGATGTGGATATATATAGCTGATGGATTCGAGTGTTTTGAGTTGTGTGTGTGAAGTGGTGATGGAGTAAGTGCGAAAAAGGTAGAAAGAAGTGCGAAGATAAATATTTAAGCTTAGATTATGGCTTAAGAGTGAAACATGGAAAAATAAGGATGAAGTGTGTAAGATCAGTATTCTGTGCTTAACCGGAACTAAACTTTTGCATTGGTAGATGCTATTCATCAGTTCAAATAATTTGTAATCATCTTTGTAGGCAGTGAGCCTCTTGGAGCAGTGAGCTCTGGGCAGTGTGCCCTAAAGGCATGTGCCTTCCCCATTTGTAATACTTTTAATAGAGTATAATTTCTTGTGGGTTAACCCCCACTGTGGTTTTTTCCTTAATCAGGTTTCCACGTAAAAATCTTGGTGTTATGTGTGTTGATTATGTTTCTACTCATGTGTTGTTGATTTATGCTTTCATTGTTATATCATTAATTTGTTAATAAGTGATAAAGAAGGTAAATTGCTGCAAGTGATAAAAGTTTTGTGACAATTGATTCACCTCCCCTCTCAGTTGTCTGCCCTTATTACAACAAATAGACTCAAGCTTCCCTCCACATGACCTCTCATCAAGGGTGGTTTTCAAAGAATGAAAAATATGATGGTGGGAAGGTGTACCTCAGTGACAATTGTCATTAAGCATAGTTGGCAATGGTAAAGTCCTGATTTGATTCCTTGATGGTAGAGTGAAGGGGATCAATGGATTTCTACACATTCAATGTTTGATACAAAACCTATTATTAGTTAGAGAACTTCTTGATGTAGCTTTACAAGTTGTTTTCACTAGTGGAGGGTGTAAGATGGTGTGAGAAGCTATGGTGCTTGCTAAGGGTGTGTGTTAGGGTTAGCCGGAAGAAGATATCAATTAAATGCAAATAAAGATTAAACAGAGGAATGGAAATACACAGAAATAATAACAGCGAGAGACAAGTTTTAACGTGGTTCACCCAAACTCGGGCTACATCCCCCAAATAGAGAGTCCAATATTATTATCCAGTAAATCAAACCGATTACAATCAATAATCCCTGCAACTCAATACCACTGCAAAATGCTACAATATAATACCAAAACCCTAACCCTTAGCCGCTTTTTATCAAGCTTTTTGTCGGTTACAAAAATAGGGTTTTCTTATGTCGGTCAATGAAAAATAACTCCCGGTGCATTATAAAATAATAAAAGCTGCCCCTGGACCCCGTCTTGGGGGTGCTGCCCCCAGACCCCCGCAAGGGGCGCTGCCCCTTGACCCTGTAAGGATTTGGGGGGGAAACCATGCTGATAAAAGAGGGGTAAATATAACCTCCGAGTCTGATTAGGCTCCATATAACAACAATCTGCCACTTGGAGACTGATCAGACTCCACACCATATCATCTCCCACTTGGAGATTGATCATAACACCACTGACCCTGTAGCTCCCACTGGAAATAAGCACCCTGGACTCTACTGTTCTGTTGTTGTTTTCAGTCGAGAAGACCAACCGAAGCTGAAGAGGAGCTTAGCTTCTCCCTTGTTACTACCTTTGTAAACATATCTACTAGATTGTCATCTGTATGTATCTTGGCCAGCTGTAACTGTCCATCATCCAATACCAACCAAATGAAGTGATACCTCAACTGTATATGTTTGGTCTTTGAATGCAAGGCATAATTCTTTGCAAGATGTATGGCACTCTGGCTATCCATAAACAAATAATTGTTAACCTGTTGTGTGCCCAATTTGTCATGAAAGATTGCAGCCATATCATCTCCTTGCTTGCCTTTGTTGCAGCTACATATTCTGCCTCTATGGTGGATAAAGCAACCACCTTTTGCAACCTGGAAATCCAACTCACTGCTGTTCCACCTACAGTAAAGACATAACCTGTAGTACTCCGCCTGGTATCAATATTGCCTGCCAAATCTGAGTCTACATAACCTGCTAAATTAGTATTAGAGCCCCCAAAACATAAGTGTTTATGGGATGTACCTCTCAAATATCTGAGAATCCATTTTACCGCATTCCAATGCTCTAATCCAGGATGACTCATATACCTGCTAACGACTCCTACAGCATGTGCAATATCTGGTCTGGTGCATACCATGGCATACATTAAACTTCCTACAACTGAAGCATATGGTACTTGGACATTTTCTCTTCCTCCTCTTGTGTCTTAGGACACATCTCCTTAGTCAATTTCAAATGACTAGGCAAAGGTGTGCTGACAACTTTTGCATTCTCCATATGGAATCTCTGCAACACCTTTTCAACATAAGCAGCCTGAGATAGAGTCAATTTTTAGTTCTTTCTATCTCTACAAATTTTCATACCAAGGATTTGTTCTGCTGCCCCCAAATCCTTCATATCAAATGACTGTGCTAACTGCTATTTTAAATCTCTTATGTGATCCATGTTAGACCCAGCTACAAGCATGTCATCAACATATAAACATAAAATAATATAGCTGTCATTATCCAACCTTTTAAAATAAACACAATGGTTAGAATTACACCTACTGTAGCCTTGCTTAGCCATAAAACTATCAAATTTCAAATACCATTGCCGAGGCGCTTGTTTCAGGCCATACAAACTCTTCTTCAATCTACACACCTATTTCTCCTTACCTTTGACCTCAAATCCTTGGGGTTGTTCCATATATATCTCCTCCTCCAAATCACCATGGAGAAAGGCAGTTTTAACATCTAGTTGTTCCAAATGTAAATCTTCAGTAGCCACAATACTTAAAATAGTATGAATAGAAGTCATCTTGACAACTGGAGAAAATATCTCATCAAAATCAATGCCCTTTTTCTGTGCAAATCCTTTTACAACTAACCTGGCCTTAAATCTTTTCTTACCTCCATCTTCCTCTTTCAGCTTGTAAACCCATTTATTTGGTAAAGCCCTTTTACCTGCAGGTAACTTACATAATTTCCAAGTCTGGTTTTTCAGCAAGGAGTCCATTTCTTCTTTCAGTGCAAGCTCCCACTGAACCTGTGTATCCACCTACATAGCTTCATCATACCCTTCTGGTTCACTAGCATCTGTTAACAAAATAGAGTACAAAGAGGGAGAAAACCTTTTGGAAGGTCTACTTATCCTTGTGGACCGTCTAACATTCACTGGAGTTTGTGGTATTTCTGGTTGCTGTTGCGGAGCATGAGGAGCCACTGGAACATCACTATTTGGAGTATCATCCAACACCACATAATCCTTTTCTTTCTTCTCATGCTGCTACAACTGATCTTTGTACAACACCTTCTCATTGAATATGACATCCCTGCTTCTCACAATTTTTTGATTTTCAAAATCCCAAAGCCTATAACTAAATTCATCAATGCCATATCCAACGAAGGTACATTTGTTTGATTTTGCATCCAGCTTGGTTCTATTTTCAGAATCTATATGTGCAAATGCTTCACAACCGAAGGTTTTCAGAAAAGAATAACTTACCTTCTTGCCTGTCCATGCTTCCTCTGGAATACCACAGCCCAAAGGAATTGAAGGACCTCTGTTAATTAAATATACAGCAGTGTTGACAACCTCTACCCACATGTTTAAAGGTAGTCCAGCATGCAATCTCATGGTCCTTGCACACTCCATTATTGTCCTATTCATGCGTTCAGCCACTCCATTTTCCTGTGGAGTCCTTGGAATCGTTTTCTGCCTACGAATTCCATTAAAGGAACAATAATCTTTAAATTCTTTGCTGTAATACTCACCGCCATTATTAGATCTGAGACATTTTAATCTTTTACCCGTCTCATTCTCAACCAAGCTTCTCCATTTCTTAAATGTTTCAAATACATCAGATTTCTGTTTAAGGAAATAAATCCATACCTTCCTAGTTGCATCATCTAGGAATGTATCATAATACTGAGAGCCACCGAGAGAAGATACCTGAGCTGGTCCCCATACATCTGTATGCACAAGCTCTAATTTTTTATTTTTCTTTTGCTTCCCATCCTTGAGAAAACTGACTCTCTTTTGTTTGCCATACACACAACTTTCACAGAAATCCATATTAATACATTTCAGACTTGGTAAAACTTTCTTAGAATGAAGTACCTTCATACCTTTTTCACTCATATGCCCAAGTCTGTTATGCCACAGTGTTGTCTCAGAACCTGTAGCAACTTTTCAGTCTCTTCCTGTAAACCTGCAGCAACTGTTCCTGAACTTGTTTGATTTTTCTCTGTAATAGCTAAAGTAGAAGGAACAGTATGACTAATACAAAGATATAAGGTGCCTACTTTCACACCTTTTGCTACTACTAAGGCACCTTTTGAAACCTTCCAATTTTTATCAGTAAATGTAACAGTGCAACCTTGTTCAGTTAGCTGCCCTGCTGAAATTAAATTCCTACTGAGCCTTGGAACATGCCTTACCTCTTGTAGTAGCCAATGATTTCCATTCTGCAACTTAATCTTGATTCTTCCCTTTCCAACAATCTGACAGGGTTCATTATCTCCGAAATAAACCAGCCCAAAATCCCCTTGGACATAATCAAGAAAATAACTTCTATGGGGCGTAGCATGAAATGAGGCCCCTGAATCTAAAGCCCATGAATCATCAACATTATCTAGGGAAAGAATCAAAGCATCATCTTCAGACTTATTACTTACCACATTTGCTTCCTTATTGCCTTCTTGTTTGTCTCCTTCTTTGTTCTTCCGAGACCAACAATCTTTCTTCAGATGACCTAGTTTTCCACAGTACCAGCAATCCTTCTGTCCTCTAGTTTGGGATCTTTTGTCCTTTGATTTTCCTCGTGACTTCCCATGACCTCCAGAACCTTTTCCTCTCTCCTTTGATCTGCCCCTGCTTTCTACATTCAAAACACTGCCTAATGTGGATCCACCTGAGCTTTTCCTACGAATTTCCTCACTCAGAATAACACCAACAACATCATTACCAAACTATCCCAGCTTTCAGGCAATGAACATAGTATCAAGAGAGCTCTAACTTCTTCATCAAATTTTACATTTACAGAAGTCAATTGACTGACAATCATATTAAATTCATTTAAATGATCTATCACAGATCCACCTTCAACCATTTTTAGATTAAACAAATGCTTCATGAGAAATACCTTATTTTGAGGCTGACGGTTTTTCATACAATTTTGCCAAAGCTTTCATCAGCCCATCTATTGTCTTCGCTTCCTTTATATTGAATGCCACCGATGGTGCCAGGCACAATCGAATGGTTCCCAGTGCCTTTCTATCAAGAAGATTCCAATCCTCATCAGACATTGTTGCCGATTTCTTGGCTACTCCTTCCAACGGCATCCATAAATCCTTTTGATAGAGGTAGTCCTCCATCTGCATCTTCCATAACTGATAGTGCTTCCCATTGAATTTATCGACCTTCAATTTACCCTCATCCGCCATTGCTCCCACTCAACCGTGAGACTTTCCTGCAGACGATAATCGAACACAACCTCGCTCTGATACCACTTGTTAGGGTTAGCCGGAAGAAGATATCAATTAAATGCAAATAAAGATTAAACAGAGGAATGGAAATACATAGAAATAATAACAGCGAGAGACAAGTTTTAACGTGGTTCACCCAAACTTGGGCTAGATCCACCAAACAGAGAGTCCAATATTATTATCCAGTAACTCAAACCGATTACAATCAGTAATCTCTACAACTCAATACCGCTGCAAAATGCTGCAATACAATACCAAAACCCTAACCCTTAGCCACTTTTTTATCAAGCTTTTTGTCGGTTACAAAAAAAGGGTTTTCTTATGTCGGTCAATGAAAAATAACTCCCAGTGCATTATATAATAATAAAAGCTGCCCCTGGACCCCGCAAGGGGCGCTGCCCCTTGACCCCATCTTAGGGGCGCTGTCCCCAAACCCTCACAAGGGGCGCTGCCCCTTGACCCTGTAGGGATTTGGGGGGGAAACCGTGCCGATAAAAGAGGGGTAAATATAACCTCCGAGTCTAATTAGGCTCCATATAACAACAGTTCCACGTGGGCACTCTATTTTAGCTCAATGCAAACACTATCCAATGCAATAGTTCTTCAATTCTTATAACGAAGAGATTTGTAGAATCTACATCTTCACCATTGGAACCAATAACAAAGAGGACCTTATTGTATCTACTTTTGATGGCCATGCTTTTTGGGTACCTAAGTGATATCTTGTTTCAAAGAGCAAGTTACATGTGGAGAAGACAATGTTATGACACTAGAGAATTGGCTATATAGATGAGAAGGGTCTACAAACCTTGAAAAACAAAAAAACTTGTTGAGGGGTTGACTAATTGTACTTTTGAATTTTATTTTTGTGAACATTGTATATACGGAAAACATAACCATGTTTAATTTTTTCAATGGAAAACATAAATTGCATATTTGGTCATATTAGTGTTCCTTCATTCTCTAAATCTTTGTATTATGTATCATTCATTAATGATTGTTTGAGGAAATGTGTATATTTTCTTAGAAATAAATTTGAAGTCTTTAGTTAGTTTAAGGAGTTTAAGGCTCTTTTGAAATGGTAGGAAGATTAAGGTGTTGAGGACTAAGAATGGTAGTGAGTTTTGTTATGAAGATGTTGATAGATTATATAAGGAGAATGGGATTGAGAGACACAAGATAACTCCATACACTCCTTGACAAAATAGAGTTGCAAAGAGAATGAACATGACATTGGTGGAGAGGGCTAGGAGTATGCTTAGTGAAGCCAAATTAGAGTAGAAGTTTTGGATAGAAGCAATTGGTATTGCATGTTACTTGATCACCAGGTCTCTTACATTAGTTCTTGTTAATAAAACCCTAATGGAGGTCTATATAGGCAAAAATCCCTTAGATTTTTATGTTTTTGGTTGTGATGCATATTCTTGTGTGCTTAGGGAGAAGTGGTTGAAGTTGGGTAACAAGGTATGAAAGTATATCTTCATCGGGTATGGTGTTGGTTGAAAGAGTACAAGCTTTAGGACCTTGTGGCCAAGAGAGTTTAGAGTGGCAAGAGTGTTGTTTTAGAGAAGTCAAGCCTTCTCTAGTAGTTGTGTAGCATAAAGAGGATTAGAAAAAGTTAGTTATTCAACTACCATTGAAGACCAAGAAGGTTGAACCAGAGGATGAACTAGAATTTCAAGGACCAAATGAGGAGAGTAGAGAGTTTGAAAGAGGAAGTAGAAACTCCACTTTAGCTTTTGAGGAGGTCCACTCAATAAAGAATGCAACTAGATAGGTATAGCTTTCTCAATTATAGATGAATACTTGCTTTGTTAACTAACATTGATGAGCCTAGAATTGTTAAGGAGACCTGATGGATATGGAAGATTTTGAGTCTTGGAGAGCAGATATGGATGACGAGATAGTCACATTGAACAAGAATGACCATGGGACTTGGTAGAGTTACCTAATGGATGGAAATTCATTGATTGTAAATGGGCGTTCAAGAAGATAAGTTTTGTGGTAGTGTTGAAAAGTACAAGGTGAGATTGGTTGTGAAAGGATATTCCTCGGTTGAGGGGATTGACTTTGGTGAATTTTTTCCCTAGTTGCTAAGTTGACATCTATCAAGTTCTTGTTATTTGTAACAACAATCTTTTATTTAGAGATAGAACATATGGATGTCAAAACAATATTTTTGCATGTTTACTTGGAGGAGGAGATTTATTTCACATGTCCAAAGTTATCATGTCTTGAACTTTTGGGATTGATTTCATTTACGTTAATGCATAGAGAACTATTGAACTCTATTTGACGATGCTTGATTTTAAATAAATATGATGATGATACACTATTGAGATTATGATTCAATTACTTTATGTTGCTTCGACTATGTTTTTACAAAACTAACCTATTGACTGTGGAAAATGAGTGGGATTGATTGCAAGTTTTGTCGAAGGGAAGAACATGTTTTAGGTAGAGGGGACCTAGCCGTTTGTCAACAATTGGATGGGTCATGTTTGGTGCCTATCACACACACAGACACACGTTGAAACCATATTGCATAATTGTTTTTCATTGTTTGACTGTTTGCTTGGCATTCTTGATAGAGGAATAAATCATAGTGATTGTTATCCTTCTTTGCAAATGGTTTCATATGTATGGTATGGTTGTTCAGATTGCTTATATGATTACTTGTTTTCAAATTTAACGATAATTAAATTATGCATACCTTGTAATTACGTCATCTTGATCTCACTGTGAAAAGCTCCTTATCCTTTTTATAAGAATATCGTAGTTCATTAAAATTATTTACACATATATATACATTCATATATATATATATATATGTATATATATGTATATCTATAAAAATAGGTATATGTGAAAATAAAGGATGAGTTTCATAGTGGATAAATATATAATGATGAATATATGTATGTACACACACACAAATGTGTGTGTGTGTGTAAACATTCAATTAAAGATGCGTTGAATTCTTGTTTTAATATAATATGAAGTTTTTGTAATTAGAATGCATGTGTGGCATGCTTGGCATCTAAAATGTGTAGTTAATAAAGAGTTTTTGACATGAGATTGCACACGAATGGCAAAGGAGAAATAGAAACTGAAGTTAAAACAAAAGAAAAATTGCATGAACTTGGACGCCCTAATTTTAGTGGGCAAAAATAGAGTACAAAAAAAAGAATAAAATAAGGAAAAAAAAGAAGAGGGAGGGCACGCATATTTTAGGGAAGGAAAATAGAGAAAAGAAAGAACACAAATTGCAAGAGGAAAAGGGGAGCGCTAGAGTTGGAGTCAACCAAAAGAACTTGAAGGAATTGCAAGCTTAAACTAGGTTTCTTAAAATGCTTAATCTTCATATAAACTGGCAATATAGTGGAGAGATATCTGTTTGTACATTATGCTTGAAAAAAAAAGAATAGTAATTATGTAAATCTACCATTGGAAACAAAAAAGGGCAGATGATGTTATTTGATTTTTAAAAAAAATTGAAATGAAGGGTTAAGACTGTGGCGCTGCCTAAATGGCAGGCCACAACTCCCTCTATAGGGGCCGTGGGAGGCCATTTAGGCCTGTCCACGCTTGGCATAGCTAGTAGGGGCCATGCCCCATAAACTCTCTCTTAGTATTTAAACTCTCTCTCTCTCTGAAACTTAAACCTGCAACAAAACATAAAGAGATCCCTAATTTTCTCTCATTGCATATTGAAAATTATTGCTGTGTGGCATGATGAAAAGGAACCAGAACTTGATTTTATTTGGTTTTTCAAACTTTAGGAATATGTATATGTTATACATAGATATGTATATGTTATACATAGATATGTATGCATATATATACTTATATATTCATACACATATGTGTACTCATACAAACTGTGAACTCTCTGCATTCCTCTTGGAAAACACTCTATATAATATTGTGAAAACACTCTTTTTTTGCATTATATCATTGTTGTCCTTCTATAGTAGTTGAATGTTGCTGTCCAAACTCTCTGTGGATTGACTTATTACTGATGAAAACATTTTTTTTGGCATTATATCATTGTTGTCCTTCTGTAGCAGCTAAATGCTGCTGTCCAAACTCTCTGTGGACTGATTTATTGCTGATGTAAACACTATTTTTATGAACCTCTGCTGAATGGTTGTTAAAGACTTCTATTTGACTGAAATTTTCATTAAAACCATTATGGAACAACAAGTTAAACATCTAGAAAACTGATAATAGTGAATCTTTTCTTTACTTCACTTATAGAGTTGAATGCTAGTAAATAAGAGTGTATATATATACCCTCCACTTGACAGCATACATGTTGAAAATATCCATTTTTACATTATGACTAAAAATCTCTGTATTTTACCTTGCAAAACAACAAAGAAACAAATCAAATTCATGAACTAAAACAATTATAATTGTATAAATTGCACTATGCAACATGCTAAGAAAACTGATTACATGTGAAAACAAATAGCTACTGAATTCATAATAGAAATGAATTATTTTCTTTTGTATTATTGCATGAAAGAAAAGAGATATTATTTTACCATAAAAATGTGTTTTGGAAAGAGAATAGTTATTTTGTTTTTGTATGCTTTTGTACTTTTTGGAATGTTACCTGTAGGGATGGGTGTTGAGTATGGATTTAATAGAGAAGTAGGTCTTCTTTTTCAAGGTCTACACACCGTTAATCAGTTTCATACTTTGGCCAAAGTTAATATTTGACGTTGAAATAGATGAGTGTACCATTGAAACAGTTGGATTGTATGCCTAGTTACTTTATTATTTTTCTCTGCCATATCCTATTAATGTGATGCTACATTCAAGTTAAGGATGCATGTAGGTTAATAGGCATGAACCAGATTCCACCCTGCCAATTATTTATAGGTTTCTAGGCCCTTCGTGCAAGGTCGAGCAATTTTCAAGTTTAAAGAATACCGAGGAAGCATAAGCTTCATGGTTGGGCAGAAAAGTCCCTAAACCATGTTCTTGTCCTTTGACGTAGCAGATGGATAGATGGTTGATGGTGGTTGAGGATTGATCTGTATTGGATTCTACTTGTTCATGCTGACATTTGTATTACGTCATTGAACCAAAATAATTTGTAAGACGAAAAAGCCATTATTGAAACTTATATATATTACTTCATGGACCTCTGTAACTGTACTTCAGTAAGATGAATTGTATCATGATTGTATACCATATCAATGAATGAAATCTTATGTATTACAATAAATAGTAAATCTACCTCTTTTCCTTGATAGTGTAATTGTAGTTACTTGTACTTTTACTTTTACTTTGGTTATGCATGTGTTTTGGAATTTCAGTACTTTACAAGAGTACTATGTTGAAAAAGATAAGGAATTATTGGTTTGTAGATTAAAAAAGTTTATTCTTGGTTTTAAATAGTCTCATAAGATGCAATGCCAAAAATTTGACTCTTTTGTGTTGGGACTAGGATTTTTGAGGTCAAAATTAGATCATTGTGTGTATTACAAATCGGATAGTGAACATTTACTTGTTATCACATTGTATGTAGATGATATGTTAGTTTTTGGCAATAGTAAGGATGTGATTAGGGATTTAAAGTCTCAGCTTTCAACATAGTTTAATATGAAGGACTTGGGGGCTACTAAGTATATCTTAGGAATGGAGATCAAAGAGAGAGTGGATAGAAAGCTTTGGTTGGGCTAGAGTAAGTATGTGAACTCTATGTTGCAACATTTTAGTATGACATATATTAGATCATTGAGTGTTCATATTTTTGTGGGAAGTAAAATTTTAGTTGAGTAGTGTTCTATGACACCCATAGATATGGAGGATATGGCTCATGTTCCTTATACTATTGCAGTTGGTAGTTTGATGTATGATATGGTTTGCACTAGACTAGACATTGTTCAAATAGTGGGAGTCTTGAACCATTTTATGGCTAATCTTGGACATGAACATTGGGTTGCAATGAACAGGGTCTTCAGGTATTTGCAAGGTACTTTTGAGTATCCATTTGTTAGATCATCATGATATTTCATGGTACCAATAGTTAGTGGACATACATGGTTATGTGGATTTAGATTGGGCATATGATGTTGATAGCAAGAGGTCTACCAATGGATATGTATTTCATTTTTTTGGTGGAGCAGTGAGTTGGATGAGCAAGAAGCAAGTTGTGATCACTTTGTCCACTATAGAGGCAAAGTATACGGTAGCTACTCATGCATGTCAGGAGGCCATTTGACTTCTAAGACTATGTTTAGATGTGGGGCTAAGTCATAGAGCTATTATAGTTTAGTGTGATAATTAGAGTGCCATCTGTCTAGCAAAGAATGCTAGGCCCTTAATCCTATAATGTGTATATGGTTATGAGTAGTCAACTTGTGGCTACCTTAACTCTTATTTAAGTTATATAATCATTAATATAGTCTTATATAGGTAGTTAGGTCGGTCTGGGTGGCATCCAAGGCATAAGTATGGTATATATCTAGGAGGTAGAGGTTAGTTATTATCATCATATTGACTATTGTGTTCTTATTGAGGACTATTGGAAGTATCCCCCTCAAAGTGGCATATTATTAAGTATTTTTAGTATATTTACTCTTATATTCTTCTATTGTGCAAGTTGTTTCATTACAAAGAACCTAACTTTTCATGTGAGGATGAAGCATATTGATGTCTAGTACCATTTTGTTTGAGACATAGTAGAGGATGAAAGGGCGATGTTAGAGAAAGATAACACTTTGTAGAATTTTGCAGATGCATTGATGAAGCCAATGAGCACATATAAGTCTAGATGGTGCTATAATTCTATGGGCTACTCGACCCCTAGTATTTAGTTGATAGTGTTTGGTATTCTACTTTTGCTTTTGCAAGGTATACAAGTGGAAGAATTTTGGGATAGGTGTGTCAAACACCTTACAATCCTAATGTTTGTTTTATTATTTATTTATTTATTATTTGTGATCCCTCATGGAAAAGGATGTCCCAATTATGACTTGGCCATTATGCCATGTGTATGCCTTATTGTGATGTGTGTGTGTAAGAGAATATCTTGTCATGAAGGATGTGTAAGAGCATCTATGGTGAAGATAATAGTGTAAGAGAATCTATGATGCATGTAAGATCCTATAAGAGGGGGTTACATTGTTGAATTGACCAAGTCGATCAACTTATGATGCATTGTAAGGCATCTTTGAATGGAGATAATGGAGCCAAAATGGAGTGCCCAACTTAGGTAGTTACAAATGATAACTTATGACATGGTATTATAGGTGTAAGAGGATGCTTTATTTTTAGCCTAGAAGACGACCTATGATTTGACCTTGTTGGGTGAATATTTTGTCGTTAACTCGCTAACGGCAAAATGGGTATATCAGCCACAGCTATGATGAGACAAAGTCTCTCCTCTCAACAAGGGGAGGTTCCCTCTGGTTGCTTGATTTTTACAAACAAAATAACTTATGAAATTTATATACACTAAAAACTATATTTGTGGTGGTTCCATTTCATCTCATTCTTTTTTTTCAGAATAGATGTTTATACTTCAAACTATTGATAAAGGACTTATAAATTATCACAAAATCACAGAAACACAAAGTTTTCTGTTACCTCACTTACTAATTGCAAATAGAACTATTTGAAGTTGAATGCAGCCCAAAGTCTTCACTTCTCTTCAAGATGATTAAAGTAAATTGAATATAACAACTTGTAGCGCAAAGTCTCCAAACTATTGTATTCTCACAAACATAAACCTAATCCTCACAAATGATTTGATAACACAAAGTCTATCAGAATCAAATTAAGAGTGCTCTTCAATCACTTGAAATAAACTCCACACTTCGATTATTACCAAAGACAATTACGATTGCAAGTCGTAAGAACAATGCTATCATAACACAAATAACCCCAAGACAAAGATTGGAATTGAACTTGCTTTCTTGTATTGATAAATATTTGATAATTGATTTTCACAAAGAAGCACAAAGTCTTGATTTGCTTTTCAATTCGCCAGAGTATTCTTGCAACAGACAAAAGATAATATTTACAAAAGAGGCCCTCTTTATTTATAGGGAGAGGCCTTGATAAAATTTAGGAAAAACCTAATTACTTTGACTTATTCAAAAATAGGTGTCCTTATTGACTTGGGACTTCCTATATTTTTACATGTAATTACATATGAAAAATGTACATGTAAAAATGTCCAAAATTATTTTGAAAGTACATTTGAAAAATAGAAAATAAACTAAGGAAAAAAAACTGCTTCAATTTGCGTTGCCACTTTTCCTCATGTGAGTATCATACATAGTAAAGGCCGCTTGCATCCCAATGCTATCCGGGTTAACCATGTTCCTGAAAATCATCTTGGCTCTTACTATGGCATCTCTTACTGTAGTGACTGATTTTGCATGACCAGTTAACTTAGTTTTCAGATTATCCAAAGTTAACTGGTTGTCCAAAATATTGTCCACATAAGTCATTGAAAATGTTTTATCTTCGAACTCTTTCTGGAACATGTCTTCAAATACCCGAACCATTTCTCCTGCAGAAAGAAATTGGTTGTCCTGTGATACCAGCTTTCAAGGTAACTCCAACTTATGCAAAAGGTTGACATCACTTTGTTCACTGATTTCCTTTGCAGCTTCAAGATCATTGATCAAATTTCTAAGCATACTGCTCCTGTACATCAAAGCCTCCTTTGTTTCTGTATAAGAATCCCTATTAGAGATGGCACCAATTGATATTAGGGTGCTTATTTTCAATTTCCTCATCTCTGCCCATTTATCATGAGTATTCTCTGTGCGTTCAATATCTTGAGAAATAGTATCAATGAGGTCATTAAGTTCTACTCCTATTTTCCTCATTTTATCTGTCTTCTTAGATACGTCTGTGAGCAAAGAGACTCCTTGTGCACGCATCCTATCTAAGTACTCTTCAAGTACTTTTCCTTTGAAATGAGTCCTTTCCGCTTTCAGAATGATGGGATCTTCTACAGATACGGCCTCTGGAGTAACTGCTTCTGAGTTCAAAGTGATTTTCCTCACAACCGCAGTTAGTTGTTCTACCATTGCCTTGTAGTGGTCCTTCATTTCTTTTTCCCTGTCAAACTTCTGTATTAGGATGTCCATGGCTGACTACATATCATTCTTAGCGCTTTCATGGGTTATTTTGCCCAATTCAACTCTAGAAATAGAATAGTCATTCATATCAAAATTTTCAATAGTTGCGTCCTGTGGAGGTTTTGCTATCTCTAGAAATTTGTGTCCCTTGTCTTCAAGCACCCTGGAAAGAATCTTTGGTTTCTTCGGGGCCTTAGGCTTTGCAGGCACCAACTTAGTGAAATCAAAGTCATCTGGGGAGATGGCTTGCTTTTTCCTTTTTGGTGTGTAAGCTGATAACCAAGGTGGGAGCAGAGAAGTACTCACATTGGGATCCATTCCTATTGCTGGTGTTCCTGGAACTGTACTTGTACTAGTAGTAGAAACAATAGGTGGGGTGTTAGTAAAAACTGCACCTATTACATTTGCACTAGAGACTTGCTCAGTATTCATTACAAAATGATCAAAAATGGATGCATCCACAATATCAAAAGATGAAGAAGACAAAGTAGGAATAGACTCTGAAGAACGAAGAACATCTTCAAAAGTGTTTTGGGGATTATCAAAAATTATTTTAGGAGAGGGAGATTCAGAAGAGGGAATATCAATAGGGGAAACGGACATAGGAGCTGCAATAGGTGTATCAAGCAATGGGGATGAGACTCCCATTTCTTGTTGTGTATTTTACTATGGAGACAAAGCCTCCTCGTCTTGTTGATCTGTAGTCCCATCTTCAACATCTATCTCTTCAGTGGCTGGCTCCTCAGCTTCCATATCTTTTATTTTAGGTTCTTCCTCCACAACTTTTGATTTCTTTGTCACAAATTTTTATCTTAGGCTTATGTGTTTTAGAGGATGAGGGAACATCACTCTTGTTCTTCATTTTGTTTTCCACCTTTTTATGAGTTTGCTCTTGAACTTCAGTTTATGATCTAGTGAGGAATTCTTTCAGAGTAATTCCTTTGTCTGCCAGCCAGTTATTGGTGTTAGCCAATATGGGCTCAAATCTCTTCCTCAATGAGGTCAACTCCTTTTGGGACCATTGGATTAGAGGGAGAGGAGTATTAGCAATCCGTTCAGCATTATATTTGTCATCAACCAATTCTCCATCATCCACTAGGTCTTCTAGAATATTAGTAAGTCCCAGATATTCAATCTATTCAAGGGACAACCTACTGTAGTCTAGCTTCCTGATATCTTACTCTGTTCTCAGATCTACCCAAATATCTTCTACCATGGGTTCATGAAATTGAGTTTTCCTTCTGATTTTATCCTTCACCCCCCTGTAGTCAAATTTTGGTCTCCTTTTGAATTGCTTCATGGTGACCAGCTGCATCTCTATCTCTATGGCCCTTGCCTTCGCGGCAGTCAATATTGAAAATCTACCGATTTCAACTGGGAATTTGAAACCAGGCTTCTTAAGTTCCATTTGTTTGTTATGCACGACAATCATTTGTTTGCACAACTCCATTAAGACCAGTTTGTCTGAAGGGAATCTTGGAAGCATATAAGGGTAACCTTGGAAAAAGCCAACCCTCAAGTATGAAAAAGAAGGAAATTGCAAGAACATACACCCGAAGTCATTTACCACTGTCCATGCCTCATCTAAAACTCTTCTCTGTTCCAGTTGGGGATCAAAAAGACATAGGAATACTGTAAAGAACACATCATTTACTCTTCTGAAATGATGGATTGAACCTTTCAATGTCAACTGAGAATAGTATTGGTATATAGGGATTACCCTCCTATCCCCTTCTGATGTTAATCCTGGAAAAATTCTCATAGAGGCTACAATGTATACCAGATAGGAGGTCATATAGAACTTGAAGGTAGTGGACACCTTCGTCAATTGTTCATGCAAAGCGTTGCTGATATGTTCACCCCCGAAAATGGTTTGTTTACCCTGGAGTATGACCTTAATGAAAGGATACATCTATTCATGAAACTGTGAAGAGGAAGACAAACCCCTTATTCTGTTGAGGAGAGTGATCAGGTCACCCACTTCTTCCACAAAGTCACTTCGAGGAAAACTACGTGGCCACCTTGACAAATTTGACCTTGCGGTCTTCAGCCATTTATTGTTGATGACCTTCTTTGCCTTCTCCAGATTTTTGTCATATTCCTTCTGTGCTTCAACAAAGTCAAGTTTTAACACCTTTGTAGCAGGAGGACACATAAACACCTTATCAATGAACTCAGGATCCAACCTGATTATCACATTACCACTGGCGTCCACCACAACTCTAATATATTTGTTATAGAAATGGGCACACTGAAGAACAAATTCTGTGTTGTGAGCTGCCACTGGGAAAGATAACACAAGATGAATATTACTGTCAATTATCTTCTTCATCATAGCACTGGGGTTGCTGGACTTGGTTCTCTCTACAAACTCAGCCATGTCCACATGACCGATCTCTGTATCTCTAATGTCATCAACATTAGAATTGACTGAGGTGATTGGGAAAACACCTTGATATTTGTACTTCATCACTTTTGATCTCTTCGGGGACAAGTCAGTCATCTGGACAAGCTATCACCAAGAGGACGCTGATGGAGAATGAAGATCCACAGAAGAAACTGCAGCAAAAAGTCATGATTGTGCAATTAGGGAAAATACTGGCAATATAGGAAAATTGCATGTTGATGATCATGACAATGGAGATGTGCTTGAAAGGGCTATAGTGCGAGAAGGCCAATAATCAGAGGAAAGCGGGCTCAGAAAATTAAAACTGAAAATTTTCCAGAGTTAGGAAAATTTGGGAGAGAGTTTGCATGGGCGGCAAAATTTGCCGCCCTTGCATATGAGGGGTTTTCTTATACTTGCATCGGTGGCAAATTTTGCTGCCACTGCATGTGGTCAGAAAAAACTTGTGTCGGAGCGGCGAAATTTGCCACTACTGTAGGTAGGAAGGAATTTGTGAAGTTTGGATGTTGGAGCGGCATTTTCTGCCGACATTGCATGTGATAAAAACTAAAAGATCTTCGTGTAAGGGCAGCAATTTTCACCGCCCATACACGTCCACTTGAAAAATCCTCACACAAGTGGCAAATTTCACCAACTTTGCATGTGATAGGAGTTGTCTCTGGGATGTTCAATTGGCAAAAATGGCCGACAATGCATATCACCAGTTACCAAGTAACGAAGGTAAGGGCGTCAAAATTTGGCGACACTGCTCATGGTAGGAGTTAAAGGGTCGTCGTGTAAGGGCAATAATTTTTGCCGCCCATACATGATGGTATTTGGTAAATATTTAAATGATTCTGAGGTTAGGTTAGCAAAATCACCGACTTCCATACAGGTATAACCTAGGGCACATAGTTTTGACGGACTTTACTTCAAAGACACAGGAAAACACAAAAAATATTCAAAAGACAGAAACGACAACAAAACTCAAACAAAATAAAAAGCCTTTTAAACCATTTAATGGAAACCCTAGGAAGAAAAGGAAAATGAAAATGGGTAAAAAGACTTACCTGTAGCGTCGATGGAAAACCTAAGTTCGTTGACGAGGATTTAGATCAAATCCTCGCTTGGCGCGATCAATCGATGTGAAGGGAGTCTAGAGATTGGCTAGGCAGGTAAGAAATGAAATGATGAAACAAACTAAAGAAAACGTATTTAAAACTCAAAAATATGCCTTTAATGGGTGGCACGAGTGGCCATTAATGGCAATTCAAGATCAAGATCCTGGAGATCTTGTTCGGGGCGGCAAAATCGGCCGACCCTGCACATGTGGCATTGAACATGCAAAAGCGGCGAAATTCGCTGACAGTGCATGTACACCTTGGAGGAATATGTAAGAGCAGCAAAAAATGCCGCCTTTACATATGCAACAAACAACAAAAGAGACATGCAAGAGCGGCAAAAAATGCCGCCATTACATATCAAAACTCAAAAGTTTACTAACTCTTGAAAATGGCTAAAATTGACATTTTAATCAGTTTACGACTTGAACAATCTTTGCGAATATCAAGAAACCAATTCAAGGGAATGTCGCAGACTAGTTTAGAATGTCAAATGACTTCACATGAGATCAAGGGAATCTTGTCTCGATTTGCGAGCTTAGAGTGTAGATTCACGAAACGGACAAGTTTTGTGGGGGTTGTCTACAAAACCAAGCGCAGCTGATTTTGAGAACAACAGACCTCCATTTTGGATCATGGTTTTGGCCCATGGTTTGTGGTTTACCACTCATGGTTTCATGGTTTGAGTTCTCTATTTGCCATATGCTTGATATGGAGGTTCGATAGTGAGTTTGTAGGTACCATTATGCTACCAAAATTTGTCTAGATCTAATGTTGGCGATACTCCTATAAAGGCATGTTCATGGATATTGTATTGTAATTGTTGTTGTTGATAATATAATTGGTTTGTGCTTTGGAGTGGAGTTTTTCTTCCAAAAGGGTTTCCCCCATGTAATCACTATGTTATATGTATATTGCTTTTGTGTTGTTTTTCCTTGTAACTGTAAAATTAAATTGATTTTGCACATATCTCCTCTCATAGATTAGTGTAGGAAGCATATTTCACACCTCCACTTCCTTTTAGATCAAACACATGATCACAAAATTTCACTTTTAAATCAAAATACTGCATTATCTCAATTATGTTATAGATTAATATATAAATTTTCATTGGTCTCAAAATTAACATATGAATAATTCTTAAATCATGCTCATACAAGCAGTCAAAATGACATCACAATGGCCCAGCATAACCTTGAACCATAATCATCAAAGCATGGATATAATTCATGAATATACAATCAAGATATAATTTGAGGTTAAACGTCCATATATGATCAAAGTCATTCCACTTAATTAATCTATTGCATACACTCACATTGTTTGACTATGTATCAAGTAAGTCAAAAAAATGATAAGGCATAAGAATCATAATCAATATGAGTATGACAAGAGTTGTAGAATGGTTGGGCCTTACACATATGAGTGTCATGAGTTCTAATTATTACACACCACATTCATTGGTTGAAAACCAACCACCTAAGATATAAAAGGAAGTGAGTAGTTCATAGAAGAAACAAAAGACCTCTGCACCTTCCTCTACAATTCCAAAGGTGGATAAACGTAACAAAAAGGTTGGTCAAATCTAGATACTATAAAGGAAAGCATGATGAGACCAAGTATATGAAGAAATATAGATATAATTGTTAGCTAATGTAATCAAGTGAGAATAAACTAAGTCTTCTTGCTTCTTCTTCTTCTTCTTCTAATTGTAAAGGGAAAGAAAAATCCCTAATAAGAACTATCTCTTCTTCTTCTAGAAATACTTGAATTCTTGACTCTGGTTTGTCACACAATGTGGGCTCTACCATAAACTTATTTTCTTCTTTAAATCCATGTTCTAAGCTACAAATTATGATGGGAGTTGATTCTATAATAGATGTTTGTTGGCATGGGTTTGTTGATATGGGAGATGGAAAATTCCAATAATAT
Source organism: Cunninghamia lanceolata (assembly GCA_027924645.1). Lineage (NCBI taxonomy): Eukaryota > Viridiplantae > Streptophyta > Pinopsida > Cupressales > Cupressaceae > Cunninghamia > Cunninghamia lanceolata. The sequence goes on along the minus strand of BSBN01000194.1, from coordinate 14,906,755 downwards.
TATTTTATGTTCCTCTTATATCAAAAAATCTTCTTTCAATCTATTAGATTACTCATAATGGTTCAAGCAAGAGGGTTGAAATCACCTTAGATATAGTCAATATTCAAGAACTAGAAGATGATACTATAGTTGCATTATTTCATGCACTTTGTGCAAGATACACCTTCAAATCGTCTCTTTACTCATATTGACACTATGAGTAAACTTTTGGATGAGCGGTTTTGCCATCCCAACTATCATTCTTTTGTAATTAAGGAAGCAAAATATGTTCAAAGATATTCCTATTATTAACTTTTCAAATGGGGTTTGCTAAGAACATGTCATGGGAAAGAATGCACTGGCGATAAGTGTGAAAAATGTAAGTCTTAGATAGTATCATAAGTATTAGAATGATTCACAATGATCTATCAGGATCCTTCCAATCCTTGTCTTCCAACAAGGGTTGATATGTGCTTACTTTCCTTGATAAATTTTCTAGATTAAATTGGATTTACCTTCTTTTGTACAATAATGATGTGTTTGGACAATTTATTGACTTAAAGGCCTTTGTAGATAAATAATTTGGGATGTGCATCAAGGCCCTTTGGATAAAAATGGAAAGGAATATGTAAATCACCATTTTGAGGAGTATTTTGCTATTGAGGATATTGAACTTTAGCATACAATTCATTACAATCCATTAGAGAATGGGGTTGTGAACAAAAGAACAGAATATTGAAGGAAATGGCCAACTATATGATTTACTAGCATCATACTAGTGGGTTGAAGACATTAATTATGCTAGGTACGTCCAAAATCACAATTCTCACAAAGTTTTGAAAGGAAACACCTATGCAGAAGCTTGGAGTAGTAGGAAACCTTCAATTGAGCACTTTAGAATTTTGGCTCTCTTGCATGGGATTATGTCCCAAAAGATAAATGCAAGGCTATGGATACATAGAATAAGTTCTACATCTTTGTAGGCTATCTAGGTGGTGTTAATGGTTTATCAATTGTTCCACCCACACACTCATCACTTGACCATTGCTAGAAATGTTAGATTTGAGGAAAGCTTTCTAAGCTTAGAATCTTCCACTTCCACTTCTTCCTCTATTCCATTAGAGTTTACTAGATGATAGTGCTTTAGATTCAAATTTAATGGAATATTCTCCTCCACCCTATCCCTCTTCTCCACCTAATAACCTTGCTTCTTCTCCTAGTGCACTTCCAATTTGGGTTTGTTGGTGCTCAAACATGTACGTCTAAAAATATAAAGACTCAACACCAGAACCTAAGGCCAGGGATATGTCGTGCTTAGGAAATTGGTGGGGCTTATGATCATATAGTGGCATGAATAGACCAATTGTTAAGAGTGGGTAAGTTCACCTTTGTCTTTAGGATCTGCAAGGCCAAGGGGGGTGTTCTGTGAGGTCTTAACAACATAAATGAAAGCCTAAACACTAAGTCCTTAAGCAAATATACCCAATGTGCTATGAACCCCTATAATTGTCATTAAGTTCATGTCAACACTAGCTACATATAGACCTATTATGCCTACAATAAACAGATACAAATTCACTCTTACCCTCCACCCAAAGATGACAGCTATATTGTATTTCTCCAAAAGATGAATCCACTTACCATTGCGTACATAGGGATACAAGGAAATAAGACATAGGCATGATTCTCTAATAATGTTCAATTTTAGAATTGCATAAGGTATAACTAAGTTTATAATACTGAATCATGTAGGCATGGTGGAACCTAAATCTACTCCTACAACTAACCAGAGAGTGATTAATTATAATGAAATGTGTTAGCCCTTCACCAATTAAACTGGTGCCTACTCCATTGGGCAACAAAGTCACAAATTACAAGAAGGAAGATAATGCAACCATAAAACATAAATGGAATCACATGTGCATCATCATACAATGGATGTATCTCATCTCATATAATGGACATTCTCTATAATCCAAAATAGCAATGCAAAAACTCACATGAAACAAAGGGAAAGACCATTACAAAAGATTTGCAATGAATTAAAATGTTGTCACACATTAATCTAATCCTCTATTACATTCATGCCAACAAATGTGGCAAGAGGGGATGGGTAACTGGGTTCAAACACCCCTTGAATGATTATAATCTACTTGAAGACATGCCATCATATGTGTCTATCGTTAAGATCCTTCAAATGCTTTAAAAAATGTATTCAATTCCCTAACAAAATAAACATCATTTGATGCCCTAGAACATTATCTAGGCACTTGCAATCATGAAATCAGTTTAATGACCAACCCTTAATACATCTTTTTTCAGGTTTATACAACATTAAACTTCCATGTCACAACTTGGATGTAGATCTAGAGTGGTCAACACGTTACTAACTCATCCATACCAGTTGCATCCTCCTCACGTGGGTTTGCAAGAGGAACCATGCCAAACAAACCATTTTCCCATGCCATGGTGATGAAATCACATCCTTGAAAGGTCCACTGGGGTCTTGAGGTATATGGAGCATTTAGTCATAGTTATTGCACCTCAAAATGGCCATTAATGGCATCTTTGGTCGTGCAGGGGAGTCACTGGAACATTAGGTGTCTTCCTAAGAAATTCACAAGGTTTCGGGTGTTTGGGGAACTAGGGAACAAAGGGACCTAGGGACCAAGTGCAAAGGTCCCAAGGAAGTCCAAAAACCTATGAGGAGAAAGGGGGGATTGCATAGGAGCAGGAACTAGGAACTTAGGAAAAGAGGATGTAGAAAAGATTAGGATCTGGGAGGGACATAGGACCAGGAAGAGGAATGGTGTGGAGAATGCCAAGATTCGAGGTTTGAAATGGATAGGGGACTGGGATTTCGGGGGAACTTGGAACCTCAGGACCAAGGAGCGGGAAGTTGGGGATTTGTGGAACTAGGGAACATAGGGACATTGGGACCAGGTGCAAAGGTTCCAAGGACCTCTAAGAACTTGAAAAGGCATGGAAGGGGAAGAAAAGACAAGATGGCAGGGCATGGAAAAAAGAGGGACATAGATATGTAGAAAAGGTAGGGAATCCAAACTTTCAGGGTTTGAGATCCAAGGAGAAGTGACTTGGAACCTTAGGGAATAAGAGGTTCTGAGAAAGAGGGGAAATTTGGCACTAAAGGACAAGGGTGGGGTTTCAAGAAATCAAGGAACCTAGGGACAAAGTTCTAAGGTCCTAGGAAAACCTGAAAGGGTAAAGGGGAAAGCAAGGAATGCAAAGTTCTGAGAAAACTCATAACTCCAGGACCAAGAGGAAAGCATGGGGTTTCGAGGAACTTTAGAACCTGCAGACAAGGTTGCAAGGTTCCAAGGACCCCCCAAAACCAGAAAACATGCAAAGGCAAGGAAAAAACTAGGAAACACCTCACACTTATAATTTTTTTGTACCATTGAATGATGATGTCATCATCATGGACAAGGACCATTGAAAGAGCATGTCGTAGGGGTTTGGGGTTCATAAGGAACCAAGGACCAAAAGGATCAACAAGTTGAGGGTGAGGAAACATTCCAGACCCAAAACATCCTAATATTTTGTTAAACCCAAAAATCCAAGAATGCAAGAAAATGGCTAAGGGGAAGCCACACTTAGGACTTTTATGGGATTTTTGGCAACCATAGGACATGGCCAAGGCATGGGGAAGGCCAAAACAACAAGGCATACAACTTAGGATTTTTGAAATTTTTTGAGTTGGGTGTCAACATCGGCTCTAGTTGGGGATGTGTACCTCTTGCTAGCAAACGAGAATCCAACTTCTCTCTGGGAGTTGACCAAAAAGCCAAAAATAGGATCGGAGGGTGGAGAAAGCATACAAGGAACATATGTACAAGGAAAAACAACAATGACAAGAATATGTACAAGAACATCACATACAACCAATGCCATGGAGGCACAAGGAAATGGAGTTATGGCTGTAATAAAACTTTAAATACATGTGGGTTAGACCCTGCAAAAGATATCCATGGCTCATGGCCATGGATGAAATTGCAAGAAGCACTTGCCTTTGTTAAAGAAAATTCTACTGAAGGAGCCGATCTCCCTCAAACCAAGGTTGCATCGGTCGCCCAACAACAACAATAGGAGCATCTTATATGCATGCACATGCAAACTACTAAGGCCAAGAGGACTATACTGGAACTAGACATGAAGCTCTTCCTCTTTCCAAATAGGTTCAACAATATGTTGGTTAACATATTTGTCACTATTCTTCTTATATGACTTGCCCTTAAAATAATGACAATCTCACCAACAGTTGGATAGATTGTATTCAATTAAGCAACCTTCCTCTACTTTTGAAAGGGGGCAACTCCCTTGTAAGATAGGACTTTTGAAAAATTTTCTGGGTATGCTTTTAACCAGAAAGCAAGAAAGGTGTTTTTAAAAGAAGGAACAAAAATGAACAACTATGAGCGTAAAGTCTCACAATCGGAAAACTATCTATCAGAGGGTAGAGAAGAATCCATAAATTAAAAGATCACCATTAGGAAGTACTTAAACATAAGAATAAGAAAACTCAAACAATGAGAACTCGTAGAATTTATAAGGGATATTAATATTTCACATATAATCAATGAAATATTTTCTTTAAAATAAATATTACAAATTCAACATTACAAGAATCCACAAGTTACAGAAGCAATGACCTAAAGTTCACTATTTTTCTATTTTCATTTTTACAGATCTCAAAGTCGCTTTCAAAATCTTTATAGAGATCAAATGTTCAAAAATATACAAGGACAACCCTCAAAGAACTTAGAACAATCAGGAGAGAAAATTTTCCCAAAAAGATACGCTTACCATCGTTCTTCTCCCTTATATAGATTACAATATAATCATGAGGAAATTTGTTTTGTTGTAATATTGCCTTGTGAGTTCAGTTTTGTGATTGTGAATGTTTGATTAAGGAAGAGGTTTTAGTCTCTGCACAAGATGGTATCAAAGCCAGAGGTTCTGAGTGCATAGGTAGAGCACCAAACGTGAGGCAACCTATGTGAGGACCTGTGTGTAGAAGAAGAGAGTGAAGCGGTTGTGAAGAGCTCAAAAGATTGTTACAGGTAGAGAGGAGTCTCGAGCAAGTGAGAGATGGGAGGCCGTGAAAGGATTTGTCTTTGCAGATTGTAGAGTGTGAGAAGTGACAGTGAAAGATTGCAATAAGTAAAATGGGTATAGTGATAAGGAAGAAGCACATGATTTGGGAAGCGTGGAGATGGTATGAAGAAAACAAGACATGGGGGATGATCAAAAATATAAACAAGCGATTGGATAAGATGAAAAATTTGGAGGCACAACTAAGTGAACAAAAAGACACGAGAAAAGAGGATGAGGATGGAGTGAACAATGAAGAGCCGATAGCAGAGGTAGTCGAAGAGAAGAAAAATGAAGATGCAACAATGGAATACAAAGAGGTTACAGTGAAGGATGAGGAAGAAGATGACTTGTTGTCACAGATTTTAGTGGTGGAGAATGAATGGTTGGAGAAGACTATAGTGGTTGGTGGTGAGAAAACAAACATTACAATGAAGGAAGTAAAAGTTAATGATGCAACCGATGGTGAATTTGTAGTAGTGAATGAAGAGGTAACCCTTGTTGCATATTTTGATGATGCTTTTGTACTTCCATTTAATCTAGCTAGGGTTGAAGAATGTGGAGAGGAACCTATAGAAATCTTTAATTTCCATAAGATATTCGATGAAGATTTATATGTTGCAGGTTGTGATATGAGTGACATGAGAGTTTGGTGGAGGAGGCCAGTTACTAGTGGGCTAGATCCCACGAAGGAGAGGAGAGGAGAGATAATTTGGCAAAGGAGGATGGCATATGGTGGATTTGAATCCATGAGAGGAGTGAGGAATGGTGAATGGAGTTGTGGGAGAAATATGACAGTTGTTTTGGCATGGTGTTGGAAGAAGAGGAAGAAATAGTTTTGGTGCACATTCTTCAATGATGGAGTTCATTGCAGGTTGGTTGCAACCTAAAAGGATAGTTCGACTACTCAACTCCACCTTTGTGAGCCTATGCTCACAAACTTTCTACAGGGCTTGTCTGATGTAGGAGCATCTTGGTGAATGATTTAACCCACATCCACCAAAAAGATTCTTAGGTTATGTCTAAAAGGTGTATTGGTTGATGTTCTACACAAGGCAAAAGTGGAACTAATGTTAACTCCAAAGCAACAAGCTATTTTATAGAAGAATAATGTTCCTGATTAAAAAATGGTTTGCCAAAATAGATACCTCTTCATACACTTGTAACATCAAGGAAGATCCTTCTTATGGATGATGGACTCCAAGATGGCATTAATGTGAATTTCATTGACAAGTATGGTTTAACTACTCTTCAAATGGTGGTATTATGTAAGGAGGAGGCTATGGTTAGCCATCTTCTCTAAAGGGGAACACTTTTTTTCCTATCTGAGATAATGATGGTGCTTCGTTGCAGCAGTATGTCATTCTGGTTAAGGTGATTCAAACACTAAAATTGTTAAACTCTCAAAGATGGTTGATGAGTCGTAAAGGGAGGTAAGGTTACTTAATAATGCCATAGATTTCCAATGACATAACCATAATTCCAATTCTACCAGATTGTAATATTTGCTTATGCACATGGTAGAAGTCAAGGCATTAATAAAATAAAGGATTCCTCATGAATTGATTAGATGGGCCACGACTTGGCATGAGTAAATGAAAGTTCTAACAAAATCAAGATTATTTTATTCTACATATGGAGGCATCCATTAGTGGAAGGGGAATTCCTTTCATTTTTTGCCAGAGACAATATGATAATTCCTTCAAGTTGTTGAAGTTGACGTTGGGAGAAGAATTTTATACCAAGTTTGACTAACTGCCTTGGGGCTTGAGGGAGATATAAGTCTTTGTTTTGAATTCCAATCAGTTAAAAAAATAAAAGAAATTTCATTTGCAATGGGATGCTTCACCTTTTGTGGGGTGAATGAAATTTAAAAGAATCATTTGCAATTATAAAAGAAAAGGGGAATAAGGAAATGGGGGCGGTCACAGAGAAAGAAAAGGTAGAAAACAAAAATAGATATAATACCCAACGTTGCCAGAATTAAGAAGAAAAGAGAGGAGCGACCAGTTGGGGAATGGAAGTTAAATGCAAAAATAAATAAAAAAAAGTGGAGAGAGGTAGAACTAATTATCTGAGAGGAGATAAGATTCCTATGAGGAAGAAACAGGAGTATGTGTATATGAGACGCCATTGTGGACCCCTATGTAAATAAAGTTGCATAGTGTATTCTTGTTTTGTTGAATAAAGAAGTCTAATATAATCATGTGTAAATTTGTTCTGTTGCAATCTTGTCTTGTGATTTCAAGTTTGTGATTATGAATGTTTGATTGAGGAAGAGGTTTTAGTCTCTGCACCATTTAGCTAGTGATTTTTGATCACCGATATTTTCCATTCAATTCTTTTCAACCATTTTACAATCTCATTTTCCTCAGGCTTATTAATAACTTGTTCAGAAACCAAAATGTTGACATATACTTTGATAATTGGATATTAGAGTTAATTGATTTCTTTTTGGCCAAAATATCCCCATATAGCTTCATGGCCTCATCAATATACAACAAGCCATCTATAATCAATTTCTCAACCCATGCATATGTTGCTCTCCGATAAGACTAGAATTTACTAATTTTATCAATAATGTCAGAGCTTATTCCTTTGGGATGTACTTTGGTGGGAGTCACAACTAAAGAATCAAGTGGCTGAGAAGTGGTATCAATAAACGATTTAATATAGGCAATTAGAACTTCCACCTATTCTCCTAACTGCTATTTCTCTTTCCTTTCTTCCTTCAAGCTTTTGACTAAGACATCCACTAACAATTTAGCATTATGTCTATCTCCCTCAAATTTAGGAGGCTCTGCATAAGTTTTACTTATATTGAAGTCTACTTCAGTGATGCCTTCTTCATTTTTATCAGTTGTAGGTTCAAAAGTCTCCACATATTGGTGTCCTAAAGAAGAATCTACGATCATCTGAGACATCTTATGGGCTTTCCTTGGTTTATGGGTAGCTTGAAGTAATTTAGCTACAACATCAAGCCCATGGTCCACCATTTGGGCATACTTTCTTTTTCTTATGACAACTTCTTTCAACCATGGTGGTGGTGGGCTCATTTGACAATTGGGTACCAATGGAGGTAGGGTATCATTGGAATTAGAATTAGGAGCAACATTATCTATTGTTTGCTATTTGGATGGTAAAGATGGAGAAGAAGGATTAACATTGGTGTTTGGTATCAATGGTGGGGAAGAAGGAAATGTTCCTAGATTTACTTATGATGAAGAAAAAGGAGACCAATTGACTTGAGGTGGGGAAGAAGGAGTGTTTGGACTTACTCGTTGTTGATCCCCTGTAGGTTCTTGTGTTTCTACATTATCTCCTTGGTGAGCTCTTCTCACTTCTAACTTCTTCCTTGGTTTCTCATTTTCAACATCACATCAACTTTTCAGCTTTATATCTTTATTTAGATCCTCATCATCATCATCCCTCCTAGGAGTGGATCTTGACCTAGTTGCATATGTAATGATAGGGGTTGTTGTGTAGATGAGCTTGCTACATGATTTTGTCTCCTTGAAACCTACTCCTTTTAAGATGGTCTGGTTGGAGTATGACCAATGATCTTGGCACTTAACCACTTCTAACTTTTCATCAACAAAAATATTGATCTTTCTCTTATATCTGTGACTTCCCTTTTTGACCATCTAAATTTGGGCAAAGGTTGTGTCTGAACATTAAAGTAGGTCTCATCTACTAAGTTAGAGCCATCATCAACCATATCAGGAATATCCCACCCTATATATAAAGCTCTCATTTGATCCACAATTAGCCTCATCCAATCTCTTCTTCTTACTTCATGTTCATATGAGCAATCCTCCCAATAGTCTTCTAGGTGGGATTGATGTTCATAGGAAGTTCTTGTATACAAATTGCTTTTGACATAATTCTTGCTGTCATATGACAATCTCGTGGTGAAGGGGTGTAAGTTGAGTTTTGACAAAATCTTGTCCACATTTAGGGCATCTGAATGAGATTTGCAGGTGCAATATGTCAATTGTATAGGGAAAGAGTATCCCCCCTTTTCTTCTCATGACATTTCTTGCTCACTTTGCCCATCTGCCTACAAACAAGAAATATGAGATAATCACTAACATATCTTGGCAATTTATATGGGGCATTTTCAAAACCCCCAATTCTTAAATATGTGAACTTATCAAATTGAATGAAATAGTTGCTATACTACATGATAAGCTTGACTGCCTCTGGAGAAATTCTTGATTCAAGGTTACCATCAATTTTCCTTACATTCAACATGCAAAATGCATAATTTATCCTCATATAATATTTACTCCCATATTCCATCTATTGCTGAGGGTAATAATCATATATTTGAGTTGCATTTATGAAAGATCCAATAGTTTTCAAGTCAGGTCATGCCTCCATACTAGCAATGGCGTAAAACAAGTAAGAGGACATATAAAAACATTGCTTCTTTTGAAAATTTATCAATTGATCATGAAGTTGATTACTTATCATGTTACCCCAATCCACATATTGAGAGAAATAGAAAATGACTATATGATAAACTAGCACATCCAATGGTTAAATGTACTAGTGTCTTTATCTTCTACTACTTTGTGGAGTAGAGTAATCATATCAGAAACATCCTCTTTAAAATGTGCCCTTTGTAATGTCTTTGGGATTTGAGATTTTCTCTTTTTTTCACCCTTTAACCAATGCTTAGAAATATTATTTAGGCATAGATGTTTTTTATCAAGATAATAGTTCCAACCTCCTTCTATGAACATATCAGCATATTCCTCTCTCACTGGTAGCCTAAGAGTAATACCCAGAGATGCACCATCCAATCTTGCCATATGTTGTTCAAACTTCTCTGGATTCAAGATGGTAGTTTCATACACAAGCTAGGACCAAATCAAGGCACTGTACAACTGGCGAGAATCCTCTTACACATAAGCAAGTCCACTTGCAAAAGTTGCCTTGGCCATAGGAGCTCTAGGATTTGCATTCATCCTCTTCCAAAAATATTTTTAAATCAATATTTCCCCAAATCACTTTCTTTTACTTCTGCCAAGAGATTTTGACTAATGGTTGAAACGTCAAACCCCCGGTATTTGTATTTCATCTTGTATGATTTGAATAACAATAAAGTTAAACAAGTTATGACTCAGAGGATATTTTGGTATGCAGAAAGAGAAATGACTTTTTTTGGAAGTGTGTGGTGTATAAAATAAATAGAGCTCATGAAAATTATGACATAGACTTATGAGAGAGATAAGAAAAAACAATGTATGTAGTGATTTGTAAGGAAAAGAGAGCAATATAGCACCGACTTTTAACAGAGGTAGATTGAGTGAGCAAGCTTTAGTTGATGGAAAGAAGCAAAGCTGCAATAGTGAGTATGAACTTCTGCGAGTAAAACATAGGTTTGGAAATAAAGTAATGAAACAAGTTCAAAAAATATTTTTATAACAAAAAATTATGGTACTTTAAGTTCCTCTTTCCTTTTAATCGTCGAAATAAATTCTAAGAAAGACCTTTCAAAGTTTCGATGAAAACTGTAACCTATGAACATTTCTTTAGCGAACTTTCAAGTTCACGAAACTCCAAATCCTCCAATTTCATTATTTACTTCAACACTTTGGCAAATATTGAAACCTTCTAACTTTGCTTCCTTTGTGCTTTTATTTTGGTAATAAATTAAACTTTCAAAATAGTAGAATCTCCTCCTTCTTTGGTGCTTCGGTGTTCCAGTGACCTATCAAACTCACAAACCTTGTTTTGGTGTTTCCTTTCGTTCGTGAACCAAGAGTTTCACTAAAACCCTTTGCAAAGAGTTGAGATGAAAAAAAACCCTTTTCAGCAAAAACATAAGTTTGTGAACTTGAAAAACCTCCAAAATATAAGACTTTGATGATATTCATTTTGGCAAGAAAAGAGGTTCGCGAAGTTAGAAAATCGTTGAAAAGGAAAGAGAAGAACAAATAAAAGATAAGGTTTTTGGCAAAATGAGTGGTTAGAAAACTTGGTGGTTTTCTGAAAAAGACAAGTTAAGATAAGCTTTCCAATGAATCGGTAGGTTCACAAACTTTTGAACTTGCCGAAAATTTTTCCATTTGAAGAATTTGCAGAAAATAAAGGAACAAATACTTTGCAAAAGATTTTAAGACTAAAATTCAAGGCACAAAAAATGTGTAAGTTCACAAATTGACTTTCAAGCAACACATTTTTAGGAAGAAAGGAGACTTAAACCTATAGTGACTCAAAAATTGCACAAGGAGGATCAAAGACAAAAACTTGGGCAACACAATCCAATCAAAATGCATAGGAAATACAAGACCCTTACATCCCATGCTAGTTTTATCCATATGATCTTTTGGAAACTGAGAGGAGTTGAGATAAAAATTGAAAGTCTCAAACTCACACAAATCATAAAAATATACATGGCCCATGCTATGATTAGCAAAAAAAGAAAAAATGTTTTTGTACCACAAAATGGAAGGTCTCAAAGTCAGGTATGTAATCAAGTTGAGCTACAACATAATGATTTTGGTGTTCATTGGTGCACTACAACTCAACATCATCCTCACCTATATGCTAGATCCACTCAAAAGATTCAAATTCAGGCACATCACCATTATCCGAAGTAGTAGAAGTTGCATCTTTATCACAAAGGAAAACTTTATAATCAATAATATTCACACCAAGTTCTTGGATAATCAATGACCAACACACACCATTCTCACACATACTGATGCCTTGTTCCATGCTTGGATCAAAGACTTGATCCATATCTTCATCATCAACAGCATAGGAATCATATTGAGGCATTTCAAATGATGGACTAAATCCATCCCATTGCATCTTTGTTTCACTCTCATCAAGTCAACTTGTTGCATCATACATGTTGCTGCAAACAAACACATGATTGTCCTCTTCTTCATCATCATAAGGAACTTTATCTGCACTCTATATAAATGGGTTAGCATTCACACTTACCAATGCTAGGAGTTGTTGAATCATTCGACTGAAACTAGTCAGTGCATAAGTCATCAATAAAAGAACATACCTAAGAAATGTCACCTAGAGCATGAGCCACTTCGACCTCCATACGAGCATCCACAACATCATAGTCATCCAAATCATCTTCAAGAGGAAAAAAATATGAGAGCTCATCAAACAAATAGTGTTTTTCCAAACTGCTAAAAATAGCAGCCTGTAATTTTTAGAAAGTTTGCATTTGGGCATGGAATGAAGTGAAAATTTATAGGAAGCTTCATAATTGAAAAATAAGACCTTTGGTAATGAATCACGCAAAGATCATTTGCGAGTTGAAAGATATTAAAGTTTTCGTTTCTCGAAAAACACCTGAAAATTATTCAAACTCAAGTTTGAGGCACTAAATAGCCTTGTATGGGCCCGAAAATGGCTAGAACTGGTAGAGCTAGTTCTTAGCACATAGAGCACTCCATGAGCTTTCTGATGCATAAAACAGTTTGTCAATTGGACACCCGGATCAAAAGTTATGGCTCCTGGAAGTTGACCTATTTTTGGAGGGAGATGCAAATTTTGAAATTAGGCTGTTGGCCGCTAAAAAGGCTATTAATAACCATTTTTGGGAACCCTAGGCAGTAGTAGAGATAAGGGGGAAAGTGTAGAGTCAAGAATATGCGGGAAAACTAGAAACCTTAGCTAATTTGGGGTTACAGAAGGCAGATGATTCCAGAGTCTTGTGAAATGAAGCTGTAATGTGTTGCAGCCTGTGGAGGGTTGATTCCTCTGATTGTATTTGAGCTTCTGTAATGAAATAAGTTGTCCAAATCAATAAACAAAGTTTTATTTTCTGTGTGCAATTTCTGTCATTTTGTGTTTATTGATTTACCCCTTTCATCAAGTGGTGTCAAAGCAAGGGTTCCTGAGTGTGTAGACAGATTGCCAACCGTGAGGCAGTTTGCACCAATACCTGAGGTTGTGGGTTTGTTGTGGAGATCAAGATGCCTCCACGAAGAAATTGTATTGGGAGGAATGCTTTGATGGAAGAGGGTTTTAGAGCCCTGCAAAGGCAAATCGATGCATTGCAAGAGGAGCTACGAAGAGGGTTTGAGATGAGAACAAGAGAGGAAAGTGAATATCAAGCTGAAGAAGAGCTATCTGAGGAAGAACAAAAAGTTGCAGGTGATCTTGCAGAAGTTAGGTTGTTGAGGGCTATTTCAAAGATTGAAAAGAGGCCTAGGATCAAAGTTTTTACATATTCTAGAGATTTGAATCTGGAACAACTTATTAATTGGTTCAATGACATGGAGGAATATTTTGAGTATGAAGATGTGGAAGACCCAGATCAGCTCAAGTTTGCAAAAACAAAATTGAAGGGCCATGCCAGTATTTGGTGGAAGGAGGTCTAGTTAGAGAGGAACAGAAGAGGAAAAGGAAATATCACCAGATGGGATCGGATGGTGGAGAAACTGAAGAAGCAATTCATTCCTGTGGACTATGAGATGGAGTTGTTGAAGAAGCTGCAAGGATTGAAGCAAGACAACAAGTCTGTTAAAGAGAATACTGAAGAGTTTTATAAGATTACTATTAAAACCAGTCATGTAGAGCCCAACAAGGAGAAGGTAGCCTGTTACATTAATGGGTTGAGGCCAAGTATTCAAAAGGAGCTGAGCCTAGTTAGAATGACCACCATAGAAGATGTGTACTAGTTTTCCCTGAAGGTGGAAGAGAAGCTGAATAAAAGATTCGACAACAAGCAAAGGGGAAGAGGTCAAGGCAGAAGGACTGGTGGAAGACCTATGGAGACCGTAATGAAGATCAAAATAAAAGTGAAGATGCTAGCACCAGTCAAAATCAAAGATGGGATAATGTCTACCACCCTCATGACCAATACAATGGTGATCAAAGAGGAAGAGGCTGACCTGGGCAAGGACCTGGAAGAGGAGGTTTCAGAGGAACTTGTTTCCAATGTGGAGAAGAAGGGCACTGAGCATATGAGTATCTACAACATCAAGGAAGGAAAAACAAAAGACCTGAAGGTAATGCATGAGTTGCACACATAGATGAAGATGCATAGTCTGAGCATTCTGAAGATGCTGAAAGGGGAGAAACCCTAGTTGTCAAAAGAACTTTATTGAATGAGGAGAAAGAACCCAATCAAAGGAAGAGTTTATTCCGCACAAGGTGCAAATGTGAAGGTAAGTGTTGTGATATTATTATTGACAATGGAAGTACTGACAATCTTGTTTTAGAGGAGATGGTTGACAAGTTGAAGTTGACAAGAATAAAGCATCCACATCCATATTAGATTGCATGGTTGTAGAAGGACCACAAAGCTTTGGTCAATGAATAGTGTTTAGTAAAGTTCAAGATTGGGGACTACCATGATGAGATGTTATGTGATATCATACCAATGGACACATGTCATATGTTGTTGGGGAGGACGTGGCAATATGATAGGAGCGCTGTCCATGATGGTCATGCAAACACATATTCCCTAACAAAAGATGGAGTTCATCATAAATTGAAGCCCTTGAAAGAGGTGGAAGAAAAGGTATGTAGTACTGCAGAATTTGCTTGGTAGATGGTAGAAAATTTTTGGAGGGTATAAAGCATGAGCTTCATTGTTTTGCATTGATTCCTAAGATTAGTCAAGAGAAATGTGAAGATGTACCAGCAGAAGTTTTAGATATGTTGGAAGAATTTTAGGACATTATCTCTGATAATGTACCAGAGGGTTTACCACCAGTGAGAAAGATAAGTCATCAAATGGATTTGATACCAGGAGCTAGTTTGCCAAATAAGGTAGCCCATAGAATGACTCCAGCAGAGAGTGAAGAGTTGAACAGACAAGTTCAGGAGTTGTTGAGGAAGGGATTGATAAGAGAGAGCCTAAGTCCATGTGCGGTACCTACAGTACTAGCACGAAAGGAAGATGGAGAGTGGAGAATGTGTACAGACTCTCGAGCCATCAATAAGATCACAATCAAGTACAAATTTCCATTGCCCAGAATGGATGACATAATGGAATGTTTGAGTGGAGCCAAGTACTTCACGAAGATTGACCTAAAGAGTGGGTATCACTAGATCCGTATCAGAGAAGGAGATGAGTGGAAAACAACATTCAAGACAAAGGAAGGTTTGTATGAGTGGTTAGTCATGTCATTTGGGCTAACCAATGCATCGAGCACATTCATGCGGATCGTGAACAAGGCACTGAAAGAATTTTTAGAAGTTTTGTTATTGTTTATTTAGATGATATTTTAATTTTTAGTAAGACTTGGGATGAGCATATGATGCATATTAGAAGAGTTTTTGAGAAGCTGAGGGAGGAGAAGTTGTTGATCAATATGAAGAAATGTAATTTTACAAAGAAGGAGTTGGTATACCTAGGATTTGTTGTATCAGAGGAAGGTCTTAAGATGGACCTAGAAAAAGTAAGGGCTATCATTGAATGGCCTACACTAAGGAGTACCACAAAAGTATGATCTTTTCATGGTTTGGAAAGCTTTTATAGAAAGTTTATCAATAATTTTAGTAGCATTTGTGCACCTCTAATTGAGACAATGAGAGGGGATAGAAAAGAGTTTAGATGGACTAAAGGAGCAGACAAGAGCTTTGATACATTGAAGTAGAAAGTCATAGAACAACCTGTTTTGGCACTTCTAGATTTCAATAAGGTATTTTAGGTAGATTGTGATGCTAGTGGTAGTGGTATAGGAGCTATTTTGAGCCAAGAAGGTAAGCCCATTGCCTATGTTAGTGAGAAGCTTAATGATGTCAAGAAAAAGTATTCTATTTATGATCAGGAGTTTTATGCAATAGTTCAGGCTTTGAAGAAATGGAGACATTATTTGTTGCCAAAGGAGTTTGTTTTATATACTAATCATCAGGATTTGTAGTATCTTAATAGTCAAGGAAAGTTAAATCAAAGGCACTTAAAATGGGTTGAGTTTTTGCAGAGCTATACTTTTGTTTTGAAGCACAGGAGTGGGAAGTCCAACAGAGTTGCAGATGCCTTGAGTAGAAGGCAAAATTTGTTGACAGAAATGAAGATAGAGGTTGTTGGGTTTGATGAGCTCAAAAGTTTGTATCCTGAAGATCCAGATTTTGCAGAGGCCTGGATAGCTTGTTTGGAACCTGTTACTTTGGATATGACAAAATGGTTGGATTTCATAATCCAAGATGGCATGTTGTTTAGAGGAAGCTAGTTGTGCATTCTAAGGAGTTCCATGAGAGAGAACCTGATTAGGAGAAGCATAGTGGAGGATTGGTTGGACACTTTGGTCGAGATAAGACCATTTCTATTATTGGTGAGAATTAGTATTGGCCATAGTTGTAACAAGATGTGAGGAGATTTGTGCAGAGTTGCAAAGTGTGTCAGATGGAAAAAGGAACAAGTCAGAATACAGGGCTATATCAGCCATTACCTGTACTGGAGAAGCCATGGGATGATATTAGTATGGATTTTGTTCTTGGCTTACCAAGGACACAGAGAGGGCATGATTCCATTTTTGTGGTGGTGGCAAATTCTCAGAGATGGCACATTTTATTCCTTGTAAGAAGACTAATGATGGTGTTCATATTGCAGAGTTATTTTTTAGGGAAGTGGTGAGACTACATGGTCTACCAAAGAGCATAGTTTCAGATTGAGATACCAAGTTTGTTGGTTATTTCTAGAGGACATTGTGGAAGAAGTTGAAGATAGATTTGAAGTTCAGTTCTGCACACCATCCATAGACTGATGGATAGACAGAAGTGGTGAATAGGAGTTTGGGTAACCTGCTACGATGCTTAGTAGGAGATAAGCCCAAGGGATGGGATTTGATTTTACCATAGGAAAAATTTGCTTACAACAATTCTGTCAATAGGAGTACTAGTAAATCACCATTCCAGATTGTATATTGGAATAGTCCAAGAAATGCTTCATAGTTAAAGAATCTGGACAAAGGAGAAAAGACAAGTGCCGAGGCTGAAGACTTTACAGAACACATGAAGAATTTGCATGAAGAGGTGAAAAAGCACATTAATAAGATGAGTATTTGGTACAAGGCTAAGGCAAATCAGAAGAAGAGATATAAGGAATTCCAAGTAGGAGATGAAGTCATGGTTCACTTGAGAAAAGAAAGGTTCCCAATTGGAACATACAATAAGCTAAAAATGAAGAAATTTGGACCATGCAGAATTTTGAAGAAATGTGATATAGGAAATGTATATGAGGTAGAGCTACCGAGTGGGATCAACATTTCCTCTATTTTCAACATTGCTTATTTATCAAAATATCATGAAGGTAGAATAGAGGATGGACCAATAGAAGAGCAATGGAGTATTCTGGCATCTACTTCAACAGAGGAGATAGAAGAGATCTTGGATAGCCATGTGGGAAGTACTCAAAATAGGCAATACGAAGAATATCTGGTGAAATGGAAGGGAAGGCCTATTGAAGATTCTTCTTAGTTGTCTAAGGCAGAGGTTGACTGTTTGGGTTTTCCTCACACAAACACCTGAGATGTGATAGGGTCACTTCTTAAATTACCCTAGGTGTCTGATGAATGAGCATCCAATGGTGTAAGGGCAATCTTGGATCACCCAAAAAAAGATGTGTATCAAAATTGTTGATGTTCTTTCCATTTCTTTTTAAAATTTGTGGTTCTGGTTCCATAATCGCTTGAATAATGATGTAGAACTTTCAGTAAAATAGCAACCTGTAATTTTTAGAAAGTTTGCATTTGGGCATGGAATGAAGTGAAAATTTACAGGAAGCTTCATAATTAAAAAATAAGACCTTTGGCGAATGAATCACGCAAAGATCATTTGCAAGCTGAAAGATATTAAAGTTTTCGTTTCTCGAAAAACGCTTGAAAATTATTCAAACTCAAGTTTGAGGCACTAAACAGCCTTGTAAGGGCCTAAAAATGGCCAGAACTGGCAGAGCGAGTTCTTAGCACGTAGAGCACTCCATGAGTTTTCTGATGCATAAAATAGTTCGTCAATCGGACACCTGGATCAAAAGTTATGGCTCCCGGAAGTTGACCTATTTTTGGAGGGAGATGCAAATTTTGAAATTAGGCTGTTGGCCACCAAAAAGGCTATTAATAACCATTTTTGGGAACCCTGGGCAGTAGTAGAGATAAGGGGGAAAGTGTAGAGTCAAGAATAGGCAAGAAAACTAGAAACCCTAGTTGATTTGGGGTTACAGAAGGCAGACGATTCTAGAGTCCTGTGAGAGGAAGTTGTAATGTGTTGCAGCCTATGGAGGGTTGATTCCTCTGATTGTATTTGAGCTTCTGTAATGTAATAAGTTGTCCAAATAAATAAATAAAGTTCTATTTTCTATGTGTAATTTCTGTCGTTGTGTGTTTGTTGATTTACCCCCTTCATCACCTCTCCACAAACTGACCCATCCAAATGCAAACAAGTGCAGATGCTATCATCATCATCTACAATGTTATCACAAGATGCTATATCACAAACTTCTACTTTCTTGACCACACTATCAGAATGATCCCATGCATTAGGCCCTTTACCAACACCACCATCCATGGCAAGAACCTCAAAGTGAAACCCAATGTTCACACCATTATCTATCTTAGCTTGGTTATCGTTAAGTGTAGACATGTCACTATCATCCTTGACTTCAGGTTGGGAGTCAATCAGTAAAGTAGCATCACCCTCATCCCTGGAGGCTAATCCATCCAATTGAAGATAGGTCGCCACACTATCTTCATTATCTGCACAACTATTATATGATGTTGTATCATGAAGTTTCATCCTTTTGACTACACACTCAACTTGATCAATTGTATTGTTGTCCACAATAGTTGGTTCATTTCTTACAACATTTTTTTTGGTGACTGCAGTTTAGCAATATAACTATCCCTCATTCTATTAAGGGAGTCAAGCCATTGATATGCTTGCTACAAACTTGTAAGCTTCAGGCCCACCTGCACTGAACTCAATCCATCCTCATAAGATTCAAACAACATATTGATGTAGACAGGGACAATGGGCTTGAAAGCATTAGGGGTCACTAAAAGTGTAGTAGAGAATTGGTGACAGAAATCTCTACAAGACTCTTCCTCTTGCCTTTTGATTTTTTCAATTTCATGGACAAGAAAAAATGAGCAACACCAAGTTTACACCACTCCTCAAAGGCATCAATTAAATTGTCCCAAGAAGAAAAGTAGTAGTCTAGAAAATTGCCAACCATTTCTTTGCATCCTTATCTAGAGATTTAACAAACAATCTCATCCACATGTCCTCATCTACATAATTTTAATTATTCATGAAATCATAAAACTCTTGGACATGTGATTCCCCTTGAGAAAGGTCCAGCCCATCAAACCTGGGAAACTACAAGTAAACTTCTCTTGTTGTGCATTCATAATCGTAATCCACCCATGACAAATCTAACTTCTCATAAACATCACAGAGGGGAATATTGGAAAGTCTAATTCTTTGAGACTTGGTGATAGGGTCCTTCATAGAAGCGGGTTGGGATTTAGGTTGCAAATTATATTGTAGCAGCAAGATTTGATTTTTAATTTCATTATACTCCCTAACAAGCTAGCTGAGATTATGCAAGGATACTTGATTTTGGGGTAGGGAAGTATAAGATGCAGGGCACAATGAATAACAAGATGAAGCATCATCATGGGAATCATAAGTATTCTCATCATCATAGTATCTAGGGATTGAAGCATAGGATGATGCATATGAAGAATATGCCCTTGAGTTATCACTGTGATAAGAGGCTATGACTTGAACATTCAATAATGCAGGGCAGTACAAGACTTGATAAAAGAAATGCTTATGTAATTTGAAAAAAAGTCTAACTTGATTATAGAGGAAGGAAAAACCACGTGTACCTTCATAGTAGGAGAAATCCTTTTCAAATAGTAGAGTCACCACCTCTTCCAAAGAGGAATACCTTGAAGCAGATTGAATCTCCAAGGCAACAAACATATCTGGGTTCAGCTCACTTGTAGAGTCTCCAAACCCTCTATTTTGAAGTTCCCTACCAATGACACCAATTTGTTGGTGCTTAAACATGCAAGACCACAAATCCTAAAGAATCAACACCAGAACCTAAGGTCAGGGATATGTCGTGCTTAGGCAATGGGTGGGGCTTATGATTAGATAGTGGCATGCATGGACCAATTGCTATGAGTGGGTAAACTCACCTTCATCTTTAGGCTCTGCAAGACCAAAGGGGGTGTTCCCTAAGGTCTCAACAACATAAATGATAGCTTAAAAACTAAGTCCTTAAGAAACTATACCCAATGTGTTATGAACCCCTATAATTGTCACTAAGTTCATGTCATCACTAGCTACATACAAACCTATTAGACCTTTGATAAACATATAAAAATTCACTCTTACCGTGCACCCAAAGATGACTTCTATACTGCATTTTCTCAGCAGATGAATCCACTTAACATTGTATACGCAGGGATAAGAGGAAAGAACACACATACATGATTCTCTAACGATGGTCAATTTTAGAATTGCATAAGGTATAACTAATTTTATAATATTGAATCATGTAGGCATGGTGGAACCTAAACCTACTCCTAGAAATAATCAGAGAGAGATTAATTATAATAAAATATGTTAGCCCTTCACCAATTAGACCGGTGCCTACTCCATTGGGCAAAAGAGTCACAAATTGCAAGAAGGAAGAGAATGCAACCTGGTGGAACTTGTGAAAAAATCTTGTGGACTTGGGTGTGATTTCCTTTTATGAGGCCTCATGTCTAACCTTTGTGGGTAGGGATTGATAGAAACAGTGTTCAGGGTTTATCAAAAGTTTGTGAACCATCAAAAACCCTATTATTTGGTCATTGGGCCTAAATGTTATTTCCCTTTGTTAACCGGATATACCTATTTCCTAGTTGGTCTGGTTATAACTTATGCATTCAATACTTATGTCTTGACCGACCTAATCTGCCTAGTGACTTCGTTCATGACTATCACTTGAAAAAAGTTATCAAATGAATGGCCTTATGAAATAAATTAAATTTTATCCTAAGTCTGATTTAGGGTCATGGTAAAAAATCTTACCCCTTGTCGTGGTGCCTAGTGCGGCCCTTTTTTAAAACATCCTTCTAGCATGTGCGCTTATGTCATGACTTAAGTTCCCCATCGCAATGGCCCTTTGCATCACGTTTGTGATCCTCACGCTTCATAATGGAAATGTGATGTGCGATGTGCTTTGCCTATAGGTGTTTGTTCTATGTTGTGTCGCATGTGTTGTTCACATCACGGTTTGATATACTCGAAGGAGGAAGCAAAAGGCAATGTGCACTGACAATTTAGATCCTTTCCATGTGTCCCCACCCTGGCCCATCACTAGAAGTTCCTATGTCGCAAGTTGCTCAAGGAAATAATATTGTGGAAATGCGATATGTGGTGGCTTCTGTGTTAAATTGGCAGTAGAAGGAATTATGAAGTGGGGTATATGTGGCACCTTTTGTGCCATCGCCAGGACCTTTCACATTGTGGTTAATGTAGTGGAGTTTCAAAGCAAAAGGGTGATGTGTGCATGTGTTGCAATAGCCATCTATCGTGTCCCGAGGCATTATTCATCCACGACTCTGATTTAAACTTGAAATGGCTATTTGCCAGCCACTCCCATCTCGGTCATGCGAGCTATCACTCTGCCATTAATGGCATTTTAATGTATTCAAAGACACATAATTGATTCCTGCCTATCCTCTCGTCATTCTACATACGCAATCTTTCAAGTGCTTGAGTCGAGGGAAATCAAAGTAGAGATATTTGAATCCAAAGTGATCTAATCTAGGTAAGTAATTTTTCAGCCCATCTCCTGTGAAAATTCTGAGTTTGAAATTTGAAGAAAGTTTGTGTGCTTGTAATGAATTTACGAACCCTAGTTTGAAAGGGGAGCATCTTATGAAATTTGTATGATCAAAGTCTGCCAAGGTCTAATTTCCTAATAGAATATTACTGATTGTGGAAGGCTAGTATGGTATTTGAATTTTATCTCAAGAACCTTAGTCTCATTTCTGATTAACAAGATGAGTCAAGCCAGTAAAGTACCAGCAAGCAAACCTAGGGCCAAAAGGGCAAGACCACAAACTGATGCGGTAAAACCAAAGATTGAAGATGAAAAGCCAAAGACCAAAGGGATAAAGTGAGATTTTACTAGGTTTATGGAGGATGATCTCATGAAATTGTTTCCTAGGGCTAAAACTGTTGGGAAGAGAGGTACTGGTGAGGGTGTTTTGTCTAACCACCTTTAGGACTTTGCCTGGGGAATTGGAGACATTGTTATAACGAAGACTAGGTGGGATTTGTTCCACTATGCTTACAAAAGGTCTGAATACCCTAAACCTATTAGCAACGTAAGGAGAGATGATCTAGGCAAATTGATCGTGCCCAATGCATCTGTGCATGTTAACTTGATAAGGGAAATTTCCAAGTGTTATGACCCGAAGGACAAGGCCATAAAGAGTGTGGATGAAATCCACATAATGGAGACAAGCAGAACCTAAGTTATAAGAAATTTCAAGCTAGACTCCTCTATTATAGTCGCTATTCATTTCGGTGCATTAAAGCAAGAATATGACAAAAAAAAATGCATACAGAACTCACAAGCTCCGCTGGCATAGAAGAAGAGATTTGGGCAAGAAAAGGCAAAAATTTGATGCAAAGGAGTTAGAGCCCTTTAGCTGTGACAAGTTTGAAAATTATTTCAGGAATACCTATTATGCATTGTGTCAAGTTTTGGGCAGGAAGTTTGATTTAAATGTGCCCACCCCTTTGATGGTTATGGCCGTTGACATTCAGGATAGAGAGTTGCATAAAGGTTTTGACTTTGCTTCATATGTTACTAGTAGAATTCATGATGAACTAACCGAGTTGAAATATCCTAAGGCTCCTCTAGTTTTTAAGCATTATTCTTTGTTCATGCATATGCTGTTGTGGAGTGGAGTGAGATCTTGGTCCAAATTCTTTGACCTCACTACAAAAGACAGTGACAACAGTGATTTACCAGTTCAATTATGGACTCGCATTTGGGATCAAAACTACTCTGAGCCAAATTACCTTTCTTTTAGCAATAAGTTGGTATTTGTTGTCTTAGATAACTTAGGGGTGAGGCATGTGGAGAGAGTTTCTAAGACTCTAA
The DNA here is from genome assembly GCA_027924645.1 of Cunninghamia lanceolata. Lineage (NCBI taxonomy): Eukaryota > Viridiplantae > Streptophyta > Pinopsida > Cupressales > Cupressaceae > Cunninghamia > Cunninghamia lanceolata. The sequence continues at coordinate 14,883,558 of BSBN01000194.1, read as the reverse complement.
TGGGAATTTTGAGGCCTCGGGATTTTAGGCCTGATACTGTGATTGAACACAATTGAGGAGACTGGTACTTCTTCAATACATGCACTATCCTTAGAGTGTATGGTGCCATGGTTCCACCTCATTGCCTTCCTGTCTATGTGTTTGATAGACTCACCTTTATGGAAATCATGTGGCAGTTGGATTCTATGGACAAAGAGCATTTCAGAAATGCTAAGAAAGGATCATTCATCCTGGGACAACTTGCTTTCTCGTATTTTAGGATCACCTCTAAGGAGGGTATTGATAATTTTGCAGGAATGTTGAGAACCTATAAGATGGGAATGGAGAAGGTAAGGAGATGTGATCCTAAAGGATTCATCGATGGTGCAAGGAAATGTGTGGGTAGATCTGGTTTCTCCCATCAATTTCTCTACTCAAAAGATATAATTAGGAATCTGACATCGCGTGAAGAAATTGAAAAAAGAAAGGATTCTTGGCGCTATGTAAATGAGATTGAAGGGGATATAATTAAGAGGAATCCGAGGTATGTCAGTCCCTATGCCCATATTTCTAGTCTTTTTCAGAGGACTATGAAAATGATGGCGGATCATTAAATGGGCTTATTCATGGAAGAGGTAAATAAGGCTGCAGAGGCAAAGGGAATGAAGAGGGATGAACATTCAGTTGCAGTTAGGACCGGACCTGCTAGGTCTGTTGTCCATGACCTTCCAAGTCAACAAATGGATATTGGAGAGAAAGAAGTTGCTAAGCCTCTTGTAGATTATTCTGCTGATACCGAAATTGGAGCTACTATGGAGGAACAGTCTATTGAACATGTTCTAGATGATGAGGACATGCAGAAAAATTTCCCTTCTCCTCACATAAATGATGCCATTAATTCTTTCATTCCCGCTGACAGAATGGTTGATACCACTTATGATGAAGAAATTGTTGAAGCCGATGATGATGTCAAAATAATGACATGTAAAGAATTCATAAGTGATGAGTCCTTTGTGTAAACAAGGGAATCCAGGGAGTTTGTGGCCTAGGTTAAATGTAAAGAAATTTATGACAGACTTGAAAAGGTAAAGGAGGGAGTGGACCCCTCAATGCATGAGGAAAGAGGAGGAAATAATTCAGAGTGAAATTGCATCAATCTCATCTATAGAGGGCATAAAATTGGTTAGGCAAAGTAATGTTCTTTTGTTATCGAGTTGGGATATTTCATTTGCCATTGCTTTTGATGTAGTGAAAAATGATAAGGAAGCCCTTATTTCTGAAGAACATATTGATAACAAAGTGTTTGGCTTAGCTTACAACACAAGTTTGCGTGCAATGGCTATTTGGTTGATGGCCCCTAACACAGGAAAGCCAAGGTTGGTTAGATCAGTAGGGGACATTACTGGAGAAGTTATCATAAGAAGAGCATCAGAGGTCACCCCTACACATGCTGCAAAACTCATTGTGCATGCATCAATGCTCAGTGCAGATACTGTTGAAGTAATGAGGGAAAAATATGAAAAATTAATGGATAAGTTCAATTTATTGTAGGATGAAAATCTTAAATTGAGATCTTATATCTCTCAGGAAAAAGTTGTGTTACCCACAATTGAATCTCTCCCATCCACTCCTTCCTCACTTGATTTGTCTACTCAAGATAGAGAGACTCTGTCTCTACGGATTAAGGGATTGAAGGAAGAGTTGCAATTGGCTAGAGGCAATGAACAAAAGACACGAGATGAGATAAAAAAGGTGGCAATTGATATTATTGATGATGTCCTAGGCCATAAGATCTCTTGTATTCTTCACAGGTTGGACAATGTTTGGAAGGTTTACAAGGATATCCACGTGGCATATGAGAAGCATCTAACCATTCAGGACTGTTTCCAAAATATATGGAGCAAATGGAGTGTGAGAGTTGGAGCTCTCACAAAAATACAAAAGAGTATGGAAGGTGATTTTGAGGAACTAAATAATTTGTCTTTGATGATTAATGCTATTAGTTTGTGATGAAGGGGGTAAATCACAAAACACACAGTAACAAATATTAAACACAGCAAATAGAACTTTCTTTTATTGAACTGGGCAACTCATTACATTACAGAAGCTCCATTACAATCAGAGGAGGAATCCTCTACTGGCTGCAACACATTACAGCTTTCCCAACCTCCAAACTCTAGAATCTTTAGCCTTCTGTAACCCAAATCAGCTAGGGTTTCTATTTTTCCCCCTTTGTTTTGGACTCTACACTGGCCCCCCTTAACTCTTCCTCCCAGGGTTCCCAAAATAGTCATAAATAGCACTTTTTGGCGGCCTCCAACTAAATTTCAAAATTTGCAACTCCCTCCAAAAGTAGGTCAACTTTCGGGAAGCATAACCTTTGATCCGGGTGTCCAATTGACGAATCGTTTTAAGCACCGAAAAGCTCGCGATGTGAACTATCACGCCGAAAATCTGTAAATGGATTTCTGTCAACTTTTTGAGACGTTATGAGAAGTTTTAGTGCCTCATATCTCGTTTCGTAAATTTTCAGGGGCTTTTCGGAAAACAAAAACTTTAATATCTTTCAGCTCACAAATGATCTTTACCTGATTCCTTCGCCAAAGGTCTTATATTTCTGTTATGTAACTTTCTGAAAGTTTTTGCTTCATTATGTGCCCAAATGCAAACTTTCCTAAATAGGCAGGTACACTTTCCTAAATAGGCAGGTCGCTATTTTAAGCAGTTTTGGAAAAACTGAAAGTCCTACATTATTATTCTGGATATTATGGAACCAAAAACACTAATTATGGGAAGAAATGAGAACAACTACAATGGTTTTGAATTAACTTCTTTTTGGGTGATGCAAGATTGCCCTTACGCCTCTGGATGCTCCTGCATCAGTTTGCTGAATGATATTTCTATTTTCTAAAGTAAATTAGAATTGTAGTTCATCAGCAAGATGCAAATGTTTAGAGATATGGAAAAGGATGGAGTGCCTGAAATAGTAGATAAGACACATGGAATTAAATTTTTCAATAGTTGGAAGGCTGAGTTTGGAGGTATTGTAACGATTTTTTGAATATCATTATGGATTAGGACATGTGTGAGTGGCCTGAAGCTTGTTGCTCCTTTGTGCTATAAAAAGGAATTCAGGGCCATTTACAAGTGGTTGTTGATTTTATGGAAAATTCATGAAAAGATACAAAGAACTGAGTCTTGTCTTTCCTTTGTTTTATGATTTTGAATTATATAATTTCTGTAAGATTGTTTGACAGTATCAACATATGTATAGGATGTATGTGACAAATTTCTAAAAGTAGTTGTCTCCTAATGTATGGTTTGTGCAAGTTATGAACTGAATATATCAAAGATGGTTCAGTTTGTCTCCATGAAAGTTTCTTATGGATGTATTTTCTTGTGAGTGGCTCTTATTCAAAGAATGAGTTAAATGCTTTAACATGAACATTGATTTGTGTGAATATGTGTGAGGATAGTCTAAGTATGACTGCTTCTAGAATACATTTGATATGATATTGTAAGGCAATATCGTAAAGCTTTTTGATTCTCAGGTTAAACGCTGTCACCAATTTTTGGTTATATATGATTTTAACTCCATGCCTATAGGCTAAGACACCCATCTATGACTCTATGTATTCTCCTTGATTCCATAAATTAGATCAATCCAAATACTTTGGAACCTTCCAAATTAGTAAGTAAGTGTTTATTAAACTAGTTTCGTACTTTGTTCTATGGTTTGAGGGATATAATAAGCTTGAATGAATTAAGCCAGATTCTCATATTTTATATAATCCTCAAGCAAATCTATATAGAACTCATCTACTTTTTGTCAGTATTTGTATTAAATTGGCACAAAAGATTATTAAATACTATAAAGGGATCACCCTCCCAGGTTTTGCAAAGCCTAAAGCGAAGAGGGAAAGTTTTCTCTAAACTTTCACCTATGTGTTGGCCAAACCCTCATGATAACTGAAGATTGACAATGGCTAAGTCATAGGTTATTCTATGAGATAATGTTGGGATTTAAAAACAACCAACACAACCATAAAACATAAATGGAATCACATGTGCATCATCATACAATGCATGTATCTTATCTTGTATAATGGACATTGTTCATAATCTAGAACAACAATGCAAAAACCCACATGAAACAAAAGGAAAGACCAATACAAAAGCTTTACAATGAATTAAAATGTTGTCACACATTAATCTAATACTTTGTTACATTCATACCAATAAATATGGCAAGAGGGGATGAGTAATTGGGTTTAAACACCCCCTGAATGACTACAATCTACTTAGAGACCTACCATCATATGTGTCTATCATTAAAATCCTTCCAATGCTTTATAAAATGTATTCAATACCCTAACAAAATGGATTGCATCATTTGACACCCTAAAACACTGTTGAGGCACTTACAGTCATGAAATGGGTTCAATGACCAACCCTCAATACATCTTTTTTCATGTTTATATATAGCGTTACAATTCCATTTTGCAACTTGGACATGGATCTCGAGTGGTCAACATGTTACTAACTTGTCCATACTAGTTACATCATCCTCATGTGGGTTTGTAGGAGGAACCATGCCAAACGGACCATTTGCCCATGCCACATGGTGATGACATCGTGTCCTTGAGGGGTCCATTGTGGTCTTGAGATGAATGGAGCACTTCACTATAGTTATCACACCTCAAAATGGCCATTAATGGCATCTTGGGTTGTGCAAGGAAGTCACTAGAATAGTAGGCGTCTTCCTAAGAAAGTCATGGGGTTTCAAGTTTTTGGGAACCAGGGAATAGAGAGACTTAGGGACCAGGTGCAAAGATCCCAAGGAAGTCTAAAAACCCGTGAAGAGAAAGGGGGGATTACACAAGAGCGGGTGATAGGAATCAGGAACTCAAGAACAGAGGAGGCGAGGACGATTAGGATCCAAGGTCTGAAAGGGACATAAGACCGAGAAGAGGAATGGCACAGAGAATGTCAGGATCTAGGGTCCAAGGACTGGGGATACGGGACTGGGGATCGAGGAAACTTTGAACCCGGGACCAAGGAGTGAAGAGAGTGTGAAGTCGGGGGTTTTGGGAATCGGGGAACACAAGGACATTAGAACTAGGTGCAAAGGTTCCAAGGACCCTTGCAAACTCAAAAACCCAAAAAGGCACGGAAGGGAAAGAAAAGATAACGTGACATAGTGTGGGAGAAGAGGGACATGGGGATGCGGAAAAGGTAGGGAATCCAAACTTTCAGGGTTTGGGATTTGAGAGGAATTGAGGACTTGGAACCTTGGGGAACACAAGGTTCTAGGAAAGAGTGGAACTCTGACACCAAAGGACAAGGGTGGGGTTTCGGGAAACCAGGGAACCTAGGGACACATGGACACAATTCCAAGGTCTCAAAAAAACCTGAAACTTGGGCAAAGAGGAAAGTAGGGAACACAAAGTTCTAGGGAAACTTGGAACTCCAAGACCAAGAGGAAAGTGCAGGGTTTCGGGGTTCCAAGGAACTTTGGAACTTGCAGACAAGTTTGCAAGGTTCCAAGGACCCCCCAAAACTTGAAAACTTGCAAGGATAAGGAAACAACCAGGAAGCACCCCACACTTAGAAATTTTTTGCACCATTAAATGTTGATATCATCATCACGAACAAGGACCATTGAAAAAGCATGTTGTGGGGGTCTGAGAGGAACCTGCTACCGAAAGGACCAACATGCTAGGGGTGAGGAAACATGCCAGATCCAACCCAATGTTTTAGCAAAGCCCAGAAACCTAGGAATGCAAGAAAATGGCTAAGAGGAAGCCACATTTAGGACTTTTATGGGATTTTTGGAAATAGTAGGACATGGTCAAGGCATGGGGAAGGCTAAAGTAGTAACAAGGCACAAGACTTAGGATTTTTAAAAATTTTATAGTTGGGTACCAACAGGGTCCACAAGACTTGACAAGATGCAAGTTCACTCATTAGGGATCCTTTTGACACATGAAAGACATAGTCAAAGCATCACAAGCTTCCTCATGAATATATTGCCACAACTTTAGAACTACAATCTTACAAACAACCATGGAGGAAGAAAACAATTCTCATCACCCTTGGGATTTATCTAACTTCACAATGGAAGAAAGATGGTTTGGTGCAAGTGAATTCATTGGACTAAGTATATTATAGATGACAACATTAATAAGTTCAAGGCAAGACTTGTGGAAAAAGGTTTCTCTAAAGTTCTTAACATTGATTATATTAAAACATTTGCCCCTTCTACCAAAATGGACTCCATCTAATTGACTTGTCGATGTTGTTGCCTATCAAATGGATGTGAAGAGTGCCTTTCTACATGTGGATCTTCTTAAGGAGATATACAAGGATCATTCACAATTCTTCTTTGGTACGCATCAATTTAGAAAATCTCTCTATAGTCTCATATGAGCTCCTTGGGCTTGGTATGAGAAGATGGATTCTTTTCTTCTTTCAATAAATTTTTCCTGGTGTTACTTTAATCTGAATGTCTGTATTATGTGGCAAGAAGTTGTACTTTTGATCTTGGTTCTATATGTTGATGATCTCATCATAAGAAGAGTTCATCAGACATCATTGGTACATTGAAGTTAGTTCTCTATAGTACATTTGATATGGCTAACTTGGGTCTCTTGCACTAGTTCCTTAGAATTGAGTTCTCCCAATCTCTTCTAAAGAGAAATGTTGCACAACCCAAATATTCTCTTGATATCTTAGGTCATTTTCATGACTAATAATAAGCCTACTTTGACTCACTTTTTTCTCTAGCATCAAACTTAGAGGTCAAGTGCTCCATTCGAATAATGAATACTATAGTTTATTGATAGCTTGTTGGTAGGCTCATACTATTGACACAAACCCTAACATCTATTGTGGTTTAGGTATGGCCTCTTGCTTTATGCAAGAAGCACATGAGCTTCATTAGAAGGTTGCCAAATGGATCCTATACTATGTCAAGGGTACATATAGATATGAGTTTCACTATTTAGGAGGTATTATAAATTAGAGTGGGTATACAAATTTTAATTAGGTTGGTGATTCTAAGGATCTCAAGTGCACTTCCGGCTATAGTTTCCATCTTGGTCCTATTTTGTTTATTAGTTTATTAAGAAGAACATGCTACTACTCTATCATCTACAGAGATTGAATATTGAGTGGTAGTTAATGTCACCACTAAGGCAATATCACTTCAACAAGTACTCACAAAGTTTGACGTTCTTTTTGACACAACCTTCAATCATTTGGTGTGACAATTATGGTACTATACACATCTCTTGAAATCTAGTTAATCACTAATAGACCAAACAAATTGAGTCCATATGCACTACATCTGAGAACTAATTCAAGATTAGATAATTGATTTAAAATTTTGTTCTATTGGGGTGCAAATTGTAAACATCTTCACCAACCCTTCATAGAAAGCAAGTATGTTCCATCTACAAACTTTTCTATGGTTTAGGAGGATATTCTTGGAATAGAGAGGGTGCTCCTCTAGGAGTATCTTTCTCTTTCTTTAAGAGTAATTCTTTTTAATACATGGGTACTTAATTTTACACCTTGTTTGCAAGGATTGATTAATTTTATTTGAGTTACACTTAAGGGCTCAATTAGTGTAATATTTTATATTGCACCTCTTTTAGTTGAGTTTACTTTTAAGAAAAAAAAAATCTTTTTCTAGATAGTTAATAAGTAATCGTGTGTGCTTCTTTGATTGAAGACAATTATGTGCCCCTACTACCTCTAATTGACAAGTTAGCACCATTCCTCTTAAAAACTTGTCACCATAACTCATATCAAAAACCAATTTCTATCACTTTTAGTTTTTATACTTTTTTTAAATTATAAAACCTTGGTTAAGGGACCAGGGACCCAATCAAAAGTGGGCCAAGCCTAGAAGTCTTTCAAATAGTATATCATTAACCACAACAACCTAAGCTTCTATAGACATAAACCAGTAATCAACCACCATACAGTGTGAAAGGGAAAAATTACCACACCCACTCTCAAAAGTCTTAACCATTACAAATTAAAACAAAAACTGACTTAACGCTAACAAACTACTTATCTCCCTTTCCAAATAGCCCCACTCCATCACATGCATCATCGCAGGCACATGAAAAAGTTAGCCAAGCATGTCCCAGTACTGGGACACCAAGCTTCTCCACCATATCGTCCACCATCCTTCTGTTTCCATAACCCCCAACAGAATCCCGTGCATATGTCCAAGCACCACCTCATGGTTCTCCTTGGTCTGCTTTGAAGACTCAATCATGTCTTCATGGGTTAACACTGAAGTCGCAACGATTTATAGCATCATAGCAACCATTGAGGATTGTGTTGCACCGAACACGTTCCATCTCCCTCTAGTTGTGCCTGGATCAAGCAGCAAATTAACCATAGCCTCCTGAACAATAACACCCTCCTTCCCATCAACTTCTTTAGCAAGCTTGAGCAATCTACAAAACCATTCCCTCAAAATGGGATTATTAATCTCTCCTTCAATGTTAGTGATAAAACTTGTCATTGCCTCCTCTCCGGAAGCTTCTTCAATGTTTTTCTCACAACATATTTTCTCTTCATCCTTCCTCCTACAGTCACACTGCTAATCTTCCTCTAAGTTTGCCTCTAGGGCAGCTCCATAGCCCACCTTATTGCCCTTGTCAATGCTTTGCGCACCGCCACCTCCACTCTCATCAGTTGGACCACCTCCCACTCCTGTCGAAGCCATGAGGAAGCCCAACAACCAGAGGAAAACGCAACAAGGATGTTGCAGCCCAAGACCACCAACTTGCATAATGGGATATAATTCCTTTTTTCTCTGCATCACGCCACCAATCAAAATTATGATGGCCAACCTGCCACCTGTCTCCTTCGCACGTATCAAACTCTCAGGAGTTGCCACCTTTAAGAACTTGCTAATTGAATTGGCCCTTTATTGGGTACTTCTACTTTTATACTTAAAAATAGTTAGAAATAACTAACTTGATTGCGAATTAAATAGAGATTATAAACTTTTGTTAAAATAATTCTAAGAGTGTGTGTGTACTTGGAGATTTTTACATATTTCAAAAGCTTTTGTTCCACAGTTTTTTTATTAGTACAAATAAATATTATACCAGAAACTAGTGGAATGCTGATGTACATTTAGTTGTCAATATTAATCTTTTATTGTATCTTGTCAATGTGGATTTTTAAACATAATATTTTTTAATAAAAATAATTTGATTATATAGTATTTCTAAATTAGAAGTCATTTTTTAGTTAAGTTATTACGAGTTAGAGGAATCAGTCTTTTAAGATCACTTAAGAGTTAACCCTAATTCAATTATACCTTAATAAATAATATAATCAAATTAATCTATTGTAAGAGGAATCGGTCTTTTAAAATCACTTAAGAGTTAAACCTAATTCAATTATACCTTAATAAACAAGTGCCACATAGTCCAATGAGTACTTGCCTTTGTAGTATTGTAATAATAGTATTTGTTGGCTAGTTGATAGATGAGTTATGACATAGTAGTTCAGGGGTAGGTTGGATAATAGTTTGAGATCAAAAGATACTTGCAAGCTCTACCTATTGTGATTTTACTAGGTCAATGAAGATTAAAGTTGTTAGGGCTGACCTTGAATCCAAGTTTGACACATACCAAACACAACTATGACTAGTGTACTTGAAGTTGAGTTTGTTCCTTAGAACAAATATTCGTTAAATATTGATAAGCAGATGATTTGTTAGTAAAAAGTCTTCATAGATTGACTAGTTGATTTTTAGTTTGATAGTAAGTCCTTGGTAGTGTAGTTGTAATTTGTAGATTGAATATACACAAGAAGTTTTAGTGGTTAATCAAATTAAGAAGAGAAAAAACAAGAATTTTTTTAAAGGAGGATGAAGATCTAGGATTCAAATCATAATTTTGTGCACAAGATTTGTCAAATATCCTTAAATAATTTTATTTTCCCATCTCCATGAAAAAGAGAAAATGGTAAACTTTTACTAATTGAATTAATTCAAATTCATGTAAAAACAATATTACTTTTAAATTTAATCTATCATTTTTGTTTAAATAAAATAAATAAATATGAAAAATAATTAAATTGTATGAAAAAAATTCAATAAATTTTTTATAAGTCACAAACTTCATTTTGAAAGGATATGTGCAACATTTTAAATTAAAGTCATAAAGTGAAATATTACTAAGAAAATAAGAATAGTTTAAATAAAATATGAAATCTAGCCAAAAAATTATTTGGACCTTACCTAAGTAGTAAGTAGTTGAGTGCTGGAGGAGTTTGACCCAGTTTAGTGTTAATAAGGCCCACAACCTCGATAAGACCACCTTCGCATAAATGGGTACACACATCCATAGACGTTGCAATGGGCGCACACATTCATAGACGTCGCACGTGAGTGTTACCATGATCCTTAACATAGGGTCAATTTGGTAGAGTTAATAAGACTACTAGAGTTATTTATATGTAAGCCTTTAACAAAAAGGATATTGTCTTCTACATTTTGGTTGATATTATAATTTTTTGGTAAGGAGGGTTAATAATTTTTTTAATTGATATGGTACTATTTATATTACTTTTACTTTTGGATTTATGTGAAGGCTCTTCTAAGAGTTAAACATATGAGTCAATTAAAATAAGAGCTAAAAGATAGAAGCCAATTAGATTATTGATAATTTATTTTTTGAATAGTATTTGTTAAAAAAATTGCATAGACTTTGTAAAAGATCAATATTTGTTTAACGCAGAATAAAATAAAATAATTCTTAATAATAATTAGTATAACATTATATAAATATAATTTAGTTAACATATTAATATTAATTAATTTGTTTTAACGTTAGAAAAGCAAATGGTTGGTTGGGATATTTTTCTTTGATTTGTTATTTCAATATCCATCTGCATTTTTCTGTCCATAAGAATTAAAAATATGAGTAAATTAAATTATTGATAATTTATTTTTTAAATATCATTTGTTAAAAAACTTGCATATAAACTTTATAAAAAAATAATATTTGTTTAACATCTTGCCAAAGGCAAGTACTAATAATATAGTCAAATCAATCCATTAACAACTTTCTCTCTTTTATGTGAATGCTTCACTTCAACACTTGACTGTTACTCATACTATAAACTCTCAAATGGCTCTCTCACGATTAACATTTCTTCTTAGATGACAATGCACTAAAAGGAGGGTTAGTGAATTCTCCCTGCAAAAACATATTGGCAATCACATCATAAAAGGCCTCTGTAAAATGAACGCCATCCCAATTTACGTACTTGGTTGGATCTGCACACGATGTTGCTTTCTCACCACTAATAGGACTTGGATCAGCTTCGCCACAAGTAGAAAAAAGATCAAAATTATAAGTGCCTCCACCAGCTCCACAGCAGGCTCTCTTTGTGTTATCAAATCCTACATAAATCAAAGTAAAAACATGATCACTTAGGAACTCTGGTGAAACATGTTCAAAACACATGTATTCATAGGGTTTTACGTACGCCATACCATATTGAGTCGGGCTCAAGAGGACCTTGTTGTGTGCACTATTATAATCTGCATACACAATTACAGTATTGGGATGTTTTTTTATCAGTCCTTCCAAGCCCTGTTGCAATAATGCATTATGTGACTGAGCTTGGTCGTTCACACTTTTAATGCATCCAAGTTGATCTCGATCTTGAGAGGAGCCTATAGCCATTGCCATTGTCAGGCAACCTGTGAGAGGCATTCCTTCTACTACCATATATGTTGCTCCTCCTTGAATTAATGTCTGCAATATTTTTTTCTGTCAAATAGCTATTGAAATTGTAAAAACCAGTAGATTCACTAAGAACTTAAACAGCCCACAAGTTGTCCATAAAACTGGGTAATACTGCTTACCATATTCATTAAAACTATTAGTAACAATCGTTCTACTTAAATGTTATCTATTTTAATGATCAAACAGTAAATAGTAATTTTATACTTCATTCACAACATAAAGTGATAAATATTTATCTGTTTTTATTGACCAAAACTAACCTTTTAACTATTGAAGTGGATGAAAGAATAACTATTTGCAATATTTAAAAGATAGAAAATGACAGGTAGATACTTTAAAGTCTATCTTACTATTGGTAACGGGAAAAAAAATTAAAATTGAACTGACTGACTATTGAGCAAGCTGAAAATAAACTAGCTTCTTATCTTATTTTATTTAGAGGAGGAAGTACATTTGAAAAAAAAATGAATAAGTTTCTATTAATAAAGAAGAATGGAAAATATGGTATCAATCTAGACAAAATTGTTGATTCAGAAATTATTATTCAGATTACTCTATAAGCTATAGATGAAAAATTTCGGAGAAAATAATATAAAAAAACAATAACCCAGAAAACATTATACAACTACACTAGATAAGATTAATGATGGCTGTAGTCTTATGATCGAATGGCATTATTATTCTGCTCAGAGCCTAGTAAGCAGGTTTTTTTAATAGACACTTTTATCAAAAACATGCAATAATAAATGAGTTTTTTTTTTTTTTTAAAAAAAAAAAAAACATTTACCTCCACAAACTGCAGAATTTTGGGAATAGCGAGCGTCCTAATTGTGTCACTGGAAACGTCAGAGCCTGTAATATAAGCATAATCATTTGCTCCAATTTCCCCCACCCAATAAAGGGCTCCAGCAGAAGAATTATATATGCAGTCTGCACCAAATTTTCATGGTAAATTTAGCAGAATACAACAAGATCCAATGCTGATAAAATAATTAAGATTTATTTTAGAACATACCCTACTCCCCTCCTTAAGTCCATCGGGAGGTGCAAGAATAGATTTGTTTTTGACAGTTATAACTTCATTTATAACTAAGGCAATAAACTGATTGTTGGTAAGTGATTTTGAATTTCTAGATGAACATTAAAAGGTATAAGGCTAAATAATCGATGGCAATTTTACACCTCATTTAATATTAAAGGGCAGTCAAATAGTTAATAATTTTTTTTTTAGAGTCTACACCAAATTTTCATGGTAAATTAGTAGAATAGAACAAGATCCAATGCTGATAAAACAACTAAGATTTATTTTAGAACATACCCTACTCCCCTCCTTAAGCCCACCTGGAGGTGCAAGAATAGATTTGTTTTTGACAGTTATAACTCATAACTTCATTTACAGGTAAGGCAATAAGCTGATTGTTGGTAAGTGACTTTGGATTTCTAGATGAACATTAAAAGGTGTAAGGTTAAATAATCAATGACAATTTTACACAGCATTTAATATTAAAGGCAGTCAAATAGTTAATAAAATTTTTATATCTTTACAGTAAGAAATAAAAAAAAGAACACAACCCAACCCCAAAAAAAGGGGAGGAAAAGAAAACTTTAAGGTTTATGATCATTGGCTCCCCGCACACCTAGTTGTGCTTAGATTCACCTTCAAGCGGACTTACACAAAGCAATAATTAACTTAATATTGAAAATACCGTAGAACTTTTTTTTCTTTTTTACAAAACAGCTTGTTAATATAATCTAGCATGTAAACACTTGTCTCTGTTATGTAAACATGGGATGCTTTACTGTGCTAACATTAGCAAGTGAAAGTGTAAAAGTAAATTAAGCATAATGAGATGAGTCAGAAGTTGAAACCAGTTGATCTACAGACACAATGCTGAATGCATCCATTACACGATTATTTAAAAAATCATCCACTCATAAGTACCTGTGTTAGAATTATTGCATGTTTTATCCATGAACTTTGTGTACCATTGGAGTTGAGTTCCCAAAGATTGGGGTGTCTGATCAAAACTGATATTCCTCTGTGTATAAAAGTCATGATCTAGGGCAGTTGATCCAGCCACAGCAAAATTAACACCATGGACAAAATCTCCATTTTTTTTTGTGTATGGTTGAAGAAATGGGAGCCCCAAAGCTTGAGCTGTTAGCCACATAAACACAAATTTCCAGTCACAACCTAGTACATAAAAATCTTAAATCAAAACCACAGACTTTATCAACTTCACTCCAGCATATGATACATCAGGATCTTTGGTAAAGAACTTGTTCAGCACCCTAGTAAGAATAGAATTTTTAAGACATAGTTGCCACTGTAAAGTATAAAGAAACAGTAGGCATATTTAAAATGCCAGAGAGTTGCAACCTACAGTCTTCACACACCCAGAACAATAAATTTAATACATAAATAGGTATATAACAGGAAACCCAAAAAAGGAAATTTGAGTTGCTTATTTACCTACAAAATCGATGACAAGGCGACCATCTGAATATCGATTAGTAGGCCTGCGAAAGTATGTTTGTCCATAGGGGGCATGAGAAACTCCTTGAAAGTTACTGGGTCCTACTCCAGATCTGGTGTTGCCTGTATCAGTGAAAGAGTCTCCAAAGGCAAAGATTTTAGAAAAGCAATCTGGTGGTATTGCTGCAGATTCTCCACATATAACCCAACATGACACTATCAGCTGAAACAGAAGCGAACTACTCAGGTTGGAGATCTCCATGATTAAAAATGCTGGACAGTGGCATTAGTATCGTGAAGTTAGTGGCCATTATAAATGTGGGAGTCTGCACTGTGCAGTGAGTAGGTAGTTGGGACAGGTTCGTTCCATCATGAAAATTTTAAGTGCACTAAATTTGTGATTTATGGGAGACCAAACTTTTTGACTTTCGAAATCATTTAATGTGTGTAATTCGGTGGAAACGCAAATTCGGTGAAGCTTTAATGGTGTGGAGTTAGAATAGTTGAAAGCAACAAATTAAGGGAGAGGTAATCACTTGACCCCCCAATTAAATTTTTAAAAAGAACTAATACATGTAAAATACCAACCTAATAAATTAACATAAATGTACCAATAGATTTGTAAATTAACCAATGAAATTAAGATAAGTGTACAAATGTGATGGCGAGCGGTTACGGGCACATCGGTGCGGATGGATGGGGCAACATGTTGAAATAACCATTTTTCGACCCATGTGCACATAACGCGTCCTACAGGGAAATGTATAAGTGCCCAGAAGCTGAAAGAATAGCTTTAAGCTCTTCGGTCGCATACGGAAAAATAAAATAAAAAATCGTCGAAATTTGATATGTCTAGCTATGTGCTTGACATGTGCGAAGTTAGGGTGGGCGGCTACTGGTCCCTCTCCCTTAGAGGGCAATGTAGAAATCCACAAGGCGTGATATTTTGAAATAAAAAATACAAATAAAATTTTGTGTCTAAGCTTTATTTTCAAGTTTGATTTGTAAAATTTGTAAGAATATCTAAAGGTACACAGCGTGCAACTTGACCATCGAACCACGCCCTTCACAACATCAGCGAAGCATTTTATATTTATATATATTTTTGAGAAAGTTATTCTATATACTGTTTGGTCAACAAATTCATAGCATCTTTAGGTATTGTTAATAGTTATAATAAATATGGTATTTCCACAATCCATGATGATGATTGTAAAAATGTTTTAAAGTGTTTTTGGTTATTAGTTTTTTGCATCAACATTTGCATCTACATCAACATTTTGGGTCTGAAATGATGATGCAAAAAATTAATAGTAGTTTTTAAGAATCTAATGGGTGTGATAAATTAAGATATTTTTGTGATTATATAAAAAAGAAGTGACATTGAAGGTATTATAATTTATCAATATCGATGAATGAAGTCACCACGAGATGTCAACATAAAGAATGATAGTATTTTTTAGGAGTCAAGATCATGGTGGGTTTGTTGACGAGAGATAATTTTTTATTAGGAAATGGGTGGGAAGGGTTGAAAGGTCAAAGAATCAGGAGGACTAGGAAGATCATGATGGTCTTGATACAAAAAAGGTAGTATTCAATTAGAGAGGCAGGGTCCATTAAGGACGTGAGGCATGTGAAAAGCTAGTTCTTGAACCACAAGAGGTGAGCGAAAAGCAATCTCATGATGGCAAATCTTGGGTGGAGAGACTAATGGGGAAAAGTCTAGATTTTTCATTCAATGAGACTCAAGAGCTTAATCCATCAATTGAAGATGAGTACATTTGCTTGAATATCTTGTATTAAATAATAGAGAGCACAAATTTCAAGATGGAGAATGCTTTGATAAGTAAGTTCATGGGAATCAGACCCAATATTGATGTCTTCAAAGAATGGGCAAGTAGGAAATGGAAGCCTAGAGGTAATTTGGAGATTTTAGTGATGGCTAAAGGGTTTTTTCTCATTTCTTTTTTGATTAAAGAAGACCCTTTTTACTGGGAGGAGTTTGGATCCTAGGAAAAGTCAACCTTTTCCTTAAAAAATGGAAGCCAAGATTTAATCTGCATAATGTGTATCAACGAATTATCTATTTGGGTAAGACTTCCTAGGCTACCATTAGAATTCTGGGAGCTATAGATCAACTAATAAATTTTGATCCAATCACCAAATCAAGAAGAAGACTTGTTTATTGCAGATTCTACATCAATTTTTTGTATGACAAAGTTCTTTTAGCATCCATTAAATTGAAATCAAAATATGAAGAATGGACACAACAGATCAAATACGAAAGAACATCAGAGATATGCTCAAGGTGTAAAAAGATGGGTCATGAAGCCAACAGTTGCCCAAAGAACGAGAAAGAAAACTAGGTATGGAGGAGAAAATAAGATCTTAATAAGAATTCTAGAGGAATGGAGGAAATTAGGGGCATGGCAAGTTCAGAAGAAGAAAAGCTAGGTCAAGAATTTAAGAGGAGGATTTAAGGCAAAGTAGGTGAAAGAGGAAACCCTTAGAAAATCAAGCCTTGATTCCCTAAGATTGGATAGAGGCCTAGATGCCTCTGAAGAAGTAGAGAAGAGTCAAGAAGAGAAGGTCCATGATGATATCCAAAGGCCTATAATAGCAAAATAGGAGATAAGAGGTGTCTCAAGGGAAGAGGAGCCAAAAGATGGGGAAATAATATTGAATGAGTCCAAGAGGGTATAATCCATAAAGGAGGAAGTGGTTCTATGCTTGCTTCCTCAGTCCCAAAATCTAGAAGTCAGATCTCCTAGCTCAAGGTAAAAGTTTAGCTTTAGACATGCAAGAAGTTCCAAGAAGAGCATGGATGTGGGGGCAGATAATATGTTTGTGCTAGGGAAACGATAAAGTATGTGACAAATGGAACCTAGAGAACCCTGGAGGTTAGTAGGATCTCAAATTCTTCTAAAAATAAAAAATGAAAATAATCTCCTATAATATTAGAGGGTTGAATAACCCAAATAAGCATATGATTATTAAGAATCTTAGGAAAAATCACAGTCCTAGTATTTTGTTGTTGCAAGAAATGAAGATGGCAATGAATATTGTACACCTAAAATCGTCTCATCACCATAACTTGATCATTCCTCTATAATTAATTGAATAAATTCTTATTTATTTCATTAATTACTCTAATTTTTATCCCAACTTTAATTAAATATTATTTAATTAATAAAATCACTATTCATCCGACCATCTTCCTAGCATTAATTAAATAAATTTGACCATTTATTTAATTAATCATCCCTCTTCTATTGTCCAACCTTATTTATCTAAATTAGTCAACTATTCATCCACTTGCATAATCCTAAAAATGATCAAGTCATTCAAACCTTGCACAACCCTCAAAAGTGTACATAGGCATGGGTCAAAGATTTGACCATAACTCTAAAGTACCCCTAAAGCACCCTTTTAATCCTCTCCATCCACTTTCTCCAAGGGAATCCTCAACCATTGATTTCCCTTGATTCTTGGGCATGTCCATGTGCACCAATCACATGGTGCCACTTGGAGGCTCCTCATCACTCCAATCCTCTCAATAATTCTCAACCCTTGATCCTTCAAATCATTCCTAGCCCTCCATCCCTTCATAAAAAAATCTATAAATTGGCTTCAACCCAAGCCATTATTAAGTCACCTTGGAGTGCAAAGTCATGCTATTGGTAGGAGCACCCACATCTCCCATCAACAATCCATGAGCACATCCACCATAGCTTGCTGCAACAAGGATTGTTGTTAGTGAGAACTCCTTGTTGTTTTCATTAATGTTTATAAATCATTTTCTTTATCATGAGGTTTTATGTGGATGTAAATGAATAGGTTAAATTAGTTTAGCTTATTCTTTCATGTTTATGTTTTCTTGTACATAAATATTATTGTTTTGGTTAAAGATAGGATATGAAAGAATTCCTCAAAAGATGGAATAAGTGCTACTAGTGCCTTAGGGGGAATAACCACTTTTTAGAATCCTTAGGTGGTAGAGGGGGAAGTGCTGATGAAAAATAATAACTACTTTGAAATTTTGTTTACCATTAAATATGATAAAAAAGGTTAGATCTTATCTAATATTTATGCTCCAAATTCTCATATAGGAAGAAAAATCTATGGTCTGAGCTGAAATTTTTTAGAAAATCCTATAAGAAGTGGGACTAGATGGTGGTTGTGGATTTCAACACCCCTATCTCCTTTAAAAAAGAAGGGAGGCTCTTAGGATTTCTCTGATAGTATGGAGGACCAAGTGGGGATTTCATGTTGAATAATGGACTAATGGTTATGGATCTTAGAGGGTCTAGGTTCACATGGACCAACTGAATATTGGGTCCAACAAGCCTATACAAGTTATATTGGATAGATTTCTACTATCAACTAATAAGAAAACAAAAGAGTTAATCATCCATTTAGATTTGAGAAAATGCGATTAGAACATCCAAACTTGAAAGGTAAAAAATAACAGAATGGTGGGAGGAAGACGTTCAAGGTTTTAAAATGTTTAAAGTAGTTTGTAAGTTAAGGAATGTTAAATTTAAGTTGAAAAAGTGGAACAAAGATACATTTTAGAAACATTTTTGAGAAAAAGAGGATGATTGTTGATGAATTGGAAACTATTGAGGAAACAATCCAAAATTATGGTTTTTAAACCAAGACCTAATGCAAAAAGAGAAAGGCTTGATTAACTAAGTTATCGCACTCTTGAAGCTAAGGAGGGAACATTCTTGAGACAAAAATACAGGAGCCTATGGTTGAAGGAAGGGGACATAAATTCCAAGTTCTTTCATCTTTATACTATTATGCATAGGAATACAAATATGATAAAGGAGTTGGCAAAAAGTGATGGATAAGTTTTCTTAAAAAGCAAATGAAATTAGTGAAAAAGTGGTGTCCTTTTTTAGGAATCTTCTCTTTGGGAGATCTGTCCTAGGGTAAGATAGATAAGGAAGAAGCTATCATGAACTTGTTCCATAAAACCATTAGTCATGTGGATAACGAGGACATCCTCAATCCCCCTTTGTTCAATTTTCCTCCATTATTTTTCTAACATTTCTAGGGTATTGATGATGTGGTTGTAGTGGCGATCAAAATTTTCTAGTTAGGAAGCATCTTTAAAGAAATAAATAACACCTTCTTTGTTCTCATTCCCATAAAGGTTGGGAAAAAATATTTGAAGGAATTCAAACCAATAAGTTTGTTCAACAACTTTTACAAGACATTCTCCAAGGTTTTGGATGTAAGACTCCAAGTTCTACTGCCCAATATTATATCTTTACACCAAGGTGCTTTTTTAAGAACTAGGTAGACAAATCATAGATAGTTCATAATTATGGTTCATGAAGCTTTACATTCTATAGATAAATCTAAAAGGACATGAATGTTTTTTAAAATAGATATAAACAAGGCCTATGATAGGGTCACATGGAGACTGTTGGAGTTCTAACCTTAGAAAGACTAGGATTCCACACAAATTTTAGTGATTTGTAGATTTGTGTCTTGCATAGTCACTCCTATATCTTTAGTGCTAGTCAATGGATCTCTAGCCATGTTCTTCCTTGTAGAAAGAGGCATAAGGCAAGGAGACCCATTGTCCCTATATTTTTATCACCATGGCTAAATATTTGGGAAGAAGTTTTGAGAAGGGTAAGGATACATGATTGATGAGGGGTCTCCATATTGGTCCTAATATTGTATCCATTACACATCAATAGTTTGTGGATGATACTTTCATCCTATGGGAAGCCTTGGTTCAAGAAGCCATGATCATCAAAAATTTCCTTAAGAGGGTATGCTAAGGTCTCAAGGCAAAGTATCAATTTGGGTAAAAGTTCTCTTTTCTTTATGAACACCTCAGAGGCCAGGCAACAATGCATTTTGACCATTCTATAATATTAGATTCATGCACTCCCCTCATCCTATATGGTAATTCCCTTATTTAAAGGAAAAATGAATCCCAATGATTGGAATATCCTTTTCGATGGGTTCCAATGTAAGCTAGCATGTTCAAAATGTTGTCTCCTAACTTAGGTAGGTAAGCTTAAGCTTCTCAAGAGTTCTTTTCAAAGTCTTTTGATATACCTTATGTCACTTTTCAAAGTTCTAGTTAAAATTGTGATGAGGATGGAGCAAATTTAGAAAGGTTCCTTTGGTCAAGCATTGAAGAAAATAATATGATGTCATTGGTGGCTTGAGAGAAGGTTACCCTCCCCATATCTCATGGGTTTCTAGGTTTAAGGAAAATAAAGGTGATGAATAAGGCCCTCTTAGAAAAAATGGGATGGATACTCATGATAGAAAATAACCTTTGGACTAATATTATTAAAGCTAAATACCTAGAAAGAAGTGAGGCAAAACTCTTCCTAACCTTGGAATAATACCCACAAGGATCTACCTTATGGATCAATTTGGTCAAGCATAGAAAGATTTTGAAAAAGGGTGTAGATAGAATATTGGGGATGGAAAAAAGTCTTTCTCCTAGGATAATACATGGATTTCTAATACCCCCTTAAGTACTATGGAGCCTTGGAACTCTTTAGGTCCGAGCTTCAAAAGATCCATTTGAGAAAGGGTTCAAGATTATTGAGTTGTCAACAAAAGAGGAAACTCTTGGAAAACTTTATATCTGGAGATAATGAATATTGAGGGTCTTAGTAGTCTATTCTCTCTTAACTAGTAATTAAAAAGTTACCACATTAGTCAAATCCTCAAATAGGATGAGCTAGTTTGGTTAGCTTCAGAGGATCAAGCCTATAATGTCAAATTAGGTTATGCTACTAAAGTTAATCCAAAGGAAGATGGATTCCCTTGGGGAATCCTTTGGGACAAACATATCGCCCCAAAGTTTAACCTCTTCTATTAGATAGCAGTCCAAAATAAGATCCTTACAGTGGGCAATCTCATGAGAATAGGGCTACCCATCCCTAATAGATGTGTTCTTTGTGAAAATGAGGCAGAAATGTTTATGTATTTATTTATGGAATGTCCCTTTACCCTAAAGATATTGGATAAGATCCTCTACTTATTTTACTTGTCTTGGGTTAGATCGAGCTCAATGCTATATTTTATTGTGCAATGGGAGGTTCCCTTCTTGTCCTCTACCCTTTGGAAACTATGCAAGATAACTCTGCCCCACCTTTTTTGGGGTGTTTAAAGGAAAGAAACTTAAGAAATTTTTAGAATAGGAAAAAATGTCTCAAGAGCGGGAACAATGATTATCGAGACTATTAAGGAGAACCTTCTAATCATTAAGAAGGATAAAATGATGATTTCCAAGACCGCAATTGGGAATTAAGCTTTTCCTTAGAGGAGAATATACATAAGAAGGAAGATATGAGTTTAGTCAAGTGGACTAGACCCCCCAGTTCTTATTTAAAGCTAAACTCTGATGGGGCATCGAAAAATGCTAGAGGAGGAAGGGTGATTAGAGATAGCAATGGAGCTTTCATGACAATTTATGCGAGGCTGCTAGGGGTTCAAACAAATCTCTTTATGGAAGTGAGTGCTACCATCTAGGGAATCCAATTGGCCAGAGAGTTACACATTAGAATATTTTTATTGAAGGTGACTCACTAAACATCGTTAATTGTCTTACTGAAACCTCTACTCCCAACTAGACCATTAGGAACATTGTTGATGATGTCTGGAGACTTTTGTAGAATTTTGAGGAAATAAAAATTGTCCACACTTCTTGAGAAGGCAATACAAGTGCAGATTGGTTTACAAACAAGAGTGTCACAAGTGAAGATTTAATGAAACAAACAAGTTCCATAGACCAAGCCCTAGGCCTATAAGCCTTATATTAAATGTGGAGGCCAATGCCAATTAGATGTCTTAGTAATATTAATTAGGAGCAGGGGTAATGCAAGCTTATTTATTCTGTGGAGGAGGTCTTACTACCATGCTTTGCCTATCAAGGTAAGTACTACCACAATCATTTCAAGAATGAGTAAGAGGGGATATCCAAACAAACCTGAGTGAGTTATCTTTCAAACATGAGTAAAGGATTAAAATCCATTTTTAATGATTGCAATCCATTAATTCCCATTAATGCTTTTAATCTTCACACAAATTGCATAAGGACCTTGGATTTGATTACCTTTGCTACTTGGATCAAAATTGAGGAAGGATTTGAGAGGAAGGGATTACTGTTCAATGGATATACTATGGGGGAGACTACCTTGTTTGGAGCCCTCTTCATTTGAGGCCTTAAAGAGAAGTATCATGGTCTAGACCATATTGAAGAGAGATGGATTGAGTTGGTATATATAAAAGATTAAGTGTAGTGATCCTAGCCTGTCTATTGACTTTGCTCAAGCATAGAGAGGCATAGTAGTCACAATAAGGGGAATCACCATCGAGGTGTCAGAGGATAGTGTGGCAAGAGTGACTGGTATGTCCATTGAGGGTTTGAAGCAACTTTTTTTAGTGGTGAATCTTCACCAATTGGCAAATAGTTCATATCCACCAATTCAAATTTGGCAAATACATTACAACTGGTAGGGGGCAAATTGCCTAGATTTAATGAATTATGAGTCAAATGCATTTTAATTTTGCCACCAATTTATTTATGAGACATTTGTAATTAATATTTTTTCGCAGTTACTTACGTGTTTCTAATGGTGATTCACTTGGAATTTCAGAGGCATGTTTTAATTTACCGACATATTTTCCAATAGCATTAAAAGTTCACCATGCATAAGGACCGATTTTGTCAACACTATTATAAATCCATGCTAATACTAGGGCCATAATCACCTTGAAAATTACAATGTATGTTTTTGATTGTGGTTTGATTTACTTAACATTTATCTGCACCATTTTACAATCACACGGGATTCGCCAAATTATTACTGTAATATTTTACAATCCTGTGAGATTCACCAAGTATGGATTGATATAAATACAATTGAAATTTTGAATTAATCTTTTACACATTTTGTTTTACTTTGAGCTCTTGATTTGGATCATATACAAGTTACAACTACAGGCATTAGTGAGTCAATGAAAGGTAAGTGCTCATTTCTTTATGATGTTATAATATAAGATTCATCTTGATTATTTATCTCTTTGCCAATTTGGTTTCATTGTTACATATGATATTGAGTAGGGAGACATCTAGGACCCAAGGATCTATATTCTATGGTTCCTTCTTGTTGATTTTGTTTGTTTGCTATTTAGTTTCATTATTACATAAGATAGATGATATCAAAAATTGACATAATCTTTACAATGAAATTGGTGAGTTTCATGCTTATTCATTCATCATCCCATATATTTGTGCCACCACTATCTATGATCTCTTCCATAAATGGGCTAGCAAAGTTTTTTTGTCATTCAAAAGCATTGTATTCACTTTATCTGTTGCATTATGTGTTGAGTCATTTTACTCAAATTACACAAATCCATATCCTTTAGATTAGTATGAGTGACGATAAGTCATGCGATTAAACAAAAGGACATTTTTTCATAGCTTTTCATTTGTGAGAGATGTCAAGAAGGAAGAAGTTTCTTGAAAGTGGTGAAGGGAGGTCATCAAAATGTAGAAACATAAAGTCGTACTTTGGAAATGTTCATGGTCCATCAGATAGAGCTACAACATCAGCATGTGTACCATCTATTAATGAACAAGTTAATATCTCAGAGGAAGATTGGAATGAGTTGGATGACAATACCATAGATGATGTTCCAGGGGATACCTAGGGTAGCTGGAATTATAATATATGAATAAATCAACCTCAACAAGTGATAACAAAGATGTAGATCCTACACAAAAGTGGAAAAGAAAAGAAAAATAAAAAATGGGGCGTGAGTGGGATTTGACAAGGAATTTTAGATTGATTGGGTTTTAAAGTACCCATTCATTGAACTAGTGGAGAATGTAAACAAAGATGGACTTCCCATGGAATACAAGTGTAATATTTGTAGTTGGAAATATCATAGGGACAAAAAGTTGTAGCTAAAACTTGACACCATAGAAAAACATATTGGTAAAGTTTATGAAAGACAAATTATAAATAGAAAGGAAAAATCAGTGATAAGATGGAAAAAAAGGAAGAATGTCTTCATGTTAAGCATGCCCTAGAATATGATGTGCATATCCAAAGAAAGACAAAGCTTGTTGCATGTGGAGGTTCAATTGAAGCTCAATTTGAAAAGATGATGGGAGAAGCACAAAGGCATGTCCTATGACATACTACCTAGAATATAATAGTTTATTATCTTTTATGGGTGTTCCTAAATTTCTTAACACACATTGGTCCATAAAAAGTGGATGAGAATTGGCAAGTTGTCTTGCTGAGGTCAAAAAACATGATGTACATGAAAAAATAAAAGAATCAACTTTTATTGCATTATCTTTAGGTGAAATTACAATAGTAGATAATACTTCTTGGGTACACATGCATGTGTATACTATAGAAAATCATGTATGCTAACCTCATCTACTTTGTATTTATAAAATGAAGGAGAATGTAACATCTCAAAATCTATTAGAACTAGTTAAGAATATTTGAATGAAATTGGAGGTATGGATGACTATAGAATTTCCAAAAAGTTGGTGTGTGTAGGGGTGGATGGAGTTTCAATGATGCAAGGTCATATGAATGGTCTTTGTGTAAAGCTACAAACATCTTTTCATCATACATGATTGTCATTCATTGCATGGCCCACAACATGAATTTAGCATTTAAAATTGTGAGCAAGTTTTTTGTAGTATCAAAAGTTGAAGATCTAGTCCATGAGCTCTACTCATACTTTTTCCAAAGTCCTAAACGGTTTTTGGAATTTAAATATTTTGTTAAGGGAATAACTATAGGAAACAAGCTTATTAGGAATGTTGATACCAAATGGATCTCCTTACATGGACTAGCGCAACAAGTTTTTGCAGAATATTAATTCTTGATTGGAGTAATGTATGAACAACACCTCAAAATAGATAGAGCTCCTGACCTCTTACATAGGTTAAGTGACATAGAGACACTCCTATCTTTATCTAATATTCTTCCCATGTTGGAGGAACTGGACATTCTTATGAAAAAATCCCAAGAAAGAACTATGTATATTTCAAAATATACTAAACCATGTAAAATGACATGCATGACTCTTGATAATCTATATATATTAGAGAAGTCATTAATGAGTCCAAATTTTAGTAGTTGGCACTTGATGACAAATGCGAACAATCCTACTAATTTCTATAGTTTAATGCAAGTAGGGAGTTATGTGTCTATGTACAGGGATATGAGATACTAATGCAATATTTTCTAGGGTCAAGTGCAATATCAAAGAAGAATCTATTACAAGCAAAGATTTTGACAAGATTTTTAATTTTGTAAGTACCACTTTAAAGGATATTGTGAGATCTATTTCCTCAGAGATTAGAGACCTATTCCCTCATGATGAATTGCTTGAAGCCATGTCTATTGTGTATCCTTAGTATTGGGTCAACTATCAACCAACTAATTTTCATAACAAGATAAAGACCTTAACCAATCAATTTTCCAAAAGTTTAGAATTCAATGGAAAACAAATAGGAGTTGTAGATGAATCTAAGCTTACAGATCAATTAACCCATTTTGTAACATTAATTATGGAATGGTTTAAACTCATGGAGAGTCCCTTCCAAGATGGATCAATAACAAAGCTTTGGTAAACCTTAAGTCAGAGTGAAATATTGTGTGATTCAATATTAGAATATTTCAAACTTGTTGATTTATGTCAAACCATGATATTGGGGTCAATGGAGGATGAGAGAGTTTTTAGTGCATTGGGGTTCTTGAAGTCAAAGATAAGAAACAAACATGACAAGAATTTGGAAAATTACTTGAGGATGTATACAACTAGATATGATATCTAAAGTTTTCCTTTTGAAAGGGCATTTAGAATCTGGAGGTCAATATGTGAAAGAAGAGAGTTGTGCAATACTTTAGACAATACTAGCAAATATGATAGTGACATGTAATGAATAACACATGTAGTAGTGATGAGATGCTCTTAAATGGACATATGTAGACAAAAGAAAATGAAGACTAGGATGGCCCTCAATCTCATGGTCAGACTGAGGAGATGATTTAGCAATTGGAAGAGATTTAGCACTTACTAGGTATTTATACTGTATTTCATATTCTAAATTCCAAATTGTTGTTGATGATATTTTATTTTTCTATCACTGATATACATTTTTCAATTTCCATTTAAAAATTAATAAATTAACATATTAATATTTTCCAATGTTCCATTTTAGAATCTAAATTTTACATGTTTTTCAATTTTCATTTAAAAGTTAATAAATTAACATATTACTATTTTCCAATGTCCCATTTTAGAATCTAAATTTTACATGTTTTTCAATTTCCATTTAATAATTAATATATTATTAATAATTTCATATTATTATTGTGTGATAAATATGATAAGTTTCATTCAACTAAATGCATATTAATCAATAACAGTAGCAGTCCTTGCCAGCAAAACACCCTGGTGGGTCGCTTCTTTGCTTATAGGTCGAATGTTGATATGGTTCGTAAATGGGTCAAAGATAATTGGAATATTAAAGGCTCGGTTGCTACGAGTGCAATAGTGGGAGGTTTGTTCCTCTTTCATTTCACCCTTAAGGAAGATATGATCGTTGTTCTCACAAGAGGACCCTGTTTTTTTCATAAAACCCAGTGAAACAACCTTGCTCTGTGTAAGTGGAAACCAGGTTTTGACCCGATAGCAGATTTATGTGCAGTGACCCTTCTTGGATTCGGTTACCTAATCTCCCTTTGGAGTTTTGGACTCCAAGGATCCTTCAAATCATAGCTAACTCTCTCGGTCAGTTTTTCTATAGATAAGGTAACTATGCAAAAATCTAGATTAGTTTTTGCAAGAGCTTGTGTGAATGTTGAGATGCATGTTGTGTTACCTATTGTGTGGTTACACAACACGCCCCATTTTGACTTGGCAAAACAGGGACCCAACTCTTTTTGGCTTGGCTTGTGTTGTCTGCTTTATGGCGGTTTGGTAAAAGTAAGTCATGTGCATCATCATGTAGAACCAGGATGAGGTAAGTCATCATCATCATGAGGTCAATTTGTCAAAATTCGTATTTCATTTCTGTGACCTTATATTTGGAAAAAGTGTTTGAATTCCATGTAAGTTTGCCTTTTACATCACCCTGATATTCCTGAGGATGTGAGAGTTATGAATAGTCAAAGTTTTGGTCAAACCTGATATTCGCAAGAGGAGGATCATATTTTATAACCTCAGTCATGTTGTCGAAGATCATCCTGATCTTGGTGCATCACCAATAAGTCATGCGGCTGAGATATCTGGACGTCAATTTTAAGTGATAATGAGTCTCCCCGTCAAACAGTCTTATATATCGCAGGCATCATGTTTTCGAATGTAACCCGATATTTCTTAACATCCTCCTGACGCAAAATATCACCCTAAGCCAATATCCTGATGACGTCATCCAAATCTGATAAACGAAGAAACAAACATGACGATGACATCATCATCACATTTACATTTCAACAGGATATTTTCCAAACATGATCATGTTCGCATAATATGACGATGACGTCATGATGCCTTTCCGATACAAAGAGTGAATATCAGGATGACGTCATCCTGATATTCCAAAAGAGAGACAAGTAAGTTTGTCTTGTCATCATCATATTTGAAACATCACCTGATACATCAAAATATCCTCCTGAGGTACCAAACATAACCAAAAGGTGCTTTTGTCACTCGAATCTTGTCACGATAACAATTCCAATATGAGGGAGGAGGATGACATTGAAACTCAACCCGATATTTGTGAATATCATCTTGCCTTCATGATATCCTGTCATATGGATATCCCCCCGCTCCCGTTGCCGCCATTATCATTTAATGCGCGCAGACATGGTAGGTGGTTCCCGCCGACCCCAGAACCCAATGAAACACTTGGCGAGATCCTGCGTTTTCACACGGATAATCAAGGAATACAATCTAACTTGTCAGAGTTGCCCTAAATTTACCCTAATTGCAAGGTTAAAAGGTAATTCAACCGTCATTTTTACATTTACCATGCGATAAAATTGTTTTACAGAGCACCAGCTTCCGTATCCTCATACAGGCGATTGTTGCACGATTTGAGCTCACAGACAGAAGGAAGGAAGTGATCATCAGCTGAATTAAGAACGTTGTTAACAGTCTACTGGTATAAAAGAAAAGGTCTGCATAACCAGGTAAGTAAATGAAACCCTCATCATGTTATTGTTGTTCAGGTATGATGATGTAAGTTCCGGTTTATGCATCCATATGATTAAGTAATATTGAAAACATACAGTAGGCATGGTGATTTTAATTGCAATATGCATGCATGTGTATACCCGTTGTGAGATAGGATTTTGTTAATTGCAGGTACTCATGGCTGACAAGCGGTTCGTTAAGTGTCAAGAGGAATTCAGTAGGCCCATGCTCTCCTCTCAGAGGGGGGTCCTGTTTAAATACGGTGCAATTACAGATACCCATCAAGGGAGCACCAATTTGGAAGCTTGGTTAGCTAGGCTAAATGATGGGAATGATAAAGGTCCTGTGTTGGACGCAGTGTTCGTATCTGGAATGTGGAATGTCGCAGGTTTTCCATACTCCATGGAATCTCCAGAGCTCGTCATCGAGTGTGCCCGAAATTATAATCCTCAGACAAGGCAAGTGGTGAAGCATGGGAGGATATATGCAGACCTCTCCATCAAGGGTCTCTCCCGGACATTTGGATTGCCACTGGGAAGTAAAGTTAAGAGTGTGGACCTGAAGAAGTCCGAAAAGGAATATGAAGCCAACAAGAAATCAGCCAAAAAGAACATATATCAATGGTGGGCTGAGAACAGCACATATCCTGCAGCAGCCAAACTTCCTGTGCACCTGTTCAAATATGATTTCAGTGAGGAATACCAATACATGATTGCACTCCTGAATAGAGTAACAGGCCAGCCTGATGCTGGTAGTTTCAGAGATTGGATGTATGGAATAATAATGATGTGTCTATATTCAGACATCAAGCCACTATGGGGCCAGATAATAAGTGATGCTCTGCATGAGCAGCTGATGAACCTGGGAGGTTCAAATTGTGCATTTTATATGACATCTTACATTGTTTATTCTTGTGCTTACAAAGGCACTTTTGATGCCTTAGTTACAGATGGAAAGCTCACAGGCACAAATGCTGCATATATCTGGGATCATCATCCCCAGCTGCAAAGAATCAATTACTTCAAAGATTACAAATTGGTCAATGATGCATTCTCCATGCATCTGGTGAGGACCATGGAAGAGGATAGAACAAAGAGATTGAGCATGGAGGCTCAAGAGATAGTTTACAGGCATGGGGCTTGGTACATACAGTTTGCAACCTTTTCATACATAAGGGTTGAAGGTTTTGAGGGACATCCCCCGATGCTGCCGAGGTATCCTACTGATGCAGTAATACTAATGGAATTTATCCGGCAGGGCTCCACAATGATAAAAATGTACAAGGACGCCAAGAAGCTGCCACCAATTTTGTTCCCAGTCAGCATTGGATGCTATATGTACCCTGACTCAGATAATATAAAGAAGGTGATGGTCACCCTAAATAAAATAAATTTGCAGCCTTTTCCACTAACAAGACCATATGATCCTTACGGCAGGATGCAGAAGATACTAGGAAAGCCTATTCATCAGAGGCACCTAGAGGATTTTTGGGCTAACTGCGAAGATGAGGCAGAAGCCAGGAGAAGAGGGTATTAGAGGTTAACTCTGAACCAAGTTAGAACTTTTGATTGCATCTCCCTTCCCCAACAATTGAAGAAGGATGATGGCAGGATAATTGCAGATGACTATGAACAGAAGAAGATATATAATGACACCATATCTGCACCTGACCTCACCATGCAGGAAGACATATCCTTGGACCCCTTCATTGCCAGGACCATACAGCTAACTCAAGCTTGGGTTGATGAGCAGGTGGAGGCATTGAAAAAGAAAGGTGTTGCCATTACGGTGGACAATAAGAAGAAGGGACAGGATATTCCTAGGGATGATTATGACGACTTCCTGAATGAGAAGACGAAGACCAAGGGAGATAGAATCCCTCTACCACAACAACAGAGCAAAAGACCCCCAAGGGGCAAGAAGGTGGATAAAGAACCCAAAGGGGTTATAATTGACAGGGTAGTATTTGTAGCTGAGGAGGCAGCAGGATCAGGATCAGAATCAGAATCAACATCCCCTCCAAAGAAAGAAAAGCCCAAGAAGAGTAAGACAGCAGAGGCTGGAATCATTGAGACCTTAGAAGAAGGTCAATCCTCAAGAAAACCTGGAGAAGAGGATATCCTCATGGAGGAAGAGCCTGAAGAAGAAGAGGCTCCATTAATTATAAAGAGGAAGAGAAAAGATCCACAGGTGCTGGTGTCCACCCCACCTAAGAAACAAAGAACCTCCATGAGAGGTGGAATAAGCCAACCCCCTACACTATTACAAGGGGCAGGTAGTGAAGTACTAAAGGAACTTCAGCATAATGTTCCACTTCCTACCATTGTCAAGTTCAAAACTAAACTTACAGAAGAACAAATGAAAGAAACTGATCAGACACAAGCAGAAGGACATGTCTCGCTTGATGAGACAATAAATCTATCTGATGATGAAGTCGTGCAGGATGTGGCTGCACAAAAGATGGAGACACTTGCTGCCGAAATATCTATGACTGCTCACAAGCCTCCACCCGTTCAAACTGTATTTGAGGAGATGAAGCAAGTGGAAGAAGAGCAAGAAAAGAGCCCAGAGGAGGTAGCTCAAGAAATAGGGCTGGAAGCATTAATCACAGAGGTGACAAGCCCTGTAGTGGTAGACCTGACAGAACAATAGGATGCAAGTCCTGAATAGCCAGTAGGATCACCTGATAAGGAGCACCCAGCAGAAGAAATAGAGATGGTGGAATCAGAAGGCCATACTCTAGAATTGGGACAACAAAGTCCACATGATACATCGACAGAACCTGCTATAATAGAGGTTCAGGAAGTGAAGGCTGATGAAAAAGAGAAAACAATAGAGGATCCTGCTGCTAAAACACAAGAGGTTGACAGTGCAGGCTCGGAACAAATAATGGCTGCAGAACAACCGCCGGCACCTCAGGCAGAATCCACAGTATCCAGTGCAGTGGATAAACAGCAAGGGGAAGAATTGAAAATAGATGAAGTAATATGGAAAAGGATCATGATCATCATGATCAACATACAGATACACCACAGGATTCCCCACACCAAGAGGACGCTCCTCCGGAGAAGGAAATTCCTCAAGAGGAGGAGGTGCCGCAAGATCAACAACAAAGTGAGCATCAAGAAGAAGAAATGAGAAAATCACCATCTCCACCACATCTACTGATAGAAACGGGAGATATGGGTGAACATCATGATGATGCTGAAAAACATGATCAGGTGCCTTCGTGGTTGGCGAAGGAAGTAAATATAGAGGAAGAACTTGAAATTCAGGAATTTGATGTCTCCACCTTGTTCTCCACGGATATAATGAAACCTAGGAAGAAGGCCAGAATGACTTCGGCCATCAAGAGAGATCCGGCAACCAGGAGAAGGACCGCACAAATTGCCATACCTGCGGTGGAGAAAGAAAAAGGTAAAATTACTGTAGATGAATTTCAAATCAGCACAGTGGATTTGGGTTTTGCCAATGAGGACCAAGAAGGTCAAGCGGGCAAGGACATTATTGACTCTTTAATTCAAAAGGTGAAAAGAGAGAAGGAGAAGAATAAGCAACATAAAGAGCACATTGCTCAGATGCATGCCTATATAAGGAGGCTGACCAGTCTTGATGATACTACAACTGAACATGCAGTCCCATTGATTGCTATTTCTCAGGAAGAGGTAAATAAGATAGACCTCATGAAACATGAGGCGTCTGTAATAATAAAATGGATGTCATCCACATTGGATGATGCTGTAGAAATAGTGAGGGCCTCTTTGAAGAGGTGGAGCATTCTAAGTGACTCCAGGACCAAGGTGGATAAATTGCAAATGCAGACCGGGAAAAGGTCTTATAAACTGGAAAGGGTCCTGAGCCTCTTGGGAGAAATAAAGAGGATAAATCCTCAACTGCTTATCAGTAAGCAGGTACTGGACAGTAATACCGCAATGTTGGTGGACATCTGGTACAAAGACATTCAGTTTGAATGCGGAGTCCTCAAAAGATGTAATAATAAGCTGAGAGATATCAGCATGAGGCTGCACGATTTAATGGCTGAGGAGGCAGAGATATTTGAAATATTGGAAGGAAAGGTGGAAGGGAAGATAGAAAATCAAGATGAAGAGTCTGCCATCAAAGCTCTACATAGTAACTTCCAATTAGAAGCAGATGGTCCACCTGTCCACTTGACAGAGGAACTTATAGATAAAATAATGAGGATTAAGGTCAAGATGGAAAGATACAATGAAACACTGCAGGATAGGAAAAACAAGCTGGATAACAACAGAGATAAGTATGAAGCACATAAGCACGCTATCATCAAAGCAAAGACTCAAGATGGCGGAGGAATAGATCAAGTTGTGCATTCATATGAGCAGATCCGGAGCAGCATGCAGCCCCATATGCGGCATCATCATCATCAGGATAGCGAAAGTTCAGGAAGTGATGCACATGATGATGATCCACATGAATCAGCTAAAGAACATGATGAGGATACATCATAAAGGGGTATAGGCATAAGTAATATAGATAGTTGCCAGCTGGCAACTTGTGCCATTTTTGTAAAGATTGACAAAGTCAAGAAAATGATGACCGTAGATTGGCATTGATAAATCAGGATCGTAGATCTTTTGTAACGGATTCCTCACCTTATTCTATAAAAGGTGGTGGAATGCCTTATTGTAAAGATTCGAAACTTAATTGAAATATGTCTGCTGAAACATTCAGAGCTCATTTCAAAGTTTTTGTATACATTTATATTTTTGCATGCTTAATGAATGAGAAGACTGTGTAGATTACAATTCATAGTAAATCTTAAGTAATCAGTGTATGATTTCTGGATATATGTGGTGATTTGCTGCATCCCTTGGAGTGCATGTCTACTTACATGTGTTGTCTTCATACAAATTCCTTTGAAGTTAGCATCAACTATATCTAGCTGTGGAATGTCCTGGTGAAAATATGGTTTGGTTTTCTTCTCTTCATGACAGTATCTAATATACATGTGGTTCAAAAGCTAAAGGTTCAACTTTAATTAGGAGCATTTCTTCAATTTCTTTTAAATTTCAGAGCATTTCATCTCCATAATTGTAAATAATTGATGATCTTAAGCGAATAACACAGATATGCAGACATCTCGTAGATAATCGCAAATATTTAGCATATTTGAATACAAAGCATGCACAATTGAAAATATCATGCAAAGATTGAGGTATTTCTGCATCTTTTCACCAAACAACTACATAATATGACTTCTCTGTAAAGAATTTCTGCAGGAATGTCATGATGATGATAAACTTCCACGTAAGGCCCCAAAATGGAAACAACAACTCACATTAACCTCTGAGTAACTTCAAACGATTAAGACCTAATCACCAGAGACTTGGGATCATGAATTCTTTGAATTCATAGTATCTTTCAAGATGAATAAAGGTTAATTTGTACTTTTATTCTATGCTTGTTTGTGACTAACATCATGACCAACATAAATTGGCGCTAGAAGGAGGGCTCTGATCTAGAAGACCACGCTCATCATCATTATTGTTAGGTTTGATGATACAGAGAGTAAGGTAACCTCGGATCGTCTATGAATTTCAAATATTACACAAATATTTACTGTAAAAGGCTCGTATATGCTCAGTTTGTGTAAAGATTTTCAGATCTCACATAAATATTGCAAGCTTTACGGTAGATTATTCTGAATTCACAAATATCGGCCAAAGATACATAAATTTGTTCGAGCTTTGAAGAATTTAGGCCTTAGAAACTTGAGATCTCATGCTGGAAGTTGTTGTACCTCAAATATCCTTGCGTATTGGCAGTATCTTTGCAAATATTTTGTAAATATCCAGTCTGATCAGCCATCTGACTGCAAATATAACTTCATCCGGTGAAATTTAGCCAATATTTGCAAAGTTTTATCCAAATTGCCTCAAAATTGAGAAATCCTAGCTCACAGGATAAATACCAGGTCTAGACCTAGTGGAGTTTTTGAAGAATTGCCTGTTAGAGGTTTCAGACCTAGGACTATAGACATTCATCATACTCCAGGGTCTAGTGCGTCAGGGGCTTCACCAGAACCTCCTCCTATAACTCTTGTTGGTTTACAAATACCTTCTGGAATATCTGTGACACCTCCTTTTCAACCTCAGGGTGTGCCTTTAGTTCAACCTCAACCAGCTGCACCACCAGCTCAACCTCCTCTGGTTGCAATGTCTTTCTTTGCAACAGAGTCACCTTTGACCTTTACTGCATATCACGAGTTACCAAAGAATCCAGACAAACTTTGTCCAAAATATCATCCTTATCAAGATGCTGAAGATCATATCAGGACTTTTAAGGAAGCTTGCTGCAGAGCTAGAATAGAACATCAAGATGTGGTGTGCAGGTTATTTCCTTTTTCCTTAGGAGAAGAGGCCTATAATTGGTTCATCAGTCTTGGTCAGGGTTCTGTTGATTCCTAGGCCTTACTAGAGAAAGCTTTTCTTGATAGATTTAAGGTTCCAGTCGATCCCTCAATAAACTATCATTTATTTGCTACTATCAAGAGATTTGAGAATGAGCCTATCGCAAATTTCAATGCTAGGTTTCAGAAAATGTTGTCCAGAGTGGTCACTCCTTATACTGTGTCTGACGAAGCTGCAAGGAGCATTTATTATTCAGCTTTAGATCCTTTGACTTCCATGTTCATAAGGAGGACACATCCCCGAATCACAACTTTAGCCTTAGCTTTTCAAGAAGCCATACAGGTAAATCAGCAGTTGATACCTGCTCCTACTCCAAATATGGTATTTCCTACCTTGCCTGGCATGCATTCACAATATCCTGCATCATATCCTGCACAG
The DNA here is from genome assembly GCA_027924645.1 of Cunninghamia lanceolata. NCBI lineage: Eukaryota > Viridiplantae > Streptophyta > Pinopsida > Cupressales > Cupressaceae > Cunninghamia > Cunninghamia lanceolata. The sequence goes on along the minus strand of BSBN01000194.1, from coordinate 14,848,258 downwards.
TATCCTACACAATATCCTAATGGAGCAGTGATACCCCCAGCAGTCATGCCTGCACCTTTGCAAGTACCTCTACTGAGCATTATGCCCCCTCCTAATGGAAATGGCCAATTGCCACAATACCCTGCACAAGCTCAGACACCTCAGGGTGCTGAACTGTCCAATAATAACCATGGATCCTCTTTCTTCAAGTCTCAGAATGAAAATGTGGTGGCCAAAGCTCAAGAAGAAAAGGAGGAGATTAAAGAAATTTCTGCTCAATTGAGAAAACTCACCACAGAAGTAACACATTTGAGAAATCAAGGTTTTTATTCCCAGTCAAATCAGAATAGAAATTATTCCAATGATAGATCAAATTATCCTAACAGAGGATATAACACCAACAATTTCAACAATAATGGTGGTGGAAATAACAATAATCCCCAAAGACAACCCAGAGTATGGAACTCTAGGCCAAATAATGGCTCATTACCATCACCCCTGGACAATCAGCCTGCTGGTGAAGCCAAACAGACTACTAGAGTCAATCTTGCTGAGGCAGCTCTTACTAATTGGTGTAGGATCCACAATACAAATGCACATGCAGAATTAGACTGTCCACAATTTAGAATTGCTGCCAGCATCTTTCAGACTGAAGTGTCTAACACTTCAGGAAATCCACCTCATGCAGAGGGAAATGAGATTGTTCCTTGTGGATATGACTCAACTTTTGTGCTAGAAGCCTATACTAATCAACCTCATCAGAGTCATAACCAGGTATGTGAAGAGTCTGCCTTAACTTTTGAAACAAATTATGTTTTCCCCTTTGAGGATGAAATGAACCTGCAAGAGAACATGAGGAAGTACATGCATATCAGCAACAATATCCTGGTAAGCATAATTATAAATTGAGGAGTAGTGCTAATAGACCTGCTGGTCCATTGACATCATCTCTACCTCCAAATAACTTCAACACACCTCCTGATCCTAAAGCTAGTAATAACCCTGGGTTCCCCAAGGTGAATGCTTAATACTTGTCACCTCAAAACATAGGATCAAAGGTTGTAAGTGCACCTCATGAATCCGACAAGCTAATCACCTATCTGGCCGATGAAATGAAGAAAATTAAGATCAGCCTGTCCCTGTCTGAGTTACTGAAAACTCCTGCCATCAAAAAAGCATTCATGAAGTCACTAGATGATCCTGCTCCTAAAGAGGATGGCCATCTTTCAAATCAATCCAGTAGCAAAGATCATGCTGCCAGGGATAATATTATCAAGCCTAAAGCGTCAGCTACAGCCCATGCTGCTGAAACCTCCCACATGACCTTGTATAGGGATAAAACTGAATCACCTCCGTTCCTCCTCACCATAAGAATGTTCAGCAAGAACCTGCACAATTATCTGGTTGATTCAGGGGCCTCCACGAATGTTATGCCCTTGTCAATATGTAATGCCTTAGGACTACATCCTGCTAAATCCCTAAAGAAGGTGACACAGTTAGACAAAACAGAAGTAAGTGTAGTAGGAGAGTTAACTCACATCCACATGCAACTAGCATCTGATCCTAGGATCCAGTATTACATTGACATTCAGGTAGTTGACATACCTGATACTTATGGGATGTTGCTTAGCCGAGATTGGTCCAAAACGCTTAATGGATATATGTCTACAAATTTTACTCACATGTGGTTACCATGGAAGGGTATACCTAATCAGATTAGGATTGATGCTGAGCCTAGAATGAAACATATGATCACTGAGTACAACAGAACAAATGAGATCATGTACGTAGACGTAGAGCCTAGAGTTTACTGCATCAGGCCACAAACTGTCAAAATAGAAGAGATCCTGATGCTTGATCTTCATCATCATCATGATGATGATCATTAGGAGGATATGCCAGTTGTAGAACCTGATAATAATCCTGATAATGAGAATGAAATAGATTGCTTCAGAGACTTTGAGATGCATCTGTCTAATCAAGTAAAACGTTGTTAATTGTTAAATATACCTGCTAATGATATTTTGATTGATGGATGGTGCAGATTACACGATGAAGCAAGCTCAGAAAAGACTTGTGAAACGTGCTTAGATATAATGATGCTGGAGCAGACATGTAGTGAGGCGTCATCATCATATTCTGAGGTAAATGCTACATCTGATGACGATGACGATACTAATTCTTATCTATCTTCTGCAGGAACAGAGGGGTCGACAGATCATGATGAAGATCATATCCTGAAAATAGAAGAAGTTTTGGTGTCTGATCAGATAAATGATGTGAGGAAAGAAAAGATCACTCCTGGTAGTGATTGCTTTATGGAACCCGATTATGAATTGTCCGATGAAGACAAAGGTAGTGACCTGACTAAGTTCAAAGAATTTCTAGTAAAAGAAATAGAGAAGATGACACAACAACATAAATCTCCCCAGGAGGTTTTAATTAAAGGTTGGTGTAGGTTGCACGAGGCACCTCACTCAGAAACAACTTGCTCACTATGTTTACACATTTTGAAAAAACATGCAACTACAGATCCCAAAGATCATCCTCCTGCTGAAGTGAAAGAGAAAATAGAAAAGCCATCAAGCTCACAAAATAAAGGAAAGAAGAAATTTGAGAAAGCTGACATCCCTAAGTTAAAGTGGATATCAGGCGGAGCAGTAGCCAGAGTTGCAAAGAAGAAAGAAGGTTCAGCTAAATGTCCTGCTGAAGGTAAACCCTGGATCCTGAGGTTTGATGGATCTAAGTCCAAGCAGGGCACTGGGGTAGGAATTGATCTGATTGATCCAACTGGAAAATCCTACTTAGCAGCCTACAGATTACAGTTCCCCTGCACTAACAATGTAACAGAGTATGAGGCTCTGATTCATGGGATATTGTTTGCTCATAAGAAGAAAGTAAAGATTCTGCATGTCTTTGGAGATTCAGAGCTAGTTGTGAGACAAGTAAGAGTAATCTACTCATGTAACTATAGAAAGCTATCCAACTACAGACATTGAGTGTGGGACCTGATTGAGGATTTTGATGCCTTTAATATCACCCACGTGCCCAGAGAACAAAACCATAGGGCAGACGCACTTGCCCAAGCTGCCAGTACATTAGAGCCACTATCTATATCTGGTCTGAAAAGATTTTTAGTAGAACTGGTGTCAGTACCTTCAGTACCTGATAATGTGACCAACCTCCAGGTGTTTGATGATGATCAGCACATCCTGGACTTCATCTCAAACAGAGACATATTTGAAGCTCAGATTATAGATGAGAATGGTATGGAAGATCATGTCTGGGAAGAAGATGAGGTATTAGAATTGCCTAGCAACAGGATCCCCAAAGGTATGATTGAGTTAGAAAGAGCCTTTGATTTGGATAATATGCTTAAACAGAAGGATCTGCCCAAGGCAGATGGAGGTCAGTATTCACAAGTGAATATCGGACAGGATGAGGACAAGAAAAATGTACTGATAGGTAAGGTTTGCACATCAGAAGAGTTAGAAGGAATAACTCAGGCACTCAAGGATTACATACATGTAATTGCATGGACTTATGATGAATTGAAGACATATGACACCTCTGTCATAACTCATACTATACCTCTCAAGCCAGATGCTAAACCTTTCAGACAGAAGCAAAGGCCAGTCAATGCCTTGCTCGAACCAATAATTCTCAAAGAAGTCAAGAAATTGTTAAATGCCAGGATAATATTTCTTGTCAGGCACTCCACTTGGGTGGCAAATCTCGTGCCAGTTAGAAAGAAGAATGGAGACATCAGGTTATGTGTAGATTTCAGGAATTTAAACAGAGCATCAGAAAAGGATAATTATGCTTTACCCTCATTGGATGAAGTTCTGCAGATTGTAAATGGAGCTAAAATGATATCCTTCCTGGATGGATTTTCAGGATACAACCAAGTGATGGTTGATAAAATTGACAGATTGAAAACTGCCTTCACTACAAAGTGGGGGATATTTGCATATAGACGTATGCCATTCGGCCTCATAAATGCTGGAGCTACATTCCAGCGAGCAATGGACATAGCCTTCAGAGGCTTAATAGGAAAATGTATAGTCATCTACATGGATGACTTGACAGTATTCTCCAAGGAAAGGGGAAATCATGTCGCTGATCTCAGAAGTGTACTGAAGAAATGTGAAGAGTACAGAATATCTTTGAATCCCAAGAAGTGCATATTTGGGGTGACAACAGGAAAGTTACTAGGCCACCTGATCACAAAAGATGGAATTATCATTGATCCTGACAGGGTGGAGTCTATCATGAAGTTACAACTTTCAGGAAGCAAAAAGGAACTTAAGTCTTACTTTGGTAAGATAAACTTTGTGAGGAAGTTCATCACCGGCTTTGCTGAGATTGTCAGACCACTAAATGCCATGTTGAAAAAAGATGCACAAATTGAGTGGACACCAGAGGCCAAGGCTGCATTTGAAGATATAAAGAAAGCCATTTTAGATGCTCCTGTCCTCATTAGCCCAGACTACACAAAAGATTTCTACATCTATTCATTTGCTTCAGAACATACCTCTGCAGCAGTGTTAACTCAGAGAAATGAAGAGAAAGAGGAGAAACCAATTGCTTTCATGAGCTGTCCTTTCAGGGATGCTGAATTGAGATATGTAGATGTTGAGAGATAGGCACTTGCATTAGTCAGAGCAGTAAAGAAATTTAGACATTACATACTAAGAAGCAAAGTAATTGCAGTAGTACCAGATGCAGCAATGAAGATGCTACTGATGCAAAGTGAGCCTGGTGAGAAAAGAGCCAAATGGATTACTGTATTACAAGAGTATGACATGAAAATTACACCAATGAAGCTGGTAAGAGGACAAGCTCTGAGCCAGATGATATCTGAAATTGATCCGAACATTACTAGTCAGCAGTATGTGATCAATGAGAGAGACAATAAAGAGTGGTATTCGGATATCAGGCACATCCTGATCACTGGAAGATGCCCATCAAGAATGCAGGCTTCACAGAGAAGGGCCTTAAAGATAAAATCCCAAAAATAAATGATGAAGGGAGGAACCCTATTCAAGAAGAATTATGAAGGAATATACCTGAGATGCTTAGAAAAGCCAGAAGCAAATAAAGTCCTGTCAGAGTTACATGACAAGTTTGGGACGACACATGGACGAGCATTGGCCACAACACATGCAATCCTCAGAGCAGGATATTACTGGCCTACGTTTTTTAAAGACACAATTGATCATGTTAAAATTTGTCATATTTGCTAGGTTGCTGCCAATAGAGAGAAATATGCTGCACAACCCTTGCAGCCAGTGATGGAAGAGCGCCCATTTGCATAGTGGGGCATGGATTTCATAGGACCAATCAATCCTCCGTCCTCCTCAGGTCATAGGTATGTCTTAACAATAACTGACTATTGTACTAGATGGACTGAGGCTGTTAGCAGCAAAACTTGTACTGCAGATGATGTCATTAAATTTCTAGAGAGTAACATTGTCACCAGGTATGGAACTCCTTATGCGTTGGTAAGTGATAATGGTTCTGCTTTCACTTCAACCAAGTTATCAAGTTGGGCTTTTGATCATGGGATTATACTTAAATTTTCATCCAACTATTATCCCCAAGGGAATGGATTAGTAGAATCCACCAATAAAAAATTATTGAATATCATAAGAAAACTGATAGAGAAAAACCCTAGAGAATGGAACTCATTTCTAAAGTATGCCTTATGGGTTGACAGAACTAGAATGAAAACTGCATTAGGAAACTCACCTTTCCAACTAGTATACGAGGTGGATCCCATCCTCCCTGTAAACTTAAAAATTCCTACTCTACAGTTTGCCCAAGAATACCTAGGCATAGACAATAAGCAAGAAGTCAGGTTGCTTCAGTTGATGCACCTGGAAGAAAAAAGGAGTCAAGCAATTGACCAATTTGCAAAACATCAGGCTGTTGTCAAACGCTAGTTTGACAAGAGAGCCAGAATTAAAGCTTTTAGGATATCTGATTTAGTCCTAATGTGGGATAAAGCCCATGAAAAGAAAGGTGACCATGGTAAGTTTGATAAATTATGGATAGGTCCCTTCCAAATTTCTGAGATACTAGGAGACAACACCTATAGGCTTAAGAACCTGACAGGTGAGGATGTCCCATTGCCAGTCAATGGACAGTTCCTCAAGCATTATTTCTAGGCCTAAATGACTTCATGATAGTCATATGTATCATATTGTATATTTGTATAGTTGTTTGTACAGTTTGTTTGTTTTGCTTGTTTTGTTTTGTTTTGTTGGTTGAGACCTTGTTCTGGTAAGTCAGGATGATGCACTTCATCACCGAAGAAAATAACTAAATTGTTAGGATTCAAGTGATGAGATCGCATTTAGACATAGGTTATGATTCATTCTAAGAAGTGTTCATGATCAGGTTGTGATATCTTTTCATCAGGGTGCCTTTTCTTGGTCAAAGTGAATCAATCACAATGAAACACCTAACAGCCTTGGGTTCGTTGAACACACAAGTATAGGTCTTAAGTGAAAAATCTAAAGGGACTCCCTTGCTACCAATACAATCTCCAACCTAAAGTTGCAAATGACTGTACTTTGTACAAATGAGCTGACATGATGATATCAGATACAAATTTTAAAGAGAAAATCAGAAAAGAAATAAAGTTAGGCCATCTAAGTAACTCTACCGGGGCTATAGACGCCTGCTGGCAGTGGGGCTCTACTTAGGGAGATTGTATAGATAACCTTGCCGGGGCTATGAACGCCTGCTGGCAGCAAGGCTCTATCCAGGTTGGCTATGAGGGATGATCTCCAACTATGTAGTTTAACACCAGTTACTTATGTTTTTAACTTGCTTTCAAGATGAGGATAATTAATCATATGCACACACCTGATCCTTTGTTAGCATTGTTACTATGATGAATTTTATCATTCAGAGGATCATGATGCCTATGCTTAGATGGAATTAGAATACTATAGATGAATGTGATCACATCACTTGAATTATTGGAATTTGTTTGTTTTCTTTGGTGGCAAGTTGTTGTGTGGTTACACAACACGCCCCATTTTGACTTGGCAAAACAGGGACCCAACTCTTTTTGGCTTGGCTTGTGTTGTCTGCTTTGTGGCGGTTTGGTAAAAGTAAGTCATGTGCATCATCATGTAGAACCAGGATGAGGTAAGTCATCATCATCATGAGGTCAATTTGTCAAAATTCATATTTCATTTCTGTGACCTTATATTTAGAAAAAGTGTTTGAATTCCATGCAGGTTTGCCTTTTACATCACCCTGATATTCCTCAGGATGTGAGAGTTATGAACAGTCAAAGTTTTGGTCAAACCTGATATTCGCAAGAGGAGGATCATATTTTATAACCTCAGTCATGTTGTCGAAGATCATCTTGATCTTGGTGCATCACCCGATAAGTCATGCGGCCCAGATATCCGGACGTCAATTTTAAGTGATAATGAGTCTCCCCGTCAAACAGTCTTATATATCGCGAGCATCATGTTTTCGAATGTAACCCGATATTTATTAATATCCTCCTGATGCGAAATATCACCCTAAGCCAATATCCTGATGACGTCATCCAAATTTGATAAACGAAGAAACAAACATGACGATGACATCATCATCACATTTACATTTCTACAGGATATTTTCCAAACATGATCATGTTCGCATAATATGACGATGACATCATGATGCCTTTCCGATACAAAGAGCGAATATCAGGATGACGTCATCCTGATATTCCAAAAGAGAGACAAGTAAGTTTGTCTTGTCATCATCATATTTGAAACATCACCCTATACATCGAAATATCCTCCTGAGGTACCAAACATAACCAAAAGGTGCTTTTGTCACCCGAATCTTATCGCGATAACAATTCCAATATGAGGGAGGAGGATGACATTGAAACTCAACCCGATATTTGTGAATATCATCCTGCCTTCATGATATCCTATCATATGGATATCCCCCCGCTCCTGTTGCCGCCATTATCATTTAATGTGCGCAGACATGGTAGGTGGTTCCCGCCGACCCCGGAACCCAATGAAACACTTGGCGAGATCCTGTGTTTTCACACGGATAATCAAGGAATACAATCTAACTTGTCAGAGTTGCCCTAAATTTACCCTAATTGCAAGGTTAAAAGGTAATTCAACCGTCATTTTTACATTTACCTTGCGATAATTTTGTTTTATAGAGCACCAGCTTCCGTATCCTCATACAGGCGATTGTTGCACGATTTGAGCTCACAGACAGAAGGAAGGAAGTGATCATTAGCTGAATTAAGAACGTTGTTAACAGTCTACTGGTATAAAAGAAAAGGTCTGCATAACCAGGTAAGTAAATGAAACCCTCATCATGTTATTGTTGTTCAGGTATGATGATGTAAGTTTCGGTTTATGCATCCATATGATTAAGTAATATTGAAAAGATACAGTAGGCATGGTGATTTTAATTGCAATATGCATGCATATGTATACCCGTTGTGAGATAGGATTTTGTTAATTGCAAGTACTCATGGCTGACAAGTGGTTCGTTAAGTGTCAAGAGGAATTCAGTAGGCCCATGTTCTCCTCTCAGAGGGGGGTCCTGTTTAAATACGGTGCAATTACAGATACCCATAAGGGGAGCACCAATTTGGAAGCCTGGTCAGCTAGGCTGAATGATGGGAATGATAAAGGTCCTGTGCTGGACGCAGTGTTCGTATTTGGAATGTGGAATGCCGCAGGTTTTCCATACTCCATGGAATCTCCGGAGCTCGTCATCGAGTGTGCCCAGAATTATAATCCTCAGACAAGGCAAGTGGTGAAGCATGGGAGGATATATGCAGACCTCTCCATCAAGGGTCTCTCCCGGACATTTGGATTGCCACTGGGAAGTAAAGTTAAGAGCGTGGACCTGAAGAAGTCTGAAAAGGAATATGAAGCCAACAAGAAATCGGCCAGGAAGAACATGTATCAATGGCGGGCTGAGAACAACACATATCCTGTAGCAGCGAAACTTCCTGTGCACCTGTTCAAATATGATTTCAGTGAGGAATACCAATACATGATTGCACTCCTGAATAGAGTAACAGGCCAGCCTGATGCTGGTAGTTTCAGAGATTGGATGTATGGAATAATAATGATGTGTCTATATTCAGACATCAAGCCACTATGGGGCCAGATAATAAGTGATGCTCTGCATGAGCAGCTGATGAACCTGGGAGGTTCAAATTGTGCATTTTATATGACATCTTACATTGTTTATTCTTGTGCTTACAAAGGCACTTTTGATGCCTTAGTTATAGATGGAAAGCTCACAGGCACAAATGCTGCATATATCTGGGATCATCATCCCCAGCTGCAAAGAATCAATTACTTCAAAGATTACAAATTGGTCAATGATGCATTCTCCATGCATCTGGTGAGGACCATGGAAGAGGATAGAACAAAGAGATTGAGCATGGAGGCTCAAGAGATAGTTTACAGGCATGGGGCTTGGTACATACAGTTTGCAACCTTTTCATACATAAGGGTTGAAGGTTTTGAGGGACATCCCCCGATGCTGCCGAGGTATCCTACTGATGCAGTAATACTAATGGAATTTATCCGGCAGGGCTCCACAATGATAAAAATGTACAAGGACGCCAAGAAGCTACCACCAATTTTGTTCCCAGTCGCATTGGATGCTATATGTGCCCTGACTCAGATAATATAAAGAAGGTGATGGTCACCCTAAATAAAATGAATCTGCAGCCTTTTCCACTAACAAGACCATATGATCCTTACGGCAGGATGCAGAAGATACTAGGAAAGCCTATTCATCAGAGGCACCTAGAGGATTTTTTGGCTGACTCAAAAGATGAGGCAGAAGCTAGGAGAAGAGGGTATCAGAGGTTAACTCTGAACCAAGTTAGAACTTTTGATTGCATCTCCCTTCCCCAACAATTGAAGAAGGATGATGGCAGGATAATTGCAGATGAATATGAACAGAAGAAGATATATAATGACACCATATTTGCACCTAACCTCACCATGCAGGAAGACATATCCTTGGACCCCTTCATTGCCAGGACCATACAGCTAACTCAAGCTTGGGTTGATGAGCAGGTGGAGGCATTGAAAAAGAAAGGTGTTGCCATTACGGTGGACAATAAGAAGAAGGGACAAGATATTCCTGGGGATGAATATGACGACTTCCTGAATGAGAAGAGGAAGACCAAGGGAGATAGAATCCCTCCACCACAACAACAGAGCAAAAGACCCCCAAGGGGCAAGAAGGTGGATAAAGAACCCAAAGGGGTTATAATTGATAGGGCAGTATTTGTAGCTGAGGAGGCAGCAGGATCAGAATCAGAATCAGCATCCCCTCCAAAGAAAGAAAAGCCCAAGAAGAGTAAGATAGCAGAGGCTGGAATCACTGAGACCTTAGAAGAAGGTCAATCCTCAAGAAAACCTAGAGAAGAGGATATCCTCATGGAGGAAGAGCCTGAAGAAGAAGAGGCTCCATTAATTATAAAGAGGAAGAGAAAAGCTCCACAGGTGCTCGTGTCCACCCCACCTAAGATACAAAGAACCTCCATGAGAGGTGGAATAAGCCAACCCCCTACACTATTACAAGGGGTAGGTAGTGAAGTACCAAAGGAACTTCAGCATAGTGTTCCACTTCCTACCATCGTCAAGTTCAAAACTGAACTTGCAGAAGAACAAATGAAAGAAACTGATCAGACACAAGCAGAAGGACATGTCTCGCTTGATGAGACAATAAATCTATTTGATGATGAAGTCGTGCAGGATGTGGCTGCACAAAAGATGGAGACACTTGCTGCCGGAATATCTATGACTCCTCACAAGCCTCCACCCGTTCAAACTGTATTTGAGGAGATGAAGCAAGTGGAAGAAGAGCAAGAAAAGAGCCCAGAGCAGGTAGCTCAAGAAATAGGGCTGGAAGCATTAATCACAGAGGTGACAAGCCCTGTAGTGGTAGACCTGACAGAAAAATAGGATGCAAGTCCTGAACAGCCAGCAGGATCACTTGATAAGGAGCACCCAGCAGAAGAAATAGAGATGGTGGAATCAGAAGGCCATACTCTGGAATGGGGACAACAAAGTCCAAATGATACATCGGCAGAACCTGCTATAATAGAGGTTCAGGAAGCGAAGGCTGATGAAAAAGAGAAAATAATAGAGGATCTTGCTGCTAAAACACAAGAGGTTGACAGTGCAGGCTCGAAACAAATAATGGCTGCAGAACAACCGCCGGCACCTCAGGCAGAATCCACAGTATCCAGTGCAGTGGATAAACAGTAAGGGGAAGAATTGAAAACAAATGAAGTAATGATGGAAAAGGATCATGATCATCATGATCAACATACAGATACACCACAGGATTCCCCACACCAAGAGGACGCTCCTCCAGAGAAGGAAATTCCTCAAGAGGAGGAGGTGCCGCAAGATCAACAACAAAGTGAGCATCAAGAAGAAGAAATGAGAAAATCACCATCTCCACCACATCTGCTGATAGAAACAGGAGATATGGGTGAACATCATGATGATGCTGAAAAACAGGATCAGGTGCCTTCGTGGTTGGCGAAGGAAGTAAATATAGAGGAAGAACTTGAAATTCAGGAATTTGATGTCTCCACCTTGTTCTCCGCTGATATAATGAAACCTAGGAGGAAGGCCAGAATGACTTCGGCCATCAAGAGAGATCCGACAATCGGGAGAAGGACCGCACAAATTGCCATACCTGCGGTGGAGAAAGAAAAAGGTAAAATTACTGTAGATGAATTTCAAATCAGCACAGTGGATTCGGGTTTTGCCAATGAGGACCAAGAAGGTCAAGAGGGCAAGGACATTATTGACTCTTTAATTCAAAAGGTGAAAAGAGAGAAGGAGAAGAATAAGCAACATAAAGAGCACATTGCTCAGATGCATGCCTATATAAGGAGGCTGACCAGTCCTGATGATACTACAACTGAACATGCAGTCCCATTGACTGCTATTTCTCAGGAAGAGGTAAATAAGTTAGACCTCATGAAACATGAGGCGTCTGTAATAAGAAAATGGATGTGACATTGGATGATGCTGTAGAAATAGTGAAGGCCTCTTTGAAGAGGTGGAATATCTATGACTCCTCACAAGCCTCCACCCGTTCAAACTGTATTTGAGGAGATGAAGCAAGTGGAAGAAGAGCAAGAAAAGAGCCCAGAGCAGGTAGCTCAAGAAATAGGGCTGGAAGCATTAATCACAGAGGTGACAAGCCCTGTAGTGGTAGACCTGACAGAAAAATAGGATGCAAGTCCTGAACAGCCAGCAGGATCACTTGATAAGGAGCACCCAGCAGAAGAAATAGAGATGGTGGAATCAGAAGGCCATACTCTGGAATGGGGACAACAAAGTCCAAATGATACATCGGCAGAACCTGCTATAATAGAGGTTCAGGAAGCGAAGGCTGATGAAAAAGAGAAAATAATAGAGGATCTTGCTGCTAAAACACAAGAGGTTGACAGTGCAGGCTCGAAACAAATAATGGCTGCAGAACAACCGCCGGCACCTCAGGCAGAATCCACAGTATCCAGTGCAGTGGATAAACAGTAAGGGGAAGAATTGAAAACAAATGAAGTAATGATGGAAAAGGATCATGATCATCATGATCAACATACAGATACACCACAGGATTCCCCACACCAAGAGGACGCTCCTCCAGAGAAGGAAATTCCTCAAGAGGAGGAGGTGCCGCAAGATCAACAACAAAGTGAGCATCAAGAAGAAGAAATGAGAAAATCACCATCTCCACCACATCTGCTGATAGAAACAGGAGATATGGGTGAACATCATGATGATGCTGAAAAACAGGATCAGGTGCCTTCGTGGTTGGCGAAGGAAGTAAATATAGAGGAAGAACTTGAAATTCAGGAATTTGATGTCTCCACCTTGTTCTCCGCTGATATAATGAAACCTAGGAGGAAGGCCAGAATGACTTCGGCCATCAAGAGAGATCCGACAATCGGGAGAAGGACCGCACAAATTGCCATACCTGCGGTGGAGAAAGAAAAAGGTAAAATTACTGTAGATGAATTTCAAATCAGCACAGTGGATTCGGGTTTTGCCAATGAGGACCAAGAAGGTCAAGAGGGCAAGGACATTATTGACTCTTTAATTCAAAAGGTGAAAAGAGAGAAGGAGAAGAATAAGCAACATAAAGAGCACATTGCTCAGATGCATGCCTATATAAGGAGGCTGACCAGTCCTGATGATACTACAACTGAACATGCAGTCCCATTGACTGCTATTTCTCAGGAAGAGGTAAATAAGTTAGACCTCATGAAACATGAGGCGTCTGTAATAAGAAAATGGATGTGACATTGGATGATGCTGTAGAAATAGTGAAGGCCTCTTTGAAGAGGTGGAGCATTCTAAGAGACTCCAGGACCAAGGTGGATAAATTGCAAATGCAGACCGGGAAAAGGTCTTATAAACTGGAAAGGGTCCTGAGCCTCTTGGGAGAAATAAAGAGGATAAATCCTCAACTGCTTATCAGTAAGCAGGTACTGGACAGTAATACTGCAATGTTGGTGGACATCTGGTACAAAGACATTCAGTTTGAATGCGGAGTCCTCAAAAGATGTAATAATAAGCTGAGAGATATCAGCATGAGGCTGCACGATTTAATGGCTGAGGAGGCAGAGATATTAGAAATATTGGAAGGAAAGGTGGAAGGGAAGATAGAAAATCAAGATGAAGAGTCTGCCATGAAAGCTGTACACAGTAACTTCCAATCAGAAGCAGATGGTCCACCTGTCCACTTGACAGAGGAACTTATAGATAAAATAATGAGGATTAAGGTCAAGATGGAAAGATACAATGAAACACTGCAGGACAGGAAAAACAAGCTGGATAACAACAGAGATAAGTATGAAGCACATAAGCACGCTATCATCAAAGCAAAGACTCAAGATGGCGGAGGAATAGATCAAGTTGTGCATTCATATGAGCAGATCCGGAGCAGCATGCAGCCCCATATGCGGCATCATCATCATCAGGATAGCGAAAGTTCAGGAAGTGATGCACATGATGATGATCCACATGAATCAGCTAAAGAACATGATGAGGATACATCATAAAGGGGTATAGGCATAAGTAATATAGATAGTTGCCAGCTGGCAACTTGTGCCATTTTTGTAAAGATTGACAAAGTCAAGAAAATGATGACCGTAGATTGGCATTAATAAATCAGGATCGTAGATCTTTTGTAACGGATTCCTCACCTTATTCTATAAAAGGTGGTGGAATGCCTTATTGTAAAGATTCGAAACTTAATTGAAATCCGTCTGCTGAAACATTCAGAGCTCATTTCAAAGTTTTTGTATACATTTATATTTTTGCATGCTTAATGAATGAGAAGACTGTGTAGATTACAATTCATAGTAAATCTTAAGTAATCAGTGTATGATTTCTGGATATATGTGGTGATTTGCTGCGTCCCTTGGAGTGCATGTCTACTTACATGTGTTGTCTTCATACAAATTCCTTTGAAGTTAGCATCAACTATATCTAGCTGTGGAATGTCCTGGTGAAAATATGGTTTGGTTTTCTTCTCTTCATGACAGTATCTAATATACATGTGGTTCAAAAGCTAAAGGTTCAACTTTAATTAGGAGCATTTCTTCAATTTCTTTTAAATTTTAGAGCATTTCATCTCCATAATTGCAAATAATTGATGATCTTAAGCGAATAACACAGATATGCAGACATCTCGTAGATAATCGCAAATATTTAGCATATTTGAATACAAAGCATGCACAATTGAAAATATCATGCAAAGATTGAGGTATTTCTGCATCTTTTCACCAAACAACTACATAATATGACTTCTCTGTAAAGAATTTCTGCAGGAATGTCATGATGATAAACTTCCACGTAAGGCCCCAAAATGGAAACAGCAACTCACATTAACCTCTGAGTAACTTTAGACGATTAAGACCTAATCACCGGAGACTTGGGATCATGAATTCTTTGAATTCATAGTATCTTTCAAGATGAATAAAGGTTAATTTGTACTTTTATTCTATGCTTGTTTGTGACTAACATCATGACCAACACTACCCACTCAAATTACTCTTTAGTCTAGATATGGGAAGTGGGTTCAACCTATTGAGTATGAGAACTCTGGTCCCTTTTGACAAAATTGTGGTATCTTTGGCCATCTCATTAATAAGTGTTAAAAACCACTTGTTAATAGGGATGGGCCCATAGATAAGGAAAGAATGTTTGAAGGGGGATAATATCGTTTTGTTAAGGATATTCTAAATATTATTGTGGACACTTCAATAGGAAATGAAATCTCTCCCTCTATGGAAGAGATTACTCCAGAGAAGAAACAAAAACAAAACATCTCACAGAATGAGGCTTTGGAGAATCAAAATTAGGTGAATATGGTTGATATTCAACAACATAACCTTATTGCCAAAGAACAGAAGCAAAATATAGTAGCAAATGGGGAGGTGGATAGGGATGTTCGCGAGGATTTTTTTCAGGAAGAGGGTTTGATAGATCTCTAGATTAGTAGAGAAGATGGAGAAATTGTTGAAGATCTTGGCACAGTTTAGGATAATAGGCCCAAGGAGAACGAGGTATATCTTGATACTCATAAAGAAAAAGAACATATTCCTACTAAAGGAGAGGTTGATGATAGGAATAATGAGAGTCTTAACTCTTTTGAAATCAAGGCCTCCTCTACTGTTAATAGTGGTATTGTGGAGGAAGAATGGACCCCTGTTGGTAAAGGAAGGAAGAAGAATTCTAGTAAGAAGGCTGATGTAGGAAATGAAAGTAAACAAGGAAGATCATCTCAAAAAGAGACAAGATCAAGGGAGGTAGCTAAGGAAGTTTCTATGGGAAGACAAAGAACATTGGAGAATCTTTTAGGCTCTAGAAAATATAACAAATGAACTTTAACACTTTAAATTTTCTATGGGCCTACTTCGGTGCAAAAGGTAATGTGTTTTGCATGTTTTATATGTTGGTGATGTTAAGTTGATAGGTTTTTATGAAGATAATTTCTTAGAATGTTATGGGACTGAATAGTCCTCATAAGTAATTTCTTGTTGAAAGTCAAGCATTTTGGATAACAAAGTAGATATTCTCATTCTTCAAGAAACTAAGATGAGTGAGGCTAATTTTTCTGCTGCTGTCAATTCTATTTGGCTGGGGGTTGAGTATTGTGTTAGTGCCTCTCAAGGTTCCTCTGGAGGCATTTCCACTCTTTGGAATCCTACTGTTTTGGTGGGTATTTTGTTGAATGTGAACAAGAGCTTTATTTCTATTAATTTTTGTTCTAAGAAAAGGGAATGAAAATTGGAACTTGGTGAATGTGTATGCCCCTAATTCAAGACTGGAAAGAAACAATCTCTAGAATTCTTTGGTCTCTACTATGAGCATAGATTGCTCTTCTAAGTGGATGTTAGTAGGAGACTTTAACACTCCTATTTATCCCTCAAATAAATTGGGAGGCTTGGAAGACTATTCATATAGTATGGTGGATTTAGTTGGGTTTCTTTCTTCCATTGGATTAATGGATGTTGAGATTGAGGGAACTTTTTTAACTGGTCAAATCAAAGGATGGCCAGTAATCTTACACAGGTTAAACTTGATAGGTTGTTGATACCTAGTTCTTGGAATATTCTCTCTTTTACATTGTGCTACCATTCCTAGGGTAGGATCTGATCATAATCATATTGTCTTCAATTGGTTATATCAGATTAGAAAAATGGCTTACCCATTCAGGTATGAAATTATATGGGCTTCACATCCTAACTTTAGAGATCTTGTTTCTCAATGGTGGAATAAACCTATGAAAGGAATTGCTATATTCTGTCTTGCTCATAAGATCAAGGTTGTAAAGAATAATGTTAGAGGATGGAATACGTATACTTTTGGCAATATCTTTAAACAAAAGGAGTTGATAGCTCCCAAACTCAAAGAAATGCAAAATCAGATGGCTGAAGGTATTCATGATATTGAATTTTGCAAACAAGAGAGAAGTGTTAGAGAAGAGTGGCACATGATTAATCTAAGGGAGGAGACCTTTTGGAAGCAGAAGTCAAGAATCCAGTGGTTGACTAAAGGTGATAGAAATACAAAGTTATTTCATCAGTCAACATTGAAGAACAAGAGAAGAAATACTATTAATAAAATATAGAAAGAAAATGATAGTATTGTGGCTGAAGATGAACAAGTTGGTTTGGCTACGTCTGAATTTTTTTAAACTATTTTGTATAATATTGATGATAGTGTGGAAGGTCTTCAATGCCTTCTAGAGATAATCCCCCAAGTTATTTTTGATTTTGAGAATGTAACTCTGGTGAAGAATATTTCTGAAGAAGTGAAAATAATTGTTTTCTCCTTTGGGCCTTTTAAAGCTCCTGGACCGGATGGCTTTCCTTTGGCTTTTTTTCAAGAATTTTGGGATATTGTTGGCAAGGATGTGATAGCAGCTGCTAGTGACTTTTTAAAATCTAGCCATCTTTTAAAGCAATTCAATTCTACTTTTATTGTTCTTGTCCCTAAGAAAGGGGATGCTGTTTCCTTTAGTGATTACATACCTATAAGTTTGTGTAATATTGTGTACAAAATTTTCTCTAAACTTATAGTTTATAGAATTAAACCTCTGTTACAATACATTATCTCTTAGAACTAGAAAGGATTTGTCCCTGATAGACAAATCTTGGATGCTTTTATTTCTACTCATGAGATTATGCACTCTATGGATAAGAATAAGAGGGAAGAAATTGTCTTAAAGCTAGACATCTCTAAAGCCTATGACAGAGTAGCCTGGTCATTCCTTTTTGTTGTTCTGCAAAAGTTTGGGTTTCAAGGGAAATTTCTTAAACTGATTAGAGAATGTGTTACTACTCCAAGATATTTTGTTTTGGTTAATGGTTCCCCTAGAGGTCTTTTCAATAGTGGCAGGGGTCTGAGGTAGGGAGACCCTATCTCTCCTTATTTATTTATTATTGTGGTAGAGGTTCTTGGCAGGAATATAATAAGGTTGGTGAACTCTGGAAAAATTATGGGTATAAAATTGGCCTCATCTATCTCTCCTTTGTCCCATCAATAATTTGTTGATGATACCATCTTATTTGGTACTTCTTTAGTCAAAGAAGCTAAGCAATGGAAAACTTTGCTTAATAACTATGCCAAAGTCTCTGGACAACATATCAATTATGAGAAAAGTAAACTCTATTTTTCAATACTAATGGTCCTCTGCAAGAAAAAATTGTTAGAATTCTTCGATGCACTAAGGCTTGTCTTCTGGATACCTACTTGGGTTTACCTTTATCCACCAAGAAACTTGCTAATGTATATTGGTTCAAAACTGTCGAAAGAATTCAAAAGAGATTGGATGGTTGGAAAGGCAAGCTATTAAGTCAAGCAGGCAAGTACCAGCTTCTTAAAGCCTCCCTTCAAAAAATAGCTGTGTATTATCTTTCTTTATATAAGATCCCAGATTTTATGGCTGAGAAAATAGAGCAGATTTAGAAAAGATTCTTATGGATAGGAGTGGAGGAAAGAAAGCGGCTGGCCCTTATTAATTGGGACACTGTGTGTAAAACAAGGGATAAAGGTGGGTTAGGTATTAGAAAGCTTAAAGACTTTAATAAAGCTCTCATGCCTAAAGTGGGCTGGTGCATTCTAAAAGAGGAGAAGGACTGGGTTACCATTGTTAAAGCTAAATACCTTGGTGGTATGGAGGATCATAACTTTATTCACAACAGTAATGTTCTTGCAGGGTCTATTATATGGAATGGTTTATTGAAAATCAAAGGTATTATTTGTCTGGTTTTGAGATGGAGAGTTAGGAATGGCCGGGTTATTAATTTTCTAGAGGATGTTTGGAAGAACAAATCACCTCTTTCTAATCACCCAACCTTTGTTGTCCTCAAAGAGATATGCATCAGGAACTTTGGTAATACTTTAGATGGGTATACGTCCTTTGAAGATAATGAGGCTCATTGGAAGAACTTTATTCTCAATGCCAATTTTCAAGGAATGGGGGCTATTATTAGACAATTCCAGCTTTATCTAGGAGACTATCACTTCTTCAATCCTCACAGAAGAGATGAGATGATTTGGCATCCTCACTCCTCTGGGAATTTTACTGTAGTTTCTGCTTATTCTATCCTTACTGGTATAGTACAGGGAAGTATGGATTGGAGACTGATATGGAATCATAGAATTATTCCTAAAATCAATTTCTTTTGGTGGGTGGCCAATCATTATAAAGTTTTAAGTTTGGGCAATCTTAAAAAGAGAGGTTTCCACTTACCTAATAGATGTCAACTTTGTTGTCAAAAGGAAGGAAATATTAATCATTTGCTACTCCATTGCTCCTTCTCTAGAGAAATCTGGGAGCAGATTTATCAGAAACTTGAGATAGAATGGGTTATGCTTGAAGGATTAGATACTTTGCTTCCTACCTAGTTTAAGTTATCTCCCTTTCATCACCCTGTTATGAGGGAATTGTGGATTCAGACTCCTCTCCATGTTGTGTGGGGGATTTTGAAGGAAAGAAATAATAGAATCTTTAGGGATTCTCTAGCTACTACTGATCATGTTTTACATTCCATTTGTTGTGCTATTCAAGAAAATATTAATGTGGCTAAGATGAGAAAATCGAAGGCTCCTCCTAAAATCAAGAGATAAGAATTTGTAAAAATTGGAATATTACTCAAAATCTAAATGATATTGACTACCAAAAAGATTATATAAGGAAGCATACCAGATGGAAATATCCTCCAAGTGGTTGGGTTAAACTCAACTTTGATGGATGCTCAAAGGGTAACTTGAGGTCTTCCTCAGTGGGAGGTATCATTAGAGATGAAAAAGGAAGTATTATTGAATGCTATGCTAAAGCTATTGGAAGGGAAACTAATAACCTAGCATAGGTTTATGCATTATGGTGGGGTCTTTAGAGAATTCAATTGTATGGCTTTCAAAAGGTTGAGGTGAAAGTGACTCAAAGGTCATTCTTGATCTTGTCTTAAGTTCATCCAATATTCCTTGGAAGTTAAGGGATTATGTGGAGGCTATTAAAATTTCCCTTAGACACATTAGTAATGTTAGGATCCAACATGTGTTTAGGGAAGGTAACCAAGCTGCAGACAAAATTGCAAACTTGGGGCTAAATTTTAATGAGTGGTGGTATACCACCATGATGAAGGACCTTACTCAAGATATTCAAAGCACTATAACTAATGATAGTAATATTTAAGCCTAGCCTTTTCATTTTAATGATGACTTGTTGAAACATTTGGTTTAGCCTGAAAATGCAAGACAAGGATAGATATTTAAAAGGGTTGCAGATTCATGATTATTATTTCTTTGCTTGTGCGAAGTAGAGGAAAGCCTTGAGTTGTCATAATAATTATTCTTCGAGTGGCATGTATGAAATTAATACTCTCATCCCTTGGAGGTTATGGTTTATTGTGCTAAAAATTCTCTTCTATTGTTGTGAGTTGATAGAGACGAGTCTTCTTATCTATAGATTCTATGCTTGGATTATCATGGATGGGCAGTTGTTAAGAGTGGAACCTGCATCCTATGTACAGGGTTCAAAATAATTCACAGATTTGGGGGATTTTTGAGGAGGGAGGTATTGCAAATTATGTCAAGTCTATGAGAGGTTATGACCACTCTGTAACTGAGAAATTCGTTAATAGTTGGAGGAATAGGGAGGTAACAATTAATGGTATCTCCTTTATAGTGAATGAGGACCTCATTGCTGAGGCTACAGGCCTGAGTGTTAGTGGTTGAAAGGTTCAAAGGATTGGAAATGGAGATTACAAAAGCTTCATTGAAAGCTTTTTTGAGGGCAAAGAATCCCTAGTCAGGCATCAGAACGACTATCAGAGAATGGAATTGCCTCCTCCATGGGGAATTGTAAGTTATTACATCATGAAGCACTTCACCTTAGAGGGAAGGTATGAGACTATCCATGGATATCACTTTCCTTTATTGAATCACCTTAGGCATGGAAACTACATTAGTTTTCCTTTCTATATTTTGTCTTCTCTTTAGAAAAGTATTATAAAAGGTGCAAACCCCCCTCTGCATCAAGGATTAATATTTTTTATATTGCTAAGATGCAAACCAGGGTGCAAATCCCTATTACAAAAGGCCACGAGGGAAGAAAAATAGGCCAACAGGCCACAGATGGAAGAACAACAACAAACTAACAGCTACTAAGCATATTAGAGAAAATACAAAACCAATACCAAAAACAAAGATAAGACCAATGATGGGCTGAAATATTGACCTCTTTTTATGTTGTTTTTATATGGGTTTAAGAACTTTTCCATATGATCCTCTAGGCACTTTACCAACATCACCATCATTATATGTTGTCTTTTTTATATACTTTGCAAGACTTTGAACCTATGTTATTAACATGGAATATGGTGATGCTATTATGAATTGAATGATTTAAATATGAGTATGCATGCAATATAGATGGAATCCTATGGTTTAGTCATGAAGGTTATTTGTGTGCATATGTTTTGTGAATTAAACCATGTGCAGCAAGAATGTGTCATCAAGGGAATGAGCATTAGCAGTGAAGTTGAAGACATGAGAATTAAAGGAAGTGAAGTTGGACGCCAAACGTGTAGGCAACTAGAGGATGAATGTGAACCATCATGGACAGAAATAAATGTAGAAGAGGAAGAAGACTTGTTTCAAATGCAGCTTATATGTGTTCTTCATGAGAACCATTGCATAAGAGTTCTTGTTTGGATAGGACTCTGCTTCCTTTGTTCAGTTAGATTAATAAATTGATCTCAAACCTGTATCCTAGTATCTAGTAATGGAATGATGGTTGCAATTAGTTAGTAGTTGCATAAAACTCTCTTGTTTCTATATAAGTTAGAGGGGATGAGTTAGATGTTAAGTTAGTTACTTTATTTCCAGTTACTCAGTTGTTACTCTATTTTCTATATTGGAATATGCAGACATGTTTTATTAAGGAATGTCATTATTGAATACAATTTGAAAGAGATTTTGTTTATGATATGAAGTGAATGAACTATGTGTTATGAAGATGCGTAGAAATCTAAACTAGATTTGATTTCCAGTTAAGTGAGTCAATCGCCTGAGCTGGCCACTCAAGATATTGATCCTCACTTCATTTATTTACTTCTTCCTTTATGCATTCATTGTTAAATCTACTTTTCATATGCATATAGATACATCACGAGTCACTTAGATTTCTTTGATTGTCAAAATTATCGTAGTATGATTTCATGAACAAGTGCATGCTTTATCAACTTTAAATCCTTCGGAGGTTAGTATTAGTTCTTTTATCATTTTGAATGTTTTAAGTTAATTTTGTAATTTCTTGTTGATAATAGTCATCTACAGCTTATGCTGCAGGTACCCGTAGCCACTAGATTCTGTAGCTGTTTTTACTGTTCTTGTATTTCTGTGAATTCCAGTAGAGTAGAATAGCCTGAATAGGTTTGGATAAGATAGTTTAGGAAGAATATGAGCCCTGAAGGCACATACAGTACAGTGCCATCATAAGCTTATGCTCCCTAGTTGATAATTTAATGTAGGAATGCAATGATAGAGTGTACTAGTCAGATAGGTTTACCCTTGAATTATGTTAAGTCTACAACACATTAGTTTTCCTCTACAACCAGAAACTACTTAAGCAGCATGTTCCATTCCTTCATGAGGAATCCAAGAAGTTCATCTTTACTAGCAGAGTTTTTCTCCTTGTTAGGGATTAATGTTAGTCCTGTATGAGTTTAATGTTTTATTGAATCTTGTTGTTCCCTGTGGGGGTTCTGACAAACCCTAGTAATGAGTACATGGGAAGGGTAAGAAAGTTATTCATGGGGGTGCTAGCCCTAGTACATGCATGTCTAAGGAAAACCTTGAAAGTACCCATAAGAAGAATGCAAATAAAAAAGGAAATAAGAAAGACCCTCACACTTACAAGGGTAAAGATTTGGGTACAAACCCCTCTCAAACCCCTAATCTCCATTCTGGTAAAACCATTGGGAATAGGGATCAAGATTCCCCATAGAATATCTTGTTATCTCTGAAAGAGAATGGTGGGGCTTCCAATAAGGGGTCAGGAAAGAAAACTAAAACTGCCAAAATAAAGTTTGCCTCTGCCAAGGTGAATTTAGATGCTAGGTTTGTTGATCAAGAGGACAACACCTATCAACAAAATGCTGCTACAAGAGAAGATCTGCAAGGATAGCTAAGGCTAACATGCAAAAGAATAACAAAAGAACAAAACATATGAAGAATGTGGATGTCTCAATAGAAGATATTGTTTCTAACACCCTATCTAATGACAACCCTGATTTGGTTGATGAGATGGAAGAGGACTTTGATTTTGACCTTGTTAAGGAGCCCCAGATTGATAGGGATGAAGGTGAGATTGGTGACCCTGATCAACATATTCAACTTGAAGAGATGGAGGTTAGGACTGAAGGGAACTTCCAGTTTAACCAAGGATATGATGTGGGGGGTAATTCCTTTGGAGAGAATTATTTTGAAGATGTTGGTAATGACATAGGGACTTTTGAAAAAGGCTTGAATAATTCTGATAAGAACAAAAAAGACTATAGAGATTTTGAGTTGAATGAGCTGTCTGTTAGATTGGAGAAAATTGAGGAAGTTTTGAATAGGAGAGTGACTGTATTACCTGTCAGAACAATTGGACTAACATGTATGACATGCTTCAGATTTATCAGCACAGAATTGTGAGGCTGGAAAAAGGTCTTAAAGATCTAGCCAAATTTTCTAATGACATAATGAGGAGGACTACTTCTGAGGTTAAATAAATTTAGAATCAAATTGAGAAATGCAAATCTCTGCAGGTTAAGGAGGTGGAGGCTGGTAAAAGACAGAAGATTGAAAGTCACAAAAGTACATCTTCCTGGGAGGAGATGATGGACAAGATGCGCAAGGATTGGAGCATGCATTTCTAATATTTAGTCTTATGTTTTCTGGTTGGTTTTTTGATATGGGTTGTTATTTCAAAACTATTGTTTTCTTGCTATGTTTTGTTTGTTTCCCTGGTCTGGATGGGTTATTTTGAGGGTGGAATGATAGCTTGTTACTTAAGCCTCTGTTTTATTGGTGCTCTGATGGTATTTGGTTCCATGGCCCTTTATGGGTTATTATTAGGGAATTTGATGTTGTGGTGGTCTATTTTTTGTTGACTGTTTAGTTTTTTCTCGAGACTGGTTTTGCTGTACTTTTGCTGTAGTGGTAGTTCTCTTGGTACCCTGGGCCTATATGGGTTATTATCAGGGTTTTATGTTGTAATGTTGGACTGTTAGACCTTCTACTGTATGGGACTGGGACCCTTTTCCCAGCTAAACTTAATAAAAAACAATAGTAAATGTTAATGTGTATCTAGAAACTGGAGTTTTCCTGAAGTAAGCAATTAAATAATACAAATAAAGATGCCATTTAGTGATGGAAATTTCATATCAAAATCATATTAATATCTACTAATATCTCTCTATCAATAAAGATGCCATTTAGTGATGAAAAGTTTGATCTATTCTTTGGATAAATCACCTTTGCATGCTTTTCAGGGTAATCTTACAATGCTTCTTTTGTGATCTTGGTTTCATTTTAATTCTTATTATGTACCTTTAATTTTTTTAAGCATATTGTGAGTGATAAAATGAGGTTAGAACATAAATATAAAACATACAAATAGTCCATTTAAACCTACATTAAATAAAAACACCTCAAGATAAAGTAAAGGATTAGCAAAGCCAATGAGAAACAAGAAA
Source organism: Cunninghamia lanceolata (assembly GCA_027924645.1). Lineage (NCBI taxonomy): Eukaryota > Viridiplantae > Streptophyta > Pinopsida > Cupressales > Cupressaceae > Cunninghamia > Cunninghamia lanceolata. The sequence continues at coordinate 14,823,477 of BSBN01000194.1, read as the reverse complement.
TCTCTCACCAACACCAATCCTTGTTGCACCAAAGTGGTTGTGCTCAATGGGATTTGTGTTGTTGAGAGGATGTTGGTTGCTAAAACTAGCAACATAATAATGCATTCAAGTAGTTGACTGATGAAAATATCTTACATGTTGAGTTATTTATAGATTTGGAAAATGGAGGATCAATGGATGAGATTGATTCTTGAGATCAATGGCTAGGGCTTGTTGAAAGGGAAGAATGTATGAGAGGCCACCAAGTGTCACCTTGTGATAGGTACACATGATGAGGCCCACGATCCAAGGGATTTGGAGGGCTAGGGTTTTCTAGGAGAAGATGGAGGGCGGAAATCGAAAAAGTAGATTTTTGGAGCTGTGTGCTTGCATTGAGGCATGTACAAGATTGTCTTGGCTAATCATGATTTAGATTGTACAAATGATTAGCTTAGATAATTAAATATATATTTTACTTAACTAATGTTTCCAGGGGAAATGATACATTAAATAAATATTTGTGTATTTATTAATTTTTGGGGGAATGATGAAGGGACAGTTGATTTAATTAAATAAATGCTGATTTTATTTGATTAAAGGCCAAAACATTAGAAAAGAGCTGAATATGTTTAATTAGTTAAATAAATAACTAGGATTTATTTAATTAATGTTGGGAGGATACTTATATTGGTTAATTAAATAAGTGGTTTTATTTAATTAACACTAGAAGGGAAGATATGTAGGATTTAAATCAGGTGATGTTAGGACATTTTTAGATTTAGGTGTCTACATTTTGCCACTTTTTGACATGGTGTTGCGACCAAAATAAGTAACAACATTCCAAAGAAGATAAAATATAGTGCTTTTCAAAAGAGATGCCCTAGCCACTTAGAGGAGGAGTGACAAAGAGGAACGAGGTAGGGATGCCCCCTTGCGAGGATGTGCACTCGAAATGGATAAAAAAGATGCTAGGAAAGAAAGATGAGGATATATGATTGGATGTTAATGATGGACTTGGAGGAATTGGAGGATAACAAATTGAAGTAGGTATAGGGGAATGTTGACAATGAGAAGATTGATTAAAAAATGGAGGGGAGGGGTGAATGGATGGGGTGGATGATAAGCATGCTACTCAGTTGAGAAACTCATGTTTGATTTAGCACTTGACATTATGCATAGCGTATAAAGACCATGATGATGATGTGTCTCGTGCATAAAAGAATGACTCAAAATAAAAGGTAACAAGAAAGCATATGTTGTGGAAATATGTTACAAGAAACATCATAGATATAAGACAAAATGATAAAACACACAAGCAAGCATGCATAAACGATACAAAGACAAATAAGATTTTGCCCCTAGTCAAGCTAAAAATTGATGATTGATTAATAATGATGATAGTGTTGTTGATGTGGGAACAATATATCTCGAGAACAACATGGGGATTAGGAATGATATATCCTGATGATGATTTAATTTGAGTTGATCAAGATTTATAGCAAGGTTGGGAACAAAACTGATGAATAATTTTGGATAATTTATGGGATTGCTTGAAAAGATTTATGTGGATTAGGATTGCTTGTGTTGGATTGGACTATTGTGGGTAGATGTGAATACTACATTGTATTGTGGTTGGATAACCTTTTTCTTGGAACCAATGATAAGGGAAAACCAAGTCTAGAGACAAGGACAAAATGGAATTGGATGAAAGGATTAAGGGATTTTTGATAGTGGATGGAGTGGAGGGGGATTCATGATGGATGGATGGAGGAGTATACGATGGGATCTCCAAGGACTACATTGCATAGGAATAACATGCTCCACTCTAGATATGCTACTCATGATGCTATGTTGTGGAGCTTGTGATAAGATATATTGGGTATACCAGGAGGTGTCCAAAGCTTGTTTCAACATTGTGCCCTTGTCCTTATCAAGGTTGAAAGTGGGAAGGGAGGATGGATTGGATATGATGGGGTGGATATAATGGATAGGTATGATAGGATAGGAGAGGCCAAGCTCCCAAATGTAGGGTGCTCAAAGGTAGCCAATTTATGCATGACACCCAAGAATGGGTTTCCATCATGGTATGCATCTAAACTACCATAAGAATCCTTTTCACCATTGGATCTTTTTTTTTTCTCTTTACTTCTTTTTTGAATTTTTCTAATTTTTAATTTTTTCTTAATTTTGGGATAGGATGGATGGATGGGGATTTAGGATTTTTGGACTCAAGTGTTTGTTTCCATGGCAAGTTGATAATATCCATTTCTGAATAACTGTTGCATATATACCATGTTGTTGGAAACCTTGTTGATTGCTAAGTTAACTTCTCCAACAATGTAAACACAATACCATTGTAGCCCCTATGTCTAGTGGATGCTGCAAAGGAAAATGGAATGGAAGGCAGGTTGGCTGAAGGATGGATGGATTATGCAAAAGCTATTGAAATGCACAAGACAACTGAGAGGGGGTTGAATCAGTTGTAACCAAAACTTAACTTCTTTCAAACATCAACTCATTAACCACTTAATTACTGTTATTATGATTTAACCATGAAAGCATGAAATCAGAAACTTAAACACATTTACACATTCAACACATGAGACACAAGATTTTTACGTGGAAAACCCAATGAGGGAAAAACCATGGTGAGGATTAACTCACAATATAAATGATATATCAAAATTTACAACAAGGCTCACTACCTTAGGGCTCATTGCACAAAATGCTCACTGCAAAAGAAAGAGGCTCATTGCCAAGAGAAGAGGCTCACTGCCAAGGTTTAGCTCACTACCGAGTTGGTAAACTAAGATAGTAGTATCTACACCATGCCAGGGTTTAGTTCTATTGAAGCACATTGATTCTTCTTCTTTTATGCCTTCTTTACACAAACATACTTATCTTCGCATCATTTCGTCATCACTTCTTATTCACGACTTTATTACATGTATTTATACAATTCATCAACCTTAGAATGTACATCAAGGTCGGCATTACAATCATCAACCATTGGAACAATCTCCAAGGTTAGCGTACATACATACATTAGAATAGGTCTGGACTTAAACAGATTTGCAAAGGAAAATAATGAATGCGGACCACACCACACCTTAGCTAGGACTCAAATGCAATCTCCCACACAACAACACACTTCCACAATCTCCAACGCATAACCACAAGTAGTGAAAACAACCAGGTCAGCCAAGATTGGTGTTAACACTAAGACCTTTAGGAACACGCTTCAGCCATGATCTGAATTACACTTTGTGGACCAATCGAAAAGTAGGAACATGATCTACAGACATCCACAAGCACGTTGCAATAACCAAGAACTTCCGCACAACCCCCAAACACTCTATCCAAAAGATTCTTCAAACCGGATCACTTAAACATTACTGTTAACCACTGTCATGAAGGAAAAATATGAACCATTTCAACTAAAGTCACATAACATCGTCCCAGACTTAATCCTAGAATTGTAGACTATAAGACTTAACTGAGGAGAAATGCATAGCAGAATACATTCTCCCTATCACCATTGAATACTCAGAATTTTTTTTTTTACTCTGGTGAACATAACTCACTCAAATCTTCACATCAGAGGCTCAAACCTGAAATATAGCAACTACAGACATCCCTTAGCATAACTTCCAAACTGTAGAGAAAGATATTCATTCTATAGGATATGTGGAGCAAAACACTGCATTGTTCTGGTAGATAGAACAATTATGCAATTGTACTAACTTCTCAAACTCTTTCTCAGACTCATCCAAATAACTTCCTTAGATGCTAACCTTAGGTGTTGACATCAATGACAACACTTACTGCTCATACTTGCAACAAAAGGTGGGATTAAAGGTGTGATTATGAAAAAGGGGTGGATAGAAGGCACGAGGAAATTGCATGGGATGAAAGGGAACTAGGACCAAAATTTACACACATCATGCTACATTCTATGATTGGATGATGGATTTTGAAGCTTTGAATTGGGATTTGGAATTTTGGGTGTATGGGATTTGGGATGCATATGGATGCTTGATTTTAGATTTTAGGATCGGGATGGGGGATTATGGGATTGGGATGAGGGATTTTTTGATTGCTGATTTTGGGATTTATGGACCCAAATGGATTTGAACTTAGTATTGTGATGTTGGGATTGGGATTTAGGATTGCAAGATTAGATTTTGGATGGGGGATAGGGATTTGTGGTCAGGGAGATAGAATTAGATTTTGGAGATGTAGATTTAGATGCTCCACTTAGAGTCATTGCCTCTTTTGGTTTTGGGACCCATATTGCTTTTGTGTTTCCATTTTGATTCGGAGGCCCAGGTGGCATTTTAGATCCATCATGATATTTGACCTTATTTTGAGTTGATATTGCATGTTGATACTTCGCAACATGGGGGTCCTTGGATTCTTGTGGGATATTTGCTTCATATGCAAATGCATCCAAATCACTTCCAAAGTTGATTTTATAATCCCATGGAGAGATATTATCTTGGAATCCCATCAATTTCATGATTGCTTCATCATGTTGGAATAAGTCTAGTGATGTGTGCAGTCATTGATCTTGATCAATTATTTTAGGTGATGGATGGTCAAGTTTGGTGGGAGGGATAGCGATGTCCATGAAAGGATTAGTGACAGTAAAATTTTTGTAGGAGTGATGGGAGGAACTATTTTGATGTTGGAAGAAGCTTCCTTAGGATTTTCAAAGATTTTACCAATATCTTTAGATTGTTCATCTTGAGATTTGTAGCTAATTCCCTGAAATCCTTGATTTTCTTTGACATGTACGAGCTCTAAGATTTCTTGATCATGAAGGCCTAATCCTTTACCTTGATAGTTCATTCGCTAACACATTTTATTTGTGATGGGATACTTGTTTCTTTGGAGATAAGATGTGAATCCATCTTTAGATAGGAAGGCTATGAGAAAACCACATCGGACAAAGGTGGTGGAACTAAGGGGATATGATTTTGGTTCAAGGATGATATGAATGGGGATGCTTTGATCTTACAGGTGTATGGGATCATGAAAGAAACTAGCTTGGGTGTTTGAGTCTTGATTTGGTTGGGAACAAGTTTGTGGATGCTTTGCAACAAGCTCTTGACATATATTGATTTTTTGGATGACATGATGGAGGAGTGCCATTTTGCTTTGACATCCTTGTTAATGATAAATGCATGGATAGACTCTTTGAGTTGGGCATATTAATGGGCGAGTAGTTTTTGATGCTTATGGATTTTAAATTTGATGGACTTGATGGACCTTCAAAAAGGTTGTTATTTATTTTCCCACATAGGTAGACTTGTAGGGATGATGGTATTAGGAGGCTCTTGAATTTTGATATGCTTTAGGTGGATGATTGTGTTGTCAACAACACACTTGGATTTGTTAAAGTGGGATGGCATGGGATTGATGGCATTTAATGACTCCACAAATTTTATTTTTCTTTTATGCTTAGGATTTGTTGCTAGTAGTCCTTGGAGGAAATCCATCAGGACAAAATTGTATATGAGATAGTATTAGATTGTAGATAGTATGTTTCATGGGATTGGTTAGATTGTAAAAGTGTTGAGGATGAAAGGTTTGCAAAGGTGGAAGCTAAAAGGTGCTCATGTGAGGTGGGATTTGAGGTATGGATTTGTGTTTAGGGACTTGGGCTAGAGTGGTGTTTCTCTTATCAAAGGTACCAAAGGGACGACTAATAGGTATGTGATGAGGATTGGCGTGATATCTAGTGCTAGTTGGTTCTTGGTCTAGAGGCTTTTGATTGCTCATGGGTTATCAATTGAAGCTTATGGAAAGCTTGCTTGTGATGATGTCATCAAATGAATAATCGGGATATTCATCTTGGTCTACAAGACTATCATCATCATCTTTAAAAGGATTTTTAGCATGGGTATATTGAGGGGACTCATTAAAATTAAATGGATGCATGATTTATATTTGAAATTTGGAAGATTGGATGATGTCAGATGAGGATTGGATTATGATTTAATTTCTTTTTGGGTGACTTAGGAGGATGTGATTTTGATACGATTTGAAGGATGTGATTTGATTTGGGATTTGGATGATTTGATGATTTTAGATTTTGAAGGTTGGGAACTTAAGATTTGATTTGATATTGAAAGATTTTGGATTTTGGTTTCAAGATTTGCTGGAAGTGATTTTTGATATTTGGATTGATATGAGGTCTAGGACCCAAATGGTTTGATTGTGGATGAGTTTGAATTCAAGACTTGGGATGGTTGATTTGGATGGTTATTGGTTGTGTGGATGGGATTTGGTATTGGATGCGGATGAGGTCTAGGACCCTATGTAGCTTAATGATGGGATTGATCAATGCCAAATATTGTGAGGTGCTTTATGTTGGATTTGATTAAGGTAAAAGACCTTTTGCAACTTGATGTATTTGATTAAATTTTGATTTGGATTTGATGATTGATGGATTGGGTGATTTGGGTTGAATAGATTAGGTCAAGGACCCTAGGTGATTTTGGATTTTATTTGAGGCACAATATTTGGGAATGTGATGTTGATTTGGTTTTGGATGTCGTTTGATGCACAAGGTCTAGGAACTTATGGAGTTTTATGAAGGATTGATTTTGATTTGATGATTGGATGGTTGAGTTGGGAAACAAGGTTTAAAACCTCAAGGAACTTAATGGTTGATTTAGGATTTAGAGGGTTCGATTGTGGATTATGGTTTATGGATGAGGTTTGATGTGCGGGATCGGTTTAAGGTCTTGGTAACTTGATGAAGGATTTGATTAAGGTCAACGATATACAACGCTTGATGATTGGTTAGATCAAGGTCAATGATGCATGTCACTTGATAATGGATTGAATTTTGATTGGTTTTAGATGGTGGGTGGATTTGATTTTGATTTTGATTTAGTGTAGATGAATATTGGGTTTGATTTTGGGGTTGGTGTTGGATGATTAATTAGTTGAAGATTTGGTTTAAGAAAGATGCAAGACTTTAAGTGGGTTGGTTGATTTGGATTAATGGATGAGGGTGAGGGAGGACTTAGGAAATGTTCAATTTTAGTTTTAGGACCTTAGAATGTTAGAATAGACTTGGTGATTGATGGTTTTATTTGGGATGAATTGAGAATGGATGTAGATGTCAGATTTGACTTATGATTTGCATGAGGATTTTCATGCAAGGTGATGGTGTTTGAATTTTATTTCATGGTTTTGATTTCAATATTGAGATTTAAGAGGATTTTTTAGACCTTTAGACTTGTTTGATTTTGGTTTTTCAAGGTTTTTACAAATGTTTTTGGATTTTTAGGAGGGTTTATAGTTTTTTCACAATTGAAAACACACCAAACACACCAACAAGCCTAGTTTATTTAAGAAGTGTATACACTTGTAAGCCCACCATTAATACCTTGTCTAGGTGTAAAAACTAGGGCCCATGAGGAGGCACTAACTACTTTTGATCCTCAAGATCACACAATGGTGTGAGAGGAGAGCATACATGACCTACAATCTCATTTCTAGGGTCTGGTGCTAACTATTGTACCTTGCACACACACCCCCATTTTGCCTTGGCAAAATAAGAATGCCCTTTTTTCCTCCTTTTTTACTTTGAGTTGACTTGAATTTTCCTTTGGTTTTAATGTTTCATTTGCTTTTCATTGCTTCTTTATTTATCTAGTCCTTGTTAGACTTTTGGGGTTTTTTGTGCTAGCATGACAATAGAATCATCCCTAAAATCTTGACATTTTACTTAGTCACTTTGCTTTGTGGATTAGACACCTAAGGCAGACTTTTAAAGTTGGTCATCTTGACATGACTGTAAAGAAATATCTGACGTCCTAACCTCTTTGTAGACCATTGTCAGGGCTCGTACATCACCCTTGTCAAAATTTTGAAGTTAGTCATCTTGACATGACTGTAAAGGAATCTTTGAAACTTTGATGCTAGGTATGTGTTATGGGACTTTTTCCCCAAAATGGAAAAGAAAGATATTTTATGAATAAGCCTTTAAATTATAAGAGGATAAAGTTTATTTAACTCTTTATAATTAAAAGGAGATTGGAAAAATAAAGGATATTATGATCCTTTGGTTAAAATGAAGATAAATAAAGAATATTTATAGAAACCCCTTTTAAAAGGGAGGAATTATTATGTTTATGAAATAATTATTAATGATAACCTTTGTAAAAGGGTGTGATTGTTTAGAAAACACCCCTTAAAAGGTTGTATAAGGCATTTATGTGAGACTTGGAAAGGACATGGAAATCACTCAAGGAAGAAGAAGGTGGTTTTGGTGGGCTATGGGCATTGGAGAAGGGGCACATAGTGTGTGTCCAACTCGAGGTATAATGTACACTTGGGATTATTCTAGCTAGGGTTGATGCTTGGGAAGCATGTGTGTTGGTTCTGAATAAGAACTGGTTTGTGCTTGGGAAGCACATGTGTTGGTTCTGAATAAGAACTAGTTCCTCCTAGAATGTGCCATAGCTATGAGGGCCAAAACTACTGAAATCTTCCTAGGGTGAGAGTGGCTGATCCAAGTGCTTAGTGATTCAGATAAGTACTAAACTTATTGCTAATAAAAGATTTTAGAATTATTATATATGTGGGTTTTGATGTTAATATGATTATGTTATCCAATTTGCTTTGTTAATGAATTAATTTAGAGTTTTATTAAATTATCATATGTTTGTAATTTATCTTTGTTATTTACACACCATTTAATATTTATAATTAACTTAACTCTAGTGTTAAATATATTTAAATTTGTTGTTGATGATTAAATAACTTTGAGGAAAAGTAGCGTTATAGTATGGGATTTGACCTAACCCTGACTTACCCTTGGCTCTGCATTAATGGAATTTTGTCTATGCATGTGAGATTTGGGTTTTATAGTTATTTGCCCTAATTTCAATTGCTTTTTCTATTTGTTTTTTACTTCCTTGGTGCTATGGTGATTCATGATCTTTGCAACCTTCATGTGGATTTAGATTTGCTAGTGCACCTTGTTTGATTTCTCATTTCCATTTGTGACTACTTGTGCGTGTTGGTGACATGGTTGTTCTCAAGTTTTTTTATCATCGCTCTTACTAAGTAGGGCTTTAAAACTTTTTCTAGTTCTTAAATGGTGCTTTTGTTGTGTGTTTGATGTATGTGGTTTAGTGTTTACTTGTGCTTTGTTCTTGCCTTATTTCCTTCTAAATTTAGTATTTTGGGGTTTGATTTTGTTATTTTTAACTCATTGTGTGTTCTTCATTTTGACCTCTTTATTTTCCTCCATTTTGTATCTTTCACACCTTTTGAGGTTGTTTGCATCTAATGTCATACCTTCATTTGCCCTTTATCAGGCTGAGGGATTCTTTTTTCCCTTTTTCCATTTTGGTGTGATATTTGTAGGATCCACAATCCTCGAATCCTAACACTCTATAGTTTCTTGATCTTTCAGAATTGATCGATTAGGCCTGCCCTTATTTGGTTTCCTTTTAGGTAGAGATTTCTCGATAGCTTCGACTCCCAACCCCTTGATAGCTACATAAATCCTCAGAGTTGGTGGGATAGAGGTATCCATTTTTTTCTCCCATTTGACATGGTTTCAGTGACATCTCTGACTCCCAGTCCTCGATGACTCTTTTGTTATACTTCTTGTGGGCCTCGGTGTTTCAAAATGATTTGATTTTGGGTATGACTTATTTGACATCCTTGACCTCTAATCTCTGCCATGTATTCTCTCATATCCGTCTTAGGATCAATGCGTCAGAGCGATTCATTTCACATGATTTTTGGTATGACTTACTTGGGATCCCTAATTCTTGATAACTCCCTTTGATTCATTCCTTTTGGGATTAGCCTCAAGGTTAGGTTAATATTTTGGTGCCTTTGTAGCGTGGGTTCTTTGATAGGCTTGAACTCCATGTCTTGGTACCTTCCCCTTAATGTGCTTTATACCTATGTGTCAGAATCTCCTCTTTTATCATGCATCAGACTTCTATGATCCCTGATACCAAGGGATGAATCACGACGGGATCCCGAAGCCTAACTCCCTAATTACATAGAAGCAATAAGGTGATTCTAAAGCATAAACACCTAAGTGTAACTAGAAGCTAATTTTTTAAAAAATATCAATGCAAATTTTTTCCTATGCTATAATAGACTACTCACTCATATTTTGATGATTATCATGGAATAGTTTAAGCTTCCTAATGGATGGTTTTTGCTTGGTGTATGTAGTGCTATGCAAGATGATCCTCTGCAGAGAAATTAAGTACATATACAAAGGGTACCACCACTATTCCAAGATGCTTTCTCCCTACAATGAGATAGGGGATACAAACTTGGGGCATGTCAATGTCTAAGAATTCTTACAAAGGCTATATAAGGAAGGTGAAAAAACCTTCCAAGCATAGTGTATAGCTACCTCAGGGTTGATCCAAGTTGTTGCTTTTCTTGTCTCCTTATAGTCATGTAAGTTGGTCATGGCCTTGGCTAAGAGATATGATTAGAAGCAAAAGAAAGTATTTGGCCCAGTGGGACAAGTGGTACTAGACATTAATGTATAAATGATTGAGAGGATCTTTGGACTCCCCACCTATGCACTCTATGACAAGATGGATATGAAGCATGCCTTAGACTGCTATGAGAAAAAGATAAGTATTGCAATAGACTTCATTAACCAAAACTTTCTCCTAGTACAAAGAAAATCTACACTCAAGATGGCAAAGGTGCAACATAGGAGTGAGCTGAAAGAAGATGCCAAAGATGCCATCACTCTTTTGAGTAGGATGTATGGATTGCCTAATGCCAAGGAATTTTATCCTTGGATGTGTTATTTTTATTTGAAGATGATAGAAAATAAGAGGATAGATTGGGCAACCATCATCACTGACCAACTCCATGAACAACTAATGGATGTATTGGAATTCAAAAGATTCCACATGACCTCCTATTTGGTGTATCTCCTTGCCTACCGAGTTGATTTCCAAGGATTGAAGAAGGTTAGCAGCCTCCATTTGGGAGAGTCTTCAATTTTCAAACATTATATCTCTAGCTTGAGCTTAAAGAGAGCTTTCAAATAAGAGGATAGATTGGGCAACCATCATCATTGACCAACTCCATGAACAACTAATGGATGTATTGGAATTCAAAAGATTCCACATGACCTCCTATTTGGTGTATCTCCTTGCCTACTGAGTTGATTTCCATGGATTGAAGAAGGTTAGCAGCCTCCATTTGGGAGAGTCTTCAATTTTCAAACATTATATCTCTAGCTTGAGCTTAAAGAGAGCTAAAAGAACTACTATATTGTCAAGGATGCATTCATTTATGCCATAATCAAAGGATTAGAGAATGATTATGCAAAAAGAATGTCTCTGGAGGTAATTAGTGAGTTGGTGAATTAGGGTAGTTGGTATATCCAGTTCAAGACATCCTCCTACATCAGGGTTGTTGGCTTTCACAAGGCACCCTACAAGCTTCCAATGTAACATATTGATAGGATTATTCTATTGGAGCTATGTAGGTAGATTTTTGAAATTCAAAAGTTGATAGCCAACAAGCACAAGGTTGGGTTTACTTTCCCCATCAAGATTGGGGTCTATTCCTATGCCAACATGTAGAATGCCAAAACTATAGATTTGGATATGGCTCCCTTAGCATTGACCTATATGGGGAAATAAGGAGCAGATTTGACCCCGTTGGAAAAATTAGTCCACTGATTGGTGCTTTTTATTCACATGGGTTGGCCTTAGAGGATCATTGGATAGAATTCCTAGATGAATATGAAGTAAGAATCAGGGACTATTGTAGGTTAACCTTGAATATGATCAAGGATTGCCATGTGGACAAAGTCCCCAAGGGAATGAAAGAGGATGGTAAGGTGTTGGATCCCTCCTATAATATAGATAGGGTGTTCAATGAACTTGTAAGTGATATAAACTGACCTATGGTGGAAGACTCTTCAATGAAGATCAGGGTTCAAGTGGTGATGGACAAGTCAATCATATGGTTGAGGAAACCTTATCCTATGCTTGATCCACACCCTACACCAAAGGCCTCCAAGGCTCAAAAGAAGAAAACATCAAAGCAAGGAGAATCTTCTACTCCACCAAAGATAAAGGCTACAACTAAGGAGGCAAGGCAAGAGGATCCAAGAGAAACCATGGATGCCTCCAAGAGAAGAAATACATACGTGGTAGTGGAGATTAGATCCAAGGAGTCCTATGAAGAAGAAGATCATTTTCTCCTGATAAGGAGGAGAAGAGTGGCAACTAATGCCTTGTTTACCACTGAAGTACCACTCTCATCAGCTACAGAGGGGTCAGTCCCATCATCTCAACCCACTTCTTCTCCTCCACCATCACCACCACCTTACCCTACTTAGTTTTGGTGTAGGAGCTTCAATTTACAACTATTTTTCAAATATTATATTTTAATGACCTTGTTAATTTTTGGTTTTATCTAAGGGCTTAGAAGCCATTTTTGATGTGTTGTAATAAGGACTTAGTCTACTTGATTTGACTAGTCCACTAGAAGATTTGAAAGACCTATTTTATAGGTTTTTCTATTTTAGAAACTTTTTGTTTTATTTAAAACTGCTTTTTACATTTGATTTTCTGCCTTCCTAGGCAGTTATACGGACAAGGGTAAGAGGAAGAGTTTTTAGAACTTCCTATATATCTCAGTTGTGATAAAACATGCTAATAATAAGAAAGCAAGAAGGAGTTTTTTTAAGGAAAAGAGTGTTTTTTCTGTTTTTTGCTGTTAAAACAGCCTTGGTACGGCCAAGTACGGGCTGCTTGTGAAGTGAATTTTTTTCAATGCTTTAGTTATGTGTTGAGGCTTCCATTTGCAGGTGATTTGAGGTTTTGAAACAGCTGGAGGTGTTCAATTTTTTCCTGTTTACAAATATTGTATCAAACCCTCTTTACCTAGGGTTCTGAGGCAAGATGGAGTTTTGTTCCTCTGTCTTCTGAAGGTGAACAATCATCTTGTGAGGAGATGAAGGAATTTAGATTAGTTTGCATGTTCTTGTTATTAGATAAGTTGTTCTCCTTCTTTCTCAGTGGTTGGCATGTCTCTATCTAGTCAAACAGTGACTAGTTAGTGGAGAAGAGATTTTGGGACAGCAAATGTAGAAGAAACAGTCATAGTGTTGATAAGATGGAGTTGTTGTTTTTTGTTTTAAGAGGGATACAGGTCTGTATAAGAGTTCTACACTCCAGATAAGACTCCTTAATACACCTCTTGTCCATCATCTTAAACTAGACAATCCTTGGAGGGCAATCACCAACAGATGACAGAAAAAGACAGTTTGCTGTCTTGCACGTGGTATAGTACGGCCTGCAGGGCTGATAGAGGATAAAACATTTCAAATTTTATGTTTGGTTCTTGCACTAACCAATGAAGGTCATAGAAGGTCAGTGAATGACTAATATGGTGTCAATTGTCTTTTTGTTTGCAAGGATTACTTGATCTTTAGCCTTATTTCATTAAAGACAGCAAATCTGCCGTACTTTTTATGACAGTACAGCACTGTGGTGAGTGTCAAAATAGTAACGATCTGTCATATTGGTTGCATGTGGTGTTATGATCTTTGTTGGAGGAGTTTTTGTAGTCTGAAGTCTTCTCAAAGGAGGTAAGAAGCAATGGAAACTTCAAAACTGTCATAGGACAGTCATCCTCTTATTTGCTGTCCTCTACCTTTTTAAACACTGTGTGGACTTGCACATAAGTAGTTAGTGGTTTTCTCACATTAAATGTTGGGTAGGCATTAAACATTGATGGTCATGTGAAGTCCTGGAAGGGTGTTGAAGGGTTAAGTCTTTGTTATGCTTCAAGAGAAGGGTTTCCTCTTTTACTATGCTACAAGACAGTCTTTTTGTGAACAGTCCAATATAGTTTATAACCTTTTTGTCAAAGAAACTCTTGTTGTTGCTGTCCTTAATAGATACATGGGAAGGTTATTATGAATAGTGGAATCACACTAGTTTGTTCATAAAGGCACATGATAGAAGCTTCCTTGTCTCTGTCCAAAAGACAGTCATACAGAAACTTGCTGTCCTCTGCTGTTGGAGGAGTGTAATGAGAGGTTGGGGTCAATTTCATGCATGTCATAAGTTAGTATATGTTGCTGTCCATGTTGGTAGAGGTATGGGTAGGAAAATTGTGAGTCAAACCAAGGTGGTTGTGTACAAAGGAGAGATTGAATAGCAACTCTTCAAGGTGAGAGTTGGGCAGCCTATGAGAAGGACATTGGATAGTGGTCCTAGGCTGGATAAATCTCAGTAATAGCCTTGTGTAGGCTTTGTGGTCACAAACACTTTTGCAAACCTCTAAGAAGGAAGTTTAGTTCCTTGAGTGAGATTTAAACTACTCTTACCTTACCTCTGCATCATATTGCTATTAGAGCCAATATTCTGATTGGAAGAAAGTGTATGTCAGAAGAGGAAATTGAAACAGAGGCTAGTACAATGCCTCCCAAGACAATGAGTCAAGATGCCATCAAGAAGTTGGTGGAAGAGATGGTCGAAGCAAGACTGCAAGAAGCAAAATTGCAGGAAGAGAAGAAGTCTAAAGGCAAGACTAAAGAAGAGGGAAGTTCTTCAGACACAAATGAAGAAACAGAGGCAGAAGAGGATCCTCAGGAGCAGGATATGTCTGTAGATCAGAAAGCCTTCTTGAATGCACTTAAGGGTGCTCATGGTGACAGTGGTGATCCTAAGATGGAGGTGCCTACCTTCCATGGCAAGTTGGATGGAGATGTTCTCACCGACTAGATAGAGGCTATGTGCAACTTCTTTGATTACAAAGAGTTCAATGACAGCAAAAAGGTCAAATTTGCCAAGACAAGGCTAAGAGGTTCTGCACTAGTATGGTGGAACTATATGCAAAGTGAGAGGGAGAAGATTGGGAAAAGTCCCATCACTAAATGGAATAGAATGGTGGATATGCTCAGAAGCAAGTTTATGCCACCTGACTATGAGATTCAAATCATAAGAAGATTTCAAAATTTGAGGCAAAAAGATATGGATGTGGCTGCCTACACAGAAGAATTTCATAGACTCAGTATGAGGGCCAATCATAATGAAGATGAAAAAGGGATGGTGGCTAGGTATTTGAATGGACTGAAATACAATCTGCAAGATGAGATAAGTTTGGTGTTACCAAAGACAGTGGATGAATGTTTCCTGTTGGCCTCTAGAGCTGAGGAAAAGCTGAGAAGGAAGGGTGATCAAAGTGCCAGATGTAGAGGTGGCAGAAATCAAAGAGGGAGAGGCAATTTTGGCCGTGGACAGTTCAACAAAACTGAAAATAATAGCCAGCAAGAAACACAATCAGCAACAAAGCATAGAGGAGGTTTCAGAGGTGGTAGAAATCATAATGGTAGAGGTAGAAATGGTGGAGGTGGTAGAGGACCAGGAATCTTCACTGGAAGATGTTATGGCTGCAACCAAGTTGGCCATACAATGAACAAATGTCCAGGGAAAGCCAGCAGCTCTCATGACAGTGGGAAGAGAAATCAGTTGGTGAAAGATGATGACTGTGAAAGTGTGAATCCACCGATGGGAAGTGCTGCACCTATTCTAGATGGAGAGAGTATGATGATAAAAAGGTCTATGCTGAAGATGCCTTTGAAGCAAGAGCTTCCTCAGAGAAAGAATCTTTTCAGAACCCAAGGTCTAGCCTATGGGAAACTTTGCAAAATCATAGTGGATTCAGGGTCTACTGAGAATGTGGTATCCACTAAGATGGTTGAGAAGTGCAAGTTGAAGAGGCTGCCTCATATCAGTCCTCACAGGATTTCTTGGTTAAACAAGAACCAAAGTTTTATGGTGGAGGAACAAGCTTGGGTTGAATTTGCAATTGGTGACTACAAGGACAAAGTACTATGTGAAATCATCCCTATGGATGCATGTCACCTGCTTCTTGGTCGTCCCTGGCAGTATGATGTTAAAGCTCAGCATGATGGTGAGAAGAACACTTATGTCATCACCAAGAATGGAAGGCCATTCAAAATGGATCCTTTGTTGGAGCAGCCCAGGGGAAAGGAAAATAACAGCAGTGTCATGTTAGTAAGTGGAAATGATTCCTAAATATCTTGAAGGAGAATGACAACCAGGGGTATGCCTTGGTCATGAAGCCCAAGAGTGGATCAGATCAGCAAGAACAAAAACAGAAGGAGATTCCATTGGAAGTACATCAACTTCTGGATAAGTATCAAGACCTTGTGGTAGAGGAACTTCCCAACTCCTTACCACCATGAGGGATATTAGTCATCAAATTGACTTAATACCTGGTGCTACATTGCCTAACAAGGCTGCATACAAGCTGACTCCACAGCAAAATGAAGAGCTGGCAAGGCAAATTCAAGATCTCCTGGAGAAAGGGCTGATTAGGAAGAGTCTAAGTCCCTGTGCAGTTCCTAGTGTACTGGCTCCTAAGAAGGATGGAAAGTGGAGGCTATGCACAAATTCCAGGGCCATAAACAAGATCACCATAAGATACAGATTCCCAATGCCGAGGATTGAAGATCTCTTGGATTACCTGGGAGGATCATGCTATTAATCAAAGATTGATTTGAAATCTGGATATCATCAAATCTGGATCAGACAGGGAGATGAATGGAAGACTGCTTTCAAGACCAATGAAGGTCTTTATGAATGGCTTGTTATGCCATTTGGTCTTAGCAATGTGCCAAGTACATTTATGCGCCTGATGAATGAGGTATTAGTTGAATTCATTGGTAAATTTGTTATTGTTTATCTTGATGACATACTAATCTTCAGCAGGACAAGGGAAGACCATGTGAAGCATGTTGGTCAGGTGTTGGAGAAGCTGCATGAGCACAAGTTGATGATCAACTTAGACAAATGTGAGTTCATGAAAACTGAACTTGTATACCTGGGATTTGTCATTTCTAATGGCTGTTTGAAGATGGATCCCTCTAAGGTTGAGGCTATTCTCAGTTAGCCTACCCCAAAAACAGTGGGAGATGTGAGAAGTTTCCATGGATTGGCGACTTTCTATAGGAAGTTTATCAGAGGTTTCAGTCACATTAGTGCTCCCATCCTCAACACCATCAAGGGTGGAGTCAAATGTAGATTCCAGTGGACAAAGGATGTTGATGATAGTTTTGAGTTGTTGAAAACAAAGGTGGCTGAGTTACCTACCTTAGTACTCCCTGATTTTGATAAGGTATTTGTTGTTGAGTGTGATGCAAGTCAGCAAGCTATTGGTGCTATTCTTAGCCAAGAAGGACATCCAGTGGCATTCTTTTCAGAAAAGTTGAATGAAGCCAAGCAAAGGTATTCTACCTATGACTTAGAACTCTATGCAATGGTGCAAGCTCTTAAGAAGTGGCAACATTATTTGCTGCCCAAGGAATTTATTGTGTTTACTGACAATCATGCTTTAAGCTTTCTTAACAGTCAAGAAAAATTGAACCATAGACATGTTAAATGGATGGAACAGCTACAAGTTTATACTTTCACAATTAAGCACAAAAGAGGTGTCTCTAATAAGGTAGCTGATGCATTGAGTAGGAGGTTGCTTCTTGTTCATGAAATTCAGTTAGAAAGCATGGGTATTGACTGTTTAAAAGAGCTGTATAAAGAAGATTCTGATTTCAAAGAGGCTTATGATGTTTGTGTGAACTTGGCTAACACATTCCATGGAGAGTATGCAGATTTTGTTTTGCAGGAAGGCCTCTTGTTTAAGGGCAATTTGTTGTGTGTTCCTAAGTGCTCTATGCGGGACAACATCATCAAGGGGAAGCATAATGGTTCTTTAGGAGGACATTTTGGCTTGGACAAGACACTAGAACAAGTCACAAGGTTCTATTTTTGGCCAAAGGTGCAATCAGATGTGAGAAAATATGTAGCTAGCTGTGCAATCTGTCAAAGAGCCAAAGGTGTGTCTTCAAATGCAGGTCTATACCAGCCCCTGCCCATTCCCAACAAACCTTGGGAAAGTATCAGCATGGATTTTGTGCTTGGGTTACCCAGGACAGCCAGAGGGGTGGATAGTGTGTTTGTCATTGTTGATAGGTTCAGCAAGATGGCTCATTTTGTGCCATGTAAATGCACAAATGATGCATCTCATGTTGCAGGTCTATTTTTCAGAGAGGTAGTAAGGATGCATGGTTTACCATTGTCCATTGTAACTGAGAGAGATTCTAAGTTTGTAGGTCACTTCTGGAGGACCTTGTGGAAGAAGCTGGGCACACAATTGTCCTTTTCATCAGCCTACCATCCACAAACTGATGGTCAGACTGAAGTGGTCAATAGGTCTCTTGGAAACCTTGTAAGGTGCCTTACAAAGCAGCATGGTTTGGCATGGGACTTGGTTATCAGTCAAGTTGAATATGCCTACAATGATTCAAGGAATAGGAGCATTGGTAAAAGTCCTTTTGAGATAGTTTATGGCTTTCATCCAAGAGGGCCACTTGAGCTGAAGGATCTCCAAGGTTGGGATAGAAGGAGTGCACTTGGTGAAGAGTTTTCTGCCTCCATGAAAACAGTTCATGATCAAGTCAAGTTGCAACTAGAAAAATTAGTCACAAAGTACAAAGAAAAGGCAGATTTGAAGAAAAGAGAAGTACAGTTCAAAGTTGGTGACTTAGTCATGGCATATCTGAGGAAAGAGAGGTTGCCAAAGGGTCAACCAACTAAACTCCTGATGAAGAAGATTGGACCTTGCAGGATAGTGCACAAATTCGGTCCAAATGCCTATGAGATTGAACTACCAGATGGCCTGGGTATCTCTCCTATTTTCAATGTTTGTGATCTTTTTCCTTTCAGACCTCCATTGCCAGATGAAAGTGGATCAGATGTGGTGCTTGAAGATGCTGATTGGATCAAGGATTTGCCTCCAAGCAAACCTTTACAGTTGGAGTCCATTCTAGATTCCAAAGTTATCAAGAAGACTCGGAGGGGTGTCTATAAGGACTACTTAGTGAAATGGAATTATCTCCCTGAATCAGAGGCCACCTGGATGACTGAAGTAGATATTCTGAAGCATGGCATGACACTTCAACAATTGGCAACTCAAGGGACTTGAGTTTTTCACACAGGGGGAGTATGGTGCAGGAGCTTCAATTTACAACTATTTTTCAAATATTATATTTTAATGACCTTGTTAATTTTTGGTTTTATCTAAGGGCTTAGAAGCCATTTTTGATGTGTTGTAATAAGGACTTAGTCTACTTGATTTGACTAGTCCACTAGAAGATTTGAAAGACCTATTTTATAGGTTTTTCTATTTTAGAAACTTTTTGTTTTATTTAAAACTGCTTTTTACATTTGATTTTCTGCCTTCCTAAGCAGTTGTACGGACAAGGGGAAGAGGAAGAGTTTTTAGAACTTCCTATATATCTCAGTTGTGATAAAACATGCTAATAATAAGAAAGCAAGAAGGAGTTTTTTTAAGGAAAAGAGTGTTTTTTCTATTTTTTGCTGTTAAAACAGCCTTGGTACGGCCAAGTACGGGCTGCTTGTGAAGTGAATTTTTTTCAATGCTTTAGTTATGTGTTGAGGCTTCCATTTGTAGGTGATTTGAGGTTTTGAAATAGCTGGAGGTGTTCAATTTTTTCCTGTTTACAAATATTGTATCAAACCCTCTTTACCTAGGGTTCTGAGGCAAGATGGAGTTTTGTTCCTCTGTCTTCTGAAGGTGAACAATCATCTTGTGAGGAGATGGAGGAATTTAGATTAGTTTGCATGTTCTTGTTATTAGATAAGTTGTTCTCCTTCTTTCTCAGTGGTTGGCATGTCTCTATCTAGTCAAACAGTGACTAGTTAGTGGAGAAGAGATTTTGGGACAGCAAATGTAGAAGAAACAGTCATAGTGTTGATAAGATGGAGTTGTTTTTTTTTGTTTTAAGAGGGATACAGGTCTGTATAAGAGTTCTACACTCCAGATAAGACTCCTTAATACACCTCTTGTCCATCATCTTAAACTAGACAATCCTTGGAGGGCAATCACCAACAGATGACAGAAAAAGACAGTTTGCTGTCTTGCACGTGGTATAGTACGGCCTGCAGGGCTGATAGAGGATAAAACATTTCAAATTTTATGTTTGGTTCTTGCACTAACCAATGAAGGTCATAGAAGGTCAGTGAATGACTAATATGGTGTCAATTGTCTTTTTGTTTGCAAGGATTACTTGATCTTTAGCCTTATTTCATTAAAGACAGCAAATCTGCCGTACTTTTTATGACAGTACAACACTGTGGTGAGTGTCAAAATAGTAACGATCTGTCATATTGGTTGCATGTGGTGTTATGATCTTTGTTGGAGGAGTTTTTGTAGTTTGGAGTCTTCTCAAAGGAGGTAAGAAGCAATGGAAACTTCAAAACTGTCATAGGACAGTCATCCTCTTATTTGCTGTCCTCTACCTTTTTAAACACTGTGTGGACCTGCACATAAGTAGTTAGTGGTTTTCTCACATTAAATGTTGGGTAGGCATTAAACATTGATGGTCATGTGAAGTCCTGGAAGGGTGTTGAAGGGTTAAGTCTTTTTTATGCTTCAAGAGAAGGGTTTCCTCTTTTACTATGCTACAAGACAGTCTTTTTGTGAACAGTCCAATATAGTTTATAACCTTTTTGTCAAAGAAACTCTTGTTGTTGCTGTCCTTAATAGATACATGGGAAGGTTATTATGAATAGTGGAATCACACTAGTTTGTTCATAAAGGCACATGATAGAAGCTTCCTTGTCTCTGTCCAAAAGACAGTCATACAGAAACTTGTTGTCCTCTGCTGTTGGAGGAGTGTAATGAGAGGTTGGGGTCAATTTCATGCATGTCATAAGTTAGTATATGTTGCTGTCCATGTTGGTAGAGGTATGGGTAGGAAAATTGTGAGTCAAACCAAGGTGGTTGTGTACAAAGGAGAGATTGAATAGCAACTCTTCAAGGTGAGAGTTGGGCAGCCTATGAGAAGGACATTGGATAGTGGTCCTAGGCTGGATAAATCTCAGTAATAGCCTTGTGTAGGCTTTGTGGTCACAAACACTTTTGCAAACCTCTAAGAAGGAAGTTTAGTTCCTTGAGTGAGATTCAAACTACTCTTACCTTACCTCTGCATCAGGTTTCCATCACAACCTCCCCCACCACCTCAATCTCAACTGCATCCTCGAATGACTCCACCTCCAAGTATGTTAGAAATGAAGGTAAACAACTATAGAATGGAAATTTGATTAAGATTGTTATAGCTATTAATCCAATGCAGAACTGAATGGAGATTATAGGAAATCAAATTAGTAATACAAAGAAATAAAGGAACAAAAGAATTGAACACATAACATTGTCTTTACATGGAGAAACCCTTTTAGGAAAAAACTCCACATAAGAAGAGATGCCCCAGTCTATATTAACTTCAAAAGAGTTTACAATACAAAACTATCAACCTCCTTTTTAGTCTTCAATCCAACAGTGCTTGTTTTTCCAGTCTAAACTCTCTACACTTCTCATACACATCTGTAATACAATATCCTCATAAAGGGGTTGCCTTCTAGGGAAAGAAAAGCCAACATAACCTCTATCGTCAGATCTGTAACCTAATGATGAACAGTCTAGATTTACAATGAAAAATATATAAAATGTGGCTTTCAAGGGTGCTATCCATGAACCCCACCATGGTGTGCAACCCCCAGATCCCCCACCGAGGGATGATCCCCCTAGACCTCACAAGGGTGGTACCCCCCTACACCCCTAGAATGAAATGTGCTCCATAACCAACATCCGTCAGGTATCGAGATCAAACATGCAGCTAAAACAAGATCGCTACTTTGTGAAACCTTTCATCCCTTATGGGTGATTTACAAACAATAATAGGAGTAATAAATTACATAGGATTTAAAAGGTGGATGGTGCCTTAATCCTAAAAAAGTCCACCTCCACTCCAACATGCATCACAAATTCCATCACAACCATCATCTCAACAACAGGTTACCCCACCTATTTCAACACCACAGGTCACTCCTTCTCCTCCTCCTTCCAATGAACGATTAGAGATTCCACTACCTTCTTAGGCTAGTGAGTAGGAAATTCAAGCTAAGGTTGGTAAGAAGAAATATCAGGAGGAGCCAATGGTTGAAGATCCTTTAGCTCCTAATGTAAATGTTGTAAATTTGGATCACTTGGTGCAAGACATTCACTTGTAGGAGATTAAGCAAGGTGAGGGGTCGTAGGATACCACTCAAATAGTTCAATGACTCTCTCTCCTCCTCCTTCTCTAGATACCACTTCTAGGATAGAACAGCCTCCTCCTCCTCACATAGAGTCAATGGGTGCAAGGCTACCAATGTGGCTAGACCACACACTAGAGAAAAGGTAAATGACTTATCTACCAAAGGATGATGACTTCTCTAGTGTGGTGGAGTTATTCAAGGCCCAACCAAAATAGAAGACGGAAGAACACTATTAACTATCACAAGTGATGCACTGGGTTCTAGGGTGACACAGATAGAAACTCCTATGGTGGATAAAGAGGAATAAAAAATTACACTAGGAGACTACCAAGTACAGTAGGTCAACCTTGGCCACTAGGCCAGGGAGGAAGAAAATAATTCATTATAAGTAGCTATCTCAATTATCCTAGGGAGGATGAAGAAAGATGAAGTTACTAAGGAAGAGTTGAAAACCTAGGTACGACAACTAACTACATACATTAACTAGTGCCTGGTGCTTCCTTTTGACTCAAGTGCCCCTACTTCCACCATTCTAATAGCCCTCCACAAGGATCATCAATAAGCAGATGTGGAAGGGATTATCCCTAGTACCTCAACATGGAGACTCACTTAAAACCTTGGGTAGCAAGATATTCAAAGAGACGCTAGGGGCCTATCACAATATTAATGATGAGGAAAGTGCAATGACATAATTTGAGGAGTCCATTCATGAAGAACTCCTAGCATGGGAGGAGTACTTTCTAGTTTTGTAGAGGATGAGGACCACTCCCTTTGATGAATTGAATATGTTAGGAATTTATGATAAGGATGATCAAGAATTTTTGCTTGAATAGCTACAAGCAACTAAGTTGTGAAGGAAGATGTTGAGAGATTGTAAGACCAAGTTTTCCACCAAGAAAATTGCAACTAATTCACCCATAGAAAAAATAGAGAAGTTCATAGAAGGCATCCACTGCACCTTCTGGGAGAACACATCCCTGGTATACTTAGTGGTAAGGATTGTGTAGGAGGTTTCCAGCCTCCTCCATAAACCCTTAACAGAGTACCCATTGACGACATGACAAAGATGAAGTCTGGGATCCATAGTTTTGAGAAAGTGTTGTCTGCATTCAAATACTTGCAAAGAAATATCATGAAAATAATTTTCTCTTAGAAGGTGCACAACAAATATCATAAAGAGCCAAATCATAATGATATAAATGAGGCCATCACTTCCTTCCTAGGCCATTTTCTGGAGGGTACTTAGCCTGGGAAATTAACAAAAACAACTACAATTTTGAGGCATAAACCAAGGCATTCAATTCTTTTCATTCAATATTCTTTGGTAATGCAATAACTCAATTCAAAATGAATGAAATGTAATATAGGGCCTACTTACCAATAAAATTATTGTATTTTGTAATTCAAAATTTTGGTCCCAGGTGTTAATATAGAGCATAGGTCGACTCATGATGTAACTCAAGTTTTGGATGTCCAAGTTGGGTATATAAGAGTAGTTAAAAAGTATTGTAAATGTGGGGAATCTAGGAGAATTTTGAAAAAGATATCATTTTGTATTTTTTAGTGAAGGCAATGTGAGGGCAATTGTCAACGCATCTTTAGTGTGGAGTTCTTGCTAAACATATATAATCTGCCAATTTTAGTGTCAATTAATAGAAAATATCCTAGTTTTCTCCATGTATTCCTGCCTTTGGTGGTAATGTGTTTGTATTTTCAATCAAGCATTTGATTTATATTGGTGAGATTCCTAAAAGCACTTAGTTGTTCTATCTTTTGATATGGAATTGAGGAATAAGGTAGGATTTATGCACATGTAATATGGTGTTTTCCTACTTTCATTCTAATTTCTCACTATTTCCTTATAATCTTGCATCAATGGTGTTGATGATAGAGTGAAATACTGATAATTGTATTGTAGGTTAAATTGAGTCTTGCTAGATCTATCAAGTGAATGAAAATTAAATACAGAGGCTATCCTTTTTACTTTATGTTATTCTTTTAAAACTATTTATCTTTTAACTAGATTAGGTTAGGGTTAGGGTTTAGGAACAAGTAAACTTAAAATTAATCTTTGCAGGATAAAATATATCTAATAAATTTAGTATAGGTCATTGATTCATAACTACCAACGCAGGCCCCTTGGAAAAACAATCACATAGGCCACTTAGCTACTCCAACATTGTTGTGATCTAGACAACAGGGACCTTAGAGGCAACTGATCCCTTGGATTAGTCACCTTTTTAGGAGAAGTAGAGTGGTCTTCATTATACTTGAGTTGCATGTGCTAAAACAACCATCAACACTAACCACTAACCAGTTCATCACAAGTACATACAATTGAAAGCTTCTATCTAGGCTAAACGAGGTGTACTAGGGGATGTCCTCAATATACCTGAAGGTATGGGAGGCCAAAGTCTATGAATAAGAGTTATATCTAGAAGCATGTGGTTGGGGTCAAATCCCTTCCCACTTCACCTTGTCCCCTCAAGTGGAAAATGAGGTTGTGCCAAACATGATAGCCCTCCTTTGAAGTGAGTCTCTTGATTCTCACAATAATTTGTATACCCACCAGAACATGTGGATTTGGGTCATCCCCTTTGGTGATGAAATACAAGGGTAGGGCTACTAAAAATAAATAAAAATAAGATTAGGTGCTTTTGATCTTCAAGATCACTTTTCAATGTGAGACCATGCTTTTCGTATTCTCATTCCACCTTCTATATGTTTAACAATTAAAGAGACTTAGGGAGAGAGAGACATACACACATATGCTTCTTGGGATAACACAAAAAGTGAATGAAAAAGGTGTTTTTGATCCCCAAGATCACCTTTTGGTGTGAGGGGAGAGCATACACACCTAAGAAAACACACAAGAAAAGAAAACAAGTTCTTTGAGTTTAAACATGCAAGTGTGCAACTAAACTAGTGAGAAAAGAAGTTATTGGACAAATGTGCTACACCCACAAAAAGAGTTAGTATTTTAATAAAAAGGGTCTTCGACTAATGAGATGCTAGACAAGAGGGGTTATCATAACAATAAAAAACAAAGCAATATTAGCCAAAAGTTCAATAGCACACAAAATCCAAGAAAAACTCTAAAATCAATTAAATAGAATGAATAGGCTAAATTGTAGAAGACAAAAATTGAAACATAAATAGAAACATAGAAACATAGAAACATGAATGGATGCATTCAAGTATGTGTTTAGATATTTACTAGTAACTTACCTTAGATGCACTAATTGATGAAGTAGACACACTGAAGTGCAAAACACTAGTGCTGAAGTATGACAGACTTGCCGAATCATGTTGGCCTACACGATAAAATGAAAAAAATAGTAAAAATTGATAAAATCCTAAACTTGCAAGATGAATGTTAGTTGCGACGATGAAAACAATAATTTAGATGTGTTAAGAATTATAAAAACTAGAATGACGCAAAATAAATGACTATAAAATAGTAAAAAAGAAAATGTAGGGCCAAGGATGCAGGCATTGATCCATGAAATAGACACACCTTAGGATTGCATAGGTGCCAAACTGTTCAGGGACCTAAAAAATGGAGCTAAACTTGCAATCACAGAGGTCAAACCTACACCCAAAAGGTCAAATGAGAGTTAGATAATGATGGTATACTAATAAACTTACAACACAAATTATAAAAACCCACAAAATGTGAAAACACAAGCATGCAAAATGAGTTAGGGACATCAACTATATCATTGCACAAAAGCCAAGAAGACGTGTTGAATAGTGAAACATAGGTGCTGAAACATGCATGAACACACCAAAGTAGAGTGTATGTGTTGAACTACAGACCTGCAACTAAAAAAGATTAAAAAAACTCACAAAACAAAAGGATTAGAAAGAGACGTGAGACCCACTAGGTGTGCCAAAATGTGAGTAGTAAAATGAGGTTAAAACATACATATATAACATACAAATAGTCTATTTAAACTCGCATTAAATCAAAACACATCAAGATCAAGCAAAGGATTATCAAAGTGAATAAAAAAAAAATCTCTCATCAACACCAATGGAGTTTGTGTTGTTGAGAGGATGTTGGTTACTCAGACTAGAAGCATAACAATGCATTCAAGTAGTTGATTGATGAAAATAGATCATATGATGAGCTATTTATAGATTTGGAGGATGGATGATCAATGGATGAGATTGATTCTTGAGATCAATGGCTAGGGTTGGTTGAAAGGAAAGGATGTATGAGAGGCCACCAAGTGTCACCTTGTGATAGGTGCACATGATGAGGCCCATGATCCAAGGGATTTGGAGTGCTAGGATTTTCTAGGAGAAGATGGAGGGTGGAGATTGGAAAAGTAGATTTTTGGAGCCATGTGCAAGATTGCCTTGGCCAATCATGATTTGGATTGTGCAAATGATTAACTTAGCTATTTAAATGGGATTTTCAATTAACTAATGCTTGGAGGGGGAAAATGCTAAATTAAATAAATATTTGTGTATTTATTTAATTTTTGGGGAATGATAAAGGGATGTCTGATTTACTTGAATAAACGTTAATTTTATTTAATTAAAGGATGGAACATTAGAAAAAGGTTGCATATGATCAATCAATTAATTAATTAACTAAAATTTATTCAATTAATGTTGGGAGGATGCTTGTATTGGTTAATTAAATAAGTGGTTTTATTTAATTAACACTGGAAGGAAAGATATGTGGGATAAATTAGGTGAGGTTAGGACATGGTCAAATTTAAGTGTCTACACATACCATCATATACTTTTCTATTTATGTGTCCTTGTATATAGTATGCCTTTCCTTGATCTTCACCATGTGTACCATATGATATCTAGATGTAGGTGCATGTTGTTCACACAACCACTAGTTGTCTTATCATTGACCTTGTAAGAGGCCTCCCTATCATAACCATAAATATTCTTAATTTTTATCACATGATTGAGTCTAATGTCTCTACTCATAGTATACTAATGTATTTGATGATAATCACAAAAACAATTATCATTTAAGAACTTCATATCTAGATGTATCAACGTGTTTCATAGGAGGCACCTTGATAACTTGAGCTTGAAAAATTATTTCAATTCCACATGCGGAGGATCTCTTAATCTAGTAAAATTTCTTTTGTTCTTTGTTTGTGATTGGATTATGTGTTCATGATAAATAACATTAATATCATGTGTAACTTCATTCTCATGTTGTTGCTCATGTTGGATGGTAGGATAAATCTATGAAACTACATGATAATCATAACCACTTGATGTTGAAATATTAGTATCATCATTCAAACACTCATTAAAACTAAAAGTTGAAGGTGCATGAAATCATAGATAAGATTCATGAATTAAGTTTAAGAAGCATGGGAATCAAACCATAATAAGTCTTCATCAACTAAACTTTCTCCAAATGCTTGAATTATAAACATATCATCATCAACAAGTGAATAATATATGAAAAAAGTTTTTAACATGTAATTATGCCCCTATATGATAGTCATTTCTATCACCACTAAATGCATCAATTAATGGGTCTTGAATAATATGAGCACTATAAATCATAGGATCCAAAACATATTGAGATATAGATTTTTTTTAAACATTTGTATCACTAGTATTTTTTAGTTGACAAGAATGAACATCATTTGCAACGTCATGTGATAAGGAAAGTAAAGCCTCATCATAAAGCACATAAGCATAATGCAAATCCTCATTAGATAAATCATCAAGAGATAAGGAACACACATCATTATCATTAATTATAACATTAGTAGATCACATGCATCATAATCAATATAAGTGAGAATTGAAGCACTAAATGCATCATGGACATCATGAACTATATCATCATCACATAATGTAATAGGATCTGAATAATGGACATCCTTGGGAAATGTCTCATATGAAAACATGGGAGTGTTCATTGTGTGTTCCAAGGCATGGGAACTAGAGGATGAGAGATATGGAACATGGAGTAAGAACACTATAAGCCAAATGCAATGAGACAATAAATAATAAACATTTAGAAACATGTTATAGCGTTGTAATACATGAAGCATTGAATGCATATAAAATGAATTAAGATTTGATGTAAATTCATATACATGCAAGTAAAATAAACATATCAATGCACATGCATGCATATTTGTACACCATCAATCTCATATTAGACCTAGGGTTTTGAAACTTATGTGCATCATGAAAAGTATACACCTAACAAGGGGAGAACGTTCGACAAGATATTAAAAGAGAAAACAACATGGAGATGCAACTAATGCCTATAAAATCACTATGATGTAGCATACACGATGAGAAGAATAATCAATAGGTGAATAAGTGAAGGAAAACGGGGCCCTAAAGGGGTCTTATGTGGTCATCTTTTTTCTTGAAATTAATGAAACCTAAACCTTGACAAGTAATTTATGATGCCTATGCTCAAAATTTGAAGATGTGATAAGAACAAAATTTCTATTGTTTGGAATTTGGTTTCTAAACTACTAAGTTTTTTAAATAATAAAGATTAAGAGGGTCAAATTTTGGGAGCACAAGGTGGTTTGAATTTTATTTTTGAAACTAACATAGCGTTAGGTGTGCTACCCCCTTTTTAAGTTCCATTAGTATGTCATAAAACCCTTGAGTAGAAAGTTAGTTAAGATCATGTATTAGGTGAGATATTTTTTCATGTATATATATAATTTTTGAAGTGGATACATCTTGGAAAATAGATCCCTAAGCATGCCCCCTCCTAATTTTGAGTAAAATAGGAAAAAATAAACTTTATTTTTCTCAATGTGTATAGAATGAAACATAGAAGGTGAGAATGTATTCTTTTTCAAAATTGGATGAACATCTTAAAAAAATGTAGAAAAGTAATATATATGTATTTCAGACATATGAGGACATCACTAAAAGTAATAAAAATTAATACCTTAATTTAAATTTCAACTATAGAAAAAATTATCTTGTTAGAAACCTAAGAAGTAGATTGACATCATGGTTGTAATTTTGTGAAATTTCATTTCAAAACATATAAAGCTAATGAGGAGGAAGCTTGAACATGCTATGTTTTATGTAAAATGTGAATTTGGGTGCTCAATATGTAGGTCCAACTCTTAAGCTCTAAAAAAATATATCTTATTCCAACCCTAAGGGTAGGATTTTCATTGGTTTAAACTCTAATGCACATGTATGTTATAACATGATTGTGCTACTTAAAGTGTGGTCGAGCCATAATGATTGCGTTATGTCTTAATTGCACTTTTAGTAGCATGGTTAGTTATGATTTAAAACTCATTTTGGCCACTTTTTTGTCCCTCATCTCCATGTATATGCCTAGGTAAATCATGTGTACCCATTATCAAGGGAGGCATCAAAGGATCTAATAATGAAACACAAACCAAGATAAGGTGGATCTAAAAAATCCTAGGTGAAGCACTATAATCATAAGGATAAAACAAATCCAATAAAAAATGGAGCATACAGATCTAGAATAGAGCAAAATCAAAAGATCTAACCCTAGGCATGCAAGTTACAATTTAACCAGTTTTTGTAGAGGAATTATAAAACACTGATACAATAAATATATTAGCTAGTCAATTAATTAATGCAATCAAAACAAGTTGACTTAGATATATGAGATAAGTTTAGATGTGTACCTACAAGTAATAAATTTAGAACTAAAAATAATTGATACCTTGAAGTCTAAAGAGAAGGAGACAAATTTTTTTGTGATAGAGATTTGATTCCTAGAATTTGAGGTTAGAATTGGAAACAGAGGACTGTGATGAATGTGTTCTCTAATATCTATATGTTTGTAATGACTTAGATCAAGGTTGCAAGGGTAGCCTTGAACCTCTCGAGGATAGCCTCGACCGTTTTGGTCAACATGGGCCTTTATAGATAGTGTTGTCCCATGATAAATTCAAATTTGTTCACTATTTATAATCACTTAAAATTGAATGTGTTGGAACCAAAATAATGAAATATGAACTAGGTCATACTAATAATTTGTGTAAGGTAGAGGTTAGGATGGTGACCTCGATCCTAAGATTTACTACCCTGAGCTTCTACATGACCTTGATCCTGACACTCATGGCCTTAAACTTAGTGTCCTTGGTGATCAAAAGCCTATTCACAATTGTCTATACTTGTAGACCAAAATACTTGTTCATGTTGAGAAGCACCATTCAAACTTGGTATGAAAATGGGGAATCCTTGAGACTTTCTTGATTATAGTGCAATAATTAGGGTTTGATATAATTTGTTGTACAAGAGCTAATGAAAGGAAGCAAGGTATGCAGAAACGCTTCCTACACTGATCTACTAAGGAAAGATTTATGCAAATTTTTAACTTTTATAGTTACAGGTTATTAGATGCACATTAACAGAAAGGTAATAACAACATCAAATGCAAATACAAAACTCACAACACAAGATATACGTGGGGAAAACCCTTTCAGGTAAAAAACCCTACACTCCAAAACTTGCACAATGTATTATCAAATCAAAAGATGATTACAACACACTTGCAATGCAAGTTCTTTCAGGAGTACACATTGTCAATTATCATTCACATCCCGTGACCTTTCACATTCTCCAATTGCTTATTTATCAAGCCTCTTTGTTGGTTATCCAATGTTAGTTTATCCATGTCGACCAATAACAAAACAACTACTGACGCCTTTATTAAATATAGGGTATTTTTTTGGTTTCGGGGACATTGCCCCCAAATTCTCGGCGAAGGGTGCTGTCCCCAACAACCCCCACTGGGGGCATTACCCCCAGACCTCTACCGTAGGCTCCGGCCCCAGGCCCCCACTGGGGGGATAAGCCTCTCAAGTCATGCAAGAGGGGCTCTGGCCCCCTGCACTCCTCCATTAATTACTTTGGGGGTCTATGGCTAACAAAGTCACCAAAATTTACAAGGTGCCGACTATGGGATTTGTTGTCCTATTTTGCTTCCTAGCCAAATAGTCCAAATCCATAAAATCTATAAGTTTTTTCCCCTTTAGAGATGTAAGGAAAAACATCCAAAATAAGCTAAATTCCACAAAACTTGAGTTTTCCTTGTGTTTTCTAGCTTTTTAGAGTTTCAGAGTTTGGAGTTTTACCCTTCGTCCTTCCATCTTAATCGTCTTCGAACTCCGCTCTTTCCTTTGTGAATTACTCTAAGTATTCTAACCTTTTTAGAGTTTTGGACTTTGGAATTTTCCTCTTCCATCTTCCCTTTTGGAAGGCATAAGGCGGAATCATCGAAGCCCGACCCCCACCAAGTATTAATTTTTCTAAGGCATTTCACCATTCCGTGGAGAATATTTTAATAGAACAAAAGGTGCTAGCAGAGCCGTGAAATGCTACCATGTGTATAAAGGGAAAGTGTAAAGAAAAATGAGCAGGGCCCGAGCTCTGACTCTTTCTTTGAGAAATAATGATAAGTGTTTTAGACTTCAGGGATCAGACTTTTTTTCTTCTTCCTTCTCACTGAAGGCGAAAGACAAAAGGGCCAAGCTTCAAACTCTGCTAAAACTTTCAAAAGATCAGCTAAGTCTTAGACTTTCAGGGTTTGGACTTTCCTTCTTCCTCCTTCTCTACGAAGGTGAAAGATAGAAGGCTCAAGGCCCAAAGTCCACCGATAATATAATTGTCCTTTGTAAAGCAGAGTTTAGGGGGTAGACTTTACTCCTTTCTTCTTCTCTTTTGTAAGGCAGAACGCCGAAGGCCCAAGGCTTGAACTTCGATGATTTTCATGATCTTCAGAAACAAAGGCAAGAAAGCTAAACCTCGAGCCTGCCATGATCAATCTTGTTCAAATTTTGCTTCCAAGGAGAGAATCTAGTCCAGATGAAAGTCAAACGTCCAGCTCCAGCTGGAAAATTGTAGTTGAGCATTTATGGTTGCAAGAGGTAGTTCAAGGCGTAGATTTCCATCGTAGAT
Source organism: Cunninghamia lanceolata (assembly GCA_027924645.1). Lineage (NCBI taxonomy): Eukaryota > Viridiplantae > Streptophyta > Pinopsida > Cupressales > Cupressaceae > Cunninghamia > Cunninghamia lanceolata. Next base: position 14,791,393 of record BSBN01000194.1, on the reverse strand, counting down.
ATTTGTTCAACCACTTCTTTGAGATATTTTATCTGCATTTATGTCAAGACAATCAGTTTTTCTTCTGATATTCATTTGTAAAATATCTCTAATAGGCCCATGGGCGCATTCATTATAGTAGGTAATGGCACTTCATTGTAAATGCTATATAAGACATGAAATGTAATGTATTTAGGGTTGGTCGTTGATTGTAAAAAATCACATCTCTTTTCAATTACAACAGTGTCTCTTTGAGAATAAGCAATAAGATTTTAACTTTTCATGGATTTTGCTTGCTCTGTGTATCTTTCTATTTGAGTTTCCATTTGTGAATCTTTCTTTCCTTTTGGATCTCAATTAGTTTTTTTTACCTTTGCAACTCATTTATGATTTGTGTATGCTTGTTAGTTGTTTATTGTTATTTTATGTATACATGGTTGTTTTGAGGGCCTAAATACATTCAAACCTAGTGTATCACCCCCTTTCCACCTTCAGTTTATCCTTCTTCCCCTTTTCCCCAACGGTGCATAGATTAGGTTTAGTCTTAGGAGTAACTGATTCTTCCATTCAACAAAGGAACTAGCCTCTCTGGAGATTTGATCTCCTTGTAGGGTCCCACACCTGGAGATCATCTTAATATTTCACTAGATTATTGGAGCCCTAAAAGCCTTCAAAACAGGGTAAAAATCCATGTGAAAATAGTTTCTAGCATGTCCGATGGGACTAACTTGATGATTTTTATCATCCATTGAAGAGTTATGGTGTGCTCTTCATTGCATCTTACCATTCATGGGGGTTAGTCTCTCTAACACCATGGTGACTCTACTGATCAAATCTACTGGTGCAACCAGTTCAAGTACTTAAAGAACTCCAAGGATCAGGATTTTGGTGGTTCTTCTGGTTTATACTACTTTCAGAAGCATCTCAAATCACCTGGCAACTCTTATTGGTATGTATCTAGTTTTCTCTAGTTGCAAACATGTTTTTCTCTATTTAGATATTTTCTATGATTATCTGGCATTTTGATGCTTTAAAATGTCAAGATTTTATAGGAGTTATGGCTACTCCCCTCCACTCAGCGAGAATCCAAATTTTATGCCTCCATACCAACAATTTTAGGTCCAAGATGCCTCTAGTTTTGCGTCGTATTGTCTTGTTTCAAGAGAATATCAACATCCTTACAATGCTTACCTCCCACCCCCCTGCTCTGTCTTCTTGGCAACCTAATAATGCTTATTATCAACCCCAAGAAGACTATTTTGATCCTAGCCAGAGTGGCTACCCTTCTAATCAATTCCAAGATGTTGACCATGTGAACACTGATGCATTCAATGAGCTCATGGGCATGTTCCTGGAGCTTGATGGATGTTTACATGATAAAAGAGGAGAAAGAGAGTATAGTTGGCCTCAGCGAAATTATGATCTGAACATCATAACCTATAGTGGTCTCAAGGAGGTGATAATGGACCTAGGAAGGGAGTGTGATGAGTTTCAAGAAATGATAGAGTGTGAACAGCAATAGGAGGCACAAGAAAGGGTTTTTCAAGAAAACCTTTCTATGAGGATTGCGGCCCAAGAGCAATAGATGAGGCAAGTAGCCCAATCGGTTCCATCCTCTCCCAGCTTCAGGCAACCCCTTTCTTCTACCTAATTTTAGCCTATGGAAGAGCATCCTCGACTTCACAAGTTCCCAGGTTTCAAGAGCTCTCTCCCTCCACAAGCCCCTGTTCCTGTGTAAACCCAATTTATCACTCCCAAGGAAAAAATTTACCAAGAACCCTCTCCCCTCCAAGAAATTCAAGAAAATATTTAGACATCTTTCCTTGATACTATTTCAATTTTCAAGGGTGGACCTGTTGTCTACCGAGTTAATTGGAAAGATGAGCTAAGGAGGGAGATATCTGCAACTAAGGAGGAGCCTCTTGCAAATGATGAACCCTTATGCAACATTAAAACTAAAAATTTAGACCTACTACAAGATGAAGTTAGGCCTAGTCTGATGGAGTAGCAGTGCATTGAGCATATTAGAGTTATTATTGATTTAGAGATAGATTTGAGTCCTCTATATTTTGGCTCATTCCAGGAGTTTTCCCATGCTTTGAGCAAGAGGAATGAAAGCAAAGTGCAAAGAGAGCATGGTGAAAAGGTCCAGTTGCAAAGACAACCCAAACAATAAAATTCTATGCAGTTGTAGTCAAATTATGAGGGCATTAAGGATGAGGTTGTTACAGAGATTGCCCCAAGAAAAGTGGATGATGCCCCTCTGTTTCATGAGCTGCCCAGTTACATGGAATGTGAATATGGCATGCAAATGCCAATATCAACAACAATTCTGGAACATCATAAAGATGTGGAGAATGGTGGCAAGCTATTGCAGGTTGAGGCCAAGAGTGACAATGAGATCTTATCTCATGAGGAAGAGCATATGTGTAGCCCTATGCTGAGGAATGCAGAGTCTTTGGAGGAGGCTCTTTTCTGGGATGAGCTTGATTTTCTTTACTCAAATCCAGATAGTGGACCGGCTCCTCTTCATGAGACATATCAGAAGGAGTTTGAGCAGTTTGAGGAGGCAGTCATTCGTCCAATTGACATACAATGACTAGAGCATTCAAACTAGTATCATGATGAAGAAACATAGCAGAGGCATGAGATCAACTCCATTGAATTGCATGCCATTTCAAGGGGATGCCCTATCAGGCATCTAGCCCAACTAAAGACATATCAGAGGGAATTCCTACCTGTCATGCTTGCTTCAAAGCATGAGGTTGAGCATCAAGGAGAGCTAGATCAACCAACTTATCCATTTCTAGGAAGCTACATTTCTGATCAATACAAGTGGATAGGTGAGTTTTTCTTTGTCCTTGGGGAAATATTTCATTATCTTGTTATATGCCCATCCCTTCCCCACCTCTTTTTAACTGACCACATACATGAGAAACATTGCAAATTGTTAAGAAAGGGCAGTTACTTTCAAGAACCTGTTAATGACTTTGTTGAAGCCATTTCCTTGTTGTTAGCTTAGGATTAGAGTAGGTTTTATTTCATTTTTAGGTTTACTTTCCCTAAGTGCTTTTGCACAGGCTACATTGTCATTAGGAGAATGCAGGCCTTGTTCCTTTTTGGTGTTGTTTCAGAGGCAAGGTTTTCAGTTGTTTTGACCTATTGCAGCCCCTTTTGACTCTATGCCCAATGAATGTTTAAGGCCACTGGTTCCCTTTTATTTAGCAGGCAAACACCCCTGAGAAGTCACCAAAATGTTGTCCTATTTTGCTTCCCAGCCAAATAGTCCAAATCCATAAAATCTCTAAGTGTTTTCCCCTTTAGAGATGTAAGGAAAAACATCCAAAATCGGCTAAATTCCACAAAACTTGAGTTTTCCTTATGTTTTCTATCTTTTTAGAGATCAAGTTTTTACCCTTCGTCCTTCCATCTTAACCATCTCCGAACTCCACCCTTTCCTTTGTGAATTACTTTAAGTATTCTAACCTTTTCAGAGTTTCAGACTTCGGACTTTTCCTCTTCCATCTTCCCTTTTGGAAGGCATAAGGTAGAATGACCAAAGCCTGACTCCCACCGAGTGATAATTTTTCTAAGGCATTCTGCGATTCTACAGAGAATATTTTAATAGAACAAAAGGTGCTAGTGGAATCGCGTAATGCTGCCATGTGGACAAAGGGAAAGTGTAAAGCAAAATGAGCGGGGCCTAAGCTCTAACTCTTTCTTTGAGAAATAATGCTAAGTGTTTCAAACTTTGGGGATCAGACTTTTTTTCTTCTTCCTTCTCACTGAAGACAAAAGATGAAAGGCTCGAGCTTCAAACTCCATCAAAACTTTCAAACGATTGACTAAGTCTTAGACTTTCGGGGTTCAAACTTTCCTTCTTCCTCCTTCTCTGTGAAGGCGAAAGAGAGAAGGCCCGAGGCCTAAAGTCTGTCGGTAATGTAATTGTCCTTTGTAAAGCATAGTTTGGGGGGTAGACTTTCCTCCTTTCTTCTTCTCTTTTGTAAGGTAGAATGCCGAAGGCCTGAGGCCCAAATTCTGACAGTTTTCACGATCTTCATAAATAAAGGCAAGAAAGCTAAACCCAGGGCCTGCCATGATCAATCTTGTTTAGATTTTTCTTCCAAGGCAGGAATCTAGTCCAGATGAAAGTCAAACATGCAGCTCCAGCTAAAAATTGCAGTTGAGCATTTATGGTTGTAAGAGGCGGTTCAAGGTGCAGATTTCCATCACAGATATTTGTTCAGTCACTTCTTTGAGATATTTTATCTGCATTTATGTCAAGACAATCAAATTTTCTTCTGATATTCATTTGTAAAATATCTCTGACATGCATATGTCAAGACAATAGGTAATGGAGCTTCATTGTAAATGCTATATAAGGCATGAAATGTAATGTATTTAGGGTTGGTCATTGATTGTAAAAAATCACATCTCTTTTCAATTGTAACCGTGCCTCTTTGAGAATAAGCAATAAGATTTTACCTTTCATGGATTCTGCTTGCTATATGTAATTTTTCTATTTGAGTTTCCATTTGTGAATCTTTCTTTCCTTCTAGGTCTCAATTAGTTTCTTTTACCTCTACAACTCATTTATGATTTGTGTATGCTTGTTAGTTGTTTATTGTTATTCTGTGCATACATGGTTGTTTTGAGGGCCTACCTACATTCAAACCTGGTGTATCATCCTCTTTCCACCTTTAGTTTATCCTTTTTCCCCTTTTCCTTAATGGTGCATAGATTAGGTTTAGTCTAAGGAATAGATGAATCTCCCATTCAGCAAAGGAACCAACCTCTCTTTGGAGATTTGATCTCCTTGTAGGGTCCCACACGTGGAGATCATCTCAATGTTTCACTGGATTGTTGGAGCCCTAAAAGCCTTCAACACAAGGTACAAATCCATGTGACAACAAGATCCTAAAACATAGTACAGAATAAATAAATACAATATTAGGAACTTGCAAAGGTTGAGACACCTTAAATCCAAGCATTCTCCCACTTGTCGAACACCTTTCAAGAGCCAATAGAATGACAAGATTTAACTGCTAGGAGTCGACAGGCCCATAGACTCTAAACACCATCTGAACTTCTTCATGCTAATAGGTTTTGTCAAGGCATCTGTAACATTCGTCAAAGTGTCAACTTTCTCCAAATTCACCTTCCTATCCTCTACCATGTCACGAATAAAATGGTACTAGACATCAATGTGCTTAGTCCTCGCATGGAAAGTAAGATTCTTTGCCAAACATATGGCACTTTGACTATTAGAACAAATGGTCTTCCCTTCATCAAACCCAACATCAGAACATAATATCTTAATCCAAATGGCTTCTTTACAATCATGAGTTGCTTCCATGTACTCTGCTTCAGTAGTAGACAAAATGACTAGAGGTTGTCGCTTACTCATCCAACTAATAGCACCACCGAACATAGTGAACACATAAGAACTGGTGGATCTCCTACTATCAATGTCACCTGCCCAATCTAAATCCACAAATCCTCAAATACAAAGTGAATTCCAATCCCTTGTAGGATAACCATGATAACATAAGGAATACTTATAAGTACCCTACAAATATCTAAACACTCCACTACATCCCAATGTACCCGTCCAGGATTAGCCATAAATCAACTAAGGACTCCCACTGCATGGACAATGTCTGGTCTTGTATAGACCATAGCATACATCAAACTACCAACTACACTAGCATAAGGAACTCTGCTCATATCCTCAATCTCTAAAGGAGACTTTGGACAATTTGCAACATATAACTTTATCCCCATCATAATAGGAACAATCAATGGTCTACAATCTGCCATGCTGAATCTCTCCAACACAGTGTTCACATACTTACTCTGGCCTAACCAGAGTTTTCTGTTAGCTCCGACTCTTCTGATTTCCATTCCTAGAATGTACCTGGCTACCCCTAGATTTTTTATCTCAAACTGTGCTGACAACTGAGACTTCAAATTAGAAATCAAACTTTTACCATTCCCAATGAGTAACATATCATCGACATATAATGCAATAATGAGAATGCGATCATTGTCAAACTTGTAATAAACACAATGATCTGATCTCGATCTCAGGAATCTAATACTCAACACAAAGGCATCAAACTTCTAGTACCACATCTTAGGAGACTATTTCAAACCATACAAAGACTTTTTTAGCTTGCAAACTAGATTTTCTTTACCTTTCACCACGTAGTGCTCTAGCTGTGACATATAGATTTCCTCCTCCAAGTCACCATGAAGAAATGCTATCTTCACATCCATCTGTTCCACTTCTAGATCATACGCTACTACAAGAGATAACAGGAACCAAATAGATGTCCAGTTTGCAACGGGAGAGAAAATCTCACCATAGTCAATTCTCTCCACCTGAGAATACCCCTTTGCAACCAATCTAGCCTTATATTTCTCAACACTGCCATCTACACCAAATTTCTTTTTGAACACCCATTTGCATCCAACATGTTTTCGTCTTTCAGGCAAAGGCACCAAGTCCCAGGTATTATTCTTTTCCAAAGAAGCCATCTACTCTTCCATGGCCTCCTTCTAGGAACTTGAATCTTCCATACCCATAGCCTCTTTCACAGTTCTAGGCTCATCAGTGTTAGAAATCAAAGCAAAAATACAATTGGAATCATGCAATGAATAATCAAACCTATCAGGTTGCCGCCTTATCCATGTGGACCTCCTCAAAGATTGACATTGAGCTTCTTCATCTTCTTCTAAACTTTCAGAGCTACTAGAGCTCTCCTCATTATTAGGTCCAATAGATATTTTTGGTTCAACTTTCTCAGGGGTGGAAGGAAGTTGAACCACATCCTCTTTCTCTTTTTCTTTCTCTGGCTGTAAAACAACAGAAGAAGGATTGAGCTCTTTGAATATCACACTTCTACTATACAGAACTCTCTCAGCCACTAGATCCCAAAGCTTGTACCCTTTCACACTGATGCCATAACCGATGAAGATACACTTCACAACCTTGTTCTCCAACTTATACCTCTTCTCCTTAAGCACATGTGCATATGCCTCACAACCAAATACTTGTATATGTCTCAATGATGGCTTTTTACCAGACCACACCTCCATAGGTGTCTTATCAACAAGCACTGATGCAAGAGACCTGTTAATTAGGTAACAAGTGGTAGAAACAACTTTAGCTTAGAACTTTTGTTCAAGGCCATCTCCACTTAGCATACTCTTTGCCCTCTCCATCAACGTTATGTTCATCCTCTCTGTAACTCCATTCTGCTGAGGGGTATACAGAGTTGTCTTGTGCCTCTCAATCCCATGTTCATTACAGAACTTGTCAAAATCTGCTGAACAATACTCACCACCATTATCAGTCCTCAAACACTTAATCTTTCTATCCTTCTGATTCTCTACAAGAGCTTTGAACTCTTTGAATCTATTAAAGACTTTAGATTTAATTCTAAGGAAATACACCCATGTCCTTCTACTATAATCATCAATGAATGAAACAAAGTAAATAGATCTTGAAATCGAAGGAACATTAATTGGACCAAACACATCAGAATGAATCAAGTCCAACACCTCAGAAGATTTGTGAGAACTAGAATAAAACTAAACATGGTTTTTTACCACAAATGTAATGTTCGTAAAAGTCAAACTCAAGATTACAATCATTCATACCCTCAACGAGGTTTTTATTTTTCAGGGTCCTCAAACCCTTTTCACCAATGTGACCAAGACTTTGAAAGGAAGCAAGGTATGCGGAAACGCTTCCTACACTGATCTACTGAGGAAAGATTTATGCAAAATTCAACTTTTACAGTTACAGATTAAGATGCACATTAACAGAAAGATAATAACAACTTCCAAATGCAAACACAAAACTCACAACACAAGATATATGTGGGGAAAACCCTTTCAGGTAAAAAACCCCACACTCTAAAGCCGCCCAATATATTATTCAGGAATCACGAAGATTACAATATACTTGCAGAGAAAGCTTTTATAGGAGTATATCCAACTAGATATCCAAGAGGTAATTCGACATCTATAAGATTCTTACATACAACCTCCATCTCAAGTTTCTGATATATAGGAGATACAATAGAGTACATCGCCATCGGTAATTACAAAACCATGAGCTAAAACCACCCAAAAGTGGTGCCGAAATTATCTCCAATCGAAGATACCTTGTGATGTGTCAAAACACACACCAACATGTGTAACTCTCCCCTTTACAACTCTTTTATGTGTCTAACACATTTTTACATTTCCCAAAAATAGAAGGTCCAACTTCCAGAGGCCATAACTTTTGATCTGGGTGTCTAATTGATGAACCGTTTGATGCGTCGGAAAGCTCGTGAAGAGATCTATCACCCTATAATTCTTTATGCCAGTTATGACAATTTTTGGGATGTTTAGAGAAGTTTCAATTCCGGTAATTAAGTTCAAAGACTTTTTTTGGTAGTTTCAAAAAATAGAAACTTTAATATCTCATGATCCAGCTATGATCTTGAGATGAAACTCACCTGAGATGTTCACTTAGCTGTTCTGCACCTTCTGGGAAAAATTTTAAGTCAATCCGAGCTCAATCAAAGGACTTTCTAAAAATAGTAAGTCTCACTATTTTTAGCTCATTTGGAAACTTTGGAAGTTCTAAACCATTCTCCAAGATAAAGGGTATTCAAAAAGACCAAAATTGGGAAGAATAGTAACCTTTCGAGGTTGCAAGGTTGAGACACTTTTCCTAACAGACTTTGGTGCCATAACATTGTCTTCTCAGCTAGAAGTTTCATCTCCATAGAATGAGCACCCTTAGGTACCCAAAAAGCACAACCATCAAAAGTAGACACAATAGTCCTCTTTGCTGCTAGTTCCAATGGTGAGGATGAAGACTCTAAAGTTCTCTTCTTTGAAACAGAGGCACTATTGCACTAAACTGTGCATACATCAAGCTGAAACAAAGTACCAATCCAAACACCCTTAGCTAATACCATAGATCCTCTAGTCATTTTGGATCCTTCATTTGAGAAAACAATCTACACACCCACATCATTCAACATACTTATAGAAAGAAGGTTCCATGCCAAACCAGGGATATCTAGAACACCATTGATCCCCTTCACTCGTCCATCAGAGAATCGAATTAAGACTCTTCCACGGCCAACAATCTTCAAGTGAGAGTCATCACCCAAGTACACCTTCCCACCATCATATTCTTCATACTTTGAAAATCAACCCCAATGAGAGTTCATGTGAAAAGATGCACTAGAGTTAATAAGCCATACATCTTTAGATGCATGTGTTGCCAAGGCAGTGACAAACGCTTCTCCTTCATCTAAGAGGACTGGTCAGAATCTGAATCATAATTCTTCTTCTTTTTCTTCTTCTCCTCCTTGTACTCTTTGCGAAAGTGACCAGGTTTACCACAGTTCCAACATAGAGCTTTGGACTTTCCAAGAGACTTGTATCTCCCAACAGATTTAGATCTTCATTTTTCTTCTTTCTTCTTATCCTTTTTATTTCCCTTCTCTTTAGATCTACCATGAACAACAAGAGCCTCCTTAGCTGATTCAGAAGACTTTCTTTGCATCTCTTCTAACAACAACAAAGAAACCACTTCATCCATATTGAAGGTGGTAGTGGTACTCCCAATGGCCATAACAAGGTGATCCCACAAATCTGGTAAGGAACATAGTAATGTCATACATTGATCCTCCTCCTCCATCTTCACACCAATAGAGGCCAACTGGGCAACAAGCATATTAAATGTATTCAGGTGATCAACAACAGATCCTCCATCTTCCATCCTCAGAGAATACAATTTATTTCACAGGAATAACTTGTTCACTAGGGATTTAGCTTGATAAACATCTCCAAGCTTCTTCCAAAGATCCTTTGTAGTCTTCTCTTCATGGATATGTAGGAGCACTGAATCAACCAAACAGAGTGTTATCAAACCCTTAGCTTTTTGATCTTTGAGATCCCAGTCTACTTGAGAAATTGTCATTAGTTTTGTACCAGATATGGCATCCCATAAATCCTGATCCACAAGCATGTCCCCCATTTTGAGTTTCCACAACTCGAAATTACTGCCATTAAACTTCTCTATCTCAAACCTCCCAGATGTGCTCGCCATCTCTTTCCTGCAACAAAGATTTCAAAATCCTCTATACAAGCTCCCACTCAAACAAAGATCAGCTCAAAAAACCCTTTACCCAACAACTAGAACCAAAGGTGATCAGACTCTGATACCAACTGAAAGGAAGCAAGGTATGCGGAAACGTTTCTTGCACTGATCTCCGGAGAAAAGATTTATGTAAATTTTTAACTTTTAAAGTTACAGGTTATTAGATGCACATGAACATAAATGTAATAACAACATCAAATACAAATAGAAAACTCACAATACAAGATATACGCGGGGAAAACCCTTTCAGGTAAAAAACCCCACACTCCAAAACCTGCACAATGTATTATCAAATCAAAAGATGATTACAACACACTTGCAATGCAAGTTCTTTCCGGAGTACACACTGTCGATTCTCATTCACATCCTGTGACCTTTCACATTCTCTAGCCACTTATTTATCAAGCTTCTTTGTCAGTTATCCAATGTCGGTTTATCCATGTCGGCCAATAACAAAATAACTGCCGACACCTTTATTAAATATAGGGCATGTTTTTGCTTTGGGGGCGCTACCTCCGAGTCCTCGGCCCCCGCTGCAGGGATAAGCCCCTTAGGCCCTGCAGGAGGGGTTCTACCCCCTTGCACTCCCCTATTAATTACTATGGGGGGAAACTGCGGCTGATGAAGTCACCAAAATTTACAAGGTGCAGACTATGAGATCCTACAACATAGTACTAAATAAATAAATACAATATTAGGAACTTGCAAAGGTTGAGACACCTTAATTCCCAACAACTGATGCAATTGTCGTGACTAAAGTAAAGATAGAGGTAAGATGCAATTATTGTGGCTAATGCAAAAATAGGGCTATGATAGAGGTGTGACTCTTGAGTGATCCTTCTTTAGAGTGGTAGTAAATGTGGATGGATAATTGAAATGTCCTAGGGGTGATGCCCTTTTATACATGTTCTAGGCATACAATTTGAATTTTTTGATGTGTGAATTGGTGGGTAATGGTTACATTAGGTTGAGTTAGCCTAGAGCCATAACAAATTTGAATTTGGATTAAGAGAGTAAAAGTTGCCTTGGTGACCCTAAATCAGGTCAAGGTCGTGGACACATTTTTGACGTGGGCAAAGAAAATGTTGATTTGAGAGTTGAGACTGATATGAGTAGAAGTGAATATTTATTTTTGTGTGTGAAACTAAAAATTAGGTCAGTGAATGTACCAAATACAACAAAATTATGTGCCAAGACTATACACTTAGGACACCCACATAATATAATATAAAACAAACAAAAAAATAAAAAGTATAAAGAAATGCACTTTTTACTTCTACAATGTGTAAAATATTTAAATTTAACCCAAACCATTTTAAAAATATTTTTACTAGTGTCCTTTCAAGTATTATGAAATTATACAGTCTTCTTAAATATCATACTCTTCAACAGCCAAATAATTAATAGCAATTTTATGCATCATCCCCACTAAAAAGTTGTCTACAGATCGAGTTCAAAACTTCAAAAACTTGTCCTATTCGGATAGTCCTTATACACTCTACTAATTAATTATCAAAACTTCAAAACTTCAAAACTTGTCCGAGTTCAAAACTTCAAAACTTGTCCATATTCGGATAGTCCTTGGTCAAAGGTAGATCATGCCTCAAGTATTATGAAATTAGTAGTTGTCAGCACGATCCGAGTTCAAAACTTCAAAGTTGATCCAAAACATATCCTGCATATTTCTCTACTTGCACACCAAATATTAATTCAAAGTGGGAGTAAATTGAAGTAAAAAGTAGTTTAGATGATTTGTACGTATTGCTACTGTGGTCATGGTTGTCTGCAAAAATATTAGCTGCAAGGTAAGCCACAATATAACCTCAATATTTGCACTCCTGCAATCCAATTATTAATTCACAGTCGGGCAAATTGAATTGAAAAGTACGTTTAGAAAAAAGCAAGCAAGCTTAGAAAGAAAGAGAACTGTAAAGGCTCAGGTAGAAGAAGTGTGCCAGTGGACAAATTAAACTTCAAGCTAGGAAGATTAAATATGAATTCAGAATGGACCCCAGAAAAAAAATTAATTGAGATTGAGCGTACTAGTTCAGAGGAAATCTCTTACCAATAAAATGGAAGTGCTGGATGTCCTATGGTTCAGTGGTAAGTTGAGGTGGACTGATTACTTTCACAAAGAATTCCTTGCAGAGACTCAAGTCAAGGGGGACATGCAATTACATAATATGACTGGTGACTTGAAGAAAAATAACAGAAAACTGTTTCCTTGTATAGACGGTACAACTTCATTTGCCAACACCACCATTGCTTTTGGATAGACAGTACAACTTCATTTGCCCAACCATTCAATGACCTGCATCCCATCATTTATTCATTGTTTTCTGGCTATGTAGATATCAAGATGCATTAAAATAGGATGCTTTAAAAACAATCATCTCATAACTTCTTCAGGGTACATGCTCTTTAAGCACTTCCTTAAGAAACATGTTAAAGCATTCCAGCTATCTGTTTAAGGGAACGGTTTAGGAAGTTTAGACACCTGTAACTCCAAAACATTCTATTAAGAAATGCAATGAATTATGCCGTATGTGACATGGAGATCACAGCAGTCAAGATTATAAATTTTGAAGTAAAAATATTTAAGATTTCCAAACAAAGGTACTATACATGAGAATCGACTGGATCCTACACCTGAAAATTTATTGCTTACTGTTATAAAGTTTCTCTAATAGAAATGGAATGCATGTGTTCTTTAGATACTGCTCTCACCAATGGGAATGGTTACTTTATTCCAATTGGGGAACAACAATTATAAACTGGAAACCAATAGGGATATTTAGAGAGCTTTGAAACATCTATTATAAAGTTATGTTGTTAAAGATGGGTAGATGTTTCTCAAACACTCTACTTAAATATCATTGAGTTCAATGGTCAAATAATCAATAGCGATTTTACACCTCATCCACAACAAAATATGGTTAATATTTATCCTATTTTTATTGGCCAAAATTAACCTTTAATTGTGAAAGTGGATGATATTTAAGAATAGCCCTTCTCAAATACTCCTTTGCCAATATTTGTTGTGGCAAAGGTAGGAAAGTTCTTATTAATATAGGACATTTGTACCAATTCAGTGCTATTAATATAGGTTGTGCATGGGAGATGAGTAAGATCTATTCGCTTTGAAGGTTGTAAGATTGTATGTTACTTACGTTATTGTTATTATATTTTTTTTTTGGATTAAAGATAGTTCAATCATATTACCAAAAACATAGAAGTTTGAGTACTATCATTGTGACCAAGGGAGCCACCATTACAAAGTCTCCATAGTTATACTATTCCATATAATATATAGCTATTTTGCAAAAAAGGTATGAGGACTGAACATTAGGATGATCTTCCCGTGTAAGTCACTGTATCTATAGCTATACCAGCTCTGTCAAAAGATATTATTCTGTAAACTAATCATAACTCTGCACTTCATAGGAAGCCTTTGAATGAGCATACACCAACATTTGACTTGATTCATAGCTTTCAAGGTCTGTACTTCCACAATCAACCCTGTCATTCAAGATATTAGACTCACTAGGAGAGTCCTCATGTGAACATTCCAACTGTATGTCAGCAGACTTGGTAATTCCTTGAGGGACACCTACTGATCCATGATGCATACCGGCTGTTCTAGACTTAGTGATATGAAGAGCTCTATACCTATTCTGTAGATCATCTAGTTTTATGTTAAAAGTCTGGTAAGCCTTACCTAGATCCTGTGTTCTCTCATACGACTGTTTGGAATCTTCTTTGTGAATCACAGTAGATCCTTCCTCAGTATTCTTTAGAAAGCTCTCAAATTGAATGTCTAATGTAAGCACTACCTATATAAACAAATCAACAAGTGTGAGTCTTAAATCAGACCCAGTAAGACTTCTTCTCCTGCCTTGAAAATGGTCCTCGTTTCTTTTCCTCCACAAAATCCATAGAATTTCAATTGTTAAAGACAACCAAAAAGCATTAGTTTTAGCATTAACCTTGAAATAGAGCCAAATAAAGCTTCCAACTTACATTTAACATCCCTTAATGACTAGTTTGACACATTACCCATGAATAGACTCCAAACATGGCAAGCAAAAGGACATTCAAAGAAGATATGATCACAAGTTTTGAAGACATTACAGATAGTACAGACATAGCTATTATGACCAACAAGCAACTTCTTCAAAATTAATAAGCATCTAAAACACCCTTTTTTGGGTTCCAAAGGTTTAGACCAAAAAGACCTAAAGACACCAACTAGATCCTGGACATTAACATTCAAATTCCATGCTTTGACACAATGCTCATATATCTCAACTAAGTTTGTAAGTAATTTATAAATCCTTTTGGATTCACAAACTTTCATCTTAGATCCATCGTGCCTGTTGAAATAAGGGTAGACAACTGAGAGGGGGGGTGAATCAGTTGTCTCAAAAACTTTTATCACTTGCAGCAATTTACCTTCTTTATCACTTATTAACAAATTAATGATATAAACATGAAAGCATAAATCAACAACACATGAGCAGAAACATAATCAACACACATAACACCAAGATTTTTATGTGGAAATCCGGTTAAGGGAAAAACCACGGTGGGGGTTAACCCAAAAGAAATTATACTCTGTTAAAAGTATTACAAATGGGTAAGGCACATGCCTTTAGGGCGCACTACCCAGAGCTCACTGCTCAAAGACGCTCATTGCCTATAGAGATGATTACAAGAAGATTACAGATTGTTTGAACTGACGAATAGCATCTACCAATGTAGAAGTTCAGTTTCGGTTAAGCACAGAATACTGATCTTACACACTTCATCCTTATTCTGCCTTGTTTCACTCTTAGGCCATAATCCGAGCTTAGATCTTTATCTTTGCACTTCTTTCTACCTTTTTCGCACTTACTCCATCACCACTTCACACACACACTACAAAACACTCGAATCCATCGACTATATATATCTGCATGAAGAAGTTTAATCAACTGTAGTCGGCTTCAAGAAAGCTCAGAACATTTGTTAAGAACTCTGCTTTGTCAGCTGAATCCATGCACAATCAACAACGCAGACCAAAAACTTGTGTTCTCAATTCATCAATCATGTTGGCCAATACCAATGGTTATCATAAATTACTAAACCAACAGCATTTCTTCATCCAGACCAAGATCAAATACCAAGTCGACCTTTTCTTCTTCTGACTATATTGACTAACTGGAACCCAATACTCAGATGCTTATAACTTTTGAATCCTTCATCACTGGAGGCTAAATTCGTGGATTTAGATAGTCCTGACAATCCTTATTACTCCCTCAGATCTGTAGCCATTGTGATTTACCACCGGAGAGATCCGGACCAAGATACCAGACCCTGTCACATGCTCTGCTTCTAACTACTCAGACTTAGACAAATCTTCACTCTGACTTTCGGTATGAACAAATTATGTAATGCGGATGTGTAAGATAGACTTAGTTGCCATCAATAACAACACCTGTCATGTGTAGCAATGTCTCTTGCCAACATTTCCAACACAACTTTTCCAACCAATCCTCCTCACTTAGCATTTTGGGTTGAACATGATTATTTGATAAAGCTGTTAAGACAACTGAGTAGGTCCTCTTTTGACTATCTCTCAACCCAAATTCTGATCTTAGACTTTCCCAACTTTTAATGCCCTTAACAGAGAACACGTCTCGAAGGGCTGATAGGTCCAGTTTATGCCATTTCAAGCCTGAGCACCCTTAGATCAACGCCAAGGGTTTATTTTTATACTTCAAATTCCACCAAACAGAACAGTGCCCTCCCCACTGCTTCAAAGGGCTATTCACCTCAGAAAAAGAGATTAGGCTTCTAACAACCTCACAATCCTTCCAAATGGAGCCAAAGACCACCAACCCAAAAGGTTTCACCTTGAAGTCCCCAAAAAGACAATCATAAGGATGCAACTTACTCCAACTCAGAGCCCTCCTAGGGTGAGCCAACCTGATATTGTTCCTAACAAGGACTTTCCATGGCTCATCGCCCTCTAGGGATCTAATGATCCATTTTGCCACCAAAGCCATGCCTTGAAATCTTAGGTCCTTCAGACCCAAACCCCCAAAATATCTGCTAACACTACACCATTTCTAGTTCACAAAATGTTTCTTATTCCTACCTTTACCATCTGACCAAAGAAAACACCTAATCACTTTTTGGATACTTTCAATTTGCAAAATTGAGAATAACCACATGGAAGCATAAAAAATAGTATATACAGATAAAATCTTTTGACAAACTTGAAATATTCTAGCCAAAGACAACACCTGCCTGTTCCAATTTTTAAGCTTGATTTCAATTTTGTCGAACAACCAATCCCACATGTGATTTAGAGAGGGATCAATGGAAAAAGGAATCCCTAAGAATCTAACCAATTTTTTGGGGCCTCCCCATTGCCATTCTCCCTCACCAATCCATTCAGGGGGAGAATCAGACCAACCTAGAAGAATAGATTTATTGAAAGAAACCTTAGCACCTGAAGCACTAAAAAATCTGTTTAGTCTGATCTTTAAATTCTCTAAGTTTTCTTTTTCCAAAATAGGATATAAGGCCGTATCATCTACAAACTGCATGTTTAAGAGTGAGTTACCATTAGGAAGTTCAATTCCTTTAATACTACCAGGGATTTAGTTTGTTCTCAACATGTAAAACAAAGCTTTTGAAGCAATGACAAAAAGCGTAGGGGCCAAAGGACAACCTTGCCTAATGGATCTCCCCATTGAGAAGGAGGAGGTAGGAGATCTATTAATTTCAATTTGAGCTAAAGCATCTCTACCATTCTCCTAAATTCCCGTGGAAAACCAAAAGCCTTAAGAACAGTT
The DNA here is from genome assembly GCA_027924645.1 of Cunninghamia lanceolata. Classification (NCBI taxonomy): domain Eukaryota; kingdom Viridiplantae; phylum Streptophyta; class Pinopsida; order Cupressales; family Cupressaceae; genus Cunninghamia; species Cunninghamia lanceolata. Next base: position 14,774,398 of record BSBN01000194.1, on the reverse strand, counting down.
AAAATGAAAGACCATTCCACTCTGTCCTATGCCTTCTCAAAGTCCAACAAGAGAATACCAGCATTCTGACCCGATTCCTTAGCCCAGTGAAGTGCTTCCCAACTGGTCAACAAGTTTTCTAGAATGTATCTTCCCTTGATGAAACCAGTCTGTGTCACATTAATTATGGAAGGTAAAATATCTACTAGTCTTCTTGCCAATACTTTAGCAATAATTTTATAGGAGACATTAAGAAGGGAAATAGGTCTCCAATTCCTCAAATTGGACTTATCACCGGTACCTTTGGGAAGTAGTTTAATAAGGCCTCTATTCATCTCCTTTCCCAAATTGCCAACCTTAATAGCCTCGTGATATACTTCAAAAATACCATCCACCACCCAGTCAATATTAGATTTATAAAATTCAACTGAAAGCCCATCTATCCCTAGAGACTTACAATTACTCATTGAAAGAATGACATTTTTAATTTCCTCCTTAGAAATATCTTGTTTCAATTTCTCATCCATTGACTCATCCACCTTCCTTGGATAGATAAGGGTACATAAATTTTGAGCTTCAGCACACTCAACCTTCCCATCTTTTGCCTTGAAAAGATTCTCATAGAACTCTCTAAAGAGTTCCTTAATATCATATAGATCAGTGTAGGTGGTACCATTTTCAGTGATAGATTTCTAAATGTTCTTGCCTGAACTTGCATCTCAATAGATCAAAAAAGTACTTAGAGCCCTTGTCCCCATCCTTAATCTAGTTTAGCCGGGCTCTAGTTAGCACCTTGTGCCCTGTGAGTTTCAAAACTCATGAGTCTATTCTTAGTTACCCCCAGCTGAGCAACCAAGTCAACATCAAAAGGAGAAACATGCAGCCTTCTCTGAATATCCAAAAACTCAACCTAAAGCTCCTTTTCCTCCCTTCTTAGATGTCCATAGCAAACTTCTTTGCAAATATTTTGAACAACTCTTGACAAGATTTAACATGTTCTTCCTAGTACCTGATGGCATTAGAGTTTCCATAAGTGACTTTTAAAACATTCCTTAAGCTGATAATGCCCATCATACAATCCTCATTTTCGAGAGTTGAACATTAAGCTTAAAATAATTTTTAGATTTTGGCTTAGGGGCAGATTCATGATTAATAAAGAGAATATCTGTAGATATGGGATGGTGATCTGATAATGAACTCGGGGTAACTTTAACTGCATTATCATCCTGAGGAAAATTAAACTGAAAAAACTCTTTATTAACATACATTCTGTCTAATCTATTGTAGATCCTTTTGTTACTTGTCTGAGCATTGCACCATGTATACCAAATCCCATTACTTCTACACTTGTTTCCTTCCAAAGGGTCCATTAACTTGAGAGACTTTTTGAATCTTATCCAAAAAAATTTCATTTCCTTTCCACTCCGTGTTCTTTCCACCAATTTTATCCTCACTAAATTCAACCATAATAAAATCCCTAGCGAAGATCCAGGGGATCTTGGGAAGATGATTAGTTAACCAATCCCAAAGATCACCCTTCTCTGTGTGATCATTTGAAGCATTCAAAGAACAAAGACCAAATTTCGTACCTTATCTATCAAAAGTTACCCATGCACATCTATTACATGGGGAGAACCCAAACTGAGTAATGAATTGTGCCCATTCATTCTTGATGAGCAATGCATCACCTCCTTTACCCTTCTCATGCTTAGTATATAATTTTAATGAATCTTTCCAAATGAGCCTTAGAACATTATCTAGCAGAAACCCTATAGCTTTAACTTCCTGAAGCATTGGAAAATCCATGTTTCTATACTTATTAACAAAATCCCTGACAATGTATTTCCTATATGAGGATTCTAAACCCTGCACATTCCAACTAAAGCATTTCATGGAATAGAAAATGGAATTCTCAATGAGTCTCTTCTTTAGCAACCCCCATATTATCAAAACATTTGGGGAGTTTCCCTCCCTTCACCCTTTTCCCTTCACTCAATTTTCTCCTAACATACTTCCTTTTTTAAAGTAGCAAAAACCTCTTCTCTATCTTCCAAATCATCCTTCTCAACCTCAATGCCCTTAATGAGGGCTTCACTGTTAACCCTTGAAGGCTCTGGTGGTCTAAATTGAGTAGGGAAGCCACACTCTTCTAGAACTTTTTCCATTCTCCTCGTCAACACATTCTCTCTAATTTTCATTAGAGCTAATTGTTGAGCTTTTTTTTTGGGTGCCATAGTAATAAGGTCCCCCACATTATTTGAATATGATATAGGACCAGATTTTTGTATTGAATTAGTCACATCAAGACTTTTGGAGACCAGGTCATGAGAGCCATTCAAGAGCGAGTCCCAGATCTCTCTATCCTTCTCAGAGAGAGGAGAAACAATTTTTGGGGAAACCAATTCAACCTCCATTCTCAAAAAGACCAAAGTCTCAAAAACAAGAGTCACAAAATTATCAATTCTAGAGCCCCCAATGACTAGCTTAGGTCTATCAATAGAGGGAGAAGAGATAGGAGCCAATTCAACCATCGGGGAGGAGCCCGAGGTATCCTCACAAGAAGGGAGATCATTAAGCACCATCTTCTATAGACTATTTCACACATCCTTAAGAGCACCATCCACTGGCCTGACATTTGACTGAACGGGTTGAGAACAGGGATTTGACTCAGAGAGCAGAGGAATAACAACTTCTCTCCTAGGCTTCGAGGCACTTCTTTGTCTCCCACCAATTGAGCCCAAAACATTTTTTATAGAGACCCTTGGCTCAAAACAATTGTCAACATTTCTTAATTTTATCATCGGACAGTCTTTTTTTTTATGACCATCCAATTTGTAGAGAAAACATGAGTTAAGCCCCCCCAAACCCAATACAACACATTCAACCAATTTGTCACCAAGACTAACTTGCAAAACTTTTGGAACAATAACCCCAGGTTTTAAGGAAACCAACACCCTTGCGTTTAGATGAGGCAATGAGATCCTTGAATCCTCTACTTTTAAAATCTTGCCCAAGGAGTCTAACAGATTGGGCAAAAAAATGTATAGTTGGATAGGAAGATTTCTAATTAATAACCATCTTGGGACTGAGCAAAACTTAATATCTTGAAGTGAAGCCTTAGGGCTCCATGGGAAGACCTTGAACAAAGATCTCCCAACATTCCAAATGTCTCTTTCTAATACTCTTCTCTGCATTGAATGATTTTTCAAGAAAATAACAAAAATGCCTTTCGAAACCATCCTACAAAATGAAACAAGAACACCCATCCTTTTTCCCCAAACAATATTGAGCCAATTGTCAAAAAATCTCCTTGCAGGCAACTTTTCTACATCTAAACATACAAAGAACAGAGTAGCATTCTTTAATATATTTTCCTCAGCACTAATAGCCTTTTGCATACTCAAATTAGGATGTAGCACCAATCTCCTCAGTAGAAGAGAAGCCTTACCTTTTCCGACTCCTTGGCCTTCCCTTAGTCCTTGAAACTGCCGCCACCACTACCCCCATAGCCCTCTACTCCCTCCTCTCATGCCTGGAAGCATGCATCTTCAGGCAGAGAGGCAGCATTTTGAACTCCCAATGCATCCCTAAACAGTTTTCTTGAAGCCTCCACATCACCATTAATTCCCCCTGCATCCCTATTAACTTCCTCCGGTGCCTCCATTAATGAGCCCGACCGAGGAGCAAATGCCTCAGTCAGAGGTGTGCTTCACAAACTCCAACGAGCATGTGTCACCAAAGCACTAAGACTCTCAACCCAAACTAGCGGGAACCCTACTAAAATTAAATTCAAAAAAATATGGATTTAGGCAGAGAACTATAACAAACAAAATAATATCTAGGGAATTATTAAACAAAGTAAAACTAATGTATTAGAAGGCAAACAATGAAATCTATGAATCTTGCAATAAATAAAGAAACATGAAGACCAATTTTCAATCCAGGAGGAAAGCCCTACAACTTGCCCATTGAGGGAAACCAAACCCTTGAACAACTTATAGAGCTTCCTTTTTTCGTTCCGTCCTTTTGTCTTATTGTTATTATATTATCACTTGCTCAAATGTTATATAGAGGTAGAAAACAATAAAAACAATGGCATTTTGGAGCTTTGTCAAATTTGACCAATTCTTTGAGCCATTTACAAAGGAAGAGCTTAAATTGTCAACATGTTATGGTCAACATGTCGACACTTTACAATGATGTTGACCAATTCTTGGAGCCATTTACAAAGGAATAGCTTAAATTGTCAACATGTTGCGGCCAACATGTCGACACTTTACAATGATTTCAACCAATTCTTTGAGCCATTTACAAAGGAAGAGCTTAGATTGTCGGCATGTTGCAGTCAACATGTTGACTGCAACATGCCGACAATCTAAGCTCTTCCTTTGTAAATGGCTCAAAGAATTGGTCAAAATTGACAACTCCAAAATGCCACTATTTTTTTTGTTTTCTACCTCTATATAACATTTGAGCAAGTAATAATTTAATAACAATAATGTAAGTAACATACAATCTTACAACCTTCACAACCTATATTAATAGCACTGAATTGGTACAAATGTCAAATTAATAAGAGTTCCTACCTTTGCCACAATAAATATTGTCAAAGGTGTATTTGAGAGCTTTGACCAATCCTTTGAGCCATTTACAAAGGAAGAGCTTAAATTGTCGACATGTTGTGGTCAACATGTCAGCACTTTACAATTGGGACCCCATTGTAAAGTGTCAACACATTGACCACAATGTGCTCCATTTTATAGTGAGCATTTACAAATAAATGAATGCACTCTAGAATAATAATCATAATAATGCATTGAATTATACAAATTTTAAAATATTTTGGTTTGATATAGTTTGAATAATAATAAAATCACTCAAAATTGTAGGTTATAAGTGTAATGGTGAAAATTGCATACCTTACACTTTTCTTCTTTCATTTTGGACTTAATTTTGGTTAGGTTATCTTTTATGTAATGAAAAATGTATAAATCCCACATTTAATGTTGATAATTGACATATAACCAGAGTCTTATCTGTTTTCATTCTCATTTACTTCTACGAACCAGTTTTAATTCGCAAATTCATCCATTTCTCACCTTGGGTCAAGTTGACAATTACAAAAATAACCTAGGTTAGATGAATGGTTGTAGAAATGATACCTGGACATTTAGAATTTAAATTAAAATTTAAAGTCAATGTTACCCTTCCCCACTTGAGCATTGTGTTGACTAGATGTGTGAAATGTTTCATTTGTGACCCATAGAGTTGTATTTAAAGGGGTAACCCTAGTTTATCTAGATGCATCTAGATCTCATCTCACATTCTTACTTACACAATTATTAAGGGGAGTTTATCAGAGTATGTGCATCATCTAAGGCATCTAGCACATGTTTGCTTGACATTTTTAACCATTTTCTAAGTTGTTGACTCGATATACTTATGGGGTTTGACAAAAGGGAGTAATTATCCTTGTCATGTGCAAACTCTTGAGCACATAATCAAGTTTTTATGTAGAGAGAAATAAATAAATTTATTATGGATTAAAAGTGAACATTCATGGATTTACAAAGATCATATTTGCACATATAGACTAGATCCACACTTGTATAGGTTGAATTCACAAACCTACATGATCCATCCCACAATTGTAGAAGTGACATGTAGTGACAAACATTAAGTAACTAACAACTTTTTCAATGCATTCACCCAAGCATCAATAAATATTCTACATCTTGATGAATCATCCACAGACATCTATCACAACAAATCTGCATTAGATTTCTAGCTAAGTATCATTGTTTATTCATTTGATTTTTTATAGCATTTATTTTAGTACATTTATCATTCTTGGCTCTTTAATTTAGGATTGATTTTTAATAGCTTATGTTATCTATCTATTTACCCTAGATGTATGTAAAAGGGATTTTATTCTCCCTCACATTTTGGTGAACACCTATACTTCTATGCATGCTTAAGGTTTTCTTATAAGGCTTATCTTCTAATTTTTATTACTTATTTTATGATCTAAAACTAATTATATTTCTACTCAATTCACACATGCATAGATAACCTTGATCTATCATTAATTATCTTCCTAGAGTTTGTTTATGCCAAGAGCTAGTTGAAACCTTAATTTACCTTTTAGACAAAGTGTACACTTAAACCCTCATATGAATTCTCAATCTAGTGATGAGGAAATTCCCATTAAGGATAATCATAATGAGCAATCTCTTTTTTTATCATGGTGCACATTGTGATATATAAGATCAATCTTGTACAAAAAAATTACTTTCTAAAGAGATTGCTATTGTGATTTCTCTTCACAACTAGCGACATCTCTCCATGATGCATTGTGTGATGCACCCTTTGGTACTAAGATTCTTCACAACATTAGCAATATATTGGCTCCATCTACTTCTTTGCATAGTGCATCTTCCTCCTTTCTCACTCTTCCTTCCTCTTCCAATGATCCTTCCTTCTCTCATTCTAAGATATGTCCCTTGATTATTACTCTTCCCATGTTTCCACTTCTAGAACTCTTGTTACTTCTTATGTTCCTACTTTTAATATCATTACTACCTCTCCTTTCACTAGTTCCATCTCTTCATCCACTAGGACAATTTTAACTAATCACCTTACTAGTGCCATCAAACCTCTTTTCTTAATATTTTTGCCTCATAGTGTCACACCTTTACCTCTTATTTCCCATTCCCTTTATACTCTCACTCTTACTCATACCACCATTATCCCCATCTCCATCTATGATGCACTATTGTTGAAGCTAGATAGAGTTGGAAAGAAAGTTTATTCCATGCATAGTAATTAAGATGTTATTACATATACTTTGGCACATTAGACACCTCTTGAATTTAAGGTGGTGACCTATCCATTACGTATGTTTTGTAGCACCTCACTTTAAATTATGCCATGATAAAGTTCATTCCAATACTCATTTACAAGCCTTTAATGTGGCATGTTTAGATTATGCCTATGATGATGAGATCTTAGCCAAATTATTCCCTTGCACTCTTAGAGACTTTTCTATTCAATGGTTTATGATAAGGTTTATTCTTGCATGATTTTGATGACTCTCGATGAGAAAACACTGAAGTTTCATGGCAAATAGGACTCAGGGGATGTACTTAACATAAACCTTGCCTGAAATAGGGGGAGGACTTGGGTGCCCGCACCCTAGTCTTGCCCTATTTTAGGTCAGGAGCAATTTCAAAGTGTTAGTTTATGACCGTTATTTAGGTCCTATGCCGACACAGTAAGTTTGAATTACGAAATTCTTAGTAGGAATATTTGTAGTTGCATATATAAGCATGTTTAGGTATTCATTTGTAAACAAGATGGATATTACGAACTTGTGGCTTATGTGAAAGTGAACAAATGGACTTGTGTGAGTTTTCTTTAGCTTCAATTGTCCATCCTCCAAAATTGACTGGATGAAGTGGTATCTGAGATGTATATGCTTAGTTTTTGAATGCAAAACTGAGTTCTTAGCAAGATGAATGGCACTCTGACTATCAGTGTATAAAGGGCTATCTTCTTGTTATTGCCCCAATTCCTCTAGAAAACTGATATGGTGTGGAGTCTGATCAGTCTCCAAGTGGGAGATTGTTGTTATATGGAGCCTAATCAAACTTAGAGGTTAAATTTTCTCCACTTTTATTTGTGTGGTTTCCCCCTAAATTATTTATTGGGGGTTTGGGGGCAGCGCCCCCAAGATGGGGTCAAGGGGTAGTGCCCCTTGTGAGGTCCAGGGGCAGCGCCCCTGGCATGCGCCCTATCGCGATATAGGGCGAGGTTGAGGGGCAATGCCCCTGCAGGGGGCTCGGGGGTAGTGCCCCTGAAACCTCAAATGAATTTTATTATTTTATAAAGGCGTCGGGAGTTATTTTTCTATTGGCTGACATAAAAAAACCCTATTTTGTAATCGACATAAGTCTTGATAAAAATGGCTAAGGGTTAGGGTTTCCGTTGATATTGTATTGTAGCATTTGGAGCGGTATTGAGTTGCAAGGATTACTGGTTGTAATTGGTTTGATTGCTAGATAATAATATTGGACTCTCTATTGGTGGTTGTAGCCCGAGTTTGGGTGAACCACGTTAAAAATTGTCTCTCACTGTTATTAATTTTGTGTATTTTTCATTCCTCTGTTTAATCTTTATTTGCATTTAATTGATATCTTCTGCATGCAATTCCTAACAAGTGGTATCAGAGCGGGTTGTGTTCGACTATCATCTGTAGGAAGGTCTCATGGTTGAGTGGGAGTCTCATGATTAAGTGGGAGCAATAGCGGATGAGGGTAAATAGAAGGTAGATAAATTCAATGGGCAGAACTATCAGTTATGGAAGATGCAGATGGAGGATTATCTCTATTAGAAGGATTTATGGAGGTCGTTGGAAGAAATAGCCAAGAAATTGGTAGCAAGGACTGATGAGGATTGGAATCTTCTAGATACAAAGGCATTGGGAAGCATATGGTTGTGCCTGGCACCATCTGTGGCTTTCAATATAACAGAAGCGAAGACAACAGATGAACTGATGAAAGCTTTGGCTAAATTGTATGAAAAACCCTCAGCCTCAAATAAGGTATTTCTCATGAAGCATAAATGTTTAATCTGAAAATGATTGAAGGTAGATCTATGACAGATCATTTAAATGAGTTTAATACAATTACCAGTCAGTTAACTTCTGTAAAAGTGAAATTTGATGAAGAGGTGAGGGCTCTCTTAGTTTTATGTTCTTTGCTAGAAAACTGGAATAGCTTGGTAATGACTGTAAGTAACTCTATCTCTAGTTCAAATACTTTGAAATTTGATGATGTTGTTGGTGTTATCCTTAGTGAGGAAATGCAACGGAAAAGATCAGGAGGGTCCACATCAGGTAGTGTTTTGAATGCAAAAAGCAGGGGCAGATCAAAGGAAAGAGGAAAAGGTTCTGGAGGTCATGGAAAGTCATGAGGAAAATCAAAGGACAAGAGGTCCCAATCCAGAGGACAGAAGGATTGTTAGTACTGTGGGAAACCAGGTCATCTGAAGAAATATTGCTCGTCTCAGAAGAATAGAGAAGGAGACAAACAAGAAGGCGATAAGGAGGCAAATGTGGTAAGCAATAAATTTGAAAATGATGCTTTGATTCTTTCCCTAGATAATGTTGATGATTCATGGGTTTTAGATTCAAGGGCCTCATTTCATGCTACGCCCCATAGAAGTTATTTTCTTGATTATGTCTAAGGGGATTTTGGGTTGGTTTATTTGGGATATAACGAACCTTGTTAGATTGTTAGAAATAGAAGAATCAAGATTAAGTTACAAAATGGGAATCATTGGCTACTACAAGAGGTAAGGCACATTCCAAGGCTAAGTAGGAATTTAATTTCAGTAGGGCAACTAGCTGATGAAGGTTGCATAGTTACTTTTAGTGATAAAAATTGGAAGGTTTCAAGAGGTGCCTTAATAGTAGAAAAAGGTGTGAAAGTAGGCACCTTATATCTTTGTACAGGTCATACTATTCCTTCTACTTTAGTTTTTGTAGAGAAAAAACAAACGGTTCAGGAACAGTTATTACGGGTTTGCAGGAAGAGACTAAAATAGTTACTGCAGGTTTTGAGACAGCACTGGCATAATAGACTTGGGCATATGAGTGAAAAAGGTATGAAGGTACTTCATTCTAAGAAAGTTTTACCAGGTTTGAAATGTATTAATATGGATTTCTGTGAAAGTTGTGTGTATGACAAACAAAAGTGAGTTAGTTTTCTCAAGGATGGGAAGAAAAAAAAGATGAAAAGTTGGAGCTTGTGCATACAGAAGTGTGGGGACTGGCTCAAATATCTTCTCTCGGTGGCTCTCGGTATTATGTTACATTCATAGATGATGCAACTAGGAAGGTTTGGATTTATTTCCTTAGGGAGAAATCTGATGTATTTGAAACATTTAAGAAATGGAGAAGCTTGGTTGAGAATGAGACAGGTAAAAGATTAAAATGTCTCAGATCTGATAATGGTGGTGAGTATTGTAGCAAAGAATTTGAGGATTATTGTTTCTTTAATGGAATTTATAGGCAGAAAATGGTTCCAGGGACTCCACAAGAAAATGGAGTGGCTGAGCGCATGAATAGGACAATAATGGAGTGTGCAAGGAGCATGAGATTGCATACTGGGCTGCCTTTAAACATGTGGGCAGAGGCTGTCAATACTGCTGTATATTTAATTAATAGAGGTCCTTCAGTTCCTTTGGGCTATGGTATTCCAGAAGAAGCATGGACAGGTAAGAAGGTGAGTTATTCTTTTCTCAAAACCTTCAGATGTGAAGAATTTGTACATGTAGATTTTGAAAATAGAACCAAGTTGGCTGCAAAATTAAAAAAAAATGTATCTTCGTTGGATATGGCATTGATGAATTTGGTTATAGACTTTGGAATGTTAAAAATCTAAAAATTGTGAGAAGTAGGGATGTCGTATTCAATGAGAAGGTGCTGTACAAAGATCAGTTACAACAACATGAGAAGAAAGAAAAGGATTATGTGGTGCTGGATGATACTCTAGATAGCGATGTTCCAGTGGTTCCTCATGCTCTGCAATAACAACAAGAAATATCACAAACTCTAGTGAATGTTAGACGGTCAACAAGGCTAAGTAGACCTCCTGAAAGGTTTTCCCCCTCTTTGTATTCTATTTTGTTAACAGATGCTGGTGAACCGGAAGGGTATGATGAAGCTATGCAGGTGGATACAAAGGTTCAGTGGGAGCTTGCATTGAAAGAAGAAATGAACTCCATGCTGAAAAATTAGACTTGGGAATTATGTAAGTTGCCTGCAGGTAAAAAGGTTTTACCAAACAAATGGGTTTATAGGTTGAAAGAGGAAGATGGAGGTAAAAAAAAATTTAAATCTAGGTTAGTTGTAAAAGGATTTGCATAGAAAAAGGGCATTGATTTTGATGAGATTTTTTCTCCGGTTGTTAAGATGACTTCTATTTGTACTATTTTACGTATTGTGGTTGCTGGAGATTTGCATTTGGAACAGCTAGATGTGAAAAATGCTTTTCTCCATGGTGATTTGGAGGAGGAGATATATATGGAACAACCCCAAGGATTTGAGGTCAAAAGTAAGGAGAAACTGGTGTGTAGATTGAAGAAGAGTTTATATGGCTTGAAACAATCACCTCATCAATGGTATTTGAAATTTAATAGTTTTATGGCTGAGCAAGGCTACATCCGGTGTAATTTTGACCATTGTGTTTATTTTAAGAGGTTGGATAATGACAACTACATTATTTTATGTTTATATGTTGATGACATGCTTGTAGCAGGGACTAACATGGATCACATAATAGAGTTAAAACAATAGTTGGCACAATCATTTGCTATGAAGGATTTGGGGGCAGAAAAATAAATCCTTGGTATGAAAATTTGTAGAGATAGGAAGAACAGGAAATTGACTCTATCTCAGACTGATTATGTTGAAAAGGTGTTGCAGATATTCCATATGGAGAACGCAAAAGCTGTCAGTACACCTTTGCCTAGTCATTTGAAATTGACTAAGGAGTTGTGTCCAAAGACACAAGAGGAGGAAGAAAAAATGTCCAAGGTACCATCTGCTTTAGCTGTAGGAAGTTTACTGTACGCCATGGTATGGACGAGACTAGATATTGCACATGTTGTAGGAGTCATCAACATGTATATGAGTAATCCCGGATTGGAGCATTGGAATATGGTAAAATGAATTCTTAGATATTTGAGAGGTACATCCAATAAACACTTATGTTTTGGGGGCTCTAATACTGATTTAGCAGGTTATGTAGACTCAGATTTGGCAGGTGATATTGATACTAGATGGAGTACTACAGGTTATGTCTTTACTGTAGGTGGGACATTAGTGAGTTGGATCTCACGGTTATAATTTAAGGTTGTAGGTGGGACATTAGTGAGTTGGATCTCACGGTTGCAATTTAAGGTGGTTGCTTTATCCACCATGGAGGCAGAGTATGTAGCTGCAATAGAGGCAAGCAAGGAGATGATATGGCTGCAATCTTTCATGGAAGAATTGGGTAAACAACAGGCTAATAGTTATTTGTTTATGGATAGCTAGAGTGCCATACATCTTGCAAAGAATTCTACCTTGCATTCAAAGTCCAAACACATACAGTTGAGGTATCACTTCATTCGATCGGTGTTGGATGATGGATAGTTAAAGCTAGAAAAGATACATATAGATGAAAATCTAGTGGATATGTTTATAAAGGCAGTGACAAGGGAGAAGCTGAGCTCCTCTTCAGCTTTGGTTGGTCTTCAAGACTGAAAGCAAAAAATTAGAACAATAGGGTCCAGAGTGCTTATTTCCAGTGGGAGCTATAGGGTCAGTGGTGTTATGATCAGTCTCCAAGTGGGAGATGATATGGTGTGGAGTTTGATTAGTCTCCAAGTGGGATATTGTTGTTATATGGAGCCTAATTAGACTCAGAGGTTAAAATTTCTCCACTTTTATCGGCACGATTTCCCCCCAAATTATTTAATGGGGGTTTGGGGGCAGCACCCCTAAGACGGGGTCAAGGGGCAGCGTGCTTTGCGCGGGTCCATCAAACCTCTTTTCCTAATATCTTTTCCTCATAGTGTCACATCTTTACCTCTTATTTCCAATTCCATTTATACTCTCACTCTTACTCATACCACTCCTACCACCATTATCCCCATCTCCATCTATGATGCACTATTGTTGAAGCTAGATAGAGTTGGAAAGAAAGTTTATTCCATGCATAGTAATTAAGATGTTATTACATACACTTTGGCACATTAGACACCTCTTGAATTTAAGGTGGTGACCTATCCATTACCTATGTTTTGTAGTACCTCACTTTAAATTATGCCAAGATAAAGTTCATCCCAATACTCATTTACAAGCCTTCAATGTGGCATGTTTAGATTATGCCTATGATGATGAGATCTTAGCCAAATTATTCCCTTGCGCTCTTAGAGACTTTTCTATTCAATGGTTTATGATAAGGTTTATTCTTTGGTTTATTCTTGCATGATTTTGATGACTCCCAATGAGAAAACCCTGAAGTTTCATGGAAAATAGGACTCAGGGGTTGCCACTTAACATAAACCCTACCTGAAATAGGGGGAAGGACTTGGGCGCCCGCGCCCTAGTCCTGCCCTATTTTAGGTCAGGACCAATTTTAAAGTGTCAATTTATGATCGTTATTTAGGTCCTATGCTGACATGGTAAGTTTGAATTATAAAATTCTTAGCGGGAATGTTTGTAGTTGCATATATAAGCATGTTTAGGCATTCATTTATAAACAAGATGGATATTGCGAACTTGTGGCTTATGTGAAAGTGAAAAATGGACTTGTGTGAAATTTCTCTAGCTTCAGCTGTCTATCCTCCAAAATTGACCGGATGAAGTGGTATCTGAGCTATATATGTTTAGTTTTTGAATGCAAAGCTGAGTTCTTAGCAAGATGAATGACACTCTGGCTATCAGTGTACAAAGGGCTATCTTCTTGTCATTTCCCCAATTCCTCTATAAAATTGATATGGTGTGGAGTTTGATCAGTCTCCAAGTGGGAGATTGTTGTTATATGGAGCCTAATCAGACTCGGAGGTTAAATTTTCCCCACTTTTATTGGCACGGTTTCCCCCCAAATTATTTAATGGGGGTTTGGGAGTAGTGCCCCCAAGACGGGGTCTAGGGGCAATGCCCCTAGCACTCTCCCTATCGTGATACAGGGCAGGGTCGAGGGGCAGCGCCCCCGCGGGGGCCTTAGGGGTAGCGCCCCCGAAACCTCAAATGACCTTTATTATTTTATAAAGGCGTTGGGAGTTATTTTTCTATTGGCCGACATAAAAAACCCTATTTTGTAACCGACATATGTCTTGATAAAAATAGCTAAGGGTTAGGGTTTCTGTTGATATTGTATTGTAGCATTTGGAGTGGTATTGAGTTGTAAGGATTGCTGGTTGTAATTGGTTCGATTGCTGGATAATAATATTGGACTCTCTGTTGGTGGATGTAGCTTGAGTTTTGGTGAACCATGTTAAAAATTGTCTCTCGTTGTTATTATTTCTATGTATTTTTCATTCCTCTGTTTAATCTTTATTTGCATTTAATTGATATCTTCTACATGCAATTCCTAACAAGTGGTATCAGGGTTGTGTTTGATTATCGTTTGCAGGAAGGTCTCATGGTTGAGTGGGAGTCTCACGATTAAGTGGGAGAAATGGTAGATGAGGGTAAATTAAAGGTAGATAAATTCAATGGGCGGAACTATCAATTATGGAAGATTCATATGGAGGATTATCTCTATTAGAAGGATTTATGGAGGCTGTTGGAAGGAATGGCCAAGAAACCAGCAACGATGAATGATGAGGATTGGAATCTTCTAGATAGAAAGGCATTAGGAACCATTTGGTTGTACCTAGCACCATCTGTGGCATTCAATATAACAGAAGTGAAGACAACAGATGAACTGATGAAAGCTTTGGCTAAATTGTATGAAAAACCCTTAGCCTCAAATAAGGTATTTCTCATGGAGCATTTGTTTAATCTGAAAATGATTGAAGGTAGATTTGTGACAGATAATTTAAATGAGTTTAATACAATTACCAGTCAGTTAACTTCTGTAAAAGTGAAATTTGATGAAGAGGTGAGGGCTCTCTAGGTTTTATGTTCTTTGCTAGAAAGTTGGAATAGCTTGGTAATGGTTATAAGTAACTCTGTCTCTGGTTCAAATACTTTGAAATTTGATGATGTTGTTGGTGTTATCCTTAGTGAGGAAATGCGACGGAAAAGCTCAGGAGGGTCCACATCAGGTAGTGTTTTGAATGTAGAAAGCAGGGGCAGATCAAAGGAGAGAGGAAAAGGTTTTAGAGGTCATGGGAAGTCACGAGGAAAATCAAAGGACAAGAGGTCCCAATCCAGAGGACAAAAGGATTGCAGGTACTATGGGAAACTAGGTCATCTGAAGAAAGATTGCTTATCTCAGAAGAATAAAGAAGGAGACAAACAAGAAGGCAATAAGGAGGCAAATGTGGTAAGTAATAAATTTGAAGATGATGCTTTGATTCTTTCCCTAGATAATGCTGATGATTCATGGGTTTTAGATTCAGGGGCCTTATTTCATGGTATGCCCCATAGAAGTTATTTTCTTGATTATGTCCAAGGGTATTTTGGGCTAGTTTATTTGGGAGATAACGAACTTTGTTAGATTGTTGGAAATGGAAGAATTAAGATTAAGTTGTAGAATGGGAATCATTGGCTACTATAAGAGGTAAGGCACATTCTAAGGCTAAGTAGGAATTTAATTTCAGTAGGGCAGCTAGCTGATGAAGGTTGCATAGTTACTTTTAGTGATAAAAATTGGAAGGTTTCAAGAGGTGCCTTAATAATAGCAAAATGTGTGAAAGTAGGCACCTTATATCTTTGTACAGGTCATACTGTTCCTACTACTTTAGTTGTTGTAGAGAAAAAACAAACAGGTTTAGGAACAGTTGTTGCGGGTTCGCCGAAAGAGACTAAAATAGTTGCTACAGGTTCTAAGACAACACTGTGGCATAATAGACTTGGGCATATGAGTGAAAAAGGTATGAAGGTACTTCATTCTAAGAAAGTTTTAGCATGTTTGAAATGTATTAATATAGATTTCTGTGAAAGTTGTGTGTATGGCAAACAAAAGAGAGTTAGTTTTCTCAAGGATGGGAAGCAAAAGAAAGATGAAAAGTTGGAGCTTGTGCATACAGATGTATGGGGACCGGATTAGGTATCTTCTCTCGGTGGCTCTCGGTATTCTGTTACATTCATAGATGATACAACTAGGAAGGTTTGGATTTATTTCCTTAGGCAGAAATATGATGTATTTGAAACATTTAAGAAATGGAGAAGCTTGGTTGAGAATGAGACGAGTAAAAGATTAAAATGTTTCAAATCTGATAATGGTGGTGAGTATTACAGCAAAGAATTTGAGGATTATTGTTCCTTTAATGGAATTCATAGGCAGAAAATGGTTCCAGGGACTCCACAAGAAAATGGAGTGGCTAAGCACATGAATAGGACAATAATGGAGCGTGCAAGGAGCATGAGATTGCATGCTGGGTTGCCTTTAAACATGTCAGCAGAGGTTGTCAATACCGCTGTATAGTTAATTAATGGAGGTCCTTTAGTTCCTTTGGGCTATGGTATTCTAGAGGAAGCATGGATAGGTAAGAAGGTGAGTTATTCTTTTCTCAAAACCTTTGGATGTGAAGCATTTGTACATGTAGATTTTAAAAATAGTACTAAGCTGGATGCAAAATCAAAAAAGTGTATCTTCGTTGGATATGGCATTGATGAATTTGGTTATAGGCTTTGGAATGTTAAAAATCTAAAAATTGTGAGAAGCAGGGATGGTGTATTCAATGAGAAGGTGCTGTATAAAGATCAATTGCAGCAGCATGAGAAGAAAGAAAAGGATTATGTGGTGTTGGATGATACTCCAGATAGTGATGTTCCAGTGGTTCTTCATGCTCCATAATAACAACAAGAAATACCACAAACTCTAGTGAATGTTAGACGGTCAACAAGGCTAAGTAGACCTCTTGAAAGGTTTTCTCCCTCTTTTTATTTTATTTTGTTAACAGATGCTGCTGAACAGGAAGGGTATGATGAAGCTATGTAGGTGGATACAAAAGTTCAGTGGGAGCTTGCAATGAAAGAAGAAATGGACTTCTTGCTAAAAAATCAAACTTGGCAATTATGTAAGTTGCCCGCAGGTAAAAAGGCTTTACCAAACAAATGGGTTTATAGGCTGAAAGAGGAAGATGGAGGTAAGAAAAGATTTAAAGCTAGGTTAGTTGTAAAAGAATTTGCACAGAAAAAGGGCATTGATTTTGATGATATTTTTTCTTCGGTTGTTAAGATGACTTCTATTCATACTGTTTTAAGTATTGTGGTTGTTGAAGGTTTGCATTTGGAACAACTAGATGTGAAAACTGTCTTTCTCCATGGTGATTTGGAGGAGGAGATATATATGGAACAGGCCCAAGGATTTGAGGTCAAAGGTAAGGAGAAACTGGTGTGCAGATTGAAGAAGAGTTTATATGGCTTGAAACAAGCACCTCGGCAATGGTATTTAAAATTTGATAGTTTTATGGCTGAGCAAGGCTACATCTGGTGTAATTCTGACCATTGTGTTTATTTTAAGAGGTTGGATAATGACAACTACGTTATTTTATTTTTATATGTTGGTGACATGCTTGTAACAGGGTCTAACATAGATCACATAAGAGAGTTAAAACAACAGTTAGCACAATCATTTGCTATGAAGGATTTAGGGGCAATAAAATAAATCCTTGGTATAAAAATTTGCAGAGATAGGAAGAATAGGAAATTGACTCTATCTCAGGCTGATTATGTTGAAAAGGTGTTGCAGATATTCCATATGGAGAATGCAAAAGCTGTCAGCACACCTTTGCTTAGTAATTTGAAATTGACTAAGGAGTTGTGTCCAAAGACACAAGAGGAAGACAAAATGTCCAAGGTACCATATGATTCAACTGTAGGAAGTTTAATGTATGCCATGGTATGGACGAGATCAGATATTGCACATGCTATAGGAGTCATTAGCAGGTATATGAATAATCCCAGATTAGAGCATTAGAATGCGGTAAAATGGATTCTTAGATATTTGAGAGGTACATCCAATAAACACTTATGTTTTGGGGGCTCTAATACTGATTTAGCAGGTTATGTAGACTTAGATTTGGCAGGAGATATTGATACCAAGCAGAGTACTATAGGTTATGTCTTTACTGTAGGTGGGACAACAGTGCGTTGGATCTCACAGTTGCAAAAGGTGGTTTCTTTATCCACCATGGAGGTAGAGTATGTAGCCGCAATAGAGGCAAACAAGGAGATGATATGGTTGCAATCTTTCATGGAAGAATTGGGTAAACAACAGGCTAATAGTTATTTATGTACAGACAACTAGAGTGCCATACATCTTGTAAAGAATTTGCCTTGCATTCAAAGACCAAACACATACAGTTGAGGTATCACTTCATTCAATCAGAGCTGGATGATGGACAATTAAGGCTGTAAAAGATACATACAGATGAAAATCTAGCGGATATGTTTACAAAGGCAGTGACAAGGGAGAAGCTGAGCTCCCCTTCAGCTTTGGTTGGTCTTCAAGATTGAAAAAAAAAAATCAGAACAACAGGGTCTAGGGTGCTTATTTCCAGTGGGAGCTATAGGGTCAATGGTATTATGACTAGTCTCCAAGTGGGAGATGATATGGTGTGGAGTCTGATCAGTCTCCAAGTGGGAGATTGTTGTTATATGGAGCCTAATCAAACTTAGAGGTTAAATTTTCCCCACTTTTATCAGTGCAATTTCTCCCCAAATTATTTAATGGGGGTTTGGGAGTAGCATCTCCAAGATGGGGTCAAGGGGCAGCCCCCCTTGCGGGGTCCATCAAACCTCTTTTCCTAATATCTTTGCCTCATAGTGTCACATATTTACCTCTTATTTCTCATTCCCTTTATACTCTCACTCTTACTCATACTACTCCTACCACCATTATCCCCATCTCCATCTATGATGCACTATTGTTGAAGCTAGATAGAGTTGGAAAGAAAGTTTATTCCATGCACAATAATTAAAATGTTATTACATACACTTTGGAACATTAGACACCTCTTGAATTTAAGGTGGTGACCTATCCATTACCTATGTTTTGTAGCACCTCACTTTAAATTATGCCACGAGAAAGTTCATCCCAATACTCATTTACAAGTCTTCAATGTGGCATGTTTAGATTATGCTTATGATGGTGAGATCTTAGCCAAATTATTCCCTTGCACTGTTAGGGACTTTTCTATTCAATGGTTTATGATAAGGTTTATTCTTTTGTTTATTCTTGCATGATTTTGATGACTCCCGGTGAGAAAACCCTGAAGTTTCATGGCAAATAGGACTTAGGGGATGCACTTAACATAAACCCTGCCTAAAATCGGGGGGAGGACTTGGGCACCCACGCCCTAGTCCTACCTTATTTTAGGTCAAGACCAATTTCAAAGTGTCGGTTTATGATCGTTATTTAGGTCCTATGCCGACACAGTAAGTTTGAATTACAAAATTCTTAGTGAGAATGTTTGTAGTTGCATATGTAAGCATGTTTAGACATTCATTTGTAAACGAGATGGATATTACAAACTTGTGGCTTATGTGAATGTGAACAAACAGACTTGTGTGAATTTTCTCTAGTGTCAATTATCTATCCTCTAAAATTGACCGGATGAAGTGGTATCTGGGCTATATATGCTTAATTTTTAAATGCAAAGCCGAGTTCTTAGCAAGATGAATGACACTCTGGCTATCAGTGTACAAAGGGCTATCTTCTTGTCATTGCCCCAATTCCTCAAACTCATATGGTGTGGAGTTTGATCAGCCTCCAAGTTGGAGATTGTTGTTATATGGAGCCTAATCAGACTCAGAGGTTAAATTTCCCCATTTTTATTGGCGTGGTTTCCCCCCAAATTATTTAATAGGGGTCAAGGGGTAGCACCCCCAAGATGTGGTCTAGGGGCAGCGCCCTTGGCATGCTCCCTGTTGTGATATAGGGTAGGCTCGAGGGACAGTGCCCTCGTGGGGGGCTCGTGGGTAGCGCCCCCGAAACCTCAAATGACTTTTATTATTTTATAAAGGCATCGGGAGTTATTTTTCTATTGGCTAACATAAAAAACCCTATTTTGTAACCGACATAAGTCTTAATAAAAATAGCTAAGGGTTAGGGTTTCCGTTGATATTATATTGTAGCATTTGCAGTGGTATTGAGTGGAAAGGATTGTTGGTTGTAATTTGTTTGAATGCTGGATAATAATATTGGACTTTTTGTTGGTGGATGTAGCCCGTGTTTGGGTGAACCATGTTAAAAATTGTCTCTTGTTATTATTATTTCTGTGTATTTTTCTTTCCTCTATTTAATCTTTATTTGCATTTAATTGATATCTCCTGCATGCAATTTCTAACAAAAATGTTGTAACCAAATCATCTCCTTGTTAGCTTTTAGACTCGGGTGCCCACTCATTTATTGAAATTAAATGCAAACTAATTCAAATTATTTGAAAATGCAAGCTAAAAATGCCAATTTTTTTCAAAATTTTCCAATTTTTCTAATTTTTCAATTTTTTTGTAATTTTTCAAATGCAATAAGATGAAAAATGATATGAATAAATGAAATGAATGTAAATCTGAAGTACAACACTCAGAAAGGTGCAAAAAATCAAAAAACATGGGTTCACCAAAATGTTTAGGGTAAAATATGAAGAGGGTTTGTTTGTAAGGGTTTGTGTTGATCCTTCTTTCACCACTAAACATTCAAGGACATTCAGCTAAGTAGGAAGTCTACTACAGGCTTCTTCTCACTTGGAACATAGGGGAATATTGGAATTGCATGATTTAGTTGTTCAATTAAGCCCAATTATGCTTAAAACCCTAATTATGTAAATTCGTGAACAAACAGACAAATTACAGAAAATGATCGCACACAGAGATATCAAATAACAATCAAACACCGTTGTCAGATAAAGAGTGTGTATCCCTACGGGATAGAGGCAAAATCTAAATGATAAATGACAGAAAACATAATTGATATCACCTTGTAGTGAAGATCTCATGGAAGGAAGATGCTCTTCATGCTATGAGGATATGGATGCCAAATCTGCAAATACAAACACAATAACAACACAAAAGTCTGTTCTTCCACACAATGAATGCCTTGAATCACTTTCACATAAGCCACATTTCGCAATATCCATCTTGTTTACAAATGAATGCCTAAACATGCTTATATATGCAACTACAAACATTCCTGCTAAGAATTTCGTAATTCAAACTTACCGTGTCGGCATAGGACCTAAATAACGGTCATAAACTGACACTTTGAAATTGGTCCTAACCTAAAATAGGGCAGGACTTGTTGGTATGTGGCGACTGATCATGCAAGTACTGTACACTCATAACATATCCTCGCCAGAGTAAGCAGAAAAAGTGGAGTTACAGGAGAGCAGACTGTCAGAATTGTAGATCAGAGAAGAAAATAGGGACCTGGACTCGGGCGCCCTCTCATTAGTCCTCCGGATCCCACAATAGGAAAATCTTCAGAACAACAGGAACAAGTTGTAGACAACATTCCCATATCTCGACAAAAATTGTGACATTGGACTAGGGCACCTTCTCATTAGTCCCTGATTTTTCTATTTTTTGAACTTCAAAATCTAGTACACATTTGATTGTTATTTGATATCTCTGTGTGCGATCATTTTCCATAATTTGTCCGTTTGTTCACGAATTTGCATAATTAGGGAATTAAGCATAATTGGGCTTAATTGAACAACTAAATCATACAATTCCAATCTTCCCCTATGTTCCAAGTGATAAGAAGCCTGTAGTAGACTTCCTACTCGGCTGAATGTCCTTGAATGTTTAGTGGTGAAAGAAGGATCAACACAAACCCTTACAAACAAACCCTCTTCATATTTTACGATAAACATTTTGGTGAACCCATGTTTTTAGATTTTTTTCACCTTTTTGAGTGTTGTACTTTAGATTTACATTCATTTCATTTATTCATATCATTATTCATCTTATTGCATTTGAAAAATTACAAAAAAATTGAAAAATTAGAAAAATTTGAAAAAAATTTGGCATTTTTAGCTTGCATTTAATTTCAATATATTTCTGTCATTATCATTAGATCTGATTTTAAATATAGAAATTTTTCATTCATCATTCATTTAGATTGCATTTTCATGCTTAAATTGATAAAAATTGCTTGAAATTGTGCATTTTTTCATATAAACTAGTTTTGCATTAGCTAAGGTTTGTAGTCAAAATCTTGTTTCAGACTTTACTACCATTTTAAAAAACTCATTAGGATTGATTTC
Source organism: Cunninghamia lanceolata (assembly GCA_027924645.1). Classification (NCBI taxonomy): domain Eukaryota; kingdom Viridiplantae; phylum Streptophyta; class Pinopsida; order Cupressales; family Cupressaceae; genus Cunninghamia; species Cunninghamia lanceolata. Next base: position 14,752,486 of record BSBN01000194.1, on the reverse strand, counting down.
TAACTATAGTGTTGCATCATAGTGGTTTGCTGGCAAAATTTCATGCCTAGGGTTTGAAAACCTTGATTTTTCACTAGATTTGGCCTTATTGTCTCTCTAGATTTGCACCATAGGCATGTTGTAAAGGATTTTTCTGCACTAATTGACTGTTATCAAGGTTATTATCTTCTACCCCTCCTAAAATTCTTTGCAGCACCTTTTTATTGAGCTCTTGCATTGAAAATTTGGTGTAAAATTGCATATTTTGGCTATATTTTCCCTAGGGTCTGACCTAGATTTGCACTCCAAGTGTGATGTGATGGATTTTATGGCTTTAGGTGACTAATATTACTATTATAACCTAATGAACCTCTTAAAATTCTTTACAACACCCCTTTTGTTGGGTCTTTGCATTGAAAATTTGTGAAAATTTGCATATTTTAGTGTATTTTCACTAGGTTTTGACTTATCATCATTCTAGGGTTGCATCAAAAGTGTGTTGTGAAGGATATTATTTCTTTATTGGACTGATACCAAACATATTATTTTCTTCCCTTCATCAATATCCTTACAACACCTTTTCTCCTAGTGATTTGCATTGAAAAAAGTCAAAAAATCAAGCATTTTGGATCTTAAACATATCCTGCTCCTGGGGTTTGTTCTATTAGTTTGTGCATTCTATGTTGCATGCCCTTGCATGAGACTTATGACCCACTACCCTAATAGAAATATCCATTTAAGAAGAAGTAGAAGACTCATGGGATCTAGTGCCCTTGAAGAAAATGATATTCATACCTATGAAAATCCATTGAATACCTTCTTTACAAAAGGAGACACAAATTTTGCAAGATATTATACCTCATACAACCACTATGGAAGATCAAGTATTTCATGATGTCAACGACACTATTGAGGTGGTCACACATGTACCTAATGAGCAAATAAACAAACTTGATAAAGAGTTAGCCGATTTTCAAGCATTTGTTGAAACTGAAAGGATAGCGGAAGAAGCAGTACCTGTGATTCACCATGTAAGAGAATTGATAAAGGAAGGACAAGATGGAATTGATGTTATCCAAGGTTTAACACATATTGTACACAATTATGTCATGACGGTGACTAAATGTGTGAATGGTATCAAAAACATATCGTCACCGTCTCATATGTAAGTATCGTCACCGTCTCATATGCAAGTATCGACACCTATACCGACTACTGGAATATCTACATTCACATCGACAATTTTAACAACTAATGCAGATGCTTGTAGTAATGCTACCACTGGTATTGGAGTATCTAATGGAACTAATTCACAAAATTACAAAGTTGTGGGATTTAATTATCAGAATTTGGGGACCTCTTCTATGAATAATCGTTCTCAACCACCTATCCATTCCACTTATTCTCAGCTACCTATTACCTATTCGCAACCACCTTCCACCTATCACTATGTCCAACCACCATTGAACTATTCACAAGCTCCAATTATCACAACTCAGGCTCAATCACCTCCTCACTTTGGTTCTAATTCCTCGCAGTAAACCGCATCTCCCAATGATGCCTTCTTAAACCAACTTTTGCAAGGCATGACTGCTTTATAACAAAAAGTGACAAACTTGACAAATTCTTCACAACCTATATACCGACTTATCATGCCCGTAATCCCCTATCTTATGCAATTTTGAGAACTCCTATGCCTGAGAGGTTTGAGACCCCTCGCTTTGAAAAATATGGTGGAAAAGGTGATCCTAATACTCATGTGGCAGCATTCACGGCTATGTGTAGTGATTTCTACTTTGAAGAGGACTTGTTAGCAAAAATTTTCACGTGATCTCTCAAAGATACTGCTTTAGAATGGTTTTGCTCCTTACCTCTAAATTCAATACATTCTTTTTCACAATTAGTTGATCAATTTTTACAACATTTCCAAGCAAACATTGGACCTCAAGTCTCTTTGATTGATTTAGTTCATTGCAAGCAAGGTCCGAAAGAGAAGTTGACTGAGTTTATTAGTCAGTATCAAGCTCTATATGCACAAATTCAATATTAGATGAAAGATGAGGATGTTTAGAAGGTGTTTATTACAAATCTACAACCTAACATCCGTGATAAGATTCTCTTGATTAAGTATAACTCCTTTCAACATTTATGTACCACCCTTTGTGATTATCAACTTTCATCTAGTCAGTATGAAAATCAAAACTCATTGACTCAAGTTGGTCAATCCACAGGTGGACCATCACAAAATAACTTTAAGAGGAATAATAATAGGAGTTTCATCAAGATTAATGGACCGAATATGAATAACTTTTCCTAAGTATCTGCTATCAGTAATCTGAAGAAGGCACCGTATCAGCAAAGAAAGTTTACTCCGATATTTGAGTCTTATCATTCTATTATGAATCAAGCTATGAGTAATAATCTTAAGAAGCTTTCCCTGATTAAGCCTTTAGATCCTAACAAAACTCAAGGACCTTATTTCAATGCTAATGCCTTTTGTCATTATTATCAGACACAAGGACATGATACTGAACGATGTATGCATCTTAAACATGAAATACAAGACCTCATTGATTCAAATGTTATACAGGTATCAGGTGTGAATGACAATGGAAATAAGTTGGTTGCTCCACCGAATCAGAATTTACAAATCTTTACTAATCCTTTCACTAAGCGTATCGATAACAATATGATGGAACAGGGTATAGTGGAAGTAGATGATGATGATTGCTTGGAATATGATAACATCGTGGGTATAATAGAAGTGGATAAGGAAAAGTTGGATAACCCACCTTGTCCACGTGGAAAAGGAATTTATGTTGAGGTTCATCCTCCATTATCTTTACAAGGATTAGGAGATAACCAAAATGCATTAGAAAAACAAATGGAACAACCGATACAAATAATTATAACAAAACAAAAGAGTGAGATAGTACAAGATGATGTCACTATGGTAGACGAAATCAACAAACAAAAGCTAGCTAAAAATCAGAAACGAGTACGAAGATTATCATCAGTTGGAAATAATAGTGGTTCTCCTCCTTATAAGCAACAAAAGGTCTCAATTAAACAAGAATTTGAGAAAAATGCATTACATGGATTCTCTGTCAATAAACAAGTCTCTCACAAGAACCACTCGACCTTCTCTCAAAACTTGATCAAATACCTCTCCAAGAGGTTCGCAAGTTCTAAAATTTAGTATGATGGTACTACCAGGTAAGTATTTCTAACCCTTTATCTCTCGTGATGTGTTTCCCTCGTGATGTGTTATGTGCTATTCAAGCCTCTTGGGATGACCCTTGATTCTCTTGTAAGGTCCAGGATACATGGAGACCGCCTCTATTCTGACCCTTCTTCTATTTGTATAATCATTCTTATATATTGTTTCTCCTCTATTTTCATTGTTATGTGTTGTGTCTCACAGACATAGTGTTGCGGTTGGTGACTTGGGGGCACCATCCTACATGATTGTCCCTAAGGTACTTGTTTCTCCTCTCTCGATTTATTGTTTCCCTTCCTCTAGTGTTTCTATCTAGCAGGCGGATGGCGAAAAACATATTATACTGATGCGGACCTAGTGTCCCTTTAGCAAGTAATCAAAAAATGGACCTAGTCCATACATGACGATGGGGTTGATATATATTATCTGATGCTTGGCTAGTAGAATCACTCTGTGTGATCTTGATGTTGTCTTATCGCACTTACAAACCATAACAATACTGCTGCTCCGTGCACTTTGTTTGTCTTTGAATCTCACCTTGGTTACACTCAGTTTTGAGATTTCTATAGTATAGCCCCACAGTCATACTCAATCTTTGAATTCATAGTATAACCCTAGTTCTTTGTGTGAATGATCATATGCATTGTTGTTTATCATGATTATATGGACACTAACACTTTTCTTGCAGGAATGTGTTTGTGGGATCATTTGGCGATCATGAAGTACATGTCACCTCTGAGGGACATGGGGTTTGTGAGAGCTCATGTTCCCTTGTGTGTTTTCTTCCTACCTTAATGTGCTTGATATTGATAGCTGACATCAACCACCTTAAGGTGGGGACATATATAAGGTAAGCTGTCTATTTTAGATGTTAGCAATGTGTTTGTTCTCAGGTGCAGTCTTAAAGACTGGAGGCGATGATTCCCTCCTGCACTATGAGATTTGTTTGAAATCAACTTGCAATCATTTAAGCCCACTACAGAGGTGGGATATCACATCCTTTTTATCTTAAGCCCTTTGTGGAGGCGGGGATGGTGTATTTCTCGTGGAGAGGCACATCCTGTCATTTTCAAAAATCCTCTGTGGAGGCAGGGAGTGGTTCTGTGACTAACTCAACCCTTAACGTGTCTTTGATGATTGTTGTGGTGAAGCCCAATCATTGGTGTGTGCTTGTAATGTGCCTGAGATGGTGATGAACCTAGAAATAGGTACACTCCATCGCTTGTCTGCCGTGTTTTCTCTGTGTCTTCTAAGTGTGTGTGTATTACGTGTTTGCTCCCAAGCATAGTTTAAAGACTGGTGGCAATGAGTCCCTCCTATGCTTTAGGATTTGTATGGCGTGTTTGATTTGTATGGAATGCTTGATTTGTTTTGCATGTCTGTTGCTCCATATGTAGTCTTAAAGACCGGTGGTGGCGAGTCCCTTCTACATTATGGGTGGTGTGTTTACTTTCCTTGTACTTGCATCTGCATTTCATATATATGAAAATGAAAAAGAAAAGAAAATCATCTCTGTCTTCAATGCTGTATTCTCCATGTTTTGTGTGAATGTAACTATCTTCTTTATGTTTTGCGTGCCTATTACTGTCCTCTTTGTGATTGGCGTGTCTTCTCTGTGCTTGGCGTGTTTGCTGTGTTTGTTGACTGTATTTTAATGCATGTATTGGCCTTGTGTTTATACATACATTAAAGTGGGGGCTAAATGTTACATCAAAAAATATCCCCTTGGGGGCTTTTCTCTCTTAAGGTTTAGCTCCTGGGTCCTTTAGAATGCATTTAGAGCATCTTGCATGATTTTGATGACTCCCGATGAGAAAACCCTGAAGTTTCATGGTAAACAGGACTCAAGGGATGGACTTAACATAAACCATGCCTGAAATGGGGGGAGGACTTGGGCGCCCACACCTTAGTCCTGTTAGGGTTTAGGCAGATCAAAGCAATAAACACTAACAATTATATGCAGATTAAATAACCCAAATATAATAATGAAGAACAACACAAAAGAGATCAACACAAAAATTTAACGTGGTTCACCCAAAATGGGCTACATCCACAAAAACTCAACCATCCAATGATTTTATTATCCAGTGCAAAATAGATTACAATCTCACGAATTCCATGCCCGCAACATACATCCTAGCTGCTCATATCAAGCTTTTTGGAAGCTTCTAGAATTAGGGTTTTACAATGTCATTTTTTCTTTTTTCGGTTAACAAAAAATTAATAACCGACTCCAAACGGGCAAAAAAGGAGGGATACGTTACAAACCTTGGCGAGCATATGTTACGAGTGTACGGTACTTGCATGATCAGTCACCACATACCATCAATCTCCCACTTGGACACTGATCAGGCTCCACACCAAACAATCTCTCACTTGGAGACTGATCCTGGACGACACCACTGCACTTGCATCTCCCACTGGATTACAAGCCTGGTTGGTTTTTATGTCCACCATTTTTAGTCATGAAGGCCAACGAAAACTGATGAGGAAATCAGTTTCTCCCGTGTAACTACTTTTGTGAACATATCTGCAGGATTCTCACTTTTGTGAATTTTCTCTAGCTTCAACTGTCCATCCTCCAAAATTGACCAGATGAAGTGGTATCTGAGCTGTATATGCTTAGTTTTTGAATGTAAAGCTAAGTTCTTAGCAAGATGAATGGCACTATGGCTATCAGTGTACAAAGGGTTATCTTCTTGTCATTGCCCCAATTCCTCTAGAAAATGTTGTAACCAAATCATCTCCTTGCTAGCTCCGTAGCAGCAACATACTCAGCTTTAGTGGTTGAAAGTGCAACAACCTTTTGCAGCCTTGAAATATAACTGACTGCAGTACCTCCTACAGTAAAAACATACCTTGTAGTACTCCTCCTGCTATCAATATCACCAGCCAGATCAGAGTCAACATATGCTTTTAGAGAAGAATTTGTTCCTCCAAAATATAGTTTCTTTGAAGTAGTACCTCTCAAATATCAGAGAATCCATTTTACCGCATTCCAATGTTCCATTCCCAAATTGCTCATATACATGCTCACAACTCCCACTACATGTGCAATATCTAGCCTTGTACATACCATTGCATACATCAAGCTGCCAACTGCTGATGCATATGGTATCTTAGACATTTTATCTTCCTCCTCTTGTATCTTTGGACACATCTCCTTGGTCAACTTAAAATGACTAGGCAAAGGTGTACTAACTTCTTTTGCATTCTGCATGTTAAACCTTTTGAACACCTTCTCTACATACTCACTTAGGGACAAAATAATTTTCTGTTTGTCCTGTCCCGTGTGATCCTCATACCAAGGATTTGTTTTGCTACACCCAAATCCTTCATAGCAAATGAATTTGCTAATTTTTGCTTAAGTTCATTAATATGCTGCATGTTAGACCTGGCAACAAGTATGTCATCAACATAAAGCAATAGGATAATATAGCTGCCATTACCCAATTTCTTGAAATAAACACAATATTCAGAATGACATCTTTTGTAACCTTGTTCAACCATAAAACTATCAAATTTCAAATACCATTGTTGAGGTGCTTGCTTCAAGCCATATAAACTCTTCTTTAACTTACACATAAATTCCTCCTTACCCTTGACCTCATCCATGTGGTTGCTACATGTATATTTCCTCTTCCAAATCCCCATGGAGAAATGTTGTTTTCACATCTAGCTGTTCAAGATGCAAGTTTTCTACAACCACAAGACTTAGAATAGTTCTAATAGAAGTCATCTTTACAATAGGAGAAAATATTTCATAAAATCTATACCTTTTTTCTGTGCAAAATATTTTACCATGAGTCTGGCCTTATATCTTTTCTTGCCTCCATCTTCTTCCTTCAACCTGTAAACCCATTTCTTTGGCAATGCTCTTTTACCTGCAGACAATTGGACTAAGTCCCAAGTCTGATTCTGCAGCAAGGAATCCATTTCCTCTTTCATGCCTAGCTCCCACTACTTTTTGGTATCTACCTGCATTGCTTCTTCATAACCTTCAGGTTCACCAGAATTAGTTAATAATATAGAATATAATGATGGAGAAAATTTTTCTAGAGGTCTAGTTATCCTTGTAGAACGTCTAACACTTGTAGGAGTCTATGGGATAACTTGTTGCTAAGCAGCAGGTACCACTGGTATTTTATTTTCTGGAATCTCATCCAGCACCACATATTCCTTTTTGGCCTGTTCATGCTTCTTTTCATGCAAATGATCCTTATACATGACCTTCTCATTGAATATAACATCTCTGCTCCTAATGATTTTATGATTTTCATAATCCCATAATCGATAACCAAATTCATCTACTCCATATCCAATGAAGGTACATTTTTTAGACTTAGCCTCAATCTTGGTTCTATTTTCAATATCAACATGGACAAAAGCTTCACAACCAAAGGTTTTCAGAAATGAATAGTTTACCTTTTTGCCCGTCCATGCCTCCTTTGGAATGCCACCATCCAAAGGATTTGAAGGTCCCCTGTTTATTAAATAAACAACGGTATGTACAACATCTACCTAGAAGTGTAAGGGTAGTCCAACATGCAATCTCATGCTCCTTGCACGCTCTATAATGGTCCTATTCATCCTCTCAGACACACCATTTTCTTGTGGGGTTCCAGGAACCATTTTCTGCCTACAGATTCCATTATATGAACAGTAATTTTCAAATTCTCTGCTACAATACTCGCCTCCATTATTAGATCTGAGACACTTCAACTTTTTTCCTGTCTCATTCTCAACCAAAGCTTTCCACCTTTTAAAAGTTTCAAATACTTCTAATTTTTGTTTTAGGAAATACACTCATGTTTTCCTAGTCGCATCATCAATAAAAGTAACATAATAGCAAGAGCCACCAAGAGACGATACCTGAGATGGTCCCCATACATCTAAATGCACAAGATTTAATTTCTCAGTCTTCTTCTCTCTACCAACTTTGAGAAATCAGACTCTTTTCTATTTTCTATAAACACAATTTTCGTAGAACTCCATGTCAATCTTCTTCAGACCTAGTAGCAACTTTCTAGAGTGAAGGACCTTCATCCCTTTCTCACTCATGTGTCCAAGTCTATGGTGGCACAATTATGTTTCTGTCCCTGTAGCAAGTGCTATAACTGTCTCAGTAGCAACTGTTTTTATAGTAGCTAAGGTAGAATAAGTATTACCAGTATACAAATACAATGTACCTACTTTTTCAACTTTAGCTACTACTAATGCACCTAAATAGTGACCTTCCAAACTTTGCCTGAAAAGGTAACTATGAAACCTTCACTACCCATTTGTCATATAGAGATTAAATTCCTTCTCAAATTTGGAACATGCCTTACCTCTTGTAGCAACCATTCATTTCCATTCTGCAACTTGATTTTTATCTTTCCTTTTCCAACAATCTGACAAGGTTCGTCATCACCTAAATATACTTGTCCAAAATCACCTTGAACATAATCTACAAAATATTTCCTATGGGGTGTGGCATGAAATGAAGCCCTTGAATCTATTACCCAGGAATCATTAGCATTATCTAAACACAAAATTAAAGCATCCTGTAATTTATTACTTGCAACATTAGCTTCCTTACTATCATCATGTTGTTTGTCTCCTTGTTTGCCCTTTCGAGACCATTAATACTTCTTCATGTGCCCTGGCTTTCCACAATGCCAACAATCCATCCTTCCTCTAGATTTAGATCTGCCTTTCTTCAACTTCCCTTGTGACTTCCTATTGGAACCTAAAATTGCATACCAATTTTTGCAAAAACAATTAGGCTTCCATGTAAAAAAAATCAACTACAACTCTCAGAAATACACTTGTGCAATCTACCCGAGGAGCCTACTTTGGAGAACCATAATTTTAAGCCTGCTCGGTTTTATGCAAAATCACTTTGCAAACATACTTTCCTATCATATGTGAGTGCACATGTATGATTTCAGCTTCCTATGATGATATTTGACTAAGTTTCGAGGAATCAAGTTGAGGGGTTCTAGTAAAGTTTGCTGCCTGCACAATGTGAAATCAGCCCGGGAGGCCAACTTTGAAGGGTAATATCTAGGAGCTAAATTATGATCATGACAAACTGATTGGTGTTCTTGATTCACCCTATTAAAATCTACTTCTATGTCCAGTTTGAAGGCTCCAACACATCGTTTGCTATTTTTTCAAAATGAAAAGCAAATGCATTTAGCCTCGATTTCACAGTTTCACCTCTAGAGAGGTCAACTTTGGCCCTAAATATTTTGTGATCAGAGATGATTGGTGAAAAAATATCTTGCACATGCACTCATCAAGCCTAAATAAACCAAACTCTCCAGTTACAACTTCCTAGGAAGAGATTTAATGGTTTTTTAAAATTTCAAGTTGGTGAGCTCGAATCAGGGTTTGATAGGGGCAATTTTCAAGAAGGTTAATTTGGAGGCTAATATCTAGCAATCGGGTCATGTTCATGACAAACCAATTGGTGTCTTAAATTATTCCCATATTAATGTGCCTTCATGCCAATTCTCAAGATCACAGCACTTCATTTGATATTTTTTCAAAGTCAAATCTAAATGGGTTTTACATAGTTTTTTGACTACATTCTCAGGCCACTTCAGAAAGGTCAACTTTAGCACTTGATATTTTGCGAAGGAAGAGGAATGATGAAAAATACTTTTGCACACATGTTCATTTAAGCTAAATGACCTAATCTCCAGGATGGTAGCTCCTCAAAATCAACTTTGATATTTTTTCAAAGAGGCAAGTTGGCAAGTTTCAGTTGAGTTTAAATAGGCATAAAAACATGCTGAGTGAGCTACTTTGATTGCGAGCAACTTTTAATCCTAGTAACTTCATGCCAAATCATTTCTTGCATTGAATTCTCAAGTCAAAAATCTACAAGTTTATGCATTTTCATAGCTCTGGGAGAAGTTTTGATCAGTTTTTCAGGCTAATTCTGAAGGCTAGTTGGCCTGCTTTGACCACTATGCAAGGTGTCAGAAAATGGAATTAAAAGAACTGGGAATACTTTTTAGCTTTTCTTTGTGATTTAACAATTTGCTACGATGGACACAGTTTCGGTAAGAGTCTCACCGATGAACAAAAGCTATAAAAAAACTCATCGGTAAGACATCATACAGATCTCACCGATGGAAAACTCATCGGCAAGAGAAATAAAGTCAGAGTGAAAATCTCAAGTCATACCGATCTAAAAGGTCATGCCGATGGACACAGTTTTGGCAAGAGTCTCACTGATGAACAAAACCTATAAAAGAAACTCATCGGCAAGACATCATACAAGTCTCACCGATGAAAAACTCATCAGCAAGACATATACCATCGGAATGAGTTTTTCATATCTTCCCAACTATACAAGTCACCCCGATTAGAAAGCATTTTGGTGAGAGTCCCATCAATATGTCCAAATGAATTAAAATATTTGTTTAAAGAAATCACCGGGAAGGATAAATCAAGATATTAGTTAAAATCAAAATGGGCCCCCAAGATGAATAATCAATAAGTTTATGGATATCAGAGAGGGTGTGTTGAGTGTCCCTTCGAAAAACTAGACGGAGAAATAATAAGGAAGAATAAACATTATTTATGGGAAAACAAATATTGATGAGGGAAGTTTCAAATATACAAATAAGAATTTATAGAATATGATGCTGGGGTAAATGAATTTCACTCAGAAGTAAAAGAAGGTGAGGAAGATTTAAACAAATTGTTAATGAAAATTTAAATGCCAGGCAAATAAAATACTTCACGAGAAAGATCAAAATGCAAAGTAAAGATTTAATGAAGTTGTGATGTATTTTACCCATGATGTGAAGTATTTTCACCGCAGATGATATAAGGTAGATAATTACTTTGCCCAAGAAAGATTCTTAAAACATTTTCATTCTAAGGAAAATATTTCTAAGAGATTAACTGAATAGGTAATTATCTTACCTAAAAGAATATTTTCCACATTGAGATGGTAAAATATTTTCATGGGGGAAATTAAAGGACGACTTAAAGCTTTGCAATAGGTGATTATTTTTACTTAAAAAGTATTTTACACTGGGTGAAAGTACAAATGAACTTGCTAGCAAAAGGGAGATTACTATTATAATTACTTCAATAAAGTAGAAGATCAAAGAGATTAAAATAAAAATATTTTAATCTATCAAAACTGAAGAGCTAAACCATACAAATACAAAGGGTCGTAACCCTAAAATGCAAAAATATTTATATGATCAATCATGGAGAAGAAAGAACTAGGATCAGTAGGATTAGATTAGAAAATCATTACTAGTAGAAGACAGATTGCATCCATTCACCCATCCATTCCATATCAGAAAATGTTATAATACATATTATTTGAAGCAATAGTATGGAGCAGAATAATTTTAAATGGTGATCTATTTCAGTGTTCACTTGTTGCGTTGATATTCATGCTTATATGTTACTGTGCTATCTACAGAGTGGTTTTCTCATGTTATTTAAATTATCATATCAAGGATATCTTTAATTTATTTGGTCACATTTGTTGATTCAGTGTGTTCTAATTGATTGGTTTCTATAAGAAGTTGATTTAATTCCTTCCAGGTTGTTAAGTTCATTGGTCTCTGCCAGGAGTTCAATGAAACAATTTTGGTCAAGTTTCCTTCTTGCCAGAATTAAAACTTCCTTTCAGTTGTTCACAGTAATATGGGAGAATATCACTGGGATTATTAAGAAGAGTATAGTAACTTACAGACCTGCACGTTTGCATAAGGTGTAAACATTTCATGTGCCCAACATGATAGAGTTAAGTTGTCAAATAGACTTACCTACCTTACACATCTGTATCCATACCCATCATTCATCATCGACTCCAATAGCCCAATAGATTAGGTACTGGTAATTCCAAACTGATCCTAGAAACTCTACATAGTCTTATTCAAGCATTCATATCTAAGACCTTAACAGTAGGAATAGGAACAATTATCTTTCAGCTACTTCACACCTGTTTGCCACCGTGAAGGATATTAAAATCTGCATTAGTTGTGAAAGGTATACCCACCTAGGTCTAGCAGAACCTAAATTGAAGAAGGTATTATCCTTGTGCCTGTTAGCCAAGAACTTGAAGAGAGCTTGGCAACCTCTTAAGGTGTAAAAACCTGCATTTTTGAGAACTAACACTTCCCACAATTTGTTGGGCTTTTTCCTCTCTCCTTTGTTCTTCCCCTATTCTCTATAGTCAAAGCATTACCCGATGTTGAACTCTCACCTGTGCTTTTCCATCGCATTTCCTCACTAAGGATAACACCAACAACATCATCAAATTTCAAATTATTTGAACTAGAGACAGAGTTACTTACAACCATTACCAAGCTATTCTAGCTTTCTAGCAAAGAACATAAAACTAAGAGAGCCCTCACCTCTTCATCAAATTTCACTTTTACAGAAGTTAGCTGACTGGTAATCATATTAAACTCATTTAAATGATCTGACACAAATCCACCTTCAATCATTTTTAGATTAAACAAACGCTTCATGAGAAATACCTTATTAGAGGCTAGCATTTTTTATACAATTTAGCCAAAGCTTTCATCAGTTCATCTGTTGTCTTCACTTCTGTTATATTGAACGCCACACACGGTGCCTGGCACAACCGAATGGTTCGCAGTGCCTTTCTGTCCAGAAGTTCCTAATCCTCATTAGTCATTGATGCTAGTTTCTTGGCTTTTCCTTTCAACGGCCTCCATAAATCCTTCTAATAGAGATAATCCTCCATTTGCATCTTCCATAACTGATAGTTTTTCCTATTGAATTTATCTACCTTCAATTTATCCTTCTCTGCCATTACTCCCACTTTACCGTGAGACTCCCACTCAACCATGAGACCTTCCTGTAGATGATAATCAAACACAACTCGCTCTGATACCAGTTGTTAGGGTTCAAGCAGATCGAAGAAATAAACACTAACAATTATATGCATATTAAATAACCCAAATATAACAATGAAGAACAAGACAAAAGAGATCAACAAAGAAATTTAATGTGGTTCACCCAAAATGGGCTACATCCACAGAAACTCAGCCATCCAATGATTTTATTATCTAGTACAAAAGAAATTACAATCTCTAGAATTCCATGCCCGCAACATACATACTAGCCGCTTATATCAAGCTTTTTGGAAGCTTCTAGAATTAGGGTTTTACAATGTCATTTTTTCTTTTGTCGGTTAACAAAAATTAACAACCGACTCTGAACAGGCAAAAAAGGAGGGAATTGTTTTTTTCGGGGGTTGCGCCCCGAACCCCTGCTTCTCGAAGGCTGCTACCCCCGAACCTCGACGAGGATACGTTACAAGTGTACAATACTTGCATAATCAGTCACCACATACCAACAAGTCTTGCCCTGTTTTAGGTCAGGACCAATTTCAAAGTGTCGGTTTATGACCGTTATTTAGGTCCTATGCCAACATGGTAAGTTTGAATTACAAAATTCTTAGCAGGAATGTTTGTAGTTACATATATAAGCATGTTTAGGCATTCATTTGAAAGCGAGATGGATATTATGAACTTGTGGCTTATGTGAGAGTGATTCAAGGCATTCATTGTGTGGAAAAGAAGACTTTTGTGTTGTTATTGTGTTTGTATTTGTAGATTTGGCATCCATCTCCTCATAGCATGAAGAGCATCTTCCTTCCATGAGATCTTCACTACAAGGTGATATCAATTGTGTTTTCTATCATTTATCATTTGGAATTTTCCTCTATCCTGTAGGGATACTCTTTATCTGACAACGGTGTTTGGAAGACTTGAATGTCTCTCCGAGGCTTGATTAAGGCAAGTCTCTAAACACCACAACCCCCAACCCATTTTCTGTGATTGCAGGTTATAGGTTGTGAAAGCAAAAAAAATGGAGTTGCAAGAGAGTAGTGTAGACTGTCAGAATTGCAGATCAGAGAAGAAAATAGGGACTTGGACTCGGGCGCTCGCTCATTAGTCCTCCAGATCCCGCAACAGGAAAATCTTTGGAACAACAGGAACAGGTTGCAAACAAGATTCCCAGATCTCGACAAAAACTGTGGCACTAGACTAGGGTGCCCACTCATTAGTCCCCGACTTTTCCATTTTCTAAACTTCAAAATTTGGTACGTATTTGATTGTTATTTGGTATCTCTGTGTGCAATCATTTTCTATAATTTGTCTGTTTGTTCACAAATTTGCATAATTAGGGTTTTAAGCATAATTGGGCTTAATTGAACAACTAAATCATACAATTCCAATCTTCCCCTATGTTCCAAGTGACAAGAACCCTGTAGTAGACTTCCTACTCGGCTGAATGTCCTTGAATGTTTAGTGGTGAAAGGAGGATCAACAAAAACCCTTACAAACAAACCCTCTTCATATTTTACCCTAAATAGGAGCCTAGATCTATCCATTCTTTTGATCAATTATCTATAGCATTTCTCAACCATTTTTGAGTAAATATGGACCTAAGAACTATTGTTTTAGATTTATTTGAATGTGTCCAATAATATAATGAGCATATCAGTGAATATGTTGAACAATTTTTCAATCACATTATGCCAAAATTAAGCATCAACTTCTAGGTGATTAATGCCAAAGAACTTTCATTAAGAGTCTATTACCTCTCCTTCAAGATAAAGTCTAGTTGAATAGATACACTTTTTTCATGGACCTTTGTATTCATGTTAAGAATGTTTGATTTAAATTAGTTGCTTCTAATGGCTTGAAGTATGGGTCCTCCCATACCCCTTCCAATGATTACTTTAAGAAACCCCCCTAAAGATTATATTTAAAATCCTAGCGAATCTTGGCTTGGTGCATTATTTTTTGCATCGTGAATCTATGCTTATTTTGGGGAAAAGAGTTAATTTTCATAGCAAAATTGTGCACATTTGCCAACATTTTTTTTCTATTAAATTATAGATGGATTTATAAAAATAAAATAATTTATATTTGGTAAATTATCAATTGAATTAAAAAAAAAATTTACTCGATGGATTATCAAGTGGTTTAAAAATATTACATATAATGTTGATGGTAAAAATATTATGACGTAAAAGGTTAAAGATTAATTTTGTTTGGCTAATCATCAAATTTTATTTAGGAAAAAACATACTTTGTCTAATGAATAATGATGGATAGCTGATGTTTTATTTTGGGAGATAAAATGTACCGACAAACTTTTTGGGAAATAAGTCCTAGAATTAATCAAGGATAGCTATGACCTATCTAGTAGATTTGCACACTAATTTGTGGAGGCTTATGTGGCATAGTTGCATAGTGTAGAGATTCTAGTTGGCAAATGGTTAGTAATGTAGTAGTATAATATGTCTTTTCCTTGTACATTATTAATTTAATCTGCCAAGGATGGTTTTGAGATCTCATCCATGCAAAACATTTATTTTAATGAAATGAAAGATTTTGATAACGTTGAAATTGAACTGGACGAGAGCTCATAACGTTTATTGATGGTGGTGGGAGATTTTAATGTTCGTAGTTATTATAGATTATAGTGTCATTAATCAACATAGGTTATTAGGTAGCTTAATGTTCACTTGTGAGAACATCATATGAGTTTTTTGTGTTTATATGGTTGTACTTATTATAAGGATACAGGGGACATGATTTGTCTAGTTTCATGAGAATTTTCTCTATTAATGTTCTTAATTTTTATTGAATTTTGGAGTGTGTAGAGATGTAATGATAATAAATTTGCATATTTTTATTGCTTATTTAAAGCATTGAGGGGCTTAGTTGAATGACATTGATGTGGTGGAGTCTTTTGGAAGTCTAGTTGGTTGGTGTCAATAATATTGGCCTTTTTATGCTTTCTATGGTTTTATAATGGAACGTCACAAGAATGTGAAAATTGTCAAGGACCCTCACCATAAAGGTGTTATCTTAGATAGTCATCTAGTATCAATCTTTTGTCGCTAGTCATCGGTGATGCTAAGTTCTATGAAGGTAGTGTTAGGGGATGTAGATTTGGGAGTGTAAGGATCTCCTAGGTCTAAAGCTATGGTTAGGTAGGACTCTTAGGATGAGGTCAAAAAAGTAATGGAAGATATTACTCCTGAGAAAGGAATTGCTTTTCAATAGTTGTCCATAGAAAATTTGGGTTTGTTCTTACATCTAGAGACAAAGGTAGAGACACCAATCAAGATATATATATATATATATATATATATATATATATATATATATATATATATATATATATATATATATATATATAAGTTGCTAATAAGTCATCATAAAAATATACGAGAGGCTTTCAAATGAGGTTGTGTAGAAGATGGTTGGACATAATAAAAAATAACTACTTTTTGGTCTATGAGGAAGGATCTGGGCAATATAAAAGATACTTTAGAATTAGAGGATAACCTATAAGATGAAAAGTTTAGCATTTATTGTGGAAGAAAGTGAATTCCTTTAAGATAATAAATTTTGAATCTAATAACAAGGATGAATGATTGGATCTTCCACAACATGTTGGTGGAGATTACTCATACAAACTTGTGATTGAAATCACAAAACACACATATACTACATGGACAAATATAGCCCAAAAATGGGTTATGATGGTGGTGGTTTATGTTCAATAGGAAAAGGCATTTGGGAGGCACAAGAGATATAACCTATAAGACATCTAGATGTGCAAGAAATTGGAGTTGATGAGCAAGGACCACTACATATAATTAGTGGCAATACAATTCAAGTTGTTCTAGCCTCAAATTCTTAGAATTTGTAACATAGAAAATTGTGTATCCTTGTAATTTCACATCATGTTGAAGGAAGAAAGATATGCGGAAACATCTTCCTACACTGATCTAATGAGGAAAGTTATGCAAATTTTAATCTTTACTAGTTACAGGTTATCAGATGCACATTAACAGAAAGATAATATCAACATCCAAATGCAAATACAAAACTCACAACACAAGATATATGTGGGGAAAACCCTTTTAGGTAAAAAACCCCACACTCCAAAACCTGCACAATGTATTATTAAAGCCAAAGATGATTACAACACACTTGCAATGCAAGTTCTTTCAAGAGTACACACTGTCAATTCTTATTCGCATCCCATGACCTTTCACATTCTCCAGCTTCTTATTTATCAAGCCTCTTTGTCAGTTATCCAATGTCAGTTAATCCATGTTGGCCAATAAGAAAATAATTGCTGACGCCTTTATTAAATATAGGGCATTTTTTGCTTCGGGGGCGCAAAATTACTTTGGGGGGAAACTGCAGCTGACAAAGTCAACAAAATTTACAAGGTGCTGACTATGGGATCCTACAAGATAGTACTGGATAAATAAATACAACATTAGGAACTTGCAAAGGTTGAGACACCTTACTTCCCAACACATGTTTTAGACTCACTTTGGCATTCATTCCACTAGCATGTTTTAGGGACCATTTTAGCCTCAACCCATGCATTTTTCTCTCACTAGATTACCAAATTTCTTCATCCCATTCTAATTCTTTCTACTAATCTTAAACCACATGCCAAATAATTTGAGGAAATTTCCTCAAGACACCATGACGTGTGGATGTTCACATGACGTACTAGCCTCCTGGAAGTTTTTGAAAACTTAAATGTTGGTTTTCCACCCAACTACCTACTGTTGAGTGTTGTAATTGCTCATCTGCTTGAAAATGCCTCCGATATTTAAATTTGACCCTTCAACTTCCAAGAAACCCTTTGGGAAGAGGGATTCTTTAGGATTTGGTTTGGAAGGAGAACTCTCTACACAATACATGCAACTCTCTCTCAAGGCTCTATGCTACTAAATATACTACCATTATTGAAGGTTGCTTAGGGATTCATGCTTTGCACTATGGTTGACTCCTCCAAAAAGATCACTTTCCTTCTTCTACATCACATTGGTAGTATTATTCTCATTTTTGTTTGAATAATATTTCTATAAATCTATTTATCACATTGCTTATATAATTTTCCTAGCATATCTCTTGGTGACCATTACCTCGTCTTGTTGAATCTCATACACACACTAGTTTATTATTCTTTGTAGAACCAAGAATAATATTTATAGAATTTTGTCACTATTCTTAGTTCCTAGATGCACATAAGCTAAGAGCACACACTCTTTCAATCAATTTTCTATTTTGGATGCACGTGGAGGTCGAAAGACCAAAATAGGGGCTTGACCATTCTTGGGAATCTCCCAAGCAGTCACAACCATTTTTCTTATCCTCATCTATAGGTTTGTTGGAGATCAACTCACACAATGGTTTGTATCTCTCTCTTTCCTTCTTTTTCATTTCTATTTCTTATTCTAAAATACATAGATTAAGTTACTTTTTTAGTATTTTTATATATTATAGTGCATTCTGGGTCTGTTGTTTTGTTGTGCACATTTCTTGCTATGCATATTCACCTGTTCCAAACTAGAAAGCTAGATTTACTAGTACTCTAGATGACAATGCAGGAACTGGACTATAACGCATCACATAAATGTCTATACATAGTGATAGCATCTGGACAATGAATTCCATCCTCTAGTCACATATTTCTCTCTTTTTGATATTTATGATTTTGAATTGAGTTTGTTAAATTGTGTTTCAATTTTCTATAAATCAATAGTTTCTCATTCAACTCTATGCTTTAGCTTAGTGAAAAATATCATTTTGAAAGTTTAAAGAAAGTTTGGATATTCTAGTTTGATTTTTTTTTTTTGTGATAGAAAAGAAAAAAAATATTCTTCTATAGAGTTAGTTTTATCCTAGTAATGGCTTGAACACATTTAAATTAGAAAATAAAGAACATTCTTAGTTAAACCAATTTTTCACCATTACATTTTGGTGAACCCAAGATTCATCGCAAACTTGAATATTTCTGATTTCTTTATACAAAACTTCAATGCTTTTGATCACAACTTTTCCAATGAAGACTTTGACAGAGGCACTAGATGACTTCATTCATGTCCCTCCTCATTCCTCATCAACATAATCTCATTATTCCTCTTAACAGATAATCAATACAATCTTCATTTCAAGCTCCACAAGAGAGATTCAAAAACCAAAAATCATTATGAATGGTTTACATGATATACCTCCACCCCGTCATCCTATTATCACTATTCAGGGTATTCTTGATAACCCCTGACCTCCTAGTTTCTATACTTGTATTTCTTATTCTATAAAGTTTAGTGTGTCTAAGGATATTAATTTTCATGTGGTAGCCCACACATTTAAGAATCATAGGAACAAACATGTGACCCTTGTTCTTGTTTCTTTTCCTTCATCAACACCTCTTCTTCCATCAACTTGTCATCTTTCCAATAAGAGTACTAGAGAGGATGATCTTATTGAGCATATTTAATCTACTCAAGCACAAATCTCTCTCTAGGAGATGATTCAAACTTCTTATCATGGCATGCTTCAAGAAGCTTTAGAGGATTCTAATTTATTTTCTACTAAGTCCAATGAAGAAGCCACATTACTAGACCACATCTACACCAACACTACTAATATTATCTTCCAACAATATGAACTTCCTTCTATCAAGGATCAAAAACAAAATGAACCTCTTCTTATCATTGTTGGAGTAAATTCTATTGGATTAAAATGTACTCTCATTGATAATAGTTCTAGTCTCAACGTATGTAGTGTAGAACTCTTGAACAATATTAATGTTGATACTTCTTGTATTTCCCCTACCAATCTTTCTATTCGAGGTTTTGATAACGTTATTTCCTAGACTCTAAGCACTATAGCCTTGACTATTGAGTCAAGCCCTATTATATTACCTACCCTAGTTCATGTAATCTTAAGGCCTCTTTCCTATAATCTTCATCTAGGTAGACCATGGATCCACACTATAGGGGAAGTCCCATCTACCTTACACCAATCTATCAAATTTATTCATGATAATAAAACATTTACAATTAAAGATAATCTAGATCCTATGCAGTACTGTCAACAAATGGATCTTGACCATAAAAATCTCTCATCTTCTACCCTTCACAATGTTATACCTTCTTCCTCACCTAAATAAATTATACCATCATCACCTCCTATTGATGATGTTGTGAATTCACATTCTTTTTCTTATCCTTCTAATGCATGTCTAGGTGATGACTAGGGATCTTTAGACTTTACTCCCTCTTTTGTAGGATAGTATAAAGTCAATCCCTCTCACTTTGACATCCCAAAAATATATTTTCTACCATTTTACTTGTAGTATTATAAGAATTATAGTTCTCCCTCTATTGACTCATGTGACTATGCAACACACATGAATAATGCTTCTATTGGTAATCCTCCATCTTTTGTTGAATTGCAATCCTGTTACAGTTGTGGTTTTCAAATACTTTCAAAAATTATATATAAAGGCAATGGTTTGTGACATAAGAAGCAAGGCATCAAGATCCCTTTAGAGCATACACTACATCTCTCTAAAGAGGGCCTTGGTTATTGACCTTCTTGCCACACTAAGTCTCCATATCTTAACTTTTCTAATGTAGCCATATTTTCTACATCTCTTAGTTCTTCTTTACCGTTACTACATCCTGACTTGATCATAGATTCTTCTGTCACATACACCACATTTAGATGTCATCTCTAGTGATGAAGCTCTATTAGAGTTTCTTGGTGTATATACCAACTTACCTTCATATCATCATGATTGATGATTCCCCTATTATCTAAATGCACAAGCATACTTTGGGGAGTCTATCATGTCATTTGATGATCTTCTACCTCCTAACATTTCTAATGACCTTCCAACCATTCCTGACCCTTGAGATCATTATACACTTCTAGTGTGTGATAATATTGATGTCCCTATGGATCCCAATGATTTTGAGAAGGTTATTCAAATTGGAGGATGTCTCTCTCCTAAAGAGAACTCTTCTCATTCCCAACTTTTACATGATTCTATAGACCTCTTTTCTTGGACATATGAAGATATGCTTGACATTGATTCTAAGGTTGTGGTCATAATGTAGTGGTATATCTTAATGCCCAACACATAAAACAAAAGATTCAAAAAATGTACCCCAAGGTGGTCCTCATGGTCAAGGGTGAGATTGAATAACTCTTAAAAGCTAGTTTCATCCACCCCATTGACTATTCGTCTTGGATTTATAACATTGTAGATATCTCCAAACCCAACAACTACATTCATGTTTGCATTGACTTTCTTGATCTTAACAAGCTTATCACAAAGATGATTTTCCACTTCTTATCATAGACATGATTGTTGACTGAATTACAAGCCATGCACTTCTTTCTTTCATGGATGGTTTCTCAGGTTATAATCAAATCCTCATTAACCCTCTTGATCAATATAAAATGGATTTTATAATGCCATGGGGAATAGTTTTCTATGTGTTCATGCGCTTTGATCTAAACAATGCTGGTACAACTTACCAATGGACCGTGACCCTCATCTTTCATGACTTCATTCATAAAAGCCTTGAAGATTATGTTGATGATATCTTGGCTAAGTTTGTAGTTTGCTAAGATCATGTACATAATCTTCATCTCATTTTCAAACATCTTCATCTATACAACATGTGTTTGAATCCTCAGAAGTGTCTTTGGTGTGGATAGTGGTAAACTTCTTGGATTTATTGTATCTCATTGTGGCATTGAAGTTGAAACCAAAAATATTGATGCCATTATCAACATGCCACCACCTAAAAACATTTCTCAACTTCGTAGCTTTCAAGGGAAGATTTAGGCTATTTGTTGATTTATCTAAAAATTGGCAGATCGTACCCTTCCCTTTACACATATCCTTAAAAAGGATGTTCATTTTTCTTGGAACAAGGATTACCAAAAGGATTTTGAGAACCTTAAAAGCTATTTGTATAATCCCCCTATTCTAATTTTTGTCATTCCAAGACATCCTCTTATTCTCTACACCTCTACTTCATTCCATGATGTGGCTAACCTTTTGGCTCGACATGATGACAAGGGCAAAGAATGTGTTGTGTACTATATCAGTCGTACCTTGCTTGATTACAAAAATTACTACACGAAACTTGAGAAGCAATGTCAAGCCTTAATTTTTTCCACACACATAAGTTGTGACATTATCTTCTCCATGAAGAAACACATGTCACCATAAAATTTAATCTTTTAAAACATCTCTTTTCTAGAATTGACTTATTAGTATGTCTATCTAAATGGGTCATGCTCTTGATTGAATTTGACTTAAAATTTATTTCTTAAAAATCTATCAAGGGACAAGTCATAGTTGATCATTTGGCTAAAGCTCCCTCCCCCTTCTCTTTTTCTAATCCTAATAATTGCCCTAATGACCATATACTTTTTGTAGATGTTGATCATCCTTGGGAATTATTCTTTGATAGATCCAGATGTTACACTATCTCTGAGGCTAGTATCATCTTGGTGCCTCCTCAAAGAAAACCAATCCCACTTTATTTTCATCTAAACTTCCAATGCACTAATAACATTTCCAAATACAAAGCCCTTATTATTGGATTACGTGCAAATATTTCTCTTAACATCAAGTCTATTCGTATTTACGGTGATTCCTAATTGATAATAAGGCATGCTACTCATTCTTATCAAGCTAAGCAAGATAAGCTCTCCCAATACTATGACCTTTCCTTATCACTCCATCACTTTTGTTTTTTTTTCGAAAGAGACTTGTTGGAAATAGTCCAGATAACTGAGAGGGGGGGGTGAATCAATTGTCCCTAAACTTTAACCTTTCTTTACCTTTTAAATCTTCTTTATAATCAGATTAATGATGAAAACATTTAAACATAAATCAACATATGAGCAGAAACAACATGACCACACACAACACCAAAATTTTGACATGGAAAACTTGGTTAAGGGAAAAACCACGGTGGGGGTTAACCCACAAAAATACGTACCCTGTTAAAAGTACTTAAGAAAATAGAAGGCACATGCCTTCAGGTGTACTACCCAGAGCTCACTACTTAAGAAGAGGCTCACTGCCTATAAGAAATTATGATTTATACAAAAATAATGAATTGAGAAATAACATCTATATTCATGCCTAAATCAGTCCCTTTGAAGGCTCAAAAATTATGCTCTTATCTTCAAATTCTTCTTCACTCTATACTTCCTTCGCTCCTCTTCTTCTCTGCTCAACTTTTTGATCCTTTCTTCAAATTTAACTCTTTTTTCCAAGGATACTTTTCAACAACTCTTCAACAAGTATTTATATGCTTCATCAACCTTGGAATGATCAACAAGGTCGGCTAAACTTGATGCAGATCATTACACTATCGGATAAACACAACTGAGACTTGAATCTTCCTCTACAACCACGCCATGCTTCATAAAATGTTCTTAGATCATCCGCAATATGCCAGGAACATCCAGTCGTCCAAGACTGGGAAGAACATCAACCTTAAAGAAGAAATCTTCAATCAACAATGTCAAACTTTAGTGCAGACCTCCAACATAGTAGCCACACAATCCAGAGACCTCCACAAACACATTGAAATCACCAATAACATTCACTCTAAACCAAATTACCAGAATCATTTGTATCTTCCTCCGGAACCTCAAGAACACTATCTGCCATGACTGTCAAACTAGAAAGATAGATTGCAGACCTCCAAACCACATACCACTGGAGTTGATGATACATACTAATTTCCCAAACATGCCTTCAGATCCGTAGACCATAATATTTCACTGCGGAGCAATCTGGACCAACTTACTATCACACTGTCTCTTCTATATACTACAAAATCTGGTTGTGCTCTGATGGCCATAATTTCTTCAAATCTTCATACAAACTTCTCAAATCTTAACTGGAGCAACCTCTGACAATCCTTTACACAACTATATGGTCCACATGCATTGATTGCCATTAATTTTCTCAATATCCTCAACAGTCCGGTCTTCTATACAGACAACAAAATAGGATACAGTTGACACCAATGGAAACAAGGATATGTTGACATCAATGACAACACCACTTAGGCACATATTTGTAATAATCTCCCCCTTTGTCATTGATGGCAACATATGATGTAAAAAAATGAATTTGACCATCAAGACAAGAACTTCTCCCCCTTTCTCTTTTTACTTTTGCAACTACTTTCTTTACTGCTCCCCCTTACATCAGCAACTAGTTTTTCACATGACTTCTCTCCCCCTTTGACATCAATGGCAAAGGGCACATATTTGCTATCTTTTCTCCCTTTTTGCTTTAGACTGGTCCCAAAATTTGCATATTGACTACTCCCCCTTTGAGTAGTACCTCCTTAGCATCAATCTGGATCACAAGATATGAATGTGAATTCCACCGGACTGATGCACTTTAGTGCATCTTAGTTCTGATTAGGAGGGGTAATAACCCCTAACTTTTCTTTGAGATACTCAAAAGTATCTTTGGGAAGAGGCTTAGTGAAGATATCTGCAATCTGATCTTTGGAAGACACAAACTCCAACTTGAATTCATTCTCATTAACTTTCTCTCTCAAGAAATGAAACTTGATAGATATATGTTGTCTTTGAGTGCAATACCGAATTCTTAGAAATGCTTATAGCACTTGAATTATCACAGAAAATTGTAACTGGCTCCTCAAACACAATTTTGATGTCCTTTAGTATTTGCTTCGTCCATAGAACTTGAGAATAATTATTTGCTATTGCTATATACTCTGCCTCTGCAGTAGACAGAGAAATTGCCTCTTGCTTTTTGCTCATCCAAGAGACCAATCTTCTTCCCAAGAAGAATGCACCACCACTAGTACTTTTTCTTTCATCCACATCTCCTCCCCAATCAGCATCTGTATATGCATGAAGAGTGAAATCATTGTCCTTTGGATACCACAGTCCATAATCAATTGTCCCCTTAAGATATCTAAAAATTCTTTTGACTGCCACAACATGGGATTCTTTTGGATCAGCTTAAAATATGGCAACAAGTCCAACTGCATTCATGATGTTAGGTTTGGTCTGAGTCAGATAGAGCAGTCCTCCAATCATTGATCTATACCTTTTCTAATTTGCCTTTGGGGAGTCATCATCTTTGCTTATCTTGCATCTGGTTACCATAGGAGTACCTACTGGTTTTGAATCTTCCATTCCAAACTTCTTCAACAATTCTTTCACATACTTGGACTAAGATATGAAGATACCTTTATCTGACTGAACAATTTGCAAACCTAGGAAGAAGTTCATCTCACCAAACATTGACATCTCAAACTCACTTTTCATCAAATCAGCAAATGATTTACACATACATTCATTTCCACCAAAAATGATATCATCAACAAAGACCTCAACAATTAGAATGTCCTCATGATTTATCTTGAAGTATAGATTACTATCAGCAGTACCTTTGCTAAAACCTAGCTTAAGCAAATGCTTATCCAATCTAGCATACCAGGCTCTTAGAGCTTGCTTGAGTCCATACAAGGCTTTTCTTAGTCTACAAATCATATCTCCCTGATCAGACAACTGAAATCCTTCCGGTTGTTCAATGTAGACTTCTTCCTCCAAATCTCCATTTAGAAATGCTTATTTGACATCCATCTGATAAACTTTAAAATCTTTGAAAGCAACAAAAGCAAGAAATAATCTGAATGCCTCTATCCTTCACCGGGGCAAAAGTTTCTTCAAAATCAATTCCTTCCACTTGAGAATAACCTTTACATACCAATCTTGCCTTGTTTCTTACAACCTCACCATCTTCATTCAGTTTATTCCAGAAGACCCATTTGGTTTCAATCACATTTTTGTCCTCAGGTTAGGGAACAAGATCCCAAGTGTGACTCTTTTTAATTTGCACCAATTCTTCTTCCATTGCCTTAACCCAATTTTCATCATTGCAAGCTTCACTTACTGATTTAGGTTCAATCTTTGAAATCAAACAAATCTCTTCTTCATCTTCAGTAGTTCTTCTCCTAGTTCAAACACCTCTATTTTTATCTCCTATGATTTGATCTTCAGGATGATTCATTCTTACATACCTGGGGGTTTTGGGAATTGTTTGAACTTTTGTTTCTTGAACTAGTTCCTCATCTTTTGCACTAATCTCTTGAGTTACTGGAGTTACCAGATCAATCTGGATCTGAGTATGAATTTGATCTTGCTTTCCTTGACTTTGACTTTCATCTTGATCATTTGAATCATATCCGCAATACTTGGAATGACCTTCTTTGCTTTCATCAACTTTAACATTAGCACTTTCAACAATCTTTTTTAACCTCTTGTTGAAGCACCGGTAAGCCTTACTTTGAGTAGAGTATCACAAGAATATTCCTTCATCACTTCTTGTATCAAACTTGCCTAAATCCTCATCTCTTTTGATATAGCATTTACTACCAAAAACTCTGAAATATCTTACAGTAGGAGGATGACCAAACCATAGTTCATAAGGAGTTTTACCAGAATTTCCTTTGATCTGCACCCGGTTAAGAGTGTAGACAATAGTACTTACAACTTCCCTCCAATAAACTTGAGGAACATTTGTTTCCATCATCATGGTCCTGGTAGTTTCTTGAATGGTCCGGTTCTTCCTTTCCACAACTCCATTTTGCTGAGGCGTCTTAGGAGCAGATAATTGTCTTTTTATCCCATGCTTTTCACAAAAAGTATCAAACTCATCGGAAGTGAATTCTCCACCTCTGTCAGATCTTAGACATTTCAATTTTCCACCAATCTCATTTTCAACCATCATCTTGAGCACCTTAAACTTGTCAAGAGCTTCTAATTTTTCTTTTAGGAAAGTTACCCACATCATCCGGGAGTAATCATCAATCAGCAGCATGAAATATCTATCTCCTTGCACACTCCTAACTCTAGCAGGACCATAGAGGTTAGTATGTACCAGTTCCAATCTCCCACTTGAACCTTGTTCCTTACTTTTGAATGAGATTTTTTTCTACTTACCCAATTGACATTCTCTACATATACTATCAGGTTTCACAAGTCTTGGAAGATCTCTTACAGCTTGAGTGAAACTTATTTTGACAATGTTATCAAAATTTACATGACACATCCTCCTATGCCATAACCAACTTTGATCTGTTTGAGCAATCAAACAACTTTTGCCTGAACTACTTAAGTGAAAGATGTTACCTTTAGTCTGAGTGCCTGATACAATTTTAGTTCCAGAGGTTTCCAAGATTATGCATTTTCCATCCTTGAAACGAAGATCATAAGCCTTGTCAACCAACTATCCAACATTGAGAAGATTATGCTTCAGTTCTTCCACATACAAAACATTATTGGTCCTGTTCTTACCATCAAAAGAGATGGATCCTCTACCATGGATTCTACTAGCTGAGTTGTCTCCAAATTTCACAAGTCCTCCTTCATAATTTTCAAAACTCACAAACTTACTCTTGTCTCTAGTCATATGATAAGAACATCCACTATCAATCACCCATTCATCCTTTTCAACAACTTGAGCAGCCAAGGTACTTTCTACATTTGCACTAGTAGATTCGGTAGACATTGGATCTTCTTCTTTAATAGCAATGAACACCCAATCACCTTCTCCATGATTAGATTCATCATCTGTGATTCCTTCTTCTCTAGCTTCTTGGACATAGTAACAATTCTTCTGACCCTTGTACCTGTTAGGGTTTGGTTTTGAAAACCTCTCCGGACACCTTGAGGCAAAATGACCAATCTTATTACAAACAAAATATTTGAGTAGCAACTTTCCTTCATACTTAACAGATCCTCTTGGCTTCCGTTTGGCAATGAGAGCTTCAAGATTTACAGTTTCTATTTCAATATCTTTAAGATCCTTTCTTGTCTTCACAAATCTGTTTGATCTTGCAGAAGAGCTTTCACTCGGATCATATCTTTGCTTTCCATACACACTAGTCTTGAATACAGATTCAGACTTAGGAAGAGAATCACCAAACTCACTCTTTTCAAAAGCAGAAAGCTTGCCAAATAACTGATCCCTTGTGATTGTTGTTACTATCCTGATTTCTTCAATGGTTGCATCCTTGTGCTTGTAAGCTGTAGGTAAGGATCTGAACACCTTGGCAATAATTTTTGATTCATCCAATACTCCACCTGCATTTTTGATACCGGTCACAAATTCATTTACTTTCTGCATGTAGGAAGTAATGTTTTCATCTTCACTCATTACCAATCTTTCATATTTACCTTTCAGGCTTTGTAGCTTGGCACATTTAACATATTTGTCATCTTCATACAGATTTTCCAATTTACTCCAGATTTCATGAGCAGTTTGCAAATCTAGGACATTTGCCAATTCGGTATCAGACAGGGCACTCAACAATGCTTCTTTGGCTCGAGTGTTGCATTCAACATCTCTGAGTTCATCTATATTTGAAGGTCCATTCTTTTGAATCTTATACACATTCTTGGCTATTGTCCAAAATCCATCACCCATACATTCTAGATGACACTGCATGCGTACCTTCCAGAGGGAGTAATTTGTTCCATCAAATCTCAGACTTTCCTTCTTGTAGATCGACATCTTGGATCTCCTCAAGTGGTCAGGCTTCTTTTAGAGGAACTTGGCTCTGATACCAATTGTTAGAAATAGTCCAGACAACTGAGAGGGGGGTGAATCAGTTGTCCCTAAACTTTAACCTTTTCTAAACCTTTTAAATCTTCTTTATAATTAGATTAATGATGAAAAACATTTAAGCATAAATCAACATATGAGCAGAAACAACATGAGAACACAACACCAGAATTTTGACATGGTAAACCTGGTTAAGGGAAAAACCACGGTGGGGGTTAACCCACAAAAATGTGTACCCTGTTAAAAGTACTTAAGAAAATAGAAGGCACATGCCTTCGAGCGCACTGCCCAGAACTCACTGCTCAAGAAGAGGCTCACTGCCTATAAGAAATTATGATTTATACAGAAATAATGAACTGAGAAATAGCATCTACATTCATGCCTGAATCAGTCCCTTTAAAGGCTTAAAATTTTTTCTCTTATATTCAAATTCTTCTTCACTCTATAATTCCTTCGCTCCTCTTCTTCTCTACTCTGATTTTTTATCCTTTCTTCGAATTTAACTCTTTTTTCCAAGGATACTTTTCAACAACCCTTCAACAAGTATTTATATGCTTAATCAACCTTGGAATGATCAACAAGGTCGGCTAAACTTGATGTGGATCATTACATTGTTGGCCAAACACAACTGAGACTTGAATCTTCCTCTACAACCACACCATGCTTCATAAAATGTTCTTAGATCATCCACAATATGCCATGAACATCAGGTAGGCCAAGACTAGGAAGAACATCAACCTCAAAGAAGAAATCTTCAATCAATAATCTCAAACTTTAGTGCGGACCTCCAACATAGTAGCCACATGATCCAGAGACCTCCACAAGCACATTGAAATCACCAATAACATTCAATCTAAACCAAATTACCAGAATAATTTGTATCTTCCTCCAGAACCTCAGGAACACTATCTGCCATGACTGTCAAACTAGAAAGATAGCTTGTAGACCTCCAAACCATGAACCACTAGAGTTGATGATACATACTGATTTCCCAAACATGCCTTCAGATCCGTAGACCATAATATTTCACTGTGGAGCAAACTGGACCAACTTACAGTCACACTATCTCTTCTGTATACTGCAAAATCTGGTTTTGCTCTGATGGCCATAACTTCTTCAAATCTTCATACGGACTTCTCAAATCTTAACTAGAGCAACCTCTGACAATCCTCTACATAGCTATATGGTCCACATGCATTGATTGTCATTAATTTTCTCAATATCCTCAACAGTCCAGTCTTCTATATAGACAACAAAATAGGATACAGTTGACACCAATGGCAACAAGGATATGTTGACATCAATGACAACACCACTTAGGCACATAATTGCAACAAGACTATCCCACTCAAAGATAATTGCCATGTAGATGCAATGGGTAGCACTACTTGCCTTGTTCCCTTTGATGATTTGGTAGGTGATTACCATTTTGTAATTCATAAATTGTATTTACTTGCTATCGTGGATAGTTCCTCTTTTGACACCCTTTTCCATTACACCATTGATTCTAAGGAATGGTACTCCCATATATACAAGTATTTGTGAGATGGTACATTCCCAAACAATTCTTCTAAAAGTACTCATAGTTGTATTCATAAGATTGCAACATGCTACATCATACTTTCCAATATATTATATCGATAAGGTTACAATGACCTCCTTCCAAGAGGCCCATTCTAGTGCCTATGGAGGTCATTTTGGGGGAAGATCATTAGTTCAAAAACTTCTCTATATGGGCTACTATTGGCATAATATAGAGAAAGACTCCTTTGACTTTGTCAAGAATTTCCCACAATGCTAACAACATAGTAATCCAATTTGTGCTCCAGCACAAGAACTCTAATCTTAGACATCCCCTTGGCCATTTTCTATTTGGGGTTTGGATCTGACTGGGAAAATTCAGTTCTAACTGGTTGGGACCTATCATAGTCACATCCATTTATGTTTCTAAGGCTTATGGTCTATCTACAGTTGATAGAAAGCCTCTTAAAAAACCTATTAATGCTTCTCACGTTTGTCACTTCTATCCATAATTCACTTTTCTCCTCGACTTTATGTGACATTTTCATAATATGGGCATCTTCACATACTTGCCATTGTTATCTTATGTCATTTCATCATGGGAACTATTGCTAGGTCCTATACTTTTCTTGCTATTTTATATTATAAATGAATATAAGATCCTCTTTCATAAAACACAATGCGTCTATTTGTTAGGTGCTTTTCACACCTTACATTCGAGTACATGTTTGTTGTTTCTCCTCGACAAAATTTCACATGTCTTGATTTCTTCATTGTACTTTTCAAAAAATTGGAAATTATATAGTTTATTCCCATTCTTCCTTTGGAGTAAATTATTTCTTTATCATGTTAATTAATTAATTACATTTAATTAAATAATTTCATGTATATAAGCATCATAATTTGAAACATCATAAATAATTAAAAGCATGCACATCAAATGTAAACATCCCACAACACATAAATATGCTCAAAACATCAATATATATATATATATATATATATATATATGTATGTATGTATGTATGTATGTATGTATGTATGTATGTATGTATGTATGTATTACATATATATGTGTGTGTGTGTGTGTGACATTTTTATAATATGGGCATCTTCACATACTTGCCATTGTTATCTTATGTCATTTCATCATGGGAACTATTGCTAGGTCCTATACTTTTCTTGCTATTTTATATTATAAATGAATATAAGATCCTCTTTCATAAAACGCAATGCGTCTATTTGTTAGGTGCTTTTCACACCTTACATTCGAGTACATGTTTGTTTTTTCTCCTTGACAAAATTTCACATGTCTTGATTTCTTCATTGTACTTTTCAAAAAATTGGAAATTATATAGTTTATTCCCATTCTTCCTTTGGAGTAAATTATTTCTTTATCATGTTAATTAATTAATTACATTTAATTAAATAATTTCATGTATATAAGCATCATAATTTGAAACATCATAAATAATTAAAAACATCCACATCAAATGCAAACATCTCACAACACATAAATATGCTCAAAACATCAATATATATATATATATATATATATATATATATATGTATATATATATATATATATATATGTATGTATGTATATATATGTATGTATATATATTTATATGTATGTATATATGTATATATATATATTTATATGTATGTATATATATATATTTATATGTATGTATATATATATTTATATGTATGTTTATATATAGATCATATATATATATATATATGTATGTATGTATATATATATATATGTATGTATGTATGTATATATATACATACATACATACATACATATATATATATATACATACATACATATATATACACACACACACATATATATATATACATATATATATATATATATATATATATGTCATCTTAGAGTTTGATTGAATACAACATATAAAAAAAATATGCACCACTACAACAAAATGTGGTATATATATATGTATGTACATATATATATATATATATATATACATACATATATATATACATGTATATATATATGTATATATGTATATATATATGTATTTATGTATATATATATGTATATGTATATATGTATGTATATGTATATATGTATATATATACATATATACATATGTATATATATACATACATATATACATACATACATATACATACATACATACATACATACATACATACATACATATATATATATGTCATGTCATCTTAGAGTTTGATTGAATACAACATACTACAACAAAATGTGGTGTCTATACAAATATATATATGTATATATTTGCATCGTGGAAGGGCATGACTACCTAATCCCTCTAGTACTAGTGGTTGATTAAGCTATGCTAGCATTGGTTGAGGTTACCTCATGGATGCTATGGATCATGAGTGGGTGCATGATCCACTACAAGTTTGTAGACCTCGCAACACTCCCCTCAACTCTATTGCCTCTTATAAGTTGTAGCTCACTCTGCTATAGTGCCTCTATCTAAGTGCATTATCTCTCAATCTAACTCATCAATGCCTATATCATTGAGTTATCTATGCCTCAACCCTCACCTAATCCAGCTACCCTTGTAGGCCATAATGCTCAGTGTCTACTCTCTAAACCCTTACCACTACTTGGTCTCGCTCTGTGGTGATCACTGTGACCTAAGAGATAGATTGGTCCCACTATGTAGTGAGGACTTAGAGCTATGTAGTGGCCTAATCTCAGTTGATCCATCTCTCATTGTACACTACTCTAGAAGCTTAGTAATGGGCTCAAAAATGTCAATGTGCCACCCCACAATCTGTTGTGGCCTATAATCGGTACACACTCCTTGCTTAGGTTGCACTATTTTGACCATCTATGGTATGATTTAATTGATATAGTTGAGCCACTCTTGCATGCACACTAAAAAAAGAAAAAAATAATTTCTTATAAGTCCCATATCATAATATAATCAAAACAATAAATAAAACATCTAGTATACTATGAAACAAAATACTATATCAAAACTATAACTTTCATACCTAGGTTCTCGACCTACCAATCAGAAGATCCACAAGGGCTATGGAGTCACACTTGTTGTTTTTGTAGCCTAATCTCCTAGGAGGCTCACAACACCTACACTATTCAACTCCCCTTGCTCTGTGCGACTTTGTACTTCTATTGTGGCCTTGCTATTTGCACCACCTAGGATCATGTACTTGACCTCTCCCTTGTGGTAGGTGGACCCTCATCTCACTGTCATCACTACACCACTGGCCATGCCTAAATAACCTCCTCCTCCTCCCTAGAGCTCCCCTAACTCTCTGTCACTTTCCTATGGGCCCATATCTCCAACAAGAGCATCTGCCACATTTATCGATGCAAGATGTGCTCCTTGCCACCACATAGTGAACAGTGGTGTCACTCCCATGTCATCTATGTCTAATGCTAGATTTGCATTCTATATCTTGTCCTCATCATCGATGAGAGTTATGTCCATAATGGTGGGGTGAGGGAGGTCTCCAAGCCTAGTGGTGTTGCGATTTGGTCTCAAGTATGTGGGGATGTCTATAGGTATGTATTACACCTATCTAAACTAGCTTCGTACCTTGTCATAGTAAAATGACACCACTCTATGATCTAGGTGACCAATGAACCACCTGTTTCTCTATATCTATGCCACCTGATGTACACTCCTTGCCCATCCCCTTATCTCCCTATATGGGTGACATATTACATCTATACAAGGTAGTTGATCAAAGTTTTGTCTCCAAAATAAGTCTCCAAACTGCCATGGGCTTAATGTATATGTGTGTTCCCTCAATATATCCCATATGACTATGGTGGGGAATCCCATCAATTGAGTGCAGTGGATGTGCTCGAAGGCCCACACTTGTAAGAGCATGCAAATCATCAAACTCTAACCCTTGTACCACACATAGCTCCCCATGCCATGGTAGAGGTGCATAAGCATGTTGCACCCCCAGATAAAGATAGTTTGACTTTCCTCCATCACTCTAATGGTGTGGATTAGTCCTTCATGTATGTGTGTCTCACAACCATCCTATGTAACACACATGGCCATGGTAACTATCATCACTCATCAAATAAGTGGGATGACTACCTACCCCTACTCCATCCAACATAGATGAATGTGCCAAGTGTTGTCACTAGGGATAATGCACTTAAGCACATATATCTATGTAGCTTAAACATAAGTTGCTAATTTCTACTCCATGATGGCCATCGCTCGACCCCGCATTGGTAGCCATAGTATCCTGTGATGTACTCAAGGGTGACGGTCATCCTACCTATCAACAGTCTAAATATAGACACATTCACATCCCACCTCTCCATAAAGGCCATAAAAATCCCATCATTATTTCATATCTCTAGTATGTGGTACACCCAGTATAGGTCAACCTAGCACAATAACATCACCTCACCCTATGATAGTGTCGCATGATGACCTCACAACAGTGAGAGCATGCTAATCCCAATTTTCTCACATATAGTTAGTGGTACCTGGAAATAAAAAAAATTAAACTTCTATTAGATATCCATCATTAATCATCAAATTTATAATAAAAAATATTTAAAAAGTTTCCTATCTCTTTAAGAATGCTATCATACTAGATGCTAGTGCATCCTTTGGACCCTAACATACATGATGGATGCTAGTGTGCTTGAAGGAACCTATTGATGGCTTCTTTAGCACATGAAATGCAAGTAGAACAAAGATCACTCTACTTCTCCTAAAAAGATAGATGATTTGAAGGGATCAATTACCTCCAAGGTCCCTATTAGTTTGGTCAACACAGTGTTGTAACAACTGAGTGGTCTATGAGATTATTTATTCAAGGGGCCTATGCTAGTAGTTTCAAATCTTAGACCAGTATGATTAGATTTTTCTCAAAGATATACTTTAATTTAATCTCAAATAGTCCTACTTTACTTTAATGTAAGGTTGAGAAAATGTAATGAATTAAATGGACAACCTTTGTATTTGATTTCCAACTCACTTGATAAACCTAGTAAAATACAACTTAACCTACAATGTAATGATCAATATTCCACTCAACCATTGACACTATAGATGCCAGATTCTAAGGAGTTAGTGGGAAATTAGAATGAAAGCATGAAAACACCATATTGCATGCGCAAAACTCATACCCTATTCCTCAATCTCATATCAAAAGATGAAATAATTAAGAACTTATGTGGACTTCACCAAGATGAATCAAATGTTGAATAGAGAATACAAACACATTACTACCAAAGGTAGGAACACATGGAGAAAAGAAAAATATCTTCTATTAATTGACAACAAAATTGGCAAATTACATAAGTCAGTAGGAATTCCACATTGAAGATGTGTTGAAATTTCCCTTACATGCCTTTAATCAAAGTTGAAAAATGATAGCTTCTAGCTAAAATATCTTGGATTCACCCCCTTTTACAATGCTTTTCAAATGCTCTTATATGCCCAACTTGAGCACCCAAAATTTGAATCACAATACAAGTCGGCTTGTGTCCTATGTTGGCACTTGGGCCCCAAATCTGATTTACAAGTTACCACAAAATTTCACAATTTACAACTAAATTTATTTGATAGGTAGGCCATATATTACACTCAAATTCATTTTGAATTGAGTTATTACTTTGCCAAATAATAATGAATGAAAAGAATTGTAGACCTCAAATGTATGCCTCAAAATTATTTTTGGCTGCCCCTACTAAACGTCACCAGGGAAGTGACTCATGAAGGATGTTATGGCCTCATTTAGATCATTATGATTCGACCCTTTGTGACACTTGACATGTACCTTTTGGGAGAAAATTATCTACTGGAATTTGATTGGGAGTTCTCTAAGATCACATAGATCTTCCTAGAAACCCTGGAATGCAACCTTCGTCTTCATTATATCATCAATTTTCTGCTTAGCTATCTTCCTATGAAGGAGGTTGGTGAATTCCTCGATAATCCGTGATATAGGGTAAACTAAGGACACATTCTCCTAGAAGGTACAAGGGATAGCCTCAATGAATTTCTCTATCTTTGTCATGGCCTTATCAGTGGTGCCCTTTCTGGTGGCAAACTTAGCCTTGCAACCCTTAAGTATCTTCACCCTTAGCTTGGCAGCTTGTAACCACTCAAACAATAGATCTTGATAATTCTTGTCAAAAATTCCTAGCTAACTAAGCTCATCAGAGGGGACTACCTTCATTCTGTACAAAACTGGGAGGTATTCCTCCCATACAAGGAGCTCCTCATCAATTGACTCCTAAAATTCTATCATGGCACTTGCGATGGGCTCTTAATACTTCCCTAACCATCCTATGACCTAGGGTTTCCAATGTATCTCTCCATGTAGAGGTAGCAGGGATCATTTCTTCCACATCTACCCTTTGATCTTTGTAGAGGGATGCCAATATGGTTTAATTCAGAGCACTAGAATCAATAGGACCCACCAGGTGATTGATGTAGGTAGTTAGTTTTCCCACCTAACTTTTTAGTTCTTCCTTAATGACCTCATCTTTTTTCATTCACTCAAGGGTGGTGGAGACATTTGCCTATAGTGAATGCTTTTCCTCCTTGTTTTGGTGGCCAAGATTGATCTGTTGTACTTGATAGTCTGTAGGTGCCATCTTTGCTTCTTCTTTATTTACCATTGGGGTGGCCACTTGTGCTATCATAGCCTCTTGTGCATCTACAGTGATGGTGGACAATGCTCTTGCCCTCTTTTGCTTGGGTGGGGCCTTGAAAATTTCTAGCACGCTAGAGAAATCATCATCTTCTTGCACATGGATTCTTTGTCTTTTTTCCATTGTATGGTTCAACCATACTGGTAGCCAAACACCTATAGATTCTTTGATAGGAGGAGGAGGAGGAGTGATAGGTAGTGGTGATGGGGTTGGAATAACTGGCTATTGAGGTTGTGGTTGAAGTGAAACCTGAGGTGGGGGTTGACTTGGGAGTGGAGCTTCATGGGGAAGTGATTGAGATGAAGGTTGTGATAGAAGTGGAGTGGGATGAGATGAGGGGATAGATCTATCTATGGTTGAGGACAGGGGTGTATAAATAGTGGGTGGAGATTGGTTAGCTATCCTCCTCTTGATTAGAGGCACATGATCCTCCTCCTCATCCTCTTCACCCAAATTGATTTATACAACAACCTCCTTCTTTTCCCTCTTTAAGTAATCTTTGGTTTCCCTAGATTCTTTTTTTCCAGTATATTTTTATACAACTATTTTCCTTTCTCTGATGTCTGATGACTCCCCTTTCTCTGATGTCTTCTTTCTCTAAGCCTTGGGTGGCTTTGATACCAAGTGGGGATCTAACATAGGATAAGGCTTCTTCAACCACTTGATTGACCTATCCACCACCACCTGAGCTTTTTCCTTCATTAATTAATCCTCCTTGACCCTGTAGACACCCAAAATTGACCTAATTATCATTAGTATCAAAATATTGCATTAGCTATCATCTGCATTTGTCTAACACACTTGAGCAATTTCCCTATCCCTTATTTCTTCTATTAATTAAATAAATTCATATTTATTTAATTAATTCATTATCTATTTCTTCTATTTTATAATTAAATAATCTTTAATTATTTAATTATCTTTATTCTATCTATTTTAATTAAATAAATCTTATTTATTTAATTAAAATCCCTTCATAATCCCACTTTCTAATTAATTATGTACACGGTCACACATAAGCCTTATCTTCCCTCCACTTGTCATTTACACATTCACCTATGATTATCATTTAATCTCAGCCGTTCACATAGCCACCTAGTCTCCACCATTGATTGATTTTGGTTGAGTTCTATATAAACATCCTCTCATTCCATACTACATCTATCCATTATTTTCATATAGCATCTACATTATCATCTTGAGCATATTGAGCACTTTAGCATCCATCTAGCATATTATCATTATCATCCATCTATCATGGTAGCTTTTTGTTGGATCTAGGGCATACAACTGAGAGGGGGGGGGGTGAATCAGTTGTATAGAACTTGTTCTCTTTCAAACACTTAATTCTCTGTTGTTAGTTAGCAGCATATCAAATAATCATTCATGGAAGCACAATACATAAACACAAGAGCAGATAAGCATCAACACATTGAACACCAAGATTTTGACGTGGAAAACCCGGTTAAGGGAAAAACCACGGGGTGATTAACCCAAGAATTATTCTCTGTTAGAAGAATAAGGAAAAATGAATGGCACATGCCAATAAGGGCTCACTGCCCGAGCACACTGCTCACAAAGAGGCCCACTGCCTACAAGGAGACACACTGTCTACAGAGTGATAAAAATCACAGTCTTGAACTGGAGAATGACATCTCTACCATGTCCGGATCAGTTCCAATTAAGCCCAACAATCTCTGCTCTGCCTTTCGCACCTTTCTTCGCTACTCCATACTCATCCACATGCTACCTTTCTGAAATGAATTCACAAATCATTATTTATACAAGACATCGACTTAGGAACAAGTATCTAAGTCGGCAAACAACCATAGGAGTATCCGCAAGATGAATAACACATCCGGTCGGCTATCACAAGAACATTCGCAGGATGAACAACTCATCCGGTCGGCTAAACAGAGCAATAACTTCATCCGGAAGAATAACTTCAATTCCGGGCTCTGCCATCAATGCGGACCAACAACACAACTTAAACATGATTCAAGAACCTTCACAAGTCTGTCTGAATGTCCGGATACATCCGCACTTTCTCTGCTTACTGGGATCTCTTGTCTTCCTCATCCGGAACTTCAAGAACACAGTCTGTCGCCACTGTCATAATGCAGGAGGTACATCCGGACCTCCAAATTACACACAAATCAGGATGAAACATCACAAGGACATATAAAACACTCCTTCCAATCCGCAGATTATGATAATACAATTCCGGACCTCACCGGACCTTTTTGTGATCCTCTGTCACCTCCGGATACTTGCCGGACCCGGTTCTATACCGGCAGCCATAACTCCTTCAGATCTTCATGCGGACCTCTGAAATCTTAACTGTAGCATCTTAAGACTCATATCTACTAACCCTTTAATCCGCATCCTCCGGTTCTCATCCTATACAGTATATTTACCTTCTTCTCATCACTGTTCTTCACTGTTCCTGACTGAGGCTAATTTTCTCAATATCCTCAGCACAAAGCTCATCAAATCCTTCTTGTCAATGCAGTGTGAGTATGTTGACATCAATGACAACAATGGCTCACCTCATACTTGCAACAATCTCCCCCTTTGTCATTGATGGCAACATATGATGTGAAAAACCATCAAGACAAGAACTTCTCTTTTCTGTCACAGCTCCCCCTATCAACAACAACTCCTCACATGTCTTCCTTTGCTGCTCCCCCTTTGATCATCAACCACTTGTTTTTCACATGTCTTCTCTCCCCCTTTGACATCAATGGCAAAGGGCTCATACTTGCAA
The DNA here is from genome assembly GCA_027924645.1 of Cunninghamia lanceolata. Classification (NCBI taxonomy): domain Eukaryota; kingdom Viridiplantae; phylum Streptophyta; class Pinopsida; order Cupressales; family Cupressaceae; genus Cunninghamia; species Cunninghamia lanceolata. Next base: position 14,712,826 of record BSBN01000194.1, on the reverse strand, counting down.
CTCTCATGCATCAGAATAATACCAGCTGCTCCCCCTTAGTTGCAGCTCCCCATTAGTCCGAATCACAAGATATGACTGTGATAGCCACCGGACTGATGCACATCAGTGCATCTTAGTTCATCACCGGAGGGGCCATGACCCCTAACTTCTCCCGGAGATATTCAAAAGAGTCCTTGGGAAGAGGTTTTGTAAAGATATCTGCAATCTGATCCTTGGAGGGAACATACTCCAATCTGACTTCTTCCTTGTTTACTTGTTCTCTCAAAAAGTGAAATTTGATAGATATGTGCTTAGTCTTAGAATGCAATACCGGATTCTTGGAAATATTAATTGCACTTGAATTATCACAGAAAATTGTGATAGGCTCCTCATATTCAACTTTGATGTCTCTTAGCATCTGCTTCATCCACAAGATTTGAGTGCAACTACCTGCTGCTGCAATGTATTCTGCTTCAGTTGTAGACAGAGATATTGCATCTTGTTTCTTGCTTAGCCAAGAAACCAATCTCTTCCCCAAAAAGAATGCTCCACCACTAGTGCTCTTCCGGTCATCCACATCTCCTGCCCAATCTGCATCTGTGTAAGCATGAAGAGAAAAATCCGGATCTCTAGGATACCATAGACCATACTCAACTGTCCCTTTCAAGTATCTAAAAATTCTTTTGATTGCCATAACATGAGATTCTCTAGGATCAGCCTGGAATCTTGCCACAAGACCAACAGCTTGCATTATATCTGGTCTAGTTTGAGTGAGATACAACAATCCACCAATCATTGATCTATACTTTGTCTGATCTGCCTTTGGAGAATCATCATCTTTGCTTAACTTACATCCGGTTGCCATAGGAGTGTTCATAGGCTTTGAGTCTTCCATACCAAATTTCTTTAACAATTCTTTCACATATTTGGTCTGAGAAATGAAGATCCCTTCTTTTGTTTGAGTAATTTGCAGACCCAAGAAGAAATTCATTTCACCAAGCATAGACATTTCAAACTCACTTTTCATCTGATTTGCAAAAGTTTTACACATACTATCTCTTCCTCCAAAAATGATATCATCCACAAACACTTCAACAATCAGAATGTTTTCATGATCAATTTTGAAATATAAGTTGCTGTCAGCAGTACCTTTGTTGAATCCAATCTGCACAAGATGCTTATCCAACCTTTCATACCATGCTCTTGGGGCTTGCTTCAATCCATACAAAGCTTTCTTCAACTTGCAGACCATATCATTATTATCAGACAATTGAAATCCATCCGGTTGTTCAATGTAGACTTCTTCTTCCAGATCACCATTTAGGAAGGCAGACTTGACATCCATCTGATATACCTTGAAATCTTTGAAGGCAGCAAATGCAAGAAGTAATCTGACTGCTTCAATTCTTGCTACCGGAGCAAAAGTCTCTTCAAAGTCAATTCCTTCTATTTGAGAGTAGCCTTTGCAGACCAATCTAGCTTTGTTTCTGATTACTTCACCAGCTTCATTTAGTTTGTTCCGGAAGACCCATTTGGTTCCAATTACATTCCTGTCTCTAGGTCTGGGAACAAGATCCCAAGTATGATTTTTCTCAATTTGCATCAGTTCATCTTTCATTGCTTTGGTCCAATTTTCATCATTGCAGGCTTCATTTATTGTTTTAGGTTCAGTCCTTGAAATCAGACAACATTCATTCTGATCTTGAGCAATATTCCTTCTAGTTTGTACACCTTTGCTTCTGTCACCTATGATCTGATCTTCAGAGTGATTCAGTTTTACATACCTTGGAATTTTGGGAGTATCCAGTACTGCTGTTTCTTGATCAGGCTCATTTAAACCTAACTCTTCTTCCTGATTTACCGGATCAGGCTGACTCTGTTTCACCGGAGAGGATTGAGTTCCTTGAACACTATCTTGGTCATCTTCATCAAATTCATAAAATCTTGAAGGCTTCTCAATTCCTTCATCAACCTTTACATTGGTACTTTCTATCATCTTCCTCAATCTCTTATTGTAACACCGATATGCTTTGCTTTGAGTGGAGTAGCCCAAGAAAATTCCTTCATCACTTCTAGCATCAAACTTTCCTAGATCTTCATCTCTTTTAATATAACACTTGCTACCAAATACCCTGAAATATTTCACAGTAGGAGTGATGCCAAACCAAAGTTCATAGGGGGTCTTACCGGTGTTGTTTCTGATTTGAACTCGATTGAGAGTGTAGACTGCAGTGCTGATAGCTTCTTTCCAAAACATTTGAGGAACATTTGCTTCCAACATCATTGTCCTAGCAGCTTCCTGGATGGTCCGGTTCTTTCTCTCAACTACTCCATTCTGCTGTGGAGTCCTAGGAGCAGACAATTGTCTCCTTATACCCTGTTTCTCACAAAAGTCAATGAATTCACCAGATGTAAATTCACCACCTCTATCAGACCTTAGACACTTTAGTTTCAATCCGGTTTGATTCTCCACCATAGCTTTGAAGATTTTGAACTTCTCAAAAGCTTCTGATTTTTCTTTCAGAAAGGTAACCCACATCATCCGGGAATGATCATCAATTAACAACATGAAATATCTATCACCTTGCAGACTCTTGATTCTTGTCGGACCACATAGATCAGTATGTACTAATTCCAACAATCCGGTAGAAGACTGATCTTTGCTTTTAAAAGAGACTCTGCTTTGTTTGCCTAACTGACATTCTTTACACACACTGTTTGTAGGTTTTATCAACTTTGGAAGATCTCTCACAGCCTGAGTATTGCTAATTTTGATGATGTTATCAAAATTTACATGACACATTCTTCTATGCCATAACCAACTCTGATCAATTTGAACAAACAAACAACTTTTATTTGAACCAACCAGATGAAAGATGTTACCTCTTGTCTGAGTACCGGATGCAATTTCAGTTCCGGAGCTTGTAAAGATTCTGCATTTTCCATTCTTGAACCGGAGATCATAGCCTTTGTCCACTAACTGACCAACACTGAGAAGATTGTGCTTCAATCCTTCAACATATAGTACATTACCTGTTTTGCTCTTACCATCAAAGGAAATAGTTCCCCTACCTCTGATTCTGCCAGCAGAATTGTCACCAAACTTTACCATTCCTCCTTCATATCTTTCCAAATCTAAGAACTTATTCTTGTCACCAGTCATATGGTGAGAGCATCCACTGTCAATAACCCAATCATCCTTTTCTTCCACTTGAGCAGCCAAGGCTTTTTCAACAACTTTGTGATTGACAGATTCAGAGAGCAAGGAATCTTCTTCCTTGATGGCTATAAACACCCACTCATTTCCGGATTTGCTTCCTGGATCTGATTCATCATCTGTTACTCCTTCATTGTCATCTTCTTCATGAACATAATAGCAATTCTTTTGAAACCTTTGTCTGTGAGTATTAGATCTTGCAGATCTCTCCGGACATCTTGAGGCAAAATGACCAATCTTATTGCAGTTAAAACACTTAAAGGGTAGTTTTCCTTCATACTTACCGGATCCTCTTGGCAGTCTCTTTGCAATGAGGGCTTCAAGTTGAGCTGTTTCTGCTTCTTCTTCTTCCATGTCTCTTCTTGCTTGATCATACCATGACATTTTCCTTGATGAGTTTTCACCCGGATCAAATCTCTGTTTGCCTTTCACATAGGCACTGGCTTTAAAAGCAGACTCAGTCTTGGGTGGATCATCTCCAAACTCGGTCATTTCAAATGCAGCTAGTTTGCCAGCCAATTGTTCTCTTGTGACAGTTGTGTGGGCTCTGAATTCATCAATGGCAGCAACTTTGATTTTGTAGACAGCAGGAAGGGATCTTAGGATTTTGCAGACAATCTCATTTTCATCTAGAGTTCCACCAGCATTTTTGATTCCACATACCAGCTCATTTACTCTTGGCATAAAGGTAGTAATGTTTTCATCATCTCTCATTTTCAATCTTTCAAATTTCCCTTTCAGACTTTGCAACCTTGCACTTTTGACAAACTCATCTCCTTCATACAGAAGTTCCAGTTTAGTTAGGATCTCATATGCAGTTGGTAGGTCAATGACATTCGAGAGATCTGAGTCATTCAATGCGCTTAGAAGAGCTTCCTTGGTCCGCAGATTGTTTTCAGCTTCTGTGGTTTCATCAGGAGTTGTCGGACCACCTTGTGGGGGTATATATGGTTTTGAAATCATAGCCAAGTATGCTTTTCCCATACATTCCAAATGACACTTCATGCGACCTTTCCAGAGAGTGAAGTTGGTTCCATCGAACTTCGGACTATCCTTCTTGTATGACGACATCCTGGATCACCTCAAGCGGTTAAGCTCCTATCAGAGGAACTCAGCTCTGATACCAATTGTTGGATCTAGGGCATACAACTGAGAGGGGGGGGGGGTGAATCAGTTGTATAGAACTTGTTCTCTTTCAAACACTTAATTCTCTGTTGTTAGTTAGCAGCATATCAAATAATCATTCATGGAAGCACAATACATAAACACAAGAGCAGATAAGCATCAACACATTGAACACCAAGATTTTGACGTGGAAAACCCGGTTAAGGGAAAAACCACGGGGTGATTAACCCAAGAATTATTCTCTGTTAGAAGAATAAGGAAAAATGAATGGCACATGCCAATAAGGGCTCACTGCCCGAGCACACTGCTCACAAAGAGGCCCACTGCCTACAAGGAGACACACTGTCTACAGAGTGATAAAAATCACAGTCTTGAACTGGAGAATGACATCTCTACCATGTCCGGATCAGTTCCAATTAAGCCCAACAATCTCTGCTCTGCCTTTCGCACCTTTCTTCGCTACTCCATACTCATCCACATGCTACCTTTCTGAAATGAATTCACAAATCATTATTTATACAAGACATCGACTTAGGAACAAGTATCTAAGTCGGCAAACAACCATAGGAGTATCCGCAAGATGAATAACACATCCGGTCGGCTATCACAAGAACATTCGCAGGATGAACAACTCATCCGGTCGGCTAAACAGAGCAATAACTTCATCCGGAAGAATAACTTCAATTCCGGGCTCTGCCATCAATGCGGACCAACAACACAACTTAAACATGATTCAAGAACCTTCACAAGTCTGTCTGAATGTCCGGATACATCCGCACTTTCTCTGCTTACTGGGATCTCTTGTCTTCCTCATCCGGAACTTCAAGAACACAGTCTGTCGCCACTGTCATAATGCAGGAGGTACATCCGGACCTCCAAATTACACACAAATCAGGATGAAACATCACAAGGACATATAAAACACTCCTTCCAATCCGCAGATTATGATAATACAATTCCGGACCTCACCGGACCTTTTTGTGATCCTCTGTCACCTCCGGATACTTGCCGGACCCGGTTCTATACCGGCAGCCATAACTCCTTCAGATCTTCATGCGGACCTCTGAAATCTTAACTGTAGCATCTTAAGACTCATATCTACTAACCCTTTAATCCGCATCCTCCGGTTCTCATCCTATACAGTATATTTACCTTCTTCTCATCACTGTTCTTCACTGTTCCTGACTGAGGCTAATTTTCTCAATATCCTCAGCACAAAGCTCATCAAATCCTTCTTGTCAATGCAGTGTGAGTATGTTGACATCAATGACAACAATGGCTCACCTCATACTTGCAACACTTTTATCTTCATAATTGTTCATTGTTGAGAAGCAATCCACATCATAAACAAGGAATCATACAATCTAGGTGATATTGTTCTTGAATTGCATGCTTTTGATTTCGCTTGGATTCGATTCTTTGATGGTGGTAGGATTAGGTTTTCAATTATATGCTTGATCTTATTACCCTAATTTTTACCCTAACTACATTTTGGCACTCACGGTGGGACTCATGTCCTTGATTAACTTTGTTGTTTGAAGTTGTTTTTTGTGAAGATCAGATTTTTCTAGCGCTTACGACAAGTTTTAGTCACTTCTGAGTGAAAACTAGTCGCTTCCAAAACATTTGCATCACTTTTAAGCTGAAATCTGCCGCTTTTACATTTTTTGGATCACTTTTAAGCCAACAGTGATCACTTCCAGTCTATTTCACGTCGCTTCTGAGAAAATAGTGGTCGTGTCTGTCATAATTTGTGTCACTTTTAAGCTGAAACCGATCGCTTCTGGCTCTCTGGATCGCTTCTTGCAGATTAGGGTTTTTCGTTTACATCTGACTTTTTGCAGGGATTTTTACGCATTTAGCATATTTGGGTCGCTTACAAGCCTTAACAATTCGCACTTTGATTTTTTGCATCACTTTTGAGTCTCAGCTGCTTGCATCTGTGTCAGTCTGTGTCGCTTCTGATTAGTAACATTTCACCTTCAGCTGAATACAGATTACTTTTGATCAATAGTTGATCACCTCTGGTAACTGTGCCACTTTCAGTTTTCTTATTTACAGTTCAGTTTTCTTGGCTATTAATCAGTTATTTGTGCAGCATCTTATTGATTGTCCAAGAAAAGGAGGTTGTGAAACTACTAACATATTTGTTGCAGCTCCAATCGGTCCAAGACATTACATTTTATCACTAATTTAGGAACATTTGGGCTTGGTGCTTAAAAAGAATCATTATTTGCTCCGTGCTTGATTTATCTTTTTTGCATTGCTTGTTGTGCATGTTTGTAACCCAAATTTAATAGCAAAAGTATCCTCTCCCCTTGCCTGTCAAATGGATCTTAGGTGTATGAGAACTTGTTATTATCTTTAGAGTGCCTGCCTTCTCGGTGTGAGAAGGGGTACGACCCAAGCGGTAATGGGCTAAAGCCAAGTCCTTCCGAACCGCTATATAAAAAAAAGTGTTTGTGTCAAAAGCTACAAACAACAGGTGTTGTTGTGTTATACCGACAGCTAACCTCCCCCAAAACCCTCCAAGGCGTAACCCTTGAAGGCTGGGAGACTCCATAACGGAGAGTAGCGTTGCTGCACGTATAGCCACCCAAACGGATGCCCTTACTAGCAACCTTGTGTAGTAGCCAAAAACCCTCTATTTGTTGACACAAAAGGTGGGACCTTTGAAGCTGCCTCGATTCTTGTGGTTCTTAGTAGAGATAGCAGGGACAATCCTAATTTTTGGTGGGGGGACAAGCCTTGGGAAACCTAGATGTTGGTATGTGTAAGAAGTGAGTGCTGTGGAGAGGAGTCGGTGCTACCAAGATCCTGAAGCTATCCGCTTTAAATAGGAATGGCAAGGGGACTCAACAAATACAGTCCTTTCCTGGCCTATGTTGTACAAGCTTATGTATGTTGTGAGTGTGAGTGATTGAAATCACTGCTTTCTTGTCAAAAACATCATTCAAACATATCCTCTATTAGACATAGATCACCTTTGAACCGTAACTTCTCACCTTCAGAAATCCAAATCGCTTTCAAACAGCAGTTGTTCACCTTTTGCAAAAACTAGATCACTTTTAACCAACGGCTGCTCACTTCTGGCAAAAACTGCGTCGCTTTTAAATAGTAGTAAATCACTTTTGACCTGTAATTGGTCACCTCTGGTAAAACTGCTCACCTCTGGTCAACATTACAGTCTGTCATCTGAAATAAAACCAAATCACTTTTGAGCTATTATGGTGTAGGAGCACCTACCTGACAGCTGGCCTTCATGAGGCAGTTAGTTGTTTTAGGTCTTGTTTATGTTTCCAAGAAGGTCTAGTAAGACCAAATGCATGTAATAAGGTCACGCTGATCATGATAAGATCATGCTGACCAGGCTTTTACTATTTTTAGTTAAGTTTGTTAGAACAGCTGTCATGCTGTAGGGTCCGGTTGGATCTCCCAGCCGCCTGGAGAGTTCCCAGCCGCTTGGAGTCGGGTCAGTAGTACTCGTCAGAAAATCTATTTAAACATGAGGATCGGTTGATATTGAGATACAGATAGATATCATCGATCGAGCTAGGTTACAGAGAGTGAGACTGAGAGAGAGATTGATCATTGTATTGCATCTTTTGAAATCAAATAAAGTGATCCTGTTTGTGTTCTTTCTCTGATTGAATTCCATTGTTAAATCTATTTGCTAGTTTGAGAGGTTTCATGGATTTACTGATCCATTCCACCGGTTGATCCGTCTGATCGGTGGAATGGCGATGTACAGTAGGTTAGGTTGTAGTTTGTTTGTTTGCATGCAGGTGTGCAGGATCGCCGTCGAGAGATGTTGAAGACCCTAGCATGGGTATGTGCTAGGTCGAGCTGATAAGATAGAGTGTGGAAGATCACCCTGAGACTGGATCGGGTCGTCCCTGGAGGATCGGCGAAGTGAAATTTCGCTAAGTGAAGAAGTTCGTTAAAACGGCATCATCAGGATATTTCTGCAATTATCCTGCAGTCAGTTCGGATATCGTCATCCGGATAAGTGAAGATGAGCATGATGCTTTCGAGTGCATGAAGTGCAAGTGCGTCGGGGTGATCATCATCAGGAGGGCCGAGGAGGAGCGTATCGGCATCAGGTTGAAGATCAGGTTGATCAAGTTGATCGCGGGCCGAAAAAACTAAGTTTGGCCAACAGCAGGATATGACGTCATCATCATCATGATATACGTCATCAGGACATTTCAGAGCGGCAGGATATTGAGAAGCTGCGGGTGACGTCATCGTCATCAGGATCTACGTCATCAGGATATCGGGTGACGCAAGCATCGAGTGAAAGGTGCGAGGAGTTAAGGTTTTGTCATCATCAGGATAAATGGAAGGAACCGGATGTTCGTTATCCTGTTGATTATCATGATGTCGAATATCATGATGCTGAAGGTAGTGAAGACGGAGGTTGTCGCTAAAGTGAACAGTGGACGTCAGGAGGATGTTCGCACCGGTCGAACATGATGATGCTATCGATAATCGTGTAAGGTGATGCTGTTGACAGGCGAAAGTGCGAAGGCTTGTCTGCAGGAGGATATCGGTCGGCAGGTGAAATATGATGATGATGCTGACAGTGAAGTCAAATATGATGATGATGAGGATAAATATGATGATGATGATGGGCTGCAGACGTCCATGCTGTATGTGAAGGTTATAGTGTGGATGCCTCTGCATCATAGTGGTATCAGAGCTCAGCAAAACATCTGGGCTGGTGTATGTTGATTCTGTCACCGAAAGGGCAGAGGTAGAGTTGAATTGTGTGTTGTGTGTTGATTGAGAGGTTGACAAAATGCCTCCGAAAGGTAGTGGTACTGCAAGGGAATTGCAGGAGATGAAGGAGAAACATGCTAGAGAGATGCGGAAGATGAAGGAGCTTGCTGAAGCACTTCAAGCCAGGCTGACAGCCCTGGAAAAGAACAAAAAGAGGGAAGTGGAAGACAGTGAGTCTGAAGAAGATGAAGATACTGTTGAAGAGTATGAAGAGGTAGCTGAAGATCTGGATGCTAAAGACCAGAGATTGGCAAAACTGTTAAAGGCAGTGCAGAATGATAAACCTAAGGTAAAGGTTGATGTTTCCAAGTATACTGGAAGTTTGAATGAAGATGAGTTGTTGGATTGGATTGCTGCACTTGATAATCACTTTGAATGTGAAGATGTTGCTGAGGATCAGAAGGTAAAGATTGCAGAGACCAAGTTAGGAGGTCATGCTTTGGTTTGGTGGGATTATGTACAATCTGAGAGAAGGAAACAAGGGAAGTCTAAGATCACTTCATGGGATAAGATGGTAGCAAGGATCAAGGGTAAATTCTTGCCAAGGGATTATGAAATCCAGATGTTTAAGAAGCTGCAATTTTTAAAGCAGAAAGATAGGGATGTGAAGGCATATACAGAAGAATTTTATAAGTTGAGTATGAGATCTGGTCATCATGAGAATGAGGTAGAAAAGGTGGCTAGGTACTTGGCTGGTTTAAGATTTAACATACAGGATGAGTTAGTGTTAGCTAACCCTAAGAATGTGGAGGATTGTTATCAAATGGCAATCAGGATTGAAGAAAAGATGAATAGAGGACATGATAAGTCCATGAGAGGAAGAGGAAACCATAGGGGAAGAGGAGCAGCCCCTACACAAAAGCAAACCAATGAGGGTCAAGAAGACACTGGTAAAGGACAGGGACAGTCTGATTTCAGGGGTGGATGGAAAGGTAATCGAGGAAGATTTGGAGGTGGTAGAGGTTCTACTACATTTTCAGGAAAGTGTTACACCTGTGGTGAGTTTGGTCATCCATCTTTCAAATGTCCAGAAAACAAAGGTTCATCATCTAGAAATGATAGAACTAATGACAAGAGAGTACAACTTGTGCAAGAAGAGAAAGTAGAAGAAAGTGCGCAGAGTTCAAACAGAGAGCCTGATAATTGTGGATATCCAGAGAGTGGAGAATCATTGATGCTAAGGAGAATTAGTTTGTAGGCATCAAAGGATATGATGCAAAGAAGAGCTCTTTTCAAAACCACATGTAAAAGCAAAGGTAAAGTATGTAAGGTTGTCATTGATACTGGTTCAACAGACAACATGGTATCTCAGGAGATGGTGGATAAACTGCATTTGGAAAGGATTCCACATCCACACCCTTACAAGGCATCTTGGGTGAGTGATAGTCATTCACTTTTTGTCTCTGAACAGGCATATGTTGATTTTCAGATTGGAGCATATCAGGATAGAATTTTGTGTGATATTTTGCCCATGGAATGTTGTCACCTACTGTTGGGTAGACCATGGCAATTTGACAGAAGAGTACTGTATGATGGGTATTCTAATACCTATACCATCAAGAAAGATGAAAAGACTATTAAGTTGATGCCATTGCAGGCAGATGCTGCAGCACAGGGGGCAGCCAAAATCATTTTAATGGGAAAGAAGGAATTTGTGCAGATGCCTAGAGGAGCAGGCATAAAGGCAGTTGAGGACACTGCAGGGAAAGGAGTTGTTACAGACAACAAGATGAAGAAAGTTTTAGTTGTGACTGACAGAGGTCAGCAGCAGGTGCAGAAACAGGTTTGCACACAGCAACCAGTTCAGAGGAATGACAAAGATGTTGTCATAGTTGGGACTATTGCTTGTCCTATAACAGTTGACAGGAAGATAGGATTGAACATTTCAGAAGTTCAAGAGGCAGTTCAGACAGAGGTTCTGGTCAGACAACCTGGCAAACACAGGGTATGTGAGAGGAAGGCCTACATTGACAGGCATGATGATTTACTTGCCAGACAGCAAGTTACAGTGCAGAAGTCTTGGAGCAGCCAAGAGACAGCAGCAGACAAAGCTGGAACAGGGCAGAACATTGCACAGGCAAAGTGTAAAGGTGGAGGACTTCCACATACTAAACTCATGGGACATGAGTTCTTTTCTGTTGGGGAGTATGGTGCAGGAGCACCTACCTGACAGCTGGCCTTCATGAGGCAGTTAGTTGTTTTAGGTCTTGTTTATGTTTCCAAGAAGGTCTAGTAAGACCAAATGCATGTAATAAGGTCACGCTGATCATGATAAGATCATGCTGACCAGGCTTTTACTATTTTTAGTTAAGTTTGTTAGAACAACTGTCATGCTGTAGGGTCCGGTTGGATCTCCCAGCCGCCTGGAGAGTTCCCAGCCGCTTGGAGTCGGGTCAGTAGTACTCGTCGGAAAATCTATTTAAACATGAGGATCGGTTGATATTGAGATACAGATAGATATCATCGATCGAGCTAGGTTACAGAGAGTGAGACTGAGAGAGAGATTGATCATTGTATTGCATCTTTTGAAATCAAATAAAGTGATCCTGTTTGTGTTCTTTCTCTGATTGAATTCCATTGTTAAATCGATTTGCTGGTTTGAGAGGTTTCATGGATTTACTGATCCATTCCACCGGCTGATCCGTCTGATCGGTGGAATGGCGATGTACAGTAGGTTAGGTTGTAGTTTGTTTGTTTGCATGCAGGTGTGCAGGATCACCGTCGAGAGATGTTGAAGACCCTAGCATGGGTATGTGCTAGGTCGAGCTGATAAGATAGAGTGTGGAAGATCACCCTGAGACTGGATCGGGTCGTCCCTGGAGGATCGGCGAAGTGAAATTTCGCTAAGTGAAGAAGTTCGTTAAAACGGCATCATCAGGATATTTCTGCAATTATCCTGCAGTCAGTTCGGATATCGTCATCCGGATAAGTGAAGATGAGCATGATGCTTTCGAGTGCATGAAGTGCAAGTGCGTCGGGGTGATCATCATCAGGAGGGCCGAGGAGGAGCGTATCGGCATCAGGTTGAAGATCGGGTTGATCAAGTTGATCGCGGGCCGAAAAAACTAAGTTTGGCCAACAGCAGGATATGACGTCATCATCATCATGATATACGTCATCAGGACATTTCAGAGCGGCAGGATATTGAGAAGCTGCGGGTGATGTCATCGTCATCAGGATCTACGTCATCAGGATATCAGGTGACGCAAGCATCGAGTGAAAGGTGCGAGGAGTTAAGGTTTTGTCATCATCAGGATAAATGGAAGGAACCGGATGTTCGTTATCCTGTTGATTATCATGATGTCGAATATCATGATGCTGAAGGTAGTGAAGACGGAGGTTGTCGCTGAAGTGAACAGTGGACGTCAGGAGGATGTTCGCGCCGGTCGAACATGATGATGCTGTCGATAATCGTGTAAGGTGATGCTGTTGACAGGCGAAAGTGCGAAGGCTTGTCTGCAGGAGGATATCGGTCGGCAGGTGAAATATGATGATGATGCTGACAGTGAAGTCAAATATGATGATGATGAGGATAAATATGATGATGATGATGGGCTGCAGACATCCATGCTGTATGCGAAGGTTATAGTGTGGATGCCTCTGCATCATATTATCTGTCACTTTTGGCCTTATTTGACTCGCATTTGACCTATTACCTGTCGCTTCTGGTCAAATATTAGCAATCAATACTAATCCAACCCAATCAGTTGCACTTTTAGACATTCTTAGCTCTGTCATAAGCTTTTAGATAGTCTTATGAACATCTACAGTCACCTGAGTGTTGTCTCCTATCTTGAGCCTATCAATCCATTGGACTTTTTTGAGCTTTCATCCTTTTGAGACCCCAAAAAAATAACCAACCAGTAAAACTAGCAACCAAACAATTGTCCTTTTATCTTTAGTTAGCCCTAGCAAAACCAACAAACAACATCAGCAACCAGCTTTTCCCTTGAGTGTGTGAGCTATCCTCTAGGGAAGTTTATCAACCAACAACAAACAACCAAGCAACCCAACAAACAAACAACCAAGCAACCAACAAACTAGTAAAACAAATCAAAACCAAACAATCAGCAAACCATCACCTTTTGGGTCTCAATCTTGACAAGCTAAAGTCCAATTCAAAACATCAACCATCATGCCTCAAACTAGGAGCCAATATAGAGCTGAAATGGAAGCAAAATTGCGAGCTGAGATGGAAGCCAAGATGTAACAATCCTGATCAACGCCCCTTAGAGATGTAACTCAATTTACAACCGGCATCCCTTCTCACATGTTTGTGCCCGAAGGATACACCGTTGGACTGTCATCTTCACAACAAGTGCAACCTCAAATATTTTTCAGAGACTTGTGAAGAGTAATCCCAAGAGGACTTATCCGAATTTAGAGACACACACATATGGGATCAAGTTGAGAAGCTTGTTTTATATGATCCTAATCACTACTTCTTGCAATTAGCACGTATGAGAGCCAAATTACCAAGTGACTTTGACATATTCGCTATTCGAGAACATGATCCAAACACTCCCACTGTTGTTGCAAAGGGACCTTCCATTATAGCCACACCATCTCATACCATGTCCATGCTACAAAATCCACCTTCCAACCCATCTCTTTCATTGCCTATTGCTACTGCATCCAATGCACTACGCTTGGAGTACACTCTAGAACCTTTGATAACTCCAACCAATGTACTTCCTTTTCTTTCGCAGAATCTAAGCGTTCCACCTTTCCATGTTCCACAACATACGCCTTCTCCTACCATGACTATATCTCGATCTCAAGTAACACAAGCTGTCCATGTTGCACAAGTGCAAATTCCTCAAACATCACAAGCCATCCCAATATCATAAACTCCGCAAGTTTCCCAAGCTATCCAAACACCACAAACCATACAAGTTTCGCAGCCATTGCAATCCGCTACTCCTATTGCATCACATGTGGAAACCACACCCCACATTCATATTCCTATCACTGCTAATATGGTCTCCATGATTTCCATGGATCCATCCAACACACCATATAACCCCAATGTTAGTCTCATTAACATGAGTGACCCGCCTATTGTATCACAAGCTAATCCTAGCACTGATGTCTCTTATGTTGATCAACTTACATCACTTCCACCATCCTCATATAATCCTCACAAACCATCAATCTGTCTTATACAACCCAAGGATTACCCATCGTCACCCAACACATGACATATACCAATCCTCATGTTGTCCAAAACACAAACCCAAATGTCCATCCTTCCTCCGCATCCACCAATCCTTCCATCACTTACCATATTACAAATCCAACTCCACATTCACAACCATTGACCAATGTCAATCCATCTTCTACTTCCCATGTGATACAAACCCTTGGTACTAATTCATCACAATATACCCAACCACCACTTGTGTCTCAAGGACAACAATCCTCAAACACATATGTGTCACATACTAATCCTTTAACATATACTGTGAGCATGCAACCTTAACAAATGGTCATATCCTCATACATCCTACAACAACAACCACAATATACACCATATTACACTTCACCTCCGAACCATCAACCTCCTTTGCAATAACAACACCTTTCTCAAGGAGATGTTGAACAAATGATTAACAAGGCGGTAGGACAAAGCAAGAAGACATTTTACTTAGGAGACATATGCGCTTATCCATTTGACAAGTCACTTCATATGACACCTTTTCCGCCACACTTTAAAATTCCACAATTTGACAAATACAAAGGAAAAGGAAATCTGGAAGACCATCTTAGAGCATTTTTTGTTGCATGTCTCGATGTTGCTCAAGACGATACATATCTTTTGAGACTATTTCCTTGAAGCTTAGCATGACAAGCCCTTGAATGGTTCTCTCATTTACCTCTAGGAATTAAGTCTTTTGAAGAACTAGCAAACAAATTTCGATCACATTTTGCTTTTAACATTGAACATGAAGTGAACATGAACGACCTTGTCAACAAAAAACAATACAATGGTGAAGCTTTCTCCTCATTTACTCAATGATGGCGTAATATGGCTAGCAAACTATCATGGGAAATACCTAAGAAACAACAACTTGATATCTTCATCCAAAATCTTCATCCCCAGCTTTCATTCCAACTACAATTGCAAAGTGCTAGCACCTTTGATGAACTTGTTTCCAAAGGAACCATCATTGAAGATGCTTTAATTTCTAAGGGTACTATCAAGATTTTTAGAGATAACAAAGATAATCCTCAAAACTCCAATGATAAATCCTACTTTTGGAACAAGAACAAGAATGTTGTTAATGACGGTATTGTGGATGCAAAGAACATACAAACAGTGAAAGCTCCTATTAACATTCAAGTTGCATCTACAACAAATCAACCTTTTCAACAAAACTGACCAAGAATAAATCCAACACCTCGACGACAATTTACTCCTTTAGCGGAACCTATGGAGGTAGTCTTTCAAAAACTTGTCCAAGCGGGAGATATCATATTACCAAATGCACCACCCAACAGTGAGCCGGTCTTCAAAGATCCTTGGTATAAAGAGAATGAGTATTGCGAATACCATAGAGTCAAGGGACACAAAACAAATGGTGGTATGCACTTAAAGCATGTCATTCAAGATTGTATCAATCAAGGTCTAATTAAAATCACACCTCACATCACAACCTACACAGCAACCGACATTGAACTATGATCTAGATGCTTTCAAGAATCCACTTCCATCTCATGACAAACCAAGTAACCCTCATATGGGGAATACCATCCATTACAATTATGAGTCATCCACGATTGGCCGCATTGACCAAGCCCACATTTCTACCATTACTATCCAAGGCAAAGCACCCGATTGCACTGTAACTACTAGAAGAGGCCGCGTTACCATTCAAGGAGTGCCTGTCAATCCTCCTTGACTATCCTCTAGCTATAATATCCTTGATCACCTTGGCAAAACACCTACACATATCTCCATCCTTGAATTGCTTCGCATATCCCACACCCACAAGGCTATCCTTGATAAAGCATTACAAGAATCCTCAATGCCTAATAATATCAATACTACACAATTCCAATCTATGGTAGCTAGCATTGCAGCCCCTTGCCACCTAACTTTCTCTGACAAAGATCTTCGACCATCTATCAACCCATCACATAACGAAGCCCTCCACATAGAAGTATTTGTAAACCAATGCTGTATCAAACGAATCTTAGTGGATGGTGGAGCTAGTGTTAATATATGTTCCCTAAAACTAATAAAACAATTGGGATATTCTAAGAAAGATGTTGACACTTCCAAGGTCATTACTATCAAAGCATATGATGATGCTGAGAGAGATACTGAAGGAATTATTCACTTGCCTATTCAAGTTGGTCCGGTCACTACTGACACCCACTGTCAAGTCCTTGATATTGAGCTTCCTTATAACATCATCCTTGGTTGTCCATGGATCCATGCCCTCAAAGCAGTTCCTTCTACATACCATCAATGTCTCAAATTTCCACATAACAGTGTTGAAGTTACTATCCATTTCGATCCTAATCCATTTGAGTTTTGCCATGCCTTTCAAGCTAAATATCAAAGCCCTAACCACATTCCTATCAACACTGAAGCATATCCATCTTCATCTTATGTAGACCCATCTACCCTACTCAAGGCATCATCTAGCAAAGCCACTCCAAATCTCTGTATCAAGTACACTGAACATGGTTCGGGTGAGTACACATTGCAAGAATCTTGTTGTGTTGGAACTCTTCCCTTGTATCCCAAATCTCATGGAAAACCTTCTACATCCAAAGTATCTTCATCTGTAGCCGTTATAAAAGCTCCCCCTACAGTATTCATTAAAGGTGGATTCCTTGATGATGAAGACATTGATGACATTAACTCTTGGATATTCTATGATGAGAATGACCAAGTACAACTTGAAGTGGAGAGATATAACAATGGGTTCTGCATCATTAAGAACATGGGCTACAAAGGACATGGTGGACTGGGATCATAGGAACAAGGACCTATTGAACCCATTGTTGTGTTTAAGAAGTTTAATAAGAAAGGCCTTGGCTTTCAGCTGGAGGTACCACCTTCCAAAGACATTAAGGACATTTCTGATATGAAAGCCGGACCTTCTTTGGTAGGAGAGATTTCTAATTCGGATACCATCGCCGACTCCTCCCTCCATATCACTGAACTTTTTCAAGAAACCTCAATCTTCATGATCTCTACCACTCCCTCTAGCCAAAACCGTTCATCCGTTACCCTTTCACTCGTACATCTTGACCTCGTTGATTGGGACCAATAGGAGGCACCTATATTGCACACATTTGAAAATGACGAAGCTATTGCTGAATTCATGGGATTACAACAAGGCATTCCATTGGGTGATCATAAAGCAGGTTTCATGATGGATCTCCCTAAACTAGCATATTTTGGCGAAAGGATCAAATCCTTCAGTCACAAAAGTGAAATAAATAGAATAAAAAAGATAGGTCCCTAGGTGAAAACCGACAGGTGCCTCTTGACCATGAAAAAGTAAAAATAAAGGATGTATCCAAGGGTGAAAACATCTTTGAGGCACCTGAGGATGGGGGATTTGATCTTCCTGTCACCACTGATTATCATGAAAAATCAACAGTGCTAGTTAAAAAATATCAAGACATGAACTTGGGCATAGAGCAGAATCCAAAGATCACATATTTGGTAGCATCACTATCAGAGCAGGAAAGAAGAAATTTCACAGCATTCTTCATAAAAAGAGCTATCAATTTTGCATGGACTTATGTTGACATGCCGGGTCTAGTTCCATCACTTGTGGTACATCATTTAGTAGTATCCCCTAATGCAAAACATGTTAAACAAAAACTACGCAAAATGCATCCGCAAATAGCTCTTTTGGTCAAAGAAAAGATTCAGAAGCTATTAGAAGCAAAGTTCATAAGGCTTATTAATTATCTAGAATGGGTTTCAAACTTGGTACCTATAGTAAAACTTGATGGACGAGTTCGCTGCTGCACAGATTTCAGAGATCTCAATAAAGTATGCCCTAAAGATGACTTTCCACTACCAAGCATAGACAACATTGTAGATCTCATAGATAGACATGAAATGCTATCCTTGATGGACAGATTCTCAAGATATAACCAAATCAGAATAGCAGAGGAAGATCAAGACAAAACATCATTCATTTGTCCATGGGGTACATACTGCTGGGTTGTAATGCCTTTTGGTCTCAAGAATGCTAGAGCTACTTATCAACGAGCCATGACAGTTATTTTCCATGACCTTTTCCACACTATAATGGAAGATTATGTTGATGATATTCTAGGAAAATCCAAGACAAGAGAAGAGCATCTACATGTATTAGCACAGATCTTTGATCGATTAGAGGAGTATCAAGTCAGGATGAACCCAAAGAAATGTGTATTTGGTGTAACATCTAGTAAATTGTTGGGATACATTGTGTCTCGACGAGGAATAGAAGTGGACCCTGAAAAAGTAAAAGCTATCATGGAAATGCCTCCCCCATCAAATCTAAAGCAGCTTCATAGTCTACAAGGAAGGTTACAATCCATTCGTAGGTTTATCTCACAACTGGCAGACAAGTGTCATCCTTTTCAACATCTTCTTTGCAAGGGTGAATCTTTTAAGTGGGATGAAAAATGTCAACATGCCTTTGACAAAATAAAAGACTATCTGGAAACACCTCCTATGTTAGTACCTCTTGTACTAGATCGACCACTACTACTCTACATATCTTCAATAACAACAGCATTGGGTGCCCTTCTAGCTCAGCATGATGATTCAGGAAAAGAACAAGCCATTTACTATATCAACAGAACTCTTGTGGGATATGAACTTAACTATTCACCTATAGAAAAAGCATGCTTAGCATTGGTGTTTTCTTCCCAAAAGTTACGACATTATATGTTAAACCAAACAACAAAGCTCATATCTAACGTTGATCCACTCAAATATCTTCTCTCTAAAGAAATCGTTACGGGAAGATTAACAAAATGGGTTATGATCTTAAGTGAATTTGACATACAATATGTGGATCACAAGGCCATAAAAGGACAAGTTATCACCGATCAGTTATCCGCAACACCTATCACAGATATTCATCCAATACATCTAGAGTTCCCTGATGAAGAATTGTTCAATCTAACTTCACCAACATTGTGGCAACTATATTTTGATGGATCTTACACACAACATGGATCAGGAGCAGGGATATTGTTTATTACCCCTCAAGGAGATTGTATCCTGAAGCCATATAGAATTGCATTTCCATGTACCAACAACATAACAGAATATGAAGCTTTAATCACATGATTACGCATGGCAGTACAATGGGCTATTAAATAGTTACAGGTTTTTGGTGATTCCCAATTAGTCATCAAATAGGTCTTAGATGAGTATCAAACAAAAGATGAGAAGCTTCTTCCATATAAAGTAATGCTTGATGATTTCAAGAAATACTTTGATAGTATCACCTTTGAATAGATCCCAAGGATACAAAACAAAGCAGCAGATGCCATGGCTATGATTGGATCTCTTCTAGACATGCCATCCAATACACATAAGTGTGAGTTTCTGGTTGAACAGCTTCTGATTCCAGCATTTGAAGTACCGCAGTCTAAACTTATATGTGAGATTATTGGTCCCAATTTGCCTTGGTACAAGGATATATACGAGTATCTCCGCAATCAAACCTTTCCATTTCAATTATCTAACACCAACGAAAAACCTTTATCGGTCGAGCCTCTCACTACACTATACTAGGAGACACCCTATATAGCTGGAGTCTTGATGGTATCCTTCTTAGATGTCTTGATTCTGAGGAAGCAAAGGTTGCCTTACATGAAATACATGAAGGTGTTTGTGGATCACATTCTGCTGGCCCTGGTATTGTTAAGAAACTTCTACGAGCTGGATACTATTGGCCAACTATGGAGAAAGATGCACAGTAATTTGCAAAGAGATGTCTACAATGTCAGAAACATGGGGATTTAATACATGCACCGACACATGAACTTCAGCCTATCACTACTCCTTGGCCCTTCTCGCAGTGGGGACTTGATCTCATAGGTAAAATCCATCCTACTTCATCAAATGGTCATAACTTTATTATAACCACCATTGAGTACTTCACAAAGTGGGTGGAAGCAATACCAATGACTTATATTGTTGGCAAGCAAATATCTAAGTTCATCTTACACTATATCATTTGCCGATATGGAGTTCCTCAAGCCATTGTCACTGATAATGGTTGTCCTTTCAAGAACCAAGAGGTTAGAGATCTTTGCAACAAGTTCCATATCCAACATAGATTCTCTACACCTTACTATCCTCAAAGTAATGGCCAAGCTGAGGCTTCTAACAAAACAATCATCAAGATCCTTAAAAAGACAGTCAATGAAGCTAGTCGTGATTGGCACCTACAACTTAATCCTGCATTATGGGCTTATAGAACAAGTATCAAAACTCCCACTGGTGCTACACCTTATGCTCTTATGTATGGCACTGAAGCTATTTTACCTATTAAGGTTGAGATCCCCTCACTGCGAGTATCTCTACAGCATACTATCTCAGATGAAGAATATGGAGTATCCAGACTCCATGATCTTGAGCTACTAGATGAATGACGTCTTACAGCACTCAATCATCTCCAAGTCTATCAAAATTGGCTATGCCACAGCTACAACAAGAAGGTTAGAGAACGAAGATTTCAAGTTGGAGATCTATCCTTAAAGAAAATCAAAGGAATCAACAACACCGTGAGAAACAAGGAAAGTTTGAACCTAATTGGTTTGGTCCTTTTGTCATCACATCAGTCTATGGATCCAGAGAATACACTCTCTCCACACCTGAAGGCATTCCATTGGATGAACCAGTCAACAACATTCATCTCAAGAAGTTCTACCCATGAGTCTCAGCATATCGCATAAAAAAAAAACCATCCAATAGTGAAAACCACTTCATGGCACTTTGGATGACAAAAAATAATATAGTACAAGATAAATAATTCACTGTCTAGTGAAAACCTAGTAAACATGCACCTTGGATAAGTACCATAGTGAAAACCTGGCAAATAGGCGCTATGTGTAGAGACTAGCCTCCATCATTCACTTCGTTTGTTTGATCACAACTTTTCATGACATCCATCTATTATCTTGCCTCCATAATCCATATCATAATCCACTACTATCCTATATAAATCATTATCCCTTATCCATCTATAATAAAAGCCTTTCCGCCCTTGCCTCTGCCATGCTAGCTTTCGTAGTTTGGACTTTGTTGGGGTTAAGATATCATTTGGCACCTTAGCACACTATCTGCATGACCACATCCATCGCAGCATCTTCCTAGCAATCTTCATCCCACATTGGGGGCACTTGGTAAGCCTTATTTGGAAGTGGATACCTACAGCTCTAGCTCATAACATTTCAACCAAAACACAACAAACATCTGAAACCAACGCCGAAGCACAACAATCACCAAAACCATCAAAACAACAAAATACAAAAAAAATCAAATATTCCAAAATCCAAAAAAAAAATCAAAACATCCCAAAAATCCAAGCAATAAAGTTGATCCTTTGACATCAACCATCAACACAATAAGCAAGAACTACATCACAACTCTATCGTTCAAAGCCTTGATCCCGTGGATACAGGGTATGTAGGCAATCTAAGATGCGAAGGAAGCACTCTAATTTAGGCATAGACGATAGCCCCTCTCTCCTCATCCATCTTTCATCTTTCTTCTAATCACCCTTCAATATTTCATCTCCCTTTCTTCTATCTTTCATCACTTACATCATCAATAAACCCATAACTACATATTCATCATGCCTCATCATCATCATAAATGTGCTTTGATCCCGTGGATATAGGGTATGTAGGTAGTCTGGAATACGAAGGATGTATCCAGTACGCAAGCACAAATGATCCACCCCATCTTCATCTTCTTTCATCTTCCATCTTCTTCTCTTTGACCAGCTCAAGCAAGAAGCAGACTATGTGTACTAGCGAAAGCTCAAGTACTTTAAAAAATTAGGGATAAGCCAGAAGCTATTTGTCCGCATGCCTTAAGACAAAATTTGCTATAGCATTTTATCAACATCTTTAGCCTTCAACAAGATGCATCTTTCCTCTCAACAAGGCGCCAGCTTAATCCATCCAAGAGAACTTAAATTTGGCAAGAGAACATGATGACAGTATCTTTTGTCCCTTTTCTATGCCTAATCAAGACTGCCTTGATCTATCTATATCTTGGTAAGTTACGATGAAGTAAGGAATAGGGCATGGTCATATTGCTTTCGTATGCTGTGTCTATGGGACGATCTTTTTCTCTTCCTATGTGTATTGGTATCTTGTACGTGTTGGGATTAGCATCTTACATATCAATATCTCTTGCATCTGAGAAGCTAAATGGTCTTTTATGCATTGAGACTATTCTATGTCAAGAACTAGCTCCTTACATATAACCAACAAGGTATCATTATGTGTAGTGGAGATAAGCTCAAACCTTTGCTTGTAGTGTCAAAGTCCATCTCAAAACACTAGCTGTATTCATATCTTGTGTATGGTGATTCAACATCTTGACCTCATGCGTTTAGACAAGATTGTAGTACGCTAGTTATGCAATGGATACCTCGACACCTTGGTCTTCTATACCCTGGTGCATAACATCCATATGCTATATCAAACATAAGGATTGCATTTCTTTATTTTTGAGCAATTACTTTAAAAGCTGTCATATCATTTATCCATTCCATCATTATCCTATATAGTCCTCAACCAAGATCACTCATCTTCATTTCATCCTCCTTGTCCGCTTTTGTCATTTCTCTTATCTCCACCCTGCAAAACAAGTGTGTTAGGCATATATAGGTCCATATCATTATCATAATCTCATTATTAGCCATTACCATTATGTACATTTTTATTACCATACATTACCATTAGCATACAACATTTTCATTATTACCATTTGCATACTCATATCATTTGCATGAACATCCATATACATCATGAAAATACAAAAAAAATGCATAACATCATAACATAAATGCATCCATAATCATTACAACATCATAGGTAATCAAAGCCATCATATATATATCTCATGAGTGTCAATATACAAGTGTCTACAAATACATCATGGGCTATCCATGAGCCATCAAAAGAATGTATGTACAATTAGCTCATAGGCCTCATCATGATACAATCCAATACAACAAAACAAGGTAGCCCTAGTGACTACTTGCAACTCCCTCACCCTATCCACCACCACTGGGGTCCTACACCTGGCTTGCCATCTCTTGGAGGCCCCATCACTAAAGCTATAGACCGTGATCCTCTTGTCCTCTATGAACTAGAAGCCCCTGATTTTCTCCTAAAGATAGGCTGTCTCTGCTCTATAGGCACTACTCCATAATATAAGTCTCTATAATACTCAGCCTCACCCTGTGCTCTCCTTAGCTCTGCCTATGTTTGTGTCAACTGGGTGGCTAGATACATAGTAGCTCTATCTGTCCCCAAGGTAGCCACTGCCTTATCTCTCTCCAACACTCGAAACACCAAAACTCTAGGGAGATCTAGATTTTCTAAAGACAAATGAGCACAAATGAGCCTATTTGCCCTCAAGGAACCTACTTATAGCCTATTTCCATACCGTAGTTCTTCTATACCACAACCTATTTTCTTCTAAACCATCCCAATTTCTCCCTCCCAACCCCCATTTTCTTCATGTCAACCTTGTTTCTAGCCTTTCATCTTATTGTGAGCCAACCCAACCCTTCTTGGTTAGCTTGGCTTACCTCTCCAGGGGGCATCACCTGCCAGTTACACTAGGGCATCACCTTGTTTATCGAGTGAATCATCGTATCTTCTTTGACACAACGTTCTAACGAACATTGTATCAAAGAGGGGCAAAATGTAGACACCTAAAATTGACCTAATTATCATTAGTATCAAAATATTGCATTAGCTATCATCTGCATTTGTCTAACACACTTGAGCAATTTCCCTATCCCTTATTTCTTCTATTAATTAAATAAATTCATATTTATTTAATTAATTCATTATCTATTTCTTCTATTTCTTCTATTTTATAATTAAATAATATTTATTCTATCTATTTTAATTAAATAAATCTTATTTATTTAATTAAAATCCCTTCATAAGCCCACTTTCCAATTAATTAAATAAATCTTATTTATTTAATTAATTTCTCTTATCATTTATCTTCACAACCTGACATGTGTGCCTCTTTTATTTAAAAACATGTGTGGTACTACATCTTTTATTTAATATCTTTCACATGTAGTACTTTTTTATGTACATGGTCACACATAAGCCTTATCTTCCCTCCACTTGTCATTTACACATTCACCTATGATTATCATTTAATCTCAGTCGTTCACATAGCCACCAAGTCTCCACCGTTGATTGATTTTGGTTGAGTTCTATATAAACATCCTCATTCCATACTACATCTATCCATCAGTTTCATATAGCGTCTACATTATCATCTTGAGCATATTGAGCACTTTAGTATCCATCTAGCATATTTTCATTACCACCCATCCATCATGACAGCTTTTATCTTCATAATTGTTCATTGTTGAGAAGTAATCCACATCATAAACAAGGAATCATACAATCTAGGTGATATTGTTCTTGAATTGCATACTTTTGATTTCTCTTGGATTCGATTCTTTGATGGTGGTAGGATTAGGTTTTCAATTATATGGTTGATCTTATTAACCTGATTTTTACCTATCACAGAACTAGTCTATGTCATCCAAGGGCTCATTGAATACCCTTTTTGTATTGTTGGAAGGGTCTATGACCGTTCCATCTTACTTCGTCCCTTTGGGCACTTTCTCTACATGGCACTCTTTGATCATGGGTAGGGTCAACCTACATTAGTCTCTAATTCTTATCTCATGCTCATCTTGGTAATATGCCCAATGATCCTTCAAGGCCATCTGATGTGAATAAAAATCCCCAATTAGTGGGCTTATCTTCTCAATGGGGTCATGGTGCAGTCACAATTAGGAGGGTCCACGAAGTGAACTGTCCAAGCCGTGCAACTAGAGTAAACACAACGGAAACAACTCAAAAATATAAATCAAATACAGATTGAGTCATTCAATATATCATATAATTCAAATACAAATTGGCTGGAAACATGCGGGCTTACAATTAGGGCTCACAGGCCTAATTTCATAGTTACAGAATATGCACAAGATATAGCTTTGAAGCTCCTTCATGATAAATTCAAACTATCCAACTTAGAACTATCAATCACTTGCTTTCCTAGGCATATATCACATCAATTGATATCATCTCCAGAACATAAGATTCCTCCACGTCGGCCAAGGAAGATCACAAACTCCAATGAAGAGCTATAATGTGTGTACACGGATAGGTTGGACCTAATCATGTAGAACTCCTCCGCAAATGAATGGAATAGCATACGAATCTCAGGGAAGATCAAGCATGATCCAAACAACATTGAATGATGTGTCATTTAGCTCCACAAGTTTTGAAATGCTCCACAAGTTGTGAAATTCTCCACAAGTCTTCTCCTTTAGCTGATTGTTTGAGACTGTCAGGATGCTCTATTCCAAGAAAACAATCGATCTTCTGATTGCGATGTCTTATCGGTAATTGATTCAAATGCTCTAAGATTTAGATATGATGTGCATGAATGTTTCTACATGCTAAGTCCATCTCTGCAAGGTCTGAAATGCAACTGCAGTAGAATGTAGACCAAAATATAGAAACTTCTACTAACTAAACTGACTAAATTGAACTAGAAAATGAAAAGAAAACAAACTTTAATGCAAATGTTTTTGGTTGATGCAAGATTGATCTTGAACCAGGGATGTTCCTGCATCAGACATCTGGGGTTATTGAAAAAGTGAGTCCCTCACTTTTTTGGGGCTAGGGGAAAACCAAGACAGTCCACCTCAGCCTAAGAAATCCATGATGAATCTTCTTCCGGTCTACCTTTCTACTTCACATGATATTCTTTGTATTGTTGTCCTTTGGTGCTGCATCCAACTCTACTGTCTAAGATGTACTCAATCTTCTCCTTTGCTTGTTGTGGTAATGCTTCTTCAAATTTTCTTTAATGTTGTCTCTGAACTCTACTTCATGATACTGATATAGGTCTACAATATTGAAAATAGGTGATATACCCAATGTCTCCGGTAGCTCCACTTCATATGCATTTCTTGAATCAAATTTCCTGAGTATCCTCTATGTTCCAAACTTTTTCATCTTCAACTTGTTATATGCTCCAACTGGAAATCTTTCTTTTCTCAAGTAAACCATTACTTCATCTCCAACTACAAATTCCTTATGTCTTCTCTTCTCATTTGCTTTCTCCTTATATTTGTTGTTCATCTCCCCAAAATTTTTCTTAACCTGATTGTGTACTGTGTCCATGTGTCCTACAAATTCTTCTGCTTCTGCAATCCTTTTGTCCTCCATGTTGATATCTATCAACTCTGCTACTCCTCTAGGGTTAGTTCCTATCACAATCTCAAATGGTGTTCTTCCAGTACCTCTATTTACTAAATTATTATATGCAAACTCTGCTTGTGGTAGAATCAAATCCCAATTTCCTGCCTTCTCTCCAACCAAATATCTCAACAAGTTTCCCAAACTCCTATTCACTACCTCTTTTTGTTCATCAGTCTGTGGATGAAATGCTAAACTAAACTTCAAATCTGTCTTCATCTTCTTCCAAAGTTTCTTCCAAAAGTATCCAAGAAATCTTGTATCTCTGTCTGAAATTATGCTCTTAGGTAATCCATGCAATCTCACAATCTCCTTGAAAAATAGGTCATCTACATGCACTTCATCAGTTGTCTTCTTACAAGGTATGAAATGTGCCAACTTTGAAAATCTATCCACCACTACAAATATTGAATCATGTCCTCTTTGTGTCTTCGGTAATCCCATCATGAAATCCATGCTTATGTCTTCCCAAAGTCTCTCCAGCACTATGAAAGGCTTATACAATCCAGTATTCTGACTACTCCCTTTTGTAACTTGACAAACTCTACAACTCTGCACAAATTTCCTAACATCCTTATGTATCTGAGGCCAAAAGTAATTTTCACTTACCAAAGACACTGTCTTGTCAATGCCAAAATGTCCTGCCAATCCACCACTGTGTTTCTCCTTGATCAAATTATCTCTCATTGAACTCCTAGGAATGCATAACTGATTTCCTCTGAACAACATATCTTCTTGAATGAAATAGTCCAACCACTTACTCCTATCTATCACAAGTTCCTTGCATGCTTTCCAAGGTTTTGCAAAATCAAGATCTTCCTCATACATGTTCTTCAACTCTTCAAATCCCAACACTTCAACTCTCATCTCTGTTAGCAAGTTCCTTCTCCTGCTCAGTGCATCTGCAACTTTGTTTGATTTTCCACTCCTATGCTTGAATACAAAAGTATAACTCTACATGAACTCTACCCATCTCATATGTCTCTAATTCAACTTTCCTTGACTATTAAAATATTGCAAAGATTGATGATCTGTATACAACACAAACTCCCTAGGAAACAAATAATGTCTCCACTTCTTCAAGGCTTGAATTATGGCATAGAACTCTTGATCATAAATGGAATATCTTCTCCTTGCATCATTCAACTTGTCACTAAAATATGCTACAGGTCTACCTTCTTGACTTAACACTGCTCCTATTGTGTTCCCACTTGCATCATAGTCCACTTGAAATACCTTATTGAAATCCGGTAATGCCAACACAGGTTGCTCTGTCACGTTCTGCTTCAACAATTCAAAACTTTTATCTACTCCTGATGTCCACTTAAAGTCATTTTTGTCATGCCTCTCATTGCCTCTGTCATGGGATTACATACTGAACTGAAATTTTTGATGAACTTCTAGTAGAAACTAGCCAATCCATGAAATAATCTAACTTCTCCAATGCTCTTTGGTGTAGGCCATTCACCATTTACTCTAACTTTCTCAGGGTCCATCTTCAATTCTTCTGTAGAAATCACAAATCCCAAGTATACCAATTCTTCCTTCATGAAACTACACTTCTTGATGTTTATCAGTAATTTCTCTTCTCTCAGTCTATGTAATACTTGTCTTAGGTTCCACAAATGTTCTTCTTTTGTCTTACTAAAAATTAGAATATCAACCAAATATATAATAACAAACTTACCCAAGAATTTCTTCAAAACTTCACTCATCAATCTCATGAAAGTACTAGGTGCATTTATCAATCCAAAATGCATCACTAACCACTCATACAATCCCTCATTTGTCTTAAAACAAGTCTTCCATTCATCTCCCTCTTTGATTCTGATATGATGGTATCCACTCTTCAGTCTATCTTTGTAAAATATTTTACTCCACTCAAACAGTCCATAATATCATCCATCCTAGGTAAAGGGAATCTATACTTAACTATGATCTTGTTGATTGCTCTAGAGTCTGTACACATTCTCCATTCTCCATCCTTCTTTGGTGCTAACACTGTAGGTACTACACAAGGACTCAAACTTTCTCTGATCAAATCTTTCCTCAACAACTCATGTATCTATCTATTCAGTTCTTCATCCTCTACTGGTGTCATCCAGTGTGCTGCTTTGTTAGGCAAACTAGCTCCAGGTATAAGATCCATGTGATGACTGATACTCCTGATTTGTGGCAATCCTTCAGGTAAATTATATGATATGATGTCTTCATACTCTATCAACAACTCAATTATCTCCTCCAGTTGTGATTCTTTAGTCTTTAGGTTTTCAGGCTTCTTAGGAATCAAAGCATAACACATATTCTCATGTCTCAAACCATCCAAAAAATTTCTTCCATCTACCAAACAGATTCTAGCATTCCCACATACTTCACTCTTAGGATCATCTTCCAAAGGAATCAAAGTAATTCTCTTTCCATTTGATGTTATAGTATATGTATTCTTTCTTCCATCATGTATATCTATCCTATCATACTGCCATGGTCTACCCAACAAAATATGACATACATCCATAGGCATAATATCACACAATACTTCATCATGATAAGATCCAATATGAAATTTCACCAAACATTGTTCACTCACTAGTACGTTATGATCATCCTAAATCCATGCTATCTGATATGGCTTAGGTTGTTTCAATCTTTCCAACTTCAGCTTAGTCACCATCTCATCTGAAACTAAATTATCTAAATTACCACTGTCAATTACAACCTTACAACATTTATCTCCTGATTTACATCTGGTTCTGAACAAGCTTTTCCTCTGTGGTGGTCCCTCATTTGTCTCTACTTGAAATAGTGCTCTCCTCATGACAAGTGATTCTCCTTTCTTTGGTTTACCAACTAAACTAGGTGATCCAACAGGTTCTTCTTCCACATAGGTTTCTCTTCCACTATTCTCTGTTCTCTTGCTTGTACTCCCTTGATTACATTCAAATGCTCTATGTCCTTCACCTCCACACTTGAAATAGGTTCCTCTAAATGTTCTCCTATAAGATCCTCTTCCTTCTCTTCTATATTGTTCACTCTGATATGGACTAGGGTTTCCTCTGCGGTAGAAAGTTATGTCATCTCTTTGGTATGCATTGTTATCTCTGTCTTCTTTCTTGAATGTGTTTTCTTGTCTGTTCTACTCCACATATGATCTCTCTCCTCTGGAAAATGTTCTACCTTTCTAAAATTTACCTCCTCTACCTCTCTGTCTTTGATCATGCCTCTTATTCAACTTTTCTTCAACTTTCAAGGCAAACTGATATGCCTCTTCCAATGTTGTCATCCTCACCAAACTTAGTTCTTCTTGAATGTTCAATCTCAATCCATTGATGTATCTAGCCACTTTCTCCTTGCTTGCTTCACTATGTCCTGCCCTTATGATCATCTTATGAAATTCTTCAGTTTACTCCTTCACAGATTTCTCCTTTTGTCTCAGGTTTTGCAATCTCTTCAACAGTTCCAACTCATAGTCAGCAGGTTTAAATTGTTTCTTTAATTTTGTCACTATTCTATCCCATTTTGTAATCTTTTCTTTTCCTCTTCTGTTTCTATCTAACTAAACTTCTTTCCACCATATAGCAACATGTCCTTTCAACTTTGTCTTTGTAAATTTCACCTTCTCCAGATCTTGAATTTCTTCATACTCAAAGTATTCTTCTAGGTCATTTATCCAGTCAACCAGCTCCTCAGAATTCAAATTGCTAGTATAGTTCAGTACATCAAATCTAGGTCTTTTCCCAATCTTTGAAATAGCTCACAACATCTTGACTTGATCTGATTCTTCTTCTTCATCTCCTAGGGTTTTGCCATTTTGATCAGCAGATTAAAATTCTTTATCATCATCACTTTCAACATTAGGTCAAGGTGTAAGTCCTAATCTCCAATCTTCTTTGATAGCATCCAAGCAAAATCACATGGTCTTCATTATATCCATCATCTCATCCATTCTTCCAGCCATTGTACCAATAATAGGGATTCTTCTCAGCGGCATTCTTCCTTGGATCAAGTGTAACTACCTCATATTCGGCCATCAGCCTACAAGGTGACAACTACCTCAATCGGTGTTTGGTTACAACACAAGTAACCTACCTCGGATTCGGTGATCTATTCATAGAAAGATCTTACAAAATTCCTTTGCCAACTTCGCTCAATTCGCTCCCAAAGATTTGAATCTTTTCTCTGATACCACTTGGTGCAGTCACAATTAGGAGAGTCCACAAAGTGAACTATCCAGGCCATGTAGCTAGAGTAAACACAACAAAAACAACTCAAAAATATAAAGCAAATGTAGATTCAATCATTCAATATATCATAGAATTCAAATACAAATTGGCTGACAACAGTAGGCTTACAATTAGGGCTCACAGGCCTGATTTCACAGTTCCAAAATATGCACAAGATATAGCTTTAAAGCTCCTTCGTAAGAAATTCATAATATCCAACTTAGAACTATCAATCACTTTCTTTCCTAGGCATCTATTACATCAATTTATATCATCTCCAAAACATAAGATTCCTCCGCGTCGGCCAAGGAAGATCACAAACTCCAATGAAGAGTTGTAATGTGTGTACACAGATAGGTCAGACCTAATCATGTAGAACTCCTCCACAAATGAATGGAATAGCGTGCAGATCTTAGGGAAGGTCAGCCATAAACCAACCAACATTAAATGATGTGTCATTTAGCTCCACAAGTCGTGAAATGCTCCGCAAGTCTTCTCCTTTAGCTGATTGTCTGAGACTGTCAAGATGCTCTATTTCGAGAAAATAGTCGATCTTCTGATAGCAATATCTTACTGGTAACTAATCCAAATGCTCTAAGATTTGGATATGATGTGCATGAATGTGTCTAGATGCTAAGTCCAGCTCCACAAGGTCTAAAATGCAATTGTGGTATAATACAGACCAAAATACAAAAACTGCTACTGACTAAATTGATTGAATTGAACTGGAAAATGAAAAGAAAACAAACCAAAATGCAAATGTTTTTGGTTGATGCAAGATTGCTCTTGAACTAGGGATACTCCTTGCATCAGGTCAAACTTGTTTCTTATTTCACCATATAAATCCATGGCCAATGGGGCCATATCCAACTCTATCATCTTGGAATTCTACATATTTGCAAATGAATATACCCCAATATTGGTAGGGAAGGAAAATCTAGCTTTATGCTTGCTAGCCACTAGCTTATGTATAATCTCTACCACTTACCTATAGAGCTTCAACAAAATGATTCTACCACTAGGATACTTAGATAGTTTGTAGGCAACCTTGTGGAAACCAACAACCCTTATGTAAGAGACGGTTTTGAATTGAATAAACCAACTACTCCAATTCACTAATTCACTAGTGGCCTCCCAGGAAAGTCTCTTGGCATAGTCATTCTCCAGACCCCTATATATTGCATACACAAATGCACCATTGACATGCAGTAATGGTTTTGGCTTTCTTTAAGATCTAGTTGGGGATAATGTTGGAAGATGGAGGACCTTCCTAGTTGGAGGCTACCAACCTTCTTTAGTCCTGGAAAATATACTTGGAAGGAAAGGAAATACACTAGGTAGGAGGTCATGTGGAATTTCTTTGATTCCAAAACATCCACTATTTGCTCATAGAGTTGGCTACTAATAATGGTTCCCAAATCTATTGTCTTATTTTTTTATCATTTTAAGATAGAAGTAACATATCCAAGGATAGAAGTCCTTATCATTAGGCAGTCCATACACTCTACTTAATAGAGTGATGGCATCCTTAAAATCTTCCTTGAACTCACTCCTATGTTGTATCTTTTCTATTTTGAGTGTAGACTTTCTCTGCACTAGGAGGAGGTTCTAATTGATGAAGTTAGTTGCAGTGCTAGTCTTTTTCTCACAATACTCCAAGGCATGCTTCATGTCCACCTTGTCATATTGTGCTTAAGTGGGGAGCCCAAAGACCCTCTCAATCATGTCATGTTGATGTCCATAACCACTTGCCTTTCTGGACCAAATACCTTCTTTTGCCTTTGATCATATCTTGCATCTATAGAACTAGGACCACCTCAGGTAATTGCACAATGATGGGAAAAGTGGTAACGTGGATCAACCCTAAACTAGCTACATTGGTCCTTGAAGGTTTTGTCACCCTCCTTGTATACTCTTTGCAAGAACTCCTAGACATTGACGTGTCCCAAATCTGTATCCCCTTACTCATTGTAAGGAGAGAACATCTTGGAAGGGGAGTAGTACCCCTTATATTCATACTTTATTTCTCTTTGTGGGGGATCACCTTGCATATCACTGCAAAAAAAAAAGTAAACCACCCATTAGGTAGCACTAGATGTCCATGATCAATCTAATTATCATACTTAGACTTACCAAGATTAATCCATTATTCATCTTAGAGTCCATTATTTAGAGAGAATTACTTAGAATATTTGTGCAGTCGAAGAGTCAGGCTTTGGGATCTTGTCTTGATTCATCCTAGTGTATTGGGGATTTTGAAATTTTGATGTCTGACATGGGAAAGTAGTCTGAAGTCATCGGGGTCAAAGTTCAAGAAAATCTTATAACATATGCCAAAGAGAAGGTATGAAGGTATGAACAAGACCATGACATTAATCCTAGGGAAAACAAAAGAAGGCTATTAGGGATCAAGAGTTGGGGAAAACTTATAATCCAGCCCCAAAGTAAAAAATCTATCTTGGTTAAATTAGGGATTTGGTTGTTGGGAAAGTCAAATGACTTAGGTCAAAAGGCAATCAAAATGAGAAAACTTTGAAATACTAAACCCAAGAAATATATGAAGTAAAACTTGGTGGAGTCAAAGTTAGGGATGTGAAGAAACAAGTGCTTGAACAAGTGCACACCCAATTTACTGACTTCGAGAGGTCAAATGTATGTAAAGTTTTGGGATTTAGAGGTTAGGAAAATCATTATGGTTATACCAAAAGGGAGATCGAAGTTGACAACCCTGATCCACTAGACATGACTAATTAGATATGAAGTGTCAGTGATTATGGATTGGAGATCCCACATAATGTGTGCCTAGAACCATAAAAAAAAAGATAAAAAAGTATGATGACGGGCACAAACAACCTCAAAAAATATAAAAGCTCACAAATAGATTCAAATGCATCAAATAATTTAAACCTAAAGGAAAAAAATGAAGAACCAATAACAAAATGAAAACAACCAAATGAAATAATCAAAATTTTCAATGACAAAAAATATCAAATGTAGGTAAAACAAGACCATTGCAACCAATCAAAATTGAACAAACTTCAATAAAATGTAGTGATTGAACCAAGATAGGTCTGGAACCCTACCTAGAAACATGCTCAAAATGACGTGGTCGTTGATGCAGCAAAAATCAAATACAAGCTAAGGAGAAGAAAGATCACACAATTAGAGGTGCACCAGTAGCTTTAAGTTCACAATAGGGTTTGCATCAAGCTCAAATAGCTAGAGCACCAAAGAAATGAGAGCAAATGTAAAAGTGGATAAAAATTAAGGATAAAAACCACATCGCATGCACATGAGAAAATCCCATTAATGAAGAGTCGAGAGTAGGTCAGGGTTAGGTCAAATCCCATCACAAGTGTCATAGTTTTAGAGATTCCTTGATGGTCCTACCAGGATGACCTTCTTTAAAAGTCTGACGAGGGTGACATTGACCTCAACAATAGTCTACAATAATGGTCAAGACATTGGGGGTTCCTTTACATTCATGCTTGCACAAGGTTACGAAGTAGGATGATAGGGTAAAGTGTTAGAGTTTTAGGGATGTTTCTAATGTCATGATTGCACGACAAACCATGAAAGTCTATTAGGGACTGAATGAACATAGGAACTAAAAAATCAAATAAAACATTGGAATCAAGTCAACACAAAATAAATGATGCAAAAACAAAAGAAGGAAAACAATAAAGGGGGTTCCTTCTTTGTTAGGGAAAAATGGGACGTGTGTGTGAGGGACATAAATGGTGACCAAAACTAAAATTGCTTCTTAAAGCATTCCAAGGTGGTAAATCAGTTGTATAGTTTTAGAAAACCTGGGCCCAACCAAGCTAGATCAAAGGACTATAGGATGCCAATGAAGGGAGAGAATGCCTGACCACAACATCAATTTCCAAAGAATCCAAGTGTGTGTAGAATGTGTTCATTCCCTTTCCCAAGATATGTCGAGGCTGATGAAATGCACAAGACAACTGAGAGGAGGGTGAATCAATTGTAGCAAAAACTTAACTTATTTCAAACATCAACACATTAACCACTTAATTATGATTTAACCATGAAAGCATATAATCAGAAACTTCAACACATTCTCATATTCAACACATGAGACACCAGATTTTTACGTGGAAGACCCAATAAGAAAAAAACCACAGTGAGTGTTAGCTCACAATATAAATGATATATCAAAATTTACAATAAGGCTCACTTCCGGAGGCTCACTGTCTTAGGGCTCACTGCCCAGAATGCTCACTGCAAAAGAAGCTGCTCACTACTAAGAGAAGGGGCTCACAACCAAAAGTTGGTGAACTGAGATAGTAGCATCTACACTATGTTAAAGTTTAGTTCCATTGAAGTGCAATAAATTTCCTCTGCTCTGCTCTACTTTTTCACTTTGCACTTATCTTCACATCTTCACAACATCCATGAGTTGTTCATGACTTCATTATATGCATTTATACAATTCATCAACCTTGGAATGTACATCAAGGTCGGCATTGCAATCATCAACTATTGGAACAATCTCCAAGGTTGGCATACACACATACATTAGAATAGGTCTGGACCTAACAAATTTATGAAGGAGAAGAATGAATGCAAACCACACCATGCCTTAGTTGGGACTCAAATGCAATCTTCCACACAACAACATGCTATCACAAACTCCAAAGTATAATTGCAAGTAGTGAAAACAACCAAGTTGGCCAAAACTAGTGTTAACACTAAGACCTTTAGGAACACGTTTCATGCACGATCTGGATTACACTTTGCAGACCAATCAAAAGTTAGGAACATGATCTAGAGACATCCACAAGCATGTTGCAATCACCAAGAACTTCTCACAACCCCCAAACATTCTATCTAGAAGATTCTTCAAACCAAAGCACTTAAACACTACTGTCGACCACTATGATAAAGGGAAGATCGCTTGCGGAGCACCAAATCATGAACCATTTCAACTAAAGGAACATAACATCATTCCATACTTAATCTCAAAATTGTAGATTAAAAACCTTAAATGCAGAGAAATGCAAAGCATAATACATTCTCCCTGTCACCATTAAATACACAGAAAAATAGTTTTTACTATGGTGAACAAAACTTGCTCAAATCTTCACCCCGGAGGCTCAAACTTGAAACATAGCAACTACAGACATCCCTTAACATAACTTCCAAACCGTAGTCAAAGATATTCAATCTACAATATATGCAGAGCAAAACACTATACTGTTCTTCTCAGACACTTGCTCAAACTCATTCAAATAATTTCCTTAGATGCTAACCTTAGGTGTTGACATCAATGACAACACTTACTACTCATACTTGAATGTTCAATCTCCCCCTTTGTCATTGATGGCAACACATGATGTGAAAAACCATCAAGACAAACAAACTTATTTTGCTTCTTTTCTCTGGCTTACTTTATGCTTTCTTTGGCTGCAACTTTCTCCTTAAGTTTTTCACATGAACTTCTCTCCCCTTTGACAACAATGTCAAAGGGTGCCATACCTCTTCTCTTTCTTTAGTTATCAAAGCTCAGTTTAGATCTTATTAATACTGTACTATTCCCCCTATTAGCAACACTGTAACACTTACTGCTCTTTATCAGGAACTCATATAAGCACCATCTATCTACTCCCCCTGAGAGGTAACCTTCAAAACATCAATCTAGATCAAAAGATGGAACTTTGGACATCACTGGACTGATGCACTTCCTATGCATCTTAGTTTAGAGTA
Organism: Cunninghamia lanceolata; assembly: GCA_027924645.1. Taxonomy (NCBI): domain Eukaryota; kingdom Viridiplantae; phylum Streptophyta; class Pinopsida; order Cupressales; family Cupressaceae; genus Cunninghamia; species Cunninghamia lanceolata. The sequence continues at coordinate 14,676,250 of BSBN01000194.1, read as the reverse complement.
GGAGGGGTAATAACCCCTAACTTCTCCCTAAGATACTCAAAAGTATCCTTAGGCAGAGGCTTAGTTAAAATATTTGCAATCTGATCCTTTGTAGACACATATTCCATCTTTACTTCATTTTATGTTACCTTTTCTCTCAGAAAGTGATACCTTATTGATATATGCTTTGTTCTTGAGTGTATCACATGATTTTTTGAAATGTTTATACCACTTGTATTGTCACAAAAGATTGAAATTGGTTCTTCATACACAACTCTTATATCCTTCAATGTTTGCTTCATCCAAAGTACTTGAGTACAACAACATGCTGCAACAATATATTCTACTTCTGCAGTAGACAAAGAAACTAATTCTTGCTTCTTGTTTAACCATGAAACCAATTTGTTACCCAAGAGGAAAGCACCTCCACTTGTACTTTTTCTATCATCAGCATCTCCAGCCCAATCTGCATCTGTATAAGCACTAAGAGTGAAATCAATATCTTTGGGATACCATAATCCATAGTCTGAAGTGCCTTTTAAATACCTCATGATCCTCTTAACTACCATCACATGTGACTCTCTAGGATGTTCTTGAAATCTTGCCACAAGACAAATTGCATGCATTATATCTGGTCTTGTATGGGTTAGATAAAGTAGTCTTCCAATCATAGACCTATATATTTTATGATCAGTCTTAGGTGATTCATCATTCTTGCTCAACTTGCAACCAGTTACCATAGGAGTACATACTGGCTTAGAATCCTCCATTCCAAACTTCTTCAACAATTCTTTCACATACTTGGATTGAGCAATAAAAATTCCTTTTTCTGATTGAGTAATCTACAGTCCTAGAAAGAAATTCATTTCACCAAACATAGACATCTCAAACTCCTTTTGCATTTCCTCTACAAATTTCTTACACATTCCTTCATTGCCTCCAAAGATAATATCATCAACAAAGACTACAACAATCAGAATCTGATCATCCTTAATTTTGAAGTGGAGATTATTGTCTACAGTACCTTTACTAAACCCTAATTGCAACAAATACTTATCTAGCCTTGCATACCAGGCTCTAGGTGCTTGCTTCAGTCCATACAGGGTTTTCTTTAATCTTCATACCATGTCACCTTGGTCTGATGATTGAAATCCTTCAAGTTGTTCAATGTAAACCCCTTCTTCTAGTTCTCCATTCAAGAATGCAGACTTTACATCGATTTGGTACACTTTGAAATCTTTGTGTGCTATAAATGCCAAAATCATTCTTATTGCTTCAATCCTTTCCACAGGAGCATAAGTCTCCTCAAAATCTATACCTTCAATATGAGAATATCCTTTGCATACCAGTCTTGCTTTGTTTCTTACTACTTCTCCATTTTCATTCATCTTGTTTCTAAAAACCCATTTAGTTCCAATCACATCATTATTAGTAGGTCTAGGAACCAATTCCCAAGTTTGATTCTTCTCTATCTGCATCAGCTCTTCTTCCATGGCTTTTACCCAACTTTCATCTTTGCAGGCTTCATTTACAGTTTTAGGTTCAATCTGTGAAAGTAAACAATAGTTCACCTATTCCTCTACAACTCTTTTCCTTGTCAATACACCTTTGCTTTTGTCACCAATAATCTGATCTTTAGAATGATTAATCCTTACATACATGGGAGTCTTAACAACACTTTCTGGAGCCTTTTCTTCTTCAACTTGATTGTCTTCTTGTTCAATCTTTTCTTCATTGACTGTAATAGCAGGTTCATCTAATTCATAGCCACTCTAATCTAATATTCTTTCTCTATCTTCATCAACCTTCACATTAGCACTCTCAATGATCTTTCTCAATCTCTTATTGTAGCACTAGTAGGCCTTAATCTTAGTAGAGTATACAAGGAAAATTCCTTCATCACACCTAGCATCAAACTTGCCTAACTCTTCTTCTCTTTTGATATAACATTTGCTTCCAAAAATTTTGAAATATTTCACTGTAGGAACTCTTCTATACCACAATTCATAAGGAGTTTTAGTGCCATTACCTTTGACTTGAACTCTGTTTTGAATGTAGACAACAATATGTATAGCTTGTCTCCAATACACTTCCGGTAGGTCTACCTCTTTCATCATTGACCTAGCAGTCTCTTGAACTGTCCTGTTCTTTCTTTCAACAACTCCATTCTGCTGAGGAGTCTTGGCTCCTTGAAAACATCTTGTTCTTATAGGACCACACAAATCTGTATGCACCAGCTCATGAAATCCAATAGAAGATTGTTCTTTATTCTTGAAACTTGTCCTTGTCTGTTTCCCCAATTGACATTCCTTGCAAATAGTATTAGCAGGCTTCACAATCTTAAGCATATCTCTCATAGCTTGTACTGAGCTTATCTTTACCAAGTTGTCAAAATTGATATGACACATCCTTCTATGCCATAGCCAACTCTCATCTGTCTGAGGCAACAAACAACAATAATTAGTTCCTCTCAAATTATAAAAATTACTGTGAGTCTTCTTACTAGTAGCAATCACTGTTCTGGAGCTTTCCATGATCTTGTATCCATTATCCTTGAATCTCAGATCATATCCTTTGTCACACATCTTACCAACACTTAAAAGATTATGCTTTAAACCCTTCACATATAGAACATCATCTGTGTTATGCTTGCCATCAAAAGAAATAGATCCTCTTCCACAAATCTTACCAGCTGCATTATCTCCAAACCTAACCAGTCCTCCATCATACTTTTCCAGACTTACAAACTTACTTTTATCACCAATCATGTGATGTGAACATACACTGTCAATAATCCACTCATCCTTATCTTTCTCAACCTGACAGATAGACAAGGTACTCTCTTCCACTGGTTTTTTTTCCTTCACACAGCTAGCAGGATTAGTAGACATAGGTTCTTCCTTAATAGCAATAAAAAAACATTCATTTTCACTAGTATCATTAGATTCATCATCCTCTCTAACATAATAGCATTTATTTATGATCCTAGATCTACTTTCAAATTTCTTCTTACCTCTCTCAATTCTTTCTGGACACCTGGAGGCATAGTGACCAATCTTACCAGAAGAAAAGCATTTGAATGGTAATTTGCCTTTGAACTTATCAGTACCTCTTTGCATTATGTCCACAAAGTTGGCTTCAATCTCATCAAGATCATCATCAGATTCCACAACATATTTTTGAGCTCTTGAAGTCTTTTCTGAAGTGCTGGCTTTGAAAGCAATCTCAGTCTTTGGTAGATCATCGCCGAACTCTCTCATCTCAAAAGTAGTAAGCTTCTCGAGCAACTGATCCTTTGTAATCTTTTTCACACTCATAAATTCTTCAATTGCTGACACCTTGTGACTGTAGGATTTATGCAAAGATCTAAGAATCTTCAGCACAACCTCATCTTCATCAATAGTTCCTCCAAGACCTTTGATTCCATTGATAATTTCATCAACCTCTTACATGTAGATTGTTATGTTCTCATCATCACTCATCTTCAAGACTTCATACTTCGCCTTCAGATTTTGTAGTTTTGCACTCTTTACAGAATCATCTCCTTCATACAAAATTTTCAACTTATCCCAGATCTCATGAGCAGTTTCCAAATCCATAACTTTCACTAACTCAGTATTAGATAAGGCATTTAATAGAGCATCTATAGCTTTTCCATTTAACTCATACTGTTTGATTTCATCTTCAGATGATGGACCATTTTGAGGAATAGTATACTTTGTATTTGCGATCTTCCTAACACTATAACCAAGAGAAATGAGATGACTTTTCATTCGTATCTTCTAGAGAGCATAATCTGTTCCATCAAACTATGGAGATTCCTTCTTGTGCATCATCCCATATCTACCTCAAGATATTAGGCTTTCTTGCGAGGAACCCTCACTTTGATACCAATTGATGAAATGCACAAGACAACTAAGAGGATGGGTGAATTAGTTGTAGCAAAAACTTAACTTCTTTCAAACATCAACACATTAACCACTTAATTATGATTTAACCATGAAAGCATATAATCAGAAACTTAAACACATTCACATATTCAACACATGAGACACCAGATTTTTACGTGGAAAACCCAATAAGGGAAAAACCACGGTGAGTGTTAGCTCACAATATAAATGGTATATCAAAATTTACAATAAGGTTCACTACCCAGAATGCTCACTACAAAAGAAGTGGCTCACTGCAAAAGAAGTGGCTCACTGCCAAAAGTTGGTGAACTGAGATAGTAGCATCTACACTATGCCAAGGTTCAGTTCCATTGAAGTGCAATAAATTTCCTCTGCTCTGCTCTACTTTTTCACTTTGCACTTATCTTCACATCTTTGCAACATCCATGAGTTTTTCACAACTTTATTACATGCATTTATACAATTCATCAACCTTGGAATGTACATCAAGGTCGGCATTACAATCATCAATCATTGGAAAATTCTCCAAGTTTGACATACACACATACATTAGAATAGGTCTGGACCTAAACAAATTTATGAAGGAGAAGAATGAATGCGGACCACACCATGCCTTAGCTGGGACTCAAATGCAATCTTCCACACAACAACACGCTATCACAAACTCCAAAGTATAATCACAAGTAGTGAAAATAACCAAGTCAGCCAAAACTAGAGTTAACACTAAGACCTTTAGGAATATGTTTCATGCACGATCCAGATTACACTTTGCAGACCAATCAAAAGGTAGGAACATGATCTAGAGACATCCACAAGCACATTGCAATCACCAAGAACTTCTGCACAACCCCCAAACATTCTATCTAGAAAATTCTTGAAATTGAAGCACTTAAACATTACTATCGGTCACTGTTATAAAGGAAAGATCACGTGGGAAGGCACATAACATCATTAAAGACTTACTCAAAACCATATACTAAAAACTTAAATGCGGAGAAGTGTGGGGTAGAATACATTCTCCCTGTCACCATTAAATACATAGAAAAATAGTTTTTACTCTGGTGAACATAACTCGCTCAAATCTTCACATCGGAGGCTCAAACTTAAAACATAACAACTACTGACATCCCTTAACATAAATTCCAAACCGCAGACAAAGATATTCAATCTACAAGATATGCGGAGCAAAACACTGTACTGTTCTTCTCAGACACTTGCTCAAACTCATTCAAATAATTTCCCTAGATGGTGACCTTAGGTGTTGACATCAATGAAAAAACTTACTGCTCATACTTGCAACAGAGGCCATCATTGAAAACTAAGAATTGAGCTATGTGAGTTGGTCTCATCTAACAAATGATTAAAAATATGCTTTTAGATCTATGATAAACACATGGACTTTAGTCATTGACCACCTAGACATTGCCCTATTACCAACCAGATGTCTATAGCCCCGACGGGTTTGTCCTCGTGATTCCACTCAAGGCATGGCTCTATTTCCAACCAAGGATCTATAGCCCCAGTAGAGGTTACCTGAAGCACCTAGTTAATCTAACTTTTTCAATGTATTGATTCAATTTCAATTAGATACCTTACTTTTGTTCCTTCTTTTCTTTTGTTATTATCTTTCTATTATCATTTTCCATTTTTCATCATTTTAACTTTTCAGGGCTAGGAATCACAGAGGTGGGTTGAAAAGATGAACTTTATATTTTTCACTGAACCCTTAGCTACAATCATGGACACCAACAACCCCATAAACATTAAGGTATAATATGTATAATGTTTCCAACAATTTTCAATATGGTCTCAACTTCTTAGACCTAAAAAAGTAAGGCTACATCGACTATGACACTACTATGAAACCCTAGAAAACTAGGACTGTCAACTAAGATGCAGTCAAGAAACCCCAGTTGGCACAAAAACAACCTCTTATCATTGTATTTGTACCTTGAGAAAGTTAGATAAGGGAACCAGAAATAAAGTAGTGAAACAAAATGCAAAGATAAAAACCTAAAATCTAGTAATAAATAGTAAGGAGTAAAGTTATAAAAGACAAATCTATAGAGAAAAGGCTCCCACAATAGTTAAAACAACTACCAACTAAATAAAATATTACCACAAAACTCAAAGCACACACCCTAATCTAACTATATACAGGAGGGGAAGGTTCCCTTTATTACCTTCACTCAAAGAAATAATGTTTGAGATGCTCCCCATTGACTAGCAATGTGATAGCCTCTCCTATTAGTGAACTAATCCTAAAGGTATTTTCTCCCAAGATCTCTGTTATCTAGAAGGGAACAAACCAAAATCTCTCAAATTTGGTGTGATCTCCTTTTATTTCTTTTACTGTCCCATAGGAGAACTAAATCAACTATTCTAAAGGCCTTAATTTTGGCTTGTTTGTCAAACTATCTCTTGACTACTGCTTGATGTTTTGTGAAGTGATGTAATGAAACATCTCTCTTTTCTTCTAAACTCATTAGATTTAATAATCTTGCTTGTACTTTGTTATCAACCTCTAAAGCGGTAGTCATTGATAAGCTACAAACTCCTAAGATTAACTCATTGGTTACTATCCTCATTCCTCCCAAGGCTCCTCAGCTTGAGGAAACTAAATCTCCTAGCCCCAATGTTACCTCTGCCCAACCTATAGTCAAAGGTAAGAAAATTATTGAGGAGTTTGAGGATGTACCTTTTTCTAAGTTTCTTCCCAATAATTAACCTTGTAGAGGATACCACCCCGTTGATCCTCCTCCAGTGGACACTAACATTCACCCCAATGATGGCATGTAAAATAAGACTACTGATCCCCTGGGGAATCTTCACAAAGTGCATAATCCAAAATAACCTACCTATGACAACTTGAGATATTTCATTGTTTCTATGGAGGAAAACTTTAATCTACATAACAACATCCTAAAGTGGTTTCTCTAGTAGCATCAGAACACTAGAAAGTGTATCCAGGAGATTGAGTAGGTTCTCTTTAAGGATGATAAGGAATAGAATATTACTCACTTTAATGAAGACCTTTGGGATGAATTCAACAAATTCTCAACAACCTTTCAAAAATGGGAAACTTTGGAGGAAAAGTTCCACATTATGTAGAAGAACCAAGTATATTTGAATGAGAATCTAGCTCCAATTATTGATTTTAGCAAGAATACTATTAAGAAGTTGGATACCAATATTTATGTTCTCCAAAATGAACTACAAAGAAGGAAAAATAGTGCCAAGATATAGGGTCGTACGATACGAACAAGAGCAAAGTCTATGGCTCATAATGTTGATACTATAGATATTGAGGAGGACCCCTAGAGGTCTTCTTTGCTAATGAATTGAACTTCTTAGCTAAAGAATGGAAGGTTGCTTTTATGATGTAGAATTTTGCAAATACCAATTAGTGTATGTTCTTTTAGTGCTTGCTTGTCCTAGTGCAATGTTTTTGGTATTCTTGTTCTAATTGTTTGTTCTTTCTAGTTGTTTTGTTCTTATTCGACTAGTTGTTTTGTTGTTCCATATCTCATGGAGCTTGTTCCTCTCACTTGATGGATGATTCTTTGTAAAAGGGTTAAGATCCTTTCAAAAACCCATTTTTACCAATATCAAAAACATAAAAGTTAACAAAATTCATTGCTTTCATTATCAATTTGCATATATGTTATTGCTAGATTTTGTTATGGAAATAACAACCCAAAATCTAGAAAGCTAAAGGCAAGCACAATGAGGAGATCAAAATGAAGGATGAAAAAGAGATTAGAAATAAAGTTGCAACAAAATATGTATTGCAATTTTAAAACTAGATTACATACCAAATAGAAGCTAGGTAGTGAGTTTATATAGACTCAAGAAGAGGGTGGAGGTGGCAAAACCAGCCAATAGGGAGTGACCACCAAGTGGGCCAAAGATAGAAAAATCATCTTCCCAAGATAGTAAATGCACCTCCCTTGTAGGATGGCGACACCTCAAACTACCCACTCACCTAAAAGAATTAAACTCACTTTATTAACCTAAGAAAGCTTAATAATGTGTAGGAAAAACCTTAGGAAAAGGAATAAAAAACCTACACTAACAGTTATATAAAATTTAAACCATTTATGATCACTCTCAACAATGACTAATCTTAAGCCTTATTATTCAAACCACTACCACCATTTAAGCCATAAATACATACTATATATATATATATATATATATATATATATATATTAATAAGGCCATGAAGGTGTATAGAATGCCATCCAAATACCATATAATTCCATGAGGCCTACAATGCCTCTTATAATACAAAACATCATCAATATATAGGCATACAATAAAATTCCATCTAAGAATACAAAATGTCCTTGTATAAACTAAGAACTAATCTTGAAACATTTAGCCTCTTGTTTCCCAACTAGAAGGTGAAGCTCAAATCTTAGAATCAACTATCCTCTTGCATCGATCTAATCTCCTATGGTCAAGTCAAGATTGCAATTCAACCTATATTTACAAATTATAAAATTAGATACTATGCCATGTTTTGTAACTAAAAAATAATATTTGAAAATGACAAAAAAATATTAAACACACTTACAACATACTAATGGTCTAACTTTATTTTCATCTAATGCTTAGTATCATCAAGAGAGGCACGTCCTTGGACTAGAGCGTTTGCATCAATCTATAGAAAAACAAAAGCAATATACAACAATTAAATGTTAGTTAATTATAAATACTTAATGATGATGATTGAGACAAGAAAATAATAATTAAATGCATACATTATGTATGTACACATACCTATGCAAAAGACAAAGGATGAAATTATGGAATTAATACTAACATCTAATATTTTCCATATACCAGGAGGTGTAACAACTAAACTCATCAGTGAAACAAATAATAACATGATTAACAAAGAAAAAATAAATACAAATAATCAATAAAATTAAATTTTGTATTTAAAAATTCAAAATTCGCTACAATGTACCTTACTATATCATATGTCACAATTCCCACTACCAATAGTTGTGCTAGAAGATGGTCCAATACCTAGCTATTCAACAACAAATTATGTTTTCAAAAATTCGATAGTGTTGTGAATACAAACTAACTACTAGTTAATAGCGATATATTAGAAATTTACCTATGAAATAGATGATATTACAACACTCATTGGTGGAATGGTTGATGACATACCACCTTGTGATATTATAACCTAAAACATATAATAAATGCATATTTTTAATTCGATTCTAAAACTAATAATTAATTTATATGTTGAAATATTAAATATAAAATGTAAAATATTTATTATATTTGTATAAAAATACATCTATGTGACCACCAAACAAATCACACACTAGCTCATGGTGATGACCATATTATCTAATCCTCCATATTGTGGTGTTGATCATTCTCTGAGCTCCTAATACATGTAGAATGTTAATGAGTGCACTTATGGGAGGTGAAAACCTATGCATCCTATGGATCATAGTCTCCTCCAAACTAGATATGATAGCACCTAGAAGTAGAAGTGGGGAGAAAAAATAATAGAACTAGACAATCTTGCTACATGAGTATCCTTTAAATTATGAGATTGAGACATCTCCAAGCCATGCGATAGAAGGCTTTTTGTGAGAGTAGCAATGGAATAGAGGTTTTGCACCTCCTTAGTCTCCTTGATGGATGATAGTACCATCAGATGATGAATATATTTTGGGCTCGTAGTCTTGGTGGAGAGTTTGGTGCTTGGAAAGATCCTTGTCTATCTTGGGCAAAGTCTTTGCCTCTACCCTGAAATTACTTAATATCAAATTAATTGGGAATTTTGTGGAGTACAAATTCAAATTAAAAATGTTAAATAAAATATTGGGGTACCTCATGATCATTACAAGGAGATTGGTCGAATACCTGTAAGGAAGCTAAAGTCAAGGAAAACAAATAAGGTTAAAAACATAAACAAAATGTATTCAAAACACAAGTTTATACCTTAAAATGTGATCCTCCTCCTTGGTAAGGTTGAGAGAGTGCACCCTTACTCTCTAGCTTTACCCATGGCTTTAATGTGAAATTCTCTCAATACAACACAAATCACTAAAAGCCTAGCTCAATGATGAAAATATGAGAAAGATTTTGGCATAATAACACTACTCAAAGATTGCATCATAAAATGGCTTTGGAGATGTTGTATTTATAGGCATTTTGGAGAGGGATTTGATCCAATGGTTGATATTTAATGTTGAGATCAATGGATGAGGATGAATGCAAGATGGAGGGCTTGGGTTTGATCACAAAGATTGGATGGATGAGAATAAAAGTGATTTTTTAATTCACCTTGGGAAGGGGTGTGCATTAATGAAGTTAGATGAGATGGATTAGAAATTAATTTTTAATTATTCTAGGGAAGAGTTCTATTAAATGTGAAGTATGAAATGTTAGGTGTGTAAGAACTCATTAATGGGTTTGTAGGACAAATTAGAATAAAAAATTACCTTGTGTGGAATAAAGGTTAATTTTTTATTTGTGAGGTGTGGCGATGAGTGTTAAGTGGGGTTTGATAATCAAGGAGATTAGTTTAATTAATATGGCTGTAGTAAATTAGTGAATGGATTAATTAGGAGTTAAATTAATTAAACAAGGGTTCATTTAATTAATTTTAGGTCTAGGGGTCACATAGGCTAGGGTAGCTAATTAAATAATAGATATTTAATCAACTAGGATAGGGTTAGGCTAATTAGTAGGGCTAATTAATTAGATAAGTAAGATTTATCTAATTAATTAGGTTTAATGAGATGGGGAAATTAATCAAATAAATACTTGCATACTTATTTAATTAATTAGGCTAATGTTAGTAAGTGTAACTATTGAATTAATTCAATTTTAGGTTAAATGATGTAGAAAGGATGGATGGATGAAATAATTAATTAAATAAAATTTTAATTAATTAGTTAGAGGAAGAATTAATGATATGGGTGATGTCAGAGAATAGTTAGATGGTCAAGACATTTTTAGGTGTCTACATTTGCCCCTCTTTGATGTGGCGTTGTGACCTAACAGGGATATGGCATCAAGTCAAAGAATTTGCCCTAGCTGCCCCAGGAAGGAATGGAATGGATGAGGGATGCCCACTCGAGAGGTCGGGTGAATTTTTTTTTTTTTTTGGGTGAGCTCTCGAAAGGAGGAAATGGTGATGAAAAATGGATAGAGGATGGAAAGACATGCTAATAGGAAGAAAATGGACGAAAAAGGTTAAGATTTGCACCCTGGGGAGGAAAAAGCGTGTTGGAAGATGACATGGCCTTTTATAAATAGAAAAAGTGTGCCCAAAGTGCCACATTTGCACTCAATGAGCCACTTGGACAAGAGGAGAGAGAAGAGGAGATGTCAAATCCACCTTTCTCTCACTACGAGCATTTGTCTGAGCTAGTGCGCACGTACATGAGATCACCAATAGCAGGACCCTGGGTATGTGGACTAGCCTTAGATTTGTCAATTTTCACATTTTGGGCATTTATGACATCAGGAATTGGGTACATTAGGGTTCTGGCGCCATTGGTGAGCCATTTGGTGCCATCTTCTAGAATGGCACCATCGGCCAAGGGTGAAAATTAGGTAGGTTTGGTGCTAAAACTAAAACATTTGGAGCCATCATGCGGTTTGGCACTATGCCTCAAAAAGGGATTTTTACCGGATCAATGTTAAAAGGGAGCAATGTGGCGCCATTCTCTGGAATGGCACCATGCTGCGGATTAGCACCAAAAGTTGGCACTTTGGTGCCATGCTTTGGAATGGCACAAAAAGAGAAAACTTTGGTGCCATCCTCCGGATTAGCGCCAAAAGTTAGGGTTTTGAAACGTAAAGTTTTAGGGAAGATGGGTTTAGCGCTAAAAGTAGGGGAATTGGCACCAATCTTTGGATTGGCACCATAAGGGAAATACTAGTGCTATCCTCGGGATTGGCACCAAATCAAACAGGATTGGCGCCATCCTTCAGATTGGTACCAAATAGACTAGGATTGGCACCATCGTCTGTAATGGCACCATTAGTGCTAGAATCAGCACCATAGCTCTCATTTTTAGAAGAATAACAAGTTTTTGATGAATTTACGGATACAGGTTGGAGGGATCATGGCTTCGCGACAGTGTCAAGTTCCTGCTATCATGAGATTGTTAGATGGTTTTGACTGACCCACACTAGCTCGGCTAGGTAGACTAGGCCTACAAATAGTAGTTGAGATGCCCATCATACAGGCACACAAGGTGATGATTATAGCCCTTGTGGAGTGATGGTGTCCTGAGACATGCTCTTTCCTTCTTCTGACAGGTGAGATCACCATCACCTTGGAGGATGTATATCACATTCTAAGGCTACCCATTAATAGAGCATGGGTGACCTACGACACTGGCAGAGGACAATCAACCCTTAATAGGGTTTTTTTCCCTGGTCATCCAATTTTGACATGGGATGGATGACAGATGAGCTACAGTCAGACCTTGGCAGAGGGTGCAGATGGGTTCACATTATTTGTGTGCGTGGTGATTGGTGGTTTGGTGATGCCAAATCGATGCGGGTAGGGCTTCCCGTTGGGCTTGGGAGAGATGATCGAGGACATGGTGCTTCATGAGACGATATATGCATGGGGGCCATGCATGTTGGGGCAGCTATACCATGAGATACACATGGTGGTATACTAGTATGATGGGGCTTTGTCTGTTGGAGTCACACTGCTGCATGTGTGGGCCTTTGAGCATATTGGAATCACGAGGCCATAGGGGGCTTATTTCTAGATATGGTTTGAGGCCTATGTTTTTCTATATAGGCAGCCCCTCCAGTACTCCTATGTTGGATAGTTGCGCTACTAGTGACATATTTTTGACGACCTGGTTCGTGTGATATGGCAGCCGTACATTGGAGTAGAGGCGTGGCTTGAGGATCACATTCACATGCCTTATATGTTTCAGCCATGCTATCTGATGGGATGAGGGGACCACACAATCGACATGTATCTCCCCTCTTGGGTGATGCGATAGTTTAGATTATGCCAGGACCTTCCACAGGCGATGGTGGTGTTTGCTAGGACAACTTGAGATGTTAGGTGGCCACTAGCCATAGTGCCCCAGGTGGTGATAGATGATTTTGTAGGCTTACAACCCTAGCAGTGGGATTGGGGGAGTAGGTTGGCAGATGTAGGGACTACTCCTGCTTACGATCAGTGGTGGGTGATATGGAGGCTGATCTGTTTGATGGATCCAGCTACAGAGCCAGATATGATAGTGGAGGCGGGAGAGGGGGAGGAGGTGGAGGAGGAGATGGTGGTCTAGGAGGTAGAGGTTGATGAGGATGATCCCATTGGGATATTATCAGCGACAACCTATGAGTAGGTTATAGCCGGGAGAGGATAGGGGCGAGGGCAGCAGATACCTATGCAACAGGCATAGGTAGGGTAGAGAGGATAGATGTTGCCACAACGAGCACCACAACAGCAGGGTTCCAGGCAAGGACCACCCCAGCAGTAGGGCCAAAGGGGACAAATGCCACCCCCACAAGCATCACCACAATAGCATCAGGGGCCTAGGTTGGCACCAGCTTGACAATAGGGCTAGAGGGGACAACAAGGACAGGGACAACAGGGACATCAGCCATAGGTCAGAGCCCAGACACAACAACAACATGTGCCAGAGACTGAGATGATTTTATAGGGGATGGAGCCAGAGAGGCAGAGACCTCAAGGACAGGGCTTGGGCCTGTTCTGCGGGGGCATACCAGGCATCGGCGCACTCATGCTGATGATGAGGAGGATATAGATACCCTTCGGGCTCACGTTGTGAGTCTAGAGGATACAGTGATGAGGCAGAGGCAGGAGCTGGCATAGCTACAGGGAGAAGCTACCTTATTAGATGGGGGTAGTGGATTAGATGGCCAGATTAGCACACTACAGGTGTAGCTATCATAGGTATAGGGCTAGGTGACATAGCTACAGGCTCAGGTAGCCAATGTTACCACAGAGAGGGATATAGAGAGAGCCCTACGTCAGGCAGCATATGCTCAGGTGGTAGTTTTACAAGAGGAGGTGAGCCAACTATAGGGGATGGTGTCGAGTACTAGCATTGGTTAGATATATGCACAGTCATAGGCTCAGATCTAGCAGATACAGGACTAGCTCCTAGAGGCATGCTTATGAGTTGAGTATTATCATGGGGCTTACTGTGTTGCAGTGCCTGCGAATCAACAGATACCTAGTTACAGTGAGAGGAGTGGGTCAAGGATGTCTAGATCACATAGATCCAAGAGGCTAGTTCAGTTAGTGCAGCAACTGATGACACCTCCACAGTAGCCAGCACAACAACAGCCATGCCCAGGGTCTCTTACTGATTTGACCAGGGGTTCATCAGCCTAGGGTTAATGCTTTTATATGTACTAATGTATTTTGGCCCTTTGAGGCATTTTTCTACCATGACATTGAGCGAAGTATTATTTTTGCGGTGATGTATTTGATGATATGATGGTTTATGCATGATGGTGTTTATGGTTTTATAGATGTTTATGATGATGATATGATGTATCCTATGTTTGTTTATGATATGCACATGATGGTTATGGATATGTGATGGATCATGTATGTTATTATGTGATGGTTTATGCTTTGCTTATGACACTTATGCATTATGGATGATGTTATGATGTTTATGGTGATGTGCATGGATGATTATGGATATGTTATGGATTATGATGAATGTATGTTATGAATGTTATTTAATTATGGATGCATTTTATATGGATGATGTTATGATGTTGATTTATGAGATGCATTTGGATTATGTTTTTGATATTAGTAAGCTGTGGGTCCTAATAACAAAAGGCAGCCAGGCAGCAAAATAGACGCAAGTCCACAAACAGCTCAAGCACAGCAGACTAACAACAAAAATACATAATAGGAAGTTTAGAGCCCAAGTCCATAAACAAAATTAGATAACAAAACTAAGTAAATATTTCTAGTCATCAGAAATCAGATTTAGCATTTTCTCCTTGTCCTTGATCAGAGACTCCACGTCGTTGTCCTGATCCACTTGCAGAATAGAAAAGGTAGCAGTAGCCCTATGAGAAGAGTTCAAAACCATTTTAATCAGTGCCTTAACTTTGCCCTCCATGGCTAAGAGGTGAGCCTTGACCTCCACAAGTTCCATCTCCAGCTTCCTATTACCCACCTCCACTATGGCACTCATCACTTCCTTATCCAGAGTTTCCTGAATTTCAGTTTCCTCAGAGCCAGTGTCATAAAAAGAATTATTCATTGACTTGAAATGACTCAAGCCATCCTGTTCCTGCATGGGAGTTGTTTTAAATTCTTTTATTTCAAACTCTTGCTCCATATCATCTTGTTTAGAAGTAGAGGAGTAGTCGACAATTTTTAGCACTTGGGGACTTTCCCTAGCCAACTTGGAAGGCCTCCTTAAACTTGACCTTCTCATAGTGTTATCTTTTCCCATAACTTTCTCCTTAACAATCTCAACCTCTTCCTTAACAATCTCAACCTCTTTCTTTTTTTGTTCATCCTTCTTGTTTGTCCTTTCCTTAGCCTGCTGATTTACATTCCCCGACCCCTCAACACTTCTTTTACCCCTCTTCTTTTTGCTTTTAGTAGAGGTGGGATTCACCCTTTTATGTTTCCTGTTACCCTGAATCGACGGTTTATTCCTGAGGTCACAGAGACCCTCCGCAGGTTGCTCGTGAGACTCCAAATCAATAGAAACAGAGGCCCTTGGAGCCCGACCCTCAATATGAGCCTTAGAAAGTGAGGTGGTCTTCGCCAAGGTGGGCTAGAAATAGGGGAAGAAGGGCAACTCACAGGAGGGTTAGAAGGTGAATTAGGAACAAAGAGCAATGGGGTTTTTAAAGTGGAGGGGCTTCCAAACCTAACACTAAGAGGAACATTATCCTTAGAGTCATCATTGGGTCTATCTTCAACAAGACGAGCTGAAGGGGGCTTAGCAGGGCACAACGCAAGATGGTAATGATACAGGTAAAAGATGAGCCCTTGGTGTAAAGGCAAAGCAACCATCTTAGGATTTCCCTCCCTGGCCTTCTTAGTTTGAAGCACAGAGGACTCAAGACTAGAGGGAAGGTAAAAAGGGAGGTTAAGTAAGATTTTATGGCAAAAATGATTTAACAATGTAAATTGATAATGATAAAAACACCTGTAGTGCCCTTCCAGAGTGAAAAACTTCATGATTAGAAAACATACTTGATCCCAAGGGTTGATCAAGTTCGCATGATCAAAACCACCTTGGAGCCTAATTTGCTTTTCCCCTTCGCGGTAGAACTGCTTCAATCATTCTGTATCTTGGACCCTCATTTGTTTCTTGATTCCTTTCCCTTTTTGAAGCAAACCCATAGCATTGGCTATGGATTCCTCCGACACAACAAACTACACCCCGCCAACTTTCACCCTCCTATTCCTATCCCAGGAACCAGCAATTTGGGCCGAAAGAAGCTCATCATAGCCATTCAAACTTTCAAGAAAAGGAGTCACACCACCCTCATAGGCAATACTCCAAACCTGTAAATCCTCCTTGAATTCCCCACACGTCATTGGCTCCATCCTAACCTACTCCCCACCTATTTTCCAAGCCAAACACCTCTCAGAGCAGACAAAGTAGTTGAAGAGGATGGAGAAGCACAGAGATAGAACGAACAATCTAGAAAGATAATTAAAAATCTTTAAACCAACTTCTCTTCTTGAATTCTCAAGTATGTCCATCCTATCCCCAGGTGCATTCTTGTCATTGTTTCATTTACTAGGCAACTCATGTGATCCCGATGTAGCCAACCCATTCAAATGGGAGTGAAAAGATCTTTTAAGTTGGCGATGCCGACTGCCATGGATATTGCTGAGTTGTCTCAAGTCCACATGGGACTCCATAGTCCACATCATCAAGAGAGGATGAGTGGGAAGATTCCTGACATCATCAATGTCACATCCCTCCAAGAGATGAGGGAAGCCCGAGAAGACTCCACACAAGGCAATGCAAATTATGAGAGTAGCCATAATGAATTAGTGAGACACCTCATTCAGAATGCTAACTTTAACATTCGAGGGAAGACTATCAATGTTTCTCCAACACCTTAGGGAACTAAGGTTAATCCCTAGATTTGCCATAAGGTCAACAATATAATTGCCTTCTCTATATATATGTATCACTTCACTACCTTCAAAACTTAAAAGAAGGATTTTGATATCTTCCACTATATCCTCCATCTACCAACCAACCCTAGCATTCCCTTGAACAACTTCAATGATAAGATTAGAATCTCCTTCCACAATTAGATGATTGATACCTATAGCCAAAGCAATCTTAAGACCCCAAAGGAGAGCTGAGGCCTTAGCAACATTATTAGTACTTTCACCTAGACCCCCAGCAAAAGTAGCCAAGAGGGCACCATTATCCGACCTTATAACTCCCCCGCCACTTTCCAATCTAGGGTTGCCTTTAGCAACACCATCGTAGTTGAGCTTTGACCAGCCAGCTAGGGGTGGTGACCATTTAGAACTTGCCCTAGCTCTTTTCTTCCTATCTTCCACTTTGCACATGCTAACCGGGATGGTCCATTGATTAATGATCCAAGACTCTAGAACATTAGGAGTTTCGGCCACTTTTAGGGTGTTGTTAGTGATGTTGTCTTGCAGTAGTTTGACAACTGAACAAAGAACTTCCTTAGGATCTCTTAACTTCTCTCTAAAAAGCCTATTATTCCTCTCTTTCCAAAGACCCTAGGATAAAATGGGGGGGACCCGGGACCAAATTTCCTTGCAAATGGGATTGGAAAAGGGAGAGTACCATGACCTAATGCAAGCTTCCAGGTCACCATTCCAACATCGAAAGATTCCAAGAATATTCAAAGCAGAGCACCAGACTTCCCAAGAGAAATTGCAATGTAAAAGAATGTGCGAGATAGTCTCCTCATATTTCATGCAAAGAACACATCTATTGGGTATTTGAAATTCTTTGAGCCAAAGGTTATCTATGGTTAGGATTTTATTCTGCATTGCCAACCACCAAAAATGGTTAATCTTCGAAATAAGATTATGATTCCATATTTTCCTCCATAAGTTGTCTCCAATTTGCGGTAAAAAGAGATTATAAGCAGATTTCATAGTAAAACACCCAGTCTTCTCCTTAGCCCATAGAAGTCTATCTTTTTGGGAAAATAGGGGAATTCTGCAACCTTTTAGAGAAATTTGGGTCTCATCAACCATCCTAATAAGATCAACTTGACTTTGACAACAATCTGGCACCTGACTCTGACAACAAATTGACAATTTGTATTATGTTATGGATTATGATGTGGATTATATATGAGATGTTGTGGATTATATATGAGATGTAATGGAATATGTGATCATATATTATGAATGGAAATGGATGTGAACTGAGTAAATATATGCTTAGATTAATAAACATATATTGTGAATGCAAATGGATGTGAAATGAATAAATATATTCTCAGATTAATAAACATATATTATGCAATGGACAAATGTGTTATGATTAATGAAATGGTTGAATAGTGCAATGATAAATGATGTGATAATGATAGTGTAATGTTAAATTGATAAGTGATAATGATAGTGTAATGTTAAATTGATAAGTGATAATGCAAATGGATAAATGATTAATGAAATAATAATGATAAATGTAATGGACAAGTGATAATGAAATGGGAAGTGGGATGGGTTGATGTCATAGGTGGATGTCATGATACATGTGATAGTCATGTAACCCTAGGCGATGGGGTTAAGTGGTCAAGATGTTTTAGGGGGGGTTGGGATAGGTTTAGGGGGGTTGGAATAGATTTAAGGATGATTGGGATAGGTTTAGGGATGGTTGGGATAGGCTTAGGAATGGTTGGGATAGGTTTAGGGAATACTAGATCATTAGATGCCATGCCACTAGAGGGGCTTTGTTGGGATGAAATGAAATGTGCGGAGGAGGGGGGATATGTTAGATGGGGGGTTGTGTTAGGGTGAATGGATGAGGGGGGAGGAATCATTTTCAAATCCTAAGTCTAGATTTTGTATTGAATGGGTGATGATTTAGAAAATGGAGATGAAAGAGCTAGGCAAAGCACTTGCATTTCAAGATTAAGAGCATTTCTAAGTTTATTATAGAAAAATAGGATATTGTTCACCAAGGTATAAAAGGACCAAGGTGATGATTTATATCCATTTTTGCATGGACTAGACTCACAAGCAAAAGGATGACTTCATGCATACCCAAGGTAGTATAACCTTGCCTAGATGAGGGAAGGGGACTCATAGCATAAGTTCTTTTAATACATAGAAGGTATGATTGACCTTATATGCAAATAGACTATGCTAGAATCGACCCTATCTACAAGATATGAATACTATTCTTCGAGTAATGAAATCAACCCACAAGCACAATATACAAAAACAATGACTATGCTTATTCTAGGTGTTTTTCCCGCCACATACCATGATATAGTGAGATCAAGGTAGTTTTGGAATTGATTCCTAGAACAAGACAAAAGATAAAAATCAATAATCAAAAAGACCAACAAAATACACAAACAACCATTGTATCTCTTGCCAAGATAAGTGTTGATGATGGATTCTACCTATTGTAGGAACGATATATCCGTTAAGGCAAGAATTTGTTGGATGTTGTTGGATAAAATTTGAAAGGTGGGCAAAAGGATAGTCAGGCCATGTGTGATGATTGTGGTTGGTTTGTCTATTGATGATTTTTGCGTATGATGGGATATTTTGATAGTATGCTTTAGCATGTGTATTGCTTGGTGAATTTAGTAAGCTCAGAAGATAGGGACCATCCAACGGGTTGGATGGGTGCATCTTATATACCTGAGTATTGGATACTTCCTTTGTATTCCAAACTGCCTACATACCCTGTGTCCACGAGATCAAGGTATTTTAAGATGCGGGTGAGATGAATATGTAGTTCTGGTTTGACTTGATGATGTGGGAATGGTTCGGGATGGATGTGATAATTGTTGAAGATGACGATGCGTAGGATGATGATGTGGGATTATTTTTGTATTTTCACAATTTTGTATTTTTTTGGATTTTTAGATTTTATAATGTTTTTGGATTTTTAGAATTTTATAATGTTTTTGGATTTTTGGATTTTCTAATGTTTTGGGGTTTTTTAGATTTTTTAATGTTTTTGGATTTTTTGAATTTTATAATGTTTTTGGATTTTTGGATTTTCTAATGTTTTTGGGTTTTTTAGATTTTTTAATGTTTTTGGATTTTTGGATTTTGAGCTTTACAAGAGAAGAATACAAGGATCCTCATTCCATGGATTAGCTTTGGGTGGGATAATATGGGGTGGGGGATTTGATGTTTCACAATTCCAAGCCATGGGATGTGCACAATATGGAATGTCGAGATGGAAAGAGGAATTATTAGATGGTAGAACCGACCACTACACATGGTGCCTCATTTAGGTTTTCACCATGGTACTTATCCAAGGCATCACCAAAGTGATTTTCACCATTGGACAACTTTATTGCACTCGGGTTTTTCTTATTTTTTGATGATTTTTTTTTGGATTTTTCTGTTTTTTGATTTTTTTTGTACTTTTTTAATTTGGGATAATCGATGAGTCATGTGTAGAACCTTTTCAGATGCAAGATGTTCATAGGTTCATCTAGAGGTTGCCCTTAGGTGTTGCAAGCTAATATGCCCCTAACCCATAGCTGGCTGTGATAACATATGGTCCCAACCAATTAGGCTCAAACTTTCCTTTTTTAGTGTGCTCTTGTAGATTTTTCTGGTTTTCCATAAGGACAAGGTCACCTACCTCAAACTTGTGATTCTTGATTTTCTTGTTATTGCTTTTGCGTAGGCAATTTTGGTAGGCCTGTAGGTGGTTGAGAGCATCCAAGCATTTCTCATGCAATAATTCTATCTCATTCAGCTTTGCAGCTCAATATTCTTCCTTAGTGATTACATTCTGTAATGAAATCCTAAGTGATGGGAGCTCAACCTCAATAGGTAAAATAGCTTCAGAACTGAATATTAGGAAATATGGTCTAGCTCTTGCAGGTGTGCAGATGCTTGTGTGGTAGGCCCATAGGGCGGGGTTGAGTTGGAGGTGCCAGTCATGGCCAACTTCATTAACCATCTTCTTTAGGATGTGCAAGATGGTTTTGTTAGAGGCCTTAGCTTGACCGTTACCTTGGGGGTAGTAGGGTGTGGAAAAGTGATGTTGGATATGGAACTTCTCACACAAGGTGCAGACTTCCTGGTTTTTAAATGGTTTTCCGTTATCTGTGATGATGGAATGGGGAATGCCATAGCGGCATATTATGTAATGGAGGATGAATTTGGCTATTTGGATACCTATGGTGAAAGTGGGTGGAATGGCTTCAACCCACTTAGTGAAGTACTCAGTGGCAGTGATGATGAATTTGTGGCCTTTGGATGATGGAGGGTGAATCTTACCTATGAGGTCAAGTCCCCACTGTGAAAAAGGTCAATGAGTTGTTATCAGTTGCAGCTCCTATGATGATGCATGGATGAGATCCCCATGTTGTTGACATGGCAAACATTTCTTTACAAACCTGTAAGCATCCCGTTCCATGGTTGGCCAATAATATCCTATCCTTAGAATATTCTTTGCTAAGGTAGGTCCATTAGAGTGTGCCCCACAAATGCCTTCATGCACTTCTTGCAAGGCCACTTCAGCTTCCCTAGAGTTGAGACATAGTAAAAGCATACCATCAAGACTTCTTCGATAAACGGTGTCTCCTATGAGGGTAAAGGGGGAGGCTCGACGGATAAAGCTTTTGTGTTGTGAGGATGATAGGTTTGGTGGGATGATGTTATCATGAAGGTACATGTAAGTCTCTTGATACCAGGGAGATAAAGGACCAACAAATGTCGCACACTAGTTCTGATTGCGAAACATCATAATCTGGTATGGGGAGCTCTTCGATCAGGAACTCACACTTCTTGCTATCCTTCTTCATATCAACCAAGGATTCTATTGTGGCCATGGCATCTACTACTTTTTTATTCAATCTTGGAATTTGTTCAAAATGGATATCGTAGAAATAATCTTTAAAGTCGTCAACCATTCTTTTATAGGGTAGGAGTTTTTCATACTTTGTCTTGTACTCATTGTTTACCTGTCAGATGACTAACTGGGAGTCTCCATACACTATCAGATTCTTAATTTTCCACTGTATTTCCATGTGGAGTCCTGTGATGAGGGCCTCTTATTCTGCTACATTATTCATGCATGGAAATGTAATCTTGTAAGATTTAGGAATTGTGTCTCCTTGAGGGGTAACAAACAAGATGCCTGCCTCCGAGCCACGATGCGTGTAGGACCCATCAAAATACATTTTCCATGTGTCCGCTAGTGGTGCTATTGACAATATGGATTCATCTGGGAATTCTGCAAGCAGTGGATGTTCTATCAGGATTGGTGCATCAGCTAATTGATCAATAATTACCTGTCCTTTGATGGCTTTCCTTTATGTGTATTTGATGTCAAACTCACTTAGGATCATAACCCACTTATCCATTCATCCTGTAAGAGATGCTCTAGTCAATAGATACTTCAACAGATCAATCTTGGCAATGAGCTTAGTCTTATGATTAAGCATGTAGTGTCTCAATTTTTGTGAAGTGAAGACAGTGGTGAGACATGATCGCTCAATTGGAGTTTAATTCAGCTCATAGGTCACCAAGGTGTGACTGATATAGTATAGAGCTCTTTATTTTCCCTGTTCATCGTGTTGTGCTAACAAGGCCCCTATAGCTATTTTTGTTGTTGAAATGTACAAAAGGAGGGGTTCCCCTTGTTTTGGTGGAATGAGAACGGGTGGGTTAGCAAGATATTCTTTTAGCTATTCAAAAGCATTCTGGCACTGACTATCCCATACAAAAGCTATATTTTTGTGGAGAAGATGTTGAAACGACTGACACTTATCGACAAGCTATGGTATAAATTAGCAGATAGATTGTAACTTCCCTTGTAGGCTTCAGAGTTACTTGAGTGTCTTGGGTGGAGGCATCTCCACTATAGCCTTGACCTTGGCGGGATCCACTTCAATTCCTCTTCTCGACACAATATATCCTAGAAGTTTTCCAGAAGTGACCCCAAAGACACATTTCTTTGGATTTAGCAGTGCATTGTATTGTTCTAGCTAGTCAAAAATCTTAGCCAACACATTTAAGTGTTCTTCTGTAGTTTTGGATTTTCCCAATAGATCACTGACGTAGTCTTCCATTATGTTGTGGAAGAGATCATGGAAGATGACCATCATTGCCCTTTGATATGTAGCTCCTGTATTCTTCAAACCAAAAGGCATCACGACCTAGTAGTATGTCCCCCACGGACATATAAAGGATGTCTTATGCTAATCTTTTTCTGTAATCCTGATTTGATTGTACCCTGAAAAAGCATCCATCAAGGACAACATCTCATGACCGACGGTGAGATCTACTATGATGTCGATGTTAGGTAGCAAAAAATCATCCTTCGGGCAAGCCTTATTGAGGTCTCTGAAATCAGTGCAGCAATAGATGCCCCCAACGACTTTGGCTATAGGTGCAATGTTGGATACCCATTCAAGGTAGTCTATAGGGTGGATGAACCCCACATCTAAGAGTTTCTTGAGCTTCGCCTTAAAAAGGAGTGCTATTTGGGGATTCATCTTCCTTAGCTTTTGCTTCACTGGTTTCGCATCAGGATGTACCGCAAGGTGATGAACAACTAGGGCAGGATCTAGTCCCAGCATGTCGGCATAGGTCCATGCGAAGTTGTGACTTCTCTGTTTGAAAAAGGCTAAGAAATTCTCTTGTTCCTTTGTTGTAAGGGACTCTACTTTGAATGTGATTTTTGAGATCTCTTCTGTTCAAGATTCATTTCCTATGATGCTTCAACTAGGATTGGTGATCTTTCTTTATATAGCTCGGATACTTCAGGGAGGTCCATCCTCTCATCTCCTAGCACCTCACGAAGGTTTTCACTAGGTGATACGTCCTTTATTTTGATTTTTTCTTCATCCGAAAGTGCCATAAAGTGGTTTTCACTAGGGGATGTTATTTTTATTTTCATACTTTTGGACTAAGAGTTTGGATTATCTCCCTGAAGTATGTAGATGCATTGAGTTCCATGATATAACTGGCCCTATGATCTCCAAGGGGAAAGTGATCTCTGACCCCCATCATCTCGACTATTGCTTCATTATTCTATGCAACATCAAGGACGGGAGGTCCTTGTTGGTCCCAATCTATGAGTTGAGGGTAAACAAGAGGTAGGTCATTATAAGTGGATGGCATGATGGTTAAGGTATAAATGGTACATATGGATGATTCAAAGAATTTGGTGAAGTCACTAAAGGAGTCTTGATGGTCTTCTTCATTGATGTTGTTGACCGCGGGGAAGGCCTTAGCGACCTCACTTAAGATACATTCGTCATTAGCGGGGGTAGTCTCTTGTTTCCCATACCCTAACCCATGAAGATGCAGATTTCTTGTTGCTTGGATGGGCTCTACAATGCCTTGTTCATGAAGACCTATGCTGCCTTGTCCTTTGTAGCTCATGTATTTGATAATTTCGAGACCCTTCCCATATATCTCAATTGAGATTAGTAGGAGCGTCTTGATCTACTTCTTCTTTGTATAACCACAAAGATATATCTTCAAGAACATATTGGTCAAGGAGATGCTTCTTATCGAAGGTAGGTGATGACTTGCACTTGATGATCACCATAGAGACTTCTTCTTCCCTAGGAGCACCAGATGTTTTAGGAGATAGTAATAGTCCCACACAAAAGGTACCGTGTAGGTCAGATTCACCACATCCCATGTTGCTTAACTTGACCTTGACCTTGGGTGGAGGGGATGTTTGTGATGTAGTTGCGATGTTAGTGGGATCAATGTATGAGGCGGATGATATAGGATTGGCCTGTGAGGTGGATTTTTTTGTAGCATTGTTGTAAGGGAAGAAAGTACTATCGTGTCCCTCCAAGAAACTGCAATATTGGAAAGGACGAGGGTCGGCATACATGGTAACTTTCGTGCCATTATGGGGGAACTTCAAGCATTGATGGAAGGTGGATGAGACGACTTGCATGGCATGAATCCATGGTCAGCCAAGAATGATATTGTAAGGGAGGTCAAAGTCAAGTACTTGACATTTGGTCTCCAAGATCTTCTGTCCTACTTGAATAGGAAGCTTGATGGTGCCTTCAGACAATCTCTTGATATCATTGTATCCTTTTATGGTTATACATTCACTAGAATCCACAACCACATTAGAGTATCCCAAATGTTTTAATAATTTTAGAGTGCAAAGATTTAGGCCGAAGCCACCATCTATTAAGACTCGTTTAATGGTGTGCTTTTGGATGTGGACTTAGATGTGTAGGGCTTCATTATGCAAGTCATTAGAGGCGGGAAGATCTTTTTCAGAGAAAGTGAGATGGTGAGGTGAGGTGATGTGGCCTACCATGGCTTGGAATTGGTCAACATTCAAATTGGTAGGGAATTATGTCTCCATTAAGGCCTTGTCGAGGACTTCCTTATGGAGGGGAGATGTGCGGAGTAACTCAAGAATGGAGATTTGTGCAGGGGTTTTTTTGAGGTGGTCCAAGAGGTTGTACTTGTGAGTGGATGGTGGATTGGTAGGTGCGGATTTGGCTCTAATAGTGATAGTGTTGATGTGATTGGATGAATCTTCTATTCATCCCACAATGGAGTCAAAAGAAGAGGGAGGTGGTACGACATTGTATGCTTGATTGGAAGAGGATTCTTTTCATTTATTATGGTCGAGAAGAGGATCCTTATATGCCCCTAAGTTAGCATTTGGCGATTGCTTTGGTGGTTCGTCAATGGTTATGTCACCCCTATCAATAAGGTCTTGTATGCAATGTTTTAACCTCATGCAGTTAGATGTCTTATGCCCTTTCACATGATAGTATTCACAAAAGGCATTCTCATCGAACCAAGAGGGTTTAAATAGATTTTTGTCATAAGGCCTAATAGGGGGTAAGGTGATTAAATCCGCCTTCACAAGATTATTCAAAACATTTTCAATGGGCTCTCCTAAGGGTGTGAATTTTCTGTTAGAGTTATTATTTTTTCTCAATTGTCCTTTGGGTACATTGGAATTATTAGTTGTGGATGTGCTTGGTGGGGTTGGATTTTGTACATTTTGAATGGTTTTCACATCAGGGATGCCGTCATTAAGAGTGTTCTTGTTCTTTCCCCAAAAGCGGGGTTTGTTGTTTGATGGTGCATTGTTGTTCATGTTGTTGTTGTTGACCTTGTTGTTGTTGTTGATTTTATTGTCATTATTGTAGAGTTTTATGGAGCCCTTAGCAATGAGGGATCCTTCAATGGTGGTTCCTTTGTCAATAACCTCTTCAAAGGTGGATGCACATTGTAATTGTAAATGGAATCACATCTCTTGATTAAGGTTGACCACAAACATGGTGACAAGTTGTTTCTTGGTAATAGGCCATCAGAGTTTGGTTGATAAGCCTCTCCATCTCTGTAAAAAGGTGACGAAGGACTCACCACTCTTTTGTTTTGTGTTGCATAGGTCGGTCATTGATATTTCATGCTTGAAGTTGTAGGAGAAATGGTTCACAAACTTCTCCGCAAGCTCATGGAATGTCTTAATGCCAAGAGGAAGATGAGAAAACCATTAGGTGGCTTGACCATCGAGGCTTCTAGGAAATAGTCTCATTAAATTACTATCATCATATGAGACTTCTAAGCAAGCTATGTAGAACTCCCTAAGGTGTTCCCTAGGGTCTCCCTTTCCTTTGTATTTATCAAATTTGGGCATTTCAAAATTTTTGGGAAAGGGAGGCATGTGTAATGTTCTATCAAACAGATATGGGCAAATATCCTCGAAAGAATATTGCTTTCTTTTGTTTCCATGTTGCATGTCATCAAACTTTTGGATCAATGTTTGGACAATGCTAGATAAATCTTGTGGTGGTGGCTGTGGAATGTATTTTCGTTGATCTTGGATTAGTTGTTGGAGGAAAGGTGAGATTTGGTTTTAGGGTGGATTTTGATGTTGTGAGATTTCATTTTGGGTGATTTGATTTTGAAGAGCAAGGTGTTGTTGGTATGCGAGGATTTGTTGTAGAACATGTAGTGGGATTTGTTGATTATGGTTGGGGTTTTGTTGTATGGTTTGGACGGAAGAGGTGATGGGAGCTTGGGAGATCGGATTTTGTATGTATGTGAACTTGGATGAAGGGTTGTTACATGGGTTAATGTTGGATGTGTTATGGGGTGGTTGTGAGAATAAGTGGGTTATAAAAGCTATGGTGTTAGGTTCAAGTTGGGGGCACTTATGGAAGTGCTTGCGTGTGTGGTGTTTTTGGGGTTGTTTAAGGTGATTTGTGGTGCGGATGTGGTGATGGTGCATGTTGATATGGTAGAGACATTTGGTGTAGTGGATGTGTTTGTGGGAATTGTGGATGTAGTGATGTTTGAAGCTTGGGATGTGTTAGGGATGGTATGGGATGTGGATAGTTGGGATGATGTGGTGACATTAGGTATGGTAGCACCATTTTGAAGAACTCAAGATATCTATTAGGATCCAATTTTAGGACTCTATCAAGTATATCCATGGAATCGACATCTTGCGTGAAGTCTAGGACATCTTGATCTACATTATTTGTGTTAGATGGGGGTGCTTGTGGTTGGATTGGAAAGGGATTTAGCATAGCATTGGCATCAAATGATGGTAGTTGTTGGACTACGGGGACATTGTTTTGGTCGGTAGGGGGCATTCCCATGCCAGAGTTGATTCTAAAAGGTTTCGTGTCTTTGTTTTTCTTAGCTTGGGATCTTGTCATGGGCATGCAATGGTTTTGGGGTGTGGATTTGTTTGGATGGATGAAGGTTGCAACCTTAGAGAATAGGTTTAAAGTATTGGACCCAAAGATAGGTGGTGATGGAGATGTGATGAGAGGCGAATAGAGGTTTAGCCTTAAAATAATGAAATCCAAAAATTCTTAACCTAAGGGTGAATAGTGATATGGATATGATATGGTAAGATATAGGTTCCTAGATTTAGAGAATAAAATCTCAAAATTTCTAATCCTAAGGAATGTATGGATAATAAACCTTGGAGGTTAGGACCTCAAAGATAAATGGGTACTTTGATTTTCAAAAATTTTGGACCAAAGGAGATGGTGGAAGTGGATGAAGCAATATAAATGCTTTTAGGGTGAAGGTGGTGATGATGTGATTAAGATAGTTCTAGGGTGGTTTAGATAATAATCAACCAAGGAAAACCTTAGATGATTTGAATAAATATTGGATTTTGGATGAAAATCAACTAAAGAGAACCTTTAGATGATTTGGATGATTTGATGATGTTTGGGAGGATGTTCAAATTAATGGTAAGATTAAATAAATATAGATCCTTGGGTTACAAAATGGATGCTTCTTCTACTTAAGGTAGACTTATGACCTTAGGCAAAAGGAGGATAATTATTTTACTTGTAGGTAGACTAATGACCAACAAGAAAAATGGGACGTTAAAAGGATACTAAGATCTAGATTTAATTTTTTTCTCAAAAATTGATTTGGATGTTGTATGATTTTTTATTTTAGATAAAATGGATAGGATTTGGATGAGGTTGGGAAATTGTTGGATTTGGGATGAATTTTAAAATGGATGAAGTAGAGGTCCAAAAAGAGAAAATCAAGATGTAAAGTTAGGTTGGATTATATGGAGATGGAAAAGATGGATTATGGTTGAGCTTTAGTGATTAATGAGATGAAGGGTCCAATAGCCAAAATGATTTTTTTCTAAGGTCAAAATGGTTGTGAGCTAGGGTCAAAGGTGAATTAGGATTGTGATGGATTTTGACAAGATGACCACGGATTATGACTAGGCAAGACTCAAGGATTCCAAAATAATTTTTCAGACACATGTACAATTTGATTTCTAGAGCGCCAAATTTTAGAGATAAGGCGCCAAAATAGAGGGTAATGGTGCTAGGGATCGAACAGATAATGCCAAAATAGTGAATTAAGGTGTCAAGAAAAATGGCGGCACAAATGAATTTTTAGGTGCCAAACAGAGAAGTTTTGGTGCCAAAATGCGGCAGTGTTTTGGATTTTGTTTGGGTATTTGGCAATTTTTTTGGATTTTGGTCTCAAATTTTTGGATTTTGGAGGTCAAATGATTGAAGATGTCAAATGTTTCAATGGTTTAATGATCTAGGTGGCTTCGAATAATGTCAATGATAGTTTCCATGGCAAACATACAAACACTCCAAGCAAGAGAATACAATGGCCAAAGGTTTGACGAGAAGTACAACCGTGATGTGTATGTTCAAGAAGCCCCTCAAGGCCCAAATTTCCATGGGTATAAGCACAATAAAAAACACTTGAAGACAATGCTTAATCTACCTAAGGTCAAGGTGAATGGCGACTTGTCAAGCCCACAACTTAGAATCTTCATCGACTCAAGTATAGGGAAACCTAGAGTGGGTGTGTATACTTTTGTCTTTGCGAGAGAGGACAGGTAGGGGCCTCTTAGAATAGAAGGATGACCCAATCGCCCTCTCCCTGGAAAGATACATGTATCTTATGCTAAGCCAGGGATTTTTGTCTCATCTCAAGGGAGCCTTATGGTGAGAATCTAGAGAGGATTATGTGTCCTCTTGCCTTGAACAAACTGCCACAAGGTAAAAAAAAAGGGGCGGGCTTCTAACCAAAGGTGTTTAGTGGGGAATATTCAGGAGACTGACACGTTATGAGCATCCAACAAGCCACTTAAGGCTTTAACTAGTCATACTAGGAGTCTCATAAACACAAGGTACGCCTCCATTCAAACTAGCACTGTATGGTAAGCGCTAATACCGGTTAGACTTGGCTTTTGCCTTATCTTTTTTTATATAGTAGATTGAACAAAAGTACTGCTTAGGGCCGTCCCTTGGGGTGAGTACCTCTTTTCCCACCAATGCAAGCCCTTTTCGACAAAAATGAAAAAGAAGAGAATATAACCATTTCTCTTCACCCAAGATCCTTATGAAGGTGAGGGGAGAGGATACTTTGATTCTATCCCTTGGGATCTACTTGACAATAATGTGCAAGTGCACCAAACATGCCAAAAAAATCTATGTTCTTTTTATGCACCCAAAACGAAGTGTTCCTAATGTTTGAGCAACCAAGGTTTATTTCAAGTGCACCAAATCAAAATGTTTTCTATGCTAAACACCCAAGTTCATTTTAGTGCATCAAAGTAAATGTTTCTAAGTGTCATAACCCCTAATTTCAATAATTAATTTTTAAATTAATATTACTATTTTAATGATCGTTGACCAAACTTTGACTCATGTGCGTGACAAGAAAATACTCTTGACAAAGAGAGAGTATCATCGGGGAGGGGTTGTCTAGCCGACTAATAGTGACTATGGTGAAAGAAGTCTACACACACAAGCACTTAGATGACATATAGTTGCATAGTCACTGCATAAATTAATTTATTAATATATTGTCTTCTTATTCTACTAGAAAAGAAAATCATTTAATATTTAATATTTGTTATTTAATTTGCTCTTGGTGAAATATAAGTAATTTAAATTATATATATCTATATATATATATAGATTTTTTTTTGAAATTGTATGGGAGGGAAAGAATTATATTTTATTAATTATTTTTTTAGAAATAATTGTGTTGCGTAATTTAGTTAATAAAATTAAATTAGTTGTTAAATATGAGTTTTTGAAAATAGAAATATGTGTTTCATTTGATAAATTAGAAATAAAACTTAGAAAAAAAAGAAAAGAAAATTAGAAAAAAACAAAACAAAGTGAAAATAGAAGCTGGAAAAAGATAGAAAGAAGGAAAGGAAACAATGTATTTAAAAAGAGAAAAACCTTCTCATTTGGACATATAAGATTCAGACACAATATTCATTCTAAAAAAAAAGAACAAAGAAGAAAAGATTGGAGATTTTTGGCAAAGGAAGCAACAGAGGATTGGACAGAAAGAGAGGAATCTGGACAAGATTTGATCATCAAGAAGCATATTTCATAGGTTTTTAATCAATCCTTTATGTCATATTTTGATATAGGAAATGGTTTAAACATCTGAGACTGTATGGTTGTATGATATCTCTATGTTTGAATGTAGTCGTTATTGCAATTTGCTATCATTAATATTCCATTATTCATAATATTACTGGTTTGTATATCATAATACTATCATGCCTAGGATGGTATTGATGATATTGTAATTATATTACTGCCTACAATCTATATGACTACTTATTGTCTAGAATTTAACACTATAAGTATTATGGATTTTGTGATTTTTACTGTAATTATATATGTATATTGTAAATATTATAGAAAACACTGTAGGAATATATATATTACCGTTATTTTATTTTCTGTGTAAATCATAATATATCTAATATAGTTTTATTTATTTTAAGCCAATTATAAAAAGTTTCTAGCAAATAATAATCGCTGAAACATACCATGTAGAAACTGTGTTATATATATATATATATATATATATATATATAATTGAACTATTATAAAAAAAATAGTATTGAATTTTGTTTTGTAACGGAAAGAATGTCATGGGAAGGGCTGTTGCCCAGCCCACAACGGTGACCCTTATATGGGTGCCACAGTCCCCTTTGGGGACTGCGACCTCCATATGGGGCCGTCAGTCTCCTAATGGGGGTCTGCAATGTTTCTCAAAACATTTTTAATATGCCTTAAACTTTATACTTGTTGCAGTTCATTGCTATTCAATTTTGTATCATGACTTTTACTTACTATGTTTTCCAGTACTGCTGGTAGAAATGTTTAATAGGAATATATATAGATGTATATATATTAATATGTTTCTGTATAAAAATTTCTTCTGTGTATATGTGATTTTCAATTAGATAGTGATGGATAAAAAACACGTATATAAGGGTATAATGTGTAGAATATATATATTTATACCATTGCCTGAACATACCATTGAATGAATATTCGGAATAAAATAATGCTGAAATTAGAACAGTTAGGTTCTTTATATAATTTCTTTCTTTTACAATAGATTCCATTGTGTTGTCCAATAAGAAAAGGCATATTTTTATGACTTCACTTGACAAAACATTACCTGTAGAATACACCAGAAAATATGAAAATGAAAATAAACCAACAATGAACAAAACTAGTAGATTGATTCATGGATGAAACGGATATTTTAAATCACAACTAGGAAGAAATTTATATTTTCTATAGATAATTACATCTCTTTGAATCTGAAAACTTAGACAAACATGCAAACCAGAATAACGAACTTGTGTACAATTGTTATTTTCTGAAAGAACTCATTATTAGTATTTTCCCGCATAGTATGGAACTCTTGCACAAACTTGATGCTTGGGAAGGAATTTCTATTCCATATAAACTGTTACAAATAAAAGAAGATATGGCATTTCTCTTTTTTACATATTTGACGAAACAAGTAATTATCTTTAACTTATAATGGTTGTGGAAAGCATATTAATTTCGTAGTAATGTGAAGAAGAACAATAAAATTGATTCTCTCTCTCTCTCTCTCTCTCTATATATATATATATATATATATATATAGAAACACAACTTTCCTTCTATTAGTTATAACTTATTAATGAGATTGTAGTCCTCAAAAATTTTCGAATGGTTATCGTAAGTAACTTGGATCTTAATCATAAACATGCCACCGAGAGTGATGTAACTCCACACTTTGTGTTATTTTTTCCATGAATACAGAGTAATTACAACATCATTATGAGAATAAGGGAGAAATTGTTAACATAGTACTCATAGGTTATATAAAATCAATAAGGTAATTTTGAGAAAATTCTATCTTTTCATAACCCAAAAGGCTCAATATTAGTATCCATTGTAAAATTTTAACTAAACTATTCTTCTTGAATTAAGAGAAATGGCATAGAAATGAATTCCTATGATTCGGGGTTATGTTTGAAATCATTTTATACATTATGGGAAACATGAACCTATTTTTGACCTTGATAAACTAATGAATTCCACTTCTTTTCATTAATTATGTTCATGTTATCAAGAACGAAGGACTGTTCTTTGAGAAGGATAATATTTCATTGCATATGTATTTTTCCTTACCTGAAAGTATGTATGAGTTGAGATGTAGTTTTCATGCTTGCATTCTGTAATGAATTAAGTAGAGCACCATATTCTTTCACCTATGTCAGTTCCAGTTTGCTAGGCCCATTGTGATGGATCGGGCTTTCTAGTAGGAAAGCACGGGGAAGATTTATGCTTCATGGTAGGGTGGATATCACCACGATGATGCTCTATCTCTTGATTCCACGGTGCTCATGCGGAAGATATTATTGCTATTATGTTATCATTGTACAAGCCTATATGGCTAAATCTTGTTAAGGCACGACCTTGTATTGATGTACTTATTAATTCATTAATGTATGTAAAGCCAATTGAAAATAATGATGAAGTTATTTAATTGTTCCCTATTCCACCCCATTGTATAAATAATTTATTCTATTTTTGGGATTGAAATGCTTTTTTGAAGGTTATTTATAGTAAGTGAGTTTAACAGACCTTACACTAAGCTAACAAAAACCCTACAAGAAAATGTTAGTAGTTTTGATTTTTTCCTTTGACAAACATTCTTTTTTCTCTGCAAAAACATGTTAGTTATATTCACAGACCCCAAGATGTCAGTATGAAAATAACGCCAAAACAGAGAGCAATGGCGCTACAAATCTGATAAATGGCGTTAAAATCTAGCTAAATTGTGCTACAGAGATAGTAAGCAGACTAAAAACTGAACAATGAGCAAAAAATGAAATGACGCTATAGATTAGTTAAATGGCGTTAATGTTTCAAATAATGTTGAAATGTGTTAAAATGGCGTCACAATACTGGAAAATGGTGTCAAAAGGGTATTTATACCTGTGCTTACTCTGTTCTTTGAACCCGATAGCGCCAAACTATGTGCATAAGGTGCCAAAATGATGCAGTGCCCCTAAATCATTTTCAAAAACACATTAGCTTCAAAGATATTCACTCAAACAAGTTCAAAATAGCCTCTCCCCACCAAGAAACTCTCAAAGGACCGGATTAGAGCTGAAAAACAAGGTAAACTAAACAAAATAAGCTAGGGTTAGACGAAAAATCATTGTAAGCTTCCCTAGAAAAAAATTGCCATTATGCCTCCTTGTTTTTGTGTTAGTCTGGGAAAAAATAGAGAAGGAAGATATCTAGAACTTGCTAAAAAGCTCTAAAAGCACTAAAACAACATTCCTAAGCCTAAAGATTAGCAAGTTGTCGCTGCAGGATAGCGCCAAAACAACATGGAATGGCACCACAAATCTGGAAGATGGCGCTGTGCTGTGCAACCCGATGGTGCCAAACAAAGGGCTTTTAGCACTAAATCCTACAAAACACATCTTTTTCACAATAAAATTGAACAAAAATTAGTAGCTTGGGACCATAGGGTCCCACCGGGCGTGCCAAATGATGTTAAGGAAAACAAATAAGGTTAAAAACATAAGCAAAATGCATTCAAAACACAAGTTTATACCTTAAAATGTGATCCTCCTCCTTGATAAGGTTGAGAGAGTGCACCCTTACTCTCTAGCTTTACCCATGGCTTCAATGTGAAATGCTCTCAATGCAACACAAATCACTAAAAGCCTAGCTCAATGATGAAAATATGAGAAAGAGTTTGGCATAATAAAACTACTCAAAGATTGCATCATAAAATGGCTTTGGAGAGGTTGTATTTATAGGCATTTTGGAGAGGGATTTGATCCAATGGTTGATATTTAATGTTGAGATCAATGGATGAGGATGCATGCAAGATGGAGGGCTTGGATTTGATCACAAAGATTGGATGGATGAGAATAAAAGTAAATTTTTAATTCACCTTGGGAAGGGGTGTGCATTAATGAAGCTAGATGAGATGGATTAGAAATGAATTTTTAACTCTTTTGGGGAAGAATTCTATTAAAAGTGAAGTATGACAAGTTAGGTGTGTAAGAACTGATTAATGGGTTTGTAGGACAAATTAGAATAAAAAATTACCTTGTGTGGAATAAAGGTTAATTTTTTATTTGTGAGGTGTGGGGATGAGTGTTAAGTGGGGTTTGACCAAACTAATCAAGGGGATTAGTTTAATTAATATGGCTGTAGTAAATTAGTGAATGGATTAATTAGGAGTTAAATTAGTTAAACAAGGGTTCATTTAATTAATTTTAGGTCTAGGGGTCACATAGGCTAGGGTAGCTAATTAAATAATAGATACTTAATCAACTAGGATAGGGTTAGGCTAATTAGTAGGGCTGATTGATTCAGATAAGTAAGATTTATCTAATTAATTAGGTTTAATGAGATGGGGATATTAATTAAATAAATATTTGCATACTTATTTAATTAATTAGGCTAATGTTAGTAAGTGTAACTATTGAATTAATTGAATTAATTCAATTTTAGGGACTAAATGATGTAGAAATGGTGAATGGATGAAATAATTAATTAAATAAAAATTTAATTAATTAATTAGAGGAGGAATTAATGATATGGGTGATGTCAGAGAATGGTTAGATGGTCAAGACATTTTTAGGTGTCTACAGAAGCTAAGGTAGTGGAACAACTTCCTACAGTAATCTTGAGAGGAGGGTTATGAAAAACTTTTAAGATCTTTACAACAATTATAGAAATTATATAAAAACAAACATAAATAGCAATCATATAGCAACATAGTGATTTACGTGGGGAAAACCCTTTCGGGAGAAAAACTCCACACTCCAAAGAAACCCAATATATTAATCCAAAATGTTAATAAGATTACAATATGCTTGTAGAGCAAGCTTTTACAAGAGTATCACCAACTAGAGATCT
The DNA here is from genome assembly GCA_027924645.1 of Cunninghamia lanceolata. Classification (NCBI taxonomy): domain Eukaryota; kingdom Viridiplantae; phylum Streptophyta; class Pinopsida; order Cupressales; family Cupressaceae; genus Cunninghamia; species Cunninghamia lanceolata. The sequence continues at coordinate 14,640,437 of BSBN01000194.1, read as the reverse complement.
AGAGGCAACTCAACATCTATAAGACTCTCACACACAACCTCCATCTCAAGCACCTAATATATAGGAGATACAATACATGAAACCATCAAACGGTAATTACAAAACCATGAACTAAAACCACTCAAAAGTGGCACCCAAATCCTTAGGGTTCCATTATCTCCAATCAAAGATACCTCATGATGTTTTATAAACTGCATCAACACGTGCAACTCCCCCTTATGCCTCTTTTCTGTGTCCAACATGTTTTTACATTATCCAATATGAGAGGCCCAACTTTCAAAGGCCATAACTTTTGATCTGGGATGTCGATTAGGCCCTTTTTTAATTGAAGAGATTGAAGAGATCTACATACCAAGCACCATGATAGTAGTACCGAACAACCTAGAATTTTTATTTTAGACAAAAACCAACCCTATAGCCCAAAAATTGAGTTTATTCAATTTTATAATAGAAAAATCACACCTTTTATAATTTGCAGGGTTGAGACACCTTTCCTAAGATCCTCCCACTTGTCGAACACCTTGCAAGAGAAAAGGGAGTATTAACACCATGATTTAATTGCTAGGAGATGAGAGGCCCATAGACTCCAAACACCATCTAAACTTCTTTGTGCTCACAGACTTAGTTAATGAATATGCAACATTCATCAAAGTCTCTACCTTAAATAGCTTCACCCTGCCATCCTCAACCATATCTTTAACAAAATAATATTACATCAATATGCTTGGTCTTGGAATTAAATGCTAGGTTATTAGCTAGGTAGATCACACTTTAACTGTCACAATAAATTGTCATTGCACCTTGTTTTATTCTAATATCTGAACATAATCTCTTAAGCCAAATGACTTCTTTACAAGAATGAGTAGCTACCATATACTTAGCCTTAGTAGTGGACAGAGCAACCACAACCTATTACCCACTCATCCAGCTAATTACACCACCAAATAAAGTAAAACATATAAGCACTAGTGGATCTTCTTCTATCAACATCACCTACCTAGGTTGAAACCACATAACCACAAATACCAAGGGAATGCCCGTCTCCTATCAAATTACCATGATAACACAAGGAATACTCTAAGGTACTCCACAAAAATTTGAAGACTCATAACTGCATCCCAATGAACTCTACCAGGATTAGACATATATCTAGAAAGAATTCCCATTGCTTGGGCAATGTTTGGTCTAGTATAGACCATAGCATACATCAGTTTAATTCTAACTGCACTTTGGTAAGGCACTCTATGTTGAAATGTGCTGGATAACTGAGAAGGGGGGCGAATCGGTTGTCCCAAAAACTCAAACACTTTTGCACTTAAACATTAATCACTTGTCCACAGTTATTATGATTAAACAATAAATGCATGAAATCAGAAACTTAAACACAGATGCAACATTAAACACAATAGACACCATATTTTTATGTGGAAAACCCCAAGGTGAGGAAAAACCATGGAGAGGATTAGCTCTCAAAATATATTGCAATATTTGAAAAATGATGTTCAGGCTTGGTCACTCCACGGGCCTAGAACATATTGGCTCACTGCCATGAAGTGCAACTAGGTCTAGCAAGCTCAATGCCTCAACCCTAAACCTAGAAAGATTACAATGAGGGCTATTAAACCCTGAGGGCTATTAAACCCTACTAGCAGCTCACTACCAAGATCAACATCTTCTTTATGTCTGAGATTAATACAATGAAGTACAATAGTTCCTCTACTCTGCTCTGCCTTTCCACCTCTTTTCTTATCTACCCATCTTCACACAAGGACATCTTTTCCATGACTCAATTACAAGTATTTGTACACTTCATCAACCTTGGAATGATCATCAAGGTTGGCATTCCAATCATCAACCATTGGAACAATCTCCAAGGTCGGCATTACAAACATTTACAAAATAGGTCTTGACCTAATACAAAATTATGCTAAGGATTTGTAGTATAGACGTATGTGGATCACACCACGCCTTAGCTGGGACTCAAACATGATCTTCCACACCACAACATGCTTCCATAATCTTCAAGGGATCTCCGCAATCACTGGAATTAACCAAGTCGGCTAAGACTGGTTACACACTACGTTATCTCGGAATAATCTTCAAACATGATCTCAATTCCTTAACATAGACCAATGTAAAGGGAGGGAAATGATCAGGAGGTATCCACAAGCACATTGAAATCACCAGGAGCAACCGCACAAACTCAAACCACTTTATTCATGAGATTCTTCACAACTGAAGCACATTAAATTCACCGTCTTCAACTGTCATAAAAGAAAGATAGCTTGTGGACCACCAAAACATGAACCATTGCAATTATAGGTACTTATCATCATCCCAGACTTCCCTCTAGAACCATACACCAAAACACTTTAATGCAGAGGAATGTGGAGTAAAATACTTTCTCTCAGGAACCAGTGAATAATCAGAAAAAGTAGGTTTTACTCTAGTGAATGTAACTCACTCAAATATTCATACCAGAGGCTCAAACTCAGGATTTAGCATCTTCAGCCATGCTTCTAAATAAATTCAAATCCACATACCAAGATATTCATTCAACAAGAAATGTGAAGCAATCTTCTGGATTGTTCTTCAATATGCAACTCACCGTTTTCACTGTGATTCACTGTTTACTTTCTGATTCTTCTAGAGGGGCTAATTTTCTCAATATCCTCAACATATAAAGCTTCTGAACAAATAACAAAGTAGGATATAGTTGACACCAATGACAACAAAGATATGTTGACATCAATGACAACACCGATTAGGCACATACTTGCAACAATCTCCCCCTTTGTCATTGATGGCAACATATGATGTGAAAAACTGCAACAGCCATCAAGACAAGATTCTCCCCTATCTCTTTACACATATGCACTCTTTCTCTCTAATTTTTCCACATGATTTCTCTCCCCCTTTGACATCAATAGAAAAGGGCACATACTTGTACTCTTCTGCTCTGATCCAATCTCTCTTCTAAACTCTCTAACTACTCCCCCTGAGAAGTAGCCATAAAAGCATCAATCTGGATATGGAGAAGGGACTCTAAGCACCACTAGACTATTGCACTCTTGTGCATCTTAGTTTAGAGAAGGAGGGGTAATAACCCCTAACTTTTCTCTGAGATACTCAAAAGTATCCTTAGGTAGAGGTTTGGTGAAAATGTTTGCAATCTGGTCTTTTGTAGATACATATTCCAACTTGACTTCATTCTCTGTCACTTTTTCCCTCAGAAAGTGATATCTTATGGATATGTGCTTTGTCCTTGAATGCATTACTAGATTATTTGATATGTTTATGATACTTGCATTATCACAGAAGATTGCAATTGGATCTTCATACACAACTTTGATGTCCTTCAATGTCTGCTTCATCCATAACACTTGAGTACAACTACATGCTACTGCAATATATTCTACTTCTGCAGTGGACAAAGATATTGAATCTTGTTTCTTGCTTATCCAAGATACCAGCCTTTTTCCCAAGAAGAATGCACCTCCACTTGTACTTTTTCTGTCATCCACATCTCTGATCCAATCTACATCAGTGTATGCACTGAGAGTGAAATCATTGTCCTTTGGATACCATAAATCATAATCCATTGTGCCTTGCAAATATCTCAGAATTATCTTGACTGCCATCACATGTGACTCCTTAGGTTCTGCTTGAAATCTTTCCACAAGACAAACTGCATGCATTATGTTAGGTCTAGTTTGAGTCAGATACAATAATCCTCTAATCATAGATCTGTACCTTTTCTAGATCTGCCATAGGTGAATCATCATTTTTGCTCAACTTGCAACCAGTTATCATGGGAGTATTTACTAGTTTACAGTCTTCCATCCCAAACTTCTTTAACAACTCTTTCACATACTTAGACTGAGAAATGAAGATACCTTTATCTGATTGATTTATTTGTAGACCTAAAAAGAAATTCATCTCACGAAACATGGACATTTCAAATTCACTTTGCATTTCTCTAGCAAAAACTGTGCACATACCTTCATTGCCTCCAAAGATAATGTCATCAACAACGACTGCACCAATTAGGATTTCTTCATTATTGATCTTGAAATAGAGATTGTTGTCGATAGTACCCTTACTGAATCTTAACTGTATCAGATACTTATCCAACCTAGCATACAAGGCCATGGGGGCTTGTTTTAATCCATACGATGCCTTCTTCAATCTACATACCATGTCACCCTGATGTGATGACTGGAATCCTTCCAGTTGTTCAATATAGACTTCTTCCAATTCTCCATTCAAGAATGCAGACTTCACATCCATCTGATATACCTTAAAATCTTTGTAGGCTGCAAATGCCAAAAACATTCTTATAGCCTCAATCCTTGCCACTGGTGCAAATGTTTCCTCAAAATCTATTCCTTCAACTTGAGAGTATCCTTTGCATACCAACCTTGCTTTGTTTCTTACCACTTCACCTTTCTCATTCATCTTGTTTCTGAAGACCCACTTAGTGCCAATTACATTTTTATCTGTTGGTCTGGGAACAAGATCCCAAGTCTGATTCTTCTCTATCTGCATCAATTCTTCTTTCATAGCCTTTACCCAATTCTCATCATTGCAAGATTCATTCACAGACTTAGGTTCAATCTTGGAAATTAGATAGAAATTTACTTGTTCTTCTGCATCTCTTCTTCTGGTCAGGATTCCTTTGCTCTTATCTCCTATGATTTGATCTTCAGAATGATTAAGTTTTACATACCTTGGTGTCTTAGTATCACTTTGCGGAGCTTGTTCCTCTTTATCTGAGTTGTCTTCATGCTGCACCACTTCTGAAGCATTTGGTTTATCTAATTCATATCCACTTGATTATGGAGACCTCTCCTTGTTTTCATCGACTTTGACATTTACACTCTCAATGATCTTATTCAGCCTCTTATTATAGCACCAGTAGGCCTTTCTCTTGGTGGAGTAACCCAGGAAGATTCCTTCATCACACCTAGCATCAAACTTGCCTAGATCTTCTTCTCTTTTGATATAACATTTTCTACCAAAAGCTTTGAGATATTTCATAGTAGGAACTTTACCATACCACAATTAATAAGGAGTCATAGAACTGTTACCTTTGACTTGGACTTTGTTTAGGATATATATATAGAAGTGTGAATTGCCTCTCTCTAATATGCTTCCAGAAGATCAGCTTCCTTCATCATGGTTCTGGTAGCTTCTTCAACTATTCTATTTTTCCTTTCAACAACTCCATTTTGTTGTGGAGTTCTTGGTGCAGATAACTGTCTCTTTATCCCATGTTCTTCGCAAAAGAAATTGAATTCATTTGATGTAAACTCTCCTCCTCTATCAGACTTTAAACATTTGATCTTCAAATCCATCTCATTTTCAACCCTTTCTTTAAATGCCTTGAACTTATCTAGAGCTTCCGTTTTCTCTTTCAAAAAGGTAACCCAAGTCATTCTAGAGTAATCATCAATAAGCAACATGAAATACCTATCTCCTTGCAAACTTCTTACTTTGGTAGGTCCACACAAATTTGTATGCACTAGTTCCAGTAGTCCATCAACTGATTGGTCCTTGCTTTTGAAACTTGTTCTTGTCTGTTTCCCAAATTGACACTCCTTGCAAATAGGATTAGCAGGCTTCACAAGCTTAGGTAAATCTCTAACAGCCTATGTAGTACTTATCTTCATAATGTTATCAAAATTGATGTGACACAACCTTCTATGCCATAGCCAACTTTCATTAGTCTGAGCCAACAAACAATAGTTATCAATTCCTTTCAAGTGATAGATATTACCTTTGGTCTTCTTACCAGTTGCAATGACTATTCTGGAGCTTTTCTTGATCTTGCATCCATTGTCCTTGAAGCTTAAATCATGACCTTTGTCACACATTTGACCCACACTCAAAATATTGTGCTTTAATCCTTTCACATACAAGACATCTTTAGTATTATGCTTGCCATCAAAAGAAATAGATCCTTTTCCACAAATCTTACTAGTTGTATCATCTCCAAACCTAACCAGTCCATCATCATATCTTTCTAAACTCACAAACTTACTTTTGTCACCAGTCATGTGGTGAGAGCAACCACTATCAATAACCCATTCATCTTTGTCTTCAACAACCTGAGCAACCAAAGCACTTTCCACTGGTTTTTCTTCCTTCACCTAGCTAGCAGGATTAGTAGACACAGATTCTTCCTTAATAGCAATAAACAAGCATTCATTACCAGAAGTAATAGCATTGTCTGGTTCACCATTGTCTGATACTCCATCATCATCAAAATCTTCAACATAATAACATTTCTTTTGGATCCTAGGTCTGTTCTCATATCTTTTTCTATTTCTTTCAATTCTTTTAGGGCATCTGGAAGCAAAGTGGCCTACTTTACCACAGGAAAAACATTTAGAAGGTAATTTACCTTTAAACTTACCAAATCCTTTTTGCACTTTATCCACAAAGTTGGCTTCAATTTCATCAAACTCATCATCGGATTCTACCTTGTACTTTTCTGATCTAGAGGTTTTTCCAGAAGTACTGGCTTTGAAGGCAGTCTTGACTTTTGGTAGGGCATCACCAAACTCTCTCATTTCAAAGGAAATAAGCTTACCAAGTAACTGATCTCTATCAATAGCTTTTACTTGCATAAATTCTTCAATTACAGCTACCTTGTGACTATAGGACTTTGGTAATGATCTGAGAATTTTCATCACAACTTCCTTATCACCGAGAATCCCCCCCATACCTTTTATCCCGGTGACAAGTTCATCAACTCTTTGCATAAAGGCTATTATGTTTTCATCTTCATTCATCTTTAAACTCTCATATTTCACTTTCAGTCTTTGTAGCTTGGCATCCTTCACAGAATCATCTCCTTCATACAATTTTTTCAGCTTCTCCCATACCTCATTTGTAGTTTCAAGATCTAGAACTTTTGTTAGAACTAAGTCATTTAATGAACTTAATACAGCATCTTTTGCTTTGACATCCACCTCATATTCTTTGATTTCATCTTCAGTCATCAAACCATTTTGAGGCATGGTGTATTTTGCTTCTGCATCTTCCCATACTTCGTAACCAAGACAAAGAAGATGGCTTTTCATTTGTAACTTCCAAAGAGCATAATTTGTCCCATCAAAATGTGGTGCTTCCTTCTTATAAGACATTTTGGATCTTCCTCAAGCTGTTAGATTTTCTTCAGAGGAACCTTGCTATGATACCAATTGTTGAAATGCACCAGACAACTGAGAGGGGGGGTGAATTAGTTGTCCCAAAAACTCAAACACTTCTGCACTTAAACATTAATCACTTGTCCACAGTTATTATGATTAAACAATGAATGCATGAAATTAGAAACTTAAACACAGATGCAACATTAAACACAAGAGACACCAGATTTTTATGTGGAAAACCCCAAGGTGGGGAAAAACCATAGAGAGGATTAGCTCTCAAAATATATTGCAATCTTTAAAAAATGATGTTCAAGCTTGGTCACTCCATGGGCCTAGAACATACTGGCTCACTGCCATGAAGTATAGCTAGGTCTAACAAGCTCACTGCCTCAATCCTAAACCTAGAAAGATTACAATGAGGGCTATTAAACCCTACTGGCAGCTCACTGCTAGGCTCACTGCCAAGATCAACATCTTCTTCATGTATGAGATTAATACATTGAAGTACAATAGTTCCTCTGCTCTGTGATGCCTTTCTACCTCTTTTCTTATCTACCCATCTTCACACAAGGACATCTTTTCCATGACTCAATTACAAGTATTTGTACACTTCATCAACCTTGGAATGATCATCAAGGTCGGCATTACAATCATCAACCATTGGAACAATCTCCAAGGTCAGCATTACAAACATTTACAAAATAGGTCTTGACCTAATACAAAATTATGCTAAGGATTTGTAGTATAGATGTATGTGGATTGTAGATGTTGAAAAATGAAAACTAATGAATCTACAACAAAATCAAAACATTCACAACATCACATCAATAGAGTTCATTCCTAAATGAATACTTATTGCATAAATCTAATACAAAACCATGAAAACTAAATATAAGCATTCAAAAGAACAGTAAACTCCATTGTTACCTATCACCAAGATCTTGATTAATGCGTTTATGCTCTCAGATTTTTCATATGCACACAAATACGACAAGAAGCTATGGTGAACAGAAAGATTATGCTCCAGTATCAATTCTCTATCAATTCTCTGTATCAATTTTGTCTATCCATGGTGAGAAGAAAAGAGGGTTTAAATAGATGCCTCATGGAATCAAATTCAAATTGTGCCAGAAGATTTGAATTAAATGCAGAAATGGATAAATGGACATTTGTCCATATTGCCAGGTCTATTTTTGAAAGAAATAAATAGAGTGTTCATGAAGTAGTGGGATTTTAGGATTTTATGGAGAAAGTGGGATTTGTGCATTAAATATGCAACAGAGGAGATTAAATGAGTTTATAAATGAAAATAAAAATTACGCAGTGGATATTTTAATAATAGAGTATGCATGTAATGGATAAATGATTTTATTATTTTAATGATTTAAATGATTAGAGGAAATTATTAAATGAATTAATTAAATAGATGATAATATCTATTTAATTAATAGAAGAAAAATAGAGGAAAGAATATAGTAAATTAATTAAATAGATAACAATATCTATTTATTTAATAGAAGAATAATAGTATGCAGCATTAAATGAATTAATTAAATAAATAAAAATATCTATTTAATTAATAGAAGAAAAGTAAGATGATTATGAGGACAAATTTAAGTGTCTACATGGATCACGCCATGCCTTAGCTGGGACTCAAACATGATCTTCCATGCCACAACATGCTTCCATAATCTTCAAGGGATCTCCACAATCACTGGAATTAACCAAGTCGGCTAAGACTAGTTACACGCTACGCTATCTGGGAATAATCTTCAAACATGATCTCAATTCCTTAACATGGACCAATGTAAAGGTAGGAACATGATCAGGAGGTATCCACAAGCATGTTGAAATCACCAGGAGCAACCGCACAAACTCAAACCACTTTATTCATGAGATTCTTCACATCAGAGCACACGAACTTCACTATCTTCAACTGTCATAAAAGAAAGAAAGCTTGCGGACAACCAAAGCATGAACCATTGCAATTGTAGGTACTTATCATCATCCCAGACTTCCCTCTAGAACCGTAGAGCAAAACACTTTAATGCGGAGGAATGCAGAGCAAAATACTTTCTCTCAGGCACCAGTGAATAATCAGAAAAAGCAGGTTTTACTCTGTTGAATGTAACTCACTCAAATCTTCATACCGGAAGCTCAAACTCAGGATTTAGCATCTTCATCCATGCTTCTAAATAAATTGCAATCCACAGACCAAGATCTTCATTCAACAAGAAATGCAGAGCAATCTTCTGGACTGTTCTTCAATATGTAACTCACTGTTTTCACTGTGATTCACTGTTTACTTTCTGATTCTTCCATAGGGGCTAATTTTCTCAATATCCTCAACATATAGAGCTTCTAAACAAATAAAAAAGTAGGATACAGTTGACACCAATGACAACAAAGATATGTTGACATCAATGACAACACCGATTAGGCACATACTTGCAACACTCTACTCATGTCTTCCATCTCCAATGGGGATGTTGGATGTTGTGTTCAGAAGATAAATTCATTCCAACTGTAAGAGGAACACACAATGGTCTACAATCCTACATTTTAAACCTTTCTTAAACTGAACTGACATACTTACTCTGGCCAAGCCATAGTTTTATGTTCACTCTATCTCTTTTGATTTCCATCCCAAGAATATGTTTAGCTGCACCAATATCTTTCACTTCAAATTTAGTTGCAAGTTGAGACTTTAGTTCTGAAATCATTCATTTCCCTTTAACAATAAATAGCATATCATCAACATATAATCAATAAACAAGAAACAATCACCATCAAATTTATAGTAAACACAATGATTTGATTTTGAACGCTCCAATCCCAAACTCAATACAAATGTATCAAGTTTATGGTACCACATCCTAAGACTTTGTTTGAGGCCATACAATGATTTCTTCAATTTACAAACAAAATTACTTTTACCTAAATCACTACATAGTGTTTTGGCTATGTCATATAAATATCCTCCTCTGAATCACCATGAAGGAATGTCATTTTCACATCCATTTGTTCAACCTCTAGATCATAAGATACAGAAATAGAAAGCAAGAATCTAGAATGGATATCATTTTTGCAATAGGAGAAAATATCTCACCGTAATCAACACCGTCAACCTAAGAGTAAACTTTCACAACCAACCATACTTTGTATTTTACAATACCTCCATCTGAACCAATCTTTTTCTTGAACACCCATTTATAACCAACAAGTTTTCATCCTTGAAGCAATGGTGCTAGATCCCATGTATCATTCTTTTTCAAAGCTGCCATTTCTTCATCCATGTACAATCTTTCAGGATTCTACATCATTCATACCTACCACCTCTTCTACAAATCTTGGTTCATCCATGTTAGTATTTAAATAAAAAATAAGTATCCAATAATCAGGTGAATGCCTTTCAGGTGGTTGTCTATGCCTTATAGACCTTTGAACAAGCTAAGTTGAAGGTTCTTCCTCCTCTTCTAAAGATTCAGAGCTAGATGAGCTTTCCTCAACTTCTTGTCTATCTAGGGGCCTTGATTCAACTCTATTAGGCATAGAAGGAAGTTGAATCATATCTTTTTGTTCACTTTGTTCTCACTGCAATGTAATAGAAGAAGGATTAGTTTCTCTAAAAATAACACTTCTACTTTATATTACCTTCTGTGTAATAGGTTCCTAAATCTTGTATCCTTTCACACCATAAATATACCCAGTGAAGATACATTTCACATCCTTGTTTTCCAACTTTGTTCACTTCTCCTTTGGAACATGTGCATATGCCTCACAACCAAAAAATCTAAGATGTCTTAATGAAGGCTTGTGACCTGACCACACCTCCATAGGTGTTTTATCAACAAGAGCTGATCTAGAAGACCTATTAATTATGTAGAAAGTAGTGGAAACAACTTCATCCCAAAACCTTTATTCTAGACCAACACCACTAAGAATACTCCTAGCCTTCTCCATCATTGTCCTCTTCATTATTTCTACAACTTCATTATGTTGTGGAGAATACAGAGTCATCTTTTGTCTTTGAATACCACAATCATTAAAAAATCTATCAAAATTGTTAGAGAAAAATTCAATGCCATTGTTAGTCCTCAAACATTTTATTTTTGTTCCAATCTGCAACTCAACCATGGCTTTAAATTCTTTAAATCGAATGAAAACTTCATATTTACCCTTTAGAAAGTATACCCATGTCCTTCTGCTATAATCATTAATAAATGAAACATAATATGTGGACTTTCCAATGAAAGGAATGTCTATAGGACTAAACATATCAGAATGAATAAGATACAGTACACCACAAGATTTATGGGAACTCAAGTAAAACTAAACGCAATTTTCTTTACCATAAATACAATGCTCACATAAATCGAAATCAAAATTACAATCAGTCAAACCTTCAACAAATTCTTTATTTTTCAAGGTCCTTAGACCCTTTTCTCCCATGTGGCGTAACCTCTTGTGCCATACCATAGTCTTCTTTTCAGGTAATTTTTATTCAGAATAAAGAGCACCCTTAGGTACCCAGAAGCCACAACCATCCACTAAAGAGGAAACTCACTTTTTCCAACGATGTAGTCCTAGAAGTACTATTGCATTCAATCATGTATGCATCAAGCTTATACAATGTGCCAAAACTAACACCTCTAGCGATCACCATAGCGCATCTAACCATCTTGCATCTTGCATCAGAAAAGGCTACCTGCACACCTGCATCTATTAGTTTGCTCACACAATTATAAATTTCACGCTAACCCAAGGATATGCAACACACCATTAATCTTTTTTACTGTAACATTAGGAAATATGATTTTAAATTTACCATGAACAACAATATATAAATAAGAATTATCACCCAAGTACATCTTACCTCCATCAAATTCTTCATATTTAGAAAACCAATCTCTATTAGAGGTCATATGAAAAGATGCACCTAAGTCAATTAACCATGCATCATTACCTACATGAGTGGACAAAGATTTAATGAAAACATCACTGTCTTCCTTCTCAGACTCAGAATTAGAATCAAATTTATTCTTTTTCTTCTTATTTTATTCTTTGCACTCCTTACAAAAGTGTCCAGGCTTATTTCAATTCCAACAAATAACTTTGGACTTGTTGGGAATTAAGGTGTCTCAACCTTGGCAATTCTTTGCATTTGTAATGTTTGCATTTATTATTTAATTGCCTATGTTGTAAATATGTGGAAATTCCATATTGTCATGTTGTGGGATGTGGCACGGTGATGTGTTAATCCTACATGGAATATGACAACTTGATATTTTATCCTCACATGAGGAGATAGGCATCCCACTTAGTGGTACGAATATTCTGCCATGTGTCGGCATCTTTCATGTTGTGTAAGGAATGTTTGACCGAAACGGTTATGACGGATTCCTATGACGAATCTATGACATGTAAGAGTCAGAAATAGAAGGTTGTAAGATAGGTGATGACATGTGTCATGAAGCATCTTTGAATGAAGCATATTTGGGTGCCCCAAGGTGGAATATGACATGTTGTAAGAGAATATGCTATTTATAGCATGTGTATGACAGATTCTCTTACAGTTGTAAGTTGTAACCGCTATGACAGATTCTATGACGATCGTAACTATTGTAAGAGCATCTGTCATAGCCCAATTTGGAAATAGGTGACCTATTTGGAATGGGAGTTGTGGACAAGTGTCAGGTACATTTTACAATGTTGACCAAGTGTCCTTAGGCGTTGGTTTTGGTCCAAGAAGCCATGTTGGATGCCCATCCCAAGAAAGGTCCAATATTGTCTTGAATGTTCTATATAAACAGGTGCTTGGAGATGGAGTTTGTATCACAAGTTCACAGGTACTGTTATGCTACCGGATTGACTTCAGACACAAGTGTCAAAGACCATTGAAGCTTGCATTGCAAGTGTATTGTAAACATTCTTTCAGATTTGTTAATACATTGTGCAGGTTTCTGAGTGTGGGATTTTTCACTTGATAAGGGTTTTCCCCACCGTAAATCTTTGTCTCTCTTCTTCTATCTACTTTCTGGCTCTTGTGTTTTGCTGCAATATCTCATGTTAATGATTTAATATTGTTGTAATAGTTAGGATAAATTTGAATTTGCATAGCCATCTCCTCATTAGATTAGTGTAGGAAGCGATTTCTGCACACCTAGCTTCCTTTCAGTTGGTATCAGAGCTTGATCACCTTTGGTCCTAGTTGTTGGGTAGGGGTTTTTTGAGCTAATCTTAGGTTGAGTGGGAGTCTGTGCAGAGCATTCTATATCTTGTTGCAGCAAGGAGATGGTAGGCACATCCGAAAGATTTGAAGTAGAGAAATTCAATGGCAGTAATTTCGAGCTATTGAAGCTCAAGATGGAAGACATGTTAGTTGACCGAGACCTTTGGGATAGTGTGAATGGAACTAAACCAGCTGCAATGTCACAAGATGACTGGGATCTTAAGTATCAGAAGGCTAAGGGTCTCATAAGACTTAGTCTTGCCGATTCTATGTTGTTAAATGTCCATGAGGAGACTATTGCAAAACTACTTTGGAAGAAGTTGGGGGATGTGTATCAAGCCAAATCCCTAGTTAATAATTTTTTTTTGAGAAAGAAGTTGTATTCTCTTCGAATGGAGGACGAAGGATCCGTTGCTAAACATATGAATGCCTTCAACATGCTGGTTGCACAATTAACATCTATTGGTGTAAAGATGGAGGAGGAGGATCGGTGTATGACCCTGCTTTGTTCTCTACCAGACTCATGGGATCATCTTGTCATGGCAATCGGAAGCACCACATCAACATTCAAAATGGAAGAGGTGGTTTCTTTGCTGTTGTCTGAAGAGATGCAGAGAAAGTCTTCTGAGGCAGCCAAAGAGGCCCTTGTAGTTTGTGGAAGACCCAAGGAGAAAGGGAAGAAGAAGGACAAGAAAGCTGAGAAGGGTAGATCCAAATCTCGTGGGAGATCCAAATCTCCTAGAAAGTCCAAGGCTCTTTGTTGGAATTGTGGCAAGACCGGGCATTTCTGAAAGGAATACAAAAAGGAGAAGAAGAAAAAGAAGAAATCTCCTAATTCAGATTCTGACAAATCACAAGATGATGGTGATGCTTTCATTGCAGTCCTGGCAACCCATGCATCTGATGATGTGTGGCTAATCAACTCTGATGCATCATTCCACATGACCTTGCATCGAGACTGGTTCACTAAGTATTAGGAGTTCGATGGTGGAAAGGTATATCTGGGTGATGACTCTCATTTGAAGATTGTTGGTCGTGGAAGAGTCTCTATCTGATTCCCTGATGGTTGAGTGAAGGGGATCTCTGGGGTTATGCACATCCCAGGCTTAGCACGGAACTTGCTTTCTGTAAGTAGTTTGAATGATGCAGGTGTGCAGGTTGTCTTTTCAAAAGAAGGATGTAAGATGACTAGAGGATCTATGGTGCTTGCTAAGGGTACTTGGAGAGGTACTCTGTTTTAGTTGGAAGCATGCATTTCACAATGCAATAGTTCTTCTGACTCAAGGAAGAGGGCAGCAGTCACTTCATCCCCACCATTTGAACGAGTAGTGAAGAAATCTGTTGTTTCTAATCTTGATGGTTGTAATCATGCATTGAAAGGTAAACTTCCTATAGAAAAGACAATGTTATGGCATAAGAGATTTGGCCACATTGGTGAGAAGGGTCTACGTACCCTGAAAAATAAGAACCTTGTTGAGGGGTTAGATGATTGTAATCTTGAGTTCAACTTTTGCGAACATTGCATTTATGGAAAACAAAACCGTGTTCAGTTTTACTCGAGTTCTCATAAGTCTTGTGGTGTGTTGGACCTTATTCATTCTGATGTGTTTGGTCCTGTTAATGTTCCTTCGTTATCAAAATCTGTATACTTTTTATCTTTTATAGATGATTACAGTAGAAGGACATGGATTTATTTCCTCAGAAGCAAATCTGAAGTCTATAGCAAGTTTAAGGAGTTTAAAGCCTTTGCTGAAAATTAGACTGGTAAAAAGATTAAATGCTTGAGAACTGACAACGGTGGTGAGTTCTGTTCTACAGAATTTGATAAGTATTGCAAGGAACTTGGGATTGAAAGGCATAAGACAACTCCATACACCCCGCAGCAAAATGGAGTTGCAAAGAGGATGAACAGGACACTGATGGAGAAGGCTAGGAGTATGCTTAGTGGAGCTGGTCTAGAACAAAAGTTTTGGGCTAAACCTGTTACCACTTCTTGCTATCTGGTAGAAAGCGTTCAGTAAGGCATCTTCATGTTTTTGGTTGTGTGGCATATGCACATGTGCCTAGGGAGAAGCAGTCAAAGTTGGAGAACAAAGTTGTTAAGTGTATCTTCATTGGCTATGGTGTTGGTGTGAAAGGATACAAGCTTTGGGACCCCGTGGTTGAAAAAGTGTTGTATAGCAAAAGTGTCATCTTCAGAGAGCTTACACCTTCTTCCACTATTTTGCAGCCAGAAGAAAAAGAAAAGAAAGAGGATGTTGTTCAGTTTCCTCTCACCCCTGAGAAGACTAAACAGAAGGACAATGTTGGACCTGATGATGAGGAGAGCTCTAGCAGCTCTGAAAGCTCAGATGAAGAAGCTGAACCTCAACCTCAGCTCTTAAGGAGGTCTACACGGATAAGAAAGCAACCTGAAAGGTTTGGTTTTACATTGCTTGATTCTAGTTGTGCTTATGCTTTAATCACTAACAATGATGAACCTAGAACTATATCAGAGGCTTTGGATATGAAGGATGTAGGTTCCTAGAAGGAGGCCATGGAGGAAGAAATGGCTTCTTTGGAAAAGAATCAAACTTGGGACTTGGTGCCTTTGCCTCCTGAACGGAAACCCGTTGGATGCAAATGGGTGTTCAAGAAGAAAATTGGTGCAGATGGCAGTGTTGAGAAGTATAAGGCTAGATTGGTTGCAAATGGGTATTCACAAGTGGAGGGTATAGATTATGGTGAGATGTTCTCTCTCATTGCAAAGCTGACATCCATTCAATTCCTGTTGTCTCTCGTAGCAGCTTATGACTTGGAGGTAGAGCAGATAGATGTGAAGACAACTTTCCTTCATGGTGATTTGGAGGAAGAAATCTACATGTCACAGCCAAAGCATTACATGGTGAAATGTAAAGAAAATTTGGTTTGCAAACTTAATAAGTCTTTGTATGGTTTGAAGCAATCCCCTAGGAGATGGTATTTGAAGTTTGATGCCATTGTGTTGTCAATTAGATTTGTGAGATCGAAATCGGATCACTATGTGTATTATAAATTTGATGGTGATCATATTCTTATTGTTGCACTGTATGTTGATGATATGTTTCTCATTGGGAAGGGTAAGAATATGATTTCTAATTTTAAATCTCAGTTGTCAGCACAGTTTGAAATGAAAGATTTAGGGGCAGCCAGTTACATTCTAGGAATGGAAATTAGAAGAGATAGAACCAACATAAAACTTTGGTTAAGCCAGAGTAAGTATGTGAAGACCGTGTTGGACAGATTCAACATGGTAGATTGTAGACCATTGTGTGTTCCTATTTCTTTGAGGACAAATTTGTCTATTGAGGATTGTCCAAAATCTCCTAGTGAGGTGGAGGACATGAGCAGAGTACCTTATGCTAGTGTTGTTGGCAGTTTGATGTATGCTATGGTCTACACAAGACCAGACATTGCCCAAGTAGTGGGAGTCCTTAGTCGATTTATGGCTAATCCTGGATGGGTTCATTGGGATGCAGTTAAGAGAGTGTTCAAATATTTTAGGGGTACTTCTAAGTATTCCATTTTCTATCATGGTAATGTTTCAAGACCTCCACATTCTGTTGATATTCGTGGATTTGTGGATTCAGATTGGGCAGGTGACATTGACAACAGGAGATCCACCAGTGCTTATGTTTTTATACGGTTTGGTGGTGCTATTAGTTGGATGAGTAAGTGACAACCTGTTGTTGCTTTGTCCACAATAGAAGCTGAGTATATGGCATCAACTCATGCTTGTAAGGAAGCCATTTGGCTTAAGAGATTGTGTTCAGATATTGGTGTTGATGCAGGTCAGATCACGATTAGTTGTGATAGTCAAAGTGCAATTTGCCTTGAAAGAATCCAACTTTCCATGCTAGAACCAAGCACATTGATGTTCAATTTCACTTCGTGAGAGACATGGTTGAGGATGGAAAGGTAAATTTGGAGAAGGTAGATACTTTGAAGCATGTTGCAGATGCATTGACGAAACCAGTAAGCACAGAGAAGTTCAGATGGTGTTCAGAGTCTATGGGCCTCTTGGCCTATAGCAGTTAAATCCTATTTTTCTATTGGCTCTTACAAGGTGTTTGGCAAGTGGGAGAATGTTGGGAATTAAGGTGTCTCAACCTTGGTAATTCTCTACATTTGTAATGTTTGCATTTATTATTTAATTGCCTATGTTGTAAATATTTGGAAATTCCATATTGTCATGTTGTGGGATGTGGCACGGTGATGTGTCAATCCTACATGGAATATGATAACTTGTTATTTTATCCTCACATGAGGAGATAGGCATCCCACTTAGTGGTAGGAATATTCTGCCATGTGTCGGCATCTTTCATGTTGTGTAAGGAATGTTTGACCGAAACGGTTATGACGGATTCCTATGACGAATTTATGACATGCAAGAGTCAGAAATAAAAGGTTGTAAGATAGGTGATGACATGTGTCACGAAGCATCTTTGAATGAGGCATATTTGGATGGCCCAAGGTGGAATATGACATGTTGTAAGAGAATATTCTATTTATAGCATGTGTATGACAAATTCTCTTACAGCTATAAGTTGTAACCGCTATGACATATTCTATGACGGTCGTAACTGTCGTAAGAGCATCTGTCATAGCCCAATTTGGATATAGGTGACCTCTTTGGAATGGGAGCTGTGGACAAGTGTCAGGAACATTCTACAATGTTGACCAAGTGTCCTTAGGCATGGGTTTTGTTCCAAGAAGCCATGTTGGACGCCCATCCCAAGAAAGGTCCAATATTGCTTTGAATGTTCTATATAAACAGGTGCTTGGAGATGGAGTTTGTATCACAGGTTCACAGGTACTGTTATGCCGCCAGATTGACTCTAGACACAAGTGTCAAAGACCATTGAAGCTTGCATTGCAAGTGTATTGTAAACATTCTTTCAGATTTGTTAATACATTGTGCAGGTTTTTGAGTGTGGGGTTTTTCACCCGATAAGGGTTTTCCCCACCGTAAATCTTTGTCTCTCTTCTTCTGTCTACTTTCTGGATCTTGTGTTTTGCTGCAATATATCATGTTAATGGTTTAACATTGCTATTATAGTTAGGATAAATTTGAATTTGCATAGTCCTCTCCTAATTAGATTAGTGTAGGAAGCGATTTCCACACACCTAGCTTCCTTTCAGGACTTTCTAGGATATTTGGATCTCCCCTTGGACTTGGATTTGTCATGCTTCTTTCTCTTCTTGCCTTTTTTCTCAGGTCTTCCACAAACATTCAAGGCCTCTTTGGCACCAATGGACACCCTCCTCCTCATTTCTTCAGGAAGAAAAGAACTCACAATATCTTTAACTTTTAAGACAACAGAAGTACTCCCAATAGCCATAACAAGAGAATCCCATGAATCAAGCAAAGAACAAAGCATGATCTAACATCTCTCCTCCTCATCCATTTTTACAACAACTAATTCCAATTGAGACACCAACATATTGAATGCTTCTAGGTGGTCTTCAATTCATCCACCCTCTTCCATTCTCAAGGAATACAACTTCTTCCTCAAGAAAATCTTATTCACTAAAGATTTGGCTTGATATATCTCACCAAGTTCTTCCATTATTTCTTTGCAGATGACTTTCCATGGACATTGATTGAATCGGAGTCTACCAAACACAATATAATTAGACCCTTGGCTTTACGATCCATAACATCATATTGAGTAGAAAAAGTAGCATCTAGATGCCTTGAAACATTCTCATCAATAGCATCCCATAGATCTCAATTAATTAACATATCTTCCATCTTCAGATTCCACATCTCAAAATTGTTACCAAAATATTTCTCTACCTATATTCTTCCTAATGTGCTCTCCATCTAAAAATTTCTACAACAAGATCACAAAGTATCTTCTGCACAAGCTCCCACTCAAAACTGGATTAGTTAAAAAAAACCCAACAAATCACAACTGAAGCCAAAGGTGATCAAGCTTTGATAGAACTTGTAAGGAAGCTAAAGTAGTGGAAAAAATTCCTACACTAATCTTGAGAGGAGGGTTATGCAAAACTTTTCAAATATTTACAATAGTTACATAAATTATACATAAATAAACATAAACAAGAATCATATCACAACACAATGATTTACATGGAGAAAACCCTTTCGGGAGAAAAACCCCACACTCCAAAAGTATCCTGATATATTATTCATAAATCTTAACAATATTGCAATATACTTGCAGAGCAAGCTTTCACAAGAGTATCACCAACTAGAGATCTGGAGGCAACTCAACATCTATAAGACTCTCACACACAACCTCCATCTCAAGCACCTAATATATATGAGATACAATACATGAAACCATCAAACAATAATTACAAAACCATGAGCTAAAACAACCCAAAAGTGATGCTCAAATCCTTAGGGTTACATTATCTCTAATCAAAGATGCCTCATGATATTTCATAACATGCATCAACATGTGTATCCCCCCTTACAACTCTTTTCTATAACCAACACGTTTTTACATTTCCAACATGGGAGGCTCAACTTTTGGAGGCCATAACTTTTGATCCAGGAAGTCGATTGGGCCCAATTTTTTTTAATTGAAGAGATCGAAGAGATCTACGCACTAGTCACCACCTATGGTAGTGCCGGACAACCTAGAATTTTATTTTGGCAAAAAACAATCCTATAGCCCCAAAATTGAGTTTATTCAATTTTATAACCAAAAAATTGCACATTTTGTAATTTGCAAGGTTGAGACACATTTCCTAACAATACCATCCACCACCTATTTGAGAATTTTTTTAATATCAATAATGATTGCACCAATGGATAGGGAATCTTTTGCAATTCAATGCAAGGTGTTCATTAGTTTTTGGATCTATAAAAATAGCACAAATTTTGTCTTTTGCTATCTATGTTTTTGACTTCATCATAGGATAACTTTGTTGCATAAAATTGGCAACATGACTCCCTATGTGTTTGCCACCAATGGATTTGACCTATCACCAAATCAACTTGCTTCATCATTGCTTTTAATGTATTCATAAATAATGTGTGGTGGGGGTTTGATGTTGATGCCCTCAATATTTTGACTAAGTCTACAATTTGAGTGTTTTTGCTCTACTTTCCTTAATAGATATTGTTGGCTTTGTGGAGGGTTTACATGAAGTGTTGGAGGATATTTATGTGGTATATGATTTTCTTCTGGAAATTCATTTTTCACATTAGGCTTAGGGTTAGGTTCATAGGAGTTACTATGAAAAATTAAGAAAAATAAGAATTTATTCTACAAAATATATTTTTCTTAATTTATTCTTTGACATGGCATTATGAAAAATGTAGAGAGAGGGCTTGCAAATGATTCTAGTGACCAAAACATGCTCATATAATAACACAAATCATATTTTGAGGTTTTTGAGGCTTTGGGTGATGGCAAACCTTTAACCTATGATCTATTTTTACTTTTATAGGGTAATGATATAACACGTGCTTGTTTTAATGTGTATGTGTTATAACACATGCATTGCCAAGCCATAACACATATTCATTATTCTTTTATCACATTTTAAATAACATGCAATGTTTATCCAAAAATGGCACTTTTGGCCACTTTTGGTCCCTCAACTTGGTCTAGAAACCCATGTGTTAAAATTGTTATGCACTATTGACATCATTACTACTTAAGTTAAAAATACTACATAAAATATCAAATTCAACCCAAAAAAATAGTTGTATTATGATAACTTGTAGTTAGGTGATGCATTTCACACAAAACTAAAACATATTCAACCAAAAATCTTTTGGTTGAATATGTTTTGGCCGAAACCAACTAGATGGTAGCAACTGTGGTAATTTAGCCCCTTGTTTTTACAAACTTTTTCAAACTCCATCTTTCAGTCAAATATTTTATGAAATTCTACATGTTAAAATATTTGTAAAATCTTCTTAATATATTGGTTTTATATTTTCCACTCATATAATTAATTATCTTAAAATTTTAATTACAAAGTTTAAATTGTGTTCTTTATATTACCAAAAATAAAAATATAGAAGTTTATATCATCACTTGTCATGAGTTTCCATAGCTCTCCAAATGTTGATATCTTATGCTAAATTATCTATCATAAGTATTAGAAAATATTTCAAATGTTGATATCTCGTGTTGAGTTATCTATCATAAGTATTAGAAAATCTTTTAAATGTTGATATCTCATGCTACTTGTCATCAATATTCAAAATATTGAGGCCAACCTACCTCAATGTGAAATATTGCATTCTAATAACCCTAATTTCTAATTTTGTCAAGTTGATGAAGTAATGTCCTCTTTATGGTCTCAAGATTTAATGATTAATATATGTAGAAAAAACATGTTAATCCACATTAAAAAAAACTCCATGAAAAATTGTGCCAAAACATAAAATAGTACGATGCTGAAAATAATTTTTTTCATGGTCATAAAAATCACTATAATGTTTGCTAACATGCAAACCCAACACGTCATGCAAACATAATAATCTATCAAATTAGTGTAGTATCTCTCAAAATGATGCATCAACCACTTATTTAAACATCACATAAAAATCTACACAACCTA
This sequence comes from Cunninghamia lanceolata, assembly GCA_027924645.1. Classification (NCBI taxonomy): domain Eukaryota; kingdom Viridiplantae; phylum Streptophyta; class Pinopsida; order Cupressales; family Cupressaceae; genus Cunninghamia; species Cunninghamia lanceolata. The sequence goes on along the minus strand of BSBN01000194.1, from coordinate 14,618,477 downwards.
AGACAAACATGTCTTTGACAAATAAAATCTTGGAAAGAGTAATCTCTAGGTATCACCAACTAAGATATCCTAAAATATTGTAAAAATTTATGTTTATGCTAAGATATTTATATCCTTACAACCTTTTAAATATCCACAAAACCCACACCATCGACATAAATGTCAACAAAAGACCATCCAATCATTAACTAGATCTATGAAATTTAACAAACATATCAAAAATAGTGATCAATTTCACAACTCTAATCTTGAATAATGATTGTACTATTGTCCTACTTTAGCCATAGGACAAAATAGCCTAGAATCCCCAAAACTTGCAGAAAATCCCCAAAATCCTAAGTGTTTTTCCTTAGCACAATTTTCACTATTAGCGAATTTAGGAGTTTACGAACCTGTCGATTCACCGATGGCAGAAGTCGTTGGTGGGCAAAGGAAAGAGAAGATGTCAGAAAAAATAAGAAAGATTAATTTCTCATCGGTGAACTTAGTGGTTCACAAACTGAGAAGTTCACCAATTGAGAGGTTCACCGATTGGTCAAATCACTGACAAGCAAGGAAGACAAAGAAAAAGAATCAGGAAAAGCTAAGCAGAGTGGTTTGTGAACTAAGAAGTTCACCGACTGAGAGGTTCACCAATAGGGCAACTCATCGATAAAAGTAAAGGAGGCGAGGTGAAAGACAAGTGCAAATCAAATTGTTGACAGTTCGCTAGGTTTGAGAACCTGTGAACTCGCTGAGAAGGAGGAGGGTGGTTCATGGAGGCTTCCAATTGTTGATGAAATTAAAGGAAGAGGATAGGAGAAGGAGAAAAGAGTTAAGTTTGGTGAGAAAGGTGGTTTGTGAGCTGACAGGTTTGTTGATCTCCATTTTCATTGATGATGGGCAAAGGAAAAGAAGAAAAGCAAGTAAAGGAGGATCAAACTAAGGGGAGCCAAAGAGAGTCATCAGTGAACCACTTGGTTCATTGACCTAAGAGTTCATCGATATAAAAAGAACCTGATAAATCAAAATATGGGAATATAAAGATTGATTAAGGCCAAAAATCAAAATATTAAAAGGTGCCAAATTAAAATAAAAAGTCAACACTTTTTAAAGTGTTGTAAAAGCTTCATAAAAGGCACATGTATTTCCACAAATAATGTTATTGTTGCAGGTTAAGATCAAATGCAAGTAGTTGGAACAGTGCAAATATTTAATGCACCAGTACCAGAGATGGATGAAGTGGATGAGATAGTGTGTGCAGGTATCCCAGATAGATGTTGGTATATATGAAAAGTGGGAATGATGATGTTGAGGTAATGTTTTAGATAGATTCAATCAAACCCTCCTTTCACATATAATCATTCAAGGACATAAACCGAGTTAAGTCACTTCTCTTGCAAGAGGACTCAGCTACATGTTTGGTGTCACTTTGAGATGATAATGAAAGTTGGAATGTATTGATAAATTTGTTAAACCCTAATCTGATTAAGCCTTAGACCCTAATTATGTGAAATCGTATACAGACGAACGAAACACGATAAATTATCACACAGAAAGGCACTAAATGTAGATTAGAAACATACCAGGATTCAAATTTTAGAAAGAAAAAACTTCAAGGACACTAGGGCGGGCACCCTAATCCAACAGACCACTTTTTCCATAGATTTGGAACTGTAAGATGATGAAGACTGCAACCTGCTTCAGAGTTTCTGACAATAGCAATTGAGAGGACACAGGGGTGGGTGCCCTTGTCTAGAAGGGAATATTCTCTACTATTGTCTTTAGATCTTGAATCTTTATCCTCTACCCTGATCTCTTACAACTCCTCTCTGCAAGATTTTGCACCTATAACCTGCAATCATAAGATAGGGGTTGGGGGTTGTGGTGTTTAGGAGCTTGCCTCGGTCAAGCCCTGTAATGGGATTCAAGTCTTCCAACACCATTGTTAGATAGAGTGCATATCCTTGGTGGATAGAGGCAAAATCAAATGATAAGATAGATTGATTCAAACACAAAATAGATATCACCTTGGAGGTGAAAACCCTCATGGAGATGAAGTGCCTTCAAATCATGAGGAAATGAGTTGATGGAGCCAAATCTGCAACAAACACATACAAACACAACACAATTCTACTCTGCAACACAATGAATGCTTTGAATTCTCTTTGCTTGATAATCATAAGTTCGCCTTAATCAATTCTAGTTTAAAATGAAGTTCTAAACATGTTTATATATGCATTCCTGATAACATTCATAATTCAAATTGAAAAGGCCAACAAAGGGAAATCTTTTAACGGTCATAAACCAACACTTTTGAATTTAGGTCCCGGCAAAATAGCTCTAGACTAGGGTGTGGGCACCCAATTCCAGAGGCCTATTTTTGGTCTTGATTAAGCATTGAAGTGGACCCCTAAGCCCCATTTGACATGAGTTTCAGGGGAATTTTCTTCGGGACAAGTTTTATACATGCATGATTAAATCAAGGGGACCTAGGAGCTAAACCTAGGAGGTAAAAGTCCTAGGGGGACATTTTACAACATAACATTTAGCACCCACTTTAATGTATGTATGTTCTTACAACACATACATGCATTAAAGTATGGTAAAAAACACATCAAACATGCCAAGTACATGAAGCTAAGGAATTCACCAAGATTGAGAAACTATTTCTAGTCTCCAATCTTAGGTAAGCACTAGAAGACACATTGAAGACACAATGGAGACAATAGGAAGCATGCAAAACACAGTGAATATAGTGGAAGAATGCAATACATGATGAAGACATGAGAGCAGTCACACAAAACACGACGAATACATTGATATAACATTTTCATATATGCAATAAAATCCTAACTAACGGGTAGGGGGAGCTCATTGCTACACCCTTGATACTACACCAGGGGGAAAGCACACCAAACAAAACTTGAGTGTGGGGGGAGCTCATCGCTACACCCTTGATACCACACACGAGGGAAGACACACCAAACAAACTTGAGTGTGGGGGAGCTCATCGCTACACCCTTGATACCACACATGGGGGAAAACACATAAAGAAGAAACATGGAAAACATGAGCACCGTATAGCATGCCATAGACATACTATACATCTTATACATGGCAAACACAAGCAATGGAAGGAGCTTATTGCTAAGTCCCACCATCTAAAACATGTTGTAGACACACCTAATGGTTGGGCTTATGCTACAACAACCGCCAAAGACACACTTAAGAGAGGATAGCTCAAGATCCAACCCTGCCTCCCGATGAGGACTTTGTATAAAAGGATGTGCACTAGCTCAAGAGATAGACCATCCTGCCTTCTGCAAAAGGGATTTGTATAAAAGGATACACACTAGCTTAAGAGATACATTATCTTGCCTCGTGAAGAGGGATTTTTTATTGCAATTTAGATAAGGATGTACACTAGCTCAAGAGATACAACATCCCACCTCACGAAGAGGGCTTATAAACATGCTTCATTAGTTCCAAAATCATCAGACATATACCATTATATATGCCCCCACCTTAAGGTGGTTAATGTTGCTTACCGATATCAAGCACATTAAGGTAGAGAGAAAACATGCAAGGGAACAAGAGCTCTCACAAAGCCCATGCCCCCGAGGTGACATGTGCTCACAATCATCGAATGTTCCCAAAAACACATTGATATAATATGCTAAGATAAACAACAAGATGAAAGCTATGCATGAAAACAATCACATCAAGGACCAAGGTTATACTCACGGGTTCGAAGCTGAGTATAACTGTTCGGCTATACTATAGGTACCTCAGAACCGAGTGTAGCAACAAGGTGAGATACCATTTAAAGTGTACAAGAGTAGATTGAGTGGATTGTAAAATTTTAGTCACAAGAAATGCCATAAGATGATACATCACACAGAGTGATTCTACTAGTCAATCGTCGGATATATATATCAATACCATCTTCATATATGGACTAGGTCCATTTTTGCTTACTCGCTGAAGGGACACATGGTCCGTATTAGTATTTTTTTGTTTTCATCATCCACCAACTAGGTAGAATCACTGAAGAAGGTAAACAATAAAAATGAAAGAGGAGAACAAGTGCCTTAGGAACACCATGTAGGAGGATGCCCCCAAAACACCCTCCGTAACGATATGCCCCTAAGGCATGACTCACAACAATAAAATAGAGGAGAGGCAAGATAGAAGAATGGTCACAATAGAGGCGGTCTCCTGATATCCTTGACCTTACAAGAGTATCAAGGGTCATCCAAGGAGACTTAAACAACACATAACACAGAATGGGGGAACACAACACACCTATATAAATATATATAATTTTGTATCTTATCTAAGAGGAGTTTGAACTTGTGAGCATCTTAGAAAGGTGCTCCATCAAATTTTGTACAAAGTGTGAGTAGTTCATACCTAATTGATTCTTATGTCCAAGACAGCCATGCGGTGCTTGTTTCTCAAATCCATGTATATTTGAAATCTTTTGTTGCTTGTGAGGAGGGGAGTCATTGTTATTTCCCACTGATGATAGCCACCTTGTTCTCTTCTGATCCTTTGCTTTCTTGTTTTTATGAATAAGTATTTCATGGTGGAATGGGATATTTTCCACCATTGAAACCTTTCCTTGTATTATAATTTCTTGTTGCGGTTGTTCAATTTGCATATCTAGTGCATTTTGGTTGACTCCCGATCCTTGAAGGGATAATGATGGAGGAGCCTCAACATAGATACCTTTTCCTTGTGGACGAGGTGAGTCTTCAATCTTCTCCTTATCCACTTCCATCATACCAACTATCTCATCATAGTCAAGATAATCATCTTCTTGCTCTATTGTATTTTTTTCTACCATATTGTTGTTGCTATGCTTAGGAAACAAATTAGTGAAGATCTACAAACTCTAATTTGGAGGGGCAACTGATTTATTTCCATTTTCATTCACTCTAGTTACCTGTATTATATTAGAATCGATGAGGTCTTGAATTTCATGTTTTAGACACATACGTCGTTCAATGTCATGTCCTGTCGATCGGTGATACTGACAGAAAGCATTAGCATCAAAATTAGGTCCTTGTATCCTATTACTATCAAATGGTTTCACAAGAGGAAGCTTCAAAAGATTGTTACTTACTGCTTGATTCATGTTTGATTGAAGAGATTTAGATAATGGAGTAAACTATTGATATTGTTGTTTGAACTGAAATGGTGCCCATTTGGGATTACTAATAGTGGACACTTGTGATTGAAAATTATTTGAATGTTATCTATTGATCTTGATGAAACTCTTGTTTTTCCTCTTAAAGTTGTTTGGATAAGGTCCAGCTGTGGATTAACCAACTTGAGCTGATGAGTTCTGATTCTCATAATAACTAGACAAAAGCTGGTAATCATGAATGGATGTGCATAAATGTTGAAATGAACTATACTTCATCAAGAGGATATTATCACGCATGCTAGGTTGTAAATTCGTAATGAATACCTTCTGAAGATCATCTTTAATCAGGTATTGTATTTGCGAGATGAGACCTTGATATTGACTAATGAATTCTGTCAATTTCTCTTTTGAACCTTGTTTACAATGAACCAAGTCAATCATAGAAATCGTAGGTCCAATGTTTGCTTGGAAATGTTCTAACAATTGTTCAACTAGTTACGAGAAAGAGTTTATTGAATTCAGAGGTAAAGAGCAAAACCATTCCAAAGCAATATCTTTGAGAGATCATGGGAAGTGTTTTGCTAGAAAGTCCTCTTCGAAGAAGAAATCACTACACATCACTATGAATGTTGCCACATGAGTATTAGGATCACCTTTACCACCATATTTTTCAAAGCGAGGATTCTCAAATTTTTTAGGCATAGGAGTTCTCAAGATTGCATAAGATAAAGGACTATGGGCATGATATGTTGATAAAGTAGGTTGGGAAGAATTAATCAAGTTTGTCACCTTTTGTTGTAAAGAAGTCATGCTTTGTAAAATTTGATTTAAAAGGGCATCATTAGGAGATGCAGTTTGTTGTTGAGAAGAATTAGTTGTGGTCATGAAATTTTGAGGTGATTGGTTCTGAGTGGTGATGAAAGGAGGTTGAGAACAATTGTAAGTGAAATGTGGTTGAGAATAGGTGTAATGGAGAGGTGGTTGAGAGTGATTATTCATATAATAAGTCACCCTAGGTGCCAAATTTTGATAATTGAATCCCATAGCCTTGTAATTCTATGAATTAATGTCATTAGATACTCTAATACTAGTGGTAGCATTACTACAAGCTTGTGCATTAGTAGTGAGAATTGATGATGTGAAAGTGGATATTCCAGTAGTCGATATAGGTGTCGATACTTATGTATGAGTCAATGATGACATATTATTAATGACATTCACACAATTCTTCATAGGCATAACATTACGATTCACTATATGTGCTAAGCCATAGAGCATGTTAAGACCATATTGTCCTTCTTTTAGCAACTCTCTTAATTATGAACAACAGGCACAACTTCTTCTGCTATCCTTTCTTTTTCAACAAATGCTTGACAATTAGCTAATTCTTTATCAAGTTGTTGAATTTGCTCATCAGGTACATGTGCTATTATATCAATAGGATCTTCAAAGTCATGATTTTTTTGTTCTTCCATTGTAGTTGTAGGAGGTATGATATCTTGCAAAGTTTGTGTTTCACCTTTTGTAAAGTAGGTGTTCAATGGATTTTTCGATGTTGGTACACCATGTTGGTTCTTTCTCTCTGAATCGATAGAGGGTTTGCCAGTTCCAATGCACAAGCAAATTCGGCCAACAAATACAGGAGGTTGCATGAGCTACCTCCCCTTCACTTCTGGTTCTGCCGCACCAAGGGGGGTATCCCTATAGCTAAAAATTTAACCTTGACTTGCCTAATGACAAAAAGATTCAGCTTTACAACAACAGGCAGAATACTCTCATGTTTGGACCAAGATTTGCATGATAGATCACAAGGCTGACAATTTTCTTGGACATATCTAACTAGTTGTGGATGAGAGTATGCAAGGATCCTACTTCTACTCCTACAAACTAACAGGTTGCATATTTGAAAAGATTTGTTTTGATGTTTTGGATACAAGACAGGGGGTTTTGGATCATAACTACTGCACAAGGGTAGACCAGTGCCTATCTCAGGGCAAGGAGTCAACCAGACATATACAAGGAATGATTTACACGGCATTCAAGTTTCAAGGGGTTAGATTAATGCTTGCCTTACAAACACCACCCAAGACTGAGTATTTAGCTACCTCTACTTACACATATCCCAACTGACATACATTCTTCTTCATACTTAACCTAAAATAGTTTAATCCACTCCTTGAATGGAAATTAGAGATCAAGCATGCAATACAACAAATCTGTATCCTAGAATCTTAGTAACCCTTAGCAACCAGATTCAAAAGAAGGGATGCATACAACAAATGGAGACAAATAGCTAAACACATGCAAAGAAGCATTTTTCATATAAAAATGACATGAAACTAAACATATGTGCAAGGTGCATTCAAATGCAACTCATAAACTCCAAAAGACACAGAACAGCCAAGAAAATGCTTTGTTCTTTGTTATTTCCTCCAAAAAATTGCCCAAGTCTTCCACCACCTGTAGAATGGCCATGGATTCCTTTTTCAAGGAGCACACAAGCTTCTGGCCACCTACACATTGACAAACTTCATAAATGCATAGATCATCCTCTTAAGATTTTCAACAAAACAATTAGATCTTCAATAAATTCAGTAGCTGAAGCAGTCAGATCCATACTGAAAACCGCCAGTAGAAGCAACCTGGACCTCAAGCAAACAAACAGATGTGATGTTTTTTCCATCACCGTGCAGCAAGGTCAGTTGACTGTGGAATGAGTGCGCAAAAACGGTGCCAAAAGACAATCGATTGAAGCTTTAAATCCTAGCCACAAACTTAGGCTCCACGCAGGCAAGATCGACAGTCAAAATCTACCCATACATTTTGAAAATCCATGTTGGCATCTTTGAAAAGTCCACCACCAGTGAGATCGCGCCACGTAGGCCCCCTTTTTCCATTGTTGACTTTTCCCTCTTCCATTTTACCTTTTTCGCCTTCAAATCCTTGTATATGCAGTTGTATATACATACTACTGCAACACATACAAGGCGTGGACCCCAAATCATTATGGAACAAATTGAAACGGCAATTGGGTCTGACTTGCATCTTCATTCTTTGTATATCGCTTTGTATATCGCATGTACAAATGCAATATACAACCTCGGACTCCAACTCATTTATCAATTAGATTGGAAAAACCTCTGAAATCTGGCTTGCATCTTTTCCTTTTGTATATCAGCATATACAAGCACTTCATTATGTAAGCCGTGGACCCCAAAATGATTATTCGCTGCATTTGATTCTCCAGTCAGATCTAGATCATATGCTTTCCCTTTGCATATGACCCTTGTATGTGCAAACATACAACGCAGATATACAAACAAAGATGCAAACAAACACTTGTGCCTTTATCAACTAAAATGCATAGCTTTTCAGGTCCGGGCCTTGTATATTAGGAATGTATATCACATTGTATATGTGATTGTATGTGCAAAGATACAATCACCTGTACATGCAATTGGTGGGCCCTAGACTTTGTATCTCCTCCTCTGCATCTTGTATTTGTATGTGTCCTTTGCATGTTTCCTCTTGTATATCACCCTTGTATCTTTGCGATGTACATTCTGCTTTTGTATCTTAGCGATGTATGTTTCCTTTGCATATCACCATTGTATCTACCCATTGTATATCAAACATGCATGCAGACCCTTACATACAATCATGGAATATTCTAGGAATTTGTGATGGAATCTCAAATGTACATCCACTTTTCACGCCCGGAATTGCACATACAAGCCCGATATGCATACAACCAATTTTTGCACTTTTTGAAGCCGATTTGACTTATTTTTCGGGCCCACCAATGTACATTCACGCTTGCACATACAAAGATATATGCATACAACTACACAGGTCGAAGGACTTAGAAATTTTTGGGTTTTTATGAAAAGGCCTGTAGATGAATACTTGAAACCCAAAATCTAGGTGGGCACCACCACACCGTTGCTATTAGGAGCACTAGAAACCATTAATCTAATACTTCTCCTTAGAGGGATGTTTCTATTAGGGAAGTGGGTTATAAAACTCATGCAAAAGCATACAACACTCAATGCACAAACTAATAGAACAAACCAAAGGAGCAATATATGCTTGTTGAAATACATAATGTGTAATTTAGCAAGTATACCAATTTTCAATCTAAAGCATTAAATTATGCAAATTTTCAAATGATAGATGAATATATGCTTGAAAATGGATGCAAGATCTGAGATGGAAGATATTTATGACAAATGCAATGAAACAAAGAAAAACTATGCTTGCTTATGCACCTATAATGTTCATTTTTTTTCATTTTTTTAATGTAAATGCACAAAAAATGTTATAAAATTATGCACAATGATGGATGAATGAAATCTAATCTGATATAATGTGTAATATAGATTAATCTGATGCAAAAAGGGTGCTAAAATTCTACAATGCTCAATGCACAATCAAAATTAAGGAAAAATAGATGAATGTTTTTGTTTTTGTTGAAATACACAATGTGTAAATGCAAAATTTGAAATCTAAATGCAATAGCACACAATGATGAAACACTGCAGTCCAAAATCAGATTTTAAAGATTGTTAAAATGAGTAATAAAATCTGAAACAAGATTTTAATTACAAACCCTAGCTCTTGAAATTACTAGGTTATATGAAAAATGCAAAATTTCAAGCAAAACCCTAGCAAATGAGAGATGTAAATGCAAGGTAAATGATGATAAAAAGATGAAATGCTGTAATTTATCTCAGAACTGATGTAAGTATCAGAAAATTAAATATTTTCAATAATATGCAAGAAAAATAGTGCAAACTATGTCTTAATGCAAGCAAAAAATGCTTTTTTTTTTCAAAATTTTCAAATTTATGCAAAATTTTTGAATGTATGATGATGAATATGAGATGAATTAATGAAAATCTGATTACAACACTCAACAAGATGTAATTTCAACAAAAACAAAGTTTCACCAAAATGTTATATATGAAAAGTGGGAATGATGATGTTGAGGTAATGTTTTAGTTAGATTCAATCAAACCCTCCTTTCACATATAATCATTCAAGGACATAAACTTAGTTAAGTCACTTCTCTTGCAAGAGGACTCAACTACAGGTTTGGTGTCACTTTGAGATGATAAGGAAAGTTGGAATGTATTGACAAATTTGTTAAACCCTAATCCGATTAAGTCTTAAACCCTAATTATATGAAATCGTATATAGACAGACGAAACACGACAAATGATCGCACTGGAAGGCACTAAATGTAGATTAGAAACATACTAGGATTTAGATTCTAGAAAATGAAAAGTTCAAGGACATTGGGGTGGGTACCCTAGTCCAACATGCCACTTTTTTCGTAGATCTGGAACTATAAGCTGATGAAGACTGCAACCTGCTTTAGAGTTTCTGACAATGGCAATTGGGAGGACACAGGGGCAGGCACCCTTGTCTAGAAGGAAATATTCTTTACTATTTTCTTCAAATCCTGAATCTTTATCCTCTGCCATGATCTCCTACAACTCCTCTTTGCAAGATTCTACACCTGTAAGCTACAATCACAAGAGAGGGGTTGGGGTTGTGGTGTTTAGGAGCTTGCCTTGGTCAAGCCCCAGAATGGCATTCAAGCCTTCCAACATTGTTGTTATATAGAGTGCATGTCCTTGGTGGACAGAGGCAAAATCAAATGATAAGATAGATTGATTAAAACACAAAATAGATATCACCTTGGAGGTGAAAACCCTCACGGAGATGAAGTACCTTCAAATCATGAGGAAATGAGTTGATGGAGCCAAATATGCAACAAACACATACAAACACAACAAAATTCTACTCTATAACACAATGAATGCTTTGAAAGCTCTTTGCTTGATAATCATAAGTTTTCCTTAATCAACTCTAGTTTAAAATGAAGTCCTAAACATGTTTATATATGCATTCCCGCTAACATTCGTAATTCAAATTGAAAAGGCTAACAAAGGGAAACCTTTTAACGGTCATAAACCAACACTTTTAAATTTAGGTCCCAGCAAAATAGGTCTGGACTAGGGTGCAGGTGCCTAAGTCCAGAGGCCTATTTTTGGTCTTGATTAAGCATTGAAGTGGACCCCTAAGCCCCATTAGAGATGGGTTTCAGAGGAATTTGCTTTGAGACAAGTATTATACATGCATGATTAAATCAAGGGGACCTAGGAGCTAAACTTAGGAGGTAAAATTCCTAGGGGGACATTTTATGACATAATAGATGCATTTCTCTAATCATGGGTCTCTTTTGCATTTATTTTCTTGTAGACATGGTATGGGTGACCTTCTAGACTCCAGTTTTACAAACTCTCTAGGGCATGGGCATCACAAAATCATGCAATTATTTTGAGAAGGCCATTGGGTCTAATTTATTGTAGCATGGTGCCCTAAGAAGATAGGTTGACTGGGATTTTCATGCCCAAGATTATAACAATGAAATAAAAAGATATATATACATGTAACTGATGTATTAAAAGGTTGTTGTTCTCTTGCAGCCATGATTCTGCATCAATTGTAATATTTTACCTCTTCAATCAATATAACACCTGATGTATACCTCCTCATGTTCTTAATGTTGTGTGATATTTATGTTTGGATTGCTATTTGTGAATATGTTACTCCTCTTGGCATTCCCTGCATTTCTTTACCTATGTTGGGATTTATGTTTTGTGCATTTCTTTACCTATCTAGAGTTGATGTTGTAGTTAAAACACTCTAAATCTCGTGTATCACCTCCCTTTCATTTCAGTTTTCTTTCTTCCCCTTTCCCGTGTTGATTTGTAGCATTAGGTTTAGCTATTTTCTCTGAATCTTCAATTCAAAAAGAGGAACCGGCCTTCTCTAGAGGTTTGGTCTCATTGCAAGGTCCCACACTGAGACTAATCCAATGTTTCATTGAATTTGTTAGAATTGCCAAAAGCTTCAACAACAGGGTGCAAATCCAATAGACAATAATTTTTGGCATGCCCGATGGGACACTCAGCTCTGAGTAAGAGTTTTTCTAAGAGATTTGGTGATAATCTTAGTATTTATAGCTGTGGAGGCATCATTTAGAAGCACTTGGTGACTCTGCAACTCCTAGGTCTGAGCCAGTTCCAAATTTCATGCTAAGAATGTAGACCGGAGCCTCTTCTTTAGGTAATTTCTAATTTGTAGAGCTATCTTTTGCTAATTCAAGAAGAAGAAGTAGATTATCTAGGTATCTTATGAGGAGAATAATAGTGTTGTTTCATCTCCTCCAAGAGCCCAATCCACCCCTCCTCTTATTAGATTTTAGTATTCTAGGAGAAGTCTGCATATACCTAGAATAAACTTGAACACATTAAGGATGAAATAACTAAGAAATAGATCTTTTGTGGCCTTCAATGGGGGAAGCTGATGCAGGAGCATCTTGGGATCTCAAGCTATCTGCATCAATATGTACATACGCAAAATTTTGTTTTTCAATTTTGTTGTGTGAGGCAGATACATTAAAGTTCAGTTTTGATAAACCCTAGCCCATTGGTGGGTGTCTTTCTTCATCGGTATGACCTTGTCCATTCGGTGAGACTTGGTGGCGTCCCTTCAACAACCCAATGCCAAGTTGTGTCTCATCGGTGTAACTATGTGATGTCAGAGGGACTCAAATTTTAGTCCCCTCAACAACCCGATGGTGGGTATGAGCATCGTGCAATGGCAGGAAGATCTATATCGGTAGGAGTTGTTTCGGTGGGACTCTAAATCTAGTCCCTTTGATATTCCAATACAAGGCTTGACTCTCGTCAATGGGAGAATGGATGTTGCCAAGACCATGATCTTAGTCTCTTCGATGACCTGATGGGGAGTTCTATTTGGTGGTGTGGTGTATGGTACTACATGCTCCATCGATGGGACCTTCTTTTGTCGGAGTGAGTCTTTCTGCTGTCTCTTCAATATCTCAATGGAATGCTGTTGAACGCCTTGTGGTTTGACAGTTTAGTTTTGGGTCTTCAGTAGTTAACCATTGGAAGACCATTCGATGGGGAAGTGGAAACAAACTATTTTTTTTCTAGAAAATAGGCGAAGGTAAAAACAAAGGAATGTGATGAGAGGAAAAGTGTTGATGTTTAGAAGGGGAATTTCTGATTGGAGGGGATTTATCTAAAGGAGCAATTGGGGGGAAAAGGATGTTGATTGAAAAGTCAAATTGGGTTCTCTGAGAAATACATTGTAATTGATCTTTGATTGTAATCTATACTCTTTTGATTGCAATAAATGGAGAATTGTTTTCTGTTGAAAGTTGTTGTATGTTTGTGTGATTTTGCTGCTTGATTAACAGTATGATAAGGCTCTTCAATCTCGACTGCATCAAATGGTATCAGAGCAGGTTTGCTCTTGGAGAAAGTGTCAAAGAGATTACAAAGTCCTGAAGGGAATTTGTTGTGGGTAATTAAGAAAAGGAAGAAGACCTACAACTGCAGAGGACTTGTGTAAAATGACAGAGAGGATGTGGCAGAGGAAGAGGGGTACAAAGAAATGTAGACCCTGTTTTGATGGAGATGTTGAGAGGAATTATGGCCAGACTGGAAGCCATTGAAACTACACAGTGAAGAGGTCATCATGTCAAAGATGTGAGTGACGATGAAGAAGAGTAGGTTGAAGCTAAAGGAGAAGAAAACCAACTTGAACTTGATCAGGGAGAAGAGAGGTTCACTCGAGCCCTAACCAAAATAAATACCAGACCCCGTTTTAACCCTCCAGACTATAGTGGTAACCTAAATTCAGATGAATTGTTGGATTGTATCATAGATATGGAAAGCTACTTTGACTTTGAAGGTACAAAAGAATATAAGAAGGTGAAATATGCCTGTACAAAGTTGAAAGGGCATGCATCCCTATGGTGGGATCATTTGCAGAATGATAGACAAAGAAGAGGCAAGGAGAAGATAAGGTCATGGAACTGAATGGTAAATGAATTGAAGATGAAATTTATGTCTATAGACAATCAGATAAATTTGTTCAGAAAATTGTAGAACTTGAAGCAAAGAGAATCTAGTGTCAAGGAATACACAAGAATTTTATCGATTAAGCATTCAAGCAGACCATACAGAGAATGAGATTGAGCAAGTTGCAAGGTATTTAAATGGCTTGCAGGTGTCAATACAAGATGAGATTAGATTGCTCAAATTATAGAGTGTGTATCAAAAGAAGCCTACCAATGTGCGTTGGTGGCTGAAGAGAAGCTAAACAGGAAACAACAAAATAATAACAGGGGTAGAGGCAGAAATGCTTGTGGCAGAGGGTAGAGTAGAGCTAGAAGAGGATATTCTGCCAAACAAGATGAAGATGGTACCTCTCAGACTCAAGAAATGGGAGGCAGAGGAAACTTCTGAGGAAGAGGAGACTCTTTTAGAGGAAGAGGTAATTTTGGAAGAGGAAGAGGCAGAGGTTTCACTGGTACATGCTATCAATGTGGTGAGATCAGACATAGGTCCTTTGAATGTCCACAAATTCAAGGTGGAGGTAAAGGAAATGAGGCCAAAGTTCATGTGGCACAAGCAAAAGATGAAGTGGTAGAAAATTTGAAGCATGGTGAAGATCTAGAGGATGGAGAGTCTTTAATGATAAGAAAGATTTTGTTAAGTCCTGAGAAGGCAGAATCAGAACCAATACAGAGAAGAAATTTGTTCAGGACCAAATACAAGTCAGGCAGCAAGTGTTGTAAAGTGATTGTAGATAGTGGCAGCACAGACAATATTTTGTCTGAAGAAATGGTGAGGAAGTTGAAGCTGAAAAGAATGAAGCATCCCAGCCCATATAAGGTCTCGTGGTTGCAGAAGGAGCACCAATTAGTGGTAAGAGAACAATGCTTGGTTAATTTTCAAATTGGTAATTACAAAGATGAAATACTCTATGATGTAATGCCAATGGATGCCTGTCATATCTTACTGGGAAGGCCATGGCAATTTGATAGACAAGTTGTTCATCATGGTAAGAGTAATACATATACCATTAAGAAGGATGGATAGAAATTTATTCTGAATCCTATGAACGATAAAGATGAAGATGGAGAAGGTAATTCTATAGTGTGTATTGTCTCAGGAAAGAAATTCTTGAAGGATCTAAAGAAAGATGGTGTTTGTTATGCATTTGTTGCCCAACTATTTCAAAACATGACCGCAGAAAAAGAAGAGAAGCTTCCAATAGAGATTCAGGAATTGGTTAATGAATATGCTGATATAATGATGGAGTTGCCGGATGGACTACCACCAGTGAGAGAAATTAGTCACTGTATGGATTTAATCCTAGGTGCAAGTTTACCAAACAAGGCATTGTATAGGATGACAACTCAAGAGAATGAGGAGATAAATAGACAAGTCTAGGAGCTGTTGGACAAAGGGCTGATTAGGGAGAGTCTCAGTCCATGCATTGTACCTAAGAAGGGAGGTGAATGGAGGATGTGTACAAAATCCCATGCAATTAATAAGATCACCATCAAATATAGATTCCCATTGCTCAGAATGGATGATTTAATGGACTGTTTGAGTGGAGCAAGGTACTTCACAAAGATTGATTTAAAAAGTGGGTATCATCAAATCAGAATCTGTGAAGGGGAGGAGTGGAAGATAGTGTTCAAGATGAAGGACGGATTGTATGAGTGGTTGGTCATGTCATTTGGATTGACAAATGCACCCAGTACATTCATGAGGTTGATGAATCAAGTGCTAAAGCCCTATCTTGGTAAGTTTGTCATAGTTTACCTTGATGATATTTTAATTTTCAGTAAAACAAAAGAAGAACATCTAGAACATGTTAGGGTTGTCTTGAAAAGATTGAAAGAAGATAAACTAATGGTGAATCTAAAAAAGTGTACTTTCATGAAGGAGTTAGTGTATTTGGGATTTGTAGCTTTGGAAGAAGGGTTGAAAATGGACCCTGAGAAGGTAAAGGATATTGTTGAATGGCCATCACCAAGGAGTACTTTTGAAGCCCATAGTTTTCATGGGTTGGCAAGCTTCTATAGGAAGTTCATAAGAAATTTTAGTGGGATATGTGCTCCCATTACAAAGACGATGAAGCGAACTAGAAGAGAGTTCAAGTGGAAAGATGCAGTAGAGAAAAGTTTTCAGTTGCTGAAGAATAAGGTGACAGAGCAGCCAGTATTGGTACTTCCAGACTTTGGAAAAGTTTTCCAGGTGGATTGTGATGCAAGTGGAATAGAAATAGGGGGAGTTCTCAGCCAAGAAGGAAGACCAATAGCATACTTCAGTGAGAAGTTGAATGAAGCTAAGAGGAAGTATTTTGTGTATGACTAGGAGTTCTATGTAATTGTGCAAGTGCTCAAAAAGTAGAGGCATTATTTGCTGCCAAAAGAATTTGTGCTACATACAAACAATCATGCCCTGCAATTCATAATTAGTCAAGGTAAGTTGAACCAGAGGCATATGAAGTGAATTGAGTTTTACAAAGTTATTCTTTTGTGTTCAAACATAGGAGTGGTAAATCCAACCGAGTTGCTGATGCAATGAGTAGGAGAACTTTGTTGTTGAATGAGATGAAAGTGAATGTTGTTGGTTTTGATGCTTTGGGTGAGTTGTATGGACAAGATCCAGATTTCAAAGAGGCATGGCTAGCATGCAAGAATACAGTGGAATTGGATCAAACTCCATGGCTGGAGTATTTCATTCAAGAGAACTTGCTATTCAAAGGAAAGAAATTATGTATTCCTAGAGGCTCCATGAGGGAGAATCTAATCAAAGAAAAGCATAGTGGTGGATTGGGTGGACATTTTGGAGTAGATAAAACAATAGCTTTGTTGAATGAGAGTAATCATTGGTCAAGAATGATCATTGATTTTAGGAAAATGGTACAAGGATGCAGAATTTGTCAGCATGCAAAGGGTATGAAGCAAAATACCAGACTATATCAGCCATTGCCAATTCTAGAGAGACCATGGGAACACATTAGTATGGATTTTTTTCTGGGACTGCCTCGAACTCAAAGAGGTAATGATTTAGTTTTTGTGGTTGTTGATAGAATTTTGAAAATGGCTCATTTTATTCCATGTCAGAAAACTAGTGATGCTTCCCATATAGCCAATTTGTTTTTCAAAGAAGTAGTTCAACTGCATGGTTTTCCATAGAGTATCATATCTAATCGGGATACAAAGTTTGTTGGCCATTTCTGGTGCACATTGTGGAAGAAATTAGGCACACATTTGGGTTTTAGTTTAGCCTACCATCCACAAACAGATGGTTAGACTGAAGTTGTGAACAGGAGTTTGGGTAATCTCCTTCGATGTTTGATTGGGGACAAACCAAAATAGTGGGATTGTCTATTGCCACAAGCAGAGTTTGCCTATAACAATTTAGTTAATTGGAGTATTGGGAAAAGTCCATTCAATGTGGTGTATGGTTTCATCCCTAGGGGCATAGATGAACTCAAAGATAGTGCAGGCCTGGTGAGAACAAGTGTTGTGGCGAAGGATTTTGCAGAATATATCAGAGATTTACATAAAGAGGTGAAAGAAAAATTGGATAAGAGTACATCCAAGTATAAGTAGTCTGTTGATCATCACAGAAGAGAGTGGGAATTTTAGATTGGGGAACTGGTCTAGGTTCATTTGAGGAAGGAAATGTTTCCACAGGGAACCTATAACAAGTTAAAATGGAAGAAAATAGGTCCTTGGATGATCCTACATAAGTTTTCAGCCAATGCTTATGAAGTTGAACTTCCAGAGCATATAGATATATCTCCTATCTTCAATGTCAGTGATTTGTACAAACATTTAGAAGGGAAGACAACTTGTACTCAGCCACATTTGGCTATAAATATCATGGATAATAAAGATTGGGTGAAGCAGCTACCTGAGAAGCAAACTATAGAAATAGATGAGATCATTGATTCCAGGGTTACAAAGAAAACACGTGGTAAAGAGTACATAGAGTACCTAGTTCGCTCGAAGGGAAAATAAATGGATGAAGCATCTTGGTTGAAGGCACATGAGTTGGCTTAGTTTGGAATGTCAATTCCAGATTGGCCTCAATGTTCATGTGTCTCCACTCATGGAACATTTCTCCTTCCCGGGGTGTTTGATGTAGGAGCATCTCGGGCTCTCAAGCTATCCGCATCAATATGTACATAGGCAAAATTTTGTTTTTCAATTTTGTTGTGTGAGGCAGATATATTGAAGTTTATGTTTGATAAACCCTATCCCATTGGTGGGTGTCTTTCTTCATTGGTATGACCTTATCCATTTGGTGAGACTCTTGGTGGTGTTCCTTCCACAATCTGATGCCAAGTTGTGTATCGTCGGTGTAACTATGTGACATCAGAGGGAATCAAATCCTAGTCCTCTTGACAACCCGATGGTGGGTATGAGCATCATGTAACAGTGAGAAGATCTATATCGGTAGGAGTTGTTGTTTCAGAGGGACTCTAAATCTAGTCCCTTAGATATTTCGATACAAGTCTTGACTCTCGTCGGTGGGAGAATGGATGTCGGCAAAACCATGATCTCGGTCTCTTCGATGACTCGAAGGGGAGTTCTAATTGGCGGTGTGGTTTATGGTACTACACGCTCCATCCCTGGGACATTCTTTTGTAGGAGTGAGTCTTTCTTCCATCTCTTCGATATCCTGATGGAATGCTATTGAACGCCTTGTGGTTTGACAGTTCAGTTTTGGGTCTTTGGTAATTAACTGTTGGAAGACCATTCGACAGAGAAGTGGAAAAGAACTATTTTTTTTTTTTGTAGAATAGGGGAAGGTAAAAATAGAGGAATGTGATGAGAGGGAAAGTGTTGATGTTCAGAATGGGAATTTCTGATTGGAGGGGATTGATCTGAAGGAGGGATTGGGGGGAAAAGGTTGTTGATGGAAAAGTCAAATTGGGGTCTCTGAGAAATACGTTGTAATTGATCTTTGATTGTAATTTTGATTGCAATAAATGAAGAATTGTTTTCTGTTGAAAGTTGTTGTATGTTTGTGTGATCTTGTTGCTTGGTTGACAGCCTGATAAGGCTCTTCAATCTTGACTGCATCAGAGGCCCACTTGAATTAGCCCAGTATGATGGCATCCCCACCTGAGCTCTAAATAACATTCATTTCTTCACTGGTGGAAACTCAGTTCCACCCATAGAACATATCCAATATATTGCCAACTTGTATGCTCATTCCACAATGTCACCGAAGATAATGTTGCTATGAGACTTCTTGCTTCTTCCTTTAAAGGAAATCTCACTAATGGTATAGAGGTCTGCCAATTAATTCCATTCATAATTGGGATGATTTAGGGGATAGGTTCTGTCAACATTTTGAGGATAGGAGCGACCACTTGTCTCTGATGGAACAATTGAAAGAGCTCCCCATGAATTTATGGTTGATTTCAACTATTTATTTTAGAAGACTTGGGACATGATTCCTTTGTTGGTAAATCCCTCTCCTAATACAACATTCTTATACTACTTAAGATCACTAAATAGTGATATTGTTGTCATGATCCAATCTATGGGAGGGATTGTGTTACCAGATGCATATGACATAGCAATAAGGGTCAAAAATAGTTTGATTTAGGCTAGAAATATTGCTCTAATACCACCAATGCCTCTATTTCCAGAGGCTCCTGTCATCCAGCTAAGTGTTTCTTCAATTCCCACAATAGTCATCCTTGCAACCTCTTTGATTACACCCTCAAATGAATTGCATGAGGTCAAGACCCTGCTGCAAAACTTTAGAAATGAGTTAGTGGCACTGAAAAAGAAGCATGCACAGGTTAGCATGCCATATTAGCCCTTCAATCAGGCTCAAAAACCTAATAGGTAGCCTTATCAATGCAATGTACAAAGGAAGAATCAACCTAGTTATGTTAGGCCTCTAAATGCCATCAATCCTAATCTTGCAAGCACATTCGGACCTCTTGTGCCTATACATAAAAATATAGCTCATGATAGTGATTGGTGTTACCCATGTAATCAGCCCGACAACCAGAACTTATGTCAGTGGACAATTCAGTCAAGCTTTGATGGTCCAAAGTCCACTGATGACTTTAGAACAACAAACTAATTATAATCAAGAGATTGTGGGAGGGCAAGGACAAGCCCAAAATGAATCCACATTGGTGAATTGGCATGAGGATGACTTATGCCGTATCAATCAGAGCACCAATCCAATAGCATACATTACAAGGTCAAAAAGAAGAGTGATTGAAGAGGCATCAGTTCCTATGGTTGGTCAATCATCAACCTCTCATGCACCCCTAGTGACCATGAAAGAAGGTACAATAGTCCATGCTTCTCTAGTTCAAGCAATCAGACTATTGGTAGAATGAATCCATCACAAGGCCAACAATATATTAATCAACAAACCAAAATAGACATTACTGTTAGATTTAGGGAAAACAACTAAGAGGGGGGGTGAATCAGTTGTCCAAAACTTTCTTCCAATTAAACACTTAAATCCACTTTGTAATTCAGCAGCATAATGATAAATCAATCATGAAAACATAATGCATTAAATTAAGAGCAGAAACACATTAACACGCAGGACACCAAGATTTTGACGTGGAAAACTCGGTTAAGGGAAAAACCATGGGGTGATTAACCCAAGATTGTATTCTCTATTAGAAGAATAGAAAGAACAAAATGGCACATGCCAATTAGGGCTCACTACCCGAGCACATTGCTCACAAGAGGCCCACTGCCTACAAGAGACACATTGTCTACAATATAATAAGTATTACATACATAAATTGGAGAATAGCATCTCCACCATGCTTGAATCAGTTCCATTTAAGTCCAATACTTCTGCTTTGCCTTTCTCTCTCCTCCTCGCTACCACACTCACATTTCCACAAGACACACTTTGAAATGGCTTTACAACTCCATATATATACAAGACATCAACTTAGGAATAATCATCTAAGTCGGCAAACATCTACAAGAACATCCGCAAGATGTGTAACTCATCTAGTTGGCCAGTCTTAGGAAGAACACCATCATCTGAAAGTTATTCTTCAATTGCGAGCTCCAACTCCAATGTGGACCACAAACATGAATTGGACATGATCCAAAGACCTCCACAAAATTGCCTGAATCATCAAGAACATCCACACTTCATCTGCTTACTGAAATCCTTCTCTCCTTCATCCGGAACCTCAAGAACACAGTCTATCATTACTATCACAAAGGAATAGATGCTTGCGGACCTCCAAACCACTAACCAATTGAGTTATCACTTCACATGGACTTCCTAAACACTTCACTAAATCCACAGAATAGGATATTGCAATTCCGAATCCCACCAGACCTATCTGTGTCACTCTGTCACCTCTGAACACCTACCAGAACTGATTTTACTTGAGTGGCCACAATTTCTTTAGATCTTCATGCGGACCTTTGAAATTGTTACTAGATCATCTTAAGACTCATATCTACAAACCCTTTGAACCGCATCCTCTGATAGTCATCTTATCTTGGATCTTTACCTTATTGTCTTCATTATTCTTCTTTGTTCCTGATATGACTAATTTTCTCAATATCCTCAGCACATAGCTCATCCAATCCTTATCATCAATGCAACAGGATATGTTGACATCAATGACAACACTAGTTAGGCCCATACTTGTAACAATCTCCCCCTTTGTCATTGATGGCAACATATGATGTGAAAAACTATTATAACCATCAAGACAAAAACTTCTTCTTACTGTCACAACTCCCTCTATCAGCAACAACCATTCACATGTCTTCTCTTCCTTTCCTACTCCCCCTTTGATCAGGAAACACTTGTTTTTCACATGTCTTCTCTCCCCCTTTGACATCAATGGCAAAGGGAACATACTTGCAATTCCACCATTTCAGAATCATATCAGCTGCTCCCCCTAAGTAGCAGCTCTCCATCATCAATCCGGATCATAAGATATGACTGTGATATCCACCGGACCGATATACATCAGTGCACCTTAGTTCATCACCGGAGGGGCAATAACCACTAACTTCTCCCTGAGATAATCAAAAGAGTCCTTAGGTAGAGGTTTAGTAAAGATGTCTGCAATCTGATCCTTGGAAGGCACAAACTCCAATCTGAGTTCATTCTTGTTCACTTGTTCTCTCAAAAAGTGAAACTTGATGGATATATGTTTAGTCTTTGAATGCAACACTGGATTCTTAGATATATTTATTGCACTTGAATCATCACAGAAGATTGTGATAGGCTCCTCATACTCCACTCTTATGTCTCTTAGCATTTGCTTCATCCACAAAACTTGAGTGCAACTACCTGCTACTGCAATATATTCTACTTCTGTAGGGGACAGAGATATTGCCTCTTGTTTCTTGCTCAGCCAAGAAACCAATCTCTTCCCCAAAAAGAATGCTCCACCATTGGTACTTTTCCGGTCATCCACATCTCCTGCCCAATCCACATCTGTATATGCATGAAGAGAGAAATCATGATTTCTGGGATATCACAATCCATACTCAACTGTTCCTTTTAGATATCTAAAAATCCTCTTGATTGCCATGACATGAGATTCTCTAGGATCAGCTTGAAATGTAGCAACAAGACTCACAACATTCATAATGTTAGGTCTAGTTTGAGTGAGATACAACAATCCTCCAATCATTGACCTGTACTTTTTTTGATCATCCTTAGGAGAGTTATCATCTTTGCCCAATTTACATCCGGTTGCCATGGGAGTATTCATTGGTTTTGAGTCTTCCATCCCAAATTTCTTCAACAACTCTTTCACATATTTGGTCTGAGAAATGAAGATTCCTTTCTTTGTTTGAGTGATTTGTAGACCCAAGAAGAAATTCATTTCCCCAAGCATGGACATCTCAAATTCACTTTTCATTTAATTTGCAAAAGTTTTACACATACTATCTCTTCCTCCAAAAATGATGTCATCAACAAACACTTCAACAATCAAGATGTTTTCATGATCAATTTTGAAATACAAATTACTATCAGCAGTACCTTTGTTGAAACCAATCTTCAAAAGATGCTTATCCAATCTTTCATACCAGGCTCTAGGGGCTTGCTTTAGTCCATACAGTGCTTTCTTCAACTTGCAGACCATATCACCATGATCAGACAATTGAAATCCATCTGGTTGCTCAATGTATACTTCTTCTTCGAAGTCACCATTCAGGAAGGCAGACTTGACATCCATCTGATATACTTTGAAGTCCTTGAAGGCAGAAAAAGAAAGAAATAATCTGACTGCTTCAATTCTTGCCACCGGAGCAAAAGTTTCTTCAAAATCAACTCCTTCTATTTGAGAGTAACCCTTGCAGACCAATCTAGCTTTATTTCTGATTACTTCACCAACTTCATTCAGTTTGTTCCAATCACATTCTTGTTTCTAGGTCTAGGAACAAGATCCCAAGTGTGATTTTTCTCAATTTGCATCAGCTCTTCCTCCATTGCTTTAGTCCAGTTTTCATCATTGCAAGCTTCATTTACTGTCTTAGGTTCAATCTTTGAAATCAGACAATACTCATCTGAATCTTGAGCAATTCTCCTTCTTGTTTATACACCTTTGCTTTTATCACCTATGATTTGATCTTCAAAGTGGTTCAGTCTTACATACCTGGGAACTTTGGGAGTTTCTTGCACTTCTGATTCTTGATCAGGCTCATTAAAACTCATCTCTTCTTCCTAATTTACCAGATCAGTTTGAATTTGAATTTCAGAAGGGGCTTGGGCTCCTTGAATCAGAACACCATTCTGATCATCTTCATCATATTCATAAAACCTTGAGGGTTTTTCAATTCCTTCATCAACCTTCACATTTGTACTTTCTATAATCTTTCTCAGTCTCTTGTTATAACACCGGTATGCTTTGCTTTGAGTAGAGTAACCCAAGAATATTCCTTCATCACTTCTAGCATCAAACTTGCCTAGATCTTCATCTCTTTTGATGTAACATTTGCTACCAAAGACTCTGAAATACCTCACAGTAGGAGTGATGCCAAACCAAAGTTCATAAGGAGTCTTACCAGTATTGCTTCTGATTTGTATTCGATTGAGAGTATAGACTGCAGTGCTAACAACTTCTCTCCAATAAATCTGAGGAACATTTGCTTTCATCATCATTGTCCTAGATGCTTCCTGGATGGTCTGGTTCTTTCTCTCCACTACTCCATTCTGCTGTGGAGTCCTAGGAGCAGACAACTATCTCTTTATTCCATGTTTCTCATAGAATTCTATGAACTCACTGGATGTGAATTCTCCACCTCTATCAGACCTCAGACATTTTAATTTTAATCCGGTTTCATTCTCTACCATAGCCTTGAATATTTTGAATTTCTCAAGAGCTTCTGATTTCTCTTTCAGAAAAGTTACCCACATCATCCGGGAGTAGTCATCAATTAGTAACATAAAGTACCTATCACCTTGCACACTCCTGATTCTTTTCGGACCACATAGATCAGTATGAACTAAGTCTAATAATCTGGTAGAAGATTGTTCCTTGCTTTTAAATGAGACTCTGCTTTATTTCCCAACTGACATTCTTTGCACAAACTCTTTGTAGGTTTTACCAGATTTGGAAGATCTCTTACTACCTGAGTATTGCTTATCTTGATGATATTATCAAAATTCACATGACACATTCTCCTATGCCATAACCAACTGTGATCAATTTGCACAAACAGACAACTTTTACCAGTACCAACTAAATGGAAGATATTACCTTTTGTTTGAGTACCGGATGTAATCTCTATTCTGAAACTCTCAAAGATCTTGCATTTTCCATTCTTGAATTAGAGATCATAGCCTTTGTCCACCAACTATCCAACACTGAGAAGATTGTGCTTCAAACCTTCAACATACAGTACATTACCAGTTTTGTTCCTTCCATCAAAAGAAATAGTTCCTCTACCTCTGATTCTACCAATAGAATTATCACCAAACTTTACCACTCCTCCTTCATACCTTTCCAAATCTATGAACTTATTTTTGTCACCTGTCATATGGTGAGAGCATCCATTGTCAATAACCCAATCATCCTTTTCTTCAACTTGGGCAGCCAGAGCTCTTTCTTCAATTTTATGATTGACAGATTCAGAGGGTATTGGATCTTCTTCCTTGATGGCAATAAACACCCAATCACTTTCGGATTTGTTTCCTGTCTCTGATTCATCATCTATTACTCCTTCATTATCATCTTCTTCATGAACATAGTAAAAATTCTTTTGGAACCTTGATCTATTAGGATTTGGCCTTGAAAATCTTTCTAGACATCTTGAGGCAAAATGACCAATCTTATTGCAGTTAAAACACTTAAAAGGCAATTTTCCTTCATACTTATCAGATCCTCTTGGCAGTCTTCTTGCAATAAGGGCTTCAAGTTGAGCAGTTTCTGCTTCTTCTTCCAGGTCTTTTCTTGCTTTTTCATACAATGATAGTTTCCTTGAAGAGTTCTCTCCTGGATCAAACCTTTGTTTACCTTTTACAGAGACATTGGCTTTGAATGCAGATTCAATCTTGGGAGGAGCATCTCCGAACTTGATCATTTCAAATGTAGCCAAATTACTAGCCAATTGATCTCTTGTGACAGCTGTATGGGCTCTGAATTCTTCAATGGTAGCAACCTTGATTTTATAAGAAGCAAGAAGGGATCTGAGAATTTTGCCAACAATTTCATCTTCATCCAAGACTCCACCAGCACATCTAATTCCACAAACAAGCTCATTTACTCTTGGCATAAAAGTAGCGATATTTTCATCTTCTCTCATCTTCAGATTTTTAAATTTCCCTTTCAAACTCTATAGCCTTGCACATTTAACATACTTGTCTCCTTCATGCAGAAGTTCTAGTTTTTCCCAAATCTCAAAAGCAGTTGGTAGGTCAACAACATTTGAAAGCTCTGAATCAGATAATGCGCTTAGAAGAGCTTCTATAGTCCGCAGATTGTTTTTAGCATCTGTGATTTCATTTGGGGCTTTCGGGCCACCCTGTGGAGGAGTATACTTCGTTGAAGCCATGGTCCAGTACTGCATTCCGATACATTGCAAGTGACATTTCATGCAACTTTTCCAAAGATTAAAATTGGTTCCATCAAACTTTAGACTATCCTTCTTGTAGGATGACATCCTGGATCTCCTCAAGTGGTTAAGCTCTTTTAGAGGAACTTAGCTCTGATACCAATTGTTAGATTTAGGGCAGACAACTGAGAGGGGGGGTGAATCAGTTGTCCAAAACTTTCTTCCAATTAAACACTTAAATCCACTTTGTAATTCAGCAGCATAATGATAAATCAATCATGAAAACATAATGCATTAAATTAAGAGCAGAAACACATTAACACGCAGGACACCAAGATTTTGACGTGGAAAACCCGGTTAAGGGAAAAACCACGGGGTATTAATCCAAGATTGTATTCTTTGTTCAAAGAATAGAAAGAACAAAATGGCACATGCCAATTAGGGCTCACTGCCTGAGCACACTACTCACAAGAGGCCCACTGCCTACAAGAGACACACTGTCTACAATATAATAAGTATTACATACATGAACTGGAGAATAGCATCTTCACCATGCTTGAATCAGTTCCATTTAAGTCCAATACTTCTGCTCTGCCTTTCGCTCTCCTCCTCGCTACCACACTCACATCTCCACAAGACACACTTTGAAATGACTTTACAACTCCATATATATACAAGACATCGACTTAGGAATAATCATCTAAGTTGGCAAACATCTACAAGAACATCCGCAAGATGTGTAACTCATCCGGTTAGCTAGTCTCAGGAAGAACACCACATCCAGAAGTTATTCTTAAATTGCGAGCTCTAACTCCAATACAGACCACAAACATGAACTAGACACAATCCAAAGACCTCCACAAGATTGCCTGAATCATCAAGAACATCCACACTTCATCTGCTTACTGAAATCCTTCTCTCCTTCATCCGGAACCTCAAGAACATAGTCTGTCATTACTGTCACAAAGGAATAGATGCTTGTGGACCTCCAGACCACTAACCAATTGAGTTATCACTTCACATGGACTTCCTAAACACTCCACTAAATGTGCAAAATAGGATATTGTAATTCTGGATCCCACCGGACCTATCTATGTCACTCTGTCACCTCTGAACACCTACTGGAACCAGTTTTACTTGAGCGGCCACAACTTCTTCAAATCTTCATGCGGACCTCTAAAATTGTTACTAGATCATCTTAAGACTCATATCTACAAACCCTTTGAACCGCATCCTCTGATAGTCATCTTATCTTGGATCTTTACCTTACTGTCTTCACTATTCTTCTCTGTTCCTAATATGACTAATTTTCTCAATATCCTCAGCACATAGCTCATCCAATCCTTATCATCAATGCAACAGGAGTATGTTGACATCAATGACAACACCGGTTAGGCCCATACTTGCAACAATTACTACTACAAAGACTCCTCCAAAATATGCATCTATTACTTTTAACATGGTAGATCAAATGAAGAAGACCAATTTGAACATTGCCATGTGGGAAGCTCTATCTATCTCATATCATATGGATTTACTATAGGAAGCCTTAAAGAGCTTCAATTTGCCTACTAAAGAGATAATGAAAGAAAAAATAGTTGCCACATTCAACCTATGTCAGCCAAAGGAAGAGGCAAACATAAGCAAAATAAGTGAGCCCCCTCCTTTCTATGTTTTCCTAATCATTGGTAATAATTTATTACATAATTGTATGATTGATTCTGGGGCAGGTAGTTCTGTCATGCCTAAAGAAATAGTTGATCAATTAGGTATCATGTATGAGCCTGTGAGTAAAGTGGTAGTGTAACTAGATGGTACTGCTATTAAGATAGTAGGTGTTGGTAAAGGTTTGAATCTTACCCTACATGCATGCCCTAGTTGTTCTATTTTACAAGACATTTAAGTCATTGATCTCTCTCTTCTTTGGGATATGCTTGTCTAGAAATTTCATTGCTAATATAGGTGGATACCTATCCTCTGATTGGTCCCATATGCTGTTTAGGACAAGGTATGGAACTAAGGTGACCATTAAGGCTAAGCCTATTTCCAAAGATCATTTAGAGCCTTATTCCCATACTCCCATCAACATGAATTATACAATACATGATCTAGAAGATGACAACAATATACATGAAGTTACCACACATGTGGAAGAAATTCTAGATATCCTGTTGGATGAATGGGCAGACTATTTTTAGTTTGATGCAACTAATCACATTAAGCAAATAGGACTAGGTGCATATTATATCCATAAGGAGTATTCTATCATCCCTAACCTTGTAAAGTCAAAAGAGGATTTGGGTGGGGTATGGCAGATGTATTTTGATGGCTCCAGGAGCAAAAATGGAGCAAGTGCAGGTGTAGTGTTGGTTTCACCCCAAAAAGAAAATTATTTCTCTGCTTCCAGATTTCAGTTCAGCTGCACAAACAATGTTGTTGAATATGAAGCCTTAATTCAAGGCATGCAACTAGCACAAAAGAGAGGAATACAAATTTTACAGGTATTTGGTGACAGTGAGTTAGTTGTCCACCAAATTAGATCTCAGAGTGCTTCAAAGAATGACTTGTTAAAGTCATATAAACATAGATTCTGGGATCTAATAGAAGATTTTGATGCCTTCAACATCCAGGCTATTCCCAGAGAGAAAACAAGGATGCAGACAAGATGGCCCTACAGTTGGTGCCCAATTTGACATCCCTAAAAATGTCAAATAGAATTCAGAACAACATGTGAAGATTGTTGTGAGGTCTTCTGTCCCAGATAATATAACCAACTGACAGGTGTTTGACAATGACCAGAAAATTGTTCATTTCTTGCAAGAGGAAGCAAAGTTTTCTACTAAAAATTAGTCCAAATTTAAAGAGCAATATGGTGACTAGGTGATCTAGCTGAAGACCAATAAGTTTCCCAAGGGGTTGATCACCTTGGAGAACATATTTGGTGCTGATCATCAGCCCAAAAGAGAGAAAATGAACATGATAGTCAAAAAAGAAGGCTAAGAAGAGGTGGCGATTACACAGGGAAGATTTTTAAAGCATGACAAGGTATGTGATCAAGCTAAAAGACAAGGCTTTATTGAGATTTGTAATGAATTTGATGATCTTATTTCTTGGGGTTGTAGAGATCTAAATGTTTTGACCCTGGTTTAATTCAGCATACCATTGATTTAGATCCCAATGCAAAACCTGTCCACCAAAAAAAAAGGCCAATCAATGCCAAAATTGATCCATTGATGAAGAAAGAGTTGTCTAAGCTCATAGAGGCCAAAATTGTCTATCCAATCAAATATTCCTCTTGGGTGCCTAGCCTATTTCTTGCTAGAAAAAAGAATGGGGAGATCATACTATGTGTGGACTTTAGAGACCTAAATAAGGCCTCCCTTAAAGACCACTATCCACTTCCCTCAATGGAACAAATCCTACAAATAGTGGTAGGAGCTGAAAGGTTTTCACTCCTTGATGGGTATTCTAGGTATAACTAGATTCTTGTAAAAGAATAATATCAATACAAAATTGCATTTACCAACAAGTGGGGTACCCTAGCATACCAAAAGATGCCATTTGGATTAACAAATGTTGGCTCAACTTTTCAAAGGGCAATGGATATAGCCTTTAAGGGTCTAATCAATGATATCATTCTAGTTTTATCTAGATGATCTAACTATCTATTCAAAGCATGCAACTGATCACCTAGGCCATCTAAAAAAGGTTTTTTAAAGATGTAGAGAATATGGTATTTCTTTAAATCCAAAGAAGTGTGTGTTCACTATCCCAAAAGGTACATTGTTGGGACACATAGTTTCAAAGGAGGGACTTGCCATTGATCCCGAAAGAACAAGTGCAATTTTTTCCCTCCCACTTCCCAACCATAAAAAGGGCCTACAACATTTCCTAGGCAAAATCAATTTTTTTGTGAAAAGATTCATCCCCAACTTTACTACAATAGTCAAGCCTCTCACCACTATGTTGAAGAAAAATACCACATTTAGCTGGTCCAAAGAGGGCAAAGATAGTTTTGAAGATGTCAAACAGGCCATTGCACAATCTATCCTACATTGGTAAACCCTAACTATGAGAAGGATTTTATCCTTTATGCCTTTAGATGAAAGGAAGGCATTTCAGTAGTTCTAACACAACATAATGATGAAAAAATAGAGCAGCTTGTTTCTTTCTTTAGTCACCCCTAAAAGATTATGAGCTCAACTATAATTTTATTGAAAAACAAGTGTTTGACATTGTTAAGGCATTGAAAATGTTTAGACACATGTTGTCAAACAACAAGATCTAGTTGATGGTAAACCACCTAGGCGTGAAGGAGTTCCTGTCGAGCAGAGATGTCAGCGAGAAGAGAGATGGGTGGATCACAAAAGTCATGGAGTATGATGTAAGTATCAACATCACCAAGTTGGTAAGGGGCAAGGGACTGCGTGAACATATGGTAGTAGACATAGGAGCTGGTAATGACATAGTATATTCCATTGATCAGGCTCAAACAACTAAGCCTAATATTGCAAATAATTGGTATCATGACATGGCTACATTTCTACAAATAGGTAGCTACCCAGATGGATTAAATAAGTCAAAGAAAAGGTATTTTAGACTTCAATCCATCCTAGATGTTCTTGTTGAGGGTGTCTTGTTTAGAAAAGACATTAATGGAGTTCTTTTAAGGTGCATAGAGAAAAATAAATCTAGCAGGGTGTTGGAAGAATTCCACAACGGTCCTGCAAGCAACCATTTTTCACCAAAAACAACTACAATACAAATCATGAGGGTTGGTTACTACTGGCCCAACTTATTTAGAGATGCCCATAAGTGGGTGAGGAGTTGCAAGGACTGTGCTCTATTCACAAGTAAACAAAGGTTGGCGTCTCTTCCTCTTCATCCCATCCAGACTGATCAGACATTTGCCCAATGGGGTTTAGACTTCATTGGAATGATTAATCCACCATCTAGGGCTAGCCATAAGTGGATTTTGATTGCAACTGATTACTTCACTAGGTGGACTAAGGCAGCTGCTTTGAAGGATACCACTAAGGCTACTATTCTGGACTTTCTTGAAGGTATAGTTACCAGATTTGGTGTCCCATCTACTATCATTTCTGATAATGCTAATGCCTTTGTAGGCACAAAAATCAGTGATTGGGCAATTTAAGTTTGGAATTTACTTGAAGACATCTTCCAACTACTACCCTCAATGGAATGGCTTAGCTAATTCTACCAACAAAAACTTGATCAAAATCATCAAAAAAATAGTTGAAGGTAACCAAAAGACTTGGCATTCAAAGTTGAAAACAACACTTTAGGCTGACAGGATTACTCCCAAGAGATCCATTGGCAATTCACCCTTCATGTTGGTCTATGGAAGGGAGGTGAAGATAATGGAA
This sequence comes from Cunninghamia lanceolata, assembly GCA_027924645.1. Taxonomy (NCBI): domain Eukaryota; kingdom Viridiplantae; phylum Streptophyta; class Pinopsida; order Cupressales; family Cupressaceae; genus Cunninghamia; species Cunninghamia lanceolata. The sequence continues at coordinate 14,587,009 of BSBN01000194.1, read as the reverse complement.
AGTATCAAAGGCATAAAAACATGAAAATGAAACTAAATAACAAGTTTATACCTTTGAAGATCTATCACTCCTTGAGAAGGTTGAGGAAGTGCACCCAAGCTTCCTAGCTTTACCCAAACAAAGTGATGTAGCCAACAACATACACTCAATAAAATTGTGCCATTAATCATGTGTGAGAGCCAAAGATTTGGAACACTGAAAAAAAACTTCTATTCACCAAATCTGCTGCTACAATGAGAGAAAACTCTCTTAATCCAAGAAAAACAAAAAAATAAAAAAAATTACCTTTTTTGGCAGATTTCGACAATTGTCAGATTTTTTGCCATTTTAGGTAATTTTACAATCATATCTAGAAAATCCTATTTTTTCCCAAAATCTTCCTAAAACTAAGGTAGGACGAAATGCCAACTAATATTCTAAATTTGAAACATGAGTTTCGAGTTATTAAAAAAAGTAACTTTTAAAAAACTAGAAAAAAACACTAAATTGTCATTTTGAGGGCCAAGATGAAAGTTTCAAGCCCCAAAAAAGTGCCAAGATGAGGTCCAACCGACCAGGGTGGGTTGGGAAACCACTGGCCACCTCATAACGCATCCACCTATAAAATTTTGTAGAAAACCCACATCTGAGTCAAAAGTTATGACCTCTAGAAGTCCCTGCATCATTCTCCTCTGGTTGAAAATAACACAACTCCTGCAAGTGAGTGTCTTCAAACTGCTTCCATTTGACTGGATCTAACCTCTACACTTCCCACTCTATAATCCATGTGCTATCTATTGGTGGCAATCCTTCCCACTATACTAAATACTTGTTGTAATGCCCTTGCCGAGTGTAGATAGTTTTCTTATCAAGAACATGTGCCATCTTTTCCTTCTTCTTATGGGGAATGTGGTGGTGCCATGCCACTTCTGGTTGACTATCTTCAGCATCATCCTCACCATGGAATGCATATAAATCATAAATATTAAACACATGAGAAATATCAAGATCATCTGGTAAACTGACCTCATATGCATTATCATTGATCTTCTTTGTAATTTTGCAAGGACCAATTTTCATGTACTTCAACTTGTGGTATGTTCCAGTAGGAAACCATTCTTTTCTCAAATATACCATCACTAATTCACCTTCATTGAATGTCTGATGTCACCTACCAGTATCCACTGTATTCTTGTACCTCTCATTACTGTCCTGCAACTTCTGTCTCACTTCTTTCTGCAACTGTTGAAGGTGTTCTGCAAATGCTTCCCTATCATCACTGACCCTATCTTTCATTGGTAGCTGTACCAAATCTAGAACACCCTGAGGATTCCTACCATACACAATCTAGATAGGGGACTTTCCCATTGATCTGTTAATAGAACTATTATAGGCAAATTCAGCCTAGGGTAATGCCAGGTCCCATTGTTTTGGCTTTTCTCCAACAATACACCTCAACAAATTTCCCAGACTCCGATTGACTACCTCTGTTTGCCCATCCGTTTGAGGATGATAAGCACTACTAAACTGTAACTTAGTCCCCATCTTCTTCCATAAAGTCCTCTAGAAATGACTGATGAATTTGGTATCCCTATCAGAGGTAACAGTCTTTGGAACACCATGCAGTTGAACAACTTCTGAAAAAATAACTCTGCTACCCTCGTTGCATCATTAGTTTTCTTACAGGGAATAAAATGAACCATCTTGGGGAACCTATCAACAACTACAAAAATGAAGTCATTACCTCATTGAGTATGTGGAAGTCCCAACACAAAGTCCATGCTCAAATCTATCCATGGTGCAGCTGGTACTGGTAATGGCATATACAACCATGTATTCTGTGAATGTCCCTTAGCCACTTGGTAGATTCTACACCTTGTTACATACTTAGTTATATCCCTTTTCATCTTTAGCTAGTAATATTTATCTTCTATCAAGGCTATTGTCTTCGATACAATTTGGCATTATCTAGCTATGGAGAGATGAACTTAGAAATGATTTTGACATAATGGATCTACTCTAAGCTTGGATGTGAAAATGGTTTGTGGAGGCTTGTATTTATAGGCAAATTAGAGGGGATTTTGATCCAAAGGTGGAGATTCAAAGTTGAGATCAATGGTGGAGCTGAGAGGATAAGATGGAGGGTTGTGATTTCATCAACAAGATTGGATGGATGAGATTAAATGTGAATTTTAAATTCACATGGGGAAGAGCTTAGCATTTAATGAAGATTAAGACAAGTGAGGAATAAAAAAATAATTTGTATGGGAGGAGGTGGAATGAAAGAATTCTATTTTATTGGTGAGTGTGTGAGTCATGTGACACATGTGTGATCTCTTTGCATGGAGAAGAGTTCTATAATGAAAGAGGAAAGATGATTGGAAGGGTCATGTGACCCTTTGGAATAAAAGTTAATTTTTTATTTGTGGGGTGTGGGAATGGGTGTTAAGCATGCTTTGACCAAGTTAATCATGTGATTAAATTAATTAATGTGGCTGGAGAAAACTAGTGAATGGGCTAATGAGTGGTTACAATTAATTAAATAAGGGTTTATTTAATTAATTTTGGTCTAGGGGTCATGTAGGCTAGGGTAGCTAATTAAATAATTAGTATTTATTCTATTAAGCTAGGTCCAGGCTATAAGATAGGGTGGATTAATTAAATAAGCATGATTTTTCTAATTAATCAGGATTAGGGAGATGGAGAAATTAACTAAAAATATTAGAAATATTTATTTAATTAATGAGGGATAGTGTTGTAAGGTCTAGTGCTGAATTAATTAAATTAATTCATGACTAAGGGTGAATTAGGGATAAATGGCTAAGGATAAATGGTTAGGGACGATCAAGGGTTAATTAATTAAATAATTATTATTTTTATTTAATTAATTGGTGAAAGGGTTTATCTGGTAATGCAAGGATGCAGTAAAATGGTTAAAGGGTCAATACACTTTCAAGTGTCTACATTTTGCCCCTCTTTGATGTGGCATCATGACCGTGTAGGGAAATAACGTTAAGTCAAAGAATTTTACCCCAGCTGATGGGAAGGAGTGGAAATGGATGAGGGATGCCCCCTTGAGAGGTCAGGTGAAAAAATTAATTTTTTCGAGTGAACTCTCGAAAAGGAGGGAACGGTGGTGAAAAAGGGATGTAGGATGAAAAATGGGGTTGATGGAAGAAAAAATAGAGGAAAAAGGTTAAGATTTGTGGTCTGGGGAGAAGAAATGGTGAAATAGGGTTGACATGGCACCTATAGATAGAAAAAATGGGCCCAACATGCCACCTTTGCACACCTTTGCTGACTAGATGAGAGACACTTGGAGAGAAGAGCAATAGCAATGGCACAACCGATCTTCCCACATCACGAGCACCGATCAGAGAGGGTTCAGGAGTTTCAACAGATGGTAGAGGCTAGACCATGAGTATGTCATCTAACCTTTATTTGTGTTTTTTGGGATTCAGGTTAGGTTTAGGGTTGAAAAAGGGTAGGTTAGGGGGTTTAATGCTATCACACAGCTGTGTATTGCTATTGGGGGCAATTTAGCGCCATTGGGTCATTTAGTGCCAAAAGACTAGGGGGTCAAGAAGGCAATTTAGTGCCATCAGTTAGCAATTTAGTGTTGTCAAGTGGTTTAGTGCCATAGATGTTAGGGGGTTCAGTGATTTAGCGCCTAACTCTGGGTTTAGCGCTATCAAGTAGATTAGTACAATTGGTAGACAAATAACATTATTGGCTACTTTAGCACCAATTTTTAGGGCTTAAGGTGAATTAGCACCACTAGTTAGGGTTTTAGTGCTATCCAATGGATTAGCAGAATTGGGCTCGGGATTAGCACAATTAACAGGATTAGCACCATTGGCTAGTTTAGTACCTTTGGCATAGGGATTAGTGCTATTGGATACTGGTTTACTGCTTAAGTGTTGTTTGGCAGAAAAATGGGATTAACTTATGTTGTTGAATGTAGGTTGAGTAAATTGAGCTTCAATCGTGAGAGAGACGGGTTACTTCCACCGTGGTGTTGCGAGAGAGGTTGACAGACATGGAGCAGCTTCGGTTGCATAGGCTTGGTTTACATCATATATCAGATATGCCCCGGTTGAGGGCACATAGGGCTATGATGACAGTCCTAGTAGAGAGATGGAGTGAGACGTGTACATTCCTCTTACCGATGGGTGAGATCACGATCACCCTCAGGGATGTCTGGAGGATCCTTAGGATCCCGATAGTGGGGGAGTAGGTTATCTATGATATCATAACTGGTGTAGTAGCATTAGATCAGGCTTTCGTGCCAGGACGGGTAATGTATACTTGGGACTAGAGGGAGATGAGGTATGGCACCACTCATGTGCAGGGAAGGGTTAGTGATTATGTATTGTATCTATGTGGGTTGGTTAGGGGGATCCTAATGCTAGATCGACGCTCATGGGATTTTTCGGTTGGTTGGGAATAGGTTATTGAGGAGATGGTGACTTAGCAGATGGTATATGCTTAAGGGCCATGTTTACTTGCACAGTTGTATAATGAGATGCACTTGGTGGTGTACAAGGAGGGAGAGAGCCTTGGTTTAGGGATGACACTTCTACATGTATGGGCGTGGGAGCACATCATTGTCACGATGCCCATTTGTCCACATGTTAGGCCATAGTTTGAGCCATGGGTGATGGTATATAGGGGGACTCCAACATTGACATCTGGGGAACATGAGGTTTTGGAGGAGACAGTTTGATGAAATGGATACAATGGTATGGAGGCTATATCTCGGTTGTGAGGCTTAGATTTATGATGATGTACATATGTCATTCATGAGATAGCCTCGGTACCTGATTGGGAGGATGGAGCATATTATTGACCACTACCTTCCTTCTCAGGTGTTACAACATTTTGGCCTACAGTAGGACTTGCCTCAGGTCACAATGATTTTTGCACGAGTGAGAGAAGATGTGCCAGCATGGCCACCTATGATGGATGTACAACTAGAATTGCTAGATTGGGTAGCCTTACATTCAGTTATGTGGGATTGGGGGAGCATGTTGGCGGATGCAGGGATGATGCTAGCTTATGATGCATGGTGGGTTCAAAGGAGACCTCTATGATTAATGCTTGCAGATGTGGATCGAGATGAGGAGGAGGAGGAGGGAGAGATGAGAGATGGGGGAGGTGGTAGAGATGATGGAGATGATGTGAGGGAGGGTAGAGATGGGAGGGATAGGAGAGATGGGGGAGATGATGGAGGAGATGGGATTCAGGGTTTGGCAGTGGCAGTGATGGGGCATGCAGCGGTGGGGTAGGTGCCAGTACGGTAGGCACTAGCAAGGTAGGTGGGGACATCAGGTGCAAGGTCATCTGGTAACGCTCCTGATACTATTATAGGTTGGAGTTTTATACAAAGTAAAGTTGCAGGAGGGTACAAGAGAGTGTTAGAATTGTAGATCAGAGAAGAACATAGCTCCCTGGACTTGGGTGCCAGCTCATTAGTCCTCGAAGTTCTGCAACGGGAAAATCTCTGGTACAGTAGATACAGGTTGTAGACCTTGTTTCTAGATCTCGACAAAAAGTAGGGCCTTGGACTTGGGTGCCCACTCTTTAGTCCCTGACGTTTCTGCCTCTGGACCCCAAAAATAGGTGCACAGTTATTTGTTATTTTACATCTTTCTGCAAAAGCATTTTCTGTAATTCATCTATTTACTGTCGTATTTGCATAATTAGGGTATTAAGGTACAATTGAGCATAAGAGAAGGAAATTGTCAATCAAATCATAAAAATCCAAGTTTCTCTACATCTCAATAGTGACCTAGGGTATGATAGTACATTGCAACTCGACCCTAGGTCCTTGAATGTAAGGGTGAAAGGAGGATATACACACAAAACTACCAAAACCAAAACATCTAAATTCCACCCATTACATTTTGGTGAACCCATGTTATTGGACTTGTTTGCACCTTGCTAAGTGTTTTACTTTATATTTTCATTGATTTCATTCATTCATAGTATCATTCATCTTATTGCATTGGAAAATTTATAAAAAAAATTGAAAATTTAGAAAAATTGAAAAAATTGCATTTTAGGGTTTCTATTTTGCATCAATTAATTTGAATTTCATCAAATTTCTAATTTTGGCATTAGATATAACTTAAATTACATAAAATTACAAAAAATCATTAATTTGCATTGCATTTTCATCATAAAATTGCTAGGGTTTTGTTGAAAATCGTGAATTTTGCATATAACCTAGTAATTCCAAAATCTAGGGTTTGTAGGTAAAATCTTGTTTGATATTTTTCTATTGATTTTAGAGACTCATTAAAAATTTTATTTGTCTGTAGTCTTGTATTTTAGAACAAATTTGCATTTAGATTTTAAAACTTTGCATTTTTGCATAGAAAAAGTCAACAAAAACTAGCATTTTCATTGATATTTCCTTATATTTGCACTTGCATTTTGCATGTTAGGGTTTAGAAATAATTTTTCAGATCTGAGTGTATTTAATTTTCATCATAAATCAGATTTCAAAACATTCATATAGCATTTTGTGTCAAGATCTCAAACTTAGGGCTTCAAAAACATTGTTTTTCACTAGATTTGGCCTTATCGACTCTCTAAATTTGCACCCGTTGTGAAGGATATTTTTGCACTAATTGGTTGTTATTAGAGTAATAATTTTCTTCCCCTCCTAAAAATCTTCACAACACCTTTTTATTGGGCTCTTGTAGTGAAAATTTGGTGAAAAACTACACATTTTTGTTATTTTTGTCCCAGGGTTTGGCCTAGTTTGCACTCCAAGTGTGTTGTGACAAATTTTATGGATTGAGGTGACTAATATCATTGCTATTATTTTCTAAACCTCCTAAAATTATTTACAACACCCCTTTTGCTAGGTCTTGGAATTGAAAAACCGTGAAAAATTTCTTATTTTTGCTATATTTTCACTAGAGTTTGACCTTGGGTGACACTACAAGTGTGTTGTGACAAATATTTTGGCATCAAGTGGCTGTTATTACTGATATAATTTTCTTTCCATCATCATTTTTCTCACAACACCCTTTGTCATGCTCTTTTGCATTGAGATTTGGTGAAAAATCGCATATTTTAGTGTATTTTCACTATATTTTGACTTGGCATCATCTTATATTTGCATCAAGAGTGTGTTGTGATGGATCTTATTGCTATATTGGATTGATATCAGACATATAATTTTCTGCCCCTGATCAAAATCCTTACAACACCTTTTCTTTGATTCATTTACATTGAAAAAGTACAAAAAATCAAGCATTTAAGGTCACTTTCGCACAAAGTTTTACACTTGTCCTTTGCATACTTTTGGAAAATTGTTAAAATCTTATTTTTCATTGACTTGAGAATATAAATATGGCCTCTAATCACAACAACAATAATAGGTTCTCTCCTAGACCTTACATGAAGAGAAAGGTCCCTGAACCTGAAATTGTGTTTACACCTCATGATAGAACAATCGAAGATACTGACGAACCTCTCTACATCACTGTGAAAATAATGGGAAACCCCATGGATGGAACACTTATTTATCCTAATTGCATGACTAATGTTGCCACGGAAGAGTTCCTCTATTTACATAATTTGATGCAAGGATCTTATGACCCTTCGGACATGATGATTAAAACACATAAGGGAACCTTTATAAAACCTTTGGGTAAGATATCATTGTTGGTAATTGTATTTGAAAAACATGTAGAACAATGGTTTGATGTTCTCCCCATTTCTGACAATTTTCGTATAAAATTGGGACACCCTTGGTTAAAGGAAATGAAAGTTGTCCCTTTAACAATTCATAATTGTCTAAAATTTCCTTTTGAGGGACATGTGATTACCATCTCCCGAAATAAATATAAACCTTTGGTTGAAAGAAAACATTACACAATGGATTACTTTTGGGACAAATCTAAAGAGAAACTTGAACCACGAACAAACTTTAACTTCTTGGGCTATAGAAATTACAAAGCAAAACTATTACATCCAACAACTAGACCCTCTATGCAAGAAATGACAAAAGACAAGCAACCCGCATTTGAAGAGAACCATAGACTGAAAGGACAAGGTCCATATGTCGAGGTTCCTCCCCCACCATCCTTACAAGGATCAGGAGTTTATTGTCGACAACAAAGCATTCCACCTAGATAAATGAGATTTGATCCTAGTGCTTCCTGTAGACACCCAAAATTGACTCATTTCATCATTTATCAATTTATTGCACTTTCACCATTTGCATCAGCATTTAGGTAACTTTGTCCTAGAACATTTGTCTTGAAAACATCTAATCACCCTTATTTCTAATTCATTATATAAATCATATTTATTTAATTAATTTCCCTCAATTTCATCTAATTTCTTCTATTTCTCATAATTAAATATTTTTTATTATTTAATTATTTCTTATATATTCTTCTAAACAATTAAATAAATTTCTTAATTTATTTAATTGGTTTCATCTATAATAAATAAATAAAATCAATATTTTATTTATTTATCTTATCATCGCCTCTAAATTAAATAAATCTTTAATTTATTTAATTTATTTCTTCTCTCATTTAAAATCATACCTTATCTTATCACTTTCTTCTATGTGTACAAGTCAACTTTGTTCATTGGAGTGATCTAGATTAAATTCTAATTGGTTCTAAAATCAGCTATCCTCATCAAAAAGCTCTTAAAATAGAACCTCTTTCTATTTTAAGTAAACATTATCTTATCATCAATAACAACTCAACTACAAACATTTAAAATAGGTCTTACCTATGGACACATGGCTTGTACACATTCATTTATGTCATCTTTTAATCTTAACTGTTCACATAGCCACCAAATCTCTACCATTGATTGATTTTGGTTGAAGTCTATATAAACACCCTCTCATTCCATACTACATCATCCAACATTTTCATAGTGTCTATATTATCATCCTAAGCATATTGAGCATTTGAGCCTCCATTGCATCCATTGAGCATATTATCACTATCATCCATCCATCATGGCAACTTTGATCTTCATGATTATTCATTGTTGAGAAGCAATCCACATCTCTAAACAAGGAATCATACAATCTAGGTGATCTTATTCTTGAATTGCATGCATTTGATTTCACTTGGATTCGATTCTTTGATGGTGGTAGGATTAGGTTTTGATTTACATGCTTGATCTTATTGACCTAATTTTTTACCTATCCACATTCTGGCACGCCTGGTGGGACTCATGTCCTTGATTAACTTTGATGTTTGAAGTTGTTTTTGTGAAGTTTAGATTTTTCGGAGCACTTACAGTAATTTTCAGTCGCTTTTGAGCAAAACCAGTCACTTTTGGTATCTCTACATCAGTTTTCAGTGAAAACTAGTCACTTTTAGCTATTTCTAGATCACTTTTGAGCTAACAATGACCATTTCCAGTCAACAGTGAATCACCTCTGATCGAAAAGTGGTCGCTTCTGGCTGTTTCAGTCGCTTTCGACAATTTAGGGTTTTCTATTGACATTTGATCTTGCAGGGTGCTTTACTAGATTTTTATTGATCAATCAAGGGTTTTTATCTATGTTTTACATGATCTTGATCATTATATTATCATTAGGCAGTTGATTTGATTGTGATTTTTTAATTTAATTGAGCTGATACCCTTGGTTTTGCAAGATCTCATCAAAACATCATTCTAGGGTTTCCAATAGATCAATTTGTGGTTACAGGGTATCCATCTGATCATATTTCATCCACTGGACTTGATATTCTAGGGTTTACAATCTTTGATAGTCATTTTTTTCATAACCCTAACCCTAGTTTTGTAGAAACAGGAATTTTTCACGCATCCTACAGATTTGAATCGCTTTTGAGCGATAACTGGTCGCCTCTGGTTTTTCTGCGTCGCTTTTGACTAATATCTGGTCGCTTCTAGAAGTAATCACATCACTTATGATCAACAGTTGATTACCTCTGGTAACTGTGTGTCACTTCCAGTTATGTTATTTACAGTTTGATTTTCTTGGCTACTAATCATCTATTTGTGCAACATCTTATCATTTGTCCAAGAAAAGGAGGTTGTGAAACTACTAACATATCTATTCCAGCTTTGATCGGTCCAAGACATTTAATTTTATCACTAATCTAGGAACATTTGGACTTGGTGCTTAAAAGGAACCATTGTTTGCTCCGTTCTCGTTTTATCATTTTTGCTTGCTTGTTGTGTATGTGTGTAACCCAAATTTAATAAAATAAAGTATCCTCTCCCCTTGCCTATCAAATGGATCTTGGGTGCATGAGAACTTGTTATTATCTTTAGAAGGCCTGCCTTCCCAGTGTGAGAAGGGGTACGACACAAGTGGTAACAAGCTAAAGCCAAGCTCTTCCAAGCCGCTATATAAGAAAAGTGTTTGTGTCAAAAGCCACAAACAATGGGTGATGTTGTGTTACATCGACTAATGTTTCCCCCAAAACCCCATTGAGCGTAACCTTTTTGGGTTGGGAAGCCTCCATTAATAGAGCAAATTGCCACACGTGTAGCCACCTGAACGGATGCCCTTATTAGCAACCTTTGTGTAGTGGCCAAAATCCTTCTATTTGTTGACGCAGAAGGTGGAGCCTTTGAAGTCACCCCGATTCTTGTGGTTCTTAGTAGAGATAGCAGAGACAATCTTAAGGTTTGCGAGCCTTGGGAAACTTAGAACCTGGTATGCGTGAGAAGTGAGTGCCATGGAGGGGAGCCGGTGCTACCAAGATCCTGAAGCTATCCTCTTTGAATAAGCACGGCAAGGGGATTCAACAAATATAGTTCTTTTCCAGCCTAGGATTGTACATGTTTGTGAATGTTATGAGTGTGAGTGACTGAAATTATTATTTTCTTGTCAAAATTCACCAAAACACATCATCTGTCAGACATAGATCACCTCTAAACTAAAACTACTCGCCTTTGGAAAAACCGCATCGCTTTTAAACAACAGAAAATTGCTTTTGAACTAAAACCTATCGCTTCTGGTAAACCTAGTTGCTTCTGGTTAACACTACACACTATCATCTGAAACTATCCAGATCACTTTTGAGCTATTAGTTGTCACTTTTAGCTTTTCCTGAGTCACTTTTGAGCTATTACTAGTTGCTTCTGGTCAAACACCATCAATCTGCATCAACCCAGCACAATTAGTTGCATTCTCAGATTGATTAGCTATGTTATCAACTTCCAAACATTCCTTTGGTCATCTACATCCATTTGAACATCATCTCCTACTTTGAGCATACCAATTCATTAGACTTTTTGAGATTTTCATCCTCTTGAGACCCCAACCAGCAACCAATCATCAAAACAATCAACCCAGCAATAGCAAACATCATCCCTTTGGCTTTTATTCAGCCTTAAGAACCCCAACAAATAGCCTTATTAATCAACTTTTTTCCCTTGAGTTTGTGAGCTATCCTCTAGGGAAGTTTATCGAACCAACAAAATAATCCTATCAAACAACAACCTAAGCAAATCTAAGCAACCAACCAACAACCTAACAACAAACCAACAACAACCCATCAACAAACCAATCAACCAACAAACTAGCAAAACAAACCATCAACAAACAATCAACAAACCATCAACTTTTGGGTCTCAACCTTGACAAACTAGTCCAATCTCCATCATCAACCATCATGTCTCAAACTAGGAGCCAATATAGAGCTGAAATGGAAGCTAAATTGTGCGCTAAAATGGAAGGCAAACTGTGACAATCTCAATCAACTCCCCTCAAAGATGCAACTCAATTCACAACCGGTATGCCTTCTTACATGTTTGTACCCGAAGGATACATTGCTGGACCATCATCTTCACAACAAGTGCAACCTCAACCATCCATAGCAACCTATCAAGAGCCATCCCAAGATGATTTATCTAAATTTCAAGAGACACACATATGAGACCAAGTTGATAGGCTCATTTTATCTGATCCCGATCGCTATTTCTTGCAATTAGCTAGTATGGGAGCCAAGTTACCAAGCAACTTTGACATATCCGCCATTCGTAAACAAGATCCAAACACTCCTCTGTTGTTGCAAAGGGACCATCCGCCATAGCCACACCATCTCATACCACATCTATGCCATCTCATTCACCTTCCAATCCATCTCCTTCTTTACCTATTGCTACACCATCAAGCCCACCACATACGGAGTATACTTTAGAACCTTTGATAACTCCAACTGAGGTACTTCCTTACCTTTCACAAAATTTGAGCTTTCCCCCTTTCTATATCTCACAACATACCCCCGCTCCTACCATGACCGTGTCCATGCCTCAAGTATCACAAGTTCCTCAAGTATCACAAGATGTCCATGTTTCACAAGTACAAACTCCGCAAGTTTCACAAGCTATCCGAATATCACAAACTCCACAAGTTTCAAAAGCTATCCAAACATCACAAGCCACACAAGTTTCGCAGCCATTACAATTCTCTACTCCTATTGCATCACATGTGGAATCCACATCCCAAACTAGTATCCCTACCACTTCTAATATGTTCTCCATGATTTCCACGAATGCATCTAACACACCGTATAATCCCAATGCAAATCTCATTGACATGAGTGACCAACCTATTGTATCACAAGCCAATCCTCATACCGTTGTCTCTTATGTTGATCAACTTGCATCACTTACTCCGCTTCCATATAATGCTTCACAAAACGTCAACCCGTTTTATGTAACCCATACATTACCCATTGTCACCCAACATATGACATATACCAATCCATCTCAAGGTACTTATGTTGCTCAAAATATAAACCCAAATGTCCACCCTTCTTCATCCACCAATCCTTCCATTGGTTATCATAATGTGTCCACTCCCAATCTTAATGTAATTCCAACCTCCAATCCACAACCATTGATCAACATCAATCCATCTTCTAGTTCCCATGTGATGCAAAATCTTGGAGTCAATCCATCGCAATATACCTAACCACCACTTGTGTCTCAAGGATAGCAATCATCAAACACATATGTGTCATATACCAATCCTTCAACATATAATATGAGCACTCAACCTCAACAAACGGTCATACCCTCATACATTTCACTGCAGCAACAATATACATCATACTACATTCCACCTCCAACCCATCAACACCCTTTGCAACAACAACAACTATCTCAAGTGGATATTGAACAAATGGTTCACAAGGCAATGGGGTAAAATAAGAAAACATTTTCCTTGGGAGAAATATGCCCTTATCCATTTGACAGATCACTTCACATGACACCTTTTCTGCCACATTTTGAAATCCCACAATTTGACAAATACAAAGGGAAAGGTAATTTGGATGACCGTCTTAGAGCATTCTATGTTGCATGTCTCAATGTTGCACATGATGATACATATCTCTTGAGACTATTCCTTCAGAGCTTAGCGGGACAAGCTCTTGAATGGTTCTCTCACCTACCCCTAGGAATCAAGACTTTTGATGAATTAGCAGACAAATTTTGATCTCATTTCTCTTTCAACATTGAACATGAGGTGAATATGAATGATCTTGTCAATAACAAACAATGCAATGGTGAAACTTTCTCATCATTTACCCACAGGTGGCGTAACATGGCTAGCAAATTATCATCGCAAATACCTGAGAAACAACAACTTGAAATCTTTGTCCAAAATCTTCATCCTGAGCTCTCATTCCAATTGTAATTGCAAAGTGCTAGCACCTTTGAAAAACTCATCTCCAGAGGAACCACCATTGAGCGAGCTTTAATTGCTAAGGGTACCATCAAAATTTTCAAAGACAACAAGGACAATCCCCAATCTTTAAATGACAAAACCTACTTTTGGAACAAAAACAAAAATGTTGTTAATGACGGCATTGTGGATGCAAAGAACATACAAACAGTGAAAGCTCCCATTAACATTCAAGCTACATCTATAGCTAATCCACCTTTGCAACGAAATTGACCAAGAGCAAATCCAACACCTAGACGACAATTTACTCCCTTAGGCGAACCCATGGAGGTAATCTTTTGCCAACTTGTTCAAGCGGGAGATATCACATTACCTGAAGCTCCACCCAACGCAGAATCAGTCTTCAAAGCTCCTTGGTACAAAGAGAATGAATATTGTGAATACCATAGAGTCAAAGGACATAACACAAATGGTTGCATGTGTTTAAAACATGTCATTCAAGATTCTATCGATCAAGGTTTGGTTAAACTCACAACCCCAACATCACAACCGACACAACAACCAACCTCAAACTATGATCTAGATGCTTTCAAAAATCCACTTCCACTTCATGACAAGGCAAGTAACCATCATACTAGGAATGCTATCCATTACAACTATGAGTCATCTACGATTGGCCGCATTGACCATGCTCTCATTTCTACCATCACCATCCAAGGTAAAGCAGTTGATTGCATCGTAACTACTAGAAGAGGCAATGTTACCATTCAAGGAGCACCTATCAATCCTCCTTGACCACCTTCTAGTTATAATATCCTTGATCACCTTGGAAAAACTCCCACACACATCTCCATCCTAGCTCTGTTACGCATATCCTCCACTCATAAAGCTATCCCTGATAAAGCATTGCAAGAGTCTTCGATGCCTAATAATATCGATTAAACACAATTTCAATCTATGATAGCTAGCATTGTAGCCCCTTGCCATCTCACTTTCTCTGATAAAGATCATAGACCATCCATTAACCCATCACATAACGAAGCCCTCCACATAGAAGTATTTGTAAACAACCACCGTATCAAACAAATACTAGTGGATGGTGGAGCTGGTCTCAATATATTCTCTCTAAAACTAATAAAACAATTGGGATATTCTAAGAAGAACATTGATACTTCCAAGGTCATTACCATCAAAGCATATGATGATGCTGAGAGAGATACTAAAGGAGTCATCCATTTGCATATCCAAATTGGTACTATCACTACTAACACCCGCTGTCAAGTTCTTGATATTAAGCTTCTCTATAACATCATCAGTGGTCGTCCATGGATCCATGCCCTTAAATCTATTCCTTCCACATACCATCAATGTCTCAAGTTTCCATATAACGGTGTTGAAGTCACCATCCATGCCGATCCCAATCCATTTGAGTTTTGTTGTGCCTTTCAAGCCAAATATCAAAATCCTAATCATATCCCCATCAACACCGAAGCTTATCCATCTTCATCCTATGTTGACCCATCTGCCTTACTCAAACCTTCATCTAGCAAAGTCACTCCAAATCTCTGTATCAAGTACACTAAACAAGGTTCGGGTGAATACACATTGCAAGAATCTTGTTGTGTTGGAACTCTTCCTTTATCTCCCAAATCCCATGGTAAACCTTCCATAGCCAAGTCATCTTCATCCGTAGCCATTATAAAAGCTCCACCAACAATATTCATTAAAGGAGGATTCCTTGATGATGAAGACATAGACAACATTAACTCTTGGATATTCTATGATGAAAACGACCAAGTGCAACTTGAAGTAGAAAGATATAATAATGGGTTCCACATCATTAAGAATATGGTTTACAAAGGACATGGCGGATTGGGATTGCAGGAACAAGGACCTATTGAACCCATTATTGTGTTTAAGAAGTTTAATAAGCAAGGCCTTGGCTATCAGCCAGAGGTACCACCTTCCAAAGACATCAAGTGTATTTCTGATATGGAAGCTAAGCCTTCTTCAGTAGGAGAGACTTCTAACTCGGATACCATCGATGACTCCTCCATTCATATCACTGACCTTTTCTAGGAAACCTCCATCTTCATGATTTCTACCACCTCATCTACCCATAACCCTTCATCCATCACTCTTTCACTCGTATATCCTGACCTCGTCGATTAGGACCAATAGGGGGCACCGATATTAGACACATTTGAAAATGATGAAGCTATTGCCGAATTTATGGGTTTATGACAAGGCATTCCATTGGGTGATCACAAAGCAGGCTTCATGATGGACCTCCCTAAACTAGCATATTTTGGTGGAAGCATCAAATCCTTCAGTCACAAAAGTGAAATAAATAGAATAAAAAAAGATAGGTCACTAGGTGAAAACTGAAAGGTGCCTCTTGACCGTGAAAAAGTAAAAATAAAGGACGTATCCAAGGGTGAAAACCTCTCTGAGGTGCCCGAGGATGGGGGATTTGATCTTCCTGTGACCACGGATTATCATGAAAAATCAACAGTGCTAGTTGAGAAATCACAAGAAATGAACCTAGGCACAGAGCAGAATCTGAGGATCACATTTTTGGTAGTATCACTATCAGAGCAAGAAAGAAGAGATTTCATAGCATTCTTCATGAAAAGAGCCATTAATTTTGCATGGACTTATGCCAACATGCCAGGTCTAGATCCATCACTTGTGGTACATCATCTAGCAGTATCTCCTAATGCAAAACCAGTTAAACAAAAGCTGCACAAAATGCACCTGCAAATAGCTCTTTTGGTTAAAGTAGAGATTCAGAAACTGTTAGAAGCAAAGTTCATAAAGCCTATTAATTACTCAGAATGGGTTTCAAACTTGGTACCTGTGGCAAAACCTGATGGACGAGTTCACTGTTGCATAGATTTTAGAGATCTCAACAAAGCATGCCCAAAGCATGCCCTAAAGATGACTTCCCACTACCAAGAATAGACAACATTGTAGATCTTACAACTAGACATGAATGCTATCCTTGATGGATGGATTCTTAGGATATAACCAAATTAGAATAGTAGAGGAAGACCAAGATAAAATATCATTCATTTGTCCATGGGGTACATACTACTAGGTCATAATGCCTTTTGGTCTTAAGAACGCTAGAGCCACTTATCAACGAGCCATGACAGTTATTTTCCATGATCTTTTCCACACTATCATGGAATACTATGTTGACAATATTCTAGGGAAATCCAAAACAAGAGAAGGACACCTACAGGTACTAGCACAAATCTTTGATCGACTAGAGAAGTATCAAGTCAGGCTAAATCCAAAGAAATGCATATTTGGCGTAACATCTAGAAAATTGTTGGGGTACATTGTGTCTCGACGAGGAATAGAAGTGGATCCTGATAAAGTAAAAGCCATCATGGAAATGCCTCTGCCGTCAAATCTAAAGCAGCTTCATAGTCTACAAGGAAGGTTACAATCCATTCGCAGGTTTATTTCACAACTAGTAGATAAGTGTCATCTTTTTCAACATCTCCTTCACAAGGGTGAACCTTTCAAGTGGGATGAAAAATGTCAACAGGCCTTTGACAAAATAAAGGAATATCTAGCAACACCTCCTGTGTTGGTACCTCATGTACCTAATCGACCACTATTATTCTACATATCTTCAACAACAGTAGCATTGGGTGCCATCTTAGCTCAGCATGATGATTTAGGAAAGGAACAAGCCATTTACTACATCAGCAAAACTCTTGTTGGCTATGATCTTAACTATTCATATATGGAAAAAGCATGTTTAGCATTGGTGTTTGCTTCCCAAAAGTTGTGACATTACATGTTGAACCAAACAACAAAGCTCATATCTAATTTTGATCCACTCAAGTATCTTCTCTCCAAAGCAATCCTTACAGGAAGGCTAACAAAATGGGTCATGATCTTAAGTGAATTTGACATACAATATGTGGATCGAAAGGCCATAAAAGGACAGGTTATCATTGATCAGTTAGCTTCAGCACCCATTACCAACATTCATCCAATACGTCCAGAGTTCCTTGATGAAGAATTGTTCAATTTAACTTCTCCAACATTGTGGCAACTATACTTTGATGGATCTTTACACAACACAGATTAGGGGCAGCCATATTATTTGTCACACCTCAAGGAGATTGTATCTCGAAGTCATACATGATTGCATTTCCTTGCACCAACAACATAGCATAATATTAATATTTAATCACAGGATTACACATGGCAGTACAATGGGCTATTAAACAACTACAAGTCTTTGGTGATTCTCAATTAGTTATCAAACAGGTCTTAGACGAGTACCAAACAAAAGATGAGAAGCTCCCTCCATACAAGTTAATGGTTGACGATTTCAAGAAATACTTTAACAGTATCACCTTTGAGAAAATTCCAAGGATTCAAAACAAAGTAGCAGATGCTATGGCTATGATTGGTTCACTTTTAGACATGCCTTCCAATGCACATAAGTGTGAATTTCTAGTTGAACAACTTCTGATCCCAGCATTTGAAGCTCCACAGTCTTAGCTTATATGTGAGATTGTTGGTCCCAATTCACCTTGGTACGATGATATATACGAATATCTCCACAATCAAACCTTACCATTCCAACTATCTAATACCCAACGTAAAACCTTTATCTGTCGAGCTTCTTGCTACATGATCCTAGCAGACACCCTATATCGCCGAAGTCTTAATGGTATCCTTCTTAGATGTCTTGATTTTGAGGAAGCAAAGGTTGCCTTACATGAGGTTCATGAAGGTGTCTGTGGATCACATTCCACTGGCCTTGGTCTTGTTAAGAAACTTCTACAAGCTAGATACTATTAGCCAACTATGGATAAAGACGACCAACAATTTGTAAAGAGATGTCTACAATGTCAGAAACATGGAGATCTGATACATGCACCAGCACATGAACTTCAGCCTATCACTACTCCTTGGCCCTTCTCGCAGTGGGGACTTGAACTCATAGGTAAAATCCGTCCTACCTCGTCAAATGGTCATAAGTTCATCATTTTCGTCACAGAGTATTTTACAAAGTGGGTGGAAGCAATACCAATGACTTACATCATAGACAAGTAAATATCCAAGTTCATCTTACACTATATCATTTGCCGATATGGAGTCCCTCAATCCATCGTCACTGATAATGGTCATCCCTTCAAGAACCAAGAGGTAAGAGAGCTATGCAATAAGTTCCATATCCAACATAGGTTCTCTACACCTTACTACCCTCAAAGTAATGGCCAAGCTGAGGCTTCCAACAAAACAATCATCAAAATTCTTAAAAAGATGGTCAATGAAGTTGGTCGTGATTGGCATTTACAACTCAACCATGTACTATGGGCCTATAGAACAAGTGTCAGAACCCCCACTGGTGCTACATCTTATGCCCTTATGTATGGCATTGAAGCTATTTTACCTATTGAGGTTGAGATTCCCTTACTGTGACTATCTCTACAGCATACTATCTCAGATGAAGAATATAGAGTATCCAGACTCAATGACCTTGAGTTATTAGATGAACGACATCTTGCAGCACTCAATCATCTCCAAGTTTATCAAAATCGTTTACACCGTAGCTATAACAAGAAGATTAGAGAACGAAAGTTTCAAGTTGGAGATCTTGTCCTTAAAGAGAATCAAAGGAATCAGCAACATCGTGAGAAATAGGGCAAGTTTGAACCTACTTGGCTCGGTCCTTTTGTCATCACATCAGCCTATGGATCAAGCGTATACACTCTCTCAACACCTGAAGGTATTCCCTTGGATGAACTTGTCAACAACATTCATCTAATGAAGTTCTATCCATGAGTCTCAGTATATTCCAAAAAAAAAAAAACATCCAATAGTGAAAACCACTTTGTGGCACTTTGGATGACAAAAAAAATAGTAAAGATAAATAATTCATCCTCTGGTGAAAACCTGGTAAACAGGTGCCTTGGATAAGTACCATAGTGAAAACCTGGCAAAAAGGCACTATGTGTAGAGACCAGCCTCCATCATTTACCTAGTTTGTTTGATCACTACTTTCCACAACATCATCCATTATCTCGCCTCCATAATCCACATCATAATCCAGTATCTTTCCTATTTTACATTGCAATCCATTATCCCTTATCCATCCATAATAAAGCCTATTTCTCTCTTACCTTTGCCATCCTAGTTGTCGTAGTTTGGACTTTGTTGGGGTTATGATATCATTTAGCACCTTAGCATACTATCTGCACAAACACATCCATCGTAGCATCTCCATAATAAGTTCCATCCCACACTGGGGGGGCACTTGTCGAGCCTTATTTGGAAGTGGATATCTAAATCTTTAGCTCATATCATCTCATCCATCAAAACATAGCAAAATCCAAAAAAAAACCAAAACATAGCAAAATCCAAAAAAAACCAAAGCATAGAAAAATCCAAAAAAAAAACATAGCAAAATCCAAAAAAATCAAATCACAAAAATCTAAGCAATAAAGTTGATCCTTTCTCATCAACCACCAACGCAATAAACAAGAACTACATCTCATCTCTATCATTCAAAGCCTTGATCCCGTGGATATAGGGTATGTAGGCAATCTGAGATGTGAAGGAAGCACTCTGATTCAGGCATAGGTGATAGACCTCTCTTATCATCCACCTTTCACCTTTCCTCTAATCACCCTCCAATCATTCATCTCCCTTTCTTCTATCTTTCATCACTTACATCATCAATAAGCCTAGAACTACATATGATCATGTCTCATCACCATCGTAATGTTCTTTGATCCCGTGGATATAGGGTATGTAGGCAGTCTGGAATAGAAAGGAAGTATCCAATACGCAAGCACAAACGATCCACCCCACTTTCATCTTCTTTCATCTTCCATCTTCTTTTCTTTGACTAGCTCAAGCCAAAAGCAGACTATGTGCATCAGATAAAGCTCAAGCACTTTAACAAATCATGGATAAGCTGAAATCTATTTGTCCGCATGCCTTAATCCAACAATTGCTATAGCATTTTATCAACATTTTTAGCCTTCAACATGATATATCTTTCCTCTCAACAAGGCACCATCTTAATCCATCCAAGAGCACTTAAATTTGGCAAGAGAACATGATGACAATATCTTTTATTTTATCTTTTGATTTATTTTTTGTCCCTTTCCTATGCCTAATCAAGACTGCCTTTATCTATCATATCTTGGTATGTTGTGATGAAGTATGGAATGGGGCATGGTCATATTGCTTTCGTATGCTATGTCTATGGGATGACCTTATTCTCTTCCTATGTGTATTGGTATCTTGTATGTGTTGGGATTAGCATCTTGCATATCAATATCTTTTGCATATGAGAAGCTAAATAGTCTCTTATGCATTAAGACTATTCTATGCTAATACTAGTTCCATACATATAACCAACAAGGTGTCATTATGTGTAGTGGAGATAAGCTCAAACCTTGCTTGAAGAGTCAAAGTCCATCTCGAGAACACTAGCTGCTATTCATATCTTGTGTATGTTGGTTTAACATTTTGCCCTCATACGTCTAGACAAGATTGTAGTATGTTGGTTATGCATTGGATACCTTGACACCTCGATCTTTTATACCCTGGTGCATAATATCCATATGCTATATCAAACATAAGAATTGCATTTCTCTACTTTTTGAACAATTATGTCAAAGCTGTCATATCATTTATCCATTCCATCATAATCCTATATAGTCCTCAACCAAGATCAATCATCTCTTCATCATCTTCATTCTTCATTCCTCTTTCTCCATTTCCCTCATCTTCATCCTGCAAAACAAGTGTGTTAGGCATACATAGATACATACCATCATTATGCATCCATTTACATTATATACCATTAATATCATCTATATACTTCCATTATCATAACATCATCATCATGCATTACCATTATATACATTTCTATAATCAAAATATCATTAGCATAATACATTTACATTTTACCATTTGCATATTCATGTCATCCTCATAGCCTCATTATCATAAACATCTGCATTACATATGCGTATATATATCATAAACATCCATATAAACCATGAAAATACTAAAATACATAACATCATAACATAAGTGCATCCATCATCATTACAACATCACATAAATAATCAAAATCATCATCATATATCATCGAGTGAGTCAATATGCAAGTGTCTACATATACAAAGTGGCTATCTACGAGCCATAAAAAAGGTACAAAATATACAACAACAAGGTAGCCCTAGTGACTACTGGCAGCTCCCTCACTCTGACCTCCACCACCAGGTCCTGCATCTGGTCCCCTATCTCTAGAAGGCCTCATCACTAAAGCTATTGACCGTGATCCACCTGTCCTCTATGAACCAGAAGCCCCTGATCTACTCTTGTAGCTTGGTTGCCTCTGCTCTGTAGGCACTACCCCATAATATAAGCCCCTGTAATAATCACTCTCACCCTATGCTCACCTCAGATCTACCTATGCCTATGTTAGCTACGTAGCAAGGTACATGGTGGCCTGATTTGTACCTAATGCAGCTACTATTGAATCTCTCTCAGTCCTCAAAGCCTCTACATGTTGCAATGCTGCATCTCTCTCTGCCGTAACAGCCTGAACCCTCTGCAATGTAGTATCTCTCTCAGTCCTCATAGCCTGCTCACTCTGTCTCACTGCATCTCTCTCTCCTATCACCCTGGTGAGTGTACCATCATCCTGATCTGCACCCCCTGCCTGATATCTAGCCTGCAGTTGTGCATGATAAGCCTAAGCCTATCCTCTAGCTTACCGCATCGCTATGACTAGCTGATGTCGGTCTATCTCCACCCTTCAAAGCTTAAACTGAGACCTCTGCCTCCATTACCTCTCCTCCCTAATCCTCCTCCTCAGCTGCTGAATACCCACATCATCACCTGCCTGCACAGGAGCCTGTGGTTGCGCCTGTCCCTATCCCTGAACCCCTGGAGCTGCTGGTACTACTGGCTGTACTAGTGGGGCTCCTCGCTACCATCTCCTCCCAACTAGCCTCTCCATCCCTATCTCCCCAAGCCTTGTCAATCAAGTTGGCCTAGCAGTAACCTAGTATGCATCATAATTTGGAAGTGTCCCTAGATCTGTAGGACCCTGTTCCCACTACCATACAATTGGTTGTATCCCCTCTCTCTCCGCCAATGCCACCTCCACTACAATCTCTGGCCCCCAATCAAAAACCTCCTGCCTCATCCTCCCAAAAATAGAATCCCCTACTAGTGCTGCCTGTGGAACCCTGAACTGTCTCAAAACCCTTTTGGTCAAATAGAATGATGTATATGTCGTGACCAAAGATATATCTAGCATGTCTAGCATAGACAAGCAATTTGTCATCCTCCTCCCATCACTCACAATCTTGCCATGGCCTCCACACAAACATGTCCAACTCATCCAATGTTCATCTCTAGTAAACCACACCTCTGTGTTGTTGATAGGTAATAGCTCCCCTATACATCCTAGCATAAGGCTCTCCTGCTACCTGTGCCAACCATCCATCTGGCCTAGTCACTGGAATGTGCTCATAAGCCCACACATACAAAACTGTGACTCTTGCAGACATACTCGCTCCAAATAGATATGCACAATCATGCATATAATGATATAGTTGTCCAAGCACACACTCGGCCCACGCATATCTAGTCCTGTATGAGAACATCCCCTCCATGACTGTGCCTCATCCGACTAGAAATCCTCTAGCTTGTTTGTCTCCAACCAGCCATCTGATAATAGCCACAACCACTCGCTACAACCTATCACAGAGCCCTCAGCCCCAATGTCTGGAGTTCCGAAGAGTTGTCTGAATGCAGCTGGACCCAAGTCAGGATCATAGTCCACCCTCTCTCTATCGATAGGAATGCGCAAAATCTGGTACACATCCTCCAATGTAATAGTCACCTCTCATGTCGGAAACATGAATGAGCTATGCTCTCTCCTCCATCGCTCTATCATCGCTATCATCAGTCCTCTATGTGCATGCACTGGCTCCAATCTCCATACATGCTCTAAGCTAATGATGTCTAGGAATAGCCACTCCACATCTAGCAATTTGACCAATTGTAAATCCCTAGGGTGTGGCTCTCAAGACAATATCAGTGATAATATATCCTGCATCATTCAACTCAACTCATTAGTTTCTTGTGCTACATTTGACTTTTGACTGATAACAAAGCCTATTTTACTAAAAGCGATCCATTTTTCTAGATGCACTGACTTTTTCCTCATAAGCGAACCATTTCGTTGTAAGCGAATAGTTTTTGCTTAAAAGTGACCTATCCAACCATACGCGAGCTACTGTCGCTTAAACGCGAGCTAAATCACCATAAGCAATCATTTTTTGCTCATAAGCGACTTCATTTTACCATAAGTGCATTTCACCTACCTACTTGACCTAACTGACTAAAAGTGACCTCATTTTACCAAAAGTGGTCGGTTCGAGCCTATAAGTGACCTAAACTACTATAAGTGACTACTTTTTATCCATAAGTGACCTCAATGTCCTGCCCTAAAACTATTCTCTTATGGTGATGTGTGTGCATTTATGACGCTTTTAACCAAAATAATCACGCAATTGGGTTTTTGAGACATATCGGTGTGCCTGCTCCCACTGGTCGCCCATGTGTCCTCACTCGCTTAGCATGATGATCTCTGTGTGGAATCACCATCTTGAAAGCTCTCTGACACTCTAAGCACTACAACACTCAAGAGCTCTAGATTTCTAAAGGCAACAAGCACAAATGAGCCTATTTTCCCTTGAAGAACCTACTTATAGTCCCTTTCCAAACCCTAATTCTTCTATACCAAAGTCTATTTTCTTCTAAACTATCCCAATTTCTCCCACCCAATCCATGTTTTCTTCATGTCAACCTTGTTTCTAGCCTTTCATCTTATCGCGAGCCAACCCAACCCTTCCTGGTTAGCCTGGCTTACCTCTCAAGGGGGCATCACCTACCAGTTACACTGGAGCATAGCCTTATTTATCGAGCGAATCATCATATCTTCTTTGACAAAATGTTCTAACGAACATTGTATCAAAGAGGGGCAAAATGTAGACACCCAAAATTGAGTCATTTCATCATTTATCAATTTATTGCGTTTTCACCATTTGCATCGGCATTTAGGTAACTTTGTCCTAGCACATTTATCTTGAAAACATCTAATCACCCATCTTTCTAATTAATTAAATAAATCATATTTATTTAATTAATTTCCCTCAATTTCATCTAATTTCGTCTATTTCTCATAATTAAATAATTTTTATTATTTAATTATTTATTATATTTTCTTCTAAACAATTAAATAAATTTCTTAATTTATTTAATTGGTTTCCTCTATAATAAATAAATAAAATCAATATTTTATTTATTTATCTTAAATAAATCTTTAATTTATTTAATTTATTTCTTCTCTCATTTAAAATCATACCTTATCTTATCACTTTCTTCTATGTGTACAAGTCGGCTTTGTTCATTGGAATGATCTAGATTAAATTCTAATTGGTTCTAAAATCAGCTATCCTCATCAGCAAGCTCTTAAAATAGAACCTCTTTCTATTTAAGTAAACATTATTTTATCATCAATAACAACTCAACTACAAACATTTAAAATAGGTCTTATCTATGGAGACATGGCTTGTACACATTCATTTATGTCATCTTTTAATCTTAACCATTCACATAGCCACCAAATCTCTACTATTGATTGATTTTGGTTGAAGTCTATATAAACACCCTCTCATTCCATACTACATCATCCGGCATTTTCATAGTGTCTACATTATCATCCTGAGCATATTGAGCATTTGAGCCTCCATTGCATCCATTGAGCATATTATCACTATCATCCATCCATCATGGCAACTTTGATCTTCATGATTGTTCATTGTTGAGAAGCAATCCACATCTCCAAACAAGGAATCATACAATCTAGGTGATCTTGTTATTTAATTGCATGCATTTGATTTCACTTGGATTCGATTCTTTGATGGTGGTAGGATTAGGTTTTGATTTACATGCTTGATCTTATTGACCTGATTTTTTACCTATCCACACTTCCTCTTCTAAATTGCAAAAACATATGAAAGAGCAAAGCCCTATCTTACAAGAGATAAGTGGTAAAAGAAAGAGAAATAGAAAAGCAAGAGAAAGAAGATGAATAAGACAAGCTTATGCCATAAACCTTGCCTCTCAACAAGAAAACATTGATCCAAACATTGAACCAAACAAAGATGATCCTAACAATAAACAATCCAAAGATAAGAACATGAATTGGGCTATGGTACCTTATGTCCCACTTTCCTCTAAAATCTGGGAGTGGGAGGATGATGATGATTTACTTGATGATGAGACTTAGCACGGAGATCCTACCAGGTAAGTATCTCTAACCCTTTATCTCTCTCGTGATGTGCTTCCCCCGTGATGTGTTATGTGTTGTTTAGGCCTCCTAGGATGACCCTTGATTCTCTCATAAGGTCTAGGATACTAGGAGACCACCTCTATTATGACCTTCTATTTGTATCATCATTCTTCTATATTGCCTCTCTCTCTAATTTCATTGTTGTGTTTTGTGTCTTGCGGACATAGCATCACGGTTGGTGACTTGGGGGCACCCTCCTACATGATTGTCCCTCAGACACTTGTTTCTCCTCTCTTATTTATTGTTTCCCTTCCTCTAGTGTTTCTATCTAGTGGACGGATGATGAAAAACATTTATACTGATGTGGACCTAGCGTCCCTTTAGCGAGAAATAAAAAATTGGACTTAGTTCCTAATATGACGATGGGGTTGTACATCTTATCCAACGCTTGGCTAGTGGAAGCACTCATGCTTTCTGCGTAGTGAATTTGATGGTGTTATATCTCATTTACAAATAATAACAATACTGCTGCTCCTTGCACTTTGTCTATCTTGAATCTTGCATATTGATGTTGTTGTTGTTTTATGGGGACACTAACATGTTTCTTCCAGGGATGTGTTTGTGGGAACATTTGGCGATCGTAAAGTACATGCCACCTCTAGGGGGCATGGGCTTGGCGAAAGTCTATGTTACCTTGTGTGTTTTCTTCCTACCTTAACGTGCTTGATATCAATGCATGATATCAACCACCTTAAGGTGGGGGCATATATAAGGTAAGATGTCTGTTCTAGATGCTAGTAAAGTGTGTTTGAACAATCTTGAATTCTTGAAATCTGTTTCGTGTACCTCCTTTTCACCGTAAGGCATCTTCGTGATGCGGGTGGGGTTGTATACTTTTGAGCTCATACCTCCTTTTCACTGGAAGGTGTCTCCGTGATGCGGGTGGGGTTATATACCATGCTTCCTTTTTCACTGTAATGCGTCTTCGTGATGTGGGTGGGGTTGCATTTTCAAAAGTCCTCTACAGAGGCGGGGAGTAGTTCTGTGACTAACTCAACCCTTAAGCGTGTCTTCGGCGATTGTTGTGGCAAAGCCCAATCGTTGGTGTGTGACTGTAATGTGCCTGAGATGGTGCTGAACCTAGAAATAGGGACACTCCATCGCTTGTCTATTGTGTTTTTTCTATGTCTTCAAAGTGTGTGTGTTTGGCATGTTTGTTGCCCCATATGTAGTCTAAAGACCTGTGCGATGAGTGTATCCTACATTTTGGGAGGTTTTGCATGTAATTGCATGTGTGTTGCCCCATATATACAGTTTAAAGACCTTCGCGATGAGTGCATCCTGTATTATGGGAGGTTTGTTTATTTTCCTGTACTTGCATCTGCATTTCATATATATGAGAAAAAGAAAAGAAAAGAAATCATCTCTGTCTTCTATGCATCAATGTGTCTTCTATGCATCCAATGTATTCTTCATGTTTTGTGTGACTGTAGCTGTCTTCTCCATGTTTTGTGTGTCTGTCATTGTCTTCAATGTGCTTGGCATGTTTGTTGTGCTTGTTGATTGTACTTTAATGCATGTATTGGCCTTGCATTTATACATACATTAAAGTGGGGGCTAAATGTAATGCTGGAAAATGTCCCCTTGGGGGCTTTTCCCTCAAAAGGTTTAGCTCCTAGGTCTTTAGTGTGCATTTAGGACATCTTGCATCATAATTCAACATCTCAATGGAATGATCCCTAGGTATCATGACAAATGGGGCCTAGGCAGACCCCTTAAACCTAACCCTGCCCAAAATAGGGGGGGAGGACTTGGGCGCCCACGCCCTAGTCTTGCCCTATTTTGGGTCAGGCCCAAATTTCTAGTGTTAGTTTATGACCGTTATTTGGTCCCTAGGCTGACACGGTAAGTTTGAATTTATGAAATCTTGGTGGGAATGTTTGTAGTTGCATATAAAAGCATGTTTAGGCATTCATTTGTAAACTAGATTTTCAACTAGATGATTATTAGCAAGCTATTGTGTTCTAAAGGTGATTCAAGGCTTTCATTGTGTTGCAAGAGTAGATTTGTGTTGTCTATGTGTTTGTGTTTACAGATTTGAGCATCCATCTCCTCATGGCATGAAGAGCTTCTTCCTCCCATGAGATCTTCACTACAAGGTGACATCTATTGGGATTATTGAGAATTTATCATTTGGTTTTTGCCTCTGCCTCCCAAGGGCCTACACTCTCTATCTAACAATGGTGTTTAGAAGGCTTGAATGTCTCTCTGGGACTTGACTAAGGAAAGCCTCTAAATACCACAACCCCCTCCCAAAGTTTTCGTGATTACAGGTTATAGGTTGGAGTTGCAGACAAAGTAAAGTTGTAGGAGGGTACAATAGAGTGTCAGAATTGTAGTTAAGAGAAGAAAATAGCTCCCTAGACTTGGGTACCCGCTCATTAGTCCTCAAAGTTCCACAACGGGAAAATCTCTGGTACAACAGATATAGGTTGTAGACCTTGTTTCCAAATATCGACAAAAAGTAGGGCCTTGGACTTGGGCACTCGCTCTTTAGTCCCTGACTTTTTCGCCTCCGAACCCTGAAAATAGGTGCACAGTTTTTTGTTATTTTACATCTTTCTGTAGAAGCATTTTCCGTAATTCATTCGTTTACTGTCGTATTTGCATAATTAAGGTTTTAAGGTACAATTGAGAATAAGAGAAGGAAATTGTCAATCAAATCATAAAAAATCCAAGTTTCCCTACATCTCAAGAGTGACCTAGGGTATGATAGTACATTGCAACTTGACCCTAGGTCCTTGAATGTAAGGGTGAAAGGAGGATATACACACAAAACTACCAAAAATAAAACATCCAAATTCCACCCATTACAATATGGATAAATGAAATGGATAATGCAATGATGCAATGGAATGATTAATTAATGTGTGGTAATGATTAATGTATGGTAATGATTAATGATGTGGTATGATAATGATTATGATGAGTTTGTGATGTATGCAGGGTGGAAGATGCAGGTCATGATACATGTGATGCTTAGAACCAATTGGAGGGGCGATTAGATGTAGGCTTAGTGGATGGCTAGGAGGGGATTGGGATAGATTGGGGATTGTGTTTCCTTGGTTACTTAAGCCACATTTAGAGAGGTATTTTTACGTTGGGTGAAAGTGGATAGGATTGGTTAGGGGAAGGGAGGTATAGGAGGAATTTTGTTAGGATGGGGGGGATGAGGGGGATAGTTATGTCTTTTCTTCATTAATGCTAAGCCGAGGTGAGATGATCACATGGTTTGATGGATGGGAGATGAGGGTAGATTAGGGATGATGGGTTGGGAAGAGAAATTGTGTTGATATTTTGAGAGCAAACCTAGATTTATTATAGCAAAGAGGATATTTTTGCCAAGGTATGAAGGACCAAGGTGATGATGTATATTTGTCCTTTGCATGGACTAGACCTGCAAACAATAGGATGATCCCATGCACATGCCCAAGATAGTATAACCTTGTCTAGACAAGGGAAGGGGACTCATAGCATAAATCCTTAGTACACCAAGGGTATGATGAACCTTAGATGCAAAAGGAAATTAGTATGCTACAGCCGACCCAATGTTCTATAAGATATGAATACCAATCCTAGAGAAATGAGACCAATCCACAAGCACAACATACAAAAATAATTACCATGCCCCATTCTAGGTGTTTTCTGCCACAGACCATGATATAGTGAGATCAAGGTAGTTTTGAAGTGATCCTTAGAATGAGACAAAAGATAAAAATCAATAATTAAAAAGACCAAATGATGAAACAAACAACCATTGTATCTCTTGCCAAGATAAGTGTTGATTTGATGGATTTTGCCTATTGTAGGAACGATATATCCATTAAGGTAGGGATCGATTGGATGATAAGGTTAAAAGTCGAAAGATGGGCAAAAAGATATAGGCCATGTGTTGTGATTGAAGTTCATTTGTTGATTGATGATTTTTTGTGTGAAGGATGATGCTTTTGGAAGTATGATTAGCAAGTGTATTGTGTTTGGATCAAGTGCAAGCTCAGGGAATAGGGACCATCCAAGTGGGTTGGATGGGTGCATCTTATGTACCTGCGTACTGGATACTTCCTTTGTATTCTAGACTTCCTACATATTCAAGGCACCTTAAGATGTAGGTGGTGATGATATGTAGTTCTGGTTTGTAGTGATGATGTAGGGATGGTTCGGGATGAGTTGGATAATTTGGATGATGATTGGAATGTTTTGATGATAATGTTGGAATGGTTGTTTTTGGGATTTTTGTATTTTCTAATGTTTTGGGGTTTTTGAGGATATTTTGAATGTTTTGGATTTTCTAAGTTTTTCTAATTGTTTTGGATTTTTGTGATTTTGTGATTTTTTAGGTTTTTTCTAGTTTTATGTTGTACAAGAAGGGCATACAAGGATCCATTTATTTAGGAATCCACCTCGGGAGGGTGATGAACGAATGGGATGCATCATTGAATGTTTGTAATTCCAAGCCATTGGATAGAAATGAAATTGAGTGATATGGATGAAGGTGAGGACTTATTAGATGGTAGAACTAACCACTACACATGGTGCTTGAGGTAGGTTTTCACCATGGTACTTATCCAAGGCGTCACCAAAGTGATTTTCACCATTAGATGGCTTTATTGCACTCAATTTTTCTTAATTTTTGGATTTTTTTGGATTTTTTGGATTTTTTTTTTTTTATTTTTGATTGGGATATCCTAATGGGTTAGGCGTAGAACATTTTTAGGTGCATGATGTTCATCAACTCATATAGAGGCTTCCCTTCAGGTGTTGCAAGATGATAGTCTCCTGATCCATAGCTAGCAGTGATGATATGGGGTCCTAACCAATTAGGTTCGAACTTCCCCTTCTTGTGACACTCTTGTAGATTTCTCTAATTTTCCATAAGGACTAGATCGCCTATCTCAAACAAACGGGTCTTGATCTTCTTGTTATAGCTTCTATGGAGGCAATTCTGATAAGCATGTAGATGGTTAAGAGTGTTGAGGCACTTCTCATCCAATAGTTCTAGCTCATTTAGGTGTGCAACCCGATACTTCTCCTCATCAATGAGATTTTGCATTGAGATTTTGAGAGAGGGGAGCTCGACCTCGATGGGGAAGATGGCTTCGAAACTGAATACCAAGGAGTATGGTGTGGCTCATGGGGGTGCATATGCTTGTATGATAGGCCCAAAGGGTGGGGTTAAGTTGCAGGTGCTAATCAAAATATCTACAAATTTAAATAAAACCATCCTCCGAATTGTGGGGTTAAGAAAGCATAATTAAATAAATAAATTTATTTAATTATTTGTAGATATTTTGGAGGAATAAATAAAATATATAAATATATTTTATTTTTGTGGGGATTTAAGATTTTATTTAAATAAAATTGCATTTTATTTAAATTTGGAAGAATAAAAGATTTTAATTAAATAAATAAATTTATTTATATATTTGATTCATTTCCTCTCATTTAATTAAATTCATCCACATCAACTTCATTCTTCTAAATAATTAAATAATTTTAATTATTTAATTAAAATCTTTTATTCTTCCAAATTTAAATAAAATGCAATTTTATTTAAATAAAATCTTAAATCCCCACAAAAATAAAATATATTTATATATTTTATTTATTCCTCCAAAATATCGACAAATAATTAAATAAATCTATTTATTTAATTATCCTTTCTTATCTTCAAAAATCCTTCTTATCTTCTAAAAATAAACTCTTCTTGTCACACAAAAGAAAAAGTTGAGTTAACTGATTTAAAGCAAATCTGTTTTATCAACAAAGCTCTTAAATTAGAAATATCTATTCTAATTTAAGAAAACAAAAACTCATCCTCATCAATAAAGCAGTTAACTCAACATAGCTTCTTTTTGAATGACAAGTGTCCTCCTTCTATTGGTTGCACGTTCCTCAACCATCCTCCTCCATTGATCTTCTCATTTCTTCTCAACCATTGATCTTCTCACAAACAACTCTATAAATGCAACCCTCTTCTTCTTCATTCATATATCCATCGTTTGAGTAAACTTATGCTGCAGGAAATATAGCGCGCCATTGGCACCCATCTCCATAGCACTTCATTATCATCCACTCTCATTTGTGTTTGAAGTTCATCTACAAATACAAGCATCATAGCCATTATATTCTTGTCATCTTCAACAAGCAAGGGAGCATATGCTTCTGAGGGCTTCATTATTATCAAGATCAAGGACAGATAGGTGAACAATGGAAGGTGTAAGGTAAAGGTTGTAAGTATCTTGTTATTGTTTTAAATCTCCTTTTCCTTCATATTTCATTGATGTATTGGGTTTGTTATCATTATTGATTAATCCACATTTCACCCATCACAACTTCATTTACCATCTTCTTCAGAATTCAGAGGATGGTTTTATTTGAAGCTTTGGCTTGACCATTAGCTTGTGGGTAATATGGCGTGGAGAAATGATGTTGGATATGGAATTTCTGACAAAGGGTGTGAACTTCTTGGTTTTTAAATGGTTTCCCATTGTCAGTAATGATAGCGAGGGGATTCCATAATGGCATATGATGTAATGGAGGATGAATTTAGCTATTTGGATACCGGTAGTGAAATTGAGTGGAATGAATTCTACCCACTTGGTGAAGTATTCAGTTGTAGTGATAATGAACTTATGTCCATTAGAGGAGGGTGGGTGGATTTTTCCAACGAGGTTGAGCCCCCACTATGAAAAGGGCCATGGAGTTGTTATAGGTTGCAATTCTTGTGATGGAGCATGCATGAGATTTCCGTGTTCCTGACAAGGAAGGCACTTCGTAACAAACTGGTTGGCATCATTTTCCATGGTCGGCCAATAGTATCCTATTCATAGAATCCTCTTTGCAAGGGTAGGTCCACTAGAGTATGCCCCACAAATTCCTTCATATACCTCTTGCAAGGTTGTTTCAGCTTCTCAAGAATCGAGACACCTTAGAAGGGTAGCATCAAGACTCTTTCAGTATAGTGTGTCACCAATGAGGGAAAAGCGAGAGGTTTGGCGGATGGAGGATCATTGATGGTTAGATGATAGGTTAGGTGGGATGATGTTGTCATGGAGATATTTGGTAGATATCTTAATACCATGGGGATAAAGGACCAACAATGTCATACACTAACTTGGATTGTGGTACATCATAAGCGAGCACCTGTAGCTCTTCAATAAGGAATTCACATTTCTGGTTGTTCTTCTACATGTCAACCAACGATCCTATGGTAGCCATGGCATATGCTACTTTTTTGTTTATCCTTGGGACCTGCTCAAAGTGGATCTCATGGAAACATTTTTTGAAGTCATCCACCATTCTCTTATACGGAAGGAGCTTATCATCTTTTGTTTTGTACTCATTGTTGACCTGTTTGATGACAAGTTGGGAATCACCACGTAGACCATTAGCTTCTCAATTTTCCATTGGATGGCCATTCAGAGTCCTATGATTAGAGCTTCATACTCGGCCACATTGTTGGTGCATGGAAATGTTATTTTATAGGATTTTGGTATGCAATCTCCTTGAGGGGTCACAAATAAGATTCCTGCCCCTGAGCCTTGATGCATGTAGGATCCATCAAAATACATTTTCCACTCTATGGTAGGTGTCACTGTAAGAATTGACTCATCTAGGAATTCTGAGAGAAGTGGATATTCTATAGGGATTGGTACATCGGCTAGCTAGTCTGCAATGACTTGTCCTTTAATTGCCTTCCTTTCTGTATACTCTTTGTCAAACTCACTAAGAATCATGACCCACTTAGCCATTCATCCTGTAAGAGTTACTCATGACAACAAGTACTTTAGTGGATCAATTTTGATTTGTCTTATGATTGAGGATGTAGTGTCTTAGTTTCTGGGATGTGAAGACAACTACAAGGCATGCTTGTTCAATGGGGTGTAGTTAAACTCATATGCCACTAAGGTTTGGTTGATATCGTAAATGGCTCTTTCCTTTCCTTGATCATCATGTTGTGCTAACAAGGCCCCTATCGTTGTTTCTATTGTGGAGATATAGAGAAGTAGGGGTTGTCCTTGTTTTGGTGGAATAAGGACTGGAGGTGTAGCAAGATACTCTTACAACTGTTCGAAGGTCTTTTGTCAATTCTCATCCCACGTGAATGTTACATTTTTATGGAGGTGATATTGAAATGGTTGACACTTATCAGCTAGTTGAGCTATGATATGCCTTATTGATTGAATCTTTCCTTGAAGGCTATGCAACTACTTAAGATTTTTAGGTGTAGTCATTTAACTATTGCTTTCACTTTTACGGGGTCCACTTCGATGCCTCGTCTTGATACAATGTAGCCTAGGAGCTTTCCCGAGGTAACTCCAAAGACACATTTCTTAGGATTGAGCCTCACTTTGTATTGTTCTAGCCTGTCAAATATCTTAGCCAACACTTGGAGATGTTCATCCCTTGTTTTATATTTTCCCAATAGGTCATCAACATAATCTTCCATGATGTTATGGAAAAGGTCATGGAATATCACTATCATGGCTCTTTGATAAGTAGCTTCTATGTTTTTGAGGCCAAAGGGCATGACAACCCAACAATATGTTCCCCATGGACATATGAAAGTCATCTTGTGTTGGTCTTCTTCGGTGATCCTAATTTGGTTGTAACCAAAAAAATTGTCCATTAGTGATAGCATTTCATGCCCTACTGTTAAATTGGTAATGATGTCAATGTTAGGTAGAGGGAAGTCATCTTTAAGGAATGCTTTATTGAGGTCCCTAAAGTCTATGCACACTCAGATGCCCCTAGTGACTTTTGCTACAGGCACAATGTTTGACACCCATTCAGGGTAGTCAATAGGACAGATGAATCCCACATCTAGGAGCTTCTTGAGTTCTACTTTGATGAGGAGTGCCACTTGTGGAT
Organism: Cunninghamia lanceolata; assembly: GCA_027924645.1. Classification (NCBI taxonomy): domain Eukaryota; kingdom Viridiplantae; phylum Streptophyta; class Pinopsida; order Cupressales; family Cupressaceae; genus Cunninghamia; species Cunninghamia lanceolata. The sequence goes on along the minus strand of BSBN01000194.1, from coordinate 14,552,072 downwards.
TTATTTTCCTTAGTTTTTTTATACTGGTTTTGCATCAGGATGTACAGCAAGATGATGGACGACTAGTGTGGGGTCCAAGCCTGACATATCAGCTTAGGCCCATGTAAAGTTACGACTCCTTTGTTTCAAGAATGCCAAAAAGGCCTCTTGTTCTACTGATGTAAGGGAAGCAGCTCAAAAGGTGATCTTAGTTGACTCCTCCATGCCAAGGTTCATTTATGGTGATTTCTTTACAAGGATTGGTGACCTTTCTTGATACAACTCAGGGACCTCAAGGAGATCCATTCTCTCATCTTCTAGCACCTTGGGGAAGTTTTCACTAGAAGATACGTCCTTTATTTTGATTTTTTCTACATCTGAAAGTGCCACGGCATCGTTTTCACTAGGGGATGTTATTTTTATGTTTTTTTTTTTAATTTTTGCGACTAAGAGATATAGATGTCTCCCCAAAGTATGCAATTGTGTTTAGTTCTATGATGTAACCAACTTTATGATCTCCAAGGGGTAAGTGATCTCTAACCCCCATTAGTTCAGCTATTGCTTCATCATTTTGTGTGACATCAAGGACTGGACGTCACTGTTGGTCCCAATCAATGAGTTGGGGATATATGAGAGGGAGGTTGTTAGATGATGATGGTGTGGTTGATAGGCTATAAATGGTGCATATGGAGGATTTGAAGAATTTGGCGAAATCAACAAAAGAGTCTTGATAATCCTCTTCACTAGTGTTGTTGATTATGGGAAAAGCGTTGGCAACCTCACTCAAGATGTATTCAATGTCTGTGGAGGTGGACTCTAGTTTTCCATATCCCAATCATTGATGACAGGGATTCCTTGTTGCTTGGATTGGTTCCATGATCCCTTGCTCATGTAGGCCTATACTGCCTTATCTTTTATATCCCATGTTCTTGACAATATCTAGACCCTTTCCATATTTTTTGATAGGTAGAATAGGAGCTTCTAGTTCTTCATCTTCGTCTTTGTAGAGCCATGATGATATGTCTTCAAGGACATCTTCCATAAAGAGTTTTCTCTGGAATGTTGGAGATGGTTTACATTTGATGATCACCATGGAGACTGTCTTAGGTGTACCAAATGTTTTGGTGGTTGGTGGAAGTTTCCCTACATAGAATGTGTCATGTAGGTCATCCTCTCCTCACCCTATATCACTTTCTTTAATCTTGATCTCAGGAATGGATGTTGGTGATGAGGTGGATGCAATGTTGGAGGGGTCAATGTAATTGGTGGATGGTTTTGGTTGGGAAGTGGATGATTTTATGGCATTGTTGTAGGGGTAGAAAGTCTTATCATGTCCTTCCAAGAATGTGCAATATTGAAAAGGGCATGGGTCACCATAGATTGTGACTTCCATGCCATTGTATGGGAACTTAAGGCATTGATGGTATGTGGATGGGATGGATTGCATGGTATGGATCCATGGGCGACCGTAAAGGATATTGTAAGGGAGATCAAGATCAAACACTTGACATTTGGTCTCCAAAATCTTCTGTCCAACTTGAATATAGAGTCTGATGGTTCCTTCAGATAGACACTCAGTATCATCATATCCCTTGATGGTGATGATCTCTCTTGAGTCTATAGCCACATCAAAATATCCCAATTGTTTTATTAATTTAATAGTGCAAAGGTAAGACTCTTTTTATGGTATGTTTGTGGATACATACTTTGATGTGAAGAGCTTCATTATGGGATGTACTTGAAGTGGGAAGATCTTACTTGAAAAAGGTGATATGATGTGGTGATGAGATGTGTCCCACCATGGCTTAGAATTGATCCACATTCAAGTCGATAAGGACACGAGTCTCCATCAAGGCTTTGACAAGGACTTCCTTATGGAGAGGGGATGTGTGGAGTAACTCTAGGATAGATATTTGCTCGAGAGTCTTCCCAAGGTGGTTGAGAAGGTTGTACTTGTTTGTGGGTGGGTGGCTAGTGGGTGTAGATGTGGAAGGTTGATCATCGGTTGTTCGGTCTCCTCTAATAGAGATGTAGCTGCGATGGGTGGTAACAGCGCAATTAGGAGTTTTGGCTCTTGTGATGATGGTAGCTATGCGGTTGGAAGATTCCTCTATGCAACCCATAACAGAGTCGAAAGAAGAGGGAAGGAGACAACGTTATAGGCTTGATTAGATGAAGAGGCTTTGCCTTTGTTGTGATCAGGGAGTGGATCCTTGTATGCTCCTAGATTTTCATTAGGTAATTGTTTGGGTGGTTCATCGATGGTGATGTCACTGCGATCGACGAGGTCTTGGATACAATTCTTCAACCTCATACAATCAGATGTTTTGTTTCCTTTGACGCGATGGTATTCACAATATGTGTTCTCATTAAACCAAGAGGATTTAATTGGTTATCATCATATGGTCTAATGGCAGGTAATTAGATAAGGTTGGCTTTTAAAAGGTTTCTCAAGACATTTTCAATGGGTTCACCTAAAGGTGTGAATTTTTATTTGGGTGTGTTGGATTGTCTTAATGGACCTTTTGGAATGCTAACATTATTGTTGCTTGTTGATGGATTTGATTGTGTAGTGGTTTGTACATTTTGAACATTCTTAACATCAGTGACACCATCGTTAAGGGTGTTTTTTCTCTTACCCCAAAAGTGAGGTTTGTCATTGGATTGGTTTTTGTTGTTCATGTTGGGGTTGTTATTGTTGTTGTTTCTATTGACCTTGTTATTAGTATTTTTGTTGTCATTTTCATGGTAAATTTTGATAGATCCCTTGGCTATGAGAGCTCTTTCGATTGTGGTTCCTTTGTCAATGACCTCTACAAAGGTAGATGCATATTGGATTTGGAGATGGAATCCCATCTCTTGGTTAAGGTTAGTCACAAACATAGAGACCAATTATTTTTCGAGGATGGGCCATGGGAGCTTGCTTGCTAAGCCTCTCCACTATTGCAAGAAGGCAGCAAACAATTTCCCATTTCATTGTTTGGTGCTACAAAGGTCCATCATAGACACTTCGTGTTCAAATTTGTAAGAGAATTGATTGATGAACTTCTCCACAAGTTCATGGAATGTTTTAATACCGAAGGGAAGGTGGGAAAACCATTCGGTGCCTTGGCCTCCTAAGCTTTGGGGGAAGAGTCTCATTAGATATGTATCATCGTAGGAGACTTCCAAGAAAGCTATGTATAATTCCCTAAGGTGTTCCCTAGAGTCCCCTTTCCCTTTGTATTTGTCAAATTTTGGTGTTTCAAAATTCTTAGGGAAGGGAGGCATAGGGATAGAGCGATCAAATGGGTATGGACGAATATCTTTGAATGAATATTGTTTTCTCTTATGCCCATGTTGTATGTCCTCAACCTTTTGAATTAAAGTTTGAACAATGCTAGATAAATCTTGGGTAGGTGTTGGTTGTGGTATGTTTGATTATTGTTGTGAAACGAGATGTTGGAGAAAGTTGGGTGCTTGTTGTTGATGTGTGGTTTGGGTTTGATTTTGTTGATGTTGTTGGTAGGCTATACGTTGTTGTAGGATATGTGGTGAAATTTGTTGTTGTTGATTTTGATTTTGTTGTAAGGTTTGGGTGGAATATGATACAATGGGTGGTTGTGAAATGGGAGGTTGTGAAATTAGAGGTTGTGAAACTGGAGGTTGTATGTAGGTGAAGTTAGATGTTTGTGAAGGGTTGTTGCATGGCTTGTTGTTAGGGATGTTGGATGTGTTGAATGTTGGTTGTGAGAATAATTGTGTCATGAAGGCTATGGTATTGGCGTCAAATTGAGGTACACTTGTGGAAGCACTTGTGTACATGGTGTTGTTGGGAATATTAAGAGTGATTTGGGGGGTAGATGTAGGTATGGTTGATGTTGATGTGCAGGTAGGGATTGATGTGGTATTAATTGATGTGATGGTGTTAGATGATGAAGGTTGGGAGGTATTAGGAACATTGTTTGATGATGATGGTTGAGATGTGGAAGGTTGGTTGGGTATATTAGAACCATTTTGGATCAAGAACTCTAGATATTTCTTGGGGTTTGACTTTAGGACTCGATCTAGTAAGTCCATGGAATCAGGATCTTGCATAAAATCTATTACTTCTTAATCGACATTGTTGATGTTAGATTTTTGTTGTATTTGTTGGGCTCCCCAAGGGTTTATCATAGAATTGGAATCAAAGGATATTTGTTGTTGGACCATAGGGACATTGTTTTGATCAGTGCTTGGAATTCCAATTCCTCCATATGAATCCATTTCTTTGTTCTTCCTAGCTTGGGACCTTGTTTGTGGCATGCAATGAGAAGGTATGAATTGGTTTGATTTGGTGATGGTAAGGTGAAGGTTATGACCTTAGGGATTTATTTTCAAAATATTTTTGGACCAAAGATAAATAGATAAATGGGTGAGTGATTTGGTGACCTTAGAGATTGATTTTCAAAAGATTTTTGGACTAAAGATAAATGGATGAAGGGATGACTTGGTGACAAGGTATGAAAATGATTTTGAATGAGTGATTAATGGATTGGATACTTTGGATGTTTTGAAGATGATTTTGGGATGGATGGATAAAAGGGTATTTGGGATAAATTTGGATGATAAATTCAATCAAGGATAGTTTGGATAATGATTTTGGATGAGTGATGTGAGGGATACTTTGGACAAGTTTGGATGATGTTTTGATAAAGATAACCAAATCAAAAGAGGGCTAAAAATAAATCTAGATCTTATGGATTTCAAGGATATTTCTCTCTTTACTTAATGTGGACTAATACACTTAAGCAAAAAGAGAATGGGGATTATTTCACTTGGGTAAGATAAGACATCCAAGGAAAATGGGGAACCTGAGAATTCACTAACTTAGGAGTAGTCTAGGCTCCTAAGCCAATTTATCCTAAGGTTGATAAGACTAATTTATAAAATAACTTAAGGTAGACAAATGATTAAGCTATTTATAAATTAGGGATGAAGGGTGAGATCTAGATTTGGACTTGTACAAATTTGACTTGGGAGATGATTTTAGATACATTGATTTGATTTGATTTGGATAAGGTTAATTGATGTTGGATGATAGGATTTGGATTATAGTTTGTGTTGGGACCTAAAATTTCATACCAATTTTTGCAAGATTTTAGGTTCCCATATGAAAAATTCAATTTCAACACTCATAGATACACCTGCACAATATGCTCAAATGGCCTACTTTGAAGCATTATAATTCGGAGCCAGTTCGTCTTCATACAAAATTATTTCATAAACATGTTTGTCTGCCATATGTAAGTGAGCACACCTGATTTCAGCTTCCTACGATCAATTTTGACTAGGTTTTGAAGAACCAAGTTGGAGGGTTTTGATAAGGTTTGTTACTTGCACAATGTGAAATCAGCCCGAGAGGCCAACTTTGGAAGTTGATATCTAGCAGCTAAATGATGATCCTAACAAACTAATTAGTGTTCTGTATTCCCCTCATGATAATGTACTTTCATGCCAGTTTATGGGACCCCAACATCTCGTTTGCTATTTTTTCAAAATCAAAAGCAAATGTAAAAAGTTCAGTTGCCATATCTGTGTTTCAAGAAAGTTGCAGAGAGGTCAACTTTGGCCCTTAACATTTCATGACAGAAGATGGATGGAGAAGAATCCTCTTACACATGCACTCATCAAGCCTAAATGAACTCAACTTTCCAGTTACAAGTTCCCAGGAAGAGATTTAATGGGTTTTTAAAATTGCAAGTGGTGAGTTCGAATCAGGTTTTGACAGAGGCAGTTTTCAAGGAGGTTAATTTGGAAGGTAATATCTAACAATCGGGTCGTGTTCATAAAAAAATAATTGATGTCTCAAATTCTTCCCATGTTAATGTGCTCACATGCCAATTCTCAAGGTCCCAGCACTTCGTTTGATATTTTTTCAAAAGCAAATCCAAATGGATTTTACACAGTTCTGTGACTGCATTCCCAGGCAGCTTCAGAAAGGTCAACTTTGACACCCGATATCTTATGAAGGAAGAGGAATGATGAAAAATCCTTTTGCACACATGTTCATGTGGCCTAAATGAACTAATCCCCAGGACGGCAGCTTCTCAATATTAGATTTGATATTTTTCCAAAGAGGCAAAATAATAGGTTTCAATTGAGTTTAAAACAGGTGCAAAACACGCTGAGTGAGCTACTTTGATTGCGAGCAGCTTTTAATCCCAATAACTTCATGCCAATCCGTCTGACAACCATACTCCCCTATCACAATTCAACATGTTGGTGTATTTTTGTGGCTCCGGGAAAAGTTTTGATTAGTTTTTCAGGCTAATTCCGAAGGCTAGTTGGCCTATTTTGATCACCATGCAAGGTGTGTGAAATGGAATTAAAAGAACCGGGAATACTTTTTATCCTTTTTCGTGATATAACAATTTGCTACAATGGACACAGTTTCAGCAAAAGTCTCACTGATGAACAAAAGCTATAAAAAAAATTTTCATCGGCAAGACATCACATAGGTCTCACCGATGGAAAACTCATCGGCAAGAGATATACCATCGGAGTGAAAATCTCAAGTCACACCGATCTAACAAGTCTTGCCGATGGAGTCCCGCGAGGTGAAAGGTTTATTCAAAGGAGAATAAATATTTACAAAAGGTGCAAATAAATATCCTATTTTCATGGAAGGAGTTATAAGGTGAGAATTTATTCAAAATATTTTCTACTCAGAAGAAAAATACTTTTCTAGAGAAGTTCATCAAATAGGTAATTATTTTACCTAAATAATATTTTTATGTGAGAATGCATAAGATGGCCAGTAAAACCATAAGGAGTAATTATTTTCACACAAATGATTATTCTAGCCCAGTGAAGGTGAAAAAGCACACGAATAAATGAAAGCGTGAAGATTGTCAGCCAAAGATGGAAATAATTATTATTAAATTATCTTGCACGGGAATACAAAGCTTAGAAAGGTTGAAATTAATTTAATCAAACTAAAGATAGTTGATTAAATAAAGGGATGCATCAGAAAGGTTATAACCTTAACATATGAATGTGTAAAATGCTAAATAAAAATCAAGGCATAAAAATACATCGGCAGAAGAAAATGAATCGGAGTAAAAATTGTAAATCATACCGATTTGATGTGTCACACCGATGTTGTGGGCCCAAGTATTATGTAAATAAAGTAATGAGGTAAAACAATGGAAAAGGAGATATGGAAGCAAGGAGAAATATGTAGAATATTTTTGAAATAAAGATGGGAAATATTTTCACAAAGCCGTTAATTGAAGATTTTGTGTAAATGTGTATAATGGCCCATGAAAATATTTTCACTTAAAAAATGAGTTTATGCAAGACAATAAAAAATATTATTAAAGTCACTGCACCATGAAAATCTCATCGGCAAGACCAAGCAAATCGGAGAGAAATTTTTAAAACACACCGAGTTTATGCCTCATACCGATGGATGCCTCTTTGGGGAGAAATGTCATTTAATTAAAAGTGGTAAGTATTTTAAATGTGAGCTGCATGCCCGAGGTAAAATATTAAAATGCAATATGAAATAGTTTACCAAAGGGGTTATAAGGATGAAAGAAAATATTTTCCAACGAATTCACGAGATAGGTAATTACTTTACCTAAAAATATTTTGAGGAAGTATATGCAAAAGGTGAGAAAACATTTTCACCAAGAAATTCACAAGCGAAGTAATTATTTTACTGGAGAACATTTTATGCAAAATATTTCACCGAGGAAGTTGTAGGAGATAAGATATTTTCACTAAAGGATGTAAAATATTTTCACAAGGTTGTTAAAAACAAGATTTCATGAGCAGAAATTGTTTCTTACTCGAAGGGTAAAATATATTTTTCCAGTGGGAGAAAATATGCGCAAGAGGATATAACAAACAATCATAGTCATATTGGAAAATTATTTTCGTGAGAATACAAGTCCCAGGAAGATTAATTAAATAAAGAATCAAGATACATGAAAGTAAACCCTAACAAAGATGAAGAGAAATAATTGAATTTTAAAGGGCCGGAGGCTAATATTTTGCGTTAATAAAAATTGTTGTCCTTCACGGAAATGAAGAGACGCACAGGACGGTAAGCGAAGGGTCACAACCCTAAAATACACAGTATGTATAAAGGTGAAATCAAAGGAGGACAGAGGAACATCAGTAGATTAGGATCAAGAGTAGATTAGGAAAAACATCAGTTAGATAACTGGATGGATTGACCAGTTGCCAAAACAAAATATTATGTTGTACATTGTAAAATCTTTCGAAACTGTATAGTGGAGAAAATGTATGAATAAATGATTTAATATTGGTGTCTATTGTTTGTTGAGCTGAGCAATTATTTGGTTGTCTCCATACTGTTATTTCTTTGTTATTTGAACCTGAGTTTCCAAGTTGATATTTCAGTTTCATCAAGACACACTTGTTGTTTTCGTGTAATCAAATTAATTGGTTTCCATTACAGATATAAAATCCTGTTGATTGATTACAGTAACCTGGAGGTAGCATTTGGATAGGTAAGAACAGCCCTATAATTGTCAAGATTGCCATACTGTCTCCAACTTGATATTGTCTTGTTATTCAAATTGAGCATCAACTCCATTTGTCAATACACATTTGCTGTCATTGTGTGATTCTTTTGATCGGTTCCTTCAAGCAAGGATTAAAAAAATCCTTTCAATAAGTCACAGTAACCTGGTAAGATTCGAGTGGATCACTAAGTAGAGTTTGTCAGTCACATTCTTGCACGTTTATACAAGCTATAAACAAACACATGTGCCAAACAATTAGGAATGTAACCTATAAGTAAATCATATATCATATACACCTTGACTCCATTAGCCCAACAGAAATAGGCACTGGTCATACCAATTCCATTTTAGGATTCCATAAAATCTCATTCAAACAATTACATCTCAAATCTTAGTATTAGGAGTAGGAGTAGTTTAGAAGCTTGCATCTATTACATTTTATGCCATTGTGATAGATTTACTAATCCAATCAAGTCATATAGTGTTAAGTCTGCTTTAGTTACAAAGGTACACCCACCTAGGTTTGCAGGACCTGAAGTGTAGGGAGCTAATAGCTCTGTCAATTGGTCCAAAAACGTTGCAAATCCAAACATAGAGTCTGGCATCCTCTTAGGGTTAGCAACCTGTATTTTTGGGAACCAACAGTTTGGATGATTGGATGATTGGATTAGGGTTGGGATAATTTGGATTAGGGTTGGTATTAAGGTTTGGCTGATGTTGGGAATTTTGATTTGGATGGAATAATGACGAAAGGTTTGAATAAAGGATGATTGGGAGTGAGATGGGTGAAATAAGATATAAGGTCCAAAATGAAAAATCAAAATATTTCTCTAAGGTCAAATAGATAGATGTAGGAGGATGGACTTGGACTAGGGTTTGGATGAGGTGAAAATATTTTGGTATTTGGATGGAGTTGAGATGAAGGTTCAGGGATAGTGGTTGATTTGGAATGGATGGATTAAGGTCAAAGGTCCAAGGTAAAGATCAAGATGATTTTCTCTAAGGTCAAATAGGATGATAAAAATTGGACAAAGGATGGACTTAGGTGGATGATTTTGGAATGATCTTTTGGGATCTTGCCACATCACAAGGGTGATTAAATTCTGCTAGGAAAATTAACTATAGGTCACTTAGTGATTTTTGGTCACGGGGGTAAATGGTGTTAAAGTTTAGCCCATTGATGGTGCTAACAGAGTGATTGATAGCATTGAAGGGCAGACTGAAGGTGCTGAAACAAGGTATGATAGTGTTAAAAATTGGATAGATGGCACTGACAGTGATTCCAATAGTGCTAAACAGAGGACCAATAGCACTAAACAGAGGACAGATAGCGCTAATTAGATGTTCAAAGGTTGACTTGGATTGGTTTTGATGAAGATTTTGGATTTTTTTTATTCCAAAGGTTCTTGGCAAGCATTAAATCAAGAAAGAAAACACAATGGCTTGACTCAAAGGTGGACTTGGATAGTTAGCTTATACGGGATTCGACAAAGAAGACACACCATTCACATGAACATCCTATAAATTAGTCAAGTGGGAGTGTCATATCTTGTGGATCTCACAAAATGGTCATGGGTCAACCTTAACTCAAAAGTGAACCAAGGTTCCCATCCCCATTAATACCTTCATGCCATAGCTTGGATATATAGGGAAAATAAGGTCATGGACCACCTTACCCCCCTTACCTTGGAGACTTTTGTCTTGCCCAAGGTAGACCCTATCTCAAGTATAGTGGTACGGCGAGCAATCTTCCCATCCTATTGCAGCGGTGCACAACAAGATAAGATGGTCGAAAGGTCTTAAGCTAGGATAGTACAAGCTTCTAGGGAGTCCTCTTCATATACACAAGTTACATGAGGCCCAAAATCATGAACACTAGTCCATTGAAGGGATGTGGGACCAAGTGGTTAAGCAAGCACCACTTCACCTTGTGTATGGAATCACTTAGGGCCCCAAGGCTGTCCCAATGACATTACAACTAGATTGGGGTACAAGTCTCCTGCTCCCCCTTTTAATATACCCTATCGGTACATGTGGTTGAGGTCGTCCCTTGGGGTGATGAAATCCCCAAGAAAGCCTCCTAAGAAGAAACTATCCCTTGCTTTTGATCACCCAAGTTTTCACTAGTCATGAGGGGCGAGCATATGCAAAAGGATAACCCCTTCGGGATAACACTAAAAAGCAATAAAAGATGTTTGCAAGTAGACTTTTGATCCCTAAGCTCACCCTAAGGTGCAAGGGGAGAGCATACGTCTACAAGCAAACCAAAGACAGAAAACAATGGTTAATTCCAAACTAAGCTAACTTTAGGTGCAAATAAGCTAGTGTTAAAAAAAGGAAACTTTGATAAGTGATCCTGCACCAAATTAGTTAGTAGTTTGATGTAAATGCCTTGGACAAACGTTCTTGACCCCTGCACAAACCAGTCAGATCCCTGCACAAGCTTGGACCTTTTGTCAGAAAAATGGTGCTAAAATAGAGATAAATAGTGCTAACAGTCAAATTGATGGCATTAAATAGTCATCCGATAGCGCTAAAACAAAGTACAATAGTGCTAAAACAAAAGACAATAGTGCTAACAGAAATGCTAATAGCACTAAAACAGTAAAAAAAAATTCCCTCTGTTACCTATTCAAAAACTAGTGGCACTACTCTGGGTCCTGATAGCACTAATCCATAGAAAACCAGTGACCTGCACAAAAATAGAGAGCTATTTTTGCACAAAATTATGAAAGAAGTTGTTAGAGTCCTACAAGGTTAGTCAAAGATGTTTAACAATAGATTATTAGTCAAAAAACATAGATGTTTGTATTAGATGTGCAAGACCAAAGTTAAACCTAAGTGCTCTTTCCAAAATAGACTAAGAGAATGATAATAGAGCCCCTTAATGTTTAAAAACCTGTCAAAAAATAGAGAGCTCCAACCTATATATAGTTGTTAGCAATAAGTAATAGAGACAAAGTTGTTAACAAGCCAAAAAATTTTGAAAACGTCACATAAAATGGCACTAAAACAATCCCCAATAGCACTAAACCAGGTGTTGATAGCGCTAATAGAGTGCCTGATAGTGTTGAAATAGATCCCAATAGCGCTAAATCGTGAGCCAATAGCGTGACTGCAAACCCCAATAGTACTAAACCAGACCTGCATGTCAAAAACCTTCACAAAAACTCATAAAAACATTAGCTTAGGACCAAGGAGTCCCACCGAGCGTGCCAAATGAAGATAAGGGAAAGTATCAAAGGCATAAAAACATGAAAATAAAACAAAATAACAAGTTTATACCTTTGAAGATCCCTCACTCCTTGATAAGATTGAGGAAGTGCACCCAAGCTTCCTAGCTTTACCCAAACAAAGTATTTAAATGTGGATTGCTCTCAAGAGTGGACACAATTTGGCATTATCTAGCTATAGAGAGATGAACTTAGAAATAATTTGGACATGATGGATTTGTTCTAAACTTGGATGTGAAAATGGCTTGTGGAGGCTTGTATTTATAGGCAAATTGGAGGGGAGTTTGATCCAATGATGGAGATTCAAAGTTGAGATCAATTGTGGAGATAAGAGGATAAGATGGAAGGTTGTGATTTCATTAACAAGATTGGATGGATGAGATTAATGTGAATTTTAAATTCACATGGGGAAGAGCTTAGCATTTAATGAAGATTAAGACAAGTGAGGAATAAAAAATTAATTTGTGTGGGAGGAGGTGGAAATAAAAATTCCATTTTATGAGTGAGTGTGTGAGTCATGTGACACGTGTTTATTTGGCAAACACATGTGTGAGCTCTTTGCATGGAGAATAGCTCTAACATGAAAGAGGAAAGACGAGTTGAAAGGGTCATGTGACCCTTTGGAATAAAAGTTAAGTTTTTATTTGTGGGGTGTGGGAATGGGTGTTAAGCATGCTTAGACCAAGTTCATCATGTGATTAATTTAATTAATGTGTCTGGATAAAATTAGTGAATGGGCTAATGAGGGGCTAAAATTAATTAAATAAGGCTTTATTTAATTAATTTTGGTCTAGGGGTCATGTAGGCTAGGGTAGCTAATTAAATAATTAGTATTTATTCAATTAGGCTAGGTTCAAGCTATAGGATAGGGTGGATTAATTAAATAAGCATGATTTATCTAATTAATCAGGATTCAAGAGATGGAGAAATTAACTAAATAAATATTGGAAATATTTATTTAATTAATGAGGGATAGTTCTGTAAGGTCTAGTGTTGAATTAATTAAATTTATTCATGACTAAGGGTAAATGGTTAGCGACGATCAAGGATTAATTAATTATGATTTTTATTTAATTAATTGGTGAAAGGGTTAAGTTGGTAATGCAAGGATGCAGGAAAATGGTTAAAGGGTCGAGACACTTCCAAGTGTCTACAGGAGGCAAGGCTTCCATTGTCATTGCAGCTTCCCTCACTTGAACTTGCACAAAAATTGGAACTGCTAGAAAATGATGCTATGATAGTAAGGCTCGCTAAGCTGATGGAGCTAGAAGAGACAACAGATGCTGCCAGGAAGACTCTTGAAGATCACCAAGCATAGGTAAAGAGAACCTTTGATAAAAAGTTAGTTGATAGAGTCTTCAAGGAGGGAGATTTAGTGCTAAAATGGGAAGAAGAAAAAGCTAAGGCTGGGAGGCATTCCAAGTTTGATACATTGTGGAGTGGTCCATCTATCATCACTAGTTGCAAGCAGGTCAATGCCTTCCAACTCTCTAAGTTAACTGGTGAATCACTTCGAATCCCAGTTAATTGGATTAATCTTAAACCTTGCTTTTAGGTATAGTTTTGAGATTTTGTAAATATGTTAGGTGTGTTTTCCTTTCCTCCAAGTGCTCTTGCACAGATTGCACCCTCATTAGGAGGTTGTTTGCATTGTTTATTTTGTGTTATTTTGTTTTCTAGAGATATGTTCAGTTTTATGTTGGTCTGGCCAACCCTTGTTTCAGATATATTGTAGTCCCCTTTGACTTTGTGCCCAATGGATAGGTTAAGGCCACTGGTTCTCCTTGTGTTTAGCAAGCAAACACCCCTGCAAAGTTGCCAAAATATTTTCTTACTTTACCCCTAGGACAAAATAGCCCAGAATCCCCAAAACTTGCAGAAAAATCCCCAAAATCCTAAGCATTTTTCCTTAGCACAATTTTCATTGTTAGCGAATTGGGGAGTTCACGAACCTGCAGATTCATCGATCGACAATTTTGCCAATTAACAGGTTCACCGATGGTAGAAGTCACCGGTGGCCAAAGGAAAGAGAAGATGTCGGTAAAACAAGAAAGATTAAGTTCTCGTTGGTGAGCTTAGTGGTTCGCGAACTGAGAAGTTCACCGACTGAGATGTTTGTTGATTGGTTAAATCGTCGACAAGCAAGGAAGACAAAGAAGAATAAGGGTGAAAAGATAAGAAAAGTGGTCCACAAACTAGAAAGTTTGTCAACCGAGAGGTTCGCCAATAGGGTGACTCACCGATGAAAGTAAAGGAGGTGAGGCGAAAGACAAGTGCAAAGTGAATTGTCGGCAGTTTGCTAGGTTCGTGAACTTGCAAACTCACTGACAAGGAGGAGGGTGGTTCATGGAGGCTACAGATCACCAACACAAATAAAGGAAGAGGATAAGAGAAGGAGAAAAGAGATAAGCCTGGTGAGAAAGGTGGTTTGCAAATCAAAAGGTTTGCTAATCGCCATTTTCATCGACAATGGGAAAAGGAAAAGAAGAAACGAAAGTAAAGGAAGATAAAACTAAGGGGAGATGAAGAGAAATTCATTGGTGAACCTCTTGGTTTGCCGACCCAAGAGTTCACAGTATAAAAAGAACTTGATAAATCAAAAGATGGGAATATAAAGATTGATTAAGGCCGAAAATCAAAATATTAAAAGATGCAAAAGTAAAATAAAAAGTCAACACTTTTAAAGTGTTGTAAGAGCTTCATAAAAGGTGCGTGTATTTCTACAAATGACACCATTGTTGCAGGTTAAGATCAAATGCGAGTAGCTGGAACAGTGTAAATCATTAACGCGCTAGTACCAAAGATGGATGAAGTGGATGAGATAGTGTGTGCAGGTATCCCAAACAGATGCATTTCTCTAATTATAGGTTTCTTCTACATTTATTTTTCTTGCAAACAAGGTATGGGCAACCTTCTAGAATCCAATTTTATAGACTCGCTAGGGCATGGGCTTCACAAAATCATGCATATTTTCTGACAAGGACATTGGATCTAATTTATTGCAACATGGTCCTGAGAAGATAGGTTGACTGGGTTTTTTAGGCCTAGGATTGTAACAATGAAATAAAAAGATATATATACATGTAACAGATGTATTAAAAGGTTGTTTTGCAACCATGACTCTATATCAATTGTAATTTTTTGGCTCTTCAATCAATATGACAGCTAATGTATGCCTCCTCATGTTCTTAATGTTGTGTGATATTTATGTTTGGATTGTTATTTTTGAATAGGTGATTCTTCTTGGCATTCCCTGCATTTCTTTACCTCTGTTAGGATTCCATGTTGTGTGTATGATTTATCAATTGTTTGAGATTATCCTATGCATTTAGAGGTGATATTATAATTAAAACACTCTAAATCTAGTGTATCACCTCCCTTTCATTTGAGTTTTCTTTCTTCCCCTTTCCCATGGTGATTTGTAGCATTAGGTTTAGTTATTTTCTCTGAATCTTCAATTCTAAAAGAGGAACCAACCTTCTCTAGAGGTTTAGTCTCATTTACAAGGTCCCACACCTTGAGACCAATCCAATGTTTCACTGAATTTGTTGGAACTGCCAAAAGTTTCAACAACAAGGTGCATATCTAGGTGACAACATGTACCTAATTGAGTTCATAATGAAACACACCAATCAACAATGCACAAATTATTAAAAATCTTTTTCTATACCAAAATCACAATGCACCTTCAGCCAATAAGGGCATGGTTCGGTGGTTAAGTCGCTCGGTTGTAGTGGCGGACACCAAAGTTCAAACCCCCGCTGGGCCAACAAGCTCGTAGGCTTTATTTCTTTGCTGGGCCAATGAGCTCGCAGGTTTGAAGTGTTCTTGCTAGGGGATGAGGTCCCCCATGTTGTGGCCTCACTGATTCATTGCTCTGGGAAAAAGCATTTGCGTGGAGCCGGAGGGTGTGTCACACCAGCGTCGTTGGTCACGTTAAAAAGTTTACCAGGCGCCTTTAAAAAAAACAATGCACCTTCTATAAATATTAGAACATCATAACATTATCAAAAATCAAGAAATACTAATATTTTGGAACCTATAAAGAAAACATGTCCAAACTTCCAAACTCAATTATTAAAGTCCTCTAAAATCTATAGAGCACATGATCTACTAGCAAGGCAAATATTAAACAAAGTATTCAAATACATCTCTAGGTGCCTAATAATCTAGGATATATTTAGATGCATCTCTTGAATTTCACAAAAAATTGTATTTGTAATAGCAAAAATATAAATTGAAGTGTCCAAGTCACAATTATTATGAAAAATCCATATCCATAAACTATTCCAAGATCAGATTTATTCATGTCAAGAAAATTATATTCTCAATTCAGAATGTACAAACACTCCATCTAATCAATAAAATGATCTCAACATCAACTCAAATTTTGATTTACCTACAACTTAAATCTGATCCTTGATGTTCACCTTGTCATATGACACCTAGTAGAAAAATTGATAGTTTAAATCTAAACTCTAAATCAACTAAGTATCAAATCTATCAAGTATGTGATTATAAAATATAGACAATGCATAACTCAATGGTGCTCTTTAAGGTTTTCATCATAAGCCTTGAATAGACTCTCCCTTTTGAATTGTTAACCTAAAATGGGAAGGGTCAGTAAGATTTCATTTTTAATTTTTAACTTATATTGTGCAAGGTCTATTTTAGCACAATAGTGTATCTCACCTTTTGACCTTTAAGGGCCATGGAAATCATTTAAAAAAATTATGTCAATTATAGTAAGTAAATGGTTAAGCATTTGGAAATAATGTAAATTAATGATTTGTGGGATTTTTCAATTTAGATTCTATTTCTTTTCTTTAATTTTTATAAAATAATTGCTCTTATATTTGATTATTTATTTTTGATTAGGGATAAAACCATTATTTGAAAGGGTTTGGAGCCTTTTACAAGAATATATTTGATTATTTATTGCTAAAGTGGTTATTATACTTTTTAAATAATTTTTAATTAGTAATATTTTCATGTAATGCATAACTTGAGCTATAATTTATTTTCATTATTTCTTAAACATAAATCATTAACACTAATTGTACAATGTCAAAAATTGCATACCCTACAATTTCACATTATGTCTTGCACCACCTTTGTGTCCCTTCATGTAGCTCAACCCGAGTCTATCTCTTCTCAATCAAATTTTCCTAGAATATGTACTAGAGAATTAACCTCACCATTCTTCTAAGCACCCATGCCAAATTTGAACCTATTTGCTCAAGATGATAGTGAGATGTTAACATCATGTGTCATACAACCTCTCAAAATGTACATTACACTTGCATGTTGCCACCTCATAATGAATTGTGGATATCGGATACACCCAGCTATTCTTAGTATGTTTTATTGAACCAAATCTAGAAGAATATAAAAAATTAGCAAGTTTCATTAGTGATTGAAAGAAATTGAAAAGGCAAGGTTTCTGGTTAAAAATCCTCTAGACACATAGAAGAAATACACAAGAATCTTTTGAGTATTCTCCTTGGCTACAACACCTTAAGATCTACATGCCACAAGTTTGGCTTCAAGTTGATTCCATAGTTTTTGCAACACTTCTCATTGCACGCATCCATTAGCATCCTTTCTGCAAGTATCACTCAAGGAAGGAATATCTTGTGAAAGAGGCTTAAAGATTGTAAATTCTCCCAAGGATTCCTCTATGCTACTCATTCCATTCTTTGAAGTCAATCCTCATTGGACATTTTAGTAAGTAGTAACTATGATTTCTCTCTAATATTTTTGTAGAAATTTCATAGGGGTCAAGCTCCCCAAAAGGTTTGTATTCTGCAATGCATTTATTTAAAGCACTAGAAGTGGATTCTTGGTGAAGTTTTGTTTCTTCACCGAGCATTCCTTCAAGTTTTCGTACCACTACAATCCATATCCATTTACCTAATCTAAATCCTTTTTACCATTCACTATCCTTATTACCCAATCATCACACTAGGCCTAGTATTATTCCTTGTAGACCAGGGAGATACTCCTAATTTGGCATTTGATTACTATTTCTATTTCTTTGGTACATGTAGAATAGGAGCACAATATTCTCTTTTTATTATTTGGCTATTCATGGAGGTTGAAATACCAACCTATGGGTTTGACCACTCTTGGAAAACTCCTTTGTAGCCCCAACATTCTCTTCTCTCAGCGACAAGTTAATCAAAGGAAATTAAGTATTCAAAGGTTTGCTAGTATTTGTTTATCATTTAAGTGGATTTAATAATTTGCATCTCCTTTGGGTTATCTGCATTAATTTATGGATATTACGCTTTCCCTTTTCTCTATTCTTTCTATGCAAGATTACCTAGAAAACACATAGGTTAAAGTGGAGTTTGTTGGGGAGACACAAATTGGAGTAAATCACATTTGAGAACTATACTATTTTGTACAGATGACACTGCAGAGTGTAGATGTCTTCATGGACCATTGGTGTCTGAGGTTGAGACTCCCAGATTTCATCACCAGGTTCTGATTTTTATACTACTTTGCTTTGGGTGAACCCACAATAGTGTGTCCCACATTGGCCCAAGGTGGGACATTGAAATCAACATTTTAAACCAAATTTTCACTTTCTGACACCTATAACAACTAGACCATTAAGAATTTGAAGATGACATGAACTAGTGGTTTTTGAGATTTGTGTGTAGATTCTAAATATATATTTTTTTAAATTTACAAAAATAATTTGTGAAATTTTTATGTAACTTATAATAACTTGTTTTTTATAGTTAGCAACATTTTTTAAAAGTGGTGTTTATACCATATAGCATAACTTTTTTAGAGAAAGGATAAAATTATAAATTTTTAAATATAGATTAGTCACACCAATATCTAGTGCGCTAATATTTTTGTAATTTTTTGTTGCATATTTTATTTTTATTAATTTTTGAAGTGATGTTAATTATAATTTAGACATAGGTTTATACCATATAACATATTTTTTCTATATATATCCAAATTAACTTATTCTTTTTTATTGAAAAAAGGACATTAATACCTACTACAGATATTTTCATAAATTTTTTCTCTATTTTACCATTTTTCCACATTTGTAGAACATAGACCTTGATGTTCAGTGAAAAGCCTATGTTCACTAAAAAATAAAAAATAAATATAATGATCAAATTAAATATATTCAAAGTTATAAGATTTGGAAAGCTTACTTCGAGGGCTACGTTCCTACATATTATCCTATCATGTTGAGTCCATTTGCTAGTCCAACCCACTAGTAGAAAAATAGAAATAAATGACTAAAAAAACTACCAAAAATTGGTCATGTGATTAGTAATTTGGTCACGTGACCATTGGTAGTTTATTGCCAGTCATTTATCTCGTGACCAAATTTATGACCAAACACATTTTAGTCATTAATTTGGTAGTATATTTAGTCATAAATTTGGTAGCATATTTAGTCATCAATTTGGTAGTATATTTGGTAATTTGGTAGTATATTTAGTCACGTGACCATTGGTATTTTATTGTCGGTCATTTATCTCGCGACCAAATTTATGACTAAACAAATTTTAGTCATTAATTTAGTTATTAATTTGGTAGTATATTTAGCCATCAATTTGGTAGTGTATTTAGTCATTTAGTCATCAATTTCTGTTAGTTGGTAGTATATTTAGTCAATTGGTAGTTTATTTAATTGTTTTTGAGGTCTAAACATAAAACACAAAAAAAACATAATCAATCATTCATTTGCACATAAAGAAACAGCTATTAAGAAGGCAAAATACTAAAATTTTATTGAGAAAATGTATTTTTACAGTAGATACAAGACTTAAATATGTCTTTGCTTTGAAAAATGTTTTACAAAGTGTGTTTCTTAGTTTTGTGACTAAGAAAACTGAGTAATAATGCTCTATTTTTTGCTTATACAACTCTAAAACATGAAAGAACTACTTGCAAAATGAAGCCTAAATATTTCATCATGGGCTTTTACATCTCAAATTTTGAATAAATGTATCAAAACTCACATAATATTGCTAATTACTGCATTACTTCTTCTTTGTTGCATCTCCTGCCTTGGTCTACACAAACAGAACCCAGCAATGCAATAAGTAAATTGCCCCTTTGTAATAGAAAGCAAATAAGTAACTTAATTTAACATGTTCTTTGAAAGAATATTTACCTTCTTGACTCCACATATCTTCTTAGATCTGTTTAGACAGAGTAAGTCAAATTTATAAACAATCAGGTTTAGACAAACATTCTTGCAACCCCCATTCCTAGTAATCAATTTCTAAACTATGAATTTTCATTGATTATAGGTTTAGGAAGCTAGCAATCCCAACTCCAAACATGTGAAAGATACTTGATGAAACTTGAATAGAAAATTCAAATCTGAAACATACTTTATCAGCAAATCAAAGCATAATGGAAGGGGGATGTTTGACAGATATTATAGTTGTAAATGCTCTGGTAGAAATGTATGCAAAATTTGGAATAATAGTCAAGGCACGGGAACCATTTGACACAATACCTCAAAGAGATGTCATCCCATGGACATTCCACAACCTTTGTTAGCATCCTCTCTGCTTGTGCCAAAATGGGAGCTTTGGAATAGGGTATGGACATCCATCAAAACATAAAGGATAGAGGAATTTTTTTAGATGTTGTAGTTGCAACTGCCCTATTAGACATGTATGCAAAATGTGGAAGCATAGACAAGGCATGTGAACTGTTTGATAGAATGCCTCAAAGAAATGTGGTCTCATGGACTGCAATGATTGTAGGATATGCACAAAATGGATTTGTTGGAAAGGCTTTAGAAATTTTAAAGAAAATGCAATTGGCTAGTGTAAAGCCAAATTCCAAAATGTTTTCCAGCATCCTCCCTGCCTGTGTCAAAATGGGAGCTTTGGAATAGGGTATGGACATCCATCAAGACATAAAGGATAGAGGAATTTTGTTAGATGTTGTAGTTGCAACTGCCCTGTTAGACATGTATGTAAAATGTGGAAACATAGATAAGGCACGTGAACTATTTGACAGAATACCTCAAAGAAATGTGGTCTCATGGACTGCAATGATTGCAGGATATGTACAAAATGGATCTGTTAAAGGCTTTAGAAATTTTAAAGCAAATGCAATTGGCTGGTGTAAAGCCAAATTCCACAACCTTTGCTAGCATCCTCCCTGCCTGTGTCAAAATAGGAGCTTTGGAATAGGGTATGGAGATCCATCAAAACATAAAGTATAGAGGAATTTTGTCAGATGTAGTTGCAACTTCCCTATTAGACATGTATGCAAAATGTGGAAGCATAGACAAGGCATATGAACTGTTTGACAGAATGCCTCAAAGAAATGTGGTCTCATGGACTACAATGATTGTAGGATATGCACAAAATGGATTTGTTGAAAAGGCTTTAGAAATTTTAAAGCAAATGCAATTGGCTGGTGTAAAGCCGAATTCCACAACATTTGCCAACATCCTCCCTGCCTGTGTCAAAATGGGAGCTTTGGAATAGGGTATGGACATCCATCAAGACATAAAGGATAGAGGAATTTTGTCAGATGTTGTAGTTGCAACTGTCCTGTTAGACATGTATGCAAAATGTGGAAGCATAGACAAGGCATGTGAACTATTTGATAGAATGCCTCAAAGAAATGTGGTCTCATGGACTGTAATGATTGCAGGATATACACAAAATGGATTTGTTGAAAAGGCTTTAGAAATTTTAAAGAAAATGTAATTGGCTGGTGTAAAGCCAAATTCCACAACCTTTGCCAACATCCTCCCTGCCTGTGTCAAAATGGGAGCTTTAGAATAGGGTATGAACATCCATCAAAAGATAAAGGATAAAGGAATTTTGTTAGATGTTGTAGTTGCAACTACCCTGTTAGACATGTATGCAAAATGTGGAAGCATAGACAAGGCACGTGAACTGTTTGACAGAATGCCTCAAAGAAATGGGAGCTTTGGAATAGGGTATGGATCATGAGATTATATGCAGGATCAACAATCCTAAACAAAGTATGCCAACCAAGAGAAGATAGTTGTCCACCTGCAAAAAAGACCACATGACTTTAAAACATAGTCCATACATATTAGGAAATCCTTAACATTTATCAAAATTAAGATCATTTATACATTGAATGTAGTTGCAAATTGCAAAGTCCATATTCTTTTACTGAAAACATGGGTTCCATTGACTAAGAACTTGGTTTTCATGTTAACGATAAACTATTACCAGTGATAAATTTTAAGAACTGCATATGTTGTGCATTAAGTCAATCTTAGTGTACTATGAGTTCAACAATTACCTCAGCTTGACAAAAACATTCTAGCCTCATTCTCAAAAGATCTAGCACATACGTTCACAGTAATTTTATATCTTGTTTATATTCAATTGATGTATGGAAGAACATGTAAAGTGAGAGAACAATACCTAGAGCTATAAATAGGATGAAATAAGGTATAATTGGACTTAGGAGGCAAATTACAGATGAAGCAGACAAAGCCCTGCAACACTTTTACAGTATGAATAAGAGGGGAAAAAACTTGTTATTTCTAGATATAGATAAAATTTCATTTGCAAATTGGTTATATTATTAGCATTGCATAGAAAAATCAAATAATGTTTATGCTAGTAAATGACATACCCTTGAGCACTGTCAAACATGAAGTGTAGAACATAGCTTAGAAGAAGTTGAGTTGGTAAACTCACCACCAACAGAAGCATGATTATAGGGATTGCTTCCTGTTATGCAAAAGCACATCAGTTAAAATGTTGATAAATTATTAAATTACTTTCTATGTATCTACTATGGACATCCATCAAAACATAAAGGATAGAGGAATTTTGTTAGATGTTGTAGTTGTAACTGCCCTGTTAGACATGTATGCAAAATGTGGAAGCATAGACAAGGCATGTGAATTGTTTGACAGAATGCCTCAAAGAAATGCGATCTCATGGACTGCAATGATTGCAGGATATGCACCAAATGGATTTGTTGAAAAGGCTATAGAAATTTTAAAGCAAATGCAATTGGCCGGTGTAAAGCCAAATTCCACAACCTTTGCCAGCATCCTCCCTGCCTGTGTCAATATGTAGTTCTAACTTCTAAGTTCAATACATTGATATTAACCAATTGTCCACCACTTCAATTTGACTCTAAACCCTTTGCATTTTTCATAGTTTTTTATAATACGTCTTTCTCAAGGGAACAGTAATAATCATAGGAATCAAGTAGACTTTTTCTTATTTTCACAAGAACATGTTTAGCTAAAACTTATAACCATAAAACTAGTTGCAGTTAAGGAGATTAAACATGTGAATGGTTGTTACATATGGAAACAAGAAAAACACACATAATTTGAAAGATATCAACATTTTATACCATTTCTAAACTTACCATAGTCAAAACAAGTTTGGAACTTATGAAAATTAAAGAATATGTAATAAATAAAAACAAGATTTTTTGAATGTTCAAGATTAACCTCTACATAATCAATATTGCCCCCAGTGCTACGAACAATCTCTAAAATTGAATGCTGCAATATTCTTGTAGAAATTTGTCCATTGCATACATCTTGAACTTGATTTAAAGATCTACAAATAGACAACGCCTACAGAAGCATTGAAGACATTATAATTATCTTTAGTGTAACTCTTATATCATCAAATAAAATCATACAATAACTCAATGAAAGGATGTGAAAATAATACAAGTCATTAGGAAGAAGCAGTTACAGGAAATCCTATCCAAACATGTTCAGTATGACTTGAAGAAAAGAAAATACAAACTGACAACTAGTTGATTCAAGTTAATGAGTTTCTTCAGAGACCACATATATAATGTATTTTTCTCGAACAGAAACAAAACAACAATTTAGTTCAAGCCAAGGTATAAGCCAATCTATTGCATGTGGCATTTTCACATATCCCATCTGCAACCAAAGCAATTTTCCAAGTTTTTCTTCTACGGTTTGGTTAGTCTGGGCTTACTTGCATGTGCCTATTTTCTATGTTGTCTACTACAAAAGGTAGAAAGACAATATTGTTTCAATCCATAAAATATGCATAAAATAGGTAACTTAAAGTTTATGTTACCTTCAACTGGCTTTAACTCGAAAAGAGGGGAATCCCAATGGTTCCATCTATCTAGTATTTCAAATCTTCTTACCAAGTCATCAAATCTATGTAATCATTCAAGAAAATTCAATTAAAATTGTAAGCCATCAATTTTGATCTCTTTATTGAACTTGAAGCTTTTATTATTTTGGTTTCCTCTTGCAAGCTGCAAGACCATATAGTCAGATGTTTTGAAAAAGTAAATAAACTTAGAGTTGAAATATATTGCCCTAGGATAGTCTCCATGATTAGAATCTAGACAAAAACTTTGGATATGAATTATACCACCATCCCCAAAAATTGGCCCCTGGACTGTCATCCCCAAAACACATCCCTTACCTTCCCATTGTCCCTGTCCCTTGAATGCCATGGAACATAGCATACTGTTTATAAATTCACACATTAAAACTTTAAATATTTTAAAACTTATAAATGATTTATGTATTAATAATTTTTTGAAATTAATACATATATCATATAAGTCATCCCTCAACCATCTTCAAAGTCAAGGTCCCAAAAACTAGAAGAAACATTAGTGCAACACTGCAAAATGACTACAATGATAGAAAGAAAATATTAATTACCTAGCTTAGGTGTGGCAGGGCCAATTCAATTAGTTCAACTAACAATAACTTTTGATTGTGCATACCTCAGGAGCACAACTAGTTAATTGAATAGAAAATGTGTCTTAACATAAGCTCCATTAGCTTAATATCTGTCCTAGGAGTGGTGGTTTTATTGCTTACAATAGCTACAAATCTCAAAGACCCACACTACCAAACTTCATTGCAATTTGAAAGGTCTAAGGATCCAGCTTGCCATGATTAATCAACATCAGGTACTGCCAAATAATTGTCTAGACAACAGCTGAGTACAAATTTTGAATGGATCCAAATAATGTATTCTAGAGATTTGTAATAATAGATTTATGGCATGTCTGTTCAAATCTCTCATAGACAACAATGTAAGGGCTATATGTGTCAAAGCACCACTGAACTAAAAGCCTACACTTGTAATCATACCATACCTTCATTGTCCCAGGATCATATAATATAATTTGAAAAAAATCAACATTAGCTCAATGATACAACTTACAATGTGCAAGATGTGTCAATTTGAAGCCTTATGTAGATAAAAGACAATAGATAGTTGCTACTTCTAGATGGAATGACAATAAAACCTTTTCCATAAAGCTTGTTGCTACACCATTAGCTAAGACTTAAATTAGAGAATTAATGAATGTAATATAAATAGTAATACATATTAAAACAAAATGCATTAAAAAAGAGCACGTCCCAAACTGCTCCATTAATAAATTCTAAATCTTTCTGGTGTGTGATGTATGTTAATTGCATCATATAAACTACTGCTAGTTGGAATGACAATAAAACCTATTCCATAAAGCTCGTTCCTACACTATTAGCTATGCAGTCAAACTAGAGGATTAATGAGCATGATAATAGATTGAGAAGGATATGCACAAAATGGATTTGTTGAAAAGGCTTTAGAAATTTTAAAGCAAATGCAATTGGCTGGTGTAAAGCCAAATTCCACAACCTTTGTCAGCATCCTCCCTGCCTGTGTCAAAATGGGAGCTTTGGAATAGGGTATGGACATCCATCAAAACATAAAGGATAGAGGAATTTTGTCAAATATTGTAGTTGCAACTGCTCTGTTAGACATGTATGCAAAATGTGGAAGCAGAGATAAGGCACGTGAACTGTTTAACAGAATGCCTTAAAGAAATGTGCTCTCATGGAATGCCCTGATTGCAGGATATTACATAATGGATTTGTTGAAAAGGCTTTAGAAACTTTCAAGCAAATGCAATTGGTAGGCATAAAGCCAAACTTTACAACCATTGCCAGCATCCTCCTAGCCTATTACAAATGGAAGCTTTCGAACATGGTATGGACATCCGTCAAAGCATAAATGATAGAGGAATTTTGTCAGATGTTGTAGTTACAACTGCTTTGATAGACATGTATGCAAAATGTGGAAGCATAGACAAGGCACGTGAACTATTTGATAGAATGCCTCAAAGAAATGCATCACCCACTCTTCCACAGGCACTTCAAGTCATGCCTGTGGTGATGTAGGGAAGCTCGCATCACTGCAGGCATGACTTGAAGTTCCTACGGGAGAGCGGGTGATGCAAATGTGGATGGGATTGATCGTTGGCTTGAGTGGTGTGTCCAGTGCTGTGTTGATAAAGTCATCCATAGCATTGCAAACACCCACCAACACCGACTACCAAGACGGAGCTATCACCTCTAAGATGTTCTTCAGGTTGGGTATTGGCCGGGTAGGGGAAGGGTACTGTCTTTCTATTTTTACACAGCAAGGAATCACAGGATGCCGTGTTGAACTGTGGGGAACGGTCTGGATTATTTTGGCTTGTGAAAAGCTTGAGGATGAGGGCAAATAAATTTCCATTTCCTAAGTAGCACAGCTTGTCTCTTGATTCTACCCCATTCACTAGTCAGTCTCCCCTCTTTTATATGGGATGCAAATTGCAATCATGAGATTCTACCTAGAAATATACAACCTAAAACATGTTTTCATTGAAAAAAATGATGGTTTTGATCACTCTAACTTTTAGTGGGCACAAAGAGATGTCATCTCATGGAATGCAATGATTGCGGGATATGCACAAAATGGATTTTTTGAAAAGGCTTTAGAAACTTTCAAGCAAATGCATGGACTACTAAAATATAAAGAGGGCAACGATGTTTACATACCTTTCAAAATGCTCACACTGCAAAGCATCTTTAAAGTCCTTTCCTGTGTTTTCAGGAAGTTCCTCAAATTTCTTAGATTCAGATAAAGTGCGCTTCGAATTAAGGTCTAGTGTTTGTACGAATGAGTCCGGAGTTTCAAACTTGGAGAGATTTTAGACGTAGTTGTGGCTTCCTTAGCTAAAAAGGCAAGCCCTCTTTATATTTTAGCATGTGTAAATCCAAATTTGACAACCTTTATCAGTATCCTACCTGCCTGTGCCAAAATGGGAGCTTTGGAACAGGGTATGGACATCCATCATAACATAATGGAAGGGGGATTTTTGTCTGCTCCATCACGAACACGCACAAACAAAGAATAAAACAACAAATAAACCCTAACAAGAGTGCGGTGTTGGTGAAAGAAATCGATTTCATTTTTGGCGCCCATCCTTTTCATTTTTGGTACCCATATTTTTTTAATTACCCACTTTAATATCCTATTGTCTAATTTTTATTTCTGTGACTAATTATTTAGTCATTTATAACTATGATGGTTTGAGGAGTTCCACATTGAATATTAGGTGTCATCCTAGGTATTATGTGAGATTGAGAAAAAAATGTATTATCACAAAAATGTTCTATGAACCATATCATAGAGGCTTAATCTTCCTATTTGGAACTTTGAAATGTTTCTTCTAAATATGTAACTAAAGTTTGTCATCAACATTGAAAGAGTGAGGTGTGTGATGTGTGTCATGGTACTCTTTGTAATTCTATTTCTAGTTTGATAGAATCATCTAAATCTATTGATGAACTCTGTGAATGTGTTGCAAAAATTTATATGCTTTATCTACTTCTCATTCTCATGTGTGTGAATCCAAATATGGTGGTATGCATTAGGATATGTCAAGGGGTTGTTGCAAACTAAATCCTAGGACATGTCTAAAAAGGACTATACTTGTAGAACTATTTAAAGCTCTATTGTAGGCATGCTAGATGTATAGTAGCTTGTCATCCAAAGTACACATATGTGCATATCTGAAGGTGCATAATAAGTGCAAAAGTGTGCAATTAACCACCTTTATTTGACTATCTATTTAGAAATGAAATATTGTGGACCAATTCAATTATGTATCCAATCTCTCCCATAAAGATTGAAAAATGTGCTAACAAATATTGGGTTGTAATCATTCACAATAGATGTGGGTAGCCAAAATTGTACCCAAACACAACTAAAGAAAACGTGCATGGTCTCTTGCATTGTGATACTTTTCTTACAAGAAATTATGACGACCATTTTTAAAAATATGTCCAATACAACAAAATATTGAATTATTATGATGCTTTTTCATAAGGAATCCACTAATTAAATTCATGCTAATATGTTCCTAAGGTCTTTACAAAACTCTAAGAGGTATAAATCCCAATCTTCATGTTCATGGGCTTGGCAATGCGATAAGGAATGCAAGACTTGATATAGTGCTTGATGTCTAAACACATGTGAGACCAATAGAAAATTTGTAGCATTGCCAAGGTCTTTGTAATGATAAAGTGTCTAACATCTTGATGTAGTGCACCCCCTAGATGAGTCATAAGCAAGGTGCACCTTTTGGAACACAAACATATCTAATCTTGAAAAGAAGCTTGTCACGCAAATACAATTCACCAACATATTTACCTTGTGTGATTGTAGTGCAGGTATGTATGAAGTTGTAATATATTGAGTAGAAGTTCCCTAGTTATAAAAGTTCTAGTCATGTGAGTTCAACACTATGATGAGTGCATGAACCCAATTGACTAGGGAAATCTAATGCCTTATCATCTTTTCCATTCTTATGCTTAATCACCAAATGGAACTATGGAAAGTATTTCATCCACTTCATGGAGCATGGATTCTCTATCTTGCTCTATGTGTGTAGAAACTAAAGTGTCTTATGATTTGAATGAACGATTGTGATCAGCTCCTTACCCGAAATATAGTGTTGCCACTAATTAATAGCTTGAACAATGGCATCCAATTCTTTCTCAAAGACTCGAGTAACATTAAACCATGCCATTGAATGTCTCTAAATTTTAGGTGACTAGATACTTATGATGAGTAAGAAATATATTATAATATTAAATATATTATAATATTATATAATATAAATATTATATTATATTATTATATAATATTATACAATAATAATATAATATATATATTATATATTATATTATATAATATCATATTATAATATATTAAATTATACTGTATTGTAATATAATATTTTTTTTAAACAAAAGTGGCAAGCCACTATAATTATATATATTAAAATTAAAAAGTTACAATAAGCTGGTTCAATAGAGCATACCGGTAGGAAAGAGCCAGCAAGAAAACCTCCGGTTATAGCTCAGAATTTACAATTTCCCTTATAGGGATTACAACAACGAGGGAAAATAGAATAACACAAAAAAGAGTTATAGTCTTTGCCCCCAAACTTCTCACAAAAA
Source organism: Cunninghamia lanceolata (assembly GCA_027924645.1). Classification (NCBI taxonomy): domain Eukaryota; kingdom Viridiplantae; phylum Streptophyta; class Pinopsida; order Cupressales; family Cupressaceae; genus Cunninghamia; species Cunninghamia lanceolata. The sequence continues at coordinate 14,523,033 of BSBN01000194.1, read as the reverse complement.
GATAAGGATTTGAAAATATCCCTCAGAACAACAGCTGAAAGAGAGCAAAATTGTTGTAGTAGACGTCTCCACAAGACTATACAAAGCTTTAAAGGAGAAGCCTTTGCCCAAAAAATTTGCAAAACCAGTGGCTAAAAACAACCGAACATTCTAACCATCAACTGGTGCATTAAGATCTTGCACCATAACATTACCCTCAACAGCATCCAGTTCAACTGGTGACCCAGGAGGAGGAGAAATCTGAGGATGGAACTGAACCAAAAATAGCACAACATGAAACTTCTCTTCCACCTGATTCACCAGTGATTCACCCAACTCAACTCTATGAGCATGAAGAGGGATGCTTAACAGATCCTCATTCTCGAGTCAGATGGCTGAACCAAAAGCATTGAAAGTGCAGTTATGAGCAGGAGAATGAAGAATATTGCATTTAGAAAACAAACCACCAATTAGAGCACCTAACTTAAACAAATCATAATTCTGAAAAGCTTCTTGTAACACATCCTCTGAATACAGAAAATGATGAACATACTTTAAAATTAACTGCCTTACCACAGAGGAATCCTGGACCAAATCCATCACATTAGAAGCAAACACTAAAAAAATCTGAGAAGGGTAAAGAGAACGCGCACGGGAGTCCAACAAATCATTCCCTACCACCTCACGCACTGCTTCTTCAATTTCTTGATTATCAATTACAAATACAGAAGCTAAACCCTCTGCATTTACATTCCCAAAAAAGGTCGTTTCCCTTTTCTGCACAAGGAAGTGAAGTCTGCGATTCAATTGGATATCCATCTTTAAGCTTAGAAATAGGGGATGAATAAACAAAACATTGAATGAGATTAAATAAACTGAGGGGCTTCGAATATTAAGGCACAACATCATTACAAGTCCTCTCAAATGATGCCACAATCCTGCAATCTGAAATATTATTATTATATTATATTATATTATAATAAAGCCCACTCCCGAAATATTTTTTTAAATTATCCATTTTAATATCATATTGTCTAATTTTTATTTGTGTGACTAATTATTTAGTTATTTTATTTGTGTGACTAATTATTTAGGTGTGTTTTTTGCCCGATGACCAAATTAGTCATTTATTTGGTAATTTATTTAGTCATTTCAACTGAAGACTAAATTAGTCATTTATAGTTGTGTTGCAAAAAATTTTAGTCACGTGACTAAAAGTTTGGTCACGTGACTAAAAGTTCTAGTCACCTGGTCATTTATTTGCCATATTTCTACTAGTGAACCCAAGGTTTGAAACATACAAACAATTTTGAGGAAAATATGAGGACTAGGTGGAAAGGTCATTTGTAGGACCTTCATTTTAAGGACCTTTAAACAAAGTCCATGAGAAAAAAAACTTCAAAAAAGGAATAAAAGGGACCTTAGAATGAAGGGTCCCTTCTTATTTTTTTTGGAAATAACCTTCGTTCGAAGGTCCTTTGCATAAAAACCTTTGAATGAAGGTGTTTCTTAATTTTTTTCTCCCAACCTATGCCAAATATTTATTGTGTCCCACAAGTGGGACTCACTATCATGGGTTCACCCCTTTCTGATTTCCTTTATGTGACTCAATCATTCTATTTTCCAAAAATCTATAAAATTAGTCACATCATCTTGTTATTTGTAAACTCGGATTAATTTTAGAAAATCTTATTCTAGTTGTAAATTAACTTTATTAAGTGTGGAATAGAAATGGAGTAGAACTCTTTGTATTTATCACATTTTTGGTAAACCTGTTGTGAACACTTTCATCTTTCTAATCTATCATTCCAAACTAAGTGTTGTGAATTCTATGAGTTTCATGACCTAGTCTTCACATTCTGATAGCATTGTGCATAAGAGTTATAGAAACAACATGTCTCACACTTCTACCACCTCAATCACTTCAACTATAGTTTTTCCTCCATTCTTTTATGATCTAACTATTACTACATTTTCACCCATCCTGAAAACATTTCTTCAAAAAACATCTATGCTACCACCTCTATCAATCATAACTTGTCACAACACAGGGATGGACTTTGATCATGAGAGTGCCTTATAGATGCCTTCACTTGCTCAAAACTAAAACTTAGATCAACACCTTCAGGACATTCAAATGTTCTCGACCCATGAGGCTACATCTAATACCACTCCTTCTATTATAAAGACCCTTAAGAAGGTGTTGACAACTCACTCTCAATGTCTTGAGTTATTGCAGGGACTTGCCCACATCATTCATAGTGATGTGCCTACTTCAGTGACTTTTCATGGAACAACTTAGGGCTCTTATCATAGCACTCATACACAAGATTCTATGTCAATGTGTTGGAGTACAAGACTATTGGCAAGAGACACTGTGTGGCTTCATGATTGTTGTCATTGATGGCAAAAAAGTCTATCCCACACATCCACAAAGCTTAGTATGCCTATACCGAAAGTCAAATTGAAGAAGTTCTGATCTGGTGAACAAGAACAGAGCATGCAGCAAGGTCTGACAATCAGGTCTGGATCTCTTAGAGGGTGTAACTCAACAAAGTGCAGACTTGGGAAAGTCAAGAGGAGTATCATGCCTACTATATTCTAGAGATTGAGCCTCTGGTGATGAATGAGTGAAAAGATATAAGCATCTAAGTGTTGAGTTCCTGACAGGTAGAGTAGACTGAGGAAGAACTGACTGACAGAGCATCAAACTTTAATTCGGATGCGAAATTGATGGTGATCAAGCTAATTGAGGGATCATACATGGTTGGCCGACATGATTGATGACTTCTATGTCTATGTCTTTGATACACATCACATATTAAGCATGGATTCAGATGACAAATCAGTGTCTTGGAAATATCTTGAGTATTCTAGTTGTCGACTGGAAAGATGTTAAAATCCTTGGTGCGGATATATATACCAGATGGATTTCGGTATGAAGATGTATATGTGTCGATATAGTGTGCGAGGAAAGGCAGAGAGCAGTGTGGAAGTAGCAATACAAGTCCGGTATGTGACAGAACAACAGCACTAAAACAGAAAAAGAATGAAGTGCAATAGATCAGTATATTGAGCCTAACCAGAACTAAACCTCAGCATTAGCAGATGCTTCTCATCAGTTCAAACACCTGGTTACCTTCCATAACTTTGTAGATAGTGAGTCTCTTGTAGGCAGTGAGCCTCTTGTGAGCAGTGTGCTCGGGTAGTGAGCCCTAATTGGCAAGTGCCATTTTTGTACTTCTTATTCTTTTAACAAAGAATACAATCTTAGGTTAGTCACCCTGTGGTTTTTCCCTTAACAGGGTTTTCCACGTAAAAATCCTTGTGTTATATGTGTTGATTTTATTTATGCTCTTATGATTATGTATGCTCTTATGTTTTGATGCTAAACTAATATTAAAGAAGAAACGAAAATCAAAATATTTAAGATAACTGATTCACCCCCCCTCTCAGTTATCTACCTTGTTTCCAACAATTGGTATCAGCGCTAAGTTCCTCTAAACAGAGCCTAATAGCTTGAGGAAGATCTGGGAATCTCAATGGATATGTATGGTATGAAGGAACAACTTCAGTTTGCCCTAGAAGATCTTGAGCAATCTCACTCTAAGGTCAATAACTTGAGAGAAAGACTCAAACAAGCTGATGATTTCATAAATGAGCTAAAAGAAAAACTGAGTATCTCTGTGAAAAAGAGAAAGGAACTTCTTCAACAATTAGCAAGTCAAAGTGAAGCCAATGATACTAATGAAGACTGAATGAGAAAAACAAGCTATGTGAGAAGCTCTCAAAAGAGGTCATTATGGTAAGGCATGAAATGGAATCAGAAGTTATGAAATTCACCCAAGAAATTGAAGAGAAAAGAAAAATTGAAGATAATCTAAAACAATCTCTCAAGGAGAAGTCAGAGGACTGCCTCAAAATGGACAGAATAATCAAGCATCTGGAATCTGATCTTGAAGAAGCTAGAGATAATGAAGAACAACTTGAGAATCAGATAGACACTCTTAAACAAGATCTTCAAACAATAAATGAATACAATGAGAAATTCAAGATAAGCTCAGCTTAACTTGAAGTTCTTCTTGAAAGCCAAAAGAGGGTAGATGACAAGCATGGTTTGGGTTATGAGAAAGGTGAAAGCTCCGGATCCGATCAGAAGAACTCTGGTTTAGGAAATCAAAGAAATAGGCCTAGAAGACCTCTAGTAAGGCAACCAAATGCTCAAAGATATCCAACCTTCAATGGATACTACTACACTTGTAACAACTTCGGTCATAAAGCAACTCAGTGCAGAAGAAGAATGAATCAAACTAATTCACCCTTCTTCGGTCAGTGTTTCAACTGCAAAAGGTATGGTCACAAATCTCATGAATGCAGAAATATGCAAATAAACAATTCATTCAATGGTAGATGCTTTGCATGCAATAGAATGGGACATATGGCTAATCAATGCAGATCAAAAGGATATCAGTCAAATATGCAAAGAAATATTGTTTGCTACAATTGCAATAGATCTGGTCATACTGCCAAATTCCGCAGAAGTAAGAATAAGTATAAAAGGGGTCCGATGCATCATAATCAAAATCAAGATAAAGGAAAAGGCAAAGTAAATGCGGATGAAGTTCAAAGGGAGATGAACAAGATTTGGGTGAAGAGGAATACAGAAAATGTTGGGGATGGATCTGCACCAGAATCTGGTGCTGATATTTCTTCCAAAAACTAAATAGATGAGCTCTGGCTCAGGGGGAGTCACAAAGGAAAAATAAATTCCCCCAACCAGTCAACTGGTGCCTAAATTTAGCACATGGAATGTTGTGGATTAAAGGGTTCTCAGAGAAATGTCCAAATGACCCTCAGTAAAAATATGAAAGATCTGCAAGAAGTTTTCAAGAGTTTGATCAGTCAAGATTGATCCAGTTTGATAGCCATCTGGTAAAGTAGGATCTTCATAGATAGATCTGGTATGATTCAAAAGTGAAACATCTTGATCTGCGGACTCATGGCATGATTGGAGGAATGAAGATACATTGTCAATTATCATTGAAAATGATTCTAAGTGCATCTCAGTGGTTCAAAAAGATCTCTCTCGGAACAAGGTAACCGGATGACTTAAGTTGTGCACTTATTGCAATAGGAATTTAGGGTTTGCACAGAAATAAAAGGATTCTTTTATTCATCACTTGCACATTTACATTTGAAAAGAAGAAAGGAAGAGCTCTACAGCAAGATTGTTACAACCCTCTCAAAGATCAACTGCAGAATCTGATTCAACCAACAATCTTCTCCGGCGCATATTGTGAACCCTAGAAGCGTGAAAAGATATTTCAATTTCTGAATATCTCTCTTTAAATATTTTGCAAAGATGGCTACTCCTATGGTTGTTAAGATCACTGATAGACCGCGCCCAAAGTTCAAGAAATGCCCCTTCAAATCCCTAGAAGTTGATCCCTTAGGCACCTTTTCTAGCATTCTGCATGGGGTTCTGCATGTAGAAGATGTTAGGGTATACATCCATGCCAATATTAAGGAATTTGGAGAATCAAAGCTGATGGATATCTACCATAAACAACTAATAGATGAAACCTTTGAACTCAAACCTCAATACAAGGCCATCCGAGATAAGCATTTTGGACATTACATCCACTTTCCCTGTTTTGTAGAAGATGAATGGGTCTGATATGTTCTTAACAGAATACATGACAACGTCATGTGGTTGTTGAAGCCCTTCAAGATAACAAAGGATGCAATTAGGGCAATAACTGGTTTGCACTCATCCGGTGGGTTGCCTGCTCTCAAATCGGTCAAGAATCAAACAGTAAGTGAGGATACCAGATCAAAGTTTGACAAAAGAGCAATGACAATAGAAGATATCACAGATCTGGATATCAAATTTGCCTCTATGATAATTGTCTATAAAATATATCATTCCAGCAGGGAGAACTCTGTGTCTGGAATTGCAATTTATACTACATATCAGATGCTAAGGGAAAATGCAGACTATGATCTATGCAAACTTCTTCTGAGCTAACTGTTAGAAAACTTGCAAAAGATCAAGAATGACAAGAAGAACTCATTCAAGTATGGTGGTTTAATATTGTGTTTATTCTTTTACTATATGAATGAGCTACCTGGATCAAGTGGTTGGGTATGGCAAAATGACAGACCGGTTGCCATACAAATCAGAGATTATATGTATGGGCTTGGTGATGCCAAGGCTCAAAGTACAGCACTCTGGGGATACTTCAAAAACTTCCAAAGTTTGATGCAGGCCAGAGAAAGAATTCCACAAAAAATAGTTGAAAAATACAAAGATATAGTGTGTTTCATGGTAGACACTGATCAATGCCTAATGGAGGCAATTGAGCCCAAAACAGTCTAGATTATGCCAATGGGCTATGAGGTAGATGAGAAAATCCTGGAGCTACATGTCCAACACTTGCTAACTCAGCCTAAGGACCCTGTGGTAGAAAGGTTTGGAACCTTTCAAGAATTGAGTATAAAAATACATGTTAAACTGAGACAACCAGAGATGAAAAGAAAAGTGAGAAGGGAAGTAGAGGAAGTTGCCAAAAGATATGGCATCTCAAAAGAGGAAGTTGATGCAAATAGAGAAAAATAGAAAGAGCTAAGAAAGAGAAACAAGAACCAAAAAAGGAAAGTGTTCCGGTACAAGCCTCCTCCCAGACTAGATCCTCCAAAAGCTCTGCACTTGCCACCTCTAAGAGCCAAAAAGCCTCAAAACTGGAAACCAAGACATCTGGAAAGGGAGAGAAGAGAATGAAGACAAAGGCCACAAGGTCATACATAAGCCAAAAGGATGATGAAGAAACAAAGTCTGATGAAGAGGTTAATAAAATGAAGAAGAAAAAGAAATTCTGGGGAATCCTCTGCCAACAAAAACAAAGAAGAAGAGGCAGAAGAATTTGTAGAAAGGCCCACTCTTTCTATTGATGATATCATCAAGGCAGTCACTATGGATGGGAACCTGCAACCAGTCATAGAATTTTATGATGATTACAATGATGCTGACAAAAGAATTTTGGAGGAAGCCACAGTTAAGTACCTAAACATTTATAATAAAGCATTCATTGAAATCATTTCCTTAATTCCCAAAAGTCTAGAGAAGGTACTTGAACCCAAAAAGGAGAATGCCAAGGATAAGGATTCAAAAATCTGGGAACAGATTGCAATTTAGGTCTATCCTTCCATTACTTCAAAACAAATGACCATGATCTTCAAGGACTGGAAGGATGAGTTCCGGAGCAAAGCAAGAATGAACAAACTTATGCTTGGAGAGACTGATCAGGTGGAAAAAGAGACTGAAGACATCCTCTAGAATGCCTTCAAGAGATTCAATCTTCCTGTTATAGAGGAAATAGATGAAGAACCTTCTACCATGGATGTCGAAGGATTAAGTGCATCGAAAGAAGAATCTACTGAGAAAAATGTAGAAGAGTCCAAATAGATGGATGAAGAAAAGACTAAGGACTTGGATTCCTCTGTTCTGGAAGAGGAAATTCATGAAGAAGTTAACATCTCTCCTCCGGATGCCACTGCAGATTCAGCAACTGAAGGAGAAGGAAGAAAAGAGGAGAAAGTAAGTCAAGAAGAGGAGAAAAAGGGAAGAGAAGAAGAACAAACAAAGAAGATCTTTGATGACAGTTCTAAGGCTGCAAAAGGAAAGAAGTCTCTGGCAAGAGACACTGCAGAAGTAATGAAGAATTTCTTGACCAAAGAAATGATGGAGATAGATGAACTGGAACTATTCCAAGTACCACTCAATTTTGACTCCCTCTCTCTGGTTCAGACAATGAAGATAGCATCTTTTGCCCAAGCTAAAGCAAAAGAAAAGCTTCTGAAGTCTCACATGGAAGACTGTGAGCTGATAGAAATTGCATCTGGGATGCTAGAGAAGATCATGCCATCCTTCCAAAAGGATCTTTAGGCCTCTCCATCTGGTAACTTGAAATCTCTTGTTAATTCTGTTAGCACCCATTTTGATTCTTTGGAGAAATCAGCAGAAGAGAAAGTCCGGAAAGAGTTTTTGGGAAAGACATTCTCTGAAGTACAAGGACTCATAGCTAATGACAGGAGGACATTAGATATTGGAATAAAGACCCTAGAAAATGCTCTTAAAGATGGTGGAGAAGTGTATAAATTTTGTCTATCCTGGTCTAAAGTGACAGAGGATATTGAAAAGAAGGTGAAAGAACAAGAAGATAAACTGTCAAGTTTATCTTAGAATTTTGATCCCCTGACCACTTCTATAATGAATCAAGAGTGTCAAGCCATCGCCATTTTAAATGAAATAAGGAGGCTTGAATAGGAGAGGAAGAATGTAATAAGCAGGATGAGTGAGCTTAGAGGGATAATTATCTCTAAATTAGAGGCCATGCATGAGGCCTTAACTGATGCTCAGACCACAACTCGGACTAGTGATTCGGCAGACTTAAGAAGGGGAGAAGCTTTTGCATTTTTGTTGAGTGGTCACATTTCAATTTTGGACAGGATGAAGCAGAGTTGGGTGACAGAATTTGTACAGTTGAAGACCACCTTTGCAGATATACTTAAGTATATGTAAGTATAACATGTATATATACTCATGCGGCTATGTATAGCTAAATTTTTGAAAATTTTGATGTGTGGCTTCCACCCTTTTCCATTGATGTCAAAGGAGGAGTGAGGAGTAGTGAAAAATGTGAAATCCAGCTAAGGGAGAGCTCTGGTAAAAGTGTACATAAGATAGAGCATCAGCCAAGGGGGAGTTTGTTACAACACTTAGTCATTTTTCACTAAGTGTTGCCATCAATGCCAAAGGGGGAGATTGTTAGCAAGAGACACTGTGTGGCTTCATGGTTGTTGTCATTGATGGCAACAAAGTCTATCCCACACATCCGCAGAGCTTAGTTTGCCTATACCAAAAGTCAAATTGAAGAAGTTCTGGTCTGGTGAACAAGAACAGAGCATGCAACAAGCTCTGACAATTAGGTCCAGATCTCTCAGAGGGTGTAACTCAGCAAAGTGCAGACTTGGGAAAGTCAAGAGGAGTATCATGACTACTATATTCTAGAGATTGAGCCTCCGGTGATGAATGAGTGAAAAGATATAAGCATCTAAGTGTTGGGTTCCTGACAGGTAGAGTAGACTGAGGAAGAACTGACTGGCAGGGCATCAGACTTTAATCCGGATGAGAAATTGATGGTGATCAAGCTAATTGAGGGATCATACATGGTTGGCCGACATGATTGATGACTTCTATGTCTATGTCTTTGATACGCATCACATATTAAGCATGGATTTAGCTGACAGATTAGTGTCTTGGAAATATCTTGAGTATTCCGGTTGCCAACTGGAAAGATGTTGAAATCCTTGGTGTGGATATATATACCAGATGGCTTTCGGTATGAAGATGTATATGTGTCAATATAGTGTGCAAGGAAAGGCAGAGAGCAGTGTGGAAGTAGCAATACAAGTCCAGTATGTGACAAAATAGCAGCACTAAAATAGAAAAAGAATGAAGTGTAGTAGATCAGTATATTGAGCCTAACCGAAACTGAACCTCAGCATTAGCAGATGCTTCTCATCAGTTCAAACACCTGGTTACCTTCCATAACTTTGTAGATAGTGAGTCTCTTGTAGGCAGTGAGCCTCTTGTGAGCAGTGTACTCGGGCAGTGAGCCCTAATTGGCAAGTGCCATTTTTGTAGTTCTTATTCTTTTAACAGGGAATACAATCTTGGGTTAGTCACCCCATGGTTTTTCCCTTGACAGGGTTTTCCACATAAAAATCCTTGTGTTATATGTGTTGATTTTATTTCTGCTCTTATGATTATGTATGCTCTTATGTTTTGATGATGCACTAATATTAAAGAATAAAAGAAAATCAAAATATTTAAGATAACTGATTCACCCCCCCTCTCAGTTATCTACCTTGTTTCCAACAAGGACAACACTGAGAGGGGGATTGAATCGGTGTTGTATAAACTTTTAAAATCTTTTACTTTTCTAATCTACTGAGTAGAGAATGAGAGAAACTTCAAAGGTTTACCAAATACATATGAACAAGTATGATTATAAACATCAAGATCAAGATCACAAAGACAAAACAACATGAACCATAACACAAGTTTTTCATGAGTGGAAAACCCTCATAGGGATGAAAAACCACTCAGAAAATGCCTCACTGGCAAAATATGAACATATGAAAGAAGAACTCAATTTAGGGGGTTGCCCTGATTCTCTACATGCATTCTTAATCTTCTTCAACATACATTTACTTGTCAATGTTTACATGACATGAAAATATTTCAACTCCCCTGCAAAAACTCAATCAAGATCCAAATACATGATACAAATTCTTTGTATGATACAATAGTCCTCACAAATAGTCACTTCATACATATATATTTTCATCACCAAATTGATGCAGTCAAAGCGAAGATTAACATAGAACCAATTACCAAAAATTTGAACACCATATGAAGAAATAACTAGATATTATACACCCTGATCCTTGCACATATGAAAACCAATGATCAAAAACCCCATTCTAACTTATGAAAAGAATACAAAACTTTGCATCATATCACAAATGTTGATTGATAAATGTCCTTCAACATTTCTCTACAACTTCTTTGTATGGCACTGAAATCATACTTCAAAATTTGAATCCTTCATATATTACTTGACCCAAACTCTATAAAAACTTTGCACCATTTCAGATCTCCTTGCATATGTACATGTAGGTCTATATATTTTTAACTCGTATCATCAGTCACCTATATAAAAAAATCATAATACAGAGCTTTTAAAAATTCCCTGGCCCTCTCGGTTAACTGAATATGAACAGTCTCCACATTTTTAGTCTTCAAAAACAAATAACACTTCTTCTTTTTAGACTTCAATACTCGAATAGAAAATTTCATTTTTCCTTCAACTACACGAAAGTGGAGTTTAAAATAGAAAACAAAATCTTAAAAAATGCCTCTAAAATCCAAACAAATCTACCTTTAGAAACTGACTAAAATTAGTCTTTAAAAAGCAAATTCAACTGCAGTCTTAAGACAAACGGCCAAATGCACGTCAAAGTGCATGCTAGAGGGAGAGAGGCCTAAGTTTAAAAAACAATCGTTGATTATAAAAATCATGCTCATCAATCCTTTAAAAAATAACCCTCGATTGGCTTTTTCCTGCCCAAGCTCATAAGAGGAGACCGGTGGTGTCGGTGATGTTAGACAAGGGGGGTGGTTGCCCCCCGATGGCAGAACCCTTATGTTGTAACTTAAATCATTTTCAACCTACACTAACAAGTCACCGAGGAAATAGATAAAGTGTATTGACAATTGTTTTGAGCCTTCAAGAAACTTAAGATTTTTAGGGTTTGTGTCTCTAAACCCTAACAGAGATGAGGCAGTCCTTTTACATGTAATATCAACTATGACATTGTATCAGGCATTTCCTTCTTGCAGATCATCTTGTAGCTCTCTGAATAAAATACTAGACATGAATTAGCATTGACTCCAAGTGACAATTTAATTCAATCTTATATCATACCTATGCTTCTTGTACTATGTCAAAGCTCCAAACATAAGATGGATCATAAAATGAGACAATGCTCAATACTTCAGGCTTATCATGAATTCCATACTGAATCAATAATGAAAATGAAGCTAACACAATGCCATCAATACAAACTGTACCATCAATCTTTCATTTGAACAAGCAAGGATTGAAAACCTAAAAATATACCTTGATGCACATTCATGAGAAAGATAAAACAAATACCTCCTCCATGAACATTGAACTATAAGGACATGAAACTTGACCTTTGATGTCTATGCACTCTGCTCTGTATTGACTGATCATGTACCTCTACAGTCTCAATGAACCTTGCAATTCAACCACATTGATTTAACTTATGACATCTTGTGTACATCATTGACCACCTGATGATGTGTTTAACCCTCTTGAAGTATGATGATAAACCTGTGAAGCATGCAAGATGTACCACTGAACAAGGTCTTCAGGATCACATATAGACAAAAGTAAGCATATCACATCTTATGACCTGTGATCTTCTGAATATGATAGCAACATCATAGCACATCAAACTTAGCATCAAACAACATCAAGCACCTTACCAAACCTCTTGTCATCTAGGCATCAGTGATCCAATCATTAAGCTCCTTTTGTCCTTTTGACATTAATGACAAACATCATGCCACCAACACAATGCTCATCCCTAGTATCCTCACACCAACATCTATACAAGTGTCTATCCAACCATTGGGAATGATGAGGAATCCTATCCACTCATATGGATTCATTTCCCCTTCTCAACCATTATCATTTATCTCTATAGGTGGGCTCACCACTACTTCACGCTCTATGACATTCCTTTCTCATCCTATGACTCTCACACCTTCATCTGGCATTACTAGACCCACCACCACTATGCCTCCTATTCACACTACAGATCCTATTGTTAATCATCTTATGCAGAGTGTTAGTAATCTTCAATAGTAGCTAGCTTCTCTTTCAACTTCGTCTTCACAACTCATCCTATCACCATATGTTTTTTGTAGTCCACTATTATTATGCATTCTTGCTACCCTATTTCCCACATAATTTTAATTTCCTTGATTTGAGAAGTATAATTGCAAAGGGGACCCTCAAACTCACGTATCTACTTTTACAACTTTATGCACTAACTTTATCTTTCAAGATGAGTTGCTAGTGAAACTTTTCCTTGCTCGTTGAAAGATAATGCATTGGATTGGTTCTACTCACTCCTTGATCATTCAATAAATTCCTTCAATTAATTTTTCAACCAATTTTTACAACACTTTCAAACAAACATAGCCCCCAAACAACATTTACTGACTTAGTCTACTGTAAACAAGGGGCACAAGAGGTCACCAATTTCATATTTTGATACTAATCACTATTTTCATAGATACAGAATGTGTAGAGAGTCTTTATTGGAAACCTCCAACTTGCACTTAGGGAGAATATATCGATCATGCAGTACCCCTCTTTTCTTCATTTATGCATCACTCTTAAAGATTACTAGTAGTCCATTAACCAATTTGAAACATCTTCTGCTTTGTCAACTCTTGCTACATCTTTGAGTACTCTTAACAAACACTTTAAGAAGGGTGCCACCAACTATTTTAAAAACAAATCTTCTACCATCATTAATGAAAACATAGCCACCATGCCTATATCTAAGGTTATGGCTCTTATGAATTTGAGACAACAAAATTTTAGACAAATCACTCCTTTGTCTAAGTCTCTTCAATCAATGTTGTAGTAGCTCCAAGTACCCACAACTTAATGTAGTTGCTTCTCATTATATCCCTTGATCCAAATAAACCACTCCCAAATAATTATGATGCAAAAGCATTTTTCCAATTATGTGCAAGGCCTCATCAACTCAAACTATTCACATCTCTAGGGAAGGAAATAAAGGGAAATTTTATGTAGCTAAGATGAACCAGAACCTTCAAATATACACAATTCCATTCCCCCACACTCTTCCAGCTTTGTTGATCTAGACTCTTCACCACCCAAGTTGGAAGAGGAAGCTAGTTCATCCACCTCTCATTTTTGTGCCATGATAGAAGCAGTGGAATCCCAACCTCACACTTCAAACAAAACCCCCTGCTAAACTAGTTATCACATTTTCTTTAGCTAACATTGTTCCAAATGCACCAGATCAATGTCTTTACCTTGCCATTAAGGTCAATTTAAAAGTATTTTGTGGCATTTTGATTGACCATTTCAGCAATGGTAATGTTGTTATAGAGGAGTTTCTTTACATTAATAAACTTCACAAGGACACAATGACCTTTCTGACATTTCCATTAGGACCCATGATGGTATGCACCTTCCCACCTTGGGGTTGATTACCTTGTTAGTCAAGGTGGGACCAAAGACCTTGGATGTCTCATTTTTCATTATTCCTATGTCAAATCATTTCGTGTCTTTCTGGGCTAACCATGGCTCGTAGTAATGAAAGTGGTCTCTTCACCAATCCATAAATGTTTTAAGTTTTTGCATAACTAAGTTATATACATAATGCCTCATAGTGGATTTCAACCAAGTGTCCAACATTGGGGTAATTTTTCCTTAGATTATTTTTCGTGAACCCCCCTAAACCACTTTGACCCCTAGTAGTCTTCTTGTTCAAAGTCTTTTTGTGATATAGGGAAAGTCAAGATGGTTCTAGTGCTCCTCCTACTTTTGAGCTTGATCCTGCCACTCCTAAGACCACTCTTTTTGGGCTTCTTCCCTGGAGATCTACTGGCTTCCAGTGGTTGCTTTTATTCCTCCTCTTGCCTCATTGGTAGTAAAAGGAAAACAACCCATGCTAAGTGACCCTCCCCATTCTTGTGAGGCTCTTTAGTATTTGATAGTTCTAACTCTTGCTTCATATTTGATGACTAGGGGAAATCATCATTCTAGCACAAGTCCCTTCCTACTTCTAAGGCCACTTAGTGTTTTAGTCACTACTTCTAATCCTCTCCCTATCACCGTCATAGTTGGGGAAAAGTGACCTATGTAGATAGACCCTCCTGAGCCTTTAGCCTGCACTCAAAACAACCAACATGTGTGAACTTGTAAGAATTATTGACATGTTGTAGCCAAAGCCCAGGCTAGTGAATCCACATCTAATGAACAACCTCAGGATCTAGGATAGTCTAGCACCAAGAAAGTTTAATTTGTCTTGGCTCCTTCCCATCATCCTCCAATCATTCCCATCACACCGAACCAACCACCCTTCTAAGACACTCAACATGCCCAATATTTGTATCATCTCTAAAGAAACACTAGATTCTTTAGTTTCTTTTTAGTGCACCCATCACCATATATTTTATGAGCCCTATCCTACCATGCTTAACATAGACATCCCGTGCCCTCAACCCAAACACAAGAAAGAGTGTTATCCCACTCCACCATATCATAGATTGAAAACTAACATTCCGCAGTCCTAATTTAGTGGAGGCTCTTCCTCCACCTATATACCTCTATTACTTGAGTGGATCATGTCCTTGATATCAATATTGAGTAGTGACAAATTATCCCTTATGAAAGGACAGTTGCAACAACTTCCTCTTCTGAGGGGTCTATGTTTGAGACCACTATAGATATTCCTTCATTGTCATCGATTTTCACAAAATCATTGACCATTGCCTCATCTGAGAATGCTATGGAGGATGTTGCTCCTATGACCAACCTTCCACATCCCAATGATGGCTCTTCTCCCAATACTTATTTAGTTGTGATCCTACTATCCTATCAGTCTCCTTCCCCTATGATGATCAAGAATGGGAAGGTGATGATTTGCTAGTTTCTAAACTTGAGTAGTAGTATCTTTGTTTCACTTATTTATATATATGTTATTTTATTGGTTGTCTTGTTATCCATGTGTTCTTGCTTGATGTGTATTTATTAGTTTCTCCTAGAGAATCCATGTTACCACCATTGGGACATGGATACAAGGGAAACAAAATGTCGTTACATTCTTCTATATGTACCTAATTTCTTCCATCTAGCATATCCTTGATTTTCTTGATATTTTGAGGATGATGAAAAGCATTGAGACATTTAGGTCTCTTCCATGTTGACCCAAAAATTTTCTTTATTTTCCATTTATGTGTCATTATTCTTATGCTCTTATTGTTCTACATGCTTGGGGGATGGTGACAATTCCATCTTTGTCCCTTCATGATTATCATTCTAATATATTTATACTGATCCCATGTATGTGGATTCCTTAGTGTTTATTCATGTAAACTTTACTTTCTTCCATGTTATTTTTCATGTCCATCCTTGGTGACACGCCTACTATACTTCCTTGTACCAAGCACATTGGTGGCCTTTCTCCCTACAATATTTACCACTCCTTGAAGCATTTATCCTTTCTCCCTACAACATTTACCACTCCCTAAAACATTTATCTCTGCTCCCTAAAGAATTTATCTTCACTCCCTACAACATTTACCACTCCTTGAAGTATTTATCATTACCCCCTACAACACTTTCCTCTCCCTGAAGCATTTGTACTTTCTCCCTACAATACTTTCTACTCCTTGAAGCATTTTTACCCTTTTTTCCATCCCCTGAGCCATTTTATTTTTATTGTATGTGTTTGTCTTTATGTTTGTATGTTCTATATGTTTATGCTTTCCATTGCTTGTATATTAGATCAAATGGTTTTGTTAACATGCCTGTTTTGTGAATCATGTCAAATCTAATCTTCTCTTCTTCTATCTTGCAGGATTACATGTTTTCTGACATTGTATTTTTGTAGGACTTGCAGTCTCTAACACTATGGTTTTGTAGATTCTAGATTGGGGGCATCTCACCTTCCATTTGAAGAATCTCAATGATGCAATATCTTTCTTATGGGTATCCATTGATGATATTTTGTTTCAATATTTTATTTATGTGTTTTAGCATGCTTATCATTCAATATCATTAGCCTACTAAAGTGGGGGCAAAATGTAATGTCAAAAATTACACACCCTACAATTTCATGTTATGTCTTTCACCACCTTAGTGTCTCTTCATGTAGCTCAACCTAAGTCTGTCTCCTCTCAATCAAATTTTCCTAGAATCTTTATTGGAGCATTAACCCCGCCATTCTTCTAAGCACCCATGCCAAATCTAAGCATATTTCCTTAGGACAACAACTCAATGCATATAAATTTGGATGGGTTAGCATCCCGTGCCATACAACCCCTCAAAATGTATGTTACACTTGCATTCCACCACCTCATAATGACTTCTATCATTCATAACATCCTTGTGGATGCACTTGACTATTCATAACATCTTTGTTTCACTTATTTTTATATATGTTATTTTACTGGTTGTCTTGATATCCATGTGTTCTTGCTTGATGTGTATTTATTAGTTTCTCCTAGAGAACCCATGTTACCACCATTGGGACATGGATACAAGTGAAACAAAATGCCGTTACATTCTTCTATATGTACCTAATTTCTTATATCTAGCATATCCTTGATTTTCTTGATATTTTGAGGATGATGAAAAGCATTGACACATTTAGGTCTCTTCCATGTTGACCCAAAAATTTTCTTTATTTTCCATTTATGTGTCATTATTCTTATGCTCTTATTGTTCTACATGCTTGGGGGATGATGACAATTCCATCTTTGTCCCTTCATGATTATCATTCTAATATATTTATACTGATCCCATGTATGTGGATTCCTTAGTGTTTATTCATGTAAATTTTACTTTCTTCCATGTTATTTTTCATGTCCATCCTTGGCGACACCCCTACTATACTTCCTTGTACCAAGCACATTGGTGGCCTTTCTCCCTGCAATATTTACCACTCCTTGAAGCATTTATCCTTTCTCCCTACAACATTTACCACTCCCTAAAACATTTATCTTTGCTCCCTATAATGTTTACTGCTCCCTAAAGAATTTATCTTTGCTCCCTAGAACATTTACCACTCCTTGAAGTATTTATCATTACTCCCTACAACACTTTCCTCTCCCTAAAGCATTTGTACTTTCTCCCTACAACACTTTCTACTCCTTGAAGCATTTTTACCCTTTTTTTCATCCCTTGAGCCATTTTATTTTTATTGTATGTGTTTGTCTTTATGTTTGTATGCTCTATATGTTTATGCTTTCCATTGCTTGTATGTTAGATCAAATGGTTTTGTTAACCTGCTTGTTTTGTAAATCATGTCAAATATAATCTTCTCTTCTTCTATCTTGTGGGATTACATGTTTTCTGACATTGTATTTTTGTAGGACTTGTAGTCTCTAACACTATGGTTTTGTAGATTCTAGATTGGGGGCATCTCACCTTCCATTTGAAGAATCTCAATGATGCAATATCTTTCTTATGGGTATCCATTGATGATATTTTGTTTCAATATTTTATTTATGTGTTTTAGCATGCTTATCATTCAATATCATTAGCCTACTAAAGTGGGGGCAAAATGTAATGTCAAAAATTACACACCCTACAATTTCATGTTCTGTCTTTCACCACCTTAGTGTCTCTTCATGTAGCTCAACCTAAGTCTGTCTCCTCTCAATCAAATTTTCCTAGAATCTTTATTGGAGCATTAACCCCACCATTCTTCTAAGCACCCATGCCAAATCTAAGCATATTTCCTCAGGACAACAACTCAATGCATATAAATTTGGATGGGTTGGCATCTCGTACGATACAACCCCTCAAAATGTATGTTACAATTGCATTCCACCACCTCATAATGACTTCTATCATTCATAACATCCTTGTGGATGCACCTGACTATTCTTAGCATGTTTTAATGAGCCAAATCTAGAAGAATTTTAAAAATTAGCAAGTTGATTTAGTGACTAAAAGAAATTGAAAAGGAAAGGTTTCTAGTGACACACACAAGAATCTTTTGAGTATTCTCCTTTGCTACAACAACTTGAGCTCTGCATGTTGCAAGTTTGGCTTTGATGTGATTCCATAGTTTTTGCAACACTTCTAATTGCATGTATCCATTAGCATCCTTTTTGCAAGTATTACTTGAGGAAGGAATAGTTTGTGAGAGGCATAAAGATTAGAGATTTTCCCAAGGATTCCTCTAAGCTGCTCATTCCATTCTTTGAAGTCAATCCTCATTGAACATTTTAGTAAGTAGAAACCATGATTGTTCTATAAATTTCATAGGAATCAAGCTCCCCAAAAGCTCTATATTCTGCAATGCATTTCTTTAAAGCACTAGAAGTCTTGGTGAAGTTATATTTCTTCACTAAGCATTCCTCCAAGTTTCATTACCATTGCAATCCCCATGACCCATTTACCCAATCCTATTCCTTTTTACCATTCATTATCCTTGTTACCCAATCATCATGTTGGGCCTAGTATTATTTCCCGTAGACTAGGGAGATACTCCTAGTTTGGCATTTGATCATTGTTTCTATTTCTTTGGCACACATAGAATAGGAGAAATGTATTCTCTTTTTATTATTTGGCTATTTGTGGAGGTTGAGAGACCAAACTGGAGATTTGACCACTCTTGGAAAACTCCTTTGCAGCCCCAACATTCTCTTCTCTCAATGACAAGCTAATTAAAGGTGGTTAAGTATTTAGAGGTTTGCTAGTATTTGTTTAACATTTTAGTGGATTTGATTGTTTGCATCTCTGTTGGTTTATCTACATTAATTTGGGGATATCACTTTCCCTTTTTCTCTATTTTTGTTGTGTGAATTACCTAGAAAAGACATAGGTTAAAGTGGAGTTTGTTGGGAAGACACAAATTGGAGTAAATCACATTTGAGAACCATATTGTTTCATATAGACGATAGCATGGAGCGCAGACATCCATGTGGATTGTTGGTGTCCAAGGCTAAGGCTCTCAAATTTCATCACCAAGTTCTGATTTTCATAGTGCTTTGCTTTCTAATTTCCTTTCTATGATTCGATCATTTTGTTTTCCAAAAATCTATAAAATTAGTCACATTAGAGTGTTATTTGTAAACTCAGATTAATTTTAGAAAATCTTAATCTATTTGCAAATCAACTTTATTAAGTGTGGAATAGGAATTGAGTAGAACACTTTTTCTTGATCACACTAATACAGAGGGCCTAAATATTTTTTGTATTTTTTTATTACATATTTTATTTATTATTATTTTTAAATGAGACTAATTATAATTTAGACATATTTTTCTCTAAAATGTTACTCTTTTTGCATATAACTGAATTGATTTTTTTGTTGAAAGAAAGACAATATAGAGGCTTGTGTTATTTTTTTAAATTCTTTTTGTCATTGTTTTCTATTTTTCCATGTGTGTCAAATAGAGGTCATTATTTTTTGTAACAACCCTATGTGGATTAGAAAGTAGCAAATAAATATAATAAGAAAACTAAATATTATAAATCTATATTTTTTAGAAATCTTACTACAAGTTCTACGTTCCTACAAAATTTTATGTTATGATGATTGTTTGATCACAAAAAATGTGAGTAGAATTGGTAATTTGTATCCAATAAAATTCTTCCATGTGGTTTAGAGGAAAATGCGTGCCATATGGGAACCACACAAGCACCTATGATCTAAGCTCATTTTATCAAAGGTACTTACATGGTCATATAATCATGGACACATATTTTAATTACAAATAAATTGAAATAACAAAATTGAAGGCTCTCTTTGATCAAATCCTTGAACTTCAATCGAAGGACCTCATCAAGTGGATGTGTGAAAACCTTCAATCAAAGGTCCAAGGGTTACCTTTGATCAAAGGTGGCATGATTTTCATGAAATTATATTCCATAAATATGCAAGTAGCCCACATGTGAGGCACACTTTTTTGCTTGCACCCAAGTATGAGCCTTCTATCCATCCCATTAAATCATCAAGTAGAGTGAGAGTGATAAGACAATAGTGTCACCCACTTCTTCTCTATTTTGGGCCACAAAAAATAGCTTTTATAAAATTTAATCACATTCTATCAATCATAATGAACAAATGACGAAGAGTTTAAAGATGATGTAAACTAATGAATTGTGGTTATAATGTATATTCTATTTATAATTTTTTTTATTTTCATAGAAAAATATTTCTACCATATTTGATTATTTTTTATAAAGTATTTATTATAGTTGTATAGATGTTTATAAAGTAACCTAGCCTGCCAACTGCATAACTTGAGATAGAAATTTAAAATCTTTTCATTCTTTCTTAAACATATATCCTTAAAAATGATATCTAATGTGAGAATTTTTTTAAGTTTTTATTAAATATTTTTATTATTAATCTTTTAACTGATAATAATTATACTTTAGACACATACAATTTTATAACCAAATTACTCTTTTGCATATATGCCCAATTCAAAATTTTATTTTTTCATTGAAATAAAGATACTAATATCTAGTTTTATGTTATTTTTTGAGATTTCTTTGACATCTTTTACCATTTTTCTCAATGTCTTAAATTGATTTCAATATTTATTATTACAAATTTATGTTGATTAAAAAAAGAAAAAAGAAAAAATATAATATTTGAAAATAAAATATGCTAAAAATTATATTTATAGAAATCTAATAACATGAGCTATTTATTGTATATTTTTGATTTTTTATGAATTCACTTGACCCCTAAGGGATTCACTTAATAAACCAACAACATAGCACTTACATTCATAGGAAACTAATAAACACCCCTAATTTCATTTCTACCCCTCAAATTTATGATTTGATAACCCCTCTACATATACTAGTATAATTAGAATACATACCTAATTTCATGAGGTATCCTATGTACCTATTTTTTTGTTACATTTTATATCCCCTTATTATTTCTACCCTATCAATGGAACACACTACCAACACCTACATCTAACTCAAAATTAGTTGTCATTTTCATCTCATACATTAAATCCCCATCATAGAAAACCTTGATGAGCTTTGACAAATATGTTATCCTACAAAAATCTTTGATTTAAAAGCACTTATACATCTCAACCCCTAAGCCCTTATGGAACCAACTCTAATAGTGAACCCCCATAATAATAGATCTTTCGATTATAATTACATATTAATATAAATTATAATTTGGAAGGGTTTTAAAGATAGTTGGTGATTCCTCTAGGTAGTGTTGTGGCATTACCAAAAGGTGTCCAATAACTAGTTTTAGTAAACTTGGGTAGGATTGTATTAAACCTACATGACCTTGGTGTGACCATTGTTTCCTTTGTTAACTACATTAGAGTTGGATTAAAAAGGTGCCCCTAGGATTATGGGTCTTTGACACAATACAAGACAATGTGGTGTAGAAAAAAGATAGCTTCATGACCCTAGCAATACTGGCATAGTGAATGGAATTTCCTTTGATTGACCTATGCAAAGTCATCTATAGATAATTTGGAATGCCACTTATAAACACCCCACCCCCTTCTATGTATGCTTCCCAATCCCCAATACCTGCCTACATCACATTAATTAAATTATCTCATTTTTCGCTAATATTAAAAAAATATATTAGGTCACATCTTGGTCATTTAACAAACCCCAATATGTATGCATGTGATAAGGTATTACTTTAGAGGTGAATCCATTGGGACTTCACCGCACAATCTGGGGCCTCAAGTGGCAATTTTAGACCAATAATACTAATGCATGTGGCTTGGAGGGAAAAGGGTGCCACATAAGGGGGTTCAACCAAAGGGAGTTCAATCAAACCCCTAGGTTACATGGACCAATGAGTTAAGATATTTTCCATTGCATCACCCACCACCCTTTATATTATACATAGGTCTAATCAAACCCCATGGACTGATGTGGTGGAAGGAAACTAGTCCGATTGAATGGGGTTTGACAAACTCCCACTTTGATAAAATCATGTGTTTGTGCATAAAAATCATTGTGTTTTTCTTTTCTTGAGCATACTATGGAGAAAACTAACTAGATTTAAAGAGTTAGCATTAGCATCAATGAGAAAAATTATCCCTAAGCATTTGAGTAAATTCTTAGCAATATCTCTTATGTCCATTATTGCAAAGTGGGCATCATGATCAAAGGAATCTTATTCATTAAGATAAATCATTGTATGTAGATTTTCAACGATTGGAGCTTTGGTTTGATACATGACCATTGTTAAATTCAATCTAAGATTTATCCTAAGTGAAATATTAGAGGTTGGTTGATGTTTTGGCATGCAAGCACTAAAGGATTTAAAATGTTAAAATAAGGAAAACAAAATAAGGTTTATATCTAAAATTAAAATTAAAATTAGAAATATTATATCAAAAGACCAAACCCAAGAAGAAGGTTTAACCTTAGGATAAAGGTAGAATGGATCAATGAGAGTCCACCAGAATGTAAGGAAACAAAGTGAAACCTTAAAAATCTAAGTAAGTATCTAGATCTAACAAATAATATCACAATAAAATACAAATTAGATTTAAATAATTACAAAGAGTTGAGTATGGTAACATGACAAGCAAGTAATAAAGTAAATAGGAGGTTAAAGGATGATTAGCTCTTGATGATGACAAAAGTTGATGTTGCTAATTTGGACTATATAGATGCACTCAACCAACAATTTTAAAACCCTAGAAATTAGATTTAAATGGTCATTCATGTAGTTGATAAGTCCATGTAGTTTGCACTATTGTTGGAATGCATGAGATTTTTTCTAGATCCTACATAAGTTTGTCTACCTATCATGATTTTGTTTGTGATTGTCTGCACAACTATTGTAATATATGAATTAGAATCAAGATAGTAAAGTGAGCAGACTTTGAAGTTTGTTAAGCTAAGATTGATGTTCATGACTTCCTTGCATCTTAGTCAGGCCTCATTTTATTATTTGTTACAAGAGAAAACATTAAACTAAAAAATAAAAGAATTAATTAAATTTGGTAAACTTATACTCTAAGATTCATTAAATTAAGTACCAAAATAACACATAACAATAAATCTAAAATAAATAAATAAACACATTAACACTACACTTTTAATACATCATCATTACATAAATAATATGAATATTAATTTACATAAAGGAAAAGTTAATTATTCTATTTAAATCTTTTAATTAGAAACTAAATTTATAGCATATAAATATGGTTGCGTAGATTCTCTTACAAATTACAATTATAGTTTTAAAGTCTTTATTAATGTGTAATATGTTTGACGAGAATATTTTGATTTATTCACTTTTACTTTGTGATATGACAAGAATATTAATTAAGTTCACTTTTTTCTATGTTATTGGATGTATTATTGAGTTTTACTTTATACTTTGGGCCCACTTTCTTACTTTGTTGAACCATTCTTTTGTTCCAACTTACTTTATAGTTTTTCAATACAATTCATTCACTTTATTTGCCTTCAATTTCGTAAAGAAATGCAAGTTGGACCAACCTTCCCAAGGAGAAAGGACCTAAAGTTTTTTATTACTTTGAAAATATCCTCCTCATAAAGTTCACTGATTGATTGATTTGAAATTGCAGGAAAATAAAAACATCTTATAATTTATTTTTAGATGTTCAATTGAGTGATAAAAGTATCGAGTGATAAAAGTAATTAAATTAGAGTTAAATTAATATTTTTAAATGTTAAATTGAAAGAGGTTAAAAGAGTAGTTTTTTAATTAATTTGTTTTAAGTTGATGATGAAGATTTTGTTATAGATTATGATTAATATTAGAAATAATAAAATAGGAAGTGGATATGTGCTTATTAGATTATGATGAAGTTGTATTAATCGTTTTCTTTATGGATATTTGTTTTTATACAAATTTGTCTTCTTCTAATTTAATATTCATTAGACTATGATAAACTTGTATTAAGAGTTTCATTTATAGATGTTTGTCTTTGTATAAATTTGTCTTCTCCTAATTTAATATTCAAGATTTAGTGGCCTTTACCTATACATGTGTCTAAAACAAAGAGTTGTACTAAGAAGCATAGTGTGGATTATTGTGCGCGTAAAGGAAACCTTACAAGTTCCTTGATAATGAACCAACTCCCTTTACTAATAAAATAATATTAGTCACACCAAGAAAACAATACAAGTGCCCGTGATGTCCATGTTAATATATATGATGATGCAAAGTTGATGCAAGTACTCTATAATAATGTTTTATGATTCTTTGATATAACTTTTTATTGAGATGGTTTGATTCTATCTAATAACCACTAATTACCTACTTAATGTTTTAACATTGGTCACATTTAAAAAAGAGAGAAATATGAGATTTGAAATAGGGGAATAGGGCCACAAAACAATTCATTTCAAGGGACCACACCACAAACATGACCAATTCTATGAGGACATAGATCCTAGGGGATTCAAACATAACATTGGGTGAAAATAAAGTTGTTCTTAAGTGCAAGTATAGAGTTCATTTGGTAGATGTGGTAAGTGTGTCTAAACATAATTTTGCAACCTTACACTACACATGAGTTGCCCTCCACCCAAGGGTGAATCGATCTGCAATCATAATTTGTGTTTTCCAATGGCTTGACCATTCTATCTATTTGATGATGTGGCCCTGAAACCTTAGTTATAAGCAGATGCCTTACCAAATAAACTACTGTAAAAATTTTGGAGTGATTCCAAATTACCATGTATGATTTTGAGAGGTTTGAAATTAGGGTGCTCAACTACCAGATCCTCTCCCCTATTATCAAAAGTTCTTGTAAATTGAAATGCCTAAATTATGACAAACAATTTCTAAACTCTTTCATTTAACAAGAGAATAGGTATCATAACCATGGCACATTTTAGCATATGAAGTCATTTGAGGTGGCTCCTCTTAAACATAACGATCAACAGCCATTGGTGGGTCCAGTAACTCCCGTCCTAAATCCGTCCAGCACTGTTAACAGTCTAAATTTTCAAGCGCAGCGGCCTAAAATGTTTGGTTTTTGTAATACTAGATTAAGGCTATAAAGAGATTACAAATAATAGAATACAGAAGAAACGTGCATGCACGGGCAATGCACCGTCCAACAGTCAAGAGAAGAGCAAAACACAGAGCCACTGTTGAGCTTTAATGACAAACAGTACATAACAGCTAAATAAACGGTGGACTGCAAACACTGGAGAGCCATAGCAGCTGTAAGAGTCATAAAACAAACACAGAGCAGCATGCTGACATAAACCTGTGCAGTGTATGGCTGTGACATGACCAAATTGTGTGGCACGTAAGGCCAGATTTCAACCTCCTTTAATCTCCTTCATCACTTTGTCAGGCTTCACATAATCGTCACTATCTGTATTGGCCTGTTAACGTCCACCAACTTCACACCTTTCGTGAAATGGACAGAGTTCTTCAATGGGAGCTCACAGTCATCACAATCCATGTCAGTTTTATTGGCTACAGCTTTATGCATTTCTGAGACTTTGTATTTTTGTCTTGCTTCTGGCTCTGACATTCAATGGCAAAACAAAAAGAAAAAGAAAAAACTCAATGTTATCGCCAGTCTTTCCTTCCGAGGCTAGCATGGCTTGAAAACCATGTCTGGAAATAGGTCAATCATGGGGAGATCTTTGGCTTTTTAGACATCCCCTTTGCTTTCCAATCTTGCTCTACTGTTTTGTGGCAAGACACTCTTTCACGCATAGACAAGAAGTTACACTATTGGATTGCCAAGCCCCTTTCTCTTGTTCGGAAATTCTAGATTTGTTCCAAAATGCTCGATGCTACTCATGTCTAGTACTCATCTTGGTGGGCCCCTTCCAAGTCTCTGGTGAAATTCCTTAAGGATTTTATATGGGCTTCATTGGAGCACAACAAAGGCTTTTATCAAGTCGCTTGGGAATTTTATTGTCTTCCATGGGACTCTGGTGACCTTGATATTATTGATACTTACAAGTAGGGACTAACTTTGCGCCTTGGAAGGACAAAAAGCCTAGAAAATACTTATTCGACATTGTATTGCTTCTAGTACTTCCCTTGGCCACAATGCTTGGTGTGGTTTGGGCTTTCACACCATCCTCATCATGAAGAAACCAATGCAAATTCAAGACACCTTTGTTGCCAAGACAATCTGGTGTGCCTGGGAAGCAATCAAGCCATGGCTCGTTTGGAATGGGACTATAAGGAAGCTAAGGTAGCAGAACAACTTCCTATACTAATCTTGAGGGAAGGGATATGCAGAACTTTTTAGATCTTTTCAATAGTTATAAAAATAAACACAAATAGTAATCATGCCACAACACAATAATTACGTCCAGAGAAACCCTTTCAGGAGAAAAACCCCACACTCCAAAGCCGCCCAATATATTATTTAGGAATTAGGAAACTTATAATATACTTGTAGGGCAAGCTTTCATAGGAGTATAATCAACCAAAGATCTGGAGGCAATTCAACATCTATAACTCTTACACACAACCTCCATCTCAAGCTCCTGATATATAGGAGATACAATACAATAAACCGTCAATGTCAATTACAAAACCATGAGCCAAAACCACCCAAAAGTGACGCCCAAATTATCTCCAATCAAAGATGCCTTATGATGTGCCAAATCACACACCAACATGTGTAACTCTCCCCTTTATAGCTCTTTTAAGTGTCCAACACGTTTTCACATTTCCCAAAACGGGAGACCATAACTTTTGATCCGAATGTCCGACTGACGAATTGTTTGATGTGTCAGAAAGCTCGTGAAGAGATCTATCATGCTAGAACCTACTTCTCTAGTTACAACAACTTTTGGGGCATTTAGAGACCTCTAAGTGCCTCAAACCTGAGTTTGAAACTTTTCCGGGAGTTTCAAAAAATGAACACTTTAATATCTTGCAATCCAGGTATGATCTTGAGTTGAAACTCACCCAAGATGTTTACTTGGCAGTTCTGCAACTTTTGAAAAAAATTCAGGTCCAATTACTAAAAATAGTAAGCCTTGCCATTTTAGCCCCTTTTGGAAATTTTGAAAGTTCTAAACCATTCTTCAAGATAAATGGTATTCGAAAAGACCAAAATTGGGAAGAATAGAAACCTTTTGTAGTTGCAAGGTTGAGACACCTTTCTTAACAGGGATCGACTTCAAAACTGGGATCTCCATCAACCAATATTCTTTATGGTGGTCTCCTATGATCACTTGCTAGGATCAACCCCTTGCTAGAGTTCCCTAGTTTAGTACCTTAATGCTCTACAAATGTAGGTTTTGTACTATTTTGTATCTTTTCTCTAGAAGTACTAAGTTCTAGTTCTCTTGGCCATATTTTGAAGCTAAATTCAAGCTTGGTAATCAAGATATCAGACTATCTTGGATTCAATTCTTCCTAAAATAAATCACAAGGTGGGAATCCACTATACAAAGCCATGGTGGAAGGACTAGAAGTGGTTCCTAGATATTCCTTTTAGGAGCTACAAACCTTGTATCTATGATATTCATTAATTTCTCCTCATCTACCTATGGTTCCCAACCTTAATGCAAGGTGGATCTTCCAGTCCTCTACCTCTCAATGGAGATGCAAGTTTCAAATAGTTTAGACCACTTTGGTTGAATCCAAATTGGCTCACTTCACCTAGTGTTTTCTCTACTAGGGTCCTACGAGATCTTGATTAGCTCATTTAGGAGTGACAACTCTACATTGTCCCTTTTGTGGCCACTTGGAAACCATCAAGCATCTGTTTTGGTTCTATCCTCAGGCCTAGGCTACTTGGTGTTGGATACATGATTTCTTTAATCCATTTTGACATGAGCCTTTCTCATGGCATATGATTCTTCTAAGCGATTGGCCCAAGATTCTAGCTAAATATACCTAGATATGGCATGCTTTCAGAGCAAAGATACTATTTTCAATTTGAAAAGATAGAAACTCTACTTCTTTACTAGTTTGACCATGGATAAGCACTTTTTCATGTATGCTAAATCTAGTATCTATTCTAATGTTATTTTATAGATCTAGGTCCAAGCCAACAAGGTGGCTTTAGAGGTCGCTCATCTGTAGATTTTAATTGAACACTATACCAATGTCCCATGTATGGTTTCTCATGCTCCTCCTTCCCTACCAACAAGGATGCTTCTTCGCCATGAGGGTATGCCTCTTCGTCATGTGGGCATGTCTCTTCGCCACGTGGGTGTCAGCGTCCTCACAACCATAGTTCTAGATGAGGTCACTATGGTTTCTAGGACTCTCCACATCCTCAACATCATGGGTGGATCCCTCTGCCATGTGGACATTCCATTATCTCTCAATGTGGCCATTCTAGGTGGATGGACAATGGGAAGTTTCCCTGCTTGGACCTTGCCATCTTACCTATGTGTACTACTCAAAAGGCCAAAGATAAAGATCAAGATTATGCCACCATGGGTTGGGATCCCATTCTTGATGACTAGGACTACCCAAATGTGTGGGATCACCCACCTAATTGTGATCCCCCTCCTTCTCCTACTAACATAGCCCTGGCAAAAACCACTTTGTTTTGCCTTTTTTACTTCAACTTAGACTTTTTGAGGTGTGATTTCATTCCACCTACCTTTTATGTGAATTATGTAATATATTTTGAATATATTAATATTAAAGTATAGCACTATTCATGATAAATAAAATAAATGTGATGACTAAATGAGAAGATTGAGAGGTTTATCTTTTAAATCGATGATGAAGAAGCAATGTTGATGATGCATATAATTAATTTGTTTACCTCTAGAAATTAATGGATTCGATATAATAGCTATCTCTGAATTTGAATTGGCATAGAAAATGCTACAAATTGATTTTGAGCATTGTAGGTTAGATCCTGACTACCACAGTTATGATCAGTTGCATAAATCTAATTTATGATGAGCCAAATTGAGCTAACTAAATGTGTATATAAAAATAAGTTTCCCTTCACCTTCATGATATCTACATGTGTCAAGGTGGTGTTTAAGAACACATTTAAAGAGATTGTTGACTCAATAGGTGGTCATGTTCTCCTAGGTCAACCCAAAGCGCACACACACCCTTGATGCATTATTCAACAACAAATGTTACAATACAATAGCAGAGTCTTAGTGCTCGATAAGATATCAACACTCTACACTTAGAGAAAAATCTAATAGCATAAGGATGTTCAAAAATGGAATCACCAAACCTCCACCCCAAGCCCTCAATATATAGGCTAAGGAGGCCTATAAAACTATATTGGTTTACCAATACCATGGGCCAAAACCATGACCCCAAATAGGGCACCCAAATAAATGTCAGATCTAATGCCTCTCGCATGTGAGAAACTCCCCAAGAATAGAATGTAACTCCTCTTATGCATCTTCCAATGTCATAGATACTCTTATCCATCTTACATGACATGGCTATTATTACCCATTCAACAATTGTTCTTACAAGTCCACTATGTAACTCCCTCTTACAAGCTCTTACACTTCATAGATTTACTTACACATATTATACGTCATAGATGCTCTTACACACATCATACAACAAAATGACAAGTGTCAAATAGTGTTACTCAAGGAATCTTGATATTCTCTCCAAGCAGGATGTCCTTTTCCATATGGGCACATATTTTATAAAAATAATAAACAAATACAAACATTTGAACTTAAAAGGTGTACAACAACACCTTGTCCTAACAATCTCCCACTTGTTCTATACATTATAAAAGAACATAAGGGAGCATCAATGAAGTGAACTAATGTTAGGGGTTGATAGTTGTCCTTCACCATATAAACTTCTATGTTCTCATGGGTTTTTCTAATGCATCAAAAACATTCACAAAATCTTTCTTGATTATAACCCTCTTGTCCTCCACCATGTCACAGAAAAAATGATATTACACAACAATATGCTTCATCCATGCATGAATATAGGGTTCTTGTGATGTTGATGGTAATTTGACTATCGGATTAAATCTACATTATGTCCTAACTTAATCTAATATTCAAACACAACCTATAAATCTAGACAACTTCCTTATAGGTGTAAGTAGCTACCATGTACTTTGACTCTATAGTCAAAGAAGCAACCATAGCTTGTTGAAATTCTCATCCAACTAATCACACCACCAAATGGGGTAAACACATACCCTTTGGTAGACTCCTATCCACATCTCCTACATTATCAAATCTAAAAATCTTTGTATATCCATTGAATGTTGCAAGTCTATTGTAGCATTGCTACAAGTGTCACTAGTATCATCACAAGTCGTATGTTGCAAGTTTCCCATAATACTATAGGTGCCATGCAAGTATCACTGCAAGTGTGCTACATTTGACCTAAAGTGCTATTTTAGGTTTCACATGTAATGTTACATGTGTGTTGCAAGTGACCCAAAGTACTATTGAAGATGTAGTGCAAGTGACCCAAAGTACTATTGTAGGTTTCACAAGTACTAGTACAAGTGTGTTATAAGTGGCCTAAAGTATTATTGTAGGTGTCACAAGTATTATTGCAAGTGTGCTAGAAATTTTCCAAAGTACTAAACTGCATGTGTCAAAAGTACTAAATAGTACGTGTGTATTGTAGGTGATTTGAGACACTACTAAAAGTGTGTTTCAAGTCATCTAAAATAGTTCCTTGGTAGCACATAGAACACTCTAAAGTACCACATAGATATCTAAAATTCCAATGCTCTTTAACTAGATTTGACATTTACTTGCTCAATACTCCCACTGCTTCTACATAGAACTTCTAATCAAATCCAACTACACAAAGCATATGACTCATAGCCGTCTCCATCAATGTCATGTTCATTTTTTTGTAACTCCATTCTACTAAGGGGTATATGGAGTTGTCTTATGTGTCTCAATCCTATTCTATTTACAAAATCTATGGAATAAAACCCACCACCAATATCAATTCTCAAAACCTTAATTCTCCTACTAGTTTGATTTTCCAAAAGAGACATTAAACCAACTAAAGACTACAAATTTACTTTTAAAAAATACACTCATGTCCTTCTAGAATAATTATCTATAAAAGATACATTATACAAAGACTTAGAAATCAAATGAACATTAACATGAACAAATACATTTGAATGAATTAAACCCAACACCCCAGAAAATTGGTGTGAACTAGAATGAAACTTAACATAGTCTTATTTTCCATGTATACACAATGTTCACAAAAAGCAAATTCAAGAGTAAAATCATTCATCTCCTCAACAAGATTCTTATTTTTCATGGTCCTTAAACCCTTCACCTATATGGACCATTCTCTGGTGTCATAGCATTATTTTCTCCATAGGTAACTTACTCTCTGAAGTAAGAGCTTACTTAGATACTTAGAAAGAATGACCACTAAAAGTAGACACAACACTCCTCTTTGCTACTAGTTATAATGGTGAATGGATAGATCATGTATATCTCTTCACTATAAGAATAAAAGAACTATTGCACTAGATGGTGCATACATCTAGTTGGAATAGAGTGCCACATAAACACCCTTAGCAAGCACCATAGCTTCTCGCACCATCTTACACTCTCCACTAGAGAAAAAAACCCACACACCTACATCATTAATTTTGTTAAGTGATAATAGGTTTCATGCCAAACCAAGGATGCATAGTTTACGCCATTGATCCCATTCATTCATCCATCAATAAATTAAATCTAGACTTTACCATGACCAAAGTTCTATGCTTAAATGAGAATCATCATTGAGATACACCTTCCCACCACCATATTCTTCATACTTTGAAAACCACCCCTAATGGGAGGTCATATGGAAGGAAGCTCTAGAGTCTATCAACCATGCACCTTCTAATGCATGAGTTGCCAAGGCCATGACAAAGGAATTTGCATCATTCTGAGAAAACTTTTTAGACTCATCATCTGAATCATTTTTCTTTTTTATTTCTCTCCTCTTTGTAATCTTTGCAGAAGTGTCCGACCTTGCCATAGTTCCAACACTTAGCCTTGGACTTTCTAAGAGATTTGGATCTCCAGATCTAGACTTTTCTTTCTTCTTGTATTTCTTCTTGCCTTTCTCCTTCATTAAATTCCATGAATAGATAGGGCTTCCTTAGTATATTTAGAATTTTTTCACTACATCTCCTTTGAGAATAAAGTAACCACTACCTCATTCATTTTGAGTTTTGAGTTAGTGCTCCCAATTTTCATCACTATGTGATCCCATGAGTCTAGCAAAGAACATAGATGTTTCATTCAATGATCCTCCTCCTCTGTTTTCACTCCAACAGAGTGCAAATGGGTCATAACCATATTGAACGTGAAATGTGTAACCACAAAACCTCCATCATCCATTCTCAAGGTGTACAACTTATTTCTCAAGAAATGTGAGTTAACCAGGGATTTAGCCTAGTGCAAGTCTCCCAAATTCCTCTAAAGATCTTGTGCAATGTCTTCTTCATGTGCATTCAAGAAAATAGAATCTGGTGAAAGCAAAGCCTAATGAGATCCTTCACCTTTCTCTCCATTAGATCCCAATTAGCTTGTGACATTGAAGTGGGTTTGGATCCAGCTATAGAAGCCCATAGATCTTTGTCTACATGAATATCCTCTACCTTTAGCTTCTGTAACTCAAATTTAGTGTTCGTGAATCTCTCCATCTCTATCCTTGAGTGTCCATTTTCTTGCAACAAGATCTCCTTCTATGCAAGCTCCCACTTCAACCAAGATTAGAATAAAAACCTTGTCCCTAACACCTAGGACCCAAGGTGATCATACTCTAATACCAAATGAAAGGAAGTAGAGGTACAAAATACACTTCCTACACTAATCTATGAGAACATGTATGTGCAAAAATTAAATTGATCATACACTTACAAGGAAATAAACATAAAAGCAATATATTATAACTGGGTGATTTACATGGAGAAAACCCTTTTGGGAGAAAATCCCCACACTCCAAAGAAACTCAATGTCATATTCAATAATCAAATGGTTAAAATATACTTTCAGAGTTTAATCCTTTACAAGAGTATCACCAACAAGACATCTAGAGTAGTTTTGGCAGCATAACAATACCTACAAAATTCACTATATAACCTCCATCTCAAGAACCCAACAAATTGGAGAAGCAATACATGAAACTATCAATTTTAATTAGGAAATCATGAGCTAAAACCAACCAAAATGTGGTGCCCAAATCCTAGTCAAATTCTAATGCCCAAATCTCAAGATGAGTCCACAAGCTAAAAATAGCATATTCCTTACACCTGGCATAAGCTCATCATGATCCACTCACTAACTTGGGTGCTCTATTTTGGCTCCATTAGCTCCATTTAGGTATTCTTTGTGATATGCCATAACATGCATCATAAGTTGGTTAGCAAGTATAACTCCCTCTTACAGCTCTCTTATGTGTCATAGATGATCTTACATTTCTGATGTGGGAGGCCCAACTTCCAAAGGCCATAACTTTTGATCTAGGAAGTTAATTTAGCCTTTTTATTAAAATTTAAGATCTTAAAGAAATCTATGTCCCCATAACTATATTTTCCAATTAAGCCCTCCTTCAACATTTTTTGATGCCAAAATCAACCTTTAGAGCCCTAAAAATTGTATTTTTATGTTTTGGTCAAAAATTTGCATTTTCTATTCTTAAGACTAGGATGCAAGGTTGAGACACCTTTTTTAACAATTCCATCTCTAGGGGTCTCTAGTTTTATTTTAACATTTTAAATCCAAACATAAGTTTTCTTGTAGATTTTAAAATATAGAACTCTTGAGATCCAATGGAAATGAAATAATTTAATAGTCATTTTAGATTCTAGACATGAGGGAAGAAAATAAATCAAGTTTCATCTTCCCTCTTAGGTCCATTAGGGTTATAAAAATCAAATTTGGATGCAACTGTACTAGAAAACAATGTTAGAAAAGATTTTTGGGTCCAATAGAAAAAAATTAGGAAGTCCTTAACTTGAAATTCAAACTTCTCAGATACAAAACAAAAATCAAATTTACAACAAGAATATCTCTCTAGTCTAAGGAAAAGATAAAACAAACTATGAATTCCTTAAGGAAAACTATCAAGCCAAAGGCAACACTTAGGAATATATATGATCATAAACAAACTTCTTGGATGGAATATCTAATGGGTCATGTATAATTTACAAAAGGACTACTAGGTCACATACAAACTTGCAATCAAATCTCAAAAGATGTGAATCCCTTCCACAATTTAAAGAGGGGATCCCCAATTTAGAAAACTAGGGCTTGTTGTTGTGGCAACAACCTTGTAGCAAGAAGACTCTTAAAAATATATTTAAATATTTCAAATTAATTGGGGCACTTCTCTTTTAGATTAAAACAATAGTTTTAATGTATGTGTTGTTTTATAAAATATATTTCTTTTAATTCTTATTATTAATGTAAAGTAATTCAAACCTATATTGTTATGTTATTAATTTAGTATTTTTTATTGGAGCATTTAAAATATTATTAAGTAATGTAGCCTCCCAATTACATTACTTGAAATAGAAATTTGAAAAAAAAAATTTCTTTCTCAAACATATATCCTTAAAACTAATATCTAGTGTGAGCATTTTTTGTTGAATATTTTGCTATTATCAATCTTTTAATTGATAATAACTATAATTTAGACACATAAAGTCTCCCAACCAAGTTACTCTTTACATATATACCCAATTTGAAAATTTATTTTTCATTGAAATAAAGACATTGATATCTAATGTGAGCTTTTTTATCGTTGAATATTTTTTATTATTAATCTTTTAATTATTATTTTTGAGATTTATTTGACATCATTTACCATTTTTCTCAATGTTCTAAATAGATGTTTTAATATATATTTTTTAAATTGTGTTGATTAGAAAAAGGAAAAAAATATAATATTTAAAAATAAAATATACTATTTAAAACTTATATTTATAGAAAGCTAAAAACAAGGACTATTTACTTTAAAAAAAAATTTAATTTTTATGAATTCACTTGACCCCACAATTTGGGGTCCAAAGTGGCAAATTTAGACCAATAAACTCATGCATGTGGCTTGGATGGAAAAGGGTTCCACAAAGGTGCCACATAAGGAGGTTCAACCAAAGGAAATTCGGTCAAACCACCTGTGACGTGGAATAATGAGTGGGGTTGTTTCCCATTGTTTCATCTGCCACCCTTTATAGGACACATAGGCTTAACCAAACCCCATCCTAACGTGGTGGCAAGAAACTAGTCTAATTAAAGAGGATTCATTGAACTCTCACTCCAATCAAATCTCATGTATTTGTGCACAAAATTAACTCCATTTTTTCATGAGCATACTATGATGGGAATTAACTAGATCCAAAGGGTTAGCATTATCATCAAATAAACAAAATCCTCTTTAAGAATTTGAGTATTGTCTTCACAATGTCCCTTTTATCTATTGTACCAAAGTGAGCATCATGATCAAAGAAGTCTTCTTCATTTAAAGTAAATTGTTGTATTTAGAATTTCAGTAGTTGGAGCTTTGGTTTGATGCATAGTCATGGTTAGATTCAATCTAAGATTTATCCTTAGTGAAATATTAGAGGTAGGTTAGCATGCAAGCACTAAATGATTAAAAGAGATAAAATAAGGAAAATGTAATAAGGTTTAGATTTGAAATAAAAATTAAAAATTAGAAATATCATAATAGAAAATCAAACCCAAGAAGAAGCTTTAACCCTAGAGTAAAGGTAGAGTGGATTGCCAAGTTGAGGTTCACCAGAATGTAGGGAAATAAAGTGAAACTCAATAGTCCCTACAAGTAAGTATCTAGGTCTAGAAAAATTATATCACAGTCAATACAAATCAGATTTAAATATTTATAAAGAGTTGAGTATGATAACAAGACAAGTAACAAAGTAAATAAGAAGTTAAGGGATGCTTAGCTCTTGATGATGGTGGAAGTTGATGTTGTTGATTTGGACTGTGTAGATGCACTCAATGAGCAATCTCAAACCCTAGAAATCAAATCTAAATGGTGACTCATGTAGCTAATAACTTTATATAGCCTACACTATTGTTGTACAATATCTCATATAATTTTGTCTAAGTTCTACGCAATTGTGTGCCTATCGTGATTTTGTTTGTGATGGTCACCTCCCTTTGAAATTTGCACATCTATTGTGATATATGTATTAGAATTGAGGTAGTAAAGTGAACATCTTTTGAAATTTGCTACACTCAGAATGATGTTCAAGACTACCTTACACCTTAGTTGGACCTCTTTTTACTATTTTTCACAAGAGAAAATATATAATAATTGTACTGAGTCTAGACCACAAAAAACATACTAGCAAAAACATAAAGAAATTATTTATTTAAAACTTCAGGAATTAACTGTGTGCAAGTTTATACCTCAACATTTCGGATCAAACTCCATGATCCATCATCAGGAGAAAGAGCAAGAGAGAGAGAGAAATAGAAAGGTAATTTGCAGATTGGGTACTCTAAATAGGAGGGACGTGCGCGGGAACCAATGAGCTACAAGAAATAAAGAAAGAAAAAATAAAAACACACTAAGACACCACATCCAAAACACTCATAAACATAAAAGTAAAAGAGAAAGAACAAAGAAACCAAAAGAGAAAAAAGAGACATAAATTTGATTCTTTTAATTTTATCCTTTTTTCTCTTTTTTCTCTTTTGGTTTCTTTGTTCTTTCTCTTTTACTTTTATGTTTATGAGTGTTTTAGATGTGGTGTCTTAGTGTGTTTTTGTTTTTTGCTTTCTTTATTTCTTGTAACTCATTGTTTCCCGCACACCTCCCTCCTATTTAGAGTACTCAGTTTGCAAATTACCTTTCTATTTCTCTCTCTCTTGCTCTTTCTCCTGATGATGGATCATGGAATTTGATCCGAAACATTGAGGTATAAACTTGCACACAGTTAATACCTGAAGTTTTAAACAAATCATTATGGACTATGAAAATATGATGTCTCTTATAAAGAAAAGTTCACTACAAATTTAAAAAAATGTGAGATGTACGGTTCACTACTCTACACTCTTAATACTTCATCATTACATATGTAATATTAATACATAAGAAAAAGTTACTTTATTCTATTTAAATCCTTTAATTAGAAACTAAATTCATAGCATAGAAATATGGTTGCGTAGATTCTCTTACAAACCACAATTATAGTTTTAAAGTCTTTATCATTGTGTAATGTGATATGACGAGAATACTTTGTTTACTCACTTTTTACACTTTGTGATATGACAAGAATATTAATTAAGTTCACTTTTTTATGTGTTGTTGGACGTATCATTGAGTTTTACTTTATAGTTTGGGCCCACTTTCTTACTTTTTTGAACCATTCTCTTTGTTCCAACTTTATAGTTTTTTAATACAATTCATTCACTTTATTTGCCTTCAATTTCGTAAAGAAATGCAAGTTGGACCAACCTTCCCAAGTAGAAAGGACCTAAATTTTTTTATTACTTCAAAAAATTCTCTTCAAATAAAATTGTGATTGATTTGAAATTGGAGGAAAATGAATACATACTAGCAATTGCACCTTAGTGTGCAATGGGTACGCCGAAAATGATTGTAGAAAATTGTATATGTCGCATGTAAATTATAATAGTAATTACAGTTACCAATTAACCATCCAGAGTTATTCTTAGAAATGTAATAATAGTAATTACATTTTAGAATTAAATCTCCTAAATAGATTGTAAGGAAGCTTATCTATCTTGGTTTCTAGATGATTGCACAATGAACATTGAAAAGTTGTTAACATTGGAATCAAAAAATAATAGAGCATGACTTTTTTTGGAGAGAAATTAGAATTGAAAGTTCTATGTGAAAAATCAAACCAAATATAGTAAGTTTTTTTTGGGTAACATACTATATTGTACAAATGTGCACACTCTACAAAATATTGAAATCTATAATGTAAGAAGGTGCTAGTATAGAATTGATATTGAGAACATAATCCATAATATTCATTTGTAAAAAATTTATTAAGCAATGAAATCAAAATCACAGTTGTAACCTATCTATATAAACAAATTGCATATGTACAAGAATGTTTTGTAAATTTACTTAGTTGTATTTGTGACAATAGTAGAAAAGATTTTGCCCAATGGGTTTGGGTCTAGTGGTGGGGAGCGAGGAGTTTCACACCATAGACCCAAGTTCAAATCCCACCAGGCGGGGGCTCCCTTGTAGTGGCCATGGGGACACCTAGAGGTAGGGGTCGCACTTATGGCAATGCATGGACCAATGCCCACCCCCATGTTTCACCATGGGGGCACCTTGAGGTAAGGTTGAGTGTAACCATATTAAGGAACCAAGCCCACCCCCGTGCCCTCTATGAGATGCCCTCCACCAGCTCGGGCTAGTGTAAAAATTTCCTAAGGCCCCCAGGATATTGTATCCTAAATTACCCACGACATGTGGAGTGGGGCATTTGCATGTCGCCCAAGGGGTACATCCCTAGTCTAAATTTTAGTGAACAGGGTTGTGGTTGAATAGCATAGGCCAAATGGTTCTCACAATGGAGATCCAAGTTCGAATCCCCCAAGTAACACGTGGTTTCTATGTGGTCTCTAAGTTGACTAAGTTGATTAAGTGGATATGTTGATGGGGAGCAAGTCCCCCTTGTGACCTCCAACAATTACGAATAAAAAAAAATAGTAGAAAGGATTTTTTCCCCTTTCTTCTAATATTAGTATCCTTAAGAAAAGAGTATCCAAAATATATGCATTTATGTTTTAATAATTGACATCTTTGTTTCCCATTTTTATTGCCTACTGTCACTCCATCATTTTAACTCTCTTATCCTATAATGATATGCATTGTTTTTCTGCATTAAAAAGAAATGGATTAAAATAACATGTATACATGATTGTAAAAATACATTCTGGTAAATAAGAGGAAAATGCTTCATTGTGGACAAATAAATAGTTATAAAAATTACAAACCTCTTTTTTGTGCTAGTTATCTATTTCCATTTGAAAGTGCTCTTAATCAACCCTCTTCTTGCTTTCTTAGTGCAACATATGGACTATGTTGCATGCATGCATATCTTTAGAAGGTGAATTTGGTTCATATTCAAAGACCTACAATGTTACGTACTCTTGGTATAGTTGTGAATGTGAGTCCATGTTGATCAATGTTGTCGATGTTGATTGTTTCCCTTTCAAGTGTTAGACCTTATGATTTATGTATTGTTAAGGCCTATGCCATTTGTAGAGGAGTTTGGTGACACGTGCCATGGCTTAGTGGGATGATGGAAACTTTTTTGGTTGGGTGTGATCCTAGGGTGGGGCTATGTAATGCTTGAATTGTACTACAACAAATAAGGGAATGTATGGGGGGTTTTGGTCATTTTTGTATACAATTTCTTTAACCTAGCCAATTGCATAATTCACAAGGCTTTCCTACACCCATAAATTAGAACAGAGCATAACTTCTTGGACAATACATAAGAGGATCTTAGCTTCAATTTGTTCATCCTTTGGAGTTGGGCATGATGTCCTATTGAGTTTCTCAACATTAGACTTGGCAATTAGCACTGCTAAAGATTGGAGCATATGTTTAATATGATACTAACTAATTTGTTTCAAATAAATGTATAGTGGATAAAAAACATGATTTCTCAACTAAGGTAAGTGAAGAACTTGAACATGACATTATAACCTTCCAATCTGTAATTATTAGCTCTACATTTCGTATATGTGAGAGAAGAGCGCAAAAAGAAACTTGTGTTGGGTCTAGATCAATTTGTTATAATATATTGCTTGATTTAACTACTACTATGGAGAAGCTCTGGTAGACCGTTCCCTCATATGATGTTGCAGCATACATGGGAATGTCTTTGACTGGGGGAGTTTACAAA
This sequence comes from Cunninghamia lanceolata, assembly GCA_027924645.1. Taxonomy (NCBI): domain Eukaryota; kingdom Viridiplantae; phylum Streptophyta; class Pinopsida; order Cupressales; family Cupressaceae; genus Cunninghamia; species Cunninghamia lanceolata. The sequence goes on along the minus strand of BSBN01000194.1, from coordinate 14,482,817 downwards.
GGTTACAAAAGAGGATGATTGAAGAGGCTCCAAAAGGGATTTGATTATGGTTGGGGAATGCTTCAGACAACCTGATGTCAATGTACTCCAACAATTTTTGACCAATGAAACTCATTTAGATAAAAATAATTCGTTGTTTGCTTATAATTTCACATTAAATATTGAAATTTATTAAGAAGAGAGCATGCAATTTTTATCCTAGAAATTTTCTTACTCTCTTACTCTTCCTCTATATGTTGACAATGGTTCTAGATATTTTCATCATTAATGTCTATATGAATGGCTAGTATAACAATATAGCAATATAGACGAGTCATGATTTGGAGTGAACTGTTGTTATACCAGCCATTCATAAACATTGATAAGCAATATGTTTATGAATGGCTGGTATAGCAACAGTTCACTCAAAGAGAATGCTTGAAAACATTGATCATCTACTATTGGGGTGGTGGTGAAACAAGGGGAGATTTAAACAATAGAAGGTGTTAAGTGTTCTTTCAATTTGTTGGACTTCTAGGATAACTCATGTGGAATTAAAATAATATTTGAAAATTAGAAGTCATGACCAACACCTTGACAATTGAGATCGAGAAGTTCAATAGGTAAAACTTTGAGTTCTGGAAATTGAAGGTTGAAGATCTTTTAGTGGAGATAGATCAGTGGATCATAGTAATTGTTGCACTAAATTTTCTACCATCAGCAATGGATCAAGATGAATGGGACAAGTTGGATATCAATGTAATTTGTAATTTGGATACATTTAAATGCTTTTCATCTAGTCGTGAGTCAATTAGCTTCCATAGATGTAAAAATGGAAGAATAGGAAAAATGTATCACTTTGATTTATTAATTAAAGGATACCATCTTTCTATTTTGAAGCCTATCTATCTAAAGGGGATCAATATCCTTTCTTGGTTCACTAGAATTGGGGGTGCAGAGGTTGCTTTGCATCATTTGGGCATACCACTCAATTATGTTGTACTACAAAAAATTGTAAAGAAAACAATCTTATCCTCAAAAATTGGGTAGAAAAAACACATCAAAAGGGTAAATTGATTCATACCCTTACTATGCAACACCATAATAACTATTGGTGTATGGATGGATACAAAAAAATTTGGTGTATGGGCGGATATTGAAGTGGATGTTGAGTACATTTTGACAAAAAATACATAGTCGAAATGTATTTAATGAGGTTGGTGGTGGAATTTTAAGAAATACTTGATGAAACAATTAATTTAATTTGAGTTTTTGATGTGATAATAGGTGGAAGCCCCTATAATATTCTAACAAGAAAAAACAAGAACACAAGTGATGGGGTAGAGGGGAAACATTCCTCTATTTTGTATGTAAGGCTTGCAATGCATTCAAGCGTAACTTGATAGAATAATGAAACCTTCATTTTGTACTAATCTAGACTTCAATAGATTATAAATTTCTTATTTTTCATATCCAAGTTCCTACCCAAATTAAAGAGGCTACCAAAAACAAGTATTGAAAATTATGGACATTATTATTAGTTTTATTTTGTGTAGAAAATTTGTTTGCATAATTAGCATGGGACTAATTGCAAGTATGGATGTTGCCAATTGTAGGCTTGTATGGACATTATTTTTATTATATGGAGCAAATTTGTTTGCATAGTTAGCATGGGACTAATTGTAGGCTTGGATGTTGTTAATTACAATCCTAGCATTATTAGTTTAATTAGCCATGCTAACCATGGTTTCCTTTTGCGTGGATTGAATGAAAGCCTAGAGGTTTGCAAAAAATCAAATTTTATAAAATAAAGCACTTAGATTTAGAAAACAATTACTATGAAACTCATCATAAGAAATAATTTCAAAAGATAAAGGTAAAATAAAGTATGTCTTCCAAATGTTTCTCTATAGAAAATAAAGATATAAATTTTTATTTACCACAACATGTTAAAGGATTGGTTGGAATTGGAGTTCCAAATCACCTTGTGGGTCAGTAGTGGAAGTTTAAAGAGTTTGAGAAAGGCCCACCATACTTTTACTTTGAATATGTGTATAATATGCCAAAGGGTAACTATAAGTTATGGATCAAAATCACTTTTTAGTTTCAAGTAGAAAACATGGCTACATGCATAACCTTTGTATAAATAATTATTTTAATATTTACTATTAGGTTGTGTCTTTGTAATTCAATCTTCATGAATGTTTAGTTAAAAACTTTGTGAAGAGTTTATGAGATAAAATTATTGCATTATATCAAACTAAGTGTCTTGTAAATATGTTATTTTTGAAAAGAAAATTGTATTCTTTAAAGATGCATGAAGGAGACAACACTAAGCTTAACTACATAGACATAGTGGCAAGAAGTGTTCTGTTGTGTGATAGAATTGGTGTTAAGTATTCTTTCCATTTGTTTGACTTTCAAGTTAGTTGTTGCAAATGTCCATTTTTAGCCTAAGTGGCATTGTTTCCAATTGTATTGAGGTCATGCCATGTATGAATGAATGAAGCTTGGAGATGGGATGTTGCTATTGTTAGAGATAACTACACTTCAATGTGTAATGGGTACACTAAAGAGGTCTTAAAGGTAAATTATCAGGTCCTTAAGTAAATGACATGTTTCACTAATATATTAAGGTTTACTTTTGGTGGTGGGTGTCTTACTCAAAAGGGTTTTCCTAAGCATATATGTCATCTTATCTTCACTATTTATTTCACTTATTCTTCTATTTTTAATTAAGATTACATGTGTTTTAGATCAACAAATTTTAAATTACTATCCATTACTCCTAATTGAGGAATAAGCAGTGTATGAAACCAAACATTTACATACTTTTCCTCTAGTACTGAGTTAATTGGTTTCCATAGATGTAAAAATGGAAGAAGAATAAAAATGTATCACTTTGATTTGTTCATTATAGAATACCATATTTCTCTAGAGCTGGGGGTACAGAAGTTACTTTGCATCGTTTAGGTATACCACTCAATTATGTTGTGTCTGCAAAAATTTGTAAAGAAAACAAGCTTATCCTCAAAAGTTGGGTGGAGAAAACACATAAAAAGGGTAAATTCATTGAGGTAAAAGATGTGCAAAATTTGACAAAAGAAAGACATGTTCCCCTCTAGTCCATCCCTTGTGTTCCTATTGTTGCTTGTTATACTGTTATAGGGGCTTCCACCTATTATCACATCAAAACCTCTAATTGAATTAACCATATTTAAAATCATGTCATTATAACTTTGTATTATGATATTATAAGTTGATTATTATTATTATTATTATTATTATTATTAAATCTTGATTTTTGAAATTGTCTTTGTAATGAGCTTCTGACTCTTTTAAAAGCATAAACATTGTAAGTATTTGTGTGTTCAATGGTGTGCATCAAATGCCTTTAAGAAGTTTTATGAGATAAATTGTGAAAAGTCATCCCCAAACCTTCTTATCAACTTAATTTAGTAAAATATAAATTATAATTTATTAATGTCATATTTAAATTGTTATGTATTAAGAATAAGGAAATAATTATAACTAACTCATTTATAATGTTTTAAAGTGACTCTGAGAGTGGTTTAATTTATCAATTTTTTAAATCTGAAGTAGTATTGTATTTTATTATTTAGATCTCATTAGGGTTTGATTTTTTCTAAAAATTATATAAAAACTAAAAAACTTGAATGGGAGACATAATACCTTACTCTCACATCCACTTGACCCATGCAATTATCTCCAAGGAAGAGTCTCAAATTTTATCTTTATAAAAATAAAGATATATCGAGGAAGGGATAAAGTACCATAGCTAGGTGTAATATAAGGAAAAAAAACAAGTAATTCCCTCCAAGCAATCCATACAAATTTAAAATAGCATTCCCACCGACCCTTTTACTTGGTGTGCCTCTACCAAATTAAGAAAAAGTTCAAGACACCAAAGTCAACTAAAACCTGACTATCGTGACCATCTCTGAGAGTCAACACGAGATTTGTTTAAAAATATTTGACACACTATCGCCCAACATTCTTTACTTACCACGTGCTTTCATATTCCATTGCCATTCCTAACATTCTTCTCCTACCACGTGCTTTCTTACTGCATGTCAATTCAAAATTTCTAGGGTTGTGTTGGCTTCTTTGTCTTCTCCTATTGACACCATCATATATCACTTTAGAATCTTGGGAGACATTTGTCAAAGACATTGCAAATACTACAATATTAGAACCACAAACAAACACTTTCCAAAAAGTATGTATAGTGATGACACTAATAACACTTGAAGAGCACATGCTCCTAGTTAAAAGTTTGCAACCAAATAAATAAATCCAATTTAAAAGTAATTTTAATATGAACATAAACTATCCATATTGATCACAACATAGGGTGCACTTCCCAATAGGAGGATATCAAATTTTGTATTTTAATACTATATGCCCCCACCCATATTATTATACTTCACACACTATAAAATTCGTTGGGATTTTAATCTCTCTCTCTCAACCCATGATATATATAATAATTTATATTACATTGAATATAATATATAATAATAAATATAACTACAATATAGATTTTATATAAAAATAAATATATAATTAAATCATTACAAGTTACCACTTGGACAATAAGCATGGAGATCTAATTTATTTCTCTTTATCTCTCTCTCTCTCAACAACTTGGATTAGGATCTTGCAAAGGAAAAAAGTGGTTACCTACCAATAATGAAGCATAATGGATGACATTACTTTTGCAACAAATTGAGGAGCTTTTAGGAAACACACCAAAGGAATTGAATGTGGGGGATGTCTAGAATAAAATCCTAGTTTCCAAACTTCTTGCTAAGGCATTTTAGGTATGAATCTACTCCTCTAAAGTATAGGACAAGCTTACAAAAGATTAGATTGGGAAGATCAGATTATTGGTCATGTAGTCATAGACCTAACTTCCTACCTTATGAAATCAAACTTGTTGCCATTTCTTCTTGTAAATTAGATACACATGGCCACTTCTCCATGCAAGTTTAATGCATTGTGTTTGTTGGTGCTCATTTTGGCCTGGAGATTGAGCTTGCTTGTTGGAGGGTTTCTTCTTTCAAACCCTAAGTGTTCTTGTCCATCGCCAAGACTATTGCCTATCGGCAAAGGATATTGTGGTTCCGCCGACGGCGTTGGTCATGCCGATGGGGGATGAGTTAAGTGTTCATCAGCGAGATTTAGCATATCGGCAGAGGTCTTTTGCAGTTTGCCGATGGAGGGAAGTCACCCCGATGGAGAGTGCCATCGGAGTGAGATTGAGTATCGGGTCAACTTTGAAATGCTTGGCCGATGATGTTTTTCTTGCCGATCGGGAGACATCGCTGTAGCGTACTCTTTCTCTGGCCGATGATGGAGTTGATGGTGGTCTTCGGCGAGACTCGGCGTATCGGCTGGGAGACTTTTGGATTGGCCGATGGTGTTGATCTCGTCGATGGGAGCGAGGAGTTTGGCCGTCGGGGGGTCGTCGGTATGTGTCTGGCCGATGAGAACTTGGAGGATGTCTATCGGAGTGAGGAGTATTGTCGGCCTAAGGGTTTTTTGTGGTGCCGATGGTGTGTGTCTCGCCAACGAAGGTGGGAAGCGAAGGACCATCGGCCAGACTGATGTGATTGGCGAAGGTTTTGAAGGGTCCTCCGATGGAGTATTCTCTGGCCGACAGGGGATGACGATAGGTGATCGGCCTGACCGCTGTGGTCGGCAGGAGATCTGTGCGATGGGCCGATAATGTATGTCATGGCGATGGGCTGTGGGCGAAGGGTCGTGTGTCGAGCGCGGCAAAACGCTCGACACTTGGTATGTATGCGACTATGTTTTTAAAGCACCGAAGTTGTCTCCACACCATGCATATGGGACTAATCCCCTTGCATTATTTTTGAACCCGCGGTAGAACGCATTTTGGCAGGAAACTTCTTTTTGACTGCAGCGACGGTTTTCAAGCGACCGCGGGTGGTTGAGGCCCTTAATGGCGACTGTAGCAGGAGTATGGGCGATGGTACAAGCGATCAGGCTGCCTGATTGAGAATGAAGACTTCCAAATAGTGGCGCATGGCTCGAGGCCCCCCTTTGTCTGCTGCATTTACATTTTCTGAGCGCCATTCCTTCTGAGGATTGTATCTGGCAGATTTTTTGTTATAATCATGTAATTAATTGCTGTGGTACACTTTCTGGCTGTTATAAGCAGACTGTGTTACCATTTTTCAGGTTGTTGAAAGTTGAACATTTTGGCTCTGTAACACAATATAGTTTGTTTTGGTTGCTCTGTACAGCTAAACCTGTGAGTTTATGTATCTCTTGTTGTACGTTTTGGCATGAATCCACTGATTTCATGGTTAATCTTGTATGAATAATGTTATGTTTGCATGTGTTTTGTTAATTCTGTCTCCAGTATTGCATGTATCTTTCTTCTGAGTCTGGATATTTAAGCAATATTTGAGACTCTAGAACATGGAATTCCTGTGTTGAATGTATGATCTCTTAACTTCTGCTCAAGGGGTAGATTAAACTATTTTCAGGTTGAACATTGGGAAGGGTATACTGCAGTAGGGATGCCATAAGTAGAGATAACTTAACACTCTGTATTGGGAGATATCTGTAAGGCAGGTATCACATATATCCCCCTAAAATCCAGTTTTAGTTGTTCATGCTGATCATTCACAGGTGTATGTCTACTGACTCCAGGCCCTGGATAGGCACCAATCTTGCTTTGTGTTTGTGTTACAACCATGTCCAGCTTTGCATCCAAACTCAAAATCATAATCAAACTCTAAAACAACCATTAGGACATTAGAATTAGTTTTAGGATCCTCAGTCCTCTGTCTACAACTGCAAATAGGCCCAAAGCTAGCCCCTTTGCTCTTATCTTTCAGTTTTGGTCTACTTACAGGAGGACTTATCTGCTTTCTGATAGCATCCCAATCCTTGTATGCGTATCTCATGGATGTTGAGTAGGGAATACCCCCCTAGGTCTTGCAGAGCCTGAAGAAGAAGAGGAGATAAAATATAGAGTCTATCTCCTACACTGTTGGCCCCTGGCCCAGAGATCCTGTTGATCACTGATGGCTACCTTGTACGAAAATCTGGGAATAAGCATCCAGTCTGGGAAAAAACCAACAGAAATTGGTGACTCTGCTGGGAAAATTGTGAAAGAACCCTGATTTACAAAAAGAAAACAGTTCCTAGTAATAGGTGGCGACTCCGAAGTAATCTCCCAACCGATCAAAGTAAAATTTATATGCAGGGGAGAAGATCCCAACAAAATCCTTTATTTGAAGAGTTACCAGTAACAAGAAGAATGATGTACAGAAGAAAGGGAGCTGTCTCAGTCAGTCGTGAGGGTTCCCCCAGAAAAAATGATGATATGCAAGACAATCCAAGGTCTTCAGACAAGACAGTACCTTATTTTTCAAATGCAGAAGCTGATATTCAGGGTGCATATGAGAGGCAACAGGGTGGTAACATGAGAATGAGGTCAGAGGTGTTCCAAGAACGCCCATTTCTAGACCCTAGTGAAAGGTTTGAAGAGACCGAGTCTCTGAGGGATGATGAAGACGAAGATCAGAATATGATAAAACCATCCTCCTCTAGGCCCAGCGAGGAAGAACTAGCTGATGAAATTAGGAGCTTAAGGGCTGAGTTTGAATATCAGCAGGCAATATCAATCAGAGATGACTTGAGGAAAAAAGTGCAAGCTTTGAGGACTGCCCAGAATAATTCAATTCCTACCCTTGAGAATGCAAATGTGCAGAGACATCAACAGAGAAATGAAGTGCAACATCAGCATAATGATGAGAGACAAAATGTGAATGATGCTAGGATACCACTGAACAATGTAAGAAACCAGAATGCAAATAGAAATATTAATGTTAATCAGTTAAACAGACAGCCAATGCAGCTAGATAGATTCAGACAGCTGGTATTTGATGGTATTCCTGGGTATCCTAACCCCATTGATAAGCATCTGAGGCTGCAAGTGCCTAAATTTTCAGGAAACAACACTGTGTCAGGAGAAGATCATCTAAAAGCCTTTCAAAATGTCATGGATAACTTTGAGGTTGAACATGAGGATGTTTTCATGAAGTCATTCATGCAATCCTTAATAGATGAGGCAAGAGAATGGTACAAGAATCTACCTGACCGGAGTATTTCATCATGGGATGATTTTAAAAGGATGTTCAAGGAGCAATACGGTGACAAAACTGACCCTAGCTTTTTTGTAAATGAGTTCACTAGTATCACTAAAGGGTCAAATGAGCAGGTTGCAGATTTTAATGCAAGATTTACTAAAGTGTTAAACAAATTGCCACATCACATGAGGCCAAATGAACCAATGTGCATAATATTGTATATCAATGCCTTTGATGCAAAAACTGCATATGGATTAAGAGATAAAGGTCCTGCTACTCTCAGGGATGCTTTCAGAATTGCAGTGAATATTGAAAACAACAGGAAAGCATCGGGCAAGACAAATAGAAGGGATGATATAAAAATTCTGCAGAATCCAAACAAGCCTCAGAACACTCAAGGTAATACATCTACGCCTGAAGATAAGATAGACAAATTAGCAAATGTTGTTAAGGACCTAAGCTATAGATTAGCTAGAAGTGAAAAAGGGATAGGTCCTGATAGGCAAGTCTATCAAAGGCAGGAAAAGAGGCCATCATTACATGATATGCCTTATAATACCAATTGGCATAATGGTAAGCCTATATTCCCACACAACAACACAAATCAAAGAGCTCAACATGTCAAAGAAACTCCCGATCCTCTAAAGAAAGCTGTAAATATTGTTGATGATGCTCCATGGTGTATAATTTGTCAGATGCCACATTCACAGTCACAGTGTATGATTGCTCAGTCCTTGTGTGATAATACTACATCTTGTAATGAATGCAATGAGCCACATTATGTGCAAGATGATGATGTAAATATGATGTCATAAGCAATGGATACACTCTTTATGATGCTGATGAGAGTACAAATGATGGAACTCAGGGCTGCCAATAGTTCCCATATGATGAAGATGATGAAGTTAACTATGCCTATGCTCAGAACTCACACAATTTTCTGAGTAACTTACAACGACCTTCTGATGAGGAAATTAGGGCCTTCACAGCTGCAGCAGTTGCTCAAGTCAAGAGCAACTACAATCTCAGGGGTAAAAATCAGGTAAGCAGCCCACATCAGCCAAAAGATGTTACTATAGGGCAGCCAGTGCATGGTAATAAGGGGATGGAATTACAAAAAAGGCAATGGGTTAATAATAAACAGAATTTCAGACATAGAACAGGTCATGAATCCCAAGGACCAAAAAATAGAATCCCTCAGGCTGAAGATCAAGGTAAAGGTTCCCAAGACAAGAACGATGATCAGGGAACTATGAAAGTAAAAGCTAAATCAGTTCAGGATAAAAACAAGATTGTGGAGCAAGCTACAACTGTTATACAAAATTATGCTCCATTTGATATAGCTCAAGTCCTCTCCCAGGTAAAAGTCTCTGTTCCACTTATGGAACTCATGAAAGTGGAAGAAATCAAGAATAGGACAGTATCCCTAATTTCAGGGGTACCTTTTCAAACTAAACAAAATGCTCAGACCCAGGGTGAGAAACATGTCATATGTAATGAAGAAGATGAGGCTCCTGAGGTTTATTTAGGAATGACTATGACAAAGTGTCCTTCACAAGTGGAACCATTTTATGTTTCCCTGGTTATAAATGGAAAAATAATTAGAAATTGTATGCTTGACTCTAGAGCATCTACAAATGTCATGCCTTTGGCCATCATGCAACAAGCTGGATTGAAAATTGACAAGGCATGTGGAAAATGTTATGCTATGGATGCCAGAGAGGTACCGGTTATTGGAATCATGAAGGATGTAGATTTCAAACTAGCAGCATTTCCTGAAAAGAGATATAAAATGAATATAACAGTGGTTGACATCAAGCCACAGTATGGTATGTTGTTGTCAAGAAGATGGGCAGCACTAATTGGTGGAAGTATGCAGCTGGACCTGTCATATGCCATGATTCCAATCAATGGCAGGGATGTTAAGCTAATCAGAGAACAAAGATCATCAGAGACAGTGGAAGACCAAGAAGCAGAGGAACAGATATGCTTTGTAAACACTGACTGTGATAACTTCAAGGTTGTCTCAGATGATAGAGAAGATAAAAAGAAAAATGTCTGCATTGAAGAATTGGATCAGCAAGGTTTGTGGACCATGTTTTTTGATGGAGCTTGTGCAAAAGAAGGCTCTGGAGCTGGAGTTGTTTTCCTGTCTCCAACTGGTAAGCTCCTCAAATTCTCTTTCTTGCTGAGGTTTGTTTGCACAAACAACATTGCAGAATATGAGGCGTTACTCTTAGGCCTAAATATTGCTCTCAAACATGGAATCAAAATGCTAAGGGTATTTGGGGATTCTGAGCTGATTGTATCCCAAATTAGAGATAAGTATGCTTCAAAAAACAAAAGATTGAAACAATACAAGCATGTTGTTTGGGATACCATTGAACTATTTGATGCATTTTCAATAGACTGGGTAGAGAGGTCAAAGAATGTTATGGCTGATTTCTTAGCCAATGTTGTAATAAGGCCAGATGACATCACTCTGTCAGATGTTACAAATGTAGAAGTTAAAATTAGGCCTGCAGTACCAGAAAATATATGCAGTTGGCAAGTGTTTAATGATGATAGGGACTTGTTAAAATTTTTGCACTGCATAGATGAATATGAGAATCAAGAAATTGATTTCCAAGCTTTTGTAGAGACTATAGATGGAAAAGAAACTCTTGTGGGAAAAGAGATAATTCAATTGAGGACTAATAAAATCCCCAGAGGGTTAGTAGCTTTGGAAAGAGCTTTTCATAGTAGAGATAAATTGGTCACAAGGACATCTCCCACAAATAAGGAAGATTTAGAAGAGATAAATTTGGGGACATCTCAGGCCCCTCAGAAGGTATACATTGGTAAACAGCTCAAACCACACATTAGGAGTATGCTGATTGCATTACTGAAAAAGTATAAACATGTTTTTGCTTGGTCATATGAGGACCTAAAAGCCTATAGGGAAGATTTATTCCAGCATGAGATCCCATTGAAGCCTGGAGCTAAGCCATTTAGACAAAGGCAAAGACCTATTAATCCTACCTTAGCTCCAAAGATGCAAGAAGAACTCAAAAGGCTGAGGGAAGCTGGAATAATTGTGCCAATCAGGCATTCAACTTGGGTGTCTAACCTTGTCCTAGTCAGAAAAAAGAATGGTGATATTAGGCTTTGTGTTGACTTCAGGAACTTGAATGTATCCTCTTTAAAGGATAACTATCCACTACCTAATATGGAAGTTATGTTGCAGAGAGTGACTGGTTGTGAACTCTTATCCATGATGGATGGATTTTCAAGTTATAATCAGGTGAAGATGAAGGAATCAGAACAGTATAAGACTGCCTTCACCACTCCATGGGGAACTTATGTGTATGTTAGAATGCCGTTTGGGCTAACAAATGCAGGTGCTACATTTCAAAGGGCAATGGATGTTGCTTTTGCAGGGTTGATTGATTCAATCCTGGCTGTGTATCAGGATGACTTGACTGCTTACTCAAAGAAAGAAGAGCAGCATTGTTTGCATCTGGAGCAGATTTTCATAAGAGCACTAGAGTATGGTATTTCTTTAAATCCAAAGAAGTGTGCCTTTGGGGTAGTTGAAGGAAAGCTCCTGGGACATATTGTTTCCAAGGATGGAGTCAGGATAGATCCAGAGAGAGTGGCTGCTATTGACAGAATTCAAATGCCAAAAACTGTAAAAGGAGTTCAGTCCTTCTTTGGACAGATAAATTTTGTTAGGAGATTTGTTCCCAACTTTGCAGAAACCACAAGGAACATTTCCAAGATGATGAAGAAGGATGCAACTGTCCACTGGGAAAGTGAAGCAATAGAATCATTTCAGAGTATCAAAGAGGCAATCAAGATGGCCCCTGTTCTTAAATCTCCTGATTTTCTAGGCCATTCCAAGTATTTTCATTTGCTTCCTTTCATACTGTTGCTGCATGTTTGCTACAAAAAAACAAAGATGGTTTTGAACAGCCCATCGCTTTCTTCAGTATGTCCTTACAGGCCTCTGAGTTGAAATATGATATTATGGAAAAACAGGCATATGCACTAGTCCGAGCCATCAAAAGTTTCAGACCATACCTGGTAGGATCATATATAATTGCATATGTACCCCATGCAGCAGTCAAAGACATATTCACTCAGCAGGAGGTGACTGGAAGAAGGTGCAGATGGATAAACAAACTGCAAGAGTTTAACATAGACATACAAATTACCAAGTTGGTAAGAGGACAAGGATTAGCCAAGATGATGGCACAGTCAAACTTGGAAGCATGCCAAGTTAATGCAGTCCAAAATGAGAGTGTAAATGTATCAAGATCTGAATGGTACAAGGACATTATATACTACTTGCAAAATCTGAATTGTCCTTCCCATTTCAGTGACAGTCAAAAGAGGACTTTAAAGTTACATGCAATCAGGTATGTTATTGTTCAAGGTGAGCTATACTGGAAAAACCCTGATGGTGTGCTGCTGAGATGTGTGGATGAAGATGTAGCTAACAATGTTTTGAATGATATGCATAAAGGATTGTGTGGTGGACATTATACTGCCCAAACAACAGCTCATAAAATTCTCAGAGCAGGATATTGGTGGCCCACTCTCTTTTCAGATGCACAAAGGTTAGTGAGGAAGTGTGACCCTTGCCAAAGATTTTCAGGAAAGTTGAAATATGATGGTGCTTTACCCCTCAGGACTGTAACTGTGGATGCTCCATTTCAGCAATGGGGAATTGACTTCATAGGGGAAATTGTAGACAAATCAAGTGGGGGACACAGTTGGATTTTGGTGGCAACAGATTACTTTACCAAATGGATTGAGGCCATTCCAACTAAGAGAGCTACAAGTAAGGTGGTGACAGATTTCATGCTAGAAAATATTATCATCAGGTTTGGAGTACCATTCAAGATAGTCACTGATAATGCTATGTGCTTCAGATCAGGTGAATTTGTTGATTTTTGCAACAGGTATGGGATAAATTTATCATATGCATCACCATATCACCCACAAGGGAATGGTCAAGCAGAATCAAGCAATAAAAGGATCATGAAAATTATCAAGAGGATACTGGACAAGAACAAGAGAGCTTGGGACTCAAAATTGAACTTAGCAATATGGGCTGATAGAGTGACAGTGAAAAGGGCTATTGGGATGTCACCCTTTGAGCTAGTATATGGTGCATCAGCCAGATTGCCCATAAACAATCTCCTACCAGTTTACAGATTCATCCAGGAAAATGATGAGGAGATTGAAGACTCCATGACAGAAAGGGTGAACCAGCTGGTTGCACTGGATGAAAACAGAAGGAAAGCCCACCAGATTAATCTCAAGAGACAACAAGATGTGAAATATCAGTTTGATAGGAGAGCTAAAAAAAGAAAATTTCAGGTCAATGATCTGGTGCTTGTATGGAATGCAAAAGATCAGGACAAGGGTAAACATGGTAAATTTGAACCCTTATGGATGGGCCCATATCAGATTTGCAGTGCTCATGGGGAGGATTCTTATTTCCTCCAGGCCCTAGATGGTGATGTTCTGGAATTGCCTGTGCATGGCCAATTCCTTAAGTTCTATTTTGCATAGATGACTTCTCGCTGTGCACATTTGTAAAAACATGTATATAGTGTAAATGTCTTGTGCAATTTGTGCTTTTTGGTTTTTTGCCTAGTCTGCCCGGAGATCTGGTTCTCGCTACAGGTTTTCACCTACACGTCCCCATTCGGAGCCAGTGTTGGTGCTCATTTTGGCCTGGAGATTGAGCTTGCTTGTTGGAGGGTTTCTTCTTTCAAACCCTAAGTGTTCTTGTCCATCGCCAAGACTATTGCCTATCGGCAAAGGATATTGTGGTTCCGCCGACGGCGTTGGTCATGCCGATGGGGGATGAGTTAAGTGTTCATCGGCGAGATTTAGCATATCGGTAGAGGTCTTTTGCAGTTTGCCGATGGAGGGAAGTCACCCCGATGGGGAGTGCCATCGGAGTGAGATTGAGTATCGGGTCAACTTTGAAATGCTTGGCTGATGATGTTTTTCTTGCCGATCGGGAGACATCGCTGTAGCGTACTCTTTCTTTGGCCGATGATGGAGTTGATGGTGGTCTTCGGCGAGACTCGGCGTATCGGCGGGGAGACTTTTGGGTTGGCCGATGGTGTTGATCTCGTCGATGGGAGCGAGGAGTTTGGCCGTCGGGGGGTCGTCGGTATGTGTCTGGCCGATGAGAACTTGGAGGATGTCTATCGGAGTGAGGAGTATTGTCGGCCTAAGGGTTTTTTGTGGCGCCGATGGTGTGTGTCTCGCCGACGGAGGTGGGAAGCGAAGGACCATCGGCCAGACTGATGTGATCGGCGAAGGTTTTGAAGGGTCCTCCGATGGAGTATTCTCTGGCCGACAGGGGATGACGATAGGTGATCGGCCTGACCGCTGTGGTCGGCAGGAGATCTGTGCGGTGGGCCGATAATGTATGTCATGGCGATGGGCTGTGGGCGAAGGGTCGTGTGTCGAGCGCGGCAAAATGCTCGACACTTGGTATGTATGCGACTATGTTTTTAAAGTGTCGAAGTTGTCTCCACACCATGCATATGGGACTAATCCCCTTGCATTATTTTTGAACCCGCGGTAGAACGCATTTTGGCGGGAAACTTCTTTTTGACTGCAGCGACGGTTTTCAAGTGACCGCGGGTGGTTGAGGCCCTTAATGGCGACTGTAGTAGGAGTATGGGCGATGGTACAAGCGATCAGGCTGCCTGATTGAGAATGAAGACTTCCAGATAGTGGCGCGTGGCTCGAGGCCCCCCTTTGTCTGCTGCATTTACATTTTCTGAGCGCCATTCCTTCTGAGGACTGTATCTGGCGGATTTTTTGTTATAATCATGTAATTAATTGCTGTGGTACACTTTCTGGCTGTTATAAGCAGACTGTGTTACCATTTTTTAGGTTGTTGAAAGTTGAACATTTTGGCTCTGTAACACAATACAGTTCGTTTTGGTTGCTCTGTACAGCTAAACCTGTGAGTTTATGTATCTCTTGTTGTACGTTTTGGCATGAATCCACTGATTTCATGGTTAATCTTGTATGAATAATGCTATGTTTGCATGTGTTTTGTTAATTCTGTCTCCAGTATTGCATGTATCTTTCTTCTGAGTCTGGATATTTAAGCAATATTTGAGACTCTAGAACATGGAATTCCTGTGTTGAATGTATGATCTCTTAACTTCTGCTCAAGGGTAGATTAAACTGTTTTCAGGTTGAACATTGGGAAGGGTATACTGCAGTAGGGATGGCATAAGTAGAGATAACTTAACACTCTGTATTGGGAGATATCTGTAAGGCAGGTATCACATATATCCCCCTGAAATCCAGTTTTAGCTATTCATGCTGATCATTCACAGGTGTATGTCTACTAACTCCAGGCCCTGGATAGGCACCAATCTTGCTTTGTGTTTGTGTTACAACCATGTCCAGCTTTGCATCCAAACTCAAAATCATAATCAAACTCTAAAACAACCATTAGGACATTAGAATTAGTTTTAGGATCCTCAGTCCTCTGTCTACAACTGCAAATAGGCCCAAAGCTAGCCCCTTTGCTCTTATCTTTCAGTTTTGGTCTACTTACAGGAGGACTTATCTGCTTTCTGACAGCATCCCAATCCTTGTATGCGTATCTCATGGATGTTGAGTAGGGAATACCCCCCTAGGTCTTGCAGAGCCTGAAGAAGAAGAGGAGATAAATTATAGAGTCTATCTCCTACACTGTTGGCCCCTGGCCCAGAGATCCTGTTGATCACTGATGGCTACCCTGTACGGAAATCTGGGAATAAGCATCCAGTCTGGGAAAAAACCAACAGTGTTATTCCTTTGGTGATTTAGGCCCTTTCAAGCTATGACACACATGCAATCAGGAGTGTCTAAAGATTTTATAGAGTTTGAATACCATAATATAATGAGTTTTAAAAATGTTAGATTTTAATGTCTTAATGATTTTTAATGTTTATTTTATAATAAAATAAATATAATTTAAAATTAATTAATATTTGTAAGGTTTCTTTGTTTTATTTTCTATCTTACTTATATTTAAATATATATTGTTATACATTAAAATGTATATAAATATTAAAATTAAATATTATATTAAATTAAATAAATATATGATTTAATTAATTATAATACTAAATATATAAAAAAATTATATAAATATAAATTGATAATACTATATGCCCCCACCCATGGAGCGAATTCATTTTATTTTTCAAACGATGAACATTTTTATTATATTGAAATATTTTTATTATATTGAAATATTTTTGTTTGAATAAAATATATATGAGAAGTCGAAGGAGTGAGTTCGCTCCATGGATATGACTTTATTTGCATGCAAATATGTATAACTAAAAGGTCTGTGGAGCTTCGCTAAATGTGGAGCTTCTCTAAATTGGCGTTCAAACACGACTTCCCATTGTCCCCCACGGTAAACAAACCCTTCATGAAGGATTTAAATGCTCAGAGAAGAGGACAAAATTATCGAACAGAGCAGAAAGAGTACAAGTCAATGGTGATGGAAACCGAGTGACTGGATACCGAGAACAAAAAAATGGAAACAGAAGGGAAAAACGGCAGAGTGGTGGCTCCTTATTGGTTTAAAATAAATGGATGAAACAATTTCTGCCTTCCCTCTCACAAATTTTAAGTTTGGACTTTTACGGCGACGACGAAATCGAACAGCCAACAGTTGTTCAATCATCGTGCACGCATTTCGGGAGACATTAACTATTGATTTCAAAAGTCAGCTATCTCTCTCACAAAGGGAACACCTTCGGCGTAATTATAATTTATGTAGATGTTGAATTGAGTGATAAAAACAATTAATTAAGATTTAGATTAATATATTTAAATATTAAATTGAAATAGGTTAAAAGGGTTTGGTTTTTTAAAATTTGTTTTAAGTTGATGATGAAGATTTTGTTGTACATTATGGTTGATGTTTGAAATAATAAAATAGGTCCTAGATATCTAGTTATTAGACTATGACAAACTTACATTAATAGTTTAGTCTATGGATGTTTTGTTTTTGTAAAGACTCATTTTTTGTTGATTCGATCTTCAAGGTTTGCTCCCTTTACCTATACATGCATCT
Organism: Cunninghamia lanceolata; assembly: GCA_027924645.1. Classification (NCBI taxonomy): domain Eukaryota; kingdom Viridiplantae; phylum Streptophyta; class Pinopsida; order Cupressales; family Cupressaceae; genus Cunninghamia; species Cunninghamia lanceolata. The sequence goes on along the minus strand of BSBN01000194.1, from coordinate 14,465,582 downwards.
AAAATAAAGGATTGTGCTAAGAAGTATAGTGGGGTTTGTTGTGTGTAGAGGGAAGGCTCACAACTTCCTTGATAATGAGTCAAACCCCTTTACTGATAAAATAAGATCAATCATGTAATATGTGAGCTTCTGGAAGAGACTGTGTGTGCTTTTTTTGAATTAACGTTTTGGATCACACTCTGTGATCCATCATCAGGATGAAAAGAAGAGAATTAGTCATCAATCATACTAAAAATAATGCAAGTGCATATGATGTCAATGTTAATGTATGTAATGATACAATTTACTGATGCAAATCCTCTATAATAATGTTTTATGATTCTGTGATATGACTTTCTACTAAGATGATCTAAATCTATTTGATGACCACTAATGACCTAAGATTGTCTATAAATACAAGATCTTAGATGCTGAATTCAAGATGTTTTGACATGCAAGTTGATATGGTAAGAGTCATATTTCAAAAAATCAACCTCAAGAACAAGAAATGTGATATTTGAAATAGGGCAACAAGGCCACAAAATAGTTCATTCCAAGGGACAAGATCACAAGTGTGACCAATTCTATGAGGACAAAGATCCTAAGGGATTCAGACAAATCTTATATGTGGCAAAAATAAAGTTGTTTAGAGTGACAGGTACATAGTTAAGTCTATTCATACACCAAACAACATAAATTGAACACTACAACCATACATTTATGACAATACCAAAATTAGCTCTCAAAACACTACAACCATAAATTTATGACAATACCAAAATTAGCTAATTGGTGGATTATTCGACTACTCTATCGGATCACTTCCCCATTTTTTGTTTTGTTTCTCCCTCCCAAAATAATAATTTTATTTATCCACTGCCATATAAACTCAACATATCTCACTTGAAGATGCCTAATTGCATGTCTGTCTTAGTGGGGATTTGGAATTCTATTCCAAAGCCTCAAGTTCAGCTGAGTCATGGATAGAGTGGTGGGGTGAAGCTATTTCTCAATGTATTATCCTTTTGCGTTCCTTTGGCAAGAGAATGGCTTGGCAGTGCAGAAGAAGGGAAAAATATCTTCAAGTAAAATTGGAACAAGCACGAAGAAAGTTGAACTCTAATCCAAGCAACACTAGGTTGCAAGCAGATATTGCCTATACTGAGTCACAACTCCGTAAAATTGATAAATATAAAGGGCAAGGAGCTGAAATCTATGCTAGACTACAATGGATTAAAGAGGGGAATAGACATTCTAGATATTTTTTCAGTTATCTTAATTTCAAGCACAAAAAGGAGAAACTATGTGCTATTATGGATTAATTTGGCACCCTTCATACGAAAACATTTGAAATTAGTATGATTTTTCAGAACTTCTATACAAACCTCTTCAAAAAAGATAAACAGTGGGAAGATATTCAATTAAAATTGGAGGAAATTGTTAAAGATCATATTCCCCAAAAACTTGATCAAGGTTATAGTTAGTTTTTCGATCGAATTCTATCACCGGAGGAAATAGAACATGCACTCTTTTCAATGACTCCTAATAAGAGTTTGGGTATTGATGGGCTTTCGGTTGAATTCTATCAGGCTATGTGGCCTCATATCAAAGATGATTTTATTTTTATATCTCAAAGCTCTTGAGAAAGGTTCTTTGGGCCCTAACATTAATAGAGGCTTAATTAAGCTCCTACCTAAAGGAAAAAATGAAGATTCTCTTTCTGGTTGGAGACCAATTACCTTACTTAATACCTCTTATAAGATCATACCTAAAGTGTTGACTCTTTGTATCAAACCTGTGGTGCAAAACATTGTTAGAGCATGTTATGTGATAAAATGTCCTCCTAGGACTTTTATCTCCTAAGTTTAGCTCCCAGGTCCCTTGTTTTGCATCTTGCATGTTCATTTTAACTCCTGATGAAGAATCCCTAAAAACCCATGCCAAATGAGACTAAGGGGACATTATTGAGCTGAATCTTGCCTTGAAAAAGGGGCCCAGGGCTTGGCCGCTTGCGCCCTAGTCCTGCCCTATTTTAGGTAGGTCCTAAATTTGAATGTCGGTAATGTGACCGTTAAAAGGTTCCATTGCCGACATCTTAAGTTTGAATTCTGAAATTAAAATGGGAATGCATATATAAGTATGTTTAGGGATTCATTTGTAAACTATAAGATGATTATGAACTTTTGGCAAACTTATGATTTTAGAGCATTCAAGATATTCATTATTGCAAAGTAGAATATTGTTGGTGTGTTTGTGATTGCAGATTTAGCTTCATCTTCTCATGTATTGAAGGATTTCAATCGACATGCGAGCTACACCTCTGAGATGATATCTATTTGTGTTTTCAATCATAAATATCAATTTGTTTTTGCCTCTGATACGCACTCTTTTATCTGACAACGATGTTTGGAAGACTTGAATGTCCTTCCTGGGCTTGACTGAGGCAAGCTCCTAAACACCACAACCCCCAACCACACTCCTTATGATTGTAGGTGATAGGTGTTGTATCTAATAGAATGGAGTTGTAGGGAATAGTGACAAAGTGTGTGGATTCTAGATCTCTAAAGAAAAGCACTGCTTGGACTTGGGCTCCTTACACCAAAGCCCTCTAGATCTCTAACACAAAAATCTTTGGGATAGTAGAATCAATTTGCAGACATCTTCTAGGATTATCAACAGAAAACTGCACCTTGGGCTTGGGCACCTACTCTTTAGCCCCCAACTTTTCCGCATCCAGAATCTCAAAACCTGGTATGTATCTACTCTGAATTTTACATCTTTGTCTATGAGCATTTTTCATGATTTGTTCGTTTGCTTACAATTTTGCATAATTAGGGTTTTTACCATAATCATGCTTAATCAAACATATTAATCAGCAAATTCCAAGCTTCCACATCATTACAAGTGACCATCAACTTGTAGGTGAATCCTCTTGCAAAAGTTGTGATTCAACTCAGTTGAATGTCCTTGAATGTTTGTAGTGAAAGGAGGATCTAACTATAAAACCCTCTTCCCTCTTTTCCTATTAAACATTTTGGTGAACCCATGTTTTTATTGAATTTTGCACCTTGCTGAGTGTTATACTTCAGATTTACATTCATTTGTTTAATTTTCATCTTATTACATTTGATAATTTACAAAAAAAATTGGCATCTTAGGCTTGCATTTTGACATAGTTTGCATTAATTTCATTTAATTTCTGATATTTTCATTAGATCTAAAATAAATTACAGCAATACATCATTAAACAATCATTGGCATTGCATTTTCATCCTTAAATTATTAAAAATTGCTTGTAATTGTGCATTTTTCATATAACCTAGTCTATGCAATAGCTAGGGTTTGTGGTTAAAATCTTGTTTCAGATTTTACTACTCTTTTAAGACACTCTTTCAAATCTGATTTTGGACTGTAGTGTTTCATCATAGTGTACTTTTGCATTTAGATTTCACAATTAGGGTTTAAAATCCTTGCATTTTCACTAGATTTTACTTATCTTGCATCTAGATTTGCATCATAGGTGTGTTGTGAAGGATATTGTTATATTATTAGACTGATAAAAAGAATTTAATTTGCTACTCCTCTTTAAATTCCTCACAACACTTTTTCTTTTAGTGATTTGCATTGAAATATTATATTAGTTTGTGCATTGAGTGTTGTATGCTTTCGCATGAGTCTTATAACCCACTTCCCTAATAGAAATATCCCTTTAAGGATAAGTATTAGACTAATGGGTTCTAGTGCCCCTGAAACCAACGATGTTCCTACATCTGAAAATCCACTAAACACCTTCTTTACAAAAGGAGAAACACAAACTTTGCACGATATCATTCCTCCTATAACTACAATAGAAGAACAAATATTTCATGATGTTGAGGACCCTATTGATGTGATAACACATGTACCTAATGAGCAAATAAACAAACTTAATAAAGAACTAGTCGATTATCAAGCATTTATGGAAAATGAAAGGATAGAGGACGAAGCTATACCTACGATTCATAACATAAAAGAGTTATTAAAAGGACTATAAGATGGTGTTAATGCACTTCATGGCTTAATGCATATAGTGCATCATAATGTTATGCCGGTGACTGAATGTGCGAATGTTATTAATAACATATCACTGTCTCATACACAAGTATCGGCACCTATACCGACTACTGGAATGTCTACATTTACATCAACAATTTTAACTACTAATGCAACTTCTTGTAGTAATGCTACCAATGGTATTGGAGTATCTAATCGCAATAATTTACAAAATTACAAAGTTGTGGGATTCAACTATCAAAACTTAGCACCTAGGGTGACTTCTTTTATGAACAATCACTCTCAACCACCTATCCATCCCACCTATTCTCAACCACCTATCCATCCCACCTATTCTCAACCACCTACCATTCACAATTACTCTCAACCACTTTCTTTTCCACTCACAACCAATCTCCTCAAAATGTCATGCACACGGCTTCAAATTCTCAAACCGCATCTCCTAATGATGCCCTCTTAAACCAACTCTTGCAAGGCATGACCTCTTTACAACAAAAGGTGACGAGCTTGACTAATTCATCGCAACCTAATATACCAACTTATCATGCTCGTAATCCTCTATCTTATGCAATCTTGAGAACTCCCATGCCTGAGAAGTTTGAAACTCCTCACTTTGAAAAATATGAGGGAAAAGGTGATCTTAATACTCATGTGGTAGCATTCGTGGCTATGTGTAGTGACTTCTACTTTGAGGAGGACTTGTTAGCAAAAATTTTCTCGCAATCTCTTAAAGATATTGCTTTAGAATGGTTTTTCTTGTTACCTTTGAATTCAATACACTCTTTTTTGCAACTTGTTGATCTATTCTTACAACATTTTCAAGCAAACATTGGACCTCAAGTTTCTTTGATTGATTTAGTTCATTGTAAACAAGGTCCGAAAGAGAAGTTAACTGAACTTATTAGCCGATATCAATCTCTTTATGCACAAATTCAATATAAGATGAAGGATGAGGATGTTTAGAAGGTATTCATTACAAATCTACAACCTAACATCCTTGATAAAGTTCTCTTGATGAAGTATAACTCTTTTCAACATTTATGCACTGCCCTTCGTGATTACCAACTATCGTCTAGTCAGTATGAAAACCAAAACTCATCGGCTCAAGCTGGTCAATCCATGGGTGGACCTTCACAAAACAAATTTAAGAGGAATAATAAGAGTTTCAACAAGGTTAATGGATAGAATTCAAACATTTTTTCACAAGCATCCGCTATCACTAATCTGAAGAGGACACCATTTCAAAATAGACAACAGCAAAGACAATTCACTCTGATATCTGACTCCTTACATTCTATCATGAATCAAGCTATGAATAATAACCTCTTGAAGCTTCCTCTGATCAAACCATTGGATCCTAGTAGAATGCAAGGACCTTACTTTGATGCTAATTCCTTTTGTCATTTTCATCGACAACAAGGACATGATATTGAATGATGCATGCATCTTAAACATGAAATACAAGACCTCATCAACTCGAATGTTATACAGGTATCTAGTATGAATGATAATGGAAATAAGTCAGTTGCTCCTCTGAATAAGAATTTATAGATCTTTACTAATCCCTTCCCTAAGCATGCAAATAACAATATGATGGATCAAAATACACCTGAACCAAAAGAGGATTATCTAAACTCTGATGAGATAATTGGTACAATAGAGGTGGATAAGGAAAATACTGAAGTATCACCTCATCCATGAAGAAAAAGTATATATATTAAGGTTCCTCTACCGTTATCCCTTCAAGGATCAAGAGTCAACCAAAATGCATTAGAAAGATAAACAGAACAACTGAAACAAGACATTATGACACAAAAAAAGATTGATACGGTGAAAGATAATCCTTCTCACTACGATAGACGAATTCAATAAAATAAGAAATCAAAGGATTGGAAAAGAATACGACAATTATCATCAATAGGAAATAACAATGGTTCTCCCCCTCATAAGCAACAAAAGATTTCAAATATATAGGAATTTGAGAAACAAGCACCGCATGGACATTCTAAAAACAAATAACAATCTAATATGAACCACTCAAACTTCACACAAAAATTGATGGAGCATCTTTCTAAGATGTTCGCAAGTTCCAAATTCTGGTATGGGTGTATCAACAGGTAAGTATTTCTAACCCTTTACCTTTGTGTTGTGTTTCCCTCATGATGTGTTATGTGTTGTTTGGGCCTCCTTGGATGACCCTTGATACTCTTGTATGGTCAAGGATACCGGGAGACTGCCTCTGTTGTGACCATTCTATTTGTATCATCATTCTTCTATCTTGCTTCTCTATTTTCATTGTTGTGTGTCGTGCCTTAGGGGCATAGCGTTGTGGTTGATGACCTGGGGGTACCCCCCTACATGACGATGCTAAGGCACTTTCTCTCCTCTCTTGATTTATTGTTTACCTTCTTCTAGTGGTTCTATTTAGTTGGCGGGTGATGAAAAACAAACATATATCGATACGAACTGTAGACGAGAAAATTTGGATGAAAACGAAGATAAAACAAATGACATGCAACTACCTTTATCCAAATTTTATGAATACCTCAGATGATGCATGCATGATTGATTCCTTGAACGATTGAATGTTTGATTGCTCCGATCTACAACATAATGTTGGATTGAGATTGATGGATGAAATATAGATGAAATGATGGATGAAAATTGATGGATGAGAGGCGGAATTTCGACAGAGTAACAGTGCTTGAAAGTTCATCCATGCAAATGGCATGGTTGTGGATGAATTTATAGGCAAGTGTGAGAGAATGGAGGGATAAGATTTCCATTTTGTGAGTGATAGTTGAAAATGGAAAGTTGCTTGTGCAACTTGGGAGAGAGAATAGAAGGGGATCTAGTCCTCTAGAGAGGATTTGAGAGATGAGTTGAGTTCACTAGAGAGAGAATTAGAAGATGAATCGAGTGATTTGAGAGATGAGTTGAGTGATCAAAATGGTAAGTTTGCTTAATTAATTAAAATAGGATTTTAATTAATTAGTGGCATGAATGAATAATTAAATAAATAGTAAATATTTATTTAATTATAGGATGAAAGGTGGGATAAATAAAGTTTATTTATTTAATGATGTGAGGGATGGGATTAAATCAAATAAATGTTATATTTATTTAATTTATTAGAGGAAAATGCTAGATTAAGTGATGATATGGGTGCTTAGCGCAAAAATGCTACCAGATGCCTAGATGATGCAACGTTGTGACAAGGTGGACATTTTTGGGTGTCTATATTTTGCCCCTCTTTGAGATGATGTTCAAGATGATGAAATTTGTGTCAAGTAACATCATTTCAAAGAAGCTACAATATGGATAGAGGAAAAAGATGATGATAGAAAGATAGGATGATGATGCCCCATCGAGAGGATAGGTGAATTGGACAAACACAAGTAGGCTCTTGAAATGAAAATGGAATGATAAGGAGGGATAAGATGAATGATGCAAGGTAGGGAGTGGAGAAAAGAGATGAACGATACATTATGCTGTAATGAAAGTGAGCAATCATATGTTTGATATAGCACTAGACATTATGCACCAGGGTATAAGGACCAAGGTGACGATGTGTTTCGTGCCCCAGCGTAATACAACCTTGTCTAGGTACAAGATATGAATATTAGTTGGGAGTGATGCAAATGCAAGATAAACAGCTAACACACACAAGCAAGCAAGCAAGCAAACATGCACAAATGATTCAAAAACAAACAAGGTATTGCCTGTGTCACACTGTAAACCAATGATTGATTGTTGATTGATTGATGATGATAGTGTTGTAATGGTGGGGAATGATCTATCCCTAGATCAACACAAGGATGATTGATTAATTGATTGATTGAATAATTGATTGGGTTTACAACAAGGCTAGGATCAAGACCATTGATGTGATTGGATAATTTGACTTGATTGATTAGCTTGATTGTTATGGATAAAGGATGACTTGCATTTGAGTTTATCAGATGGATGATTGGAAGAAGAAGTGATAAAAGAATTGATTTTGAAAGATTGAGGAATTGATGGAGATAGATGATAGAAGAAGATGATGAGAGAAGAAAGAGGAATATCATCTGAGAGAAGAAAGAGGAATATCGTCTGTGCCTAAATCTGGGCACTTCCTTCATACTCCAGACTGCCTACATACCCGTATCCACAGGATCAAGGCACGTAACGATAGTGTTGATAACTGAGGGGGGGGTGAATCAGTTATCCTAATTATTTCTTCTTTTGAGCTTTCTTATTAATCAAAACATCATTGAATCAAACAAACAAACATTACCATGAAATGAGAAACACATGACACAGTATTTTTGACGTGGAAACCTGGTTAAGGGAGAAAACCACGGGGTGATTAACCCAAAGATTATTCTCTGTTAGAAGAATAAGGAATTACAAAATGGCACTTGCCAATCAGGGCTCACTGCCCGAGCACACTGCTCACAAAGAGGCACACTTCCTACAAGGAGACACGCTGTCTACAAAAGAATGTTTATACAATACTTGAACTGATTGGAAGCATCTACATATGCTGAAGTTCAGTTCCGGTTAGGCTCAGTATACTGATCTGCTGCACTTCATCTTCCCTCTACTCTTTATTCTGCTTTCCTTTCACATACCGAATCTTTCTTACTACTTCTGCTCTGTTCTACACTTATTCGCATACACCATCATACAATCACACACCTCACAACTAAATCCATCCTCTATATATATCCGCACAAGTAATTTCATCACCTTTCTAGTCGGCATCCAGAACAGTCTATTTTCTTACAAACTCTGTTCTGTCGGCTGAATCCTTGCTCACCAAGCAATGCGGATCAAGCATATACTTGTAGATATCATTAATCATGTCGGCCAAACATGATTCATGCCTTCACAACCTTTACCAGCAACAGTAACACATCCGAAAAATAGTCTGATGCTCTGTCAGTCAGTTCTTCCTCTGTTCTCACTGTCTCTCAAGAATCCGGTACTCAATTATTCATATCTTTTTCCTTGTCCATCACCAGAGGCTAAATCCTTGGAATATACTACTCAAGGTAGTCCTCTTGACTTCCCCAAATCCACACTACACCAAGACACTTCCTCTGAGAGATCCGGACCAATCTGTCAGACCTTGCCACATGCTCTGTTCTTGTTCACCGGACCACAACAATCTTCATTCTGACTTCCGGTAGAGACACACCATGACTTGCGGATATGTGGGATGACCTTTGTTTCCATCAATGACAACAACCATGAATTCATATAGTGTCTTTTGCCAACAATCTCCCCCTTTGGCATTGATGGCAACACTTAGTGAAAAATGACTAAGTGTTTACACTATGCTCCCCCTTGGCTGATGCTCTAACTTTATATACAATTTATGGAACTCCCCCTTAGTTGGATTCCTCATTTTTCACTGCTCCTCACTCCCCCTTTGACATCAATGGCAAAGGGTGGGGTCCGCACACCAAAATTTTCAAAAATTTACTATACATAACCGCATATTTACATACTCACATAAACTGAAGAATGTCTGCAAAGGATGTCTTCAATTGGACTAGTTCTGTAGCCCAACTTTGCTTCATTCTGTCCAAAATTGAAATGTGACCACTTAACAAAAATACAAAAGCTTCTACCCTTTTGAGATCTGTCGGATCATTTGTTTGGCCGGTAGTCTGAGCATCACTGATGGCTTCATGCATAGTTTCTAACTTAGGGATTATAATCCTTCTAAGTTCTCCCATCCAGTTAGTTATATTCTTCCTTTCCTTCTCAAAGTTCTTTATTGCATTTGTGATTGCAATAGTTTGACATTCTTGATTCACTATGGAGGAAGAGAGAGGATCAAAACTTTGAGATAAACTTTGTAGTTTGTCCTGTTCCTCTTTTATTTTCTTATCAATTTCTATTGTTGCCTTTGACCAGGAGATACAAAATTTGTAGATGTCACCTCCATCCTTAAGAGCATTTTCTAAGCTCTTTATTCCAATACTCATATTTCTTCTATCATTAGAGATTAATCCTAGTACTTCTAAAAATCTCTTATCCAAAAATTCCTTCCGGACCTTTTCTTCAGCTAATTTTTCTAGAGAATCAAAATGTGTATCAACACTGCTGACTAAGGTTTTGAGATTACCGGAAGAGGAGGCTGTCAGATCTATCTGGACTGATGGCATAATCTTTTCAAGCACTCCGGAAGCAGCCTCTATCAACTCACAGTCTTCCATATGAGACTTTAGGAGTTTTTCATTTGCCTTAGCATTTGCAAATGAAGCTATCTTCATCGTCTGTACCGGAGAGAGAGAGTCAAAGTCGAATGGGCCTTTTAGAAGCTCCGGTTCATCAATCTCTATTGTTTCTTGACTCAGAAACTTTTGAACAGTTTGTGCAGTGTCTCTTGCCAGAGACAGATGTTTCTTCTCTTCTACAGTTTTGTCCTTTGGAGTCTTTTCTCCTTCCACATTCTTTCCACTTTCAGTCGTGGTTTTCTCTGTTGGAATCTTCTCTTTCTCTACATCCTTGGTGCTGTCAACCTCTTTTTCTTTTACTGCTGCTTCTTTCTCCTGTAATTTCTCTTCTTCTTGGGATCCAGAGACTGTAGGAGAAGCCGGAGGAGAGATGTTAGTCTGTTCAAGGGGCACTTCTTCTGGAGCAGATGATTCCAAGTCCACAGCTGTTTCTACACCTAAGTCCTCTACAACAGGAAGATTAAACCTTTTGAAGGTCTTCTGGAGGATCTCTTCTGTCTCTATGGCCACCTTGTCAGTCTCACTAAGCATGAGTTGATTCATTCTTGCTTTACTCCTGAACTCATCTTTGCAGTCTTTGAATATTATGTTCATTGTCTTGGGATCAATTTGAGGATATAGCTGAATAGCTATATGCTCCTGGATCTCAAGATCTTTTGCTTGAGCATTATTCTTTCTTATCTCTAATTCCTTTTCTAGGCTTTTAGGAATTAGAGATATGATCTCAATGAAAGCCTTATTGTATATGTTCAGATACTTGACTGTGGCTTCCTGCAGAATCTTTTGGTCAGCCTCATTGTAGTCATCATAGAATTCAGTCATTGGTTGAAGGTTTCCATCCACCGTGACTGACTTGATTACACTCTCTAGAGACAGGGTGGGCTTTTCAACAAATACCTCTGCCATTTCTTCCTTGTCTTGGCCTGTGGAGGGTTTACCGGATCCTTTCTTCTTCTGCTTCTTTATTTCTTTTACTCCCTCATCTGACTCAGTTTCCTCTTCATCCTTTTGGCTTTCATAAGCCCTTGAGGCTTTTGTCTTAGATCTTTTACCGGATGCCTGGACTTCTGGTTTTGAGCTTTTGGTACTGACAGGTGTAGATCCTTTTGATGATCTGGTCCGGGTTGAGGTTTCCACCGGAGCACTTTTCTTGCTTTTCTTTTCTGCCTCTTTCTTTTCTTCCTTAGCCTTTCTTGTCTTTTCCCGGTTGGCATCAAGTGCCTCCTTTGGGATGCCTAGGCCTTGAGCAATATGCTCTACTTCTTTTCTCACTTTCCTCTTTATCTCAGGTTCCCTGAGTTCCACATGGATCTTCACACTCAGCTCCTCAAAGGTTCCGAACCTTTCTGCCTTTGGATCTTTGGGCTGACTAAGCATGTGTTGAACATGCAGTTCTACAATCTGTCCATCAACCTCATACCCCATGGGCATGATCCAGACAGTCCTTGGCTCCACTACCTCCATTAGGCACTGATCAGTATCCACCATAAAGCAAACTGAGTCTTTGTATTTTTCAACAAGAGACTAGGGAATTCTTTCTCTGGCTTGCATCGTGCTCTGGAAGTTTTTGAAGTATCCCCATAGGGCTGTATTTCTTGCTTTGGCATCCCCAAGCCCATGTAAATAATCTCTTATCTGGACTGCAACAGGTTTGTCATTCTGCCATGCCCATCCACTTGATCCGGGCAGCTCATTCATGAAGTAGAAAAATAGACATAATATAAGAGTACCATACTTAAAAGAATTCTTTTTGTCCTTCTTGATTTTCTATATATTTTCCATTAATTGGCTTAAGAGAAGTTCACAGAGATCATAATCTGCATTCTTCCTTAGCATTTCATAGGTAGTATATACTGCAGTTCCGGATACAGAATTCTCCCTGCTGGAGTGATAGATCTTGTATCCTATTATCATGGAGGCATACTTGATATCCGGATCAGAAATATCTTCAATGGTCATTGCCCTCTTATCAAATTTTGATCTGGTGGCCTCAGTTACAAAGTTATTTTTGACAGATTTGAGGATAGGTATCCCTCTGGAAGAGTATAGACCAGTTACTGCCCTAATTGCCTCTTTTGTGATCTTGCAAGGTCTATCCAGCCATAGGAAGTTGTCATGCATCCTGCTCAATACATACCGGACCCATTCATCTTCTTCAAAGTAGGGGAAATGAATGAATTGATCAAACTGTTTCTTCTGGATACCCTTATACTCTGGTTTAAGCTCAAAAGCATTATCTATCAGTTGTTTGTGATAGAGATCTCTCAATTTGAATTCCCGAATTCCTTAATGCTTGCATGTATGTAAACCCTAACGTCTTCTGTGTGTAAAACGCCATGAGGAACACTAGAGAATGCTCCTAAGGGATCTACCTCCAATGACTTGTATGGATGTTTCTTAAATTCAGGTCGGGGCCTATCTGAAATTTTTACTATATTTGGAGTAGCCATTTCTCAAAAGATTTGTAGCAAGATATCGAAAATGGAAAATACCTTATGCGTCTTCGGTTACACGGAGTGGTTGGATTGATTTCTGTATGTAATGACTTCGGCAGGAGATCTTTGGTGAGCTTGATGAATCTTCTTGCAGAGCTCCACTTTTCGCTTCTTCTTGTGTGCAGAATGAGCAAGTGATTTTATGAGAAATCCCTTATATTGCTCCGCAAACCCTAATATCTGATGGCAATAAATGCTCGACCTACATTATTCCGGTTTGCCTTATCCGGATAGCTTGGAGTACCGGATCAATCTTGATCTATGAACATCATGCAGATCTTCCAATCATGAACAAATCAAGATGACACATTACAAGAATATCCCAAACACTCTGTCCAATCCGCAGAATAAGACAATGCACTTCTGGATCTCTCCGGACCCTTTTGTAATCCTCTGTCATTCCGGAGCATCTCCCGGAACAGGTCTTACTTGATCAATCACAACTTCTTTACATCTTCATGCGAACCTCTAAAATCTTATCTGGATCATCTCAAGACATATATCTTTAAACCCTTTACTCCACATCTTGTGCCACATCCGGCACCACTTGATTGGCTGGGGGAACAGGATTTTCTTTGAGTCTCCCCCTGAGCCAGAGCTCACTTTTTAATTTCCAAAAGAAATATCAGCACCAGAATCTGGTGCGGATCCAACCTCTACATTCTCTGAACTTTTCTTCACCCAAATCTTGTTCATCTGATTCCTAACTTCATCCACATTCATCTTTTGTTTACCCTTGTCTTGATTCTGATTATATACCGGACCTCTTTTGTCCTGATTCTTGCTTCTGCAGACTTTTGCATTATGACCGGACCTATTACAAATTTGGCAAATAACATTTCTTTGCATATTTGACTGATAACCTCTTGATCTGCATTGATTAGCCATATGACCTACTCTATTGCATGCAAAGCATCTACCATTGAATGATTTGTTTATTTGCATATTTCTGCATTCATGAGACTTGTGTCCATACCTTTTGCAGTTAAAGCACTGTCCGGAGAAGGATGAATTAGTCTGATTCATTCTCTTCCTACATTGATTAGCTTTGTGACCAAAGTGATTGCAGCTGTGGCAGTATCCATTGAAGGATGGATATCTTTGAGCATTGGGCTGTCTTACCAGAGGTCTTCTAGGCCTATTCCTTGGATTTTCTGATCCAAAATTCTTTTGACCGGATCCAGAGCTTTCTCCTTTCTCATATCCCAAACCATACTTGTCATCTGTCCTCTTTTGACTTCCAAGAAGTACTTCAAGTTGGGCAGAACTTATCTTGAATTTTTCTTTATATTCATTTGCTGTTTGAAGAGCTCTTTTAAGAGAGACAATTTGATCCTCAAGTTTTTCTTCATTATCTTTGGCATCTTCAAGATCAGATTCAAGATGTCTGATAATCCTATCCATCTGGTGGAATTCTTCTGATTTCTCTTTAAGAGATTGTCTTAGATTGTCTTCAGCTTTTCTTTTTTCTTCAATCTCTTGAGTAAACTTTATAGTTCCTGATTCCATTTCATGTCTTAACATAATGACTTCTTTTGATAACTTTTCACATAACTTGGTTTTCTCAGTCAATTCTTCATTTGTATTGCTTTCTTCACTTTGTCTTGCCAATTGTTGGAGCAGCTCCTTTCTCTTTTTCATAGAGAGACTTAATTTGTCCTTTAGTTCTCTCATGAATTCATCAACCTGTTTGAGTCTTTCCTTTAATTCATTGACTTCAGAGTTTGACTGTTCAAGATCCTCAAGGGCAGTCTTGAGTTGCTCCCTTAAACCATATGCATCCATTTGAACTCCCAGATCTTCCTCAAGCTATTAGGCTCTATTAGGAGGAACTTAGCTCTGATACCAATTGTTGATAACTGAGAGGGGGGGTGAATCAGTTATCCTAATTATTTCTTCTTTTGAGCTTTCTTATTAATCAAAACATCATTGAATCAAACAAACAAACATTACCATGAAATGAGAAACACATGACACAGTATTTTTGACGTGGAAACCCGGTTAAGGGAGAAAACCACGGGGTGATTAACCCAAAGATTATTCTCTGTTAGAAGAATAAGGAATTACAAAATGGCACTTGCCAATCAGGGCTCACTGCCCGAGCACACTGCTCACAAAGAGGCACACTTCCTACAAGGAGACACACTGTCTACAAAAGAATGTTTATACAATACTTGAACTGATTGGAAGCATATACATATGCTGAAGTTCAATTCCGATTAGGCTCAGTATACTGATCTGCTGCACTTCATCTTCCCTCTGCTCTTTATTCTACTTTCCTTTCACATACCAAATCTTTCTTACTACTTCTGCTCTGTTCTGCACTTATTCGCATACACCATCATACAATCACACACCTCACAACTAAATCCATCCTCTATATATATCCGTACAAGTAATTTCATCACCTTTCTAGTCGGCATCCAGAACAGTCTATTTTCTTACAAACTCTGTTCTGTCGGCTGAATCCTTCCTCACCAAGCAATGCGGATCAAGCATATACTTGTAGATATCATTAATCATGTCGGCCAAACATGATTCATGCCTTCACAACCTTTACCATCAACAGTAACACATCCGGAAAATAGTCTGATGCTCTGTCAGTCAGTTCTTCCTCTGTTCTCACTGTCTCTCAGGAATCCGGTACTTAATTATTCATATCTTTTTCCTTGTCCATCACCGGAGGCTAAATCCTTGGAATATACTACTCAAGGTAGTCCTCTTGACTTCCCCAAATCCGCACTACACCAAGACACTTCCTCTGAGAGATCCAGACCAATCTGTCAGACCTTGCCACATGCTCTGTTCTTGTTCACCGAACCACAACAATCTTCATTCTAACTTCCGGTAGAGACACACCATGACTTGTGGATATGTGGGATGACCTTTGTTGCCATCAATGACAACAACCATGAATCCATATAGTGTCTCTTGCCAACAGATAGAGATAAGATGTAGTTCTGATTTTGTGTTTGGTGATGATAAAAGTTGATGGATTGATTTGATTTAATTTTGATTATGTGATTTTGATGATTTGATTAGGTTTGTTTTGATGGATTTCATGTGATTTATTTTGACTTGATTTGATGATTGG
This sequence comes from Cunninghamia lanceolata, assembly GCA_027924645.1. Taxonomy (NCBI): domain Eukaryota; kingdom Viridiplantae; phylum Streptophyta; class Pinopsida; order Cupressales; family Cupressaceae; genus Cunninghamia; species Cunninghamia lanceolata. The sequence goes on along the minus strand of BSBN01000194.1, from coordinate 14,449,728 downwards.
ATGAAGTGATTGGTTTGATTTGATGATTGGATGACATGATTGATTTAATTGATTAGAAGAAAATGATTTGATGAATGATGATTGAATTGACTAAAGAATTGATTTGATTGATTGGAAGAAATTTACGAAATTGATTTGATTTTATTGCTTGTATTTTTTGTTGGATATTTGATTTGTTTGTATTTTTGGAAATATTAAATTTTTTTTTGTATTTTTTTCAGGACTTTTCATTATTATTTTTTTTGGATTTTTTCAGGACTTCTATGATTTTTTTTTTATTTTTTCAAGACTTTTTATGTTTTTTTTGGATTTTTTTAGGGCTTTTTATGATTTTTTGGATTTTTTCAAGACTTTTTGTGATTTTTTGGATTTTTTAAGGACTTTTTATGATTTTTTTGGATTTTTTAGGGCTTTTTATGATTTTTTCGATTTTTTCAAAACTTTTGTGATTTTTTCATGACTTTTTATGATTTTTTTATTTTTTCAAGACTTTTTATGATTTTTTTGGATTTTTCAGTGCTTTTTATGATTTTTTTGGATTTTTTAGGACTTTTTGTGATTTTTTGGATTTTTTCAGGACTTTTTGTGATTTTTTGAATTTTTGATATGTTTTGGGAAGTCAATGGATTTACAATTTGGGTAGCCTTTTGTGCTAGATATCAGTGACGAGGGAAAACCAAGTCTATGTGTCAGGAGGTAAGTAAGTAGGAGTGGATGAAGGGATGGGTGATAAAGGATGGAAAGGATGTATGCATGAGAGAGCAAGGATGTGATCTCAAAGGCTATGTCACATAGGAAATAACATGCCCCATTCTAGATAGTATGCTTGGGATTTTTCATGACAACGCTTATGATGATAGGATAATGATAAGATTAGGCTTATGACAATGGGATGATAATAGGATGATAGGATGGATGGAGAGGATGAGGTATATCAAGAGATATCCAAAGCCTGTTTTAACATTTTTGCCCCCAATCTTTATCAAGATCAAAAGAGGAAGGGTGGATGAATGGATGCAATAGTATAGGTGTATGTATGTGGAATGGATAAGAACATGGTAAGATAGGATATGAAATGGTATGAAAAGATAGGTTGTGTTGGTGCTATTTCCTGAATCAGCAAAGGGTTTGCCAATTCCAATGCACAAGCAGATTCAACCAATGAATACAGGAGGTTGCGTGAGCTGCCTCCCCTTCACTTCTGGTTTTGCCGCACCAAGGGGGGATCCCTATAGCTAAAGATTTAACACTTTGACTCACCCAATGACATGAGGATTTAACTTTGTGATAAGAGGCAGAATACTCTCATGTGTGGACCAAGATTTGTATGACAAATCACAAGGTTAGCAACATTCTTGGACATATTTGTCCGGTTAATGATGAGAGTATGCAGGGGGTTCCTAATCCTACTCCTACAACTAACAGGTTGAAAGAATGAATGGATGGTTTGAATTTATGTTTTGGATGCAAGACGGGGTTTTTTGGATCATAACTACTACACAGGAAGCAAACCAATGTCTATCTCAGGGCAAGGAGTCAACTAGACGTATACAAGAGAATGGCTTGCAACTGTCATTCGAGTTTCAAGGGGTCAAATTTGATGCTTGCCTTACAAACACCACCCAAGAAAAGGTATTTAACTATCCATACTTACAAATATCCCAGTTGACATACATTCTTCTCCATACCATAACCTAAAACAATTTAATCCACTCCTTGAATGGAAGTTAGAGATCAAGTATGTGATACAACAAAACTATACCCTAGAATCTGAGAAACCCTTAGCAACCAGATTCAAAAGAAGAAAATGCATGCAACAAGTGGAGATAGGCAGATAAATACATGCAATAATGCATTTCTCATATACAATGACAAGAAACTAAACATATGTGCAAGATACAACTCAGATGCAACACATAAACTCCACAGAGATAAAACAAACAGGAAATGCCCTGTATTTTGTTATTTTTCCCTAAAATTGCCCAAGTCTTCAACAACCAAATATGAGTGACACAGTTTGCATTTTATAGCAAAACTGTGTACTCAGCCAAAATTACAATGGTCAACTCAAAAATTGCCAGATACAATGCATCGTGAGAAATGGTGCTCAAAATTGAATGCAGCCGGGAAGCAAAGGAAGAGAGCAGGTGGGCTCAGGATCTGAGCCGCCATTCAAAGACTTGCATCTTAAATCTGGTAGTTGGCCTATCCATCGTCGACCCATACCGCTGCATTTCTACCATTAATGCTTCAGCTACCCGCAGCCTCTGAAGACACAGTAGCAGCGTGCCTTTGGAGTTTTCCCACTTAAAAAAATGCGGCTGCATACAAAGAAAATCTTTGCTGCAATGAAATTGAAAGATAGCCATCGATTTTGATTCCATCGCTGAGATAAACGGCTCCAAAATACCTTGAAAAGTCACCAACCAGTGAAAACATGCCATGTAGACACTTCATGCTCCTATCGTTGGCTTTTCCCTTCTTCATTTTGCCATTTTCGCCCTTGTATATGCACAAACAAATGCATATACAACTGCCTGCCTTTTGCCTCTCAAATCCTTGTATATGCAAAGGATATACATACAACTGTTCATCATACAAGGCGGACCCCAAACTGTTATAGAGCAAATTGGAATTTTCAATCGCATCCACCCTGCATCTTCTTTCCTTGCATATCTCAATGTATATCTGCATATACATACACTTTATACATACAAGGCGCGGATTTCAAATTTTATGAAGCATGCTGAAGTTGCTTTGAAATCTGGCTTGTATCTCAATTCCCTTGTATATCGGCACATATACAAGCGTCCAAACATGCAAGCCGCGGATGCTAGCCATTGAATTAGTCATATTTGACTTTCACATCGGGTCTGGCTTGTATCCTTTCAAATGTATATTTCCGTTGTATAACTTAGAGACAAACGCGATATACAACCCACGAACCTCAAATTTCATTCACTGCATTTCATTCCTCCATTGCATCCGGGTTGTATATCGCTTTTGCATATCCCCTTTGTATATGCAAACCTACAAGCGAATGCATATACAACCTTGTGGGGCCCACTGCATGCACATATCCTTTGCATATTGCGATTGTATGTTGGAAACATATACAATCTCCTTTGTATACCTGTGGGTCCCACCAAATGCATCTCTTGCTATTATGTAGCAAATGTATGTGCGCCAGCCTTTGTATATTTTCAATGTACATTCCTTTGTATGTCGAATATAAAAACGCAAACATACAAACCCCTATATACAAGCAGGAATCTTCCATGGAATATACCTGCAATGTATCTTTTCTTTGTATCTAACTGTTGTATGTTTGAACATACAAACCAAATATACATGCAGCCCGATATGCAAGCAACGAATATTCCTGGGAATCTGCGAAAGATTCCCCATTGTATATGCAAACTCGATATGCATTTAAAAATGCATATAACTCATTTTTTCACCATTTTTTGGAGGCCGATAGAGATTTTGCAAGCCCGCTAATGTACATTTGACCTGCATGTATATACAAACACCCTTGTATATACAAAGACACTTGCACCTTAACTAATTTTTGCATTTTTTCTATTACAGAGGCCAAAAGTGTTAGAAATTTTTGGATTTTTGGGAAGGGGCCTGCATATACATATTCAGGTACCAACAGGCTCTGTCTGGGGATGCATGCCTCTTGCAGGCATGGCGAGAACTTCAGATCTCTGGGATGTAGACCAGTCCCTATCCATTGGGCAACAGAGTCGAACATTGCACCAACTTGCATCACAAAACACACTTTTTTTTTTAAAACAGACTTGGCGGCCCAGGGCCACTAAAATGGAAAAACTAGAATTTTCCTTTGTCAAATACTTGATTTTCTTTTGATTTCTTCAAATGAATCCTGAAAGCATTTAACCACTTGCAGCAACCACTTGCAGCATCCAGCATTGCAATTGGTTGTGTTGCTGCTCTTTTCTCTTTCAACAAGTCTACAGCAAAATTCATAAGCATCTACCATTCTCAGCAGTAGACTATCATCAGCATATGAGTCACTGATGTTGCTTGGAAAAATAACAGACTCACATGAAACAAATGAATCCACATCAGAATTTTGCCTTTCTTCAAAAAATGAAAGCTCTTCTGTATCAAACATGCAGTATTCAGGCATGAGCAACATATCATAATCATATTCACTTTTATAAGCATGCAGATATTCATCATTATTGTGCTCAGCAATTTTATCATGAATGTCCTCCTGGAATGTCTCAAAGGAAGGCATAAATACCTTAGAATGCAACCCTATGTCAAAACCCTAATAGTTACCCCTGCAATCAACATTGTCCCCAATTGTGTGAGCACATACATCTGCAACTTGTCCATTCACCTTTGAATAGTGACCCTATAGTTCCTCTTCACCAATGCCTTGATAATCAAAAATGAATTTTTCAACCTCTGCACTATGAAGGTGGTCAGATTCTTCAAGGAAACATTCATATTCAGCATCCATGTATGTTTCATCATTTGAAAGGCTCACATATGCATCTGAATGCTGATAATCACTAATACATTCACTGTTGTCCCTTGAAACAACATCCTCTATATTCAGAGTGAAGCTCTGCATATCCACTTCACACAAATAATCAGGCACAATTGGGATATGCATACTGCTGCAGGACACAACCTCGTGTGTATCTTTCATTCGATCACTTGAAGGGCTTTTTGTGTCTGCAGGATTCTCTTCTAGAGGCTGATAATAGTCTTCATTTTCATCATTATAGGATGTGCCTACATTTCTACAACATTTTCTTCATGCATCACATCATGACTACACACATTATTCTGAAATATATTTCTGTTTACACAATCATCCATCAATAAACACACTGGAACAGTAGAAATACATTCACTTTGATAATTGTTTTTACAACTTGTAGCCATGAAACCTACTGGCATTCCATATTTCTCATTGTTTTCAATATCCATAGCAAATTTGAAGGCCTGGTGAAGTGTGACTAGTTCTTTATCTCTTAATAAATAACTTACTTCTTCATCAAATGCAGCCAAATAAATTGTCAAGCACAATGCATTATTGGGTCTCATATACTCAGGGATTTGCTTGAGCAATTTAATAAACCTAAGATTAAAGGCTGGAACTAGTTCCTCATCTTCCTTTTGAATATTCATGAAATATATGATCAATGAGGCCACATCAAACCTTTCACCAAATTGTTCTAGGAATGCAACTTCTAAATCTATCCATGAAGAAACTGAACAAACAGGCAAGTCTGAAAACCATATCCTAGCATCATCATCCAATGACTGAACAAAGAGTCTCATTACTACATCTTCATCCTCTACCTCATAATCTTCTATTAAATTACAAAATCTTTGCAGATGTTTGTTTGCTGATTCAGAATCTGATCCACTATATTTTGGCAAACATTTTCTAATTTTATTTGGAATAGCATTTGGGTAACCACATATTCCTTTAAAATTTAGGGCTTTATATCTTTCAATAACAAATGGTCTTCTTTGAGAGCACAACCAGGATTGCTACTCTAGACTCATCATTTTTAAAAGGATGGAATACCTGGAAATATGTTGCAGCTTTGATAGATTCAATCAACAGAGTCGCCACCTCTGGCAGAGAGGACAGAATATCAACAAGGCACTTATGTTTTTTGGATTCACCACACCAGTAGAGCACCACAACTTCACTGGAAACTAGATTTTCCAGCCTTCAAATCGCTTGACTCTCTCTCTCCCCAGTAGAGTCACCAGTTGTTGGTGCTTTTTCCTGAATCAACAAAGGGTTTGCCAGTTCTAATACACAGGTAGATTCGGCCAACAAATACAGGAGGTTGCGTGAGTTGCCTCCCCTTCACTTCTGGTTCTACCGCACCAAAGGGGGGATCTCTATAGCTAAAGATTTAACACTTTGACTCACCCAATGACATGAAGATTTAGCTTTGTGATAAGAGGCAGGATACTCTCATGTGTGGACCAAGATTTGTATGACAAATCACAAGGTTAGCAACATTCTTGGACATATTTGTCTGGTTAATGATGAGAGTATACAGGGGGTTCCTAATCCTACTCCTACAACTAACAGGTTGAAAGAATGAATGGATGGTTTGAATTTATGTTTTGGATGCAAGACGGGGGTTTTTGGATCATAACTACTACACAGGAAGCAAACCAGTGCCTATCTCAGGGCAAGGAGTCAACTAGACGTATACAAGAGAATGGCTTGCAACTGTCATTCAAGTTTCAATGGGTTAGATTTGATGCTTGCCTTACAAACACCACCCAAGAAAAGGTATTTAACTATCCATACTTACAATTATCCCAGTTGACATACATTCTTCTTCATACCATAACCTAAAACAATTTAATCCACTCCTTGAATGGAAGTTAGAGATCAAGTATGTGATATAACAAAACTATACCCTAGAATCTGAGAAACCCTTAGCAACTAGATTCAAAAGAAGAAAATGCATGCAACAAGTGGAGACAAATAGATAAATACATGCAATAATGCATTTCTCATATACAATGACAAGAAACTGAACATATGTGCAAGATACAACTCAGATGCAACACATAAACTCCACAGAGATAAAACAAATAGGAAATACCCTGTATTTCGTTATTTTCCCCCAAAATTGCCCAAGTCTTCAACAACCAAATATGAGTGACACAGTTTGCATTTTATAGCAAAACTGTGTACTCGGCCAAAATTACAACAGTCAACTCAAAAATTGCCAGATATAATGCATCGTGAGAAATGGTGCTCAAAATTGAATGCAGCCGGGAAGTAGAGGAAGAGAGCAGGTGGGCTCAGGATCTAAACTGCCGCTCAAAGACATGCATCTTAAATCTGGTAGTTGGCCTGTCCATTATCGACCCATACCACTGCATTTCTGCCATTAATGCTTCAGCTACCCGCAGCCTCTGAAGACACAGCAGCAGCGTGCCTCTGGAGTTTTCCTGCTTATAAACATGCGGCCGCATACAAAGAAAACCTTCACTGCAACGAAATTGAAAGATAGCTGTCGATTTTGATTCCATCGCTAAGATAAACAGCTCCAAAATACCTTGAAAAGTCGCCAACCAGTGAAAACATGCCACGTAGGCACTTCATGCTCCTATCGTTGGCTTTTCCCTTCTTCATTTTGCCATTTTCACCCTTGTATATGCACAAACAAATGCATATACAACTGCCTGCCTTTTGCCTCTCAAATCCTTGTATATGCAAAGGATATACATACAATTGTTCATCATACAAGGCGGACCCCAAACTGTTATAGAGCAAATTGGAATTTTCAATCGGGTCCACCCTGCATCTTCTTTCCTTGCATATCTCAATGTATATCTGCATATACATACACTTTATACATACAAGGCGCGGATTTCAAATTTTATGAAGCATGCTGAAGTTGCTTTGAAATCCGGCTTGTATCTCAATTCCCTTGTATATCGGCACATATACATGCATCCAAACATGCAAGCCGTGGACGCTAGCCATTGAATTAGTCATATTTGACTTTCACATCGGGTCCCGCTTGTATCCTTTCAAATGTATATTTCCTTTGTATAACTTAGATACAAACGCGATATACAACCTGCAGACCTCAAATTTCATTCACTGCAGTTCATTCCTCCATCGCATCTGGGTTGTATATCGCTTTTGCATAGCCCCTTTGTATATGCAAACCTACAAGCGAATGCATATACAACCTTGTGGGGCCCACCGCATGCACATATCCTTTGCATATTACGATTGTATGTTGGAAACATATACAATCCCCTTTGTATACCTGTGGGTCCCACCAAATGCATCTCTTGCTACTACGTAGCAAATGTATGTGTGCCAGCCTTTGTATATTTTCAATGTACATTTCCTTTGTATGTCGAATATACAAACACAAACATACAAACCCCTATATACAAGTAGGAATCTTCCATGGAATATACCTACAATGTATCTTTTCTTTGTATCTAACTGTTGTATGTCTGAACATACAAGCCAAATATACATGCAGCCTGATATGCAAGCAGCGAATATTCCCAGGAATCGGCGAAAGATTCCCCCTTGTATATGCAAACTCGATATGCATTTAAAAATGAATATAACTCATTTTTTCACCATTTTTTGGAGGCCGATAGAGATGTTGCAAGCCCGCCAATGTGCATTTGACCTACATGTATATACAAACACCCTTATATATACAAAGACACCTGCACCTTAACTGATTTTTGCATTTTTTCTATTGCAGAGGCTGAAAGTGTTATAAATTTTTGGATTTTTGGGAAGGGGCATGCATATACATATTTAAGTACGAACAGGTTGGATAAGACAGAGTGCCCCCAAGTGTAGGTGACATAGAAGATCAACTTACACATGACGCTTGTTTGCCAGGTTTTCATCATGGTACTTATCCAAGGTGCCTATTTACCAGGTTTTCACCGTTGGATGAAGGGATTTCTCTTTACTTTTTTTTTTTCATTTGTTTTCTTTTTTTTTAATAGGATAGGGGGGATATGGACAGGAGGGACTCAAGCATCTAATTCCATGAAAGGTGATAGTCCCGCTAGACGGATGTGGTCGCATGGACCATGTCAAGTGTGCTCATTAGTGTTGGTAGGGAATTGCATTAAAGATGGATGGAGTAGGTAGATAGCGGATTATGAAAGGTGCGATAGTAGATTATGATGTGGATTATGGATAGGTTGATGCAAAGATGGATGGGGGATAGTGGATTATGATGCAGATTATGTAGGACTTTATGGATGGAGGGCTTATGCAAAATCATGGACCATGGGGAAGTGATGAGGAAGGTATGTAAGATAATGGATGAAGGATGGGGAGATTGAGGTATTTGGAAGTGTTGTGGGATGAAAGGGAATCATGACCAATGGTTGTACACACCATGATAAATGTTGAAGCTTTTGGTGGGAAGGCAGTGTAGGAAGCAATGGTGTTGTTTGCTTAGGAGATGGGTGACGTAAGCATTTAGGGACCCACATAGACTTAGTGTTTTTATGATTTTTTCTTTTCGTGTGGGATGGAAGAATTTGAGACTTTTGGATCGAATGGGATTTTTGGATGGAAGTGGATGATTGGGATTCTTGAGAGGTAGATGTCTCATTTATCTTGCTGGCTTTTTTTGCTTAGGGATCCAAACCAATTTAGTTTTGACATTTTCTCTTTGCTCAAGGTATGGGCTTGGATTGCTTCTTGGATGGATTTTGCTTTGAATTTTTGCATTTGTGCCCTAAGGCATTAGGATCTTTAGGATTTTTTATTTTATAGGTAGAGGCATCCAAATTGTTTCTTTTGAATCCCATGGGTTTGATGGAAGGAGAGGAAGCTTCATGTTTAGACAATGTGTGCATTTGTTGTCCATGATTGGGATTTTTAGAGGGTTTATGGATAGGTGGATAAGGTGTTGGAAGTAGTGGAGGTAGAGTCGATGGAGGGATATTAGGAGTTGGAAGAAGTGGAGGCAAAGTCGATGGTGGGAGGTGTATGGTCACATGCTTTTGACATTTGTAAGAAGATGGAGGTGGAATGGAAACATATGTCTTAGGAGTATGATGGGATTTGTGATGGAAAGTGGTGGACTTAGGATGGATAGAGGAAGTACTAACATCATTAGATTGTTGACCTTGGGGTGTGTATCCAAGGCCAAATGAGCACAGAGGAACCTTGACATGGATGGGCTCCAAAATTCCTTGTTCAAGAAGACCTAAGCCTTTACCTTGATAGTTCATGTTTTGAAGCATGCGATGGACAATGGAACTAGGTGTAGGTGGAAGACTAGACACGAGTCCCTTATGTGATGGAGAAGGTGAAGTGGAAGATAATGGTTGTTGTGTTCCTAAGGAACAACATTCATGGAGGAAAGTGGATAGACAAATAGGATGTGATGGCTTTGAAATGGAGTTAATGGTGGATACGGAAGGACCATTAAGATCTTGCTTTTGTTCATTATAATCCAAGGTATTTGTTTGATCTTCTATGCTTATGTGTTCTTGGGAGGCATGTGTCTCGTCAAGGGAAGTGGAAGTTTGCACATTAGGGCTAGATGGAGGATGGATAGGAGCAATTTTGATATCTTTCTCATGGAGGGGTATAGGATTATGAATAAGATCAAGGTGCTCATGGATAGCTTCTTCATAGATAATTTCATCTTGATCATGGAAGAGATAAATATTATGGATGGGTAGCATAGGTGGAATGTAAGGGATTTGATCTTGATTTGAAGGAAGGCTCGGCATTTCCACAAACTTTAGATTATTCTCTTGATATAACTCTTGATTTGCTTGAATGGAAGTGAAAGTGGGAGGCTCTTGGATGAGTTTAATGGGTTCTTGATATTCATCCATAAGAGAGTAGGATGGACTTTGACTAGGACTTATGATAGGAGGCTCTTGACTAAGTTTGATGGCTTGTGGATCACATGATGAGCTTAGAAGACTAGATATGTTAATGGAGGGCTCATTGCTAGGTGCTAAGATAGGTGTTTGGCATAGGGATAAGTTGTTCCTAGCTAGTAGCCAATGGATCACATCCTTTGCAAGTACATGGGTAGATGGACAATATACTGGATGAATGATAAGGGTGGATGGAGTGGTAGGTTTAGGATTATGACTTGGTGGATGGTTTGGATTGGGATTAGATGGGTTAGATGGATTGGACACATTAGGATTTGGAATGGATGGAGGGATGATAAGGTTGAATGAATTAGGATTTAGATCACATGGTGGTGCCAAGATAAGACTAGTAGGTTCATGTGTCAGCATGTGATTGGGTGGTGATGGAGACTCATGGGATGCATCGACTAGATTGGTATCTCCCTCGTTAAAGGCTATTAAGTATTATTGCAAAGGTGAACTTAAGGACTCTTGACTTATGTACAAGGGGCCACTTGGAGTAGGATTAGGTAACACATAGGTGTCTTCTTTGTCAAAAGATATTAGATCTTGCTCCAAGAGTGGACTTGAGGATGTTTGATTTATGTACAAGGGATTGTTTGGACTTATATGTACCTCTTGTGAAAACACCTTTTGGCCTTGGGACTGGGTTTGATGATGATGTGGCATGTTGGAATAGGTAGTTGGATGACCTTGAGGTAGATGTTGTTTGGTTAATATGGCATTGACATAAGATGAAGATAGAGGTGATACATGGGATTGAGATAGAACGTGATGAGGTTGGAATGGTGTTTGGACTTGTTGTGGTTAAAGGGGTTGATGATGTGTTGGTGGAGGGATCACATATGCTAATGATTGTTGAGGTGGAAATTGATGTGGATAAGGGTTGACATTGGAAGCTGTGTGATAGGTTGATGAAGGGGTAACATGACATGTAGGTAGACGAGGTTGATATGATGGCATAAAAGACACACAAAATTGATATGGAAGTTGTTGATTTGATGATCAAATTTGACAAGTGGCTAAGAGGTGTTGGATTTGTACCAAGAGGTGTTGCATGTGTGGGGATTGGCTTGTTTGCAGTTGTTGGATCATGTTATGGACACTTTGAATCATGTGTTGGCTTAGAGGTGATTGGCTTGTTTGAACTTGGTGAAGTAGGTCAATGAGGTCTTGTGCTAGGCCATCTAATGTTGACATGATGGAAGATGATGCTAATTGGATTAGAAAGACGATGATGTGTAATGATGAGGTTAGATGACTTGGATTGATTAGGATGTGGTTGATTGGATGATGAGGATGATTTGGTTTGGAGGGACTGGATGAAGTGTAATGATTGGGAAATGTGTTATGGCAAGTAGGTTGCAGATGATGTGGTGATATCAAACACAAGATCTCACATGTAGATGCATGCACACCAAACACAATGATAAATCTGTACAACCTAGGATAGGCAAGGACAATATCTAATGGGTTCCTACTTGGATTTCTCCAGCTGCACCTACTTATAGTGGATGGCCTAGAAGTCTGGTAGCACTGGTTCTCCCTTACAGTCCACTCACTTCTTGAACATACCAGACTTTAAATTTCTAAAGATCTGAAGACCTCTAGAAATTTACCATCTCTACTATAAGCTACGAAAGTGTGGGATGACTTCAGAGGTCTGACCTCCTACACCAGTAGATAGAAGGCTTTTAGCTTCTAGACAAAGGTTTCTAGTAAGGGCTACCATTTAGGTGGCTATATATGCGGTGATTTGCTTTGATAAGGAGGCTTCCCAGCCTGCAGAGGTTACGCTATGCAAGGTTTTAGGGGAAACATTTGTTCGTATAGTGGAACAACACTCGTTGTTTGTGACTTTCATCACAAACACATTATTTATATAGTGGCTTGGAAGGGCTTGGCTTTAGCCTGTTTCCACTTGGGTCGTACCCCTTCTCACAATGGGAAAGCAGGCCCTCTAAAGTTAGCAACAGTTTCTCATACACCCCAGATTTGTTGGATAGGCAAGGGGAGAGGATACTCCTGTTGCTAAATTAGGTTACAGTCAAACTCAGCAAGCAAACAAAGAAAGATAAAAAGACACATAGCATGCAAGTGTTCATTTTAAGACCAAGCCCAAATATGCCTAATTTAGTGCTAAAAAAAGATTCTTTAACTACTCGAACATGCAGAAGATATGTCAGTAGTTTGTTTTCTCCATTCTTTGACAAGTGAATAACACAAGTTGTACAGATAGATGTTAGCTGCGAAAGAGGATTAGGTTAAAAGATATGATCTGATAAAAACTTGAAATTGATGATCTGATACAGAAAAATAAGTTACACCAACAGAAATTTCATGAAATTCCATGCACTCTAAAAAAAATCGTTAAAAAAGGATACGTTTTGCTCCAGTTATGTGCATTTGAAGTTTGAAAAAGAACTGATGTTTGATTGAGAAATTACCTACCGAAATGATAAAATTACTTGATGAAACCCCCATAGTTGTGAAGTTTGTCCTGTTACCTTTCCAATGAGTATTTGTTTGCATGATTTGGCGTCCGTATGACCAAGTTATAGCAAACAAAAAAACATCACCTCCTTTAGGGTTTTGAAAGACACTAGGTCAAACCAGGCAGTTAGCATTAAGCACTAATAGTTTGAAAATCCAGTTCACATGCAAGGGTTTAGAACCCTGTGGTTAAGGCTTAGAGTTGGCAGTTTGAGGTTAAGTTAGGCATTTTATACTTAGCCATGCCCATGGTTATTCATATGACCAAGGGTTAAGTAAAGTAAAAAATTTAAAAAGTGTCGTGAAATGTATCAGGACCAAACTTATTAAATCTTAATCCAACTTATGCATATGAACTAAAATGTCATAACTAAACCTATCTGTTTGATAGCCACCGATTGTAAGGGTTGAAACTCACACAAATAATGTAGGATTTGCGTAGAGGGCAGTGAGTAGGCCGCGATTGGGCGTCGATCGTCTGAAAACTAGTGGCAACCGAGTCAATGAGGATGTCAACGAGCATAAGAAGCTGGAGTTTAGGTTTTAGACTGGGTGGCAGCAATTTGTAAAGCGGCGGAGGTAGGAAGCAGTCAATGGGCCACGAGGAAAGGTCACCACTGGTTATGGAGGCGATGAAGCTTCAAGGACTGGTGTCAATTTGTAAAGTGATGGAGAGTTAAATGACTAAGGCTTTTAATGCTGGTGACTGAGCTTTTAACACTGGCGACTGAGCTTTTATAAGGTGTCGACCAAAAGTTTTGAGACAGGTGATTTAAAGATTACGACTTAAGGTTTTTAAAACTTTGACAAATGGTTGTTAGACTTTGACCGACGGTTTATAGAATTCAACAGAAAAGTTAGAAAGAACCGAAGGTCTTGAACAATAGTGAAGAGTGGTCTGAGGTGGATGGTGATAGGGCATTTATGGATAGCGACAACAAGTTTGCAAAGGTCGACAGAGAGTTGTAACCCTACAATCAAACAAAGAAAACTATGACAAAAACCTCAAATCATTAGATATGCCATCCCTACAGAAATCAATATCCACAATGAAATGTAGTCAAGCCGTACAGTACGGATTCCATATTGTACAGTTTGCAAACTAAAAAAAATTCAATTTTTTAAAAAAATTTTGCAATTATCAAACATAGGCAAATTTATAGTCAAAAAACATAGAATTGGCCTCCCGAACGCGATGACGCAGTCAGATTTAGCCCACGAGATCACTTGTAGAAGATTCCCTTCAAAACTTGACAAGTGAGGGTTAGATGAATGCAAATTTTTACCACAAAAACTTGCAAAAATGTAAGATCTAATCAGGAGAAGTGGGTCCCACTGGGCGTGCCAGAATGTAGACGAGAAAATTTGGACAAAAATGAAGATAAAACAAATGACATGCAATTACCTTGATCCAAATTTTATGAATACCTCAGATGATGCATGCATGATTGATTCCTTGAATGATTGAATGTTTGATTGCTTCGATCTACAGCATAACGTTGGATTGAGATTGATGGATGAAATATAGATAAAATGATGGATGAAAGATTGATGGATGAGAGGCGAAATTTTGGTAGATTTATGGTGCTTGAAAGTTCATCCATGCAAATGGCATGGTTGTGGATGAATTTATAGGCAAGTGTGAGAGAATGGAGGGATAAGATTTCCATTTTGTGAGTGATAGTTGAAATTGGAAAGTTGCTTGTGCAACTTGGGAGAGAGAATAGAAGGGGATCTAGTCATCTAGAGAGGATTTGAGAGATGAGTTGAGTTCACTAGAGAGAGAATTAGAAGGTGAATTGAGTGATTTGAGAGATGAGTTGAGTGATCGAAATGGTAAGTTTGCTTAATTAATTAAAATAGGATTTTAATTAATTAGTAGCATGAATAAATAATTAAATAAATAGTAAATATTTATTTGATTATAGGATAAAAGGTTGGATAAATAAAGTTTATTTATTTAATGATGTGAGGGATGGGATTAAATCAAATAAATGTTATATTTATTTAATTTATTAGAGGAAAATGCTAGATTAATTGATGATATGGGTGCTTAGGGAAAAAATGCTACCAGATGCCTAGATGATGCAATGTCGTGACAAGGTGGACATTTTTGGGTGTCTACATGAACCATATGTCCCTTCAGTGAGTAATAAAAAATGGACCTACTCCATACATGATGATGGGGTTGATACATATTATCTGACGCTTGGCTAGTCAAATCACTCCGTGTGATATTTTGATGATGTCTTATATTTTCTAACAAACCATAAGAATATAGCTACTCCATGCACTTTGTTTATCTTGGGTCTCACCTCGGTTACACTTGGTTATGAGATCTCTGTAGTAGAGCCCCACGATTATACTCAGTTTCCAAATCCATAGTATAACCTTGGCTCTTGATGTGATTATGTTTATGCATTGCTTTTATCATGTGATGTGGTTATTATCTTAGAGAAAGATTTCTAACCTCTCTTCTTGCAATAAATTGTGTGTTTGTGGGAACATTCAACTATCATAAAGTACATGTCACCATTGGGGGCATGGGCTTTGCAAGAGCATTTGTTCCCTTGTGTCTTTTCTCTCTACCTTAAAGTGTTTGATATTGGTACACGATATCAACAACCTTAAGGTGGGGGCATATAAGGTAAGCTGTCTGATGATTTTGGTACTAAGGAAGAGTGTTTGTAAGCCCTCTATGAAGGTGGGATGCTATATCTCCGTGTGAGTGTACATCTTTATTTTATATTGCAATCAGAAAGCCCTCTACGGAGGCAGGATATCGTGCATATCATTTTATTTAAAGCCCTCTACAGAGGTGGGGATGGTGTATCTCTTGATCTAGTGCACATCCTCTTTATTTCAAAAGTCCTCCGAGTAGGCAGGGTTGGTGTATCCTCCCTTAAGAGTGTCTTTGGCAGTTGTTGTGGCATAAGCCCAATTGTCAAGTATGCCTGTAGCATGCCTCAGATGGTGGGGGCTTAGCAATAAGTTCCTCCCATTATCTTGTTTGTCATGTTTAAGATGTATAGCATGTCTTTCGCATGCTATACAGTGCTCATGTATTTTGTGTGTCTTTCGTGTGTTTGTTCCCAAGTATAGTCTAAAGAGCATGGTGAAATGCCCCTCCTACATTTTGGGCTTGTGTGTTGCATTTTTACTTTCCGTGTATCTGCATTCATTTATATATATATATGAAAATGAAAAAGAAATAATCACTACATTCACAATTTTCATCATGTTTTGTGTGTCTTCAATATTGTCTTCTCCATGTTTTGTGTGCATGTTACCATCTTCTGTCTTTTGTGTGCCTATTACTGTCTTCACTGTGTTTGGCGTGTCTGCGGTGTGTCTTATCTAATGAGTACCTGAGACTGGGGGCTAGAAATAGTTCCTCAATCTTTGTGTATTCTCTAGCTCCAAGTGCCTGGTGTGTTTGTTGTGTTTTGACCATACTTTAATGCATGTATGGGTCATAAGATCATACATACATTAAAGTGGGGGCTAAATGTTATGTCGTAAAATGTCCCCCTAGGACTTTTACCTCCTAAGTTTAGCTCCTGGGTCCCTTGTTTTGCATCTTGCATGTTCATTTTAATTCCTGATGAAAAATCCCTGAAAACCCATGCCAAATGGGACTAAGGGGACGTTATTGAGCTAAATCCTACCTTCAAAAAGGTGCCTAGGGCTTGGGTGCTCACGCCCTAGTCTTGCCCTATTTTAGACAGGTCCTAAATTTGAATGTCGGTAATGTGACCATTAAAAGGTTCCGTTACCGACATCTTAAGTTTGAATTATGAAATTAAAATGGGAATACATATATAAGTATGTTTAGGGATTCATTTGTAAACTAAAAGATGACTATGAACTGTATACGTCTAAAAATGGCACGATTCACTCTAAATAAATATTCTAAATATTTATTCTATTCTTCTACCAATTAAATAAATATTCTAAATTTATTTAATCGATTCACTGTTCCATAATTAAATAAATTCAATTTATTTAATTAAAATTCTTCTAAAATGTCTCACACAATTAAATAATCATAAATTATTTAATTAATCCAAATTCCTCTATCCTAAAGTCCTAATTCCATAAATCCACCTCACCAATCCACCTCACCTTTCCACCTCACCATGTTGCACATGTAATTAAATATATTTAATATTTAATTACCTTATTTTCCCTCACCCACATGGCCTGTTTCTTCTCAAATCAGAAGTTAGTTAACTAACCAATCAAAAGTGTTAACTAACCTGTCAATTGAGTTAATCCCTTAATCAATTCAGTCAGTTCCATAATTCATTCTTCTAACTGATCAATCAAGTCTGTTAACTGTTCAGTCAATAGAGATAACTCTCCAATCAATTTTGTCACATCCCCTCTTTCATGATTGAGCTAAGACACTTGTCATATTCCTACTGGTTGCACATTCCTCAACCATCCTCAGTCGTTGATCTCCATATCTCCTCTCAACTGTTGATCCTCATTCTTCTGAGTCTATAAAAGAAGCTTCATCCCTCCATTCTATTCATCTAGGCTATTCATATTGTTACTCGGTAGAAATTCACCAGCGCGCCTTTGGCACCCTCTTACTATTTACTAGCTTGAGATCACATATTTGCTTTGAAGCACATCTTCATTGCATATCACAACAGCCATTTACCATCGACATCCTTGAACACAGCTAAAAGAGTGCACTCTCTAAGGGCCTACTTCATCAGCAGAAGGACAGTTGTAATAGGCGAACAACAGAAGCATTGATTCAAGGAAGGTTTGCTTTGTGTTATTCATTGCTATTTTCATTCAATCTTTCTTGCTCTCATTTATTCTGTTGATGTTTGGGTCTTATATAATTCAATTGATTGATCCATGTTTTACCCTTACATTTTTGGCGCCCACCGTGGGGCCTTTGCCCCTTTATCTCATCAAAATCTGAGCTTTTTTTTAAGGCAGGTTCCGTACAGGTCACGCAAAGTCACGCACAGGCTACTTCAGTGCATTCAAACACTTCTGCGGTGCATATATTCACTGTTACGGTGCTTCTATCATTTCTGCGCATCTGTGTATTTTTGCTGCGCTTTTGCGCACTGTTACGGCGCTTTTGATAATATTGCGCATATGTTCCTTTTTACAGCGCATATATACACTGTTACGGTGCTTTTCATAATATTGCGCATATGTTCCTTTTTACGACGCATATATACACTGTTACGGCGCATTCGTAATTGCTACGCATATGTTCATTTATACAGCACATTTGATCATAGTTACTGCGCATTTGTTACTTCTGCGCTTATGTGTATTCCTACTGCGCTTTTACACACTGTTGTGGCGCATTCATTATTGTTGCGCTTCTGTTGATTATATCTGCGCACTTAATCACTGAAGCTGCTCATTTGTAATAAGCAATAGTTCTAGTGCTTTTTTAGGAAAGTTTGCTAATGCTAACCTTTCCGCAGGTGTTTGCTGGAGCTGTTTTGCAGGATAGGCTCAGGTTTAGTTCCATATAGTTGCATTTAAATAGTTCACACTTCACTTTCCAAGGGATAGTAAAACTAATGTGCATTCAAATCCTCACCTAGCTCTAATTAGGAAAGAAGTAACTGGATCATTTGTTTCTTGCATTGCAACACTTTCCAAGTTATTGCTATCTGGGATTAAAACTGAACTCACCTTTGATTTTGGGGTTAAAATTGAACTACTGCTATCTCGTGAGACCAAAACTTCAAAGTTAACTATTTCATGCTACGAGGATTAAAACTGAACTCACCTTTGATTTTTGAGGTTAAAATTGAACTACTGCTATCTCGTGAGACCAAAAACTTCAAAGTTAACTATTTCGTGCTACACGGTTTAAAACTGAACTCACCATTGATTTCTGGGACTAAAACTCAACCAATGCTATCTTGCTAAAATCACTTCAAAGTTTTGTGTTTGAGTAGATTAGCCCATTCAGTTTTTCTAATTTTAAATAGGTTGGATTAATCAGTGTTTTCTGTGCTTGACGAATGACAATAGGTTTATGCTCTCCCCTTTTCTGGGTGATCAGAGTGCCAGACTTGTCATTCTCTTTGTTTAACCTTTAGGAGGGGCCTGCCCTTGGATGCACACTTGTCCAAGTGGGAACGTGGTGCAGGAGCACATTCTCTGTAGTGCAGGGTCATCTTTTCTTTTGTTGTCTCATAAGGCTCTTAAGCCATTTCATTTTGTAGTAAGGGTCAATTTGGTCCCATGAATGTAATTGTGCAAGGCACACATGTAGTTTTGCTTGTATGAAGGGTAAACCAACGGCTAACTGATTTGAAAATCAGTTTGCACGGTTGGAGGGGATAACTGCTGTCTCTACATCTTCTTTAGAGGCAGGTTGTATGTCACACGGAGCAGAGAGAGAAGTGTGTATTACAACAAGTTCTTTTTGATAACTGAATAAAGAGAGTTCTGGGTATGATCTGTGTTGATTTTCTTGGTTGTTCTTAGTGATTTGATATCTTTATCCTGATTTTGTAAATGGAACCCTAACCGGATGCTATCTGTCAATCCATAGTGACTCTGTAGTGTGCAGACGGTGTAAAACCCACGGTTCCACAGTGGCTGGTTCGTAACCTAGGAGTAGGGTTTTGATTCAGACATGGAGGCCCTTTCCTCTATCCACTGAAGCCCTGTATAGTATCAGTGTGATGGGGGAAAGAATTTTCACGTTTGTTGTTGTTAAATTCTTACCCAGGAAGCCAGCGAACTCAGTCAAGTTCGACTAGACATCGTCATGTGGCTAGTCGGGAAATCAGAGTGAAATTGGATAGTTTTGATGTGGGAATAGATTGCTACAAGTGATCGAGGGTTTGATATATGAAACGGCCAAATTCCATTGTTCGGTCGAAAGGAATTCTAGTTCGGCGCCTCAGAACAGTTGGAGATCCATCGGCGTGAAAGGCTCTCCGTCTTGTCGAAGATTGGTATAGTGTCAGAGACACATACCATTGTTATTCGCATCGGTGAGAGAAACGATATCGGGCTAAGGAAAATACACTTAGCCGACGGTATACAATTTCACCGATCGGTGAGACATCCTCGGAGTATCACCGATAAAGAGTATCGGCGTGAGGAACCTTGTCGGGGGAAGCCGAAGAAGTCACGGTGACCGTTAGAGTCCCGCCGATAGAAACTCATCGGAATGAGATGAACCATCGGGGCCGCGAACTGGAGTCTTACCGAAATGGAGGATCTAGCCGATGTGCCTGACGATATCGGCGAGAGACAAGGTGTCGGTATAGGTGAAAGAATCTTCGCCGAAGGAGGAAGTCTGGCCGACGAAGATTGGTCATCAGAGTGACGGAGTATATCGGCCTAAGAAATTTCTCGTGGTCTGATAGTATGAGGTGTTGCCGATAGGCAACGAACCATTACGGAGATATCGGTGAGAACTTGGCTGTCGGGATAAACGAATGAGGAATGACCGATAGCTCATGTCTTCCCGATAGAGAAGTCATTCTTGGCTTCGGTGAAACATTGGGAGACCTCTTGCCGATAGGGAAGATATAGTCAAATTTCATTCGCTTCTGCTGGCACTCTGCATCAAATTGGTATCAGAGCCAATATTCTGAATCACAGCCGTGTATGTCAGACAAAGAATTGGAGATAGAAACAGAGGCTAGCACAATGCCTCCCAAGACGATGAGTAAAGCAGCCATCCAGAAGATGGTGGAAGAAATGCTCGAAGAGAGACTGAAGGAAGAAAGATCCAAAGAGAAGGATGGAAGCACTTCTGAGTCAGAGGAGGATGAAGAAGGAGAAACTGGGGAGAATCCTCAAGGAGAAGGTATGACTGCTGATCAAAAGGCATTTCTGAACGCACTCAAGGGTCATGGAGATAGTGCTGATCCGAAAATGGATGTTCCCACGTTCAATGGGAAACTGGATGGAGATACTCTTGTGGACTGGATTGAAGCCATAAGTAATTACTTTGACTTCAAAGAGTATAGTGACAGTAAGAAAGTAAAGTTTGCAAAGACCAGACTGAGAGGTTCTGCATTGGTTTGGTGGAACTACACTCAATGTGAAAGGGAGAAGGTTGGAAAGAGTCCAATCACCAAGTGGAGCAGAATGGTGGCCATGCTGAGAGCCAAATTTCTACCATGTGATTATGATCTGCAGACTATCAGAAAGTTTAATCATCTTAGGCAGAAAGATATGGACGTGGCTACATACACTGAAGAATTCCACAGATTGAGCATGAGAGCCAATCACAGAGAAGAAGAAAAAGAGATGGTGGCCAGATACCTGGATGGACTGAGGTACAATATACAGGATGAGTTTAGTATGGTGGTTCCCAAGACTGTGGATGAATGTTTTCAGTTAGCCTCTAGGGCAGAGGATAAATCGAAAAGGAGAGGTGATCAAAATAACAGAGGAAGAGGTGGCAGGAACAATAGAGGAAGAGGTAATTTTGGCAGAGGACAGCCAAACAAAGGTGAAAGTTCAAGTCAACAAGAATCACGTTCTGATACAGAACAAAAAGGTGGTGGTTTCGAAGGTTGGAGAAGACCTAATGGTAGAGGAAGAGGTGGTGGTGCAGGCAGAGGACGTGGAGTCTTCACTGGAAGATGTTACAACTGCAATCAAGTAGGCCACACTGCAAGTAAGTGCCCTGAGAAGGCATCTAGCTCTCATGATGGTGGGAGAAGGAACCAACTATTGCAGGAGGATGATTGTCAAAGTGTAAACGCACCAATTGGTAGTGTTGCACCAGTGCTTGAAGGAGAGAATATGATTATCAAGAGGACCCTCGTGAAGATGCCATTGAAGCAGGAGCCCCCACAAAGGAAGAATCTCTTCAGAACCCAAGGAATAGCATATGGTAAGCTCTGTAAAATCATTGTTGATTTAGGTTCTACTGAAAATGTAGTGTCTACTAAAATGGTAGAAAAGTGTAAACTAAAAAGATTACCCCATCTTAATCCTCACAAAATATCTTGGTTGAATAAGAATCAGAACTATTTGGTGGAAGAACAAACTTGGGTAGACTTTGAACTAGGTGATTATAGGGATAAGGTGCTCTGTGAAATTATTCCTATGGATGCCTGTCACCTTCTTCTTGGACGACCTTGGCAGTATGATGTGAAGGCACAGCATGATGGTGAAAAGAATACATATATGATCACCAAGAATGGTAAGAAGTTTCAGATGGATCCCTTACCAGAGTAGGTTGGAGAGAAGAGCAATGACAACAGTGTCATGTTAGTGAGTGGCAAAGAGTTCCTACAACTCATGAAGGAGAAGGATACCCAAGGGTATGCACTGATGATGAAGCCTGTATCCAATCAGCAAAGCAAACAGCAGAAGGAGATTCCATTGGAAGTGCAACAATTACTGGATAAGTACCAAGATCTTGTGGTAGAGGATACTCCTAACTCCTTACCACCTATGAGGGACATAAGTCATCAGATTGACTTGATTCCTGGAGCCACATTACCCAACAAAGCTGCCTACAAGTTGACACCACAGCAGAATGAAGAAGTAGGTAGACAGATTCAAGAACTTTTGGAGAAAGGTTTGATTAGGAAAAGTCTTAGTCCATGTGCAGTCCCTAGTGTACTTGCTCCTAAGAAAGATGGCAAATGGAGATTATGCACAGATTCAAGGGCTATCAATAAGATCACCATAAGGTATAGATTTCCTATGCTAAGAATTGAGGATCTGTTGGACTATCTTGGTGGTTCATGTTACTATTCCAAGATTGATTTGAAATTTGGTTATCACCAGATCAGAATAAGGCAGGGAGATGAATGGAAGACTGCTTTCAAAACAAATGAAGGTCTCTATGAGTGGCTTGTCATGCCATTTGGTCTCAGTAATGCTCCAAGCACATTCATGCGGTTGATGAATGAGGTACTTGTAGAATTTATTGGAAAATTTGTTATTGTTTATCTTGATGACATATTGATTTTCAGCAGGACCAAAGAAGAGCATGTGAAGCATCTTGGACAGGTGTTAAAGAAACTGCATGAGAGTAAGTTGATGATCAACTTGGATAAATGTGATTTTATGAAAATTGAACTAGTGTATCTTGGATTTGTGATTTCCAATGGCTGTTTGAAAATGGATCCTACAAAAGTTGAGGCTATTCTCAATTGGCCTACTCCTAAGACAGTAGGAGATGTAAGAAGTTTTCATGGTTTGGCAACTTTTTACAGGAAGTTCATTAAAGGGTTCAGTCACATAAGTGCTCCTATTCTCTATACCATTAAGGGTGGAGTGAAGTGTAAATTTCAATGGACAAAACAAGCAGATGATAGTTTTGAACTGTTGAAACAGAAAGTGGCCGAGTTACCTACGTTGGTACTCCCTGATTTTGACAAAGTATTTTTTGTGGAATGTGATGCAAGCCAATAGGCTATAGGTGCTGTTCTTAGTCAGGAAGGACATCCAGTAGCATTCTTTTCAGAGAAGTTGAATGAGGCCAAACAGAGGTATTCTACCTATGACCTAGAGTTGTATGCAATGGTGCAAGCTCTAAAAAAATGTAGACATTATTTACTGCCAAAAGAGTTCATTGTTTTTACTGACAACCATGCTCTTAGCTTCCTAAATAGTCAAGAAAAGTTGAATCATAGGCACGTCAAGTGGATGGAACAATTGCAGGCCTATACCTTCACTATTAAGCATAAGAAAGGTGTTGCCAACAAAGTGGCAGATGCTTTGAGTAGAAGGATACTGGTCATACAGGAAGTACAAATGGAACATATGGGTCTAGAATGTCTGAAGGAGTTGTACAAGGATGATGCAGATTTCAAGGCTGCCTATGAAGTGTGTGCAAGTTTGGCTAACACTTTTCATGGTGAGTATTCTGATTTTGTGCTGCAAGAAGGGCTTCTATTTAAAGGTAGTTTGTTGTGTGTTCCTAAATGTTTAATGAGGGACAATATCATCAAGGAGAAGCACAATGGAGCCTTAGGACGACATTTTGGGTTGGACAAGACTTTGGAACAAGTCACTAGGTTCTATTATTGGCCCAAGGTATAGACAGATGTAAGGAGATATGTTGCAAGCTGTACCATATGTCAAAAGGCCAAGGGTATGTCTTCTAATGCTGGTTTGTACCAACCACTGCCCATTCCCACCAGACCTTGGGAAAGCATTAGTATGGACTTTGTGCTTGGTCTTCCTAGGATAGCAAGGGGTGTAGACAGTGTTTTTGTCATTGTGGATAGATTCAGTAAGATGGCTCATTTTGTGCCATGCAAATGCACAAATGATGCATCTCATATTGCTGGTCTCTTTTTCAGAGAGGTGGTCAGAATTCATGGTTTACCCCTATCAATTGTTACTGATAGAGACTCCAAATTTGTTGGTCATTTTTGGAGGACCCTATGGAGAAAATTGGGCACTCAGTTGTCTTTTTCATCAGCCTACCATCCCCAGACTGATGGTCAGACTGAGGTTGTTAATAGGTCCTTGGGAAACCTTTTGAGATGCCTTACCAAACAGCATGGATTGGCATGGGATTTAGTGATCAGTCAAGCTGAATATGCTTATAATGATTCAAGAAACAGAAGTACTGGGAAAAGCCCTTTTGAAATAGTTTATGGTTTCCACCCAAGAGGACCACTTGAACTCAAAGACCTCCAAGGATGGGATAAAAGGAGTGCTCTAGGAGAAGACTTTGCTGCTACCATGAAAACAGTACATGATCAGATCAAGCTTCAGTTGGAGAAAACTATCTCCAAGTACAAGGATAGGGCAGATTTGAAGTGAAGGGAGGTACAGTTCAAGGTAGGAGATTTGGTGATGGCCTACCTCAGAAAGGAAAGATTACCTAAGGGGCAACCAACCAAATTGTTGATGAAGAAGATAGGACCTTGTAAGGTCGTGCATAAATTTGGTCCAAATGCATATGAGATAGAATTACCATTTGGCCTTGGTATCTCTCCCATTTTCAATGTTACAGACCCGTTCCCTTTTAGACCTCCATTACATGCTGAAGATGGCTCAGATGCTGTGATTGAAGATGAAGACTGGATCAGAGATTTACCTCCAAGTAAGCCTTTGCAATTGGAATGCATTTTGGATTCCAAAATTGTCAAGAAGACAAGAAAAGGGGTATACAAAGACTACTTGGTCAAGTGGCAGGATCTTCCTAATTCAGAGGCAACCTGGATGAGTGAAGTAGATATTCTAAAGCATGGGAAGACACTTCAGCAGTTAGCAACTCAAGGGACTTGAGTTTTTTCCTGCAGGGGGAGTATGGTGCAGGAGCACATTCTCTGTAGTGCAGGGTCATCTTTTCTTTTGTTGTCTCATAAGGCTCTTAAGCCATTTCATTTTGTAATAAGGGTCAATTTGGTCCCATGAATGTAATTGTGCAAGGCACACATGTAGTTTTGCTTGTATGAAGGGTAAACCAACGGCTAACTGATTTGAAAATCAGTTTGCACAGTTGGAGGGGATAACTGCTGTCTCTACATCTTCTTTAGAGGCAAGTTGTATGTCACACGGAGCAGAGAGAGAAGTGTGTATTACAACAAGTTCTTTTTGATAACTGAATAAAGAGAGTTCTGGGTATGATCTGTGTTGATTTTCTTGGTTGTTCTTAGTGATTTGATATCTTTATCCTGATTTTGTAAATGGAACCCTAACCGGATGCTATCTGTCAATCCATAGTGACTCTGTAGTGTGCAGACGGTGTAAAACCCACGGTTCCACAGTGGCTGGTTCGTAACCTAGGAGTAGGGTTTTGATTCAGACATGGAGGCCCTTTCCTCTGTCCACTGAAGCCCTGTATAGTATCAGTGTGATGGGGGAAAGAATTTTCACGTTTGTTGTTGTTGAATTCTTACACAGGAAGCCAGCGAACTCAGTCAAGTTCGACTAGACATCGTCATGTAGCTAGTTGGGAAATCGGAGTGAAATTGGATAGTTTTGATATGGGAATAGATTGCTACAAGTGATCGAGGGTTTGATATATGAAACGGCCAAATTCCATTGTTCGATCGAAAGGAATTCTAGTTCGGCGCCTCAGAACAGTTGGAGATCCATCGGCGTGAAAGGCTCTCCGTCTTGTCGAAGATTGGTATAGTGTCGGAGACACATACCATTGTTATTCGCATCGGTGAGAGAAACGATATCGGGCTAAGGAAAATACACTTAGCCGACGGTATACAGTTTCACCGATCGGTGAGACATCCTCGGAGTATCGCCGATAAAGAGTATCGGCGTGAGGAACCTTGTCGGGGGAAGCCAAAGAAGTCACGGCGACCGTTAGAGTCCCGCCGATAGAAACTCATCGGAATGAGATGAACCATCGGGGCCGCAAACTGGAGTCTTACCGAAACGGAGGATCTGGCCGATGTGCTTGACGATATCGGCGAGAGACAAGGTGTCGGTATAGGTGAAAGAAGCTTCGCCGAAGGAGGAAGTCTGGCCGACGAAGATTGGTCATCGGAGTGACGGAGTATATCGGCCTAAGAAATTTCTCGTGGTCCGATAGTATGAGGTGTTGCCGATAGGCAACGAACCATTACGGAGATATCGGTGAGAACTTGGCCATCGGGATAAACGAATGAGGAATGACCGATAGCTCATGTCTTCCTGATAGAGAAGTCATTCTTGGCTTCGGTGAAACATTGGGAGACCTCTTTCCGATAGGGAAGATATAGTCAAATTTCATTTGCTTCTGCTGGCACTCTACATCAGAATGACCCTAAGTGGTAACAGGTTAACGCCAAGCCCTACCAAGCCACTTAAAATAAATTGTGTTTGAGGTGAAAACTTCCTGCAACAAGTGTTGTTATGTTACACCGACGGCCAACCTCCCCCAAAACCCTCTCAGGCGCAACCCTTTGAGGCTGGGAGACTCCATAACGGAGAGTAGTGCCGCCACATGTGTAACCACTTGAACGGTTGCCCGCATTAAATACCTCTTGTTCTAGTGGCCCAAATCCCTTATAATCCATTTCTCGCCTAGGTTTTTTTTGTGCTTGCTTTTGTTCAGTTTAGTCCAAAATAGAGTCAAAAAAACTACAAAAACAATGAAAAACTACAAAATATTCTTTGTGCTTGCTGTGTTTTCTTGCTGTTAATTCATAAAATCAGATCAGGAAGACCTTTTCTAGCTAAAAAATACCAAAAACAAGGGAAAAATCCAAAATTTTGCCAAAAATATCAGAGTTGCGCATATACTCTTTTCTGTTGCTCATTTGTAGCGACTTGCCATGCATACGTATCGACTTGCTGTGCATATACACTATTGTTGTGCATATACATACTATTGCTGCGCATTTGTACTTCACCAGAGCTGTGCATATACTGCGACTTACGACGCATTTGTTCATTCCTGCTGCGCATTTGTTTCGGTGCATATACAATAGTGAGCACTTGCCCTATTTTTGAGAAATTTTTTTCACCTATTTGGAGCACCCATTTCAGCCTAGTTTTACTTTCTGAGATCAAATTCAACCTTGTCATCAGTCTTCATCCGTTTCACCCAAATCTCTCTCTTTCGTCAATCATCCCATTCACTTTCTATCCCAACCCCTCTTGTCCCAAAGTCAGTTTAGCCCATACCAGTTCGACATAGATCCCTTTTCGTGTCATTAGTGAATTCACGTAAGCCTAGTAGGTCACAGTACCTTTGCTAGTAGTCTTGTTGAACGATTAGTCCATATATAGTAAGACGGGTATCAACTACCCTTACTAGTGGCTACCGTCTTGTGTCAACCATCTTACTTAAAGTCATTGAGTGAGAAAATCCTTTGTCCAAGTCGTATCCTAGGTATCCCATCCACTGCAGTCTCCGTCGGCACCTTACCAAAATTTCTAGTCCCAGTCCCCTCCATCCCGCGTCACCTTGCATGGTTCTTACTCGATCCCAGTACAACAAGCAAAAAGAAATGGCCGGCTCATCCAATCACCTCGTCACACCATGTGAGGGTGATGAAGAAATTTCTCATGAAGAATTAGTAGCGCACATCCAAGATAGAAAATTCCAACACCTGGTAGAGAAGGTGCTCCTTGAAGACCCCCATAAATACTTCCATCATCTTGCTAGTCTCGGAATCAAACTCCCTATAGACTTTGACATAACCTCCATCATGGAAAATGTAGACAATGATCCGGAGAGGAGGTGTGATGATCATGAGAGGGGCACGAATGACACAGTCCCACATGCAAATGAGAGAGATACAAATGACATAGTCCCCCATGCAAATGATAGAGGAAAGAAACCTATAGATCAAAATGCTCCTATGGAAGAAATGAGAAAATGATTTGAGAGCCTCACACAAGAAATATAGACCTTAAGACGGGTACAAGTACCAAGAACTACTCCTTAGAAGATATAGCACTGTACCCCTTTGACAAGAATTTGGTGATGAAGCCATTCCCCTATCAGTTCGGAGTGCCAAAGTTTGACAAATATAAAGGGAAGGGGGACCCTAGGGATCATATCAGGGAATTCACTGCAACATGTTTAGAAGTAGCTCACAATGAGACCTACTTGATGAGACCATTCCCAAGATCTTTAGGTGGTCAAGCTATGGAGTGGTTCTCGCGTCTCCCACCAGGAATCAGAACTTTTGATGAACTTGTCAATAAATTTATAACGCACTTCTCTTACAACATAGAACACGAGGTATCTATGCTAGATCTATGCAACACCAAACAAAAGAGTGGTGAGTCATTCGCCACCTTCTTACAACGATGGAGACAGCTAGCTAGTAAGTGTTCTTATGATATGCCTAAGAAGCAGCTATTGGAGATGTTTGTCCACAACCTAAACACTGATCTTAGCTATCAGATACAGATACAATGCCCTACATCATTCTCAAAAGTCATTGAAATGGACTTATTCATCGAAAAGGCTATGATCACTAAAGGACCTATCAAGATCTACAAGGACACACCTACTTCAAATTACACGACGGATAAGTCAAAGTTTTAGACCAAGAACAAGAATGTGGTCAATGATGGGGTAGTGGATGCCAAGGCGGCAGCTCCCAAGCAACAACCCATATTCAATCTAAAAGGAGAAACAAACAATGGTACAATCAACAAACCACCTTCTCGGTAGCCCAGACCTTGGTTCAATTCAAATCCAAGGAGAAAATTCACACCATTGGGTGAGTCTCAAGAGTCTGCTCTAAGGAAGTTGTTGGCAAACAACAAAATTTCTCTACCGCCAACAAGTGATTACGAGCCCATAGTCAAACCTCCCTACTGGAAGGACACAGACTATTGTGAATATCATCAGGGAAGGGGGCATACAACTAACAACTGCATCCGCCTCAAAAATGTCATCCAAGATGTACTAGATCAGAACCAGGGATGGACACAACAGCATACCTCCAACGAAACTCATGTAGCCTACAGAGATCCACTTTTGAATCACAACAGGCCATATAACTACAACAACAACAGAAATAACAGTAATGACAACAACAATAATTGCAATCGGCCAAATCAGAGCAGCGGGACTAGTAATGCCAACTATGCAAGTGTGCCATTTGACTACACCATAAAATGCATTTCTGAGCAAATCCCGCAGGTCAATGTCATCTCACCCAACCAATAACCAGGACCTAACAGAACTGGTTGTAGCATAATTACCCGCAGTGGTAAAGTCACGCTCAATACCGCCCCTCCAAGGTCGCCACCGTCTTCATCCAATTTCCGTCAGTATAATGTCATCGACCAGTTACAGAAAACTCCAGCTCACATCTCTATACTGGAGCTCTTGCGTCTATCTCCTTCTCATAAGGAGATTCTTGAGAAAGCCTTAGTGGAAACCACTGTCCCTACTAATTTAGCCCAAGAAAAGTTTTAGACCATGGTAGGCAATCTGACATCTTCCAACTCCATATCTTTCACTGAGCAAGATGACCTCTCTATCTCCCAACCTCATAACACCCCTCTGCACATTGTCGCATTCGTACACAAGCACCACATCAAGAGGGTTCTCATTGATGGAGGTGCTGGTTTAAATATTTGCACATTAAAGCTAGTCCTTGCACTGGGGTTCTCTGAATAGGCAGTTGATCCAAGGAGAAAAATTACCATCAAAGCATATGACGAGGAAGAAAGAACCACAAAGGGAATAGTTGTCCTACCCATTCAAGTGGGACCAGTAATAAAAGATGTGGTGTCTCAAGTCCTTGATCGGGAGCTTGCTTATAATATCCTACTTGGGAGACCATGGATTCACGCCATGAAGGCTGTCCCCTCAACCTATCATCAATGCATTAAGTTCCCTCACAATGGCACGCAAGTCACCATTCATGGAGACCCTGACCCCTACCAACATTGCAATTCTTTCCATGCAAAACCTGAGTGTGTCATACCCAACAATAGAGCATACATTTCCCCTACCCCGCCTACCCCGCAACAGGACCATACCACTGAAGCTTCCTCCTCAAGACCCAAAGCACAGAAAATCACCATAAAAGAAAGTGGAATGGGGGAATACTCCATTGAGCACAGCCTCAATCTTGCCAAGATGCCTTTGTCTCCTCGCTCTTTTGGCCAACCCAACTATCAACCCAAGCATTTTCCAAAGCCATCTGCTCCTCCCGTAGCTCCCGCAAATCCCTTTGTAAAATGGGGGACCTTATCTGATGAAACAGAGGAGCGAGATCTCCTGCAATGGCTTTATGCTGAAGAAGAAAACACACACCAAGATCCGCCTAGACTCCCAACAGAACTCTATGGGCGAGGTGAGACTATTTTGCACAGGATGGGGTACGAAGGACAAGGCCCCATCGGCCTCAGAAAAGAAGGAATCATTGAACCTATACAACCTTCTTCATCCTCTTCGGCTAGAAACACAAACGGCCTAGGATACAAAGACAAGGGTAAAGCCAAGGAAAATGCCTGTCTTGTAGAAACAATCCAAACACTCCAAGTGGACAGTGACATAGATTCAGATGATTCAAATGAGTATGAGTGGGACGAGCTAATAGAGCACTCCTACGATGACAAAGAGGTTGACACCATCCAAACACTTAGCCCCTACCATGAGGGACAAACGCAATGGGACAGACCACTGGAGTCTGATTTGCCCATCCCTGAGATTATGGCTTTCGAGGAAAGTTTAAATTCCATCGCAATAAACAACTTGGAGAAAAGTACCACCCGGAACACTACCCCCACCAATGCTCCTAACATTTCCATTCACACCATCAATGAATCAGGTCTATCATTTGACTCCCTTCCTCTCTTGCACCCTGAGCTTATTGACTGGGATCTGCAAGGAACTCCCCAACTAGATATATTCCAAAACGACGATGGTTACATCGATTATATGGAACTTAGGGACCACTTACCCAAGGGAGATCATAAAGCTGGTTTTGCTATCGAACTGAATACTGTGGCTTACTTCGGGGAGGGTGCCAAGCCTTCCAGTCACAAAAATATCAAGATCAAAAATAGATCTAACAGTGAAAACCGCCTTGCGGCAGTGTCGGATCATAAAATAGTAAAAAGAAAGGATGCATTCGAAGGTGAAAACCCAACTATGGCACCTGACAATGGAATACTTGACACTCTCCCTAGTGATATGTATCAGGAAAGGTCACATATTGTTGTGGAACCAACAGAGCCTGTGAATATTGGAACAGAAGAACAGCCCAAGATTATCCACTTTGCCAAATCTCTTACACCACCAAAGAAAACCAGGTTTGTACCGTTCTTCAAGCAGAAGAGAGGCAGCTTTGCTTGGTCGTATGCAGACATGCTAGATCTAGACCCAAACTTGATTCTACATCACCTGCCATTGGATCCAGGAGTGCCCATGGGGTACCTTTTGCTGGAATGTCATGCCATTTGGGCTAAAAAATGCAGATGCCACATATCAGCGAGCTATGACAACTATATTTCATGACATGATGCATGTAACTATGGAAGACTATGTTGATGATATCCTAGCAAAGTCTCTCACAAGGGATTCACACCTGGATGTATTAGAAAATTTTTTTCAAAGGTTAGACCAATTCCAAGTCAAGTTGAACCCAAAGAAATGTGTGTTTGGGGTAACTTCAGGCAAGCTGCTAGGCTTCATCATGTCAGCAAATGGAATAGAAGTAGACCCGACCAAGGTCAAAGCTATAGTGGATATGCCACCACCCAAGACTCTAACTCAGTTGAGATCCTTACAAGGCAAGCTGCAGGCCATCCGCAGATTCGTTTCACAACTGACAGACAAGTTCCAACCTTTCAGCCATCTCCTGCATAAGAACATTCCATTTAGGTGGGATGAGCGATGTGAAGAAGCATTCAACAAGCGAAAGGAGTACCTTATGAATCCACCCATTCTCATGCCTCTGATCCAAGGAAAACCTCTAATTCTCTACATATCTGCTACACCTACTGCTCTTGGGGCTCTTCTAGTGCAGCAAGATTACGAGAACGAGGAAAGAGTTGTTTACTACATCAGTCGAACCTTAGTGGGCTACGAGTTGCAATACTCACAAGTAGAAAGATCATGTCTCGCGGTAGTTTTTGCTTCACAAAAACTCTAGCATTACATGCTTGCACACCCAGTTAAGCTCATTGCAAAAATAGACCCATTGAAGTATCTTCTCAGCAAAGCTGCTCTCACAGGTCACCTAGCAAAGTGGGTAATGCTTCTCACTGAGTATGACATCGAATATGTGGACAGAAAAGCCATCAAGGGACAAATCATAGCTGACCAACTAGCAGATGCACTGGTACAAGACAACAAGCCCATGCAGTTTGAGTTTCCAGATGAGTCCTTATTCACTATATCAACATCTTCGTGGAAACTCTACTTCGATGGGTCTTACACAAACCATGGATCGGGGGCAGGCATCCTGTTCATAACTCCCCAAGGTGACACAATTCCAAAGTCTTACCATTTGTTATTTCCATGCACCAATAACATAGCAGAGTATGAAGCCTTGGTAATTGGTCTTAAGATGGCAACTGAGTGGAAAATCCAAGAACTACATGTCTACGGTGATTCTCAGTTTATAGTCAACTAGGTCAATGATGAGTATCAAACCAAAGATGAAAAGCTCATCCCCTACAAAAGAATGGTCGACGACTTCAAAGAACACTTTGGGACCATCTCCTTCGAGCAAATACCCAGGATTGAGAACAAAGCAGCAGATGCAATGGCTACCATAGCCTCTCTTCTAGAAATACCTGAAAATGAGTTACAGTATGAGTTCTTAGTGGAAACTATCCGGCAACCAGCTTATGATCTTCTTGAGACCCATTCCATATGCCTCCTAGTTGGATCTGATTCACCTTGGTACGGTAAGACTTACACTTACCTCAAGGACAACATCCTCCCACCTGACCTCTCTTCCAACCAAAAGCGAACTTTCATACGACAAACCTCTCGCTACACCATCATAGCCGATACCCTTTACCGACGTGGTCTGGATGGTACTTTACTCCGTTGTTTAGAACAAGAAGAATCCATAACTGCCTTGCGAGACGTACACGAAGGGATCTGTGGAACACACTCCAGTGGTCCTTCCTTAGCCAAGAAACTCATGCATTTGGGTTATTACTGGCCAAACATAGAAATGGATTCATACCAGTTCGTCAAAAAGTGCAAACAGTGCCAAATACACGGGAACCTGATCCATGCACCTGCTCAAGAATTGAGACCTTTAATGACACCCTGGCCCTTTTGCCAGTGGGGACTTGACCTTGTGGGAAAGATTCATCCACCCTCTTCCAATGGCCACAAATTCATCATAACCGCCACTGAGTATTTCACAAAGTGGATTGAGGCCGTTCCCCTAACCACCGTCACAGGCAAGCAAATTTCCTCTTTCATTTTGAATTACATTATCTGCAGATATGGCATTCCTTCATCTATTATTACGGATAATGGAAGACCATTCAAAAATCAGGATGTCCAAGAACTCTGTGAGCATTTCAAAATCCAACATCGTTTCTCCACTCCATACTACCCCCCAAGGTAATGGCCAAGCTGAGGCATCGAATAAAACCATTTTGAAAATCCTAAAGAAGACTGTCAATGAGGCTGGCCGTGATTGGCATGTCCAACTCAATCCCGCTCTGTGGGCCTACAGAACCAGTATACACACTCCCACAGGTGCTACACCCTACGCCCTTGTCTATGGTTCAGAAGCCATCCTCCCCATTGAGGTTGAACTACCATCTCTAAGGGTGTCATTGAAAGGTCTCATATTAGACGAAGAATACAGAGTCTCCAGGTTACAAGAACTAGAGCTGCTAGAAGAAAGGCGCTAGAAAGCCTTTGATCATCTCAAAGCATATCAACAGATGATGTCAAGAAGCTATAACCACAAGGTTTGCCCAAGATGCTTTAAGGTTGGGGACCTAGTTCTCAAAGAAAACCCTCTCAATCAACAAGACAGAGAAAAGAAAGGCAAGTTTGAACCTAACTGGCTTGGGCCCTATGTGATTGTAGCTGCTTACGGATTGGGGGCATATCAGTTGGCCACATCAGAGGGTGAGTTGTTCGATGATCCAATCAACAGCATGCACCTTCGCTGATTCTATACCTAGGAGAACCCCAATGTAAGGGGGCACAATAAAATCAAAAATCAAAAAATCAAAAAAGTAGAAAAGAGAAAATACAAAAAAATTAGAAAAAATAAAAAGCATACAAAAAAATCGTCCTTTGGTGAAAACTTGGCAAACAGGCACCTTGGATAGGTATCATGATGAAAACCTGGCAAATAGGCATCATGTTTACTTTCTAGCTTCTTGTACAAATAAAAGCAAGTGATGAAAACTTGGTAAACAGGCATTACTTGTGATAAACCGCCTTCTACATCTTTGGGAATCTAATCACCCTGAGTCCATTCTTCCTTCGCTCATTTCCCATTTGACCCATATCTGTCCCACAATAAGCACTTAACAGTTACCTATCATGGCTTGATACTCTCCTTGTGGCCTTGTCAACCAAGGTTTTGTCCCATACTGTCTCCTCAATGTGAGCCTAGTAGAGTGTCCTTCGTCAGTGTCCATGGTCCAAGTCCATGAACTACGTTGCCTCTGCGCCGTCACGTAGGCAAGGCCATTATTCTAATGCACCCCCAAGGCTTCCTTTTCTCCCATTCGCCCCCTTTCTTGTCTTCTTTCTTGTCATTTTTCTTCTAGTCCATCCATGGTCCATTAGGGTTTACCCCAAACTACGTTGCCTCTGTGTCATCACGTAGGCAAGGCCATTTAGCAATGCGCCCCCGGGGCACTAGGTCAGTCCCTTAGGGTCCGTCTCCCCAATAAGGATTGTGCAATCTTCTCATCAAACAAGCAAAACCCGTGCTTCCAGCAGAAATCTTGACTATGAGCACTTTAACCTATCCAATGCAAAGCAAATACCCAAGGTCTTCTAAATGATTTTATTCAACTTACAACAAGAAATAAACACATCTAATGGCAAGAATGTTTTGTGGATTGGAACCAGGGTTAGGTTACAGAGTCTTGATGTTTGTCATCATGTCTTTCTATGCTACTCAAGGATGCCAAACGCTAGAGATGCTATGATGGGGGCATGATTATTTTCTTTGTTTGTTGTTTGTGGATTAAACTTTAGTAATGTGAAGCCTTGTCTAAAGACATGATCGGCAAAAGATCATCGAGGACATCAAAGGTCTAACATGAACGAGGGCAATCCTTGTTTGTTGAAACGCAAGAAGTACTCAGGTCATCTAGATTCAATTTTGACTAGATGCTTGTATTCACTTGCTAAATCAAAATCCATGTAAGTCATACTCAGGTCATCTCGGTTCAATTATACCTAGATGCTTGTATTCACTTACAACATTTCAGAAAATGTACCAAAAACAAAATACCCAATGATGAAATAAAGCACTCTAAAAGCAAACCATCCATCCTATCTCCATATACACATCCATGCATTCATATCCCATACAATCCTCATTACATGAACTATGCAGAGTAATAATGTCAAATGAAGTTTCTAAGTCATTCTGTCAAAACCATTCTTCTATCTATCATCATGTCATTCTTGTGTCGATAGAGTACATTTGGACATCACAAAAACAAAGCATATAGGTGCATATCGTATCACATGTAGAGATAGTCATGAACATGAGTAAGTCAGTAGCATACATAACCCAATGCATTAGGTCATCCATACATCAGCATCACATCACATCTTAAAGCACAGAAAATCAAAAACATAGCTGAGTGCATCATATACAAAGTTGCATCATCACATAGTAATCATGTTACATTTGCATACATTCGACACAGTAGATCATATAGACATCCCATAGCATCATATACAAAGTTGCATTATCACATAGAAATCATGTTGCATTTACATACATTCGAAACATAAGATCATATAGACATCACATAGCATCATATCAAAAACCATCTCATACAACATCAAATAGCACATCTAAGTCTACACATACATCACATCATACAATAGAAGTAAATCATCATCTCATAACATATGCAATAGATACAAAGTTGCATCATCATATATACTATCATAAAAGAGGTCCAAATGTACAATATCACCGTCTCTCTCTGAATCAAAGTGTCATATACAATATAAATCCAAAAGGATGGTGATACATGTCCCAAAATTGAGCAAAATCTGGTGGAAGTCTATCCCTGCTGCTGTGGGCCACCACTGCCAACTCCTGACTGCTGGGGACCCATCACGGAAGCCCCTGACTATGATGGACCTGCTCTATGAGTAGCCCCAGACTGACTCCTGAAGCTCCCAGCCCTCTGACTCGATGACACGGCACCATGGTATAAACCCCGGTAGTACTGTGCATGTGCCTGCGCTTTGGCAAGCTCTGCTTGTACCTGTGCCAACTGCATCTGCAACTAGCCTACATGTGCCTGTGCCTGCTGCACCTGCCCAACCAAAAAGGAGCTCACTGCATCTATCCCCATGGCAGCCACAATAGTGTCCTGCTCTACATGGATAATGTGTACCCGTGCATCCGCCATATCTCTCTCACGGGTCAGCCCAGCGATCACTGCTGCATCCATCTCTCACCTGCCATCGGCCCTCCTCAGCTGTGCCTGTAGCTCTCATACCTGTCCCCTTAGGCTGGCTATAGCCCTCTCATGCACCTCTGCCTGTACTGGCCCCTGTGCTGCCTCTGCGTGTCCTGGCCCCTGTGCTGCCTCTGCTTGTCCTAGCCCCTGTGGCTGGGGCACCTGTTGCTGTGGTACCTGCTGGGGTGGCGGCATCTGTGCCTACTGAGGTATCTGCTATTGTGCCACCTGTCCTAGCACTACCTGCTCGGCCTGAACCACCCTCCTCCGCTGTCTCGGCCTCTCTCCAGCTCTACCAACCCGTCCTCCTCGACCCCATCCTCCTCTAACTTCCCTCCGACCTGGGCCAACCTGTCCCTCCTCCTCTAAGTCTGCATTGTCAATACGAGGCACCAGCATGCCAGGTCCTAAATACCTAGGGAAAGGATGGGCAGTCATCCAATCCTAATAGTCCTATGTCACCCCGGCGTCAGCTATCTCTGTCCTCATGTCCCACGCCACATAGGGAGTCTGCTGGAACTCTACTAGGGCCTCCTCATATGAAGCCATCGGCCCCCATCAGACCCTCTCTACATGTGTCTGCGTAAATAGCACCTGTCCCTGTGGCATACCTTGCCTCCTGCCAAACTATCGCAGCACCCGGCCCACCATTTGTCTCTCTAGTATATGCCGTGTCCGGCCTATCAGCCACCTCGTCTAAAAACAATATGGCAGCTCGTCTCCCTCATCATCCCATGGCTCACAATCCAGATATGGTCGCCAGACGACCACATCTATGCCATCCAATGTATGCCTCCAGTACTCCAACTTCCCCAGCCTGTGCTAGGAAATCACTCCTGCGTAGCCATAACTGTATGGCTCTCCTCGCTGCCTCGCAAAGACACATATCAGCCTAGTCACCGCTATGTGCTCCCACAGCCAGAATTGTAGCAATAATACCCCAGCCGATAGACTCGTGTTGCGGTGATACACCACCTGGTGCATATCATGGTACAAATGGGCTAGTACGCAGACTCCCTAGGCATATCGAGTGCCCTCCATCAGCATCCACTCCATAATCCTACCCCATCCAATGGGGAACCCATGCGATCTCCTATCGGGGCATACAACGCCCCCGATCAATCTAGCCACAATCCCCAGGAAGTAGTCATAACAATCGTGTATATCATGCCATGGGATGACCTGTCCAACCAGCTCGGGATCATCAAGCACTCACCTACACTCGGCGAGTCCCACATCCCGCTGCGTGTCATACTCTACTAACTCACCAACAACAGGTAAGTGCAGTATCCGGTAGACGTCCTCTAATGTCACAGTCATCTCTCCAGTAGGAAAGTGGAAGGTCCCATCCTCACTGTGGAATCTCTCCACAGCAGCTGTCAACAATCCCCGGTTCACCCGCACCTCAGGCATGAAGCAAACATAGTCCAAACCCATGGCACCAAGTGCCACTCTATCGATCTCTATCAGCATGTACCTCTACAATAGGGGCATGGGAAACATCTCCCTCGACTGCAGTGTGTCTCAAATATCCTCCTGCAGGTAAGCAAAGCTAGGCGTCAGTCCAAAGCGGCATATGCCATACTCAACATATCTACTGAACTATATCAACTAAACTTAGCATTTCAAATTGATCAAAACAGCACACTACATCTCTTGACTAGATTCCTACAATCTTGGAGATAGCTCATCGATTCCTGCATCAAACAGGACGCTAATCGAATCAATTTGGCTAAGTAAATTGGCTATCCAAGGCACATGCGCCACTACAGGTGGTAAAAGCACCATTTCTTGATATATGCACCACTAAAATCAGCATATGCGCCGCCTAAACACAGATGCGTCGCTACATATCGTATATGCGCAGTTTCAGTACATGCGCCGCAACATTCGGCATATGCGCCGCCATATAATGGAAGCGCCGCTAAAATCAGCATATGCGCGGCTTTCACATAAGCGCTGCTACATTAAACCTATGCGCTGCCTAAATACACAAGCGCAACTTAACTACAAAAGCGCCGCTACAATGCACATATACGCCATTTTAACATATGCGCCGCCAAATTTGGTATATGTGCGGCGAAACTATGAAAGCGCCGCTTCGCGTAGCATATGCGCTGTTCTGCATTTCAGCACATATGTTTGACCTATTTTCTACATGCATTTATGACACCCTAATTTGACCCTAGGAGAAATTTTTCGAAGCACATACTAGGGGTCCTGCCACTGTTGGCCGCCCAAATCGACGGACTCGCTCGAATCGATGCTCCTCGCGTGGAATGTCTGCTACTCTGGCTATCATGCTGCTCCAAGTTTGCTCTAAGCTCTCTCTATCCAATCCAGATCAAACAAGTGTACAAATGACTATTCTTGTGGACCCAGCGCCTATTTATAGCCTTCAAACCCTAATTCTGGCTAGGTGATGACTGTGACTACTTCCCGTGCCTGTTTTTCCTCCTGTTTTCTTCCCGTTTCCTTGAAACGCGTCCCTTTTCCTCCAACCTATTCTAACCCCTTCGTCTTCGTGAGATTGTCCGTCTCTGATTCTTTCACCCTTTTTCCGTCCAATCTCCCGAGGGGGCATCTTGTCATCAAACTTGTACTAGGGGCAAACTGGGGCATGTATCACTGTCAGACTATCGACTTCTTTGAAGCAACGCTGTAAATTGCATCACATCAAAGAGGGGCAAAATGTATACGTCTAAAAATGGCACGATTCACTCTAAATAAATATTCTAAATATTTATTCCATTCTTCTACCAATTAAATAAATATTCTAAATTTATTTAATCCATTCACTATTCCATAATTAAATAAATTCAATTTATTTAATTCAAATTCTTCTAAAATGTCTCACACAATTAAATAATCATAAATTATTTAATTAATCCAAATTCCTCTATCCTAAAGTCCTAATTCCATAAATCCACCTCACCTTTTCCACCTCACCATGTTGCACATGTAATTAAATATATTTAATATTTAATTACCTTATTTTCCCTCACCCACATGGCCTATTTCTTCTCAAATCAGAAGTTAGTTAACTAACCAATCAAAAGTGTTAACTAACCTGTCAATTGAGTTAATCCCTCAATCAATTCAGTCAGTTCCATAATTCATTCTTCTAACTGATCAATCAAGTCTGTTAACTGTTCAGTCAATGGAGATAACTCTCCAATCAATTTTGTCACATCCCCTCTTTCATGATGGAGCTGAGACACTTGTCATATTCCTACTAGTTGCACATTCATCAACCATCCTCAGCCGTTGATCTCCATATCTCCTCTCAACCATCGATCCTCATTCTTCTGAGTCTATAAAAGAAGCTTCATCCCTCCATTCTATTCATCCAGGCTATTTGTAATGTTACTCTACAGAAATTCACCAACGCGCCTTTGGCACCCTCTTACCATTCACTAGCTTGAGATCACATATTTGCTTTGAAGCACATCTTCATTGCATATCACAACAGCCATTTACCATCGACATCCTTGAACACAGCTAAAAGAGTGCACTCTCTGAGGGCCTACTTCATCAGCAGAAGGACAGTTGTAATAGGCGAACAACAGAAGCGTTGATTCAAGGAAGGTTTGCTTTGTGTTATTCATTGCTATTTTCATTCAATCTTTCTTGCTCTCATTTATTCTGTTGATGTTTAGGTCTTATATAATTCAATTGATTGATCCACGTTTTACCCTTACATGAACTTTTAGAAAACTTATGATTTTAGAGCATTCAAGATATTCATTGTTGCAAAGCAGAATATTGTTGTTGTGTTTGTGATTGCAGATTTAGCTTCATCTTCTCATGTATTGAAAGATTTTCATCTACATGTGAGCTACACCTCTGAGGTGATATCTATTTGTGTTTTCAATCATTTATCAATTTGTTTTTGCCTCTATCCCACAGGGATACACACTCTTTTATCTGATAACGGTGTTTAGAAGATTTGAATGTCCTTTCAGGGCTTGACTAAGGCAAGCTCATAAACATCACAACCCCCAACCACACTCCCTGTGATTGCAGGTGATAAGTGTCATATATGACGGAGTGGAGTTGTAGGGAATAGTGACAAAGTGTGTAGATTCCAGATCTCTGAAGAAAAGCACTGCTTGGACTTGGGCACCTTATACCAAATCCCTCCAGATCTCTCACACATAAATCTCTAGGACAACGGAAGCAAGTTGTAGACATCTTCCGAGATTATCAACAGAAAACTGCACCTTGGGCTTGGGCGCCTGCTCTTTAACCCCCAACTTTTCCACATATGAAATCTCAAAACCTAGTATGTATCTACTCTAAATTTTACATCTATGTCTATGATCATTTGTCTAATTTCTCTGTTTGCTTAAGATTTTGAATAATTAGGGTTTTTAGCATAATTAGGCTTAATCTTGAACATATTAATCAGCAAATTCCAAGCTTCCACATCGTTACTGTTGGCAAGAGACACTGTGTGGCTTCATGAATGTTGTCATTGATGGCAACAAAGTCCTTCCCACACATCCATAGGACATGGTATGTCTATACCGAAAGATAGATTGAAGAGTATCTTGGTCTGGTAAGCAAGAACAGAGCATGCAGCAAGGTCTGACAATCAGGTCCGGATCTCTCAGAGGAAGTATCTCAGAAAAGTGTGGACTTGGGGAAATCAAGAGGAGTATCATGACTGATATATTCCAAAGATTGAGCCTCTGGTGATGAAAGATTGAAAAGTTATAGGCACCTGAGTATTGGGTTCCTGTTTGGCAGAGTAGACTGAGGAAGACCTAACCGGCAGAGCATCAAACCTTAATTCGGATGAGATATTGATGGTGATCAAGATTCTTGAGGTATCATTCATGATTCACTGACATGATTTATGACTTCTATAACTATCCTTTTGATACGTATCACTTAGTAAGCAAGGATTCAGCCGACAGACCAAAGTTTGGGAAGATATTAAGTATTATGGATGCCGACTAGAAAGTGGATGAAATCCTTGGTACGGATATATATACCAGATTGATTTTGGTATGAAGGTGTGTATGGTGTATTGGGAAGTGTGAAGAAAAGCAGAGAGCAGTGTGGAAGCAGTAATACATGTCTGGTATGTGACAGGACAGCAGCACCAAAGAAGAGGAAGAATGAAGTGTAGTAGATCAGTGTATTGAGCCTAACCGAACTGAACGTCAACATATGTGGATGATTCTCATCAGTTCAAGTATCTTGTACCTTTGATTTGTACCTTGTAGACAGTGAGTCTCTTGTAGGCAGTGAGCCTCTTGTGAGCAGTGTGCTCGGGTAGTGAGCCCTAATTGGCAAGTGCCATTTGTACTTCTATTCTTTTAACAGAGAATACAATCTTAGGTTAGTCACCTGTGGTTTTTCCCTTAACAGGGTTTTCCAC
Organism: Cunninghamia lanceolata; assembly: GCA_027924645.1. Classification (NCBI taxonomy): domain Eukaryota; kingdom Viridiplantae; phylum Streptophyta; class Pinopsida; order Cupressales; family Cupressaceae; genus Cunninghamia; species Cunninghamia lanceolata. The sequence continues at coordinate 14,407,406 of BSBN01000194.1, read as the reverse complement.
ATCAAAATCATTGTGTTATGTGTAGTGATTTTGTTTCTGCTTTCATGGTTATGGATGCTTATTTGTTTTGATGTTGCACTAGTTATTAAAGAAGAACAAAAAGTTAAATTAATTAAGATAACTGATTCACCCCCCCTCTCAGTTATCAACAATTGGTATTAGAGCCAAGTTCCTCCAAACAGAGCCTAACATCTTGAGGAAGATCTGGGAATTCAAATGGATATGTATGGTATGAGGGAACAACTTCAGTCTGCCCTTGATGATCTTGAGCAATCTCACTCTGAAATCAATAATTTGAGAGAAAGACTTAAATAAGCTAATGATTTCATAAATGAATTAAAGAAGAAACTGAGTATCTCTATGAAAAAGAGAAAGGAACTTCTTCACCAATTAGCAAGTTAAAGTGAAGCCAATGATACTAATGAAGATCTAAATGAGAAGAACAAATTGTGTGAGAAGCTATCAAAAGAGGTCATTATGGTAAGACATGAAATGGAATCAGGAGTTATGAAATTCACCCAAGAAATTGAAGAGAAAAGAAAGACTGAAGATAATCTAAAACAATCTCTCAAGGAGAAGTCAGAAGACTGCCACAAAATGGATAGAATAATCAGGCATTTGGAATTTGATCTTGAAGAAGCTAGAGATAATGAAGAACAACTTGAGAATCAGATTGTCACTCTAAAAAAAGATCTTCAAACAGCAAATGAATACAAAGAGAAATTCAAGATAAGCTCTGCTCGGCTTGAAGTTCTTCTTGAAAGCAAGAGAGTAGATGACAAGCAAGGCTTGGGGTATGAGAAAGGTGAAAGCTCAAGATCTGGTCAGAAGAACTTTGGATCAGGAAATCCAAGGAACAAGCCTAGAAGACCTTCGATAAGGCAACCAAATGCTCAAAGATATCCATCCTTCAATGGTTACTGCCACAATTGCAGTAACTTTGGTCATAAAGCAAATCAGTGTAGAAGAAGAATGAGTCAGACTAATTCATCCTTCTCCGGACAGTGTTTTAATTGCAAAAGGTATGGTCACAAATCTCATGAGTGTAGAAATATGCAAATGAACAATTCATTCAATGGTAGATGCTTTGCATGCAATAAAATGGGACATATGGCTAATCAATGCAGATCTAGAGGATACCAGTCAAATATGCAAAGAAATATTGTTTTCTCCAATTGCAATAGATCCGGTCATATTGCCAAATTCTGTAGAAATAAGAATCAGGACAAAAAGGGTCCCGTGCATCATAATCAAAACCAAGACAAAGGAAAAGGAAAAGTGAATGCGGGTAAAATTCAAAGGGAGATGAACAAGATTTGGGTGAAGAGGAGTATAGAAAATGTTGAGGATGGATCTGCACCAAAATCTGGTGCTGATATTCCTTCCAGAAACTAAATAAATGAGCTCTGGCTTAGGGGGAGTCACAAAAGAAAACAAGTTCCCCTAGCCAGTCAATTGGTGCCTAAAATTTGCACATGGAAAGTTGCGGATTAAAGGGTTCTCAGAGAAACATCTAAATAAGCCTTGGTAAAGATATGGAAGATCCGTAAGAAATTTTAAAGAGGTTAATCTTCCAAGATTGATCCAGTTTAACAGTCATCCGATAAGAATAGGATTTTCACAGTGAGATCCGGTATAATTCAAATTTGAGGTATCTTGATCTACGGATAAATGAAATGATTGGAGAAAGGTAGATAGATTGCTAATATTCATTGAGAATAACTCTAAGTGCATCTCAGTAATCTAGAAAAATCTCTCAGGACAAGGAGAACAGAGCAACCGGAACAACTTAAGTTGTGCATTTATTACAATGTGAAATTAGGGTTTGTGTAGAAATATAAGGGTTCCCTTGCTCATCATTTGTTAATTTACATTTGAGAAGAAGAGAGAAGGAGCTCTGCAACAAGTTGTCTCAAGCCTCTCAAAGATCAACCATAGAAATTGATTTATCCAGCAATTCAATCTAGCTCATTTCATGAACCCTAAAAGCGTAAAAGGTATTTTCCGCTCTTGAAAACCTCTCTCTGAATCTTTTGAAAGATGGCTACTCTGAATGTTGTGAAGATCACTGATAGGCCGTGACCTAAATTCAAGAAACATCCCTACAAACCCCTAGAAGTTGATCCCCTAGGTGCATTTTCTAGCATTCCGCATGGGGTTTTACATGTAGAAGATGTTAGGGCATATATTCATGCAAACATTGAGGAATTTAGGGAATCCAAGCTAATGGATATCTATCACAATTAGTTAATAGATGATTCATTTGAACTCAAACCTCAGTACAAGGCTATCCGGGACAAACATTTTGGGCATTACATCCATTTCCCCTGTTTTGCAAAAGATGAATGGGTCTGGTATGTTCTGAGTAGGATGCATGACAACTTTATGTGGTTGATGAGACCAGTCAAGATAACCAAGGATTCCATTAGGGAAATTATCGAATTGCACTCATCCGGTGGATTACCTGCTCTCAAATCCGTCTAGAATCAGACAGTGAGTGAGGCAACAAGATCAAAATTTGACAAGAGAGCAATGACAATTAAAGATATCATTGATCCAGATATCAAGTTTGCCTCCATGATAATTAGTTACAAGATATATCACTCCAGAAGGGAAAATTCAATACCCGAAACTACAATTTACATTGCTTATTAGATGCTAAGAGAAAATACCGACTATGATCTTTGTGAACTTCTCCTGAATCAACTGTTAGAGAGTTTGCAAAAAATAAAGAAAGATAAAAAGAATTCATTCAAATATGGTGGCCTGATATTATGTTTATTCTTTTACTTTATGAATGAGCTTCCCGGATCCAGTGGTTGGATATGGCAAAATGACAGACCAGTAGCCATACAAATCAAAGATTATCTACATGGAATTGGTGATGCCAAGGCATAGAATGCAGCACTCTGGGGCTACTTCAAAAACTTTTAGAGTATGATGCAAGCCAGAGAGAGAATCCCCCAATCTCTAGTTGAAAAGTATAAGGATACAGTATGCTTTATGGTAGAAACTAATCAATGCCTAATGGAGGCAATGGAGCCAAGGATAGTCTAGATCATGCCAATGGGATATGAAGTTGATGAGAAAATTCTAGAGCTGCATATTCAACACTTGCTGATTCAGCCCAAGGACCTTGAGGCAGAAAGGTTTGGAACCTTTGAAGAGCTGAGTGTGAAGATTCATGTTGAACTAAGACAGCCTGAGATCAAGAGAAAAGTGAGAAGGGAAGCAGAAGAATTCGCCAAGAGGCATGGAATTTCAAAGGAGGTAGTTAATGCCAATAGAGAGAAGATGGAAAAGGCAGAGAAAGAAAGGTAAGAAACTGAGAAAGAAAGTGCTCCTGTGCAAGCCCCTTCCCAAACCAGATCCTCCAAGAGCTTTGCACCTGCCACCTCTAAGAGCCAAAAGGCATCAAAATCGGAAGTCAGAACATCCGGAAAGGGAGAAAAGAGAACTAAGACAAAGGTCACAAGGTCTTACACCAGTCAAAAGGATGATGAAGAAACTGAGTCTAATGAGTAGGTCAAGAAAATGAAGAAGAAGAAGAAGAAAGCATCCAGTGAACCCTCTACCAGTCTTAACAAGGAAGAAGAGGTAGAAGAATTCGTTGAAAGGCCTACTCTCTGCATTGATGATATCATCAAATCAGTTACTGTGGATGGGAACCTGCAACCAATGGTTGAATTTTATGATGAATATGGTGAAGCTGATCAGAAGATATTGCAAGATGCCACAGTCAGGTATCTAAACATCTACAACAAAGCATTCATTGAAATTATATCTCTGATTCCCAAAAGCTTAGAGAAGGAACTTGAAATCAGAAAGAACAATGCCCAAGCAAAAGAACTAGAAATATGGGAGCAGATTGCTATAAAACTCTATCCTTCCATTACCCCTAAACAAATAAACATGATCTTCAAGGATTGCAAGGATGAGTTCCAGAGCAAAGCCAGAATGAACAAGCTCATGCTCAGAGAAACTGATCAAGTGGCAAAAGAAACTGAAGACATCCTTAGAAATGCATACAAAAGATTCAACATTCCTGTCATAGAGGACTTAGGTGATCCTGGAGAGAAAACTACAGAAGAATCAAAGGAGGAAGGTGAGGAGAAAACTAAGGATCTAGATTCCTCTGCTCCAGAAGAGGAAGTCCATGAAGAAGCAAACATCTCTCCTTTGGTTTCCCCAGTAGACCCCAGCTCTAAAGGAGAAGAAAGAATAGAAGAGAAAATCAGTCAAGAAGAAGAGATAAAGGGAGGAGAAGATCAAACAGAGAAGATCCCAGGAGATAGTTTTGAGACTGCAAAAGGAAAGAAGACTGTCTCCGGCAAGAGACACTGCAGAAGCAGTCAAAGAATTCTTGACAAAAGAAATGATGGAATTAGATGAACCAGAGCTACTTCAAGGGCCATTCAATTTTGATTCCCTCTCTTCAATCTAGACAATGAAGATAGCATCATTTGCTCATGCAAAGGAAAAAGAAAAACTTTTAAAGTCTCACATGGAAGACTGTGAGCTAATAGAGATCGCATCCGAAGCATTGGAGAAAATCATGCCATCCTTCCAGAAGGATCTTTCAGCCTCCTCATCTGGTAATCTAAAATCTCTTGTAAATTCTATCAATACACATTTTGATTCCCTAGAGAAGTCAGCTGAAGAAAAGGTTCGGAAGGAGTTTTTGGGAAAAAGATTCTCCGAGATACAAGGATTTATAACCAATGATAGGAGAAATATGGATATTGGGATAAAGATCTTAGAAAATGCTCTTAAATATGGCGGAGAAGTATATAAATTTTGTTTGTCCTGGTCTAAAGTGACAAGGGATATTGAGAAGAAAATGAAAGAACAAGAGGATAAACTGTCAAGCTTCTCTCAGAATTTTGATCCTCTCACCACATCCATAATAAACCAGGAATGTCAGACTATTGCAATCATAAATGAGATAAAGAATCTTGAGAAGGAGTGGAAGAACATAATAAGTAGGATGGGTGAACTTAGAGGGATGATTATCCCTAAATTAGAGGCCATGCATGAGGCCCTAACTGATGCTCAGACCACACCCTGGACCAGTGATCCGACAGATCTAAAGAGGGCAGAAGCTTTTGCATTCCTGTTGAGTGGCCACATCTCAATTTTGGACAGGATGAAGCAGAGTTGGGCAACAGAATTTGTCCAGTTAAAGACAACTTTTGCAGATATACTTCAGTATATGTAAGTATGTAATGTATATATATTTATGCGGCCAAGTATAGATTGTTTTTGGAAATTTTGGTATGCGGATCCTACCCTTTGCCATTGATGTCAAAGGGGGAGCGAGGAGAAGTGAAAAATGTGGAATCTAGCTAAGGGGGATCTCTGGAAAAGTGTACATTAGAACAGAGCATCAGCCAAGGGGGAGTGTAGTGTGACACTTAGTCATTTTTCACTAAGTGTTGCCATCAATGCCAAAGGGGGAGATTGTTGGCAAGAGACACTGTGTGGCTTCATGAATGTTGTCATTGATGACAACAAAGTCCTTCCCACACATCTGCAGGACATGGTATGTCTATACCGGAAGATAGATTGAAGAGTATCTTGGTCCGGTAAGCAAGAACAGAGCATGCAGCAAGGTCCGACAATCAAGTCTGGATCTCTCAGAGGAAGTATCTCAGCAAAGTACGGACTTGGGGAAGTCAAGAAGAGTATCATGACTGATATATTCCAGAGATTGAGCCTCTAGTGATGAAAGAGTGAAAAGTTATAGGCACCTAAGTATTGGTTTCCTGTTTAGCAAAGTAGACTGAGGAAGACCTGACCGGCAGAGCATCAGACCTTAATCCGGATGAGATATTGATGGTGATCAAGCTTCTTGAGGTATCATTCATGATTGGCTGACATGATTGATGACTTCTATAACTATCCTTTTGATACGCATCACTTAGTAAGCAAGGATTCAGCCGACAGACCAAAGTTTGGGAAGATATTAAGTATTATGGATGCCGACTAGAAAGTGGAAGAAATCCTTGGTGCGGATATATATACCAGATTGATTTCAGTATGAAGGTGTGTGTGGTGTATTAGGAAGTGCGAAGAAAAGCAGAGAGCAGTGTGGAAGCAGTAATACATGTCCAGTATGTGACAGGACAACAGCACCAAAGAAGAGGAAGAATGAAGTGCAGTAGATCAGTGTATTGAGCCTAACCGGAACTGAACCTCAACATATGTGGATGCTTCTCATCAGTTCAAGTATCTTGTACCTTTCATTTGTACCTTGTAGACAATGAGTCTCTTGTAGGTAGTGAACCTCTTGTGAGCAGTGTGCTCGGGCAGTGAGCCCTAATTAGCAAGTGCCATTTGTACTTCTTTTCTTTTAATAGAGAATACAATCTTGGGTTAGTCACCCCGTGGTTTCTCCCTTAACAGGGTTTTCCATGTCAAAATCATTGTGTTATGTGTAATGATTCTGTTTTTGTTTTCATGGTTATGGATGCTTATTTGTTTTGATGCTACACTAGTTATTAAAGAAGAACAAAAAGTTAAATTAATTAAGATAACTGATTCACCCCCCTCTCAGTTATCAATAGTTACAAGTGACCATCAACCTGTAGGTAAATCCTCTTGCAAAAGTTGTGATTCAACTCAGTTAAATGTCCTTGAATGTTTGTAGTGAAAGGAGGATCTAACTATAAAACCCTATTCTCTCTTTTCCTATTAAATAGGGTAGAACAAACTGGTTTTCTTGGTGGTAGATACATTTTGGATAATCTAATTTTAGCCTGGGAGACTTGTGAATGGGTCCAACAATCAGGGCAAGATGCTCTATTAATCAAACTTGATTTTGATAAGGCATATGATAGAATTCGATGGAGCTTTATTCTTAAGATGTTGTAATGGTTGGGATTTGGTCCCAAAATCAGATCACATATTCAAATGTTATTTAATGATGCAAGCGCTCAAATTGTTGTCAATGATTCTATAACTGAATCACTCCCTCTTCAATGATCCATTAGATAAGGATGCCCTTTGTCACCATTCATATATGTCCTTACTACTGATGCTTTGACTTATCTTTTACAAAAAGCTAATCAGTTGCAGATTATAACAAAGATTTCAATTCCTCAGAATGTGGTTGTTATTAATTCTCATTTTGCTGATGATAGTTTGCTCTTTCTTCAAATTTCTAAAGTAGTAATTAATAACACCTTAGATATATTGAACCTTTATTGTTCAGTATTAGGATCACAATTGGCTCATAATAAAACTAAGTTTTTGATGACATGAGTTGGACCTACTCCATATTGGATGCCTAAAGAGTGGAGACAAATAAGGCATGGAGAGATTACCAGGTATCTTGGCATACCATTAGGAATAGGGGTTTCCCTGTCGGATATGTGGAACTGGTTTATTAATAAACTCAAGAAGAAAATTTTTAATTGAGGCAATAAGTTTCTATCTTTGGTTGGGAAAATCCAAGTTGTTAATAGAATCTCCCTTGCTTCGCATGTTTATTATTCCTCCTATTGGATGCCCTCAAACAAAGGCTATGAAGACTTGAACAAAATTATTCGGCAATTTCTTTGGACCAAATGGGGTGGTGAGGCTGGTTTTAAATATACATCCTAGGCACACTACATACATCCTAAGAATAAAGGTGGTTTGGGAATTATTGAACCCAAAACCCAAGGGATCTGTATATCAGCTAAATGGATCATCAAAGCTAGTCGAGGTGATGAACCTTGGAAGATATTAGTTCATCATAGAATCAACTCTGCTTCTACTCATGGTAAATGGTAGGCCATCAATTGGTGGGATAAAATTCTTCTTGCCCCTTTTTTCAAAATTAAAACCTCCCCACCTTTGCAACCATTTGGAAAGTTTGGCAACATGTTTGTTAGTTTTTTGAGTGGAGAGAAGCCTCTCTGCAGTATGGATATAGTTTTACTTCTTCATCCATATGGTGGAATAAACTCATAAATTATCAAGGCAAGCATATTGCCATTACCTTTCAGAAACATGCTTATTACTTGTTTAAAAAAGGTGTGCGATAGTTTGTGACATGTGGGATTTTTCTTTGTTGAAATGGATTCCATGGCAAAAGTTGCAAAGACAGTTTGTATTGAACAATAGATTTGAACAATTTATCACCTTTGTTCAGTCTTTGGTTCCAGTGGAGCTGTCCATGAAAATGTATACTCTTGTTCCTTGTAGTTTTTTCAAAGACTGGAGATGGTTAGCCTCTTACCATTTCAATGCCTTCCCCTTGAAGAAAATTTACATTCATCTCCTACCTAGTGTTCCTTTAAACCCTCGTTTGAATCTCAAATGGAAATATACATGTAATGAAAAGCATTGGTCCAAATTGAGCGCACAAATTTAGAAGTCAAAAGCTGGTGCAGATGCTCAAATCATGGCCTGGAAAATCTTGCAATATAAATTGTCTATTGGAGATAGATTGAAAGGCATTGCAATCCAACCCATTAGATGCCCATTTTGTCAATTAAGAGAAGACTTAAAATAGGTGTTTTGGGACTGTGTTTATGCTAAAAAATAATGGAAGGTCATTTTCAATGATTTAACTACTGTGTTTAGTCATCAATTAAGCTGGAAAGAAGCACTTCTGGGGATGGACATAAATAAAAATGTGATTGTTGAATCTATCAGACAAGTTATTTTATTGCAAATATGGAAGAATAATAGATGTATGGCAGCTTTATCTAAATCTACTTTTCATCAGGAAACAAGAATTTTAAAGATTTACTTTGAAGCTTTTCTCCACATTGTGTCTCTTTTGTCACAGCTTCAGGGGGATTTAGAGAAAAATTGGAAGGTTGTTCACCAACTCCAGCTTATAAAAGTGCAAGTCCAACAACTTCAAACAAGAAAAATCTAAATTCTTCTTTCGCACAATGGTTGCAGTATCTTTTTGCCTTGGAAAGTTTGATGCATTCAAGTCTGTGTGAAGATAGTGTTCTGTTCAGAGTTGAGGAGATCCCTTTGTGCAACTGTTTAATTGTAGTCTTGTTGGCAACCTTGTTGTAGTTTTTTGCAATGTTGTATTTCTTTTTGTAGCTGTAGCAATTTTTATGTATAATGTTGTATTTCCTTTTGTAGTTGTAGCTATTTCTTCAAGCTAAGTCAGTGAACATTCTTTAGCAGCCACCTTGAACACTTGCTTGAGTCTTGAATGTTGCTTCCATGGCTAGTATTGTTGTGTTGTATTTTTCTTTCGGTTATGATGGTTCCAGCCATGGTTTTTAGTAGACTGGTTGTGTTTTATCCTCTATTGCTATACTGATCAATGTTCCTTTGTAATCTTGCATTTTTTTCAATACAAAAAAAAAGTTATCTCTCAAACAAAGAAGTAAAATGATTAGGTATGCACTTTCATCCATTACAAAAATGACTAGATGTGGTAACTGTGTGGAAATAAAATTTTACAACTTTTTCATTTTCACAAAGGGTTTAGATATATATGTTTTATTATTGTTATTATATGAGATTTCTTCCTCCAATCTTTTAGCAAGGAGACTCTTAAAAATTATATTTAAATAATTTTAAATTGATTGAGGCATTTCTATTTTAAATATTAAAAGCGCTTATTTTTCAAATTAACAATAGTTTTAGTGTATGTGTTATTTTATAAAATATATTTATTTTAATACTTATTTATTAACATAAAGTAATCAGAACATAATAGTTTTATATTATTAATTTAGTAATTTTTTATTAAAAGAATTAAATAGATGTTTTTAAATTTTACTAATTTTTAATTTATATTTTAAATTGTGAAGAAAAGTATATTGATCAATTACTCTAAAAAGGAGCTAAATTCACTTCCATAATCTAAAAAAAAATCTTCTATTATTAATAGAAGGATAATTTTACATTAAATCATCAATTTATGTTTCTAATTTTTATGAGTATTTTTAAGAAGAAATGTTAAGATACATATATTAATAAAAATAGTATTTTTCACTCACAACATGCCTCCTATGAAGTGAGTTTGTGCTCCTTTTAGACCTCCTTCCATTTCTACTCGTAAAAACTCTAGCAATGCTTCAACTTCTACTGTGGATGCCATGGACTTCGTTTAGGTAAATTCAATGTAGGTCATCACTAAAGTTTGGATTCAACTCACACTAACCCTAAAGGTTCCCTCCTAGGGTCATCTTCCTATATGGCTGTCTATTCTACCACCATGGAGGACTACTCTTATCTGGATGCTCTCAAGGGAGCTCCCATGATTCCAACTAATGGTACTTCCTTGACTAGGAAAATAAAGATGTCACCAAACTCCAATGAAGGCACCTCACACAATAAAATGCCTCCCTCAACTAGCCATAAATCAAGATTTTGGAAGATGGGTTATTTTGCTAAAAGGGAATATTCCTCTTTAGAAGTGAATTTTGACAAAAATGGAGATGTTGAAATCTAGGAATCACATTCAATAGATTAGACCCTCATCAACTCAAAATTCATGGCTTTTGGTTGAACCTGAAAAATCTTCATCAATGGATCTCTGAGGTTTAGAAGCCTCTTCTAAACACACAAGTTGATATCTTTATGTCTATACAAGGTTTTTTCATTATCTCATGTGATTTGGAAGAATATAAAATTTTGATTCCTGACTTTGGGCTCTAGTTTTGGAATGAGCATTATCTATGCTTAAATCCATGGGGTGCAACCACAATAATGGGTTACACTTTCTGGGACATCTTGATTTTTGTTGAAATCGCATATTTTTAGAAAATATAATGATTTAAGCCTTGAAAGGTTTCATTTAAAGGATTTTAATTGAAGAGGGTTTGATCAAACCCCCTTGAATAGAACCCCGCTAGTTTCAAACCATACCTATAATGGAGTCTCCTCTACACCTATCAAAATGCTGATAAAAAATCACTTTTGATTTACCTTTTGGGAGACCAAATGAATTCATTTAAAATTTATATTTTGTAAGTAAAATTTATGTTTTGTAAGTATGTAATCTTTATTATAAGCTTCCCAAAAAGTATAATTTTAAATATATTTAATTTGATTATTATATTTATTTTTTATTTCTTGTGAATGTAGGTTTTTCAATGAACATCAAGGTCTTTGTTTCACACCTACGAAAAAATAGGAAAATAGAGAAAAAAATTCTAACAAATACATGTCCTCTAGGTATTGATGTCCTTATTCCAACAACAAAAAAATTGAATTCTAATACATATAAAAAAAGTTATGTTTGACAGAATACGCCTATGTCTAAATTATAATTGGATTGACTTCAAAACTTAATTAAAAAAATATTTAACAAAACATTATGAAACCAAATGCATCCTCTAGATATCAGTGTTACCAATCTAAATTCAAAAGAATCAGAATCTTATCCTTTGTAGAAAAAAAGTTATGTGTGACAGAATACACATCACTTTAAAAAAATGTTGTTTACTATTAAAAACTAGTTATCAAATGAGACGCAAAAAATTAAATTACAATTTAACTCCAAATTTTTAAATATATATATATATATATATATTGAATCTACATACAAAATCTCACAAATCATTAGTTCACATCATCTTCAAATTCCTAACGGTTTAGCGGCTATACGTGTCAGAAAGTGAAGATTTAGTTAAAAATGTTGATTTCAATGTCAAGTTTGGCCAAAAGTGTAACCCATTATTGTGGGATGACCCCATGGTTTCCCTCCTTTGATCCCCAACCACATGCCTTTTATTTTGTACCTATTTTGGTGCATCTCCCATGTTTACCTTTGCATTTTTGGTGTGACTCTAGGTTGCATGCCATCTACAACTCTTTAGGAAAATTCATGAAAGTTTATCTAGAAACTTCTTAATCTCACCCCTGTTTTGCTCAAATATGTATCAAAACAAATTTAGGCAAGGGTTTACTAGAGGCTATTACCCTAAAAAAGAATGGTTGGTGTTGATCTCAATCACTTGATTATATTAACATTCCCTTATGGTTATTGTTGATCCTAATCACTTGATTATGCTAACATCCCCTTTAGATGTCACAGGTGTTATGATTATGACCATTTTATTTTTTGAATGTTTAATGAAGGATCGTGGAGTTTCCAAATAGTCACATTAAAAGGCAACATGATGGCATGATCCAAAACCTCATTATTTCTAGGTAGACTTGTGCAAAGGATTTGACAAGAATGTATCTTCCCAATTATAAGGAAATGAAATATCTTCTCTTAGGAATAAGAATCCAACTCTCCCTTTAGGTACAAAACTCACAGATGTCTTAGATGTGGGGCTAAACACCCATATACCTCTATTGTCAAATAATGATTGTGTTTGAAGCCTCCCATTCTAGCACTAAGAAAATCACTAATCAACAATAGAAGTCCTTGTGGAAAATTGCACTCCCCCTAGGAAGATCTCATTGGATATTTCTAGATACCATGTGGATAGCAAGGGGAAAAAGATGGTGAGAACTAGCATGTGGTGTAGAATAAAACATTTCCTCCAAAAAATGTCAAGGAATCACACAATATGAATCTCTGATCTCAAGCCAAGATGAGATTGGGGAGCTTGTGTTGAATTTTCCTAGCCAAAATTTCTTGCCTTTTTTGTTTTTCTCTCTTATATTTTCAAGCTAAGTGGCTTTTATAACTAGTCCCAAAAAAAAGGTGAACTTATAGATTTAATATTTTAATATATTATATATGTATAAAGGGTGAGAGCCCCTAAGCCCAATTGACTGACATAAAAATAAATATTAATGAAATTAAAACATTACATATCAGTAGTTTGTTTTGACATAAAATAATAACTAACTTTACTTAGTAGCACAAAGATATAAAACAATTCAACAAATACTAAAATGGTAGAATACAACATGTGACATTTATCTAGTGACAAACCACAAGGATTCATGAGTATACTTTTCAAAATATTTTATATATAATTGAGAAAGGTATACTCTTTATTAAAATATTTTAGATCTTTCATATAATGGAAAAGGGTATGTTTAATGAAAAGTAATAATGACTATTACATGAACAATAATTTCAATTGTCCTTAATAAATTAAAATACCTAAAATCAATTATAACAAATGAGATGTAAAAAATATCATCACAGCCATTAATATTATTAATTTTTATCCTCATTCATCTAAAAGGAGAATAATCATAACCATCCATGTGTGTGTGTCTTAATTTTAAAAGTCCTTAATAAATTAAAATGCCTAAAATTAATATAACAAATGAAATGTAAAAAATATCATCACAACCATTAATATTATTAATTTTTATCCCCTTTCATCTAAAAGTCCAGAATAATCATAACCATCATGTGTGTGTGCGCGCACTCACATGCACCCATTTTAGCATATAAAGCAATTTGAGATGGCTATCATTAAACTAAAGAAGCCAAATAGATTTTTCCACCAAACTATATGAAGTGTCAAGTTAACCATAGTTACAATACTCTTCATAAGTAGCCAAATACTCTTGAGTTTCACTACTCTATTAAAAAGGTAATCAACTATGTTTTGAGTTATTATCAATTTTTAGACTAACTATAAAATTGAAATCAAGGTTAAGTATGAAATTCATAAGTTATTTGATTTTAATGGTTTGAGATGTACATTAACAATGTATCAAGTTATTGCCTAGGTTTTGCTAACTTTTTACTTGGTCTTGAGTCAAATCTTATAGTTTAGGCCAATAGAATGATGGTCAAGTCCAAATCCTATGACTGTGACATGTACCTTATTACTTCTAATATAACATTCCAATAACAAGCATCCATGCATATAAAATTCACTCCATTTAAAGATCCTTGCTCCATTAAACATGTGAGAAAGCTTAAAATTTCCTTCAACACCTACTCTGTGTGAACTTGTTCAAATATTAATCTTACAAGGATATGCACTAGATCAATACCATCTATTATGGGATGCAAGAATCAAAACCAAAATATACTTGATTATGTCTCCTCTTCCAGAGCTACTACATCTTAAATCAAATAGCATGAATGTAGTTGAACATTTAATGGACTAATGTTTATTGGTACACACACAAAACTACTATATAGTAAAAACTGTCATACATTTGTCTACGCTTGCTAATAGAATACCATACAAAAGGAAAAAACTCATAAAGAGACATGGGAATAGTTGTTGGTGAGGTAGGCGAGTAGCTGCTATTGCCTATAGAACACCAACTTGGGATATAGTTAATAATAACAATAATACTAGACGTGTGCCTCCTTCAATACAAATTTACACCTCTTTCGATGATGTTCTAAGAAAAACATGTGCCTCCTTTAAAATAGTTAATAATAATGTTAATGGCTAATGAAGGAAGGAAGAAATTTAAGCCTCTACCATTTTTTTCTTGTAGAGAAAGAAATAAACACAGAAGGCACATCACTTCTATCTATCACAAGTTGGATGTAACAAATGATGTTAGAAATCTGAAACAAATCAAAGCTCAACTTCACTAACCTAAAATTGGAGATAAGGTCTCTAAAGAATTCCTCCAAGCCCTACAAGTTTGTCACACATCCCAAGCCATCAAAAATCAAGGATGGTCAGTAGATTTTAATGAAGTTTATTGACATCCTCCAAGATTTTGTCTAGCATTATGAGCGATTTTTACTACCCAAGAAGTTACTCTTGAATGGAATATTTCCCTATAATAATGCTTTAATGTGGTGCCTCCTCAAGTTTCCACATCTCAACGCATTCTTTGTGATTAGCTGCTCACAAATGAAGACCTACGTGAGGACATGTGTTCACTATGTTAAATGTCAAAGCTTCTAGCTTGGATGGATTCCCTTGTGAGTTTTATAAAGCTCTTTGGGTACTCTAGGTGAAGTACTTCATAAAGTATAGATTAGAAGCATTCCATGGTAGTTCCTTAGGGAAATTAATTAACAAGGGCAATATTAAGTTCATACCTAAAGCTAGTGACCCAAAGGATATTTGCAATTGGCATCCCATCACCTTGTTGAATGTCTTTTACAAAATCATTACCAAATCTTATGCCCTCAAGTTGTGGCCTCTTCTTCCTCACCTGATTTTCCCTGAGTAAATTGGTTTCACTAAGTTGTGATACATCCCCAACAACGTATTTCAATCTAGGAAGGAATGGAATGGGCTCAATGCTCCCAACAACTTGAAATGTTTCTCAAAATAAACTTTGCCAAGGCTTATAATTATATTGAATGTCCTTTCATTCTTGTCATACTTCAAGCGTTGAGTTTTGGACCCTATTTTGTGCCTTTTCTTGCATCACCATTCATGGCCAACAATCCAATTTTTTTTGGCTCTTTCAATCTATCTACCAAGTTGCCCTTTAGCCCTTATACTTTATGTGTTTGTTGTTGAGGGCTTTGGCTATCATTTGACCCATGGAGTCTCCTAGAAGCTAGTCAAGGACATTGTGTTGCTCAATTCATCTAACCATCTTATCAATGACCACTTTGTGGATGACTCATTTTCTTACTTTAATTGAAGAAGAGAATAATGTCAATTAGGCTCTTCTTTTCCTTTACATATTCTACAAGGCTTCAAGTTCAAGTATTCAGTGGTAGAAGACTTAATGCTATAGACAATCTTCTATAGGCTCTTCTTTTCCTTTACACAATGATCTAATTTTGATCTCATAAATCCCAAACTCAACACAAAGGCATCAAACTTCAAGTACCACATCCTAGGAGACTGTTTCAAACCATACAAAGACTTTTTCAACTTACAAACTAGGTTTTTTTTACCTTCAACAATGTAGTGCTCTCGCTATGACATATAAATCTCCTCCTCCAAGTCACCATGAAGGAAAGTTGTCTTCACATCCATCTGCTCAACTTTAAGATCATATGCTGCAACAAGTGATAATAATAATCTAATGGATGTCATCTTTGCAATGGGAGAGAAAATCTCACCATAATCTATTCCCTCAACCTGGGAATGCCCCTTTGCAACCAATCTAGCCTTATACTTGTCAACACTGTCATCTGCGCCAGATTTCTTTTTGAACACCCATTTGCATCCAATAGGTTTCCATCCTTCAGGAAAAGGCAGGTGTGTGCAAAAAGTTGTGTCCACTTTTTGGCCAAAAAGTGGAAGTGTTTTTCCTGATTTTCAGAATTTGTCACATTTGACCTAAAAATTTGAAGCACTTAAAGGTGGAATCTTGGAAAAAGTCACTAAATATGAAATGTAGTACTCGGAGTCTAGTTTCCAAATATGTAATTTTTTTCAATACCCAGATGATAGAAATTGATTTTGAATAGGCGTTTCTAAAAACCACTGTTTAAAAGTCACTTTTTTTTTACTATACCATGTACGTGTACGTCATCCATATTTTGACCTAAATAATCATATTTTTCAAAATCCTTTTGGGAAAAGCTTTGTAACTCACTGAAGTACGTTTTCCATATTTATTTGTAATTTTTTATTGAATATTTTTTTTTTATTAATTTTTTATTGGTCATTTTTTGTCTTTTAAAAAATCATCGTGTACGTCACGCATAAGATGACCTAAACTTAACATTTTTTGAATTTTTTTTTTTAAATTGAAAATAATTGTCTAAAGTATGTTTTCATACAATTTTTTTTACAAAAAAATATTTTAATAAAAAGTTATTAAAATATTAAAAAACCCTGATAATTCAAGGTTATGAACCTATTTCATCATAAATTGATTAAAAAATTAAAAAATAATTTAATTGTAAAAAAATTACATATTTAGAATCTACATTGTCTCCTCTATAATGGGTTTTAATTTCGTCAAAATATTCTGCAAAATAGACCTTTAAATATATGCCCAAAGTCACTATTTTATTGTAACATTGACAGGGCCTTCAAGGTGCAGGTCAAACTAGGACCAGAGGTCAGGGTCGGGTCCCCAAAGCATTTTCCGAAGCGGGTTACAAAGCAAAACCTGAGCCTAAAATTCAAATTTTGAATAACGGGATCCCGTTTATAGAACGGGATCCCGTTTACTACTCCATCGGTCGTGAATAAAACGGGATCCCATTTAATAAACGGGATCGCGTAGTAAACGGGATCCCGTTTATTAAACAGGATCCCGTTTTATATAACGGGATCCCGTTTTATATAACGAGATCCTGTTTTTTATTTGCCCGTTTTTTTAATAAGACTGTACTATGACTGTCATTTCTGCAACTTGCCCTACAGTATGGCCGACAGCGACTCTTGCAGCATTCTTTGGCATATTTCTTTCTTTTGCAGGTCCATCAACTTGAAGTATTGTTGGTATTTTGATAGAAGCCATCATGGAGACGTTATTTGAGTGGAATTTTGTTGAATTGGTACTTGTTTGAAGGATTTGAAACACATTCAAGTTTTTGACATTACATGCTTCATAAATTTTTTAATCATGGGATCACAAAGTCGTAATAAGAGGAAAGATAGGAAGCTATTAACCCCTGAAGAAATTGAAGCAAAGAGAGTGAAGGAGGCAAAAAGGCAAAGAGATAGAAGAGTAAAGATTCAATCAATGAACAATGCTGAAGCATCCAATTCCACAACTATTGAAGATAAAAACATTGAGGAGACCATGGATATAGATGATGCAAGTTTGCAAGAGGTGAATGTGGAAACTAATACGATTATGCAAACTACTCCTGGTATGTCTTCAAATCCCTCTATTAATGCTATGGAGAATGTTTCAATGGGCACAAATCCAAGTACTTCTTCAAATCCACTTTTGAATGAAATGGAAATAGTGTTGATAGGAGATTTAAAACAAGCTGGATATAACAATGTTGAGATTGATAATATTCGTAGAGATCAAAATTTGAAACAAATTGTAGTTGAAAATGAAAATGAAAATCCTTTTGTTGAAAATGAAAATGAAAATCCTTTTGTTGTTGAAAATGAAAATGAAAACCGTTTTGTTGTTGAAAATGAAAACGAAAATCCTTTTGTTGAAAATGAAAATAAAAACCGTTTTGTTGTTGAAAATGAAAATGAAAATCCTTTTGTTGAAAATGAAAATGAAAAATGTTTTGTTGTTGAAAATGAAAACGAAAATCCTTTTGTTGAAAATGAAAATGAAAACCGTTTTGTTGTTGAAAATGAAAATCGTTTTGAAGTTGAAAATGAAAATGAAAATCTAGGAAGTGATGTTGAAAATGAGAAATATTTTTTTAAAATTGAAAGAGATGTTTTGGATAATCTTCCTGGTAAAATTTCTTGGAGACAAATAAGAACACATGCCAATAGATTATATAAGGAATTTTTTTATCATAAAAAACTATCATTTCAATGTCAACTAATGATGCAATTAATGAGAATGTGGAAAATGAGAAAAGTAATGAAAATGTTAGGCATTTTTGTTAAACCAAGAAAAAAAGATCAATCACTAAAACATGTTATGTCTACTGTTGCTAGTGCCATTGAGTCTATTGGAAGTAATAGTCGATCCAAAGATAAAAATGCAGCAAGACGAGCTATAACAACTGCTATAGTGAATAAAACAACTTTGAATAGAAGAATGGTAAGCAATATTAGTGGAATTCTAAAAATACATCCTAAAACATTGGTAAGAGCGGCAAAAAGAAGAGAAAGTATAGAAAATGATCCAATTAACCAATGTTGGAGTTTTAGTGGTCGACTCCCGAGATCTGACATGAAACTAAATGTTGAAATCAGATCTTTGATCGAAAAATATTGGCATGATAATACTAGGATATCGTCTAATGCTAGAGATGTTTTAAAATTAAGAGTGGGGTCCAAAGTTCGCGATCCTCATCCAAAACACCTATTAGATACAACGCAAACTGAATTTTATAGAAAATTTTGTGATGAATTAGTGTTACCTAGTAATATTAAAATAAGTCAAAGATCTTTTGAAAAATGCAAACCATGGTATGTAAAGATTAATAAGGAACGAATATCTTGTTGTTGTAAAACGCATGTTCAATTTCGTTATTATTATGATGTGTTTCAATATATACGTTGTACTTTACATCGTAACATGATTATACAGGAATGTGATATTAATATGCCAACTGAAGCAATAAAAGAGTTTATATCAAGTTTGTTCTGTGAAAGATCTAATGAAAAAGGTTTTTATTTAAGTTCATGTATTTCTGGACAATGCACTAGTTGTGGCAATCTTTCTTTGTTAAGAGTTTGTATGCATGAAAGTGTTGAAAATAATTTTGGACAACAATTAGTGGATGTTAAAAGATTTAACAATGTTGAATATTCTTTAAAAGATGGAAAATTTGGAAAGCGTTGTGATTTAATTACAGAAAAGGTTAGTGTGCATGCATTCATATCAGAATTTAAAAGTAAAATTGTACCAAAATATGTCAAGCACTCTCAACAAGCTCGATGGCTTGATGGACAATTTCGTGAATGTAGAAACACATTTCTAGTTGGTACTATACTATCAGTGGTTGATTTTGCAGAAAACTATACTTTAGCTCCGCAAGAGGAAATTCAATCACAATATTACAATTCAGTGCAGGTTGCTATGTTTGTTCATATTGTTTATAGACATGCAGATGATAGCACAGAGAATGATAGAAAAGTTTTGAGGGAGTATCATTTCTATTTGAGTGACAGCCGGTTACACTCGTCAGAGTTTGTTCAATACTATTTCAATATATTTTATACAAATTTAAGAGAAAGAGGAATCCAAATGACTGAACATCTTATATGGTCAGATAATTGTACGGGGCAGTTCAAGAATGCTCGAATGTTCTATTGGTTATGTAGGGTTCACAAGGAGAATAATGTCCAACATATGTGGAATTTTTTTGAAGCTGGACATGGTAAAGGAGAACATGATGGAGCTGGTGCATGTGTTAAAAGAATTCTTGCTAGACAACAATTAAAATTTGAGAATGCAGTAAAATTTAAAGATGCACGTGGGATTGTAGATTGGTGCAATACAAGATTATGTACACCTGGATCAAGCGATTACTCTACAGTTCGTCGATTCTTTTGGTTGGTTGAAGAAGAAAATATTCTACCTAGACTTGATTGCCAAACAATCAGTGGATCTACTAAATGGCATTCATTTAGGAGTTCGAATGCAAGTACATGGACTATCTGGACAAGGGAGCTTGCATGTTTTTGTCAGTTTTGTATTTCAGGAGATTGGGAAGCATGTGAGAATACAGAATGGGTTGAAGAGTGGAAACAAAGACCATTGACACTTGCACAAGCACATAATCAAAGTGAAACAACAATTGAAGACAATGATCAACTGTTTGTATCAGACGATTATGACCGTGTTTCAGACCTTGTACAAGAAGGTAATTTAATTCAAATCATTTCATTTTATTTCACTTTGATTACTAATTTGTAGTGCTTTTATTTATTTATGTGTACATATGAATGCATGTATGTTGATTGGTCAAATTTTATGGACATATGCAAGTTATTGAATCAAAATTTGTTTTGCAGGACATGTGTATGCTGTTGTTGCACCAAAGAATAATGAAGAGGAAACTGAATATTGGTTGGCTCGTTGTGTGGAGACTAAACATAAGTTAACAGCACCTCGAGAAGATGATGATGGCTTTCCTTATCCAACAGGTTTGATGATCCCCTTAAGACATCCCCTTAAGCATATTTTAAGAACTTCTTTGATCCCCTTAAGCAAATTTTAAGTATTTCTTTGATGATGCCTATCATTATCCAATAGGTTCGGTGGTGGTTGTTGGCACTTGGCTACGGAAATACCTAATAAGGAAGAATGGTTTGCCTGCATTCGAAGATTATGAAACACATAAGAAGATTATACACTACTCACATTTGGTGTTGGCAACAAATATAAAACTGGAGAGGTATCGCGGAAAACCTACAAATAAAGAGTTATGGAACATTTCTATGGAAGACCATGAGACAATCATCGATGCGTTGGAAAAAAGAGAGGATGGAGATGGTACAATGGAATAAGTAAATACAGGTAAATATAGTTAAATAGATTTATATTGTTGTTTTAAATATGTATTAAATACATGTTTTGATATTTCTTGTGCGTTATTAGTTGAAATTGATTTAATTTATCCTTTTATATCCTCAGGCCATCATCACAAATTCATCAAATACTTTGAAACAAAAACTTGAGAGGCACTCGTAAATACAGGTACAAATTGTGTATATCTAGATAGTTTTATATAAATTAAAATACATGTTTTGATTCAGATATATTGATAAATTGCTTGTATTATTTTTATATCAGGTGGCATGAAGACCTGCTACATTCTCCTCAAGTTTTGGATTTTCTTGAGATGGCATATAACGACATTTTGTATTTACATTATTTTGAGTTGGCATATATGTACATACACAATTACATTATTACACATTTTGTTCAGAAATTTGTATACATGTGTATGTACACAATTTTATACTCTACAGTATTAAATTTATCAAAATTATTATTTTATGTATTTTATTTGTTAAATGTCCATGTTTTTCTACTTAGAATTTACTTTAAATTTGATTTATTATATTGTTCAATTTGGTTGCCTTGGGCAACTTCACCAAATTTTGAGAACTTAAGACGTCCCCTTAAGACATCGTAAATTAGGACCCCTTAAGACATTCAAAAAGTTAGCATAGCTTCTCTCATTAAGGTTATGTGGAATTAGTATTTGTGGCTTGAAACTCCTAACATTTGGTATCTATAAGTAGTAAAATCACATCAAGCCTACATGACAATTTGATGATGATAAATAAGTCCTAATCATAGTCATGTAGGTGTGAATTACACTCCTACCAGTAGTTTCACTCTTGGTGGCATGTCCTGTGTGTTCTTCCCCCTCTTGAGCATCTTTTTCAACCCCCAAATTGACCTTCCCTACCTCACATTTTTACCTAGTGCCCCCTTCATTTTTCCTACTTAGGGTCACCTCTTTGTGTCTTAGGGTTGCCCCTAGTGTCTCTAGGTTACTTGAGTGACCTTAATTAGTAAAAGTGGTGACCTTATTCCTAAAATGGGTGACCTTGTGGTTTTTAATGCATGAAATAACTCATATTTTTATCTTTTCTTCTTGATTTTTAACCCATTTTAACTCCCATTTTTTGTGCTAACTTGTGCTTTTCCTCACTTTATTTCTATTTTGAACTCATCATATTTTTGAGGGGTCCACCGATGTTAAGAGGAATTTGGAGGAAATATTACATCATATCATGTCCATTGAAAGTCATTAATGGTGGTCCTAAGTCATGCAGGGGAGTACTTGGGGTGGGTGGAATCTTTTGAAGAAGTTGTAAAAATTTGACTTGGGACAGGGTATATGAACTTGGCAAACTTTTGCAAAAAATGTTACAAAACTTCAAGTGGGAATTGGATGAAATGAATTGAAGAAAGGAATGATTTCTTCAAGGCAGTTAGGCTTCTACAATTAGGAAGAAATGAGTGTTTCGATGTTATGGGGAAATGATGTAAAACTAGACAATAGGATAGGAAGTGGGATGGGATAAATCATATCCTAAAGTTAATCTAGCTTTCACAAAGTGGAGGGAAGGGAAGATACAAAGGAATATAAATTGTGGGAGAACCATATGGGACCATAGCTAGGAAGTGGAGGGGAGAAATAGATGAGATCTAGGGCCTTTTGTCTAAAAATGTAAAGTATTAAGATCTTATAAGTTCCTGCAGACCTAAACTTATTTTAAAATTTGATTCACATCCTGAGTTTGTGTTCATAGGATGAAACATGTCAAGCACAAGATTTCCTTGAGTCCTAATGGACACTAAAGATCGTATTAAAAGGACTAAGGGAAGTTCTCATTTTAGTAGTTACACTAAGATTTGAAATTAAAGTTGACAAATCCTAATTAAAGTTACACTAAGGTTTCATTTTGTAAAATATTGGAATATCCCATCAATTTTCTTTGCATTAATGAAGTAAATCTATGATGAAATCTTTTGTCTTGTAAATTAAGTTGTTTATTAATCAACTTATCAAATCAAGTGATTTCTCATGATTATTTCTCAAATACATGTATATGAATCTTATTGTGGAGAAGACTGTGAAACAAAATAAGAAGTCAACTAGAACCAAAGTGATGAGAGTTTATTCAACTATAAATAGTTTGTGTAGAAGCATAAATGGAATCTAAGTTACTAGATTGCAAGGACACTCCATGATACCCACATAAGGCCTTGGGATTTAATTTAATATAATATTTCTTCATAGATTAGCTAGAGGACAAAGGAGATGTAGTCACAAATGTTGGTAGGTTAGAGCATCCTACTTACATAGGCTGGATAGAAAATTTGATGTGTTTAACTTTTTAGATATCTTGCTAGATACTTTTAGGCATTGTACCATAAATGTAGACTATATCAATAATGTAGAAAATTAGACTATAATAATGGTGAGAGAAGTAGTTTTCAAATAAATGTTGAATTCACTTGAACCCACTTTGAGGTACAATGTTATAGTTGCAAGGTAATGGTCTCAAGAGTATAATGTAATTGAAGTGTTAAAAGATTGGGCTAGTCCTAATGTGGATTTAAAAAGTTAAGGAATGTGGAGGATTACACAATTGTAAGTTTTCCTAGTGAAATGAAAGAGGCCATGATTATGATGTGCAAACTATTTGGGAACAAAGACTCAATACATTTAAATGCTAGATGGGTGTCATTATTAGACATGTGATTTTGGAAAGGCTAATGATTCATAACTATGGGGAGTTGAGATCATTGTAGATCTCTAAATAGGTAATTTTTGTAGGCTACCAAAGGGGAAGATTTCTACTAACTTCATTCCTAATTTGTGTCATTTATGCTACAATGAAATTCCCACCTCCACTAATAAATTGTAGGCCTAGTTCCAAAGTTATAGTTCACATGTTTTTTTAGCAACAATTATCCTTGTAGGCACTCCTCCACCCATTTGGTGAAGAAGTTGTGTCCACTTAAGACATCGTAAATTAGGACCCCTTAAGACATCTTAAATTACATGATCAACACAAGATGTTCAAGCACCAAGGCACTTGGATAAATATAACTATAACCATGCTAGGATCATTTAATATAACTTAGTTGATCTCTAGATGAGAAGATGTGAGAGATTGATCCCTCCTAGTAGGCAAGAGATCCTCATGAACTTATCTCACTTTTTAATGCTTTGTTTTGATTTGCTTACCATTTTATTGCTTAAAATTTGACCAGGACCTAAATATGCATACCGTGAATGAATGGAGGAACTTTATTAGGACCTCATCACTACATAAATTCTTTCAATGCAATTTCTTCATTAAGCGCAAATCTAGATCAACACTCTGACACTTGTAGATTTATATATGACAATTGATTATTTCTATTGATGTCAATCTATCTATCTTATTATGGTTGATCTTAAATGTTTACATTTCTTTTCCTTCATGCACATGGTTCTAGATTAGTGTTTGATTTATGATTAAATTTAGGGATGCTTGTATATACATATGTATGTGATGTTATGCTTTTATAGTTTATGATGTATATGCAATGTATGTATGCATGGATAACATATATATAAATATGGATGCACCTAAACTAACATGATGGTTTTACATGATTATTACTTTGACATGTGTATGATTTTGAACTACGACAAGATTGCATTTATTGTGTGACATGTAAAAATATATAGTCCAGGTTCAACAATATATATATAAAGTCCAGGTCCATGTTCAAAAAATATATAAAGTCCACATGTTCAACAATATATATATAAAGTCCATGACAAACAGTATATAACAAATAGTCCATGAAATAGTCAAATATATAAAGTCCAGGTCCATGTTCAAAAAAATATATAAAGTCCATGTGTTCAACAATATATATATATAAAGTCCATGACAAACAGTATATAACAAATAGACCATGAAATAGTCAAATTATACATCTAGCCTATGTTTGAAATAACCTATCACATACTATCTCTATCATCAAGAGTCCTCTTCACACCATGCGAACTACTCAGATGACCTGAATCACTCTGCAAAAGAGAAAGATTTATATGAAATTAGATGTAAGATGATAAGGAAATAGATAATTTAATGACAATTTTTAAATTTATAATTTATATCATAAAATTAAATTACCGTGTGAGGCTGAGAGGCATGCTCTGGTGCACTTGGACTTGTGTCTCCATGCTCTGAATCAATCTATTTAATACAAGAGAAAGTTCAAGTTGAAATTAGATATACTTGACGATTTTAAAAATGATTTAATTGAATTTAATTTATAAGAACTATCATATTTAAAAATTATTATACCGTAAGAGGAACTTGTTGTGAATCCTCTATTCCAGGACCTGTCTCTACAGGCTTAGCTCCATGACATGTATCGAGCTATAATTTAAGAAAAAAAAAATTTGAATGTACATGTCAACATATATATATATATATATATATAGCTATCAAGAAATTTACTTTAAGTTCACAACGTATATTTTAATTGTTCAATTTAAATCTAATCTAAATTTTAAATTATACCGTATCAGGTTGCCCATCTCCTCTGTCCTCCTGCTCTGCATGTGCTGTGTGTTGCTCATGAAACGTGTCACTAACAAGCTCCTACAATGTCATTTATATTTAAGTTAGCACATGTGTGTACAAATCAGGTTTTAAAACATATATATAATTGACTTACAGTGTACATATTATTAAATACGTTTTTCAACAACCTGAAATGCAGTCGACTCCTGATATAAACTTGGATTATCCAAGTGTGCTACAATGCCCATCCTCATAGTTGTGTCAACTTGCATAGACATATTTATAAAATATTAAATAGTACATGTGGACATTTTTAGATACACTGACATCAAAATAGAAAAATTTAAGTATATATATACAGTTTTTTAAAACAATATGTGTACATACTGTAAGAGTGTCATGTGAGATGCCCAATGATGGAGGAGCGCTCGAGACACCCTGAGATGGAGGATTCAATGTGGAAGAACCCTGAACCAGTTCATAAATAAGTTCATAAATATTTAAATGTGTGTATCTATCAAAATAGAAAAATTTAAGTATATATATACAGTTTTTTAAAACAATATGTGTACATACTGTAAGAGTGTCATGTGAGATGCCCAATGATGGAGGAGCGCTCGAGACACCCTGAGATGGAGGATTCAATGTGGAAGAACCCTGAACCAGTTCATAAATAAGTTCATAAATATTTAATTGTACACACATTCAAGACTGAATTTTACAAAATTACAAATCATTGAAAATGTACCCCAAATGGGTGCCCGAGATGAATAGGTGTCGATGAAAAATTAATTCGATCAATTGTGACCCCTGTTGCCATCATCTACACCAAACAAACCAAACAATTCGATTGTTAAAATATTACAATTTAATTGATCATCTATATGTTGATTAAAAACACGTGGTTAAAAAATTGTTTTAAATTCAACATGTGTACATAACCTATATATACCTGTGTCGAATGATCAGTGGGATGATCCTCAGCAAATAGATAATCAACAAATGATTCAGTGCCCACATTATCAGATGATGCATGTGTAGCTGAAGTGGGTGCAACTGCCTGATCAGGTCCATAACACAACTGATTGCAACTCGTACATGTATGAGGCATCGACACATGTGGAGTGGCACTAGGACCACTTCCATCATCAACTCCTCCATGCTCTCTAACTCGAGCTACCATCATAGAAGTCTGCTCATGTAGGCTACCTGAGAGTGCACTCAATGTGCCTAGTGTGGATACCACTGCACGATGCTCGAAGGGCGAAGGAATGGCAGCAACAGGAGGGTCAATAAGAGGTTGAATAGGCACCGGTCGTTGGGGATCAACCCGTGCCCCCAACCTCTGTTGTTGCATGCCACCACCAACACCCTGGAATGATCTAAAATCAAAGTAGTTGGGTTTTTTATTCATAACAAACTCTACATATAATTTTCTCAAAAAATATAAAGGAACCTCACAATTAGCATGAGGTGGATAATCAAACACCATCCACCATCTATCCAAAAAATTAGCAGACATTCCTTCATGCCTACACCACCTGATTGATATTCTTTTCTTATTTGCAGGAATAGGTTCATTTGTAATGGGATGTCTAAAATATTGTGCTAAATGAGCTTTTGTGATTTTAAGATCCAAAATAGTCTTATAGGAGAGGCCATCAGCATAAAATTGGCGCCTCTCCTCTCTCCATTTCCGGAATCCATCAAAATCTGAGTTAATAGACCTCACAGAATCTACAATGTTTTGCATCAAAGATGCAAAACGTACTATGTGAGGTGGCATGAATTGTTCACTGCGAATGGAATTTAGTTTTTCTTGTATCGAATCCACATTTTCATTTATTATGGCTCGCAAGCGAGCCTGGTCAGTTCCAGGTGGGGGTGGAGGTGGAGGTGGAGGCGGGTCATCTGCAGGTGGGGCATCTAGAGGTGGGGCATTTGGCGCTGGGGGTGGGGGTGGGGGTGGGGGTGGGGGTGGGGGTGCGGCCGGATCATCTTGTGCATTAAGAAAGTCCTCAACATCAAAGTGAATATCATCTAGATTCATGATGTATATATAAAAATCTAGATATGAACCTGCATATATATACATATAAACATACAAACTTCAGTACAAATTTAAAATTAAATCAAGAATATATATATGTTTCAAGAAATTACACTTGAAATAAATTTAAATTAAAAACATACAAATAATGTATACATGCATGTACAAATTTCAAAATGTAAGCGAGCTATTAGGACTACCATAATGATTGATACAATGGGCAATATATATTTCAAAATTTCAATGTGCATTTAAGTAAGGAAACTTCTCTGGACAATCATCATGTAATTCTTAAATGTGAATATGCATCCCAAATTTTGGACTATTTTAAAGAAATATGGTGCATTTAGGAACTTGGTGATTGTTGGGGTAAAGAGGAATATATGATCATGCTAGAAGAGGCACTGATTAGGCTCATAATTGGCCAAGGTTGCTTTGAATAAGGTTAAAACAAGGAGATACCCATGTTGATATTCACACCCTTTGGTCCACACCTACATTGGGATGGATTAAGCTTGAAATTTTGATGGGTAGCCAAGGGTAATCCTAGTGAAGTAGGAGGAGTATGTTATTAAGAGATGATAAGGGAAAACCTCTACCTATCTTAAAGCTTATGATTTTGGTGTCAAGAACACTAATATGGTAGATTCTAGGGCCATGATATCCAGGGCCTCAAGATGACTTGGAAACTAAACAAGATATCCCTTAGTGTGGAAGGAGATTCCAAGATCAACATTGATCATATGAAAAAGCATAGATGAAGCTTGTGGTTATTGGAAACTATTATATATTGGAACCTAGAAACTTGGTGAATACTTGTTTAAATCTATCTCCTTCAAACATATCAAAAGAAAAGGTAATTATATTCTAGACTAGGCAGATAATGGAAGAAATCATTAAATTGCTCCTAGACATCTAGCATTTGTTGGGAAGAATATTTTTTTTACATTCAACTTGAAATCCCTAAGTTGTGCCTCCATGCTATCAAATGTTACTTGTATCTACCTTCTATACAATGATATTGAAGGGGTAGAAGGTTAGGCTAAGGATTTCTATATTGCTACTTAGATAAATTCCACATCTTCAATGTGTGGCATGAGCATATGCACAAAGCCTTGGAGGATATTTCTAAGATAATGAAGATAAACCTTCATGTCTTGATGCTAAATTGGATGATTCTATCCACTATGAGAATTAAGATGAGGAGGAGGTGACATAAATCCCTCCTATCAAATTCGAACAATGTTAAAAATGTCAAGGAAGTGGTAGAGGCTTTGTAAGGCTTGTGTAATTTGTCCCACCACCCTAGGATAAAGTTTTTTAGTTTATTAGTAATTCTAACACTACTTCAACTTATTACTCTACTAGGGTTAGGGCCACTATAATTTTCCCTACCACTAATATATCTTAAGACACCTATTGGTTTATGTTTCATGTCATTGTAGTATATTAATTTTCCCTACCACTATTGATTGAACAAAACTATACCATATATATTAAGTACTCTAGCTCAATGATCTTAATATTAATGAAATCAAGACTAACTATATCATCATTATGCTTAGATACACCCAACATGCTAATCAAGAACTTAATTACCTTCACAACCCTATTAGCATTGTATCACTCCTATTAGGGAGTGGACTTGAATGGGGCCAAAAGATTCTTTACCTCTTACGATTGTGACTTTGGGTTTGGCATGGTCAACTTGGAGAGGTTGTGTGGCATATCCCTATAAGAGGATGAAGGGTGATAGGAGGTTGTAGGATGGCTAAAAGCATTCACATGACGATAATGTTCAAGTTTAAATTTCAAGATATGCATCATGGTCTACAAGGTTCTCTTGTTCAAAAGGTTCATCATATTCTAGACAAGGAACTCACAATCATTGGTACCAAATTCAAGACCTCCTATTACAAGTCTCCATATAGCTTTAAACATAACACCTATAAACACAAAATTTATAGGGCTTGAATACAAGCCTGCCTCCCAGTTAGGAGACTTTCAAATAATTGGTGAACTCACATGCAATAAGGGAATAACACATGCATACAAAATATGTAGAAGAAATCCCTGTAGCATGACTCGTGATTAATTAAAGTTAGGGTTAGGGTTTCAATTAGGATCAGGCTTAGGGTTAGAATTGAGGTTAGGGTTAGAATTAGAATTCAAGGGTTGCTAAATTAGGGTAAGTATTAGAGCTACAATTATGGTTTGGGTTACGGCTAGAGTTAGGGTTACAATTACAATTACAAGTAGCTCGTTAGGGTTAGGGTTAGGGCTAGAGTTAGAGTTACAATTACAATTACAAGTAGAGTTAGGGTTAGGGTTATGATTAGGGTTATAATAAGGGTTAGGGTTTGAATTGCATATAGAATTAGGGTTAGGATTAGGGTTAGAATTAGTGTTAGGGTTAGGGTTGGAATTGCATATAGAATTAGGGTTCAATCTAGCTAGAAATAGATAAATTAGTCAAGATGGTTCTAGCTCAATTTTGTTTCCTATTTCCTAGAAAATGCAAAACTAGTTATTGTTTTCTATTTATTTGTTAGTCCCAACTCTTTCCTTTTAAGAAGTATATCAAATCTAATGTAGTAGTAGATACTTCTACATATACAAGTTTCTGTTAGGAGAAAATATATTTTGCCAAATTTGTATAGAGTTGTCTATATAGTGTGTTCCAGGGTAATCAAATGATGTAAGTCACAATTTAGAGGGTTGAGGGATAAGTTTGTGTTGAGTCTATAAGAGGTGTTTTCTTACATAGACCGAGCTCCATAATCTAGGTGTCTCCATGTCTAACTCAAATGTTTCAACTTGGTCCATATTATATCCAGATTAATGATAAAATTTTATATATATGGCTATGCACAAGATCCACGACCATATCAATGTTTGGTAGAGAAAAGTTATCTAAGTTGGGGTAGATCCTTTTTTGATGTCTCAAAAGTTAGTGCAAACATGAATTCCCTTAGTTTTCTTGTTAACTAAGACCACATTAGATCTACCCATTTAAGAAAAGTAATAGTCTGAATGAACCCTGGACATCCAAGAGTTTATACAATTCTTCTATGACCACGAGGGCTACTTGGGGGTGCATTTTGCGTAGCTTTTATTGAATAGGTTTGGCATTGAGGTGAACCACAAGATGATGCATGACTTTAAAGATGGAGTCTCAAGGCATATCACCATAAGACCACATGAAGAAATCAACGTAATATTTAACATGGTGACATGGTTATATATGCCTTCTTTGATGTCAAGGTCCAGTGGAGCTACTATCTTAGAGAGTTTAGGGTCCAAGCTTCTATTCACAGGTTGATGTTTATAGCATGTCCTCAACAAGGAGAGGGGAGTCATGTCTTGTATCTAAGTGGTATCTAATGGAAGGTGAAGTTTGTCAAATTGAGGAGCTCTTGGGAAGTGTCCATTTTTATTATATCATTTTAATCGATCACAAGTTTCTTCTTATATAGATTGTTGCTATTCTGCCTAGACTAGGGTGCCTCAGGACTGAAGGGTTCTTTCTTTCTCTCCAAAATAAGCATATATGTAGGTGTTAAGTATGGTGGAAAAGTCTTTCTTATGATTACAATGGGGATGTGGTCTTAACACTTGATAAGTTTCATGATGGCTTCATCATTTTGGAAAACATCAAATCATAAAGGGTCGTGTTGGTCCCAATCGATAAGCTCAAGGTATTCTAGGTCTAAGGAGATGGTGAGGATAGTGACCTATCATGAAAGAGGTTAGTGGTGGAAAGATCTTCGTAAGGATCATGAGTGGAGCCTACATCAATGTCATTAAGATTAGGGAAAGCATTACCAATGAGGTTTCAAGCTCGTATCACAATTAACATCACGATGTTCATTCCAGGGGCATAACCTAGCTAGTGAGGACAGCTACTTGAGTATATCAAAAGTTACATAAATGTTGGCTTCATTTCATTCTTAATTAGTTGGCTATCACAAAAACTGTAAAATTTTCTCAATTCTTGATTAGTTCTAGTTGTCTCTAAATGTTTGATTATGAAGGATGTGATAACTTGGTTTTATTATGGTTTGTTGTAATTTTTTTACATGATAGTTAGCTATTCAATAATGCCTTTAAAATACAATGACATACATTGTTATAAGTAAATTTTATAAAAACCAAATATACATATCATCCCAATTTGCTATATAATTTTTGACAGTTTGTTCAAAATCTCTCCTTTCATATGATACAATCGTTTCAAAATTTCAATTGCATTTTCCAGCTAAAATGTTTAAATACAGCTATTCAACACTCAAATTAAACTCAAATTTTGACAGTTTGTTCAAAATCTCTCCTTTCATATGATACAGTATTTTCAAAATTTCAATTCTATTTTACAGCTAAAATGTTTAAATAGAACTATTCAACACTCAAATTGAACTCAAATTTTGACAGTTTGTTCAAAATCTCTCCTTTCATATGATACAGTATTTTCAAATTTTCAATTGTATTTTACAGCTAAAATGCCTAAATATATCTATTCAATTCTCAATTTTAAACATAATTTTGACAGTTTGTTCAAATTCTAACATTTTATATGATATAGTCTTTCAAAATTTCAATTGTATTTTACATCTAAATTGTCAAAAATCAACTACTGATTTTATAAACCCTAAACCCTAAATAACAATTCAAAATTTAAATTTTGATTGTATTTTACATCAAAACAAACAATGGAAGGTATAAACAATTGATGGGTAATTTTTACAAGTGGAAAAATCCACTTACCTGGCTGGATGCTCTGAGAACTCGGGATCCCGTTTTCCTCTGTCACCTGTCGCTGTTGAAAATGGGGTCTCTGCTGTTTTTTAAAAAATTTAATACTTTTCACAAACGAGATCCCATTTTATAAAACGGGATCCCATTTTATATAACGAGATCCCGTTATATAAAACGGGATCCCATTTATAACGGGATCCCGTTTTATATAACGGGATCTCGTTTATGGCCTCTAGGTTCGGGATCCCGGGAAAAACGGGATCGCG
Source organism: Cunninghamia lanceolata (assembly GCA_027924645.1). NCBI lineage: Eukaryota > Viridiplantae > Streptophyta > Pinopsida > Cupressales > Cupressaceae > Cunninghamia > Cunninghamia lanceolata. The sequence continues at coordinate 14,374,905 of BSBN01000194.1, read as the reverse complement.
TTTTTGGTTCTAGGCTCGGGATCCCGTTTTTCGTTCCCCGATTTCGGATTTTTTTCTAACTCCGAAACTTCCACCTTAAGTGGACACAACTTCTTGCATCTACCCAGGCACCAAATCCGAAGTATTATTATTTTCCAAAGAAACCATCTCTTCTTCCATGGCCTCTTTCCAGGTATTTATACCTATAGCCTCTTTAACAATTCTAGACTCATCAGTGTTAGAAATAAAGGCAAAAATACAACTAGAATCAAGCAATGAATAGCCAAACCTCTCAGGTTGCCTCCTAATCCAAGTAGACCTCCTCAAAAGCTAAGGTTGAGGTTCTTCTTCTCTTCTAAACTTTTAGAGTTGCTAGAGCTCTCCTCATCATCAGGTCCAATAGGAGCTTTCAGTTCAGTCTTCTTAGGGGTAAAAGGAAAATGAACCACATCCTCTTTCTTTTCTTTCTCTTCTGGTTGCATAACAACAGAAGGACTTACTTTTCTAAAGATAACAGTTCTTCTATATAAGACTTTTTCAACCACATGATCTGAAAGCTTGTACCCTTTCACACCAACACCATATCCAATGAAGATACATTTGATTGCCTTGTTCTCCAATTTTAACCTCTTCTCCTTAGGCACATGTGCATAGCCTCACAACCAAATACTTAAATATGTCTCAAAGAAGGCTTTTTACCAGACCACACATCCATGGGTGTCTTCTCAACAAGCACTAAAATAAGAGACATGTTAATCAAGTAGTAGGTAGTGGCTATAGCTTCAGCCCAAAACTTGTGTTCAAGGATAGCTCCACTAAGCATACTCCTAGCCCTCTCCATCAATGTCTTGTTCATTCTCTCTGACACTCCATTTCATAGGACTAAACATAGATTTAGAAATCAAAGGAACATTCACAAGACCAAACACATTAGAATGAATCAGATCCAACACTTCAAAAGATTTGTGAGAACTAGAGTAAAACTGAACATGGTTTTGCTTTCCATATATGCAACGTTCGTAAAAATTGAATTCAAGATTACAATCATTTAAACCCTCGATGAGGTTTTTATTTTTCAGGGCTCTAAGACTCTTCTCACCAATGTGACCAAGTCTCTCATGCCAAAACATTGTCTTCTCAGTAGGAAGTTTCATCTCCAAATCATGAGCACCCTTAGGTACCCAGAAAGCACGACCATTGGAAGTAGACACAACACACTTCTTTGTTGCTGGTTCCAATGGTGAGAATGAAAATTTTGAATATCTATTCTTTGAAACAAAAGAACTATTAAACTGAATAGTTCATGGATCTAGCTGAAATAGAGTGCAACACCCTTAACAAGCACCATAGCTCCTCTAGTCATCTTGCATCCTCCATTCGAGAAGACAACCTACACACCCACATCATTCAACTTACTTACAAAAAGAAGGTTCCATGCCAAACCAAGGATATGTAGAACACCATTGATCCCCTTTACTCATCCATCAGGGAATCCAATCAAGACTCTTCCATGGCCAACAATCTTCAGGTGAGAGTCATCACCCAGGTACACCTTTCCACCATCAAACTCTCCATACTTTGTGAACTAACCCCAATGTGAGGTAATGTGGAAAGAAGCACTAGAATCTATCAACCACACATCTTCCAATGAATGGGTATCCAAGGTAGAAACAAAAGCATCACCATCATCCTAGGACTTATCAGAATCTGAATAAAAGAAGTTCTTTTTCTTCTTCTCCTCCTCCTTACACTCCTTTCGGAAGTGCCCATGTTTGTTGCAATTCCAACACAATTCCTTGGACTTTCTAGGAGACTTAGATCTCCCACAAGATTTGGATCTTCCTTTATCTACTTTCTTGTCCTTCTTTTTCCCTTTGTCTTTTGATCAACCACGAACTGCAAGAGCCTAGTTAGCAGTTTTGGAAGATTTCATCTGCATCTCTTCAAATAGTAACGATGCAACCACTTCATCCATCTTGAAGGTGGTAGTGGTACTCCCAATGGCCATCACAAGGTGGTTCCATGAATCTAGCAATGAACACAGCAAGGTCATGCAACGATCCTCCTCCTCCATCTTCACTCCAATGGAGGTTAAATGGGCAACAAGCATATTAAAACTATTTAGGTGATCTGCAATAGATCCTCCATCTTCCATCCTCAAAGAATTTACATCTTCTTCCTTAGGAATAATTTATTTACCAGGGATTTAGCCTGATAAATTTGACCAATTTTCTTCCACAAGTTTTTAGCCGTAGTCTCTTCATGGGCATTTGATAAAATAGAGTTTGCCAAACAAAGTCTTATCAGACTTTTAGCCTTCCAATCCATCAGATCCCAATCTTCTTATTTCATTCTTGTTGGCATTGTTACCAATTTTCTCTACAACCCAAATTGGTAGAGCTGGAATACATTCAGTTCATTTTAGATGAGAAAGATTTTTAACATTTGCCTGATATCTTGTTTGCATGGTTGGAGTGTTTAAGATATTCAGTTATGTTGAAGTTCAGTTGTAACAGAGAAAAAAGAATTCAATTGATCATTCATTTGCATTGTAGAAACTTACATAAGAGATAAGATGTTTCATTTCACTACAATGATTATTCATTTTACAAATGAGATACATAAAAGAAATAAACATTGTATTGAATGAAACCATGATAGATCGACTGTCCCACACAAGCCGTGGGAATAGCTGAACTAGTACAAACATGGGAAATATACTATGCATCAGAATTAAGAAAGGGAAGGATTCATAGCCATCATTGCCTATTCAAATTCTTTTCATTGCCAAGGTTGCTCTTTGTCCTTGCTCTCGATCTTCATTAGAACCTATAGGATTGAAATACATTTGTAAGAGCACCTGATATGAATTCCCTATGTGCCTATTAGCAGAGGCATAATGCATTGCCTATGGTGCACTAAATCAGATATAAATCATTCACATGCAAGAGAGAAATCTAACATGTTTGTTTCATGTGCAGGTATAGGAGAAATCATGTTGTTGTCTTGAAGATCATTACAGCATGTGGTGTAAAGTGGGCTCCCACAAGGGTTGAGCCTGCTATGTTGCCCCTGGATCTTAAGGAGAATGAGAAAGGAGTACCACATTCATTGAGTGCAATGAGCTTCAGGCTCATTTACCATCTATGATTTCCAGTTCAAGATCAGGTGAAATGAAAACCATCAATGAGCATTGAGCTCTTCACAAGGCTGATTGATGAAGTATGAAACTAAGTACAGCAAGAGCCATAGAGTATCAAGTTGTTGATCAAATCCAATAGAGCAGTCATGATTGAATACAAGACAACATTTAGTGCTGATGTAAAGAATGTGTTATTCACTGTCAACATGACATCATTTTCATAGTATATCATCAAATTGTCCTTCTCATGGAAGAGACAGAGAAAAATGTCGAAGTACAACAAGTGAAAGTATACATGATCATTCAAACCATCATCAAAGAAGCAACAGTTGGACAACATTGAAACAACCACAATACAATATAAGTGCCTTGATAACTTTCTGGCATAATGACAGTCATACAAGGTACAGTTACAACATTTGTATGTCAAGCATAGTTGCAAATAAACAACATCAGTCAATGATGTATAAATGTTTTAACCATGGCATGAGAATAGCATCAAGAATGAATATCATTTTATGCATGATTGAACAAACTAAAGAGTACAAATGGACAGCCACATGATATTCATGATCAGCTAATTAAACAGTCAAGATGATAGTTACAGATTGTACACAGGAGCTTCCGCCATATAATATAATTTGTAAGTGCATTTGATGTAATGCAATGGCGATAGACTGCAAATTGTATATCAGATGTTACAGGTTGAATACAAACATGTCATGTATGTTCAGAGATCAAATTAAGTACCAAAGACATCAAAATGTACTTCATTTAAATAGTGGTAGAAGATAGAGTTTCAATGCTCATATCTATCTAACGGAGGTAGCACTTGTAGTTGCAAGTTGAAATAGCAAATATATCTATGCTGTAAATACAGTGAACCTGATTACAAGTAAATAATGCCATGTCACTAATTGAATTAGATCATACCAAGTGCATATAGAATAGAGTTCAAGTGGAACAGCAAGGACTACTCTATTCATCTGGAGCAATATCTCATACATAATAATAAATATAGTCTCAATGGTTCCAAGTGACTGTGATAGTCATATGAGGATAGCAATTCAAAAAGTACAGAAGCAGTCATTATCAGTTAGGAGATTCCATCATGATACCTCTGTCAAATGAAAATACAGTCACCAAGTAGTGTGGAACAGCATAAATGGAACCATAGTCTTCTAGTGCATATCTCATCTGATGGTTTTTGCAGAAATAGAAAGATAAATGAAAAATCAAGAAAAAGTAATATCTTGTGGCCATAATGAGACTATTAAGGATCAAAAAGAAAGTTTGTTTCTGCATTATAGAGGACCTTAGTATCGTGGGAGACAAAAGCTCAAAGACAGGTGGTTTTGTCAGCAACAAAACTAATATGGTTAGCTTCTGTATGCACATCTGTAGCATTTCTTGCATCTATAATCATTGGTCATCACAGGGGAGACTCCGAAGAAATTCTTTGAGTCATTTATCAACATCCTCCCAGTCGGAGTTTCTGAATTAGAGCTAGATAATGGGATATATACAATTTGAATGTACTAACTATGCATAACTAATATATATGCATCCTTCAGTTATGCCACAGGCACCATGATTAAGCTCAGTTATATAAAAAACAATAGTAAGAGTTGTCAAAAAAAAATACAACAAAGATAATGAGTCGCAAGTTTATTTGCACAGAGATCATATGCAGAGGGGAAAGAGAGCTTTTGAGTTTATACAAGCAAAAGACACTCAAAAAAATGAGAAAAGATGAACAGATAAATAGCTGCAGCCTACAAGGAATACAGAGGGTTCGTGGAATTTTGACAGAAATGTAAAAGAATAATACTTTCATTTTTTAGAGTTCCCTGAGCTCATATTAAGCTCATATCAATGGAGTCATCAAAGAAGCAATAAAGTAAATGAAAGGTAGAGAGAGTTAGCTTATTTCTGAGCAGAGATATATACATGAGGCTGTGGCTTTTCACCCATTTTGCTACCTTCAAATAAACTCAGGACGATCATTTTGGCAGCTCCAACACAAGAAAGAAAGTATATCGACTCAATAGTGAGAAGACAACGCAAAAAATGCATCAGAAATGCAGCTCAACCACGGCCTTGTTGGGCAAATATACTTCAAAATTGAAGGTCAACATTCAGAATAGTGACAAGGCGGCTTACCTTCGGTATTTTTTTCCTTCAGGGTCTTCAACGAATTGCTCAAGAAAAGTAGAAGTCAATTGTTTGTTGCTTCAAACCCTAGCCTTTCAATGGCGGCCCGAGTTACAAACAAGGGTGTCGACAAAGAAACAAAGGACGAAAGAGATATATCAGATAAACATGACATAGCCGTGGCTAAAAGAAACCAAGTTTTTTATCCAGAATGAGAAATTTTAGGTTCAAAATCAAAGCATGGATTTACCTTCCATTCTCTACAGGACTCTTCAAGAATGGCAGAAATACAGTGAGAAATCGAGGGTTGTAGAGCCAAACCCCAATAGTGGTGGCTGCAGCAGCAGAGAGCTTCATCTCAAAAGTTAAAGCGTGGAATGAATGCGAAATGATAGGGCAGAAAGTGTTTTGTGTCTAGGGTATCCTCTCTACCCTAATTCAATGACGTATTTTTGTGGCATCAAATTTATTTTCTTGCCTCAACTAATACCCATGGGGTATGACGTTCATTTTTTGCCTTCACCTACTATCCTCGTGACTAAGGACATGTCAAGTGCCTTAGGTTTGTCTGCAAATACATTTCCTAGGTTTCATTGTGCTTTAAAAGGGCTAATTTAGTCTCTTTTGGAGTTAAACACATAGGTCCTTATGCCCTTAGAAAACCAATTGCAGATTGAGTGGAGGACAAGCCTCACAGGCTTTTGTTTTTGCAAACATTTAATATGCCATGATATATTTTTATGATTTTTATAGAAAAATCAGATGCCTTAGAATGCAATATACTTGGCGAAATGCCCCATAAGCCTTGTATTTTATTTTTGGTTAGAAACAAATCAAATTCAAATCAAGCCAAATTGATAGAATAAAGCTGCAGATCCATGTAAAATGATATTTAAAGCAATATCCTCTAAATTGCTTTAAATATTCATTATAAAATACAATTAAAGCAGGACCAAAATAGATAAAATCTTGCTTTTCTAGATTTGATTTTCTTCTGGGCGAAGTTGAACAGATAAGGACAAATTGGTGCTTTTATTGAACAGATAAAGCATGTTTTAAAGAAGATTTTGGTGGGGGCCACTTGACAGAAGTTTTGGGCAGCTTCTTTTTCATTTTGGAGACAATTTAGAGGCTATTTTGACAGCTTTTCAAAGGAGCTCAAAAATAGATTTGCATAACTATTTTTAAGAGCTTTTCCAACTTTTCCTCTCGGAGATCTTTTGGATAGGATATATTGGAGATAGCTAGCTATTTCTTAGTAGTTTTGATTATTGTTTCTCTCTCTGGAGCTCAGGCAGAGAGCTCTTAAACTTTTTGTACTCAGATTCTCATAGTTTCTACTCTTTTCAAGTCTTAATAAAGCAGCAGAGTTCTTTTCATTTTCTAATTAATTTTTTGCAATCAATGATCTACTATTCAATTGTGATTCAATATTTGAATCCTTTTCCTATGTCTCATTATTGCAAGTTTGAGTGTGAAAGATTTATATGATACAGGTTGTATGTCGTGTTTAAACCAGTTAGTTGGATTGAAGCTGTGATAAAACTTCAGTTTGTCCTTCATGTAGACTTCTAACTTCTCAAACCTTCATACAAATCATTTATGTATTGCATTAAATACAGTAAAATTATGAGGATTGAAAGGCTTTGCAAGGCTGATTGTGAGTCAAGATAAGTTCTAGTAAAACATCCTTAGGATTTAGAGTTTAATTTCCAATTATCTTCTTATCCCTTTTCTCGGGAGGTCTTTTAGATTAAGTGGTTTACCAGGGGAACCAACTTGCTCTTGAGGTTCACTCTAAATTTTATGCAACGCACAGGCCTAGGAGTGTTCCCATGTGTCAACAGATAGTTAAGTTGAATAACTTAGCATAGGGTGCATATCTGATTGATAACAGTTTTGGCATGCCTGGTGGGACTGATTGGATTGTTTTAGTCCAATAGCATGTTCATATATCACTAATATTTGGTGTCTGTGTCAGTGATCTCAGCCTTTGGAGGTAGAAAATCAAACACATCTAGTGACTCCAAGTTCAAATCTACTAGTTTCGGTATGATCAAGTGCTGGTATGTTATAAAAATCATCTATTCATTCCATTTTCTAGTTTTCATATGAGTAGAAATGTCAAATTTTCATAGCCAACATGTATACCCACCCCCATACTATGAAAATGCCACTCACCCATCTCCATATCAGACCAATTATGTTGTTGTTTCTAATCCCATGGTTTTTCAAAATCAACATGCACAATATAATTAACACCCACCCACCCCTGCCCAGCCTCCTTACCAGTCATACACAAGTAGCCATAATGTTAGTTTTAGTACAAATACTCAAGATGCTTATTGCATGCCCATTCCTGCCTAATCTCCTAGTCAACCAAAACATTATGAAATGATGGAGCTTAAAGACATGATTAAGGACACTTTGAAAGACTTAATGTAGTAGATAGAGGAGATTAATTATAGGCAAATTAAAAATAATCAGTAGCAGGAAGAGATGGCTTATCAAGCCTATCTTCATGAGTAGGAGTGGGAGGCTCAAAAGAGACAATTTCAAGACAATCTTTCTCAACAACTAGCTGCCAAGGAGGAGCAGATGAAATTTTTGCTCTCTCAAACTCATAGGCATCAGTTTCAAGTAGATCCTGTCATTCCAAATCAGTCTATTCAGGAAGAGGTTTGTAAGTATAATCTTCTGAGTTTCAAGTAAAATGAACCTCTTATTCCTACCAAGGTCAAGCTTCCCAGTTTTAGAAATCCTTTACCCTTGCAAGAACCTAGGTTGATACAGTCTGAACTTGTTATGCTTCAAAACTAACCACTTGAAGAATCTTTTTCCCTCCCAAGAGATTAGTTTTAAATGCAATAGATTCCCCAGAAAATCAAAATCCCAAGTTTCAGAGGTTTTGATTTTGCTGAGGATCCTGTTAGCATTCGAGATCAGTCCATTAACCAATAGTTTCAATCATATCAATAAATCAAAGAAGCTACCCAAGTTTCCCTACTTGAGAAATCTAAGGGTGAACCTTTTGATCAGAATACCTTACTCTTCATTGAGGAGCTTATAAAAGTAAATCCACTACCTTTAGCTTTGGAGGTTTACTGTTTGTAGCAGCAGAAGATCAAACAAGAGAAGACTCCTCTTGATGAATCTATCAATGTTTGCACTAAAGAGCTTCGTTGTTTTGTAGAAGATGATAAAAAAAATTTAGAAGATCAACTAGCACAAGAAGCTGATTCACATGAAAAGGTTGATGTTGTTTGTGTTGCATTCCCAGCTGATTACAAACATGATGCATATGAAAAGGAGGTTGATTTAGGCTTGACACCGAGTCCTTTGCATTTTGATTCATTTAAAGAGTTCTCTAATGTTGTTTATAGGATTAATGAAGGCAGAGCATAGAGGTCACAAGGTGAAATTCTTCAGTTACAAAGATAGAATGCTCAACCTTAATTTGAGAAACCAACTCATGAGGAAGAAGAATCAACTACTTTGTTTGATCAGTTACCTAGTTTTGTGGAACCAGATGAAGAAATCATACTCATACCAAAGGTAGCAGTTTCAGAGTAGCATGAAGATCCTCAACAATTTGGTGAGTTGCTGATCGAAGCTGAGCAATCTAACAAGGAGGTATTGGATCAAGTGGAAAATTGTGAAGATAAGCCTATCATGGAACTTACAGCTGACTAAGAACTGTTATGGGGTAAAAAACAACCCTCCTTTATCGAAAATTTAAGAGGAATGTGATGAAATTTCATTCTACGATGACCTTGATGATTTTGTCACAAATTTAGACAATGTGGAAAAGGCTTCAATTAGTCTGTTTGATGAGCTTCCTAGCTTTGATGTTGGAGATGAAATTAGCATGTCTATCCCAAGTTTTGACCATCAAAGTGTTGCAGAATATTCGGACAATATGTTGGTTCATGAACAGGTCTATGAAAGCAACCCTGATTTAACTAATGAGGATCTATTTCAATCTAAAATTGAGCTTTTATGCTCATGCTTGGATGTTATGCCAATGCCTTTGAAGGAGGATAGTGTTGATCAACAGGAGCAGCCTATAAAGGAGGGTGACTTGGGGCAGCCAAATCGGCAGGGTGAAGGGACAACAAATCCTAAGCAGCAAACCAGTAGCGAAGGTCCAAGTTTCATCCCCGCAAGAGGATGTCCAATCAGGGATTTAGTTGGCAAGAAGCTAAATGAGGAGTCGCATATCATTGTTGTACCCAAGGAGGAGATTATAGCCTCAAAATAGCAGACCCAAGTCACTTGTGCATCCAAAATAAGTTATATGCTTGATCAAACTCAAGAGGTGAGTGAGTTTGCTTATGTTCTTCATGAAGCATCGCAACAGTTTGTGGGGTATCTTCTTGTTTTTCACCTTTTATCAGTGGTTTATAATTTGGCAAGACATCCCATGTTGGTTAGGAGGGGGAGTTATTTCACCCAATCGGTGAATGGTTTTGTTTGACAGCTTCTTTGGCTGGTTAGAGTAGGTTAGAGTTAGTATTTTCAGTTAATAAGTGCTACATGCACGTTTTCCTTTCAGTTATTTATGTTTCCCTAAGTGCTATTGCACATGTTTTCTGGCCACCAGGGCCTGTTAGCTTGCTTTCAGTTTAGTTTGGTTTAGTTTTCTATTGCTATGTGGAGTAGTTTGGAGTGCTAAGTTTCAATTTTTTGAGTTTGGGAAGACCAGAGTTTGACTCCATGCCCAATGGACAATTTAAGGCAGCTGGTCCTGATGCTTAACAGGCAAGCATATAGCAGAAGTTGATAGAAATGTTACCAGTTTTCTCTACAGCCCAAATTGGTAGAGCTAGAGTACATGCAGTTCATTTTAGATGAGAAAGTTTTTTAACATTTGCCTGATATCTTGTTTGCATAGTTGGAGTTTTTAAGATATTCAGTTATGTTGCAGTTCAGTTGTAACAAAGAAAAAAGAATTTAGTTGATCATTTTTTTGCATTATAGAAACTTACATAAGAGATAAGATGTTTCATTTCACTACAATGATTATTCATTTTACAAATGAGATACATAAAAGAAATAAACATTGCACTGAATGAAAACATGATAGATCGAATGTACCACACAAGTCGTGGGAATAGTTGAACTAGTACAAACATGGGAAATATACCATGCATCTGGAAATAAGAAAGGGAAGGATTCATAGCCATCATTGCCTATTCAAATGCTTTTAGTTGTCAAGGTTACCCTCTGTCCTTGCTCTTAATCTTCATAAGAACCTGCATGATTGAAAGAGATTTGTAAGAGCTTCGGATATGAATTCCCTATGTGCTTATCAAAAGAGGCATAATACATTGCCTATGGTGCACTAAATCAAATACAAAACATTCACATGCAAGAGAGAAACAATCATTAAGTTTCACTTATTTTATCTAACATGTTTGTTTCATGTGCAGGTATAGGAGAAATCATGTCGCTGTCTTGAAGATCATTACAACATGTGGTGTGAAGTGGGCTCCCACAAGGGTTGAGCCCGGCATGCTACCCTTGGATCTTAAGGGGAATGAGAAAGGAGTACCACATTCACTAAGTGCAATGAGCTTCGGGCTCATTTCTCATCTATGATTTCTAGTTCAAGATCGAGTGAAATGAAAACCATCAATGAGCATTGAGCTCTTCACAAGGCTGATCAATGAAGTATGAAACTAAGTACAACAACAACCATAGGATGTCAAGTTGTTGATCAAATGCAATAGAGCAGTCATGATTGAATATAGGACAACATTTCGTGTTGATGTAAAGAATGTGTTATTCATTGTCAACATGACATCATTTTCATAGTATATCATCAAAGTATCCTTCTCATGCAAGAGACAGAGAAAAATGTCAAAGTACAACAGGTGAAATTATACATGATGCATTCAAACCATCATCAAAGAAGCAATAGTTGGACAACATTGAAACAACCACGATACAGTAAAAGTGCCTTGATAACTTTCTGGCATAATGATAGTCATACAAGGTATAGTTACAACATTTGTATGTCAAGCATACTTGCAAATGAACAACATCATTCAATGATGTATAAATGTTTTAATCATGGCATGCGAATAGCATCAAGAATGAATATCATTTTATTCATGATTGAACAAACTGAAGAGTGCAAATGGATAGCCACACGATATTCATGATCAGCTGATTAAATAGTAAAGATGATAGTTGCAGATTGTACACAGGAACTTCCGCCATTTAATATAATTTGTAAGTGCATTTGATGTAATGCAATGGAGATAGACTGCAAATTGTATATCAAATGTTACAGGTTGAATACAAACATTTCATGTACGTTCAGATATCAAATTAAGTACCAGAGACATCAAAATGTACTTCATTTAAATAGTGGTAGAAGATAGAGTTTCAATGCTCATATCTATCTACAGGAGGTAGCCCTTGTAGTTGCAAGCTGAAATAGCAGATATATCTATGTTGTAAATACAGTGAACCTGATTACAAGTAAATAATGTCATGTCACTAATTGAATTAGATCATACCAAGTGCATACAGAATAGAGTTCAAGTGGAATAGCAAGGACTACTCTATTCATCTGGAGCAATATCTCATACATAATAACAAATATAGTCTCAATGGTTCCAAGTGACTGTGATAGTCATATGAGGACAACAATTTAGAAAGTACAGGAGCAGTCATTATCAATTAGGAGATTCCATTATTATACCTCTATCAAATGAAAATATAGTCACCAAGTAGTGTGGAACAGCAAAAATGAAACCATAGTCTTCTAGTGCATATCTCATCTAATGGTTTTTGCAGAAATAGAAAGATAAATGAAAAATCAAGAAACAGTAATATCTTGTGGCCACAATGAGAGTATTAAGGATTAGAGAGAAATTTTGTTTCTACATTACAGAGGACCTTAGTACCGTGGGAGACAAAAGCTCAAAGACAGGTGGTTTTGTCAGCAACAAAACTAATATGGTTAGCTTCTGTATGCACATCTGTAGCATTTCTTGCATCTATAATTGTTGGTCATCACAAGGGAGACTCTAAAGAAATTCTTTAAGTCATTTATCAACATCCTCCCGGTTGGAGTTTTTGAATCAAAGCTAGATAATAGGATATATGCAATTTGAATGTATTAACTATGCATAACAAATATATATGCATCCTTCAGTTATGCCACGGGCACCATGATTAAGCTCGGTTATATAAAAAACAATAGTAAGAGTTGTCAAATAAAAATACAACAGAGATAATGAGTCGCAAGTTTATTTGCACAGAGATCATATGCAGAGGGGAAAGAGAGCTTTTTAGTTCATACAACCAAAAGACACTCAGAAAAATGAGAAAAGATGAACAAATAAACAGTCATAGCCTACAAGGAATATAGAGGGTTCGTGGTATTTTGACAGAAATGTAAAAGAATAATACTTTCATTTTTTAGAGTTCCCTAAGCTCATATTAAGCTCATATCAATGGAGTCATCAAAGAAGCAATATAGTAAATGAAAGGCAGAGAGAGTTACCTTATTTCTGAGTAGAGATATATACATGAGGCTATGGGTTTTCACCCATTTTGCTGCCTTCAAATAAACTCAGGACGATCATTTTGGCAGCTGCAATGCAGGAAAGAAAGTATATCGACGTAATAGTGAGAAGATAAAGCAAAAAATGCATGAGAAATGCAACTCAGCCATGGCCTTTTTGAGCAAATATAATTCAAAATTGAAGGTCAACATTCAGAATAGTGACAAGGCGGCTTACCTTCAGTATTTTTTCCTTCAGGGTCTTCAACGAATTGCTCAAGAAAAGTAGAAGTCGATTGTTCATTGCTTCGAACCCTAGCCTTTCAATGGCGACCCGAGTTACAGACAAGGGTGTCAACAAAGAAACAAATGACGAAAGAGATATATCAGATAAACATGACATAACTGCGGCTAAAAGAAACCAAGTTCTGTATCCAAAATGACATATTTTAGGTTCAAAATCAAAGTATTGATTTACCTTCCATTCTCTGCAGGACTCTTCAAGAATGGCAGAAATACAGTGACAAATTGAGGGTTGTAGAGCCAAACCCTAATAGTGGCAGTTGCAGCAGTAGAGAGCTTCATCTCAAAAGTTGAAGTGTGGAATGAATGCAAAATGATAGGGTAGAATGTGTTTTGTGTCTAGGGTTTCCTCTCTACCCTAATTCGATGAGGTATTTTTGTGGTATTGAATTTCATTTCTTGCCTCAACTAATACCCATGGGGTATGATGTTCATTTTTTTCCTTCACCTAGTATCCTCGTGACTAAGGACATGTCAAGTGCCTTAGGTTTGTCTGCACATACATTGCCTAGGTTTCATTGTGCCTTAAAAGGGCTAATTTAGTCCCTTTTGGAGTTAAACACATAGGTCCTTATGCCCTTAGAAAATCAATTGCAGGTCGAGTGGAGGATAAGCCTCACAGGATTTTATTTTTGCAAATATTTAATATGCCATGATATATTTTTATGATTTTTATAGAAAAATCAGATGCCTTAGAATGTAATATACTTGGTGAAATGCCCCATAAGCCTTGTATTTTATTTTTGGTAAAAAATAAATCAAAATCAAATCAAGCTAAATCAATAGAATAAAGCTATAGATCCATGTAAAATGATATGCTATAAATTGCTTTAAATATTCATTCTAAAATGTAGTTAAAGCAGGACCAAAATATACAAAATCTTGCTTTTCTAGATTTGATTTTCTTCTGGGCGAAGTTGAACAGATAAGGACAAATTGGTGCTTTTATTGAACAGATAAAGCATGTTTTAAAGAAGATTTTGGTGGGGACCTCTTGACAGAAGTTTTGGGTAGCTTCTTTTTCAGTTTGGAGACAGTTCAGAGACTATTTTGACAGCTTTTTAGAGGAGCTCAAAAATGGATTTGCATAACTATTTTTAGGAGCTTTTCTAGATTTTCCTCTAGGAGATCTTTTGGATAGGATATATTGGAGATAGCTAGCTCTTTCTCAGCAGTTCTGATTATTGTTTCTCTCTCTGGAGCTCAGGCAGAGAGCTTGTAAATTTTTTGTACTCATATTCTCATAGTTTGTACTCTTTTCAAGTCTCAATAAAGCAACAGATTTCTTCTTTTCCATTTTCTAATTCATTTTTTGCAATCAATGATCTGATATTCAATTGTGATTCAATTTTTGAATCCTTTTCCTATGTCTCATTATTGCAAGTTTGAGTGTGAAATCTTTATGCGATACAAGTTGTATGTCGTGTTTAAACCAGTTAGTTGGATTAAAGCTATGATAAAACTTCGGTTTGTCCTTCATGCAGACTTCTAACTTCTCAAACCTTCATACAAATCATTTATGTATTGCATTAAATCCAATGAAATTGTGAGGATTGAAAGGCTTTGCAAGGCTGATTGTGAGTCAAGATAAGTTCTAGTAAAACATCCTTAGGATTTAGAGTTTAATTTCCAGTTATCTTCTTATCCCTTTTCTCGGGAGGTCTTTTAGATTAAGTGGTTTACCAGGGGAACCAACCCGCTCTTGAGGTTCACTCTAAATTGTATGCAACCCATAGGCCTAGGAGTGTTCCCACGTGTCAACAAATAGTTAAGTTGAATAACTTAGCATAGGGTGCATATCTGATTGATAACAGTTTTTGGCACGCCCGGTGGGACTGATTGGACTATTTTAGTCCAATAGCATGTTCATATATCACTGATATTTGGTGTGTGTGTCAGTGATCTCAGCCTTTGGAGGTAGAAAATCAAACACATCTGGTGACTCCGAGTTTGGATCTACTAGTTTCGGTATGATCAAGTGCTGGTATATTATAAAAATCATCTATTCATTCCATTTTCTAGTTATCATATGAGTAGAAATGTCAAATTTTCATAGCCAACATGAATACCCACCCCCATACTATGAAAATGCCACTCACCCATCTCCATATCAGACCAATTATGTTGTTGTTTCTAATCCCATGGTTTTTCAAAATCAACATGCACAATATAATTAACACCCACCCACCCCTACCCAGCCTCCTTACCAGTCATACACAAGTAGCCATAATGTTAGTTTTAGTCCAAATACTCAGGATGCTTATTGCATGCACATTCCTACCTAATCTCCTAGTCAACCAAAACATTATGAAATGATGGAGCTTAAAGACATGATTAAGGACACTTTGAAAGACTTAATGCAATAGATAGAGGAGATTAAGAGGCAAATTAAGTATAATCAGCAGTAGGAAGAGATGGCTTATCAAGCCTATCTTCATGAGCAGGAGTTGGAGGCTCAAAAGAGACAATATCAAGACGATCTTGCTCAACAACTAGCTGCCAAGGAGGAGCAGATGAAATTTTTGCTCTCTCAAACTCATAGGCATCAGTTTCAAGCAACTCCTGTCATTCCAAATCAATCTATTTAGGAAGAGGTTTGTAAGTATAATCTTCTGAGTTTCAAGTAAAATGAACCTCTTATTCCTGCCAAGGTCAAGCTTCCTAGTTTCAGAAATCCTTTACCCTTGCAAGAACCTAGGTTGATATAGTCTGAACTTGTTATGCTTCAAAACCAACCACTTGAAGAATCCTTTTCCCTCCAAGAGATTAGAATACAAATAGACTCCCTAGAAAATCAAAATCCCAAGTTTCAAAGGTTCTGATTTTGCTGAGGCGCTTGTTAGCATTCGCGGTCAGTCCATTAACCAACAGTTTTAGTCATATCAAGAAATCCAAGAAGCTCCCCAAGTTTCCCTACCTAAGAAATCTAAGGGCAAACCTTTTTATCATAATACCTTACTCTTCATTGAGGAGCTTAGAAAAGTAAATCCACTGCGTTTAGCTTTAAAGGTTTACCGTTTGCAGCAGTAGAAGATTGAACAAGAGAAGACTCCTCATGATGAATCTATCAATGTCTGCACTAAAGAGCTTCCTTGTTTTGTAGAAGATGATAAAACTTTTTTAGAAGATCAACCAGTGCAAGAAGCTGATTCACATGAAAAGGTTGTTGTTGTTTGTGCTGCATTCCCAGCTGATTACAAGCATGATGCATATGAAAAGGAGGTTGATTCAAGCTTGACACTGAATCCTCTGCATTTCGATTCATTTAAAGAGTTCTTGAATGTTGTTTATAGGATGAATGAAGGTAGAGCATAGAGGTAACAAGGTGAAATTCCTCAGTTGCAAAGATAGAATGCTCAACCTTCATTTGAGAAACCACCTCATGAGGAAGAAGAATCAACTACTTTATTTGATTAGTTACCTCGTTTTGTGGAACCAGATGAAGAAAGCATGCTCATACCAAAGGTAGCAGTTTCAGAGTAGCATGAAGATCCTCAACAATTTGGTGAGTTGTTGATCAAAGCTGAGCAATCTGACAAGGAGGTCTTGGATTGAGTGGAAAAGTGTGAAGATAAGGTTGTCATGGAACTTACACAGCTGACTGAGAACTATTATGAGGTAAAAAACAGCCCTCTTTTATCAGAAATTCAAGAGGAATGTGATGAAATTTCATTCTAGGATGACCTTGATGATTTTGTCACAAATTTAGACAATGTGAAAAAGGTTTCAGTTAGTCTATTCGATGAGCTTCCTAGCTTTAATGTTGGAGATGAAAGTATCATGTCTATTCCAAGTTTTGACCATCAAAGTGTTGCAAAATATTCGGACAATATGTTGGTTCATGAACAGGTCTATGAAAGCAACCCTGATTTGACTAATGAGGATCTATTTCAATCTAAAATTGAGCTTTTCTGCTCATGCTTGGATATTATGCCAATGCCTTTGAAGGAGAATAGTGTTGATCAACAGGAGCAGCCTGTAGAGGAGGGTGACTTGGGGCAGCCAAATCGACAGGGTGAAGGAACAACAAATCCTAAGCTGCAAACCAGTAGCAAAGGTCCAAATTTAATCCCTGCAAGAGGATGTCCAATTAGGGATTTAGCTGGCAGGAAGATAAATGAGGAGTTGCATATTGTTGTTGTACCCAAGGAGGAGATTACAGCCTCAGAACAACAGACCCAACTCACCTGTGCATCCCAAATAAGTTATATGCTTGATCAAACTCAAGAGGTGAGTGAGTTTTCTTATGTTCTTCATGAAGCATCGCAACAATTTGTGGGGTATCTTCTTGTTTTTCATCTTTTATCAGTGGTCTATAATTTGGCAAGACATCCCATGTTGGTTAGGATGGGGAGTTATTTCACCCAATCGATGAATGGTTTTGTTTGACCAGATTATTTGGCTGGTTAGAGTAGGTCAGAGTTAGTATTTTCAGTTAATAAGTGTTACAAGCACATTTTACTTTCAGTTATTTATGTTTCCCTAAGTGTTGTTGCACATGTTTTTTGGCCGCCAGGGCCTATTGGCTTGCTTTTAGTTTAGTTTGGTTTAGTTTTCTGTTGCTGTGTGGAGTAGTTTGGAGTGCTAATTTTTAGTTTTCTAAGTTTGGGAAGACCAGAGTTTGACTCCATGCATAATGGACATTTTAAGGCAACTGGTCCTGATGCATAGCACGCAAGCATATAGCAGAAGTTATGTTACCAATTTGCTCTACAGGCCAAATTGGTAGAGCTAGAGTACATTCAATTCATTTTAGATGAGAAAGTTTTTTAACATTTGCCTGATATCTTGTTTGCATAGTTGGAGTATTTAAGATATTCAGTTATGTTGCAATTCAGTTGTAACAGAGAAAAAAGAATTTATTTGATCATTCATTTGCATTGCAAAAACTTACATAAGAGATAAGATGTTTCATTTCACTACAATGATTATTCATTTTACAAATGAGATACATAAAAGAAATAAACATTGCATTGAATGAAAACATGATAGATCAAATGTCCCACACAAGTCGTGGGAATAGTTGAGCTAGTACAAACATTGGAAATATACTATGCATCTAGAAATAAGAAAGGGAAGGATTCATAGCCATCATTGCCTATTCAAATGCTTTTGGTTGCCAAGGTTGCTCTCTGTCCTTGCTCTCGATCTTCATAGGAACCTGCATGATTGAAAGAGATTTGTAAGAGCTCCAGTTATGAATTCCCTATGTGCCTATCAGCAGAGGCATAATAAATTGCCTGTGGTGCACTCAATCAGATACAAATCATTCACATGCAAGAGAGAAACTAAAAGAGAAACAATCACTGAGTTTCACTTATTTTATCTGACATGTTTGTTTCATGTGTAGGTATAGGAGAAATCATGTTGTTGTCTTGAAGATCATTACAGCATGTTGTGTAAAGCGGGCTCCCACAAGGGTTGAGCCTGAGCCCGGCATGCTGCCCCTGGATCTTAAGGGGAATGAGAAAGGAGTACCACATTCACTGAGTGCAATGAGCTTCAGGATCATTTCCCATCTATGATTTGCAGTTCAAGAACAGGTGAAATGAAAACCATCAACAAGCATTAAGCTCTTCACAAGGCTGATCAATGAAGTATGAAACTAAGTACAGCAAGATCCATAGAGTATCAAGTTGTTGATCAAATGCAATAGAGCAGTCATGATTGAATATAGGACAGCAATTCATGCTGATGTAAAGAATGTGTTATTCACTGTCAACATGACATCATTTTCAAAGTATATCATAAAAGTGTCCTTCTCATGGAAGAGACAGAGAAAAATGTCAAAGTACAACAGGTGAAATTATACATGATGCATTCAAACCATCATCAAAGAAGCAACAGTTGGACAATATTGAAACAACCACGATATAGTATAAGTGCCTTGATAACTTTCTGGTGTAATGACAGTCATAAAAGGTACAGTTACAACATTTGTATGTCAAGCATAGTTGCAAATGAACATCATTCAATGATGTATAAATGTTTTAATCATGGCATGAGAATAGCATCAGGAATGAATATCATTTTATGCATGATTGAACAAACTAAAGAGTGCAAATGGACAGCCACATGATATTCATGATCAGCTAATTAAACAATCAAGATGATAGTTACAGATTGTACACAGGAGCTTCCGCCATTTAATATAATTTGTAAGTGCATTTGATGTAATGCAATGGAGACAGACTGCAAATTGTATATTAGATGTTACAGGTTGAATACAAACATGTCATGTATGTTCAGAGATCAAATTAAGTACCAGAGACATCAAAATATACTTCATTTAAATAGTGGTAGAAGATAGATTTTCAATGCTCATATCTATCTACAGGAGGTAGCCCTTGTAGTTGCAAGCTGAAATAGCAGATATATCTATGTTGTAAATACAGTGAACCTGATTACAAGTAAATAATGCCATTCACTAATTGAATTAGATCATACCAAGTGCATACATAATAGAGTTCAAGTAGAACAACAAGGACTACTTTATCCATCTGGAGCAATATCTCATACATAATAACAAATATAGTCTCAATGGTTCCAAGTGACTATGATAGTCATATGAGGACAGCAATTCAGAAAGTACAGAAGCAGTCATTATCAGTTAGGAGATTCCATCATGATACCTCTGTCAAATGAAAATACAGTCACCATGTAGTGTGGAACAGCATAAATGAAACCATAGTCTTCTAGTGCATATCTCATCTAATGGTTTTTGCATAAATAGAAAGATAAATGAAAAATCAAGAAATAATAATATCTTGTGGCCACAATGAGACTATTAAGGATCGGAGAGAAAGTTTGTTTTTGCATTATAGCGGACCTTAGTACCATGGGAGATAAAAGCTCAAAGATAGGTGGTTTTGTCAGCAACAAAACTAATATGGTTAGCTTCTGTATGCACATCTGTAGCAATTCTTGCATCTATAATTTTTGGTCATCACAAGGGAGACTCCGAAGAAATTGTTTGAGTAATTTATCAACATCCTCCCCGTTGGAGTTTCCAAATCAGAGCTAGAGAATAGGATATATCAATTTGAATGTATTAACTGTGCATAATAAATATATATGCATACTTTAGTTATGCCATAGGCACCATGATTAAGCTCAGTTATGTAAAAAACAACAGTAAGAGTTGTCAAATAAAAATACAACAGAGATAATGAGTCGCAAGTTTATTTGCATAGAGATCATATGCAAAGGGGAAAGAGAGCTTTTGAGTTCATACAAGCAAAAGACACCCAGAAAAATGAGAAAATATGAACAGATAAACAACCGCAGCCTACCAGGAATACAAAGGGTTCATGGTATTTTGACAGAAATGTAAAAGAAAAATACTTTCATTTTTTAGAGTTCCCTGAGCTCATATCAATGGAGTCATCAAAGAAGCAATATAGTAAATGAAAGGCAGAGAGAGTTACCTTATTTTTTAGCAGAGATATATACATGAGGCTGTGGGTTTTCACCCATTTTGTTGCCTTCAAATAAACTCAGGACGATCATTTTGGCGGCTCCAACGTAGGAAAGAAAGTATATTGACTCAATAGTGAGAAGACAAAGCAAAAAATGCATCAGAAATGCAACTCAGCCACGGCCTTGTTGGGCAAATATAATTCAAAACTTGAAGGTCAACGTTCAGAATAGTGACAAGGCGGCTTACCTTCAATATTTTTTCCTTCAGGGTCTTCAACGAATTGCTCAAGAAAAGTAGAATTCGATTGTTCGTTGCTTCAAACCCTAGCCTTTCAATGGCGGCCCCAGTTACAGACAAGGGTGTCGACAAAGAAATAAAGGATGAAAGAGATATATCAGTTAAACATGACATAGCTGCGGCTAAAGAAACCAAGTTCTATATCCAAAATGAGAAATTTTAGGTTCAAAATCAAAGCATGGATTTACCTTCCATTCTCTATAGGACTCTTCAAGAATGGCACAAATACAGTGAGAAATCAAGGGTTGTAGAGCCAAACCCTAATAGTGGTGGCTGCAGCAGCAAAGAGCTTCATCTCAAAAGTTGAAGCGTGGAATGAATGCAAAATGATAGGGTAGAATGTGTTTTGTGTCTAGGGTTTCCTCTCTGCCCTAATTCAATGAGGTATTTTTGTGGCATCGAATTTATTTTCTTGCCTCAACTAATACCCATGGGGTATGATGTTTATTTTTTGTCTTCGCCTAGTATCCTCATGACTAAGGACATGTCAAGTGCCTTAGGTTTGTCTACACATACATTGCCTCGGTTTCATTGTGCCTTAAAAGGGCTAATTTAGTCTCTTTTGGAGTTAAACACATAGGTCCTTATGCCCTTAGAAAACCAATTACAGATCAAGTGGAGGATAAGCCTCTCAGGCTTTTATTTTTGCAAACATTTAATATGCCATGATATATTTTTATGATTTTTATAGAAAAATCAGATGCCTTAGAATGTAATATACTTGGCGAAATGCCCCATAAGCCTTGTGTTTTATTTTTGGTAAAAAACAAATCAAAATCAAATCAAGTCAAATTGATAGAATAAAGTTGGAGATCCATGTAAAATGATATTTAAAGAAATATTCTATAAATTGCTTTAAATATTCATTATAAAATGCAGTTAAAGCAGGACCAAAATAGACAAAATCTTGCTTTTCTAGATTTGATTTTCTTCTAGGCGAAGTTGAACAGATAAGGACAAATTGGTGCTTTTATTGAATAGATAAAGCATGTTTTAAAGAAGATTTTGGTGGGGCCACTTGACAGAAGTTTTGGGTAGCTTCTTTTTCAATTTGGAGATAGTTTAGAGGCTATTTTGATAGATTTTCAGAGGAGCTTGAAAATGGATTTGCATAACTATTTTTAGGAGCTTTTCCATCTTTTTCACTCGGAGATCTTTTGGATAGGATATATTGGAGATAGCTAGCTCTTTCTTAGCAGTTTTGATTATTGTTTCTCTCTGGAGCTCAGGCAGAGAGCTTTAAACTTTTTGTTCTCAGATTCTCATAGTTTCTACTCTTTTCAAGTCTTAATAAAGCAGCAGAGTTCTTTTCATTTTTCTAATTCATTTTTTGCAATCAATGATCTGATATTCAATTGTGATTCAATTTTCAAATCCTTTTCCTATGTCTCATTATTGCAAGTTTAAGTGTGAAAGCTTTATGTGATACAGGTTGTATGTCATGTTTAAACCAGTTAGTTGGATTGAAGCTATGATAAAACTTCAGTTTGTCGTTCATGCAGACCTCTAACTTCTCAAACCTTCATACAAATCATTTATGTATTGCATTAAATACAGTGAAATTGTGAGGATTGAAAGGCTTTGCAAGGCTGATTGTGAGTCAAGATAAGTTCTGGTAAAACATCCTTAGGATTTAGAGTTTAATTTCTAGTTATCTTCTTATCCCTTTTCTCAGGAGGTCTTTTAGATTAGGTGGTTTACCAGGGGAACGAACCCACTCTAGAGGTTCACTCCAAATTTTAGGCAACCCACAGGCCTAGGAATGTTCCCATGTGTCAACAGATAGTTAAGTTGAATAACTTAGCATAGGGTGCATATTTGATTGATAATAGGCATCTTTCCCGACATAGCAACCCATAGATCTTGATCTACAAGCATGTCCTCCATTTTGAGTTTCCATAACTCAAAATTACTGCCATTAAACTTCTCCATCTTTATTCTTCCAGATGTGCTCGCCATCTCCTTCCTACAACAAGATCACAAAATTCTCTACACAAACTACCCAACAACTAGGACCAAAAGCTGGCTAGGCTATGATACCAATTGAAAGGCAGTAAGGTATACATAATATCTTCCTTCATGAAAATAATGAGGGGAGAGTTATGAAAATTTTTAATCTTTTACAATTAACATAGAAGAAGATGCACAACATAAATCAAAACAACAATACCATAACACAAGATGTACGTGGGGAAAACCTTTTTAGGTAAAAACCTCAACACTCCAAAGCACAGCCCAATGTTCTATTCAGTAATCAAATTACGGTTACAATACAATTATAGAGCCAATCTCTTCCAGGAGTTCACCAACACGTAGTATCTGGATTAATTCTGACAACATAAAAACACCTGCAAATCAACCATACAAATTACTCCAACAAGCACCTTATTTATAGAGATACAAGCATGAAGGAAGCTTCTAGGACAAGCAATAAGAGATGGGCATCCAAATCCATGTGGCACATTTTCCCAACAAATGTTTGACTCTTATTACACTTGTACAATATTCCCTTACACCTCTTACAACCCTCCATACTTGGGTGCCCCAAATTTGCCCAAAATAGGTATGACAGATGCTCTTACATCATCATAAAATCTATCATATATGACAACACTTACAGTTGTAAGAGAATCTATCATAACTGACTATTAATAAATGATTCTCTTACAAACTATCATATCCCAAACTTGGGCACCCCAAAATGGGCTAAATCAAAGATTCCTCTTACATTGTCATACATGCAAATGACACTTGTTTATCCCTTCTATTTCTGGCTCTTACAATGTCATAGGATCTGTCATAGTTCTTACGTGTCATAAACCTCTTACAACACCTAAAAGTGTTGACACATGGTAGGATGCTCCTACCACAAAATGGGACGCCCAAATCCACATGTAATGCCAAGTATGCATCCATGTCACCTTCACAATAGAGTGACACCTCACCGTGCCACTACCACAAGATGACATAATAATCTTGCACACTTGATTAAATAATTGACAAATAAATAATAAATAAATAATATAACATTAGGAACTTGCAAAGGTTGAGACACCTTATTTCCCAACAAAGAATTCTTCCAATCCCTGTAAGTTTGTCACACATCCCAAGCCATCAAAAAATCAAGGATGGTTAGTAGCTTTTAACAAAGCTTCTTGACATCCTCCAAGATTTTGTCTTGCATTATGAGCAATTTTTTACTACTCAAGAATCTACTCCTAAATGGAATATTTCTCTGCAACAATGCTTGAATGTGGTTCCTTCTCAAGTTTCCACATCTCAATGCATTCTTTTTTATTATATGCTCACAAGGAAAGACCTACGCAAGGATGTGTTCACTATGTCAAATCTCAAAGCTTCTAGCTTGGATGGATTCCCTTGTGAGTTTTATAAAGATCTTTGGATACTCTAGGTGAAGATCTCCATAAAGTATATCTAGAAGGATTCCATGGTAATTCCCTAGGGAACTTAATTAACAAGGGCAATATTAAGTTCATACCTAAAGTTAGTGACCCAAAGGATATTTGCAATTGGCATCCCATCACCTTATTGAATGTCTTTTACAAAATCATTACCAAAGTTTATGCCCTCAAGCTATGGCCTCTTCTTCCTCACCTAATCTGCCTTGAGTAAATTGGTTTCATTAAGTTGTGATACATCCTCAACAACATTATTGCGATCAAGGAAGGGATAGAATGGGCTCAATGCTCCCAACAACTTGTAATGTTTCTCAAAATAGACTTTGCCAAGGCTTATGAATGTATTGAATGGCCTTTCAATCTTGCCTTGATTCAAGCGTTGAGTTTTGGACCTCTTTTGTGTATTTTATTGCATCATCATTAATGGCCAACAATCCAATTATTTTTGGTCTCTTCCAATCTATCTATCAAGTTGCCCTTTAGCCCTTGCACTTTATGTGCTTGTTGTTGAAGGCTTTGGCTATCTTTTGACCAATGTGGTCTTCTAGAAGCTAGTCAAGGATATTGTCTTGCCCAATTCATCTAACCATCTTGTCAATGACCACTTTGCAGATGACTCTTTTTCTTACTTTAATTGAAGAAGAGAATAATGTCAAGTAGGCTCTTCATTTCCTTGACATATTCTACAAGGATTCAAGTTCAAGTATTCAGTGGTAGAAGACTTAATGCTACATCAATTTTTCCTTCCTAAGCCTAGCTAGTTAGATTCTTTTGGCTGGGAATGGATTGATTAGGGAGGTTTTTAGATTTCTTGGCATCCCCTTTGTTTTTCAAGTCTCATCTACTGTCTTATGGCAAGCTTTTATATCTAGAATTTAAAAAATGGTTTGTTGGGTTTAAAAAGCCTCTCTCTTTGACTGGTAAATTTTAGGTGTGCTCTAAAATTTTAGTTGTGACTCGTGTTTATTATTCCTCTTCTTGGGTCCTTTCTAAATATTCTTTCTTGAAAATTGAAAAGTTGCTTAGGGATTTTCTTTGATCCTCTTTTGAAGGCAACAAAGGATTTCACTATGTGGCTTGGGAATATTTTTGTCTCCCTCGTGATGCTGGGAGTTTAGGCTTACTCTCAATCTATCATCAAGGCCTGGCACTTTGTGCTAAATGGATTATAAAGGCCCTAGAAGATGAGGATGCTTGGAAAGTTCTCATTCAACATTGTATTTCATTTGCAGTGCCCTCTAGGCATCCAACTTAGAAAGGCCTTGGTCGTCATACTCTCCTCACTATGAAGGAACCCATTCAGATACAAGGCACTTTTGTTATCAAAAGCATCTGGAATGCTTGGGAATCCATCAATCCCTAGCTTTTGTGGGTTGGAAATGATTTCTCTAATGTCCTTTCCATTAATCAAAAATCTATTTGGTGGTCTTTGGTCCTTGTCAGAATTGACCTCTAGCTAAAGCCCCTTGGGTGTGAGCTTTGAGGTTTTATAATAGCCAGATCTTTTCAACAAAGTCAACAAGAATTTTTTAACTTAGCCAGAGGCTAAGTTGAATTTTTGGTTATCTAACTAGGATTGTGAGACATACCAAATAGTTATTGATGTCATTCCTCCCCACATGGTTCACAAAATCGGGGTTATGTCTTTCAAGCCTCAGTGGGAAGATTGGAAATAGTATCCAAATACACCATTTCACAATTATAGACCTTGCAAGGGATATTTGTGGCTTATGCCTCATCTCCCCATGGTGGCCTAGTTAAGTCTTTGTTGGCACCTCCAATCCTCTTGGGGCAGTTGGCACTTCAGATTCGAGACTGTTTGGTTAGGTATTCTATCACACTTTGCCACCCCTAGTGGTCTAGTGGAGGTCTTAAAACCCACCTAGATAATTGGAAGAAGGTGAATATCTGCTAGAGAAATGGCAAGCTAACCAACCTTTCATTTGAATAGGCAGTTTCAATTAAGAGGTGGATTTTTTGCAAAATAACTATTCAGCTCTTGATGAGCTGGATAGTGAGGATATGACACTCGACACTCTCTTATGAATTTTATATCCTAGAATGTTCAAGGTCTGAAAAACCTCCTAAGGAAATATTCCATGTGTGACACTCAACAAATATTTCCAAGTTTGGACATTCTTTATTTGCAAGAAGCTAAAATTTCTAGTTTTTTGCTTTCTGCTACATATTGTGTTATTTGGCCTACTAGTTATTTTTTGTGTAGCAATCACGAAATGGGTCATGGTGGTGGTGTCAACTTTCTCTCTCCTATGTGGTATCAACATTTAGTTGACTAGGGATGTGATCCCAACAGTTGGGCATTGTGGGTTCTTTTTAGCATTAATAATCATTCCTTTGGAGTTATTAATGTTTATGCCTCCAATGATGTTGTTGAGCGATCTGCTCTTTGGGGATGGATTGTAGATTCGATGCCTACCACCACTTGGGTTCTATGCAAGGATTTAAATATGATATAATGTTCTATGATAAATGTGGGGCTTTGCCTATGAGATGAATAGTTGGCAAAAGAGAGACATGGTACTAGATGTGCAATAAGTTTAGGCTTTTTTATCCTAATCTTGGCCACCGCCGTGATCATATGATGTGGTACACGTGGAGTAACTTCAAGGTAGGTACTGATAGGATCTAAAAGTAGCTTGATAGAGCCATGTTGTCAATCCAATCTTTCTTTTCCTTTGTCATTTGTTTTACCTTGCTAGTTGAACCTTTGTCAGATGTTGTCCTTTAGACCACTATTTGGTATGGTTTTGCATTAAATGATAACTTGTCAAACCAAAGGCCATGAGGACTCAGTTTTTATAAACATGTTATTGTTATCACACAAAGCCATGTTGGCACACATTCAACATGTGGAGTCTAGAACCATGTCCCATGCATGAGACAAGTTGGATTACTTGGTGGAATGATGTTATTAAATGCACATCCCACTTCCTCTATATTTATGGGTCCCAACTTGCCTATTTTTTCTATCACTCCTATGAGGCCACCACCTCAGAGCTCTACCAAGACACTGCCACTTTGAAGGCATAACCTTTTGATTCAGTTGTGCAGCTATGTGTTTCTAAACTCCACCACCAAAAGTAGGTTGTTGATTCCCATTTGGCAAGAAGTGCTCAAATCAAAGCTCAACTTCACTAGCCTAAAATTGGAGATAAGGTATCTAAAGAATTCGTCCAAGCCCTACAAGTTTGTCACACATCCCAAGCCATAAAAAATCAAGGATGGTTGGTAGCTTTTAACGAAGCTTCTTGACATATGAGCAATTTTTTACTATCCAAAAAGCTACTTCTAAATGGAATATTGCCCTGCAACAATGCTTGAATGTGGTGCCTTCTCAAGTTTCCACATCTCAATGCACTCTTTGTGATTAGTTGCTCACAAAGGAAGACCTACGTGAGGATGTGTTCACTATGTCAAATGTCAAAGATTATAGCTTGGATGGATTCCCTTGTGAGTTTCATAAATCTCTTTGGATACTCTAGGTGAAGATCTTCATAAAGTATATCTAAAAGCTTTCCATGGTAATTCCCTAGGGAACTTAAATAACAAGGGAAATATTAAGTTCATACCTAAAGCTAGTGACCAAAAGGATATTTGCAATTGGCATCCCATCACCTTGTTGAATATCTTTTACAAAATCATTACCAAAGCTTATGCCCTCAAGTTGTGGCCTCCTCTTCCTCTCTTGATCTTCATTAAGTTGTGATACATCCTCAACAACATTATTGCTATCTAGGAAGGGATGGAATGAGCTCAATGCTCCTAACAACTTGTAATGTTTCTCAAAATAGACTTTGCCAAGGCTTATGACTGTATTGAATGTCCTTTCATTCTTGCACCATGCTTCAAGCGTTGAGTTTCCCCATTTTGTGTATTTTATCGCATCACCATTAATGGCCAACAATCCAATTATTTTTGGGCTCTTTCGATCTATTTGTCAAGTTGCCCTTTAGCCCTTGCACTTTATGTGATTGTTGTTGAGGGCTTTGGCTATCTTTTGACCCATGCGGTCTCTTAGAAGCTAGTCAAGGACATTGTCTTGCCCAATTCATCTAACCATCTTACCAATGACCACTTTGCAGATGACTCATTTTCTTACTTTAATTGAAGAAGAGAATAATGTCAAGTAGGCTCTTCTGTTCCTTGACATATTATTCAAGGCTTTAGGTTCAAGTATTCAGTGGTAGAAGACTTAATGCTATAGACAATCTTTCCTTCCTAAGCTTAGCTAGTTAGATTCTTTTGACTAGAAATGGATTGATTAGGGGGGTTTTTAGATTTCTTGGAATCCCCTTTGCTTTTTAAGTCTCTCCTACTGCCTTATGGCAAGCTTTCATATCTAGAATTAAAAGAAATTGGTTTATTGGGTTATTAAGCCTCTCACTTTGGCTGGTAATTTCAGGTGTGCTCTAAAATTTTGGTTGTGACTCATGTTTATTATTCCTCATTCTTGGGTCCTTTCTAAATGTTCTTACTTGAAAATTGAAAAGTTACTTAGGGATTTTCTTTAAGCCTCTTCTAAAGGCAACAAATGCTTTCACTGTGTGGCTTGGGAATGTTGTTGTCTCCCTCATGATGTTGGGAGTTTAGGCTTACTCTCAATCTATCGTCAAGGCCTGGCACTTTGTGCTAAATGGATTATCAAGGCCCTAGAAGGTGAGGATGCTTGGAAACTCCTCATTCAACATTGTATTTCATTTGCAGTGTCGTATGGGCATCCAACTTGGAAATGCCTTGGGCTTCATACTCTCTTCACTATGAAGGAACCCATTCAAATACAAGGCACTTTTGTTATATCAAAAGCATCTGGAAGGCTTGGGAGTCCATCAAGCCCCAACTTTTGTGGGTTGGCAATGATTTCCATAATGGCCTTTCCATTAATCAACAATCTATTTGGTGGCATTTTGTCCTTGTCAAAATTGACCTTTAGCCAAAGCCCCTTGGATTTGAGCTTTGAGGTTTTATAATAGAGGAGTTAAAACGCTGCCAGATCTTTTCAATAGAGTCACCAAGAATTTTTTAACTTAGCCTAAGGCTAAGTTGAAATTTTGGTTATCTAACTAGAATCATGAGACATACCAAATAGTTATTGGTGTCACTCATCCCCACATGGTTCACAAAATTGGGGTTAGGTCTTTCAAGCCTCGGTGTAAAGATTGGAAATAGTATCCAAATACACCATTTCACAATTATAGACCCCGCAAGGGATATTTGTGGCTTATGCCTCATCTCCCCATGGTGGCCTAGTTAAGTCTTTGTTGGCACCTCTGATCCTCTTGGGGTAGTTGGCACTGCAGATTCCAAACTGTTTGGTTAGGTATTCTTGAGCCCAAACTAGCTCATTTGCCTAGTGCATTCTTTATCAAGGTCTTTTGTAGGGCTCTCTACTATCTCATCTAGGAGTTCTTAATCCTTGTCCATTTTGTGGACAACCTGGGACTCTCAAGCACCTTTTTTGGTTTTGCACTAAAGCCTAAGAAGCCTAGACTTGGATTCATGACTTCTTCAAGCCATTCAGGCCTATCCCTTCTTGTGGCATATGGTTTTGCCGAGAGATTGGTCCTTCCTCCCTTTCAAACTTACCCAGATTTGGCATGCTTTTAGGGTGGAGATTCTTTTAAATAGCATTTGGAAAGACATAAATTTTGCTATTTTCATTGGTTGTGCAGTTGATATTCATTTTTTGCTTTACACTAAAGTTATGATTTACTCTAATGTGCTTATGTAGATTTAGGTGCAAGCAAATAAAGTTGCACTTGAAGTTGTCCATCTGCATGTGCTTATAATCACCGGGGTAATGCATATTGTGCAGTTCCCAGAGTGTTGCCTCCCTTTGCCTCCAACCAAGGTCACGTCTCTCTATGTGGGTGCAAGCATGGACGTAGCTAGCCTACCAAAAGGGCTCATGGCTCCTAGTAACATGGCTCTCAAACTCCTAAAAGACTCAAGGATCGCATTGCCAACGGATGGTCTCAGCGTTCTCGATCACCATCAACCTCTTCACATGGGCATGGGGCTCTTGGCTTAGCTAGATTCAAGCAAGTTTCTTCCTCGCCTAGACTTAGTCATTTCTCCTATTCATTCTCAACAATTTTCAAATGAAGACAAAGAAGAAGAGGGTGCTCTCATTGGTTGGGAATTGATTGTCAATGGTTCCATCCACGCTGATGTATGGGGCAATCCAAATGACCTTGATCCTCCTCTAATGATGTAGCTTTCGTCGCTTAGCAACTTTGTCGGTTCTTGTTGTTTAGGCTTGACCCGACTAGACTTTGTTTTGATTTCTTGTCTTGTTATTTGGACTTAACCCAACTTAAACTTTGAAGGTGTCCCTATTTACCACTGCACAATTTTGAATAGTGCATTATTCTATTTTTAGTATATAAAAAATAATAAAACTATTATTTCATCAAAATAGATATAAAAATTTATCAACATTATGCTGATGGAAAGATCGCAACGGCGGTGCCCAACGTGATTCTCGACTTGTCTGTGGCTCGAATTTCGTGTGGACTCTCCAATCAATCTTCTTCACGTAGCTCTTCATTTCTGTCCTTTCATTCTCAAACCTTAGTCGTACAACGAAACTTTTTTGAGTCCATTTCTTGCTGTAATGGCTGCCGAGTGGAGTAGGGCAAAGGAAGCTTCCTCCTCAACTTCCAAAAGAATGTATCTATCGTTCCTGTCAATTGTAGTGCTTTTTCAAAGTTGTCTCTAACAGGCAGCTTCCTCCCACTTTCCTATGTATTACCAAAGAGATCATCCAAATAATCTCTAATCTAATCAATTTATGTCCCTCGTGAAAGTTCTAGGTCTGACAAAACTGTACTGTAACTGCCTACCTTTCAAACTAATAGAGTTTGCTGAAATAGTTGGACAGTTGTTAAAGTCCTCCAAGTAAATGCCGGGTCCCCCGCCTCCATCTTTAATGTTCATCCAATTTCACGACTCCACCGAACAATGTCACGGACCTCATGAATAGTAATTCAACTCTGGAAAACTCATTGTTCATGACTCTGTGTGGTTTGAAGTTTTAAAGCTTAAATGGTTAGGTGTACAGGCTTGGTACATTGTACTAAATTTACTATTTACATGCAAAACGGTTTCTGATATGAATCTGAGGTGCATTGATCACAATATATCTATCACTTCATGGAATTTAGTATTAAAGATTAAGGGATATCTATTGGACTTAATTTATCTTAAAACTTTTAATAATGACTGAGCTGGGATTTCAATTTTAATTGGAACCAGATTATGAGTAATGAGATTTTTTATGAAAGTGTCTAGTAAATTGGTGGGTATTTAAGGCCGTCAATTATGGTTATTCTTAAATATCATCCACTTCAACAGTCAAAGGTCAATTTTGGCCAATAAGAACAGGACAAATATTTCCCACTTTTTATTGTGAATGAGGTGTAAACTTGCTATTGATTGATTGGCCATTGAAGTGGATGATATTGAAGTAGAGTGATCGATTAGGTAGCCAGTGCTACAAAAATGTATTTGTTGGGGATCTAATTATAGTGAATTTGGTATATACAGCCATCCATCTCTATTAACTTATACAGTCCTAACAGAAGTGATGCATCCCCTTTTGTAAACTGTACATTTATTTGGTAAACTGTTTTTTATTAGGGTAAAGCAGGGTTTTTGAAAGGGCCCAGGGTCTTGTACAAGAGATAAATCATTGAAACCCAATCAATTACAAAAAAACAAACAGGATAAACTATCAAATAAACTGTTTTTTATTAAGGTAAAACGGAAGTTTTGAAAGCTTCCAGACTCTTGTACAAGAGATAAACCATTGAAATCCAACGAACTACAAAAAAGCAAACAGGAGAAACCATCACTCCACAAGCGCACCACTGGTAAACTGTTAATCAATAAAATAAAAAAACAGGAGAATTAGTCAGTCAAAAATTAACCCATCTGTGGTGGGTTCAAGTCATAAGTATTCCTTCCTTTTGAAAGGGCCCTCCATTGATTTGCCATCAACAGAAAACTTGTGCGATTATTCCAACAAAACTTTGGATCTGGTGGCACGAGTATGGTTTGCTATTCAAATCATGATTGTGACGGGCATTACCATTTGTGACCAGTGCCCACACGTTTGGCTTCTTTTAGTCTTTTGTAGTCACAGGCTATCCTATCTTTAGCAATCGCAAGTCGGTTGTTAATGTTTATATAGATCTGAGCAAGAAACATTCTCAGTGAAGAACAAACATGAATTTTCAAATCAGTTGGATTTGGATGGCTTACATGCAACTATGCGAGGCGTTTATATCTGCAAATTCTCTGCTCCAGCGCTTCCCAAGATCAATTCAAGAGCTTTCTGACACAGTCAGACCAATTTTCAGCTTTTCTCCATCATCTTATAGTAGCACCTCAGACAGGGTGAAGCAGGCTGAAGAATGTGAAGTTGAACTATATCGTCTGGCTCATATAGTTTTGTAGATTACAGTCTCTCATGGCAGTGTTTAATGCTTTACAAATATAGCTGTGTTTACTACTGAAAGCTCCCACAAGGCCAAAATATTGTAAGGCTGCTTTGTGGCTCCGCTGTAATTCCTAAGTGGGTATTCTTTGTCTTTCAAAATTTTACTAAATAATCGATTTCCTTTATTAAAATTAACCACTGTTCTTGTTTTTTAAATTGTCAAAGTCTTTGTTCTTAAAATTATCAGTGCAGTTTAATTATGATTCACAGTTACAAGGCGAATTGTAGCCAAGCAGGTGTAGGCAGTCCCCCATAAGCCTTGCATACAGCTACTGCCTGCAATTCTGTAATGGTGTCTAATGATGTCTGAATCCTTCAAAATGAGTGCACAGTGGCATGGTGCATACAATTTGAGGAAAGAAAAGAGGAGTGCTGTAATATTTGTAATGGCTGGATATAACAACATACTGGCTATGCAGTTCTTATAACACACATAGATGTTACATTAATTTGTCAAGAAATCATGCTTTCAGTTGAGCTAGCACCTTCTATTTAATGGTCTACCACTCCCAGTTTTTCTATGTTCTATGCCCTTCTGAGCACTGAGAATATCCACTATGCCCACTAGAAATATTTTGCAGTCATGAAAATTAAATTGAAAAGTAAATTGAGAACTTATATTTGTTAAAGGTTTTTAAGGGGGAGTGGGGGCTCTGGTTCGATTGGCTAAAACATTCTGTTGCAGGTAAGAGGTCACGAGGTCTGGTATGTCGTGCCAGCATCACCAATCACATTATTCCTACAGTCTTAAAAAAAAAGAGAGAATTTTCTGAAGAGATACTTCAAACATACATAAAATTGATGTCTCTTTTGAATTGATAAGATCTATTTGTGTCCAAGTGTAGCCTAATAAATTCAATTAGATCTTTTGAAGGATTTCTTGTTTCTTTATAATTTCAATTTTCCTGTGGTAATCAGATCTCTGTGTGTTCTTTTTCTCAGCCGGACATTTGAGAAGGGTTCGATTTGTGTCTTCTTCAGTCTCATTATTAGATGCAACAACCTTTTAAAAAACCGACACCACACATTATCTTCAAAGTCAGTAAGTTCACACAGGATCTCTTAAGGAATGTTCTGGATTATTTTTAATTAACACGGCTAGCTTAAATTATAAGCTGAAATTCTATTAGGAATAATCTGTCATAGGTTTTGATTAACTCAATCTTAAATTTAAATTTACATTGTGATTAAGAGTTGTAGTGTGACCGGTTGAGTATAATTGGTGAGGTTAATAGTGTACCTACCAAGGAATTGTCAGATTCTTTGGAGACAGTACGGGCCAGATTTTACACTTGAATACTTTAAACTAGATCTCCTTAAAACTGATACTAAATACTCCCATTTTTTATATCTATATAATTTAATTATTTCCATTTAAAAAATTCACTATTTACTTTAAACACGTTTTTTTGCTAGTATTCGCATTCCTTACATTGCTGACTTTAGATGCCTATGAGTATGAAGGGAGACTCCTGGTGACAATGGGACACTTAGTATCTCATGGACAAGCATCTCGACTAGGCACGTCAGTACAAATTAGCTGTCCTTGAAAGAATCCATGGAGCTGTCTAATTTTCACAATCATGATTAAAAGAGGTTAAAAAATTGGACATGGAGAATATTTTTTTACTGTAAAATTTTATTGCTACATGGACCTAGGCTCAAAATTAAATAGATTTTCCTCATCATTTATGAAAGGGCCCGTTAAATGTATGGTTTTACTATTTCATTTAGTTTATATAATATATTATCCGATCTTAATTTGAAATTTATTGTTTTGATTTATTTGATTCATCACTTTAAAACATAATTGATGTGTTCTTTTAGTGTTTTGTTTCCTTAGATTAGATCGCATTCATGGTCTGATCCCTTGGACTGAATGACACTTGCAACCTATTCCTCTCAATTTGAATTTAAAATCTCTTGTTTCCCAAACTAATTTTACTGAAACATGATCATTACCCATCAACTTATGTGCCAAAGGTCTCAAGTTGTGTGTCTAAAACTTGTATTTAAGGACATCACCCTAGATCATTTTGGATCATTAATTAATCATTGATTACTAAGACAAAGCACTCTCAAGAGCACTCAATCACAGTCACGAGTCTCAATTTGAGTCTCAATCTTAGATACATTAGTTGCATCAACATTTGCATTTCTACTTCACATTTTTTTAATCTTTGTATATTGGCCAATGGGATTAATTATTATCAAGGAATTCAATTGATCCCCTCTATCTATATTAGGTCCCAAAATGTGTTTTTTAGCACCACCAAGTTTCAAACTTAGCTACAGGATCGGACAAATGAATATGGAAGATAAAATGTGAAAAGGACACATTCCTAAGGGGATGAAGTATCCAAGAACAGAACTGTGGGAATGACCTCCTCCTAATAAAAATCTTTGATAATCTATGTCACAGTCTCCCGATCTTTGTTTGTCTACCAAATCTCAATTTTCAATCTTTTCTCACTACACATCTATTGTTTAGCAAGTCAAAGTAAACATTACATCATAAACGTTGAATGCCCCAAATCATAAAGCACAAAAGCCTAAAGATGTTAACCCTTCCAAGCAAAATCAAAAATCCAAGAGACTATCAAATCCCTATCACAAGAAAAAGCAAAAACAAAAATGGTGTGGGTCCCTAAGCAAAGATCAATCAAAACAAATGAGGCATCCACATCTCAATCTACCCCACAATCCCAAACATCCCCCTCCCCATCTAAAAATCCCAAATTTCCTAAGTCCATTTGGGTACCTAAAACCCCAAATCGACCATCCAAAAATCCCCTATCCCGATCCCCAATACTCCCAACTCCACATCCAAAGTACAAGCTTCCAAATACATCACGGTGTGTGCAACCATTGGTCTTGGTTCCCCTCCACCACTTGACATTCCCACATACCCCCATCTCTCCATCTTTCGTTCACTATCCTACATATCTTCCCCATCACATTCCTATGATCCATGTTTTTGCATAATCCACATCATAACCCACATAGTCCACATCATAATCCGCATAATCCACACCATAATCCACTACCCACCATACATTCCATCTTCTCCTATCTACCAACATCTAGGCAATCATCATCCATAATGCTATCCAACATGGGACCATCTTCTCCTCGCTATGGAAATAGACGCTAGAGTCCCCATTCCATCAAAAAAGCAAAAAAAATCAAAAAATCACGCTAGAGTCCCCATTCCATCAAAAAAGAAAAAAAAAATCAAAAAATCAAGAAAATAGTAAAGAGAAAAAAATCCGTCCAATGGTGAAAACCACTCCTTGTGGCGCCTTGGGCAAGTACCATGATGAAAACCCCTTGTGGGCGTCATGCGTAATCCCTTCTCCATCCATTTTTGGATCCCTACACTTGGGGGCAAAACCATAACTTTCATCCACATCCTTTGTATATCCTATCCATCATCTATCTTTATCCTATCATTTCCTATCCATCCTATCCATTATATCTTGCTTTTACCATCTCCCACCTTAGATCTTGATAAAGACAAGGGGCAAAATATGAACAACATGTTTTGGAGACCTCTTGGCATACTCCCTTTGTAGGTATATCCTCCATTCATCTATTGCAAAGTCCACCCATTCAAACATGAACCCATCATGCAAAATTCTAAGCATTGGGGCATATGATTCCTTGCAACCTAGCCCTTGGAGAAAATCCTAAAATCCCCCATCCATATATCATGCATACCTATCCTATCCCTCATCCCCATAATCCATCTATCTAACATGCATCCCTATCGCTTGTCCATTCATCTACCACAAATCTCCTATCCATCATCCTTTCATCGCCAATCCCCCTATACAACCCCATCACCTTCACCTCTAGACTTGGTGTTCCCTTGTCATTGGTATCTAGCATAAAGGTTATTCACATGAAATCCAATGCAACCATCTCATAATAAAGCATGCCCTTTCCAAAAATCAAAAAATTCAAAAACAATACAAAATCAAAAAATCAAAAAAAATCAAAATCTCCTCAAAATCCCAAAAACAATCATCGTCACAATCACCCAAATCCTCCAACACATTATCTTACAACATCATCACATCTATCCTTAATCATCCCTCATCATCATCACAAATCAAAACTACATATCATCATCACCTGTATCTTAATGTGCCTTGATCTCGTGGATACAAGGTATGTAGGCAGTCTGGAATATGAAGGAAGTTTCCAGTACTTAGGTACCTAAGATGCACCCATCTATCCTCAATGAGCTTACACTAGATCCAAGCATCACATCACTTATCAAAGCATCATCCCTTAATCAAAATCACCAACTATCAAAACAGCATCAACCACAACTTGTCATCATCATATCTCGAGCCAATCTTACAACATCAACTAAGCATGATCCAATCATCCATCGATTCCTGCCTTAGGATATATCGTTCCTACGATAGGCAGAATCTATCCTATCATCATCCATCTTGGCAAGAGATACAATGGCTACTTGTTTGGTTCATTGGTCTTTTGGTTTTTTATTTTTATCTTTTGTCCTATTCGAAGATCACATCAAAACTACCTTGATCTCACTATATCATGGTATGTGGTGAAAACATCTACAATGGGGCATAGTCTTGCTTTTGTATGTTGTGCTTGTGGGTTGGTTTCATTACTCCAAGCTAGTATTCATATCTTGTGGATCGTAGGGTCGGTTCTAGCATATTGATCTCCTTGTGCATCTAAGGTTCATCATACCTTTTGTGTACTAAGGACTTATGCTATGAGTCCCCTTCCCTCATCTAGACAAGGTTGTACTATCTTGGGCATGCATGAGATCATCCCTTTGTCTATGTGTCTAGTCCATACAAATGTTGGATAAACATCATCACCATGGTCTTCTATACCTTGGTGAAAATATCCACTTTGCTATATCAAACTTAGGATTGCTCTAAATCATGTTCAGCACAATGATCATCCACCAATCAATCTCCCAACATTATCACACTTTCATCTCGCCCCTTATCCTCCAACCACTTCTACCAATCTCTTCCATCCATTTCGAGAGCACAACCGTGTTCTTGCAACCCGCCTATCCTCTCGAGGGGGCATCACCCTTACCAATTATCCCCAAACCTTACCCTATTCTTTTAAGCCAAAATATTTTTTCTATCCAATCCAACTCTATGTTTTAACTTCTTTGAAATTATGTTACTTAGCCGCAACACCATCTCAAAGAGGGGCAAATGTAGACACCTAAAATTGACTTGCTCTACAAATCAATTTCCCGTACCTCTTACACTAATTTATCCCCCCTATTAATTAAATAAATTCATCTTATTTAATTAATCTATCCCTAACCATCTGTCTATCCCTTGTGATCAATTAATTCACTTAATTTATCACTAGACCTTACAGCACTATCCTCATCAATTAAATAAATATTTCTAATATTTATTTATCTAATTTGTCCATCTCCCTAATCCTATTAATTAGATAAATCATTCTTATCTAATTAACATATCCTATTGATCAATCTACACTAGCCTACCTATCCCCTAGACCTAGGTTAATTAAGCTAAACACTTAATTAACCTTGCTTAGCCCATCCTCCCACACACCTTTGAATAAAAATCAATCTTTTATTCAAAGGGTCAAATCCTCCTTACCCTTTATTTATCACCCTCTTACACATGTAAGAGTACATCTTCACATCTCCACATAGAAGTGAATTCTAAATTCACTTGTCATGTCCACTCTTCCCAAAAATGAATCTTTAATTCATTTTTGTCCTCCACACCTTTCCCCATGTGAATTTAAAATTCACAAATAATGAAAGCCCTCCAATCCCATTGACCAAGATTCAACCCTTGATCTCTCTCATCCACTCCCCTTGTGACACTTGTCACAAGGCTATGGCTTCAATCCAAACCCTAACTCTCATCCATTCCTAGCCCTTGATCTCATCTTTTGATCCTCACCCTCCATCCTCTTTTCAGAAAATCTATAAATGAAACCCTCACCCAAGCCATTGAAAGGGAACTTCATCTTGCATCAAACCTCTGCCAAAATCTCTCCACAGTCTCCTCATCATACTACCATAATGTCAAAATCATGCCTCATCCCTATCTCCATCTCCATCTAAGTCCAAATCACTCATCTACATTGTGTTGAATGCATTTGAGCAATCCACATTCTAGTCTTAGGTAAAATCTGAGGAGCTCTTGGGTGCAACTCATTCCCGCTATCTTGGATTTGTGGGTCAAGTGAAGGTATAATCGTTTGTGTTTGCATTTGATTTGTATTTCTACTTTCATTTTGATTCATAGATCACAGCACTCATTAGGGGGTATGCATCATAATTCCATTTACACCAACTTTTACAAGGTCTCATGCTTGCATACATTGTGGGGGCCACACTAGTTCCAAATCCAAAATTGCCCTATATATCATGATTCTATTTAGGCTAGATTTTAAATGGTAATCATCCATCTATATGTTTTGTAGGCCACACTAGTTCTAATTCCACAACTGCCTTTTGCAACATGATCCCTTCTACAAATTGTGTCATGTGTATATATTATGGGATTCATTCCACAGAGCCCTATACACTATGGCACACACTACAATAATTTACACTTTACACTTCTGTTTAAAACAATATAATCATGATGATTATAGATTTGTGTGCACTAACATTGTTTTGTAGGAACAACTATTGATTCTATGTACCAATGTGGAGGATGGTATTTTTAAGTACATGAAGACCTCAAGGCATTGTCCAATAATGTATCTCGGGTATTCTTACTTATTTCATTTACTGGATGCTTTACTTCTACACGCATGATTCATGTAGATTAACATGCAAACCAAAGTAGGGGCAAAATGTAATGGATCTAAAAGTGCATACCCTACACATTTACACCTTCTCATTATACCACTTTGAACAATGTTGTAGTACTCAATTTGTTCTGTTTGGCACACAAAGTAACCACATTCTTAAATCCACTAGCTAAAATATCCTTATCTATTTCCTTAGTTAGGACCAGTACATTCTTTTAGGTCCTCTATCAAGTGTGTGGACATGGACATAGGGTCTAAAAAGTGGCCAAAAGCATGTTTTAACTTTGAGCATGATTAAACTCATAATATAAACATGATCACATTAGTTAAATGTGTTGTCTTATAATGGCTCAAGTATCATTGAGCTATAACATGATCATGTTAAATTGTCAAAAAAGTAGGGCCACAAAGGCCTATTTTCTATCTAGAAAAATGTGAGCATGTTTCACTCTAAAAATAAGTGCAGAGAGATGGGGCCAAAAAGTGGCCCAAAATGCATTTTAAAAATTTTATGTTATAATGTGATCATGTTAGTGAAATGTGTGATCATGTTATGACTCAATGATGCATGGGCCATAGTTTGATCACTAAAATGTAATTGCATTATAACATGATCATGTTATCTAAATTCAAAATTCTACCTCATCTTGGAATTGGCTCAAATTTTCAAGCCTAAGGTGTATACGTACAAACAAGGCTACAATTTCTATGTTTTGAACAATTCATAAAAATGTCAACGTTCCGCCATGGTTAGCACTATGTATTTCATCACAAGATTCTACAAAAACAACACTACAACATCAAGCTAGTTCTTGTATTTCTAACCATATGGTTTTATCTATATTTAATCTAAATAAATTAAGGTTTTAATATTTATTTACTTTTATTAATTTCTTCATTTTCCATAAATACACACATTTTTATTTTTTGAAAGTAAATATGCAATAAATTTCCACAATTAACCCTACAAGAAGAGTGTCCCAAGATAATTGATCTATGTAATTTTTAGCAGCATTGCAAAATTTAACAGTAGAAAAAAGAAATACTAAGAATGAAAGATCATAATGAAGTAATTAGACAAAGGTATGAGACACCAATATAACTTGGGATAACACTTTCAAGAAAAAACTAGCTTGCAAAGCTCTAAATTAATGTAATATACAGCAACTGAAAAGATTGCAATACACTTGCAAGCTCCAAACTCTTCTAAGAGATCCAACACCCACACTCAAAGAGGATTCAAGAACAAGATGATATGAGATGGATAACCTCCTACTTGAGCCCTCTATTTATAGCAATGAGAGGAAGACTTACTAGAAGCTTCTTGCCAACATGTGACTACAAGAAGCTTCCTAAACCACCTTGTCAAAGTTGGGTGCCCAAGAATCAAGTGTCAACAACATGTGATTGTACATTCTCCAAGGCACCCCATTAGCCCTCTCTAAACCTCATGCTTAAAATAAGCTTGCATAATGTGAGCTCAAGCATTAAATGCTCTTGCAATATTCAATACATTTTACAAGACCTTAAAAATATTAAATGCATTCTCCCAATGAGCCCAATTGACCATTTGATCACTAAATCATAACCCCCCCAATATGTAAGAATTGGCTATGGAGATAGCCACCCAAGATCAAGAAATCCAAAAGGAAAGCACAAAGAACTTATAAGATCAATATGATACAATAAATTATAGTCTAATCAAAGGATAGATTACAATGAGATGAGATGCATATATGCAAGAAAGAGGTTAGTATATATTAGATACACCACCAAGAAATGTGAATGTACAACCAATGTGGGATAATAAGATATCTAGTCGCATGTGTGTACATCTCTATCAAACTAGAAAGTACAAGTCACATGTGCAATCTAACCAAGTAGATACATACCTAAGCAATTTGATCCTATCCTAGGTGCATATAATACAATAAAGTAATGAACTCACTGTAAAAATAATATGATGTACCAACACCCCCATAAGTGCAACTTAGGTGGGTAGGATAGATGGAATGAATAGGTCTCAGAAAATGTGTAGCCATGTTAGGTACCCATGTATAAAATAATCCCCTCAAAATGAAGAGAAGGAGAAAACTCATGGGAAAAGCCTCTCCTTGAGAGAGGATGAAGAGAGCAAGGCTAGGTGACCCCACTTGAAAGATTGAGATGGATAAAACCCCATGCAAAAAAAACTCCCCTAGAAAAGAGAGAAAAAGAGATTGTGCAAGTGCCCTTAATATGTAGTATCATGTGTCGAAAGTGAATGCTCAACACTAAATATTAAAAATGATCCATGAATGCCAAACAACATTTATCTCCTTAGGAATATGAGGGGAGAAAGTACAATATATAAATCTCTAAAAGTTTTTTAGATATCACCATGTCATTGCTAAAAGATGTCATGGCCAAATCATGAGTCCCATGCCTAACAAAAGAAAGTGACCTCTCAAAACCATGTGGAAATGGATGAAGAACAAGTACCAAAGATGTGGATGATGCCTTCGAATAAAGCTCAAGCTTTTCCAAACTAATGTTGAACTATGACATATGTTGATGAGATGAATTAGATACCATGCAAGATCCAAGTACAGTAAACATGGATTTCTAGTGCTCACCATTGGTAAGACAACTAAACAGATGAGAATTTGGTACTCCTACAAAAGGTGTCAATATGAATGATGGCTAGGTCAGTTATATGGACTTGTGAATAAGTACAGAATCTATCACCATGGAAGCACAGATAGTTGGAGAAATAATAGAAGGGTTTGAATGTACCCTCATGACATCTAAAGAAGATGATGCAACTCCATGTGAGTTGTCATCAAAGAGGAGATGAATGTCCTCAAATCTTTCCTCAAGATCCAAAACATGGGACTCCATAAACAAATATGAGATATTTGGTAAGTTGACCTCTAAATGAAGTGGATCAAGAAGACCAATTAATATAAACCTGCTATAAAGAATTATTGGAAGGGCCCCTAATAAAGCAACACTAAGCTTTGATGGAACAAGTGATGATGGAGATAATATCTCATTGCAAGTCATCAAACTACATTACTCGACCCATTATATAGTGCCTACATCAGATGCCTAAGTATGAACAACCACATAATCTATTGATGTCAAAATTATTGCAACTTAGGTGATATTCACCTGGGAGAGTCCTAGTGCTATTTGAAGATTGTTGGGTGAGGCAATGTTAAGGTTGATTTCATGGATGGTACCTGGTACGAACACTCACTGATGTACTATATATACTAGGTTTGGCAAGAAAATTTATGTCTATGTCTAAAATGGTTGATGAAGGAATTCATGTCACTTTTGATGAGAAAGGGTGTAGATTCGTAAGGGGAAATTTGGTGCTTGCAAAAGGAGTGCAACATGGTACTTTGTATAGGCTGGTTACATCAACTTTATCTAGTTGTGTTAATGTTACTACATCTAAATTAGGGTTGTTGTGGCATTTGTGATTAGGTCATTTGAGTGAAAAAGGTTTAAAAATCTTGGTCAATAAATATATGGTGGAAGTTCTTGGCACGTTTTGTCAATATTGACTTTTGTGGGCATTGTGTGCTTCGTAAACATAATAGAGTGTGGTTAAACTCTAGAAGCACTAGAGCAGTGGAGGCTTTGAAGGTGATACACAGTGATGTGTTTGGTCCTATGGATATCCCATCAATTGGTAAGTCTCTATAATACTTGTCATTCGTTGATGATTATTCTAGATATATTTGGATATATTTATTTAGGATTAAGTTTGAGGTATTTCTCAATTTTAAGCAGTTCAAAGATCTAGTAGAGAATCAAACTGGTAAGAAAATAAAGTTGTGTAGGATAGATAATGGTGATGAATTCTACTCTAAAGAGTTTGATGAATTCTATAACCACACTGATCTATCAAGAAAAAATTCAAATTTGATATCAATTTCAATTTATTGATCTATC
This sequence comes from Cunninghamia lanceolata, assembly GCA_027924645.1. Classification (NCBI taxonomy): domain Eukaryota; kingdom Viridiplantae; phylum Streptophyta; class Pinopsida; order Cupressales; family Cupressaceae; genus Cunninghamia; species Cunninghamia lanceolata. The sequence goes on along the minus strand of BSBN01000194.1, from coordinate 14,331,387 downwards.
AATTGATCATTCTGGAGGATGGAGCGTGTGTGCGGGAGCTCTGTGCAGTCTCGTGACCTGTAGCAGGTCACGGTCTGCATGTGTTTGCTCTCTGTTCATGCATTTTTTATTTGCAGATCGGGCTCTGTGGGGTTGTTTTCAGCAAGGGTGGGGTTTTTTAGCTTTCAGGAGGGTTTTTTTCTTGAGTGCATGCGTTGTTCGGTGCAGGTGTGGGGTGCGAGGGTTTGAGGGGTTTTTCTAATGGTAGGGTCTATGCCTTTGGGTGAGACGTCGAGGGATGCTTCTATGGCAGGGGTTGGTGACGGGTTTCCTCATCCATCCCCGCCTGATGTTGGGGTTTTTAGCACTGGTGCTTTGAAATTACACAAGATAAACAGATGCTTGGAAAGAGCTCAAGTTCATCCAAAGCTGGTGATTCAAACAGAGGCGGTATCCAAGGACCTGGAGTATTATAGCAAATATGTTTTAATCTGTAAATTTTTGGGATTGAGGGTTTCGATGCCTTTTCTGGAACCCTGGATTCGCAAGTCATGGAATCTGGAAGGTGATTTTGAAATCTTGCTAGCTGCGAATAACTTCTTTCTGGTGGTCTTTTCGTGTATCTCCGATCGTAACAAGGTTTTTGAGGGAGGGCCCTACTTTTATAATCAAGTTGGCCTTTTCATGAAGCCTTGGCATGCAGGCTTTAATTCGGCAGTGGAGCTGCCCTTGAAGGTGCCAATGTGGGTTTGTTTTCCTCGGTTGCCATTGGAATGTTGGAGACAGGATATTCTGCAATCACTTGCGTTGCTGTTGGGGAAGCCTATTAGCCCATCTCAGCAAACTCTGGAGAAGCAAATTTTTTCCTATGCTCGAGTCTGTGTGGAAATTGATCTGAGCCAACCTCTGCCAAATTCTATTGATCTGACTGTTGGGTCTAGCTCCTGGACTTAACAGTTAGACTATGAAACTTTACCTTTCAGGTGCCGGTTGTGCCATGACTATGGCCATCTTCAAAGGAGGTGCCCTCGTGCCTTGGGTGCTGGTGGTTCAGATAATGTGAAGGCTCTATCTAATCCAAGGGCGAAAAAGGGTAAAGCACCCATGCAGGGGGTGGTACCAGATAAAGATGGTTTTGTGCCAGTTAAGGCACGAAACAAGAATCGGGGTCAAAAGAGGACTCTTCAGGATCATCAAGAGGAGGAGACTTTTAACAAGTTTGAGGCATTGGATGAATTAGTCCATGAGAAGGGGGTTTCTTCTGACATGCATGTTGAAGCTTCTCTTTTAGTTGATCATAATTCTGAGTCTTTGCCTATCACTACTTTGGTCCTAGTTCCTGTGGTGGCTTCCGGGGTGGTGATGGATTCAGTTGCTTCTCCCCCCAATGCTGGGTTTGGGGACTCTTGTGGTTTGGTGGAAACCCCCATGGCCTCTTCAGATGAAAGGGTGAGTTTAACAAGTGGACCGGGTTTGGAAGACTCTAGTAAGAAAAAAGCCCTCTCTTCTCCTATTCTAGGTCTACAGCAAAAATCCCTGAAAAAGTGTGCTCTTGATAAGCCCCGGAAGGTGGGGAGGAAGAAGGATCAGGAGAAAGTTAAGATGGTTGGAGAGACATGGGTGGAATCTGGGTCAGTGAAGACATTGGATACTCACTTCTCTCACCCTTCGCAGTGATTGTGTTATCATGGAATGTAAGGGGTATGAATAGCATCCCTAGACAAAAGGCTATTCAGGACTTGGTTGGTGCTCATTCTCCAGATGTGGTTTTCCTCCAGGAGACAAAGTTATCTGTGGATGGTATGATGCAGTGTGTTTCTAAGATTTGGAACAGAGGGTTTTGCCAGTGTGTGGGTGCGCAAGGCAGCTCAGGGGGTCTTGCTTGCCTCTAGGATCCTCAGCGAATTTCTCCTATTTGGTGGATCTCTAATAGATTTTCCATCTCTCTGGTTGCAATTAGTTTGGAGACACGGGAAAGAATTCTTCTTTCTAACATTTATGCTTCGGCGGATGTCCCTGGTAAGACTCTCCTGTGGTCTCATATCAATCTTCTGAGATCATTGGATCCTTTCCTTCCTTGGATTATGGCAGGTGACTTTAATGCAATTACCTCTCTTGAGGAGAAAATGGGGGGTGTGCCTCGATTGGACCCCTCTTTTGATCTTCTAAGGGATAATTTGGCTCAACTCTAGCTTGTGGATATCAAACCTTTGAATGGCATGTTTACTTGGAATAATAGGAGGCTCGGGGATGATGCCATTTCTGAACGGTTAGACAGGTTTCTTGTTTCTTGCTTGTGGGTGGGTGACAAGTGGATGTCAAGTTCTAAAATTTTAGATTGGAGAGGATCAGACCATTAGCCGATCAAATTCTCTACCTGTTTGGCTGATGGTCCTAAGAAACAAACTTTTAGATTTCAGCTTATGTGGCTCAGGGAGGAGAGTCTTTTTGACTTGGTTTCTAGATGGTGGATTGAAGGACAACCTGCTTTTGGTATAGCTATGTACTCTTTTGTGAAGAGGCTTCAATATGTGAAGTATAAATTGAAACATTGGAATAAGTATCAGTTTGGCAACGTGTTTCAACGGAAAAGGCTTGCCCAAGAGCGCTTGGATTCTATTACCAGGCAGATTCAGGACCAGGGTTTGGATGCGAATTTAAGTAGGCTTGAGGTTAGTGCGGTTAAAGACTTTGAGGAATGGGAGCTTCGTGAGGAAATTTTTTGGAAACAGAAGGCTCGTGTTGATTGGCTTCAGGAAGGGGACAGGAATACCTCCTTCTTTCATAAATCGGTGAAGGCTCGAAGACAAGGTAACTTTATCTCTTCTCTCTGCTCTCCTGAGGGTTTTGTTCTTTCTTCCTCTTCAGGGATCTCTAGTGAGGCGGTTCATTTTTTCTCTACTCTCTTTTTTGAAGAATATGCGCCTGCTAGTGAGGAGGAATCTTCTATCCTAGCTTGTATTCCCCCTCTGGTGACTACGGATATGAATGCTTCTCTTCTTAAACCTATTTCTTTGAAGGAGTTGGAGGATGTGGTGTTTCAGTTGAAAAAAGGGAAGGCTCCTAGTCTTGATGGGTTCCCGGCTGAGTTCTTTCAAGAATTTTGGGAAGTTATCAACCTTGATCTATTGGAGGTGGTGCAGGAGTCTTTTAGGAATAAGCAAATGTTGTGAGCCATGAATGCCATGTTTCTTGCTCTTATCCCAAAATGCGAGGGTGCTGATTCTTTGAATCTTTTTCGACCAATTGCTTTGTGCAATGTGGTGTATAAAATCATTACAAAGCTAATTGCTAAACGTTTGAAGCCATGTCTCGATAAGTTGATCTCGGAGGAACAAGGGGGCTTTGTTGCGGGTAGACAGATTTTGGACGGAGTAGTTATTGCGGTTGAGACTATTCACTCTATGGCCTCTTCTAAGGAAAAGGCTATGTTTATAAAGTTAGACATGGCTAAAGCTTATGACAGAGTTAACTGGGGCTTTTTGATCAAAATTCTCAGAGCCTTTGGGTTCAGTTGTGAGTGGATTGATTGGGTCATGAGCTATGTGAGGACCTCCTCATTTTCTGTTCTCATAAATGGGGAGTCTTCAGATCTGTTTGGTGCTTCTAGAGGTCTTTGATAGGGGGACCCCTTATCCCCATATTTGTTCATCTTGATGGTTGAAGGCTTGGGGAGATTCATTAAGTCTCGTGTTATGAATGGGCTCTTTCAGGGATGGAAATGGAGCAATTCTCTTCCTCCTCAAACCCATCTTCAGTTTGTGGATGATACAACTTTGATGGGTGTTGCTAAGGTGAATGAAGCGGTTGCTTTGTGTCAGATTTTGGATTGTTACCTGGTTGCCTCTGGTCAAAGCATTAATGAAAGTAAGTCTTGCATTTATTTATTTAATACCCCCAAGCTTATTCAGCAGCGTATTGCCAGGATCTTAAGGTTTCAGGTGGGGAAACTTCCCTTTATTTACCTTGGCATCCCTCTGGATGTGCGCCCACTTCCTAGGTGTTTTTGGCAAGATGTGATGGATAAATTTCGTGGGTTGGTTTGTCACTGGACCTATAGATGGTTATCTACGGCTGGTAGAGTTACTCTGTTGAAGTCTGTGGTTCAGGCCCTTCCTATATACAGGTGCTTTGTGTTGACGGTTCCCATAAGTTTCATCAAAGATTTTGAGGGCCTCTATTGGCAGTTTCTTTGGTTGAGTAATCTCGTTTCGAAGAAGTGGAGCTTAATTAAGTGGGAAGTTGTTTGCCGGCCAAAGCAGGATGGTGGTCTGGGTTTGCGTAGGACAGATTGGAATGGTCAGGCTTTGGCTGCTAAGCTTTACTGGAGATGGTGTTCATATCAGCATCAGTATTGGGCCAGGATCCTTACCTTCAAGTACCTTGGGGAGATGGAGGGTGCTGAGGTGCCTCGTTTTAGTCTTTCGGGGAAAGGTTCTATGATATGGGATACTCTCAAGAGGGGGGCTGCACTAGTTAAACAAGGCCTGTTTTGGATCTGCAATAGAGGCTTTGATGCTCTTTTTTGGCATGATTCCTGGGATGGCTTCCCGCCTATCCTCTCCTTGCACCCTCACTTGGGGGACTTATGTAGGATTTTTGTTCAGGCTGGTTGGAGTAGAGTGATGGATTTCAAAGCCCCTCAGGCTTTGGGGCAGACTATTGTTTACCAGTGGAAGGACGTGCAGGAATGGCCCATGGGTGGATCTTTGGAGGATAGGAGGGAGTTGTCCTCTATTTTGGTTGATAGAGTCTGTTGTTCTCTCCCAAAGCGGGATGTGTTGGCTTGGAGTCCAGATCCAAAAGGGAAGTTCACTGTTGCTTCAGGGTATCGTGTTTTGGATAGACAGGCTTGGGGTAGTGCTGAGGTTCCTTGGTGGAAAAATATTTGGAATAAATTCTCTTGGCCAAAATGCAATTTCTTCTCTTGGCTGGTGGTTTATGGCAGGTGTTTGACTTGGGATAACCTTTGTAAGCGTGGCCTCCAAGGTCCTTCCGTATGCTTCTTATGTCTAAAATATGTTGAGACTATTTCACATCTTTTCTTCCAGTGCCCTTTTGCTAGGACTATTTGGCATTTTTGGTGGGGGGCCTAGAGTTTACACTGCAGACACCCTTCTTCTCTTGAGGAGTTTTGGCAGAACTTTGGGCCCATTCTGGTGAGGACTTCATTTCTGCACATAGCTTGACCAATTGGCCCTAGTCTGATTATATGGCACATCTAGTTGGAGCGCAACCGCAGGGTCTTTATGGATAAGAAGTTGCTGGTGGGTCAAGTTTGGTCTCGCATTCTTAGGGCTTTGCAGGAGACCTTGTATGCTAAATGTGATCTGTCAACCCCAGTGTATCCTGGTGATACTAGAGTGATTCGTAATTTGGGGATTCTTGTTGGGGGTCCCGGAAGGCCCAAGATTGGGCGGAGCAGGTGTTCTAGAAGGAAGGTTTCTAGGGAAGGGCATTGGCTGCCCCCTCCCACTGGAGTCTTGAAAATCAATACTGATGGGTCTGCAAGGGGTAACCCTGGGCATGCTGGCATTGGTGGAGTGGGCAGAGACAGTTCTGGGGTGGTTGTGTTTTTCTTCTCAAAGTATAGGGGGCTGCACTCTAATAATCTTATGGAGGCCTTGGCTATTCTTTTGGCTTTGAAGAAGGCATATACCCTTGGCTGGAATAAGATTATCTACGGTCGGACTCTCAGGTGGTAATAGACTTAATAAATAGAAGGCAGTTTGATGATGTTAGTTGGCACCTTGCAGTGGTGGCTAAGCAAATCACCAGTCTTGGAGATTTATTTGATTCTATCACCTTCTCTCATATCCCTTGGGAATGAAATAAGGTGGCTGATGGGTTGGCCAAATGGGCTTCTAAGAAGAATGGGACTTGGATGGTGGATGATTGGGACAGTTTACCTGGGGATCTTGCTCAGGATTTGGTGGATTTGGTCACGGAGGATGTGAGATGTTGGATGACCACTTCTTGACTTCTTGTTTGTTGTCTCTGGGCCCGTTTGGGCCTCTTGTTGCTTTTATGCTTTGTACTGCTATCTTTGATTAATAAAGTTTTTACCCTCTTTTATTAAAAAAAAATTCTATAACCACACTGGAATTGTGAGGCAAAGAACTACCCCTTACACAAGTGGGTAGAAAAAAGGTTAAAGAAAACTTTGTTGGATTAGAGTAGGAGCATGTTAAGTAGTGCAACTCTATTATAAGAGTTTTGGGAAGAGGTGATTAACACTACATGCACTTGAAGAATAGGTCTACCACTTATGCATTGAAAAACAAGATGCCATATATAAAGTGTGGACTAGAATAAAACCAATGGTGACACACTTGTAGGTATTTGGTTATAAGTAATTTGTTTAGGGGCCTAAGCAGCAGTGGTCCAAGTTGGATCTCAAAATAAAAGGGTGTATTTTCATCATTTATGGAGAAAATGTTAAAGGCTAAAAGCTTTGGAATCTAGAAACCTTGAAGGTTCTCTACTAAATAGATGTTACATTTAGGGAACTTAGTGTGAAGTCCAAATTTGAACAGTCAAAGGATACTAAAATTGAGTGGGTGCATTTTGAAAAAAAATTAGATTAACAGAATGTAGGAGAAATGAAACAGAACATTGGACAAGGAAGTTTGGAAGAAGGTAAAGAAATCACATCTAGTGGTAACTCTAAAGAAGAATAGTGTGTAGATGTAGTAAAGTTCTTCACTGCAAACTATGAGAATGTCTACAAGGCAACAAACATCACTTGATAAGTATAGTTCGCCTAATTTATGTTGTATATTTTCTCTTACTTGTACTAATAGTGAACCAAGTTATGTGGAAGAGGTTATCACTTCCAAAGAGAAGTATTGGTATAATTCCATGGATTTAAGGAGATGTTTTCATTGGAGCAATGTAAGATTTGGATCTTGGTTGATATACTTGAGGATAGAAAACCCATAGGCCACAATGGGTGTTTAAGAAGAAACTCAAAGTAGATGGATCCCTTGAGTAGTACAAGGCACATTTGGAGGAAAAGGGAAATTTCTAGGTTGAGGGAATAGATTTTGATGAGATATTTTACCTTATTACTAAGTTGATTTCCATTAGAGTGTTGTTGTCTATTATTGAACCACTTGATTTGGAGATTGAGAAAATGGATTTAAAAACAACATTCTTGTATGAAGACTTAGAGAAGAAAAATTGCATGGAACTACATGAATGATATAAGGCAAAAGGCAAAGAGAAACTATTTTGTAAGATGAATAGATTTTTGTATGGATTAAGGCAATTCCCATAGATGTGGAACCAAAATTTTGACACACATGGGCTAGAATTAGGTTTTGGAAGAAGTGATGTTGATCATTGTGTATACTTTAAAAAGATAAATTATCACATTCTAATTATTATTTTATATGTTGATGATATGCTTATAATTGGAGGCAATAAAGCATTAATTCAAGAACTTAGTTAGCTAGTAATTTTGATATGAAAGACTTAGGAGCTACCACATACATTCTTAGAATGGAGATATGTAGGGATATGAGTAACTAAAAACTATGACTAAACCAAAGGAAGTATCTTGAGATAGTCTTATGGAGGTTTGGAATGTAGGATAGAAAAATGGTAAGTTCACCTCTTCTAATTAGCACAAAGCTGACTATGTAACAATGTCTTGAATATATAAAGGATTTAGAGGACATCGAGAAGGTTCCTTATGCAAGTGCAGTAGGTAGTCTCATGTATGAAATGGTCTATAGAACACCAGACATTTCCCAAGTAGTGGGAGTTCTTAGTAAGTTCATGGCGTGGCCAAGTAAATAACATTAGACACATATAAAAGGGTGTTTAGGTACTTTAAGGGAACTTTGGATTGTTGTTTGATTTATCATGGTACTAATGATATGGGCAAGATGTTGAGTGTACATAGATTTGTTGACTCGGATTATGCTAGAGATCTTGACAACCAGAGGTCTACAAGAGATTTTTGTTTATTCTATTTGGAGGAGCAATAAGTCGGATGAGCAAGAGGTAAAAGATGGTTTCCTTGTCAACTACTGAAGTAGAATATATGGTTGCAACACATGCTTGTAAGGAAGTAGTATGGTTGAAGAGGTTAAGTAACAATATTGATTTTAAGAGTCAACTAGTATTGAAGTGTGATTCACAGAGTGCAATTTGTTTGGCTAGGAATCCTCTTTACCATGCTAGAACAAAACATATTGATGTGTGATATCATTTTGTGAGGGAAATGGTTGAAAATGAGAAGGTTTAGGTGGAGAAAATTGACTCTCAAGTAAATTCTACATATTCTTTGACAAAACCTGTAACTACTACTAAGTTCATGTGGTGTAGAAATGAGATGGAATTATCACATTCTTGAGCATGAGATTAACTTCTTAGGTTGATACACCACATGCTGTCTTGTGGAAAATATCAAGCAGGAGAATGTTGGGACTTGGGTGATATCCACTTGGGAGAGTCCTAGTTGGAAGAGTTCATATATAGGCTTCTTAGTAGTGAGTTTTTATATATTGCATTATAGATAACATAGTGATTTACATATGAGAGTGACGTTGTAGGTCAAGTGTGGCATATCATATATGTTGTTCCACATGTGGTGGTGCTATGATAGAAACTACAAGGTATCTAGATGTAGAACTCACACATGTATAGGTGTTTAGTCCTTTATGGAACATGATCAATGATGTAGGAGCACATGCAAGAGAAATAGTGAACATGTGGCATGACCTAAGTTCTGGATAATGTCCTAGAAGCTGACATTTAATACCACAAGTAGTCAAGAGTGAAGATATGGTTGTATATGCTACCACAGGAAAGTAGATCTAGTGGTGGTGGATATACTAGAAACATAATTGTATTGATAGTGTAAAGGATGTAACTATTATTCCATAGTGCACAACGATGGAAAAGTATACAAGATGATTATCCATGAGGAGACATCATATTTTATGGAAGTGTAGTATACTAATGTTACATATGTATGAAGTATGATTAAATTTACTCTTGGTATTCTACAAGTTAGTTGTGCAGTTGGGTGGGTGGTATTACTTGAATCTTCCTATATATTAGTTTGTATGAATATTCCAAGGTTACATGATGTGAATATTTCATGATATATACATTGAAGAGACTATGTACATTGTAGGTGTGAAAGCATTATAGTGACTATAGAAGTGGAGTATGATGTAGAGTGAGATTCATTGTCCAAAAGACCTTGTTGTATTGAATCTATTTTTATTATGATTAATACAATTGTGAATGCCTATTTTGGTGGTGTGTTTTCATCTGCAAGGGAGTCTCACATAAATATCTGTGTCTTGTGTACTCTTATGACAACATAAATTTCCATTACTTTCATATATGTGTTGATGTCTAGATTTCTTACATGTTATTGACTATTAACTGAACACCCAATCTTAAGAACTCATTATTTTAGTTTGTTAGTCCTACTACAAAAGGGTGAAAATCCCTAACAAAAATAGAAGAATCTTGAGTCTCAAGATGCTAACCTTTGAATCTACAATAGGAGTCATAGAATCCAAATAATCAACAAGAGTCTTTGTAGGAGGAGGATAAGCATAAGGAGAAGTATCTATGTCATCATAATGTTCAAGATCTTCCCATTTAACAAGAATTATAGTTGTATCATGATCATAAAATCAAAAAAATTAAGAGATTCTGTACAAGATAGTCCATAGCAAGATCCTATAGGAATAGAGGTTCATCTAGATCTCCACACATCTCCTAAAGTCTAGTCCAAAGGTCATAAGGGCACTCAATGTGTGTGGTGTCCATCATGTTGTCAATATCGACATAAGTTAGAATCAATCCTTTGAAATGATCAATCATTTCCCTCCTTACTAGATTCTCCCAAAAGGTACTAGGTTCAAGAACAAGTCCATAGAGATGGGGCAAGAGATGAATCCAGTTGAAATGATCCAAGAATCCATCTCACCGAGACTTATAGTTTTGTCCATCCAATTTGATACAACATGATGTCTTTTGATAATCATGATTAACTCATCAAATTAGTCAAGAAAACCAATCAAGCAAATCAACCAACAAAAGTGAACCACAAGATCACCTCCCCAAAATTACACAATCATGAAACCCCCTAGAAAAATATGATTTTGGTACTTTACACTTAGTGCCTACCAAATGTGCAATAGTAGACAATCTTAATGAATACAAATGCCATAAGAGGCCAAAATATTAAAACTACAATTTTGAAATAGAATGGAAATAAACCAAGGTTACCACCAAAAAGTACATGAAAAATCATCTAATTTCAAAAAATATGATGCCTAAAAAGGAATACATATGATCCTAAATGGAGCCTTGAAATTTCCCAAAATGAGAACAAGCTAGCAACACCTCTAAGAAACTACAGTTTCTAGAAAGTCCAAACACCAAAATCTTGAACTATCCACACCAATAAAAATCTTGCAAAAATTATCCCAAATAAAAAAAAAATTCTTAGAAAAAGTAGTTTGTATGCCCAAGATATAGCTTCTTGAAAAATAGGTGCAAAAGGCAAAACTCTAACCATGCAGCTTCCTACACAAACCAAGTTAGCAATATTGCCAGATTTAGAAATCTCTACTAAATTTGGAAAAAAATTCCAAAATATGGAGGTCCTACAAAATATTGAAGATGGTTTGATAACTTTGGAAGAGCTGCCAAAATAGAGAAATCGCCATAGTAATAGCTAAATGTAGTGAATCTACTAATCTAGGTTAGCTCCAACAAACTAACCTGGCTCCAAACCAAAGGTATTTTTACCAAAGGGGTTCAATGGCTATTTAAGAGGCTATGTGGTATAAATAGTATCCATGTAGGTCATATAAAATCCAAGTGTGGAGCTCTATGAAGGGCCACAAAAGCCTGTAGGTAGAGGGCTTTGTGGCTAGTAAAGGTTGTGAACCATTATAATGGTTGTCACCCAAAAAATGCCACTCTCACTAGTAAGGGCTACCATGAGGCCTATAAGCCTATACAGGCCCAACAGGTCTACCAACATAGTACCCTATCAGATACCTTTTGATTTTAAAAAATCTATGAACAAAATAAAAATTTGTAGTAAAAAAACAAAAATTTTAATTTATTTTTTATACCTCTCATTCGATGAGACCCACTAATGCAAATTTATGTAGATGTCTACACAATGTGATGCCAAATATTCTTCAGAGAATATTCCATGTGAATTAATCCATATGACTAGTAGCGGTGGATTTTTTTAGGGCTCAATGCAAAGTCCTCTAATTTTGATGTTTTAACAATTGATCTATGGGTTTTGGGCCTTCTGGATGCGATTATAGTGTTAAATTTGACCCAAAATGCTCTAAAATGATGGCCATCTACTAGATTTGGCAAGCACCTCCCAAATAAAAAACCTTATAGTTTTAGCCTCTAATGTCCAATTTAGATGCAATAAAAGGAAAATCCACTATCTTGGACATTTTGGACTCAATAGTAAGCTTAGATTTACTCCACCAATCTCTAAAATGCACTTACAATACAAAGCCACAAAGAGAAATACCTAAAAATTTGGTTTTTCTATCAAACTTTTCTGATTCCCTAAATCCCCATTTAATGCAAGAGAATAGCGTACGAAGTTTTTCAAGAAAAAACAAGATATGTGATCGTAGATCTTCATAAAAGACTAACCCACTTATGTACTCTCCCACTATGATACTATTTAAGATTTGGCTATGGAGAAAGGAAAGCACAAAGAACTCAGAAGATCAATATGATAGAATAAATTGTATTCTAGTCAAAGGATGGATTATAATGAGATGATATGCTCATACAAGAGTGAGAGGTTGGTATATATAGGATACACCACCAAGAGATGTGATTGTACAACCAATATGGGATTTTAGGATATGTAGTCACATGTGTGCACATCACCAAACTAAGAAAGTACAATTCACACATGCAACCTACCCAAGTAGATACCTACCTAAGCAAGCTTATCCTATCCTATCTACATATAATACAATAAAATAATTAACTAAATGCAAAAATAAAATGATGGACTAACACAATGTGCTACCCACATTAAACAACTTTACAATGTCAATTACAACATCGAGGGATTCACCTCTAAAGCAATACCTTATCACATGCATGCATATTGAGGTTTTTAATAACCAAAATGTGACCCAACATGTATCACTTAAGTATTAGGGGGAAATGGGATAATGTAATTAATGTGATATAGGTAGGTATTAGGGGTTCAAAAGCATGCACAAAAGAGGAATGAGGTGTTTATAAGTGGCAATCTAAATCCTCAATAGATCACTTTGTATACGTCAATAAAAGGAAATATTATTCATTGTGTTGGTCTTGCTAGGTGTTGGTTTATAGATTTTTCCACCTAACTCTATATTCTCACACCCATACAAGTGACAAATGTACCAACAGTTGAACCAATTGTAATGATATTTTACAATGATGCTCTGCTTATTTAACAAGGCGCAGCTACCTTCTAATGATTTGCAAAGAATGTAAACTTGGTATGCTTTTAACCAGAAAGCATAAAGGCAGTAAATCTCAACCTTAACTGGATTAAAGGAAGTACAAAGACTTTGATAAGAGTAACTTCAACCAATACGATAGAGAACTACACCAATTGTCATACAATCACTATTGTTACCATTCATCGAAAGATAAATATTCATAGCAATGAGCAAAGAATATAAATCATTCAATCACTCCAATATAGAATTAATAACCAGCATCCAACAGTATATTCAACGTAGGAAGAATAAACATTCAAATAACCATAACACAAAATCTATGATCATTGAAACTCCACTATATTGATTTCAATTCATATATCAAAGTAACTGAATAGAAAAGTCACACACCAAAATTGATCTCCAACTAAAACAAAGTTTGCCAAAGATCCCAAACATCGGCAGGATAATTGAATTTATAGCCTTGTCACCAATAACTGTCTTTGAAATAACGGCTTCTTGAGGACAATTGATTTTAAAGAGGTCTTTAAAAATAAGCATAACTTAAAGAAATAAATCTCCAGAGACAATAGTTTTTTTGCAACAAATGAAAATTACTAAAGCATAAGAAAAATCATTCAGTTAATGATTGACACGTCATCATCCACAACAGTCTCCCTTTGCACCACTTCTTTTTCCTTATCTTGTCCATCTTCGGTACCTGAATCCACTTGTGTCGCTTGATTTTCCTATGCTATCAACTTCGCCTTATATGCCCGATACCTATTAATGATTGGTGATAACGCCACGCTGCTTGGACTACCAGTCATACTAACTTGAAGTTTCTTTTTGTTTATCATCCTGTCAACATCAGCCACTCTTTTATGCACATTATCTATTTCATTTTTGAATGTTCTAATATAGGTGGCTATTCTCCCAAGTTTTCCAAGTGATTAACCAGTGATAATATCAAAAGCTACCATTTCTTCATCCACCATCTTCTTGAAATTTTGCTTAATTTCCTTAATTTCAAGTAGCTTATCCTGACATCACCAAAGGCTTCTATCACCAGGATTGCAAAGTTGCCTTTGAGATCCCTTTGATCCATGTAATAACGAGCTAGGGTGCTCCTTATTTCCTCCTCAACCGCTCCTAATATAGATATTTTCCACTCAAGCATGTTTGTCCACACAGCAGAGTCCATCTCCTTGGGATCATTCAAAATCTTCTCAGCCACATAATGTTGATATCCATGCCAACCATATCTTGTACTTCTTTAGAGACCAGGGAAAGGCTACTATTATCTTTTCTGACATTCTGCAATTCAGTCACCAATACTTCCCTCTTGCTAGAAATAGAATTAAACAACTTAGCAGATTCTTCTATGTAAATTAGGTCATCCAAAGTTACCTTTTCAATCCATTTCTCTACAACACCACTCAGAGCTTGAGACCGTTTAATCTGTTGCAAGAGGTTGGGATCTGGGTCATCTACACTTACATCGGGCAACTCGCCTGCTAGTTGGGAAGTGATTTTCAAAATGGACTGAATAAATAGAGTTAAAGAGTTTACCTATGCTTGCAGTTTAGCATTCTCTTGTTGTTCCTTCTTAATTCTCTTCGACAAAGTACTAACTAAGAATTTAGCATGGTAAATTTCTCCCTCCACAGTCGAGGGTCCCATATCAACTCGACTTAGATTAAAGTTGGCTTCAGTCACTTCATCCTCATTCTTATCACCCAACGGGTCAGTAATTTCCAAAATGTGGTGCCCTATGGAAGGGTCTGCAACCATTCTCGACATTCTTCTAGCCTGTTTTGGTTTGGGTGTTTCTTGCAAGAGCTTAGCCACAGTATCAATATTAGTATCCACCATAGGAGTATACCTTTTCTTTTTCTCCACAACTTTTCTCAACCATGTAGGGGATGAGGAAAATGATGCATTAGAATTCACAACAGCATTCAAAATCACACCATCTGAGCGCACAGGAGGGGAACTATGCTCCGGAGGATTGTTCAAGCCAAGGGAAACTAGATTACCAAACAATGATTGGAGCATATTATCTTCACCAAGCTGGTTAAAAATTAAAGAATCACTATCATTAACAAGGGGGTTTGAAAGAGGCACATGGTCTATTGGCAATTGTCAAGTAGCCAATCTATTGTCAACAACCACAGGCTAGTCATCCTATTCACAAGTCGTCTTTAATCTCCTGATATCTTATGGTTGTTCGCCATCTTCGCCTGATTGTGAGCCAACTCTATGAAGAGTTGGGTCTAAACTTGATGAGCTCCTGGGAATTTGAGTAGCTTGGGATTTATTTTGTTTATGAACAGCTGACTCCTTTGGAACTGCAAAACCAACTTGTTCCCTAAATTTTGCATTCAACCATTTCTCAATTCTCCTTAACACGTGGAAAGAGTGAAACATTACATATGTGGTTTCCTTTTCTGACCATCGCACTAGAGGTAGAGATTGCAAAGAGGCACTATGATAACCTTCATCCAATATGTCTGAATTGTCATCCACCGTCTCAGGAACCTACAATGGCAAGTCGAAAGCATGGACTTGGTCAATGGTTAACCGCATGTAGCTTCTCCTTTGCGCTTCTCTTTTATCCAAGCAATCCTCCCAAAAATCCTCAAGCTGAGGTTTATGCGAATATGAACCACCTCCATGCATATTTTTCTTCACAAAGTTCTTACTATCAAAAGCTATCAGTGCAAGTAACCTGTGGAAATTATACTCTGCCAGAAACTTTTCTACATTCTTTGCACTATCATTAGTTTTACAAGAAAAGAAAGAGATGGACACAGTGAATGAATACCCCTTTTTTCTTCGTGGCACGGTACTTGACATTTACAACTGCCATTTGGCGGCAAACTTCTAAAAACACAATGAAATCCAACAGATACCTTGGCAATTTTAATGGGGCATTTTCATAACCCCCTATCCTTATATAGGAAAAATAGTCAAATTGAACATAAAATCTTCCAAAATTCATTACCAGAGTTGTCACTTCAGGAGAGAACCTCCTCTCTAAGGTATCTTCAATTCTTTTTGCAGTCAACATGGAGAAAGCATCATTCACCCTACAAAAATCTTTCATCCCAACACTCCTTTGTAACTGTGGAAAAAGTTGATACACAGGTATATTTGGGGCGGGGGCTCCTTGAGCTCTTAAACTGGGCCAGACAACCTCTCTATTAGCCAACACATACACCAACAGGGAACACATATGGAAACTCATCTTCTGTGGAAAATTCACTAGTTGTTCATGCATGTGTTCGCTTATCAGTTTAGCCTAATCTATGTGATGGTCGCCACAAATGAGTAGAATAAATTGACACATCCAATATTTGAAATAATTAAACTGTGTACTCCCAACAACAAGATGCAGTAGGGTGATCATATCAAAAATCTCTTCCTTAAAGTGGCCTCTTTTCATATTAGCAAGGAGCCTAGACTTCCCTTTCTTCTTAACTTCCAACCAACTCTTGGCAATGCGGCTTTGGCACCAATATTTCTTCTCGTGATAAAATCCCCAACCAGTGGAAATAGAAACATCAGTGAATTCCTCGTAATCAACCAATTTAAAAGCAAGAGAAACAACTTCCAAATCAATTTTAGTTATTACAGAGCCATCTGAGGCTCATATCTCTTGGGAATTGAGAAAAGAATTGTTAGCACACGCAACGACCAAGTCAGGACAAGGCACAGTAGGTGGAAAACTCCATCTCAGTCTAACCCACTACTTACAATTTTCTCTACAAAAGAAGACTTGCCTTCCGACTGCATTCTCCTCCAAAAATCTTCTAAATCTATGTGACCAAGGTCTGTATCTTTCACCTTCAACAAACCATTCTCCACAACTGGAACAACTGGAGTCCCTTGAAACTTATACTTCATCTTAACCAGCTTGAGAAACCAGAGACCAAGTAACTCTGGAACATTCAAGGATGCAAAAGAGGTCCACAGTATATTTGCAGGAAAAGAATTATCCAAATTCATGAAAGAAAAATTGCTCTTCCCAACCAGTAAAGAATTATGATTTCACAGCAAGAGAGAAAGAAATGAAAGAGAAAAGCCAATCAAGCTAACCTGTATGCGAGGAATCCTATGAATTCTTCGTGAGTGGTTGAACTAGAAGCTCTCCTCAGTATATCTCCTTCGCAATATTATGATACTTTCTTTCTGGGGTGATCGAATTATCCAGGTCTCATATCAAATCTCATTAATTCCCTCATAAAGATTATTTAGTACTGGCAGCGTATCGTTGTAAATATCCCTCCTTTGTTTCCCTCTGAAAAGTGTGTCACCTTTTCCCACATTCTAAATTTATTACAGGATGATAGGTGTCACCTCTCCACACTTATCGCTAGCTTAGAAGGAGGTGTCGTGGGAGTGATGTGCGTGTTTAGTCGGGAAGTCAGAGATTTTGAGAACTTTTGAACTCAAGAAATGAAGGTTCAGAATTTCAAAGAACTTTCAACCCTCTGACTACAAAGACTCTTTTTTAACAAGACGACACAAGACTAACGAGGTAAACTTCATGACACAAGTTTTGTGACTAGTCAGGGAGTCGAGAGGTTCATGAACTTTTGAACTCACCAACTGAGGTTCAAAAACACAAAGAATTTCTGACCGAGCGTAAAAATGACTAAGTCAAACACGCGACTTAAAAAAGAAGTATGAATGATGATGAATAAAGAATGGGAATGAATTAATACATAAATTCTTTAGCAAAATTTCAAAAATGAGGTAACACTAGGGTCATGAAGTTGTTTGTTTCCCACATAAATCATTGTCTTCTTTACTCTTGTGATAGCATACATTTCCATTACTTTCATATGTGTTGATGTTTAGATTTGTTACATGTTGTTGACTATTGACTGAACACACAATCTCAAGAACTTGTTATTTTAGTATGTTGGTCCTACTACAAAAGGGTGAAAATCCCGAACATTTGGTATTAGAGTGAGGTTGGTTGTTTGGGTGGTGTCTACTTCATTGGAGTGAAAACCCTAGCATGTGCGATAATGAAACTCTATAATTATAAGGTTGCAGTGGGTATATAACTAGAATCGAATGATGTCTTTGAAATATTTTTGTGGGTGAGCGGAATAACATTAATCTATGGAAAGCACATCAAGGTCTAATATCAACAAATTTAATGGTCAAAATTTTAAATTATGGAAGTTGAAGATGGAGAACCTTCTAGTGGAAAGAGATTAGTGGACCAAGGTATCTTCTTCTACTAAACCCTCAAGTATGTCTAATGAAGATTGGGTAAAACTAGATAAGAAAGCTAGGAGTACGATTCATTTATGTCTATTATATTTTTGTGTTAATCAATGTGTCTCAAGAGAAGACAAAAAAACTATTATGGATGAACTTAGGTATATTATGTTAGTCCAATAGCCTGGTAAATAGCCTTGTTTTGAACAAAATGTTATTTTCTTTAAAAATGAGGGAGAGAGGTTGTGTAATTAATCACTTAAATCATTTCAATATGATATTGAGTCAACTTGCATAAATAGGAGTCAAGATGGAAGAAGAAGACAAATGCATTGTGTTACTTTGTTCATTACTAAATTCATGGAATAACCTTGTGATGTCAATAAGTAGTAATGACACAACACTTAAACTAGAAAATATAATTAGCATTTTGTTAAGTGAAGAAACTAGAAAAGGGTCCACAAATGATAAACCTTTTGATGCCCTTATTATGAGAGGTAGGTCAAAAATAAAAGTAAGAAGAAGATAGAAGATAAGAAATCTAAGGGTAATGACAAGCATAAATCTTTAGGTAAGACTAAGGTAAAATGATGGAATTGTGGCAAGAAAGGTTACATAAAGAAGGAGTGCAAATCCAAAAGAAGGATGACTTCTCTAATAAGTCCTCTAAAACATGAATACAGTAGTGATGTCTTTGTGTTGGCTAATATTGTTGGTGATGATTCCTAGTTGATAAATTTAGGTGCCTCTTTTCATATGACACCACATAGGGAGTGGTACTCAAAGTATGCTAGAAGTGATGAAGGGTAGGTGTTTCTCAGGGACAACAAATATTTGAATATTGTTGGGTAAGGTAATGTCAAAGTTTCTTTCATGGTAGTAGAGTACGAACACTCACTAATTTACTACATATTCTAGGTTTAGAAAGAAACTTTAAATCTATGCCTAAAATGCCTAATGAAGGAATTCATGTCACTTTTCATGAGAAATGAGGTAGATTAGTAAGGGTAAATTTGGTGCTTGCAAAAGGAGTGCAGCATGGTACTTTGTATAGGTTGGATGCATCAATGTTATATGTTTGTTCTAATGTTACTACATATGAATTAGGGTTGTTGTGGAATTTTTTATTAGGTCATTTAAGTGAAAAAGGTTTAAAAATCTCGGCCAATAAAGATATGGTGGAAGGACTTGGTGATTGTTTTGTTGGTATTGACTTTTGTGAGCATTTTGTTCTTGGCAAGCAGAATAGAGTGTGGTTCAACGCTAGAAGCACTAGAGTAGCGGAGACTTTGGAGATGATACACAATGATGTGTTTGGTCCTATGGATATCCCTTCCATTGGTAAGTCTTTATACTACTTTTCATTCACTAATGATTATTCTAGGTATACTTTGATATTTTTAGTTAGGCTTAAGTTTGAGGTATTTCTCAATTTTAAGGAGCTCAAATCTCTAGTTGAGAATCAAACTAGTAAGAAAATAAAGGTGCTTAGGAAAGATAATGGAAATGAATTCTACTCTAAAGAGTTTGATGAATTTTATAACCTAGAATTATGAGGCAAAGAACTACCCCTTACACATTGTAATAGAATGGGGTAACAGAAAGGTTAAACAAAACTTTGTTGGATTAGGGTAGGAGTATGTTGAGTAGTGTAGGCCGATTATAGGAGTTTTGGGTGGAGGTGATTAGCACTGCATGCTAGTTGAAGAATAGGTCTCCCACTTCTACACTAAAAAATAAGATGACATATGAAGTGTCGACTAGAAGAAAACTAGTGGTGACACATTTGCAGGTATTTGGTTGAGGCATTTGTTTAAGTGCTTAAGGAGCAGTGGTCTAAGTTGGATTTAAAAATAAAAGGTGGATTTTGATCATTTATAGAGAAAATGTTAAAATCTACAAGATTTGGAATCTAGAAACCTTGAAGGTTCTCTACTAAAAGGATATTACATTTAGGGAACTTGGTGTAAAGCCCAAAATTGAATAGTCAAAGGATACTAAATTAAGAGGGTCGATTTTGAAACAAAATTGGAGTAGTAGAAGTAAAACAGAAGGTGATTTGGATGACGGTGAAGAAATCACATCTAGTGGTAACTCTAAAGAAGAACATGGTGTAGATGCAGTAGGAAGTTCTTCAGCACAAACTATGACAAGGTCTACAAGGCAATGGAGATCACTTGACAAGTATAGTCCACCTAATTGTTGTTGTGTATTTGCTCCTATATTGATAGTGAACCAAGTTCTATAGAAGAGGTTATCACTTGCAAAGAGAAATCTTGGAAGAATGCCATGGATGAGGAGATGTTTGCATTTAAGCAGTGTAAGACTTGGTGTTTGGTTGATCTACCTAAGGATAGGAAACCCATAGGCTACAAATGGGTGTTTAAGAAGAAATTCAGAGTAGATGGCTCCCTTGAATAGTTCAAGAAATGGTTGATGGCAAAGGGATATTCCCAGGTTGAGGGAATAGACTTCAGTGAGATATTTTCCCTTGTTTCTAAGTTGAGTTTCACTAGAATGTTGTTGTCTATTGTTGAAGCACTTGATTTGGAGACTAAGCAAATGGAAGTCAAAACAACATTCTTGTATGGAGACTTAGAAGAGGATATCCCCTCCACTTTGAGTCATCTACTCAAACTCAAACCCATCTCCCTCTTTCTCACATATCATGCACCCCCACCATCTCTTCACACTCATCATTCCACATCCCTACTATGCAAACCCATGTGTTTCATTTCACCTTATTTCATTAGGATTTCTCAAGCAGTGTCAACCTTCCACACCTTCATATCTCTGACACTCCACCTATGCATACACTCTGGAAACCTATCCCATTTCATTTCCAACAATTTCACCCACCCACTTATGTCCATTATGCCTTGATTTTGCTACAAACTCGGGGCATCCCCTCATTGACCCATGTTTAGAATGGCTCCTAGCCATATATCGCATTTTCCAATTAACCACTCATGGCATGACCCTAGATCACCTCGCAATTGCCACTCATCATATCTCTTTCAACATTAGCCTACCTTTAGCACCCTTGGTAGCCTTTCATCCCCACCCCCATATGTTCCTCCTCACCAAGGAAAGCACACTATGTACCACTTGCACACTCCTTGTTTGGAACCTCCCTAACCCCTAATCCTACCCCTCACCGCTACCCCATCCACCCCACTCCTATCTCCAAACCCTATCCTATCCTCCCCTCCTATCCTCCCAAACTCACCCCTAACCTCCATCATACCCTCCTTCAAACCCCCTTGGCTTCTATTTTAAAAAATCTAGCAATGAGTGTGTGTTTCTATTTATACTTGTCTATGTATTTGAATATGTTTGTGGGTTTGTTTGTGAACCTAGCCATATTCTCACATAGTGCACACCATCAAGATGACCATAATCCATTATATTGTGGTGCGTTTTGATAACGTGTTCTCTAGGGCATGACATTATTTGCACCTTGTATTTTTGTGTCAATCCTTCATGCACTTGGCACACCATCATCATGATCCATTATATCATGATGCATAAGGTCGATGTTATAGCAAAGAAGTTTCTCAACACATTTGGAATCTCCTCAATGATTCCCCACATGTACCTATAATCACCAACGTTCATTCCCATCCTAAATCATATCATATTAAAAATCTCTCCAAGCGTTGAAGTATCAAAACCAACCATCAATCAATCAAATCCAAACCAAACTATCAATCTCCCAACGATTTTGGAATAATTCATCCTTCCCTCCCCCATCGTTCTTCATCAACTTTCCCTCCTTTTTCTCCTCTTCTATGTCCTTTCTTTTTGAGAGACCATCCATGCCATTTCTGCCTACCTACTCGCTTGAGGGGGCATCACTTATCCATTTATCAACTCCATTTTATTCAGTTGACTAGGGCATCTTTCCTCCCCCTTCATCTCATCAAGCACCTATATTTTAGTTTTCTTTGAAACGATGCCACTTCATTTAGTCGTGATGCCATTTCAAAGAGGGGCAAAATGTAGACACCTAAAATCCATCCTTAGCTAATTCCTCCAACTTTGATTAATTAAATAAATAATTTAATTAATTAGACTTTTTCACTTCTGCTAGCTAATTAAATATATTTTATTTAATTAGTGCATCCTAGCATTAGTTAATAAATTTGGCTTCTATAAAGAATGGATCAATTGGATTTGAAGTTGTATTTCTACTGCCAGATTCTCCATTTTGATTAATAGTAGCCCACATGGTTTCTTCCCCTCCTCTCAAGGTCTCTAGAAGGGAGATCCACTCTCCCCTTTCTTATTCATAATTATGGAGGATGCACTTGGAAGGTATATACAAAATGAGATTTGTCAAGGTAGATGGAAAGGGGTCAAAGTGGCTCCAAATGCTAGCCTTGTCATTCACTAGCAATTTACAGATGACACTCTTATTTAAAATAGCTTGCAAGAGAATCTAAAGCCATAAAGCACACATTGGATTGCTATTGTCAGGCCTCAGGACAATGTGTTAATTGGAGAAAATTTGAAATCTTTTTCAACAAAGATCTAAGGAAGTAGAAAGAGATCACCAACACTTTAGGATTCAAAATCCATCAACTCCCAAGAAAATACCTCAGCAATACTTTATTCTTTGGTTCTACTAAGTCCCCTCTCTCTAATTCTCTTCTTTCAAGATGCACTTCGAAAATGTCTTCTTGGAAAGGAAAATGGTTCCCTTCAACAGGCAGAGTTCTCATGTTGAAAGTGTTTATTTCAACAATCCCTATATATAATTTCATGTCTCTGGATGTCAAAGAAAACAAGTGATGGTATCAACCAAAAGATGAAGGACCATTTCTAGAAGGGTTCCATAGAGGATAATAAGTTCCCACTAATTGCTTGGGACATAAAATGCTGCCCAAAGTTGTCTGGAAATGGCCAATCCTCAACACTAATTTGGGGGCTAAACTTGTGTGGGAGCTCTATTCTAAGCTACACTCCAAGTGGGACAAGATTATAAAATATATATTTAGACTCTCCTGACCCAATTAGAGTTCTAACAACATCTAATTTTCCTAGACGATCAATAATCTGGAACTTTTTAGTGACAAGCAAGGAATTGATAACAAAACACACAACTTCAAGAATCAAGAATGGTATGAGGCTGTTGTTTTGGGAGGATTCATTGAATGTGTACGTGTCCCTCAAGGAGCTACCCACCATTTTAGAAGCTAGAAGGATACTGGAGCACACCTAGGGATTCATGTGAGAGATTATCTAAGCCTGATAGCGAAGGATGGCTGGCAAGAATGGAAATGGAAATTGATGCGGTATCTAAATATCTCTATAGAACAAAGAGAATGGATTGAGATGGAACTTGTGTGCAAAAAAGAATTCTTATCTGAGGGTGAGGATAGCATTAAGTGGTGTGGGGCAAAATCAGGAAATTATAGTGTGAAAATTTGGATATTCGTTGGAGGAAGCAACAATAAGGAAGGAGAAATCGCCTATTCATCTATGCTAGAATAAACATTGCTTGCCCAAGGCTAAGGCCTTTGCATGGGCCACCTTGCATAACCATATTCTCACAGCGGATAAACTTTAGAATATGGGATTAAGAGGATTGTCAAGATGTGTTTTAGACAAAGAAGAGGAAGGATTTACGAACCATATCCTATTGAGATGCAAATTTCTTGAAATTTGTTGGAAGTGGATCATCAATACGTTGAACTTGTATAATCCCCTCCCACCTGAAATCTTGTCATTATTTATCACTTGGTCAGTTCTTAACAAGAAGACTCCATTTTCAAGCATTTGGTCAATTTGCCCATCAATGGTGGTTTGGGAACTATGAAAAGAAAGGAATAGAAGAATCTTCCAAGATAAATAAATGCATATCAACTATTTCCTTAAAAAACTAGAAAATGCTATTGAGGAAACAATCAATAATGTAGCTAGAAATCAAAAACTAAAGGACGGTGCCTTCACATCGTGGGATAATGAAATAGTGAAAGTTTGGAAGGTTCTAGTGATCCATCCATTTATGGGGCAGCTAAGGTTACTCTAATTTTGAATCTAAGAGTGGATGCAAAATGGATACCTCTGCTAACAAGATGGCTAAAGCTTAATTTTGGCAGTACCTCCAAGGGAAATCTTGGCGCTCTGGAGCTAGATGCATCATCAAATACTATATTGGGTCGATGGTGGGAGTAGTAGTGGAAAAAATTCTGATGGGTACCACCAACAAGGCAGAGGCCCAAATAATTCTACTTAGGCTCTAAACATGCAAACAATAGCATCTATAAAATTCAAATTGAAGGAGACTCTCTAATTATCTTTAATGCACTTCGAAAGAGTTCCACACCAAACTAGAAATTTAACAATATCCTTAACCTTTGTTGGCCCATCCTGAATGGTTTGACAACCTACATTATCAACCACGTATTCAGAGAAGCCAATGGAGAGGCAGATCTACTTGCAAACATGGCCATTGACAAGGATATTGCATGTATCATTGATAACTCCCACTACATGTGGCAGAATATAGCATTAGATCTTTCATTCTCCTCCCCTTGATCGAGCCTTGAATAACCATTATGTTTTTGTGTAAGTTCCTTACTCGACTTGCTTCTCGCCAATGATGTATTGTTTCATTCATTTCAGTAATTATGGAAAAGCCAACGATGGAGACGTCATTGGGATATTTAAAAAATAATGTTGCATATTTCATTGCAAAAATTGGAAGGAACAGAGCTATGGATACCACTATGTTCTTGATGGTAAAGAAGAGGCAAAATTGCCTTTTTGGGTAAGATTTCTAATGTGAGGTTGACAAAAAAATTTAATACGTAGTCATGGTTATGATCCATGCAATTCTTATGGTGTTGGAGACTTTCCTATCCTTAGTACATCACTACTAGGTGAACACAGACATTTCTTTGATGTTCATTATTGTACTCTTGGAGGTAGAGGAGTCAAAGGAGGTCATACGGGTCATTGTTGAATCCTTAATCAAATAGAGATGGAGATGCATGCTAAGAAAAATCCTTAATGACGTAGTGTTGGGTTTGGGCTTCCACCCAAGGTCTAGGAGTTGGCCGGTAAGTAATCCTCCATATTCTTGCCCCTGAGTTCCATTCATCATTATGGAAATTGGGTAGAATGATACGCTGCATAGGAAAAAGGCCAAATGGGGAGTTGAGTTTCTAAAGGTCACTTGTGGAGTTGTGTCATCTCAGGAGGTGGACTGGTCATTTGCATTTGAAGGTGGGAGCATGGAGTCGATTGGTGAGTAGGATACAGAGCTGGAGCCACAAGTTTAAAAGACAAGAGATAGTTTTTTTAATATAGTTTACTGTTGAATACTATATATCAAAATGTAATGCAAATGTTATAGATTAGGGGTTAGATTTTGTGAATATAGACTACATATTATTATATTTGCCTCTCTATGGGTTTCCTCTTGGGCCCTCCATTGGAGTAGCCAGTTAGGTGATCCCACAATAGTGTGTCCCACTTTTCAGGCTAAGTGGGATGCTCAAAATCAACATTTTTCAGCATTTTCTAATTTGTATCAATTATAGGGAACAAATGGTCAAGAATTTAAGGATGATGTAAACTAATGAGTTAGGGAATTTTTTTATTAGATTTAAGCTATTTTTTTAATTATTTTAAATAATTATTTCTATCCTTTTTTATTTTTATTATTTAATCAATTTTTATTTTTTCTATTATTTTTTATTCAGTGACATTATTCTGTAATGCATAACTTTCACTACAAATAAAAAATTTCTATAATTTATTGGAATTAGATCATTGAATCCAATGTCTAGTGCATGGATTTTTTTGGTAATTTTTTATTAAATATTTTTTTTTGGTAAGTGCTACCAAAGGGGGTAGCTCCCTATATTATATAAAAGAAATTAAAAGATAATTACATAGCATTGGAAATGGCATTAATGCCATCAGCCAGTTCATTGGCTCTCTCCAACTGTTGAGCAGAAAGGAGATCCCCATATACACTAATGAAATTAGCAAAAGCCTCCATGTCACAATTTTCCAGCCCCTCCTTGAAAATGTTCAAAGCCTCCGCCACTTTTCCTTTCTTCTTCACTGCCTCTACATCAAAAACACCCCCAATGAATATGTTCCTTAGATTTGGGTTGGTATGTCGACCCGCCTCCAAGATCTCATCTTGTAGCTCATCCTTGGCCAGGAAGCCAATGAACCTTGACGCTCTGTGAACAGTGCCCATGGCCTGGGCGACGCTGGTAAAAAACCTTTCAATCAACACCCCATCGTGAATGTGGGAGCCTTGATCGAACTGCGATCCAATGATGCTCTTGATGGTGCTTTTAAGCCCATCATCCTCCATCTTGAATAGCCGCCCCAACTACTGGTCCAAGTCGTCCTCTTCGTACCTGTATTTCACTTCAAAATGCCTTCATTTTGCCATTGTAACTTGTTAAGGAAAATGTCCATTCCTACCTTATTTAAACTGGATTTCCTATCTTGTTGTCTAGATTTCTTTCCATTCCTGGACATGTTTAGGACGAATCAAATCTCTGCATCAATCTTTCTAAGTGGGTTTTCTGCAGTTGCATCACATTTACAGTACCATCGATTGCTATCGAGGGCTTCCACCTAAGCAACTAATGTAGGGACAAATCCTGCCTGATTACAAATCCACTCATATCAAATCTGAATTCAACTTTTTTAACACTTCCTTGACTTTCTAAATCTGTCCAAAAAATGCCATCAGTCTGGAAGTAGTCTATTCAGCCAAACCGTCGTCAAGTCATTGCCATCACACTCCTTTTGAGAATTGGTCCGCGGGACTAAAGTCCCTCCTTTTCTTTTAAAATTATATCCTCTAGTTCTCGCTGGAAACATCTCGTGTCATATATCACTTATATGTCCTTCTAGGAGACTACCACGATTGCAAGAAGGTTTGCCGCTCCATTCGCTTCTCTGAAAATGTGGGCTATTGACCAATTTCCCAAGTGTTTAAGACTTTCTCATATCTCATCAACCCATTTCCTCATCTTCCATTTTTGAACATGGTTGCTACTAACTACATTGATACAAATCAGTGAATCGCCTTCTATGTCCAAGTCTCTCAAAACTTTCTCCTGGCAAAACCCAAGACCCTTAGCCGATGCCTCAAACTCTACTTCGTTATTGGTAGCGATGCCTACCTTTCTTGAGAAGGCCCAAACACAATCCCCATCCACATTCCTGATGATGCAGCCAGCCCCTGCTAGGCCCGGGTTACCTTTAGTTGCACCATCAAAATTTAATTTCAACCTTCCTGCTGTCAGTTTCCGCCAACCAACACCTTGTCTCTTCTTTTGACTACTAGGAATTGACCCTGATGCACTTTTTAGCCCATCACACTTGCTCTAAATTCTCTCATCCCAAAGGGTTAATGATTTCTTCTTTCCACACCTCTACTTAGCATTGGCAACTTCACATATCCCCTCCCTTACTTTTTGTTGGATATCCTCTACCCCCAAGCTTTGCTTGTTAAATATCCTCCTGTTGCATTCTTTCCAAAGTTGCCAAACCACCATTGACAGGGCAATCATCCAAATGTCTCCCCACATTGCATTGATATACATTATGGGCCAACTCTCCAGAAATCCAAGAAGGTTATCCTATCTTGTAGTGCACCATCCAAATTCATGTGCCAACCAGTCCCAGCACTGTGAGGCCACTTCACAATTAAGCAACAGATGATTGGTCGTTTCCTCATTATTCATGTACATAGGGCACACGCTTGGCCCTACAATGCCAATAGTCCTTAATCTGTCACCTGTCAATATTCTGTCGTGGAAAGTCATCCACAAGCATGCTCCAACTTTTGGGAGGATGGACTGATCCCAACATAGTTTCTTTGGCCACCCCACTTTTTCTTGGGGGACATTCTAAATCGCATATCCCAGTCTTACTAAATACTCTCCCAAATTCGAGCCATGCCAAATAATTTCATCTTCCTATCCATTCAACCGGATTCAGCGTTGCTAGAGTATCTCTTCCACTTTTTGCTTTGTTGATGCTGGGATTGGGGCATGCTCAAATGAGACCCAATTGTAGGAGGGACCCATTTCACCTATCGATATTATGACACAGTCACCTACAAGTTCTCCCATTGATTCTTTGACTCCCCCTATCCAATCTCTCACATCCACTATGTTGTCGATGGAGGCTTCCCTGTTCCATGAGTTTGTCCAAAACTTGGTCATTCTTTTGTTACCAATCTTCCAAGATAGGTGTTCCATTAAGACCACCTTACTTTCCTCCATGAACTTCCATATTGCAGATCATTTCCCTGTATTAGTCGTTGTTAAAATTCTCCTTAGATCACTATTGTCCAGTTATTTCTTTTGAAGAATTCTACAATTTCTCAGGCTCCTTGTACATTTTCCAAGAGAGCTTGGCTCCTATGGCTAGATTTTGAGTGTTCATCCTTCGAAGACCCGCTCCTCCATTTTCCTTTCGATCACAAGCTGTGTCCTAGCTTAGTAGGGGTATTCTCTTGTTATCCTTGGCTCCTTTCCATATTTTTTTTGAATAAACTCTCTAATCCTGAAGTGATCTTGTTTGTTAACCTGAAACAGGACATTACGTATACGGGAACTGTGGATAGCATGAACTTGATCAGCAAGATTCTGCCAGCCAGTGATAACCATTTGTTTTTCCAAGTGCCAATCTTGTTCCTGCACTTCCTAGCTACCTCTTCCCAATGGGAGGATCTACTTGAACCAGAAATTAATGGCACACCCAAATATTTTGAGGGGAGCTTCCCAATCATAAATTCAAGGACCCTAGCGATTTTCTTTTGCATTACTTTCTTCGTGTTGAAGAAGATTATTTCATATTTTCCTTATTTAAAGCTTGGCCTGACATAAGTTCATACCTGTCTAATGTTGATTGGATCACTTCAACCTCTCTAAGCGAGGCCTCTCCCAGTAACATCATGTCATCAGCAAATTGGATATGTGTAAGTGGGTCCAGATCCTCTACCAGTTTGATTCCCTTCCAAAGACTTGTCTCTCTTTGTTTACTAAAGTAGCGGCCCATCACTTCTACCATGATGATAAATAGGAAAGGCGATAGTGGATCTCCCTGCCTCAAGCCATTAGTTGCTATGAAAAAACCACACATCGACCCATTGACTAAAACAGAATATCTTGGAGATGAAATACATGCATGGATTAGATCTATCCAATTGGCGCTAAAGTCGAATCTTCTCATGACTGAAGTTAGGAAGCTCCACCTTACCCGATCTTAGGCTTTGCTAATGTCGAGATTTATCATCATACCTTTCATGTTTTCCAAAGTCATGGTATGTACAGCCTCTGTTGTGAGGATAATGTTGTCAATTATTTCCTTTCTAGGAGTGAAACCGTTCTATTCCACTGAGATAACTTTTTCCAATACACATTTCAACCTATTGGCCAATGCCTTTGTCACAATCTTAAAGATAACATTGCATAGTGAAATCGGCCTAAAGTCGGCAAAGGATGAACAATCATTTTTCTTTGGAATCAGGGTGATTACTATGTTGTTCAAATCTCTGACAAACTTCCTCTTTCTCCTTACTTCTTTTGCCAATTTCCAAATGTCTATTCCCATGAACCCCCAGCAGGCCTGATAAAACTTGGTCAGGAACCCATCAGGTCCAGGTGACTTTTCCTGCCCCAATTGGAAGGTGGCATTTTTAATTTCTTCCATTAAGAAAGCTTCGTCGAGTTTCTTGTTATCTTCAATGCTTATTATGCCAAGAATGCAAGACAGTACCCCTTTGTCATCAACATAATTTTTGGGGAAATAGCTTCCCAATATATCCTTGTAGAACCGAATGTCTTCCGCTTCTATAGTCTCTCTGTCTTCCGCAAGTGAACCATCTAGGAGTTTGACTTTTCCAATCCGGTTCCTATCCTTTCTCCCTTTTTCCGATGCGTGAAAAAAAATATATTTTCGTCTTCATCCTTGAGCCACATTTCTTGAGCCTTATCTCTCCAGACGATCTCTTCTCTTGCTAATATTTATGCATGCCACTCTTTTAACTCTCTTTCTCTATTAAAATCATTTGCAAACATATCATGCTTAATGATTTTTTCATTTAGGCTTTCCAGTCCTTGTTCTACTTTCTCCTTTTTTGTGAATACATTTTTGAAGGATTCTTTATTCCAAATTCTTAGCTTTGTCTTCATAAAGTTTAATCTCTTCAAGAATCTAAAGTTAGTCGTACCTTTGACTACATCACTTTCCTTCCAACACCTTTTGATGTGGCTAAGTAAATTGGTGTCGCGCCACCACATATTTTTGAATTTGAATCATCCTTTTGTGGGTTTCTCGCTCATCTTGATCTCTAATACGACCGGAAAATGATCTGAAACAAAAATAGGAAGAATGCATTTTTTGTAGATACAGTTATCTCTAAACCAGCCATGGCCCAGGAAGAATCTGTCTAGTTGCTCCGATACATTTGTAAAACCCAACCGATGATTGGTCCAAGTGTAGTTTCCAATTTTTGGAATGCAGTCCTCCACTTCTGCTTCTGAGATGAAATTTCTGAAGTCAAGAATGATCTTGTTAACTTTGTTAATACCCCCACTTTTTTCCTTTAAGTCAAGGATGGCAGTGAAGTTTCCTCCTAAGATAACATTCTCCTGGTCAGTTGATCTTATCTTATTCAATATGTTGTTCCATACTTGCAACTTCTCAGTTTTTATGGGGCCATATATATTGAATAGAGAGAACTCCATCTTTACTAATAAACATTTCACTGAGCACATTATCTAGTTTTGACATGATTCTATCAGTCTTGCATCTACACTATTTGAAGACATAGAATTCACAACCCTCCAGTCGTCCCAAATGCTTTATGAAACAACCCTAACCATTGTTTGCAAGAAATATTTCAAGAATTTTTCTCCCTCTTATGTGTCAATTTTTGTTTCCTGTAAAAGAATAACATTTGTAGATACTTTCTCCAGGTGGCGCCTAATCAGGTGTCGTTTGTCAAGGGCTGCCAGGTCCCTAACATTCCAAGTAAGGATCTTCATTATCCTCCAAGGGAGGCCTTCACTCTCTTGGATTTTAAGAGAAAATCTTTGATATTATTTAGGCCAAGCTCTGAGGCTACATCCTCTCTCCTTTGCTTTTTTGTCTTCCTGCCCCTTCCTTTCTTGGATTTTCCAAGTAGTTTGACTACAAACTGATTGATTTGTCTTGGATCAATTTCACCCAACTCATTGTCAGAAAGACCTATCTCTGAATCCAAATCTTCCAATTCTTCCTCACCATCAGAAATGTTATTTCCTATCCCT
This sequence comes from Cunninghamia lanceolata, assembly GCA_027924645.1. Lineage (NCBI taxonomy): Eukaryota > Viridiplantae > Streptophyta > Pinopsida > Cupressales > Cupressaceae > Cunninghamia > Cunninghamia lanceolata. The sequence continues at coordinate 14,300,402 of BSBN01000194.1, read as the reverse complement.
TCAGTGTACCTTGATGGCTCCCCTTCCATGCCTGAGTCCATTCTTCCGATCTCTTGTTGAGATTCAAATGAAAGCCTAATTGGGTTTTCACCAAAGTTCTACTCCTCTTTATCTTGTTTCTACAATTAAACCTTTGGCCTCAGTTTCTTTCTACCTTATTCATTCTCCTTAGTTTTGGACTTGTTCTTTTCTTCATTAACTTGGTGTAGTGTCCCGTACCTATTGGTTCTTTTTAAGATTCTTAATAGTGTTATTTTTTTAATTTTTTAGAGTGTTCTTTCACACTAGAGAGAAGATGCAGAAGGGGTTTTAGTTTTCTTGCAATGTGATGTGTCGGAGCAACACAATATTGATCATATATTTCAAACCCAAAAAATATACAACAGATACAAAGAAAATAACTAATACCCAAATCATAAAATGTTATATAATGAATTACTGTGACATACCCATATGAAAATATGCAACTTTGTACATGTGTTGAAGCTGGACTAGCCACTAGGTAGCATAGAAATCATTCCAACTCCATGACAATGAAAGGATTGTTCTTACAATGCAATCTATCAGTCATATAGGCTATAGACGCCTCAAATAGGGAAGGATGACAGCTATTGTAACCCTCAGGACAACCTCCAGGCAATCCCAATGTCACCCATGAACATGTATGGCTAGGCTGCAATGGTAAATCAACAAGTATGAATGCCAGCACCCTCCCTAAACTGATCTTTTTGATCTGTATATGGTTGCTAATACAAGGTGAATAGAATGGAAGACAAAACAACAATAAAGACTTCCAAATCCTCACACCACATGGTACGACCAGGCTGAGGAAAGTATGGCCTGCAAGAAAGGACAATCCAGTCCAAAAAGAAGCACCACAAACTCCTCAAATCTACATTAAAACAGTCCTGCAACCTGCATAAAGATCTCCATGGAAACTGTAGAAAATAACATATAGTTCTTCAAAACCCTCATCAAATGAACCTCAATGAAGCTCCAATCCGAATACTGAATGCATCCACCTCAATAGTATTTGCTAATGGAGGTTTTCATCCCCAGAAGCCAAGATCAAATCCTATCTTCCAGAGGTTTTCGTCTTGGCAAGTTCAGTCCAAACCCTCAAAGCTCTTCAAGCTCCAAAAAGCAAGAGAAGAAAATAATAATTCCAAGCATAAACCAAATGAGAGCTCTTTACCTCCTTTTATGCTTTTCTCCAAGAAGGAGTTGCTTTTTTGAGGGGAATATTATATTTTTGAATTACTTTATTTCCCCCTTGGGATGGGCGCCCAACTCCTAAGTGTCCCCTTTTAATATTTATTTCCATAAATTCACTTTACTTCAATATTTCTAAAGTCCAAATTAAAATAATTAATTTAACTTTCGGACTTTAAAACGGAGGCCAAGATGATGTCAGAATCTGGAGTTCTATAGCTTGTTGGAAAGGGCTCGACGAGACGCTTCCACTCCTGGTCTGAAAATCCTGAAATGGCACCATTCCCAAATTTAATAAAAATAGCATATCCGGCACCAAACACCTCAACCATCACTAATAAAGCCAACTGTCACAACTAAACCCAAACTGACATTCCACAACTGAGTAACGCATCCAAAGCACTACCATCCCTGGTTCCCTAACCACATTAATCAGTCTACAGGAACAAATAATAGACTAACTCCTCAAGTGCCTAACTGGGCTAAAAAGGGCACATTACACTTGGTTTGTTACATATGGGGGAGGATATCTTGACCCTTTGTGAATCTTTTGGGTCCCAACCTTTATCGTCTTTATCTTTAATCTGCACGCCTCCTCTTTGTGATCCCTTCTTTCATAGTTAAGGTAGAATGCTTTCTGTTCCCCAATTTCCACCTTCTGATACTAATGCGCACCTTCTACACATAGGAGTATCTCTTCTGGAATCTGGTTAATTGTTGCAATCTTGATGTGGGTGTATAGATAGGAGTCGCCTTTCAAGATGTCATTATCTATGTCCACCAAAGTGCCCATAGATCTGCCTATTTTCTCAAGACTATCCTCCGACCAATATTCTATTGGGAGATTATAAAATTGGACCCAAGTCGCATTCTCATATGGGCATGTCTTTAGAGGATCGAAGTTGGGAATCTATTTCTGCATATATAGTGGTTCATCATTTATCGACCAAAGGCCCCCTTTCATTATCTTCTTTTTGTCTTCAAAGGAAAGAAAGATAGCCATGAAGAATCCTCTTGGCAAAAATTTGACAATTATTTTTGTTTTCCAATTGGCCATGATCCATGCCCTAATTTGTTTCTTGGTCTTCTTTTTTTTGATGAATTGACAAATGATCGCTAGGTCTTCCAGCATATAGAAATCCTATCCAGCCTCTTTCGAGCGATCAATCGTGAGTTGTGCCTTGTGTGTCTCCTTGGAGCAGCTGCTCACAGGCTTAGTTTTTTCTAGACCTTCACAAGTCTTCACTGCTTGACCTTCACCCCCACAGAATGTCCTTCCTACTCCTGCTCTTTCCTATTACCACCATCCTGTTGTTCTTCGCTAGCCTGCTTTTTTTTGCCACCCATCGCTCTTCATGTAGGTTGTAGTTTATTATTTTTAGTTATTTTTTATTAAATATTTTTTTATTATTAAATTTTAAATTAGTAGTAACAAAAAATTTCAGACCTATATTATTTCATCACACATTTTTCTTAGAATCTATATCAAAATTATTTTTTTCTTTTTTCATTTAAACAAGGACATCTAAGTGGAGTGCAGATTTTTTTAAAATTTTCTAACAATGTTATTTTTCCTAATATCTTGAATAGAGGTCATTGTTTTTGTCATAATGGACCTACATTCATTATAAATATTTTTTTAAAAATATTATATTAGAGAAAATATAATACATATTATAATTTTTGCAAAGCTAATACTAAGGGCTACATACTTACAAAATGGCATTTCCAAATGACTTCATTTGATCCCCCAAAACCTGAAGCAAAACTACTTTTTGTTAGTATTTTGATAGGTGCAAAGGAGACTTTGTCAAGGATTTGATTTAAGCCTAGGGGGTTCTGTCCAAGGGGATTTGATATAAGAGGGTTTGATCTAACCCCCTTCAATCAAACCCACTTGGATGGAACCCCTCTAGGTTTAAACCATTAAAAAAAATAAAAATATGTGATTTTAGGCAAAAATCAGGATGTCCCACAAGTGGGACACACTATTGTGGGTTCAGCGAATTATAATGTAATTTTTTAGACAATAATTTTAACGGTTATGGCCCCCTCAAGCCAAATTCACATATAAAAAATTCATTTCATTTAATTAACTATGCTAATATCCTAATATTAGTTAATTAAATAAATCATTTTATTTAATTAACTAAGCTAATGTCATCATTTAAAAAATAAAATCATTTATCTCCCATCATAAAATCCATAATCTACATCATCATTTCCTCTAATTTAAAAATCCCTCAATCCTAAATGAAATTAACTTTGCATCTTAGCCATTAATTTTCTCAACTTGATCCTAGCCATCCATCTCTCAATCCAAAATGAAATCAAGTCTAAATCTCCACCGTCCATTATCCCAAGGACATCTACACCCTCTATTCTCACACGTGTGAGACCTCCCATTTGTCATAATCACACATCCCTGTGACTCTTCTAACACAGGTGTGAGAGCTTTTAATCTCCACCCTTCATTCAAATCAAAGTAATCTCAACACTTCATCTCTCTCAATCCATGTCTCATTCATTCTCACCTCTCCCAAGATTCTACTTGTAAGCTTATCATTCTCCCATGCGAGCTAAACAATCTCCACCATCCAATCCAAGATTAAATCCTAACCCTCCATTCTTATCCTCTCAACTATATAAATTCATACCCTCCTCAATTTTCACATGAGAAAAATTTGCAGGCATATGTTTTCATATTAAGGAGTCTCCACAAGCAACCCAGCATAGCTATCAACCATCACAACACCATTAGAGAAATCTCAAACATCAAGTGAAAGTATAAGCTTTGTTTAACTTCAATTTCTTTTTTTACTTTCATTTCTAGGCTCTAATCCAAAGTAGGGGTAGGACTATTAGTTTGCATTTACATAAGAAGTTTACATTTTTTTTAAAAAGCCCTCCACATCAACCACCATGTAAACAATAGTTTTCCCCTTTTTCTTCTCCATTTCCCTACACTGGATGGCAGCATTCCTCGATAGGAAGTGGATGTCATTGTCACTTTTTTCATCTATTCTAGAGTTTGTCCTCAGATTTTCCATGCTTATTCATTACTTCTATGAAGTCATTGAGGGAATCATTTGCAATCCACTACCTAGTAGCGAGAAAGATAGAATTTGTCATGCCAAACGAGGCCAAAAGATCCGAGTGTAACACCCCATCGATGTCTGCAAACCCTATTTCCCACTCATATTCCTCCATGGCCACCTTCAATTTTTGTTGGAGTATAAAATATTCTTTGATGTAGGCTTGAGAAAGTGCTTGTACCATATCCTATTCCCTTAGAAAGTCCATCACATTAGACCAAAAAAACGGATGCAATAGTGTTGTAGAGATGTCGTCATGGAAATTCCGTGAGGATTTTCGGCTACTCTGTGAATTGCACTCTCTACCAATGGGGAGCCAATACTAACCTTCCTCAACTTTCCTAGTTCATATCTCCCCGCATCTAGCGTCTTTCATTTCCACAACTCCAGAAGTGCCCTGAGATTAGTGTTTTTTTTTTTTTTTGGCAATCATGGAGTTCTATTTCTTCATTGTTGGGCATATGGGAATATATCTTGGGCTCACATGATTCGCCTTGTACTAACCTACCCCTCCCACCATCCCCCATCATTCCACTTCATGGCTTATCCACCAAAATTTACAATCACAACTGTCACCATTCCCCAAGCAATCCTTGCATTTAATCATGGCATTATGGATAGAAATCAACATCCTAGACGCAAGCCCTTTGAGATTTCTCACACATGTTGGGTTTGCTTGGAATTGATTCTTTTTTATGGTGGTACACTCCATGATTTGTCCCACCCTATGGGATTATGATTGGCAAATATCCCTCTTCTAGAGTGGAGGAGATTATTTGCTTTTCAACCATCAAAGGCATAGTTGGACAGCTTATCGACTATGACATTTGCTTCCCATAATAATGTTTTACTTCATAATAGTTCAATTGCTTTAAAAATTCTCATGCCTTTTGTAAAATATTATTAAGCCTCTAATTTGGTGCGCGCTTATGCTTTATAACATTTATAATTAGCCTTGAGTCACCCTCAATGATAATATCAATAATCTGCAATTTCACTATCATTGACAAACCTAGAACAAGTGCTTGAGCTTTTGTATCACTGTTTGTTCCCAAGTTTAGTTTGTATGAAGCTTATAGATAACGTTCCTAATTGAATCTCTGATGAGACAACTTACCCCAAAAGGCCCTGGGTTACCGCTTGTGGCCCCATTGAAATTCAATTTCAAGGTCGATGGTGGAGCTTACCATTTTATTTTTTTCAATCTACCAAGACGAATTGAACTCTTATGACCCCATGAACAAGGAAGTAATTTATATTATAATGTTAACATCATAACTAAACCACATTGAAAAGAAATAAATATGTTTTTGAGATAGAGTAAATACCTGTAATAAAGTAACAACAATTAAATTATTGTAACTTAACTATTTAAGCTTAGAAATAATACATAAACATACTATGAAAATTGATTTAGTATTTAGCTTCATTTGTGATAATAAGATGTTTTATTGTAATTTGTGCTTAGTGATCCAATTTTGATCTTTGCTATTAGCTCTAAAATTATGAAGCTCTGACAGACTAATAAATGACTTGTGCTCTATTCATGTTCAATCTCGTACATATGGTTTTGATCTGCATACATATGATTTCAACCTTTTTCTACAATGTTGACCCTAGTCTACAGCCTTGAACTTTGCACTCCTTATCTTTAGAATCTTATCTACCTATGACATTGGAAAAGGTGGTGCTTAAAAGCACTAGTAGAAGTTGTGACGTTTGAAGAGAAAGGCAACTAGCTTCTCACCTTTTGCCTTAGTCAAGCCCATGGATTGGATTAATGATTTTGAATAAGTTTTGAAGATATGATGCCCTAATGATCCTAGATGTTGATGCAATGTGATCTAAGTTATAATTTAATATTCAAATAAGAGATAATGGATCTAGTTGGTGATCCCTAAAATGAACTAGGGCTTTGTTCTTTTATACAAAACCTTAGCACCACAATTTGAATATTGTATGATTAATTTAGTGGCCAATGATTAATTTGAATTAAGTTAGTTTTGGTCCATATTTAAATTTCAAATTTAAAAATTTGGGAGTCAAAACCACACGTGCTCTTTTGAACCAAATTTAAAATCACAACTACAATTTTAAATCAAAATAAGAAACAATAAATATAAACATTGAGTTCCAACTATTAAAAATACTCATAATCAAATAAAGTACAAACTAGATACAACTCTTACGTTAAAATAAAGAAAAGTGCTCACCTTTACACACATAAATAAAAACAAGGAAGAATTAAAAATTATAACCCAAATATTGTGGAATCATCAAACATGTTTCAAAAATCTACATAAATTTAACTAAAAGATTATCATAAATTATCTTAATGTTATTATAATCTTCCTTATTGTTTGCTTTTAACATCTTCAATTTCAAAGACATTGAGGACTATATGCAAGTTTACTTCAAAATCAATGAGTGAAATAATGAAAAATAGATTAGAACATTTGAGATTTATTTTATTAAAAATAAAGAATAGAATATCTAACATGTTTACATATCAATGTTGTACAATTTATTATTTTGTAATTCTTGAGATACAATTTTTTAAATAAGTTAATAGTAGAACAATCCATATTAAAAATAAAGAATAGAATATCTAACATGTTTACAAATCAATGTTATACAATTTATTATTTTGTAATTCTTGAGATACAATTTTTAAAATAAGTTAATAGTAGAACAATTCATATGAGATTTGAATAAAGATAATTCTAAAAGAAATAATGAGTCAACTTGTAACGTAACAATCCCTTACAGGGAATCAAGAAATATTCAAAATGAGCTTTGGACAGGGGAACATTCTTGTGAACGTGGGTCTTGGGGCTCAGCCTCTCACAGAACCGGTTTTTGACTCTGGTGTGGGTGTCGGCATGCATTTAGCTGGGGTGGATGCTGTTGGCGGGCCTGCTAAGGGGCTTTGGGCTCTTGGGGGCCCAAAGAAATCTTTCTCTGCCGTTGTGACTGGTTCTGGCATTCGGTCCCACTCACCTCGGCTCGGTTCTCGGCTTATCCCTTGTGCCCGGGAGTCTCCAGTTGTGGTGTGTGGACCTAAAGTCACTAAAAATGAAGAATTTTATCGCAATACTGGAGTGCTCTACATATTTAATGGATTCTGACCCTCTTTGCCCAATCTCCACAACTGGGTCATGGAGTCATGGAACCCAGTTGTTGAAGGTAAGATTGAGTTGTTTCCTTGTGCAAGAGGATTCTTTATTGTGACATTTGTTTCTTCAGAGCAACGAGACTTAGTGCTCAATGGCAGGGTTTGGTTGTGGGGGGAGCATTCCCTCTCCATCAAGCCCTAGACTCTCTTGTTCAATCCCCTAACTGAGCCGCTCAACATCAGACCTATTTGGGTCCGTCTCCCAAATCTCCCTCTCCAATTTTGGGAGGATTCTTGCTACGAGAGCATTGGAAATGTCATTGGTCGTTTCCTCAAGGTTGATTCCACAACCTCTTTTATGGGACATTCCACGGTTGCTCGTGTCCTTGTGGATATTGGCATATCTAAACCTCTTCATGGAGATGTGGTCTTGATGGTAGGGGATAGGCCCTGGAAACAACTATTGGATTACGAGGGTATTCCTTCTAGATATAGAAGGTGTTTTGCTACCGGTCATTTAGCCTCTGGTTGTCCTCTCTCGCGGCGCAAGGGAGATGCAACTTGGTGGAAGGATGCTCTTGTGGACCACCTGACTATCAGTGCTTCACCAGAGGACTGTTCGTCTCAAGGGGATGATTCCTCTGAGGAGATTGAGCTTCCTGCTAAAAATGTTGTTGAAGGGATGGCGAAGACTGCAACTAAGGTTCCCTCACTCGCTCTGGACTCTTCTGATCTTTTTTCTGCTCATTTGTCCGCTCCTCCAGCTTCGGGTCGGCCTGCTTCTTCTAGTCTGACTTCTTCGGGCTTGCCCTTTTCGGGCTTGGCATCCCTGCGTCCGGATTCCTCGGCGGTTGTTGGGGTTCTCCATGAGCCCTCTTTGCTTGAGGCTTCGAAAGAGGCTCCCCCCTCTCCTCTCTCTGCTGGTCCTAGTTCTGATCCCTTCTGGATAGTGGTTCAGTGTAGGAAGAAGGGTCCTTTGCTCTCTAGTGGCAAAGGTCCTAGGTGTTCTAGATCGAGATCTGGTGTTGTGTAGATCCGTGTTGTTTGTTTTCAGCTGGACTGTTGTGCCTGTGCTGTCAATCTGCTATTCTTGGTCTTCTGTTTCTGGGATCTGGTTCTTGCAGCTTGGCTACGTTTGGTCTATTTTGTTTTTTTTCCCTTGTGGCCTTGTTTGTTTTGGGTTTAGCCCCTTGTTATTATTCTTTTGGGCTGCTTTGTAACAAGGTTCGACACCCTTGTTTTGCCACTTATCTTTATCAAAAACAATCCCTTACAAGGATTAAGGGATTGAACAAATATTATTCTAAAAGGAATAGTTGAGCCTATAGAACCAAGCATCAAGCTATCTTATTTCATCTTGCAAAACTTTCATATGTATTCACTTGGTTTAAATTAGTGACAATTGTGTTATATACATAAGGAACTATATTTAACGTGATGCTACAAACAAGGAGGTGGCTTTATTTTATTCATTAATATTCTTTGTGAGGCATCTTTCAGCTTAGATGTTACAACTAGGGTTGTTTACCTGTTAATTTCATTTTGCTCAAGACTTGCACTTGGTTTCATTTGTTAGGAAACATGTCACCAAAATTAGATGTATAATTTACACAATTCAACATTGAACATTTGAACAAACATGTAACATATCTCCTAAAGATTTGAATGTAACTCTCTATTAAAAGAAGTCCTAAAAATTTACCACTTGAACTCAATGAAGGTTTTTACATGCTTGACATGAAGCACACATGTAGAAACGTCAGGTATTACATCCACCTTAAGAATTTGTTATGGCCTAAATCACTAACATAGCCATCACATTAACGTGTAGAAAACAATTTATAGTACACATTCTACAATAGGCAAGAAAATGCAGCCTCTCAAAACATCAACACCCTGCAAAATGTTCGTAACTCCCCTACTGTCATTATCCTCTATTTTTCATTTCTAATCAATAATGTTTCAAATTTCTCCATTCTTAGCATCAAAACGCTTGCAAATCACTCCTTGCAAATCCATAGTCAACACATTGGGGTTCAAATTGTCCGATGTTCAAGATTAAAAAAGCCTCTCAAAACATCAAAACTGCAAAAATGTTTATTATGGTCAGTTACCATTATCCTACATTTCTTCGCTTCTAATCAAAAGACTTTTAAACCAATCATTGCCGATCCATAGTTAACACATTCCACAATAGGCAGTTAAATAGTCTCTCAAAATATGAACACTGCAAAATGTTTGTTATGCCCAATAGTCAATGCACATAACACAAAATGCTCATCAAATCACCTTATCACTGCTGCTGGGTCCAAATTCCTTAAAATACTCCAATCTCCATAGAATAACATATCATCTTATAAAATACTTGATGTCTCAAGAACTAACATAATCCAAAAGTGCCATTTGCAAAAGATCTTAATGGCCTCCCACTCAATTTTAGTAAAGCTTAAAAGACAATCACTTTGTTCTCAAAATTTTAATCACTTTCTAACAGAAAAGAATAAAAACTGCTATCACCTTGTATGCTTGTCAACCCATCAGGGCACAATAAATATCACGTCTATAATGCTTGAGGAAGACCGTACCATAATATATGCAAAACAGAAGGTTCTCTATCACAATGCCCTTGATCCCTTCCTTTGGTAATCCCCAACATTTGTCTAATGCGAAAGATCCCTCGCTCTATAGCAACCTGGATGGGAACCTTGCTATTACTTGCAAGCTTGTCTGGCATTCCACCCACTGCAACTACTTTGTGTAGGGCTAAATTTCTGGGGATATTTTTTTTAACAAGAAGAAGACAACATCCATGTGCCTGAAGTATCATTGTGGATATTCCCCACAAACTTGTTACATTATACATTTTTTGTGAATAAAATTATGGATAAGGGGACCTCTTTCGAAGGAGCAAAAGAGAGGAGATGAAGAACAAATACTCAAAGATGGAGAACAAACACTCAAGGCATTAACACTCAACCAGGAGAACTAATGTCGGAACATACCAATCATGTCGAAGCACAATAAGTTAGTGATAACCATCAAGTTGTTATCCTTCGAGTGGCAATATCTTTTCTATGCCTTCCCAAGGTCCATGGAATGTGATAGGTTCATGTCCCAGCACAAAAAAAAATTAAGCCATTTTCAATTTCCCCAAAAAAACTATGAAAATGAACTTCTCCTTGGCACTTAATAACACTTTTTTATACAGTTTATTCTGCAAAAGATATTTTTGATATGTTGTCAAGAATACGAAACTTGCTTAGGTTGGCAAACATCACAATTGATAAACAAAAATACACAAACACAAGTCTTTCCTAATCTGGTTTAACACTAATCATATTGAATATATGATGAAATATTATTTAAATTCAAAAAAAAATCTTTTTGATCCAACATGCAACCATTATGCTACAATCACAATTAATACAACCATTGCTACGAAGGGTCATTTCTATTGGTCAATACTTCATATAGAACGTGCATTGACAAATGTCCATGCTTTAGATAGAGCAATCAAACGCAAGAAGCAAAGTTGCATTCAAACAATAAGATACGTGATGAATACAACTCCATTAGAAGTGATTGATAAAACAGACCAAATTACAACCGGACAAATATTCACAGAAGTGATGTCTCAATATCTAACATCCCATTATAAATCTAAAGCACTCACATTCTACAACTCTTTTGAGTAGACAAGTTAAACGCAGCACACAACCACAACATCTTTCATACCTACAATCTATTAGTGGATTGTGATATGTTGCCAATCAACATAACACAAAAATCCAAAACAACCAAACTCTTCCTCCATCTCAATTAGCATCAGCAATCTGCCCTGTATACATGATGTTAGGTACCCTTCCATGAATATTTTTTCATACACACAAGCCAGAAGTAGCTTGATCTTTTCCTGTAATGCCATTGCCACACCATAGCTGGGAAGCATACACATGAATATAATAAATTGTGTAATGCTAGGCAAACTGAGACTTAGTAATCTCTTTTGAACATTGGAAATTCGCTACCATGTTGAAGGCCACACCATCTGATGCAGTAAGTAGAGTCACATCTAGCACCAGATATGTGCAAAATTAATGTTTGTTGAAAGGGACGTGGATCCTGGGTAGCTCCAAAGATAGTCCTTATGTCGTAGAGTTATGGATTTCTTGCACTCCTGCAAAACATGGAACAAAAATGAATTCCATCATGTTTACAGATACAATATAGTAAAGATCAATGTGGAAAAAACCAAAGGTCATTCTGTGTGGAACCATAAATACGACTATATCTGTCATTAAATTCTGCCAAAGGAGAAAACCAAAGACTCATTTCCCAAGACTGAACATGCATTATTTAAAATTATGTTCTCAACAGATAGATATGAAAAAAAACTAGCCGTGCCTTATGCAAACTAATGTTTTCAAAATGGAGACAAGAAAAGCAAACAATCCCATTCCCATGACATGGAGATATCTGTTAATTCAATTTTCACTTTTAACATGTTGAACAAAAACATGCCTAAATAGAAAAAACATTTAAAATAGAACAATCAAAAATATAAAATAGAAACCAAAATAAACAGGTAAGTGTCTCCTTAAAATATGACGCCAGAAAAAACTAATTATAAATTTGTTGCACTTTTGACAAAAGAATTTCGGACAAAAGACAATTCAAACTAAGGACATGGCAAAAGCCCTACTACTCGAAAATCATACCCTAAAATATAAGTGTCTCAGCAGTCCTATGAAGCCGGGTTTGGCAGAAACAGCAGACGAACTGGGTAAATATAGTTCAGGGCTGGGTTCAGGGCCATGACGGGTCTGGGTTCGCCCAGGGTCCAGCCCGGTCACCCCAAGTTCCCTGTGGGTCCATCCCAGGGGGTAAGCCTTTGATTTCCATCATACTTTTTAATCCAGTGTTTGAAGCACAGCCAGAAAGATTCAGAAGACTCAGACCCCTTATTCTGCTGCTTCATTTCCAAGGGCAAGCCAAAGCAATTGAAACTGCACTTGGATGCCGTGATGTCTGTAATGAGTTTTTCCCCTTATCTGCCATTGTTGTCAATACCCATCTACTCAGAAGGCTGATTACCTAAATACAGAGTAATGGACAGCCAATTATAGCAGATTTAAAGAGCTGTCATTTGCTGTCTGATTGCAGACCATCCAATGGTGCTGGAGTGAAGATGGTCAATTTGAGTGACACGGGCATTGCAATGTGAATTTCGATTGTGCCATGTTTCGAACTCGCGACTTTTTGGAATTTAAATTGGATCGTCCTGCACCAGAGTGGATGAACGAAGGTGACTAGAAGGATTGTCATGGGCTGCTTGTCCCTTCCTTTCTGGCTACATTACTTCCTTATCTCCCTATCACCCAACCTTCTTAGTCAATCGCCATTTTAAACAAATCATGCACTATTTTTGATTGGGCCTTTTTTGTTTTTTGTTTTTAAATAATGTTGCCTTCTGATTTTTGAGAAGCCTTATTTTTCATTTTTTGTCGAGTGTTTCTTAATTCATTTGAAAGTTTGAAACAAATGAATTATGAGTATTTTGGTTTTTTGCTTAATTATGAATATTTTTTATATATTTTACTATTATACATATATAGACACGCACACACAGCAGTACAGAACCCAGGGGAAAAAATCTGCCGTATGGTGAACTCTTACCCAAACCCGAACTGGCAACTTAGCTCGGCACATAATAATTTGGTGAATGGATGGGAGTCACTTGAGAGTGTTTCCCAAGTAAAAAGGGTATGTTGATGACAGCCTGTCAGAGAATGGTTGGTAAAGATCAAGTTAGACCAAAGGCAACTCAGTGCTTAATCATTATTTTGCCACTGTAAGTAGGATGTATTACATGTTAAGATGAAACCAAATTCTGGCCTTCCATATGAAATGCGATATAAGATGATCCACAACAGAGTAATGTAATATCTAGTGTACCCCAGGGATGTGTCCCTAGAGTTATTGGGCTGCCCAGGATGCCCGGGATATCCCAGGTACTTGGTGCCTCCTCCCCATCCCCAAACATTATGAAAAGAGGGAGAAATCCCCTAAAATAGGAAGCTTAGAGTGGACATCCTGTCATCCCAACAGTCAGGAGGGAGGCCTGTCTTTTTTAAAAAAACACTTAGAGAAAAACTAAAACCACTACCCGAAGGTAAACCCCTAAAGTTGCCTATAATTCCATATCTTCTAAGGAAAACAAACCACTACGTAGCAGAACCATTATGTCTTATGTAGCAGAACCATTACTGAATTGCATGAATAAAGCCACATAATGATGCACCCATGATAATCTTCAGATTTCTAAAAAAATACAGAAAAATAATTATATATTTTTAATATAACAAAGTAGGAAAATTGTATTACACAGTAACAAATGCAAACATTGTCCATTCAAAAAGCCCTACAGAGCTAGTCTCATGAAAATACAATTAATTTATACACTAAGTGTCTAAGTGGCCATACAGAAAACACAGTTATATCAATATCAAATTTGTTCTCAGGTCTGGCCAGTAGACAGACTTACACTGAGCAACTTGTCAATGGGAGGTCAGCTGTTTGAAACCTGGCCCCCCGTTTGTCTTCCTCCAGGTGGTTTAAGTTTATTGAGGCAGGGGAGGAGTTATAGAGGCAGCCCTTTGAAAATCAGAGTTACTGATTCTCCTTTGAAAGAAAAATATATATATCAAATTTGTGCTCAAATGGGTAGGTCAAGCATTCCAGACATAAAATTCCAGTGCAAGTAGAATTCAAAACATGAGCGTACAACCATGGATAAATACACACTAAAAAACTTGGTAAAGGTGTATGTGAGATCTGAGTTACCAGTTCGCAAAAATGCCCCAGATCCAACAGAGTTAGAGTCCCCCCAAGCACACCTGAGTATGCTGCAGAGCATACTCAAGCGAACCCAAGCAGAACAAGGCACCACAAACATTTTTTTAACCCCCTTTTTTTCTTATTTGACCTCCTACATTGACTGGTCAACATAAGAAATTATTATTAAAAAAAAAAATTTAAAAATCTAAACCTAAAATTCACCCTCAAAACAACTTGCAACCCAAAACAAAACACATTTATCTTATTTTGAAAACATACAGTTCATCTTCATCTGAGTCAAATTGGAGTATACACTCCTTCATCTACTCTGTAAAGTACAGCCAATTGGCAACAAAAAAAGCCGAGGAGTTAAGGTACGTGCACTCCAACTTGCACCTTCTTCTGCACAAACAAAATGACTACAAGGGGTAACAATGTTGTGGGATGTAGAACCAGAGCAAGCTGACTTGGATGCAACCGCTGCCCAACAATCTGCATTTTTGGAGGAGTCAGATAGCCAGCATACTTTTAGCGTGAGTACCAGTGGCACTGGCACTCCTTGTGGCTCTTCTAATCTACCTACATCATCTAATGTCAATGATGATGATGATCTTTATGAAGACCCCATATGACGCTGATTGCTGATTTTATTATTTTAATATTCAACAATGAATATCTATCACGACATTCAAATTTGACTAATTGACATTGAAGTAGTATTTTTAGTTTTTATGGTAGTTGTGTTTATTATATGCACGTTATGTGGTATTCTGAGCTCAAATCCTGTTTTTAGACTGCAAATATGTATATATTTATGATTTTTATATTTCTTTTTGTATGGACATACCCAAAATGAACCCAAACCCAAAAATTGTTTTGCAGTACTGGCATACCTGAACCTGAACCGGTAACTTAATGCGAGATGAATGGTTGTTTCATTTTGTTTCTACCTACTTCTTGAGTTAAATTTCTCTCATGTTTATATACATAGCAAATGAGAACGAAAATATCCAGAAATCTGCATTTATTTTATTGAACTAAATATAAGAAGTCAACATGCAAGCATGCAGAATAATGGATGTCATTGCAAATTCAACACTCTGTATTTATTTTTTTAAATGTCAGCTTCTTTCAGTTTGTTTATATTATTTTTATTTATTTATATTTTAGAAATTCAAATATTAATTTTTAAATTTTATTTTAATAGCCATCCCCTGCTATCTTTAAAATCAAAAAGAAAAAATTACCTTCCCCACAACCTGTACTCCCATCCCAGAAACACAGTAAAACACTTGATAATATCAGAGATTATTCGACACTAAGCCATAAATTTCCAACCATCAAAATTTCAGCTAGTCAGGCTATAATAAGTTTGATGAAAACCAAAAGCTCATATTGCAGCTGATTAGAAAACTACTTAATTATACTGACTAATATCTTCAATATGCTTAAGTAAACATGGTTAAGGACCAGGTCTGATCTCCTATATGATTAACCATAGAGATGTAATACTTAGCAAGTTAGCCAGAATGGTTTTAGAAAACATTCTGTTTTCTATAATTGATTTAACTACACATGTATATGTAATCAAAATCTAATTTTCTTCTTCTAAAGTTCAAGAAATCTTGTCACATAATATCAAGGCATGTCTAGTGTGGCTGCTTGGACAGACACCATCCAGCATCAAATTATGACTAGCACTTGCACCCATAGGAGGTTCAAGGAATACGCCGATAGGAACAACCAACAAGTTTAGAAAATATTCCGGCATGAATTTTTTTTACGGCGTGAGACAATTCTGAGCACTATAATGCTCACATATAAAAGCCTATCGGCTAACAAGATGCCAGTAACTATCATCCAGAAAAAGAGTGGCAAAAGAGACAGACAAAAACAGAGGCAACCCAAAATAGAAAATTATAAAAATGACAAATATAAAATTTAGAAAGAAAAGGAAGAAGAAAGTATTTGCAGTGTCAGAGGCAAGAGACCAAGCACAATGCACAACAGCACACAATTGAACCACATACTCAGAGCAATAATCAGGTATAATGCTATCAAATTTTTACCCTCTTGGTCACTGCAATGGGATGACACCGCCAAGCTTTCATTTACGCAAAACAAATGAGGAATTTAAAGGTTGAAATCCATGTTATTTCTTTGGTTAGAAGAGTCAGAAACTAGCAACTTATATCCATAATCCCGTTGACATTTACACATGAGAAACGGCAATCCCTGGACACAAGCTTTCTCAGTCTTGCCTGACGACATGCTGTTATTCCATAAGGAGTTTAGTGAGCAAACCACACTTCATGATTCTTTAATGTTATGGAGTATAAAATGAAAAACTAGTCCTCGTAGGAAATACAAAATGAGAAATCTAGTTATCATATTAAGTTGCAGAATCCATTCATATCTTTTTGAACTACTATCTTCACAACTAGAAGCATAAGAAGACAAAGTTTCTTTGTAGGTTAGATCAAAAAGTCAGAAAATGTCACCAGGGCAATGTAGGTCAGACAATTTTTTACAACATTATGATAAAAGTCTAATAGACTGCTACCCAATAAAGCCATAATCTCCTGCTATCTGTTTCTTACATAAAACAAAATAGTATAGCTTCCAAGCTGTTCTAAAGCGGACAAAATTTACCATGCCTTTCCATTAGCCATGCAGCTATAGATGATCTTGTTTGCAACATGGAAATAGGAAGTAAGCCTAACAATTCGAAAGTATGAAAAAGATAAAGCATATAGGTTTGTGCTCTAAGGAGAACTAGGTACGACAACTCAACAAAATGGGAGAAATATACCTTCCAGAAAGCAGGTGAGAGCTATTTACTGACTTGGAATTACTCAGACGTCTTGCTCGTTGATCGTGTTCCTTATCAAGGCGCATTGCAGCTATCTCTTTTTCCATAACAGTCATTTCTCTGCGCATTTTCTTTCCCTCCACCTCTAATGCTTTGTTTAAGGTCTCTACTTTCTTTGATAACATCTGGACACAACATAGAGTTAAAAGCTAAACCCACAGCAGTGCAAGAAGAGTGAAGCAGGAGCCATAATGCAATCTATAAGAGATAACAAGATAGCATACCTCAATCGCATCATCCTTGTCCTTGAGACTCTGATCCTTTTCATAGCTTGCTTTTCTCAATGCTATCACCTCCTTCTGCAACATATCATACAACAAACCTGATACAGTATCATCTTGACCAACTTCAACAAATTCAGGTGGTTTCTTTTCTGAAATTTCCTTCCATGTATCTTGTGATTCACTATCTCCAGAATTTTTTTCAGTTGAATGGTGTGCCTCAATTCCATTTGCTAAAGCCTTGCTCCTATCTACCGATCGACCACCATCAAATGATCTGCCACCATCAAAAGATCTTGAAGTTCCTTTTGCATGTTTTAGGACTGCAGTTGTGTTGCCCGATACTGATGCCCTCAGCTGGGACAATGATGGTTTCTTGGATCCCAATCCATTTGCAGTTATTCTAGGAGCAATTTCAGCACCCCCAAGCGATTGGCGTCGTGCACGGCCATTGCTGCTACTTCTTACCTCAGAGCGAACCGCACCATTTGAAGAGGACCTTAACCCCTCTTCCACAACTTTTAGTCGTAATTGAAATTTGTCCTAAATAGTCAACATAAAACAAACCCAAATACATGAGTTTCATATAAAAAACAATTAAAATAGAACAATGACAAAAACTTTATGAAGCAAAAAGATATAGCAAGCAGCAGATAATCAGAGATTAGAAGTTTTACTTTGAGCTGTGCCTCAGACCTAGCTGTTCGTTCAGCAATGGCTAACTTGTCCCGAAGCTGCTGCATTTCACCCTGCAGGCAGAAAACAGTTCGTTCTAAGTGATAAGCAAACGAAATGCTTACAAATACAAACCTATTTCCAAGATCAAGTGCAGTTCATCAACCCTGAAAAACAAATTGTAAATGAATGTGATGACTGACCTGCATGATCCGTCGTTCTTCAAGCCACTGCTTTACAGGCATTACTTTATCATTGCCATCTTTCCATTCATTTGCAACTACAACTGCAACTCTATTTGCACTGACCTTTGCACGAGCCAGCTCTTGATTCAGTGTCTTCTTTTCTTCCTGGGAGATATACTACAAGGTAAGAGAGCATACTAAATCCTGAAATACAGAACAATTTACACAAAGCAACTCAAGAACCAAATTCTGCTACAGTCTATTACATTAATTTCATGAACTTTCCGCTGATAATCACGCACAGCATTTGCAGCAGCACCCCTAGCAAGAATTTCTTCCTCTAGCTCTCTAACAGTTTGACTCAGTTTCTCAACCTCTGCCACTTTCTGGCGGTATATTTTGTCCACAATTTTGTTCTCTTCCTGCCATAAAATGACCAAACTTCAGCTCAAGCAATTCAATAATATATCCAGGAAGAATCCATTCGAATTCAAATCCAATACATGTACATTTTACATTTTGATAACAAAGATAATTAAACCACAAAGAACCATTATGACATACCTGACAAATCTCTATTTGTTTCATCAGTTCTTGATTTCTATTTTGAAGATCATCAACCATGGAAGCCTTTGCTAGAGCAATTTGAACCGTCCGCTCTGCATCAAGCAATGCTGCCTCTTTTGATTTTGTAAGTCGTTCCAAAGCCCTGTTGTCTTCCTGTAACTTTGCAATCTGCATGAAAGATACAGTTTAGCACTAACAAACTCAGTTGAAATATTCAAAAACTATAGAAAGACCTATCATGCTAAAAAAGGCAAGCTAAAGAACCAAAGAAAGGATAGTTCATTTCCACAAGCAGTACCTCTTGCCGGTGAAGTTTGAGTTCTGCCTCCAGTGGAGCAAGTATAGCTTCAATTGGTGGCATATCATCATCCTTTTGAGCAGCATGCACTCTTCTGAGAGTGGCTTCTGCAGCAAATTGTGCAGCCAATGCAGCTTTCTTCTCATCATTAATTTTCTTTATTTCAAGGTTCTGAGGTGACAGCAAATCATATTAAAAAAATTGAAATTAGCATTTTAAGCTGATCCTCAAAGGCTCAAATTCTATATGAAGTGCAGGCAAGGGCAACATCGAAAGAACCAAATTTAAAAGTTCATCTTAAAAGCATACCTTATTTTCAAGTAGGATCTCATTAGCCTTTAGTTTCTCATCCAACTTATTCAGCTCCTCTGTAAGCTGGAAAGAAAAAATGCCACATAATAAACAGTAAAGTTAAGTTAAGACATGTCAGCCTATGATATGCCAACAAGGCATCATATCAAGCTGAATTACTTATTATTTATTAACGAGAGCTAAGTCCCTACATTGGATACATCTTCCTACAAGCTTCAGCCAATACAGTACAACTTGCATAACAGTCCGTCATAGAGCCAAATAAAATGCTATTCAAGGATATTATGTTCAGATTTTAAAAAGGACAGAGATTCAACACAATCACCCACAAGAAGCAAGCCCAAATTAAGTGAAATACCTCTTCCACTGCCTTCTCCCTTGCACGCTCTGACAACTTCAATGCCTTAATTTCAGCTTGTGCTTCACCTAATTCTCTATCCTTATCTGGACAGTGAAGGAAGTAAGAAAAACAATAGCAAACAAGCTTAATCACAAAATAAAGCATTTTTCTGATTTGAACTACTGAAAATTGAAGCATATTGATATTTTAGTTTATTACACTGAAGCTCCCCACAAAAAAAATAACCATGGCATATAATATAAGAAGTAAGAAAATTCTGTCAGTCATGCATCTCAATTTAGTGAATTTGAAGTCATGTACAGACGAAACTACTGACTCTCATTTTGCCATTGAAAATAATGCTCACTCTTCGATAAAACTAGAGTCATATACAACAAAGGATACCATATTAACCATCTAGCACACACTAAGGCCAACAGGAACATCCCAAAACTTCAGACATTCTCTGTGAACTCTTTTTCAAACAATCGTATACGAGCCATTGAGTAAGTGGGATCTAATAACATTGTCCAAGTCATAACGGGCAACACAAAAAATTGTAGAGAGGCTCGTTTGTTGGTTGAGGCACGCTATTCACACATCTTTTGGCCCCCTACAAAAATTGGGCAAAAAAATTGATTGGATCAAACAAGTAAGTGTATGCCAAGACCAAAACAATCCAAACCAAAGAGATCCAAATGTTTGTCACCAACCACCACATGTCACATGGCATATTCAAATCATTCTCCAAATTGGAGCTGCTGAAGGTTAGTGAAATAATACAATTTTATGTTTGACTTTAATAATTCATTTTTTAAATTTAAGTTCTTCTTTGTTTTTTATTTTTTTAATATTATTTTCCAATAGGTTCTTGAGACCCAATTCGCCTCCAACCAAATCGTCTTGAGGTGACTTGTGAAGGTGCGGGAGGCACTTTCCAACATGGTCATCAGCCAAATTAGGTCCGCATGGAGGCAATTCAACAGTGAGATGACAACATATATTAAGCTAATGATCCTTGATGACACTTGGTAGGATCGTGTGGAATATGTTCCTGGTTTTACATAGCCCACCATGAGTATGATATATTTTACTAACATGGATAAGCCATATGTGGAGAGTTATATGATGGAATCAACTCAATGATTGAGAAGACGAAGAACATCATAACTAAGAAAGAACACAATCTTGAAGAAACTTTCTTTCAACAAATGAAATTCTCATCGGGCGGGGGAACAAAATGCCCACTCATTGTATCTTATTGCCTTTGCATTGACTCCAAAATATTACAGCACCAAGGTCCTTTCTTTGTCGAGAATGGTTACACCATATAGAGATGTGAAAGTCAGTGAAGGGCACAAGCTAACATTTGCTAGACTCTTCCCTAATACTGATGTGGAGGATGTACTTACAAATGAGTTTGCTAATTTTTAACACTCCAATGGTCAAAGTCTTTCGACTCTTTGTAACAAATATAAGAAAGATGCTCGCAAATGGTGGCAACTCCATGGCCAAACATTCCAACACCTACAGCCTCTTGCAATCAAAGTTTTGTCGCATGTAGGTTTTTTATTTTTTATCTGAAACTCTCTAAATTTGAATTTCTTTTTATTTTGAAATGATTTTTTTCAAGTTTGAAGTTTGATTTATAATTTTATCTCTAGCTCTCTAAATTTGCCTCAATAGGTTGCTAGTTCGTCATCGAAGTGGAATTGGAGTACATACTCCATCCCCTCTTTAGAGCGTAATTGATTGGCATCAAAAAAGGCAAAAGATTTAGTTTGTGTGCATTCCAACTTGTCTTTTTTTGCACAAACAAAATGCCTCCAAGGAAGGGCAACAAAGTTGTGGGATGTAGAGCTAGAGCAAACTGACTTGGATACGTCCCCTGCCCAATAATCTTCACTTTTTAAGGAGTCAAATAGCCAACATACTTTTAGTGAGTGTCAATGGCGCTCCTTGTGCTTCTTCTAATCTACCTGCATCATCTAATGTCAACGATGATGAGGATGCTCTTTATGAAGACTCATGATGATAATTGCTGATTTTATTATTTTAGTATTGAACAATGAATATCTATCATGACATTCAAGTTTAACAAATTACATTGAAGTAGTATTTTTATGGTTATTTTGTTTATTATATGCACATTACGTAGTACTCTGAACTTAATTCTTGTTATAAGGCTAAACTAGCACTTGCACCCATAGGAGGTTCAAGCAAATAGCCGATAGGAACAACCGACAAGTTTAGAAAATTTCCAGGCGTGATTTTTTTTACGGCGTGAGACAATTCCGAGCCCTTTAATGCTCACATATAAAAGCCTATCGGCTAAATATGTATATATTTATGATTTTTATATTTTTTGTACAGACACACCCGTAACATACCCAAACCCCAACAAAAACTTGTTGTATCAGCATTATTACCCAAAACCAAACCCAAACAACTTTGTTGAAAATTAGAAGTATAACCACGTTTTTCACCAAATTTTCAAAAAAAGGAAGCACGTTGTATAATCCTAGTCAAGTGGACTAAGATCTAAAGGTAAAAGTGTTGGTGCTTCCAAAGTGGAGCCCAAGGTTCAAATCCCCAAGAGACATGATTAAGTATCGAAATTGGGTAAAATACCACATACAACTAACTGAATATGGCATACCCCAACAGATAAAAATGGGTGCAAGCCCTGTGCAAATTTGATAGAAGAGATACCCTTCCCTCACGACACCTAAGCAAAAGGTAACCCTACAAAAGAGTTAAAAAATAAAAAAATAAAAAAATAAAAAACAATCCCAGAAAATTCCATCACTTCGACATCTAAATCTAGAAGATGTGTTCGGCAAAAGAAAACCTTTAAAAAACTTGATTCATGACACAGTCATAAGCAACACAATTTGCCAAATTAGAAATCTAGAAGCAAATTCTACAACAAGATCTAGTGGTAAAAGTGCTGGTGCTTCCAAAGTGGAGCCCGGGGTTCAAATCCCCAGGAGACATGATTAAGTATTCAAATCAATGTTGCAAGGACACAGATACAGCTATTTTTCAAGACCCACTAATATGGATACGGCTCAATATGGCAATCATTCATTCATATATATGTATTAAATAAAAAATATTTTATTGTATAACCTATTATATTAAAATATAATTTATTATTTTATAATAACATATTATAAGTATTAATAAATATTAAAGGTATTAAATTTAAATACTAATATATAATTATAATACATATTAAAATTTAAAAACATATTATAATTATATTTAAATACATATTATATTTATATTTAAATACATATTATAATTATTAATAAATATTAAAGATTACAAAACTTTACAAAGATTAATATTAAACTTATTAAATTTGAATAATATATTATTTTATATAATATCTAAAGAAAATTTATAAAATTTATAAAACTTTTCTACCGGTGGAGAGGGGGTGCGGGGGTGCGGGGGTGCCGTGAGGGTTGGGGAATTTGCACCTCCAGCTATCTCAATACAGCTCGAATACAAAAAACGTGAAAGGTGCAGATTCAATGCAAAGAGCTTGATGTTCATTCCATAGAGCTCAGAATCCATGTACGCCATCATAGTAAAGTTTAAAAACATCAACAGGCAGAGGACATGGCAGAGAGGTTTTTTGTTTTGTTTAAACATTTTATCTAGATACGTCAATTTTTTTAGAACACTGAATCCAGAAGTATTTGGCTCGACTCAAAATTTGCCATAGTTCTTAATACAAGCAGGCACAGTATCTGGCCCGTATCCTGGTCGTATCATACCCGTGTCCATACCAAGTACGCCGACACGCATACCAGGGGAAGGGGGTGACATATCCTGCAACCCTGATTGAAATTGGATAAAATACCACATCCAACTAACTAGATATGGCATACACCAATAGGCAAGAAAGGATGCAAGCCTTGTGCGAATTTGAAAGAATAGATGCCCCTCCCTCATAACACCTAAGCCAAAGGTCACCCTACAGAAGGTTTAACAAATCAAAAAAAAAAAAACCTAATCCTAGAAAATTCCATCACTCCAACATCCCTCATAACACCTAAGCCAAAGGTCACCCTACATAAGGTTTAACAAATCAAAAAAAAATAATCCTAGAAAATCCCATCACTCCAACATCTAAATCTACCGATTGCATTCGGCAAAAGAAATCCTCTAAAAACTTGATTCAAAACATGGTAATAGGCAACACAATTTGCCACATTAGAAATATTGAAGCAAATTCTACAAGCAATGCTCACAATCTACAGAAATTTCTATATTAAATAGAAAAAAAAGCATAATATGCATTTATTAACATCTCAAATATAACAGAGATACGGTAATGTTAAAGCTGATCTAAGAAAATTCTGAGAATCCTACATCACAACTTTGTATATTTGAACTTGAAGTTAGTCCAAAGAAAATGTCGCTTAATTGTTGGAAAAAATACAGTAAAAGCCCACTATAAATGTCATAGTACAGCATATGATCTTAAAGATGATCTCAGACACTTTTATCACTTCTACATCTAAATTTAGTGAATTTAAATTCAAATTAAGTTCAGTCAACAAAAATGTCATTCATTTTTAAATAAAAACAGTCAAGTCTACAAAATAGTCAGATTAAACATCTAACAATGCAATCTACAGGCAACCCTCACAAAAACTATGGAAATTTTCTAAGCACAATTTACAATTATGCATCAATTAACATTTTAAGAAAATCTGAAGTACATTGTATAATATTACAGCTAATCTCATGCAATTGAGTTCTTGTGTTCCACAGGAACACATCACTGTGATCAAAGTGACTTCCCGGACATCCAGGGAACATGGAGGGGATGCCCCCTTTCCATCCCTTTCTTTTGAAAGATTTTGGGTATGTCCCCTCCTTTTGTTCTTTTTGGGGACTTCCTGGTGATCCCTGGCCCTCCCAGGGACTTCAAGGCATCCCTTCACATTAAATGCATAATAAACAGGAAAAAAAAAAATTTAAAAAAACATTCTAAAACAAATAAAACCCTAAAGGGAGGACCCCTAAACCCAAAATAACTTTTAAAACCCATGCCATTGTTGTTTGGCATTCACCAAAACAGAAGAGGGAACTAGAAAAAGAGGAAGAGAAGCAGTTAAATCTCGGTGGGTGGCACTCTCCCACATGCTCTTTGTTTTCTATGTTGACCATTTTTCTCTAGCTTTGTAGGTTTTTTGGTGGTTGTTTTCCTTGCCTATGCTTTTCATGTTCTATGCATGCTCAATCTGACCTTTGTGCCCTTTTGTTGGATATGTATTTAGTTTGTTATCTAAGAGAGGGCCCTTATAGAACCCTCATTAATATTATTAAAAAAAACAATATAAATATTTTAGAAATAAATAAATATAAATATATTAAGGTAAATATAAATATAAATTATTAAATATATTAACAGTAAATTTTATATATAAATACAAAATATATTAACAATAAGTAAATAATTTATAATTTATGTAATTATAATTTAGAAATTATAATATATATGTATATATAATTTAGGTGATGTTGAAGAGTTTTGTGAAGCAATCATCCTTTTTATGGGGTCCAAAGTTTTTTTAAGTAAAAATGAGCAAGGAGAGTGACAAATGTGACGAGAAAGGAAAGGCGGCAGTTGTTGGATCCACATTTGGCATTTCAGTGAAGGAGGCAACAAGAGTTTGTTTCTCCTTGGGCAAGCAGTAAGCGAGATAGAGGCTTTCCCATTGATGGAATTTCTTCCGCCTTGACATATTCTCCTAAACCCTTCCGTAAGAGTATTCTACATGCATCACAGGCTTTCTCTACGGCTTCCCAAACAACAATTGACTCCTCTAATGGAGATTTTTTAGGCGGCAAGGAGGTAAAAACTGAAAAGCATTGTTGAGGATGTTTATTCATATAAGGAAAAGTCTGAGGAGCAGGTTTTTTATCAAGCTTGTAAAAATGCTCCAAATCCTTATCATATTTGTGGCCCATTTTGCAAAGCACAGATTTGGAGGGAAGACATCTCTTATTGCCTTGTTCATATCAAAAAGCCTTTTCCTGAGTCCATTTCCAATCATTCAGATTTTATTGGCGTAGGTCCAACTTTTGTTGGTGGTTCTTGTCCTTTGGATGGCAATAATGATGAAGGGAATCAGAGTCAGTCTTTGGAGGTTGACAATTTGGCCTCACATGACTCTTGCTCCTTCTCCTTGGCTGATATTCCTATTTCATTTGTACAAGATTCTCTAGTTCTTTGCCTTTCTAATCAATGTATTAATCCCATTTCAGCTCGTCTGGGCAAAAGATCCATTGTATGTAGGTTCAAGGGCAAAAGAATGACTTTGGAGGAGATTCACAAATAAATGGATGAAACTTGGAGCAAGGTTAAAAGTCCTTTTTTTATCCTGGCTTGAAAAGGGTTTCTTTCTTGTTCTTTTTCAATCTCCAAATGATCAAGATTTTGTGTGTAACAATGGTCCTTAGTTCTTTGACAGAACTAGTGTATTCATGAGACTCTGGAAACCCTTCTTCAATCCAAAAACCAAGATTTTTTTCCAAAGTTCCTTTATGGATTCATCTTTACAACCTTCCATTAGTCATAAGGAATGGACTGATTAAAATATTAGCAAAAAAGGTTGGCGATTTTGTTTGAATGATCTAGCTTGGGAAGATGTTCATTTAAACAACACCAAAGTTCGTATAATGACTGATATTTCTAAACCGCCTTATCATTCCATCTAAATTGTATCTAGGCATGGTTCTTGGATCCAATATGTTAATTTTGAAGGGCCGTCTTTTAGATGTTTCCAGTGCAATCAGATAGGGCACAAGAGTATGGAGCGTCGTCCTTCCAAGGCATCGGTTTCTCCAATTTTACCTTTGCAGAAATCAAAGGAGCAAAACACATAAAAAAATTGTGATAAATTGCAACTCACGGCTTGAGGCAATGTTTTCAGCAGAAAAATCATGCGTTTGAACTCGCGCCAAACCAATAAAATCAATATTTTGACCTTTTTTAACAATTTTTTTGAGGTCGGCTTATTTTTTCTTTTTTTGACAACCCTAACCCTAGTTTTGCTGCGATTATTGCTGACTGCATGATTTTTACTTTTTTCAAAAACCCTAACCCTAACCTGATTTTTCCCAATTAAATCACGATTCTTCGAAAAATCTTTATCTTTTGGTTTTGTTGAATTTTTCCTGAGAACAACTTTTGCTGCTATGGTAGAAATGGACCCCTAAGATTGGTAAACCTGATTCAGATTTTGTTTGGCGAAACCATAGTTGTTTCATGGCTGCTCATGCTAAGGAATCTTTTTCCTCTTCTCCTGTTCTTACGAAGAAGGGATCAGATGACTATGTTTCAAAGTTTGGGGATAACTCTTTCCCCTCCTCTGGCAAAGTTGTCACAGAAGTGCAGCAAGCCAGGAAGATTATTGAGTCAGGGCAGCATGTAGACTCTACTACTCAGCTTAGAGATGACAAGGATCTAGCTCGTTCAAAGGGTGAAGAAAATGTTTTACTATCCAATGAGATACTAATCATTTCGTGGTCTGTTACTCAAACAACTGAAGTGAATTGTGGCACCTTAAAAAAAGCACAGGCAAAGCCTTGGAAAGAAAAAACTGTGGACATTGCAAATGGTAATGAGTCTTCAATTGGGAATGTTATTCATTTTGAGGGCTCTAAAGATTTGATTGAGGTGGTTAAGAATAGAGAAGAAGATGTGGGGGATAACTGGGGCAGACTCCCTTTTGTGACTCAAGATGTTCCATCAGTTCCAACTATAGGCAAAAAAATAAGAGACAGGAAATCAGTAGCAGAAAGGTTGCATCTAGAGACCAAGGACTCCAATGGGGATGGTTCACAATGGACTATGGAGGCTCTCCTTTCCCGTAAAGGAGGTTGATCAAAGCATGATCTTCAGGTGGTTCCTTCCTCTATTGAGGATTAGTTGAGGTTCCATTGTGGAGATAGTGGTTTCTAAGTGTTTATTCGTATTCTATTAGGCATTTTCAGCTTTTAGACTATATGTTTCTCTTGGCTTAATTAAGCAAGGATTGTATGTGCCTTTGGTATGGTTGGTTGTTGTAGACATGATATTTCCACAGTCCATGATGATAGATTGCAGTGCTTCTGGGAAAAAACTGTGTTGTTTTTTTTGTCTTAAAAAAACGTTTCGGATCACACTCTGTGATCCATCATCAGGAGAAAAGGAAGAGAATACAATTGAGTTAGAATTGCAGAGAGAGTTCCTTAAAAAGAGAGAGAGGGTGGGCACGGATAACACAATTAGCTAAAGGAGACCAAAGAGGGACCAGAAAAAAGAAAAGAGAAAGAAAATTTATAAATATATATATATATAAGGACATACATATACTAGAGACACACAAAACTGTATGAAAAATATCAATATATATGTATACCTATATATGCATATGCATATATATTAATACAAATAAGAAAAATGAAAATTAACGAAAAGAATAATAAAAGAAATAAAGAGGTAGTGCAAAGGCAAAGAAAACAAGAGAAAGAAAAACAAGTGAAGACAACAACACCGAAGTAAGAGAGCAAAGAGGCTTCAAGAGAAAAAGCGGGGGCCAATGTCATAGAGAAGCGGACCAACATGGGTGGAACCAAGGGAGAAAAAATAATAATAAGCAACGAGTATAAAGATCAATCAATCGGGATAGAGAAATAAATGAAAGCAAACGAGTAAAATGAATGGATAAGTGAAAGTTATATATATATATATACACAACAAGTATAAAGATCAATCAATGGGGATAGAGAAATAAATGAAAGCAAACGAGTAAAATGAATGGATAAGTGAAAGTTTATATATATATATATATATATATATAAAAGTATTTTTAAGCAAAAGAGTTTTTTCCCAGAAGCACTGCAATCTATGGTTGGTTGTTTCAAAGTTTCTTTTATTTTATGGGGGCGAGGGCCCCAATGGGTTCCCTCACTTATCAAAAAAAATTAAGTGAATGCTAAATGAAAAGAAAGACAGTCCGTCCCTCCCTACCTCCCTTTATTAGAATGATGATAGAATCTAAACCTATGGGTAAAACTTTTAGAAGCCTGTTTGAACTTTGAAGTAGCTCTTCGACGCATATCTTTCTATCTCCATCATCCCCACTCAAACAACTCCTCTATCGGTTCAAGCCCTACCCAATCTGGTTCAGTACAGCGTATTAGGGAAAGCATGATGATGACGGACCACATTTGCAGAAATGTTGGGTCACCATGAGACAGCAGCCATGGAAATCCTTTCTTTTCTCAATGGGGGAGCTGTGCACAGCACAACCCTACACAGTCAATGAATGCACTCTGGTATGCACTTGACTGGCAGGGGCAATTGGAGGACTTATAGAATACAGAAACTGGCAAACATTTATGAAAAAAAAATTACAGAGATTTAAAAGGTTGAATACTCTGCTTTTTTTAAATGCATTCTTTTTGGTACGTCTGTAAATTAACATAGGTTTTAACTTTTTAAGCATCCAAACATGTAAAATGCATAAATTAGTAATTACCAATTCAGCGTACCCAAAAAAAAAATGCATTTAAAAAAAACAGAGTTTTCAACCTTCTTAAGCTCTGTAAATTCCCCAGAACATACCGAGCATGTACCTGTAGCTGGACCTATTCAGGGAGGGTATGGCCCTGGGTACACATGAACCCGTTAACATAGGTTTTAAGTTTTAACTTTTTAAGTATCCAAACATGTAATATGCATAAATTAACAACTCAGAAAAACTAGTATATAGTGTATGATCTTAAAGCTAATCTCAGGAAATTCTGAAAATTCTACATCTAAAGTTAGTAAATTAAAAATTAAAGTTGGTCCAAACAAGATGCCACTGAATAGTTGAGAAAATTAAATAATAAAGTTTGAGGCCACAAACAGAATGTCACATAAACCACCTTAAAACACATGTTACAGCCGAAAGCCACTTACAAAAGCTACAAAAAAACTCCCTATAAGTAAATATCTAAACATATCCCCAATGATCATTGTTTCCATGATGCTGTAATTCAGACTCTAGTAGTGATATTTTTACTGATATTTCTGATATTGCATATTTCAGTTCTCAATGATTATAGGTATATTTGCAGTTATGTTTCAATAGTTTGGCTTTTAATGCAAGGAGGGTCAGTGCCCCTTTTTAGGCTACCGAGCTTATCCTCTAAATTAGACACTCCCATTATCTGGCTTCTTGAAAAGCGGGAAGATCCAAGTACTATATTTTTTGTTTCAGTTTAACTTTAAATAAATCATTTCACCTCTATTCAAAAATAATAAAAATAAAAGATAAGTGTATTAATGTCAACCAAAAATGTATTTCTAAAGTTTGCAGAGGAACATGAATAATATGAATCTTTAATATTTTTGTAGAATGATTCTTTGAAAAAATGAACTATACCATGTTTTTTACCGAAATTTCTAATGACAAACGGTATATATTCTGAAAGTTAATCTCGGAAAATTTCATCCCTTCTGCATTCCAACTCAGTGAATTTGAAGAGTGAGTGAGTTCCACTCCCAAGAAAGAAAATGGCAATCAATCATTGAGAATACTTAAAAAAAGATTCCACAGGAAATGCTCCCAAAAGCTACAGAAATTTTCTGTCACATAATCCAACATATAAATATACATCAAACAAATTCTTTGTTTTTTCAGCTGATTATAACAAAACACCACTGAATTATTGAGAAAAACACAGTCCTGGCCCACAAAATTTGTCTCGTTAAACATCTAAACCCACATTCTACAAACAATGTTCCCAAACATTATGAAATCTTTCTATGTGGTATAACCAAATGCACAACTATACATCAAAAGATATATCTTAATTTTTGCAGGTGAACATAAGAAAAGGCCACTTGATTTTATTGAGATGAAAACAGTCCTAGGGCACAAAACATGTAACATTGAACAAATGAAAAGCATGGTCGAAAGGAAATGCTCCCAAAAACTACGGGTTTTTCTCTGTGGCACAAGCAAATGTATAAATATACATCAAAATATTTCTTAATTTTTGCAGGTGAACATAAGATAAGATACTGCCATTTAATTATTGAGATGCACACAGTCCTACACCAAGTCAAATGGGATGAGCTCAGGGTTTAAAATCATCTGGGCTTTCATAATGGCGATGTGTTCAAATCCCCAGGAGACATATTACATGCTTAAACATTTACAAATGTCGAATGCTAATTGTTGAATAGGGTAAAATAACCACTTCCAATTGTGGGTGCGGCATACCCCAATGGACAAGACGGAATTCAAGTCATGGGTGAATTTGACATAAGAGATACCCCTAGGTCACAGCATCTAAGCCGAAAGATCACCCTGCAAGGAGATATTAAACCTATAAAAAAACACAGTCCTACACCGCAAAATGTATTCCATTTAAAATTTAAGCGCACATTTTACAGGAAACTCTCCCAAAAATTATTACTACAACATCACATTTTCCTACGTAGCACAACCAGATTTACAAATATACATCAAAAATATATATATCTTAATACATAAAAGGCAATGCTGCTCAATTATTGAGGAATACAGTGCTTGGCCACAAAGGTGTCGCGTTAAGCATCTTATAATACATTGCAGGCAATGCTTCCAAAAGCTACGGGATGTTTCAATGCCGCACAAAACTAAATGTAAATATTTACATCAATAAATACAACTTGACTTTTGCTGGTGAAAATAACAAACAAAATGCCGCTCAATTATTGAAATAAACAGAGTCTTAGGCCACAAAATGTGCCACGTTCAATATCTCAAAACATATTATACAGGCAACGCTTACAAAAGCTACAGAATTTTTCAATGTAAAGTGACCAAACATTTTTTGAAATCAAAACTTTGTCAGCTAACCATACGAAATTTATGAAAATTTTGCAAATGCAGTCAAATCTGCCACACGAACAACGGGATCAATAACAAAATCCAATCAACGAGACAGAAACATTACCTCGTACTTCGTTTTCGAGGCGGTTGAGCTCAACTTTAACCGGATCAGAACCGTGCATCAGATTCAAGATATCATCACCATCCATACTTGGTCGCTTCGCATGTTTCTTCTTATTCTTACCATCGGATTTAAAGGACAAATTTGCACTAAGAGCAGGCCCGCCAGAATCTGGCACAGGCGGCCTGCCATTGCCGTACACACTCTCCAGCAAATAATCATCTTCTGCAAGGAAGCTGTATGAGTCCGACATGCCTCCCGCTGGTCTGATCCGCTCAATTACATCCAAAGCCACGGCCTCACAGCCTCAAAAAACATCAAAACCCTTAGTAACTTCAAATCACAAAAGAAGAGCAAAACCCTCACTTCTTCACCAAAATGAGGCCAATATGGCCGCTGAAACCCTCGTTTTGAAATTCAAACCGCTCTCCAAGCGCTTTTCTATCAAGATTCTGCCGTTCCGAACCTTAAAACCATCGCCATTCTTCAACTTTAGCGATTCTTGTCGAAATTAATCGTTTAAAACCTCAAAACAACGGAATTTTTATTACGCTTTTATATCTCCCAATGCCGCCGCAGCGCGGATCGATCCCGTGACCAGAATGTCCTTTCTAAAAGCTCCCGCAATGATTTATAATTTTATTCAGCCTGCAAATCCTTGGCTGCTTTTTAAGTTCAGCTCCCCCTTTTTTTTAAATAAATAAAATTTCACCTCCAAAATAATTTTTTCACCGTAGAGTGAAAGCGAGCTTTCTGCGGAGGCAAAGAGTCTTTTAAACTCCCACTTGGGCAAGTGAAAGGATTAATATTTAATTATTATTATTATTTAATAAGGCTTTTATGTTATGATCGATTGCCATATAAAAGCTACGCAAAAAGATAATGATAGCAAAAGACTAAAAGTTATTTTGCAAGGACTTCAATCTTCACAAGTTCCTATGATCTGTTTTTATTTTTATTTTTATTTTTATTTTATTTTATTCAATGTTTTTTCTCCAATGTATTTTAATGTATTGTTTTTGGTGGGGGACCCTTGGGTGATATAGAAAGGGAGGAAAAGGAGAGGTGATGGCTTGCAAGCAAACATGAGATTTGGTCCATTTGGTTGTCACTATTGTTAGGCTTGAATTCCGTTAAAAGATGGGAAGTGTTCCCAATGCAAGAAGCATTAGGTGGATGTAAATATCTTATTATCTACTACCATTTTGAAAGTTTGAGTACCCTCAAAGGGTAGGGAGTAGGAGGATAGGGAGTAGGAGGATAGAGAGTGATTGAATGTATTGTAGAGGATAACTTGTTCATACCCTTCATTTTTGGTGAGGGTGTTTATTACTTCCAAGCTTATACTTATCATTTTAATAAAGAATATGCTTTAGTTTAGAAATTTTCTTATTTATTTTTTTGGTATTTTTTATTTTGGAATGAATTATATTTATAATTATGTTTTTTGAATTGGATTGCAGTGTTATGTTTTTAAATTTTAAATTCTCACTTTTCAAGTTTAATAATTTCAAAATGTGACTATTATTTGTCAATATGGGTGTCAAAAAGTTTTAATTATGTGTTTAGGGTTATGTATTTAAAGGCATCGTACTATAATATATGCACATTAAGGGATAGATTGAAAGATGCATTTGAATGAGTATCAAAAGAACAAAAAACTTTTCTTCTTTTATAGATCAGACATCAATTCCCATTTGCTAGCATCGGGCATTAACAATAATAATAATCAACATTCATTATCAAAGCACACTATAAAGACATCTTCGAACATAGCCACTCACTTGCTTGCATCAAAATTTAGTAATATTCAATGATCAACTTAGTGACATTCATTGCCACCACTCACATCAACATTCATTCTCACCCAAGTTATTTCTCTTTACTATTGTTGACTCAATCCTAGGGGCCTTACTATGGGTTAAGGAACTTGCATATTTCAATCCTAATACAACAAGCTCCCAATGGTGCTCCTTAGTAGGGCAAGATACTGCAACTTGGACTAGATTACAATAACATAATTGCATCTTATGATCTTAGATTCTTGTATCTTAATTTACAAATCTTTGTTGTAATGCCACATCAGTCTAAATCAACATCAAACAAATTTTAAGGTAAGCCCTAATATGTAATAATTTCATTTTAGTACATGTATAATTTCTATCTCAATTAATGTTGAAAAGTAGCGAACTATTGCAGCAATCAAACTAAGGGTACAAATTATTATTATGTTCGTGTATTAACCAATATGTAAATGGTGATGGAGAAACTATAAAACTAGCAAACCATAATAATCTAATACATGGGCACAACTCCCAAAAATGGCATCCTAATTCCTCCACTAACATACATGGAACCCACCCAATAAATGTAAAGATGCTCCATTCTCTCTACTAGCGCCTAGGATTGGGAAAGTGGTGTAAATGCAATTAGTCAACTTTTAATCGCCACCATCATGCTCCACCTCCTTCATGAATGCCACAACTAATATTGCAAGTCAATCAATAGAATTAATAATAAAATAATATCTCTCAACAATATGGGCATCAAAGTATGTTGAATTAAATATAGTAAATTATTAATGTGATCAATATTATTTACATAGCATTAATTAATTGATTAATTTAAATAAGTTATAAATTAATAAAACTATATAAATGAAGCCCTTGGGGTAGATCGGATGGTTAAGTTATTGGAAAATATGGATGATGATCGCGAGCTCAATTCCCCCAGGTTTATCCACCGCATGGGTGGAAGGTAGCTCATGCAAATCGAGGTTATAATGGTGCATGTTAGGACCTCACATCACGAGTCCCACCATGTGTTCAATTCCTCTGCTAAAAAAATCTATATAAATGAATGAAATACTCACAAATTTCACTAATACATAGTATTAATGTGGGAAACATGTAAATGGTAAAATCCAACAAAGCATCACTATATTATAAAATGATTACATTTATGTCTATAAGACTGGACCTAGGGAATTCACTTCTCTCACTTCCACATGGTCAATAATATCTCTTATATAGAGTGATAATGTTCACAATATTATTTTATCTCCAAAATATCAATATCTTCTCAATGTGAGAGAATCATGCCCCTTAAATATAGAAGAACAGGAGGAAAAATACATGAAAGGGTAGGTTCCATGCCTATTATATAACTACCATTCATAAATAATTAATAATCTAAAATGATTAGATTATTAATTATCATCATCCTTGAAAACTTGCCAATGATTGACATTATCAGGGACACTAGGTCGATAGACAACTTCAACTCGATAGAGATTATCTTTAAAATTTGGGTGAGGGAGGAGGAGGGATGTTGAAACTGCCAATGAACCAGCTCTAGAATTTTGTTCCCTAGGGATAGATTCTATTGAAACTGCATCATAATATTCAATGTTATCCCAGACTCTATTTATGTAGTGCTTAAGTCTATCATTATTTATAGTGAAGAGGTTTCTAACCTGTTTAACAATCAACTCCACATCTCCTAGAGCCCTAAATTTTTTTATTCATTTTTTTCTTGCTACTACTAACCCGAGAAGCAAAGCTTCATATTCAAATGTGTTGTTCATGTTACCAAACTCTAGATTGTAAGCAAAAGGATACTTAACATCATGCAAAGAAATAAGCACAACACCTACTCCCGAGCTTGATGAAGACTATCTACCATCAAATTCTAAGGTCCACAATTCAGAAGATATATCCAAGCCCATTACCTTGGGAATCTCTTTGCTTGAAGTAGAAGAAACCAAGTAAGTTCCAAGACTAGTTTTTGTATACAAAATCTCAAACCTAGGGTCTCCAGACTTGAGAACTGTGAATTTAGCCTTAGGCTCTAGATCTAACCGCATTTTCTCCCTGCCTAGAGAGATGAGTGCATGAGACTAGTCCATCTGAATTTCACCCCCCAAATCTTTACAAAAGCTATGGCTTAGAATCATGCCATAATTGGTTGGAATATATGCAACTAGGATGGTGAGTTTTAACCTCTTTTTAGGATAAGTAGTGAGTGCCACCTGTGCTTTTTAATCCAACCAACAAGGGGGTCTTGTTTGGATTCCATCGAGTAACATTTTCCATATGATTTTGTAAGAGATAGACCAAGGGCTTTGGCTACTTGGGCCGACATGACATTATCAAAAGCCCCAAAGTCTATAATACAATTGCTCACTCTATACCCAACAATGAAAAGGGAAACATAGAAAGGATTGGGTTTTTCATCTGGGTTTTGGGAAACTATATTTTTAGCATCATATGACAAGGTAGTAGAAGGTTTTTTTTGACATATCTCACTAACATATCTAATTCAGATGGATTCATCCTTAGATAATCCACTTGGGAAATTTGGATTTTAACATTTTATAATGCTTAATTATATCAAAAGAATTTGAAGGATCTTTCTCATTTGATAAAAAGGAGGGTATCTGGACAGTTGTTTATTTGGGAGTGACTATGTCCGAAGCTTTTGGCATAGTGGAGGAATTTATGGACAATATGTATTTTGGAGAAGCAATTGCACCACTTGACTATTTTTTTTTATCATGAGGCTTCTTAGTAGCCTGTTGACCCCTGGTAAAGACTACACATGATTGACTATTTGGTTCGATATATACATCTTCTCCTCTCTCTGAATTAGATTCATACTCAAAGAAGATAACAACAAAATCACCAAAGTGATAAATGTTCTCTTCTATAATGGGTTCTTCAAGTTAATAGTTTCTCTCATGGCTATCATTTGCATGAATCTGTTCATTTCTAGACAAGAAGCTCCATCATGGTTAGTGGTCAAATGAAAATTGCATACCATGTTGTTGCCTCTTCCATTGGTAGAGGTTCCTTCTATGGCTAGTGTTTGAGCAGGGCCAGTCAATCCCAATGGTTTATTGTTATTAGGTTGTCCATAGCCTTTCCTTATTATGTCTTGATAGAAAGGTTGTTGTTGACCTTTAGGCATATGCCTTTTAATAGCAATTAAATCATTAGTCGATCTTTGTATTACAAGATCAGTAGAGGTACTCATTGGGTTTTTGTTCACTTGTAGTTCTTTCTTCCATTTTCCCATTGTTAGAAGGTCATCCTCAATTGATATAAGCATATCTTGGGCTACCTCTAAATCTACTACTCCTTCCCTTTTAAGTAGATGCTAACATTAGGGGGCTAAGCATTGATAAAAGAAGCATTTGAGATTCTTTGGAGTGGGCTTCATATCTTGAGAAATTTTATTTACTATCTTGTTGAATTTAGCCACGAACTCTCTCGTGGGTTAATGCATCTCCTTCTTTAATGTTGTTAATTGGGCTAACATTGTATGTTCATTTTCTGCACTCTTGAACCTATTCTCAAATTTGGTCCTCATAGTAGCCCAATTATTTATAGAACCATACTATAAATGATAAAACCATTTTGCAACACCTTCAATTAAAGATTCAACAAATAGTCTTATTGCCACATCTTTGTGTTGAACTCCCTGGACCAAACATGTGGCAAAGAAGGCATTTATATGGTCATCGAGGGAGATTTTCCATCGATGTTGAATTTGGATAAGATTTTCCTTGAGCCATGGGGTAAATTGTGTAATTGATTACCTAGAGCAAGGGGTACAATGGCGACACCCCAAGGAACTAGTGGCTATTGCGCCATGGCTTGTATTGGTGTTTATTGAAAATTACTAATCAAAGGTAGAGAAGTATTATGTATGACCAAAGCTTGACAAGTAGAAGTTATTGAAGCTTTGGTAGGAGAAGATGGTCTACTAGAAAACTTAGTTTTTCTATTTGTAATTGAGGGAAAATAGAAAAATTAACTTTCTCCAAGAATTTGAAATCTAAATCAACAATGTCTTTCTTATGATATCCTCTAGTATACCTCTTTGTACCCAGTTTAGATAAGTTATAGAAAACACCAAGGTTATCTTTTCAACAGAGTTGCCAGTTATTCCAGCAATATAAATATTCAATGCCGGTGATATTGTGGATTGTTTTGGACCGTTGGTGCTGGATTGTGTCGATTTTGCCTTGGCAGTGCAATAACCCTTTCAACTACAACCAATTGCCTCCCTTCACCAAATCTCCTTACTTCTTGTTTGATTTCATTGCCTAAATCTTCTTTGTTGTCCAAGACTTGGTTCACTTGGTGAAATTATTGGTTGCTTCTCCTATATCCCCAAGCTAAAGTATGCGAATCTGTAATAATATCTTCTTGTTCAATGTCTAACTGATTAATGTTTGACTGTAAAGCAGGTCTAAAATTATGTTGAAGCACCATAGATGCCCATAAATTTTTTTTTTTTTTAATATTAATGTTTAGGATGAAAAATGAAGAGGATTAGATGTTTAAGAGGGTTTAGGTTTTTGTCTTGATCCTCCTTTCACCACTAAACATTCAAGGACTTCCAAGCTGAGTAGAGGAACCTACTACAGACCTTCTGTCACTTGGAACATAGGGGAAGATTGGAATTGTATGATTTTGTTATTCAATTAAGCCCAATTATGCTTGAAACCCTAATTACATGAATTCGTGAACAAATGAACAAATTATGGAAAATGATCGCACATAGAGATATCAAATGACAATCAAATACGTACTAGATTTTGAAGTTTAGAAAACAAAAAATTTGGGGACTAATGAGCGGGCCCCCTAGTCCAGTGCCACAGTTTTTGTCAAGATCTGGGAACCTTGCCTGCAACATGTTCCTGTTGTTCCAGAGATTTTTCTGTTGCAGGATCCGGAGGACAATGAGCAGGTGCTCGAGTCCAGGTCCCTATTTTCTTCTCTAATCTACAATTCCAACAATCTACACTACTCTCCTACAACTCTACTTTTCTTGCTTTCGCAACCTGTAACCTATAATCAGAGAAAAAATGGGTTGGGGGTTGTGGTGTTTAGAGGCTTGCCTCGGTCAAGCCTCAGAGAGACATTCAAGTCTTCTGAACACCGTTGTCAGATAAAGAGTGTGTATACCTGTGTGATAGAGGCAAAATCCAAATGATAAATGATTGAAAACACAATTGATATCACCTTGTAGTGAAGATCTCATGGGAGGAAGATGCTCTTCATGCCATGAGGAGATGGATGCCAAATCTGCAAATACAAACACAAGAATAATGCTCTGCTCTGCCACACAATGAATACTTTGAATGCTCTAGAATCACAAGTATGCTAAAATCCATCTAATGTCCATCTAGTTTCCAAATGAATCACTAATCATGCTTGTATATGCAACTACAAACATTCCTGCTAAGAATTTTGTAATTCAAACTTACCGTGTCGGCATAGGACCTAAATAGCAGTCATAAACTGACACTTTGAAATTGGTCCTGACCTAAAATAGGGCAGGACTAGGGTGCGGGTGCCCAAGTCCTCCCCCCCATTTTAGGTAGGATTTATGTTAAGTGCATCCCCTGAGTCCCATTTGCCATGAAACTTCAGGGTTTTCTCATCGGGAGTCATCAAAATCATGCAAGATGCTCTAAATGCATTCTAAAGGACCTGGGAGCTAAACCTTAAGAGAGAAAAGCCCCCAAAGGGACATTTTATGACGTAACAATTAATAAGACAATTGCACCGATGATAGATCTAGTCCTTTATTATTTTTCCCCAGTAGAGTCACAAAAATATGTTGGTTAACAGATTTGTCACTATGTATTAGTATGACTCACCCTGAAAATAATGACTATCTTTCCAACAATTAGATAGGTTACAATCAAACAAATAACCTTCCTCTACGTTTAAAGGGGCAATTTCCTTGTAAGATGAAAATTAAAAAAAAATTGATGTGCTTTTAACTAGAAAGCAAGAAAGGTATTCAACTAAATGAAAGAAAGGGGAAAGTATAAGATATGAGCACAAAGTCTCACAACTGAAACAACTATTCTTGTGAGGGTAAAATTAATTATAGAAAACAAAAATATAATCACCAGATATCACTTAGACTTAAGAATAAGAATACCCAGATGACAAATGATTGCAATATTTATGAGAAATTATTCATATTCCACATGGCATCCAAGAAAAAGATTTTCTCAAAGAAAAGTATTGCAAACTTAAATAAGGTAAATTCACAACTACAAAATCAATGACCTAAAGTTCACTGGATTTTTTTACTCAAAAATTTGTAGTTCCCAAAGTCTCCTTTCCAATTTACAAAATGCATGTGTTATATTTCATAGTCAAAATTGGGTAGGGATAACCCTCGCAAGAACTCAAAACATGTGGGAAGAATTTTTTTCAAAAGATCCATTCTTTACCTCCCCTTTACCTTATATAGATTTACATTTGAAACCAGTGATTTTTTAGTGGCGAATCTTTGCCAATTGGCGAATAGTTCATATTCAAAAATTTGTATTTGGTGAATATATTACAACTGGTGGGGGGCCAAATCATCTGAATTTTACAAATTATCAATCAAATACATTTCAATTCACCACCAATTCATTTTATTAGGCATTTGTAACTAATATTCTTACCACAATAACCTATGTGTTTCTAACGGTGATTCGCCTAGAATTTTGGAGGCATGTTTTAATTTGCTCGCACATTCGCCAATAGCATTACAAAGTTCACCATGTATGAGGACCCATTTCACCAATACCACTATAACTCCATGCTAATATGAGGGCCATAATCGCCTTGAAAATTACAACGTATGTGTTTGATCAAGGTTTGATTTTGCCCAACATTTATATGCATCATTTTATAATTATGCAGGATTCACTAAATTATTACTACACCGTTTAAAAATCTCATGGAATTCACCAAATATAGATTGATATAAATACAATCAAAACTCTGATTAATTTTTTACACAATTTGTTTTGCTCCGAGTTCTCGATCCATATCATAGGCAAGTTACAACTACAAGCATTAGTGAGTCAATGAAAGCCTAAATGTAAGTGATCATTTGAATTTCTTTACAGTGTTATAAGATTATTTCTCTTTTCCAGTTTTACTTCATCCATATAGATGATATTGAGTAGGGAGACATCTAGGGCCCAGGGATCTATATTCTATGATTCCTTCTTAAACAAAAGACTTTTTTTGCAGATTTTATTTTGTGAGAAATGTCAAGCAGGAACAAGTTTGATCAAAGCGGTGAAGGGAGGTCATCAAAATGTAGAAACATAATGTCGTACTTTGGCAATGTTTGTGGTCCATCAAATGGAGCTACAACATCAACACTTGTATCATATATTGACAAACAAGGCAATACCTTAGAGGAAGATCTGAATGAGTTAATTGGGTCAGATCAGGATGGCAATACCACATATGATGTTCCACAAGATACCCAGGGTAGGCGAAGTGAGTTCATTGACTTGGATGCCAATGCAACAAATGATGCTCCAAGTGGCACCTAGAGTAGCCGAAATG
The DNA here is from genome assembly GCA_027924645.1 of Cunninghamia lanceolata. Lineage (NCBI taxonomy): Eukaryota > Viridiplantae > Streptophyta > Pinopsida > Cupressales > Cupressaceae > Cunninghamia > Cunninghamia lanceolata. The sequence goes on along the minus strand of BSBN01000194.1, from coordinate 14,259,293 downwards.
AGTTCATTGACTTGGATGCCAATGCCGTAGATAATGTTCCAGGTGGTACCGAGGACATCGAGAATGATAATATGAATAAATCAACCTCAACAAGCGATAAGGAAGATGTGGATCTTGCATGGAAGGGGAAAAGTAAAGCGAAATAAAAAAATGGGGCGTGAGTGGGATATGACAAGGAATTTTTATATTGATTAGGTGTCAAAGTACCCATTCATTGAACTAATGCAGAATGCAAACAAATATGAACCTCTAATAGAATGCAAGTGTAAGATTTATAGTTGGAAATATCATAGGTACAAGAAGTTGCAGCTAAAACTTGACACTTTAGAAAAACATATTGGTAAAGTTTATGAAAAATAAATCATAGACGGAAAGAAAAAATCAGTGATAAGATGTAAAACAAAGGAAGAATGTCTTCATGTTAAGAATTCCCTTGAATATGATGCACATATGTAAAGAAAGGCCAAGCTTGTTACATGTGGAGGTTCAATTGAAGCTTAATTTGGAAAGATGATGGGAGAAGCACAAATGACAAAAATTGTTTAGTTGAGTGTTGTTTTTCATATTTTGACCAGAGGGTATCTTATGACAGACTGCCTAGAATATAATAGTTTATTATCTTTTATGGGTGTTCCTAACTTTCCTAACACACATCAGTCAACAAACAATGGATGGCAATGGGCAAGTTGTTTTACTGAGGTGGAAAAATGAGATTTGCAAGAAAAAATAAAAGAGTCATCCTTTATAGCATTATCTTTAGATGAAGTTACAGCAATAGATAATACTTCTTGAGTATGTATGCATGTGTATACTGTACACAAACATGTCAGCCAACCTCATCTACTCTATTTATAAAATGAAGGAGAATGTGACATCACAAAATCTATTTGAACTAGTTAAGAAATCTTTGAATGAAATTGAAGGTATGGATGACTACGCAATTACCAAAAAGTTGGTGTGTGTAGGGACTGATGGAGCTTTAGTAATGCAGGGTCATAGGAACAATCTTTACATAAAGCTACCAACTTATTTTTCACCATACATAATTTCCATTCACTGCATGGCCCGCAAAATGAATTTAGCATTTAAAATTGTGAGCAAGTTTTCAACAATATCAAAAGTTGAAGATCTAATTCGTGATCTCTACTCATACTTCTACCGACGTCCCAAATGATTTATGGTATTTCAACAATTTGTTGATGGAATAACTACAAGAAACAAGCTTCTTAAGGATGTTGATACCAGATGGATCTCCTTGCATGGATCAATGCAATGATTTTTTTAGAATATCAATCCTTTATTGGAGTAATGTACGAACATCGCCTCATAGTAGACAGAGCTCCTAACCTCTTATATAGGTTAAGTGACATAGGGACACTCTTAACTTTACTTGGTATTCTTCCCATGCTAAAGAAAATGAATATTCTTGTGAAGAAATCCCAAAAAAGAACTATGTATATTTCAGAATATACTAAACTACGTAAAATGATACGCATAACCCTCAATAATCTATATTTATCAAAGCAATCATTTATAAGTCCAAAATTTGGTAGCTGGCACTTGATGACAAATGTGAACAATCTTGTTAATTTTTTATAGTTTAGTGCAAGCGGGGAGTTATGTGTTTCTGTACAGGGATATGAGATACCAATATACCATTATACCAGGGTTATGCACACAATCAAAGAAGTACTTGTTACAAGGGAAGCTTTTGACAACATTGTTAATTAAATAAGTACTACTTTAAAAGATATTGCGAGATCTCTTTCCTCAAAGATTAGAGGTCGATTCCCTCACGATGAACTGCTTGAAGTCGTGTCTGTTGTGTATCCTCAATATTGGGTCAATTGTCAACCAACTAATTTTCATAACAAGATAAAGACCTTGGTCAATCATTTTTCTAAAAGTTTAGAATTCAATGGACAACAAATAGAAGGAATTATTAATAAATATAAGCTTACAGATCAATCAACCTATTTTGCAACATCAATGTTGGAACAATTTAAACTCATAGAGAGTCCCTTCCTACATGGATCGATAACAAAGCTTTTGGAAACCTTAATTCAGAGTGAAATATTACATGATTCAATATTAGAATATTTCAAACTTGTTAATTAATGTCAAACTATGATATTGACGTCAGTGGAGGATGAGAGAGTTTTCAATGCATTAGGTTTCTTGAAATCAAAGATAATAAACAAACTTCACAAGAATTTGGAAAATTGCTTAAGGATGTATACAACTAGGTATTATTAGGATTAAGATGTCATCAACCTTGTAAATCATATGTAATTAATTACTCCTAATATTGTTTGTAAATCACCCATAAGGGATGAAAGGTTTCACCAACAATGGTCTTATTTCAACTACATGTTTATATCCGGTCCTCGATGTTCATTCGTCCATGACGGGGGGTCGCAGGGGGTTTCCCCCTGCGAGGGGTCTGAGGGAATCATCCTCCCGATGAGGGGTTCGGGGGCCATGCACCCCAGTGGGGGTTCGGGGGCAGCGTCCCCGAAACCACATTTTATTTATATTTTATCATTGTGAATCTAGATCGTTCATCATTAGGTCACAAATTTGACGGTTGATATTTTGTCAGTTATCTTTCCCTAGCAGGCAACCCCCTTTTATAAGGATATTTGAACTACATTTTTATCAAATTTGAGAGTAACAAGCGCCGCTAGATTGAATACTGAAGAAATAGAGGAAGTGAATGTATTGTAATCTCATATATTTGAAGATAATACAACTTGGAGCCTCTTTTCTTGGTGGAGTTTTTTACTTGAAGCGGTTTTCTCCACGTTACATACTGTGTTATGTGTTCAGTTCTTAGTGCATGTTATTTCTGTGTAATGGATTTTAATTTCTATCACAATCTCCATTGATTCTACATCATTTAGAGGACTTAAATAAGGTTTTAATTAGATTTATGTTGTGTGGTTTGCACCTTCATTTCTAACAGGTATGATATTCAAAGTTTTCCTTTTGAAAGGGCACTTGCAATCTGGAGGTCCATATGTGAAAGAAGAGGGTTTTGCAACACTTCAAATCATACTGGCACACATGACGGTGACACAATGAATAACACGTAGTGGTAGTGAGGAGGTGCACTTAAAAGGACGCATGCAGAGTGAAGAAAATGAAGACCAGGATCAGGATGGATCTCAATATCATGGTTAGAGTGAGGAGATGATTTGGCAAATGGAAAAGATTTAGCACTTACTAGGTATTTATAATGTATTTCATATTCCAAACTCCATATTGTTGTTGATAATATTTTATTTTCTGTCATTGAATCTTGATATACATTTTTCATTTTCCATTTAAAAATTAATATATTAATTAACATACTACTATTTTCTAATGTTCTATTTTAGAATCTAAATTTTTAAACATTGTTTCCAAATTTGATTTTATTTTAGCATCTAAATTTTACATAGTTTTCAATTTCCATTTATTAATTTATATATATATTATTAGTAATTTTATATTATTATTGTGTGATATTGATAAGTGTTACATGCATTCAACTAAATGCATACTAACAACAGTAATAGTAGCATATACAACATTAGCAAATGTTTAATGTGTATCTAGAAACCAAAGTTTTCCTAAATTAAGCAATTAAATAATATAGATAATTTGAACACAAAAATAGAAAAGTGACATATTGATTTTCAAATGAAAGAATACAATGTACACAGAAGTATTATCAAATTATCAATTCATTCTATAAGCTTTTGTAGCATGCTCCACTATTCATTTGATGGAAGTGTAATCTGTTCTAACTCATAGTATCTAACTTGTAAATTTGTTAACAACTCATAACTGACTGGTAACTTTAATGTATTAATCAAAGTTGCATTCAAGCTTATCATTAGTTTGATGGAATCCAAAAAGTTTGCCTCGTCTAGCTTCTAAGGAAATTGGGCCAAATCCAACTTCATTGTATCCTCCATCTTCTTTTTGAGATCACCTTTTCCAATGTATCACTCTTTTTTGTCAAAAGCCCATGGAAAACCAAGCTCCTTCAAGAATTCTACCTTTTTATGTAACTTCTGCAAGAATTTTGCAACCTGATCTAGAAATTCATGTGCTTCACCTAGCTTCATACACTTCTGAATGATAGATGATGTCTTTATTGATGCATCAATCCGGTCGTGAATTCCTTTGGATGTCAATTCATTAATGTCATTGATTTTGTAAATTGTTTACAAATTTTACTTTACAATTTTCTAAGTTGAAGTCACCTTTTTGTTGTCTTAAATGTATATTTGAACTTCACATTTTGTACTATCAGACCATTAATCAATTAAAACAATTTAGACAACTCATCAGTCCTCTACATATTTCCTCCCAAATGTTTTGTTTTATATGCCTCATTGATTTTCTATAAAATTCAGATACTCTATTTTAGGAAGACTTTATTTCATTTTCTGCATTCTTTAGTTGTAGCTGTAGTTTTTCAGTAGTTCTTCTCTCTTCCTCCATTTTATGTTCCCACAAATCTGCTCTTTGTGTTTGTTTTTCCAATTCGTCTTCTAATGTCTTTGTTAAGGCCTTGGCTTCTATCAACTTTTGTTGTAATTTTTCTGAATTGACTCTTTCATTATCATAATTATTTATGCTTTCATCTAACATTTTCTTTATTTCATTCAGTTCCACATATGTCTATTCATTCTCTTTGCTTGTAGATGTAGAAGCATATTTTTTATCCTTTTCTCTAATTCATTACTCTTATTATATGTTGCTTTCCTCTTTGCTTTCTCATTTGCTAGGTCTACCTGTAACTTTTCTATTTGATTCTGTAACCTATTTCTATCTCTCTCCTACTTTAGCTATGATGTGTACACCACATCATTGTTCCTTTTTGATACATTAATTTTTTCAAAAAAAATTCATTACTTGGACAGTGCTCACCTCATAGTCAGAGCATTGCATCTGATTCTCTGGTTTATTTTGAACTTTGGGCACAACAAACATGTACTCCATGGTTTTAGTATTTTGATCATATGTAGGCATTACCCTGGTTCTTGCAGGCTCTGAAGTTATAATAGATGTACTCTCTAGCACTTGTTTCTTGTGTCTTTTAGATTTTTCTGCTTTCTTGTTAAACTCATCTTTGTAATTAAAACCTGGGACTGCTAACGCAATCGAATGCTTGAATGGTGAAGGAGTAATTATTTGAGGTTGAGGATTATTCATTTATATCCCAGTAGTGGAACACTAACAACATGAGGGGTGTTGTTAGAAAGAAATGTAGAGGGGATACCGGTTCAGAGATCTGGTCCTTGGTCAAGTCTTTGTAGTCAATTTATACACCAATCAAGTAGTTAGAGATTGACAACAAAACATAAAGAATAACAAAACAGAGTATCAAATACACATCATATAGGCAAGATAACACAATATTACCCAGTACCGACACACACACACACATATTAATAGTCATCAAATACATACATCATCCTTTCATCCTCTAACAAGTCTAAGTCTCTGCCTCACTAGTTACATACATGACTTCTATGTCATTCGTATATCAGAATATATCCTATATCATGCTCATATTCTTCTCTATCTATATATATTGTATCTATTACATATTAAGGATGTGTTATTCATCATCATCTGTTAGCTTCTGGCCTCCACATAGCGTGTAGTCTCCTCTGGTCAGCTCTCCTTTATACTCTATATCTTACTAACATCATCCCCCCACAAAATTATCTTTTGTCCTCAAGACATGCAAAATCAGTTGCTAGGCAAGATAGTCTTATATATTTTCTTGAGCTATGTTAGACTGATATCCCACTATTTCTTGGCCTTAGCTAACATAGCTATTTGTCCTTCTGCTTTTATGTATGTTTCCTCTGCTTATTCTATACTTTCCGGTATCTTTATGGTCTCTATAGTTTGTTTGGCCTCTAGAAAACTGTCAGTTAGATTAGCTAGTTTGAGGTTAACTACTTCCCTCGATTGTTTTATTTGGCCTCTTATCTGATCCCTTTGATCCTGAAGTTGTTGGTGTTGATTATGCAATGTCTCAACATGTGCCCTTATCACTCCATCCTTATCCACTAGAGGTTCATATTAGGCTACCACATTTGTGATATGTAGTTCTAGAGCATCCATTTGATCTTTGATTGCTTTTACTGACTGTGGTCATTTTAAACAAAACTAGTATAATATATTAGCCTATGCAATACTTTGTTATATGTTCTTGATTTGAACCTCCAGCTAAGTGTGTGCCTTAGCACACTTATTCTTCATTTCCATCAGTCTTTTCTTATTCAATTGATCAATTACATTCTTCTATAGCTGGATAGAGTACTTCTTGAACCCTTGTGTTAACTATTTCAACTACTTTGACAATGGTAAAGTAGTATCTCTTGGTGTCTCCAGCATCTCCTTGGCCAATGTGTCCATTGCATCCTGTAGGAGTTCACTCCCTTCCACGTGTTGTTTCAAGATTTCTGCTTTGGTAGAGGAATGAAACACACCTCATAATTGTAGGTTATGTGGAGATATTTCAGCAAGGTTTATTTGGCCCTCTACTGTCGGTAATTGTAGCAATTGTCAAGTTAAAATGGGCATTATTTGTGTTTGTTGTTCCAAAAATTCTTTGATAGGCTCTATTGAGGATGAGGAGACCTCCAGAATATCAGTTTGTTTTGATTCCCTATTTTCCTCTATGTTCTCCTCTCTTCCATCCCCTTTGTCTTCTGGGTTCTCTGTTTGTTGTTTTGTATTCCTCTCCTTCATCCTTGTGTTCTCTAGAGGAGGTACTCCTTGTGTCAAAGCTTCTTGAAAATTGTACCCCGCTTTGTTCTCTCCTCCTATCAATATCTTAGTGTTATGCGGAGGTGAAGGTGTTGGCTGTTGTTGTTGTTGCTCTTTGATAGCCTCATATATCTTCGTTGTGACTTCTTCTATCTCTTTTTGAATTTTATCTTTTATTTATTTCTACTCAGAAGGGTGTCTACCCTTTGTTTTCTTCTCAACTCCATGGCTTGTTGTTGTATCAATTCATTTTTTTCCCTTTGGTGACAACGTGTCACTAAGTTTGTCGATGGCCCACTGCCTTATTTCTTCCTCCAATTGGAGTGCCTTATTTCTCCTTTCCCTTAAAGAATCTATCAAACTATCTGGAAATCCTTCTATTGTTTCATCTAGTGTTTTGTTTTTATCCCTCATGTATTGTATCATTGCTTGCACTATTAGTTGTTTATTTCCTTTAGATGACTCATCATATAAAATAGTAGTTTCTTTTAACATACCGACATTCTCAATAGCATTGAGTAGTGCCTCTTGATTGTAGGGCTCTTGTGTTGGTTCCTTGGATGCTTGCTGTGCCAGTTTTTCCTCTGATTTCTATTGTGCTTTCTTCCTTTTCTTTAATTTGGATTCTTGCTCTTCTCTTTCTTTGTTCGACTCAATTTCCTCTAGAATGTCTTGAGTTTTCTTCCTATTTTCTTGTTGTTTCTGCTGGGGGCCTTCTTCTTTGTGATCTTCTTCATTCCTGATAGCACTTCTGATGTTGCTCTCCCTCTGGATGATATAGTAGATGATGAAGGCACTTGTGATGTGGTCCTTTTTGACCTTCTTACTGTTAGAGCCTCTTTGGTAGGTAGGGGAGCTAATGTGGCCAGCTTTGGAGCTGAGGTAGTTTCCTTTTCCAAAACTCCCATTGTTTATGCAGTTTGCCCTTGTGTTTTTCTAGATGTTCCTTTGTGTGCTTCTTAGGTTGTTTGTCCATAACTTCTGAGTAAGTGCCAAATCTCTTTGCACTTGTATCTTTTGGCTTGCTTACTAAATGTTTTGCATAAACATCAGCTTCAACTACAGTTATCTCATAGGATAATTGAGGTACCCATGTAGTTCTCGGCTCCACTACCTCCATGTATGTAAAATCTTTATCCACCAAAAATGTGATATCTTTTATATATTTCTTTACTATTGCATAAGGGGTTATATCCCTTGCCCTCATCTCTTTCTGTAGGGTTTTGAAAACCCCCAATATGTGGCACTATATGCTTTGGTGTCAAAAAATTGAGCTATGTGTCATTTGACCTCTAACCCTACTGGTATATTTTGTTGCCATTATTTCCCCTTGTACCCTGATAACTCATTCAAAAAGTAAAATGCAAGGCAAATGATTAGAGTACCATACCAAAAGTTATAGTTAGAATCCTTAGTCTTTTGCAGGTTCTCCAAGAGTTGTTGGTGCATTACCTCGTAAAGGTCGAAAACCTTGCCTTCTTTCAGCATATGGTAGGCAGTATGGATTGCAACTGTTGTGACCAAACCCTCCCGGTTGGCATAATAGACTTTGTAAGAAATGCCCATTATTACATACTTCACCCCTAGATATGTGTGTCCTTTACATACATATTTCTCTTATTTGTTGTAGCTCTAGTCAGCACCCTCACTTGATATGTTCTGACAACTTTCATTACCAGTAGGGGACCCACGGCACTTAACCCTGTTACTGCCCTAATAGCCTCTTTTGTTATTCTATAGAGTTTGTCCAAATATATGAACTCATCATATATTTTGCTCAGGATGATTCTTATCCACTCACGGGTGTCCATAAAGACAGGATAGTCTTTCCACATATCTAATTTCTTTGCCTGTATGTTTGCATATTCCGATAGATACCCTATATCTCCCAGTAGTGTGTCTCATAGCTCTTCAAATTTCATGCGGTTGATCTCCACCATTGTGTTATGCATATATTTCCTTACATCCTCCATATATACCACATCTGTTGGTACATTTGAGAATGTGCCATCTAGATCCACCTCTAGGGGTTTCCAAGGATATTTCTTGAACTTCGGTCGAGGCTTGTGTGTAATGTCGATCAGCTCAGAAGGCACCATTGTGTGTCTGCTGGTTACCTATGTGTTTCTTCTCTTCATTGCTAAATGCACCGCTTGCTTCTTCTCTCGGAGCTTTGATTTCACCAACTATGAATGCAAAGTGAAGTTTCTTTTGTGAGATTAGTGTTAAATACCTTTCTATTTTGCCCTAATTTTTCCCGCTTCTCTTTTTTATCCTTTTTCTTCCTTTATTTATTTTCTCCTTATCACTTAAGTTCTACTCGTTAGCGGTTAGGATTTGATACAGTGTGTTGTCATGGAAAAATCTTTTCGTGATTGATTTCTTTCTTCCAGAGATGGATTATCTGGTGATTTGGCATCCTAAGCAACCTCTCCCCAATGTTTTTCTTGCATTCTTTTTCCCTTTATTCTTCCTCTCTAGTTGGACTGTTTGTGTGTGTCTTTGGTAACCCAGTCATCTTGGTATGTTGATTTCTTTGTTTTATTTGCTCCAATTGGTGATCTTTTTTAGATATAAGCTTTTGATATGTTTGTATTATGCTACCAGTGGTCTGTGGTAGGTTTTGATGAAGTATGGAGGATTGCGATGTGTTTTCCTTGTCAATCCTTATCATGCATATGCTCTAGTAGCCCAACATTTTCCTTTTTTTTAGTTCCGGTTCTTTTCTCATCCAAGCTTGTAAAACATCCTCACTATTTGTACTATAGTGATTATCCTCTATATCCACTTCTACCTCAGAATTAGGTTCTTCTATTGTTTCCTCTGCATCCAACCTTGTAATTTTATAGATATTCTTTGTATCCTTATCACTATCTTCATTCTAATTGGTTTCTTCTATATATGCTTCCTCCATAGATGATCCCAAAGGGATATTGACAACTTTGTTCTCATTGTAAAATGATAGTTCTTCTCTTTGGGAGTCTATGCCATCTTTTGCATCCACAAACCATCTCAAGCCCAAAAGTGCATTGAAAGCTTCTCCTTGATCCTTCATGGCTACCACAATGAAATCTAAGACATGTTTGATCCCCACTAGATTAACTTCCACTTGCTTCCATGTTCCCATTGTTTTCATGTTAGATCCATCCACCAAGACTATATTGTAAGTTGTTTTTGACAACTTAGGTCTTCCTAACTATTCCCACAACTTGTTTATTATCATGTTAACATCTACTCCCAAATCTATCATGACATTCCAAACTTTCTTGTGGTTAATATGAACATCCACCATTAGTGGTTTTGTATTCCATTCTCTATATGTCCTTCCCATCCTCCAAAGTTGGATCTTTTGGTTTTGTTCCATATTCTAATACTTAGAGAATTGCTTCAATTTCTCAATGAGTTTGTACTATTGTGTCAATTGGGCTAACTGCTTGAGAGCATCCACTTCTCCTTTGGTGAAAAACTGCTTGTATTGTTTTTCCCTCTCTTGTTCCTTTCTTATTGTTTGTTTAGCCTCCTTCACCACTTCTTCATGATGTTTTCTAATAGGGACAAATTCTTCATCCTCCTCACTGTCTTCCTCTTTAGTCTCAATGATATAATGTCTTCCAGTATATGTTCCTTGTCTTATCACTACCACAACTTTCTCCTTCCTTTTCCTTCTCTCTTTTTTGGTATGTTGTGGTGTGCTTCTCTGGTTGTACTCTTCTTCTTCTGTGGATTTAGTTGAAGATATATCTATCTACTCTCTACTATTCTTCTAGCAAGTTCTTGCTCCTTGATCTTTTGGTGCCCTTCTTATGATCAGTGCTCCTTTTTGATTATTCAAGTTTTGTAACTCATCACTCTTAGATTATGGTTGTGCATTCTAAAAGTATCGTTGTGCGCTCTCACAAGTGAATAAATCATGCTATGTGTTGTTACAAAATGAACACTGTGTTTTCCTTTTGGCCCAACATTCATTAGCAAAGTGTCCTAACTTACCACCATTGAAGCATGTTGCATCCTTCCTCCTTCTTTGACTTCTTCCATGGCCTCTGCCTCCTTTGTAGCCTCCAAACCGTTCTTTGTCATCATTATTATAGCTATTTCCATATGACGGACCACTAGAATTTGAATTTTGTATTGCATTGATATTCCTCTGATTTCTCCAACTTGGATACTTGTAGTCATGATCATTTGAGTTTCTTTCTTTTATATATGTCACATTACTGCTCTCCATAGAGTTTTTAGTGTTTCCACCATACCATGATTCATCTTCTTCATCAACAAAGTCTCTTTTCCTTCAGAATTTTTGTGAAGGGCAATCTGGTGTTTCATGGTCATCCCAATATTTTCATAATCCGTGTAGCATACTAAATTGATTGTTTTCATTATTGCTTTGGTGTCTACTTTTATTGTAGCAGCTTGTCTTTCACCTTTCATCCTAGGACATTCATTTCTCAAGTGGCCTTCTCTTGTACAATATGAGCACTAGATATTAGGTCTTTGCTTTTGTGTGTTCTCCTCCTATTAACCAATATCTCCTGTCTTAGCTTCAATTTCTCCAATTCCAATTTCAGCTTCTCTAATTCTAGATTTTCTTTCATCTTATCTTGTCTGTGCCAAGATTAAGTCTCTATTTGGTAGGCTAGTGTCATTGCTTTTGCATATGTCTCAAATATTCTTCCATCTAAGACTAACCTTATTTCAGGGCTTATTTTGGAAATAAACCATTCTATCTTTTACTTTTCAGTTAGTGGTTCCTCCAATCTGTTAATTGTCTCCTTGAATCTTTTATCAAAATCCTCTATTGATTCTTTCTCTAATTGTATCAAATCTCACATCTTGCTTACCCCTTCTATCAAACATCTAAAACTCCAAAATTCTCCAAAAATGCCTTCTTGCTTGCATCCCAATCCTTGCCATTGTTTAGGTATGCCATCCTATACCACTTTAATGCTTCATTTCGCAAGGTAACTATGAAGTCAAATAGCTTGATTTCATCTCTTGTTACTTCCTTCCAATTCCAAATTGACTCTAGTACATAAATGTGTTCGGTTGCTTCAGTAGTATCCTTCTCGAATATAGGTAACTCGATAGGCATATCCAGGATTGATCTTCTCACAATCTCTAATACTCTACTGTGAGTTTCTTCCAGTGTGTTCCTCCGTTATACTATCTTCTATCAACTCGCCTCCCTTCTCTTCCCTTATCTCTTTGTAGTTGGATCTCAAAGTACTCCTCTCCTAAAATTTCTACAAAATTGCTCTGGATCTCTGCTATTCTCTCTACTTCCTTGTTTGCTTGAATATCTTTCGTTTTTGCTAAAATTTTCTTGACTTTTTATGGCATTCAGGGTGACTCATGGTCTAGGGGTTGTGTCTCTTCATAGTGTCTCTTCAAATTAGGGAAATCTCTTTTCTTTGTGAATGACATAATGTTTGCATCCAATGATGATTCAAATAACCTTCCAAAACCCTCAAAACTCCTCTCAATGTTTACTGCATCTTCTCCTCCTTCGCTTATCTCCTTTATGCTTCAACAAATTAACTCCTCTATATAATCCTCATCCATCTTCAAAATCTCTAGTGTTAACTCATATGTTCTGATAGTCTACGACATAAACCTTAGTTCACTTGTTTCTTCTCTTTCCCTTCTACATTCTTCTCCGGCAACACCCACAGTGGCATGCTCACCAACATTCTTCGTAATACCCTCTATGTCTTCTCCATCTGACCTCCTTTCTTTGGCAACACCCTTGGTGCACTCAGCAACATCCTTTATGACACACTTCTCTTCTTCCTTCCTTCCAGCAACACCCTCAGTGGTGCGCTCTTCAAATTCTTCTATCTTTTCTTCCACACCTTCTATTATTCCTCCTTCCTCCATCATAATTTGTTCCCTTTCCATTCTTCTGCAGTAACATTCTTATCTTTCCTAAGTTTGCTTCAATCTCTCTTCTCTCCTTATCTCCATACTAGTTCTGATTTCTTTGTTGAGCTTTCTTTTCCTCTACTTTTCCCTTTTTGCCATGGGTTTGCTAGATTTGGTGTTCCATTAGTCCTCTTATATCCCATGGAATCCTTATTCAAATATTCACATCATTTGAAAGGTCTTTGTGGATCCTACCCCCTTCCCACTTGTCATCCCCTTAAGTGCCTATCCCTCTCTCACAGAGGTAAAAACTTAAGGAGATTTGAATTCCTCAACACTTTGAAAATTTTTCCTACCAACCTCACCTTTTCTCTATTCTAGAACTCTTCACTACTTCTACAAGTGTTTTGCCCTTTCAATCTTTAACTACCTTCTTCCATGATCTCGACAATGGAACCAAATGTTAGCAAGAAATGTAGAGGGGATACTGGTCCAAAGATTTGGTCCTTAGACAAGTCTTTGTAGTTAGTTTATACCCCAGTCAAGTAGCTAGAGATTGACAACAAAACATAGCATCAAATACACATCATAGCAATATAACACAGTATTACCCAGTATCGGCAGACCTTCATATATATATATATATATATATATATATATATATATATATAGTCACCAAATACATACATCCTCCGATAGGTCTAAGTCTCTGCCTCACCAGTTACATACATGACTTCTATGTCATTCTTATACCATAGTATATCCTATATCATACTCCTATTCTTCTCTAAATATATATATTATGTTGCAAATATATGCGTATGATGTGTTGTCATTGATGTCAACATATCTCTTTGTCAAAGATAGTGAAGACAATGCAGTTCAATAAAGTAGATTGCTCAGCATTTCCAGTAAGACGAAGATAAGAGTCTGCAGACCAAAGCGTTGTGTAGAGGATTGTCTGAAGTTGCTCCAGTCAAGATTTGAGAGGTCCACATGGAGGATTGGTAAAGTTATGGCCATCTAAGTAGAACCAAGTTTTGCAGTTGTTCAAAAGTAACAGAGTGATAGAAACTTGGTCCGGATTGCTTCGCATTGGAATATTATGGTCTGCGGATCTAAAGGTATGTTTGGGGTGTTGGTGTGTGTCCTCAACTCAAGTGGTTTATGGGTTGGAGGTCCACAAGCAATCTTTCTAGTGTGTCAGTCATGACAGTTAGTGTTCTTAAGTTCTCGGATGAAGATGCAAGTGTTTTTGGTGATTTGAGGTGGTGCAGTTGTTCTTGTTGATTTCATTGTGCTTGTGGTGGTCTCTAGATCATGTGCCTATTATGTCGGTGGTCTGCATTGAGGATTAAGCTCATGATTGAAGATTTCTCCTTGGGTGCTACTATTTTTTCCAGTCTTGGCAGACCGAATGCTTGGTGCATGTTGCAGATGATCTAAGAAGAGTTCTATGGAGCGTGGCATGTTGTTCAAGGAAGATTCAAGTCCCAGCTATGTTTGGCCGACAGTGTGATGGTTCGCATGAAGCATTTTAAGTCTTGTGATTGTAATTGCTTGTAATGCCTATCTTGGAGAATGTTCCAGATAGATGATTGTAAGGCCAACTTTGACGTTCATTCCAAAGTCGATGAAATGTATAAATAAGTGTTGTGAAGTTGTGGAAATGTGGGGATGCAAGAAAAGATGCAGATGTAGCGAGGAAGTGAGTGGGAGAAGAGCAGAGGTGTTGTGCACTTCAATGGAACTGAACCTTGCATGAAGATGTTGTTTCTCAGTTCAACATTTCAGTGTTAACACTGTGAATGTTCTTGTAGGTAGTGAGCCTCCTTTGAGAAGTGAGCTCTGGGCAGTGCTCTTGAAGGCAAGTGCCTTCCCATTTTTCTATTCTTTTAATAGAGAATAAATCTTGTGGGTTAACCCCCACCATGGTTTTTCCCTTAACCGGGTTTCCACGTAAAAATCTTGGTGTTATGTGTGTTAATTATGTTTCTGCTCATGTGTTGTTGATTCATGCTTTCATGGTTATATCATTAATCTGTTAATAAGTGGTAAAGAAGATTAAATGCAGCGAAAAATAAAAGTTTTGTGACAACTGATTCACCCCCTCTTAGTTGTCTGCCCTAATTTCAACAATTGGTATCAGAGCCGGTTCCTCTCAAAGAAGCTTGACCGCTTGAGGAGATCCCGGATGTTGACATACAAGGACAGTCTGAGATTTGACGGAACAAATTACTCTCTTTGGAAGAATCGAATGGAGTGTCATTTGCAATGCATGGGTGATCCTTATTGGTTGATAACTAAGGATGAGTATAAGCCTCTAGAGAAAGGCCCTTCAACTCCAGATGAACTCAAAGAAGTTGAATACAACATTTGAGCTAAAGAAGCATTATTGAGTGCACTAACTGATACAAAAATGACAAATGTCCTGGAATTGAAAACTGCTCATGAAATCTGGAAGAAGTTGGAAATTTTGTATAAAGGTGAAGCATATGTCAAATGTGCTAAGCTACAGAGCCTGAAGGGTAGATACAAATGTTTGAGGATGAGTGAAGATGAAAACATCACTTGCTATATGCAGAAGGTGAATGAACTTGTGAGCAATATCAGGAGTGCTTGTGGAATACTGGAAGAATTAGAGATTGTTGCCAAGGTACTCAGATCCTTACCTGCTTCATACAAGCATAAAGTTACTGCTATTGAGGAGATCAGGATTGTGACAACTGTTACAAGGGAACAATTGGTTGGAAAACTTTTAGCTTTTGAAATGAGTGAGTTTGGTGATTCTCTTCCTAAATCAGAATCTACTTTTAAGGCCAGTGTTTCCAGGAAGCAAAGATTTGATCCAGGTGAAAGCTCTTCAAGAAGAATAACTAGATATGAGAAGGCAAGGAAGGAACTTGAAGAAGATGAATCAGAGCTTGAAGAACTTGAAGCCCTTATTGCCAAAAGATTACCAAGAGGATCCGGTAAGTATGAAGGAAAGTTGCCTTTTTCTTGCAATAAGATTGGTCTTTTTGCTTCAAGATGTCCAGAGAGAGTTTCAAAGCCAAACCCTAACAGACCTAGGGTTCAGAAGAAATGCAACTATGTCTAAGAAGCTGATGATGAAGGAGTCACAGATGAAGAATATGATATGGGAAGTACCTCTGGAAATGAATGGGTGTTCATTGCTATCAAAGAAGAAGATCTGGTGCCTACTGAATCTGCTAGTTGTGTGAATGTGGAAAGTGCCTTGGCTGCTCAGGTTGAAGTATAGGATGAATGGGTGATTGACAATGAATGTTCTCATCACATGACAGGTGATAAAAGTAAGTTTATAAGTATGGAAAGATATGAAGGTGGAATTGTGAAGTTTGGAGACAATTCAACTGGTAGAATCTGTGGCAAAGGATCCATCTCTCTTGATGGGAAGCATACGCTAATGATGTTTTGTATGTAGAAGGGTTGAAGCATAATCTTCTTAGTGTTGGACAGTTGGTTGACAAAGGGTATGATCTCTGATTCAAGGTTGGAAAATGCAGAATTTTGGAAAGCTCCGAAACTGAGATTGCATCTGGTACACAAACTAGAGATAATATATTTCATTTAAGTGGTACTTGTAAGAGCTGTTTGATTGCTCAGATTGATTAGAGTTGGTTATGGCATAGTAGAATGTGTCATGTAAACTTTGATAATATTATCAAGATAAGTACTACTCAGGCTGTGAGAGATCTACCAAAGCTTGTAAAACCTGCTAATAGGATGTGTAAGGAATGTCAGTTGGGCAAACAGAGCAGAACTACATTCAAAAGTAAAGAACAATTTTCAAGTGGATTGTTGGAACTTGTGCACACTGATTTGTGTGGTCTTGCTAGAGTTAGGAGTTTGTAAGGAGACGTATACTTTATGTTGTTGATTGATGATTACTCCTGGATGATGTGGGTCACTTTCTTGAGAGAGAAATTAGAGGCTCTTGATAGATTCAAGGTGTTTAAGGCTAGGGTGGAGAATGAGATTGGTGTGAAGATAAAGTGTCTGAGATCTGACAAAGGTGGAGGGTTTACCTCTGGTGAGTTTAATGCATTTTGTGAAAAGCATGGAATAAGAAGACAATTATCTACTCCTAGGACTCCTCAGTAGAATGGGGTTGTGGAGAGAAAGAAATGAACTATTCAAGAGGCTGCTAGAACCATGATGATGGAAGAAAATGTTCCACATGTCTATTGGAGAGAGGCTGTGAGTACTATTATCTACACTCTTAACTGGGTGCAGATCAAATGTAATACTGGTAAAACACCTTATGAACTATGGTTTGGTAATGCTCCTACTATGAAATACTTCAGAGTTTTTGGTAGTAAATGCTATATCAAAAGAGATGAAGATCTAGGCAAGTTTGATGCAAGGTGTGATGAAGGAATATTTCTGGGTTATTCTAACCAAAGCAAGGCATACCAGTGCTTTAATAAGAGACTGAAAAGGATTGTTGAAAGTGCTAATGTCAAGGTTGATGAAAGCAAGGAGAGACCTTCCAAGTCTTGTGGATATAAATTAGATGATCAAAATGAAAGTCCTCAAACTCATATTCAGATTGCTCCGGAGAATCCAATGACTCAAGAATCCAGTGCAAATGCTGAGGAACAAGTTCAAGAATTAGAAGTTCAAGATAATCCCAAAACTCCCAGGTATGTAAGGTTGAATCATTTTAAAGATTAGATCATAGGAGATAAAAATAAAGGTGTTCAAACTAGAAGATAAATTGTTGAAGAACAAGAGGAGTATTGTTAGATGTCAAAGATTGAACCAAAATTAGTGAATGAAGCTTGTAATGATGAAATTTGGGTAAAAGCAATGGAAGAAGAATTAATGCAAATTGAAAAGAATCATACTTGGGATCTTGTTCCTAGACTTGAAAACAAAAACTTAATTGGAAGTAAATGGGTCTTCCAGAATAAATTGAATGAAAATGGTGAAGTTGTGAGAAATAAAGCAAAATTGGTGTGCAAAGGATATTCTTAGGTAGAGGGAATTGATTTTGAAGAAACTTTTGCTCCAGTGGCAAGAATCAAAGCAATTAGATTATTTCTTGCCTTTGCTACTTACAAAGATTTCAAAGTTTACCAGATGGATATCAAGTCAACATTCCTAAATGGAGATTTGGAAGAAGTCTACATTGAGCAACTGGAAGGATTTCAATTATCTAATCAAGAAGATATGATCTGCAGGTTGAGGAAAGCATTGTATGGACTTAAACAAGCCCCAAGAGCCTGATATGCAAGATTAGATAAGTATCTGCAAAAGTTAGGTTTTAGCAAAGGCACAACTGATAGTAATCTTTATTTCAAAATTGATCATGAACACATCTTGATTGTTGAGGTATTTATTGATTATATCATCTTTGGTGGAAATGAAAGCATGTGTAAAAAAATTGCTGATTAGATGCAAAGTGAATTTGAGATGTCCATGCTTGGTGAAATGAATTTCTTCTTGGGTCTGCAAATCATTCAGTCAAATAAGGGCATCTTCATAGCTCAGTTTAAGTATGTGAAAGAGTTGTTGAAAAAGTTTGGAATGGAGGATTCAAAACCAGTGAGTACTCCTATGATAACTGGATGTAAGTGGAGTAAAAATGATGATTCCCCTAAGGTAGATCAGAAAAGGTATAGATCAATGATTGGAGGACTACTTTATCTGACTCATACCAGACCTGATATTATGAATGCAGTTGGCCTTGTTGCTAGATTTCAAGTTGATCCTAGAAAATCTCATGTTGTAGCAGTCAAAAGAATTTTTAGATATCTGAAGGGAACATCTGATTATGGCTTATGGTATCCTAAGGATGATGATTTCACTCTTCATGCATATACAGATGTTGATTGGGTAGGAGATGTGGATGACAGGAAGAGTACTAGTGGTGGTGTATTTTTCTTGGGAAAGAGATTGGTTTCTTGGTTGAGCAAAAATCAGGAGGTAATATCTTTGTCTACTACAGAGGCAGAGTATATAGCAGCAGCAAGTAATTGTACTCAAGTTTTGTGGATGAAGCAAATGTTGAAGGATATCAGAATTGTGTTTGAAGAGCCTGTTACAATCTTCTGTGATAATTCAAGTGTAATAAACATCTCAAAGAATCTGATGTTGCATTCAAAGACAAATCACATATCCATTAAGTTTCACTTTTTGAGAGAGAAGGTAAATGAGAATGAAGTTAAATTGGAGTTTGTTCCTTCAAAGGATCAGATTACGGATATCTTCACTAAGCCTCTACCTAAGGACACTTTTGAGTATCTTAAAGCGAAGCTAGGGGTGATTACTCCTCCTGTTCAGAACTAAGGTGCACTAGTGTGCATTAGTCCAGTGAAACTCATAGTCATATCTTGTGATCCGGATTGGTGTCAAGGGGATGCTACTCAAGGGGAGTAGTTTGTATGTTAATTCTGGAGTTTAGTTTGTCTTTGTCCAAGAAACAAAAAGGGTGAAAGATGATTGCAAATATGTGCCCTTTGCCATTGATGTCAAAGGGGGAGAGAAGTCATGTGAAAAACTTGGATGGAAGTGAGTAGTTGCTAGTGAAAGGGGGAGAAGTGAAGAAAGTGGTTGCAGGTGTGATAAGAGAAAGGGGGAGAAGTTCTTGTCTTGATGGTTGAATCAATTTTTCACATCATATGTTGCCATCAATGACAAAGGGGGAGATTGTTGCAAATATGTGTGTATGATGTGTTATCATTGATGTCAACATATCTCTTTGTCAGAGACAGTGAAGACAATGCATTTTAGTAAAGTAGATTGCTCAACATTTCTAGTAAGATGAAGAACAGAGTCTACGGACCAAAGGGTTGTGTAGAGGATTGTCTAAAGTTGCTCCAGTCAAGATTTGAGAGGTCTGCATGGAGGATTGAAGTTATGGCCATCTAAGTAGAACTGGGTTTTGTAGTTGTTTAGAAGTAATAGAGTGACAAAAACTTGGTCTGGATTGCTCCGCATTGGAATATTTGGTATGCGGATCTGGAGGTATGTTTGGGGTGTTGGTGTGTGTCCTCAACTCAAGTGATTTATGGTTTGGAGGTCTACAAACAATCTTTCTAGTGTGACAGTCATGACAATTAGTGTTCTTAAGTTCCCAGATGAAGATGCAAGTGTTTCTGGTGATTTGAGGTGATGCAGTTGTTCTTGTTGATTTCATTGTGCTTGTGGTGGTTCTAGATTGTGTGTCTATTGTGTTGGTGGTCCGCATTAAGGATTGAGCTCGTGGTTGAAGATTTCTCCTTGGGTGCTGTTGTTCTTTCCAGTCTTGGTCGACCGGATGTTTGGGGCATGTTGTGGATGATCTAAGAAGAGTTCTATGGAGCGTGGCATGTTGTTTGAGGAAGATTCAAGTCCCAGCTATGTTTGGCCCACAGTGTGATGGTTTGCATGAAGCATTTTAAGTCTTGTGATTGTAATTTCTTGTAATGCCTATCTTGGAGAATGTTCCAGATAGATGATTGTAAGGATGACTTTGATGTTCATTCCAAAGTCGATGACATGTATAAATAAGTGTTGTGAAGTCATGGAAATGTGGGGATGCAAGCAAAGATGTGGATGTACCAAGGAAGTGAGTGGGAGTAGAGCAGAGGTGTTGTGCGCTTCCATGGAACTGAACCTTGCATGAAGAAGATGATGTTTCTCAGTTTAACCTTTCAGTGTTAACATTGTGAATGTTCTTGTAGGCAGTGAGCCTCCTTTGAGCAGTGAGCTCTGGGCAGTGCACCTAAAGGCAAGTGCCTTCCCATTTTTCTATTCTTTTAATAGAGAATAAATCTTGTGGGTTAACCCCCACCATGGTTTTTCCCTTAACCGGGTTGCCACATAAAAATCATGGTGTTATGTGTGTTAATCATGTTTCTGCTCATGTGTTGTTGATTCATGCTTTCATGGTTATATCATTAATCTGTTAATAAGTGGTAAAGAAGATTAAATGCAGTAAAAGATAAAAGTTTTGTGACAATTGATTCACCCCCTCTTAGTTGTCTACCCTAATTTCAACATATTATATCTATTATATATTAGGGATGTGTTATTCATCATCTTCTGTTAGCTTCTAGCCTTTGCATAGTGTGTAGTCTCCTCTGGTCGGCTCTCCTTTATGCTCTATATCTTGCTAATAGATGCCTTTTGAAAATAATTCCATTGAGGTGGAAATGGAGGAAGTTAGACTTGGATTTGTCATAATCTTTTGCCTCTTCACAATGCCTTGTTCACTGAGTTTCTGTATAGTATCTTCTAGTATTGGCCTCTTCTGAGTATTTTGTTGTTGTAGCACTTGCTAACCACTACTACCCATGCCATCACCACCATAGCACTAGATTCTCCACCATCTCTTTTAACAATCAAATGAGTATCTTGAAGATCTGAAAACCATAGTGGTATTGGTTGTACTTTTGATTGTATCTGACTGTCAAGATTTGAAGCTACACAGATTCAATTGGACTAGTTGTCCTTGTATGCCTTTAGTCTTGTCTATAATCTCTAATGCCTCAAAAATCACCAAGTCTTCTAGGGTCTACCTATGTTACCACCCAAGGGATGCCTTGTCCTTTGGCCCCCAAACCACCACCTTCATAACCCAATTTTGTTTACTATGGTTTCCCTTAAAGTATATGTTTGTTTTGCGGTATCACTCAAAATAGGTTTGTATGCATAGTCTTTAGTGGGATCTGTAGACACCCAAATTTGTCCCAACTTTGTCCATGTCCTACAACACCTTGTTAAAACATTATCCTAGACATCATGTAGCATTTTGTCCTAAATCACACTCTTAATCCCATTTATCCATTAAGCCAATTAATTAAATAAATTTTATTTATTTAATTAAATCCCATTCAATCCCATCCTCATCCTACTTAGCTAATTAATTAAATAAATTTTATTTATTTAATTAATTTCACATGCATAATCCCATTTATCCTATCCTCATCCCAATTAATTAAGTAAATAAAATTTATTTAATTAATTAGATAAATGAATAGGATAGGATTGGGATATGATGTAGAAATTAATTAAATAAATAAAATTTATTTAATTAATTAGGTAGATGAATAAGATGGGATAAGATATGATGTGGAAATTAATTAAATAAATAAAATTTATTTAATTAATTGGGATGAGGATAGGATAAATGGGATTATGCATGTGAAATTAATTAAATAAATAAAATTTATTTAATTAATTAGCTAAGTAGGATGAGGATGGGATTGAATGGGATTTAATTAAATAAATAAAATTTATTTAATTAATTGGCTTAATGAATAAATGGGATTAAGAGTGGGATTTAGGACAAAATGCTACATGATGTCTAGGATAATGTTTTAACAAGGTGTTCTAGGATATGGACAAAGTTGGACAAATTTGGGTGTCTACATTTTGCCCCTCTTTGAGATGATGTTCGAGATGATAAGATTTATGTCGAGTAACATCATTTCAAAGAAACCAAGGTATGGATAGAAGAAAATGATAGTGATGATGGAAAGATATGATGAGGATGATGATGATGGTGGAAAGATAGGGTGAAATGGGATGATGATGCCCCCTCGAGAGGTTAGGCGGGTTGGACAAACACAGGTAGGCTCTCGAAAAGAAATGACTTGACAAGGGCAATACCTTGTTTATTTTACATCATTTGAGCACACTGAGAACACTTGCTTATGCTTAGATTGAGTGGACACTCTAATCATCGCACCATCATTATCATCAATCAAAACAATCCAATCATCAAAACAATCAACCCAACAATAGCAAACATCACAACCAAAGCACATCAAGCCAACCATCAAAACAAATCCTATCAATCATCAGCATCAACACCTAAGCAAATCAACTCAATCACATCAAATCCAATCAAAACAAATTCAATCAAAATTAAATCAAAAGCAGCTCAATCCATCACACATCATCCCATCATCAACATTTTCATCAATCCTTAATCAATCTTCATCCATCATTTCAATCATCAAATCATTCCAAACAATGATCCAAATGCAAGCCCATCCTTAAGCTATACCAATCAAGTTAATCAATCAAGCCAAGTTATCCAATCGCAATCAATGGTCTTGATCCTAGCCTTGTTGTAAGCCAAATCAATCAATCAATCAGCCAACCAACTCAGCAAACAACCTTGTGTTGATCTAGGGATATAGCTTTCCCTGCAATGACAACACTATCATCAACAACAATCAATTAATCATTGGTTTACAGCTTGACAGGGGCAATACCTTGTTTGCTTTTGTATCATTTGTGCATGCTTGCTTGCTTGCTTATGTGTCTTATCTTTTTATCTTGCATTTGTATCAAATCTATATCATTTCTAGCTAATACTCATATCTTGTGTATGTTGGAATAGCTTTTTGCACTATCCTTTGCATCTAAGGTCATATCATACCTTTTATGCATTAGGACTTCAATGCTCTCAGTTTTCTTCCTCATACGTTAGACAAGGTTGTATTACGCTGAGGCACAAGACACATTGTCACCCTGGATCCTTATACCTTGGTGCATAACATCTAGTGCTATATCAAGCATCATGGTTGCTCACTTTCATTGTAGCATAATGCATCATCCATTTCTTCTATCTATCCTCTTATCTTTCTTTTGGAGCCAAGCCATTTCTTTTCGAGAGCCTACCCGTGTTTGTCCAACCCGCCTAACCTCTCGAGGGGGCATCATCATCCCATTTCACCCTATCTTTCCACCGCCATCATCATCCTCATCATATCTTTCCATCATCACTATCATTTTCCTCTATCCATACCTTGGCTTCTTTGAAATGATGTTACTCGACACAAATCTTGTCATCTCAAACATCATCTTAAAGAGGGGCAAAATGTAGACACCCAAATTTGTCCCAACTTTGTCCATGTCCTACAACACCTTGTTAAAACATTATCCTAGACATCATGTAGCATTTTGTCTTAAATCCCACTCTTAATCCCATTTATCCATTAAGCCAATTAATTAAATAAATTTTATTTATTTAATTAAATCCCATTCAATCCCATCCTCATCCTACTTAGCTAATTAATTAAATAAATTTTATTTATTTAATTAATTTCACATGCATAATCCCATTTATCCTATCCTCATCCCAATTAATTAAATAAATTTTATTTATTTAATTAATTTCCACATCATATCTTATCCCATCTTATTCATCTACCTAATTAATTAAATAAATTTTATTTATTTAATTAATTTCCACATCATATCCCAATCCTATCCTATTCATTTATCTAATTAATTAAATAAATTTTATTTATTTAATTAATATCCAACTCATATTCCAACTAATTCAAATA
This sequence comes from Cunninghamia lanceolata, assembly GCA_027924645.1. Lineage (NCBI taxonomy): Eukaryota > Viridiplantae > Streptophyta > Pinopsida > Cupressales > Cupressaceae > Cunninghamia > Cunninghamia lanceolata. The sequence goes on along the minus strand of BSBN01000194.1, from coordinate 14,235,342 downwards.
TTTTATTTGAATTAAACACTCATCTTTCATCACATTCCAACACTTGTCCAGTCAATCATGTGTTACAACTTTTATCTTTCACATGCACAACTAATGGGACCTAATTTTAGTATTTATCTACACAAGCATACCTAAGCCTTATCTTCCCTTGCCACATGTCACATGACTACAATTTCTTAATGTGCAAGGAAACCTAACTTAATCCCATCCATCCATTTCATCTAAAGCCCTAATTGATCCTAGCCATCCATTTGAATTAAGCCTTTCCTATAAATCAACCCCCTCATAAGCCATTAGAATGCATTGAGCCTCAAGTACCCTTATTTTGCCATATTTTCTATAATGCATTGATCCTCAAGTATCCACATGCTATTGAAATATCATTAGAGCCTTTGCATCCTTATCAATGTTAAGCTGCAGAAGTGAGCACCCAACATTCTTCCAACAATAATCCTTCAAAATCTTGCATGCTCATGCGAGGTGGAGAAGAGCAATGGAGATAAATCAAGCATAGCGTGGAGATCGGTTTGCATTTACATTTGTTATTTTGATTTTCATGTTGTTTTGTGCTTCATTGTGCATTGCTAGGGTTTTTATCATTGTTGTTTATTCATTTGCCCTGATTTGCAATTTTACCCTAACTACAGGAGCAAAGGGTTGATTTTGCATATTAGTATTAGCATCAGATTCATGATTAGGTACTTTAGATGGATGCTCTATATTCCACAATTTGCTAAATTCTTCATCTTCTAAGATCTACTCAAATTCTATAGTAGTTTTTGGATCACCTAGATCCTTCCTCATAGACCAAAAGACATTTATTTTTGTTTGTGTCCATAGTTCCTTTGTACAATATTTTTTGAGAGACTCTGGTATTTTTTAAAACTAGATGGTTTGTCAACTCTTTTATAAAAATTGTTTGACCTCCTAATAGTGATTAGCATCTTTATTGCTTTCTATGGGTCCAATGCCATTATTTCTACTGACAATTGTTGAAAAGTAATACCTTTCTCAGCAACAATTTCCTCCATTACTTTTTTCACCTCATCCCAAGAATTCTCATTTTTTAATATTTCTAGTAGGGTCTTACTTTGATATTGAATTCTACTTCCAACATTCTTATTGGCCAGAAGCCTTGCTTTAATCATGTTACATGGGTCATACTTGTAACATATCAACTGTCATTACACAAAATTAATCAACTTAATTACCATTAAGTACAAGGTCATGATTAACAAAATCATAGTTAGGCAAGGGATAATTAATATCATAAACAAAAATCAAATGCATATCTTTTTAGATATTTCAAAACTGAAATTTACAACAATTCTAAAGATAACATACTAGTGAATTCCTTTCACTATACATTTACAATGTTTTGCTCATAGCATCAATGATAAGGTTACACATAATATTTGACCATCAATTCATATAAAAGAATGCACTATATTTGGAACTTTGACATCTGTCTTCATAAGTCTTGGCTTGTCTTCTACTTCGGAAGGAGAGAATCACATGAGTGCTTTTCCTCCAACCACAGATCGGCGGTCCCTTGTACAACTTCCTTCCTGGAAGTGGCCCTACCCTTCATGAAGGGAATAGATATAAGGAACCATTAGGTTTTCCATCTGAGTAGTGTTGTGTCCATAATACTTCATGGTCATACAACTATAGATCCACTCTAACTATGTATGACACTACTGGAAGCATTATGCCATATGGAGCACAGTGAACTGACTAATGCATGCAGAGATGGATGCATTACTTTGGCCAAAGATTTATATACATAAATATTTGGTAATGAACATAGTCAAATGTTCACTCACCTCGACTCGACTTAGAAGTTGTCTCATCCTACAGTATTCATAGTTTGACCCCTCTAGGTCATAGTAAGGATAGGTTCAATTCACCATTAGTCCATCTAACTTGGACTCTTCTCTCCGATTCAGGAGTGCATTCATTAATTGTATTGTTGCCTATGCAATAGGGAATATGTGACTCCATGCCACTCTATTCCCATTCTTTCCTTTTACAAGTTTACACATTCATGGTTTCAATTTTTAAGATGATCCCCGGTCTAAATCTCTATGTTTACCTTGTACGATAACATTTCTTTAACTTGCTATCGACTATAATACATCCTATCATAATTGATAGTATTATTAAGTTAACAATAATAAATAGACCTTTAGTCTAAAAGAATTCAAAAGGCACATTTTTCAATACCCTATACTTCTTTCCTGAAGTATTTCCATTTAAAATATGACCATAATATAATTTCAAATAAATGAGTTATCAAGCTCATTTTCATTTTCTTTCCTACCTGGAAATTAAATAATAGTCGAGGGTTTACTCCCTTGATATTCAAGGCTTGGCATGCACTTAATGTAGCCTATATAAAGTCATCAAATAATAAACTAGTTTTTCTCCATAGATACTAAAGAGTCATATTACTCTTTCTTACATAAAGATTACACTCGAAGGCATAATATCATCTTCCATAAATAATCAAGTATTATACTTCTCACTTCATGTGCCTCAAAAGCCTTAATGGCTTTGGCACTATTGATGGCATTGGTTTTCATAAATGACTCTTCATTCTATCATGCATGTCCTCAACTTGTTCTATTGTATTATCTTTCTATAATGCATTGGCTCTCGGCCTGCTTAAATGACTTATGAATATAAATGCATGGCTCTCGACCTGCTCAAATGACTTATCATTATCTTTATCAATGATTATAAAAGATGTTTGTTATCCTCAGCCTTATCAGCTTTGAGGGACTCAAGCCTGCTATAGCTTAGCCAATTTAGCCTCAAGGCCTCAACAATGTTATCAAACATGCAAATTTTATCATAGGAGATAAACACAATATCTTTAAGCATTCAACCATGAAGGCCTTAACAGAGTTATCAAACATAACAATGCTATCATATTGGATATGCACAACACTCTTTAAACATTCGGCCATGAAGACAATAACAGAGTTATCAAACTTACCATTGCTATCATATGGAATATGCACAACACTCTTCATACATTCGGCCATGAAGGCCTCCTTAGGTTTTTTTTAACAAATGCTTTCATATAAGATACCACAGTCAATGATTAACCAACATATGGCTATCAATAGTGATACTAAGTATACATCTGCATACCACAAGATCACATGACTGTAACATACAATCATACCTGAGATGATAGGCACGTAGCCGAGTTGTGGCCTGCTAAAGACTAGGTCTATTAATGCTATTACCAGCTTCTTCCCGTGAGCTATCAATCATGTAACTCACTACTCCCTGTAGCCTTTTCTTGTTCCTAGCCTAAACAATGATAATAATCCACATAACAATGACAATCATGTCTTTCTTTGCATGCTTGCCCCGCACAAAACACCAACTACCACCTTTCAAAATGAAGGTTTTGTAAAATAGTTGACAAAAATCCATACCACCTCCGGCTATATAGACTCTACAAAGACCATATCTCCCATTCAGGAGTAATTTGCATTTGTTTAGGGTAAAATTGTAGATTTGCCTTAATAGGATTAGGTTCTACTCTTTCACCATGCTAAACATTGAGAGGACAAGGATTGAGATTAAGATCAAGCTACTAATCACTTTGTCTATCCCTTATTCTCGCTGGGTTTGATTTCAAGAACCTAATTAAGGTTTTATTAAGTGCTTTTATTCATTAACCAAGTAAAACCCTAATTATGTCTTAAAATAGAGAATTTGAGAATCTGATAATGAAACAGGCAAAATAGACCACATAAATGCAGAGATAGGGTCTCAGAGACTGTGCACCTAGAATTTGAGGGCCAACTGCACCCTGCTCTTTAGTCCTACAAATTCCTGTAACTGAAAATCCTCTGCACAGGCTGACTGATACTCCCGAATGGCTCCCAGATCTCAAAAATCTTCCCTAGTTGGACTAGGGCGTCCGCTCATTAGTCCCACAAGTGTCAGAATCTGGAAATCCAAAATTCTGTGATGACTATACTTGCAATACTCTCCTTTTTGTGGCTTCTTCCTACTAGAACCTGCAAAACACGATCTGCACCTAAAAAAGAAGGAGAAATATGTTGCGGCTATATAGGAGTTTGCCTCAGTCAAGCCCCGTCTTTGGTATTTCTACCTCAACGATAGCCAGGGATAAAGATTTGCAGAGGTGTGTGCAAACCTAACAATGTGTATGCAAAAATATCAAACCCTAGATGTCTCAATCAAGGGAAGATAAAAAACTTGCTTTGAATCAATAAACACATACAAATTCACCTCAAGGAGATGGAAACAAATGAAGACTTGCATGAACAAGAAGATGAATCAACAATGTCTGCGAAGGATCTCCAAGCTCGATGTTGGAGGCTTCAACCCTTCTCCCAATCACGCAAAAGGTGTGCAAACCCTAGGAAGAGCAAGATAGTCTCAAGATCTTGATTCCTAATCTCCATCCATTGTCTCCATGATAGCAAATTCAAAATACTTTCAAGAGCTTCAACAAGTTACTAATCTTCAATGGCAAATGTAGCAAAGTTTTGGCATCAAGCTTGCATAAGAATTGTGTGTGATAAAATGATTTTCAAATGTGTTTTTATATCTAGCTTAAGGGAAATTTAAATTTCAAAATAACATCTCAATATCGTGTGAAAACTAAGAATTTGAAAATGGAATCCTGAGGCATACGACAAGAGCCGACACCCTGCCAAAATTCAAAATCGACGCTCGAGTCCAGGCCCCCATTTCCTGATCAAATCTACTTTTTGGGGGTCCCAGGGACCTATAATTCAAATCCCCTTTCTGGGTTCTACCAAAAGGTTACCTCAAAAAGTGAACATTTTGCAACTAGACTTAATCAATCAGGGTTTTGGGATGGTCAAAAAGAGAAAGGTTGAGAGGTCACCCAAAGTGAGGAGCTAAACTGAGGGAAATTGTACCATACCATACAAGAGGACACTTTCTAACATTACATTTAGCCCCCACTTTCATGGCCATATGACACTACATGCATATGCAACTAAAGGAAAGTAAATGCATCAATCATGAAAAGGATACCCAAAAGGATACTATAGAGGAAGCCGAAGTATTGTCACCAAGAAGAAGCCCCCAAGTCTGCAGTTCTGCAAGACCAAAAGTTAGGAACCGCAACCTGCAAAGGAACACTTGTTAGAAAATAAAAAATTAAATCAACCTACAACCACCACTAATGAGTCAGTACAAAACACTAAGGGGGTTGAGTGATGAGACATGATGAGGGAGGAAATCGAGGGAGATATATGCCCCCTTGTTTCTGCTTGCTTAGTCTGAAAAGTAGCAACAAGGAGATACCCACGTGCATCGATTTTGAGGGAAACTTGATGAGGAATGTGCTATGAGGGTCATTTGAAGAAACAACGCTTAAGCACAACACATCGGGTGAGAAAGAGAGCGGAACCATGATTCCAATGCAACAAACGACATGGAAATTAGAGTTTGACAACTCAAGATAAGGGCTCAAGAGCAACAGAGGTCAATCTTGCACCCAGTTAGGGATAGGAAGTCTCACTCACTTACTTTATGTAAAGGGAGTTATCACTTATCATTTACTCATTCTTGTTTCTCATCATTGTAGAAAAAGTAGAGGAGAGAGAGAAGGAGAAGAGGAGGACAACCATGCCGAGCTGATGCCCATATCAGCCACCACGACTGGAGATGCTCCGAGCCTGAGTAACAGAGAGGTGTTTTGAGGCTAAGGTAGGGTTCTAATCTTGCGCTTCTATCATATTTTAGTGTACTTTTGTTTGACTTTATTGTTTACTGTGCCGAGAGGGAAGGAATGGACAGGTGTCCCTAAGAGGGGCACCTGGGTCCACCTAGGGTACCAGAGTCTCTCTGGGGCGCCCTAGTCCGACAGGGGATCCAGTGTCCCTCTAGGGCGCCTTAGTCTTCCTGGGGCGCCCAAGTCCACAGAGGACACGGGCCCTAGGCACAGGCACTCTTTCCTATTTTTGACAACAACTTTCAATTTCTTGATGGGATTCTAATGTTCTTGTTTGATTTTTCAACCTATAGGATGTCCCTGCGACACGTGAACAAATAGGCGGTCACCTGATGGTGCTTCTACGAGAGCGTGCTAGCTCCTTGTCTGTCATAAAGAGAGAGCACTTGCAGGTGGTGGGCCTATGGTGTATATTTGATATGCTCTCAATCAGATTCCACTGCACTATGTTGATGACACTGATGGAGAGGTGAGATGCAGATACATCCACATTCCACTTACCTATCAGTGAGATGACCATCACACTGAAGGATGTATACAGGATCTTTCGACTACCTATCTGAGGAGAGATAATGAGGATAGTGGAACATCACTCAATGAGGTACACCCACAAGAGTCAGCTATACTACTTGGGTTGCACTATTTCTCAGGCAGAGCGAGGACACATTTAGCTTTGACTTCTAGAGCAGGGATGTAGTGACATTCCCTTGTTGCGAAGGATTATGATAGTCATAGTCGCACTAGCCATTGCACCAGATGGACGAGGAACTCACCTACATGGGGGTCTTGTTCACACCATTAGGGCAATGGAGGAGCATCAGACGATCTATTCATGGGGGTGCAGTATGCTTGCACACCTTTACTACGACCTGGGGCGATATGTCCATTATGAGATGCATAGTCTGATGATCTACACATTACTACAGGTTTGGGCCTTTGAGCACATCAGGTGCACACGACCAGTGGGTTATCCTATAGAGGCAACATTCACCCATCCGCGTGTTCACGCTTATCCACTGGTCATGTGTTGGAGGCATGGGGATCTGCTATACTAGAGAGTTGTTTTTGATAGATCACAGCTCGATGACATCATTTGGAGACCATATCGCGGCTACATCTCATGGCCTGGCCAACTGATGCAGAGCATCCAGCAGAAGCTTACAAAATAGGTTGACAACCCTTTAAAACTCACAGAAATAGCTAATACTGTTCATAATTGCAAGATACCTCTCTTGTCTTACCGAAATAGGCATCCATCTTACCATCGGTGACACATGTCTCATCGGTCACCCTCAAGATTGTTATACTGACGCCTTCGATCATGTCGACACTACACCTATCGACCAGATCTCTCACCGATGCCAATTCCTTATCAATGAAGACTCTTCTTCTTGCCTATCGGCGGGACTAATAACTGTCAGCAACCAAAGGAATTATCATGTTGAAGTCTCCCCTTACATCGGTGGAGGTTACCCTTTGTTTTATGGCCTATCGGCCAAACAACAACTATCGGTGCTTCCAATACAACTCACCCCAACACCCCTTTTCACACCGATGGGTATTCGCTTATGTGCCCAGGGTAAAGTCTATCGGCAGCCACTTAAAACTCTCACTGATCACCCTTGTCGCTCCAATATGCTAACCACAAATCTCATCATCGGCCAGACTTTGTTTGTCGGTGCACCTTCTCCCTTTGTTCACCGATAACCTACCTCACCTTGATGACTTCCTTCCTCCGCAACTGTCGGTGCTTAGTGATGAAACTCATGCCGATATCGTCGGTCACTCTGATGTGCTCATTCCAAACTCCTTGTCGGCTAGACCTTTGCCCATCGGTGAAACTTTTCACTTGCTTGCTGACGTCGATTCTTATGCCGATATCCCTCGTCAGTGACACTTGCAACGATCACCCCGACATACACTCTCGGTGAGACTTGCACCGTCGGGCTAGCTCAATGTCTTCTCGCCGATATCAATGTTCACGTTGATGGATTTTTTTGCACCTTTGACTCTATTTTGAGCTCTGTACACCTGTGAAAGCTCCAAAAGCATGACAATGTAAAACCCTAGCAACTTCGCCAGTTCTCACCAAAACTTAGGATCGATACGATCTACTGCATTCACAGATTCGATCTATAATCTCATCCTTCGAACCCTAGCACATGAGGATGCTAGGAACGATCACTACATGCAACACTTCGATCCTGAAACATGAAATAGAGAAACAGAACAAACAAAAAGGAAGCCTAATCTAATATACAGATCCATTCCACCGATTCTACGAATCATCCGGTGGAATGGATAAATGGATCCCTCTTGCCTACAAGTGGGAAGAACGATTACATAGATGGAGTTCAAATCAAATGATTAACACTAATGGGATCTTCTCTTATTCAAATATCAGAAAATGCATACAACCATTCAGTCTCAGTGTATCACAGTGCTCTGTTAAATCTCCACAATACCTCTATCTACTCTGAACTAAAACCAACAGATCTAGGGCATAAATAACAAATCTTCGTGAGTACTACCAACTTGATTCCCAGTGGCTGGGAGACTTCCAAGCGGCTGGGAGGATAGTTAATAACAACTTCTAACAGACTGCACATAAACCTAGACCGATCTAAAACATATGCATTGGTCCAATGGACCTTATTACATCATGAAGTCAACATACTATAAATAGACTTATGCTCTGTTTTGAAGGGGTGCTCTTGCACCATACTCCCTAGAAGAAGAAATCTCAAGTCCACTTGAGATGAGAGTATGTAGATCTGCACCATGTTTCTGGATCTGCTCTTCAGTCATCCAGACTGCTTTTGAATCAGGTTTTCCCTACCAAGACACCAAATACTCCAAATAGTTTTTGTTCCATGTCTTCTTGATCACTCTTGTGTCCAAAATTTTTTGTAACTGTGGTGAATCATGTTTTGGAATGTCATCAGGTGTTGTATCCTATAGTAGGTCCTGTTCTTCATCTGGATTATGCTTGTATGGAGTTAAATCACATACATTGAATATAGGGGATAAACCAAGATCTGAAGGGAGCTGGATCTCATAAGCATTCTTTCCACACTTTTTCAAAATCTGACATGGTCCAATCTTCCTCTACATGAGTTTAGTAGATTTGCCCTTAGGAAGTCTTTCCTTCTTCAAATGAACCCATACCAAATCTCCAACATCAAACTATACATCTTTCTTCTTTTTATCAACATATGCTTTATACTTCAAGGTAGTTTGCTGTAGCTGGGTCTTTACTTGATCATGAACCTCTTTTATAGCTTCTGCAAAAGCTTCACCATCTGCACTAACAGAATCTCTTGTAGGTAGATCTCTCAATTCCAAAATTCCTCTTGGATGCATACCATACACTATCTGAAAAGGTGATTTCCTTGTACTCTTGTTGACAGTATCATTATAGGAAAATTCGGCCTGAGATAGGATATTATCCCACTTTTCTCCATGCTGTTTTGTCAAACATCTGAGCAAATTCCCTAAGGAACGATTGACTACTTCAGTCTGTCCATTCGTTTGAGGATGATATGTGGATGAGAAAGACAAATTGGTGCCTAGTTTCTTCCACAAAGTCCTCCAAAAGTGACCAATGAATTTCACATCTCTGTCTGATACAATGCTTAGTGGCAATCCATGTATTCTTACTATTTCCTTGAAAAACAAATCTGCAATATATGAAGCATCAACAATGGTTTTGCATGGTAAGAAATGTGCCATTTTGCTAAATCTGTCCACTACAACAAAAACACTGTCAAATCCTTTCCTTGTCCTTGGTAAACCCAAGACAAAATCCATACTTATGCTTTCCCACGGTCTAGAAGGAATGGGTAAAGGCTGATATAAACTTGCATTAGTTGATCTCCCTTTTGCTTTCTGACATATCACACATGTCTCTACAAATTTTTTGACATCTGATTGTAACTTAGGCCAATAGTAATGTCTTCTAACAAGTTCAAGAGTCTTATCTAAACCAAAATGACCTGCCATAGCTCCACAATGTTTCTCTTTAATGATGTTCAACCTCATAGAACACCTTGGAATACACAACTGTGCACCTTTGAACAGCAATCCATCCTGGATTAGAAATTCAGAGAACTCAGCATGATATTTATCTCCAAAAGAAGTACATACCTGATATATCTCTCCAAAATCTTCATCATCAGCGTACATGGTCTTCAATGAATCAATTCCAACACTTTCTAATTGAATCTGGTTGACTGTTAGAGCTCTCCTGCTCAAGGCATCTGCTACCTTATTCTTGACTCCTTTCTTATGCTTCAATGTGAAAGTAAAAGCTTGTAAAGTTTCTACCCATTTCATATGCCTGTGATTCAGTTTTTCCTAGTTGTTTATGAAACTCAGAGCCTGATTATCTATGAATACTATGAATTCTTTTGGCATCAAGTAATGCCTCCATTTCTTGAGTGACTAGACTAAAGCATACATTTCCAAATCATATGAGGAACACCTCTTTTTAGCATCATTGAGCTTCTCACAAAAAAATGTAATTGGCCTACCTTCTTGACTGAGTACTGCTCTAATGGCCATGTGACTAGCATCACATTCTACCTGAAAGATTTTGTTAAAATCTGGAAGTGCAAGGACTGGCTGCTGTGCCACTTTCTTCTTTAATGTTTCAAAGGAATCATCTACTTCCTTAGTCCAATCAAATCTGCACTTTTGTCCTCCTTTTATAGTATCAAGCATGGGTGCACAAATATGACTAAACCCTCTTATAAACTTCCTGTAGAAGGTTGCTAACCCATGGAAACTTCTGACATCATTCATAGTCCTTGGAGTTGGCCAAGACAATATGGTACTTACCTTCTCCTTATCCATTTGCAGCTTTCCTTGTGAAATGACAAAACCCAAATATGTGATCTCCTCTTGCATGAACAAACACTTATCCAAATTTATCATCAGATGCTCTTCATGTAACCTCTTGAGAACCAAATCTATATGTCTGAGATGTTCTTCCTTTGTGTTACTGAAAATCAGAATGTCGTCTAGATATACTATGACAAACTTTCCCATGAATTCTCTCAAGACCTCATTCATCAATCTCATAAAAGTACTAGGTGCATTAGACAAACCAAAAGGCATAACTTTCCACTCATACAACCCTTCATTGGTTTTGAATAATGTTTTCCATTCATCTCTTGGCCTGATTCTGATCTGATGATAACCACTCTTCAAATCTATTTTTGTAAAATACTTAGCACCTCCCAAACAGTCAAGTAAATCCTCTATCCTAGGTTTTGGAAACCTGTACCTGATTGTGATCTTATTAATAGCCCTAGAATCTGTGCAAAGCCTCCAAGTGCCTTCTTTCTTTGGTGCTAGTACAACTGGTACTGCACATGGGCTTAAACTTTTACCAATCAGACATGTGTCTAACAATTCCTCAATTTGTCTTGCTACTTCTGCATTTTGTTCTAGAGTTAGCTTATATGCTGCTTTGTTTGGAAGTGTAGATCCTGGGATTAGATCTATGCAATGGCTGATATCCCTTATAGGTGGTAGGGATCTTGGCATTCCATCAGAGATGATACCTTTATACTTATCCAATAACTCTTGGATAGCTGGGTCTATGAATCTCTACTTCTTCTTTTTCTTGACTTCTTGCTACTGTTCTTTATTCACTGTCAGACATGGAATTAGGGCATATGCAACTACACCTTCTGCTGCTACTTCATTCATGAACTATTTTCCTTCCATCAACATTACCTTCACTTCTTTTCCTTTTGATTTCGCATCCTTCTCTGTCAATGGTAGTAGCTCAGTCACTGTACCATTCTTAGTGATTGTATAGGTGTTTCTAACACCATCATGGCGTGCCTTCAAGTCATACTACCATGGTCTACCAAATAAAAGATTGCAAGCATCCATCTTGGTAATGTCAAACAATAACCTGTCTTTATATGCTCCAATCTGAAATTCTACCCAAGCCTATTCTTCTACAACCATCTGCTGACCTTGGGCAAGCCATGAGACCTTATATGGGGATGGGTGAGGTAATCTTCTAAGCTTAAGATTTGTCACCATTTCATCAGATGCAAAATTTTTAGTAGAACCAGAATCAATTAAAACCTTACATGCCTTACCTCCTGCTTTGCAGATGGTTCTGAAAAGAGACTTTCTTTGTGGGGGTTCTTTGTCAGGTACCTTCATGGTAGTCATTGTTCTTCTCATCATTAGAGATTCTCCACTCTCTGGATATCCATAATTGTCAGGAGCATTCACACTTTGAAAAGTGTTTGAGCTTGTTGCACTTTGACTATCAAGTTCTTGAACCAGATTCGTTCTCCTTTCTCCTATTGAGCTTGTTGCCTTTTCTGGACATTTGCTGGCTATATGGCCTTCTTTATTATAGTTATAACATCTGATAGATCCTCTGCCCTGGGATCTTCCTCTGAAAGGTCTTCTACCTCTGAAGTTTCCTTGTTGATTGTAACTGTCTCTCTAGTTTTGACTGTTATCTACCTTGCTGTTGTCATGACTGGATTCTCCCTGATATCCATGCCCATGTCCTCTGCCTCTGAAAGGACCTCTTCCACCTCTTTGTTGTTTTCCTCTTCCTCTATTGTTCTGTTCTTGTCCTTTATTTAACTTCTCTTCCACTTTCAATGCCAACTGAAAACATTTCTGAATTGTATTTGGATTATGCAGATTCAAATCTTCTTGAATGTTGAACCTCAATCCATTAAGGTATCTGGCTACCTTTTCTTCCTCACTTACTTTTACCTTTGTCTTCACACAAAGTTTCATGAATTCCTCTGTATATAAGCTAACATCTAGCTCCTTCTGCTTCAGGTTTGGCTTCCTCTTGTGTAATTGGATACTGTAATCCAATAGAACATAGGATTCCTTCACTAAAGCCATCATCTTCTTCCATGTAGTGACTCTACGCTTTCCCTCTTGTACTCTGTCATCTTGGACAAAATTCCACCATGTCAATGTAGCTTCTTTCATCTTTGATTAGGCTATCTTCACTCTCTATTGTTCTAGTATCTCCTCTGTCTCAAAGAAATTGTTCAGGGAGTCTATCCACTCCATCACTAAATCAGGATCCATCTTTCTTGTAAACACTGGCAAATCCAGTTTCACATCCATGGTTCTTCTCTCCATGGCTTTGAGGGCATTCAACAGTGGCCTCTGGTCTGCAGGAACGACCTCCTCGTTACACCTAGGGATCTCCTCTTCTTCCCTATCTTCTTCTCTACCAGAACCTACTATGTCCCTCAACTTCTCCAACTCATCCTTCAATTCCTGATTCTAAGCCTTCACAGCCTTGCTCTCGGCAATCTGTTTCTTCACTAGAATTGCCAACTCAGCGTTGGTCATTTTTGTCAAGAACTCTGATGTTCCTTCTTCATCTGACATTCTTTCTATCTTAAATCTTCCCCAAAAGATTCAACCTTTACTTTGATACCACTATGATGCAGAGCATCTAGCAGAAGCTTACAAAACAGGTTGACAACCCTTTAAAACTCACAGAAATAGCTAATACTATTCATATCGGCAAGATACCTCTCTTGTCTTACCGAAATAAGCATCCATTTTACCATCGGCAACACATGTCTCATCGGTCACCCTCAAGATTGTTATACCGATGCCTTCGATCATACCGACACTACACCTATCGGCCAGATCTCTCACCTACACCAATTCCTTATCGATGAAGACTCTTCTTCTCACCTATCGGCGGGACTAATAACTGTCGGCAACCAAAGGAATTATCATGCCGAAGTCTCCCCTTACGCCGATGGAGGTTACCCTTTGTTTTATGGCCTATCAGCCAAACAACAACTATCGGCGCTTCCAATACAACTCACCCCAACACCCCTTTTCACACCGATGGGTATTCGCTTATGTGCCTATCAGCAGGGTAAAGCCTATCGGCAGCCACTTTACAACTCTCATCGATCACCCTTGTCGCTCTGATATGCTAACTGCAAATCTCATCATCGCCCAGACTTTGTTTTTCGGTGCACCTTCTCCCTTTTTTCACCGATAACCTACCTCACCCCAATGACTTCCTTCCTCCGCAACTATCGGTGTGACATATACTGTCGGCGCTTAGTGATGAAACTCATGCCGATATCGTCGGTCACTCTGATGTGCTCATTCCAAACTCCTTGTCAGCCAGACCTTTGCCCGTTGGTGCAACTTTTCACTTGCTCGCGGACATTGATTCTTATGTCGATATCCCTCGTCGGTGACACTTGCAACGATCACCCTGACATACACTCTTAGTGAGACTTACACCGTCGGGCTAGCTCAATGTCTTCTCGCCGATATCAATGTTCACACCGATGGATTTTTTCACGCCTTCGACTCTGTTTTGAGCTCTGTACACCTGCGAAAGCTCCAAAAGCATGACAATGTAAAACCCTAGCAACTTCGTCAGTTCTCACCAAAACTTAGGATTGATACGATCTACTACATTCACAGATTCGATCTATAATCTCATCCTTCGAACCCTAGCACATGAGGATGCTAGGAATGATCACTGCATGCAACACTTCGATCCCAAAACACGAAATAGAGAAACAGAACAAACAAAAAGGAAACCTAATCTAATATATAGATCCATTCCACCGATTCTACGAATCATCCGGTGGAATGGATAAAAGGATCCATCCTACCTGCAAGTGGGAAGAATGATTACACAGATGGAGTTCAAATCAAATGATTAACACTAATGGGATCTTCTCTTATTCAAATATCAGAAAATGCATACAACCATTCAGTCTCATTGTATCACAGTGCTCTATTAAATCTCCACAATACCTCTATCTACTCTGAACTATCCACTATATCTACTTTGAACTAAAACCAACAGATCTAGGGCATAAATAACAAATCTTCGTGAGTACTACCAACTCGATTCCCAGTAGCTGGGAGACTTCCAAGCGGCTGGGAGGACAGTTAATAACAACTTCTAATAGACTACACATAAACCTAGACCAATCTAAAACATATGCATTGGTCCAATGGACCTTATTACATCATGAAGTCAACATACTATAAATAGACTTATGCTCTGTTTTGAAGGGGTGCTCCTACACCACCAGCAGAGGTAGTTAGTGAAGATGTAGAGGGATCGGCTGATGGCCAGTCACTTTGATCATGTCGTGGCTTGGTTTTATTTTAAAAGGGTGGCACGATAGTTCGAACAGATACAAGATGTTCTTGTAGTGCATTCAAGCTACACGTGTACTGTGAGTAGCGTAGTTAGGGTGAATATCGTCTGACGACCGATAGTAGCAGACATACCACTTAGTGATGACAAGAGTCCTAAGGATGCAGAGCTAGTAGTAGATGTAGATGATGTCAGTTGTACCTGAGCATATCAGATTTGGTGGTATACAGCACGACCTGCTCCTATTTTTCCTCCTGGTCACCCTATAGGTGATGCTCGACCTTGGGTCGGTCACGCTAGTGACACTAAGGTAGAGGATTATGTTAGTGATTTTGCGGGATACTAGGATCTCGAGGAGGATGTGGAGGATGAGTCAGAGGGGGTCCCACTATAGTACATCTTTAGAGCAAGACCACAATAGGGCTAGCAGGAGGTAGACACTGATGAGGAGACCAAGTTGAGACCGCGGTCTAGGGATCGTGGTCCTATTCCTACAGGCGATGCGAGACCTAGTCAGAGAGAGCTAGGGGGTGTAATAAGTCTGTGCCCCCAGCCATAGATCAAACTGTAGAGCTCATCACACCTTCAGCGATCTGAAATCCGTCATGGCGAGATGGAGATCCAGGTTAGGTTTGATTCATTATGTTGATGCTTTTGTATATTTAGTGTTTATGATATTTATATGAGATTCTAATATCTATCTTATCCTTTGTTTTGTAGTTGGGACAGACGCTTGGTGAGACTTTGTGAGTCATGTCATAGCAGACATAGTACCTACATATGTCTCAGAGTAGCGATTGCGAGCAGGTTATTCACCATAGTCATCCGCTGGTTGACATGTAGAGATATTTATGCCTTTCATTAGGTACAAGATGACTATAGAGGCTATGCTAGAGCAGTCGACATGAGAGAGAGGAGTTACAACAAAGAGTTGAGCGTGTTGAAGCTGAGCTTAAGGCACAACGAGAGCAGATAGTAGTGGTGCCTACATCGGAGGGAGAGCCAACTGTCAGTGAGTTCTTACTGTGTGAGGTTCAACAGGCGAGAACTGACAGAGACAGGATTCAGGCCAAGAGAGGTTGGTACCAGAGGATGTACTAGGAGGTACATGAGCAGATGATAGAGATGAGGGGCGAGATTAGGGGGTTACGGTCGCGAAGTGTTTCTAGGAGTAAGTCATTCACGATCTGTAGCCACACATGGTCAGGCCTTTGTCACTCACACACCATGAGTGCCTGAGGGTACAAGTGATCGAGGTTTAGCTATGTGATGTATAGATTTTATATACTACGACATCCCATTTTGTCCTGAGGGATAGTCGACTTAGCTATATATTTAAAATTGAGGATATATATACGATGCTTATGTCTTTCCATCTATGTGTAATGGTTTTTGATCTATCACATGTGAGTTTTGTAAAAATGCAACTAGTGATGTTATAATTAATGCTATTGTGATATACTAACAATTCTTAAAAGAACATATAGTAATAAGCACAATGATCAAGCATTTCACACATAATCCTAATTTTAATGCTATATTTAGTTAATACGAAAGTGATCTAAGCAACTAATATTTAAGCAGGATACAACAATGATCAACTGAACAAAGATGTAATGTTAAATGAATTAAGACAAAACAATAATATCTTGTTAAAATTAAAGCTAATATATGTAATAAATTGGCTTAGGAACATTTAACATTATATCTTTAAGCATAAAATCTTTTGAGGTGTGTTGCATTAATAGGTTCCTTAAGCGGCATACCTTGCTCATCAGCTAATTTATACACTCTAGATCCAAAGGCTTCAGTGATTATATACGGTGTTGGTACCCATTTTGGTCTAGATCTGAGCGCAGATGTTGGAGGGTTTTTTCTTTTTGGGCCCTAAGTTTCCTTGTTCATCGCTGTGACTTTCTCTATCGGCGAAACTTCTTTTTGAGTGCTCAGATTATGATTGAACCATCGTTTTGAACCACTGCGTTGAACCCTTTTGGTTCATGGTTCAATGGTTCAAGGCTTTGTGTTTTTGGTTCATCGGAGTGATCGGCATCATCGGCAAGCTATTTTTTGTTCCCTCCGATGTGTTTGGTTTGGTCGATGGAAATGCCATCGGTGTGATATTCATCGTCGGCAGGCTTCATTTGTGTTTGGCCGATGGATGTTATCGGCGTGTGTTGTATTGTCGGCGTGAGTGTTTTGAGTTGTGCCGACGATGGGGGGCTTGGCCGATGGGACCAAGGAGGATGTGTCTATCGGGGTGACAAGTTCTATCGATGTAGGCATTTTGTTGTTCGCCGATGGCTTTGGTCATACCGACAGGCGAGGAATGTGGAGTCTTCATCGGTGAGAGTTTGGTCCATCGGCTGGGGAGCTTTGGGTTTGGCCGATAGTGTTGATATCACCGATGGAGGGATTTGGAATGAGCATCGGTGTGACTTTGTGCGATTGGCCGAAGAGTTTTTGACTTGCCCGATGGTGTGTGTCACACCGATGGAAGGAGGAGGCCAGGGTCCATCGGCGTGAGTTGTGTTGTCGGCAAGCGTGATTTTTTGTTGTGCCGATGGTCTGTCTCTGGCCGACAAGGGTGTGTTTTGATGGCCATCGGAGAGACTTGGTAGATCGGGTGAGCTGTGGAATGCTTGGCCGATGGTCTATATCTTGGCGACAAGTGTGTTTTGCTTGGTCATCGGGGAGAGTTGGTCTATCGGCCAGGGAAGCTTTTGGCTAGTCCGATGGTAGTAGTCTAGCCGACAGGGAATTGCAATAGGCATCGGAGAGACTATTGATGTCGGCAGGAGGATTTGGGAGTGTGCCGATGGCTCGGGTCTTGGCGATAGGCTTTGGACAAAGGCTTATGCGTTGAGCGCGGCAAAAGCGCTCGACATTTGTTATACATGCGGCCATGTTTTTAAAATGATAAAGTTGTCTCCGCTGCACCAATGTGGGATTAATCTCCCTACATTTTTTAAACCTGTGGTAAACACATTTTGGCGGGAATTTCTTTTTTGAAGTGCTGCGATGGTTTTCAAGTGGCCGCGGGTGGTTGAGCCATCAATGGCGACTGTAGCAGGGGCATGGGTGAGTTGTTGAACAATCATGTACCTGATTTTTGGCATGAGGACTTCCAGATGGTGGCACAGGGCTCGAGGCCACCATTGTCTACTTTCTGTCTCTGCAGCAATAAATTTTGAGCGCCATTCCTTTGAAGGATCTGTATCTGGCAGATTTTTGTAAAAGCCATGTAATTAATTGCTATGGGTACACTTTCTAGCTGATATAGGCAGACTGTGTTACCATTGTTTAGGTGGTTGAAAGTTGAACATTTGGCTCTGTAATACAATACAGCTGATTTGGTTGCTCTGTGCAGCAAAACTTGCGAGTTTATGTATCTCCTATTGTACGTTTGTGCATGAATCCACTGATTTCATGGTCAATTTTATATGAATAATGCTATGTTTGCATGTGTTATGCTAATTCTGTCTCCAATTTTGCATGTATCTTTCTTTTGAGTCTAGGTATTCAAGGAATGTCTAAGATTCTAGAACATAGAATTCCTGTGTTGAATGTCTGATCTTTTAACTTCTGCTCAAGGGGTAGATTAAACTATTTTCAGATTGAACATTGGGAAGGGTATACTGTAATAGGGATGCCATAAGTATAGATAGCTTAACACTTTATATTGAGAGATATCTATAAGGCAGGTATCATATGTGTCCCCCTGAAATCCAGTTTTAGTTGTTCATGCATATCATTCACAAGTGTATGTCTACTGACTCCAGGCCCTGGATAGGCACCAATCTTGCTTTGTGTTTGTGTTACAACCATGTCCAGCTTTGCATCCAAACTTAAAATCAAAATCAAACTCTAAAACAACCATTAGGACAGTAGAATTAGTTTTAGGATCCAAGTCCTTTGTCTACAACTGCAAATAGGCCCAAAGCTAGCCCCTTTGCTCTTATCTTACAGTTTTGGTCTACTTACAGGAGGACTTATCTGCTTTCTGTCAGCATCCTAGCCTTGTATGTATATCCTCATGGATGTTGAGTAGGGAATACCCCCTAGGTTTTGCAGAGCCTGAAGAAGAATAGGAGATAAAATATAGAGTCTATCTCCTACACTGTTGGCCCCTGGCCCAGAGATCCTGTTGATCATTGATGGCTACCTTGTAGGGAAATCTGGGAATAAGCATCCAGTCTGGGAAAAAACCAACATACGGTCCAAGCTAATTGGGGTTTAACTTACCTTTTTCTCTAGGCGGTGCATTTATATTGCCCTGATTTTTGTAGAGAACCAAATCCTCAATGTCGAATGATTGATGTATAACATGTGCATTGTAGGATCATTGTATACCTTTTTGATAAGCTTTGAGGTGCTCAAGAGCATTAGTTCATCTTTCATCAAGCATCTCAAGTTCTTGTAATCTTTTCTCACATTCCATGTCATCATCCATGATGTCTCTTAGGGAAATTCTTAGGGAAGGAATTTCTCATTCTAATGGCATTATCGCGTCTGCGCCATAAACAAGATTGTACGGTGTATTACCAGTAGGCATTCAAATGCTTGTTCTATAAGCCCATAATGCATAGGATAATTAAGTATGCCAATCATTTTGATGTTTATTAATAGTTTTTTGTAAAATATGTCTAATAACTTTGTTTGAAGCTTCTGCTTGGCCATTTGATTGAGGATAATAAGGCGTAGAGAAGAGGTGTTGTATATGATATTTTTCAAGGAACTTTTTCACATCCTTATTCTTAAATGGTGTACCATTGTCCGAAATAAGGGAGGAAGGTATTCCAAATCAAGAAATAATGTTGTCTTGTATAAATCGACAAATTACATTGGCAGTCGTGGATCACAAGGGGATTGCTTCGACCCACTTTGTGAAGTAGTCAGTGGCAATAATGATAAACGTATGTCCTTGAGAAGAGGGTGGGGAAAATTTTCCAATTAGATCCAAGCCCCAAATAGAGAATGGCCACGGTGACACCTGGGCACGAAGCTCTTGAGCAGGAGCATGGATTAGGTGTTTATGTTGTTGGCATTGCAGGCATCTTTTGACGTAAGCAAAGGAGTCTTGTTCCATATGCTGCCAATAGTAGCCCATTTGTAACAATGTTTGTACCAATGATTTTCCTCCAAAATGCCCTCCACAGACACTAAAGTGAGCTTCTTCTAAAGCTATTGGAATCTTTGAATTACTTGAACATCAGAGTAAAACACCATTGTAACTTCGTCTATATAAGACATTTGATAGTATAATGTATCGCATTGCTAGTTTGCGTAAGCGGATTCGGGCATTCTTAGATGTTGAATTAGGAATAGCTCCATTGCGCAAATAATTGAATATATAGGAGAACCATTCATCAGTTTATGTATTACCACTAAGTTCCACATTCGCAACTATACGATCTTCAATTGTCGGTGTTTTAATATTATGAACAATGAAAGTAAATTCCTTAGGAGAACCATTAGGGGATATAAGGGAAGTTACACTTGCCATTGCATCCACATGCCGATTATCTTTCCTAGGAATAGTGTTGATTGAATATGATGTGAATTGTTTTAAGAGAGATAGTGCATGCTCATGGTACTGAGATAGTTTATCATGCTTAGCTTGATATAATCTAGTTATTTGTTTTACAATTAGCTAAGAATCATCATATATTGTAATGTGTTTAACATTAAGAGCCACAACAACATGAAGTCCTACGATGAGAGATTCGTATTCAGCTATATTGTTTGTGCATGAGAAGTCTAAGCGGTAAGAGAAGGGAATTGACTTACCTATGGGGGGTATCAATATAACACCAGCCCCAGAGCTAGTTCGACATCTTGATCCGTCAAAGTATAATTCCCATTTTTCATCTTTAGAGATTGCTAAAATTTGGTCCTCAGGAAATACATCCTGATGCTGTGTAGAAAAAGGTGAAGGAGCTTCAGCTAATGCTTGTCCTTTAATCACTTTTTGGGAAATGAACTAATGATAAAATTCTGTTAATAACATAACCCATTTAGCGAGACAACCTGATAAATCTATTTTTGCAAAGAGATGTTTTAGAGGGTCAAATTTTACCATCACATGTATGTATTTCAGCATTTAAGAGGTAATGTCTAAGCTTTTGAGTTGCAAACACTAAAGCTAAGCAATTCTTTTCGATAACAGTGTATCACACTTCATAATCAAGCAAAGTTTGACTGATGTAATAGACAACGCATTCTTTGCCTTCAGCATTATGTTGTGCTAACAATGCTGCTAGGACATTGTTATATGTTGAAATGTATAGCAAAAATTGTTTATCAAGGACAACGGGTTGCAAAATAAGCGAATTAGCTAAGTAGTCCTTTAAGTCTTTGAAAGCTTTTTGACGTTCAAAATTCCATTGAAATTTAGAATCCTTCTTCAATAGTTGCGTAAAGGGTTGAGTCCTATCCACGAGTTGTGAAACAAATCAGCGGATGGCCTGTATCTTTCCCTGCAAACTACGAAGTTGAGATATGTTTTTAGGTATTGGCATATTAACAATTGCATCTATCTTTTTCATATCTACTTCAATACCACGTTTTGAAACAATGAATCCTAGTAGCTTTCCACTGTCCACATTGAAACACACTTACGGGGATTTAATCGCATGTTATATTTCTTTATGCACTCAAATATTTCTCAAATATTTGTAGCGTGATCCTTATGGTAAATAGACTTCACCAAGATGTTGTCGACATAATCTTCTAAAATATTATGCATATAATCATGAAATATAAGAGTCATTGCACGTTGGTAAGTATTTCCTACATTCTTAAGTCCAAATGACATGACTATCCAACAAAATGTACCCCAAGGTGTTATGAAAGTTGTTTTATACTAGTCTTGAGGATTTATTGGAATTTGATTATATCCTAAAAAACCATCCATGAAAGAGAGCAATTCATGGCCAACTATGGAATTGACAATCATATCAATATTAGGGAGTGGAAAATCATCTTTCAAAGATGCTATATTCAAATCTTAGAAATTTGTACACATTCTTATGTGACCATCGAGTTTAGTGATGACAACGATATTCGAAATCCAAGGTGAATAATCAATAGGTTGGATGAAACCAGCTCGTAGGAGCTTTTCAATCTTAGTTTTAACAAGCAGTGCAATCTTAGGATTCATCTTACAAATCTTTTATTTAAATGGTTTAACATTTGGTTTCAACACAATATTATGTGTTACAATATGAGAATTGATACTAGGCATGTTAGAATAGTCCCAAGCAAACAATTTCAAGAATTCATGCAATAACTTAGTTATCTCTTCTTTTTCTTCCACATGTAAATAATCACCAATAGGGATAACTTTTTCAGTGTTATCTTTATCCATAATAACATCAACAGTATTTTCATTAAGGGGAGTATTGTGGTCTAGGGGATTATATGATTGTAGTTGTTCTTCAAATTCTCCATTGGACTTTACAGTAGCATTTATTGTGCTAGTAGTTTTTTTCAAAATATGCATCGTTGTTTAAATAATAAGGTAGGCTACGTTTATGATGATAATGAGGAATATTGTCATAAGCGCCCAAGAATTCTATTATCACTTCATCTATTGAGAATACATCCAATGAAAGTGGTTCTGGAGGACAATTAGTGTTGATATTGTATTCACATTAAGAGTAGGGTGTTTATAGGCTTTGGATTCCTTGAAAGGATTATATCCAATTCCATTTGAGCAATGTTGTGAAGTAGATTCTATAGGGACTTTGATTCCTCGTTGATTTATACCACAACCGTTACCCACATAATCACAATCTTTATAAAGGATTCAAAATCCTCGACCATAAAGAGAAACCATTTCCTTGGAAGAAGGTGGAGCTTCATAAGTTTCATAATCAGTTGTATAAGTAAAGGTATTATCTGAATTTGTCATCAAAGAAGGTTTATGTTTATCATTCGAAGCATGCGATGTGATTGATGCAATATTTGATGTTTTGGGGATGGTGTTTTTAAGTTTGTATTCTCCTACAAAAGAAGGTGTCAAATCTAACGAACCCTAGTCATCGCCAACAAATGCATTCGATTGTTTAGACTCTTGCGTAACATTTTCGGAAGCAAGAGAAGTTGATATGTCAACTTTTAGATTGTTTAGACTCTTAGGACAAACAACATGCTTATGAGCTTCTATTTGCAAGCAATTATCAGGGTCAGGATCAGCATGGATAGTGTGTAGCTTATCTTTGACTATAAACTTAATTGAACAATGTAAAGTAGAAGGAACTACTTCTAGTGCATGTATCCATCGTCTACCAAGAATCATGTTGTAAGATAGAGAGCAAGGCATGACATGAATCAGGGTAGATACAATCACAGGTCCAATTTGTATAGGTAAAGTTATAGTGCCCACAGATTGTCATCCAACATTGTCAAAACCATTGATACTTAATGTTTCTGGTTTGGTGGCAGATGTATCAACTTTAACCTTATGTAATAGGTTAATGCCACACACATTAAGAGCTGATCCATTATCAATCATGACTCTCTTAACCAATGTTTTGTTGATTGTAATACAGATAATCAAAGGATTATACTGATTCTGAACTTTAAGAGATGGCAATTCATGTTGTTGAAATAGAATATCTGTTTTTGTTGCATGCATACAATCTAATAGAGCTATGACATCATTTGGTTTAACAACAGGTGGGACAATCACCTTTTGTAAAGCTTCTTGGAGCATTCCATGGTAAGTAGGTGAAGTTTGTATAAGTTCCCAAAGATATATCTTTGCAGAAGTAGCACAAAGCTACTCTACAAGATCATAATCTTTACCACCTTTATATGTTAAATGAGGTGCTTGAGGAAGCATAGGTTGATAAATTGGTAAAGATATCAGAATACTCGGTTGTTGTGTGCTTTGTTTATTGTTCTGAGTGTTATATGCATGCGCAACCACATTATGATTATTTTGTTGTAGTTTTTTTTTCACTATTTGTTTAGCATAATCATAAATGTGATTAGGAGGTTGAGAAGAAGGTGGAAAACCCTTAACAGTGAGCACTAGTTTAGGGGATGGTTGAACCACATTTGAACATAAAGTGACCACACATTTTGGTTTTTCAAGCTCTTATTTAGGTTTAGGAACATAAATTACATTTACAAATCTTTGAAATAATGATGACTTAGAGGCCCTAGTGGAATGTTCAATCGAGATAAAGTTCTCAAGGGCTTCATCTAACATATTGAAGTCATCGCAACTAAATGACTAATCATAAGCATGAAAATCTTGCAAAAATAATCTGACATTTTAGCATGCTCTTTTAACCCAAGATTTAAATGCACAGTTATGGCCTATGAAAATGAAATACTATGCAAAGCAATAAATGATAATTTTCAACTCTTTTTGTGAAGAGATAAAGGATATGATTCACAATTCAATACATGCAATTTTACTAGAGAGGTTTTTCAATCCAATTATGCTCTAGGACAACAAATTAGTTCAAATCTAAAGTTTAAAAGGATGCAAATTCTTTAAAGCTCGAGCTCACCAAAATGTTTAGGGTAAAATTGTAGATTTGCCTTAATAGGATTAGGTTCTACTCTTTCACCATGCTAAACATTGGGAGGACAAGGATTGAGCTTAAGATCAAGCTACTAATCACTTTGTCTATCCATTATGCTCACTGGGTCTGATTTCAAGAACCGAATTAAGGTTTTATTAATTGCTTTATTCATTAACCAAGTAAAACCCTAATTATGCCTTAAAATAAAGAATTTCAAAATCTAATAATGAAATAGGCAAAACAAACCACAGAAATGCAGAGATAGGGTCTCAGAGACTATGCACCTGGAATTTGAGCACCAACTAGACTAGGGCACCCTCTCTTTAGTCCTGCAAATTCCTGTAACTAAAAATCCTCTACACAGACTGATTGATACTCCCAAATGGCTCCCAGATCTCAGAAATCTTCCCCAGTTGGACTAGGGCACCCGCTTATTAGTCCTACAAGTGTCAGAATCTAGAAATCCAAAAGTCTGTGACAAATGTACCCACAATACCCTCCTTTTTGTGGCTTCTTTTTGCCGAAACATGCAAAACATGATCTGCACCTACAAAAGAAGGAGAAAGATGTTGTGGCTATATAGGAGCTTGCTTTAGTCAAGCCCCATCTTTAGTATTTCTACCTCAATGATAGCTAGGGATAAAGATTTGCAGAGGTGTGTGCAAACCTAACAATGTTTATGTAGAAATATCAAACCCTAGATGTCTCAATCAAGGGAAGATCAACAACTTGCTTTGAATAAATAAACACATACAACTTCACCTCAAGGAGATGGAAACAAATGAAGACTTGCATGAACAAGAAGGAGAATCAACAATGTCCGTAGAAGATCTCCAAGCTCAATGTTAGAGGCTTCAACCCTTCTCTCGATCATGCAAAAGGTGTACAAACCCTAGGAAGAGAAAGATAGTTTCAAGATCTTGATTCCTAATCTCCATCCATTGTCTCCATGATAGAAAATTCAAAATACTTTCAAGAGCTTCAACAAGTTACTAATCTTCAATGGCAACTATAGCAGAGTTTTGGCATCAAGCTTGCATAAGAATTGTGTGTGATAAAATGATTTTCAAATGTCTTTTTATATCTAGCTTTAGGGAAATTCAAATTTTGAAATAACGTCTTGATATCGCGCAAAAACTAAGAATTTGAAAACGGAATCCTGAGGCATATGGCGGGAGCCGACACCCTACCAAAATTCAAAATCCCAGGAAATAGGGGAGGACTAGGGCATGGATGCCTGAGTCTAGACCCCCATTTCCCAATTAGATCTGCTTTTTGGGGGTCCTAGGGACCTATAATTCAAATCCCCTTTTTGGGTTCTACCAAAAGGTTACCTCAAAAAGTGAACATTTTGCAACTAGACTTAGTCAATCAAGGTTTTGGGATGGTCAGAAAGAGAAAGGTTGAGAGGTCACCCAAAGCGAGGAGCTAAACTAAAGGAAATTGTACACACCATATATGAGGTCAATTTCTGACGTTACATCATTGTGGTAGGCTTATGATAAGCTCAACCATGACTTCCACTCACTCCACTCTTTGTGGATAGTGGTACAGTTGGCAACAAGAAAAAAAGAACTTAAGATTTAAAGAGGTACTCGATTCCACCATAAGTGGATAAATATTTATAGGATCCACATAATGTCATTTACATCTAAATGATATTATAAGGATTATTAAAATAATCTAAGATATCACCAAATTACATTATCAATGTTAGGGTCGTAACATTAATATGCAAATATGGAGTCAAGTCTCACTCCCCCACTTTGCTATATTAGACTATATTTAAAATAATTAAATGATATTCACAAAATTTTATATAGAAATAGATAAGTAAACAAAGGAAAACTCAGACATCCAACCAAGATTGCTATCGACTATATGAATGTCCTGAGAACATTGTTTAGTTGAATTGACATAGATGACTTCGAGAGATCTATTAAATCAACTTATTGACAAAAGTTGAATTGAAATCGACTTAACAAGGAAAAATACTTATACTCGCCCTATCTTGCATGGGCTCACGAAAGATCAATTTCGATACTCAGATGGCAATCTAACTTTTTTCCAACATCTATTTCCTTCTCCCAGGTGATACTCTCCTTCCATCCTTGAAGGAAGATTCTTATCTTGGTTACACTTACAACCATATAACCATGATTAGTGTATCATCATTTAATTCATAAAACATTGTGATAAAATAATCTTAACATGTAATCTCATGTCTAATCTAGACATCAATCAATATCCACATAATCAATGATTCTACTTGATATTTTCCACAAACATCAAATCATTAATCTAAGATTAATTATCTTGTTTGCCACATAAAAGTAGGATTAAGCTTAATCAAAAGTTGGGGATGTAGCAATACTGCTAGTGAGAATCAACATCAAATTAAAAAAAATTGTAAAATTTGATGTGCCACAGTGAGTGCTTTTCTCTCGAATGTGAACCCTCCCCATGAAAAAGGTAAGGAAGGAAATATTCTCTTCTTTTGCTAACTAACAAAGTACAGTTGATCTATACTATCCATCTACCATATGTATTCCAATGCAAAAACCCTCTTTGTCACATGCATTGAAAGTTTGTGGGACTCTACTCCTGATCCATAAAATCTTAGCACAATATATTCTTCCATGAAGTATTAGTTAGCCAATTGTATTTTTGTTCCTAGTTGAATGTAATCTCTACAAGTCTCAGGCAATATAGGCATTGAAGTACTTGTAATTACATAATATAATGGAGCCAAAAAGTAGTCCACAAAATGATTGTAGTTCCTTCGAGCATCATGCATCCTTATCTTATGGGTCCAATCATGTAGTGGAAGTGCTCTTTTCAGCTCATCATTTATGAAGGGTTGAATCTAAAGCTTGTTGGCCACAAATGTTCCACTAAACTGCACTAGAAATAAATTGCACAAGTAGGTTATGAACCTAAAGGTCTTAGTGTTGGAACTGGAAGTGGAACCTCCTTTAATCATTAAAAATTGTTTATGCATTCTGCAATGTGCTCTACAAATCTGTATTTAACAAGGGGATTAACAAAATGGATATTGTATACCATTTCAAGGAGGCTTGCATCCACTTGCCTATTACTATCCAATCCAAGGCAAAATGCTAGCATGGAAATAGTTTCATGAACCCATGGTTTAAAAATTTCAATTTGATAAGGAGGCTTGTGATTCTCTTTGAGTACAAAACCATCCATTATTATTTTTTCTGAGAAAATAAACTTTGGAATTTAGACTAATTGCTTCATAATCACTAGCTAACTTTTCTAGGTCAATGTGGACATTTGTAAAATATTTAGATACAAACCCCAATAGTCTGCTAATTTTTGTTGCAGTAATGGTTAAGATTTCATTCTGGTATTAACAATTTCTTTTATATTTTCATCATAATTCTAGGCACAGAACATGATAAATTCTGGGCAAGGGAAAACATCAGGGAGCATTAGGAATCCCAATCCAACCACTCATGGTGCAATGAAACTATTAATTGGTAATGGTTTTCCTAGGTTAGATTGCATTTGCATTCCATCCTTAGAATTATTCTCACATGAAAATCTAAGTTCTGAGGTAAGCCTACAAAAGATTACAAGATCATAAATGTCATGGTATTCATCAGTGAAACCTGGGGTTTTAAGTAGTCCAACGTAGTTTATTTTATGTATTTCTTTGCCTTTCCCAATCAGTGGTGTGGTAGTGGTGGTAGACATTATTGTAAACCCTCAACCCTAAACTCTAAGATTGAAAAACTTTAAATTGAAGGCCTATAAATTAATTTGAAGGAATGTAGTACTTTTGTATTTTACATGACACATACCCAAAATTTGAAAAGATGAATACAGAGACTAGCATGAATTGACATTGTTGAATTCTAGAATCTCCCTAGTGCACTACAATCTCCCTAACCCTCTCGCTTCCAAAATCTCACTTAGCAATTGCAACTTCAATTGCCTGTGTACAATACTACGATTTAACTTCTTAATTTTCTTCTTATTCTCAAACAAGTGCCAACTGCCAAGTAATAATAAAGAGAGTGGAACATGTTACATTGGAAGTTTGTACTCCCACTTCAAACAAAATTTAAGGATGTCCAGGGCCTACAAGTTTGCAGCCTCAATTAATTCAGCATGTACGTCAAGCTGTGGCATTGAAAACATATTATAAAATCTCAATCGCTGATCTTTGTAAATCTAATGGCTCTAGGTTGATTCCAGAGGTTTGAGTTTGCAAGTCTAGCACTCCAGATATTTCATTCCATAATCCAACTACAACTGTCCATTGAATGTTCATCAAATGGTGAAACATCACATGGAAGTACCACGTGTGTCCTTTCATCGTGTTTCTTCCATCAGCTTCAAAGACTCCCTTTATATGAAGTCAGGCCCACTTTGATGACTCATACAATAATAGTAATGGTGAAAAATTAATAATAATAAGTTAATTAATAAGAATATGTTAATTAATAATCATTCACTCATTGAGTCATTGACACTTGTCTCTATTCCAGAGACTTTATGTATAATATTGGGTGCTTTAAGACTTTCACTCAGAATTGAACATATGTCATTGGTCTACAATAATCTTGTTGGTTCCCCAAACTGTACCCCACTAGTCTTTAAAGTATCTTTAGATTTATGATTAAGACTAGATGGAAGTTGGCCAATGAATAGGAGACAAGTGATTACAACTATTTCTCCTTTGCACTTCAGACTTTGTAATGCCTAGGTGGGTACCCCACTGACACTGTACCTAGATGATAAACATATTAATTTCACATCATTCAATAGATTTTGTAATTCACACTTATTATATAAAGAAAACAAAGATTGGTTAAACCCGTCAAGATTATTTCCTTATAAACTCTAAAACTCAGTGTGAAGATAATAAATATTATCAATAATTTATCTTATAATGTGGATTTGTCATTTTAAAGTATATATATGTGGTTGGGGGACAAATTAGATCTAAGATTAGTCCCTGTCCTGGGAAAAACATAGTCGACACAGTGTACAAGGCTCTATAATGATATTCACTGGAAACTGATAATCAATTTACCTTTAAAAGATATTAATGTCTCAACATTGACATTGACCTAATAATGGCAAATAATATGCATCTGGTACTTAGTTATCCATTCATTTGTAAGTAACATTACTATTCTATGTAAGAGAATTATTTTGTTCCTTGATAAGAAACTAATACACAACAAATGTGCCATGAGAGAAATAAGGATTTCTTGATTATTAATTCTCAAATACAATTTACAAAATGAACTGGAGATGAGATACATGAAACTTGCATTCTATTATTATACTTAGTCCTAGAAAATACATCACACCAGACTCCTATATACTGAACCTATCTGATATTTTTCAGAATCAAACCATAGAAAGAAAATTAACACATCCCAAATAGTTTCCAACCCCTCTTTAAAATGAAGCACACCCCTTTTATAAAATAAGAGAGTTTTTTATAATCCACCAATGACTGACACGTGCTTATACCATATTTGTCTTTGAGAAAACAAACCATGTGAGCAGTTGGAATAGCTATAAGGTAGTTTTCAAAACTGCAACCCACTTCTTATTATCATGATGACAGGGCTTGGATAGTTGAGCATTTGGGGACCACCCAAGTCTCAGATTCTTCACTCACTAAAGCTAAGTTGGCAACTACTGCTTGCTGAGAAGGTTGGGGTGAATAAGTAGAAAGGTGTTGACTACCTATCTTCTTTGACTTTGTCAATAAGAATTGGCCATTGGAAATTAGCAGCTTCCCTCATCTCAAATTGAGCAAATGCGGGCAGTTGTAGAGGCCTAGCAATGAAGCCGAGGCTGCTCCAGGTCCTGGTCATCTGAGGAGGAGGGTGAAGAAGCAAGAAGGCTGCCATAACAAATTGAACTCCCTGTCTGTAATTACCAAACTTTTCTCCTCACAACCAACATGGATAGAAGAATATAGAAACCTACTTTTTGAATCCGCCCAAGCCTAAAAAAGGCTCCTCTATTTCTCTACTTCTAAAATTGCACAATTGGAGCCGATAGAAAGCTAAAAATCCATTGACAGACATGGACACCATTTTAAAATGGAGAAAAGGATCAAATACTGCAATAGACTAAAACTGAAGATATATGCCTTAGTGAACACATGATCTCATTTTATAACAAAAATGGTGAAACATTTACCTCAAGCTCAGTTTCCTATCCTCTGCATTGTTAGATTCCCAAAATCATCTGTAGGAAAACTTCTACAAGAGAGAGTTGCAAGAAAATATTGCAAAAGCCAAATGCATGAATTAGTGCTTCACATTCCCCTTGCATTATTCAGATATAAATACAAAGGATATACACAACCATTGTCCAAGAATAGACAAAGTGGGGAAAGAAAGCATAAAGAAAGCATGTGACACATGTCACAATGCTTTCAAGAGAAAAGAAAGCCTATGATACATGTCATGAGGCTCAAAATAGAAAAAGAATCTCCCTAATTAACTTATGTAAAAGTGAAAATATGATTTTTCACCAACACCCCCATAAGTGCAACTTAGGGAGATTACACAAGCTAAAAAGAAAGAAAGAAAGATGGGTCCTGGCCACAAAGCCATGTTAGGTACCCATGAACAACAAGGCTCTCTCATAAGGTGGATAAAAGGAGAAAAACCCAGTGGGAGAAAACTCCTCTCCAAAAGAGAGAAAAAACAAAAAGAAAGTACAAGAACATGTGATGGAAGGACACTAAGACCCCCCATGGAATGAATCCATCACAAGAGTACAATCATGAGTGTCCCCCTTAAGAGAGAGCCAATAGAGAATATGAATCCCCTCCAAGAAGAAGCTCCAGAACCAATGAAGAGATCTTGAAGACAGAATCCAATCCACTGCCTACAAACAACATTTCTCCCTTTCGAAAGAAACAAATCCACTGGTGAATGTAGAAGCCATTCCCACATCTTAGATGAATAGGGATTCCATATTGAAACATGTGCCTTTGAATGCAACTCAAGTGACCTCATACTGGGAAAATATGTCTTCTCCAAAACAGAAACTGTCTGCCCAATTCTAGAGAAGAAGAACCAGGAGAGGATATGATCTAAACTACATCTGGAAACATAGAAAATGAAGGTGGTGATGTAAATCCACCTAAGATAGCATTAAACAAAAGAGATAAACCCTTAAATGTGTCCTCCAAATCAACAATGTGAGACTCCACAAACAAGGATGATATGTCTGCAAGATAGGAATCCCAATGAGGTGGATCTGAAAGACTGATATTGACCTACTACACAGAATTACTAGAAGCCAATGATGATGCAACATTGAATTCTAAAGTAGTAACAGGTGATGAAGAAGATGTGATCTCAATAGGAGGAGAAGAGGGAGCAAAAGAGGTCTCTGTCTCTGAACATTCAAGACATGCCATATACTCAAGCTCCTCTAAAGTATCATCATCATAAGGAATATTATTTGCATCATCAAGTGGAATGAGACAATCTACTATAGGATCATTTGGAAATGGTGAGACATGAGGGTCTCCATACAACTCCCAAATTTTTGTCCAAAGTGTGTGTGGGCTCTCATAGATGGGAAGATCACACGCAATGTTATAATCAACAGTGGGACAAATTAAACCTACAACATGATCTTGATTGTTACCCCAAACAGATTTCTTCATAGGTGTCTCTGGTTCAGGTATGAGCCCATAAAGATGAGGCAAAAGATGCAGCCACCTGAGATGTGTCAGGATGCCTCTTTGCCAAGACTCATAACTGTCCTTAGTCAGATTGACCACATAAGGATGAGTGGCAAAACCCATGATAACTCCTCAAAATGATAGAGATCAAAACATGCAAATAGATTTATGTTGATAATAAAAGCCTATCAAAGAAAACATAACCTTTCTAGGAGGCAACATGTCTAGGTTATCTAACAGAAGCCATAAAATTGACAAACTGAATAAAAGATACTTGGTACTAAATCTAAAAAAGATATATATAGATGGCTGTGTAGAGCTTGCTAATACCTTTCCAACGCCTATTCATTTTTGAAAAATAGAGATTCTGGGCACAAGAACGAAGCTTGGAAGCCAAAAATGATGCTTTGACTTCAAACAGAAAAAATAGGTTTCAAACAGAAAAATCTAGAAAAAAGACTAGTATTACTAGATAGTGCTCAGAACTAGCTTTCTAATACTTTTTTGTTTGCCAATTTTTGAGTCTGTATGCTCAAGTTATGGCCTCTGGAAGAAAACTTCCTTTTAAGGCCTACACATGAACATGACATGAAAATTGACGTAGATTCAGAGATTGAGTGACACGGAAATCAAGGCATATTCAAAGATTGAGCAGCATGGAAATTGAGGCAAATTTGAAAATTTTTGGCATGCAAATCGAGGCAACTCGAAAACTAAAATAAGCTTAAAAACTTTTGGCACACAAATTGAGGAGGCTGTACAAAAATTTGGCATAGAAATTGAGGTGGTCGTATGGATTTTACTTGCACATAAAAAACTAAAACCCAAAAAAATGCCCAAAACTTTTTTTTTCAGCAAAATATAGAGTGCCTTATATGAAAATAGGAGTTTTGACACATTCTGAGCGCAACCGTGAGCTTTGTTTTGCTCCAGGATGCACAAATTATCTACTCATGGCTAAAACCCTCTCTAATTTGAGAAGAAACTGACAGATCTAGAGCTCTGATACCATGTTAGATTCCCAAAATCATCTCCAGAAAAACTTCTACAAGAGAGAGTTGCAAGAAAATATTGCAAAAGCCAAATGCATGAATTAGTGCTTCACATTCCCCTTGCATTATTTAGATATAAATACAAAGGATATACACAACCACTGTCCAAGAATAGACAAAGTGGGGAAAGAAAGCATGTGACACATGTCACAATGCTTTCAAGAGAAAATAAAGCCTATGATACATGTCATGAGGCTTAAAATAGAAAAAGAATCTCCTTAATTAACTTATGTAAAAGTGAAAATATGATTTTTCACCAACATGCATTTCCATAAATGCTTCTTATCATCAAACATGCCATCCAAAATGTTGACACATATCAACTGATCAACGTATCATCTTCAAAAAGATTTCAAAAGTACTGATGATGCCATAGACCCTTGATCACACAATGTACCTCTGCACCCATGCAACATACTCTTCTTTTGATAGCCAGTTGTACTTTAAAACCTTTTCTACTCTACTAATGTGGGCTGCATACCTGACATCCAGTATCACGTTTGTTTTCTTTATGAAATTATTGAGGCCATATTCCAATTCAAGCAATCTATCCATCTCAGCATTGCAACTTACATGATAAATCTTACATGTAGTAGCAATTGATTTGACTGAAGTAGGAATAATATTGTTAAATTTTGCTTTCTAGTTAGATAGTGAATTTTTGGTGCCATCACTTGCAATTACTAGCGGCATGGAACATTTCTCAAGGGATTTGAAAGTATTCAACTTATCCCTTATACCACATCGAGTTTACTTTGAAAAGTAGACATCTCATTTAGCAAATTGGTGACTTCATACATACCTCTCATTCCATTTATCACATCAGGATCCAAGCAGGCACTGTTGTAGATGTGATTGGACATTGGTATATTTAGAGTCCACATACTTAAGATTTCCTCTAGAGGCGACTTGTTGCTGATGTGGCTATCAAGAGCCCCTTTTAAATTATTGTAGAAAATCTAAGCATCTTCAACTTTGTGCAGTACTTTACTCATTTGGTGGCTCAAGATATTGCTTATCAAAACAATTTGCTCATTTCTATTGTCTTCCTTAAGCTTGTCAATCAAACTATTGCTTCTCCTTAATTTCTCTTGTAATTCAACAACAACAATAGAATCTCCTTCATGTCCAGATCAAATCACATGATTAGATTGAGAGGTTAGCGGTCCCATTTCAATTCTTGCAGGAGGAATGAATGCCTTGAGTTTATTGTATTCATGCAACAACCTCACATAGTCCTTATTCTACTTATCAAAATCTGCTTGTAGTTTTCTTGTTGCAGCTTCACTAAATTTAGTTGTATTTACCACCAAAGATGTAGCCTAGGGGTAGAAGTATCAGACAACCTTCTCACAATTAATTGCCCAGTGAGCTCACTTAAATCCTTTTCCACCTGAGTCTTATTGTCATTTGGATCCATTTCCCAAATTGCTAAGGCTTCATGATTGGCATTGAAACCTGACCCAAATAGTTCTTTAGCTTGCTCCTTTTTCATCACCTCATCTTCAATCTGGTCTTGCCTTTAATGGTATCCGTAGCAATTGCCAGTGAAATATCCCATCCTGGTAGAAGCAGAAATCCACTTTCTTTTACCAATCTCCTTCCTTCTTTAGGGGTGATAGAATTGACATCCATGCTTATCTACTTCAAGACTCTTTGGTCTACTTCCATCTTTGCTTCCTCTCCAACCTTGTCCTACTCTTCATTTAAATTTTGTGAATACATATCTGAGTTTGTCTTTATTAGAAGAGCTTTGAATTCCTTTGATTTAACAAACTCATCATCAGACAGGAATTCTCTGCAAGTCAAAGCTCTAACATCCTGCACCACTACATTACTCTCTACTAGACTTAGCAGAGTTCTATTTGGAGGAGCCATTTGAATTTTGTTTCTATGGGGGAACTTGAAAATATATTGAACCTCATCAAGGTCAATCTGGTTCTCCCCAACCTCTTTAGTTAAAGAGTAATCAACCAAAGGTTGATTTGCAATAAGTTGTTTAGGGGCAGGTAACTCCATCCATGCTTCTTCTGCCACTTCCTTGACTTGTGGACAAGATGACTTCTCAACTTCCTCCTTTTGTGGATATTGTTTCTTAGGTGACTGTGGTTTGGCAGATTTCTTCTTGACTACAAGTTTGATCTCTTTTGCATGCTCAAGCATTTTTCGCATCCTAAAGATAGGATCAAATATTTCCCTGAAGGATCTAAGGTACTCAGAGTTTTAAGCTTCCTCTATCTTTCTCCCAAGATAATAAAAATACAATCATCTCTTCTTTTCTTTACTTCATTTTTAGAAAAATAATTTTTGATCAAATCCTCTTTATCATAAAAACAATGTTCAACCCCTAACCTCTGCCTTTCCTTCCTTATTCTATCAATGAAATGCTCAGGGTCATAATTCCTTTGGTCAACAACTTTTAGTTTGTATTCTCGTAGCTTTGGCAAACATACCTCTAAGCCTTCCTTGGTAGTAACCAAAAAACCAGGAAATAAAACCTTTCTAGGAAGGAAAGATCTCTTCTTACTTAGCCTCAAATGAGTTTTGTATGACTTATTTATTTGCCACATAGTTTCTAGAAATGCAATTCTGTTAGGCACTTTCTCAGGCAAGAGATGAGGCTTAGCCTTTGCTCCATATACCCTGATCAAAGTCCCCTTTAGATATAAAAAATCAATCACCCTAGTTGTGATTAATAATACCATCAGGCCTTCTCTCAAGTGGCCTTAGGAAATCCATGATTTCCTTTGAAAGTCTTGGCTTCTCATGCCCTAGCAATCCCAAGACCCTCTATACAAAATGTTCTTCAAAAACCAAATAATTTGCATTGCTACAATATGTTGAATTTGCATTTCTCCACCCCAATACTTCCTACCAAAATGTAGCAATATGTGGCACAGTAGGGAATATCTCTTAAATGTAGGAGTTTCACTAGATTATATGAATGCCACTAAATCCTTATGAATTTCCTTAGCCAAATAAGTGGCATAATCAAACCTCCTATTCTAAAATTTATCTTGGATGTCCACAATCATTACCAATAGGGGAATTGGTATCAAACTGCTAAAAAACAACCCAAACACTAGACATAGGGCATAGTATGTCTTTACAAAATAATCCTTAAACATGTCATATCTGTAAGGTTCTATCTCATGGTCACCAAGCTTCACATGTTTCCCAAATCTCCTTGGCATGTGAAGGGGTAGAAGATATGTCATATATCCCTACCTATTTCTATTGTATTCTTTCTTCAATTCTTCAAAGTTAATTTTAATATTTGCTGAGGGATCTAGATTAAATACCTCTATAATCAATGCTTGCACAAGTAAAAGAGTTTTTCCCCTCATAGTTTGACAAGATTTGAGTGTTGGGGTCATAATTTCTATAGACCGCTTGGACTAGGTCAACATTGACAAAAAAATTGGGGATGACCAGCTTGCCTAAATTCAACCACCTGATGTTTGAAATAATCCTATCTTGGGGGCAACAACATTAACCAAATTCAAACAATTCCCACCCCCTACTAGCAAAATCACATCCGTAATGTACCCAATGAAATCATAAAGCCTATTAGTCAATTCCCCTATGCCCTGGGCATGCTTATATTGTTGATAACTGAGAGGGGGGGGGGTGAATCAGTTATCCTAATTATTTCTTCTTTTGAACTTTCTTATTAATCAATGCAGCATTGAATCAAACAAACAAACATTACCATGAAATGAAAAACACATGACACAGTTTTTTTGACGTGGAAACCCTATTAAGGGAGAAAACCACGGGGTGATTAACCCAAAGATTATTCTCTGTTAGAAGAATAAGGAATTACAAAATGGCACTTGCCAATTAGGGCTCACTGCCCGAGCACACTGCTCACAAAGAGGCCCACTACCTACAAGGAGACACACTGTCTACAAAGTGATAAGAATCACAGTCTTGAACTGATTGGAAGCATCTATATATGCTGGAGTTCAGTTCCGGTTAGGCTCAGTACACTGATCTGCTGCACTTCATCTTTCCTCTGTTCTTTATTCTGCTATCCTTTCACATACCGGATCTTTCTTACTACTTCTGCTCTGTTCTGCACTTATTCGCATACACCATCACACAATTACACACTTCACAACTAAATCCATCCTCTATATATATCCGCACAAGTAATTTCATCACCTTTCTAGTCGGCATCCGGAACAGTCTAGTTTCTTACAAACTCTGTTCTGTCAGTTGAATCCTTGCTCACCAAGCAATGCGGATCAAGCATATACTTGTAGATATCATTAATCATGTCGGCCAAACATGATTCATGCCTTCACAACCTTTACCATCAATAGTAACACATCCGGAAAATAGTTTGATACTCTGTCAGTCAGTTCTTCCTCTGTTCTCACTGTCTCTCAGGAATCCGGTACTCAACTATTCATATCTTTTTCTTTGTTCATCACCGGAGGCTAAATCCTTGGAATATACTACTCAAGGTAGTCCTCTTGACTTCCCCAAATCCGTACTGCACCAAGACACTTCCTCTAAGAGATCCGGACCAATCTGTCGGACCTTGCCACATGCTCTGTTCTTGTTCACCGGACCACAACAATCTTCATTCTGACTTCCGGTAGAGACACACCATGACTTGCGGATATGTGGGATGACTTTTGTTGCCATCAATGACAACAACCATGAATCCATATAGTGTCTCTTGCCAACAATCTCCCCCTTTGGCATTGATGGCAACACTTAGTGAAAAATGACTAAGTGTTTATACTACGCTCCCCCTTGGCTGATGCTCTATATACAATTTCCGGAACTCCCCCTTAGTTGGATTCCTCATTTTTCACTGCTCCTCACTCCCCCTTTGACATCAATGGCAAAGGGTAGGGTCCGCACACCAAAATTTTCAAAAATTTTCTATACATAGCCGCATATTTACATACTCACATATACTGAAGAATGTCTACAAAAGATGTCTTCAGTTGGATCAGTTCTGTAGCCCAACTTTGCTTCATTCTATCCAAAATTGAAATGTGACCACTCAACAAAAATGCAAATGCATCTGCCCTTTTTAGATCTTTCAGATCACTTGTCTGGGCTGTGATTTGAGCTTCTGCTATGGCCTCATGCATGGCCTCTAGCTTAGGGACAATTAACCCCCTGAGCTCACTCAACCTGCTTATTCTATTTTTCCTTTCCTTCTCCAATTTCTTGATTTCACTCAAGACTGCAATAGTCTGACATTCTTGATTTGTTATAGAGGAAGAAAGAGGATCAAAACTTTGAGACAAGCTTAGTAGTGTGTCCTCTTGCGCTTTTATTTTCTTCTCAATGTCCACTGTTACCTTGGACCAGGAGATACAAAATTTGTATATTTCACCGCCATCCTTAAGAGCATTTTCTAAGCTCTTTATCCCAATGTTCATGTTTCTCCTATCATTAATGATCAAACCCTGAACCTCGGAGAACCTTTTATCCAAAAACTCCTTCCGGACCTTTTCTTCAGCTGATTTTTCTAAAGATTCAAAATGTGTATTAACACTGCTGACTAAGGTTTTGAGATTACCGGAAGAGGAGGCTGCCGGATCTATCTGGACCGATGGCATAATCTTCTCAAGCACTCCGGAAGCAGCCTCTATCAACTCACAGTCTTCCATATGAGACTTTAGGAGCTTTTCATTTGCCTTAGCATTTGCAAATGAGGCTATCTTCATTGTCTGCACCGGAGAGAGGGAATCAAAGTTGAATGGGCCTTGTAGTAGCTCCGGTTCATCGATCTCTATTGTTTCTTTGCTCAAAAATTGTTGAACAGTTTGTGCAGTGTCTCTTGCCGGAGACAGATGTTTCTTTTCTTCTGCAGTCTTGGAACTGTCCTTTGGGATTTTCTCTCCTTCCATATTCTTGCCACTATCAGTCATGGTCTTCTCTGATGGAGTCTTCTCTTTCTCTGCACCCTTGGTACTGTCAACCTCTTTATCTTTCACCACTGCTTCCTTCTCCTGTAATTTCTCTTCTTCTTTGGATCCAGAGACTGTAGGGGAAATTGGAGGAGAGATGCTAGCCTGTTCATAGGCCACTTCTTCTGGAGCAGAGGGTTCCAAGTCCACAGCTATTTCTGCACCTAAGTCCTCTACAATAGGAAGATTGAACCTTTTGAAGGCCTTCCGGAGGATCTCTTCTATCTCTTTGGCCACCTTGTCAGTCTCACCAAGCATGAGTTGATTCATCCTGGCTTTACTTCTGAACTCATCTTTGCAGTCTTTGAATATTATGTTCATTGTCTTGGGATCAATTTGAGGATATAGCTGAATAGCTATCTGCTCCCGGATCTCAAGATCTTTTGCCTGAGCATTATTCTTTCTTATTTCTAATTCCTTTTCTAGGCTTTTAGGGATTTCAGAGATAATCTCAATAAAAGCTTTATTGTAGATGTTCAAGTACCTTATTATAGCTTCTTGCAGGATCTTTTGATCTGCCTCGTTGTAGTCATCATAAAATTCAGCCACCGGTTGAAGGTTCCCATCCACAATGACTGATTTGACTACACTGTCTAAGGATAGA
Source organism: Cunninghamia lanceolata (assembly GCA_027924645.1). NCBI lineage: Eukaryota > Viridiplantae > Streptophyta > Pinopsida > Cupressales > Cupressaceae > Cunninghamia > Cunninghamia lanceolata. The sequence continues at coordinate 14,195,588 of BSBN01000194.1, read as the reverse complement.
GTGGGCTTTTTAGCAAATTCTTCTGCCATTTCTTCCTTGTCTTGGCCTGTGGAGGGTTTCCCGGATCCTTTCTTCTTCTGCTTCTTTATTTCTTTTACTCCCTCATCTGACTCAGTTTCCTCTTCATCCTTTTGGCTTTCATAAGCCCTTGTGGCTTTTGTCTTAGATCTTTTACCGGATGCCTGGACTTCCGATTTTGAACTTTTGGTTGTGGGAGGTGCAGATCTTTTTGATGATCTGGTCCGGGTGGAAGTTTCAACCGGAACACTTTCTTTACTTTTCTTTTCTGCCTCTTTCTTTTCTTCCTCAGATTTTCTTCTCTTTTCCCGGCTGGCATCAAGTGCCTCTTTTGAGATGCCTAGGCCTTGAGCAATGTGCTCTACTTCTTTTCTCACCTTCGTCTTTATCTCAGGTTCCCTGAGTTCTACATGGATCTTTACACTCAGCTCCTCAAAGGTTCCAAACCTTTCTGCCTTTGGATCTTTGGGCTGACTTAGCATGTGTTGAACATGCAGCTCCACTATCTGTTCATCCACTTCATACCCCATGGGCATGATCCAGACAGTCCTTGGCTCCACTGCCTCCATTAGGCACTGATCAGTGTCCACCATAAAGCACACTGAGTCTTTGTATTTTTCAACAAGAGACTGGGGAATTCTTTCTCTTGCTTGCATCATGCTTTGGAAGTTTTTGAAGTATCCCCATAGGGCTGTATTTCTTGCTTTGGCATCCCCAAGCCCATGTAGATAGTCTCTTATTTGGACTCTAACAGGTTTGTCATTCTGCCATGCCCATCCACTTGATCCGGGCAGCTCATTCATGAAGTAGAAGAATAGACATAATATAAGAGTACCATACTTAAAGGAATTCTTCTTGTCCTTCTTGATTTTCTGTATATTTTCCATTAATTGGCTTAAGAGCAGTTCGCAGAGATCATATTCTGCATTCTTCCTTAGCATTTCATAGGCAGTATATACTGCAGTTCCGGATACAGAATTCTCCCTGCTGGAGTGATAGATCTTGTATCCTATTATCATGGACGCATACTTGATATCCAGATCAGAAATATCTTCAATGGTCATTGCCCTCTTATCAAATTTTGATCCGGTGGCCTCAGTTACAATGTTATTTTTGACAGATTTGAGGATAGGTATCCCTCTGGAAGAGTATAGACCAGTTACTGCTCTAATTGCCTCTTTTGTGATCTTGCAGGGTCTATCCAGCCATAGGAAGTTGTCATGCATCCTGCTCAGTACATACCGGACCCATTCATCTTCTTCAAAGCAGGGGAAATGAATGAATTGATCAAATTGTTTCTTGTGGATACCCTTATACTCTGGTTTAAGCTCAAAAGCATTGTCTATCAGTTGTTTGTGATAGAGATCTCTCAATTTGAATTCCCCAAATTCCTCAATGCTTGCATGTATGTAAACCCTAATGTCTTCTGTGTGTAAAACTCCGTGAGGAACACTGGAAAATGCTCCTAAGGGATCTACTTCCAATGACTTGTATGGATGTTTCTTAAATTCAGGTCAGGGCCTATCTGAGATTTTTACTATATTTGGAGTAGCCATTTCTTCAACAGATTTGTAGGAAGATATCAAAAGTGGAAAATACCTTTTGCGTCTTCAGTTGCACGGAGTAGCTGGATTGATTTCTGTATGTAATGACTTCGGTAGGAGATCTTCGGTGAACTTGATGAATTTTGTTGCAGAGCTCCGCTTTTCGCTTCTTCTTGGATGTGGAATGATCAAGTGATTGTTGAGAAATCCCTTATATCATTTTGCAAACCCTAATATCTGTTTGCAATAAATGCTTCACCTATATTATTCCGGTTTGCCTTGTCCGGATAGCTTGGAGTATCCCGGATCAGTCCTGATCTATGAACATCATGCAGATCTTTCAATCATGAATAAGTCGAGATGACACATTACAAGAACATCCCAAACATTCTGTCCAGTCCGCAGAGTAAAATAATGTACTTCCGGATCTCTCCGGACCCTTTTGTAGTCCTCTGTCATTCCGGAGCATCTCCCGGAATAGGTCTTTACTTGATCGATCACAACTTCTTTATATCTTCATGCGGACCTCTGAAATCTTGTCTGGATCATCTCAGGACTGGTATCTTCAAACCCTTTACTCCGCATCTTGTGTCACATCCAGCACCACTTGATTGGCTGGGGGAACAGGTTTTTCTTTGAGTCTCCCCCTGAGCTAGAGCTCACCTTTTAATTTCTGGAAGAAATATCAGCACCAGAGTCTGGTGCGGATCCAACCTCTACATTCTCTGAACTTTTCTTCACCCAAATCTTGTTCATCTGATTCCTAACTTCATCCGCATTCATCTTTTGTTTACACTTGTCTTGATTCTGATTATACACCGGACCTCTTTTGTCCTGATTCTTGCTTCTGCAGACTTTAGCATTATGACTGGACCTATTACAGATTTGGCAAATAATATTTCTTTGCATATTTGACTGATAACCTCTTGATCTACATTGATTAGCCATATGACCTACTCTATTGCATGTAAAACATCTACCATTGAATGATTTGTTTACTTGCATATTTCTGCATTCATGAGACTTGTGTCCATACCTTTTGCAGTTAAAGCACTATCCGGAGAAGGATGGATTAGTTTGATTCATCCTTTTTCTGCACTGATTAGCTTTGTGACCAAAGTGATTGCAGCTGTGGCAGTATCCATTGAAAGATGGATATCTTTGAGCATTGGGCTGTCTTACCGGAGGTCTTCTAGGCCTATTCCTTGGATTTTCTGATCCAAAATTCTTTTGACCGGATCCGGAGCTTTCTCCTTTCTCATATCCCAAACCATACTTGTCATCTGTCCTCTTTTGACTACCAAGAAGAACTTCAAGTTGAGCAGAACTTATCTTGAATTTCTCTTTATATTCATTTGCTGTTTGAAGGTCTCTTTTGAGAGAGACAATTTGATCCTCAAGTTTTTCTTCATTATCTTTGGCATCTTCAAGATCAGATTCAAGATGTCTGATAATTCTGTCCATCTGAAGGCATTCTTCTGATTTCTCCTTAAGAGATTGTCTTAGATTGTCTTCAGTTTTTCTTTTCTCTTCAATCTCTTGAGTAAACTTTATAGTTCCTGATTCCATTTCATGTCTTAACATAATGGCTTCTTTTGATAACTTTTCACATAACTTGGTTTTCTCAGTCAATTCTTCATTTGTATTGCTTTCTTCACTTTGTCTTGCCAATTGTTGGAGCAGCTCCTTTCTCTTTTTCATAGAGAGACTTAATTTGTCCTTTAATTCTCTCATGAATTCATCAGCCTGTTTGAGTCTTTCCTTTAATTCATTGACTTCAGAATTTGACTGTTCAAGATCCTAAAGGGCAGTCTTGAGTTGCTCCCTTAAACCATATGCATCCATTTGAACTCCCAGATCTTCCTCAAGCTGTTAGGCTCTATTAGGAGGAACTTAGCTCTGATACCAATTGTTGATAACTGAGAGGGGGGGGGTGAATCAGTTATCCTAATTATTTCTTCTTTTGAACTTTCTTATTAATCAATGCAGCATTGAATCAAACAAACAAACATTACCATGAAATGAAAAACACATGACACAGTTTTTTTGACGTGGAAACCCTGTTAAGGGAGAAAACCACGGGGTGATTAACCCAAAGATTATTCTCTGTTAGAAGAATAAGGAATTACAAAATGGCACTTGCCAATTAGGGCTCACTGCCCGAGCACACTGCTCACAAAGAGGCCCACTGCCTACAAGGAGACACACTATCTACAAAGTGATAAGAATCACAGTCTTGAACTGATTGGAAGCATCTATATATGCTGGAGTTCAGTTCCGGTTAGGCTCAGTACACTGATCTGCTGCACTTCATCTTTCCTCTGTTCTTTATTCTGCTATCCTTTCACATACCGGATCTTTCTTACTACTTCTGCTCTGTTCTGCACTTATTCGCATACACCATCACACAATTACACACTTCACAACTAAATCCATCCTCTATATATATCCGCACAAGTAATTTCATCACCTTTCTAGTCGGCATCCGGAACAGTCTAGTTTCTTACAAACTCTGTTTTGTCGGCTGAATCCTTGCTCACCAAGCAATGCGGATCAAGCATATACTTGTAGATGTCATTAATCATGTCGGCCAAACATGATTCATGCCTTCACAACCTTTACCATCAACAGTAACACATCCGGAAAATAGTCTGATACTCTGTCAGTCAGTTCTTCCTCTGTTCTCACTGTCTCTCAGGAATCCGGTACTCAACTATTCATATCTTTTTCTCTGTTCATCACCGGAGGCTAAATCCTTGGAATATACTACTCAAGGTAGTCCTCTTGACTTCCCCAAATCCGCACTGCACCAAGACACTTCCTCTGAGAGATCCGGACCAATCTGTCGGACCTTGCCACATGCTCTGTTCTTGTTCACCGGACCACAACAATCTTCATTCTGACTTCCGGTAGAGACACACCATGACTTGCGGATATGTGGGATGACTTTTGTTGCCATCAATGACAACAACCATGAATCCATATAGTGTCTCTTGCCAACATATATTTTTTGGACAAACTCAGGAGTTGATTAATGATGTCTTGGGATAAATCTTGCTTAATTTTACCATCACAGGATGACCTATGATTCATGTTTGTAGATAGAAGGGTAATTCACACAAAACTAGGGTTCAATTGGTAACCAAAACGGTTTATCCTAGTCAGGGGATACACGCTAACACTCCTAAAAACCCTAGGAATTCATAACATTATAGAGGCCAAATTATTACATACTCGGGCCATAGCAAATTGTAGGTTGAAAACAGGGTAGTGAATTTACTAGGTGCACTCTCTTTGCTTGCCTCAGTGTCACGAGATCTTCTCTCAAAAGTGCAGAATGATCTTTGCTTGTAGTAGAAAATCCCATTTAATCCTTTCTCAGCTCCTCATTAATTGTTCAAATGTGCTAAGAATAGTACTTGCTTGCTGCAAATGGTCACTCCTTTGAATGCTGATCATTGATCAACTTAGAGATTTGAATAAATGGATATCACACATCGAGCCTCCATCACAAGCTTTCTTGAGCATAAAACTCTAAGGTTGAGCGATGCAATACACAGTTGGATCTTCATCCAACTAAATTAAAAAATCATTGTTGGTCTTAACCTCTTCAATTGGGCATATGTCACCACATCACACCATAGCAAACTTGGAACCAACCAGTATGTGAGAGGCTACACAAACGGTGCCCCTTCATGAAACTGTTACTAAATTATGTTCACACCTAATTTAGTTAGACTTGAATTGCAGTTGTCATAAAAGGGATAAAAGAAAACTTTTAAAGTGAAGTGACCAATCAGTGAATGTCTGACATCTTGGCAAGAGACAAACAAAGATCATTTGTCAGGATAATCTGACAGTCCAATCAGAACTATCAAACCATCCTGACAAGTGAAATTATGATGACAAGATATCAGACAATCAATGAATGACAGAAATAATCTAATTGGTTTTATCTTTCAATTATGAGATGTTTGAATTATTCAAGTACTCACAATTTAGTGTGAAAGAAAGGTATTTATAAAACTGTCATTTTATATCATGTTTTGAACATATGTTTCATATTAGTTTCGGTTATTCTATCCTATGCATTTGATTCAAAAAAGTAAACATACATAAATCATTTGCATAAGGTAAAGTAACAGATCATATTTAAAGAAATGTTTAAATGTGTCCCACAGAAGCCGTGGGAGTGACTAAATTGAGCAATGCAAACATGGTGCAAGCTATACATCTAAGGATAAAAGGAAAGAGAAAGAACATATGAGAACAATGAATATCGATCATTGCCTTTTTGGAAGGTTGATATTCTTGTCTTGGCAGCTGGTCTTCATGTCCTTATCTTCTGCTCTTGATCAGGATAGTGTACCTGCAAAAAAATGGGGAAAAGCCCTATTAAAAGCTTTGAATATTCAAAATCCTCATATGCTTTATCAACAGACATATAAACTTACAGACATTATGCATCTTATGTGATTGGGTCAAATCAGGCATATGCAATAAATAAGATCATTATGAGAAAGATCAATCAACTTCAAGAGGTATGTTTTTATGCTAACTTTGTTCACTGTGCAGGTATAGGAAAAGTAATGTAGTTGATTTGAAGACATTAAAGTACGTGGAGAAAATGTGGCTCCCACAAAGGTAGAGCCCAACATACTTCCTTCTTATTCATTTGAAAAGGATATCAGATTGCAATAAACAAAATGCACTATTCAAGAGATACTATGCATTGGAATAGTCAAACTTGCAAATGAAGTGAAGTCATCATAATAGAGGTGAAGAGGAGCAGTTGTTCCTATAAACTATGCCCAGTTCAAGGAATAGCTTGTTAAAACCAGATCAGTCATGTTTAAAAAGCCTTATCACATGTTATAGGATGAACATAGATTGATATGCAAATACAAAAGTATAGTGATCAAAGAAGTGATTACAGTCATGAAAGGTATTCTCCTTTATTTTTGATTATGATTGAAACATGTTTTTTTCTTTTCAAATGTACTTCATAGATAGAACAGTGATCATATGGAACATCAATGTAAAGGAGACAAAACAATGTATTGTTTCATTGTAAGGATATCATGTTCTTTCATGCATGAGTGAAATCAGATTTCAAATGTATAAAGATGTAGAAAGAGTACGCAGTCTTATAATCTAGAAGACAAATTACAAGTAAGAAAATAGTTCCTGTCAAGACATTGATCATGAAAGAGCAACATGTATGATAGTGACAAATATAATATTTCATACTTCTATGTCATCATAAACTCATGAAGCTACTAAAGGAAGATAGTGAAATATGCTAAGATCAGTAATCTTAGTTCAAAGACAGTCATAGCTCTAGTTAAAGGTTTAAAAGCATATGGAACCGCCATGTAAACCATAAATAATGCTTCATGGAGATGGAGTTATGACAACCCTCAATGAAGATTACATGACATGCATACAACCAGAGTTCATCATGTAAACAATCATCATGACAGTCTCCTGGATTGAAGAGTAACTGTGATATGTACAGAAAATAGAGGAGCAAATGCAAATTAATTAGAAACAACCATGTTAGAGACTGGAACAACATACAATCATAGCATCCTTATGCTATTTTAAACCAGTTTGAAAGATACATCTATGAATGGTAAAGCTACATGAATAGTTGATTTGAGTGATCACATCATACAAGAAATGGAGAAGAAAATTAAGGTAAAGAAAGCCAATATAGAATAACCCATATGGCTTTGTCACAGAGAATGATACATAGAAAGGTTCTGTTACAGTATGGCCGTGCCAGAGAGGGTGGTTTTCTTTTTTAGAAATCAAAAACCCATGTTGCATTTTTTGAAACCCTCTTATCTTTTTTATAACACAGAATAAAATTGAAAGAGATACAGTAATATATAGTCATGGACGTGATAGGAGAAGGGTTTGCTTCAAAGATGACAAAACCCATATTCTTATCAAACCCTTGATGTCATATCTACAGAAAAAGAAAATGATACATAGAAAGGTTCTGTTATAGTATGGCCATGCCAAAGAAGGTGGTTTTCTTTTTAGAAATCAAAAACCCATGTCAACATTTCTTCTAAACCCTTGAGCTGTCATATCTATAGAAGCAGGAAATGTGAGAAGGAAAGGATACAATGTCATAGCCAGAGGAGTATCTTTTCTACAATGAAATTACAAACCCTCATATTCTTTTTGAAACCCTTATATCTCTTATATATAGAGAAGGACAGAAATGAAGTCAAAGAATTCATATATAGCATGGCTGTAACAACAAAGGCCTTTTCCTTCAAAGTATCACAAAACCCACATCAAAATTTTGAAACCCTTATCAGTATGAGAGATATAGTTTTAAAGAAATGCAAGTGGCAAGTCAGACTGAGTACTCACCTTGTATTCTTGCATTAAGAGAAGCTACAGAAGGAGCCATTTTGTTTCTTTGAAACCCTTCAAAAGATGCATGGAAATGATTGCCATAGCAAAGAAATGCAGAGAAATAAGAAACCATGGTGAGCAAGTATAATGAAAGACTCATAAATGCTCAAAGAAATCATGTGGCCGCGGCCAGAAGGAAGACACAGTCACAAGGAATCAAGAAAAATGACCCAACTATTAACACAAAGGCTTACCTTTCATATTTTTGCCAGAAAATGAAGAAGAATTGACCAAAGAAAGCTCAAAATTGTAGAGAGGAGCATATGTCTTTCAAACCCTAGCCACTGGCTGAGTTGCAGAGATAGAGTGCAAGTAAAACGAACAGATCAAAATGACCAATTTTAGGGTTCTCAAGTGCTTTTTGGTCGATGAGTTGGTGTCTTTTCTTTTTTTTGACTTAGCAAAAAATAAAATCATTCACCTTATCCATGATGTGGTCAAGACTTATGTCTTGTTAAACCTAATGATTATGCACAAGGGGGCTCATGGGCCGAGCTATTCATTCATTCCTTTTTCATTTGATTTTTGCTAAGTCAAAATTACAAATCATCACAAGGTAAGGCTTAATGCCTTTTATTTCCTTTTCCCCATGATGGTTGACATCATAGAAATCAAATTAAGTTGAAATGACTTATGCCACATGGAGACCAAGTCAAAGATCGAAATAACTTATGCATGTATGCCTTTCAAAATGCATGTGCAAGACAAGTCAACAAGGTAAATCATTTTGAGACATGGAGCAATAAGGTAAATGAACAAGGTAAATTTATTATGAAGTCAAATAATGCCAAAGGTGACAGTGATAGAGACAGAAGGTAATAATGCATTGTGGAATCAAATAATAAAAGATATGGATAAGATAAATGATGCATGGAGGTGGAGTGATAAGGAGGTATTTGTTATGCCTTGTATGCATGTGTAATGCAACTATAGATTTTTTTCCTTTTTGCATGGAGTAATAAGGGTGTAAAGATGTATTTATCATTCTTTTTTGATAATGCATATTTATTTTTGCATGTAATGAAGTTAAGTATTTGCATGGGAGGCATAAGGAGAGAATATTCTTTATTTTTTATGGATGATGGCTTTTTTCTTTTTGGCATCATTGATTAGTGAAATCATGCAAATTATGCAAATGTAAAGGGAGAGATAAGGTGTTATTCTTTTTCTTCATGATTTTACAACTATAAATAATGTAAACAATTAATAAAGTAGTATTTTATAAATTAATTTATTAATTTGTCACAAGTTGTAAAATTAAAGAAATTAGACAAATTGAAACTCATAATAGAGTAGTCATGCAAAGGATTACTTTATTCAGGGTCCACATTATCTACACATGCAAAATCATGCAAAAACAGAGTAGAGTTAACTAAAGACTTTGGGGTCTTTTTGCATGACTTGGAGGACAAATTGGGAGATTTTGGTCAACTCTTGGGTTAAATACATGGAGACAAGCAGTTTTGAGCTATTTTTGCTCATTTTGAGGTAGTTTTGACCCTTATTTTTAGGGATTTCATTGTTTGCTCATGGATCAAATTGGAGAACTTATTTTTAGAGGCAGTTAACTGTAGTTGATTTTTTCTATGTCTCTTAGAGAGAGCATGTTATATATTGTAAGGAAAACCTAGTTTTTCCTAGTTCTTGCCTTTTTTGCTCTTTACACTTTGAGAGAGAAAGAAGGTTTTGTAACTCAATTATTTGCAGATTTATAGAGATTACAATAGGTTATAGGTTCTATACTTTGTTTTTATGCAATTATTTCCTTTATTTTTTAGTTTGATCAAGTATCTACCTTCCATTAATGCAACTTGTATGAGTGATTTGATGAGATTTTATTGTGTTTAACATCAGAACCTTTAAAATCATTGTCTCATTAGTACTTGTTTGTGTTAGATAGCATTGAAAATCACAGGTCTTAGGCTGTGCAATTGGAAAACCTTTCTTTTATGTTGTGAAAAAACCCCTTTTCCTTCAAACAAAAATATTTTCCAACCTTAGAAACATTTTTGTGATCAATTTGCTGAAAGTGGTTTGTGGATAGATTTTCTGAGATCTATTGTGAGTTAAATTGCCAAGTTTTCATCATTATTAGGTGCATCACCATACTTTTACAATTTTATTTGCTTTTAGAAAGATCCCTTTTACCCTTTTCCACATCAAATTCATAGATCCAATTGAATATTTTAAGGGAACCAACCCATAATCTGGAGGTTCAAACTCAACATAGGTCACCCACAGCCTGAGTTTGATCCCATGTTTTGAAGGATTGCTGAGTATCACAACTTTGCATCATGGGTGTAATCCTAATTGACAACAGAAACAACAAGGTCTTGACACATAGCATCATCGAACGGGACCATCCTTGATGTTGTCATCGAAATATTCATAACAAATGATAAAATTCCACATGTCAGAAAAGTACCTTGGCAGGACCATGGAAGACCTACTATGGCTAAAGGGAAACATGGCACCTTATTGCACCATCGCAACTTTAATTTTTTAGCTTAAAGCAAGGTTATGATGAGGCAAATCCTTGCAACAAGATAATAGACAACCACCACATGTCAAAAGGGGATACACCTGATAGACATATATGAAAATAATATTAAAATAGATTGGGACGATTAAAAATAAGGACCCACAGGGGACACATAGTGTCTTCGCGCAAAGTCGCAACTTTAGAAAAAAAGCTTAAATGGAGGCTATGACTCCCATGATGAAATCAGAAAATGACATCCGTCCAATAAACATTGGTTATAAATATTCAAAAATAAACGTCAATGTATTAGTTAGGTGAACAAAATAAAGGGGCTCAAGGCTGATAACTTAGAACAAAGGGGTCAGTGACTCGATGACCATCAAGGGGATAAAAGGGTGACTTAAGCTTGGGAAATTGGGTACACAGGTCAATGATCAATTAGAAGGAGAAACCTTAAACCCCTTAGACAACACCAACTATAGGTTTTAACTTGGGGATTTTGCAGAGTGATAACATTAAAACCCAAAAATTTTGAAATAACCTAACGCATCTGATGATCAAAATGATTCATAAATGGCCCACCACATATGAGTCAACACCATTAAACTAATGGAACAAAATTAATAATAATATTTTAATTAATAACTAGCAATTAATAATAATATGGTAATTGCTAGCAGGGTGTAGAGCACAAAGCATAGCCGATTGAAAGCTGGTGCACACACTATGCAAAGGATGGAGCCGACAAGAGACACATCCCTATATGTAATAGATATAGTATATATAGAGATAGGATATGATCATATAGAATAGGAGTATGATATAGAGTAGATTTTGATATAAAGAATGATATAGAAGTCATGTATGTAACTGGTGAGGTAGAGACTTAGACCTACCGGAGGATGGACGTATGATGTATAACCTTTAATGGCTGTTGATATCTATATATGGAGGTCTTTCAGTACTTGGTATTTCTATGTTGTCTGACTATGATGTGTATGCGATTCTTTGTTTTGTTATTCTTTATGTTTTGCTATTAGTCTCTAGCTATTTGACCGGGGTATAGAATGACTAAAGACTTGATTGAGGATTGGATCTTTGGATTGGTATCCCCTCTCCATTTCTTGCTAACATTTGGTTCTGTTGCCAGGACCGTGGAAGAAGGTAGTTAAATATTGAAAGGACAAAACATCCAAAGGAGTAGCACAGAGTTCCAGAGGGAAAAAAAGGCAAGGTTGGTGGAGAAAATTTTCAAGTTGCAGAGAAATTTAGGTCTCTTTAAGTTTCTACCTTTGATAGAGGGGGGAAAACACTTAAGGGGATGATGAGTGGGAAGGAGGTGGGGTCTTCAAGGACCTTTCAAATGATGTGACACTTTAAACAAGGATTCCATGGGATATAAGAGGACTAATGGAACACCAAATCAAGAAAACCCATGGTGAAAGGGGAGAAGTGGAGGAAAGAGAGATCGATGAAGAAATTAGAACCAGAATGGAGATAAGTAGAGAAGAGAGCTTGAAGAAAAATTAGGAATGACATGAATGTTAGTACATAAGGATGGAAAGGGCACAAGAGATGGAAAAGGGAGGACAGTAGAAGTTGTAGAAGAAAAGGCAGAAGAATTTGAAGAGTGCGCCATGGAGAGTGCCACCGAAAGGGAAGAAGAAGACAAGCATGTCAAGGAGGGTGCTGCTAAGTGCGCTAGTGTGGGTGATGCTGGAGAAAAGAGGTTAGAAGGAGAATAGGTAGAATATATCATGGAGGATGTTGCTGAGTGCACCACTGTGGGTGCTACTGGAGAAGAATGTGGAAGGGAAAAATAAGAAAGAGGTGAATTAAGGTTTATGCCATAGACTGTCGGAAAACATGAACTAACATAGGCAATTTTGAAGATGGATGAGCAATATATAGAGGAGCTAATTTTCTGAAGCATAAAGGAGATAAAAGAAGGAGGAGAAGATGTGGTAAATTTTAAAAGGAGTTTTGAGGGTTTTGGAAGGTTATTTCAATCATCATTGGATGATGACATGATATCATTCACAAATGGAAGAGTATCCCCTAATTTGAAGAGACACTATGAAGAGACATAACCCCTGGACCATGTGTCACCCCTAGTGCCATATAAAGTCAAGAGGATTTTAGTTGAGAAGGAATATATTCAAGCAAACAAGAAAGTTGAGTGAATAAATGATGCAGAGGTTAGAGGGAGATAGAGCAATTTCAATGAGTTTGACAAAGCCTAGACTTATGGCTCACATGGGGTTTGACATCAAACATCCAATCTCTTAAAGATAGACATGTTGAGGGATTTTTGACACCATGAGGGACCTGTCCAAACCATCTACTAAGGTCTCATGCCTACACATATGGCATTTCCTTCACAAACCTGGTCCAACTCCTTGTAGCCCTATTTCCAGGTCTGACAGAAAATTATTTTCAACCATAACACTTTCAAGGGAAAATGAATATGGTTTGAGATACCCTTTTTAGGCATTTACAACATACCAAAAACTCACTATGGGTTCCTTAAGGACATTTACCATTTCCTTCATGACAGACCTAATTGGAAGAGCCCCAATTAGCCCTAAATTACAAAGAGACTATCCTTCAAAGGGATCACAGAAACTTTTGAACCATCTAGACACTTCAAACACATTGAAAAAACATAGATTTTGAGGTTATTCAGGTTTCACAGTCAACTGTGATGAATTTCAACAATACTGTTCCCTTGGCTACACCTAACACATGGGTCTTGCTAGGTGTTTAATTGGCAATCTCCACCAAAATCAGTCCTCTGCCCTAAAGACCTTTACAACATATGGAAGCAAACATAAAAAATGCCATTCCACTAATTTTGGAAGATCAAACTAGTGGAATGGGGCAGAAATGCATGGTTTTATGCCAAAACCTTAAGGTAGGGTTTATCAACCCGTTCTTAGAAAAATGCCTAGATTTTCGCTATAGAATTGTTTCAAGAACCCAAATAAGATGCAAAGTAATCTTAACTCACCCCTCTATCATGTCATCATCATGAGGATCTGCAACTGTTCCGTATAGGAGAATAGTACGGGCTAAAACAGGAAATTACATAGAAAATGAGCAGAAAATTGAGATTTCTTTGTATATTCTTCTTCAAACTTCATCCACACCAACAATGATCATGATCATGGCTTTTCAAGCATGTGGTCAGCCTTGACAACTGATTGGGAGGTAGTTTGAGATTGGTGGGAGGCCAAAATTGCTCTGCAACCACCAAATTGCTCTGTTTTGTTACTTAGTGTAACTACATTTTGTTTACAAGATGGATTATCCTTTGACAATGTGTTCAAACTTCTTGAATGTGACTCCTATATGCCATGAATGGCTACAAAACATGAGACACATCCTATGAAAAACATGAGACTTCTTCTATGATTGTCACTTGTGTGTTTACAACCATTGTACCATGGCCATACATCAGTGTCAAGTCACTATGAAATCAACATGAAATGGTCCAATGGACCTTATTACATAAAAAAAAATAAGACAACACAAAAAGACAAGACAAAGATCTTCATGAGCTCTAGGTACTTCTGCACTAATAAAAGAGATCTAAAGTAATTTTGTGGAGGTGTTAGAAGAGGAGTACCTTGATATCCGACTACAAAGAGACAAGGGAAGAGAAGGAAAGCAAATTGAGAGAAGACAACCTAACTGAAGGAGAAGACCGAAGGAAGCCTATTGTAGAGTACCAGAGACTTTGAGAAGACCAATCATGGATATTCCTATCAAGTTACCAATCTTTGAGAAGGACACTACTGAGGCAGTAGAGCACATTTTTGTTTTGGAATCTATTTGGAAATAGAGAGGAGTAACAAGAGATGAAATCAAGTTGTTTGACTTCATAGGCACCTTGCAGAATGAAGCATTGAAGTGGTATAGGAAGACATGTCCAAACAGAGATACAAAATGTTTAGAAAATTTTGGAGTTCTAGATGTTCTAATAGAAGGGGTAAGTAAGATGAGAGATTTGATACAATTGGATAAAGAATCAATAAAGGACTTTGATAGAAGGTTCAAGGAGACAACTAGGAAGTTGGAGGAACCATTGACTGAAAAGCAAAAGATAGAATGGTTCATTTCTAGAATAAGCCCATAAATAAGGTTAGCCCTAGATGGAAGAATATTTGACACATATGTAGAAGCAGTGACACTAGCCTGTCAGATAGAGTCTCAATCTTGGAAAAGACAAGATAAGATGAAGGAAAACCTAGAATTAGAAAAGCTGAAATTGGAATTGGAGCAATTGAAGCTGAATCAGGAGATTTTGATGGAGAAGGATGAAAATACACAAAAATAAAGACCTAATATTTGGTGCTCATACTGTACAAGAGAAGGTCACTTGAGAAACAAATGCCCTAGGATGAAAGGTGAAAGATAAGATGCTGCAATAAAAGAAGACATCAAAACAACAACAAAAAGAATCAATTCAATATTTTGTGGATTATGTGGAGAATGGGATGACCATGAAACACTAGACTATCCTTCATAGAACTTTTGGAAGAAAAGAGAATTTGCTGATGAAGAAGATGAAACATGGTACATAAACTTGGTAGAGAGTAATAACATGTCCTATGTAGAAAGAAACTCACATGATTAAGGCTATAAACAACCAAATTGGAGAAATCAAAGAAATGTCAATGCAATACAAAATTCAAACTCTGGTAGCCCATCCTATGGGAATAGCTATAATAATGAGGACAAAGAGAAATTTGGAGGTTACAAAGGAGGTAGAGGCCATGGAAGAAATCAAATAAGGAGGGAGGATTCCACCTGTTTCAATTGTGGTAAGATAGGTGATTTTGCTAATGAATGTTGGGCTGAAAGGAAAACACAATGTTCATTTTGTAGCAGTATGGAGCATGATCTATTTTCTTGTGAGAGAGCACATCTATACTTCTGGAATGCACAACCACAATCTAAAAGTGATGAGCTACAAAATCTAGGTAACCAAAAAGGAACTCAAATCATAAGAAGGGAACCAAAGGGCCAAAGATAAAGAACTTGCCAAAAGAATAGTATAGAGAAAACATACATATCTTCAACTCAATCCATAGAAGAAGATGAGTATTACCAGAGAAGCAAGACAAAACATACTGAAAAAGAGAGAAGAAGAAGGAAGGAGAAAGTTGTGGTACTGAAAAGACAAGGAACAAATATCGGAAGGCACTATTGCATTGAGATAGAGGAGGAGGACAATGAGGAAGAAGAATTTGTTCCCTCTAAGAAACAACATGAGGAAGTTGTGAAGGAAGGAACAAGAAAAGAAGAAACAATACAAGTAGTTTTTCATTGAAGGAGAAGTAGAAGCTCTCAAGCAATTACCCCAATTGACACAACAACACAGACTTATTGAGAAACTGAAGAAATTTTCTAAATACTAGAATAAGGAGCAAGGTCAGAAGAGTCAACTCCAAAGGATGGGAAGAACAAATAGTGAATGGAAGATAAAACCACTAATGGTGTATGTTCATATCAATCACAAAAAGTCTAGAATGTCTTGATAGATCTAGGATCAGATGTCAACATGATCACAAAGAAGCTACGGGAGCAGTCAGGAAGACCTAAGCTGACAGAGACAACCTACAACATCATTTTGGTAGATGGATCTAATATGTAGACAATGGGAACATGGAAGCAAGTATAAGTTAACCTAATGGGGGTTAAACATTTCTTAGATTTCATTGTTGTAGCCATGAAGGATCAAGGAGAAGCTTTTAATGCAATTTTAGGGTTGAGATGGTTTGTAGATGCAAATGGTTTCATAGACTCTCAAAAAGAAGAGCTATCATTTTCCAATGAGAATAAGATTGTTCACATTCCTTTGGGATCATAAATGGAGGAAACATATATATAAGAAGTCAATCAGATTGAAGACAGTGACAAGGATGCAAAGAATCTCTACACAATTACAAGGTGGGATGTAGAGGAGACAATAGAAGAGCCTAACTTTGAGGGAGAAGTGGAGATAAAAGATGATCACTATAGAACAGATAGTGAGGAGGTTCTAGAATCTTGGTTGAGAGAAGAAGCGAAACTGAAAACAAGGAATATATTTGGTTACTGGAGTATATTCATGATCAAGATTGGCAAAGAAGACATACTGCAATCCTCTGCACTTCAGCAAAATTCACTGGAGATCATATGCGGCACATCTATGGAGGACATGGAAGACATGACTCAAAGACCTTACTGGGTAAGCCACATTTTGAAAGGCATTTCCCACATCAAGTTGCCTAGGTTTTCAGGAGTACAAAATCTGCATACATATCTAGGAGAAATGGAGAGTCTTTTCGAAAGAAGACATAAGATTACAAGCTATACAACACACATTGGTATGCAATGCCACAAATTGGTGAAACACACACAAATACACAATAGATGGATGGCCAGTATTCAAAATACTCATCAAGACAAGATATTTGCTGGAGGAAGGAGAATATGATATCATACCCAAATACTTAGGTTAGATCTCACCACAAGAACATTTATCCATGTGTAAAATGGTATGGAGAGAAATAAATGAATATAATGAGATATTATACACCCATTTATTTTATTGGACACTGTCGCGAATTACACAGACATGATATATAAATTAGGAATGAAGGAAAGGAATATGTATTGGGAAGAACTACAAAAGGATTTCATTCATACATTCTCATTCTTTAGTCCAGATAAGAACATCTACACAACACTACTCAGAATCAAGGAGATCATGTTTCAACAGGATGCAGAAGAAGAAGCAAAACTAGAGCAAAGTTCACCACCAGAGAAAACATAAGGCATATGAAAAATCATAGAATGGATGGATAAAGAATCATACCTAGAGAAACACAAATGTTACAAAACAACACAACATGATGATAAGGAGAGTAAGGAACAAGAAATAAAGATTTAACAAGGAGAAAGAAAGCTGGAAGAATCAACAGATATCAAAGAAAAATACTACAACAAGCCTATCCAGTTAAGAGAAGAGAACATTGCCAAAGGAGATCCTAAGCTACTCAAGATTGGAGACTATTGATATGAGGAGGAAGTGGCACAATTAGTAGAAATCTTGTTTGAGTATGAGGATTTGTTTCCTAGGAAGTTCATAGAGATGAAGGGAATCAAATAGGAAGCTGGAATGATAAAAATTCAAATGAAAGAAGGTTGTAAACCAATCAAGAAAAGGCCATATAGGATGAATCCAAACATGAAGAAAAAAGTTAAAGTAGAACTTGAAAAGATGCTACAAGAATGAATTATAAAAATAGTGGAGGAAGTAGAGTGGATCAATCCAATGGTAATACAAAATAAGAAAATAGGAGAAATAAGGATCTATGGAGACTACAGAGAATTCAATAAAGCTTGCATTCATGATCCTTTCCCTACACCATTCATAGAGAAAATCTTGGAGTCAATTTCTAGAAGGGAAATCTACTCCTTCGCTGATGGACTCTCTAGATATCACCAAGTAAAAATTAGAGAGGAAGATCAACCCAAAACAACATTTGCATTTGAACTAGGATCTTTCATGTACACTGCTATGCCATTTGGATTGAAAAATGCACCTGCAGTATTTAGTAGAATCATGGTCAATGCATTCAAGGAGTTTATACACAATTTTCTAGAAGTCTATTTGGGTGATTGGACTATATATGGACTGGTAAAAGATCACACATAGACATTGAATTTGATGTTGAATAAGTGTAGGAGCTTACAAATTTCCTTAAACTTGAAGAAATGTATTTTTGGGGTACCATTTGGAACACTACTAGGTCATATAATATGTAAAGAAGAATTGATGGTTGGTCCCCTAAAAGTTTCCATTATTCACAACTTTCCGCCACCAAAAACCACATCTAATGTCAAAACATTCCTAGGGTATACCGGTTACCACCAAAAATTCATCAAGAGTTATGCAGCCATCTCAACACCTATAGAAGAACTATTGAATAAAAAGTAGGGTAAAAGTATTACCTAGAATGAGTAGAACCAAAAGGCATTTGACACTTTGAAGCAAAATAGTAGAAGCACCAATACTTATATTTCCAAACTGGGAGAACACATTCCATGTTCATGTGGATGCATCAGGAATTGTAGTTGTAGTACTGACTTGGCCAAGGGGTTCTAAGGATCACCCTATAGCATTTGCAAGCAAGAAGTTGTCAAAAGTAGAGAAGAATTATACGTAAACTAAAAGAGAAGCCCTAGCAGTGGTGTTTGTATTATAAATTTTTTGACATTACCTCTTGTCAACACCTTTTGTATTCTACACGGATCACGAACCATTAAATACCTACTCAACAAATGAGTCATCCAAGGAAGAATTTGCCAATGGTTACTCTTGTTTCAAGAGTTTGAATTCTCAATCATGGTGAAGTTGGGAAAGCACAATTAGGGACTAGACTACTTGTCTAGAATTGAGACTGTGGAAGATCCGAAGGTACATGAAGAACTACCCAGCGTAAATTTGTTCAGAGTAAATGCAGTACCAGAAGAACTGACAAACATAGTATACCTATTCACTACAAGTGAACATCTAGCTGAGATGTCAACACAAGAAAGACATAATCTAATATGTAAGTCTTTTCCATATACATTGATTAAAGGAGAATTGCATCTCAAAGGGAAGGATGATTTCATCAAAAGGGTAGTATATGAACATGAAAAAGAAGACGGTCTAAGAGAAGTACATGAAGGGATAGTAGGAGAACATAATGCTGGAGACATGACAACAAGGAAAATCAAGCTAGCTGGGTTATGGTGGCCTACACTTTTCAAAGATGCAAAGAGATGTGAAGAATTGTGATGTATGTCAAAGAACAGGGAGACCTATTGCAAGAGATGAAATGCCATTGAGATCAGTTCTAGCACAATTACCTTTTAAAAAATGGGCTATTGATATCATTGGACCTATAGACCCACTGACAAAGTAGTCAAAAGCTAGATTCATCATTACTGGAGTGGAACACTTGACTAAGTGGGCTGAAGCACAACCAACCAGAGACTGCACAACAAAAACTACCACTAAATTAATCTACAAGAACATAATTACCAGGTTTGTCTATCTGTTGAGCATAACCAATGATCAAGGTAAACATTTTGTAAATAAGATGATTTCAGAGCTACTGGACAACTTCATGATAACAGTCAACAAGAGTTCATCTTATCATATACAAGCAAATAGAGCAAGTGAAGCCCTAAATAAGATCATTGGGGTAGCATTGACAAAGATGTGCAATGGGAACAAGACAAACTGGGATCTAAAAGTACCTGCGGTACTATGGGCATACAGAACAACCTTCAAGAGAACCACTAAGTTCACTCCCTATGAACTGGTGCATGGAATAGATGCTACAATACTGGTACACTTCATAATGCCAAATTTTTGGATAGCAAGGATTCTCAAGCTGGGCGAGAAGACTCTCTCACATAGAGGATTGAAGAATTGGAAAAATGGATGAGAACAGATTGATGGCAGTATACAATATGAACTTGGAAAGGAAAAGACAAAAGGCATGATATGATAGAAAATTGAGGAACAAGACATTAAAGGAAGGTGAATTATTATTTTTGTATAGAAACAAGTTTAAGAAGCAATGAAAACTGAAGACAAGGTGGTTGGGACCCTTCTACATTGAAGAAATTCTAGATTCTGGAGCAGTTAGACTGAAGAATATGAAGGGTCAAATATTAGCTGGCTATGCCAATGGTGCAATACTTGAGAAATATTTTCAATCAGAACAAAGCATGTCTTGACGACAAGACATAATTTTGAGGGGGGATGATGTTAGTAGGGTGCATAGCACAAAGTAGAGCCGATCAAAAGCCGACACACATACCATGTGGAGGACGAAGCCGACATGAGACACATCTCTATATGTAATAGATATAGTATATACATAGATAGGATATAATCATAAGAATTGGATGATAGGAGTATGATATAAAGTAGATTTTGATATAAAGAATGACATATAAGTCATGTATGTAACTAGTGAGGCAGAGACAAACTTGTCAGAGGATGGACATATGATGTATAACCTTTGATGGCTATTGATATCTATATATGGAGGTCTGCCAGTACCTGGTATTTCTATGTTGTCTGACTATGATGTGTATGTGATGCTCTATTTTGTTATTCTTTATGTTTTGCTATAAATCTCTAGCTACTTGACCAGGGTATAAAATGACTACAAAGACTTGGCTGAGGATCAGATTTTTAGACCAGTATCCCCTCTCCATTTCTTGCTAATAGTAATAATAATATGTTAATTAATAAATATAAATTAATAATAATATGTTAATTAATACTTGTTCACTCGTTGAGTCATTGATACTTGTCTGTATTCTAGAGACTTTATGTACAAAATTGGGTGCTTGAAGACTTCTGCTCAGAATTGAACATACATTGTTGATCTACGATCATCTAACAATTGAAATGATTCATAAAGGGCCCACCACATATGAGTCAACACCATTGAACCAATGACACAAAATTAATAATAATATCTTAATTAATAAATGGAAATTAATAATAATATGTTAATTAATGTTATGTTAGAAATTATCCTCCTATATGGAATGATACAATTTCCCCATGGTTTAGCTCCTTCCCTTTGGTGACCTTTCAACCTAGTTTTTACAGACCTTCACGAAACCCGACTGACCTAGGTCTAACTGGAATAATCTCATATTTTGGAATAACTGAAGACTAACGGAAAAAACAAACTTAGATTTGGGACCCCCCAACCTCCTTAAAGCAGTCCTAAGTAGGAAATCATGGCTTGGACTGGGTGCTAACGCCCTTGTCCTACCCTATTTCCTCGGGTCCTGAGTTTTGGAGGGATGTCGGCCCTTGCCGTGCATTCCAGGATTCCACTTTCAAATTTTTGTTTTTCACCTGATGTTGACATCTTATTTTGAAATTTCAAATTCCTAAGGTTGGATATAAAGAGACATTTGAAAATCATTTTATCAGATACAATTTATATGCAAGCTTGATGCCAAAACTCTACCGAAATTGCCATTGAAGATCAATGATTTGTTAAAGCTCTTGAATTCATTTGAATTTGCTTTCATGGAGACAGTGGATGGAGATTAGGAATCGAGATCTTGAGACAATATTGCTCTTCATAGGGTTTGTACACCTTTTACATGATCGGGAGAAGGGTTGAAGCCTCCAACATCAAGTTTGGAGATCCTCTGCGGACATTGCTAATTTGCCTTCTTGTTCATGCAAGTCTTCATTGCTTTCATCTCCTTGAGGTGAAGTTGTGTTTATTCATTGAGTTAATGCTATTTGTTGATCTTCCCTTGATTAAGACATCTAGGGTTTGATATTTTTGCATACACATCACTAGGGTTTGCACACACATCTACAAATCTTTATCTCTGGCTATTGTTGAGGTGGGAACACTAAAATGGGGCTTGACTGAGACAAGCTCCTATATAGATGCAAACATTTTTCTCCTCCTTTTGCATGTGCAAGTTGCATTTGTTGAGATTCGATGGAAAGGAGTTGTAGGAAGGTTCATGTTGTAGTTACAATTGTGACAGAATTTAAATTTTAGGATTTTGAGAGTTCCAGGACACAGTGACTCGCGCCCTAGTCCAACTAGGTGATTTTTTTTGGGTCTAGGAACCTTTGGAGATTGTGAAGCAGCTGATATAGAAGATTCAAACATTCAAAAACTTTCAAGACATGGTGACTAGTGCCCTAGTCCAACAACTCCTTAGTTTCTGGGTACATTATCTCTAGACTATTTGCTCTGCATTTTTGTGTTTATTTCATTAATATTTATTTCTAAAATTGAGTTATTGCAGTCTAATATGCAAATTAGGGTTTTATGATTATAAAAGAAAACTAGATTGTAAAACCTAATTCAACAACCACATAGACACAATTAATAGGAAAAGGGAACATTGGAGATCTGTAGTTTATCCCTAAATTCACCCTTTTCTTCCCTAATGTTTTAGTAACCTAGAAAGTGTGGGACTTGTATCATCCATCTTTCTTCCACATTTTCGATACAAAACATTTTGGTGAACCTAAACTCTAAAATAATTTGCATCTTTTAACAACTCAGATCTGATCTAGTTTGCTGTATTAAAACACTTTTAGATTGCAAACTTTTTTTTCTCATGAAAGTGCATGCTTTAAATCTTGAATGATTCTCTTATCCTTTCATTGAAAAGAATTTGAAAATTACAACTTTGTGTGTTGCATAGTGTTATTTTATACTTTTCATAAAGTTCATATTATAAATTTTACGTTTAAGTCTTGGGTGAATTTGAGCATGTTAAAATGTCAGATTACTTTTTACAAGACTTTCATGTGTATGATGAGCCGTATAGTTGTGATGACTTCAATATGCTAGATGAAGCCCTTGATGACTTTATCTCAATTGAATAGTCCACTTTGACTCTTAAACCATCATTATTTCAAAGATTTGTAAATGCAATTTATGTTCCTAAAGCTAGAGAAGAAACTATGAATCTAAAAATAGTGGTCACTTTATCCTTAGATGTATCTCAATCCCCTTCTAAACCAGTGCTCACTGTTAGAGGTCCTTCACCTTCTTCTCGTTCTCCTGATTACATTTACAACTATGCTAAACATATATCATATCCAACTTCACAACAACCTAGTTCTACCATGGTTGCTCATACATACAATACTCAGAATAACAAACAAGACAAACAACAATCAAGCATTCTGATATCTTTACCAATTTCTCAACCAATGCTTCCTCAAGCACCTCGTTTAACACAAAAGGTTGGTCAAGATTATGATCTTGTTGAGTAGCCGTGCTACTCTTGCTAAGATATCCCTCTGGGAACTTATTCAAACTTCACCTATAGACCATGCAATGCTCCAAGAAGCTTTACAAAAGGTGATTGTGCCACCTTCTGTTAAATCTAATGATGTAGCAGCTCTTTTGGATTGTATGCATGCGACAAAAATAGACATATTGTTTCAACAACATGATTTGCCATCTCTTGAAGTTCAAAATTATTATTCTTTGATAATTTTTGTTACAATAAACAAGAAGTTGATTAAATGAGTTATGATTGACAATGGGTTAGCTCTGAATGTTTGTGGTATTAGCTTATTGCATAAGATTAAAGTTGACACATCTCTGATTAAACTGGATAAGTTACAAATTCGTGGCTTCGAAAATGTTGGAAGACAATCCGTAGGCACCATAACTCTACCTATGCAAGTCAGGCCTATCACTTTGCCTACCTTGATTCATGTCATGCCTTGTTCTTTGTCTTACAACATGATTCTAGGTAGACCATGGATTCATGCACTAAGTGCAGTCCCTTCTACACTTCATCATTCAATTAAATTTATTCATAAAGATAAGCTCCATACCATTCACATTGATCCTAAACCCGATCTCTGTTTACAAATTGAATCACAAAAACAAGTTGTTCAACACAAAATCTTAAGCAATTTGAAAGTTATTCATTAGCTTCCCCTACCACAAATAAGGTTATTCTAGAGTCCACACAATTGAATGCATTCCTTGGTGAAAATTGGGGATCATTAGATTTTACATATCCTTCAATGGGTGAATATAAAATTAATGATCCTATCCTTGAAACATCAAAAGTTGCATCAATATTATCTTAAAGTTCGATTGTGAAACCTAAGGTCTTTTTAGTTACAAATTAAGATAACACTCTTAATTATACCACATATTATGAGACCAATGAAGCCCCACCTTCTTCCAAAGAAATGGCTTCTCTTTATGGTCGAGGATTTTAGATCCTTTATAAGAACTGTGACTATGTAGGTATGGGTTGCGATATTAATCAACAAGGAATAAAAGTCCCTATAGAATCTACTTCACAACATTACTCAAGTGGTATTGGATATAACCCTTTTAGGGAATCTAAAGCCCGTCGGTGTCTTAATCTTAATGTGAATACAATATCGACACTCAATTTGATCTTCTTGGAGATGATTGACACTAATTGTCCTCCAAGTGAAATCCCTTTAGTGTGTTCTCAACTAATGAAGTGATAATCAAATTCTTGGGTGCTTATGACAATATTTCCTATTACCATCATAAGTGTGGACTCCCTTATTATTTGAATAACGAAGCATATTTTGGAAAATCCGCTAGCATGGTAAATAATACTTTGATATTTGAAGATCAAACTAAAGAGTTACCATAATCACTTGACCTCCTAGACCATAGTACTTTACTTAATGGAAAGACTGTTGATGTCTTCATGGAGAAAGACAACACTAAAAAAGTTATTCCCATTGGTGATTGTTTAAATACAAAAGATAAAGAAGAAATGACCAAGTTATTACATGAAATTTCTGAATTATTTGCTTGGAATTATTCAAATATGCCCGGTATTGATCCTCAGATTGTGACACATAACATTGTCTTGAAACTAGATGCTAAGCCATTTAAACAAAAGATTCATAAAATGAATCCTAAAGTTGTGTTTCTTGTAAAATCTGAGATAGAAAAGCTCTTGCAAGTTGGTTTCATTTGCTCTATTGATTATTCACCTTGGATTTCAAATATAGTGACTGTCGCTAAACCTGATGGCCGCCTCTAAATGTGTACCGACTTTAGAGATTTGAATCTGACATCTTTGAAAGATGATTTTCCACTCCCAAACATTGATATGATTGTTGATTCTATAGCCGACCATGAGTTACTTTCCTTCATGGATGGATTTTCAGGATATAACCAAATCCTTATAAATCCCCATGATCGATATAAAATAGCTTTCATAACACCTTAGGGAATGTTTTGTTGGGTGGTCATGCCGTTTGGACTTAAGAATGTAGGAGATACTTATCAACGTGCCATGACCCTTATATTTCATGACTACATGCATAATATCTTAGAGGATTATGTCGATGACATCTTGGCGAAGTCTATTCATCGTTGGGATCATGCCATGACCCTTTGACAGATCTTTGAATGAATAAAGAAGTATAACATGTGATTAAATCCCCGTAAATGTGTATTCGGTGTAGACAGTGGCAAACTATTGGAGTTTATAGTTTCAAATCATGGTATCAAGGTAGACATGAAAAAGATTGATGCAATTGTTAATATGCCAGCACCTAAG
Organism: Cunninghamia lanceolata; assembly: GCA_027924645.1. Classification (NCBI taxonomy): domain Eukaryota; kingdom Viridiplantae; phylum Streptophyta; class Pinopsida; order Cupressales; family Cupressaceae; genus Cunninghamia; species Cunninghamia lanceolata. The sequence goes on along the minus strand of BSBN01000194.1, from coordinate 14,169,971 downwards.
AATGTATCTCAACTTCGTAGTTTGCAAGGGAAGATATAGGCCATCTAATGATTTGTTTCACAACTCATGGATAGGACTCACCCTTTTACTCAACTACTAAAAAAGGATTCAAAATTTCAATGGAATTTAGATTGTCAAAAGGCTTTTGAGGACTTAAAAAGTTACCTTGCTAAACCTCCTGTTTTACAGCCCACTGTTTCGGTAAACCTTTTATCCTTTACACCTCAACATCTAATTATGCTCTAGAAGCTTTGTTAGCACAACACAACACTGAAGGCAAAGAATGTGTTGTATATTATATCATCCAAACATTGCTCGATTATGAAGTGCGATACACTGTTATTGAGAAGCATTGCTTAGCTTTAGTGTTTGCAATGCAAAATCTTAGACATTACCTTTTAAATGCTGAAATACATGTCGTGAAATTTGACCCTTTAAAACATTTTTTTCGCTAAAACTGATTTGTTGGGGCATCTTGCTACATAGGTTATGTTGTTAACTAAATTTGATCTTAAGTTTATCTCTCAGAAAGCCATTAAAGGACAAGCATTAGTTGACTATTTAGCTGAAGTACCCTCTCCTTTTACCATATAGAGTGAGGATGCATTCCCTGATGACTAAATCCTAGACATTGATAAAGAAGGTGAATGGGAATTGTATTTTGATGGATCAAGATGTCAAACCGGCTCCGGTGCTGGTATCATATTGATACGTCCTTCAGGTAAGCTGATTCCTATATCTTATTGCGTAAAATTCTCATGCACGAATAATATTTCAGAGTATGAATCCCTCATCGCTGGACTTCATGCCGCTTTGGCTTTAAACATAAAAAATCTCACCATATATGGTGATTCACAGATCATAGTGTGGCAAATAAATGGATCATATCAAGCTAAACAAGACAAGTTATCTCAATATCGTGATCTTGCTCTATCTCTATTAAAACTGTTCACATCATTTTCAATAGATACTATTCCCAAGAAAGATAATTGACATGTAGATGCAATGGCAAGCATAGCTTCTCTTATCTCTTTTGATGATTCTCTTGATGAATTTAGTTTTATTATCCATAATCTCAAAACACGAGCTGTAGACGATTTTGTAATCATGAATTCGGAACTATGCGGTAATATAAATCAAGATGAATGGTTCTCCCATATATTCAATTATCTGTGTGATGGAACTATGCCTAATTTGACATCTAAGAATGCTCGAATTCACTTACGTAAGATTGTGGCACATTATATCATATTGTCAAATGTTTTATATAGATGAAGCTATAATGGTGTTTTGCTATGATGCCTAAGTAATTCAGAGATTTTGATAGCTTTAGAAGAAGCTCACTTTGGTGCTTGTGGAGGGCATTTTGGAGGCAAATGACTGGTACAAAAGTTAATACATATGGGATATTATTGGTAGCACATGGAACAAGATTCCTTCGCTTATGTCAAAAAGTGCCCACAATGTCAACAACATCAACACTTAATCCGGGCACCAGTCCAGGAACTTCTTGCCGAAGTCTCACCTTGGGCATTTTTTGTCTAGGGCTTGGATCTAATTGAAAAAATATCTCCACCTTCTTCTCAAAGACACATCTTCATAATAACTTCTACCAATTACTTTATGACGTGGGTCGAAGCTATCCCTATATGATCCACGACAACTGAAGTAATTTGTCGATTCATACAAGATAACATTATCTCTCGATTCGGCATACCTTCCTCCTTCATTTCTTACAATGGCACGCCATACAAGAACAAGGATATCAACAAATTTTTGGAAAAGTATCATATTCAACATCACTTCTCTGTGCCTTATTATCCTCAATCAAACGACCAAGCAGAAGCTTCAAATAAGGTTATAGGACAAATCTTACAAAAAACTGTTAACAAGCATCAGAAAGATTGGCATACTCAACTGTCCTGTGCGTTATGGGATTATCAAAAAAGTATTCGTACGGCTAATGGAACTACCTCGTATAATCTTGTTTATGGTGCCAACGCGGTAATGCCCTTAGAACTCAAAATTCCTTCATTAAGAGTCTCCTTGAGAGATGTTATACATGATAATATGGAAAGAGAAAAGAGATTACAACAACTTGAGATGTTGGACGAACAACGTATTAATGCTCTTGAACATCTTAAGGCCCATCAAAAACATATACAATGATTGTATAATGAATGTGTTATACACCGTTCATTCGACATTAGAGATTTGGTATTGTATGAAAATCAACGCAATATAAATGCACCTCCTACAGAAAAAGGAAAGTTTAGCCCTAATTGGCTTGGACCTTATGTTGTTACTAAAGCCTTTGGATCAGGAGCGTATAAGTTAGCTGATGAACAAGGTACTCCACTTAAAGAGCCTATTAATGTTGTGCACCTCAAGAAGTTTTACGCTTAAGATTATATGTTAGATGTTACTATAGAGCAAAATTACTAGTTAGTTTAGCTTCAATTTTGACAAGATATGATTATTTTGTCTTGATTCATTTAACATACAATCTTCTTGAGTTGATCATTATTGTATCTTGCTTAAACATATTTTCTTGGAAGATCACTTTTGTATTAACTAATTTGAGCATAGAATATTAATTATGTGTGAAATCTATTAGTCATTGTGTTTTTACTATATGTTCTACAAAGAATTGTGTAGTATCACATTAGCATTAATCATATTTCCACATAAGCTTTTTATCACTAGTTGCATTTTACATAAATCACATGTGATAGATTATACAACAACTAGAAACAATAACAAAAAAACATCATATATATATCATCATCACCATTTTTATACATCCAAGCCGACTGTCCCGTATAACAAAATGGGATGTCATAGTACAAAATAGATACATCACATAGCTGAACCCCTGTCGCCTGTACCCTCAAAACCTCATGGTGCATGTGTGACGAAGGGCTGACCATGTGTGGTTATGGATCTTGAGTGACTCCTAGAGGCACTCCATGCTTGTAACCCTTTGACCTCTCCTCTTAGTCCTATCACGTGTATCCTGGTACATCTACTGATAGCAGTCTCTCTTTGAGACAGATCACTCTAGCTTTGCTTGGATCCTATCCCTGTATGCTCTTGTCTGGCATAACTCTATTGATGAGGTCTCATTGGTGATAAGATCTCTTGCAGGTGCTGATGCTGTTGCAGCCTGCTCTTGTAGCGCACGGAGCTCTGCCTCCATATGCTCGAATATCTAGGTAGACTGATCCAAAATCTCCTCTACTAACAATTGATATCAGACAAATGGCATGAAGATCTCTACATGTCACCCTGCAGAAGGCTGTGGTGAATACCTTGCTTGCACTCGTTGCTCACCTACATCAGATGGTATTATCTCTGCTATGACACAACCCACAAAGTCGCGCCATGCGTCTATCCCAACTACAAAATAGAAACAAAAATACATATCAGTATCTCATATAGATATCATAAATAATAAAACATTCAAATAGTCATAAACAAGTGCATCAAAATACATAAAGCATCCTACCAGGATCTCCATCTCGCCAAGATGGATCTCAGATAACTGATGGTGTGACAAGCTCTGAAATCATCACTGAAGGTGGGGACATGTGCCTACTAGAATCACCCTTCTTGCATTGGCTCGACCTCCTCACATCTACAGATGTGGGAACTCGAGCACTTGGTTAAGATTGGTATCACTCTCCTCATTGATATTCAGCTCCTGTGGGTCTCACTGTGGTCTTGCCCTAAAGATGTATCGCAATGCGACCTCTCCCTTGTCATCATCATCCTCCTCCTCATCCTCCTCATCATCATCTATGTCATCATGCTTAGCTAGATCACTGATGTCATTCTCCATCTTTGTGTCTATCCCTTGACTGGCCTGAGGTCAAGGATCACCTGTGTGGTGACCAAGTGGATAGATAGGAGTGGATCAAGCTGTCTGCCACTAGGTCTAATACACTCGGGTCACTCTGATATCATCTGCATCAGATATCATCTCCGCATCCTCTGGACCATCATCATCACTAAATGGCACATCTACTATCATCAGTTGTCAGGCACTATTTACCCTAATTATGTTGCGTACAGAACGCATATAGCTCAAACGCATTATGGGAACATACTGTCAGCATTCAATCTTTTGTGCTACCCCATCAAAATAAAAGCATGAACAATGTGATCAAGATGACCGACAATCAGTCGATCCCTTTGCATCCTCGCTAGCTGCCTCCACTTGCCTAGCCATGATATGCAGCCGTGATATGGTCTCCAGATGATATCACCGAGCCGTAATCTATCAAAGATAACCCTCTAGTATAGTAGATTGTTGTGTCTCCAACACCTGATAAGCGGATAGGCATGGACCTGTGGATAAGATAACACTAGCTCTATAGGAAAACCTATAGGCCATGTACAACTGATATGCTCAAAGGCCCAGACCTGTAGTAGTGTACAACACATCAGGCTGTGAGCCTCATAATGGACATACCAGTTTAACTCACGGTAGAGGTATGCAAGCATACTATGCCCCCATGAGTACACTATTCAGTTCTCCTCCATCGCCCTAATCGTGTGAACAAGGCCCCCATGAAGGTGAGTGCCTCGACCATCAGGTGCGACTACTAGTGCTATCTTGACTATCATAATTCACCAAATCAATGGAATGTCGGCACACCCCTGCTCTAACAAGCGAAGTTGAACGTGTCCACTCTACTCGTAGATGGTGTGGCCCAAGAATTACTTTTGACTCTGTCAAGTGTACTTTGCTGAGCGACAGTTTTTGATCCTCACTATCTCTCCTCGTATAGGCAGTCACAGGATCTGGAAGACATCCTCCAATGTAATGGTCATCTCTCTTGTAGGTAGATGGAATGTCGATGTATCTCCATTCCATCTCTCCATTAATGCCATTAGCATGCTAGCATGGAATCAAATCGTGGTTATGTCAAATACCCACCAGAGTCCCACTGCCTATAAATGCTCTATCTACATCAGACATGGATGTCGGGTTAGCATCGTTGATCTCCTCTTCCTTCTCCTTCACTCCCCTACACAATGACAAGTAACAAATGAATAGTGAAAAGTGAATACCCCACATATATATAGAAAGAAGAGAAATCCTATCACTATCTAGGTGCAAAAAAACAAAGATATTAACAAGTTTTACTCTTGAGCCTCTATCTTGAGCTATCGAACTCATATTTTCATGTCGTTTGTTGCATTGGAATCCTGGTTCCACTCTCCATCTTCCCCAATCTGTTGTGTTTAGGCATTGTTTCTTTATACAACCATCACAATGCATTTCTCATCAAGTTTCCCTCGAAATCAACACGTGTAGATATCTCCTTGTTTCCCCTTCTCAGACTAAGCAAGCAGAAACAAGGGGGCATATATCTCCCTCAATTTCCTCTCTCATCATGTCTCATCACTCAACCCCCTTAGTGTTTATGAAATGACTTATTGATGATGGTTGTAGGTTGATTTGATTTGATTTGATTTTGGATTCTTTGACAAGTGTTCCTTTGCAGGTTGCGGTTCCTAACTTTGTGGTCTTGCAGGATTACAGACTTGGGGGCTTCTTCCTCTTTTCCAATGACACTTTTCCTTCCTCTACAGTATCCTTTTGGGTATCCTTTTCATGATTGATGTATTTACCTTCCTTTAGTTGCATATGCACATAGTGTCATATGGCCACTACAGTGGGGGCTAAATGTTATGTCAGAAATTGTCCTCCTATATGGAATGGTACAATTTCTCCATGGTTTAGGTCCTTCCCTTTGGTGACCTTTCAACCTAGTCTTTACAGACCTTCCCAAAACCCAATTGACCTAGGTCTAGTTGGAAGAATCTAATATTTTGGAATAATTGAAGTTGGAACGGGAAAAGAAAACTTGGATTTGGGACCCCCAACCTCCTTAAAGTAGTCCTGAATGGGAAATTAGGTCTTGGACTTGGGCACTAGCACCCTTGTCCTACCCTATTTCTTAGGGTCCTAAGTTTTGGAGGGATGTCGGCCCTTGCTTTGCATTCTGGGATTCCACTTTCAAATTTTTTTGTGCAATGTCGACATCTTATTTCAAAATTTGAAATTCCTAAGGTTGGATATAAAGAGATTTGAAAATCATTTTATCAAATACAATTTTTATGCAAGATTGATGCCAAAACTTTGCCAAAATTGCCATTGGAGATCAATGATTTGTTGAATCTCTTGAAGTCATTTGAATTTGCTTTCATGGATACAATGGATGGAGATTAGGAATCAAGATCTTGAGACTATCTTGCTCTTCCTAGGGTTTGTACACCTTTTGCATGATCGGGAGAAGGGTTGAAGCCTTCAACATCGAGTTTGGAGAGCCTCTGCAGACATTGCTAATTCACCTTCTTGGTCATGCAAGTCTTCATTGCTTTCATCTCCTTGAGGTGAAGTTGTGTTTATTCATTGAGTTAATGCAAGTTTTTGATCTTCCCTTGATTGAGACATCTAGGGTTTGATATTTCTGCATACACATCACTAGGGTTTGCACACACATCTACAAATATTTATCTCTAGCTATTGTTGAGGTGGGAACACCGAAACGGGGCTTGACTGAGACAAGCTCCTATATAGTCTTAAACATTTTTCTCCTTTTGCATGTGCAAGTTGCATTTGTTGAGATTCAGCGGAAAGGAGTTGCAGGAAGGTTCATGTTGCAGATACAGTCGCGACAAAATTTAAATTTCAAGATTTTGAGAGTTTTGGGACACAGTTACTCACACCCTAGTCTAACTGGGTGATTTTTCTAGGGTCCAGGAACCTCTAGAGATTGTGAAGCAGTTGATATAGAAGATTTTGACATTCATAAACTTTTGGGACACAGTGACTAGTGCCCTAGTCCAACAACTTGTTAGTTTCTAGGTACACTATCTCTGGACTGTTTGCTCTACATTTTTGTGTTTATTTCATCAATATCTGTGTTTGAAATAGAGTTATTGCAGTCTGATATGCAAATTAGGGTTTTATGATTAGAAAAGAAAACTATCTTGTAAAACATGATTCAACAGCCACATAGACACAATTAACATGAAAAGGGAACATTGGAGATATGTAGTTTATCCCTAAACTCACCCTTTGCTTTGCTAATGTTTTAGTGACCTAGAAAGTGTGGGACTTGTATCATCCATCTTGCTTCCACATTTTCCATACAAAACAATTAATAAATGGATAATAATAATAATATGATAATAATAATAAATTAATTAAAAATCATTCACCTATTGAGTCAGTGACACTTGTCTCTATTCCAGAGACTTTATGTACAAAATTTGGTGCTTGAAGAATTTTGCTTGGAATTGAACATACATTGTTGATCTGCAATCATTTGACGATTGAAATGATTCATAAAGGGCCCACAACATATGAGTCAACACTGTTCAACCAATGGCGTAAAATTAATAATAATATGTTAATTAATAATAGAAATTAATAATAATATGGTAATAATAATAAACGAGTTAATAAATGGACATTGGGAATTAATAATTGGGGATAAAAATTGGGGAATTACATGAACATCTAACCAAACTCAAAGTTCTGAACTACATTGAGCACAGAGAAGAGACCAATAATCAAGACATTCAATTAACATCATACTCTACTATGTAGTTACATATAAAACTTTTATCCTTCGACCTTGATTTGGTCCTCCAAAATCTTTTTGGTTCCTCTTTTCGACGATGTTTAATGAATATTTCACTATAGTCCATAACTATCCTATTAATAGATAATGTCTGCATCACAAATTCAATTATGTAGTCATTCACAATGTCAATAAATGATATTCCATGGAACCTTGCATTATATGTAGAAGAAACCACTAGGTATGGGTAACAATAAGGCCAATAAAAGAAAATTAAATTGATGTTCTCCAGGTCACTGTCAATTGAGTTGCAATACCAATTCCACGCATCCATTCAAATTTCTAGTTTCTCATACATGCATGCATCTGTGGGAGATTCAATGCACCACCCAAAGTAGAATGCATCATTTGCAAATGTTGAAAATGTCAATTCTTGACACGATTTATTCCACTTGACAAATGCTTCTATTTCTTCATTCTGATTATTAGATAGAAAAGAGAGACTAGCCCAATAGATCAAACTAGGTCAAACCCTCTTCTATCCAACATTAGGATGCAAGCCAAGCTTGGCTTCTAACCAAGAAGCAGAGCCAAACTAAAAGGGCCTTGTCCTTTTGTTGTATTAGAGGAGAATCAACCCAAATCCAACCAATCAAACTTGGGAAAGACAAGAGACCCTAATTGAGCAAGATCGGAGCATAGTAGACTGTCAAAAGTGAAAACCTAGAAACTAAATGAATAACATTGATTAGGGAACAATTCAAAACTTGGATCTAGGAGCAGAAATTCCAAGGACCAAGGAACTTGGGTGCCCTAGACCCTAATTAGGGTTTGCAGACTATGATAATTTTAGTGTCTTCGCCTTCTTATATTCTTGTCTTCTATAGCTTGGTTTCTACAAATTCCTCTAGATTTGACCTGCACACACACAAGAAGGGAAATGGTTGGGTGCTATTTAGGAGCTTGCCTAAATCAAGCTCTGTGAATGGTGTTTCCATACCCACAATAGCAAATATGATAGATAAAGAGCGTGTGCCCTAGGAGGGCAGAGGAAAATCTGAAGTAGAATGGAATGCTATAACAAAGCATGAAGGAAAGAAGTCACCATGAGCATGGAAACCCTAGCATGCTTGATGTGGTGTCATAATTTGACTCAAGAAGTTGGTGTAGCCCAAAGAAGTAGAAAGATCTTCACAAGACTTGCAAGAAGTTAGTGTCGCAACAATAATCCACCATAGAGAGCTTTAGAGAATAATAGAGAGCAAGACAGAATGTAAGAATCCTTCAAGAAGTTAGAGATAGATTAGGTGTGTTCAAATGAATTAACTAACTTGCTTTTATATGCATTCCCACTCATAAACAATGAATAAAACCAAATAAGGCTGACAAGAGGAACCACTTAAGATGCCTTAAACTGACATTCTTATAAAATAGGTCAGGGCTAAATGAGGGACCAGGGCGCTTGGGTGCCCTTGTCCTTTAGCCCAAAAATCCTGGCATAAGTCACTTAAGGTGTTCTTAGGTCGGTCTCATAGTTATTTTGTCAGGTTTTATCATCAGGATCGAGAATTAATTGTTTAATGTTCAAAAAGGTGTTAAAATAGGTCCTGATTAACAAGTGTAAACATTTTAGGTCCACCTAGGTGCTAAACTAAGTGTAAAATGCTAGTGTACACATTTTACTCTATAACATTTATCCCCCACTTTAGTGTGGGTATGAACTTACGTTTGAACTCACATAGAGGATGGAGAGGACAAATTTCAAACACAACATAGAAACCATAGAATGTCACCAAGATCAAGCCCCCAATTTTAGGATTCTAGGAGTCTATGATGATTGGCATACACATAAGACACATGACATAATTCACTCATATATGAAGCACTTAGAAAACATGAGATGAGACAAGACATACACAAGGCATACACTTGAGAAATCATGATGTATACATGCAAAACACAAAGCATAGATGTCATACACAGTATACACGCAATAGACAAAGTATACACGCCATACACACAACATATACGCTTGGCATGAAGTACACACATAAGGCACAAAGTATACATAGAAGACACAAAAAACACATGGAATACATGCAAAACACTCAAGGAGGTTACATAAGGAACACGTAGGGAGAATATATGTGAGCCACGCGCGAGGCGTGAAGAATGTATAGAGAATAAGAATATATGAGGAGAATACACACAACACATTCATCAATCACAAGAAACACATAACAAAAGACCCTAAGTCAACATGACAAAGGATACCTCGATCTAAATGTTGTCTCAATGACCATGCATCATTCCCCAAGATGCAATAAAGAAGAATGCTAAGGGGTTAGTTAGAAATAAGAAGAACAAGAGGAGACAAACACATCATACACCTAATCCACATCAAGAAAAGTGTTTTGATAGAAATATGAGAGTAAGTCTCATAGAACGATATATGCCCCCACCTTAAAGTGATTGCTAACTCTGTTAGGAATAAATTGCCTTTACGGTAGAGTGAGCAAGAAATAAAAACATGCACGAGAGCTTTCTAAAAACACATGCCAAAATGATGTATTTTCAAAAGCTACATCATGACAAGGGGTTGCCCCCAAGATGAGAAAATGAAGGCGATGCTTACACGCATGATACACAATGGCTTTTGAAGTCATGGTATGACACCGAGCATTGCAACAAGGTGCCATATACATAAAACATCATAACTTATGAAGATGATGGAGGAAAGATCACATGAAAGTAGAGTATATATCAATCGAATCAACATGAAAGGATGCTAAATCATCCAAGAAAAATAATAAAATTGTACATCACAACATATAGAAGAATGAAGATACACATAGAGGAATGAAACAATGTGTTCTTACTCCTTGGACCTTTGTGCTAACAAGGGTATAAGGGAGAACTAACAATCAACAAAACATCACAATACGAGGATCACATTACACACAAACATAACACAAATGAGAAGGAGGGACCACACTTACGAGTCAACTTATAAAAAATCATCCTCCCCCAATTTGATTATAAAATGGATGGAGGAAAAGGTGCTATAGGGGCTACATCAAGCATGGTGAAGAGTACTAGAGCCAAACCTTTTTTGAAGTTATTGAATTTTTTCACCCAAGAATCGACATTCCATAGTGGAATGGCCAAGTGTTTGATGATATGCACAATAGCGAGGTGATGAATGATTATTTTGTTAAATCTTTTTGTGTTTTGGAGTAGGAAGAGTGTTTAAGTGGTCTTTGAGTAGACTAGACAAAATATACTCTTGTTGAGATACAAGAGAAGATTTAGGTGGAGTAAGAAGCAATACTTTTTGTTATGAAAATGGTGGAGAGAATGTAGGAGAAGGCCATGATGCAACTTGTTAAAAATTCTATGGTCTGGGGTGTTTTCTACTTTGTTGCAGTCCCTTGTTTGATCTTTGTGGGTTGGGATTCCTAGAAACATTGTTTAGGATTTATTAAAAAATTGTGAACCATCAAAAGCCCTAGTATTTGGTTGTTGAGCCTGAGTGTTATTTTCCTTTGTTGACTGGACACACCTATTTCTCAATTGGTTTAGTTATAGTTATTGCCTTTGGTGTTCAGGTTGTGACCGACCCAATTTACCTAGTAACTTTGCTCAAGACCCACACTTGGAAAAAGGAGTTGTCAAATGAATAACTTTGAGAAATAAATTGAATTTTATCCTAAGTCTAATTTAGGGTCATGTACAAAATATTACCCCTTGTCATGGTGCCTAGTGCAACCCTCTTTTAAAACATATTTTAAGCACATGCACTAATGTTATGACTTAAGTCCCACATTGCATTAGCCCTTTGTATCACATTTGTGATCCTAACACTTCATGGCAGAAATGCGATATGCGATGTGCTTTGCCTACGGGTGTCTCTTCTATGCTGCATCACATGTGTTGTTCGCATCACGGTTTGATATGCCTGAAGGAGGAAGTAAATGGAGATGTGCACTGATAGTTTAGATCCTTGCCATGTGTCCCCACCTTAGCCCATGGCTTGGAGTTCTTATATCACAAATTGCTTAAGGAAATAATGTTAAGGAAATGCAATGTGCAATGGCCTTTATGTTTAGTTGGCATTAGAAGAAATTATGAAGCTAGGTATACATGGCACCTTTTGTGCTCATCGTCAGGACTCTTCACGTTGCAATTAATGTGGTGGAGTGTCAAGGCAAAGGGGTGATGTATGCGTATGTTGCGATAGCCGCCTATCATGTCCTAAAGCATTCTTTATCAATGACTCTGATTTAAACTTGAAATAACTATTTTCCAGCCACTCCCATTTCACTCATGTGAGCTATCACTCTGCCATTAATGGTGTTTTGATGTATTCAAGGCCACAAAATTGAATTTTCACTTGCCTTCTCGTCATTTTGCATGTGCAATCTTTCAAGTGCTCAAGCCAAAGGAAATCAAAGCATGGAGATTTGAGTCTGAGGCAGTTGAAGCCGAGTAAGTAATTTTTAGCCCATTTGTTGTGAAAATCCAAGTTTGAAATTTGAAGAGAGTTTGTATTCTTGTGTTGAATCTAAAAAACCTAGTTTGAAAGGGGAGCTTCTTGTGAAATTTGTATAATCCAAGTCTACTGAAAGTCTATTTTTTCTCCTAGTAGAATAGTAGTAATTGAGAAAGGGAGGTATATTATTTGAATTTTATTTCAAGAACCCTAGTCTCAATCCTTGTTAACAAGATGAGTCAAACGAGTAAAGCATCAACAAGTAAACCTAGGGCCAAAAGGGTGAGACCACAAACTGATATGGTAAAACCTGAGATTGAAGATGAAAAACCAAAGACCAAGGGGATAAAGTGGGATTTTACCAGGTTCATGGAGGATGATCTCATGAAATTTTTTCTCGGGGCTAAAACTGTTGGGAAGAGAGCTACTGGTGAGGGTCTTTTGTCTGAGCACCTTTAGGACTCTGTGTAGGAAATTGGAGATATTGTTGTGCCACAGACTAGATGGGATTTGTTCCACTATGCTTACAAGAGGTCAGAATACCCTAAACCTATCAACAATCTATGGAGCTGATATGGGGAAATTGATTGTGCCTAATGTATTTGTGTATATCGGCTTGATAAGGGAAATTGCCAAGTGTTATGACCTGGAGGACAAAGCCATAAAGAGTGTGGATGGAATCCACATAATGGAGATAAGCGAAACCCAGGTTATAAAAAATTTCAAGTTGGACCCTTCTGCTATAGTTGGTATTCATTTTAGTGCATTGAAGCAAGAATATGACAAAAACAAATATGCCTATAGAACTTATAAGCTTCCCTAGCATAGAAGAAGAGATTTAGGCAAGAAAGGGCAAAAATTTGTTGCAAAGGAATCAGAGCCCTTTAGTTGTGATGAATTTGAAGACTATTTTTAGAATACCTTCTATGCCCCATGTCAAGTTTTAGGTAGGAAATTTGATTTGAATATGCCCATCCCTTTGATGGTTATGGCTATTGACATTTAGGATAGGGAGTTGCATAAGGGTTTTGACTTTGCATCATATGTTGCTAGTAGAATTCATGATGAACTAACCAAATTAAAGGATCCTAAGGCTCCTCTGGTTTTTAAGCATTATTCTTTGTTCATGCATATGCTATTGTGGAGTGAAGTGAGAACTTGGTCCAAATTATTTGACCTCACCACAAAGGATAGATATGGCAGTGACTTATCAGTGCAGTTGTGGACTCACATTTGGGATCGACACTATTTTGAGCCAAATTTTCTCACTTTTAGCAATAAGTTGGTATTTGTTGTCTTGGAAAACTAGGGGTTGAGACTTGTAGAGAGAGTTTCTAGGTCTCTAATGGACATTCTGAGGCCTAAGGATTTCAGGCCTAAAACTGTGATTGAACACAATTAGGGAGATTGGTACTTCTTCAATACATGCATTGTCTTCAGAGTGTATGGCACCATGGTTCCACCTCATTGCCTTCCTTTCTATGTTTCTGATAGACTTGCATTTATGGAAATCATGTGGCAACTAGATTCTATGGACAAAGAGCATTTTAGGAATGCTAAGAAGGGATCATTCATCCCGGGATTGCTTGCTTTCTCCCATTTCAGGATCACCTCTAAGGAGGGTATTGACATAATCAGAAATCTAGTGTCACATGAGGAAATTGAGAGAAGAAAGGATGCTTGGCATTATGTGGTTGACTTTGAAGGGGATATAATCAAGATGAATCCAAGAAATGTTAGTCCTTATGTCCACATCCCTAGACTTTTTCAAAGGGCTATGAAGATGCTGGAAGACCATGCAAAAGGATTGTTCATAGAAGAAGTAAATAGGGCTGCAGAGGCAACAAGAATGAAGAAGGATGAGAATTGACTACAATTAGGATCACACTTGTTGGGTCTTCTGTTCATGGCTCTCCAAGTCACCAAATGGATATTGGAGAGGAAGAAGTTGTTAAGCCTCTTGTTGATTACTCTGTTGATATTGAAATTGGGGCTACTGTGGAGGAATAGTCTGCTAGATATGTTCCAGATGATGAGGATGTATAGAGAAATTTCCCTTCCCCTCACATAAATGATGCCATTGATTCTTTCATTCCCCTGACAGAATGGTTGATACCACTTATAATAAAGAAATTGTTGAAGCTAATGATGATGTTAAAATAATGGCATGTAGATAATTCATAAGTGATGAGTCCTTTGTGCAAACAAGGGAATTTAGGCAGTTTGTAGCCCAAGTTAAATGTAAAGAAACTTATGACAGAATTGAAAAGGTAAAGGAGGGAGTGGACCCCTCAATGCATGAGGAAGTCATAAGAAGAGCGGAAGAGAAAATTTAGGGTGAGATTACAGCAATTTTAGCTATAGAAGGCAGAAAATTGGTTCAACAAAGTAATATTCTTTTGTTGCCTGGTTGCGATATTTTATTTGCCATTACTTTTGATCCAGTGAAGAGTGATAAGGAAGCTCTTTTTTATAAAGAGCATATTGATAAAAAAGTGTTTGGTTCAGCCTACAGTACAAGTTTGCGCACAATGGCCATTTAGTCGATGGCCCCTAACACAGGAAAGCCAAGGCTGGTCAGATCAGTTGGGGACATTATTAGAGAAGTTATCATAAGAAGATCAACAGAGGTCACCCCCACACATGTTGCAAAGCTCACTATGCATGCGTCAATGCTTAGTGCAGATACTATTGAAGTGATGAAGGAAAAATATGAAAAGTTGATGGATAAGTTCAATTTATTGCAGGATGAAAATCTTAAATTAAGATCTTATGTATCCTAGGAAAAGGCTATGTTGCTTGCAATTGAATCCCTCCCCTCCACTCCTTCTTCACATGATTTATCTACTTAAGATAGAGAGACTTTGTCTTTAAGGATTAAGGGATTGAAAGAAGAACCGCAATCGGCTAGAGGTAACAAGCAACAGGCACGAGATGAGGTGAAGAAGGTAGCAATCAACATCATTGATGATATCCTTGGCTATAGAATCTCTTGTATTCTTCACAGGTCAGACAATGTCTGGAAGGTTTACAAAGATATCAATGGGGCATATGAGAATCATCTCACCATTCAGGATCATTTCCAAAATGTGTGGAACAAATGGAGTGTGAGAGTTGGAGCTCTCACAAAAATACAAAAGAGTATGGAGAGTGATTTTGAGGGCTTATCTTTGTGATTAATCCTATTTTCCTATTGAATGATATATCTGCTTTCCAAAGCAAGTTAGATTTGTAATTTAACAACAAGATGCAGATGTTTAGAGATATGGAGAAGGATGGAGTGCCAAGCATTATGGATGAGGCATGTGGAGTTAAGGACTCTATTGATTAGAAAGCTGAATTTGGAAGCATTGTTCCCAAAATGTTTGCTCATGTTTTTAAGGATGGAGACCCACAATTGACAGAATTGAATAATTCTATTGACAAATTATTCAGGATGGAAATAAACATGGATTTGTTTGTGAAAGAGGCCATGGCTATTATGGACACCCACTTCAATTTGCATAATTCAAAGGTGCATAAATTATTTGAAGTTAGGTGGCCTTCTGAGGAGGAATATAATGCTTGGCTCATGAAATACATTGATTGAGAATTGTATGCATTGTGGTCTATAGCAGTTGTCTCCACTCTAAGGGTTTCTCATGTCTTTTGGTGTAGTGGGATGTATTTGTCCATTCCTTAAAATCCCAAGTTATTGGAGTGCATGCATTGTGTCAGATAATATATTAGTTCATTAGACCACTCTTTCTTCTGGCACTCTCTTTTTGAAAGGTGTGGGGTTCTCTCTCATCAGGTGTTATCTGTTTTGTCTCACATGGCGTGCCTAGCCTGCAAGCTGGCATGCTCTTTTCCAAGGTAATAGTTTTTTGACTATCATTGTGGAATGAGACGTGCGTAAGTGGCCTGAAGCTTGTTTCTCCTTTGTGATATAAAAAGGAATTCAGGGCCACTTACGAAGGGGTTGTTGATTTTTTGGAAAGGTTGATGAAAAGATATAGAGAACAGAGTCTTGTTTTTCCTTCATTTTTTGATTTTGAATTGTATACTTTCTGTGAAGTTGTTTGACAATACCAACATTTATATGGGATGTATGTGATAGATTTCTAGCAGTAGTTGTCTCCTAATGTATGTTTTATATAGATTATGAATTGAATATATCAAAGATGGTTCAATTTGTCTTCATGAAATGTTTTTATGAATGTAGTTTTTTGTAAATGCCTCTCATTCAAAGAATGAGTAAAATGCTTTAACAGGAAAATTTATTTGTATGGGTATGTGTGAGCATAACTAAGTATTATTGCTCCTAGGACATATTTGATATGATATTGTAATGTAGTATTATAAAGCTTTCTGATACTCAAGTTAAACGTTGTCACCAACTTTTGGTCATATAAGATTTGGACTCCCCACCCATTAGTTAAGGCACCCGTCTCTAACTATGTATTTGTCCTTGATTCCCTAAATTAGTCCAATCCAAATACTTTCTAAACTTCAAAATTAGTAAGTGTTTGTTAAACTGATGTCATACTTTTGTTCTATGGTTTGAGGGATATTATAAGCTTGAATGAATTAAGCCAGATTCTCACATTTTACATAATCCTCAAGCAAATCTACATAGGACTTATCTGCATTTTGTTAGTATTTGTAATAAATTGGTATAGGAGATTATTAAATATTGTAAAGGATCACCCTCCCAGGTTCTACAGAGCCTAAAGTGAAGAAGGAATGTCCTCTTTGAAACTTTCACCTACGTGTTGGCCAACCCCTCTTAATATATGAAGATTGACAGTGGCTAAGTCATAGGTTATTCTGTGAGACAAGGTTGGGAATAAAAATAACCTACGGAAATGGCAACTCCGCTGGGGAAGAGTTAAGAAAAGTGTCTTATCTTGAATATTATAAGTTCTTTATTTACATTCACCATAGATTCTCATGGTGGTATCATCTTGAACCTCTTTAGTCCTAAATACATTTGTTCATATTTGTGTGGCCTAGCCTTTGATCGATTATTAACCTTATTGTGGTCCTTTGTATCTATGTATACTCAAGAAAGTAATTGACTATTTTATTTTCCCATTGTTTGAGTAGTGAATCTGGCTCTCCTGTGTCGGTGTAGAGATTGTTCAAAGGAAAGCAAGTTGAGAAAGAAAAAATGAGGAAGACCAGGACATAGATGAAGAATAACCTTGACCAAAAGTTAGAGGCTAACTTGCCATGAAACACCCGTCAATAGTGGAAAATGAAGAATGCTGATAATGGTAAGTTTGATCTTTGCCCTCCTCTAATAGGATCTAGGTGTCTTCTTGCCAGTAATAGTTAAAATTTGCAGCAATTACATGAATATGATATGCATGTAACAAATGACGAGTTTATTCTAAAGGAGTTTGTTGAAGAAGAATAGGCTCGCTTAGGTTTCCTAGTAAATAAACAATCCACACCCAAAGTGTCAAATATTCCCGATCTTTCATACTATGATTTACTAGGCAACCTTGTACATAGGTCACCTACCCTTACTTTCCATATGAGTGCTACTAATCTCCTAGATAGTGCCCTTGAAGTTTCTAATTCAAACACAACATTGCCTATGGAGGAAGAAATAATGAAGGAAATCAATGATCTACATAGGGAAACTCAAAGAATGAGAGAGTTGAATAAAAAGAGGGCTTAGGAAAGGGAGGAGAGAATTAGAAATTCCATGGATGTGAGAGATGACCTGAAGGTAAGTCTAGAACGACTAAAGATAATGAATCTATGAAAACTTGAGCCTATATCTACCACACCCATTAGCCCAATAGTTCCCCAATTATCTGGTGTGAATACCATAAATACCCCACTAAAGAATGTTTTTACAAATACCTGGACCAGTCCTGTTGTCACTACGTCTATTACGGTCCTTGTTGTACCTAGCCATTGCACTCAGCTCAATGACAAAGGGAAAAGGCCTTTGAATGAAATGGGTATGGATAAGGATGGATCACCTCAGACTCTTCTTTCATCTAAGGGGTCTGATTCTTTAGACCTAAAATTGAAGAAAGAAAATGAACAATTACAAAAGGAGTTGAGAAGGATGGAGATTTTGGCTGCAAATGCTGAAATACAAAGAAAGATTGATTTCCTCAAATCTCTAGTTGGGAACCATGTCACAACTCTCCCTCATAATCCACAAAATTCTTCACCTGTTGATGCAAATGTTTTAGCCTTTTCCAACTTGTCCAACCCTAGCTCCCATGCACATACTTTGCCTAGAGGTCAGAACATGAGACAACAAGGGAGTTTGGGCACATGAGGAAGTGGTGTGAACAAACAACTTGGAAATCATAAGGATTAGTTCGATAGAAGGCCCATGTAGCCAGACATATACAGACAACTATGCTTTGATGGGATTTCGGGATGCCCAAATCCTCTCACAAATAACATAAGAAATGTATTAGTCAAATTCTCTGGAAATAATGCTATAAGTGGAGAAGACCATTTAAGGTCATTCAATAATATGATGGATGACTTTGAAATTGAAGGAGAAGATGTAATGATGAAATTATTTATGCAATCACTCACTAAAGATGCCAGAGATTGGTACAAAGGCCTACCAAGTGAAAGCATTGGGTCATCAGAAGAGTTTAAAAGAGTATTCAAAGAACAATATGGTGATAAGATAGACCCCCAGTTCACATTGAATGACTTTAATAATATCACCAAGGGTCATAATGAAGTTGTTTCTAATTTCAACATAAGGTTTCAAAAGGTCATGCATATAATTCCTGCTCATTTAAGGCCTAATGAACTAGTGTGTTTAGTTACATACAACAATGTGTTTGACCCTAAAATGGGGTACCTCCTTAGAGATAAGAACCCTCAGACTCTAAGAGGTGCTTACAAAATTGCTCTACACATTGAGAGCAATAGAAAAGCTATGGGTAAAGTTGGAAGAAGGGAGGATGTTAAGCTATTAAAGTATCCCAGAGGTCAGGAGAAGTTACCAGTGCAAGAGGATAAGATGGATATGGTCATGAGTGCTTTGAAAGACTTAAAGTATAAAATTGGTTGACAAGAAAAGGGCTTGACAAATGAAAAGACAACCTTCCAGAGAAGTGACATGCCACCAAGATTGCATGACCAACCTTACAATGCCAATTGGCGTGATGGTAATCCTATTCTTAATAATCAGAAGACCTTGTAGAATAGAGATACTCCCAACCCGCTAAATAGACATTCAACAAATTTTGTAGATGATACTCCCTGGTGTATTGCCTGCCAGCTGCCCCATTTGCCAAAACAATGTGCTGTGGCACTGGTGCAGGAGCACCAAGACATCTAGGTTTTACTTGATCTTTAAGTAGTTTGTTTTGTTTAAATAAGGTCCTTGAGACCATTCAATGTTGTAATAAGGCTTTCTTGTAATAGGACTATGTCCAAATATCTAAAAACTGCTGTCATGTTGTAAGTCCTAAAGAGGACAGTCTTGTGGTAAAAAGCAGTCATATGTTTCTTTACTTTTGTATCCCTCCTAAGGTATGTAGGAGGCAATCCTCATGTTTGTAAGCATGCCAAAGGCTAGAAGATGTGTTAGAACCTTGTTAAAGGTTATGAAATGTTTTATTAAACATAAAACAGTCGATGCATTTTTAAAGAGGACAGTTACTAAACAATTACTAGTTGTTGCAGTTAGAAATCAAGAAGAAGCTCGATGGTTGGGGCAGTTTCATCGACCCCAACCACTCCCAAACTTCTTCATTCAAATGTAGGAGGTTTATTTGAAGCCTAAAAAGGGTATTGTGAAGGAGACATCTAGTGGGTTTGTAAGAAATAACAAAAAAATCTCTGTTTTCCTGCCCTTTTCTGTATTTTTCTGAGTTCATGTGCATTTGAGCCCGTACTACTATATAGTACGACCCTGTTGTGGAATGTTAGATGATTGGGAGTAAGGATTGGTGGACTAGCTGTCCATTTAAGCAAGTTTGAATCCTTGATGTTAACTAGAAAGCACATTAGGACTGTGGATTAACAAACTACCTTTTTGAATTGCTATTTCTTTCAGAGATTCGCTATTTCCTGCAATAATTCGTACCTGTATGACCTGGTGGTGGTTGGTGTCTGTGATGGTTGGTTAGTGTGGAGAGTTATCTATCCTTTACAAGTTGTTTTAAGGCTTGACACCAAACTAGGTGGGAGAAATCATTGGTTTCCCACAAACTGTCCTAAACCCTGAATTAGGGCTTCTTCTGAACCACCCGATGGATTTTTCCTCATTCCACTGATCTTTTCTGTTTATGATCAGTGGAATGGATGGTATAATAGTTAGGGCAGAGGCTTGTGAAGGTTTTGGAGGTAGGAGAATGGATTAAGGTGAGTTTGTCATGTTGATGACTTTGCAAATCCATGTGTAGGGATTGAGTGTAGGACAACAACAGATAGGTGGTAACATTTGACTGTATTCAATGGACAATCTAAGAAATGCCAAGCATTGTGACCAACACAAAGGGCTCCTGATCTAACCATGGCCCTGTAACAAGAAGGAGGAAGATACTTCTCTAAGAAATTAGTCCACTTTGCCTTATGTTGTCTTTGACAGTCCACCCAGGAGACAGTCACCTCAAGGAAGGCACTAGGTAAGGTTGGTGTGTTATTGCTTTGTCAATGAAGGCATTAGATGTGTTTGACATGTTATTAATTTGGTATGTTGCATGAGATTGAGTTTGTCTCAATAGAAATCATCCCAACGAGGACACTATGACTATCTCCTTAAGAAAACAGAAATGTGTGACTGTCTTTAGAAGACATTGTTGAAGACTGCTGTCCTGCAGACCCTGTACAGTGGGTTGGATGAAATCTTGGATTGAGTTAGGCATCTTGTGATATGTGTCCTGAAGTCCCTCATTTTGTATGTCAAGAAGAAGTTAGTTATTGTGTTGAAACCATTCCTTGTAAGAAGTTTGATCTCAGTAAAAAATAGTGAATCTAGAGGGTCATTGCATTGTAGGATTGAAGTGTACTTCTCTGTCCATGATGCTCTGCATCATTTGTGGTATCAGAGCTACTAGTAGGTCCTTGAGGGAGTGGTAGGATCTTGTAAAATAGTAAGGGTTTGTGAAAGTGTAAGGATGCCTCCTAAGAATCAGATGGCTAGCGAGAATAATGAATTGAGAGAAGCCTTAGAGGCTAGAGAAAAATAGTTGAGGGAGAGAAGAGAACAGGATGCTGCAAGAGAAAGAGAGTTAAGGCAAGTAAGAAGGGAGAATGCATCAATCTTAGCAAGATTGGAAGCATTGGAGAAGAATCCTAGAAGGGATGAACAAAATGATTCAGAAGGAGATGAGGAGACAGATGAGAATCCTCCTGAGGATGAATTGGATCCTAAAGAAAAGAAATTTGTGAGATTACTGAAGGCAGTTCAAGGTAGTGGAACAAAGGCAAACATAGAGTTACCTATCTATTAGGGGAAGATGGATAGTGAAGAGGTATTAGGGTGGATAGATGCCCTGGAAAATTTCTTTGAGTATGAGGAGATGAGTGATGAGAAGAAGGTTAAATTTGCAAAAACAAAGTTGAGAGGGACAAGACTTACATGGTGGAGTAGTGTGCAAATAGAAAGAGTGGCTAGAGGTGCAACAAGAATCACTTCTTGGGGTAGGATGAAGGATATGATGAAGGATCAGTTTCTTCCATCTGATTACTCCATTCCAACAAAGAGGATGAGGCAGAATTTGAAGCAGAAGGACATGGATGTTATGTCCTATACTGAGCAATTTCATAAGCTTAGTACTAGAGGAGGACTAGAAGATGAAGAAGAGAAAGTGGCAAGATACCTTAATGGGCTTAGGTATAACTTGCAAGATGAAATTGGTTTGACCATACCAAAATCACTTGGAGAATGTTTTCAGTTAGCCATCAGGGCTGAAGAGAGGGTGAAGAGGAAGCAAGAAAGACAAGGAGGTAGTGGAAGAGGATATAGAGGTAGGGGCAGACCTACTAATGAAGTACAGAGTAGCAATGAGAAAGGTAAGGAGTTTTCTGTAGATCAGAGAGGTGGTTATAGAGGTGGAGGTAGATTTGGATCAGGAAGAGGAGTGATTACAGGTAGATGTTATCATTGCAATGAAGTGGGACACACCTCTTTCAAATGTCCTAAGAAGGATGATGTTGACAAGAGCAAGGATAGAAGAGTTCAGTTGGCACAAGAAGAGGAGAAGCAAGAAGAACCGGAAATGTTGTCAACCTCTCCAGTAATGGTTGGAGAAATGCTCATGGTGGAAAAAGGCAAAATGCAGCAAACACCACAGGTATCCATTTTTAAAACTAATTGTTTAAGCCATGGAAAAATATGCAAGTTGATTATAGATTCAGGTTCACATGATAATTTAGTCTCTTGGGAAATGGTGCACAAGTTGGGATTGAAAACATTTGATCATCCTAGTCCTTACAATGTCACTTGGGTAAGTCAAGAATAGCAAGTAAGGGTTAGTAAGAAGGCATATGTTGATTTTTCCATTGGTCCATATTAGGATTATGTTTTGTGTGATGTCATTTCAATGACATGTGGGCATATAATTTTGAGTAGACCATGGGAACACTTGAGGAGGACAATTCATGATGGTTATACTAATAACTATTTGGTGCACAAAGATGGTAAAAAGTTCAAACTAATGCCTTTACCTTGTGAAGACAAGAAGGAACATGTTACTATCTGTTTTGGAGAGAAATTGCAGTTGAATGTGCAGGTTAAGGATGATGGGAAACAGTCAGAACAGTTGCAGCAGAAGAAGGTGGATGATAGTCCTAAAGGACAACAGGTTTGGGACTTGAGTTATGTCAAGATTGGAGACATTGACTGCCCTATAAGGAAATAGAAGAAGAAAGGCAAACAACAGATAGTATAGGGAGGAATAAATCAGAACCTCCAGTTGGGAAGAACAGAAGCATTGCAACAACAGGGTCCTAGGCAAGGACATCACAACATGTTTTATGGTCCTAACACTATTTACAGGAGCCATGCAGGTTTGAGAAGGAGGAAGATAACTCTTGGAGAGTTCATGTTTCCTATCACCAGTCAGAGGAACTTTCTAACAAGATTGAAGAATGTTTGGAGAAGAACCCATAACTCTTTGGACAAGAGTTTTCAGCATGCTGGGGAGTATGGTGCAGGAGCACCAAGACATCTAGGTTTTACTTGATCTTTAAGTAGTTTGTTTTGTTTAAGTAATGTCCTTGAGACCATTCAATATTGTAATAAGGCTTTCTTGTAATAGGACTATGTCCAAATATCTAAAAACTATTGTCATGTTGTAAGTCCTAAAGAGGACAGTCTTGTGGTAAAAAGCAATCATATGTTTCTTTACTTTTGTAGCCCTCCTAAGGTATGTAGGAGGCAATCCTAATGTTTGTAAGCATGTCAAAGGCTAGAAGATGTGTTAGAACCTTGTTAAAGGTTATCAAATGTTTTATTAAACATAAAACAGTCGATTTAGTCCTAAAGAGGACAGTTACTAAACAATTACTAGTTGTTGTAGTTAGAAATCAAGAAGAAGCTCGATGGTTGGGGCAGTTTCATCGACCCCAACCACTCCCAAACTTATTCATTCAAATGTAGGAGGTTTATTTGAAGCCTAAAAAGGGTATTGTGAAGGAGACATCCGGTGGGTTTGTAAGAAATAACAAAAAAATCTCTGTTTTCCTGCCCTTTTCTGTATTTTTCTGAGTTCATGTGCATTTGAGCCCGTACTACTATACAGTACAGCCCTGTTGTGGAATGTTAGATGATTGGGAGTAAGGATTGGTGGACTGGCTGTCCATTGAAGCAAGTTTTAATCCTTGATGTTAAATAGAAAGCACATTAGGACTGTGGATTAACAAACTACCTTTTTGAATTGCTGTTTCTTTCAAAGATTCGCTGTTTCCTACAATAATCTGTACTTGTATGATCTGGTGGTGGTTGGTGTCTATGATGGTTGGTTAGTGTGGAGAGTTATCTATCCTTTACAAGTTGTTTTAAGGCTTGACACCAAACTAGGTGGGAGAAATCGTTGGTTTCCCACAAACTGTTCTAAACCTTGAATTAGGGCTTCTTCTGAACCACCCGATGGATTTTTCCTCATTCCATTGATCTTTTCTATTTATGATAAGTGGAATGGATAGTATAATAGTTAGGGTAGAGGCTTGTGAAGGTTTTGGAGGTAGGAGAATGGCTTAAGGTGAGTTTGTCATGTTGATGACTTTGCAAATCCATGTGTAGGGATTGAGTGTAGGACATTAGCAGATAGGTGGTAGCATTTGACTGTATTCAACATACAATCTAAGAAATGCCAAGCATTGTGACCAACACAAAGGGATTCTAATCTGACCATGGCCCTGTAACAAGAAGGAGGAAAAGACTTCTCTAAGAAATCAGTCCACTTTGCCTTATGTTGTCTCTGACAGTCCACCCATGAGACAGTCACCTCAAGGAAGGCACTAGGTAAGGTTGGTGTGTTATTGCTTTGTCAATGAAGGCATTAGATGTGTTTGACATGTTATTAATTTGGTATGTTGCATGAGATTGAGTTTGTCTCAATAGAAATCATCCCAAGGAGGACACTATGACTGTCTCCTTAAGAAAATAGAAATGTGTGACTGTATTTAGAAGACATTATTGAAGATTGCTGTCCTACAGACCTTGCATAGTGGGTTGGATGAAATCTTGGATTGAGTTAGGCATCTTGTGATATGTGTCCTAAAGTCCCTCATTTTGTATGTCAAGAACAAGTTAGTTATTGTGTTGAAACCCTTCCTTGTAAGAAGTCTGATCTCAGTAAAAAATAGTGAACCTAGAGGGTCATTGCATTGTAGGATTGAAGTGTACTTCTCTGTCCATGATGCTTTGCATCAGGCACAATCTTTAGAAGAAGACAACATAGATGATGATGCTACTTTATCCCATGAACATGATGGAATGATTAATATGTTGTTTGTTGATGAAGGTTGTTCTTCTAACGAGGATGCTAATGAGATAAATATTTTTAGATAGAGACACTTGGCAAATAAATGTCAACAAGTATTTTTAGATGATGATGAAGAAGTAGAAAAATGTGTCATACATGCTCTTGAGACAAAATAAAATGATGTGACTTTAAGAAGACCATCAGAGGAAGAGATTTGAAAGTTGACTGCTGTTACTATTGCTCAATTTAAGAGTAATTACCATCTGAGAAATAAAATCGTAGATAATGATCAGGGTAAGGTTAGCAGTGTCTTCATTAAAGAAAATCAGGTTGACAAGAAGGGGGATAACCCCAAATTTAAGAATACCAAGGTGTGGAGAAAGAAGGCTGATGGAATGCACACTAATGAACCATTGATTACCCCATCAAACCTGAGCAAGGCTCTGAAGATAAAAGCTAATGTTGAAGAGAAAAAGATTGTGACTTAGGAAATTGGGACATCTAATGTACATGGTGAGAAGTCTAAAGATAATGTTGTAGTAGATTTTGATGTGCCTAAATATACTCTAGTAGATATGCTCCAAGTATTATCACAGGTGAAGGTGTTAGTTCCACTTTTGGAGTTGATGAGGATTGATGAACATAAGAATAAAGCAGTGGCATGTATTACTAGTGTAGACTTAGCATGCAGTAAGGAGAAAGAATAGTCTCGACCTCGTGAAGACACAGGGAAGAGGAAAAAAAGAATGTTGAGGGAGGTAGTATTGATAATTCCTAGGTGTTCTTGGGAGCCATAATCACTGCATACCCAAATCAGGTGGATCCTTTTTATGTGTCCTTGGTCATAATGATAAAACCTTGAGGAATTGTATGATTGGCTTAGGAGCATCTTCCAACATCATGCCGGTCAAAATTATGCAAGCATTAGGTTTGAAAATTACAAAGGCATATGGAAAATGCTATGCAATGGATAATAGGGAAATCCCAGTCATAGGAATCATAAGAGAAATACCTTATAGGTTGGCAACATATCTAGATAATGAGTTTGTAATGAGCACAACTGTGGTAGATATACCTCCCACTTATGTGATGCTCCTATCTAGGAAGTTGTCCATTGCCATTGGTGGGAGTATGCAGTGTGATATGTCTTTTACCACTTTTCCTATTGACAACAAAAATGTTAAGCTTCATAGGGAGCCTCTTACTTCATTTATCTTGGTAGAGGAGGAACATGAGGAGTGTCTCCACTTTGTTGATGTTGATGTTGGTAATTTCAAAATAGAAGCATCACCGCAGGAAGAAGAGTCTAAGAAACCTGTGCCTTTGGAGAAGGAGGTGTTGTGCCAATTAGATAATAATGAGCTATGGACCATGTACTTCGATGGTGCTTGCTCAAAGGAAGGATCAGGTGTAGGGGTAATCATTATCTCTCCTAGTGGTAAGACTTTCAAATTCTCTTTCTCTATGTTATTTATCTGTACAAATAATGTAGCAGAGTATGAAGCTTTGTTACTAGGGTTGAGGCTGGCTGAGAAGCATGGAATAAAGAAATTAAAGGTCACAGGTGACTCTGAGTTAGTTGTGTCCCATGTAAGATCAAGGTTTTTCTCAAAGAATCAAAGACTAAAATAGTATAGGAATGTTGTTTGGGACTTAATCGAGAAATTTGATGCTTTTGGTATAGACTGGTTGGAGAGAGGCAAAAATCAGATAGCAAATCTATTGGCCAACGTTACACTCTGAACTGATGGTATAACTTTTTCTAGTATTTCTAAGATTGAGGTGCATGCAAGACCTTTAGTTATTGATAACATACAAAATTGGCAAGTTTTTAACAATCATAATGACATCCTAGATTTTCTAAAGTGTGTTGATCAATATGAGAGCCAAGAGATTGATTTCAGAGCTTTTGTGGAAGTGGTGGATGGAAAGTACACTATTTTTGGGAATGAAGTAATACAACTCAAGACAAACAAAATTCCCAGGGTATTGGTTGCTTTAGAAAGAGTATTTCATGGTCCTGACAGGAGTAATGTCATGCAGAAGTCTACTCATCCAGAAGACTTGGAAGAAGTCAATTTGGGAACTATTAATGCACATAAGAAAGTATATGTGGGGAAGAACATGAAGCCCCAAGTGAAAGCAATGATAGTTGCTTTGTTAAGAAAGTATAGGCATGTGTTTGCATGGTCATATGATGATTTGAAAGTCTATAGGGAGGATCTCTTTCAATATGAAATACCGTTGAAGGATGGTACTAAAGCATTCAGGCAAAAACAAAGGCCTATCAATCCTACATTAGCACCTAAAATGCAAGAGGAGCTGGTGAGTCTCAAAGATGGGGGAATCATTAAGCCCATTAGGCATTCAACATGGGTGTCTAACCTTGTGCTGGTAAGGAAAAAGAATGGTGATATTAGGTTATGTGTTGACTTCAGGAACTTAAATATCTCATCATTAAAAGATAATTATCCATTGCCAAATATGGAGGCTATGCTCCAAAAGGTGACTGGTTGTGAGCTATTATCTATGATGGATGTCTTTTCTAGATATAATCAGGTAAAAATGAAGGAGTCAGAATAGTATAAGACTGTATTTACAACTCCTTGGGTCACTTTTGTATATGTCAGAATGCCTTTTGGCTTACTAACATAGATGCCACATTTCAGAGAGCTATGGATGTAACTTTTTCTAATTTTATTAACATCTTCATGGTTGTCTACCAAGATGACTTAACTACATTCTCTAAGAAAGAAGAGGAGCATTGCATGTATTTGGAAAAAAAATTTGTTAGAGATTTGGAATATAGAATCTCTCAATCCTAAAAAATGTGCTTTTGGGGTTACTGAGGGTAAGTTGTTGGGACATATAGTGTCTAAGGAAGGAATAAGGATTGACCCAGAGAGAGTGGCTGCAATTGACATAATTCCTCAACCCAAGAGTGTGAAAGGTATATAGTCATGCTTTGGGAAAATGAATTTCTTAAGGAGGTTTGTGACACACTTTACTTAAACTACTAGGGCCATCTCAAAAATGTTGAAGCAAGATGAGAGGATAGCATGGAGTGAAGAACCATCTAAATCTTTTATAAGTATAAAGAAGGCTATTAAGGAGGCACCCATTTTAAAATCTCCATATTTCTCAAAACCTTTTTAGTTATTTTCTTTTGCTTCCTTTCACACTACTACTATGGTAGTACTGCATAAAAATGATGAGGGATATGAGAAACTGATTGCCTTTTTCAGAAAATCATTACAGGCTACAAAATTGAAGTACGACATGATTGAAAAGCATACCTATATTTTGGTAAAAGCAATCAAGAATTTCAGAACTTATTTGATTGGTGCTATAATTGTTGCATATGTACCTTCAGCTACTGTAAAGACATTTTCACTCAGCAAGAAGTCACTGGTTGAAGATGTAGATGGATCAATAGGATCTAGGAATTTAATATCACGATCGAGATTACAAAGCTTGTGAGAGGACAAGGGCTAGCAAAACTGATGGCTGAGTCAAATCTAGAAGCCAACCAGATAAACAATGTTGAGTATGTTGATGTTTCTCCTATTTGTGATATGCAAACTGCAGGGTGGTATAGAAATGTTGTATATTATCTACAAAACTTGTCATGCCCTAAAGGGATGACAGATATAAAGAGAGGACTCTTAAGCTTCAATCCATTAGGTATGTGATTATTGAAAATGAATTATGGTGGAGAAGTATTAATGGAGTATTACTCAAATGTGTGGATGGAAAACAAGCTTAGGAAATCTTGTATGAAATGGATAATGGTGTGTGTGGTTGTCATTACATGGCCAAGACTACTACTCACAAAGTCTTGAGAGAAGGGTTCTGGTGGCCAACACTTTTCAAAGATGCTCAAAAAATGGTAAGAGCATGTGATGTGTGCCAAAGATTTACTAGTAAGTTGAAATTATCTGGAAATTTACCTCTTAGACCAATTTCAGTCTAGGCACTATTTCAACAGTGGGGAATTGATTTCATAGGTGAGATTGCATAAAAGTCAAGTGGAGTTCATTCATGGATCTTAGTAGCTACATATTACTTCACAAAGTGGATAGAGGCCATTCCCACCAAAAGGGCCACGAGTAAGGTAGTCACTGAATTTCTGATAAATAATATCCTCACTAGCTTTGGTGAACCATAAAAGATTGTAACTGATAATGCTACATGTTTCTGATCAGAGGAGTTTATTGACTTTTGCAACAAATATGGGATTTTTGTCTCTTATTCACCCCCTACCATCCACAAGGGAATGAGCAAGCTGAATCTAGTAATAAAAGCCTCATGAAGATTATTAAGAGAGTAATAGAGAAGAATAGAAAATCTTGGGATTCCAAGTTAAGACAAGCCTTGTGGGATGATAGGGTGACTATTAAGAAAGCAATAAGGTAGTCACCATTTCAATTGGTTTATGGACTTGATGCTAGGATGCCTGCTAACAGTATGCTGCAAGTGTATAAATTTATTCAAGAATATGAGGGTGGTATCCCAGATGAGATGCAAATAAGGACCAATACTCTGATTGAGCTTGATGAAACAAGGAGAGTAGCACAACTAATAAATGGGAAGCTGCAACTGAAAGTGAAAACACTGTATGAAAAGAAACCATCTTCTAGGAAGTTTTAGAGTGGGGACATGGTGTTAATGTGGAATGCGAAGGCATAGGAAAAGGGAAAACATGGGAAATTTGATGCCTTATGGCTAGGTCCTTACTTAATTAGTAATCCTCATGGGGAAGATTCATATTTTTTACAATTCGTAGCAGGAGAACTTTTGGAATTGCTAGGACATGGACAATTCCTTAAGCCATACTTTTCTTAAAGTACATGTTTTCCATGTACATTGTATTTTTTAAATATCTCATAAATATTGCTTGTCCCATCCTTCCTTTCTTGTGTTGGTTTGTTTCTCTATATCTAGTTTGCTCCACCAAGAGATCTTTTGGTTTCTTGCCTTGCTGATGCAGAGGAAACGCAACAGAAGCTTACAAATGGGAAGGAGGAGTCATTAACACAACCAGCATGTTAAAATCCTGGACATGCAGTATGTAATACCTATCGGCTTATCATCATCATCATATTTCTTGCTAACACAGACAGCATCATCATATTTCGAAGAGGCATGAAATATCCTCCTGCTAACTACTGTTCACTTCCTTATCGCCTTTCGCCTTTCGCCTGTCATCAGCATCATGATATCCGGCTATCGGCAGCATCATCACATTCGGCAAGCGCAAACATCCTCCTGACGTTCACTGTTCATCTTACCGCCAACCTCTATCTACAGCATCATGATGTTCAACATCACCTTCATCAGCAGGATATAAAATATCCGGTTCCCTCCATATATCCTGATGACGACACTTCACGCACCTTTCCTTCGATGCTTACGTCACCCCGATATCGACCTTCTTTAAACAAACAGCATCAGGTCATATTGAAACATCCTGATGATGTTAACCAAACTTTATGCCGATGACTTACGTCGATGCCAAAACACTTAGCGACAGCAGGATAAACTTGCATAGGGTGATATTCGCAATATCCTGCTGACGATGACGTCACTTGCACCCGATGATGATGTCAATGCACCTGATGATGATGTCAACAGGATAGAAGACACTTATATCCTCCGCAACATGATAATGAATATCCGGTGATCTTTTCAATATCCTGATGATGACCTTTCCGGTCCTTAGTCAAAAAGTGAACTTTCACTCCTGCATGCGATAGCGATATGCGGATGATGGATACACACGAAAGATGATCCTGACGATGATATATACACTGAGTATATATCCAACCTACATCATCCTGATGCACTTGAAACATGCAATTTTTGCCAACTTCAGAACCTGATCCTGATAGAGATATACTCGTAGATGACGATACGATTCACTCCGTCTGGAAAAGCACATGCAGATCCCTGTATATCCGTCAGCTGCATGCAAACTCATAGAACCGCATAATTTTACAAAGAAAACATGATGATCGGGCCGGGTCACCTTCAGATCAAAACTTAACAATTTATCTTCCTAAACCCTAGCACATGAGGATGCTAGGTTGATTCATAGCATGCTACCAATCGATCTCCCACACAATGAAATGCATAAACAGAAAACTAAAATACAACCTAAACTAACATGCATGACCATTCCACCGATTCACAGAATCAACCGGTGGAAGGGTTGAAAGAATCCATTAACCTGTAATCAGAACAGAAATCAAAACATAAACAGCTGATAAACCAGATAATGCAATTGATGAGATCTTATTTAGATGAAACACAAATGTCCTGTTTCTACAATACTATCGAACAACAATGTTTCACAATGTCTGGCCTGATCTCTGGATCTCACTCAATCACCAGTACAACATAACATAACTACTACTCTCTACTACTCTCTCTTCCATCTCAAACCCTAACTGATCTAAGTTATTTATAGCAATATCCTACGAGTACTACCAACTCAGTTCCCAGCGGCTGGGAGCTTCCAAACGGCTGGGAGAGGACAGCTCATTCTACCTGATCACGAGCTCTAACTGCCCGCACACTCTCCTAGGCTGATCTAATACATATGCATTGGTCCAATGGACCTTATTACATTATGAAGTCAAACATGCTAAAAATAGACTAATGTCCTGTCATGCGGACAATGAACCTATATCCTGTCTTGTAGGGGTGCTCCTGCACCACTTGCCTATGCACGCAAGCATCCCTAAATATGAGCCACTGATGGAACTTCTTAAAAATTCTATGGTCTAGGGTGTTTTCATCTTTGTTGCAGTCCCTCGTCTAATCTTTGTGGATTGGGATTCCTGGAAATAATGTTTAGGGTTTATTAAAAATTTGTGAACCATAAAAAACCCTAGTATTTGGTCATTGAGCCTAAGTGTTATTTTCCTTTTTTGACCAGATGCACTTGTTTCCTGGTTGGTTTAGTTATAACTTTTGCCTTTGGTGTTCATGTCATGATTGACCTAATTTACCTAGTGACTTTGCTCAAGACCTGCACTTAGAAAAAGGAGTCAAATGAATAGTTCTTTGAGAAATAAATTGAATTTTATCCTAAGTCTAATTTAGGGTCATGTCCAAAATCTTACCCCCTTGTCATGGTGCCTAGCATAGCCCTCTTTTAAAACATCTTTTAAGCACATGCACTAATGTTATGACTTAAATCCCATATCACATTGGCCCTTTGCATCACATTTGTGATCCTAACACTTCATGGTGGAAATGCGATGTGCGATGTGCTTTGCCTATAGGTGTCTCTTCTATGTTGCATCACATGTGTTGTTCGCATCACGGTTCAATATGCTTGAAGGAGGAAGCAAATGGCGATATGTGTTGATAGTTTAGATCCTTGCCATGTCTCCCCACCTTAGCCCATCGCTTGGAGTTCTTATATCGCAAATTTCTCAAGGAAATAGTGTTAAGGAAATGCTATGTGCAATGGCATTTATGTTTAGTTAGCGTAAATAAATTATGAAGATGGGTATACGTGGCACCTTTTGTGCTCATCGCTAGGACTTTTCATATCACAGTTAATGTGGTGGAGTATCAAGGCAGAGGGGCGATGTATGCATATGTTGTGATAGCCGTCTATCACATCCTGAAGCATTCTTCATCGGTAGCTCTAATTTAAACTTGAAATAGCTATTTGCCAACCACTCTCATTTTGCTCACGTGAGCTATCACTATTCCATTAATGGTGTTCTGATGTATTCAAGGCCACATAATTGAATTTCTTCTTTCCTTCTCATCATTCTGCATGTGCAATCTTTCAAGTGCCTGAGCCAAAGGAAATCAAAGCATGGAGATTTGAGTCTAAGGTGGTTTAAGCTGGGTAAGTAATTTTTGGCCCATCTGCTGTGAAAATCTAAGTTTTAAATTTGAAGAGAGTTTGTATGCTTGTGTTGAATCTACAAACCCTAGTTTGAAAGGGGAGCTTCCTATGAAATTTGTACGATCCAAGTCTGCTGAAAGTCTATTTTTTCTCCTAGTAGAATAGTAGTAATTGAGAAAGGGAGGTCTATTATGTGAATTTTATTTTAAGAACCCTAGTCTCAATCCTGGTTAACAAGATGAGTCAAATGAGTAAAGCATCAACAAGTAAACCTAGGGCCAAAAGGGAAAGACCACAAACTGATATGGTAAAACCTGAGATTGAAGATGAAAAACCAAAGACCAAGGGGATAAAGTGGGATTTTACCAGGTTCATGGAGGATGATCTCATGAAATTATTTCCTGGGGCTAAAACTATTGGGAAGAGAGCTACTGGTGAGGGTGTTTTGTCTGATCACCTTCAAGACTCTGAGCGAGAAATTGGAGATATTGTTGTGCCACAAATTGGATGGGATTTGTTCCACTATGCTTACAAGAGGTCAGAATACCCTAAACCTATCAACAATCTATGGAGATCTGATCTGGGGAAATTGATCGCGCCCAATGTATTTGTGGATATCAGCTTGATAAGGGAAATTGCCAAGTGCTATGACCTGGTGGTCAAAGCCATAAAGAGTGTGGATGGAATCCACAAAATGAAGATAAGCAGAACCTAGGTTATAAAAAATTTCAAGTTGGACCCTTCTGCTATAGTTTCTATTCATTTTAGTGCATTGAAGCAAGAATATGACAAAAACAAATATGCCTATATAACTCACAAGCTTCCCTGGCATAGAAGAAGAGATTCGGGCAAGAAAGGGCAGAAATTTGTTGCAAAGGAATCAGAGCCCTTTAGTTGTGATGAATTTGAGGACTATTTTAAGAATACCTACTATGCCCTTTGTCAAGTTTTAGGTAGGAAATTTGATCTGAATATGCCCATCCATTTGACGGTTATGGCTGTTGACATTCAGGATAGGGAGCTACATAAGGGTTTTAGATTTGCTTCATATGTTGCTAGTAGAATTCATGATGAATTGACCAAATTAAAGGATCCTAAGGGTTCTCTAGTTTTTAAGCATTATTCTCTATTCATGCATATGCTATTGTGGAGTGGAGTGAGAAGTTGGTCCAAATTCTTTGACCTCACCACAAAGGATAGAGATGACAGTGACTTATTAGTGCAGTTGTGGACTCACATTGGGATCGACACTATTTTGAGCTAAATTTTATTGTTTTTAGCAATAAGTTGGTATTTGTTATCTTGGAAAACCTAGGGTCAAGACCTGTAGAGAGAGTTTCTAGGTCTCTAATGGAGATTCTAAGGCCTAAATATTTCAGGCCTAAAACTATGATTGAACACAATTGGGGAGATTGGTACTTCTTCAATACATGCACTATCTTCAAAGTCTATGGTGCCATGGTTCCACCTCATTGGCTTCTTGTCTATGTGTTTGATAGACTTGCATTTATGGAAATCATGTGGCAACTAGCTTCTATGGAAAAAAAGCATTTTAGGAATGCTGAGAAGGGATCATTCATCTCGGGACAACTTGCTTTCTCCTATTTTAGGATCACCTCTAAGGAGGGTATTGATAACTTTGTAGGAATGTTGAGATCTTATAGGATGGACATGGAGAAGGTAAGAAGATGTGATCTTGAGGGATTCATTGATGGGGCAAGGAAATGTGTGGGCATGTCTGCTTTCTCCCATCAGTTTCTATACTCAGAAGATATAATCAGAAATCTAGTGTCACATGAGAAATTAAGAGAAGAAAGGATGCTTGGCATTATGCGGTTGACTTTGAAGGGGATATAATCAAGTTGAATCCAAGATATGTTAGTCCTTATGTCCACATCCCTAGTATTTTTTAGAGGGCTATGAAGATGCTGGAAGACCATGCAAAAGGCTTATTCATAGAAGTAAATAGGGCTGCAGAGGCAACATGAATGAAGAAGGATGAGCATTTGGCTACAGTTAGGATCAAACCTACTGGGTCTTCTATCCATGGCTCTCCAGGTCACCAAATGTATATTGGAGAGGAAGAAGTTGTTAAGCATCTTGTTGATTATTCTGCTAATACTAAAATTGGGGCTACTATGGAGGAACAATCTGTTGAACATGTTCCAGATGATGAGGATATACAGAGAAATTTCCCTTCCCCTCACATGAATGATGCCATTGATTCTTTCATTCCCCCTAATAGAATGGTTGATACCACTTATAATGAAGAAATTGTTGAAGCTGATGATGATGTCAAAATGATGTCATGCAGAAAATTCATAAGTGATGAGTCCTTTGTGCAAACAAGGGAATTCAAGGAGTTTGTAGCCCAGGTTAAATGTAAAGAAATTTATGACAGACTTGAAAAGGTAAAGGAGGGAGTGGACTCCTTGATGCATGAGAAAGTCATAAGAAGATAGGAAGAGAAAATTTAGGGTGAGATTATAGCAATTTCACCTGCAGAACATAGAAAATTGGTTCAACAAAGTAATATTCTTTTGTTGCCTGATTGAGATATTTCATTTTCCATTGCTTTTGATGTAGTGAAGAGTGATAAGGAATCCCTTATTTTTGAAGAGCATATTGATAACAAAGTGTTTGGGTCAGCCTATAGTACAAGTTTGCGTACAAAAGCCATTTGGTCGATGGCCCCTAACATAGGAAAGCCAAGGCTAGTCAGATCAGTTGGGGACATTACTGGAGAAGTTATCATAAGAAGAGCAATTGAGGTCACCCCCACACATGATGCAAAGCTCACTGTGCATGCAACAATGCTTAGTGCAGATACTGTTGAAGTGATGAAGGAAAAATATGAAAAGTTGATGGATAAGTTCAATTTATTGCAGGATGAAAATCTTAAATTGAGATCTTATGTGTCCCAAGAAAAGGCTGTGTTGCCTACAATTGGATCCCTCCCCTCCACTCCTTCTTCACATGATTTGTCTACTAAAGACATAGATACTCTGTGTCTAAGGATTAAGGGATTGAAAGAAGATCTACAATTGGCTAGAGGCAATGAGCAAAGACATGAGATGAGGTGAAGAAGATAGCAATCAACATCATTGATGATATCCTTGGCTATAGAATCTCTCATATTCTTCACAGGTTGGACAATGTTTCGAAGGTTTACAAAGATATCCATGGGGCATATGAGAAGCATCTCACCATTCAAGATCATTTCCAAAATATGTGGAGCAAATGGAGTGTGAGAGATGGTGCTCTCACAGAAATACAAAAGAGGTTTTCCAGCATGACTAAGAAGAGAACCTTTCCATGCAGCCAATTTTCTTTGCATTTTTTCAATTAGTATGTTCTAGTAGGATTTAGGAAGCTTCCCAAAAATAAGAGGCATCCCCAAGTATGTCTCAGACATTTCTTTTATCTTGCAATTTAGGACATTAGCTATTTGTTTCTGCAACTTAAGGAGGGTGTTGAAGAAGAAGATACCACTTTTTTCAAAGTTAATTTGCTAGCCAGAAACCAAGGTGAAGTTGTTGAGGATGAATTTCCATTCTCTAGCTTCCTTTAAAGTAGCTTTTCCAAGTAGAATTGTATCATCCACGAATTGTTGGTGGGAGGATGGTTGCAAGGAGGAGGTTGGCTTGAATCCATTCATCTTGCCTTTTAGGATGTTGTCTTCTATAGTTCTTCCTAGAACATTTACCATAATGATAAAAAAGATAGGGAGAGAGGGTCCCCCTACCTTAGGCCTCTAGTGGAGTTGAAGTGCCCTTTTGGGGATCCATTGATCAACATGGAGTTAGTAGGATTACTATAGCAATTCTTCATCATATTAACTGACTTCTCTTGAAAACTGAACGGGTAAAGGATTTTTTCAAGGAACTGCCAATAGACCTTATCATAGGCTTTGGATATGTCTAACTTCAAACTCATGCTTTCTTTATTGCTTCTCACCATGGAATGTATGTTTCCATGAATGGTGATTATGGCATTAGTTATTTGTCTCCCTAGGACAAATCCCTTCTGGTTAATGTGTACAACTTTATCTAATAAAGGTTGGATTCTCAACACTAGCATCTTCAAAAAAATATTATATAGCCCGCATTACAAAGGTTGATAGGTCTAAATTATGACATCTTGTTAGCTCCTTCCCTCTTGGGTATAAGAACTATAAATGTATTATTAATTTCCTTTAGAACTCTCTTTCTCTCTTAAAAAACTCTTCGGCTGCAACAGTAATATCTTTTGCAATTATCTCCTAGTAAGTTTGGATGAAAATCAGAGGGAAACTGTCTAATTTTGGGGCTTTATAGGGCTCTAGAGAGAAGACAACACCTTTCACCTCTTCCTCAGTGGCCTCCTTTTCCATACTCAAATTGTCTATGTGAGACAGAGTGTTGGGTATGACATTTAGAAGTTGGGT
This sequence comes from Cunninghamia lanceolata, assembly GCA_027924645.1. NCBI lineage: Eukaryota > Viridiplantae > Streptophyta > Pinopsida > Cupressales > Cupressaceae > Cunninghamia > Cunninghamia lanceolata. The sequence continues at coordinate 14,132,671 of BSBN01000194.1, read as the reverse complement.
CAACACTTCCTCTCCCTCCGACGGCTGAGGGTTAGCCCCATTTAGGATGTTCTCAAAGTAGTTGGCCCCTTTAACACTAATTTGCCTCTCATCCTTTAAAACATTCCCATTCTCAAGAATAATTTCTGAAGTCCTATTTCTTTTCCTATGTTTCATAGTCAATTGATGAAAGATCTTGGTGTTTTTATCTCCTTATTTTAGCCACCAGACTCTGGATCTTTGTTTCCAGTTTATCTCTTCGCTTTCCACTATGTTATGTAGTTCACTAAGCAAAGTATTTTCAAGGGCATTAACTTCATGGGTGATGATGCCCACATCCATTTCTCCTTGAATCTTCATAAGTTGGTTCTTAATTTCCTATTTTTGCCTGAATATATTCCCAAGAGAATTTTTGTTCTAGCCTTTGAGGTGATGTTTGATTTGCTTGAGTTTTTGCACTACTCTATGCATGATTGAGCCATTAATTCTTTGATTCCAACATTCAGCTATCAACTAATGTAAATCTGGGTGCCTTGTCCACATAGCCTCGAACCTAAAGGGGTATCTGAATTTCTCAGGATCCGATCTCCAATTAAGGATAAGAGTAGTGCGGTCAGACTTGAATCTCAATAAGTTATTGAGCTTGCTATTCTAGATGATGTTCTAGTTAGCTGTGACTAAAATTCTATCTAATCTAACTTGGATTAGATTATTTCCTTCTCTCTTATTAGATCGAGTGTAGTTGAATCCTTCCAGATCCATATCCACTAAGCCACCTAGATGTAGGAACTTATCTAGGTCCATCATGCTGTCTGAAAAATCTATGACTCCCCTAAGTTTATCTAAGGGATATAGAGGAGAGTTGAAATCTCCAGCTAGCATCGAGTTTGAATCATCCCATGATCTCCTGTCAGCTATTAAATCTATCCAACACCTTCTCCTTTAAGCAATGTTATTGGGAGCGTACACATTGGTAAGGATCCATTCAGAGTTGTTGATACTTTGGAATTCATGTTGATGGTGAATTTGTTGCTGCTAATGATATTTCCCTTTAGAGCTTGGGTTTTACACATGGTGGCTAGACCCCCGATGCTCCTTCAATTTTTTTAGCTTTAAAGTTCACATACGACCATATGTATTTTCTAATCTTTTCAAATTCTTTCTCATCCATCTTGGTTTCTTGTAGGAGTAAAATATCTGGTCTCATTTCTTTAATGAAATTCTCCAACAGAAGCTATTTATGGGAACTATTGAGTCCCCTCACATTCCATGAGATGACTATCATTTTTTATTTCTCTTGGAGCTCATTAGCTCCAATGTCTTTTGTTTCCCATTTGCCAGATCCATGGCTATTTCCCTATGCCTTGTCTCTCTCAAGGATTTCTCACCTGGTTTAGAATCCTTGCCTACATCAGTAGTATGCCTGATCCCCTTCTTCAAGGAAGGGGTGTTGAGTTCTCTTGCTTATGAAGATGAGGTTTTTGGATTAACTACCTCCTTTCCTAAACCCAGGACTGTCACTTTATTGCCCTCTTTTGAGCAGTGACCAAGTGAGGACATACCTTCCTCTACTTCCACCAACTGAAGAGAGTCCAACTCACCTCCCTCCACATTTCTAATAGTGGCCTTGAATTCTGCCTCTTCTTGAAGACCAAATTTGGCCAAAACAAAATCCAGTGCATGACTTTCATCACGACCGAGACTGCCTTGACTAGTCATAGATAGTCCAACTTGGCCAAGAGCTAGGGAGCTTTGGACTAGTGCTAGAAATTTTGAACCCTCCTGGTCTAGAGAATTATGAGCCTCAGAAGGAATTGTGAGCTCTAGAGACTTGGGAGCCTCCACAAGGACCATTTGAACATGATCCTGAGAGCTCTGGTCTAGAGCTGGTTCCTTCAAAAAAACCTGATCCACTAACTTACCTTTATCAACTAAAGCAGTTCCTTAGCTGGGCTTTTGGCATGCATTGATAAGGTGCCCAATGTTTCCACACTTTTGATAGAAGAGAGCCAAGTTCTCATACATGATCTCTTGAGTCCATTCCCTGAACTTAGAATCCAAGACAATGGAGGTAGGGAGGACTATGTGTTTTTCAACATTCACACAAATCCTTGCAAACACATACTTGCTTCTATTCTTAGTGACACTATCTAGTGCCAAGAAGTGACCAAATGAGTTGGCAATGGCTGCAAATATTTCATCATCCCAGAACTCAAGTGGCAAGCTCAGGATCCTGATCCAGGTCAGGGCCAACTTAGCCATGGCTGCCTCAGGGTTGAGGCCTAGGTGCCATTTACAGAGAGTTAGGCTTTGTTGGCCAAAGAACCAGGGACCACAGGTTAAGATGCCCATACAATGCTCAATAAGAGGGAAGGAAAAACATAATATACCTTTAGGCAATGCTAAAATGGACACATTTCCTTTTATGGCCCATTTACCAGCTACCCACTTCCTTAACATCTCAATATTTGGCCTTCTCCCAAACACTTCAGTTGTCACTTCGTCTAGGGATCTAGAGTTTCTCTACGCACCTCTTGCACCAGGTTTTTCCCGCCTATCCATTACTATTCCCATTTCAAAAAAAAAAAAAAAAGTATACATTTCATTATTGTTGCATGTAACAAATAGTAAATATATTAATAAAATGAGAAATGTGAGATGCTGCAATATAAATTAAATTTATGTCACTATGTAGTATGGACCTGTTTTTGTTGTGAACACTTGAATAAATTATGAATAATATATACTGTTAGAGATAAAAACTGAAATAACAATTACTTTATCTATGTTTTCTTTGTGTCATAGTACATTTGCATTGGAGATTAAAAGCTATTGTATCATTGTTGCTCCAATACGTGTCAAAATGAGAAATGTCAAATTGAAAATTATTGATGTCTGACCATACATGGTCAATAAGTGGTCTTGAAAAGTATTTTTTAATTATGCATTAAGAAATATATGCTATGGTTGTTCATATATTTCTCTAGGACTTTAGCTTTTGAATTTGGTTGTTTCATGTTGATGTTAAAGTCTCCTATGATAATTGTCAAATTGTTCAAATTTATATTTGATATTGCATTATTACTATAGCAATTAAATTATTTTTTGTTGTAGTTGGTGTGATGTATATGTTGAAAATTGTGATTTACAATTGACATATAACATTTTTTGTCATTATAACTTTTGTGTTTTCTCTTTGGAATTTCTTAGATTTTATAGATGGAATTTACTTTTAATGCATGTGGCAATACTATGCACATTGTAATTGGTTATGCAATAGAAGAGTTGTAGCTTATTGTCAAAAAATGGTTAGATGTGTATGTTTCTTGCAAACGTAATATGTCAGATTGCATTAGATCATTGTGTTGGTTCTAAAAAATGTAGGTTTTTAGACCATAAGAGGGTGCCAATCCCTTGATACATTTTTGGTCAACAAAACAGGGTTTATACAACAAAACCCCCTACTCTTTTGGCACTACCAGACCTAGGTGGGTGTACCTAATCAATAAGGCAGATTTGGAGATATAAATGGATTCTAATTGAGGCAATTTTACCCACTATGGCACGCAGGTGTGAGAAAACTGCATAGCTTTCTTTCTAATTCCTAATAAAAGCTTGAAGTATATAAGATGTGAATTAAATTTGTGTAAAGAGTTTTGAAATTGATCAGTGCCTAATCTATTGGGTGAATGGAGTCAATGATGAATGATGGGTATGGATACAAATGTGTAACATAGGCAAGTCTATTTAGCAGCTTAACTCTATCATGTTGGGCACATGCAATGTTTGCACCTTATGCAAACATGAAATTGTAAGTTACTATACTCTTCTTAATAATCCCAGTGACATTCTCCCATATTACTGTGAACAACTAAAAGGAAGTTTTAATTTTGACAATAAGGAAACTTGACCAAAATTGTTTCGTTGAAAGGGTTTTAACGCTTGGCAGAGACCAATGAACTTAACAACTTGGAAGGAATTAAATCAACTTCTTATAGAAACCAATCAATTGGGACACACCGAATCAACAAATGTGACTAGATAAATTAAATATATCCTAAATATAATAATTTAAATAACATGAGAAAACCACTCTGGAGACAACACAGTAGCATATTAGCATGAATATCAACACAACAAGTGAACACTGAAATAGATCACCGTTTAAGAATTTTCTGCTCCATTATATTGCTTCAAAATATGTACATTAATCACAGCAGCATCGGAAATATGGAAAATGGATGAGTGGAATAGATGAACCTATCTATTCCTATTGATAATTCTCCTAACCTACTACCTACTGATGCTCCCCCTCTTTGATTTCATCTAGTATATATATTATATCTTCTAGGGTTATGACCCTTCGCATATCTGACCAATGTGTCTCTCTGTTTAATTAATTATTTCTTGTGGATAAAATAAAATAAACTTCTTAATACCTTGTGAGAAATAAAATATTTCTCAATACTTTATTCTTTTGATTATATTTCCCTTGGTATATTTCCACCATTATTTGACAATATTTATTTGGGTAGAAATTATTACCCTATCTTTCCCCTCTTGGTAAAAACATTCCATTGCAAAATATCCTTTAGGTAAAAGAATTACCCATTCAGTCAATTCTCTTCGTTTGTGTATATTTATATCCCTCAGTGAAAATATTTGATTTCTCTTCACTATAACAAAAATTTATTTTCCTGTAGAAATAATATTTTTCCCTCCTTAACTTACTCTTTAGGAAAATGTTCATGCCATTTAATAATAATTTTCATCTTGGAGTTTGTATAGTTCATATGCCTTTTGTTTTTAGGGAAACTCAAAAATATTCATTTGGATATCAAAACTTCTCATGATATAAATTTTTTTCAATAGTCATTCACCTTTTGATCTTTGTCATACATAGCCTCTGGACCCACTCCATAGGTATTTCAGAATGACTTGTGTTGTCGGAGAGACTTAATGAATTCAGTCTGATCATAAATGTTTCCTTGATATACTTGTTATTCTATTTTATCTGTGAGAGAATGTATGTTTCTCCTCAACGTATATCCATTGGCATAAGTCATAAGATCGGTGTGATCTAAAAACTTTGCTTTGATTAGTTTACTCTTGCCGATGGGTAATATTAGGGTTTCTTATGCCCAATATCCTTTTGATGTTTTTAATGTTTTTAATATTTTGTGGGTATATTACCTTGGTGGGGAATCTATGCTGGAGACCATTACATCCATTATAGAGTCATATTCCTTATATGGGAGACACTACTACTTGACATGTTGCAATCTCTTTGTTCGTATAATGAGGGAAATGAGACAAATGCCTATTCCTTATTTTTCCTTTGAGGGTAGCTACTATATTTGATGACGATGGAGAAGTAACGAGATGAGTATATTTGTAGTAACAAATATAGAAACATTGTTGTCCTTAGCTTCCATTACTTTGCTCAATATCTCATGCTTCAAAAATATCAAGTGTAAATTTATTTGAAGTGTAGTCCCCTTAATTTGTGAGCCTCATCTGAGATTTTTATTGCTACATCGTTCAAACCAAATGATGGGGATTTATGCAGTCTTGATTGTCATTCTCTATAGGCATGGTGAAAGTTTTAATTATTCATTTTAGTGGCCCACCCATCGACAAGTCAGAGTGACTTATTTTAGTCATCCCGATTGTTAATGTTTGGATGATTTAGGGTTTATTATGTTCCAAAGTTCGTGTACAGTTGCGAGGACTCCGACGAAGGTTGTGGATTCCATCTATATCCCTACCATTTGGCAATTTGCAGATAAACTCATGAACATTCACAGTTCTCGTAGCATTGATTACATCTTCTTTAGTGGCGTCCTCCTTTCCATACACAATGTTATCTCTGATGGAAGTAGCAAAGAGATTTTGGAAGAAATAGTGCATAGACTATCAAAAATGTGCTTTTGATCCCACATCAATCTATGGATAGCATGCTGCCTATAGGGAATTGCTACCATATCCCTAGTACCAACACTTACAAAATCTTTCAGCAGTAGAGAAAGCTTGGAGAGTTTTTCAAGTTTAGAAGAGAACTCATAAGCAGTGCGTCTCTGTTTACGTTGCAGATATAGAAGATGCTCTAGAAAAGAAGAAATTTTTTTGACCTCTTGTAGACTGAGATCTTTGTGGAAACTCAGGTGGCTTTCCTTCAAGTGCACCACTAGTGCCATATTTTTGAAATAGTATCCATCAGTGCAAGCCAACACTCAAATTCAACCTTTCGCTAGTGGATCACTAAAGATGAAAGTGGACGGAGTTCATCTGCCGAAGAAAGAACTCTTAGAGCATTTTCCTCCCACAACTGTGATCTTAAGTTTCATGAGGGGTTCTACCATTAATGCAATCTCAAATGTGTTAGAATCCTTGTAAATATTATATCTCCCAAAGAATGATTGGGAAAGCCTCTCATGAGCCAGACACAAATGCAACAAATGGCCTGATAATATGTTATCATCCAATGTTGCAGGCAATGAATATCCAGCCCCTTCAATAAACTTCTTGCCAACTTCATATTTTAGTCTTGAATTGCTTTGAGATCTCTTCAACGTGTTTCTAAGATGAAAAATTTAATTGGGTATTCATCAAATTTTGATTTCTGACATTTTCACACCGTGGTCAAACTAGTCAAGTAGCGTTTAGAATTGCCCTAGAAAACTGGTCAAACTATCTCCTAGAGCCATGAAAACACACAAGCATGTAGATTTTCAACCCAAGAATTTAGTGCAACAAATGGTTTGGAAGAATGTATCCCGAGGCGTGAGATATAATTGTTCAAAGTGGCTCACTTGGCCTTTTTGAAAACTGCATCTGTCAAAACCTGATTAGGGCTCACCAACTTGCAAATTTGAAAAGCCATCAAATCTCTTCCTGGGAAGCTATAACTGGATGATTTAATTCATTTAGGATTCATGAGAGTGTGTGCAGGAGGAATTTTTACTAGTTATCTTTCTTCATCTAATATTTAGGGCCAAATTTGACCTTTCTAGAAGTGCAACTATGAAATCAGGACCAGGTGCTTTTGCTTTTGATTTTGAAAAAATAGCAAACGATGTACTAGGGTCTTGAAAGCTGATATAGGAGTAGATTATCATAAGGTAAATATGAGGCATCAATCCGTTTGTCATGAACATCATCCATCTATTATATATTGGCCTCTAAAGTTAGCCTCCCAGGCTGATTTCACACTGTGCAAGCAGGCAAATTTTACCAGAACCCTTCAACTTGTCTCCTCAAAACTTAGTCAAATATCATCATAGGAAGCTGAAATCAGACATGTACACTCACATATGATAGGTGAGAATTCTTTCTAAGTGGTTTTGCATGAAAATGAGTAGGCTCTGAATTATGATCCCTCAAAGAAAGTTCCTCGGGTAGATTGCACAAGTGTATTTCTGAGAGTTATAGTTGATTTTTTCACATGGAAACCTAATTTTTTTTGCAAAAATTGGTAGGAAATTTTAGGTCCCAACACATTGCCACTCAAAAATTCTTCTATATGTGGCTGTAGGCAATGCCCGTTGAGGGATAATATTGAAATACATGAGGCTATGTTTTTAGTGTGATATTTTCTATCCAAATTCTATCCGGTGTTGGTTTGAAAATGCACATTTCATCAACAACTTTCAATTGTTCATTGAAATTCCCTATTGTAAGTGTACACAACAAGAACAAAGAAACCATGGTTCTCAAATATTACAAAGTTGTATACATTAATATTGGATTTCATGTTTTGCTTGGATCAAACACGATGCCATCCAAAGTTAATCATTGTGATTTGTGCATGATGCGTGCACATGGTAGTTGAGCTATAAATTATTTATGAACTCTTGTACATTATGTTCTTACACTCATTTCTATAAATTTTACTATTGTAATATGGGGGTCTATTCTTGTGATGTCTCATGTATATAAATGCGCTAGTTTTTTTCTTGATGACATTTAATGTCCACATCATGGAATTTGATCCATACTGTGTCAATTTCAAACATTATTATATATGCTTTAAATATACCATTTGATCTATTCACAAATCCATCTTGCACATCATAGTTTCTAGGATTTATTTTAATTAGTATTTTTGGTTTTAAGATAAATTTTGATTGTAGTGTTGTTGTGCAAACATAATATGTTATTGTAATAGCTTACATCAACTTCATCAATCATAGTAATGATAATGGGGTGTCTAGAAATAATTGATAACATTTTTTCATTGTACATTTTGAAATCTTCATTATTGTAATAAATATGCGAGAATGTTGGATCTCAACTTGAACTAATCATATGTAGTTGTTGTTAAGGTATATCTTATCTTCATTTATTTTTTACACATGATGTTCAAGATAGATTTCTTTTGTTAACTTGGCACATTGTGATCTATAACTCATATCACTTTATGTTGTCTTTCCAAAATTGTACAAGACCAATTCTTTGTTCATCATAGATTACTCCCAAATTAAAGAGTCTTGAATGGGATGTGCCTAGTAGAGATCTCCATAGAAGATCAAATCAATTTTGCCAACACTCTTGGTCTACATATATTATGTCTCATAATTGTTTGTCATTTACAATTAAAAGGCAATTTCTAATCGAAGAAACTTCATGTAGATGGACAAGTTGTAATTCTTCATATTGTTTATGTATCTTGTCTAATACCTCCTTGTCGAGTGGGATGAAGATATAATTATTAAAAGAATAAAAATTACAATGCATTGATATTCCACTTGCATTGTAATTTGCTTTTCATTTGTATGCTACTATCAAGCCTTTTGTTGTTAATGGGTCATTGTTGAAATCTATGTCATAAATACACATAATCAATTGCCTTTGTAGTGAATGTCTTCCAATTTTTTGTTCCACCAATGAGAAATAGATATAATGATTTCTTTTTATCTTTCTTTCATTTCTATATCCTTTATTATGGTTTGTTGCTATTTGTTAAGATAATTCTCTTGATCTTATGGTACTTGGGTTAGTCAATAATTTTTTGATGTTTTGTAATTTAAAATCTGATTTCACTATGTTTGTTTATGGTGAAATTCTTGAGATGTTGCAATACTTTTCATGGTACATGTGTATAGGTAAAATTAAGATTGAATAATAAGATCAAAACAATGATAAACAAAATAACTCAATCCTATAACCTTCAAAGAAACGATCTAGATAATAACCAAATAATCAATGAATAACAACAAAAACAATGAAAGCTTTCACCTAGATTGTATTGTTTCCTTGGTTCTTTGTGCATTGCTCTATAAATTGTGAAACCATGTTTGCAACAAGCAGATGGAGAAAGTATGCATGCTCAATGTGCTCAACGATGCGTGATAAAAGCTCAAAGCGCTGTATTACGAATGCCCAAAGCTTAAATGATCTAAGAGGATTTGTGAAAGGATGAAGAGGGTCTATATAGGATTCAAGGTTGGATCAATCAATGGTTGAAATAAATCTAATAACTCATGATGAACATGCACACGACATGTGTCACTCCAAAAAGGTATTTTTATTAAGATAATTGCTTTTTGATAAAAGACATGACAAAGATAGAATTGATTTCATAAATTAGAATGCTTTTTTCTAATTTATGAGTTGATGATAAAAATAAGATAAATTAAAGCCAATTAAACTTAACTTCAGATTTGCTTTTGAAGTTCTAAAAATAACACTGATTGTGCACATGAGTTAAAATGATATTTTTAGAGGAATTGGAAGATAATTGAAATTAAACAAATAAATTTATTTAATTAATTGTGCATGATTTGAAGATTATAAATAAAATATTTAATTTTATTTATTTTTAGAAGAATTGGAAGATAATTTTTTTAAAATAAATTAAACAAATAAATTCATTTAATTTATTTTTGCATGATGCATGAATATAAGTAAAATATTAATTTTATTTATTTTTAGGAGATACAAGTCAACTTAAATAAATTTGAACAATTTATTTAAATTTAGAGGAATACTGATTAATTAAATAATTAAAAATTATTTAATTGTGGATAAGAGGAAGTTTGATGAATTAATTAGATAATTAATTTATTTAATTAATGTGGACTTGAAATTTGAAAAAGGATAATGATTTAATTAAATAATCAAAATTATTTAATTTGGAGGAATAAGGTGGATTTTAATGAAATTAATTAAATAAATAGAATTTATTCCATTAATGTTGGAAATTAGGGAAAATAGAAGAAATTGAGGAATTTGACGAAATTAATTAAATAATTAGATTATTCAATTAATGCTGAATGCAAGTGATGCAATGCGAAGGGTCATTTTTAGGTGTCTACATTTTTCCCCTCTTTGATACAATTTGATTTAGTGTTGTTTTAAAGAAAATAACGATAAAAATATGATACAAGCATGCCCCAGTGTGGCTAGCGTATGATTCCTCCTCGAGAGGAAAGATAGGGAAGTGATAGAAGAACTGGGTTGACTTGTGACAAAAGGAAAAATATAGCGACGTGAAAGAAAAGATATGTCAAAAGGCCTAGATAGGTAGCGTGAGGGTTGACACAATGGAGAAAATATGTGGACACGAAGAAAGATTGACAAGGGTGGGGAAAGACAAAGGGTAGGGTAGCTATAAGTAGGACCAAGGGGTTCCTCACAAGTCATTTGCATACCTAGAGTTCACAAAATTTTAGAGCTTTAGTTTTCTTGCTTAGTGTGAGAGCTCCTAGCTTAGAGAGGTTCAGTAGCTTGCAGACATGTCAATTCCTGTGCATAAGCACTGAGGTGAGTAGGTGTGGACCTATGGGAGACCAACAAGAGATCTAACAGTGGTAAGTGATCAAAAACTTGCCTTTTGTTGCATTTTTTTAGGTCATTTTTCTAAGGTTTCTAGGTTTTAGGCCAAAGGCGCTTAGATAGGATTAGGTGCCTTTGGCGAATCAAAGCACTTCTGGTGCACGCTAGTGCACCTTTGGCGATAGTGAAGCACCTTTGGTTATTTGGTTTGGGGCAAAGCACATATGAATAATGCCGCAATGCCTTTGGTATAACAGTTAAGTGCAATTGGTCGATAACTAGGTGCATTTGGTATGCACTATGAATAGTAGCTTTAAGGAGAGAAGCATAGGTGTAGAACAACTAAGTGTGTATGGCTGACAGCTAGGCACCTTTGGTATACCAAAGTGCCTATGTGTTTTTAGGTTTGAAGCACCTTTGCATAGAAGCTAAGTGCTTGTGTATGACAACTAAGTGCCTTTGTTAAGACTAAAGTGCTCTTGGTTTGACATGAAGTTTGACCTAGGTTGACTTAGAAAAAATAGGTTACTTATGTTTGACCATGTGGACTATGGATTAGACTTAGTATTAGGATGAATTTTGCAATATGTTTAACAAGTGGTCTTCGTGGATGTAGGTTGTCCTTCCACCTTTACAATCTAGAGAGAGACATTTCGTCGATGCAGCTAAGGCGATTCAGATATGTTGGGAGGAGGACATATTCCTTGAGGTCATGGGATTATAGCATGCGGCCCATCTTATGCCTATTAGGGCTAACCTTGCATTGTTGACAACATTGGTTGAGAGATGGCATAGCGAGACTGCTTCCTTCCACTTTCCTACAGGTGAGGCAACTATGACACTTGAGGATGTATGGCACATCCTTAGGATTCTGATATTTGGAGCTAGAGTTGATTATGACATAGAGCGAGGTGAGGATGGCATGAGAGAGGTGATTTCTACTGATGACCTTGGTGTGTAGGATCATGAGATTCAGTGGGTTCAAGTGCCTCAACTTTGTGATAGGATTATGTGGATCATTATGGCTTTGATTGGAGGATTCCTATGTCCTGACAGATTTGCCAAGGGGTTATTAGTTGGATGGGGCACTATTTTATCAGGGATGTTCACACACGACATTCGATATGCTTGGGGACCTTATGTTTTGGGTTAGCTATATCATGACCTACATGACTGTGCATACCGATCAAGGAGCAACCTATCTACAGGGGTGACTTTGTTATAGGTATGGGCTTGGGAGCATATCCCAGTGATTAGACTGATCTCCCAGCATCGCTGAGAGAGAGGTGAGCCTTACACTTTCCTATATGATGGTGTACTGACTCACATGCAACTTGGCATTGTGAGTTACTGGCGGAGATAGGTGGATGAGATGAACATCTTCATTTGGCACTCCTAGAGACTGTGAGTCTTGGTATTGTGACGTAGAGCAGCTTGTTTATTGCAGACAAACAAGATACTTATTTGGTCTTCGTATTGACACGATTGAGAGGTACCTTTCTGAGAGGGTATTGAGATAGTTTGGACTACCACAGGGGGAGCCCATAGGTGATGCTACACATGCCTAGACTCGGAGAGAGGTTAGGGATTGGTGTCCCAAGATTGTTGTTGCTACAACTTTGGCATACTTATAGGGACTTGCCCCAGTGATGTGGGACTGGATCCTTGGGGAGGTGGACCCCAACACGCTTCTTGCATATGATGCGTACTGGAGGACACACAGGCAAGTGATATTTACTGTACCAGGGGTAGAGGGAGCTGTGAGAGAGGTGGCAGCACTAGGCCATAAGGTGAGGGCTCGCTGAGAGGCCAAACAACAGGCCCCAGTCTAGAGACAGGCCAGAGGTGATGATGGAGGAGAGCAGGATGATGTGCTAATGGCAAAGGAAAGGGCACCACATCAGGTGGTACAGTTGGTGGAGACCAAGCTACAATAGGCTCAGAGGTTGCTACAAGAGGAGATAGCGAGGAGGACTCACTTAGAGTTGAGGATGGTGAGATTGAGGAGAGATCGAGACACTACTAAGGCCGAGGCTAGGCAGGTTGAGGCATGGGCAGCTGTAGTGGCACAGGTAGTGGTAGCAACACAGGAAATGACAGTAGCAGTAGTGCCACCACCACCACCACTAGCAGATGTTGGGTAGATTGCCCAATTGATGGCAGGGAGGGATGCTGCACTGCAACTAAGATTGGTTGCAGAGGCCACCCTTTAGAGTGTGAGGCAAGAGAGATGTTGCACGCCACATTGTGGGTGCATATCAGATGACACTTGTGGGAGAGCTTACCTGAGTTCAGGGTGAGCTATTCACAGTTAGGAGAGAGGTAGAGTATTATAGAGGTCTCTACTTTGGAGCAGTACTGGCAGACTAGAGGGAGTTGAGCTTTAGGGAGCGGAGCAGATCTAGGGCTTCATCTTCACATAGATCGAGGAGGTTGAGGTCCTCAGTGATGGGACTGCTGAGAGGGCCACCAGCAGGAGGACCTACACTGAGTGCAAGAGGTGCATAGGGATCACAGTAGGAGGGTAGCTCTACATACTAGTGCACATTAGCACTTGATTGTATTTATGTATGCACCATTTTGTATCTTTGATGTATTTGTACATATTGATTGTATATATATTGAGGGTGCTTGATAGCCATGATATACTATAGAACTGCTTTATGATGTACATAGATGTATATACGAACTTTTGTATTCTTTTGATGACCCTTGATGATGATATATGATATATGCGATGATCTATGTGATGTATGATGATGTATTTCTATGTGCTATGGATGTAATGATGTTGTACTTATCATGAGTACAGATTCATGTGATGATGTTTATGTTTATAGATGTATGAATTGTGATGACATTATGGTCTGATTATGGATTTATATGATGATGGACAACTGGTTTGTTTTCCATGCAGTCATTTTTAACTTCTTCTATTGCATTATCAATGTCACCCCATGTTTTAATCATATTATATACAAATGTAGACTCATTTTTATTATTTTTTGTGAGAAGAATACATAGCTTTCCATGTTTCAAATTCCTTTTTATTTCATGTTCATTGTTGTTAAATGGGACATATAGTGATAGTATTTCTCTACAATAGTTTTCATAATTTATGTGTTTGTTATACTTTACAAATTGTATGACCTTTGATTTACCATGTTTTGATATTGGTTCACCACTCTTTTTATATTTGGATGCAATATAGATTTAGACAAATGTGCATTATTTTTCTTGGGCATTGGGAATGGTAGTCAATAATATTTGCAGTTCTCTAGCAGATGAAACATAGGTAATGAAAGTTTTTTTAGCTCTATTTCAGTTATCATTGTATCAATTTCTCCTTCTTTTGTAATTTTTCAAGGAAAACCTTAGTTTTGTTAGGTTTTTTCGTGCGACATTTTGTGGCATGACTGTAACCTTTTATCAGATGAATTAGACAAATTCTAAAAACATTGTATGCTATGTAATGATCTCTTTTATGGTTATAGATAAATATTAAATGTTGAAAAGGAAATAATCAGTATTTTCTTTTTTGATAGCTGTCTTTCTTGCATCTGGGTATCCAGAAAGTGCATGTTTCATTTCTATTGTTGTTTTCTTCCTTCTTTTGATTTGTGGACTCTATAACCCAATATTAGGCACCAGTTTGAAGTATTTGATCACCCACACTCTTAAAATCAAAACAAACTTATCATGTGTGAAGAAAGTAGTTAATTTGTATGTCTTGAAAACAAGCATACTTGCACCTTCCATTGTTAATGAGAGTGCCCTGTTATCAACTATATAGGGTTTATTAATGACAACTAGTTGTTTTAGGTCCAGTGACAATCTTTAGGGCCTAAAAGATGATTGGGGTTTGGTTGTCCTTTCATTTTTAGTTGTTCATCTAGTTTGAACATAATACCTATTTAGGTATACCCCGAGGAATATCCCTCTTGGTCTAAGATGAGCTCAAAGTGTAGAGGAGTCTACCCACTTCTGTAGGTTGCCCAAAATCACCTTGAACTTGTTGATAAATCTCTTCCAATCATCCAGAACGACCGTCCATGGCCTAGATGATTTGGGAATGTTTTAGAGTTTAGGGTTGTAGTTATTTTGGGAGTCAACATTTTCTGGTGCCATTGCTAGGAACTCATACTTAGGGTTCAAATTTGAAAACCTCTACAACACAATTACAAAAGAAGTTCTCATCAGGGAAGTGGCAACTTCGTTAAAAACCCAAAAAGTTAGTTTTCAAGAGTATTGAAATGGATAGAGGAAGAAACTAGGAACAACTTATACATGGGGAGTCCTCTAGCAGTATAGGAAATAGAAGTAGATATAGGGTAAGAAGACCAGGTGTGGTACCCTTAAGGAATACCCAAGACAATACATTTGTTCTCATAAGTCAAAATTAGTATACTTATGATGAATCCATTGATAACATACTTAGAACAAACATAAGAATAAATAGAAATGAATATGATGTTAGAAGAAATGAAAATGTTATTAGCAGAGGAAGCATGGATAGATCTAATGATCCCTACTTGAGGACGTTTGGGATGCCCAGTAATAATGAAGAAGCATATCATAATATCAACCATCCTAGTTCTCCCACTAGATCAATTGAAAGCAAGCATGATACCATCCCAAATGAGGATGATCAACAATAGCAACTTGACAATGAGGAAAGAGAAAGGAGAATCCAGGAGGAATTGGACCTGCTTGATCATATCAGGAATAGGTAGAGAGAGGTGCAAGCCTTACTTGAACAACAACAAGCTCAACTCGCTCAACAGACCCAGGTGAATCAAAATACTCAACACCAAGGCCATACACCTCAACAACAACAACAAAGAAAACAACATCAAAAACATAATTAGTAGGGCCCTAACTTTTAGGCCAATCTTAGATGACAACAACAACAACAACAACAACAACAACAACCACAACATAGGGAACAACAAGTGGGACAACAGGGTGTGAATAATGCCCATGCTCAAGATATGCAAAATCAACCCCTGCATAATCAAATGAATCAATAGTAGAGCAATGTCCAAAATGTTAGGCCTCCATTCAGAAGACAGACACAAAGATTTCTTCCACAGAGGCAACCACTAGGAGCTGAAAGGTACAAGTAGCTTGACTGCATTGGCATACCTAATTTTCCTAATCCCATTCCAACTGAGATTAGAGGGAAAATTCCTAGGTTTCAAGGTAATAATGCAGTCACTGGTGAGGAACAATTGAGACACTTCATCAATATCACAAATGCGTATGAGATTGAGGATGAAGATGTGATGATGAAATTGTTTGTGAACTCATTAGAAGAAAGTGCCAAAGAATGGTACAAGGCACTCCTTGATAACAATATTGACTCATAGGAAGAGTTCATGAGAGCATTCAGACTATAGTATTGGGATAGGATTGACCCCAAATTTGCTATCCATGAGCTCACAACAGTCAAGAAAGGAATCAATGAAACTATCGCTGACTTTAATGGTAGATTCATTATGATAATGAGAAAAGTGCCACCTCAAATGAGACCTAATGAATCCATGTGTTTAGTTCTATTCTATGGTGCCTTTGATTCTAAGATTGGTTATTGTTTAAGGGATAAGAGTCCTCAAACACTAAGGGAGGCCTATCCTGTGGCCAGAAATATTGAAAGCAACATGAGAGCATCAGGTAAACATGTTAAGAGGTCTGATGTAAAGATCTCTCAGCCAGATAGAGAAACTTATAACAAGCCCCTCACTATTGAAGATAAATTAGATAAACTTATAGGTGTTATGAAAGACTTATCCTACAAGGTTTCTCAAAATGAGAAAGGGTTGCCACCACAAGGTGCTACAACATATTTCAATGAAGGTCAAAGACTGCATAATAGACCTTACAACACAGATTGTTCTAAGAGACCATAGCAAAATAATAGACAAGCTACTCCTAGACATGTTAGATTCAAACAACTTGAGAGAGATACCCCTGACCCATTGAGTAAGGACCAAGCTAATTTTCAAGATGATAGTCTTTGGTGCCAGGTGTGTTTCCTTCCCCATGACCTGACAAACTATACAGTTGCTCATTCAATGAGTAGAGATGAGGAATTCCCCAATGAAGAAGTTGGGGCTGAGTATTATGAGGAGGAGATAAATTAGTTTGACACCCAATGGTTTGAGCAGACAGGGCATGATATAAATTATGATAGCTATGAGGATGATGATCATATTTTCCAATATGATCATGATGTAGATCAAAAGTGATATCACCTATCTGCTCATGATTTTGGGCACTTGAGGGATCTCATGCAAAATAAGTACAAACAATCCATACCTTCTGAGAAAGATGTGAAAGATCTCATTGATGCTGCTATCTTGTAAGTTCAAGGGGGCTATTAGTTGAGAAATAGGCAAATGCCTATGTAGAACTCCCCTGCTACTAAGTCAAGATAGGGTACATTGGATGATGGCAAGAAAAGGTAGAAGGTGGATGTGGAACAAAAGGGAAATACTGTTCCAAAGAAGACTGTGCATGAAAAGAAGAAGCTTCAAGTGTAGCCTATAGCAACACAACAAAAATATGTACAAAAGAACCCAACATCAAAGGTGCAATTGGTTACCTCACCCATTTTAGGGATCCACTATTTGAAAGATTACAATAATCGTGATCAGTCCCAAGTTCAAAAGGAATCAGAAAAAGAGAAGGAGAAGACAAAAGAAGAAGGTAAGGATATTTCATCCTCTTAAATAATACTTTTTATTCCTTCCACAAATGATGTAACTATTTCATGTGATACTCCTTTGCCAAATTATCTCCCTATTGACATGGCTTAAGTGTTTAGCCAAATTAGAATTTCTGTGCCAATAGTGGAACTCCTTAGGATCCTTGAGCATAGAGATAGAGCAGGGTCTCTTATTACTACCATAGAAGCACAAAAACAACTTGTTGTTGAACCTAGTAATGATGAGACCATAAAACTATAGCTGGGATCAACTGTTGTTAACAACAAGATGGGAGTTGATCCCTTTTTCACCACATTGATCATAAATGGATGGTTGTTACACAACTGCATGCTTGACTCAGGTGCTTCCAATAATGTTATGTCCTTGTCTATAATGAATAAATTGGGACTGAAAGTGTCCAAGTCTTTTGGCAAGTGTTTTGCTATGGACTCTAGAGAGGTAAATGTGATTGGTCTTGTCAAGGATGTAGAGGTCCATTTGGTTGCATATCTTGACAAGTCATTTTTAATGGACATAATCATTGTGGATTGCTCTGCTAAGTGGGATATGCCGCTATCAAGAAAATGGGAAACATCTATGGGTGGAATTATCTAGATGGATCTTTCATATGCTAGTATTCCAGTACAGGGTGTAGAGGTGAAGTTGTATAGGGAATAGAAAGTAGAAGATGAACACATAGAAGATAGATACAAAACAAAGAAAGATCAATTAAATTTCATTGACACTGACATAGATCATTTTATGGGATATAGTAGTGATAATAATCCTAATTTGGAGGATTTACCATCCAACCCTATTACTCTTGTTTATGGTACAACTGATTTGTGGACTTTATATTTTGATGGTGCATATTCGAGGGAAGGTTTAGGTGTTGGTATTGTCCTGATAGCACCTAACAGTGATCAGTTTGGCAAGTCTTTCAGACTTGATTTTTAGTGCACCAACAATGTGGTTGAATATGAGGCACTGTTGTTGGGCTTAAATGTTGCCCATAAACATGGAATCACATGTCTGAGAATACTTGGTGATTCAGAATTGATTTTGGAATAGATTGGAAAGATATTTGCTACCAAGGAAAAGAGACTTAGAGGGTACCAGAATCTAGTCTATGACATAATGGAAATGTTTGATGCCATTGGCATTGAATGGATTAAAAGAACAAAAAATGAAGTAGACTCCCTTGCTGTCATTGGTTCAAAATTTGACCCTCAAATGAATTTTCCCCATAGCCAATATGTTGTGGAAGTACTCACAAGGCCAACAATTCCTAATAACATTTATAGTTGATAGGTTTTCAATGACACCAATTAGATTTTTAGTTTTATGAATTGCATGGATGAATTTGATAATCAATTGATTGATTGGAGGCCAATGATGAAAGTGCTTGATGGTAAGGAAACTCTGTTTGGTAGTGAAGTTATGCAATTAAAGACACATACTATTCCAAAAGGCCTGCTAGCATTAGAAAGAATGTTTGACAATGCAGACTAATGGAAGAGTAAAAGTAAACCAGTTGTAGAGGATAATGTTGATTGTGTAAACCTTGGAACTAGGGAGGCACCTAGAATGGATTACAATGTGAAGAGGTTGAAGCCTCATGAAAAGCAGATGCCGATTGCTCTACTAAAAAAATTCAAGAAGTGTTTTGCATGGTCCTATGATGAGCTTAAGGCTTATAGGGAGGACTTGTTTCAGCATACCATTCCCCTTGAACTTGATGCAAAACCATTTAGGCAAAAACAAAGGCCTATAAATCCTACCATTGCTCCCAAGATACATAAATAACTATTGAAGATGAAAGAGGGAGGTATTATAAAACCTATCAGACATTCTGAGTGGGTATCCAACCTTGTCCCAATAAGAAAGAAGAATGGGGAAATTAGGTTGTGTGTTGATTTCAAAAATTTGAATATCAAATCCTTGAAAGATATCTACCCTCTCCTAAGCATGGACCATTTATGACAGAGGATTGTTGGTTCAGAGTTGATGTTAATGATGGATGGATTTTTTAGTTACAACTAGGTGTTGGTCAAGGAGTCTGAACAACACAAAACAACATTCACCACTACTTGGGGGACCTATGTGTACCTAAGGATGCCATTTGGTTTTAAGAATGCTAGATCAACATTTTAGCGAGCTATGGATGTAGCTTTTGCTAGTCTCATTGATTAGATCATGGTGGTTTATCAAGATGACCTGATAGCATTCTTAAAAGAAAGAGGTGAGCACTACAAGCATCTTGAAGTAATCTTCCAGAGGTACTTAGAATATAGGATTTCTTTGAATCCTAAAAATGTCAGTTTAGAGTTGAAGAGGCCAAGTTGCTCAGGCACATTGTGTCAAAAGATGGGGTAAGGATAGATCTAGAACAAGTCAAGGCTATTGATCTCATTCCTTGACCCAAATTAGTTAAAGGAATACAGTCTTTTTTTAGGCAGATCAACTTTGTCAGGTGATTTATTCCTAATTTTGCTGAAAAAACTAAGGCTATTTCTAAAATGCTCAAGAAAGGGCAATCTATTATATGGGAGAAAGAGCCATATGAAGCATTCAAGGATATTAAGGAATCTATCAAGGAGGTACTAGTACCAATAGTCCAGACTATTCTAAACCCCTTCAGCTATTTTTCTTTGCTTGTTTTTATACTATTGTTGTTGTTTTATTTCAAAAGAATGAAGATGGATTTGAATAGCCTATTGGATTCTTTAGTAAGTCTTTATAGACTGCTGAATTGAATTATTCCATAATGGAAAAGCATTCTTATGCATTGGTTAAGGCCATAAAGAATTTTAGATCTTATTTCAGAGGGTCCAAGATCATAGCATATGTGCCACATACAACAGTGAAGGATGTCTTCATACAACAGGAGGCTTCAGGTAGGAGGTACAGATGGATCAACAGGATCCAGGAATATGACTAGTGGTGCAGGAGCACCTACCTGACAGCTGGCCTCCATGAGGCAGTTAGTTTGTTATAGGTCTTGTTAATGTTTCCGAGAAGGTCTTGTAAGACCAATGCATGTAATAAGGTCATGTTGACCATACTTTACTATTTTTAGGTAGTTTGTTATGACAGCTGTTATGCTGTATGTTCGGTTGGATCCTCCCAGCCGCTTGGAAGCTCCCAGCCACTGGGAATCGAGTGGTAGTACCTATGATGCAGAGGCATCCACACTAAAACCTTGACATACAGCATGTATGTCCGCAACCCTTCATCATCATCATCATATTTCCCTTAACACTGTCAGCATCATCATATTTTCTCTGCCGACCGATATCCTCCTGCAGACAAACCTTCGACCTTTCGCCTGTCAATAGCATCATCATATCCGGCTATCGGCAACAGGATATCGGGGTGACGTAAGCATCGAAGGAAAGGTGCATGAAGTTGTCGTCATCAGGATATATGGAGGGAACTGGATATTTTATATCCTGCTGATGAACATGATGTTGAACATCATGATGCTGCAGAAAGCGTTTGGCGGTAAAGGAGCTTGCTGAAGCACTCCAAGCCAGGCTTGTAGCCCTGGAAAAGAACAAAAAGAGGGAAGTGGAAGACAGTGAGTCAGAAGAAGATGAAGATGCTGTTGAAGAGTATGAAGAGGTAGCTGAAGATCTGGATGCTGAAGACCAGAGATTTGCAAAACTGTTGAAGGCAGTACAGATTGGTAAACCTAAGGTAAAGGTTGATGTTTCCAAGTATAATGGAAGTTTGAATGAAGATGAGTTACTGGATTGGATTGCTGCACTTGATAATCACTTTGAATGTGAAGATGTTGCTGAGGATCAGAAGGTAAAGATTGCAAAGACCAAGTTAGGAGGTCATGCTTTGGTATGGTGGGATTATGTACAATCTGAGAGAAGGAAACAAGGGAAGTCAAAGATCACTTCATGGGATAAAATGGTAGCAAGGATCAAAGGTAAATTCTTGCCCAAGGATTATGAGATTCAGATATTTAAGAAGCTGCAATTTTTAAGGCAGAAGGAAATGGATGTGAAGGCATATACTGAGGAGTTTTATAAATTGAGTATGAGATCTGGTCATCATGAGAATGAGGTAGAAAAGGTGGCTAGGTACTTGGCTGGTTTGAGATTGAACATACAGGATGAGTTAGTTTTAGCTAACCCTAAGAATGTGGAGGATTGTTATCAAATGGCAATCAAGATTGAAGAAAAGGTGAATAGGAGACAACATAAGTCCATGAGAGGAAGAGGCAGCAATATGAGGGGAAGAGGAGCAGCCCCTACAACAAGGCAAACCAATGAGGGTCAAGAAGACACTGGTAAAGGACAGGGACAGTCTGATTTCAGAGGTGGATGGAAAGGTAATAGAGGTAGATTTGGAAGTGGTAGAGGTTCTACTACATTTTCAGGAAAGTGTTACACCTGTGGTGAGTTTGGTCATCCATTTTTCAAATGTCCAGAAAGCAAAGGTTCATCATCCAGAAATGATAGAACGAATGACAAGAGAGTACAACTTGTGCAAGAAGAGAAAGTAGAGCAAAGTGTGCAGAGTTTAAACACTTATCAAGATAGAGTTCCTGACAATTATGGATATCCTGAGGAGGGAGAAGCATTGATGCTAAGGAGAACTAGTTTGCAGACATCAAAGGATATGATGCAAAGAAGAGCTCTTTTCAAGACCACATGCAAGAGCAAAGGTAAAGTATGTAAGGTTGTCATTGATACTGGTTCAACAGACAACATGGTATCTCAGGAAATGGTGGATAAACTAAATTTGGAAAGGATTCCACACCAACACCCTTACAAGGCATCTTGGGTGAGTGATAGTCAATCACTTTTTGTATATGAACAGGCATATGTGGATTTTCAGATTGGAGCATATCATGATAGAGTTTTGTGTGACATTTTGCCCATGGAATGTTGTCACCTACTGTTGGGTAGGCCATGGCAATTTGACAGGCGGGTACTGTATGATGGGTATGCTAATACCTACACCATCAAGAAAGATGGGAAGACTATTATGTTGATGCCATTGCAGGAAGATGCTGCAGCACAGGGGGCAGCCCAAATCATTTTAGTGGGAAAGAAGGAATTTGTGCAGATGCCTATAGGAGTAGGCATAAAGGTAGTTGAGGACATTGCAGGGAAAGGAGTTGTTAAGGACAACAATTTGAAGAAAGTTTCAGTTGTGACTGACAGAGGTCAGCAGCAGGTTCAGAGACAGGTTTGTAAACAACAACCAGTTGAGAGGAATGACAAGGATGTTGTCATAGTTGGGACTATTGTTTGTCCTATAAAGGTTGAAAGAAAGACAGAGTTGAACATTACAGAAGTTCAAGAGGCAGTTCAGACAGAGGTTCTGGTCAGACAACCTGACAAACACAGGGTATGTGAGAGAAGGGCCTACATTGACAGGCATGAGGATTTACTTGCAAGACAGCAAGTTACAGTTCAGAAGTCTTGGAGCAGCCGAGAGCCAGCAGAGGACAAAGCTGGAACAGGTCAAGACACTGCAAAGGCAAAGTGTAAAGGTGGAGGACTTCCACAACCTAACTCATGGGACATGAGTTCTTTTCTATTGGGGAGTATGGTGCAGGAGCACCTACCTGATAGCTGGCCTCCATGAGGCAGTTAGTTTGTTATAGGTCTTGTTAATGTTTCCAAGAAGGTCTTGTAAGACCAATGCATGTAATAAGGTCATGTTGACCATACTTTACTATTTTTAGGTAGTTTGTTATGACAGCTGTTATGCTGTATGTTCGGTTGGATCCTCCCAGCCGCTTGGAAGCTCCCAGCCGCTGGGAATCGAGTGGTAGTACCTATGATGCAGAGGCATCCACACTAAAACCTTGACATACAGCATGTATGTCCACAACCCTTCATCATCATCATCATATTTCCCTTAACACTGTCAGCATCATCATATTTTCTCTGCCGACCGATATCCTCCTGCAGACAAACCTTCGACCCTTCGCCTGTCAGCAGCATCATCATATTCGGCTATCGGCAGCATCATCATATTCGGCAAGCGCAAACATCCTCCTGATGTTCACTGTTCATCTTACCGCCAAACTCTTTCTACAGCATCATGATGTTCAACATCATGTTCATCAGCAGGATATAAAATATCCAGTTCCCTCCATATATCCTGATGACGACAACTTCATGCACCTTTCCTTCGATGCTTACGTCACCCCGATATCCTGCTGCCGATAGCCGGATATGATGATGCTGCTGACAGGCGAAAGGTCGAAGGTTTGTCTGCAGGAGGATATCGGTCGGCAGAGAAAATATGATGATGTTGACAGTGTTAAGGGGAATATGATGATGATGATGAAGGGTTGCGGACATACATGCTGTATGTCAAGGTTTTAGTGTGGATGCCTCTGCATCAACTAGGACATATAGATCACCAAACTGGTTAGAGGTCAGGGTTTATCTAATTTGATGGCTATTTCCAACTTAGAGGCAGCTGAGATAAATGAGGCAAATATTTCTCAATCTGCTACTATGTGTGCTTTGACAAACGACCCATGGTATAAGAATATTATCTTTTATCTTGTCAACATGAATTGTCCCCTAGGCTTGAATGTAACTCAGCAAAGGACACTTAAACTACAGTCCCAAAGGCATGTCTTAATCCAAGGCATTTTAATGTGGAGAAATCATGAGGGGTTGTTGTTAAAGTGTCTAGATCAGCAACAATATGAGAAAGTTATTGATGAATATCACCAAGGAGTTTGTGGTGGGCATTTTTATGCTAAAACCACAACACATAAGATTATTAGGGTAGGCTTTTGGTGGCCGAGCCTCTTCAAAGATGTTGCAAAACAAATTAGAAAGTGTGATGCCTATCAAATATTTGTAGGCAAGTTGAAGTTTCAAGGCGTCCTTCCTCTTATGAATGTTACTATTGAAGCAATATTTCAGCAGTGGGGCATTGATTTTATAGGGGAGATCTAGGAGAGATCAAGCAATATGTACAAATGGATATTGGTGGCAACTGATTACTTTACTAAGTGGGTTGAGGTTATTCCAACTCGCAATGCCACATCCAAGGTAGTGATTGAGTTCTTGTTGAACAATCTGATAACCAGATTTGGTGTGCCATCTAGAATTATTACAGACAATGTTATGTGCTTCAGGTCCTAGGACATTGTAGGTATGTATTCTAAGTATGGGATAAGTTTCATTTATTCTTCACCTTATCATCCACAAAGTAATGGACAAGCTGAGTCCAACAATAAGAGCCTCATGAAAATTTTGAAAAGGAGTTTAGATATTAATAAGAAAAGGTGGGATGACAAACTAAAATATGTAGTTTGGACTGATAGGATTACTTACAAATGTGCTATAGGCAAGAGCCCTTTTGAACTAGTATATGGGAAGGAAGCCAAAATGCCAATGTCATTGGAGCTGCCTGTGTATCAACTATTGCAACAAGTAGGAGAAGATGGAGATGATGCTATGGCATTGAGAATGCATGAATTAATAGAGCTAGATGAAGCTAGCAGGATGGTACATGACAAAAACTTGCTAAGGCAGTAGGAGGTGAACATCTGTTTAACAAAAGAATAGTCAAAAGATGTTTTTAGATTGGTGATTTGGTTCTTCTCTAGGATGCCAAATTAGAAGACAAGGGAAAACATGGTAAGTTTGAGCCGTTATGGTTAGGCCCATATCAAATTGATGAGAAGATAGGCTAGGACACCTTCTACATTACAAATATGGAAGGGGAAATGTTGGAGCTGCCTGTTCATGGGTAGCATTTGAAACATTACTTCTCATAGGTAATGTTTTCCTTCAAATTTGAAGTGATGATGTCAAGTTTTATCTTATGAATTTTGACTTCATACAGTCTTGACCATTGTTGGTCATGGTGGTGTTTTGTTTTGTTTCCTATGTCATTTTTTGATGTTTTTTGGTTTGCTCGGAGATCTGAATTCTTGTTGTGCCACTGCTTGGCACACATCCCCAACCAGAGCCAATCTTGATACCCTAAAAAAATCAATCCCTAATGTGCCCCTGGTTCCTATGAAATAATGTTTAGGGTTTTATCCTAACTTGTAAAACCATCAGAAAACCCTAGGTTTTGCCATCTTGCCCCTTTGTCATCAAAATTATGTTAAATTATTCAACTTATAAAAATTTGTTTTATATCCTAAGTCTAAGTTGAATATGCTTTATGTGGAGTCCCCTTGCTCATATTACCTAGTGCAACCCCCTTTTTAAAACAACTTTTAGAGCACATGCACAAATTTTCCACTTAAAGTTCCCCATCGCACATCCTCTTCACATTGAGATTTGTTCTTCAACGCTTCATGTCGATCAGTGATATGTGATGGATGGTTCCGAGACAGGTGTCATTTCCTAGTTGTGTCATGTGTGCCCTTTGAATCATGATTTGATTTTGTGAAGGAAAGGGCTATATGTGATGTACAATAGGGCGAAGGTGAGTAAGGTGCAGGATGGGACATGTGGTGGTATCTCGCCCCATCGTTGGGCTCCTTCACATCGCGGTTCCATGTTTTCTGATGTTTTTGCAACCATGATGTACGACTACTATAGCAGTAAAGGTTTAAGACAGGGGGATATGTGGCAATGCCTGGGCTCATCGCATGGCTTCTTTGCATCATGTTTTTTGAGGAAAAGCCTCAGGAACTATCTATGATGAGAAATCAATGAAGAAAAGAATGATCTGGGGATCAAGAATTGCAGTATGTGAGCTGAATAAAAAGAAGAATCATTTCGCAGGGAGAAAGTTAGTTTGTTAAGGCTGTCATCATGCCAAATTAACACCCACCTAGGAGATACGCAGAGGCATGCCATCGACTATCAGGATCACCATCAATGCAATGCAGGTGGATAGTCATGGTGTCATCAATCCGGTTGGTGGAGTTGGTAGGGTTTTCTTTCCAATTCCACGATCAGATTAGGGTTGCAGGTAGTATAAGAGGAAGAGTGAAATTCTTTGTTAGGGGGATCTTCACACTTTCAGGTAACTAAGTGTAGAGCTTTCTAGGGTTCCAAAGAGCAAAAAAGTTGTAGTTCTCCAACAGATGAAACATAGGTTATGAAAGATTTTTTAGCTCTATTTCAGTTATCATTGCATCAATTTCTCCTTCTTCTTCTATAATTTTTCAAGGAAAGCCTTAGTTCTGTTAGGTTTCCTCTTGCCACATTTTGTGGCGTGACTGTAACCATTTATCATATGAATTAGACAAATTATTAAAACATTGCATGCTATGTAATGATCTCTTTTATGATTATAGATGAATGATTAAATGTTGAAAAGGATTACTAAGTATGTTCTTCTTCTTTAGCTATCTTTCTTGCATTTGTGTATCCATAAAGTGCATGTTTCATTTCTATTGATGTTTTCTTCCTTCTGTTGAGTTGTGGACTCTATAACCCAATATTAGGCACCAGTTTGAAGTATTTGATCACCAACACTCTTGAAATCAAAACAAACTTATCATGTGCGAAGAAAGTAGTTAATTTGTATGTCTTGTAAACACACATACCTGCACCTTCCATTATTAATGGCAGTGCCCTGTTATCAACTATATAGGGGTTATTAATGACAACCAGTTGTTTTAGGTCCAGTGACAATATTTGGGGCCTAAAATATGATTAGGGTTTAGTTGTCCTTTCATTTTTAGTTGTTCATCTAGTTTGAACATAATACCTTTTCAGGTATACCCCTAGGAATATCCCTCCTCAGTCTAAGATGAGCTCAAAGTGTAGAGGAGTTTACTCACTCCTATAGGTTGCCCAAAATTACCTTGAACTTGTTGATAAACCTCTTCCAATCATCTAGGCCAACGACCGTCCCTGGCCTAGATGATTTGGGAATGTTTTAGAGTTTAGGGTGTTGCAAGTATGTGCCTAATCAGTGTTGTCATTAATGTCAACATATCTGTGTTGTCATTGGTGTCAACTGTGCCCTCATTGTGTTACTTTCTTGTAGATGTTGAGGATATTGAGAAAATTAGCTCATTTGGTAAAAATAGTGAATTGTAGTAGAAACACTGCATTACATGTAGAAGAACAGTCCAGAAGAATGATTTGCATTTCCTGTAGAATGAAATCTTTGCTTGTGGATTGGAAGTGATTTATAAGTCTATCTAAAGGTGTTATATTCCATGTTTGAGCCTCCATCATGAAGAATTAAGTGAATTGTGTTCACCAGTGTAAAAATTTCTTTTCATGTATGTTTGGTGGTGATAGGAAGAAAGTGTTATGCTCCGTATTCCTCTGCATTGAAATATTTTGGTCTGTGGTTTTGGAATCAAGTCTTTGATGATGTTAAGTGGCTTCAATTGCAATGGCTCATGATTTGGTGGTCCGCAAGCTATCTTTTCTTTATGATAGTGATTGATAGTGTTGTTCTTGTGCTCTGGTTTGAAGAATCTGATGGGTAAAGTGTTTGGGTATTGTGTAGATGTTTCTGATGATTATAATGTGCTTGTGGATGTCTCCTGATCATGTTCCTAGCTTCAGATTGGTTTGCAGAGAGAAATTTGGATTGTGGTTGAAGAATGCTCTTAGCAGACCTAGTATTCTCATTAGTCTTGGCTGACCTGGTTGAATTCATTATTTGCGGAGATGCATCAAAGATTGTAGAAGCGTGTTGTGGCATGGAGGATTGTGTTTGAGTCCTAGCTAAGGTGTGGCATGATTGGCATACATTTTTACATCTTGTCCTTAGCTTAATTTGTATTAGGTCCAGACCTATTTTATGTATGATTGTAGTGTTGATCTTAGAGATTGATCTAATGGTTGATGAATGTAATGCTGACCTTAATGCACATTCCAAGGTTGATGAATTGTATATAAGCATGTAATGAAGTTGTGAAAAAGTGTGTGTGGTGTGAAGATGAAAAGATAAGTGCGAAGGTGTGGAAGAGTAGAGTAGAGTAATAATATTGTACTTCAATGGAACTAAACCCTAACATGGATTAGATGCTGCTGAATTAGTTCACCCTTTTCGGTAGTGAGCTACCCTTGGCAGTGAGCCACCCATAGGCAGTGAACCATTATTTGTAGTGAGCAATTTGGGTAGTGAGCCTCTATTTTTTGGTATTCATATAACTTATATATTTCTGTGGGCTAACACCCACCATGGTTTTTCCCTTTTAGGGTTTTCCACGTAAAAATCTGGTGTCTCTTGTGTTGATTATGTTATTGTGTTGAAGTTCTCATTTCATGTTTTCCTGGTTACATCAGAATAAAAGTAATTGATAAGTTAAGGTTCATAATTGGTTAAAGGTTAAGACAACTGATTCACCCCCCCTCTTAGTTGTTCGGTGCACTTCAACAATTGGTATTAGAGCCAAGTTCCTTAGAAGAAAGCCTAACAGCTTGAGGAAGATCCAAGCTATCTTATAAGAAGGAAGCTCCACATTTTGATGGGACAAATTATGCTCTTTGGAAGGTGCGAATGAAAAGCAATCTCCTCTGTCTTGGTTATAAAGTATGACTGGCTACATAGTCACAATTTGTCATGTCTGAAGGTGGCTTGACAATTAAGGATGATATCAAAGAATATGAATTGGATGTCAAAGCAAAGGATGCTCTGTTAAGTTTCTTAAGTGACTTAGTGTTGACAAAAGTTGTGGACCTTGAATCTGCAAATGAAGTATGCGAGAAGCTAAAAAATCTGTATGAAGGAGATGATTTTGTAAGAGAAGCTAAGCTATAGAGCTTGAAAGTGAAATATGAGGGTTTGAAGCTGAATGAATATGAAAACATAACAACCTTTATGCAAAGAGTTGATGAACTTGTCACTAGAATAAAATTTATGGGAGGAACTCTTAGTGATAAAGAAATTGTGATGAAAATTCTCAGATCACTACCAAAGTCCTATAGTCACAAGGTAGCTGCTATTGAAAAATTTATGACTATGAAAACTATTGACAGAGATCAGTTACTTGGAAAGTTTATAGCCTTTGAGATGAGATAATTTGGTGATGCCTTGCCAAAAGTTGAATCAAATTTTAAATCTAGTACTTTAGAAAAGATTTCCAGAGCTGAGAAATATAAAGTGGATGACGAATTTGATGAAATTGAAGCTAACTTTGTTGATAGGTTGCAAAGAGGTTCCGGTAAGTTCAAAGGTAAATTACCTTTCAAGTGTTTCTCTTGTGGCAAAGTAGGACATTATGCTTCTAGATGTCCTTAAAGAATTGAAAGAAATAAGAAATGATATGAGAGCGCGCCTAGAGTTCCAAAGAAATGTTACTATGTTAGAGATTTTGATGATGAAGGAGTGACTGATGATGAATCTGATGATGCTAGTACTAGTGCAAATGAATGCCTGTTTATTGCTATTAAAGAAGATCCTATGTCTACTAATTCTACTAGCTATTTGAAGGAAGAAAAACTAGTGGAAGAAAGTGATTTGCCTGTCCAGGTTGAGAAGGATAAGGATGAATGGATTATTGATAGTGGATGCTCACATCACATGACTGGTGAAAAAAGTAAGTTTGTAAGTTTGGAAAGTATGATGGAGGACTGGTTAGGTTTGGAGATAATTTAGTTGGTAAAATTTGTGGAAAAGTATCTATTTCATTTGATGGAAATCATATTATTGACAATGTCCTATATGTGAAGGGTTTGAAGCACAATGTTTTGAGTGTTGGTTAGATGTGTGACAAAGGATATGATTTGATATTCAAAGATAATGGGTACAAGATCATGGAAAGCTCTGGAACTGTGATTGCTACCAGTAAGAAGACAAAAGGTAACATCTTTCAATTAAGAGGAACTAAAGATTATTGTTTATTGGCTCATGTAGATGAAAGTTGGTTGTGGCATAGAAGGACGTATCATATAAATTTTGATAATCTAGTAAAGATAAGTTCAAGTCAGATTATGAGAGATTTACCAAAACTTGTGAAACCATCCAGTGCAATCTGCAAGGAATGTCAGTTAGGGAAGCAGACAAGAACAAGTTTCAAGAAAGAATGGTAATTCTCTACCAGTTTGTTGGATCTAGTGTATACAAATATCTATGGTCCTGCAAGGGTGAGAAGTCTACAAGGTGATAGGTACTTCATGTTGCTTATTGATGATTATTCTAGAATGACTTGGGTTACTTTTCTAAGAGACAAATCAAAATCCCTAGAGAAGTTCAAATCTTTCAAGGCAATGGTTGAGAATGAAATAGAATTGAAAATCAAATGCTTGAGGTCTGATAGAGGAGGTGAATTCACATCAAATGAATTCAACATTTTCTGTGAAGAGCATGGGATAAAAAGACAATTGTCTGCACCTAGGAATCCTCAGCAAAATGGAGTTGTGGAAAGGAAAAATAGGATAGTTCAAGAGGCTACTAGGACAACGATGAAGGAAGCAGATATGCCAGAAGTCTTTTGGAAAGAGGCTATTCATACTGTTGTTTACATCCAAAACAGAGTTCTAGTGAAAGGTAATGATACTCAAACTCCTTATGAACTGTGGTATGGAAGAATTCCTACAATAAAATATTTCAAAATCTTTGGAAGCAAATGTTATATCAAGAGCTTGATGAAGATCTAGGAAAGTTTGATGCAAGGTGTGATGAAGGAATCTTCCTTGGATACTCTCCCAAGAGTAAGGCTTACCAGTGATACAACAAAAGGCTCAAAAAGATTGTTGAGAGTGAAAATGTGAAGGTAGATGAAGGCAAGGAAAAGATATCAGACCTGAATTACTATGAACTAGATGAACCTGTGACTATAATGAATGAAGAAAAAGATGAGCAAGAAGATAGTTAATATGAAGAAGAGGCTCCAAAAAATGTCGTCAAGACTCCCAAGTATGTAAGGATCAATCATTCTGAATATCAAATTATAGGTGACAAAAACAAATGTGTGTTGACAAGGAGAAGAGATGCAGAGGAACAAGTCAATTATTGTTTGCTTTCAAAGTTTGAACCAAAGACTGTGAATGAAGCATGCAATGATGAAAGCTGGGGAAAAGCCATGGAAGAAGAGCTGATGCAAATAGAAAAGAATGATACTTGGGAATTAGTTCCCAGACCTGCTGACAAAAATGTTATTGGAACCAAATGGGTTTTCAAGAATAAGCTGAATGAGAATGGAGAAGTTATAAGAATAAGGCAAGGCTTGTATGCAAAGGATACTCTTAGATTGAAGGAATGGATTTTGAAGAAACTTTTGCTCTTGTAGCTCGAATTGAGGCAATCAGAATATTTCTAGCATTTGTAGCCCACAAAGATTTCAAAGTGTATCAGATGGATGTGAAGTTTGCATTTTTGAATGGTGAGTTGGAAGAGGAAGTTTACATTTAGCAATTAGAAGGATTTAGGCTAACAGACCAAAGTGATTTTGTGTGCAAGATAGAGAAAGCTTTGTATGGAGTTAAGCAAGCTCCTAGGGCCTGGTATGCAAGATTGGATAAGTACTTATTGCAGTTAGGGTTCAATAAAGGTATTGCTGACAATAATCTTTATTTCAATATTAATGGTGATCAAATTTTGATTGTTGAAGTCTTTGTTGATGATATCATATTTGGAGGCAATAAAAGTATGTGTATGAAATTTGCTGGTGAAATACAAAAAGAGTTTGAGATGTCCATGTTTGGTGAGATGAATTTCTTTCTAGGTCTGCAAATAAACTAATCAGATAAAGGAATCTTCATATCTCAGTCTAAGTATGTGAAAGAGTTGTTGAAGAAGTTTGGGATGGAAGACTCTAAACCGGTATGTACTCCCATGGTGACTGGTTGCAAGTTGAGCAAAATTGATGAATCACTTAAGGCTGATCAGAAAAAATATAGATCCATGATTGGAGGATTGCTTTATCTAACTCAAACCAGACCTAATATTATGCATGCAGTTTGTCTTGTTGCAAGGTTTCAATCTAATCCAAGAGAATCACATGTGATGGCAGTTAAGAGAATACTGAGATATTTAAAAGCTACTCTGGATCATGGCTTATGGTATCCAAAGGACAATGATTTCACTCTTAGTGCTTATATAGATGTAGATTGGGATGGAGATGTTGATGATAGAAAGAGTACAAGTGGAGTTGCTTTCTTCTTGGGTAATAGATTGGTCTCATGGATGAGCAAGAAACAAGATTCAATCTCTTTGTCAACTGCAGATGCAGAGTATATTGCAGCAGCATGTTGTTGCACTCAAATAATATGAATGAAGCAGAATTTGAAGGATATAAGAGTTGTGTATGAAGATCCAATTGCAATCTTTTGTGACAATATAAGTACCATAAACATTTCAAAGAATCTAGTGATGCATTCAAGAACAAAACACATATCAATAAGGTATCACTTTTTGAGAGAGAAAGTGACAGAGAATGAAGTAAAATTGGAATATGTGTCCACGAAGGATCAAATTGCATATATCTTCACTAAGCCTATGCCTAAAGATACCTTTGAGTATCTCAAAGAAAGGTTAGGGGTCATTACTCCTCCTGTTCTAAACTAAGATGCATAGGAATGCATCAACCCAGTGGAGCTCAAAGTGTCATTCTTTGATCTGGATTGATGTTCTGAAGGCTACCTCTCAGGGGGAGTAGCTAGATGTTTCTGATAAACTAAGTGGATCAGAGAAGTAGCATGCAAGTATGTGCCCTTTGCCATTGATGTCAAAGGAGAAGAGAAATCATGTGAAAAACTCAGGGGGAGAAAGAATGCATATGTGTAAAGAGAAAGCGGGAGAATCTTGTCTTAATAGTTTTTTCAGTTTTTCACATCATATGTTGCCATCAATGATAAAGGGGGAGATTGTTGCAAGTATGTGCCTAATCGGTGTTGTCATTGATGTCAACATATCTGTGTTGTCATTGGTGTCAACTATGCCCTCATTTTGTTACTTGCTTGTAGATGTTGAGGATATTGAGGAAATTAGCTTATCCAGTAAAAATAGTGAATTGTAGTAGAAATAGTGCATTACATGCAGAAGAACAGTCCAAAAGAATGCTCCACATTTCCTATAGAATGAATATCTTTGCCTGTGAATTGGAAGTGATTTAGAAGTCTATCTGAAGGTGTTATATTCCAAGTTTGAGCCTCTGGCATGAAGAATTAAGTGAATTGTGTTCACTAGTGTAAAAACTATTTTTTCTATATGTTTGGTGGTGACAGGGAGAAAGTGTTATGCTTCGCATTCCTCTGCATTCCTCCACATTAAAGTATTTTGGTCTGCAGTTCTGGAATCAAGTTTGTGATGTTGTTAAGTGCCTTCAATTGCAATGGTTCATGATTTGGTGGTCCGCAAGCTATCTTTTCTTTATGACAGTGGCTGACAGTGTTGTTCTTGTGCTCCGGTTTGAAGAATCTGATGGGTAAAGTGTTTGGGTATTGTGCAGATGTTTCTGATGATTATAATGTGCTTATGGATGTCTCCTAATCATGTTCCTACCTTTAGATTGGTCTGCGGAGAGAAATTTGGATAGTGGTTGAAGAATGCTCTTAGCAGACCTAATGTTCTCATCAGTCTTGGCTGACGTAGTTGAATTCATTATTTGCAAAGATGCATCAAAGATTGTAGAAGTGTGTTGTGGTGTGAATGATTGTGTTTGAGTCCTAGCTAAGGCATGGCATGATCCACATAAATTTTTACATCTTTTCCTTAGCTTAATTTGTATTAGGTCCAAACCTATTTTATGTAAGATTGTAATCCCAACCTTGGAGATTGATCTAATGGTTGATGAATGTAATGCTGACATTGATGCATATTCCAAGGTTGATGAATTGTATATAAGCATGTAATGAAGTTGTGAAAAAGTGTATGTGGTACAAAGATGAAAAGATAAGTGACAAGGTGTGGAAGAGCAGAGAAGAGTAGTATTATTGTGCTTTAATGGAGCTAAACCCTGACATGGAATAGATGTTTCTGAATCAGTTCACCCTTTTCAACAGTGAGCCACCCTTGGCAGTGAGCCACCCATAGGCAGTGAGCAATTCTTTGTAGTGAGCAATTTGGTTAGTGAGCCCTGTAGGTAGTGAGCCTCTATTTTTCGGTATTGATATAACTTATATATTTATGTGGGCTAACACCCACCGTGGTTTTTCCCTTTTAGGGTTTTCCACGTAAAAATATGGCATCTCTTGTGTTGATCATGTTATTGTGTTGAACTTCTCATTTCATGCTTTCCTAGCTATATCAAAATAAAATTAATTGATAAGTTAAGGTTCATAATTGGTTGAAAGTTTTAGGATAGATTCACCCCCCCTCTTAGTTGTCTGGTATAGTTCAACATAGGGTTGTAGTTATTTTGGGAGTCAACAAGCTCATTTATATCCCTTGCCACTTGTGGTTTATTATCGCATGGAGCCATAGCTAAAATTGCCAAAGTCTTATGATTGGCATTAAAACCTGCTCCAAACAATTTTTCTGCTTGCTCATGTATCAATACTGATGAAAGTAGATTGTCTTTGATGTCAAAAAGGTTTATCAAGAATGTGTTTGATCAGGATGTCTTGATATTGTTTGCAAGTGGTGCCTCTTGGGATTTGAAATAGGATGATTAGTTCATAGGTAATGGTAGAGTTAAGTGCAATCTGTTCAGTGGTTAGTGGCAGCTTGAGACCTATTTGGTAAAGTTGTACATCATCAAGAGTTTGTTGTTACAAGTCTTGGCAAGATGATGTCACATATAGAGAAGTTCATGTGTTCATACTTCTTGCATGAAGTTTGGAGTTGATTAAGCATCAGTATGTGTTGATATGCATCAGTATGACATGATAGAATTGTTTATTTGTTGAGTTAAGATGATATGCATGCCATTGATACCTTACCTTAAGGAGATTTCATAGAAGTTAGTTTGAAGGTTCATGATCATGTGGATGGTCTCATGTTGATGGTCATATATTCTCCATGATTCATGTATTGAGTTCATAATGTCTAATTTAAGCAAGGGTTTGTGATATTTGATTAGAGTATGGTTGAATGCTCAAGTTGATAAGAATTGACATAACAAGGTGCAAGATTTATACAGAAGGTCATTCATGCAGAGAGTTGTCATATATGTCTAAGACATTCAAAAAGTTACTTCATAAAGGTGGAGATAAATGATTCATTTCAAATATATCTTCATAATATTTAGGTAAGAATGTTCTCTTGTGTCTGCATAAGTTGATGATTTGATTTACTTGAGAGTGTTTTGTTATGAAGATGAAACTCTCATTTGATGTCTTAGGGATGTCTACAATGCATATGTTCTAAATGTCAAGATGACACATAACTCAATTTGATGTAGATCATGAAAAAATGATTACAACATTATTTGAAGTTTAGTTAAAGCCCTAATAAAGGTTGTTCAAAATCTAGGGTTTACTATTTGAACCTTGTTTAAATCCTATATTCTAACTTCCTTAAGTGCTTTCTAAAAGTCCTAATTCTCTATTCACTGCCCGTCTTAAGAAATGACACTTTTTGTTCTATTTTATCATTGACCTGCTATCGCAGGTAGACCACCACTTAAGTGGCAACATGAAGGGGTTGACATCATGACCTAACCGGCCCTCTCTCCTAGTTTAATTGACTTTGTCGGTCTTCTCGTATGTTCATTAGGTGCCAAACGCATATCGATGGATGTAATTAAATGTGTGTTGAGCAGGTAAGATCAAATCGGTGTTCGACATTTAAAATGATCTCCCTCTCCCAAGTTTGAACTTTGACGTTCATTTTATTAGGACTACACTGAACATGACTTTTGAGGCTATTTTTAGCCATTTAAAAATGGCAGATATGTATGCTATTTTTTTGGAGATTTATTTCTATTTCTCTAAATCATCTCGAGGCATTGAATAGACAAAGAAGGAAGATTTTTTTTATGGCTTTCTTATGAGAAAATTTCCTTATAAAGATTTTATTCTTTTGGTGATTATTTTTTTATGATTTTATTTTCTCCTCATAAAGATGAGTGAGTGTCTCTGAGGATGGAAGGACAGACTGGATACATATTTTTGAAGACGTTATTTACAGATTGAAGAATATTTTTTATTGTAGGTGAAATTATGGAGTTGTTAAATAAAATGGGCAAGAGGAAGATGAATAGATTGAAAAATATTAGAGAGATATTTTTTTCTCATAGGGGCAAAATGATTAAAATTCTTTAAAGACTTTATTTGCAGATGATATTCTTGCAGATTGAAGATTATTTGTTGCAGATTGGAGTTTGTAGAGGATTTTTTTTATGAGAAGGGAAAATGAAGATAAATGGGAAGAAGAATATGAAAATACTTTATGCAGATGAATAGAGAGTATGATTTTATTTTTGCAAATTCTTCATGAATGAAAATGGTCATACAGAGAAGTGAAATGATTTTATTTTTACAGATGTAATGTAAGGGAAAAAGAAGAAGAATTTGAAAGGTTGTGAAAGGACCTTCTATTTTTTGTTTTGCAGATGCATTAATTGATGGATTTTGTATGTGGATAAAATGCAATATTGAAGAGATAATTTATGTGAAAAATATTAGAGATATCATTGCAAGGATCACATATGCAGATGAAGAAAATGTAATGGCAAAAATCATGTTATGATTTTGATACAGAGGGCCAGAGAATTTTGATTGAAGATGAAATGCAGAGGAAGACATTGATATTGTTGTAATGTGTAGGTGATTAATTGACATCAGAAGCTTGATATTATGAATGAAAATAATTTTGTCAAGAGTGGAAAAAGGAGAGATAAGTTGTTGTGAATAAGTGAATTAGGGAAACCCCCTAAATTATTTTTCTTGTGTTCAAAATAATTGTTTAAATGCCAGTGAGGCTTTGTAGTCAGTGATACTTCTTTGTAGCTAGTGAAGCTTCCTTGGTCAGTGAGACTTGTATGTAACTAGTGAGGTTTGAATAAGCCAGTGAGGCAATTTTGAGTGGTTTTTCTACCCCATGAGGGTTTTCCACTCCAGTAATCTTTGTGTTATGTCTTGTCTCTATGTGTGTGTTTTATAATGTTTTACACATAAGGTCCTATTCATTCTATTAATTATCATACTTGTGCATATGAATTTGATAGGTTTTTGATGTCTCCTTTATTCTCTATCTTGTAAATTAAAAAGTACTAAAAGATTTTAAAAATTTGACAACACTTATTCATCGCCCCTCTTAGTGTTGTCCTGTACTCTAACAAATACTTCATCATCAAATTGATCTCGCATTCTAATAGTATCCATAGAAATAGTGGATGATATATCCCATCCCAGCAAGAGCAATAAACCACTTTCCTTTACTAACCTTCTTCCTTCCTCAGGGGTAATGCTACTAACATCCATGTCAACTTCCTTGAAAACCCTCTAAGCAATTGTCACCTTATCATCATTTTGAGCTTTACCCTATTCCTCATTCAACTTCTTCAAGTGCATCTCAGACTTCCTTTGCATAAGTAAAGTTCTAAATTCCTTTGATTTAATGAATTCATCATTAGATAGAAATTTCTTGCAATCCAATGCCTTGACATCTTTTACAGTTGCACTGCTTTCTTGCAGGCTCAATAAAGTTCTTGATGGGGGAGACATTGACAAATGTATTTTATTCCTAGGAGGTGACCTTAACACCTGTTGTACCTTATCAAAGTTAATTTGGTTTTCCTCAACCTCCTCTGTCAAGGAGTAATCAACTAAAGGTTGATTTTAAACAGTTGGTTCATGGGAGGAAGTGAACTCCATGCCTCTCCTTTAACCTCCTCAACCATAGATTGAGCAGGTTCTTCAATATTTTCCTCAGGCACTAGCAGCTATTGCTTCTCAGGGGACACTTTCTTCCTTTTGGCTACAAATTTGAGTTCCTCAACATGTTCCAACATCACTTGCGTCCCTAAGAATAGAATCAACAATTTCATTGAAGGAACCATTATATGCAAGGTTCTTCAACTTCCTCTGCCTTTCTCCAAGGAGAATGAGACCCCAATTTTCTCTTCTCAATTTAATCTATGCCTCTAAAACACAATTTCTAAGAAAATCCTCCTGTTCATCGAAACAATGTTGGAACCTTGATCTGTGTTTCCCCCTCCTTACATTGTCAATAAAGTGCTCAGGGTCTATTGTGGGAAGTCTATATTGTTGCAATTTTACCAAGTAGGCCTCCAAACCTTCTTTAGCATTAATAAAGAAACCAGGAATCTTGATTGTTGAAGGAAAGTCCCCTTTTTACTATTTCTCAAGTGAAACTTATTAGTTTCATTCAGCTGCCACATAAACTCCAAAAATACAACCCTGTTTGGCACATTCTTGGGCAATAAGTGGGGTCTAACATTTACCCCATAAACCCTGATTATGGTTACATTTCTATAAAGGAACCAATCACCCCAATTATGATCAATCACACTATCTGGTTTTCTCTCCAAAGGCCTTAGCAAGTCTATTATCTCCTTGGAGAGTCTAGGCCTCTCCTCTCCTAATAGTCTCATCACCCCTTGTGGAAAATGCTCCTCAAACACCAGGTAATTTGTATTGCTGTGAAACGAGTCCTATAAGTGAACTTTGCCCTAAATTGGCATATGATCTTCATCCTTGGTCTGATGTTGGATTTGCAATTCACTGCTCCAGAATCTTCTCCCACAGTGCAATAAAATATGGCATAACAAGGAATACCTTGAAAAGGTGGGGGAATGATCTCCTTATTTGCATCCTACCAATTCATCATGGATATGTTCAACCAAATATGTAGCATAATCAAACCTTCTATATAGGTATTTATCTTGTATATCAACAATCATGACCAATAAATGATTTGGTATCAGGGGATTATAATCGATCCCAAAAACTTGACATAGGATATAGTAAGTCTTCACAAAGTAGTGTACAAACATGTCAATATTGAAAGGTTCTATTTCATGGTTAGATATTTTTAAATGCTTGCCCATGCTTCTTGGTATGTGAAGAGGTAACTTGTATGTCTTGTAAGCCTGCTTGTTTCTGTTGTATTCCTTCTTTAGCTCCTCAACAATAATTGCTTCATGGGCCAAGGGGTTTAGACCAAACACTTCAATTATCAATTCCCTATTTAGATGGAAAAGTTGCTTACCCTCATAATTTGATAGCACCTAAATGTTTGAGTCGTAACTATAGATAATTGCTTGATTGAGGTCCACATTTACAAATACATTGGGGACAACTAATTTCCCTAAATCTAATTCCCAAATGTGTGAAATATGTTTTTCTAGGGCACAACGGCTCTATCCATATGCAAATAGCTCCCACCCTGCTATTGGTAGAATTGCATCCTTAATGTATATATGATAATCATTAAACATATCTGTCGATTCCTTGGTACCCTAGGCATGTTTATATTTTTTAGAAGATCTCAGGAGTTGGTTTATAAGGTCTTGGGATAAATCCCTCTTCATTTTTACCTCCATAGGCAGACGTTTGACTCATGATTACAGGTAAAAGGAGTAGGACAGGCTACAAGGAAATATGGGGGGTGATGGCTTGACAACTCTAACAACTTGGGAGGGGAGTCAATTTGGTTTTCCTCAATGTTTAATGCAATTATGCAGGTCAAAGATATCCCTATTGTTTAAGATTTAACAAACCAATTTATGCAGTCACCCCGCACCTGAACTTTGAAGTCACAATCACCAGCTACTTAGTCAAATCCTACTTCAGCTTGCAAAAGTCTTCAATATTCAGTTGCTCAGAATTATAATGTACATAATGGACTTCAAAATGGAGGATGAAATCCATTTATTTCCTGTCGTCGCCTCATTAATTTCTCAATTAAACACAACATGCCATGAAGTGCGAATGGTCACATCTTTTTAATATCAACCATTTGATCAAGATCAGACCTTGATCTTTTGAATATTGCATGTCATGGCCATATCCCAACCTCAAACGAAGGACAAACACTTTAAATCTGTGTGGTGTGTTGGACCATTATATCTTTATTAGTCGAGCACCTTAAAACACCACTGTCGATATTATATATTATATAATATCTAATCTAATTATATATTTATATATCTAATAATTATTCAGTATATCGTTGGATGACTATAGCTGAATTCCAGAATGAAATGTTCGGAGCGCTAGACTTGCGAACTCATACCTCCGGAATCAATCTAGAGCCATTAGATTTACAAAGATTAACAAATGAATAATTATTATATATAACATAATATAATATATAATAATATATCTAACCTATATTATAATATTTTATATAATATTAATTATAATTATTATATAATATATCTAACCTATATTGTATCATCAAAGTGGGCTCGACTTCATATAAAGGGAGCTTCAGACTTTAGCGCCATGTTTCACTATTTGATGAATGTTTTGATGGACGGTTGTAGTTGAATTCCAGAATGAAAGTCTAGAGCGCTAGACTTGCGAACTCAAACCTCTAGAATCAATCAAAAGTCATTAGATTTACAAAGATCAATGGATGAGATTATACAATAGCTTTCAATTCCACCACTCGACATATGTGTTGTATTAAATTATTAATTCAAGCTGCAGACTTTCAAGCCATCCTTAAATTTTGTTTGAAGTGGGAGTACTCAGTACAATTTCAACTACAAACTTGTACTGAAAGTGAAGAATAGAATAGAATATAATAACTTTTTAAAAAAATTAACTTCCTTGAGAATAAAATAAAATTTATAACTGTTTTGGAGGTAAAAGGAGGGGCTTGTTTGGTTTAGATCCTCCTTTCACTACAAACATTCAAGGGCATATCAACTGAGTTGAATCTCTACTAAGTGAGAGCATTCACCTAACGTGTTGGGCTATCACTTGGAATGATGTGAAAACTCAAAAATTGTCAATTAATGCCTTAATGTAATCTTCAAATATGTAGGAAACCCTAATTATGTAAAACAGTGCATAAACTGATAAATTTTGATAAATCCTTGTAGATTAGGGAAGAGGATAGAGATTAATAACTGACCATTTTTCAAAGTTTGGAATTCAAAATATTTGAGGACAATGCCTCAAGCACCCAAGTCCAAGGCACTATTTTCTTCGTGGAATGCAGAAGTCCTAGTACTAATAATCACTATTCCATCTATTTTCATCACTTGAAATGCAGAGGACACTGTCCCGGGTGCCCTAGTCCAAGGTAGGCTGATTCTTGAGATGCAGAAGCTCCTTCAGATGCATAATGTCCCTATAACTCTGATCCATGTCTCTATAGCTCTGGAGGACATTTCCCTAGGTGCCCATGTCCCAAAAATGCTCTGTTTCACTTCTTTCTTTTAGATCCTGAATCCTTATCATCTGCAACCTTCCTCTGAAACTTCACTCTGTGAAACCTAATACCTGTGACCTACAATCACAAAGGAGTGTGGTTGAGGGTTGTGGTGTTTAGAGGCTTGCCTCAGTCAAGCCCTAGAGAGACATTCAATTCTTCTGAACACCTTTGTTAGATAAGAGTGTGTATCCCTATGTGATAGAGGCAAAATCCAAATGATAAATGATTCAAACACAAATAAATGTCACCGTGAAGTGTAGATCTCACATAAATGAAGGCTCTTCAATCACATGAGAAGATGAAGTCAAATTTGCAATCACAAACACAATAACAATGCTCTGCTCTACAACAATGAATATCTTGAAATCGTAAGCTTGCCCTAAGTTCACAATCATAATCACCTTCTTGTTAGCTTCTAGTTTGCAAATGAAAACCTAAACATGCTTATATATGCAACTACAAACATTCCTGCTAAGAATTTCATAATTCAAACTTTTGGTGTTGGCATAAGACCTAACAACGGTCATATAACTGACACTTCAATTTAGGGCCTGACCTAAAATAGGGCAGGACTAGGGCACGAGCGCCCAAGTCCTCCCCCCTATTTCAGGTAGG
The DNA here is from genome assembly GCA_027924645.1 of Cunninghamia lanceolata. Classification (NCBI taxonomy): domain Eukaryota; kingdom Viridiplantae; phylum Streptophyta; class Pinopsida; order Cupressales; family Cupressaceae; genus Cunninghamia; species Cunninghamia lanceolata. The sequence goes on along the minus strand of BSBN01000194.1, from coordinate 14,090,432 downwards.
AATCATCAACATAGCACTCCCTAGGTCCTATTTGCCACAAGACTTCAGGGTTTTCTCATCAGGATTCAAAATTAACACACAAGATGCTCTAAATGCATTCTAAGGACCTGAGAGCTAAACCTTAAGAGGGAAAAGCCCCCAAGGGAACATTTTACAAGATAACATTTAGCCCCCACTTTAATGTATATATAAATGCAAGGCCAATACATGCATTAAAGTAGGGTCGACAAACACAACAAACATGCCAAGCACTATGAAGACATGCCAAACATATTGAAGACAATAACAGGCACGCAAAACATGGAGAAGGCAGCTGCAATCACGCAAAACATGAAGAAGACAACATTGAAGACACACAAAACATAGTGAATATAGTGAATGCAGTGATTATTTCTTTTTTCATTTTCTCATATATATGAATGCAAATGCAAGTACAAGGAAAGTAAACACACAACCCAAATATAGGGGGAGCTCATCGCCACCAGTCTTGAAACTACATAAGGGGCAATAGACACGCCAAACAAATCTCAAAGTGTAGAACAAGCTCATCACCACCCTTGAAACTACACTTGAGAACAAACACACCATACAAACCCCAAAGCATAGGAGGATCTCATCGCCATTGATCTTGAAACTATGCTTGGGAACAAACATGCCATACACACACATGGAAGACATGGAGAAAACATGACAAAACAAGCAATGGAAGAAACCTATTGCTAGGTTTACAGCCATATCAGGTACATTACAGGCACACACCGACAATTGGGCTTTGCCACAACAATCATCGAAGACACGCTTAAGGGTTAGGATAGTCTCAGATCCACCCCACCTACTCAGAGGACTTTTAGAAAATGACAGGATGTGCAATCTCCTTGAGAAATACACCATCCCTACCTTTGCAGAGGGATTAAGATAAAAATGATATGCACAATATCACACCTCCGTAGAGGGCTTAAATGATTGCAATATAGAAAATAAAAATGTGCACTCACTCGGAGATACATCTCGCCTCCGTACAGGGCTTACAAACACACTTCGTTAGTACCAATATCATCAGACAACTTACCTTATATATGCCCCCACCTTAAGGCAGTTGATATCATGTACTGATATCAAGCACATTAAGGTAGAGAGTAAACACACAAAGGAACACGAGCTCTCACAAAGCCCATGTCCCCCAGAGGTGAGATGTACTTTACAATCACCAAATGTTCCCACAAACACACAATTTCCTGCAAGAAAAGGTGTTAGCATCCATATAATCATGATAAACAACAATATATGTAATCATTCACATAAAGATCCAAGCAAGGCAAGATCCAAGATAAACAAAGTGCACGGAGCAACAATATTGTTACGTTTTGTAAGTGCATAAAGACAACATTAAAATATCACATGGAGTGATTCTACTAGCCAAGCGTCAGATAATATATCAACCCCATCATCATGTATGGACTAGGTCCATTTTTTGATTTCTCGCTGAAGGGACACTAGGTCCATATCAGTATTATATGTTTTTCATCATCCTCTAGAACCACTAGAAGAAGGTAAACAATAAATCAAGAGAGGAGAAATAAGTGCCTTAGGGACAATCACATAGGAGGGTGCCCCCAAGTCACCAACCACAATGCTATGTCCTTAAGACACATCACACAACAATGAAAATATAGGAGAGGCAATATAGAAGAATGATGATACAAATAGAAGGGTCACAACAAAGGCGGTCTCCCAGTATCCTTGACCTTACAAGAGTATCAAGGGTCATCCTAGGAGGCCTAAACAACACATAACACATCATGAGGGAAACACAACACGGAGGTAAAGGGTTAGAAATACTTATCTGATTCATCCCAATGTTAAGAACATACATATCTAGGAAGAGGCCACCCTTGAGAGAAATTATAATATTGCTACAAGTGTGGCTTAGAGATGGAGAAATATTTAACTAATTCAAAGGGATGCTTCCTGGCAGACAATTCTGTCTATTAGCCTAGGATATCTCACATATCATTTTGGTCATGTTGAAATTGCACTAACATTGAGTTTAGGATGACGAGAGGCTTTAGTTGGTTTTAAAGAATAGTCTCCAATACTGGCTATGTAGTTAATTCTAGCAACTTGTAAAGGTACTTTGATTCCTTGTTGATGTACACCACATCCATTACCAACATAGTCATGATTTTTGTACAAAATCTGAAATCCATGACCACATAGAGAGTCCATTTCTTTAGAAGAAGGTGAAGCCTCATAGGTCCCATAATTTGTAGTATAAGTAAGAGTATTATTGTTGTTTTCTATCAAGGAGACTTTAGGTTTCTTAGGTGTTTCCATAGATTGTTTGGATGAGATCGATGCAACTTTTGATGTGTTAGAGTTATTAAGTTTATATTCCCCTATACCATAAGGATTAAAATCTAATGAACTCCAATCGTCACCAAAAAGTGCATTTGATGTTGTAGAGTCTTGCAAAACATTATCCATGGCAAGAGGCATTGATGAATCAACTTGTAAATTGTTTAAGCTCATATTATTGTAAACTTGTTTTGGCATTTCAATATGTAAATAGTTATCCAGTTCAGGATCAACATTTATGGCGCAGAGCTTGTTTTGATAGATAAACTTTATTGATCTATAAAGTGTAGAGAGAACTATCCCCATGGCATGAATCCACAGTCTACTGAGAATAATATTATATGAGAGTGAACTAGGAATGACATGAAAAGGGTAGATAATCTCACAGGACCAACCTTTATAGTTAGGATTATAGTACCTATAGATTGGCTAGTTTTATTATCAAAACTACAAATGCTAATCTTATCTAGTTTGATTAAAGATGTGTCAATCTTGATTTTGTGTAGTAGGTCAATGCCACAAACATTGAGAGCCTATCCATTGTTGATCATAGCTTGCTTTATCAACTTATTATTTACTGTGACAAAGATTACAAGAGGGTCATATTGGTTTTGAACTTCGACTGACGGTAATTCATGTGGTTGAAAGAGAATATTTGTTTTTGTTGTATGCATACTATCTAATGCAACTGCTACATCATTAGTCTTAGTAGTAGGTGGGATAATCACCTTTTGTAAAGCTTCTTGGAACATTCCATGGTATGTAGGTGATGTTTGTATTAAATCCCAAAGAGAGATCTTAGCTAGAGTAGCGCGAAGTTGCTCGACAAGATCATATTCTTGACCACTTTATGAGTAAGACGAGGTGGCAGAGGGAGCATCAACTGAGAACATGGAAGAGAGACATGCACATGAGGTGCTTGCTTACTTTGATTGTTATTACATGTGTTGTATGTGTGAGAAATCATGGGATGTTGTGACACATTTTAAAAACCTTGATTTCTTTGAGTAATCTATCTTGCATAGTTGAAGATGTAATTCGAAGGTCTAGGTGGTCTTCGATCTCCTTAAACCATAATCATTGGTTTTAAGAAAGAAGATGCACTAGGTTCCCCATGCATGATCATCTTAGGAACATTGCTACAAAGTCTATTAGTGAATATTGAATTGACATTGTTTCCCTCTTTATTATACCCAACATCTATCCCTACTGGATTTAGTGTGAGAGACCTTTTCTCATCCACTAATGCTACATCTTGGCTAGGGAGAGCATTGGAATGAGAGAAAGGTAAGGTGTTGTTAAGAAGGTTAGGTGTTGTATCATTAATAGGGATATCCATAGTATTCTCATCTAAGGTTCTTGGACATTCAACTATAGGAGAAGTAGGATAACTTATGGAATCATCATCAACATCATCATCATATGTTTTAGCTATTACATCCAAAGCATTAAGATAAATTTCACACTCATCATGCTTAATGTTTTTTGTTAAACCTTCTACCAAAGGGTATGTATTCATGAGAGATGTGAAGTTGTCAAAATCAGATATATAGTCAACGATTTCAAATGAAGAGCATTTAAATATATCCTTGTGATACATAGCTTGTATATAAGTGAGAACATGAGGATTCATATTAAGAAATTTGTAGAAATTCTCAAAGTTTTTGGTATATGCATGTAAAGATACCAAAGAGCAATGAGATGAACATGCCATAACAAAATGTTTTGTAGCATCAATGTCCAATAAGATCTAGTAATACAAGACATGCAAAGTTTTATGTTACTTGATACACCCTAGGTGTGTGACTATCTCACTCCTAAGCACTTGTTTGAAGGAAAGGGCTAAAAGGACACACTGAGTTCACAAAAAAACACAATGGATAGGAGGAATAGAGTACAACACAGCAAGGCCCAATTGGTGATTGTATGTATTTAGATTGAATGCAATGTAACAAGACAAATTATGCTTGTTGATTGGTCTAAAATGTTCACTTTTTTCACCTTTTTTCAATGCAAATCACTAAAAGAAGAGGTGTTGTGAAGAATGTTAAGAGGGAATTAAAATAATAAGCCTAATATCAACCCAATAATGAAACAATATCCTTCACAAAACACATATAGTGCAATCCTATATGCAAAATAAGCTAAAATCTAGTGAAAAATGCAAGATTTTTAAACCCTAGACATGAAATTTTGCAAGAAAGACACTATGATGAAACACTTTAGTTAGAAGTCAGTCCTAAATGAGTATTTTAAAATAGTCGTAAAATCTAAAATAAGATTTTAACTACAAACCCTAGCTAATGCAAAAACTAGGTTATATGAACAAATGCACAATTTCAAGTAATTTTCAACAATTTAAGCATGAAAATGCAATGTAAATGAACGATTAATGATAAATTTCTGTAATTTAAATCAGATCTAACTAAAATAATAGAAATTAAATGCCAATTAATTCAAATTATTTGAAAATGCAAGCCTAAAATGCCAATTTTTTCAAAATTTTCAATTTTTTCAAAAATTTTTAGATGCAATAAGATGAATGAATGCAAATCTATCACACCACACTCAGTAAGGTGCAAGAATTCAAAAAAAATGGGTTCACCAAAATGTTTTGGAGGTAAAAGGAGGAGGGATTTGATGTGATGGGTTGATTTGGTTTAGATCCTCCTTTCACTACAAACATTCAAGGGCATATCAATCGAGTTGAATCTTTACTAAGCAAGAGCATTCACCTAACAAGTTGGGCTGCCACTTGGAACGATGTGAAAACTCAAAAATCATCAATTAATGCCTTAATCAAATCTTCAAATATGTAAGAAACCCTAATTATGTAAAATAGTGCATAAATTGATAAATTCTGATAAATGCTTGCATATTAGGGAAGAGGACAGAGATTAATAATTGACCATTTTTCAAAGTTCAAAATTTGGAATATTCGAGGACAATGCCTTGGGTGCCCAAGTCTAAGGCACTGTTTTCTTCGTGGAATGCAGAACTCCTTTCGGCACTAATAATCACTATTCTGTTTGTTTTCATCACCCAAAATGCAAAGGACACTGCCCCGGGCACCCTAGTCTAAGTTAAGATGATTCTCGAGATGTAGAAACTCCTTTAGATGCATAATATCCCTATAACTCCGATTCCTATCTTTGTAGCTCTGGAGGACATTGCTCTACGCGCCCATGTCCCAAAAATGTTTTGTTTCACTTCTTTCTTTCGAATCCTGAATCCTTGTCATCTGCAACCTTCCTTTGCAACTCCACTCTGTAAAACTTGGTACCTCTGACTTGTAATAAAAAAGGAGTGTGGTTGGGGGTTGTGGTGTTTAGATGCTTGCATCAATCAAGCCCTGGAGAGAAATTCAAGTCTTCCGATTAGATAAGAGTGCATATCCCTATGGGATAGAGGCAAAATCCAAATGATAAATGATTCAAACACAAATAAATGTCACCTTGAAGTGTAGATCTCACATAAATGAAGGCTCTTCAATCACATGAGAAGATGAAGTCAAATCTACAATAAAAAACACAATAACAATGCTCTACTCTACAACAACGAATATCTTGAAATCACAAGCTTGCCACAGGTTCACAATCATAATCATCTTCTAGTTAGCTTCTAGTTTGCAAATGAAAACCTAAACATGCTTATATATGCAACTACAAACATTCCTACTAAGAATTTTCATAATTAAAACTTTTGGTGTCGGCATCGGACCTAACAATGGTCATATAACTGACACTTCAAATTAGGGCTTGACCCAAAATAGGGTAGGACTAGGGCATGAACACCCAAGTCCTCCCCCCTATTTCAGGCAGGAGTCATCAACATAGCACCCCCTAGGTCCTATTTGCCACAAGACTTTGAGGTTTTCTCATCGGGATTCAAAATTAAGACACAAGATGCTCTAAATGCATTCTAAGGACCCAGTAGCTAAACCTTAAGAGGGAAAAGCCCCCAAGGGGACATTTTCTAACATAACAATAACTTTAATAAAAGAATGTAACACGTTTCACTCACTTTACTTCACAGTTGGCACTTAGTAGTTTTAACTGATACTATTTGGAAGTGAGAGGGCTAAGTACTCAAAGAGATTGTAGTGCATAAAATTTTTTAATATCGATTGTGAGATGCCATGGAGTCACTCAGTGCTAGTCTTTGTATTCATCTTTTTTGGGTAAGTGAAATACATAAATACTTCATTCCTATTACAATTGCTATTATTATTGTCATTTAGACTTCAGTTTTTTCAATCTTGGGGTTTAGGGTTGAGTGTTTACAAGCATTTCTACTAGAACTACCAGACCAAAAATTGGGAAAACCAAAGAAAGAAATAAAATAGACTACACCGAACTGCTCAAAACCCCACGTTTTACAGATGAATTCCATGATATTTATGACCCTGTAATCTTTGGAAGGTTTACCTCAACACTTATATTTTCATTGGAGAATAAGGTACGCCAAGTACAACTTGACCTAGAAAAACCAATACCAATTAATGGGTTGATTGCACCATGGGTGGTTGGATTAGGATGCCTGATGTTCCTTGAGGTTTTCCCTTGCCCTAAATTTATCATGGTATGTGCCCAAAATTACGATGAAAATAGAAAAGCAATAGTTATAAAAGATAGCCAAGAAGTAATGTTTCCCATTAATGGAGAATATTTTGGCCAATTGTTGGGTTTTACCACTGAAGAATGCAGAAAAGTCCACATAAACCTAGAGAAACTTGCTATTACTTATGAAGAAGTTAGTGAAAATGATAAATTTTTTTCTCAAATCTCTAACATTGGATGGTGCCCTACTCAATCAGAATCATAAGCCTCCTTATAAAATTGATATTTTTAAACCATGGGTTCATGATATTGTTTCCATGCTAGTGTTTTGCCTTTGATTGGATAATAATAGTCAAGTGGATGCAAGCCTCCTTGAAATGGTATACAATATCCATTAATGCAATCCACTTGCTAAATACAAATTTCTTGAGCACATTGTAGAATCCATGCATGATCAATTTTTAATGATTAAACAAAGTCAAAGTGAAGCTCCCACTTATAGTTCCAACAAAAAGACATTTAGGTTCACAACCTACTTGTGCTATTTATTTCTAGTGTAGTTTGTTAGGATGTTTTGGGATAACAAGCTTCAGATTCAGCAAGATAAAAATGGACTACATGATTGGACCCATAAGATAAAGATGTATCATAATCAAAAGAACTACAATCATTTTGTGGACTACTTTTTGGCTCCATTATATCAAGCCTTTACAAATACTCCAATGCCTAGATTGCCCGATTCTTGTAGAAATTGCATTCAACTAGGAAAAGAAAAACAATTAGTTGACTTGTACTTCATGGAGGAATATATTGTCCTAAGATTTTATGGATTAGGAGTAGAGCCCCACAAACTTCCAATACAAGTGACAAAGAGGGTTTTTGCATTTGAATACATATGACAGATGGAGAGTACATATCAACTGTACTTTGTTAGTTAGCAAAAGAAGAGCATATTTCCTTCCTTACCTTTTTCATGTGGAGGGTTCACATTCGAGAGAAAAGCATTCACTGTGGCACATGAAATTTTACAACCTTTTAAATTTGATGTTGACTCTCACTGGTAGTATGACCCATGTGACATGATTAAAACAAGGCTTGTGGCCAATAAGAATGCTCCAACTAGAATTCAACATGAAAGTAAATCCCTACAAGAAATGTTGAGAAAAAAGAATTCTTGGGATGAGGTAAAAAAAATCATGAAAGAAACTACTGCTCAAAGAGGTATTACTTTTGAAATATTGTCTTCATAAATAATGGGATTGCATCCAATTCTACAAACACATAGAGATGCAGAGGTGGCATTGACAATCAAGAGATACAACAATTTCTATACAAGAGTTGCTAAAAAATCTATGTATACAAAAATTCCAAAGACTCTAAGAGATGCTTGTATAGAGGAACAGTGGTCAGAATAAAATATTAGTGCCTTTTGGTCTATGAGGAAGGATCTTGGTGATGCAAAAGCTACTACAAAATTTGAAGAAATCTCAAAAGATGAAGAGTTCAACAAATTATGAGATATAGAGCATCCCACTGCCACTGAAGTAACTAATGCTGAAAGTGATGATAAGGATGAAGACCAACCCACAGATCTTAGTGCTTATGCATTCAAACCTCATATGAGTGAGACCAAAAGAGAAACATATACTACAAGGGAATCAATAGCCCAAAAATTGGGTTATGAAGGTGGTGGTTTGGGGCCCACAGGACAAGGAATTTAGATGGTACTAGAGGTATACCCTAGAAAACCTAATGATCTTCAACTCGACATTGGAGGTGATGAACAAGACAAAAAACATACACATATAGATCAAGAGATTAGTTTTATTCCATATTTAAATCCTCAAAGTGAGATTCAATCACAAACAATACCACAAGGGTCTTCTGATTTGCATGCTTCACATTCTTTTCCTACAAGATATGGTGGATATTCTATTGCTGCAGGTAGAAAATCTGGCAATGGTATAGGTAATAGTAGTAGTAGTGGTTAGTATGAGCCACAAAAACAAACTTAGAAGAGGCCAACAATAACATTAGATGATACTATAGACAAATTTAGAGAACAAGGCCTTGTGAAGACTAAGAAGCAAAAGATTATCATAGGTTTTGATTCCACATCCACATCAAAGCAATTGTTTCTAGAAGGCACCCCCTCCTATCGCTAGTGTGATTAGGACAAGAATGGCTAATCCTTAGTTTCAATTAATTATAGATGCCCCCAACACTACAACTACTCCTTCGCCATTCAAAGTTATGTCAAGTGTCATAGATTCTAATTACAAAGATGAGTTTGAAAAGAAATTAAAAATATCTAAAAGACACAAGAAGCAAGTGCTAGAGATAGAGAATACTACAACTTCAAAGCGTGCAATAACCAGGGTATTGACTACATTTGACCTAGAAACCAAAAAAATGGATTACATGATTATTATGCCCAAAGTTTAAGATAAACCAGAGGACCAGATGCAATGCTCTAACTATGAGGTGAGCACCATCCAAGTGGATTTTTCTAGAATGAAAAATTCTGACAAAATTAATGTATCAAAAAGGAACACCGAAGTGGCGTACACATCATTGCTAAAGAAAGAGAGAGAAAAAAGGTATGGTTGTTTTTAATTTCTTGGTAACCTTATTGAATATATTGTCTAAAAATTAGAGTTATAATATAGACAAGTCACATGTTCAAGTAATTGAGTTACAATAGAAGGAAAATATATTCAGTAATGTTAATTCCATTCATATTGCTCATTTTCATTTGACTTTGTGATTTATGTAAAAGGTTGCAGACTCAAATAGAAAAGTTATAGGAAGACATAGCAAATGATAAAGCTAAGAGGAAAGAAGTAGAGAGCAAGACCAAAGAATTAGAGAAAAGGATAAAAAAATCTAACTCTACATATACAAGTGAACTGAATAAATAGACAGAGGTGGAAGTGAATGAGCTAAAGAAAAGATTAAGTGAAAGTAAAAAAAATATGATATTGAAAACGCCGATTTAGAAAAATTAGAACAATCCTTGAATGAAGCCAATGTGAAACTGCAGGAAGTAGAAAAAGTAGGATAGCTATGGGAAGAAAATGTGGAGAGAGAGAGAAAAAAAACTTTGAAAATTTGCAGATAAAATTGAAGAATGTAGAAAATGAAATAAAATCCTCCCAAAACAAAGTATCTAAATTTTATAGAAACACAATGCTTTATATAAACATAACATTTGGGAGAAAATAATGAAGAGGATTGATGATTTCTCTAAAATGTTTGAATTCATTGATGATCTACTATTATGTAGTAATACACTCAAACAATACATTGCTGAAAATGGAGACATGACAACTTCAAGACAATCAGATGCAAACAAAATTTTGCAATCAATCTACATAGCTAGTGGCAAATAATTGGAATCCAAAGGAATTTAGAATAGTATTGAAGCCACAATAAATGCCACAATAAATGCCTCATCTATCATTGAAAAATGTACGAAGCTGGAACAAACACAAGATCTTTTGGAACAAGTTGCATTATTGATAAAGAGGCTACAAACAAAGGAAGAATACTTCAAAAATCTTGGTTTGCTGGTGGATTTTGAGCCATCATACTAATACATTGGAAAGGCTACTTTCAAAAAGAATATGGAGGATAAAATGAAGTTGGATAAAGACCAGTTTTCTCAAAATATTGATGAGGCCAACTTTTTGGATTCTATCGTACCACTGCTAACCTTGAATGCAACTTTGAGTGATACATTCAAGTCAAGTAACATATATCAATTATAAAATGTTAGCACACTTGCAACTCGGTCACCATGGGTTAAGAAAAATTGCACTTCCATCAGATGAAGAGTGGAGCACTCTACAAAAGCTGATAAAATGATTTAATAATGTGTTTCCAACATAGCATTATAGAGAGTTGGTTTTGAGCAAGCTATTGTACATTGTAAATGTAATACTTCAATGTATTCCTTCATTTGAAAATCAATATAACACTGAAATCCATTTATGTGTTCAAATTATCCATATTATTTAATTGCCTACTTCAGGAAAACTCTAGTTTCTACATACACATTAAATTTTTTCTAATGTTGTATATTAATATACTATTGTTGTTGATTACTATGCAATGCAATAAAGGAAAACAAATGAAACACTACCGTGGTTATAGAGAAGAAAAATTGCTTTGCATTTAGTTGAATGCTTGTAAAACTTATCAGAATCACACAATAATAATATGAAACTATTAAATTTTTATATCAAAAATGAAAAATGTACATCACTGATAGACAAATAAAATGTCATCAACAACATTTTGGATTTTGGACCATGAAATAAAATATAAATACCTAGTAACTACTAAATCCCTTCAAATTGCCAAATCATCTTGTCATCTTGATTCTCCTCCCTCTGACCATGATATCTAGTGTCATCTTGATCATGTTCTTCATTTTCTTCTATCTCCATATCTCCACTTAAGAGTGTCTCGTCAACACCACTACCACTACATGTGGTACTGGTATTCATTGTGTCACTGTCATGTGTGCTATTATTATTTGAAGTGTTGCACAACCCTCTTCTTTCATTAAAGGGCCTCTAGATTGCGAGTGCCCTATCAAAAGGAAAACTCTGGATATCATGTCTAGTTGTATACATTCTCAAGCAATTTTCTAAATTCTTGTCAAGTTTATTTCTTATCTTTGATTTCAAGAACCCTAGTGCACTGAAAACTCTCTCATCCTCCACCAACCCCAATATCATGGTTTGACAAAAATCAACAAGTTTGAAAATATTTGATAATGCATCACACAATATTTCACTTTGACTTAAGGTTGCCCAAAGCTTTGTTATTAATCCATCTTGGTGGGGAGCCTCCATGAGTTTAAATTGTTCCTTCATTGAAGTTGCAAATCGACCTGATTGCTATGTAAGCTTAGTTTTATTTAAAATTCCATCTATTTGTTGTCCATCAAATTCTATGCTTTTGTAAAAATGATTTATTAAGGTCTTTATCTCATTGTGAAAATCACATGGCTGATAGTTGATAAGGTCATAGTAGTGTTCATTAGTTCATCATCATTTAATTATCAATCTAGAAGTGTCTGCAGTGATCTGTGATAAGACTCATAGTGTGGGGGATTTGGAGTGAATCTGAATCGATGGTTGGTGGAAAAAGTTTGTTCTACTTATCTTGCAGAAATAAACACACATGCAAGGAATGGAAACTATCTATTTGCTTGAAAGGAAACACACATACTTGGAAATAAACTATTTTAATTGCTTTGGAAATAAACACACTTTCTTGAAAGGAAACCAGTCTAATTGCTGAAGAAATAAACACACTTTTCTTGAAGGGAAACTAGTTAAATTACCAAAAGGAAACTATCTTAAATTCCAAAACAAAACTTCAAGTTAATTGAATCCATTGTCAAATTATAGCAAAGACACACTTTGAATATATCAGTGCTGTTGAAATCATAATCCTATTTTTGGTATTTTCACAATTTATAAAACAAACCTACAGGTGACAATTAGCTAAATGGTTATACATAAAAGAGATAACACATCACAAGGTTAACATACACAAATAATATCAATAAACATAAAGACAAATAGAATTGCATAAAATACCGAGTGATCTCCTCTAGTTTGGGGAAGCGGGCCCTACTTTCCCAGCTAGAGACGATCCTTAGAGCTTGAACAAACTTTCAACAGAATTCCCCCTTCATTTGCATTAAATCAAAGCCCAGGAATGGACATGATACAAAACTGGAAAAACAAGGAGTTTTCCTCTTAACTAGAAATATAAACGGATTACAACTTGCTATCAAAATCTGTAACTAACCTAAAGAGACGAATTGCTCCTATTTATACAGTCAAGCTTTATTAAAAGGAGATAACTATTAGCAATCCTAACTACATCAAAATAGAATTAAAACCAATTGCTTATTTATTACATTGATGATTCCACTAAAGATCAGAGGTTTGTATCAACTCGGTTGTTGGCAAACTTGAGTCATTTTTTGGAATGGCGTGGCGCTTGGTGGTAGTGGCTTCAGTTGGAACTGATGCCAATTAAAAACTATTTTGGTTAGTCACTAAAATGGAGTCACATGGAGATTTAGATCATAATAGTTGCTTTAATTGAGGCGTGGGTCATGTTTTTGCTGCTGGAACTTTTGGGTAGCCCTAGGATCGACCAGTAATAGTCATCGACTCGAGGGGAGGATGGCTCTATTTGAGGGTAACAACATCTGGAGCTGTCTAGAGTTTAGGCTCTTCATAGGAAAAGGGCTCTGGAGGGGTCCAAAGCCCACTGGAAGTATCACCACTGTAATCCTCATGCAAACACAAACCACTTATACCACAATTCATGAGATATGCACTTTAAAAATGTAATTCAAGTAAATAAGTTAAGAGATTGCATCAAAAGGAAATGAATACTAAACATGTGCATAATCCATCCAAGAGACAAATATAATTATAATAATATACATGTATATGCCATAATGTTTTATAAAAGTCTTTTGAAACATGAAATATAAAGAAATAAGTGAGTAATGGATTTGACTCATCATTCTCCCCCAACTGAAACTATGCCATGTCCTCATGGCTACCATGCACCATTTACTTCATCAAGTATATTCTTTCCTTCAATGATAATACTACAATTGTAGTCCTCATCCTCATACTAAAACAATTTTCTGCCCTTTGGTTGGAATCCATCATTTTTCTGTAACCTACTGAACCATTTGTTCAATTTGCCTTCTCTCATTAGGTTTCCTGGAGGGTGACTGAGACGAGGAGTTGGCATCAGAATCAATGGTGGCTTGAACCTCATTCCAATCTAGTTTTGTTGCCTTTGCTAAATTAGGGGTATCATTTTTCTTACTTTGTCAGTCATCCGCCTGATGTTTGTAGGGGACATACATTCCCTTCTTTTGAAAATATTAGGCAAGTCCTCAAATCTGAATATGCATCTTGAGATTTCTGTATTTGGAAGATAATCTACAATTGCAAAGAAATCAGTAATACAAGAATTTAAATTTCTCACATATTGATCTGTGATGCCCCACCTGTAAGCATTTGCTTTGAAGGTGTTGGTGAACCATGTAGTCTTAGGGAACTCATGTCTCATTAATAACCCTATGGATCCTATTGCAATATTATATTCTTCCATCCTTTCCTCCCATAACCTGTTATTTCTAAGAAGAGACAGATAGCTCTTGATATGGAGTTCTCCTACATATAAATTAAGCATTGAAGTATTGACATGTCCCATAATGTGGCCATGTTGGAAGAACTCACACAAGAGATTTTGTTGGTCCTTTGGATTTTGCAAATAACACTCAACAAAATCTCTATCATTATCAAAGTCAAATGGAAGATTACAACTGATCCTGAGTAATTTCCATCTCAAAAATTGTTCACGGAGGAACAGAGCATACACACCTGATGGCAGGCACTGAGCTAACAAGGTTTCCCCTATTTCACAAGCTAAAGCCAAGTTCTTCTCTACTGCCACCTTCTCTTCTCTAAGGGCCTCTAGATCTCTACGAAGCTTTATGATCTCACCTTTGATCTATCTATTATCTAGTGTTAGCTATAAATTTTGTGTATAGACATTTGGTGATGCAGGTGCAGGGGTCTGCTGAGTAGCCTTTTGTTAAAGTTGCATGATCTGAGTGTCTTTTTGGGCCATCATGGCCTTGTCATTAGGTACCTCCTTCTTAAAAACAAAAAATTCTTTTTCTTTTTCTTTTCTCTCCATTACAGCCTTTGCCTTCTACTACTCAAGTTATTCTTCCTTAGCCCTCAATTGCTGAGCCATGGCATCTAATTGTGCCCTGCATTGCCTCAAATCAAACTTGACTTTTGATAAAGCCAGGGCCTACCAAGTTGCCTAGGCTATTGTATCCTCAGAGCTCTCCATGAGGGGATTTTTCCCTTTCCCATGGCTATGTTACAAGATATCCTCATCTGCTTTTGTAGGGGTGTCATCTTCACCAAATTCCTTAGGAATTTCACCACCTCCAATCTCTTTAGTCCCCATGTACTCAAGAGTTTCTTCTCTTTGTTGTGCAGTAGGGGATGAATGTGCATCTGAGATGGTGGTATGGCATTGCTTTGTTTCTTCTTTGTCCTCCTCATTTGAAGAAATAACTAACAGACGGGGGTGGCATATCCTGGCAGGGGTGGAACCTACTGCTTCATCTACTTGACTGGGCTATTCCATCCCCCTTTGGAGTCATCTGCACCAAACTTTAGGGGATTTAGAAGACTCTACAATAGGGTCTCTTGAAATAGAGACAATGGAAGTGTGGTGTTTCACCCTCTTCCTTCTGGGCTGCAAGGCAAGAAATTCCTCCCATTTCTATTGGCCATCTTCCTACAGCAGGAAGTGGTGCTTCATGATCAAATGTATTAAGCCAGGGTGGCTAATCTACCCCTCTTTGCTCTTCCTTTTTATCATCATGTTAACTAGGTTTGTATGCAAGAAAGCATACAAATTTATCAAATATCTGGGGTCATTGGCCCCATGTCTTAGGTGGGTAATTAATCTCATTCCTGGCCTTAAACCGCACCATACTGACCATCACATGTAAATAGTTTCATGATCCATAGGATAATAGTCTACCATGGGTCCAGAAGACGGGTCCTCTCAATTCCTTTTGTTGCTCCCTTACAACATATTGAGGGAAGGTGATGCAGAGCATGCAGTAAAACGGTGATAACAAAATTACAAATCTAGAACTATTGCTGTGGTTGAACCTTTGAACCACTTGAAAACTCCAAGTTCATTGAACCCGTCGAACCAAATGAACCCCTTGAATCCTTTGAGTCGGGTGAACTCATTGAACCAAATAGACTAAATGAATTGTTGAATTGGTTCAATCGTCGGTTCAACTATTGGCAATACATATTCTTCAGCCAACTCTAAAGTTCTCCCGCCGATATCCACTTACTCCATTGAACCAATGAACTTGCTAAACCCTTTGAACCTTTGAACCGGTTCAACCATTGATTCAACCAAATGATTACAACTCGGTATTCTCAACTTTGAAGATGCACTGTTTCACCTTCTACCACTAGTCACCAAATGAGTCTTCATACACTTTGACCGCTACAGCTGGTCGATACTTATATCCGTAGAAAATGAACTTCTGACACACTCTACAAGAATTCGCATACAGTTGCGATATATGCAGGAAATATATCTCTGGTGAAATAACACCAAAATCTAACACCGAGAATGTCCTCAACCTTGCAGTCCCTATTCAGTTGAGCCCTAGCACATAGAGATGCTAGGCTCTTCATTGCGAAGACTCCTCCAGGAATTGGGTCCCCTGTTCCATTCCGCTAGAAACAAAAACAAAAAGAAAACAAAATAGAAAACTATATACATAATCCATTCCACTAATTTCAAAGAAATCCACTAGTGGAATGGTTTCAGTCCTACATCTTGACAACAGAAAACTAGATTATATACAGAATACCTTGACACAGAAAATATATGCAGGACAATTCGGTACACAGGAAATTTATACAGAACACAGAAAAATTGCCAACACAAAACTGACAAGATTTTTATTTCTTCAATCAAACTTTCTCTCCCACTCTCTTCTATCAAGAATATGTTTATATCTCTCCCCATTTAGTTCCAAACAGAACACAAGAAGTTGGAGTCGTTACAACTTCCAACCAGAATATCAAAAATCTAACTGATCACACTACATGAATTAAACACATTAGCGAGACATCTAAACATAACACACTTGATCTAATCATCCACATACCCCAATTACCTAAGATGTTCAAATTGGCTTATCAGGACGCCAAATTTGTAACACTGGTTCACATGATGGGGTTTGCTTTTATTACAAACATGAAATCATAACACAAGTCAAACAGGACAACATAACAAACATATAAATGCATAAAATATGATAACATATTAATACCTTAGTCTTCTCCCTCAGATGTATATTTGGCTTGTTGAAGGGGTGCTCTTGAACCATACTTCCCGGGAGAAGAAATCTCAAGCCCACTTGAGATGAGAGTTTGAAGGTCTGTATCATGGTTGGTGATCTGATCTTCTGTCATCCAAACTTCTTCTTAATCAAGTTTTCCCTGCCAAGCCACCAAGTACTCCATGTACTCTTTGTTTCTTGTTTTCTTTGTCACTCTTGAGTCTAAAACCTTCTTCAATTTTGGTGGATCATGCTTAGGAATATCATCATCTGATGTACCCTGCAATGGTTCCTGTTTTACATCTGCATTATGTTTGTATGGAGTTAAATCACATACATTGAAAATGGGTGATAATCCAAGATCAAGAGGAAGTTGGATCTCATAAGCATTCTATCCACACTTTTTCAAAATCTGACATGGTCCAATCTTCCTCTGCATGAGCTTGGTATGTTTACCTTTTGGGAGCCTCTCCTTCTTCAGATTAACCCACACCAAATCTCCAACATCAAACTATACATCTCTCTTCTTCTTGTTAGCATATGCTTTGTACTTCAATGTAGTTTGTTGGAGTTGGGTCTTGACTTGATCATGCACCTCTTTGATGGCTGATGCAAAAGCTTCTCCATCTGCACTAATAGACTCTCCTATAGGAAGATCTCTCAGTTCCAAAATACCTCTTGGATGAATACCATATTCCACCTGAAAAGGTGACCTTCCTGTACTCCTATTAATGGTGTCATTATAGGAAAATTCTGCTTGTGGTAGGATGTTATCCCACTTCTCTCCCTGCTACTTTGTCAAACATCTTAACAGATTTCCCAATGAACGGTTAACAACTTCAGTCTGCCCATCCATTTGAGGATGGTAGGCTGATGAGAAGGATAAATTTGTTCCAAGATTCTTCCAAAGAGTCCTCCAAAAGTGGCCAATAAATCTCACTCTCTATCTGACACTATGCTCAATGGAAAACCATGTATCCTTACTATCTCTTTAAAAAATAGATCAGCAACATATGAAGCATCACAAGTGGTTTTACATGGCAAGAAATGTGCCATTTTACTAAATCTGTCTACTACAACAAAACCACTATCATATCCCTTCCTTGTCCTAGGCAAACCTAACACAAAGTTCATGCTTATGCTCTCCCATGGCCAAGAAGGAATGGGCAATGGCTGATATAAACCTGCATTAGTGGATCTTCCTTTTGCCTTCTGGCATATCACACATGCCTCCATAAATTTTCTAACATCTGACTGTAGTTTTGGCCAAAAGTAATGCCTCTTCACAAGATCCAAAGTCTTATCCAGACCAAAATGTCCTGCCATGGCTCCACAATGCTTTTCCTTAATGATGTTTAGCCTCATAGAACACCGTGGAATACACAACTGTCCACCCTTGAAAAGTAATCCATCTTGGATCAGAAATTTAGAGAACTCAACATGATATTTGTCACCAAAGGAAGTACATACCTTGTATATCTCTCCAAAGTCTTCATCAACATCATACATGGCCTTCAAAGAGTCAATGCCAACACTCTCCAATTGGATTTGATTTATGGTTAGAGCCCTCCTGCTCAAAGCATCTGCTACCTTGTTCTTGACCCCTTTCTTGTGCTTGAGTGTGAAGGTGAAAGATTGCAAAGTCTCCACCCACTTCATATGCCTATGGTTCAGCTTCTCTTGACTATTTATGAAACTAAGGGCTTGATTGTCTGTGAACACTATGAATTCTTTTGGCATCAAGTAATGCCTCCAATTTTTGAGTGACTGTACTAGAGTGTACATCTCCAAATCATATGATGAGTATCTCTTCTTTGCATCATTTAGTTTCTCACTGAAAAATGCAATAGGCCTACCTTCTTGGCTAATTACTACTCCAATGGCCATGTGGCTTGCATCACATTCTACCTGAAAAATCTTGTTGAAGTCAGGAAGTGCAAGGACGGGCTACTCTGCCACCTTCTTCTTCAATGTTTCAAAAGAATCATCTGCCTCCTTTGTCCAAGTAAATCTGCACTTCTGTCCTCCTTTTATGGTGTCAAGCATGGGTGCACAGACATGACTAAACCCCTTTATAAACTTTCTATAAAAGGTTGCTAACCCATGGAAACTTCTAACATCATTCATGGTTCTAGGTGTTGGCTAAGACAATATGGCACTTACCTTCTCTTGATCTATTTTCAGTTTTCCCTGTGAAATGACAAAACCCAAATAGATGATCTCCTCCTACATGAACAAACACTTCTTTAAATTGATCATTAGCTGTTCTTCATGTAACCTTTTGAGGACCAGGTCTATATGTTTTAGGTGCTCTTCCCTTGTATTACTAAAAATTAGGATGTCATCTAGATATACTATGACAAATTTGCCTATGAATTCCTGCAAGACCTCATTCATCAATCTCATAAAAGTACTAGGGGCATTGGATAAACCAAAAGGCATGACCTTCCACTCATATAACCCCTCATTGGTCTTGAATGCAGTTTTCCATTCATCTTCTGGCCTAATCCTAATATGATGATAGCCACTCTTTAGATCTATTTTTGTGAAATATTTAGCACCCCCCAAGCAATCAAGCAAATCTTCTATCCTAGGGATTGGGAACCTATACCTGATTGTTATTTTGTTGATAGCCCTTGAATCAGTAAAAAGTCTCCAAGTGCCTTCCTTCTTTGGTGCTAGCATAGCCGGTACTGCACATGGACTTAAACTCTTGCCAATTAGGCCTGTCTCCAACAACTCCTCAATCTGCCTTGCTACTTTTGCATTCTATTCTGGGGTAAGCTTGTATGTTGCCTTGTTTGGAAGTGTAGATCCTGGGATCAGATCTATGCAATGGATGATGTCCCTTATAGGTGGTAGAGACCTTGGCATTCCATCATAGATGATGCCTTTGTACTTGTCCAATAACTCTTGGACAACAGGATCTATGAACCTTTGCTTTTTCTCTCCCTTGCCTTTCTATTGCTGCTCTTTATTCACCTTTAGGCATGGAATTAGAGCATATGCAACTGCACCTTCTTCTACTAGCTCTTTCATGAATTGTTTTCCTTCTACCATCATCACCTTAACTTCTTTCCCTTTTGATTCCACCTCATTCTCCATCAATGGTAGCTACTCTATCACCTTACCATCCTTGGTGATTGAATATGTGTTTCTAACTCCATCATGGTGTGCTTTCAAATCATATTGCCATGGTCTTCCAAATAGGAGATGGCAAGCATCCATCTTGGTAATGTCAAACAATAATTTGTCCTTGTATGTTCCAATTTGAAATTCTACCCAAGCTTGCTCTTCCACAACTGTTTGCTAACCTTGAGTAAGCCATGAGACTTTGTATGGGCATGGATGTGACAATCTTCTAAGCTTAAGCTTTTCTACCATTTCAATGGACATAAAATTTTCAATAGATCCAGAGTCAATAAGAACTTTACATACCTTTCCTCCTGCCTTGCAAGTAGTTTTGAAGAGAGACTTCCTTTGTGGGGGTTTTTTGTTAGGCACCTTCATGGTGGTCATTGCTCTCCTCATCATCAAAACTTCTCCTCTCTCAGGATACCCATAACTATCAGGAGTATTCACACTTTGAAAAGTGTTTGAGCTTGTTACACTTTGGCAATCAGATTCTTGGATCAGATTTGTCCTCCTTTCTCCCATTGAACTTGTTGCCTTATCTAGACATCTGCTAGCTATGTGGCCTTCTTGATTGCAATTGTAACATCTGAGAGGTCCTCTGCCCTGAGATCTCCCTCTAAATGATGGTCTTCTGCCCCTAAAATTTCCTCTTTGATTATAACTTCCTCCTTGAGTTTGACTGCTGTCTCCTTTGTTGCTCTCTTGGTTTGATTCACCTTGGTATCCAAATCCATTTCCTCTGCCTCTGAAAGGACTTCTTCCCCCTCTTTGTTGTCTCCCTCTTCCTCTACTATTCTGCTCTTGTCTTCTCTTTAATTTCTCTTCCACCTTGAGTACCAATTAGTAGCACTTCTAGACTGTGTCTGGGCTATGCAGATTTAAATCTTCTTGGATGTTAAACCTAAATCCATTGAGGTACCTTACCACCTTCTCGTCCTCACCCTCCTTTACCTTTTCCTTTACACAGAGTTTCATGAATTCTTCAGTGTATGAGATAACATCTAACTCCTTCTGTTTCAAGTTTTGTTTCCTCTTTTGTAATAGGATGTTGTAATCCAATGGAACATAGGCTTCCTTCACTAAGGCCATCATCTTCTTCCAAGTAGCAACTCTGTTCTTTCCCTCTTTCACCCTGTCATCTTGGATGAAAGTCCACCAAGTTAGTGCAGCCCCTTTCATTTTGAATTGGGCCATCTTCACCCTTTGGTGGTCTGGTATCTCCTTGGTCTCAAAGAAATTATTCAAGGAGTCTATCCACTCCATTACTAAATCAGGATCCATTTTTCCTACAAACACGGGCAGGTCTAGTTTCATATCCATGGATTTGAGGGCATTGAGCAAGGGTCTCTGGTCTGCAGGAACCTCCATCTCTTCCTACCCAGGGATCTTCTCTTCATCCCTGTCTTCTTCATCACTAGAATTTTCTTCTCCCTTCTCTACTTTTTCCCTCAACTTCTCCAACTCATTTCTTAAGGCCTGATTCTGAGCCCTAACGACTTTGCTCTCTGCCAATTGTTTCTTCACTAGAACAATTAACTCAGCGTTGGTCATCTTCATTGGGTACTCTTCTGACCCTTCTCCTTCTGACATCTTGTCTTTTTCTTCTACCCAAAGGATACTCCTTTGCTCTGATACCACTTGATGCAGAGCACGCAACAAAGCAGTGATAACAGAATTAGAAATCCATAACTATTGCTGTGGTTGAACCTTTGAACCACTTGAAAACTCCAAGTTCATTGAACCCATCAAACCAAATGAACCCCTTGAATACTTTGAGTCAGGTGAACTCATTGAACCAAATGGACTAAATGAACCATTGAACTGGTTCAATCATCGGTTCAACTATCGGCAATACATATTCTTCAGCCAACTCTAAAGTTCTCCCGTTAATATCCACTTACTCCATTGAACCAATGAACCCGCTGAACCCTTTGAACCTTTGAACCGGTTCAACCATTGGTTCAACCAAACGATTACAACCTGGTATTCTCAACTTTGAAGATGCACTATTTCACCTTCTACCACCGGTCACCAAATGAGTCTTCATACACTTTGACCGCTACAGCCAGTCGATACTTGTATTCGCAGAAAATGAACTTTCGACACACTCTATAGGAATTCGCATACAGTTGCGATATACGTAGGAAATATATCTCTGGTGAAATAACACCGAAATCTAACGCTGAGAACGTCCTCAACCTTGCAGTCCCTATTCAGTTGAGCCCTAGCACATAGAGATGCTAGGCTCTTCACTGCGAAGACTCCTCTAGGAATTGGGTCCGCTGTATTCCGCTAGAAACAAAAACAAAAAGAAAACAAAATAGAAAACTATATATAGAATCCATTCCACTGATTTCAAAGAAATCCACCAGTGGAATGGTTTCAGTCCTGCATCTCGACAACAGAAAACTAGATTATATAAAGAATACATTTGACACAGAAAATATATGCAGGACAATTCGGTACATAGGAAATTTATACAGAACACAGAAAAATTGCCAACACAAAACTGACAAGATTTTTATTTCTTCAATCAAACTTTCTCTCCCACTCTCTTCTTTCAAGAATATGTTTATATCTCTCCCCATTCAGTTCCAACCGGAACACAAGAAGTTTGAGTCGTTACAACTTCCAACCAGAATATCAAAAATCTAACTGATCACATGACATGAATTAAACACATTAACAAGACACTTAAATATAACGCACTTGATCTAATCATCCACATACCCCAATTTCCCAAGATGTTCAAATTGGCTTATCAGGACGCCAAATTTGTAACACTAGTTCACATGATGGGGTTTGTTTTTATTACAAACATGAAATCATAACACAAGTCCAACAGGACAACATAACAAACATATAAATGCATAAAATATGATAATATATTAATACCTTAGTCTTCTCCCTCAGATGTATATTTGGCTTGTTGAAGGGGTGCTCCTGCACCAGAAGGGCTCTGAAGCAACATGAAAAAATTGAACTAGCTCCTCATATGATGGTTTACTTGAAAATAAATCAACACCTACTGTAGGTATACCAGAAAGTTGATAATGATAGTAGGGTTTATTTGTATCTTTACCCCTTTAACTATGGTGAAAGTCTTGTGGAAGTTTGTGACAAACTCATTGACCAATTCTGCTTCATACCCCTCAAACTTCTGTAGGAACTCCAACCATCTAGCTTGCTAGAAAATTTATGCACTGGCGTCATCAAAAGTGACATTCTCTAGCTCAGCTTTCCTTTTGTTTCCCATATGCTTAGCTAATTTTCTATGAATTTGCAAAAACTGTCACAATGGATCTCTGGTTTTTTTCTCTTTTGCTCTCTGATTTCTCAGAACAGGAAGTAATGTGAATTTTGAGTAGTTGGTGACAGGTTTAAGTGAGGAAATAATCGCATGCAAGTTGGACAGGTTGGCAGTTACCCTGCCCATCTTTTTAGCATTCATGGCACGTACTTTAGAGGTTCAAACTAGAGTGGCAGTGTGCAAAGTGGAAATTCACAGCCGCCACCTTAATTATTTTTCCATGCACATCCAGATCTGACGCCAACAATTGTAGCTTTCACATCTTTTCAAATGCATTTCCCTTTTATGGTCATAATTACTGGTCATCATTATTTCTCAAGCGAGTATTTATTTCTTTTTATGACATTTATTGAAAATGCTATTATCATTATGATCAAGTACTTGTATCTTATTGCAAGGTATGCAAGATCTACAGACGATCCTGCTGTTGCGACCTCTCTAACTACCATCACTCATGCAACTGCCTTGGCGCATGTGAAAAATAAGGACTGTATGCGGTCATTTGGGGAAACACGTGGCATATATACATATATTAAAATAATTTTACAAGTTTCAAGGTAGGAATATACATTTGTATAGTATGCATCCCTAAGATGGTTTCACCTTAACTTTTATTGAATCACTTTTCACAATGCAACATAACCTAGCACGCAATGATACTTTGGAAAGCAAGCATCCATCAATATACTTCTAGAGCCATTCGTAGCCATCTGGAGCTCTTCAAAAGAATTTCAACACAAAGACCTCTAGAACTGCAAAAAAGGAATTTTATTGAAGGAAATGGGGAATTCAAAGGAAAGATCGCCATTGTTAGTTTTCAATCTTCCCTCTAGACAAAGCCGCCATTTCTAGTTTTCAACTTTGCCTAATTTTTTTTATATGTTTTCTGACAGAAAAGGCTGCCATTTTTGGTTTTCAACCTTTACTACTTTATTTATTCTAGAGTCATCATTTAGAACATGAGTCCCATGGAAGAGAGATCCTCTAGGGTGAAATGCTCTATTCGAGACTGGATCTCTGTAGAGAACTCCTCTTTGGAAGCTAGTTTGTGATACAGCTTGAATCTATGTCCATTTACCAAAAGAAATTTGTGATCTCCATCAATGGGAACTAGCTGAATGACCCCATTGCTGAAGGTTTCTTGAATTTCACAGGGCCCCAACCATCTAGTGTGCAGTTTCCATTTAGATCTTGATACCTGGAGTCGTATAGTAGGGCCCAATCTCTTTGTTTGAACTGCTTACTGATAATGTGCTTATTGTGCCATTCATTTCTCTACTATTGAATTAACTCTGTGTGCTATAATGCTTCCAGCCACATCTCTTCCAATCTATTTAGTTGCATCATCCTGTGTTGTGCTTCAGTTAAGGCAATACCAACTTCAAGTGCTGTTCTCAATGTTTCCACCTCATATTCTACAGGAAACACTAGGTGTTTCCCATAGACTAATTCATATGGTGTGAAATTAGTGGTGGTCCTCCATGTGGTGTTGTAGGCCCAAACAAATTCTGTCATTCTTTCAGCACAATCTATTCTTTTACCTAAAATGGTTTTTGTGAGGATGTTCTCAAGTTCTCTATTCATTACCTCTACTTGACCATTGCTCTGAGGATGATATGGAGATGAATTCTTGTGATAGATTTGGTATATTTCCAGGAATGCTTTGATCATAGTAGACATGAACTGTGCTCCTTGATTAGAAACAAGGACTCTAGGTGCTCCAAATCTTTACAAAATGTGCTTTACAGAAAATCTACAACTTTCCCCTCCTTTGCTGCTAGTAGTGCTTTTACTTTGACCCATTTAGTGGCATAGTCGGTGCAGACCTAAATGTAGTGATTTCATCTAGAATGTGGATCTATCAGCCCTACAAAATCTATTCCTCATTTTTCAAATGGTTCAAGAACCACTTGAGGATGGAGCGACATCTTTGTGGTAGGAGTTGGACGTCCCAATCGCTGGCATTGGTCACAGTGCTTGACATAATGTTGATATCCCTGGTAATTATTGACCAAAAATACCCTGTTCCCAGAATTTTATGTCCCGTCCGGAGGGCTGAAAAATGTCCACCAGAAGGTTCATCATGGCATGATTGGATTATGTCATAAACTTCAATTTTCTGCACACACTTTTGCAATACATGGTCAAGACAATTTTTAAAGAATATACCATTTACCCATTTGTATCTGGAGCTATCTCGAACTATTTGCCTGATTTCCTTCTAATTAAAATTTGGTGGGCATCTTCTTAAAACTAAATAGTTAGCTAAATATACAAACCATGGTGATTGTAGGCAAATGACAAAGAGATGTTCATCTAGAAATGTGTCATCCACTAGTTCGTTACTTCCCTGCACAATCAATCTGGATAAGAAATCAATGACAACATTATATTTTCTAGGTTTATCAACAATGGTTATGTCAAATTCTTGCAGCAATAACAACCACCTAATAATTCTACCACCTACCACAACTTTATTAATTAGATATGAAATAGTCACATGATCGATATGTACAAAAACTTTGTAGCTTGTGATGTAGTGGCAAAACTTATTGATTGCATAGACTACTACCAAGAATTCCTTTTATATAGTGGTATAGTTTTTCTCTACAGGGTTTAAGTTTTTGCTAACATAATAAATTGTATGCATCCCTCCAAATTTGTTAGTTTGTCCTAAGACTACTCCAATGGCCTGATTGGAAGCATCAGTGTGAATATGGAATGACACTCCAATTCAGTCCTTTGATGACTGGTGCTGTTATGAGGGCACTTTTGATTGCTTCAAAGGATTATTGACATTGTGGTGTCCAGTTAAATTCATAATCCTTTTTAAGCAAGGTAAACAAAGGATCAACCTTTCTACTGAAGTTTTCAATAAACCTTCGATAATACCCAACATGTCCTAGGAAACTTCTCACTTCTGTTTGAGTTTGAGGAGGGGGAATTTGAACTATAATTTCAACCTTTTTGGGGTCCACTTTCATTCCCTCTTGTGAGATGTGGTGACCTAAGACTATCCCTTCAGTCATCATAAGAAGGCACTTCTCATGATTCAAGGATAACTAATGTTCTTTGCACCTTTCAAGAACTTTATTCAAACTGTTCAAGGATTCATCAAAAGTTTTTCCATGCACCGTCCATATAAACCTCTACACATGTATTGGCTAAATCAGCAAAAATTGCCAACACAACCCATTGAAATGTGGCTGGTGCATTGCATAATCCAAATGACATAACTCTATAGGCAAATGTCCCCCATGGACACATGAAGGTAGTCTTATCCCAATATTCCACAGCTACTTGGATTTGGTTATAGCTGCTGAATCCATCCAGAAAGGAGAAGTAGTGACTACCAACCAAATTATCCAGCACCTAGTCAATGAAGGGAAGTGGGAAAGTCTTTTTTAGTGGCTTTGTTCAATTCTCTATAGTCAACGCAGACTCGCCACTTGCCATTTTTATTTGGTACTATAACCAATGCCGATACCCACTGACTGTCAGAAATGGGGTAGATGAATCCTACTTGTAACAGTTTCTCTATTTCTTCCTTCACTATGTCTCTCAAGGCTGGATTAATTATCTTTTGTGGTTGTCTAACATGATGGACATCTTCAGTATAGATATGATGTGTGCATACATTGGGGTGGATTCCTCTCGTGTCTTTATATTCCCATGCGAAAGCCTGGGTATGATTTTGCAAAAGTTTTGTCAATCAAATTTCTTCTGCTTCTGTTAACCAACTACTGATAGAGAGTTGTTTGTTGGTTTGGACAATGATTTGCTTTATGCCACTATGAACATAAAGAAGGTCTTTGTAAGGACTTAACATAGTATTTAACGGACAAAGGTGAGGCACAATCTGGTGTAATTTTTTTTCTTGTTGATAACTTAAGTGGGAAGCAATTTGTTCAAAATATGGACAGTGGAATGCCTTGAAGTATCCCTTTGAATCTCTCTGGAGCCATTTGGAGACCTCTTGTTGGGTGACACTGTACAAGGAGGTTTCACTGTTTGATTCCAATTCTTTATACTCCTCATTGCATTCTTCAAAATGTTCTACAATTGTTACCATTGCTAATGAGGAGGCGTCTTCTTCATCTGAATCCATCAGATCATCTATCCATGGTTTATTCTCATATTGTAAGAATGGTTTGGTAGTGGGATAGATGGAAAGTTCCTTCAGCTTCTTCCCATTTGAAATAGTCATGTTTCTTGAATACAGTTAATAAGGGCTGCTGCGGTAGCCAGCCAAGGTCTACCAAGAATTATTGGGTACCCTGAACGTTTCTTTCTGGTCTAAAGGATTAGGAAATCAATTGAGTTGTCCCAGGTATCAATAGTGACTATGATATCCTCCAGAATTCCCTCTGGTTTGGTGATAGATAAATATGCCAGTTGTAACATAGTTG
This sequence comes from Cunninghamia lanceolata, assembly GCA_027924645.1. Classification (NCBI taxonomy): domain Eukaryota; kingdom Viridiplantae; phylum Streptophyta; class Pinopsida; order Cupressales; family Cupressaceae; genus Cunninghamia; species Cunninghamia lanceolata. The sequence continues at coordinate 14,062,709 of BSBN01000194.1, read as the reverse complement.
ATGTTGGTTGAATATGTGTTAATGCTAGAGCTTTTGCAGTTTCTGAAGTCATCACATTGATAGCAACTCCTAGGTCAATCAGTACATTAGAGACTGACACTCCATTTATTTCTACTAAAATAATAGGACTTCTAGGGTCCCCATATTTTTGAGTAATTATCTTACCTGATAGAACATCGACAAGTTTCCCTTCTACTTGGATGGTGTACTTGGGTAGTTTTTGTTTTCTTCTTGGAAGTTTTAGGCATAAACTCTTAATGGTTTAATTTATCTTTGGGATATCTTTTTATTGCTTGTAACAAAGGAACTTCAATATGTATCTTTCTAAGTTCCTTGATTAACTGTGAGTCATCATGTGTAAGCTGATTTTCCTTAGATTTTGGAGGAGTTTGTTTAAATCATTTTGGGAATGGAACAAAGGTTTCCTTTGGAATTTCTTTCGAATTTCTTATTTCAGTCTTCTCATCTTTTTGTTGTTTATCAACATTGGGTGTTACTTCCTCTTCCTAAGTGACTTCCTCAACGTGAATATTTATAGGAATGCTTCAAGATCAAAGCTGGATGTCATTTATTTCCACAACATTCAGCATGGCTATATTTGGATCTGTGTTATACACCTATTGTTGCAGCCTATTGTTTTTAGGATTTGGAACTGGATAAGCATGCATTGGAGGTTGATTTACTTGAGCACTTGAGTTTGGGTTTGCATGCCATGAGGGTCCATGAAGTAAGGCTTAAGGTTGATTCCCAAATCGCCTCATTCCTTGGTTATATTGAGGTGCCCACTGCTATTGATATTGTTGTTGATTTGGCCATTAAAGGTTGGTCCAAGATTGATTTGTTCAGTCTAGCTGAGGCCATGCTAGTCCCCACTGGGGTGGTATTTGTATTCGAGGAAGTGGACCTCCCCAAGGTCCATTCCAAGAGGTTGGGCCCCAATTTGATGGGCCCCTTGGAGTGTATTGGTTTGAAAAATGATTAAATCCATAAATTGGTTGTTTTTGGCCAATAAAATTTAGTTCTTCCTCATTTGTTGGTACCTTCTTCAATCTATTTTTGATTTCAGGTAACAAGCTACACTCATTTGTTGGATGACTTTTCTCATAGATTTTGCACAACTTAGTTCAATTCAAAAGACACTCTCTAAGTAGATGTTGTTATCTACAATGAGGGAAATAAATGGCTAAGGGTTCTGTGTTCCTTTTACTATCTTGCATACCATCCAAAGTGGTATTCAAAGGAATCAAGATATCAGTTTTTAAATTTTCTCTCTTCCATGACTTTTGTAACATCACTGGTATTGCCTTTCTTCAATATTCTCTTACTTGCACGAGTGCGAGAGTAATTCCTACAAACTTCCACAATTTCTACAAATTCTTGTTTATTAATATCTCCCTTTCCCATTAGGTTTAAGACTTCCCTGATTTCATCATCAATTCCTCTTAGACAAATGGTTTTACTCAATTCCTCTTCTAAATTATTACCACACCTCCTATGGACAAATAGAAATCTATCCACAATCCCCCAAATTTTCATCTTTAATTTGTTTCATGCAGAAGAGTTCATCTTTTCGATCCCTAACTCTATAATAATCTTGATATTTGTCAAGGAAAAGAGTTTCCATTTCATCCCAAGTAGTGATAGAGTCTGCTCTTAGGCCCATGAACTATTGGAGCACTGACTCCTTAAGAATGGAAGGAAAAAGTTTTAATTTCTGGTTGTCTATAGCATAATCATAAGTTTGGCAAAGTAACTTAAATTCAAACAAGAACTGGTCTTGATATTTAGAAGTCTTCCCTTGAAAGGCGGGTAGGAATGTAGGAGATATATTTTTCATGGGAGGTTCATTTCTCTCAAGAGTGATGGAGATTGGATAAGAGGATGTTCTATTGTTAGTTAGCTCCTTATGATCACCATTATCACCCATTCTAGAAGGTGTATTAGAGAGAATGGGAGATTTTGATGTTATAGGAGATCCCTGATCACTCAGATGATTAATTCCCAAAGATGTGCTAGCTGTGGTTTATTTGATGAATTGACCTAAGGTGTCCCTATGCCTTGTCATAAACTAATGAATCTAGAATGCGCTCGTTCAAGAAGTCTTACCAACACCTTAAATCTACAATGATTTGTAGATTATCCTTGGAAACGACACCAAAAATGATGAGGTCGTAGTAGTGTTCATTAGTTCATCATCATTTAATTATCAATCTGGAGGTGTCTGGAGCAATTTGTGATAAGACTCTTAGTGTGGGGGATTTGGAGTGAATCCAAATCGGTGGTTGGTGGACAAAGTCCGGTCTTCTTATCTTGCAGAAATAAACACACATGCAAGGAATGGAAACTATCTATTTTCTTGAAAGGAAACACACATACTTGGAAAGAAACTATTTTAATTTCTTTGGAAATAAACACACTTGCTTGAAAGGAAACTAGTCTAATTGTTGAAGAAATAAACACACTTTGTTTGAACGGAAACTAGTTAAATTTCTAGAAGGAACTATCTTAAATGATGAAACATAACTTCATGGTAATTGTATCCACTGTCAAATCATAGCAAAGACACACTCTGAATATATTAGTGCTGTTGAAATCACAATCCTATTTTTGGTATTTTTAGAATTTATAAAACAAACCTGTAGGTGACAATTAGCTAAGCAGTTATACAAAAAAGAGAGAACACATCACAAGGTTAACATACATAGATAATCTCACTAAACATAAAGACAAAATAGAATTACATAAAATACTGAGTTATCTCCTCCAGTTTTGGGAAGCGGACCCTACTTTCCTAGCTGGAGATGATCCTTAGAGCTTGAACAAACTTTCAACATAATTCCCCCTTCATTTGCATTAAATCAAAGTCCACGAATGGACATGGATACAAAATTGAAAAAACAAGGAGTTTTCCTCTTAACTAGAAATATAAATCAATTACAACTTGTTGTCAAAATCTGGAACTAACCTAAAGAGACGACTTGCTCCTATTTATACAGTCGAGCTTTATTAAAAGGAGATAACTATTATCGATCCTAACTACAGTGAACTAGAATTAAAACTAGTTGCTTATTTATTACATTGACGATTCCACTAAAGATCAGAGGTTTGTATCAACTTGGCTGTTGGCGAACTTGAGTGATTTTTTCAAATGGCGTGGCACTTGGTGATAGTGACTTCAGTTGGAACTAACACCAATTAACAACTATTTCAGTTAGTCACTAAAATGGAGTGACGTGGAGATTTAGATCATAACATCTTCTTTAATTGATTTTTGGGTCATGTTTGTGTTGCTGGACCTTTTGGGTAGCACTAGGATCAGCCGATAATAGTCATCGACTTGAGGGGAGGATGGCTCTATTGGAGGGTAACAACATCTAGAGCTGTCTAGAGTTCATGTTCTTTGTAGGAAAAGGGGCTCTAGAGGGATCCAGAGCCCACTGGAAGTCTCACCACCATAATCCTCATGCAAACACAAACCACTTATACCACATTTCATGAGATATGCACTTTTAAAATATAATTCAAGTAAATAAGTTAAGAGATTGCATCAAAAAGAAATGAATACTAAACATGTGCATAATCCATCCAAGAGACAAATATAATTATAATAATATATATGTATATGCCATAATGTTTTATAAAAGTCTTTTGAAACAGGAAATATAAAGAAATAAGTGAGTCATGGATTTGATTCATCAACAGTTGACCCAATATTGAGGATACACTACAAACATGGCTTCAAGCAGTCCATCACAAGGGAATCAATCTCTAATCTCCAAGGAAAGAGATTTTGCAATATTTTTTAAAGTAGTACTTACATAACTAACAATCTTGTCAAAAGCTTCCCTTGAAACAGTTTCTTCTTTGATAGTGTTAAAACAATGCATTGGTATCTCAAATCCCTTTACAGAGACACATAACTCTCTGCTATCATTAAACTATAAAAAATTAGCAGGATTGGTCACATTTGTTATCAAGTGCTACTGCTAAATTTTGGACTTATGAAGGGCTGGTCTGATAGATATAGATTATCAAGGGTCATGCATATCATTCGACACAGTCTAGCATATTCAGAAATATACATAGTTCTTTCTTGGGTCTTTTTCACAAGCACATTCATTTCCTCGAGCATGGGAAGAAATCTTGATAAAACAAGGAGTGTCTCTATATCACTTAACCTATGTAAGAGGTTAGGAGCCCTATCAATTGTGAAGTGATGGTCATAAATTACACCAATCAAGGATTGATATTCTACTAAAACTCTTTTAGTTGGTTCATGCAAGGAGATCCATCTGGTATCAACATCCTTAAGAAGCTTGTTTCCTACAATTATTCCCTCAGCAAAATGTTGAAATTCCAAAAATTGTTTAGGACTTCGGTAGAAGTATGAGTAGAGCTCATTGACTAGATCTTTAACTTTTGATACTATAGGAAACTTGCTCACCATTTTAAATGATAAATTCATTCTATGGGCCATGTAATGAATGCCAATCATGTATGGTGAAATAGAAGTTTGTAGCTTTACACACAGACCATTCCTATGACCTTGCATTACTGAAGCTCCATCCACCCCTACACACACCAACTTTCTAGCAATTGTGTAGTCATCCATACCTCCAATTTCATTCAAAAATTTCTTAACTATCTCAAATATATTTTGTGATGTTGCATTCTCCTTCATCTTATAAACATAGAGTAGATGAGGTTGGCAGACAATATTTACCACAGTATACACATGCATACATACCCAAGAAGTATTATCTATTGTTGTAACTTCATCTAGAGATAATGCAATAAAAGGTGACTCTTTTATTTTTCCTGTAAATCATATTTTTCCACATCAGCAAGACAACTTGCCCATTCCCATCCATTGTTTATTGAACAAAGTGTGTTAGGAAAATTAGGAACATCGATAAAAGATAATAAACTATTATATTTTGGGTAGTCTATCATAGGATGCCCTCTGGTCAAAATATGTAAAACAACACCCAACTGAGCAGTTTTTGCCATTTGTGCTTCTCCCATCATCTTTCCAAATTGAGCTTCAATTGAACCTCCACCTACATGAATCTTCACCTTTCTTTGCATACGCACATCATATTCGAGGGCATTCTTTACATGAAGACATCCTTCCTTCGTTTTCCATCTTATCATTGATTTTTCCTATCCACCTATGATTTGTTTTTCACAAACTTTGCCAATATGTTTTTCTATGGTGTCAAGTTTTATCTGTAACCTCTTGTCCCTACGATATTTTCAACTGCAAATCTTACACTTGCATTCTGTAGGATGTTCATATTTGTTTGCATTTTCCATTGGTTAAATGAATGGGAATTTCGACTCCCAATCAATCTGAAAATTCTTTGACATTTCCCACTCATGCCCCCTTCTTGATTTGGCTTTTATTTTCCCCTTGCATGCACTTGCAGGATCTTTATCTTCATTGATCTCTATAATTTCATTAACTTCATTATCATTTGTTGAGTTTGTTTTATTGATATTATCATTCATGCTACCTTGGGTATTCCTTGGAACATCATTTGTGGCATTGTTATCATTCTTGCTTTACCTTGGGTATTCCCTTAAACATCATCTGTTGCATTCTCATCATTCTTGATACATTGGGTATTCCTTGGAACATCATCTGTGGCATTGTTATCAATCCTACTACCTTAGGTATTCCTTGGAATATCATCTGTGGTATTGTGATCCAAGTCAATAGATGGTATATGTTCTGATGTTGTAGCTCCATCAGATCGACCGCCAACATTGCCAAAGTATGACTTTATGTTTCTTTGTTTTGATGACCTTGATCTCCTTTTACCACCCTCAGACAACTTCTTCTTTCTCGACATCTCTCACAAGTTAAAATCTACAAAAAAATGTCATTTTGTTCAAGAAGGAATCATAGATGATAGAGTATAGATCCCTAGGTCCTAGATTAAGATATCTCCCTAGTCGTAACTCCTACTCAATTAATATCATCTATAACAATGAAACCAAACAAAGACATAAATAATCAACATGAATCTTATATTATTACACAGTAAAGAAATGATCACTTACCTTTTAGTGACTCGCCAATTCCTATAGCTATAACTTCTATATGATCCAAAATGAATCGAGGATTCGAGAGCTCAGAGCTGAACAAAATGTGTAAAGGATTAATTAGATTTTCAAATGTATTTATATCAATGCATGTTTGGTGAATACCATAGGATTTTCAAATGGTAGTATAATAATTTGGAAAATTTCATGTACTATTAATAGGACACTTATAAATGTTATGTGAAATGGATCTCCATCAAACACATATGTTGTAATTTTCTAGGCGAATATGGCCCTTGGATTAGCATGAAGTTATAATGGTATTAGTGAAATTGGTCCTCATACATGTGAACCATTTAATGATACTGGCAAAAGTGGTCCTCATGCATGTCAACCATTTAATGATATTGGCGAATATGTGGGTGAATTAAAACACGCCTCCAAAATTTAAAGCGAATCACCGTTAGAACCACATAGTATACCGTGGCGAAAATATTAACTATAAATGAGTCAAAAATTAATATGGTGGCTAATTGAAACACATTTGACTAAAAATCTAAAAAATCTAGGTGAATTGACCCCCTGCCAGTGGCAATGTATTTTCCAATTCCCAATTCATGGATATGAACTATTCACCAATTGGCAAAGATTCACCACTAAAAAATCCTTGCATCCCACTCGCATTACCCCATGCGGCTAGAACTAAAATATTTAAATCTAGCCTTTAGACCATTCCTAAAAGATATTGTGGCCCAGCTTGGCAAAGTAATCTGGTGCAAACAAAACTTGGATAATTTTTCTATTTTAAGAGTTCATCCCAGAGTGTGTGTGGAAATTGACTTGAATAAAATTCTGCTAGAGAAAATTAAACTAATTTGTCCTAGCTTTGAATTGGAACAACCACTAGTCTATTTGAAAAAGCCTAATGCATATTTTTTCTAACAAGAAGGCCACTTGATACATGATTATCCTATTCAAAAGAATAGATCCCCTCATCTTCACTATTCCTCCATGCTAGTTAACAATGATTTTTAACCTAGCCCTCTGTCTCTACCTTCTCTTAAGGCCTTTTCTTCACCTCGTTCACATTCCAACCCTTCTCCCCATCCTTTGGTCAGAAATCCCCTTCTATGTCATTTAATATAAGCTCACTGTCTTATAAAGATGTTTCTATGACTGATGAGTTGAGGATGGTTAGGAAGAGTAAGGAACCCTCTTCTTATTCTTCTTCTTCTTCTTCTAGCCCTCCCTCTATAACCCATGATCCTTCTACCTCCACTTCTCAAGGTACTTTGGACACCCTAGTAGGACTTCCACTTCTCCATCAAACTCACGTTAAAGATCAAGGTCTCCATTAATTGCTTCAAAAGAATGTTTGAATAATGAATAACTCATTTCTCTTTCCAACTATTTTGGGGTTTTTCCACAAGATGATAATAATTTCTTGAGTTCATCATGAATTACAAGATACTATCTTGGAATGTAAGAGGGATTTCTCTCCTTTAACAAAAAAATAGAGTTGAAGATACCTTAATGAAATGGAAATTTGATGTGTTATTCCTTCAAGAAGTTAAATTAAGCAATGGTCAGCTTGACATGTGATGCAGTCATGGATAGAGGATCAAATTAAGGATAGTCCAACCATATAGCCAATACACCAAACAACACATACAACATAGTATTTCACACAAACAACAACAACTTCATTGATTTCAGACACGATTACAACCATGATTAGAAACTTACCAAAATGGGATCCTCACATGCTAGGCCACAACCATTTGATTACTAAGAGTCATAAATGGATATTAGCTACAATGGGCTTCCTACATGTTAGGCAATATCCATTTGATTATTACACAAATAAAATTACTCAAAACAACTCTAATACTTCCCAAATGCTAGACCATTAGTTCCCTCAAGATTACACTCCACATCATACTCCAATCCTTTTTCTCATACTCTCCATCTTAGATCTCACTCCCTTCCTCCTCATCTTCATTTTTGATCTCACCCTTCTTCTTTTCTTACCTTAATCTATTCACAAATCATGTTTAAATAACATTCCCCAACCTCTAAGATGATTTGTGTCAAACTCAAGGTGGCTCAAAGTTTAATGCCTCACGAAATATGTCATTAGCCAATGTTAAAAACCTCTAAACCCAAATGATGACAATAGTGGAAACTCTTCATGTGGTGCTCAACATACACCCACAATGGTATAATAAACCTTCTCATATACTCATCATTTGGTGAAAACTCTAGATAATTTGGTACAAACAGAACTGTGTAAAATTATTAACCTGTTACATACTCACAAATCCAAGATTTCTCTTTTCTACATCTAATTCTCCTCAAACATGGACACAACATCCATTCATCATTATAAAACATAGCCCTAAAACTACAAAACTAGATATCACACTATGATGAAATGTAATTACTTCTACAACTAACTAATAACCAAAATCCAACCAATAAACAAATAAATTGAAACAAACCAAGAAACAACTATCTTTTGGTGATGTAAGATTTCCATGATACCCAAGGATGCTCCTACATCAGACACCTAGGGTTGATAAAAAATGAGTCCCTTATTTTCCAGGACAACTTGCCTCTGCTTAGGATTTCAAGCCGCTCGCTTCCTCAACTCAATCTTTCCACCTCTTTAGATATGTCTCAAGTTATCCACCCTATGTACTACTTTCTCCTACATTTTTTCCGTCTCATCCATCTTCCTTTTCAGTTGTGGTAATCTATCATACCAATCATCTTCTGCATCACTTCCCTTTGACATGAAATCAATTACAATGATTTTGCCCTTTCTATCTTCGTTAACTAGTCCCTCACATCTATCATCCACCTTCTTGATCACCACATACCCTTTTATCATGTCCTTTCCTACCACATGTTCCTTAGAACAACTCCTCATTCTCTCACTCATTTGTCATATCCTCTAGACAACTTTTCTTTGGGGAAATCTGTTCCCACATTCACTCTTCTGTAGTACCTCCCTTGTAGCTACAATGTTTTGTGACACTTCAGCAATGCTACACATCCTTGTAATCAATGCATGTCATTTTCCCCAATGCAAACTCTAGTGTTGTTATTAAATTGTGCCTCACTTGCCTTCAATGGAACCAACTTGCATTTCTAATCATCCTTCCATATTGTGTAGGTGTTAGCTCTTCCATGACACATAACACTTATACCAAATTGCCAAGGTCTCCCCAATAATAAATAGCACACATCCATCCGTGCAATGTCACACATCACCACATCATAATATGCTCCTATGTTGAATCTCACCTTGAACATTATTCTTCCACCAATATTTTATCTTCCTGTGGTAACCAAATAATCCTATATGGGCACAAATGTTACAATATCCTTAACCCCCTTATCAACCATTTCTTTTGACACCAAATTATTTGTACTACTGCTATCCACAACAATATTGCAACACTTTCCCGTACCTTACATCTAGTCCTGGACAAACTCTTTCTTTGTGCTTGTTCATCCCTTCTATCACATCTCAAGGCTCTTTGAAAGACCAATGATTATCCATGTTTTGGGTCCCTCTATGAGCTAGGTAACCTCTCTCATATCCTCTACCCTACTGAGAGTTTTTTTAGTGTGTTTCTTCACCTTCTTCATCCTTGCATTAAGTCTTACCAACATCTCTACATTTGCGGTGGGTACTGTTGTCATCTCTTCACCCACTATGGTAGGAATTATCATTTTCTTTCTCTCTACAATGGGAATTTTAACTTCCTCCTTCACTACAGTAAGGTCTATCTCTCCCTTGACCCCTTGAGTATTCTCCTCTATTGCTACATCTTTCTCTTTTATTGTTGCATCTCTCCTTCTCTCTCTGCTATTTCTATCTCTCTTCCAACCTCTGATTCAATTTCCTTTCTAAGGTGGCTGTCAACTGGTAAGCCTCTTCTACTATCTAGATATTCCACATACCCAACTCCTCTCGGATATATTCCCTCAAACCATTAATGTATTTCACCACTATTTTAGCACCTTCCTCATGATGTCTAGACCAAATTATCATATTTTAGTATTCTTTAGTGTATTCCTTCATAGTCATGCTCCTTTGTTGTAAATTGTGCATCTCCTTCAACAACTCCAACTAGTAATTCACCAGAATGGACTTGTATTTTGGCTTCCCCACCATATGGTCCCACTTTCCAATGCTAGGTTTACCTTTTCTATTCCTCTCTATTTGGACTTCCTTCAACCATATAGCAACATGGCCTTTTATCTTAGCTGTCTTTGTAAATTTCACTCTATCTAGATAAACAATATCCTCATACTCAAAATACTCTTCTAAATCAGTTATCCAATCTATCAACTCCTCAAAATTTAAATTTCTAGAATAATTAGGAATGTCCACTCTAGTCCTCTTACCAATGCTAGTTATGGCTCTCATCTTCTTTGCTTTCGCTTGGTTCCATAGGATCTGCTTCCTATTCTTCATCACTCTCCTCAGACCTAGGGTTAGGGTTTCATCGACAATATTTCTCAAATGTATCCATTTAGTTTTACATGGCCTTCAACATCTCATACATCTCCTCTATTCTACCAATGACATTAATACTACCTTGCCCTCTCTTCAGTAGCATCTTAACTTGATGAAAACTACCTTAAGTCGACAATCTACCAACAATCATCCCTACAAACTGCCTCACAGTCAGTGCTCTCTTTACAAGCTTCTTGTGGACTGCCATAGTTCATGATGTGCTTACAATCAGTAAGCTCACAATGATCTTCTACCAAACACTCTCTTTCTAGAAGATACCTTATCTAATTCTTGTAAAGTACAACAAAAAATGTGGTGCCCCCTATGCTTGGATACACCTTGATTTACCTAATTAGACCTTTCCACCTCTTTTTTCAACTCATTCTTAAAAAAATACCTTGATCAAGCTCGCTCACATAAACACCAACTCCTCAATACTTATCCCATAATAAAACTCACTTTGATACCACTTGATGCAGTCATGGATGGAGGATACAATTAAGGATAGTCCAACTGTGTGGCTAATACACCAAACAACACATATAATGGAGTATTTCACACAAATAGTGACAATAACTTCATTAATTTCAGACATAGTTACAACCATGATTATAGACTTTCCATAGTGGGCTCCTTACATGCTAGGCCACAACCATTTGATTACTAACTAGGATTCATAAATGGATAGTTGCCACAATGTACTTCATACATGCTAGCCCACAACTATTTTGATTATTACACAAATGAAATTACTCAAAATAACTCTAATATATTCCCACATGCTATGTCATTAATTTCCTTAATATTATACTTTATATCATATTCATATCCTTCCACTCAAAATCTCCATCTTAGATCTCATTCCCTTCCTCCTCACCTTTGCTGTTGATCTCCCTGTTCTTCTTTTCTTACCTTAATCATTCATAAACAATGTTTAAATAGCATTCCCAAACCTCTAAGATGATCTACATCAGCCTCAAGATGGTGTAAAGTTCAATGCCTCATGAGATGGGTCATCGACCGGTGTTAACAAACCACCAAACCTAAATGGTGACAATGGTGGAAACTCTTTGTGCACTGCTCAATATACAGTCATAGTAGTCCAATAAACCTTCTCATATACTAATCCTCTAGCACAAACTCTAGATAACCTAGTGCAAACATAAATATGCAAAACTATCAACCCATCACACACTCACAAATATAATATTGCTCTTCTTTACATCTAATTCTCCTCAAACCTGGACACAACATCCATTCATCACTATAAAACACAATCCCAATATTCTGAAACTAAATATCACACTATGGTGAAATGCAGTAGCTTCTTCTACAATTGACTAATATCCAAAAAATAACCAACAAAAAAATTAACTAAAACAAACCAAGAAACAACTATCTTTTGGTGATGCAAGATTGCCACGAAACCCAGGGATGCTCCTGCATCAACATGTCTCTATACAATATATGGAAATAAGCTATTTTTCATACATCATATAAAGATGGTAGGGGTGGAGCTATGTTAGGAATGTCTCCATGGATTTCTAAATATGCCATCGATAAAGGTGATGATCCTTCTCATAGTTTTGTTTGGGCCCTTACTTTTATCAATGCACAACTTATTGGTTTTTGATCTATACATTCTCCTAATAATTCAAAGGAATGGTTTGATCTTTGGGCTTAGATGTTTGAAAGAATTCACAATGCTGATTGGGTGTTGGGAGGGGATTTCAACATGGTTGAACATCATGTGGATCATGGTTCAATTATATCAAACTCAACCATGAAGAATTTGAAAGATGGATATATTATTGCAATTCAGTGGGGTGGTTAATCCCTATTGTGTGGTTACACAACACGCCCCATTTTGCCTTAGCAAAATAGGGACCCAACTTTTCTTTGCTTCTACTTGTTTTCACTTTGGGTGGGTTTGGTAACAGTCAGTCATGTATGTCACCTTTGTTTATGCATGTGCATCACAAAAAGGGGGTTGATTGCCAAAGTTAGAATTTGTTAGCACAAACCTCATAATTAGAAAGAGTACAAAATTCTAAGCAGGTTTGCCTTTTGGATCACCCTGATATTGTTTAAGGATAGAAAGTTATGTTGAGTCAAAGATCAGTCAACCCTGATATTTCACATAAGGGGGTCATATTTTCTAAATATCAGTCACATTTGTTAACATGACCCTGACTTAAGAAAATCACCTGATGTCCATTCAATCCCTGATACACGAACATCAAACTTAAATAGGGATGAGTATTTACCCATCATAAACTTCATGTATTTGTGGAGGGGTCATATTTCCTAATATCCGTCATATTACAAATATCACCCTTTCACGAATATCACCCTGCACAAATATGACCATGATGTCATTCAGTTCCAATGAATAAAGGAGATCACCCTGATGATGATGTAATCATTGCACCCAACTCACGGAGGATCATATATCCAAATATCCGTCATATTTTTTCAATATGATGATGGCGCCATCATAACCTGATAACTGGAGAACATAGATGGCATGATGATGTCATCACGATCTATCCCCCAAAAAGGTCATGTTTCAAAATATCCCTCACCTTAGCAAAATGACCATGACGTCATCTTTCACAAATAATTGTTGGAGTCCATACGATGATGACGTTACCCATGTATTTCTGAGTGAGGAGGATATTTGTGATTATCAAAAGACCCAGATATTTTTGAATATCCCTTATCATTTAACTTTATGACCCAATCTTTCTTAGTAGTCAAAGTTTGACCATATCACCCTGATCTTTAGTGAATGATTATCCCGCGGGGGGGGGGGGGGGTCATATTTTCCATTAGGGTCATATTTTCAAATATCCTTGTTCTTTGAAAGATCACCCACTGGCATTAAATGCAAGCCAAAAGGTAGATGGAGCCTCGTTGGTTTCTAATACAAATCTAACACTTGGCAGCATCTACGAACTTCATGCGGATGATCAATGGATTCAATCAAAATGGCCTATAGACCCTAATTTGTCCTAATTGGTTTAAAAGTAAAGTTTAAGGATTATTTACATTTACCCTGTGACATTTGAAATTTATAGAGCTTTGAAAGTAAACACCTCACAGTCATCTACCTGCGGAGCGTGACACTCAATGTAACAGAACGTAATAGACGATACTGCATATCTGCATTTTCCTGTTATCAGTCATATAATCAAAATGGAAAGTGAATATCAAGTAAGTAAACTAAAACCCTCTCCATTGTCGTTTACTGCAAATCACTAGGTAAAATAGTTCATTATTAGGTTAATCTACATGATGAGGCATAAAATAAATTGAAATGTTGAATAGTGATTATGAAATGCATGATATCTCTGAGCTTCCCCATACAAACACCCTATGGTATGAAATGCATATTTCTATTGCAGGATCTAATGGAGGTTAGGAAGAACAAATCCGACTCCAAGTTCTTGAAACCCATGTTCGTACAACTTGAGGGAGTAGGATTCAGATATGGGGTGATATATGACACACATCAAGGGAAAATAGAGTTGGATGCATGGACAAGGAGATTAGATGATGAAATTGATAATCCCATACTGTATAGGATATTCACAATTGGTATGTGGCACACCGCCAGATTTCCATATGCAATGGAGGCCATTGAGCTAGTGGTGGAATGTGCTAGAAATTATAACCCTGAGAGTAGAAGAGTGGAAAAGCATGGCAAAGTGTATGCTGACTTCTCAATCAAGGGCATCACTGCTGCATTCAATTTGCCTGTGGGGAATAAAGTGGTTAGTGTGAGCCTAAGTAAGCTAGAGAAAGAGTATAATAATAATAAGAAAGAGGCTAGGAAAATCATGTACCAATGGAGAGCCAAGAACAACACATACACAGCTTCGGCTAAGTTACCTGTTTACTTGTACAAATTTGACTTTGATGAGGAGTATCAATATATGATTGCCCTATTAAGCAGGATGACCAGCAGACAACATGTTGGGAACTTTGAAAATTGGATGTATGGAATCATCTAGATGTTCTATATTCAAAAAACAAGCCTGTCTAGGCCAAGATCATCAATGATTGTTTAGATGAAGGGATGAGAAGGTTGGGTGGCAAAGCTTGTATATTCCATATGACTTCTTATGTCGTATATGCCTGTGCTTTCCAGGGCACATTTAATGCCTTGCAAATAGTGGGCAAGGTTGGAAATAGCACTGGTGATGTGAACATTTGGGACCATTATCCATAATTATAGAGGAGAGCATATCTCCAAGACTATAAACTGGTAAATGACTCATTTTCAATGCATTTAGTCAGAAACATGGAGGAGAACAGAACTAAGAGATTGAGCATGGAGGCTCAAGCCATTATCTATAAGCATGGGGTTTGGTTTATCCAATTCCCCACCTTCTCATACATAAGAATAGAAGGATTTGAGGGGCAACCTCTCATGTTGCCAAGATACCCCACTGATAGGGTCATCTTGATGGAGTTTGTTAGACAAGTATCTACTTTAGTTGAAGCTCACTTAGAGCAGAAAAAGATTCCTCTTGTATTGTTCCTAGTATACATGGGCTGGTATATATGCCTTGATAGACAGAGCATTAAGGATGCTATTAGAGGGTTAAGGGTCATGCACCTACAGCCATTTTCTATAGCTAGGTCATATGACCCATATGGCAGAATGTAGAAGTTATTGGGGAAACAAATACATCAAAAACATCTTGAAGATTATTGGACTGATTGTGATGATGATGCAGAGGTCAGAAGAACTTATCAAAGGCTCACTTTCAACCGGATCCGGACCTTTAACTGCATTCTAGTGCATGCACAGTTGCATGATGATGATGGAAAGATAATGTCTAATGAATATGAGGATAAAAAGGTGTATAATGAAACCATCTTAGCTTCTGATCTAACACTTCCAGAGGAGACCTCATTGGATCAAATAATGAGGGGGGTCATCCAGCTAACCCAGAGTTGGGTAACTCCTGAGGTTAATAAATTAAAGAAGAGGGATATGGCCCTTATAGTTGATAATAAAAAGAAAAGACAAGAGCTATCAGAAGAATAATATGATGATTTTCTCATTGAAAAGAGGAAATCTAATGGAGAGAGACTACCTACTAAAGAACAACAGCCACCAAGCAAGGGCAAGAAGGCTGATCCTGAGCAGCAAGGGGTGGTTATGAAAAGGCTTCCATCAAAAGTTGATGGGGCATCGACATTTGCACATGCATCTACATCACAACAGTCCCTTGATAAGTAGAAAGGCAAGAGGGTACTAAAGCCTGTTCCTAAAAATCTAGAGAAATAATTGCAAGATGAACCAGAGGAAGAAAATCCCTTAGAAGAAGAGCAAATGGATAAGGGACCTAAGGATGATGATTTACTAATAACAAGTAAGAAAAGAAAGAAAGTGTTGCAAACACCACCACCAAAGAAGCAAAGGACAACAACGAGGGGAAATGTTAGCATTAACCCTATCATGTTAAGGGGTGCAGGTGGTTTAACGTTTATGAGGGAACTATAGCATGATGTCCCCATTCCTGACATTATTTAGTTTAAGACTGAAAAGATGGAAGAGCAAATAGAAAAGGAAACACATATGGTTGGTAAGGAGTCCCCCTTTCCACTTGATAACAATGTTGAATTGTCTGATGATGAAGTAGTTCAGGATGTGGCTGCTCAACATATGGAGACCTTAGTTGCTAATACTAAGATGATCCCTCATGGGACCCCAATGGAAAAAAAGGTGACTAGCCAAGCAAAAGATGAAATGGATGAAATAGAGCAGGATAACTGTAATGCCCTGCCATGAACACCTTAGAGAACAACATATCTATGCTATGCAAAGCAGGATAATTTTTTTTTATATGAATAAGATAACAAAGTAATGTTAACACATCTATACACATCATTTGAACTAACGACTTGTCCTCTAAGATTTCATGGTTGCATTACTTGCCAAATCAATTAACATAATTCAACATACATTATTAACTAACATTAGTAGATCATTCTAAATCTATAGCATTAAATGAATAAACATATACATCTCCATATCATAACATCAGATGAATAATCGACATGATCAGGATTACATGTGAATGTACAAATTCCTATACACATGAGTAATTCATTGCATTGATTACATTATCACCTTTCTGAATACATACATTATGAATCGACTGTCACACAAGGCTAGACCATGAGTATGCATAATCATCTTCCTCAAAATGGTACAAGATCTGATATCTAATGCACAAGATACATCCTCCTCACCCACGAACATCGGCAAGGGAAAAACCAATGGAAATAAAAGCTCTTCCACCCGACCATGTGGAACCCTAAGGTCCACCCCCCGAGCTAGGAGATAACACAAGATCCCACACTCACAGATAGTAACAAGAACAATAGACTAACACAAGCAGTAGGGTTATACATGACACCAATTATCAAACTGTCCACAATAAACATCACTGACATACTTAACTGCACTTCCAGAGGCACTTACGCAATTGAGGGAGGAAATACAACTAGGGAGTGCTAGACTGCAATAGGGAGGAGTGTCATCACATGGATTGATATGGGTTGTCCTAGTGGACTTCACTAGGCCCCGACTCCCATCTTTGGGTTGTCTTGGCAGCCTCTCCTGATCCCCGGTCCCCATACAAACTCATGCAGAATCAACATACCTTTCATGGGGACAAGGTAGTTGATCTTACCATTCTAGGCCTTCTCATCTCATCTCAAGCCTAAATGAGCACTTGAGCCACGAGTGAGGCATACATTATCTTGATTAATGTGAATTCTACCCATTCCCGTATTTCATTATTAATGTTATCACTGGATTAAGAAACCCTTCAATGGGTTGTCCTGGACACTACTATGGGTTTTGGCCTCCATTGAGAGCCACTCCCCCTACTTTGCAACTAGTAAACCCTACACTGGGCAAGGCATTGACCATCTTGCACAACCATCATAACCACATAATCCATACACCAAACAAGGCATTAATCATCTTTGAATGTTCATCACAATTAAATGAGTTCATGTCAGAATAGGAGACAACATTTTAGGGTTACATATCACAAGGACCATACACACAACTACACCCTTCTTAGCCTCTACAATCCAACTTCCCAATGACACAGAACTTACATCCCACTATAACAAAAGCATGAACATTTAATCCAATAGTCCAGATACATTGGTTACTACAAAGAATTTATCATAACAAAGTTATCAATATAAGATTGTGACTTGGTTATTATCCAATCTCAATTTTAGAATAGACCAATTTCATAATTCTATGCACAGTGTAAGTAGGTAGTAAACATAAAAGACAATTACCTATATGTAATTATTTCACAATAATCTATTCTCACTTAACACAAAGAGCCAACTTTTATTATAACAGAAAATTAAGAAAATCCTATATTCTAAACATGAGATCCTTCTATGACAACTCTTTCTCTCTTTATTCAAAGATAGCATATAAAAAGATAATTCATAATTAATTAAAATCTAATTAAAATTAACTACTTACTATTCTTACCTATACATGACTCTACTCAATTAAAACATCAACTAAGCCTTAATTTGGAACTTAAGTCTCTAGAGTTGTTGTATGTTTTTACCATGGTTTTAATTTCTCTGCAACTGATATATTGTAAATTCTAACTAGAAGAATACATTTCAATTGTCATCTATAAGTAATTTATTCTACGTAAAGAATATAGCCCTTCCATTTATTCCTAACTGAATCTCATGAACATTTAATGAGAAATCAAAATAAACAAAACATTGTTTAAATGGTATAAGAAATGTTATAACTACTTATTCCTAACAAAGTTTATAATTAGACATAATGTAATTTATTTATTTATTTTAAATGTCCCAACTCTCAATGACTTATCTATAAGAAGTAATCAATCCACTGACCAATATATTTATTCATCACTAAAAGCTTGATTTAATTGATAAGTACACCGTTAAAAATCCTTTCATACTTATGTCCTTATGCTTATGATCTCATAATCCCATTTTCATATTCATAATAATTTTTATATTCACTTTCATATTCATATTTATATCCATTTTCATATATGTAAGCAGATTTACCTTATTTCTACACTCCTATTTATTCTCATATTATTATACCTATTCTGTATGCATACTTATACATAATGAATGTATATACATCAATGATAGTAATATATTCCAATTATTATTATGCTAATATAAGCAGTATTCATTTATTTATATTCATATTATTCATCTACAACATTTATATTACCTAACCTATTAATAAAGGAAAGTGCACGTACCTTTTTATGCCGCTTGTCTTGTTGAATCTGCTCACTGGATTCTATTCTCTTTCGCCTATTCTTTTATATTTATATATTATAGTATTTGTTATAATATTAATAATATCTCTATATTATATTATTATATATGCTATTAATATTATTGTATATATATATATATATTTATTTATTTTTACTTGAATAATTCCTCCCTATATGTATTTATGATATCTTTCCTACTTGTGACTCAGAAATATATATATATATATATATATATATATATATATATATATAATGCAAATTTAAATATACAAATATAATGCGGATTTAATTATATTTATTTATAATGCTGATATTCCTTTTTTATTTATTTCCCATATATTCATAATACTTCCTCTTAAATTAAATGCAAGCTACTGTTATTCCATACTTTCTGACTTTCATATTTAAAGACTTCTGTTTGCTTACTTTAGACTTCTTATTTTCTTATATCCCCAAATCTGATCCCCTTTCCTTCCTTGCTGCTACTATTTATATTATATATGTTCCATTATGCCTCTTACGAAGAATGGTGACTCTTCAAAGAGTCACATACATAATATTAATATCTAATATATATATTATTTAATTAATTCATTCATATTAATAATATATATTATAATAATATTTATATCTATTAATATCTTATGAGTATAATAACAATAATATTTGATATTTATATTCATGTAATATGATAATATATTATATAACTTATTAATATTTATGTGTAATTAAATATATTGTTTAAATCTTCAATTTAAACAAGGCTTTAATATGGGGACATGACAATATAGTACTGGAAATAAATACCAGTTTTACAGTAAATAAAATGTAGTGTTGGAAATAACCTTTATAAAATATAAAATATTGCACCACACTTGTAAATAAAATAGAGTGATGTAAATTTAAAAGATAGTATAAAATATTATTTTATAGCACTATATTAAACCCTAACAAAATATAATTATAAACAACAATGAAAAGATAATAATTTAAATTTTATTGTGTAGAAAACATAAGTAAAAATTGGTGACAAAATCTATAAAATATAATGCACTTACCATTCAATTAACTTCTGTTCTTCGGGTCTAAAATATTGCAGCCACCTCTTAAAAAAAACTCCATGGAAATTTATAATGCACAGTGTTCCCAATAAAGTAATTTCCAAAAAGATTAAAAAGCCCCCAAATTCTCCAGGTCAAAATTCCCCCTCCCCATTTAATAAATAATGAAGGGAGGGAAGTTATTTTTCCCACTCCCGTACAAAATGAATTTACAACTACCCCAACTAACTACCTACTAACCCTTATTAAAAATAAATAAAATATATGCAACCAACATAATTTAAACATATACACAATAAATAATTTTACACAAACGGGTAAAACCATTTACCCACACTCACTCACATATTATAATTAATTATATAACCAACTTTATAATATTCTATTTATTTACTATTTTATTATTATTTCTTAATTATAATATTACACTATAATTTTATTTTATTATCGACTAGGATTATATATATTATTTATCAATCCATTTTAATGCATAAGATAACCAAGGCATATTATCAGACAAATTAAACCAAAAGCCAAAACAATTACCTAACCACTAACCAGGGTCAAAAGGCAAAACTTCAAGCAACATTGACTGGCCACTGATAGTACTTGACAAGGTATCAAACTAGGTACTCATCCTCTTCGAGGATGATGGTTAGGGTGGGGACCAAGTGCTATCTCCGGTCAACTACTTCCATTGGGTGCAAGGCATGCTCAAACCTGCCAATTCAGGTGGAGTCGATGCCCGGTACCTATTCACTCAAACATACAAGTTAGAGCACATGTACATAACAGCCAAAGCACTAAGGAAGGGACTCTAGCATTCATATCTCATACTCGTATGTCACCCATACGTCCAATGGTATGATGCCACCCTTTCCACCTGTCCTAACAACATACTACTGCATCACCTTATCCAAATAAATCTCTGCATAATAACAATATGCATCATGCTCCCAAAAGTATTAACAGAAGCTCTTGTTCCATCCTCATCATCAGGTTCCTTAGCCAAACTACCTGCACATCCAAGGTGAGAATGGAGGGGCGCTACAATAACCCTAAAAAAATAGCCCAACAGATAGGGTTAGCTAATTTGGTAGAGCAGGTTACTAGTCCTGCAACAATAGATTTAACTTACCAGGGTGATATGAACCAGAACAAGGATAATTATCATCCTTGGGAGCCTAAAAAAGCTGAAAATACAATGCATACAGAAGCAGGTAAGGTGACACCTAATCAAAACAAAGATAAAGGCAATATGCCTACAGAGCAGAGATGATCAGGAGATACCTGATAAGGATGCTCATCAGGATCAAAGTATTTCATCACCGTAGGTTGAAGGAGATAATCAAGGAAATAATCTAGGAGTAGAAAAGAAATCTGGTGAGAAAGAATCAAGCTTGGAAGAAGTTAGCACATCTAAGGCTAAGGAAAAGAGCCTGACACATAATGGAGGTCCAGAGAAAGAAATAGAGAATGTGACCAAGGGCGATCTGGGTGATCCCCAAGGTCAAAATACACAGTCTTCCCAAGAAGACCAAGTGCCACATGATGAACAAAATTGGAATGTTCAAGAAACTCTAGAGGAAAGCTTACAAAAGGAGGTACGAGATCAAGATGTGAATACTTCACAAGAGCCTCCTCCTCAGAAAGAAATCCCTCAATCAGAGGTACCTCAACAAGATCCCCCTCATGAGAATGTGCATGAGGAAGAAATCAGAAAAGAAAATTCATCACCGAGGGCAGGGCACAATATAGAGTCCCAAGATACCCAAAATAAAGGTGATCATCAAGAGCCCAGGGGTGATGTTCCTTATGGGTTGCAACAAGAAATAAATCTGCAACACATAGATGAGGTACATGATTTTGATGTTTCTACATTGTTTGTTGGAAGTATGATGAAACCAAGAAGAAAGGCAAGGCTTACATCTGCAATAAGAAGAGACCCTACTACAGGTAGGAGAATAGCTCAAATAGCCTTACAATTGGTTGAGAAGGAGAAAGGAAAAATAGGCCTTGAGGAATTTTAGATAACTGATTTTGATCTAGGTTTTGCAAATGAGGACCAGGAGGGGCAATAGGGTAAAGATATTGATTCTTTGACACAAAGGGTGAAAAGAGAAAAGGAAAAGAATAAGAAACATAAAGAGCACATTGCTCAATTGCATTCTTTTATTACAGGATTAGTTGATCCTAAGCATACACCTATTAGTACTGCCACTCCATTAACCATTATATCCCAAGAAGAAGTTACTAAATTAGATTTGATGAAGCATAAGGCACAATTAATGTACAAGTGGTTCATGTCTTCTATTTTTGAAGTTGAAGATGTGGTGAAGACCTCCCTGGAAAGGTGGAATTCTCTTAGCACTTTGAAAAGAAAGGTGTATGAACTACAGAATGAAGTAGGCATGAGATCTTTCAAACTAGAGAATCACCTAGATACTTTGGGAGAGATGAAAAAAATTGATATACAGATACTTATGACTAACAACATACTAGATAATAACACTTCCCAACTGCTTAGTATTTGGTATGAAGACACTGGATTTGAGTGTGATATTTTGAAGAGATGCAGTGGCAAACTCAGAGACATAAGTGTCAAATTGCATAATCTTATGTCAAAAGAGGCAGAAACCCTAGAGGCTCTAGAAGGAAAGGTGGAAGGGAAGATAGAAAACCAGGATACCGATTTTGTTAGAAATGAAAGCAACACTACTTCAATGGAAATTTGATTCGAATAAATTTTAGCAATCTTTTAAGTGTGCATTAACAATGGAGATTGTAACAAAACATAAACCCATAATACAAAAATATACCAGAAGTAGAATGCAACACATAACACAAGTGTTTAATGTGGAGAAAACCCTTTCGGGTAAAAAACTTCACAAGAAAAGAGGTCAAGTTGTATTATCTTCACAAAAGGAGATTACAAATACATTCACTTCCTCTGTCCTCCAACCTTCACTCCAGCAGAACCTGGGTACTTGTAAACTGTTATATGACCCTCATCTACTATGCTATGGTTTTTATAGAATTTACACAACCTCAAGACATTAAATGACTTCTTATAAGCCCATAACACTTGTCAAGAGTCAACAACACAACCTTGGGCGTCCATGGCCAAGAATAGGCTCTTACGGGGTCATAAAAGCTGTCATACATGCATCCTACACTTAGGAAAATGTGCCCATGCAAGCTTGAATGCCTTGGGGCTAAAAATAGCCACTTACAACATCTTATGATGCCTCATATGCTATTATTAGTGTCATAGATTCTTATGACAACTTATAGAATCTCTTACACCTTCTTACAACATCTATGACGTGCATCATAACACTAAAAATAGATTATTCCTCCACATGTACACCCCACTTTGACCAATTACCATTTACCATAGTAAATGACATCCTGTAACTACCGCCAGTAACTCTAGGACTTACCGTGTAGTAACTCCGTAATTACTGTGGATAGTAAATAATTTTTACCACTGTTGGTGAAACTTGTACATCCCTTATGGGTAATTACAAATAATAAATGGAATAATACAATAATGGGATTTACAAGGTTAATGGCACATTATCCCAACATTCTCCCACTTGACATTATACATTATAAATCAACCCAAAGGAAATCAAATGAAAAATAATTAGGCACTAGAAACAAGGCCCATGGCCTCTCTGCACCATACAAACTTATCTGTGCTCACATGCTTAGTCAATGAATCTACAACATTCTCTTGAGTGTCTATCTTCTTCAGCTCAATCTCTACATTTGCAACCAACTCTCGAACAAAGTGATACTAAACATTGACATGCTTAGTCCAAGCATGATACACGGGATTCTTGGCCAAACAGATAGCACTCTAGCTATCACAACCAATCTAAATGTTCCTGCAATCAAAACCAATACATGTACATAGTTTCCTCAACCAAAATGCCTCCTTAGAGACATGAGTAGCAGCCATATACTTTGCTTCTATAGTGGACAAAGCAACTGTGGGCTGCCTCTTACTCATCCAACTCACTGCACCTCCAAACAGAGTAAACACATAGCCACTTGTGGACCTTCGACTATCCAAGTCACCTGCCGAATCTGCATCAACAAAACCCTATATGTCCAAAGATTTATCAGCACTATCAGTACCAGAATAAACCAAACAATGATCAGGAGTACCCACAAGATATTTAAACACCATCTTCACATAGTTCCAATGCTGTCTACCAGGGTTAGACATAAATCTGCTCAAAACTCCCACTGCTTGGGCAATATCTGGTCTAGTGCAAACCATTGCATACATCAAACTCCCTACAACACTAGCATATGGCACATTAGACATATCCTCAAGATCATCCTCAATCTTTGGACACATCTCTAATGAAAGATTAGTACCAATGGGTAAAGGAACTCTAACTGGATTACAATCCTGTAAACTAAACCTCTACAAAATAGTATTCACATACTTACTTTGTGACAACCAAAGCTTTTTGTTAACTCTGTCCCTCCTAATCTCCATTCCCAAAATATACCTTACAGCACCATGATCCTTCATCTCAAATGCACCTAAAATTTGGGCTTTAAGCTCACTGACCATACCCTTAGTATTGTTGAAAAACATGTCATCAACATACAATGCAATAAACAGTATAGAATCATCAACACAATGAATGCAAACACAATGATCCTCCTCGCTTCTAACAAAACCCAATTTCAAAACAAATGAATCAAACTTTTGATACCACATTATGGGGGACTGTTTTAGACCATAAAGAGACCTCTTTAACCTGCAAACCCAATGTTCTTTTCCTTTTACCTCAAAACCTGTAGGCTGTTGCATATAAATTTCTTCTTCAAGATCTCCATGCAAGAATGTAGTCTTAACATCCATTTTCTCAATCTCCCAATCATAAGCTACAGCAATGGATAATAGAAATCTAATAGAAGTTAATTTAGTAACAAGAGAGAATATCTCACCAAAATCAACTCCCTCTCTCTGGGAGTAGCCCTTGGCTACCAGTCTAGCCTTGTACTTTCCAATGACCCGTCTGCTCCAAACTTCTTCTTGAAGACCCACTTACATCCTATGGCCTTTCTTCCTTTGGAAAAATGAACAAGATCCCAGGTGTTATTAGAGTCCACAGCCATCATCTCCTCCTGCATGACTAGCTACTAAGACTCACTATCATCTGTAGAAATAACTTCCCTGTAGGATCTAGGTTCATTGTTAGTACTCAATAAAGCATATACACAACAGAAACCTGGTGGGCTATACCTGTCAATTGGATTCCATTGTCATGTGGATCTCCTCAAGGGTGGAGTCAGAGACTCTACTTGTTCTTCTGCATGATCATCTATACCAACTTCTTCTGTCACAATAGATTCATCTTCATCAGAACTACTTGAATCTTTTTCTTCTTCTTCACCCCCTAATCCATCATTCTATTCTTCCTGAGGTGCATCTTGCTGCTCTAACTCAAAGTGCACTCTCTTTACCTTTTCAACTTTTTCTTTTGGCTGCTCAGGTTCAGAAATAGCTCTAAGTTCCCTGAAAATTATATCTCTAGAAAAGATAATCTTGTGGGTTAGTGGATTCCAAAGCTTATAACCTTTCACATTATCACCATATCCAATGAATATACACTTTTCAGCCTTTGGATCCAACTTAGATCACTTTTCCTTAGGCACATGAACAAAAGCCTCACAACCAAAAACCCTTAAATGTGAAATAAAAGGTTTCTTACTTGTCCACACTTCGTAATGTGTCAAATCAAGAGCCTTACAAGGAGATCTGTTTATCAAGTAGCAAGGAGTACACACAGCCTCTGCTGAAAAGCATTTATCCAACTGTGCATCACTAAGCATACTTCTGGCCCTTTCCATAATTGTTCGGTTCATCCTTTCTGCAACACCATTATGTTGCGGTGTATACGGAGTTGTCTTTTGTTTGATTATACGTACATGCTTGCAAAACTCATCAAATTACTTAGAGCAATATTCCCCTCCATTGTCAGATCTTAATATTTTAATCTTTAAACCTGATTGGTTCTCTACTAAGACTTTGAATTCCTTAAACTTAGTGAAAACTTTAGATTTATGCTTCATAAAATAAATCCATGTAAATATGGATACGTCATCAATGAAGGTTACAAAATAACGAGATTTTCCAATAGATTCATTATCCACAGGTCCAAACACATCCATATGAATAATTTCTAACTTCTCTTTTAATCTATTGCTTCCTGAAGGAAATGATTTTCTATTTTGTTTACCAAACACACAATGCTCACAGAAATCAAAGTGCTCATCAGAATAAGAGAAACCGTCCAACAAATCTTTATTCTTAATAGTTTTTAATACATTATTGCTTGTGTGGCCCAATCAATGGTGCCACAACATACATGTATTTTTAGTAGTGGCCTTAGATACATAGGAGGTATTACAAACTATAATGGCTTCAAGCTTAAACAATTTCTCAAATCTCTTCCCTTTCACTACCACCAAGTTCCCTCTCACCAGTCTGTAGCCATGCTTGTCAAATGTCACATGCATTCCCAAATCATTCAACTTCGAAACTAAAATCAGATTTCTAGCTAATCCAGGAACATGCAAAACACCAAGGAGGGTTTTAATCCTCCCATCACTGAAATACAACAATACCTTTCCTTTCCTGACAATTAGATATGTAGAGTTGTCACCAAGGTAGATATTAGCTGCATCATATTCTTCATATGAGGAGAACCATTCCTTATGCGGGGTCATATGAAATGAGCATCCTGAGTCAATCAACCAGTGATCATTAGAGGAATTATTAACCTACATTTGAGGACTTATTAGAAGCAGTCTCCCACTATTTCTTGGGATTTCTACACTCCTTCTTCACATGTCCCCTTTTACCATAGTTCCAACACTTAACTTTGTTCTTTTTACCAGGAGTCTTAGACAAGCCCTTGGACTTGTCCTTAGCCCCTTTTTGATCTCCCTTAGGTCCTCTTTCCTTAGACCTTCCCCTGACACTGAGAGCATCCCCTGAACTATCTGAACTCTTCTTCCTCAATTCCTGTGACAGTAGCACTGAAACAAGAGCATCTAAGTTCGGATCCACGAGGTTAGTAGTGATAGCAAGGATAACGTTCTCCCAAGACTTAGCTAGAGAACAAAGAAGCAAGATACATTTGTCTTCCTCACTAACCTCAACATCTACTAAATCAAGCTAACTCACTAACAAATTAAAAGAATTTAAATGCTCTGCAACTGATTCACCTTCTCACATTTTCATGGAAAACAATTTTCTTTTTAAATAAAGTTTATTTACCATACTCTTGGCTTAATAAATCTCACCCAACTATTTCCACAACCTGTATGCAGTCTCTTCCTTTGCGACATTCAACAGGACAGAGTCTAAAAGACACAACCAAATGGTTCCCTGTGCCTTCTTATCTAGTCTATCCCACTCATCTTGAGAGACATCATCAGGTTTCTTCTCTTTTTGGATGACCAACCATTGGTTTCTTTCTTCCAACAAATCTTCCATTTTTAGCTTTCACAACTCATACCTCGTTCCGTTGAACTTCTCAATGTCCAATCGAGAGGTTGATATAATGGGGGATGCAACCATAATAACAACACAAGATCTACAAAATAAACACAACCAAATCTCCCACTGTAGCTACAGCTTCCACACTACCACCCAAGAGTCAAATCTGGCTAGGCTCTGATACCAAATGTTAGAAATGAAAACAACACTACTTCAATGGAAATCTTATTCGAATAAATTTCAGCAATCTTTTAAGTGTGCATTAACAATGGAGATTGTAACAAAACATAAACCCATAATACAAAAATATACCAGAAGAAGAATGAAGCACATAACACAAGTGTTTAACGTGGAGAAAACCCTTTCGGGTAAAACGCTCCACCAAGAAAAGAGGTCAAGTTGTATTATCTTCACAAAAGGAGATTACAAATACATTCACTTCCTCTGTCCTCCAACCTTCACTTCGGCAGAACCTGGGTACCTGTAAACTGTTATATGCCCCTCATCTACTATGCTATGGTTTTTATAGAATTTACACAACCTCAAGACATTAAATGGCTTCTTACAAGCCCATAACACTTGTCAAGAGTCAACAACATAACATTGGGCATCCATGGCCAAGAATAGGCTCTTACGGGATCATAAAAGATGTCATACATGCATCCTACACTTGGGAAAATGTGCCTATGCAAGCTTGAATGCCTTGGGGCTAAAAATAACCACTTATAGCATTTTATGACACGTCATATGCTATTATTAGTGTCATAGATTCTAATGACAACTTATAGTTGTCATAGAATCTCTTACACCTTCTTACAACATCTATGACGTGCGTCATAACACTAAAAAATAGATTATTCCTCCACATGTGCACCCCACTTTGACCAATTACCAATTACCATAGTAAATGACATCCCGTAACTACCAC
This sequence comes from Cunninghamia lanceolata, assembly GCA_027924645.1. Classification (NCBI taxonomy): domain Eukaryota; kingdom Viridiplantae; phylum Streptophyta; class Pinopsida; order Cupressales; family Cupressaceae; genus Cunninghamia; species Cunninghamia lanceolata. Next base: position 14,034,268 of record BSBN01000194.1, on the reverse strand, counting down.
CGGTAACTCCGGGACTTACCGTGCAGTAACTCCATAATTACCGTGGATAGTAAATAATTTTTACCACTGCCGGTGAAAATTGTACATACCTTACGGGTAATTACAAATAATAAATGGAATAATACAATAATGGGATTTACAAGGTTAATGGCACCTTATCCCAACAGATTTTGCTGTTCAGGCTTTTCATGATAATTTTAAGCAAGCTGCAGAGGATCCCCTGCACCAATTGATAGAAGAGGTAATAAACAAAGTCATGAGAATGAAGGTCAAGGTGGAAACATTCAATGAAACATTGAACAATAGGAAGAGTAAAATGGATGCCCTTCAAGAAAATTTTTATTCCCACAGGCATGTAGTAGTAAAGGCCAAGGTACAGGATAAAGGTGAAATTGATAGAATAGTGCAGTCATATGAATCCATTAGTGCAACCATAAAGGTACACATAGGGGATGATCTGCATTAGAGTGACAATGATAATGAAGATGATGATGACATGGAAAATGATGGAGAAGAGGAAAGTGAAGAAGAAGGAGATGAAGAGTAAGTAAAGATGCATGATAATAGAATCATATGCATAATCCATTTACAAGCAAATGAGTTTTGCTAGATAGTTGCTAGCTAGCAACTTTTGCCACATATGCAGATATTGACTAAGTCAATGAAAGATGTTGACCGTTGATCTGAATAGATAAATCTTGACCATTGGTCATTTGTAACTGCCTCCTCTCCTTATTCTATAAAAGGGGATGGAGTGCACTCTTTAAAGCATTAGAAACTTAATTGAAATTGGATTGCTGAGCATTCAAGACTGATTTCAAGGCTTTTGTGAATGTACATGTCTCTTGAGTACTTAATGAAAGAGAAGCTATTTTGATTACAAATAATTGTAAATCTTGAGTAATCAGTGGATGGAATCTAGATATATGCATTGTTTAGCTACGTCCCTTGGAGTGCTTGTCAGTTTTCATGTGTTGTTTTCATTCCTTGTTCCTTTGAAGTTAGCATCAACCATACCTAGCTGTGGAACAACCTGGTGAAATTATGGTTTGATTCCTTCTCTTCATGACTGTATTTGGAATGTATGTGACTCAATAGCTAAAGGTTCACCAAATTTAAAAGTATTTCTTTTAATTTTCTTAAATTTCATTACAAATCACCTTCATAATTGTAAATAACATACAATCTAAAGAAAATAAACATGAAATATGCCTATAACTCATAAATAATTGAATACACAGAGCATATTTTGAGTGAAAGCATGTAAAAATAACAAATAGCATGCAAATACAGATGTACATCAATGATATACATGCAAATATCTGCTTATAGACACATTATTTGAATAAATACATAGTGGAGAAGCATAAAACAAGTTCATGACAGTAAATGCTCAGAAGAATTGATCAAACTTATAAATATAATCATTATCTGTGGAGCATAGTAGAAATAACCTTGTTTGTAAAGTAAATTTACAGGAAACAGATGTAGAACCAGATATACAGGCAACGATTCACCATACATATAGTGTAAGACCCCTTGAAATGGAAAAGAACATGTCACATCAACCTATGAGTAATGTCAGACGATCATGACTTGATCAATGGAGACTTGGAGTCATCAATTTGTTCCAAATTGATCGTACTTTTCAAGATAATAAAGGTTTGTTGTGCAAATTTTTAATCATGTTGTTATGACTAACAATCATCATCAACAATCCCAGTCATAATAAATTATTTATCCATGCCAACAACTAGTTTACATGTCCAATTATAGAATTAGAAGGAAGAGAAAGTTGAGCAGGTTGGATAGATTCTATTTATCTCATAGTATCCAAATGGAGAATACAACTTTTGGAACATGTCTTTAGGTTGACTATTCTACTACATTATCTGATCATTTTCCAATCATTTGCTTAATTTCATTTTCTCAAAATTCCACCCCTTCTTCTCAACTCACCTATAAACTCAATACTTCCCATTTAAAAACTCCTAAGCATGTTTCTGTATTAGTGGGAGTTTGGAATTCCATCCTTAAACCTCAAAAAAAAGATTTGTGGGCTGAGTGGCGGTGCTCTACACTTCCCCGGTATATTAATTTCCTATGATCCTTCGATAGGAGAATGACGTGGTGACGTAAACATAGAGAAAAATCCCTTCAAGAAAAAATGGAACATGTAAGGAAACAACTAACTATTGATCCTAATAACATGAGGATCCATGCCTCTATTGTTATAACTAAATCACAACTATGAAAACTAGACCATTAAAAAGGGCAAGGTGCTAAAATAAGAGCTAGACTACAATGGATTAAGGAAGGTAGTAGAGGATCCAAATTTTTCTTTAGTTATCTTAATTATAAGCATAAGAAAGAGAGAATTTATCCCATAATGGATGAGCATGGATCTTTACACACATATTCTACTAAAATAATTATGTTATTTTGAGATTTTTATGAGAAGTTGTTTAAAGAAGAAAATAATTCGATGGATGCTCAAAAAGCTTTGGAAGAAATTGTCAAACTATATTCCTAAAAAAGTTGATCCTAGTTACAACTAGTTTTTGGTAATAAAAGCCTAGGTTTTGATGGATTTCTAGCTAAATTTTATTAAATTATGTGGAATCATATCAAATATGTCTTCTATCTTCTTTACTTGGAACCTCTTTAGAAGGGTTTCTGTAATGAAATAACTTGCACAATCCCTGAATATAATAGTAATATGCTGAAAATACTTGATAATAATATGCCACTTCAAGAGGGCAACCTCCTAATCCACTTCGAGGGGGATACCTCCAATAGTCTTCAATGAGAACACAGTACTCAATATGATATGAAATGAGACTTACTACCTCCTATATATACCTATTTATGCCTAGGATATCACCCAGGCCGACTTAGATAGCCCTATAGAAGCCTTAGGCTGACCTAAACAACTAAATAACAATATAATAATGATAATCTGACTTAATTAGGAGTTAAGATAGCCACAAGCTGACTATTCATAAGCCTACGTACACCAATATTAAGGGCGTAGCATGCCCCCCCTCTTCAAAGAAGCATTGTCCTCAAATCTAACCAAGTGTGGATTCTTTTGAATGAACTCCTCATCCTCCCATGTGGCCTCTTCAACTAGTAAATTCTTCCATTGGATGAGATACTGAGTGAGGGTTCTATTCCTCAGCTTCTTCGTGCATGTTTGAAGAATGCACTCTGGTTCCAAAATTATTCTTCCTTCTTCATTGAGCTCTGGTAGTATTGTTTGAGAAGGAATATTCTGCCCAATTACCTTCTTCAAACAAGAAACATGAAAAATTGGATGTATCTTTGTTGTTGGTGGAAACTCTAGCTTGTAGGCAACACTACCAATCTTTTGCATGATTTGGTATGGCCCATAATATCTTGAAGACAACTTATTATTCTTTTTTTGTTGCTTCACTGAGATTTGTTTATAAGGCTGCAATCTCAAGAAGACCCAATCCCCAACTTCAAAATTTCTTTCACTATGATGTTGGTCCACCTGTTGTTTCATTCGATTTTGTGCCATAGCTAAATTCTCCTTGAGTCTTGAAAGTACCTATTGTTGATGAAGCAAGTGGTCCTCGATTGCCTGAACTCTTGGTGACACCTTTAATGATGATGTGATAGAAGGAGGATGATATCCATAAAGTTCCAAAAATGGAGAGATTTTTGATGATCTATGAAAAGAAGTGTTATACCACCATTCTGCAAGTGTTAGCCAATCTACCCATTGAGATTGTTTCTCTGAAGTGAAACAACGTAGATATCCTTCCAAACATTTATTAACAACCTCAGTTTGCCCATCTGATTGAGGATGGTATGAAGAACTATGAGCCAATTGAGTACCCAAACATGAGAATAAATCTTTCCAAAAGTGACTAGTAAAGATAGGATCACGATCATTGACAATAACCTTAGGTGTACAATGTAGCTTTTGGATATTCTCCAAGAAAACTTTTGCCACTGCACTTGCTGTAAAAGGATGTGATAATGCAGTGAAATGTGCATATTTAGTGAGGCGATCAACTACTACCATGATGACATTATGACCTTTAGATTTGGGAAGCCCTGTGATGAAGTCCATGGATACCTCTTCCCAACGCTAGCTAGGAATAGATAAGGGCTGCAAGAGACTTGGTGTCTTAATTGTCTCCCCCTTATTTCTTTGACAAACCAAACATTCAGCCACAAATTTTTGAACATAACCTTTTAGCCCTTCCAAAAAAAAATCTTGCTTGACCCGATGATATGTCTTCAAAAATCCTAAATGACCACCAACTGGGGACTCATGTAGCTCTGTGAGAATCTTTTGTTTAAGAGTGGAATTCTTATAGAGATACAAGTGCTCTTTATACCAAAGAATATCTCCCTTCAAACAAAACTTATCTAAACTACTAGGATCACATTTTAATTGTTGGATGAGATTACTTGTTGCAACATCATTTTGCCACTCTGCTTTGGCTTCTTCCACCCAATTTGCTTGTAATATTGAGAGGGCACACAATAAGGCTTCATCTTTCTCATCCTTCCTAGAAAGTGCATTAGCCACAATATTTTCCTTCCCTTTCTTATATACAATCTCAAAGTCATATCCCAACATCTTAGTGACCCATTTTTGTTGCTCTTCAGAGGATAGTCTTTGTTCCAAAAAATATTTTAGGCTATCATGATCTGTCTTAACCTTGAAGTGTCGACCCATTAAATAAGGCCTCCATTGTTTAACTACGTGAAGGATTGCTAGCATTTCCTTCTCATAAATAGGTTTGAACTAATTTTTACCCTTTAATTGATGACTCTCAAAAGCAATTGGTCGACCGTCTTGCATGAGAACTGCTCCTATCCCATTTCTAGAAGCATCACATTCCACAACGAATTCCTTGGTGAAATTTGGAGTGGCAAGCACTGGAGTTGTACACATAGCCTCCTTCAATTGCTCAAATGCTACATTAGCGAACTCATTCCAATGAAAAGAATCCTTCTTCAAGAGAGTGGTGAGGGGTGCTTCTATACGACCATAATTCTTCACAAATCTTCTATAGTACCCTGTCAATCCCAAGAAACCCCTCAGTTTCTTAATGGTTTTTGGAATAGGCCATTCCATGATAGCCTTAATTTTGTTAGGGTCCACCTTTACTCCTTCATGTGAAACTATGTGTCCCAAATACTCCACCTCCTTAAGACCAAAAACACACTTGGATGGCTTAGCATAGAGTTGATGATCTTAGAGTAATTGTAATGTTTGATCTACATGCTACAAATGTTCTTCCCAAGTCTTGCTATAAATCAATATATCATCAAAGAACACTAACACAAACTTTCTCAAGAACTTCTTAAAAATGGAATTCATCAAACTTTGGAATGTAGATGGTGCATTGGTAAGACCGAATGGCATCGCCAAAAATTCATAATGACCCTCATGAGTTCGAAATGCTGTCTTACAAATATCTTCCTCCTTAATCTGAATTTGGTGATAACCAGATCTAAGATCTAACTTGGTAAAATACATAGCTCCATTCAATTCATCTAGAAAATCATCAATGACTAGAATAGGAAACTTATCTTTAATGGTGTACATGTTGAGCACTCTATAATTTGGACACATGCGCCAAGTTTCATCCTTCTTATGCACCATCACCATAGGCGAGGAGTAAGCACTTTGGCTATGCCTGATAATTCCTGCCTCTAGCATCTCCTCAACATTTTTTTCTATCTCACTTTTTTGTATGTGTGGGTACCTATAAGGCTTGATGTTTGGTGGTTGGCTCCCTGGAACTAGTTGTATGGCATGGTCATGATCCCTCTTAGGAGGAAGTCTTGTAGGCATATCTCCAAGAACCATTGAGTGATGATCAATTATTGCTTGTAAATCTGGATGAGTAGGAGCATTAGATTGAGAGACTTCTAATGAACATAAATGGGCCACAAATCCATCCGCTCCTTTCTTAAGCAACTTTTGCATTTGATGAGAGCTTACCATCTGTGGGGATTTTGCCTTCAACCCCCTTAGCTCCACTACCTTTCCTTCTGATTGAAATCTCATGAATAGTTCTTGGAAGTTCATCTCAATTGTTCCCAATGTAGTAAGCCATTGTACTCCCAAAACAATATCTGCTGCACCCATGGATATCGCATACATTGGGGTATCGAGTTGATAATCTCCCATGGATAATTTAATGCTATGACACTTCCCCAAACAACTAACTGTACCCCCATCTGCAATCAAAACCTGAAACTCTGGGGTTGGATATATAAAATAATTTAGACGAGTTGCCAACTTTTTGTTGATGAAATTATGAGTACTACCTGAGTCGATCAACACCGTTACTTTCTGCTTCTTTAAGAAACCCACTACCTTGAGAGTTTGTGGTGCACTGAAACCTGAGAGTACATGACAAGAAATGATTGGTTGAGAATCATGTGATTCCTCACTTGACTCCCTATCCTCCTCTAATATGGGTTCCCCCTCTTCTTCCTCACTTGGACCTTCAATATAGAACAATTTCTTTTCACTACATTTATGTCCTTGATTGTATTTGCTATCATAATTGAAACACAACCCTTTTGCTCTTTTCTCCTCAATTTGTTGTGGAGTCAACCTAGTAGGTTGAGGAAGAGAAGGTGTTGAATATCCTTTCTCTCTTGTCATATTAGCCCCTTGCTTTCTAGGAATCAAATACTTCTCCTCTACCCTGCATGCCAAGATAAAAGACTCATTTACTGAGCTAGGACTAAACATGCGTACCTCATGTTGAATTTGATCCTTGAGACCACCCAAGAATAAATCATTCAAGTTCTCTGTAATTGTATCCACTCTTAAGGATAGATTTTGGAATTTTTGAATATAATCCTTAACTGATCCCGTTTGTTGAAGTTTAGCAAGTTGGCTGAAGAAGTTGTCTATCACACTATTGCTATAGTGTGCTTGGAGTTCTTCTGTAAAAGTTGACCATGAGATGGTGAGACCCTTTTTCCTCTGATGAGTACAAATCCAATGATACCAAATGAATTGATATGGTTCTAGATATAGGGAAGCCATCGTGACCTTTTGTCCATATGGGATTTGATGTACTTAAAAAAAATTCTCCATTTGGTTTATCCATGTTAGAGGATCCTTACCATCGAACTTGCGCATATCCACCTTTGGAAAAAAATTCCTAGATCCCATAGGAGTATTAAAATTTGTGTCATTATTAGCCGACTTGAAGGTTTCACCTTGGTTGCTTGAGAACTCCTTTCTTGGTTCATTCATATAGGTGCTTAACATGCTTCGTATATCTGATATATCTCCTCTTAGGTCACACATATCTCTCTTAACCTCTTCCTTGAACTTAGTTATTTCCTCATTGGGATTACTATCCTCTATTGTTTCCTCATCCTTATCAGAGGATTTCCCCGATGTTGCAGCATTCTTTTTGCCTCTTGTTGCAGGCCTCGTCATGATGGAAACTAATATTTTTGAAATAAATCACACAAATGAAATGTAAATTCTCTAAAAATTTTACTGTAACTTACTAGGGCCAAGATACCACTTACCCAAAAAAAATCCAAAAAATTAGCAAATTTGTTGCCTTGAGAGCGAATTTGGTGGAAAACCTAATTTTGCAATAACTCACTTATTTTTGCTTCAATTTCTCCAAGAATTGGAATGTAGACTCGTCTATTATGTATGCAAAAACCCAATACAAATTATACTACAATTCAGTAGGATGTGAGAGATATGTAGATCTCAAATAAATTGTGTAGAAATCGTAATTCTGCAATAATTTACTCAAATATGCTCCAATTCCTCTGAAATCTAGACTGTATCTTTTTTAATATGTTCTTCAAAAACCCTTTAAAAATATTTAAAAAATTTGCTAAAATCTAAAAGTTATACTCTTCCCAAAATCACCTCCAATGTTGAGAAAAAATCTTGCCTCTACGGTGCCAAGATCATGCTCTGATACCACTTGTAATGAAATAACTTGCACAATATCTGATTATAATAGTAATATGCTGAAAATACTTGATAATAATATGCCACTTCAAGGGGGCAACCTCCTAATCCACTTCGAGGGGGATACCTCCAATAGTCTTCAATGAGAGAACACAATACTCAATATGATATGAAATGAGACTCACTACCTCCTATATATACCTATTTATGCCTAGGATATCACCCAAGCCGACTTAGATAGCCCTAGAGAAGCCTTAGGCCGACCTAAATAACTAAATAAAAATATAATAATGATAATATGACTTAATTAAGAGTTAAGATAGCCACAAGCTGACTATTCATAACCCTATGTACACCAATATTAAGGGCGTAGCAGTTTCTTAGGCCCAAGCATCAACAAAGGTTTAATCAAACTTATACCAAGGGAAAAATGAAAAATACTATTTTTGGTTTGTGACCTATTACCTTAGTCAATACTTCATATAAAATCATTTCAAAGGTGTTGGCTATTAGAATCAAACCCATTGTGCAAAGTATTATGAGAGCTGAGTAAACTAGGTTTCTAACAGGTAGATATACCCTTGATAATTTAATGTTGTCTTGGAAAACTATTGAATGGGCTCAACAATCAAGTCATAAAGCCCATGATAAGATATTGGAGTTTCATGCTTAAATATTTCAATGGTTGGGTTTTGGGCCTAAAATCTAGGATCATGTTTAAATATTGTTCAAAGATGCCAACACTCACCTGGTTATTAATAGTTTTATGTCAGAATCATTTTATTTACAACACTCCATGATAAGTCAAATACATGACATCTATTTCATGCTATTTCCTATTCTGAAAGACTTTAACAAAACATTATGCCATATATTTACATATTATTATAATTATGTTTGTCTTTTGGATGGATTATGCACATGTTTTGTTTTCATTTCCTTTGATTAAATCTCTTAACTTATTTACTTGAATTACATTTTCAAAATGCATATCTTATGAATTATGGTACAAGTGGTTTGTGTTTGCATAAGGATTATGCTAGTAAGACTTCTAGTGGTCTCTGGATCCCTCCGGAGCCCCCTTCTTCTATGAAGAACCTGAACTCTAGATGGCTCTAGATGTTGTTACCCTCTAATAGAGTCATCCTCCCCTTGATTCGATGACTGTTATTGGCCGATCCTAAGGCTACCCAAAAGGTCCAGCAATGCAAACATGACCCATGCCCCAATTAAAGTAGCTGTTATATCTAAATCTCCATGTCATTCCATTTTAGTGACTAACTAAAGTAGCTACTAAATTGGCGTCAATTCTAACTAAAGTCACTACCACCCAATGCCACACCATTTCAGGAAATTGGTCAAGTTCACCAAATAGCCAAGTCGATGCAAATCGTTGATCTTCAGTAAACTACAAAGGAATCATCAATGTAATAAATTAGCAACTGGTTTCAAGTTCAGTTCATTGTAGCTAGAATCGTTGTTAGTTATTTCCTTTCAATAAAGATTGAATGTATAAATAGGAGCAGATGATCTCTCTAAGTTAGTTCCAGTTTTTCTTAGATAGTTGTTTGCCAGATTGTGTTTTTAGCAGGAGGAAAACTCATTGTTTTCATACATGTACTTTCATCCATCCTTTGAACTATGATTTAATGCAAATGAAGGGGGAATTCTTTTGAAAGATTTAGTTGAGCAAAGAGGATCATCTCCAGCTGGGAAAGGAGGGCCCACTTCCCCATTTTGGAGATCTCTCAGCATTTTCATGTTTGTTCAGTTCTGGTATATCTTCTGTTTAGTTAGCTTTGTACTTGTGGTCATGTGATGTGTGTTTCACTTCTATGTAATTGTGAGCTAAGTTATTCCCTACATGATTGTTTTATAAGTTCTAAAATAGATTTGTTATTCTGTAACACCATCATATTTAGAGTGTTTCATTGCAGTAGCTTAACAAGTAAAGGTAATTTATTTTCATTTACTTTTCCAGCAAGTGTGGCTACTTTCCAGCAATATAGAATAGTTTCTTTCATTGCAAGTGTGTTTATTTTCTAGCAAGCTAGAATAGTTTCTTTTACTGCAAGTGTGTTTATCTTCTAGCAAGATAAAATAGTTTCTTTCATTGCATGTGTGTTTAATTCCAAAGAAAATAGATAGATTTTCATTTTTGTATGACCTTTTATTTTATTAAGATCGACAAACCACGTTCTATCCACGAACCATTCAACCAAATCCCCCCATACCAAAGAGTCTTATTGTAGATCACTCCAAACACTTTCAGATTGATAAAATTAAATGATGATGTATTAACAAACCTACTTCGACCCTCATGATTTTTGGCGCCGTTGCTGGGGAAAAGATCTACAAATCATTGTAGATTTAAGGTGTTGATAAGACTTTCGATCCATTAGTTTATGAGAAGACCTAGGGATGCCTTAGGTTGATTCATCAAGCAATCCATAGATAATACATCTCTGGAAGCTAATTTAGAAGAACCTCCAGATCATTTGATCAATCAAGGATCACCTATACTATCAGTCTCCCAATTCATTTGCTACATCTTCAACAATGGGTGACAATGGTGGTAAACATGAGGAACCAGCTAATAATAAAACATTCTCTTATCTAATCTCCATCATTCCTAAGAGAAATGAACCTTCTATGAAAAATATATCTTCTGCATTTCTACCCACCTTTAGGGAAAAAACTTCAGAAGATCCAGACCAATTCCTATTTGAATTCAAGGTCCTTTTCCAAACTTATGATTACACCACAGATAATCAGAAATTAAAACTATTTCCTTCCACTCTTAAAGAATCAACATTATGATGGTTCATGGGTTTGACTATAGACTCTATCACTACCTGGGATGAAATGGAAACTATTTTTCTTGACAAATATCATGATTACTGTAAAGTTAGGGATTGAAAAGATGAACTCTTCTGCATGAAACAAATGAAAGATGAAAATTTGGAGGATTATGTGGATAGATTTTTATTTGTCCATAGGAGGTGTGGAAACAATCTAGATGAGGAATTAAGTAAGATTATCTTTCTAAGAGGAATTGATGATGAGATCAAAGAAGCTTTATATCTAATGGGTAAGGGAGACATTAATAAACAAACTTTTGTAGAAATTGTAGAAATCTGCAGAAACTATTCTCACACTAGAGCAGGTTAAAGAATACTGAAAAGGGGTAGTACAAATGATGTTACATAAGTAATGGACAAACTAGAAAACCTCAAAACTAACATCCTACTTCATTTGAATACCACTTTGGATGGCATGCAAGCTAGTAAAAAGAACACTAAACCCTTAGCTATTTACTACCCTCGTTGTAGAGAAAAACATCCACTTAGGGAATATCCCTTAAATCAAACTAAGTTGTGCAAGATATGTGAGAAAAATCACACTACAAATGAGTGTGGCCTGCTTCCTAAAATTAAAAATAGATTGAAAAAGGTTCTGATAGATGAGGAAGAGCTAAACTTTATCACTTAGAAACAACCTAATTATGGATTTAATCAGTTTCAAAACTAATATGCTCTAAGAGGACCATCGAGTTGGGGTACAAACTCTTATAATGGACCTTGGGGATGCCCAATGCAAATGCCAATACAAATGCCAATGCAAATTCCAATGCAAATGTTGATGCAATGGGGACCAGCATGGCCTCAACCAGATTGGACAAATCAATCATGGACCAACCCTCAATGGTCAAATCAGAAACAATATCAACAACAGTGGGCACCCCAATATAACCAGAGGAGATTTGGAAACCAACCCCAAGATTTACTCCTTGGACCCTCACAACCTACAAATTCAAACTCCAATGAATAGGTGAACCAACCATCGATGCCTGCTCAAGTAGTCCTGAATCCCAAGAATAATAGGCCACAACAATAGGTGTACAATGCTGACCCAAATACAACCACCTTGAATGTAGTTGAGATTAATGACATCCAACTTCAATTGAGAAACATTCCTATAACCATTCCTATTGAGGAAGTCATCGAAGAAGAAGAAGTAATCCCCAAAGTTGATATACCATGACCAAACGAGAAATTTGAAGCAAGAGATTTAGAAGAAATTCTGAAGGAGACCTTTGTTCCATTCCTAGAATGATTAAAATAGGCCCCTCCAAAGTTTGGAGAAAACTAGCTCTCACAAAATGACTCCCAATTAATTAAGGAACTCAAAAAAATACACATCGAAGTCCCTTTGTTACAGGTAATAAAAGATATCCCTGAGATAAACTAGACCATTAAGAGTTTGTGTCTGAAACTCCCAGGTAAAAAACAAAAATTGCCCAATACCATTCAAGTAGATGGAAAACTCGTTGATGTCTTATCAGGAAAGTTATTTCCTCAAAAATATGGGGATCTTGGAAGTCCTATCATCACAGTAGACATAAAAGGGGTTTAGATTTCAAATGTTCTGATTGACCTAGAAGCTGCCATTAATGTAATGACATAAAAAACTATGGAAGCATTGACACTAACACATGTTCAACCAACATCAACTGTGTTACAATTCGCTAATCTATCCATCACAAACCAGAAGGAATTTCTAAATGTATCATTGTAACTATTGATACCTGGGATTACTCAGTTGATTTCCTCATCCTTTAGACCAGAAAGAAACAATCAGGGTACCCAATAATACTAGGTAGACCTTGGTTGGCTACCGCAACAACCTTTATTGACTGCCGATTAGGAAACATGACTATTTCAAATGGGAAAAAGATGAAGGAAGCGTCCATCTATCCCACTACCAAACCATTCCTACAATATAAAAACAAGCCATGGATAGATGACCTAATAGATTATGATGAAGAAGATTCCTTCTCACTGGTAATGGTAACAATCGCAGAACATTTTGAAGAGTGTAATGAGGAATACAAAGAGTTGGAATCAAACAATGAAACCTCTTTATACAGTGTCACCCAACAAGAGGTCTCTAGATGGCTCTGGAGAGATTTGAGAGGATCTTTCAAGGCATTCCATTGTCCCTACTCTGAACAAATTACCTCTCACTTAAGTTATCAACAAGCAAAAATGTTACACCAGATTGTGCCTCACTCTTGTCCATTAAATACTCTGCTAACTCCATACAAAGACCTTCTTTCTATTCATAATGACACAAAGCAAATCAATGTCCAAACCAACAAACAACTCTCCATCAGTAGTTGGTTAATAGAGGCAGAAGAAATTCAGTTGACAAAACTTTTGCAAAATCATACCCAGGCTTTTGTATGGAAATATAAGGACATGAAAGGGATTCACCCAAGTGTATGTACACACCATATTTACACGGAAGATGTCCATCCTGTTAGGCAGCCACAACGGAGAATCAATCTAGCCTTAAGAGATATAGTGAAGGAAGAGATGGAAAAACTATTGCAGGTAGGATTCATCTACCCCATTTTTGATAGCCAGTGGGTATCGCCATTGGTTATTGTACCAAAGAAAAAAGGAAATTGGTGAGTATGCATTGACTATAGAGAATTGAACAAAGCCACTAAGAAAGACTACTTCCCACTTCCCTTCATTGACCAGGTGTTGGATAACCTAGCTGGTAGTCACTATTTTTCCTTCCTAGATGGATTCAGTGGCTACAATAAGATCCAAGTCGCTCTAGAAGATCAGGATAAGACTACCTTCACGTGTCCATGGGGTGCATTTGCTTACAAAGTTTTGCCATTCGGATTATGCAATGCACTGGCCACGTTTCAATGTGTTGTGTTGGCAATTTTTGCAGACCTAGAAAATACATGCGTGGAAGTTTATATGGATGATTTTATAGTACATGGAAAAACTTTTGATGAAGCCTTGATTATCCTAAACAAAGTACTTGAAAGATACAAAGAACATCAACTATCCCTAAACCACGAGAAATGCTTTCTTATGATGACCAAGGGAATTGTACTTGGTCACCATATCTCTCAGGAGGGAATGAAAGTAGATCCAAAAAAGGTTGAAATTGTTATTCAAATTCTCCCTCCTCAAACTCAAACAGAGGTAAGAAGCTTTCTGGGACATGCTGGATATTATCGAAGGTTCATTGAAAACTTAAGTCGAAAAGCTGACCCTTTGTTCACCTTGCTTAAAAAAGATTTTGAATTCAAATGGACACCAGAATGCCAACAGTCATTTGAAGCCATCAAAAGTGCCCTCATGACAACCCCAATGATTAAAGGACCAAATTTGAATGAGCCATTCCACATTCACATGGATGCATCCAATCAGGCTATTGGAACAATGTTAGGACAACTAAATGAATCTGGAGGTATGCATGCAATATATTACATTAGAAAAAACTTAAACCCTGTAGAGAAAAATTATACCACAACTGAAAAAGAATTTATAGCAATAGTTTATGCTATCAATAAATTTTGCCACTACATCACGGGCTATAAGATTTTCATGCATACTAATCACGTAACTATAAGATATCTGATGAATAAAGTGGCGATAGGAGATAGTGTTGGCAAGAGACACTATGTGGCTTCATGAGTGTTGTCATTGATGGCAACAAAGTCCATCCCACATCCGCACGACATGGCATGTCTATACTGAAAGTCAGATTGAAGAGTATTTTGGTTCGGTGAGAAAGAACAGAGCATGCAACAAGGTCGGACAATCAGGTCCGAATCTCTCAGAGGAAGTATCTTAGCAAAGTGCAGGCTTGGGGAAGTCAAAAGGAGTACCATGAGTGATACATTCTAGATATTGAGCCTCCGGTGATGAAAGAGTGAAAAGATATGAGCACCTAAGTGTTGGGTTCCTGTTTGGTAGAGTAGACTGAGGAAGAACTGACCGACAGAGCATCAGACCTTAATTCGGATGAGAAATTGATGGTGATCAAGTTTCTTGAGGGATCATTCATGGTTGGCCAACATGATTGATGACTCCTATAACTATCTTTTTGATACGCGTCACTTAGTAAGCATGGATTCAGCCAATAGACCAGAGTTTGGGAAAATCTTGAGTATTCCGGATGCCAACTAGAAAGATGTTGAAATCCTTCGTGCAGATATATATACCAGATGGATTTTGATGTGAAGGTGTGTGTTGTGGTTTTGTGGAGTGTGAAGAAAAGCAGAGAGCAGTGTGGAAGCATCAATACAAGTCTGGTATGTGACAGAACAACAACACTAAGTAGAGGAAGAATGAAGTGCAGCAGATCAGTATATTGAGCCTAACCAGAACTGAACCTTAGCATATGTGGATGCCCCTGATCAGTTCAAACACCTAGTTACATTCTATATACCTTATAGATAGTGAGTCACTTGTAGGCAGTGAGCCTCTTATGAGTAGTGTGCACGAGTAGTGAGCCCTAATTGGCAAGTGCATTTTGTACTTCTTATTCTTTTAACAGAGAATACAATCTTGGGTTAGTCACCCCATGGTTTTTCCCTTAACCGGGTTTTTCACGTAAAAATCCTTGTGTTATGTGTATTGATTTCTTTTTTTCTCTCATGATTATGTATGGTTATATGTTTTGAATCTACACTAATTGTTAAAGAAGAAAAGAAAGTTGAATATTTAAGATAACCGATTCACCCTCCCCCTCTCAGTTATCTGCCTTGTTTCCAACAATTGGTATCAGAGCTAAGTTCCTCCAAATAGAGCCTAACAACTTGAGGAAGATCTGGGAATCTCAATGGATATGTATGGTATGAGGGAACAACTTCAGTCTACCCTAGATGATCTTGAGCAATCTCACTCTGAAGTCAATAACTTTAGGAAAAGACTCAAACAAGCTGATGCTTTCATAAATGAACTCAAAGAAAAACTAATATCTTAGTAAAGAAAAGAAAGGAACTTCTTCAACAATTAGCAAGTCAAAGTGAAACCAATGATACTAATGAAGATCTGAATGAGAAAAACAAGTTATGTGAGAAGCTATCAAAAGAGGTCATTATGGTAAGACATGAAATGGAATTAGGGGTTATGAAATTCACCCAAGAAATTCAAGAGAAAATAAAAATTGAAGATAATCTAAAACAATCTCTCAAGGAGAAGTCAGGAGATTGCTACAAAATGGATAGAATCATCAGGCATCTGGAATCTGATCTTGAAGAAGCTAGAGATAATGAAGAACAACTTGAAAATTAGATAGACACTCTTAAAAGGCACCTTCAAACTGCAAATGAATACAAAGAGAAATTCAAGATAAGCTCTTCTCAACTTGAAGTTCTTCTTGAAAGCCAAAAGAGGGTAGATGACAAGCATGGCTTGGGGTATGAGAAAGGTGAAAGCTCCAAATCTAGTTAGAAGAACTCTGGATTAGGAAATCTAAGGAACAGACCTAGAAGACCTCTGATAAGGCAACCAAATGCTGAAAGATATCCATCCTTTAATGGATACTACTACAATTGCAATAAATTCATTCATAAAGCAAATCAGTGTAGAAGAAGAATGAATCAGACTAATTCATCCTTCTCCAGACAATGTTTCAACTGCAAAAGGTATGGTCACAAATCTCTTGAATGCAGAAATAGGCAAATAAACAATTCATTCAATGGTAGATGCTTTGCATGCAATAGAATGGGACATATGGCTAATCAATGCAGATCAAGAGGATATCAGCCAATTATGCAAAGAAATGTCATTTGCTACAACTGCAATAGATCTGGTCATATTACCAAATTCTGCAGAAGTAAGAATTAGGATAAAAGAGGTTCGGTGCATCATAATCAAAATCAAGACAAAGGAAAAGGAAAAGTAAATGTGGATGAAGTTCAAAGAGAGATGAACAAGATTTGGGTGAAGAGAAGTACATAAAATGTTGGGGATGCATCCACACCAGAATCTGGTGTTGATATTCCTTCTAGAAATTGAATAAATGAGCTTTGGCTCAGGGGGAGTCACAAAGGAAAATAAATTCCCCTAGCCAGTCAATTGGTGCTTGAAATTGGCACATGGAAAGTTGTGGATAAAATGGTTCTCAGAGAAATATCTAATTAACCCTTGGTGAAAATATGAAAGATCTACAAGAAGTTTGAAAAGGTCAATCATCCAAAATTGATCCAGTTTGATAGTCATCTGGTAAAAGCAGGACTTTCACGGTTAGATCTGGTATGATTCAAAATTGAAATGTTTGGATCTGTGGATAGATGGAATGATTGGAGAAATGGAGATACATTTTCAATCATCACCAAGAATAATTCTAAGTGCATCGCAGTTATTCAGAAGGATCTCTCTTAGAATAAGGGAACCAGAATGACTTAAGTTGTGCATTTATTGCAATATGGAATTAGGGTTTGTGCAAAAATATAAGGGTTCTCTTGTTCATCATTTGCACATTTGCATTCATGAATAAGAAAGAAGGAGCTCTGCAACAAAATTGCCTCAAACCTCTCAAAGATCAGCTGCAAAAGTTGATTCATCCAACAATCTTTTCTGGCTCATATTGTGAACCCTAGAGGTGTAAAAAGGTATTTTTGCTCTTGAATATCTCTCTCTGAATCTTTTGAAAGATGGCTATTCTAAATGTTGTCAAAATAACTGATAGACTACGCCCTAAGTTTAAGAAACACCCTTACAAATCTCTAGAAGTTGATCCTTTAGGCACCTTCTCTAGCATTCCACATGGGGTTTTGCATGTAGAAGAGGTTAGGGCATACATTCATGCAAATATTGAGGAATTTGGGGAATCCAAGCTGATGGATATCTATCACAAGAAGTTAATAAATGAATCATTTGAACTCAAACCTCAGTACAAGGCCATCTGGGACAAGCATTTTGGACATTGCATCCATTTCCCCTATTTTGCAGAAGATGAATGGGTTCGGTATGTCCTGACCAGAGTGCATGACAACTTCATGTGGTTGATGAGACCATTTAAGATCACAAAAGATTCCATTAGGGCAGTAACTAGATTGCACTCATCCAGTGGGTTACCTGCTCTCAAATAAGTCAAAAACCAAACTATAAGTGAGGCTACCATATCAAAATTTGACAAGAGAGCAATGACAATAGAAGATATCACTGATCCGGATATCAAGTTTACCTCTATGATAATTGGCTATAAGATATATCACTCAAGCAGGGAGAATTCTGTATCCGGAATTGCAATTTATACTGCTTATCAAATGCTAAGGGAGAATGCATATTATGATCTTTGCGAGCTTCTTCTGAGCCAACTGTTGGAAAACCTACAAAAGATCAAGAAGGACAAGAAGAACTCATTCAAGTATGGTGGGCTAATACTGTGTTTATTCTTTTACTTTATGAATGAGCTACCCAGATCTAGTGGTTGGGTATGGCAAAATGACAGACCGGTTGCCATACAAATCAGAGATTACATGTATGGGCTTGGTGATGCCAAGGCTCAAAGTACAACACTCTGGGGATACTTCAAGAACTTTCAAAGTATGATGGAGGCCAGTGAAAGAATCCCCCAATCTTTGGTTGAGAGGTACAAGGATACAATGTGCTTTATGGTAGACACTAATGAATGCCTAATGGAGGCAGTGGAGCCAAGGATAGTCTAGATTATGCCAATGGGGTATGAGGTGGATGAGAAAATTTTGGAACTACATGTCCAACACCTACTAAGTCAACCTAAGGACCCTAAGGCATAAAGGTTTGGAACCTTCCAAGATTTAAGTGTAAAAGTTCATCTTGAACTGAGATAGCCTGAGATCAAGAGAAAATTGAGAAGGGAAGTAGAAGAATTTGCCAAGAGATATGGAATATCAAAGGAGGCAGTTGATGCCAACAGAGAGAAGGTGGAAAGGGTAGAGAAAGAAAGGCAAGAAACATAAAAGGAAAGTGCTCTGGTGCAAGCCCCCTCCTAGACCAGATCCTCCAAAAGCTCTGCACCAGCCACCTCTAAGAGTCAAAAAGCCTCAAAATTGGAAGCCAGGACATCCAGAAAGGGAGAGAAGAGAACTAAGACAAAGGCCACAAGGTCTTACACTAGCCAGAAGGATGATGAAGAGACATAATCAAATGAGGAGATCAAGAAAATGAAGAAGAAGAAAAAAAATCTGATGAACCCTCTACCGGTCATAACAAGGAAGAAGAGGCAAAATAATTTGTTGAAAGGCCTACTCGCTGCATTGATAATATCATCAAATCAGTCACTATGGATGGGAATCTGCAACCAATGACTAAATTTTATGATGAATATAATGAAGCTGACCAGAAGATCTTACAAGATGCTATAGTAAGGTATCTAAACATCTATAATAAAGCATTCATTGAAATTATATCTCTGATTCCCAAAAGCCTAGAGAAGAAACTTGAAATGAGAAAGGACAATGCCAAGGCAAAAGACCTAGAAATCTAGGAGCAGATTGCTAACCAACTCTATCCTTACATTACCCCTCAACAAATGAACATAATCTTTAAGGACTGCAAGGATGAGTTCTAGAGCAAAGCAAGAATGAACCAACTTATGCTTGGAGAGACTAACCAAGTGGCAAAAGAAATAGAAGATATCCTTCAAAATACATTTAAAAGATTCAATCTTCATGTTATAGAGGACTTAGGTGATGAACCTTCTGCCATGGATGACAAAGGACTAAGTACATCAAAAGAAGAATCTACTGTGAAAAATGCAGAATAGCCAAAGAACATAGGTGAGGAGAGGACTCGGGACTTGGATTCCTCTGCTCCAGAAGAGGAAGTCCCTGAAGAAGTAAACATCTCTCTTCTGGATCCCCCTGTTGACTCTAGAACTGAAGGACAAGAAAGAAAAGATGAGAAAATTAGTCAAGAAGAAGAGGTCAAGGGAAGAGAAAAAGATCAAACATAGAAAACCCCAGATGACAATTCTGAGGCCACAGAAGGAAAGAAAACTATGTCTCTAGCAAGAGACACTGTATAAGAAGTTAAAGATTTCCTTACAAAAGAAATGATGGAATTAGATGAACCGGAGCTATTCCAAGGACCACTCAATTTTGACTCCCTCTCTTCGGTCCAGACAATGAAGATAGCATCTTTTGCTCAAGCCAAAGCAAAAGAAAAGCTTCTGAAGTCACATATGGAAGACTGTGAGCTGATAAAGATTGCATTCAGTGTGTTGGAGAAGATCATGCCATCCTTCTAGAAGGATCCTTCGGCCTCTTCATCCAGTAACTTGAAATCTCTTGTTAATTCTATTAGCACACATTTTGATTTGTTGGAGAAATCAGCAGAAGAGAAAGTCTGGAAAGAGTTTTTGGGTAAGAGATTCTTCGAGGTACAAGGACTTATAACAAATGATAGGAGAAATTTTGATATTGCGATAAAGAGCTTAGAAAATGCTCTTAAAGATGGCAGAGATCTATACAAATTTTGTTTATCTTGGTCCACCGTGACAACATATATTACCAAGAAGGTGGAAGAACAAGAGAGCAAACTATCAAGTTTATCTCAAAATTTTGATCCTCTCACCTCTTCCATAATGAATCAAGAATGTCAGACTATTGCAACTATAAATGAAATAAAGAAGCTTGAGAAGGAGAAGAAAAATAGAATAAGCAGGCTAAGTGAACTAAGAGGGATAATTATCCCCAAGTTAGAGGCAATACACGAGGCCCTAACTGATGCCCAAACCACAGCTTGGACTAGTGATCCAACAGACCTAAAGAGGGCAGAAGCTTTTGCATTTTTGCTAAGTGGTCACATTTCAATTTTGGATAGGATGAAGAAGAGTTGGACGATAGAAGTGGTACAGTTGAAGACCACCTTTGCAGATATACTTCAGTATATGTAAGTATAACATGTATATATACTTATGCGGCTAAGTATAGTTTAATTTTTGGAAATTTTAGTGTGTGGATTCTACCCTTTGCCATTGATGTCAAAGGGGGAGTGAGGAGTAGTGAAACATGTGGAATCTAGCTAAGGGGGAGCTCTAGAAAAGTGTACATTAGAACAGAGCTTCAGCCAAGGGGGAGTGTATTGTGACAGTCATTTTTCACTAAGTGTTGCCATCAATGCCAAAGGGGGAGATTGTTGGCAAGAGACACTGTGTGGCTTCATGAGTGTTGTCATTGATGGCAACAAAGTCCATCCCAAACATCTGCAGGACATGGTATGTCTATACCGACAGTCAGATTGAAGAGTATTTTGGTCCAGTGAGTAAGAACAGAGCATGCAACAAGGTCCAACAATCAGGTTCGAATCTCTCAGAGGAAGTATCTCAGCAAAGTACAGAATTGGGGAAGTCAAAAGGAGTACCATGAATGATACATTCCAGAGATTGAGCCTCCTGTGATGAAAGAGTGAAAAGATATGAGCACCTAAGTGTTGGGTTCCTGTTTGGCAAAGTAGATTGAGGAAGAACTGACCGACAGAGCATCAACCCTTAATCTGGATGAGAAATTGATGGTGATCAAGTTTCTTGAGGGATCATTCATGGTTGGGCGACATGATTGATGACTCCTATAACTATCTTTTTGATACGCATCACTTAGTAAGCATGGATTCACCTGACATACCAGAGTTTGGGAAAATCTTGAGTATTCTAGATGCTGACTAGAAAGATGTTGAAATCCTTGGTGTGGATATATATACCAGATGAATTTTGATGTGAAGGTGCATGTTGTGGTTTTGTGGAGTGTGAAGAAAAGCAGAAGCAGTGTGGAAGCAGCAATACAGGTCCGGTATGTGACAAAACAACAGCACTAAGTAAAGGAAGAATGAAGTGCAACAGATCAATATATTGAGCCTAACCAGAACTGAACCTCAGCATATGTGGATGCCCCTGATCAGTTCAAACACCTGGTTACATTCTATATACCTTGTAGATAGTGAGTCTCTTGTAGGCAATGAGCCTCTTGTGAGCAGTGTGCTCGGATAGTGAGCCTTAATTGGCAAGTGCCATTTTGTACTTCTTATTCTTTTCACAGAGAATAGAATCTTGGGTTAGTCACCTCGTGGTTTTTCCCTTAACTGGGTTTTCCATGTAAAAATCCTTATGTTATGTGTATTGATTTCTTTTCTTCTCTCATGATTATGTATGGTTATATGTTTTGAAGCTACACTAATTGTTAAAGAAGAAAAGAAAGTTGAATATTTAAGATAACTGATTCACCCCCTCTCAGTTATCTACCTTGTTTCCAATAGATAGAATTATTAGATCGTTGTTATTATTGCTGGAATTTGATATAACCATTGTTGATCAACTAGGGAAAGATAATGTTGTGGCTAACTTTTTATCCAGATTGATTGTGCAGGGAAATAATGAACTAGCGGATGATGCATTCTCAGATGAACATTTGTTTGCCATATCCATACAATCTCTGTGGTTTGTACACTTAGAAAACTATTTGGTTTCAGGAAGATGCCCACAACATTTCAATTCAAAAGAAACCAAATGACTGGTTCGAGAGAGCTCCAGATACAAGTGGGTAAATGGACTCTTATTTAAACATTACCCTGATCGTGTATTGCGTCGCTGCGTGTAGGAAACAGAAGTGTATGACATAATCCAAGCATGCCATGATGAAACTTCTGGTAGACACTTTTCAGCCCTCCAGACAAGACATAAAATTTTGGAAGCATGATATTTTTGGCCAACAATGACCAAAGATATTCAACATTATGTCAAGCACTTTGATCAATGTTAGCAGATGGGACATCCAACTCCTACAACATAAATGTCGCTCCATCCTGAAGTGGTTCTCGAACCATTTGAAAAATGGGTAATAGATTTTTTAGGGCCGATAGATCCACCTTCCAAAGGAAATCACTACATTTTGGTTTTCACCGAATATGCAACTAAGTGGGTTGAAGTAAAAGCATTGCCAGCAACAAAGGAGGAGAAGGTTGCAGATTTTTTGTATAAGCACATTTTGCAAAGGTTTGGAGCACCCCAAGTTCTTGTTTATGATTAAGGACCACAATTCATGTCTAATATGATCAAAGCCTTCTTGGAAAGATATCAAATATGTCACAAGAAGTCCTCTCCATGTCATCCTCAAAGCAATGGTCAAGTAGAGGTAACAAATAGAGAATTGGAGAACATCCTTACAAAAACCATTTCAGGTAAAAGAACAAATTAGGCTAAAAGAATGATAGAAGTTGTTTGGGCTTATAACACCACATGGAGAACCACCACTAATTTCACACCATATGAATTAGTCTATGGAAAACACCTAGTGTTGCTCATAGAATATGAGGTGGAAACATTGAGAACAACACTTGAAGTGGGCATAGATTTAACCAAAGCACAACAAAATAGAATGATGCAGCTCAACAAATTGGAAGAGATGTAGATGGAAGCACTACAACACATAGAGTTGATCCAATAATAGAGAAAAGAATGGCATGACACGCACATTATCAGTAAGTAGTTCAAGCAAGGAGATTGGGCCCTATTATATGACTCCAAATATCAAGTTTTGAAAGGGAAACTACACACCAGATGGTTAGGGCCCTATGAAATCAAAGAAACCTTCATAAATGGGGTTGTTCAACTAGTTCCCATTAATGGAGATCACATAATTCTTCTGGTAAATGGACATAGATTGAAGTTGTACCACAAACTAGCTTCCAAAGAGGAATTTTTTGTAGAAATCTAGTCTCGGATTGAGCATTTCACTTTGGAAGATCTCTCTTCCATGGGAATCATGTTCTAAGTAATGAATCGACAATAAATAAAGTAGTAAAGGTTGAAAACTAGAAATGGTGATCGTTTTTGCCAAAAAAAAATTGGGCAAAATTTGAAAACCAGCAATGGCGGCTTTGCCTAGAGGGAAGATTGAAAACCAACAATGGCGATCTTTCCTTTGAATTTCCCTTTTCCTTCAATAAAATTCCTTTTTGCAGTTCTATAGGTTTTTGTGTTGAATTTTTTTGAAGAGCTCCAGATAGATATTGATAGATCCAGATAGCTATGGATTGCTCCATATGAACATTGGCAGATGTTTGCTTTCCCAAGCATCATCGGGCGTTAGGTGACATTGCATTTTAAAAAGTGATTTGGTAAAAATGTTAGGTGAAATAATCAAGGGGATGGATACTTTACAAGGTATATTCTTTCCTTAAAACTTATATAATTATTTTAATATGTTTATATATGCCATGTGTTCCCCCTAAAAGTTACCCACATGTAGCCCTCATCCTTCACACGCCACAACAAGTGCATAAATGATTACAATCTGATAGGTCGCAGCCACAAATTTGTCCATAGATCTCGCATGCTTCACCATGGGATACAAGTACTTAGTTATCATGGCACGACATTTCAAATAAATGCCATAAAAAGAAATAAAAGCTAGATTAAGAAATAATGATGATTAGTATTTATGGTCATTTAAAGGAAGTACACTTGAAAAGACATACGTGCTTGGATTGCTAATGTAAGCTCTGGAGAAGAATGGAAGAGAAGTTAAGGTGGCAACTGAGAAATTACACTTCGCACATGGCCACTCTGGTTTGAAACCTCAAAGTACATGTCATGATTGATGAAAAGATGGGCAGAGTAACTGCCATTCTGTCCATCTCACATGTAATTATTCCTTTGCACAAATTTGCAATTGACAACATAGAGTTCAAAGTTCCTTCTTGTTTGAAACCAGAGACAGAAAGTAGAGAAAACATAGAGCTCCATTCTAACATTTTGCTGCAAACTCATTCTACTGATCACAATGGGTAACAAAAGGAAGCCCAAACCTAAAAATGCGTAGATTTTATAGCAGGTTGGATGGTTGGCATTTTTGCAGAAATTTGAAGACTTTGAAGCTAACTTGGTTGAGGAGTTTGTTACAAATTTCCACAGGACCTTCACTATTGTGAAAGGGGTAAGAATAACAATCAACCCTACAGTAATTAGTCAAATTTCTGGTATTCCTACAATAGGCATTGATTTGTTTACAACCAAACCATCGTACGAAGAATTGGTTCAGAATTTTAATGTTGTTTAGGAGCCCTTGCCCCATTATATTGTAAGCAAGGGAGCAACTAAAGGCATTCAAAGGACCAGCCTTCCAGACCCATGGAAGACTATGGTCTTTTGGGTCAAGAAGTTCTTCACATGTGATGGCTAGTTTGGTACAATTTTGGGCCCTGGGATGCGGTTAATCACCCACTTGAGGCATGGAGCTAATAATCCCCAATATTTGAGAAATGTTCCTACTTTTATGCATACAAGTCTTGTCACCATGTTGACCAAAAGAAAGGGCAAAGAGGGAAAAATTAGTCATCTAGGATTGATACATTTGATCATTAAGCACCACTTCCTGCAACAAGAGAATGGTCAACAGAAGTGGGAGGACTTCCTCGCCCTACAGCCCCAAAGGAAAAAGGTAAAATATAAGACTTCTATTGTCTCTGTTTTAGGAGACCCTATTGTAGTTTCCTCCGCTTCCCCTGAATTTTGGTTCTGATGACTTCGGAGAAGAATAGAACAAAGCAGTCTGCAAGGTGAAGCTATAGCATCCACCTCTGCTAAAGTATGACACTATCGGTTAGTCATCTCTTTGGATGAAGAGGAAAGAGGAGAAACATAAAAAAACCCTACCACTCTCTTAGGAGACCACTCATCCCCTATTGCACACCCTAAAGAAGACACTCATGAGGAGAGGGAGGCAGAGGAAGTTGGTGGTGGTGAGATTCTCAAGGAAGTTGGTGGTGAGGGCATTCCAAAAGAAACAAGGGAGGACACATTAAAACATCGAAAGGGAAAATAAACCCTTGAGGAAAGCTCCAAGGACACCACAACACAAGATACTCGACATGCCCTAGCTCTATCCAGAGCTAAATTTGAATTGCAGTAGTGTAGGACACAATTGGAGGTCCTGGCCCAACAATTGAAGGCCAAGGATGAGGAGATGAGAAAGCAGAAGGCATAGGATGAAAAGAGAAGAAAGAAAAAGAAAAGGAAATTTTTGTTTTCAAAGAAGAGATGGATAACCACAAGGCCATGGTGGCCCAGAGGGACATTCAAATAACTCAACTTAGGCAATGGGCTTCTCAGTAAGCCCCTACACCCGCCTCAATGAATGTCTATGCTTAGAACCTACAACTTACATTGGATAACAAGCAACTTCGAGGAGAAATCATACATCTCCGGAGAGACATGGAGACACTGAAATAGGAAAAGGTGGCGGTATAAAACAACTTGGCTCTAGCCTATGAGATAGGAGAAACCCTGCTAGCACAATGCCTGCCATCAGGTGTGTATGCTCTGTTCCTCTGGGAACAATTTTTAAGATGGAAATTACTCAGGATAAGCTGCAATCTTCCATTTGATTTTGCCAATAATAAAAATTTTGTTGAATGTTATATGCAAAATCCTAAAGATCAACACAACCTTTTGTGTGAATTCTTCCAATATGGCCACATGATGGGGCATGTCAATACATCAATGCTAAATCTATATGTGGGAGAACTTCAAATATGAAGCTATCTATCTCTACTTTGGAATAATAGATTATGGGAAGAAAGGATGAAGGAATACGATGCTACAGTAGGATCCATAGGGCTACTAATGCGACATGAGTGCCCTAAAACTACATGGTTTTCCAACACTTTCAAAGAAAATACTTACATGTAGGGCATCACAGACCAGTATGTGAGAAATTTGAATTCCTTCATTTTTGATTTCTTTACCATTGTAGATTATCTCCCCAATGCAGCAGTCTCAAGCTGCATATGAAGATTTGAGGAACTACCCCATATTTTCAAAAGAAGAGAACCAATGTCTCCCACAAACATAAGGTGGATGATAGAAAAGGTCAAAAAAATCATACCCTTGATCTTGCAGAGGCAACAAAATTGGATTGGGATGAGATTAAGACCACCACTAATCCTGATGCCAACTCCTCACTTGAGTCATCCTCAAGGGCAACCAATGAGAGAAGGGAAATTCAATACATGGTTCAATAGGGTACAAGAGAATGATGGGTTCTAGCCAAAAGGGAGAAAGTTGTTCCAATACCATGATGAGGATTACAATTGCAGCACAATCATTGAGGGCAAGAACATACTAGATGAAGTAGATGGAGCACAGCCATGAGGACATGGCATACACTGAGTTGGGGGAGGGATGATGAGTCAAATACATGACTCATCTATTTCATGCTATTTCCTGTTCTGAAAGACTTTAACAAAACATTATGGCATATATTTACATATTATTATAATTATGTTTGTCTTTTGGATGGATTATGCACATGTTTGGTTTTCATTTCCTTTGATGAAATCTCTTAACTCATTTACTTGAATTGCATTTTCAAAATGCATATCTTATGAATTGTGGTACAAGTGGTTTGTGTTGCGTAAGGATTATGCTAGTAAGACTTCCAGTGGTCTCTGGATCCCTCCAGAGCCCCCTCCTTCTATGAAGAACCTAAACTCTAGACGTCTCCAGATGTCATTACCCTCCAATAGAGTCTTCCTCCCCTCGAGTTGATGTTTGTTATTGGCCAATCTTAAGGCTACCCAAAAGGTCCATCAATACAAACATGAACCATGCCCCAATTAAAGTAGATGTTATATCTAAATCTCCACGTCACTCCATTTCAGTGACTAACTGAAGTAGTTGCTAAATTAGCATCAATTCTAATTGAAGTCACTACCACCAAATGCCACGCCATTTCAAGAAATAATTCAAGTTCACCAAACATCCAAGTCGATGTAGATCCTTGAACTTTAGTAAAATGTAGAGGAATCATCAATGTAATAAATTGGCAACTGGTTTCAAGTCTAGTTCGTAGTAGCTAGAATCGATGTTAGTTATTTTCTTTCAATAAAGATCGAATGTATAAATAGGAGCATAGTATCTCTCTAAGTTAGTTCAAGTTTTTCTTAGATAGTTGTTCGCTAGATTGTGTTTTCAATAGGAGGAAAACTCCTTGTTTTTAGACATGTACTTTCATCCATCCTTTGGACTATGATTGAATGCAAATGAAGGGGGAATTCTTCTGAAAGATTTAGTTGAGCGAAGAGGATCATCTCTAGCTGGGAAAGGAGGGCCCGCTTCCCCATTTTGGAGGAGATCTCTCAGTATTTTCATGTTTGTTCAGTTCTGTTATATCTTCTATTCAGTTAGCTTTGTACTTGTGTTCATGTGATGTGTGTTTCACTTCTATGTAATTGTGATCTATGTTGTTCCCTATAGGATTTTTTTATAAGTTCTAAAATAGATTTGTTATTCCGCAACACTGTCATATTCAGAGTGTTTCATTACTATATCTTAACAAGTAAAGGTAATTTATTTTCATTTACTTTTCCAACACGTGGGGTTACTTTCTAGCAAGATAGAATAGTTTCTTTCATTGCAAGTGTGTTTATTTTCTAGGAAGCTAGAATAGTTTCTTTTACTACAAATGTGTTTATTTCTAGCAAAGTGTGTTTATCTTGTAGCAAGCTAAAACAGTTTCTTTCATTGCATGTTTAATTCTAAAGAAAATAGATAGATTTTCATTTTTATATGACCTTTTATTTCCATAAGATCGACAAACCACATTCCATCCACGAACCATTCAACCAAATCCCCCCATACCAAAGAGCCTTATCACAGATCACTCTAGACACCTCCGGATTGATAAAATTAAATGATAATGCATTAACAAACCTACTTTGAGCCTCATCACTCCATAAGGCAAGGATGTCCTTTATCTCTCTTTTTTATATACTTATAATAGATGCCTTGGGGTATCTCCTACAAAAAGCCAATTGGATGAAACTTATAACTAGCATATCAATCCCACAAAATACAGTGGTTATCAACTCACACTTTGTTGATGACAATATGTTGTATCTACAAAATTTGTATTGTTCTATTTCTATTTCACAATTAGCTCATAATATGACTAAATTTCCAATGTCTCAAATTGGCCCTACTCCCCAGTGGATTCCTAAGGAATGGAGACAAATTAAACACAAGGAGATAACCAAATATATTGGTATTCCTTTTGGAGTGGGATTCTCTCTTTCAGAGATATGGAATTGGATTCCTAAATAGACTTAATTTTTTTTTTTTAATTGGGGAAATAATTTTTATCTTTGGTAGGTAAAATTTAAGTTGTAAATAAAATTTTCATTGCCACACATCTGTACTATTCATCTTGTTGGATGCCATCCAAGAAAGGTTATGAAGAGTTAAATAAACTAATTTTAAAATTTCTTTGGTCCAAGTGGCATGATAATGTTGGCTTCATTGCTTCATCTTGGTCTCACTACATTCAATAGACATCTAGAGGTAGTTTGGGAATCAGACCCCAAGACATAAGGGTTATGTATTATTGCAAAGTGGATTATTAGAGCAGTCAAAGGCGACGAACCCTAAATTTTTTTAGTTTGAAATAGATTATTGAAATATTAGTCAAAATAAAATGATAATATGTGAGTTGACTAGATAAGATTCTCCCTGCTCCCTTCTTCACAATTAAAGTGCCCTTTCCATTAAAATCCATCTAGAAAGCATGACAACATGTTTGTCAAAAAAATTTTAAGCGGAAAGAGTCTTCCCTACTATTGGTTCCCAAAACTATAGGTCCAAAATCCTAGAGCATATCTCCACCTTCCAGGCTAGAGGAGTCATCAGAAAGGTGAGAAAGAGGCTCATCCATAGATTAAGGGTGGTTATGGCCAACTAATGAGAGTGGGTATGCTCTGCTCCACTTTGGGATCAGAAAGACCCAGGAGGGATATTCCTAGAGGCATGAAATGGAATACAAATAAACACTCACATCCATACCCAATGTACACTTGACCCCCCTAACTATCACTAGGCTAAGATGACTGGCTGCATAAAACCTCTAATTAAGCTAATTACCACATCCTATAGATGCACCTTCAAATGATAACAACATGGTATCTCTTAAGATGAATCCACTTAATTGCACATACACACTTACAAGGTGCAGGCATGTATGAACATGATTTTGAATGATTTAAATAGTTTAATGTTGCTTCTTATTTATCTCTAGTTATTATACTAAATCATGAACATGTAAAGCCTAATCTAACCCTGCTCCTACTCCTACAACTAACGAGACATAGGATTGATTTAAGAGAATGTTGGCCCTTCAACAAACTAGACCAGTGCGTACTCCATTGGGCAATAGAGTCATGAACAACAAAGAGGAGAGAGATGCATACAATATAGGATCAACAGAATCACATGTATTCTCATACAAATCAAAGATTATATCAAAAACAATGGACATCCTTCTTTATTCATAATAGAACTGTAATAACCCACTTGTAACAAAGAGAAGGCCAACAAAAAAGCTTTGTATTGCATTAAAATGTTGTAATATACTCATTAGCCTCTATTACAATCACACCAACAAATGTGGTGAGAGAAAACATACAACTACAACTATACATTCCCCTTGTAGACACTTAAAATTGTCCTAAGCTTGTGAACGACATTTCGACACATAATTCATCCCAATTTCATATTCCACTATTAATTAAATAATTTATAATTATTTAGTTAATTCACTTTCCCTCTTATGCTTCTAATTAAATAAATTTTATTTATTTAATTACTTAGCAATTTTCTTCCAATTTCTTCTATAATTAAATAATTAATTAATTATTTAATTATTCACTTTCCCAATATCCACTTTACCCTATTAATTTAAATAAATACATATTTATTTAAATTATAGGTCTTGCCCTAATTAAATAGGTTCTACCTATTTAATTAAATCACATTACATAATCCCCTTTCACAAATAAATTAAATAAATGGACACAATTTATTTAATTTAAAAATCATAATACAGCTCATCATTTCTTCAAATAAAAAATTATCCTTTGTCTTCTAGTGACTGGGAACCCTAATCAATCTACACCCTTCATCATATCAAAAGCCAAACTCTCAATCTCAACCCTCCATTCAAATTCTCTCTTCTATAAAACCACTCTCACCCTCATTTCTCACTACACACTTGCGTAATTTGAGCATCCTCTCTCTGATTTTGCCATAGCCATACTCTTGAGCTTCTCATTGTATTTGCAGGTCTACAAATCTGAGAGTAAAGTGCAGCAAAATTTGGGAGAAACAATGGAGAATCTACACTAATAGTCTAGGATTTTATGTTTTATGCTTCCATTTGCTTGATCCTAGGTTGTTTAGTACTCCATTTGGTTGTTAGGGTTTGCATTATACTATTTGCAGGTTTTTGAATGTTTTTCCTTTACTTCATCTGGTGAGCCTAACGTGAATCATCCGTACATTCCACAAATTTCATGATTTAGGGTTTGTAGGAATAGTGCGACGCATGTGCAAGTCCATGCGATGCTTCCACTTCTTCATGAAACACATGAGCTGTACGGCGTAACACATCCTCTGGAGTCTATAATCCATCAAAAGGGTTTTGTGATGCATGCGACTATTGTTAGGGTAGAATATCATTATTTCTTTTTAATCAGCCTAACCTAGTTGTCTTTGCAGGATTTTAGCATATTTTCTGATGTTGTATTTGCCTTACTAACCCTCTATTCAACTATTTACCTTATTTAGGGTTTTTTAAAGCATCAGGGTTTTCATGTTTTAAAGGTTTATCTAGGGTTTTGTTTGAACTTGTTTAATCATTTAAGTATACCCTATGAATGTCTAAAAGTTTCTCATCTTTCTGGCATTAGGGAACTAACTCTGCAAATCCTAGGGTTTTTATTTTACCACTAGAGTACTTTTCATCTACTATTAGGGTTTTCCTATTATTTTTTTGGACTTGTAGGCACAGAGCGATGCTTCTGCTGCTTTATGTGACAGTCACCATTCTGTGCAACACCCTTGAAGCTTTCTGCAATGCATCCACATAACAATGAGCCACATCAACCTCTCTGTGCCACGTATTCACAGTTCCCTGTGATGCATTCGACTAGTAAAAACAACAATTTTAGGGTTTCTTCCATATTTGATATTTCAATTTTTACACAGTAGGGTTAGGGGTTTTTCTTTGTTACTGATCTTTGGTCTACAACTGTGTGGCATCCATTGGAGGAGAATCTTTGTTAAAATCACTTACTTGTTGCAGGGTTCTCATTCATTTTCATATGTGTGTGGTTAAGTTAGGAACACTTTGATTTGGATTTAAAAGGAACTACAATCTGTTTGCAAACCACACTCACTTGGCTTAAAAAGAACCACATTCGTTTGGGCTAAAAATAACCACAACTTCAATCTTTTCACTGATTGGTTAAAAAGAACAACAACCTACATATTTTCACACATTAGGTTAAAGAGAACAACAATCTGCATATTTCACTCATTTGGCTTAAAAAGAACTTGCATTTCACTTTCATTGGGCTAAAACAAAAAACAAATTGCATCATTGATTTCTTTGCTTGATGATTTTGTTCATGTTGTGAAGAAGTTTATACTCTTCCCTCACACTTTAAGCGATCTTGGGAATCAAAAGCTCTTCCCAATATTTGCATAAATCACACCACACATTTAAACGTCTAAAGGTAAATGAACTTTTTGTAGTGTGGCCAAGTCAAATGTGTATGCTCTCTCCTCGCATCATTGTATGAATTTGGAGATCAAAAGCATTTTCACTTGCGCCACTTTTGTTCCTATTTTAAAGAGGCCTGCCTTGGTGGGAAAATATGCACACATCCCAAGGGAATGAAATCAAGTGGTACTTTCATTCGGTCCACTTTATAAATAAGGATAAGGTGAAAGCCAAGTCTTAACTGGTATTAGTGCTTACCGTACAATGCTAGTTCAAAAGGAGGTGTACCTTGTGTATATGATACTCCTAGTAGGACTGGTTAAATATTTAAGTAGCTTGTTGGACGCTCATAACGTGCCAGTCCCCTAAACAATTACTAGACACCTTTAGATTAGAGGCCACCCTTTTTGACCTTGTGGCAGTTTGTGAAAGGCAAGAGGACGCAGAATCCTCTCTAGATTCTCACCATATGGCTCCCTAGAGATGAGATGGGAATCCTTGACTTAGCATAAGCTATATGTAGCTTTGTAGGGAGAGGGTGATTACATCATCCTTCCAGTGTAGGAGGGCCCTATCTATCCTCCCTCACAAAGACAATATAATGGACACACTCATAAATTATTGTGTTTACATTTGAGTCGAACATTCCAAGTTGCGGGCTTGAACAAGCTGCCATCAACCATTGACTTTAGGATAGGAATTATCTTATGTGTGTGAATTGTTCTCGAATTGTGATAAGACCCATGGAAATTTGGGGTTGGAACACCCCCAAACATACATATTACGTTGCCCAAGTCAAGAGTCATAGCCAAACTACATGCTGAGTGTCTTTTATGTGTGGAGTGTTTTCTAAAATTTTCAACAAAATTGCCAAACAAAACAAACATAACTGATTTCTAGGCTACCTCAGACAGTAAAATTCATCCACAAACTTCTGAAATGCATCCGCAAAACTGTGACCCATTCACTAATTTTTGTGACGTAGTAGCCATTTTGTGTGACACAGTCATAGTCATGTGTGACGCATCCGCTGTAGTAAAAACATTTTAGGGGATCCTTTGAAATTTGTTCTCCCAATCAAATCTAATTGCAACTGTGTTAATTACATCTTAGACCTGCTAGTTCTATATATCCATTGCATAGACCAACATCATCTTTTTAGCTTCATCCCTTTAGGATAAAATTGCACAGACCAACATCATCTTTTTAGCTTCATCCCTTTAGGATAAAATTGCACCCTTTTAGATTTAGTTGTTCGAATTCATCTCTTTAGGATCAATTTAGATATTCACCTCATCCTTTTAGGATTAGGTTGCATACCCAACCTTGTCAAATTACATTTTTCAACATTGTCCAAACCATTTATCTCATCATTAGAACATTAGAATCCAACCCTTAGAGAGGTTCCTAAAACACTAGTCTTCCTAAAGTTGAAACATAAGGAGAAACTGTCAAAGCTTGACTACATCATAAGTACAAAATTGGACCAAGAGACCTTGATATATTTTCTAAATCAATCACCATTTGGGCTTATTACTCACAAGTCTAGTATAAGTTCATCCATTCAAAGTGAGGCCTCAACCCACGAGCTCACTTTAACCAATCACTCTTTTCTCCACATCAACATTTCAAGGTCTTGATAAATCCAACTTGTGCTTTGAAAGGGTCATTAGTAGACAATAGTATCCTCTTGGAGCTAAAATTTTCGAAGACTAATAATCATTCACCTCTACCATAGTGTTAGTTTCATTTCCTTAGTAGCATTCCAAAACATTTAGTCATTGGCATAAGTACAACCTTAGTACCATTTCCACTATTTTTTGAGAAAATAACAAAAATTTCCTTACATTTTCATCCTTACTGTCATTAGGCATACTTATATCCCAAAAAGACCAAAAACATTGCATAGTGCATTCTCACCTTGCATTACCATCCCTATCTTATCCAAAAATACCAAAAAACATAGCATAGAAACATTGCATTTTCATCCTTAGGATAAATTCATTTTCCCACAAACTAGTAGGTCTTATATGGTCGAGACACGGTTGTAAAAGAAAAGAAAGGGACAATCCTTAGATCACCTAACAAACACCATGAGATTTGGAACTTCATCCAACATGGGTAATCCCTTTGAGTACATCCTTTTACGAGAAGAAGGCCAAGGAATAACACAACAAGAAATCAAAGAAGATTCCCAAGACCCTAGGATGTTGTGAATTTTAGATGAAATGATTACCGTGAATGCACAAAGCTACCTCATGAAACTTTTGCAAAATGGTACCAAACTTCCGCCTGGGGTAGACATCAACATGATTGTAGGATCACTATCAAACAATGTTGAATAAAGCCAAGGACAAATAACAGCTTCCTCTAGCCACACAAATCCAACACAAGAGCTTTACACCATTCCCACAGGGTAAACATCACAAGATTCCATGATATTGCACGCAACATTTGACACCAACAACATGAATGTTGTGTCCCAACCATTAAACATCACAAATCCTTTTGCCTCAATGAACATGAATCAAAATAAAAGGACACAAAAAATGCACATAGTGACTTCTAGGGGACAAAACACCACATCAAATGCAAATTTGAACCTTGGACCTAAAACAATCTAGGCAATCCAAGTGTAGATCCCCTTGGCCAAAACAACAATGTGAACATGAATGTCTTGAATCAACAATATGTGGACCCAAATAATCAAAACACCAACACCATAAAGAATACAAAAATGAAATTTGGGCCTACACAATGTCTTGAACCATCAAAATGTAGACCCACAACATCAAAACAACAATGTCATACCAAATACAAACATGAACTTTGGACATACACATGACAATGTCTTGAATCATCAATATGTAGACCCGTAAAATTAAAACAATAACATCATACGCAACATTTTCATGAACGTTAATGCCACTCATAACAATGCCTTGAATCAACAATATGTGGATCCAAATTGTCAAAACAGTAATGTCGTATCTAACACTCACGTAAACATTGGGTCTACTCAAAGTCACACTGATGAAGGGCGTAAATCATAAAACACATAGCAACAGAAATTGCACATGGAAAATAGAACATTCTTTATTGATTTGGACAACTTATTACATTACAGAAGCTCAAATACAATCAAAGGAATCAACCTTCCATAGGCTGCAACACATTACAACTTCCTATCCCAAGACTCTAGAATCATCAGCCTTTTGTAACCTGAAATCAGCTAGGGTTTCTGTTTTCCAACCTATTCGTAACTCCACACTTTCCCCCTTAACTCTAATACTGCCTAGGGTTCCCAAAAATGGTTATTAATAGCCTTTTTAGCGGCCAACAACCTAATTTCAAAATTTTCTTCTCCCTCAAAAATAGGTCAAATTCTAGGAGCCATAACTTTTGACCTGGGTGTCTGATTGACAAACTATTGTATGCGTCGGAAATCTCGCAGAGTGATCTACGCGCTAAGAACCCACTCTACTAGTTCTGGCCATTTTCAGGCCTTTACGGGGCCGTTTAGTGCCTCAAACCTGAGTTTGAATAATTTTCAAGCATTTTTTGGGAAATGAATACTTTAATATCTTTCATCTCGCAAATGATCTTTGCGTGATTCCTTCATCCAATTTCTTATTTTTTAGTTATGAAATTTCCTATAAAATTTCACTTCATTCTGTGCCCAAATGCAAACATTCTAAAAATAACAAGTTGCTATTTTTAGCAGTTTGGAAAAACTGAAAGTTCTACATCATTATTCAAGCGATTATGGAACTAGAACCATAAATTTTGAAAAGAAATGGAAAGAACATCAACAATTTTGAAACACATATTTTTTTAGGTGATGCAAGATTGCCCTTACACCACTGGATGCTCCTGCATCAGACACCCAAGGTAATTTGAGAAGTGACCCTATCACGTCTTAGGTGTTTGTGTGAGGAAAAACCAAACGATCAACCTCTGCCTTAGACAACCAAGAAGAATCTTCAACATGCCTTCCTTTCCATTTCACCAAATATTATTCATATTGCCTGTTCTGAGTACTTCTTCCCACACGACTATCCAAGATCTCTTCTATCTCCTCTGTTGAAGTAGATGCCAAAATACTCCACTATTCTTTTGTTGGTCCATCCTCTGTTCCACCTTCATGATACTCTGATAAATTAGCAATGTTGAAAACAGGGGAAATGTTGATCTCACTTGGTAGCTCCACCTCATATGCATTTCCTGAATCATGTTTCTTCAAAATTTTGCATGGTCCAAATTTCTTCATTTTCAACTTATTGTATGTTCCAATCGGGAACCTTTCTTTTCTCAAGTGAACCATGACTTCATCTCCTACCTGGAATTCCTTATATCTCCTCTTCTGATCTGCCTTAGCCTTGTACTAAATATTGATCTTATTAATGTGCTTTTTCACATCTTCATGCAAATTTTTCATGTGTTCTGCAAAGTCTTTAGCCTCGGCACTTGTCTTTTCTCCTTTGTCCAGATTCCTTAACTCTGAAGCATTTCTTGGACTATTACCATATATAATCTGGAAAGGTGATTTACCAGTACTCCTATTAACATAATTGTTGTAATCAAATTCTGCCTGTGGTAAAATCAAATCCCATCCCTTGGGCTTATCTCCTACTAAGCATCGTAGCAGGTTACCCAAACTCCTATTCACCACTTCCATCTATCCATTAGTTTGTGGATGGTGTGCAAAACTGAACTTCAAATCTATCTTCAACTTCCTCCACAATGTCCTCCAGAAATAACCAACAAACGTGGTATCTCGATCTGAAACTATGCTTTTTGGTAGACCATGTAATCTCACCACCTCTCTAAAAAATAATTTAGCAATATGGACAACATCATTAGTCTTCTTGCAAGGAATGAAATGTGCATCTTCGAGAATCTATCCACCACCACAAAAATAGAATCATGTCCTCTCTGTGTCATTGGTAAACCAAGAACAAAATCCATACCAATATCATCCCATGGCTTCTTTGGTACAGGTAGTGGCTGATATAGACCTGTATTCTGACTTTCTCCTTTCGCCATCTGACATACTCTGCAACTCTGCACAAATTTTCTCACATCCTGCTGCAACTGTGGCCAATAATAATTTTCACCAACAATAGCAATGGTCTTATCTTGACCAAAGTGTCCAGCCAATCCTCCACTATGCTTCTCCTTAATCAGGTTCTCTCTCATGGAACTCCTTGGAATGCACAACTGGCTTCCTTAAACAACATGCCATCTTGGATTATGAAATCCAACTATTTTGTCTTGTCCAAAGTAATAGGTTCCAAACAAGATTTCCAGGCCTCTACAAAATTTGGATCTTTAGGATACAAACTTTTGAGCTCATCAAACCCAACAACCTCTATCTTCATTTCTGTCAAAAAATTTTACCTTCTGCTCAAGACATCTGAAACTCTATTGGACTTCCCACTCCTGTGCTTCAAAACAAAGGTATAGCTCTGCAAAAACTCAACCCATTTTAAATGCCTTTGGTTCAACTTTCCTTGACTATTATGATATTGAAAAGCCTGATGATCAGTATATAAAACAAACTCTTTTGGCAACAAATAATGTCTCCATTTCTTTAAAGCCTGAACTATTGCATAAAATTCCTGATCATAGACAAAATACTTTTTCATGGCATCATTAAGCTTCTCACTAAAATAGGCAATGGGATTACCTTCTTGGCTCAAAACAACTCCTATACCACTACCACTAGCATCATAATCTACCTAAAATACCTTATTGAAATCTGGAAGTGCCAAACAAGTTGTTCTACGACTTTCTGCTTCAATGTATCAAATCTCTTATCTACTCTTTTAGTCCATCTAAACTCTTTTCTATCCCCTCTCATTGTCTCAGTTAGGGGTGCACAAATGCTACTAAAATTCCTGATAAACTTTCTGTAAAAACTTGCCAAACCATGAAAAGAGTGTACCTCCGTTGCACTCCTTGGCGTAGGCCATTAAATGATAGCCCTCACTTTTTTGGGGTCCATCTTAAGACCACCTTATGAGACAACAAATCCTAGGTATACCAACTCCTTTGTAAAACTGCATTTCTTCAAATTAATCAACAAATTTTGTTCAGTTAGCCTCTCTAAAACTCTTCTGATATGCATCAAATGCTCATCCCAAGTCTTACTGAAAATCAAAATATCATCCAAATAAACAATAACAAAACTTCCTAAAAATTATTTCAATACCTCGTTCATGAGTTGCATGAATGTGCTCGGTGCATTGGTTAGCCCAAATGGCATGACTAACCACTCATACAAACCTTCCTTTGTCTTGAAGGTTGTCTTCCACTCATCTCCTTCTCTGATACGGATCTGGTGATACCCACTCTTCAGGTCAATCTTCGTGAAGTACTTGGCTCCACTCAAACAGTCCATTATGTCATCCATTCTGGGCAACGGAAATCTATACTTGATTGTGATCTTATTGATGCCTTGAGAGTTTGTACACATTCTCCACTCTCCATCTTTCTTTGGTGCTAGTACTGTAGGTACCGTACATGGACTTAGGCTCTCTCTTATCAATCCCTTCCTCAACAACTCCTGAACTTGTCTGTTCAACTCTTCACTCTCTACTGGAGTCATTCTATGGGTGGCCTTATTCGACAAACTGGCTCCTAGTATCAAATCCATTTGATGACTTATCTTCCTCACTGGTGGTAAACCCTCTGGTACATTATCAAAGATAATGTCCTAAAATTCTTCCAACATATCTAAAACTTTTGCTGGTACATCTTCACATTTTTCTTGACTAATCTTAGGAATCAATACAAAACAATGATGCTCATGCTTCATACCCTCCAAACATTTTCTACCATCTACCAAGAAAATTATAGTAGTACTACATACCTTTTCTTCCACCTCTTTCAAGGGCTTCAATTTATGATGAACTCCATCTTTTGTTAGGTAATATGTGTTTGCATGGCCATCATGGACAACACTCCTATCATACTACCACAGCCTCCCCAATAGCATATGACATGCGTCCATTGGTATGATATCACACAGGACCTCATCATTGTAGTCTCTAATCTTGAACTTCACTAAACACTACTCATTGACCAAAGCTCTATGGTCCTTCTGCAACCATGCAATCCAATATGGATGTGGATACTTTCTTCTTGTCAACTTCAACTTGTCAACCATCTCCTCTGAAACTAGATTATTAGTGTTTCCAATGTCAATAATAATATCACAACACTTACCTTCACATTTGCACCTTATGCGAAATAAACTCTTCTTCTGATTTGGTTCTTTCTCCTCATTTAACAAGGTTCTTCTGACCACTAGGGTTTCTCCCCTTTCAACATCTTCAGAATGCTCAAACTGCGCATCTTCATCTACATGTACATCTCATGAATTACCTTCAGGTCTTCTATTTGTCCTTCCTTGATGTTGTGGACACTCGTATGCTCGAAGCTCTTCTTCTCCATATTAGAAACAGGTTCCTCTGAAACCTCCTTTTCAGGTCCTTGCCTAGGTCTACCTCTTCCTCTTCCTCTTTGCTCACCATTGTTCTAGTCACAAGGGCGGTAGGCATTATCCCCTCTCTAATTTCGACTAGTGACAGCTTCTTCACCTTTCTTTTGGTTTTCATTACGGCCTCCATAGGGTCTTCCACTAGTCCTTTCGCCTTGACCTCTTCCCCTTTACTTGCTATCGAATCTTTTATTCAACTTCTCTTCCACCTTTAGGGAAACCTGGTACACATCTTCTATGGTGGTCATTCTGATTAGGCTCAGCTCCTCTTGAATACTTAGCCTCAACCCATTAATGTAATGGGATACCTTCTCCTTGTTGGGCTTTGGATGGCCTATCCTGATAGTAATTTTATAAAACTTTTCTGTATATTCCTTAATAAACTTATTACCTTGCTTCAATCCTTGCAGCTTCTTCAGCAACTCTATCTCATAGTCCACAGGAATGAACTTCTTCTTTAGTTTCTCCACCATCTAATCCCATCTGGTGATCTTTCCTTTTCCTCTTCTATTCCTCTCTAATTGGACCTCCTTCCACCAAATGCTGGCATGGCCCTTCAACTTTATTTTTGCAAACTTGAACCGATCTGGGTCCTCCACATCTTCATACTCAAAATACTCCTCCATGTCATTGATCCAATCAATAAGCTGTTCCAGATTCAAATCTCTAGAATAGATAGAAACTTCGATCTTGGGCCTCTTTCCAATCTTAGAAATGGCCCTCAACAACCTAACTTTTGCAGGATCTCCTGTAGCTTCTTGTTCTTCCTCATATAGCTCTTCTTCAGCTTCATCTTCTCTTTCTTCTCTTGCTCTCAGCTCAAACCCTCTTCATAGCTCCTCTTTCAATGCATCGATCTGCCTTTGTAGGGCTCTAAAACTCTCTTCCGTTAAAGTATTCCTCCCAATACGATTTCTTCATGGAGGCATCTTGATCTCCGCAACAAACCCACAACCTCAGGGCCTGGTGCAAACTACCTCATGGTCGACGATTTGTCTACATACTCAGGAACCCTTGCTTTGATACCACTTGATGAAGGGGGTATATTATAAAACATACAAAAAAGAAATTACACACAGAAAATAGAACTTTCTTTATTGATTTGGACAACTTATTACATTATAGAAGCTCAAATACAATCAAAGGAGTCAACCCTCCATAGGCTGCAACACATTACAATTTCCTATCCCAAGACTCTGGAATCATCTACCTTCTTTAACCCTAAATCAGCTAGGGTTTCTATTTTCCCTCCTATTCTTGACTCCATACTTGTCCCCTTAACTTTAATACTGCCTAGGGTTCCCCAAAATGGTTATTAATAGCCTTTTTGGCAGCCAACAACCTAATTTTGAAATTTGCTTCTCCCTCAAAATAGGTCAATTTCTGGGAGCCATAACTTTTGATCCAGCTGTCTGATTGACGAACCATTTTATGCGTCAAAAATCTCACAGAGTGCTCTACGCGCTAAGAACTTGTTCTACTGGTTCTGGCCACTTTCAGGCCCGTACGGGGCCATTTAGTGCCTCAAACCTGAGTTTGAATAAATTTTCAGGCATTTTTCAGGAAACAGAAACTTTAATATCTTTTATCTCGCAAATGATCTTTGCGTGATTCCTTCACCAAAGGTCTTATTTTTTAGTTATGAAACTTCATGTAAAATTTCACTTCATTCCGTGCCCAAATGCAAACTTTCTAAAAATGACAGGTTGCTATTTTTAGCAGTTTGGAAAAACTGAAAGTTCTACATCATTATTCAAGCAATTATGGAACCAGAACCACAAATTTTGAAAAGAAATGGAAAGAACATCAACAATTTTGAAACACATCTTTTTTTTAGGTGATGCAAGATTGCCCTTACACCACTGGATACTCTTGCATCACACACCATTCCCCAAAATCATTAACACATTAATCAAAATGCTTGTGCCTCACATCAAAACACTCATCATGTCCAAAACCAAAACCCCCTTTTCCAAACAAATCCTCACAACATCCAAAACTAACACACCACAAATACTTCATCCCATTACCAATACATTAATCCTAATACCACATATATACCCAACAATCAAAACTTAAATGCATCTTCATCACACATCCCTTTCAACACAAACACCAACCCACTTGTCATGAACTTGGGACCGCAAAACACAATGGGACTAAACATAAGTAACTTGCATCAACACACACTCACAAATGCCTTGAACACACTGTTAAATTATTTTGAGGCCATGGCACACAAAATACAAACACTCGAAGAAAACTTTGCAAACATGCAAGTCTCTACCATGAAGAAGGGATATTCCATGGAAGATCTATGCCCTTATCCCTTCGACAAAAGCATCTACATGCCACCTTTCCCACCAAACTACAATGTGCCTAACTTCAACAAATATAAAGGGAAAGGAAGTCCCATAGAGCATGTGCAAAAATTTCATAGAACATGTCTCGAAATTGCATATGAGCATACCTATTTGATGCGATTATTTCTGAGGAGCCTCACAGGCCAAGTGCTTGAGTGGTTCACACACCTTCCCATGGGGATTAGGACATGGACCGAACTCACAGAAAAATTCATATCCCACTTCTCTTAGAACATCTAGACAGATGTGAATAGTGCCACCTTATGCCATACCAGACAAGAAGATGGGGAGACCTTCATATCCTTCTTCCAAAGATAGAGGAGCCTTGCTAGCAAGTGTCCATGTCAAATTACCGAAGACTAATTAGTACTAATTTTTGTGCAAAACTTGAACAAAGAACTCATGCACCAAATGCAAATTCATTGCTGCACCTCCTTCAGAGAAGTCATCGAAAAGGGAACGACCATCGAAAAGCCCTCATTGCTAAGGGTGTAATAAAAAATTTCAACAAAATCCAAAACATGCAAAATCTGTCAAATGACAAAAACAAATTTTGGTTATCACCAATGATGGGGTCATGGATGCAAAAGCAATCAATAGGACTTGCCTCGTTCTTACACTTAAAGCACCCCTGGTGCAAAATAATCAACCAATTGTCCAACAATAATCGTAACAACAACAACAAATGGCTAACACAATTCAAAACAATCAAAGAAGACCACCTTTAAGGAATAAAAACCCTCGACAAAACTTTACACCTTTAACAGAACCTATTGAGACAATCCTCAAGAAGTTGTTACAATCAAACCTCATTCAATTACCATAGGTCAAGCCATACGACCCCGCTTTTAAACCACCTTCTTGGAATGGCAACAAGTTTTGTGATTATCACAGAATCAAAGGTCATAAAACATATAACTATTACTAACTGAAGAACATTATACAAGATTTCATTGACCGAGGAGATGTCATTGTAGATAATCCACAAGGATCCTCTAATACCGATCATACTAAATTTCAAGATCCTTTACAAAATCATGGATTGGAAACAACCTCCACCTCGAGAACCAAGCCACATGATCATGTTAATTAAAACAATGTCGCATATGAGTACACTATTAATAACATCTGCACCTTTGATAACAACGTC
Source organism: Cunninghamia lanceolata (assembly GCA_027924645.1). Classification (NCBI taxonomy): domain Eukaryota; kingdom Viridiplantae; phylum Streptophyta; class Pinopsida; order Cupressales; family Cupressaceae; genus Cunninghamia; species Cunninghamia lanceolata. The sequence goes on along the minus strand of BSBN01000194.1, from coordinate 13,990,945 downwards.
TCCATGATCACCATTAAATCCTGTCCCAAGTGTGTTGCCACCACTCGCAAGCCCAAGGTAACACTACAGGGCACCCCATATAATTCATCCAATCCATCCAATGCACAACTGAAGACCCAATATAACCTCTTAGATCACTTGAAAAAGACCCTGGCCCAAATATCCATCTTCAAACTAGTTCGTCTATCTCTGAAGCACAAGGCCATTCTTGACAAAGCTTTGTTGGAATCTTCTGTTCCCACGGACCTAAATTTCAATCAATTACAAGCCATGATGGGACACTTAGCCACCTCCAACCACATCACCTTCACTGAATGTGATGTACCCTCGCAATAGCCAAATCACACTGACCCACTTCACCTCGAGGTCTTTATTAATAAACACAAGATTAGACGAGTCCTGGTAGACGGTGGAGCCAGACTAAATATATGTCCTCTAAAACTAGTGATGGTATTGGGTTACTCTGAAGCATGTGGACCCTACCAAGAGAATTGTTATCAAATCTTACGACGATGCAAAACATTCCTCTAAAGGTGTAATCACACTTCCTGTACGAGTCAGATCCACCACTATCAATATAGCATTTCATGTCTTGGATATTGAACTCCCCTACAATCTCATCCTCGGCTGACCATGGATCCATGCCATGAAGGCTGTGCCATCCACCTACCATTAGTGCATTAAATTCCCTTGCAATGGCACCGAAATCACTATACCTAGTGATCCTGATGCCTTTCAATATTGCAGCCACCTGAGAGAAGTTCCACAACATCAGGTACCTGTAAATAGGGGAATTCCACCCTCCACCACATCTCAATATGTGGACCCATCTGCATTATCCAAATCCACCACCCCATTCACCCCACCACAAAACCCTAAAGTTCAAATCCAAGACAATGGATGTGGGGAATATAAGATGGAAAGATCATACTGCATTAGTAAACTCCCGACATCACCAAGGTCTCACAACAAACTTGACTCAATCAAACCTAAGGATACCATCACTACCGCCCCCACCACCGTCACCAAATGGGGAGAATTAAGTAAGGAGGACATAGACGATGATGTTGCTAAGTGGCTCTACAAGGAAGAAGAAGAGGTCAAGCACGTACAATTGCCCATGGAATGATATGGCAAAGGCTATGACTTTCTAAAACAACAAGGATATGATGGGCATAGCGGATTAGGGCCTAACAAAAGTGGGATAATGGAACCAATTCAACCAACCATGGAACATCATAATAGGGGGCTAGGGTATACATCATGCAGAGAGGGCACTCCTGTACTAAGTTACTTCTGGGTAGGGACGCAAGTACTTCCAAGGATATCAAGACATCAAGGGACCCACTCGAACTTGAGCCAAAATCTTCCACACCTGACTTACCCAATGGTACCGCACGGATCAACATCTTTTGGGATCCAAACAATAATTCCATATGCACTTAACTCCCTACACCATGAGCTACCTAAACACTAATGATGGCTTGCCCTTAGTCCACCCTAAGCTCATAGACTGGGATCAACAAAATCCACCTAGCATGGATTTATTCGAGAACAACAAAGCCATTGCTAAGTTCATGGGACTTCATGAAGGTATACCTTTGGGAGATCACAAAGTTGGTTACATCATGGATCTTGATGAATTAGCTTATTTCGGAGAATCCACTCCACCCTCTAGTCTTAAAAGTGAAAATAAAAAAGAAAAAAGGTCTCTAAGTGAAAACTGAAAGGCGCTTATTGACAAAGAAAAAGTAAAAGTAAAGGATGTATCTGAGGGCAAAAAACTCTCCAAGGTGCCCAAGAATGGAGGGTTGAAAGTGTTGCCTATTGCACAAGAAAGATCACCATTGTTAGTGGAGACAACCGTTGAAACCAACCTCAACACAAAAGAAGGGACTAAGATTATTCATTTTGCTGAGTCATTAACAAAACAGGAAAAGCCCGAATTCAAAGATTTCTTTTTGCAAGGCAAGTCAATTTCACTTGGTTGTATGCAGATATGCCTGGGCTTGATCCATAATTTGTCTTACATCACCTTCCACTATTGCCAAACACCAAACTAGTGAAGCAGAAACTAAGAAAAATGCATCCACAAATTGTACTCTTGGTAAAAGTAGAGTTGAAAAAGCTACTCGATGTGGGTTTCATCAGACTGATAGACTATCCAAAGTGGGTATCTAATCTTGTACCAGTCACCAAACCCAATGGCCAGATTTGAATATGTGAATATTTTAGGGATTTAAACAAAGCATGTTTGAAAGATGATTTTCCATTACCAAACATAGACATTATCATCAACCTCACTGCTAGCTTTGAAATGCTCTCACTGATGGACGACTTCTCAGGATATAACCAAATAAGAATAGCACTAGAAGATCAACATAAAACAACTTTCACATGTCCATGGGGCACATACTATTGGATCGTCATGCCCTTTGGCCTTAAAAATCTAGGAGCGACGTACCAGAGAGCAATGACAACAATATTTCACGACTATATGCAGACATGTATGGAAGACTATGTTGAGGACTTACTGGCCAAATCAGTCACAAGAAACACTCATCTTGGGGTATTGGATAAGATCTTCAAAAGGCTCAAATAGTACAAAGTCATATTAAATCCTAATAAATGTGTATTCAGAGTTACATTAGGTAAACTACTAGGCTATATTGTTTTTCACCGAGGCATAGAAGTTGATCCCGCCAAAGTGAAATCCATAATGGATATGCCTCCACCATCAAATCTAAAACAACTAAACAGTCTACAAAGAAATTTATAATCAATCAGGAGATTCATTGTGCAACTAGCTGACAAATGCCACCCGTTCCAACACCTACTCCGCAAAGGGGTCCCATTCGTATGGACTAAACATTGTCAAGAAGCTTTTCAGAGGATCAAAGAGTATTTGCTGTCACCACCAGTTCTCATGCCTCCAATACTAGGAAAGCCCCTTTTGTTATAAAAATCAACAATACCTTCAACACTGGGGGCATTATTAGCACAAAATGATGAGCAAGGAAAGGAAAGGGCAATATACTATATCAGAAGAACATTAGTGGGATACGAGTTAAACTACAACTCTATTGAGCGCGCCTACCTTGCTGTAGTTTTTGCCACACAAAAGCTATGACATTATATGTTGAATCATAAGACAAAGTTAATTTCAAAGATTGACCCACTAAAGTACTTACTCAACAAGGCAGTCTTGATAGGATGACTAGCTAAATGAGTTATGGTATTGAGAAAATTTGATATATAATATGTGAATTGAAAAGCAATAAAAGGACAAGTGATTGCGAAAAAAATGGAAGAAGCACCAACAACAGCAGATCATCCAGTGGTCATAGATTTTCCCGATGAATCAATCTTTGAAGTAGACGGTCCCAACACATGACACTATTCTTTGATGGCTCATGCACAAATCACAGTTTAGGTGTTGGCATTTTGTTCATCACCCCTCAAGGCAATGCCATCCCTAAAGCATTTCGGATAGCCTTTCCTTGTACAAATAACATAGCAAAATATGAGTCCTTACTCACAAGACTACGAATGGCGGTCAACTGGAAAATCAAGACATTGCAAGTTTTCGGTGATTCACAACTCTTTATCAAACATGTCAAAAATGAATATGACACCAAAGATGAAAATCTCATGCCATATAAGAGAATGATTGACAGTTTCTAGCTATATTTTGATGTAGTGGTCTTTGATCAGATTCCTCAATTTTAAAATAGAGTAGCAGACACAATGGAAACAATTGGGTCTCTCCTTGATATCCCAAGAAATGCACCTTAATTCAAGTTCTTGGTGGAATAACTATTGGTCCCAGTCTTTGATGTCCCTGAATCTAAGCTAGTGTGTGAGATAGTTGGTCCTATGTCTCCTTGGTATCATGATATCCATACATACCTCCATGACTAAACTCTCCCAATTGACCTATTTGCCAACCAACGTAAAACCTTCATACGCCAAGCTGCCAAATACATCATCATCGGTGACACTCTCTACCGTTGTGGCTTTGACAATACCCTCCTATGATGTCTCGACACCGAGGATGCACAAACAACTCTATGTGAAGTATATAAGGGTATTGTAGAGCTCATTCTAGTGGTCCTACTCTAGCCAAGAAGATTATCAGAGTTGGATACTATTGGCCTATCATGGAGAGGGACGCTTATCATTTCACCAGAAAATGTAGACAATGTCAGATACACAGAGATCTTGTGCATGCATTTGCCCAAGACTTGAAACCACTCATGTCACCATGGCCATTCTCTCAATGGGGACTTGACCTCATGGGAAAAATCCATCCCACCTTCACCAACGACCACAAGTTCATCATCACCACCACAGAGTACTTCACAAAGTGGATTGAGGCCATCCCCATGACATAAATCACCAGCAAACAAATAGCCAAATTCATCCTCAACTACATCATATGCTGGTACGACGTGCCTCATTCCATTGTCACGGACAATGGTCATCCTTTTAAAAATCAAGACGTCTGTGAGTTATGTGAAAGATTCCACATTCAACACCATTTAACCACTCCATACTACCCCCAAGGCAACGGTCAAGCTGAGGCATAAAATAAGACCATCATAAAAATTCTCAAGAAGACTGTCAATGACACTGGCCATGACTGGCATGTACAACTCAATCCCGCCTTGTGGACTTACTACACCAGCATTTGCACTCCCACCAAAGCCACCCCATATTCCCTTGTCTATGGTTCCAAAGCCATCCTGCCCATCGAGCTTGAGTTACCATCCCTGAGAGTATCATGTTAGGAATTGCATGCAAAAGATATCAATTAAATGCAAATAAAGATTAAATAGAGGAATGAAAAATACATAGAAATAATAATAGCGAAAGATAGTTTTTAACGTGGTTCACCCAAACTCGAGTTGCATCCACCAACAGAGAGTCCAATATTATTATCCAGCAAATCGAACCGATTACAACCAATAATCCTTGCAACTCAATACCATTGCAAATGCTACAATACAATATATCAATGGAAACTCTAACCCTTAGTCATTTTTATCAAGACTTATGTTAGTTACAAAATAGGGTTTTTTATGTTGACCAATAGAAAAATAACTCTTGACAACTTTATAAAATAATTTGGGGGGGAACTGCGCCGATAAAACTGGGGAAAATTTAACCTCTGAGTCTGATTAGGTTCCATATAAAAACAATCTCCCACTTGGAGACTGATTAGACTCCACACCAAATCATCTCCCACTTGGAGACTAATCATAACACTGCTGACCCTGTGGCTCCCACTAGTAATAAACACCATGGACCCTACTGTTCTGATTTTATTTTTGTTAGTCTTGAAGACCAACTGAAGCTAAAGAGGAGCTCAACTTCTCCCTTGTCACTACCTTCATAAACATATCCACTGGATTTTCATCTGTATGTATCTTTTCCAACCGTAACTATCCATCATCCAACATCGACCAGATGAAGTGATACCTTAGTTGTATATGTTTGGTCTTTGAATGCAAGATATAATTCTTTGCAAGATGTATGGCACTCTGACTATTTGTAAACAAATAACTGTTAGCTTGTTGTTTGCCCAATTCTTCTATGAAAGATTATGGCCAGATCATCTCCTTGCTTGCCTTTGTTGCAGCTACATACTCTGCCTATGTGGTGGATAAAGCAACCACCTTTTGCAACCTGGAGATCCAACTCACCGTCGTCCCACCTACAGTAAATACATAACATGTAGTACTCCTCTTAGTATCAATATCCCCTGCCAAATCTGAGTCCACATAGCTTGCTAAATTAGTATTAGATCCCCAAAAAATATAAATGTTTATTGGATGTACCTCTCAAATATCTGAGAATCCATTTTACCACATTCCAATGCTCTAATCTGGGATTACTCATATACCTACTTACAACTCCTATAACATGTACAATATCTGGTCTCATGCATACCATGACATACATTAAGCTTCCTACATCAAAAGCATATGGTACTTTGGACATTTTGTCTTCCTCCTCTTGTGTCTTTGGACACATCTCCTTAGTCAACTTCAAATGACTAGTCAAAGGTGTGCAAATAGCTTTTGCATTCTCCATATGGAATCTCTGCAACACCTTTTCAACATAATCAACCTAAGATAGAATCAATTTTATGTTCTTCCTATCTCTGCAAATTTTCATACCAAGGATTTGTTTTGCTGCCCCTAAATCCTTCATAGCAAATGATTGTGCTAACTACTATTTTAACTCTCTTATGTGATCCATGTTAGACCCTGCTACAAGCATGTCATCAACATATAAACATAAAATAATGTAGCTATCATTATTCAACCTCTTAAAATAAACACAATGGTCATAATTACACCGACTATAGCCTTGCTTAGCCATAAAACTATCAAATTTCAAATACCATTGCCGAGGTGCTTGTTTCAATACATATAAACTCTTCTTCAATCTGCACACCAATTTCTCCTTACCTCTGACCTCAAATCCCTATGATTGTTCCATATATATCTCCTCCTCCAAATCACCATGGAGAAAGGCAGTTTTCACATCTAGCTATTCCAAATGCTAATCTTCAACAGCCACAATACTTAAAATAGTACAAATAGAGGTCATCTTAACAACTGGAGAAAAAATCTCATCAAAATCAATACCTTTTTTTTGTGCAAATCCTTTTACAACTAACCTGGTTTTAAATCTTTTCTTACCTCCATCTTCCTCTTTCAATATATAAACCCATTTGTTTGGTAAAACCTTTTTACCTGCGAGCAACTTATATAATTCCCAAGTCTAATTTTTCAACAAGGAGTCCATTTGTTCTTTCATTGCAAGCTCCCACTAAACCTTTGTATCCACTTGCATAACTTCATCATACCCTTCTGGTTCACCAACATCTGCTAACAAAATAAAATAAAAAGAGGGAGAAAACCTTTTAGGAGGTCTACTTAGCCTTGTTGACTGTCTAACATTCACTAGAGTTTGTGGTATTTATTGTTGTTGTTGTGGAGCATGAGGAACCACTGGAACATCACTATCTGGAGTATCATCTAGCACCATATAATCTTTTTCTTTCTTCTCATGCTGCTACAACTGATCTTTGTACAACACCTTCTCATTGAATACAGCATCCCTGCTTCTCACAATTTTTAGATTTTCAACATCCCAAAGCCTATAACCATATTCATCAATGCCTTATCTGACGAAGATACACTTTTTTGATTTTGCATCTAGTTTGGTTCTATTTTTAGAATCTACATATGCAAATGCTTCACATTCAAAGGTTTTGAGAAAAGAATAACTCACCTTCTTACTTGTCCATGCTTCCTCTGGAATACCACAACCCAAAGTAATTGAAATACCTCTATTAAATAAATATACGGTGGTATTGATAGCCTTTGCCCACATGTTTAAAGGCAGCTCAACATGCAATCTCATGCTCCTTGCATGCTCCATTATTGTCCTATTCATGCGCTCAGCCACTCCATTTTCTTGTGGAGTCCCTGGAACTTTTTTCTGCCTACAAATTCCATTAAAGGAACAATAATCCTCAAATTCTTTGATACAATACTCACCACCATTATCAGATCTAAGACATTTTAATCTTTTACCCATCTCATTCTCAACCAAGCTTCTCCATTTCTTAAATGTTTCAAATACATCAAATTTCTTCCTAAGGAAATAAATCCAAACCTTCCTAGTTACATCATCTATGAATGTAACATAATATCGAGAGCCATTGAGAGAAGATACTTGAGTCGGTCCCCATACATCTATATGCACAAGCTCTAACTTTTCATCTTTCTTTTGCTTCCCATCCTTGAGAAAACTAACTCTCTTTTGTTTGCCATACACACAACTTTCATAGAAATCTATATTAATACATTTCAGACCTGGTAAAAATTTCTTAGAATGAAGTACCTTCATACCTTTTTCACCATATGCCCAAGTCTATTATGCCATAATGTTGTCTCAGAACCTGCAGTAACTATTTCAGTCTCTTCCTACAAACCCACAACAACTGTTCCTAAACCTATTTGTTTTTTCTCTACAACAACTAAAGTAGAAGGAACAATATGAACTGTACAAAGATATAAGGTGCCTACTTTCACACCTTTTGCTACTACTAAGGCACCTCTTGAAACCTTCAAATTTTTATAATTAAAAGTAACTGTGCAACCTTCATCACCTAGCTGCCCTATTGAAATTAAATTCCTACTTAGCCTTGGAACGTGACTTACCTCTTGTAGTAGCCAATGATTCCCATTCTGAAACTTAAGCTTAATTCTTCCCTTTCCAATAATATGATAGCGTTCATTATCTCCCAAATGAACTAGCCCAGAATCCCCTTGGACATAATCAAGAAAATAACTTCTATGGGGCATAGCATGAAATGAGGCCCCTGAATCTAAAACCCATGAATCGTCAGCATTATCAAGGGAAAGAATCAAAACATCATCTTTAGATTTATTACTTACCACATTTGCCTTCTTATTTCCTTCTTGTTTGTCTCCTTCTTTATTCTTCTGAGACCATCAATCTTTCTTCAGATGACCTGGTTTCCCACAGTACCGACAATCCTTCTGTCCTCTAGATTGGGACCTCTTGTCCTTTGATTTTCCCCGTGACTTCCCATGACCTCCATAACCTTTTCCTCTCTCCTTTGATCTATCCCTACTTTCTGTATTCAAAACACTACCTGATGTGGACCCTCCTAAGATTTTTCGTTGCATTTCCTCTCTAAGGATAACACCAACAACATCATCAAATTTCAAAGAATTTGAACTAGAGACAAAGTTACTTACAACCATTACCAAGCTATTCCAACTTTCTGGCAAAGAACATTAAACCAAGAGAGCCCTCAACTCTTCATCAAATTTCACTTTTACAGAAGTTAACTGATTGGTAATCATATTAAACTCGTTTAAATGATCTATCACAGATCCACTTTCAATCATTTTCAGATTAAACAAATGCTTCGTGAGAAATACCTTATTTGAGGCTAAGGGTTTTTCATACAATTTAGCCAAATCTTTCATCAGTACATCTATTGTCTTCACTTCTGTTATATTGAACACCACAGATAGTGCCAGGCACAACCGAATGGTTCCCAGTGCCTTTCTGTCCAAAAGATCCCAATCCTCGTTAGTCATTGTTGTCAGTTTCTTAGATTTTCCTTCCAACGACCTCCATAAATCCTTCTGATAGAGATAATCTTCTATCTGCATCTTCCATAACTAATAGTTCTACCCATTGAACTTATCTACCTTCAATTTACCCTCATCTGCCATTGCTCCTAGTTAATTGTGAGACTCCCACTCAACTGTGAGACCTTCATGTAGACGATAATCAAACACAACCCGCTCTGATACCACTTGTTAGGAATTGCATGTAGAAGATATCAAGAAAAATACATAGAAATAATAACATTGAGAGACAATTTTTAACGTGGTTCACCCAAACTCAGGCTACATCCACCAATAGAGAGTCCAATATTATTATCCAGCAAATTAAACCGATTATAACTATCAATCCTTGCAACTCAATACTACTGCAAATGCGATACAATATATCAAAGGAAACCCTAAACCTTATCCATTTTTATCAAGACTTATGTCAGTTACAAAATAGGGTTTTTTATGTTGACCAATAGAAAAATAACTCTTGATGCCTTTATAAAATAATAGGCAATTTTTTCTTTGGGGGTGCTGCTCCTGAGCCCCCAGCTAGGGGCGTTACCCCAGTAGCACTTCGTGGAGGCGTTACCCCCAGACCCCCACCATGGGCTCCACCACTAGGCCCCCAGTAGGGGGATAAGCCCCCCAGGCCCCATAAGAGGGGCTCTACCCCCCTACACTCCCTCATTAAATAATTTGGGGGGAAACTGCATTGATAAAAGTGGGGAAAATTTAACCTCTGAGTCTGATTAGGCTCCATATAGCAACATATCGTTGAAGCAATTTGTGGACAATGAAGACTATAGAGTATCCAGGCTAAATGAGCTTGAGCTACTAGATGAGAGAAGGCATAATGCCTTGGTACACTTACAAGCATATCAAAACCATCTCTGGCGTAAATATAGCAAAAGGATCAGAGTTCGACAGTTCAACATTGGAGACTTGGTCCTAAAAGAAAACCCTAAGAATCAAATGGAAGTTGGGTCCCTATATCATCACTGCAACATATGGATCGGGAGCATATCAACTTGCTACCCCTGAAGGTGAACCGCTACCAGAGCCAATCAATAGCATGCAGCTTTGAAGATATTATACCTAAATCAAAAAACCAAAAAAATAAAAAAATACATGAAAATTACAAAAAAAATTAAAAAAATTAAAAAAGTAATAAAATAGTAAAGAGAAATAATTCATCCAAAAGTTAAAACCACTTCGGTGGCACTTTGGATAAGTACCATGGTGAAAACCTGGCAAACATGCACCATGTCTAGTCGATCTCAGCTCCATTGTCTACCACTACTCTATCTGGTCTTCCACTTTCTGCAAATAAACCCCATGTGATCCGCTCCATCATCCATATCATAATCCACATTGTCCTCTTCATGGCTTGGAAATAAACTAGCATTTCACATCTCTTTGATGTTCACAACAGGTTATCATCCCCATCCCATCTTGTCATGATCATGACTTTACCGCATACCTGACTAGGGGTAATTTCCCGATCCTAAAATTGGTATTGGGGGACACCTATTCACAAAAAAATCCAAAAACATTCAAATATTCCAAAAATCCAAAAACTTTCATATATTCCAAAAAACCAAAAACATCCAAATATTTCCAAAAATCCAAAAACATCTAAATATTTTTAAAAAACCAAAAAATCAAATATTCTCAAAAATCACAAAAAAATCACATAACCAACCAAAAAATCCAAGAAACAAATAGTGTCAAGCACATGGTCGAACTACGATGCCTCTGAGCTTTCACATAGGCAAGGCCATCTCTGATGAGCCCCTGAGGCATTCCCCCTTAGGACTTAGGTCACCCAAGGTCCACCTGGTTGAACTACGACACCTCTGAGCTTTCACGTGGGCAAGGCCATCTTTGATGAGCTCTTGAGGCATTAGGTCAGTCCCTTAGGGCCCGTCGAGTCAAATGTCACAATAAGTCATCCCTCAACATGACAGACACTTTAATCAAACTGAAGCAATCAGTCTTTCATAAGGAAAACAATCTTGTGCATCAACAAGACAGCTCATCATAAAAATAGCCAAACAATCATTCTTCATCACTCGCATGGTGATAATCGAACATCACCATGGGCAGTCTTCATCAACGACTGCATGGAGCATAGTCAAAACTAGGCTTTACGCCTTAGACAACATGTTTCATCCTTCAAACTTTCACAATCATTACATACCAAGCATCCTTCACAACTTGTGGCATTCCCGAAACTAGACCACATGTCTTATATGGGATATCACAATTCTATCACTTGCCTTAGACAGGTAGGGGTATTATCAAAACCAGACCAGGCATCTTATATGACATACCTTCAATCCTGAAACCAGGCATCGTTCAACCAATCACAACAAACACATGCACACTCAACAAATGATCTACATGGCTATTGACTCTAGGTCTTACCTGTCTTATTTTCTTTACAGTCTCGTTCTTGTGATTCTCAAGGTAGTCCCTAAGTGATGAAGAGAAGTGAGGATAGAATGGGACCTTTTCTTTGATTTCTATTTATGGTTTGTCTTGGCAAGATGATTGGGGCAACTAGGTTCTTGTGTGTGATTGGGTTCCAATCAGGTGTGAACCAAAGACATCCTATGCATAGGAAGATATACACGCTTGCATCAGGATTCACACACCCCATGAGTATCTCATCGCATGTACCAAAAAGATACTACAGTTACTTAGTCTGAGTTAGGCATTCCTTGTTTGTCTTGTGCCTATTTCACAAGGGACCACATTTTACGCCTTAGCCTTTGACATGCCATGGTGATTTTCATCCTTTGACATAATAAGCTCTATGATGATAAGCAACAACTGCAAGAAAGAAGGTCAAAAATATTTCAAGGCAAAATCTGGATCCATTCTTCTAACCAATCTTTGTCCTTCATGCATTTTCCATCTCCATTTCTTCTGACCATCTTTCGTCCTACTGTGACACACCAAAAAAAAGCATTCAATCTCGTAGGCCTACATACATACACAAGTTAGTCCATCATATACATCACATCAAAAGCATAATACCATATCCATCATAAATATCAACATAGGCATCCATAGGTCACATCATGCATCACATCATAAACATCATCATATAATTACATCATCTCATCATACATCATAAATGACAAAGCATAACAATAGAATCATAAAAACAACATAATCATAAGCATCCATCACATCATATGCATGTAGAAGCAAAGAAATCATCATCGTAAGTAAACCATTACATATATATATATATATCAAAATGTGTGTCATAGTAGAATAATATGAATCCATGGGTCAAAAATGGAGCTCACAGGCTCAATAAAAAACTAGAGCACGTAGGCTCGATTATGATATACATCATACATATAAAAATGTCCTAATGACTACTATCATGACCTCTGAAGCCTATCAGCCCTATAGGAGGACCCCTCTACTTTGTCCCTACCCTAGAAACAGATGGCCGATCATAAGGTGAAGCCATCCTCTGTGAGTGAGAAACCCCCACACTGCTATGCACTCCTACTCTGGAAACTAGGCTATCTCTGATCTGTTGGCACCACGCCCTCATATAAAGACCTGTAATATCCTGTCTCTAGCCTTGCTCGATACAAAGCCTATGCCAAATTTGTAGTGGGCCCACCAACATTAGACATAAAGTCTATGTTCTGCTACTCAGCCCTCTAGGCTTTGATAACGACCATATCTCTCTCTGTTGTCCTCTATTTCACCTAGCCCTCCATCTCTTGGATGCGTATCCACATCCCCTGCATCTGAGTCCGCAAGGCCTCTATCTTCGCTGCTAGATCTCCTCCCTACTCTCCAGCATCCTCTGCCTCTGCATCATCCCTGATCTCCTCAACTAGCACGTCCTAAAGTGTCTCCTCCCTTATCCACTCCTCCTCCTCTTCAACCTCATCCTCGCCCTCCTCCCCCTCCTCTCTGTCGATGTCCTCTCCACTGACATCCTCCATCGCCACATCCTCCTCCCTCTCCTCCACTTGCATGTCCCCCACTGTAGTAGCTACATGTCCTATAGTCCCTCTCCCTCCTCCTAAATTGGATCAAGTCAAGGACCTCTCCCTTGTCTGTCATGTCCTCTCCCTTGACCTCCCCACCCCCTGCCTCCTTTTCCCCCACCTACACCACCATCATCATCTCCTCCATTGCCATCCCTTATGTCACCATCCCCTCAGCCTCTGCCTTGGCCTCATCCTCTAAGCCTCCCCCTTGGTCCCCTCCCCAACCTCTCCACCAGAACTAGCTCATTAGGATGTAAATATGGAACTGGCCTACGGGTGGCCTTGTAAGCATCATACTTAGGAGTGGTACTAGCATCGACAACATCATCTGTCCCCCACTGTATTGGCTATAACCCTGCAATCTCATCAATAGTTGTCTATACTGTAATCATCAGCCCCCAAAAGGGAATCTCCTGAGTGACCTGGGCAAACTCTACAATGCTAGCAGGAGTATCCTGTCACTCTCCAAACTGTCTCAACACATGTTCTAGAAAATGCCACTCTATAATATGTTGTGTCTGTACAGTCTGCTCAATTAGATATCATGTGTGTTTGCAAAATGGTAGCTTCTCTGTATCCTCTATCCACTTGGGACAAGATCTATACGGCCTCCACACAAATGTATCCATATGATCAATGGCGTGCCTTCAATACCCAACATCGCCCATCTGCACTTGCAAAACTGCCTTGGTATAACAGAAACCATAGGGCAACTCCTCCAAAATCTCTTGCTCCACTGGTAGTCTACATATGGTAATGTGCTCCTAAGCCCATATCATCAATAAAGTGACACTGCAGCTGATGGACTGCTCACCATGGTAAGCTACCCCATGCAACTCGTAATACAACTGAGCTAGGAGGTAGGGTCCCCAAGCGTATATTGTAGCATCTACCATCATGCACTCTAGCATCTCCCTCCAACCTATTGGAAATCCATGTCCCCGCTAGTCTAGACACGCTAAACCACCAATGCAGGTGCATAAGACCACAATCAGTTGATTGTACTGATCTATTAGGATGTCCTAGTGGATCTCATGATCCTCAACTCCCAAGGACGTGTTATCATCAATCTCAAATAAATGTTGGAGTGTCAAAAATCCTCTCTTGGGACTATAGATAACTCGCTCTCCATGAATCAGTAGCCGCATAATCCACCAGACATCTAGCAAAGCCACAGTGGCCTCTCCTATCGGTAGATGGAATGAGCTCATCTTTGAGTGTCACCGCTTGACCAATGCAGTCAGTAAACCCTGGTTAGCCATAATCATGGGCATAAAAGCAACTCCATATAACCTTAGGGCATCCAGAGTATCCCGTTCCCCTGTAGATAAATAATCTCGCAACTGGTACCCTATCAAATGATTCTTGCACGTGTAAATCAACGGCAATCTCACCTATGCCAACAGACACAATACACTGTCAATATGAAAACCCTAAACAAAGCATTCGTAGAAAAATAGGGGCAAAATCAGGTAAAAAATGCATTCCTAAACTACCAAACACATGCATGCATCACACTGTCATTCCCATGTGTCACGACTAAGCACAGGCGTCATACTGTCACGTGCATGCGTCGCACTTTGGTGAGTGCATCACACTATCCTTTGTAGGTGTCATAATTCCATGCATGCATCACCCTACTCTGCCCATGCATCGCATTTTGTACATGCGTGATGCCTAAATCAGAGGTGTCACACCCCCTGCACATGTGATTCCAAAAATTACATGCATCATACCAACTCGCATGCATCATACGACTGGGCGTAGACATCATACGTGATGGCACATGAGGTGCACAAAAGTTCTCCACATGGGTGCTCTATTTTTGGGCCGCTAAATCTAGCAAAAAATGCACAAATTGAAAAACTAGGGTTAGACACATACCGCTGCGCTTGTCTTGGGGAGCCGATTTTGGGTCCTAACCCTTGTGCTGCGATGCAGGTGAACTGGAATTGGAGACATGCTGACAGGAGCTCTGTAGGAAATCACAAGTTGATTGCTCTATACTCTCTGAAATATCTATAAGCTCAGTGCACAAATGAACCTTATGGGCGCCTCCAAGGGCTATTTATAGACCTTTTTGATCTAAGTGGGTTCCCTTTTAAAAAATTGATGAACCTATGACTGATTTTTACACGCCAGACACCTTTTAGAATTAATTTTTGACTCATAAATCACTTTGTGGCATCCTGTACACCTTTTCAAAAAAATTTCCAAATGTTTTGAATTTTTTTTAGAAAATTTAAAAAAATTCCCGAGGGGGCATAAGGCCATCACGCCTCATCTAGGGCACACTAGGCATGTCTAGAGCATATTTCTCGATTTTTCTTTGACACAACATCGAAATTGACATTGTATCAAAGAGGGGCAAAATGTAGACACTTAAAATTGTCCTGAGCCTACAAACGACATTTTGACACATAATTCATCCCAATTTCATATTCCACTATTAATTAAATAATTTATAATTATTTAATTAATTCACTTTCCCCCTTATGCTTCTAATTAAATAAATTTTATTTATTTAATTACTTAGCAATTTTCTTCTGATTTCTTCTATAATTAAATAAATAAATAATTATTTAATTATTAACTATCCCAATGTCCACTTTACCCTATTAATTTAAATAAATACATATTTATTTAAATTATAGGTCTTGCCCTAATTAAATAGGTTCTACCTATTTAATTAAATCACATTACATAATTCCCTTTCACAAATAAATTAAATAAATGAACACAATTTATTTAATTTAAAAATCATAATACACCTCACCATTTCTTCAAATAAAAAATTATCCTTTGTCTTCTAGTGACTAGGAACCCTAATCAATCTACACCCTTCATCATATAAAAAGTCAAACTCTCAATCTCAACCCTCCATTCAAATTCTCTCTTCTATAAAACCACTCTCTCACCCTCATTTCTCACCACACAATTGCATAATTTGAGGATCCTCTCTCTGATTTTGCCATAGCCATACTCTTGAGCTTCTCATTGTGTTTGCAGGTCTGCAAATCTGAGAGCAAAGTGCAGCAAAATTTGGGAGAAACAATGGAGAATCTACACTAATAGTCTAGGGTTTTATGTTTTATGCTTCCATTTGCTTGATCCTAGGTTGTTTAGTACTCCATTGGGTTGTTAGGGTTTGCATTATACTGTTTACAGGTTTTCAAATATTTTTCCCTAACTTCACCCCTAAAATATTACAAATGACCATGGAGACATACCACTACCCAGATGTGCATTGCAAACCATTCCTACTCTTTATCAGATGCATTCTTCCATTTGCAGCCCAGACATTTCTTTTCTTGATGCCCTAAAATCACCACAAGCTTCTACACCTCTAGATAATTGGTTCAACGATCAACTTGTATTGCACCTTCTTTACATGTATATATAGCATTAATTTTCCTTTATTACATAATTTTTTGGAGGGAAAACCAATTAGGGCACCACATACCATATTAAACTCATCTACCCCTACATTCAATTCCATCTACCTCTAATATGGTGAAACTGGGCATTAATGGCACTTCTGGTAGGTAGGAAGGCATGTGAATTGAAAAACATATGAAAAAATATGTTTTAAAATAGTTAAAATATTCAATTTTGAGCTTGTTGGCACTTTTGGGCTTATCAGGAACTTTTGGTGCAAGGTTTGTTGTATTCCCCATGTTCATTATGCTTCATATAGGCCACAAGGAAATGATATAAAAATGAAGGTAGAAGAAGTGTGTCACTAGTCTTGTTGCAATAGTATATGTGACACATCAGATTGCATGAGTGAGCATGAAACATAGAAACAATTGGAAGAACTAGGTTCTTTATATGAGGTGTCTCTTGGTTTTGATTTGTGTGCTGGTGGTTTGAATTTTGAGTTGAATCATGTTCATGATTCAGATATTGATGATTTTATTAGCACAAGTGAAATTCGTGTATGTTGGCCGCCTATTGTCCAAGAGTTTGATGACACTTGTGATTACAATGCTTTCCTTTGTGATGAAGGTCAAGTTTCTATTGTTGTGGATGATAGTGGTATGCTAGAATTTGTCATTTATATGGGTCCAGCATACATGTGAAGTTGTTGTTGAGCAGCGACATGAATTCCACATTAAAGATCAACATGTTGTAGCTTAGCTTGAAGGTATGCCAGAGATGGATTTTCCATTTTGATTTGCAAGATGATGGATCTCTTTTTGTAGATCAATATCGCAGTTAGGTACATTTTTCTTGGCCTTGTGAATGGGAGGCATTTTATTTTTGCCTTGATTCACACTTTGAGGTCAATAGGTATGATGATGTTGCATGTATAGATGGATGTTTGCTTCCATCCATGCCTTTTGTTGCTGACCTAAATTTTTTCCTCACCCCTTGCTGCTAGGAAAAAGCATAATGTGATGTGGAATAGGTCAAGCACCTATCATTTGTGGCTACCCTGTAATGGTGATGTTTGTGGTGGAGCTATCTTAGGCTTCATGGACATTGGTTACAATTTGGTGCAGGCATGTGGTATCCATCTTTTGCTGCAGCTGGGTGGTGATTGTAGATTTGGTTTGGGGGAGATCAAATCCTTCATTTATCTTGTTTTTGCTAGAGGCAAGTACCCCCATCCTCCTTTTGCAAGGTTGCCCTACCTTGTGTTAACATTTTGTTTACAAACATCTTTCCTCTTATGCTTTCATGCCCATGACTATATGTTGTTTTGTATATACACCCTCGTTGTGTGTTGTCCTTATACATACATTAGTTTTCTTTCCCCATTTTGTTTTTACTTTTTGTGGTTTTCCCTAGAGATAGCTAGTTCTCACTATGCCAAGTTTGGTACATGTCCCCAACCAGAGCTAGTGTTGGTACCCAAATTTTCAAACACCCAAAGCTGCAAAATTGTGCGTAAAATCTTAAAAAACCCTAAGTATGTGCTCCTATGTTTATTCCTTGTTTCAAGCCTTTGAAAACCCTAAACTTTAGAAAATGGCTAAGTTTGGGGCCTTGTCGACCATTTTGGGCCTATTAGGAACAATTTCGATGAGTTCTTAGTTCCTAGGAACTCATCGAAACTATTCCTAGCTCCTAGTGAACCCCCAACCATCAACAAAGAGGCAATAGGGTGGGACTTTTGGTAGTTCCTATGGTTCCTAAAACCATGGAACTTGCTGAAAGTGTTCCATGTTCTTGGTCTAGATTCGATTGCTGACAAGGCAAAGAATGGAAAAACATTTCTAAGGCATGACAAGGTAAGAAAAGTTCTAAGGCAAAGGTAAGGAGGATTTTGGTGAGTTCTAGATCAAGTGGAGCTCATCGATGGAAGAAGCAAGAGAGAAAAAGATGATGATTTTGGGGTTTCACTTGGTTCTTGGAACTAAGGAAACCCTTGAACTATTCCTAGTCTCCCTAAATCACTGAAAGAGAAAAATGGCTAAGACAAGGAAGGGTTAAGACAAAGAAGATACTTGGAAAAGGAAGAGACAAGGATTTCAGTGAGTTCCTAGTCAGTAAGAACTCACCAAAAAAGAAGAAAAGAAATAAAAAAGAAGGCTTCGATGAGTTCTTGGTAGTTAGGAACTCAGTGAAAGAGTTACTGATGAGCCCAAAAGTGCCAACAAGCTCAAAATTGAATATTTTGACTCTTTTAAAATGCATTTTTTGTGGGTTTTTCAATTTACACACTTGCCCACCTACCAGAAGAGCCATTAATACCTAGTTTGACCAGATTGGAGGTAGGTGGAATTGAATGTAGGGGTAGATGAGATTAATGTGAATGTGGTAGGTGGGTTCCCTAATTGGTTTTCCCTCCAAAAAATGTAAAAAAGGAAATGTAATGCTATATATACATGCAAAGAAGATGTAATACATGTTGGTCATTGAACCAATTTTCTGGAGGTGTAGGAGCTCATGGTGATTTTAGGGCATTAGGCAAAGAAAATGTTTGAGCTGCAAATGTAATACATCCAATACAAAGTAGGAATGGTTTGCAACACATATCTGGGAAAAGATATATCTCCATGCCCATTTGTAATAGTTTAGGGGAATGTATAGTCACAACTGTATGTTTTCTCTCACCACATTTGCTGCTAAGATTGTAACAAAGACTAGATGAATGTATGACGACATTTTAATGCAATACAAATCTTTTGTGTTGGTCTTCTCTTTGTTACAAGTGAGTTATTGTAGTTATATTATGGATAAATATGTTCATTGTTTATGATGTAATTTTTGATTTGTATGAGAATACATGTGATTCCATTGATCCTCTATTGTATGCATCTCTCCCCTCTTTGTTGTTCATGTATACACCTAAAAATGACATGATTCGCATTCCTCTAAGTTAATTAAATATCGATATATTTAATTACCTCTTCTAAAGTCAAA
This sequence comes from Cunninghamia lanceolata, assembly GCA_027924645.1. Classification (NCBI taxonomy): domain Eukaryota; kingdom Viridiplantae; phylum Streptophyta; class Pinopsida; order Cupressales; family Cupressaceae; genus Cunninghamia; species Cunninghamia lanceolata. The sequence continues at coordinate 13,971,369 of BSBN01000194.1, read as the reverse complement.
ATTAAATAAATTCCTTTATTTAATTTAATTCTTCCAAACAATTAAATAATTCTTAATTATTTAATTAAATCAAAATCATTCTTCCAAATTTGAATAAATCAAATCAAATTTATTTAAATCATCTCAATCTCCAAAAATAAAATACAATCAAATATTTTATTTATTCTTCCAAATCATGCACAACAATTAAATAAATTTATTTATTTAATTTTCTTTCTTATCTTCTAAATTAAATAATTCCAATTATTTAATTGTTTCTTCCAATAATATCTTCTCTAAATTTGAATAAATCAAATATTTATTTAAGTTGCTTTTTCTTCTAAATTAAGTTATCTCTAAATATAATTCAATCTTTTTGTACATGCAATTAAATATTCATAATATTTAATAAAGCAAAATATCTTCTTATTCTCATGCAAATCTATTCTTCTTGTTTTAAATCACATAACTGATTATTATATTCTTTTAATTGCTTTAACTCATTCTTCTATTCTTGATAACTCCTCTCATTCAAAAGAAAGCAACACATGTCTTCTTCTTATTCGTTGCATGTTCCTCAACCGTTCTATACCGTTGATCTTCTCGTTCTTTCTATATCATTGATCTTCATTCTCTCAAGTCTATAAATTCAACCTCATTCTTCCATTCTATTCATCCAAGCTTTAAGTATTGTTACTCTGTAGGAATTACAGCGCGCCTTTGGCACCAATTCCTTCATTGCTTGTGATCACATTCGCTACTACGCACTACGCACTACTACCATCGTTGTGAAGCTCCTCTTCATTGTGATAATATCACTGCCATTCCCAATTGACATTCTTGAAGCATAGAAAGGAAGTGCACTCTTTGAGGGCCCTATTTCATACATGCAAGAACGATTGTGATAGGCAATCAATGGAAGTTTTGAATTAAGGAAGGTTTGCTTTGTTGTTCATTGCTTTATTTGATTAATCTTCTTAGTTCACCATTTCATTGAGTTTTGGGTAACTTGATATTGATTATTTATTGTTGATCCAATTTTCCCTTAACATTTTTGGCACCCATCATGGGGCCTAGGCCCAAATTTAACCCAAAAATTAAGTTTTTGTGTTTTAGAAAGTCGTACACAGGAGGAAACAACGCATCCATCACTTCCTAACATGCATCTGTTACCTATCACGACGCATACATTTATGCAGTGCATATAGTCTCTATTTTGGCACATCTGTTATCTGTCACGTCGCTTTCGTTACTGTAGCGCATATATACTTTGTTACAACGCTTTTACCATCTGAAACGGTGCATCTTCTACTTCAACACATATACATTGTATTCCAGTGCTTTTAACCTCTGTTGCAACGCATATGTATTACAGTGCTTCTGTTGACTGTTTCTGCGCATTTAGTCTCTGAAGCGGTGCATTTGTTGTAGGCAATGATTTTAGGGTTTTTTGGAAGATTTTTGCTAACATTGACGTCTTTGCAGGAACTCTCTTGATCTGTTTTGCAGGCTAGGTACTGGTTTAGATTCATATAGTTGCACTTGTTAACTCACACTTCAATTTCTAAAGGGAAAGTAAAACTGATGCTCATGCAAATCTCACATAGTTTTAACTAGGAAAGTGGTAATTGAATCATTGCTATCTTGCATGTCATTGAATCATTGCTATTGCTATCTTTTCAAAGTTAACAACTCATTGCTATCTGGGTAAAACTGAACCATTGCTATCTCAATTGACCATCATTTCAAAGTTAACAACTTGTGCTATGTGGATAAAATTGAACTCATCATTGCTATCTTGGTTAAAACTGAACCATTGCTATCTTGTTATCACTTCAAAGTTCTGTGCTTGCCCAAGTAGATAGCTCATCTAGTTTTTCTCATTTTAACTAGGGGAAAAGAACAACTGTATTCTATGTTTTGGGAATGATACCAGGCCTATGCTCTCCCATATCTTGGGTGACCAAAATGCCAGACATATCATTTTCACATGTGTTTTTCCTTTAGAGGGGCCTGCTCTTGGATATCGTTCATCCAAGTAGGAATGACCCTTAGTGGTAACAGGCTAGATGCCAAGCCCTTCCAAGCCACTATAAATAAATTGTTTTTGGAGCAAAAGCTTCAAACAACGAGTGCAGTTGTGTTATATCGACAACCAACCTCCCCCAAAACCCTCCAAGGCGCAACCCTTGCAGGCTAGGAGACTCCATAATGGAGAGTAGTGTTGCTACATGTATAACCACTCGAACAGTTGCCTTTATTACTCATCCTTGTTTTAGTGAGACCAAAAATCTCTATAATTCGGTGCAGGGAAGGGTGATTATTACCTCATGAAGATGCCTCACCTAGAGATAGGGAGAATTCAGTTTTATACTGTCCTTTGAAACCTAGGGTTGTACTTGCTTTCTTTTTAGTCCAAAAAGAGTCAAAAAATCACAAAAAAATAAAAAACCATAAAAATATTCTTTGTGTTTGCTGTGTCTTCTTGCCATAAATTCAAAAAATTAAATCAAAAGGACCTTCTTGCAACCAAAGTACCAAAAACATTAGAAAAAATTCTAAAAAATTTCAAAAACATTAAAAAAGCCAGAGCGGCGCATTCGTCCTCTGTTCCTACGCATTTGTGCCAACCTGCGGCACATCTGTTTTGACCTACAACACTTTTACTACCTGTTGCAGTGCATTTACATTTTACCAGTGTAGCGCATTTGTTACGACTTACGGCGCATTTACCAGTTTCTACAGTGCATCTGTTTCGGTGCATACATGACAGTGAGCACTTGCACAATTTTTGAGGGAAAACTTTTACCAGTTCTGAGTACCCATTTCACTCTGGTTCAAAAATCTGAGATCAGGTTTTACCTTGTAGTCAGTTCTCCATCCATTTTGCGTCAAAGTCTCTCTTTCATTGGTCATCCCATTCACCTTCTATCAAGTCTTTCTAGTCCAAAGTCAAGAGTATCCCATATCAGGTCAACATAGTCCCCTTTTCGTATCACTTTGGATTCAAGTAACCCTAGTAGGTCATAGGACTTCGCTAGTGGTCTTGGTGCACGACTAGTCCCTACACAGTAAGAAAGGTATCGAGTACCCTTACTAGTGGCTACCATCTTGTATCAGTCGCCTTACTTAGAATCATTGATCGAGAAAGTCCTTTGTCCAAATCTTGTCATAAGTATCCCATTCTAACCAGTCTTCATCGGCACCTTGCCAAAATCTCTAGTCCCATTCCACCTCATCCCACGTCACCTTCCATGGTTCTTACTAGATCTCAATACAAAAAGCAACTTGAAATGGTCGGATCATCCAACCACATCATCACACCTCATAATAGTGATGAGGAAATCACTAATGAAGACTATCAAGGATCCATCTAAGATCAGAAATTCCAATGCTTGCTAGAGAAAGTGCTCCATGAGGACCCTCACAAGTATTTTTATCATCTTAATAGTCTTGGAATTAAACTCCCCAAGGATTTTGATATAAGCACAATCCAAGAAAATGTGGAGAATAATCATGAAGAGGAAAGGAAAGCCATAGACCCAAACACAGAGGATAAAGGAAAGAAAACCATAGACCAAAGCACTCCTATGGAAGAGATGAGGAAACAACTTGAGGGTCTAAAGCAACAAATGTCAGATCTCAAGACGGGTACAAACACTAAAACCTACTCCTTGGAAGATATTGCATCATACCCCTTTGATAAAAGTTTGAAGATGACACCATTTCCCTTTCGATTCAAAGTTCCTAAATTTGACAAATACAAAGGGAAAGGGGACCCTAGAGATCACATTAGGGAATTCAACGTAGCATGCATGGAATTAGCTCACAATGAGACCTACTTAATGAGACTATTCCCTAGATCTCTAGGTAGTCAAGCTATGGAGTGGTTCTCACGACTCCCACCAGGCATCAAATCTTTTGATGAGTTAGTCAACAAATTTATCACGCACTTCTCTTACAATATTGAACATGAAGTCTCTATGCTTGACTTATGCAACACCAAGCAAAAGAGTGGCGAATCATTCGCCACCTTCCTACAAAGATGGAGACAACTAGCAAGCAAGTGTTCTTACAATGTACCTGAGAAGCAACTAATGGAGCTATTTGTCCATAACCTCAACACCGATCTTAGCTATCAAATACAAATACAATGCCCTACTTCATTCTCAAAAGTCATTGAAATGGGATTGTTTATCGAAAAAGCTATGATCACCAAGGGGCAAATCAAGTTATATAAGGACACACCTACCTCCAACTATACGACTGACAAATCAAAGTTTTGGACCAAGAATAAGAATGTTGTCAATGATGGAGTAGTTGACACCAAGGTGGCAGCTCCTAAGAAACAACCCATACTCACTCTCAAAGGAGAGGCAAACAATGTTACACCCAACAAAACATTCTCTCGAGAGCCAAGACCGTAGTTCAACTCAAATCCAAGGTGAAAGTTCACACCGATGGGTGAGTCTCAAGAATTCGCATTAAGGAAGCTATTGGCTAACAATGAAATCTCTCTACCACCAACAAGTGATTATGAGCCTTAAATTAAACCTCACTATTTGAAAGACACCGACTATTGTGAGTATCATAGAGGAAGGGGACATACAAACAACAATTGTATCCATCTCAAACATGTTATTCAAGATGTGCTTGATCAAATTCAAGGAGGAACCCAACAACATACCTCTAATGAGACATATGTGGCTTACAGAGATCCACTTCTCAATCATGACAGGCCATACAACAATAATAACAACAACAACAATAACAATGACAACAATAACAACGGCAACAACAACAACAACCGCAACAGGCAAAATCAAAATAGTGGGAATAGTAATGCCAACTACGCAAGTGTGCCATTTGACTATACTATAAATTGCATATCAGAGCATGTCCCGCAAATCAATGTGGTCACGCCCAACCAACAATCAGAACTTAACAGAACTGGTTGTAGTATCATTACCCACAGTGGTAAGGTCACATTGAATACCGTCCCTCCAAGGTCATCACCTTCTTAGTCCAACTTTCGTCAGTATAACGTCATAGACCAACTACAAAAGACTCTGGCCCACATTTCTATCTTGGAGTTGTTGCGTTTATCTCCTTCCCATAAGGAGATTCTTAATAAAGCCTTAGTGGAAACCACTGTCCCCACTAACTTGGACCAAGAGAAGTTTCAGGCCATGGTAGGTAATCTGACCACCTCAAGTACCATATCAATTACCGAACAAGATGACCTCTCAGTGTCTCAACCTCATAACACCCCTCTACATATCGTCGCCTTCATCCACAAGCACCACATCAAGAGGGTTCTCATTGATGGGCGAGCTGGTTAAATATTTGCACGTTAAAGCTAGTCCTTACATTGGGGTTCTCTAAAAATGTTGTTGATCCAAGAAAGAAGATAACTATCAAAGCCTATGATGAAGAAGAGAGAACTACCAAAGGAATAGTGGTTTTACACATACAAGTGGGACTGATAATAAAAGATTTTGTGTGCCAAGTCCTAGATAGGGAGCTCGCCTATAATATTCTCATAGGGAGACCATGGATCTATGTCATGAAAGTTGTTCCCTCTACTTACCACGAATGTATAAAATTCCAACATAATGGCAAGAAAGTCACATCCAAGGTGACCCTGACCCCTTCCAGCATTGCAACTCTATTCTTTCAAAACCCGATTGCATCATACCAAACAATAGAGCATCTACATCCTGTACCCCATAGCATGATCATACCTCTGAAGCTTCCTCATCAAGGCCCAAAGAGCAGAAAATTACCATCAAAGAAAAAGGAGTTGGGGAATACTCCATAGAGCATAGACTCAACTAGCCAAGATGCCTTTATCTCCTAGATCCTTTGGTCGACCCAAGCATTTTCCAAATCCATCTGCTTCTCCTATACCTCCCACAGCTCCCTTTGTAAAATGGGGGACCTTATCCGATGAAACAGAGGAAAGAGATGTCCTACAATAGCTTTATACCGAAGAAGAAGAGAACATACAACAAGAACCACTTAGGCTCCCAACAGAAATCTATGGGCGAGGTGAATCTATCCTACATAGAATGGGTTACGAAGGATAAGGCCCCATCAGCCTAAGAAAAGAAGGAATCATAGAACCCATTCAACCTTCTTCATCCTCATTGGCTAGAAATACAAAAGGCCTAGGATATAAAGATAAGGGCAAAGCTAAAGAAAATGCTTGTTTAGTGGAAATGATCCATACACTTCAAGTGGACAGTGACACAGATTCTAATGAATATGAGTGGGATGAGCTGACAGAGCATTCCTACGATGACAAAGAGGTTGATACCATTCAAACTTATAGCCCCTATTGTGAGGGACAAATGCTACCGAATAGACCACTAGAGTCTAATTTGCCTATCTCTAAGAATACAACTTTTGAGGAAGGTTTGAGTTCTATCACAATAAATAATTTGGAGGAAAGTACCATCATGAACACTCTCCCTACCAATACTCCTAGTATATCCATTCAAACTATCAATGAATCAGATCTATCCTCCAACTCCCTCCCCCCTCATTTAGATATGTTCCAAAATGATGATGCCTATATTGACTACATGGAACTTAGGGACCACCTACCCAAAGGAGATCATAAAGCCATTTTCACTATTGAACTTAATACCGTGGCTTATTTCAGAGGGGGTGCCAAACCTTCAAGTCAGAAAAATATCAAAATAAAAATTGGATCTGATGGTGAAAATCGTTCTGCGACAGTGTCAAATCCCAAAACAGTAAAAAGAAAGGATGCATCTGAAGGTGAAAACCCAACTATGGCACCTGATGATGGAAGGCTTGACACTCTCCCCAACAAAATGCACCAGAAGTATTAGATTGTTGTGGAACCCATAGAGCCAGTTAATAGTGGAACAGAGGAATAGCCTAAGATCATTCACTTTGCTAAGTCTCTAACCCCACCAGAGAAGACCAAGTTTGTATCATTCTTCAAGAGAAAGCATGTCAATTTTGCTTGGTCATACACAGATATGCCGGGGTTAGATCCAGATTTGATTCTACACCATCTTCCATTAGATCCAGGAGTGAAACCAGTGAAATAGAAGCTTAGAAAGATGCATCCACACATTGCACTTCTTGTAAAAGAATAACTCAAGAAACTACTGGATGTAGGGTTCATCAAAGCTATAGACTATCAAGAATGGGTTTCCAAGATTGTACCAGTGTCCAAACTTGATGGTTGAGTCAGACTATGCAATGACTATAGATCTAAACAAAGCTTGCCGTAAGGATGATTTTCCGTTGCCAAATATAGATATCATAGTCGACTTAACAACAGGGCATACCATGTTATCTCTCATGGATGGCTTCTCAGTATAGCACTGGAAGACTAGTATAAGACAACTTTCACTTGTCCATGGGGCACTTTTTGTTGGAATATCATGCCATTTGGGCTAAAGAACGCAGGAGCCACATATCAACATGCTATCACCACTCTATTTCATGATATGATGCATGTAACCATGGAAGATTATGTAGATGATATCCTAGGAAAGTCACTCACAAGGGAATCACATCTGGATGTGTTAGAGAAGCTCTTTTAGGGACTCGAGCAATTCAAAGTTAGGTTAAACCCAAATAAATGTGTGTTTGGAGTCACCTCAGGCAAACTCCTAGGCTTTATTGTATTAGCAAATGGAATAGAGGTGGACCCCGCCAAAGTCAAGGCTATCATGGACATGCCACCACCCAAGACTCTCACTCAACTAAGATCACTACAAGGCAAGCTACAGGCAATCCGTAGATTCATATCACAACTGGCAGACAAGTGTCAACCATTCAGTCATCTCTTGCACAAGAACATTCCATTTAGATGGGATGAGAAATGTGAAGAGGCATTCAACAAACCGAAAGAATATCTTATGAATCCACCGATTCTCATGCCTCCTATCCAAGGGAAACCATTGATACTATACATATTTGCTGCACCTACAGCTCTTGGGGCTCTTCTAGCACAACAAGATTATGAGAATAAAGAAAGAGTCATCTACTATATTAGTCGAACATTGGTGGGCTATGAGTTGCAATAATCTCAAATAGAAAGATCATGTCTTGCAATAGTTTTTGCTTCACAAAAACTTTGACATTATATGCTTGCACATCTAGTCAAACTTATTGCAAAAATAGATCCACTGAAGTACCTACTAAGCAAAGTAGCTCTTACAGGTCGCCTAGCCAAATGGGTAATTCTCCTAAGTGAATACGACATTGAGTATGTAGATAGAAAGGCTATCAAAGGGCAAATCATTGCTGATCAGCTAGTAGATGCACCACTACAAGACACCACACCAATGCAATTTGAGTTTCTAGATGAATCCTTATTTAATATATCAACACACTCCTGGATTGGGGGAAGGAATCTTGTTTGTAACTTTACTTTGATGGGTCCTACACAAACCATGGATTGGGGGAAGGAATCTTGTTTGTAACTCCTCAGGGCGACACCATTATGAAGTCTTACCATTTGTTATTCCCATGCACCAACAACATAGCAGATTATGAAGCCTTAGTCATTGGTATCAAAATGGAAACAGAGTGGAAAATCAAAGAGCTACATGTCTATGGTGATTCTTAGCTAATAATAAATCAGGTTAATGATGATTACCAAACCAAAGATGAGAAACTTGTCCCATACAAGTGGATGCTCGATGACTTTAAGGAATACTTTGTGATCATCTATTTTGAGCAGATACCTTAGATTGAGAACAAAGTAATAGATGCCATGGCGACCATTGGCTCTCTTCTCGAGATACCATAGAATGAGTCACGGTACGAGTTCTTAGTAGAAACTATTCGGCAACCAGCTTATGATCTTCCTGAGAATCATTTCATATGCCTTTTAGTTGGATCTGATTCATCTTGGTACGGTAAGATTTACACTTACCTCAAGGACAACACCCTCCCACCTAACCTATCTTCAAACCAACGATGAACCTTTATATGCCAAACCTCTCACTATACCATTATTGCTGACACCCTATACTGACTTGGTCTAGATGGTACTTTACTCCGTTGTTTAGAATGAGAAGAATCCCTAACTTCCTTACAAGATGTACACAAAGGGATTTGTGGAACACACTCTAGAGGTCCCTCCTTAGCTAAGAAACTCATGCGTTTGGGTTATTACTGGCCAAACATGGAAACAGATTCATATCAGTTTGTCAAGAAGTGCAAGCAGTGCCAAATACATGGGAACCTGATACATGTACCAGCTCAAGAGTTGAGACCTTTGACGACACCTTGGCCCTTCTGCCAATGGGGACTTGACCTTGTGGGAAAGATCCATCCACCCTCATCTAACGGCCACAAATTCATCGTAACTGCCATTGAGTACTTTACCAAGTGGATTGAAGTCGTTCCCCTTACCACCGTCATAGGTAAGCAAATATCCCTATTCATCCTGAATTACCTCATCTGCAGCTACGGAATTCCTTCATCCATTATCACGGATAACAAAAGACCCTTCAAAAACTAGGATGTCTAAGAACTCTATGACTAATTCAAAATCCAACACCATTTTTCCTCACCCTATTACCCCCAAGGCAATAGTTAAGCTGAAACATCCAACAAGACCATCTTGAAACTCCTCAAAAAGATAGTCAATGATGCTGGCCATGATTGGCACATCTAACTCAATCCCATTTTGTGGGCCTACAGAACCAATATACGCACTCCCATAGGTGCTACCCCTTACACCCTTGTCTATGGCTCAGAAGCTATCCTCCCCATAGAAGTTGAATTACCATCTCTCAGGGTGTCGTTAAAAGGTCTCATATCAGATGAAGAATACAGAGTTTCCAGATTGCAAGAACTAGAGTTGCTAGAGGAAATGAGACATAAAGCCTTTGACCATCTCAAATCATATCAACAAATGATGTCAAGAAGCTACAACCACAGAGTTCGCCCAAGGGTCTTTAAGGTTGGAGATCTAGTACTTAAAGAGAACCCCTATAATCAATAGGATAGGGAAAAGAAAGGAAAGTTTGAACCCAACTGGCTTGGGCCTTATGTGATTGTAGCTGCTTATGGATTGGAGGCATATCAGTTAGCAACATCAGAGGGTGAGTTGTTCGATGACCCAATCAACAGTATGCATCTTCACTGGTTCTATACCTAAGAGAACCCCAATGTAAGGGGGGCATAAAATACAAAAAAATCATCCTTTGGTGAAAACCTGGCAAACAGGTGCCTTAGATAGGTATCATGATGAAAACCTGGCAAATAGGCATCATGTATACTTTCTATCTTTTCGTGCAAATAAAAGCAAGTGGTGAAAACCTAGTAAATAGGCATTACTTGTGATAAACTGCCTTCTCCATCTTTAGGAAACCAATCACCTTGTGTCCATTCTTCCTTGTGTCCCATTCAACCCATATCTATTCCATAATAAAATCCTAACAGTAACCTATCATGGCTTGATACTCTATCTCTTTGTTGCCTTGTCAACCAAGGTTTTATCCCATATCCTATCTGCAGTGTGAGCCTAGCATAGTGTCTCTCGTCAGTATCCATGGTACAAGTCCATGAAATACATTGCCTCTGTGTCGTCACATAGGCAAGACCATTATTCTAATGCACCCCTAAGGCTCCCATTGTCCCATCCGTCCCATTTCTTGTCATCTATCTTCTAATCCATCCATGTTCCATTAGGGTTTACCCCGAACTACGTTGCCTCTGTGTCGTCATGTAGGCAAGGCCATTTAGCGATGAGCCCCCGAGGCACTAGGTCAGTCCCTTAGGGTCCATCTCGCCAATAAAGATTGTGGAATCTTCTCACCAAACAAGTAAGGACAAGCGAAACTCTCTCTTTTCAAGCAAAAATCCTGACGTAGAACATTAACCTATCCAAAACAAAGCAGAAAAACTCCTAAGGCCTTTTAATGATTTTACACAAATTATGGCAAGAAACAAACACACCTAAATGCAAGAATGTTTTGTGTTGGTTAGGTTAACTTACAGAGTCTTGATTTTCTGCTATCATGCCTTTCTATGCTACTCAAGGATGCCAAAAGCTAGAGATGCTATGACGGGGGCATGATCATTTTCTTTGTTTGTTGTTTGTGGATTAAACTTTAGTAATGTGAAGCCTTGTCTAAAGACATGATTGGAAAAAGATCATTGATGACATCAAAGGTCTAACATGAACGGGGGCAATCCTTGTTTGTTGATACACAAGAAATACTTAGCTCATCTCGGTCCATTTATACCTAGATGCTTGTATTAACTTGCTAAAGCAAAATCCATGTAAGCAATACTAGGTCATCTTGGTTCAATTATACCTAGATGCTTGTATTAACTTACAACATTTAGAAAAGTACCAAAAAAAAATTGCCCAATGATGAAATAAGCACTTCAAAATACTTGCACTATCAAGATGTCAAGAAATCATTCACATCCATCAGCATCCATACCGTATCCCATGCAAATAAAGATCCAACAATGTTTCAAAATAAAAGCTTGTGATTCCTTTTGTCGAGTCATTCTTCTATCAAATCAACTTTCTATCTATCATTGTATCTCTCATCAATAGTTCTAGACTATCAATCCAAGAAATGATCCAAATGCAATTCCATCCTTAATCCATACCAATCAAGTCAAGTCAATCTTGTCAAATGATCCAATCACAATCAGTGGTCTTGATCCTTATCTGGTTGTAAACCAACTCGATCAGTTAAATCAATCAATTGTCTTATACAGGATGTAACATTGTCGAAATCAGACCACTACACGCATCTTACACGACATGTTTCATTTCCTAAAACTAGACATTGTCCTTTGTGTTGCTCTAGGGATCTATCATTCCCCACCATGGCAACACGCCTGTCGTGTTGGTCTAGGGATATATCGTTCCCCGCCATGACAACACTATTGTATATCGTTATCAGTATATCGTTGGTTTACCACTTGACAGGGGAAATACCTTGATTGTTCTTGTATCATTTGTGCATACTTGCTTACTTTCTTGTGTGTGTTTTCATTCTATCTTGCATAGTGTATCATTCAGCTCTTTCTTCAATCCTAACCTAGTTTTCCCTTCATCTTCGTGAGATTGTCTGTCTCTCATCCTTCTGCCTTTTTCTCGTCTAATCTCCCGAGGGGGCATCCTATCGTCATAACCTGTACCAGGGGCAAACTAGGGCATGTATCATTATCAGACTATTTATTCTTTGAAGCAATGCTATAAACTGCATTGCATCAAAGAGGGGCAAAATGTATACACCTAAAAATGACATGATTCGCATTCCTCTAAGTTAATTAAATATCAAAATATTTAATTACCTCTTCTAAAGTCAAAATTAAATAAATTCCTTTATTTAATTTAATTCTTCCAAACAATTAAATAATTCTTAATTATTTAATTAAATCAAAATCATTCTTCCAAATTTGAATAAATCAAATCAAATTTATTTAAATCCTCTCAATCTCCAAAAATAAAATACAATCAAATATTTTATTTATTCTTCCAAATCATGCACAACAATTAAATAAATTTATTTATTTAGTTTTTCTTTCTTATCTTCTAAATTAAATAATTCTAATTATTTAATTGTTTCTTCCAATAATATCTTCTCTAAATTTGAATAAATCAAATATTTATTTAAGTTGCTTTTTCTTCTAACTTAAGTTATCTCTAAATATAATTCAATCTTTTTGCACATGCAATTAAATATTCCTAATATTTAATAAAGCAAAATATCTTCTTACTCTCATGCAAATCTATTCTTCTTATTTTAAATCACTTAACTAATTATTATATTCTTTTAATTGTTTTAACTCATTCTTCTATTCTTGATAACTCCTCTCATGCAAAAGAAAGCAAGACACATGTCTTCTTATTCATTGCACGTTCCTCAACCATTCTATACCGTTGATCTTCTCGTTCTTTCTATACTGTTGATCTTCATTCTCTCAAGTCTATAAATTCAACCTCATTCTTCCATTCTATTCATCCAAGCTTTAAGTATTGTTACTCTACAGGAATTACAGCGCGCCTTTGGCACCAATTCCTTCATTGCTTGTGATCACATTCGCTACTACGCACTATGCACTACTACCATCGTTTTGAAGCTCCTCTTCATTGCGATAATATCACTGCCATTCCCAATTGACATTCTTGAAGCATAGCAAGGAAGTGCACTCTCTGAGGGCCCTATTTCATACACGCAAGAACAATTGTGATAGGCAATCAATGGAAGTTTCAAATTAAGGAAGGTTTTCTTTGTTGTTCATTTCTTTATTTGATTAATCTTCTTAGTTCACCATTTCATTGAGTTTTGGGTAACTTGATATTGATTATTATTGTTTATTCATTGTTGATGCAATTTCCCCTTAACAGTTCATACTTTGTTTCCTAATGGAGTAGGCATTGGTCTAGTTTGGTGAAGGGCCAACATTCTTTTAAATCAATTCTCTATCCCATTAGTTGTAGGAGTAGGAGCATGGTTAGATTAGGTTTTACATGTTCATGATTTGGTATAATAAACAAAGATAAATCTGAAGCAACATAAAACTATTTAAATCATTCAAAATCATGTTCGTTCATGCATGCACCTTGTAAGTGCGTATGTGAATTTAAGTGGATTCATCTTAAGGGATACCATCTTGTTATCATTTGAAGGTGCATCTATAGGGTGTGGTAATTAGCTTAATTAGAGGTTTTGTGTATCAAGTTGTCTTGTTCTAGTGACAGTTATGGGGGTCAAGTGTACATTGGGTATGGCTATGAGTGTTTATTTGTATTCCATTTCATGCCTCTAGGAATATCCCTCCTGTCCTTGTTGAGCCCAAAGTGTAGGAGACTATACCTACTCTCATTAGTTGGCCATAACCATCCTTAATTTGTGGATGAGCCTCTTTCTTACCTTCCTGATGACACCCTTGGCCTGGAAGGTGGAGATATGCTCTAGGATTTTGGACCCATGATTTTGGGAACCAACACCTACAACATGGTTTTAGGTTTACATCATCGTCCATCTACTGGAATAAACTTATTAATTATCATGAGAAACCATTGGCTATTTTCTTTCCTAGACATGCTTATTATTTTTCAAGAAAGGGGTTTGACAATTTAGTCACATTTGGGATTTTAATGCCTCTTAATAGACACCATGATAGATTATCAAAGAGAATTTTTGGATAATCAATAATTATAAATAGTTTTTGATATTTGTGCAGTCATTAGTTCCTCTAAATCTTACTATAAAATTATGTACTCCTAGGGAATGCAATTTCTTTAAAGATTAAGGAGATGGATATCTTTTGGTCATTTGAATTGTCCTCCTCCAAAGAAAATTTATATTTAGGTTTTTCCTTGCTAGCCTCTTACTCCTCGGCCTAACCATAAATAGAATTGTAGATTTAGTACCAAACTTTGGACCAAAATGAGTGCTCAAATTTGGAAATCAAAAGCTAATTTTGAAGTACAAGTGTTGGCTTAGAAAAATCTACATTTTAAACTACCTACATGGGATAGATTGAGATGTATAATGGTTTGGCTAGTTAATTGCCCCTTTTGTTGGTAATATGTGTTTTCATTGATGTCAACACTTAGAGTGAGGTCAACACTCAGTGTGTGATGATGATATACCAGTGTAGTAACAGAGATGCAGTGAGATGCAGTGATGTTCCTGATGTTCGTGGTTGGATGTCATGCCCTGATCAGTGTCAAGTCAAGGTGTTTTGAGCATGCTTGTGGTCAGTAAAGATGATTTCATGATGAAATATTAAGATGAGAATTAGAAGCACAAAGATGAATGATGAAATATTAAGATGGAAATTAGAAGCACTAAGATGAATGATGACATATTAATATGGGAATTAGAAGTTATGTCAAGGATGAGAAGATGTTGTTGATGACCTATGGCATGTTGTATGATCCTTCTTGTTGTTCCTAAGGATGTATGTGTGGTTTTATGAAGGTTTTGGCCTTCGGAAGTTGGTGAAGGTCTATGTTGCAAGAAGCTCCCTAAAAGACTATCTGGTAAAATGCTTTGCATTCCTCCGCATTTAAAGCTATGATCATGTGGTTAAAAAGTTAGGTTAAGGATGCTATAAAAGTGCTAAATCTAAAGTTTTAGGTCCTTTTCTCCTCCGTAGTGAAAGTTACAAGTGATTGAGTTCCAGTCCGTGCTCTAGTAGTATAATGTGTTGTTGAAGATAGTTTGGAATGATCCACATTCCTCCACAAGTGAATATTTTCCCATGTAGCTTTGAGGATATGTTCAGAGCTATGTATGAGCTCATCTATTTGTGTTTCAGGTGGTCTCGAGGTCCACAAGCTTAATTTTCAAATGACAGTTATGATAGAGATAGTTCCAGATGCCTAGTTGTTCTCAGAATATATGCTAATGATGTGCACCAACTTGTTGCTGCTTGAAATGGAAAATTGGAAAGATGGTCCTGATGATATTGTGTTGTCTCCAGTTGCCCTACAAGATGTCTTTTTGCTCTCTCCAAAATTGACTAAGGTCTGGAATGATGGTGTTTCTAGGTCATGCTCTTGCTTGGCTGACAGAGGAAGATTAATGATGTGCTCCACAAAGTTGTTGATGTGCAGAGTTCGAGGAATGTTTGGAGATAGTGTATAGGTTCTGTCAACTCATCTGGAAGAAGCAAAAGCAATGTTTAATCATTCATGAGTACCACCAAGTTGAGATGACTATTGTGCTACATGCTTCATGTGTTCTTGCTTAAGGGTGACCTAATTTAAATTTGTAAAGCATGTAGATGTTATTCCTTGAATGATGACACTATGAATGATGTTTAGGACCAAACTAAGCATGTGTTGAGATCTGAAAGGCATGTGTTTCCTTCTATAGTAACATGTAGTTCATCATAGGGCTTGTCCTATGCATGTTTCATGTTGTGTGATCTTTGGCTGACTTGTAAAATGCAATATTCTTGATGTATTGGCCAACTTGTTATGTAATCAATGTAGTGTCTTGTATATTGTAAACCTAGTTGGTCTAGGTAAGGCAATGATTGCAAGGATGAATATGTGAGTGTGTAAAAGAGTAGAATATGAACATGTTATGCATTATGATGTGCGACTGAAGGAGAAAGAGTAGAAGTAATAAGGGCTATCCTGATTCATCTTGAAGACATTTTTGTGACAAGAGGGAAGTGAAGAGTGTGCCTAATTGATCCAATCAACAGAAGAGGTTGAATTGCAATCATCAAAGGTGTGAGCTTCAATGTTAGTTTTTAGGCAGTAGAAGGATTGTCATACTGTAATCATCTCTAAGTTTGTTCTCAAATTATGGAGTAGCTATTTTCTTGGGTTGTAGCCCTAAAACAAAGTCTGTAGGGAGTTGTAGCTTCCTTCGGAGTGTCCCTTAAACAAAATCTTTAGGGAGTAGTAGCTTCCTTGGGTTGTAGTGCTAAAACAAAGTCAATAGGGAGTAGAAGCTTCCTTGGGTTGTAGCCCTAAAACAAAGTTGTAATTTTGAGCTTCATATATTGTGAGTTAATCCTCACCATGGGTTTTCCCTTTTTGGGGTTTCCACATACATCTGGTGTTATGTGTTGATGTGCATTATGTTGATCTTTCATGTTTATGTTGATTCTATAATTCTTAAGTTTTAATCTTCTTCAAAGGATTTGAAATTTGTTTAGATACTGATTCACCCCCCCTCCCAGTATCCTAGTGTGTTAAATAATTGGTATCAGAGCCAAGTTAATCAGAAGAAGCTTAACCATTTGAGGAAGGTCTAGGATGGCTAATAATGGATCTCTCAAGGTACCTATGTTTGATGGAACAAATTATTCCTTTTGGAAGATAGTAATGGAAAACTATCTATCTTCTCTAGGGTATGGCATTTGCCAATTCATCCAGAAGGGTTATACTACTCCTGGTAGTGATCCTATAGATGCAGATGAGATTAAGTTGTATGATAACAATGCCAAGGAAAATAATGCTATCATGAGTGGGCTATCTAATTCAGAACTTGTGAAGGTGATGGCTTGTACATCTGCTTAGGATGTTTGGAATAAACTTGAAAGTATTTATGAAGGAGATAGTAAAGTGAAGCAAGCCAAGATGCAAATTTTCAAGAGCAAATTTGAAGCCTTGAGGATGACAAAAGATAAAGACATTGTCAGTTACATGCTATGAGTGGATGAGATAGTCAATGGCATCAGAGGTCTTGGTGGGGAAGTGAAAGAAAATGAGATTGTGAAGAAGGTTTTGAGGTCTCTTCCTAAATCTTACAATCATAAGGTGCTTACCATTGAGGAATCTTAGGATTTGAATAAATACACAATAGATCAATTGTTTGGCTCTCTCACAACCTTTGAAATGAGAGAATTTGATAAACATGCTCGAAAGAATGAAGAAACATTCAAAGCAAGTAAGAAGACATAAGATGAAGCAACTGATCAAGATGATGACCTGGATGAGATAGAAGCAAACTTTGTAAGAACACTGAAGAAAGGCATAGGCAAATATAGAGGTGAGTTACCTTTCAAATGTTTCAATTGTGGAAAGATTGGTCATTTTTCTTCTAAATGTCCTTTTAAAGAATCAAGGGGTAGTAACAAGAGAGACAAGTTCAAAAGAAGCCCATATTCCATAGAGAGCAGTTGTTCTTCAGAAGATGAGGATCATGATGATTCAAATGATGAAACACTTTTCATGGCCTTGAATATTGGTGACAAAAAGGATGCTATCAAAAATTGTGTGAAGATTGATACCTTGCAAGATGACCAAAACAATGATAGATCAATGGTTGTATGGATTGCCTTTCATGCAAAAGAAGAAGCCAAGGCTTGGGTAATTAACAGTGGTTGCTCTAATCATATGACTACTGACAAGGAGAAGTTTATCAGCCTTCAGAAGTGGAATGGTGGAGATATTAAGTTTGGTAGTGATGAGTAAACACAAATCTATAGAAAGAGTTCTATAACTATTGATGTGAAGAACAAGACTGAGGATGTCCTCTATGTCAAAGGGCTAAAACACAATCTTCTTAGTGTCATTCAGATGTGTAATAAAGGATACAATCTTACCTTTCATGCCAAAGGTTGTGAAATCAGGAAGCTAGGATCCAAAAAATTAGTTGCAGAAGGCATCAAGTCATATGGTGATATCTATCATCTGAAGGAGGTAAATGGAAGAACATGCGTATTGGATCAATCTAGGAGTGTTGGTTATGGCACAAAAGAATGGGACATATTAACTTTGATGATATGGTAAAGATCGACTCTATTCATGCGGTGAGAAATATGCCCAAGATAACCAAGCCTACAAACATACTATGCAAGGAATGCCAAATGGGAAAGCAGACAAAGAAAAATTTCAAGAGCAAGGAGTATTCTTCCTCAATGCCATTAGAGCTGATTCATACTGACCTCTGTTGCCCCACAATAATAAAGAGTCAACAAAGTGAAAGATATTTCATGCTGCTTATTGATGATTATTCTAGAATGACTTGGGTTACTTTCTTAAGAGAAAAATTAGAAGCCTTTAATAAGTTCAAGATTTTCAAAGCTATAGTTGAGAATGAAATGGATGCTAAGATTAAGTGCTTAAGATCTAATAGAAGAGATGAGTTTACTTCAAATGAATTTGAAAAGTTTTGTGAAGATCATGGAATTAGGAGACATTTGTCAACTCCTAAGACCCCTTAGCAAAATAGGGTAGTGGAAAGAAAGAATAGGATTGTACAAGAGATGGCTAGGGAAATGTTGAAATATGTAGATCTACCTGATATGTAATAGAAGGAAGCATTTCAAACTATTGTCTATCTAATCAACAAAGTACAATTGAAGGCCAATAGAACTAAGACCCCTTATGATCTATGGTATGGAAGACCTCCTACTGTTAGATACTTTAGGATTTTTGGCAGCAAATGCTATATTAGAAGAGATGAAGAAGACCAATGAAAGTTTGATTCAAGAAGTGATGAAGGGATCTTTCTTGGGTACTCAACCAAAAGCAAGGCCTATACATGCTACAAAAAGAGATTGGGGAAGATGATTGAAAGCACAAATGTTAAAGTAGGTGAAGATTTGTAACGGATCTCACAAGAACTAAAGGACTCTGGATCTGATATTTTTCCATGCATTGAAAATGAAGAAGAATAAGAGAAAGAAGAAAAGGAACAAGAATTAGAGAAAATACCCAAGACTCTAGCAAAGTATGTTCAAAAGAACCATTCAATAGATCAGATCATTGGAGATAATAATGAAGGTGTGTAGACGAGGAGAAGGTTTGCAAAGGCATATGAACAAGCAAACTTGTGTTTATTATCAAAGGTAGAACCCAAAGCCTTTGTTGATGCTAGCAAAGATGATGGATGGATAAATGTAATGGAAGAAGAATTGAATCAAATAGAGAAGAATCAGACATGGGAATTGGTTCCTAGACCAACCAATAAGAATGTTATAGTAACAAAGTGGGTGTTCCAGAACAAGTTGAATGAATATGGGGAAGTTGTGAGGAACAAAGCAAGATTGGTGTGTAAGGGCAATTCTCAAGTTGAAGGCATTGATTTTGAAGAGACCTTTGCTTTGGTAGCTAAGATGGAGGCAATTAGGATGCTTCTTGCCCTTGCTACTCATAAGAACTTCAAAGTTTATCAAATAGATGTCAAGTTAGTATTTTTGAATGTTGATCTAGAGGAAGAAGTCTACATTGGTTTCTAGATATCAGAAGATCCAAGCATGGTATGCAGACTCAAGAAAGATTTGTATGGTCTCAAGAAAGAACCTAGAGCTTGGTATGCTAGGTTGGATAAGTACTTACTTCAACAAGGATTAAAGAAAGGTACCACAGATAGTAATCTTTACATCAAGGAAGAAGGAGATATGTTATTGATAGTTGCAGTATATGTTGATGACATCGTATTTGGTGGAAATGATGATATGTGTAAAAGATTTGTAGAGGAGATGCAAAAAGAGTTTGAAATGTCTATGATTGGTGAGATGTATTTCTTCCTTGGGCTTCAAATTGCTCAATTAGATGATGGTATCTTTATTTCTCAGGATAAGTATGTTAGAGAGATGTTGAAGAAGTTTAGTATGGAGGATTCAAAACCAATGAGTACTCCTATGGTCATTGGATGTCATCTGAGCAAGAATGATGAGTCTCTAGAGGTTGATTAGACTTCCTATATATCTATGATTGGAGGATTGTTGTACTTGAATGCTTCTTGACCTGATATTATGCATGCAATAGATATCAAGTTAATCCCAAGCAAGAACATGAGAAGGAAGTGAAAAGAATATTTAGATACTTGAAGGGGACTCTAGATTATGGCTTATGGTATCCAAGAGGTAATGATTTTGATTTGAGTGCCTACACTGATGTTGATTGGGCTGGTTGTGTTGATAATAGAAGAAGTACAAGTGGTGGTGCTTTCTTTTTAGCAAGCAGATTGGTTTCATGGAATAGCAAGAAACAAGATTCAGTGTCATTATGAACTACAGAGGTAGAGTATATTGCAGCAACATCCTTCTATACACAAGTGTTGTGGATGAAAAAAACCCTAAAGGATATCAAGGTATTGTATGATGAGCCTATTCCTATTTTGTGTGATAATAAAAGTGCTATCAACATTTCCAAGAATCCAGTGATGCATTATAGAACCAAGCATATAGCAATCATGTATCATTTTTTGAGAGAGAAGGTTGCAAATAAGGAAGTAAAGTTGGAATATGTTCCAACAAAGGATCAAATTGCAAATATTTTCACAAAGGCTCTTGCAAAGGATACTTTTAAAAATCTCTGATAGAGGTTAGGGGCAATTGCCCCTCCTTTCTAGATGCATAGTGGTGCATCTATCTAGGGGGAGTTCATGCTATATCTTTTTACACTGATGGTGGCTAACTCTCAGGGGGAGTAGGTAGTGGTTGTTTCTGATAGGGGGAGCCTTGAGTTATGTATGAACATCAAAGAGGGAGAAAGTTAAATGTGCATCTTAAGAGGAAACATTTGTGCCCTAAGCGAAAGAAACTGTTGCCCTTTGTCCTTGATGTCGAAGGGGGAGAGAGAGAAATGTACATCAAAGGGGGAGTATGTGTTGCCATCAATGACAAAGGGGGAGATTGTTGGAAATATGTGTTTTCATTGATGTCAACACTTAGAGTGAGGTCAGCACTTAGTGTGTGAAGATGATATACCACTATAGTAATAGAGATGCAGTGAGATGTAGTGATGTTCCTGATGTTCATGGTTGGATTTCATGCCCTAATCAATGTCACGTCAAGTTGTTTTGAGCATGCTTGTGGTTAGCAAAGATGATTTCATGATGAAATATTAAGATGGGAATTAGAAGCACAAAGATGAATGATGAAATATTAAGATGGAAATTAGAAGCACTAAGATGAATGATGACATATTAAGATGGGAATTATAAGTCATGTTGAGGATGAGAAGATGTTGTTGATGACCTGTGGCATGTTGCATGATCCTTCTTGTTGTTCCTAAGGATGTTTGTGTGGTTATATGAAGGTTTTGGCTTCTGGAAGTTGGTGAAGGTCTCTGTTGTAGGAAGCTACTTGAAAGACTATTTGGTAAAATGCTTTGTATTCCTTCACATTTGAAGCTATAGTCATGTGGTTCAAAAGTTAGGTTAAGGATGTTGTAAAAGTGATAAATCCAAAGTTTTAGATCCTTTTCTCCTCTGCAGTGAAAGTTACAAGTGATTGAGTTTTGGTCCATACTTTGGAAATATAATGTGTTGGTGAAGACAGTTTGGAATGCTCTACATTCATTTGCAAGTAAAGATTTGCCCATGTGGTTTTGAGTATATGTTCAGAGCTATGTATGAGTTCATCCATATGTGTTTCAGGTGACCTGGAGGTTCGCAAACTTAATTTTCAAATGACAATTATGATACAGATAGTTCTAAATGCCTAATTATTCTCAGAATATATGTTGATGATGTGCACTGACTTGTTGCTACTTGAAATGGAAAATTGGTTGATGAAAGATGGTCCTAATGATCTTGTGTTGTCTCCAGTTGCTCCGCAAGATGTATTTTTGCTCTCTCCAGAACTGATTAAGGTCTAGAATGATAGTGTTGTTGGGTTATGCTCTTGCCTGGCCAATAGAGGAAGATTGATGATGTGCACCACAAATTTGTTGTTGTGTGAAGTTCAAGGAATGTTTGGAGATAGTGTATAGGTCCCGCTAAATCATCTGGAAGAAGCACAAGCAATGTTTAATCATTCATGAGTACCACCAAGTTGATATGACTGTTATGCTACACGCTTCATGTGTTCTTGCTTAAGGGTGACCTAATTCAAATTTGTGAAGCGTGCAAATGTTATTCCTTGAAGGATGATGCTATGAAGGATGTTTAGGATTGGACTAAGCATGTGTTGGGATCTGCAAGGCGTGTGTTTCCTTCTGTAGTAACATGTAGTTCATGATAGGGCTTGCCCTATGCATGTTTCATGTTGTGTGATCTCTGGCCGACTTGTAAAATGTAATATTTTTGTTGTATTGGTTGACTTGTTATGTAATCAATGTAATGTCTTGTATATATTATAAACCTAGTTAGTCTAGGTAAGGCGATGATTACAAAGATGAATATGTGAGTGTATAAAAGAGTAGAATATGAACATGCTATGCATTATGATGTGTGACTAAAGGAGAAAGAGCAAAAGTAATAAGGGCTATCCAAATTCATCTTGAAGACATTTTTTTGATAGGAGGGAAGTGAAGAGTGTTCCTAATTGATCTAATCAACAGAAGAGGTTGAATTGCAATCATCAAAGGTGTGAGCTTCAATTTCAGTTTTCAAGCAGTAGGACTGTCATATTGTAATCATCTCTGAGTTTGTTCTCAGATCAGGGAGTAGCTATTTCCTTAGGTTGTAGCCCTAAAACAAAGTTTGTAAGGAGTTGTAGCTTCCTTGGGAGTGTCCCTCAAACAAAGTCTTCAGGGAGTAGTAGCATCCTTGGGTTGTAGCCCTAAAACAAAGTTAGCAGGGAGTAGTCACTTCCTTGTGTTGTAGCCCTAAAACAAAGTTGTATTTTTGAGCTTCATATATTGTGAGTTAATCCTCACCGTGGTTTTTCCCTTTTTTGGGTTTTCCACGTACATCTGGTGTTATGTGTTGATGTGCATTGTGTTGGTCTTTCATGTTTATGTTGATGTTGTAATGCTTATGTTTTAATCTACTCTGGAGGATTTGAAGTTTGTTTAGATACTGATTCACCCCCCTCTCAGTATCCTGGTGTGTTCAACACCTTTTGCTTATGTGCTGAAAATATGAAACATATTTTTTGGAGCTACTCTTTTGTGAAGATACAATGGATTGCTATTTTTAGAGACTTTCCTGCTATTTTCTATCATGATTTGAATTGGAAAGAAGCTATTTTTGGTTTGGGACTACACAAAAATATGATTCTTGATACTATTAGACACGTCATCTTCATGCATATATGGAAAAGCTATCTGCCATTGTATTTTCTAGCTCTAATTTCATTAGGAAATTGTTACACTAAGGCTTTCTATGGATTGCTTCTCTTTCTTCGTAGCTTCAAGAATAATCCAAGAGGAGTATGAAGGCCATAGTTTAGCTTCAACAAATTAAAGAGAAAAATTTGTAATTTTAGGTCAACAATAGTTTAGGCCAATCTCAAAGATTACTTCAGTTCATGGAATGAGCCTTTGTAACTTCTTTCTTTTAGCCCTCTTTGTGTTAGGCTTGTAATTGTTGGTTTTGTACTTGCTTGGATGTATAGTTTTTCTTCTCATTTGCTTGTTGGTATTTTACTATTCTTTGTAATCTGCTTTGTTCAATATAAATAAAAGGTGCAATTTGGTGCAAGATTATATGTGAAATCCTCTCCCCATAAAAATTACACTATAATATAATGACAATCACTAATAAAAATATATGAAATAAAATTACATTATAATTGCTGATCTTAGTTCAAGAAAATCTAATATTATGACAGTCACTAATCAAAAATTATATATGAAAGAAGTATTTTAAGTTTATTTGAAAGTATTCCTTAATTCAAGATTTTATAAATGCACATGATCTTACTTGTCCTCGTCCTCCATCTTTATGACTATCAATGGGAGGACTCCTTTGCTAAAGGGATTGGCCTATATATTCTCTAAAAGTGTATATTGAAAAATTTATAACATTGTTAATGAATTTGATATTTTATGGGGCTCAACATATAAAAAATTATAGTTGTATATGTAAAAGAAAGAAATATTTTGTAATTATGTTACTAAAATTATGGGTATCACAAATAGAAATTTACATTTGTTTACAGAGGAAAGTAATATTTTATAGTTTTCTTAATTAAATATTTTGGAAGTTATTTTGCTTGAATATAATTTATCAATCTTTTAATTGTACTATTAGATTTACTACTAAACAATCTTACAATGATCACTACTACATCAAGATATTTTTAAAATCAATCTAAATGTATCATCTCAAAAAAACCTCAAGACAAGCAAACTTAGGAGGTATAATAAAGAAATATGGTAACACCCTTATATTAGAGGGTCAATTAGTGAGACTCCAAACAAAAAAATATAACATAAGCTCTAGCAATAAAGCAAGCAATGAATTTAGCTTTTTGACATATTACTTGTTAGAATAGGCATGCAATCTAGTTTACATGTGCTCATACCTAAATTTCTTTATAAATGTCTTCACAAGAAAATCATTTTAGTTTGGATGACCTAGTGAAGGATATTCGACTTGTATATGAAGCAAGTTCTAAGTTCTAATGTTATTTTTGTTTACATTATACAAGACAAACTAATTGAGTGGGGGAATTTATGGATTTCACAATAGATTGTAAAGATGGGATTTTTGAAGATATCTCTAATTACAAATTTCATTTACACTCACCTTTTTTAATGCTCTCAATTATCTATGTTGTAGTGTTCTTATTAAATAAAAATAGATATCAATTTGTAAATCCTCTTAATGTTTTTTTACTTTTGGTGGCATTGATATTGTAATAAGTATGTCATAAATCTATGTTTAAGGTTGTTTAAGTCTAATTATGTGGTATGTGAAACAACAATGTTAGTATAGAATTATCTTTGCTATATGTAACAATAAAATTGTAAATATGAAGAGTAATATCACATACCACAATATGATTACTATTTTATATGATAATAGAAATTTCATCAAACAAACATCATTTGTAAGAGTTTATGAAATGGATAAGAATTAATAAGAGGTTTTATAGTTTATAACGAAATCTAAGTTTGAATTGCCTCTCACTAACTATAACATTTATGCAAATCTACACCTAATATTTTTAAGTACAAACACCCTTAAATTATAATTTAAAAAAATCAAAACTTAATTTAAAAAATACCAAAATTTAATATTATCTTATTTTTTATTTGAATAAGTTATTTGAACTTAGACACCTTTTATATGCTTACAATAGAAAATTACAACTAATAACTATTATACCAAATACCTTTCGACTTTTGTTACAATCTTGTAACACTTAAGTCAAATACATTGAAATTGAGAGTTAGTCCTCTTAAAGCAAGTCCTTAAATAACGGCCAAAGGTAAAAGTAAAAAAAAATTGACAAACCTAGGAAAACTTTGGTCACATCAAAGCTAACGACCTTTGACAACTCAATTTTTAAAGACAAGTCCATTTGTAAAGTATTAATCACTAATATCATACGTTAACGAAGTTGGTAAGAGGGCTCCATTATATCTAAAATGTGTATTTTATGTAATAATAATTAAATGATTGATGGTTCCACCCATAGGAAAATAAGGGCATAAGTCCATTCGTAGTCAATACAATCATTGCTCCTTTTTAAATTCATTAGGTAAAATAACACCATATTATTCATAATTGAAGTTTATCTTTACTTTATTGTGAAATGATTGTAATTCAAATTTTATTAAATATTTTGTTATGAAAAGATATTAGTATTTTTGGGTTTTAATAGAAATAATATAATAAGTGAGTATACATATAAATTAGAAGTTGTTTTTCAACTAAGTTGTTATGAGTTAGGGGAATCAATCTATCAAAGTTATTTAGGGGTTGGAGTTTGTCCAATCATACTTTTGAAGAATTTGAATATTAGTCAATGACATAATTAAAAAACATACTATCATCCTCGCCAATTAAAATACAACCCTTCAATATCAACTAAATAATTTGAAAATGAAATCTAACCCCAAAAAAAATGTTAATAAATTCCCATAAATATACCTTACAACACTATAAATTTTGTTATTTTTCAGAAATATGACTATAGAAATGAGTTTTAAAGTTTCAATATTACAATATCGTATTTAGCAAAAATATAAGTTACTGGAAATATGGGAATCGTACTTTATGTGTTGAAGAGTTTAATCATAGCTTTAAACAAATATATTCTATGTATGCATTGAAAGATCATAAGCATCTCTTTGTTTCTTCTCTACATTCCTAAATTAGTATTCTTTAGTCAAATTTTTTATAATTATTAGTGTTTAGTCAAGTTCTAAATGAGTGAAAATTTTATCTCAAAGTGCACAACATTTTAGCTATAGTTTTTGAACCCCACTATTAGAACTTTGTATATACGAGATTGGTAATGAAAAGGTAAGTCGTGAAAATGTGAAAATTATATATTTTGGTTTGGTTATTTCTTATGTAATGATAAGTATATAAGTGGCGTAATTTTATTTAAAGGTGGTATATAATCTGAATCTTATTTATTTTTAAGAACTGGTCTTGGTATTCATTCTTTTTATTTCTCATTTAATTTTAGGTTTGAAATCTACATAAGTGACCCAAGCTAGTTGCATGATTCATAGAAATGAACTTGAAACATTTAGTTTTTATATTTGGGGTTGACTTGATCACTTTGACTAGTCTTGATGCATCTACTCGAAAAATGAAACATTTCACTTGCCACCTTTGGAGTTCTATTTAAGGGCCAACACTAGTTCATTCTACACATCTAATCATTTGGCACCTAGACATCTAGCATACGTTTTGAAATATTCATTCACACGATCAAAGCACCAATATTGCAATACATTCTTGCATCAATATCTAGGACATTCTCAATGTGATTGTATGTTGTCTTCGATCCTTGATCATTATGTTTAAATGTGTCCATCACAAGGTTTGACTAGAGGAGAATACTCCTTGCCTAACAAACTCAAAAAAGTTGTTCCTAAAATGCCAATTAGACAAAATAGATCGCATGCATTTAGGTGAATCAAGAAGTAGACATCACCATTTTGTATAGAAAGGATACACATATTGAAGTTCACATCCGCATGTTTGATTCAGACTTGCACTTGCGTAGATCAATTCCATAGTCATTAAAGTGTCCCACAATGACAAACAAGAAGTTTACAAATTCTAAGGCATTTGTCTAGTTATTCCTAATTTTCTTGCATATTAACAAATCACTTGCAACCATCTATCACAACATTTATTTACATTACATTTCTAGATAAGTATATTTTATTTATTTATTTTATTTCCACATTTAATTTAGCACTTTACTCCAATTAGTTCCTCTCTTATCTCTTTAATCCTAGGGTAATTATTTGATTGTGTTTGTTTTAAAATTATTTTACCTTAGGGTTTTATATAGAAAATAATTTTATTCTTTCCTTTGCATTTTGGTGAATCCCTTTGCTCTTTGTAATATTAAATTTTAAGCTAATGTTAAACTATACATTTATATTAATTGAGTTGGATTGTGGAAATGAGGACACACTAGAAATATAGAAGATACAAAAATAAACTACTTAGCAAAAATATTGAAATGATAAAGAACCTAGAACATGACTTAGGAAGCTCATTAGCTAAGACATTAGCACAACACATTATCATCAGACTTGCACATTATCATCCACAGTTGATGCAAAACTCAAAACACATCTCCAGAATTTGTGTGGTTCTTCACATAGGGATACAAAGACAAAAACAACAAAGTGCTAGATATACCACAAATGTACAAGAAGTTGGAAATCACTCCAAACTAACTAGTTTTAAGCCAAACATTGAAATAACAAATAGGAAGAGGAAGAATATGCAACCTCCATAAATTTCGGAGACTTTGAATATTTGTAATCTAAGATGCAGAGAAAAGGGGTGACTACTTAAGAGATTACCTTTAGACAGAAAGCTCCTAATTTGGTCTTTGGACCTCCACAGGTAGTTAATGGAATGAGGAGAGATTAGAAGGCGTTTTCTCTTAAATCCTATATGTGTCTAGAATTTAAAAACAATAGTATAGTAATAAATCTATAAGTGTTAAATCCTTGGTTTACAAAGATAAACACCCTAGTGTGCATGTGATTAAACAAGAGATGTGATGGTCACCAAAGAGTTATGCCAATAATAATAAGGGAATGAAAGATAAAGAAGAATAGTAAGTAGAAATGTAGATGTTTACAAATGTGGAGAAGAGGCAAACACTACTTTGTTGATGAGAAGTGATGGAGAAGAAGCAATTGCATACAAGTTTATTACCCAAATAATACTAAAATACACAACAAGTTGTTTAAAGTATATTACTATTAAGAGGGAAAAGAGATGAATGGGCATTTGAGGATGTCAATGAAAGTGCAATAACATCTACCCCCAACAAGCTTCAACAATGGAGGTGTAACCAACAAATTGCAACCAAGAAGATAAAGGAAGTTGCATGTGTTTCCAAACTCAAAAATTACTTTTGTAAGAGGCTTGTGAGGAAGCTAAAAGGGTCATGTTTAGACACGAGAAAATTTTCAATAAATAGGCATTATGAAAGGTAAGAGAAGGAATCTAGGTGGGAAGCCAGTGGTTCAAATTTTGAAAACTCATTGTACACTAGAGTGTCACATAGAAATATGTGCATGCGGACATCCTAGAGAAAATTCTCAAAACTCAGGTAGACAACTCAATATCAGTGAGAAATATTAGAATGTGATGTAGAAATTGGAAAATTAGTGAAGGAAAGGCTAGGGCTAGGCTCAAATTATCCTAGAACATGCTACAGGGATGGACACTAAATCGAGCCCAAAACATAATGTGATAATTCTAGGGTATACAATTTTTGACATTACACTCTTACAATATATTAGGGTTTACCTTCTAATTTTTGATATCTCATTTTCTTATTTTAGGTTGATTATATTTAAGATTCACTCTAGTCCCCTTTGACCCTTAATTTGTCATTTTAAAAAATCTTTCTAGGGTATGTTTATGCCAAGATCTAATTGAAACCATAATTTACCTTTAAGGAAGAGTGCTCACCTAAACCCTCAGATGGCTTCTCATTTTGTTGATTAGGAGATCACCATAAAGGATAATATAATGAGCAATCTAATTTTAATCATGATACACATGTGGATATAAGAAAGATCTTTCTCTCACCAAACAAATAATTTTCAAGAGCTTGCTAATGTTACTTTTCCTCCATAATTAGTTGCACCTCTTCATAATTTGTTGATTGGTGTACCCTTTGATAAAAATATTCTTCATGGCATGATACTACAATGGCATCTTCTAGTTATTTTCATAGCTCAACTTACCCCTACCTACCCACCCTTCCTCTTTCATCGATCCTTTCTCTTCTCATCCTAACATAGACCCTCCCATTGTACCTACCTCTGACATTACCAATTCTAATGTGACTCTCACTTCTCATGTTCCTGCTTGTTGGAGTATTTTAAATATTGTTTTATTAATGTTTATTGTAATTATACTTTATAGTGTTTTAGTGCATATATAAGAAGGTTGTTTTAATACTACTCTAATGCCTATATTTATATGTGTGGATTTATCCCACATGGACTGAACTTCATAGGTCACTAGTTCATTGACTAAATTTAAAGAGGTTAATTGTACTATAATAGTAATATAAAGTAAAGTTATGTTGTCATGTAATTGAGTTTTTAGATAGTGAGTTAAAGATGTACTCATTATTTAATTCATTTTTTTGAGTGTTTTACCCTTTCCTTCAATAACCAAGTCCTATGTGAACTATTTTTCCTAACATGGTATCAACTCCTTTGAACCACCCTTTGTGAGAAAGTATGTCATTAGATACACCCAAGACCTTTTCTTACCATTTCTCATGGTGCTACTCCATTCTCTTACACCACTCCACTCTCACATATCACTTCGCTTCCACATACTACTAGGTATATCAGAAGGTTTGGTATATAGGAAGGTGTGGCATATTGAAGATTTTTAATATCAATGTTATAGGTATATTGAGAGGTGGGAGTGATAAGTTGGAGTAATAAGGGTTTTTTCTATAATTGATAATGGAAAACCTTTAACATTAGAAATCTATCATGCACTTGAACATGAGTACCATGGATTAGTTGGCTCTCCTTGGCAATGAGAACTAGTTTGAATGGAATATGGCATGACAACTCTTTTATTAGAACTTGTGTTTTGGGACATTGTTAGCCAAGATCTAGTTGAACTTTAGTTGCCTAAAGATAGTTTAATGTAGTACTAGTATGGTTTGAATTATAAAAAAATAGAGCAATGTTGTTGAAGTATGTCACTTCTCCCATTAGGGCACATATCATTAAGTGTGGCACTATATATGTAATTTGGGAGGAATTGTAAAAAATATACGAGATTAGTGACACCTGTTAGTGAATTCATTATGGCACTAGGTAGTCTCAAGGTTGAGGGTGAGCATCATATCCTTGTCTATCTGATTAAGTTGGAAGAGTATAGGGCCATGCTTGTGGCTGAGGATAACGCTCTTGGTAGGATGATAAACATATGTATACTTTGGTTTTAGAGAATCTTCTAGCAGCATATAGTAACTTCTTGAATCTCATGTGGGATGATAATAAAATAAAAAACACATTGTGGGAGGATCTCAAGAAACATGTACTAGAAAAAAAATATAAGTTGATATGGTTGAATCTTCTTGGTTCATCATCCCTATAAGCCCTTGTGTTTGTGTTGAGGAGATCAAATTTTTAGAAGTAGAAAAACTTTTAGAAGAAGAATGAGAAGACTAAGACTTGGGAGAGGGGACATAAAAAATGGATCAAGATAATAATCAATCTTCTTTATTATGGTTGTATAAAGTTTACAAGTAATTAAAAAATAGAATGTATAGTTTGTCTTGCAAAATAGAAAGAAGTGGTTAAAAGGGTGGTTGGGTTTTCTGGAGAAATTGCAAAATTGTCTAATTCTCATGAATGGTAATGTTGGTGGCATGACAATATTGGCTCTAGTACTAATGAGAAGGAAACATACTGGGTTCTTGATACAAGTTCCCATAAACACATTACCCATGACAAAGGTAGTTTTGTTTCCTAGAAATAAGGAGGTAATTGTCAGAATGTTGTGGTTGGTGATGGTCATTTAGTACCAATACTTGATGTGGGAACAATAAAATTCAAGAATGAATTCTTTGAAAATGTTTAATAGGCTCCTAAAATGGTGAAGAATCTTTTGTTGATGACTTTATTTAAAAGGATACAAGATTGAGTTTCTTGAAAACATGTGTTGGACTAAAGATCCAAAGAACAAATTATTTGTTTTTGTAACTAGCACTTCAAAGAATAAGTGGTGGATATGTGATAGATAATGTGGTAAGGAGAATTATACGTTAATGCCTTTAGTTGATGATGTTATTCATTTGTGGCATGAGAGCTTGGGACATCTCAATTACCAGAGTATTTCTTTCTTGAAGAGGCATAATATGGAAAATGATATTCCATGTGCCACTACACCCAAGGGTTTTTGTGAAGGGTTTGTGTATGAGAAGAATCACAAAGAACACTTTGATAAGAGCATTGCACAAAGAGCATCAAAGAAACTTGAGTTGGTGCACAATGATTTGATGGGTCCACAACCAATAAATTCACTTAGTGGTTCAGAGTATGTATTGGTCTTCATTGATGATTTTACCATAAAAAAGGGTTTAATTTTTGAGGTTACTTTTTTAATAAGAAGGACAAGGTGTTGTCTACCTTAAAGGTCTTCAAGGTAGAAGTGGAGAACAAATCTCATAAAAAGATCAATAAGTTGCTAATAGAGAATGAAATAGAACATGTCAATAAAGCATTCACAAACTTCCTTAAGGAACATGACATAGTGAGATAATTGATGGTTCCTCATACTTCACAACAAAATAAGGTAGCTAAGAGATATAATCATACACTCATGGAGATGGATAGGTAGATGTTGCAAGATTAGAAGTTGCCTAAGGCTTATTGAGTATAAGTGGTGAACTATGATTTCTATATTGCTTATTAGGTGACAACAAACGATATGAAGGAAGTGACTCCACAAGAGAAATGGAGTGGCACGAAGCCTTGTTTGTATCACTTCAAATTATTTGGGTGTGCTACTTATGCACATGTTCCTAATGAGAACACGGAGAAACTTGATGCGAAGAGTTAGAGGTGCATCTTTAATGGTTATAGTGAAGAATTCAAGCCCTGGAGACTATGGGATTAGATGATTAAGAAGGTTTTCATTCATAGAGATGTGTTATTAATGAAGGGGATAGTGGTCTATATGGTAAATACATTATGATTTCCATTCTACAGGCTCCTAATACATTTTATCCCACTCAGGATTTCTTAATGTTGAATTCATAGAACATAAATGAAGGGGGAATGAAAGCATAGCCAATTGGAAATTTTAGGAAGGGAGGAGACAACATAAGAGAGGTTAGAAGCATCTAGCAATGGTAGTAAAATGCCTAAATGGTCCAAGAAAACCCTTAGCAATGCTCTAATTGAGGTAGATGTGTCAGATACTACAAAGATAAGAATTCAATTTGAAAACCATGCTTTGATGGCTAAGGTATAAGATTTACATGATCTAGAGACATGTAGGGAAGCCATGGGCAACTCACATTGGGAAGCAACAACATGATGAATTTGGTTCTCATGAAGAACCAAACTTGGGAGTTATGTCAACTACCAAAATATAAGAAGGTCATTTGTTGTAAGTGGGTCTATAAGACCAAGTTCACTTAAAAAGTGGAAGTTGAGAAGTAGAAATATAGAACTATAGCCAAGGGGTACTCATAGACTAAAGGAATCAATTATATGAGATGTTTACTCTTGTTTCAAGGTTCATTGCAGTGAGGATGGTTCTTTTATTTTTAGTGGAGTATAAGTGGAAAGTATATTAGTAGTAAACTTGTTCATGGTGATTTGAAGGAAGAGATCTTCATGCAACAACCTCCTAGATTCATGAAGGAAGGAGGGGAACATTTGGTTTTGTAAGTTGAAGAAGTCATTATATGGCTTGAAGTAGGTGCCTTGTGCGTGGTATGAGAAGTTTGGTTTATATATTCAAGAGTTGGGTTTCAAAAACTTCAAAAAGGAGCCCAATCTATATGTTAAGAAGACTAATCAAGAAATTCTCATTATCGTTCTCTATGTGGATGATATCATTTTAATAGGGAACAATGTCAATTTAATTATTAAAATGAAGTAGTTAGAGTTATAGTTTAATATGATATAGTTCGGGTTACTTCACTAATTTATAGATTTACAAGTTTAGTAGGAGAAAGACATGTTTGTTGTCATGTAGTCAAATTATACCAAGTAGTTGTTGACAAAATTTAGGATGGATGATGCAAAAGTTTCCAAAACTCAATGTGATCCAAATATTGACAAAGGATACATGAACAAAAGAGGTATATCCTACATAATATCTAATTTTAGTGAGGATTTTTCTATCTCTTACCCACACTTGGATTGATATCACTTTTGTTGTTGGATTCATGTCCGGGTTTATGTAGGATTAACCATAGAGTAGTCACATGAAAATTTTAAAGTGTATCTTGAGATATGTGAAAAGTACTTTGGATCTTGGACTTGAGTTCAAGAGAAGAGGTAAATGTATTCTCCATGAATATATAGATTTAGATTGGTCAAGATATCTTGATAAGAGGTCTACTTTAGGTTATGTCTTCATGTTGGGAGATTCATTAATCATATGGTCTGACAAGAAGCAAAATAGTGTTTCAGAATCAATAATAGAGGCAAAGTACATTCAACTATCTCAGGCATCAAATGAAGTAGTGTGGTTATGAGAGATGTTATATCACTTGCATGTGTCAAAAGATGTGTCGACGATTCACTATGACAAATCAAGGTGCTCTTTATATTGCCAAGGATCTAGTATTTCATGTGAGGATTAAGCATATTGAGATCAAGTATCAAAAGAATTGTGAAGCTTTGAAGCTTTATAAGATTTTGATTGGCTACACTGGGACAACATATTAAGTGGTAGATATCTTTACCAAGCCATTAAAGGAGAGTAAGTTCATCAAGTTGTGATAGCAGTTGTGTCTTAAAGAGCTTTCCATGAAGGGGTAATTATCATCATGACATTCTCTTTCTTGTCTATGTACTATTTGTGTTTCACTAAATGTGTTGTAAATCCTCCAATTTCACATTAAGGGAGATATTCAAATATTTTAAATATTTTTTATTGGTGTTTCATTGTAATTATTCTTTATAGTGCTTTAATTCCTATTTGAGTATGTTGTTTTAATAGTGCTTTAATGTTTATTTCTAGATGAGTGGATTTATCCCAAATGGATTGAACCTTATAGGTCATTGGTTTAGTGACTTTACTTAATAATGTCAATTATACTATGACAATGAATTGAAGAGAAGCATGCTACTGTGTAACTAAGTTTTTAGATAATGAGTGTGTCTAAGTGTTTCATCCTTTCCTTCAATACACAGGTCCTACATGAAGTGTTTTTCCTAACACTTCTTTGATACTATCCTCACTAACTCTCCTACTAGTGTTCCACTTACCTATCATTCCACTAGTCTCATTCCTTCTTCTTTGCCTACTAGTGCCATATCTACATATTATACTACTAGTACCATACTTTTTATCTCACCTTACTAGTATCACACCTTCCTCTTTTTCTTCTAGAGTTGCCTTTCATCCCAATAGTGCCATATTCTTGCCTAAGTTTTCTTCTAATCCTCTTTTAATCCCTATTGTTAACCATGCTACTACTACCACTAGTATCCCCACCTCCATCCTTGATTCACTATTACAAAAACTAGATAGAGTTTAGAGGAAAGCTGACTCCATGCCTAGTAGGTACGATGTTATTACTTATTTTTTAGCACATTGCATGCCTCTTTCATTTGAAATTGTGATCTATCCACTACCCATTAGTTTTGTGGCACCTCCATTTGAATTATACCATGGTAACAGTGACTTGAATACTCATTTGTAAGCATTTAACACAAAATTCTTAGACTATTCTTATGATGATAAAATATTGGCTAAGCTATTTCCTTACATTCTTTAAAATTATGTTATTCAATGGTTCTATTCTTTAGTGTTTGGTTATATCCATTATTTTGATCAACTAGCTATATCTTTTCTTAACCATTTCTAAGTGAATTTGAGTTTAAAACTTAGTACTTTTAATTTATTTGAGTGTGCTAAAGGTTTTAATGAACACATTAATGATTATATCATTCGATTTCAATCTCTTTGTGCTAAACGCATCTCCCTAATGATGAATTGAATTTTTTAAGGGCTTATCACCTCCTATTCAAGATAGTGTTTTATCTAATTTCTTTCTCAGATCTTTGTGCTCGTGTTGATAATGTTGAACTCAAGTTACTTGCTTCCAATGGTTTAAAAATTGGATCCTCCCACATGTCTTCCCCACCTTCTTACCCTTCCAAGTTCCAAAATACTTGAATACTTTCTAAAAGGGTAATGATAAGAAAGAAACCAAACCTAAGGCTAACCATGTGGCTACTACCTCTAATGATCTTTATTTTAAGACTCAAACTACTATAAATTTACAAGATTGATTAAACCTATAGATAATGTAGTTTAGTGTTTATTGAATGTTAATTTAATCCTCTTCCTATTGTTCATCCATTGGATCTATCTATAGTACTCCATAAAGTATATAATGAGTATGTTTTTTTGTAATTATCACAAGGTTAATGGACATCACACTCAAATTTGTATGGCTCTAACTAATAAAGTACAATATTTGATAGATAATAATTTTATACAAGTTGATCGTGTTAATGTCATTGCCCCACCTAATCAAAATTTATAGATCTATATAAGTCATTTTCCTTCACATCTAACAATATAGATTTTCAATGGGTGCATGAGCATCTTGCTAATTCTATGGAACGTATGCATATTGATATAAATTTCATGGATACACAACATGTTGGTTCATCTTCCTATTTTCATATGAATATGGGAATGAATCATTCTAGATTTCCTCCTCCTATAGCACCTCCATTTATTTCATTCTATAATGAGAATATTTATCACAAAAATTACTATGTACCATTGTATATTTGTTGTACTATTCATCGCCATCATGTGATGGTATCCTTGTTGAATCCATTGAATCAATTTAACATTTGCATAGAAGATTTTTTATGTGATCATCATGTTCAACAAGATAACTATGCATGTTTAGGTATTTCATTCAAGATGACGAATGGAATACTCATTAATACTTTGGGTTCCATATTCTATTTCATGCTATTTTATCTTTAGATAGATTTTTTAATATTCTATGTCACTTGGGAGACTAGTTATAGTAGCTAAGGGTGATTCCCTCTATGGTTCACCAATATTTGAAATACATTCACGATGATAGAATTATGAAAGTCAAAAGAGATGCATGTATGTGCCTATTTATAAATTATATCATTTAAAAATTGATACGTATATAAAGGCTCCTAAATGAGCTCCCTATGAGAGTAAGGATAAGGTTCTTAAATTATAACATATGCATTTACAATGAAGGATCCAAGAAGAAGTTTCAAAGAAAAATATGAAGAAAATGGAGCCCTCTTCATCACCTTTTAAGATATCTCGAGAGATAAAAGAAAGTTACAATCATTTTCCTTCCTCTACCACAAGGAGATTCAGAAAAAGATATTTCTCATCCTCCATATGTACCAAAGCAAGATATGTTTCATCCTTATCCTTCAAAGACTATAAGAAAGTAAAATTTGGCAATCCAATCACTACATCTTATAAAGGCACTTCATCCACATAGGTTCCAAAGAAAAATTTAGATATCCCAAAGGCATAGATGAATCCTACTCTAAAAACATATGAGCACTGGGTAAAGAAGGGTAGCATGCCCATTCCACATATATTCTCAAGTACATTTACTAAAAGCACTACATCTTATCATGAATAAACTTCACTTACTTGAAGGTGGTTAAAAACTACATAATTGGGATGAAGATTACTTAATTAATGAGGAACCTATCATTGGTTGAGATTTGGAGCTTCCATTATCTACATACTTATCTATATACATTACTTTAGTTAGATGGTGTCTCCAACTTGAGGGTATATCCTTTATGGCTTCTACTAGGTTTCTATTCTAATGATAGTTTTACAAATTTATCCATATGACTTTGATGATTATGGTTTAGCATTTTGATCCCATGTTTCAATGATATGAGCTCTTCTTTTGATGATTACAAGATCTTCCATGATAATCAAATTCACATATCATTCTTTCATTCCAATCCTACTTTCTCGTGTTATGTTGATATTGATGGCATCTTATGATAACATGTTTATGACAATTATACTTTTTCCTATTAATTTTTTATCATGATGATATCTCACACTTGTTTGTGCATACATGATACTTTATATGGAAACATGACTACTTTTGCTTACTTTTAGATCTACTTGAGGACACTAGTGGGTGCACCTTTCTTACTATCTATTATATGTGCTTTCACAAACATACCTTATTATCTTCTTATGGTGTTACATGATGCTATATTTACATTCATATTGTTGAACATGCATAATACTAAGAGGGGGGTGAAAAGAAATCTCAAACCCTCTAGAGCATACTAAAACTTAAACTTTACAGCATTAACAAAAACATAAGATATCACCACGATGCACAACACCACATAACACCAGATGTATGTGGAAAACTCCAAAGAGGAAAAACCACGGTGAGGATTAACTCATAATAAATGAAGCTCACTTCTATAAAGATTAAAACTTTGTTTTAGGGCTACAACCCAATGAAGCTATTAATCCCTGTAGACTTTGTTTTAGGGCTTCAACCCAAGGAAGCAACTACTCCCTGATGAAAGGTTTTAGGGTCATTCCCAAGGAAGCTACAACTCCCTACAGACTTTGTTTTAGGGATACAACACAAGGAAACAACTACTCCTTGAACTGAGAACAAACTCAGAAAAGATTACAGCATGGCAATCCTTCTACTGTCTGAAATTGACAACGAAGCACAAACCTAATAATTGTAATTCTACCTTTTTACTCATATTTTAATGATTGAATCAGTTAGGCACACTCTTCACTTCCTTTCTATCTCAAAAATGTCTTCAAGATGAATCCAGACATGATCTACTATTTCTATTCTTTTTCTTTCAGTTGCACATCATAATGTATTACACATCCTTTCATTCATACTCGCAATCATGCCTCACCTAGATCAACTAGGTTTACAATATATACATGATATTACATTGATTACATTTCCTATCAGCCAAAGACACTAAGTATTACAATTACAAGTCGGCCAAAGAGAAAGCATCATGAAATGTGTAGAGGACAAGCCCTAAAATGAACTACATGCAACACCAAGAGGAGAGACATACCTTGCAGATCCTAACACATGCTTAACTTGGTCCTAAATTTTTTTACAACATCAGTCTTCAATGAATTACATCTGCATGCTTCACACATTTGAAATAGGTTGGTCTTAAGAAAGAAAGAATGAAGCTTTGTAGAAAATTGACCATTACAACTTGGTGGTACTCATGAAATATTAAACATTACTTGATCTTCTTCTAGATGAGTCAGCATGACCCATACAACATCTCCAAACACTCCTTGAACTCCACACAATAAAGACTTTGTGGCGCGAGTACCCAAACATGTGTCTTGGAATAATTATGCATCTAGAACTATCTATAGCACATTGTCATATGAAAATATGAGCTTGCGAACCACCAAACCACTAGATACTGTAAACTAGCATACATTTAACATCTCTAAACATGTCCACAAAACGACATGAACAAATCTTCACTTTTGAAGGAATGTGGAGTATTCCAACAAGCCTTCATCTTCACTTTACTCTGTCAAAGCATGGACCAGAACTCTGTCACTTACAACTTTCACTGCGGAGGTGCAAATGATATTAAACTTTGGATATAACACCTTCACAACCTACTAAACTTAACTTCTAAAGACCATATCTGCAAACGTGGAGGAATGTAGAGCATTCTCCCAAATAGTCTTTAAGGCAACTTCCTGTAGCAGAAACCTTTACCAACATCAGGAGACCAAAACCACCTTGTAGCCACACATACTATCTTAGGAACAATAGGAGAGAGAATACAACATGTTATAGACCATCAGTAACATCTCCCCAACGTCAACATTACTTCTAATCCTCATCTTAGTGCTTCTAATTCCCATCTTAATATATCATCATGATATCATCTCTACTGACAAGAGCTTCTAATTCCCATCTTAATATATCAACATGATATCATCTCTACTAACAACAAACATACTCAATACTCATTGTCTCTACTAACATTAGACAGGACATGACATCCAACCATGAACATTAGCAACATCATTGTTACTACATACAAGGCATGACGTCCAACCATGAATGTTAGCAACATCAATGACAACCACATCACATGAAATCCAACCAAATTGAGTGTTGACATCAATGACAATCATATCAGTGACAACCTTAGAAGACATATGTGCAACAATCTCCCCCTTTGGCATTGATGACAACACACCTGCTCATTATCCCCCTTTGACATCAAGGACAAAGGGCAACTACTTCTCTCTCTTATGGCACAAACTCTCTTTTTCAACCTTCTTCCCCTTTGAAGTACTTGCACTCCTTCAAGAAGCAACTAATAGGCTCCCCATGTCACCAAAAACTACTACCTACTCCCCCTGAGAGATAGCTGCCATTAGTCCAAGAAAAAGATGTAGCATGAATTACTCCCCCTGGATAGATGCACCCACCATGCATCTAGTAGGAAGGAGGGGCAATTACCCCTAACTTCTACCAGAGACACTCAAAAGTATCCTTTGCAAGAGCCTTTGTGAAAATATCTACAATCTGCTCCTTTGTTGGAACATATTCCAACTTCACTTCTTTATTTGCAACCTTCTCTCTTAAAAAGTGATGCCTGATTGATATATGTTTGGTTCTAGAATGCATCATTGGATTCTTGGAAATATTGATAGCACTAGTATTATCACACAAAATAGGAATAGACCCATCATATTGTATCTTGATATCCTTCAATGTTTGCTTCATATACAACATTTGTGTACAACAAGATGCTACAACAATATAATCTACCTATATAGTTGATAAAGATACTAAATCTTGTTTCTTACTATGCCATGAAACCAATTTGCTTCCTAAAAAGAAAGCACCACCACTTGTACTTCTTCTATCATCAACACAACCTGCCTAGTCAGAATCTGTGTAAGCACTTAGATTAAAGTCATTACCTTTTGGGTACAATAAGCCATAATCTAGAGTTCCCTTCAAGTATATGAATATTCTTTTTACTGCCTTCTCATGAGTTTGCCTAGGATTAGCTTGATATCTGGCAACCAAACATACTACATGAATAATATCAGGTCTAGTAGTAGTCAAGTACAATAATCCTCCAATCATAGATCTAAAGAGTCTGATCAACCTCAGATGACTCATTAGCCTTGCTCAAATGACAACTAGTAACCATAGGAGTACTTACCAGTTTGGAATCCTCCATAGCAAATTTCTTCAACATCTCTCTAACATACTTAGCCTAAGAAACAAAGATACCACCATCTAGCTAAACAATTTGAAGTCCAAGGAAGAAAGACATCTCACCAATCATAGACATCTCAAACTCTTTCTGCATCTCTTATGCAAACCTCTTACACATATCATCATCTCCACCAAAAATGATGTCATCAACATATACAAAAACTATCAAAATCTTGTCTCCTTCTTCCTTAATGTAGAGATTACTATCTGTAGTACCTTTCTTGAAGCCTTGTTGAAGTAAGTACTTATCCAACTGAACATACCAACCTCTAGGAGCTTGCTTGAGTCCATACAAAGATTTCTTGAGTCTGCACACCATGTCCAGATCTTCTGATAGCTAGAAACCATTTGGTTGCTCAATGTAGACCTCTTCCTCTAAATCACCATTCAAGAATGTTGACTTGACATGCATCTGATAGACCTTGAAGTTCTTGTGAGCAGCAAAGGCAAGAAACATCCTGATTGCCTCCATCCTGGCTACAAGAGCAAAAGTCTCCTCAAAATCAATATATTCAACTTGTGAATAACCCTTACACACCAGTCTTGCTTTGTTCCTCACAACTACACCATCTTCATTCAGTTTGTTCTGGAACACCTACTTTGTTCCTATAACATTCTTATCAGCTGGTCTGGGAACCAATTCCCATGTTTGATTCTTTTCTATTTGATTCAATTCTTCTTCCATTGCCTTCAACCATCCATCATCTTTGCTAGCATCAACAAAGGTTTTAGGCTTTACCTTTGATAGTAGACACAAATTTACTTGCTTACTTGCTTTTGCAAGTCTTCCTCTAGTCTACACACCTTCATTCTTATCCCCAATGACTTGATTTGTTGAGTGATTCCTCTAAACATACTTTGTTGGAGTCTTAGGGATTTGCTCTGATTCTTGTTCCTCCTCTTGATTCTCCTCTTCTTCTTCTTCTTCTTCTTCAAAGCAGGGAGATATATTAGATCCGCAATCCTCTAGTCCTTGAGAGATTTGATATAAATCTTCATCCACCTTAATAGTTGTGCTTTCAATCATTCTTCCCAATCTCTTGTTGTAGCATCTATAGGCCTTGCTTCTGGTTGAGTAACCAAGAAAGATCCCTTCATCACACCTTGAAGAAAACTTTCCAAGGTCTTCTTCATCTCTCCTAATGTAGTACTTGCTGCCAAAGATTGATGTAGGAGCATCCATGTGTGTAAGGGTAATTTTGCATCACCCAAAAAAAGATGTGTTTCAAAATTGTTGATGTTCTTTCCATTTATTTTCAAAATTTGTGGTTCTGGTTCCATAATCACTTGAATAATGATGTAGAACTTTTAGTTTTTCCAAACTGCTAAAAATAGTAACCTGTTATTTTTAGAAAGTTTGTATTTGGGCACAAATTGAAGTGAAAATTTACAAGAAGTTACATAACAGAAATATAAGACCTTTGGCAAAGGAATCACACAAAGATCATTTGTGAGCTAAAAGATAATAAAGTTTTTGTTTCCCAAAAAATATCTAAAAATTATTCAAACTCAGGTTTGAGGCACTAAACGGCCCGGTACAGGCTCGAAAATGGTTGGAACCAACAAAGTAGGTTCTTAGCATGTAGAGCACTCCATGAGATTTCTGACGCATTAAATGGTTCGTCAATCAGACACCTGGATCAAAAGTTATGGCTCCTAGAAGTTGACCTATTTTTGGAGGGAGATGCAAATTTTGAAATTAGGTTGTTAGCTGCCAAAAGGGCTATTAATAACCATTTTTGGGAACACTGGGTAGTACTAGAGTTAAGGGGGAAAGTATAGAGACAAGAATAGGTGGGAAAATAGAAACCCTAGCTAATTTGGGGTTACAGAAGGCTGATGATTCCAGAGTCCTATGAGAGGAAGCTGTAATGTGTTACAACAAGTGGAGGGTTGATTCCTCTGATTGTATTTGAGCTTCTGTAATGTAATAAGTTGTCCAAATCAATAAAAGAAAGTTCTATTTTCTATGTACAATTTCTATTGTTGTGTGTTTTATGATTTACCCCCTTCATCAAAGATCCTGAAATATCTGACAATGAGAGGTCTTCCATACCATAGCTCATAAGGGGTCTTAGTGCCATTGACCCTCAATTGTACTATGTTAAGCAGGTAGATAGCAATGTGAACTTCTTCCTTCCAATACATATTAGGTAGATCTGGATCTTTCAACATTGCCCTAGCCATCTCTTGCATAGTCCTATTCTTCCTCTGCACTACCCCATTTTGCTGAGGGGTCCTAGGAGCAGACAAATGTCTCCTAATACCACGATCTTTAAAAAAAAATTTAAATTCATTTGAAGTAAATTCTCCTCCTCTATCAAATCTTAAACATTTGATCTTAACATCCATTTCATTCTCAACTATTGATTTGAAAATTTTAAACTTATCAAAAGATTCTAATTTTTCTCTTAAGAAAGTAACCCAAGTCATTCTAGAGTAATCATCAATAAGCAACATGAAGTACCTTTCACCTTGTTGACTCTTTGTTCTTGTAGGATCACATAGATCAGTTTGAATCAAATCCAATGGCATTATTGAAGAACATTCCTTGCTCTTGAAGCTTGTCTTTGTCTACTTTCCCATTTGATATTCCTTGCATAAAATGTTTGCAAGCTTGGTTATCTTAGGCATATCTCTGACCGCATGAGCAGAGCTAATCTTTACCAAATTGTCAAGTTTGATGTGTCCCATTCACTTGTGCCACAACCAACATTCACTAGATTGAGCCAATAAATAGATTCTTTCATCAACCTCCTTTAGATGATAGATATCTCCATATGTCTTAATACCTTCTGCAACTAGTCTTTCAAACCCTGCCTTCCTGATCTCACAATATTTGGCATGAAAAGTGAGATTGTATCCTTTACTACACATCTGACTGACATTGAGAAGATTGTGCTACAACTATTTGACATAAAGGACATCCTTAGTCTTGTTCTTTCTATCAATGGTTATGGCACCCTTTCCACAAATTTGTGTTGAGTTATCACCACCAAACTTAACAGCTCCACCATTCCACTTCTTAAGGATGATAAACTTCTCTTTATCACTAGTCATGTGATTAGAAAAACCATTATCAATTACCCAAGCATTGGCTTCTTCTTTTGTATGAAAGGAAGTCCATACAACCATTAATTTTTCATTATCTTGGTCAACCTGCAAGGTATCAGACTTTTCACATTTCTCAATATCATCCTTTTTGTTACCAACATTCAAGGCCATGAAAAGTGTTTCATCATTTGAATCATCATGATCCTCATCTTCTGAAGAGCAGTTGTTCTCCATGGAATAAAAACCCTTTTTGAACTTATCTCTTATTACTACCCATTGATTCTTTAAAAGGACATGTAGAGGCAAAATGACCAACTCTTCCACAATCGAAGCATTTGAATGGTAACTTACCTTTGTATTTGCCAGTGCCTTTATTCATTATTCTCACAAAATTTTCTTCTATCTCATCAAGGTCATCATCTTGACCAGTTGTTTCAACTTTTGTCTTCCTATTGACTTTGAAAGTTGCTTCCTTCTTTGGAGCACCTTTGTCAATGATGTAGGAGCATCCAGTGGTGTAAGGGTAATCTTGCATCACCCAAAAAAAATGTGTGTTTCAAAATTGTTGATGTTCTTTCTATTTCTTTTCAAAATTTGTGGTTTTGGTTCCATAATTGCTTGAATAATGATGTAGAACTTTTAGTTTTTCCAAA
The DNA here is from genome assembly GCA_027924645.1 of Cunninghamia lanceolata. Lineage (NCBI taxonomy): Eukaryota > Viridiplantae > Streptophyta > Pinopsida > Cupressales > Cupressaceae > Cunninghamia > Cunninghamia lanceolata. The sequence continues at coordinate 13,926,856 of BSBN01000194.1, read as the reverse complement.
CTGCTAAAAATAGCAACCTGTTATTTTTAGAAAGTTTGCATTTGGGCATGGATTGAAGTGAAAATTTGTAGGAAGCTTCATAACAAAAAAAAGACCTTTGGCGAAGGAATCACACAAAGATCATTTGCGAGTTGAAAGATATTAAAGTTTTTGTTTCTTGAAAAATGCTTGAAAATTATTCAAACTCAAGTTTGAGGCACTAAATGGCCCCGTATGGGCCCAAAAATGGATGGAACAAGAAAAGTTGGTTCTTAGCACGTAGAGCACTCTGTGAGCTTTCCGACACATAAAACAATTCGTCAATCAGACACCCGGATCAAAAGTTATGGCTCCCAAAAGTTGACCTATTTTTGGAGGGAGATGCAAATTTCAAAATTAGGTTGTTGGCCACCAAAAAGGCTATTAATAACCATTTTTGGGAACCTTGGGTAGTAGTAGAGTTAAGGGGGGAAGTGTAGAGTCAAGAATAGGTGGGAAGATAGAAACCCTAGCTGATTTAGGGTTACAAAAGGTAGATGATTCTAGAGTCTGGGGATAGGAAGCTGTAATGTGTTGCAGCTTGTGGAGGGTTGATTCCTCTGATTGTATTTGAGCTTCTGTAATGTAATAAGTTGTCCAAATCAATCAAGAAAGTTCTATTTTCTATGTACAATTTTTGTTGTTTTGTGTTTTATGATTGACCCCCTTCATTAGTCAAATTCTCTCATTTCAAAGGCTGTGAGAGAACCAAATAGTTGATCTACTGAATATTGATCCAAATACTTATTCTCCTCAATAGTAGATACCTTATGACTATAAGATTTAGGGAGTGATCTCATAACCTTCTTCACAATTTCATCATCTATCACTTCTCCACCAAGTCCTCTAATCCCATTAACTTCTTCATTTATTCGGAGCATATAACTAGCAATGTCTTCGTCCTCTGCCATCTTCAGGGTCTCAAAATTTCTCTTGAAGATTTGCATCTTGGCTTTCTTTACTTTACTATCACCTTCATAAATATTTTTAATTTTATTCCAGACATCCCAAGCAAAACTGCAATTCATTACCTTTAGAAGTTATGAATCAACTAACCCACTCATGATAGAACTTTTTTCCTTGGTATTGTCATACAGCTTGATCTCATCTGCATCTGTAGGATCATTAGCAGGAGCAGTGTAACCATTCTTAACAAGTTGCCAAACACCAAACCCTAGAGAAGATAGATAGTTTTCTATTCTTAGCTTCCAAAAGGTGTAATTTGTTTCATCAAACATAGGTACCTTGTGAAATCCATTATGATCCATCCCAAACCTTCCTTGAGTGGTTAAGCTTCTTCAGAGGAACCTAGCTCTGATACCAATTGTTGAACACACCTAATATTGAGAGGGGGTGGGTGAATAAGTATTCAAACAAATCTCAAACCCTCCAGAGTAGATTAAAACTTAAACTTTACAACATTAACAAAAACATAAGATATCACCATATTGCACAACACCACATAACACCAAATGTACATGAAAAACCCCAAAGGGGAAAAGCCATAGTGAGGATTAACTCACAATAAATGAAGCTCATTTCTATAAAGATTACAACTTTGTTTTAGGGCTACAACCCAAGGAAGCTACTACTCCTTGCATACTTTGTTTAGGGCTTCAACCTAAGGAAACAACTACTCCATGAAGAAATGTTTTAGGGTCACTCCCAAGGAAGCTACAACTCCCTGCGGACTTTATTTTATGGCTACAACCCAAGGAAGCAACTACTCCTTAAACTAAGAACAAACTTAGAAAAGATTACAGCATGACTGTCCTTCTATTGTTTGAATTTGACAATGAAGCACAAACCTGATGATTACAATTCTACCTTTTTACTCCTCTTTTAATGATTGAATTAGTTAGGCACACTCTTCACTTCCCTTTTGTCTCAAAATGTCTTCAAGACAAATCTGGACATGATCTACTACTTCTACTCTTTCTCTTTCAGTTGTACATCATAATGCATTACACATCCTTTTATTCATACTCATAATCATACCTCACCTAGATCAACTATGTTACAATATATACATGATATTACATTGATTGCATTACCTGTTGGCCAAAAGACACTAAGAATATTACAATTACAAGTCATCCAAAGAGAAAACATTATGAAATGTATAGAGGGCAAGCCCTAAAATGAACTACATGCAACACCAGGAGGAGAGACACACCTTGCAGATCCCAAAACATGCTTAACCTGGTCCTAAAAATTCTTCACAGCATCAGCCTTCAAGGAATAACATCCACTCTTCGCACATTTGAAATAAGTTGATCTTAAGCAAGAAAGAATGAAGCTTGTAGTAAATCGGCCATTACAACATGGCGGTACTCATGAAAGATTAAGTATTACTTACGATTCTCCCAAATGAGTCGGCACGAACCATACAACATCTCCAAACACTCCTTGAACTCCACACAATGGATACTTTGTGGCATGAGTACCCAAACATGTGTCTTGAGAACAATTAGGCACCCAGAACCATCTGTAGCACACTGTCATTTGAACTTGTGGACCACCAAACCACTAGATGCTACAAATTAGCATACATTTAACATCTCTAAACATGTCCACAAAACTGCATGAACAAATATTCACTTCCAAAGGAATGAGGAGCATTTCAACAAGCCTTCATCATCACTTTACTCTGTCAGAGCATGGACTAGAACTATGTCACAACTTTTGTTGTGGAGGTGCAAATGATATTAAACTTTGGATATAGCACCTTCACAACCTACTGAACTTAACTTCTGAACCGCATGACCATATCTACAAATGCAGAGGAATGTTGAGCATTCTCCCAAATAGTCTTCAAGGTAACTTCCTACAGCAAAAACCTTCACTAACATCCAGAGATCAGAACCACCTTGTAGCAGCACATACTATCTTAGGAACAACATGCTATAGACCATCATCAACATCTCCCCAACATCAACATTACTTCTAATCCTCATCTTAGTGCTTCTAATTCCCATCTTAATATATCATCTTGAAGCTTCTAATTTCCATCTTAATATATCATCATGATACCATCTCTGTTGCATGAGCTTCTAATTCCCATCTTAATATATCAACATGATATCATCTCTATTGACAACAAATATACTCAATACTCACTATCTCTACTGATATTAGACATGACATCCAACCATGAACATTAGCAACATCACTGTTACTACATACAAGGCATGACATCCAACCATGAACGTTAGCAACATAAATGACAACCACATCACATGACATCCAACCAAACTGAGTGTTGACATCAATGACAACCACATCAGTGCCAACCTTAGAAGACATATGTTCAACACCTATATGATTATGAAGCTTTCTAAGGTTATATCATTTTACATATATTTTCTACAGTCTTCCAAATTAATTGTATTATTTGAATGCAACTAATTGGAGGAGGCATATATGGTTACTAACATTTATTTCTTAAGTATGGACGTAGTTATTATTGCATGATTAAATGTATTTCAAGTGTTACCATATTAATTTTGTTGCCCTAAGGCAATACCTATTGAAATTGCCTCCCTTAGGAAATATCCTTGTTTTACCACAAGTGGAATACCTTTCACCTCTTCTCTCCTTTTCTTTTCCTTTTGATTGTAGATGAAATATTATTGTTTTAAATATACTATAAGAGCGACTGATTGACTCAAACTTCCAAGATCACTTGCAAAACCTAGGATTACCTTCTACAAGAGAAAGAAAACATAGAGGATAAATTTGCACAATATTGGATGCAATTAATGAAATTGGACTACATAATTACATATGAGATCTTGCTTTTATATTGAAAGATAAGAAAACCCTAAGTGCTTTAAAAATCCCTAAGTAAACTTAATAATGTGTAATTAATTAAATAATTACACCAACACCCCCTCTTAAGTGCAACTTAGGGAGAATGAGAAAATACAAGTGATGAAAAAATGGGTCCTGGCTACAAGGCCATGCCAGGTACCCATGTACAAAAAGTCTCTCACAAATAGAGAAAATGAGAAAAACCACTGGGAGAAAATAGTCAATAGGTATTTACAACCCCCCATAAGAGAGGATGTAGAGAGAAGGTTTGATGACCCCCGTATAAGTGAGAAGGATGTAACCTCATGTGAGGAAATGCTCCCTCCCAAAACAAAGATGAGAAGAGAGACCATATAACCACTCCTCAAGATGACTCTTGCAATGCTAGTAGATGCTCGACAAAGGATGATGATGAAGATCCATGAATGTCGAACAACATTCCTCCCTTGGAAAGAAATATAACTACATATGTGTGCATAATGTCTTCCCATTTTGGATAGGAATATGCAAGAAGAATGATGGATGTCTCTAAACTTTGCACATGATCCAAATACAACAATAAAGCTCTCAAAAACTACTCAAATGTCTCCAATCCACTACCATACTATGACTGAATAGGAGGATGAAGAACAATCTCTAAGGAAGAAGATGGTGGTGATGCAACTCCATCAAAGCTATCATCAAAGAGGAATTGACTACCCTCTAAATTATCTCCCAAATCTACAATGTGGGACTCTACAAACAATGATGAGATATCTAGTAGAAATGTGTCCCAATGAGCTATCTCTAGAAGACTAATAATGACTTGCTGCAATGAATCACTGGAAGCTCTCTGTGAAGCAACACTGAATTCAAAAATAGAAATAGGTAATGAAGATGTGATCTCGATAGGAGGAGGAGCAACAAAATAAATTTATGCATCATCTAAACTAACAAGACCAGCCAAATATGAAAGCTCCTCTATTGTATCATCATCAAAGGTTATATGCTTTACATAATAAGGGGTATGAGGCAATCCATAGAAGGATCATATAGGAATGGATAGATATGTGGATCTCCATAGATCTCCCAAATTTTAGTCCAAAGAGCATGTGGGCACTCAATATGTGAGATAGAGCACAAAGTGTCAAAATCAACATTAGAACCAATCAATCCTACAACATGATCAATATTAATTCCCCATGTAGATTTCCTCCCAGGTGTATCTAGTTCAAGTATGAGTCCATAAAGATAAGGCAAAAGATTGAGCCACCTGAGATGTGTCAAGATTCCCTTTTGTCAAGACTCATAATTATCCTTATCTAGGGTTACCACAAAAGGATGAATAGAATAACCCGTGATATCTCCTCAAATGATAAAAGTAGAGATCAACAATCTAAATATATATTAATGCTAATAATTTAAGCCCACCAAAATAAACATAACCTTTCCAGGTGCTAGGATGTCCAAGTTATCAACCAGAATGCATAAAACTAACAAACTGAATAAAAGATACTTGGGCTAAATCTAGAAAAAGTGCATAGATGGATGTGTAGATATCCTCAATACCTTTCCAACTCCATAAGAATCACAAAAAATGGAGATCGTGACAAAAAGTTATGAGCTCAGAAGCCAAAAAGGTGATCTAAACTTGAAACAACAATCAATTGTACTAGCAACAAAATCTAAAAAAATAACAACACCACTAGATTGTTCTCTGAATCAACTTTCCAATGCCTATTTATTTGCAAAAATTCAACTCTATTTGCCCAATTTATGCCACAAACAAAAAAAAGGTCCTCTTTGAAGCACAAATTAAGGCCAAAAGGACCCCCTACCGCTGAATTTGGTGGTATTGCTGCCAATAATGGTGGTCCACCAATTGTGGAAGATTGATAGATAAATTAAACCCCTGCTAAAGTTGAAACTCCACCAGAGGGATTAGAAACACTACTAAATTTGCAAAAGCCTCCAAAGGGGCCACTAAAAATGGCAGAACTGCCAATATGCTGCTAACTTTGGCAAAAAAGCCAACACACATGCATAAAGGTTCAGGAGGAGATTGAAGGAATTTTTTTTTAATTTGAAAGGCCTAAAAAGGCCAAACCAAAGGATTGGGGGGCCACATAGGCTGCACCCCAAACCAAGGTTGGCTCCACAACCCAAGCAATGGGCATGCGACCTCTATGAGCGCAGGTGCCAAAGGATTGTCATAGGCCTATGACCTAGTACAAGGGCCAATATGTCTATGTGGCCTATTGGTACCCTTGTACCATTACAGTTATATATATATATATGATTTTTAATAAAAAAATTTACAATGAACAAAAAAACTATGAATTTTGTATGAAATATATGTTTTTTTTAATTGCTTTTCAATCATAGAAAAATTATTTAATTTTTTTTTTTAAATTGTGCCAGATTGGTACTGTTCATAGGGCCATATGACTCCCTAAGCAATATTTTTTCCTAAAATGATCCCAAGCTAGGTTTTTGTGATTTGACAGTTGTTCTTAGGGTTTTTGGGTCTTCTGAGTGTGATGGCAAAGTTAGATTTGACCCAAAATGCTTTGAAATTGCAACTTCCCTCTAAATATTATAAAAAACACCTATTGAAACCCTTACAAATTTGGCCTCCAGAGCTCAAATCGAGATAAATTAAAGGCTAATTTGACTGCTTTGAGTTCAATGAAAATCTCTGTTTTACACAGAAATACACCTAGCAAATGGATCTTGCTTAATTTTTCTCTAGATTCAAAAAGGGACTTGCATATCTAAAGCTCTGGTACCATGTAAGAGTCATTGATTGGCTCAATCTTCTAGGATCACTTGCAAAACCTAGGATTACCTTCTACAAGAGAAAAAATCACAGAGGATAAATTTGCACAATATTGGATGCAATTAATGAAATTGGATTATATAATTACATATGAGATCTCACTTTTATATTGCAAGATAAGAAAACCCTAAGTGCTTTAAAAAGCCCTAAGTAAACTTAATAAAGTATAATTAATTAAATAATTACACCAAAATATATGATTCTACTCATTGAATTCTAGTTTTATGTTTTGCATATTTCCAAGGCAAAACACTCATTACATGGGAGCATGTACCAAGAAATGACATCGATATCCTTATTGTATCTTTTTTATTAGTGTCTAGATAAATTTACTTTCATGCTGATTGCTTGAATTTACTTTGACATGCATCCTCATGGTAGTTCACATGCAAGTCAAAGTGGGGACAAAATGTATGGTGAAAATTACATATGTTGCATGTTTCCCCTTTGTTATAGGCTCTCTTTGACTTGGCTATTCCTTATGCAATGACAAGTGTAAAATTGATGTGATTTCTACTAAAATTTGATACATAACCCGAACCTTACTCATTTTTGGCTACACTCACTCATAGGGATTGATCCTAATCCTCATTCTTTCTAGTTCTTGCCCAAGTTTAGGTCTTGGATTTGCACAAGTGACTTGAGTTAGTTGTGGGATTTACAAAAATGAACTCAAAACTTTTAATTTTTAAGTTCATATTTTGGGCCAACCTAATCTATCCAACTAGCCATTATGTACCAAACAAATATTTCTAACATTCTTTAGATTAAATGGTTTGTATGTTCCATCACATGTATAGATAATCCAATTCTCTCATATTCTTTTTTATTAAATTAAATTTTATAATTATCTTTGTTGATGCCAACTTTAACCACCTTCGCTCTCTTTCTAACTAAAATGACCTAAAATAAAGTAATGAATCATAAAAAAAATGATGCTAATGACGACTAGTAGGAAAGTGCCATAAGAAGGGCAAGGAAAAGGATGACAATGAAGAAAATGATAATGACAACAAATACTTTTAACATCTTTTAGATTAGCATGGTTTGTATGATCCATTAAGTGTATAGGTCATGTAATTTACTTATAGCCTCTCTATTAAATTTAATTTTGTAATTCTCTTTGTTAATGCTAACCTTTATTATCTCCAATCTCTTTCTAACAAAAATGCCTTGAAAAATATAGTAAATTATTAAAAAAATAAAATAATAAAGGGCTAGAGAAAAGGTTTTAATTGTCCACAATCATAAAATAATATTTTAAAAAAGTTTGTGTAACAATTTTTTTATCAACATTTTGGATCACCATGTGATCCATCATCGAAGTAAAAAGATAGATGTATATAGATTGTGAACTAGATCTTGTCATCTAAATGCATTTGCTCAAGTACAATGATGTTAATTTTGGGACAATATAAAAACATAAAGAAAAAACTAAATTAAATGAACTAATTGCTAATATCAATAATTAGTTTAACCGCCAATTTATAATTATTAAATGAATTAGTTACTATAGCTCAAGTAATTGATGTTAAGCACTAATTTCAAACAAGTAAATGTTAATCCCTAGGAATTGGGTCTTGTTAACTCATATTGATAATATGTCTTCATGAATGGTTTAAATATAAGTCTAATCTCCATTCAAGCTTTAATTACATGCTTACAAATCCCCATAGTTACAATATTACCATTTTCCATGCAAACATGTTTCTTGGTTTTAATGAATCTTCTACCAAAATTGTTTTACCATTTCTGGCACCTGCATTATGTTCTTTAATCATTATGTTGATGGATTGACAAGTTTGACCAATGTGTGATGCCCCACATGACTAGTCAAAATGATAGACTCCGAATTTTTAAGATGGTTCCATTTAATCCTTAGAAGATTTGATCAACGTCTGAAGTTTCTTATGAGGTAAAAAGGTTAACCTAATCATTTACTTCTTAGATTTTTGTTATCCTGTTTGAACTTCCCTTAATTTTATAAGAAAAGAGAGCTACTGGGACACCTTGTTGAATCTTCATAACTTGTTTCTTCTTCCCTCCTTGAAAGGTCTACTAATTTATGTCGTTGCGTAGGATTTCTCTTAAAAACCAAAGAAAGGTGTGAGAGTTCATGTATTGAGATGCTGTTTCAATAAAGATTCAACTCATTTTGTAGATTTTACTAAAAATATATGAGTGGAAGGTGATATTTTTGGGAACCTTGATGTGATTTCCTTATTCAAAAAGATTTTAACTGGAGAAGTATCGAGGTGATTAAATGACATACATACACGAAAATCATATCATGAGCTAGATTTTTCTTGAAATTAAATTTCTTTCTATATAAAAGTGCTATCTATAAACCTTCTCAAAATGTAACAATAAGTACCCCACTTTCACCAATGTAATAAATATTTTCGTAAAATATTATGAAAATAAAATAAAAATAAGAGGCACAAGAGCCGTGCTAATTAGGAGGTAATTATTATGTCATAATTATGTTCTTATTTATGACACAATATGTGACAATTATCTCCTTGTCATGACACAATATTCTCTTAATGTTTTTTTTTGCTTTCATTCGAGAGGAAGTCTTATTTCTTGTTGTTATATTAAGGTATATTGACATCAATACCTACTCTAGTATAATGGAGTTTAACATCAATACCTACTCTACTATGATGTTCCACGCTTCTTCTTAGAATGTAGAAAACGCTTATAACATCTTTGGGCTGCCTACTCTTCGAGTAGAAAAGCGAGTTTAAAGGAAATTTTTGTAATGGCATAGGCATTATTTTTTGACTTTCCATTCTCTTGATGGGACTTGACATTCCGTACAAAGAGGAAAAAACATAAGTTTCTTCAAATGTTTTGTTCTTTATCATTTTCTTCTTAAGGATTAGCGTATTATTTTGTCGCATTTGAACATGGAGTCTTTTCTCAACCTTCCTCCACCTCTTGTATGGTTGGGGCATGATCAATGAGTTAAGTTCGTTCTCAAACAGCTCCTAGAAAACCTCATCATCCATGGTGGTCTTCCTAAGCCTCTCATCAATAGAGAAGACTTTGTTATTGACCTAGATTCTACAAAGAAACATGTGAGAAACTAAAACCTTCTAAACCCCATAGATCTCGTTCTCTAATTATAGGCAACAATCCTACCTTTTATGCCTAGGATAACTAGTTGATAACCCTCAATAAATGGTTCCATGTGTTGATTGTTGAAGAAGAAGATTGTGTACCATCTACATAATGAATCACTAAGTATTATCTTGGAATGTGAGGGGTATATGTCTTTATGCCTATTAGAAAATATCAAGGTAAGAAAGTCATCTACATACAAAAGTTGAATGCCATTTTCCTCCAATAAATCAAATTAAGTGATATAAGGTCTGAATGTTCCCTTCACACCATTTGGAAATATGCGCTCTTGGTCTAGTTGACTCACTATGCGGGAAACTGTGGTGATTGGCTTGACTTCCTAGCTCAAAAAGTTTATTGTGCAACATGGAGAGGATCCCTCACACACCTGTGTTCGAATAATAATGCTTATTCGTATCTGAACTCTAGGTTTCTATTCAATTTATGCCCCAAACGACCACAAGGAATGAACCCTCATCTTGCATTGAATTTGTGAAAACCTCCCACTACTGATTGGAGCAACTTTAGACTTTGCCAAGATGACTTCGATGATTGGTTTTACTATAGAAACTCAACGATTATCTTTAATCCTCTTTATGGCAAATAAACATCCACTTCTCCCATTGATTTACCTAGTCTAATCATATAATTTTAATGGATAAGAAGCATGTTAGTCTAGATTACTACTTCTCACACTCTATAAATTAACCCCACCTTTGTGTCTAATTTTTCAACTTGATCTCTTATCCACACCATATAATCACTTCCTATCATGGTCAATCTTTCCTTAAACTCTACCAAGAACACCTTATGCAATGTTACCTTTTAAACTAAATATCACTCACATGCATTAAGAAGGGTGCCTTTATTCCCTCGAGGCTATTTGCACTACTGAGGTTAGACTTGAAATTGAAGAAGGTTGGATTCTTTGGTGGGAAAGAGTGATCATTAGATGCACACCCTTTTTTTGAATCTATGGTAAGAGGATGGCTTAGAAAAGGAGAGAGGAAAAATCTCCAAGGAAAATTTGAGAAGTGAAGAACTATGCTTCTCTTCAACCTCATTGATGAAACTCTTCAAAGTGTTGTGGTAGTAAATGAGAACTAGCTATGAGAATTTGAACTCTACAAAAGAAAAGGAGCTCAAAATAATCTTTCAATACCTTAATCATGAGCACAATGAGGAGAAGATTTTTTTCTGGAAGAAGATGGAAATTTCTTCACTTCTCCATCATATATCATGCACACCTTTTATACTCACTACTAATCATAGACAAACTTAACTATGTCATTTACTTAGAAAATTTTGAGAAAGAAGTGGGCAATTACATGGGTATGTGCAGGATCATCGCGGGCCAAACAGTGGCAATAGAAAAAAAACTGTGTCTTTACTTAGCCAAATTCAGGAATTGGCCAACTTTGACTTTCATAGGCATGTAAAGAATATATGTTTTGTGCAACCCAAAACGGATATCCATTTTGCAAAACATAAAATGGGAAAATGAGGTTGTGTTTTGCAAACTTGCAGCTTGCAAAATGCAAACCTCTCCCAAAATGGATATCAGAGCTCTTCTAGAACGGATATCTGATCCCAAGAGGTTGGTTCTTGCATTTTTTTTGTTTGTTTTGTATATTCAAGTAATTTTTATGGTTTTTTATGTTAAATGGGTATGTTTTATATTTTAAATAGGTAAAATGGATGAACAACATGAAAACCCAAACCCTTCCCCTCCAACAATTGAAGAGAAAATTGAAAGAAACATTGATCAAATAAGTAGGATTGTAGAAATGTATCGCCACCACCCTCAATTATCTTCAATGACATTGAATTTAGAGGGAATTATTACTCATGTTCAAACCCTCACAAGAAAACAAGAATCATTAGGCAATGGTGAGAAACCAAGAATGCAGAATATGTTGACGGTTTATCATATGATCATAATAATTATATATTAATTTATTTCAATGTTACTTTACTTTTATAGACTCTTGAGAAAGTGAGTGATGTGCCACCTTTTCCATCACGCTTCAGTAGGACACCTGATCGTCTTAAGAGAAAATCATTTGTAGAATGATTATCTAAACGACAAGAAAGAGTCGAGGTAATTGAATTGAATTTTTCTAAATAATTGATAGTTTATAGAGGTCTTATAGTTGATTGTAGTGATTTAGATGTATGTTAATAAATGAAAGTTCTAAATTGTAGTAGATAAGATTCTATTTACTAACTCTAACTTATTTATATTTACCATTGAAGAGATTAATCAAATTTGTCATTTGACTTGTTAATGCAAACAACTTTGCCTCCATCAACTACTAGACATCATGGTACGAAGAGGACACTTTTTGAAGATCCATCATACATTGAGGATTCACCAAAGACATAGGGTCAAGTGGACCTTTAGTATTTGATGTAGCTATTCGGCATGTAGATTGTATATAGATTTTGAGACATGGCATATGGCACATTTTGTAAAAAATGTTTTGAGTTGGCATATTTGTCAAATTTTTGTATATGTCTACCATTATGGACTATATTTAATATATATACACCTTGATATACAATATAATTTAAATTCCTTATGTGCATGTATTCCTACTTTGAAACTTAAAAGTTTAATGTATAATCAATTTACAATGGTTGATTTATGATCAATAACATGTTATAGATTGATTTCTTGTTATATATGATTGTTTTTCTTGGTAGAATGATGATATATGTAGTTTCATACCTCAAGACATAACTTGATCTTAATTGCCATGTGATTGTAGTTTTAGTTAGATATAGGATTTTCATGAAATGACAAAATTGGATGGTTCACACATGTGTAGAGCTATAGAAAACTTTTATCTCCTCCATATGTAGTTGTAGCTCTTCATTTTCAAGTACAAACATCAAAAATAAGTTTTAGATGACTAATTTCACCATCAAAACTTTATTTCTAGCCTCCTTTCTTCATGTTTTCTCCATTTTCAGTCTTAATCAGGACATCTGTAATCTAGAATAGCAATGTGGTACCTCATGGAAGGTTGCAACAATCATATCTAAGGTTACAATTCAGGTATAAGATTATAAAGTTCATTTTCATTCAACTCCAAGACCTTGATTGCTTCATCTTTGACCATTTCTAGCTATGATTGTGTAGGTACAATAGTGATATAGGTCTGAAAATCAAGTTATTTCATGGATGGTATAGCAAATTAGGAGTTTGAGATATTGTCACAACAACACTTTGCAAAAATATTTTCAAAATTAGGTAAATTATGGGAAAATCTTGTTTCATTTCATCTCCTAGATTTGTCTTCAAACTCATTGACATCTTCTAGCTTTCATTTTGTAGGTACAAAAGAAGATATTTCCTTTTCATGAAGTTTCCACCATGTTTCTACCTTTTTTTGGATGTTTCCAACCTCACAAACCATGTTGTCAAATTTGTTGTTGTGGGAAACTTCACAAATTGATCATTTTTCCTTTGCCTCCTAGATCTTCACCATTTATGCATGACCAATCTTAACTTGTATAGCCTACCTTTGACTATAAATGATTTCTCTTGAGCTATGACAATAATTCCTTCAACCTTTTGGCAATCTTAACTTGTATAGCCTACCCCTACCATAGTGCAACAGACCTCCACAATCATGGATGTCGATCATTTATGACAACTCTTCATTGATATGACAATCATTCCTTTAACCTTTTGACTATGTTAGTACCTCATACATTCACCTTCAAACCTTATGATAATGTCTTGTTATTATGACCAACTTTATGAGGCATAAGATGGGGATCCAAGGGTGTAGGTGACTTTCTCAAAGGATCGCAAGTAGCTCTATGGATTGTGGTAGTAGGATAAAACTATTTATGACTGTCCTATAAGGACACAAAAGCATTCACAATATCCAAACCCTTTCAAAGTGTTGCATATAGTCTAAGGATTTGTTGTTCTATGATATGAGACAACAAAAACTATGTTTGGTGAGTGTATTGTGATGAGATATTAGGACAATCAAAGACCATTTAGAGATCACATGATTATAAGAGTTTTATTTTTTAAAATTAATTCTTTCTCTCTCAATACCTTGACAAAATGATTAATTCTTCTAAAAACTATCCCAAGACCCTATTGATTGCCAAATTCCATAACTAGGTGTGATAATAGCAAAGCAACATGGTGATAGTCCACTTTATCTCATTTACGATAGTGCTATTGCATAGAATAATCGTTTATTAGACTCTTTAGTTGATCCTTGATGATAAGATATGATGGTAGTCTTTTATTGTCCAAACAATCCCCTCTATGAATTATGTGGTAGTGCAAAGGTGATGAGGATCATGACAGTTTAATGTCCCCATTCTGGGAATGGCCAACAGAGCAGAGTACATGGCAGCAGTAGAGCAAACTTGAGTGCAATCATTTGAGAAGGTATTCTTAAGTACTTTAAGCCTAGAATACCTAGGGTTTATGCCCTAACTTTGAACAGCAGCATTAGAACCTTTCTCCTATCATTTTGTAAGGTCTAACTTCTTTATAATTGACATTATATATTCAAGCTTATAGCAGTAGATATCTGATTTGCTTTTAGTCCATTATAGTTACAAATTCAAATGGTTTTCCTTGTATAATTCATTTTGGATTACAAATATATTGTTGGGAAGTGTATGGGTGATGCTTTTGCGATGTATTGAACATGTTTTTTGATCTAATATAAGTGTATGTTTAGGTCTGATATAAAAATTAGAACTTCATAAAATTAGGGTTTGAGAAGAAAAATTAGAATTGTTGCATATACCCCATTTGGGATATTACAACAGTCTAGTTAAGTTGGAGTGTTGATTGACTAGATGACACTTCCTTATTCTATCCACATGCATTTTGTAGTTTTTGAATGATTTCCTCTTGTTGCATGACAAAGTCAAGAACAACATGCATGACTAAATTCCTAGAGACATGACAATCCTAACATCCCATCTACAACTTTTATGTTTCCTTTGACAAATATAAACTCCTATTTACTATCCTTCATTGAATCTAAACCCAATCTCCTCTCTCCACCAAGACCTAAGGTTTATGACACAATTTCCAATGCTTTAAACCCACCTAATCATGACTATACAATCCCTTTTGACTATAACAATCTTTTTCAAACAATGTTTACATGGTTTCTAAAGCACATAATGCAAATCTCCTTACATATTTAGTGTATTCATCACAATGTAGAAAATTATGATGTATATGATACCTCCAATGATCTTAACTAAAGATGAATGTCATGACAACCTCATGTCTCCATGGCTGCACTATTTGAGATGGCAATTATATAATCATTGACAACATAATGACATGGATAGATTTTCAACTTACATAGTGTCTAATTATGTAAAGATTGATTCAATGAGATCCATGACTATTCTAGGGTTTAGGGAAAGATGATCTAGTCATGGATCAAAGCATGACTATTCAAAATTGACCAAGACAACTTCCAAATTTCCTCATAGTTATATAATGGCAGTTAATAGTTTTGAGGAAGTTTTAGGGCTCTTTTGGTATGATAGTCCCTTGACTATTTTTGTGTTTTAATAGTGACGATTAAGGGTTTAGAAACATACAAATTGATCATTAATTGTTGATAACAACTACATGGTGTCGTCATAGTGATCTCCTACATAATAGGATAACTTGATAGGTAAGATCCATCATGGTGTCATAATGTAAAGAGAAGCTTGATAGATGGTAAAAAATGAAGAACCTTGACAACCATGATTAGAAACACAATGAGATACCCATACAACATCAACAACATGCTCATTAAGATTACAACATCAACAACACACTCATAAAATTTTAATGTATAATCAATTTACAATGGTTGAGTTATGATCAATAACATGTTATAGATTGATTTCTTGTTATATATGATTATTTTTCTTGGTAGAAAGATGTTATATGTTATAGA
Source organism: Cunninghamia lanceolata (assembly GCA_027924645.1). NCBI lineage: Eukaryota > Viridiplantae > Streptophyta > Pinopsida > Cupressales > Cupressaceae > Cunninghamia > Cunninghamia lanceolata. The sequence continues at coordinate 13,911,127 of BSBN01000194.1, read as the reverse complement.
TTGATTTCTTGTTATATATGATTATTTTTCTTGGTAGAAAGATGTTATATGTAGTTTCATACCTCAATACATAACTTGATCTTAATTGCCACGTGATTGTAGTTTTAGTTAGATATAGGATTTTCTTAAAACATTTGATATGTGAGTTCTTTTCATTCAAGAACACTAGCTTTGACATGTTATATTTTCTTAGAACACTACATTTGATATAGAAACTACTAGATTTGATATGATAATCATTGATAATTTCTCATCTTACATGTTAAACATGCAACTTACATGTTAAAAATGATAAAACTTGTGATGTTTTTCATTAAATGCCAGATAGTTATTTTTGTATTAATGAGCAAAGACATGTTTGTGTGTTTACCCATTTCATTATCTAGTTTATGCAAAGAAATGTCATCCACAACTCAAATTTAATAGCCATTACATTTGTAAATGTAAATAGGTGTAAGTATCTTAAATGGAAGTATGTTTCAATATCATATAGACTCCATGTTTCAATAACATATCCTCATTTCACGGTTTGTATGTCTCCATGTAGGGAGAGAGACACATTTGACATGATTCACATATCCTCATTTTTAGCTTCTATATGGTCTCCAAGCTTTGCATAGCCTTATTTCATAGGTCCACATATTTGACATGATTCACTTATCCTCGTTTCACCTTCTATATGTCTAATGTATCCTCATTTCACCTTCTATATGTATAACATATACTCGTTTCACCTTCTATGTGTCTAACATATCCTCATTTCACCTTCTATATGTTTGACATTATTTTCTTAAGCTCATTTTACCTTCTATATGTTTAACATGATTTTCCTATCATTATTTCATTGTCTATAGGTTTAGTATTTTGTCATTTAACCTTTGATATGGGTTATGGTAAGAGCAAAATGAGGTAGATAGGAAGAGAGAGACATAGGGAGAAAGATGTGCATTTGACATGATTTGCAATCCTAATTTCACCTTATATATGGTCTACATACTTTGCATATCCTCATTTTCCTCATGTCTACATAATTCATGGAAAGACCAGAATGAGTTGTGCTATTGGTGCGTTCCAATGTTTATGGGGGAGTGAACATTTTGCCCTTGTAGACGATGAAGATGACTACATAGGGAGAGAGATACATTTGGCATGATTTGTATTTGGACCTAATTGACGATTCCAACAGGTCAGGGTGGGTGGTTTTATGCTAGTGGAGGTCCTATTTCTTTCCCCATGTGTCCTAATCGAATCAGGCTATAGTGTACTGGCAAAGTCTCTTAAGAGACTTAAGAGCAAAAAATTTCCAGACTTTGATGGAGTAGTTCTCGCACTTCTTGGCACCTACAAATGATCCATTTAGACCTATAGATGAATGTCAGGCCATTCCACAATGACCTCTCTTAGTTTTGACCAACTCAACATTCTTTGACCGTGCCAACAACGGATGCATTCTTGCAAAATGCCTCAATGACATGTAGTGTAAAGGTGCTAGGAACCATATTTTGCATTCTTCACCCCATGGGACCTAACTGACAGTGCCGACAAGTCAGGGTGGGTGGTTTTATACTAGCGAAGGCCCTATTTCATTCCCCATGTGTCCCAATCGAATCGGGCTACAGTGTACCGACAAAGTCTCTTAAGAGACCTAAGAGAAATAAATTTCCAGACTTTGACAGAGTAGTTCTCGCACTTCATGGCACCTATGAATGATCTGTTAAGACCTACAGCTAGATGTTAGGCCCCTCCACAATAACCTCTCTCTGTGTTGACCAACTCAACATCGTTTAACTGTGTGAATGACGGATGCATTCTTGCAAAATGCCTCAGTGACATGTAGTGTAAAGGTGCTAGGAGCCATATTTTATGTTCTTCACCTAGTCGGACCTAACTAATGGCGTTGACAGGTTGGGGTGGGTGGGTTTATGCTAGTGGAGGCCATGTTTCATTCCCCAGGTGTCCCAATCGAATCGGGCTACAGTGTACTGACAAAGTCTCTTAAGAGACCTAAGAGCAAAAAATTGCCAGACTTTGACGGAGTAGTTCTTGCACTTTGTGGCACCTACAAATGATCCGTTTAGACCTACAACTAGATGTTCAGCTCCTCCACAATAAACTCTCTCCATTTTGATTAACTCAACATCATTTGACCGTGTCAATGACAGATGCATTCTTGAAAAATACCTTAGTGACATGTAGTGTAAAGGTGCTAGGAGCCATATTTTGTGTTCTTCACACCATGGGACCTAACCAATGACACTGATAGGTTGGGCTGGGTGGGTTTATGCTAGCGGAGGCCTTGTTTCATTCCCTAGGGGTCCAAATCGAATCGGGCTACACTGTACCAACAAAGTCTCTTAAGAGACCCAAGAGCAAAAAATTGCCATACTTTGATAGAGTAGTTACTTTGTTGCACCTATGAGTGATCTTTTTAGACCTACAACTGGATGTCATGGCCCTCCACAGTAACCTCTCTTCATTTTGACCAACTCAATAGCGCTTGACTGTGCCAACAACAGATGCATTCTTGAAAAATGTCTCAGTGATATGTAGTATAAAGGTGTTAGGAGCCATATTTTGGTTTCTTCACCCCGTGGGACCTAACTGACGGTGGGTTTATGCTAGTGGAGGCTCTATTTTATTCCTCAGGTGTCCAAGTCGAATCAGGCTACAGTGTATCGGTAAAGTCTCTTAAGAGACCTAAGAGCAAAAAATTGCTAGACTTTGACGAAGTAGTTCTTGCACTTTGTGGTACCTACAAATGATTTGTTTGGACCTACAGCTAGATGTCAGGCCCCTCCACAATAACCTCTCTCCACTTTGACCAACTCAACATAGTTTGACCGTGCCAATGGCGAATGCGTTCTTGAAAAATACCTCAGTGACATGTAGTGTAAAGGTGCTAGGAGCCATATTTTGCATTCTTCACCCTGTGGGACCTAACTGATAGCATCGACAAGTTGAGGTGGGTGGGTTTCTGCTAGTAGAGGCCCTATTTTGTTCCCTAGGTGTCCCAATCGAATTGGGCTATAGCGTACTGATAAAGTCTCTTAAGAGACCTAAGAGCAAAAAATTGCTAGACTTTGATGTAGTAGTTCTCGCACTTCGTGGCACTTATGAATGATTATTTGGGACCTATAGCTGGATGTTAGGCCCCTTCACAATAACCTCTCTCCATTTTGACCAACTCAACATCATTTGACCATGCCAATGATAGATGCATTCTTGTAGAATGCCTCAGTGACATGTAGTGTAAAGGTGCCAGGAGCCATATTTTGTGTTCTTCACCCCATGGGACCTAACCGATAGTGCCGATAGGTCAAGGTGGGTGGGTTTATGCTAGTGAAGGCCCTATTTCATTCCACAAGTGTTGAAATTGAATTGGGCTACAATGTACTAACAGAGTCTCTTAAGAGACCCAAGAGCAAAATATTGCTAGACTTTGACAGAGTAGTTCTCGCACTTTGTGGTACCTATGAATGATTTGTTCAGACCTACAACTAGATGACAGTCCCCTCCACAATAACCTCTCTTTGTTTTGACCAACTCAACATCGTTTGACCATGCCAAGGGCGGATGCATTCTTGAAAAATGCCTCAGTGACGTAGTGTAAAGGTGCTAGGAGCCATATTTTGCAGTCTTCACCTCATGGGACCTAACTGACAGTGGAAACAGGTCAAGGTGGGTGGGTTTATGCTAGCAGAGGCTCTATTTCATTCCCCAAGTGTCCAAATCAAATCAGGCTCAGTGTACCAACAAAGTCTCTTAAGAGACCTAAGAGCAAAAAATTGCCAAACTTTGATAGAGTAGTTCTTGCAATTCATGGCACCTACGAATGATCCGTTCACACCTACAGTTGGATGTCAGACCCCTCCACAAGAACCTCTCTCCATTTTGACCAACTCAACATTGTTTGACCGTGTTAATGGCGGATACAGTCTTGCAAAATGCCTCAGTGACATGTAGTGTAAAGGTGCCAGGAGGCATATTTTGTGTTCTTCACCTCGTGGGACCTAACTGATAGTGCCGATAGGTTGGGGTGGGTGGATTTATGCGACTGAAGGCCCTATTTTGTTCCCTAGGTGTCCAAATCGAATCGGGCTATAGTGTACCGACAAAGTCTCTTAAGATACCTAAGAGCAAAAAATTATTAGATTTTGACGAAGTAGTCCTCGCACTTCGTGGAACCTACAAATGATCTGTTCAGACCTACAACTGGATGTCAGGCCCCTCCACAATAACCTCTCTCAGTTTTGACCAACTCAACATCCTTTGATCATGCCAACGGCGGATGCATTCTTGCAAAATGTCTTAGTGACATGTAGTATAAAGTTTCCAAGAGCCATATTTTGCGTTCTTCACCCTGTGGGACCTAACTGATAGTACTGAAAGGTTAGGGTGGGTGGTTTTATGCTAGCAAAGGCTCTATTTTATTCCCCATGTGTCCCAATTGAATCAAGCTACAGTGTATCGACAAACTCTTAAGAGACCTAAGAGTAAAAAATTGCTAGACTTTGACGTAGTAGTTCTCACACTTTGTGGCACCTATGAATGATTCGTTTAGACCTACAGTTGGATGTCAGGACCTTCCACAATAACCTCTCTCCATTTTGACCAACTCAACATCATTTGACCGTGCCAATGGTGGATGCATTCTTAAAGTATGCCTCAGTGACATGTAGTGTAAAGGTGCTAGGAGCCATATTTTGCATTCTTCACCCCATGGGACCTAGCTGATGGCACCAATAGGTCAAGGTGGGTGGTTTTATGCTAGTGGAGGCCAAGTGTTTTATTTTCTAAGTGTCCCAATTGAATCGGTCTATAGTGTACCGGCAAAGACCCTAGTTTTCATAGGGGGAGACATGATTTTAAGAGGTTTTGAGACTATTTTTAAGAGATTTTTAGGACTGATTTGAAGAGATAAACTAGTTTATTGTTAAAATATTCATGACATCAACTCCCTTTGTATCATCTTGTATATAGCCTCATTTTCCCCTCAACATCATTTTTATGGAGATTTCTTAGATAATGGGCATGATACAAATTGTAAATGACTATCACAATACCTTTATGTAAATTATCTTCTTCTCCTTTGCATGGATTGTCTACTTCTCCTTTAAATTATGAATGTTGACAAGGTCCTCTTAGAAGATGGTAGTCATGAATGATGCTAATTTGATACCATACTAAGACCACAACCTTAATTTATAACATAAAACAATTTGACAAGCCACATGAACTATTTGACAAGCCACGTGAACTATTTGACAAAAAAAATCAAAGAGATGTTATCTGATGGAATGCAATGATTGCAAGATATGCACAAAATAGATTTGTTTCTTTAGAAAATTTTAAGAAAATTAGTTATAGGACTGTTATACTAGGATTGTTATACTAGTGCATATGAACATGGTCATGTTGGTGAATAGGGCTATTATACTAGTCCATATGAACATAGTTGTTTGATGGAATGCAATGATTGCAAGAGATGTTGTTTGATGGAATGCAATGATTGAAAGATATGCACAAAATAGATTTGTTGATAAGGCTTTATAAACTTTCAAGAAAATACAATTGGTGGGTGTAAAGCCAAATTCCACGACCTTTTCTAGCATCCTCTGTTCTTATTCCAAAATGGGATCTTTGGAACAGAGTAGATGGACATCCATCAAAACATAAAGTGAGATTTTGTTAAACTATGTAGTTGCAACTACCCTAGTAGACATGTATGCAAAGTGTGGAAGGATAGACAAGGCACGTGAATTGTTTGATAGAACACCTCAAATAGATGTCATCTCATGGAATGGAATGATTGCAAGATATGCGAAAAATCATTTTCTTGATAAGGTTGTACAAACTTTCAAGAAAATACAATTGGTGGGTGTAAATCCAAATTCCACAACCTTTTCCAAAATCATCCCATCCTATGCTAAAATGTGATATTTGGAATAGTGTATGGACATCCATAAAAGCATAAAGGATATGGTAATTTTATGATATGTTGTAGTTGCATCTACCCTGGGAGAAATGTATGCAAAATGTGGAAGCATAGACAAGGGAAATGAACTACTTGACATGATGCCTCAAAGAAATGTGGTCTCATGGAATGCCATGATTGCAGGATATGCACAAAATGTATTTTGTAAGGATGCTCTCAAAATCCTTGAATTAATCAAGCATTTTGGAACATATCCTAACATTGTAATCTTTTCTTGTGTTCTATTTGCATGTAGCCATGAAAGTTTAGTGAATGAGGATTGTACATACTTCAATCATGTGTAACTCTTGTTGTAAATTAATGATTAGCTATAGGACTATTATAGGACTGTTATAGGATTGTTATACTAGTCCATATGAGCATGGTCATGGTGGTGAATAGGACTGTCATACTAGTCCATATGAACATAGTTGTTGTTTGATGGAATGCAATGATTGCAAGATATGCACAAAATGGATTTATTGCTTTAACAAATTTCAAGCAAATGCAATTGGCAAGTGTAAAGCAAAGTGTGGAAACATAGACAAGCCACATGAACTATTTGCTAAACCTTAAGATAGTCTAGATATTTTCATGTAGAATATGTCATATTGGAAAGATGGAGTGATGAAGGGAGGGCAGTCATGAGAAGAAGCTCCTATGATGACCAATGGCTATAAAGTTAGGTCATGGAGGAATACTCAGGGATACTTGGGAGGAAAACCCTACTAGAAAGAGTACTCATGAGCAGGAATGGGTGCCAATTTGATTTCATTTGTCATAAGGATAAGGAACTATACCATGCTGACTATCATACCTACTTGCTTGAACATGGTCAAGGTGTCATTGAAACCATTTATCCAAAACCCAAGGAAAGTGGAAGGGACTAACATTTCATGGAGACAATTGTCACTATCCTATTATACACCCAAAGATGGATTGTCAAAAAAACTAAGTGTTGTCCTAAAAATGTCACTAGCAGTTTTGGGTCTCAGTTGTCTCATGGATGGAGGGTTTCAAATTCTTTCATTCTTTGAAAAGTTATCATGAGGGTATGAGGGCAATGTTGTGGAAGGTAGTTATGAAAGTTAATTTACTCTGGATGGTCATTTCCTAGGAAACAACAGTCCATACCACAGTATAGTGTTTAGTTCATGATGATTGTCTTATACAACAGGGTCACAGTTTCAGTTTGATGTCATGTTTTCAAGATTTTATCATTGTCAAATGTGGAGAATGGTGTAACAACTCTTGGAGAAGTCCATGGGAATGATTAGGTTATTTAAGTAGTTTATAAGGGACTATCCCATTCATGATGTGCAACAAAGACTTTCAAAGTCAAAAAGAGATTGTTCTAATTTGTTGTCATGGTCCTAGGGTGGTTGTCATACATTTGGGACAATAGTGTTCATGAAATATACCATATGAGATTGCCATGAGATTTTGACAAGGTTATCATTAGCACAGTGAAGAGGTTTTTCTTGATGAATGCATGATGGAATTCTCTAGAGTATTGTCATAGTCCAAACAATCCAATGCCACAATCTGCAACCCTAAAGTAGTCCAAATACCATAAGGGAGAAGTTTAGATTTGAGAGTATGATGTTGTATCTTGAGATAAGATATCTATGTTGCAAGTATGTGCTAAACTGGTGTTGTCATTGATGTTAACATGTTTGTGTTGTCATTTGTGACAATTGTATCTTTTGATATTGTTGTTTGTTGATTGATTAAGTTACCATATTAAGAACACTGTCTAAGTATTTTGCTTCACATTGCCTCTATGTTGAAGACTGGAGCATGAGTTTTGGATATTATTTAGGGAAGTGTTTGAAGATGCTAAATCCCAAATTTGGTGGTCTGGATCACTGTGCAACAAAAGTTATATTCACCAGTTTGAAGATTGTGTCTGACAACATTAGCAGTGTGACAGGGAGAAAGTATTTTGCTCCACATTTCTCCGCAATTTGGATTTTGGTCTTGCGGTTCTGGGCTTAAGTTTATAAAGTCCTTAGCTATCTTCATTCCAAAGGATTTATGATTTGGTGCTTTGGAAATCAAGTTATTGTTTAGCAGAGTTTGATAGTGTTTGTTGAGAACAGTTTGTGATATGTTTTTAGGTGATATTTATTGTTCTCAAGTAAGATCTGTTGCAGTTGGATTTGTTAGCTTCCAGGTGATTCTATGTTGTTTTTGGATGTCTCAAGAATGTATTGAAGGCATTTTCTTGATCCGCAAGCTATAATGAAGTTCTTGGAAGCATACATTTAAGTATTCTTGATGTTTGCACTAGTTCTGGCTGACTTGGTTATTTACACTTGTTGCAAAGGTGATTCGTGAATTGTAGAAGCATGTTCAAGAGTGTGAAGATGTATTTGGGTCTGAGATAAGGCACGAACTATTCTTCTTTCATTCATTTACTCCGCAATTTTATTTAGGTCCAGACCTAATTTGATTTATGTATGTATGCCGACCTTGGAGATAGTTCCAATGGTTGTAGGTTGTATTGCTGAACTTGATGGATGTTCCAAGGTTGATGATTGGTATAAATATATGTAATGAAGCCATGAGTGATGAGAGTGTGTGAAGATGAAAAGATAAAGTGTGTGTGTGTGTTGCAAAGGCAGAGCATAAGAGATATATTGTGCTTTAATGGAATTAAACTTAGACATGTTGTAGATGCTAATATATTAGTTCATGGCAGTGAGCCACCCTTTGGCAATGCGCCTCCTTTTTATTCAGTATTGTTACTACATTATATTGTGAGCTAAAACTCACCGTGGTTTTTCCCTTTTAGGGTTTTCCACGTAAAAATCTGGTGTTCATGTGTGTATGGTTTTGATGTGTTTATGTTTTGATTCTGCTATTCATGTTTAATCTTCATAAGAGAATAAGAAGTTAAAGTGGATGTGAATGTGATTGTGTTTAAAGAAGTTAAGGTTTTTGATACAACTGATTCACCCCCCCTCTCAGTTGTCATGTGCCTTCAACAATTGGTATTAGAACAAGGTTCCTTAAAAGAAAGCCTAACAACTTAAGGTAGATCTGGGATGGCACACAAGAAAGACATTCCTCAGTTTGATGGATCTGACTATGCCTATTGGAAGGTACGAATGCAAAGTTATCTTTTTTCTATTAGTTATAATGTTTGGACAATGGTTAAAGGTATTTATACACAATACCTGAAAAATGGTCCAAAGATTGATAAAGAGATTAAGGATTATGAGACTAATCACAATGCTAAAAATGCTCTATTAAATGATTTGTCTAACACTGAAATGGTGAAAGTTGTGGATTTGGAAATTGCCCATGATATCTAGGACAAATTGAAAAACATCTATGAAGTTGATGCATCTGTCAAGAAGGTTAAGTTGCAAAACTTGAAGACCACATATGAAACCATGTGAATGGTTGAGGATGAGAACATAACAAGTTACATATAGAAGATTGATGAAGTTGTTAGCAACATCAAGGGTCTTGGTGGAAATCTAGAGGATGTGGATGATGTATATAAGATACTCAGAACTCTTCCCAAATCTTACAGTCACAAGGTATCTGCCATTGAAGAATTGTTTGATATGGGGTCATCCCACATTAATGGGTTACACTTTTTGTCCAAACTTGACATTGAAATCAACATTTTGAACTAAATCTTCACTTTTTGACACCTATAACCGCTAAACCGTTAGGAATTTGAAGATGATGCGAACTAGTAATTTGTGAGATTTTGTTTGTAGATTCTAAATATATATATTTTTAAAAAAATTGGAGTTAAATTGTAAAATTTTTTGCATCTCCTTTGATAACTAGTTTTTAATAGTAAATTAAAGTGATGTGTATTCTGTAGCACATAACTATTTTTCTACAAAGGATAAAATTCTGATTCTTTTGAATTTAGATTGGTAACACTGATATATAGGGCATGCATTTGGTTTTGTAATTTTTTGTTGATTTTTTTTTTGTTAAGTTTTGAAGTTAAACCAATTATAATTTAGACATAGGTGTATTCCGTAGAACATGACTTTTTCTGTATGTATTGAAATTCAATTTTTTTTGTTGAAACAAGGACATCAATACCTAGGGCATAGATATTTTTTACAATTTTTTTTCATTAATTTACTAATTTTCCATGTGTGTAGAATAGAGAACTTGATGTTCGGTGAAAAACCTACATTCACAAGAAATAAAAAATATATATAATAATTTAATTAAATATATTTAAAATTATACTTTTTGGAAAGCTTATAATAAGGACTACATACTTACAAAACATAAATTTTAAATGAATTCATTTGATACCCCAAAATGTAAATCAAATATGGTTTTCTATCAGCATTTTGATAGATGTAGAGGAGACTCCATTATAGGTATGGTTTAAAACTAGCGGGGTTCTATCCAGGGGGGTTTGAATCTAAGGGGATTTGATATAACCCTCTTCAATTAAAATCCTTTAAATGGAACCTTTCAAGGCTTAAATCATTATATTTTCTAAAAATATGTGATTTCAGCAAAAATCAGGATGTCCCAGAAAGTGTAACCCATTATTGTGACAGCACCCTATGAGCAAGCTTACAAAAGATCAATTGCTTGGTAAACTGACTGCTTTTGAGATGAGAGAATTTGGTACTACTAATGGCCCTATGAAAACCAAGATTGTCTTTAAGGCCAAAGAAGAAAAGATTGCTAGATCAGATAAATATGTTGTGGAATCAGATGAAGAAGATTTTGAAGAGCTAGAGGCAAAATTTGCAAGCAGAATGAAAGAGGCAGCAGAGGAAAGTTTAAAGGTAAGTTACCTTTCAAATGTTTCAGTTGTGGTAAAATTGGTCACTATGCTTCAAGATGTCTTGACAAAACTGTTGATGGTGGTTTTAGCACATAGAAACGCAAATGAAATATAGGGTATCTCACCTCTCTTGAAAGGTATCCTATCATAGATAAGACTTCCCCAAGGTTTATACATCTAGGTCTTAGCTTGCAGGAATAACTTCAGTGGAATATATTAGCTATACCAACAAGGGGACTTACATGAAACTGATAGGGTTCGATGAAATAATGACAGCAAGATGTCCAAAACCCTATGGAATTCTTAGCAAATTTGCAAATGTGATTGCTGCTTAGAAACCTAAATCTAACAAATGTTTATAAAGAAAATGCAAAAGGATAAGGGGTTTAGAAAAGAAGGTGAAATCCTAAGTAACAATAAGAATGAAGGAAATGTTGTTGATAGACAAATGCTTTCAATAAACCACTTTCCACTTCACCAGGCTACAGAAACCACAATTTTGCAAAAAATGATGCAATCACCTATGGAATCTTAAGATTTTTGAATCACATTCATTCATTAAATACCCAATCAATGGTGTAATTTAACTTATGAAATGCAATCAAACTGAATTCAATAGAAGGGCCCAGGCTAACTATGCACAGTAACTTACAATCAACAAGCACCAATAGTATGGACCATAACACTCATTAGATATCCTCAACATTCATTCAACATTGCAAAAACACATTTAATTAATCTCAGATTTGAAGTGACCCATGAAAACCAAAATAGACAACACAATATGCGAATTCTAGTAACCTGCAAAGTTTGCTTTGTATTAATCAGAATTTTGGCATAGTCTCAACAATTCACTATCAAGAGTCTGTTACAATGAGGAAAAGGATGGCCCTTTTTATAGAGGAGACACCATACCGAGTTTTTGATGGATGGCGGAGATTATCTCAACACCAAGGGTCCAAATTTACATTGCATTAAATGAGATACATCAGTTTATTTTTTTATCAGATTTACCTTTGTCTTGATAGAAAAAGACAAAATACGACCTTGAAATACATTAAATCTGGGCAAAATGGATACCCATTTGGTTGTTTAGGAGGAAGGACCAATTTCCAAGGCTAAAAGAAGTCAAAGGAGAGTCATATGACATGTTAAAATATGAGCTAATGGGGCATGACGAGATTCCAAGTGCTGACTGGAACAGTTCATTGCTCATCATTATCTATGTTGACTTTGTCCTTCTCAGCTTCCTTGTATTCTAATAGTAATTTGATTTCTTTGGTCTTCTACATTTTGATTACTAGGTTAGGAGGCTCGAACTAGACTTCTGATGTCTAACACATCGGCTTCCTTGATTTGGAATCTTTCATACGCATCATCTACACACTACATCATCCCACCGCCTTGCTTAATCTGTGAGAAAATAAACACAAAATGAATGATATTTACAAATAGAATCCATTTAAGCTCAGAAATTAGATTTAAATGATGTTCAAACCACATATTTGAACCAATCTAAACTCCTCAACATCCACATAAGCATAGCATACTTCCCTTTCATATCTTTTAGTTCATGATGCTCACATTCTAGAGATATTTGAAGTTTGATGTACTTGCAACATGGACCTGTAGCCTGCTGATTTATACAATCCTCTTACCACTTTCAACATTCACACAATTTCCCTCTTTCCTTTAAGATCTGTGTGCTATATGATTGGTGATCCTTTGCATTCATCCTTAGTTCATAATTTATACATGTTGCACATTCATGTCGTACTTCTTCACGTGCCTAGGGATGCTTTCCCCATTGTTCATATTTTAAGAGATGTTTGATTCCACCAACAACTTTGTGGAAGAAATAAGAACCACGGGACAAGCTGGGATATCAAGTGTTGCTGGACTTCTTGCAGAGAAAAGACAACCTACAGGATATCATTGGGTCAGGGGTGAATTCCCCGCAAAAGGTGACTTTCTTACTCCATGTTCGTATTGTCTTCACATGTTCTATGGACATTTTAAGCATTGAGGGATATTGTGGAGTTTCACGGCCTTGGTGGATAAGCGGGAGTTTGTAGGGTCATAGGATGGCAAGACTTTTGGTCATGACAAGATATATGCAATGAAGCTCTAAAGTAGCACTAGGCTCCTCTAACACCTTCGGCGGGGAAAATGAAGTCAACAAGATAAGCGACATTTTGGTCGACAACTAGATATGCACACTTTTAGGCCCTTACCAGATATATCATGTGAGAGTCTATTTCAACGCAGATCCCATTGACTTAATTTTTAGTGCAAACCTTTATGAACAATCAATCCTTCATCGACGGGAAAATGCAGTGCACCAGATAGCAGGGATTTTGCTATCAATAGGATATGTCCTGTGAAGGTGTCTTTTTCGTGTAGGACTTTTCTAATGTATCTAGCAGGGATTTATTTGCCCATGGGATAACATGGATTTCTAGTGCTACCGAACATATCCAGTGAGGGGTCATTTCCACACAAGACCTGTGAACCCTAATTTTAGCGCAAATTTGAAATGATGGTTTTAAACCTTGGTTAGCAGGGAATTTGATAATGCAGGATCTACAGAGTTTTTTAGGTCCAATGGATATATCCCATTGAAACGCATTTTAGTGTAAATCTAGTTGAAGATAAAATCAGTACAATGTCTTTAAAAGGACCGGGCGGGAAAATCGAAGCACATTAGACATGTACAGTTGGATGGAAAATCTGTGTTGATCTAGTCAAGTGAGTTTTTAGCAATGGATGGTATGTGAAAGGTTTAGCACTAATATCTAGTGACACTGGATATTAGCACAATGTGCAGTGATAGAGCTTTTTAGTGCAAAAGACTTCAAAGGCTTGGAATTGGATAGCAAATTGACTTGTTTCCTGTCAAGTTGGTTTCTTTGATGATTTAATCATGTTCTTACTAGATAAATTCATGTTTTACTCCCATACAGACCTATTGGACCTTGCCAACTGAACATCTCCTCAAAAGGAACTGACTGAGACTACACCAAAGCTTCAACCATAATAGAAAAAAGGGGGTATCCATTTGATAAAATGGGGTGTGTGTGCAAGGCACAACAAGAACATTGAAGATAAAAAATAATGAATATAAAGGAAAGATGGTAAGAAAGAGTTATTATGTTAGAGATGATGATGGTGTAACTGATGATGAACCTGATTCTGATGATGGTAATAGTAGTGAATGCTTGTTTATTGCACTTAGAGAAGAACATGTTTCTGCTAATCTTGCAACCTGTGTGAAGGAAGGAAGTCCATGAGAGTTGTCTACATTTCATGCTAAAAAGGAAGATGAATGGATCATTGACAGTGGATGTTCAAATCACATGACAGGAGTGTTGGCAACTTAAACATCAATATAAGAGAGACACTGCTGGTATGATGATGAATGATTGAGCATGATGTTTGAAGATGTTGTCATTGATGGCAACAAGAAAAGGAATGAGATTGTGACAAAGATTTTGGTCTGGTGAAGAAGACTTACCATTTTGGCTAAGTGTTGGAAGTACACAAGAGACAGTGTAATGGATGGCATTGGTCCACAGTTGAAGATCAGATCATGTCGTTCTAGTATGTTGGTTGTAATCCCTAAGTGATCTTATATCTAATATTTTAGCCCTTGTTAAGTACCGGAAGCATATCTTCAAACACTCTAAGTCTGGCAAAGAAAAATATTGTGATATTCATAGCATAACACTTAGTTGAATTGGTCCGCATTCCTCTAGTGTTGCATATCTTGTTATGCAGTTTTGATGTGTTGTAAACACTTGTATTAAGTGTCTAAATCTAAAGTTTCAGATTCTAAAGTCCACCAGAAAGATAGTTGTGAATGACTGAGTATCGCTACATGGCTTGACAAAGTTTGACTATGACAGGGCATGTGCTCTTGGGGTCTGCATTTTGCCACAAAAATATATTTTTCTTTATGGTTCTAAAGGCATGATCTGTGATGTCTAAAGAATCTTTGACATGGTTTTGAGCAAGTCTTGTTGTCTGTAGTTAAATATGTAGTCTGACAGATGAAGTGAACCAGTGGCACTCTCTATTTAAGGATGACATGATAAGTTTAATTTGCATGTGTTAAGTTCTATTGTTTAAAACTTAATTCTAAGTGGTGGATTAGTTGAGGCCGACATATGAGAAGGTATTTCAAATATTTTTTGGGTTTGCTATGAATTTTGGTGAATGAATTTGGTCGACAAAGTACATAAGGCATGACTACATGCTACACCTTATTAGGTCGACCTGATATGAAGATTCTGAGTGTTGCAGATATATATATGGGATTGAATTTGGTGTTTGAGTGATGATATGTGAATGTGAATGTGAAGTATAGTACAGGTGACAAGAGAAGAAGAAGAGAGATCTTGCTTAATGTAAAAGTAGAGCAATGAAATAGAGCAGTCAAGACAAAGAGTTTTGAGACAGCGTTTCTGGGCTTCATTGGAACTGTAACCATGCATGTGTAGATGTAATCTGAGTAGTTCAACCTAGCAGTGAGCCATTCTTCTTCCTTCTCTTTTTCTCTAGGCAGTGAGCCTTTTTGTAGTGAGCATTTCTTTGGGTAGTGAGCCCTAAGGCCGTGAGCCTTCTTGTAATTCGGTATTGTTATTACATATTTATTGTGAGCTAACACTCATTGTGCTTTTTCCATGTTTAGGGTTTTCCACGTAAAAATCCTAGTGTTTATGTGTGATGCTTTGTGGTTGCTTCTTCTGTGCTTAATTTGCTTTGTTATTATCAAAAGTGGCAAATGGATTAATAATTTAATAAGTAATAGGTTTAATAGAATATTAATTCACCCCCCCTCTCAGTATTCTAGGTGTTCAACAATTGGTATCAGAGCCTGGTTCCTTGGAAGAAGTCTAATAGCTTGAGGAAGATTTTGGAGATTAAACACATGGCAAGTAAAAAACATCCTATTCCTCCTAAAGAAATTGATTCAACTGAAACTAAAGAAGAAGAATGCATGCTTGTCAATGAAGAACTCAAGATTGCTCTTGAAGATCTTGAAAAGGTTGAATTAGAAAATAGGGATCTGAAAGATAATGTCTGTTGAAAAGGGCAAGACAACTGAGAGGGGGTGAATTAGTTATAACCAATACTTCAAAACCATTAACACATTATCCACTTAATCATTGTTATTGTATTTAACCATGAAAGCATGAAATCATAAACTTAAACACATTCACACATGAGACACCAGATTTTTACATGGAAAACCCAACAAGGGAAAAACCATGGTGAGTGTTAGCTCACAATATAATATGTAATAACAATACTGAAAATCAGAGGCTCACTGCTGAGAATGATCACTGCAAGAGAAGAGGCTCACTGCCAATGGGGTGGCTTACTACTGGTGGGTGGCTCACTACCAGATTTGGTGAACTGAGATAGTAGCATCTACACTATGCCAAAGTTTAGTTCCATTGAAGCACAATAAACATTCTCTTCTCTGCTCTGCTTTTTTACTTCACACTTATCTTCACATCTTCTCACTTGGATACATTTTCATGACTTTATTACAAGTATTTATATAATTCATCAACCTTAGAATGATCATCAAGGTCGATATTACAATCATCAACCATTGGAACATTCTCCAAGGTCGGCAAATACACATACATTAGAATAGGTCTGGACCTAAATAAATTTATGAAGAAGAAAAATGAATGTGGACCAAACCACACCTTAGCTAGGATTCAAAAGCAATCTTCCATGCAAAAACACGCTATCGCAAACTCAAAAACATAATCGCAAGTAGTGAAAACAACCAAGTTGGCTAAAACTGGTGTTAACACTAAGACCTTTAAGAACATGCTTCATGCATGATCCAGATTACTCTTTGTGGACCAATCAAAAGGAAGGAACACGATTAAGAGACATCCACAAGCATGTTACAATCACAAATAACATCTATACAACCTCTAAACACTTTATCCATAAGATTCTTCAAACCGGAGCATTTGAACATCACTATCAACGATTATTATGAATTGAAGGAACACAACATCTTTACAAACTTAAGTCCAAAACTACAGACTATAAGACTTAAATGTAGAGAAATGCATTGCATGATACATTGTCCCTGTCACCACTAAATGCACAGAAAAATAGTTTTTACTTTGGTGAACAGAACTTGCTCAAATCTTCATACCAGAGGCTCAAACTTGAAACATAGCAACTACAAACATCCTTTAACATAACTTCTAAACCACAAACAAAGATATTCAATCTACAATATATGTGGAGAAAAACACTGCACTGTTCTTCTGTAAGCCAAGATATTCTGCAACACACTGTTTCCACTAGGAGAGAAAATTTTCTCAAAAGCACTTGGAAACTTAGTATCAGGAACACTTTCTCATTATCTTCAATACTTATATAGGCCAATACAAAGCAATTATCTCAACACAAGCAAGCATAAAAACAAAAGCATAGTTGACACCAATGACAACATAGATATGTTGACATCAATGACAACATCAGTAAACACATACTTGCAACAATCTCCCCCTTTGTCATTGATGGCAACATTGATGTGAAAACTAATAGAACCATCAAGACAAGATTCTACACTGATTACTTTCTCCCCCTTTCTTTTTACACTTTTGAACTCTTTCTCCTCCTGATTTTTTCACATGATTTTCTCTCCCCCTTTGACATCAATGGCAAAGGACATCACTTATTCTTTCTCTGCACATACTTGCAAACTACTTCTTTGATCAAACTGGAATTACTCTATCAACAATTATGTAATACTTACTTCTCTTTATTAGGAACTTATATATGCAACATCTACCTATTCCCCTTGAGAGATAGTCTTCAAAACATCAATCCAAATTAAAGAATAAGACTTTGGGCACCACTGGACTGATGCACTTCCCATGCATCTTAGTTTAGAGCAGGAGGGGTAATAACCCCTAACTTTTCTCTGAGATACTCAAAAGTGTCCTTAGGCAGAGGCATTGTGAAAATATCTACAACCTGATCCTTTGTAGACAAATATTCCATCTTTACTTCATTCTATGTTACCTTTTCTCTCAAAAAGTGATACCTTATAGATATATGCTTTGTTCTTGAGTGCATCACTGGATTCTTTGAAATGTTTATAACACTTGTATTGTCACAAAAGATTGAAATTGGTTCTTCATACACAACTCTTATATCCTTCAATGTTTGCTTCATCCAAAGCACTTGAGTACAACAACATGATGTAGCAATTTATTTTGCTTTTGCAGTAGACAAAGAAACTGATTCTTGATTCTTACTTGACCATGAAACCAATCTGTTACCCAAGAGAAAAGAACCTCCACTTGTACTCTTTATGTCATCAGCATCTCCAGCCCAATCAACATCTGTATAAGCACTAAGAGTGAAATCAGTATCTTTGGGATACCACAATCTAGAGTCTAAAGTGCCTTTCAAATACCTCATGATCCTCTTGATTGCCATCACATGTGACTCTTTGGGATCTTCTTGAAATCTTTCCACAAGATAGACTACATGCATTATATCAGGTCTGGTATGGGTTAGATAAAGCAGTCCTCCAATCATAGACCTATACTTTTTCTGATCAGTTTTAGGTAATTCATCATTCTTGC
This sequence comes from Cunninghamia lanceolata, assembly GCA_027924645.1. Taxonomy (NCBI): domain Eukaryota; kingdom Viridiplantae; phylum Streptophyta; class Pinopsida; order Cupressales; family Cupressaceae; genus Cunninghamia; species Cunninghamia lanceolata. Next base: position 13,892,733 of record BSBN01000194.1, on the reverse strand, counting down.
TTAGCTTGCAGCCAATTACCATAGGAGTACATACTGGCTTAGAATCCTCCATTCCAAACTTCTTCAACAATTCTTTCGCATACTTGGATTGAAAAATGAAAATTCCTTTTTTTGATTGAGTAATCAGCAGTCCTAAAAAGAAATTCATTTCACCAAACATAGACATCTCAAATTATTTTTGCATTTCCTCTGCAAATCTCTTACACATACCTTTATTGCCTCTAAAGATGATATCATCAAAAAAGACCACAACAATCAGAATTTGATCATCATTGATTTTGAAGTAGAGATTATTGTCTGTAGTACCTTTACTAAACCCTAATTGCAAAAAATACTTGTCCAATATTGCTTTGTTTCTTACCACTTCTCCACTTTCATTCATCTTGTTTCTGAATACCCATTTAGTTCCAATCACATTCTTATCAACAGGTCTAGGAACCAATTCCCAAGTTTGATTTTTCTCTATCTGCATCAGCTCTTCTTCCATGGCTTTTACCCAACTTTCATCTTTGCAGGTCCCATTTAGAGTCTTAGGTTCAATCTGTGAAAGTAAACAATAGTTCACATGTTCCTCTACATCTCTTTTCCTTGTCAATACCCCTTTTCTTTTATCACCAATTATCTGATCTTCTGAATGATTAATCCTTACATACCTAGGAGTCTAAACAACACTTTCCAGATCCTTTTCTTCTTCAACCTGACTGTTCTTTTGTTCCATCTTTTCTTCATTGACTGTAACAATGGGTTCATTTGATCCATTCCACTTAGATCTGATGTTATTTCCCTATCTTCATCAACCTTCACATTAGCACTCTCAACAACCTTTCTCAATCTTTTATTGTAACACCAGTATGCCTTGCTCTTAGTAGAGTATCCAAGAAAAATTCCTTCACCACTCCTAGCATCAAACTTGCCTAACTCTTCATCTCTTTTGATATAACATTTGCTTCCAAAAACTTTGAAATATTTCAATGTGGGAACTCTTCCATACCATAAGTCATAAGGAGTTTTAGTACCATTACCTTGACTTGAATTTTGTTTTGAATGTAGACAACAGTATGTATAGCTTCTCTCCAATACACTTCTAGTAGGTTTGCCTCCATTATCATTGACCTAGCAGCTTCTTGAACTGTCATGTTCTTTCTTTCAACAACTTCATTCTACTAGGAAGTTCTAGGAGTAGATAATTGTCTTTTTATCCTATATTCTTCACAAAAGGTATTGAATTCATTTGATGTAAACTCTCCTCTATCAAAACTTAAGCACTTGATCCTCAAATCTAACTCATACTCAACCATCACTTTTAAAAACTTGAACTTGTCTAGGGCTTCTGATTTATCCTTTAAGAAAGTGACCCATGTCATTCTAGAATAATCATCAATAAGCAACATAAAGTACTTGTCTCCTTGCATACTTCTTGTTCTTGTACGACCACACAAATATGTATGTACCAGCTCATGTAGACCAGTAGAAAAGTGTTCCTTGCTGTTGAAAGTTGTCTTTGTCTATTTGCCCATCTAACATTCCTTACAAATAGTATTAGCAGGTTTTACAAGCCTAGGCATATCTCTCACAACTTGTATTGAACTTATCTTTACCAAGTTGTCAAAATTGATATGACACATCCTCCTATGCCACAACCAACTCTCATCTTTTTGAGCCAACAAACAATAATCATTAGTTCCTCTCAAATGATAAACATTACCTCTAGTCTTCTTACCAGTAGAAATCACTATTTCAGAGCTTTCCATGATCTTGCAACCATTATCCCTGAATCTCAGATCATACCCTTTATCACACATCTGACCAACACTTAAAAGATTACACTTCAAACCCTTCACATATAGAATATCATTTGTGTTATGCTTACCATCAAATGAAATATATCATTTTCCACAAATCTTACCAGCTGCATCATCTCCAAACCTAACCAGTCCTCCATCATACTTTTCCAAACTTATAAACTTACTTTTATCACCGGTCATGTGATGTGAGAATCCACTATCAATAATCCATTCATCCTTATCTTTCTCAACCTAAATAGACAATGCACTCTCTTCCACTAGCTTTTCTTCCTTCACACATCTAGCAGGATTAGTAGACACAGGTTCTTCTTTAATAGAAATAAACAAGCATTCATTTGCACTAGTATTAGCATCATCAGACTCATCATCTATTACACCATCATCATCAAGATCTTTGACATAATAGCATTTCTTCATGACCCTAGGGTACTTTCAAATTTCTTCTTACCTCTCCCAATTCTCTTTGGACACCTAGAGGCATAGTGGCCAATCTTACCACAAGAAAAGCATTTGAATGGTAATTTTCCTTTGAACTTACCGGTACCTCTTTGCATTTTATCCACAAAGTTTGCTTCAATCTTTTCAATATCATCATCGGATTCCATAGCATATTTTTGAGCTCTTGAAGTCTTCTCTGAAGTGCTGTCTTTGAAAGCAGTCTTAGTCTTCGACAGGGCATCACCAAACTCTCTCATTTCAAAAGCTATAAGCTTCCCGAGCAACTGATCCTTTGAAATCTTTTTCACACTCATAACTTCTTCAATTGATGCCACCTTGTGACTATAGGATTTGGGTAATGACCTAAGAATCTTTAGCACAACCTCATCCTCATTAGTAGTTCCTCCAAGATCTTTGATACCATTGATAATTTCATCAACTTTCTGCAGGTAAATTGTTATGTTCTCATCTTCACTCTTCTTCAGGGCTTCATACCTTGCCTTCAAGTTTTGCAATTTGGCATTTTTTACAGAATCATCTCCTTCATATATATTTTTTAACTTATCCCAGATCTCATGAGTAGTCTCCAAATCCATAACTTTCACCAACTTAGCATTAGATAAGGCATTTAACAGAGCATCTCTAGCTTTTCCATTTAATTCATATTGTTTGACTTCATCTTCATCTGATGGACTATTTTAAGGAATAGTGTACTTGGTTTCTACCATTTTCCAAACACCATAACCAAGAGAAATGAGATGACTTTTCATTCGTACCTTCCATAGAGCATAATCCATTCCACCAAACTTTTGTGACTTCTTCCTATGTGCCATCCTGGATCTACCTTGAGCTATTAAGCTTTTTGCCGATGAACCCTCACTCTGATACCATTTGTTGAAAAGGAAAGACAACTGAGAGGGGGGTGAATCAGCTGTAACCAATACTTCAAAACCATTAACACATTATCCACGTAATCACTGTTATTGTATTTAACCATTAAAGAATGAAATAATAAACTTAAACACATTCACACATTTAACACATGAGACACCAGATTTTTACGTGGAAAACCCAATAAGGGAAAAACCACAAAATGTGTTAGCTCACAATATAATATGTAATAACAATGCAAAAAATCAAAGGCTCACTGCCTTAGGGCTCACTACCCAGAATGCTCACTGCAAGAGAAGAGGCTCACTGCCAAAGGGGTGGCTCACTGCCGGTGTGTGACTCACTTTTGGTGGGTGGCTCACTGCCAGATTTGATGAACTGTGATAGTAGCATCTACACTATGCCAAAGTTCAGTTCCATTGAAGCACAATAAACATCCTCTACTCTGCTCTACTTTTTCACTTCACACTTATCTTCGCATCTTCGTACTTGCATACATTTTCATGAATTTATTACAAGTATTTATATAATTCATCAACCTTGGAATGAACATCAAGGTCATCATTACAATCATCAACCATTGGAACATTCTCCAAGGTCAGCAAACACACACACATTAGAATAGGTCTAGACCTAAATAAATTTATGAAGAAGAAAAATTAATAGGAACCAAGCCACACCTTAGTTGGGATTCAAAAGCAATCTTCCATGCAACAACACACCATCACAAACTCCAAAACATAATCACAAGTAGTGAAAACAACCAAGTCAGCTAAACCTGGTGTTAACACTAAGAAATTTAAGAAAAGGCTTCGTGCATGATCCAGATTACTCTTTGCGAACCAATAAAAAGGTAGTAAAATGATCAAGAGACATCCACAAGCACATTACAATCACCAAGATTGTCTACACAACCTCTAAACACTTTATCCATAAGATTCTTCAAGCTGGAGCATTTGAATATCACTGTCGACCACTGTCATAAAGAAAAGATCGCTTGCAGACCACCAAATCATGAACCATTTGAACTGAAGGCATACAACATCATTACAAACTTAAGTCTAGAACCATAGACTGTAAGACTTAAATGTGGAGAAATGCAAAGTAGAATACATTCTCCCTGTCACCACTAAATGCACAAAAAAATAGTTTTTACTTTGGTGAACATAACTCACTCAAATCTTCATACCGGATGCTCAAACTTGAAACATGGCAACTACAAACATCCTTTAACATAACTTCTAAACCACAGATAAAGATATTCAATCTACAAGATATGCAGAGCAAAACACTACATTCTTCTTCTATAAGCTAAGATATTTTGCAACACAATGTTTCCACTAGGAGAGCAAATTTTCTCAACAGCACTTGGAAACTCAGTATCATGAACACTTTCTCATTATCTTCAACACTTATATAGGCCAATACAAAGAAAATATCTCAACACAAGAAAGCATCAAAACAAGAGCACAGTTGACACCCATGACAACACCGGTAAGCACATACTTGCAATAATGTCAAGGAAGAAAATGAGTGCATCAAAAAATTGAGAGAGCAAGTTAAGAAGTTCAAAGAAAAATATAAGGAGATTAGTGAATAATTGATATCTGCAAATGACACCTTGAATGATCTGAAAGTGGAAGTTGTAAAAAGAGAAAAAGTAGAAGAAGATCTAAATCAGTTGGTGAAAAGTAAAACTGAAGACTACACAAAGCTTGAACAAGAAGTTGTGGATCTGAAAGCTGATCTAAAATAGGCATGGATTCAAGAAGACAAATTCAGAGTGAGTGATGCCCAACTTGATAGAATGCTTGCAAGTTAGAATAGTCCTGATGATAAAGAAGGCTTGGAATTTGAGAAAGGTGAAAGTTCTAAAACTGGTCAAGAAAAGAATGCTGAGATCAAGAAGGACAAAGCAAACAAATCCAGAATCAAAGGAACAAACCTAGAAGACCATCGGTCAGGCAACCAAATGCTCAAAGGTACCCTTCTTTGAATGGTTATTGTAATGCATGCAACAAGTTTGGTCATAAGGCTACTCAATGTAGGAGCATAGTGAATCAAAATGTTCCACCATTCTCTGTTTAGTGTTTCACTTGCAATAAAGTAGGTCACAAAGCTAATGAATGTAGAAGCCAGATAAGGAATGGTTACAACAATACAAGGAATGCTCAAACCTTCGTAGGTAACTCCTTTATATGCAAGAGGTTTGGTCACAAAGATAATGAATGCAAAAGTCAAATAAGGAACAACTATAATAATGGAGGGAATGCTCAATCTTTCAATGGGAATTGTTTTGCATGCAATAGATTTGGACATAAGGCTAATGAATGCAGATTAAGGATGAACAAAAGGAACAATGGACATCTAAATGTTGTATGCTTCAATTGCAATAGGCCTGGACATATTGCAAAGTTCTGCAGAAGCAAGAATATGAAGAAGGAGAATCAGGCAAAGATGAAGAAACTGATACAAAAAGAAGATTTGATAGAGATTAAGAAGGAGATGAACAAGATTTGGGTTAAGAAGGAAGCACATGAGCTCAAGGATGGGTCCACACTAGATTCTGGTGTAGGTACTTCCTCCAGAAAGTAAATTGGAAGCTCTAGCTCAGGGGGAGCTTAAATGCAAAATCCTTTCCCCTAGCTAGAAGTGTGGTGTTGATATCTAGCACGAAGATATGAGATTAATGATAGAATGATAGATCTTTTGAAGAAGATTCTGGTAGAAAAGAATCTAACGTTGTGGATTGTAGAGCAATTTAAATTGATTATGAGCTGCAGAGAAAGTTTTTGACAATTTTTTTGAGATAAGTCATTTATGACGATTGAATCTTGATGAAAAGAGGATATAAGGAATTCATTTGAAAGAAAAATCACTTTACATTCAAACTCTTAGGTGAATAAAGAGATCTGAGAAGTGAGATAAGGCAAATCCAAGTGTTCATCGATTGGTGCGTAGAAACCCTAACCTAAAACAAAAGGTATTTACAACTATCCCTCTCTTGAAATTTTTTTGTGTTGAGATGTCTACCCCTTAAGTAGTTAAAATAACAAAGAGGCCCCTCCCTAAGTTCAAAAAGCATCCCTTTAAATCATTATAGACTGATCCAGATGACACATTTTCTAAGATTTCGCATGGTGTTATGCATATGGAAGATGTTAGGGCTTATATACATGCAAACCTAGATGAATATGATCATGGAAAATTAGAGGATATTTATCTGAAGGAACTGACTTATGACAAATTTGAGTTAAAAGAAGAATATAGTGCCATGTTTGAGAAGAAATTAGATACTTGGTTGGATTTTCCTGTGGTCTCGGATGATGCCTAGGTTAGGTATGTCTTGAGTAGGATTCATGATGAGTTCTTTTGGATTGATGTGCCCTATATGATAACAAAGGATGCCATCAAAGAAGTTACTGGCATGTGTTCCACCGGAAAGGTTCCAGCATTGAAGTCTATGAAGAACAATATAGTAATGCAGTTGACAAGAGCAAAATTTGATAAAAGAGCATTAACTGTGAATGATATTGTGGATCCAACAGTGAGATTTACATCAATAGTTATTGGTTACAAGGTCTATTTATCCAACATGGAGAACTCAATCTCTGCAATAGCCATATATACAACATATGATATAGTTAAGAACAACACAAACTATGACTTATGTGAATTACTCTGGCGACAATTAATAGAGAACCTAAAAAGAACAAAAGATATAAAATATCCCTTTAAGTATGGAACTCTAATCATCTGTCTATTCTTCTATTTTCTAAGGGAGTTACCAGGTATGGATAATATTGGTCGGCTTGGTCATTCACCAGTAGCTGCACAAATTAGAAATCATTTACAGAGTTTGGGAAATCTTGACAAACAAAATGCAGCCTTATGGAGATATTTTAAGAATTTCTAAAAGAAAATACATGCTAGGGCCAAGATCCCTGAGAAGATAGTGAAGAAATATGAAAAATACATTGTATTCATGATGGACAAGGATAAATGCTTTATGAAGGCTAGCAACCAAGAATTGTATGGGTCCCAACCATGGGATATGAAGTCACATAGGAAGTTTTGATTGGATTGGGTGATTTGATGTTAAGCAAACCCAAAGACCCTAAGGAGGGAAGATTTGGAACATTTGAAGAATTATCTCTCAAAGTGTTTATGGAACAAAAAGAACCAGAAATCAAGAGGAATGCAAGAAAAATCGGAGATGAGTTTGTTAAAAGCTAAGGATTTACAGATGAACAAATAAGTGAAGCAAGAGTCAAGGCAAAGGCATCAAAGGCTGCAAGTGCTCTGGCAAAATAGACATCTGGTGCTTCAGAGGGGAAATCTTCAAAGACTCTAGAGAAGAAAGAGAAGAAACCTGAGAAAGAAAAGCTTGCATCTAGCTCTAGGAGAAGAACAAGAGCCTCCACCTCTATAGAAACTAACTCCAAGAGCTCCAGCCTTGAGAAAGATAAGACAGAGCCTGCAGATATTGAAAAGCAAGTGCCAAAGAAGAAGCCGGAAGAGAAGAAGAAAAGAAAGAAAGCAAAGGCCACAAAAAGAGTGTATGTGAACCTTAGTGAAGGAGAAGAAGAAGAGGAGGAAATAGAAACAGATGAGGAAGTTAAAGAAAAAAGGGCAAAAATAGATGAAGCCACTACTGAGAAGCCCTCCAAAAAGGTCAAGGATAAGAAGAAGAAGAAAGAAGAAAAGACTGAGAATAGAGAAGAAGAAGTGACTATATCCTTGGAAGCTATAGTTAATGCATTTGCCCAACATGGAACCTGAAACCCATTGCTGATATGTATGATGAAAGATTTGATGCTGATAAGGTAATAATTGAGACAACAGTTGTAAGATATTTGGATATGTTTTGCAAAACATTGATTGAAGTTATAGATGAGTTACCAGATAGTTTGGCTAGCATAATGACATCAAGAAAAGAAAGGGGTCATGGCCAAAATGTTGAAATAAAGGAATATGTCTTATTTAAACTGTGCCCAAACATCACTAGAGAAGAAAAGATCAAAGTCACTAAGAATCTTAGTGATGAATTTAGAACCGTGAAGAGAGTAAATGCTTTGATGTTTGGTGGCATTGAGAAACTTGTGAAGGAGACTAAAGAGATAACACTAAAGGTGTTACATAAGCTGCAAATTTCAACTATTGTTGACACTGATGAAGAGAAACAAAATACTGGTGTAGATAAAGCAGTTACAAAGATAAATGTGGAACAAAACATGGAACAAAGCACAATTACTCCTTCGGTAGACACAGGAAATGAAGAAGAAATGAATATAGAATAGAGTATGAATCAAGGTGCAACACCTCCTCTGGTAAACTCTGAGCAAGTTGAAACAAAAGAGGCTGAGGGAGAAAACAAGTCTGAGGAAGAAAAGGCAACACTTGAAGAAAAAGTCTCTAAGGGTCAAGGTGAGCAGAAGGAAGAAGCCATTGAACAAATGAATGACAATCCCGCTTCAGTTGTAGAGGGAAATGAACAAGAGATTGCTCAAGGAAATCCTTCAAAGATATAAGATTTTAAGGCATCTCGAGTTGAAGAGAATAGAGACACTACTGACTCTTTGTGAGAGTTTTTGGAAAAGCAGAAGGAAGATTAGATTTTAACTGCACTTGACCTATTTCAAGGACCTATTAACCTTGCTACAATGTCCCTGTTGCAGAAACTAAGACTTGTAAAAATCTTTCAAGCTACTGCACAAGAAGAGATGTTGAAATCCCATTTGAAGGATAGTGAGTTGATAGAAGATGCATCAACATTTTTTAAAAAATTAATGCCTGGAATAAGGAGTGATACATAATTGGCCCCTACTGCACAAATGAAAAATTTAATGGAATCAACCAATTCTCATTTTGAGTCCCTAGAACAAGCTGTAGAAAAGAAAGTAAGGGCAGAGATTGATGACAAAAGGTTAGTTCAGCTCACTGACATATTTTCTCAAGATAAAATTTTGTTAGATAAAAGTGTAGAGTATGCACAGTTGGCCCTTAAAGAAGCTAGTGAACTGTATCAATTTTGTCTTATATGGCTGGGTAAGACTAAGGATATAAAAAATAAAATAGATAGATGGGAAGCTCAAATAATGAAGATATACAGAACTTATGACCCGGTAAAAGATGCTATTTGCAATCAGAGGGCACAAGTTGAGACTATTCATTTTAATATAAATAAGTTGCAAACCTAGAGGGAGATCATAAAGCATAGAATGAGTCAACTTTGGGAGGTAGCAAGCTTCAAGATTGCATCCCTAACCAATCTAGTAGTAGCAATAGATAAAACAAGACAAATCACTGAGGCCCCTACTACCGTAAAGAAAGCAGAAGAGTTGGTGTCCTAGATTAATGGGCACATACTAGTTTTGAGCAATGCTAAGGCCAGTTGGGATGAAGAAGTGGTGCAGATGAAGAAGATCTACAAAGATGTTCTGCCTGAACAATAGTAAGATATTTTGATTTCACTTGTATATATGTAGTAAGTAGAAAAATAGTTTTGAGATTTTGGAAACTTTGACATATCCATCATACACCTTTGCCATTGATGTCAAAGTGGGAGAAAAAATGAAGCATGTGAAAAACATTTGAAAAGTAAGAAGAGAAGCATGAAGTTAGGGGGAGCAGGTGTAAAGAGAAAGGGGGAGTTGTAACAGTTTTTCACATCAAGTGTTGCCATCAATGCCAAAGGGGGAGATTGTTGGCACCTTGGCAAGCATCAACATAAGAGAGACATTGTTGGCATGATGATTGATTAAGCATGATGTTTGAATATGTTGTCATTGATGGAAAAAAGAAAATGAATGAGATTGTGACAAAGATTTTGGTCCGGTGAAGAAGACTTAGTCATTTTGGCTAAGTGTTGGTAGTACACAAGAGACAGTGATAGAGAGGCAGTGTAGTGGCTGACATTGGTCCGTAGTTAAAGATTAGATCATGCAGTTCAGGTATGTTGGTTGCATTCCCTAATTGATCTTATATCTAATATTTTAGCCCTTGTTAAGTACTGGAAGAATATATTCAAACACTCTAAGTCTAGCAAAGCAAAATATAGTGATATTCAGAAAAAAACACTCAGTTGAATTGGTCTGCATTCCTCTAGTGTTGCATATCTTGTTATGTGGTTTTGAGGTGTTGTAAAAAATTGTATGAAGTGTCTAAATCTAGAGTTACAGATTCTAAGTCCATTAGAAAGATAGTTGTGAATGATTGAGTATCGCTACATGGCTTGACAGAGTTTGACTGTGACAGGGCATGTGCTCTTGGGATCTGCATTTTTCCACAAAAAGATATTTTGCTTTATAGTTCTGAAGGCATGATCTATGATGTCTGAAGAATCTTTGACATGGTTTTGAGAAAGTCTTGGTTTTTGCAGTAAAAGATGTAGTCTGATAGATGAAGTGAACTAATGGCAGTCTATGTTTAAGGCCAACATGATAAGTTTAATTTGCATGCAATAAGTTCGATTGTTTAGAACATAATTCTAATTGGTGGATTAGTTGAGGCTAACATATGTGAAGGTATTTCAAATATTGTTTAGGTTTGCTATAAATTTTGGTGAATGAATTTGGCTGACAGAGTACATAAGGCATGACTACATGCTACGCCTTATTAGGTTGACTTGATATGAAGATTCTAAGTGTTGCAAATATATATGGGATTGAATTCAATGTTTGAGTGATGATATGTGGTGAATGTGAAGTATAGTGCAGGTGACAAGAGCAAAAGAAGAGAGATCTTGCTTAATGTAAAAGCAGAGTAGTGAAACAGAGTTGTCAAGATGAAGAGTTTTGAGATAGTGTTACTAAGCTTCATTAGAACTGTAATGATGAATGTATAGATGCAATCTAAGTAGTTCAACCTGGCAATGAGCCATTCTTCTTCCTTCTCTTTTTCTCTAGGCAGTGGGCCTTTTTGCAGTGAACATTTCTTTGGGTAGTGAGCCCTAAGGCACTAAGCCTTCTTGTAATTCAGTATTATTACATAATTATTGTGAGCTAACACTCATCATGGTTTTTCCCTATTTAGGGTTTTCCACGTAAAAATTTTGGTGTTTATGTGTGATGCTTTATGGTTGCTTCTTCTATGCTTAATTTACTTTGTTGTTATCAAAAGTAGAATATGGATTAATAATTTAATAAGTAATAGGTTTAATAGAATATTGATTCACCCCCCCTCTCAGTATTCTAGGTGTTCAACAAGGAGATAAGAGTAATTTTGTTAAGTTTGAAAAATATGATGGAGGACTAGTTAGGTTTGGTGATGATGCAACTAGTAAGATTTGTGGAAAAGGATCAATTACTTTTGATGGAAAGCATAATACATATGATGTTCTTTATATCAAAGGATTAAAGCATAATCTTCTAAGTGTTGGACAAATGTGTGATAAAGGGTATAAACTGGTGTTTAAGGATAATGGGTGTGATAAGGAAAAGCTCTAGAACCTTGATTGCTGATGGTAATAAGACTCATGGTAATGTTTATCATTTGAAGGGTACTAATAATTGTTGTTTATTGGCTCAGACAAATGAAAGTTGGTTATGGCATAGGTGAATGTGTCACATTAACTTTGACAGTTTGGTGAGAATAAGCTCAATACAAGTAGTAAGAAACCTGCCTAAGATTGTGAAGCCTACCAATGTTATGTGCAAAGATTGTTAGTTTGGGAAGTTGACAAAGACTACTTTCAAACGCAAAGAACAATTCTCTACCGGTTTGCTGGAATTGGTGCATACAGACTTATGTGGGCCCACAAGAACAAGAAGTCTACAAGGTGACATGTACTTCATGCCTCTTATTGATGATTATTAAAGAATGACTTGGGTTACCTTTCTTAGAGAAAAATCAGAAGCTCTAGATAAGTTCAAGGCATTCAAAGCTTTGGTTGAAAATGAGTTGGATTTGAGAATCAAGTGTTTGAGATCTAATAGAGGTGGTGAGTTTACTTCAAATGAGTTCAATGCTTTCTATGAAGAACATGGAATAAAGAGATATTTGTTTTCCCCCCAGACTCCTCAACAAAATAGTGGTTGAAAGGAAGAATAGAACTATTCAAGAAGCTGCTAGGACAATGATCAAGGAAGCTAACCTACCAAAAGTATATTGGAAAGAAGCAATACACACTGTTGTCTACATTCAGAATAGAGTGCAAGTCAGAGCAAAAGGAACAAAGACACCTTATGAGTTGTGGTATGGAATAACTACTGTTAAATATTTCAAAGTTTTTGGAAGCAAATGTTACATTAGAAGAGTGAAGAATTAGGAAAGTTTGATGCTTGATGTGATGAAGGCATATTCCTTGGGTATTCTACTAAGGGAAAGGCTTATCAGTGCTATAACAAAAGATTGAGAAAGATCATTGAAAGGGCAAATGTGAAGATAGATGAAGATTTTTAGAAAACCTCGAAGCTAATTGGATATGAGTCTGATGGATCGGTTGATACAAAGAAAGTTGAAGAATACAACGATAAGGAAGTTCAGACTAAAGTCCAAGCTTCTCTGGAAGAAGAATTTCAATTTGAAGCTCTAGAAAGAATTCCTAAAATCCCCAGGTATGTGCAAAGAGATCACTCTGAAGATCAGATTATTGGTGACAAAAGGAAAGGTGTTTTGATGAGATGTAGGGTTGTAGAAGAACAAGTAAACCTATGTTTACTCTCAAATGTGGAACCTAAAATAGTAAAAGAGGCATGCAATGATGAACATTGGATCAAAGCAATGGAATAAAAACTAATGCAGATTGAAAAGAACAAGACTTGGGAACTCGGTCATAGCCCTGCAGACAAGAATGTGATTGGAAAAAAGTGGGTATTCCAGAACAAACTGAATGAAGTTGGAGAAGTTGTGAGAAACAAGGCAAGACTTGTGTGTAGAGGCTACTCACAAGTGGAAGGAATAGATATGAAGAGACATTTTCTCTAGTGGCAAGATTGGAAGCTATCAGAATGTTTTTGGCATTTGCAGCATATAAAAATTTCAAGGTATACCAGATGGATGTGAAGTCTTCTTTCCTGAATGGTGAGTTAGAAGAAGTCTACATAGAGCAACCAGATGCATTCCATCTATCAGACAAACTAGACATGGTATGCAAGTTGAAGAAGGCTTTGTATGGATTGAAGCAAGCTCCTAGAGCTTGGTATGCAAGATTGGATAAGTACCTATTGTAGCAAGGATTTAGTAAAGGGTCCGTAGATAGTAATTTTTACACCAAGATAAGTAGAGATCAAATGCTAATCATAGAAAATATAGATCAATGATTGAATGATTGCTTTATCTGACTGCTACTAGACTAGATATCATGCATGTAGTCTATCTTGTGGCCATATTTCAATCAAATCCCAGAGAATCACATGTTATGGCAGTAAAAAGGATATTCAGGTATTTGAAGGGCACTCCTGATCGTGGCTTGTGGTATCTTAAGAACAATGATTTCTCCTTAAGTACCTACACAGATGCAGATTGGGTCGGATGTGTTGATGACAAAAAAAGCACAAGTGGAGGTTCATTCTTCCTTGGAGATAGGGTGGTGTCCTGGCACAACAAGAAACAAGAATTAGTTTCCTTGTATACTACAGAGGCAGAATATATTGTTGTAACATCATGCTGTACTTAGGTGTTGTGGATGAAACATACCTTGAAGGATATCAAGGTTGAGTATGAAAAGCCAATCCCTATTCTTTGTGATAACACAAGTGCCATAAATATTTCAAAGAATCCAATGATGCATTCAAAGACAAAGCACATTTCAATTAAGTATCACTTTTTGAGGGAGAAAGTTGCAGAGAATGAAGTGAAGCTTGAGTATGAGCCTACAAAAGATCAAGTTGTTGATATATTCACTAAGGCTCTTCCAAAGGATACATTTGAGTATCTCCAAGAGAAGTTAGGGGTTATTGCCCCTCCTTCCTTGAATTAGATGCATAAGAAGATGCATCAGTCTAGTGTGCCTCAAAGTACATTTCTCCTTTTTGGACTAATGTTGGAAGCTACCTCTCAGGAGGAGCAGGTAGTGGTTTGAGATGATTGTTGTAGTTAGGGGGAGCTAAAGAATGATTTCAGACTGATCAAAGTAGTAGTATAGAAGTATGTGCAGTGGAAGAGATGTGATGCCTTTTACCATTAATATCAAAGGGGGGGAGAGATCTTGTGAAAAACTTAGGGGGAGAAAGAGTTCAGATGTGTAAAAAGAAAGGGGGAGTCTTGATGCAAAGTTATGTCTTGATGGAGGAACATGTTATTTAGTTTTTCACATCATATATTGCCATCAATGACAAAGGGGGAGATTATTGCAAGTATGTGCTAAAATAATGTTTTCATTGATGTCAACATGTTTGTGTTGTCATTTGTGCCAACTATATCTTTTGATATTGACATTTGTTGATTGATTGAGTTGTCATATTAAGAACACTGTCTGAGTATTTTGATCCACATTTCCTCTATGTTGAAGACTGGAGTATGAGTTTTGGATATGATTTAGGGAAGTGTTTGAAGATGCTAAATCCATAATTTGGTGGTCTAGATCATTGTGTAGCAAAATTTATATTCACCAGTTTGAAGACTATGTCTGACAACATTTGCAGTGTGACAGGGAGAAAGTATTTTGCTTTGCATTTCTCCATAGTTTGGATTTTGGTCTTGCATTTCTAGAATTAAGTTTATAAAGTCCTTAGCTATCTTCATTCCAAAGGATTTGTGATTTGGTACTCCAAAAAACAAGTTATTGTTTAGTAGAGTTTGACAGTGTTTGTTGAGAACAGTCTGTGATCTATTTTTAGGTGATATTTGTTGTTCTCAAGTAAGATCTATTGTGGTTGTATTTGTTAGCTCCTAGGTGATTCTATGTTGTTTTTGGATGTCTCAAGAATGTATTGAAGGCATGTGCTTGATCCACAATCTATAATGAAGTTCTTGGAAGCATGTATTTAAGTATTCTTGATGTTTGCACTAGTTCTGGCTGACTTGGTTATTTACACTTGTTGCGGAGGTGATTCATGAATTGTAGAAGCATGTGAAGATGTATTTGGGTCCGAGCTAAGGTATGAAATGTTATTCTTTCATTCATTTACTCTGTAAGTTTGTTTAGGTCTAGACGTAATTTGATTTATGTATGTATGCCACCCTTGGAGATAGTTCCAATGGTTGTAAGTTGTATTGCCGACCTTGATGAATGTTCCAAGGTTGATGATTGGTATAAATATATGTAATGAATCTGTGAGTGATGAGAGTGTGTGAAGATGAAAAGATAAAGTGTGTGTGTTGCAAAGGCAGAGCAAAAGAGATATATTGTGCTTCAATGGAACTGAACTCAGGCATGTTGTAGATGCTAATATCAGTTCATGGCAGTGAGTCAACCTTTGGTAGTGAGCCACCCCTTAGTAGTGAGCCACCTGTTGGATTTTTCCTTTTGAATCAGCATTAGGGTTTGCCAGTTCTAATGTATAGGCAGATTCAGCCAACAAAATACAGGAGGTTGAGTGAGCTCCTCCCCTTCACTTCTGGTTCTGCCGCACCAAGGGGGGTGTCCCTATTTGATAAAAGTATGACCTTGACTAGCTCAATGACAGAAGGATTTAACTTGACATCATCAGGTAGAATACTATCATGTATGGACCAAGATTTGTGTAACAAATCACAAGGTTGGCAACATTCTTGGACATATGTGTCTGGTTAGGGATGAGAGCATGCAGGGGTTTCCTAGTCCTACTCCTACAACTAACAGGTGGAAGGATGAAATGGTTTGATTTTAATGTTTGGAGTTATGGGACTTTCCAAGACCCATTGAATATATAGATTCCCAAACCAGTGCCTTATCTGGGCAACAGAGTCAAATCTAAGAATGTAAATGTCTCCCTATGACAACATGAATTCATATCTAGAGTACTTGAGAAGAATGCTACTGCCTAATAGAAACATGTCCAAGAAATAGTATTGCTTATGATCATACTTAACAGATCCTATGATGCAATCTATTTTCCTTTGTATCTTATCAAAAGCCTATTTAACCACTCCTTGAGTAGACGTAATAAATCAGACACACAGTATGCATATACTAAAAAACTTGGAAGCCCTTGACAACCCTATTTGAAAGGAAAACAAACAACACACAAGAGACAATCCTAAGCAATACACACCACAAGTGCTTTTCATTTAAATTCAATCTGCATAGAAAATCATCATACAGGAAATTGCCATTTACAAGACAAGATAGACTGACACACCAGACCAAGGACCGAATCTGTAGCAAAAAATGCCTTTCAAAATGTGAACACCTTGTGTTTAGAGTCAGAGTAGAAAGCCCAAAAACCTCCAACCTCTACAAAGTAACACAGCTGGTCCTTTTATACAAAACCGTGTACTTAGTCAAAAATTAATTACAAAGCAAATTGAAAATTTGCCAGACTCAAAGCATCGCCGAAAACATTCAATGCCACCACACGGACAGGAGGGAAGGAGCAAACAGGGTTGGGATCTGCATTGTCGCGCCAAGATTTTCTTTTTGAATCAGGTAGCTGGCATGTCTTTTCGAGCCATACCCCTGCATAATCTTGCCATTAATGGCATACCAATTAAGCCTCGGGACACAGTAGTGGAAGCATGGAGAACTCTCCATTTGAATGTTTGAAAGATAACTGTTGATCTCCAAACTTCCCACCAAGATCTACGGCATCAAAAAGTCCAAAAAGTTGAGGAGGACCAATAAGAATGTGCCACGTAGGCACCCCGTGCATCCAATTGCTGATCATTTCAAAAAAAATGAAATGAATAATCCCACATTCAACATGTAATGCATATGAAACCACCTTATAAACCAGGCCATGGGTAGACATAGTGTCGTGCGCCTTTGCCCTGCATGACTAGCAGACCACCTATCACCAACCCATTGCCCAGACTCCCACCGATACCAAGATCCGATCGGCGAGACTATAACCCATCGGCGAGCCTGAAAATCCTTTCGTCGATACACAAGTCATCCTGATGACCACCCTGTATACACCTTGTCCATCGGCCATCGACGACACCTAGAAAACATTTGCCGATGCCCATAGCTATGCCGATGACATTGTCATTAGGGAGACCACTCCCATCGGCCCAACACCATCCTTCCTCGCCGACACCTTCGGTCATCCCGATGGCACCTACAAGCTACACCTTGTCGGCGAGACCCCAAGCATCGGCGAAACCAAAAACTCCCTCGCTGACCACACTACTCCTGCCAATGTAGACCCCCTGCTCGGTCTTCGGCGAGACTACTAACCATCAGCCAACACAGAAATTCTCTAACCGATCAACATTGTCTATCTGATAAAGCCTCCACACTCCCTTGTTGGCATGACCAAGATCATCAGAGCAACAAAAAGCTCCTTCGTTGATACACCAAGTCTCACCGACCGCACCTCCATCAGCCAAACACCAATGCATTCCTTGTCACCAAGACAATCTCCATTGTCACCCCGACATGTCGAATGTCAACTCCACCATCGGCCAGACCTCCAACTGTCGGCCCAACATGAAACTCCTTCACCGATAGCCATCACCACACCGATGACACCATTGGTCAAACCAAACACATTAGATCAACTTTCCTCGGTCTGCCCGATAGACCATGTTGTGCCGATGACCGCCTGGCCTCGAAAGCCTCCAACCACCTGCCACCTGCGTCGGCTAGAGAAACCATATCGGAGCAACATACCAGTGCTGCACTGATAAACGATGTCACTTCAATGGCAACCTCCATCGGGGTGACCGCCAACATCGGTGGAACTCAAAATACCTCTGGCGATAGCAATAATCTCGCTGATGAAGGCCTTGAACCACATTCTATAGCCCAGACTAGCCTCGTCAGAAAGACATCAATTTCGGTCGCTGAAAGACAAAGTCTCGATGATGGAAGAAAATACCACTGTTACCACATGATCGCCAAGACAGAAGACACTCACACCGATGGACCCAGAAGAAACTTAGGAAGTTTTTTTTTTGGATTTTTTGGGAAGGTGCCTGCATGAAAATTTTTCTCGAAAATTGATAGTCAATTCAGGCACCAACACCACCCTTTGGCAGTGAGCCTTTTTGCAGTGAGCATTTTGGGTAGTGATCCTCTTTTTTATTCAGTATTGTTACTACATTATATTGTGAGCTAACACTCATTGTGGTTTTTCCCTTTTAGGGTTTTCAACGTAAAAGTGTGGTGTTGATGTGTGTATGGTGTTGATGTGTTTATGTTTTGATTCTGCTATTCATTTTTAATCTTCATAACATAATAAGAAGTTAAAGTAAGTGGATGTGAATGTGATTGTGTTTAAAGAAGTTAAGGTTTTTGATACAACTAATTGACCCCCACCCCTCTCAGTTCTCTTGTGCCTTCAACAATCTACCCTAACACCTAGTGGCAACATAGAGGTAATTAGCATCATTTAAAAGGGGGATAAATTAACTAAAACTTGTCATCTGTATGAAGTATTGTTGCATGGACAAGAACACAAAATGTAGGCAGAAGGCCAATGTTGTCCTGATTTTAAAAAAATAATCAAAAAGGCCAAAAGGATTACTATCAATGATGTCACCTCCAAGGTTCATCAAGAGAATGACCTAGCAATGAAGTGTGAAGACTATCAGTTATGGAGCATTGTCATGCCTTAGGACAATCATAAAATATATTATTGTCATTATATTATGAAGGATGACCATGGAAAGGAGAAGCTATGTGTTATCTTAGGAAGTGTGATGACCATCCAAGGGGCAATGATGAGGTCAAAACACTAAGGATTATGAAGGAGAAAGTTTGAAGGAAGGTTTCCAAAAGACTCTAATACTATGATAGTCATAGTGGACTGATGTACATAAATAGTTTTGTTCCTTCAAGACTGTTATGAGTATTGTCATAAAGGAAAATGGGGCTGCCAAGAGACTATTGCATGATCCTATAGCTAAGTGCAGCCTTTCTAAGTGTCCTTTTTTTATGCAATTGGTGGGTGTAAAGCCAAATTCCACAACCTTTGCTAGCATCCTCCCTACATGTGCCAAAATGGGATCTTTGGAATGGGATATGGACATCCATCAAAGCATAAAGGATATGGGAATTCTGTCAGATGTTGTAGTTGTAACTGCCCTAGGAGACATGAATGCAAATTGAGGAAGCATAGGAAAAGCACATGAACTATTTGGTGGAATACCTCAAAGAAATGTGGTCTAATGGAATGCCATGATTGTAGGATATGAACAAAATGGATTAGTTGAAAAAGGCTCTAGACACTTTCAAGAAAATGCAATTGGTAGGTGTAAAGCCAAACTCCACAACCTTACTAGCATCCTCCTTGCATGTGCAAAAATTATATCTTTAGAACATGGTATGGACATCCATCAAAGCATGAAGGATATGACAATTTTGTTAGATGTTGTAGTTGCAATTACCTTGTGACACATGTATGCAAAATATGGAAGCATAGACAAAGCACATGAATTGTTTGGCAGAACACATCAAATACATGTCATCACATGGAATGCCTTGATTACAGGATATGTAAAAAATGAATTTAGAAATTAGTATGTAGAAAAAGATAGAAAGCAAAATATTAAGAAATACAAATGAACACTAAAAATTGTACCTCGGGTCTATGATGCCATGCAAAATAACCTCATTCGTAGTCCTGTATAGTCAAAAGCATGCATTATAGTTAAAGAAACAAGATTTTTAATAAAATAATTCTAAAAAATAGAAAAAAAAAAGAACAAGTTAAGATAAAAATTGTCATACCTGTCCATCTAGAAGTTTAAATGCTAGTCAAGCGTACCTGAGGGGTCATCTCTTACCTTCAGAGTATCTAATATTGCTTCATGATTAGCATTACTAATTGTCCAAAGTTGTTTTGTTTTTGGTTTTGCATGATGCTTTAGTAACTTAACATTGTTGCTACAACTAGGTGCAATTACATCAATATAGTTTTATGCTTCTTAAAGTCTTCAAAGGCAAGGATGCCATTCTTTCTAATCATATATGTTCGCAACCAAGTCCCAGCAATAAAAACTGATCCTGTAGGATATGTGAAACCATCATCATCTTTCATAGGTCATGTTAGCTTTTGTTTTCCCTATACACATCGTGCCAACCAATAGTCTGATCTATCTTCATTTCCATGCAGTGCAACAACTGCATAAACATGACCTGGTTGTACAAGGTCTAAAAGATGTTCATAGTCAAATGAGCTCTCCATGTCATTGAGTAAAGATGATTGACCTTGAGATAAAGGGGTTAAATATCATGGAATCCATGCATCTACCTACTCACTTGACTCACAATTATCCCAATCACATTTAATACAACTCTGACAAAAACAAGCTAATTCTCATGTCCAAATAGTCCATGCACTTGCATCTGAGCTTTGAAATGAAAGCATCTTTGACGATTCATTGATTCTCTGACAATCCAATTTCTCTCTCGCTATCCCCTCATCAACCAACCAAAAGAACCTACACACTTTTGAATCAAGAGCCACACCTTGTAAGAATGCATAGTTACACCACTCAACAATAGAATCTGCATCACTGAATGTAGCACCACCTCTAATCTTTAGTTGTTCTTTAAAATGAGCTCTCTTCACACATGCACCTGCTCCATCATGTTCACCCTTTCCATGCCTAGCTTAAAAAAAAATCCAATTATGAGGTATACCCTTTTCTACATGCATTTTGCTCAACCAATAGAACATACGAGCATTCTTGAATTGACCGGTGCAATTATCTAACCAAATGGATGTTGATCCATTCTAATATCTTTTTCTTGCAAGAACCCATAAATTTTTTGAAAACAATATTTCACATACTCTGATGAATGAGATCGATCATCACTCATGTAAAAATGGTATTCTCTGACAATCTTCCTATTCTCTTCTATACTCTCGAGGGCATGTCTGTATGTGATCTAAACAAAAATAGCAATCTGAATAGAATTGTAGTACTAGGATTGCACTTCATTTTGGGGTTGCAATGTGTAATTTTCTACAAAATCAACTATAGAGACAATAGTTCCAATTGGGAAAAAGTATTTACAGATCCTGAACTATTGATCTAACCATTGAGACCTGTGGCTATGTTTGGCATACTTGTAGAAAGGATTTTTCTTAAAATCATCAATAAAATCAGCAATACTTACCTCTTTTACAATCAACTCACGTCTAGAACCTTCACCTCCACTTTTTAAATTGTATTTCACTTTCTCATATCTCTTTTTCTCAACCATTCTCTTTCCAAAATCATGCTCACTGCCCTCATGAAAACATGATACGCAAACTTTGATAACCCACCACATTGTAAACACTTTTCATTTAAACAATCATTCTTGTAGAAAATGTAACCTTCATCTCTAATACATAGAAATAAATCCAATAAGTCCCTAGATGACTTTGGTAGTTGAATTGCACCACACACCTATAACATTTCATTAGTGTGCAAAGTAGAACGAATATTACATAATAATTCACGATACATAGAAAACTCTACATGGTATTTACAACATGTATTACAAATTTTAAGAGGAACACAATAAAATGGATTAAGAGATTCTCATTCTCTTTGTGATATGTCATACTTGGGTGTGTTTCACAATATTGTTTGTACAATGTTGTTTGGCTACACTCCAAGTAATGTTTAGGATGTGGTGTGCGGTCTTTATCACAATTTCTTAACTTTCAAACATCTTTTTCATTCAGTGTGTCATGGAGAACTAGTGTGCCAAAAGTATTCAATTTCTTCCTTTGTACTATTGATTAGCTTCTTATCAACTCATGGAATCCTACCACTGAAAGCCCAAGTATCATTTCCAAGAGGACCATCTAGTCTTGATCTTAATGCTAGTGCTTTTGACAATGTTTTATAATTCAATCTTAAGTCAACACAAGTTTGCCTCATTAATCGAGTCTTTCTTAATTGTTTTCTTACTATTGAGGTTGTTATTACTCTACGAGCAACTCTTTTATCTTTCTCCTTACTAGTCTTTCCAATAGAACTGAGTGCATTGACAAGGCTTCTAACAATAATTTTATTCCAATTGGACACTTTGTTTAACCAAATCTTTAATTTCTTTAGTAAAGGTCTCATTTTGTACATCTTTAGTAATTGCACAAAAAGTTGGCATTGTTCGGTTAACATTTTATTATAAAAGTATTCATTGAAGAGTTTGAAGCCCACAACCAAACCGTTCGTGATGACCTCTTGCCTTAAAGTTTTTCCATTATGTTCTCATCAATTTCAAGTAACCATTTTGGGGTTCTTGGATGTTTTCCAATTTCATCATGCTTATTCTCTTCTTGACAAACATCCTCTCTTCTTATGTAATTTGGAGATACATTGATTTTCATTGTTTCATCCATGTTATCAACCTCATCAATTTTATCAACAAATGGATTACGGAGTGCAAATTCAACATCATGAGGTTCATATCCACTTTCTTCAAGTGCAGGTCTTTATTTTTCTTCTTCTTTATCTATGGTATTTCTCTTATCAACAGGTGTTTCATAACATTTTGCAAAATTTTCATTTGCAATATCATGGTCACTTTCATTCTTATCTAACATTTCTTTATAATCAACATTAACACCTTCAATTTGCATGTCATTAAATGGTAAAGAAGAAGCTTCACCTTGATGAGCATCCACCAAACTCAGTCTTCCAATCCTCTTCCTTGCTCTATCATTTTCCCCAATTGCTTCAATTTCCTCAAATGTTACTTTCCTCTATTGGAAATCTTGAATAAGATTAAAAATCAAAATCTAAAAGAGAGATCTAAGCTACATAAACTAAAATGCAAATAAAAGAAAACCAGCGATTCCGAGAGACATGCAAAAGTCGATGGTATGCAAATGCAATAAGAGTTCAACACAAGAGAATAGTAGAGTAACAATACTATGCATTCAACATGGATGAAAATACAAGCTAGGGAGCATGTTTATATAGACCAGGGAGAGGGAGGAGGTGGAAACACTGACCAATGAGGATCAACCATCTATCAGACTAAAGATAGAAAAGTATCTTCCCAAGATAGCCAATGGATGCTCACATGTAGGAAGGTGACACCTCATAATCCTCTCACCTAATAAAACATGCTTTATTAACCTAAGCAAGCTTAAATAAATGTGTAGGAAAAACCTTATAAAAAGGAATAAAAAACCTACACTAACACCCCCCTTAAGCATAGCCTAGGTGGGTAAAGAGATGGGTCCCAACAAATGAAGCCTGATGAGGTACCCATTTACAATGAATTCCCCCCCAAAAGAGAAGTAGCCCCCCCCACAAAAGAGAGTATGCCCCCCCTCCAGAATAGAGAGAGAAGGAAAGAAGGAGCTAAGAAGCCCCTGCCATGGAGGACACTTGCCGCACCCCAAGCAAAGCTCGCAAATGAATGAACTTGCACTCAGTGAAGGATTTGGTGAAGATGTCTGTAGTCTGATCTGATGTTAGACAATATTGAAGATCAAGAACCTACTCATGAATCAGCTCCTAAATGTAGTGCATGTGAATCTCAATGTGTTTGGTCCACTAATGATGGACCAGATTGTGAGAGATCTGAATAGCACTATGGTTGTCACAAAAGATGATTGTAGGCTTCCTAAAGGAAATGCCAAACTTAGTGAGAATGTGTTGAATCCAAATGGCCTTAGTAGTAGCATTAACTGCTCCTCGATACTTAGCCTTTGTAGATGAAAGAGCAATAGTAGACTACTTCTTGCTCGACCAAGAAATCAGACCAAAACCAAGAGAGAAGCAATACCCTGAAATAGACTTGCGATCCTAAGAATCCCCTGCCTAATCTGAATCTGTGTATCCCACCAAGTCAATATCCACGCCCACTGCATAATGAATCCCATAATTGTGAGTGCCCGTACATAGTGAAGAATCTGTTTAGCTGCTTTCCAATGCAGCTCATGTGGCTCTTGCATGAACCTGGAGACCAGGCCCATGGCAGATGAAATATCAGGCCTTGTGTGAGTCAAGTATATGAGACTCATAACCAATTGGCGATAGAAAGTAGCATCTACCAAAGGTGAAGAACAAGAAGCCTCAAGTTTGACCCCTAACAGAAATAGAATTGGTGCATGCTTACAATCAGCCATGCAAAATCTTGAAAGCATATCAAGAGCATACTTGGGCTAAGAAAGAAAGATACTAGTTGAAGACTGTGTAATCTCAATGCCCAAGAAGTAATGAAGAAGACCTAAGTCAAACATCAGAAACTGATCATGAAGAGCAATTTTTACTATCTTGATGGTGGATGAGGAACTCCCTGTAATCAACAAGTCATCAACATAGAGAACAAGGAAAGTGAGAGTATCATCTACTGTAAAATGTATACGTTTGAATCAGAATGTCACCGAGTGAACCTAACTGATAGAAGGAAGGAGTCCATCTTGGCATACCAGGCTCGAGAGGCTTGTTTAAGGCCATAGAGAGACTTTCAAAGTCGGCAGACAAGTGAAGGATCCTGGACGAACCCCTGTGGCTACTCCACATATATCTCCTCCTGAAGGTCACCATGAAGAAAAGCACTCTTCGCACTCTTCACATCTAGCTAATGAACTTCCCAGTGATGCGCTACAACAATGGCAAGGACAAGTTAGATTGAATTCATTTTTGCAACTGGTGTAAAAGTCTCAGAGTAGTCAATCGTAGGAACCTAGGAGAATCCTTTTGCGACCAGGCGAGCCTTATGTTTATCAACCAACACATTTGCAAAAAAAATTTATTCGATAGATCCACTTGCATCAAACAATTTTTCTTCCCTTAGGAAGAGGGACTAAATCCCAATTATGGTTCCTCTCGTAGGAACTAAACTCTTCCTGCATAGCAGCATCCCACTCAGGGACACTAGAAGCTTCCTTGAAGGATTGTGAATCAAAAGTTGAAGAAAAGAAGAGATGAGGAGCTTGCTTGAATTGTGACCTTGTTCTTCTCGCATCTGAAGGATCACCAACCCAATCACCTGCTGACTCCAAAGTCTGATGAGCCCAAAGAGGCCCAATAGGTAGAGAACCTGGAGGAGAATCATCATCCTTTGAATGATGACTTGAAGAGGAGGAGGAAATGACCTCAGCATTATCTTCACCATCTGAAGTGGAGGAAGAAGACTCCTCATTTGGTGCAGGAGGATTAAGATCTTCAAAAGAACTATCATCATGTCATCGTGTCTCCAAAGTGATAGAAGAAGGAGAAGTGTTGGAAGATATGGAAGCATCCTCCTCAAACCGAACACTCCTCTCAATGAAAATCTCATGTGTGGTAGGGTAGAGAAGACTATAGCCATTGACACCACCAGGGTACCTAACAAATATGCAAGGCTTGCTTTGTAGATCCAAAGCCTTGTGTTTCTCTACTGGAATGTGGGCCCATGCAGGAGATCCAAACACTCAAAAGTGCTTCACTGTGGGCTTTCGACTGGTCCAAGCTTGGAAAGGAGTGACCCCCTTTACAACTCAATGAGGAACCTAATTTTGGATATAACATGCATAGTTGATGGCCTTCGCCCAATATTGAGGTGCCACCAACCTGGAATGAATCATACATGTAGCCATCTCTTTCAAGGACCTATTCTTTCTCTCTATGACACCATTCTCTTATGGACTGTAAGGAACTGTATGCTGAAGATCAATGCCCTCTAAGGCACAAAACTACTCAAGCCTCTGGTTGAGATATTCCCCCCATTGTCCATATGCAGAATCTTGATGGCCTTCCTAGACTGTTTCTCTGCAAAAGCTTTGAAGTCCTGAAATGACTCAAAAACCTCAAACTTGTGTTTGAGAAAGATACCCATGTATATCTGGAAAGATCATCAATGAATGTCTAGACATATCAAGCCCTGCTAAAAGAAGGATGTGCCAATGGACCCATAAGGTCACTATGTACTAACTCCAAGAGTTGGGCCCTCCATCCTTTGCCTTTATCAAATTTTTCTTCAGGATGCTTACTAAGAATGCATCCCTAGAAAACTCCATCAGAATACTGAATAGAAGGCAACCTTGAAACCATGTCTTGTTGACTGAGCTGTTGTAAGTAACAATAGTTCAAGTGACCAAACCGTTGATGCCACAGGCTACTCACCTCATCTAAGTGAGTAAGAAAAGTAAGTGAAAAAGAATCAAGAACAAAGTGAGAAAAGTGATATAGTCAAGACTGATGATCAGCCTTGCCTATAGCAATTGTAGACCCATTGTGCATCTCATTGATAACCACTGTGTCTGGAGTAAACTCAACCCATTTTATAGTGCCAATGTGAGTGATCTGATAGATAGATAGGAGATTAGTTGATAATGAGGGCACACATAGAACATCATGAAATGTGCCATCCCCCACATCAACAAACCCTCTCCCTTTTACCTCTGCAGAAGTATCATCACCCAGTAAAATAGATGGCAAAGAACATGACTCCAAGGAGGAAAAATTACCTTGTGATGAAGCCATATGGTGTGAAGCACCTGAGTCAATGATCCAAGAATCTGGTTGAGAAGCAACAACAACTAGGGCCTTGCCCTTTCCTTTCCCCTTACATTTATCTGTGTCCTTTGAAGATTCTTGAGATGAACATTGCTTGGCAGAATCAGGCACCTTGATGTTCTTTTCTAGAAGATGAGTCAAGTGATCAATCTGCTTCTTTAGACACTTATTCTCATCATGACCAAGTTTCTTACAATAGGAAAACTGATTTTTCTCCTTCTTGGGCTTGTTGCCTTTTGAAGAAGATGCATTATTAGTTGTGTTTGGAGCAACTTTTTTCTGTTCTTGCTTCTTTTGTTTCTTATCTTGCTTACCAGACTCTTTTTTATCTTTAGTGCCCTAATTTGCAGCCAAGGCATGAGATTTAGAGGGCTTAATTGTGCCCATTTGAGCCAACTTGTCTTTCTCTTTAGTGAGTTCATTTGTAAAATCATCTAAAGATGACATCTTATATGTGATTCCTAATGCACTTTTAGTGGCATAGAATGTTGAAACAAACACAAATTAGTTGGAACCAAGTTTAGAAAGAATGCTAAGAATTAATTGACTATCTTTCTTCTCTATCCCACATTGTTTCAATTGCAATGTTAAAGCCTTTAGTTTTGTGAAGAAATCTTGAATTATATCAAAATTACATGGATTTAACCCTATCAACTCATTCTCCATTAAATGTCCTCTAAGTTCATCTTGTGCACCAAAGAGGTTTTCCAAGGTAGTCCATACATCTTGTGGTGTTGTACAAACTCAATATGAAAAAGTAAATCCAGAGATATAGACATACATAAGGTTCCAAAAGCTTCATCAAGTTTGTTAAACCATTTAGACTTTTATGCAATTAGAGATGGTTCAATTTCTAAACCCATAGTTACTCTAAACAACCCTAGCTTCTTAAGATAGATTGTCATTTTAGACTTCCACTCATAGTAGTTATAGGGTGTGAGTATAGGCATTGTTAATTGATCTATTTTAATGCATAAGTAAAGATTGTTGTTGTGTAGGAAAGAGAGAGCTCAAAGGCAATGAAGAAAGAACACACTCAAGAAACCCCCCCTTTTTCACTCAATCAATAGAGCCCCCCCTAGAAAATATGTTTTGGCACTTTATAGATCAGTGCATTTACGATGCTGGAGTTGTTTTTCAGAGTTATACAAATGTCTAAAAATGGACCCAAATACTGAAGGTACAAAAATCTTTGAATGAAAACTTCAAACCTACTTAAATGTGTAGTGCTTGGAAAAATATCCACTTTCAAAAAAATAATGACCTCGATACGAGATCATATGAGAAAGTTATAGCATTTTGAAGCTCAAAAAATGAGGGTTGTCCTTCAGATCTGATGAGAGAACTTAAATTCTGGAAAATGTGATCATTTGAGAAAAAAATGATTTTACCATTGTAAAGAGCATGAAATTCTAACCATTTTCAAAAAAAGTTTCACTGAAAAATACCTCTACATGGCTGAGAACGAGTCGTTTGAAGATCAGTGGTAAAAATGAAAACTGCAATGGTGAGGGGTCCAACTGAAGCTTTTTGATGTGATTTCCACATGATTTATTGACTACATGAAAAAACTAACTGATGCCAAATAGTTTTTCAATGCGACAAACAAAACCCAAAAGGCATTTTTCTTTATCACTTGCATAGGATGTGGTCCCAGTGTAAAAAAAAACGTCTTCAACAAGGAAAAAATGACATGCAGAGCTTCTGGTGTCTAATTTGCATGAACCTTATATGGAAATGGGGGTTTTTGTGCCTTCCAAAAACAATGGAAATGTTCTTTTGGCCTAAAAATATCTTGTTTGAAAGATGCTTCATAAAATATGAGCTTCAAACCCCCATTTGCAACTTTTTTCACATGATCTCCAAATTAGATGAAGCAAAAGCTATTTTTGACTTTGGAACAACCAAAAATGCTTCCAATGTAATAAAAAATGCTGCAATCACCCAGATCTTACAAAAAATTGCATGCAAAAATAAAAGGGTTAATGGATCTTGTTATATCCTTTCTGATTCTCTAGATCATTATAAAACGCAAGAGAAGAGCATATGAGATTGACAAGATCTTACAAAACTCAATCTCTCAATCAAGAATCAAATGAACTCAAAAATCTCAAACTAAAGCTCTGATATCATGTTAGAAATCTTGAATAAGATTGAAAACCAGAATCTGAAAGAGAGATATAAGCTACATAAACTGAAATGCAAATAAAAGCAAACCAGCAATTCCGAGAGACATGCAAAATTTGATGGGATGTAAATGCAATAAGAGCTCAACACAAGAGAATAGAAAAGTAGCAATACTATGCATTCAACATGGATGAAAATACAATCTAGGGAGCATGCTTATATAGACCGGGGAGAGGGAGGAGGTGGCAACACAGACCAATGAGGAGCAACCATCTATCAGACTAAAGATAACAAAGTATCTTCCCAAGATAGCTAATGGATGCTCACATGTAGGAAGGTGACACCTCATAATCCTCTCACCTAATAAAACATGCTTTATTAACCTAAGCAATCTTAAATAAATGTGTAGGAAAAACCTTATAAAAAGGAAAAAAAAAACCTACACTAACATCCTCCTCCTTTTTGCTTTATGATGATTGTTTCTCCCCATTAGGGAACAAAAATATCACCCTTATGATTGTAACAAGCAAATTGTGTGTCCAAAAGTGCATAAAAGTGTTTTTTACTGTAACAGGCAAAGATCACAGGTTTTTTGATATCAGAGGGTCTGTGGGCATGGTTGTCGAGCCCAACAACATTCCTTTTGTCTTTTTGTTGGCTTTTACATAACAAATATCCATTTTCAAAATAGATATCCATTCTAAAAATAGATATTTGTTACCTAAAGCCCAATTCTTTGGGCAATAGATATCCCGTAACAAATACCCCTTTTACAAAATGAATATTCATTTTGCAAAATGGATATTCATTCTATAAAATGGATATCTGTTATGTTTTCCTCTCAAAGCATGAAGCATATGTAATCTACAAAGTATACACATAAATACATGCGAGGCATGAAGCATATAAGTACACATGATACATGAAGTATGAAGCATACTCATAGATACATGTAATACATGAAGTATACATGTAAATACATATAATACACGGAGCATGACGCATACATGTAATACACCAAGTATGCACATAAGTACATGTAATATAAGAAGCATGAAGCATACACGTAATACACAAAGTATTCACATAAATACATGCAATACATGAAGCGTGAAGCATACACATAAATACATGTAATACACATGAAGTATGCACATGGATACACATAAGTCATGAAGCATATACATGAATATACGTAAGTCATGAAGTATACACATGAATACACTACAAGTCATGAGGTATGCACTTGAATATATGTAAGACATGAAGCATATACATGAATGTACATAAGGCATGAAGCATATACACATAAATACATGTAATATACATGAAGTATGCACATGGATACACGTAAGTCACGAAGCATACACATGAATATATGTAAGTCACAAAGTATACACATGAATGCACATAAGTCATGAAATATACACTTGAATACACGTCAGTCATGAAGTATACACATGAATACACTACAAGTCATGAGGTATACACTTTCATTTTCCTATATTCTAGTTATTGTTTTATATTACTAGGTACTTGCATTGTGTCCTTGCTACCCAGGTCCTTCATTTCCTATGTAAGTTTTATGATTTTTGGTACAAAGGACTACAAAACATTTGGATGTGAGCCTACTTGTGTTGCATCTATGAAGTGCATTACAATTTGTATTGCATATGCTTTCTAATACCTTCTCTAGATTCCATCTTACTCTAGGTTTCTATTTCTATATCCACTTTCTAGATTTTATTACTATATTCTTAGTTTTTCTATTTTCTCTTAGTTGAAAAGCAAAAAACCATAGTGCTTTGTCTAGGGAATGAACATCTAGTTTTGATTAGGTGAAATACATTTAGATACATTTAAATCACTATGTTAGATTGTATATCAAAAACTATAGTTTTATGTTTTAAGATATCTATCTACAAGAAATTAGAAGGTTGAAATAAATAAAATCAATTTCCCCCTATTACAATAGGAAGTGTGGATGTTAGAGGAAAACAATGAAGGAGAAGGGAGCAAGTAGGTGTGGAGTAATAAGATGATTGTAATGTCAATGTAGATTCCCCAAGGGGAAAAAGAGAGAAATGTCCCAAAGAGATGATAAAGTGAAAAAGATAACAAAAATAAACTAATATAAAAATAGGATCCAAACAAGTAAGACTATGCCCCAAAGAGTGTAATGGTTGGTGTGATGATAGAGTGGTAAATGAGATGAAAGAGAAGAAGGTGAAGTTTCAAATAAAGTTGATAGAAGATCAAAGATCAGGAAGTAACAAGAGATAATGTGATTATAAGTGATAAGTGAAATGACGTAGAAGGATAATATGGAGAATAGGTTGTAGGAAAATAAGGTATAGAGGCACAAGGAGTCACAACATATTCAAGTGAATTTCATAATTCCATCCTAATCTTATACACCAAGATGGTAAGAATTTTTTTTTTTCAACTATAAAATAGAAGTACACCATGCATATGGAAAAGTGGAAGTGTATAGGAGAAGTGTATAGTGTAGGTATGTGAAATGTAGGATATAGGAGATAATGTGAAAAGACAAGGGAGTAGCATAGAGCTTTGCATGAATCATTCAAGGGACTAGTCAATGTGTAATCTTGGGTTTCAAGAGAATGAGGAAAGGCAAGTGTATAAGGGGATTGTGGATGAACTAAGTGAAATGATGATAAAGTAGGGATCCAATTTTAGGTCATGTAGACCATAAGAAAGGGAAAATAAAACATCCACAACTCAAGATTTCAATCCTAGACTTAAATTGAAGGATAGCCTATAGGTTGATTCAATATAAAAATAATTAGAGAAGTGGGACTACTTGATCAAGTGGAGTATTTTTCTTTGACTTGGTATGCTTTGACTTGCTTTAATTTTTGAGATATATGGATTTGAATTGCTTTGATTAGCACATGCTTTTTCTTTTTATTTTCATTTATTTTTCTATCTTTTTTGGAAGAGATGTCACCCCCATAGCCCACCCCCATGAAACTAGGAGGATGTGTTCATCACCAAAGTCTAGACCCAATGAGTACATACATCATTTTATTGTGCATGCAAATAAAAGATTGATTTATTTGAGAACTAAAAAATTGATGAGCTAGAAGAAGGGTGATCCACCTATGTGCCTCTAGGAATAACTAATGAGGTCATATATTGGGAAGGTAGAAGGGGAAACAAGAATACATGAACCTAATCATGGAAAGGCTAGATAGCATAAGTTAAGTGTAGATAAGCTAATAGTAAATGTAATAATGACATAGTGGAATGTGGGTAGCTTGAAGATCTAAGTTTAGCATCACTATGTCAAAGAACTTATCATGGAAAGAGAGAGATAAGGAGTGCATGGGATTCATGATAGGGAGGAGGTAAGTAGCATGATAGAGTTCAATACACATAAGAAATGAAGTATATACATGAATGTACATAAGGAATGAAGCATACATGTAAATACATGCAATATACATGAAGTATGTGTTGGTTTTTCTTCTAAATTAGCAGAGGGTTTGCTAGTTCCAATGCACAGGCAGATTCAGCCAACTAATACATGAGGTTGCGTGAGCTGCCTCCCCTTCACTTCTGGTTCTGCCGCACCAAGGGGGGTATCCCTATAGCTAAAGATGTAACATTGACTAGCCCAATGATAGAAAGATTTAGCTTGACAACAACAGGCAGAATACTCTCATGTGTGGACCAAGATGTGCATGATACATCACAAGGTTGGCAACATTCTTGGACATATTTATCTAGTTGTGGATGAGAGTATGCAGGGGTCCTAATCCTACTCCTACAAACTAACAGGATGGAAGTTATGAAAAGATGGATTTTATGTTTTAGATGCAAGACAAGGGGTTTTGGATCATAACTACTAACCCAGGAGCAAACCAGTGCCTATCTCAGGGCAATGAGTCAACTAGATGTATACAAAAGAATGGATTGCAACTAGCATTCAAGTTTCAAGGGGTTGGAACTGGTATTTGCCTTACAAATACCACCCAAGAATGGGTATTTAGCTGCCTCTACTTACAGATATCCTAACTGACATGCATTCTTCTCCATATTCAACCTAAAACAATTTAATCAACTCCTTGAATGGAAGTTAGAGATCAAGCATGTGATATAGAAATCTATATCCTAGAATCTAAGAAACCCTTAGCAGCTAGACTCAAAAGAAGCAATGCATACAACAAATGGAGACAAGCAACTAAACACATGCAATGAAGCATTTCTCATATAAAACAACATTGAAACTGAAAATAACTCATAAACTCCAAAATGAGATAAAACAACAAGGAAATACCTTGTTTTTCACTATTCACACAAAAATGCCCAGGTCTTCAACAACCACAAATGAGTAACACAGCTCCCTATATACAGCAAGGAAGGTGTACTCAGCATTAATCACATGGCAATTCAAAATTTGCCAGATATAGTGCATCATGAGAAAATGGTGCTCAACATTGAATGCAATAGGTAGAGGAGGGGACAGGGTGGTCTCGAGCCCTGTGCCGCTGCCTGGGGATTCACATCTTCAATCGGGTGGTTGATCCATCCATGCCTTCGCCCATACCCTGTAACATCCACCATTAAAGGCATACCAACTCACGGCCTTGGGAAATACAGTAGACTGTGCGCCTTTGAAATATTCCCGCCAAGAATCATGACCTGACTTTTCAAATCATGTGGGAACTAATTATCCCACATTCATCCCATAATGACCTCCTCAATACTTTATAAGCATGACCACATCAAAAGACAATAGTCGGTGATTTTGCTCCCGACGATGCCAGTATAGACCCCATCATGATAGCTCATGCCATTGAAAAAACACTCCTCATCTGCACTGATATTGCTTCCCCCACTGATGATCCACCTGCATGATCACCCAACATGTAATATCACCCTCACATCACCCTAATGTGAAATATCACCCTTATCAAAAATATCACCCCGATAAGAAATATCACCCCATATTCAATACTAGCTTGATGATCATCCTCATCGGTGCAACCTGATGCATTGGAGAAAAATCCTCCTCATCATATTCATACTGTGCACTTCACCGATGATCCTTTTGTGCTTTCTCATGTCCTCATCAGTAACCGGTGGGACCCTCATCATATCTGCTGATAATATCATGCTGGAGACCACATGATGCATCCCACCGAATCCTGATGACGTCACCATCATATTGGCAAAATAGGGTGATATTCGTAAGATGATTGATGTTTGGAATATCACCCCCCGCAAGAAAATCAGGTTGCAAGACAGGCAAATACCGACCCTCATGTAAAATTAACGTCCGCACCTCGAGGTGATCAAGCGAACATGAGGTGATAAAACAACATAGGGGTGATCGAACATAGGGGTGATCATGACTAAGATCACCCGACATTCGAAACATGACCCCCCCTTTGGAATATCAGGTCATAATGAAACCCTGTAGTAGCACCGGGGTGATCTTCACAAGATGACTGATATTTGAAATATCACCCCGCGGGCAGAAAATCAGGTCATATATGAAATATGACCC
Organism: Cunninghamia lanceolata; assembly: GCA_027924645.1. Classification (NCBI taxonomy): domain Eukaryota; kingdom Viridiplantae; phylum Streptophyta; class Pinopsida; order Cupressales; family Cupressaceae; genus Cunninghamia; species Cunninghamia lanceolata. The sequence continues at coordinate 13,858,455 of BSBN01000194.1, read as the reverse complement.
CCCCGCGGAATATCAGGTTGACAGAAACCCTGACTTAGAACTTTTTGGATTTTTGGGAAGGTGCCTACAAAATTAATTGCTTGAAACTTGAACATTCATGTAGGCACCAACATTGGCTCTATTTGGGGACGCATGCCTCTTGCAGGCATGGAGAGAACCATAGATCTCTGGGATGCAGACCGGTCCCTTATCCATTGGGCACAGAGTCATGAAGCTGCACTGACCTGCATCACAGATCACACTTGGTGGCCCAGGGCCACCAAGAAAGGAAAAACTTGTATCTCCCTTTGTCAAATACCCTGTTTTCATTTATATCACTGGATCAAGCCCGAAGATGCTACCATGATTCATCCACAAACAACCCTTGTCATTTGCATATTCAACCATCTTATTTAGCTTGTCACTATCAACCTTATGCAAACAACCATCAGCATCAAGCAACATGTGAATGTTATATTTATCAAACAATACAATCCCATATGGCATATAGCACTTATCATCATTTGTATCAGCAACATGCATTGCAAAATGATCTCCCAGCTAGACTAAAAATTGAAAGCAGTCAAAGTCCACCATGTAGCTAGGAGCATCAAGCCTCATTGTGTCATAAGCTAGCATATCAAAGAAAAATCTTTCAAGTCCATAATTGTGTACATCATGCACACAACCATTAGCTACACCAAGCTAGAAAGGATCAGGCTCTGGCACCTCTCTACAATAAACCTCATGATGTATGTTGGTTTCTCTTTCATCAGGATGAGAAATGGAATCCATATTAATAATAGTGCCATGACCTTCACCATACTCAAACAGATCCTCATCACTATATGTGTCAAAAAAGGTTAATCCAGGTGTTTCAGCTTCATTATGGTATGCCACTGGTTCATGGGTAGCAGAACATGCATTTTCATTACCAATGAATTCCTTGTGTGGAGGAGTATCAACCTGTGTACCATAAGCAAAACTAAAATCAAACAAAGAACAATCATGCTTAGCACTAGCACTTGTTTCAATCCATGATTGCTCTTCATCATCTCCATGTGTCTGAATAAAAGGCAATGATTCAAACATGGGATTGCTCCTCTGTTTTCTTATTTCTTCTCTATCTTGTGCACAATACTCACAATTATCTCCACAAATCCACTCAAACAAGTATTCATTTTTGTCCATAACCTCATCATTATTTGAAATGGGAGTCATCATTGATCCTTCTACTAGCATCCTTCATTGGTGAACAACCTAGTTGAGGATTATTATCAGCAGTATGTTCAAGTATAGCATTCTCAACTTCTATCTTCTCATTTACACATTTATCTTCAAATGATGCCATGATCACTTGGTCATTTGCAGCTACACAACTATTAATCATACCAAAGCCTATGGACAGAGAATTCTGCATGTGCTCATTTTTCATTTTTTTTATATTTTCTAAAAACTTGTATGACATCTACATACTTGTTATCTTGAAATCCCTCAACAATGCACTAGAGCCCTCCTTAAAACCTTCAAAATATATGCCAATGTAGGCTGAAATATCAGGTCTGAAGTCTTTAGGGATTTGTGAAAGGGCTACTACAAATCTATGACTGAAATCAGTACAGGGCTCTTCATCTTGTTTTCTAATTTCCATTAATCTTGCAACAAGATCAACAGGTTCTCTTGCAAATTCTTCTCTAAAACAGTCAACAAGTTCATCCCAACAGGCAAAGGATCTCTTTGGAAAGCTCAAATACTAATCTCTAGCTTTTGCCCCAAAGGATCTAACAAAAAACCTCATCCACATATCCTCATCTCTAAATGAGTGTCTCTCCATAAAGCTATGAAAATTTTGGATATGTGCCCCCCCATCACACACACTGTGTCCACTAAATCTAGGCATCTGATTATAGATCTGAGTAGGCATACTTTCAACTTCATAATCAACCCATGACAAATCTAGTTGGTCATACAAAGGATCAAAAGGGCTGATAAGAGGTTTAGCATTCTGGCTGGCAGACACAACAAGGTTATTATTTAACTGAGCCTACCTAGCCTCTAAGGATATCAACCTATTCTTTATCTCTTCAATTCTTTTACACAACATTTCATCCCCCTCTTGACTGAGTATGAGTGAATACATATTTGGATTCATATAAATTTCACTCTTAGACATCATATATCTGCCTAAGACCTAAGGCTTCCCCTTGGCATCTAGCTTATGCAATAAAACAACAAATATAAATGGGAAGGAGCTAGGTACCTTTTCTCATCCAGATGTTGAAACCATGAACAAAACATTCTTTTATCACAACAACATACATCAACCTTTCATGTGCACTTAAATCTTATTTGCAGAGTCGCCACCTCTCCAAAGAGGATAAAATTTTCAAACAACTAAAAGCTCATCAAATATTTTTCTGAGTTCATTCCACTAGCAGAGCACCATCATTCACATGAAAGAACCGGATACACAGCAATGATTTCACACTATTTGATTCTTCTCCCCAGTAGAGTCACCATTTTGTTGGTGACTCAGATGGGCTACAAATATATCTTTTAAACTAAACTCACCAGCAGAGTCACCATTTTGTTGGTTTTTCTTCTGAATCAGCAGAGGGTTTGCCAGTTCCAATGCACATGTAGATTCAGCCAACTAATACAGGAGGTTGCGTGAGCTGCCTCCCCTTCACTTCTGGTTCTGCCACACCAAAGGAGGTATCCCTATAGCTAAAGATGTAACATTGACTAGCCCAATGACAGAAAGATTTAGCTTGACAACAATAGGCAAAATACTCTCATGTGTGGACCAAGATGTGCATGATACATCACAAGGTTGGCAACATTCTTGGACATATTTATCTGGTTGTGGATGAGAGTATGCAAGGGTCCTAATCCTACTCCTACAAACTAATAGGATAGAAGTTATGAAAAGATGGATTTTATGTTTTGGATGCAAGACAAGGGGTTTTGGATCATAACTACTAACCCAGGAGTAGACCAGTGCCTATCTCAGGGCAAGGAATCAACTAGATGTATACAAAAGAATGGATTGCAACTGGCATTCAAGTTTCAAGGGGTTGGAACTAGTATTTGCCTTACAAATACCACCCAGGAATGGGTATTTAGCTGCCTCTACTTACAGATATCCTAACTGACATGCATTCTTCTCCATACTCAACCTAAAACAATTTAATCCACTCCTTGAATGGAAGTTAGAGATCAAGCATGTGATACTGAAATCTATATCCTAGAATCTGAGAAACCCTTAGCAGCCAGACTCAAAAGAAGCTATGCATACATCAAATGGAGACAAGCAACTAAACACATGCAATGAAGCATTTCTCATATAAAACAACAATGAAACTAAAAATAACTGCAATGTACATTCATAATGCAACTCATAAACTCCAAAATGAGATAAAACAACAAGGAAATGCCCTATTTTTTGCTATTCACACAAAAATGCCCAGGTCTTCAACAACCACAAATGAGTAACACAGCACCCTATATACAGCAAGGAAGGTGTACTCAACATTAATCACATGGCAATTCAAAATTTGCCAGATACAGTGTATCATGAGAAAATGGCGCTCAACATTGAATCCAACAGGTAGAGGAGGGGACAAGGTGGTCTCGAGCCCCGCGCCACCGCCTGGGAATTCGCATCTTCAATCGGGTGGTTGATCCATCCATGCCTTCGCCCATACCCTGTAACATCCGCCATTAAAGGCATACCAACCCCCAGCCTTGGGAAATGCAGTAGACTGTGCGCCTTTGAAATATTCCCACCAAGAATCATGACCTGACTTTTCAAATCATGTGGGAACTAATTATCCCACATTCATCCCGCAACGACCTCCTTAATACTTTATAAGCATGACCCCACTGAAAAATGATAGTTGGCGATTTTGCTCCCGACGATGCCAGTATAGACCCCATCATGATAGCTCATGCTGTCAGAAAAACACTCCTCATCCGCACCGATATTGCTTCCCCCACTGATGATCCACCTGCATGATAACCCAACATGTAATATCACCCTGATATCTCACATCACCCTGATGCGAAATATCACCCTTATCAGAAATATCACCCCGATAAGAAATATCACCCCATAGTCAATACTAGCTTGATGACCATCCTCATCGACGCAACCTAATGCATTGGAGAAAAATCCTCCTCATCATAATCATACCGTGCACTTCACCGATGATCCTTCTGTGCTTGCTCATGTCCTAATGAGCGACCGGTGGGACCCTCATCATATCTGCCAATAATATCATGCCGAAGACCACATGATGCATCCCACCGGATCCTGATGATATCATATTGGCAAAATAGGGTGATATTCGTAAGATGACTAATGTTTGGAATATCACCCCTGCATGAAAATCAAGTCGCAAGATAGGCAGATACCGATCCTCATGTAAAATTGACATCCACACCTCAGGGTGATCAAGCGAACATGAGGTGATAAAACAACATAGGGGTGATCGAACATAGGGGTAATCATGACTAAGATCACCCAACATTCGAAACATGACCCCCCCTTCGGAATATTGGGTCATAATGAAACCCTGCAGCAGCACTGGGGTGATCTTCACAAGATGACTGATATCTGAAATATCACCCCCAGGCAGAAAATTAGGTCATATATGAAATATGACCCCCCCGTGGAATATCAGGTTGACAGAAACCTTGACTTAGAACTTTTTGGATTTTTTGGGAAGGTGCCTGCAAAATTAATTGCTTGAAACCTGAACATTCATGTAGGCACCAACAGTATGCACATGGCTACATGTAAGTCACGAAGCATACACATGAATATATGTAAGTCACAAAGTATACACATGAATACATTTAAGTCATGAAGTATACACTTAAATACACATCAATCATGAAGTATACACATGAATACACTACAAGTCATGAGGTATACACTTGAATACACGTAAGACATGAAGCATATACATGAATGTACGTCAGGCATGAAGCATAAACACACATACCACAAGCTTTTGGGCAGCTAAAAATGGATATCCATTTCTATCTACCCAAAATGGATATTAGTTTTGCTTTGGTTTTGCCTTGTATTTAGGCTTGGGACTGTCATAGTTGACTTTCCTTGAATTCTAACATTTTTGCAGGTTTCACTCTCTTCTTCGAATTTCACACTTCATGCTGACAACTTTTTTTTAATGCAAAATTGATAAAACGAAAAGGGTTTATTGAAGAAATTGTCAACTTTCTAAAAATATAAGATTTGTTTGGTTATCATTTTATTAAATAATTATTAATAATTTTCTATATAGTGTGTGTCTGAAATCCTGGTGGACACACTGATTGAAAAACATCCATAACTTTCAAACTATTTCACCTTTTTGAGATCCGAAAGCTGCGTCACACTCTATGCTTTTCTGGCTATAGGTTTAAAAAAAATTGAATTCCAATTTTTTTTATTGAGTTAGGTTGGTTGGAAAATTACTTTTAGTTTTCAATACAAGTCACAGTAAAAAAACCATAACTAATTATTTTATTGGAAAAAAATTCAAAAAAATGTGCGTCACATCTGGGCATGAGTCCTCTACTTATTTTGAAAGATTCAAATTTTTTTTTTTTTTTGCTCATAGTTAGGTTGGTTGGAATGACACCCACTTTTTTTTTTTTTCTGAAAAATGTAATAGTTGTTCATTGAAATATTCATCTTTCACTAAGTAAATTTAGTTTTTTTTTAAATAGTAGCCCATAAACTAGATTCAATTCTCTCCAAATTTTGTTCTTACATATTTTCTAAATTGTGTGGATAATCCATTCAAATTTTCACATGAACTTGATTAAGTCTGATTTTTAGTATTTTCATTGCCACTTAGAAGTATAGTTTGGCCCATCATGACCCTGCACATACCCCTATATTATCCCCATGGTCTTGTTTAGATTTCCTATGAGTCCATTTCATTTCTTTTTACACCCTTCCATGTCCTTACCCCATCTTTAGTTTCCCTTTAATTTGTTCCCTTCTTCTCCCTTGTAACTAAATCATTAAATGTTGTGTCTAGCTCCATTCTATGTTAAAATCCTAACTTTATCCTTCCCAAAACCTACCTTTTCAAGATTGAAATTAATGTGACCAAACACCATAAGATGGCCCCCTTCGAGCTTAATGTCTCCTAAAAATTTGGGCTTCATTCCCATTTGTGGATAATGCCCATAGCTTGACACATAATAGGGTGGCCTTGAATTTTCATCCTCTCACCTTCAATTTGGAATGCAAGCTCATTTATTTCTATGGATTTCCACCTGCTAAGTTTTCATCCTCAACTTCGCTTATAAAGTTCTTTAAATCAAGCCATCTTTGCCTCATTTTTACATAGGAAAAGTGAAATTCTAAGTTGTTTGTTTCATTTTTGATATCTTTGCTCAAATATGACACCCAACATTGCTTAAAAATCTAAGAGTGAGCTATCTTTGTGCGTAATCTCTCAGATAATTTTTATTTGGCCAATGGACAATGTTGCGACAAGATCTTTGATAGTAAGGCTAATTTTCAAGGGTTTTCATTGGGTGAGCCATTTCCTTTTGTTGTTTTATTTTTGAATTCACTTATTTTTCTAATATTTCTATAGGATCTCCTTTACACATCTCCCCCACACCCATCCAATCCATTCCCATCAATTTCCCATACCATTTCAATCCATTTTTCCATCTCCCACCCTCTCTATTTCCATTGTTGAATCCATAGCCTTATGTGTCTCCATCTTCTCTTTGTTTTCCTCAAAACCTCCATAAACCCACCTCCATTTTTTTTATTTGTAGACTTTATTCCATCTCTTTCCATTTCCATTAATCCCCTCATTATGTTATCTTGTCATTTTGTTGTGTTTCTCATCACCCCTTTGTGCATGCAATCCATTGTTTACCACCTTTTAGAGTTGTTATTCATTTCCATATCAAGCACTCACCTTAGTGATTTAGACTTATATTTTCGCATTGTCATATCAATCCAATTTGAAGTCCTAAGATCCTTTTTTTGAGCCATCTCCTTGTTTCCAAAACATTTCTTCCACTCCACTTGGTTTATTGTGTTTCCATTATCCATTATCATTATCATAAAAGTTTTCCATGGTTATGCTTTGATAATGATTGATTACATGGCATTAATTAGATTAGTAACCTATTTATTATCAATGTGTTGATATGGATTAATCTTAAAATCCCAAAAGGGGATTGACTAAGGTAGACTCCCTCTTAACCACTTGTTTTGTAGGGTTTCCACTCACAAAGTCAACTTGTAGGTAAATTATAAAGAATTTTGGAAGTTTCTCAAATAGGTGGCAGAAGCAAATTACCCCTCAAAAGTGATGAAGAATATCTTCCAAAAGTTTCAAGTGACAATTTTACAAGGTCAAGGATGTCTTATGAGGTCAAGGTCACCCTATTGATTGTCAAATAGGGTTAAGGTTGCCTAGTAGGCTATCACTTGTTGATTTGAGGCCCTAAATAAATGATTTTTAGGCCCAATTTTCTCCTATATGTATGTATTAGTCTCTGGAACTCATTTATGCTAAAAAAAATATACTTGTATTAGGTGAAATTGTTTTGATTATTGCATGTTATCTCTCTTTGTCATTTGAGGACAAAAGGTTGGTTGTTGATTTTGGCACTTACCTTGTAGTTCAGGACGTAAGATGTTTTAGAACATGTCTACATGATATTATTGGGCATCCCTACTAGTTTTAGGAACTCATCATTCCATTTACTAGGTGAAACCATTCCATGTTTCCAAGTTGTATTGTTCATTTCAATCATGTGTATTAAGATCTCTTAAATTTGCATTAAATTGCATGTATTATGTTACTCCTTGATTGGTGTACACTTTTGAGGAGCTTGTAATTTTTTTAGGACCCCTCTTGACAATTTTTGGGGCCCCACCTACTTCTTGGACAAGGTCCCCACCTAGACAATGTTATCATGGTAGCTATCAAGACTGATCAATGATGTCATATTGGTCATTTGGTCTTGAGAAACCTTGAATTTTTTATCTTGAGACTTCCAAATTTCATAGGAAGCATTAGAAGGTGATTTTTATCAGTTTCCTACTAGACCACTTCATCTCATAGGTGAATTTGGACTCACTTTTACAATATTTTTTAATTTTCATACTTAGTCAAATTATTGAATTGTTGATTTACAAGTTCTAATTATCCAATTCAAGCATAGTTTGTCCAATGTCCATCCAATTTTTAGTCTCAACTCCAGTTATTGTGAATTAGTGTTACGCTAGTTGGAGATCTTAAGAAACATCAATTTTCACTTTGTATGCATACACAATAACACCCTATAAGAACAAACTTTTAAGAGGGTTAAATCAACAAATTATTTACTTAAATCCCTTATTAAAGGTTCATTGTTTTAATTCTTTCATAGGCATGGAAGCATAATGAACAAAGCATTTGTATTATTAACCAAACTAAGCTTAAAGTGATATTCATGTCATAAAATGCAATGAAGTTGTATTTAAACTCAATCTTTTAAATAGAAAGAAAGCATGAATTTTCCCAAAATACCTATTTAGAGAAAATTAGATAATAAAGAAAACTAATCTAAGAATTATCTAAGGAATAACTAGAAATAATATGCATAATATCTCTAATATCCACTCAAGAAAGATGAATATACCTAAGTTGCAATAGTGTAAAATTTAAACACCAACAATAATGATGTTCCTTACTTTCCAATCAATCTTTAGCCAATTTTCATGAGACATGTACTAGAGAGATTTTGTCTTACAACCACTACCCATTGATATCTCTCAACCAAGATATTTGTAATTTTTCATTTTTCATAGTTCAAAATTGGTTTCATTGAATTTATCACTCCAAGCTCTTGTGCTTGTCATGACTTGCAACAAATATAAGATAAGTCACAAACTACTTCCATTGAAAACATAGATTTCCTAGGACTAGTGTCATGCTTTCTCAATAAATAGTTGCAACTGAACTCTAATATCAATTGTTGATATCAAATACCAATTATTGATAAAAATATAAGGAGATAATTTAAGAGTCAATTTGTTGTTTTATATTATATTTACATTTAAGGCTTGTTAACACAACAAATTTGAAACATATAAATCAACAACAATCACACATAAAGTTCACATGAACTACATTTACCCTTGGAAAACCCTTTTAGGAAAAAATCCCAACATCAGTTTAATACCAATCACTAAATTATTAATAAATTAGGATTACAATACAAAGAGCAAGTTGATTTTAGTGTCTCCACTTTGTGCTCCAATTCTAGCATAATTTTGAGAGCACCTCCTTACCCAAAAGCAACACGATGTCATACAATTGTCCCAAGCCTCTTACTCATAGAGTTGGGAGATACATATAAAACACAAATAGTATCTACCAAAGGCATTATTACAATTCCCAAGGGTACCCAAGTATGACCCGTCACCTACCCAAGGCAACTTTTCATATTTTGAGGCCAAATAGGTCCACCTAGAGAATGGCACCAACTTTGTTACTCTTTAAACTTCATTTTAAAGTGATATTATTTTATCTTGATACATGTCTTCACATGTCTCTTTCATTAATTATATTCACCAATGTTTCATCAACAATTACATGGGAGAAAATTATAATTTTCCAAGTGTGGCTTCCCACACTTAACTAGCAACATTAAATGTTTGTTATGCAAGCTGTACAAAACCTATCCCAATAATAACAATCATCCATGGAATATCTATGAACATGTTCATGTGCCATAGAAAAATAATGTTCATGATGGGCATTGATATTTTTAGAATGACTAGGAAATGGAATGAATCATATTATTATCAATCAAATCTTGTAGTTTATGTTTTAAATCCATGTAACCTTGAGGATGATGCCTATTAACTCAAAGAAAATTACAAAGTGCATTTTCATTATAGTTATTAGGTAGGCATCTATATGAATCTCATGGACAAATAGGTGGAAGAGTAATCAAATTAGAGATCAACAAACTTTGAGATACAATGTCCAAGGGCTCTTGTAACTTAGAAGATTTCTAAAAATATGAGGCTTAAATAGTGGCACATTGGAAGTATTAGCCACATTATACACATAGTCCTTTCTATCTTTTTTATCATTACCTTTGAAAAAAATAGATTTTTCAAACTTGGAAGGCTAAGAAGATTATAAAAACCATGAGAATATGGTCCATACTTAAGCACATTGGATACAAACAATTTAAATTCTTGATATTCTTCATGTAAGCATACATGTCCATAAAAGAAGAAAAGTTATTCAAGTACACATTGTCTTAAAGAGGTGACAATAATTCCTTAATAAACATAGTTTGCAATTCATCGCCATGAAGTTGATTGTGTAACTTAGAGCATAAGGACTAAAATATAATAATATATTCATGTATCCACTCGTTAGGCCTTGGGCACACTCAAATAAATCAACAATGGTAGTATTTAGGCCCATATTAACTTTGAAATGCTTTGGCTAGTCACCAAAAATAAGTGGATGCATAAGGAAAGGAGAAGAACCATTCAATAGCACAATCTTTTAAAGTGTGAGAACAATTTAGCCAAGACCTTTTCTTCATACACATAATCTAAATATGAAACAATAAAATATCTTGAATGTGCATAAGGGTCACCATTTTCTATTGTACATTTCAAATTGAGGTGCCACAAAACCACTAGGTAAAGGATAAGTAACAATCTCAAATGCAAGTGGTGTACTTTTTGCTTCCACATATTCATCTTTATCTTAGCCATAAACTTTACACCCCATTCTCGATCTTTTGAATAAGTGCATCCAAGGTAGAAGTGGGTATGGTGGTTATAGAGATAGGAGACATAAAAGGTTGGGTATAAATAGGCTAATAAGAAAGAGAGTGATAGGACATAGACATGGCCATGGTAGGAGGAACATAGTGTGGTATAGAATAAGGAATGCAATAAGGTATGGAATGGGGGATGGAACTAGGGATAGAATAAGGAATAGAGTGAGGAATAGTAACAATGGATGTAGGAATATCACTAATAATGGCAGAGGAAGAGGCAATGCTAGTGGTGGAAGTGGAGTGGTATAAGATACACTAGGAACATATGTAGTCATGGCATTAGTAGTGATAGAATAGAAAGTAAGTGAAATGGTAGTGGGGTGGGAGGAAGAAATAGGGGTAGATGCATAGGGGTCAAGATAAGAAGTAGGCATAAAAACAATATTTAAGATGGTAGGGGGAGAGGTGGAAGGGGGAAGCATACTGAATTGAGGAACAAAACTAGGAGGAAACTCTAAGGAGGATGTACGATTGATAGAATAAAAGGGAGTAACCTTAGCACCAATGAATTGAAGCGTTTACAACCCAAATGGATTTGTCAATATTAAGTCATGAAAAACCTAAACTAAATGTTCAGTACTATCTACCTCAACTAAAATAGCAAGCTTATGTGCAAACTATTGTTTTGAAAGTCCTTCATGATCAAAACTTTCAACTTCAATCTTTAAAAGTTTGAGGTTTAGATCCATGACTATAAAATGACCTTGATCAATTTTACACCCATGGATCTAATCTAATGTAAGGGATGGAATTTCAAAACTTTGTTGTTTTTATAAAGAAAATGGACAACACAAGTCCAACTTTTTAACTTGAAGCACCTAATAGTGATTGTTGAGTTTAAATGATGTAAATTAATGAAATGTGGAACTTTTAGTTTGGTTTATGTTTGTATTTTATTTTATTTTATAAAAATTATTTGGATATAGTTTTTTTTATAAAACTGACATTGTCATTTAATTGCTAAGAAAAAGTTAAGAAAATGAGGTTAACTAGCCTCTAATTTTTTATACTAAATTTTATTTTTCTCTGTAAAATTTTTCCGTTTAGTTAACTTGAAGCTTTAGTGCATGGAATAATTTTTTAGTTCTAGTATTTTTTAATTTATTTGTATATGTTTAAAGTCAGCGGTACTAAAACACACTAGTTTTGATGAGCCTCCATTTTATGTCTTAATTGTCTATCATAAATGAAAACAAATTATACCCTTTTGACAAGGATTCACACATCTAGTCCATCATTTTTTTTTAAATTTTAAATAGATATTAGTATACTTTTTTCAAATTTCAATTAAATCTTCTATTTGACTATAATGACCTACTTGTAGTGACTTTTTTTTAAATTACTAAACATAATTAAAATATAAAGAAAAATATATTTTTGAAATCTAAGCTTTGAGATCTATGAAAGGGTATTTTTAGATTTTCTAGAAAATGCATGTATTTAAAAAAAGGTGGCTCAAAGTTAAGAGTTTCTAAAAATTTGTAAAAACAAAGAAGTAAGGTGCCACATTTGTTGCTAGCAAGATAGTTTCAAGCGAAATTGTTTTGCCCAAAATTCGTTCAACTAAAATAAATTAGGCCAAACCCTGATAATGTAAATATCCTTCATTGTGGTGTAATGGAACTATGTAATTGTAAAGTAGCAAAATATATTTGCGCAAAACTATTTTGACCAAAAAAGTTTTGCTCAAAACTCTGGTAGCCATGTAGGAGCCATAGCGATGCAAACCATTTCAGGGGAAAATGTTTAGCCCAAACTTTTTCCGGTTAAAATGTTTCAACTAAAACTGCTAAAGTTATCCTAAAATGGCGCACAACACCAGACTTCCACCCTAAAACCTATTAAATAAAAGATCTACAAATCGAAATCAATTTCTAAAGATAAATGATGATAGAATTGAAATAGGATCAAGTTAGGAATTGAGTTTGCACAAAAATATGCTACTTATAAACTTATTATTGCATAAAAACTCTCTAATCAAAATAGACCCAAACCACAAAAGTAAATGAATAGGTATGCAATTTTCAAAGTAGGCCCCTTAAATAAGAAAGTCTACCGTTAGACCAGCCCCCCGACTAAGCCCCACAAACGTATGGTAAGACTGATTACCGGGAAAAATGAGTAACAAATAGACTAAAAGTATAATAGAGACAAAAACATTCAAACCCTAATCACATCAAAAGCTAACTAATTATAAGAGAAAGGACGACATAATTTTAACAGTGAAGTAAGTGGGCATTCTTTACCCAACTCTTATGTTGGGGAGTCCAGCGTCTATTTCGTTAGTAATGAAAGCAGTACATTCAATTATATGTAACATGTGCTTCATCATTTAACAACCAAATTGTCTACTTAAAATGATTGATGCTATTACACAACAAGTACGATGTGTTTTCACTACATGTACTTCATTTGAATATTGTTTTTTGTTGTAGGGGTCACTTTAAAATAGGCAAATAGGTTGACCTTACACCTCTAAATAGAAGTTTAGAGTGTCTACTGTAGAACTTAATCTTTTAGTCTATTGGTGTAATGGAATAAAGTACTTTTACATAATTTTAGGTTAATGAATTAAATGCAAACAATAAGCATACACTTTAAGTAGTTAGAACATTAAATATAATGGATTGACACATTTAGTTTTGAGAATAGTAATGAACAATTATTATTAATATTATGTCAAAATGATTCACTATAGGTACATAAATTAATATCCTTGATGTGCTCAGTATCTCAGATTTCATGTAGACATAGAATTTGTAATAGTTTAGATCTAAGCCCCTCAAATTTAAATCTGAGCATTGTGACCTTAAATCTAATAGTCCAAAAGGAATTAGGGTGAACATCTTAAATTGTAATATGGCCCCAAAAATAAGCGGGAATGTAATATTAATAGTGAATATGATTTAGATTTGTAATGTGTATTATAAACTCTAGGCGATTAGGACCCTGTCAGACATTGTTTATCATGGCAAAACAATTCAATTTAAAAGTTTAATAAAATAATCCTTGGTCAATTTAACTAGTGCTAAACTATTTTTTTGTAAAAATGTGGTGATTTAGTTCCCTTCATAGCTTGTCCTATTTGCCAAAAACTGAGGCCTTGATTTGAACTTTTTGCCATTTGGCGAAGATTCACCACTAGAAAAATCCTTGATGGCATTTGCTTCTTCATGAATTGCTTTTTCAATAACATGTTTCATCTTGATAAGAGTGTACTTTTTGTAAATACACTATTAATGGGTGGGATGTTAAGTATATCTTTCTTTACCCATTTTTGTTGTATTTTTGGAGGTAGTTATGTAGTAAAACTTGACATTTTGTTGTAACACAACACTTGGCTTTGGAATCCATGAATTATTCTTGGCATGAAATATTGGCTTTTGTAATATAGGCCCTTTTGTTTTGTTGGTGAATGTGGTGGTAAAGCATGTTTAGCTTTATGAAATGTCGCCTTATCTTTTCTTTTTCTTTTCCTTACTTTGTTCTTGCAATTATTTTTGATATAGATAATGTAAATATTTTTCACTATCATAAGAGGTTCTTGTGAATTGGAAGATAAGTGTCTAAATTGAAATGAATTAACTCTGCAAGAGGTTGGTATGAATCTCTTTTAACTATTACCACTCTACCTTCATGCAAAGAAAATTTACATACTGATGAAGAACATAAGGTATAGCTTTTATATCTTCCACCCAAGGTCTATCCAATAACATGTTGAACCTATCGAAAGTAGGGATGATATGACACAAAATATAGTTCTTAAGGTCCTTAAGAGGCAATGTGAGACATCCCAAACTATGAATTAATACTTTGTTAGTTTGTCTTAAAGAAACTCCTAAATGAGTATATTAGGGTGGGTTCAAGTCATTATCAAATAAACATTAATTTATACTAATGTTGTATTGATTAGTAGGATCAATAATAATGTCCCCAATAACTTTGTCTTCTATCTCACGAACAACATATATTGGCCCATAGTGATTATTTTGTGGGATTTCCCATCAAAAAATGTAATCAAATGAGTAACATGTGAGGAAGAAGGTAAATTGTGAGAATGTATAGTTCCTACAAAAGCATTCATAGGTAACATATCATTAGAATCAACATAATGCTCTTATAAAATATCATGTTCCTAAGAAATAGAATCATGTGTTTCTATATTATTAGCATGTCTAGGAAATAGATTTGTATTTACAAATTTTGGTTGGGAGATGTTGATGGGTGTTTTTGCACACAACAACTTAGATGAAATACTAAGTATCTCACCTCTCTTGAAAGGAATCTAATCCCAGTAACCCAGAAAAAGACTAGCCCAAGGTTTATATTGTCATGTCTTGACTTATGGGATAACTCAGTTGTATGATGTGTATTGTTGTTCCAATCAAGGGGCCTTATGCAATAACTAGGGACTCGCAAGGTTTGCAAAATATATTTTCCACCAACCTATTCAAAACCCTTAATAGTTTTAGATCTGAAGTCTGAAAATTTCATCAGATTTAATCAATAAGATGATGTTTTTGCCCTAATCTAACAGTATGATTTTAAGAAAAGTCAAAACATAGGGATGAGAGGAAGGGATAGAAATTCCTAAGGAAAACTACAAACATAAAGAAACCCTTATTCCTAATAGACAAATCTTCAAAACCAAATTTTCTGCTAAACTACACAATGCCATAGAACTAGTGCAATCTTCAAAGGATTCATGATATTTTCAAATCACAAACATTTATCAAACATTCATACAATGGTGAAGCTTAATAAATATTTGTAATCAAACTAATTTATCAAAATGATGTTCAGACTAACCATACATGACAATCCACAATCAGCAAGTTGCCAATGGTATGAACATATGATCCATCACATATCAGAAATAAGGCTTCATGAAAGTAGATGAACTATATCTAATCATGTAAGAAGAACCATGAATAACCAAATCATAAATCAATAACATAACACAAGTTGGCAGGAATGAGAACTTATGTTTGTATTCATTCAAAAAAATTTGGCAGAGTCTCAACAATTCTTTCTTCAACACTTGGAAAACAAGGATAATGATTGCCTTTATATAGAAGAGGCAAGCATAGTGAGTTTTACAATGATGGATGATAGAAGAGGAAAGCATAGTGAGTTTTACAATGAAGGGTGAGGATTCATCCATCACCAAGGGCTAAGATTCACCAGTATTTAACTTTTGAAGTTAGTTTGCTACAAACTCATTGTTAGTTTTGTCCTTTAGCAAAAAGATAAAATTACAACTTTACAACTTGTATAGACAAGACAAAATAACATTTCTTCATTAATTACATCAAGACAAAGCTTTTCAAAGAGTTGATATAGAAATAGAAGACACGTGGCATGTTTGTGATGGAATTATTCCAACTAGATTTGGCATTTGATGACCGGTGGAGATGATTGGACAACAAATTCTATTTCAAAACTACTCTTTAGAGGATCTGACTAATCTGCATCAATAGAAACTAGAATCTTCTTTACCTCCAGCGTGATATGATCCATGTAGGCAGGTAGGATAGGATTGATTTCTTCAGGAGGTGGAGCTTCTATAAATCTCATCTTGTACATATTGGTGTCATATGTTCATACAAAAATATTATATGAAAACTTCTACTTATGAGTTCCCTTCTTTAACTGTTGAATATGATTTTGAAAATGAGGAGGCATCTTTCATACTTGTTTTTTCAAAATTGCATGGTGAATCTTGTAATCCCCCCATAACCAGGGCCTTCTAGCTTGATTTGAACTAATCAGCCTCCTTAAATTCTCTAGAATCTAAGTCCTCTCTATTACCAACGAGCTTGCCTATCAACTCACCTATGATGTCAAAGCATTCATTCCATGTCATCCGCCTATCTCCTCATATCAGAAGTTTCATATTTTGCTTTATGTACTACCTCTGTTTGGTGCTTCATAGCATGTTAGAAATGAAAGCAACACTACTTCAATAGAAATCTAATTCAAGATAAATTTCAGCAATCTATAAGTGTGCATTAACCATGGATATTGTAACAAAACATAAAACCCACTATAGAGAAAATACCAAACATGAAGAACACAACACAAGACATAGTGTTTACACAGAGAAAACCCTTGCGGGTAAAAAAAATCCACCAAGAAAGAGGCACAAGTTTGTATTAATCTCAACAAGATTGTACAATACATCAAATACACAACTCTCTCCACAAGTCTTCAATCCGACAGCATTCCTGCAACACCTGAGTACCTAAAATCTGTGTTGCAGCAACAAATACATGGAAAATACTTATAGAAATGTTTTCCAACTCATCCTATGCGTCCAACTTCTCTCTCCTAAGATTATCCAACCTGTAAAATATTAATTACCATCTTACAAGCATCTTACACTTGTCAAAAAACAACCATGCAAAGGTTGGGCACCAAAGACTAAATCTGACCTCTTACAACATCTTATGATGCACAATAACTATCATAGACTCCACAAAAGAGTATATTTCCAAGATAGGAACCTTGGGCTAAATATAGCAAATATACAACTAACATATCCGTCATATGCGTCATAGAATCTCAGAATCTTATGACAACTTGCAGCTGTCATAGATTCACTTACCAAATATTATGACAGTTGTCATACATGCCAAAAATAGTATATTTCTCAAGGGAGCATGCCTAACCTCATTTACTTTGAGTTTTTACATTTTCCAATAGTAAAAGTCACTCCGTAATTACCTCTGGTCACTCTGAAATTACCCTTGTCAGTGAAACTAGTACATCTCCTCATGGATAATTACAAATTACATATAATTAATGGAATAGATATAATATTTAGATTTACAATGTCAATGGCACCTTATCCCAACATTCTCCCACTTGACATTATATATTGTAAATCAACCCATAGGAAATCAAATGAAAAATAATCAGGCACTAGAAACAAGGCCCATGGCCTCTCTGCACCATACAAACTTCTCTGTGCTCACATGCTTGGTCAATGAATCTACAACATTCTCCTGATTGTCTATCTTCTTTAGCTCAATCTCTCCATTTGTAACTAACTCTTGAACAAAGTGATACTGAACATTAACATGCTTAGTCCAAGCATGATACATGGGATTCTTGGCCAAACAGATAGCACTCTAGCTAGCACAACCAATCTGAATGATCTTGTAATCAAAACTGATACCTATACACAGTCGCCTCAACCAAACTACCTCCTTAGAGACATGATTTGTAGCCATATACTCTTCTTCTGTGCTGGACAAAGCAACTATGGGATGCCTCTTGCTCATCCAACTCACTGCACCTCCAAACAGAGTAAACACATAGCCACTAGTGGACCTTCAACTATCCAAGTCATCTGCCCAATTTGCATCAACAAAACCCTGTATGTCCAAAGATTTATCAACACTATCAGTACTAGAATAAACCAAACAATAATCAAGAGTACCTACAAGATATTTAAACACCATCTTCGCATAGTTCCAATGCTATCTACCAGGGTTAGACATAAATCTTCTCAAAACTCCCACTGCTTGGGCAATATCTAGTCTAGTGCAAACCACATGATACATCAAACTCCCTACAGCACTAGCATATGGCACATTAGACATATCCTCAAGATCATCCTCAATCTTTGGACACATATCTAATGAAATCTTAGTACTAATGGGTAAAGGAACTCTAACTGGGTTATAGTCCTGCAAACTAAACCTGTGCAAAATAGTATTCACATACTTACTTTGTGACAAGCAAAGATTACTGCTAACTCTATCCCTCCTAATCTCCATTCCCAAAATATACCTTATAGCATCAAGATCCTTCATCTCAAATGCACCTAAAAGTTGGGTTTTAAGCTCACTGATCATACCCTTAGTATTGCTAGAAAATAACATGTCATCAACATACAAAGAAATAACCAGTATAGAATCATAGACATGATATTTTCACAGTCTAGTATAGAATCATCAATACAATGAATGTAAACACAATGATCCTCCTTGCTTCTAACAAAACCCAATTTAAAAACAAATGAATCAAACTTTTGATACCACATTGTGGGGGACTGTTTCAGACCATAAAGAGACCTTTTTTACCTGCAAACCTAATGTTCTTTTCCTTTTACCTCAAAACCTATAGGTTGTTGCATATAAATTTCTTCTCCAAGATCTCCATGCAAGAACACGGTCTTAACATCCATTTGCTCAATCTCCCAATCATAAGTTGCAGTAATGGATAAGAGAAATCTAATAGAAGTGAATTTAGCAATAGGAGAGAATATCTCACCAAAATCAACTCCCTCTCTTTGGGCAAACGAACAAGATCCTAGGTGTTACAAGAGTCTAAAGCCATCATCTCCTCTTGCATGGCTAACTACTAAGACTCACTATTGTCTGTAGAAATAGCTTCCCTGTAGGATCTAGGTTGTGTTAGTACTCAATAAAGCATATACACAACAAAAATCTAGTGGGCTATACATGTCAACTGGATTGCATTGTCTTGTGGATCTCCTCAAGGGTGGAGTAAGAGACTCTACTCGTTCTTCTACATGATCATCTACAACAACTTCTTCTGTAACTACAAACTCATCTTCATTAGAACTACTTGAATCTTCTTCTTCTTCTTCACCCCCCAATCCATCATTTTGTTCTTCCTGAGGTGCATTTTGCTGCTCTAAATCAAAGTGCACCTTCTTTACCTTTTCTTATTTTTCTTTTAGTTTCTCGGGCTCAAAAATAGCTCTAAGTTCCTTGAAAATAACATCTCTAGAAAAGATAATCTTGCGGGTTAGTGGATTCCAAAGCTTATAACCTTTGACATTATCACCATATCTAATGAATGTACACTTTTCAACCTTTGGATCCAACTTAGATCACTTTTCCTTAGGCACATGAACAAAAGCTTCACAACCAAAAACCCTTAAATATGAAATAGAAGGTTTCTTACCTGTCCACACTTCATATGGTGTTGAATCAAGAGCCTTACAAGGAGATCTATTTATCAAGTAGCAAGCAGTACACATAGCCTCTACCCAAAAATATTTATCCAACTATGCATCACTAAGCATACTTTTGGCTCTTTACATAATTGTTCAGTTCATCTTTTCTGCAACACCATTCTGTTGTGGTGTATACAGAGTTGTCTTTTGTCTAATTATACCTGCATGCTTGCAAAACTCATCAAATTCTTTAGAGCAATATTCCCCTCCATTGTCAGATCTTAATATTTTTCTCTTTAAACCTGATTGGTTCTCTACTAAGACTTTGAATTCCTTAAACTTAGTGAAAACTTCAAATTTATGTTTCATAAAATAAATCCATGTAAATCTCGATAGAAAGCAAAGTGCTTATCAAAATAAGAGAAACCATCCAACAATTCTTTATTCTTAATACTTTTTAATACATTATTTCTTATGTGGCCCAATCTACGGTGCCACAACATACAAGTGTTTTTAGAAGCCTCAAAAACATAAGAGGCATTACAAATTGTAGTGGCTTCAAGCTTAAACAAGTTATTGAATCTCTTCCTTTTCGCTACCACCAAGTTCCCTCTCACCAATTTGCAGCCATGCTTGTCAAATGTCACATGCATTCCCAAATCATTCAACTTCGAAACTGAAATCAGATTTCTAGCTAATCCAAGAACATGCAAAACACTTGGGAGGGTTTTAATCCTCCCATCACTGAAACACAACAATACCTTTACTTTCCTGACAGTTGGATATGAAGAGTTGTCACCAAGGTAGATATTACCTCCATCATATTCTTCATATGTGGAGAACCATTCCTTATGCGGGGTCATATGAAATGAGCATCCCGAGTCAACCAACCAGTGATCATTAGAAACAACATTACATGCAGAAAGTAAAACATCTTCACCTACATTCAAGGACTTATCTGAAGCACTCTCCCACAGTTTCTTGGGCTTTTTGCACTCTTTCACATGTCCCCTTTTACCGCAGTTCCAACACTTAACTCTGTTCTTTTTACCAGGAGTCTTTGACCAGCCCTTGGACTTGTCCTTAGCCCCTTTCTGATCTCCCTTTGATCCCCTTTCCTTAGACCTTCCCCTGACACTGAGAGTATCCCCTGAACTATCTAAACTCTTCTTCCTCAGTACCTGTGACCGTAAAACTGCAACAAGGGCATTCAACTTTGGATCTATGAGGTTAGCAGTGATAGCAAGGATAACATTCTCCCAAGACTCATGTAAAGAACAAAGAAGCAAGATACATTTATCTTCCTCATCAACCTTAACATCTACTAAACAAGCTGACTCATCAACAAATTAAATGAATTTAAATGCTCTGCAACTGACTCACCCTCTTTCATTTTCAAGGAAAATAATTTTCTTTTTAAATAAAGTTTATTTACCATACTCTTAGCTTGGTAGATCTCACCCAATCGATTCCACAATTTGTATGCGGACTCTTCCTTTGCGGCATTTAGTAGCACAAAATCTGAAAGACACAAACAGATGGTTCCCTGTGCCTTCTTATCTAGTCTATCCCACTCATCCAGAGAGACATCATCAGGTTTCTTCTCTTTTTGAACAACCAACCATTAGTTTCTTTCTTCCAACAAATCTTCCATTTTCAACTTCCACAACTCATACCTCATTCCGTTGAACTTCTCAATGTCCATTCGAGAGGTTGATACAACGATGGATGCATCCATAATAACAACACAAGATCTGCAAAATAAACACAACCAAATCTCCCACTATAGCTATAGCTTCCACACTACCACCCAAGAGTCAAAGTTGGCCAAACTTTGATACCAAATGTTAGAAATGAAAGCAACACTACTTCGATGGAAAAGATAAATTTCAGCAATTTTTAAGTGTGCATTCACATTGGATATTGTAACAAAACATAAAATCCACTAAAAAAAAATGCCAATCATGAAGAACACAACACAAGACATGATGTTTACATGGAGAAAACCCTTGTGGGTAAAAAAACTCCACCAAGAAAGAGGCACAAGTTTGTATTAATCTCAACAAGATTGTACAATACATCAACTACACAACTCTCTCCACAAGTCTTCAATCCGACAACATTCCTGCAGCACCTGAGCACCTAAAATCTATGTTGCAGAAAAAAATACATGGTAAATATATATAGAAACATTTTCCAACTCATCCTAGGAGTTCACCTTCTTTCTCCTAAGATTCTCCAACCTATAAACATTAATTACCATTTTACAAGCAGCTTACACTTGTCCAAAAATAACCATGCAAAGGTTGGACGGCCAAGACTAAATCTGGCCTCTTACAGCATCTTATGACACGTCATAACCATCATAGATTACACAAAAGAGTATCTTTCCAAGATAGGAACATTAGGATAAATATAACAAATATACAACTAACATATCCGTCATATGCATCACAGAATCTTAGAATCTTATGACAACTTGCAGCTGTCATAGATTCAATTACCAAGTATAATGATAGTTGTCATACATGCAAAAAATAGTATATTCCTCAAGGGAGCACACCTACCCTCATTTACTTTGAGTTTTTACATTTTCCAACAGTAAAAGTCACTCTGTAATTACCTCTAGTTACTCTGAAATTACCCCTGCCAGTGAAACTAGTACATCTCCTCATGGATAATTACAAATTACATATAATAAATGGAATAGATACAATATTGGGATTTACCAGGTTAATGGCACGTTATCCCAAAATAGCTTCCATTCAAAAGAACAAATTTTTCAAAGTCTCCTTTATCAAAATTTTGGCTTCTATTAAAGTTGTTGAGGGCAAATTGCTAATAGCTTCTATTCTTGGAAAGATTTGGCCATGGTTCTCATCGTTAGTGTCACATTCATCTATTAGCTTCCCAAAATCTCTCCACATTGTAGAAAAGTCTTTCCAAACTTGAAAGGCTTCATCTAGGGCCTAATATCCTTCATCATACACTTCATTCAACCAATCTTGTGTTGCTTGGGCAATGTGTTTCATCTTGTCAAACACATTGACCTCACTTCTAGAAAAGATGGTGGGCTACATCATAGTGTCATCTATTTTTTGTATTGGGGCCAACAATTGTTGTATGAAGGCCCAATGCTCATCATTTTATTTCTTCAACTTCTACTTTGTCAGGTCATCCTTGTCTAATATCCATACTCTGGTGTCCATAACACCTCTAAATTCTTATATCTCTTGTGTCCTAGTGGTGGGACCAAGATTCATTGTGGAGATGTTGGATGTTGTAATCTTCTGGCCTCATGTCACCCTTGTCCTTATGAACTGAGGGTGTTACAATTTCTATAGTCTAGGAACTTGAGGCATCCTTGAAGACTCGAGATTGAATATTTGCTTTATTTTTCTTCTTTGGCTTCTCAATATGAGTGAGAAAGCTATTCAAATCTAACTCAAAAGATTCAATCTCAGGTTGTTTCTCCTGCAACCTAGCCTGCAGCCATTCAGGTGTTGTAGAAACATCAGTGCTTGGTGGTGGGATGGAGGAGACAAGTTTTCCTTCTTTCTCTCCTTCCTTTTTAACAGACGCATCCATCTCCTAACTATTCAGACTAACATCTAGATTTACATTACCTTCTTCCAAGCTGTCATCTTTCAGCTCATCATCAATATGTACTTGTTGATTATCCTACAGAGTTTTAGAGTGGCTCTCAACTTGCAATTATTTTTCTTCTAACTCCTTGAGTGAATCATCAAGGGGATTATCTTTTTGAGCCCCAACTTGTTCTAATTCACTTCCAACCTCTTTCTCAGATTTATCAAATATTTCCTCATGTTGTCCGTATTGTTGCTTATGAGGACTATCTTCTATTTGCACAATTTCTATTGTCCCTGTATTTTGGGAGTGTTTCTTGATACATCCTAGATATGTACATCCCCATTTTCAATTTCCATTTCCACACAAACTCTTTCAATCCCCTTCAATGCTGGCACCTTGGGAGAATGTGGATCTGATGGGGTATGGAAAGGCCTAACCAAGTTTTTATTGATATCAAAAAATACCTTGGCAACACTTGTGGGAATATGAACCTTGGTCAAGTTTGAGAAAGGTGCAAATCCCAAAGATGGTGGTATGGAAGGGAAGGAAGAAATGGAAGGAATGACAATAGGAATGGATAGGTTCAATTGTTGCAAAGGAAAAGGTGGACTCGAAATGAAGGGTTAAATGGGTGGGAAGGAAAGAGGTGGAAGTGATAAAGGAGTGAGTGAAGTGAAAAGTGAAGATGCAATGGGAGTTGTTAGGGATGGAATGGTGCAGACATCAATTTATGATAATGGAGAGGAAGAAAGAGGTAAATATGGCAATGGTAGAGGATTCGGAAAAGAAACAATAGTTGAAGTGACAGGAGGAAAAATAATGTTTGTGGATGCAACTGAAATAGAAGAAGTAACAGGGATGGTCATGGTGATAGGGATGGATTGATGGAGGTTGATTGTCATTGATGTCAAAAAGGTGGTCATTATTGATCAGAGAGATATTCATATGATAGATTGAGTTATTATGATGCTTCAAGATGATTATTATCAGGTGTTGAGAGTTTCTTTACATTGGCCTATAATATTGATGTAAATTTCATGATGCTCTCGAATGTTGCAAAACTCTCATGATGGTAGGATTGAAGACAGTAGGTATGGTTTGATACCTTGATATTGATTGTTAGATCATATTTGTTAATGTAGGATGATGGACAGATTTGGTAGTGGTTCTCATCATGTTTATATTCTTCATAATTCACTTAATAAGGTTCTTGTACCAGGAGGTTGTTCATAATGTACAAATGAAGTTAATCATCATTAGATGTAGATGTTGACATAATGATGCTATGTTTGAGGTCAAGCTTAATGTCAATCTCATGCTACAGTTATTGTGACATCAGCAAGTAGTGTTCAGATTGTTATTGAAATTCATGTTTAAATAAGGTATTGATCTTCTTCATGTTACTTCAGGACCACAGGATTATCAGAGGCATCAAAGGTGATGTTTGTCATTTATGATTGAGATGTTCTTTGACATGGTTGTTTATGATCTTTTTGGAAGATTAGTTTGGAGTTGAGTCTAAGTGGAAGAGTTGAGTTGATCAGTTGATATCAGATGTGCTCATTATCATACATTCATCATCATACATAGATAGGTTTATGATATGTTGCTTTGGAGGAGTGATGTTAGTTTCAATCATGCAGGTTCTTTCATATTTTTCTTAGTCTATTTTATCTCTGGCTGTAACATACATTATCCATTCTAAATCTATGGATTCTATGTGTGAAAGTCCCTAATAATTCCTAAAGCCCTAAAATTAGATCTAAACTCTAGAGTATGCATTAAGTATCAAAACATAATTCATACTTCACTTTCTGTTTCATGTTGAAAGCACTTTATTTATGTTTCAATATTGACCTATGATCATAGGTCATGTCAGTTAAAGTGACTGGTCTAAGCGTCATTAAGTCATATGAGGATCGGCCCCTTCACCTACATCTACTGCCTACAGTGGTCACTTCCTTTGTGTGCTTGGGCACCAAACAAATAAAAGGCTAACATTTAAAACTAGAAGGGCACGATTTTGAAGATCGATGGTCATAATTTAAAATGAGACTCCCTCTCCTGAGCTTTATCTTTGATGTGTAGATGGTCGTTGAAGGGTTTTGACTGCAGGTTTTTAAGAGTTATTATTAGTATGTTACTAAAGGCAGTTTTGTTTGGTTTTTAAAAGCATTTTTTTTGTGAGTTTGAGAGATTTTTATGGGTCCTTCATGCAAATAACAAAATGAATATTTTCTTTTTCTATCTTAAGAAAATATTAATTGCCTTTTTTTAATGGAGGGTTTCTAAAGTAATTGTTTCTTCTTTTTAAGAAGAAATTAATAAAAGATGGAGAGATATTATTCTTATCAGGATAGATTGATTAAAAATTGATTGAAGATTTTTTATGACTTTTAATTTTTAAATGGAGATGATTTTATGAAAGAAGATAATTACAGAGAAAGGAAAAAGAATATGAAGGGTTGTTGTAGAAGAAGGAATATGAAGAGATTTATTTGTAGCAGACATATAACATTATCTTTTGCAGAGATAAGAGAAGATGGAAAGAAGATATTATTTTTGTTTGAGAGAAGATGTACAGATGATAGTATTATTTTTGAAGACATTATTTTTTATGGGAGTCATTTTTTTTACAGATTGAAAGTTATTGAAGATTTGGAGAGGAATATAAAGAGTTATTCAATTTATATTTTTTGCAGGTGCTTTGTAATATTTTTTATTGCAAGAATGGTATTTGAGGAAGAAGATATGTTTTGACAGTAGATGATGTGATGAGATATGTGGTTTTGGAAAGAAAAATAGAAAGGAAAGAGAGAATGTTTTTTTTTTTTTCTAAGGATTGAGAAGAATGTGAAAGGACATTCTATTTTTTATATAATGAATTTGCAGGTGCATTATGTGAGTGATTTTTGGAAATCTGAGATATAATGAGATGAAGACAATGTTTTAAGTGGGGAAGAAAATACAGGTGAATAAGGTTATTCAGAAGGTGATTGGGAGAGATGAATGAGATATATTTCCAGGTGATTTGATGAGATGATTTAAGAGATTGTATTTGAATCTTTGTGTGAGTGATAAATCATAGGGTATGTAATGGTGCAAATCAGATTGACTTGCAATCATTTCTTACACACTAGGCTTTATGTTTTGATAATGGTTATTGTATTTGTCAGTGAGACAGATTTATGCCAGTGAGGCATGATTAATTGTTAGTGAGATGACCATTGTTGTAATCAGTGAGATTCAAATAAGCCAGTGAGGAAAATTTTTAGAGTGGTTTTTATTCCCCTTGAGGGTTTTCCACTCATCAAAACTTGTGTCATGTGTTCTCTTTGTGATTGATTATGTTGTATCTATTTGATCTTTATTTAAGTTTTCAATATCATGATAACTATATCTTTCAGTGAACTCCTTTGCACAATATTTTTGATTCAAGTTTTGAAATGTTAAAAATTATACAACACTAATTCACCCCCCCCTCTCAGTATTGTCCTGTACTCCGACAAGTGGTATCAGAGCATAGGTTCCCTATTGAAGTCTAACTGGCTTGGGTAGGTCCTGATAGTGGAGTACCATGGGAAAGTCCAAAAGAAATAGAGAAAAGAAAAATGTCAAGTCTCATTCTGTTCAAAAGACACCATCTATTCCAAACTCAAAGGTTGATAGAAATGTCTCACAAGTTAAGTCAGAAGTTCCTTTCTTTGATGGTTCAGATTTCTTTGTTTGATGTATTAGAATGCAAGTATATTTATTCTGTTTAGGGTATGGTGCTTGGATGTCAGTTGAGAATGGATATTTTGTTTCCTCTCAATCACCTAATACTACAAATAACAAAGAGGCTTATGAATGTAATCATATAGCAAAGAAGGCCATTTTGTCTGGTTTATCTAGTGAAATCTCTTGTAAAGTTATGCATTGTGAAACAACTTAGGATGTGTGGAAATAATTGATAAGAATCTATCAAGGTAATGTACTTGAAGGAGACAACATCTTGTTATCTAAGAAGAGTGACAATGATGAAAGTCATTCACATGAAGGAGATGAGATACAATCTAATTCAGAAGAAGATCACATTATGAGTGATTATAATCAAGAGTGTGATGAACAAGAAGGTGAAGTTGACATAGAAGGGGAACTCATATGTGCTTAAGTGAAATCAAGAAGTACAAAAAGGAGAACCAGAGATTAGAATTGTAGCTACAACAGGAAAAAGAATCCAAAGACAGTAATTTCAGATTTTGAAAGAGTATCTTCTGATCTTGAAGAGGCAAGATTTCAGATTGTGAATTTAAGGACACAAATTAATGAATTAGATAAATTGATTATCATCTGAAAGGGTGAGATTGAAGAGTCTAAGAGAATAACTAATGTTACTAAGTCTGAATGTGAAATCAAATCTATTGAATGCCTAAAACTAGAGGCTAAAATTGTTAACTTGAGAAAAGATATTAAAAATCTCAAGAGTATGTCAAAGAGAAGTCAAGATTTTGAAGAGAGAACCATCAAGTTATATGAGATGCTTAGTAAACAAAAATAGCATAGGGACACTATTGGACTTGGTTATGAAAAGGGACAGTCTTCTAAAGTTAGAGAAACTCCAAGAAGGAAAATTGATCTAAGTTATCATACTTCTGTTCCTGAAGGCAAAAAGAAGATTGAAAGTGAAGATGAGTTTATCAAAATGAACAATCAAAAGAGAAATCTAAGAAGGGCTACTCCAACAAGACAAGCATATATGTACAGGTATAATTATTCATTTTTTGGTTATTGTTATACCTGTAATCATTTTGGACACAAAGCAGTTGATTGCAGAAGAAATACTAATCTTGTATGTTTCAAGTGCAATTCTCTTGGTCACAAAGCATATAGTTGTAGAATGTATGGAAATAGCATCATCTAGTTTGAGAGGTTGGAAAAAGAAAAAGGTTGAAAAGGTTTGGAAGAAGAAAACTGAATAGAAGAAAGAACCTATAAAAGTTTGGAGAATAAAACAAAGCAAAGGGAGACATATTCTAAACTTGTGCATCTTGTACAAGTCACATCATCAATTGCATAATATATAGCATGAAGAAAAGGGGATTTGCCCATGACCTATCATTTAACCCCAAGAAGTTTCAGGAAGGAGATCATTTGATGCTTGTCAATATGATGTTTTTTTGTTTTGTTTATCATGCTATTAGATTCTTGCCTGATAATGTTTGCTAAGATGCTACTCATATCAGTCTTATGAAATGAACTTCATGATGGTGCTGATAACTATGTTGTTCTTCAGTGAATGACAATGATATTGGTGATCAGTGGTTCATGATGTCATATTGCATACAAGGTGTTGATAAGATGTCCAGGGGTTCAATGCACAAAGAGTTTGATGATGTTGAGTGACTTGGTTTATAAATGATCCTATTTATATGTTGGTCATATCATGTTGATTCTTACAAAGGTTGAGTTGTCATGATGTTGCAATTCATAGTGTTCTTGATATGTTTGTGAGAATGTGAAGTGTTGTTGCAGGAAGAACTTGATGGTGCAGTTAGTTTCTTGATGTGCAGACTTGATGGGCTGATTTGAATAATAAAGTCAAGTGGTAGAAGTTCTTGTTGATTGTAGTATGTTTTAGATATGGTTTTGTATATATCAGATTGGACATTGTGTTGCAAAAAGTGTCATGTGTAGGAACAACAAGATAGTCTTTATTCCTTACACGATGATCTTCATTATTTATCATATCAAGAAGTGTGTGCAAGAGTAGATTGGTTGTAGATTATTGCAGGTTGATTGTCCATTAAGATGTATCATGTTGTCAATATCATGGAAGTCTTGTTAAGGTCATCTCTAGAGTGGTCATCATGAGTTGAGAATAGTGTGATGAGTAGTCTTCATGTTGGTGTTTATGGGTGTTGAAGTAGTTATGATATTTTTGCATGGAGTTCAAGTTCATATGTGTCATGTCAATGACTTGATTTATCTAAATCCTAAGAGTCAATTTTATGTCATCATAATCATACATCATACTCTATGCTTTAGGAGATCTTGGATATTTGTATTTCAGGTCAAAAAGAGTTGATGATTGTGAAAGAATTGTTTGTCATGAAAAGTTTATTTTGCAACCATAAGTGTTGTCATCAAGAGTTTGTATTTGATAGTAGAGATATATTAGTTCTTATTTTGTCAAAAGAAGTGATCAGAAGATCTCAATGATGTCAGTTTTTCATCTGCATATTGGTGTTGTGACAAGAAGTGGTATTATGCTGAGAGTATGGTAAAGTCTATGGGCAGTTTATATCAATGGTTTGATGCTTTGTTTGGTGTGCCTCACATAATGTTACCCTCAGGTCCTATGCTTTAAGATGTATGTCTTCAGATGTGTACTTCATGGTGACTTATTACTCTGTAGTTGAAGAGTTGTTTCAGGGTATTGTCAACAAGGTTTGTCATATACTTGCTTTAGGATTGTTATTTTTGTCATCATAGATCATCACATGTTCAAAGGAAAGATAATAGGTTAACAAGAGTTTATGTCTTCAAAATCCTCATAATGCAATGTGATTGTAAATGTTATGATCAAGCTTTAATATCTTTCAGTGGAGTTAAACAGGGGGAGTTAGTTCATCCTTTGTCATCCGATGTCAAAAAGGGGGAGAGAGAAAAAATGTATCATGTAGTTTTGCCATCAATGACAAAGGGCGAGATTGATGGAGGTTGATTGTCATTGATGTCAAAAAGGTGTTGTCATTGTTGATCAGAGAGATATTCATATGATAGCTTGAGTTATTATGATGCTTCAAGATGATTATTATTAGGTGTTGAGAGTTTCTTTTCATTGGCCTATAATACTAATGTAAATTTGATGATGCTCTCAAATGTTGCAGATCCCTCATGATGGTAGGGTTGAAGGCAATAGGTATGGTTTGATGCCTTACTATTGATTGTTAGATCAGATTTGTTAATGCAGGATGATGGATAGATTTGGTAGTGGTTCTCATCATGTTGATATTCTTCATAATTCACTTCATAAGGTTCTTGTGCCAGGAGGTTGTTCATAATGTACAAATAAACTTAATCATCATCAAATGTAGATGTTGACATAATGATGCTATGTTTGAGGTCAAGCTTAATGTCAATCTCATGCCAGAGTTATTGTGACATCAGCAAGTAGTGTTCAGATTATTATTGAAATTCATGTTTAAATAAGGTATTGATCTTCTTCATGTTTCTTCAGGACCACAGGATTATCAAAGGCATCAAAGGTGATGTTTGTCATTTATGATTGAGATGTTCTTTGACATGGTTGTTTATGATCTTGTTGGAAGATCAGTTTGGAGTTGATTCTAAGTGGAAGAGTTGAGTTGATCAATTGATATCAGATGTACTCATTATCATACATTCATCATCATACATGGATAGGTTTATGATAAGTTGCTTTGGAGGAGTGATGTTAGTTTCAGTCATGCAGGTTCTTTCATGTTTTTCTTAGTCTATTTTATCTCTGACTGTAACATACATTATCCATTCTAAATCTATGGATTCTATGTGTGAAAGTCCCTAATAATTCCTAAAGCCTTAAAATTAGATCTAAACTCTAGAGTATGCATTAAGCATCAAAACATAATTCATACTTCACTGCCCATCTCATGTTGAAAGCACTTTATTTATGTTTCAACATTGACCTATGATCATAGGTCATGTCACTTAAAGTGACTGGTCTAAGGGTCATTAAGTCATATGGGGACCGGCCCCTTCACCTACATCTACCGCCTGCAGTGGTCACTTCCTTTGTGCGCTTGGGCACCAAAACAAATCAAAGGCTAACATTTAAAACTCAAAGGGCATGATTTTGAAGATCGATGGTCATAATTTAAAATGAACTCCCTCTCTCGAGCTTTGTCTTTGACGTGCAGATGGTCGTTGAAGGGTTTTGAGTACAGTTTTTTTAAGAGCTATTATTAGTATGTTACTAAAGGCAGTTTTGTTTGGTTTTTAAAAGCATTTTTTGGTGAGTTTGAGAGATTTTTATGGGTCCTTCATGCAGATAAAAAAATGAATATTTTCTTTTTCTATCTTAAGAAAATATTAATTGCCTTTTTTTAAAGGAGGGTTTCTAAAGTAATTGTTTCTTCTTTTTAAGAAGTAATTAATAAAAGAAGATGAAGGAGAGATATTATTCTCATCGGGATAGACTAATTAAAAATTGATTGAAGATTTTTTATGAATTTTAATTTTTAAATGGAGATGATTTTATGAAAGAGGATAATTGCAGAGAGAGGAAAAAGAATATGAAGGGTTGTTGTAGAAGAAGGAATATAAAGAGATTTATTTGTAGCAAACAGATAACATTATCTTTTGCAGAGATAAGAGATGGAAAGAAGATATTATTTTTGTTTGAGAGAAGATGTATAGATGATAGTAATATTTTTGAAGACATTATTTTTTATGAGTTATTTTTTTTACAAATTGAAAGTTACTGAAGATTTGGAGAGGAATATCAAGAGTTATTCAATTTATATTTTTTGCAGGTGCTTTGTAATATTTTTTTTATTGCAGGAATGATCTTTGATGAAGAAGATATGTTTTGATAGTAGATGATGTGATGAGATATGTGGTTTTGGAAAGAAAAATAGAAAGGGAAGAGACATTTTTTTTTCTAAGGATTGAGAAGAATGTGAAAGGACATTCTATTTTTTATATAATGAATTTGCAGGTGCATTATGTGAGTGATTTTTGGAAATCTAAGATATAATGAGATGAAGACATTATTTTAAGTGGGGAAGAAAATGCAGGTGAATAAGGTTATTTAGAAAGTGATTGAGAGAGATGAATGAGATATATTTCCAGGTGATTTGATGAGATGATTTAAGAGATTGTATTTGAATCTTTGTGTGAGTGATGAATCACAAGGTATGTAATGGTGCAAATCAGATTGACTAGCAATCATTTCTTGCACACTAGGCTTTATGTTTTGATAATGGTGATTGTATTTGTCAGTGAGATAGATTTATTCCAGTGAGGCTTTGTATGCTAGTGAGGTATGGTTAATTGTCAGTGAGACAACCATTGTTGTAATCAGTGAGATTCAAATAAGCCAGTGAGGTAAATTTTTAGAGTGGTTTTTATTCCCCTTGAGGGTTTTCCACTCATCAAAACATGTGTCATGTGTTCTCTTTGTGATTGATTATGTTGTATCTATTTGATCATCTTTATTTAAGTTTTGCATATCATGATAACTATGTCTTTCAATGAACTCCTTTGCACAATATTTTTGAGTCAAGTTTTGAAATGTTAAAAATTATACAACACTAATTCACCCCCCCCCCCCCTCTCAGTGTTGTCTTGTACTCCAACATGGATGTGGTGGAAGAGATGGAAGAAATGGGAGGAGTGGAGGAAACTGTAGTGGAAGGTACAACAAAGTAGGGGATAGTGGTTGTAGGAACATGGGCTATATAGGAGATAAATGGAGGAGCATCAGACACAGAGGGAGCCTAAGAAACTAGAGTCTCTTGATCTTTCTTATTCTTCTTGAACCTTTTGGGCTTGGATGTCTTAGCTCCTTCTATTTGAGTGGATTTTCCCTTTGATGCCCTTATCTTTCTAGGTGATATGTTTCCCCTCATAATAGTTTTCTTCTTCTCTTTCACCTTCACCTTTCCTTTAGCTATCACAGGTGCTTCATCATTTGTTGCTTCAATGTTAGTATATATGCCTTTTCCTTTGGGATCTACATCTACTTCTCTTGATGGCTCAACATCCTCCTCCTCAACATTTCTATCTTCTCTTTTCTCTATAGGAGTACAAGTCAAAGGGATCCCTTGTGACACTAGCTCAACAACTTGGGTATTTACCCAATTCTTGTTGTATTTAAAGTTTCTCTCCATTATTTCATCCAGGGACCTAACCTCTGCTTCTGCCCAATTTGGGAGAGGGAGTGGTTGACCAAACACTGATATCCAATATGCCTCTTGAACTAGGACACCATCATCCACTACTTGATCATGTACGATAGTTATCTAAAATTCATTAATAAAATCTAGAGGTAACATGGAATATTGCTTCCTCTTAATGTCATGCTCATCATTGCAATTAGCCTAAAAATATTCTAATTGTTCTTCATGGAAATACTTTTTGCTAAAATTCTTCTCCAAAACAAGAAATGGATCAAAATTAGGACTAACCTTATAGGAAAGAAAATGAAATTGTTGTAGTTCCACATCTGACTCTTCAGCAGCATTTGAAGTGATGCATGTGAACATGCCTTTCTTTGGGATGATAGGGAATTGAGGAGTTATCCAATGTGATCCTTTCAACAATAAGTGGGTAAGTGCAAGAAGATGGGGGGCCAAAAAGTGGCCAAAATAATTTCAAAAAAATTTAAGTCATAATGCGAGCGCATTATAACGCGCTCGCGTTATGGCTTGGTAATGACGAGCCTTAGGCTTGTCATTACCGAGCCATAACGCAAGCGCGTTATAATGCGAGCGCGTTATAACGCGAGTGCATTATAACATGCTCGCATTATGACCTAGTATAAATTAAAAAAAAAGCAATTGAATTTCATTTCACTCTCATTCTCTCCTCTGCCCGCAGCTTTCAAACCATCAAAAATGCGCTCGCGTTCTACAAAACGCCAATCAACACAAAAAGCTTATCAATTCATCACCAAAATGCCGCCACGACATTGAGCACGTCAAAGGGGTGAGTTATCTTTATTTTTTTGTTTGAATTTCTTTCTAAATAGGTAGGTTTTTGTTGATTTTTGATGTATATTTCGTTAATTGTTAGGAAATGTTAATGCACCTCCTCCTCCTCCTCCTCCTCAAAATCCACAAAATCTTGAGGAGGAAATACCTGCAGAACAACAACCTCCTCCATTCATTCCTCAACATGCCCCTGGAACACAAGATAATATAATAGGGAAAATTGAAAACAACAAAAAACAAATTGAAGATATAATTGCAAGGTTGAAAGATCCTTCCACTTCAACCTTGCATAGGTCCATGCTTGCTGAATCTCTTGAGTCTATGTTATCAAATGTAAATTCAATTAGCAAACAAATAACTAGTTGGACCGATAAAAAGAGAGAGTTTAGAGATTACTATGCAAACAAGTTGTCATACCAAGATGTCAAAAAATTACAAATTACAAAATTAGACTTGTGTTCAATTTTCACAAACCCGCAAACAAATCAACCTCCACCCATTACATGCAAGAGGTTCCCTATCCATTGGTGCAACAACCAAGCGATAAGGGACAATTTTGGGCAGAGGTGGTGGATGGTTTTTGACCATCCTCCATGCAATAATAATGAGGTCCCGCAATACTTTTTGAGGAAACTCTATTGCGAGTTTGTCCTCAATAAAGTACCAAACTATTTTGATATGCGAGACTCCCAGGGTAGAGGTGGGGGCTCAGCACAGGATAGACCAGGGGCATGTCTTGACCCACAGTGGGTAGTGAGACGAGTAATCAGCAGACCATCCCACGAGCATGTTTCTATCCCTTCCATTGTGAAGGAGAGTGTTGAGGTCGATACACTGAGGTCGATCAGTGCCTTGACCCAAAGCATCATAGAGCATGCCGATCCTACAACACAGAGTGGATTGGGAGATAGTGCGAGGAGTAGGGTCCCACCGCATACTTGCCAGGCTTGCGGGTCAGCCTGTGGTTATGACCCCATGGACAGTCAGGACGCAGGTGCACAGGCTACATCTGCAGCTGAGCAGATGGTGATGACAGATACCCTCCTAAGTGAGACTTTCGGCCTTGATACTCAGGTAAATATTAGCAAGTTTATTAAATTAAATTTATTAAATTTCATTTTTGAAATACAAGATTAACTAATTTAAATTGATGATTTTAATGAAATTTCAGGGTCATAGCGTCGATGCAGTTTTCAGTGGTTCTCCACCTACATTTTTCACTAGATCATCTACTGTCGAGGTATGTAACTAGTAAACAATTATAAATATTACATGTGAATAGCATCGTTATATGAATGGTATTCTAATTTCTAATTTTGGATGTTGAATAGGTTAATACTGTAGATTTCATGGCAACACCTGCCAGTAGTGGTGGACTTCAAAGCTTTACGGAGGTAATAAAATAAATAGTTTAATGAATGAATTGTACTTACTAAATTTTTGTATGTGATTTGTGTGTTTTATTGTGTGTACTTCCATGTTTAGATGAACGTGTGTGTATGTTAGGAGCCATGATTTGCATCACTATTATAGTTTTCGTAATTGAATAATGTTGTTTTATTTCCAGATGATGCAGGCTGCGGAGACACCTCCCCATGTTCATAGGGCAATGGAGCAGGGTGTGGCCTCTGTGATTCATAGCTCCATGGCATTGACAGGGGTATGAGGCAGATTAGTAAATTTTAATTTACATTCATTGTTATAGTTGTCTATTTTTGAAAAATCAAAAGATTATTGATTTGAAGTTTAATTTCTATCTGGATGGTTTCTATAGGACATGACATCACCAAGGCCTATTCCTGCTACTGAGGCAAGCCAGGAGACAAATTATATGTTAGCGGTAAGTGATTATTTTGTTAAATGTTTCATTTTTTTATAACATGTAATTTCTATATATTAATGTCTATACTTTTTTTTGTAACAGGTAAAGGTGCAGGAAGAACTAAATAGGAGGAGTAGCCCTCAGGTTTGTAGTAGACCACCCACATGCATGTCTCCATCCCCTAGAAGATCAAAGGCTGCTCGTGATTTATTCTCTTCACCAGCCAGAGGGGAATGACTTTTTATTGTGTTCCTTTGTTGTATGCCTATATGACATTTGTGGACATATATTTTGTATTGTACATAGTTGACATTGTATGCCTATATGGCATTCTTGTAAGCCTATATGGCTATTTTGTATATATGTTATACTTATATCGACAGATATTGATGTATGCCTATATGGATATTTGGTTAATACAAATCTTTTTTATTGATGACGTCCATACTTGCATTATAAATCCACTTTTGAATGGATATTTGTAGATGGCTACTTCAAATATTTAAAGTCTGATTGTATTACATAAGATGTTTGCATTTTCTTTGATAGGCTTGATAGGCCATGGATTACATGATGGTGTTTGATGGAAAAGTATGGTACTAGAAGACTCTAGTTCATTCTTAATAGGCTTGTGATTGATAATATCTTTGCATGATTGCACTTGATCTTGGATCATGGGCATGTTGTTAGGATTTTGATTACATTGTGATGTGTGATGGATAGGCATGGTGTAAGATACCCAACTAGTTCTACGAAAATTTTTCCTTACTTAAACAATTTTACTTGCTATCAATTCATCAACTACTTCAACAACACAAAGATATACATCAAAGATAACTACTTGAATGAATCAACCTTAGAGTTGGGTACTTGTCTAGTTATTTGACACAATCAACTTGCAATGTCTTATTACATGGATAATGCTTTCAATAGAATGAAGTTACAACTTATTCAATGGAGATACAAAAGAAAGGCCTTGAAGCCTTAATGTTTACAATGGCGTCTACACTTGATCAACTCAATCAAACTCAATGATGTCAACTGAATGTCAACACCTCACAATATCATAAGGGAACATCACCTTGCTTGTTGCATGGATGAATGTCATAGTTGCAAGACTCTTAGGGTTAGGCGCCAACTGAATGTAGTAGAGACCAGACTAGGTGCCATCCTAAGCTGGGTGCTTCCTTGAGGTGGTAGAGACATGGATGAACGTTTGGTGGGGTTTGATGACTCTATATTGACACTCAAATTCACTTAGGCGCAATATTAGTATTCTTCTAACTAGGTTCCAGATAGGAGGATTCTCAGGGGTTTTGGCGCCTAGGTTACAACTTGTCAATTTCTCAAAGAATCTTTGAAACACTTGACTTCCAAGGATTATCATCTTACCCTTTGATGGAGCACCTTGTTCCAAAATTGGTCTTGGGGACTTGCATCTCTCTTAGGCGCATGTTTGGAGTAATGTCAACTGGTATCAGCACCTATTATCTCAATTCACACTTGACATCAAACTTTTGAAGCTCTTTTACCCTAGCGCCTTTATCTTCTATCAAGCACCTAACATTCTGGAGGTGAATTCCATCTTAATCCAAGTCTTCAAGGTACTTCCAAGTTTAGGCACCAAAACAGGGTTATGGAGGAGCAGAACCACGCCTTAGGAGGATGACTGAACCCTAGGCGCCAATTTGAGGTTGCAAGAGCATAGGTATGTGCCAAGCAGAGTTTGATGCTCAAAACATTAACATTATTTAGTGAAATCCTTTTTTGACTCTAGGTGCCATTTGGAGGCTAGAAAGAGGGAAGTTGACACCAACTGCATTAGGCGCATTTTTGAGGTGATGGAGACCAATAAGTGCGCCTTGTCCTTTGGCTCTATTCCTTGTTAACTTTACAACTTAGATTATCTAAACAACACTGAGAATGCTTCCCTTCTTCCTGATACAAGTTGAAAGATCCACTGGGTGCCATTTCAGGTGTCTGGAGAGATCATCAACCAAGAGCGCTAATAGAGCCTTTGGCAAATGGAAAGAGCACCTTACTTAGATTTGATTTCTGGATGCTAGAATTGAGGAATTTTGCACCTTGGCTAGGAGTTTCTCATTTCAATCTTGATTATTCATCTAAGTGACTTTCCTTAGCTCCCAAGCCTTCAATCTATCCATTACCCCCTGCTAGGTGCTCAAAATAGAGTGTTAACGCCTTATGAAGGTTAGGCGCATTTTGAGGGTGGGGTAGGCAAGTGAGGGCGCTAGACCAAGCCTTGATACTTCTCTCCTCATCAAAGGCTTTCAATCCTAGGCACCAGATCCAAGGAGTTCCAACCAACACATGCACCTAGTGCTGTGAGTTCACCCAAAGGACATCTTTAACTTGAAAACTTTCAATCTTCATCCATCTATGCTAGGTGCTCAATTGGAGGATCCATAGAAACATGTATAGGTGCCTTGAGGTTCTTAGGCGCTTAATTTGGATGATCCTTGTGCTAGGCGCTTAGTAAGGAAAACTGGAGTGAAATGGGCGCCTAGGCTCCCAAGCTTCCATACTTAGTCAAATTTTAGGGTTCTAACCTTGTTCCTACAAAACAAACAGATAGAGTTAGTCTGAAACCAATTCATTCCCTCATCATTTGGAATTAGCCTCCAGGAATGAGGAATAGGCTAATCCATTATACACTTGATGATTAAGCCAGGAACGGGGACATGACACATGGTACTAGGCTAATCATTTTGGGTTTTGCATGAGCCTTGGACAAGGTAATAGGAATAGGGTTTTTATCTTGCATAATGATTTTTTCAAACCAAGGGTCCATGATGGAAATGATTAAGGATGATAGAATGTTTGGATTTTGGACTTTGAGATGTTTATGGTTGTAAATGTTTATTGTTTGGACTCAAATTTTGTTAAATGGTTGTTTGAAAGAGGACACATCAAACACAACAATAAGATTGGTTTAAGTATGGATGCAAATGATGTTTACTAGTTTACTAATGTGATGATGTTTACTAATGTGATGATGATTACTAATGTGATGATGATTTTGCATGTTTTCAATGGTGGGGATCTACAAGTTATGCATTTTTTTGGGATGCACACCTCATTGATTGTAGTGGGATGACTTGAATGCATATTGCCTATATCCACAGGATGATTGTTATTTTTCCTTGTCTATGCTCATTTGCACATTGGTATGTTGCATTGGGATGAGAGGATGGATGTTGCTTTGATAGTGATGTGTATTCATCACCTAGTGATGGATGATCTTATATAGTGGTTGGGTGTAATGGTTATCTTCATGTGGTTGTAGATGTTGACCCTTGGTTTAGAGGTGTTTGGTAGTGTGTCTTGGTGGACTCTTGATTCTAGATTAGAGTATTAGCATGATACAAGTTCTCTTGAGACTAGGATGTCTGTATTGGTGCATGTGATCTTCTAGGAGGAGATGTTAGATCATGATGTCATGTTTGGATACCTAATTTTGTAGTTGGAGTTTTGACAGTGGTCTTGTTGGTTCTCTTGGTATTGAGTACATTGGTCATGTGCTTGGGAGCTTCATGATAATGTGGTGTTGCATTTGGAGCTTAACATGGATTGATTGGTTGTAGGTTCTCATACATACTTCGAGAATTGGGTGAGGCTAGAGTTCTCTTGGGATTAGAGACACTTGTTGAGATGGTTACCCTTTAGAGGTTTTAGCAGGAAGACCAAGGAGACTTTCACTTGGATATGGGCGTGAGTTAATTATGGACCTAGAGAAGATTCTTATTGGAGAGAGTCATTGTGGCTTGGTGTATCTTCGACGAGCATTCTCATTCCCCACTCTTGGTCTACTCGGCAGACTATCATCTAAGAGGTATTTCCCATCCTTTAGATGAATTTTTTTAATGCTTTATCTTCTCATGGTTATGGATCTTGAGCTATGGTTATTGGTTCTAGAGGGTTCATTCGAGGGGTGTCTCTAAACATGCTTTTTCTCAGGTGCTAAATTGGAGTTGTCTAGATGCACAAGTGCGCCTCCCTCAATGAAGTTCCTTTTGTTAATTTAGTTCATCCTAGTGACTCAAGGGGTTGTTATATTCTTTAGGTGCAATCTTTTATAGACTAAAACATTCACTCCATGTTAAGGCGCTCAAAGGAGGCTCTGGAGATGGAAAATGGCACCTTAACTCACTTATGTAAATTTTGGACTTTTAGGCAATTGCAAGATGTCTTGGAGGGCTCAATTCTTCAAGGTGCCATTTTGTTCACCACTTGTAGCATCACTTGTTCAAGGTGCATGTGTGATTTGGTCAAAAACAGGTGCCTAGAGTGAATAGGCTTTCATCCTGACTTAATACACTGCCTCCTTCTGACGATTTTTGGGGCAGCAAAAAACCTTTCACCACGGGCAAATGCCTCAGAGCTATAAAAAATTGAGAGAGGTTATTGTAGAGGCACTCTACATGATCGCGTTGCCTCAGATGAAATGTTTCTAAGTGACACGATTTTTGAGTAACATCTCGTCAAAGATTGCTGCCTTTTTACACTTTGGACTCTTCAGGGATATCGTCAGTACAATGTAGCTCCGACTGTTTCAACATGTTTGGGTGAAAAATAGGACCATGCCTAGCGTAAATGTACCCATTCAGATGCATTGAAATAGTCAGTTTGGTCGCATCAGGAGCAGGACGAAAGTTACACCCCTTTGCAACTTTACACTACCTCTTGACGGTTTTTGGGGCAGCAAAAAACCTTTCACCATGGGCAAATGCCTCAGAGCTATAAAAAATTGAGAGAGGTTATTGTAGAGGCACTCTATGTGATCGCGTTGCCTTAGACAGAATGTTTCTAAGTGACACAGTTTTTGAGTAACATCTCGTCAAAGATTGCTGCCTTTTTGCACTTTGGACTCTTCAGGAATATCGTCGGTACAATGTAGCTCAGACTGTTTCGACATGTTTGGGTGAAAAATAGGACCATGCCTAGCGTAAATGTACCCATTTGGACGCGTTGGAACAGTCAATTTGGTCGCATCAGGAGCAGGACGAAAGTTACACCCCTTTGCAACTTTACACTGCCTCCTTCTGACGATTTTTGGGGCAGCAAAAAACCTTTCACCACGAGTAAATGCCTCAGGGCTATAAAAAATTGAGAGAGGTTATTGTAGAGGCACTCTACATGATCACGTTGCCTAAGACCAAATGTTTCTAAGTGACACAGTTTTCGAGTAACATCTCGTCAAAGATTGCTACCTTTTTGCACTTTGGACTCTTCAAGGATATCGTCGGTACAATGTAGCTCCAACTATTTCGACATGTTTGGGTGAAAAATAGGACCATGCCTAACGTAAATGTACCCATTCAGACGCGTTGGAATAGTCAGTTTGGTCGCATCAGGAGTAGGAGGAAAGTTACACCACTTTGCAACTTTACACTGCCTCCTTCTGACGATTTTTGGGGCAGCAGAAAACCTTTCACCACGGGCAAATGCCTCAGAGCTATAAAAAATTGAGAAAGGTTATTGTAGAGGCACTCTACATGATCGTGTTGCCTCAAACAGAATGTTTCTAAGTGACACAATTTTCGAGTAACATCTTGTCAAAGATTGCTACCTTTTTGCACTTTGGACTCTTCAGGGATATCGTCGGTACAATGTAGCTCTGACTGTTTTGACATGTTTGGGTGAAAAATAGGACCATGCCTAGTGTAAATGTACCCATTTAGACGCGTTGGAATAGTCAGTTGGGTCGCATCAGGAGCGGGACAAAAGTTACACCCCTTTGCAACTTTACACTGCCTCCTTCTGACATTTTTGGGGCAGTAGAAAACTTTTCACCACGGGCAAATGCCTCAGAGCCATAAAAAACTGAGAGAGGTTATTGTTGAGGCACTCTACATGATCACGTTGCCTCAGACAGAATGTTTTTAAGTGACACGGTTTTTGAGTAACATCTCGTCAAAGATTGCTACCTTTTTGCACTTTAGACTCTTTAGGGATATCGTGGGTACAATGTAGCTCGGACTGTTTCGACATGTTTGGGTGAAAAATAGGACCATGCCTAGCATAAATGTACCCATTCGGATGCATTGGAATAGTCAGTTTGGTCGCATCAGGAGCAGGACAAAAGTTACACCCCTTTGCAACTTTACACTGCCTCCTTCTAACGATTTTTGGAGCAGCAGAAAACCTTTCACCACGGGCAAATACCTCAGAGCTATAAAAAATTGAGAGAGGTTATTGTAGAGGCACTCTACATGATTGCGTTGCCTCAGACAGAATGTTTCTAAGTGACACAGTTTTCAAGTAACATCTCGTCAAAGATTGCTACCTTTTTGCACTTTGGACTCTTCAGGGATATCGTCGGTACAATGTAGCTCCAACTGTTTCGACATGTTTGGGTGAAAAATAGGACCATGCCTAGCGTAAATGTACCCATTCGGACATGTTGGAACAGTCAGTTTGGTCACATCACGAGTAAGACACCAAAAATGTAAAAGTTGCTTTGTGCAACTTGACAACATTGACACTTTTTTGCAACATGACTCAAAGACTCAAACTGACCCCAAATGACTCAAAGTGACTTAAAATCACCTTGATTTGGTGCCCAATGTACATTATAGA
The DNA here is from genome assembly GCA_027924645.1 of Cunninghamia lanceolata. Classification (NCBI taxonomy): domain Eukaryota; kingdom Viridiplantae; phylum Streptophyta; class Pinopsida; order Cupressales; family Cupressaceae; genus Cunninghamia; species Cunninghamia lanceolata. The sequence goes on along the minus strand of BSBN01000194.1, from coordinate 13,815,986 downwards.
GGTCGAGGTGCTCCTCATCATTCAAACATCTTAGATGAGCGCATAGGAAAGGAAAAAGCTCTAAGTTTCATCATCATGAGCGCCTAATATCAAGAGACTTTAATGGCTCAAACCTTAACATGGAGTCCTAAGGCGTATTTCATGTCTCCTTTCATCCAGTTTGGCGCCCTTATGTAGATTTTTCAACTTTATTTGGCACCCTATATGTGAAGGAAGATCTAAAGGCATGAAAGTGGATATCATATTGCAAGAGTTTGGATCATCAAAATTGAAAGAAATAAGTCTATTAAGCTTGGGCGCCCTTGGTCTTCTTTTCATTCATTATGAGCGCCTTGGGAGAATGGTATATAGGTCATCATCATGATTGGGCGCCCTGGATCCAGAGTGTTGGAGAGATCATCAAATGGTGTCTAGTAGGGTGAGTTATGAGTTTGGTCGCATCAGGAGCAGGACACCAAAAATGCATAACATGATGATGTAAAAATGTGTACATATGTCTAAAAATGCAGGAGGACATAAAAAAAGACAAACCTTACAAATTAATGTGCATACTTACAACTCAATGTAACATAACTTTACAAAATCAATGTGAATGCTTACAAATTAATCCAATGAACCATCCGAGTCTGCTCTACTCTTTATTGTGTCAAGTATTGCTTCATGGTCAGACTCACTCACCTTCCACAATATTTTGTTCAAAGGTCTACCCCGATACTTTATCAAATGAACATTGGATGCCACGACAAGGTTTGAGTAATGAAGAATCTTCCGATGCATGTCAAAGTCCTGAAATAGCCAAATATTAACACTCTTATGTGGGTACCTTCTAAGCCATGTTCTAGTAATAACCACTGATCCTGTAGGGTATTCGATGTTTTCTCCATCTGTAACAGGGGCCTCCAATTTTTGGCCTCAACACAACGACATAAGTAATAATCTATTCCCTCTTCATTATCTTCATCTGCAATAACTGCATATACGTGCCCTACATTGATATGTGTAGCAAATTAGATGAAATTAGTCAACATTACAAAAACACTACAAAGTAAGATGACATTACCTTGTTGAACTAGATGAAATTAGATGCATATACGTGCCCTATATTACCTGGTTGAACTAAATCTGATATGTGGTCAAAGTCAACTAACGATTCCATCTATGTTAGTTCCAGTGCCGTCGGGGTTGATACGTGTCAAGTGGGCTAAGATAACTTAACTGCCATTTGTCAACTCACTCTTTTGACTCGTACTCATCTCAGACTTGAATTGTACAGGAAGAACAAAAGCATGACATCTTTCATGTATGGATACTCCATGAACCTGCAATTGAGCTTCTGAAAGAGTGCATCTCATTTGATCCTGTTAGTGTACAACAATCCTCATATGGTGCAATGTTAGTATCATCTATCAACCAAAAAAATCTACGAACTAAAGACTTACCTTCATTACCTGGACCCATGGAAGCATTACACCATTTGACAATCAATTTTGCATCTGTCAACTTTGCATTGTCTTTATACTTTAACTCTTCTCGTGCTATGGCTCTTTTGATACATGTTCCTGCACCATCATGCTCCCCCTTTCCATGCCCGGCCTCACAAAAGTTCCACATATGTTGAATACCTGTAAAATTATGCCTCCTACTTAGCCAATAGAAATTCTGTGAGTTCTTGAATTGTGACGCACAATTATCCGACCATATGATATGCTGACTGAATGATATGCCCCTTCTAGCCAAATCATTGTAGAACACCTGAAAGCAACCTTGCATGAACTCCGTAGAATGCATGCGATCATCACTAATATAGAAATTATACTCCCTTATGATCTTTTTGTCATCCTCTATACTATCATTCGCATGAATGAATGTGATGTGCACAAATATAGAAACCTGTGTGGAGTTGTAATATTGTGATTGCACCTCACGCTATGGCTGTAGACTGTAGTTCTCTGCAAAGTCAATGACTGAAACAATGCTACCAACTGGAAATGTGTCCTTGCATAACTTGAATTGCAAGTCCAACCATCGAGCTCTATGGGCATGTCTTGCATACTCATACACTATGCTGTCACGAAATACAGGCATAAATTGATACACTGGAATCTTTTCAATAACTAGTTCACACCTCTTTGCTTCTTTACCATCTTTTGTATTGTATGCCACTATTTTATACTTGCCAAACTCTACTAGTTCATTTCCAACCGCATGTGTTATTTCCATATGTTCACATATTGGCAAATGTTGCAAGCCACCGCAACGATGACATGTGCCATCCAAGCATAATTTCTTGTAGAATATTTGACCTTCCTCTCTTTCACATAAAATTCTTGATATGAAGTCTCTTGAAGATGTTGGTGGGGCACATATGGCACAACCCTGCAAATCATTGTTAGTATGCATATCTAAACATATAGACCTATAAGCATCAAAATGGTTAGAAAATTCAATATGTAATCTACAACAACAAGTAGTGTGTGTGTGATTTATCTTAACATAGAAAGGTTTTAGCAATTCAAAATTTTAATTTGAGGATACTTCTCTAGAAATTTACCATAAAACTGTGTTTGAGTCTCATCCAAAAAATGCTTTGGATGTGGCTCACGGTTCTGACTACCGATTCTCCTTCTTACCACATCCCTTTGATTCAGAGATACCCTTGTGTAATTCTTCCAAAAGTCTTCAATTAGTGATTTCAATGCTTCAACAATTGGTTTATCTTTTCGTGGTAGTCTCCCCGAGAACGCCCATAATTCATTGGCGTTAGTGTCCTCAATTCTTTGGCATCTTCCAACGGCTCTTGATAAAGTTTTCCTGTTAATTCTCAATTCTTGACTTGTCTTTCTAATGAGACGAGCTTTCCTCGTTTGACTACTTACTATAGTCGATGTAATCACATGCCGTGTTGCATTACTATCTTTTGTGCATGAGGTGTTACCCACACTCTCATACACACTCATTAGATTCTTGACAATAGATTTTTCACTTGAAGCCTCTGATGTTCTCAACCCAAGAATCTTCATGATAGACCTATACTTTATACTTCACATCATTTCAATGAATAGTTGACATCTTGTAGTCTCATTTAACTTTTCAAAGAACAATCTCCAAATCTTATTAGCATATCTTCTACAAGTGCGTTTTGGAATCTTACCTTCCATTGGCTGCAAAATATTCTCATCAATATCAATCAAATACTTTGGCTTTCTATGCAAAATTCTAGGTGGTGTCAAGTTAGGTAAATTCATCTCAACATTAGGAATTTCATCAATATTTAAATGAGATGGGTTAGATGGCATACCTTCGATCGAAGATGGAATAGATGACATACCTTGAGGTTGAGGTGGGAACGATGGTGTACCTCCTTCATCACATGTGAGTGATGATGTACTCTCAACTTGAGATGTGGTAGATGGTGTCCCTACATGTTGACTTGCGGTAAAGGACGTGTCTCCAACTATGGTATTCAAATCTCTTGTACCATGAAGTTTTTGCATTTGTTCTCTTTGTGCCACCAATACCATATCTCTTTGTGATGGTTGTGGTTCCTCTTCAATTGGTATGTCTTCATTTATCGTGTCTAATTTCCTCTTCTCACGAAGTTCCCTCATAGCTATTGCTTTCTTTGCATTCTTAGCTTCTATCTCTTCCTGTGTTGGTTTAATTCTTGATCGTTTCCTCGGCATGACGGAGAATTTGTCTATAGCATGATAAAGAGACCAATATTAGTTCCTAAGAAATGAATACAAGATAATAGTGGGATTGTATTTTTTTTATGTTGTAAGGATTTATTCTTGTATAGTTTGACATCATGGTATGAACTAAGGTTTGTTTATTACACATAATTATTAAAGAGCCCCAGTGTAGAAAATATACATGGCATCATGTGAGATTGTAGGTTGCTTTCTTGATTGGGAATGTGTCTATTTTAAACATGTATGATAAAGTATGATAAAGTAATTCAATCTGAAATAAGGAAAATGTAAAGACTTGACATACCTAAAAAATGAAGATTTGAATGGAGAGAGTACCCAATTATGTAGTGTTTTTATCTTCTTGCATCAAACTCCTCAACAATTTGAGTTTTTCACCACTTGCTTCCTTTTCAATGTTAAATTCCTAAAATTGAATCACAATTAACATTGCAACACTACAAAAATTGAAACTTGAATAGATATATATCAAACTTGGTGTGAAAACTATGTTATTTCCTCCTCAAGTTGGCAAAGCAGAAAATGTGGTGGAAAGATCACGCAAAGGTGGTACAATGTGTCAAATGTGCATGTGAACTTCCCAATAGCATGAAAGCACTTCTTTTTTGTCAGAGCACGTGCAGAATCAGTAAGAAAATAGAGCATGTGGGCCTGGATCACAGGGGTAACCACTTTTTTACCATTTCAATAGAAATACAAAATGCGAGCGCATTATAACGCTCTCACGTTTTGTCCTGCTATAGATTCATCACATCCTTTGCATTGATCACATCTTTTTCCTGCAAGGTCTTGCCAGATGCTCCACCATATGATAGGCATAACAATGAAGGGGCAAGCCCTCATAATCAAGTTCTTCATAGAAAATGCCCTCAACCCTCAATGTCAAACCCTAATCCCTAAACCCTCAACTCTGATCCCTCGACCCTCAACCCTCAATGTCAAATCCTAATCCCTCAACCCTCAACCCTATCCCTAAACCCTCAACCCTCAACATCAAATCCTAATCCCTCAACCCTCAACCATATCCCTAAACCCTCAACCCTCAATGTCAAATCCTAATCCCTCAACCCTCAACCCTATCCCTAAACCCTCAACCCTCAACATCAAATCCTAATCCCTCAACCCTAATCCGTCATCCCTAAACTCTAATCCCTCATCCCTAAACCCTAAATGCTATCCCTAATCCTACACCCTCAACAGACTCGATACTATACCTCAAACTCTAATCCCTTATCCCTAAACCCTCCAACCCTATCCCTAATCCTTACAACCCTCAACCCTAATCCCTCAACCCTTAACTTTGATCCATCAACCCTTAACACTATACCTTAAACCCTAATCCCTTCAACCCTCAACCCTCGACGTCAAACCCTAATCCCTCAACCCTTAACTCTGATCCCTCATCTCTCAACCCTAACCCTAAACCCTAAACTCTAAACCCTTAACCCTCAACATCAAATCCTAATCCCTCAACCCTCAACCCTAATCCATCATCCCTCAACTCTAATCCCTCATCCCTAAACCCTAAATGCTATCTGTATTCCTACACCCTCAACAGAATCGATACTATACCTTAAACCCTAATCCCTTATCCCTAAACCCTCCAACCCTATCCCTAATCCTTATACCCTCCACACTCTACTTTAACCCTAATTCCTCGACCCTCGACCCTATCCCTAAACCCTTGACCCTCAAACCTCAATCCTCAACCCTCAACGTCAAACCCTAATCCCTCAACCCTTAACTTTGATTCCTCGACCCTCAACACTATACCTTAAACCCTAATCCCTATCCCTCAACCCTTAACCCTTAAAACTTAAACCCTATCCCTACACCCTCAACACTTGACACTATATCTTAAGCCTTAAACCCTCATCCCTAAAGCCTCAACCCTCAATCCTTAAACCTTCAACCCTAAACCCTGTCCCTAATCCCTCTACCCTCGACACTCTAACCCTAACCTCGACATTAAATGCTAATCCATCAACCCTAAACCCTAATCCTAAACCCTCAACCCTCAACCCTCAACACTATACCTTAAACCCTAATCCCTCAACCCTCAACCCTAAACCTTATCCCTAAACCCTAATCCCTCAACCCTTAACCCTAATCCATCAACCCTCAACTCTAATCCCTCATCCCTAAACCCTAAATGCTATCCCTATTCCTAAACCCTCAACAGACTCGATACTATACCTTAAACTCTAATCCCTTATCCCTAAACCCTCCAACCCTATCCCTAATCCTTATACCCTCCACACTCTACTTTAACCCTAATTCCTTGACCCTCAACCCTATCCCTAAACCCTTGACCCTCAAACCTCAACCCTCAACCCTCAACATCAAACCCTAATCCCTCAACCCTTAACTCTGATCCCTCGACCTTCAACCCTAACCCTAAACCCTAAACCCTCAACGTCAAATTCTAATCCCTCAACCCTTCACTCTAATCCCTCAACCCTAAACCCTATCCCTAAACCCTCAACACTATACCTTAAACCCTAATCCCTCAACCCTAACCCTAAACCTTGTCCCTAAACCCTAATCCCTCAACCCTCAACCCTAATCTGTCATCCGTCATCCCTCAACTCTAATCCCTCATTCCTAAACCCTAAACGCTATCCCTATTCCTAGACCCTCAACAGGCTCGATACTATACCTTAAACCCTAATCCCTCTACCCTTGACACTCTTATTTAACCCTAATCCCTTTCCCATTAACCCTATCCCTCAACCTCAACCCTCAACCCTCAACCCTCAACTCTCAACATTAAACCCTAATTCATCAACCCTAAACCCTAATCCCTCAAACCTAAACCCTATCCCTAAACCATCAACCCTCAACACTATACCTTAAACCCTAATCCCTCAACCCTCAACCCTAAACCTTATCCCTAAACCCTAATCCCTCAACCCTCAACCCTAATCCCTCATCCCTCAACTCTAATCCCTCATCCCTAAACCCTAAATGCTATCCCTATTCCTAAACCCTCAACAGACTCGATATTATACCTTAAACTCTAATCCCTTATCCCTAAACCCTCCAACCCTATCCCTAATCCTTATACCCTCCACACTCTACTTTAACCCTAATTCCTCGACCCTCAACCCTATCCCTAAACCCTTGACCCTCGAACCTCAACCCTCAACCCTCAACATCAAACCCTAATCCCTCAACCCTTAACTCTGATCCCTTGACCTTCAACCCTAACCCTAAACCCTAAACCCTCAACGTCAAATTCTAATCCCTCAACCCTAAACCCTATCCCTAAACCCTCAACACTATACCTTAAACCCTAATCCCTCAACCCTAACCCTAAACCTTGTCCCTAAACCCTAATCCCTCAACCCTCAACCCTAATCTGTCATCCATCATCCCTCAACTCTAATCCCTAATTCCTAAACCCTAAACGCTATCCCTATTCCTAGACCCTCAACAGGTTCAATACTATACCTTAAACCCTAATCCCTCTACCCTCGACACTCTTATTTAACCCTAATCCCTTGACCATTAACCCTATCCCTCAACCTCAACCCTCAACCCTCAACTTTCAACATTAAACCCTAATTCATCAACCCTAAACCCTAATCCCTTAAATCTAAACCCTATCCCTAAACCATCAACCCTCAACACTATACCTTAAACCCTAATCCCTCAACCCTCAACCCTAAACCTTATCCCTAAACCCTCAACCCTCAACCCTCAACCCTAATCCCTCATCCCTCAACTCTAATCCCTCATCCCTAAACCCTAAATGCTATCCCTATTCCTAAACTCTCAACAAACTCGATAGTATACCTTAAACTCTAATCCCTTATCCCTAAACCCTCCAACCCTATCCCTAATCCTTACACCCTCCATACTCTACTTTAACCCTAATCCCTTCAACCTCAACCCTATCCCTAAACCCTTGACCCTCGAACCTCAACCCTCAACCCTCGACGTCAAACCCTATTCCCTCAACCCTTAACTCTGATCCCTCATCTCTCAACCCTAACCCTAAACCCTCAACCCTCAACGTCAAATCCTAATCCCTCAACCCTAAACCTATCCCTAAACCCTCAACACTATACCTTAAACCCTAATCCCTCAACCCTCAACCCTAAACCTTATCCCTAAACCCTAATCCCTCAACCCTTAACTCTAATCCGTCATCCCTCAACTCTAATCCCTCATCCCTAAACCCTAAATGCTATCCCTATTCCTACACCCTCAACAGAATCGATACTATACCTTAAACCCTAATCCCTTATCCCTAAACCCTCCAACCCTATCCCTAATCCTTATACCCTCCACATTCTACTTTAACCCTAATTCCTCGACCCTTAACCCTATCCCTAAACCCTTGACCCTCGAACCTCAACCCTCAACCCTCAACCCTCAACGTCAAACCCTAATCCATCAACCCTTAACTCTGATCCCTCGACCCTCAACACTATACCTTAAACCCTAATCCCTATCCCTCAACCCTTAACCCTTAAAACTTAAACCCTATCCCTACACCCTCAACACTTGACACTATATCTTAAGCCTTAAACCCTCATCCCTAAAGCCTCAACCCTCAATCCTTAAACCTTCAACCCTAAACCCTATCCCTAATCCCTCTACCCTCGACACTCTAACCCTAACCTTGACATTAAATGCTAATCTGTCAACCCTAAACCCTAATCCTAAACCCTCAACCCTCAACCCTTAACACTATACCTTAAACCCTAATCCCTCAACCCTCAACCCTAAACCTTATCCCTCAACCCTCAACCCTAATCCATCAACCCTCAACTATAATCCCTCATCCCTAAACCCTAAATGCTATCCCTATTCCTAAACCCTCAAAAGACTCGATACTATACCTTAAACCCTAATCCCTAATCCCTAAACCCTCCAACCCTATCCCTAATCCTTACACCCTCCACACTCTACTTTAACCCTAATCCCTCGACCTTAAACCATATCCCTAAACCCTTGACCCTTGAACCTCAACCCTCAACCCTCAATGTCAAACCCTAATCCCTCAACCCTTAACTCTGATCCCTCGACCCTCAACCCTATCCCTAAACCCTAAACCCTCAACCGTAATCTATCATCCCTCATCCCTAAACCTTAAACGCTATCCCTATTCCTAGACCCTCAACGGGCTCGATACTATACCTTAAACGATAATCCCTTATCCCTAAACCCTCCGACTCTATCCCTTATCCCTTAACCCTCATGATTAATAGCCTTGAATGTAAAAAAAATTTGAGGGGGACATAACGCGAGCGCGTTATAACGCGCTCGTGTTATGTCAAACATGACAAAAACAGACATGCGGGAAAGAAAAAAGCAAGGCAAAACATAACGCGAGCGCGTTATAATGCGCTTGTGTTATTTCTTGCTTTGGGAATCCCAAGCCTTGGGCTTGGGATTTGCTTTGAATTTCCAACCCAAAGGCTCGGAGTGCCTTATGAACAATCACAGACATGTTTTTCTATATTCTTCAAAATTTCACATAATTTCGTTCGTGCTAACCCTCAGATTTGCACGTGTTTCAAGGTCAAACAAATCAAACACATGGGTAATGTTAGGCTTTCTCTTAGCTATTTGACGATGTGATTTTTTTCACATTTTAACAATGTTAAGCCTTTCATCTTTAATTTCTTTTGTTTGTGTGTCCGTTTTTAGGCAAAAACCACTGTTTGGTCTTTTTTTATTGTAAAATAACTATTCATTCAAATTTCAAAAAAATTACATATTTAGAAACTAGACTCCATTCTACAAATATTAAAAAAATAAAAAAATGATTTTCAATTAGTTTTCAAAATTTATAGGGGTAGCACGGCCAAAATTCTATTTTTTAGGATGTGTCCACTTTAAAAATTAGTAAAAAATCAAATATTCATCAAAAAATTATCAAAAAAATCGGGCATAAACTACATGCTATTAGCTAATTTCTCACTGAAGCGATTTTAAAAATACCAAAAAAAAGTTGACCTTTTGAGGGAGCCACAAAACATGCTATGTTATGTTTTTTTGACAGAAACAACACCAATTTCTGTGGCTCCCTCTTTTGAACCCCTTAATCTATGCCATTTTCAAAACAAAATAGTAGTTTAGAAAGTAGACTCGGAGCACTACGAACATTGTTTTGGTTGCATCTCCAAATTTTGAGTGTAACTATGCTCAATTTCTCATCCAAGGCTAGTATTTCCTGATTTCAGAAAAAAAGTGGCCACTTAAGACCCCTTTTTGGCCCCCCATCTTCCTGCACTTACCCAAGTGCACAGTTTCTTGGTGAGCTCTAATAACACCATTTTGTCTATGGGGTACCTTGGCAATTTGTAAGGTGTCCCCTTGAAACCTTGTATTCTCAAATAGGTGAATTTGGGAAATTGGATGACACAATACCTATACTTCTGCACTACATTGGCAGCCTCAAGTAATAGTATCCTAGACAAATCTCCCTATAACATCCTAGTGATTTACATTGTGAAAGCATCATTTACCCTCTTATAATGATCCAATGATTTATCCTTTTGCAATTGGGGGTAACAATCAAACACCTTGAACTCATCTTCTGCATTTTCCACTTCTCCCAACCTCGTGAGTCTTGTTAGGAATTAAGGTATCTCAACCTTTGCAAATTCCTATCATTATTCATTTAATTGTATGTTCATTTATTGCCTAATATTGTATTTTCTTGCACATTCAGTTTGGTCACTTAGTTGAGGTGGCACGGTGACATGTCTCTTACTTGGAATGTGACTTGGATGGTCAAGTCAAACCTACATGGATTTGGGAATCCCATTTGAGGTGGCACTAATATGCCATGTATCGAAACCTTGTGGTATGTGGAAGAGGATATTCCATATGACAGAATCTGTGACACATAAGAGCCAAGTTTGGAGATTCCTATGACAAGTGAGGACAAGTGTTAGTGCATATCTTTGCATGTGGGAAAGGCATCTTTGGGTGCCCAAGTTGGGCTATGACATGTTGTAAGAGGAATATGCTATATTTAGTCTTGTATGATAGATTCTCTTACAACATTTAAGGTTGTTATGTTGGGAAAATCTATGACAGTTGTAAGATGTGTAAGAGCATCTGTCATTGTCTATTTTTAGCATGAAGTGCTCCAAATTTGGAAAGTCAAATCTGCCATGTATGACAGATGTAAGGGATGTATTTGTAGCTTGAACAAGTGTCCTTTGATGCAGGAAAATGGCCATGTGGCTATTGGTAATCATTTATGTTTTGGGTTTTAAGCTTGGGTGTTTGCAGGTTTTCTCATTCGAGCCCTCATTTTTGTGAGTCATGGGATCTTGCATTGTTTTCTCTATTCAAATGTTGGCCTTGTGTGGTGGGTTTCTTGTTGTTAAATCTCATCCTCATGTTTAGGTTTTCATAGGTTGACCTACCCCCATGCATTGTTTCATGGTTTGTTCCTGTTGCCTTGAGAAAATGCTGAGTTTTTTATGTTCAAAATGGTCATGTATGTTGGCGGGCTTGTGAATTTTCAATCGGCTTCCAGAAATGGTGAAAACTTTGAGTTATATGCATTTCTAAGTGTATATCGGGTTGCATATGCATTGGGGGAATCTTCTGTAAGATTATGGGAATATTTGCCATTTGTATATCAGCCCTATTTGTATATCGGGCTTGTATGTTTAAAAAACAAGCGAAATGTGCAAAAGAAAATGTGCAAGGGTCGACATGCATTTGTTATAGTGCAGCCGAGATACATGTGGTAGGGCCCGCAGGTATATACAAATGAGTTTGTATGTTTAGACATACAAAGGTCTTTGTATCTATAAGATACAAGCAAAATATACAAGGGTCCACCTCACATGCAAAGTGAACAGTGCTATGTACAAAGTGATCTTGTATGTTCCCCAACATACAAAGCAAAAAGATACAATTGGTACGGCCCGCGACATGCAATGTGAATAGTGCAACGGATATGCAAGTGGGTTTGTACATGTTCGGCATACAAGGGAAATATGTATTCATTGCATATTCTAAAAAGATTCCCTGCTTGTATGTTTGTGTTTGTATACTCCGCATACAAACAAAATACACATTGAGGAGATACATTTCGGACCCGATGAAGATTTTAGGCTATTGCATAATTATTTGGGGCCTGCCACTTGTATAAAGTGGTTGTATGTTTATGCATACAATGGAAGTGCATTCCAAAGATGCAAGGTAGACCCGAAGTTGTTTTTATTTTGTTCTAAGGTGGTGTGGCGTCCGCGGCTTGTACATTGCATTTGTATATGCGATGTGCAGCGAAATGTGCAAAGGAAAGAGAAAGTGGGTGGAGCCCACCATTTGTATATTTGCACTTGTATATGTGCCGATATGCAAATTCATGAGTATACAAGGCCTAGACTTGAAGGTTTTTCAAATCTGATGAATAGAAACATATGAAGTCTGCCTTGCATATGTTTTGCACTTGTATGTGTGTAATATACAAAGCGTTGGATACAGGATGGAGATACAAGCCAGACCCGAACTGAATTCCAGTTTGTTCTATAACTTTTGACGTCCACCTTGTATGTTGTATATGCATTTGGATTTGCATATACAAAGCAATGAAGGCAAAATGATGGATAAAAGGTCAGCGATAGAAGGTCAAGGTGCCTACGTGGCACAATATTATTGGCTAGTGACTCTTCATGCATGTTTTGGGACCGTTGATCACAGCGATGGATTTTGGATCAACGGTCGGGTTTTGAACCTACAACGATGGTTTTTTCCTTGTGTCTACTGTCATTTTTTGAGTGGGAATTTTCCATGGGTGCGCTACAACGGTTTCCAAGAGGAGTTGCGGGTGGTTGAGCCATTAATGGCAGGATTGCAGACAGGCATGGGCCAATGGTCAAATGGCCAAGTACTTGTTTTATGACAGAGAGTCTTCCAATGGCAGTACAGGGCTCGAGCTCAACTACTCCTCGCCCTTCTCTTGCTTTTTCTCGTTTTGTCCCCTGCTGCATTTATGATTTTGAGCACCTTTTTCTCTTGCATTGTATCTGGGAGGAATTTTTGACCTTGTCATGTAATTAATTTTGTTGAGTACACAGTCTTGGTATAAAGCCAAACTATCTTACTCATTGTGTTGTTGAAAACTGGACAAATTTTGGTGCTACAGTAGGAATAGAATCTTCTGGTGACTCTGTTTCAGGTGTCTTGCGAGTTTATGAATTGTATGTTGTATGTATTATGCACAGAATTATCAATTTCATGTTGATTTAAATGAGTAATGCTTCATTGCGTGTGTTTTGTTATTTGTCTCCAGACTTAATGTGTTTTTCTTCTGACTCTGAACATCCAAGGGGTGTTATAGATTCTAGAATATAGGTTTTCTATATTGAATACTTAGTCTCTTACTTCTTCTCAAGGAGTAGATTGAATGTTTTGGATTAAGTGTTGAGAAGAATACATTGCAGTAAGGATGTTCATAAGTAGAAATAACTGAATACTCTCTCTTGGGTATTGTCTGTAAGGCAGACATTTTAGAAACCCCTTGAAATCTGATTACTGTCTTAGGTCTGTGGTAAACATTCACATATATATGTCTACTGACTCCGAGCCCTAGATAGGCACCGATCTGGTCTGGTATCTCTATTGTAACCCAAAGTCCTAGTTTTGCATCCAAATATAAATCAAACTTAAGCTTTAAATCAAACTTTTAGGATATTAGAAGTAGTTTTAGGATTGAAATCCTCTGTCTACAACTGAATATAGGCCCAAAGCTAGCCCCTTTGCACTTATCTTACAGTTTTGGTCTGCATAAGAGAGGATTTATCTGCTTTGTGTCAACATCCCAGCAAATACATAGATGCATTACATAGATGTTGAGTAGGGAATACCCCCCTTGGTTCTGCAGAGCCTAAAGAAGAAGATGCGATATTTATAGAGTCTATCTCCTATACTGTTGGCCCATGGCCCGGGAATCCTGTTGATCAATGATGGCTACCTTGTAGGGATAACTAGGAATAAGCATCTAGTTTGGGAAAATAACCAACAGTGGCCAAGGTGGACACCTATCCCAAGAAGCTTCCAATATTTGCCTTGTAATCTCTATATATTGCATAGTTTGGAGTTGGAGTTGCATAGTGTTTTTTACGTGTATTGTTATGCTGCCGGAATAACTCTAGAATCAATATTTGAAGACTCTTGGAAGAACTTGCATTGCAAGTGTATTGTAAACTGTTATTATTTTAGATAATACATTGTGCAGGTTTTAGAGTGGGGTTTTTTACCTGAAAAGGTTTTCCCCACAATATATCTTGTGTCACATTCTTTATTTGTTGTGTTGCTACTATAATCTTTATGTTATGTATTTAACATTTCTGTAATTGTAAGGATTAAAATAAATGTGCATACATTTACCCTCATTAGATTGGTGTAGGAAGTGTGTTCCATGTACCTTGCTTTCTTTTAGTTGGTATCAGAGCTTGACCACCTGTGATCCTAGTTGTTGGGTAGGGGTTTTTTGAGCTAATCTTTGATTGAGTGGGAGTCTGTAGAGTATTATGTGATCTTGTTATAGCGAGAAGATGGCAGGCACATCTAATAGAATAGAGTTGGAAAAGTTTAATGACAGCAATTTTGAGTTGTGGAAACTCAAAATGCAAGTCATGCTTTTCCAGTGTAAAACCAGTGGCATTGTCACAAGATGATTGGGATCTCAAGGATTGGAAAGCTAAGGGTCTTGTGAGACTCTGTTTGACTAACTCTGTCTTGTTAAATGTGCATGAGGAGAAGACCGTGAAGGAGTTGTGGAAGAAACTTGGTGATGTTTATCAGAACAAATCCCTGGTAAACAATTTATACCTACGGAAGAAGCTATACTCTCTAAGGATAGAAGATGGAGGATCCATTGCAGACCATCTAAATGCTTTTAACATGCTAGTTGTACAGTTGACATTCATTGGTGTGAAAATGGAGGAGGAGGATCATTGCATGACCTTGCTTTGTTCTTTGCTTGACTCGTGGGATCATCCACTACAACAAAAGAGGCAATTAGTGCCTAAAATAGCATCAGAATTTAGTGCATTTGAGTTCATGAATTGGACACTTCTGCTGCGCTAAACTTGGTGCCCAATTTAATTTCACTTTTGTACTAAATTTAGCACCGAATTTAGTGTCGAGTTTAGTGTTGGGTTTAGTAACAGGTTTAGCGCTGGGTTTTAGTGTCAGGTTTAGCACCGAATTTAGCGCTAATTTTTTTGCTTCTAGTTTGGCTTCTGATTTTGCTTTTGGTTTTGCTTTTGGTTTTGCTTCTTGTGTTGCTTTCGATTTTGCTTCTAGGTTTGCTTCCAGATTTGCTTCCACTTTTGCTTCTAATTTCACTTCCGATTTTCCTTCCAATTGTGCTTCCAGTTTTGTTTATGGTTTTGCTTCCAATTTTACTTCCAATTTTGCTTCCAGTTTTGCTTCCATGTTTGCTTCTAGATTTGCTTCTAGTTTCGCTTCCACTTTTGCTTCCAATTTTGCTTCCAATTTTGCTTCTAGGTTTGCTTCTAGTTTTGCTTTTGGTTTTGCTTTCAGTTTTTCTTCCAGTTTTGCTTCCAATTTTGCTTCTAGGTTTGCTTCCGATTTTGCTTCCAATTTTGCTTCTGCTATAACATCGCTTGTTGGTTCCAATTTTTCTTCTATTTTTGTGTCTTTTGTTTCTAATAATATTGCTTCTATTATTGCATCTTTTGTTGCTTCTAAAATTGCTTCCATTATTACTTCTTTGTTTGCTACCTGAATTGCTTTTGTTTTTGCTTCCTAGATAATGCCAAGTTTTGCTTCCAAGATTGCTTATGGTTTGCTTCTAGTTTGGCTTCCATTGTTGCTTCCTTTTTTGCTTCTTAAAATGCTTCTTGTTTTGCTTACATTTATTAATTTAATATGTTTTATTTCAATTTAATTAGTTAAATATATCATGCCTCTTAAATAACTCATATGATTATACAGTAAGTAAATTAAATAATATGTTTTATTTCAATTTAATTAGTTAAATATATCATGCCTCTTAAATAACTCATATGATCATAGAGTAAGTAATTTAATTATTTAACTCATATGATTAAATAACAAGATAATTATTATAACATGATCATCATCTATAATTAAAACAAGTGAGTCAAATATCTATAATTTAATTGAATTTGACAACATCCATCCTGAGCAGTAAATTAAATTCATCATACATAATAAATATCCATCCAAAAATCATCAACCACTTTCAATATATATAAATTGACAAAGTCAATACTGATAAGATCATCATCATATATAACTAAAACAAGTGAAAGACAAATATGCCAGTAGATCAATAACATGTCAAAATGATACATGTCCAACAGTCGACATAAGTCAAAATGATACATGTACAAATGATATAAGTAAAAATGATAAATTATGTAACTCAAAATGATACAAGTCAAGATGATACATGTCCAAATGATATAAGTCAAAATGATACATAAATTTATGATACAATTCATTAATATGGTACTGCAGGCTGTGAAAATGATACATATGATAGTAACCATGAAAAGAGGCATCATAATGATATATCAACAATGATCCATGATGTAGTCTATATGATCATGAATGTCACTGGCTACTACTAGCAACTGCCTCATCATCATCATCATCACAGTCATGATTATCATCATCATGATCATCATTGTCATCATTATCATCATCATCGACCGTGGTGTCTTCTATATATGTGTCATCATCATCCTCTACCATGTGATCTATACCAGAACCAACATAATCTGGATCTATATCATGAGGATCATCTTGATCTTCTGCAAGACCCGTGTTCTACAAAAAAATATTTAAAATGAAAAGTTATTATTTATTTCATGCAATAATTTATTTTTCTATTATATATCTAATATTACAACATATGAAATGAAACTATAATCATATTACATCATATCAAAGTGCACACACCATAATAAAATTTTAAAAACGTTACAGCTAATATGTCATTCCAATGATGTAAAACATGCAACAATTCTAATAAACATTAGTCAAGATCATAAAAAAAAAATTTATACAATTTAACTATCAACTGTAATTTCTATTACATAACCTTAAGTGCCACAAATTGCTTGGTCCATGTATGTTCTTTTTCACTATTAATCTAATAACCTCCGTTAGCTAGAAACATTAAAGAGTTTTTAAGTAGCAGTTGATTAAATTCTCTTACATGTCATTAAGGAATGCACAATTTTTTTTAGAAAGAAAAAATCTTAGCCCCATTCCTGCTCACAAGTCTTCAATGTGAGCGGGAATAGGGAAAATTTGGGGATTTAGAAAGAAAGATAAAGTTTAGGGTGTCTTCAACATAGCCAGCATGGGGAAGGAGGTCAACCATGCACACATAATGATCAACTATAGGTGTAATGCAATAAGGGTTAAAAATGTGATTGAAGTATGTACAGCTATCATCCACTAAATCTGCATGGCTACATGCACCTAGAATACAAGCAAAGCTTACAATGTTAGGATATGTTCCAGAGTGCTTAATTAATTCAAAGATTTTTAGAGCGTCCTTGCAAAATCCATTTTGTGCATATCCTGCAATCATTGCATTCCATGAGATGACATCTCTTTAAGGAATTTTGTCAAATAGTTCACGTTTTTTTGTCTATGATTCCATATTTTGTGCATATCCTATAATCATTGTAGTCCATGAGACCACATTTCTTTGAGGCATTCTATCAAACAGTTCACATGCCTTGTCTATGCTTCCACATTTTGCATACATGTCTAACAGGGTAGTTGCAACTACAACATTTGACAAAATTCCTCTATCCTTAATGTTTATGATGAACAAAGTGCCACACTAAGGGACATACAACTACAAACTATCTAGTGCTGGGAGCTCAAGCTATTAATGCCACATAGTTCCCTCTTGCTCAACACATACCTAATTGCACCATATGTCATGAGACTCATGAAATTGTCCACTACTGCAAAAGTGAAATGATGTTCCTATCAATTACTAGTGCAAGGTTTGTCACACATCAATCTCTTGAAGGCATGGACGGAAGTGAGTTCGAATGGAGGCAGGTGGAATGAGCACAAAAGTACTACTAAAGTGCAAATCAATTGCAGGCTTGACATAGTCCGTCCACTCATTTTCTAGCCTTGGGATCTACAGGCTTTGATGAAGCCTCTCAAGGCTTCTATAAAACAAGAGGTCACCGTAGGAGAAGCAAGAGAAACCTCAAGCAAGATACAATGGTAGAATCTAAGAATGAACCTACAAATGGAGGCGGTCCGGTGAGATGCGAATGTACCACCTTCTCATAGGTGGCAAAATCCCGCACATGGAATGGTGATCCTTGGGATTGGAGGTTGGGGGAGAACTTGCCCACAGGCTTCTTTTTAAGCTAAGGTGAGATTGAAGTAGATTATGTTGTTTGTTCTCAGGAATGGTCCAAACGAAGTGATGCCTCAGCATTTCAGAGTGGAGTGCCACTGCGAGGAGGATGAAACTGAAGGGAAATAGATTGCGTACCTATTCAACAAACCCTCCGATGAAGAAAAAGTGGCCATCTTGAAAGTGATTGGGGCTGGTTTTTGGTCAGGAGGGCACACGCATGATGGACAAGTGCTGGAACATTTTTTCCAGAACTATGTACAGGTTGTGGGAGCAAGGCTCTGGGGGCTAAGAGCTGCAATGAGATTGGTGAGGGAAGATCTGATGGACATGGTTAGGACTGCCATGGATGGTGTGGCAGTGGAGCCCGAACAGGGATTTGCTCTTACCATTCTCAACCTGAATGAGGAGAAGAAGAAGGTGAAGCTGCACAAAGCCTGGGCCCTCTACAAAAATGGTGTGGAGAAAGAAAATAACATAGGAGAGTTCTTGAAATTCTTGGAATCCAACCTGAGTTTGATTGATGAAAATGTAATAGCTAGGATGGTGGATATTGCTGAAGGCATAGGTTATATAATCACTAGATGTAATGCCTCAACTTTCTATGTAACTTTTTTTCTAATATTTTAATATAGGGAGCTACCCCCATATCTAGTAGTGCTTACCAAAAAAAAACATTTCTTTGAGGCATTCTGTCAAACAGTTCACGTGCCTTGTCTATGCTTCCACAGTTTGCATACATGTCTAACAAGGTAATTGCAACTACAACATCTAACAAAATTCCTCTATCCTTTATGTATTGATGGATGTCCATAGACTATTCCAAAGCCCCCATTTTAACACAGGAAGGGAGGATGCTAGCAAAGGTTGTGGAATTTGGCTTTACACTAGCTAATAGCATTTGCTTTAAAATTTCTAAAGCCTTTTCAATAAATCCATTTTGTGCATATCTTGCAGTCATTGTAGTCCATGAGACCACATTTCTTTGAGGCATTCTATCAAACAGTTCACGTGCCTTGTCTATGCTTCCACCTTTTGCATACATGTCTAACAGGGTAGTTACAACTACAACATCTGACAAAGGAGGACTTAAGCATTCATAAACCTGACCATGCCACCTTGTGTGGATTTGATGAATGGCTTGTAGCCATCAAATCTAATGAACTCTTAAATCATTTCTTCCTTAATCTGGACTAGCAATGTAGAGACAGTCCTCTATATCCATCCCCTTGGCAGTCTCAAGGGCCACCTTGAGACAAAAAATGCTAATGTACTATTATGACAGTTATGATTGTCCTCCATCATTTCATTGTGCATTTGAAACTTGGGATGAGGATTAGGGAGGTCTCCATTGGTATTTTGACGTAGACAATTTGGGAATAACATACCTCCATCTTATCAATAATGAAGATTATATAAATCTTGAATAAAACAAGAAAAACCTCATGACTGTCTTCCATGTTAGCAAATTGACTGTGACAGTAGTAAGGTTAGTCAATAATTTCCACACCTTTATATTCAATCTTTGGATCATTAGGGGGGTAAAAGGGTGGAAAATACTCATGGAAAGATCTTTAAAATAGGAATATTCAACTTTAGGCATTTCTGTAGACCCTAGGAAGGTGGATGTAAACTTAGTGACTATAGTTACCACCACAAAGACTATCCCCTTTGTGACTATGACAAGGTAACATTGGCATGCTCTTTATGACAATCCCTTCTCCAATGGGTGATGGCCTAATAAAATTTATCTCTGTTGTGATTTCAATGCCTCTCTAATGCACTATCATAGGAGTCTTGACAGTCCTTATGTATCAGTGAAGAAGGCTTCCAACAAATCTAAAATGAGGGCTTAAGACTACATACAAAGTCCTAGCCTTCATACCCTAGTCACATATCACCCCTCTAAAAAGACCTCAAGACTGTATGGGGTCCAAACATAACACAAACCTAGTCCTATATGACTGTCACTTTCTTGGGTCCCTCAAAATTCTTATATCAACCTTCCCTTGGCTAGCAAGTGTCTTGAAACTCCATTGTTTCTGCTAGTCTAAACTTGGAATGGTCAATCTAATGATTCTACTACAATGCATAGTTAGGGCTACACTAAGGAAGTCCTACCTACCCTAAAGAAGTCCTACCCACACCTAAACTATGATGTATCAGTGATCTGATCAAGCATGATCTTATGATACTGTTTGGACTAAACCTGTATAGTTTTAGGGCATTCACACATCTTAGTTACAGTGTGGTGTGTGAGGAATTATTACTAAATGGTTTCTACCATGCACATAAACTATACACATATCTAAAGACTATAATATGACATTATTGTGATGGAATCCTAGGTTGGAATGAAAGCTAGGCCTCAGAATATTTTAAATTGATTCCTTGCAAAAAAAAATATGATATGAGAGCCATTGTGTCCTCGAATACCATTCCACCAGCTTGTGGACCTAGTGCAAGGTGTGCAACAAGTCTAAGAAGTAACAACATCCTTCTTTCTGATGCAGGAGCACTTCAAAACCTAAAGAAACTAGAAGATTCCTCACATTTTATGTTATATCCAGAGAGTCATGTTTGTATGTCATATCTGGCCGAGTATGGCATAATGTTGAGTTTGTATACGTGTCAAGAAAAGAGTAAGAGAATGTAACCAAACTGTAGGAGTGTAACTGAAATGGTAGAGGTGGTTCACCTTCCACAGTGGGTAACTGTCGATTTATGAGTCTTTAAATAGTCAATTCTGTATTCGTTGAACATGGAGACAGATTCAAACAGAAGAATGTATATTATTTGTGAATAAAAGAAGTTTGTTTGGTTTAACCAAAGGAATGTAGATTCTGGTCATTCCACTGGTCGATTTCTTCAAAATTAGTGGAATGACCTCCGTGTTATTTAGTTTGTTTTCTGTTCAATAGGAATTAGTTGTTTTCTATGTGTTGTTTCATTACAATGGTTGCAGAGGAGGTTTTGGTTAAGGAATTGTTCATTTTATGTGTATACAACAAATGTATGTGGTGAACATTTTATGTGTATCTCGCAAATGTATGGGGAGAGAGACAATATGTGTGTATACTGCTAAAGTAGATAGGGTTATACAATTTGTGAGTATATGTCAGTTGTATGTTGGGAACAATGTATGTGTATATCACATTTGTATGTGAGATCATTCTGTGTATATTCTGCATTTGGATATCGGGGTTGTATGTTATAAATGTATGAGCGAATGTATATTGTTGACATGCATTGAATTAGATACAATTGAATGACTGACTGTATCAGGTAAAATGAGAGGAGATACAAAGGAATATAGGTGATAGAAGGTTAAGTACTGTATATGCGAAGTTGTAGACATCGGTTTGAAAAGTCATCGGAATGACTGTTGGTATCGATGGGAGAATTTTTGAGAAGGCTGATAGTATATGCTTTGTCGATGGAGAATAATGAAGGTATTTTGACATTATTTAGACCTTGCGAAGGAGTTTTTAAAAGTTATTGAGCATTATTCTATATATAATGGGTAATAATGGGTATTTGCACCGTATTTTAAGTGTTTCCGTTGTATGCTCTACATCACTTTCTGTCATACTGAGAACCACAAAATAATGGATTTAAATCATGGAACATATATAATTGACACCTTTAATGCATCTTCCATGCAAGTAAGTTTAAAACTAAAGATTTGGGTGTAGGAAAGGGCTTCTGAATAAATGTTCATTAGAAAAGAAAGAAAACAAATGAGTGCAACTTTGATCTTCCTTCAAATCACCCTGACTTCATAAGAAATCCAAAAATGGGATCTTAAGTCCATTAGTGGGAGGCAGGAAAACAAGGGTTTTATGTTCATTATTAGCCCGTTAAACTTAAGCATATGAGATAACATGGCACACACAAAATGTTGTGGATAATGACCACAAGATTAGGTTAATTACAACCACTTTTTGTAAGCAAGCACAATACTAGTATACTCATTATGATCCTAATGGCACCAAGAAGGGTCCCCAAAGATATAAGAGTAATCATTTGTCATCTAAGAGAAATCTTACATTTAAGGGCACTAACTATGTGCCTCAAGAACCATATTTTTGGTATGGTGTAGAGCTAGTGAAAAAAATGCAATGGATGAGAATTTAATAAACCAATCCCCTGTACCCTAATTACGGTGGAAGAAACATTTACCCACACAACCATTTAATATGTGTAATAAGTTATACTACTGATTCATGCATGACTTTCTTAACCCCTTGAGTTTGTAAGGCTTATTGTGGGTTCATCCTTAGTGATTGTATCCATACATACAAGAAAACAAATACTAAGAAGTGGTGCTTCAATCCCATAGAGGAAATGCTTACTATGTTACTTCTCTAGGTATGGCTCTTACTTTTCCTTAAGAACTTTGGAGTACATACAATCTAAAGGCAATAGACAACTTTGATGGAGACTTCTCTAATTACTGATACCCCCATTGAATCCTCTAAACAATCTCTATTGTATATAAATGATGAAGGATACTGTTGATGGTGGTTTTAGCACACAACAATGTAGGTGTGATTGTTGGTTTCACACCTCTCTCGAAAAGTATCCTACCCTAGGTAAGACTACTCCAAAGTTTCTACAGCTAGATCTTAGCTTGCATGGAATAACTTCAGTGGAATGTCTAGCTATGCCAACAAGAGGTCTTACACAAAATGCAAGGTTTATGGAAGATGGCAACAATGTATATGTAGAAAACCTAGTGGTTTAGACTGTAAAGTCTAAAATTTTCTAGCAGATGGGCAATGAAATGTTGCTTATAACCTAACCTAATAAACTTGATATAAACAAAATGCAAAAGGAAAAGGAGAGAGAGAAGGGTTAAGAGATCCTAAGTGATAGTCACAATGGGGTAAAATGTTGCAGATAGACAAATACTTTCAATAAACCATTCCCTATTTCACCAGGATAGGAAACCCACAATGTTGCAAGAAATGATGCAATCTTCAAAGGATCCTTATAATTTTCAAATTGCATTCACTCATTAAACACCCAGACAATGGTGCAGCTTAACTAGTGGAATGCAATCGAACTCTATTCAATGACAGGGCCCAGGCTAGCTATGCACAACAACTTACCATCAATAAGCACTAATAGTATGGACCAAAGCATTCATCAGATATCTTAACATTTACCCATCATTGCAAAATCACAACTAATTAAATTCAGATTGATATGAACCATGAAAAACTAAAATGAGACAACACATGAACACAAATTCCTAGTAACCTTCAAAACTTGCTTTGTATTGATCACAATTTGGCAAAGTCTCAACAATTCAATATCAAATCTTACTTGTTACAATGAGAGAATGATGGCCCTTTTATAGACAAGGCACCATACCAAGTTTTTCAATGGATGGTGGAGATTAACTCGACACCAACGGTCCAGATTACATGGCATTTAATGAGATACATTAGTTAGTTACATTTTTGGATTTGCATTTTTCCTCTAGGAAAAAGACAAAATATAGCTTGCAATTACATTGAATCTAGACAAAATGGATACCCATTTGGCTATATATGATGAAAAGTCAATTTTTAAGGCCTAATAAAGCCAAAATAAAGTCACATGATACTTGAAAACTTGAGATGATGTGGATTCATGAGATTCCAAGTGTTAAATGGACCAAGAAGAGTATGTGGCACATTATTAGTGAAGACATATCCAATTGGATGCTTGTTGGATCATCATTGCATGACTGGACTGCTAGGACAGCTATATGTATGTCTTGGACATTGGACTAGACTTGATTTTGTATGTCTTTAGCTCTGGTAGCTCATCTCCATAATCTTGGATATCATACTAACTTCCTCTTGCAGGTGCAGCAGCAATTTGGTTGATAAAATAAAGCTTCTGCATTTCTAGGTCAGCATTGCATATATGTGTGTACATCTTTCTAAGACGGCTCTGACAAGCTCCTGTGTCCTCCAAGACCTACAATTCACAATGAAAAGAATCAATTTCATCTTAACAAGTCATTTTTCATCATTTTGAATCAAAATATGCCCATTTGTAATCACGGATTAGTCTAGGACAGCTCATTGTCAATGTTTTCTTTATAGACAACTTCATAAATCTAGTGATTTTTGCATGATTTTCTACATTTTTTACCATTTTCAAGTACTCATTTGGCCAATATATTGATCTAGGAAGTTTTTGTGGTCATTAGAATCTATTTGTAGACTTTTATTTCATGTTTTTCTAGCATTTTCTGTAAAAAACAAGATTTTTGGGGGTCACTGACCTGTCATGTGCAGTGACATTAATTATCGTAGAATGTGTCAAAAATCTACACAAACTTGGTAAAATGTTCATCATGATATAAAAAATAGATGTACAATTCAAATCCATCAAGAAAATCCAATTTTCTCCTTGAAAAACTCAATTTCTAAGCTAAAATGTCAAAAAGTGCGGGTTTTGGGTGTCACGGAATAAAAGTTGGTGGAGATCAAATTTAGCACAAGTTCGTGAGGTGCAATTCTAGCACAAAATGGTTTTGGCACTAATTTGGGGTCCAACTGACCTTAGCGTGGATTTTAGGTCCGATTGACTAAAGTCAGTGAAGACAGTTTTCAGTGCAGGTTCGTGAGGCCTATGTTTAGCGCAAAGTTCATTCGCAGGGATTTTCAATGCAACTGACTAGCGCAAATTTCTCTGTCTACTGACCAATTCGGCGAGGGTACATTTTGGCGCAAGTTAGTTGAAGCCTATTTTAATGCAAGTCTGTGAAGTGGGTTTTTAGCGCAAAGGTCGGTAGAGGCTGTTTTTAGCACAAAAGTCAGTAGGAGGCAGTTTTAGCGCTTTTTGCAATTGGGGTCATTTTTAGCACTAGATTTTGAATTGGCCAGGGTGAAAGTATATGTTAAAAATATATTTAAGTATAAGAAATATACTTTAAATATTTTTAAATATACTTTCAGGATGTTTGAGATGGGTACCAGATCCATAGGATTTCATATGCAGATTCTAGAATTTTGTGGTTCCACTAGATTTTAGACTTAGCCATTTTCAGGATTTTTAGGATTTCAGACTTAGCCAAATCAGGGCTTTAGGAACATATGTCAGGGTGAAAGCTTATGGACTCCTTAGTGAAATCTAATAGAATTTGACACAATTTTGTAACTGTAAGATCTGGAAACTAAGAATTTCAACATGACACATCCTACAAAAGTAATCTCAAGGGCAACATCCAGTGACATGGGATTTTAGAGCAAAGCGCAGTAACACCCAATTTTAGTGTAGAAAGCAACAAAAGGCTATTTCTTAGGCACAAGACCACTCAAGGCACTTCCAAATCAATCATGAAAGACATCAAATGACTCCAAACATGCAAAATACTAGATTTTGAAGTAGATCCTGCATTCTAAGTACAATTTCACCTTCTCATCATCTTAAGGCACAAAGGTTGAGACTCCAAGCTAAAGCAAAACAAGGGGGTCTCCATTTGCCAAAATAGGGTGTGTGTGCAAGGCACAATAGATACCTTCTGCAATCTGATGGGAAGACCATGGGAAAAGATGCATGTTGATTAAAGCTTGGTTGAAATGATAGTTTGAAGACTTGGAAGCATAGAGACAAAATGCACACTTATATGATTGTTCTGTAAAGGTAAAAAGGTGCATTCATAATGAGAGTGACTGAATTTTAGATTTCAACATTGCAATAAGGTAACTAGGAGAACATGTGCACATGTCCAAGACTACAAATAATGGGACAATTGAGTGGGATATAGGGCCAACAAAGAAGCACTTTAGAACTCATCCTACGCATCAATAAACAACTCAACACAAGAAATGCAAATTGACTTATTAACACAACAATATCCAACTAAGTTATTGAAAGTTAACTATTGATACCTCGTTCTCCATCCGGATTACAAATCGGTCCACTTTTTGCTTTGTAACATTTCCTTTTCAAATTGGCTTGGATGCCGGCCATATTTCTCCTCCTGTCAAAACATGGCACATGGACTAGTTAAACTAATTAATATGCAATTATTTACTTTTTCCTAGGAAATAAAACAAATATCATTTAACTTATTAAATATACTTACAAATGTATAGATCAAGGCCTGTAAACCTTTCTAGCCACTGTGATGTGTGGCATGAAGTTTGTCAAGCCTAGCCTTGGTGGCCTTGTCCTGAAACATATACTAATTCAATTTAACTATGCACAATTAAAATTTAAAAATCGTTTAATAAATTTGATATAATCTTATGAGAAAATTCAAATACCTGCATACTCTCCTCACCGGACTTCCTCCGTGCATTAGACTTCTCATATGCGTTTACAATCTCTTTCCATACTTTCAAACTTACATCAATTGGCCTTTTTTTGAGTCTTAGCTCCAGAGGGAGTTTTTTTATCTTCTTTGTTTGGTTGCACCGAAATCTCTTGTAGTTTGGAGACATTCATAGCTTTATCTTCTTTACAGACCAACCTGTGCAAAATTTAGTCTCCATGTCTTGGATAACTTCTTTTTGCAGGTGCATGGGTATCTTTAAGAATGACAAATGTAGATGGTCTTTGAACAATTGAAGGCATGATTACTTCAACCTATTCACAAACATTTTTCCAACATCTGTCATTCAGACTTCCCTTGAAACCACATTGTATTCTATCTTGGTATCGTAGGTACCAATGCAAGATGCAAAACCTGGCGTGGTGGTCGAAGAAGTCTATGTCCCAGCAGTGGGTGGGACATTGGAAGCCTCTATTCCTTGTTCCACATTCTTAGAGGTTATTGTTATTGATTTCCTCCTAGATATTTTGCTCGATCTAGGACTAGTTGAGGAATCAATTGATTCCCTTTGACACTGTTGATTTGGTTGTAATGTTTCAGGGGCTTTACCAGATCATTTTTCTATGTATCTGGCAAGCATTGTCAAGTCCACACCATCCAATTTGTTCACTACCTCTACCCCCAATATGGAAGCCAATGCCTCTTTATCTTTGTTAGTGTCATGTCCCTATATATATATAATAAATTTCTTCTTTTAAATTTACAAATAAAAAACTAAAAACTAAAATCAAAGAAACAATGGAAACATTTACAAATCTATAAATTGACAATGAATTATCTCATTGTGGCCAAAGTCTGCTCCATTTGCTCTCTTCCTTCTATTGCTTGACATTTTGAGGCAACCTAGGGCAAATTATTTTTGTTCAGTCTGTGGAGGCAAATGAAGTACACACTGCCAGGTATGAAAGTTTTAGTCCAATTTTTCTGTATTCCTCAAGGTTTTTGACCTTTACTTTGTAGAGCAAATCATGAAGTTGTTTTCCTATGAATCAATTACTGCCTTGGGAGGGAATTTATAGTTCCAGGCCTAATTTTAGTTTGCTCACCTTGTCTCAAAAGCCCTATGTCCTCGTATTGTCTTGACCAACCTCTGTTTTAGTTTGCTCACCCCCATCTCAAAAGCCCTAATTTTAGTTTGCTGACACTCGACTTGTCTTAAAGCACTCGACTACTTTTTTAGGACGGAAGCGAGGAAGTTCTCTTCAAAGAAAGGTATTGATGGGAATGATAAGCGAACCTAGGTTTGAAAAATGCATTCAATGTAGAGGAAATAATGTAATGTCTACATTTTTACTCTCCTCCTTTGCAACCACATAAGACTTGAATGATTTGCCTGTAAACAAAACAATATTCACAACCCTTTCTTCACAATCCTCTCCATTTAATTGAAACAAAAATATTTTTAGGAACAAAATTTTTTTATTGTAACCTTACCTATGGTGTTGCAAACTAAATCAAATTTCTCATCTACTTGCTTGTTTTTCCCTTTTCTCCCCTCTCTTTGCATGGCATTTATCTATTATTTTCTCCTCTAATTCACGTGGCATTTTTCTCCTGTAATTATCAAATTTCTCATATAATTCAAGTAGGAAGTTTTTATTTTTTTGTTTTTGATTTACTACTCAGTGCTATACTCGGCGTAGTTAACACTGACTTTAGCACCTACTTTTAGGCCTAAATGTAATCATTTTGGGTCGTCAAAGGTGGCGCAAAGTGTGCCTAATTTAGCACCAATTAGTGCATTTTGGTTATGTCCTTGTGACATTATTCTCTAGATATATATCTCCTCCTTATAGTGACAAGGTTTCAAGAACATGACAATTTAGGTAAGGTATCAACTTGTCTCTTTAACCTCTGGATTGTCATTTTTCAAGAATTGATCTCATTGAAATGCAAAGACAACATGTTGATTGATGACTAACTACATTGTTACTATGATAGTGACTTAACCTGGTCACAAGATTAATGAGACAATTTTATAGTAATAACTCTATGGATGCATACCTAGCTATCCTAGGTGTACTATGACAATAATTTAATGTTTCTAGTGTTGCTTTTAAACATCCTATGGTTGTTACCTATGCCTCATGGTATGACAACCTCTAGAATGTTAATTATGATATTCATATGATGGTGAATATTGGAGCAACAGTTTGGATGACCTAATAACATTTGTGATAGTCCTTTGGGGTTGTGATAGACCTTTTGGGTTGTAACAATACTTAGGACAATTTTCCATTAGCTATAACAAGGCATAATGATGGTCCTTGATATCATCCCCCTATAATGATAGTAACCCACCATATACCAACAATTATATAAGTTGTAACAATCCTAATGGTTGAAAGATGATCTTTGATACCCCTACTAATAGTCAAGGCAAAATTGTAAGGTGATTGCCATAATAGCATTTTTTAATAATAAATGATTACCTAACTTATAATGTTAGAAATGCCTTTGCTTATTTTTGTTAGTCACTGATGTAGAGACACTAGGATAGGTTGAGGATTCCTTCTTTTGACAAGGTTGTCTTCTCACTCTCAAAAACCAAATTCAAGGATCATCATGCAAAAGTGGGAACAACAGTTAGTTTTCTTGAAATCATCATGGTGAGGCTTGTTTGGCATTCCATATGACACATTCAAACCATTGGCTAAGGCTAGACAGACTTTGAATTGGGACTTCTTTCTTTAGGCCACTAAACTCCTTGTAGCCCTTGAAACATGAACAATCAGCAATAATTTTTGATACAGGTCTGCAAACTTAAATCTCAGACAATCCTAAGATAACCATTTAGATTCCCTACAACATATCCCAAATTGCATATGGGTTATTTTGGATAATATAGTCTAACCTATAGCCCCTCCTAGTGGCCTAGAGCCCTAATTAGCCCTATTTTGTGAAGCAACCACCCTCCATTTTGATTACAGTACTCAACCAATCATTTGGACATCTTAGGGGTATGATAAAACCAAGGATTCTTTAGGTTTTGGGTCTCCAAAATGGATTGCAACTGATTGGTCTTATGTTGTTCCCTTTCTAGGCTTCTATGCAACACCTAACACATGAGGATGTTAGGTTTCTTCAATAGAACTTCCTTCTTCTTAGATCCCCTATCAAAATATTATCATGACACTTGAAAAAAGACCTAAAACAATCCATTCCACTGATTAGGACTGAGTCAAACTAGTGGAATGGAGAGAAAAGGCATAACTTTTATCAAAAACCCTAATGTAGGGTTTAGTAACCAAATTTCAGAAAAGAGCAGAGAATTCAAATAAAAAGATGTTTCAAGACCTCCAATAACTTGCAACAAGAACTTAACTCATACCTCTAACTTTCCACAACCATTGGCCTTATGATGTTTTTGTACAGAGAAGTACCACGAGCAGGAATAGCGATAAACATAGAAATTTGACAGAAAATTGAGATTTCTCCACTTATTTCTCCTTCCAACTTACTGTCTTCTCTCTTCTACATTGCAATGATCCTATTCAAGGCTTTTTAAGCCTGCATACATCTTGATAGACCTCTTGGAAGATAGTTTTGGTCGATGGGAAGGTTTATAACTACTCTTCAACCATCATTGCCCTATTGTGTTAGCATTTGACACTTAATGACATGGATTTGTATTGTGTTTACAAGTATATTGTCCATGTTTGGGATGCTTAGTCTATTTTTCCAAGAGTGACAAGCCTTTGACAAGGCATTCAACCCATGACTACCTCCTACATGCCTTAGAAAGGCTTACAAACATGACTGCCTCAACCATGACAGTAACATGATGAATTTTGGACATAGTCCTTATTACAAACAAGGGAATGGTCTTCCAAGACCTTATTGAATCAACAAGACAACATGAAGACAAGACATAAATCCATATGGTCTCCTTGGTGCTCCTGCACCAATCATAGTCCTATATCATATGGTGGTTGCCCTTTATTCCCATATCAATCCATTGCCTTGCTAATAAAGATTCTAAATCATTGTTAGTACAACATTAGGTGGTATTTGGATGATAGCAATGATATGACAACCTTTGAATCCTCATGATCCCACTATAATAGTAGATCAACACTATGATGGTCAAATATGAATTAAATGTCAAATATGAAATAGATGTCTTTTTGATGTGATTTTGTAGTCATCTTGTAATCACAAGATTTGAGCTCTAGTTGTCAAGATTCCACGTGTAAACTTTTTTTGAAGAGAAAAATGTTGCAATGTCCTATTTTGTTTTTCATAGTGCGTCTTAATGAAAAGCGAGTGTATTAACAAGATAAATTCAAGAATATTCTCTTGGTGCACAACTGTTATGTGACTATTGTCATTGTTATGTATTACAGGATCCAGAGGAGGCCATGGAGAGAGGATGTGGATGGTGTAGAACTACTAAATTGCAAAAAGGAAAGTGGGTGGAAATAGATATGACAATGGAATCTGCAGATATAAAAGAGGTAAGAAGAGAAAGCAACCTCAACCAAAGGAGGAAGGTGTTTATGAATTCAAAAATGCTACAACATAGAGGAGATAAAGTCATTTTTTACTGTTGTGTACTAAACATTATTTACTATGTTGTGTATTATAGGGGCCATACGAGGCCATGGCAACAGATCATGTCATATCAAATGAGGACACAACGGATGAAGTGGGACATCAGGTACTCAAATCCAATTTCCTTAGGAAAAAATGATCAGATAGAATTTTGTGATACATCCATCTTTTTTCACAGTATTATTGAAATTTAGAATGTATTATCCAATCTTGATGGAGATTGGAGCAAATGCAAAGCCTGAGCGTTCAACTAGAAAATGAAAAAGATATGTACATGGACATGGACCTAAAACTGTTAAATCATGGAGACAACAGTGGGTGGAAGAGAATATGACAATGGATCCTGCAGACACACCAAATGATTGCACTGAACAAGAGGTTGGTTAGGACTATATTACATGGGATGCATACTTTGAGAAACTTGTTGTTTGTGGATGTTCTATATGTCATGGAAAGAAACAATTCAAACGAGTGATTGTATAAAGACATTACATATATGATGAGTTTCCAGTCAGTAGTATGCCTCCTACAATCGATTCAAATCCAATAGAAACTGTGGTAAGAAATTTTCCAAATTGATATAAATAACATGCATACTTCATTTAAACATTGTTTTATATTATTTAAATGACTAATTTTTTTTCTTAATGGATACTTGTAGGATAAAGTTCTTGGTTTAAAGTTTCCTAGTTCACCGACTTCCAACCTAGAGGGCAATGATCATTTATTAGATGATACATCTAACAAAAATATGTGCCAATATACCAAATCGGAAGATGAGGAATTGATGAAAACAAGCAACAGAACAAGAACCAGTTTAAAGATGCATAATTTGCTTAAAGACAAGGAGAAGGTGGAATACATACCCTATGAGAATGAATGTTCTTGAGATGATGACTTGCCCCTGAGTTTGAGATCAATTTACAAAGAGACATTTGATCGTCGACTATATTGTGCTTGGCCTAGTGATCAACAACTACCTAGAGTGTACGAGGTGTTTCAATTTTGGGGATACAGCTACATGATATGACCCTCCAATATTCATGGAGTGAATCTAGGCCTCTTTATTATCCAGATATGACCCTCCAATATTCATGGAGTGAATCTAGGCCTCTTTATTATCCAAAATGTACATGTGGGATCTAAACATAGAAACAATTTAGAACAAACCACTAGGAGACTAATGCCATATTATGGTCCATCATATTATAGTGGTGAATGGAGAAGGCTAGCAGAATATAAGCCTAGCATGTCAGCATATGGTCTAAATTTGAATATGTATACACATCGTCTCCAATTGGAAAGTGGAAAAGAAATGAATAGAGGTCATCTTATGTATATAGATGGACGTGCATACACACAAAAATATTGTAGGATTTATAAATAGTAGTAAGGGAAGGGACCCTACTGTAAGACCAAATTGTCAATTTGTTGAGGTTATAAATGATAAAGATGGAGATATGGAAAGAGAGGTTGATAGATTGATAATGGTTGAGGCTATTATGGACCTTACCATTGGGGATGAGTTATTGATTGACTACCCCTTCTTAAAATGCACTCCTGCGTGAAAGAAGAGGGAAGAACAAGGTCTCCCTAAGGATGTTCTTAAGGGCAGAAAACCAAAGAATAATAAATGAGTGTGGACTAATGTTTTATAAACTATGTTGTCAAAATTGTTTTTTATTTAAATTATTATATAAAAAAGGTAGTCTATAAAACAATGTTCCATTATTCAATTGATGTATATATGTTCATACAATTTTTATTTTTATTTTTTAAGCCATATTTGATTATATTTTTTTGAAATTGATACATTTATGATTTATCCAATTGTTACCAAACATTAAATAATGCTTGCATTTGTTGATAGGTAGAAAATGATGAAACGCATACTAATACCCAAGATCCAACTGGGTTATTAAGATTTGGACGGATGATCCAAACCATCCTTTAAACAATACCAGGGCGAAAAGAGCATTATTGAAGAGAATGCTACCAACTAAGAAATTTGAAGAGCTGATGAGATCTGCATACACTGATGACATGCCACCTATCCTTAATGATGACGATCATGATAGTGAAAATGTAGTGTATGAAGAAGGATTGAATGAAATTCTTACAGATTTCTTTGGGAATGAAAACAATGATGACAATAATGATCATATGGTTAACAGTAACGATGATAGCAGGGGTAATTACTACCAACGTAATGTTGATGATAACAACCTGAAAGACTCCATCAAGCAAGCAGCAAAGACACCCGTGTTCAAATTGGGTGCAAGTAGAACCTCAAAACTGGCATGCACATTAATATTATTAGAAATCAAGTCACTATTTGGTTGGTCAGACAAAGGATTCAGTACCCTACTGAAGTGAGTTGAAATCTATTTCTTACTTTGCAACTGTCAATTGGTGTACATAATTTGTAAACATTCATCAACTTCATTTATATTTATTTAAGGGGTTTTAAAACCATATATTGTATATAAACAGTCCTAGTATAGATTGACATATCAAACATGTTCATCATAAGTCAAACATTCAATTGATTTAATCTCTGGCAATCTTACAGGGCACTAAAAACTAAAATATTTCCTGAAGAGAATGTGTTGCCATCAACTTGCAGAGAGGCGTGTCTGTTGTTGGTTGAGTTGGGGATTGAATATAACAAAATTCATTCATATAAAAATGATTGCATTTTATACAGAGATGAATATCAAAACAAGATAGAATGCCTTGTATGCAAAGAGAATGGATATCATACATATGTACAAGGTCCTACAGTTCCAAAGAAGGTTTTACGTCACATGCCAATTATACCTAGACTTCAACGAATGTTTCGTTGCAAGTCACTTGCGCAATTGATGGATTGGCATGCTAAGAACAAGAGTAAAGATGGATTCATGCAAATTCTAGCTGACTCCAAAGCAATGAAACACATAGAGGAAAAATGGCCAAGAAAATTCAAAGATGAACCCCGTAGTATCAGGTTTGGTCTTGCAAATGATGGAGTGTGCCCATTCTCTTTCCTGAGCTCAAATTATAGTGTTTGGCCAGCTGGATTGATAGTATATAATATTCCCCCATGGATGAGTGTTAGAAAGGAGCACCTTATGCTAACTCTCATTGTTCCAAGAAAACATCAAGTTAAAAACATGGATGTTTATCTTGCGCCTTTTATTGATGAGATGCAATTGCTATATAAAGGCATAAGAATGTATGACATATCACGTCCCCCATCAAATAGGTCCTTCATGTTGTATGATGTGCTATGTTGGACTATTCATGATTTCCCAAGACTTGGTGTTTGTTCTGGTAAGATAAAATATTTACGTATTTACACTCATAATTTATTTTCATCCCAACTTTCATACTTAGTTTTATACTATTTTTTTTATGTTATTAACATTACTTATTGAATTGTAGCACTTCAAACAAAGGGGATATTTGCATGTCCAAGAAGTGCAGAACAATTTCAAGAGCAGTATTCTAAAGATCTACATAAATTTATTTTAGCAAACAATAGGGTTTTTCTACCACTAGATCATAAGTTTAGAAATCGCCTGAAGAATCAATTTGATGGAAAAGTTGAAAATAGAGGCCCTCCCATGATTATGGGTCTAGGTGATTGGATTAAGAAGTATGAAGATGATGAATTAAAAGGTTGGGAGGATTTTTTTGATTGGGGTGATTTAATTGAAGAACCATAACAAGTTGTAGTTAATATGCCAGAAGGAATGAAAAGGAAATCCATATTTTATGAGCTCCCTTACTGAAAGGATCTATTAATATCTCACATAGTAGATCCTATGCACATCTTCAAAAATGTCCCAGATTCTATATTTCAACATATATCAGGCAAAGAGAAGGACACCTTGTCTTCAAGGAGAGATATTACTCTTTCGCGTACCAAAATTGATAGAAAACATTTGTGGCCAAACAGGGAAAATGAAACATATGCAGAAGCTCCATGGATTTTTGAAAAAAAAAGAGCTAGACCAACTAAAAAATGTCACCCATTCAATAAGGACACCTACTGGCTATGGGTCATCATTGGCTAAAGCTTTTACAGTTGATGGACATATCACAGGATTTAAAACATATGATTTTCATAATTTTATGAAGGTATTATATATCATCATTTAACATTTACCGGTAACATTGATTAAGTACTAAATATATTTTGATATTTTATTGTGTGACAAAAAATTAC
The DNA here is from genome assembly GCA_027924645.1 of Cunninghamia lanceolata. Taxonomy (NCBI): domain Eukaryota; kingdom Viridiplantae; phylum Streptophyta; class Pinopsida; order Cupressales; family Cupressaceae; genus Cunninghamia; species Cunninghamia lanceolata. The sequence goes on along the minus strand of BSBN01000194.1, from coordinate 13,780,791 downwards.
TAATGACCTTTTCATAAATGTGTTTGATAGCATATCATGCCATTGGCAATTAGGGGGGATTCCTATCTTACAGTTGACTTAAGGAATGCCATAAGTCAATTGTCAGCATTTACAAGGTATGTGGTTATATGAAATGTTCATGTGTGAGAGACAGAGATATTATATTGCATTTTAATTTTTGACTAAAGGTTCATACTAATTTATTATTCTTATATTAGGTGGGTAACCTCCAAGGAGATCCATGAATGTGAAGTGCCAAAATGGAAGAAGGAAATTGCATAAATTGTATGTGTATTTGAGAAGGAGCTCCCTACAAGTTTCATGGACCTACAAGTCCATTTACTTATAGACCTAGTCGATGACATTTAATTGGCAGGTATCATATCAACGAGGTGGATGTTTTTCTTTGAAAGGTATATGAAAACTCTAAAAAGATATGTCTGCCAAAAGGCACATCCAAAGGGTTGCATGGTTGAAGGGTATGTATTGAATGAAGCATTTTTCTTCTTGTGTGAATTCCTTGGTAAGGATTTTGAAGATGGGCCATGCTTCTAGGATGAAGAACGAGCATCCGATATTATTGATAGAGAAAAACCACAATCTAATGGTGTTCAAGTAGAAATTAGTAAGTAAATTCATGATCAGTGTGGTTGTTTTTCTTGCAATCATTATTTTACTCTGTAATTTATTTGTCAAATTAATAGCATGACATTTGGAGTTTGAAATAAACATGTTGACATGTAATAGGTGTAAACGAAAGTGCTATACTCAACAAGTTCATTCTATACCACATGGCCTTTATGAATAGATGGATTGATTTGTATGATAAAAAAAGAGAAGTGTTACAAGCAAGGAGACAATTTAAGAGATCAAACCCAAGGAATAGTCCACTTCCCACTAATCTGCTTGGGGAATGGGGTAAAGATTGTACACTAGAATGGGTTACTGAACAAATTCAAAATCAAATAGAAGATGCAGGTATAGATTCAAACATAACAGGAGATGAAATCAACATGTCTAGAGGATGTGAAAGAAAGGTACAGTTGGAATTTTACAAAATGTTGTTTCTTTATAATTTTGACACTATTAACTATTTTAACATTTGTTTTCACTAAAATAAATGGTCTTTCACAGGCAAGGAAATATCTAGCAATATGGGCATATGGTCGACATTATCGTGTAGAAAGTGTAGATGTAAAGAGACGATCCTTCGATTGTGGCATCATGGTTGACTTCAAGCAATCCAATTGATCAAGCTCAAAAGATAAGATTATAATTGAAGGAAATCTACAATATGTTGGGAAAATACAAGAAATTATTGAGTTGGATTACCACTCTTTTAAATGTTGCATTTTAAAGTGTAGATGGTATGAAGCATTTGAGAGGACAGGAAGACATGATACCCATAGTGGATTGTTTTCTATAGATTCCTCATGTTTCCTACCAGAGGATAAGGAGCCTTATGTTCTACCAATTCATTGTGAGTAGGTATTTCTTTAACTCAAACAAGAAGCGGTAGTGATCATTAATCTATTAATTCATAGTTTATTGCAAATATATGTGTGTGTGTGTGTGTGTGTGTGTTTATTAATCACTAAAATTGTTATACCATACGTCTAATATATGTATGTCGTTCATGTGCAGGTATTTTTCTATGAAGATATTTTGGACCTGAAATGGATATTTGTCATATATTATGATCCAAGATTAAGGCATGTATTTGACAATGCATTAGTGGATACTGAACAAAACAATGATGGCCAACAAAATGAGAGAGAGGGATTAGAGAACATTGAAGAAATTGACATCCATGATGATGTTGAAGATGGTTATGTTCAGGCACAAGAAGACAACAATCTAGAGTTAGATGATGTTATGGAAGACAACAATATGGATGGTATACAAAATCATGATCCAAATACATCTGGTAATAATATAGATGGTCTACAGTCAAATTTCAATGATGATGAAGATGATGCAGGTCAAGATGAGGATGACAATAATATTAACTACTTGAAAGAACATATGAACATTGACAATGATACACTGGATGACATTGTAGCAAACAATAATGTTAATGACCAAGACTTCTAAATTTTTAGAATTATTGGCAATCCATGTTTAAAAAAGATGATTATTATGACCTAAACTTTGAAATGCTTCAGTAATATTATTTGTGTCAATACAAATTACCTATTGCAATATCCTTAAATTGTTTAATCTTTGGTATGAATTGTTGGCAGAAAAAAATAGGATTACTTGGATACAATTTCCTTTTCATTGCTTTATATTTTGCTTGAATGTCAAGGTCTCAAGCTAATCCACATTTTGCACTAAGAAGTAGATTTTTATGTAACCTTCACGATGGCAAATGGGTGTGAAGTAGATATAATATTGTGAGTTGTTCTTAATGTGATATTTGCAATTTGAAAATGTGAATGAGGTTTTGAAATGAGTATGACTAGTGCTTTATATATTGGGCAAGAGGAGTCAAAAGTTAATGGTGTATAGGTTTTTAGATTGGCTTGAACTCAAATTGTTGGGCACTTATGTAAATCTATACCTTATACAAATTAGGTAGGGATGTTGGACTAAAGAGTTATTCTTATGAAATCCCAATGATATTATCCTAAATTATTATGATCAGAAGAAAGGATTTAGTTCAGATGGGAAGGAAACCAACTAAAATAGACTTGTTCAAAGGATTTTTAATTCTTTAGGCAGAAACCAATGTACACAGACCAATTTAGCAGGAATTAAATCAACTTCTTTCTGAAACCAATCAACTGAGTCACACAGTAATAGCAATTGTTGATGTCAAGATAGGTGTCAATTCAATCTAAAGGGGTCTTATTTCACAAAAATGGGCTCAACTATGCACTTCTACAAACTTCACTAGCCATCCTCTAAAGGCAATTTCCTATCACAAGGACACAAACTAAGGGTTTCCAACTTCTCAAAGCCTAACACTACCTCTAATGACTCTCTCTCACCTCAGGGTCTCTAAACAAACTAGACTAAACCCTCACTTAAGTCTTCACTCTTCAAACTTAGCACTTTACTTCCATGCTGCCATAGGCCAATTAGGCCTCAAAATAGGACTACCACTCATTATTTCTTCACCTGAGATTTGAAACCCAAAACCATTGACACTTTTACATTCCCATTAATGAGTTCTAAAACATATCTCAAAATCTTATTAGGTCACTATTGATGTGTTTTTTATGCACATGCAACTTAGAATAAATTACTAAGGTAATCTATCCTCTCTTGAACAAAGATACCCAAAAGCTAAACAATGTGATCCAGTGGGTTATCTTCAAGGTTCCAGTATGTTGGTTCTCAACTTGCTCATAGGATAGCCTCAGTTAATTTGATTTGATTTTGTTGTTTCCCCAAAGGGACTTACGTAGACTCCTTCTTGCTTCACTCAGTTTATTTCTCCTTTCAGTGTGGATGAAGTATGCACGATGTAAAAAAAAAGGAAAAGGATAAGGGTTCAGAGAAACTAATCTAAGGTCAATGAAGTAAAAATGATGCATGAATAGACAAACTCCTCAATAAACCTAACTCCACTTCACCAAGAATGCCTACAACTACATGGAGTAGATGCAATCTCCTAAGGTTAGAGAATGGTTTTCAAATCATGAAAGCTCAGATAAGCACCCATTGGATGATGCAGCTCAATCAAGCATCCACAATCAAACTTAAGAAAATTATGATGAAGCTCAAACTAGCTTTACACAACACTCCAACGATGGATGTCAAAAGCGTGAGCTAGGAGTTGATCAAATATTCAATACATACATGCATCACATCAATGAGCTACTATTACTCTACTTCTAATCTACTTAGAAACATCTCTTCATTTCATCAAGATACAAGAAACCATGTTATTCCACAAGACAACACTTAGCACCAAGTTCCAATGCTCCAATATCATTGCATTAATCTTGAGAAATATTTACAACAACTTCAAGTACTCTCTAAGGATTTCGATAGTCTCTTCCTACTCTACTCTACTGCCTACTCTTTCCTACGAACTAACTACTAACTCTTACAAATGAGGCAACAAGGCCTTTATATAGTTTTCCAAAATACAATAGACAACCAAGATGGATCCATGAATGAATAGCCCAGATCTATACAACAAGGCAATTATGCCTATTTGTAGCATTTTGTACATAGAAAAGAAGAGGGAAGCAAGGAACGCTTCCCAAGGTGATGAGGATGATGAGTTGGAAGACCCCTCCCTCGGAGCGCCCTTATCCTCTTGTTTGTGCATGCAAGTACAGTGTACTTAGACAAGGATGATGTGGGAACATATGATTGGTGAGGATAATGTTCATGCCATGTAGGTGCCACCTCAGCAACTCTTTATGGATTCCAACAGTTTATTCAATTTTCTTTTGGGCATATTCCCAAATTGCATCATCTGTGTGATGTCTTCAAATGTGATTGCTTTGATGAAATTGAACATTTGAGAATGTATCCTTGTTGATTTTGCCTTGTGTCTTTTGTAAGTCGGATGTGTATGCTACATGTTTCTCATTTGCCTAACTTTGTGATACTTCTTCTCTTTGGTAGGATATATGCTGATCTTCTTTGGATGTTTCTTCATGGAAAGTAGTGTAGATGATGATTCCTTCATAACATGGAGTAGGAGACTTCTCAGAGACTTGAATATGGAAGAACTTAAAGTTAGATGGGTGAATGTCTTCTATGATGCAGATAATGAAGTGTATTGGCACGATGAACTTGAAGTGATCTCCCTTGGAGTGGTAACAAGATGTCTCCTCTGCAGTGACTACCTCTTGACTTTATTCCTTGCTTGAAGGTGGTTCCAAGTGCCTTGCTCCTTGGATGATTGCTTGACTCCATCGATGCTCCTGCAACATAGAGAAAGTAACATATTAAACTATTGATAATATTCAAATTTCTAACACATAGGAATCATTCTTGAGCACTTATTAGCCATTTCCCAGTCTACGCACACATCTTGGTGTGTGGAGATGCAAAATTGTGCCTTCATGAAACTAGCCTTATATTGTCATTTCTATGATCTCCAACAATTGTACATGTCTTAGAATGTTTATCTCTCAACCGCTCACTCCCTAATGTCAATTCATGTGATTTTCCTTGAGGCACAAATCTAGGTCTCTACAAAGGCTAAAGTGTGCCTAACCACTTAGTATAAACATATGATCTCAAACTCATACTGATGCTTAAGGATGCTCATTTTGACCAAGTAAAGACCCTTCAATGTTGATTCATACCCTTTACAACTTGAGGTACAAATTTAGGGTTGGAGAAGTGAGAAAGTGCGCCTCATCTTGGAGACGGTAACTTGTTCAAACTATGGTTTCAACTCAGTGCATAGGTGTCTAGAGGACTTACTACTTCAAGGTGACATCAAATTTTAAGGTTTCAAGTCCCCTGTTGCCTAGGCACACTTTGATGATTCTCCAAGTGATGAAATGTGCCTTGATGCAAATAGGTGTTCTCTTCAACTTTCATCAATCCAAATAGTTCATAAGCTCAACGAGAAGTCCTAATTACTCAAAACTCATGAAATTAGGCATATTTTGACTTAGGTGCACTTTTAGGGTTGTGGAGATAGGAAAATGCACCTAGACTTACTTGGGCTTGTTTTGGACATTCAGTGGTTTCAAATACTTGTTAAATCCTTTAAGAGACTACTTAACCCCTGGGCGCCAACACTTATGATCTCAAACTAAATGTTCTTTTAGGTGCCAAAATTGGTTTGTTTAGGTGAGAATATGCACCTAGCCTTAAGATGAGCATTATGTGGACTTAAACCAATCATGGCACTCAAAGAAGGTGATACCTCCCAAGGTGCAATCTATCATAGATTTAGACATTCAATTCATACATACTCACGCCAAGGAGCAAAAATGATCTTCTATAAGTGACAAAGTGCGCCTAACCTTCATGAAGCAAACTTAACTAAGTTTTGAACCCTAAGTAGTTCTCCAAGCACCAATTTGTCAGTTGTTAATGATGATTTCATAAGCTCCTACCTTAGGCGCACATTTGAGGCTCTACAGATGCAAATTGGCACCTAACATACTTGGGTGGGTGAGTGTTGGACTTAAGCAATTGTAGGTGTGTTGGGAGGCTCAATCCTTTCAAGGTGCCCCATGTCTTCTATAACTCACAACATCTTTTCTCAAGGCACTAGTTGATGGCTTTGGAGGTGAAGAATTGTGCCTCAACTATCTAAGCATAATCCTTGAAAATTTCCAAGTTAGGACACTTATAATCACCATTTGGGCACAAATTATTGTTGACAATGATGATTTTGCAAGCTTCTATCTTAGGTGCACCTTAGGAGTTGTTCAGAGGCCTAACTACGCCTTCATTTCTTGTGGCATTTTCCAAAATCTTCCAAGTCTTGATACACTACATGTTGATCCCTAGGCGCAAATTGATGACATCTAGATGATGCCTTTCTCCCATCTAGCCTAGGTGCACATTTGGGTCCCTTCAAGAGTGAATTTGCGCCTTGGGTTCTTGGACCATTTGTTTTACAAATTTTTCAATGTTTAAGTCATTTTGAGGGTCAAAACATCCATTCCTATCAAGGTACTAAGGTTTCATGTTGAATTGAGCTTGTCACATGATGAAGCCGCACTTTACGCATTACCAGACTCTTGAATTGCACCTTGGTTTGAGCTTGTCATTCGTCATGATTTTGAAGGTGGAGATCCCTAGGTGGAAGTATATTTGAAAAATATATTTAAGATATTGAATTTCCTATACTTTAAATATTTTTGAAATATACTTCCATGATGTTTGAGATAGGTCCCAAATCCATAGGATTTAACATGTAGATTCTAGATTTTTTGAGGATCCACCAGATTTCAGACTTAGTCAATTTTTAGGATCTTAGAACATCAAACTTCAGGATATCAGACTTAGTCAATTTTAGTGTCTCAGGGATTGATTTTAGTGTTCTCAATTACACCTTGTTTGACATATGACCTCCCTAATTTCTCATTTGCAAGGAGATTAACTCACTTGACTCATTCCAAGTGAGGCTCACTTTCCAGTTTGTAGAGGAGATTTGATCTAATGACACTTCCTAAAGGACCCGACAAGCTCAAAATTGCAAAAAAAAAAGGGGGTCCCCATTTGCAATGGGGCAATGTGTGATTAGGTCACAATAGTCACTTTGGACCAACAACCCAAAAATAGTGTTCCTACATTGCTCCAAGAGCCCCAATTAGGTCATTTTTTCAAAGCAACCCCTCTCCAAACACCTCTAACCTCAAATTTCACTTTACAGAGCTTAAACAGGCTACACAAGGCCCAAATCAACAAATTTTATCAGGAGATAAACTTACTAAGTCCTCAAACCATGAACCCTCATTTTGATGAGCTACATGGGAGGGTTTATTGAAAGTCTATGTTCACAAGACAATATCACCTTATTAAGGCCTCAAACACCTTTTATTATGTCTACATATGCTAAAAGAATCATTATCCAACCTTTTTCATGCCATTGCATGCAATTTTTAACTTGAAACCACCATTTTGTTTGCAAAACCTAAGAAACAGGGTTATACACAGTTTTTGGGAAAAATCTTGTAACTTTCTTGAACATTGATGGAATCAGCTCAAACCAAATGCAAATCAAAGTTAATTCATACCACTACCCATTTCCAAGAATTTCAAGGCATAAAAGAATAGTACGGAGCCGTACTCTGCATTGGAACAACAAATTACAGTCTTTTATGAAAAAATAGAGTTTATTCATTATTTTTCAGGGTACAAGCTCCTTCTCTATCTACATTAGAACTTCACCTCTCTTATTCAAGATTCTTCAACACATATTTGAGCTCCTCACCTTAGAAGACAAATGACTCAACAAACAAAACTAACCTTTGGACTCCTATGACTATTCATCTTCCCATGTCTTGCATTTTGTCATTTTACATCAATATTGTAACATTTACAAAAATATACCCCTAATGACTTAAAAGACCAAACTACATTATGAATGGTCTCTCATGACCTTATTGAATGATCAAAGACTTGACACATCAAAACAAAAGACCTTATTTACATGATTGGATTGACATGGTGCTCCTGCACCAATTATGCACTAATAAATTGAAAACACCCTTGATGTATCAATTTAAACAAATTCAAGAGACCATTCTGAAGACAACAATGTAATTTGAAAGCATAAAATTCCACACAACAATTGAACACAATATTTAACTCACCAAATAACTTCCAGTCCTTTGCATTAATTTATAAGTTCAAAGCACGTGGAAATGTAAAATAACATAAATAGTCCAGGATTTGCTTTCATATATAAGAGTTTTCTAATTCATTTGATGATTTGAAAAAGGCCTTGGTATCCCTTATTTATGGAATGTGAAATAAGCTTCAGGCTGAAAGGACAAATCTTTCATAAGTATATTCCTAACTAATGTGATAATTAAGAAAATAAGAAAGTAGTTTGCAGATACACAAGGCGATCAACACTGTGCTCAGTTATTCATCGGAGGTAGACTCGTGACCATAGGTCTGGCAAAGTCATCCTCTTCATGATTAGTTTTGACATGTCCATAATTTCTCTGTACCCATGTATTTCTACTATGCCCTGGATATAAAAGTGTTCACTCTGGAAAGATGATCAATATATTCTTGGTTGACACATGTATCAGAGGCAATTATATCACTCATGGAAAATTCTAGGGTGAACAGCTTCTCGAGGCACTGGTAGGTATTGTCTATCACTTTCTCTTCATCATTTACCTTATCTTGGAGCAGTGGTAGCATCTGGCTCATTTCATTCACCCAATCATCCTTATCTCAGAGGTCATTCCCAAAGAAGAAGTTTGGAAATGTCAGCTCATGGTGTTGATCAAAATCATTTAAATCATCTGTCAAAAATTTGTTATATTTCTCATCTTCAGCAATCAAATTATTATGGCTGAAAAAGTGTTGTATAGAAGAAGTGTTATCTTCAGAGAGATAACACCTTCTCCTATTGTCCTACATCTAGAAGAAAAAGAAAAGAAAGAGGATGTGGTTCAGTTTCCTTCTATGCCTGAGAAGACTAAACCGAAAGACCCTGTTGGACCTGATGATGAGGAGAGCTCTAGCAACTCTGAAAGTTCAAAAGAAGTAGAATATCCACCTCAATTTTTGAGGAGGTCCACACAAAACAAGAAGCAACTAGAGAGGTTTGGTTATACATTGCTTGATTCTAGTTGTGCTTTTGCTTTGCTTACTAATACTAATGAGCCTAGAACTGTGACAGAGGATATGGGCATGAAAGATGCAGGTTCCTAGAAGGAGGCCATGGAAGATGAGATGGCTTCTTTGGAAAAGAATAAAACTTGGGACTTGGTGCCTTTTTCTAATGGACAGAAACTCGAATGCAAATGGGTGTTTAAGAAGAAATTTGGTGCAAATGGCAGTGTTGAGAAGTATAAGGCCAGATTGCTTGTGAAGGGGTATTCACAAGTGGAGGGAATTAATTATGGTGAAATTTTCTCTCCCATTGCAAAGTTGACATCTATTCGGTTCTTGTTATCTCTTGCAGTAGCTTATGATTTAGAAGTGGAACAAATGGATGTGAAGACAACTTTCTTTCATGGTGACTTGGAGGAAGAAATCTACATGTCACAGCCAGAGCACTACATAGTGAAAGGTAAAGAAAATTTGGTTTGCAAGTTAAAGAAGTCTTTGTATGGATTGAAACAATCTCCTAGGATGTGGTACTTGAAGTTTGATGCCTTTGTGTTGTTTATTAGATTTCTGAGATTGAAATCAGATCATTGTGTGTATTACAAATTTGACAATGATCATATTCTCATTATTGCATTATATGTTGATGATATGTTACTGATTGGGAATGGTAAGAATATGATTTCTGATTTGAAGTCTCAGTTGTCAGCACAGTTTGAAATGAAAAACTTAGGGGCAGCCAGGTACATTCTAGGGATGGAGATCCAAAGAGACAGAGCAAACAGAAAACTTTGGTTAGGCTAGAGTAAGTATGTTAACATTGTGTTGGAGAGATTTAGTATGGTGGATTGCAGACCGTTGACTATTCCTGTTATGATAGGGAGAAAGTTATCTGTGAATGATTTTCCAAAGTCTCCTTCTGAGACGAAGGATATGAGCAGAGTACCTTATGCTAGTACAGTTGGCAGCTTGATGTATGCTATGGTCTGTACAAGACTAGACATTGCCCAAGTAGTGGGAGTCCTTAGCCAGTTTATGGCTAATCTTGTATGGGTACATTGGGATGTAGTGAAGAGAGTGTTCAGATATTTGAGGGATACTTCTAAGTTTTCCTTATGTTATCATGGTTATCCTATTGGACCTCAGCATTCTATGAGTATTCATGGATTTTTGGATTCTGATTGGGCAGGTGACATTGACAGCAGGAGATCCACGAGTGCTTATGTGTTTACCATGTTTAGTGGTGCTATTAGTTGGATGAGTAAGTGACAACTTGTGGTTGCTTTGTCCATGATAGAAGCAGAGTATATAGTAGCAACTCATGCTTGTAAAGAAGTCATTTAGCTTAAGAGGTTGTGTTTAGATGTTGTTTTTGATGCAAGACAAATTACTATATGTTGTGACAATCAGAGTGCGATTTGCTTAGCAAAGAATCCTACTTTCCATGCCGAAACAAAGCATATTGATGTTCAGTTTCATTTTGTTTGAGATATGGTAGAAGATGGGAAGGTGATGTTGGAAAAAGTAGACACTTTGAAGAATGTTGCAGATGCATTAACTAAACCAATAGGCACAGAGAAGTTCAAAAGGTGTTCAGAGTCTGTGGACCTCTTGGACCCTAGCAGTTAAATCTTGTCATTTCTTTTGGCTCTTGCAAGGTGTTCGACAAGTGTGAGAATGTTAGGAGTTAAGGTATCCAACCTTTGCAAATTCCTAACATTATTCATTTAAATGTATATTTATTTATTGCCTAATATTGTATTTTCTTGCATATTTAGTTTGGTCAATTAGTTGAGGTGGCACAGTGACATGTCATCTTACTTGGAATGTGACTTGGATGGTCAAGTCAAACCTATAGAAACCCAAAAATGTCCACTTATCGTAACGTTACACCATTTAGACATCTCCTATCACCTTTGCCCTAGATCCCCATATTGTTGCCTAACCTAGCATTTTCCTCTAATTAAATTAAATAAATATAACATTTATTTAACTTATCCCATCCCCTAGCATTATTAAATAAATAAATTTTATTTATTTATTTAAATCCACTTTCCTCTTGGTTAAAATAAAATAAATATTTTATTTTATTTTAATTTATCACTTTATCCCCTTTCCTCCTAAAATAAATAAATAATTTTATTTATTTATTTAATCTTCACATGCCTCATAAATTAAATAATTTATTTTAAATTATTTAATAATGACTCACCTACTTACCAATTTCATCTCTAATTATCTCTCTAGTTAACTTGGGCCACCTTCCAATTTTCTTCTCCACTCATTACTCCACTCATTTTTCTCACTTTCTATTTATCTCTTGAGATGACTCAACTAGTTTCTAATTCATCTTTCTAATCACTCATCCACTTTCCTTTTCTTTTCCCAAGTTGCACAAAGCAACTTTCCAATTCGATCATCACTTACAAATTGGAAGGTTTATCCTTCTATTTTCTCAAAAAAACCTATAAATTGACAAATTTTGAAGCCATTTGGCATGGATGAATTTTCTAAGCACCGACACTCTACCGAAATTCTGCCTCATCCATCAACCTCTACCTATCTTTCTCTCATCTATCAATCTTCATCTTCATCGTTAAGCTGCAAGACACGAGCAATCAACAAATCATAATTGAACCAAGGAATCAAAGCATCTAGGTGATCTCGTTTATGTTGCATGTTGTTTTAATCACTTAGGTTGGATTTCTTGAAGGTGTCTGGGTTTTTAATCTTGATTTGCATGGTGTGATCTAACAATGGATTTTTCCCTGGTATACAAAACCTACATGGATATTTGGGCGTCCCATTTGAGGTGGCACTAATATGCCATGTGTCAACACCTTGTGGTATGTGGAAGAGGATATTCCATATGACAGAATCTATGATGCGTAGGAGTGATGTAGGAGCATCTAAAAGAATTTAAAACAGTTGAGACAATTGATAGTGAGTTGCAAAATATTGAGATGGTGACCTGAGGAGATACTGCATTCTACCGCATTTGAGTATGAGAAGTTACGGAGCTAGACTTAACATCTAGACATAGTCAGTTACAACATATCAAGAATTTAGATCATTTGGCTTTGATTCCAGAGAGATATCGCTATTGGAAGATTGACTATTTTTGCAGAGCAGAGCCGCCAGTGTTCAATAAAGTCTAATCGGCTTGCGAAGAAAAGTTGTGAGCTAGTGGAGCTTAAAGGTACATTATTTGATGAAGTTTAGGACCTGGCTGACCTTCTGCAAGATCTGTATGAAGTTCTATGCATTTGCGGAGCAGTGCCTTATGTTTAGGCCCGACCTATTTTGTGTACACATTACTTGACTAGCCATTGCAATTAGGCCGACTTGATAATGATTTGAAGGCTTGCAGATGATATAAATGAAGGATAATGATTTGTTACAAGGAAGTAGAGTGGAAGTGATCAATAGTACGAAGATAGGAAGCAAGATCTTAAGATGTTTTTGATTTGAATCAGTAGCAGAATAGAGTAGAAGAAAGTAGAACAAGAAGCAGAATGAGTTGCAAAGCAGAGAATTGAGTTGTAGAAGAAAGAAATCATGGAAGGATATTGTTGTAGAATCTTTTGTAATCCTTGGGTTGTGGCCTAGCATTTGTAAAGCCCTTGAGGCATGTGTAATTTGATTTGAAGTTATAATATAAGAGGAATGGGCTTTGAAGGCTAGGTTTTTCCCTATTAGGATTTTCCCAGGATAAATCTTGTGTTATGTGTTAATGAATATCTTTATCTTTCTATTGATTATATGTAAGCTTCCGTTGCATCTCTAATTGTTCATGTTGTTAATGGTTTAAGGCTGCAAGGTTGGATAGTCCATCAACAGACCCTCCTACCTTGACTGCATTAAGTGGTATCAGAGCTAGTTTTGAATCTACTGGGCTGGTTATGAATCTGTTAGAAGGTGGCAAATCTAATAAAGTGTTGTGCAAAATCCTAGAAGTAGCAAGTGTCATCGCTAAAGAAAGATCAAGGCAAGGAATATTTGGTAAGCTTTTCAAATTTAGTTGTTTATCTAATTTGCTTTAGATGGGGAAAATTGGAAAGAGGATGAAGAAATAAAATGAAACCCTAATATGTGAAAAAGATATTTTGGAAGATGAACTATGTGAAATCAGGAAGTATAATGCAGAATTGTTGGAGAAGATGAAAGATCTAGGAGTGGACAAGTTTGAGGCCCTTCAAGAAGAACTGGAAGATGTAAAGAGAAGAAATGAAGACCTAGAAGTAGAGATAAAATTGTTTGAAGATGTTGAAAAGAAATTTGTTGAGCTAGAAGAAGGATATAAGTTGTTTTATAAGGTTGAACAGAGATCTAGAAGACAATTTGGAAGAATCGAAGAAGGAGAATAGTTTGCAGAAAAGTGAAATATAAGAATTAAAAGAGCAGAAAGATCAGTTAGAGCAGTCACTTGTAGCATGTAGAAAAGAGAATGAAAATCTGAAATCTAAGCTTAAATTTTGTGATGTTTCTTGTGATACTAATGATTTGTGTGATGTTGCAGAAGCTTCTTCAGAAAGTGATGTTGAAGATGACATTGTGACTAAACCTGCAGTCGTTGGTGATGGTATTGGTTTTGAAATCATGTAGAGAATGGGATATGAAGGACAAGGATTGGGAAAGCATCAGCAAGGAATTATAGAACATATTAAACCAGTAATAAGATCAAGAAGTGAAGGCCTTGGATATGACAGAGGTAAGGATGTTATTGCAAATTTAAACAAATCAAATCAGAGAAGAGGTGTGTATTGTTCACATTGTAATAGACATGGGCATGAAAAGGAAGTGTGTTGGGATCTATACCCTTGTAAGTTTTGTGGATTTAGGAATCATTCTGAATGGATGTGTTGGGATAAAATGAAGAAAAATTCTATGGCAGGTTGTATACAAAAGAATTATGGATGCATTGATGGATAGGAATGGAAACATGTTACTTGTATGTTCAAAGGGAGGTATAGACTAAAGTATTCATGTGTTGGATTAGGATGGAGAGAAAGAAGACCTTATGCAAAGCAGAACAAGGATAGAAATTCAAACTATAGAGGGAGAGATGATAGGAGTCACAATTCTTATCACAATGGAGGATACAGAAGATATGAAAGTGGATTTGATAGAAGACCATTCAGAAGAACCTATTTTCAAGTTTGGAGAAGAAAAGAATCAAGCATTGAAATTCAACAAGAACCTATTGTGAGAAAAGATAATGAAGGAGAAGTAGTGCGTAATTCAGAGATAATTTGTGTAGAAGAAGAAGAGCCTATTGATACAGAGATAGTTTATGCAGAGGAAGGAGAATCTTTTGAGACATCAGATTTGATAGAGAAACCAGAAGAAGCAGAAGCATTAATCTTAAGGAGAATTGTGTTATAGATTGAGCATTTGAGAAACCAAAGCAGGTTTGTGTAAAATCATCTAAGAAAGTTCGTATGAACAAGTGTTAACAGAAAAGAGAAGTTCATGTGGTAGAGAAAGAGGGAATGACAAGATATTCTACTGGAAGAGAAATCTGGTGTACCGGAATGAAGTAAATATGGATAAACAAATAGAGATGAGTAAAAGGAAAGTGTATGCAGAGAGGAAACTGTGATATTTTGATCAGTACGGAGGAAATCGTGACAAGAACCTGGACTCAGACAGAGTTGTCGAGAAGAATTCAAGAATGTATTAGGAAGTGACTTTATTGTTCTAGAGGATGCATATAAGTATTGATTGACTCTTAATTGATTGAAATAGACATAAATCTTGAGGAAACTTGTGGACAAGACTTGCTCAGATCGTCGATCATTGAGGCAGTGCAAGGCTTGCAGGTAGAATACCGAACCTGAACCATGATAAGATGATGAACTTGAGGCAGTTTTACAGGGTGGACTTAAACAAACTGCCAACCTTGAGGCAGTTGCAAGTACCTGAAGACATATCATCAAACCTATTTGATTTTTACATAGTACAGACCAAAGTGAAGAGGCTCACTTTTCAAACAACCCTGAGAGTCTGATGCAGGAGCATCCAGAAGAATTAAAAATAGTTGAGACAATTGATAGTGAGTTGTAGAATATTAAGATGGTGACCTGAGGAGATACTGCATTCTACCACATCTAAGTATGAGAAGCTGTGGAGATGAACTTAACATCTAGACATAGTCATTTACAACATATCAAGAAATCAAATCATTTGGCTTTGATTC
Organism: Cunninghamia lanceolata; assembly: GCA_027924645.1. Classification (NCBI taxonomy): domain Eukaryota; kingdom Viridiplantae; phylum Streptophyta; class Pinopsida; order Cupressales; family Cupressaceae; genus Cunninghamia; species Cunninghamia lanceolata. The sequence goes on along the minus strand of BSBN01000194.1, from coordinate 13,765,364 downwards.
CGAAGAGATATCACTATTGGAAGATTGACTGTTTTGCAGAGCTGAGCTGACAGTGTTTAGTAAAGTCTAATCGGCTTGCAAAGTAAATCTGTGAATTGGTGGAGCTTGAAGGAACATTGTTTGATGAAGTTTAGGACCTGGCCAACCTTCTGTAACATCTGCATGAAGTTCTATGCATTTGCGGAGTAGTGCGTTACGTTTAGGCCTGACCTATTTTGTGTACACGTTACCTGACTAGTCGTTGCAATTAGTCTGACTTGATAATGATTTGAAGGCTTGTGGAGGATATAAATGAAGGATAATGATTTGTTACAAGATAGAAGAGTAGAAGTTATCAGTAGCACGAAGATAGGAAGTGAGATCTTAAAATGTTTTTGATCCGAATGAGTAGTAGAACAGAGTAGAAGAAAGCAAAATAGGAAGTAGAATGAGTTGCAGAGGAGAGAATTGAGGTGTAGAAGAAAGAAATCATGGAATGATAATATTGTATGAATCTTTTGTAATCCCTAGGCTGTAGCCTAGCATCTGTAAAGCCCTTGAGGTATGTGTAATTTGATTTGAAGTTATAATATAAGAGGAATAAGCTTTGAAGGCTGGGTTTTTCCTTGTTAGGGTTTTTCTAGGATAAATCTTGTGTTATGTGTTAATGATTATCTTTATCTTTCTGTAGATTAGCTGTAAGCTTCCATTGCATCTCTAATTGTTCATGTTTTTAATGGTTTAAGGCTACAAGGTTGGATAGTCCCTCACCGGACCCTCCCACCTTGAATGCATTAAAGAGCCAAGTTTAGAGATTCCTATGACAAGTGAGGACAAGTGTCAGTGAGTATCTTGGCATGTGGAAAAGACATCTATGGGTGCCCAAGTTGGGCTATGACATGTTTTAAGAGGAATATGCTATATTTATTCTTGTATGATGGAATCTCTTACAACATTTAAGGTTGTTATGTTGGGAAAATCTATGACAGCTGTAAGATGCGTAAGAGTGTCTGTCATAGTCTATTTTTAGCATGGAGCACTCCAATGTTGGAAAGTCAAATATGCCATATATGAAAGATGTAAGGGATGTATTTTGCAGCTTGGACAAGTGTCCTTTGATGTGATAAAATGGCCATGTGGCCAAGGTGGACACCTATCCTAAGAAGCTTCCAGTATTTGCCTTGTAATCTCTATATATTGCATAGTTTGGACTTGTAGTTGCATAGTGTTTTTACAGGTACTATTATGCTACCAGAATAACTCTAGAATTGACATTTGAAGACTCTTGGAAGAACTTGCATTGCAAGTGTATTGTAAATTGTTATTGTTTCAAATAATACACTGTGTAGGTTTTAGAGTGTGGGATTTTTTACATAAAAAGGTTTTCCCGATGATATATCTTGTGTCACATTCTTTATGTGTTGTGTTGCTGCTATAATCTTTATGTTATATGTTTAACATTGCTGCAATTGTAAGGATTAAAATGAATTTGCATACATTTACCCTCATTAGATTGGTGTAGGAAGTGTGTTCCATGTACCTTGCTTCCTTTCAAGTCCTGGGTAGTGGAAGTTTCTATCCAACATATAAATTATGTATGAGGAAATATAAAAGGTATTAGTTTCAGGAAAATCCATGGACCCCTTATGAATGTTATCACTAATCAACCTTGCCCAATATATCTTCCTTGTACCTTTGAGAACTTCTTCAATATATCTAAAAATCCAAGTCTCAAAGGTGGAGGCACTTGAGAGACCCATAATCCTACTCAACAAAGTTACCATATCGCCCACCTTTGCCTTGAAATCACTCCTATATAATGTCCCAGGGAGCATGGCCAGGGCAATCCTATGCTCCTTCATCCATGTGTCGTTAATGATCTTCCTCCATCTTTTAGGATCTTGGTTGTATAAGGCTTGGTTGTCATCATTTGTAATGTATGCAACCCTAGGGTATACCGGGATGTCAAAAGATTTAGTGATGGCTTGTAGAGACAAACTGACTATTACTCTTCCATCCCTTACAACTATTGTCCTTGATTCTGGGTGATATCTTTCCCTACACTCCATGATAAGTTCTACACATTACATTGTTGTTGGAAATCCTATAGATTGAGTAATGCCATTCTTAGCCATCCTTTTGGCCCATTCAGTTGGATTTGCCTTTAAGACTCTTTTCCTGAAATCCTCTATGTCCACATGCCCCACATTTGTATCTAAAATATTGTTCAAGTTGGAAGTGATCTTAGAGGCTGGAGAGACACCTTTGAACTCATACTTTGTTTTATCCAACCTTGAAGACATTTATCCTACAAAAACAACCTAAATGAACAACATAAACCAATATATCTAATGCAACCACCATCAATTTATTTCCCTTAGAATCAACTAATTATAGTAATAACTCTTTAAATTCATAACTGATTCTAAGGAATAATTACCAAATCATACCAATATCCCTAAGTGCATAACATAACACTTCATCTAGATAAGCAAAAAGATTTGTAAATTAATGCCATTATCTTGAAATGCAGATCAAATCATTCACTAGCTCAATTTCACTTTAGTTTCAACTTATCTTCCATCTGTGAGTCAAATGGTGCCATCCAGATAAAGTGAACAAATCATTAACATCAAGCTATGGGGGAATTCAAACAAGGCATGCTCAAGCAAGTCAACTAGATACGTGGGAGTTTGAGGTTCAAAAGGATATATCTAAATGCAATGGGAGATTCTACATTAAACTATAATAAAGTCACATGAATAAAAAATATGGGGCTTTTGAAGTCTACTAGATATGCAGGTTTTATTAGTGCCAAGGGATATGCAAGGATTCTATCGGCAATAGGATATAAGGGTAATTTCATCAAAAGCAGGTCTAGGAGGGTTAAGTGGATCAGTGGGGTCAAGGTGTTCTACTAGATCTACAGGCAAACTAGCTCATCAGGAGAAGCAGAGGAATCGTCAAGTGGATATAGTGTCATTTTTGTAAAAATAAAGTCCTAGGCTTCCAACCGGATAGGCAGGGTGTTTGGATTCATCGGGAGATGTGAGGGTTTAGTCACCTTCTAGCTATGCAAGAAATTTGGAGTCAAATGGACATATCTGACAACCGGTAGAATCTTCACAAAAGTGTTCCACAGTAAGTTGCAGGAATTTAGTTGCTTATTGGATAAGAGAGATTTTAAAGGTCCATGGGATAGGTAGGATTTTGGTGGTCTATCAGATATATCTAGTATCTGATTGGTTCTCTATGAATGTTTGAAATTGATTCTTATTATATGTCTAGCAAAAATTTTGGGCTCAACCAAATATGCATGTTTCAAACCCCTTACTAGATAAATCCAATTTCTAGTCGTAACTCCACATTTATTGCCTATAGAAAAGACTTAGTAGGATCCTCATCTTGGTGGGCATTTTTCCCATAGAGGAACATATCCCATCAGGCAAAGAAAACCCACAAAAGAAATTGATCTTATTTAATCAGTCTGGTCCAATTTTCATTTCCCCAATGTATCAAAAATATAATTTTACGAAAGAAAACGGATCTTTTTACATCTTTTGCAAAAAAGATGTGAATATGTTTACCTTAAACCCTATTAGCTTTTTTATTTAAATCAAACTTCTTACTATAATTGCATTATTCAACCCTAATATTTCAACACTCCCAACCCAAAATGCAAGACTACAAACCCTAGCTTCCCAAGCTAAATCATAATTCTTTACTCATTTGTTCAATTTAACAATTTTGAAATCAAAATGTCACAAGTTTCACTAACCTAGTTATGAAGAAGGATTAATCAATCTATACCTAATGAAATTATCTACTCACTTCATCTAACTAATGCCCCTACAATCGTTGAATGCTTAAATTTGCACATTCAAAATCTTTAGCTCTTGAGTTCTCTAACTTCGTGATTGCAAAGTGAAAGATTAAAACCTAAATCTGAGCTTAAAAACTCCTTCTAATTTGCAATAAATGCTTCATCATACTTTAGACAACATGGAAGGCACTAGGCAGACATGATGATGCCATCCAAACATGCTGGTGTCTGAAGGTTGTGGGGATGGGTCAAGGTAATGGATATATCCTATCGATCATTGAAGACCCGCAATATCCACTCAGAGGTTGAAGCCCCGCTTTGAAATTTTAAAACACCTTCTTACAGGATTCTATGGGATGCGGGACATTTGAGGACATCAAAGTAAATCCTGATGACCTTTGAGAACCTACTTTATCCTTTACACACCAAAACTTCTACAAAGAAAGGTAAGACACACTTTTATCCTATCTCCCTAGAAATCCATGGATGCCAACAGGGGCAAAAGTTTCGCCCTTGGAGAAAATGGTCACAAAATGAAAATTCCAAAGGCAAGTAACTTTGAAAACATGCAAACACTGGATTCTAGATGCCAAGGAACCAAAATGCTCAAGTTTCTCCTATAATGCTTCATGCAACAATGGATCACCTTCAAAACCCTAAGAGGCTACAATATGAAACTCATGCCAAAAGAGAGAGGGGGTCCACATTTGAGGGAAATGGGGTGTGTGTGTAGGGCACAACAAATGTTATTCTACTAGGAAAATGCTCCAAAGCATTTCTAAGATAAACAATAGTCATGAAACTAGAATCTCTGTGTACACCCACACATTCAGATGGATTAAATACAATATCAAGATCAAAGGATCATAATCAAAAGTTTTGCAAGACCATCCAAATTCCAACAATCCAGGTGTGTGTAGGTGTATCCATTCCCATCCTTCAATTATTAAATTCATCAAAGTTTCTTCTCATTACGCTACGTGATTGATGTGTCACTTCATGAACTACATGGACATCAAGCCTTTCTACCAGTCAAACATCTATAGCCCCGATGAGTTTGTCTTTGTGATTCCACTCAATGTATAGCTCTACTACCATCTAGGCATCCATACCCCCGTAGAGATACTTGAGACCTCCATCCAGTTGACTCATATGAAGGGAGTACTAGGAAGTACCACCTTTTGATTTTGTTGCTTATTTGTGTTGGAATTAGACCAGACAACTAAGGGGGGATGAATCAGTTGTCCCAAAATTTAATCTTTTCTTCTTTTTAATATTCTTTCACAATTTGCAAATTAATTAATGATGTAAACATTAAAGCATGAAACAACATCACATAAGTAGAAACATAATCAACACATTTGACACCAAGATTTTTGACATGGAAACCTAGTTAAGGGGAAAACCACGGTGGGTGTTAGCCCACAAGATTCATACCCTGTTAAAAGTACTTAAAAAGAATGGGAAGGCACCTGCCTTCGGGTTCACTACCTAGAGCTCATTATTCAAAAGAGAGGCTCACTGCCTACAAGAAATTTTAGTCGAACACAAAAGAATTAACTGAGAAATAGCATCTACTTTATGCCTCGTTCAGTTTCATTGAATGCTCATAAAACTTTTGTTCTGCTTCCAAACTCTTCTTCACTAACTCTTCACTCTATTCTACTTTTGTTCTTCTTCTCTTCCTCTTCTTTATTCTAATCCTGATCCTTTCTTCAGATTTATTATTTTCACTCAAGGATGATTTTCCATGACTCAACTACCCTCCTTTATATACTTCATCAACCTTGGAATAAACATCAAGGTTTGCACACCAAACATCCTACTTAATGTGAATCACTAAGTTGTTGGCCAAATATATCTAAGAGTTGAATCTTCTTTCAGGAACATGCCACACTTTAGATAATTACTTCTGAAACATCCACAATATGCTTGAATCATCCTGTCTGCCAGGACTGGGAAGAACAACAACACCAAGAAGGAAATCTTTACCAACAAGCTCAAACTTCAATGCAAACCTCCAACACAATAGTCACATAATCCAGAGACCTCCACAAGCAAAATGAATTCAAAAAATATATTCGTACTCCTCCAAATCATCATAATCACTTGCATCTTCATCTGAAACCTCAAGAATACTATCTTCCATGACTGTCATCTTAGAAAGGTTGCTTGCGGACCTCCAAACCATGAACCACTTGAATGGATGATACACACTGACTTTCCAAACATGCCTCTAGATCCATAGATCATTATTTGACATATCCAAAAAGATCCAGACCATTTTATGTCGTTCTGTCTCTTCTGAATGCTGTAAAACTAGTTCTACTCAAATGGCCATAGTTTCTTCAAATCTTCATGCGGACCTCTCAAATCCTGACTAGAGACACTTCACACAATCCTCTATACTTTCGTATAATCCGCATCCATTAATCTTTATTAATTTTCTCAATATCCTCAACATTCCAATCTTCTAGTCAAGCAACAAGATAGGATACAACTGACACTAATGGCAACAAGAATATGTTGACATCAATGACAACACCGATTAGGCACATATTTGGAACAATCCCCCCTTTGTCATTGATGGCAACATGTGATGTGAAAAACTGATTCAACCATCAAGACAAGAGCTTCTCCCCCTTTCTCTTATCACTTTTACAACCACTATCTTCACTGCTCCCCCTTTCACCAGCAACTAGCTTTTCACATGACTTCTCTCCCCCTTTGACATCAATGACAAAGGGCACATATTTGTAGTCTTTTCTCCTTAGTTTTGTTTCAAACCAAACTCAAACGTTGCATACAGACTATTCCCCTTGAGTAGTGCTTCCTTAACATCAATCCAGATCACAAGATATGACTGTGAATTCCACCAAACTGATGCACTCTGGTGCATCTTAATTCTGATCAGGAGGGGTAATAACCCCTAACTTCTCTTTGAGATACTTGAAAGTATCCTTGGGAAGAGGCTTAGTGAAAATATCCGCAATCTAATCCTTTGAAGACACAAAATCCAACTTGACTTCATTCTCATTTACCTTCTCTCTCAAGGAATGAAACTTGATGGATATATGCTTTGTCTTTTAATGCAACACCGGATTCTTTGAGATACTTATTGCACTTGGATTATCACAGAAGATTGTGACAGGCTCCTCAAACACAATTCTGATGTCCTTCAACATTTGCTTCATCCACAGGACTTGAGTATAATTGTTTACTATTGCTATATACTCTACCTCTATTGTAGATAGGAAAATTGCCTCATTTTTGCTCAGCAAAGAAACCAATCTACTTCCCAAGAAGAATGCACCTCCAATAGTGCTTTTTTTGTCATCCTCATCTCCTGCCCAATTAGCATCTGTATATTCATGAAGAGTGAAGTCATTATCCTTTGGATACCATAATCCATAATCAATTGTCCCTTAGAGATATCTAAAAATTCTCTTGATTTCTAAAACATGGGATTCTTTAGGATCAACTTGGAATCTAGTGACAAGCCCAACTACATTCATGATATTAGGTCTGGTCTAAGTCAGATAGAGTAGTCCTCCAATCATTGATCTATACCTTTTCTAATTTGCCTTAGGGGAGTCATCATCCTTACTCAACTTACATCCGGTTACCATAGGCGTACCTAATGGATTTGAATCTTCCATTCCAAATTTCTTCAATAATTATTTCACATACTTAGACTAAGATATAAAGATACCTTTATCTGACTGACTGATTTGCAGACCTAAGAAGAAATTCATCTCACCAAACATGGACATCTCAAATTCACTTTGCATCTAATCAGAAAATGTTTTGCACATGCTCTCATTTCCACCAAAAATGATATCATCAACAAATACCTCAACAATTAGAATATTCTCATGATCAATCTTGAAGTAAAGATTATCATCAACAGTGTCTTTGTTTTATCCTAGCTTTAGCAAATACTTATCTAATCTTGCATACCAGGCTCTTGGGGCTTGTTTGAGTCCATATAATGCTTTCCTCAATCTGCAGACCATGCCTTTCTGATCAGACAACTGAAATCCTTTTGGTTGCTCAATGTAGACTTCTTCTAACTCTCCGTTTAGGAATGCTGATTTGACATCCATCTGATAGACCTTAAAATCTTTATAAGCAACAAATGCAAGAAATAACTTGACTACTTCTATTCTTGCCACTGGAGCAAAAGTTTCTTCAAAATCAATTCCTTCTACTTGAGAATATCATTTGCATACCAACCTTGCTTTGTTTCTTACAACTTCACTATCTTCATTTAGTTTGTTCCAGAAGACCCATTTAGTTCCAATCACATTTTTGTCCTCAGTTCTAGAAACAAGATCCCAAGTGTGATTCTTTTCAATTTGCATTAATTCTACTTCCATTGCCTTTACCCAGTTTTCATCTTCGTAGGCTTCACTTACTGTTTTTGGTTCAATCTTTGAAATTAGACAAATCTCTTCTTGATCTTCAGCAATTCTTCTCCTAGTTTGAACACATTTATTTCTCTCCTATGATTTATTCTTTAGGATGATTCATCCTTACATACCTGGGAGTTTTGGGATTTGCTTGTGTATACGCCTAAAAATGACACGATTCGGTCTAAATAAATATTCTTAATATTTATTTCATTCTAATTCTTCTATCAATAAATAAATAAATAAATTTATTTATTTGATTCATATTCCTCTAAATTAATCAAATATTGAAATATTTAATTATCTCTTCTAAAGTCAAAATTAAATAAAATCCTTTATTTAATTTAAGTTCTTCCAAACACTTAAATAATTCTTAATTATTTAATTAAATCAAATCAAATTTATTTAAATCCTCTCAATCTCCAAAAATAAAATATAATCAAATATTTTATTTATTCTTCCAAAATCATTCTAAATTAAATAATATCAATTATTTAATTATTTCTTTCAATAATATCTTCTCTAAATTTAAATAAATCAAATATTTATTTAAGTTGTCTATTTATTCTAAATTGAGTTATCTCTAAATATAATTCAATCTTTGTGCACATGCAATTGAATATTCTAAATATTTAATTTAGTTAAAATATCTTCTCATCCTCATGCAATTTCTATTCTCTAGTTCTATCCTCTTAACTGATTGATCTATTCTTTTAAATTGATTAATCTCTTCAGTTAACTCATTCTTCTATTCTATTAATTCCTCTCATGCAAAATATAGCAAGACACATGTCCTCTTTCTATTTGTGCACATTCCTCAACCGTTCTATACTGTTGATCTTCTTTTTCCCAAGTCTATAAATTGAACCGTATTCTTCCATTTCATTCATCCAAGAATTAAGTAATGTTACTCTGTAGGAATTATAGCACGCTTTTGGCACCAATTCCTTCATTGCTTGTGATCACACTTGTTACCATACTATCACCATTGTTGTGAAGCTCATCTTCATGGCGAAACTATCATAGCCATTCTCCATTGATAATCTTGGAATCATAGCAAGGAAGTGCACTCTCTAAGGGCCTTATTCATACATGCAAGATCGATTGAGATAAGCAACCAATGGAACCTATGAAACTTTAAGGTTTGCAAAGGTTTTTGAAGTTCTTTTGTTTGATTAATCTCTTTGTTTCTATATTTCATTGAGTTTTGGGTATTTTGATATTGATATATTGATTATTCATTTGAATCCAATTTTCCCTTACACGCATCTGATATATGTTATGGTGCATACAGTCTCTGATTTGACATATATATTGTCTGTTCTAGCACATACATCATTTCGGTGCATACAGACTCTGTTATGACGCACTTACCTTCTGATATGGCACATCTATCAGATCGGTGCATATACACTATTTTCCTACACTTTTGACCTCTGTCTTAATGCATATGTACTGCGGTGCTTCTGATCTATGTTTCTGCGCATTCAGTCTCTGAAGCTGCACTTTTGATTTAGGCAGTGATTTTTAGGGTTTCTTTAAAAATTTTGCGAACACTGACGTCTTTGCAGGAACACTCTTGATCTATTTCGCAGGCTAGGTACTGGTTTAGAATCATATAGTTGCACTTGTTAACTCACACTTCAACTTCTAATGAGAAAGTAAATGGATGCTCATGCAAATCTCACATAGTTTTAACGAGGAAGGCAGTAATTAAATCATTGCTATATTGTTGTACTTCAAAGTTAACAACTCATTGCTATCTGGATAAAATTGAACACATCATTGCTATCTGAGTAAAACTGAACCATTGTTATCTCGATTATCACTTCAAAGTTAACAAATTCGTGCTATCTAGATAAAAATTAAACACATCATTGCTATCTGGGTAAAACTAAACCATTACTATCTCGATCATCACTTCAAAGTTAACAAATTTGTGCTATCTGGGCCAAAATTGAACACATCATTGCTATTTCGGTAAAACTAAACCATTCCTATCTCAATCATCACTTCAAAGTTAATAAATTCGTGCTATCTGGGCTAAAATTGAACACATCATTGCTATCTTGTTATCACTTCAAAGTTAACAATTTTTTGTGCTAGCCCAAGTAGATAGCTCATCTAGTTTTTCTAATTTTAACTAGGGGAAAAGAACCACTGTATTCTATGTTTTGGGAATGATACTAGGCCTATGCTCTCCCCTATCTTAGGTGACCAAAATGCCAGACATATCATTTTCTTAGTTATTTTTCTGTTAGAGGGGCCTACTCTTGGATACCGTTCATCCAAGTAGGAACGACCCTAAGTGGTAACAGGTTAGATGCCAAGCCCTACCAAGCCACTATAAAAAAGTTGTGTTTGGAGTGAAATCTTCAAACAATTAGTGTAGTTGTGTTATACCGACAACCAACCTCCCCCAAAACCCTCCAAGGCACAACCCTTGCAGGTTGGGAGACTCCATAACAGAGAGTAGTGTTGTCGCATGTATAACCACTCGAACGGTTGCCTTTATTACTCATCCTTTGTTTTAGTAGACCAAAAACCCCTATAATCCAATGCAGGGAATGGCGATTATCACCTCTCGAAGATGCTTCACTAGAGATAGTGAGAATTCGGTTTTATACTGTCCTTTGAAACCTAGGATTGTACTTGCTTTCTTTTTAGTCCAAAAAGAGTCAAAAAATCACAAAAAAATAAAAAACCATAAAAACATTCTTTGTGTTTGCTGTGTCTTCTTGCCATAAATTTAGAAAAATTAGATAAAAAAGACCTTCTTGCAACCAAAGATACCAAAAACATCAGAAAAATTTCCAAAAACTTGTAAAAATACTGAGAAAACTAGAGTGGCGCATTTGCCCTCTTCTGTTGCGTATTTGTGCCAACCTGCAGCGCATTTTCACTGACTTCTAGTGCTTTTACAACCTGTTATAGCACATTTGATATTTACCAGTGTGGTGCATCTGTCCTAACTCCCTACGCATTTACCAGTTTTTGCGGCACATTTGTTCCGACGCATGCGTGACAGTGAGCACTTCCACAGTCTTTGAGAGAAAAATTTTATCATTTTTGGGTACCCATTTTAGTCTAGTTCCAAGTTTCGAGATTAGATCTTACCTTGCAGTCATTTTTCCATCCATTTTGCATCAAAGTCTCTCTTTCATTGGTCATCCCATTCACCTTCTATCAGCTCTTCCTAGTCCAAAGTCAAAGTATCCCATATCAGATCAGCATAGGCCCCTTTTTCGTATCATTTTGGATTCAAGTAACCCTAGTAAGTCACAGAACTTCGTTAGTGGTCATGGTGTAGGACTAGTCCCTACACAATAAGACATGTATCGAGTACCCTTACTAGTGGCTATCGTCTTGTATCAGTCGTCTTACTTGGAATCATTGATCGAAAGATTCCCTTGTCCAAATCTTGTCATGTATCCTATTCTCAGTAGTCTCTGTCGGCATCTTGCCAAAATCTCTAATTTCATCCCACATCATCTTGCATGGTTCTTACTAGATCTCAATACAAAAAGCAACTTGAAATGGCTGGATCATCCAACCACATTATCACCCCTCATGATAGTGATGAGGAAATCTCTCATGAAGAGTATCAAGGAACCCTCCAAGATCAAAAATTCCAACGCTGGTTAGAGAAAGTGCTCCATGAGGACCCTCACAAGTATTTTTATCATCTTGCAAATCTTGGAATTAAACTCCTCGCTAATTTTGATCTAAGCAAAATCCAAGAAATCGTAGAGGAAAATCAAGAAGACAAAGGAAAGAAAGCCATAGACCCAAGCACTCCTATGGAAGAAATGAGGAAACAAATCGAGGGTCTAACGCAACAAATGGCAGATCTCAAGATAGGTACAAACACTAAAACCTTCTCCTTGGAAGATATTGCACCGTACCCCTTTGATTAAAGTTTGAACATGACACCATTTCCCTTTCGATTCGAAGTTCCTAAGTTTGACAAATACAAAGGGAAAGGGGACCCTAGAGATCACATTAGGGAATTCAATGCAGCATGCATGGAAGTAGCTCACAATGAGACTTACTTAATGAGACTATTCCCTAGATCGCTAGGTAGTCAAACCATGTAGTTGTTCTCACGGCTTCCACCGGGCATCAAAATTTTTGATGAGTTATTCAATAAATTCATCACGCATTCTCGTACAATATTGAACAGAAAGTCTCTATGCTTGATTTATGCAACACCAAGCAAAAGAGTGGCGAATCATTCACCACCTTCCTACAAAGATGGAGACAACTAGCAAGCAAATGCTCATATGATGTACCTAAGAAGAAATTAATGGAGATGTTTGTCCATAACCCCAAATCTGATCTTAGCTATCAAATACAAATTCAATGCCCTACTTCATTTTCAAAGGTCATTAAAATGGGATTATTCATCGAAAAAGCTATGATCACCAAGGCGCAAATCAAGTTATACAAGGACACACCTACCTCCAACTACACGACTGACAAATCAAAGTTTTGGACTAAGAATAAAAATGTTGTCAATGATGGAGTAGTTGATGCCAAGGTGGTAGCTCCCAAACAACAGTCGATATTCACTCTCAAAGGAGAGGCAAGAAATGTTACACCCAACAAAACATTCTCTCAGGAGCCAAGACTGTGGTTCAACTCAAATCCAAGGCAAAAGTTCACACCACAAGGTGAATCCCAAGAATCCGCATTAAGGAAGCTATTGGCCAACAACAAAATCTCTTTACCACCAACAAGTGATTACGAACCTCAAATAAAACCTCACTATTGGAAAGACACTGACTATTGTGAGTATCATAGAGGAAGAGGACATAAAACTAATAATTGTATCTATCTCAAACATGTTATCCAAGACGTGCTTGATCAAAATCAAGGAGGAACTCAACAACATACTTCTAATGAGACACATGTAGCTTACAAAGATCCGCTTCTCAATCATGACAGGTCGTACAACAACAAAAACAATGCAACAACAACAATGGTAACAACAACTGCAACAGGCAAAATCAGAATAATGGGAATAGTAATGCCAACTACACAAGTGTGTCATTCGACTATACCATCAATTGCATATCAGAGCATGTCCCACAAATCAATGTGGTCATGCCCAACCAACAATCAAAACCCAACAAACTGATTGCAGTATCATTACCCGTAGCGGTAAGGTCACGTTGAATACCATTCCTCCAAGGTCGTCACCTTCTCAGTCCAACTTCCATCAGTATAGCATCATAGACCAACTATGAAAGAACCCTGCCCACATTTCTATCTTAGAGTTGTTGCATCTATCTCCTTCCCATAAGGAGATTCTTGATAAGGCCTTAGTGGAAATCACTGTCCCGACTAACTTGGCCCAAGAGAAGTTTCAAGCCATGGTAGGTAATCTGATCTCTTCAAGTACCATATCATTTACTAAACAAGATGACCTCTCAGTGTCTCAACCTCATAACACCCCTCTACATATTGTCGCCTTCATCCACAAGCACTGAATCAAGAGGGTTCTCATTGATGGGGGAGCCGGTTTAAATATTTACACGCTTAAGCTGGTCCTTACATTGGGGTTCTCTAAAAATGTAATTGACCCAAGGAAGAAGATTACTATCAAAGCCTATGCTGAAGAGGAGAGAACTACCAAGGGAATAGTGGTATTACCCATACAAGTGGGACCGGTGATAAAAGATGTTGTGTGCCAAGTCCTAGATAGGGAGCTCGCCTATAATATTCTCCTAGGTAGACCATGGATTCATGCCATGAAAGTTGTGCCCTCTACCTATCACCAATGCATAAAATTCCCTCATAACGGCAAGCAAGTCACCATCCAAGGTGACCCTGACCCCTTTCAGCATTGCAACTCTATCCTTTCAAAACCTGATTGCATCATACCAAAAAATAGAGCATCTACATCCCCTACCCCATAGGATGATTCTACCTCTGAAGCTTCCTCATCAAAGCCCAAAGAGAAGAAAATTACCATCAAAGAAATAGGAGTAGGGGAATACTCCATTGAGTACAGCCTCAATCTAGCCAAAATGCCTTTATCTCCTAGATCCTTTGGATGACCCAAACATTTTCCAAAGCCATCTACTCCTCTTATGCCTCTCACAACTCCCTTTGTAAAATGGGGGACCCTATCAGATGAAACAGAGGAAAGAGATATCCTACAATGGCTTTACATTGAAGAAGAAGAGAACATACAATAGGAACCACCTAAGCTCCCAACAGAAATCAATGGGCGAGGTGAATCTATCCTACACAGAATGGGTTACGAAGGACAAGGCCCCATTGGCCTAAGAAAAGAAGGAATTATAGAACCCCTTCAACCTTCATCCTCATTGGCTAGAACTACAAAAGGTCTAGGATACAAAGATAAGGGAAAAGCTAAAGGAAATGCTTGTCTAGTGGAAATGATCCATACACTTCAAGAGGACAGTGACACAGATTCCAATGAATATGAGTGGGATGAGATGACAAAGCATTCCTACGATGACAAAGAGGTTGATACCATTACAACTTATAGCCCCTACCATGAGGGACAAACGCTACCGCATAGGCCATTAGAGTGTGATTTGCCTATCCCTGAGAATACGACTTTTGAGGAAAGTTCAAGTTCTATCACAATAAAAAACTTAGAGGAAAGTACCATCCCAAACAATCTCCCTACCAATACTCCTAGTATATCCATTCAAACTATCAATGAATCAGATCTACCCTCTGACTCCCTCCCCCTTGTGCATCCTGAGCTTATTGAATGGGATCTATGAGGAACCCCGCAACTAGATATGTTCCAAAACGACGATGCCTATATTGAATATCTAGAACTTAGGGACCACCTACCTAAACGATATTATAAAGTTGGCTTTGCTATTAAACTTAATACCATGGATTATTTCAAAGAGGGTGTTAGTGCCTGAATTGACTGGTAGTTTTCTGAGCAATTTTCATTCAGGCACTCTCCCTAAGTATCCAAAAAATGTTCTAAGTAATGGACCTCCTCAGCAGTTTTCAGCATCATCATCATATTTTCCTTGAGGAGGAGGTCATCATCATCATGTTTGTTTCGATGAGGGTCAGCATCATCATGTTCTCCGTCGACCGGTTTCTCATTGTCATCATCATATTTCGCTGTCGGGTGATGTTCGGGTTTTATCCTGATGATGCTGACGAGCTACAGTGCGCTTTGGTTTGTTTGCGGGGGTGATTTCTCAAGTATCCGGTGATCTTCCATTTATCACCTTGCGCAAACATGATGATGATGTTGCCCCGTTATTCTGAAGGGGTTATTCTTTGAGTTGCTCGACCTAACTTGTTTTTTCCTAAGGGTCGTCGTCATCATCATCATATTTCCAGTTATCATCCTGCTGCTTGCGGAGGTCATCATATTTGTTGCCTTCATGATATCTCGCCGGGGTGATATTTCTATCATCGGGTGATCTTGGTTATGATCATCCTGATGATGTATTTGAAGAGTTCTAAGTGCAACCCAATATTCACTAGGGTCATCATATTTTGAACGTCAGGATGATCTTAGTCAATATCATCCTGATGATGTCGTATCACCTTGTTCTTTGTTTCTCATCCTGATGATGCTGACGTCATCCTTATATCAGGATGATATCTTTCTTTTTGCCTATCTGCATCATGATATTTTCGAGGGGGGGGTGATATTTTCATATCACTCGAGTGTGTTTGTTCCAGCATCATGATGATGCTGATATGAGGAGATATCTGCCTGCTGGCTTCGCGCATTATCTACTGGGGGTGATCTTTTCAAGCAGCATCATCATATTCAGTTATCGCCCTGATCTTATAGTGGAGCTACAGTGCAACCTGATATTTGCACATCAGGATGATATTTCCAAATATCCGGTTGTCTTCCGAATATCATGATGATGTTAGTATGATGATGACGTCATCAAGGTCCGGGGGGGTCATATTTCTAACACTGATCATCTTATGATGATCCCCTGATATTTGTAAACATGATGATGACGTCATCCGGATATGAGGAGGTGCGCAGTAGCAGATATGATGATGACGTCAGCAGGATATGATGATGACTTCATCAGGATGTTCATCGGCCAGACTTTTGTTATAAGCTCAGCAGGAGGATGTTCCTCCGGTGGATCCGGTTGTGCGGGTGAAGGCGAATATCATGCAGTTGTTTTGCGTTATGATGATGACGTCAGGGTGATATTTCGGGCAACAGGATATCATGCTGCTAGAGGATGATGATGATGAAGTCTTATACTAGTGTCGTCAGGAGCAAAAGCACCGACATGATATATGCTCATGACCTAGTATATAAAGCGTTAAAGAGGTTGCTGCGGGGTGCATGTGGGATAATGTTATCCTGCATATTCGAAATATCATGATGATGAATCTCGGCGGGAAGTGGTTGCGATTAACTGTTTGATGTTCTTCCCGAGGCCGCGGGTTGGTGCGCCATCAATGGCGATTGTTGCAGAGGTATGGGCGATGGCGTGGGCTGATGTAGTACCTGATTGAAGATCTGAATCCCTAGGCGGCAGCGCAAGGCTCGAGAAATCTTCCTGTCTCCTCCCCTACCTGCTGCATTCAAGTTTGGGCGCCAATCTGGTAGTGTTTGAGCACCATTTCTATGATACTGTATATCTGGCGGGAGTTTTGGTCAACCTGGTAGTTAATGCTGAAAGCACCTTCCTGCTATATAATGCAGATGGTGTCATTCATTCAAGGTTGTTGAAAGTTGATGATTTTTGGCTCTGTAATCCAAAACCAGCTGATCTGGTTGCTCTGTACAGTCTTTCTTGTGAGTTTATGTATCTCCTGTTGTAGGACTTGGCATGAATCCACTGGTTTCATGGTTGATCTTGTATGAGTAATGCTATCTTAGCATGTGTTGTGTTAATTCTGTCTCCAGTATTGCATGTATCCTTCTTCTGGATCTGGATGTTTGCTTATGTTTAGATTCTAGAGCATAGAATTCCTATGTTGAATGTCTGATCTTTTAACCTCTGCTCAAGGGGCAGATTAAACTGTTTTCAGGTTGAACATTGGGAAGGGTATACTGCAGTAGGGATGCCATAAGTAGAGATAGCTCAACACTCTATATTGGGAGGTATCTGTAGGGCAGATATCATGTGTATCCCCCTGAAATCTAGTTTTAGCTATTCATGCTGATCATTCACAGGTGTATGTCTACCGACTCCAAGCCCTGGATAGGCACCAATCATGCTGTGTTCTTGTGTTATACACCATGTCCAGCTTTGCATCCAAATTCATATCAAACCATTTCATACCTCCACCTGTTAGTTGTAGGAGTAGGATTAGGAACCCCCTGCATACTCTCATACTCAACCAGACATCATGTCCAAGAATGTTGCCAGCCTTGTGATCTATCATGCAGATCTTGGTCCATACATGAGAGTATTCTGCCTGTTGTTGTCAAGTTAGATCTTTCTATCTTTGAGCTAGTCAAGGTTACATCTTAAGTTATAGGGATACCCCCCTTGGTGCGGCAGAACCAGAAGTGAAGGGGAGGAGCTCACGCAACCTCCTGTATTCAGTTGGCCTGAATCTGCCTGTGCATTAGAAGTGGCAAACCCTAATGCTGATTCAGAAGAAATGTCAACAGAGGGTGCCAAGCATTCCAATCACAAAAAATATCAAAATTAAAACTAGATCTGACGATGAAAACTGCTTCGCAGCAGTGTCAAATCCCAAAATAATAAAAATAAAGGACGCATATGAAGGTGAAAACCCAACTGTGGCACCTAACGATGGAAGGATTAACACTTTCCCTGATGACATGCACCAAGAGAAGTCTCAGATTGTTGTGGAACCCATAGATCCTGTTAACATTGGTACAGAGGAACAACATAAGATCATTCACTTTTCTAAATCTCTAACCCCACCAAAGAAGACTAAGTTTGTACCATTCTTTAAGAGAAAGCAAGTCAATTTTGCTTGGTCATATGTAGATATGCCAGGGTTAGATCCAAATTTGATTCTACATCATCTTCCATTAGATCCAAGAGTGAAACCAGTGAAATAGAAGCTTAGAAAGATGCATCCACATATAGCACTGCTTGTAAAAGAAGAACTCAAGAAATTATTGGATGTAGGGTTCATCAGAGCTATAGACTATCTGGAATGGGTTTCCAACATAGTACCAGTGTTCAAACCTAATGGCCGAGTCAGACTATGCAATGACTTTATAGATCTAAACAAATCTTTCTGCAACGATGATTTTCAGTTACCAAATATATATATCATAGTCGACTTAACAACATGGCATACCATGTTATCTCTCATGGATGAGTTCTCAGGATACAATCAAATCAAGATAGCACCAAAAGACCAGCATAAGAATACTTTTACTTGTCCATGGGGTACTTTCTGCTCGAATTTCATGCCATTTGAGCTAAAGAACACATGAGCAACATATCAACATGCTATGACCACCATATTTCATGATATGATGCATGTCACAATGGAAGACTATGTCAATGATATCCTTGCAAAGTCACTCACAAGAGAATCACACTTGGATGTGTTAGAGAAAGTCTTCCAGAGATTAGAACATTTCAAAGTCAAGTTGAACCCAAAGAAATGTGTGTTTGGAGTCACCTCAGGCAAACTCTTAGGTTTTATTCTATCAACAAATGGAATAGAGGTGGACCCCACCAAAGTCAAGGCTATTATGGACATGCCACCACCTAAGAATCTTACTCAACTAAGATCTCTACAGGGCAAGCTACAAGCAATCTGTAGGTTCATATCATAACTGGCAGACAAGTGTCAACCATTCAGTCATTTCCTGCACAAGAACATTCCATTTAGGTGGGATGAGAAATGCGAAGAGGCATTTGACAAACTGAAAGAGTATCTTATGAATCCACCTATTCTCATGCCTCCTATCCAATGGAAACCATTGTTCCTATATATATCTGCTACACCAACAGCTCTTAGGGCCCTTCTAGCACAACAAGATTATGAAAATAAAGAAAGAGCCGTCTACTACATAAATCACACATTGGTGAGCTATGAATTGCAATACACTCAGATAGAAATATCATGTCTTGTGGTAGTTTTTGCTTCCCAAAAACTTTAACATTATATGCTTGCACATCCAGTCAAACTTATTGCAAAAATAGATCCACTGAAGTACCTACTAAGCAAAGCAGCTCTTACAGGTCGCCTAGCCAAATGGGTAATGCTCCTAAGTGAATATGACATTGAATATGTAGACAGAAAGGCTATCAAAGGGAAGGTCATTATTGATCAGTTAGCAGAGGCACCACTACAGGACTCCACACCAATGCAATTTGAGTTCCCAAATGAATCCTTATTCAATATATCAACACATTCCTGAAAACTCTACTTTGATGGGTCCTACACAAACCATGGATCAGGGGCAGGAATATTGTTTGTAACTCCTCATGGTGACACCATACCGAAGTCTTACCGCTTGTTATTCCCATGCACCGACAACATATGAAGCCTTGGTCATTGGTCGCAAAATGGCAACAGAGTGGAAAATCAAAGAGCTACATGTCTATGGTGATTCTCAACTAGTGATCAATCAGGTTAATGACGATTACCAAACCAAAGATGAGAAGCTTGTCCCATACAAACAGATGGTCAAGGACTTTAAGGAGTACTTTGTGATTATCTCTTTTGAGTAGATACCTCAGATTGAAAACAAAGTAGCAGATGCCATGGAAACCATTGCCTCTCTTCTTGAAATCCTAGAGAATGAGTCACGGTATGAGTTCTTAGTGGAATCAATTTAGCAACCAGCTTATGGTCTTCCTGGAACCCATTCCATATGCCTATTAGTTGGATTTGATTCACCTTGGTATAGTAAGGTTTACACTTACCTCAAGGACAACACCCTCCCACCTGACTTATCTTTGAACCAACGATGAACCCTTATATGCCAAACCTCTCGCTATACCATTATTGCCGACACCCTATACCGACGTGGTCCAGATGGTACTTTACTCTATTGTTTAGAACGAGAAGAATCCCAAACCGCCTTACAAGATGTACACGAAGGGATCTACGAAACACACTCTAGTGATCCTTCTTTAGCTAAGAAACTCATGCATTTGGGTTATTACTGACCAAACATTGAAACAAATTCATATCAATTTGTGAAGAAATGCAAGCAGTGCCAGATACATGCGAACCTGTTACATGCACCAGCTCAAGAGTTGAGACCTTTAATGACACCTTGGCCCTTTTGCCAATGGGAACTTGACCTTATGGGAAAGATCCATCCACCTTCATCCAACAGCCACAAATTCATAATAATCGCCACTGAGTACTTTACCAAGTGGATTGAAGTCGTCCCCCTCACCACCGTCATAGGTAAGCAAATCTCCTCATTTATCCTAAATTACCTCATCTGCAGATATAGAATTCCCTCATCCATTATAACAGACAATGGAAGACCCTTCAAGAACTAGGATGTCCAACCACTCTGTGACCAATTCAAAATCTAACACCATTTCTCCACACCCTATTACCCCCAAGGCAATGGCCAAGCAGAAGAATCCAACAAGACCATCTTGAAACTCCTCAAGAAGACAGTCAACAATGCTGGCCGTGATTGGCACATCCAACTCAATCCCACTCTGTGGGCCTATAGAACTAGTATACGCACTCCCACAGGTGTTACCCCTTATGCCCTTGTCTATGGCTCAGAATCTATCCTCCCCATTGAGGTTGAGTTACCATCTCTCAGGGTGTTGTTAAAAGGTCTCATAACACATGAAGAATACAGAGTTTCCAGATTGCAAGAACTAGAGTTGCTAGAAGAAAGGAGACAAAAAGCCTTTGATCATCTCAAGGCATATCAAAAAATGATGTCACGAAGCTATAACCATAGAGTTCACCCTGTTGGTGCTTGAATCTGCAGGCACTTTCCTAAAGATTCAAGCATTCAAATATGCATGTCCCTTCCCAAAAAATCCAAAAATTTTATGTCTTTCAACCTTTGTAGTGCTAAAAAATGCAAGAAATGAGTCAGTCACATGAGTTAGATGCGTATCGAGCTACAGTTTCCAGTGTCTGAATGTTTCTAAGAGTGGCTGAGAGGGTTTCTTCTTGCCAATGCCACGGGATCCACCAAGTGTCAAGCCCTGGTTTAAGCCGCGCTTTTTCTTTTGAATGATAACTCTAACGCGAAGTGTGCCATATAGCAGAAGCTGTGTCTATTTTGTTTCTAAGTTGATCGCTGTGGAAGGCGCCACGTGTCATTAGCGGAGGGCACTCCCTAAAGTTTCATTGTGTCCGCGGAAGGCGCCATGTGTCTCTAGTTGTAACTGTGGAGCTTGCCAAGTGTCAGCTTCTGCGTTATGGGTCATATTTGTTTCGGTGCTAAGTGAAGACGAGGGTGGGTCCCAGTGAAGAGTCTCAAATGCTGCAGATCATGCCATGTGTAATAACTGTCTCCGACACAGTTTTAAGTTATGACCCCGCGGAAGGTGCCACGTGTCATTAGTGGAGGCAAGGTTAATAAGTTTATGTATGTCTGCAGAAGGCACCACGTATCTGCTTCTGCGTATCTCTCTATGTACCCTGCGATGCAAGGTAGCAGATGGTGGTGGGCCACAGTTAAGTAACACAGAATGTGCCACGTGGTGGATGCGGCACTATAGTTACTTTTGCTTTTGCCCCTTTCTTCCAATGATACTTGAAGTTTCTAAGTAGCGCGGAACCCGCCAAGTGTCAACTTCTACGGGAGTTTCAAAATGTTTCTCAATGTTTCTTCAATGTTGCGG
Organism: Cunninghamia lanceolata; assembly: GCA_027924645.1. Lineage (NCBI taxonomy): Eukaryota > Viridiplantae > Streptophyta > Pinopsida > Cupressales > Cupressaceae > Cunninghamia > Cunninghamia lanceolata. The sequence goes on along the minus strand of BSBN01000194.1, from coordinate 13,743,378 downwards.
AGCCCAACATGTGTTAGCTTCCGCATGAGTTTCAAGAAGGGTCTTTGTGTTTCAAGGAGAGCGCAGAAGCTGCCACGTACCTGATAGTCGATGCTGTAGGAGCCACCACCTGTCCCTTTCTTAAAGGCAAAATGGAGGGAGCGAAGGGTCAGCGTGAGAAACTTGAGGTGCCTTCGTGGCACAATACCATTGGCTGGCGACTCTTCGTGCATATTTTGGGACCGTTGATGTCGACGATGGGCTTTTTTTATCAACGGTCAGGTTTTGAAATTGCAGCGATGGATTTTTCCTAAGTGTCTGTGGCCATTTTTCGATGGGAAAACTCCAGTTGCTTCTGCTACTGTGTGCCAAGAGAGCTGTGGTTAGATGAGGCAATAATGGTGGACTTGCAGGGGATGATCAGTGGAGTTGACAGGTCAACTACCTGATTGATGAAGAAAGTCTAAATGGCAGCCCAAATCCCGATCTCACCTGCTTTGTCCTCTATTTCTCATTTGCTGCATTGATGATTTTGAGTGCCATTTTTCTGATGTAGTGTATCTAGCGGGATTTTTGGCCTCCCTTGTAATTAATTCATTGAGTACACAGTTTTGCTATAAAAAGCAGACTGTGTCTCTCATTTTTGTTGTTGAAGACTTGGGCAATTTTTTGTGTGAATAAAGAAAAACAGAGCATTTTCCTATTTGTTTTATCTCTGTGGAGTTTATGTGTTGCATTTGAGTTGTATCTTGCACATATATTCAGTTTCTTGTCATTGTATATGAAAAATGCGTTATTGCATGTGTTTATCTGTCTGTCTCCACTTGTTGTATGCATTTTCTTCTTTTGAATCTGGTTGCTAAGGGTTTCTCAGATTCTAGGGTATAGTTTTGTTGTACCACATGCTTAATCTGTAACTTCCATTCAAGGAGTGGATTAAACTATTTTAGGTTAAAGCGTGGAGAAGATTGTATGTCAGCTAGGATATCTATAAGCAAAGATAGTTAAATACCCATTCTTGGGTGATGTTTGTAAGGCAAACACTAGTCCTAACCCCTTGAAACTTGAATGCCAGTTGCAAGACATTCTTATGTATACGTCTAGTTGACTCCTTGCCCTGTGATAGGCACCGGTCTACCCTTGTGAAGTAGTTATGATCCAAAACCCCTGTCTTGCATCCAAACCATAAATTCAAACCATTCCATTGTCCCAACCTATTAGTTGTAGGAGTAGGATTAGGAACCCCCTGCATACTCTCATCCTTAACCAGACAAATATGTCCAAGAATGTTACTAACCTTCTGATTTGTCATACAAATCTTGGTCCACACATGAGAGTATTCTGCCTGTTATTACAAAGTTAAATCTTTCTATCATTTGGAGAGTAAATGTTACATCTTTATCAAATAGGGACACCCCCCTTGGTGCGGCAGAACTAGAAGTGAAGGGGAGGCAACTCACGCAACCTCCCGTGTTTTTTGTGTTAGGGTTAGCCGGCAGAAGATATCAATTAAATGCAAATAAAGATTAAACAGAGAAATGGAAATACACATAATTAATAACAGCGAGAGACAAGATTTAACGTGGTTCACCCAAACTCAGGCTACATCCACCAAATAGAGAGTCCAATATTATTATCCAGTAAATCAAACCGATTACAATCAGCAATCCCTGCAACTCAATACCACTGCAAATGCTACAATACAATACTCAAACCCTAACCCTTGGTCGCTTTTTATCAAGCCTTTTCGTCGGTTACAAAAATTAGGGTTTTCTTATGTCGGTCATAAAAAATAGGATTTTTTTTTAAGTCGGCCCTAAAAAAAATTTTCTCGGGGGCTACCGCCCCCGAACCCCGGCGAGGATACATGGCTAGTGTATAGTACTTTCCTGATCAGTCGCCACCTACCAACAATCTCCCACTTGGAGACTGATCAGGCTCCACACCAAAACAATCTCCCACTTGGAGACTGATCCTGGACGACACCGCTGTGCATGCAGCTCCCACTGGAAATAAGCACCCTGGACTCTACTGTTCAATTTTTATTGTGTTCAGTCTAGAAGACCAATCGAAGCTGAAGAGGAGCTCAGCTTCTCCCTTGTCACTGCCTTTGTAAACATATCCGCTGGATTTTCATCTGTATGTATCTTTTCCAGCCTTAACTGTCCATTAGCCAACACCGACCGAATAAAGTGATACCTCAACTGTATGTGTTTGGTCTTTGAATGCAAGGCAGAATTCTTTGCAAGATGTATGGCACTCTGACTGTCTGTATACAAAGAACTGTTAGCCTGTTGTTTACCCAATTCTTCCATGAAAGATTGCAGCCATATCATCTCCTTGCTTGCCTCTGTTGCAGCTACATATTCTGCCTCTGTGGTGGATAAAGCAACCACCTTTTGCAACCTAGAAATCCAACTCACCGATGTTCCACCTACAGTAAAGACATAACCTGTAGTACTCCGCCTAGTATCAATATCCCCTGCCAAATTTGAGTCTACATAACCTGCTAAATCAGTATTAGAGCCACCAAAACATAAGTGTTTATTAGATGTACCTCTCAAATATCTGAGAATCCATTTGACCGCATTCCAATGCTCAAATCTGGGATGACTCATATACCTACTAACGACTCCGACAGCATGTGCAATATCTGGTCTTGTGCATACCATGGCATACATTAAACTTCCTACAGCTGAAGCATAGGGTATCTTGGACATTTTTTCTTCCTCCTCTTGTGTCTTTGGACACATCTCCTTAGTCAATTTCAAATGACTAGGCAAAGGTGTACTGACAGCTTTGGCATTCTCCATATGGAATCTCTGCAACACCTTTTCAACATAAGCAGCCTGAGATAGAGTCAATTTTTTGTTCTTCCTATCTCTGCAAATTTTCATACCAAGGATTTGTTTTGCTGCCCCCAAATCCTTCATATCAAATGACTATGATAACTGATGTTTTAACTCTCTGATGTGATCCATGTTAGACCCAGCTACAAGCATGTCATCAACATATAAACATAAAATGATGTAGCTGTCATTATCCAACCTCTGAAAATAAACACAATGGTCAGAATTACACCTACTGTAGCCTTGCTCAGCCATAAAACTATCAAATTTCAAATACCATTGCCAAGGTGCTTGTTTCAGGCCATACAAGCTCTTCTTCAATCTGCACACTTGTTTCTCCTTACCTTTGACCTCAAATCCCTGTGGTTGTGCCATGTATATCTCCTGCTCCAAATCACAATGGAGAAATGCAGTTTTCACATCTAGCTGTTCCAAATGCAAATCTTCAGCAGCCACAATACTTAAAACAGTACGAATAGAAGTCATCTTGACAACCGGAGAAAATATCTCATCAAAATCAATGCCCTGTTTCTGTGCAAATCCTTTTACAACTAACCTGGCCTTAAATCGTTTCTTACCTCCATCTTCCTCTTTCAGCCTGTAAACCCATTTGTTTGGTAAAGCCTTTTTACCTGCAGGTAACTTACATAATTCCCAAGTCTGATTTTTCAGCAAGGAGTCTGATGCAGAGTGGAACGCAGCGGAGGCAACCTAACAGGAAGGAGCTGCCAACAATACAAACAACCTGATAAAAATGTCTATCGGCTGAACATCATCATCATATTTCCTAGCGACACCAACAGCATCATCACATTTCAACAGCATCATCATATTTCGTATGATCGCAAATATCCTCCTGTCGACTACTATTTACCTTCTCCCTTTGTCGCCTATCATCATCATCATGATAATCAACGGGCGCAAACATCCTCCGGTTGCACTGTTCATCGGGTGCCAAATACAAGCGGCATCATCATGATATTCAAATATCACCTTCGTCAGCAGGATATCCAAATATCCGGTTGCTCCAAATATCCTGATGACGTTGCACTTCAACAACTTGCCTTCGATGCTCCACTGCCCGACGATACAAGCAATAGCATCATGATATTGTTCATCCGGTTCCTCGAAACCTCCTGATGATGCTAATACAACTTCTGCCTTCGCCGATACTTAACCACTTAGCGACAACAGGATAAACTCGCATTGAGGGATTTCTAAATATCCTGATGACGATGACGTCATATCCTGATGACGATGACGTCACACATCATCCTGATGAACTCTTCAACACTTAGCCAAAAAAACTTAACTTTCACACCCGCATCCGTTAGCGATACGCGGATGATGAACTTCCCCGAGAGATGATCCTGACTGCGATATATACACTGAGTATATATCCAACTCAAAACATCATGATGCACCTGCAACATGCAAATTTCAACAACTTCACGACCCGATCCTGATGGCGATGCATTCGCAGATGACGACGCGGCTTGCTCCGGCTGGAAACGCACATGCAGACTCCTGTGTATCCTTCCACTGCATGTAAGCACTCCGAACCGCTCTATTTCACAAAGATCATGTGACGACCGGGCCGGATCATCTTCAAATCAAAATCTAACAACTTATCTTCTAGACCTAGCACATGAGGATGCTAGGCTGATTCACAGCATGCTCCTAACTGATCTCCTGAACAATGCAATGCAGAAACAGAAAACACAAATGCAACCTAAGCTATGATACAGGACCATTCCATCGATTTGCAGGATCAACCGGTGGAAGGGTTGAAAGTGCCCATTAACTTGCAAACAGAAAAGGAAATCAACACAGAAACAACTGATCAACTCAAATACTGCAAAAGATGAGATCTTATTCAATTGAGATTCAATGTCCTGAATACAGCTTCACAATGTCTGAACTACTCTCCTGAATCTCAACTCAACACAACACCAGTACATCTAGCAACATCAATATCAAACTCAATGATCAATCCGAACTATCAAATGAACTCAATGTGTCTTAACCCTAACAGATCGAAGGTATATATAACAAATCCTTCGAGTACTACTAACTTCACTTCCCAGCGGCTGGGAGCTTCCAAGCGGCTGGGAGAGAGGACAACTCAGACTATCTTATCCCGATTTCTAACTGCCTACACATACTCCTAGGCTGATCTATTACATAGCATCGGTCCAGTGGACCTTATTACATGATAAAGTCAAACATACTAAAAATAGACTATCCTGTCATCATGCTGATAATTATCCTACATCCTGATCATGTATGTCATCATGCGGACCTATATCCTGATCATGTGCGGGTGCTCCTGCACCAGAGTCCATTTCTTCTTTCATTGCAAGCTCCCACTGAACCTGTGTATCCACCTGCATAGCTTCATCATACCCTTCTGGTTCACCAGCATTTGTTAACAAAATAGAATACAAAGAGGGAGAAAACCTTTCAGGAGGTCTACTTATCCTTGTTGACCATCTAACATTCACTGGAGTGTGTGGTATTTCTGGTTGCTGTTGCGAAGCATGAGGAGCCACTGGAACATCACTATTTGGAGTATCATCCAGCACCACATAATCCTTTTCTTTCTTCTCATGCTGCTGCAACTGATCTTTGTACAACACCTTCTCATTGAATATAACATCCCTGCTTCTCACAATTTTTTGATTTTCAAAATCCCAAAGCTTATAACCAAATTCATCAATGCCATATCCAACAAAGGTACTTTTTTTTGATTTCGCATCCAGCTTGGTTCTATTTTCAGAATCTATATGTGCAAATGCTTCACAGCCAAAGGTTTTCAGAAAAGAATAACTCACCTTCTTGCCAGTCCATGCTTCCTCTGGAATACCACAGCCCAAAGGAACTGAAGGACCTCTGTTAATTAAATATACACTAGTGTTGACAGCCTCTGCCCACATGTTTAAAGGCAGTCCAGCATGCAATCTCATGGTCCTTGCATGCTCCATTATTGTCCTATTCATGCGTTCAGCCACTCCATTTTCCTATGGAGTCCCTGGAACCATTTTCTGCCTACGAATTCCATTAAAGGAACAATAGTCTTCAAATTCTTTGCTGCAATACTCACCGCCATTATCAGATCTGAGACATTTTAATCTTATACCTGTCTCATTTTCAACCAAGCTTTTCCATTTCTTAAATGTTTCAAATACATCAGATTTCTGTCTAAGGAAATAAATCCAGACCTTCCTAGTTGCATCATCTATGAATGTAACATAATACCGAGAGCCACCAAAAGAAGATACCTGAGCTGGTCCCCATACATCTATATGCACAAGCTCCAGCTTTTCATTTTTCTTTTGCTTCCCATCTCTGAGAAAACTAACTCTCTTTTGTTTTCCATACACACAACTTTTACAGAAATCCATATTAATACATTTCAGACCTGGTAAAACTTTCTTAGAATGAAGTACCTTCATACCTTTTTCACTCATATGCCCAAGTCTGTTATGCCACAGTGTTGTTTCAGAACCAGCAGCAACTTTTCCAGTCTCTTCCTGCAAACCTGCAGCAACTGTTCCTAAACCTGTTTGTTTTTCCTCTATAAAATCTAAAGTAGAAGGAACAGTATGACCTATACAAAGATATAAGGTGCCTACTTTTACACCTTTTGCTACTACTAAGGCACCTTTTGAAACCTTCCAATTTTTATCAGTAAATGTAACAGTGCAACCTTGTTCAGTTAGCTGCCCTGCTGAAATTAAATTCCTACTGAGCCTTGGAACATGCCTCACCTCTTGTAGTAGCCAATGATTCCCATTCTGCAACTTAATCTTGATTCTTCCCTTTCCAACAATCTGACAGGGTTCATTATCTCCCAAATAAACCAGCCCAAAATCCCCTTGGACATAATCAAGGAAATAACTTCTATGGGGCGTAGCATGAAATGAGGCCCCTGAATCTAAAACCCATGAATCATCAACATTATCTAGGGAAAGAATCAAAGCATCATCTTCAGACTTATTGCTTACCACATTTGCTTCCTTATTGCCTTCTTGTTTGTCTCCTTCTTTATTTTTCTAAGACAAGCAATCTTTCTTCAGATGACCTGGTTTTCCACAGTACCAGCAATCCTTCTGTCCTCTGGTTTGGGATCTTTTGTCCTTTGATTTTTCCTCGTGACTTCCCATGACCTCTAGAACCTTTTCCTCTCTCCTTTGATCTACCCCTGCTTTCTGCGTTCAAAACACTGCCTGATTTAGATCCACCTGAGTTTTTCTTACGAACTTCCTCACTCAGAATAACACCAACAACATCATCAAATTTTAGGGTATTTGAACCAGAAATAGAGTTACTAACCGCCATTACCAAACTATCCCAGCTTTCAGGTAATGAACATAATATCAAGAGAGCTCTAACTTCTTCATCAAATTTTACATTTACAGAAGTCAATTGACTGACAATCGTATTAAATTCATTTAAATGACCTGTCACAGATCCACCTTCAACCATTTTCAAATTAAACAACTGCTTCATGAGAAATACCTTATTTGAGGCTGAGGGTTTTTCATACAATTTAGCCAAAGCTTTCATCAGACCATCTGTTGTCTTCGCTTCCGTTATATTGAATGCCACCGACAGTGCCAGGCACAACCGAATGGTTCCCAGTGCCTTTCTGTCAAGAAGATTCCAATCCTCATCAGACATTGTTGCCGGTTTCTTGGCTACTCCTTCCAACGACCTCCATAAATCCTTTTGATAGAGGTAATCTTCCATCTGCATCTTCCATAACTGATAGTTCTGCCCATTAAATTTATCAACCTTCATTTTACCCTCGTCCGCCATTGCTCCCACTCAATCGTGAGACTTTCCTGCAGACGATAATCGAACACAACCCGCTCTGATACCACTTGTTGAGCTACAACTCATATGGACCAGCTAGGACTCGAACCTAGGACCTTCCATTTGCTGCTGGAGTGCTCTACCAACTGAGCTATCGGCCCCTTGTGGCCAGCCCATCGTCGGTCCAGGTGTAGCTTACTTCCAACACCCCCCCTTAAGCCACACTGTAGGTGCTTGGGGCTCCTAGCCTGGCTCTGATACCACTTGTTAGGGTTAGCCGGCAGAAGATATCAATTAAATGCAAATAAAGATTAAACAGAGAAATGGAAATACACAGAATTAATAACAACGAGAGACAAGATTTAACGTGGTTCACCCAAACTCGGGCTACATCCACCAAACAGAGAGTCCAATATTATTATCCAGTAAATCAAACCGATTACAATCAGCAATCCTTGCAACTCAATACCGCTGCAAATGCTACAATACAATACTCAAACCCTAACCCTTGGCCGCTTTTTATCAAGCCTTTTTGTCGGTTACAAAAATTAGGGTTTTCTTATGTCGGTCATAAAAAATAGGATTTTTTTTTTTAAGTCGGCCCTAGGATTTTTTAAGTCGGCCCTAAAAAAAAATTTCTCAAGGGCTACCGCCCCCGAACCCCCGTTTCTCGGGGGCTGCCACCCCCGAAACCTGGCGAGGATACATGGCTAGTGTACAGTACTTTCCTGATCAGTCGCCACCTACCAACATTTTGACCGAATCTGCTCTTGCATTGGAACTAGCAAACCCTCTGCTGATTCAGGAAAAATTACCAATAGAATTGGCGACTCTGCTGGGAATCTGATTTAGAAGTTGTTATTTTTTGTTATCCCTACTATATTCTTGACCTATCCGAGTCACCAACAGAAATGGCAACTCTGCTGGGGAAGTATATGAACGTGTTATCTTGCAATCTCTGGTGAAGTTTTGCCCACCTAAGTTGCAACAGAAGTGGCAACTCTACTGGGGACATTAATGTCATATCCATAATATATGAGTCTAAGAGATTGAAAAATCAAACCTGGAAAGTGCTTGTCGCAGCAAAAGAAAGAAGTTATATGTGTGGCTCTACTGTTGGAGAACCCAGAAAGAAATAAATGAATTTGCAGCTTCAGCCTGTTTGAAGCTCATTCCTCTGCCAAGGAGGTGGCGACTCTGTTAAATGAACCTATCAGCAGCTGTAACATATCTAGGTATTTGTACAAATTGTAAAAGAGATTCCCTATTTGGTGAAATAGCACTGGTTAAAAGGGAAATATTGGTGAAAGCAGAGCTTGCATGCTTTTGTTAGAACATAGTTTGTATTTTCAGGAGAAGCATGTAATATTGTTTAAAAGACTCATTTAGAGGACTTTAGGAAAGCCGAAATAACAGTTTGTATATTAAAGGCCTAAGGTCATTGTTGTAATTGAAAATCTCAATTGAGAGGAGGGTTGCAAAAAACACACAATGATGTATTGTCAGCCCATGCACACTTGTGAGGTGTCAAATGTAATAAAGTATAATAATCAGTCCCAACCATGTCATAGAAAGGGTTTTAGTATTGACAGATATAAGCCCATGAATTTTGATGGCATTTGTGGCTATCCAAATGCTTTTCCATCTAAAATCGGAAAATACTTGCCCAAATTTAATGGTGCAAAGGATGAATCAGCTAAGAAACACTTGCAGCAGTTTATAAATGTTGTAGATGATTTTGAGATTGACCATGAGGATGTAGTTATGAGATTATTTGTTCAATCTCTAGATAAAGATGCAAGGGACTGGTTCTCCTATCTTTTAGCTTACTCTGTCAGCTCTTGGCAAGATTTCAAATCTGCATTCTTAGAGCAATATGGTGAAAGGATTTCTGAATATGCAGTCATTAGTGACTTTATGTATATCCATATTGAAGAAGATGAGTTGATCCCAACTTTTAACCTCAGATTTATGAGGGCATTGAATAGAATTCCAGAATGCATGAGACCTAATGATGCATTGTGCCTAGTTTTCTATTTGGGAGCATTTGATAGGAAAATGAGCTATAGATTGAGGGACAAGGAGCCCACCACATTGCATTAGGCACATCAGTTTGCAATTGACATTGAAAATAATTGGAGATATGGGATTCAAAAGGGGTATTTCTCTAAAAAAAATTGCTGCCCTAGAGCCACCAATGTTGGTAAGGGTTATACTTTAAATGTTGGAGATGAATGTCAAAGTACTCACACCCCTGTTGTCCCATTTTTTGCATCAATCCAAGTTGATGATGTTTCTATTATAGAGGAGGATGTCCTATTTTTCCCAGCAAATGAAGTTGACAACAATAATTTCCCAAGTAATATTTGCATGCCAGTCCTAAATAAAGAGCATTCATGTTTAAATGATCCAGTTGTGCAAAGTTGTAATCATATGGATCAAGAGTCACTATCAGTTTCATCAGGAAGTATTAGAGGGCTAGAAAATGATGCAGATAGCTCAACTTTAGAGTGCATTGAAGTAGCAGAAATTTTGTATGTGGGGCAATCAGATGTTAAAGATGATGAAGAAGATATCCATGACCAGTTCATGGATCAGGTTTGTTCTTCTTATGACTCTAGGTCTGATAATGATGAAAAAGAAATGGATTGTCATGAAGAAGAAACAGAGACCTTTGCAATGAGTATGAATCCCCTTTATGATGAGCCTGTGGATGCATTGGACATTGTGAGTCATGACATTCATTGGTGCAGAATCAACCCTCTATTTGAAAATGATGATACTGATTTGCAAACTGTGGATGATAAATGCTTAGCATTAGTTGTTTCATACATGTGCAATGATGGCTATGTGGATCAGGTTTTGTTTTCTAAGTGTTTTCAATTTTTGGATCAGTTGGATATGTGTATGGTTATATCCAACAGCCAGGTAGATAATGAATATTGCCAAATGCAATATGAGGATGTACTATTTGAGGATTTTAACCTACATATGTTACCTAATGTTGAAACATATTCTACTATGTATGGTTATATGACTGGTTGTAAAATGCAGAGTGACAGAGGCAGTGCTAACAGTGGAAAGTTTTCAAAAATGGTGAAGCATCTAATTGATCAGATCAGCATATGGGCAGATTATTTTAACATTTTTAGCTGTGGTTGGGATTATTCAATTTAGAATCAGGCATTTGGCAGGTTAAAGTTGTGGTTTTTCCTTTTTGGCTGCCTGGGGCTGCCAAAATAATGTCTAAAAATATAATTTATGATGCAGGTTGCTGCAATGTTTGACTCTGTTGCCCAATGGATAGGAACTGGTCTACATCGCAGAGATCTGAGGTTCTCGCCATGCCTGCAAGAGGCATGCATCCCCAGACGGAGCCTCTATTGGTGCTTGAATCTGCAAGCACTTTCCTAAAGATTCAAGCATTCAAATATGCATGCTCCTTCCCAAAAAATCCAAAAATTCTGTCTTTCGGCCTCTGTAGTGCTAAAAAATGCAAGAAATGAGTCAGATGCATGAATTAGATGCGTATCAAGCTATAGTTTCCAGTGTTTGAATGTTTCTAAGAGTGGCTGAGAGGGTTTCTTCTTGCCAGTACCGCAGGATACACCAAGTGTCAAGCCCCGGTTTAAGCTGCGCTTTTGCTTTTGAATGATAACTCTAACGCGGAGTGTGCCACGTAGCAGAAGTTGTGTCTATTTTGTTTCTAAGTTGATCGTTGTGGAAGGCACCACGTGTCATTAGCAGAGGGCACTCCCTCAAGTTTCATTGTGTCTGCGGAAGGCGCCATGTGTCTCTAGTTGTAACTGCGAAGCTTGCCAAGTGCCAGCTTCCGCATTATGGGTCATATTTGTTTCGGTGCTAAGTGAAGACGGGGGTGGGTCCCAGTGAAGAGTCTCAGATGCTGCGGTTCGTGCCATGTGTAATAAATGTCTCCAACATAGTTTTAAGTTATGACCCCGTGGAAGGTGCCACATGTCATTAGTGGAGGCAAGGTTAATAAGTTTCTGTATGTCCGCAGAAGGTGCCACGTGTCTGCTTCCGTGTATCTCTCTATGTACCCTACGATGCAAGGTAGTGGATGGTGGTGGGCCACAGTTAAGTAATGCGGAATGTGCCACGTGGTGGATGCGGCGCCATAGTTACTTTTGCTTTTGCCCCTTTCTTCCAATGATACTTGAAGTTTCTAAGTAGCACAGAACCTGCCAAGTGTCGGCTTCCGCGGGAGTTTCAAAATGTTTCTCAATGTTTCTTCAATGTTGCAAAGCCCAACATGTGTCAGCTTCCACATGAGTTTCAAGAAGGCTCTTTGTGTTTCAAGGAGAGCGCAGAAGCTGCCACGTACCTGATAGTTGATGTTGCAAGAGCCGCCACCTATCCCTTTCTTAAAGGCAAAATGGAGGGAGCGAAGGGTCAGTGTTAGAAACTTGAGGTGCCTTCATGGCACAGTACCATTGGCTGGTGACTCTTCATGCATATTTTGGGACCGTTGATGTCGGTGATGGGTTTTTGATCAACGGTCAGGTTTTGAAATTGCAGCAATGGATTTTTCCTAAGTGTCTGTGGCCATTTTTGGGTGGGAAAACTCCAGTTGCATCCGCTGCTGTGTGTCGAGAGAGTTGCGGGTAGATGAGGCAATAATGGCGGACTTACAGGGGATGATTGATGGAGTTGACGGGTCAACTACCCGATTGATGAAGAAAGTCCCTGAATGGCGGCCCAAATCCTGATCTCACCTGCTTTGTCCTCTGTTTCTCATCTGCTGCATTGATGATTTTGAGCACCATTTTTTTGATGCAGTGTATCTGGCAGGATTTTTGGCCTCCCTTGTAATTAATTCGTTGAGTACATAGTTTTGCTATAAAAAGCAGACTATGTCACTCATTTTTGTTGTTGAAGACTTGGGCAATTTTTTGTGTGAATAACGAAAAATAGAGCATTTTCCTATTTGTTTTATCTATGTGGAGTTTATGTGTTGCATTTGAGTTGTATCTTGCACATATATTCAGTTTCTTGTCATTGTATATGAAAAATGAGTTATTGCATGTGTTTATCTGTCTGTCTCCACTTGTTGTATGCATTTTCTTCTTTTGAATCTGGTTGCTAAGGGTTTCTTAGATTCTAGGGTATAGTTTTGTTGTACCACATGCTTAATCTGTAACTTCCATTCAAGGAGTGGATTAAACTATTTTAGGTTAAAGTGTGGAGAAGATTGTATGTCAGCTAGGATATCTATAAGCAGAGATAGTTAAATACCCATTCTTGGGTGATGTTTGTAAGGCAAACACCAGTTTGAACCCCTTGAAACTTGAATGCCAGTTGCAAGCCATTCTTATGTATACATCTAGTTGACTCCTTGCCCTGAGATAGGCACCGGTCTGTCCTTGTGAAGTAGTTATGATCCAAAACCCCTGTCTTGCATCCAAACCATAAATTCAAACCATTCCATTGTCCCAACCTGTTAGTTGTAGGAGTAGGATTAGGAACCCCCTACATACTCTCATCCTTAACCAAACAAATATGTCTAAGAATGTTGCTAACCTTGTGATTTGTCATACAAATCTTGGTCCACACATGAGAGTATTCTGCCTGTTATTACAAAGTTAAATCTTTCTGTCATTTGGAGAGTAAATGTTACATCTTTATCAAATAGGGACACCCCCCTTGGTGTGGCAGAACCAGAAGTGAAGGGGAGGTAGCTCACGCAACCTCCCATGTCTGTTGGCCGAATCTACCCGTGCATTGGAACTGGCAAACCCTCTGCCGATTCGGGAAAAATTACCAACACACCCAAGAGTCTTTAAAGTTGGAGATCTAGTACTTAAGGAGAACCCCTGCAATCAACAGTATTAGGAAAAGAAAGGCAAGTTCAAACCCAACTAGCTTGGGCCTTATGTGATTGTAGCTGCTTATGGATCGAGGGCATATCAGTTAGCAACATCAGAGGGTGAGTTGTTCGATGACCGAATCAACAACATGCATCTTCGCTAGTACTATACCTAAGAGAACCCCAATGTAAGGGGGGCATAAAATACTTGCACCATCAAGATGTCAAAAGCAAAGCATCCATTATACATCCATACAACCATATCCCATGCAATAAAAGATCCAAACAATGCAGAGTATCAATGTTTACAAAATCTTGTGAGTCCTTCTATCGAGTCATTCTTCTTTCATTCAAGTTTTTATATATCATCATATCTTTCATCCTTATCCGATCAATCTGAGCAGTGATCCATATGCAAGGTCCATCCTTAATCCATACCAATCAAGTCAAGTCAATCTTGTCAAATGATCCGATCACAATCAGTGGTCTTGATCCTTGTCTGGTTGTAAACTAACTCAATCAGTTAATCAATCAATTGTCTTATATAGGATGTAACATTGTTGAAATCATACCAACACACACATCTTACATGACATGCTTCATTTCCTGAAACCAGACACTATCCTTCATATTTTCTCTATGGATCTATCATTCCCCGCCATGACAACAAGCCTGCCATGTTGGTCTAGGGATTTATCGTTCCCCACCATGACAACACTGTCGTATATCGTTATCAATATATCGTTGGTTTACCACTTGATAGGGGCAATACCTTTTTTGTTCTTGTTTACTTGCTTGTCTGTGTTTTCATTCTATCTTGCATCACGTGTCATTTAGCTCTTTCTTCAAACCTAACATGTTTTTCAACTTCTTCTTTGTGAGATTGTCCGTCTCATGCCTTCTGCCTTCTTCCCATCCAATCTCCCGAGGGGGCATCCTTTCGTCATAACCTATACTAGGGGAAAACTGGGGCATGTATCATTATTCAATAATCGATTTCTTTAAGGCAACGTCGTAAACTGCATTGCATCAAAGAGGGGCAAAATGTATATGCTTAAAAATGACATGATTCGGTCTAAATAAATATTCTTAATATTTATTTCATTCTAATTCTTCTATCAATAAATAAATAAACAAATTATTTATTTGATTCATATTCTTCTAAATTAATTAAATATCAAAATATTTAATTATCTCTTCTAAAGTCAAAATTAAATAAAATCCTTTATTTAATTTAAATTCTTCCAAACACTTAAATAATTCTTAATTATTTAATTAAATCAAATCATTCCTCCAAATTTGAATAAATCAAATCAAATTTATTTAAATCCTCTCAATCTCCAAAAATAAAATATAATCAAATATTTTATTTATTCTTCCAAAATCATTCTAAATTAAATAATACCAATTATTTAATTGTTTCTTTCAATAATATCTTCTCTAAATTTAAATAAATCAAATATTTATTTAAGTTGTCTATTTCTTCTAAATTGAGTTATCTCTAAATATAATTCAATCTTTGTGCACATGCAATTGAATATTCTAAATATTTAATTTAGTTAAAATATCTTCTCATCCTCATGCAATTTCTATTCTCTAGTTCTATTCTCTTAACTGATTGATCTATTCTTTTAAATTGATTAATCTCTTCAGTTAACTCAATCTTCTATTCTATTAATTCCTCTCATGCAAAATATAGCAAGACACATGTCCTCTTTCTATTCGCGGACGTTCCTCAACCGTTCTATACCGTTGATCTTCTCATTCTCTCTATACTGTTGATCTTCTTTTTCCCAAGTCTATAAATTGAACCCTATTCTTCCATTTCATTCATCCAAGCTTTAGGTATTGTTACTCTGCAGGAATTACAGTGCGCCTTTGGCACCAATTCCTTCATTGCTTGTGATCACACTCATTACCATACTATCACCATTGTTGTGAAGCTCATCTTCATGGCGAAACTATCATAGCCATTCTCCATTGACAATCTTGGAATCATAGCAAGGAAGTGCACTCTCTGAGGGTCTTATTCATACATGCAAGATCAATTGAGATAGGCAACCAATGGAAGCTATGAAGCTTTGAGGTTTGCAAAGGTTTTTGAAGTTCTTTTGTTTGATTATTCTCTTTGTTTCTATATTTCATTGAGTTTTGGGTATTTTGATGTTGATATATTGATTATTTATTTGAATCCAATTTTCCCTTAATAGCTTGAACTTCTAATTCTTGAGCTTGTTCCTCAACTTCTACACTAACCTCTTGATTTACTAGATTTTTGGGATCAATCTGGATCTGAGTCTGAGTTTGCACTTGCCTTTCTTGACTTGGATTTTCATCTTGATCATCAGAATCATATCCGCAAGACCTAGAATGTTCTTCCTTACTCTCATCAACTCTAACATTAGCACTTTCAACAATCTTTTTCAACCTCTTATTAAAGCACCGATATGCTTTGCTTTGAGTAGAGTAACCCAGAAAAATTCCTTCATCACTTCTTGCTTCAAACTTGCCTAGATCCTCATCTCTTTTGATATAACATTTACTACCAAAAACTCTGAAATATCTCATAGTAGGAGGATGACCAAACCAGAGTTCATAAGGAATCTTGCCAAAATTACCTTTGATCTGCACTCGGTTAAGAGTGTAGACAGCAGTACTCACAGTTTCTCTCCAATAAACTTGTGAAACATTTGTTTCCATCATCATGGTCCTAGAAGCTTCTTGAATGGTCTAGTTTTTTCTTTCTACAACTCCATTTTGTTGAGGAGTCCTAGGAGCAGATAACTATATTTTTTTTCCATGCCTTTCACATAATGTATCAAACTCACCAGAGGTAAACTCTCCACCTCTATTAGATCTCAAACACTTTATCTTCACACCAATCTCATTTTCAACCATAAATTTGAACACTTTGAATTTGTCAAGAGCTTCTGATTTTTTTTTAAGAAAGTTACCCACATCATCTGGGAGTAATCATCAATCAACAACATAAAATATCTATCTCCTTGCACACTCCTAATTCTAGCAAGACCACATAGAGTAGTATGCACAAGTTCCAATAATCCACTTGATGACTATTCTTTACTCTTGAATGAATTTTTTTTTGTTTACCTAGTTGACATTCTCTACGCATGCTATCAATAGGTTTCACAAGTCTTGGAAGATCTCTTACAACCTGAGTTGAACTTATCTTAACATTGTTATCAAAATTCACATGACACATTCTCCTATGCCAGAGCCAACTCTGATCCACATGAGCAATAAAGCAACTTTTACTAGAACTACTTAAATGAAAGATGTTACCTCTAGTCTGAGTACCGTATGCAATTTTAGTTCTAGAGCTTTCCAAGATTCTGCATTTCCCATCCTTGAATATGAGATCATAACCATTTTCAACCAACTATCCAACACTAAGAAGATTATGCTTCAGTCCTTCCACATATAGAACATCATTAGTGTTATTCTTACCATCAAAAGAGATGGATCCTTTGCCACATATTCTACCAGCTAAGTTGTCTCTAAATTTCACAAATCCACCTTCATATTTTTCAAAGCTTACAAACTTACTTTTATCCCCAGTCATATGATAAGAACATCCACTATTAATTACCCACTCATCAACAACTTGAGCAACCAAGGCACTTTCCACATTTGTACAGCTAGAAGATTCTGTAGACAATGGATTTTCTTCTTTGATAGCAATGAACACCCACTCATTTTCTCCATGATCGGATTCATCATCTGTGACTCCTTCTCTAGCTTCTTGAACATAGTAACAATTCTTCTGACTTTTATATCTGTTAGGGTTTGGCTTTGAAAATTTTTCTAGACCCCTTGAGGCAAAATGACCAATCTTATTACAAGCAAAACATTTGAATGGTAACTTTCCTTCATACTTACCAAATCCTCTTGGCATTCTTCTGGCATTACGAGCTTCAAGTTCTGTAGAATTAATTTCATCACTTTCAAGATCCTTCCTTGCCTTAGCAAATCTGTTTGATCTTCCTAAAGATATTTCACCCATGCATTGCAAATGGCACTCCATACGACTCTTCCAAGAAAAGTAATTTGTTCCATCAAATCTTGGATTGTCCTTCTTGTAGGTCGACATCCTGGGAATCCTCAAGCGGTCAAGCTTCTTTAGAGGATCTGGCTCTGATACCAATTGTTAGAATTAGACCGGACAACTGAGAGGGGGGGTGAATCAGTTGTCCCAAAATTTTATTTTTTCTTCCTTTTAATCTTCTTTCACAATTTGTAAATTGATTAATGATGTAAACATTAAAGCATGAAACAACATCACATAAGCATAAACATAATCAACACATTTGACACCAAGATTTTTGACATGGAAACCCAGTTAAGGGAAAAACCATGATGGGTGTTAGCCCACAAGATTCGTACCCTGTTAAAAGTACTTAAAAAGAATGGGAAGGAACTTCCCTTCAGGCTTACTGCCTAGATCTCACTACTCAAAAGAGAGGCCAACTGCCTACAAGAAATTTGAGTTGAACACAAAAGAATTAACTAAGAAATAGCATCTACTTCATGCCTAGTTCAGTTTCATTGAATGCTCACTAACTCTTATTCTGCTTCCAAACTCTTCTTCACTAACTCTTCACTCTATTCTACTTTTATTCTTCTGCTCCTCTTCTTTGTTCTACCCCTAATCCTTTCTTCAGATTTATTATTTTCTCTCAAGGATGATTTTCCAAGACTCAACTACCCTCCTTTATATGCTTCATCAACCTTGGAATAAACATCAAGGTCGGCACACCAAACATCTTACTTAATGCAAATCACTAAGTTGACGGCCAAATATAGCTAAGACTTGAATCTTCTTCCAGCAACACACCACACTTCAAAGAATTGCTTTTGGAACATCTGCAATATGCTTGAATCATTCGGTCTGCTAGGACTAGGAAGAACATCAACACCAAGAAGGAAATCTTCAACAACAAGCTCAAACTTCAATGTGAACCTCCAACACATTAGTCACACGATCTAGAGACCTCCACAAGCATAATGAATTCAACAAAAACATCCACACTCCTCCAAATCATCAGAATCACTTGCATCGTCATCCAAAACCTCAAGAATACTATCTGTCATGATTGTCATCTTAGAAAGATTGCTTGTGGACCTCCAAACTATGAACCACTTGAAAGGATGATACACACTAACTTCCCAAACATGCCTCTAGATCCGCAGATCATTATTTGACATATCCAGAAAGATCTAGACCACTTCTCTATCACTCTATCTCTTCTTAATACTGCAAAACCGGTTCTACTCAGATGGCCATAGTTTCTTCAAATCTTCATGCGGACCTCTCAAATCCTGACTGGAGATACTTCACACAATCCTCTATACTGCTATATGATCCACATCCATTGATCTTTATTAATTTTCTCAATATCCTCAACATTTCAGCCTTCTAGTCAGACAACAAGATAGGATACAGTTGACACCAATGGCAACAAGAATATGTTGACATCAATGACAACACCGATTAGGCACATATTTGCAACAATTTGAATGATTCAATTAATTTAGCTTTGATAGGAGTACTAAGAAATATCACCTACCCTATAGCACATGCTTCTTCCACATGGGCTACATGTATTAGTTCAAATCATGCTAGGTTGGGAATCACAGTGGCGGCAAAGGCGAGATCTTTAGATTTTTCACTTAATGAGGGATTTCCAAGACTCATTCAACAAATTTCAAGAATATTAAAGTGTGAAAGGTATTAGATCTAAAAATATTTCAAGTTATCCTAAACAGTACAAATTCATTCTCCGTGAGTAAGCATCGTACCATTTAGTACCAGATGACGGAATCCACAAGAAATTCTTAGTTTATGACCATAGTTTCTCCAAAAAAGATAGAGGAAACATGGACCAGAGAATATCATTAAGTGCACATGTAAACAACTCCCTTTATTCAGAAAATGTGGGACCTTGAGCCAAATGGAAGGCCACAAAACAAAACATGAAATAGGAAAGGAAACTAAACTAACAACAACTAACTTGCAACAAATAAAAAATAAACAGTAGAAAAGGGAAAATTATGTACACAAATGGTAGGTCTTTTAAGGCTACCTAAGTCTAGAAATAATGCTTCAAAAATTGCCCATTGACGGGCAATGGGACATCTTCTCCTGTGAGGGTCTTTAATCAATAAGCATTGTCCCCTAGAATCTCAGCAATCTGGTAGGGACCTAAGCACAATTTATCGAATTTACTGTGATCTCCTTTTCTTTCATGTTCTTTATCCCATTACAAAACTAGATCAGAAATGTGGAATGTTTTAGCCTTCATGCACTTGTCAAACCAACATTGTACGACACCCCAATGTTTAGCAAAGTTGTTAATGGTTGTGTCACATTTTTCTTTGAGATGCAATAGTTGTGTGAACCTTGCTCCAATCTTGTCATTAGTATCAAGGTAATCATTCATAAATTATAGAATTGGAATCTTCAAGTGTATTGGAAAAATAGGTTCTAAACCATAAACTAGGTGGTACAAGGATGTTCCAAGTGTAGCTTTGTTTTGAGTTATATCAATTCCCATAGTGCAAATTTTAAATGTGTGTGTCATTCCCTAGGGTTTTGGTCTAGTAACTTTCTAATGACATCCAACTAGTTTCTATTTGTTGATTCAATGGCATCATTTCCCTGGGGGCAATAGTTAGATGAAAATTTCAAAACAATCCCATAATAAAAAGCCCAACTAGAAAATTTCAGCAAAGAAAAGGCGGGGCCATTATCACAAACAAGAGAAAAAGGACATCCAAAGCTAGTAATAATATTTTCTTCAACAAATTTGATTACAACCTCAGTAGTGCATTGTTTACAAGCCTATGCTTCAGTCCACCTAGTGCAATAATCAATAGCGGTTATAATATACCTATGGCCCACAGAAGAAGGTGGGTTAATCATACCAATAAAAACAAGCCCCCATTGTGCAAAGGGACACATTTCAATGACAGGTTGTAGAGGCAAAGTTGGATTTCGTTCCTTGGTGGTAGCTATCTAACAAACATGCAAGTTCTAGTGTGTAGGTGAGTGTCATGGAAAAGAGTTGGCCATAGTATCCTGCCCTTAAAATATGGTGTGTAGTTACGGATCTCAAACCATGTCTAGTTCCGAACCTTTCATGAAAATTGACCAATACTTGAGAAAGACAACGTAGATATATACCCTCATGATTCTTCTTATACATCACTCCTCCTTTTAACATAAAACTATTGCTTTTCAATCACAATTCTCTATGCTGAACTGAATTCAAATGAGGAGGGCATTTTTGGTTTAGAAATAGAAAATAATGTCATCATACCAATCATCCTTTGGTAAATCTTCAAGAACATATTGATGAGAGTATATATCTAGATCAACTTCAGCCATTGTGTGTGACAAAGCTTGCCCCCTTACAAGTTTCATGGGTTGACTGTCTAGGTCAAATTCTTGCAACAAGGTGAACCATTTCCCTCTACATTCACCAAGTTCATTCTGCATCAGTAAAGTTTTTACAGCCACATCAAGGACTATGGAATTCACTTTGTTGCGTAAAATGTAATGTCTGAATTTCTTTAGGGCCTTGACCAAAGCATAAGCTTGCTTCTCCACGTTGGGGTAACTCAACTTAGCTTCTTTCAAAGGAGTTCTCATAAATGGAATTGGGAATTCATCTCTTGGCCCTTTCTTCTGAGTTAACATTGCCGCACACATATGGTCTGAAGCAAATGAGTAGATATAAAAGGCAGAGAATAGTCAAGACTGACCAACACTAGTTCTTCAACTATTGCTTGCTTGATTTCTATGAATGCCTTATTTGCTTCTGTCATCCATTCAACCTTAGCATCTTGTTTTAACATGGCATTCAATGGTTTGACTATCTCATCAAATCTAGTGATGAATTTTCTCACAAAATTGATCTTCCCAAAATAGGACTTGAGTTCTTTCTAGATCAATGGATATCCCTTTTTCTAAAATGATATGTCCCAAAATATTTCCTTTGGTAACCCCAAAAATATATTACTTTGGATTTAAAGATATGTCATAATCTCTATATCTTTGCAAAACTTTCCTTAAGTCTAAAACATGATCCTATCTTTTCTTAGAAAATATTGTTAAATCATCCATGTAAATAATGATGCATTTGCCAACCAACCCTTTGAATGTTATGTCCATGGGCCTCTAAAATGTGGCTTCAACATTAATTAATCCAAAAGGCATACACCTGTAGGCATAAATCCCCCATTTGCAAGTAAATGCAGTCTTCAATCTATTACCATATTCCACCATCACTTATTTGTATCCTGAATATCTATCTATGAAAGGCATCATTTGAGAACCATTGATGATTTGAAGGACTTCATCAAGTGAGGGAAATGGATAATTATCTTTTTCTGAAGCTTGATTAAGATTTCTAAAATCTATGCACAATCTTATTTCTCCATTCTTTTTTTAGAAAGGTCCTAGATTGGCTACCTAAGTTGAATGTCAAACTGGAAATATGATCCTAGCTGACAGAAATTTCTTCACTTCTTGGAGAATTAGGGGCTCTAATAATGTGTTGACTAGTGTCTGCCTCTGATGAAAAGGTTTAATTCCTAGTTTTAATGGAATAGTATGGGTGATAATGGAAGAATCATAAGTTTTTAGATCTTCATAACTCCAATCTATAGTATCATGGTAGTCATCCAACACTTGTATGATGCCTACTCTTTCCTTAGAAGTACACACCATTCGATAAACACATTCTTAATATTTTAGGATGTACCCATGTTGTACGGATCACATTTGCCTCCTTCAAACTCTACATATTTCTTCCAAATTCCTAACTAATCCCAATCAAAAAGTCTCTCTAATTCAACCATTCCATGTGGGATGGTATTGGTCTTCAAATTCAAGACTCCTTCCTCGTCTATGTCAGCTTCCTCAACATCTTCTTTATCAATAATTTATGTGGAAAATATGTCAGAACTAGTGAGGAAGTCCATAATGTGCCTGTCATCTTCAAAGACTTGGAAACTGGTGATATTGTCAGGGACTAAAGGCACATGAACCAATTCCATAGTAAACTTATTCAAATCAATCAAAGAGAGGGGCTCCAAGGTATTGGTTGCTTGAGATAGCGCATCAGCAACGTGGTTCTTCTTTCGTGGTATAAGTTAAATATTGAATCCATCAAAGCTTTTGATCAAATCCCATACTCAATTCTGGTAGTTGTTTAATCTCTTATCATGGCATGTATACTATTTTCATACTTGCTTAACCACTAACTCAGAATCTCCAAAGCCTGAATTATTCTATCTTTCTTCCAAATGGAAATTGTAACCTATAAGAGGAGAGAAAAGATTCACCTTTCGGGCTGATCAATTCAAATATAGTGCCAGCTCCTTGTTTAGACTTGGATCGATCGAAACGAAGAGTCCATATTTGACCCACATGTAGTATATTCACTTCTAATGGTTTGTTCTGATTAGTCCCCTGTAAAGATTCTCTGAATGGTTGTTGTTGCTTCTACTCAGGGGGTGTTGTCTATGTCTGGTGCAAGAGCACCCAATCCACAGTGGCCTCCATGAGGCATTAACTGTTTATAGTTTGTTTTGTTGTTTCCAATAAGGTCCTAAGCTGACCATTCAATGTAATAAGGTTTGTTTGACCAATGCATGTTAATTTAGGTTGTATTTATGTTTATGTTGTAAGTTCCAAGGACACTTGGCAAATATGTAAGCACAAGGTTGTTAGACAGTTAGGAAGTTGTTAGGCAATTGGACCTCCCAGCCGCTTGGAGTCAAGTCAATACTACTCAAGGCGAATAGATAAATACCCCAGAGTAGATTGAATGTAATCAGTAGGAGTTGTAAAGTTGAGTTGTGCAATTGTGAGAACAGAGCATCTGTATATGCATTCTGAAAGGCATAGATAAAATTATGTATTGTGCATCTTTATGTCTTTTGACTCCTTAGTTTCCTCTATGCAATTGATTTTCCTGGTCTGAGGCCGAGATGGGTTCTTAGCCCATTCCACCAGTTAGATTTCTTTGAAGGCAGTACTGCCAATATGCAAATGATGCAAAGGATATACGTCAGAGTGAGGAATGCGATCGGAGTAAAGATGTTTTGGTTGGCCAACAGTGCATCATCTTGCCAATAGGCAAGTAAAACGTGGAAATACAAAGGGGAATGTGGGTCAAGGTGTTTGGCTCTGCATCATAGTGGTATCAGAGCCTGAAAAAGATTTGGGCAGAAAATTGAATTGAGGATTTGCAGAAGTGTTGGCATTTGGGTGTTGTCTGTGAATGTTTATGTCAGACAAGGAAAGAGAGACAGAGGCAGAGAGGATGCCTCCCAAAAGTATGTCACAGGATGCCGTTATGAAGCTGATCGAGGAGATACTTGCATCCAAGTTGGGAGAGTTCAAGTAGTCCAAAGGCAAAGATAAGGAAGATGACAGTGACAGTGATGAAGAAGATATAGAAATTGGGGAAAATACTAAAAAGGCAGAAGAGATACCAGCAGACTAGAGGACATTTTTAAATGCATTAAATTCAGTCAATAGGGACACCATAGATGGGTTACCTATGTATAGTGGAAGTATGGAAGCTGAAGAGGTGATTGATTGGATTGAGGCATTGAACAATCATTTTGAATATAAAGAAATCCCTGATGATAAGAGGGTTAAGTTGGCAAAAGCAAGACTGAAGGGATCTGCTCTTGCATGGTGGAATTATGAACAAGGAGAGAGAGTCAAGGAGGGGAAAAATATGATAACCTCCTGGGAAAGGATGAAGACTAAACTCAAGGCACAGTTCTTACCCTTGGACTATGATGTGCAGATGTATAAGAAATTGTAGAACCTTATACAGAGAGACCTTGATGTGAACGCATACACACAAGAGTTTCATAAACTCAGTCTTAGATCAAAGAGACAAGAGGAAGAGTTAGAGAAAGTGGCCAGGTACTTGAATGGCCTAAGGATGAACATCCAAGATGAGCTCAGCATCTTAGCACAGAAACAGTGAATAAGTGTTTCCAAATGGCCTTAAGGGCTGAAGAGAAGATAAAACAGAGACAAGATAAGTCCATGAGGGGAAGAGGTAGCAATACAAGAGGGGGAAGATCAACCCCCACAACAAGGCAAACCAATGAGAACCGAGAAGAGACTAGTAAAGGACACGAGCAGTCTAATTTCAAGGATGGATGGAAAGGAACAAGAGGTAGATTTGGAGGTGGTAGAAGTTCTAATGTTTTCACTGGGAGATGTTATCATTGTAATGAAATTGATCATACAACATTCAAATGTTCAGAAAGGCAAGGTTCATCATCAAGAGATGATAGAAAGAATAACAAGAGGGTTCAATTTGTGCAAGAAGAGATGGTAGATGAAAGTGTTAACTCTCCAATGGGAAGTGCAGCCCCAGCTGAAGATGGAGAAGCATTGATGCTAAGGAGAACAATCTTGAAGGCATCTAAGGACATGATATAAAGGAGGGCACTTTTTAGGACCAGTTGCAAAAGCAAAGGTAAAAAACGCAAGGTAGTAATAGATTCTGGTTCAACAGATAATATGGTATCTCAAGAAATGGTGGATAAGTTGAAACTGGAAAGGATTCCACATCAAACCCCTTACAAAGCATCTTGGGTGAGTGATAGTCAATCACTTTTGGTATATGAACAAGCATATGTTGATTTTCAGATTGGAGAATATTAGGATAGGGTCTTATGTGATATTTTTCCCATGGAATGTTGTCACCTACTTTTGGGTAGGCCATGGCAATTTGATAGGAGAGCATTGTATGATGGATATGCTAACACCTACACCATTAAGAAGGATGGGAGTACTTTTGTAATGACACCATTGCAAGAGGATGCTGCAGTACAGAAGGCAGCCAAGGTTATCTTAGTGGGAAAGAAAGAGTTTGTGGAGATACCTACAGCAGTAGGCATCAAGCAAATTGAGGATACCTCAAGGAATGAGATTGCTAAGGATCAAATTTTGAAGGAAATTTTAGTTTTTGATGATGGAGAGTAGATGGATCAGCAGAAGGTCGAAGAACAGGTTTGTAAGCAGCTACAAGTTGATTGGAAAGAAGGTGATGCAATCATAATTGGGATAATTGTTTGTCCTCTAGAACCAACAAGAGTTGAAAGGCAAACAGATTTTGCCATAGCAGTAGTACAAGCAGCACTTACCAAGGTTTCTAATGCAGGTGTTTAGGTAGAGATGACAGTAAGAAAGCAAGGTGTGAGAAGAGCCTACAATGCTAGGCATAAGTATTTACTTTCAAGGTAGCAGGTTGTAGTCTAGAGAACATGGGGAAGACATGAGACATCAGAATATACAGCTAGAGCAAGACAAAGACTTAACTCATGTGGCATGAGTTCTTTTTGCGGTGGGGTGTATGGTGCAAGAGCACCCAATCCACAGTGGCCTCCATGAGGTATTAACTATTTATAGTTCGTTTTGTTGTTTCCAATAAGGTCCTAAGCTGACCATTCAATGTAATAAGGTCTATTTGACCAATGCATGTTAATTTAGGTTGTATTTAGGTTTATGTTGTAAGTTCCAAGGACACTTGGCAAATCTGTAAGCGCAAGATTGTTAGACAGTTAGGAAGTTGTTAGGCAATTGGATCTCCCAGTCGCTTAGAGGTTGTCTCCCAGCCGCTTGGAGTCAGGTCAGTACTACTCAAGGCGAATAGATAAATACCCTAGAGTAGATCGAATGTAATTAGTAGGAGTTGTGAAGTTGAGTTGTGCAATTGCGAGAACAGAGCATCTGTATAGGCATAAATAAAATTATGTATTGTGCATCTTTCTGTCTTTCAACTCCTTAGTTTCCTTTGTGTAATCAATTTTCCTGGTCTGAGGCCGAGAGGGGTTCTTAGCCCATTCCACCGGTTAGATTTCTTTGAAATCAATGGAATGGTTGTACAGTGCTTTCGATTTGTGTTTTTTCGTTTGTTCGTTCATGTTTGCAGGATCGTGTACATTATGCTCTGAGAAATCCTAGCATCCTCATGTGCTAGATTGGCAAAGTCAAAGATCTGGGAAGTTGCAGAGTTTGCAATGGTTCAAATCGGTGAAGAATCGTGTTGTTTCACTGAGTATGCATTTTGTGCGTATATCACTAATGTGAGTCAGGTTCATTTCCTGTGTATCCCACAGTTGTAGGTTTGTGTGTATCTCATGAATGGTTATCATGGTTGTATGCAGCGGATGTACATTGAGATGATACATTGAGTTAGATGCAAGGAGGTCAACGGCCAGTCAATGGTCAGTTTAGTATGCATGTTCTGCGAAGTATGTGGAGAATGCATCTTGCAAATGTATATTGAGCATATACATTGCACAGATACATTGTATCAGATGCAAGAGGCGACCGGTAGCAGCGGTGAAGGAAACCACCATAACAGGTCAAGTGTTTTATGTGTGAAGTTCATCAGTATATCGACTTAATAAGATTTGAGCTCATCGATGAAGGCAGTGCTACCAATATGCAAATGATGCAAAGGATATACATTAGAGTGAGGAATGCGATCGGAGTAAAGATGTTTTGGTTGGTCGATAGTGCATCATCTTACCAATAGGCAAGTAAAATGTGGAAATACAAAGGGGAATGCGGGTCAGGATGTTTGGCTCTGCATCAATGCCTCTTTCGTATCAAGCTTCCCTAATAGCCTCAAGTGTCCATTCACTTGTCAAATAGTGATTGTGCATAATGAAAAAGTTATTTTAGAATGTGGTGCTTCATGAATTCTACACCAGTTTGGGAGTAATAGATCTTCTATGTAGATTCTCCTTCCCAATTTCAACTGGTATTTCATAATTTTTGAGATAAATTCCCTAAATCCTTCAAAGATCCCCTTCTCATCTTTAGAAGAAGATTCCTAGTCTGAATTGATTCACATTTTAGTGTTCTCAGACTACCTTATAATTTGAGGTTCAGGAGCACTGTCACAAGCAAAGTAAGCGAGGAGTACCTCTTCAACTTAATTTACATAGGGAAAATAGACTCCCAAATTGACTTCTAAATATATAATCTCATTATTTTGATTGTATTATGTTATCATATGCTTCATCTTGGGTTCTTCTTCAATTCAGATTTGATTAGCTACTCCTCTCCAAGGCAACCACATATGGCAAAATTCGGTAGCCATATATCCATTTAGCATTTTCAACCAATCCTGACTTAATAACATGCCATATGCTTCTGGTATGTCTACCACCTAGATGTCTATATACTACTACACTCAGGGGTTTGAAGCAAGCTGCATATGTATATGATTCAATTCTCTCACCACATCAACTTTAGTCTTATCTAGTTGGGTGACCTTCTAGGTAGATTTTGTTGGAGTAGGACCTAGAGATTTGCAAATTGATAATGGAATTACATTAGTGGATGCTTTGGAATCCACCAAATAATTATGCAAGTTCTTTCCAAAGATTCTCAAAGTTAACAAAAAGGAAGAGATTCTCTCCTTTACTTGTACAGAGTAACTTGGGCTTCACCTTCAGACATCTGCACCTTGACTTTCCCTTTAACTGGTACCTCTTTTGCTGGAACTTCCTTTGTTGTTGGTTCTTGCCTTTCTAGTTCTTTGACATTCTAGAGAAAGGTAGTCTTGACCTCAGGGATTTTCATCAATTCAAAGATAGAAAGGCTAACCTTCATCCTTTTTAGTTCATCAATGACATATTGTCTGATCTTGGCAATTTCTGGCCTAATTAAGGGGTATGTTGTTACAGGCCGTGCTACTACCTTTGGAGGCTTTGGGTTTTTACTAGCCTTCGGATCTAAAGGGACTGGATAATTATTTGGAGTAGAGGTAGTAAAGGGTCCTTTGGGTTTGTTGCTTTGAAGATTGTAGGGGGGCCTATTATATTGTTGGTATGCATGTACCTCATCAACTTCTTCCTCTGGTTCATTGTCGTTTTGAAAAAGAAAAGAATAACTTTCCAACACCATAGAATTCTTGGGAGAGGGTGCTATCTCATATCTTGTGGGAGGAGGCAAATCATGCACTTCATCTTTCTTAGCCTCTCTTTGGAAAATACTAGCAGTGACCTAAAAATCATGGCAATCTAGTTCAGAATGGGCATTTGTATTGTGAATTTTGCACCAATTGGACAATGCAGCTTCAACCAACATCACTCTCTCTGAAGGAATACCATTTGTTGTATTCTAAGATTCCAAAGAAGATGAAACGCCTCTATTGTTGGGCTTGGTATTCCAAGTCGTGTTAGGCCTTTGGTAAATCTGATTTTGGTTCTGATTCTTTGTGAGTTTTGCAAGAATGTATTTTGGTTTCTAATGTAAGTCACCTCAGCAGTAAGTTTCTTCATTTGTTCTACCAGCTCTCTAATGTCATCTCTATCTTCTTGAATATTGATTACTGCAACATCAGAAGACTGAAGAAAGAGAGGTTGGGATGGAGGTGCTTCCGAGATGGGAGCCCTAGGATGGATCACCATGGCTTGTGTTGTGACGGGCACCGAAACAGGGTTAAGTATTGGCGTATGGTTATAGCCAAGGCTTGGTTGATTTGCTAGATCTGATTAGGCATACCAGGGGTACTAATATGATTTATAGGGCCAGGTCCAAATTTCCCTAGCTCTAAGTTTAGTTTGACTACTTTAGTGTAGGCTACAGGTGGAGTTGTTATCCAAGGATTTTTTGTCTTCTAACAAATATTGAAGTCAGTTTGTCTAGTGCAACATAATAGATAGGCAGAGCTGCATCTTCATCAATGTTATAAGGTGCTTGGAGGAAAACATATGCCTTATGGAATCTATCATTGAAAGAGTTGATCAACTCATTGTCTTGTCTCTTGATATCCACAAAGGAACAATAAAGGTCTGCAAGTTTGACTGGGATCCTGAATCGGTCCAAGAACTCATCCTTTAGTAGCTGCCAAGAAGTAATGGATCCGGTAGGCAAGATAGAAAATCAATAATATGCTTCATCCTAGAGAGTATGGGAAAATCTACAAGCCACATGTTCATACTCAATCCACCACATGAAAAGATTACTCTCAAATATTTTTATATGTTCATTTGCAGTTTGTTCTAGATCATTGGCATGAAATCTGGAACAAAATTTATCAGGATTTTTGGGCATTTCATGATAATCATTGAACTATACCAGAGAGGGGTTTGCACCTAACCAAGCTATGTTCAGAAAGTTTACCTGAACTATAGCAGAATTCATAGGTATAGATTGGGGTTTAGGAGTTCTAGGAATCCCCTAATCTCTTCTTGTTTTCCTAAACTGAGATAAGCATAGAAAAATTTCACCGGCTAAGCTAGATCTTGTGAGCCTTTGTCTAGTTCCTAGTTTTCCCTCCTTCTAATGCTAATATGTTGATGGGTGTTTTTGCACACAACAAACAACTTAGATGAAAGACTAAGTATCTCACCTCTCTTGAAAGGAATGTAATCCCACTAACCCAAAAAAAGACTACCCCAAGGTTTATATTGTCAGGTCCTAACTTGTGGGATAACTCAGTCATATGATGTGTATTGTTATTCCAATTAAGGGGCCTTATGCAATAACTAGGGACTCACAGGGTTCGCAAAATATATTTTCAACCAACCTATTCCAAACTCTTAACAGTTTCAAATTTGAAGTCTAAAAATTTCATCAAATTTCATCAAAAAGACGATGCTTTTCTCCTAATCTAACAGTATGATTTTAAGAAAAGTCAAAAGATAGGGATGAGAGGAAGGGATAGAAATTCCTAAGGATAGTTGCAAACATAAAGAAACTCTTATTCCTGATAGACAGATCTTCAAAACCAAATTTCTGCTAAACCAAGATAACCACAATGTCACAGAACTAGTACAATCTTCAAAGGATTCATGATATTTTCAAATCATCAACATTTATCAAACACCCATACAATGGCGCATCTTAATAAATATTCATAATTGAACTAATTTATCAAAATGATGTTCAGACTAACCATACACGGTAATCCACAATGAACAAGTTTCCAATGGTATGAACATATGATCCATCACATATCAGAAATAAGGATTCATGAAAGAAATTGAACTGTATCTAATGATTTAAGAAGAACCATGAATAACCAAATCATAAATCAATAACATAATGCAATTTGGTAGTAATCTAAACTTCTATTTGTATTCATTCAAAATTTTGGCAAAGTCTAAATAATTATTTCTTCAGCACTTGGAAAACAAGGAAATTGACTGCCTTTATATAGAAGAGGCAAGCATAGTGGGTTTTACAATGAAGGGTGGGGATTCATCCATCACCAAGGGCTAAGATTCATGCTATTACTTAATTTTTGAAGTTAGTTTGTTACAAACTCATTTTTAGCTTTGTCCTTTAGAAAAAAGACAAAATTACAACTTTACACCTTGTATAGACAAGACAAAATAACATTTCTTCATTAATTACATTAAGGTAAATCTTTTCAAAGAGTTGATATAGAAAAAGAAGACGTGGCACATTTGTGGTGGAAGTATTACTATTGGATTTGGCATTTGATGACCATTGGAGATGACTGGACAACAAATTATGTTTCAAAACTACTCTTCAAAGGACCTAACTAATCTACATCAATAGAAATCAAAATCTTCTTTCCCTCTAGCCTATTATGATCCATGTAGGTAGTTAGGATAGGATTGATTTCTTTAGGAGATGGAGCTTCTAGAAACCTCATCTTGTACATATGGGTGTCATATGTTCGTACAAAAATATTATATAAAAACTTTCGTTATGAGTTCCCTTCTGGAACCTTCGAATATGATTTGAAAATGAGGAGGCGGATTTCATACTTTCTTTTTGAAAATTACACTGTGACTTTTGTAATCCCCCCCATAAGCAGCACCTTCCAACGTGATTTGAACTGATTAGCCTCCTTAAGTTCTATAGAATCTAAGTCCTCTCTATTACCAACAAGCTTTCCTGTCAAATCACCTATGATGTTAGAGCATTCATTCAATATGTCATCCATATGTCTCCTCATATTTGAAGCTTCATATTTTCCTTTATGTTCCACCTCCATTTGGTGCTTCATAGCTTCCAGAACAGATCTTTCACAATCTCCTTTGTCAAAGTTTTGTCTTCTATTAAAGTTGTTGAGAGCAACTTGCTAATAGCTTCTACTCTTAGATAGATTTGGCCATGGTTCTCATCGTGAGTGTCACATTCATTCATTAGCTTCCCAAAATCTCTCCACATTGTAGAAAAGTCTTACCAAACTTGAATGGCTTCATCTAGGGCCTGAAAACCTTCATCATACACTTCATTCAGACAATCTTGTGTTGCTTGTGCAATGTGTTTCATCTTTTCAAACTCATTGACCTCGCTTCTAGACAAGATGGTGGGCTACATGATAGTGCCATCTATTTTTGTACTGGGGCCAACAACTATTGTATGAAGGCTTGAAGCTCATCATTCTATTTCTTCAACTGCTGCTTTTTCAGATCATCCTTGTCTAATCTTTATACAATGGTGTCCATAGCACCTCTAAATTCTTCTATCTCTTGTGTCCTAGTGGTGGGTCCAAGGTTCATTTTTGAGATGTTGTAATCTTCTAGTCTCATGTCACCCTTGTCCTTCTGAACCAAGGGTGTTGCAATATCTATAATCTAGGAACCCGAGGCATCCTTGAAGACTCGATATTGAATCTTTGCTTTCTTTTTCTTCTTTGTCTTCTCAATACAAGTGAGAAATCTATTCAAATCTAACTCAAAAGATTCAATCTCAAGTTTTTTCTCTTGCAACCTAGCCTGCAACCATTCAGGTGCTACAGAAACATTAGTGCTTGGTGGTGGGATGGAGGAGAAAATGTTTTCTTGTTGCTCTCCTTCCTTGTTAACTACATCATTCATCTCTTGATTATTTAGACTAACATCTGGATTTACATTACCTTCCTCCAAGCTGTCATCTTTTGGTTCATCATCAATATGTACTTGGGGATTATCCTGCAAAGCTTCAGAGTGGCTCTCAACCTACAATTCTTTTGCTCCTAACTCCTTGAGTGAATCATCAAGGGGATTATCTTCTTTAGCCCCAACTTTCTCTAGTTCACTCTCAACCTTTTGATCGGCTTTATCAAATATTTCCCCATGTTACCCCTATTGTTACTCAAGAGGACTATCTTCTATTTGCACAATTTCTATTGTCCCTGCATTTTTGGGAGTGCTTCTTGATGTATACTGGATATGTACATCCCCACTTTCAATTGTCATTTCTACACAAACTCTTTCAATCCCCTCCAATACTGGCACCTTGGGAGAAGGAGGATTTGATGGGGTATGGAAAGGCCTAACTAGGTTTTTATTGATATCAGGAAATACCTCGGTAGCACTTGTGGGAATCTGAACCTTGGTCAAGTTTGAGAAAGGTGTAAATCCCAAAGATGGTGGTATGGAAGGGAAGGAAGAAATATAAGAAATGACAATAGGAATGGATAGGTTCAATTGTTGCAGAGGAAAAGGTGGAGTGACAAGGAAGGTTGAAATGTGTGGCAAGGAAAGAGGTGGAAGTGATAAAGGAGTGAGTGAAGTGAAAAGTGAAGATGCCATAGGAGTTACTAGGGATGGAATGGTGGAGACATCAATTGATGATAATGGAGAGGAAGAAAGAGGTAAAGATGGCAATTGTAGAGGATTGGGAGAGAAAATAGTAGTTGAAGTGACAGGAGGAAAAATAATGGTGGTGGATGAAACTGAAATAGAAGAAGTGTTAGGGATGGTTATGGTGATGGGAATGGATGTGGTGGAAGAGATGGAAGAAATCGGAGGAGTGGAGGAAACTACACTAGAAGGTACAACAGAGCAGGGGATAGTGGTTTTAGGAATAGGGGTTGTAGAGAAGGCAACTTGACGAGCATCAGACACAGGGGGAGCCTTAGAAACTAGAGGGGCTTGATCTTTCTTATTCTTCCTAACCCTTTTGGGTGTGGATGCCTCATCTACTTTTGTTTGAGTGGGTTTCCTCTTTGATTCCCTTGTCTTTGCAGGTGATATGCTACCCCTCATAACAATTTTCTTCTTCTCTTTCACCTTCTCCTTTCCTTTAGCTGTCATAGGTGTTTCATCTTCTATTGCTTCACTATAAGTATCTATGCCTTTGCCTTTGGGATCTACATCTACTTCTCCTGATGGATCAATATCCTCCTCCTCAACAATTCTATCTTCTCCTTGCTCTAGACGAGTACAAGTCAATGGGATCCCTTGTGACACTAGATGAGCAACTTGAGTATTTACCCAATTCTTGTTGTATTTAAAGTTTCTCTCCATTATTTCATCCAGGTAGCTAGCCTCTACTTCTTCCCAATTTGGGAGAGGGATTGGTTGACCAAACACTACTCTCCAATATGTTACAAGGTGTGACCCTTGGTCTCCTTGTTCAGCATTGTGCTGTGGTGGTTTGCGACAAGGGCTTAACCACCTCCCATGCTTGTTAAGTCAAGTGGTTGTATCAGGCATTAATAGGTCGATCTTTTGGTGCAACGGTAGCTAACAATTGGTATCAGAGCCAAGGTCATGGATTCAAACCCCGCACTTGCGCTGGGGGGGATTATTGTAAGGTGTGACCCTTGGTCTCCTTGTTCAGCACTACGCTGCAGTGGTTTGCAACAAGGGCTTAACTACCTCCCATGCTTGTTAAGTCAAGTGGTTGTATCGGGCATTAATAGGTCAATCTTTTGGTGCAACGGTACCTAACACAATATACCTCTTGAACTAGGACACCATCATCCACTACTTGATTAGGTACGACAGTTATATAAAATTTCTTAATAAAATCTAGATGTAACATAGAATATTGCTTCCTCTTAATCTCATGCTCATCATTGCAATTAGCACAAAAATCTTCTAATTGCTCTTCATGGAAATACTTCTTGCTAACATTCTTCTCTAAAACATGCAATGGATCAAAATTAGGCCTAGGCCTATAGGAAAGCAAATGAAATTGTTACAGTTCCATATCTGACTCTTCAATAGCATTTGAAGTGATACATGTGAACATGCCTTTCCCTAAGATGATAGGGAATTGAGGAGCTACTTGGTGTAATCCTTCCAACAATAAGTGCATAGTTGTCTAGTGAGATCCAATAACACCATTTTGTCCATGGGATACCTTGGCAATTTGTAAGGTGTCCCCTTGAAACCTTGTATTCTCAAATAGGTGAATTTGGAAAATTAGATGAACCAATACCAATACTTCTGCACTACATTGGCAACCTCAAGTGATAGTATCCTAGACAAATCTCCCTATAGCATCCTAGTTATGTACATTGTGAAAGTATCATTTACCCACATAATTATCCAATGATTTATCCTTTTGCAGTTAGGGGTAACAATCAAACACCTTGAAGTCATCTTCTGCATTTCCCACTTCTCCCAACCTCATGAGTCATGGGTAGGGGAAGTTTCTATCCAACATATAAATTATGTATGAGGACATATAAAAGGTATTGGTTTCACCCAAAGCCATGAATCCCTTATGAATGTTATCACTTATCAACCTTTCCCAATATATCTTTCTTGTACCTTTGAGAACTTCTTCAATATATCTGAACATCCAAGTCTCAAAGGTGGAGGCACTTGATAGACCCATAATCCTTCTCAATAAAGTTACCATTTCATCCACCTCTACCTTGAAATCACTCCTGTATAATGTCCCAGGGAGCTTGGCTAGAGCAGTCCTACACTCCTTCATCCGTGTTTCAATAATGATCCTCCTGCATTTTTTAGGATCTTTGTTGTACAAGGATTGGTTGTCATCCTTTATAATGTATGCAACCCTAGGGTATACTGGGATGTCAAAAGCTTTGATGATGACTTGTAGAGACAAATTGGCTATTACTCTTCCATCCCTTGCAACTATTGTCCTTGACTCTAGGTGATATCTTTCCCTACACTCCATGACATGTTCTATACATTGCACTGCTATTGGAAATCCTTTAGCCTTAGAAATGCCATTCTCAGCCATCCTTCTGGACTAATCAGTTGGATCTTCCCTGAATACTCTTTACCTAAAATCCTCTATGTCCACATGCCCCACATCTGTATCTGAAACATTGTTCTAGTTAGAAGTTATATTGGAGGTTGAAGAGACACTTTTGAACTCGTACTTCATTTTAGCTAACCTTGAAGACATTCATCCCACAAAAGTAACCCAAATGAACAACACAAACCAATATATCTAATACAACCACACATCAATTTATTTCCCTTAGAATCAGATAATTCCAAGTAATAACTCATTAAATTCATAACTAAGTCTAAAGAATAATTACGAAATCATACCAATATCCCCAAGTGCATAACTTAAAACTTCATCTGGATAAGTAAACAAATTCATAAATTAATCCCATTATCTTGAAATGCAAATCACATCATTCACTAGCTCAATTTTACTTTAGTTTCAGCTTGTCTTCCATCTGTGGGTCAGAGGATGTCATCCGGATAAAGTGGGAAAAAGCATTGATATCAAGATGTGGGGGAATTCAAAGAAAGTGAGCTCAAGCAAGTAAACTGGATATGCGAGAGTTTGAGGTTCAAAAACATATATCTAAATGCAATGGGAGATTTTGCATTATACTAACAAAAAGTCACATGTCTCAAAAATGTGGGGCTTTTAAATTCTACCAGATATGTGGGTTTTCTTAGTGCTAAGGGATATGCGTGGATTCTATCGGAAATAGGATATAAGGGTAATTTCATCAAAAGCAGGTCCAGGAGGGTCAAGTGGATCAACGGATTCAAGGCATTCTACTAGATATGTGGGAAAACTAATCTCATCAAGAGAAGCAGAGGTTTCAAGTCAAGTGGATATAGAGTCATTTTTGTAAAAGGTAGGTCATAGGCTTCCAACCAGATAGGTGGGGTTTTTGGGTTCATTAGGGGATGCGAGGGTTTAGTCATCTTTTAGATATACAAGAAAATTGGATTCAAATGGACACATCTGAGAACTAGTAGAATCTTTGCAAAAGTGTCCCACAGTAAGTTGCGGGGATTTAGTTACTTACCAGATAAGCGAGATTTTAAAGGTCCATGGGATAGGTGGGACTTTGGTGCTCTATCAGATATATCTAGTATCTGATTTGTTCTGTATGAAGGTTTGAGAGTGATTCTTATCGTATGTCTAGCAAGAATTTTGGGCTCAACCGGATACGTGGGTTTCAGACCCCTTACCGATAAATCTAGTTCCTTCCGCATTTCTTGCCTATCAAAAAGACTTAGAGAGATCCTTGTCTTGGCAAGGATTTTTCCCACCGAGGGACATATCCCATTAGGCAAATAAAACCTACAAAAGAAAGCAATCTTGTTTAACCAGTCTGGTCCAATTTTATTTCCCCATTTCAAACATGCAATTTTACAAAAGAAAATGGATCTTTTTAGGGCATTTTTGCGAAATAGATGTGAATCTATTTACCCTAAATCCTAGTGGTTTTTAGCTTAAATCAAACTTATTATTTTAATTTCATTATTCAACCCTAAGATTTCAACACCCTGAACCCAAAATAAAAGACTACAAACCCTAGCTTCCCAAGCTGAATCATAATCCTTTACTCGTTTGTTCAATTTAACAATTTTGAAATTAAAATTTTGCAAGTTTCACTAACTTGGTTATGAAGAAGGATAAATCAATCCACACCTAATGAAATTATCTACTCAGCTCATCAAACTAATGCATCTGTAATCATCAAATGGTCAAATTTGCATATTCAAAATCTTTATCTCTCAAGTTCTCTAGCTTTGTGATTGCAAAATGAAAGATTAAAACCTAAATCTAAGCCTAAAAACTCCTTCCAATTTGCAATATATGTTTCATTGTACTTTAGAAAAAGTGGAAGGCACTAGGCGGACATGATGACGTCATCTAGACATGCAGGTGTTTGAAGGTTGTAGGGATGGGTTGAGGTAATGGATATATCCTATCAGTCATCAGAGAACTGTAATATCCACTTGGAGGTCGAATCCCCGCTTTAAAATTTTAAAACACTTTCTTGCAAGATTCTACGGGATACGAGACTTTTGAGGGCATCAGGATAAATCCTAATGACCTTCGAGAACTCGCTTTATCCTTTACACACAAAAACTTCCACAAACAAAGGTACAACACACTTTTATCCTATCTCCCTAAAAATCCTTGCATGCCAACAGGGCAAAAGTTCCACCCTTAGAGAAAATGGTCACAAAATGAAAATTCCAAAGGCAAGTAACTTTGAAAACATGCAAACACTAGATTGTAGATGCCAAGGAACCAAAATGCTCAAGTTTCTCCTATAATGCTTCATACAAAAATGGATCACCTTCAAAACCCTAAGAGGCTAGAATTTGAAACTCATTCCAAAAGAGAGAGAGGGGTCCACGTTTGAGGGAAATGGGGTGTGTGTGCAGGGCACAATAGGTGCAACTTTATGACTTCTATAAACATTAACACCCTTAATGTGAATCATGTTTTTGTCAATTAGATCTTGTATTTTATGCTTAATACCCATGCAACATTGTGTATGATGTCTCTTAACTCAATGGTAATGGAAAAACACATGGTCGTTGTAATTCCCTAGAAGAATAGTGGTAGGATCCAATGGACAAATGGAAGGAAGAGTAATCAAATTTAAGCTCAAAAGACTTTAAAGAATGCTATCCATTGTTTCTTACAACTTGGTAAATTCTCAAGGAGCATTTTATTTGAAAGATAGGACATTGTAAGCATTGGCCACTTGATGCACATTTTCTTTTGTTTCCCTAGTCTCATTACCCTTTAAAATTTTGTTGAGAATTTTGGATCTTGGAAGGGTGTGAGGATTGGGATGATTATTATGATTCATATTTGAGTGTGTTCAAGTTGAGTAATTTGATCTCAAGATTTTTCAAGTGATTGTATGTCTCTAAAGGATGGAAAACTACTTAAGTGTACATTATTCTTAATAATGGGAAGAAGTCCATTAAGGAACATGACTTGAAATTCATTGTCATCAAATTAATGCTTTAGTTTTCCACATAAAGTTTGGAAGCAAATAACATAATCATTGTTTTTCTTGTTGCTTCATTAGGTATACTTAGTTAAGTCATTAATAGTTACTTTCAAACCCATGTTCATGTGGAAATGATGTAGGAAGGTAGTGGATAATTCATCAAAAGAATCAACAAAACCTAGAGGTAAAGAATAAAACCATTGGATAGTATAATTTTTTAGGGTTTGTGAAAATAATTTAGCCAAGATCTTATCTTCATAAGCAAAATCTAAACATGCTGCAGTAAAATCTTGTTGATGAACATTTTGGTCATCCTTTCCATTGTATAACTCAAACCTAGGTGCTACAAACCTTGAAGGCAACAAATATATAGCAATCTCATAATCAAGTGGTGTTTTATGTGGAGGGTTGTATGTGATGGCATCATTGTTATGACTATTTGCATGTTTATTAAGATTGGACACATCTTGCAATAGTGTATCCAAGGTGAAAGTAGAGACAAGTGTGTAATAAGGGGTGTCCAACATTAAAAGAGGTGAAATGAGGTTGTGTGGTAAGAGGTAATGGCATAGTTGTGGAGGGAAGGATCACATTATTAGATGGGTTAGGCATGTGATAATAGATAGGATTAGTATGAGACATAGGGTTGGAAGGAGGTGTTAGTGCCCACCTAGGGTTAGGGTTTATGCTTGAACATTTGCAGGTTTTTTCATTCAAACCCTGAAATTTCTAAGTCACGGGGCCTTTTATTTTCTAATTTTGAGTTGACCTCCTATAGTAGGTTCCCAGTTGTTTAAGTTACATCTTCATGCTGTAGGGCTCATAGGTTGACCGGCCCCTATGCAATGTTTTATCGCCTTTTCCTGTCACACTTGAGAAAAAGATGTTAAGTCCAAAATCATTTTGTGCGGCGATGAAATCTATTGCATGTTTGTGTTTTTGTATGTACAAGTGCAAAAGTATATTGGCGGGCCCAAAAATGTTCAATCGGCTTTGAAAAAGTCAGAAAATTAATTGTATGCATTTTATATGCATATCGGGTTGATATATGCATTAATGAATCTGCCGCAAATTCTGGGAATTTTCCCTACTTATATAAGAGGGTTTGCATGTATATTTGTGTTGTATGTCTAGACATACAACGGCCAGATAAATTGGGCACATATAAGAAAATATACAAGGGAAACAGATACAGGAGTGAATGTATGTCCAACATACATTGGGTTTATACAATAGAAAATATACAAAGAAACCTGACATGCATTTGCTACAGTGACAGAGGGTCATCGGTAAAATAGGATGCATCCGCAGTCTACTCCAAAGTTTGCCCGACGGCCGATGCATATATATTGAAAAAGTACAAGGCGTCTTGTATGTTCGCCAACATACAAAGCAGGAGGTACAGCAATGGGATCCGCCTCATCCGCCTCACATACAAAGCAGAATGTATATGCAATATACATTTGCTATATGCAAAGTGAAAAGTGCAAAGGGCCGATATACAAAAGATGGGGCCCATTGGATGCATATGCAAGTGTGATTGTAGGTTTACACATACAAGGGAACATGCATTCCAAAGATGCATTAGCCGGATCTAAATGGGCATGCATTCCAGTTGATAAAACTTGAAGTCCGCTATTTGTATGCATAATCTACTTGTATGTTCGCATTGTATATGTGACATACATTGGTCATAAATAAGGGAGGAACATGTAACCCAGACACGAAAAGGAAAATGTATTGTGGCAGATAATGGTTTGGGGTCCACTGCATGTATATTAGGTGCTTGTATATGCCGATATACATTGCGGAGATACAAAGAATCAAGATGCAAGCCAGATCCGATGGTGATTTCAAGCTGCTTCATAAACATTTGGGGTCCACGGCTTGCATGTATATGGCGTTTGTATATGCTGATATACAAAGGGATGAGATACAAGGCCCGGATTTGAAAATTGTCCCAATTTGTTTCATAAAATTTGAAATCCGCGACATGTATATTGCATTGTATGTATGCAATATACAAAATGGAAAGATGCAAAAGGTGATGCAAGCTAGACTCGAGTAGAATTTTGATTTGTTCTATACAGATTTGGGGTCCACCATGTATGTTAAACGATTATATGTATATACAATCTTAGTTTCAGCTACATATGCAAGGATTTTGAGAGAAAAATAGATGGCAGAAAAGTCAGCAATGGAAGCATAGGGTGCCTACGTGGCACATTCTTATTGGTTGACAAATTTTTAGGTGTTTTGAGGCTGCTGGTCTCAGTGAAGGGAGGAGAATCAACAGTAATCTTTTAAACTCTCAGCAGCGATGGATTTCCTTTGTCTCTACAGTTATTTTTTGAGCAGGAAAACTTTAGAGGCACATAGTTGCTGCATTTCTAAGGGGCCGTGATAGGTTTGGCCATTAATGGTGAAATCACAGAGGTATGGGTCAATGATTGACAACAACTAACCTGATTTGTAAGGAAAACCTCCAATCGGCGGCTCAGTTCCCGATCTCACTTGCTCACTTCCTTCTCTCTGCTTGGAACATTGAATGATTTGGGTGCCATTCTTATGGTTCGATGTACCTGGCAAATATTTTTAAATTTGTCTTGTAATTATTACTAAGTACACAGTCTTGCTATAAAATGCAAACTGTGTCACTCATTTTGGTTGTTGAAAACTGGACAAATTTTGGTGTTGTGATAAGATACAACTTCGTTAGTGGCTTTGTTTTGGGTGTCTTGTGAGTTTATGAATCATATGTTATATGTTTTATGCATAAATTTATTGGTTTCATGTTGTTTTATATGAGTAATGCTTCATTGCATGTATTCTGTTATTTGTCTCCAAATTAAATGTTTTCTTCTTCTGAATCTAAACAGCTAAGGGGTGTTTAAGATTCTAGGACATGGGTTCGCTATGTTGAATGCTTAGTCTTTTACTTTTGTTCAAGGAGTAGATTAAATGTTTTGGGTTAAGTGTTGGGAAGAATATATTGCAGTGAGGATGTTTGTAAGCAAAGATAACTGAATACTCAATTTTGGGAAGTATCTGTAAGGCAGACACTAAAAATCCCATTGAAATCCAGTCATTGATATATGTTTATGGTAACCATTCACATGTGTATGTCTATTGACTCCGAGCCCTGAGATAGGCATTGATCCAGTCTTGTATTGAGGTTACAACCAAGGTCCTAGTTTTGCATCAAAATACCAAAAATCAAACTCAAACTTTAAATACAACCTTTTAGGGCATTAGGAGTAGTTTTAGGATCAAATCCTCTATCTCACAACTGATCATAGGCCCAAAGCTAGCCCCTTTGCACTTATTTCACAGTTTTGGTCTGTATAAGAGAGGATTTATCTGCTTTGTGTCAACACCCCACCAGGTTCACAGACATATCTCATGGATGTTGAATAGGGAATACCCCCCTAGGTTTTGCAGAGCCTAAAGAAGAAGAGGAGATATTTATAGAGTCTATCTCCTGTATTGTTGGCCCCTGGCCTAGAAATCTTGTTGATCAATGATGGCTACCTTGTAGGGATAACTGGGAAAAAGCATCCAGTTGGGAAAAAATCCAACAAATTTGGTGACTCCACTGGGGAGCTTGTGTAAGAACCCTGGTTTAAAAGAAAATAATTCCTAGTTGTAGGTGGCGACTCCGAACAAATTTCCCAACCAGTAAAGTAAAAATTTGTATGCAAGGGAGAAGATCCCTGAGTAATCCTCTGTCTAAAGAATTACCCATAAAAATGATGTACAAGAAAAAAGGGATTATTCAAGCCAGTCAAGAGGGTTCTCCCAGAAGTAATGATAATATTCAAGACAATCCAGGATCTTCAGAGCGGACAATACCTTATTTTTCAAAAACTGAGGCTGAAATCCAGGATGTCTTTGAGAGACAACAAGGTGACAGATTAAGAATGAGGTCAGAAGTGTTCCAGGAATGCCCTTTCTTAGATCCCCCTGACAGATTTGAAGAAACTGAATCCCCAAGGGATGACGATGGTGACCAATATGGAAAGGGACCATCCTCTTCTATGCCCAAAGATGAAGAATTAGCTAAAGAAATCAAGAGCCTGAGGGCTGAATTAGAATATCTGTAGGTAGTGAAGATTAGGGATGGCATGAGACAAAGGGTACAAGCTC
The DNA here is from genome assembly GCA_027924645.1 of Cunninghamia lanceolata. Taxonomy (NCBI): domain Eukaryota; kingdom Viridiplantae; phylum Streptophyta; class Pinopsida; order Cupressales; family Cupressaceae; genus Cunninghamia; species Cunninghamia lanceolata. The sequence continues at coordinate 13,700,779 of BSBN01000194.1, read as the reverse complement.
TAAAAATTGCTCAACATAATTCAGTTCCCACCCTTAATAATGCAGATGTGCTGAGAAACCAGCAAAGAAATGAAGTCCAGTATCAGCAGAATGATCAGAGACAAAATGCAAACAATGTTAGGGTACCATTAAATAATGTGAGAAATCAAGATGCAAATAGAAATGCCAATGTGAATCAGTTTCGTAGATAGCCTATGCAGCTGGACAGATTCAGGCAGCTTATTTTTTATGGTATTCCTGGTTACCCTAACCCCATTGACAAACATGTGAGGCCGCAAGTGCCAAAGTTTTCAGGAAACAATACTGTGTCAGGGGAAGATCATTTAAAGGCCTTTCAGAATGTCATGGACAACTTTGAGGTTGAGCATGAAGATGTTTTTGTGATATTGTTTATGCAATCCCTAGTTGATGAAGCTAGAGAATGGTATAAGAGTCTGCCTGACCAGAGTATTTCATCATGGGATGACTTCAAAAGGATTTTCAAAGAACAGTATGGTGACAAAACTGACCCAAGCTTTTTTGTAAATGAATCCACTAGCATCACTAAGGGGTCAAATGAGCAGGTTACAGATTTTAATGCTAGATTCACTAAAGTGTTGAACAAATTACCACCTCATATGAGACCTAATGAACCAATGTGCATAGTGTTATACATAAATACTTTTGATGCTAAAACAGCTTATGGGTTAAGAGATAAGGGTCCTGCTAGCCTCATGGATGCTTTTAGAATTGCAACCAACATTGAAAATAATAGAAAGGCATCTGGTAAGATGAACAGAAGGGATGATGTAAAGATTCTGCAGAATCCAAATAATAAGTCTCAAGGTACACAAGGTAATGCATCTACTTCTGAGGATAAATTAGATAAATTGACAACTGTTGTTAAGGACTAAAGTTATAGACTTGCTAAAAATGAAAAGGGAATAGGTCCTGACAGGCAGGTTTACCAAAGATAAGAAAAGAGACCATCATTGCATGATATGCCATATAACACTAATTGGCATAATGGTAAACCCATTTTCCCACATAACAGCAACACCAATCAAAGAGCTCAAAATGCAAAGGAGACTCCTGATCCTCTGAAGAAGGCTATAAATATTGTTGATGACATCCCATGGTGCATAATATGTCAAATGCCTCATTCGCAATCGCAATGTATGATCGCTCAATCTCTGTATAATAATGTTGTTGCCTGTGATGAATGCAATGAGCCACATTGTATGGAGGATGATAATGTAAATATGTTGTCCACAAATAGGGAGTGTTCTTCCTATGATGCAGATGAAGATACGAGTTATGGGACTCAAGTTTGCCAGTAGTTTCCTTGTGATGAAGATGATGAAGATAACTATGCTTATGCTCAAGACTCACATTTTTCTAAATAATTTGAGAAGGCCTTCTGATGAAGAGATTAGAGCTCTCACAACCGCAACAGTAGATTAGGTCAAAAGCAATTACAATCTTAGAGGTAAAGCTTAGGTAAGTGACCCACATCAACCAGAAAGCACCTTTGTGAATCAACCAGTGGATAATCATAAATCGGCTGGAGCACAAAAGACGCAGTGGAACAGTAATAAGAAGAACTCTAAGAAAAAAATAGGTCATGATTCTCAAGGACCAGAAAATAAAATTCCCCAAAGTGAGGATCAAAATAAGGATTCTCAGGTCCTAGATAACAGTTAGAGGGCCACTAAGATTAAAGCTAGATCAGCTCAAGATAAGAGTAAAACCACGGCTAAGGCTACAACTGTTATACAAAATTATGCTCCCTTTGACATAACTCAAGTTTTATCCTAAGTGAAGATCTCTGTTCCATTGATGGAAATGATGAAAGTTGAAGAAATCAAGAATAAGGCATTGTCCTTAATTTTAGGAGTAGCTTGTTAGGCTGAGCAAAATGTTGAGGGTCAAGGTAAGAAACAGGCCTTGTGTATTGAAGAGGATGAGGTTCCTAAAGTTTATCTAGGGGTGACCGTGACAAAATGCCCTTCACAGGTTGAGTCATTTTATGTCCCCCTTGTTATTAATGGAAAAACAATCAAGAATTGTATGCTTGATTCTGGAGCATCAACAAATATTATGCCTCTGGCTATCATGCAACAAGTTGGATTGAAGATAGATAAAACATGTGGAAAATGCTATGCAATGGATGCTAGGGAGGTACCAGTTATTGGAATCATGAAGGATGTGGATTTTAGGTTAGCAACATATCTAGAAAAAACATACAGAATGAACATAATAGTGGTTGACATAAAGCCACAATATGGTATGTTGTTGTCAAGAAGATGGGCAGCATTGATTGGAGGAAGTATGCAGTTAGATCTATCATATGCCATGATTCCAATGAATGGTAAAGACGTCAAACTAGTCAGAGAAGAAAGGTCGTCAAAAACAATTGAGGATCAAGATTTAGAGGAACATGTTTGTTTTGTGGATACTGACTATGAGAACTTCAAAGTTGTCTCGGGTGATCAAGGAGGAAAAGGAGAGATATTTGCATTCAAGAGCTAGACCAATAGGATCTATGGACTATGTATTTTGATGGAGCTTGTTCAAATGAAGGCTCTGGTGTTGGAGTTGTGTTTTTGTCTCCAGCTGGTAAGCTTCTAAAGTTCTCTTTCCTATTAAAGTTTGCCTGCACAAATAATATTGTAGAATATGAACCATTGTTGCTAGGATTGAATGTTTCTCTAAAGCATGGAATTAAGATGATAAAAGTATTTGGAGATTCAGAATTAATTGTTTCCCAGGTTAGAGATAGATATGCTTCTAAGAATAAAAGGTTAAAATAGTATAAGCATGTTGTGTGGGATACAATTGAATTGTTTGATGCATTTTCAATAAACTAGATAGAGAGATCAAAAAATGTCATGGCATATTTTTTAGCTAATGTGGCCATAAGGCCAGATGATATTACTTTGTTTGATGTTACAAATGTTGAGGTTAAAATTAGACCTGCAATACCAGAAAATATATGTAGTTGGCAAGTATTTGATGATGATAAAGATTTGTTGAGGTTCCTGCACTGCATAGATGAATATGAGAATCAAGAAATTGATTTTTAGAATTTTGTAGAAGTTGTGGATGGAAAAGAAACTCTTTTGGGGAAAGAAGTAATTCAGCTCAAAACAAATAAAATCCCCAGAGGGCTGGTTGCTTTAGAGAGAGCATTTGACAATAGAGACCAGTTTGTTACAAAGGCATCTCCTACAAATAAGAATGATTTGGAGGAGATAAACTTGGGGCACCTCATGCCCCCAAAAGGGTATACATTGGCAAACAGCTCAAGCCACACATCAAGAACATGTTGATTGCATTGTTGAAAAGATATAAGCATGTCTTTGCATGGTCATATGAGGACCTAAAGGCTTATAGAGAAGACTTATTCCAGCATGAGATCCCTTTGAAACTTGAAGCTAATCCATTCAGACAGAAACAAAGACCTATCAACCCAACTTTGGCTCCAAAAATGCAAGAAGAACATATGAAGCTTAGAGAGGCTGGAATAATTGTGCCTATCAGACACTCAACTTGGGTGTCCAATCCTGTCCCTGTTAGAAAGAAAAATGGTGATATAAGGCTTTGTGTGGACTTTAGAAATCTGAATGTATCTTCTTTAAAAGACAATTATCCGCTGCCTAACATGGAGGCTATGTTGCAGAAGGTAACTGGCTATGAGATTTTATCCATGATGGATGGGTTTTCAAGATACAATCAGGTGAAGGTAAAAGAATTTGAACAATACAAAACTACCTTCACCACTCCATGGGGGACATATGTATATGTTAGAATGCCATTTGGACTCACAAATGTAGGTGCTACATTTCAGAGGGCTATGGATGTTGCTTTTGCAGGATTGATTGACTCAATCCTGGCTGTGTATCAGGATTTAACTACTTATTCAAAAAAGGAGGAGCAACATTGCATGCATCTAGAACAAATTTTATTAGAGCACTAGAATATGGCATTTCACTTAACCCAAAGAAATGTGCTTTTGGGGCAGTGGAAGGAAAATTATTGGGACACATTGTTTCCAAAGATGGAGTTAAGATTGATCCTGAAAGGGTTGCTGCAATTGATAGAATTCAGATCCCTAAAACTGTGAAAGGCATTCAGTCTTTCTTTGGGAAAATTAATTTTGTTAGAAGATTTGTTCCTAACTTTGCAGAGACTACAAAAGATATTTCTAAAATGTTGAAGAAGGGTGAAACCATCAAATGGGGAGATGAAGCAACTAAATAATTTTAGAACATCAAAGAAGCTATAAATATGGCTCCTATGTTGAAATCTCCTTATTTTTCTAAGCCGCTTCAGTTGTTCTCATTTGCTTCTTTTCACATTGTTGCTAGATGTTTGTTACAGAAAAATGAAGATGGTTTTGAGCAACCTATTGCTTTCTTTAGCATGTCACTGCAGCTATACTGAAATATGATATCATGGAAAAGTAGGCATATGCATTAGTTAGAGTAGTCAAGAGCTTCAAGCCATATCTAGTAGACTCTCAGATAGTTGCAAATGTACCTCATCCAGTAGTTAAAGACATTTTCACTCAGAAGGAAGTGACAGGAAGAAGATGCAGGTGGATAAACAAGTTGCAAGATTTTAACATTGAGATACAAATCACAAAACTGGTAAGGGGACAGGGTTTGGCTAAGATGATGAACAGTCAAATCTAGAAGCATGCCAAGTGAATGTAGTTCAGAATGAAATTGTTAATATGTCAGAATCTGAATGGTACAAGGACATTATATAGTACTAGCAGAATTTGAATTGTCCTTCCCACTTCAGTGATAGTCAGAAAAGGACCTTGAAGCTACATGCAATCAATTACATAATCCTTCAAGGAGAGTTGTATTGGAAGAATCCCAATGGTGTATTACTTAGGTGTGTGGATAAAAATCAAGCTGAAGATATTTTAAATGACATGCACAAAGGAGTGTGTGGTGGACATTACACTGCTAAGACAACAACTCACAAAATTCTTAGAGCAGGTTATTGGTGGCCCACCCTTTCTCAGATGCACAAAGAATGGTAAGAAAATGTGATCCATGTCAAAGGTTCTTAGGAAAGCTTAGATATGAAGGAGCACAACCCCTTAGAACTATAACAGTGGAGGCTCCATTCCAACAGTGGGGAATTGATTTTATAGGAAAAATTTTAGAAAAGTCAAGTGGAGGACATAGTTGGATCTTGGTTGCTACTGATTATTTTACTAAATGGATTGAAGCCATTCCAACTAAGAAAGCTACAAGTAGGGTGGTAATGGATTTTATATTGGAACACATTATTGTTAGGTTTGGTGTACTGGTCAAAGTGGTCATAGACAATGCCATGTGTTTCAGATCTGGTGAGTTTGTTGATTTCTACAAAAGCTATGGGATTAGTTTGTCACATACATCACCATACCATCCACAAGGAAATGGTCAAGCAGAATCAAGTAACAGAAGCCTTACGAAAATCATCAAAAGGATGGTAGACAAGAACAAAAAGGTATGGGATTCAAAGTTGAAGATGGCACTATGGGCTGACCGGATAACAGTGAAGAAATCAATTGGAAGGTCACCTTTTGAGTTAGTGTATGGTACACCGGCTAAGTTACCTATGAATAATCTCCTGCCAGTCTATAGATTCATACAAGAAAATGATGAAGAGGTTCAAGACTCAATGACTGAAAGGATAAATCGACTCGTTGCATTGGATGAAAGTAGAAGACAAACACAGAAGACAAACATCAAGAAACAGCAAAAGGTAAAATATTTGTTTGATAAAAGGGCTACAGAAAGGAAATTCCAGATAAACGATTTGGTCCTTGTTTGGAATGCAAAGAACCAGGATAAGGGCAAACATGGAAAATTTGAGCCATTATGGATAGGCCCATTATGGAATTGCCTATGCACGGTAAATTCCTTAAGGCTTTTTTTCTCATAAATGAATATCTCATGTGCACACTGTAAATTAGATGTAAATGGTTTGTAAATACCTTGTATAATCGGTGTTGTTTTGTATTTTGTGTTTTGCCTGGTCTGTCCTGGAGTGGTTTGGTTCTTGCTGCAACCTTGCGCCTGCACGTCCCCAGTCGGAGCCTGTGTTGGTGCCCACCTAGGGTTAGGGTTTTATGCTTGAACATTTGCAGGTTTTTTCATTCAAACCCTAAAATTTTTGAGTCATGCAGCCTTGCGTTTTATTTTCTAATTTTGAGTTGACCTCCTGTAGCGGGTTCCCGGTTGTTTAAGTTACATTTTCATGCCATAGGGCTCATAGGTTGACCAGCCCCTATGCAATGTTTTACTGCCTTTTTCCCGTCACACTTGAGAAAAAGATGCTAAGTCCAAAATCATTTTGTGTGGCGGTGAAATCTCTCGCATGTTTGTGTTTTTGTATGTACAAGTGCAAAAGTATATTGGCGGGCCCAAAAATGTTCAATCAGCTTTGAAAAAGTGAGAAAAATGTATTGTATGCACTTTATATGCATATCGGGTTGATATATGCGTTAAGGAATCTGTTGCAGATTCTAGGAATTTGCCCTGCTTATATAAGAGGGTTTGCATGTATATTTGTGTTGTATATCTAGACATACAATGGCCAGATACATTGGCACATACAAGAAAATATACAAGGGAAATAGATACAAGAGTGAATGTATGTCCAACATACATTGGGTTTATACAATAGAAAATATACAAAGAAACCTGACATGCATTTGTTACAGTGACAGAGGGTCATCGGCAAGACAGGATGCATCGGCAGTCTACTCCAAAGTTTGCCCGACGGCCGATGCATATATATTGAAAAAGTACCGATGCATATATATTGAAAAAGTACAAGGGGTCTTGTATGTTCGCCAACATACAAAGCAGGAGGTATAGCAGTGGGGTCCGCCTCACATACAAAGTGGAATGTATATGCAATATACATTCGTTATATGCAAAGTGAAAAGTGCAAAGGGCCGATATACAAAAGATGGGGCCCACTGGATGCATATGCAAGTGCGATTGTAGGTTTGCACATACAAGGGAACATGCATTCCAAAGATACATTGGCCGAAACTGAAATGGGCATGCATTCTGATTGATAAAAGTTGAAGTCCATTGTTCGTATGCATAATCTGCTTGTATGTTCGCATTGTATATGTGGCATACATTGGTCATATATAAGGGAGGAACATGCAACCCGGATGCGATACAAAGAATCAAGATGCAAGCCAGACCTGATGGTGATTTCAAGATACTTCATAAACATTTGGGGTCTGCGGCTTGCATGTATATGGCATTTGTATATGCTGATATACAAAGGGATGAGATACAAGGCCTGGATTTGAAAACTGTCCCAATTTGTTTCATAAAATTTGAAATCCGTAGCATGTATATTGCATTGTATGTATGCAATATACAAAATGGAAAGATGCAAAAGGTGATGCAAGCTGAACCTGAGTAGAATTTTGATTTGTTCTATACAGATTTGGGGTCTGCCTTGTATGTTAAACGGTTGTATGTATATACAATCTCAGTTTTAGCTACATATGCAAGGATTTTGAGGGCAAAATAGATGGCAGAAAAGTCAACGATGGAAGCGCAGGGTGCCTATGTGGCACGTTCTTATTGGTTGACAAATTTTTAGGTGTTTTGAGGTCATTGATCTCAATGAAGGGAGGAGAATGGATGGCCATATTTTAAACTCTCAGTAGCGATGGATTTCCTTTGTCTCTACAGCTATTTTTTGAGCAAGAAAACTTTAGAGGCACGTAGTTGCTGCATTTCCAAGGGGCTGTGGTAGGTTTGGCCATTAATGGTGAAATCATAGAGGTATGGGTCGATGATTGACAACAACCGACCTGATTTGTAAGGAAAACCTCCAATTGGCAGCTTAGTTCCCAATCTCACCTGCTCCCTTCCTTCTCTCTACCTGGAACATTGAATGATTTGGGCGATATTCTTATGGTGTGATGTACCTGGTAGAACTTTTTAAATTTGTCTTGTAATTATTGCTGAGTACACAGTCTTGCTATAAAATGCAAACTGTGTCACTCATTTTGGTTGTTGAAAACTGGACAAATTTTGGTGTTGTGATAAGAGACAACTTCATTGGTGGCTCTATTTTGGGTGTCTTGTGAGTTTATGAATCATATGTTATATGTTTTATGCATAAATTTATTGGTTTCATGTTGTTTTATATGAGTAATGCTTCATTGCATGTATTCTGTTATTTGTCCCCAAATTGAATGTTTTCTTCTTCTGAATCTAAACAGCTAAAGGGTGTTTAAGATTCTAGGACATGGGTTTGCTATGTTGAATGCTTAGTCTTTTACTTCTGCTCAAGGAGTAGATTAAATGTTTTGGCTTAAGTGTTTGGAAGAATATATTGCAGTGAGGATGTTTGTAGGCAGAGATAACTGAATACTCAGTTTTGGGAAGTATCTGTAAGGCAGACACTAAAAATCCCATTGAAATCTAGTCATTGATATATGTTTATGGTAACCATTCACATGTGTATGTCTATTGACTCTAAGCCCTGAGATAGGCACCAATCTAATCTTGTATTGAGGTTACAACCAAGGTCCTAGTTTAGTATCCAAATACCAAAAATCAAACTCAAACTTTAAATACAACCTTTTAGGACATTATGAGTAGTTTTAGGATCAAAATCCTCTGTCTCACAACTGATCATAGGCCCAAAGCTAGCCCCTTTGCACTTATTTCATAGTTTTGGTTTGTATAAGAGAGGATTTATCTGCTATGTGTCAACATCCCACCAGGTTCATAGACATATCTCATGGATGTTGAATAGGTAATACCCCCCTAGGTTTTATAGAGCCTAAAGAAGAAGAGGAGATATTTATAGAGTCTATCTCTTGTATTGTTGGCCCCTGGCCCTAAAATCCTGTTGATCAATGATGGCTACCTTGTAGGGATAACTGGGAAAAAGCATCTAGTTGGGAAAAAAATCCAATAGGAGGGATGGTGTGAGACACATTAGTGGAAGGTATGTCATTGATAGGTATGTGGGTAGAAGTATGAGATGTAATCATAATAATGGAAGTATAGCCCATAGCAAGGAAAAAAGTCAACAGGATAGTTGAAGGAAGGTATGGTCATTGAAGGAATTAGGATAGTAGGAGTGACAATGGGAGTATTAGTAGCTGTAAAAATGGTAAAATAAGTCTCCAAAGAAGAAGAAGTATTAGAGGATATAATTAAAGGAGGCCATCAAGGATCCAATACAATGTAAAATGTTTATGCCAAAGGGTACATTCAGTAATGTTTTTTATAAAAGTGTAGCCAATTGTTGAGATGATTGAGTATCCATGAGTACATCAACAATCAATTGACCTATCAGTGCAAAATTTTATTTAGCTGCATAAGCATCATGGTCATAATATTATTCATTATCATGATCATCAAAAAATTTCCAACATGAGCATCAAAAAAGATCATTTTCATTTGATTGGGTAACCATAGTAGGATTAAGACAAGAATTCCTTCTCAAAGGAAGATTAGAATCTCAAGTAGATCATGGCATAAACCTAACAATATGGCTATAAGAGATGAAAAGAAAGGAAACATAAATCATTCGTAGATTTAAAAATTAAAAAAATAGTTAGATATCAAATTTAAAAAAATGAAACCCTAGGGGAAAATCTAAGGATGGGTAGGTTGGGCAAAAGCAAGGTCACACAATAAAGCTCAAACCCTAAAAGAAAACATATGGCTATGAAACACCAACAAGGAAGAATATAAACCCATAGGACATCTAAAAATATGATAAAGAAATCAAAGGCATAGATTTAAAACCCTTATTGTAAAGAAGGATAAACCCTATAAGGCAAAACCCTTAGGTGGTGTAAGATCAGATGGGTTCACCAAAAATGTAAAGGAATAAAATCCCCTTAACATGAATCTAGAATAATTAAATAAATGCAAACAATAAGTATACAATTAGTCTAGATTTAACTAGGTAGTTAGGTCAATAAACTAAAATGTTATTTTTAGAATTTAAATAAATTGGGTAGATGCACTTGGGTTTGTTGGAAACAATAATGAATAAATATTTTTTATGTCTTTCCTTAATGATTTACCATAGGTAGAAAAATTAATACCCTTGATGTGCTCACTATCTCAAACTCTACACAAACCTAAAATTCATTATGATTCAAATTTGAGTCTCTCAGGTTCAAATCCAAGTGTTGTGGCCTTGATCTAATGCATGGAAATGAACTGGAAAAAAGTAGTAGCAAAGATCTATTTACCTTTTGTCTTCCCTGTGTTTAAAATTGTCAAGAAATGTTTACAAACACCTTATAGGATATTACTAAATCACTAGGGTCAAGTTATCCTAGGTCAGCACCTTAAATGGACTAACTTTATGGTTCTAAGCAAATGATTGAAGATAGCATGCACAATCATACAAAGTAACATTATTTGTCCCTTAGAAAATGAAATGTACTATAGTGCTTTCTCCTTGTAGTCCCTTATGATTTTCTAATATTTTTTGTTATGATAATAAGTGCATATTTAATGTCTTTAAATACCAAGACATAACAAAAATTTAGAGAAATATGTACCAAGTTAATTCATAACAACTAGTGAAAAGAGGCAGTAGTTTTGGAATTCTAATTTGAATGTTTGAATTTTAGGCTCAATCTTTCATGCCTTGAGATTGAACCAAGTCAATATTGAGTGGCATGGAATTGAATCATGTTGGGAAAATGATTAGATTAGAGGCAAGGAGTGAATGTACAGAATTGTGTGCATGTATGGATGGATAAATGAAAAATATATCAAATTTTATGCAAATGGGGAAAAGATAAGGTCCAATGGTATGGTGATATGTGCAAATAAAGATGAAGTAGATATAGAAAGCTATCAGGTCATAAGCCAAGCTTAGCACAAGAGTTACATTTGTTGATATGTTGCATTAATATGTTTCATCAAAATGGGCCCAAAACTAAATGGAATTAGCATGAGTATGCTAATTTCACCAATATAATTCTAAACAATGTCATACAAATAGTATTTTCTTGACATTGTTACTAATATTTTTTATAAGGGTCTATGTTTTGTTAAGAGAAAAATAAATGAAATTTGTAAAGTAACTCTTATAATTTAGTGTGTTGTTCATTAAGTTTCCAATTAAATCTAGACCAGTTATACAATATTTTTCTAACAAATTATATGTTACTTGATCCTTGGATCTATATATATTTCTTTAATTTATTATACTTCCATAGAAGTAATAGGGATTCCTTAAAATTTAGAATTTTCATCTCAATTATACAAAGTTCACTAGTGGAAAATAGAATAAAAGCAATATATTAACATGTAAGATTTAAAGTACGGATAAACTTACCACCATATGATTAGAATATTCTATTAGATCATCTCATAATTATCTATAGTGATTGTAAAGTAATCCAACAAGACAAAAACCAACTAATAAGGCAAACCTTATAAATATCATTTAAAGTCCATTGTGACAACTCAATAGCTAATGATTATCTTTAACTAGGCATTATATCCTACCACCCTAATAGAAACACCAATCACAAAAATTGCATATGAAAAAGAAAAGAGGTTTCCTACAGTCCAACTAGTATAAACTTATACAAGTTACAAAATAGATCCATTACGATTATGCAACATGAGTAGTCAAGTTTTTATTTGAGCTTTTTATCTATTATTGCACCATCCAAGGTCCAAAATGTTAATAGAACCACCTCTCCTATTCTTCAATAACCAAACCAAGTTACATACACCATGGCAGAAAGGAAATGAGAATTAAAAACTTAGAAATTTAAAATTCACACTCCACACCAACTCCCAATAACAATAATGTTGTATCTTGGAATGATGATAATAAGGGTAAAGGATTGTTAGTCCCTACCACTTATGTTTTCATCTCTCTTTTTCCTTGCCTTGATATTCATGCAGGATCAAAAATATTGTTTACAATAAGGTTTTGTACTCACTTGATTTTTGCTGAATATAAAAATAGTATTTGTTGGTTTTATAATTGGACGCCTCTTATTTTCCCTAGTCGAGTAGCCTATTTTTTATTATTTAAAAGAGTAGCCTATTTTTTATTATTTAAAAATAGGGGAAAAAACTAACCAATTGAAGAAGGGGATGGAGAAATTTCATGGAGACTCTAAAGTTTATGGACAGGCATCTAGAGTGTTAGGCCAGAGAATAGGATGTTTTTTTAAAAAATTCCTTTCCTTTTGTGAGTTTTATGCTCTTCCTCTATTCTCAGTTGGTTGGATGCACCTATTTGGGGTAGTTTTGGGTGGTTTGGCAATTATTGGACCTACAGAGAAATTGAAGCCAAGGTAAGGAGGCTGGCTCATTTCACTATCGAGCTCAGTCACCCAATTCGTTCTTCTCCTCATCAGTAGAAACAAGTGGACCCCCTGTAGAAGAAGGTGGATGAGACTCTAAGACAATGGAATATGACGATTCATATCCCATTCTGAGATCCTACCCAGACAGTGCCCAGGTAAGGAGAAGATTTTGAATAGACAAGTTGAATGGTGGTTTTCACACAAAGATTCATATTAAATGCATAAATTCAAAATATTTTAATTACACAAGTTTGAGGTCATTTTATATAAGGTGTAATTCCCAATACATTAGTTCGGAAGAATTTGAATAGAGTGATACATGGTGTTTCATATGCAATGACTAGTACCCAATACAAAAACAACATAATATTTTGATTAGAGAATCTCACGATGGTATTTATACTATGACTGATAACCATCATAATTTTAGGAGAGTTTTAATAAGAAAAGTTATGGGGGTATTCACAAATACTAAAAAGAATTATAGAGGATTTCTGATGGTGTTCACACATGACCTCAGGATGTAGAAAAGTGGTAGAGACTATTTTGTAGTACAACAAACAGAACAACTAGGTCAAAAATGCTCTAATATACTAGCTACTAAAGAGAAGGCTTGTTTTTTATCAATGATAACAACGTATTTATATACTCCTATGCATTTTTGTGGTTTGATTATTTTCTTCTTCGTTCTCTGGAGATTGCATTTATTTTTTTCTTTTAGTGATTGGATCAAAAATGTGTTAAGATGTTGCTCACTAAATAGAAGCCTTGCATCCTTGTCCATGATAACAAGGTATATTATTTTTTCTTTTGCATTTTAGTCTATTAAATAGACACCCAAAGATATGCATGAAAAAACAATCATGTTCATTAAATTATTGGTTTGGTTGTTTTCTTCCTTTTTCTCTAGAGATTGCTTTTTAATTTCTCTTTCAAGAGCCTTTGGTAAATGGGATTAGGTTTTGGAATTGTATCGTGGTATTTTTCATTGGACATGAGGAAAAAAATCTATTTTCATAATGCGGTCTTTCTTTTGCACTTTTGGTTGCAGAGAGGATTGGGATTAGTCTTGTATTATGTTGTTTTTTTCATGGGACACAGATGACCTATCTACAATTCCAATGCCATGGGATGGTCTTTTTAAGTGTTTTATGTTGTAGAAAAGGTATCCAAATGGATTGAAAGACCATCTTGTGCAGTTGATTTGTTTGATTGTTATCTATCTAGCTTTGTGGAGGTTATTTTTTTTCTAGAGCTTTAGTTAATTGAGATTAGGTTCAAGTTTTTTAATATGGTGTTTTTTCAATGGACATTGATAACCCATCTACAATTCTAATTCCACTATTTGGTCTTGATTTTACATTTTAGATTGGAGAGAGGATATCCAAATACATTGATGAAATACCATCCAGTTATCACCTAATGAATGGACAGAAGTTGGATTTTCAATGCAAAACTAAATGTGGTATATTTCAGATTCCTAGGAGTTCCTACTTATATGAGAATTTTAGGGAGCCTCCAAATGCTTCTTACCAAGTGAGACAACCGCTAGGTCAAAAATGATTATAATTTTTTTCTTCTTTCTTCATTAACATGTATCCTTGCATGTTGATTACTTATCTCTCATAATTGAGACCTTATTTCTAATTTAAGGAAAGAGAACAATCCCATGAATCTAAGTGGAGTGATAGATGTAAGCATCAAGCAAGATATGTTCGATAAAATGATACTAAGGCACTGCAAAGAATAGAAAAGGATTTCAATCAGAAAAGCTATGGATTGTCCACTTATTCAATTTTTAACAAACATCACGAGTCTTCATCAGAGGTTGCATAACATATTTTAATAACTATAGTTATTTTCTTTTAGGTTCCATGATTGCATGTTATTTCTAATATATGGATCATATCCTTTATTGTTTTAGACTCTGATAGATAAAACCAATGTCAAAGTCATCAACAAAACCATGTCTACAACTTCTCATTCTAATTCAGTAACATGGAGAGCACAAGAGCCAACAGAGATAGAAAATAATGAGAGAACTTGTGCAACTAAAGCAAAAAATTTAGGAGTTTATAGGACAGTTTGATCCTATTGAGTCACAATGTAGCATTGAGAGAAAATTCAATACATTTTTTTTCAATGTTGAGGAATGGAAAGGACCCATCAACATCATCAAATCATTATATGAAATAAAACTCTTCTTTTAAGTTAAATTATGTTATGGAGGGAAGTCAAAGCTCTAGGTAATGTTCCCTTCCTTGTAAACATTCTAAGAGTATTGCCTCGCATATAGTTTTAATCATATGCACATGATCTCTTAGAGATGATTATACATTTTGTGTTTTGTATTTTATAACATATTATTAACTATAATTTGCTTCCAAACTACATTTATTGTTTCTATGTTTTTAATGTTTCAAAAACTACTTTACAAGCCTACACTATTCATCCATTGTTTTCTAGAATCCTTCTAGCACTTGGCCAAGTAAGTATCTCTTCCCAGACTCTGGTGTTAGTTCAAATATTGTTTTTTGACTATCTATGGCATTTGCTTCTTTGTTGTGTCTGATTTTCATATGTTTATGTTTAGAATTGCCTACATTTTCTAAGCATCTTGCAGGTTGGAGTTTTATACTGCTCAAGCATGAAATAACTATAATTACAAACACATTCTACAATACTCAAGCTCAATGACTTGAACAATCCATGTCACAAGTAAATATATACTTTAGTTCTTGCTTGTACAATCAAGATTTTTAATGTTTAAGAAAAAACATGTTCATGTCTATATCTTACAACAAATAATTCATCCTTAAATGCCATTGCATTTGACTTTGCATCGGCACATCTAAAGTTTGTTCAAATAGTATTTTTTATGACCTTCTTTGATTTGCCAGTTTTCCCCCCATATTTTAAACAAATGAATAATAGACTACTTAACCAGGAAAAATAATAGGCTTCCAATTAGGAAGCCAACAAATACTGTTTTCATATTCAACAAAAATCCAAATGGGGACAAAACCTTAGTGTCTTCAAAAAAATTTGATTATGCCCAAATTTCAAGACCAGAAAATGGATGAGATGAAAATATAGTTGTTTTAAAAATCCAAATCGCAACAAAACATTGATGTCTTCAAATAATTTTTCCAAAAGCATTGTTCTGTTGTAGGTGTGTGTCATGACACTAATTTGTTTGTGTATTTTA
Source organism: Cunninghamia lanceolata (assembly GCA_027924645.1). Lineage (NCBI taxonomy): Eukaryota > Viridiplantae > Streptophyta > Pinopsida > Cupressales > Cupressaceae > Cunninghamia > Cunninghamia lanceolata. The sequence goes on along the minus strand of BSBN01000194.1, from coordinate 13,685,237 downwards.
TTTTATATTTGTTTGTATAATAAATTTCCTTGTAAAGAACAAATAACAAAATGAAAGATGAGATGCAGATTGCTGATTGGTTTTAACTGCTAAAAGTACTGTTAATGCCATTGAGAAAGTTTGTAAGCAGCATAGACTCCTACCTGACACAACAATCTTGCTTTCTCATCTTGAACTGACTAGAACTCTTTTAGAAGTTTCTCTTCTAGATACTTCTGAAGCCTTTAAAACAAAATCAAAGAAAGAGTTGGTACAGAATATGACAAGGAGTGTGCTTAGAAATAGAGATGAAGTCAAAGTTCAGCAACCATGTTATAGGTCATCACATGCTAATAATTCTCTAGTTATAGGAATCAGAATTGTCCCTGCATCAAAAACCTCTAGCACCAAGCAATGGGTTGCAATTAACTTAACTACTAGTTCCATGCCAAGTCAAAATGGTACTCCATAGAATAGATTTTCCAATGAGACTCAAATTGACATTCATTACTAGTGTTTGGTGCCACATTTTATGCTAAAATATCGATACTAAACTCTTGTACAATATCTAGGCTCTATGCAATATTTCCATGTAAAATTAGAGTTCAAACTTACTACAAATTTAAAAATCAAAAATCGTAGATACAAATACTAATTTTAAAATCCAAAACTTGAAAAATGCTATTCAAAAAATTAGAATCTGAATATCTAATATTCTGATAACATAATTACTAAACCTGAATATTAGTCAAATGGAACTATAAACATATAAATTTTAGCTGGAGACATGGTATCGAAACCATACCTGCTAATTTTCATCATATTTTAGTATCTTAGATATATATGTTCTATGGAGTACCATTTTGACTCAACATAGAACTAGCAAATAAGTTAATTACAACCCATGGGTTGGTGCTAGAGACTTTTGAATTACTTCTAGTCAGTTCAAGATAAATTGGATATTATTCTATTGGCCTTCAAAATATCTTTTCCCTCATTCATCCAAAACAAATATGTGTTTTCTGGTAAACTATGGTATAATATCAAACAAAGTATCTAGTTTTGAGTATGTTATATTCATAACTATAGTCAATTATTTAGATCGCTATTTGATACTTTAAACTATATTTTAAATTAGTTACAATAATTAAACTACTACAAATTATAGAATTAAACAGACTATGACTTAGATGCTCTAGGATATTTTTACCTTGGCTTTCTCTCTTCATCTATGCAAAGTAGAGATAGGAATATGCATTTGTCTAGATAATACAAAGCCACATTGCACATACAAGGACCAGAGCATATCTTTACCTATCTTTTGCGACTAATTCCTCGACTCAAAATTGTTTTTCTACAGTGACAGACATTTCAATCAGGTTTGAAACTGGTTGCTAAAACAATTCATTTTGTAACTAAAGTTCATTTTGGGCCCATCATACATTAAATGGTAAGAGAATGTCATTCACTTTCTGATCTGTTGAATTCTTTCCAATGTAAGGGCTAAAGTAGTGTCTCATCATACTTGTTTTGTTTCTTATTCTTTGTCCACACTTGATGAGTTTTTGTAGGTTCAGTGCATCTCTCTCAAGGATACGTTGTTATCATTTGCTCAAAATATTGCACTTATGAAACTATTGAGCACTGGCTATTTGAGCTTGGGCATTTGTGATTGTGCACTCATTGTGTAAAGATGTATATATATATATATATATATAAATGGGGCTTGTGTATTGTGTCCCAAAATATTGACTATGGTATTTGAAACTTTTAAAAAATAGTGCCCTTTTTGGATACTTTTAATGGTTACCTTATTCAAGGACATTGTTTGTTGTTGAGAACTATTTTTTTTTGTAAATGCTTTGTGGGGGTTTTGTTTATCAAATATATAATTCAACGAGTTCTAATTTAGCATGCTTTTGTAAATTCTTGTCGTGTTGGTTTGGTGGATGCTATTTATTTTTAGCATAGCTTTAGATACTTTTATTTGTGGACTAATATTCTATGTTAATGAGAATCTATATTGTTGATGCTTCATTTGCACACAAAAATGACATTCTTGAAAAAAAGTGCAATACTATAAATCTTAAGATTTAAATTCCTGATTCAAAATCTGTCATGCCCACATTTTCCATGTGGTCATGACACAATAACCATATGTCATGCCCACATTTGTCATGTGGTCATGACATGAAATATCAAAATATTTTCCCACCCGACTCTAAAACCCCCTCGAGTTCAACATGCGTGATCGGTGACACACGCACGTAACATGGTTGTATTTACAACACACATTAGGCGCATCGCACAAAGGTGATGAAGTCAAACTGGTATGGGATGATGTGAAACTCCTTTCGCAATCCCTACGATAATGATAGCAACTAAGGGGGTGTGTATCGCAAAAAGCATCGCTAAGAGGGGTGGTTTCCATCTAGGAACCAACCCTTGGGTTTCCTAAGTGAAGGTGATACAGTTTCAACCTAAGTCGAAACCTAATCCTAGATATAAGCTATCAACTAAATTAACATTAAAAAATAGAAACTAACATGATATAGCTAGATAAGCCAAGTAACCATTTAAATCTATCCAAGACAATAACAAGATTTCAAGCCTTCATTAAAAACATTTATCCACATCTAATTAAATAGGAAAGTTAAATAATTAAATAATTAATTAAATAATCATCTCTACAATTTGCTATAAAAATTACATCAATAATCATAACCTCAAACACCGAAAATTTTGACAATATAACATTACTAGGGGTTTAATTCCACTAAAATTTTAGCAACATAATGCCACTATACCAACTATGTGAGAGGTAAAATAAAAACTAAATAATACCCCAAACTAAAGAGCTACTATAAAATTAAGACAAATTAAATTAATTAATTAGCTTAATAGCAACAACTATGGGACAAAAACATTAAAGCTAGATCAATTAAAATAACCACTCCAACTATAGAATAATTTAAAATGAAAGAATAAATCACCACGAGGATATTAAAATAGGCATTGATAAAATTTTCCTTTCTTCAAACTAAATAACCATAGTCATTATTAAGCACTTATATATATATATATATATATATATATAATTTTTTTGATCTAATGCAATAGTCCTTTTTATTTCATTCTTTAAATAATAAAAAGCATGATGTTATTCTTTTTCTTTTCAAGCAAACATACAAACATTGAATATGACAAAAATAGGGAGAGAGAAAGAGAGTTAACATTACACATTATTTTTATTTTTCCAAAGAGCAAGATAGTAAAAAATCCAATGACATACATTTTGTTTGAAATCAATAAAATACTTTTACAAGGTGATTAAATACAACATAGGCTTCCAAAGAGAGATTTACTCTCTTATACTACAAAAACCTTACAAGGCTCAAGAGCTAAGGCATACACATTGCCTTTAACTTTACAACACACTTGAATACTCTTTTCTCTTCATGAAGCCAAAACTCAAACTCTCCTCCAAGAGCTAAAACCTGCATAACAATGAAAGTCTTCCCAAGGCCAAGGGAAGCTCACCTCCCAACTGTTGGCTTGCAAGCAAGCCACCCCCGAGCTAGGAGGCCCACAAGATAATCAGGTGCATGCTCACACAATGGGGTTTCAAGCACACACACACACACATGAAAACACAACAACAAACCCACCCAAGGAGATTCACAAACTAAATCCATTCAACATGGATTTTAGGGGAGAGAGAGTGGACTCACTCAACTCAAGGGGAAAACCAACCAATAATACTCATACTCAAAATACTCCAACACATATCCTCTTGCTATCAACATTTATATCACCAAAATACTAAGGCACTCTTGCCATACACAAAACCATAATAGCCTTCCATAAACAAGGCCAAAGCCATCAAAATACCTCTACATGAAGAGGGTTTTCCCCGAGGAGGTTCTCTCCAATCTTACCCAACACATGGTGAGCTCTCTCACATGGAGAGCTCACTAATACAACTTAAAACCCTTTACAACAACAAGGAAAATCACAAGAACACAAAACATATCATATCACATGCATTTATAAAGAAAAGACAAGAATAATAAAGGCTTCAAGCCTTGAGAGCCTACCTCTCAAGCCTCAAGTATTGAAGGATGTTGGTAAAGAGCTCCAAGATCCTTGCAAGAATTTCTCCTCTCCAAGCCCAAGCTCTCATTCCCAAAGTCAAGAATCAAAACCAAAAAGAAATAACCCTTCTCCTCTCAACAAGAGGGTGATATATAGGGTTTCAAAACCCTTCCCAATGGATGAGGAGGTGACACATGTCACCTTCCCAATGAATGAGGAGGTGACACTTGTCACCTTCCCATTCATTCTCACAAGCACAATTTCCCACAAGTTCTCTCACACATGTGTGAGATGGAGGAGTAGAGAGGTGACACTTGTAAATCTCTCATTCCTTCTCCAAGGCACATCTCCCCATATTTCTCCTCACACATGTGTGAGGCATAGGGAAGAGGGAAGTGGTTAGGGTTCACTTCCTAAAGGTTCTTACATGGTGTGCTCACACATGTGAGACCCTTGGGATTCTCCCAAGCCCACTCAAGAACCTTGGGTTGTGGGATTGTTTGAGACAAGTTATCCAGACCTTAACCCCAAATTCAAATCTCGCCACCTAACTCCTAGGGTTAAAAAGACGGGTCAAATATGAGTTAAATCTAATGATTTGAGGTCTACAAGGTACCTAACCCATAGGTACTTGACCTAGGCCTCTTAAACACATGAAATTAACCTTAAAAAACTCAAAAAACATCAATTAAGAAGCCCATAAATTTTATGAACGAAAATGACACATAGATGACAACTCACCAACTACTCAACCTAAGTCAACCTTAGGAGACTCAAAAGAAAAATCAAAATCAAAGGTAAACATATTACATTCATGCTCAAACACAATTAACCTTAGTCCACCTTAGGGATTAAATTATGCACACACATGATCACACAAGTACATACATTCTCAGATATATCACATGATAAAATTCACTTGATTCTCAAATCAATTATATTTCCAATATCACAATCAAGATCATGAAAGCATAAATTACATAGTATTTCATCAATTCAATTATCTCACTAAACCATTTCACATGCATCAATTATAATATCACATTCAACATCATAGAATCAAAATATAATCTAACGTGTAAAGATATAGTGGCATCACGATATAACTCATCTATCTAATCAAGGCATAAAATAAAGTCAACAAATGTCTAAATATACAGGATCAACAATCCCCAAAATGTCCACATGTCAAAATATAGTCCATACGACAAGTCTCATAATCAAAACAAAAGGTGTAATAAGACTAGGCCTCACAAAATCATAATACAAATGTAGTTTTCTACTTGTAAGAATGCATCACCTAAATAATTGCACATGATAAAAACTTATTGGTTGTTAGCAAAATAAAATTCTTACAATGCAAGGCAAGGACTTTAGCTACACCACAGCTCTTGTTTATGTTATGACATGTAAAATGCCAAATTCACGAGACAATTAAGTCTAGGGCCCAAATAATTTGTTAATTTGTGTATCTTTATTAACCCATCATCACATTGGATAGTTACCTTAGAGATGGATTATTGATATAAAGAGAGCTTCATCTATAATCTAGGATAAGCTCTTAATTTTGGTGGCAAGGCCAAGCTAGTGAGTTTAACCTTTACAATAATAAAGGCACATTTCATGAACTTGAAGCTAAAAAACAATAGTGGTCAAAATATTAACTGAGCAATTAGCCTTCTTGTGGGAATGAACATAGTATAATCTAGAGAGGTTGGAGAATAATATGGTGGCATCTTCCATGATACTCCTAAGTTTCTATTTCTTCACATCCAAGGAGTTTATGGCATTGATGATGAGCAGTGAATCACCTTCAACATCAAGTTTATTCAACTCTTCATCTAGTGCCACTTTGAGGCCAATAACCATGGGTATAGCCTTAATCTAGTTGAACATTAGACCTGTGAGAATTGTTGGAGCAGCCAAGATCACTTGCAAAATACAAGGAATCCATTGGTACATGTAGTTTTTTTTCTTTGGAATGCCTTTTTTTTTGAAAAATGTAAATCACCATGTGTTATAAATAGTCGATTTAGGCTTCTATGTAGTCAAACTTGTACTTAATCTTGTATTGTTTTGGGGGCGCATCTTTTACAACATTATTTGTTATGGGGGGTTAAAATTTTTATATTTTTTTGTCATTTATTTGTGGTTTGTAAGGCATGCTTAGTCAATGTCTTCATTGTCCACCTCATGACATTAACTCATTTCATCCTTTTTTGGACATTCATAAGAACTCCAACAACACATTTGTTTGCAAACACACTAAGATAAAGTGCCAAAAATATGATTTTGTGTTCCTTTGGGCGGGATTTTTTGCACATCTCTAGTGCCTCTTTTCTACATGTATTAATTTATAAAGTGCCATGGGGGGTTGTGTTAGTGCCTTGTTATTTCCCATCACAATGTTGTCTGGTGAGCATACCTCCACTACAACATTCTAGCCTCATGCGTGTGTGTCTTGTTTTTGTACACCCTTTTCTAGTTTCTTGTACAATCATATTGGACCTTAGACTACATCTCCATCTACTTACACACATTTTAGTTAATCTACCAATACCTCTTCCTATTAGCATTATGGGGGTTATCACTTGGTTTTGTTAATGCTTCTTTTTCAATGAAGTATTGGACACATCATCTCTTTCATTTTTAGTTGATCCATATTTTTAAGACTCTGGTATCTTTGAGAGAACCACTTGCACATTTCAATAGTGTCAATGGGATCACTCATGTAGTGTTATTTGTCTCTTTAATCATTGTACCATCTATATTTTCAACTTCATAGATTGTGTTGCCTTTGTGTCGAATGTGTATATATAGTTGAGTAGTGTTATTGAGGGCACTTGTGCAGATTTTTGTGTCTTGTCTTGATCTACATTCTTGGAGGGTTCATTGATTCCAACAAACATCAATGCTTCTTCAAAAAAGTTTACGTCTTCTACATGCTTCAGGAGTTCTTCACGTTCCTATCTTTCAAGGACATCTTCGAGGAGACTTATTTTCTTCTCATTCTCTCTTTTGGGGAGAAGTTTTATTTGCCACTAGGTTTTCTCCTTTTCTCTATTTGTGAGAGATATTTTGTACATGGGTACCTCATCAGGCCTTTTTGTCGGGACCCATCTTTTGTGTTCTCCCTAAGTATCACTTTAAGGGGGGTGATATTGTGAAAAGGTTCATTATCTAACTAGTTATCTTTTGACTAGTAGACCTATTCACACCTTTAGCTTAAGTTCACTTAGAGCATAAGATTCCCTTTTGTCTCACCTCATGTGGACTCAACAGATGTCTTCACACTTGTCTCAAGTGTTCAACATGTGTCATACACTTTGGAGGGTAAGTCAGTCATTGTGTTCGACCATCTCACCTCCTCAACCTTACCTTTATATACAAGGTCTCTTTGTACATTTTACAAGCTTCACATTTGATTCACTTGTATGATAGTTTTGGCTTTCATTGTGCACATTCAACTTTGTGTAAGTATTCTTGATTTTGCAAGTGATATTGGCTGTTCCAACAAGAATGGTATAAAAAGAGTATGTTGTAACAAGATTCCATTTATTATCTCATAGAATGTTGCAAGCCCCTAGTACAATTATATTTCCTTTTAGAAGCACAACCAATAGTTACTTTATTGTGTCCCTATAAGGATTAACCATTTTACTCCCACCATTTTAGACTTGTTAGTGTTCACCCCTTTATTAAGGATACCATAGTGACTCATGTATTAGTATTTCTACAACATTTACATTACTCTCTTCTTTACATTAACATTTTATCACTCTTATTTTTTCCATTAATGTCATTATACTTTGATTAATCTATTTCATCTCTCTATTCCCAGTATTCATGGTCAATTTAGTATTTTCAAAATTAAAATGATATGTTTCATTTGGTACAAATTTTGAGAATTATTACTAAAAATATAAAAGCTTGGGTTGTATTTGGTCCAATAATATGAATAATTACAATATGAAAATTTATAAAGATATTTTAAGCCAATTACTATCATCAATTATATAGGATTATTAATAAAAATACACATGGTATTCAATTAAAATATTAATTCTAATTTTAATTGGATCTTGAATCAAAAAATTTAACATATGCTATTCAACATAGTGTTGATAACATCCACAATGCCCACCATTCCCATCTTAATATACACTTTGGTCAAGATAATCAACCATACACATTATAAGCCTCTCTAATTGATGACCACTTTGTGTCTCCTTGTAGGGACATTGGTTAGACATCCCTAAGATAAATGGGTATAATTCTTATGTTTAAATGAGATTGAAGAGGTTCACTACAACTCTTATAAGATTCCATTGATTTTGTCTACCAAAGTTTTAACATGGATTTTATCAACCAAATAATGAGAAGTGGCTTCATTCCTATTGTCAAACCAAGCACACGAGATGACATTTTTTTTATTGTTCATGCACTTAAAAAATGAAATCTCCCAATTGAGGATGGATTAAATATGATACTTAATTGTGAAGATTCTTGATGGACTTTAAATCTATATTCCTCACAACTATTATTTTTTCCATGTGAGTTGTTTTATGACTACTACTTCCTTTCATCAACACAATTAACACTACTCTTTAGGATTTTATGTTGTTTTATAATAACATCCCATTTTTTTAAATATCATTGTGGAATCCATGCTTAGCCTTTATTTTTAATGTGTACTACCTTGTACTTAGAAGTCGTATACATTATTTAAAAGCTTCCTATTTTGCTATCATGTATATATTGTTAGTATATTGAGAGCTTGGATTGGGTATATTTTGATAAAATTAATTTAATAGGGAAAAAATCATCAATATATACATTATGATATAAAAATGTTTAAAATAGTAATTAAGAGAAAAATATTTAAAATTGGTTGTTTAAAGATCTTTTGAATAATTTGGTATTGAACTTAAAAAATAGGTTATTATTTTGTAATTATTTGAAGTAATAATATGGTCCAAATAAAGAAAAGGGGAGAAGAAAGTGGAAAGAAGATCAATAGATAGAGTTGATACACTAATTTGCATGATTCTAAGATTGACATTCTTAAATTGGGCCCATAACTTTGGAAATATTGATATCTTTATCCATTAGCATTAATAAGAGTCTTACTTTATTGATATAAATAATGTTTGATTCACCATGACTGCTAAGTCTTGCTCGGGCACTTAGTTTGGTGCAATAGTGCCTCATTATAAATAATAGCCTCCTTATAACTTGACCAATAATTATAGATCAAAACCCATGCCATGGTTATAAGCTTCGATCAATATTTGGAGCCTACATGGATTAAATCACTGCCACATTCATGATTTACCACAATTGGACAACACAAATATTATGAAGATTATCTTATTTACCATTTAAATTATTATTATAAGAAAGATTAGTGAGGTAATTAGATTCAAGCATGAGCACAAAAATATCTATATAAGTGGCTATATTTAGGTAACTCCAAGAAAAGAAGTTGGCCTTGCCAATTTAATTATAGGTGTACATCAAAATTCTCTAAACAAGATTGTGTGTATGCCTATGTGTCTATGTGTTTGTATACATGTGTGTGAGAGTGTGTGTGTGTGTGTGCATGTCCATGTGTGTGTGTCTATGTGCATGTATCTCTCTCTTTATATCTATATGATTATGTGTGTTGCATGCTTATACACACATCTATGTCACCCTTTCTCCTTAGTATAGCATTGTGTTTAAGTAAAGAAAATACATTGTTTGGATTAATTTTTGGGGTTCACTAGCTTGCAACTTGTTGGCCAAGCATGACTTCTATAATTGAGGGTGTCAAAATTTCTAATGCCATGAAGAACAATGATGAGGTCAAGTTTATTGAAAGATTCAAGTAATAGTTAATAAAGAAAATACATGAGAATGGGATTCAACCCTTGGGTACAAGCCTTTCACATATGATCACTCAACCTTTAAACTTTTATTAAAGTTTTTCAGCTATTAGAATCTATTTTTTCATGAGAGGATATCTAAGGATGATATTCTATTTTATTTCCCTTATGCTATTTATCTTGCTAATCACATCATGTGAGTTGTGTTTCCCATGCAATTATGGAGTAACATGGTGATGGTGATTTCTCAACAGTTCACACACACATGCCCATACATGCACACACACATGCACATGCGCATACACATACACACACACTCCTTTGCTTTCAATTCTCATTTCACTTTCATCATTTTCTCTCCTCTTGTTTTTTTTATATGGCACTTCCTTTTGCATGCTCCTTCTAAGAAATGTAATTGCTTCTTGTGGTCCTAGCTTAGAGATTTGTTTGCATTTTCTTATGGTTTCACTTATGCATAGAGAGTGTGGTGCTAGTGCTCTAGTGTTGGGATAATTGAAGAAAAAGTGGAATGTTTTGTCCCAAATGTATCAACCTTAAATGCAGTGAAGCTAAACTTGTACAACAAACCTCAAGTAAACCCTTGCTATCTAATTGGCTTATTTTTCCACAAAACCTTGGGACTAGTTTTCTTTTTGATTTGGTTTGGACTTTTTTTTAGTGTGGTGCTTAGTGATTTATGTTGGGGAAGTGCTTTTTAGTATCTCCTTTTTATAATTGATTATTATGATGGCTATGGCACCCAAAAGGCTACCTAAGTGTTTATGTCACCCAAAGCCTAAACATAATGCTTATAATTCCTTTGTTGATTGGTTTTCCCATTGCTACCCAACCCCCTATTATAGTAGCTTCTTGAAATAAGTTGTAAATCTTTTGATTTACATGCCAAGTGGGTAATCCTAAATCAAGAAATTGTTTGAGGAATATATTCATCATCCTCTTTATACTAGTTATACAAAATCCGAGAACATAATTTGTAAGATTATGGTGGTAAATGATTGCAACAAGATGGTTAAATGGAGGTTCAAGTGCAAACTCGCTGACTATTAAGAAAATAATTATTAAAGAGATTGAGCCTCTTGTGGAGGATAGTGTCTGATGTAGAGGATAAACAAAGCACAAAAACAATGTTCTATAGGTTCTACTAACTCTTCTACGGTGCCTCAAACTATACCCTGCAATTTCTTTCCTACAAGCCTTTCTTTCTAGGCCTAAACCCTCAAAAGACCTATTGGGTTACTTAGTATGACAAATTGCACTCCTTGTGCTTCCTTGGACTCCTCTTCCCTTCTACATACCCTGTAGGGTCTCAACAAACTCCTGCTTTGTTGTGGTGAACTCAAGAAGGTTACTTTTCATTAAACCCTCAAAGCATATAGGGTTTTAACAGTCCCTTTGATAATGAATAAACTCAGACTTACATATCTCACACATGTGAGCCACTAGAAACCCTAGCTCTATGACAGGGTAGTAAGGAACTTGAGCTTGTTTTCTTGCACAAACACCTTGAAATCACAATACAATAAATGAGTTAAACCTACAAAACAATGTTCTCACTTCTCATGCACTCCCAAGATTGGTACTATTTTGTACACGTCCATACAGGATTGGTTCTTGCCTGTATATCAAAAAAAATAGTTAAGAATGTAAAGAAAATAGGTATAGGAAAGAAATAACTGTCTCATAATCTTCTTGGAGCATTCCTTTTCATTCCTTCTACATGAACAACAACCTAAATTAGTTACAATATCAAATATATATGTGTTTCTCCTCAAACCTAATTAATATTGTATCAAAACTTCGAAATTTCTGCCCTATTTCACAACCTAGTATTGAAAAGAGACCTTACATGGTCTTACATGGTCTTTGAAGACCTTATTTGCATAAACAAACCTAATTCTATGGTTGAGGACCAACCCCCAACTCGCCAACAAGCCAAAAACCTCTAGAAAATTCAAATTTGGTTTTGGCGGGAAAATCCAAAGTTTCAATTTCTAGGCCTATTCAAACAACCTAAACCATTGGAAATGATCTCAATGGACCCCCTAAGACCTTCACATACTAGTCTAGGACTCTTGACCTCAAAATGATCCTTAAAAACATAAACTAGAATGATGCTCCTGCATCATACTCCCAAGGGAAAAGAAAGATACTTAGGTTCCACCTAAGAGGAGGTCTGCAACAGTTTTCCCATGCTTATTGATGTTTGCTTCTATCATCCATGTGGCATCCTCATATGGTAGCCCCTTCCATTTGACCAAGTACTGGTAATATTGCTTGCCTCTAGTCTTCTTACTCTCTTTGGTGTCAAGAATGCACTCTAACTTGGTTGGTTTGGTGTGTGGCAGCTCCTTTGCCCAACTAGCATCTGATATGTTTTGTATACCTGCTCCTTCAACTACATTTGCATCCCCTTTGTAAGGGTATAAGTCAGCAACATTGAAAATCAGTGATATGCCTACTCTCTTAGGCAATACTATTTCATAAGCATTGTTGGCAAAAATTTTAACAAATTTACAAGGACCTATCTTCTTCATCTTCAACTTGGTATATTCACCTTTTGGGAACCTCTTCTTCCTGAGATGTGCTAAGACAAGATCACCAACTGATGTAGGAGCATCCAGTGGTGTAAGGGCAATCTTGCATCACCCAAAAAGAAGATAATTCAAAATCATTGTAGTTGTTTTCATTTTTGTCCATAATTAGTGTTTTTGGTTCCATAATATCCAGAATAATGATGTAGGACTTTCAGTTTTTCCAAAACTGCTAAAAATAGCAACCTGCCTATTTTGGAAAGTGTACCTGCTATTTTAGGAAAGTTTACATTTGGGCACGGATTGAAGCGAAAACTTACAGAAAGTTACATAATATAAATATAAGACCTTTGGCAAAGGAATCAGGCAAAGATCATTTGTGAGCTGAAAGATATTAAAGTTTTCATTTTTTGAAAAGCCCCTAAAAATTTCTGAAACGAGATATGAGGCATTAAAACATCCCATAACATTCCAAAAAGTTGACAAAAATCCTTTTACAAATTTTTGGCGTGATAGTTCACATTGTGATCTTTCCGGTGCTTAAAACGGTTCATCAATCAGACACTTAGATCAAAAGTTATGCTTCCCGGAAGTTGACCTACTTTTGGAGGGAGTTGCAAATTTTGAAATTTTGCTGCAGACTGCCAAAAAGTGCTATTTAAGACTATTTTGGGAACCCTAGGTAGTAGGAGAGTTAAGGGGGCAAGTGTGGAGTTAACAAGAGGTGGGAAAATAGAAACCCTAGTTGATTTGGGGGTTACAGAAGGTAGAAGATTCCAAAGCCTAGTGATGTGTAGTTGTAGTGTGTGGCAGCCTATGGAGGATTGATTCCTCTAATGGTAATCAAGCTTCTGTAATGTAATGAGTTGCCCAGATCAATAAAATAAAGTTTTATTTTCTATGTTCAATTTATGTTGTTGTGTGTTTTGTGATTTACCCCCTTCATCAAGTGGTATCAGAGCAAGGGTTCCTGAGTGTGTAGATAGATTGCCGACCGTGAGGTAGTTTGCACCAGGACCTGAGGTTGTGGGTTTGCTATGGAGATCAAGATGCCTCCATGAAGAAATCATTTTGGGAGAAATGCTTTGATGGAAGAGGATTTTAGAGCCCTACAAAGGCAAATCGATGCATTACAAGAGGATCTGCGAAGAGGGTTTGATCCAAGAACAAGAGAAGAAAGCAAAGATGAAGCTGAAGAGGAGCTATCTAAGAAAGAACAAGAAGCTGCAGGAGATCCTGCATAAGTTAGGTTTTTGAGGGCCATTTCTAAGATCGTAAAGAGGCCCAGGATCAAAGTTTCTACATATTCTAGAGATTTGAATCTAGAACAACTTATTGATTGGATCAATGACATGGAGGAGTATTTCGAGTATGAAGATGTGGAGGAGCCAGATCAGGTCAAGTTTGCAAAAACAAAGTTGAAGGGCCATGCCATTATTTGGTGGAAGGAGGTCCAATTAGAGAGGAATAGAAGAGGAAAAGGAAAGATCACCAGATGAGATTGGATGGTGGAGAAACTAAAGAAGCAGTTCATCCCTGTGGACTATGAGATGGAGTTGCTGAAGAAGCTGCAAGGACTGAAGCAAGGTAATAAGTCTGTTAAGGAGTATACAGAAAAGTTTTATAAGATTACTATCAGAACTGGTCATACAGAGGCCAATAAGGAGAAGGTAGCCCGTTACATTAATGGGTTGAGGCCAAGTATCTAAGAAGAGCTAACCCTGGTCAGAATGACCACCATAGAAGATGTGTATCAGTTTTCCCTGAAGGTGGAAGAGAAGTTAAATAAAAGATTTGACAGTCAGCAAAGGGGAAGAGGTCAAGGTGGAAGGACTGGTGGAAGACCCTATGGAGGCCGAAATGAAGATCCAAAGAAGAGTGAAGAAGCTGACACCAGTTGAAATTAGAGAGGGGATAATACCTACCACCCTCGTGACTAGAATAATGGTGAGCAAAGAGGAAGAGGAAGAGGTAGACCTGGGCAAGGACTTGGAAGAGGAGGTTTCAGAGGAACTTGTTTCCAATGTGGAGAAGAAGGGCATCGAGCATCCGAGTGTCCGCAACATCAAGGAAGGACAAATAGAAGACCTGAAGGTAATGCATGAGTTACACATGTAGATGAAGATGCACATTCTGAGCATTCTGAAGATGCTGAAAGGGGAGAAACCCTAGTTGTTAGAAGAACCTTGTTGAATGAGGAAAAAGAACCAAATCAGAGGAAGAGTTTATTCCACACAAGGTGCAAATGTGAAGGTAAGTATTGTGATATTATTATTGACAGTGGAAGCACTGAAAATCTTGTTTCAGAGGAGATGGTTGACAAGTTGAAGTTGACAAGAAGAAAGTATCCACATCCATATCAGATTGCATGGTTGCAAAAGGATTGCAGAGTTTTGGTAAATGAGCAGTGTTTAGTGAAGTTCAAGATTAGGGACTACCATGATGAGGTGTTGTGTGATATCATACTGATGGATGCATGTCATGTGTTGTCCATAATGGCCGTGCAAACACATATTCCCTAACAAAGGATGGAGTTCGTCATAAGTTGAAGCCTTTAAAGGAGGTGGAAGAAAAGGTATGTAGTACTGCCAGAATTTGCCTGGTAGATGGTAGGAAATTTTTGGAGGGTATGAAGCATGAGCATCATTGCTTTGCATTGATTCCTAAGATTAGTCAAGAGAACTGTGAAGATGTACTAGCAAAAGTTTTAGATATGTTGGAAGAGTTCCAGGACATTATCTCTGATAATGTACCAGAAGGTTTACCACCAGTAAGGAAGATAAGTCATTAAATGGATTTGATACCAGGAGCTAGTTTGCCAAATAAGGTAGCCCACAGAATGACCCCTGCAGAGAATGAAGAGCTAAACAGACAAGTTCAGGAGTTGTTGAGGAAGAGACTAATAAGGAAGAGCCTAAGTCTATGTGTGGTACCTACAGTACTAGCACCAAAGAAGGATGGAGAATGGAGGATGTGTACAGGCTCTCAAGCCATCAATAAGATAATGATCAAGTATAGATTTCCATTGCCAAGAATGGATGACATCATGTATTGTTTGAGTGGAGCCAAGTACTTCACAAAAATTGACCTGAAGAGTGAGTATCATCAGATCTGTATCAAAGAAGGAGATGAATGGAAGACAGCCTTCAAAACAAAGGAAGGTTTGTATGAGTGGTTAGTCATGCCATTTGGGATAACCAATGCACTGAGCACATTCATGTCGCTCATGAATGAGGTATTGAAAGAATTTTTGGGAAGTTTTGTTATTGTCTATTTAGATGATATTTTTATTTTCAGTAAGACTCGGGATGAGCATTTGATGCATAGCAGAAGAGTTTTAGAGAAGCTAAGGGAGGAGAAGTTGTTGATTAATTTGAAGAAATGTAGTTTTGCAAAGGAGTTGGTATACCTAGGATTTGTTGTCTCAGAGGAAGGTCTTAAGATGGACCCAGAGAAGGTGAGGGCTATCATTGAATGGCCTACGCCGAGGAGTACCACAGAGGTAAGATATTTTCATGGTTTGGCAAGTTTTTACAGAAAGTTTATCAGGAATTTTAGTAGCATTTATGCACCCCTAACTGAGACAATGAGAGGGGATGGAAAGGAGTTTAGATGGACTAAAGGAGCAGACAAGAGATTTGATACATTGAAGCAAAAAGTCGTAGAACAACCTGTTTTGGCATTTCTAGATTTCAATAAGGTATTTCAGGTAGATTGTGATGCTAGTGATAGTGGTATAGGAGCTATTTTGAATCAAGAAGGTAAGTCCATTGCCTATTTTAGTGAGAAGCTTAATGATGCCAAGAAAAAGTATTTTGTTTATGATCAGGAGTTTTATGCAATAGTTCAGGGTTTGAAGAAATGGAGACATTATTTGTTGCCAAAGGAGTTTGTTTTATATATTGATCATCAGGCTTTGCAGTATCTTAATAGTCAAGGAAATTTGAACCAAAGGCACTTAAAATGGGTTGAGTTTTTGTAGAGCTATACTTTTGTTTTGAAGCACAGGAGTGGGAAGTCCAACAGAGTTGTAGATGCCTTGAGCAAAAGGCAAAATTTGTTGATAGAAATAAAGATAGAGGTTGTTGG
Organism: Cunninghamia lanceolata; assembly: GCA_027924645.1. Classification (NCBI taxonomy): domain Eukaryota; kingdom Viridiplantae; phylum Streptophyta; class Pinopsida; order Cupressales; family Cupressaceae; genus Cunninghamia; species Cunninghamia lanceolata. The sequence goes on along the minus strand of BSBN01000194.1, from coordinate 13,668,655 downwards.
GCTTGATGAGCTCAAAATTTTGTATCTTGAAGATCTAGATTTTGCAGAGGGTTGGAAAGCTTGTCTGGAACTTGTTACTCTGGATAGGACAAAATGGTTGGATTTCATAATCCAAGATGGCATGTTGTTTAGAGGAACCTAGTTGTGCATCCCGAGGAGTTCCATGAGAGAGAACCTGATAAAGGAGAAGCATAGTGGGGGATTAGCTGGACACTTTGGTCGAGATAAGACCATTGCTATTGTTGGTGAAAATTATTAGTGGCCACAGTTGTAGCAGAGTGTGAGGAAATTTGTGCAGAGTTGTAGGGTGTGTCAAATGGCAAAAGGAACTAGTCAGAATATAGGGCTATATCAGCCATTACCTGTACCAGAGAAGCCATGTGATAATATTAGTATGGATTTTGTTCTTGGTTTACCAAAGACATAGAGAGGACATGATTCTATTTTTGTGGTGGTGGACAGATTCTCAAAGATGGCACATTTTAATCATTGCAAGAAGACTAATGATGTTCATATTGCAGAGTTATTTTTTAGGGAGCTGGTGAGATTACACAGTCTACCAAAGAACATATTTTTAGATCAAGATACCAAGTTTGTTGGTTATTTTTGGAGGACATTGTGGAAGAAGTTGAAGACAGATTTGAAGATCAGTTCTACACACTATCCATAGACTAATGGGCAGACCGAAGTGGTGAATAGGAGTTTGGGTAACCTGCTCCGATGCTTAGTAGGAGATAAGCCCAAGGGATGGGATTTGATTTTACCACAGGCAGAATTTGCTTACAACAATTCTGTCAATAGGAGTACTTGTAAATCACCATTCCAGATTGTATATGGAAATAGCCTGAGAAATGCTTCTAAGTTAAGGAAGCTAGATAAAGGAGAAAAGGCAAGTGCTGAAGCTGAAGACTTTGCAGAACATCTGAAGAATTTGCATGAAGAGGTGAGAAAGCACATTAATAAGATGAATATTCAGTACAAGGCTAAGGCAGATCAGAAGAGGAGGTATAAGGAGTTCTGGGTAGGAGAAAAATTCATGGTTCACTTGAGAAAAGAAAGGTTCCCAATTGGAACATACAATAAGTTGAAAATGAAGAAATTTGGACCATGCAGAATTTTGAAGAAACATGATTCAGGAAATGCATATGAGGTAGAGTTGCTGAGTGGGATCAATATTTCCCCTATTTTCAACATTGCTGATTTATCAGAATATCATGAAGGTGGAACAGAGGATGGACCAATAGAAGCACAGTGGAGTATTCCGGCTTCTAGTTCAATGGAGGAGATAGAAGAGATCTTGGATAGTCATGTGGGAAGAAGTACTCAGAACAAGCAATATGAAGAATATCTGGTAAAATGGAAAGGAAGACCTATTGAAGATTCTTCTTGGTTGTCTAAGGCAGAGGTTGACCATTTGGGTTTTCCTCACACAAACATCTGAGACATGACAGGGTCACTTCTCAAAATTACCCTGGGTGTCTGATGCAGAAGCATCCAGTGGTGTAAGGGCAATCTTGCATCACCCAAAAAGAAGATAATTCAAAATCATTGTATTTGTTTTCATTTATTTTCATAATTAGTGTTTTTGGTTCCATAATATCTAGAATAATGATGTAGGACTTTCAATTTTTCCAAAACTGCTAAAAATAGCAACCTGCCTATTTTGGAAAGTGTACCTACCATGTTAGGAAAGTTTGCATTTGGGCACGGATTGAAGCAAAAACTTACAAAAAGTTACATAATGGAAATATAAGACCTTTGGTGAAGGAATCAGGCAAAGATCATTTGTGAGCTAAAAGATATTAAAGTTTTCATTTTTTGAAAAGCCCCTGAAAATTTTTGAAATGAGATATGAGGCACTAAAACATCCCAAAAAGTTGATAGAAATCCATTTATAGATTTTTGGTGTGATATTTCACATTGTGATCTTTCCGGTGCTTAAAACGGTTCATCAATCAGACACCCGGATCAAAAGTTATGCTTCCTAGAAGTTGACCTACTTTTGGAGGGAGTTGCAAATTTTGAAATTTAGCTGGAGACCACCAAAAAGTGCTATTTGTGACTATTTTGGGAACCCTAGGCAGTAGGAGAGTTAAGGGGGCAAGTGTGGAGTTAAGAAGAGGTGGGAAAACAGAAACCCTAGTTGATTTGGGGGTTACAGAAGGCAGAAGATTCCAGAGCCTAGTGATGTGTAGCTGTAGTGTGTGGCAGCCTATGGAGGATTGATTCCTCTGATGATAATCAAGCTTCTGTAATGTAATGAGTTGCCCAGATCAATAAAAGAAAGTTTTATTTTCTATGTTCAATTTTTGTTGTTGTGTGTTTTGTGATTTACCCCCTTCATCACCAACCTTAAATTGACCTCTTCTTTTCAAATATGCCTTTTGCTTGTACTTCACCACACTAGCTTGTAGTTGTTGTTTTACTTGTTGATGTATCTGTTGCATGGCAACTGCAAATTGTTCACCATCTGCACTTTGCTTCTCCATACCACTGATGTCTCTCAGCTCAAACATACCTCTTGGTTGCATCCCATAGACCACTTGATATGGACTCTTGCCAATACTCCTATTCACTGAGTCATTGTAGGCAAACTATGCTTGGGGTAACACAAGATCCCACTATTTAGGATGATCCTTTGAAAGGCATCTTAGCAGGTTACCTAAGCTCTTATTGACCACCTCAATTTGGCCATTTGTCTGAGGGTGGTAAGCTGAGATAAAATTAATATTTGTACCAAGCTTTTTCCACAATGTCCTCCAAAAGTGGCCTAGAAACTTGCTATCTCTATCAGAGATTATGCTCAATGGCAATCCATGAAATCTAACAATCTCTTTGAAGAACAAACCTGCAACATATGAAGCATCATTTGTACTTTTGCAAGGAATGTAATGAGCCATCTTAGAAAACTTGTCAACAACTACATAAACTTAATCAAAACTCCTATGAGTCTTTGGCAATCCCATAACAAAGTCCATACTAATGGATTCCCAGGGCCTATTGGGAATAGGTAAAGGTTGGTTTAGGCCTGCATTAGTGCTTCTTCCTTTTGTTGTTTGACATACAGTACACCTCTCCACAAACCTTCTTACATCTATTTGCATCCTTGGCCAAAATTAGTTCCTCCTTAACTGCTCTAGTGTCTTGTCAAGCCCAAAATGACTTGCCATACTCCCATAGTGCTTCTCCTTGATGAGGTTTTCCCTCATGGAACATTTTAGCACACAAAGTTGTGCTCCCTTAAACAACAAATCATCTTGTGTACGATAATCCAACCACTTCTCTCTGTTAGGGCTAGTAGGTTGCTTGCAAACCTTATAGACTTCTTTGAAATCTTCATCATCCTCATACATCTCCTTGAGTGCTTCAATCCCAACACTCTCTAACTGAATTTCTTGCACCATTAATGCTTGTCACGTCTCATTTTTTATGAATAATATGATCATTCTAGTTTAGTGAAAAATTATTGTGATTGACTTTACTTTAAGTAATTTTGCATACGTGGAGGTAATTATTATGAGTTATATTGATGAAAATTAGAAATTGATTTAAATATTGAATATTGATGTAAATGCAATTATTTGCTTCGGCTATGTTTTGGAGACACTAACCTATTGATGTTGAGTTCAATGCAAATGGATGCAGGTACTCATCGAAGACGAGAGTATAGTTGAGGTAGAGATGTTCTAGCCACTTAGCAAGAACTGATGGATGGATTACCCTAATGCAATCACACACATCACGTAGTTGCATATGCATTATCGAATGGTTCTTGCATGTGATTTATAATCATTTTAAAATGCATGATGTGATTACTTTAACTTAATATCTTTTCAAAATATATTCAAATGATGTATTGTGTGTTATTTAAATAAATAATAAAATATTGTCTATAAGATGTTTGGAAGACAATATGTTCCTTAAAAAAATAAATAGATATATATATTAAATTATATATATAATTATGCAATATTATATTGCATTTCTCTTTTGATTAATTAATTAGATATGTTTTAATAACAATAGTTAAATTAGATTAAAAATAGTGTTATTATATTTACATGAGTAAACAAAATAATTAAATATAGGCTTCATGTCATTCATGCGACAGTAAGTTGCAAAAGAAGATATTATTTTTCTTATTGTTTTAAATAGCTTTTTCTCTAAATTCTATTGGCTGAATTATCATGCAATTGAGAATGCAAACTTTAGTTCTAGAAACCTAAAGGATGATCGCTAAAAATAAGAGGGGGAGAATTTTGTTAAAAAGAGCAGATCGCTCAAGAAAAGGAACACCACGAACTCTAGGAAGAAGGGGGTGAATTTGCAATGACAGAAGCTTTTCTCTGGTAGTAATGATTAAGAGGTTTTAAAGCTATGATAGGAGGTCCTGTTGGGGCGACAGTAGCTACAGAAACACATCCTCTACCAACGATTTTTCTCTAGGTTTTTCCACTGTTTTTCCTTGCATTGTAATATTTTGATTGGGGCTGTCAAAAGATTGTTTTCCTTCTGTTGTTTGGTGGGCGACCGCTTTGTTTTGGTCAATCTTGTTTTGGTTGGCTGCTTGTACTATCAACCTAGTCGTTGATTTATCTTCTCTAGCCATCATTCTTCAGCTAGTTGTTCATTTTCTTTTGGCTATAGCTTTTATCCTAGTCGTTGCCCATTTTGGGTCATTTTGCATTGTGTTGGCTAACCCTCTCCTTCTGGTTGCTTGTATTAATTCTTGGCCATTGACTTTTTGATCGCTGTCCCTTTTAGATTGGCTAATTGACCTTCTTAGGTAGCCTTGCATTAAGAGATTGTTCCTTGTTTAATTGTACTCTTCCTTGAGCTGACTGTCTAAACTTTTCTGCAATCTGAACTTTCCTCTTTGTGCTAGGTAAAACGCCTTCTCTTGATTTGTAATTTTTGACCGAATAAAACTCTTAATAAAATCCTCAGATCATTATTGATTTCTGGCCATCATCTTTATGACTATATTTTATTCCTATACTAGCTGATTTGAATTAAAATGAGAAAAATGTCCTCTTTATTAATGAACCAACCCTCTGAATTACAGCAGAATCATATGTTCCTGTAGATACATTTTCTTAGGAAATTGTTATTTAAAACATAGTGGAAAATATTGTTAGTGGATGACAGTATAATACTAATAAACTAGGTTAATTATTCTGCCACAACTTCTGTCGCCACAATGACAGGAAGGTTTGTGAGAGATTTATGCACATAAACTGCATGCTTAAACATATTAGTTTCCCTTCACCAGAATGACAGTAGGTTAGAACAATCTGAGAATGAGATTTTTACAGTGTTTTTATGACCGAAAATCAAATTTAACTATGATTTATATTCATCTTTTTATTTCTATGAATGCTCCTATCGTAGTGGTGACAGGAGGTCTATTTTTATTGTTTTTATAGTTTTTGTTGTTATTAATCCAACTTCCTGTCACAAAATTAACAACAAGATGGATTAATACCATAGAATGATTATTATTGAAGACATTGTGACTGAAATACAAGATTAGAAACTATATCAAACTGATAAACTTATGATTGTGAATTGTATGTCTAAAGAAGATCGATTTTTGTTTGAAAGTGTATTATTCCATAATTGATATGTTGGGGCAAAGGGAATTGGATTGATTTGAAACTTGTACTTTCGATTCTTTACTTTATTTTCTTGTCATTCTGGTGAAGACAGCTTCTGTCGCCACAATGACAGGAAGGTTTGTGAGAGATTTATGCACATAAACTGCATGCTTAAACATATTAGTTTCCCTTCACCAGAATGACAGTAGGTTAGAACAATCTGAGAATGAGATTTTTACAATTTTTTTATGACCGAAAATCAAATTTAACTATGATTTATATTCATCTTTTTATTTCTATGAATGCTCCTATCGTAGTGGTGACAGGAGGTCTATTTTTATTGTTTTTATAGTTTTTGTTGTTATTAATCCAACTTCCTGTCACAAAATTAACAACAAGATGGATTAATACCATAGAATGATTATTATTGAAGACATTGTGACTGAAATACAAGATTAGAAACTATATCAAACTGATAAACTTATGATTGTGAATTGTATGTCTAAAGAAGATCGATTTTTGTTTGAAAGTGTATTATTCCATAATTGATATGTTGGGGAAAAGGGAATTGGATTGATTTGAAACTTGTACTTTCGATTCTTTACTTTATTTTCTTGCTTCTTTGGGAAAGAAGTAGTTTTTATATAGGAATGTATTGGGTTACTTTTAGGATTGCGATGCCAAATGTGGATTTATTAGAGATGGCTTTTCCTCTTTTCAGGAATTGACCAGGTTACTCGAATGATTAGATCTAATCGGAATAACATTGAAATAGATGTTTATTGTCTAGCAAACTTATTTATTGATATCTCTGCCACATCCTGTTGTGAGACAATTTCCTTTTCATTACTTAGAATTGCACATTCAAACATCAGGGTTGCATCAGGTGTTCCCTCCTGCAATTGTTACTAGGTAACTAGACATTTCGTGTAGGGCTGGGTTTCCTTCATTTTAGGAAGGGATCCAGGGAAGTGTAAATACTTCATCGTTGGGTGGAAAAGCACCTGAGCCATGTTCCCATCTCTTAGTTTGCAAGTGGTGGACCACTTGGTTCATGCAGCTGGAGAGTGTGTTGATTTATTTATTTATTGTACTTGTTTATTGTACCTATTGGATGTATTATGACATGTTGCCAAAGGATTTATGTATAATATTTTATAGTGCTTGTTACCTGGACTAAGCATGCGAATATGTAAGATTTATTGACATTGAGATTCATATTTATAAGATTATCTTTTATTTGAGATATTGGGATTAAGCAGATTAATTGCATCTATTATCTTTGCAATGTTGTATTTAAGTGGATTATTTACTTCATTTATTTGAGTTAGTTTAAATGCTTTTAGATGATTTGTGAGGCTTACATTTGGTATCAGAGCTCTAGGGTTTAACACTAGGGCCGTTGTTTTTGGGACTATTGTGCTAAAGTTGCAAACTTGATATAGATTATCCATCATGAATACAAGAAACATTGATCGTGGTGTAAGATCATGAAGTAGTCAAGGTAGAGAATCATATGGAGGTGCACGTGGAGGTGCTCGTGGTGGTCAAACTGTTGGGGATCATGGAGATGCCAGTAATGACCAAGATAGAAGATTTGACCATATTCTTGATCTCTTGAACCAACAGGACATAAGGATGAATACTCTTGAGCAGGAGATCATAAGAATTCCTAGAGGTTGGAATGCTAATGAAAACCCAAGGGTTGAGACACAAAATGAGAACCCAAGGACAGAAGTTCTAGTTCTTGCAGTTGGAGCTATTGTTGATAATCAAGAAAAAATAGCTGAAGAATTGGGGAAAGACCTCAAGAAAGTATCACCGCTAAAATTTGATGGAAAGACCATAGGAGATGGAGTTGAGTCCTGGATAATAGAAATGGAGAAGTACTTTGGACTTTAAAACCTTTCAGATCACACTAAGGCTATGTGGGGATCTTACCAGTTGACTAGTGAAGTAGCAACTTGGTGGGATAATGAGAAGGTGGATAAAAAGTTGTTACATGGTGAGATAACATGGGAGATATTCTTGCAACTGTTTAGAAAAAGATAGTTACCATAATTATTCTTTGACAAGAAGATGACTAAGTTTCAGAACTTGATCCAAGGAGGTATGTCTATGACCATTTATTGGGAAAGGTTTTCTCATTTACTAAAATATGTTCCACAGTATCAGACAAATGAGATATTTCAGATTAGAAAGTCTATTTTGGGATTGAGGCCACAGATTGGAGCTGAGGTGGAGATTCATAACCCACTCACTATGGATGCCACTTTTGAGAAAGAAATAAAGCAAGAGCAGAGGTTGCAACAGACAACAAATTACCATAAGCAAAGAGATGCTAAGTTTTTGAATAAGAAGCCACAGAATAATCAGCAAAACTATCAAAAGAATAACAACCAGGGCAATAATAGATAGATCGGGAATCTGAAGAGAGGCAATAATTCTCAGGATGGGAATGGTGGAAACAAAAGAGGTGGAAATAACAACAGAAACAACAATCAGAGGGAAAGAGCTGAAGGGTCAAGAGCACCTAACGGTGGATGTTACAACTGTGGAGGAGAGCATTATGCAAATGCATGTCCACATAAAAGAGGAAACAAGAATCAACAAGGAGCACCGCAGCATCAGATTCATGCCGCAGTGGATAATCGGCAAGCAGAGTTTCAAGCAACACCTATTCAGTTCCAAGGTAAGCTCTATGGACTACCTGTTTGTATTTTAATTGATATTGGTGCCACATAATGTTTTGTTGATCCTAGAGTAGTATCTAAGTTATCTATTAGACCTGGACATATGGAAAACTCTTGGATGGTACAATATGGCAATAGTGTAGAAAAGAGGGTAGACTCATGTCTAGCTTGTAGTGAGTTGGAGATTCCTAGTTTTTAGACACAAGTGAATCTGTATGTAGCGCCTTTAGGCTCTTATGATGTAATTCTAGGAATCAACTGGTTAACTGAACATAAGTCTCTAGTAAATTGTGAAGACAAGGTTGTTAGATGTTTGGATGACCTAGGAAATCAAGTGGAAATTAATGGAACTAAGAGACCTTTAGAGCTTAGACAAATCTCGGCTATGCAATTAAAGAAAGCCAAGAGGAAAGGATGTACCATTTATGTTGTCCAAGTAAAGGACCTTGATAAAGAAGAACCAGTGTTCAATGACTATCCAATTCTTAGAGATTTCAAAGATGTATTTCCTATAGAGTTGACAAAATTACTGCCAAAGAGAGAATTTGACTTCTAAATTAACTTACTACCAGGGACTGAGACACAATCCAAGGTACCATATAGAATGACTACTACAAAGTTGTATGAGCTTAAGGCACAATTGCAGGAATTGCTAAATCAAGGGTTCATTAGACCTAGTGTGTCACCATAGGGCGCACCAGTCATCTTTGTAAAGAAGAAGGATGGTACTTTGAGATTATGCATTGATTATAGGATGCTTAATAAGGCTACTATAAAGAACAAGTATCCACTTCCAAGGATAGATGAGCTCTTTGATTAGATGAAAGGAGCAACAGTGTTCTCAAAGATAGACCTTAGATTCGGTTATCACCAATTGCGGATTAAGGATGAGGACATCTCTAAAACAGCTTTTAGAACTTGATATGGTCACTACGATTTCACAGTAGTACCATTTGGGTTGACTAATGCTCCAGCATCTTTCATGAATTTGATGAATAGCATTTTTAGAGATTGTTTAGATGATTTTGTGTTAATCTTCCTTGATGACATATTGATATACTCTAAATCAATGGAAGAGCATGAAAGGCATTTGAGAATTGTTTTGCAGTGGTTAAGAGAAAGAAATCTTTTTGGCAAATTATCTAAGTGTACGTTCTTTCAAGATAAAGTGCACTACCTTGGTCATGTAATCTCAACAGAAGGGATTGCAGTTGATCCTGACAAGATAAAAGCAATAATGGAATGGCCTACACTGCAAAGTGTGACAAAAGTCAAAAGTTTTATGGGACTTGCAGGTTATTATAGAAAGTTTTTGGAAGGTTTCTAAACCAAAGAAGCACCGATTACTGCACTTCAAAAGAAGGGTAAGAATTTGAATGGACGGAAAGGTGTGAGCAAGCTTTCCAAGTGTTAAAGGAAAATCTAACAACTGCTCCTATCCTGACCATACCAGATCCTAATGGGCACTTTATAGTTATAAAAGATGCTTCAGGGGAAGGACTAGGAGTATTGATATAGAATGAACAAGTGGTTGCTTATGAGTTAAGAAAGTTAAAGCAACATGAGTTCAACTATGTGTCGCATGATCTTGAGTTAGTTGCCATAGTTCATGCAGTTTAGATGTGGAGGCATTATCTTTTAAGTAAGCCCTTTGAGTTAAAGACAGATCATCTAGGGCTCAAGTATATATTTACTCAACCTAACCTCAATGCATGATAGAGAAGATGGTTAAAATTCCTTAGTGAGTATGACTTTGGAATTGAGTATATAAAAGGAAAGGAGAATAGAGTAGGAGATGCTCTTAGTAGGAGAAGACATCTGGCTTACATTGTTACTATGAGATCCAATTTGAAACAGAAAGTGATTCAGAATCTTCAAGGGGATGAGCATTATGAAAGAGTAAAGAAAGCTTTTGAGGTAGACCCCTTAGATCACAGGTTTAATGGTTATGTTATAGAATCAGATGGAGTTTTGAGATTTCAGGCAAGGATGTATATTCCTAACTCAGGAGAGTTGAGGAAGTTAGTGCTTGAAGAGATTCACAATGCACCTTATTCAAGTCACCTTGGAGTGACAAAGATGCTTGAAGGTTTGAAACCTTTATACTTTTGGCCTAGACTTAAAAGGGATGTGACAGAATTTGTAGCTTGATGTTTGGAATGCCAGTAAGTCAAGGTTGAGCCTGTGCATCCAGCAGGATTGTTGTATCCGCACAGTATCCCTAAGCACAAATGGCAAGTGATAAACATGGATTTTATTCAAGTGTTACCTATGTCTAAGAATAGGCATGATGTCATCTTAGTGGTTGTGGACAAGTTGACAAAGGTAGCACATTTTATTCCGGAGAATCTTTTAGATGGTTCTATGATCTTAGCTAAGAAGTTTGTTCAGGAGATTTTCAGATTGCATGGAGTGCCTAAGATGATCATTTCAGATCGAGACACTTGCATGACATCTAGATTTTGGATAACTCTTAATATAGCTTTGGGCACAAAGTTGAATTTTAGTTCATCTTATCATCCTCAAACGGATGGTCAGACAGAAAGAGTTAATCAGGTGGTAGAAGACCTTCTCAAAATGTATTGAATGGATCAGCAGTATAAATGGGAGGAGTACCTTCCATTGGTTGAGTTTGCATATAACAATTCATACCATGCATCTTTGGGAATGGCACCTTTCAAAGCTCTTTATGGGTGTAGGTGTCGAACACCTATCAGTTGGGATAGAGTGGAGGACAGAATTGTGATTGGTCTTGAAATGTTAAGAGAAATGGATGATCAGATGAAGTTGATCAAGGAGAAGTTGAAGCAAGCTTCACAATGTCAAAAGAGTTATGCAGATAAGAATAGAACTCCTAGATAGTTCTCAGTTGATGACAAAGTCTTTTTGAGGGTCAAACCTCATAAGAGTTCAATGTCGTTTGGCAAAGCGTCCAAACTTGCTCCTCGTTTTGTATGACCATTTGAAGTTCTAGAAGTGATTAACCCTGTAGCTTATAGACTTGCACTCCTACCTACACTTGCCAGAATCCATAATGTTTTTCATGTGTCTTTACTTAATCTTTATCATCCTGACACGTCACATATTCTTGATTGGCGTGCTCTATAGGTTCAGGATCCAGGAGTGGTGTTGGTGGAGCCCACTCGCATTCTGGAGAAGCACAACATTAAGTTGCATAACAGAGATGTGGTGCAATATAAGGTCCAATGGGATCAGTATTCTGAGGACCGTGCCACATGGGAGGATGCAGATGAGATTGATAGATCTTTTCCTCATTTGAGGATATAGCTTAGATTTCTTCTTCATGCATGGATTATAATACTTGAATTTGATTATTGTTTTGAGATACTTTGAGTTCAGTTATGTTTTGATACTTTGAGTTGTTGATTATGATCTTTTGATACTTTGAGATGATGTTATTGTTTTATGACACCTTGATACTTTATTGGTGCTTGATGAACACTTTATTGTTTTGATGTTTAATAAGACATCGAGACGATGTCTCTTCCAATTGGGGAAGGATGTCATGTCTCATTTTTTTATGAACAATATGATCATTATAGTTTAGTGAACAATTATTGTGATTGACTTTACTTTAAGTAATTTTGCATACGTGGAGGTAATTATTATGAGTTATATTGATGAAAATTGGAAATTGTTTTAAATATTGAATATTGATGTAAATGCAATTATTTGCTTCGGCTATGTTTTGGAGACACTAACCTATTGACGTTGAGTTGAGTGCAAATGGATGCAGGTACTCATCAAAGATGAGAGCATGGTTGAGGTAGAGATGTTCTAGCCACTTGGCAAGAATTGATGGATGGATTACCCTTATGCAATCACACACATCACGTATTTGCATATGCATTATCAAATGGTTCTTATTGCATTAATGCGTGTGATTTTTAATCATTTTCAAATGCATGATGTGATTACTTTAACTTAATAGCTTTTTGAAATATATTCAAATGATGTATTGTGTGTTCTTTAAATAAATAATAAAATATTGTCTATAAGATGTTTGGAAGACAATATGTTCTTAAAAAAAAAATAGATATATATATATATAATTATGCAATATTATATTGCATTTCTCTTTTGATTAATTAATTGGATTTGTTTTAATAACAATAGTTAAATTAGATTAAAAATAGTGTTATTATATTTACATTAGTAAACAAAAGAATTAAATATAGGCTTCTTGTCATTCATGCGATAGTAAGTGGCAAAAGAAGATATTATTTTTCTTATTATTTTAAATAGATTTTTCTCTAAATTCTATTGGCCGAATTATCATGCAAACAAGAATGCAAACTTCAGTTCTGGAAACCTAAAGGATGATCACTAAAAATAAGAGGGGGAAAATTTTGTTAAAAAGAGCAGATCGCTCAGGAAAAGGAACACCATGAACTCTAGGCAAAAGGGGGTGAATTTGCAATGACAGAAGCTTTTCTCTGGCAGTAGCAATTAAGAGGTTTTAAAGCTGCAATAGGAGGTCCTGTTGGGGCGATAGTAGCTACAAAAACACATCCTCTACCAACAATTTTTCTCAAGATTTTTCCACTATTTTTAGTTGCATTGTAATATTTCAATTTGGGTTGACAAAAGAATGTTTTCCTTCTGTTATTTGGTTGGTGATCACTTTGTTTTGGTCGATCTTGTTTTGGCTGGCCACTTGTACTATCAACCTGGCTATTGATTTATCTTCTTTGGCCGTTGTTCTTCAGCTAGTCATTCATTTTCTTTTGGCTATAGCTTTTATCCTAGCCATCGCCAATTTTAGGTCATTTTGCATTGTGTCGGCTGACCCTCTCCTTCTGGCCGCTTGTATTAATTCTTGGCCATTGACTTTTTTATTGCCATCCCTTTTAGATTGGTTGATCGGCCTTCTTAGGTGGCCTTGCATTAAGAGATTGTTCCCTGTTTAATTGCACTTTCCTTGAGCTGACGTTGGGTAAAACGCCTTCTCTTGATCTGTAATTTTTTACTGAATAAAACTATTAATAAAATCCTCAGATCGTTATTGATTTTTGGCCATCATCTTTATGACTGTATTTTATTCCTATACTAGCCGATTTGAATTAAAATGAGAAAAATGTCCTCTTTATTAATGAACCAACCCTCTGAATTTCAGTAGAATCATATGTTCCTGTAGATACATTTTCTTAGGAAATTGTTGTTTAAAACATAGTGGAGAACATTGTCAATGGATGACAGTATAATACTGATAAACTAGGTTAATTATTCTGCCACAGATCCTATTGCCATAGCGATAGGAAGGTTTGTGAGAGATTTATGCACATAAACTGCATGCTTAAATAGATTAGTTTACCTTCACCAGAATGATAGTAGGTTAGAACAATCTGATAATGAGATTTTTACAGTGTTTTTATGACCGAAAATCAGATTTAACTATGATTTATATTCATCTTTTTATTTCTGCGAAAGCTCCTGTCGCAGTGGTGATAGGAGGTCTATTTTTATTGCTTTTATAGTTTTTGTTGTTATTAATCCAACTTCCTGTCACAAAATTAACAACAAGATGGATTAATACCATAGAATGATTATTATTGAAGACATTGTGACTGAAATACAAGATTAGAAACTATATCAAACTGATAAACTTATGATTGTAAATTGTATGTTTAAAGATTGATTTTTGTTTGAAAGTGTATTATTCCATAATTGATATGTTGGGGAAAAGGTAATTGGATTGATTGAAAACTGGTACTTTTGATTCTTTACTTCATTTTCTTGCTTCTTTGGGAAAGAAGTAGTTTTTTATATAGGAATGTATTGGATGCCGAATGTGGATTTATCAGAGATGGCTTTTCCTCTTTTCACAAATTGACCAAGTTACTTGAATGATTAGATCTAATCAGAATGACATTGAAATGGATGTTTATTGTCTAGCAAATTTATTTATTGATATCTCTACCACATCCTGTTGTGAGACAATTTGCTTTTCATTACTTAGAATTCCACATTTAGACGTCAAGGTTGTATCAAGTGTTGCCTCCTACAGTTGTTACTAAGTAGCTAGACATTTCGTGCAGGGCTGGGTTTCCTTCATTTTAGGAAGGGATCCGAGGAAGTGTAAATACTTCATGGTTGGGTGGAAAAGCACTTGAGCCATGTTCCCATCTCTCAGTTTGCAAGTGGTGGACCACTTGGTTCATGCAACTAGAGAGTGTGTTGATTTATTTATTTATTGATGTACTTGTTTGTTGTACCTATTGGATGTATTATGGCATGTTGCCAAAGGATTTATGTATAATATTTTATAGTGCTTGTTACCTGGACTAAGCATGCAAATATGTAAGATTTTTTGACATTGAGATTCATATTTATAAGATTATCTTTTATTTGAGATATTGTGATTAAACAGATTAATTGCATCTATTATCTTTGTGATGTTGTATTTAAGTGGATTATTTACTTCACTTATTTTTGAGTTGGTTTAAATGCTTTTACATGATTTGTGAGGCTTTACAATGTTCTTCTACTCAAAGCATCATCCACCTTGTTACTCTGCCCCTTCTTGTGTTTGATTGTGAAAGTAAATTTTGTAGGTATTCAACCCACTTAATGTGCCTTTGACTAAGTTTTTCTTGGCTATTGATGAATTACAGGGCATGATTATCTATATATACTGTTATTGAAAATCTAAACTACAATAAACATTACTAAAATATTCAATACCTTAATGGAAATGAGACAAATGCAATAAAACAAAAGATATACCCTTGTAAATAGATTTACCTCGTGCCTTCCATTGTTGCCTATCTTTCTTTGATCTTGTGTGATTATAGAGCTCTCAAAAGTTGTACTTCCTTGCTATTAAGATTACGAAGATAGAATGGCCATGTGGAGGATTATGCAATGATACTACAATGCAATAACTAGGATGAAGGATGGAGATGATAATATGTAGCCATGATGGATGATATGTAGCCATGATGGATGATTATGAGATGAGGATAATGGGATCACAATGCAAATGAGTGGAGCTAAAGGCACGCTTGGGAGCTATGGTGGAATTCTTGTAGAATAAGATTGCTAAAGCTTGAGTGGTTGATCAAATGGGTGTGAGAACCTTGCTTTTATAGGCTTAGGAGAGGCCAAGTCCAAGTGTCAATACATCCACAACTAGAGGAGTTATTTGTGACATGCACGGTTGAGATGGAGTTGAGGGAGATAATCATGGGAAATGTTCCTACTACATTTACAAGGTAGAGGAATATGTGGATCCATGAGTCACATGTCATTGTGCTCACAAATGACCTGTGAGTTAAAAGTGGAAGACTTTGAGGAGATTATGGAAGAAAGACTCTTGATATGTTGGAATGTGAGAGATAAACTAGGATTTGAAAGACAAGTGTCTTTGTCCTTGGAGATGATTGAGAAATAAAAGGGCACATGTGGAGAAGAAATAGGACATGACTAGAGGATAAATAGAACATGTGGGTGATGATAATTAGCTAATTAAATATTAAATTATTTAATTATGTGTGCAACATGGTGAGGTGTAAAGTGAGGTGGAAGAATGGCATGGATGAGATGATGTGGAATTATAGAATTAGGACTTAAGATAGATGATGATTAATTAAATAATTTGGGATTATTTAATTAGATATGACATTAGAAGAATTAGGATACTTAATTAAATAAATTGATTTTTATTTAATTATTTGGAATAATGAACCAATTAAATAAATTAGGATATTTATTCAATTGATAGATGAATAAGAATAAAATAAATATTAAAATATTTATTTAATTCGACACAAGCTATTTTTAGGTGTATACATATACCACAAACTCTTTAGGTAGAAGGTATTGTCTCCATTTTTTTAAAGATTGGACCATTGCATACATCTCCAAGTCATATGAAGAGTACTTTTTGGCATCATTTAACTTTTTACTAAAGTATGCTATTGGTTTGTTGTCTTGGCTTAAGACTGTCCCTATTGCATGTCCACTAGCATCACTTTCTATTTGGAAGACCTTATTGAATTTAGGTAAGGCCAAGATAGGTTGTTCAGACACTCTCTTTTTTAGGTATTGGAAATTCTTATCAACTTGTTCAGTCCACACAAACTTCTTCTTACCCCCCTTAATAGTGTCTATGATAGGTGCACATATATGACTGAAACTTTTGATGAATTTCCTATAAAAACTTGCAAGACCATGGAAACTTCTTACCTCTGTAATTGTTTTGGGTGTAGGCCACTCCAATATTGCCTTCACTTTGCTTGGATCCATCTTTAACATCCCTTTTGAGACCACAAATCCAAGGTACAACAACTTTGTCTTCATGAACTTACACTTTTTGAGGTTGATCAGCAATTTTTCCTCTTGTAGCCTTCTCAACACCAAATCCAAATGATACAAGTGTTCTTCCTTGTTGGAACTGAAAACCAATATATCATCAAGTTAAACAACAACAAATTTACCAATGTGAGGTTTGAGGACCTCATTCATAAGCCTCATGAAGGTACTAGGTGCATTAGAAAGACCAAATGGCATAACAAGCCACTCATATAGGCCCTCATTTGTTTTGAACATTGTTTTCCATTCATCTCCTTGTCTAATCCTTAGTTGATGGTATCCACTCTTGAGGTCTATTTTTGAGAAGTAGTTTGCCCCACTTAGACAATCCATCAAGTCCTCTATTCTTGGGAATGGGAACCTATATCTGATTGTTATCTTATTTATTGCCCTAGAGTCGATGTGAATTCTCCATTCACCTCCCTTCTTAGGTGCCAATACAATTGGAACTGCACAATGGCTAAGACTCTCCCTGATTAACCCTTTGTCAAGCAACTCTTGTACCTACTTCTTGATTTTTGCATTTTGTTGGGGTGTCATCTTGTAGGCTACTTTGTTTGGTAGACTAGCTCTTGGTATAAAGTCTATATGATGATTGATATATCTTATTGGAGGCAAAGAATTGGGAAGTTCATCCACAACAATGTCTGCATAACCCTTCAACATGTCTTGGAGCTCCCATGGCAACTCATTAATCTTTGTTGTTGTTATGACAGTCCTTGGTTTGACCATCACTGCAAAACCTATCTTTTCATCTTCCACTGTCTTTAAAAACTCTTTTTCATTCACCAACATCACACTTGATCCAACCTTTTCATTCTTATCTTCCTCTTTCAAAGGTGCTAAGGTGTAGGTGACTCCATCCTTCTTCAAAACATAGACATTCTTCCTACCATCATGTGTTATTTTTCTATCATATTGCCAAGGCCTACCAAATAGTACATCACACACATCCATAGGGATGATATCGCACAACACCTTGTCTTCGTACTTTCCTATTTGAAACTCTACCCAAGACTGTTCATTGACTAGTACTTGTTGCCCCTTATTCAACCATGAGACCTTGTATGGAGTAGGATGAGGTAATCTCTTCAAGTTTAGTTTGTCTACCATCTTAATAGCAACTAGATTATCAGTACTACTTGAATCTATAACAACTTGACAACACTTACCTTGACACTTGCAAACAGTCTTGAATAATGACTTCCTTTGAGGTGGTTCCTTCTCCATTAGAGCCTTGATCAATGTCCTCATCAGCAAGGATTCTCCTTTATTTGGTTCTTCTGGTTGTGGTGAGGACTTAACACTTTCTTCATCTCCTCCTTGAGCAACTTGAGTTCTTCTTGCACTCCTAAAGGTAGTAGTTGTTTGCTCTTTTGGGCACTCCCAAGCTTGATGACCTGCAAACTTGTTGCACTTGAAGCATTTACCTATGAAACCACTTGATCCTCCTCTTTGTCCAAATCTGCCCCTAGAATTAAACCTTCTTCCTCTAAAACCTCCTCTTGAACCTGATGATTGTTCTTGGGAGGTGCTTGACTCACCTTGATTTCTTTGTGACTATCCTCTACCTGCATATGGACCTCTACCTCTAAAAGTCCTTCCTCTACCTCTATGTTGCTTTTCTTTCTTCCTATTCAGCTTCTCAGCCTTTAAGGCTAGTTGACAACACTCTTCAAGTGTCCTAGGGCTTGTAAGGCTCAACTCATCTTGCAAACTATACTTTAGACCATTAAGGTATCTTACAACCTTGTCATTATCATCCTCCATGTGTCCTAATCTGATACTCAACTTGTAGAACTCTTTAGTGTACTCTTTCACTCCCATATCCTTTTGTTTCAAGTTCTACAACTTCCTATACAACTAAGTCATGTAGTCACTAGGCATGAATTTTCCCTTCAACTTGGCAATCATCCTATTCCAAGAAGTAATCTTGGACTTGCCTTTCTTTCTCCTTTCTTCCTGTACATAATCCCATCATAGGGATGCATGACCTTTCAACTTGGTCCTAGCTAACTTTACTTGCTTCTCTTCAGGTACCTCCTCAAACTTAAAATATTTATCCAATTCCCCTATCTAATCAAGGAGTTCTTCACCATTCAAACTACCTGCATATATTGGAATTTCCATCTTCACCTTGGATCCTTCACCCTTGACTGCCCTCAGCAATCTTTCCATCCTCACCTCATCAACATCCCTCTCTTCTTGAGGTGCTTCATCCAACACTTCATCTTGATCACTTATAACCCCTGTAATCATTCCTCTTCTTTGGTTAACTTCCATTGTAGTGAGTCTTCCATCCAAATTGACTCTCGTTTCCCTCATTTCTCTAGCAAGGGCTTCTCCCAACTATGTTGCTATTCTCTATGCCACCCTTTCATCAACATTGATTCTTGGAGGTGTCTTTCACCTTTTTGATTGTTAACTCTTTTATTGGCTTTCTTGGATTTATTGGCTCTGATACCAATAATGATGCAGAGGATAAACAAAGGACAAAAACAATGTTCTACAGGTTCTACTAACTCTTCTACGGTGCCTCAAACTATACCCTGCAAGTTCTTTCCTACAAACCTTTCTTTCTAGGTCTAAACCCTCAAAAGACATATTGAGTTACTTAGTATGACAAATTGCACTCCTTGTACTTCCTTAGACTCATATTCCCTTCTACATACCCTGTAGGGTCTCACCAAATTCCTACTTTGCTGTGGTGAACTCAAGAAGGTTACTTTTCATTAAACCCTCAATGCATATAGGGTTTTAACAGTCCCTTTGACAGTGAATAAACTCAGACTTACATATCTCACACATGTGAGCTACTAGAAACTCTAGCTCTGTGATAGGGAAGTGAGGAACTTGATCTTTTTTTCTTGTACAAACACCTTGAAATCACAATACAATCAATGAGTTAAACCTACAAAACAATGTTCTCACTTCTCATGCACTCCCAAGATTGGTATTGTTCTATACATGTCCGTACAGGACTGGTTCCTGCTGTATATCAAAAAAATAGTCAAGAATGTAAATAAAATAGGGTATAGGAAAGAAATAATTGTCTCATAATATTCTTGGAGCGTTCATTTTCATTCCTTCTACATGAACAACAACCTAAATCAGTTACTATATATATATATGTTTCTCCTCAAACCTAATTAATATTGTATCAAAACTTTGAAATTTCTGCCCTATTTCACAACCTGGTATTTGAAAAGAGACCTTACATGGCCTTACATTGTCTTCCAAGGCCTTATTTTCATAAACAAACCTAAGTCTATGGTTGAGGACCAACCCCCAACTCGCCAACAAGCCAAAAACCTCAAGAAAATTCAAATTTGGTTTTGGCAGGAAAATCCAAAATTTAAATTTCTAGGCCTATTCAAAGAACCTAAACCATTGGAAATAATCCCAATGGACCCTCTAAGACCTTCACACACTAGTCCAGGACTCTCAACCTCAAAATGGTCCTTAAAGACATAAACTAGAGTGATGCTCCTGCATCAGTGCCCTTATCAAAACTCATCCCTATTTCCTCCTGTACTTTAGGCCCTTCTAAACAACACTCACATATTCAAATAATTACCATGATATACATTAGGAAGGACTTTGATAAGATTACTAAAGACTTAACGAACCTAAATCATGTGACTGCAATGTAAAAAGACTAAATTAATCAGTTGTCAAAGAATTTTGGTCCCAACATGTAGCAAGGAGAATGAAAGAGAGCTTGATGCTCTTTACAAGAATATGTAGAATGTATATGTTTACATAACTAAGGAAGGTTTATCTCTCTTAATGGCTCAAATATTTTGTATATTCTTTTATGATATGGCAAGCCTTGGAAATTAAGATTGAGAAATTGTGTAGTAGAATTTATGGTTGAGTTGGTGAATGAGGAGGACTCTTGGTTGACAACATAAGATAGTTGCAACTCCCTTATAGTGACTTGAATTGCTAATGAATGCAAGAGGAGGCATGAACCCTACCTCAAGTTCATTGTTTTATGGTTACTCTTTTAGATGGCTATGTGTTGAGAGGGTAATGCCCTAGATGAGCATTGTTATATGTTGAATTTTTATAACTTAATTGATACTACTAGTAGGATTGGTCTTTACCTTTTTAAAACAAACTTACATATCTTAGTTGTTTCTTACTTTAATAGATGTGATAATCATAATCTTTACTACTCTGAATACTGTGATTTTATTTTTAGGTGGGTAAGTTACAGCTTAATATAAACCACCTAATATTCTAGGGTTAATAGGATCATTTTATTGGTTCTAGTTGGAAGGTTGATGCATAGTTATTATTTTGAATCCTCATCCTCTATTATATTTTTCACCTTATTATTAAAAAATGAACAAGCAAAGATATTACAAGTCAAACCCCAACTAATGAAAATAAATGGTAAAAAGAACAAGAAATAAATTGTAAGATATATTATCTAGTCTCATCAAAATAAGTGAAACAAGTTTAGAAAGAAAAAGACAATACCCACTTAAAACAAACCATATAATATAGCAAATCAAACAAGTTACCTAGACATATATTTACACCCTCACAACTATGAAGTTCAAAATTCACCGCGATAAAACAAATGGAACATCAACATTTACAAAACAACTATTTAATAGGAGCTTAGGCAACTAAATGACTAGCAATATGTAACTTACCCTAGGAATGCTTGATTAAATGATTAGAAAAGAAAATAAATGAAAATTTATCCAACTATAAAAATACAATAATACTATAATTGTTTACCCAAGTTCAAATTCTCTTGAGAATTGTTGAGCAAGCCCCTATATTCTTCTATTTGGGGATTGGGCCCCTATATATGTGTCAATGGTTGAAGGTCGTGCAACCTTTAATTTACCTATAGAATAACATAATTTGCAATCCCTATGTTCAACAACGAACTATAGCAATCACCTAGTGGTATTATCCTTTGTGTCATTTCATGTGCACATGGAGATTTTTCAAAGTTTTCTAAAGTTTGTGTTGTATGTTTTTGATGAAATAGAACCATATATATATCATAGGAATAAAATACAACCTATGCTTAGAAAATACAAACAAAATGGAATCACATCCCATAGTCATGCAAACTGAGTCAAACTAAGAATAAAAGCATTATGCAGCCCCAAAAAGGAAACAACCACCACCACAAAACACATCCCCAAGAAAGAAAGTCATTCACAAGTTCACAAAATCACATAACAATCAAATATGATAAAAACTAAGTAGCCAATATCATAAGCCCTAAGCTATGAGGAGGGTCTCCATCATCTAGGTTACCCCACCCTTTGTTAGGTAAGTCCTTTCCATCATCAATGGGCTCCCAACTATTAGGAAATTACCAAGTTGATCAAACTAATTCCTACATAACCCTATGAGATATAATGATGCATACAAGCTTACAGGATTACCATAATGCAAAGATCAAATAGAAAAGCCACAAAATAACACAAGATGTATCCTAGGAAGACCCTTAAGAGGGAAAAAACCATCTCCAAAAACATCCACACTTAATGTTTTATTCAGCAATGAAACATTACAATACACTTATAGAGTTTCCATGAATACTTCTGAAACATCAAGCTCCTCTAATGCATCCTTCATGTGTCCAAGCATGTAACCACACATTCCATGCCATGCTTCACATATGCACTCATAATAGAAACTCAATACAGTGACAACCCACTCAACTAGCCAACCCAAACCACTAACCATGTGCTTGCTTTTATAGACTCAATCTCACACAAATACAACTTGTGGTATTGGGAAAACCATGTCTCAAAACAATGAGTACACAAAACCATTGACCCCTCATTTAATTCTTATAACTAAGTTCTCACTTTATGCTCCAATTAAATAATTAATTATTCTATGTCTCCCACACATAAAATAACTAACTCAATGTTACATGCAGCTTTACAAATGGCCCCAAATAAATATTTAATGTAGCTAAACACATCTCCTAGATGCACCACAAATAAATATTTATTTTACATAATTAAATATTTCATTTTATGCAAGGTGTACAATGCACCTTTTCCTAAACATTCTCCCACTTGTTGTATACATTACATAAAGAATCAATGAAATACATCATCATATCCATACATGAATCTCTAGCATGCTCTCCTGCTCCATCAAGATACCTACAATAAAACCAAGGTGACCACCATCTCAAGCAAGAACTCTTCTCATCCTCCAACATGACACCTATGGAAGAAAAGGAACATTCCAAATAACACAAGCATCAAATCCAAGTGATAACAAATGCTCCAAGTTGTTGTCAAAGGTAAAAACCCACATGACTAGAAATAGCACCCACAGCATATGCTAATACATCCAACCATCCATACCTCCTAGGTATCAACAACATCAATAAACGTATGCCAACAACATATCCAACCTATAAACTGCAATCACAAGCTCCATGTATAAAACCTATCAATGAAGAACATACATATCAAAGAACTCCCACTGTATGGGTAAATGTCATATCTAAAAATAGATCAAGGCATACCAATTCTACCAATCAACACTCAAATCAAGGTGTGGCTAATGATCAAAACCATGTACTACCAAGAACAATCACAATGATCCACACATGCAACATAAATAGTTGCACACTCCCTCACAAGTTGTCACCATAACTCTCCCAAATCATATGAACTTGAACCTCTAGGAAGTAGTCATAGAACAAAGAGAGAAAACTTGTAAATCATATCATCTCCTCCTACCAAGACCTCAAAGTGCTAAGTTGTGTCAAGTATGATCTCCTTTACAACCCCAAATGAAAAGCCTTAACAACACTCAACCATTCAATCTCATAGATCAAATGAAACATATGTATCATGTAAAACCAACATGGATGTAAGCCTCTCTAACCAAGGAAGATCAACTCAAATATCCATTCCCAAAACTAGGAATAATCGTAATAAACATCTCCTAAACTCCTCATAAATAACATCATAAATCAAACTCATGATGTAGGAGCATCCCTGGTTCAAGAGCAATCTTGCATCAACCAAAAACATTTTTATTTTAGTTTGTTTTCTTTCATTTTTCAGTTCAGTTCCGTCAGTAGCAGTTTCTGTATTTTGGTCTACGTTTTGTCGCAGTTTCATTTTAGACCTCGTGGAGCTGGACTCAACATCTAGACACCTTCATGCACATCATATCCAAAATTCGTATCATTTGGATCAGGTACCGGAAAGATATCGATATCAGAAGATTGACTATTTTCTTAGAGCAGAGCACCCTGACAGTCTTAGACAATCAGCTAAAGGAGAAGACTTGTGTAGCTAAACGACACATCATTCAAGGAACTTTGAATCTTGGCTGACCTTCCTTGAGATCCGCACGTTATTCCATTCACTTACGGAGGATTCCCATCTACTTAGGTCTGACCTATCTATATACACACATTACATCTCTTTCATCAAAGTTTGTAACCATCCTTGGCTGACACGGAGGAATATTATGTTCCAGAGATGATATATATTCATGTAATAGATGCCTAGGAAGTCAATTAGCATAATTTACAAGTTGGATAGTTTGAATTTCTTCTGTAAGGTGCTTCAAAGCTATATCTTGCACATATATTGTAATTGAGGAATCAGGCTTGTGAGCCCTAATTATAAGCCCGCATGTTGCTGGCATGTTTGCATTTTGAATCTATGATATACTAAATGACTGAATCTGCATTTGCATTCTATAATTGAGTTGTTTATGTTGTGTTTACTCTTGCTACACAGTCTGGACTATTCACTTTGTGGACCCTCCTAACCGTGACTGCACCAACTTATATCAATAAGGAGATAACCATGCCAACATCCCTCAAATGAAACCTCTAAAACCAATCACCATAGCTCAAGATTCATAACCATGAGAAGATAAAGCATAAGATAAAATGCATCTAAAAATAGGATGGGCGATACCTATTAGAAGATAATCCACCGAGTAGACCAAGAGTGGGGAATGAGAATCCTCCTCTAGGATACACCAAATCACAATGACTCTCTCTAAGAACAATATCCTCTAAGGTCCATGAACTCATTTCCATATCTAGTTGAAAGGCTCCTCGGTCTTCCTACTGAAACCTCCAATGAGTAATCATCTCAACAAATGTCTCTAACCCCAAGAGAACTCTAGCCTTGCCCAAGTCTCCAAGTATCCATGAGCACCTACAACCAATCAATCCATGGTAAGCTCCAAATGCAACACTACACTATCATGAAGCTCCCAAGCACATGACCAATGTACACAATACCAAGAGAACCAACAAGATCATTGTCAAAGCTCCAACTACAAAATTAGGAATCCAATCGTGACATCATGATCTAACACCTCCTCCTAGGAGATCACATGCACTAATGCACACATCCTAATCTCAAGAGGACCTATATCATACCAAAACTTTAATGTGCAATCAAGAGTCCACCATGGCACAATAACAACTCTAAATCAATGATCCACATCTCCAATCACATGAAGATAACCATCTCCTAACAATAGTACCCAAGATGCCAAATCACTCATACTGTATAAGAATCATAATCCAAGAGTTTGTCCATGACACCTAACCACTGTAGAAAATCATCCATCACTAGGTGACGAATACACATCACTACCAAAGCTCCCAGTGAACTATGATACAAGCTATCCATAGCATTGTGATAATCATCTCCTAAATGAAGATCACCATGGTCCACACACACAACTATAATACCAATAAATCCAAAGTAGAACCAAAATCTCCAAGCCGAGAAGATAAAACCATTACTATCAAAAGCTCACACAAAATTGTGTAACCAAGCTATCCATAACATTGTGATAAACATGCTACAAGTCCCAATAACCAACTATCCAGGCACTCTAATCATCCATCCTCTCATCTCAATGCAACATACCAATGCACAAATGACCACAAACAAGGCCAACTAACAAAGTTTGCATCAACACTGAATCAATTTCGTGGATATGGATAGTCCACATCTGAGTCATCCCACTACAATCAATGGGTTGTACACACTCACAAACTGCATAACTCGTAGATCCAAAAACATGCAAACTCATCATCACATAAGTAACCTGCAAACCGAGATAACAAGAAGATAATATTGTAAACCTCAAGACTCAAACACCAAATCAACCATAGATCTAATTTTCCAAATAAGTCCATAAATGAATAACCATGGTCAATGAACTAATCAAGCATTCAATAGATAAGAAGAACCTCCTAAAAGTGAACCACGCCACTATCTATAATCAAATCAAACATCATAACCCATATTTGTCAACTGTATACATGATCATGTCGTGCCAATGCTCTCAAATGTACTTGCATTTCCATGACACCATAATCATCATCATTGTTGTACCTATACTAAACTCCCAATAAAATGAGACTCTTGGTCTCACACGTGTATCAATCATGTCCTCAAACCAAAAGATAACATGTGTACATGTCTCCATCAAAGTCCAAACTCTAAAAACACCTATAAACTTGTAAATGAAAGCACCAAATCTAAAAACTTGCTATACCATAATGATGGTCTCATAACAACATGCACTCCCACAAGTTTGTGCCCAAAAATTCATCTGAATGCTCTCACAAACACATCTCGAATCTCAGGCTCCCACAAGTGATCAAACAAGTACAAACCTCTCTCTGCACACCAAACTAAAAATCTACATGATCAAAACTATAATACACTGCAAGAGCTCTCGAATGCCTATTCAAAATCAAAAATCTGATTCCATATGTGAATGTTATGAGCAAATAACTGTCTCGAAGCAATGCCTAGATTCAGGCACCAAATTCTGACACAAACAAACAAATATGATGACCAAACTTGTACCATTGCGTAGTTCTCAAACAAAACCTTTTTGACACCTATAAGAAGTTGAAAATTTGATATTGTGGGTAAAAGTTATGCCCTCTGGAAGAAAAGGCACTCTAAGGGCTAAAAGGGGCCCCTTGGGGGACATGTCTATATGATGACATCATCATCCATACCGCTGGCACCATCACTGCATTTGAAGATGGCGTGGCAGAGTAGGGTGGTGGTAGTAGTTGGCTGATTTGTGCTAATGTCACTAGGATTGGCACTGCCACTAGTCAATGGACACCAAAAAACATTAAATCTAGGTTAAATTTTTTAAATTTCAAAAAAAAATTAAACAGGGTTTATTTTCGTTCTAAAGTCTGGATTCAAATGTTTTATTTTTGCCACCCACAGGGGCTCGGGCCATAGTGGGTCTCATCAGGGGCTAAACCAGGGGCCTAAGGCCACTTTCATTCGGTTGGGGGCTGATCGAGGTCCAATTAGAGCTGACACCCTATACCAAATGTCGGCAGTATGCCTACCAACTGTCTACAACTTGTCCGAGCGTAAAAGGGTTTGCGTACCCCTGTATGACTCACTAATATTTTTTTTTAATTTAACCTTTCTTCTATAGTTTCTAATCCCATATTTTTCAATAAATTTTTTTAGAACTATAAAAAATTATTGTGCAGGGGTAAATTTTTTCTTTTTTTCTTTTTTGCAGATCATACGACTATATCGTCATACTGCCAAACTAGAGTAGGGGCTTATTTTTTGCTCTAGGCCCTAGTGGCCAAAATAGGTCGAATTACATATTTTCTTCTCCTCTCAGGCCTCCTAGATCCAATGGTGAGGTTCGTTTTATCCCAGGAGGTCATCTGTGAAACTTCCTCTATAAAATCCCTCAATAAAGGACATCTAAGAAACCCATTTTTGCCAAGATTTTTCACACCCTAGATCTGTAATAAACACAACAAATATGTAAACCCAAAATGCCAAATCTACAAACAACTTACACAAAGCCCTCACATCTTGAAATGTCTCAAATCTTTCCTACATTGCCATGGATTCAACTTTGCACCAGATATACACAAACAAGGGTTACACAAAACTAGGGAGTTCACACCTCTCCTAACCATGAATATAGCTCTAATACCACCTGTTAGGAAATTACGAGGTTCATCAAACGAATTCCTACATAACCCTATGAAATATAATGATGCATACAAGCTTACAAGATTACCATAATGCAAAGATCAAATAGACAAGCCACAAGATAACACAAGATATATCATGGGAAGAGGGAAAAAAATCAGCCTCCAAAAGCATCCACACTCAATGTATTATTCGACAATGAAACACTACAATACACTTACAGAGTTTTCATGAATACTTTTGAAACATTAAGCTCCTCCAATGCATTCTCCATGTGTCAAGCATGTAACCACACATCTCATATCACAAGAGAAAGTCAATACAATGATAGCCCACTCAACCAGCAAAACCAAACCACTAACCATGTTCTTTCTTTTATAGACTCAAGCTCACACAAATACAACTTATGGTATTGAGAAAACCATGTCTCAAAACCATGAGTACACAAAACTATCAAGACCTCTCATTTAATCCTTGCAACTAAATTTTCACTTTATGCTCCAATTAATTAATTAATTATTCTATGTCTCCCACACATAAAATAACTAACCCAATCTTACATACAACTTTACAAGTGGCCCCAAATAAATATTTAATATGGCTAAACACATCTCCTAGTTGCACCACAAATAAATATTTATTTTACATAATTAAATATTTTATTTTATGCAAGATGTACATGATAGGAATTTGCAGGTCTAATTAAACTAATTCCACATAACCCAATAGGAGAAACAAGACGTAGAAACAACCATAATACAAAGATCAAATGAACAAGCAACAAAGGAGCACAAGATATACCCTGGGAAAACCCTTTTTAGGGAAAAACCCAACTTCTAAAAGCATCCATGCTCACATGTATTATTCAGCAATGAAACATTACAATACAATCTCTGAGCCTCCATGAATACCTCTGAACCATTAGGCACCTCCAATGCAACCTCCATGTGTACAAGCATGAATCCACACATCACCTGCCATGCTTAATCTACACTTACAGGAGAGAGCTCAATACAATGACAGCCTCTCACAAAACCTATGTTCACCTATAATGAATTATTGAGCCAGCCCGAAATAATAACCTTGTGCTTGCTTCTATAATATAAGCTCACACATTACATTGAGAAAACCATGTGCCCTAAAACTATGGGTAACACAAAACCACTAACCCCACATTTGACTATTGGTACTAATTTTTCCAATTAATCAAATAATACAAATAAATAAACAATCACTCTATGTGTTCCACACACATAAAATAATTAACCCAATGTTACAATACAACTTTTACAAGTGGTCCCCAAATAATTATATAGTGTGATTAACCACACCACCAAGGTGCATCACAACTAAATAATTATTTAATTACAATATTATAAAACATACCAAAAATATGCAATGGTATACAACACCATATCCCAACATTCTCCCACTTGTTGTATACATTGCATAAGGGTCAATCAATGAAATACATCATCATAGGCAAACATGAAATCACATGAATCTCCAGCATGCTCTCATGCTCCATCAAGATACCTGCAACAAAATCAAAATGACCACCATCTCAAGCAAAAACTCCTCTCATTCTCCAATGTACCACCTATGGAGGAAAAGGAAAATGTAAGGTGAAGATGCACCAATCCAAAGAACACAAGCATCAAATCCAAGTGATAACAAAAGGCTTCAAGATGTTATCAAAAGGTAAAAAACCCACATGACTGGAAATAGCATCCACAACATATGCTAATGCATCCAACCATCCATACCTCATAGGTATCAACAACATCAATAAACTCATGCCAACAACATATCCAACCCATATATTGCAATAACAAGCTCCATGTATAAAACCTGTCAATGAAGAAAACATACATCCAGGAACTCCCACTACATGGGTAATGTCAAATCTGAAAATAGATCCAAGGCATACCAAGTCTATCAATCAACACTCAAACCAAGGTGTGGCTAATCAACAAGCCAATGTAGTATCAAGAACAATCACAATGATCCACACATGCATGATAAATCGTTGCATACTCTCTCACATGTCACCATAACTCTTCCAAAGTCCAACCATATCACATGATCCTCCAGGAAGTAGCCATAAGACAAAGAAAGAAAACCTATAAATTATATTGTCCTTCTACAAAACACCTCAAATTGCTAAGTTGTATCAAGTATGATCTCCTCTACAACCCCAAATGAAAAGCCTCAACAACACCCAACCATTCAATCCCATAAGACCAAATGAACATATGTAACATGTAACCAACATGGATGTAAGTCTCTCTAATCAAGGTAGACCAAACTCATAACTAGGAATAAGCCCAATCACATCCCCTAAATTCCTCATAATGAACACCATAAATCAAACCATACGAATAAGAAGATAACCATGCTAACATCCCTCAAATGAACCCTCCAGAACCAATAACTGTAGCTCAAGATCCATATCTATGAGAAGATGAAACATAGAGCAAAATACATATAAAAGGATGGGCAATACCTCATAGATGATAAACCATTGAGTAGACCAAGAGGGGAAATGAGAATGCTCCTCTAGGATACACCAAGCCACAACGACTCTCTCCAAGAACAATCTCCTCTAAGTCTATAATGAACTCATGTCCATATCCAGGTGTAAGACTCCTCAGTCTATCTGTTGAAACCTCCAAAGAGTAACTATCTCAACAAGTGTCTCTAATCACAAGAGAACTCCAGCCTCACCTAAGTCTCCAAGTATCCATGAGCACCTGTAACTGACCAATACATGCCAAACTCCAAATGTAACATAGCACAATCATGAAGTAATCAAGTAAATGATCGAAGTACTCAATACCAAGAGAACAAAAAAGACCACTGTCAATGCTCCTATTGCACATCTGCATAATCAAAAAGCCCATCATGACATCATGATCTAACCATCTCCTCCAAAGATATCACATGCAACAAAGCGTACAATGATGCATACATCCTGTCTCAAGAGAACTTGTATCATGCCAATACTCTAAGCTAGCATCAAGAGTAAACCATGACATACTATCAACATCTCTAAATCAAGGATAAACATGTCAAACTGACAAATCATAAACTGACACCTCAACCAAAAGACTCAAAGGAGTCCTCCATGGTAAACCAAGATGTCAACATCTCCAATCATATGAAGATAACCATCTACTGTCAAAAGAACTAAAAATGTCAAAGAACTCTCAAAGCCAAGAGCTCCTCCATGACACCAACATCCACTGTAGAAGATCATCCATCACGTATGATGAATCTAACATGTTGCCAAAGCTCCCACTGAACCATGATACCGAGCTATCCATGACAACAAAACAACCATCTCCTATATGAAGATTATCCATAGCTCCAAACCAATCAAGGAATCCCATTGTAACATCAACAGCTCCCAAAAGTTCTAGTGAACCAAAAATCTCCAAACAAGAAGATAAAATCATCACTGTCAAAAGCTAACATAGAATCATGTATCCAATCTCTCTAAGACATCGTGATAAACATGCTACAAGTCCCAACAACTGACTATCCAGGCACTCTAATCATCCATCCTCTTATCCCAAAGCAATCATACCAATGCACAAATGACCACAGACAAGGCCAACTAACAAAGTCTGCATAAACACTGAATCAATCTCATGGATATAGACAGTCCACATCTGAGTCATCCCACTGTAGCTAAATAGGTAATCAGCCTACAAAACTATATAACTTGTAGATCCAAAACAAATGTAACATGCAAACTCATCATCACACTAGTAAACTGCAAATTGAGATATCAAAAAAGATAACTTGTAGACTCTAAGACTCAAACACCAAATCAACTCTAGATCCAATTTGCCAACAAGTCTACAAACGAGTAACCATAGTCAAGGAACTAATCAAGCATCCAGGAGATAAGAACAATCCCCTAAAATAACACCACAACACAACCTATAATCATGAATCGAACATCATATCCCATACCTATCAATCGCATACATGATTATGTTGTGCCAATGCAAAAGTATACATGCATATCCATGACACCATAATCATGGTCATCGTTGTGCCTATACTCAACTCCCACTGAAATGAGACTCCAATTCTCACACGAGTATCAACCATGTCCTCAAACTAGAAGACAACTTGTACATGTCTCTATCAAAGTCCAAACTCTGAAAACACCTGTAAACCTGTATCAGAAAGCACCAAATCTGAAAGCTTGCTATACCATGCTGATGGTCTCATAACAAGTACTCCCACAAGTTTATGCCCAAATATCCATCTGAATGCACTCGTAAACGCACTCTGAATCTCAGGGTCCTGCAAGTGATCAAACAAGTACAAAACTCTCTCTGCACACCAAACTAAAAATCTACATGATCCAAATTGTAGTACACTACAAGAGCTCTCCAACACCTATCCGAAATCAAAAATCTAACTCCGTATGTAAAATTTATGAGCATAAAACTGTACCAAAGCAAAGCGCGCTCCAAGAACCAAATTCTGACACAAACAGAAAAATCTAATGACCAACCCTATAGCACTGCGTAGTGCTCAGAGAGAGCTTTCCGATGCCTATAAGAAGTTGAATTGTATGTGAAATTTATGCCCCTCGCAAGAAAAGGCTCTCCTAGGGCTAAAAGTGGACCCCTGGTGGGCCCATGTACCCTGATGACATCATCACTGACGCAAGCGTGACTGTGCAATGATGATTGGGCATGAGATGGTGTTGATGTGGCGGGGCTGATTGTACCATTATGTCTTTGACAGCAGATTTCAAATGTTTTCCAATTTTGTTTGTTTTTATCCAAGGACCCCATGCATTAAAATATGCATTAAAAGGAGGTTTTAAACATTTTATACGGTCCAAATTTTATTAACAACTATCATTAAAAAATTTCCCACTGCCATTTTTAAAAGGTTTAATAAAAAAAAATAAAGTTTTAAGATGCATGTTAAAGGGTTGCCTCGGGCACTCCTACCCAAAGGCCGACGGAGGAGGATGGGGGGACTGGCAGTACCCGCCGACACCCTTTGCAACTTCTATGCAGGGGACAAGGGGGTACGGTGGTCAGCGTACCGCCTACCCCCCCCCCCCTCTAATTTTTTTTTTTGTTTTTTTTATTTTCAAAATCATATCTTGCAATTTGATTTTTCGCCTATAGTTTTTAGATTTTTATTTTATTTTTTCAAACAAAAAAATATAGAAAAATTTCATGCGCAGGAAAATATGTATTTTTTTTTAAATTTACATAGCATACCTCTACAGACTACGACAAGTCGTATGGTTGTACCGTTGACCTGGGAGGGTAAAAAAAATTGCTTTTTGCTTCTGTAACCAAACTAGGGCAAATTTTATATGAATCTTCATCTCAGGCCTCTTGGACTCAATGGCGAGGTCCGTTTTGTCCCAGGAGGTCATTTATGAAATTTCCTCCTCAAAACCCCCATGAAGCCAAACCAGAAAAAACCCTCTTTAGCCATGATTTTTTAATCATTAGATTTGCAACATGCACAGCAAATCTCCAATACCTAGAACCCCCAATCTGCAATACAACCTGCACAAAACCTTGTAATGCCTTCAATCCTTTCATGCATTATTATGGCTTCTATTTTGCACCTGATCTACACACATAAGGGTTATACACATCCAAGGAGCTCACACCTCTCTCAACCATAAACATGGCTCTGATACCAACTAATAGGAATTTGCAAGTCTAATTAAACCAATTCCACATAACCCAATAGGAGAAACAAGATGTAGAAACAACCATAATGCAAAGATCAAATGAACAAGCAACAAGGGAACACAAGATATGCCCTAGAAAAACCCTTTTTCAAGGAAAAACCTAGCCTCCAAAAGCATCCATACTCACATGTATTATTCAGCAATGAAACATTACAATACAATCTCTGAGCCTCCATGAATACCTCTGAACCATCAAGCACCTCCAATGCAACCTCCATGTGTACAAGCATAAATCCACACATCACCTGACATGCTTCACAATCTGCACTTACAGGAGAGAGCTTAATACAGTGACAACCTCTCACAAAACCTCTGTTCACCTACAATGAATTATTGAGCCAGCCCAAAATAATAACCATGTGCTTGCTTTATAATATAAGCTCACACATTACATTGAGAAAACCATGTGCCCTAAAACCATAGGTAACACAAAACCACTGGCCCCACATTTGACTATTGGTACTAATTTTTCCAATTAATCAAATAATACAAATAAATAATTAATCACTCTATGTATCCCATGCACATAAAATAATTAACCCAATGTTACAATACAACTTTTACAAGTGGTCCCCAAATAATTACATAGTGTAATTAACCACACCACCTAGGTGTATCACAACTAAATAATTATTTAATTACAATATTATAAAACATACCAAAAATATGCAATGGTGTACAGCACCATATCCCAACAGTACAACACACCTTTTCCTAACACCAACTAGTGAGAGCATTGTCTTCATCTTCCTAAGGTTGTGCATTTGGAACTTCAAGCTAAGGTTAAGTCTATGAAACATTCCCCTGCAATGAAGTGACAAGAGCTAGGCACATGAATTTGTCTTTCCCTCTTAAAGGGGCCCATTCACATCATTAAGTAGGCAATGACCAACCCATTTGTTGCCCAATTGGTGATACGACCACTTGTAATGGCTCTGCAAGTGACATTAGGTAAAGTTAGAGTGGTCATTCCACTATCTACGATAGAGGGATTTGATACACGGAGATAAAGAGTGTAGAACCCTATCCACAATGCAAGGGGCATTCCCCTAATGATCAAGAAGATCCTGAAGGTGCGTCACCTCTAAGGCCACTTTGTTGGCCTAGAATTGAATCTATATGAGAACATTAGACACCAACAATGACTTTGTGTGAGTAGCAAAATTCAATCAACATAAACATGAGCAAATAGAGCACTATTTCTATCTTTCGAAATGCTAAAAAGAATCTCCAATTTGAAAGCATGCCAAAGTTGGGCCAACTTAATTGGAAATTTTGCCCATCACCCATTAGAACATTATGCCAAGTAAAGGGATTCGGTTTAAAAGGCTTGAAAAAACCATGAATCCGCATCAAAGTTTATTGCAAATGGGCACAAAACCAAAATAAATGTGATTGTTTCAAATTTCCCATAAAATAGGCACTTGGGGTTAGACACACCTAAATGTGTTAATCATTTGCCAATAGGGAGACCTCACCAAAGTAAACACCAAGCAAAATGAGTAATTTTGGGCTCCATAATCGCTTTTTGGATTGTTTGAAAGCATTTATCTCATAAGGATGGAGACTAAAGAGATCGTCTTGCATTTAACATTTGAACCATAGACAAATATGGGGAAAGCCACCTATATCCTTTGTCAAGGGTGTAGTTATAGAAACGGGTATCAACATACCACTTCTAATCTTTCCAACATGGCATGATAGATCGCACAAAGTTTTTATCCAAGTGCTAAAGAGACTAGCTCACTTGTCATTTGAAAAAATTTATTTATCCACATTACTTAGATTATATTTAGCCTTCATTTGTAACAATGAAAGCCACATAGAAGCAACCTTCGAATATAAATATTAGATATATGTGATGGCTCTTCTAAAGAACTTTAGAGAGTGTCACAAATAAATTTTGGTCAAGGTGCAAGCATAAAGCCCTATCCTACTTGTGGCCCATCATAATTATTTCTAAAAATCAAGTTTATTTTAGAAAAATGCATAATTTAATCCTAGAGGGGTTCCATCTAAAGGAGTTCAATTGAAGGGGGTTAGATCGAACCCCCTTGGATAGAACCCCTAGGCTTAAATTGAACCCCCAAAAAAATCTCCTCCATGCCTATCAAAATGTTGACAAAAACACAATTTCACTTCACCTTTAGGGGATCAAAATGAAATCACTTGAAAATGTCAACACCTAGCCCTTAGTGTTAGCCTTCTAAAAAGTATAATATGTATTTTTTTAATATTATATATTTTTAAGTTTATAATGAATGTAGGTCCACTATGAAAAAACAATAACCTCCACTCAATACACTAGGAATAAAACAAACTTTGTTGGAAAAATCTCAAAAAAATGCACTACGCTCTGCATAGATGTCCTTATTTTAAAATAGGAAAAAAATTGATATACTTTAAAAGAAACACAATATGATAAAATATGTCTCAAATATTTGTAGTGAAAGTTATGCAATACAATAAAATATCACTCAATAAAAATAAATAAAAATTTGATTAAAAAACAAAAATGATAGAAATGATTCTTTAAAAAATTCAGAATAATTACAATATGAATCTACATAAAAAATGTCACAACTCATTAGTTTACATCATCCTTAAATTCTTGACCATTTGTCTGGTCTAATTGACGCAAACTAAAAAATGTTGATTTGTGTGGCCCAATAATGCTAAAAAGTGAGACGCACTGTTGTGTTGTCACCTGCCAATGGTTTGCCTTAAAAAGGAATGGTGAGAGACCACCACAAAGGTAGAAGATTGATAGAAAAGCCATTGCAAAAACCATCTCCATTTCACATAAGCCATGACTTGATGGCTTCCCAAGTTTCCTATATGCTTTTCACCACAAAAGTTCATGCAATCTTAACAAGAATGGGACAAATAACAAGGGAATGAAAATCAAGGCCATGTGACATTGGTCTCCCATGAGGGGAACTAAAATGAATGCAATTCCTTAGGAGGGCTTTCTAGGCTTCATTGACATCAGAAGCCCTCACAATCCACTTAGTGCAAAGCACAATTCCTTCTCTGTTGACATCAGTAAGCCATGGGCCACCAAAACCCTTGGGTAGACAACATAACTCCCATGCCACTTTGTGAAAACACTTGTTGTAGTCAAAATTAGTCCACAAACAATCACATAAAACTTTTCCAACTTACAATAAGATGCCCTAGAAGGCACCTAACAAGATGAGTAATAAACATGCATGGCAACAAGAACTTTGGAACACATTTAAAATTTACTAGCCAATGAAAGTGGCTTGGTAGTCTAGTATGTCAACTTTTTATTAGCTCTATCAATCACATATTGCCAAAGAATACACAAGCAAGCTTGAAAAGCAAAGGGAATCCCAAAAATTTGAAAAATATCCCCATAGTTAATTTGTTTCCACCCAAATGTGTGAAGCCAATTCGGTGAGGAGTGATAAATAGCTTATGAAGGTGGTTTTTTTCCACTAAATGTTGGAGGTATAAGCCAAGCAAAAGTGTCAAGACACTTAAAACACTCATTTGATGTCATCTTCATCCTCAAGAAGGGTGAGGAAAGAGTCGCTATTGAAATGACCATTGACAAATTGGTGGAAATTGTTGGTTGGAAGGGAAATTCCTTTGACCCATCTCTACAAGATGGCATTAACAATAAGATAACGAAACCCTTTAGCAACCAACACAAAGTAATGGTGCAAGAGTGTAGCCTTGACAAATAGATCTAAAGAGCCCAAATTGTTCAAATTAGATGCCATTAACAATAAGCCAAGCAAAAGCATCAACAAATAACATTTTACCCAACTAAAGAAAGTTGGGGCCAATGCCAAGGGCACTAAGCATGGCCAATATAAAGGACATTCAATTTTATCATAGGCTTTCTCAAAGCCAATTATGATAAAGATTGCTTGCTCATTGGACTTCCTAGCCCATTCTACACCTTCCTAGACATCAATAACATTGTCTAAGATAAATCTACTCTTCATGAACCTAGTTTGCTATGTGCAAACAACCAATGAGAGAAGATGTCTAACACAAAACACAAAAAACTTCGCGATGATCTTGTAAGAGTTGTTCAACAAAGTGATTGGCCTCTAATTGCATATTTGTTTGAGGCCACTAGCTTTAGGTATGAATTTAATATTGTTTTTATTTAGGAGTTTCCCTAAAGATCTTGAATAGAGAGCTTCAATACACCGTGCGTAAATGAGGGCCAACATCATCCTAGAGAATATTGTAGAATTCATAAGGTAAGTCATCATCTTGTGTATTAAATAACTAGGCAATTTTTATTTTGCTTGTAATGGTTCTTTTTTTTTTGTGATTGACAAGTCCTTGTTGATGTGACATTTTTTGTGGGTGTCTTAGTGTTTTTTGGATTAGTGAACCATAAAAGGAGTGACCAAGGTGATTGTTGTCTAACACTGACACATTGCATGGATATCATTTACATTTTAAAACATTTGCAATTCTTAGCCCTTTGTAGTTTTCTATTAAGTGTTTATAGTTTGTTGGTCGAGGTTTAGGTGAAAGGGGCTTGGATTTTACTTGTCAAATATGACTCTCTTACATAGTGTCCTAGCTTTTGATTTTGTCTTCCCTTGTGCAAATGGTGTATTGGGCATGAAATTGTTTAAATCGTAAAACTTGTTGGGAAATTTTCAATTTGTAAAATTTTCCCTACCTTCTTGCAATTTGCTTTATTTTATTTTATTTGTATCATACTAAATTATATATTATTACATTCACATATCACAAAATTTAAAAATCTACATCATTTTAAAATGGGCAAGCTTTTTCAATTATTACCAATTACAATTGAAATAATAGTGTTTGTACATTAGTACTTTGCATTTTCCCATTCTTTTAAGTTCAATGTTTTTATGTTTAGACTAAGACTATATGCCTTAAAAATACTCTAAGCACTACTCCTATTTGTTTCACAATTGTTTAATTACTTAAGGTTAGAAGTTTGCCCTCTCTAATTTATCAAATAATAGTGTTTATTAAAATTTAAAATTTTATAAAACTTTCATTTAAAATCAAAGTTGTTATATTGGAGCATAAAGAACAATGGAATAATTAACCCATACATCAACAATACTAAGTTATCTCTTGTCTCTAAGACACCCAAAGGATGGTTAAAAAACTCCAACTCAATCTCCAAAATTACCAAAATTACTAATATTGTAGTTGAATATTAAAATTCTCCAAAATAAAATTTAAAATAATAGTGAAGATACACATTCTTAGAACTTTTTCAATGACAATGACAAACTAGCATAAAAATAATATAATTATCTATTCAAGTTGAGTGTCCAAAAAGTACCAATTTTAGTTGAACAATCTAAAAGTAAAACTAGTTCTAGTTAGAGTCTACAAAGGACCAATCTAATTTGACAACTTAAAGCTCAATTTGAAAGTATTTCCAAGTTGGAAAAAGGATAATAATAATTATTCATTTGGAACATCTGCTACCACCGAAAAACCAAAAGATCCTCTCTAAATTTGAATAGCATATCCTTAAAGAAGAAAAAAACTCATCAAAGAATACATTAATGTCTGAAATTGAATTTCCAAGTTAAAAAAGAATTATAATTATTGATTTGGAACATCATCGACCACCCAAAAACCAAAAAGATCCTCTCTAAATTTGAATATCATATCGTTAAGAAAAACCAAAAAGAATACATGAATATGTCTAAAATTGAATAATTTATTCAAATATTGACAACTTGACTAAAATAAAATATTTAGCCAATAGGCTTATTAGTGGGAGCTTTTGCTCCCAAAAATGTGTCACCCTCCCTACCTCCTTTCACCGAAAAAACCCACCGTTTTCATTTTCTGATCACTGTGTGTTCACTCCGTCATTTCATTATATTAGTAAGTGGATAAATTTATTAGCAATACAACAACCCCTGCAACTACAACTCAAGACTCGTTAGCAAGTTGTTATCAAATGCTAGTACTCCTCGTCATCCTCAGATGTTCATTCCCGCATTCATCTTCGCCCTCTTTAATGAAGATCATAAGTCCAGGGTCACCATAGAGCGTAACTGGGTGTCTTTTACCCTAACGCAACTCCAGTCTACAACATCGATCTCTCCTACACTGAAGGCGTGATTAAAATCTCAAAAAAATATGCATCTCCTCAGGCATGGCGATAAGAATTGCAGATAGGAAGAAAGTCCTTACATGGAAATTCCTTCATGTTTTGAAGTCAAAATCCTTCCATTTCATTCCCTGGCATTTGCTACGAAGCAGTGATGTTGCAAGTCTTTTATTCAGTGCAGTCTCTCCATCTCATGTTGATAGCAACATCACACTCCTTCCCAAACCGATATGCTTCATTTTCTCCAAGAAAAGGCTTTTATTATCTTTCATCTCGATCAACAATAGCATCTTCATAATTCCAGTACGGAGAATGATTTTGGGGAATGATCTATCTCCTATCCAATTCTTTAGGAGACTGAGAATGCCTCTACACAAGTATTGATCTTGTATTAGTTAGCATTTTGATTGTAAGAGGAGTCTAGCCAACATGGAGAGCAGTATGAGCTTATTCAAACCAGGCAAGCTTCTCTCATTAATTCAATGTCAATCTTTGCTGCAAGTTCAATCCCTCCCATAAATTTCTCAACCTCTAAGGCAATCTCCTCTTCTTTCCACTTCTTAATATCAACAATACTAATTTCAAACTTAGAACCAGCGACCAACGTCCACATGATTTCTTCATCTCTTTTTTTGGTATCAGAAAAAGAACAAGTAACAACAAAAGAGCAATGTTTTTTACCTAAAGATTGTGATTGAGGCTGAGCTAGTTGTTGATGATCTCTTCTTCTCCTATCAACTACTTCTACCAATGGCCCCACCTCCTCCCCATCATCTTCATAGATAACACCTTTTCTTTTATGCTATCTTTTCTTTTATGCCCTCCTCTTATGTTTCCAAGACACAGAACCCACCTGCAACTGTGACAACGGTTGCTACTGCCCTCTTGAGTTTTTAATTTTGATGGGGTTTATGCCCACCTCATCATCTTTTTTCACTACACTTCGTAGGCTTTTTATTTTCTTCATTATTTTTCCATTCTCAAGAGAAAGCTTAGAATTTGGTTGCAACTCCATCAGATGCATTGTTATCTTCCTCTTCATTATCTTCATTATTTTCTTCTTTCTATGCAGAATGCAAAGTTTGATACCAATTGCTCGCTTTCACAATGGACAGATAAATCTGTACTTTCTTGATTTGGAAAGAAAATTTGGTGTCTTAAGAAAAAAAATGGTAATCCATCTAATGTATAATTTATGTTTTTGTAAGACTGGGTTTTATTTTTAGAACTATTAATTTTAGTTATGTTTTTTCATTCTACGTCTCTAGAATATAGATTCTAAATTAATTTGTTATTTACTCCTCTCTCCAACAAATTAATTTTAAAAAAAAAAAAATCGACCAAGGTGCTATAGCCTACGATATTGTCAACGTATTTTCTCGAGCACTCTAGGCGAATTTCTCTCAATATCAAATTCTAGGGAGTTCTATTTAATTTTTTTATAAAAGAGATTCTGAAAATGTTAAAAAAATATTATATATAATAATAAATATTGCCTATCTTAGATAAATCAATGTAAAAGATGTTTAGAAATATCATTCTGGAGGCCTTTCTAAAATTATAAATGTACATATCCTATGGTTAATGAGTGAAACTAAAATGCAAGTATTAAATTATAAATATAACTATATGATCATTGCATTATCAATGACTGTGAAAAAAACATGTTTTACAATGCTCCCCTAGTGTTTTTAAAATTTAAAGTTCGCTGCTTGCCCCCTATAATTTCATTTATTTATTTTTTAAGCTAGTATCCAACATAATGCAAGAAACACATTAAAAAGGGCACTGGAAGCCATGCCAATCAAACCTAAGACATCCTATTACAAAGTCAGTAATCACCATCTGAATAATAGCACTAAATTTGAAGACTTGACTTGCATGCTTTGTAGCCTTCAAAGTATACATCATTTGTCCTTTCCAAGAGCCTACTTAAAATGTAGAAGACTTCGTCCATTTGTTCATGTATCCTTGAAATTCAATTTTTAGATGTACCAAAATCTTCAAGATGTACATTGCAATGCAATTCCTAAATGTGATACTAAAATTAAGAGAATAATTAGATCAATGAGAATAATTCCTGTTGCTTGACCTTCATTTTGTGAAAATCATCATAACATGCACACCAAAAAAAAATTAAAAAACAATGCAATCAATGAAAGTGACATGACAAATCCATATCCACAATGCTCAACCTTAACAAAAACTCAAAATAGGATTGATTCATCTTGCCCTCACTAATTCTAAATCAATTGCTATAGTCACGCTGGCGTGGGCAGGGACCGATAAGAGATACAACTGTGAAGTTTAATAATAAAACTTTGGTGTTTTAACTGATGCAAGTAGTTTTAAAATCAAAGCATTCTGTCAATAGTGTTTATAGTCTTTTGATGCAAGTAGTTCTAAAAAAGAAACAAATAGTTTAAATCAAATTATGGATATATCAAACTAATACACAACATAAAAATATTAAAAAATCTCGTAATCAATACCTAGCTATAAAATTGTATAAATTGAGGCAATGCTCTGCTTTATCTTTTCCTACTTTGTGCCTGGCTTTACGTTTCTAATGAATTTTCCTTGGTTGTTTGAATATGAATCATGGACCAGAAAAAAAAACCAAAACCCCATTACTGTAGCATGATCATACTCTTATTTAAAATAAACTTATATAACATTTCACCCTATCGGCTACTTCATTGCGCATAAATTCCATGCAACTGCTAGTATATAAATATGTTCAAATCCTTACCCTTGTCCTAGTTCTTTTTTCTTAATTTGTAGTGTTATTAAGACACAAGCTTGTTTTGTCAATGCTTGTAAAAGAGCAAAATCATTTTGTAAGTGGTGTTATTTCCTAATTGGCTTAACTTGACAAGATGACTCTTTACATGCTCAGTTCACCATGGTTAGATCAACAATGTCAGCTTGTAGGCTTATCTTTGCTTTCTCAATATTATATGGGGTAGAACATCTGCATATGATAAAAGCAAAGATTTACTGGTTGTGACTAGTCTTATATGACTGTCAAGCTAGGCTAGGCCAATAAGTACATACGCTAGTGTTTCCATGTAAGAGGCCCAACAATAAAAAGAAAGATTAATCTTAAATCCAAGATTCTTCACGTATTCCAACAGCATTTGAAGCCTACTATTGCCCTAGGCCCACGAACAAACCCACATATCGTACAAGTACTTGGCAGTTGGCACTGCCACTTGCATACATATTTCATGCCTACTAAACAAATCCCTTCTCTACCATCCTCCTTGACACAAGATCCCGATCTTCTATTAAAAGAGTGATCTAGTGTCTCACCCATCAAGATTGGTTCCATAGAATTGTTAAATTGTGCATGGTACAATTATTCCTTTTAGGCTAAGATTTACTGTTGGAGCAGCTTCTTAACATGGTTAGGTCATGT
The DNA here is from genome assembly GCA_027924645.1 of Cunninghamia lanceolata. Classification (NCBI taxonomy): domain Eukaryota; kingdom Viridiplantae; phylum Streptophyta; class Pinopsida; order Cupressales; family Cupressaceae; genus Cunninghamia; species Cunninghamia lanceolata. The sequence goes on along the minus strand of BSBN01000194.1, from coordinate 13,625,767 downwards.
CTTCGTGCTCAACTTTGAGAATGATGCAACGCCAGATTTCTCATAGGACTTCTCCCAGTTCTTCCCATCGTAGTATCTCATTTCAACATGTTTGATGGTACCAGGGTCAACACAGTTAAGAGTCACAGCTATCCCATCTGGATTGGAACGTGGAATATAATATGAAGTTATGCCACATATTTTGCAGAAAATATGTTTTGCCACGTGCGTGCCAAAGGTGTAGGTTGTGAGGCATTCTTTTGATTCTTCCTGCAACTGAAAATTACATGCTGGGACAATGAAGTGGGTGTTGCCTCGCATGGAACAATTAGAGCAATTGCAATTCCATGCTACAACATCAACCGGTGCCTGTACTTGCCATCTCACACCTCTACAATGGCAACCACCCTTATGAACTATAAGATCACCCATCTCCAGCAATAGAGGACCAGCTCAGCAAACCTCCTACTCAAAGCTTAAATGCTAATTCAGCACCAATTATATAGAAATAGTGGATGTTTAAAGTTGGTTTGCTGGTTTATTGGATAAAACTATCTGCAAAATCAGTAACAAAGTTATTGACGTTTATAATCAATATTCAAATGCAATCCAGAAAAGACCAAGAAATTTGAAAATAACCACATGGAACATGTAAATGAGAGACTAAATTGGTTCAGATCTCTTATATCCAAATTAACTTGGAATTTTTAAATTACATTAGCCTTAAAATGTCTCATTAAAGCATTGTAGTCATTAAAACATATTCATAGCGCATGGATATTCTTTCAAGAACAGTCCATTTGCTTAGGAAAGCATTCCCTTTTTCTACTCCATCATCAGTCTTAAAGCTTAAACTTTCTTTGATACTATAATATTAGTTACTTAGCTTAATAGCATACAACATACATACACAATAAAGATACATTTTCCAGCATGATGCAATATAAGTTCATTGAAACATATAGACATATTCATGCATCCATACAAACAGCCCCTTTGACTTATCAATTATAATCAATTTGCTCGGGAAAAGTTAATGAATAAATTATTTATACAGCCTGGTGGATCACAATTTTAAGCAGCAAATAGAAAAGGTTTAAGTACTAATATAAAATTATAATATTACATGCAGCAGATACATTGCTTTCTAAACATGAAATCGCAGCTTCATGTAACCTAAGTCCCAAAGAGGTTCTCAGAAGTTCAGAGACTCAAAAGGAATTGCTAAGCTCCATGATTAGCTACATTGTACACACGGGGGCGCGTCCCCTGCCCTGAGACCCCTGTCCCTGTCCCCGCCCCTGTCCCCCTCACCGTCACCGAAATCAAATATACATTTTATAATGTTTAGAGAAAAAAATTCACAGCTGGCAATGAAATATTGCTGTTATACTGTTGTAATGATTAAACTGCTGTTATACTGCTGTCATGATTAAAGTTACTGCCATTATACTGCTATCATGATTAATTTTATTGCTGTTATGCTGTTAATATTTATTTCTGTTATTCAACTTATAGTCTTATACTGATGTCCATTAACTTGTAGAAATCTCTCTCTCTCTCTCTCTCTCTCTCTCTCTCTCTCTCTCTCTGCCTGCGTCCCCCCATCCCCGAAACACCGTGGAACTTAGTAAATTTGACAAAAATGATCAAGCCCTCTGAGGTCATGATGTCTCAAACTCCCAAAGTTTCCAGATTGGCTAAGTTGGAGGAAAGTGCCGGAGATGAGAGAGTCAAAAGAGCCAAAACCTACTAATTTCCCAAACTCCCAAAGCTGCTGTAATAATTTAGTCCACAGAAGGTATGAAAGTTAGTGATCCCTATCGGGTCATGAAGTTGGATTCAGTTCAGCTAAGCCACTAATTTCATTCACTACTCCAGTTGACCAAGTGATCTGTAAACAGGGAGAATATTCCTCATTCTGCTATGAGTAAATGGATTTCAATGCAAAGAACTCTTCAAACACCCTAGCAAGCACTCTAAAACCACTTAAACACAGATGTCATTCACACAAAGTCATGTGCAATTTAAGTAAATGCAGAGATCTATGCACACATATGCACAAAATAACAATGGGAACACATACAAAACTGAACACAATCAAAAGAGCCAAAACCTACTGATTTCCCTAACTCCCAAAGCTGCTGTAATAATTTAGTCCACAGAAGGTATGAAAGTTAGTGATCCCTATCGGGTCATGAAGTTGGATTCAGTTCAACTAAGCCACTAATTTCATTCACTACTCCAGTTGACCAAGTGATCTGTAAACAGGGAGAATATTCCTCACTCTGCTATGAGTAAATGGATTTCAATGCAAAGAACTCTTCAAACACCCTAGCAAGCACTCTAAAACCACTTAAACACAGATGTCATTCACACAAAGTCATGTGCAATTTAAGTAAATACAGAGATCTATGCACACATATGCACAAAATAACAATGGGAACACATACAAAACTGAACACAATCAATTTGTCCTAGAGAAAACCCAATATAGGGTGAAAAACTCCAGCTCTAGACAGCATTTTACCTTTTGTTCCATTATCAAAAGGATTGGTAAAGATGTTTACAATAGCCAAATGGCGTCAATGAGCTCACACAAGTATAGAGTTTGTAAAACACCTGCAACACACACTCACCTCACTGAGGCTTACATTCACACTTGCAGCTATCATGAAGATGGACTTCTACCACAGCATAATGAGATCCAACCCCCTCCTAGATGTGGAGAGATGTCTTATTACCTTCCTGTGGCTACTCAAACATGCAAGAATGGAAACCCAATTGACCAAATTGAAGATCAAACGCCAAAATGTTCCAAATTCTACTCGCTGTTCTGTATTAGGATGTGTTCACTGGTTCCACCGGTATGAATTTGCCGCTTTTTGACAAATTCATCAGGGCATACAGACATTCACCACACCATTTTGCATGTTTGTCAAGGCAAACACATGTTTGCTAGGGTTGCGTACATAACAAATTCGGCAAGAATGAACCAAAGACGGTCCAAATGCCAATGAACATGGAGAGGCATAGTTTCCTTCCATTACTTTTCTTTTCTCTCAAATTCAGGCAGAACCACCATAGACATCAAGGCAAAACTGCCACAATAGAAATGTAACCACCATGCCACTAGCGTAACTGCCCTAGCCCAAGTAACACCACCTGTCACTGTGCAGACTGTTTTTACCATTTGCTTTCAAGAAATTTCTTTGGCCATTCCTGAACCCAATTTGTTCGGATCACCTTAGAATTCTTTTGCAACCTCTGTAGATCCCTGTACTGTCTCACATACTCTGTAGATTATCAAATGCCTCCTTTGCTTTGGCACCAATTTGGGTGTATCTTCCTAATCTCCCACTCCTATCTGGCACCTGGGTAGCCTAAAATTAATAGGTAATGCCCTAGGTAAGTTTATTTATTCTCCTGAAACATTATCTAGGTCTTTGACAAGCTATGCTCGAATACTGGTAGAAATAGACTTTTCTGACGGTCTCCCTAAGGATATAAAGCTGCAAGTGGGGGAGAGAGTATGATCACAACCTTTGGACTATGAAAAGATAGTGTTTCAGTATCAAACTTGTTTTGCCCATGGTCATTTGGTGCGAGTCTATCCCTATTAGCAGAAGTGTAAGGGCTCGGCCCTGACTTGGTGGAAGGATGCTCATCCAAATCACTGCCTTGTGTGGGCTAAAAAAATTCTTCTCCTTCAAAAGAGACTTCCCTACACCAGGAAGTTGGTTCCCTGATCGAGACTCCTCCGTCTCTGGTTACTCCTCTGCAGTTGGTACTTCCAAGGAGTTTCTTGTGAAGGAGCTTTCTGTTCAGCCCTCTCTGTCGTACTCAAATGTAGTGAAATTTTCACCACTCTTAGCTTAGACTCGTGACTACTCTGGAATGGTTTCTCGCTCTTCGGATAGTAAATCATTGCCTCCCTCTCCTTCTCCTCCAAAATCTGTGAGCTTGGCCTTCATTCTCCCAACTTCAGCTGCAACCGTCACTGACAAAGTTGTAAAACCAGTAGTTGACACTTGACTCTACTATGGCAGTGATTAAAAATCTTCAGGACTTTGTTAATACTATCCTTCAGTAGATCATGGTTCCAAAGGTTTCGAATGGGCAGCCTTCTTCTCAGGACTTTGACCATTTGGAGTATGAGAATGATGATATTTTTATTGGTTGGACTCCGGTGGCTAATCAGAAAGCTTCTAGAAAAAGATCTCTAAGCATTCTTCAAGTCATATGATCCTCCAGTCAAATTAAAAGAAAAAAAGATAATTGGGGAGGTGAAAGAATTATGCTTGATTTTTCATCTAAAGTGTTGATTAGTGGTCTGTTAGTTGGCTTTCTTGGCCTGTTTCAGCTTCTGCAATGTATTTGGTTTTGCTTGGGTTGAGACCCCTTTAGATCACCCATAAACTATCAAAAAAAAAAAAGAAATCATATGTTTTAATTATTATAGCGGACACCATATTAGCATCATTTACTTGCATATGAAAATAACATTCAGACTTGACTTATTACTATCCTTCTACTGTTCTAAACCTAAAACACTCAACAACATGTTCTATTTTTATATTTATTTTTAGAATGTATGTATTACTATTTAAACAAATATCTCGGATAAAATTAGCATATAAGAAGATGTAAACACATTGGCACTTATTTCAGCTTGTGTTTCTACGTAGATCAATTTTAGTATATAATTCAGACCCCAAAAAAGATCATAGACAAATCCAGTCCTAGTACCTACAGCCTAATGAACAGATTAGATAGCATATTCAATACATGAAGGAAACTAGACTATTTTCCATGAGTTAATTGGGAATATGAAATCATAGAAAAAAATATTATATTTTGGTCTCCAAAGTAAGATCCATGATTTTCTAATGGGCTTCTGCTCGCATATCACAATAGGTATGCAGTCACTAATACCATGCTTTCAAATGTATAAGGCCTCATCGCAGCCACCTCATTCAAGAGGAAAAGCATGACATGAAATTGGCCCTTGGGTATGACTGTCTGTTCATGTTGACCTCTGTTATCATTAGAAAATATCGCCTCAATCCTTTTACAAAAATGTGACTCGCCCAATGGACAACGACAATTCCCCTTACAGATGTGGGAGTATCACCTGCAACAACATGCCTTCTCTTCGTGTTTGAAGGGGCAGCTCTCTTATTCCAAAACAAAGCAAATTATGTATAAAATTTATAGTATTTATAAGTCTTTATTTGGAATTTTTAACATACTGTGGAAAAAAGATTCAATATAATATTTTTGGTTCTTTGCACTGAGCTTAGCTGAAATAGCATTTAAGCACCTCATGTAAAGATTGATTTTCTGGAAGTACAGACAAACATGCACTAATTTCTGAATTGATTTGTGTTAGCAGGTACTGCAGGTATCCTGGTCCAGGTTTAGATCCTGGGCCAGATCCAACTTGGGTCCAGGCAAGGCGTGTCTTGAATGGCCAGGCTCGGGGATGCTCCCAGTGCAAACTTGGGGAGAACCCAGGCAAACCCTGAAAAAAGCAGCGTTTAAAAAAATGATTTTAAAAAAAAAAAAAATAACCAACCCTAGTTAACCTTAAAAAGTGACTTTTAAGTCACTGACAAAACATGAAACATAAATATAAACTTATTCCTACCTCTCATTCAAAGTAAATTTTTTAAGTTTCTATAAGTCTTTTAAAAGTTTATTTCTAACCTCCACTTTTTTCTTTTTTATAAATGAATTATAGTTGGGTTTTCAATTTCTTGTTATTTTTTTAACAAGTAATGGTAGCCAAGGGTTACATTACTGTATTTTTTACTTTTTTGGATTGTCTTGATATTTGTTTATTTTAAAACATGTAGTTTACAATGTCTGGTAGTTCTAGCTCAATGGACCAAGGGTTGGCTAGGGCTTTAAAATTTGACACATTATCACCGCTTTGGTGACATGTGACAATGATTAAGCTGCTTACTAGAGACGGGTTATGTTTGAGGCTGTAACGAGTGCCAAAACAAGTATAAGAGCTCCCATAGTCTAGTGAAAGCCCCCTTGCATGCAATTGCCAACCAAGGAATTAGAGCTTGTAGTGGGCCGAACAAAAATGGATTGTCAAAGGGGCAAATTCTTGCTTATATCAAAGTACATGGTGCAACTGAGAGAGCTAGATCGTAATTTCATCCTTTGCCCAAGAAAGGATCCTACAAGACCATCCTCCACTACTCTAATAGTGGCTGCTACATATTTGTTTCTTGTGACACTGTGTGTGATGTCCCTTTTTCAAAATTAAATAATTAAGTCCTCTGGGGTATTATTTTATGTCCTGTAAGGAAATAATTGTAATAAAATGATATTAATAAGTTGGTCCTCATATTATTTTAAAACATTGTAAAGGACAACTTAATTATTATTATTTTAAGTAGATTAGTGGGGCCACTTAAATGGGTCAAATAAGGTCATTTGTAACTCCTAAGAATATTTTAATTATTTCTCTTTCTTTAGGAGTGGGAATTACAGTCTAGAATTAGGAGGAAATCTTTGAAGAGAGTTACAAACTAAAATTAGCCTGGAAAAGAAAGTAGCGGAAGGAAAACAAAAAATAGAAAGAAAGAAATAATATTCCCTCAACGAATCTATAAAGGAGGAAAAAGCTCAAAGAAGGCAGTTTGGATATTATCAATTTTCTCATATTTCCAAAACACGTGTTTGAAAATCAATCCAAGGATGAAACCCCTTGTGGTTGTAGATCCAAGGACGAAAACCCTTGAGGTCTCTTGGATTCAGGAACGAAAATTCTCAAACTCTAGTTGGTGATTCCACCTAGGAATTACACAAAGCTTCAGTGAGTGTCTCTAGATTTAGTGTTGGTGCTTGTATGTTTGCTTTGGATTTTTTGTGGTTTGTTGGTTAGTATGAAGTTCAGATTTGTGATGGTTTCCAGATTTTGGATAATTCAGTGTGAGTTCAAATTTGGTAAGAAACTCAGATCTGTTGAATCATATTTATTGTTGTGGTTTGCCAGTCTATTTCTACTTTATGCCGCACCATAGGTACAGAAGCACAGCATTATGAAAAAAATACATATTGTGAAGGTTTTATGGAAGCTTTGAATATTGATATACAATTGTTGTGCAAGGTTATTAGCCATACATATTGGCAAGCTTATGAAAAGAATCGCTCCAATTTAATATTTCATTTGTCTTGACATTAATTCTTTCAAACTGCGGCACTTTAAGAGTAATATGTTTGCAGCAATTGAGTTTGGAAAGTGGTGTAAACATCTGTAGTCACCTAACATTCAGAGGTAATTTGAAGCAGTAAAGACAAAGAAAAAGCCAAACCACAAGTGGCCTATAGCTTTCGTGGTTTCTTGCAAAGGAATTGCACCAAGGTTGGATGGTCATCACAGCAATGGAAGGCATAGAATCTACCATGCAATCTGCCACAGTAGCATATATTCAGCATAAGAGTTTTTGGGCATCCATAATGAAAGGATTGTGGCATTACCAATCCTGTTGAAGGTGTAATTATCATTGGCATCCTTTCCACAACCGGTTACAAGTTATTCAATATTTAATATCACTCTTGATGGGCATACCATTAAAACTCCGACAAAGCAAAAGCTCTAATTTCTATTGTTAGAAGCTTGTGTAGGATTTTAGATTATGGTCTTCCAACTATGGGTCCTGCTTGCATTGTAATCATCTTAGAGACTGTGTAGGCTATGCCACCAACCTTCGTAGTATCAAGAATTCAGATTTTATATATATATATATATAGATTTACACTAATCCATTTAGTCACCGTATGCTCTCACCCCACCCGATCTCGAGATCTCGGTGAACAGAAAGTGCTAAGTGTGGAAAAATCTTTGCCTTCATTTGCCAGGTACATTACAATGGTATCAAAGTTGGTGATCTTGCCAGCCTGTTGGAAAATAAATATTCTGTTGTAGATTATATTTGTTGCATGTTAGCTTCTGCAGTTGCATATCAGTGTTCAGTGTTTGCATGCCAGAAAGATGAAGACATTTCAAAAATCCATGTTAGAAATGTTGAAAGAATTGCAAGAATATCAAAAGGATCTAAAGGCATGGATGAAGTTATAGAGGAAAGAAGAATTAAAAAAGGTTGTTGTGAAGTAGGAACCCATGAAATTATTTCTGAAGGAAGAAGGAAAGACAGAGCTAGAGTCTTCAGTGCCAAGGACCAAATTCCATCCTAAGACATCTTCCCCCAGTCAACCGAAGAAGAGTTCTCAAATTGCAAGAAAGGAAGATGATAGCAAAAATGATCTTAGAAGAAATAATCTTTTTTTCTTGTGCAAAGAATCTTGGGAGCCAAGCCACAAATGTCGAAACAAAGAAGTGATGACGTCAGAAAAGGAGTCAGGGAAATCTGATGAAGAGACAGGAGATAAGAAGGTGGAGAAAGAGAAAGAAGACAAATCAAAAGAGTCTGATAGAGAGCAGGCTTTGGGAGAACTCACCATAGACGAGGAAGTTAAGAAAAAAGTTACTATTGATCTTCCAAAGATTGGATCAAAATATGAAGAAAAGATAAAGGAACCAAAAACAGTGAAGGATTCATTCGAGCCACCGGTTAAAGATGTTTCTTTGACTTCTAACAAGTATGCATACCAGCAAAATTGTGATGAAGACATGGAAGATCAAACAACACCTATTGAATGCACATGTAAAAAGAGTGTCCCTGTTCAGAAAGCATCCATCAATCTTCAAAAGATTGAATCAGAAAATAATGATTTTCAGGATAAAGGTAAAAATGAAAGTGAAAAGAATATTTCCAAAATCCTAAGTAGCTAGAAATGTGGCATTGATGAAATTCTTTCTGAGACATTGGTAGAAGAAGAAGACAAGCACTTGAACTATTCCTATGAATTCAGATCAGAATATGAAAGGAATGTTCAGAACCAAGAAATGCATGAGGTTAAATTTCAAAAAGACTCCATTGATAGGCAAATCAGCAAGTAATGGTGAGCACTTTGACTATTTTTGTGTTTATAACTTAGAGCATGAAAGTAATTTTTCTAGCAGAAATGTGATGCTTAATACTATGCAATTTTTTTTATCATGGGAAGTATTATATGGGAGAAAGAATGAAGGACACAACTTGTAGTAAAGGCTACATCGATCCTTTCACTCAAGGTTGTTTATACAAAAGAGTATGGGAGGTGACTCTTTGAGACTCTGGATACTGAAGTCTGAATGGGAACAGGCAATGCTTTTTCACCTAATGCAGCATCTAGTTGGCTCATTGTCTAATCATGGTGCCATCTTTCCAAATGCTCAAGGAGTTCGCAATACAAGTTACCTCATTGGAACACTCAAGAACGTGAAAAAGGACATTTTGTGGGAGATAGTTGAAGATCGAGCATATGATTTTTGTGAAGCAGTGCAATCTCCTTTTGAAATGTGTCAAGGGCTAATGGTTCAAGACTTTCCTAGGATGACAATCTTTAATGGAACAATGGATGTTTGCACATAAAGTATTCATGGCAGAGTTTCTAACTCTTAGTCATATTAGAGTGGCATAGCGGAAACCAAATGGAGCAAAGCAAATCTTTGGGGAGCTTACAGAAGCATTGCAGAAGATTGTTGAACAACCAGTGGGGCAATTTGAGAAGGTTATATTTGAAAATGTCTTTCAGCCAAGTACATTGTGCAGATGGATGCACAAACCTCCAAGGCTGATTTGGGATCCTAGTATTGCAGAGGTGTGTAGTCGAGTTGAAGTGTTGAATCTACATTGCTTGAGGACAAGCAATCTTAGGAAGGGAGGACTGTGACGTCCCTTTTTCAAAATTAAATAATTAAGTCCTCTAGGGTATTATTTTATGTTAAAACATTGTAAAGGACAACTTAATTATTATTATTTTAAGTAGATTAGTGGGGCTGTCTAAATGGGGCAAATAAAGCCATTTGTAACTCCTAGGAATATTTTAATTATTTCTCTATCTTTGGGAGTGGAAGTTACAATCTAAAATTAGAAGGGAATCTTTGAAGGAAGTTACAAATTAAAATTAGCCTAGAAAAGCAAGTAGTGGAGGGAAAAAGAAAAAAAGAAAGAAAGAAATCATATTCCCTCAATGAATCTATAAAGGAGGAAAAAGCTCAAAGAAGAAGGCAGTGTGGATATTATCAATTTTCTCATATTTCCAGAACACTTGTGTTTGAAAATCAATCCAAGGACATAACCCATTGTGGTTGCAGACCCGAGGACGAAAACCCTTGAGGTCTTTGGGACTCAAGAACAAAAACTCTCGGAATCTAGTTGGTGATTCCACCCAGAAATTACACAGAGCTTCAGTGAGTATCTTTAGATTCGGTCTTGGTGTTTGTATGTTTGTTTTGGACTTTTTGTGGTTGCTGGTTAGTATGAAGTTCAGATTTTGTGAAGGTTTCCAGATTTTGGATAATTCAGTCCGAGTTCCAGTATGGTAAGAAACTCAAATCTGTTGAATCATATTTATTATTGAGGTTTGCTGGCCTATTTCTGGTTTATGCCGCACAATAGGTACAGAAGCATGGCATTATGAAGAAAATACATATTGTGAAGGTTTTATGGAAGCTTTGAATATTAATATACAATTGTTGTGCAAGTTTATTAGCCGTACATATTGGCAAGCTTATGAAAATAATTGCTCCAATTTAATATTTCCTTTGTCTTGACATTAATTCTTCAAAACTACCGCACTTTAAGAGTAATATATTTGTAGCGATTGAGTTTGGAAAGTGGCGTAAGCATCTATAGTCACATAACATTCAGAGATAATTTGAAGCGGTGAAAACAAGTAAAATGCTGAACCACAAGTGACCTTTAGATTTCGTGGTTTCTTGCAAAGGAATCACGCCAAGATTGGCGGTCATTGCACCATTGGAAGGAATAGAATCTACCATGCAATCCGCCACAGTCGAATGTATTCAGCATAAGATTTTTTGGGTGTCCATAATGAAAGGATTGTAAAATTACCAATCCTACTGAAGGCATAATTATCATTTGCATTCTTTCCGTAGCCATTACAATTTATTCAATATTTAATATCTCTCTTGATGGCCATACCATTAAAACTCTAACGAAGCAATAGCTCTAATTTCTGTTGTTAGAAGGCTGCGTAGGATTTTAGATTATGGTCTTCCAACTGTGGGTCTTGCTTGCATTGTAATCATCTTACAGACTGTTCAGGCTATGCCACCAGCATTTGTAGTATCAAGAATTCCAAATATATATATATATAGCTTTACACTAATCCATTTAGTCACCGCATGCTCTCATCCTGCCCAATCTCGAGATCTTGGTCAACAGAAAGTGCTAAGTGTGAAAAAATCTTTGCCTTCGTTTGCCAGGGACATTACACTATCTTTCCAAGAAGACAACAGCGCCTCTTTCTTGCAAAAGAACCAACGATGCAAACCCATTAGAAAGGGCATTCAAAGTGAGGCAAGGGACAATGTCGATGAGCACATTACTGGCAAAAAATGGTGAGAGGAATTAATGAGGCACCTACAAGGTATATGAGTACTATATATGAAGAGGTATACGCCAACTTATTGGACAAGGAAAAAAGTTTTAGACATGTCATTGCACTCAATTTGGGATTCATGGGCCAAAACAAAAGTGTCCATTGTTTCTAATGGATGGAAAGATTACAAAAACAACCCCTTGATTAATACCATTGTAGTGCACCCTAGAGGGGCAAGTGAAGGATTCAAATTTCATTGCCAACATCCTAATAGTCCATTGAGATGGTGGGACCTCAAAATGTTCTTACAAGTCATAACAAATGGTGCTAAAAAAATGCAGAGCTGCAGGGTTATTGGTTGAGGCGAGATACATGCACATATTTTGGACACTATGTGCCATCCACTCACTCAATTTCAGGCTAAGGAGATCCAAATATTTGTGAATAATCATCATTTGTCACAAGCCATCTTTAAGTCCTCCACGTTGGAGCTATTGAAGGCAAGTTTATGAAATTTCAGTATTTTGTTTTGTGAATTATTTTTACTTTCAAAATTTTAATCTACATCTTATAATATTTTTAATTTTATTTTATTTCGTACATCATCTACTTTTCTAATTTGCCAATTTTTTTAACACCATATTAGGTTGTTGAGACTCAATTTGCCTCACACAATCATCTTGAGACGACTTGTGAAGGTACAAGAAGAATTGAGAGCCATGGTAATCAGCAACTTTTAGAGTGTATGGAGGCAGACTAATACAGAGAAGGCCAAAAAGTTCAAATTATTGGTCCTAAGCAATTATTGGTCAATTCACGTCGAATATCTATTGACTTTCACTGAGCCCATCATGAATATGATTAAGTTCACCAATGTGAATCAACCATGTTTGGGCAAAATAAATGACAACATTGACTCTGTGACAGAAAAAATAAGGGGCTTAATAGTAGCTAAACAAAAATATCCCTTAGAAACATTTTTAAAAAAGGTGCAAAAATCATAGTTGAATGGTGGAACAAGATGGTCGCCCCCTTGCATCTCTTAATGTTTGCCTTGACCCCCAAGTATTATAGAACAAAGATACTTTCTTTCCATAGGAGGGTGCCACAATATAGAGACATTGAAATTAGCGAGGGGTACAAGGCAGCATTCACTAGACTCTTCACTAAACCAAATGTCGAGGACATAGTCGTGGGTGAGTTTCAGAATTTTATATCTTGAACGGATCACAACCTTGGCTCTCTAAGACAAGTACAAGGACACTCATACATGGTGGTACCTCCATGACCAAAGATCTATTTACTTCCAGCGTCTTGCCATCAAAGTTCTCTCACGAGTATGCAATTTATATTTTTTAACTTTCTTACTTTTCTTTGGCAACTATAATTGTAAATGTTGTATCAACTTTGTCTCAAATCTCAATAGGTTGCAAGTTCCTCTTCAGCTAAGCAGAACATGAGTACATACTCCTTTATCCACTCAATTAAGTGCAATCAGTTGGCTATGAAAAAGGCGGAGGAGTTGATGTATGTGCATTCCAACTTGTACCTCCTTTCACATAAGCAAGTCAAGTACAAAGAGGAGGCAATGAGTCAATGAGATGTAGCCCTTGAGTCCTGAGTTGGATGTTTTTGTTGCACAACTTTCCTCACTCTCAATAAAGGATTAGGGGAATGAGGCTCCTACTTTTGGACTTGCACAATGGAGCTAGTGGGAGTGGTTGGCGCTGCTTTTAGAAGTTCATGTAACAAACCAACTAATGACATTGATGCTCTTGATGAAGAGTAATACGATGATATTGATTATTGATTTGTATTGATTTTCCATGTGCAATTGCACTAATACAAAGTCTAAACATTTTTTATTTATCTTTATTATTGAATATTTATGATTTGACCTTTGAAATTGAATTATCAATTATCACTATCAGCTGTGTTCTCAATTCTGTGTTCAATGTTGTACATTTTGTGCAAATTATGGTTATTTTTATTATATATATATATCGACCAAACCCAACCCAACCACATCAAACCTGGGGAAAAAACCAACAAACCATCAAACCTAAATCAACAACATAGGAATTGATTGCAAATAACAGAAATTAAGTGCTCATTAAGAAAACACTAATTACTGGAATAAAATTCAATTTCACAAGGTCTTTAATATTAAAGAGAATGGCAAAGTAAAGAGCAAATACCATTCCATTAGCGATAAATCCAATACAAAGCTTGAATTCATCACTTACTTTACCACAACTTGCAAAAACTTTTAACACAAGGCAGCAAATCAGGTTGAACAATGAAATTGCATATAACATAACAAATTCATCATCCATAAAGGTTGAATAGAGATATTACATATATCATAACAAATTTCACTATTCACACAAAATGAACAATGAAAAATTCACCCCCTTCTATTACAATATGCAGAGGACTTATTAATTAGATTTCCAAAATTAATTTTGTGAAATCTTACATGACTAATTAAAAATAAATCTGCTTTCTTATTTTTAACCTATTTACTTAGACTTTTTCTTTTCTTACTATGGTGGAGGATACTGCAAAACTTTTTCTGCCTTTTTGTCCAATCACATCCTTAAATACAAATTACAATTTTTACATGTCCTTCATCCATAAACAAAATATTTTTGCATCTCCCCTACTATAGTTGGCTATAGGGCCCTCCTCCCCTGCCTTCACCCACTATAGATAGTAGGGAGGATAGGGATAGGAGTGGTGGTGGGGGTGTGGGCCACCATCTATAGTGGTGGGGTGATTGGGATTGGCAATTCTTGGTTCAATGCTTTAGGTGAAACCAAATCCATGGGCAGCACCTTGCTCCAATTATCCCTTGCCACAACTAGAAATTCCATTCCCATAATTCTCTCCTAGTCTCTCGTCGTTCTGATTGGAGCTCTTAGCTATCTTGGAATCGGAGTTCCCTACCATCTCTAGGGCTCCCTGGTTGTTCGGACAATTCAACCTTGTCTCTACTCATTCGGCGCAAAGGATATAACTTGAAGCGGACCCTTTTCATGAAATCAAGTACATGATGAGACTTCTCTAGACAAACCTGACCAACTTAATGTGACGATAAGGCCCTTACATTGCTTGACGATGCATGAAGAGCAAGTGATGTAACATAATTCCAGTCTAGTACATTATCCATTGGGGAAACAAAGTTGATGAACACTATATTTCATCAAGTCTAACCACTGCAGGATCAAATGTAATAACCACAACAGATGTCACATGCCTATCTCTAAAATGGAACCCCATGAAGATGATTTCACCATGACGAGGAATGAGATGGCGATTTATTTTGAATGCAAGTACATGGGGAAACCATGTATATGAATGTCACTACGCACCCAATTTTCAAAAGTATCAACCCCAAAGTTATATGAACTCTGATTGTCCCAAAATAGGAGGAATGGAGGTGTTACCCCTATCTGCACAATTCATGGGTAACAACCTCATAATATAATAATACCTCAAGTACCCTCAACCTAGTGTATCTTTTCGTGTATGTCTGTTCTTAAGGACCTTCATGGACAAAAATAAAGGCTTAATTACCTTCTCTATTTCTTCCAAACCCCAAACTAGCTAAATTAGTAGGCACAAGCTAGCCAACTCCTAATCATTGCTATTTTTAGTCCTAAGCCCTCTTCTTCATCACCATGAGATCTGAACCTTGTGAAACTGGGTAAAGTGTTAAACATAAACTTAGTAAATTTCTCACACTATCCTTCATGAAAAACTTGCAAAAACAACTTTGCTTTTTCTGTGTCTTAGGAATTTATTCAGGGCTATGCGTACAGCTTCTTGCTGTGCATTTTGTAAAATCTCAGTCAAAAATAAGATTCTTCTTGTCCAACTTTTTCAAAATATCTATTTCAAGCAATTGGAGAAAGTTATTAGAGATTTTTCTTTGATTTGATTGTAAGGGCCTTGGAAGCTGTGTATGTTTTAAATATAATTCAGTTTCTTGCATCCTAAGAATCTTAAGGATCAACTGATCAAGGATGGCTCTTGCTTCTAATGGATCATTAATACTTTTCAGGATATCCACCACAGAAACATCTGATTAGATATATGAGGCCTAATGGTTTTCCAAAGAATACAAAGCAGTGGAAGAACATTCTTATATTTTAAATTTTATTTATCTGGCTTTGCTACAAAAATTCAAGTGCAAGGATGCTTATAAATCATTTTAAAAGGCAAGGTAAATCAGTTTTAAAAAAGAAAATTACAGTTTAACCTTGTTTTCCTAATTTTAGACAAATATTCAAAATTGCTGCTGTTTATATTTGGCCCTTTGGGTTAATATTTGTTGGCTAAAACTTACAGGATATTCAAGAAAGAGTATATATACACTTTGGTAATTGGTCTCTTTGGTAATAGAGCTGTGGGTTTCATTGTTGGTGTCGAGAAACATATTGGCTTCTTGAATTTAAACGAGATAACTTTTTTCTACATTTCATAAATCTCCTGATTCTCTGTTCCCTACCATGCCTAACAAGGTTCCCCGGAAAGGCATGTGAGAAATGGTTTATTAACTGGTCCTCTCGCTTTGAGCCTCTAATTTGATTAGGATGTTGGCCTGCATGAGATTTGGGGAGACACAGAAACTATTCTACATGTTTACTGGGATAGGCTTGTTTTCAAGTTTTGGATATGTGTTTTGTATGGTTTGGAAAGATTGGTTGTAAGAGATTTTTATTGGACTGAAATATAGGCTTCAAAGCTTACCAGTTTCCAATATTAGTCAAAGTTAAAAGTTAATTAAATGCTATGGATGTTACCAAAAAAAAAAGAATCAAAAAGTTTTTAGAAGACGCGAAAAAGAACTCACTGATTTTGAATTTTATAGAACGTCACTCAGCCTAGCTAAACTGAGACATAATACTTAACATTCTGCTTTGAAGCTACAAAATTTAATTCCTTCCCACAAAGACACTCATTCGTCTTTGCAGTGCGCCTTTAAACTAGAGTATCTGCTCACAATTTGCATAGCTTTCAGGTCAAACTAGGGATTTTGGGTACAAAGAAAAGGCATTGCAACTATTGATAAAGCATAACAATAAGGACCAAAACAAATTGTTAAGAATTCAGAAGTAAAGAAAATCGATGACACCTCAGATCTTAATTTGGAATTAGTACATAAAAGAAACCTGCTCATAGATTCTAAAATAATTACTGATAAGGAAAGTAATAAAAACAAACTAAATTGCATAAAAATCTTACTTCTCTTCGTTTCAGTAAAACAATTTTTGAAAAAAAAAATTGTGTACAGATCTTAGTTTTCTTCATTTCATTGCCCTAACAATGCTTCAGGGCATCCTGTGTGGGAAGAATACCACCAACAGCAGTGCAAACAATGTATTAAAACTGGGAAAATGAATTTCTGAAAAAAAACCAAGGAAATACAAATGTAAGCAACCCAATTGAATGCTTCTAATCACACCAAGCGAAATTCGTTTGCCGTGGCCTATGGAATATCACACCACTCCATTTCTTTGAAGGATAGCACTCAGCCTAGGACAGTCATCATAACTTAACTGCATGAATGAAGGTAGGATGGCAAAGTTTGGCAGGGGTACAAAACCTGAACAACCTATAAGGTAAACTGTAAATGAAAAGGAATCCTCTTTAGGGCTTCCACAAGGGGCATCTCATATGCCAAATTGGCATCTGGCTTAGCCATGAAAGACTACTTTTGTACAAAAACACAACACATAAATATTACCAGAATGCATGACACGTAAACAACACCAAAATAGCCCATTTTGAGATTCTGGCCTTACCTCCAAACTCTGCAAACCTCCATCTTATCTTTTAATAAAATAAAGAATGTTACTTCTCCCTAGATTATTCCAGAAAGTGAGGAGAAAGAGCATGCTACAAGTTGAGAAGGTCTCCACTTTGAGGTCACCATTTTCCTGATATGTCTTCCGATTTATCTGTGTATTCCTCTATGAATCAAAACGTAATTAAACAAGACTACAGTCATAATATTGTCGAAAGCTTTCCCTGTCAAAGGGGTAATAGATATAAATTTAATATTCGAAAACAAAGTAAATGGCCTCTCCTGAAGAAAGGTTTTTTTTAAATTGAGTTTTGACAGTGCAGTAAAAGGTAACCCAAGCTTAGCAGGGGCAGGTGCTGTGGTAAGAGCATATAATGGTTTGGTGGTAGTTCCTTCTATCTGGATTCTAAAATTAATGGGTGATGTTAGCTGAAGGTCGTCGTAAGTTGGAGGTGGAAGGTGATTCACAGATCATTATAAATGGCTGTTTAGGTAGTTGGATGCACAATTGGGTCTTGAAGAGCACAGTTGAAAACATTTCTCTGGTAGCAAAGTGCTTTGAGGAAGTGAACTTCAGCATTGTTATAGAGAAAAAAACAAATAAGCGGATAGGTTAGCAAATTTAGGGATAGATCAACATCCCTTTTCATCTAAGGTGAGCAATGATTTGAATGAATAGCAAATAAAAGATCTCTTAATTTTTCATTCGCCGCATGTTTCTTCATACCTACTTCCTAACTTGAGATTGCCGCCGTGAGTTTTGTGTATCTCTGCCTGCTTGAAGTTTATGGTGTGCGATGGGATGTACCATTTTGAGTGGGACGGTAGGAGAAGCTGTGGCATATGTGTTTTAATTATGACCTGTGTGGGAAATATTCTATTTATCTCTTAGCTGTGTGGCGTCTTTCAATCTTGTAACATTGGCTTTTGGTTGGTTTGAGGAGCATTGATGGCAAAGTCTTGTTGGCAGGCGAAGAGGAGAAGTCACAGATTAGCCAAGGAGCAGAGAGAGTTATCCAATGCAGATATGAAGAACGTTTTTACTATTGCAGATACAGCTTCATTGCAGTATGTGAAGAAGGTGTTAGGAGTGGATGTTATAGCAGCAGGAAGGTTTGTCAGGTGGCAAACTCTGTTAATCAATTGTTTTGCTGCAAATCTATGGGCTAGGGTGGCAGACTCTGTGATAGTGGATAGGATATTACAATTCTTGAAGCGATTGAAGTCATCGGTTGACGTAGAAGCTAGTTCAGATGAAGTTTGTGACAGGCTGAAGTGTTTGAAGAAGAGGATGGCTAGGGTAGAGGGCGGGTTGGTGTCTGCATCAAACAGGATTAATAACTTTTAAGTGTTTAGTTCGGATTTGGCTCTTGCCATGGACAACCTGAGAGTTGCTTTGCAAGATAGAAACTTAGTAATTCCTAGTCTCTTTACGATCCCTACTCTTCTTCAAGTAGGAGTTATAAGAGCACAGCAGGAGGAGTTTGTTGAGTCAGGTGTTATGATCACAGATGGTGTTGCAGGGTCCTCGGCTACCCCTGCTCCTTTTTTATTCCTCTTGGCTCAAGGTTATCACCATTTTGTAGCTTTTGTGATACGTGGCATCATGTGTCATGCTTTTTAGGCTTTTAGCATTACAGCTTTAAGCATTTTGTAATAGTTTATTCTTGGGAGTGGACCCCTATAGAACCCACATCTAAATTACCTAAAAAATATTGTTGAAAGTTTGGTTCTTTTTCAGTTTTGACCTACTCTGATTTGTGCTGCCATGGTTTTTGATTATACGGAATTGGGCTTAAGTTTGTTTGCTTTGCATATATTTCTATAAAATAAAATGTCAATCAATAAAAAAATGTATAGCATTGATCCATTATGTTATTACTGTGCAAGGGGCCCCATTTCGTTAGGGTTTCATTCCCCCCTGCACAAGTGAAAGTTTCCATGCTCTCCACACAGGATCGAAACCTTCCAAGCACAGAAGGCCCGCCCCCAGCTCAAATGAATGACATGGAATATGAGAGGAGAGGCCACCTGTTGGTTGGTTGTGTAATACTAGGTTAGGTTTAAAAAAAAAGTTATTTGAACAATGCTTAGTGCATAGAGAAGCTAGGGCTTAGAGTTTTGTATGACTTAAGTTATGATTTAGAAGATTTGCATGAAAATTGTTAAGTTTAGGGTTTTGGGTTTTGTCTGATTGGGGTTACTGATTAACTGACTAGGGTTAGAGTTAATGGACTCTTTCTGATGAGTGTTAATGAAATTAGCCCACAATATGAGCACCGTTAAGGAAGTTAATCCACAGCCTGTAATAATGAGGACTGTTCTTATCAAATTATACACTTACAGTTCTCTAAAAGGTATAATTTAATCATGTGAGCAAAATAATTGCAGATAAATTATAAAATAAACTTCCATTAAAAGATGGGATTCAACAACTATTTTGCTAGTATGAAAAGCCACTAAGAAATATTTGATTATCTGATATTAACTGCTAACAGAAATAAATGCATGAACAGTAGATAAAATGAGGTAAAAGCTTACGAGATATCGAAACGAGTTCAGAACATAACACTGTTGTTTTTATACCCTAGGCTTACCAAAAGCCGAGGGAATGAAGTTTACGATAAGAGAAACTCCAACAATGTCCTGCAGAATCAAAACACAATAAGTTGTATTAAGCAAATGATAACAGGTAATCCATTGTCAAATATCTATTGTTATCACAAATGTCTACTAGGGGAAAAGACCCAATAGGTGAGATAGTTCCAATGGCTGACAAAGTATAAATGCACAATATTTTTTAAATTTAGTACCCTTATATATACATTTAAGGTCCAATATTTTTAAAGTTTAGTACTAGTAGTTGTGACTTAAGGTTATTAGTGTTATTATAAGTACTAATAATTGAATGATATGTGCTCTTTAGATTTAAAAAGCAACCAATCATGTGATGCCACATCAGCGCGCCAACAAAACATGACTTAATGCACATCTATTGGTCCAGCCTTTTTTGGGGGGAACTATTTGACACCTCAATGAAAAGCATGCTGATGTGGCATCATATTTGATGATGTGGCCCTGAAACCTTAGTTATAAGCAGGGGCGTTGCCAAGTAAGCTACTGTAAAAATTTTGGAGTGATTTGAAATTGCCACGTATGATTTTTAGAGGCGTGAAGTTAGGGTGCACCACTACTGGGTCCTCTCCCCTACCCAGGGTTACGGCTTACTCTTTATTCTTTCCTTTTCTTTTCTTTTTTTTTTAAATTGTTTCAAATTAAATATAATTTATTGATTTTTTTATGAATTTTTATTAGGGTTTTATATTGGTTGGCTCCGGGTATCCATTCCTCCAAAGTTCCTTCATCCCTTATAGTGTTGGGGCCTTACACTTAGTAAGAGTTGATCCTTGATGGGCTCATTTAGAACCATTTAACTTCACACTAGACCAAGGGTCCATTATCAATTTTAAAATCTTAATGATTTTCTAGAAGTCCTTGACATGTAATTATTATTTTTTTATTTGTAATGTGTTTGATAGGTTGTAATTAGAAATATTTAACTTGTGTGGATTATACAATGTACAATGAAAGTCAAGAGACTTGTTAAATTGTATATTGTGTGGGGATTATACAATGTACAATGAAAGTCATGCACATTTGATAGTATTTATTAATTAATTAAAATTCAGAATATTATTTTTTATTTGTAATGTGTTTGATAGTAGTTGTAATTAGAAATATTTAACTTGTGTGGATTATACAATGTCCAATGAAAGTCAAGAGACTTGTTAAATTGTATATTGTGTGGCGATTATACAATGTACATTGAAAGTCATGCACATTTGATAGTATTTATTAATTAATTAAAATTCAAAATATAACATGATTTTTAATTTTCTTTGTCATTAAATTGTATACTTAAATAATTTATGAGGAATAAATTGTACTACATAAATAATTTAGGTTAATTAAACAAATGCAATAATTAAATATAAATTAATAGATTAATTAAATTTTGGGATAGATAATTATAATAAATACATAAAATTAAATGTGACGGATAGGAGTATTGGCTTTAAAATTGATGATGGAAGAATGATGTTGATGATTTGTCAAATTGATTCACGGCCTCTAAAAAATTAATGGTCTCGATCTTATGACTATCTCAAAATTTGAATTGGCACAATAACTTATAGAGGTTGATCCCAAGGGCCAGTAATTTGAACTTGAATACCACAAATCTAATCTACCACATAGATTTGATATGTACCGTGTAAGAATGATCCATTAGAATGTGTGCCTAAAAAATTGTTTACCTTCACCTTCTAAATATTTGAATATGTCAAGGTGGTGTCAAATGACACCATATAGGAGTTTGTCGACCAATAGGTGAACGAATTCTCTTAGGTCAAACCCTTTAGTGGATAGTAGTAACAACAACGAGTGAAAGCGAATACAACATACTCAAACATGTAAATGGCATGCATGATGAAGATGTGGATCTAATTCTTTATTGCCCTTTAGAAATCAAATGATTCTCCTTGATGTCCTTTATTTTTTTAGATGATGAATTCACATTAAATGTCTTTAAATACAATGACATAGCAACATGTTGCACAAAGCGTGTGCTAGTTGGCTCATAATGACTTGTAGAAGGGAGCAAGGAAGTTAATTTTTAATTTAATGATTTAAATCTAGGGATCAGTCACATGCTCCTTGCAGATGAACTAGGTCAATCCTTTGTACTCTGAAATGAACCTTAGGGCTAAAATGGTGATTTTGAGGTAGGGAGTGAATGTGTGGAAGTAAGTGCAAATGAGGGTGCAATAATGATGAATAAATGGTGAATGTATGGGAATTGGTGTAGATGGGAGTACACAAAGATGGACAAGAATTGGGCCATGAGCCAAGCTTAACACAAGAGTATGCCACTTGTTGATATGTTGTTGCATTAAGACGTTCCCGTCAAGGTGAGCACAAGACTATATGGGAAATAGCATGGGCATGTTAATTTCACCATTACAATAATATATTTTGATAGGTCTTATATATTAGTTTTACCTAAAGAATGTTGAAAGCCTTCATAATTATTATCATCAATAATTATTTGTATTTTTACTCAAAAACTTTATCATATTGTTGAGAAATAAATCACACTACTTAAATTTTTTTAGGCTAATTAAATAAATAAAATCAATTAGCAAACAATTAATGTAGATAATGGAGTGTGGACTATTAATTAACTAGAATAAATGTGATAATTAAATAAGATAGATATACTTAGCTCTAAGATTAGTGATGGATGAATGATGTTGATGTTGTTTTGAATGAATTCACTACTACTAGAAAATTAGTTCCCTTAGTCTCGTCAATGTCCCAAAGTCTAAACTATTACATAAAACCATGTGAATCAATTATAAGCCCTGTAGGGTTGATCCTAACTACCATGAACTTGATCTAACACATGGAATTGATCTATACCACATGAATGAACTGTTAGAACATGTGCACCTAAAAAATGCTCACCTTCACCTTTGGATATCTGAATTTATTAAGGTGGTGTATAAAGACATTACTTAGGAGTTTGTTGACTCGATAGATGAGTAGGTTCACCTAGGTCAAACCCCTTAGCAGATCAAATTAATAGTGATGGGACCTATTGAAGACAACATTCACAAACATTTGGGTGGCCTGTATGATGAGGATGCAGATTTTGGTTCTTTTATTGTCCTTTAGAATTGAGATGTGCTCTAACATTCCACCATGATATGAAATTAAGTACACCCTAAATATTTTTTAATACCATGATGTATCAACCTGTCACACAAACATGTGTTAGGTTGGCTCCCAATAGCTAGTGGAAAGGGGTGAGAAATTTTGAATTATCAAGATTAACCTAGTTTCATTCTAAGCCATGCAAAAATGATCAATATGGGTAAGGTGGTGATCTCAAGGCAGGGAATGAATGTATAGAAATAAGTGCTAATGGGATGAAATAGGGATAAGTGGGTAGTGAATATGTGGGAATAAGTGCAAAAAGGGTAAAATGAAGATGGAGAGGGATCAAATAATGAGCCAAACTTAACATAAAAGTATGCCTTATCGCCATGTTATTGCATTAAGGCATTCCCATCGAGATGGGTACAAAATTAAATGGGAAATGGCATGTGTATGTTAATTTCACCATTGCGCATACATCAACAAAGGTTGTAATTATGTATCTCATAATTTTGATCAAGCAACTAACCTTCCACTTGCTTCAATTGATATTTTTTATATGTTAAATATGGTGAATCAATTAGCCTCTTACTAGGTAGATTTTAGATATATAAAATGTATCATGTCAAAATAAATCATATCTCCCTTTGATTTAAAATTATTGTTACATATATTCAACTAGTTTAGCTCTACATATGAAATATCTAGATTCAATCAATTAAATTTACAATGATATACTTGTAAAGAAAAATAATTCTAATACATAAATAATTAGGTTAATTAAATAGATGAAATCAATAAGTATAAATTAACCTAGATTTATAGAGTTGGACTAATAATTGCCATAAATATTTAGAAATTAAATGTGAAGGATTGGGCTACTTGGATCTAGAACCAATGATGGAAGAATGATGGAGATGTAATATTGAGTTGATTTGGCATATTAAAAAATTATCCTCAATCTACTAACTATAACCTTAGAACCTATGTGATCTCAGAAAAACTTTGTGGTTCAAATCCAAGTACTATAGGGTCGACCTTGAATGATGGGGAATTGATCTAATGTGCAAAAATGATCTATGATATGTAGGATTTGTTATGTGGTAAAAAGAGGGAGAATGAAGTGAGGTAAAAGTGCATCAAATCAAACCCTCCTTTCACAATAACATTCAAGGACAAAACCGAGCCAAGTCACTATAAGAAGGAAGAGGACTCAGCTACTAATTTTGTGCTTTTGTTTGCTATGGAAAGAATAGATTAGATCAAGTGATTTTATTAAACCCTAGATCAATTAAGCCACAAACCCTAGTTCTAGAGTAATCAATTAATAATAGACTGAATATGACTGAAAAACCAGAAAGTAAATACACAGGGAGGATCAGAAAGATGTCAAAACCTGTATCCCAGAAGCTAAAAATTCTGAGGACAATGGGGCAGGCGCCCTAGTTCAAAAAGTTGGAATTTCCAGGAATTCAAAACTGGAGAAATGTTGCAGACAACCTTCTGATGCTAGGTCCAGAACTTGATTTGTCGGGAGGACTTCGGGGCGGGAGCCCTAGTCTACTCTAGAGGAATATTCACAAGATTCTTTTAGATCTTGAAACCCTTTCACTTACATAGCCTTCCTATATCTACACTTCTTCAATCTTCACACCTATAACCTGCACACAAGAAGAAGAGGGGTTTGGGGATTGTGGTGTTTAGGAGCTTGCCTCAATCAAGCCCCAAAATGACATTCAAGTCTTCCAAACACTGTTGTTAGAGATTGTGTATCCTTGCAAGACAGAGGCTAAAACAAAGTGATAACTGAATGATTCAAACATAAATGATGTCACCTTGGAGGTGAAGCCCTCACGGAGATGAAGATCCTTCAAATCATGAGGAGATGGATGATGATTCCAAATCTGCAACAACAAACACAATGACAACACAATTCTGCTCTAGAAAACATAATGAATGCCTTGAATGTTCTTTGCTCTAAGATCATAAGTTTGTGTTATCCATCTATGTTCAAAATGAAGTCATAAACCTACTTAAATATGCTTTCCCGCTAACATTCATAAATTAAATCAAAAGAGTCGACAAAAAGAAACCTTTTGGAAGGGCCCAAACTGACACACATTGGATTTTGCCCTGACTAATCAGATTGGACATGGGCGTGGGCACCCAAGTCCTAAGGCTTCTTTTTGGTCTGGGGTAAGATTTAGAATGGGCCCCTAGTTCCCAATTCACATGGGTTTTAGGAGAATTTGCATCAGGATGAATATTTAACTTGCATAATGTTAACACAGGGACCTAGGAGCTAAACTAGGAGGTAAAAAGGCATGTGTCCACTTTTTACTCCATAACATTTAGCCCCCACTTTAATGTGTGTATGATCTTACGATCAGTACATGCATTAAAGTACAGTCGAACCACATCAAACACATCAAACACACCAAGCACATAGAGCTTAAGCATACCCAAAGCTTGGAGGACTATTTCTAGCCCCCAATCTTAGGTAAGCACAAGAAGACACATGGGAGTCACGCAAAACATGAAGAAGACAGTAAGAAGCAAGTATTACACAAAGAAGTCATGCAATGCACAGAGAAGGCATGAGAGCAGACTCGTAATACACAAAGCATACATGAAGAGAAGACATTTGATTTAACAACTAAATAATCCCTAACTATGCGATGGGGGGAGCTCATCACTAAGCACCACCATCAAAAGCATGCAAAACACACAAGCAAGGCACATGAAAAACACACAGAATACACGAGTGCCACATAGCATGTAGTTGACACATTATACATCTTATACACAACAAACACAGGTGATGGGAGGAGCTTATCACTAATTTTCACCATCTAAGACATGCCAAACACACCTAACGATTGAGCTACACTACCACAACTACCAAAGGCACGCTTAAGGGTGAATGACTCAAGACCCGACCAACCCCTGTAGAAGACTTTGTTAAAAGGATGTGCAACTAACTCAAGAGTTACACCATCCTGCCTCCCATAGAAGGGCTTTTTAAAAATGCAACCCCACCCGCATCACAGAAACACCTTACGATGAAAAGGAAGCATGTGCACAAAGTATACAACCCCACCCACATCATGGAGATGCCTTATGGTGAAAAGGAAGTATATGCAACAAAGTTCATAAACTTGTCAAACACATTCTATCTCAATGTCTAAAATAATCACACATAATATGCCCCCACCTTAAAGTGGTTGACTCTGCTTGCCGGGAGCAATCACATTTAAGGTAAAGTTGAAAACATGTAAGGAAACAAGGGCTTCCACAAAGCCCATGCCCCCAAGGTGACATGTGTTTATGATTATCAAATGGTCCCAACAATCATGCACATTAGTATCAAATGCTAAACAATATCCATGCATAGAAATAAGATGACATATCACATAAACAAACCAAGGCTATACTTGCGGGTTCAAAACCGAGTATAACCATGAAGTTATACTTCAAGCATCTCAAAACTGAGTGTAGCATAAGGTGAGACACAGAACATATCAAAGTGCCTAGAGCACATTAGAGTATTACCAAGGATTGTTACAAGATTCTTCGAAACACAACACATTATCACATCAGACCACAAAAGTGATTCTACTAGTCAAGTGTCAAAAATATATCAACCCCATCTTCATATATGGACTGGGTCCATTTTTGTTCTTGTTTAGGGACACACGGTCCTCATCAGTATATATGTTTGCTATCATCATCCACTGACTAGTAGAGCCATGGAAGAATGGAAACAATAAAAATGAGAGAGGATACAAAGTGACTTAGGAACATTGTGTAGGAGGATGCCCCCAAAACATCCACCACAATAACACAACATGAAACATAAGAGGAGGCCACTCTTGAGAGCATCTTAGAAAGGTGCTATGTTAATTGTGGTTGAATGAGTAAGAAATACTTACCTGGATCATGCGAGATATTTCCTAGCGGACAATTTATGTCTATCATCTCATGATATATCAAATTGAGTGTAGGACTTCTTGATATTGAGTTAACATTAAGAGTAAGATGATGGTAGGCTTTGGGTGGCTTCAATGGATGGTATCCAATACTAGCCGAAGAGCTATGTGTAACAACTTCTAAGGGTACATTGATTCCTTGTTGCTTTACACCACAACTATTGCCTATGTAGTCACAACTTTTGTAAAGGATTTTGAATCCATGACCATAAAGAGATGCCATCTCTTTAGGAGAAGACCGGGCCTCATAAGTCTCATATTTAGTAGTGTAAGAGTATTGTGTTTGTTTTCTACCAAGGAAACTTTAGATTTCTTAGATATTCCCAAAGATTGATCAGATGAGATTGATGCAACTTTTGATGTGTCAGGATTAGAGTTGTTAAGTTTATATTCCCTCATAAAGAAAGGAGTAAAATCTAATGAACCCCAATCTTCATCAAGAAATGCATTTGATGGTGATTTGGAATCTTACATAGTATTGTCTACGGTAAGAGGTGTTGATGAATCAATTTTTAAATTATTGAGAAGTTTGTGATTGATGACTTGTTTTTCCACTCCAAATTGTAAACAACTTTTTGAATTCAGGTCAGCTTCAATGGTGTGAATTTTATTTTCATAAATAGAATTTATTGATCGATGAAGGGTAGATACAAGTGCCCTCATGGCATGAATCCATGGTCTACCAAGAATGATATTATATGAAAGCGTATCGGGCATGACATGGATAAGGGTAGGTAATGTCATAGGTCTAGCTTGTTGTGTGGTTACATAACATGCCCCATTTTTCCCTAGCAAAACAAGGACCCAATTTTTTCTTACTTTGCTTGGCTTGTTTTTCTTTCCTTTGTTTTGGGCGGTACGGTAAAAATAATATCAGATGTATGTCTAGGTCATGCCGTAGGCATATCAGGATCTTGAAATATGGACCAAATTTTCAAAGTACAAATTTCCCCTCATGAAGCCTACCAAATGAAAGAGAATGAAATTCTAAGTAGGTTTGCCTTTTGTAGCATGTGGAAATTCCCTAAAATTGGGAAGTTACACCTGGTCAAAGTGTTGGTCAACAGTCATGTGGATATTCACATATGTCCTCACATTTGTCAATATCTAGACATTTATTAATGTTCAGACCCAATAAATTTCTAAGTAGAATGTTAATGTCTTGACATTCACAAATGTGCACACATCAAATTTAACTCATTGTGCAATGAAACCGTCATGCGCATAATCACATAGCATGGATATTTGCAAGTATAGATACACGATCTCAATATCTGGACATTTTCTAATGTCCAGACATTTCTTAATATCCATACTTGTTTTAATATCCTGACCTTCTTTAATATCCAAACATTCGTTAATGTCCAAACTTTTATGAATATCTTGATGACATGTCCCATTTGACTTTTGAAATGGACATTAGACTATGGACATTTCATTTAGACATTTAACATCCAGACCTCCCTCAACATACAGATGACGTCATATGATCTCGTCTTAAAATAAATATTCTAAAATTATGACATCATCTAGACATTGAGGGCACATGATATTTCACAAATCTTAATATCTAGACATTCACTAATGCCTTGACCTTCCCAGACATCCCGATGACATCACATCTCGTCATACTTAAAGAGTCGCTCTAAAAGGTTGGTGTCATCAAGATATTTGGACTTAGGGATATTTCGTGAACTCTAATGTCTAGATATTTCTTAATATCCATATCCTTGTCTCCTACAAACAAAATTTACAGCTTCCCATGGACCAATTAGATGGTGCACATGGTATAGGTTTGACTTTTCAGACATGGACATTTGTAACCCTTAGTCAGTGTTGACCAAAAGACTCGATGACATCATATGGACATGCATATGGACATTTCGAAAAGTAAGCACATTGCTTTAATATCAATACATATGTTCATATCCAGACCTCGCAATAAATGCCGTGAAAGGGAGTCATTGGGCTTTCAAAATTCAAATTAGAAGCTGCCACTTGTAGCAATCTCCTAAGACACCTAAGCAGATATCCCTGACTTAATGCAAATTACCATTTATGATGCCCTAATTCATGATTTTGATGCATAAAAGTTGAAATTAAATCATTTTAACCTCACAAAAGCATTTAGAGATTAAAATTTCGAAGCTCAGGTGATTTTAAGGAGACTTTACGGCGACCATAACCTTGAATGGAATGGTGCAGATGGTAAACGAAGAACAGTAAAAGGTAATTGCATAGTGAAAGAACACATCCAAACATATTTTAATCAAGTTTTAAGTGTGGAAAACAAGTATTTAACATAAAACCCTAGATCTTGTCATTATTACATCATAGTAAAAGGTAAATATGCACTTAAGGTAGAATCTTGTCTGCAAATGCACATGTTATAATCTTTAAACTATATAATGTTGGGATATTGAGAAAATTGGTTGTTTAACATGATATGTAAAATTTATCTTGGGATATGCATGTTCGCTAACTGTAGGACAAGATGCAAGACATGAAGAACCGTCATGAGGCAGAGTTTAGGACCCCCATTTTCCCAAATCCTGGAGCCTCTAGTTTTAGATTTGGAAAGATTGGAGATACCCACTCAAGCAACACAAACATAGATGAATGGACCGCTAAATTAGTTGGAGGGGATGGACACCCTATGTTGTAGAAGATATACAACTCTAGGATGTGGAATGTTGTCGGCTTTCCTTATGCAGCAGAGGCCATGGAGTTGATAGTTGCATGCGCATAGAATTATAACAAAGAGAACATAAAGGTGGAGA
Source organism: Cunninghamia lanceolata (assembly GCA_027924645.1). Lineage (NCBI taxonomy): Eukaryota > Viridiplantae > Streptophyta > Pinopsida > Cupressales > Cupressaceae > Cunninghamia > Cunninghamia lanceolata. The sequence continues at coordinate 13,596,017 of BSBN01000194.1, read as the reverse complement.
AGGATGGTAGAATATATGTAGACTTTTTCATCTACAGTATTACAAAGGCATTCCAATTGCCTACAGGTCCTAATCTACTCAAGATAAATCTTGAGGACTTTAAAAATCAATATAAAATAAGACCACAGATTGTCGGAAGATAATGTTCACACGTTGGAGGGAAGCAGATGGCAAGGTCAAGGTAGTGGCCAAGATGCCCTAGAATCTATATAAATTTGATTTCACCCCAGAAATACAATATATGATGGTTATGCTTAGCTGAATGACAAGAAAACATGATGCTGGTAATTTTGAGCCATGGATGTATGGGTTGATCAGGTTGGTAGAGACCTTTGACACACAGATACAATGGGCATCACTCATCAATGATAGCATTGATTGGGGTATGAAGCAATTTGGAGGCAAGGCATGCCTATTCTACATGTCATCATATGTTGTCTATGCATGTGCAACTCAATCTACATTTTCTGGTTTACAAACATTAGGCAAAGTGGGAAGGAATCCAGGAGATATGACCATATAGGATCATTATCCCCAGCTAGAAAGAAAGGCTTCCATTCAAAACTACAGGAGGGTAAATGATTGTTTTGTTATGCATCTGGTCAGATTGATGGATAATGGCAAAGCTAAGAGATTGAGCACTGAGGCTCAGGAAGTAATTGCAAGAAATGGAACTTGTTTTATCTGGTTCCAAACCTTCACCTACATCAAGATGGAAGGATTTAATGGGAAACCTCTCATGTTGCCAAGATATCCCACAAATAAAATAATTCTGATGGAGTTAACTAGACAAATTATACCTTCATATGAAGCATATGTCAAGAGATATAAGAAAGGTAATGTTAAGTTCCCCTAATCATCAGATGGTATGTATACCCATCAATTGATGTAGCTAAACATTTAGAGGTAGAACTATATATGTTTCATTTGCAGCCGTTGTCCTTGGCAAGATATTATCATCTATATCATAAGATGGAAAGATTTGTGAGCAAGAAGTTAGTTCATCAAGTGCACTTAGAAGACTACTAAGCAGATTGTCCAAATGATGTGGAGGTTAGGAGGAGTTATCAGAGGTTAACTTTGAATCAAATCCAAACTTTGGACTGCTTTGATGTTCCCCCTCAATTACATTATGATGATGGAATGTTAATAGCCAAGGAATATGAGAAGCATATTTATAAAGAAACCATCTCCCCTCCTGATTAGAGCCAGCTGGAGGTCACCTCCATTGACCTCATTATAATCAAGGTCATGGAGTTAACAAGGAAGTGGGTAGATCAGAAGTTGGCTACCCTGAAAGCCAAAGGAGTGGCACTAACTATGACAAGAGAAAGAGACAAGAGCTTCCAGATGCCGAGTTTGATGATTTCTTGATTCATAAGAGGTAGATCGTGGAGGCCAAGTGGGCCAAACTAGATTCCTCAAAGGGAGATAGAGAATTTACTGCTAGTGGCATCACAATAGCCACAAGATCCTCACCTCAAAAGGAAAATCATATCCCAATAATCACCATAACCACAAGACAGGTAGAAGAGTCTAAGGACATTTATGAAGATATAGATGAGGAGGATGAAGGGGAGCCTTTGATAAGAAAAGGTTAGGATATACTCAAAGGAGCGAATATCCCTAAACAAAAGAGAGGACAGGCATATGTTATGAGAGGATCCACAAGTAGGCAATTAGATGTCCTACTCCAAGATAATGAGGAGTTCACCAAAATGGAACAAATATTTGCTAAACAACCACATACAATAGATAGAGCCGAAGAAACTATGGTCCCAAAGGATGTGGAGACAATACCAAAAGGGTTTCAACGTGATGTCCCCATCCCTAGGTCATAGTTAAGTTTAAGTCTGAGTTAGCTCAAGAAGCAAGAGAGGAAGAAAGAAAGAAGGTGAATGATCCATCCTTGTCACTGGATAAAACCATTGACCTAACAGTTGATGATGTGACAAGGGAGATGACATCCAATCCCCTTGAGAACTTACTAAAGAATATAGCCCTAACACCTAAAGGTACCCCACAAGCACCTAAGAGTACTGGAGATGAATATGAATATGAAGATCCTGAGATAGTGGTGCAGACTATTGGTCTGGATATGTTAGTGGGTACTGTCACTAGCCCAACAGTTATTGATCTATCATATGATAGGGGTGATGATGGGGATAAGGCCATGGATGATGTGCATAATGAAGATAATGTAGCTGTAGACATGTATATTCATACAAGGCTACTTGAGCAAGATGTCCAGGAAATTGAAGGACATAGTAAGGTAGATGATAAAGAACAATCAGTGGTAACATCTGGACAAGTAGGTCCAATGGTCACATCCGGATCAGAGGATCCAAAAGATAAAGAAGTGCTAGAATCTAGACATGAAGGTCTGAAAGATAGGGGTGATGAAGAAGAGATGGAAAGAGTGGAAACAGGTGTTGATCAAAGTACACATCAGGATATTCAAGATCCTAGCCACCAAAGGCTTAATACAGGTAATCCTCAGCCCCAAGATAATTAGCATAAATAGGAACGGAATATAGGAACACATTAGGATGTCCATGATGATCCAAATAAACAAGATGAGAATGTTCCAACCAATGTGACTAAGATTAAAGATCCAACCAAGGAGATATCCCAAGATCAGAATATGACATCTAGAGATGTTGCACAGGATCAGAATCAGCATCAAGTGCATGAGGAGGTTCCAACTGATGGGGTTCAACAATAAAGTGTAAATGAAGATGTTCCAAAAGAAAAGAATGTAGAAGTACATGATGCTCACATTGAGCAAATAAGTCAGTAAGGGCCAATATCCAGTGCGCCACATTGGCTAGCACATGAGGTAAGTTAGCCTCTGGCTCCCGATACTTCAAATTTAGATATTTCATCATTATTTTCACTTGAGGTTACAAATCCCAAGCACAAAGCGAGGGCAACCTCTTCAATAAGGAGAGATCTAGCCACAGGGAAGAGGATAGCTCAATTAGTTGTGCCTACAATTGATAAGAATAAAGGAGAAATAAGTGCCAATGAATTTTAAGTGACTACTATAGACCTAGGGCACATAACTGTAGATCAAGACATACAAGAATTGAGAGAGAGTACAGATGCAGTAGCTGCTAGGATTACAAAGGCCAAGATGAAGAATAAGAAGTATAAAGGGCAAATTACCCAACTTTAGGTCTTCATAAAAGGGTTGGTGGCACCTACTAATGTCCATATCACAACCACTACACCTCTGGCACTAGTATCTCAACATGAGATAATAGGATTGGATGCATTGAAGCATCAAGCACACATGATGAACAATTGGTTCACCAAGTTCTTGAAAGAGGGAGAAGAAGTAATAAAAACCTCATTATCCAATTGGGATATGCTGAGCAACATGAAGAGCAAGGCAGATAAATTAAAGAAGGAGGTTGGACAAAGATTGATTAGAAGCAGTCAGGATCTGACTACATTGAAGGACATGAGGAAAGCAAATACTAACACCCTCATGACGAAGAAGATTTTGACACCTCAAACACTACCACAGATGGATATCTAGTTTGAAGACCTGAGATTTGAGGTCAACATTTCAAGAAGATGGAACACAAAAGCAGTTGATATAAGCATAAAGGCACATGAACCCCTAGCGGAGGAATTGGCTATTTTGGAGGTGTTGGAAGGAGAAGTTGAAGGTAAGATTGAAAATTAGGATAATGAATTTGGAATTAAGGCATTTAGGGACAACTTCAGCATGGCAATAGAAGATCCAGTCCAGTATTTTTTTGAAGACACTATTAATCAGGCTATGCTTATGAAATCCAAGATAGATGCATATAATGAAGAGTTGTACAGTAGGACAAATAGGTGGATATCCTTGAGGGAGCAATTGAAGGCCCAGGAGAATGCAACTAAGAAGGCTAAGGTGCAAAATAGAGCAGAGATAGAGAAAGCCCTCAGAGCATATGAGCTCATCCAAGGTATTGGATGTAGGATAACCGAAGGAGATTCAATAGAAGAAGAATCTGAGGGAGATGTTGAATGAAGAGGTCATGAAGACCAAGTCAAAGATTCAGAGAATATTCTAGATTTACTAGCTATCCTCAACTAAAGATTGCCAACTGGCAATCATGTGCCACATTTTCTTGACCATTAGATCATGTTGAGTTGATCCTAACCATTAGATCATTTGTAACCTCATCCTATCCTTGTTTTATAAAAGGAGATGGATTGCCATTTGTAAACTATTAGGAGCTTAATTGAGATAGAATTGTTGAGCTAGTGAGCACTAAGTGTGCATTTTTGTGACTTTGTGTTCCCCATGGTTCTTTCTTAAGACCATTTATAAATGTGCATTCTTTTGAATACTAAATGAAATGGAGATCTAGATTACAATTTCATCATAAATCTTGAGTAATCTTTGTGGATGATATCTGGATATGTCACTGTGAAGTGTTACGCTCCTTAGAGGTGTATTTCAACTGGTGCATGTTGTTGTCATCTAATTCCCTTGAAGATTAGCATCTGTTGTGTGTAGTTGTGGAATATCTTGGTGAAACATGGTTTGATTCCATCTCCTTTTCATGAAAGTGTTGAATTGTGCATGTGGATCAGTGGTTGAAACTCACTCATTTCAAATAATCTTAGAATTTTAGATTGTTTTCTTTTGAATTTCATAAATCATCATCATAAACTGCAAATAATGATAAATGATATGTAGATACAGAACAAATATGCAGAATTAAAGTAGATAAGTGCATATCTTAGCATATTTGAACTGAATATCACAATCGTAGTAAATATCATGCAAATACTGGATAATAATAGTGAAATACATGTTTATTTACATAATCTTTGAGTAAATTCGAAGTAAGGAGTGTATATTAGTTCAAATTAAAAGAATTTTAGAAGAACTAATCAAAGTTACAAAGATCATCATAAATAATCTTAGCTGGAGTAAAGTTCAGAAGAATTGATCAAACTTATGATAAATATACATGAATGCATGCATATCCTAGGTAAGGATTATCATATTTGATGCAATTTGTTGAGATACATGCAAAGCAGGTAACAGGATAAACATTTGGACAAGATTCCTATAAATCTAGATGTAAGGCCCCAAAATGATTAACAACATCATCACATCAAACCATTGAGTGACTGTCAATAGGTCATATCCTGACTATCAGAGACTTGGGATCATAAATTCATCCTAAATTTATCGTATCTTTCAAGATGATAAAGGTTTGTTGTGTAAAATTTTATTTGTGTTAATATGACTAACAGTTGTATCAACAAAAATTTGTGCCAGAAAGAGCGCTCGATCACTAGAAGTTTGGAAGAATTCATCATTTGGATGTGTTTGCCTATATTCATGTGATGAATTGTATTGAAATTTCTTTGTTTACTCTAGAGCTTTGAGTGTTTGTGCAAATATTCCATCAATATTCAGTAATTTGAAGAATCTGACCATATATATCGCTTCCTTGAGGATATTTAGTCCAATTTTTACAGGTAGTTTGTCAGAACTTTGAATTTGAACTAAAAAAATTTGTGTTCTCTACAAATATTCCATAAATATCTCATCATTTGAGATAGTTGATCATAAATATCTCCTCCTGTGAAGGGTTTATCCATATCTTTGCAAAGTTTGACTTTGAATATCCAAAGTTTACTATGATTTCTTTAGAACTAGTTCGTCGACCTAACACAAGGTCAAGATCCACTAGACCTTTGGAAGAATTACCTGTCTTTAGACCTAGACCGCGATCAACAAGTGCTCAACCTAGACTAGTTCAACCTAGGCCTATTGTCCCTAATCTACAGTAGCTCCTTTAGTAGCACCAATACAAGCTCCAATGTCACTTTTCAACATTGAGTCACCTCTCAATTTTGCTACTTACAATGACCTTCCCAAGAATTTGGACAAAATTTGTCCTAAGTACCACCGTATCAGAATGTGGATGATCATATCCAGATATTTAAAGAGGCTTGCTTCAGGGCAAGGATACAACATGAACATGTATGCAGACTTTTCCCTTACTCTCTAGAAGAGGAGGCGTATGGCTAGTATGTCAACCTACCTCAAACATCTGTCAGTACCTGGGAGATGTTGGAAATTGCTTTCAAAGCAAGGTTTAGGATACCTATAGATGCAGCTACCATGTATCATCACTTCGTAACAATCAAAAGAAGTGAAGGAGAATTGATCTCAAATTTTAATGCTGATTTCTAGAAAATGTATTCTAAGTTGACACCTCCATATGATGTTCTTGATGAAGCTACCAGGCTAGTATATTAATCTACTCTTGATCCGTTAACAATGATGTTCATAAGGAGAACACATCCTACAATCACATCCATGTTTGGTGCCTTTGCAGAAGCAGTCAAGGTTAACATGGAGATGAAGCCAGTAGGACAATCTCTCATGCCGAACTTAGGATATCCTGCTTTCCCTAACCAAATGCAAATTAGTGGAGCCCTAATGCCCCATGCTGCAATGTCAAATCTATTGCAAGTGCCACCCCTTAGTATCATGCCTCCTTAGGGAAATGGTCAGATAGTACCACATCCTGGACACGTGTCTTTGGATGTCGGTCAAAGTGGCAATGGTAGTTCATTTCTCTAACCTAGTCAGGATAACATAGTAGCCAAGGTGCAGGAGGAGAAAGAGGATATTAAGGAAATAGTTGCTCAATTGAAGAAGTTCACCACTGAAGTAACACATTTGAGGAACCAAAATTTCTATTCTCAGTCTAACTCACAAAACCAACAAAATAAAGGATATCTTGATAGGGGATATAATAATAATAATGAAAGATATGGATATCCTGACAGAGGATATAACAATGATAGGAGCTTCAACAATAATAATAATGCTGCTAGACCTCCCAGAGTCTGGAACACCAGACCTAATAATGGTTCTTTGCCATCACCTCTGGACAACCAGCCCCCTCTTGAACCAAAATAGACCACAAGAGTCAATTTACCAAAAGCTGCACTCAACAATTGGTGCAGGATACATAATACCAGCACACATGCTGAGTTGGACTATCCACAATTCAAGATTGTAGCAAGTATATTTCAAGCAGAAGCGCAACACACTAAAGGGGAGGTTACTTTCCCTGAAGGAAATGAGATAGTGCCCCTATGGTAAGAATCTACTATGGTTCTTGAGAGTTTTATAGATCACCAATATCACATGAACACAATTCATGAGAATTACACATTAGCATGTGAAGAGTCAGCCATGACACTTGAAACACATGTCTTCCCATTTGAAGATGAAAATGAGCTTGAATAAGAGACTGAAGAGGTCCATGCCTATCAGCAATATCAAGGAGGCCACAACTACAACTTGAGGAGTAATAACAATCGTCCTCCTGGTCCACTGACTAGTTCTATTCCTCCAAATAATTTCAACACACCTCCAGATCCTAAGGCCAACAACAATACTAGACCTCCAAGGGTAAATCAACAACATTTTGCATCACAAGCAATGGTGGCAAAAGGTATGAATCAACTAACTGAATCTGATAAACTAGTTGCATATCTTGTTGATGAGATGAAAAAGATTAAAATCAATTTATCCTTGTCTGAGTTACTTAAGACTCTTGTTATTAAAAAAGCTTTCCTTAAGTCCCTAGAGGAGCCTGTAGTAAAAGATGACATCCCTAGTAATATTCTTGTCAAAGATCCTACACCTAGGGATACTACATTTAAACTGAAAGAAAAAGCTTCAGTCCATACTGTAGATGCAGCCAGGGTGACACTGTATAAAGAGAAGTCTGAGTCACCTCCTTTCCTACTCACACTTAGAATTTTTGGAAAGAATCTGCATAACTACCTAGTAGATTCAGGCGCTTCCACTAATGTCATGCCCCTTTTATATGCAAGACATTAGGTCTTTCTCCTGCAAAGTCTTTAAAGAAAGTCACCCAACTAGACAAATCTGAAGATAGTGTTATAGGAGAATTAACTCATATTCACATGCAGTTAGCATCTGACCCAAGGGTGTAGCATTATATAGATATTCAAGTTGTTGATATTCCTGATACATATGGCATGCTCCTAAGTAGAGACTAGTCAAAGACTCTAAATGGCTATATGGCCACTGATTTCTCTCACATGTGGTTGCCACGGAGGGGTATTCCCAACCAGCTCTGAATTGAGGCAGAACCCAGGATGAAGCAAATGATAACGGAATACCATCAAAATAATGAGGTATTATATTTGGAGGTAGAGCTTAGAGTGTACACACTGAGGCCTCAAATAGTTAGGATGGAAGAAGTGATGATGTGCATGCATGTGCATATAGACGATAAGAAGGATGAAGTTGTGCCAGGAACAAGGTTAATGGTAGAACCTGATCACAATTCATCTGATGAGGATGAAGGTGATCGTTTCCTTGAATTTGAAAGGTATTTGTCTAAATAGGTTTAGAAATACCAATTGACAAGAACATCTGCCAAGGATGTCCTGATGAAAGGATGGTGTAGATTACATGAAAAGTCACATTCAGAAAGCATATGTGGTCTATGTCTTGATATAGTGGAAAAGGCAGGGAAAATACTCCAGAAAAGTAAGCTATCACTACCAAAAATGAAAGAGAAGTTAAATGCAGATGTGAGTAACCACCTATTACTTCATCTAGATGTAGGAAAGCATGACTAGAGCTCAGGAGAAATAGAAGAAAAAACTCCATTGTCTCCAGATAAAGTAAATGATGACAGTAAGTCAATGAAAGGAAAGGATATTCAAGAAATTGTTAGAAAGAGGAATATCCAGATGCTTCAATTTCTTAGAAACATCCAGAGGTGGTTAAACAAGAACCCCAAAGAATAAAATGGAAATCTGCAGGAAGTGTTGCATGAGCCAAAAGAAAGAAGGAAGGTCCAGATAAACCTTCAACAGAAGATAAACCATGGACATTGAGATTTGATGGATCCAAGTCCAAGCAAGGAGCTAGAGTTGGAGTGGATCTCTTCAATCCATAAGGAAAGTCATTCCTGGTAGCATATAGATTGCAATTCCCATGCATGAACAACGTGGCTGAGTACGAAGCTCTAATCCATGCCCTGTTGTTTGCACTAAAGAAGAAAGTCAGGATCCTCAACATTTTTTGGAGACTCAGAGTTAGTGGTAAAACAGGTGAGAGGTATTTATTCGTGCAACTACAAATGATTATCTAGCTATAGGCACAAAGTATAAGACTTGATGGAGAGCTTTGATGCCTTCAATATCACCCATGTCCCTAGAGAACTTAATCACCATGCAGATGCTCTAGCAGAAGATGCTAGTACACTGGAGCCTTTATCCATATCAGGGATGAAGAGGTTCTCAATTGAGCTGGTATAAATACCAGCTATTCTAAACAATGTCACAAATTTTTAGGTATTTAATGATGATCAACATATTTTAGATGTTATTGTTAATAGAGATGTATTTGAAGCCCACATAGTTGATGAAGCTAATCTAGAAGATCACATCTGGAATGGAGAGGATACAATTGACTTACCAAGAAATAAGGTTTTGAAAGGAATGATTGAGTTAGAAAGAGCATTTGATCTGGACAGTATGATCAAACAAAAAGACTTGCCTAAAACAGACAGAGGAGAATATGAGCCCATCAACATAGGGCAAGGTGAGGATAAAAGAAATGTCTTGATAGGTAAAGTTTGTACTACAAAAGCAAGAGTAGGGATAACCCAAGCTCTAAAGGATTACATTCATGTAATAGCTTGGACCTATTATGAGTTGAAGAATTATGACACATCAATCATAACTCATACAATCCCACTGAAACTATATGTCAAACAATTCAGGCAAAAATAGAGGCCAGTGAATGCATTACTGGAACCCCTCATATTTGAGGAGGTTAAGAAGTTGTTAGCCGCTAGGATCATTTTTCCAGTTAGGCATTCCACTTGGGTTGCAAATCTAGTCCTTGTATGAAAGAAAAATGGAGATATACACTTGTGCATGGATTTCAGAAACCTAAATAGGGCATTTGACCTAAATAGGGCATTTGAGAAGGACAACCATCCTTTGCCTTCTTTGGATGAGGTCCTCCAAATGGTGAATGGAGCATAAATGATGTCCTTATTGGATAGTTTTTCGAGCTACAATCGAGTAATGGTTGACAAAATAGACAGACTGAAAATTGCCCTTACCACTAAATGGGGAATTTTCGCATATCATGCCTTTTGGCTTAATCAATGCTGGATCTACCTTCCAGCAAGCCATGGACATTGCCTTCAGAGGACTGGTAGGTCAGTGTATTGTGATTTACATGGATGATCTAACAATGTTTTCAAAACAGAGAGGGACCACATTGAAGATCTTAGAAAAGTGTAAAGAAATGTGATCAATATGGGATATCCCCGAATCCAAAGAAGTGTGTCTTTGGAGAGACCACAGGTAAGTTGTTGGGTCATGTCATATCAGAAAATGGAATAAAAATAGACCCTAATAGGGTGAATTCTATCATGAATCTTCATCTCCCAGTAAGCAAGAAGGAATTAAAGTCCTATTTTAGTAAGATTAATTTTGTCAGAAAGTTCATCAATAGATTTGTTGAAATAGTAAGGCCCTTAAATGCTATGCTGAAGAACGATGCAAAAATTGAGTGGACCCCAGAGGCAAAAGTAGCCTTTGAGGATATTAAGAAAGCAATTGTAGATGCTCCAATGTTGATTAGTATTTATTACACCAAAGACTTTTACATATACTCCTTTGCATCTGATACGTGTGCAACTATCCTAACTCAAAGGAGTGAGATAAAAGAAGAAAAGCCAATAGCCTTTATGAGCACTCCATTTAGAGATGTTGAAATAAGATACATGGATGTGGAAAGACAAGCCCTTGTCTTAGTTAGGGCAGTCAAGAAGTTTAGACATTATATCCTGAGGAGTAAAGTTATTGCAGTAGTGCCTGATTCAGCAGTGAAAATGTTGTTAATGCAAAGTGAGCCGAGTGAAAAGAGAGCTAAATGGATCACTGTGTTGCAGGAGTATGACATGAACATCACACCCATGAAGTTAGTCATAGGACACACATTGAACCAGATGATGGTAGAAATTGGTCCTACCTTGATCAGTTAATAGTATACAGTGGATTCTGATTTGCATGATGACTGGTATTTAACATAAGACATGTTCTAGTCACAAGAAGATGTCCACCTAATATGCAAGTATGTATCAAAGAAGAGCTCTGAGGATTAAAGCACATAAGTATATGATTAAAGGAGGAATCCTATTTAAGAAAAATTATGAGGGGATTTACCTCATATGTTTAAACAAGAAAGAAGTTGTTAAGGTTCTTCTTGAGCTACATGACAAGTTTGGTACTGCCCATGGATCCCATATAGCTACCACACATGCCATCTTTAGGGCTAAGTATTATTGGCTCACCATTTTCAAAGATACAGTTGAACACATCAAGTTCTATCACACATGCCAAACAACTTCTAACAAAGAGAAATATGCAGCTTAACCTTTGCAACTAGTGATGGAGATGCACCCCTTTGCACAATGGGGCATGGACTTCATTAGACCTATTAATCTCCCATCCTCTGCTAGACATAGGATGTGCTAACAATTACTGATTACTGTACTAGATGGACAGAGGCCATCAACAACAAAACGTGCACATCTAACAATGTGATCAGATTCTTGGAAAACAAGATTATCACGAGGTTTGGAATTCCCTATGCCTTAGTTTGTGATAATGGCCCTGCATTTGTATCTTTGAAATTTTCTAGTTGGGCATTTGATCATGGCATAGTTTTGAAGTTTTCATCAAATTGTTATCCCCAGGGTAATGGTTTAGCAGTGTTAACTAACAAAAATTTGTTGAATATCATTAAGAATTTAATTGAAAAGAACCCTAGAGAATGGAATACCCTGCTCAAATATGCTTTATGGTTAGATAGAACATGAGTTAAGGCAACCATAGGTAATTCCCCTTATCAATTGGTGTATGGGGTGGATCTTATCCTGCCTGTCAATCTGAAAATCCCAACCCTACAATTTGCCCAGGAATATCTAGGCATGGACAATAAAATGGAAGTTAGACTGTTGCAATTGCTACGTCTAGAAGAGAAAAGAGATAGGGCAATAGATCATTTTGCCAAACATTAGGCCATTGTCAAATGTTGGTTTGACAAGAGGGTCAAGGTCAAAGCATTCAGGATCTTAGATTTGGTCCTATCTTGGGATAAAGCCCATGAAAAGAAAGGTGACTATGGTAAGTTTGATAAACTATGGATTGGCCCCTTTCAAATTGTTCAAATACTAGGTGACTACCTATAGGCTTAAGACCCTAACTGGTGAGGATGTCCCATTACCTATCAATGGACAATTCCTCAAGCATTATTTCCAACCCTAAATAGGGAAAGGTCAGAACCATGTACTATATGTAAATATTTGTTTGTGTTACTTTTTTCTTTGTTTGTTTGTTTTGTTTTGTTTGCTTGTTGAGTTCTTGTTTTGGTTAGGCAGTATGGATCAACTTTTCACTCTAGATAACTATAAAATTGTTAGAATTCAAGAAAGAATTACAAATTCTCACATAGGTTGTAACTCATGTCAGCTTGAGCGCTTTGGTCCTATCTATGAAATCATATTCATCAATATTTACCTTTATTGTTCAAAGAAGTCATCACATGAATACATCTAACAACCTTGGATTAGTTGAAAGTACTAGTGTCTGTGTTAAGTGAAAAATCTAAAGGTTTGCCCCTGCTACCATTGCAATTCTTAGCCTAAACAAACAAGTGCCTACACCTTGCAAATGAGCTTACAAGATCATATCATATGAGTATTGAAAACAAAACAAAAAATATATTGAAAATCCAAAGGAAAGAATTTCTTTAGGTCATCCAAGTAACTCTACCGAGGCTATGGACGCCTGAATGGTAGTGGGGCTCTACTTGGGAGAATTACAAAGGTAACCTTGTTGGGCTATGGATGCCTGACTGGTAGCAAGTCTCTATCTAAGGTTGGCTTAGAGGGTTAAATCCAATCATGTAGATTAACACTAATTACTATCATTTTCAACCTTTCTTCAAGATGAAGGAAATGAATCAAATTCACACACCTAAATTCCTTCTCATCATATGTTTTGTTAATGAATATGATCTCATTTAGAAAGGTCAGGATGCTTATGTCTCATAAGAATTGGAACTTTATGTCTTAATTTGTCCTCCTTTCTTGAATTGGTTGGAATTTGGTTGTTTTCTTTGGTGGCAAGTTGTTGTGTGGTTACACTATACGCCCCATTTTGCCCCAACAATACAGGGACCCAACTTTTTCTTGCTTTGCTTGGCTTATTTTGCTTTCCTTTGTTTTGGGCAGTATGGTAAAAATAATATCAAATGTATGTCTAGGTCATGCCTTCGGCATATTTAGATATTGAAATATGGACCAAATTTTCAAAGTACAAATTTCCTCTCATGAAGCCTACCAAATGAAAGAGAATGAAATTCTAAGCAGGTTTGCCTTTTGCAGCATGTAGAAATTCCCTAAAAATAGGAAGTTACACGGGTGGTCAAAGTGTTGGTCAATGGTCATGTGGATATTCACATATGTGCTCACATTCGTCAATATCTAGATATTTCCTAATGTCCTAACCCAAGAAATTGCTAAGTAAAAATTTAATGTCCCAACATTCACAAATGTGCACACGTCAAATTTAGCTCATTGCGCAACAAAACCATCATGCACATAATCACATAGCATGGATATTCACAGGTATGGATTTGCAATCTCAATATTTGGACATTTTCTTGTTGAAATACACCAGACAACTGAGAGGGGGGGTGAATTAGTTGTCACAAAAACTTAGCTTCATATGAACATCAAACCATCAACACCTTAATTGCTTATAATCAAATTTAACCATGAGAGCATGAAACCATAAACTTAATCACAAACACACATTCAACATAGTAGACACCATATTTTTATGTGGAAAACCCTAAGAGGGAAAAACCACGGTGGGTGTTAGCCCATAGAAATATATAAGTTATAACAATACTAAAAAATAGAGGCTCACTACCTACAGGGCTCACTACCCAAATTGCTCACTGCAAAGAATGACTCACTGCCAAAGGGTAGCTCACTACCAAGGGGTGGCTCACTGCCAAAGTGGTGAACTAATTAAGTAGCATCTACTCCATGCCTAGATTCAGTTCCATTCAAGCACAATATAACTTCTCTACTTTGCTCTTTCACACCTTCGCACTTATCTCTTCATCTTTTCGCACACACACTTTTTCGCAACTCTATTACATGCTTTTATACAATTCATAAACCTTGGAATGTACATCAAGTTCGGCATTACATTCATCAACCATTTGAACATTCTCCAAGGTCGGCATTACAAAACATACATAGAAATAGGTCTAGACCTATTACAAAATTTAGCTAAGGAAATATGTAGAGAAGTATGATGAACATGCCATGCCTTAGCTGGGACTCAAATGCAATCATCCACACCACAACACACTTCTACAATCTTCAATGCATTTCTGCAAATAGTGAAAACAACCAAGTTGGCCAACACTAGGTTTTCTAAGAACATTCTTCTTTTACGATCCACACTACTCTTTGCTGACCAATCCAAATGTAAGAACACAATCGGGAGACATCCACAAGCACATTGTAATCACCAGGAACAACCACATGATCTCTAACCACTTTGTTAAGAAGATCCTTCAAATCAGAACACAAGAACAACATTGTCAGCTACTATCATAAAGAAAGGATAGCTTGTAAACCGCTAGATCATGAACCATTAGAGTTGAAGGCACTTAACATCATCTCAGACTTATCTCTAGAACCATAGATCAAAATACTTCAATGCGGAGGAATGAGAAGCATAACACTTTCTCCCTGTCTTTGCCAATAATACAAAAAAAGTAGTTTTCGCTCTGGTGAACATAACTCACTCAATTCTTCATACTGGAGGGCCAAACTCAGAACATACAATCTTCAAATGGACTTCTAAATAACTTCCAATCCACAGACAAAGATATTCATTCTACAGAAAATGGGTAGCATTCTTTTGGACTGTTCTTCTGTATGCAATACATTATTTCCACTGCAACTCACTGTTTCTACCAGAGAAGCTAATTTTCTCAATATCCTCAACATCAAGATTTCTTACATAAGTAAATACAAAGCATCTTACTCATTACAGGCAAACAACAAGATAGGAGCACATTTGACACTAATGACAACACAGATATGTTGATATCAATGACAACACCGAATAGGCACATGCTTGCAACAATCTCCTCCTTTGTCATTGATGGCAACATAAAATGTGAAAAACTATAAAGACCATCAAGACATAATTCTCCCCCTTTCTCTTTATAGATTTGCATTCTTTTCTTTTCTGAGTTGTTGACATGATATCTCTCCCCCTTTGACATCAATGGCAAAGGGCACATACTTGCACTCTGTTGCTCAGATCAAATTTGAACTTCTGCAACCAACTCTTTTGTCATCATTCAGCTACTCCCCCTAAGAAGTAGCTCTCAGAACATCAATCTAGATCAAAGAATAAATCTTTGGGCGCCACTGGACTGATGCATTCCTTTGCATTTTAGTTCAAAGCTGGAGGGGTAATGACCCCTAATATTTCCCTGAGATAGTCAAAAGTATCCTTAGGCAAAGGCTTAGTAAAGATATCTACAATCTGATCCTTTGTGGGCACATATTCTAACTTAACTTCATTCTCTATCACCTTTTCCCTCAAAAAGTGATACCTTATAGATATATGCTTTGTTCTTGAGTGCATCACTGGATTCTTGGAAATATTTATGGCACTTGTATTGTTACACAAGATTGTAATTGGATCTTCATAAACAACTCTTATATCCTTCAAAGTCTGCTTCATCCATAACACTTGAGTACAACAACATGTTGCAATATGCTCTATTTCTACAGTTGATAATGAGATTGAATCTTGTTTCTTGCTAAGCCATGAAACCAATCTATTTCCCAAGAAGAAAGCATCTCCACTTGTACTTTTTCTATCATTAACATCTCCTGCCCAATCAACATCTGTATAAGCACTAAGAGTAAAATCATTATCCTTTGGATACCATAAGCCATGATCTGGAGTGCCTTTTAAATACCTTAGGATTCTCTTTACTGCCATCACATGTGATTCTCTTGGATTAGCTTGAAATCTTGCAACAAGACAAACTGCATGCATAATATCAAGTTTGGTTTGAGTTAGATAAAGTAATCCTCCAATCATGGATCTGTACTTTTTCTGATCAATTTTGAGTGATTCATCAGTCTTGCTCAATTTGCAGCTAGTCACCATGGGAGTACATACCAGTTTAGAGTCTTCCATCCCAAACTTCTTTAACAACTCTTTTACATACTTATACTTAGATATGAAGATTCCTTTATTTGATTGATTGATTTGTAGACCCAGAAAGAAATTCATCTCACCAAACATAGACATTTTAAACTCTTTCTCCATTTCACCAGCAAATTTCATACACATACCTTCATTTCCACCAAAGATGATATCATCAACAAAGACTTCAACAATCAAAATTTGATCACCATTAATCTTGAAATAAAGATTACTGTCAGTAGTGCCTTTAATGAATCCTAACTTTAATAAGTACTTAGCCAACCTTGCATACCATGCCCTAGGAGCTTGCTTGAGTCCAAATAATGCTTTCTTCAACTTGCATACCATATTACCCTGATTTGATAGTTGGAATCCTTTTGATTGATCAATGTAGACTTCCTCTTCTAACTCCCCATTCAGGAATGCAGACTTCACATCCATTTGATACACTTTGAAATCTTTGTGAGATGCAAACACCAGAAACATTCTGATTGCTTCAATCTGAGCTACTAGAGCAAAAGTCTCTTCAAAATCTATCCCTTCAATTTGAGAATATCCTTTACATACAAGCCTTGCTTTATTCCTTACAACTTCTCCATTTTCATTCATCTTATTCCTAAAGACCCATTTGGTTCCAATGATATTTTTGTCAGTAGGTCTAGGAACTAATTCCCAAGTTTCATTCTTCTCTATCTACATTAGTTCTTCTTCCATTGCTTTAACCCAGTTTTCATCATTGCAGGCTTCATTCACAGTTTTTGGTTCAACTGTAGAGAGAAGACAGTAATTCACTTGTTCTTCTATAGGTATTTTCCTTGTCAGCACTCCTTTCTCTTTGTCTCCAATAATTTGATCTTCAGAGTGATTGACTCTTACATACCTAGGAGTTTTAGCAATTTCTGGAGCCTTTTCTTCTTCACTTTGATTGTCATCTTGTTCAACTTTTTCTTCATGAGTTATATTGGCAGGTTCATCTGACTCATAGCCACTCTGAACTGATGTTTTTCCTTTGCCTTCATCCACTTTCACATTTGCACTCTCCACAATCTTCTTCATCCTTTTGTTGTAGCACCGGTAGCCTTACTCTTGGTAGAGTATCCAAGGAAGATTCCTTCATCACATCTTGCATCAAATTTCCCTAGGTCTTCATCTCTTCTAATATAGCATTTTCTTCCAAAGACTTTGAAGTATCTTACTATTGGAATACTTCCATACCATAAGTCATAGGGGGTTTTAGTGTCATTACCTTTCACTTGAACTCTATTTTAAATGTAGACAACAATATGTATAGCTTCTTTCCAAAAGATTTCTGGTAGGCCTCCTTCCTTCATCATTGTTCTGACAGTTTCTTGATTTGTCATGTTCTTCCTTTCCACAATTCCATTTTTCTGAGGAGTTCTAGGTGAAGACAACTGTCTTTTTATTCCTTGCTCTTCACAGAAAATATTGAATTCATTTGATGTGAACTCACCTCCTCTATCAGACCTGAAGCATTTGATTTTCAGTTCTATTTCATTTTCAACCATTGCTTTGAAGGATTTGAACTTCTCTAGGGCTTTTGATTTGTCTCTTAGAAAAGTAACCCAAGTCATTCTAGAATGATCATCAATAAGCAACATGAAGTACCTGTCACCTTGTAGACTTCTTATCCTTGTAGGACCACATAAATATGTATGAACTAGATCCAGCAAACTGGCAAGAATTGCTCTTTACTCTTGAAACTTGTTCTTGTCTGCTTCCCCAACTAACATTCCAAGAGCTACAAATAGTATTGGAGGGTTTCACAGGTTTTGGTAGATCTCTTACAGTCTGTCCTAAACTTCTCTTTACTAGATTATCAAAATTTATATGACACAACCTTCTATGCCACAACCAACTTTCATCTACTTGGGCTAATAAATAGTAATCATTAGTTCCTCTTAATTGATAGATGTTACCTCTGGTCTTCTTACCAGTAGCAATCACAGTTCTAGAGATTTGCATTATCTTGCATCCATTGTATTTGAATCTTAGATCATAACCTTTGTCACACATCTGACCAACACTCAAAAGATTATGCTTTAAACCCTTCACATAGAGAACATTGTCAATGTTATGCTTTCCATCAAATGAAATAGATCCTTTTCCACAAATCTTACCAACTGCATTGTCTCCAAACCTAACCAGTCCTCCATCATATTTTTCCAAACTTACAAACTTAATTTTGTCACCAGTCATGTGATGTGAGCATCCACTATCAATAATCTATTCATCCTTATCTTTCTCAACCTGAACAGCCAAAGCACTTTCTTCCACTGGTTTTTCTTCCTTCACATAGCTAGCAGGATTAGTAGACACAGGTTCTTCTTTAATAGCAATAAACAGGCATTCATTTGTACTAGTACTAGCATCATCAGATTCATCATCAGTCACACCTTCATCATCAAAATCTCTAACATAGTAGCATTTATTTGGAGCTCTAGGCTTGTTCTCAAATATTTTTCTATTCCTTTCAATTCTTTGAGGACATCTGGAAGCATAATGACCTACTTTACCACATGAGAAACATTTGAAGGGTAATTTTCCTTTGAACTTACAGAACCTCTTTGTAGTCTGTCAACAAAGTTGGCTTCAATTTCATCAAGTTCTACCTTGTACTTTTCTTCTTTGGAGATCCTTTTTGAAGTACTGGCTTTGAAAGCAGTTTCTACTTTTGGTAGAGAATCACCAAACTCTCTCATTTCAAAAGCAGTAATCTTACCAAGCAACTAGTCCTTATTAATCTTTTTCACAGTCATTATTTCTTCAATTGCAACTACCTTGTGTGCATAGGATTTAGGTAATGACCTAAGAATTTTCATCACAAATTTAGTTTCATCAACAGTTCCTCCCATACCTTTAATTCCAGTAACAAGTTCATTAACCTTTTGTATGAAGGATGTTATGTTTTCATCTTCTCCCATTTTAAAACCTTCATATTTGGCTTTTATTCCCTGCAATTTGGCACTCTTTACAAAATCATCTCCTTCATACAGATTACTCAGCTTATCCCAGACTTCTTTAGCATACTCATAATCCATGACCTTTATTAAATCAGAGTCAATCAATGCACTCAACAAAGCATCTCTAGCTTTTATATTTACCTCATATTCTTTGACTTCATCTTCAGTTGTCAGACCATTCTCTGGCATGGTATATTTAGTCTGTGTCGCTTGCCATACTTTATAACCAATGCAAAGAAGATGGATTTTCATGCGAATCTTCCAAGTTGCATAATTCATCCCATCAAACTGTAGAGCCTCCTTCTTGTAAGAAATCCTAGATCTACCTCAAGTTGTTAAGCTTACCACCAAGGAACCTTGCTCTGATACCAATTGTTGAAATACACTAGACAACTGGGAGGGGGGGTGAATCAGTTGTCACAAAAACTTAGCTTCATATGAACATCAAACCATCAACAACTTAATTGCTTATAATCAGATTTAACCATGAGAGCATGAAACCATAAACTTAATCACAAACACACATTCAACACAGTAGAAACCAGATTTTTATGTGGAAAACCCTAAGAGGGAAAAACCACAGTGGATGTTAGCCCACAGAAATATATAAGTTATAACAATATCAAAAAACAGAGGCTCACTACCTACAAGACTCACTGCAAAGAATGGCTCACTGCATTACATTCATCAACCATTGGAACATTCTCCAAGGTCGGCATTACAAAACATACACAGAAATAGGTCTAGACCTATTACAAAATTTAGCTAAGGAAATATGTAGAGAAGTATGATGAACACGACACGCCATAGATGAGACTCAAACGCAATCCTCCATGCCACAACATGCTTCTACAATCTTAAATGCATCTCTGCAAATAATGAAAACAACCAAGTCGGCCAACACTAGGTTTTCTAAGAACATTCTTCTTTTACGATCCACACTTCACTTTGCGGACCAATCCAAAGGTAGGAACACGATCAGGAGACATCTATAAGCACATTGTAATCACCAAGAACAACTGCACAATCTCTAACCACTTTGTCAAGAAGATTCTTCAAACTGAAGCACAAGAACAACACTGTCAACTACTGTCATAAAGAAAGGATAGCTTGCAGACCACCATATCACGAACCATTGGAGTTGAAGGCACTTAAAATTATCTCAAACTTATCTCTAGAACCACATATCAAAATACTTCAATGCAGAGGAATGCGGAGCATAACACTTTCTCCCTGTCTTTGCCAATCATACAGAAAAAGTAGTTTTCACTCTGGTGAACATAACTGATTCAATTCTTCATATTAGAGGCCCAAACTCAAAACATAGCATCTTCAGATGGACTTCTAAATAACTTCCAATCCGTAAACAAAGATATTCATTCTACAGAAAATGCAGAGCATTCTTCTGGACTGTTCTTTTGTATGCAATACATTGTTTCCACTGCAACTAACTGTTTCTACCAGAGAAGCTAATTTTCTCAATATCCTCAACATCAAGATTTCTTACATAAGTAAATACAAAGCATCTTACTTATTACAGGCAAACAACAAGATAGGAGCACAATTGACACTAATGACAACACAAATATGTTGACATCAATGACAACACCGATTAGGCACATACTTGCAACATTTTTAATGTCCAGACATTTCTTAATATCCATACTTTTTTTAATATACTAAACTTATTTAATAGCTGGACATTCATTAATGTCTAGAATTTTCTAAATATCCTAATGATGTGTCCCATTTTACTTTTCAAGTGGACACCAGACTATGGACATTTTGCTTAGACATTTAATATCCAGACCTCCCTCAACATTCGGATGACGTCATATGATTTCATCTTAAAAGGAATATTATAAAATGATGGCATCATCTAGAAATTGAGGGTACATGATATTTCACAAATCTTAATATCCAAATATTCACTAATGTCCAAACCTTCCTAGACATCCCGATGACGTCACTTATCGTCATACTTAAAGAGTCACTCTAAAAGGCTGATGCCATCAGGGCATTTGGACTTAGGGATATTTCGTGAACTCTAATATCTAGATATTTCTTAATATCCATATCCCTATCTCCTATGAACAAAATTTATAGCTTCCCATGGACCAATCACATGGTGCCATGTGGCATAGGTATCACTTTTCAAACATGGACGTTTGTAATGTCCTGACATTTGAAGATCAAAGGCAAATGCCTTTGGATCTTAATATCCCAATATCCACCCTTGGTCAGTGTTGATCAAAAGACTCGATGACATCATATGGACATGCATATGGATATTTTGAAAAGTAAGCACATTGCTTTATTATCCAGACACATGTCCATATCCAAACCTTGCAATAAATGTCATGAAAGGGAGTTGTTGGGCTTTCAAAATTTAAATTAGAAGCTGCCACTTGTAGCAATCTCCTAAGGCACTTGAGTAGATATCCCTAACTTAATGCAAATTAACATTTATGATGCCCTAATTCATGATTTTGATGCATAAAAGGTAAAATTAAATCATTTTAACCTCACAAAAGCATTCAGAGATTAAAATTTTGGAGCTTGGGTGATTTTACAGAGACTTTATGGTGACCATAACCTTGAACGAAATGGTGCAAATTGCAAACAGAGAATAGTAAAAGGTGATTGCATAGTGAAAGAACACATCCAAACATATTTTAATCAGGTTTTAAGTGCAGAAAATAGGTATGTAATGGTAAACCCCTAGATCTTGTCATTATTACATTGCGGTAAGAGGTAAATATGCACTTAGGGTAGAATCTTGTTTGCACATGCACATGTTATGCTCTTTAAACTGTAAAATGTCAAGATATTGAGAAAATTGGTTGTTTAACTCGATATGTACAATGTACTTTGAGATATGCATGTCCGCTAACTACAGGACAAGATGCAAGACAGGAAGAACCGTAGTGAGGCAGAGTTCAGGACCCCCATGCTCCCAAAACTTGGAGCCTCTAGTTTTAGAATTGGAAAGATTGGAGATGCCTACTCAGGCAACACAAACATAGATGAATGGACCACTAAATAAGTTAGAGGGGATGGACACCCTATGTTGCAGAAGATATAGAACTCTGGGATGTGGAATGTTGTCTGCTTTCCTTATGCGGCTGAGGCCATGGAGTTGATAGTTGCATGCACATAGAGTTATAACCAAGAGAATAGAAAGGTGGAGAAGGATGGTAGATTATATGCAAACTTTTTCATCCAGGGTATTATGGAGGCATTCCAATTGCCTACAGGTCCCAATCTATTCAAGATAAATCTTGAGGACTTTGAAAATCAATATAAAAATAAGATCACAAAATGCCAAAAGATAATGTTCACATGTTGGAGGGCAGCAGACAACAAGGTCAAGGAAGTGGCCAAGATGCCCCAGAATCTATACAAATTAGATTTCACCCCAGAAATACAATATATGATGGTTATGCTTAGCTGAATGATAGGAAAACCTGATGCTGGTAATTTTGAGCCATGGATGTATGGGATGATCAAGTTAGTAGAGACCTCTGACACACAGATACAATGGGCATCACTCATCAGTGATAGCATTGATTGGGGTATGAAGCAATTTGGAGGCAAGGCATGCCTATTCTACATGTCATCATATGTTGTCTATGCATGTGCAACTCAATCTACATTTTCTGGTTTACAAACATTAGGCAAAGTGGGAAGGAATCTAGGAGATATGACCATATAGGATCATTATCCCCAGCTAGAAAGAAAGGCTTCCATTCAAAACTACAAGGGGGTAAATGATTGTTTTGTTATGCATCTGGTCAAATTGATGGATAATGACAAAGCTAAGAGATTGAGCACTGAGGCTCAGGAAGTAATTGCAAGAAATGGAACTTGGTTTACCCAGTTCCAAACCTTCACCTACATCAGGATGGAAGGATTTAATGGGCAACCTCTCATGTTGCCAAGAAAAAATAATTATGTTGGAGTTAACTAGACAAATTATACCTTCATATGAAGCATATGTGAAGAGAAATAAGAAAGGTAATGTTATGTTCCCCCTAATCAATGGATGGTATGTATGCCCATCAATTGATGCAACTAAACATTCAGAGGCAGAATTGTATATGCTTCATTTGCAGTTATTTTCCTTGACAAGATATTATGATCCATATCATAAGATGGAAAGATTTGTGAGCAAGAAGTTAGTGCATCAAGTGCACTTAGAAGACTACTAGGTAGATTATCCAGATGATGTGGAGGTTAGGAGGAGTTATTAGAGGTTAACTTTGAATCAGATCTAGACTTTGGACTACTTTGATGTTCCCCCTCAATTACATTCTGATGATGGAATTTTAATAGCCAAGGAATATGAGGAGAAGCGAATTTATAAAGAAACCATCTCACCTCCTGATTGGAGCTAGCTGGAGGTCAACTCCATTGACCTCATTATAGCTAGGGTCATGGAGCTAACAAGGAAGTCGGTAGATCAGAAGTTGGCTTCCCTGAAAGCCAAAGGAGTGGCACTAACTATAGACAAGAGGAGAAAAAGACAAGAACTGCCAAATGTTGACTTTGATGATTTCTTGATTCATAATAGGCAGATCATGGAGGCCAAGCAGGCCAAACCAGATTCCTCAAAGGGAGTTGGAGAATTTACTGCTAGTGGCATCATAATAGCCACAAGATCCTCACCTCAAAAGGAAATTTTTTTCCCAGTAATCACCATAACCACAAGATAGGTAGAAGAGTCTAAGGACACTTATGAAGATATAGATGAGGAGGATGAAGGCGAGCCTTTGATAAGAAAAGGTGAGGATATACTCAAAGGAGCAAATATCCCCAAACAAAAGAGAGGACAAGCATATGTTATGAGAGGATCCACAAGTAGGCAATCAAATGTCCTACTCCAAGAGAATAAGGAGTACACCAAAATGGAACAAATGTTTGCTAAGCAGCAACATACAATAGATAGACCTGAAGCAACTATGGTCCCAAAGGATGTGGAGACAATACCAAAAGGATTTCAACATGATGTCCCCATCCCTACCATAGTTAATTTTAAGTCTGAGTTAGCCCAGGAAGCAAGAGAGGAAGAAAGAAACAAGGTGAATGATCCATCCTTGTCACTGGATAAAACCATTGACCTAACAGATGATGATGTGACAAGGGAGGTGACATCCAATCCCCTTGAGAACTTGCTAAAGAATACAGCCCTAACACCTCAAGGTACCCCACAAGCACTCAAGAGTACCATAGATGAAGATGAATCTAAAGATCTTGACACGGTGGTGCAAACTATTGGTCTGGATGTGTTAGTGGGTACTATCACTAGCCCAACAATTATTGATCTATCATATGATTGGGGTGATGATGGAGATAAGGCCATGGATGATGTGCATAATGAAGATAATGTAGCTACATACATGGATATCCGTATAGGGTTGCCCGAGTAAGGTGTCCAGGAAATTGAAGGACATACTAAGGAAGATGATAAAGAAAAACCAGTGGTAACATCTGGACAAGTAGGTCCAATAGTAACATCTAGATCAGAGGATCCAAAAGATAAAGAAGTGCCAACATCTGGACATGAAGGTCCAAAAGACAAGGGTGATGAAGAAGAGATAGAAAGAGTAGAAATAGGTGTTGATCAAAGTATTCAAGATCCTGGCCACCAAAGGCTTGATACAGGTAATCCTCAGCCCCAAGATAATCAACATAAATAGGAACATAATATAGGAACACATCAAGATGTCCATGATGAAACAAATAAACAAGATGAGAATGTTCAGACCAATGTGACTAAGATTAAAGAGCTGACCAAGGAGATATACCAAGATCAAGATATGACATCTAGAGATGTTGCACAGGATCAAAATAAACAACAAGTGCATGAGGAGGTTCCCGTTGATGGAGATCAACAATAAAGTGTAAATGAAGATGTTCCAAAAGAAAAGGATGTAGAACTACATGATGCTCACATTGAACAGATAAGCTAGCAAGGGCAAATATCCATTGCATCACATTGGCTAGCACATGAGGTAAGTTAGCCTCCGACTCATGATACTTCAAATTTTGATATTTCATAATTATTTTTGCTTGAGGTTACGAAGCCCAAGTGCAAAGCGAGGGCAACCTCTTGATCAATAAGGAGAGATCTAGCCACAGGGAAGGGGACAGCTCAATTAGCTATGCCTACAATCGATAAGAATAAAGGAGAAATAAGTGCCAGTGAATTTCAGGTGACTACTATAGACCTAGGGCACACAACTTTAGATCAAGACATACAAGAATTGAGAGAGAGTACAGATGCAGTAGCTGCTAGGATTACAAAGGCCAAGACGAAGAAAAAGGGAAAATTGCCCAACTTCAGGCCTTCATAAAAGGGTTGGTGGCACCTACTAATGTCCCTATCACAACCACTACACCTCTAGCACTAGTATCTCAATAGGAGATAACAGGATTGGATGCATTGAAGCATCAAACAAACATGATGGACAATTGGTTCACCAAATTCCTGAAAGAGGGAGAAGAAGTAATAAAGACCTCATTATCCAATTGGGACATGCTGAGCAACATGAAGAGCAAGGCAAATAAATTGAAGGAGGTTAGACAAAGATTAATTAGAAGCAATCAGGATCTAACTGCATTGAAAGACATGAGGAAAGCAGATACTAACACCCTCATGATGAAGAAGATTTTGACACCTCAAACACTACCACAAATGGATATCTAGTTTGAAGACCTGATATTTGAGGTCAGCATTTTGAAAAGATGCAACATAAAAGTAGTTGATATAAGTATAAAGGCATATTAACTCCTAGTGGAGGAATTGGCTATTTTGGAAGTGTTGGAAGGAGAAGTTGAAGGTAAGATTGAAAATCAGGATAATGAATTTGCAATTAAGGCATTTAGGGACAACTTCACCATGGCAATAGAAGATTCAATCCAACATTTTTTTGAAGACACTATTAATGAGGTTATGCTTATGAAATCCAAGATAGATGCATATAATGAAGAGTTGTACAGTAGGACAAATAGGTGGATATCCTTGAGGGAACAATTGAAGGCCTGGGAGAATGCAACTGAGAAGGCTAAGCTACAAAATAGAGCAGAGATAGAGAAAGCCCTCAGAGCATATGAGCTCATCCAAGGTATTGGATGTAGGATAACCGAAGGAGAGTCAACAGAAGAAGAATTTGAGGGAGATGATGAATAAAGAGGTCATGAAGACCAAGTCAAAGATTCCAAGAATGTTCTAGATTTGCCAACTGTCCTCAACTAAAGATTGCCAACTGGCAATCACCTGCCACATTTTCCTGACTGTCAGATCATCTTGAGTTGATCCTAACCATTGGATCATGTAACTGCATCCTATCCTTGTTCTATAAAAGGAGATGGATTGTCATTTGTAAATTATTAGGAGCTTAATTGAGATAGAATTGTTGAGCTAGCTAGCACTAAGTGTACATTTTTGTGACTTTGTGTTCCCCATGGTTCTTTCTCAAGACCATTTGTAAATGTGCATACTTTTGAATACTGAATGAAATGGAGATCTAGATTACAATTTCATTGTAAATCTTGAGTAATCTTTGTGGATGATATCTGGATATGTCACTGTGAAGTGTTGAGCTCCTTCAAGGCGCAGTTCAACTGGTGCATGTTGTTGTCATCTAATTCCCTTGAAGATTAGCATCTGTTGTAGTTATTGAATATCTTGTCGAAGCATGGTTTGATTCCATCTCCTTTTCATGAAAGTGTTGAATTGTGCATGTGGATCAGTGGTTTGTTTTCTTTTGAATTTCATAAATCATCATCATAAACTGCAAATAATGATAAATGATAAGCAGATACAGAACAAATATGCAAACTTAGAGTAGATAAGTGCATATCTTAGTATATTTGAACTGAATATCACAATCTTAGTAAATATCATGCAAATATTGGATAATAATAGTGAAGTACGTGTTTATTTGCATAATCTTTGTGTAAATTTGAAGTAAGGAGTGTATTATTTCAAATTAAGAGAATTACAAAAGAACTAATCAAAGTTACAAAGATCATCATAAATAATCTTAGCTGGAGTAGAGTTTGGAAGAATTGATCAAACTTATGATAAATATACATGAATGCATGGATATCCTAGGTAAGGATTATCATATTTGATGCCATTTGTTGAGATACATGCAGAGCAGGTAACAGGATAAACATTTGGACAAGATTTCTGCAAATTTAGACATAAGGCCCAAAAATGATTAACATCATCATCACATCAAACCATTGAGTGACTGTAAGAAGGTCATATCTTGACTATCAGAGACTTGGGATCATAAATTCATCCTGAATTTATCGTATCTTTCAAGATGATAAAGGTTTGTTATGTAAACTTTTATTTGTGTTAATATGACTAACAATTGTATCAACATAGCCTTTATGGGTAAAGTTATTGTACCCAATGATTCTTTACCAATGTTATCAAAGCCATGAATGTTAAGTTTATCCAGTGTGATTAAAGATGTGTCAACCTTAATTCTATGTAACAAATCAATGCTACAAACATTAAGAGTCAATCCATTATCAACCATAACTCGCTTTATCAACTTTTTATTTATTGTGATAGGGATTACAAGAGGATCATGTTGATTGTGAACTTCAATTGATGGTAATTCATGTTGTTGAAACATAATGTTCATTTTTGTCACATGCAAGAATCTAACAGAGCTACTACATCATTTGGATTAATAGCAGGTGGTACAATCACCTTTTGTAAAGCTTCTTGGAGCATTCTGTGGTATGTAGGTGATGTTTGTATGAGTTCCCAAAGAGAGATCTTAGAGAGAGTAGCGCGAAGCTGCTCGATCGAGATCATAATTTCAACCAACATTATGAGTAAGATGAGGTGGTTGAGGAAGCATAGGTTGACAAGATGGAAGAGAAACATGCACATGCAGTGCTTGCTTACTTTGCTTGTTATTATGGGTGTTGTATGTGTGAGAAATCATGTGATGTTATGGTACATTTTGAACACCTTGATTTCTTTGAGTAATTTGTCTTGCATAATCTAGTATGTAACTCGGGGGTCGAGGTGGTTTTGGATCACCTTGAATTGTAATCACTGGTCTGAAGCGAGGAGGTGCATTAGGTGCCCCTTGCACAATCATCTTAGGAATATTAATACATTTATCCACTATGTCCTTAGTGGGTGGAAGGAATCTATTAATGATTATTGAATTAACATTTCTTTTACTTTGATTAAGCTCAACATCCATGCCTAAAGGATTTAATGTGAGAGACCTTTCTTCATCCATCAATGCATCGTCTTTTGAAGGGAGAGCATTGGAACAAAGGTAAGGTAAAGTGTTGTTAAGAGGATTGTTAATGATTGTATCTTTAGTGACATCCAAAAGGTTTAAACATGCAACCAAAGGAGAGCTATCCATGGTCTTCGCATCCTTATCTAGAGATATCCAAAGTACTTGAACATTCATCCAAAGGAGGAAGATCAAGGGTCTTCACTTCCTTAGTGATATCCAAGGTGTTTGAACATTCAACTGAAGAAGGAATAGGATGCCTCATGGAATCATCATCATCATCATATACTTTAGATATTAGATCCAAGGCATTATCTTGATTTATGGTATTAATGGAAGAAGAACTTTCATAATCATCTTTATCACGAGTATTCATGGAGATGAATTCAGTTAGATTTTCTAATATTAAAGGATGCTCACCCATGAGGGTTATGAATCTATGAAAAACAAGATCTTTGATATATGCATGAAGAGATACCAAAGAGGAATGACACAAAGAGGCTATAATAAAATGTCTTGGAATAGCAATGTACAATAAGATCTATTCATTTATCAAATACAACCAATATGAGACTTTTGTACACCACAACACTAGTTTGAGGAAACCAGGTTTTTGAATCTTTTTGCAAGCAACAAAAACACACTAGTGTCCTTACAAACAGTGTGGTCAAGTGCTACACAAAAGGTAATATAGACAACTTTAAGATTTCTTGCAAAGAAATGTTAAAGAGATGTTAAATTTCTTATGTTGAAATACACAATGTGTAATTACAAACATGTGAATTGTCAAACTAAAGTATGAAATGATGCAAAATTTTCAAATGAGAAATCAAAAGATGCTTTAAATTAATGTTAGTTCCGAATTGAAAGATGTTTATGATAGCAGCAAAATCTGAAATAAGATTTTGACTAGAAACCCTAGCTTTTGGAATTACTAGGTTATATGAAAAATGCCACTTTTATCCAAAACCCTAGCAAATGAGATCTTCAAATGCAAGATATGATATGATAAAATAATGAATGAATGTATCAGAAAATAAAATGTTCCAATCATATGCAATGCAAACCATGCAAAATTATGCCTTTATGCAAGCCTAGAATGCTTAATTTTTTCAAAATTTTCAAATGTATGCAAGATTTTCCAATGAATGATGACAAATATGATATGAATGAATGCAAGATCTAATTACAATACTCAGTAAGATGCAAATGCTTGCTACTACAAGTTCACAAAAATGTTATGTGGTAAAAAGAGGGAGAATGAAGTGAGGTAAAAGTGCATCAAATCAAACCCTCCTTTCACAATAACATTCAAGGACAAAATCAAGCCAAGTCACTACAAGAAGGAAGAGGACTCAACTCCTAATTTTGTGCTCTTGTTTTCTATGGAAAAAATAGATTAGATCAAGTGATTTTATTAAACCCTAGGTCAATTAGGCCGCAAAGCCTAGTTCTAGAGTAATCAGTTAATAACAGACTAAATATGACTGAAAACCCAGAAAGTAAATACACAGGGAGAATCAGAAAGATGTCAAAACTTGTATCCCAGAAGCTGAAAAGTCTAAGGATGACGAGGCAGGTGCCCTAGTCCATAAAGTTGGAATTTTTGGGAATTCAAAACTGGAGAAATGTTGCAAACAACCTTCTAATGCCAGGTCTGGAACCTGATTTGTCAAGAGGACTACGAGGAGGGCACCCTAGTCTACTACAGAGGAATATTCACAAGATTCTTTCAGATCCTGAAACCCTTTCCCTT
This sequence comes from Cunninghamia lanceolata, assembly GCA_027924645.1. Taxonomy (NCBI): domain Eukaryota; kingdom Viridiplantae; phylum Streptophyta; class Pinopsida; order Cupressales; family Cupressaceae; genus Cunninghamia; species Cunninghamia lanceolata. The sequence continues at coordinate 13,565,637 of BSBN01000194.1, read as the reverse complement.
ACACAACATTCCTATACCTGCACTTCTTTAGTCTTCGCACCTGTAACCTGCACACGAGAAGAAGAGGGGTTTCGGGGTTGTGGTGTTTAGGAGCTTGCCTCAGTCAAGCCCTAGAATGACATTTAATTCTTTCAAGCACCATTGTTAGAGAGAGTAAGTATCCTTGCAGGACAAAGGCTAAAACAGAGTGATAATTGAATGATTCAAACACAAATGATATCACCTTGGAGGTGAAGCCCTCACAAAGATGAAGATCCTTCAAATCATGAGGAGATGGATGATGATTCTAAATCTACAACAACAAACACAATGGCAATACAATTCTACTCTAGAAAACACAATGAATGCCTTGATTGCTCTTTTCTCTAAGATCATAAGTTTGTGTTATCCATCTATGTTCAAAATGAAGTCATAAACCTACTTAAATATGCTTTCCCACTAACATTCATAAATTAAATCAAAAGAGCCGACAAAGGGAAACCTTTTGGAAGGGCCCAAGATGACACACATTGGATTTTGTTCTGACCAATCAGAGTGGACTTGGGCACGGGCACTCAAGTCCCAAGGCTCCTTTTTGGTCTGAGGTAAGGTTTAGAATGGGCCCCTAGTTCCCAATTCACATGGGTTTCGGGGGAATTTGCATCTGATGAATATTTAATTTTCTTAATGTAAACACGGGGACCTAAGAGCTAAACTAGGAGGTAAAAAGGCATGTGTCCACTTTTTACTCCATAACAGGATCAATCTGACGGAATGTGAACCTTCACCTTCTTGATATTTGAGTGTGTCAAGGTGGTGCCTAGGGACACTATTTAGGAGTTTGCTAGCTCAACAAGTGAGTGGGTTCTCCTAGGTCAAACCCCTTTAGCAGGTTGGGTTAAAGGCAATGAGTGATATAAAAGACAACATTCACCAACATTAGATGGCCTACGTGATGATGATGCAAATTATGATTATTTATTACCTTTTAGAAAATTGAAGGTTGCTTTAATGATTTTGCTTGATGGACTCTTATTCATCCCTATGCTTAGATGATGTTTAAATGCACAAGTGAATGTATTTAAATACAATGACAAGCAACATGTCACACAAATGTGTTTCAAGTTGCCCTTTAATGAATAATAGAAGAATTGAGAAGGTTAAGATTTTAATTTGATAATTTAAATTTTAGGTTCACTCTTGTGCACCTCAAGATTGAATTAGGCCAATCTCAAGCCACTAAAAAATGAACCCTAGGGTAAAATGATGATTTTAAGGTAGAAAGTGAATTTATGGAAGTGCAAATGAGGGTGTAATAATGATGAGTAATGGTGAATGTATGGAAAATAGTGCAAACAAGGGAGAAATGAATGTTGATAGGAATCAAGTCATGAGCCAAGCTTAACACAAGAATGTACCACTGTAATGGCCCTAACTCTAGTCATTAACTTAACCACAAAATTTCTTGAATTTTTTTAATAATCAGTATCAAGTATCTTGAATATCAAGTTCCACAAATAATTAAGTACATTTCTAGAATTCATCATTTATTCACATATAATCATCAATAAACTTATACAAAAAGTTGTGTAATAAGAAAATTTTGTTTATATCTTGCATTATGACAAGTGAACATATTTGCATGCAATGTTGCAAGGTGTGCGCCCTTGGTCTCCTTGTGTTGTGCAGCATAGCGCTTTGGTTCGTGACAAGGCTTAACTGTCTCCCTAATTCATTAACTAGCAGTTGTATCGGGCATTAATAGGTCAATCTTTTGGTGCAACGGCATCCGTCTTTGCAACAATTGGTATCAGAGACTGGGTCACGGGTTTGAACCCCTCACTTGCACTAGGGGGGATTGTTGCAAGGTGTGCACCCTTGGTCTCATTGTGCTATGTAGCGCAACACTTGGGTTCATGACAAGGCTTAACCTCCCTTCGTGGATTCATTAACTCTGGCAGTTGTATCAGGCATTAATGGGTCAATCTTTTGGTGCAACGACAACTGTCTTTGCAACATGCAAGATGTATGATAATTATAAAAATCCATGGTTGTTCCATAACATTGTTATAAATATGTATTTTGTTCAACTATGATGAAGAGGCAGTAGAATATCATTGGTCAACCCAAGATGGTATCACAAGATCACAATTACCTAGTCATGTATATATAAAATTTCTTAAGACTTTGATATCTCAGACTGACTACTTTGGGTCAACTCCATAGATCCCTCATAGGAATCTCTCTAACTACTACGGGTCAAGTACACAAGCATCCTTGTAGGATCCCCTCTAACTAGCATGGGTTAGGTCCATAAGCATCCTTGCAGGATCCCTAATGACTATTGTGGGTCAAGTCCACACGGTATGGCTAAAGACTTTGTAAACTTGAAACACTCTCCTAAGTGACCTCTCAAAAAAAAGTTGAGCTACCAGTCATAATTAAATTTACATGTGTTTATTACCACTTAAAATCATTCTTAGATCTGTAGGAGATCAATAGATAAGTAGTGGATATTAAACTTATCCCTTTTTGTTTTATTCATAAGAGATTAATATATCTTAAATCAATCATGATTTGTTAATAAACATGGTACTTTAATTCTACAAGGCCATATATTTAATGTGTGAAACATACCTTATGAAACCTCTATCAATGTTCAATTCTATTCTTAAGATGTTGATAATAATAGTTCATAGCATAATATAATCTATACTAGGTCTTATGTAATCATGATAAGAATTATTAAATATATCATGCAAACCTTCCAATCATATTTCAATATCTATGTCAAACATAATTCATCATCAAATAACAAAACCCCACGTATAATACAACAATAATTTATTATTGAACCACTAAAATACATTACTTAATCATTATTAACATACATAAGCCATTCATTGTGGAACAATTAATGAAATATAATTGTATTAGCATGGTTTTGTAAGCATATGATCCACTAGCAAGTAACTTGGATTCCATCTAATTCAATATATATTTTTTATTAAGATAAGTAGCAAATCAAGCTGTTGATCCATTTACACAAAGGCCCCCAGGGTAGAGCAAAATAGACCACAAACAGGCCAACAACAACACAAAAACAACAAAGAAACAACAGTCCAGTTGTAGAACAAAACAAGGGATCTAAACAACACAAAATCCCAAGGAAACAAATCTAACTCCCTTAGCCCTCGGTTGCGAAGCAACAACAGATTTGGGGAGGCCTTTCTTTTTTTGATGAACCACTGTCCAGGGAAACTGAGTCCAAATCCTCAAAGTGAGGCAAGAGGAGGGGACCCTCAACAGATGTCACAAGCAAAGAGAACTCACAAGCTGAACTAGAAGTCAGTACCATAGAAGATAAAGCAAAAACTGATGAAGCAGCAATCCGACCCAAAGCAAAAGGGGCCAACAAAGGAGTCAAAGGTCTATCAAAAGTAGTCGGAGAAGTTGAAGAGTTATCCTCATCTGCCACCATAGGGGGGCATACAAAGACTCCTAGGCAAGCACATCCTCCTAGGAGGAACTATCCTCCTCAAAGGAAACTTCCACCTGGAAAGCACTAATCGTCAAGTGATCAAGGAGAGCATCCTTCCAACAAGTTGCATCACCCTTGTGGTGAGAGAGAGGATAGTCGAAGGCCAAGTGACCAATAGTGAAACACCATTTGCATCTGAAGGGGAGACCTTCATAATCTAACTATTGCGTCCAAGGCTTGTCCCCAACCATCAAAACTACATCTCCATGAAGGGATATGGAGATTTTAATATACACTAAGATGCGAGTGACCTTAGTATGTCCAATAAAAGAGGTAAAAGAGTCTACCTTCAAGAAGTGACCATATTGGTCTAATATTGTCAATGCCCTCATAGCATGAATCCTCCCAAAACTGGAGAGGCAGATTCAGGAGATGAACCCATATTGGTTTAATATTCAGCGACTTAGAGAGGAGATTGAAGGAAGGAATCCAAGGTTTGATGGAGAGAGAATTCTCACCCCACAACCAAACCCTGTCGTCAAGCACTAAGTCTTGCTTCTCCATAGGAGCAAATGTCACTATGAAGAAACCCCTTGCACAGGGGAAGAGCTCAATCATACCATCCATAAGCGACTTCCAAGAATCCATGGCCCAACTATGAAGATCAAGAAGAGATGGCCAAAAGTCATTGAATCTGCAAATCACTCCACGTTTGAAATAAAATTCCTCATTTTTTGAGACTTCTTGGCCACACATCACTACCGGAGATGATCTGGCATAAGGCAATCGCTGAGAGACCCACGACTGAGTTGGGCAGGATTGAGCTCCCGAGTTTTTCATTGCCTCAGAGAAAGATTTCTAAGGCCATCCTTGAGCACTTGAACCCACAGGATTTCATGCAACAGTGTCATGAACAGGGGCAGAGGAGGGATTTCATGCAGCAGAGGGACTCTTATCACGAATAGGGGCTGAGGAGGGACCAATGCCTAGACCCGAATCAACCCCAGGAAAAAGAGCAAATAAATCTTAGGAGATTTGAACATCTGAGGCAGAAATATGGACATCCCGCTCCATACTGTACCCAAATCCAACCATAGGTGCAACGACGCCATTCAAAATCACACTCAACTCCTACTCAATCATCATTTCACTCTTTTGCAGAAAGCTTTGTTGGCAGATGTCATTTGTTTTTGGATCCTAATTAGATATATGTTAACTTAATTAGGACAAATCTATATATATCAAAAAAACTTCTTATTAGTCAGCGCATGCATGCACACACACACATATGACCTCAAAGTGTGTTTTCTTGGGGAGTGAAAATCAACCATGTGTTATTCATATTATAATGTCATTTCAATATGGTCCAATTATATATGACCTCAGAGTGTGTTTCCTTGGGGAGTGAAAATCAATCATGTGTTATTTATATTATAATGTCATATCAATGCAGTCTAATTATGTGTTGAATAGGACAATTAGTTAAAGACATGATATTTCCATAGTCCATTTCTTTATGATATTTCCTACACAGTTTTAATCCAAAAGCTTTCTAATTTAGGATAGTTAGTGTTATCTATTATTACATGTCCATGACTTAATGTCCCATTTGTCTAGTCCTAACACCTAATTTTCTCTAATAGGGTTATGACAAAACCAATTGGTAAATATGAGTACAAAACACTCAAAGAATAAAGGTTGATTGATCTAAGTGCATAGAATTCCTTCTTCCAATGGCTTGCCTACATACCCGTCTCCACAAAAATAGGACTAATGTAGACCTTCTAGAATCTTTATTGTTTTGATAATTCATATAGGTATGATATAAAAATGGTTAAGTCTTGGGATATGATCAAGGTTATCTTTAACAAGTAATTTTCCCCTTTACCTATTAGCAATTACACGACAAATTAGAAAGTTAATACTAATCATATATTAATTTATTTAGTCAACTTCAAATGAAGAATTTTTAATATGCCTTTAAATTCTCTCAAATGATGATGACTGGGATAAAACAAAGAGATGTTTTTCCTTAGCAGTCAAAATCACACAAAAACCCTTATCAGATTTTCTCTATGTGAAGTTTGATTTTTTCCATAAATTTGAGGGCCTTCCCTAGTTAACATTTTGACAATTTAATTTGAAGTGAAAATAATTCATAAGTATAGTATGTCAAAATGTTAACTAGTGTGGTTCTCAATAGTGGTAAATCAATGAAGAAAAAATCAATGATTCATAAATATAGTATGTCAATAATTCATAAATATAGTATGTCAAAATGTTAACATTTTGACAATTTAATTTAATATAGTGCGATTCTCAATAGTGGTAAATCAATGAAGAAAGCTTCTCCTTTCAATGGGTATGCAATAATTACAATTGGCAATAGGGCTTTTGAGCAAGTCTCATACTGAGAAGCCCTTGAGAACTTACACCTTGTTGACCCAAAGAGGTACGATGGATCAAGCTTTCACTAATTCTGCACCCAGTTTTCCCATGGGCCATGTGAATGTTGGAAGCTCTTTAGCTAATATAGGTAGTAACGACAAGGACTTGACCCTCTACCCCAAGAATCTAGCTTGTATTCCAAGCATCATTATGGAATCAGAGGTTGTTGAATGTAGAGATTACTTGATTGATCATGCTCTTATTTGTAAATTTCATAAGCTTTTGCCAAAATTAATGAGACTCCATGAGTGAAATCTTTATTTATCCTTGCGCTCAAGGTTTTTTCATTCTAGAGGTTGATGCAGTGAAGGATAAAGAGTGTATTTGAAGTTTGTTCCATGAGATTTCAAGGATAATTTTATGTGCATTAGACCCTACTTTCCTTCCTTCGATCCCTATAGTGATTCTTTTCCCTTTGGCTTTATTTGGATAAGACTACCTTATTTGTTACTACATAGTATTGGTAGTCTTCAAGTTTGTTAGCCATTGCAAATTCCTTTAGAAAGTTTGTGTTTGGCTAATGAGACTGCTAACCTATACAACCTACACCTATTTTTGTGTGGAGATGGATCAATATAAGGAGTTCCATGTGTTGTTAAATCAAGGTGAAGAAAGATTGCAATGAAAAAATTTCCAAAGCTATGCAAATCTGATTTTAGTTATGCAACATTGGATTACCCATAAAAGATTAAGTGTCAAGCATAAATCAACAAGCAATAAAATCAGCAAACCATAAATATTCAACACATGACACAAAATGTATGTGGAGAAACCCTTTTGAAAAAAACTCCACCATCAAAGAGAGGCTCAAGAATGTAATAATCTTCAAATAGAATATACATATGCAACACTCTAACTCCCTTCAATCTTACAACATTTTGGCAGCACCTATGTACCTATGAAATAACTCATGAAATTGTTATCTCATGCCTCCAATTTATAGAGAAATGGGAGAGGAATACCACAAATGTTTTCCTAAAACAATGTACCATCAAACCATGGTAAAATGCAAAAACTCCCACATCCAAAAGGAAGAGGATCTTCTGAGAATAGTAAAAGCAACTCTGAATAAGTCGTGATTAGCAAAAGTAACCTTCTACTAATAATAGATGGCATCTTTGAGTTGTAATGTGGACACATGCAAATAAATTACCATAATCTTGAAGAAATGTGGACACATTATATCATTAAAAAATGTTCAAACACTCACCAATTTTCGAGACCTTTTCTTTTTCTATTTTATCCATCTCTATATCAAAAACACCTCCAACAAGTGTATTTATATTCTCTATAAATGATTTAGTAGGTAAAGTGTCAGAAAAAGATGAAGAATTGCCTAGCAATGGAGAGGATTCTTCGAAATAATAACAAACTTCAAGAACATATGGAATACATCTATCATGATGAAACTTAGGAAAATCCTCATAGACAACCAAAAATTCAGCAAGAGCCTCATCATTGGCAAAGGTGTCTAGTGGGGAGTAGTATTTGACAAGTCTATGTAGATTATTTTAGGTTGTACAAATTGCAAATCTATGTCATGATTAACTACACAAGTGGACTAAGAATTTTTGTTGTGTGTACCTTCTTTACTCTTATCTTTAGTAGGAGAATAAACCAAACCAATAGTATTGTGCTTTTGTGATGGTTCAATAGGTTCTAGAATACCTTGTTGCTTGATACCTAGACCTTTTCCATTATATCCATTTTTTTGTAGAATAGTAAAGCCTTTATTGTATTGGGTACCTAGTTGAGAAGAAGATAAACCACTACAAGAACGATCACTAGCTATGAATCCAAGGGCGTATGCACCTTTATTTAGAGTGGTATCTTCATGAAGAGCAAAAGGTGGTCGACCATGTGTAGTAAGAATTGCAATCCTTCGCTTTATTGTCACATGAAGATGCAAAATTCAAGGGAACCCCAATCATCCTCAAGTTAGCATGAGTAGATAAAAGAGAAGCTCCCATTGGTGATATGGGTATGACCAATTGATTTAGAGAAACCAAAATATTATTTTTTTCAACCACTTTACAAAAATGGTAAGGATTATCATTTGTCGTGACTATACACCTATTATTATGAATGGATTTCAATCCAATGGAAACCCATGGCATGAATCCAATAATGACCTAAAAGAATGTTATACACTAAAGCCCTAGACATCACATGGAATGTGGTGTAAAGTGTAACATGTCCTAGAGTAATAGACAAAGTAACAAAATCATGTGATTTACAAACCACATTATCAAATTCTTTGATGGTAACTTCAAAATATGGTGAGTTAGAAGAATCAACTTTGATTAATCCAATAAGTCTTTTCTACATATATTCAACCCAGATCCATTGTCCACTAAGGCTCATTTAATTCGAAGATCCCCATATTTAACTATAATATATAGTAGTCTATGCTCCTAAATAACATGGGTAGGAGGCAACTCATGAGGCACAAATGAAATCTTAGGTTTATCTTGATGAATTGGCTCTAGAATGTTAGCAATCTTAGTGGGAGTAAATTAGATGGAATAGTGATTTTAGCTAAAGTTTGTCTTAAAACATTCCTATATGTTTAGGTAAATGCATTAAATCCTAAAGAGATATCTCAGTAGGAGTATTCTTAAGTTGATCAAGTACATCATATCCCTTAATAGCCATTTTTTGATATGTATGTCCAATTAATATGGTAGTTAAGGCATGGAAAGTAGGTTTATGTTTAGAAAAAACTAATTTAGTATGAGATGTGAAATGTGGAGATGCATAAGCCATATGGATATGATCATCATGATATGTAGATAGAATGGCATCACCAAGCCCTATATCATGTGTAACTTTTATGTAACTTCATCACATAAAGTATCATCCATGAATGTATCACTAAAGAGTGAGGGTACATCATGATTATCCATCAAAAAAGATTATCATGAACAAGTGTATCACTAAAGAGTGAGGGTACATCATGAGTATCCACCACAAAAGATGTATCATGAATCCAATCACATGATGGAAAAGTGCTTAAAGGTAAAGTATCACTATGCTCAAGCACATCAATAGCACTATCCATAGAAAAAATAGAATCATGAGAGTCATGGATAAGTGAAGTGAGAGTATCTAAGAGGGAAGGAAAGACAATAAATAAGGTAGCAAAGGAGGAGTACACGGATGATGGAAAACCACCTCCATAGACCATATAACCCCATTTGAATGATAAAAGGGCATGGGTGAATCAAGGATAGTAGGATCAAATATCACAGAATTATATGAGCATGTAAAAATTTATAATAAAAGCATGGATAGAAGCCAAAGACAATGGACTATGAGAATCCATGATAAAAGATCTATCGATGAGTGGTTGGGTAAGGATAAAGGAGAGATGATACAATAATGTCCAAATTGTAAATAGATAAATCAATGATACATAAGTAAAGGGTGGATCCAAATGCTCATCAAATCTAAGATAAAGATAAATGATCCGAAAAATCAAATTTGAAGACCTAATGGAAGAAGGTAAAACCCTAAGGTTAGAACCCTAGGAGGTGAAGGGAAGTTGAGTTCATCAAAATATAGAGAAAATAAAATGATTTTCTTTAATTAAATCTAGGCTAATTAAATTAACCCATTCAATCGGGCAACAATTATCCTAGATTAATAAGTTGGGACTGATACTTGAAATTCACAAAAAAAATATATGCTCAAAACAAGAAATTAAGTAATGGACTGGCAGGGACTAATAAACTGGCTACCAAATTATTTTAAAAACACACCCTTGGGTTTAATATTTTCTTCATAACACCAATGGAAGTGGATAAAGCATGTAAACGAAACCATTGTATTGTGATGTTGGACTATACTTACATGTGTCAAAAGAATTTTAAAACACATTCCTGCCTAAAGACAGAATTCATATATAAATACAAGGCTTTCTTTCAATATTTAATATATATATATGGCTTTACATATAGCCTTATTAAAAATAAAGAATTTACAGAAGACAGATCCAGGTGGAGCATTAACCAAAAAAGTAAAGAATACAGGGTCAAACAAAGACCTCAATAGAGCCAGATCCAGCAAACTACATCAAACAATAGAATAGACATCTAACAAGATAGAATGAAGAGACACAAACAGCTGATAAGAATGGGCAAAAGAAACAAAGCCACCACACTAACAGATTAAACCCCTACGCAACTATGTGAAACGGGGTAGGAAGCAAATGGAGAAGCCGCCTCCATCCCAGTGACATGACAAGTGATGTCGGATGCAGAAGCAAATGGAAACTCTGTCCCAGCAAGTAAAACAATAGTAATTTAACTCCTTATAACTACAAAGATTGCGGACTATGAAGTAGAACTAAGCATAAACCCTGAATGAATCACATAAAATAATTATGGTGCAGGCTGAAGCTTTAAGTCGTTCCACATTTATGAATTGTTACACCGGCCTTGTCGAGAAAAAAAATCACCGGCTTACTCAAAGAAATTCAGAATCCACACACTGTAGGTGGCAGTTATCCCCAAGATCTCACATACAACTTAAAATTCCACAGAAAGTTAATAGCCAGCACAACCACCAACCACAAAAACTTAGATCCGTTCCAGGAAAGCACCAGAATGAAAATCGTCCACCTGCCACAAGAATCTAGAAAAAAAAAATAGTTAACCTTGACGCCAGGAGCAAAGATATTGTCATGGCAAGCCTCGTCAGCAGTATTGCCAAATATCTTCCAGAAAGCATTTGAAACGCTGATTGGAAAAGAACAAAACAGGCCTTAAACACATAAGCAGTTGCACATAGAAAATCCCAAACCAGCTTCCAGAAACAGCCCAAGCAAAGAAGCCAAACAAACTGCTAGCAATCATCAACAATTGTCCATCGTGTCACTTGAATATTCACATGCTACATCATGTTGGAGGATATGAAAAGTGCCTAGGTCTAAATTCCTAGTAATTCTTCGATACTTAAGCCAAATAGACCTTTTGTTCTGCAAACAATCCCAAAAGCTTCCGCATGTCATCTAATTGTTGCTTGAGCATCATATTAACTTGCAAGGACTCATTCATGCTATGTATCAGATTTGTCCCTTGAAATAGGAGGTGAGAAAGGATGTCTGCCAATGCTATACCAGGGGGAATAATGCTATTATTAAACAATGCAGAGCATCTTTGTTTCCATAAACACGAGGATAGTTTGACGGCAAGATTATGTGATGACATGGCATGAGATTCTAGTTCCTAATAAAGCTTATTTCCAATTACTAATCATAAGACAAGCAGCAGAAATATGTGGAAAGATAGCTTGCCACAGACCTTGGACACATGCACAAGACCGAAGCACATGTTTGATAGATTATTTTTGCTTATAGAATGGACAGAGTAATCGCTGTGAACGAAGAAAGCGGAGGCGATCACCAGTAGGCAGCCAGTAGTGAAGAAGTTTCCGAGACAGAAATTGAACTTGGGTAGTAGCTTGGATTAATCCATTTGGTGGATGAGAAGAAGCATTTCTACTTGATGTTCAATCTTTGATCATTCTCGAAAACCAGAAGGAGACTCAAATACACAGCTCGAATTGGAAAGTGCGTTATGTTGGAACCATCATACCACCACCAAACTTTTACGAAGTTGCATCTCGTTTTGGTTGAGAGTTTAAGCTAGAGCTGCTGGGGGACAAGTGATTACACAATGTGGAATTTTACAATTGGCTATTAGAGAAGTTGAACTCAAGACTGTAGGTTGTTATCGGTCTTCCAGATCATATTAGAAAGGTCCCATAAGTCCACACAGGTCTTGACTCCTTTTTTGAACAGCCATTTTCCTCCTAAACTTTGGCTAGTGGCAAGTGGCTTGCCATTTAGTTGAATCACCCTATTCCACTAGACTAAAGAAGTGGGGAAGCTCAAGCCATTGCTCAAAGAGCTATCATGCCAACGAAAGAGAGGCGATACTACCTGCCAAGCTTTCCAAATGCTTTTTAGTTTTTACTTGTTCAGAGGCTTGAATTTTGAAATAAGAAGCCTGCAGAGTTTTGTCTTGCCACCAAATAGAAGACCAAGACTTAGCAGATATGGCTGTATGAACACAAAAGAGGATAATGTCTTTCCAAGGAGCTGTCCCTTGCAATGCTATAATGATCCATTTAGCCACAAGACAAATGTCTCGCATGTATTGATTGATGATACCTAGACCACCAGTGTCTTTGGGCTGAATACAATGATTCCACACAGTGACGGGCATCCCTTTTTTCTTGCCCTACTTGGCCCATAAGAAGCTTCTGATAAGTTTTGTGAGATGGAGAGGTAGCAAGCTTTTGATGGCAGCCAACATGAAGAGATGTACACAACTGGCTCAGAGGAATTTGTTGGCAACTTGAATTGTACCGGGCAAGGAGAGAAGTTTGAATTGTCCAAGATGACAGTTTGTGTTTCGAGCTTCTCAAAGAACCATTTCCACGTGTCCTTTAGAGATACTCAAAGACGAAAGGGGATACCCAGATATCTTTGAATGGTAAAACCTGTCAGATGGTTCTACAAGCAACATGCCTTCAAACCAGGGCTAATTTTGATAAACTTTTGCAGACAATCAAGGGTAGGAAGAGGGAAATATAACAACATATCTAGTTCATCAATGCCAGATGCAACCAGAATTTGACCAGCAACTAAAAAAGGGATGATAAACACAGAAGTCTGAAGTATTATTAATAAATGTCTGAATATTTAATGTAGGCATCTTAGAGCTGACAGTAATAGCTGACAGTAAATTGCATTTCTACAAAATATATCATCTATTCATGCCTAAGATACAATGATTAAATCAATATTGGACACCGAAGATGGGGAAGAATGTATACTTTAGAAGTACAAAGGATATCAAACGAGGGCACAATCAACAATGACACAACTTGACTTCCAAATAATTTACAAATCACTCACACACACTATCAGTTCTTATATTTTCTTCAAAATGATTAAGGGGAGCGTATAGTTGCATGCAAAAGCACTCATTTCATTGTTATGCTTGACTGTAGTTATGACAAAGGAATTGAAGGTGCATTGCTGACTTTGCATTGTACTGCTCTGAAACATTTTTAATATTTTGTGTAGTAGCTTTTTGGATGGTTCTACAAGCAACATGCCTCGAAACCGAGATTCAATTTTATCTCCTTTTGCACACTTTCAATAGATTAAGCTATGACAGAAATATTGCAATCATGTCCAATCCATCTGGTTGGTGAATGCCTAATGCAGTCAGAATTTGACCATCAACTAAATAACAACTTATAGGGGAATAACAACATAGAAGTCTAAAATATTAAATTCTGAATATTCAGATGAGACATCTTAGAATTGACAGTACTAATCTACAGTAGATTGCATTTCTTCCAAATATAGCATTTGTTCATACCTTCTATATGAACAAATGAATATATCTACATTAGACTTTGAACATGGGCAAGGATGTCTAGTTTGAAAGTACCAAGGATATCATGACTGGGAACAATCAACAGTGACATAACTTGGCCTCCAAATTATTTAGATAACATGCAGTCACACTCTCAATTCTTCTAATATTTTCTTCAAAACACAGGTGGAAGTAAATAGAAAATTGTATTGTAAAACCTTTTTTATGGTTCAACAAACAACATGCCTTGAAACCAAGAAGGAAATTTTTTATCTCCTTTAGCATGGATTCAATAGAGTAGCAGGAAAAAAGTATAACACAGATGGCAATCATGGACAATATATCCGGTTGCTAGATGCCAATTGTAGTCAGATTTGACCTGCAATTAAATAACAATTTACAGGCAAAGGTAAACACATGATTCTAAAGCATTAATAGATGCCTGAATATTTAGTGAGGGGATCTCCGAGTTTAGAAGTAATATTTTACAGTTAATTGAATTTCTACCAAATGGAAATTACAATCCATGTCATGAAATCATTGTACTTATCACGTAAATGAAAACTTGAAAGTTATCCAGTATACACATCATCTATTACAAAGACAAGGGTTGGATAATAGAGTAGTTTCAAATTATCCTGGCCCTACTTTAGGAATGTCATAATGTTCACTAAGATTGGCTAGATATTGGTTGAAATCTTCAATTCGGTCTCTGTGCGATTTATTTGCCAGCCTTGCCAGCCTTCTAACATCCAGTTTTTCTCTTTGTTCATCATATCGCTTTTCAGCTGCTGTGCGGTGATCCTCATAGACAGATTGATGTGCTTCACCACCTCCATTTTCAGCTTCTCCAGTCATCTGGGGATCAGATACCGCATCCTCTGTACCTCCCAAAGACTTCTCTATCTTCAGCAATGACAAATCATGTTCATATTGATTCTTTTGTTTCTTCTTTTTCTTAATGCCCCCTGCTTTCACATCCAGAGCTTTACCTTTCAGCTTAAGTTTCCCCCCTATCACATTTCCATATGAAGACATTCTCTGCCAATAACAAAGAGAACAATGGCCCAAGTCAGGACATATTAAATATGAGCAAATATATAAAAATCCAAAATCAGCATCCTCAGAAAATTAATTTATCCCTACTGCGATTCTCAAACCATCTACACCAGCTCCAAGAAGACATTAAGGAGAAGAGGTTCGTAAAAAACTTCCAAGAATTAAAGTTTGAAAAACTGAAAAAAGCGTGGAACCCATAATTGATAAGCCCCATTGTAGACATTAAGCACAATTCAAATGAAATTGTCTGAAACTGGTCCTTCCCCAAAAAAATACTTCAAGAAAAACAGAAGCAAACATGAACAACTTGCATCCATCCATACTAAAATATTCTCAGTTGCAATAGAATTATGAAGAGAAGAATTCTGTTAGCACAGTTTCAAAAGTAATATCAATCTTTCATAGCGACACATTGCTGGACAGAAGAATACAAGCTATTGTTAGATCGACACTTTCTACCAGTGTGATGTAAGGAACTCACAAGATCCACCACAGAGAGGGAGGGAGCATTAGATCCATTCATATTGCATAATAAATATTCTAAGAATTGAGAAAGAAAAAAATGAGAGACCATTGAAACCAACTCAAAGGAAAATATACAAGGGCACAACTTGACTCAAATCTTAAGCAGAAAGCTCCAGAGATATTGCAATGAAAATTCTTCAATTTGCCAATTTCAGCACAAGCAGTAGGTAACCAGACCTACAATACTCTCACAGCTCGCTGACCAATGCTCTGGATTATGTGCTAATGCTAATTTTTAAAGCATTTAAATTTAGAACTATGTTCAAAACTTCAATCACGTGTGCAGATGCATGCAGATTTATGGTCTATGAAGTGAGACAAATATTTGGATTTTTTATCTCAATGACCTGATCTAAGCAATGGCAGCTGATGTCTATACCACTAGTGATGAAGACTCGGATGAATAATATTGCTGAGGCATACGGGATTGTGGAAAACCTATGGCTGGTCTTTGAGAAGAACCAGGACTCAATTATTATTGAAACCAACTCTGATTTTGGCTAATTTCCTCCACTCTACTAGTTCTCTCTGATACTCAGTAGCCTGCATACAGGCATGTGCTCATACTGGATTCCAATCCTGGACTGATCTGTGTATGGTTACAGCTCCCAAATGCCCCCGGCCTGAGTATGCCCCAGGTTTGTCTCAGACGAAGCTGGGGTGTACCCTAGGGGGGGTCCCAAAACTGGGGCAAACATGGGACAAACCAGGGACTGCAAGGCCCAGATTTTTAAAAAATAATTTCATAACAAAAAGACATTATAAATTATAATAATTTGTCCTGAACCTACCAGTGAGTGCATTAGCTAAACTAATAACACCAACTAATTTGTATGTTTTGAGCAAATTATGCCAATGTACCATGTGCTTGAAATCACAGGGTTTTGACTATGAGGAAATCTTTGGACCAAGCCAACCATACCAATTCCTTGCTAATGATAATGGGACAACAGCAGCCTGTTGGTTTTGGGATATGCCATAATGAAATAAGAAGTGTTGCCCATAAGTTAATCCAGCATAGGAATATTGGTGACCGTGGTTACTTATAGACTATGTTACCCCAAGCTTTCAGGATGGGGACAGCAGGGGACGGGGACAGCTGGGAGGCCATTTTTGGGGACAGTAGAGGATGGCTATTTAAAAATAAAGAAATTTTTAAAATATAGGAAATTTCAAATATTCATATGATAACATTGATAAGGCATTCATCATATACATTGTAGAATCTTAATATATAACAAATTAACAAAATTCAATTGCTTTCATTATCAATGTGCATACATTGTATAAAAATTACAACAGAATGCCCAAAGGCTGCAAGTTTCAAGTACAAAATGACAAACACATAGAAAATATGCCACTGCCCCTAATCGACATCTGCTAACATTGCTTCAAAATCGGAATCTAAGTCCAGGGCAATGTCACTATGAGGGATTGCCTCATCCAATCGAACCCCAACCAATCCCTTTTGTGTCTCCTCCTCATCACCTTGTGTGGCATCTTTGGGATTAACATCCCAACATGTGGTTGGAGTTAAACATTACTCAAGACTCTATCGGTCCTAAAGTCACGAGGCACTATGCACAACTTCTCCAATCATCAATAGGTAAGCCTATTCCTCTTGATTGACTATATGAAGTTGTAAGCAGGGCTGAGGGGTAGTGCCCCTTGTGGGGTCTAGGGGTTAACACCCCTAGTGGGGTGAAGGGGCAACGCCCCTCACAAGGGTCTAGGGGCAGCGCTCCTCGTGGGGTCCGAGGGCAGTGCCCCTAGCGCGCTCCCTGTTGCAATACAAAGCAGGGTTGAGAGGCAGACCCCCCGCCAACAAGCCCAAATTAAAGCCTTTGAGACCACACATCCCTTTTTTTTAATCAATTTTGTGTTTTTTAATAAAAGAAATTAAGACTTTTGACTGTTGGACCATTGGCGACATCCCCTGGCTGTCCCAAGGACGACTAACTATCCCTTGTCATTTCCTACATTCTGCAAAGCATCCTGAAAATGTTTCCAGAAGTGGAAAAAAAAGGGACCAAACGAGGTCGTTTCGAGGACGTCGGGACATTTCCGACGTCCCGACGTCCTTGAAACGTCCCCTGCTAGGGACTACCTTGATTTTGCCAGGGACATGTCCCCAAGTAACATAGCTTATAGATCTTGGAGTAGGATTATCATCAAAGCAAAGTGCCACCATGACAACTAATGTCAAAGTCTATTAAAGGGCCATCTTTTGGCAAGAGATAAATTGCTTCCTAAAGGAAATGGTTGAAGTGACTGGGTTTATTTATTTTCTGCCATGGTGCAATAATATCAACACTTTAGATCAACTACTACTTAAAAATAACCCATGTACTAGCATAAATAGTATAGATATCTTAAATACATCTATTTAAATGATGACGAGAGATATCAATTTCGAAGCACCTATATTAAATTTATTATTCAAGATGGATAAGCACCTCGAGACTATCTCTCAGCATCTTTTAGATAGATGTATTTAAGATATCTATGCTAGTTTAATTACAATTTCATTTTAATGTTATAATACCAATAATATTAACATTCTCAATAACTAGCACTTGCACCAGAAGGAGGTGCAATGGTTACGCCAATAGAAATTTATATGTAAGCTAATATGTTAAGAGAGTACAATTCCTTTAGTGCATTAGAAGATAATTTATTTTTATTTACCAATTTTTGTATATAAAGAAAAGTAAAAAACCCTCTTGTGAGAACATTTTGATTTAAAGTTGAATAAATAGTGAGAACGACAGAGAGTTTACTTCCACTTTTGGGGATAAATTTTTCCTTGATGTATGGTGCAGAAGTGATCACTATTGACAATGATTTATGCAAAGAAACATATTTGGATGACCATTCACTCATTTTACTTGTTATATATGAAAAGCAAGATGTAGAATTTAAACCTAAGAAGTCGAATCGGCTATATGCCCTGGCGATTCTGGGTACTGGTACGTCCCGGAATCAGGTGCGTCCTAGAAACCCTATGGAATCGTCCAAGGTTCTGCTATCTTTGTCATGAGACATCTCTACTCGAATTTGTCCGATTCTTCCCATTTCAACCCTGAGGTGGCATTTTTTTGAAAGATTCCGGAATTTTTTTTGAAACCTACAAAATCTAAACGCTCGTGTGAGAAAGGAACACCTACGTGAAAGGGAGGGGATGCGGGTTCACAGGTATCGGTTTTGATTTTTAAAAATTTTAATGAAAGTCAATGTATAATTAGCCGATTGGCTTTTATATGTGAGCATTATAGTGCTCAGAATTGTCTCACGCCGAAAAAAAAAAATTCACGCCAGGAAATTTTCAAAACTTGTCGATTGTTCCTATCGGCGTATTCCTTGAACCTCCTATGGTGCAAGTGCTAGTATAATTAATATAAATTAAGATTATAAAGGTATTTAAATATTTTAAAGTTCAATTTATTTATTTAAACTAAATTTTTTTTATTATAATTTATTTAATATTTATATACTATATAGTAATATTATATATACATTTAGTCTTAGTTTTTTTTATTATAATTTATTTAATATTTTTATACTATATAGTAATATTATATATACATTTTGTCTTAGTTTTTTTTATTTATTAATATTTAATATTTATATTTATTAAATTTTTAAATTATATAGGTGTAGTAATGTAGTTTCTAGTTTAATTTTTAAACTATTTTAAAATTTAATAATTTATATATTATTAATTATTATTACTATTATTAAATATTAATTATAGATTCTAGAGTGTATTTAAAATTTATTATTCTAGAATCTAAAATGTATTTAAAATATATTATTCTGAATTTAATTCTTGTTTTTAGGCTGCAACTAAGTATATATTTATAATTTTTTTCTTTTTTGATACCAACGTACCCAATCATACCCAACCCCAAAAACAAATCTGTCATACTCATACCGTATCAGTACCCGTACCCGATCCGGCAACTTAGATTTAAACCCATAGATGAATTCAATATGTCTTCCTCGCACCTTTCTCAAGTGAAAAGTTAACAGCGAAGAAATTGAGAATGGATCAAAAATTCCAAGCAAAAAAAGAAGCCAAGCTTTCTCCTGTTATATAGAAATATTTTTGTAGTAAATGAAGTGCAATAAGTTTTTGAGGAGCAAGGGATAAAATATACATACATATTTTGAGCTTTCTCTTGTTAATATAAATATTTTGTAGGGGGAGGAAGTGCAATACTTTTTTTGAGGATGAGGTGTAACATAGATACATATTTTTATACAGGTAAGAAGGTAAAATTGCACTTTCCTACCCAAAGATTAAGGCAGAAACAAAAAAATTAAAAGAAAAAATTTCAGGATAAGAAATTTAGGGGTTAGAAGGTACAACCCTGCCTTCTCCCAAGGGATTTGGAGAAAAAAGAAGTGGAAGGAAATTCTCCTCGGATGGAGGGACCATAACTTTTCCCACAATCTCAAATTTTACAAAGAAGAGTTAAAATTTGACAATGGGCTTTCTAGTGCCAACTAAAAGATCATGACACATATCTAAACCTATCAAACCGCATTTGTATCATGTGGAATTTAGTTCAAGGTGGACAAGTTTACAGTTCAAGGACCCAATAAGTTAGTAACAACTAACAACCATAAGATGCATCATTCTGTCTTGTCAAGCAGTTGTTCTTTTCTCTTATAATAAGCAAGGACCCAAGATAAATAATTCGTACAAGTTTTAGTTAGGGCATTTTGGAACTTCAAGAAATGTCTTAGAGAATTTTGTAAAAGTGAAATTGTGAAGGAAGCTTGTAGGAAATGAGTGAGTGCAGATTGCAAAAGAAAATTTGCCAAAAAGCCCAGAAGTCAATCTCAGTGTAGGGTGTGTGTGTGTGTGTTTGTAACCCCAATTCGAGATTGGGTTGTAGATAAGTGTGTGTGTTTGTAACTCCAGTTTGAGATTAAAGTGTAGATGAGTGTGTGTTAATGTATTGTGCCAAACAGTTGATGTAGTTAAGTTTTGAGTTGTAAACATTTTCTACGTATGTTTTCTATAGGGTAGTTATTTGTGTGTGCAGTTCTGCAAAACATATAAAGAGAAATTATTTGAGTGCGATTTTTGCTTCCATATTGCAGCTGTGGTGCACTCTAACCCAGAGTGGTTGATGGTTTTTTGTCAAGTAAGGTTCTGGAAATAGATATTTTATAGTAATAAAAAACAATGGTCTGCATCCCCTTTAGAATGTGATGATACTCGGAATATCTGAGAATAGAATAAATAACTGTCTGCTTAAAACTTCATTGAGTGTATCTCCTTGTCCTTGTCTCTGATTTCAAAGTCAGAGGATTGTCAGTTCAGGAAATCTCTGTTGTATTGAAAGTTGGGACTTAAATTGTTCTTTGAAAACTATTGAATGATTGAGCTTAGCCAAAACATAGATAAATTTGTAAAATTTTATTGAAAAGTAATCAAAAATTTGGAAGATGTTGAACAATGCATGAAATAGTATTCTATATTATGAGAAGATTCAGACTGAAAAGTAGGATTAGTGTAACATACACACCTGTTCTGATTTTTTTTTGTTTATGTTTTGTTGTTGTTTGAGTGTGTTTAGAGAAGTAGACGGAGATGCAGAAATAAGTTTAACAGGAACATTATTTGCAGCAATGAAATAGCAGAAATAACTCTAAAAAAGTGATATTTTGAATACCCACAACCAGTATTAATTTTCAGAATTATTTTCAGAACTGAAAGTACAATATATCATCAAAATAGGTACTACCCAGATCATCAAAATACATTACAATGCCATTTCCAACATACCCATTAAATCTGGAGTAAAAAGGACTGATTTTGCACTCGAACCAGCCAACTGGAGGCCACAAACTTGGACGCCACACTTCCAGATCTGCTCCAAAGGCCACGAACTGAATATGGCTTGATTGCTAGGCCCTAGATGCCTCTTTCCAGCCCCAACAAACACCAAAATAGGCAGCGCTTCACACAAGGAAGGCTCACACCCTTCTAGGGAGGTACGACCTGCCTGTAGAAAGTTGCAACAGCAATAAAACCTCCTCAAAAACTCCTGAAATCTGTAATAAACCCTTAAACGAGTGCTCAGCTATAGCTTTCAAATTATCGTGCAAAGAGATTTGATGTTGGCCATGAATAAACTCTTCGCGACTACCTGCAACTATCTCAATAAGCTCAATGTAATCCCTGAAGTGAGATTACCACATAACAATCAGGGAGGATCTTCCACCACCGTAATCACTGTCCTCTATGAGGGTTTTCGTCCTCACAAAGCTATGAAATTTTCTGTTCAAACCAGCAGCATGAAACCCTTCAAAATATTATCCATCCATAAAAAATGAGCTCTCCAAAAGTTATTTTATTTCCCTTCCATCCTCACGCCTCATTTTGGGATATAAAATATAACTTTATTAAAATCCCTTTACATCCTTATGTTGAGCACCCCAACATTAAACAATTAAATTTAATGTATTTTACTTTACCTTATGTCTCCCAAGTGCTCCAAATAAAGTCACTTTAATAATATTAAATAACGCTAAAGTTAAATCTTTAATTTAACTTTAATATTTTAACATTATTTGAATTAAATGCTCTGGACCACGTTAACTGCCAAGATATCACCATCAAATACATTCACCGACATTCCCAAAATAGAAATACTACCAACTGACCAAGTCGGTGTCCACCCTGTGACTTACTAAAAATAGTAAATGCAGACAAATTGCCCGAATCCTCTCCAGAAAAGGTCACTATGCAAATCACAACTGACGGAGCTCAATGCAACATCTGTCATCACCAAATAAACTGGATTGAACGGTCACCATGAGTTCCCTAACCCTAACTCATTAGCCCACGAGAACCCGCTGAATGGGCTAACGGTCACCAAGTTGATGGTGCTTAGGAAGGGGACATTACAATTAGAGACTTAAATAATTTGGAAAAATAAAAAATAAAGCTACAAAATGTATTGGTCCAATGGAATTAGAGACTTGATTAGAGACTACTGGATATTAAACCAAGGAATGAAATATATTATTTCCTACTAACAGAAACATATACTCTAATGGAAGGGGCAAAGTTACGTCTTTTTGAAGCTTGGAGAACTACAGGTCAGTTTAATCTTTTGAATTCAACCAAGAATTTTGACTATCCTCTGCTTATGTTCCTCCCATTCTTCCAACAAGAACATGCTGCTCAAATAATACGACCAAATTGAAACATTCTGTTGAGGATTACCCATTGGTTCTAGGAGGAGACTTTTAAATCACATGATATCCCAAGAGAAAAGAGGGTGGCTTCGTTTTATGAATAATGTAACCAAGGGTTTTCCTAGTTTATCTTAGACAACTTTGAAGGCATGAAATTCTAGGATAGCCAATACACATACTTTGACAGGAGCTAAGGAAATGGATTAAGAGCGAAGCAACTCAATTGATTCTTGATAATGGAACATTAGATGGAGGATAAGTTTTCATATTACTCCAATATATCAGTTTCAGACTTTTAGCCTATTGAATTGCTTTGAAGTTTGGACTTTACAATAACACACTATCCATTCTAATTTGAAAGCGACTGATTTCCATTTTATCTTCAAGATTTCACAAATTGGTGAGAAAATGAAGGTCACATTCAGGTTATCATTTATGTTGGATAGCACAGAAAATGAATTTCTAAGAATGGTGTGGGGAGTTTTTTGACAATAACCTTCAAGATGGTGCTGACAGGAACAAAATGTTGCAAACCATTCATCCGAATATTCTAAAGAATGGTGTTTATCTCAATTTGCTTCCTACCTGGTACCAGCCTCATACACAATCAGATGAACTCCAGATAAATAAGGACGTGTAAGCCATGTTTCTCCAAGTTTCATGCATTTATGAGATGACGAAAATCTCATAAAATTAAATGTATACAGTTTTTTTCTGGAAACTTTGTTACTCTATCTCATGGACTCTGAAAATCTCATGTTCATCATCATTAAAAGATCTGAAATTCCAATAACAATGAAATCTATGACATTGTGCATTCAACATTCAATATCAACCATTGAAAATTGAAATCCAAAATTGATTAAAACACTGAAATATAAATTTGAAATTGTTAATACGAATATCTGATTGTTTTGTTAATACAAATATCTGATTGTTTTGTTAATACGAATATCTGATTGTTATGTTATCAATGGTCATGAAAACAAATGTGCCTTGACATATAGGAGACGTCTGGTCATCACTCAAGTACCCCCTCTGTAACAGGAAACATCCGGGGGATACCAAAATATACTAAAATTGTTGGATATACAGATTGGAATCAGAAGGGCTCCGCTGAAAACCATGATCTAGGAGGTACTTATCAATTTTTATGTACCATGCCCGTGGAGCCTGTTTGAGGCCATAGAGAGCTTTCACCAGTTTGCACACCTGGTGTTCTTTGCCCGCAACCTTGAAGCCAGGAGGTTGCGTCATGTAAACTTCCTTTTGCAAATCACCATTGAGAAAGGCACTCTTGACATCCATTTGATGGACTTTCCATCCAAACTGGGCTGCCATAGCAAGGACAAGTCGAATGGTACTCATCTTGGCTGTGGGGGCAAAAGTTTCCTCATAGTCAATGCCCTCTTTTTGTGAGAACCCTTTGGCTACCAACCGAGCCTTATATTTATTGAGGGTTCCGTCAGCGTGGTACTTGATTTTGTACACTCATTTGCAGCCAATGGGCTTCTTCCCAGGGGGAAGATCGGAGAGGACCCAAGTGTTGTTCTTCAAAAGGCTATGATGCTCAGTGTTCATAGCTTGTTTCCATTCAGGGATGCCTTTAGCCTCTGAATATGTCTGAAGCTCTGATATGCTGTGGAGGTTGGCCATAAGCGCAAAATTGATAGTATTTGGCTGTTTGCTCTTCTTTCGAGCAGATTTACCCTCTATGAGTTCACTATCATGAAGATCAAGTGTTTTGGCCCACCATTTAGGCCGGAGAGTAGATGTACCATTATTGGAAACAGGTGCAACAGTATTACCGGGAGTGGCTGGAACAAGGTTAGGAGGATCCAAAATGTGCTGAGGCGGGACGGGTGGTGTAATAACAGGCTGAGTTGGTGGCAAAACAACAGCATCCCTCCCATCAGGTGGGGCTAGGGGCAGGTGAACATCCACATCAGCAGGAAAATGTGGGTATATTTTTTGAAACACAAATCTGATGTGTTTGGTACATTTCAGCAGTTCAAGGCCTTAGTTGAAAAAGAATCAGGCTGTTCAATACTCACTCTCAGGAATGATAATGGGGGGGGAGTTTTGCTCTTCTGCCTTCTCTCGTTTCTGTGCTACTCATGGCATCAAACGTCAACTCACCACACCTTACACTCCTCAGCAAAATGGTGTTGTTGAGCATCAGAATCGTACCTGTTGATGCTCAGAATTGCGCTGTTTCCAACACCAACATGGGAAACTCTGAAACGTGGGAATGCTTTTCAGAGTGACCTCCAGATTTTAAAGAAGCTAGCTCTTCTTTATCTCAAAATGTGTTTGGGAAAAAGGGGAAGAATGAAACAGAATCACAAATGTAACTAAGAAGGAAACTAAAATTATGGCGATGCGCCTGAATGTAATTTTGTATCTCAACACTTAAGTACAGTGAAACTATTTTAAGATTCAATCACATTAAAGAGCAAAATGCATGATCAATGTAACAGATTAAAATGAATAGAATCAAAGGCTCACAAATCAGAATGCTCTGTAATAACACAGAAAATATCAGCAAAGGCACAGAACTCTGTCTTTATTAATGTTCAAGTTACATAAAAGGCACAGAATCATGCACAGTTACACAAACTTTCTGAATCAAGAAAACAGAACAAAGGCAAATGATATTACTGGCCACTACAAAAGATCCTCAAACTTCTCTAACAATCTGTGATGCAGAAAATCTCTCTCTTCGATCTTGTCTCCTTTGGTGCGGTGATCTGAACCCATACTTATAGCATGCAACTGGCCCAAAGATTGCCCGCATGATCAAATCCCAACGGCCTAACCAAACTAGCAGTTAACTGAAAGTGTCTAACAGAGGATCTCCCGCGAATCGGAAACGGTTAGCCACTCTGCAAAATCATTGGCTGCAACAGATACATGTAACCCCACATATTTGAATCGGAGAGGGACGCGTGGCTTCAACTGATAGTCTTTTGCGACTATAAACCCTTGAAACAGCTGGCACTCATGCGCGCCTCTTTCCTGAAACTCCTTCATCTTTCCAGATCAATTAGAAATAAACACCTGGCATCCTCCGCGTGACTTACTTAAGAAACTACAACTTCCTCAGGAAATACCGGATTCTGACACTTGGCAGCGTCCGTGGCTCTTCCAAAAACACATGGCGCTTTCCGCTTTATTCTGAGTCTTTACTGTGGCTTATATCAAGAGTGCTCGGGCTTCGCCATCTGTCGCGGTCCGGTGAACTTTGAGACTTAAGAGACATTAAAAAAAAAATGGGACCCACCATACAGCCTGCGCTTGAGAAGCTTCAAAAAGAAAAGAGACACATGGCGCCTTCCGCTTTATTCAAGAGACTGTGGACGTGGCGGCTTCCGCTGCTATCTAAGAAACTTTAGAAACTTTACAAAACCTCCGCGGACGTTGCCACTTGGCGCTCTCCGCGCAACTCCAAGAAACTTTATAGAAACATTACAGCTTTATAAGGATCACGCAAATGGTGACAGATGTCACACTCCGCTGAAGCTACAGGAAACTAGCGGGGCCCGCCATACAGTCTTTTACTTAGTGCTGAAAACAAAAGGAACCTGCGGAAGACGACACTTGGAGCCTTCCGCTGCAACTTTATGGGACACGCGGCACCTTCCGTGAAACTTCAGGAAACTTTATAAACTCTCTCCGCTTCTGCCACTTGGCACCTTCCGCGCTCATCAAAACTCTAAAAGGGGCCCGCTTCATTAAGAGAAACATTCAACATGAACGTTTGAAACTTTGACGAAACTTGAACGGGTGTCGACACCTGGCGGCTTCCGCCTCACTGCAAAAAAATACGTGGCACTCTCCGCTGAAGCTACAAGAAACTTTTAGAAAGAACCACGGCTGCTGACACGTGGTGGTTTCCGCCGCACCGAGAGAAACTTAAAAGGGGGGCCCGCCAAACTTTTTTTACAAAAGGGCCTTGCAACTTATAAACAGATCCTCGGATGCCGACACTTGGCGACTTCCGCAGGACCCAAAAGGAACACGTGGCAGCTTCCGCGGAACCCTCAGGAAACTTTAAAATGTATCTCGGGTACTGACACATGGCAACTTCCGCTGAACTCCGGGACTTAGCAAAATTTTCAAAAAGAAAACCCTTGCGCCCGCGCTGTGTCAAAAAACGTCGCTGCAAAACTGAAAAACTCGGAAACAAAACTGGACCCGCACTGCTGAAACTCAAAAACAACAATGTAGAGTATTTTACTCTACAGTTCATGGCGACCCCAAGGACTTTTGAGCCTACTCAAAAAGAATCCCAAAAATGTATCTATACAGTAAACTTATAATTTCTGCAAGGCCGTCTGATACACAGACCACTCAGCATCAGATAAACCTTGTTTATTCTGCAAGTCCTGGAAGGCCTAATCTAGGTTGATCATGTCTTTATGTGAAAAGCTTTGTAAAACATGAACCGCTGCCTTCAACTGGAAATCAAGCTGGGCCATAGGAATCAAAACAGCTTCCACTTCTGATACGGACGAGGCATCTGTTAGGCCCTGGAAAACTGATTGATCATTCTGTCTGGCCAGCAACAGAGGCTTGATTTCATCAACCATTAGGACTGTGTTGCTATCAGGAAATGGAGAAGGAAGGCCCAACTGCACCAAGTCTTCTATATGTTTCTTCATGTCCTTTACTCCCTCCTTTACTACATCCAGGAGCTCCTGGCATGTAATTGCAGCAGAATTACAACTCAGAGCCTCGTTCACCCTTTTGGCAACAATCATTCTGTCATTGATCCCTGCTGCCGACAAAGTCTCGTCAGATGTGTCAAAGTTTTCCCAGCAGCAATTGAGAATCAGAAACTCTCATGGACACAATGGACAGAGTGGCCTGAACTGAGGTCTCCACCTTTTCACATAGTTGCTGAGCATGTAGCAGGAAGGTTAAAGAGGGTCTGAGTTGGATCATCTCCTCAGAGATTCTTGCCCATACAGATGCATATAACTCTTTGACCAAATTTAACACTCCTGCATTTTGTGGCCTATTAGCCAATTCAAGGGTCAATTGCTTGGCTGTTTGTTGCTCGGCCTGTAGTTGAGCCTGAACAGCAGCAACATTATTTTGTTCCTTTAACAGTTGCTGTTGCAACTGTGTGGCCTGTTGGGAGGAATCCTGATGCTTCTTTTGCAATGTGGCCTTTTCCTGCTTCAGGGTAGCCAGAATAGACTTCACCTGGGTCAGCTCCTGCTTTAATGAAGCATTTTGGCTCTGTGTAGCCTAATGGATCTGACATGAAACAGTATTTTGCAACTGTTTATTTAGATCCTCAATCTCATCATTCTTTGATTTGAGCTCAATCTCATCATTCTTTGATTTGAGCTCAGTAGCCAGAGCCTCACTATGTGTCTTTTCCTGAGCCAGACTAGCCTCCAACTTCTGCAACTTCCTAGATAACTTCAGGTAATCAGTGGCTACAGCAGAAGTGGTTTCATTTAGCAGCTCGACCCTATCTTGTGGTCTGAAGAGTGACATATCCATTGCCACTGCACTCATTGTGAAATCTTGAGGCTGCATCTGCTCATTTGGTTTGGCTACATTTGGTGACAAATGAGTCACAGTTAGCTGCTGCTGAATTGGGTCAAATAGTGACCTCATATGTGGGACAGCCTGAGCTTTATTATCTTTCTTTTTCTTCTTGTCCATCCGGGCTTCCCTAGCCTTCTTAGCAGTGTCTGCTTGAGCTTGGAAGGTAGGGGGAGAGGCAATGTACCCGCCCGCAAAAGGATGACCTTGTGGCAGGCCATAAGGAATAGCCAAATGTTGGCTAGGAGGAATCTGAGGAGGTGCCCTCCTGGGAAAAGTGGGGGAAAAAGGAGGTAATGAAGTGGCCTGCAATGACATGGCCTGTGTAGTGACAGGGGGGGTTAATTGAGAAATGGGCACAGCAGAGGTGGCAGGGAATAATATTTGGCCAACTGGGATTGCCACCCCTATTGAAGAAGAAACAGATGGAGAAGAAGAGGGAGAAGAAGCACATACCTGAGGGGCCACTGAAACACTTGGTGGTGGCTGCGACGAAGGTTCTACCTCCTCATCTAAATCAGGCTGAAGTTTCAGCCTCTTATGTTTCCTTGGCCTCTCTTCTGCTTGCTCTGTTTCTTTCTCTTCTACATTTACCACTGTTACCAGTGGTGTTTGCACAAAAGCAGAAGCTCCACTTACTGAAACTGATGGAGTCCCTCTAGGTGGTGAAGACACCACACTCTTTTGTTTCTCTATGGTGCTGAGGGATTGGGGCCAGGCAGATACTACAGTTGCAGATGATGTTTGTCCTAGGACCTGCACTGGGTGGGTGGATTCAGGCTCCTCTTCAGCTTCTTCACCCCTTTCTTTGATTTTGCTTGTATCAGGGCTCGAGACAGGGGAAGGATGCCATTCGTCCCAAATAGATTCCCACTTCTCATCTGTATCTATTTTGCCAAAAGAATGGGTTATTTCATAAATTTCCTGCCTATATTTCCAATAGGCTTCTACCTTCTCAGCCTTCCATTCCCTATCTCTCAATAAATTCTTCCTTAAACCAGCGCCCATTTTGAGTTTAGGGTCATAGGCTTTCTCCTTTTTGTAAAACACCTCCCAAGGTCTGGGCCCCTGAAAAGGCAAGTCTGACAGTTCTGCATATAGATCAGGGGTGTCCTCCTTAGGGTTTCTTCTGTCTTCCCAGAAAGGACGACCCTCGTGCACAACGTTGGCACCAATCTTATTGTTCCTGACCCATGAGGCAACGAAACTGACAGGGTCGTATCTCCATTTGTCTTCAACTAACAGAAAACCCAAGGCAGCTAACTTCCTCAGCAATAAATGCTCTGCATCCCTGACTAATAGGGTCATGTTCTTTTTCACCCAGGGGAGATCATACATCTTTTTCTTCTTCTTCCCAGCCCCATACTCATTATCAACCACAGACACTTGCCAGGTGACCTCTAAAAAGGCTAACCTAGGAGTCAAAACCTTAGGTAGTAACATTGGTTCCCCATTGAAACCATGGACCCTGATAATAGTATGGTGAGCCGCAAAGAAATAATCGCAGGGAATGGGGGAATTTGCCATAAGGCCTCTGACACTCAAAGTCAATCTATTCTCAACCGGCTCTGGGCTTAGGTGAGTAAAAGCAGGGGCGACAAAAAGTTCCCAAAACTCATAAGGGTCAGATGTTTCGGACAAAACATGAGTCCATGCAGACACAGGGATGGTTCTGTTTGGATCAAAACCTGGGTCATACATGTCTAAATGCATATATTGGGAAAAGAGGGCATAATTTTGATATAGCATAATGTGGAACAGATAGGAGGAATACCTGAAAACCCCTGTTGATTTGAAATTGGTGAGTTGTTCGGCCATGGAGTAGGCAATCTGCTCAGAGAAATCCAGCCGAAACTCTTGGGACCTATCAACAGTCTTCATTCTGAACAGAATGGCCAGCTGCCAATCATAAACGGTTATGTCCTCCTTCAACCCGAAGATAAATGCTATCATAGATAGCGCTTCTTGGCTGGCTTGTGTAAACTGTGCCCTTCCTGTGGGCAGCGTTGGTATTTGGGTATTGTCGTCTCCCAACTACATCTCTACATTGAGAAACCTCAGTTGAAACTTGACGTTTGCCCACGTCTTCTGCATTTTAGCAACTGTGGGAAACGTGGCGGTGCTGTCATAGTGTAAGGCCAACATGTCCCTGATGGCCTTTGGTGTTATTTGCACCATGAAGGGTCCCTTCTGAATGGTGCTCGAAGGTGCATGAAACAATTCAACGCACACCTCAATCAGGTCCGGGCATAAATGCACGCTCGGGACAATGAATTTCGCCAATTGAGAGGTCCAAATTCGCATGCCGAATGTTTCGAATTGTTTAGCTTTGGCCTTCAAGAGGCATCTCTGGTGTGCTCCTTCTCGCAGAGCTTTGCAAGGCTTTTGCAGGGCCGGTTCCACGATACCATCTGCAAAATCTAGAACCTTTGTGGAGTCAACTGCATAACCAACCTCAGGAACCCTAGTCCTTGGATAGGTCCTCAATGGTTGCGAAGGTGCCGAAGCATATGATTTACTGGCAATGAGACTGTCCACAGACTCGTAAATCCCAAGCCCCTGTTGAGAAGACTGTGCTTCCGCCATCTCTGTGCTTGCAGGAAACTGTATAACTTTCAAGAGCTGTTGGACTTTGCTGTGAATGAGTATGGAAGCTTGTAACAAGGACAAAATCTTTGCAACAGGGAAGACACACTTAGGAAGCGGTTTTTTGCAATGAAAAGCAACAACAGGGAAACACTTAGCAGAAATAGCAGCAAAAGAATCTCGGTTTAAGCTTTAAGTCGTGCTGTTGGGATATCTTAATGATGCATTAAGTGTCATAAATGGCATTTAAAACGGAAACAGTTATAAAATCTCAAGCGATCTGAGTGGGACAGAGTGTCAGACACGTCACAAAAAGCGGCTGCACTAGGTACCTTTTAGGAATTTTGGGGATTTGAGAGGCTCAATAACTGTGGA
Organism: Cunninghamia lanceolata; assembly: GCA_027924645.1. NCBI lineage: Eukaryota > Viridiplantae > Streptophyta > Pinopsida > Cupressales > Cupressaceae > Cunninghamia > Cunninghamia lanceolata. Next base: position 13,535,010 of record BSBN01000194.1, on the reverse strand, counting down.
AGTTTCGAGACTTTTAAGAGACTTTAAGTTGTGGCCACGTGTTTATAAAACACTTATTCAAACAAAAAGCGGGAAAAACAAAGCAGGAAAACAAAGCAACGACAAAAGAAACTATCTAACTATAATACACAGGAAAGGCGATGCCTAATTGAAATGTTTCAAGTAGATCCCATTGACAGGAATCTCGTCAAGCTCACCCTCCATTGTTTCAAGCTCGAAAGAATTCTGCTGTTTACAGGAACGAATCTTATAGGGACCAGTCCATAATGATTCAAATTTACTGTGTCGACCTGGCTTGGCAACTCTCTCATCCCATTTCAGAACAACTGATCCAACCTCAAAATGAGGGTTTGAAGTTTTCCTATCAAAACAGTCTTTTATTATTTTCTGATGTTTCAATAATGATTCATGGGCTGAATCCCTTTTTTCCTGAACCTCCAAGAGCTCAGCAAGCCTGACTTGCATGGGGCTATTTTCCTCAATCTCAATTTGTTTCAACAACTGGAGAGCCGGAATCTCCAAACTCAGGGGCATCACGGCAGGTTTACCGTAGACTAATTCATAGGGGGACATTTTTGTCACTTGCTTTGGTGTAATTCTGTCTGCCCACAGTGCTATATTGAGCACTTTATGCCATTCTTTGTGATGGTCAACCCCAATTCTTTTAATAAGTCTAATCAGATTCTTATTAGTTGATTTTGCTAAACCATTACCCTAAGGATAATAATTGGAAGAGGTCTTCAAGTAGATTCCATATTTTAGTGCAAAATCAGATATCTTTGCCCCCAAAAATGCCTTAGAATTATCTGAAATTACAGTGCGAGGAGGCCCAAAGCGAGTAGTGATACCTTCCAGAAAATCTAGAATTACTTTCTCTGTTGCTTCTTTCAGTGGGACTGCCTCACTCCATCTGGTAAAATAATCTGTGGCGGTTAGGATCCATTTGTGCCCCATACTTGATACTGGATTGATCATTCCAATGAAGTCTAGACCCCATTGGGCAAATGGTTCATCAACAATTATAGGACTAAGGGGCATCGCTGCATTCCTTCTCTTCCCTACATAGTACTGGCAAGATTGGCATTCTTTAACCAATTGATAACAGTCTGCAAATAAAGTGGGCCAGAAGTAACCTGCCTGACTTATCTTTATAGCTGTGGTTCTTGCAGAAAAATGTCCACCTGACACTCCATGGTGCATTTCATGTAGTATTCTTTGGGCATCATCCTTTTCTATGCATCTTAAAAGTATGCCATCAGTGTTTCTTCTGAAAAGAACTTGGTCAATTAAAACAAAATGAATTCCCTGTTGCCTATAGTACCTCTTTTTATCCTGAGAGAGCTCCTTTGGGAATATTCCATGTTTCATAAACTGGATCCTATTTGTGACCCAAGAATTCTGATCAACTTCTTGTATCCTCAACACATTTTCTTCCTCTGTTTCTTCAATTATTATTTGTTCCATATCTTGAACCATATACTGACACAGACCCCTGCCTCTGACAAGTTTAGTTGGTCTGACCTCCACATCATATTCAAGAATCTTTGTAATCCAGTTTGCTCTTTTCTCAGTGATTTCTCCTTCCATAATATATTCTCTGACACTTGGATGTGCCACTAGTATCAGAATCTTATTACCTGTGACCATATGTCTGAATTTCTTGAGGGCTTTTACCATAGCATATGCCTGTTTCTCTACAAAGTTATATCTGGCTTCGTACTCCCTAAGAGTTCTTGAGAAAAAGGCTATTGGATGCTCCCCTTCTTGTTTATCATCTTTCTGTGTCAGGACAGCAGCAACACTGAATTCTCCTCCATAAACATACATTATAAAAGACTTAGAGAAGTCAGGGTTCCTCAATACTGGGGCTGTTGAAATCGCTTTCTTGACCTCTTCAAAAGCTTGTCTCCCTTCTGCAGTCCATTTGAAAACCAGATCTTTCTTCAGTAGCAGTGTAATTGGTCTTATTAGGCCTGCAAAGTCTGATATGAATCTACTGACAAAGTTAATCTTTCCAAGAAGGACTGGACTGCTTTCTTATTGACAGGTTCATTATAGCAGTGACTCTTTCCAGATCTATAGAGACCCCCTCTTTAGAAACTATATGCCCTAATAATTTTCCTTGAGGTACTGCAAAAATGCATTTCTTAGGATTTAGAGATATTCCAAACTCTTGGCATTTCTTAAAAACTGCTTCTAAATGGTCAAAATGATCTGCTGCATTTTTAGAGAAAATAGTGAGGTCATCTAGGTAGATTAGAATGATTTTATTAATAATTCCTCCAAATGCTAAATCCATTGCTCTCTGAAATGTGGCTCCAGCATTTGAAAGACCAAAAGGCATCTTTGCATAGGCGAATGTTCCCCATTTTGTGGTGAAAGCAGTCTTATGCTGATCTTCATCAGCCAACCAAATCTGGTTGTACCCAGAGAAACCATCTAGTAGAGAAAATCTCTCTGATCCAGCCACAGTCTGTAAAATTTGTTCCATAGAGGGCAAGGGGTAATGATCCTTCAAGGAAGCCCTATTTAGATCCCTGAAATCCACACAGAGCCTTATGTCTCCATTCTTTTTCCTGACTGGTACCAGGTTAGACACCCAAGTTGAGTGTTTAATTGGGAAAATGATCTTTGATTCTAATAGCTTCTGTAACTCATCGACCATCAGAGGTTCGATCCTAGGGTTTACTGGCCTCTGCTTTTGTCTAACTGGTTTAGATCCTTCCGTCAGCTCTATGGTGTGTTGAATGATACTTCTATCATAACCATGGAGATCTTCATAGGTCCAGGCTATGACCCTATCATATTTCTCACATAAATCAATTAATCTCTTTCTTTCCTGTTGAGTGGCCGAATTTCCAACTTTCAGTCTTCTTCCCTCACTAACTTGAATCTCAGAGTAGTCCTCTTTGTTTGCTTGGAATCTCTTCTTTTCTAGGCTAGCATCCTCAGGATCAAACAAGTTTTCCAGTGTAATCAGTCCCTTAGGGAGCTTGTTTGATTTCAGTTGAATGATCTGATCACCATATGCTTCTTCAATTTTTGGTTGTAACTGATCAGCAAATTCCCCTGACTGTTGCAAAAATGAGAGTACTTGAAAATCATTCTCAAAAACCTGCCAATTTTCATCATTGTCTGGGATGGTTGGTCTCACAATAACTTTGACTGACTCATTATTGACCATTAGATCAGTTATTGGATCAAACTGTGAACCAATCTGTGCCATTCTATATGCCTCAGAATTTTGGGCTCTAGGGACTACCTCTATATTGAAGGCTTCAAAATTTTCTATCAAATCCCAAATTCTGTGTCTATAAGATCTCATCCTTACATTCTTGGCTATTGCCTTCTCTCTTACTTGTTTCACCACTAGTTCTGAATCTCCCTTGACTATCAGTTTCTTAACTCCTTTCTTTTTTGCCAATATAAGTCCATGCACTAAAGATTCATACTCAGCATCATTATTAGTACAGGGAAAATGGAAGCGAATGGCTCTCAAAATCTTTTCACCATTAGGGGCAGTAAGACAAATCCCTGCTCCAGCTCCATTTTTGCTTCTGGCCCCATCAAAGTTTAAGGTCCAGATTCCTGAGTCATTTATAGATTCTTGGGTCTAGGAGGACTCTTCCCTTAAGACATTAGGGATCTCCTGTTCTTCCTCAAATATAACATAAGTGCCCAACCCTGTTGAGTCATAGTTCCCAAAAGGATCACTCTGCATCATGGTTAACAACTGATTATCCTCCACTTGCTGATCATATTCAGTCCAATCCCCTATTTCTTCAACAAAAACCCTTTCCTCTTTATTTAACATGGCATGGGTTGCTTCTAACTTTGGGGTTGGTTCATTAGTGATATGGTCCTTTGACAATGGTTCTGACAGTACCTTCATCTTAGTCCCATATTTGGTCCTTATGATGAGATGAGACCAATCAAGTGACATATAACCTCCTATCTTAGCTGTGAAATCTCTGGATAGGCATAAGCCAAAAACAGGAGGAATATCTATGACTACAACATCTTGATTAACAATTATATTGGGACAAGTATACAATTGTAATGGAAGTTGTTTAATTTTCCCTATTGTTTGTACAGACTTCCCATCTAACTGCATAACTCCTTTTGCAAGTGGTTCATATTTTATCTTCAAAGCATCTGCTATTTGCTTTGGCATCACTGTGGTACTAGCCCCAGAGTCTATCATTGCATTGTGTAATAACTTATTCCCAACTATCAAAGTCAAATAAAAGGGATCTGGCTTGGATTTACTTACCTCTGGTGCATTGTTCAGAAGTGCTGTTGTCTGTAGAGAAACAACGTCTTTGAGCTTCTCTTTATCAGTAGGTCCTCCTTTGGCAACAGTCTGTTTAGGCATAGCTTGGCCCTGTAAAGCTTCTTGCAACAGTGTCTTTTGTTCAGGAATAGCTAACATGTCCCATATTGACACATGTGCTAGAGTTCTCTTCAACTGATCCACCACATTCACAGGTCCTATTGCTTGTGCTCTGGGATAATAAGGGTACCTTGCTTTTTCTTGAACTTGTCCAGAAATTACTTGATTCTGCACTGGATGAGGTATTTCTTGCCTAGTAACTGTATTTTGATGATCTTGAAATGGTGGAACTCCCATAATTTCATTATTTGTAACTCCAGGCTGTTCCATCATTCTCCTCTTGGCTCTAGTATAGTAATCTGATTGCACCAATGGCTTCTTAGAAGTTGAAGCTTCATTTAAGAACACTGACTCTTCATCTTCAATCCAAGAGAAAAGAGCATGCTCAGGGGCTATTTCTTCTTCTTGCTGTAAGGACATTCCTTGCATCTGAGCCACTAGCACTGAACTTTGCATGCCAGGGGATTGATAGGGCTGAGTGTCAGAAGTATTTGCAAATTGTCCATCTACTCTTCTTTGCTCTACTATCTTTTGCTGTAGATTACCTCTAGGACAATCTCTGGGCATGTGTGCATTATTACAAGGAAAACACCAGGCATTGTTGCTATCTGCATAATTATTCTGCCCTGGGACAATCTCTCTGTTTGCATTGGGAGGAACAGTCTGCAAGGGTGTAGGGACTGCAACCAGTTGGTTTGACGGCTGAGGGTTATTTGGTCTTTGGGGGCCCTGATATTGGTTTGACTGTGGAGGAGGTCTATTCCCTTGATAACCTTGATATTGGGGTCTCGGATAAGGATTCTGTTGTCTCTTTAGGTTAATTATTTCATTTGAAAATGTTCTCAGGATGTTCTTGACATCATCCATCTCTGAAGACTAGGTAGGGGCAGCAGCTTTAGCAGGTTCTTGGGGAAACGTATACATGGACACAGGTGGGGTTATGGGATTAGGAGCTTCTTGAGGCAATGGTAGGGTAATCTCTGGAAACATAGGCATAGGAGGCCTTGGGGGCAATTTTCCAGCATCTATCAAATTATTTTCGGCTCTGACTGCATAGTCATAGGCTTCTGGCAGGGTCTGACCTCCAAGTGACTGAATCATTATTGCTATATCTGAATTGAGGGCTTTAAGATAAAACACTATGGCCATACCTGGTAATGGTCTTGCTGTAGCAAGAATCCTTTTCCAAGTCTTCTGGAATCTGGAATTGAAATCAGTCATTGCCTCTTGCGGTGCCCTTTTGATGGTGATCAGTTGTTGTAACAGAGAAGATTTATCACCCTTTTCCTTGAATCTTGCAAAGAAAGCGTCTCCAAGTTGATCCCATGTAGAAATTGAATTTGGGGTCAAAGATCTGTACCAGTCCAGAGCCTTTCCCTTAAAAGAAGCTGCTAAGAGTCTTATAGCCACATTTTGCTGTGTGATCACATGTATCGCACAGACATCAGACACATCTTGTAGATGTTCTTCAGGTGTTTTAAAATCCTCCCCACTGAATTTGGGTAGAGCTTTCAGGGCATTTGCTGGAATAGGATCCCAAGTGGCTGGAGGTACTGGGAGAATTAGGGCACTGCCAGTATTCCAGTTTGCATAATTCCTTGGGGCTACAGGTGCTCCCATGTTTACACTTGAGGTTGCTGTAAACTGATTCACCCTTCTTCTTGAATTGTTTATCAATGGTGATAAAAGAATACCTGGGTTCACAGCTGATTGAGCTCTTGTCACAGGTCCACAACTCTGACTCCTCGCGACTTTCCGGCTCATGCAGTCTTGAAAGAAACTTCAAGAAATGGTCCCACCGAGCGTGCCAAAAACTGTTGATGCTCAGAATTGCGCTGTTTCCAACACCAACATGGGAAACTCTGAAACGTGGGAATGCTTTTCAGAGTGACCTCCAGATTTTAAAGAAGCTGGCTCTTCTTTATCTCAAAATGTGTTTGGGAAAAAGGGAAAGAATGAAACAAAATCACAAATGTAACTAAGAAGGAAACTAAAATTATGGCGATGCGCCTTAATGTAATTTTGTATCTCAACACTTAAGTACAGTGAAACTATTTTAAGATTCAGTCACATTAAAGAGCAAAATGCATGATCAATGTAACAGATTAAAATGAATAGAATCAAAGGCTCACAAATCAGAATGCTCTGTAATAACACAGAAAATATCAGCAAAGGCACAGAACTCTGTCTTTATTAATGTTCAAGTTACATAAAAGGCACAGAATCATGCACAGTTACACAAACTTTCTGAATCAAGAAAACAAAACAAAGGCAAATGATATTACTGGCCACTACAAAAGATCCTCAAACTTCTCTAACAATCTATGATGCAGAAAATCTCTATCTCTTCGATCTTGTCTCCTTTGGTGCGGTGATCTGAACCCATACTTATAGCATGCAACTGGCCCAAAGATTGCCCGCATGATCAAATCCCAACGGCCTAACCGAACTAGCAGTTAACTGAAAGTGTCTGACAGAGGATCTCCCGCGAATCGGAAACGGTTAGCCACTCTGCAAAATCATTGGCTGCAACAGATACATGTAACCCCACATATTTGAATCAGAGAGGGACGCGTGGCTTCAACTGATAGTCTTTTGCGACTATAAACCCTTGAAACAGCTGGCACTCATGCGCGCCTCTTTCCTGAAACTCCTTCATCTTTCCAGATCAATTAGAAATAAACACCTGGCATCCTCCGCGTGACTTAAGAAACTACAACTTCCTCAGGAAATACCGGATTCTGACACTTGGCAGCGTCCACGGCTCTTCCAAAAACACATGGCGCTTTCCGCTTTATTCTGAGTCTTTACTGTGGCTTATATCAAGAGTGCTCGGGCTTCGCCATCTGTCGCGGTCCGGTGAACTTTGAGACTTAAGAGACATTAAAAAAAAAATGGGACCCACCATACAGCCTGCGCTTGAGCAGCTTCAAAAAGAAAAGAGACACATGGCGCCTTCCGCTTTATTCAAGAGACTGTGGACGTGGCGGCTTCCGCTGCTATCTAAGAAACTTTAGAAACTTTACAAAACCTCCGCAGACGTTGCCACTTGGCGCTCTCCGCGCAACTCCAGAAAACTTTATAGAAACATTACAGCTTTATAAGGATCACACAGATGGTGACAGATGTCACACTCCGCTGAAGCTACAAGAAACTAGCGGGGCCCGCCATACAGTCTTTTACTTAGTGCTGAAAACAAAAGGAACCTGCGGAAGACGACACTTGGAGCCTTCCGCTGCAACTTTATGGGACACGCGGCACCTTCCGTGAAACTTCAGGAAACTTTATAAACTCTCTCCGCTTCTGCCACTTGGCGCCTTCCGCGCTCATCAAAACTCTAAAAGGGGCCCGCTTCATTAAGAGAAACATTCAACATGAACGTTTGAAACTTTGACGAAACTTGAACGGGTGTCGACACCTGGCGGCTTCCGCCTCACTGCAAAAAAATACGTGGCACTCTCCGCTGAAGCTACAGGAAACTTTTAGAAAGAACCACGGCTGCTGACACGTGGTGGTTTCCGCCGCACCGAGAGAAACTTAAAAGGGGGGCCCGCCAGACTTTCTTTACAAAAGGGCCTTGCAACTTATAAATAGATCCTCGGATGCCGACACTTGGCGACTTCCGCAGGACCCAAAAGGAACGCGTGGCAGCTTCCGCGGAACCCTCAGGAAACTTTAAAATGTATCTCGAGTACTGACACATGGCAACTTCCGCTGAACTCCGGGACTTAGCAAAATTTTCAAAAAAGAAAACCCTCGCGCCCGCGCTGTGTGTCAAAAAACGTCGCTGCAAAACTGAAAAACTCGGAAACAAAACTGGACCCGCACTGCTGAAACTCAAAAACAACAATGTAGAGTATTTTACTCTACAGTACCATTACTGAAATGGCACGTTCTATGCTGGAGCATCAAAGTGTTCCTAAAAAGTTCTAGGCTGAGGTAGTTTACACTGCTGTCTATCTTCTAAACCGATCTCCCACCTATGCTGTCAAGAACATGACTCCTGAAGAAGCCTGGTCTGGACGTAAGCCTCGGGTCAACCATCTAAAAAATTTTGGCTCTACGGCTCATGTTTGGATTCCAGATGCCAAGCGCACCAAGCTGGACTCCAAAAGCCAGAAACTTATGTTCACTGGTTATAGTGAAAATCATAAAGCATACAGACTAATTGATATAGACACTGATCGTCTCATATTCAGTCGTGATGAAGTGGTATCAGAGCCAGGCTAGGAGCCCCAAGCACCCGTAGTGTGGCTTAAGGGGGGGTGTTGGAAATAAGCCACACCCGGACCAACGATGGGCTGGCCAAGAGGGGCCAGTAGCTCAGTTGGTAGAGCACTCCAGCAGCAAATGGAAGGTCCTAGGTTCGAGTCCTAGCTGGTCCATATGAGCAGCAACTCAACAAGAAAAATGTCCCCAGGGGATGAGAAAAATTTCAACAAAAATGGGGGACACGGGGAGTGTCCCATCTGCATCCCCAAAGTACTTGAGATAGCCACAGAGGGTAGGGGACATGTCCCAAGGACACTACATGTAACTCAGCACAAACACAAAATGTTTTTAAATATTAAATACAAAAATGTGATCTACAAGACAAAAGCTTTTGATGACTGTAATTTTATTGAAAATAGCCCTTTGTCAGCTAGGTCGGTTGTGTGATAACCAGAGTTCCGAAACTCGCCTGGACTCAGCGAGTCCCGAGCCGAGTGACCCTAGACGAGTCTTGGGGACTCGGACTCGGCCATTAAGTATATAATTTGCTAGAAGTATGTTAGGGCATTTCAATCTCTTAAAAGATCAGGAACACAGTGACACTATATTTCAAAATACATTTAAGTATAAGAATTTCTTATACTTTAAGTATTTTGAAATATACTGTCAGGATGTTTGAGATAGGTTCCGAATCCATGGGATTTAACATGCAGATTCTAAATTTTGGAGGATCCATCAGATTTCAAACTTAAGCAAATTTTCAGGGTTTCAGGGTTTCAAACTTAGCCAAATTCAGGGTTTCAGTTGCGCATAAAAATAGTAGAGGACAAATCACTGGATCCTATTGATTTGGATGAGATAGATCCTATTGACTTGCCGAGTTTTCTCCGAGTTTTTGTTGACTCGTCAATTTTGGGCTTGGTGAGTCGAGTTTTCCAACTATGGAATGGAGAATCTAGGGATTACATCTTTCTTTGCATCAAGAAAAAATTCTCTATTTCACTACCGAGTTACATCCTTCTAGAATCTAAATCTTGGAAGCAATCAGTTGAATTGGCAGGTAAAAGTCTGTATTGTGCTAATTGCAAATTGAGAAATCATCTGAGAAAAGATTGTCTATACAAGCCTCCTCAAAAAATGTGGAAATGGATCAAGAAAGCTACCTGTAATCCTAATGATGACAAACAAAAAAATCTTTAGGATGAAAATATATGTGCACACAAACAAATATATACATCCTATAAAACTGTACAAACATGCATAAAGAGCATGCAAACCTACATCTATATAGACAAAAATAAGAATATGAGAATATATACACAAAAAAAAACTATATAAATAAGCATAACCAACCGTATAATAACAAAAGAACGAGAGGCATAAATGTAAATACAGACCTGTATATCATACATGTCAACACACACACATATATACATATACATATGTCTTATTTATATATACAAAAAAGGCTCGAAAAGCTAGGAGAACGACAAACCAAAGAAGATTTAACGGATGGGGAACTAAAGAGAGAAGGAAAAAACCCAAAATTAATAATTGTATAAGAATGCACAAACAAATACAAACCTAAAAGATGGCAAAAAAAGGATAATATATATATATATAAGCAAGCATATCCGTGCCTCTATGTACATACATGTAAGAAAAAAAGCATAAAAATCTATATCTATATACATATATCTATACATGAGAAGTAATATACATATAAACTAAAACGAGTGAGAAATTAATACACATATACACACACATATATGTATGTATGTATGTATGAATGTATGTATGTATGTATGTATGTATATGTATTTTTTTTATTCAATTAAGACTCAATTTTACTTTGCAGTTATTTTATTTAATACATATTTAAAAAATTTCGTGTCTTACTTTATTTTACTATAGAGCTATTTTATTTACTACATATTTTATTGTAGTGTCTTTATATTTAAAAATTAAATGTCAATTCTAAATAGTTTTCTTTCATGGTTACAACATCAGATGTTTCTCCCCTTGCTGCAACTGTAGGTTACACCTCTTGGCATAATTATGTATGTGCCCAAGAAAAATAACCATTGCAAGGAATTCATTTCTGCATTGGACAACATAAACAGCAAAGGTTTACCTCTTCACCTTGGATACAAACATGTTAAAGTTTAAGCCTCCAAACCAAATGTCAACCAAAGAGTCTACGTTTCTAACTTTACTGACTCATTGCAATGTAGGCCAAATGTCAACTGCTTATGAATTGTTGTGGAGAAATCCTTTGACTGTAAAAGAAAGAAATCCTACAGTTGTAATAAAGAGTGTCATATGCAAGCCAAACTGGAGATATGGGCAAGAATTGTAAATGCCACTAGGCATGGCTATCACGCAGTACAAGACAATTCACAGTAGAAATCAAACATGCAAAAGCATTTATTATTATTGTCAGACCTTGTAATATCCCGAATGGAATATTTTGTAATATCTGATCAAATTTAATTTACTTCACAAAATTCAAATGTTAACAACTGTTCACAAAGCTCCTGAATTGACTGTTGTAGATCACTAATATTATTTTCCCCAAATCTTCTGTTTTCAAGTATTAAACAGCCATAATAACTATTAAACATTAATTATTAAAATTTAACACCAGTATGGCAGGCTATGACCTTTCACAAAGATGTTGGAATGATTAACCAAATGCTGCAATCTAAATGCTACGGTATTCTTATGGCTGTAATTACACAATATCTAGACAGAATTATCAATCAGCTTTCAGAGTAATATAGGTTACTACAACTGAAAGAATTGACTTGTCATGAAAGAGCGATCTCAGAAGCTACAGCTCACATGAGGCTGCGGCTGTATAAAATCTAATAACAACTGTAATTAAGGATGATGCTGTGATCTAATAACCAGTCCTTAGAATACCACGGCCACACCCCGTATACACCTCCTTCAAGGATAGAGATCAGATTTGCTGATGAACAGCAAATGTTATTAACTTGAAATCTTTATCAATATCAATTAGAAAATCAGATCTGCACGATGGTGATTCCTATGTGAAATCACTCCATGGAATTGTGGGCTTTCATCCTCCAATTCCAGACCTAGAGGGGTTTATTCCTCAGGTTATTTGAACCGAAGATCCCTGCTCCAACAAAGAGTAGAAATCAGATAATAAAATGTTTTCTCAATATGCCTCCTCCTCCTTGCTTGGTCTCTCTTGAATAGATTTTTCCCCCAAGAATCATAACTCTTCAAATGCCCCTTGATTGATATTATACTTTAATTATAATTTTATTTTATAATACTATTTAATCCTTCCTTGAGGCTGGAAATCGCATTTTTCCTTGTATTAAGGACCCGCCAGGTACATTACCGATAGCTTCACGTAATGGTTGCATTTGAATCATTTTTTCCATTATGTTGGGCATGCTCCACATATCATGCATATGCTAAAAAAAACTACCATAAATACTACAAATTTGAAATATTGTATACTAATTTGATATCTATTTGTCAAACTCGAATGTCAGGATAGATATTTATTATTCCTTGTTCAATATTAAAATAATACAATTCGTAATCAGCATCATATATGTCTTCATCAAGACCAACATCATCATCATCATTGACATTAGATGATGTAGGTAGATTAGAAGAACCGCAAGCAGCCCCACTGCCACTCACAATAAAAGTATGCTGGCTATCTGACTCTTCAAAAAATGAAAATGGCTGCAAAATCAGAGAAAATTCGAGGCACTGCTTACTCATCAAACAAAATGCAGTGTTTGTTTGTTTTTTCCCTGTTACTCATCAAACAAAATGCAAGGGAAACTGACTGTCAATTTAGGGTTTGGGGCGTGTAATGTCCCTTTTTCCTCAGTGATAGGAAAACTGAAAATATGTTAGCTTTTTATTTTCCCGAAAGCTAACTATTTGGTAAGGGAAAATGTGCCTTTTAAAAGACCAAATATATAATTATAAATTTATATTCTTTTAAAAGTAGTGGGATATCTGCCTCCAGTAGGCATGGGGTTCTGGTGGGCCCCTTCTTCTGTGCACACCTATTATAGGCATGTTGGTGGAGTGGGAGCGCTCCTCTGTGGAGCATTAAATTTCCTTTCCTGCATGGGAGTTGAAGGGAGTTGTGGGAATGATAAATAGTATTAGTTACCATTGTGATGATATATGCAAAAAATTAGAGAATTGGAGCTGTTACTGGACAGCCTTAGCTGCTAAGCGAGGTTGGAGATGTTCATCTCAACATTCACCCAGTTTAGACTGTGAAAGACCAGTCCTAGCTGAGTCAAATTGATGATTTCACTTCAGAAATCATACTGTGCACAAAATGGAGTATTATGTATTTTGAAAGTGTTGTTTTTTTTTTCTTGACAGTTAGGTTCAGTTTTGGAGTGGGATTGATAGCATGGAAGCATTTTGATATTGTCTATGATTGTGGGTGCTGAGCCACAGGCTGTGTCGTACTAGTCAAGGCCATACAGTCCTTTCTGCTCGTGAGTCTAGAGTAAATTGATAGCTGCTGTTTAAGGTATTATATTGCACTCATTTTGAGCGCCTAGTTCATGATCACCTATTGCAACAGGATTCGGGAGGTTTGCTGGACTGGTGACAAATTTATAAACAATTTAACACTCCCAGATTTCCGTACCAGCCATGACGTGAGGGGTCTGAATACAGAATTCGCTGCAGTTTGAGTCATTTACATCATTGCATTGTGGGCGCCCAGCAAGTCACAATATTGGGTCAGCGTTGGAAGTGAAGGGTTTGTATGTTGGAAGAAATCTGGGCGGATTTTAGGGTTTTCTGGGCTTGCACTAGAATTCAAATACTACAACAGTCAATCAGACAGTCACCTCTGAGATTTATGAAGTATGGGTATTGCAAAATCTCTGTCCCAGTTGGTGTATTGTCATTATAGTTTGGAGCTGGAGATCACTGTAAGAATCTAAGGTAATTTTTGTCATTTATGTCCTTCACCTTGCATTGTAACAGCAGTACTTTCAAAAAAATAATAAAAATCAGACTTAGTGTGTTATTAGAATCAGTTTTCTGATGAAATTTGGATAAGTTTATTAAACATCAATCAAGGGTGCCCATTACAGGGCGTGATTTTGATGGTGCAAAGTCAAACAAAATGCATTGGAGTTATCACCCACTGCTGAAATCAGCCCGGAATTGCCCTGGAATCACCTGGGTATTCTCATGAATAATCAATTCCAATTCAGAAACGAATCATACCTGGGTATCAGGGTTTTTGGCCGATTTACTAACATAGCCTCTTACTAGTGCCTATTCTAGGTATCAAACATCAGATTGACCTTCAACTTCATTAATAAAATAATGATAATATATTACATTGGCATTTTCTAGAGATTTAATTTTGACTATAAGTTTCAGTAAGTAACACAACATCTTACTTTTAGGGGCCTCAACCATTTTATTTTGACTCAATTGCATAATTGTGCAAGGAAAACTTGCAAAAAGATAGTGGAAAGACACGGATCCTAGAGATGTTGTGGAACTTGAGCATGTGGTTTACAGTGATTTTGTACTCAGCATCATATGCTCTTGTTAAAAATACATTCAGAGAAGATAATTCTCAATTTCTACTTTACATGTCTGTTAGGCAATGTCGTGGAACTCAAGCATTTGGTTTTCAGTCACTTTTTACTCAGCATCATATTCTCTTGTTTAAAAGAACATTCAGAAAGGATAATTCTCAATTTCTATTTTACATGTCTGTCAGGCAATGGTATAATAATAACATTAATGATAGGAAGGGGGCACATACAAAATGATGACCCAGGTTCCAAACTTGGTGGGTCTTAACCATTTCATTTTGACCGTAGAGCATATTCAGTGTTTAAGAATAATTGCAACAAAAATGGGAAAATATAGACCCTATATAGGTTGGTATATCAAGCATTTCCTTTTCACTGAGAATCACATTACCCTACTGGAAAAACATCTTGAAAGCATGGCTCTGATTTTCCATTTTACATTTCTACTGCCATGATGACCCAGGTTCAAAACTTCACAGGCTCTCGCCCAACATCAAAGTGTTCTTCAGACTTGTTAATCTGGCTTGGTGGATGCGAAAAGGAGTGGGCTTTTCCACCTTGATCCAAAGGTGGTATAACACCGAGAGAAATACACTACCATGAGAAAGATTGTAAAGTATGATGGGATGGGGAACTGCTCTCAGATAAGTAAAGACCCAATTTGACATAACAAAATAGATTCTACTTTACACAATCCATTTGCCATCCAGACTCTGTTGTCAAAGATCTCAAAGCAGCACATACTCTTCTTTTTCTAAATGGCAATTCCTCTTGAGGAGTTGTATTCAGCTTTGTTGCCACAACCAAGAGGCACCCGCCAAGTTGGATGTCATGTTTTACCCAATTTCAACACTTTATCATGTCTCATAGGCATTCTATGAAAGCCCATTTGTTTCTACTAGTTGGGCTCATCCCAATAGGCAGCATGTACTCTTGTTTTAAGCAAAAGAGTTTCCGAATTAAAAAGCTAAGTCCAGGTAACCCTCAAAGCAAATTAACTTAAATTCTAATTGAAACAACGGCTTCTACAAAAGAAACACAAATTATAGATACGAAACTGGCAATATTTCAAAAAAAAGAAAAAAACTGAAGTTCCCAAACTCCACACAGAGAGAAAAACAATTCAAAGACAGTCCATTCCGAAGTAAACAAACTTCAGCTCAGTCAAACCCTAACCCTAACCACCATTTCCCAACCATCATTTCCAGCGAACATGAAAGTCCCTAATTAATGCATTCATATCCCAATACCCAAAAAATCTGGTGTAGATTTGGAAATAGTCACGTCCACGAAAAAATCACGAAGATTATAATCTCATATGGTAGCAAAGTCATATATCCCATATCCAATTGTATACTATAGATCTACAAAACCCTAAAAAACCTTCAGAAATTACTCAACAAGTAGCGTGTATAAAGCCCTAAAGATTTTTTTCAATTTGAGATGCCCAAATCTATAAACTGTTCAAACCCAAAATTATTAACATCCCTAATCATTTACCAAACTTAATATCGGCTCATAATTTATTTTTCCTGTTTCAGAAGTAAAAAATCGACCAAGAAGGGTTTCACATAAATACAGATTAGAGAGAGAAAAACAAGAATTATTACAGACGAAACCAAAGAGCAGAACTTTTCTGGAAATGAAGGAATAAAACTATTCGACCAGCAAAAATTTTCAGACAAATTAAAATCTGAATCAAAGGATAAAGAAAAAAAATACCTCAAAGTCGTGGGTTTTGTATGCGGTGGATTTCAAGCAAAACTCCTACGTCGATTCATTACAGAGACGGTCAAACTTTATAAAAGCACCTTAAACCAATCAGTGGATAACAAATCTTAAATTGCAGTGGATACCTAACAAATCTTTTCAGAGAAATCTTGAACTGCATAGAAGTTTTTGGAAATTAATAAGTTTATTTTTTTATATTTATCATAATTACGGAAATGAAAGGGTTCATTTGATCCCAACCAAATGGCCAAAACACTAGGTGCCTTCGGGTCAATTCTCACAACACCCGTATGCTTAAAAACTGTATGTTTTGGAATTTGTTTTTATTATTATAAAATTCTCTTTCATTATATATATATATAATCATCATTGTTTTTTAGGATATCTTTATTGCGGCATGCTTTCAATTGTTAGGCCTGTGGACCTGTTTTCGCCCCTTTATATGGCCTCAACCTTTCATTCCTCCACAGAGTTGATGTTGTTGGCGCTGAAGGTTCAACAATAATTTCCCATGGCACCCCTGCTCAAATATCCCCGAAAATTTGTTCCCAAGGTGTTCCACGAGGTACGTCCCCTGAAACACCACCAGATGTTGTTCTTCACATTCTGAAGTTTGATAATGTCTGCAAGTGGCTATAAAATTTCACTTCAATTAGATATTTTATGGGTAGAGTCCCCCTTGAAAGCATGCTTCAAGACTGGGTTGGCAGGACCTGGACCCGACATGGGATCCACCTAGACGCTGTGTAAAACCTCACCAAGGGGTTTTTCCTTTTTCGTTTTGCCAAGGCCAACCATGCTAAGGTTGTCCTCAGTCGGGGCCCATGGTTGGTCCACTCCTCCCTTCTTGTTCTCAAACCTTGAACTCTAGACTTTATTGTCTTTGATGAGAAATACTTTCAAGTCCATGTTTGGGTTGAATTTCTTGGTTTTCCATTGCCATGCTGGAACTTCCCAAGCCAAATAGCTTCTTCCTTAGGTTATGTAGTTTGCATAGAACCTGAGAAGTTCTATTCATCTCATCCTCAATGACAAGTTTGTGTGGAGGTGGACCTCTCCAAAGACCTCAAGGATTCGGTGGACATTCAGATTGGTAAAACCCATTATTCTCAGCGTGTCCAGTACATCAATCTTCCCAACACTTGTTATTGATGCTAGTCATCCAAACACAAGATTCGAGATTGCCCTCTGGCCTCTCAATGGCTCAAACCCTATGCTCAGCCCTCTTCTGGGCTGTCACCTCTTGCAAAAGAAGAAGGTTGGTCTACAACAGTTGCTCATAAATCCAAGAACACTAACACTTCCAAGCCCTCCTTTAAGCCCACGGGCCCGAGGGCTTCGACTCTGATTGTTTCAAAACCCTCCGACGTCGAAGCATTGAATGTGGCTATAGTTTCTAACTCTCCGCTAGCAGCCTCAGCTATTTCTCAACCACTAGCTATCATTGTTCGACATGCTTCCCCTCCTCTTGTGGGGCAGAGGAGGTCCCGAAGCCCATATGGTTGATTGGAGGATGGAAAATTTGTGCCAAGGCAAAGACAACTAATGCAGCTTAGCTTCCAAATTAAGAGCTTTGAGGCACCTGATGTGATATTATGAAATAATTATTTTGCTCTTGAGGGGCTAGATAACGAGGAGATGCCTCTCAACACTTGTTAAATGAACTATATTTCTTAGAATGTATGAGGTCTTATAGACCTCCCATGGAAATACTCTATTCATGATGTTAGTTTTCAATTTTCAGGTTTAGACATTCTTTGCCTCTAAGAGGTTAAAGTGTCAAATTTTTTACTTTCTGCAGCTTGTCGTGTTATTTGGCCTTCCTATTAGGAATAGCAGGCAGAAGATATCAATTAAATGCAGATAAAGATTAAACAGAGGAATGAAAATACACATAAATAAAACAATGAGAGACAATTTTAACGTGGTTCACCCAAACTCGGGCTACATCCACCAACAGAGAATCCAATATTATTATCCAGCAAAAATAGAACTGATTACAACCAACAATCTCTTGCAACTTAATACCACTGCAATATGCTAGAATACAATATCAACAGAAACCCTAACCCTAAGCCTTTTTGCCTTCTCCAGTCATTTTTATCAAGACTTGTGTCGGTTACAAAACGTAGGGTTTTATATGTTGGCCAATAGAAAAAATAACTATCGACACAGAGGCTTTATAATATAATAGGCAATTTTTGCTTCAAGAGTGGCTCCGCCCCTTCCAATTCTCCAGTTAATTAATTTGGGGGGAAAACGCATCGACAAAAGTGGCCAAAATTTAACCTCTGAGTCTGATTGGGCTCCAAATAACAATAATCTCCCACTTGGAGACTGATCAAACTCCACACCATAATATCTCCCACTTGGAGACTAATCATAACACTGTTGCCCATGTAGCTCCCACTGGAAATAAGCACCCTGGACCCTACTATTTTGATTCTATTGTTTTTAATCTTGAAGACCAACTGAAGCTGAAGAGGAGCGCAGCTTCTCCCTTGTCACCACCTTCATAAACATATCCGTTGGATTGTCATCTGTATGTATCTTTTCCAACCTTAATTGTCCATCCTTCAACACTGACCGGATGAAGTGATACCTTAGCGGTATGTGTTTGGTCTTTGAATGCAAGGCAGAATTCTTTGCAATATGTATGGCACTATGGTTGTCCGTAAACAAATAATTGTTAGCCTATTGTTTGCCCAATTCTTCCATGAAAGATTGCAGCCATATCATCTCCTTATTTGCCTTTGTTGCAGCTACATACTATGCCTCTATGGTGGATAAAGCAACCACCTTTTGCAATCTTGAGATCTAACTCACCGCTGTCCCACCTACAGTAAAGACATAACCTGTAGTACTTTGCCTAGTATCAATATCTCCTGCCAAATCTGAGTCCACATAATCTGTTAAATCAGTATTAGAGCCCCCAAAACATAAATATTTATTGGATGTACCTCTCAAATACCTAAGAATCCATTTTACTGCATTCCAATGCTCCAATCTGAGATTACTCATATACCTGCTTACAACTTCTACAGCATGTGCAATATCTAGTCTTGTGCATACCATGGCATACATTAAACTTCATACAGTTGAAGCATATTGTACCTTAGACTTTTTGTCTTCCTCCTCTTGTGTCTTTAGACACATCTCCTTAGTCAATTTCAAATGACTAGGCAAAGGTGTGCTGATAGCTTTTACATTCTTCATATGGAATCTCTGCAACACCTTTTCAACATAATCAACCTGAGATAGAATCAATTTTTTATTCTTCCTATCTCTACAAATTTTCATACCAAGGATTTGTTTTGTTGCCCCCAAATCCTTCATAGCAAATGATTTTGCTAACTTCTGTTTTAACTCACTTATGTGATCCATGTTAGACCCCGCTACAAACATGTCATCAACATATAAACATAAAATAATATAGATGTCATTATCCAACCTCTTAAAATAAACACAATGGTCACAATTACACCAGCTATAGCCTTGCTCAACCATAAAACTATCAAATTTCAAGTACCATTGCTGAGGTGCTTGTTTCAAGCCATATAAACTCTTCTTCAATCTGCACACTAGTTTCTACTTACCGTTGACCTCAAATCCTTGGGGTTGTTCTATATATCTCCTCCAAATCACCATGGAGAAAGGCAGTTTTCACATCTAGTTGTTCCAAATGCAAATCTTCAACAGCCACAATACTTAAAACAGTACGAATAGAAGTCATCTTAACAACCGGAGAAAAAATCTCATCAAAATCAATGTCTTTTTTCTATGCAAATCCTTTTACAACTAACCTAGCTTTGAATCTTTTCTTACCTCCATCTTCCTCTTTCAGCCTATAAACCCATTTGTTTGGTAAAGTCTTTTTACATGCAGGCAACTTACATAATTCCCAAGTCTAATTTTTTAGCAAGGAGTCCATTTCTTCTTCCATTGCATGCTCCCACTAAACTGTTGTATCTACGTGCATAGCTTCATCATACCCTTCCGGTTCACCAACATTTCTTAACAAAATAGAATACAAAGAGAGAAAACCTTTCGGGAGGTCTACTTATCCTTATTGACTGTCTAACATTCACTGGAGTTTTTGGTATTTGTTGTTGTTGTTGCGGAGCATGATGAACCACTGGAACATCGTTGTCTGGAGTATCATTCAGCACTACAGAATCATTTTCTTTCTTCTCATGTTGTTGCAACTGATCTTTGTACAACACCTTCTTATTGAATACAATGTTCCTGCTTCTCACAATTTTTAGATTTTCAAAATCCTAAAGCCTATAACCAAAATCATCAATGCCATATCCAACAAAGATACATTTTTTTGATTTTACATCCAGCTTGGTTCTATTTTCAGAATCTACATGTGCAAATGCTTCACATCTGAAGGTTTTGAGAAAAGAATAACTCACCTTCTTACATGTCCATGCTTCCTCTGGAATACCATAGCCCAAAGGAACTCTATTAATTAAATATACAACGATATTGACAGCTTCTGCCCACATGTTTAAATGCAGCCAAGCATGCAATCTCATGCTCCTTGCATGCTCCATTATTGTCCTATTCATGCGCTCAGCCACTCCATTCTCCTATGGAGTCCCTGAAACTATTTTATGCCTACGAATTCCATTAGAGGAACAATAATCCTCAAATTCTTTGCTGCAATAATCACCACCATTATTAGATATGAGACATTTTAATCTTTTACCAATCTCATTCTCAACCAAACTTATCCATTTCTTAAATGTTTCAAATACATCAGATTTCTGTCTAAGGAAATAAATCCAAACCTTCCTAGTTGCATCATCTATGAATGTAACATAATAACGAGAGACACCAAGAGAAGATACCTGAGTTGGTCCCCGTACATCCGTATGCACAAACTCCAACTCGTCATCTTTCTTTTGCTTCCCATCCTTGAGAAAACTAACTCTCTTTTGTTTGCCATACACACAATTTTTACATAAATCCCTATTAATACATTTTAGACCGGGTAAAACTTTTTTAGAATGAAGTACCTTCATACCTTTTTCACTCATATGCCCAAGTCTGTTATGCCATAGTGTTGTCTCAGAACTCACAACAATTGTTTCAATCTCTGCCTACGAACCCACAACAACTGTTCCTAAACCTGTTTGATTTTTATCTGCAACAACTAAAGTAAAAGGAAGAATATGACCTGTACAAAGATATAAGGTGCCTACTTTCACACCTTTTGCTATTATTAAGGCATCTCTTGTAACCTTCTAATTTTTATCACTAAAAGTAACTATGCAACTTCATCACCTAGATGCCCTGCTGAAATTAAATTCCTACTCAACCTTGGAACGTGCCTTACCTCTTGTAGTAGCCAACGATTCCCATTCTGTAACTTAATCCTAATTCTTCCCTTTCTAACAATCTGATAGGATTCGTTATCTCCCAAATAAACTAGCCCAAAATCTCCTTGGACATAATCAATAAAATAACTTCTATGGAGCATAGCATGAAATAAGGCCCCTGAATCTAAAACCCTTGAATCATCAACATTATCTAGGGAAAGAATCAAAACATCATCTTCAGATTTATTACTTGCCACATTTGCCTCCTTATTGCCTTCTTGTTTGTCTCCTTCTTTATTCTTCTGAGACCAACAATCTTTCTTCAGATGTCCTGGTTTCCCACAGTATCAGCAATCCTTCTTTCCTCTAGATTGGGACCTCTTGTCTTTTGATTTTCCTTGTGACTTCCCATGGCCTCTAAAACTTTTTCCTCTCTCATTGGATCTGCCCCTATTTTTGCATTCAAAACACTGCATGATGTGGATCCACCTGAGCTTTTCCTTTGAATTTCCTCACTCAGAATAACACCAACAACATCAACAAATTTCAGTGTATTTGAACTAGAAATAGAGTTACTAATCGTTATTACCAAACTATTCCAGCTTTCAGGCAAAGAACATAATATCAAGAGAGTTCTAACTTCTTCATCAAAATTTAAATTTACCAAAGTCAATTGACTGGTAACTGTGTTAAACTCATTTAAATGATCAGTAACCGATCCACCTTCTACCATTTTCATATTAAATAAATGCTTCATAATAAATACCTTATTCGAAGCGGAAGGCTTTTCATATAACTTTGCCAATGTCTGCATTAACTCGTCTGTTGTCTTCGCTTTTGAAATATTGAATGCCACTAATGGCGCCAGGCACAAACAAATGCTTCTCAATGCCTTTTTGTCCAGAAGTTCCCAATCCTCATCAGTCATTGCTGTCAGTTTCTTGGCTTTCCCTTGCAATGGCCTCTATAAATTCTTCTAATAGAGATAATCCTCCATCCACATCTTCCATAACTGATAGTTCTACCCATTGAATTTATCTACAGGGTTTCAATTTACCCTCATCTGCCATTACACCCACTCAACCGTGAGACCTTCCTGCAGAGGATAATCGAATACAACCCACTCTGATACCACTTGTTAGGAATAGCTGGCAAAAGATATCAATTAAATGCAAATAAAAATTAAACAGAGGAATGAAAATACATAGAAATAAAATAGCAAGAGACAATTTTAACGTGGTTCACCCAAACTTAGGCTACATCCACCAACAGAGAGTCCAATATTATTATCCAGCAAAAATAGAACTGATTACAACCAGCATGTAAACCCCTCAATTTCATCATAAAAGTAAATGAAGTAAATAATCCACTTAAATACAACATTAAAATATCCGAAGTAAAAGAATGCAATTAATCCACTTAATTACAATGTAAAAGATAAAAAGGGTGTAATTAATCCGCTTAATTACAATATCACAAGTAAAATGAGCAATCTCATAAATATGAATCAAAATGTCATTAAATCTTACAAAATCACGTGCTTAATCTAGGTAAAGGAACTATAAATAATATACAAAATCCATGGGCATTCACGTCATATTACATCCAATTTCAAGTTACAATAGTCATATGCAACAAGAATAAATAAATCAATATGCTCATCAGTCACACGAACCAAGTGGTCCACCACCTACGAGCCGAGAGATGGGAACATGGCCCAGGTGCTTATCCACCCAACCATGAAGTAATTACACTTCCCTGGATCCCTCCATGAAAAGAAGGAAACCTAGCCCTGCACGAAATGTCTAGCTACCTGAAAACAACTAGCAGGAGGGAACACCCGATGCAACCCTGATGTCTGAATGTGCAATTCTAAATAATGAAACGTAGATTGTCTCACAACAGGATGTGACAGAGATATATATAAATAAGTTTTCTAGACAAAATAAACATCTATTTCAATGTAATCTCGATTAGATCTAATCCTTTAAAAAGTAGCTGATTCAATTCTTGAAAAGAGGAAAAGCCATCTATGAAAATCCACATTCGACATCCTAGCCCAGAAAGTAACCCAATACATTCCTAGAGATAAAAACTATTTCTTTCCCCAAGATGCAAGTAAATAAATAATAAAAAATCAAAGAATTCAAGTTTACCAATAAATCAATCAAAAATCCCTTTCCCAAAACATCAATCAGGGAAAAACACTTTCAAAACAATAATCCATCTTTTGTTCATACAATTGCATTCATAAGGTTATTGACATGATATAATTTCTAATCCATTTTTCAGTCATAATTCACTGTATAAAAGTCATTCTCAGTTTTATTCAAACCTACTATCATTTCTATGATAGGAACTACTCAGTTTATTCAATAAGTTTTTATATAACATTTAGTAACCTTCTGTGACAGGAACTGTGGCAAAATTGAAATAAATAGAGAACAAAGTTTTAATCAGATTTCAGTCATTCTAAGATAATGTTTACGAATATGTTTTGAACAACAAATCAATAACGGAATATGTGTACAAGAATATAATATTTTTTAAGAGGTTATGATCACATTGTTTGCTCAATAAAGTAGGTCGATTTATAATGTGAATTGATTCCAAAACAACATACAGAATGATAACAGCTGAGATAATTATATATGATAGGAAATATTATGACTTTGTCTGGGAAATATAACTATGTTTCCAACCGAAAGTAATTTCAAGAAGGGGGGGATTTCACTTATCATAAATAAAGAGACAAAGATCTGCCAGGAAACAAAAACAAAACGGCCAGAAAATAGGTCATGCACAGGCAGCAAAAACACAAGCGACCCACTTAAATCAGGTCGATCCTCATGGATACACAAGATCATGAAATATTTGGCTCATGTTTGGAGAAAAAGTTGTTCTTACCCAATCAACTAGGTGACCAAAGAAAGGAAAACATAAGATTTAACAACAACAATAAAGAATCAAACTCATGTCTGCAATTCGGTGGCCTGGAAGAAGCAGATCGATACCTAAGGAAAGAGATCGGTCTGAAATCAAATTCCAAGGTCTTCACCTTAAGGCTGCGGCAAAGGTAAAACCAAGAAAGAGAGCAGTATAAAACAATAAAAGGGGAGACGTAGGCCTAGGTTTGTCAATTAGCGGCCAGGAGGAATTTTCAACGAGTTGTTATAGCAGGCCGATTGGCAATCAAATGCAGGCTAGCAAAGAATACTCACATGCAAGCCGATTTTTCCAAGTTTACTATAATCTTTCAACATACTTTTACTCAAAGCAAAACACAAAGATAAATACCTAGATTGGTTTGCTTGAGAGGAGGTCGATCTTGCCAACCCAGTCACGGCAACCTTCTATCTCTTGTCTCTATCCAACCAAAATCATGTCATCTTTCTCTCTGCTGCTCATAAAACATCTTTCTCTGCTTAATTCTTCAATGTTCTTCTCTACTCAAGATCTCTTCTTTTATCAAAATGATATCTCCCTAATTTTGGCGATCCCTCTAGGTTTAAAGACTGAAGATTGATAATTGGTCCATACTTTAGTTTGCATGAGGTTTTGACCAATTAAAAAGGCTCACAAATTCTATTAAGATAAAATAACAACTGTTTTAATTAGCTTACTTTGCATGAATGACAGTAAGTAAATTTTAATTCTTCTATTCATTTCCTAAATATAATAAAACTATTTTTAATAGACACAATTACTTTAAATAAATCAAGAAGTGAAATAATATATATATTCAAAAGAACATTAATATTTTTGACTAAATCATACAATTGAAATAAACTTATTGTAATAATTAAAATGCAATATTTTCTAAGTATCCAATCATCAATCACATTTTTTTTTCACACAATGATGCATAAACATAAACTAAAAAAAATGCATATGAAACTACGTGAGTGAGTGATTGCATCAGGTTTAACCATCCCATCAGTTCTTGCCAAGTGGCTAGAACATCTCTATCTCAACCATGTTCTTGTCTTCGACGAGTCTCTGCATTCATTCGCATTCAACTCAACGTCAATAGGTTAGTGCCTTAAAAACACAGCCAAAGCAAATCATTATAATCACATCATTAATATTTAACATTTAAATTAATTTTCCATTTTTTGCATGTCTAATTCCATGCTAATTACCTTCACACATATAAAATTACTTAAAGTAAAAGTCAATCACAATAATTGTTCTCTAATCTAGATTATTAATATAGTCCATAAAAATGAGACGTGACATCCTTCCCCACTTGGAAGAGGCATCGTCTCGATGTCTTGTTACACATCAAAACAATAAGGTCTCAATCAACCACCAATAAAGTATCAAAGTATCATAAATCAATAACATCAACTCAAAGTATCTCAAAACAATAATAAAACTCAAAGTATCATAATCCATGCATGAATAGGAAATCTAAGTCCTCCTCAAATGAGGAAAAGATATATCAATCTCCTCCGCATGCTCCCATGTGGCACTATCCTCTGAATATTGATCCCATTGGACCTTATATTGCACCACATCTCTACTATGCAACTTAATGTTGTGCTTCTCTGAAATTTGAATGGGCTCCACCAACACCACTCCTGGATCCTGAACTTGTAAAGCACGCCAATCAAGAATATGTGACGCGTCAGGATGATAAAGCTTAAGTAAGGACACATGAAAAATATTATGGATTCTAGCAAGTGCAGGCGGTAGAGCAAGTCTATAAGCTACATGATTAATCACTTCCAGAAACGAATGGTCCTACAAAATGAGGAGCAAGTTTGGATGCTTTGCCAAACGAAATTGAACTCTTATGAGGCTTGACCCTCAAAAAGACTTTTGTCACCCACTGAGAACTGCCTAGGTGTTCTATTCCTATTTGCATAACTCTTTTGATGATCTGAAGCTTGCTTCAACTTCTCCTTGATCAACTTTATCTAATCATTCATTTCTCTTAACATATTAGGACCAATCACTATTTTGTCCTCCACCTTATCCCAATTGATAGGTGTTCGATACCTACACCCATAAAGAGCTTCAAACGGTGCCATTACCAAAGATGCACGGTATGAATTGTTGTATGCAAACTCTACCAATGGAAGTGTCACGCCCGCATCTCCTGCACGGACGCGACGCACGAACGCACATGTCACGACCACATTCACCATGTGGTCACGACATGGGCCGCGAATTTTTTTCTACCTAACCCTAAAAACCCCCTCGCACGCGTCTGCATGCTCAGTGGCTATACGCAACGACGTAGACATGTCGACATAACCGTGTTGGTGAAGGTCGTCTAAGGGTAAGTGACACGAAGTGTGTCGCTTCTAGGGTTAGGTCAATTCCATCTGTATCCTAAGTTTTCTAGGTAAGGTGATTCGCCGGCATCGATCCCAAACTAACTCAGATCGAAAGGTGAAGTTATATGGTGTCATGATGGTACTCGATTGAAGGTGGAATGATGGATGGAACACACTTAAAATAATCAAACTACGCATAAAAATAGACCCTAAAATCTAGTAAAATTTCGATAGCATAATGCGTTAATGACGAGGGTGTAAGTTCATTACACTATCGCTTTACTTGGTTACGTAGTTATCCTATTTTGGTTAATCTCTCTATTTACCTGGTAAACCAGGTCACTTATGCAGAATTAACTATCGTTGTTTGGTGACTTTTACAGGGTTTACGCTAGGGTTAATCTCAGCGTTAATTTAATTTGTCTCTCTTTTCTCGGTTGGACGTTTTCTCATATTATAGGTTTAGCTTGGTTAGCCGCTTATAACATGCATAAGATGACTTAATTTAGTTAACAAAAGGGTATATAATTCCGTTATGATTAATACTCTTGCTTGGTAATTTTTTTTATTTTTTATTTTTAAATGGTTTAACTCCAATTCACAATTTTATTCTACATTTTAGAATATATATAAATATATATTCACCTTTATCAATTTAATTGTTGATATATAATATTGACAAGATTTTATAACCCCTACTTAATTTTGTTCTATAAGGCTTCCTTTTTACATAATAAGCGATAAATAATACATATATAAATAAATATTTATTATAAAAATGAATTTATCAATTATATATATTTATTATTTAAATGAATTTATCAATTATATATATTTATTATTTAAATGAAATTACCAATTTATTAGCAAACAATAATATATATATATATATATATATATATATATATATATATAGTGATTCATTTGTTTGAAATAAATATGATATATTTCTCTTTATATATCCATGAGTATTGAAAAAGTTCAAACCACAAATTTTTGCCCAACAAAACCTAACCCTTTTTTTTGTTTTGTTGAAGATGCAGGATGGAGAAGGCGACGGCGGCGACAGAGAAGGAGGAGGAAGTTGCAGAGATGGTGGAGGGTCACGGTGGTGGCAATGGGGAAGGATGTTTAGTGGCCGTAGAGGGCTGTGAGCGGAGGTTGGGACGGTGGGAGCTCGGCGGTGCTCAGTGGATGGTGCAGAGGGTACCGTGGAAAGCGCGGGCGGTGGAGGCTTCACAGCCGCAGTGGAGATTTCAGCGATGGCGGGGAGGGGGTGCGAGGAGCCACAGATTTCGCGGTGGCCACGAGTTTAACAATGCTGGGGGTGTGGGGAGCCACAGACACACAGTGGCCGCGGGGTCTCGAAGAATGGGGGTGTGGGGAGGGGCGGAGCCCCACCCACAGCCCACTACTTGGGATGTGGGTGGGGCTCCGCCCCTCCCCACACCCACTATATGTTAACTTCGGTGGGGGTTAAAACCCCCACCATTTTTGTATAAAATATTTTGACTGTGTTTTTTTTTTAAAACACAGCAAAACGCCGAAAATATGAAAATTTCATTTCTTTGTTAAAAGCATATATATATTTCACAATTATATTAATCAGAAATAAAATGAGTATATCACAATCTTATAAATCAGAGATAAAATGATCATTTAACTCAAAATGTTTATATATATATTTGTCAAATATTTGAGGAGTCAAAAATTAAAATAATAATGATTTTCTTTTTTTCTTGAACCATAAAAAAAATACACTTAACAAATATAGAACTATTTTCATATGTGTATATACATTCTTTAATATACACAGCAAATGTATCACAAATTTTTCTACAGCAACACACAATGATTATTAACAGAATGCTAACTTACTAATTGTAACACCAATGAATCAATAACACTTCATCAAAAGGAATAAATGGCAGAAATGTAGAATACATTATCTCTATTTTTTTTTAATGGAGTAATCTTTATTCAACTACATTCTCAAATATACTTCACTTGAAAGGACTGAGACAGAAAATTGAAAACATTCTCATGCATATTTTCTTTTCTAAAGGATTATTGACAGAAATATAATTAACTTCTTCCATACTTTTTTTCCAAACTTTACTCACAAAATTGGAAGATAATCAACATTTAAATAGTTTGTAGACCTTGCTTGTAATGCACAATTTTTTTGGACAGCCAATCTTCATAAATCAGGAAATAAACAACATTAAATAGATTAACATAGTGTTTACATTTCTCTATTTATTCCAGCCATCTCTATGGCAGATGTCTTAGTAATCTTCCACCAGAAAAATGAAACACAATAAGGCCATAATGGCCATGGCTTCAATAGCCACTAACTCTACAAAGGCCTCACAAAAAGGGCTCCATGACTACTTCACTTCTCTTCCCACATCCTGCAACAACAAGACAACAAACTAGCCACTATAAAAGGAAAAGCTCTTCTCCCTACCATAGACTCGCAAGTGGGTCATCCCCGAGCTAGGGAGGTAGGGGTTTCACACAGGGTTTCATTCCACAACAAAAGAAATCACAATAACACAAAAATAGAAAATCCCCATAGGTTTTACGCATAACTTAACTCATGTAAATGAGTTTGGTGAGGGTAGGGAATGGACCCCTCAACTTAAAAGGGCTCCCAAATGATAAAAATCTCAACACATGGCCTCAAGCCAAAATCTCCATAACACACCATCCTCCAAATCACAAGTACTCCATGGCACTCTTGCCATCCAATAAATCACAACCCATGGCCTCAAGCCAAAAATCTCCATAACACCACCCTCCACAAATGTCACATAAAATCTCCATGGCACTCTTGCCATTCAATATTCTCCTCCACAAATAAAAGCCCTCAAGGCACAAATACAACTGTGGGAGAGCCCTCAAGGATGTTCCTTTCCCCTACCCATACAAGTTGAGCATTACCTCCATTGGAGGTGCTCTCACCATAACACCCATCCCAACATCACAATGCAAAACAACAAAACAACCACAAACTAAAACACAACACATTATACAAGCAAAGTTGAGATAACAAGTTAAGAAGACTACCTTACAAGCCCTTATAATGGAAGTAGTTTGGTGACGAGCTCCAAGCCTTCCCAATTCTCCAACTCCAAGAATTTCTCCCAACTCCTCCAAACTAGAAAAGAACTAAAATTTACAAGAGCTCCCAAATTGCCAGGAAAAGGACTAGAAAAAGAAGAACAAGAACCAAAAGAAGAGGAACCCCCACTCCTCAACAAGAGGAGCTATTATAGGCCATCCACTTGGCCTTGAGGGAATGAGAAGGTGACATTTGTCACCATCCCCTCCCTCCTCCAAAGCCACTTGTAAGAGTGAGAAGGTATGAGGATGACAAGTGTCATCCTCTCATTCCACCCCCATCTCCACCTCCTCCACTTGTGCTCCCACACAAGTGGGAGGGGGACAAATGGTGAGTTGGATTCCCACTCACACCTCCAAGAAGACAAGGGTCTTGAATGGTGCTCCCACTCACTTGGGAGTTTGGGAGGACTCTTGGAGACCTCCCAAGTCTTCCTTGGGAATGATTCCCAAAACTTTGGGATGGGAGATGAGTCCTTCCCAAGGCAAGGCCCATCCCCCATCTTCCCTCTTTTCTAAATTCGTCACTTTTACTCAACCATGGTTTAGGGTGACCTAAGGTGAGTCAAAACTAGGGTTAGATAGTCCAAGTTGACCCTAGACTCATGGTTGACCACCTAGGGTAACTTTTGGGACCCTAGGGTTCATGAAGGGGTTAAAAATCCACATTTAAATGGCTTAAAAAAATAATATAAATACCAAGTGGTATAAATCAAATAAAATTATACAACACTTATTATTAATCAATTTTAAATAAACAAAAGGGTTCTAAGGCTAAAAATAAATAAAATTAAATCAAGCACTATAATTCATCATTCAAATTCAAACATGATCCTTACCCCTCTTGGGAATGGATCAGCTTTACAGGGGATAACATAGTGTGAATCCTATCTCTGATTTCCCGTGGCTAGGGAATGTAAAACCTGCACATCTCAATCAAGTGTCAGTCCTGTCATGAAAAATCATAGCCGAAGCAACTAGAAATTAAATTCACGCAAATGAATGCAACAACAAACCTCAATACATAAATCCAAATTACACTACATTATCCAATCACATGTCAATTAATCCATATCACACAAACAACTAGAATCTTGTCACAAAACATCATCAAATATAAACTCGTAATTCGATTTCCACAAATAGCATCACTATGATCAAAACAAATCGCATATGTCAAATCAATGTCCTAACATAATCAGTGGATCAAATCAAGTCTACAAAATGAAGCATAGTCACTAAGGTCTGATAATGTCATCTACTAAATAGCATAACGATCAAAATATGGAAGGTAAAATAATCGACCTCACATCCTCCCCCCCTAAGTATAAACTTCCTATTGGAAGTCATCAAACAGGTGAGGATAGAGTGCCCTCAAACTAGATGCATACTCCCAAGTCGCTGTGACCTCATCATAATGATCCCACTGGATCGTAACTGAGTCCAGCTCTCGACCTCGAAGGTCCAACGTCCAACGAGCCAATATATGAATTGGCCCCAAGGCCAATTGCCCGTTTGCCTCTACTCGTAGTCTCAAAGATGGTCGGTCTCGCGGTTGTCAACCACTGCCAGCATGTGGTGGGATCTACCCACATCTCCAACTGTCAGCTCGGATCCTCCGGCATGAGGCTGTCCCCCTGCTATAAAGCCCTGTCGGCTGAACCAACCTTCTCTGTCTCTGGCAACTCAACATAAGGCTCCACACGTGGTACCCTTCGCGGCTCTATGTGGGGCTCCACACGTGGCTCGACATCAGACTCAGCTCGTGGCTCCATGCGTGGCTCCTCTCGTGGATCCTCGTGGGGCTCTACGCACGGCTCAACTACAGCCGGTGAAAGCCTATCTAAGATTGCCTGTAAGGCCTATAATATATGTGGATCAATATCTGGTGAGACCGGTGGTGCCTACGGTACCTGTGGAATTGGCTGTGGCTGTAGGAGTGGTTGCCCCTGTTCCTTAGCTGAAGAGTTAGTGTGCACCTTGGGGGGTGGAGTGCGGTGGGACTGTATTCACCAAACTCGTCTGGGAGGCATCCTACAAAATAAGGTAACCACCAAATTAGTATAGTTGCGGAAACAATAATGTGCCTAAAACAAGCCTAGTGTTTTACAAACCCTCGCTCTGATACCAAATGTCATGCCCGCATCTCCCGCGCGGACGCGACACACGAATGCCTGTGTCACGACCACATTCGCCATGTGGTCACGACACGGGTTGCGAAATTTTTTTCTACCTAACCCTAAAAACCCCATCGCACGCGTCTGTGTGCTCGGTGGCTATACGCAATGGCGTAGACATGTCGACGTAACCGTGTTGGTGAAGGTCGTCTAGGGGTAAGCGACACGAAGTGTGTCACTTCTAGGGTTAGGTCGATTCCATCTGTATCCTAAGTTTTCTAGGTAAGGTGATTCGCCGGCATCGATCCCAAACTAACTCAGATCGAAAGGTGAAGTTATATGGTGTCATGATGGCGCACGATTGAAGGTGGAATGATGGATGGAACGCACTTAAAATAATCAAACTACGCATAAAAATAGACCCTAAAATCTAGTAAAATTTCGACAGCATAACGCGTTAACGACGAGGGTGTAAATTCATTACACTATCGCTTTACTTGGTTACATAGTTATCCTGTTTTGGTTAATCTCTCTATTTACCTGGTAAACCAGGTCACTTACACAGGATTAACTATCGTTGTTTGGTGACTTTTACGGGGTTTACGCTTGAGTTAATCTCAGCGTTAAATTAATTTGTCTCTCTTTTCTCGGTTGGACATTTTCTCATCCTATAGGTTTAGCTTGGTTAGCCGCTTATAACATGCATAAGATGACTTAATTTAGTTAACATAAGGGTATATAATTCCATTATGATTAATACTCTTGCTTGGTAAATTTTTTTTTTTTTAAATGGTTTAACTTGAATTCACAATTTTATTCTACGTTTTAGAATATATATAAATATATATTCACCTTTACAAATTTAATTCTTGATATATAATATTGGCAAGAATTTATGACCCCTACTTAATTTTGTTCTATAAGGCTTCCTTTTTACATAATAAGCGATAAATAATACATATATAAATAAATATTTATTATAAAAATGAATTTATCAATTATATATATTTATTATTTAAATGAAATTACCAATTTATTAGCAAACTATATATATATAGTGATTCGTTTGTTTGAAATAAATATGATATATTTCTCTTTATATATCCATGAGTATTGAAAAAGTTCAAACCACAAATTTCTGCCCAACAAAACCTAACCCTTTTTTTGTTTTGTTTTGTTGAAGTTGCAGGATGGAGAGGGCGATGGTGGTGGCAAAGACGGAGGAGGAAGCCGCAGAGATGGTGGAGGGTCACAGTAGTGGCGATGGGGAAGGATGTTTGGTGGCCGCAGAGGGCCGTGAGTGGAGGTCGGGATGGTGGGAGCTCAGTGGTGCTTGGCGGATGGTGCAGAGGGTACCGCAGAAAGCGCGGGCGGCAGAGATTTCAACGATGGCAGGGAGGGGGTGCGGGGAGCCACAAATTTCGTGATGGCCGCGAGTTTAACAATGCTGGGGGTGTGGGGAGCCATGGACACACGGTGGTCGCGGGGTCTCGAAGAATGGGGGTGTGGGGAGATCCCATTTATACTGCTGATCCATACAATACATTATGAGAAGGTCTTCTACAACTTGATTAACTCTTTCTATCTGAGCATCCATTTGAGGATGATAGATTGAACTAAAATTTAACTTTGTGCCCAAAGATGCATTAAGAGTTGTCCAAAATCTGGATGTCATGCAAGTGTCTCGATCTGGAATGATCGTCTCAGGCACTCCATGCAATCAGAAAATTTCTTGAACAAACTTCTTAGCTAAAACCATAGAACCATCTGAAAGATTCCCCGGAATGAAATGTGCTACCTTTGTCAACTTGTCCACAACCACTAAAATGACATCATGCCTATTCTTAGACATGGGTAACCCTTGAATAAAATCCATACTTATTACTTGCCACTTATGCTCAGGTACATTGTGTGGGTACAACAATCCTACTGGATGCACATGCTCAGCCTTGACTCACTAGCATTCCAAACATCAAGCCACAAATTCCATCACATCCTTCGTAAACCTAGGCCAAAAGTATAAAGGTCTCAAACCTTCGACCATCTTGGTCAGTCTAGGATGCCCTGAATATGGTGCATTGTGGATCTCCTCAAGCACTAACTTCCTCAACTCTCCTGAGTTCAGAATATACATTCTTCCTTGAAATCTCAAAAAGTCCATCTGATTCAATCACATAACCATCAAACCTGTGATCTAAGGGGTCTACTTCCAAAGCTTGCTTTACTCTTTCATAATGTTCATCCCCTTGAAGATTTTGAATTACTTTCTAATTCAAATTGGATTTCATTGAAACCATGGCAGCCAAATGCCTTCTTCTACTAAGAGCATCTGCTACCCTATTCTCTTTTCCTTTTATATATTCAATTCCAAATTCATACTCGCTAAGGAATTATAACCACCTTCTTTGTCGTGCATTAAGGCTAGGTTGAGTAAATATATACTTGAGCCCTAAATGATCTGTCTTTAACTTAAAGGGCTTACCTAGAAGATAATACCTCCACATCTGAAGTGCATGAACTATGGTAGCTAACTCAAGATCATGTGGCACATAGTTGAACTCATGTTGCTTTAACTTTCTTGACTCATAATCAACCACTTGCTCATTCTACATCAACACTCCTCCTACTCCTTCTCCCGAAGCATCAGTTATAATTGTAAAGTGACCATTAGGATCTGGTATGGTCAAGACAGGAGTAGTTGTGAGCTTTTCCTTTCGCACTTGGAAAGCTTTCTTACACCTTTCAGTCCAGTCAAACTTCTTACCCTTCTTTTGCAGCAAGGTAATTGGTGCTACTATAGTTGAGAAACCTTCCACAAACTTTCTACAATAACCTGCAAGTCCCATAAAACTTCTGACTTCTATCACATTCTGCAGTGCAGGCCATTCCATTATCGCTTTTATCTTCTCATGATCAACTGCAATCCCTTCTACCGAGATCATATAGGAGCAGTTGTGAGCTTTTCCTTTAGCACTTGGAAAGCTTGCTCACACCTTTCAATCCAGTCAAACTTCTTACCCTTCTTTTGCAGCGAGGTAATTGGTGCTGCTATAGTTGAGAAACCTTCCACAAAGTTTCTATAATAACCTACAAGTCCCATAAAACTTCTGACTTCTGTCACATTCTGCAATGCAGGCCATTCCATTATCGCTTTTATCTTCTCATGATCAACTACAATCACATGATCAAGATAGTTCACTTTATCTTGAAAGAATGTACACTTAGATAATTTACCATAAAGCTTTTTGTCTCTCAAGTACTACAAAACTATCCTCAAATGCCTTTCATGCTCTTCCATTGATTTAGAGTATATCAATATGTCATCAAGGAAGATCAACACAAAATCATCTAAACAATATCTGAAAATGCTATTCATCAAATTCATGAAAGCTGCTGGAGAATTAGTCAACCCAAATGGTACCACTATGAACTCGTGGTGACCATATCGAGTCCTAAAAGCTATTTTAGAGATGTCCTCATTCTTAATCTGCAATTGGTGATAGCCAGATCTAAGGTCTATCTTTGAAAACATTGTAGCTCCCTTCATCTGATCAAAGAGCTCATCTATTCTTCAGAGTGGTTACTTATTCTTTATAGTAGCTTTGTTAAGCATCCTATAATCAATGCATAATCTCAAAGTACCATCTTTCTTCTTTACAAAGATGACCGGTATGCCCCATGGTGACATGCTAGGTCTAATGAACCCTTGATTTAGCAACTCTTGCAATTGTGCCTTAAGCTCATACAATTCTATAGTAGTCATCCTTTAGGGTACCTTAGATTGAGGCTCAGTCCCTAGTAGCAAATCAATTGAGAAGTAAAACTCTCTCTTTGGCGGTAACTCTGTCAACTCTACAGGGAATACATCTCTAGAATCTCTAAGGATTGGGTAGTCATTGAACACTATTTCTTCTTTGTCAAGGTCATTTACTTGGATGACATAAATGGCACACCCTTTCCTTTTGGCTTTCTTCAATTGCATGGTTGAGATTTGTCTAAGCTTTAAAGGTCTCTTAGATCCAACAATTTCCACTAGATTCCCTAGGTCATCCAAACATCTAACAACTTTGTCTTCACAGTTTACTAGAGACTTGTGTTCAGCTAACCAATTGATTCCCAAAATCACATCATAAGAGCCTAAAGGTGCTACATACAGATTTACTTTTGTCTAAAAACTAGGAAGCTCTAACTTACTGCATGCTAGACATGAGTCTACTCTCTTTTCTACTTTATTGCCATATTGTATCATCCAAGAGTTTTCCATATGTCCAGGTCTAATTGATAACTTAGATACTACTCTAGGATCTACAAAACATTTTGTGGCACCAGTATCAATTAAAATAGAAACAGGTAGTCCATAGAGCTTACCTTGAAACTAAATAGATGCTGCTTCAAAATCTGCTTGCCGGTTCTCCACTGCGGCATGAATTTGATATTGAGGTGCTCCTCGTTGATTCTTGTTTCCCCTTTTATGTGGACATGCATTTGCATAATGCTCTCCTCCATAATTATAGCATCCATCCTTAGGTGCTCTCAGTCCTTCAACTCTTTCCCTCTGATTGTTGTTTCTGTTGTAATAACCACCTCTTTTGTCTCCTCCATGTTGGTTTCCACCATTTCTTTCTTGAGAATTATTACCTCTCTTCAGATTCCTAATCTACCTATTATTACCTTGATTATTATTCTGAGGTTTCTTATTAGCAAACTTCGCATCTCTCTGCTTATGGTAACTGGCTTCTTGTTGTAACTTCTGCTCTTGTTTAATTGCTTTCCCAAAAACTGCATCCATAGTGAGTGGGTTATGAATGTCTACCTCTGCTCCAATCTAAGGCTTCAATCCCAAAATAAACTTCCTGATCCAAAATCTCTCATCTATTTGATACCGTGGAACATACTTAAGTAGATGTGAAAACCTCTCCCACTAACTGATTACAGACATACCTCCTTGAACCAAATTCTGAAACTCTGTCATCTTCTTGTCGAAGAATAATTGTGGTAACCATCTTTTTTGAAAAAGTTGTAGAAAATCTCCCAAGTTATCTCACCAAGTAACAACTTCTTATCTGTCTTCTCATTATCCCACCATGTTGTTGCTTCACTAGTCAACTAGTAAGATCCCCACATTGCTTTCGTGTGATCTGAAAGGTTTCAAAGCCCAAAGTATTTCTCCATTTCTATTATCCAGGCTTCAGCTCCATCTCCAATTGTCTTTCCATCAAATTTTGGTGGTGATACTTTCTCGAGGTCTTTCCCCAATTCTTCTGCAATCTTTGCTTGATTATTAGTATTATCTCCAACTTCAAAAACTTGAACTTCTATCCTCGGATTCTCATTTTGTACCTCAACCCTTGGGTTTCATTAGCATTCTACTCTCTAGGATTCCCTCTGATCTCTTGCTCAAGAGCATTCATCCTCGTGTCCTGTTGGGTCAAGAGAGCAATAATACAGTCAAATCTTCCATCTTGATCATTACTAGCATCTCCATGATCCCCAGCATTTCGACCACCACATGCACCTCCACGGTTTCCTCTATTTTGACCAATTTCTAATCCTTCACCTCGATCAGTGTTTCTAGTATTCATGTGATGGATAATTTGTATCAAGTTCACAACTTACCACAATAGTCCCAAAAGAAAATAGAGGCCCTAGTGTTCAACCTAGAGCTCTGATACTAGAATGTAAAGCCCTCAATTTCATCATAAAAGTAAATGAAGTAAATAATCCACTTAATTACAATGTAAAAGATAAAAAGGGTGTAATTAATCTGCTTAATTACAATATCACAAGTAAAATGAGCAATCTCATAAATATGAATCAAAATGTCATTAAATCTTACAAAATCACGTGCTTAATCCAGGTAAAAGCACTATAAATAATATACAAAATCCATGGGCATTTATTACATCCAATTTCAAGTTACAATAGTCATATGCAACAAGAATAAATAAATCAATACGCTTATCAGTCGCATGAACCAAGTGGTCCACCACCTACGAGCTAAGAGATGGGAACATGGCCCAAGTGCTCTTCCACCCATCCATGAAGTAATTACACTTCCCCGGATCCCTTCATGAAAAGAAGGAAACCCGGCCCTGCACGAAATGTCTATCTACCTAGAAACAACTGGCAGGAGGGAACACCTGATGCAACCCTGATGTCTGAATGTGTAATTCTAAATAATGAAAAGCAGATTGTCTCACAACAGGATGTGGCAGAGATATATATAAATAAGTTTGCTAGACAAAATAAACATCTATTTCAATGTCATCTTGATTAGATCTAATCCTTTAAAAAGTAATCTGGTTCAATTCCTGAAAAGAGGAAAAGCCATATCTAAAAATCCACATTCGACATCCTAGCCCAGAAAGTAACCCAATACATTCCAACACAGCAAAGGTTTACACACTAGGTGAAATACCCATTACGACCCACCATACCTAGGGTTTTACTTAATCACCTTTCAAAATCTTCTCAAAATATCCATACAATACCGAAATATTCAACTTCTTTACCATCGGCGAGAGCTGCCCAAACGTCTCCCCAATATACACTATCGGCCAAACAACAGCTATCGGCACTTAGGAAAACTGTCATACCGAACTCCATCTCATGCCGATGAGTGTATTTCATTTTATTGCCTTTTGGCAAGACTCTCTCCATCACCCAGACTTCACTTTTCTCCTCTGATCATGCTTCTTATGCCGATGTGCTTCAACACTCCGCTTATCTTCGGTAAGACATCCTACCATCGGCAACTTCTAAATTTCCTTCGCCGATATCTGTTATCTCCCCGATGGTCGCCTTTACTTAGTCTTCGATGAGACTTCTTTCATCGATTACGCCAAATATTCTTACACCGACACAACTGGTCACATCGATGCACCTTTGCTTCTACCTTCTGTCGGCCAGACTCTTCCTGATATGCTTTATATCGGCAACACTATGCCTTTTGGTAAGACTCTTAAAGTCTTCCCCGATGGGCTCCCTCACGCTGATGTCTTCTACACACATGCACTAATGAACTTGTTGTAGCCAGTTCTTTTACCGCTTCTGTCAGTCATTCTTTGCATCATATGAATGTGCATTACTAACTGAAATCTTTCGACATTCAACATACGCATAAACTGCACAATTCCTCCTCTATCACTATTGTAACCGAACAACACATACACACAGAAATCACAAAACTCTACTGAATAGAAAGAAATCTAACAACACGGAGGTCATTCCACTGATTTCAAAGAAATCCACCAGTGGAATGACTCCAATCTACATTCCTTCGGTTAAACCAGGCAAACTTCTTTTATTCAGAAATAATATACATTCTTCTGTTTAAATCCGTCTAACTACCTCTGCTCATCTACGAATAGAAACCCAACTATATAAAGACTCTTAACTGGACAGTTACACATGGTGGAAGGTGAATCACCTATAACCACCCTGCCAATCGGTTACAAACCTTTCAGACATTCAGTTCAGTTACAAATGTTAATGACACGTATACAAACTACTCAACATTATGTCGTTACTTGGTCATGTATGACTCCATGGGGCACGAAGGCCTTACAATATTACACTTTGGACATAACATAAAATGCATAGAATCCTCAGATTCTCAATGTCTCGAGGTGCTCCTGCACCATACTCCCCAGCATGAAGAAAACTCTTGTCCCAAGAGTTAGGTGGTTTGCTTCAAACAACATTTGCCTCTTTATGACTGCAACTCTGACTTGATGCCTCCTCTGCCTCCTCTTTACCCTCCAATTGTGACTCCTATCAATGGAGTTTGACTGGATGCCTCCTAGGTGCATCTCTATCATCTGAAGTCCACTCCTTGCTACAACAACACTCTTGTCCCTCACCTGGGAGTCCTCTCTTGCCTCTCTCCCCAAGACTGTTGGCGACAACCAATGGACCATCTCCTCTGGCCCTCTTGACAGACTTTCCTATCCGTCTACTGTAGCGAGTGAACTTGCACCTACAACCATAAAACTTCACAACAAGAATCAGATAGCAAAAACCAATGCTCACCAACCAGACATATTCTTCATCTTAGAAATAACATCTCCTCCCAGAGCTTTTGCTAGCTCTTATACCACTTGATGCAAAGCAACATAGCAAAGGTTTACACACTAGGTGAAATACCCATTACGACCCACCATACCTAGGGTTTTACTTAATCACCTTTCAAAATCTTCTCAAAATGTCCATACAATACCGAAATATTCAACTTCTTTACCATCAGCAAGAGCTGCCCAAATGTCTCC
This sequence comes from Cunninghamia lanceolata, assembly GCA_027924645.1. Classification (NCBI taxonomy): domain Eukaryota; kingdom Viridiplantae; phylum Streptophyta; class Pinopsida; order Cupressales; family Cupressaceae; genus Cunninghamia; species Cunninghamia lanceolata. The sequence continues at coordinate 13,494,970 of BSBN01000194.1, read as the reverse complement.
CCGATATACACTATCGGCCAAACAACAGCTATCGGCACTTAGGAAAACTGTCATACCGAACTCCATCTCATGCCGATGAGTGTATTTCGTTTTATTGCCTTTCGGCAAGACTCTCTCCATCGCCCAAACTTCACTTTTCTCCTCTGATCATGCTTCTTACGCCGATGTGCTTCAACACTCTGCTTATCTTTGGTAAGACATCCTACCATCAGCAACTTCTAAATTTCCTTCGCCGATATCCATTATCTCCCTGATGGTCGCCTTTACTTAGTCTTCGATGAGACTTCTTTCATCGGTTACACCAAATATTCTTACACTGACACAAGCTGGTCACACCGATGCACCTTTGCTTCTACCTTCCGTCGGCCAGACTCTTCCCGATATGCTTTATATCGGCAACACTCTGCCTTTCGGTAAGACTCTTAAAGTCTTCCCTGATGGGCTCCCTCACGCCGATGTCTTCTATGCACATGCACTAATGAACTTGTTGTAACCGGTTCTTTTTACGACTTCTTTCAGTCATTCTTTGCATCATATGAATGTGCATTACTAACTGAAATCTTTTGACATTCAACATACGCATAAACTGCACGATCCCTCCTCTGTCACTATTGTAACCGAACAACACATACACACAGAAATCACAAAACTCTACTGAACAGAAAGAAATCTAACAACACGGAGGTCATTCCACTGATTTCAAAGAAATCCACCAGTGGAATGACTCCAATCTACATTCCTTCGGTTAAACTAGGCAAACTTCTTTTATTCAGAAATAATATACATTCTTCTGTTTAAATCCGTCTAACTACCTCTGCTTATCTACAAACAGAAACCCAACTATATAAAGACTCTTAACTTGACAGTTACACATGGTGGAAGGTGAATCACCTATAACCACCTTGCCAATCAGTTACAAACCTTTCAGACATTCAGTTCGGTTACAAATGTTAATGACACGTATACAAACTACTCAACATTATGCCATTACTTGGCCATGTATGACTCCATGGGGCACGAAGGCCTTACAATATTACACTTTGGACATACCATAAAATGCATAGAATCCTCAGATTCTCAATGTCTCGAGGTGCTCCTGCACCATAGATAAAAACTACTTCTTTTCCCAAGAAGCAAGTAAACAAATAATAAAGAATTAAAGAATTCAAGTTTACCAATAAATCAATCAAAAATCCCTTTCCCAAAACATCAATCAGGGAAAAACACTTCCAAAGCAATAATCTATCTTTTGTTCATACAATTGCATTCATAAGGTTATCGGTATGATATAATTTCTAATCCATTTTTTAGTCCTAATTCATTGTATAAAAGTCATTCTTAGTTTTATTCAAACCTACTGTCATTTCTATGACAGGAACTACTCAGTTTATTCAATAAGTTTTTATATAACATTCAGTAACCTTCTCGTCACTTTTGTGAGAGGAACTGTGGCAGAATTGAAATAAATAGAGAACAAAGTTTTAATCAGATTTCAGTCATTCTAAGATAATGTTTATGAATATGTTTTGAACAATAAATCAATAACGGAATATGTCTATAGGAATATAATAGTTTTATCAAATTTTTAGAGGTTATGATCACATTGTTTGCTCAATAAAGTAGGTCGATTTATAACATGAACTAATTCCAAAACAACATACTGAATGATAATAACTGAGATAATTATATCTAACAGGAAATATTATGACTTTGTCTAGGAAATATAACTATGTTTCCAATCATAAGTAATTTCAAGAGGTGGTGATTTCACTTATCATAAATAATGAGACAAAGATCTGCCAGGAAAGGAAAATAAAATGGGTCATGTGTAGGTAGCAAAAACACAGGTGACCAACTTAAATCAGGTTGATCCTCATGGATACACAAGATCATGGAATATTCAACTCAGGTTTGGAGAAAAAATCATTCTTACCCAATCAACTAGGCGGCCAAAGAAAGGAAAACATAGGATTTAACAACAACAATAAAGAGTCAAACTCATGCCTGTAATTCAGCGGCCTGGAAGAAGCAGGTCGACTCTTGAGGAAGGAGATCGGTCTGAAATCAAACGCCAAGGTCTTCACCTTAAGGCTGCGGAAAAGGTAAAACCAAGAAAGAGAGTAGTATAAAACAATAAAAGAGGAGATGCATGCCTAGGTCTGTCAATTAATAGCTAGGAGGAATTTTCAGCGAGTTGTTATAGCAAGTCGATTGGAAATCAAACGCAGGCCAGCAAAGAATACTCACATACATGCCGATTTTTCCAAGTTTACTATAATCTTTCAACATACTTTTACTCAAAGCAAAACACAAGATAAATACCTATATTGGTTTGCCTGAGAGGAGGTCAATCTTGCCAACCCAATCGCAGCAACCTTCTGTCTCCTGTCACTGTCCAACCAGAATCACATCTTTCTCTCTTATGCTTAGAAAACGTCTTTCTTTGCTCAATTCTTCGGTGTTCTTCTTTGCTCAAGATCTCTTCTTTTATCAAAATGATATCTCCCTAATTTTAGCGATCCCTCTAGGTTTAAAGACTGAAGATTGATAACTAGTCCATACTCCAGTTTGCATGAGGTTTTGACCAATTAAAAAGGCTCACAAATTCTATTAAAATAAAATAACAGCTATTTTAATTAGCTTAATGTCGCATGAATAACAGTAAGTAAATTTTAATTCTTCTATTCATTTCCTAAATATAATAAAACTATTTTTAATATAATTTAACTATTTTTAATAGACACAATTACTTTAAATAAATCAACAAGTGAAATAATAATAATAATAATAATAATAATATATATATATATATATATATATATATATATATATATATATATATATATATATATATATATATATAAAACATTATTTATTTATTTATTAATAATATAAAACACGCATTTTAAATATAATTCAAAATAACATTAATATTTTTGACTAAATCATACATTTGAAATAAACTTATTGTAATAATTAAAATGCAATATTTTCTAAGTATCCAACCACCAATCACCTTTATTTTTCACACAATGATGCATAAATATAAACCAAAAGGAATGCATATGAAACTATATGAGTGTATGATTGCATCAGGGTTAACCATCCCATCAGTTCTTGCCAAGTGGCTAGAACATCTCTACCTCAACCATGTTCTCGTCTTCGACGAGTACCTGTATTCATTCGCACTCAACTTGTCGTCAATAGGTTAGTGCCTCAAAAACATAGCCGAAGCAAATCATTCTAATCACATCGATAATATTTAACATTTAAATCAATTTTCCAATTTTTGCATAGCTAATTCCATGCTAATTACCTTCACACATAAAATTACTTAAAGTAAAAGTCAATCACAGTAATTGTTCTCTAATCTAGATTATTAATATAGTCCATAAAAACGAGACATGACACAACAATCTCTTGTAACTCAATACTGCTACAATATGCTACAATACAATATCAATGGAAACCCTAAGCCTAAGCCTTTTCACCTTTTCCAACCATTTTTATCGAGACTTATGTTGATTACAAAAAATAGGGTTTTATATGTCGACCAATAGAAAAAATAAATGTTGACACCTTTATAAAATAATAGGCAATTTTTGTTTCAGGGGTGCTGCCTCGAGCAACCCCCGCTGGGGGCATTGCCCCCAGACCCCCACCATGGGCTCCGCCCCCAAGCCCCCCCGACAAGAAGGGCTCCGCTCCCCTTCCAATTCCCTTGTTAATTAATTTGGAGGGAAAACACACCAACAAAAGTGGGGAAAATTTAACCTCTGAGTCTGATTGGGCTCCATATAACAACACTTCTAGCTTTTTCTCTATAGTAGCCATGAAGTTGGTTAGGATGGAGTTGTCACCTTTCTCTCTCCCACGTGGCATCAGCTATTGGTTGATCATGAATGTGACCCCTTTGACTATGCACTATGGATTCTTTTCAACATAAATAATCATTCCTTTGGTATTATTAATGTTTATGCTCCTAATGATGTTGTAGAGAGATGATGAAGGTGTAGTCCACCTAGCACACTCACAACAACAAAAAGAGATCAACAATGATTTACGTGGAGAAACCCCTTGTAGGAGAAAAACCCCACACTGAAAAATAATTCAATATATTATTCATAAATCTCGACAAGATTATAACATGCTTGCAAAGCAAGCTTCCACAAGATTTTCACCAACCAGAAATATGGAGCCAACTCAACATCTATCTTACTCTCATCCCCAGCCTCTATCTCAAGCACCTGATATATAGAAGATACAATATAGGAAACTATCAACAATAATTACAAAACCATGAGCTAAAACCACCCAAAAGTGGCCCACCCAAATAATATCCAATCAACGATGCCTTGTGATGTGTCAAATCACACGCCAACATATGTAACTTCCCCCTTTATAGCTCTTCTAAGTGTTCCACATTTTGACATTTCCCAAAACGAGAGGCCCAATTTCCTGAAGCCCATTTGGGCGATTGGAGGATGACAAATTTGTGTCAAGGCAAAGGCAGCCAATGCGGCTTAGCTTCCAAATTAGGAGCTTTGAGGCACCTAATGTAGTGTGTCATGTCCCCTTTCCAACATCAACAATTCATATTTATTCTTCCAGCAAGCTTTCCCAATGTCCAAAATAATAAATCAAATTACAAGGCTTTGGAGGGAAATTAATTAATCTATATTTTATTTATTCTGAAATAGTTTCCCATGTTGAGGAGCCAATAAATATTAAATGTATTTATTTTAATGCTCAATATTCCTCCTTAGGTGTTGGGATTTGGAGGAATATCTTGTTGATTAATTTTGGCAAGATTTGCATATGTGGAGGATATTTGGTTGGTGGGTTGTCATTAATGCTTCTAGAAGCTTCATCTTTGGCATATGAATGTGTAACTCCCAAGATGGTGTTGGGAATCTTTGGGTGCCCAAGTTGGAGGGGAATTACATTTTTAGCCAGGAACTTTGGCATTTTGGAGCAATGACATTTTCCACTCTTTCTTGCAGAGCAGATGCTTGTGCAGCTTCAGTGGACAGGGAAACCATTGAAGACGGAGCTTGTGGCTGGTGGACATTATTTTCCACCAACCTGAGGGTCGTGTTCTTGGGTTGATACAACAATCTTATCTCAGAGATTGCATTTGTGCAGACAAGATTTAGTAGTGCAATGTTCTTGTGTTGTAGGAGTTTGTAGTGCTTCTGTAGTGTGTTTTATGTGTTGTTTGTGTTGTTGTTCGCATTTGCTATTGTGTGGGGTTTAGTTTGCTATGTGTGCTACTATAACACATCATCTACAGTGCCATTCTAAAGCCATATCAAGTCTGGGTGTGATCCTTACAGTTTGGTGGTTTGTAGTGAGTTATATTATGTGTATTTCAACATTTTGCATAGTGGGTTGTGGTTGAAAATACAAATTTGTTGCAATAGTTTGCTGCTGGGTAAATTATATGTATTAGATCTGTACTAGTGTATTTGTATTAGAAAATATATTAAATTATCATTGAGATACTTTCATGCATATTGGGGTTTCATTGGTTTTCAGCAATGTTGTGCAAATTTGTAGTTTCGGTGAATGTTGGTGTAGAAATCTATTCTTAATTTGGTGCTGTTGGTAGCTGTTGTCGTGTGGTGTCTTGTTGCTGTTCATGTTTGCTATTCTACAACATTTCTAGTACCTTGGTGTAGCTATTCCATGAAGGGACGTTGTTCTTGGGGTTTCAGGGTGTTTGGAGTAGTTTACATATGTGTAGTTTCAGCTTGTCTTGGTGTGGTGATTAGCAAATTTGATTTGAAGTGTTACAAATGTTGTGGCTATTGTAATTAGTTCTATAGGCCTGATTTGATGTCATTTAGACTAGTTAGCTAACTTTTTGTGTGTTGTGAAGCAAAATTATATTCTTAATGAAAGATCATTTTTAAATTTTGGGGTTTTCACTAAAAATTAGATTCGGGGACATTATAGTGGTATCAGAGCATGATCTTGCCAGCCTGTAGGGTAAATTTATTTGTTGGTGTGAATCATGGGAGGCTTCTTCAATTCTATAATAAAGAGGTTGATAGAGGGGGGCTATGAAATTTATTGCTCTAGAATTGCTAGATGGTATGAAGAATACCAAAATCATTCTGAAGGTTTTAAGGCAACCCTAACATTTCAAAGATATGTAGAGATTACAGGAAGAACTATGCCCCAACAAAAGGTGGTTATCAAAATTTTTGACATGTACCAAAGAGAACCCGAAGATGTTAGAGCCACTGAATCTTTTGAAAGGTACTTCATAAGATCTAGAAAGGAAGAAGAAAGGTTGAATGATGTTAAAGAAACCAAGAAGCAAGAAGAGTAGTTAAATTTTGTTGGGATAAGATGCCATTAACCTTGTAAATCTAAATATTATATTTATTCCATTTATTATATGTAATTTGTAATTATCCATGAGGAGATGTACTAGTTTCACCGGCAGGGGTAATTTTGGAGTAACCAGAGGTAATTACATAATGACTTTTATTGTTGGCAAATGTAAAAACTCAAAGTAAATAACGGTAGGCATTTCCCCTTGAGGAATCTACTATATTTGGCATGTATGACAACTATCATAATGTTTGGTAAGTGAATCTATGATAGCTACAAGCTGTCATAAGATTTTGTGATTCTATGACGCATATGACAGATATGTTAGTTGTATATTTTCTATATTTAGCCCAAGGTTCCTATCTTGGAAAGATACTCTTTTGTGGAATCTATGATGGTTATGATGCATCATAAGATGTTGTAAGAGGCTAGATTTAGTCTTGGGCACCCAACCTTTGCATGGTTGTTTTTGGACAAGTGGAAGGTGCTTGTAAGATGACATTTAATGTTTGCATGTTGGGGAATCTCATGAGAGAGAAGGTGAATGCCTAGGATGAGTTGGAAAACATTTCTATAAGTATTTTTCATGTATTTGTTGCTACAATATAGATTTTAGGTACTTAGGTGCTGTCAGAATGTTGTCAGATTGAAGACTGAAGGAGAGATTGGTGGTGTTGTTGTATTGTACAATCTTTTGCAGATTAATACAAACATTGGGCCTCTTTCCTGTGTGGAGTTTTTTACATGAAAGGGTTTTCTCCACGTTAAACACTGTGTCATTGTGTTATGTATTAAGTTTTTTGATTTTGCATCTCTGTGAAGCATAGTTTTGTTTCTGTTTTATAATCTCCATTAATAACACACAGTTAAAGGTGTTTACCATGAAGGTAACAGAGTGATAGATGGTTTGGCTAACCTGGGACTAAGCTTGGACAAGTGGAGATGTTGGAAAAGTAAATTTAATTTACCCATCCAGATTCAAAACCTTCGAAAGAAGGAGCTTGGCCCCGCCCTTGAATTCTCATGATTGATCTAACACCTAGAGAGTACTTTGGGGGTCAGCTGGGATCGAGCCTTGATAACCATTCAGTTTGGAGATCCTATGATGTGAAGAAGGTGACGAGTGCTTGCCAACTCATAATTGTTAGAGCCGGGACCCGCCATGGTATGAAAGTTTGGGTGGTTCTCAGTCAAACGTGGATGCCTAAGGAGAGATTTCTCATGAATGGGCACGTGACTAGCCCGACGTCCCTTTGCATAACCCTCAATTATGATTATTTAATGAATGGTTATCATGATAGGAGTAGGAGTGATAGTTTGCATATTGCAAATTTAAACAAGTACGCCACCCTCGGCGGCTAAAAAGACATTAATCTCATTATGTGGAGTATGACTATCAGGGACTGGGAAATTTTTAGCAGTTCAAAAGTTTCTAAGTCTTCTACCGCTTCTTGCATTGTTAGCTTGCCTAAGAGAAATTGGGGTAATTTAACCATGGGGGGTGATAGGGCTCACACTGAACCTGAATCCTATGATGAGATTAAACGTAACAAAACCCTCTGGCATATTTTCTAGGAGAGCAGGGTGGCCTCCTACCTTGAATGCTTACAGGGTTATGATGAAAGCCTCTCAATGCGGTTCCTGCATTCTTGGGAGGACAGAAAGGTTAAGGTGGGTAGTGTTAGTTTTGAAGTTTCTAAAGAGGTGATTGGTTTGGCGACGGGGATGCCCATAGACGACACCAATGTTGCAAGTATGGGCCTAACCGGTGTTGTCATTGATGTCAACATACTCTTGTTGCATTGATGTCAAGGATTGGATGAGCTATGTGCTGAGGATATTGAGAAAATTAGTCCTATCAGAAACAAAGAAGAACAGTGAAGCTCTATGAAGTGAAGATCCCAGCTAAGATGAAGATCAAAGGATTCGCATCAAAGGGTTTGTAGATATGTGTCTAAAGATGATATAGTCAAGATTTGAGAGGTCCACATGAAGATTTGGAGAAGTTATGGCTATATGAGTAAAACTGGTTCTCGCAGATGTTCAAAGGTGACAGAGTGACTTAAATAGGTCTGGTGAGATCCATAAATGCAATATCTTGTTTTGCAAATTTGGTGGAGTGTTTAGGAAGCCAATGTGAATTGACAACTTAATTGGTTCATGGTCTGGAGGTCCGCAAGCATCTATTCTAATATGACAGTGATGACAGAATATGTTTTTGAGGTTCCATATGAAGATGCAAATGATTTCAATAAGCAGAAGTGGTGTGGATGTTCTTGGTGATTCAGGCAAGCTTGTGGGGGTCTCTAGATTGTGTCCAGTTCGTGTTGGTGGTCCGCATTGAAGATTGAGCTCGTAATTGAAGAATTACTTCCAGATGATGATGTTCTTCCTAAACTTGGCTGACCAGATGATTTACACATCTTGAAGATGTTCTGTGAATCATGGCGTGTTCCTCAAAGAAGATTGAAGTCCCAGATCTGTGTGGCTGACAGAGTAGTGATTCACATGAAGTCTTTTGTAATAAGTCAAGTTGTATTTGTGTATTTGCTCTGTAATAAAATAAAGCATGCCAACTTTAATGATTATCCCAAAGTCGATGTCTTGTATAAATAATAGTTGCGAAGTCATTTCAAAGTATCAAGGTGAAGATGAGAGTGTGGTAGAGAGGAGAAGAGCGAAAGGCAGAGCAGAAGTGTTGAGCTTAAATAGAACTGACTCAGGCATGGTGAAGATGCTAATCTTCAGTTCAAGTATGTAATATTTATTATTTTGTAGACAGTGTGTCTCCTGTAGGCAGTGGGCCTCTTGTGAGCAGTGTGCTCGGGCAGTGAGCCCTAATTGGCATGTGCCATTTTGTTCTTCTTATTCTTTTAATAGAGAATACAATTTTGGGTTAGTCACCCTGTGGTTTTTCCCTTAACCAGGTTTTCCACGTTAAAATCTTGGTGTCATATGTGTTAATACGTCTCTGCTCTTGAATTATTGCATTGTGTTTCCATGATTAATTTATTATTATGCTGTTGAATTACAAGAAGGATTTAAGTGTTTAAAGAATAGAAAGTTTTGGGACAACTGATTCATCCCCCTCTCAGTTGTCTGTCCTAAATCTAACAATTGGTATTAGAGCTAAGTTCCTCTAAAAGAGCTTGACTGCTTGAGGAGATCCAGGATGTCTTCCTACAAGAAGGATAGTCTGAGGTTTGATGGAACCAATTACACTCTTTGGAAAAGCCGCATGGAATGTCACTTGCAATGTATGGGAATGCAATATTGGACCATAACTTCAAAGAAGTATGTTCCTCCAAAGAATGGCCCGACAACTATAGATGAAATAAAAGATGTTGAAGACAATCTTCGGGCTAAAGAAGCTTTATTAAGTGCCTTATTTGATTTAGAGTTGACAAATGTTATAGATTTAAAAACTGCATATGAGATTTGGAAAAAACTTCAACTTCTGCATGAAGGAGACAAATATGTTAAATGTGCCAAGCTATAGAGTCTGAAATGAAAATTTGAAAACCTGAAGATGAGAATATCACTACATTTATGCCAAAAGTAATTGAGCTTGTTTGTGGCATTAGGTGTGCTGGTGGAATCTTGGATGAAGATGAGATTGTTGTCAAAGTTCTCAGATTCCTACCTCTTGCTTACAAACACAAGGTTGCTGCTATTGAAGAATTTAGATCTTTTTCAAATATAACAAGAGATCAATTGGTTGGAAAATTAGTTGCATTTGACTTGGCCGAGTTTGGAGTTGCACCCCCCAAGACTGAATCTGCATTCAAAGCCAGTGCCTCTGTAAAAGGCAAACAAAGGTATGATCCAGGAAGGAACTCCTCAAAGAAATTATCATGGTATGAAAAAGAAAGAAAAGATCTGGAAGAAGATGAAGCAGAAGCTGCTCAACTTGAAGCCCTTATTGCAAAAAGACTGCCAAGAGGATCTGGTAAGTATGAAGGAAAATTGCCCTTCAAACGTTTTAATTGCAACAAGACTGGTCATTTTGCCTCAAGGTGTCCGGAAATATTTTCAAGGGCAAATCCAAATAGATCAAGATTCCAAAAGAAATGTTACTATGTTCATGAAGATGATGATGATGAAGGAGTAACAGATGATGAATCAGAGATAGGAAACAAATCTGGAAGTGACTGGGTGTTTATTGCCATCAAGGAAGAAGATCCAATGCCCTCTGAATTTGTCAATTATAAAATGATAGAAAGAGCTCTGGCTACCCAAGTTGAAGAAAAGGATGATTGGGTCATTGACAGTGGATGCTCCCACCATATGACTAGTGACAAAAATAAGTTCATAGATTTGGAAAGATATGAAGGAGGGGTTGTAAAATTTAATTATAATTCTACTGGCAGAATAAGAGGTAGAGGAACTATTTATTTTGATGGAAAGAACAAAACCAGTGATGTACTGTATGTTGAAGGTCTGAAGCACAATCTTCTCAGTGTTGGACAGTTGGTGGACAAAGGCTATGATCTCCAATTCAAAAATAGAAAATGTAAGATCTTTGAAAGTTCTGGAACAGAGATTACATTTGGTACTCAAACAAAAGGTAACATCTTCCACTTGGTTGGTACTGGCAAAATTTGTTTATTTGTTCAAATTGATCAGAGTTGGTTGTGGCATAGGAGAATGTGTCATGTAAATTTTGATAATATCATCAAGATAAGCAACACTCAAGTTGTAGGAGATATACCAAGACTGGTGAAACCTACTAATAGTTTGTGCAAAGAATGTCAGTTGGGTAAGTAGAACAAAGTCACATTCAAAAGTAAGGAACAATCTTCTACCAAATTGTTGGACTTAGTACATACTGATCTATGTGGACTGGCAAGAATCAGGAGTTTGCAAGGTGATAGATACTTCATGTTATTAATTGATGACCACTCCCAGATGATGTGGGTGACTTTTCTGAAAGAAAAATCTGAGGCTCTTGAGAAATTCAAAATATTCAAGCTATGGTAGAGAATGAAACTAGATTAAACATAAAATGTCTCAGGTCTGATAGAGGTGGAGAATTCACATCCAGAGAGTTCATAGAATTCTGTGAGAAACATGGGATAAAAAGATAGTTATCTGGTCCAAGGACTCCACAGTAGAATGGAGTAGTGGAGAGAAAGAACCAGACCATCCAGGAAGCATCTAGAACCATGATGATGGAAGCAAATGTTCCTTAGATCTATTGGAGAGAAGCTGTAAGCACTACTGTCTATACTCTTAATCGAGTACAAAATAGAAGCAATATTGGTAAGACCCCTTATGAACTCTGGTTTGGCATCACTCCCACTGTGAAGTATTTCAGAGTCTTTGGTAGCCAATGTTACATTAAAAGAGATGAAGACCTTGGCAAATTTGATGCTAGAAGTGATGAAGGAATATTCTTGGGCTATTCCACTCAAAGTAAAGCATACCGGTGTTATAACAAGAGATTGAGAAAGATTATAGAAAGTACAAATGTAAAGGTTGATGAAGGCATTGAAAAACCCTCAAAGTTTTATGAATATGAAGAAGATGATCAGAATGATGTTTTGGTCCAAGAAGTCCAAGCCCCTTCTAAAATTCAGATCCAAACTCATCCGGAGAATCCTGAAATACAGGAAGAAGAGATAAGTTTGAATGAACCTGTCCAAGAAATAGAAGTGCAAGAAATTCCCAAAACTCCCAAGTATGTAAGACTAAATCATTCTGAAGACCAAATCATAGGTGATAAAAGCAAAGGTGTTCAAACAAGAAGAAAGATTGCTCAAGACTCAAAAAAGTATTGTCTGATTTAAAAAATTGAACCAAAAACAATGAGTGAAGCATGTAATGATGAAAGCTGGACTAAAGCAATGAAGGAAGAGTTGATGCAGATTGAGAAAAATCACACTTGGGATCTTGTTCCCAGACCTAGAAACAAAAATGTAATTGGAACTAAATGGGTTTTTCAGAACAAATTGAATGAAGATGGTGAAGTAGTTAGAAACAGAGCGAGATTGGTCTGCAAGGGTTATTCTCAAGTAGAAGGAGTTGATTTTGAAGAAACTTTTGCTTTGGTGGCAAGAATTGAAGCAGTCAGATTATTTCTTGCCTTTGCTTCCTTCAAGGATTTCAAAGTATATTAGATGGATGTCAAATCTGCCTTCCTAAATGGTGACTTGGAAGAAGAAATATATATTGAGCAACCGGATGGATTTCAATTGTCTAATCATGGTGATATGGTCTACAAGTTGAAGAAAGCACTATATGGACTCAAACAAACCCCAAGAGCCTGGATGAAAGACTGGATAAGCATCTTTTGAAGATTGGTTTCAACAAAGGTACTGCTGACAGTAACTTGTACTTCAAAATTGATCATGAAATATCTTGATTATTGAAGTATTTGTTAATGATATCATTTTTGGAGGAAGAGATAGTATGTGCAAAACTTTTGCAAATCAAATGAAAAGTGAATTTGAGATGGCCATGTTTGGGAAAATGAATTTCTTCTTGGGTCTGTAAATCACTCAAACAAAGAAACGAATCTTCATTTCAAAGACCAAATATGTGAAAGAATTGCTGAAGAAATTTGGGATGGAAGACTCAAAACCAATGAATACTCCCATGGCAACCGGATGTAAACTGAGCAAAGATGATGACTCTCCTAAGGCTGATCAAAAAAAGTACAGGTCAATGATTGGAGGACTACTGTATCTTACTTAAACTAGATCTAACATTATGAATGATGTTGGTCTTGTTGTCTTGTTGCCAGATTCCAAGCTGATCCTAGAGAATCTCATGTCATGGCAATCAAGAGGATTCTTAGATATCTAAAAAGAATAGTTGAGTATGGTTTATGGTATCCTAGAGATCATGATTTCTCTCTTCATGCATATACAGATGTGGATTGGGTAGGAGATGTGGATGACTGGAAGAGTACTAGTGGTGGAGCATTCTTTTTAGGGAAAAGATTGGTTTCTTGGTTGAGCAAGAAATAAGAGGCAATATCTTTGTCCACTGCAGAAGCATAATATATTGCAGCAACAGGTAGTTGCACTCAAGTATTGTGGATGAAGCAAATGCTAAGAGACATCAGAGTGGAGTATGAGGAACCTATCACAATCTTCTGTGATAATTCAAGTGCAATAAATATATCAAAAAATCCAGTGTTGCATTCAAAGACAAAACATATATCCATCAAGTTTCACTTTTTGAGAGAGCAGGTGAACAAGAATGAAGTAAGATTGGAGTTTGTGCCCTCCAAGGATCAGATTGCAGACATTTTTACTAAACTCAACCTAAGGATTCTTTTGAGTATCTCAAGGAGAAGTTAGGGGTTATTACCCTTCCAGTTTTGAATTAAGGTGCACTAATGTGCATCAGTCTGGTGGATCTCACAGTCATATCTTGTGGTCCGAATTGATGATAGGAAGCTGCTACTCAGGGGGAGCAGTCTATATGAATTCTGAGTGATGCAAGTATGTGCTCTTTGCCATTGATGTCAAAGGGGGAGAGAAGATATGTGAAAAACAAAAAGTGGTTGTTGATCAAAGGGGGAGCAGTAAAGGAAGAGAAGACATGTGAATGGTTGTTGTTGATAGGGGGAGCTATGTCAATCAGTAAGGAGAAGTACTTGTCTTGATGGTTAAAACAAGTTTTCACATCATATGTTGCCATCAATGACAAAGGGAGAGATTGTTGCAATTATGGGCCTAACCGGCATTGTCATTGATGTCAACATACTCTTGTTGCATTGATGTCAAGGATTGGATGAGCTGTGTGCTGAGGATATTGAGAAAATTAGTCCTATCAGAAATAGAGAACAGTGAAGCTCTATGAAGTGAAGGTCCCAGCTAAGATGAAGATTAGAGGATTTGCATCAAAGGGTTTGTAGATATGTGTCTAAAGATGATACAGTCAAGATTTGAGAGGTCCGCATGAAGATTTGGAGAAGTTATGGCTATATGAGTAAAACTAGTTCTCACAGATGTTCAGAGGTGACAGAATGACTTAAATAGGTCCGATGAGATCTAGAAATGTAATATCTTGTTCTGCGGATTTGGTGGAGTGTTTAAGAAACTAATGTGAATTGACAACTCAATTGGTTCGTGGTCTGGAGGTCTACAAGCATCTATTCTAATATGACAGTGATGACAGAATATGTTCTTGAGGTTCCAGATGAAGATACGAGTGATTTCAGTAAGCAGAAGTGGTGTGAATGTTCTTGGTGATTTAGGCAAGCTTATGGGGGTCTCTAGATTGTGTCCAGTTCGTGTTGGTGGTCTGCATTGAAGATTGAGCTTGTAATTGAAGAATTACTTCTGGATGATGATGTTCTTCCTAAACTTGGCCGATTGGATGATTTACACATTTTGCGGATGATCTTGAAGATGTTCTGCGAAGCATGGCATGTTCCTCAAAGAAGATTGAAGTCCCAGATCTGTGTGGCCAACAGAGTAGTTCGCATGAAGTCTTTTGTAATAAGTCAAGTTGTATTTGTGTATTTTCTCTATAACAAAATAAAGTATGCTGACTTTGATGATTATCCCAAAGTCGATGTTTTGTATAAATAAGAGTTGTGAAGTCATTTCAAAGTATCAAGGTGAAGATGAGAGTGTGGTAGAGAGGAGAAGAGCGAAAGGCAGAGCAGAAGTGTTGAGCTTAAATGGAATTGACTCAAGCATGGTGAAGATGCTAATCTTCAATTCAAGTATGTAATATTTATTATTTTGTAGACAGTGTGTCTCCTATAGGCAGTAGGCCTCTTGTGAGTAGTGTGCTTGGGCAGTGAGCCCTAATTGGCATGTGCCATTTTGTTCTTCTTATTCTTTTAACAGAGAATACAATTTTGGGTTAGTCATCCCGTAGTTTTTCCCTTGACCGGGTTTTTCATGTTAAAATCTTGGTGTCATATGTGTTAATACGTCTCTGCTCTTGAATTATTGCATTATGCTTCCATGATTAATTTATTATTATGCTATTGAATTACAAGAAGGATTTAAGTGTTTAAAGAATAAAAAGTTTTGGGACAATTGATTCACCCCACCTCTCAGTTGTCTATCCTAAATCTAACAACCAAACACTCTAGAAAGAGCAAAGTTTCAGACCCTGAGGGTATGATGACCTTCCTGAAGAAAGGGGAGGTTCTTAACAGTTTAGGGGGGCTTTGATCGTGAAATGCTACCTAAACCATGGGATAAGGTGTGCTACATGGTCATAAAGTACTTCACGTTGGAAGGTAGATTTAAACGCTTCTTCCATTATCATTTTGCTCTTCTCAATCATTTTCGCTGCAACAAAGTGATAAGTTTTCCGTTTTATCTTCTTTCGTCTCTAGAATATTCTATTGGTCAGCCATTGAACAACATGCTATTGATCCCAACAAACCCTTTATCCCTCTTCACCAGGGGCTTATCCTCAGACTGTATAAGTTCCACCTTGCTCTTTGCCCCCTAAAGCCCTCATGGCTCCTAGGGGTGATTCTCCCCTGCCGCCCTGTTCTAGTCCTATGGTGTCTATCCCTGTGATTATTACGGTCACTCCTAAAAAATATGCCAAGTCCATTAAGACTGGCAAGAAAAAAAATATTGGTCCAAACCCTAAACCTAAAGCCAAGGAACAGACTCCCTTGTCCCCTGCGAAGACCCCTGTCAAAAGAAAGTTACCCAGAGAGTCTTCTCATGTGACCCCTCAGAAAAAGAACATGGGTAGGTTGGAAGAAGGAAGTGGTACAGACAGTGAGAATAAGGTGAAGAATATCCTTGTGGTGGTGGAAGAAGTCAGCTCTGAGGAGGGTTTTGGAGGTAGTAATAGTACTGTCGATGAGGACTACACCCTGATGAGAAGTAAACCCAGTGTGCTGTTGACTAGGAGGTCGACGTGGCTGGCAACTAAGAAGGAAGCCTCTGAGGTGGACGAAGAAATTGCGGACCATAAGGGTGAGGGCATCTTTGATAATAGGAACAACAAAATGGATACTGTTGTGCCGGAGATGAAACTGATGGGCAAAGAATTTTCTATCAATAAGGAGACCAAGAATGACAATGTGGAGGTTGAAGTGGAGGAAGGGCCTAGTAATTTCCCTGAGCTCAATGCTAAGGGTTCCCAATCTGGGAGCTTGGAGAACACTGTGAATGTGTCAGGTAAGATGAAGGGAAAGGGCAAAATGACTGCTAAGGATAAAGAGATTGATAGTCTCATTGCGAGGATTGCGGTGCTGGAGAGGAAATTCAAAACTCTAGCAAGGTTAACAGCGAAAGTGATGCATAGATCTGCCATGACACTAGCCATTCTCTAGGATACTGAGCTTGCTACACAGGGATTGAAGGATAAAGATCTTAAAGAGTACAGGGACCTCTACAAGTTTCTGGCTGAGGATTGGGACCAGATGTTTAACTAGCCGTTGGGGCTTTGGTTGTCACCTGTGGGTTTTTATCTACTGTTGTTCTGCTGTCAGTCAGCGGTGTCTCTGTTCTGTTCTGGGTCTTTTTTGGTTTATTCTGTTGGTTAGTCCGGTGTCTACTTTTTGGTTCTTTATGGAACTTTGGTGAGCCTTAATGGCTGTTTTGTAATGGGATCGACACCCTTTTATGCAGCTTATCTTATAAAAAACACACAATTAAAGATTACAAAAATTTATATTGAATCAGATTTCCATTGAAGTAGTGTTGCTTTCATTTCTAACATTTGGTATCAGAGCCTATCCAACTTTGACTCTTGGGTGGTAGTGTGGAAGTTGTAGTTGCAGTGGGAGATTTGGTTGTGTTTTTTTTGCAGATCTTGTGTTGTTATTATGGCTGCATCCATCGTTGCATCAACCTCCCGAATGGATATTGAGAAGATCAACGGAATAGGGTATGAGTTGTAGAAGCTGAAAATGGAAGATTTGTTGGAAGAAAGAAACCAATGGTTGGTTGTTTAAAAAGAGAAGAAACCAGATGATGTCTCTTCGGATGAGTGGGCAAAACTAGATAAGAAGGCATGGGGAACCATCCATTTGTGTCTATCAGATTCTATCCTATTGAATGTCGCAAAGAAAAAGACTGCACACAAGTTGTGGAAACGGTTGAGTGAGATCTATCAACCCAAGAGTATGGTAAATAAACTTAAAAAGAAAAAGAAGAAAAGGTAAAGAAGGTGCACTTTGATTTAGAGTAGCAAGATGCACCTCAGGAAGAACAAAATGATGGATTGTGGGGTGAAGAAGAAGAAGAAGAAGATTCAAGTAGTTCTGATGAAGATGAATCTATTGTGACAGAAGAAGTTGGTGCAGATGATCATGCAGAAGAACAAGTAGAGTCTCTTGCTCCACCCTTGAGGACATCCACAAGATAACAGAATCCAATTGATAGGTATAGCCCACTAGATTTTCATTGTGTATATGCTTTATTGAATACTAACGATGAACCTAGATCCTATAGGGAAGCTATTTCTACAGATGATAGTGAGTCTTGGCAGTTAGCCATGCATGAGGAGATGATGGCTTTAGACTCTTGTAACACCTGGGATCTTGTTCATTTTCCCAAAGGAAGAAAGGCCATAGGTTGTAAGTGGGTCTTCAAGAAGAAGTTTAGAGCAGACAAGTCATTGGAGAAGTACAAGGCTAGATTGGTAGCCAAGGGCTACTCCCAGAAAGAGGGAGTTGATTTTGGTGAGATATTCTCTCTTGTTGCTAAATTGACTTCTATTAGATTTATCTTATCCATTGATGCAACTTATGATTGAGAGATTGAGCAAATGAATGTTAAGATTGCATTCTTGCATGGAGATCTTGAAGAAGAAATTTATATGCAACAACCTACAGGTTTTGAGGTAAAAGGAAAAGAACATTGGGTTTGCAGGTTAAAGAGGTCTCTTTATGGTCTGAAACAATCCCCTAGAATGTGGTATCAAAAGTTTGACTCATTTATTTTGAAATTGGTTTTTTTAGAAGTGAGGAGGATCATTGTATTTACATTTATTGTGTTGATGATTATATACTTGTTATTTCTTTGTATGTTGATGACATGTTTTTCAGCAATACTAAGGGTATGATTAGTCAGCTTAAATCCCAACTATTAGGTGCATTTGAGATTAAGGATCTTGGTGCTGCAAGGTATATTTTGGGAATGGAGATTAGGAGGGACAGAGTTAACAGAAAGTTTTGGTTGTCACAAAGTAAGTATGTGAATACTATTTTGCAGAGGTTTAGTTTGCAGGATTGTAACCCAGTTAGAGTTCCTTTACCCATTGGTACTAGGATTTCATTAGACGTGTCCAAATACTGAGGATGATTTTGAGGATATGCCTAATGTGCCATATACTAGTGTTGTAGGGAGTTTGATGTATGCAATGGTTTGCACTAAACCAGATATTGCCCAAGCAGTGGGAGTTTTGAGCATATTTATGTCTAACCCTGTAGACAACATTCAAATTATGCGAAGAGGGTGTTTAAATATCTTGCAGGTACTCCTAATCATTGTTTGGTTTATTCTGATACTGATAGTGCTGATAAATCTTTGGACATACAGGGTTTTGTTGATGCAGATTGGGCAGGTGACTTAGATAGTCGAAGGTCCACTAGTGGCTATGTGTTTACTCTGTTTGGAGGTGCAGTGAGTTGGATGAGTAAGAGGCAACCCACAGTTGCTTTGTCCACCACATAAGCAAAGTATATGGCTGCAACCCATGTCTCTGAAAAGGCAGTTTGGTTGAGGAGACTGTGTACAGGTATTGGTTTTGATTGCAAGATCATTCAGATTGGTTGTGATAGCCAGAGTGCTATATGTTTGGCCAAGAATCCTATGTATCATGTTGCTGTTCAGTATCGCTTTGTTCGAGAGTTGGTTGTGAATGGACAGATTGAGCTGAAGAAGATAGACACTCAGGAGAATGTTGCAGATTCGTTGACCAATCCTGTGAGCATAGAGAAGTTCGTACGGTGCAGAGAGGCCATGTGCCTTGTTTCTAGTGCCTGATTATTTTCATTTGATTTCCTATCTGTTGATTTACAATGTATAATGTTAAGTGGGAGAATGTTGGGATAAGGTGCCATTAACCTTGTAAATCTGAATATTGTTTTTATTCCATTTATTATATGTAATTTGTAATTATCCATGAGGAGATGTACTAGTTTCACCGACAGGGGTAATTTCAGAGTAACCAGAGGTAATTACGGAGTGACTTTTATTGTTGGCAAATGTAAAAACTAAGTAAATGAGGGTAGGCATTTTCCCTTGAGGAATCTACTATATTTGGCCTGTATGACAACTGTCATAATGTTTGGTAAGTGAATCTATGACAACTGCAAGTTGTCATAAGATTATGTGATTCTATGATGCATATGACAGATATGTTGTATATTTGCTATATTTAGCCCAAGGTTCCTATCTTGGAAAGATACTCTTTTGTAAAATCTATGAGGGTTATGATGCGTCATAAGATGTTGTAAGAGGCCAAATTTAGTCTTGGGCACCCAATCTTTGCATGGTTGTTTTTGGACAAGTGGAAGGTGCTTGTAAGATGACATTTAATGTTTGCATGTTGGGGAATCTCATGAGAGAGAAGGTGAACGCGTAGGATAAGTTGGAAAATATTTCTATAAGTATTTGTCATGTATTTGTTGCTGCAATATAGATTTTAAGTACTCAGGTGCTACCAGAATGTTGTCAGATTGAAAACTGAAGGAGAGATTAGTGGTGTTGTTGTATTGTATAATCTTTTGCAGATTAATACAAACATTGGGTCTCTTTCCTATGTGGAGTTTTTTACCCGAAAGGGTTTTCTCCACATTAAACACTGTGTCATTGTGTTATGTGTTAAGTTTTCTGATTTTGCATCTCTGTGATGCATAGTTTTGTTTCTATGTTACAATCTATATTAATAACACACAGTTAAAGATTGCAGAAATTTATATTGAATCAGATTTCCATTGAAGTAGTGTTGCTTTCATTTCTAACAAATTTAGGGTCACAAGGCATCATTAATCAGGAACCAAAAGAAACCAGAGAGAAGATAAAGAAGTTGGAATGGGAACTACAAGAAGATGCAATGGTTCGAGTGGAGCATAAAGAAAAATCATGTTTGCAGGATGTTGGGATATGGTGTTGTACACCATTGCATAATTTAATTTATTTTATAATATTGTAATTCAATA
Source organism: Cunninghamia lanceolata (assembly GCA_027924645.1). Lineage (NCBI taxonomy): Eukaryota > Viridiplantae > Streptophyta > Pinopsida > Cupressales > Cupressaceae > Cunninghamia > Cunninghamia lanceolata. The sequence goes on along the minus strand of BSBN01000194.1, from coordinate 13,474,521 downwards.
ATTATTTAGTTGTGATGCACCTAGGTGGTGTGGTTAATCACACTAGGTAATTATTTGGGTCCACTTTATGTTGTATGGGAACATTGGGATATTATTTGTATTATTTGATTAATTGGGAAAATGTAGTACCAATAGTCAAATGTGGGGTCAAGTGGTTTTGTGTTACCCATGGTTTTGGGGCACATGGTTTTCTCAATGTAATGTGTGAGCTTATATTATAAAAGCAAGCACAATGTTATTGTTTGAGGTTGGTTGAATATTTCATTGTAGGTGAACAGGAGGTTTTGTGAGAGGTTGTCATTGTATTGAGCTCTCTCATGTAAGTGCAGATTGTGAAATTGCATTGGAGGTGCTTGATAGATTCAGAGGTATTCATGGAGGCTCATGGATTGTATTGTAATGATTTATTGTTGAATAATACATTTGAGTGTGGATGCTTTTGGAGGCTAGGTTTTTCCCTCTTGAGGGTTTTCACATGGTATATCTTGTGTTATCTTATGGCTTGTTCATTGATCTTTTACATTATGGTTGTTTTTACATCTTGTTTCTCCTATTGGGTTATGTGGAATTGGTTTAATTAGACCTACAAATTACTAACAGTTGGTATCAGAGCCATGTTTATGGTTGAAGGAGGTGTGAGCTCCCTGGATGAGTATAACCCTTGTGTGTGTAGATCAAGTGCAAAATGGAAGCCATGGCAATGCATGTAAGGATTTGGGACACTACAAGGTTTTGTACAGGTTGTATTGCAGATTGGGGGTTCTGGGTATTGGAGATTTGTTGTGCATGTTGCAGATCGGGTGATTGAAAAATCATGGCTGAAGAGGGTTTTTTCTAGTTTGGCTTCATGAGGGTTTTGAGGAGGAAATTTTCACATATGACCTCCTGGGACAAAACGGACCTCGCCATTGAGTCCAGGAGGCCTAGGAGACAAAGATTCATATAAAATTTGACATGGTTTGGTTACAGGAAGAAAAAGCAAAATTTTTTGCTCCCAGGTATGCCGTACGAATTTGCAAAATAAAATAATTTAAAAAAAATTTCTTGCACAATGTCAAAATTTTCGTTTCTATAGTTTGGAATATTAAAAATTAAAAATTTAAACTATAGGCGAGAAATGAAAATTGCAAGATATGTTTGAAATTTAAAAAAAAAAAAAATTTGAGGGGGGGTGGGTACTCCTGTACCCCCCTGTACCCTCTGTAGGCATTGCAGAAAGGTACCGACGGGGTACCGCCATTGTACGCCAGTCGGCCTTGTTGGTCCCCCCTTTTTCCCTTATGTCAATTGTTGACCGATGGGAGGAGCCCCGCCGCTGGCAGAGAAGACCCCCCTGTGGGGGAAAATTAAAACAATTTTTTTTATTAAAAACCTTTTAAAAGGTGGGCCGTAGAAAAATTTAAATAACAACGATTAAATATTTTTAATTCAGACTTTGTAAAACATTTAAAACCTCCCTTGTAATATACAATTTGGAGTCCGATGGAAAGAAGACAAATTGGAAACTATTTTAATTCCGCCTGTCAAAGATGATGTTGCCAGCCAGACACAGTCAGCAGCCACCTATTTGCCTAGTCAGCACATAGTCACGATTGCATCAATGATGACGTCAACATTGTACCAGGGCCCACTAGGGGTCTAGTTTTAGCCCTAGGAGTGCATTTTTCTTCCAGGGGGCGTAACTTTCACCCACGGTATCAAGTTTTCAACTTCTTATAGGTGTCAAAAAGCTCTCTCTGAGCACTACATAGTAGTATAGGTTTGGTCATCAGATTTTTTTGTTTGTGTCAGAATTTGGTGCGTGAAGCCTGCTTTGCTCTGGTACAGTTTTATGCTCATAACTTTTGCATACGGAGTCATATTTTTGATTTCGGATAGGCATTGGAGAGCTCTTGCAGTGTACTACAGTTTGGATTATGTACATTTTTAGTTTGGTGTGCAGCGAGAGTTTTGTACTTGTTTGATAACTTGTAGGAGCCTGAGATTCAAAGTGCGTTTATGAGTGCATTTAGATGGATTTTTGGCACAAACTTGAGGGAGTGCATGTTGCTATGAGACCATCAACATGGTATAGCAGGTTTTTAGATTTGGTACTTTCTGATACATGTTTACAGGTACTTTTCAAAGTTTTGACTTTGATGGAGACAGGTGCAAGTTGTCTTCTAATTTGAGGACATGGTTGATACTCGTGTGAGACTTGGAGTTTAGTTTAAGTGGGAATTGAGTACAGGGACAACGCTGACGATGATTATGGTGTCATGGATATGCAGGCACACTTTTGCATTGGCACTACATGATCATATATGCGATTGACAGGTATGGGCTATGATGTTCAATTCATGATTATAGGTGGTGTTGTGGTGTTGTTTTAGGGGATTGTTTTTATCTCCTGGATTCTTGATTAGTTCCTTGACTATGGTTACTCATTTGTGGACTTGTTGGCAAATAGAATCTAGAGTTGATTTGGTGTTTAAGTCTTGAAGTCTACATGTTGTCTTCTTTGATATCTCAATTTGCAGTTTACTAGTGTGATGATGAGTTTGCGTGTTACATTTGTTTTGGATCTACGAGTTATGTAGTTTTGTAGGCTGATCACCTATTTAGCTACAATGGGATAACTCGGATATGGACTATCTATATCCATGAGATTGATTCAGGTTTATGCAAACTTTGTTAGTTGGCCTTATCTGTGGTCATTTGTGCTTTGGTATGTTGCTTTTGGGATAAGAGGATGGATGATTAGATTGCCTGGATAGTTGGTTGTTGGGACTTGCAGCATGTTTATCATGATGTCATGAAGAGCTTGGATACATGGTTCTATGTTAGCTTTTGATAGTGATAGTTTTATCTTCTTGTTTGGAGTTTTTGGTTCACTAGACCTTTTGGGAGCTGTTGATGTTACAACGGGATTCCTTGATTGGTTTGGGGCCATGGATGATCTTCATTTAGGAGATGGTTACTTTGTTGTCATGGATAGCTCAGTATCATAGTTTCAGTGGGAGCTTTGGTAGCATGTTGGATTCATCATACGTGATGGATGATCTTCTACAGTGGATGTTGGTGTCATGGAAGAACTCTTGGTTGTGAGAGTTCTTTGACATTTTCAGTTTAGTTGTCAAAAGATGGTTATCTTCATGTGAGTGGAGATGTTGACATCTTGGTTTACCATGGAGGACTTCTTCGAGTCTTTGGTTGAGGTGTCCATTTATGATTTGTTAGTTTGACATGTTTATCCTTGTTTAGAGATGTTGATATTATGTCATGGTTTACTCTTGATGCTATCTTAGAGTATTGGCATGATACAGGTTCTCTTGAGACAAGATGTATGCATTATTGTACTCTTTGTTGCATGTGATATTCTTATGAGGAGATGGTTAGATCATGATGTCATGATAGGCTTCTTGATTATGTAGATATGTAGTAGGGACATTGATAGTGGTCTTGTTTGTTCTCTTGGTATTGAGTACTTTGATCATTTACTTGATTACTTCATGATGGTGCTATGTTGCATTTGGAGTTTGGCATGTATTGGTCAGATACAAGTGCTCATGGATACTTGGAGATTTAGGTGAGGTTGGAGTTCTCTTGTGATTAGAGACACTTGTTGAGATAGTTACTCTTTGGAGGTTTCAGTAGATAGACTGAGGAGCCTTACACCTAGATATGGTCGTGAGTTTATTATGGACCTAGAAGAGATTGTTCTTGGAGAGAGTCATTCTAGCTTGGTGTACCCTGGAGGAGCATTCTCATTCCCATACCTGGTCTACTTAGCAATTTATCATCTATGAGGTATTTCCCATCCTTTTAGATGCATTTTTCTTTATGTTTCATCTTCTCATAAATATGGATCTTGAGCTACATTATTGGTTCTAGAGGGTTCATTTGAGGGATGTTAGCATGGTTATCTTCTTGTTCGTATGGTTTAATTTATGATGTTCATTATGAGGAGTTTAGAAGATGTGATTGGGCTTATTCCTGGTTATGGAATGGTTATGAGTTTGGTCTGCCTTGATTAGAGAGGCTTACATCCGTGTTGGTTACATGTTACATATGTTCATTTGATCTCATTAGATTGAATGGTTGGGTGTTCTTGAGGCTTTTCGTTCGGGGTTGTAGAGGATATCATACTTGACACAACTTGGCACTTTGAGGTGTTTTGTAGAAGGACATTATGATTTACAAGTTTTCTCTCTTTGTCTTATGGTTACTTCCTGGAGGATCATGTGATATGGTTGGACCTTGGGATAGTTATGGTGACATGTTGTGAGAGAGTATGCAGTGATTTATCATGCATATGTGGATCATTGTGATTGTTCGTTGTAACATCCTCGTTCTAAAAACATAGTAAAAACCAAAAATTCACCATAAAATAAATTTACAAGGTAAAAATGAGACATACTTTTTTTTTCTTTTATAAATAAATAATCAAGTAACAACAATTACAAGATCTCTCATTACAAAATACAGTAGACCATATTGTCTTTCTCAAGTACAACGTTTACAAAATAAATCAATTATAAATACCTAAATCAAATAATGTTTTACTTAGTCTCAATAAACAAAAGTCTCAGAGATATACTGCATCTGAAATTCTAACATCTTTATCACAAGCCTCGGCATGTCTTCTGCTAGAGAGAGAGAGAATCTTTCTAGTGATTTACCTCCAACCACAGACCATCGGTCTCCCGCACTCCTTCCTAACTGGAAGTGGCCCTTCCCTTCACGAGAAGTATAGACCAAGGTGACCAGTGGTAATTTGCCTTTCTGAGTACATAGTGTTGTATCTTACACAACTCTATCTATCCTACAACCCTAGATACCCTCTAGCTAAGTATGATTCCCGATAGGATGTGCAATCCAGATACAGTGAATCGACAATGCATGCAGAGACATATGCATTACTATGGCCATAGTTTTCAATATAAATTGATGTTCACAATGAACGTTGTCGTAATGTTCACCCACTCCAACTCGACTTGGATACTATCATATTTCTACAGTTCAACTTGATCAATTATGTTTAACTTGAGAAGTTATGATGATTTCAACAATTTAGTCTTCCCGACCCAATACATGTTTTCTTTCTCTGTCTAAAATCCATATACTTTTTCTTTTGTCTTTCATCCTTTACAAGGACTCTCATTGCATCATTGCAATACCTGAGGTCCATGACTTACTATCTCATAATAAATATAGTTAGATTAATTACGACTAAGATGATAACCTTACCCAGGTTAAGCATTATAGTCTAGGAATCTAATTCCCTTCTGGCCAGTAAGAGTACTTATACATAGTTAGGGAACTTGACCCTTCACTCATGATCTTTAAATAATCTCAATGATTTAATATAATAGTTACCATATCTAGGATTAAGATTTAACTGTTGAGTTTTGCCTAACTCAAACCTAGTCTTTCTGACTTAGGTAAATTCACAAGACACTGTTGTTGCTCTACAAATGTTATGGAAAGACTATTCATTCTTAAGTATCTCTCTTTGCATCTATGCAGCATAAGAGATTCACCCCCTTGTTGACAAGTAATAGCTTAGAGAAGTTGTGATATAAAGATATAATGATTTTAATGTTTGACTAATCCTTTAATGGTACCTCTTGCACGCTTGCAAAATCTGAGGCTTACGACTTGTATTTTAAGTCGACTTGTAGCCCAACACAAGGTTTTTCCCCTTCCTAGGGTTAAACATTGTCGATTAGAAACTAATCTCTTTTCAATAAGATAGACATGAGCATTACCAGATTAGGGTTCTCGACCTTCTTTGTCGACCCATACATAATCCACTAAACAAGTTGTAACCCCAAAAGGTATAATTTATAACCTTACCCTACTGGGTCACTCTAGGGTTTTTGTATTTCCTTTTCCATGATAATGGAAAATCAAGAAAAGAGTTTAAGTATACAACTTTCCTTTAGTCTTCTATTTTTAACTCAGAATCCAAGTTCATTAATATGATACTATGACATAAGTATAGTGCACTATGGTTTTCTTAAAAACCTCTTAGATGCTATACATATCATCGTTATTCATGGAATACGAGTACACTAGGTATAATATAAATATCCTTGACCTAGTCAGTCTTTCTCCTAGTAAGATTAAGTCTACAATATATTTATCAATCTCCTTGGTCATCACAAGTCAACTAACTTTGCTAAAGAAGAGATAAGGACTAAAAATTCCCATCCTATATTAACTTGACAATGCTTCTTATTGTGTTTGAATAAGTAAATGATATTTTATCACTATTCAAATTTGTTCATAATGATAACAATATCATTTAGTCATAAATGAACATCAATACCAAACTTTACTCACAAGGCATTAACCTTATACCTTTATCTTGCTTTTGGTATCTGAACATGAGATTTAATCCTCTTTTAGTTTTTTTTATTGGTTGGTATCATTTTCAAGACTAAACCCTCCAATCTTCACTCTAGTTCATTTAACTTAATGCTTTCTAAGTCATCTAATAATAGATGTCTTCATGAATAAGGATAAGGTGACTATAGTTCGTCGACCTTACACCACCGAAAGGGTTATACTAAATCTATCGGCCTCACAAGGCAGAGCTTAACCTTATAACACTAGAGTTCATTTATATATATAAATACGACCTTCTTAAACATAGAGAATTATTTATATTAGTCGGACTCACATAAGTAGAGCCTCATTATATATGTGGATTGTAAAACACTTAACTTTATCAAAAAAATATCATAGCTATTATGCTCATCAAACTATAGCTCAAACAAAAAAATACTCAAGGCTCACGACCTTGTTACATTATTTTTCTAGACCTAACAATCGTAGAGGCTCAGTGGCATTCTTACATTTCAGTTATTAAAAGGAAACACAAGATTGTGCTTAACTCCAACAAAAATATTTGGAGCCAATCAAACTCAAAAGGATGACGATTACTCAAGTTTATTGACCATATAAAATTAGAGATAATCACAAACTATCAGTCATTAGTTAATTCCACTGTATACCGGCCTATAACATAGTTAATGAACTAATAAAAACTTGAAAATCTTTAAATATATTTAAAGCTTTCTTATCAAGAAGAAAACCTGTAGCAAATTCGGAGAGAAGCACCTTGAATATCTTTCCTTTGCAAAGAAGCGCTCCTCTTCCTTTATTCACCATTGAAACCCTTATGGTGACGTTTGAAACTACTGCACACTGTGTCCTATGGACATTTTCTCCGTTGTTTTTCTTCCTCTCTCTGATTTGAGAGTATATCAATACTTCCCTTCTCGGTCCCCTTAATCTTCCCGAATTCCTCCCCCTTAAAAACTGAGCACAGCGAAGGAAAAAATAATCACATCTTCCTCTGTGGTTTTCAATTTCTTAACCCCCAAAAACACCACCTCTCCGGTATTAATTTCTTCTCAACAGAATAACAACCTCCAAGATTCCCACGACGAAGAAGCATAACCGCCTTTACCTCTCCGGTTTCAACTTCTTATCAATAGAAACACAACCTCTCCCTCGACTGCCCACGGCGAAGAAGCATCATCACATTTAACCCAACTGTCCCATGCCTAAGTAGAAGGAGATCAGTTGTTGCATGCCACCCAACTCCCTGTACAACAGCGACCACTAAACATGGTGGAGGCTCCTATATTGTGACGTGGCACAACAACCCCCTCCACTAGCTCATCATGGCTTATAAACTTCTGAATATGCAACTAACACGATTAGTGGAGTTAAATTTTTACAAGGTGGTGAACAATAAATGAATATTGAATCTCCAAGGTCGAAAAGAGAGAAAGAATCAAGACCGACTAAATAAAGAAAATATAGGTTAGTTTAAAGATAACTCAAGTCTTAAGCTCGAAGGGAAAAGGCGCATTCAAAATGGTAGATGTCCAAAACGACAGACTTGGGCGTAAATCTACTTGACTTGATGAGAAAACCGACATCATACAACTAACGAAAATACCTCACGTTAACCAAGATATAACTAAGGCGATTTTAGAATATTCTTCCAAATAATGACCAAAACAAGTTATAGCTTATCTCGACTTCAAATTTGACTTCCGTCAATTTTTCAAAAAGGAATAAAATTCACAACACATGTTCAAAGCGTTTTTACGGCAATCACGACGGATTGGGCGTAACGCAAAACAAGTTTTTAGATTTCGTTTTGCTATCACGTAGTTGAGAAAAACCTCTACCTGAAGTTGTTAAAAACTTCTCTATTTGTCCCAAGGATTTTAGATGATGTGAATGGGTCGAGTTTACCTCCCCATCACAATTCTTCATTAAAATCACGTCGACTTGATGAGTTCATCTGTTGACGTTAAACGTTGACAATAATAGCATCATCTAACTTGATGGGAATGTCTTGACGTTTAAGAGGTGACAATAAAACCTCAAGTGACTCAAGAAGAATAACGCAACCATTTTACGGCTATGACGTTGTTTACTTCGCAAACGACTATGTCGACTCACCATCGACTTGACTAGATGATAATCAAGATGTCGACTACCTGTCGATTAGATTCAAAAGTAACTATCAAGACAAGACTTACCTCATACGACTCATTGGTTCACATTATCATTTAACACTAGACTCGTTTGGCAAATTGACCACTCGTAATCCAAGGTCTATCTCTCTCTTCTCGAAAGATACTCTCTCTCTCTTCTCTGAGAGTCGATAACTTGTAATCTTGTTTCACTTGTCATCAAACAATATGTAATTAGTGCATCATTATTCAATTAATTCAACTAGTAATTCAAATCTCATAATACAATTATTGAATCAACAATAACATAATCATTTCCATGATTTCATAAATGATATTCCATATAATTCCATGTCATATCCTATCATAAATCTATAACATCACAACAAATTTACTTATGCCCAAGCAAAAGGTAAAAGTATAGCAAGTCAGAAATTAGGGATGTAACATTCTTGATACTACATTGGCTTGTTGATTAGCCACACCTTGGTTGAGTGTTGATTGATAGACTTGGTATGCCTTGGAACTTTTTTTTTAGATTTGATATTACCCATGCAGTGGGAGTTCCTGGATGTATGTTTGCTTTATTGACAGGTTTTATACATGGAGCTTGTTATTGCAGTATATGGGTCGGATATGTTGTTGGCATGAGTTTATTGATGTTGTTGATACCTATGAGGTATGGATGGTTGGATGTATTGGCATATGCCGTGGGTGCTATTTCTAGTCATGTGGGCTTTTTACCTTTGACAGTAGCTTGGAGTCTTATGTTATCACTTGGATTTGATGCTTGTTTTCTTTAGATTGGTGAATCTTCACCTTGGCATGTTCCTTTTCTTCTGTAGGTGGCACATTGGAGGATGACAGGAGTTCTTGCTTGAGATGGTGGTCACTTTGATTCTAGGTATCTTGATGGAGCACAAGAGCATTCTGGAGATTCATGTGATTTCATGTTTCCTTATGATGATGTATTTCATGTATTGACCCTTATGCAATGTATACAACAAGTGGGAGAATGATGGGATATGGTGTTGTACACCATTGCATAATTTGATTTATTTTATAATGTTGTAATTAAATAATTATTTAGTTGTGATGCACCTAGGTGGTGTGGTTAATCACACTAGGTAATTATTTGGATCCACTTTATGTTGTATTGTAACATTGGGATATTATTTGTATTATTTGATTAATTGGGAAAATGTAGTACCAATAGTCAAATGTGGGGTCAAGTGGTTTTGTGTTACCCATGGTTTTGGGGCACATGGTTTTCTGAATGTAATGTGTGAGCTTATATTATAAAAGCAAGCACACTTTTATTATTTGAGGTTGGCTAGATATTTCATTATAGGTGAACGGGAGGTTTTGTGAGAGGCTGTCATTGTATTGAGCTCTCTCCTGTAAGTGCAGATTGTGAAGCGTGGCCGGTGATGTGTGGATTCATGCTTGTACACATGGAGGTTGCATTGGAGGTGCTTGATGGATTCAGAGGTATTCATGGAGGCTCGTGGATTGTATTGTAATGATTTATTGCTGAATAATACATTTGAGCGTGGATGCTTTTGGAGGCTGGGTTTTTCCCTCTTGAGGGTTTTCCCAGGGTATATCTTGTGTTATCTTGTGGCTTGTTCATTGATCTTTTGCATTATGGTTGTTTCTGCATCTTGTTTCTCCTATTGGGTTATGTGGAATTGGTTTAATTAGACTTGTAAATTCCTAACACAGGAGATGGAACAAAAGCAAAATTTGATAGAATCCACCATTCAGTTGGAAGGTAAAAATTCTAAGGTCATAAAAGATGCTTTATTAACTTCTAATGATTGCATGTGTTGGGAGAAATGTGATGAAATCTAGAAGGAAGTGACACTAGCTAAATGTAGAAGTGAGGTTGATGGTAATGTATCAGAGGGCTCAACAAGGGAAGACTTATATGTGGAGCACTCATATGGAAGAAAAGATAATGTCATAGTTCATGAGGAGTTTCAGGATGACTCCATTGAGCGACATGTACATAAGGCAAGTTCTTCACTAGACACCAATATTGGAATTCAGCTTGCTGCAAATTTTGTATTAGCAATGAGTGGTATGCAAATTGATTGTCTTCATGATTATAGCTTATGCAATGGATGTAACCATATTGAAAAAGATCTAATGCTTGATAATTTATCATTACAAATTTCTTATAATCATGAAAAGCATCACATAGAGGATGAAAGAATCCATAATGGCCTATGCATAAGGGTGTGGAATCCAGGTGCTCTATCCAAATCCAGCACACAGATTGAAGAGTGCAGGAAGAACAAACATGAATTAATCTCTCAGCTTTTGAAAGGCAAAATAATGGCTAGATTTTAGAGTGGTGCGGTGAGTGGACATACTTTTGAAGGAGATCTTCTAAGTTGAAAGGATAACAATATTGAGAGTATCTCAACAATCAACATCTCATCAAAAAATGATGATCTCATTATTGGTAGCCTAAGGTATGGAGACAATGATCATATTTCATATTTGTTGTTTCCTCTTGTATCACTACAGAATTTTGGTCACCATGGAAAGCATGTTAACAAAGGTGATTTCTTGAGAGCCAAAGTGAATAGAGTTATTAATATTGAGTTCACCATTCTTTGCATTTGGATTGAAGGATAATCTATAAGGGATCCATTGGAGCTTATGCTTTTTAACCACATTGTGAAGGACCAATGTTCACAGTTTATGGATCACTTGTGGGAGCCAAGTACCAAAATTGAAGACAAATTCATGAGTGATAGCCAAATAGAGATATCCCTTTTGGAAAGCTTGATGATAGATGTGGGTAAGCAAACTAAGTGTTTTTTTGATCTTCAAGATATTGTGACTAAGTTTGTTATGGTTCATTCTAGGAGAAAGTTTGCTATGGAATCCAAGAGAAGGGAGGTAGAGCTTCAAGGAATTGAAGATAGAGCTCCAAAAGTTGTCATAGTTATGTGGATGAAATATCAATGGTAGACATGAACATGACCCTCTTGCAAGAACAAGAAGAGTTTTCAGTCACAAAGTGGAGGAGTTTCCAACCCATTGCCATGGTTGAGGTAATTGCAACTAATACAAGGCAGTTTCTAAATATTACAATTCTAATTTTTAGTAAAAGAATGTAGTGTTACAACCATGGATTTGGGAAGATATTTTTGCCTCATAGTATGTGTAAAAAGTTTTATCCTTTGGGGATACTATGTGCCAATATTCCAGTTGATATATTATTGTTTGGAAGGAAAGTTCAAGCTAACTATGACTGTTATAGCCACCTCCCAACCCACTTACAATATGGTCTGAACCATCTTTCAAGTGGTAGAGATTTGGACAACATGGTAAGAGTCCTTGGAATACAAGATAGTTATTATGACTACAATGTGAGAGAGTGGAGTCAAATTTTGAGCATACCTTGGTCTCATCCCAAGGAAGAGGAGGTAAGAGATTTTGATTATGATGATGATATTTTGATCTCCAACAAGACTTGGAAAATTATTTGGGAGTATTTGTGTATTGCCAAAGTATCTACAGGAGAGGTTGACATCACCCACTTGGATCAACATGATCTAAATGATGAGAAGCAAAAGATGAATGAGCTAATGGAGGAACTCAGAGAATGCATAGTTTTCCATCAGAATGAGCCTTTGTTTGCATATTTGAAGTCTTGAGTCTGGGGAAGTATTTGCTGCTATCATATGATGATCATTTTTGCTCCTCAACCATACCATTGTTGTTCCAGATTAGACCCTGAAGTAACATTCAACAACCTTCAAATTGAGACAGAGTATGGAACAATTAGTGTTGTTTTTAACAGGAAATATCTCCACCATTCCAAGGTAAAAGAGGTAATTGTTTCCAAGTTGCATAGTTGCTGTTGTGAAGGATGCATTAACTGTTATAACATTCTTATAGGCCATAAAAATTAGATTGGTAACATAGCAAGAAGTTTTAGATGCTTATCCAGTACAAACTATCTAGTGCCCATACACACATATAATGGAGATAGAATGCACTATTACTTATAGATCTAGTTTCTGGGAGATGGTGGTGTACATGTTGTTGTCACATGATTATACTTTTTGTATCTCTATAGATATTTTCTTGTTATGGATCAGCCAATAAAGTTCAAGGTAAAACCCCTCAAGCTGAGGTAAAATCTGGGTCTATTAGGGTGTATTTCAGCCATGTATTTTTCAATGTATTGATGATAAAAGTAATTGTTATTTCCCAAAGATGCACTTGCTATTACAGAGGATGCCATGATTGTTGTAGTAGTTCTAATATTAGCACAAATCATACTTCTATCATTGGGAGAAGTTGTAGGAGTCTCAGATTTGATTTACCACATACTAGTGCTTATAAGTAGTGGGAGATAATTAGTGAGTTTATAAGATTTCTTTTGGAAAATGTGGTTTTGATTTGGAATCAGAGTGGTTATATCAAAGGTTTGGATGGATATTTTAGTTGGTTTCATGACATTGTCACATATGAGTTTGAGCCTTTAGGATTGCACAATGTTCTTTGGCAAGAGTTATTTCACCTGACAGGTACATGAGCTAGGCTCTATGGACTGTTCAGCATGATTTACCACCTTGGCATGATGACTCCAAAGCATCTTAGTTTGAATTGCTTGAGGACAAGCAGTCTTGAGGAGGGAGGACTTGTCATGTCCCCTTTCCAGCATCAACAATTCATATTTATTCTTCCAGTAAGCTTTCCCAATGTCCAAAATAATAAATCAAATTACAAGGCTTTGGAGGGAAATTAATTAATCTATATTTTATTTATTCTGAAATAGTTTCCCAATGCCAAGCAACCAATAAATATTAAATTTATTTATTTTAATGCTCAATATTCCTCCTTAGGCGTTGGGATTTGGAGGAATATCTTGTTGATTAATTTTGGCAAGATTTGCATATGTGGAGGATATTTGGTTGGTGGGTTGTCATTAATGCTTCTGGAAGCTTCATCTTTGGCATGTGACTGTGTAACTCCCAAGATGGTGTTGGAAATCTTTGGGTGCCCAAGTTGGAGGGAAATTACATTTTTAGCCAGTAACTTTGGCATTTTGGAGCAATGACATTTTCCACTCTTTCTTGCAGAGCAAATGCTTGTGCAGCTTCAGTGGATAGGGAAACCATTGAAGACGGAGCTTGTGGCTGGTGGACATGAGTTTCCAACAACCTGAGGTCAATGTTCTTGAGTTGATATAGCAATCTTATCTTAGAGATTGTATTTGTGTAGACAAGATTCAGTAGTGCAGTGTTCTTGTGTTGTTGTAGGAGTTTGTAGTGCTTCTGTAGTGTGTTTTAGGTTTTGCTTGTGTTGCTGTTCACATTTGCTATTGTGTGGGGTTTGGTTTGCTATGTATGCTACTATAACACATAATCTATAGTGCCATTATATAGCCATATCAAGTCTGGGTGTGATCCTTATAGTTTGGTGGGTTTGTAGTGAGTTATACTATGTGTATTTCAACATTTTGCATAGTGGGTTGTTGTTGAAAATACAAATTTGTTGTAATAGTTTGCTGCTAGGTAAGTTATATGTATTAGACCTGTACCAGTGTATTTGTATCAGAAAATATATTCAATTATCATTGAGATACTTTCATGCATAATGGGGTTTCATTGGTTTTCAGCAGTGTTGTGCAGATTTGTAGTTTTAGTGAATATTGGTGTAGAAATCCATTCTTAGTTTGGTGATGTTGGTAGCTGTTTCTATGTGGTGTCTTTTTGCTGTTCATGTATGCTATTCTACAACATTTCTAGTACCTTGGTGCAGCTATTCCATGAAGGGATGTTGTTCTTGGGGTTTCAGGGTGTTTGGAGTAGTTTACATATGTGTAGTTTCAACTTGTCTTAGTGTGATGATTAGCAGAATTTGTTGTGAAGTGTTGCAAATGTTGTGGCTATTGTAAATCAGTGCTATAGGCCCGATTTGATGTCATTTATATCAGAAAATCATAATAAAAAATATTGGATTTATTTATGTTCATTTTGGTGTGCAACCTGTCCAGACTAGTTAGCTAACTTTTTGTGTGTTGTGAAGCAAAATTATATTCTTAATGAAAGATCATTTTCAAATTTTGGGGTTTTAACTAAAAATCAGATTTGGAGACATTACACAATGTTATAGAACAATTATTGTGCTCTTGAGGGGCTAGATAACAAGGAGATGCCTCTCGACACTTGTTAAATGAACTGTATTTCATAGAATGAATAAGATCTTACAGACCTCCCACAGAAATACTAAGTTCGTGATGTTCGTTTTCAATTTTTAGGTTTAGACATTCTTTGCCTCTAAGAGGTTAAAGTGTTAAGTTTTTTGCTTTCCACAACTTTTCACACTTTTCTCTATAGTAACCATGAACCTGGTCAAGGTGGAGTTGTCACCTTTCTCTCTCCCACGTGGCATCAACTATTGGTTGATCATGGATGTAAGCCCACTAACTTTGCACTATGGGCTCTTTTCAATGTTAATAATCATTTCTTTGGGATTATTGATGTTTATGCTCCCAATGATGTCGTAGAGAGATGATGAGGATGTACTCCACCCAACACACTCACAACAATAACAAAAAGAGAACAACAATGATTTACGTGGGAAAACCCTTCCGAGAGAAAAACCCCACACTGAAAAACAACTCAATATATTATTCATAAATCTCAACAAGATTACAACATGTTTGCAAAGAAAGATTCCACAAGATTTTAACCAACCAAAAATTTGGAGGCAACTCAACATCTATCTTACTCTCACCCCCAACCTCTATCTCAAGCACCTGATATATAGGAGATACAATACAAGAAACCATCAATAATAATTACAAAACCAGGAGCTAAAACCACCCGAAAGTGGCACCCAAATAATCTCCAATCAAATATGTCTTATGATGTGTCAAATCGCACACCAACGTATGCAACTTCTCCTTTACAGTTCTTTTAAGTGTCCAACATGTTTTCTCATTTCCCAAAATGAGACGCCCAACTTCCAGATACAATATCTTTTGATCCAAGTGTCCGATTAATGAACCATTTGATGCATCGGAAAGCTCATGAAGAGATCTATCAAGATATAACTTGATTTTCTAGTTACAACATGGCAAATTGGGGCCTCTAACTACCTCAAAACTAATTTCAAAACTTTTTTGAGAGTTTCAAAAATAGAAACTTTAATATCTTGCAATCCAAGAATGATCTTGGGTTGAAACTCACCCATAATGTTTATTTGGAAATTCCATAGCTTTTGAGAAAATTTTGGGTCCATCCATACTCAAATATAGAATTACTAAAAATAGTAAACCCTACCATTTTTAGCCCTTTCTGGAAACTTTGAATGTTCCAAACCATTCTTCAAGATACAGGGTATTCACATAAACCAAAATTAGAAAGAATAGAAAACAAAAGCATTTTTTTGGTGATGCAAGATTTCTCTTACACCTTTGGATGCTCCTGCATCGAGATATCTTCCCTTTGGAGATAGATTTCCAATTCAATGTCTACCAGCACATGAGTTTTGTGCAATAATTTTAATATGATCGAGATGGCTTATGATAAATGTGGAGCCCTGCCTATGCGTTGGACAATTGGTGAAAGAGAGGCTTGTTTTTTTATGCGTAATAATTTAGGTCTTTTTCGAACCCAACATTGGTCGTCGCCATGATCATATGGTATGGTACACATGGAGCAATTTGAGAGCCAGACCTGGTAGGGTCTTAAAGTAGCTTGATCAGGCTATGATATCATCTTAATCCTTCTTTACTTTTACTAGTTGTTATACCTTGCCAATTGAGTTGTTGGCAGATATTGCCCTATCTAACCATTTCTCGATACAATTCTATATCAAGTGGCATATTTCCAAGCCCAAAGCAATGAAAAGGTCTATTCTCAATCACAAATCCACGTCAACTCATATTCAACATGTTTGGAATTTGGATCCATGTCCTTTGCATGGGGTAGGGTGGATAACTTGGTTCAATGATGCCATAACTTATACTTCACAATTCCTCTACATTTATGGGCGACAACTTGCCCATTTTCATCGTTGCTCATACAAAGCCACCACTCATGAGCTTTTCCAAGTCACCATCACTTTGGAAGCTCATCCATTTGACTCCATCACCCAGCTTTGAGTGGCTTAGCTACAATAGTAGAAGCATATTATTGATGCCAATATAGCTTGTGGAGCCCAAATCAAAGCTCACCTTTAATGGCTCAAGATTGGGGATAAGGTCATAAAGGAATTTTTCAAGCTTTATGAGCTCGTCACACATCCCAATCTGTTAAGGAAATTCGAGAAGGCTAGAAACTCCTCTAGGAGTTACTCGACATTCTTCAAGCCTTTGTTTAGCACTATGAATATGTTTTTCAACTCAAGACTACATGCCTGCTCGATAGCTTGCCTTCCAATAGTATCTTGTTGCCATCCCTTGTCAGCTATCTAATGCCCAACACATTCTCTGTGACCAGCTTCTCACTCAAGGTGATCTTAAGGAGGAAATTTTTCTATAGACAATGACAAAGCCCTTGGCTTAGATGGCTTCCCATGCGAGTTTTACAAAACCTTTTCGGATACTATAGGTAGTGACCTATACAATGTTTATCTTGAAGCCATGCAATCTAGTTCATTAGACAATCTAATTAACAAAGGTAACATTAACTTCATATCCAAGGCTGGTGATCCCAAAGATATCAATAACTGGCGGCCAATCACGTTGTTGAATGTCTCCTACAAGATCATTTCTAAGGCCCTAGCTCTGAAGCTCTGCTTTATTGGGTCCCAAAACTGCAGGTCCAAAACCCTAGAGTATTTCCTGATCTCCTAAGATAGGGGTGTCATCAAAGAGACTAGAACGGGGCTCATTAATAGGTTAAGGATGATTGAGGGCCAACTACTAGGAGTGGGTAATCTCCTCTTCACTTTTAGTTTAGCTAAACCAGGAAGGGTGTTCCTAGAGGTATCCCTCAATAGAGATCAATTACAACACAAAATATATGCTAAATGATAACAAGGCAGTAATACTCGAAGTGCAATTTTAACTCCTAAGATTATCACCAGGCTTATTATAGTGAAAATCAAGATCACACTATATCTCAACAATGCTTGAGCCATAACACAATTTCCTTACAATGCAATCACATTATTTAAATTTAAAAAATAGCAACCAACATGCATGGTGTAGTGGTACATGTGTAGTGAAGCTATAACACAATCATGCTTACTAAATTCAAATTTGAAAGTACCACTAATTAGTCTTGGAACGATTTGAATTACAAAGGAGACCACAAAAACTATGTTTTAAAAAAATAGGAAAATGTCGACCTTCACAATGATCAACATTAGATATCTTATAACAAGATTATGCAAAAACACCATTGCAACATCGAACTAGTTTTTCTCTTTCTAAGCATATATTTTTTATATAATATGAACAAATGAAGGTTTTAATCTTTATTTACTTATACTAGTGTCTTCATATGCCATAAATAGATATTTATTGAATTTTTAATGTACTTTTTGATCTGCTCATTCAACTATTTGATAAAATATATGGTAAAAAACTATGTTACATTCCATACATAGTGACAAGAAAATAAATTTCAATTATTCTTGTCGTAGTTAGGGGTCACACACTTAGAGTCTATTTTCAAGATTTGTCCACTTTGATAAGTAATAAAAAATATTCATTAAAAAATTATAAAATATAGGTCACAAACTACATGATCTTAACTAACTTTCCACCAAAGAGTTTTGAAAATAACATTACAAAATTATTCAAAGGTGGAGCATGCTTGATTATTTTTTATATTTTAGTGAAAAATAGGAGTACCTAAATTAAAAACATAATTTTTTGATCTTCTTAAACTTCACCATTTTCATAAAAAAAAGAAGTATTTTAGAAACTGGATTCAAATTTCTATAATTCTTATCCTTAATTAATCTCTAAAATTTGAGTGTAGGTGTCTCGAGACATTCATCAAAGTTCAAGATTCATTATTTTAGGAAAAAAGTGGTCACTTAAGCCCCCATTTTGGGCCCCCATTTCCATGCACTTACTTGTTTTAGATGGATCGTGCTTGTATTTGTCATGGGGGCCAACTCAGTTACATCCTCATTATTTTTACTTACATCATGCTTCCATTTGTGTCTTATTTTTACATTGTTCGTACTTATATCCATCATGGGAGCTAACTTGGTTACATCCTTATAATTTTTGCTTACATCATGCTTCCATTTTTGCCTTAGTTTTACATGTTTCATTCAATATGTATATTTCATTAGAGGGCAACTTGGTTACATCCTCATGATTGTCACTTACATAGTTCATTCTTGTATCATTCATAGGGTTTACATTGGTTCAAACTCAATTATTATCAATTAAACATGATTACATCCACACAATACTCTTGCCATTTTACACATTTTTGATATCATGCTTTGAAACATTCAGAAATATTTATAATGATATTTTTATGCTACTAATGTGGTTTTGTAGTTTCCACTAATGACTTGTGTGTTCAAGTTTGGAGATATTTCTCTACCAAAATATTCAAAGAAATTATGAGGCCTCATTCTTACCCCATATCCTTGAATCAAGTTGCTTATTTCATTTATTACTTCATGTAGTTCACATGCACACCAAAGTGGGGAGAAATGTAGAGGAGAAAAGTGCATATCGTGTCCATTTACTCCATTTTATAGTCACTTTTGGTCTCATTGTAAATACATTTGCATTATTCTTAATTTTCCTAGTTTCATTCATAAGTTGACCCTAGTACTAAACTTAGCATCTATTAAATTCTTAATCCCTAACTATGTAAGAAGACTAGTTCATTGTGGTAGGTTTCTATTACCCTAGATTTGACCATAAATGTAAATCTATCACCTAGATAGGACCACCCTAGTGGCCTAGTCTTCCTAATTCAAAATTAGTTTCTTGCTTTTTGAAAGTAACACTAAATTAGAGAATATGATTTTTACTCATTAGCTTGTGCACCAAAATAGATTGAATTCAACACTAAGGATCTTATATTTAAGGACAAGCCCTAGGTCCTTAGTTTAGATTAGATTAGATTAGATCACATAAGAACTACATCATATAGAAACTTAAATATTGCATCAAAATTTACATCATAAATAGTACACATTGACATATCATCTAGGTAGATCTTTGTATGGTGTGTCTTCCAACCGTGCTCATTAGCACTAGGGATTGATTAGTTACCAAGGAATTTTTGACACTTTTCTCTACACACTAATAGTATTCCTAAGGTGTTTCTAAATACCACTTTTCATTAGACACATAAGTAAACATGTTTAGAAAATTTATAGAAAAAACTTTGACTTTTTTACTAGTAGGACTAAAGCACATTAAGATGACCTAAATGCAGGTGTGGCTCATTCCACATGAGTAAAAATATTTTTTAGGTAGATCTATAATAGTTTAGACAGTGTTGATTTAATACTAGAAGTTAGATTTTGATCATTGTTTACATTCTTTAGATGATCATCTTTTATCAACTACTCAAAATTGATAAGCATGAAGCTAAGCTATTCTAGCCCTCTCAATTTCACTTAGATTCACATTCTCAGTTATTTATTTAAATTAGATTATTATGTGTACTATTTATATCAATTATTTAGACTATTAATTAATGTAATGGTGTATTTATTTCCTTACAATATCAATTGCCCACATATTGCATAATTTTGTTTGTTGTGGAACTAAAAACTATACCCTCATGTTTGCAAATTACAATCCTTTCTTGAATAAGTTAAATATATTTTACCTTTTGTATGTATGTTTCATGCAAGATATTAAGTTGGAATAGATTTTCAACAATCTTAATTCACTTGATGCAATGGAAGCTTGAGATGCTAATTTTGTTTCTATTCTAGCTTTAACATGGAAGGAATTAATATTTAATTTTTTTCACATGGTGTAGTTTGATGTAATTTTGGGCTTCGGCCATGAAATGTTCTTAAAATCACAATGAAAATTTGAAGACCATAATTTAGAAAATAAATAGTTGATTTCCATTTCATGAGAAACAAAATGTCTAAATGAATAAGTCCTTGAGTATTTCTATATTTGAACTTAAAAGTGTGGCTATAATTGATTATTAATATATGCAGATGATATTTAGCAATTATGTCAAAATAAAGATCTTAGGTTACTAATAATTACAAATAAAATATAAAATAAATGAAATAAGAATTATAGGATTCACAAACTTAACACATTACACAATATATATGGGAAAACTCTTTTGGACCTAAAAACTCCATAGTATATCATTCTGTCATAAAACACTTACAAAATTGTCTATAAAATTATAGATAGAATCTAGAGAAATCACTTCTCCTCACTTCCACATGACCATTAATAACTCTTGTGCATAGTGATAGAATTCACTATAAATATTCAAATTGAATTACCTCTCAATGAGAGAGAAGCTCCTTAAATATAAGAGATGGGGTGAAAAAATATCTAAAGGGGTATTAGTCACACCCATTCAAAACAACCATTTGTAAGTAATTTATAATCTAATAGTTTATTAGATTATTATATACTTTATAAAGCATTTAATAAGCACAAGGTTTTATTACCTTATATTAGAACAATATATAAATGTTATAAGGGTATGGCCTCTAATAACATTATGTTCTAACAATTTCATACATACATACATATCAAGAGTTTAAAGAGAAAAAGATAAAGAATATTGATAAATGCAAGGGTAAGATCAAGTGTAAGGATTGAATTTCATTATTTTTTTCTATATATTATTTAGGTTTTATCATCTAGCCTAGTCTTAGGTACATAATAAAGTTATTGTAACTAGTTTGTAGCATACATTATAATTTTTTAGTTCCCAAAAATAATTATCTAAATATAAATATTTTAGATAGTTCTGGGGCATATGGTGAGAATCAATAGTATAGTGATGGAAATTCTAGCATCCATAATATTGATATAAATATAAGTTGAATCTAGCAATTTAATTTTAAACAATTTCTCTACAAATGATAAAATTATATTAAGAAAATGTGAGCACATATGTACCTTTTAGCTCATATAGAGAGCATTGAATTTTTTGTTTAGTAATACTATTTTCTTATTTTTTTTCCTTTACTATTAAAATTTAGACTATATCTTCTCCCTAGATCAATTTGTTCTTCCTAATTAATATGATTGTTAATCCTCCTCAATCAAAGTTGCCATTACCTTAATTTCATAAGTGACTTTTGTACTATTTTCCTTATCATCTTCCTCCATCCATACCTTGTTAAATTATTTGGTTAACAAATAAAAATTAGATACTTGGATTGCTTAAATTTTCTCTCACATGTTTTCTTCTTTATAAATTTGTTTTTCTTTATATCAATATGCATTTTTATTTTGTGTTTTTCATTGTTTATATAGATAGTAGGAATTGTGTGTAGCCTAATTAACATAGCGTATATTTTAATTATTGTGTTGAGTAAAATGGTTTGTTCTATCTATCATGTGGATTTGCATTCAAATGATAAAAACATATTAAGTTACTACCTATCAAAAATAAACTTGCACAATTTTTAAAAAATGTTTGGGAAGTGTACAATTTTATTATAACAACACACCTACATATAATTTAGTGTGTTGTTACGATTTTGTATTGGTTTGTAGTCAAATAATATTTGGCCTACAAACCTACATGATAATTACACCGATCAAAGTAATGTTATCTCATGTTTTCCCATTATCTCAATTTGGTTCTATATCATCTCTTGGCTTAAGATCAAGGTTTACCCATTGTCTCACTTTTTTATACACACCTATCACATTATTAAACATTTCTACTAAATTTAATTTTAATGCTTACATTATCTCTTCTCATCTAACTTGTATTATTTGTTTTGCCCATAAAACAATATCATTCTTCTTCAAAAGTTGATCTTCTCCATGAGGAATGCAACATAGTTATGCCACTAAAGACATGATAAGGAAAAAAAAGAAGAGTATTAAAAAGTGTTGCAAGGTGTGGCCCTTGGTCTTCTTGTTTAGCGCTACGCTGTGGTGGTTTGCGACAAGGGCTTAACCGCCTCCCATGCTTGTTAAATCAAGTGGTTGTATCGGGCATTAATAGGTCAATCTTTTGGTGCAACGGCAACTAACAATTGGTATCAGAGCCGAGGTCACGGGTTCAAACCCCATGCTTGCGTTGGGAGGGGGATTGTTGCAAGGTGTGGCCCTTGGTCTCCTTGTTTAGCACTGCGCTACGGTGGTTTGCGACAAGGGCTTAACCGCCTCCCGTGCTTGTTAAATCAAGTGGTTGTATCGAGCATTAATAGGTCGATCTTTTGGTGCAACGACAACTAACAAAAAGATCATCAAACACTTTACCACCTTCAACTAGATGAGGGAGACAAATAAAAGAACTATGAACACATTAGTTTTTATGTTTGATAGAAATTTTAGTGTTTAGTCCTTTGATTCTTAAGTTGTGAGTGTATAGAGTGGAGGATGCAATTTAGAGAGATATGGATCCTTCCATTCTATTTTTTATAATAGTTTAAATTTGAATATCCCATTATAATTATCAAGGATGGATCAAAGAACACTATTGTTTCACTTTGTTATAGTTTTTTACCTTTTGTGAAACTTATTGTTGGTTTAACCATGCGTACATTCACTACTTTTTAAGGCAATTTCACTATTATTTCTTTCCTAAATTTTATTGTATTTGTCTAGCCTCAAAGGTTTTTTTGTTGCAGTCTATGGGTAAATATGTCAATTTTTTAGTTGTAGAATTAATTTTAAAATATGAGAATTTTCTAGTCATAGAATCAAATTTTAAAATGTATATTATTTAGATAAATTTTATTTGAGAGGAAACACACAATTTAAAAAAATTATAAGAAAGAAATTTTGTTTGAAGCTTATTATATTTTATTTATATTCTTTATTATTAATACAATTTTATTGTATTTTCTATGGGAAGACATGAGGATTTTTTGTTTAACTATTCTTAAAGGCTTCTTTGTTATAGTCTATAAGAAGATATATGATTTTTTATTTACCTAGTATTAAAGGCTTATTTGTTATAGTCTATTTGAAATATGAGGAATCTTTAGTTATATAATCAATTTTAAGATCCATATTGTTAAGGTTCATCTAACTTGAGGGGAAAACCATTTTAAAGATTCTTGTAGGAGGGGATTTTTTCAAATTTTAAGTCACATAAAAGTTGTTTAGGATTTCAAAGATATGGTGGAAATTAGATCAACAACTTGTAATGACCACTTTTAGATCAACATTCTAGGCTTAATGCATAAGAAAAACTTTGTACTTTTTGGTTGTTTTGTAGTTTTGAATAGGAAATGAACATGTCACACCTTAAAACATTACTAAGTAGTTTTTAAAATGCAATTGAACTCTTTCTCTGAGTAAACAATATTAGGCCCACCAAATCTACCACCTTAGTCCACATGATCCTTACCCATTCACTAGTACACATGTGGACCCCTTTGAAGTTCATTATGTATTGGTCCTTTGACTAATAAGAATTGCCCATGCATTGCCACATGTCCATTATAATTATTTTAAACCATCACCTTGACTAACAAGGCCAAATGAGAGACAAAAATAAAATGCTCCCAACCTTTTTCCATTTAGCCATGAAAAAAAAAATGAACATGTCACCGACAATAAATTTGTTGTGAAGACATGATAAAAGGTAGCCTTTCTTGAATAGATTAAACGTGCCTACCACTAATGACACATGGCCACATTCTATTTACTCCTCACAATACAAATCTATCTGCATTAGTAACCTATACCACCCTCTAACACTACAACCCCCCAAATCCTTTACACAACTTACAAACATTTGCTTTCAAACAAACTTTTGAGCACACATATTTTAGAAAAAAATTAAATGGCCACACCACATGTCAACTAGGACCATGTGATAGCATGCTCTTGTTCCACATAGCACAGACCCATGGGGCTCATCCAAATAATCACCATTGGATTAATTAAATTGCCTTGCATAAGCCAAATGCACATCGAAAGTAGTCACTTCACCTTTTATTGCCACCACCAAGCCCACTAAACTCAATTCAAATTGGATGGTCTGGCTACAATGTTAAAGATCAACATCCAAGAATGAAATGCACTAGGTGAACATGCATGTCACCTGCTTAGTTGTTTCACTATCACTAATAAGAATAGGAAATGTCACCTCAAAGCCACAAAGTGGACTTTACTTGAATTCTTACCAAATAGATAAGGCCATTCTACCATATGCTAATAAAAAGTTGCCACATACCACTTTGACTTGGCTAGTTGACACTTGCTACCTGAATAGGAAAATGACACATAAGTGGACATCACCTCTTGAAAGGCATTACACCTACACACTGTTGACATGGAGCATCTCAAGCCATCGAGGAGCAAACTTACCACTAACCTAGCTTACCACTATCATCTTAGTACTTGCTACCTCGTTAGTGTACAATTATAATATCTTCACTTAAGTTCCCAGCATCCACCTATAGCAAGTCAACACTCAAATATAATAAAAGGGTGGGGAGCAAGAGAAATACCTAGACACAAGTGTGAATAAGCTAAACAAAAGACAAACATTTTACACAGGCAGCTAGGACTATAAATTTAAAGCTTAATTGAGGCACAAAAGGCTAAAAAATTCTCATCTAGGCCAAGAGACCAATAGAGAGGCTTATAGGGCCATAATACAAGACTAAAAATATCCCTTCAAAACATATGTTTGTAGGCACATCACAAAACCCTACCCAACATTTTTTAGATTGGATATTACTATGACCATACTAGAGAAACACAAAGCAAATTAGAAAACTTGTTACTTGAATTCAGTCATTTTAGGATAGGTGCCAACATATTTAAATACCAAGACATAGAAACATCCCACACAAATGTGTGTTAAGTCAGTTCATAACAACTAATAGGAAGGGGCAATAAAGTTAACATTTGAATTTAAAAATTTAAATTTGAGGTACATTCCTGTATGCCATTGGATTAATCCCAAAAGATGAAAATGAACTTGGGAAGTGAAATGATAATCTTGTGGTAGGGATAAAATGTATTGAGATAAGTGTGAATGGACTACAATAAATTAGAGGTAAATGGTAAATATATGGAAATTAGAGTAAAGACAAGTAAACATAAATAGATAGGGATTGGCCCATGAACCAAACCTAACACAAGAGTGCCATATGCCCACATATAATTACAATTAAAACATTCCATCAAGATAAATAAAAAAGTAAATGGAAAATACTATAAGTATACAAATTTCACCATTAAAATATTGTAATTTTATACAAATTTGACCATTAAAATATTATAATTAAAAAAATTATAATATTAAGATACCTAACAAATGACCTAAAATTCTAAATGCTATACTCTAATACTATTATTTTTATCACCACAATGAGTTTAGTGAGAAGAAAACAAAATATTAACAAGGGCTGCATAGTAGCTCGAGTCCCTTGTGATGTCCTGATATTAAGGTATGGTTAAAGATTTAAACTTCATGATAAATGATGAAATTACTTTCTTAAAATATGGTGTTTATAATATCCCTTCCATCGTCAATTGTGTATATATAAAATATATTTAATAAATAATATTGAATAATATCATTATATAAATATAATTGAAATATAATATATTTATTGTATTTATAAAAAATAAATATAAATACAAATATAAATATTATCAATTTAAATACTATTATAATTATAATAATGTACTATATTATTAATTATAATATATAAATATAAACATAAAATAGAAATAATAATAATAATATAAATATAAATATTATTTGTAAGACATTACACATATATCCTAAGATGAGCGTTGATTATAGACAATACAAGAGGTGTGATCTGCCTTACTATAAGTGCAACGATTTCTATGATAAATGCAGTGACAATGATTTTTGGTAGAGGAGTGATTAAGATAAGGTTTGATCATGTGATTTATAATATGCAACGATTTATTATGTAAGATCAACAATTTATTTGAATGGGCCTAGTGAATGTCATAAGCAGCAAACGATAGTTAAGGTAGCGATTGATATTGATATTAGAGTTCAATTTGTTATGGAATAGTGCAAAGATTTATATTTAAAAGACAATCAATTATTATGAAGGGCAGTGATCAAATGAAGAGTCATGTTGTTTTGTGGAAAGAGATAACTTTGTGGAAGTGTATGTTCATTGCATCTATTTGGGAAGATATATAAGATATGTTTTGTGGGAAGGCTATACTTAAACATCATCCACTTCAATGGTCAAACAATCAATAGCAATTTTACACCTCATTTACAACAAAAAGTGGTAAATATTTGTCCTATTTTTATTGGCCAAAATTAACTTTTAACTGTTGAAATGGATGATGTTTAAAAACAACCTTGTGGGAAGAGGAAGATATGTCTAAATATATATAATTTGAATTAATATTCAGATTTGGGAATTATAAAAAGGATCTTGCTTAAGAAGTTAAGAGATATAAAGGAAGAAGGGAGATGGAGAATAAAGATATAGGTTATATGAATAAAGGCAGATCCTGAAGAAGAATATATTGGGCTGTAGATATCATAAAAGGAAGGAATAAAATCCTTAAGAGTTCTAAAGGATACAGAG
The DNA here is from genome assembly GCA_027924645.1 of Cunninghamia lanceolata. NCBI lineage: Eukaryota > Viridiplantae > Streptophyta > Pinopsida > Cupressales > Cupressaceae > Cunninghamia > Cunninghamia lanceolata. The sequence continues at coordinate 13,447,351 of BSBN01000194.1, read as the reverse complement.
GCAAGAATCATCCTCTTGGTATGATGTATCTAACCCTATATCTATTATGATGAATGCCATGTGGTAAGTAATGATAAATGCATATGATTGAAAGATTATCATTAGTATCATTACATATGTATATAAAAGCATTGTGAAACTTACTATGAAATATATATAGGAAAACATCAATAGATTACATTCACAACACATTAAGTAATGGTATGTTCAAACTCATTGCCTATTTACTTCTATTGCCTACAACCCGTGAGTGAGTGACATGGTTTTATTAGGGAGAGGCAGAGTAATTCCAGCTATTGAGTTGGTTTAGCACGCCCTAGACAAGTAATTCCCCATCTAGGGTTGAGGATTAGAAAGGAAGTAAGGATTGAGATTTGTACAGACAATATAGAATGTGCTATAAATAAATATGATCATTTGGTATGTTGAAGTATATCAAAGTATGTTCAAGTTAATACTTAGTTATTTCGATTGCCTACAACCTGTGAGTGAGTGGCATGGTTTTGTTAGGGAGAGGCAGAGTAATTCCAACCATCGAGTTGGTTTAGCACACCCTAGACAAGTAATTCCCCATCTAGGGTTGAGGATTAGAAAAAGGATTGAGATTTGGACATAGCCAATATAGAATGTGCTATAAATAAATATGATCATTTGGTATGTTGAAGTATATAGAAGTATGTTCAAGTTAATACTTAGTTATTTCTATTGCCTACAACCTGTGAGTGAGCGGCATGGTTTTGTTAGGGAGAGTTAGAGTAATTCTAGCCATTGAGTTGGTTTAGCGTGCCCTAGACAAGTATTTCCCCATCTAGGGTTGAGGATTAGAAATAAAGTAAGGATTAAGATTTGAACATAGTCAATATTGAATTGTGTATGAATTGAACTGATTGTGGATTATGCTATGATGAATTGAACTCATCCTTTGTGTTATGTAGTGTTGTTCTCATTATTAATCATGCTATGAACTTAATGTTATCTCAACTCATTGATCTTTAATATCTCTAATGTCCCTTTCTAGTGATATTATTGTATGCAAGTAAAGAAATTAGGAATATCCAAAAAGGGGACATTACATCCCTGCCTAGTATTGCATTGCTAGATAGCAATGATCCTGATTTATAATTAAAAAAAGGTTAAAATGTTAATTTTAATGATTGTATAGGTGAAAAAACATGCCTAGTAAAGGCATCGAGGTTTGAATTAGTGATTTTTTTTCTTATAGCTTCTAAATTAAGAAAGCAAAGATTAAAAACATACAAAGCACACTGACTGTGTAGTGAGCAGAGCAATCTGTTGCTAGTTAGTTTTCCAACCAACTAAATAAAGCAATTCAAAACAAATACAGAAGAATTTCATAACTGTCTTGTACTAACAAGAGAATGTCATATATAAGGAAAAATAAAGAATGATTTTTTGACTAGCCTCAAAGTTAACATTTCAAGTTTCTTTCAGTCACTGTTTTTCACTAGTTCTGTTCTAGCTATCTAGTTTACACCTCAATTATGCTCCTGTTATCAAGATTGGATATGATGTGGTTTTTTTTGAAGAGATGTGAGTAAGGTAATCTAGATTCTATTATTGAGGTGTTGTCTATTGTGAAACTTTTGCCATTCATGAAGCTATTAGCTATCCAACAACAACATCATGAAGAAAAATGTATAAGATACTATTGAAGTCAAAGTTAAATAACATCTCCATCATTTGTTATTTCTTGGTCACTTATTTTCAATTTGGGCACTGACAAAGAAGTTGTGTAGATTCTTTATATTTGCAAAACAATAGAGTTTTGCAAGATACATCAAGAATAAACATATAGTAGTCTATCTAGACTTTAGAATCTAAGCACTAGAGAGAATCTACTTTATTCTTTGATGGATCATCTTCGTACTATATTCATAAAATAATCAATACATTGATATAAAGAATGGAGAATGTGTGAACTTTATATGTAAGGTTAGTGCACAGTTCATGATATTGAATATTCTGGGGGAATCATACAGAGTATATGGATACAATCTACGAATTACCCATTCTCGAGGTTAGACCTTATGAAATATACTTATACATGCCTCTTCACCTTGTATCTTTTGTTTTTGCACTCATATAAATAATAACTTAGGCTCACATGATCAAATAAAGTGAACCTCTGCAATGGAAAGATTTGTCATCTAAAACATAATATTAATACAAGTTGTTTTTTCATTTTTTAATAAAGAAAATGTCAGTATAGCATCTATGCATTTTAATAGTTAGGAGTTTGCTTGTTTTTATAGTAATGGTTGTTTTTCTAGGATGCTACTTATTTCTCAAGATAAATGAGAAATATTTAGTCATTATTTTGACATGAAACAAGAATAAATACCCATAATTCCACTCTGTACAAGCATAAGGTCTAGTTCGTAGGTGTGCATAGAGGCCTACTACTTGTATTGTCTTTAGAAACCTTACCAAGTCATTTCTTCCCTTAAAATTGTAATACAATACATTATTAACATAACATTAGCATTATTTAAGGTCTTCATTTTTAATGGTGTAATGTACAAACAAATAACAAAGAAGAAAGTTAAGAATTTGAGAATTAACCATAAATGACAAGTAATCAAATAGGGAAGACAAAAAAAAACATTATTAAATATGGTTACAAATCATTTACACATTAGGTTTTGTCCAATGCTATTTTTCTTGATTAATCCCTAGATTTTAGAGTGACAACTAAAGTGGATCAGGTTTTATTTGTCATGATTTTTGAATCTAAAAGAGATGCCCACTCAAGTTTGCAAGCAGTGCATTCTAGACAGAAACAATTTTTGAAGCGACTGTACAATAGGAGGGCATTGCAGATATGTGCATGTGAATTCTATTTCTTCCTCTGTTTGCTGTCCCAGAATTCTATCTTCAGTTCTATTTATTTTTGGTATATATTCAGAAGAAAAAAAAAGAGATTATAGTTGCATATCCAGCTTAGTCTGGGAAAGCTTTAATATTTCAATAGACAACATCCTCACAAGAAGCAACTTCTAATTGTTTCTCTCACACCTCTATAGACTGATTAGTTCTCTGCAATTTGCTTTTCCTTTTATCTCTTTCTAAGAGAAACTTATATTCTACTTTCTGAATGTGTGTGTGATGATTGATGCTTCCCTATTGAAGATTCTACTAAAATTCATTGTAGCCTGATGATTGCAGGATAGGGGAGCCTAGTGGTGTAACATAGCTGATTGTACCTGCATAGATCAATATTGTAGAAACCAATAGTCACCTGCTATACAAGTATTTTTTATAATTTCTGAATTTTGAAAAGAACTCTTAACAAAATTTCAAATTTAGTGAAATTTTATAACAGGTCAAAGGAGTTTAACCTTTGAGGATTTATAATAGTTGATTCCTTGTCCTATACGATTTTTTTTGGTGAAGTTATAGGAAAGTCTCAGGAGGTACATTTGACTAAATGCTTCAAAATTGTTTAATGATCATGAGTTTCAATGAGAGATAAGTGTGGACATCTGGGAGAGGAACAATTTAAAATGGTTGAAGAAAACTTATAGTAGCACACAAGTGTGTTGCAAATGGCTAAAGGAGTCATTCAAAAGTCCCAAGATTGTGTAACCCCTTAATTTTGGCAGAACCCTAAATACAATTCAGGCCATCACCCTGAAATAGATGAGGTGGTGTAAATGAGTACCCTATGAAGTTCGATAAAGAGTATATTTAGAGAGCCTCTAACTATACTCTTTATCAAACTCCGTAAGAGACCATCACTCTTAAATAGATGGAAAAATAGGCACACAGGGCATTGTGGGAGACGGCCCATAGATGGGATTGGGATATGGCTATAAGCCTATAACATGGTAAATTTGCTTAAAATTCAATTGTAAATAGGTCTACATGTCAAATTTCACTCCAAACCACCCACTTAATCAATTCCAAGGGGATCAATATATTTTTGATTTGTCAAAAAAATTTGTCAGATCCCAAAAATCTACCAGAGAAGAAGAGTGTAAATAAAGAAGGTTATATATGTTATATAAGTTAATTGAAAGGGTTGCCCAAATATGATTAAGCCTAGATTTCCAAAGAAAGATCCAATTGAATACTCTCAAAAGACTATATTTAGAAGGTTGTACCAATAGATTTTCTTACTTTATTTTAAAAGATAAAAAATAGTTTATAGGTCATAGCTAGCCATTGGCATATGAGACATGGGAATGGAAAAAATAAAGTTGGTTACATGCTAACAAATTTTATATGACATAAGCTATGTAGTATGAACTTAAAGACCATAATCAAGACTTCATATGATCTCGATCATGAGTAATGAACTTAGCCGATGTGGCTCAGGATCATGCATGTTCCAAAAAACATATGTCTCAATAACATCAAGTCTGCCAGCCTTAGACTTTGCCATTAGATCAGGCCACATCTACACAATTAAATATTTAATTACATAAACACAAACTTATATAGAAAATAATAATATGAACTAAACACTAATCAAGTTCGAAAACACTTTAGTGCAGATCTTTAAAGACTCTTTGCTAAGATGGTAATGAAAAGAATTTGTATTGGCTATTTTTCTTTAAATGGCTTTCCACAAAACTTTCAGACATTAATTTTGTAAAAGAGTTTCATTCTTGCCTGATGAAGGCAAAGAGAAATTCTATGGCCACTTTCTTTTTTCTTAACAACTTTCTAAAAATTAGGGCTTCTCACAACAACATTCTTTTCTAAACTAACATTATTCAAGATTTCATGTAAAATATAAGAGTTATGAAATCAAAAGATTACCCAAGATTTTATAGAAAATAAGGCTATAAAGTTATTTGATTTTTATTGGTGAAAAATTTATCCCTCCCATTGCTAACCTCAGCTGCTAGAGATGAATCAACTTGTTCATACTGGAATTCTTTTTAACTTATCTAATATTAAAATTAAATAAAATCCCCATTAATGCTGAAACATTCAAACAAAAAATGTTTAACAGATTTCCAGTGTTCAATAACCATAGTAAAGAAAACAAAAACTCTGATAGAATATGTATAAAAATATAAAGATGCAACAAGATTGATACTTAGGATATATTGAAACTCTTTAAGGATCAAGAAACTACAAAGTCATAATAAAATACAAAATGAAAAAATATCTAATTATAGACCTCTGGAGTGCTTTTGGGGTAATGGATGGATCCAGAAATAAATTTTTTATGCTGCCCATTAATCAGCAGAGCTCTGCCATCATAGCTCTCTATTGTATTGGAATTCATTGAATTACTGTGAAAAAGACATAGCACTACTAAAAGCATAGGCCAAAGATCTCCAAGAATCGCCATGGGATGGATTTGTGAACTGACTGGGCTGAAATACTATTGAAGTCCTTGGTCACAATTCTATTGGTATTTATAATCATCCCAGAGGTTAATTTTATTTTTGGATAAGATTAGATTGAACATTAATTTTGAATCTTGATTATTGCATGCAAGTCAAGGACTTTGTGCAATCCTTTGATGTGGTTTGTATTGGCATAGAGAAAGTCCCTCAATAGCCTATCAATCTTCTAGTACAAAGATTTAGATGGAACCTAGTAGGAAGAGCATTAAACATGCATGGTATCTAAAACTTTATCTAGCACATTTGAAATTTACCTACCAGTGAGAGTGTCTTGGTAATCCAGAGTGTTAGCTTGTTCTCAAGTCTATTAATAACATACTGCAATTATGTAGATTGGCATATCTAGAAGGCAAAGGGAATGCTAAGAAATTTAAACACCTTCACATGATCAATGGACTTCCAACCAAAAGGATTAAGCCATACCATCAACAGTGGTGAGAGGGGTTGCCTATATAATTATGTTTTGTTCCATTGAATACCAAAGCTAGAAACTAAGTAGAAAGTGTCAAGACACTTGAAAGTTTGTTTGACATTTTCCTCATTCTCAAGTAGAGTAAGCAAAGAATCATTAACAAAGTGACCATTAACCAATTGCTAATGGTTGTTTCTAAATTAAGAAAGCAAAGATTAAAAAAACACAAAGCACCATGACTGTGTAGTGAGCAGAGCAATATGCTACGAGTTAGTTTTCCAACCAACTAAACAAAGCAAACACTACAATTCAAATTCAAAACAAATACAAAAGAATTCCATAAGTGTCTTGCACTAATAAGAGAATGTCATATATAAGGAAAAATAAATAATGATTTTTTGACTTGCCTCAAAGTTAAAATTTCAAGTTTCTTTCAGTCACTGTTATTCACCAGTTCTGTTCTAGCTATCTAGTTTACACCTCAATTATGCTCCTGTTACCAAGAGTAGATATGATGTTGGTTTCTATTGAAGAGATGTGAGTAGGGCAATCTAGATTCTATTGTTGAGGTGTTGTCTATTGTGAAACTTTTTCCATTAATGAAGCTATCAACTATCCAACAGCAACAACATGAGGAAAAATGTATAAGATACTATTGAAGTCAAAGTTAAATAACATCTCCATCATTTGTTATTTCTTGATCATATTTATTTGACAAAGAAGCTATGTAGATTCTTTATATTTGTAAAACAATAGAGTTTTGCAAGATACATCAGGGCTACAACATATGGTAGTCTATCTAGACTTTAAAGTCTAAGCACTGGAGAGAATCTACTTTATTCTTTGATGGTTCAACTTTGTCCTATATTCATAAAATGATCAATACATTGATATAGAGTATGGAGAATGTGTGAAGTTTATATGTAAGGTTAGTGCATAGTTCATGATACTAAATATTGTGGGGGAATCATACATGTTACAGAGTATATGGATACAATCTATGAATTACCCATTCTCGAGGTTAGACCTTATGAAATTTACTTATACATGCCTCTTCACCTTGTATCTTTTGCTTCTGCACTCATATAAATCATAACTCAGGCTCACATGATCAAATAAAGTGAACCTCTACAACAGAAAGATCTATCATCTGAAAGATAATATTAATACAAGTTGTTTTTTTATTTTTTAATAAAGAAAATGTTAGTATAGCATCTATGCATTTTAATAGTTAGGAGTTTGTTTGTTTTTATAGTAAAGGCAATGACATTTTTTTGGGTTGCTTCTAGCAAGACAACAGATTGGTGCATCCACCATGTATGAGAGCCCCACCTACACCCAAGTACTTTGGAGATGAATCAAACTTGCATCCAAGAAAACATTCTAAAATACATCAGAAGCAAACTTAAAATGTTCAATAAGTTGAAGAAATGCAAGCAAAATAGAGAGACATAACCAGAGTCATGAACATCAAGAAATAAAGCTATATAAAAATACCCAAAACTGGCTCTGCATATATAATATCTACTTTTACAAAAATGATGTCATGTAATCTTTCATAAGTTTTTAGTGGAAAGTGTAATAAATCAAGGAAACAAACTGTAATAACGCATGGGAAAAGAGTAAATGGGTTCATTCCTCAACAATGGAAAGAAAATATGTACAAGATGAAATGGATCGACTCTGAGTTTTTGCAACAATCTCCAACTCCAAGCATGAGATGAGACTTCCAAACAAGTTGATGAATGGGGTAAATCATAAAACACACAACAAAAAAAATTGCACATAGAAAATATAATGTTCTTTTATTGATTTGGACAACTCATTACATTACATAAGCTCAAATACAATCAGAGGATGAATCCTCCACAGGCTACAACTCATTATAGCTCCCTGTCTCACGACTCTGGAATCTTTAGCCTTTTGTAACCCCACATCAGCTATGGTTTCTATTTTCCCACCTTTTCTTGACTCTACACTTTCCCCCTTAACTCTACTACTACTAAGGGTTTCCAAAAATGGTTATTAATACCCTTTTTGGCGGCCTCCAGCTAAATTTCAAATTTTGCATCTCCCTCCAAAAATAGGTCAACTTTCAGGAGCCATAACTTTTGATCTGGGTGTTTGATTGACGAACCGTTTGAAGCACCAGAAAGGTCGTGGAGTTCTCTACATGATAGGAACCCACTCTACCTATTTCACCCATTTTCGGGCCCGTACGAGGCCGTTTAGTGCCTCAAACCTGAATTTGAATAATTTTCAGGCATTTTTTAGGAAATGAAAACTTTAATATCTTTTAGCTCACAAATGATATTTGCATGATTCTTTCACCAAAGGTCTTATTTTTTATTTATGAAGCTTCCTGTAAATTTTCACTTCAATCCGTGCCCAAATGCAAACTTTCTAAAATTAGCAGTTTGAAAAAATTGAAAGTTCTACATCATTATTCAAGTGATTATGGAACCAAAAACATTAATTTTGAAAATAAATGGAAAAAAAATCAATGATTTTGAATCAACATCTTTTTTTTGGGTGATGCAAGATTGCTCTTACACCTCTGCATGCTCCTGCATCAGACACTCGGAGTAATTTTGAGAAGTGACCTTGTCACATCTCAAGTGTTTGAGGAAAACCCCAAATGGTCAACTTTTGCCTTAGATAACCAGGAAGAATCTTCAACAGGCCTTCCTTTCCACTTCACTAGATATTCTTCATATTGCCTATTTTGAGTACTTCTTCCCACACGGCTATCTAAGATCTCTCCTATCTCCTCCTTTGAAGTAGATGCCAGAATACTCCACTGTTCTTCTGTTGGTCCATCCTCTATTCCACCTTCATGATATTCTGTTAAATCAGGAATGTTGAACAGAGGGGAAATGTTGATCCCACTCGGCAACTCTACCTCATATGCATTTCCTGAGTCATGCTTTTTCAAGATTTTGCATGGTCCAAATTTCTTCATTTTCAACTTATTATATGTTCCAACCAGAAACCTCTCTTTTCTCGAGTGAACCATGACTTCATCTCCTACCTGAAATTCCTTATATCTCCTCTTCTGATCTGCCTTAGCCTTGTACTGAATATTCATCTTATTAATGTACTTTCTCACCTCTTCATGCAAATTCTTCATGTGTTCTGCAAATTCTTCAGCTTCGACACTTGTCTATTCTCCCTTGTCCATCTTCCTTAACTCTAAAGCATTTCTTGGATTACTCCCATATACAATCTAGAATGGTGATTTACATGTACTCCTATTGATAGAATTGTTATAAGCAAATTCTGCCAGTGGTAAAATCAAATCCCATCCCTTGGGCTTATCTCCTACTAAGCATTGTAGTAGGTTACCCAAACTCATATTCACCACTTCTGTCTGTCCAACAATCTGTGGATGGTGTGTAGAACTGAACTTCAAATCTATCTTCAACTTCTTCCATAATGTCCTCCAGAAATAACCAACAAACTTGGTATCTCGATCTGAAACTATGCTCTTAGGTACAAACCATGTAGTCTCACCACCTCTTTGAAAAATAACTCTGCAATATGAACATCATTAGTCTTCTTACAAGGAATAAAATGTGCCACCTTCGAGAATCTGTCCACCACCACAAAAATGGAATCATGTCCTCTCCGTGTCCTTGGTAATCCAAGAACAAAATCCATACTAATATCATCCCATGGCTTCTCTTGTATAGGTAAAGGCTAATATAGCCCTATACTCTAACTTGTTCCTTTTGCCATCTGACACACTATGCAACTCTGCACAAATTTCCTCACATCCTACTCAACTGTGGCCAATAATAATGCTCACCAACAATAGAAAAGGTCTTATCTCAACCAAAGTGTCCAGCTAATCCCCCACTATGCTTCTCCTTAATCAGGTTCTCTCTCATGGAACTCGTCAGAATGCACAACTGGCTTTCTCTAAATAACATGCCATCTTGGATTATGAAATCTAACCATTTGTCCTCTCCAAAGTAATAGGTTCCGAACAAGCCTTCCAAGCCTCTGCAAAATCTGGATCTTCAAGATATAAACTTTCAAGAACTTATTGAACCCAACAACCTCTATCTTCATTTTAGTCAACAAATTTTTTCTGCTTAAGGCATATGCAACTATGTTGGACTTCCCACTCCCGTGCTTTAAAACAAAAGTATAACTCTACAAAAACTCAACCCATTTTAAGTGCCTTTTATTTAACTTTCCTTGACTATTAAGATATTGTAAAGCCTGATGATCAATATATAAAACAAACTCTTTTGGCAACAAATAATGTCTCCATTTCTTCAAAGCCTGAACTATTGCATAAAACTCCTAATCATAAACATAATACTTTTTCTTGGAATCATTAAGCTTCTCACTGAAATAGGCAATGGGCTTACCTTCTTGACTAAAAACAACTCCTATATCACTACCACTAACATCATAATCTACCTGAAATACCTTATTGAAATCTGGAAGTGCCAAAACAGGTTGTTCTGTGACTTTCTACTTTAATGTATCAAAACTCTTGTTTGCTTCTATAGTCCATTTAAACTCTTTTCTATCCCTTCTCATTGTCTCAGTTAGGGGTGCACAAATGCTACTAAAATTCCTAATAAACTTTCTGTAAAAACTTGCCAAACCATGAAAAGATTGTACCTCTGTAGCACTCCTTGGCATAGGCCATTCAATGATAGATCTTACTTTTTTTTGGGTCCATCGATCTTAAGACCTTCCTCTGAGACAACAAATCCCAGGTATACCAACTCCTTTGCAAAACTACATTTCTTCAGATTAATCAATAACTTCTCCTCCCTTAGCTTCTTGAAAACTCTTCTGATATGCACATCAGATGCTCATCCCAAGTCTTACTGAAAATCAAAATGTCATCTAAATAAACAATAACAAAACTTCCCAAAAATTCTTTCAATACCTCATTCATGAGCCACATAAATGTGCTCGATGCATTGGTTAGCCCAAATGGCATGACTAACCACTCATACAAACCTTCCTTTGTCTTGAAGGCTATCTTCCATTCATCACCTTCTCTAATTTGGATCTAGTGATACCCAATCTTCAGATCAATCTTCATGAAGTACTTGACTCCACTCATTCAATCCATTATGTCATCCATTCTTAGCAATGGAAATCTATACTTGATTGTGATCTTATTGATGGCTTAGGAATCTATACACATTCTCCACTCTCCATCTTTCTTTGGTGCTAGTACTGTAGGTACCGCACATGGACTTAGGCTCTCCCTTATTGGTCCCTTCCTTAACAGCTCATGAACTTGTCTGTTCAGCTCTTCATTCTCTGCAGGGGTCATTCTGTGGGCTGCCTTAATCGACAAACTGGCTCCTGGTATCAAATCAATTTGATGACTTATCTTCCTCACCAGTGGTAAACCTTCTGGTACATTATCAGAGACAATGTCCTAAAATTCTTCCAACAGATCTGAGACTTCTACTAGTACATCTTCACATTTCTTTTGACTGATCTTAGGAATCAATGCAAAGCAATGACGCTCGTGCTTCATACCCTCCAAACATTTCCTACCATCTATCAAGCAAATTCTAGTAGTACTACATACCTTTTCTTCCACCTCCTTCAAGGGCTTCAACTTATAATGAACTCCATTCTTTGTTAGGGAATATGTACTTGCATGGCCATCATGGACAACACACCCATCATACTGCCACGGCCTCCCCAATAGCATATGACATGCATCCATCGGTATGGTATCACACAACACCTCATCATGGTAGTCTCCAATGTTGATCTTGACTAAACACTGTTCATTGACCAAAGATCTATGGTCCTTCTGCAACCATGCGATCTGATATGGATGTGGATGCCTTCTTGTCAACTTTAGCTTGTTAACCATCTCCTCTGAAACAAGATTGTCAGTGCTTCCACTCTCAATAATAATATCACAACACTTACCTTCACATTTGCACCTTGTGTGAAATAAACTCTTCCTTTAATCTGGTTCTTTCTCCTCATTCAACAAGGTTTTTCTGACAACTAGGGTTTCTCCCCTTTTAGCATCTTTAGAATTCTCAGATTGTGCATCTTTATCTACATGTGCAACTCATGCATTACCTTCAGGTCTTCTATTCATTCTTCCTTGACGTTGTGGACACTCATATGCTCGATTCCCTTCTCCACATTAGAAACAGGTTCCTCTGAAACTTCCTCTTCCATGTCCTTGCCCAGGTCAGCCTCACCATTGTTCTGGTCATGAGGGCGGTAGGCATTATCTCCTCTCTAATTTCAATTGGTTCTAGCTTCTTCACTTTTCTTTTGATTTTCATTTCGGCCTCCATAGGATATTCCACCAATCCTTCCACCTTGACCCCTTCCTCTTTGCTTGCTTTCAAATATTTTATTTAGCTTCTCTTCTACCTGCAGGGAAAACTGGTACGCATCTTCTATGGTGGTTATTCTGACCAGGCCCAACTCCTCTTGAATACTTGGCCTCAACCCATTAATGTAATAGGCTACCTTCTCCTTGTTGGCCTCTGCATGGTATGTCCTGATAGTAATCTTATAAAAATCTTCTGTATACTCCTTAACAGACTTGTTACCTTGCTTCAATCCTTGCAGCTTCTTCAACAACTCCATCTCATAGTCCACATGAATGAATCACATCTTTAGTTTTTCCACCATCTTGATCCCATCTGATAATCTTTCCTTTTCCTCTTCTATTCCTCTCTATCTGGACCTCCTTCCACCAAATACTGGCATGGCCCTTCAACTTTGTTTTTGCAAACTTGATCCAATCTGGGTCCTCCACATCTTCATACTTGAAATATTCCTCCATGTCATTGATCCAATAACTAAGTTGTTCTAGATTCAAATTTCCAGAATAGGTAGAAACTTTGATCCTAGGCCTCTTTCCAATCTTTGAAATGGCCCTCAACAACCTAAGTTCTACAGGATCTCCTGTAGCTTCTTGTTCTTCTTCAGATAGCTCTTCTTTAGCTTCATCCTCGCTTTCTTCTCTTGTTCTCGGCTCAAACCCTCTTTGCAACTCCTCTTGCAATGCATCAATCTACCTTTACAAGGCTCTAAAACCCTCTTCTGTCAAAGCATTTCTTCTAACACAGTTTCTTTGTGGAGGCATCTTGATCTCCATAACAAACCCACAACCTCAGGTCCTGGTGCAAACTACCTCACGGTCGGCGATCTGTTTACACACTCAGGAACCATTGCTCTGATACCACTCGATGAAGGGGGTAAATAATAAAACACACAACAACAGAAATTTCACACATAAAATAGAATATTCTTTTATTGATATAGACAACTCATTACATTATAGAAGCTCAAATACAATCAGAGGATGAATCCTCCACAGGCTACAACACATTACAATTCCCTATCTCACGACTCTAGAATCTTCAGCCTTATGTAACCCCAAATTAGCTAGGGTTTCTGTTTTGCCACCTTTTTTTGACTCTACACTTTCCCCCTTAACTCTATTACTACCAAGGGTTTCCAAAAATGGTTATTAATAGCCTTTTTAGCGGCCTCCAACCAAATTTTGAATTTTGCATCTCCCTCCAAAAATAGGTCAACTTCCGGGAGTAATAACTTTTGATCCGGGTGTCCGATTGACAAGCCATTTGAAGCGCCATAAATCTCATAGAGTGCTCTACGTGCTATAAACCATTTGCTGATTCCACCCATTTTCAGGTCCGTACGGGGCTGTTTAGTGCCTCAAATATGAATTTGAATAATTTTTAGGTGTTTTTCGAGAAACATAAACTTTAATATCTTTCAGCTCACAAATGATCTTTGCGTGATTCCTTCGCCAAAGGTCTTATTTTTTATTTATGAAGTTTCATGTAAATTTTCACTTCAATCCGTGCCCAAATGCAAACTTTCCAAAAATAGCACTTTGCTATTTTTAGCAATTTGGACAAACTGAAAGTTCTACATTATTCAAGTGATTATGGAACCAAAAACACTAATTCTGAAAAGAAATGGAAACAACATCAACGATTTTGAATCAACATTTTTTTTTGGGTGATGCAAGATTGCTCTTACACCTCTGGATGCTCCTACATCACAAGCAAAAAATAAAAAGTGCTCATTTAGGCTTGTCTTTTGCCATGGACGAACAACATGACAATGTAAGGCCATGGAGAACCTATGGGAATGGAGAATGCAGTGCAAGGCCGTGGTTCAGTAAAGTAACAATCTCCTCATGAAAGTAGTCACAAATAATATATATTCAGGAAAATAACAAGGAATATCTTTGAGTTATAAAATTCATTGAAAATATAGGGAAACAAACCCTAATCCACCATCAGGATTGTGAGGAGACGGACCTAGAGATGCTTACCTAGAAACCTTCATCAAAGTGGTAGAATAGACCAAGGGATTGATTAATGAGAAGAGAAAAAAAATCTTCGAAGAGAGATGCCAGGGAAACAACACAGGAGAATCATGCATGCATAGGCATAATGTTGAGCTAGTTGTATCTGTACAGTCATTTTTAGGGTTCTCATTTCCATGACACAAAACTTCAATTTTGGTTTTCCTAATCAAGTGGGAATTCAAATCCACATAAAGATAAATGGTTACATAAAGCTTTGGTGCACAAATAAATAAAATATGAGACAAGAAAAGAATGAATTCAAACCTTTGCCTGGAAGAAACAAGTGATTTATACACTAGCAATTAAATGTGTGCTTGTCTTATATTTGCAAAAAACTTTTAAGCAAATGCAGTTGGCAAGTGCACAATCAGGTTCCACAACCTTCACCAACATCCTTCAAAACTTTTAAGCAAATGCAACCGGTAGGCATAAAGCCAAATTCAACAACCTTTGTCAGCATCCTTGTAAACTTTTAAGCAAATGTAAATGGCAGGTGTAAAGCCAGATTCCACAACCTTCGATAGCATCCTCCCTGCTTGTCCCCAAAAAAGGAAAATCCTACAAAGCCCCCAGATATAGACCTCCGTTCCCCCCAAATCCTAATTGAAGGTGAATTTTTGGCAGATAATCAAGTTGGAAAAGATTTGAGACGCATATGCAAAATGTGAAAGCACTGACAAGGCAGGTGGATCATTTGACAGAAGGATTGGAAGAGGTGTTGGAAACACAAAAAATAGGCACGTGCATCATTTGACAACCAACTTCAAAGAGGTGTCATGGAATGCATTGATTTCAGGATTTGGAAGTGTAAACTGCAAGCAACACAACCAAAAAAAATAATATGGTAATAGTTTAGAGAGAGATTTATGCCATGATAAAAATGTTAGTGTAGGAATATTAACACTATTACTTATTATTTAAATAAGTAATTATATGTATATTCCCCACATGGCTTTAAGCCATCTTAGGTGGTTAGGTGTCGACTTAGAGAGTCCAACACAACTCTCCAACACACATGTCGACTCTCTTTCCTCCACCTCTAGTTGAGTGTTGAAGTCGACTCCTAAGTTGACTCAACCTCTCTACCCTATATGTACAACTACTTTGTTCATAATATACTTCTCCAATTCGTAATTAACATTGCGTTAGTTGATCCTCAGTTCTAACATGGTATCAGAGCTATGCTAAATGCTTGTTGGTTTTTTTGGAGGCAAAAATCTCCTATTTGATGGAATTTTTGTAAAAAAATTGAAATTTTGCAAGTTTTCGTTTATATTTTTTTGTTTGAAAATGCAATTTTTTTTTACAAAATCAGCATTTAACAGGCTCTGAAGTAATTTTTTGGGTAAATTTCTTCAATCTAGTGCTCAATTTTCAGCCTCTCAACCTCTATGTCATTTTTGGATTGATTCTCTTTTGTAGATTTAGGCGTTTCTATGTCTTTCTAGTTGGAGGGTTCCTCTATGTTTTTGTGACCCACGAGTTGCATTTGGTGGTTCCTTTTTTACTACAGGGTCAAATTTTAAGTCTGCATTTTTAACTAGGATGATCTCCTTCCCAGGCGGCTTCAGTAGTGGTTCAAGTTCTTTGAATCTCTATTTTTAATAGATGATTCTGCATTGAGGTCGCAATCTCCTCACGAGTCTTTCGCCTGAGATCTCCATTTCACATCGATCAACTTCATGAAGTTGCAAGGGTCGACCACCATGAACAGTCATTCACTAGTTTCTCATGGTTGGATGCCTTCTATTCTCAAGTCACGGGCTGAGATTTGATTTTTGGAGGGTTTTTGGTCATAGATATAAATATGCGGTGTAAAAAATCTAGACAGATCTTCATTACATGACCATGGATGATAGTCATTTGTGTTTTCAAGAGGTGCAACCATCTGGACGAAGGTCATTCTGTATACGAGGACATGAGAAGGACATTTGTGGCATTGTAATCCCTTATTTTTTAGCTCTAGTTGCCATCCAAGAGAAGGTCAAGTTGCCCCCAACAGGAATGATCCTTCCATAAGCAAGGCGAGTAGAGGCTGCTTAGGCTAAACCAAAGGAATTTCAGTACAATCCACAAGCAACAATCCATTTTCACCTGTCAAGGTCTATGGTCCACATTGCAGAGTCACCATAACTTTTTCCAACAGTCAGAGTGCTTCCTAGAGAAGCGGCCCAGCATCACTGGTAGGAGTCAAAGTTTGGTTATAATTCTTTTGATGAGTCACTTGGTTTCAACATTTATTGCACTTATCATTTCCCTTATTGTATGCAAATAGGAGTCTCTTTCTCCTTTGTAACATAAGCACTATAAAAGTTGTGACATCATAATAGTAACATTTAATGTTACATATATGATTAAAGCTTCTATGCTACAACCAAATGTAACCATGACATTTGAAGTTGACTACCAAAACATGCTAACTCTTCGAAGTTAGTTACCAAACTGCCCCAAACAAAAATGTCTAGTAAATGTAATAGTTAGTGAACTAGCTACCCACCAAAACTAACATTTTATGCTAGAGCTAGCCAGAGAAAGTTGCATTTTCTAAAAAATATTTTTTCTTGCATTTGAAGACCCTATCTTGCATCGATGTATGCAAAGAGGGGCTTTTTTCTTCATTTTGGCGTAACTTTCTCCCACGGAGGCAAAATTGGGTGGTTCAAGCATCGACAAAGCTGCATTGAGATGATTTGAGAATTGTCCCATTTTTCTGAAAAATTATTCCTTCTTTGTATAGCTAGTTAAACAATTTGAAAAACAATTGTATCTTTTGATTGGCAACTCAAAATTGAGTGCCATTTTTTTAGAAAGTGAATATTTTTTTGAGAGTAATCTATTGGAAATGATTTTGGACTATCATTATAAAGTGCCATTTTCATTCCAATTAGCCTTGTTTAACGCACTATCATTATAAAGTGCCAAAATTTAGGGGGGATAAAAATATTGAGTCCTAGGGAAGTTTCTCAAACAAACAAATCATATTGGGATAAAAATATTGAATTATAGGGGGATTTATAGAGTTGTGTCGAGAGCATTTCAGAGTTGTGCCAAGAGCACTTCCACAGAGATATGTCAAGTACACTTCCACCACTACTGCATCATTCTTCAATATTTTTTCCCGCATTGTATTGAGATATGTCAAGTACGCTTCCATTGAGATATGTCAAGAACATTTCATCTACAACATCACTATCACCTACTGCTACATGTGCATCCAAAGTTGATTCTTCAAGGACTTCCAGAGATTCATCACAGCAAAAGATTGATACCAGTTCATTTGCTTCTACATATTTCAGAGTTGCTTCACAGAAGGCTTCCACAGAATCTTCAAAGCAAGACTTCACATTGGATTTGAATTATAGCCATATGGCATGCAATCAACATTCCACACATGGCTCTTGGAAGTATTGTAGGACAATCACTTTCAGTTGTATTGTGTCAAGTACACTTTCTTTGTTTCTCTCTTTTGGAGGAAAGTTTTTTCCCATAGAGTTTTTTTTCTTTCTCCACTTTATGAGAGATGTTTTTGTACATGGGTACTTGATCAGGCCTAGTTACCGGGACCCATATTTATTGTGCCCACCTAAGCTGTGCTTAAGAGGGGGCTGTTAGTGTAGGAATATTAACACTATTACTTATTATTTAAATAAGTAATTATGTGTATATTCCCGACATGGATTTAAGCCACCTTAGGTGGTTAGGTGTCGACTTAGAGAGTCCAACACAACTCTCCAACACACATGTCAACTCTCTTTCCTCCACCTCTAGTTGAGTGTTGAAGTTGACTCCTAAGTCAACTCAACCTCTCTACCCTATATGTACAACTACTTTGTTCATAATATACTTCTCTAATTTGTAATCAACATTGCATTAGTTGATCCTCAGTTCTAACAAAAAACATAGCAAACATTACTCTTCCTGGGCAAATAAATTTCTAGATTTTATGAATATAAAAATATTTACCAACTCAAAAATCAACTACCTAATAAAAAAACAACTTTCCTGAATAACTCCTCAAAATTCCACAAAAATAAAAAACCATAGGCAAAAGATTAATTTTTGCCATTGCACATATTCCAAGGTCCAACTAATGCAAGAAAAAACAACAGTTACCTAACTGTTTTAAGAGAGATTTATGCCATGATAAAAAAAAATAGCAAACATTATTCTTCCTGGGCAAATAAATTTATAGATTTTACGAATAGGAAAAATATTTACCAATAGGCTCAAAAATCAACTACCTAATAAAAAAACAACTTTCCCGAATAACTCCCTCTCAAAATTCCACAAAAATAAAAAACCATAGGCAAAAGATTAATTTTTACCATTGCACATATTCCAAGGCCCAACTAACACATGCAAGCGAAAACAATAGTTACCTTGCCTACGACAGGGACTAAAAATGGATTCCTCTTAGATTTCATATTTCAATCAATTGTATGTATTATTCTCCTCCTTTTCACTGTGGCAATGCATGGAAAGTAGATAGAACATGTAATAGCAATACATCTTGAGATTCCAAAACCTTCTTGTCTTTCTCAATCCATCGATTTTCAAACACTTTAGAGGAAAAATAGTATCATCACTTGGAAGTCTTTCTACTATTTCTTCATCACGGGGAGATGGCAAATCTTTTTACTGAGGGATAATCTTATCATTGTAGAAGTTTGCCACTAGGAGTGATAATGGTTTCATGTGCTTATTCCGAAAAGATAAAAAGGAGTGATATGATTTCAGTATGATAAATTCCAATACAAAAAATTCTAACAACTTGCATATATTCTTCATTCCAAAATTTAAAATGGAGAACATATATACCCTGACACTTTTGTCTCCTTAAAGTTATGATTTTATTATATGTTTTTAGAACATTTTTAGATATCTTGGGTATATATGAACCTAAGATTCATTTTAGCATTATGTTATATTTTAGTATTTTATTTATTAAAAAATTAATATATTTTTCATAATTTTTTAAATTTAGATGGGATCACGACAACAATTTTATCACATATACTGGCTCAAGACTTATTCCAATATTTTGTTATGTCTAAGTACTTTGTTTACAACTCTAATATACTTCATAGAATTGTTCCTACCATGAACTAGATAATGTTGTTGCCACAACATGCTCCTATTCTATTTGAACTAAGTACCCTTTTTTACATGTAAATCCTAGTTTAATTGTTCCATGAATGTTGTCTTTATTGTTTCTTGATGCTTCCCTAAATGCATTTTCTTTCATGTCTTGGTCCACACTCCTACCTAAAGGCATTCACCTTGCTATTCACTTTCTTTTAAAGCCATAGTTCCCCTTCCTCTGGTTTCATTTTTTGCCTCTTATTTCTATGGGTTGACTTTCATCCCAAACTTTGGGCCCTTTTAATTAGTTCTAATTATTCTATTGGGTCTATGTCAAAGATTTCATCCCTATCTTCAAGTATTTTATTCTTCAAACCTCTTACACTCAAGATCTTGTTCTTTTATTGATTAAATGTCAGGTCATTTAGACTTTTCCTTAGTCTTTTTGGTCATCTACTTTTCGAGACCCAAAATTTGCCTTACTAGATTTGTTATTTTTGTCAGATCTAGTTTTTCTTTGAAGATTCTTCTGTGATGTTCCTTTTAAGTCTATCTCCCTCCAGTATTTCTTTGGTCTCATCACCTATCTTTCCCAAATGCTTTCTTGCTTTGGCATAGTTTCTCTCAAAAGACATTCAGATTTTACCACATTGATGTAACCAAGGATAGGAACCAACATAATGGTGACCTTCTTCTTGCAACAACACTTCACAAAACTAATTTCTATAGTTCACAATAGTCCTATAATGATTCTTAATCAATTTTAGCAAACCCTATAGTTGGTAGAAACCTCATGAAGGAAAAATGCAAAACAACTAATCTTCTTTGAGTGACTTTTTTTAGGCGAGATTCCAAAATTATATTCTCCAAATATTAAAGGAACAAATTGTTGATTGATTATAGAATTTTACCACATTCAAAACACCTCCCTTTACTGATTAATAATGGAAACTAAATTTGAAACAATATAAACAATGTTTTTATACCAACTTCTAAACTCACAAGATATAGGGAAATGCCAATTTTATTGATCTATCTACTTGCAAAAATACATGATGCCCTTGATAACATTTGGATAATATGGCCATGTGAAAAATTGATAAAATAATGGTTTAGGATAGATCCCCCCAAGATTGTTAGTGTTTATTTTATTATCTCATGCATTATTTATGTGCATATGGATAATTCAAATATTATCTCATGCATTATTTACATGCATATGGATAATTCATATATTATCTCATGCATTGTTTACATGCACATGGATAGTTCCACATGACGTTAAGCCTACTTAGGCGTCTTGGTTAGTGAGTTCACTCTCCTTTGCAAGTGAGTCTTGAGGAAGTTAACTCACCACCAGTTATTGCATGGGAGTCAACTAATTAGTCTTCTCCACTTATTCTACATGGCATTCACTTCTCTCTCTCTTTGTCTCCTATATTAATGTACATCTCTTTTGCAAGAAAATGTAATACAGTGTTGTTGAATCCAATTCTCATGTTTTCTTTTTTGGTTTGCATCTTTATTTTATAACTTGCAGGGTGTGTGATTGTTTATCTCTCGTGGCTCAATCCGTGTTGAAATTCCTCCAGAAGATCTCAGTTCTCACATGGTATCATAGCAGATCTGGTTAGATTAGCAGTTTGGTATTTTTTGCATAGTTTAATTGAAAACAAGGTTTTGCATAAAATTAAGAATTTTTATGTGTATATGTGCGTGTAGAAGAATTTGTTCTTGTAGGCCAATCTGTGTGTTCGTAGACCCCATTTTGTGGTTTCATGGAGGCTTTCATGGCTTGGTGGAGGTGACTAAGGACATTCTGTGCCACTGTAAAGGTCGACCAAAAGAGGGCGGTTGAGCTAGAAGTGCTATGGCCTATTTTGAAGGCCCAAGGTTTGGTTAAAGGCCCATGGCCTGGTTGAAATATCATGACCTACTTCGAAGGCATGTAACTTTTTTTGAAGGCCCTTAGTGTGGTTAAAGGCCCACGACTTGGTTGAAAGCTCATGACCTGCTTAGAAGCCATGTGACCTATGTAGAAGGCTCATGACTTGTTTGAACTAGTCGTACGCCCTATTTGAAGGTCGTTCCATGCTCTTTCACATAGTAGCAAGGTGTTAAACCCAATGTTGGCATCCAAACCCCTCATAGAAAGGCATCCAAATTCTTGGTAAAATAAGAGGTGATTGGAAGCCCCTCACTCGTACCCTTGTTTGGAGGTGTCCAACAAGGATTCACACCCCTATTACCCCTATTTTGTGTGGCGTGAAGGCCAAAAAAGTATTAAATTTCATAGAGAAAAGGGGCACATTATACATTGGGAAAAGGTGGGAACCTAGCCCCTTGGTCATATGGTATGGCTGCGCCCTACCAGCGAGGGCTTAACTCCAACCTCTCTCTTCTTTTTTATTTCTCATTTGAAATTTGAAAGGCAATTTTTTTTTTTGAGTGAAAATTTATGTAATATAGATATGTTGGCAAGAGACACTGCTCCAGTATGGACCTGTATGTTGTCATTGATGGCAACAAGGCTTAGAGATCTTATCACCATGATAGGAAGAGATATCTCTAGAAGAACATGTTGGATCCCAGGTCCGTTTGACAAAAAATGGCTATGGAAAGTATTCTAAGTAGAGGACAATAAGCCGGATAGTATGTCTTTGCAGATGATGATCCAATAATGTAGTTTAGGTATGATGTTTTTAGTTGATTGATAGTGTTATGCTTCAAAGGTTAAGTCCTAATCTCCTCTGGAAGTCACCTTGAAGAATTGCCTAAGTTTCGATAAGCAAAGGTATAGCAGGAATAGTGAACAGGGTCTAGTGCAGTGGTCCGCATTCCTCCGCAGATAAGTATTTTGTTATGCGGTTTTAAGGTGTTGTAAACACTTATATGAAGTGTCTTATTCTAGAGTTAGGAGATTTGAAGTCCACCGAAAGGTTAGCTACATGCTGATAAGTATCGGCATAATGTTTGACATAGTTTGATAGAGACATGGTCCAAGTTCTGATGGTCTGCATTTTTCCGCAAGAAGATATCATGCCTTGCGGTTCTAAGGGTAAGATTGGCAATGTGTAAAGAGTCCTTGATACAATTTTGGAAGTGTTTTGAGATCCACAGTAAAAGTTGTAAGTTAGCAGATGAAGTTGTTAAGCATGCTCTTAAGGAAGAGGCCAACAAGCATGTTAAATCATTGTGTGGAGAAGAGTTAATGTTTGGAGGATCTATGTAAGTAATTGAATGATTAGAGCCGACCTATATGAACACATTTGGGAAAAGATTTGGGTCCACATAACTTTTAGTACACTGGATTAAGCCAACAAGCTACATCTTTCTATGTACACGTCTCATTTGTTGGATGCCGACCTAGTTGTGAATCAATTCATGATGCAGATATATAAAGGTAATGGAATTCAGTTGTGGCATGTGTGTATGTGATGTGAGTATGTGAATAGTAGAGCAGAGTTAGAAGATCAGTAGCGATGAAGACTTGGGATTCAGAATTCAGTTGCTAAATGACTACACCCTAGCATAGTGGCAGATGCTTAAGTAGTATTCAGTTTTCATGTGCAGTCTGATTGGAAGCAAGCTTTCATCATCAAGGTAGTGAGCTAGCAGTGAGCCTTCAATAAGGTTTAATAGTCCGAAGAGTTTAACGACCTTTATTGTAATCTTGCTAGGTTTAGGGTTGAGGCAGTGAGCTTGCTAGACCTAGTTGTACTTCATGGCAGTGAGCCATCATGTTCTAGGCCCGTGGAGTAACCAAGCCTAAACATTATTTTTGCAAATATTGCAATATATATTTGAGAGCTAATCCTCTTCGTGGTTTTTCCCTTCTTGGGTTTTCCACGTAAAAATCTTGGTGTTCATGTGTCATGTTTTCATGGTTCCTGTTCATATGCATATTATGTTTTTGTTTAATTAATTTTGGGAAACAACTGAAAGTTAAAGTGCATGAAAAGATTTTTAGAACACTGATTCACCCCCCCTCTCAGTGTTCCTGACAATCAAAAATTAGTATCAGAGCAAGGTTCCTTGGAAAAAGTCTAACAACTTAAGGAAGATCTGGGATAGTGTGATCATGGAAGCAAAGAGATTTAGAAATTATGAAGGCAACAAGCAACTAGAAGCAGCTCTTATGGATCTTGAAAATTTTGAAGCAAAAGTCAGGGATCTGAAAGAAAATTTGCAACAAACTGATGAATGCATCTCTAAGTTAAAAGAGCAAGTCAAAAAATTCAAAGACAAATACAAAGAAGTTAATGATCAATTGATCTTAGCAAATGAAGCCCTAAATGAATTGGAAACAAAAGTTATGGAAAGAACAAGAGTAGAAGATGATCTGAATCTAATTATGAAAAAGAGATCAGAAGATTGTGCAAAACTTGAAAAAGAAATTATAAGTTTAAAAATAGACCTAGAAAAGGCCAGATGTTTTGAAGAAAAATTCAAGATAAGTACTGCTAAGCTTGATGAAATGATTGCTAGCTAGAAGAATGTTGATGACAAACATGGTTTAGGTCTTGAGAAAGGAGAAAGTTCAAAATCTAGTCAAATAAACAATGAGTCAAGGCAAAACAAAGAATACCAGTTTAAAAATCAAAGAAGAAGACCCAGAAGACCTCCGGTCAGACAACCAAATGCTCAAAGGTATCCATATTTCAATGGTTATTGTAATTCATGCAATAAGTTTGGTCAGAAGGCTACTCATTGTAGGAGCAGACTAAATGAAATGGTTTCATCACTCTCTAGTCAGTGTTTTAATTGCAATAAAATTGGTCATAGAGCAAATGAATGTAGAAATTAGATCAGGGAAAGTTTCAACAATGGGAGGAATGAACAATCTTTTAAAGGTAAATGCTTCACCTGCAATAACTTTGGTCATAGAGCTGTTGAATGTAGAAGTTTGGTACGAACAAATTTTCAAAATACAAGGAATAGTCAATCATTCAATGGAAAGTGTTTTGCATGCAATAGATTTGGACATATGGCTAATCAATGCAGATCAAATTCAATCAATGGAAGGAATCAAGGTCAAAAGAACATGGTGTGCTTCAATTGCAACAAGTTTGGACATGTTGCAAGATTTTGTAGAAATAGGAATGTGAAGAAAAATCACTACTCTGAAGAAAGGAAAATGGAGCAGAAAAATGAGAAAGGAAAAGAAAAGGTTGATCAAATTGAAACCAAGGAAGAAATGGGCAAGATCTGGATTGATAAGGAAGTAATTTTAATTGAGAATAGATCTACACCAACATCTGATGTGGATACCTTCTTTGAAGAATAAATAGAGAGCTCTGGCTCAGGGGGAGCAGTATTGAAAATCCAAACTCCCCAGCCAGAAAATTAGAGTTGGAATCTGGCACTGAGTTATGCGGTGGAATCCAACAAGTAAAATCCATTGAAATAAATTTCAGAAGGAGCTGAGTTACTCTGGTACTTTGCGGAGTGATTTTGAGCTTCTGTGTCTAGTAAGAGAAAAATTTGACAGCCTTTTAAAACAAGCATTAATAACAATTAGGTCAAGTCATGCAGAGGATAAAAGGAAATCTGTTGGGTACAAAAATCATTTTGCACTCGACGCTTTCAAGTTTTCAGAGAGATTGAAGCAAATTTTGAGCATCCACAGCCAAGATTCAAAGAAATTGAAGAATTCTGAAAAACCCTAATGCAACAGAACAAGGTACTCTCATTAAAAACCCTATTTTTGAAACTCTGGTCAAAAATCTGAAATGGCGACTCCACAATTTGTAGACATTACTGAGCGTCCAAGACTAAAATTCAAGAAACACCCATTTAAATCAGTAGAAGTCGATCAGACAGGTGCATTTTTAGAAGTTCCTCACAGAGTCTTGCATGCAGAGGATATTAGGGCTTATATTCATGTCACCCTAGAAGAACATCAGAGAATCAATCTCACTGACTTATTTCTAAATCACTTGAGCGACGAGGGTTGCGTGTTGAAGGATGAATTTAAAATATTGCAAACTAAGAAATTCATTCAGTACATCAATTTTTTGACTTTCACTGAGGATGAATGGGTCTGGTATGTTTTGAGCAGAGTCCATGATGATTCATATGGCTCGAAAGACCCTTTAAGATTACAAAAGAAGCCATAAGGGTAGTTACTAGTTTGTGCTCCATTGGATCATTACCATTATTGAAAGTCGTAAAGAATGACAAGGTCATGGAGGTGACCAAAGCAAAGTTTGATAAGAGGGCACTTACCATCAACGACATTGAAGACAATGCAGTAAAATTCGCATATATGGTTATTGTGTACAATATCTATTTTTCAAATAGGGAAAACTCAATCTTCGGCACTGCAATTTATACAGCATTTCAGATGGTAAAGGAAGATGCAGAGTATGATCTATGTGAATTGATTTGACAACAATTGAAGGAGAATCTAAGGAAAACCAAAGAGCAGAAATATCCATTCAAGTACGGTACGTTGATTGTTTGCCTGTTCTTTTATTTCATGCAAGAATTTCGAGGAATGAAAAATCTCATCTGGACAAGTGATAAACCTGTTGCAATACAAATCAGAGATCATATATTTAACATAGGTGATATAAATTCTCAAAACACTACCCTATGGGGCTTTTTCAAAAATTTCCAAAGGACAATGCAAGCCAGAGAAAGATTCCTAAAACAGTGGTTGAAAAATACAAAGACAACATTTGCTTTATTGTTACAAAGGATCAGTGTTTGATGGAGGCTGTTGAGCCTAGAACTGTATGGGTAATGCCCATGGGGTATGAGGTAGATGAGAGAATTCTAGATAATTATGTACAACATCTACTAAATAAACCTAGAGACCCTAAGGAAGAAAGATTCGGGACCTATGATGAACTGCATGCAAAAATTCATGTTGAAGTTAGAAAATTTGAAATCTCCAGGAAAATGAAGAAAGTGGTAGAAGAAATTGCCATAAAGGTTGACTTTACAAAAGAAGAAGTGGCAAAGGCAAGATAAAAGGCACAAGCCATCAAGGAAGTAGAAGAAAAGAAAAAAGGTGAATTGCCTTGAGCTCCAAAAGAAACCAAGGGTAAGCCAAAAGGGCCAAAGAAGTTAAAAGGGAAAACTAGAGCCTCCACCTTTGCAGAAGCCACATCTATTCCCTATGGTCCCACATCTTCTACAAGCATGGAAACTCCTTCCACTAGCTCCAAGAGAAAGAAATCCAAGGTAAAGAGAACACATGTTAGCATAACCATTGATGATGAAGCAACTGAATCAGATGAGAAAGTGAAAAGGATGAAGACTAAGGCTACTAAAGCCTCTGAAGCCAACAATAAGAAAACCTCTGGTAGGAGTAAATTTGGACAAAGGGTACAACAGAATAACTCCCAGATAGAAGAGGCTACTATAAGTCTTGAAGATGTTCTCAAAGCCATAACAATTGATGGAAATCTGAAACCTATAGCTTAGTTGTATGATGAATACAATGATCTAGACAAGAGGATCATTGAGACTGCTATTGTAGAATATCTAAACATCTACAATAAGGCCTTGATTGAAATTATTATTGATCTACCACATAGCTTGGGTAACATAATGAGTACAAGAAAAGAAACAACTATGGAAAAAGATGTTGAGTTGAGAGAGCACTCATTGATATGATTATGTCTAGGAATCACTCTTGAGGAGAAGATCAAAATCTCAAAGGAAATCAAAGATGCTTTCAGGACCAAGAAAAGAATGAACTCATTGATGTTGGGAGAAATTGACAAAGTGGTCAAGGAAACAGAGGAAATCACCCTAGCGACATTAAAGAAAAACAATATTCCCACTATCTATGACAATAAAGAAGCAAATGATGAAGACATATCTCCACCGGAGATGAGTCAAAATCAAGGACCAGAATAGAGTAATCAAGTCCCCAACACTAATATAGTGGATATGATAGATCAAGGTGAAATTGAAACTGATTTGCCTCCTGAGCAATAGGTTGAGGATGAAGATAATAGGGAATAGATAAGGAGCCCTACACTAGAACAAAACACAGATCAACTAGAAAATATGGATACATATTCTCTAAAACAAAATCAAGAGGAAGTATCTGAGAGAGCAAGAGACACTGTAGATGTCTCAGTTGGTTTCGGAAGTCAGCAAGTTGCAAATGAGTCTGAACTCCTTCAAGGACCAATCAACTTGGCCTCATTGTCACCCACACAAAAATTCAAGTTAGTATCTATTGTTCAGGCCAAGGCACAGGAAGAGATGATGAAATCACATGACCAAGACACTAAGTTGATAAATGATGCATCCATCATTCTGGAAAAGTTGATGCCAACATTTCAAAAGGATACCTCATTATCCTCTGCTGATCATTTCAAGGAGCTATTAGACTCTGTAAGTACACATTTTGAGTCTTTTGAAAGGTCTGTAGAAGCAAAAATTAGAAAAGAGTTTGATGAAAAGAGATTGATTGAGTTAAAGGCTATGTTAGCAAAAGATAAAATTACATTAGAAAATATGATAAAAGGCATACTAAGTGCCATTGAAGAAGCCTATAAATTTTATAAGTTCTGCTTATCTTGGCCAAAAGTTACAAAGGAATTAGATGATAAAACCAAAGCTTTGGAACTCAAACTGCTTACTCTCTTAGACATATAATCTGACAGTTGAGTCAATAAATGCCAAATAAGCTCAAATTGCAAGCATTCACAGTAAGTTAAGCACTTTGATGAAGAAAAGGAGAGAAGTTAGAGATAGGTTGTGCCAGTTAAGGGGACTTATAAGTCTGAAAATAGATTCCATGACCAATCTGGCAAACAAAGCCATGAAATCACTTGCACTAGTTGATACACCATTAGATGTGCAGAGGGCAGAGAAGCTATTTTTTATGATGAATGACCATGTTCATATCCTAGAAAGTGCAAGGAATAGATGGAATGGAGAAATAGCTCTGATAAAGACTATCTATAGTGACATTTTGCCTTCAGTCACAAATTAAGATGAAGATTATATTTGTAAATATGCGGCAGTGTACATAAATCTTTTGAAGTTTTGATAAATTTTTGGTTTTGGATCACACCCTTTGCCATTGATGTCAAAGGGGGAGAAGAAGATCACTGAAAAATGGATAATCATCTTAGGGGGAGTAGGAAAATAAAGTGTATATAGTAAGGGGGAGCAGTAAAGTATTTTTCACTAAGTGTTGCCATCAATGCCAAAGGGGGAGATTGTTGGCAAGAGACACTGCTCTGGTATGGACTTGTATGTTGTCATTGATGGCAACAAGGCTCAGAGATCTTATCACCATGATAGGAAGAGATATCTCTGGAAGAACATGTTGGATCACAGGTCTGATTGATAGAAAATGGCTAAGTGTGGAAAGTATTTTGAGTAGAGGACAATAAGTCAGATAGTATGTCTTTGCAGATGATGATCCAATAATGTGGTTTAGGTATGATGTTCTCAGTTGATTGATCGTGTTATGCTTCAAAGGTTAAGTCTCGATCTCCTCCGGAAGTCACCTTGAAGAATTGTCTAAGTTCGGATAGGCAAAGGTATAGCAGGAACAGTGAACAGGGTCTAGTGCAATGGTCCGCATTCCTCCGCAAATAAGTATTTTTTTATGCAATTTTAAGGTGTTGTAAACACTTATATGAAGTGTCTTATTCCATAGTTAGGAGATCTGAAGTCCACTAGAAGGTTAGCTACAAGATGATAAGTATCGGCATAATATTTGACAGAGTTTGACAGAGACAGAGTCTAAGTTCTAATGGTCCGCATTTTTCCGCAAGATGATATCATGCCTTGCAGTTCTAAGGGTAAGATTGGGAATGTGTAAAGAGTCCTTGATACAATTTTGGAAGTGTTTTGAGATCCGCAATAAAAGTTGTAAGTTAGCAGATGAAGTTGTTAAGCAAGCTCTTAAGGAAGAGGCCGACAAGCATGTTAAATCATTATGCAGAGAAGAGTTAATGTTTGGAGGATCTATGTAAGTAATTGAATGATTAGAGCTGACCTGTATGAACACATTTGGGAAAAGATTTGGGTCTGCATAACTTTTTGTACACTGGATTAAGCCGACAAGCTACATCTTTCTATGTACACGTCTCATTTGTTGGATGTCGACCTAGTTGTGAATCAATTCATGATGCAGATATATAAAGGCGATGGAATTTAGTTGTGGCATGTGTGTGTGTGTGTGTGTGTGTGTGTGTGTGTGTGTGTGTGTGTGTGTGTGTGTGTGTGTGTGTGTGTGTGTGTGATGTGAGTATGTGAATAGCAGAGCAGAGTTAGAAGATCATCAACGATGAAGACTTGGGATTCAAAATTCAGTTGCTAAATGACTGCACCCTAGCACAGTGGCAGATGCTTAAAAGCAATATTCAATTTTCATGTGCAATCTGATTGGAAGCAAGCTTTCATCATCAAGGCAGTGAGCTAGCAGTGAGCCTTCAACAAGGTTTAATAGCCCTTAGGGTTTAATAGCCCTCAGGGTTTAAAAACCCTTATTATAATCTTGCTAGGTTTAGGGTTGAGACAATGAGCCTGCTAGACCTAGTTGTACTTCATGGCAGTGAGCTAGCATGTTCTAGGCCCGTTGAGTAACCAAGCTTGAACATTATTTTTGTAAAGATTTCAATATATATTTGAGAGCTAATCCTCTCCGTGGTTTTTCCCTTCTTGGGTTTTCCACGTAAAAATCTTGGTGTTCATGTGTCATGTTTTCATGGTTGCTGTTCATATGCATATTGTGTTTTTGTTTAATTAATTTTGGGAAACGACTGAAAGTTAAAGTGCATGAAAAGATTTTTAGAACACTGATTCACCCCCCCTCTTAGTGTTCCTGACAATCAACAAGACAACATAGTAAAATTGTTGTAACATTTGATTAGCAACTCAAAATCAAACATCATTTTTTGTGAAAGTGAATAATTTTTCAAGCTCAATTCATTGGAAATTGCACTATCATTATAAAGTGCCATTTTTTCATTCCAATTGGACATGCCTATGCACTAAAAATTAAAAGTGCCAAAATTCAAGGGGGGATCTAAAATATTGAGCAATTTGGGGGGTTGTCCATACCCATGCACTCAACTTATAAAGTGCCCTTTTCATGTATCATTGTTGGGGGGATTATGCACAGGCTTTTTGTAATCAATGAACTCACATAAAGTTCCAAATTTGCTAAGGGGATAATCTATCTAAGTCAATAATGGGGATAACAAATAATCCCTTTGTCATTACTTTGGAAAATGAAAACTATGAGTCCTAGCATGATGTTATCTGAAAGCACTGTCGATGGATTCATCTTGTTAAGTGGAAAAGAGAGACCTAGCTCAACAAGTTAAACCAAGTCAAACTTTCTTCTATCTAACATTGAGACACAAACTGAGCTTGGCTTCTACCCTTGAGGGAGAGCCAAACTACAAGGGTTTTGCCTCTTTGTTGTATAAATGAGTGTAAAACCAAATTCAACCAATCTAGCTAGGGCAAATGATCAAACCCTAATTGAGAGAGATTGAGCTACAGACGACAGTTGGAAATAAAAATAGAGAATTTGAATAGATAGAAAAGATAAGAAAACAGTTCAGAATAGGAACCTGGAGTCGTAATGCCACAAGTACTAGGGCGCTCGGGTGCCTTAGGCCCTTTTTAGGATTTTACAAAAACTAACACTTTCACCAGACCTGTATCTACAAGACCTTTCTTCTCCCGGACTGATACCTCCTGAAACCTATTTCTTTGACTTGTACACATGAAAGAAGGAAAAATTGTTGTGTCTATATAGGAGCTTTCCTTAGTCAAGCCCTCGTTTTGGTATTCCTACCTCACGGATAGCCAAGATTAGAACCAGATGTTGTGTGTGCTTAGAAACCCTAAGTGTGAGTAGTAACATGCAAGATATAATCAAATAATAACAAGCCCTAGCCCTATATGACTCAAGCAAATAGGAATAGGATGATCAAAGGTATGCTTCACTCAAGGAAACACACAACTTCACCTCAAGGATGAGGAATCAATGAAGGTTTTGCTGAATAAGAAGGCAATGCAACCATACCCTTGGAGGGTACTCAAGCCAATCTCAAGTTGGTGGTTCCAACCCTTCTCCCAATCATGCAAAGTGCTTCAACCTAGGAAGAATGAGATAGACTCAAGATCTCACTTCCTATCCTTCATACAAATCCTTCCAAGAGCGAAATCCTTCACTTGATTAATAGAAACCTGCAATAATTCAATAACATAGAAAGCATAACATTTACATAGAGAACTTGTATCAGGATCACATCTAAATCATGTCTAGTTTTAAATGAGATAAGTCACTTACTTTTATACAAGGCTATAGAAAAGAGTAATTTGAATTAAAGAGCTGACATCATGTGCCAAAAAACAAATTTGAGTTTAAGGTCAGCATAACAAACACTTAAGCCAACTTGTAGACCTGAACTGCCTCCCTAAAACATGGGAGGGACTAGGGCGCTTAGGTGCCCTAGGCCCTTTGGGCAATTTAAGCCTCAAGCCTGTATTTAATGCGGGGCAAACTCTAAATCTCAAATTATTTTCTAGGTTATGATGAAAATTTAACCAAAATCATGACATTTTCTATAAATGGGGCCCAAACAGGACTTTAAGGTAGACCTAAAATTTAACTAGGCTTGGGATCACTAAAGGGAGGAGTTAAACATAGTGAAATTGTGCTTGCACAACCAATGAGTACAATTTACGACATAACACATCTATTGACACATTTGTATGGGTTTATAACTAAACCAAGTACATATTGGAAATAATCTATATGGGGAAATAGAAATGATCATGTCTTAGGATTAATTGGTTTAAGTGTTGGGAACCACACATCTTAGGTTCTATCACACATTGAGTGTCTTTGCACTCTCTAGACCACACTATGGGAAATGTATGGAGATCCCAATGAACCTCCATTCCTAGATGGTCCCATTATGGACATACTTATTCCTCTTGATGATGTTGATAATCCTTTCTATGCCGATGATACTGAAGAGGAACTTGCTTATTGGGTTCAAGTACTGAATGTGTTGATGACATAGAGGCATCTCCTCTTGATTCTCCTCTTTCTACACCTCTAGCATTGGTAGCTATTCTGACACCTCCACCTTCCACTTTGATAGAGATCTTGGCTTCTCCACATGCTACTTTAGATTCTCTCTAGCAGGTTCACACTTGTCTGCTTGATTAGCGAGATATCATCTTATCAGACATTCATCATTTATTTGTAGAATCTCTCATAATCGATCTTGATGACAACATTAAGGACATATGTCTTCTCTTTGATGACAACTCACATTGAGTTACATCATCTCTTCGTTTGGATCCTCTTGTTGTTTCTCTGCCACTTCATGCTACTATCTCAACACGTCTTGATTCACATCGGTTTAGATCTCAAACTTCAGTGGTCATTATTCTTGAATCTTGCATGGCATAGTCATAGTTCAACATTAGCTTTGAGAAACATGAGTAGTTTCCAGAACCATACATCCTGATTCCTTCATACATTCCACTTGAGTGGAAATTCAACAATTTGACAGCTCGGGGTTTCTATCTTCTGAAAGGAAGAGGTATCATTTGTTGCAGAGGGACCTACTATAGCATTCGCCATGCGGCATTCTATGTTGACTTTCTTTCTCTTCTTTGTGGAGGCACACATGGGCCTTATCTTGTAGGGATTTCAAGACTTTCATCTTCGGGGGGGGGGGGGGGGGGGTTCTAGTCTTCTTCATTTTTGGGGGAAGTTTTTTCTTTTTCCCACTGGGTTTTCTTCCTTTCTCCGCTTTATGAGAGATTACATTGTACTTGGATACCTCATTAGGCCTAGTTACCAGGATCTAATTTTTACTTAATGCTCACCTAAGTTATGCTTAGGGGGGTGTTAGTGTATATTTTATTATCTCATGCATTATTTACATGCATATGGATAATTCATATATTATCTCATGCATTATTTACATGCATATGGATAATTCATATATTATCTCATGCATTATTTACATGCATATGGATAATTCATATATTATCTCATGCATTGTTTACATGCACATGGATAATTCCACATGGCATTAAGCCTACTTAGGTGTCTTAGTGAGAGTTCACTTGCCTCTGCATGCGAGTCTTGAGGAAGTTAACTCACTACTAGTTATTGCATGGGAGTCAACTACTTAGTCTTCTCCACTTATTTTGCATGGCGGTTACTTCTCTCTCTGGACTATATATGTACATCTCTTTCATGGGAAAATGTAATACATTGTGGTTGAATCCAATTCTCGTGTTTTCTTTTTTCTTTGCATTCTTTGTTTTATAACTTGCAGGGCGTGCAATTGTTTATCTCTCATGGCTTGATTGGTGCCAACATTCCTCCAGAAGATCTCAGTTATCACAAAGTCTTCCAACCTACAAGTATCCTTCTATAAAACCTTCAACCTACAAAAAATAATGGAATATCTTTCTTTCAACTTCTCTAACTTCCCATTTTATAAAAAACCCAAAGTACATGGTGGGCCACCTTTCAACATGAGAGAAAATAAAAGAAAAAGGAGTTGAATTCCTATTTGCAACTACTAATTACGACTTCCACTCAATAATGCCAAAATTAAACTCAAGATTTGATTCCAAGATTGAATCCATGCCCAAAGGCATGAAATCAATAAATATTCATATTCAAAAAGTAAGTTTCCGAAAGAACTAGTTAAGTAGACATGCAAAACTAAACTAAACTAAACTAGGCGCATGGATTGAGGAAACTAAACTAATCTAAATTGAATTGGTGCATGGATTGAGGAACTGAGCATAAAAAAGGTGGTTCTACTAAATGTAAACTCAACTAATTCCATAACTCATGCAATTATGGAACTACATTTGGCCAACTTTGACTTAAAATGCAAGTAGAGCTCTCCATAATTTAGGGTGTCCAAAATTGAGAGGGAAGATATTCAAATTTGAATATACATAAATTTTTTTAATTACTCTCCACTACACCTAAAATACCACACAAACAAACACAAATAAGAAATACAAGCATTTATTTTTTTGGATAAGAAATACAAGAATTTATTTTTTTGGTTGATTTTGATTGCCAATTTTCCTAAGATGCTCCTACATGACACGACACTCTTGGATTATCTTGATCCCTTAAGCCTTATTCATACCCAACGCAAACTTAAAACTAATTTATATTATTCTACTTCCAAACTCTAGAGCCCCAAATTGATAAATGTTTCCTCTAAAGGCTCCTAAAGGGAAGGTCTTAACCTTAGATTTTCTCCAAATTTATCCTAGTGATGCTCTATGTCCCTCCCCAAATCCAATAGATTGAAACACATGCCATACTTGAAGGAATACTTGAACCATAAGCAATCAAGCTCAAATGGGGAAGTGTTCTAAATTTGATTTAATTCTATTTTGTTCTTAGATTAGTTTTAAGGGCACTTTTGAACACTAGAGAACCCTTTTAATCCCTAGATATGATGATATTTGACAATCTAACTAATTACTAATTTAGATCTAGATCCTAAGCTTAGGTAAACCTTGATGAATTTGAAACCCAAGAAAACTTTGACTTTGTTGATGTGGATTGGCTAGAACATGCTACCTAGTAAATTTGATATGCAGGGATACCCTCCAATATGAATTTTACATGTTTGCATAAGGAAGACATTTAGCTACTCTGATACAAGATAATTTGCTCAATTAATAATAAATCAAGCCACATTTTCTTCTCATTAGATTGGGTATACATTTAATTGATTAATCTAATTGCATTGAATAAGTAGATAAATTAGAATCAAATTAGATGGATTTAGCAATATCATTTAAAAAATTGATAATGTTTTGCATGTGCAGGTGGCTCAAGGCATTAAAACTGAGGATGAGATTAGATTTCCTCAAGATCAAAGTGAAGGCTAATCATTAATACCATTGATGAATAATTTATCGAGAGACAATAAAGCATGTCTTGTGCACTTACCCTACTTGAAAAATTGAAGGAGTATGGTGAATTCATTTGATTGCTGATAAAAATGAGTAAATTGGAATGGGAAGATCTAAAGCCACTAAAGAAATGTTAGGGAAAAAAAGGAGAGGTTTGAAAAAGATCTTCAAACAATTTATGGCTTTCAACTAGATTGAGAGGAGGGAAAAGAAATAAAGGAACTATGAGCACATTATTTTTCAACTTTGACAGAAATTTCAATGTTTTTTAAAAATAAAAGGTGGGGTACCACCTATAAAATATTTTATTAATATTAAAGTAAATGATTTTTATAAAAATTCTACCATGGAAATAGCAGAGTTGCAAATACCAGCTTAGAAACAACAAGGGTGTTGAAACAAACGAAGTGCATTGAACCAAAACGAAGCAAGATTAATACAACATATAACCGTGTTGTAAAAAAAAAAGAGGTAGACAAAGAGACCAACAAAAAATTCCTAGAATCTAGAGTAGCAACAATGGAGAAGTCATGAACCACCAGGAGCATGTGAAGAAGCACTAGAGGAGGAACTCGA
This sequence comes from Cunninghamia lanceolata, assembly GCA_027924645.1. Lineage (NCBI taxonomy): Eukaryota > Viridiplantae > Streptophyta > Pinopsida > Cupressales > Cupressaceae > Cunninghamia > Cunninghamia lanceolata. The sequence continues at coordinate 13,411,608 of BSBN01000194.1, read as the reverse complement.
ACCAGGAAGGACATAAATTTCAATGTTACTTTAGACCTTAGATTTCTTAAGTTGTGGGTCTATAGAGTGAAGGATATGGCTCCTTCCATTCTAAATTTTGATACTCTTTTTGATTTGGTTATCTCCTAATAATTATGGGGGATGGACTTAAGAATAACATAGTTTCACTTTGTCATTTTTTAATCTTTTGTGAAACTTATTATTGGATTAATTATGCTTACACTCTTTAGTCATTTAGGTAAACTTTATTATTATTTCTTGCCTAAATTTTATTGTATTTATCTAGCTTCAAAGGTTTCTTTGATATAGTTTATGAGGAGAAATGACAATTTTTTAGTTGTAGAATTAATTTTAAGGTATAAAGTTTTTCTAGTCATAGAATCAATTTCAAACTGTAGATCGTTTAGGTAAATTTTATTTGTTATGAAACACACAATTTTAGAAACTTATAGGAAATAAATTTTATTTAAATATTGTAATCTTTTAGTTATTTTCTTTATTATATCTTACTTGAAATCTATTGTACATGTACCTGTCTCAAAGAGTCATTTGTTATAGTATGTGGGAACATATGGAGATTTTTTTATTTATATACCCTTAAAAGTTTCTTTTTATAGTCTATGGGAAGATATTGTTGGCAAGAGACACTATATGGATTCATGATTGTTGTCATTGATGGCAACAAAGTTCATCCCACACATCCGCAGGACATGGTGTGTCTCTACTGGAAGTCAGAATGAAGAATGTGGTGGTTCGGTAATCAAGAACAGAGCATGTGGCAAGGTCTGACAGACAGGTCTGGATCTCTCAGAGGAAGTATCTTGGTGAAGTGCGGATTTGGGGAAGTCAAGAGGACTACCTTGAGTGATAGATTCCAAGGTTTTAGCCTCTGGTGATAGATGAGGTAAAAGATATGAACACTTGTGTACTGGGTTCCTGAGTGACAGTGTGAACAGAGGAAGGACTGACTGATAGAACATCAGACTATTTTCCGGATGTGTTACTAATGATGGAAAAGGTTCTTAAGGCATAAGTTATGTTTGGCCAACATGATTGATGACTTCTACAAGTATATGCTTGATCCGCATTACTTGGTGTGCAAGGATTCAGCTGACAGATCAGAGTTTGTGATAAGAATTGACTATTTCGGGTGCCGACTTGAAAGGTGATGAAATCACTTTTGCAGATATCTATACACGATGGATTTAGTTGTGAGGGGTGTTGTTATTAGTGATGTGCGAATAAAAGCAGAAGTGCAGAGCATAAGCAGTAAGGAAGGTCTAGTATGTGAAAGAAAAGCAGCATTAAAGAAGAAGAAAAATGAAGTGCACCAGATCAGTGTACTGAGCTTAACCGGAACTGAACTCCAGCATTTGTAGATGCTTCCAATCAGTTCAAGTATTGTATAACACTCCTTTTGTAGACAGTGAGTCTCTTGTAGACAGTGTGCCTCTTGTGAGCAGTGTGCTCGGGCAGTGAGCCCTAATTGGCAAGTGCCATTTTGTATTTCCTTATTCTTCTAACAAAGAATAATCTTTGGGTTAATCACCCCATGGTTTTCTCCCTTAACAGGGTTTCCACGTCAAAAATATTGTGTCATGTGTATCTCCATTTCATGGTTATGTTTGCTTGTTTGAATTAATGCTTCATTGATTAATAAGAAAGTTCAGAAAGAAGAAATAATTAGGATAACTGATTCACCCCCCCTCTCAGTTATCAACAGATATGAGATTTTTTATTTACCTAGTCTCCAAGGCTTATTTGTTACGGTCTATTCAAAATTATAAATGAGAAAAAGTTTGAAATTATGGCTCTGCTAGGGTTTCATCTGTAGTTGGTCTCCATTATTTTTGTTTGTGTCATGTTGTGCTCTAGGCACATGAATTATAGCCTTTCCTTATGTATGTTTGCATTTATTGTAGTTTTTTGGCATTTTAAATGCCTCCTACCAGTTCTGACCCAGCACTTGTTGCTGGTGTTAGCGGTTTGATGGCTCTGCACAATGGCTCCTCCACTAAACAAGCATCCCTGGAAGTTTGTTCCAAAGGTCTTTCACGAGGTAAGCCCTCTGATTCTCCTGCTGATGTGATTTTGCCCACGCAAGAATTTGATTCTGCTTGTTTATGGTTAGAACAATATACTCTTATTAGATACTTTGTTGGGAGGAATCCCCCTAAAACTATGCTCAAAGACTGGGTTCAAAAGGCTTGGGTCCCTCATGGGGTTCGCCTTGATATGGTTCAAAATCTGACCAAAGGATTTTTCCTTTTCCGCTTTGCGGAGGTTATCCATGTTCAAGCAATCTTGAATCATGGCCCATGGTATGTTCGGTATTCCTTGCTTGTTTTTCAATAGTGGACCCATGATTTTGTGGTTTTAGATGATACCAAACTATAGGATCTCTGTGTGGATTGAATTCCCTAGTTTACCTTTGCCCTACTTGCATTTCTTGCATGATATTGCTTCCTCCCTAGGAAGAGTAATTTGCATCGAACCAGATAGGTTCTTTCAGGCTCACCCACAAAAACAAGTCTGTGTAGAGGTGGATCTTTCAAAGGATCTCAAAGAATTCATTGATATTCAAATTGGTCCCCTTCGGCATACTCATAAATTTACCTAATTTAATTTTCCAAACACTTGCTACCGCTATCAATTAGCCAAGAATAAAATTAGGGATTGTCCTCTTGCCGTGCCTCTCACCTGGGCTCCACCCAGGGAGGTTGCTCAACCCCATCCAGTAGAGGTTGTGTCCAAGGAGGTTGTTCCCAAGCCAGTGGACACTTGGGCTATGGTTGCCAGCTGCAAACACAAGACTAAGGCTCTTACGGAGGCTCTCAAAGCTGCTGAACCAACTACGGATGTTTCAAAGCCCTCTGCGAGAGGGAAAGACAACCTCAAGGGTTCTACTATTCTGCCATTATAACAAAGGCCGTTGACCAAGTCATGACCAAGTTCCACTACATCTCTATCGCCTCATAGGTGCTCTCATAGCTAAGAACCTCTTGAAGAGGTATAAATTATTTAGGAGAGTCAGAAGTAGCAAACTCTTATTAAATTTGGGTCAAACCCCACTAAATTCCCGTAGAATCACTTTTCTTCCTTTGAAAATCTAGATTCTAAGGAAATGGTGGAGGATTTACAATGAAATTTCTCTATTAGAATGCTCAAGGTCTAACTGACCTCGCTAGGAAGTACTCTGTTAGAGCTACCATGCAACACTATGCTATAATTGATGTTCTGTGTCTGCAAGAGATTAAAGTTATAGGTTTTCTGTTGTCCTCAGCTTGCTGTTCTATTTGGCCAACCAGCAAACTATTTTGCACCACTCATGAGGCTGGAAAAGGTGGCGTTGCTACACTTTTGTCCCCTCGGTGGCATGATTTAGTGGTGGCCCATGGGGTGGACCCCACCAATTGTTTAGTCTGGACACTGCTCAATATTGATAATCATTCCTTTGGGATTATTAATGTTTATGCATCAAATGATGCGATGGAAAGATCTCTTCTCTGGCGGTGGATTGCAGACTCTTTGCCAGTGGCCACCTAGCTTATTCATGGGGATTTCAATATGGTTGAGATGGCACATGATAAAGATGGCATTCTACCTTTTTGGTGGCTAGCTAGAGAGAGAGAGGCGTGGTTTCACATGCACAATAAATTGGGTTTCTTTGATCCCAATACTGGCTGCCGTCACTCCCATCCTTTCTGGCATACTTGGTGTAATTTTTGAGTTGGGTCTGACATGGTTTTTAAATGCCTTGATCATGCCATGATATTGGCCCAATCTTTCTTTTCTTTTGCCATGTCAGACTCCCTCCCAGTTAAGCCGTTAGTGGATGTGACATTATCAGACCACTTTCCAATCCAGTTTTCCATTGAATGACAAGCCACTCAGCCACGCGCTAGTAAGTCTTAGTTTTTCCTTAACACCTCTTTAATGCCCCATCAACCCACATTGGCACATATTGCTACTATATGGAATTTAGAATGTCACCCAATGCATACTACTAGCTAGATACAGTGGTGGAATGATGCTATCACCCGCACTATGAGGTTTCTTCGCATTTATGGTCGTCAGCTAGCCATTTTTAGAAGATGATCTTATGAGACTACAACTACTGCTTTGAAAGCGACCACTATGGCATTGGCAGCTAACCCATTTTCTCCTTCTCTACAAATCAGTGTCACCAACTTAAAAAATCAGAAGCAAATAACTGATAATCATGCTGCCAGAGGAGTACAACTCAAAGCCAGGATGCACTAGCTAAAAATAGGTGACTATGTCTCGAAGGAATTCTTTCTAGCTCTTCGAGCTAGACAATCCTTGCACGGTATTAAGCAAATCAAGGAGGATAATATTGTTCTTTCAGAACTACATGACATTCTCCAGGCATTTGTAAGACATTATGAAAATGTTTTCACAGCTTAGGAATATACTTTTGAGCGACAAATTGCATTACAAGATTGTCTTGCAGTGGTTCCAAAAAAACTTTCTCCAGCCCAGCCATGCTTCTGTGATCAGTTACTGACCATTGAGGACCTAAAGGAAGCAATCTGTTCTATGGATGATGACAAATCTCCAAGAATTGATGGTTTTCCCTGTGAATTTTACAAAGCTCTTTGGGACTGCCTAGGAAAAGATTTGCATAATGTTTACCTTGAAGCTTTTCATTCAAACTCTCTACGCAAACTTATCAATCAAGGCAATATAAAGTTCATACCTAAAGATGGAGATCCTGAAGACATTTGCAACTGGCCATGACCCATTACACTCCTTAATGTTTCCTATAAGATCATTGTCAAAGCCCTTTCGCTGAAGCTTCGCAATCTGTTATGTTTGATTGTCTGCCCTAAACAAACTAGATTTATTAAGTCTAGGTATATTTTAGACAATATCATTGCAGTCTAGAAAGGAATGGAATGGGCAAGAAAGCTTGATAAAAAAGCCATTTTGTTCAAAATTGATTTTACTAAGGCCTATGATCACATTGAATGGCGTTTTATTCTTGCGATGCTTGCAGCATTAGGGTTTGGTCCATCCTTCATCCAATCTATCAAAATGCTCTTTTTAGATGCTTCTACCTATATCACTATAAATGGTCAGCAATCTCATACCTTTGGCCTCTTTCATTATATACGTCAAGGTTGTCCTCTTGCACCAGCTTTGTATGTACTAGCCGCATAAGGTTTTGGATACCTTCTTGCTCATTCTATATCACAAGGGCTTGTTCATGGAATTTCTCTACCTAATTCTTCCAGTCAGCTGGTTAATGGCCATTTTGCTGATGACTCATTTTTAACATTACTAGAAGAAGAAACTATAGTAAAAATACTCTTGGATGTCTCGAGACCTTCTGTTTAGCCTCACGTTCTTCCATCCAGTGGCACAAAACCCTATGTTACAGGAAATCAATTCTTCCCATTCCTCATTGGATCCAACAGTATGGCTGGCATTGGGTTGCTCATGGTGAAATCTTCTAATTTCTTGGCATCCCATTTGCCTTCCAAGGCACTTTTGCAAATCTCTAGCAAGCAGTTCTTTCCCGAGTGGAACATAAACTCACCTTCTGGATTACTAAGCCACTTTCTCTGGTTGGCAAATTCTAGGTATGTTCTAAAGTTTTAGCCATGTTTACTACTCTTCTTGTTGGGCTCCTTCCAAAGCCTCCTATGCCAAACAGGAAAAACTTTTGAGGGATTTCCTTTGGACCTCTTCTGAAACTCGCCGTGGTTTTCACCATGTTGTATGGGAGTTTCACTGCTTACCCAGAGATTCAGGTGGCCTTGGTCTTCTTTCTACCCCGTGCCAAGGCACTGCTTTGTGTGTAAAATGGATCGTTCGTGCTCTCTCTGGCAATGAGGTGTGGAAAATTTTACTCAAAAATAATATAGACATGGGACATCCTGTTCACAGACCCGCATGGAAAGGGATTGGTTTTTCAACCATCCTTGTCATGAGAGAGCGAGTGCAAATCTCGGGAACCTTTATGGCTAAGAGCATTTCAAAAACCTAGGAGAAAGTTAAGCCCTGGCTCCGCTGAACTGGAGCTGGGTTTCATGATGGCCTCTCATTCAATCAACAAAATATTTGGTGGTCACCTTTCTTGACCAATGCAGGCCAGCCATTAGCCAAATTTCCTTGGTTAAAATCTCTTAGATTTCATAAGAAAGGTATCCAGACTCTTCAGGATATTTTTCATAGACCCACCATGAGCCTTATGGCATGGGAACCTCTTCGAGTTAAATTTGGTCTTCACAGGCATGATCAGGCTACCTATGATGGGATTGTTAGTGTCATTCCAGTAGAAATGCTTCACAAAGTGGGAATTCATTCCATCAAGCCTTGGTGGAAAGACTAGAAGTGGTATCCAGAAACACCAATGCATCATTATAAGCCTAGGCTTGGCTACAGTTGGCTCTCGCCTCATTTGCCAATGATAGATACTCTTAATAAGCGATGGTTGCTTCACTCTTCAGTGCCTCTTTGGCATAACAGATTTTCCACTGCATGGTCAGCCACTCTTGAGCCAAAGCTAGCACATTTTGCCTATGCCTTCTATTTCAAGGTTTACTAGTTGGAGCAAGGCTTTTTCATCTTTGGGTTCAGGATCCTTGCAGTTGTCCTTTTTGTGGACAAGCTAAGACTTTTCGGCATCTCTTTTGGTTTTGCACCAGGGCTCAACAATTTTGGTTCTAGATTTACGATTTCTTTAGGCCTTTCAGACCAGAGCCTCTTTCATGGCACATAATACTTCTGGGTGATTCTCCCAGGTTCCCTGCAAGATTTACTCAAATTTGGCATATTTTCAGGGTGGAGATTCTTTACACAATTTGGAAGGATTGTAATTCTTGCATATTTTCAGACAATCACATTGGAACAACTATTTCTCTTTATATTAAAGCTATTATATGTTCTAATGTTCTTTTGTAGATACAAGTTCAAGCAAATAAAGTGGCTATTGAGGTTGCTCACTTATAGGAACTTTTGGATCACTGGGGTAATGCTCCTTGCACAGTGGCATGTGTACCTCCCTCTCCTTCCTCTGTCAGAGCTCGTTCACCTTCTCATGGCCACCGACGAAGGAGTGGATCTACCAGGGACTCTCAGCCACATTCTCAGCCTCCTCCTTGCTGTGCATCTCACCGTTGCAAGTGTTAGGTCTCAAAAGTGCAGGTTGCAAATCCTAAGAGGATGATGGGCTCTATGATTAGATTGGCAATGTTTTTGAACTAACTCGATGGAGTTAACTTATAAGGTTGATGACTCCTTGCACTTTAGGCACTGCTATACCTAGGCGGGTGGACCTTGAAAGTTGAAGCAGATTAGATGAGTGTAAGTACTTTGACTGAGTTGATAAATCTACCCACAATGGCAAATGGTGTGGAATAGATAAAAGCTTGCTAATCAGTTCTATTTCTAATATCTGAAAATGATTGGTATAAATTGTATAAGCAATATCAAGGTAAAATTTACAACTATGCTTAACTAATGAATGGGTTTTGGATAAAACTGAATTATGAGTTGAGATGAGACCAGTGCCTTATTGGGTAGATAGAGTTAAATAAAAATCTAAGACCAGTGGCTTATATTGGACAATAACTCTAAATGTTTGGCACAATGCTTTGGTTTATAACTTGTATAAACGTGCAGGGAAATGATTGACAGACTCTTCTTAATAGCCAACTAACATAATTAGGTTTCTTGTTATTCACCAGAAGGAAATTTGATCCTTTCTTGAAGGAACCAATTGAATGAAATATACAAGAACAACAGATAATATCAACTTGGAGACAGAATGACAATCCTAATTATATGGTTCTTCTTAATGATCCAAATCAACACTTCCAGATTACTGTGACTGACCAGAAGGATTTTAATTACTTTTAAGGAAACCAATTAATCAAATCACACAAATACAACAAATGTGCATTGACAAATTAAATATATACTTGATATATCAATTTGAATAATAAGGAAATACTGAACTGGAGACAACCAAATAACTGAATAATTTCAACAAACAATTGATGCCAGTATTAAACCACAGGATCAAAGATCTTCTATTAACTTCTTTAATATAATACTTGCAACATGGTCTTTTTAAAATATTATGAACTTCTCATATTATCTCCTACTGCTGATGATAATTGATCACCATATGTTCAACTTATATAGAAATATTTATGAAGAGACATAACTCTTCAAAATGTCTTTTGGGAATTAGAATGATTAACACAACAACAAACAAAGATAATGACCCTAAGCCCTGCTAAGCCACAGGTATATCTGAGTGACATGATCTAGGTATTCTTGGCTACAATGTGTATCAGTAAACTCAATAGCATTTCTTGTGATCACATCCATTGTCACCATCTTCTCCAGATGCTTGCAGGCTTCCCCAGATGCAGATTCTTTATCCTTGAGAGCCTCTAAAGCTTCATGTAATATCACCTGGCATTCTTTACTCCATTCATCTTTGCTCTTTAGCTCCTTGTTGTTTTTGAACAACATGGGTATACCTGCCTTTGAAGCCTCAACGCATTCCCTGGCATCATTTTTAAGCTGGTCATGATATTTTTGATGTTGTTTGATCAAGTCTTTTACACTAGAGGTACCTGTAGTGTTAGGAGCATCCCTATTCTGTATCTCATGGAGTTTCTCCTGAAGCCTGTTGTTTAACCTTTCATGTTCTTGGATCACCTTATGGTTTTCAGAATAGACATCCCAAAATTTGTTCATCCAATGCATCATATTAATATGCCTATTCTGTAGTACTACTGCAAGTGTGTCAATCTAAACCTTGGCTATTTGATCAACACATGGTGACTGGGTACTTTGTGAACTCTCTCCTTGGTTTAACCTTTTAACTGATCCTCCAAAGGCATTCTTGATAGTATCTTTCAAGAAATCATTTTCCTTTGTTAATCTTTCACAACTCAGTTTATATGCATCTTGTTCCTTGATCAACATTTGAGACTGTACTTTATTTAATTTTGCAACATTTATACCAATGTCTGCAGTAATCAAAGGATCAGTTTCCCCTGCTTTCAAAGTCATAACATGCCCAAAAGTTTTTTCAGTATCTATAATGGATGTTTTCTTATGAGGAGGGTATAAGGCCCATATCATGAGTGAGTTTTCATCATTGTTATACTTGGTGCCCATGTATACCTCTGTCACACCCTCAGGAGTGAGCTTGTACTTGTCATAAGTAGTATGCAAGAAACTATCAAACACCAAGGCAAAATTTATAACAAGTCTAGGAAATATCATGATACCCGCTTCTCTGAGTAACTATCTACCTCTGTTAGGAGTCATATCCCTCAATTCATTGTCTACTATTGTTTTTAACATACTCATGAATTGTGTTTCATTATCAGATGAGACATCTTCAACTGATTCCCTGAGTTCTTTTCCCTTGCATTTATACAAAAATGACTTAAATTCTTGAGAATGAATAAATTGGTCATCTGCAATAAAAGAATCATATGCTAACTGTCTAGGATCCTCATCACCAGGCCCCTCTTCATCCTGCTCTCTATTAGGAGACTGATAACACTCCATTTTTCGTTTAGAGATTCTAGTTGTTTGTTCATGTACCTCCTCTTCTCCGACAGATTCTTCATCACCAGAAGATAATAACTCTATTTCTGCTAGCTGTTTCCTCTTCTCATCTAATTCTTTATTATACTTCTCGATTACCCGTTTAACTTCAGCTTCCTCCATGTTCCTAATAATATCATCATGTGGATATGGAATATGTGTATATCCACTGAGATTTTGTTTTCTCCTATCAAAATCAATGAAACCCTCAAGATCAAATCCTTTTCTCACCTCTGCACACCTCATGTTGTAATGCATCAATTTATCCTTGATGAGACCATAACCTTCTTTAGATACCACAGTAAAATCCCCAAAGCACAGAGTACTAGGCATGAAGGATTGTTTGTCATAGGCACTCAAGTTCATCACATTAGAGTAGTTCATTTGCTTGACTATCTCTAAGTAGGCAATCCTATCAGGAACTGTCTTGGGCAATATGAATGGGGTATCTTCAAAACCATAAATCCTGACCATGGTTGAATCCTCAAAGCAATACCAATCACTCTAGTTGTGGGTGACAGTTGGGGGACCACCAAAATCTTTTGGTTTGAGAAACCTTTTTATTTCATCTGATAGTGAATATTCACAAGGATGGTTAAAGTATCTATACAACACCTTTACAAAATACTCTTCAAAATGAATGTAACTGGAATGGGCAAACCTACTGTCCCATATCCTTGTCCACATTTGCATAGGTGACTTTTGTCCCCTTTTGTCTAGTTGAGCAATTCTAAGTTCACTTGGCCATATTCCAATTTCCTAGCCATAATATAACACCATATGCATGAGGAGCGAATAATGCTCAAAAGAGATTGTTGGGGCATTGTTCTTAATTGCAATTAAACTGGAATCAATCTTTCTGAAGACATAAGCAACATAGTCAAACTGCCTTGCATTATGACACTAGATGTTTGTGGCTATCACCATTAATGGAATTGTCATAAAATCAGGAACCTCTGACCCTAGGACTTGGCCAATGGAATAATACGTGTATTGCATATATGGTTCAAACAAAGACACATGGAATGGAGGTCCATCATTATCATCAAAAGGCCTTGTTTTTCGCTCTGCCCTAGGCCTGTGGAGAAGCAATCTCCTTCCATTGTACGTGGTGTCCATCCTCCAGTATTCTTTGTCCAAATCTTCATATACTATGGGAAGAGTACACAAATCATCCAAATCAAATACTTCACAAATGGCATTTTTGGACAGATGTATAACAGGCTCTCCTTGTGGATTGTATATGGCTTTGAGGCTGGGATTGTAATGTTTAGCCAAGAGTTTCAGGAGTTCCACATTCACAAATACATTAAGGATGACCAATTTTCCTAAATTCAGATGCCAGGGATTAGACACCGGGACATTCCTGAATCTTCTATCATAATGAAATTTGAACAACTCATAGCCTCTGATTGGTGTCCATACATTTCCCAGGTATTTGTATTTGTCTTCTAATTTCTCTACCTCTACCCTGAGTTGTGCAGACCTTCAGGATTTAGGGGTAGACCCAAGCAATTGGTCTATCAAATCCTGATTTAGTTTTCTTTCTTTCATTTTTTCATCAGGACTTTTGTCAATTTTCTGTTTCTTAGGCTTACTAGTTTCACCTTGTTGTTTTCTACCCTTGCCTTTTATTGGAGTCTCCATTATAATTCTGGATAGCAAATTCAAATTGCAATCTACCACACAGAGGTTTTGATGTATGTACCTGTTATTTGAGACGATGATCAAACTCCTTTGTTCTCTCCTCCAAGTTTTCGCTTGTGTGCTCCTCTCAAACAATTCTTTTGAACCTAATCGCAATAATTTTGAATAACCCTTAAGGGGATTTCTTCTCGGTCTATAATTAATAGTTCTAGTGCATTAATTTTGTAATCATTGTGAGATGTCACATCGTCATAACCTCCTTCATCGGTGGGACTTTTATAATGTTAGGGTGATCTAATAGCTTATTATGGTGCAAACATTTGCAGATGGCTCAATCGCTGTGACCCTTCATTTTGTCTCCTCGATATCACCTTTTATGAAAACATATATATGTCTGTATCGGCAAGACATTTCAAGGTTTATCTGATATAGAAATGAGCACAGGAGTTGTTGTCAGCCTAACTTACATTATCGTTGTGAGAATAACATCGTACTCCGATATTCCAAAAATCTTCAATATGACTATCGGCATGAGTCTTGTTGAAATATTTATCGGCTTCTCTTTATAGGGCAGGTTAGTGAAATCGGTAAGACCCAAGAAATTAATAGCGATATCGCTTGTCTTTATAACCTGTCGGAAAGAGTCTTATCGATGAGTGTGGTCACTATCTTTATCGGAACAACACATGATATCAGGATGACTTCATTCAAATTATCTGATCCTGGTTGTTTCCCTGATACCTTTCTTTCTATCCTTCATTAGAATGATCATTATCACATGTCACCGAAACCTTTCATCGTTGTGACTATAGATTCGATAGGACTCACAAACTCTACTCCAATCTGTTCCCTTTTGCCGATGAGTTATATCATCTATGTACATCGGTGTGACTTAGGCTGAAAATGCCTTATGGTCACTGAGACATCATAAGGTCGGAGATACTTTAATCTCTTGCCCTGATGTACATTTCTTCCCGATGAGTCTCTAGCTCCACCCGTTCCATGGGTTGTTTGGCAAGAGTCTTACCAAATGCTCTCATCGGTGTGATCTATACTATCGGGGGAGTGTTTGGAGTATTCTCTGATAATGTTTTCTCATCCTGATAGTCCTCACCTTTGATTAACTCGGCGTGACTAGGGACTCTCTCTCTGATGAAGGGTCATTTGTGTTACTTCTTTCATCAAATATTTTTGAAACTTTCACTCCGACCATAATCCTCATGTTGATACACATCTAGCTCGCTTCAAATGGAACATGGATCGGTATAAAAAACACCAAGGCCTCACTGAAATCAAAGAACTGAGGCCCCTTATTATACTATGGTTTGCGGGGTGAGACAATTATTTGTATTGAAAATCATGTGATATTTATGGAATTTATCAGCTGCTATTATGATTTTGGGCGTATGATTTTCTAATTTTGTTGGACATGGGGTGGGTAGGAGTATAAGAAATTTTTGAAATTTTCCTGTCCCAACAACAAGCACTCGTCCTCTACACGTATTTGTGGCTAGACTTCTGGTCATCCTACGGGTGGTACAGGTGACAATGTAGGTTGGCCCTTTGGTGACAATGCAGGTTAGCCCACTAGTGACAATACAGGTTGGCCTACTCCTGGTACTTCCAATCCAACCAACACTAGTTGGGATAGCAGCAAAGTTTTTCCATGCTTGAATTTGGCCATTTTACCTGAGCACTAGGAAGCTAATGCAGAGAATGAAAATCAACAGAACGGCGATGGATGGGCTCCACCAGATGTCATCACAGACCCTGCAACACTTTTGGGGTAACCTGGATGACAGGGATCCCCTGTCTGCTGGAGTTGCTTTAGCTGTAGGGTAAATGCAAGGAGATGGAGGACCAAAAAGTTGCCACCATCTCCAAAATTAAAGCAAAACGTGAGCATGCTATAACACGCACGTGTTTTAAAATGCGAGCACGTTATAACACGCTCACGTTTTGCTTTGCATAAAAGCAAAAAAAACCCATTTATGCTCACTCATAGCTGTGACCATTTCTCCTCACAGCAGCAAAGAAAATAGGAAAAAACATGATCGCGTTGAAGAAAAGGCTATTGAATCAAGTGTAATAGAGAAAACAACAAATTCACAATGCCACCTCACCGCCAAAGACATCCTCGTGTAAATTTGGAGGCTCCAACACATGAAGAAGGTAGGGTTTGACTGATTTTGTTAGTTTGAGAACAATTTTTGAGTTTTGCAATGTTTGATTTGTTTTTATATTGCATTTACAGTTATTGGAGAAAGAGAAAACCTAAATCCAGCTGAGGAGGATGAAAACAACCCCAAAACCCTCCAAACCCTCAAAACCCACCTTCACCTCCTTTTAATGTAAGGGATAATCAAGAACACTACCTAGGGATAATAGAAGAAAACAAGAAACATCTTCAAACTATTATTCAAACCCTAAACAATCCAAGTGGAACCACTGATTGTAGGAAGGCACTTGCAAAATCACTATAGGAGATTTTTTCCCACATGGATTTGGTGACAAAACAAATCACTGAATTCCAAGACTATAGGGAGAGGATTCGGCAATATTATGCCGACAAGTTGTCATATGAACAAGTCAAGAATGAAAAAATTACAAAATCTCAATTATGTGCACACTTTATTAATCCCAAAATCGGCCAAAGATTAGAAGAAAGTTGAAAATAGTTTCCTATACATTGGTGTAGGAATGAAGAAATATCCTGAAACTTTTGGGATAGATGGTACATGGTCTTCGATGAGTGCCCATGCAACAATAATGAGGTACCACAATATTTCTTGAGGAAACTCTATTGCGAGTTCGTCCTCAACAAGATTCTAAATTATTTTGACATTCGTGAGTTCTAGGGTAGAGGTGGTGGCTCTACCCAAGATAGACTCAGGGCTCAGTGAGATGAAGACCATGTGCCTATACCCTGAGCGAGGATAGAACATAGGTCACTCCCTTTGGCTTTGAAGGAGAGTGTTGAGATGGAGACTTTAAATTCATTGGCTACTCTCACCCAAACTCTATCACAACATGCCGATGATCTTACCCAGGCTGATGAGGGTGAGAGTAGTAGGTGGCATGTGTCCCCACATTTGTATAGTACATGTGGGAACCTATGTGATTATGGGATGACTCTCGACAGGATGTTGCGATGCAGGGGCAGGATGCTGTGACACAGGGGTAGGACATATTGGATGATCTTGTTCTCAGTGACGATCTCTTACAACATACATTTGGTATTGACTCTTAGGTAATTTGTTACAAGTTTCATCTTGATTTAGTATATTGTTATTTGAAATTTGTAATTAATTTTATATGATTATCTATATTATAAGTCAAAAATAATATATGTAATTGTTTGCGCAATGAAATTCTAGGGTCAGAGTCTTCATCTTGCCTCCGTTAGCCATCCATTGGCAGGTTATGAGAGGAGGTCAAGTCGGCAGATATGTAATTTATCACATAATCGTAATTATTGTAGATATATCAATGGTAATATTATTTTGTGACAATTTGATGATTTCAACAGTCACCGGCACCTCCACGGTTTCCTTGGTCCCCTGGACGCCAAACCACCACTTTTATGGAGGTAAATTTAACCATTTCTAATCATTATGCATTTTTAAAATAATGTTATGTATTTATTTTGTTTGAATAATCTTGAACTTGATTTTCAAAAGCTGAATACAATGGAGACTCCTCCTAATCTTTGTGAGTCAGCGCAGATAGGCATTGCTACAGCCATGATGTTTGCAAATCCTTTGACTGAGGTATGAGCCAATAACACGAAAATATCATAATTTTGTATTTCTTGTTTTATCTCATGTCATTTGATGTACATAAATGATATTTATGTTTAGTCAATTTTACTTCTTGATGCTTCTCACAGGAGGTCACGACTCTAATCCGTCCAAGTACGGATGTAGAGAGAGACAAGATGATGGAGAGTGATCATCAGGTGACAGTAAGTGATCGATCTTACATATGTAATGTTATATTTTTCATGTTATATACATGATGTTATATATTAATGTGCATATATTGTTTGATTGTATTCACAGGTGGAGCTAGACTGACTTCTATCGAAGAGGTCTACTCAACGACAGAGAGAGGATGAGTCATTAATTGGCTCTACATTTTCACAGTCAAGCAAGGGCCACCGATTATTTCATAAAAGTCCATAGGAAACTAGTTTTTGGGATAGTTTTTGTATGCCTAGATGACTTTGTATACATACTTTTGTATGAACTACCGATGTATATTTTTGTATATAAACCTGTATGGCTTTGTTTGGACATGCTTATATGGATTTTTATATAAACTAGATGTTATATTCATGACATTATGTATATGATAGTCTATATTAAATATTTAATATGATAATCAATTATTGTTACATGAATTTAGTTTTACAAGTGCCAATTGCATGTGCTTGAAAGTTTATAAATCATTTTCAAATAATCCATTTTGTGCATATCTTGCAATCATTGAATTCTGTGGGACTATGCATTTCTTTGAGGCATCATTTCAAATAGTTCACGTGCCTTGTCTATGATTCCATACTTTCCATACATGTCTACAAGGGAAACTTTGCAAATACAATACATGTGACAAAATTCCTATATCATTTATGCTTTGATGGTTGCCCACACCATGTTCTCTAGATCCCATTATAGCATAGGCAAGGAGGAAGTTGGTTAAGGTTATGCAATTTGGTTTTAGATGTGCCAAAATTTGCGTAAATGGTTGAAATTTATTTTTATGCATTTGCTTGAGAGTTTTTAAAGCCTTATGAAAAATCCATTTTGTGCATATCTTGCAATCATTGCATTCCATGAGACAACATTTCTTTGAGGTATCATGTTAAACAATTCATGTTCGTTGTATATGCTTCCACACAAGTTGCATACATGTCTTGCAAGGTACTTATAACTACGACATTTGACAAAATTCCTATATCCTTTATGCTTTGATGGATGTCTATACCGCGCTCCAAACATACCATTTCTAAGGTTTTGGAATTTGGCTTTACACTTGCCAATTGCATTTTCTTGAAACTTTCTAAAGGCTTATCAAAAAATCCATTTTGTTCATATCTTGCAAACATTGTATTCCATGAGGCGACATTACTTTGAGGCATCATGCCAAACAGTTCACGTGCCTTGTCTATGCTTCCATAGTTTGCATACATGTCTTTGAGGGCAGTTGCAACTACAACATCTAACAAAATTCCCATATGTTTTATCCTTTTGATGGATGTCCATTTTGGCATAAGCAAGGAGGATACTGGCCAAGGTTGTGGAATTTTGATTTACACTCTCCAATCACATTTTCTTGAAAGTTTCTAATGTCTTATCAAAAAATCCATTTTGTTCATATCTTGCAATCATTGAATTCAATGAGGTGACATTTCTTTGGGGCATCATGCCAAATAGTTCACGTGCCTAGTCTATGCTTCCACACTTTGCATACATGTCTCTGAGGGCAGTTGCAACTAAAACATCTAACAAAATTGCCATATGTTTTATCATTTTGATGGATGTCCATTTTGGCATAGGCAAGGAGGATACTAGCTAAGGTTGTGGAATTTTGCTTTACACTTGCCAATCACATTTGCTTGAAAGTTTCTAATGCCTTATCAAAAAATCCATTTTGTTCATATCTTGCAATCATTGCATTCAATGAGGTGACATTTCTTTGGGGCATAATGCCAAACACTTCACGTGCCTTGTCTATGCTTCCACACTTTGCATACATGTCTACAAGGGCAGCTGCAATTATAGCATGCGATAAAATTCCTATATCCTTTATGCTTTGATGGATGTCGATACGTCATTCCAAACATTCTATATTGGTGTATAGATAGGGAGGATGTTGGCAAAGGTTGTGGAATTTGGCTTTACATGTGCCAACTGCATTTACTTGAAAGTTTCTAAAGTCTTTTCAACAAATCCATTTTGTGCATATCTTGCAATCATTACATTCCATGAGACAACATTTCTTTGAGGCATCATGTCAAACAGTTCATGTTTGTCAAGTATATGCCTCCACACTTTGCATACATGTCTTGCAGGGTATTTACAACTACAACATTTGACAAAATTCCTACATGCTTTATGCTTTGATGGATGTCTATACCGTGTTCCAAAGATACCATTCGAAGGTTTTGGAATTTGGATTTACACCCACTAATTTCATTTGCCTGAAAGTTCCCAAAGCCTTATCAAAAAATCCATTTTGTTCATATCTTGCAATCATTGCATTTAATGAGGCGACATTTCTTTGGGGCATCATGCCAAACAGTTCACGTGCCTTGTTTATGCTTCCACACTTTGCATACATGTCTACAAGGTGCATAAGGAATGTCCTAGCCCAAGACACTAAAGAGGACTATTAAAATGATGAAAGATCATGTTGAGACAGTCATGATGTCAAGGCATGAAGGGCTGAAACAAGGTGGAAACATGATGAATTTGGAGTCTCTTTGACTGAACTAACTGATATAACTACATATGCATGGATACAATGGTCAATGATGATAGAAAAATATGTTAAAACTAAAAACAGATGATCACATGGATCATCTACCTAATTCCTTAGCCTTATATGTTACTGCTACACAATTTTCAAGGTCCTGGTTGGCTAGATTAGTAAGAGGAAACCATGGAAAGGCCTTGAAAATATTTGAGTGATGTAAGAAATAGAAGCTATGATGTAGAATAATTAATGTACAAATATTTCCCAACTCAAGATCAACCTTGTTACAACATCATATTATTGTTTTATGCATGAGGAAGGATAAAATGGGTGTAGCCCTTAAGATCCCTAAGACGAAAAAACTGCCAAACTTTGATGTAGTAGTTCTTGGAATTCATGGCAGTTGGGAAAGTTCTATTTGGACCTCCAGGTGCATGTGGGGTTCGTCTACAATAACCTCTCTCAGTTTTGTTCAACTCTTGTATATTTGACTGTGTCGGAATCAAACACATTCTTGCAAAATGCTTAAGTTTCATGCAGTGGAAAGGTGCTAGGAGTGACATTTTGCATTCCATAGCTCATGGGGCCATACGGACTTTTCCAACACGTTGGGGTGGGTGGGTAAATTCTAGGGGAGGTCTCGTTTCATGTGCCAAGTGCCCCAGTCATTCAGGGCAGCAGGCTACTGGCAAAGTCCCTTAAGATCCCTAAGATGAAAAAACTGCCAAACTTTGACAGAGCTGTTCTTGGAATTCATGGTAGCTGGGAACATTCTGTTTGGACCTATAGGTGCATGTGGGGTCCATCCACAATAACCTCTCTTAGTTTCATTCAACTCTTGTCTGTTTGACCGTGCCAGAATCAAACACATTCTTGCAAAATGCTTTAGTTTCATTCAATGGAAAGGTTGCCTAGTCCCATATTTTTTGTTATGCTCATTGTGGAGTCAAACAGATTGCGTCAACATGTTAGGGTGGGTGGGTAAATGCTAGGGGAGGTCTCGTTTCGTGTGCTAAGTGTCTCAGTCATTCCAGGCTGCAAGCTACCGATAAAGTAGAAAGTTGCTAACACTAAAATTTTGCATTGCATAGGTCTTGGGGGAAAAACGATTGCGCTAACACATCTAGGTGGGTGGGTAAATTCTAGGGGAGGTCTTGTTTCATGTGCCAAGTGTCTCAGTTGTTCCGGGCTGCAAGCTATCGGTAAACTTGAAAGGTGCTAGGAGTGACATTTTGCATTCCATAGCTCGTGTGGCCAAATGGACTTCACCAATGCATCAGGGGTGGGTGGGTAAATTCCAAGGGAGGTCTCATTTCATGTGTCAAGTGCCCCAGTCATTTGGGGTAGCAAGCTATTGGCAAAGTCACTTAAGATCCCTAAGACGAAAAAATTGCCAAACTTTGACGGGGCGGTTCTTAGAATTCGTGGTAGCTGGGAACATTCTGTTTGGACCTACAAGTGCATGTTGAGTCTGTCTATAATAACCTTTCTCAATTTTGTTCAAATCCTATTTGTTTGACCATGCCGGAATCAAACGTATTCTTGCAAAATGCTTCAGTTTCATGCAATGGAAAGGTTGCCAGGTGCCATGTTTTTTGTTCTTCTCATCATGTTGCCGAACGGACTATACCAACATGTTGAGGTGGGTGGGTAAATGCTAGGGGAGGTCTTGTTTCATGCACCAAGTATCTCAGTCATTCCGGGCTGTAAGCTACCGGCAAACTCAAAAAGTGCTAGGTGTCGGTAGCTTGAAGGCCAGAACGACTGGGATGCTTGGCACATGAAATGAGACCTTCCCTACCATTTACCCACCCACCCCGATGTGTTGGCGTAGTCTGTTAGGCCCCACGATGAGCAAAACAAAAAATATGGCACATGGCAACCTTTCCATTGCATGAAACTGAAGCATTTTGCAAGAATGCATTTGATTCTGACACGGTCAAACAAACAGGTGTTGAACGAAATCGAGAGAGGTTATTGTAGATGGACTCCACATGCACCTGTAGGTCCAAACAAAATGTTCTCAGCTGCCACAAGTTCTAAGAACTGCCCCATCAAAGTTTGGTAGTTTTTTCTTCTTCGGGATCTTAAGGGACTTTGCCAGTAGCCTGCTACCCTGAATGACTGGAGCGCTTGGCACATAAAATGAGACCTCCCCTGGCATTTGCCCACCCACTCCAACACATTGGCTAAGTCTGTTCGACCCCATGAGCTATGGAATGCAAAATGTCACTCCTAGCACCTTTCCACTGCATGAAACTAAAGCATTTTGCAAGAATGCATTTGATTTTGGCACGGTCAAACGGACTGGAGTTGACCAAAACTAAGAGAGGTTATTGTGGACGGACCCCACGTGCACCTGTAGGTCCAAACAAAACATTCCCAACTTCCACGAATTTTGAGAACTGCTCTGTCAAAGTTTGGTAGTTTTTTCATCTTAGGGATCTTAAGGGACTTTGCCGGTAGCCTGCTGCCCTAAATGATTAGGGTGCTTGGCACACGAAATGAGACCTCCCCTCGCATTTACCTACCCACCCCAATGCATTGGCGAAGTCCGTTCAGCCCCACAAGCTATGGAATGCAAAATGTCACTCCTAGCACGTTTCCACTGCATGAAACTGAAGCATTTTGCAAGAATGTGTTTGATTCCGACACGATCAAATATACTAGAGTTGAACGAAACCGAGAGAGGTTATTATGGATGGACCTCACATACACCTGTAGGTCCAAACAAAATATTCCTAGCTACCACGAATTGCAAGAATTGCTAAGTCAAAGTTTGGTAGTTTTTTCGTCTTAGGGATCTTAAGGGACTTTGCCGGTAGCCTGATGCCCCAAACGATTGGGGCACTTGGCACATGAAACGAGACCTCTCCTAGCATTTACCCATCCACCTCGACATGTTGGTGCAGTCTGTTTAGCCCCACAAGCCATGGAATACAAAATGTCACTCCTAGCACCTTTCTACTGCATGAAACTGAAGCATTTTGCAAGAATGCATTTGATTTCGGCACAATCAAACAGACTGGAGTTGACCAAAACTGGTTATTGTGGATGGACCCCACATGCACCTGTAGGTCCAAACAAAATGTTCCTAGTCACCACGAATTCTGAGAAAACCTCTGTCAAAGTTTGGCAATTTTTTTGTCTTAGGGATCTTAAGGGACTTTGCTGGTAGCCTGCTGCCCCAAATGATTGAGGCGCTTAACACCATATTTTGTGATCAACATCAACATCATGAGGACACTAAAGAAATCTTTGACACATGAAGACACTTAGAACATTGAAGACATGGAGGACAAAGAAGTATGAAGACATGAACAAACTCTTGTCATGAGGAAGAACCACAACCCAATCTAACTCCTGAAAGCATGACATGTTATGATGAAGAACCACAACCAAATCCAATGATCCAATGGCATGAACCAATGACATAAGCAACTATGTCCTACTATTGTAACATAATAAACATGAATGTGATGAACTAACATCCAAACCCTATGACATCAATCTTGATATGACATGAGTGAAACATGAGTGAACATGATTAAGAACAATAAGGATCAACTTCATCCATTACTTAGATATAACCCCATGAAGCATAACATGATGATGATGCAAACATCAAATGCATACCATAGAAAACAAATTAAATGAAACATGAGGCCTTCACTGCTCAAGTTCATACCACTGCTTGAGTGAGATCTTCACTATTCAAGTTCATGCCTTGTCTTGAAGCACTACAACTCTGTGCATCACATCACATACTCTATGAAGAAGCATAATGGTATCATCAAACAATAGACAACCAATAGACCTGCACAATTATGCATTCCTTACTTTCAAGCAAATGTAATTAGCACATGTAAAACCAAATTCATGTAAGTATAATTGATCATCATATTAAATATTTAATATAAACTGTGGTATACATAATGTCATGAACATAACATCTAGTTTACGTACAAATCCATATAGGCATGTCCAAATAAAGCCATATAGGCATATATACAAAAATATACATCGGTAACATACAAAAGTATGTACATACATCGGTAACATACAAAAGTATGTCCCAAAACTAGTTTACTATGGACTTTTATGAAATAATTGGCAGCCCTTGCTTGGCCGTGAAGATGGAGAGCCAATCCATGACTCATCCTCTCTCTGCTGTCGAGTAGACCTCTTCGACAGTTCAAGCTCATGCAGCTCCACCTGTTAATACAATCAAATAATATGCACATTACTATAACAAAATGTACATGAAATGTATAACATAACATATGTAATTGATCACTTACCGCCATTTGATGATCACTCTCCATCATCTTTTCTCTACCTTCTTTGTCCGTAGTTGGATGGACTGGAGTTGTGACCTCTTGTGAGAAGCATCAAAAAGAAAAATTGACTAAACATAAATATACTGGAGGGAAGCAATTCATATTATTGTTTATATACAAAACAAAGTACAAGTAACCATCTAGGAAAGTTTTATGCATACTTACAAATTAATCCAATGAACCATCTAGGTCTTCTCTACTCTTTATTGTGTCAAGAATTGCCTCATGGTCAGAGTCACACACCTTCCACAAGGTCTTGTTCAAAGGTCTACCTCAATATTGTATCAAATGAACATTGGTTGCCATGACAAGGTTAGAGTAATGAAGAATCTTTTGATGCATGCCAAAGTCCTCAAACAACCAAACATTAACACGCTTATGTGGGTACCTTCTAAGCCATGTTCTAGTAACAACCACTGAGCCTGTAGGGTATTTGATGTTTTCTCTATCTATAACTGGGGCCTTCAATTTCTTTTTGGCCTTAACATGACACAAGTAATAATCTATTCCCTCTTCATTATCTTCATCTACAATAACTGCATAAACATGCTCTACAATGATATGTGAGCAAATTAGATGAAATTAGTCAACATTACAAAAATATTACAAAGTTTAAGATAAAATTACAAATTTCAAATTTAACTATGCAAGTAGATATATTACCCGGTTGAACAAGATCTGATATGTGGTCAAAGTCAATTGATGATTGTATCTCTGTCATTTCCAGTGCCGTCGGGGGTTGATACATGTCAAGTGGGCTAAGATAACTTAATTGCCATTGGTCAACCGACTCCTTTGACTCACACTCATTCCAGTCTTGAATTGTACATGAAGAACAAAAGCATGCCATCTTCTGCGTATGGATACTCCATGAACCTACAATTGAGCTTTTGAAAGAGTGTAGCTCACTTGATCCTGTCAGTGTACAATAGTCCTCATATGGTGCAATGTTAGTATCGTCTATCAACCAAAAAAATCTACGAACTGAAGACTTACCTTCATTACCTGGACCCATCGAAGCATTACACCACTTGACAATTGATTTTGTATCTATCAACTTTGCATTGTCTTTATACTTTAACTCTTCTCATGCTATGGCTCTTTTGATACATGCTCTTGCACTATCATGCTCCTCCTTTCCATGCCTAGCCTCACAAAAGTTCCACATATGCTGAACACCTGTAATATTATGCCTCTTGCTTAGCCAATAGAAATTTCATGAGTTCTTGAATTGTGATGCATAGTTATCTGACCATATGATATGTTGACTGAACGATATGCCCCTTCTAGCCAAATCATTGTAGAACACCTGAAAGCAACCTTGCACGAACTCCACAGAATGTGTGCGATCATCACTTATATAAAAATGATACTCCCTTATGATATTTCTGTCATCCTCTGTACTATCATTCGCATGAATGAATGCGATGTGCACAAATATAGAAACCTGTGTTGAGTTGTAATATTGGGATTACACCTCACACTGTGGCCAATAGACTGTAGTTCTCTACAAATTTGATGACTGAAACAATGCTACCAACTGGAAATGTGTCCTTGCATAACTTGAATTGCAAGCCCAACCATCGAGCTCTATGGGCATGTCTTACATACTCATACACTATACTATCATGAAATATAGACATAAACTAATACACTAGAATATTTTGAATAACATATTCACACCTCTTTACTTCTTTACCATCTTTTGCATTGTATGCCACTATTTTAGACTTGCCGAACTCTACTAGTTTGTTTCCAACTGCATGTGTTCTTTCCATATGTTCACATATTTGCATATGTTGCAAGCCACCACAATGCTGACATGTGCCATCCAGGCATAATTTCCTGTAGAATATTTGACTTTCCTCTCTATCACATAAAATTATTGATATGAAGTCTCTTGAAGTAGTTGGTGGGGCATGTATGCCACAATCCTACAAAACATTGTTAGTATACAAATCTAAACATGTAGACCGATAAACATCAAAATGGTTAGAAAATTCAATATGTAATCTTCAAAAAGTAGTGCGTGTGTGATTTATTTTGACAAAGAAAGGTTTTAGCATTTCAAAATATCTTTGAGAAGTTTTAATTTGAGGATACTTCTCTAAAAATTTACCAAAAAATTGTGTTTGAGTCATATCCAAAAAATGTTTTGGATGTGGCTCACAGTTTCGACTACCAATTCTCCTTCTCACCATATCCCTTTGATTCAGAGATACCCTTGTGTAATTCTTCCAAAAGTCTTCAATTAGTGATCTCAAAGCTTCAACAACAACTTTGTCTTTCCGTGGGAGTCTCCCACAGAGTGCCCACAATTCATTAGTGTTTGGATCCTCAACTCTTTGACGTCTTCCAATGGCTCTCATTAGAGTTTTTCTATTTATTTTCAATGCTTGACTTGTCTTTCTAATGAGGCGAGCTTTTTTTGTTTGTTGGCTTACAATTGTCGATGTAATGACACGTCGTGTGACATTACTATCCTTGGTGCATGAGGTGGAACCCACACTCTCATACGCACTCATTAGCTTCTTGACATTTAATTTTTCACTTGAGGCATTCGATGTTCTTAGGCAAAGAATCTTCATAGTGGGCCTAAATTTCAGATTTCTCATTAATTCAACAAAGAGTTGACATCTTCTGGTTTCATTTAAATTCTCAAAGAATAATTTCCATATCTTATTCGCATATCTTTGGCAAGTGCGCATGGGAATCTTATCCTGCATGGGCTCCAATACATTCTCATCAATATCAATTAGAAACTTAGGCTTCCTATGCAAAATTCTAGGAGGTGTTTTAATTGGTAAAGTAGACTCAACATTAGGAATTTCTTCAATATTTACTTGAGATGGGATAGATGACGTACCTTCGATTGGAGGTGAAAAGGATAAAAATGACATACCTTCAACTTGAGGTGTGAATGATGGCGTGCCACCAACTTGAGAAGAAAATGTAGATGTACCTTCTACTTCACCTGTGAAAGATGGAGTGTCTCCAATTCGAGAAGATAATGATGGTGTTCCTTCAACTTGACTTGTGGACGATGGAGTGCCTCCAACTTGGAGATTCACTTTCCTCATTGCACGAAGGTTTTGTATTCATTCCCTTTGTGCCGCCAATTCCATCTCTCTCTTACCTTCATTAGACATGTCATGTTCCTCTTCAATTGGCAATGGTGGAATGCCTTCTTGTATGGTTGAAAATTTCCTACTTTCTTGAATTCACCTCATTCTTTCACTTTTCCTCTCATTCTCAGCTTCACGCTCTTTTGGTGTTAGAGTCTTTGCTCATTTCCTCAGCATGATGATGATTTCTACATGCATGATGAATAAGACAATGATAATTAGAAATTTTATAATAACAATGAATAGCATAGTCAGAATGAATAACAAGGTTCTACAAACTTCTGAATAAGACACCTCATATCAAGATAACTGGAACATACATAAGTCATGGAGTATGCATTTGAACACACATATAAGTCATGTAGTATACACTTGAACATACAAAGTCATGGAGTATACACTTAAATACACAAAGTCATAAATGATGCAGAGGAAGGGTGGAGTTCATGAAAACAGACCCAAAAGACAAATTGTTCTTGCATGTTCTCCATTGTTGCTCCTATGTACACCTTCCTATATGACTTCAATGAACTAAGGCAAATCCACTTGGAATGCTTTCAAAAACCTCAATACAGATTTGGAAGCCTATTTCAAACATTCTAAAGGTGATTCCAATAGGTATTAAACACCTAGACTCAAAAGCAAACCCTAACTTGCTTGGGTGCCAACACTTACTCAATGATTGTAAAACTAGTCCTCTTGGGACAGTCATAATAAAACTTGTCTAACCCTTGAAGAATGCTCTAAAATCCTTTGTTCAGGTCTGTAGGACCTTCTAAGACCCCTTCCCAACAAGGAATATGTACAAACAACACTTTTAGACTTAGATTTGATGAACTTCCAATTGTTGGGCCCCAACACTGTCATGCACAATCATTTAGGATAGTCATCACACTTTGTCAAATAATGGCCAAGAAATCTTCAAAACTCCTTGAGCAGGTCTGAAAGACCATATAGATTCTTCACACCTTTTTCCCAATAAAAAAATGCACCAAGTATACAATAGAAGACACAAAGTCATGGAGTGTACAGCTAAACATAAAAAGTCATGGAGTATACACTCAAATACACAAAGTCATAAATGATGTAGAGGAAGGGTGGAGTTCATGAAAACAAACCCAAAAGACATATTGTTCTTGCATGTTCTCCATTGCTGCTCCTATGTACACCTTCCTATAGGACTTCAATGAACTAAGGCAAATCCACTTGGAATGCTTTCAAAAACCTCAATATAGATTTGGGAGCCTATTTCAAACATTCTAAAGGTGATTCTAATAGGTATTAAACACCTAGACTCAAAAACAAACCCTAACTTGCTTGGGTGCCAACACTTAATGATTGTAAAACTAGTCCTCTTGGGACAGTCATAATAAAGCTTGTCTAACCCTTGAAGAATGCTCTAAAATCCTTTGTTTAGGTCTGTAGGACCTTCTAAGACCCCTTCCCAACAAGGAATATGCACAACCAACACTTTTAGACTTAGATTTGATGAACTTCCAATTGCTGCCCCAACACTGTCATGCACAATCATTTAGGACACTCATCACACTTTGTCAAATAATGGCCAAGAAAGCTTCAAAACTCCTTGAGCAGGTCTGAAAGACCTTCATATAGATTCTTCACACCTTTTTCCCAACCACAAAATGCACCAAGTATACAATGGAATACACAAAGTCATGGAGTATACACTCGAATACATAGTCATGATATAGACTTGAATACAGGTCATAGAGTATACACTTGAATACAAATACCAAGTCGTAGAGTATACACTTGAATACTTAATCATGAAGTACACACCTGAATGGAAAGAGGACATTTAGAGCAGATATTTAATACACTTGAATTATGGACTATAAATCTTATGAAGGAGAAAGTTGGGAAGGTTTCCAAAAGACTCTAATACTATGATACTCACAGTGGATTGATGTACATAAATAGTTTTGTTCCTTCAAGACTGTCATGAGTATTTCCATAAAGGAAAATAGGGCTGCCAAGAGACTTCAAAACTATTTGAAAGCATAAGGTGTTGAGAGATCACTATTTAAAGGTATATCTCTAATACTAAGCCTCCCTTTGACCCTCTCAACTCATAAGAACATCACCTTGACTACTCTTGACTGTCTTGCTCCTTGAAGGCCATTGTTTGGACTCTTATATGAGTATTAAATCATTATTTTAGGTTTGGAAATCATGAATTGTATGGTTAATTTTTTACATATATGAGTTGTATGGAGGTGATTTTGAAGGATGACAAAATGAATGCCATCAAAGGGGACTATTAATCAACATAAATTGACTATCCTAATAGTCTTAAACTAGTCCAAAAAGTTTGTGATAGTCAAAAGAACATTAACCTTTGAAGATAACCTTCTGGATACTCATGACAAAAGATCAAAGACATCTTAAGTAATGCATAAATTAAAAACAACTTCATGATGGTCATGACTATGATACTGGACTGTTATATAGACTTGTGATTGTCCTACACTCATGAAAACCTCCTTTTTAGTGTTTTATCTCCTTATAACTCCCTTTGTATCATCTTGTGTATACCCTAAGACAACCCCTAAACCTCTTTTTCATGGAGATTTCTTAGATAATGGGCATGATACAAATCGTATATGACTATCACAATGGAAAATCTAGCCTTGAAACCCTTTATGTAAATTGTATTCTTCTCCTTTACATGGGCTGTCCTTTCTATCTCTAGTTGATAGTATCTTCAAATTTTATCTAAAATGATTGATACAACCTCAATTTATACCCTACTAAGATCACAACTTGAATTTATAACATAAAAAAAATGATCCTAAATGAATTATATGGTAGCCTCTTAATATTACAACATAGTCATGAAGGGTTGGGACAGTCATGGTAGCCTCTTAATATCCCAAAATAGGAAAGCAGGGCAAATTTCACAATGGTCATGAAGGGTCGGGACAATCATTGATCCTAGAGTATGATTATGATAGTAGGGTTAAAGAAGATGATAGTCACAATCTAAAATGGTTAAGAAAACTATAAAAAAACTCATAAACTAAGCATTAAGATGATCTAAGATCTAGGTTTGCATGGATTGTTGTAGCATATAATATGAGCAACATCTGGTATGAGTAGTTTACGGATAGTTGAAACAAGATGAAAAGCCTAAAGTTGAAACAAGATGAAAGACATATATATAAGTGAATTAAAATGGTTATAATTTAGAACATACCTTAAAGACTTCGCTATTGGAGTTGACCAATTCTCCAAATTTTGGCTTCAAAATCCTTGAATTCTTCTTTTTTTCACCAGTTTGATTATGAATTCTATATAACTCTAGAATAGGATTAGTGAATTTATGGAAAAAACAAACATATATATCATAAAATTCAATCTATATATCAATGGTAATTAGCTTTGAAACAAAATCACACATGAAACATGAAGGTTTAGGTTTAAATAATCAAATTTTCTCCAAAAACATGCAAAATTAGTTCCTCTATGTTGACAAAACAACAAAGGTGGTGGATTGATCTAAAAATGATTGTTAATATGTCAACCAACATGAAAAGCATTTTCTTGTCTGATATACTGCATGGAAAGCAGGAATAACATGCATGTGGGGTCTGAATCACGGATCCCACATGCTTTTTGCCTTTTTTTTTTGCTTCCCATAATGTGAGTGCATTATGGGAAATATAAAAATATTTGCCTCTCTTTCTCTATATCTCTCTCCCTCTCTCTGTCGACCCCTTGTAATGTGAGGGAGAGAGATATAGAGATGTGAGGGAGAGAGATATAGATAGATGGGGAGATAGAGATAGAGTTAGAGAAAGGAAAAATATAGAAAGAGGGGAAAATAGAGAGATACAGAGGGATAGGTGGAGATAGAGACGGGGAGAGAAAGAGAGGGGAATTGAGATAAACAAAGGGTTCTATATAGAAGGAGAAAGATAGATAAAGATGGAGAGATGGATAGGGAAATATAGAGAGAGGTAGAGAGGGATATATTAAGAGATAGGGTTATGGGGAGAGATAGAGATAGGGAAACAAATGGAGAGATGTCTAGAGACATAACTGGAGAGACATTTCAAGAGGTATCTATGGATGGGGAGAGAGATAGAGAGGAGGAGAGACATAGAGAGGGAGGGAGAGAGAGGTAAAGAGGGATAGATTAAGAGATAGGGATCTATGTGGAGAGATAGAGATAGGGAAAGAGATCTTGAGAGATGTTGAGAGAGACATACAAAGATATATTTGAGGTAGAGGGATTGAGAGAGTGATAGAGAGGGGGAGTGAGATAGTGAGGGACGGAGAGATAGAAATGTACAGTTAGAGAGAGGGGATCGATAAAGAGAGGAACCCTAAACCCTAACCCCTAAAACCTAAACATGAGCAACCCTAAACCCCTAAACCATAACCCCTAAACCTTAAACCCTAAACTCGAGCATCCCTAAACCCCTAAACCCTGAATAATTTCCCTAAACCCTAAACTTGAGCAACCCTAAACACAAGAGAGATAAAGAGAGAGTTTCTAGGGGTTAGGGTTTAGGGTTTAGAAAGAGATAGAGAGAGGGGACCAATAGATATTGGGAGAGATAGAGGAGACATAGGGGAGGGATAGGGAGATAGAGAGTGAGAGTGAGAGATATATAGTGTTTAGGGTTCAGGGGTTTGGGGTTTATAGTTTAGGGGCATTATTTAGGGTTTAGAGAGAGAGTGGAGACAGATAGGGAGAGATAGTGGATAAAGAGGGGAGAGATAAGGTGACAGAGAGTGAGTGAGATGTCTAGAGAGATAGGGAGATAAGGGAGAGATAGGGAGATTGAGGTTTGGGGTTACTTGAGTTTAGGGTTTAGGGGTTATGATTTAGGGGCATTATTTAGGGTTTAGGGGTTTAGAGAGAGAGAGGCTTCTTTTGACATGCAACCGTAAACCCTAAATAATGCCCCTAAACCGTAAACCTGAGCAACCCTAAGCCTCTAAACCCTAAATAATTCCCCTAAACCCAAGAAACCTAAATATCTATCTTTCTATCTTTATCATCCCTCTACCTCTCAATCTCTCTTCGTAAACTTGAGAAACCCTAAATAATGCCCCTAAACCCTAAACCTCTCCCTCTCTCACTTACTCCCTCACTCCCTCCCTCTCTCCCTCGCACCCTCTCTCTCTCTCTCTCTCCCTCTCTCTCGCTGTAGCTCTCCATCTCTCTCTGAGAGGAAGAGAGAGATAGGGAGATAGGGAGAAAGTGATATATAGGGGGAGAGAGATAGAGAGTCATAGTTTTCTTTTTTCCATTTCCTTCATAAATAAGGGAGAGGGAGAGATAGGGAAATAGACGAATGATAGGGGAGGAGGTAAGAGATGGCGAGATAGCGAGAGATAGATAGACCTAGAAAGACAGGAGACAAATAGGGACAGATAGAGAAAAAAGAGGGGAGAGATAGGGTGATAGAGAGCATGAGTGAGATTTCTAGAGAGATAGGGAGATAAGGGAGAGATAGGGAGATAGAGGTTTGGGGTTGCTCAAGTTTAGGGTTTACGGGTTACAATTTAGGGGCATTATTTAGGGTTTAGGGGTTTAGAGAGAGATTGCTTTTGACATGCAACCCTAAACCCTAAACCCAAGCAACCCTAAACCCTAAACCCAAGCAACCCTAAGTTCCCTTAAACCCTAAATAATGTCCCTTGACCTGAGCAATCTTAAGCCTTTAAACCCTAAATAATTCCCCTAAACCCTAACCCTAAACCCAAGAAACCCTAAATCTCTATCTCTCTATCTTTATCATCCCTCTACCTCTCAATCTCTCTCCCTAAACTTGATCAACCCTAATTAATGCCCCTAAACCCTAAACACCTCTCTCTCTAAACCCTAAACCCAAGCAACCCTAAACCTTTATCTCCCTATCTCTCCGTGATCTCCCTATCTCTATCATCCCCCTACCTCTCAATCTCTCTACCTATGTCTTTGTCCAGGTTCACTACTCTCTATATCCCTATCTCTCCCCTTGGTCTCCTCTAGATATCTCCCTATCGATCCTCTCTCCCTAAATCCTAAACCTCCAAACCTTAACATCCAAATAATGTCCCTAATCTCTAGATTTAGAGGTAGAGGGATGATAGAGATAGGGAGATAGGGGAGACACAGGGAAATAGAGTTTTAGGGTTTCTTGGGTTTAGTGTTTAGGTGTTTGGAGTTTGGTGCTTGGGGGTTTAGGGTTGCTCAAGTTTAGGGTTTAGTGTTTAGAGATTAGGAGCATTATTTGGATGTTAAGGTTTGGAGGTTTAGGGTTTAGGGAGAGAGGACCGATAGGGAGATATAGAGGAGATCGAGGGGAGAGATAGGGAGATAGAGAGTGATGGACATGGCCAAAGACATAGGTAGAGAGATTGAGAGGTTTTAGGGTTTAGGGTTGCATGTCAAAAGTAGTCTCTCTCTCTCTAAACCCCTAAACCCTAAATAATGCCCCTAAATCATAATCCCTAAGCCCTATATTCTAAACTTGAGAAACCCCAAGCCTCTATCTCCCTATCTCTCTAGACATCTCACTCACTCTCTATCACCCTAGATCTCTCCCCTCTTTCTCCTCTATCTCTCCCTATCTATTTGCTCTCTCTCTGCCTATCTATCTCTCGCTATCTCCATATCTCTTACCTCCTTCTCCCCTATCATTCCTCTATTTCCCTATCTCTCCCTCTCCCTTATCAATGAAGGAAATGGAAAAAAGAAAACTCTCTCTCTCTCTCTCTCTCCCTATATATCACTTTCTCCCTATCTCCCTATCTCTCTCCCTCAGAGAGAGAGAGTTGTTTTAGCTCACCATAACGTGAGTGCGTTATAACGCGCTCACGTTATGGTGAGCTTGATTTGACATGTTTTTACTAGTTTTTAGCAAAATCTAGAGATAATCTAGAGCGTGCTCCCCATCAGGATGGCACTTTTTTCAATGAAAACTAAAAAAAGTACCACCATAATCTTAAGCTCTCTGTTAGCTATCTAACCATATATTTTTTTTCACATTTCAAGTAGGTTAAGGATTTCATCTTGAATTTCTTTTGTTAGTGTGTCCATTTTTTGTCAAAAACCACTGTCTAGTATTTTTGACTTGTTTTTTTAATCGTTCATCGAAATTTGAAATAAGTTACATTTTTAGAAACTAGACTCCATTCTACACGTTTTTTTTTTTATTTTTGATTAATTTTCAAAATTTTTAGGGGGGAGCACGCTCAAATTTCTATTTTTCAGGATGTGTCCACTTTGAAAATTACTAAAAAAATAATTATTCATGAAAAAATTATTAGAAAAATCAGGGATAAACTACATGGTGTTAGTTAAATTCTCACTGGAGCGATTTTTGAAATACTAAAAAAAAGTTAACATTTTAGGGAGAGCATACTAAATGCTATGTTATGTTTTTTTGAAAAATATAGGACCAATTTGTGTGCTCCTCTTTTTGAACTCCTTAATTTCAACCATTTTTGGAGAAAATTAGTAGTTTAGAAACTAGATTCGGAGCACTACGACTCTTGTTTTTGTTCCATCTTCAAATTTTGAGTGTAGCTATCTTCAATTTCTCATTGAACATCAATATTTCCTGATTTCAGAAAAAAGTGGCATCTTAAGACCCCATTTTGGTCTCTCATCTTTGTGCACTTACCCTGCATGATTCTGATTAGTATTATGTTTTTATAATTTCTGTTATATAATTTTGGGTGAGTACCCATAAACATTGAACTTTCAGGGCTATGCCCATATAACTGTCTTTTTGGGGTGTGCCTTTATACCACCCAAACCATTTTTTGTGGAAGTGTTTTTCTTATCTTATGATTGATAGATAATATGGCATTTTCATTAAAAAAATAAAATAAAAAAATTATAAAGATTTTTTAGTTATAGAATCAATTTTAAGATGCATATTGTTAAGGCATTAGGGAAAGATATTTTTTAGAAACTATAGAAAAGGGATTTTTTTCAATTTTTAAGCCACATAAATTTGACGGTTGCAATGCCAGGTTAGCTGATTATTTCAACATTGTGGCAGGGACAAGCACGGGAGGACTGATTGCAACACTATTAACTACTCCCAACGAGGTGGACAGACCAAAATATGCAGCAGAGGAGATTAAAGACTTCTATTTGGAGAATTACCCTTCAATTTTCCCACCTAAAACGTTAGAATATTAAAATTTCCAAGCATTCTGATTTTGTAAGATAGAATTAAAATCACACAGTATCTTCAACTAAGTTGTGGAATGAATCACTATCAGGTGCCTTTGTGGATGTCTGCAATTACCATACTCTCTATTTAGAGGCCCCAAATATGACGGAAAGTATTTGCACCAACTCATACAAGGTAAAGTGTGTAGCATTTGACAGCGATAGCTGCTAACCGATGTGGTGATTCCCGCCTATGATATCAAATTACAGTAGCCCAAAATCTTCTCTACTTTTGAGGTATTTCTAAAGTTGTTTTTTCAATCAACTTATCTTGAAGGGAGCATTGTTAACATTTGATTGTAAATGCGATTTTAACTTTAGTAGGCCCAAAGACTAGCTTAAATGTTATTATGTTATAGATGTTTGTAGTTAAACAAAGCCCACTCAATGCCCAATTTAAATGTCACATATATAAATGTAACTAGCATACCTATATTTAAAAAATATATCTAAAGTACGCCGAGAGATATCCTTCTGGAGGCGCCTATTTTTTAAATCAATTTACCACACATAGGTGGAAATAGGCGCCTCAAGAAGGATATCTCTTGGCGTACTTTAGATATATTTTTTAAATATAGGTATGCTAGTAGCATCCGGAGCAGGAAGCATAATTCTAACTATATTATATACCTTATTAAGAATTATTATTATATAATATAATATTATAACATAGGTTAGATATATTATTATAATAGATTATATAATTATTATAATTATATATAATATATAATAATTATTATAATATATATAATAATTATAATTATATATTATAATATATCTCTCGGCATATTTTATACTAAACTAACCCTAGGTGTAAAGGTCTTAACCCTAATTATATTATTTGTTAATGTTCAAATGAAGGTTAGATTTAGAATTATGGTTTTGTTTAGGGATTGGTTTAGGATATAAGGCTTATAAATAGGATAATGATTACAATTAGGATTTGGGTTAGGGTTAGAACCAAGGTTAAATTAGAATTAGGGTTTTGTTTATGAATATAGTTAAGGTCAAGGTTATAACCCTAATTCTAATCATAATTCTAACCCTAATGATAACCCTAATTCTAACCCTAACCCTAATTGTACCCCTAACCCTATTTCTACCCCTAGATCTACTTAACCCTAATTCTAACCCAAACCCTAATTCTATCTCTAATTGTAATTGCATTAATGATCTTTATTTTATCCTTAACCCTAACCCTATTTTTTGTTAATTATATTTGTAACCATAAATCTAACGCTATCCCTAAATGTAACTGTAACCCTAACCTTAATTGTATTCCTAATACTAACCATAATTCTAAGCATAATTCTAACCCA
The DNA here is from genome assembly GCA_027924645.1 of Cunninghamia lanceolata. Taxonomy (NCBI): domain Eukaryota; kingdom Viridiplantae; phylum Streptophyta; class Pinopsida; order Cupressales; family Cupressaceae; genus Cunninghamia; species Cunninghamia lanceolata. Next base: position 13,376,894 of record BSBN01000194.1, on the reverse strand, counting down.
ACCCTAAACCTAACTAGGTAACATTCAGGCCAATACTAATCCTAATCCTAACATCAACTGTAACCCTAATTCTAACCTAAACCCTAACCCTAACCCTAATTCTAACACTAATTCTAAATGTAACCATAACCCTAACCCTAATTGTAACACTATTTCTAACCATAATTCTAACCTTAATAATAACTCTAATTGTATTCCTAACCTTAATTCTAACCCTAACCCTAATTCTACCCCTAGATCTAGTTAATTTCTAGATCTATCCCTAATTGTAACCCTAACCCCAACCCTAATTCTAACCATAGTTGTAACCCTAATTCTAGACCTAATTGTAATAATAACTATAACCTTAATTTTAACCCTAATCCCAACCCTAACCCTAATTCTAACCATAACCCTAAGCCTAACTCAAGTTCTAACCTTATTTCTAACACTAAACCTAATTCCAACCATAAACATAATTCTAACCCTATTTTAATTGTAACCCTAACCCTAAACCTAACCCTAACCTAACCCTAATCCTAATTTTAAACAAATCATAACGCTAATTTTAATCATAGATTGAACCCTAATTCTAACCTGAACCCTAACCCTAACCCTAATTGTATCTATAACTTGAAATTCAATCCAAATTGTAATGATAACCCTAACCTTAATCCTGACAATAATACTAACCTTAGCTCTAATTCTAACCCTAACCCTAATTCTAACCTAACCCGTAACCCTAACCATAATTCTAACCATATCCTAACCCTAACCTTAATCATGATAGTAATGCTAACCCTAACCCTAACCCTAACCCTAATTGTAGCCCTAACCTCTAATTTAATATGAAATTGTAACTCTAACCCTAACCCTAACATTAATCCTGATAGTAATTCTAACCTTAACCCTAATTCTACCCCTAGATCTACTTAACCTTAATTCTATTCATAATTCTAGCCCTAATTCTATTCATAATTCTAACCCTCACCATAAACTTGATTCTAACATTGATTTGATTCATAATTCTAACCCTAATTCTATTCATAAATTAAATTCTAACACTAATCTAAACTCTAACCCTAACCCTAACCTTATTTCTAATCGTAACCTTATTTCTATCCTTGACCCTAATTCTCACCCTAACCTTAACCCTTATTATAACTGTACTTTTGACCCCAATTCTCATTCTAATTCTCACCCTATTTTTAACTGTAACCCTAAACATAGCTCTAATTTTAACCCTAACCCTAACTCTAAACCTAATGGTGACCATAATTCAAACCCTAACCCTAACCTTATTACTAACCTTAACCCTAATTGTAATCATAATTCAAACTCTAACCCTAAACCTAACTCTAATTCGAATACTAACCCTAACCCTATTTCTAACTCTAATTTTAGCCTTAACCCTAATTTTTAGGCTAATCCTAACCATAATTTGAATTCTAAACCTAACCCTAACCCTTATTATAACTAAAAGATTTAATTTTAAATAAATCATATAATTAAATTCATTCCTCTATGGCATTTTAAGATGATAAACAAACTCATTTAATACAATAATTAAATCCGTTACTCCTATTTAATGGAACATAATAAATAAAATCAAAACCTCACTTACATTACATTGGGTGGTAGGGTGGGCACCCTATCCATGAGATCATGGATGGGTCGTAATCATAGGAAAGAAATTTGGCAAATTTGATTCTTCTCCTTTGGTTTTAGCTAATAATTTTTTGATATGCAGCCTCTCCCAACTCTTTATTTGATGAGCCTTCGCACGTTCCAAACCTGCCCAATGGTCTTTCTTAACTTTTTTTTTTAGCTGTCAAATGAATGATGGCTTCGTAGGGTTTCTGTTAGAGAAGCCTCTAGATGATCTTCGCCGCCTTTAACAGCTTTAGACAACCTCTTCAAATGAAATGTGTAGTCTTTGGTGAAGGCAGTATTCTGGTAAGAATGGTAGAGGGCTCTGGCTACATTGCTTGAATATCTGTCGCTGGCTTGATAAACTTAGGAAAGGCAACTCCTATTCAATTAGAGAGCTCCGTCCGTCAGATGGCTTTCAAGGGAGCTATCACAGACCAAAGGCTTAAATGGGTCCTGTGGAGGCATGAGGGTCTTCTACTTCCATCTGTGAAGATCATTCTGGGAAAAGACTTCCTACTCGCAGGGGAATTTTACCGGGTAGACACCCATGTCTCTTCTTAGTTTTTGGCCTCCATCTTAGATGTAGGGGTGGCGATAGGAGTGGCGAAGGGGTTGATGATAAAATTGTTCAAATCAGAAATTCTTGGTGGTCTCGACCTCATTCTGGGAGCGGTCATCCTAGGGGCAGGAATCCCTCATCCAAAAGACATCTCTTCTCTGAAGGATCCTCTGGAGGTTGTTAAATTCTCTCCCCTCATTCTGGATATGAAGGGTCTGGCTTTGATCAAGCACCGGGAGCGAGTGGTGAAGGCAATTGGCTGTCTACAGAAACTGTTGAGCTTGGAGGAGGTCAACGGGGATATGGAGTGGGTCGGTGAGCTCCAAACCATGGCAAGGGAGCTCGGTTTCTTGTAATCACAGTTCACTCTGAATCCTTTGTTAGTTTGTGTATACGCCTAAAAATGACACGATTCAGTCTAAATAAATATTCTTAATATTTATTCCCTTCTAATTCTTCTATCAATAAATAAGTAAATAAATTAATTTATTCGATTCACATTCCTCTAAATTAATTAAATATCAAAATATTTAATTACCTCTTCTAAAGTCAAAATTAAATAAAATCCTTTATTTAATTAAATTCTTCCAAAACAATTAAATAATTCTTAATTATTTAATTAAATCAAATTCATTTTTCTAAATTTAAATAAATCAAATCAAATTTGTTTAAATCCTCTCAATCTCCAAAAATAAAATACAACCAAATATTTTATTTATTCTTCCGAAATCATGCACAACAATTAAATAAATTTATTTATTTAATTGGCTTTCTTATCTTTTAAATTAAATAATTCCAATTATTTAATTATTTCTTCCAATAATATCTTCTCTAAATTTAAATAAATCAAATATTTATTTAAGTTGCCTTTCCTTCTAATTTGTGTTATCTCTAAATATAATTCAAGCTTTTTGCACATGCAATTAAATATTCCTAATATTTAATAAAGCAAAATATCTTCTTATTCTAATGCAAATCCCTTCTTGTTTTAAATCACTTTACTGATTATTATATTCTTTTAATTGCTTTAACTCATTCTTCTATTCTTGATAAATCCTCTCATGCAAAAGAAAGCAAGACACATATCTTCTTCTTATTCGTTGCACATTCCTCAACTGTTCTCAATCGTTGATCTTCTCATTCTTTCTATACCATTGATCTTCATTCTTCCAAGTCTATAAATTGAACCTCATTCTTCCATTTCAATCATCCAAGCTTTAAGTATTGTTACTTTGTAGGAATTACAGCACGCCTTTGGCACCAATTCCTTCATTGCTTGTGATCACATTCGCTACTATGCACTATTACCATCATTGTGAAGCTCCTCTTCATGGTGGTATTATCATAGCCATTCCCAATTGACATTCTTGAAGCATAGCAAGGAAGTGCACTCTCTGAAGGCTCTATTTCATACATGTAAGATCGATTGTGATAGGCAATCAATGGAAGCTTCAAATTAAGGAGGTTTGCTTTGTTGTTTGTTCATTGCTTTATTTGAATCTCTTTGTTCACCATTTCATTGAGTTTTGGGTATCTTGATATTTGATATTATTGATTATTCATTTGAATCCAATTTTTCCTTAACATTTTTGGTACCCATCGTGGGGCCTAGCCCCAAATTTAACCCAAAATCTGAGTTTTGTGTTTTAGAAAGTCGTACACAAGAGGAAACAGTGCATACGTCAATTCCTAACATGCATCTATTACCTTTTATGATGCATCTACTAATTCGGTGCATATACACATTGTTACGACGCTTTTACCATTTGAAGCAGCGCATCCGCTAATTCGACACATATACACTATTTTCTGGCGCTTTTATCCTCTGTTGCAGCGCATATGTATTACGACGCTTTTGTTGACTATTTCTGCGCATTCAGTCTCTGAAGTGACGCATCTGTTGTAGACAGTGATTTTAGGGTCTTCTAGGAGATTTTTTGCTAATGCTGACGTCTTTGCAGGAACTCTCTTGATCTATTTTGCAGGCTAGGTACTGGTTTAGATTCATATAGTTGCACTTGTTAGCTCACATTGCGATTTCTAAAAGGGAAAGTAAAACGAATGCTCATGCAAATCTCACGTAGTTTTAACTAGGAAAGTAGTAATTGAATCATTACTATCTTGCATTGCAACACTGCTATCTTTTCAAAGTTATTGCTATCTGGATAAAATTGAACTCATCATTGCTATCTTGGTTAAAAACTGAACCATTGCTATCTTGATTGACCATCACTTCAAAGTTAACAACCCGTGCTATCGTGGATAAAATTGAACTCATCATTGCTATCTGGGTTAAAAAACTGAACCATTGCTGTCTCGATTGACCAACATTTCAAAGTTAACAAATCTGTGCTACATGGATAAAATTGAACTCATCATTGCTATCTTGGTTAAAATTGGACCATTGCTATCTTGCAAATCACTTCAAAGTTCTGTGCTTGCCCAAGTAGATAGCTCATCTAATTTTTTTCATTTTAACTAGGGGAAAAGAACCACTGTATACTGTGGTTTGGGAATGATACCAAGCCTATGCTCTCCCCTATCTTGGGTGACCAAAATTCTAGACATATCATTTTCACATGTGTTTTTCCTTTAGAGGGGCCTACTCTTGGATACCGTTCATCCAAGTAGGAATGACCCTAAGTGGTAACAGGCTAGACGCCAATCCCTTCCAAGCCAATATAAATAAATTGTGTTTGGAGCAAAAGCTTCAAACAATGGGTGAAGTTGTGTTATACCGATAGCCAACCTCCCCCAAAACCCTCCAAGGCACAACCCTTGCAGGCTGGGAGACTCCATAACAAAGAGTAGTGCTACTGCATGTCTAACCACTCGAACGGTTGCCCTCATTAAACACCTTTTGTTCTAGTGGCCAAAAACCCTTATAATCCATTTCGAGCCTAGGATTTGTACTTGCTTTTTTCTTTTAGTCCAAAAACAGTCAAAAAAATCACAAAAAAATAAAAAACCATAAAAACATTCTTTGTGTTTGCTATGTTTTCTTGCCATAAATTCAGAAAATTAGATTAGAGAAACCTTCTTGCAACCAAAGTACCAAAAAACATCAGAAAAATTCTAAAAAATTGCAAAAATATTGAGAAAAGCCAGAGCGGCGCATTTGTCCTCTATTTTTGCGCATCTGTGCCGACCTGCGGTGCATTTGTAGTGACGTTCAACACTTTTATTGACTATTCCAGTGCATATACATTTTAGCAGTGTGGTGCATATATCCAGACTTCCAGTGCATTTATCTATTCTCGCAGCGCATCTGTTTTAGCACATACATGACAGTGAGCACTTGCACAATTTTCGAGGGAAAAATTTTACCAGTTCTAAGTACCCAATTCAGTCTAGTTTCAGGTTCAGAGATCAGGTTCCTCCTTGCAGTTAGTTTTTCATCCATTTCACGTCAAAATCTCTCTTTCGTTAGTCATCCCATTCGCCTTCTATCAGGTCTTTCTAGTCCAAAAGTCAAAGCTATCCCATATCAGGTCAGCACAGGCCCCTTTTTTGCATCACTTTGGATTCAAGCAAACCTAGTACGTCACAAAACTTTGCTAGTAGGTCCTGGTGTATGACTAGTCCCTACACAGTAAGATAGGTATCGAGTACCCTTACTAGTGGCTATCGTCTTGTATCGGCCGTCTTACTTGGAATCATTGATCAAGAAAGTCCTTTGTCCAAATCTTGTCATAAGTATCCTATTCTCAGCAGTCTCCATCGGCACCTTGCCAAAATCTCTTGTCCCATTCCACCTCATCCCACGTCACCTTGCATGGTTCTTACTAGATCTCAATACCAAAATCAACTTGAAATGGCTGGATCATCCAACCACATCTTCACACCTCACGATAGTGATGAGGAAATCTCTAACAAAGACTATCAAGGAAACATCCAAGATTAGAAATTCCAACGCTTAGTTGAGAAAGTGCTCCATGCAGACCCTCATAAGCATTTCTATCATCTTGCTAGTCTTGGAATTAAACTCCCTGTGGATTTTGATATAAGCACAATCCTGGAAAACATAGAAGATGATCATGAGAAGGGAAAGAATGCCATAGACCCAAACACAGATGATAAAGGAAAGAAAGCCATAGACCCAAATGCTCCTATGGAAGAAATGAGGAAAGAACTTGAGGGTCTAAAGCAACAAATGTTGGATCTCAAGAGGGTACAAACACTAAAAACTACTCCTTGGAAGATATTGCACCGTACCCCTTTGATAAAGGTTTGATCATGAAACCGTTTCCCTATCGATTCGAAGTTCCTAAGTTTGACAAGTACAAAGGGAAAGGGGACCCTAGAGATCACATTAGGGAATTCAACATAGCATGCTTGGAAGTAGCTCACAATGAGACTTACTTAATGAGACTATTCCCTAGATCACTAGGCAGTCAAGCTATGGAGTGGTTCTCACGGCTTCCACCGGGCATAATTTTTTTTGATGAACTAGTCAACAAATTTATCATGCACTTCTCTTACAATATTAAATATGAAGTTTCTATGCTCGACCTATGCAATACCAAGCAAAAGAGCGGTGAATCGTTCACCACCTTCCTACAAAGATGGAGACAACTAGCAAGAAAATGCTCATATGATGTACCTGAGAAGCAACTAATGGAGATGTTTGTCCATAACCTCAACACCGATCTTGGATATCAAATATAAATACAATGCCCTACATCATTCTTAAAAGTCATTGAAATGGGATTGTTTATCGAAAAAGCTATGATCGCCAAGGGGCAAATCAAGTTATACAAGGACACACCTACCTCCAACTACATGACTGACAAATCAAAGTTTTGGACCAAGAATAAGAATGTTGTCAACGATGGGGTGGTTGATGCCAAGGTGGTGGCTCCCAAGCAACAACCCATACTCACTCTCAAAGGAGAAGCAAACAATGTTACGCCCAACAAAACATTCTCTCAGGAACCAAGACCATGGTTCAGTGCCAATCCAAGACAAAAGTTCACACCGCTGGGTGAGTCCCAAGAATCCGCATTACGGAAGTTATTGGATAACAATGAAATCTCTCTACCACCAACAAGTGATTATGAGCCTATAGTCAAACTTCCCTATTGGAAAGACACTGACTATTGTGAATATCATAGAGGAAGGGGACATACAACCAACAATTGTATTCATCTCAAACATGTTATCCAAGATGTGCTTGATCAAAATCAAGGAGGAACCCAACAACACACCTCTAATGAGACACATGTGGCTTACAAGGATCCACTTCTCAATCACGATAGGCTATACAACAACAATAACAACAATGGCAATAACAACAACGACAACAACAACCATGGCAATAACAACAACGGTAACAACAACAACAATCGCAACAGGCCAAATCAGAATAGTGGGAATAGTAATGCCAACTATGCAAGTGTGCCATTCAACTACACCATCAATTGCCTATCTGAGCATGTCCCTCAAATCAATGTGGTCACGCGAAACCAATAGTTAGAACCTAACAGAACTGGTTGTAGTATCATTACCTGCAGTGGTAAAGTCACACTGAATACCATCCCTCCAAGGTCATCACCTTCTCAGTCCAACTTTCGTTAGTATAATGTCATAGACCAACTACAGAAGACTCTGACCCCCATTTCTATCTTGGATTTGTTGCATCTATCTCCTTCTCATAAGGAGATTCTCAATAAAGCCTTAGTGGAAACCACTGTCCCCACTAACTTGGCCCAAGAGAAGTTTCAGGCCATGGTAGGTAACCTGACCTCCTCAAGTACCATATCATTTACCGAGAAAGATGACCTCTCAATGTCTCAACCTCACAACACCCCTCTGCATATTGTTACCTTCATCCACAAGCACCGCATCAAGAAGGTTCTCATTGATAGGGGAGCCGGTTTAAATATTTGCACGTTAAAGCTAGTCCTTACATTGGGGTTCTCTAAAAATGCCGTCGATCCAAGGAAGAAGATTACTATTAAAGCCTATGATGAAGAGGAGAGAACTACAAAAGGAACAGTGGTGTTGCCCATACAAGTAGGACCAATCATAAAAGATGTTGTGTGCCAAGTCCAAGATAGGGAGCTCACTTATAATATTCTACTAGGGAGACCATGGATTCATGCCATGAAAGCTGTTCCCTCTACTTATCACCAATGCATAAAATTCCCGCATGATGGCAAGCAAGTCACCATCCAAGGAGACCCTGATCCCTTTCAGCATTGCAACTCTATCCTTTCAAAACCTGATTGCATCATACTGAACAATAAAGTATCTACATCCCCTATCCCACAACATTATCATACCTCTGAAGCTTCCTCGTCAAAGCCTAAAGAGCAGAAAATCACCATCAAAGAAACTGGAGTTGGGGAATACTCCATTGAGCACAACCTAAACCTAGCCAAGATGCCGTTGTCTCCTAGATCCTTTGATCGACCCAAGCATTTTCCAAAGCCATCTTCCCCTCCTATAGCTCCCACAGCTCCCTTTGTAAAATGGGGGACTTTATCTAATGAAACAGAGGAAAGAGATGTCCTACAATGGCTTTATACTGAAGAAGAAGAAAACATACAATAGGAACCACCTAGGCTCCCAACAAAACTCTATGGGTGAGGAGAAGCTATCCTACATAGAATGGGTTATGAGGGACAAGGCCCTATCAGCCTAAGAAAAGAAGGAATCATAGAACCCATTCATCCTTCCTCATCCTCATCGGCTAGAAATACAAAGGGCCTAGGATACAAGGAGAAGGGCAAAGCTAAAGAAAATGCTTGTCTTGTAGAAATGATCCATACACTTCAAGTGGACAGTGAAACAGATTCCAATGAATATGAGTGGGATGAGCTGACAGAGCATTCCTAAGATGACAAAGAGGTCGATACCATTCAAACTTATACCCCCTACCGCGAGGGACAAATGCTACCGAATAGACCATTAGAGTCTGATTTGCCTATCTCTGAGAGTACGACTTTCGAGGAAGGTTTGAATTCTATAGCAATAAAAAATTTGGAGGAAAGTACCATCCGTCCCAATACTCCTAGTATATCCATTCAAACTATCAACGAATCAAATCTATCCTCCGACTCCCTCCCCCTTGTGCATCCTGAGCTTATTGACTAGGATCTACAAGGAACCCCTCAACTAGATATGTTCCAAAACGATGATGCTTATATTGACTACATGGAACTTAGGGACCACCTACCCAAAGGGGATCATAAAGCTAGTTTCTCTATTGAACTTAATATCGTGGCTTACTTCAGAGAGGGTGCCAAGCCTTCCAGTCACAAAAATATCAAAATAAAAACTGGATCTGACGGTGAAAACCGTTCTGCGGCAGTGTCAGATCCCAAAACAATAAAAAGAAAGGATGCATCCAAAGGTGAAAACCCAACTATGGCACCTGACGATGGAAGGCTTGACACTCTCCCTAGTGACATGCACCAGGAGAAGTCTTAGATTGTTGTGGAACCCACAGAGCTGGTTAACATTGGAATAGAGGAACAACCTAAGATCATTCACTTTGCTAAATCTCTAACCCCACCAGAGAAAACTAAGTTTGTACCATTCTTCAAGAGAAAACAAGTCAACTTTGCTTGGTCATACACAGATATGCTGGGCTTAGATCCATATTTGATTCTACACCATCTTCCATTAGATCCAAGAGTGAAACCAGTGAAACAGAAGCTTAGAAAGATGCATCCACACATAGCACTGCTTGTAAAAGAAGAACTCAAGAAATTACTGGATGTAGGGTTCATTAGAGCTATAGACTATTCGGAATGGGTCTCCAACATAGTACCAGTGTCCAAACCAGATGGCCGAGTCAGACTATGCAATGACTTTAGAGATCTAAACAAAGCTTGCCACAAGGATGATTTTCTGTTGCCAAATATAGATATCATAGTCAACTTAACAGCAGGGCATACCGTGTTATCTCTCATGGATGGCTTCTCAGGATATAATCAGATCGGGATAGCACTGAAATACTAGCGTAAGACAATGTTTACATGTCCTTGGGGCACTTTCTGTTGGAATGTCATGCCATTCGAGCTAAAGAACACAGGAGCCACATATCAACGTGCTATGACAACTATATTTCATGATATGATGCACGTCACCATGTAAGATTATGTAGATGATATCCTAGCAAAATCAATCACAAGAGAATCACACCTGGATGTGTTAGAGAAAGTCTTTCAGAGATTAGAGCAATTCAAGGTCAGGTTGAACCCAAAGAAGTGTGTGTTTGGAGTCACCACAGGCAAACTCCTAGGTTTTATTGTTTCAGCAAATGGAATAGAGGTGGACCCCGCCAAAGTCAAGGCTATCATGGACATGCCACCACCCAAGACTCTCACTCAACTAAGATCTCTATAGGGCAAGCTACAAGCAATCCGTAGATTCATATCACAGTTGGCAGAAAAGTGTCAACCATTCAGTCATCTCCTGCACAAGAATATTCCATTCAGATGGGATGAGAGATGTGAAGAGGCATTCAACAAACTGAAAGAGTATCTTATGAATCCACCTATTCTCATGCCTCCTATCCAAGGGAAACCAGTGATACTATACATATCTGCTACACCTACAGCTCTTGGGGCTCTTCTAGCACAACAAGATTATGAGAATAAAGAAAGAGCTGTCTACTATATCAGTCGCACCTTGGTGGGCTATGAGTTACAATACTCTCAAACAGAAAGATCATGTCTTGCGGTAGTTTTTGCTTTCCAAAAACTCTAACATTATATGCTTGCACATCCAGTAAAACTTATTGCAAAAATAGATCCATTGAAGTACCTACTAAGCAAAGTAGCCCTTACAGGGCGCCTAGCCAAATTGGTAATGCTCCTAAGTGAATACAACATTGAGTATGTAGACAAAAAAGCTATCAAGGGACAAGTCATTGCTGACCAGCTAGCGGATGCACCACTATAGGATACCACACCAATGCAATTTGAATTTCTGGATGAATCCTTATTCACTATCTCAACACATTCCTGGAAACTATACTTTGATGGGTCCTACACCAACCATGGATCGGGGGCATGAATCTTGTTTGTAACTACTCATGGTGATACCATACTGAAGTCTTACCATTTGTTATTTCCATACACCAATAACATAGCAGAATATGAAGTCTTAGTCATTGGCCTCAAGATGGTGGTAGATTGGAAAATCAAAGAGCTACATGTCTACAGTGATTCTCAACTAGTAATAAATCAGGTCAATGATGATTACCAAACCAAAGATGAGAAGCTTGTCCCATACAAGTGGATGGTGGATGATTTTAAGGGATACTTTGTGATCATTTCTTTTGAGTAGTTACCTCGCATTGAGAATAAAACAACAGATGCCATGGAAACCATTGCCTCTCTTCTCAAGATACCAGAGAATGAGTCACGGTACGAATTCTTAGTGGAAACTATTCGGCAACCAGCTTATGATCTTCCTAAGACCCATTCCATATGCCTTTTAGTTAGATTTGATTCACCTTGGTATGGTAAGGTTTACACTTACCTCAAGGACAACACTCTCCCACTTGACTTATCTTCAAACCAACAACGAACCTTTATATGTCAAACCTCTCACTATACCATCATTGCCGACACCTTATACCGACATGGTCTAGATGGTACTTTACTCCGTTGTTTAGAATGAGAAGAATCCCTAACTGCCTTACAAGATGTACACGAAGGGATTTGTGGGACACACTCTAGCGGTCCTTCCTTAGCCAAGAAACTCATGCGTTTGGGTTATTACTGGCTGAACATGGAAACAGATTCATATTAGTTTGTCAATAAGTGCAAGCAATGCCAAATACATGGGAACCTGATACATGCACTTGCTCAAGAGTTGAGACATTTAACGACACCTTGACCCTTTTGCCAATGGGGACTTGACCTTGTGGGAAAGATCCATCCACCCTCCTCCAACGACCATAAACTCATCATAACCGCCACTGAGTACTTTACCAAGTGGATTGAAGCCGTTCCCCTCACCACTGTCACCGGTAAGCAAATCTCCTCATTCATCCTGAATTACCTCATCTATAGATATGGGATTCCCTCATCCATTATCATGAATAACGAAAGACCCTTCAAAAACTAGGATGTCCAAGAACTTTGTGACCGATTCAAAATCTAACACCGTTTCTGTACACCCTATTACCCCCGAGGCAATGGTCAAGCTGAAGCATCCAACAAGACCATCTTGAAACTCCTCAAGAAGACAGTCAATGATGCTGGCTGTGATGGGCACATCCAACTCAATCCTGCTTTGTGGGCCTACAGAACCAGTATATGCACTCCCACAGGTGCTACACCTTACACCCTTGTCTATGGCTCAGAAGCTATCCTCCCCATTGAGGTCAAATTACCATCTCTTAGGGTGTCGTTGAAAGGTCTCATATTAGATGAAAAGTACAGAGTCTCCAGATTGCAAGAACTAGAGTTGCTAGAGGAAAGGAGACAGAAAGCCTTTGACCATCTCAAAGCATATCAACAGATGATGTCAAGAAGCTATAACCACAGAGTTCGTCCAAGAATCTTTAAGGTTGGAGATCTAGTCCTCAAAGAGAATCCCCGCAATCAACAGGATAGGGAAAAGAAAGGCAAGTTCGAACCCAACTGGCTTGGGCCTTATGTAATTGTAGCTGCTTATGGATTGGGGGCATATCAGTTAGCAACATCAGAGGGTGAGCTGTTCGGTGACCCAATCAACAACATGCATCTTCGCCAGTTCTATACCTAGGAGAACCCCAATGTAAGGGGGGGCATAAAAATACAAAAAAATCAAAAAATCACAAAAATACAAAAAAACTAAAAAAATCAGAAAAATACAAAAAAAAATTAAAAAATCAGAAAAATACAAAAAAATCGTCCTTTGGTGAAAACCTGGCAAACAGGTGCCTTGGATAGGTATCATGGTGAAAACCTGGCAAACAGGCATCATGTATACTTTCTATCTTTTTTCGTGCAAATAAAAGCAAGTGGTGAAAACCTAGTAAATAGGCGTTACTTGTGATAAAACCGCCTTCTCCATCTTTGGGAAACCAATCACCTTATGTCCATTCTTCCTCGTGTCCCATTCGACCCATATTTGTCCCGTAATAAAATCCTGATGATAACCTATCATGGCTTGATACTCTATCTCTTTGTTGCCTTGTCAACCAAGGTTTTGTCCCATATCGTATCCATCGCATTAGCCTAGCATAGTGTCTCTCGTCGATATCCATGGTCCAAGTCCATGAACTATGTTGCCTCTGTGTCGTCACATAGGCAAGGCCATTATTCTAAATGTGCCCCCGAGGCTCCATTGTCCCATATGTCCCATTTCTTGTCATCTTTCTTCTAGTCCATCCATGGTCCATTAGGGTTTACCCTGAACTACGTTGCCTCTACATCGTCACATAGGCAAGGCCATTTAGCAATGAGCCCCCAAGGCACTAGGTCAGTCCCTTAGTGTCTGTCTCACCAATAAGGATTGTGAAATCTTCTCACCAAGCAAGCAAGCGCAAGCAGAACCCGATCCCAAAGCAGAAATTTTGACATGAGGTACTTAACCTATCCAAGGCAAATTAGAAAAACACCTAAGGTCTTCAAAATGATTTTTCCCAACTTATGGCAAGAAAAAAAACACATCTAAAATGCAAGAATGTTTTGTGTTGGTTAGGTTAACTTATAGAGTCTTGATTTATGCTATCATGCCTTTCTATGCTACTCGAGGATGCCAAAAGCTAGAGATGTGGGCATGATTATTATTTTTTGTTTGTTGTTTGTGGATTAAACTTTAGTAATGTGAAGCTTTGTCTAAAGACATGATTGGCAAAAGATCATCGAGGACATCCAAGGTCTAACATGAAAGGGGGCAATCCTTGTTTGTTGATACGCAAGAAATACTCATGTCATCTCGGTTCAATTATACCTCGATGCTTTTATTAACTTTCTAAATCAAAATCTATGTAAGCAATGCTTAGGTCATCTCGGTTCAATTATACCTAGATGCTTGCACTAATTTACAACATTCGGAAAAAATACCAAAAATAATCGCCCAATGATGAAATAAGCACTTCAAAATACTTGCACCTTCAAGATGTCAAAACCAAAGCATCCATTATACATCCATCTATACACCCACACATCCATATCCCATGCAATAAAAATATCCAATCAAAGCTAAGTAACAATACAAAGTGAAGCTTGTGAGTCTTTTTCTATCTATCAAGTCATTCTCTCAAACAATCTTCTATCTATCATTTTGTCATTTCTGTGTCGATAGAGTACATTTGGACATCACAAAAATAGAGCATATAGTCACATATCATATCATATAAGAGAGTCATTTACATGATTAAAATAGTTGCATACATAACAAGTGCATCAGGTCATCCATATACAATCATCATAGTGTCAAAAAATGGGAAAAGTCAAAAAACATAGATAAGTGCATCCCATAAGTTGTATAATCATATAGCTATCACTTTGCATTCACACACATTAGAAACATGTCAAATAAAGCATCCAAAGTCTGCATTAAGTCATGTAGCATCACATAGCATCATATGAAATTCTGGATTAGGCAAACATTGCATAGCATCAAATAAACATCTAATTCTGCATTAGATAAACATGTGCATCACATCATACAAATAGAAATGCATCATAACTCATACATATAGAAAGCATCAAATAGCTGCATCATCATATAAACATTGTAAAAATGTGTCCAAATGTACAATATCAAAATGTCTGTCTTTGAATCAATGTCATATACAATAAGTACATCCCAATGGATGGTGATACATGTCTCAAAATGCAAAAATGGTACAAGTCTATCCGGCTATCTGAGCCATCAAAAAGGTGCATAAAACCCAAAATCTGCAAGTCTGCTAGTCTCTGCTACCCTTGCTACTGTGGACCACTGTTATCGGCAGTGTCTCCTCCTCCTCCACTGGCCCGAGACTGCTGGGGGCCCATCATGGAGGCTCCTGACCTTGATCCCCCTACTCTCTGCGAAGCCATGGACTGACTCCTATAGCTCGAAGCCCTTTGACTGGCAGACACGACATCATGATATAATCCTCGATAATACTGTGTCTGTGCCTGTGCTCTGGCAAGCTCACCCTGTACCTGCGCTAGCTGCCCTCACATCTGCGCCAACTCTGTTTATGCGTCCGCTAGCTGCCCCTGTGCCTGCACTAGCTGTGCCTATGCCTGCTGCACCTGCTCAACCAGGAAATTGCTCGTCGCATCTGTCCCCAGGGCTGCCACTGCGGTATCCCTCTCAACTCAGATAACTCATATCCGAGTGTTTTCCATGTCTCTCTCTCGAGTAAGCCCAGCAATGTACTCCGCATCTATCTCTCGTCAAGTGTCAACCCTCCTGAGCTATGCCTGCAGCTGTCTAACCTGCCCTCTCAATGTAGCTATGGTCCTCTCATGGACATCTACTTGTGCTGGACCCTGGGTTGCCTGTGCTTGTCCCTGCCCCTGTGGCTAGGACACCTGCTGCTATGCCACCTGCTGAGGTGGCAGCATCTGTGCCTGCTGTCCCTGCGGTGCCTGCTATGGTACCTGCTGCGCAACCTGTGGTCCCTCCCCAACTCTCCGCCTCTGTCTAGGTCGGCCTCAATCATCTCCACCTCCTCCCCTCCTCCTCCATCATCTCCTCCATCTCTGCCACCTCTCCGTCCTCCTCTCCCTCTCCCCCTCCCCCTCCTCCTCCTCTGGCCAACTTGGCCCTCGTCATCTGAGTCTGCCTCATCTATGCGAGGCACCAGCATCCCAGGTCCTAAGTATCTCAGGAACGAGTGAGCAGTGAACCAATCCTCATAGTCCTGCGTCATCCTCGCATCCACTATCTCCCTCCTCATGTCCCAGGCGACGTAGGGTGTCTGCCAAAACTCTGCTAAGGCCTCCTCATAGGATGCCATTGGTCCCCATCTGACCCTCTCAGCATGTGTCCATACAAATCGAGCCTGCCCCTATGGCATGCCCTGCCTCCAGCCAAAATGTCTCTATACTCTGCCTATAATCTGTCTCTCCAGTATGAAGCATGTCCATCCTATCAGCCATCTCATCTGAAAGCAGTAGGGTAGCTCATCTGCCTCGTCCTCCCATGACTCACAGTCTAGATATGGTCACTAGATGATCACATCTGCCCCATCCAAAGCATGTCTCCAATACCCTAGCTTCCCCAGCCTATGCTGGGAAATCACCCCTGCGTAGCCATAACTGTATGGCTCTCCCTCTGTCTGTCAAACACACATATCGATCTTGTAATCGCTATGTGCTCCCATAGCCAAAACTGTAGTAGTGATACGCCTACAGATAGGCTAGTACTCCTGTGATATACTACCTGATGCATATCGTGGTATAAGTGAGAAAGTACGCAAACACCCTAAGCATATCGAGTGCCCTCTGTCACCATCCTCTCCATGATCCTACCCCATCCAATGGGGAACCCATGCGATCTCCTGTTGGGGCATACGACACCTCCGATTAGTCCTACTACAATCCCTGGGAAGTAGTCATAGTAATCATGAATATCCTGCCAAGGGATGACCTGTCCAACCAGCTCCGGGTCATCAAACACTTGCCTGCACTCAGCGAGTCCCGTACCTCTCTGTGGATCATACTCCATAAGCTCACCCTCAATCGACAAATGCAAAATCTAGTAGACATCCTCCAATGTCATGGTCATCTCACCAGTAGGGAAATGGAAAGCACCGTCCTTGCTGTGGAATCTCTCAACTGCAGCAGTCAGCAAGCTGCGGTTTGTTTGAACCTCGGGCATGAAGAAAATGTAATCTAGTCCCATAGCGCCAAGCGCCTCTCTGTCTATCTCGGTCAGCATGTATCTCTGCAATAAAGGCATAGGGAACTACTCCCTAGATTGAAGCGTATCTCGTATATCCTCCTGCAAGCATGCAAAGCAAGGTGTCAACCTAAAGCTGCAAGTACCATACTCAACATAAATATAGAACCATATCAACTAACTTAGCATTTCAAATTGATCAAAACATCACACTACATTTCTTGACTAGATTCCTGCAATCTCAAAGATAGCTTATTGATTGACGTGTCAAACAGGATGCCAATCGAGTCAATTTTGCTAAGTAGTCTGCCTATCTATAACATATGCGCCACAATAGGTGGTAAATGCACCGTTTCTTACAAAAAGCACCGTTTCTTGACATATGTGCCATTTTTGGCAAAAGCGTGACAAAATCTATGTATGCACTGTTCTATGCTACATATGCACTGTTCTGATACGTATGCCACAACATACCATATAAGCACTGCAGGAATATGCATGCGCCATAGTTTCCTATATATGTGCGACTTTAACATATGCACCGTTTTATCCTATGCATGCACTATAGAACCATGCATGCGCCGTTTTGCGCAACATATGCGCCGCGTTGGCTTTTTGCACATCTATCTACCTATTTTTCTCCTAGCATTTATGACATTCAAACTCAACCCTAGGGAAATTTTTTTGAGATACATACCGGGGGTCCTGCCTTTGCTGGCCGGTCGAATCAATGAACGCACTCGAATCGATGCTCCTCGCGTGGAATATCTGCCTCTCTAGCTGCCATGCTGCTCTAAGCTCTTTGAAGCAAATCAAACTAAGACAAGTGTGCAAATGAATTATCTTGTAAACCCAGCTCCTATATATAGCATACAAACCCTAATCTGGCTGCGTGGTGACTACGACTACTTCCCGCACCCGTTTCTTCTAGTTTTCTTCCCGTTTCTTTGAAACGTGTCCTGTTTTCTTCAAACCTAACCAAGTTTTCCCTTCGTCTTCGTGAGATTGTCCGTCTCACGTCCTTCTACCTTCTTCTCGTCCAATCTCCTGAGGGGGCATCCTATCGTCATAACCTATACCAAGGGCAAACTGGGGCATGTATCTTATCAGACTATTTATTCTTTGAAGCAACGCTGCAAACTGCATTGCATCAAAGAGGGGCAAAATGTATACGCCTAAAAATGACACGATTCAGTCTAAATAAATATTCTTATATTTATTCCCTTCTAATTCTTCTATCAATAAATAAATAAACAAATTAATTTATTTGATTCACATTCCTCTAAATTAATTAAATATCAAAATATTTAATTACCTCTTCTAAAGTCAAAATTAAATAAAATCTTTTATTTAATTAAATTCTTCCAAAACAATTAAATAATTCTTAATTATTTAATTAAATCAAATTCATTCTTCTAAATTTAAATAAATCAAATCAAATTTGTTTAAATCCTCTCAATCTCCAAAAATAAAATACAACCAAATATTTTATTTATTCTTCTGAAATCATTCACAAATTTATTTAATTGGCTTTCTTATCTTCTAAATTAAATAATTCCAATTATTTAATTATTTCTTCTAATAATTTCTTCTCTAAATTTAAATAAATCAAATATTTATTTAAGTTGTCTTTTCTTCTAATTTGAGTTATCTCTAAATATAATTCAAGCTTTTTGCACATGCAATTAAATATTTCTAATATTTAATAAAGCAAAATATCTTCTTATTCTCATGCAAATCCTTTCTTCTTGTTTTAAATCACTTTACTGATTATTATATTCTTTTAATTGCTTTAACTCATTCTTCTATTCTTGATAAATCCTCTCATGCAAAAGAAAGCAAGACACATGTCTTCTTCTTATTCGTTGCACGTTCCTCAACTGTTCTCAATCATTGATCTTCTCATTCTTTCTATACCGTTGATCTTCATTCTTCCAAGTCTATAAATTGAACCTCATTCTTCCAATTCAATCATCCAAGCTTTAAGTATTGTTACTATGTAGGAATTACAGCACGCCTTTGGCACCAATTCCTTCATTGCTTGTGATCACATTCGCTACTACACACTACTACCATTGTTGTGAAGCTCCTCTTCATGGCGGTATTATCATAGCCATTCCCAATTGACATTCTTGAAGCATAGCAAGGAAGTGCACTCTCTGAGGGCCCTATTTCATACATGCAAGATCGATTGTGATAGGTGATCAATGGAAGCTTCGAATTAAGGAGGTTTGCTTTGTCGTTTGTTCATTGCTTTATTTGAATCTCTTTGTTCACCATTTCATTGAGTTTTGGGTATCTTGATATTTGATATTATTGATTATTCATTTGAATCTAATTTTCCCTTAACAGTTTGTCTATTAGCTAATGTGATATAAGTTCCAGTAGGTTTGCTCTCTGTGGCGTTACTCCTTAATGGTTTAGATAGCCATAATGGCAATTTTTGGTAAACTGTGGCCCTGAGAGGCCTTTTTGTCATTACTCAGGAAGTTAGTTCTTGGAAGGGTATGAAGGAAAACAACTTATAGTCACCTGCTTGTAATTTTTGCTCCTAGTCAATATAAATCTCTAACTTTACGAATAATAAAAAAAAACCTCACTTACATTAAAATTTAATAAAATCTTTAAACTAAAATAAATCATGGAAATAATAATAATAATGAAGATTAAAATAAAATAAAAATTATTTCTAAACTTACTCATATACCACTATGAGTACAACTTATTAAAAGGCAACAATTAAAATTAAAAATAATAATGATAAAACATCTTAACTCCACTAAAAGCCCAAGCTGATTCTAGTATACCTATATTTTAAAAAATATATCTAAAGTACGTCGAGAGATATCCTTCTCGAGGCACCTAGTTTTTTAATCAATTTACTACACATAGGTGGAAATAGGCGCCTCGAGAAGGATATTTCTCGGCATACTTTAGATATATTTTTTTAAAAATAGGTATACTAGTTTTACCCTTAACCCTAATTTTGAGGCTAACCCTAACCTTAATTCTAATTCTGAACCTAACCCTAACCCTTATTATAACTAAAAGATTTAATTATAAATACATCCTACAATTAAATACATTCCACTATGGCATTTTAAGATGATAACAAACTCATTTAATACAATAATTAAATCTATTACTTCTAATTTAATAGAACATAATAAATAAAATCAAAACCTCACTTATAATACTAACTAATATATAATAATAATAGAATTAATATATAATAATAATATAATATAAATAATAATAATAAATAAAATCAAAATCTCACTTATAGTTAAAAATAATAATAATGAAGATTAAAATTAAAGAAATATTTATTTCTAAACTTAATCATATGCCACTATGAGTACAACTACAACAATTAAAATTTAAAAATAATAATAATAAAACATCTTAACTCCATAAAAGTCTAAGTTGGCTACATTTTAGAAGTTAATAAAGAAATTTACTATTATCATTTTAAACTTGCTAAAATGATAAAACATAGTATAAAAAATTCTCTTCATTATCTTTTTATATTTTTAATTATTTTTGCCAATGTAGCAGCATATTTTTGTGCTAAGTTTCTATGAGATTTTGTGGGTTATAGTGAATGCTTCCTACTGGGCATATGCTTGGCTTAGGTATTATCAGTTTTGTGTCTATATTATTTATGCACAATATGATGGCTGGCAATAGGCTCATATGGCATGGATAAATTTTTATCTAGACATTATTATAGAGTCCACACATCCATTTTATTTCACTCAGAAGATCTGAGAAATAATTTTCCATAATTTTATTACATGAAATTCGTGTAACAGAGGCATTGCCTTGAGCCATGGCAGAGCCTCCCCTTCACCCATCTTGCTAATCCAAACTACTAAACTTTAAAAAAAAAATTATAGAAACAAAATAAAGAATACCCACATCACTTATTCTGGATTATATTTCATATTAATGCTTCTACATCCAACCCACATGAAAAAAGAGTTAGTAAATTTTCAAGCAGGTGTCGTCGATAGCTCAGACTATGAAGGGAATGCACTGCAATGCAGCAAACAATCATAAGATTGATTGTCTTCTTGTTGGGCTTCTTCGCTTCTTTTATATGCTCTGCCCAACATGGTGCAACCCTCCTCTGAAGCATTTTGACAGTGCAACCCTCCTTTGAAGCATTTTGACATCGCAGAGCCTGCGTATGAGCAGATCGCCAAGCACAAAAGCAACATTGTGCCAATTTTGTGCTAAAAAAATAAAGAACTTTATTTTTTTAGTTTTTTGGAGTCTGTAACTGACATCATAAATTGAAAGAGTGCTCTCCATTAATTTGTAAACAATACACCCCTGCTATGACTGTTGAAATGCCTCTCGGCATAATTAAATACTGTGTTGTTATTTATAGCCATATACTTTCAGGCTAGTTTATACTCTGTAGATAATAACCTATTTGATTACAAATATGCCTTTAAGGCCAACCGTTGCCACAAATTCTGAAGTTCTTGTTAAGTGTAGAATTGAAATAACAGTGAAATAGCAATAAAACCGACATATTTACATGGAAATATCAAGAAAAAACCACGGGTGAAGATCTTCCAATTTTATTCTCAGAAGAAAATTTGCTATTACAAAAACTTTTTCTCATGCCTTTGCATTCAAGCTCAGCTAACTTAAATAACCATGAAAAAACACATGCAAAAAGCAAATCCTTTCCAAAGAAAGATTTCTATGCATAAAAACACAAGTGGCACTTCTGCATGCAATTAAGCATGTACACATGGTATATGACCAAATTTTTTTTCTCGTGAGGCTGTTACCTTTGGCGGGGGCTTCCTAGTCCCCCTGCGACCCCTTCTGTTCCACCTTTGGCTGCATATTTTTAGCCTTAGGCTCTGTCAGGCTGGTAGCAACTAGACTACCATGGTACTTATTGTCCACTGCTTGTCACTGTTAAAATAAGTAAAACCGACTTCACATTCCAACAATTATTTTATCAAAACATTGATACATTTCAATCTCACTTTTTTATACATGTTATATGCAGGCTAAATGAGATCTGTTAGAAAGCTCAGGTTTATCAGATATATGCATTGCTACCTCTGCTGCTCCAACATATCTTTCTCCTCACAAATTTGAAACAAAAGATTCATAGGGCAATCCCAGAGAATTCCACCTCATAGATGGAGGAATGGCTGCTAATAATCCAGTATTACTTTTTCCATTTTTGCCAGTACATGTAAATTGTTGCTAATTAAGACTGGACTGCTAATTTAGTTTTCAATCTTAATTTCACATAATTGTGTAGACGTTACTTGCTGTAAACGAAGTGATCAAAGAAAACGACATTAAGGCCAAGAATGCCAATCACGAGAAGGTGAATTAATTAAATAAAAAAACATTTTCAAAATACTTATGTGGATGCTTACTTTTGTTAAATCAACTGTTATTAAGGGGTCAGATTTTTTATCCAGGAAAAGTTTTTTGTTCTCTCCCTTGGAACTGGAACTGGAAACAAAATAGGAGGTTACACCGCAACTAGTGTTTCAAAGACGGGACTTTTACAATGGCTATCTAAAAAAAAGAAGGCCCAATTAATTGATATTTTTATGGAGTCAAGTTCAGATATGGTGGACATTTATGCTTCTATAGTCTTTGAAGAGTTTCCTGAAACAAAGTATCTCATAATTTAGGTATATAATTAGTTTTCATACAACTACATTCCAAAACAAGCTATCTCAGGATTCAGGTACATTATTAGTTTTTATACAACTACAAGGTGTACTGATACAGACTATAATTCTAATAGAAGAGTGAAATTCTAGTTTTGAACTCTTTACCAAGTGATCTCCCTATTGTTTTGTTTAGGCAATGAAATTAAAAGATAAGGAAGCCTCTGTTGACATCTCCACCAAGGAAAATCTTGACAACCTTGTAAAGATAGAAGAGATGCTTTTGGACAGGTCTGTTAAACACGAAGAAGACTCCGATAAATCAACAGGGAAGCCTTGAAGAAGTAAACATCCATAGAGTAAAAAAAAAATTATATTATTTGTTTAGAGTAGTTTTTTGAAAAAATTCTGTGCATTTTTTTTTTTTGGGTGGGAAATGATCATCTTCACCATTTATTATTAATAATGAGAAACAAAACTCAGCATATTTGTTTTGTTTTTCATATAAATACTTCTATAATATTAATGTTAAACAAGGCACATAATTTATTATTAATTATTATATTTATTGATTCTAATATAAAGTGGTAAGTACATGAAGTAAGTGGATGCTATGAATATTCATAATGGTTTCTTGAATTTTGTTTGGTATAGGCCCTTGTGACTTGTTTTGTTTGTCCATCTATGATTTAGGTGTATGTAGAATTTGATTTGTACGATTTACAAAATTTTGTTGAATTTTAACATTTTAATGTTGAACTAAATCATATAAGACCTATCTCAATAAATATTTTCACAAATTATTATCATATAGATTTTTATATAATTATTACTGGCCAATCTACCATTAAATTAGTAGTCTTTTATGGGGTGAATTTGGTTGATCTACAACTAAAGTATTTATCCTCTTTATTGTTTGGAGTTCTTTTTTTTGTTTTGTCATTCAAATATATATCCTCTTTATAGTTTGGAGTTCTTTTTTTTGTTTTGTCATTCAAATATATATCCTCTTTATAGTCTAAATTTATTGGTGGGGTTCTACACCACTCATCCCGTTGGTAGATTGTAGTTGGTATTGGGCCACTCTACCACTAAATGATTCCTCTTTAATATCTCCTTTAAATTGTTCTACTGTTAAACTATACATCCTCTTTAAAATTTAGAATTCTTGTTCAAGTGGTCTACAAGTGTTTAGTTATTTGTCATATATGTGTAATATGAACTTGTTGCTGCTAGGGCGATCTATCTCTGAGATACAATGTTGTTGGGTTGTTTTACTAGTTTTTGGCATGTTATCTTTGTATTTAATATTGCTTTTAAACTATTTTATTGTTGGCTTCAATTTTTTTTGGTTTGTAATGTAAAGTTGCTACTACTGTATTCTTTTGTTGAGCTTCCCATTCTCTTTGTAGTTTGAAATTTTATTAGGGAGCTCTATTGAACTACTTGCATTCTTCATACATTGGAGATGTTGCTATTTTTATTTGCCAATATGTTATTTGTCCTCTTAATTTCTAGCCTCAAAGATTTTGCTAAGTTATATTCCACTACAAAGGTGTGCACCCTCTTTGAAAACTTAAAATAAATTTATCATCTAGATCATTTACCATTGAGATATTTATCATGTTTATATTAGTTCTATTCATTACTAGGTGCTCTACCACTAAGCTACACGCACTAGTAGAGAAAGAGCAATATATGACTGTAAAAACTACTACAAACTGCTTATAAATGACCAAACATGGTCACGTGACCATTGGTAGTTTATTGCCAGTCATTTATAACACGACCAAATTGATGACTCAACCATTTTTAGTTATTTATTGGTTGTTTTGATTGATCGATTTGGTAGTGTATTTAGTCGTTGATTTAGTCATTGATTGCTGTAATCTGGTTGCTTATTTAGTCATTTATTTTTCACTGATATATTTAGTCATTAATTGTTGTTAACTGGTCACTTATTTAGTCATTTTTATTCATTGATTTATGTCCATTGGTAGTGTATTTAGTCATTAATTTTAATCATCATTTTGATCAATTTGGTAGTATATTTAGTCATATTTATTCACTGTTCACTGAATTTTGTCAATTAGTAGTATATTTAGTCATATTTATTCACTTTTAATGATTTCTGTCAATTGGTACTATATTTAGTCAATTTAATTATTAATTGACATCAAGTAGTAGTATATTTAGTCATTTTAATTGACTGATATTTGAGGATTTAAACATAAAACATAGAAATACACATCATAATCATCAATTTATTGCATACAATATAAAGACAACCATTGAGAAGGCAAAATCATTGAATTTTATTAAAAGAAAGGTGTTCTTACAGCTTGCACAAGTCTGAACTATCTATCTTGCTTGAAAAATGCTTAGAAATAGAGTATTACAATGTTTATTTTCAGCCACAAGACTGAAAATCTGATCGAGTTACAATGTACAGAAATGACAAGAAAGAATTAACTTCTCCAAGTTTACAATGCTTTACCAAAAAGTGCCTAACTGCTGCCACAAGTCATCTAATCCACCCCATCAGTCTAGCACTTATCCTTCTTGACTGCAACCAAAGGAAATACACTGTCATATGTAGTCAAGTCTGTGATAGGATATTCATAATGTGAAATTAGATCAGGCTTCCTTAATGAAACATCAATGTAGTCTTGTGTTTTGTACTATCATCAGCACTGCTTATGGGACATGTTTTTATTGAGTTTGAAGATATCAGGTCCTCTTAGGGTATGGAATCAGATTCTTCCTTCATTAATGCATCTTCAAAAGCCTCTTTTTGAGCCTAAACCGTTACTTACCCTGCCTCTATTATTACATTGGACACTTGGTAGGTAGTCATATATATTTAGTGTCCTTGGTCTTCACTACTCATTGTGGTGACTGAACTATGCATACTTACTTTCTAGATGATTGCCCTACAGCTTTCATATACTTGCCTTTTAATTAATGCTAACACTGTAGTCCTCTGTTCCTTTGCTCATGCCACTGAAACCATGTTTACTGTACCTATATCCTGTTGTAAATATGTGTCTAATCGGTTGTCATTGATGTCAACATATCCTTGTTGTCATTGGTGTTGACTGTATCCCATTCTAGAAGACTTGTATGTTGAGGATATTGAGAAAATTAGCCTCTCTAGAAGAAACAAGTGAGTTACATATCTCTCTGTAAGAGATAGTGAAGACAGTGTAGTTCAAGTGAAGTAGATTGCTCCGCATTCCCAGTAAGATGAAGATCAGAGTCTGCAGATTAAAGGGTTTGTAGAGGATTGTCTGAAGTTACTCCAGTCAAGATTTGAGAGGTTCGCATAAAGAATTGGCGAAGTTATGGCCATCTAAGTAGAACCAAGTTTTGTAGTTGTTTAGAGGTGACATAGTGACAGTAATCTAGTCCGGATCGATCCACATTAGAATATTATGATCTGCGGATCTAGAGGTGTGGTTAGGATATCAGTGTGTACCCTCAACTCTAGTGGTTCATGGTTTGGAGGTCCACAAGAAATCTTTCTAGTGTGATAGTCATGATAGTTGGTGTTCATGAGTTCCCAGATGAAGGTGCAAGTGATTCTGGTGGTGTGGTTGTTCCTGTTGATTTCATTATGCTTGTGGTGGTCTCTAGATCATGTGTCTACTATGTTGGTGGTCCGCATTGAGGATTGAACTTGTGATTGAAGATTTGTCCTTGGGTGTTGCTATTCTTTCCAGTCTTGGCCGACCGGATGCATGATGTGTGTTGCAGATGATCTAAGAGAAGTTCTCTGAGGCGTGGCGTGTTGTTCAAGGAAGATTTGGATCCCATCTATGTTTGGCCAATAGTATAGTGATTCACATTAAGTCAGATGTTTGTAGTGCCAACCTTGATGTTTATTCCAAGGTTGATGAAGCATATAAATACGTGTGGTTGAGTTAAGGAAAATCATCCGTGTGCGACAATGAAAAGATCATAAGAAAGGAAGAAAGGCAGAGCAAAGAAGAGGAAGAGCAGAAGAGAAAGAGTAGTAAGGATGAGGAGTTAGCAACGAAGTGTTTAGGGGGCATAGCAGAAGTATTGTGCGCATCAATGGAACTAACCTTTACATGAAGAAGATGCTATTTTCCAGTTCAAATCTTTTTGTAATAAACTTATAAAAAATCTTTGTAGGTAGTGAGCCTCTTGGAGCAGTGAGCTCTGTGCAGTGCACCCTGAAGGCATGTGCCTTCCCCATTTTCTATTCTTTTAACAGAGAATAAATCTTGTGGGTTAACCCCCACTGTGGTTTTTCCCTTAATCAGGTTTCCACGTAAAAATCCTGGTGTTATGTGTGTTAATTTTGTTTTTGCTCATGTGTTGTTGATTCATGCTTTCATGGTTATATCATTCATCTGTTAATAAGTGGTAAAGAAGTTTAAATTGCAACAAAAGATAAAAGTTTTCAGACAACTGATTCAACCCCCTCTTAGTTGTCTGCCCTAATTTCAACAATTGGTATCAGAGCCGGTTCCTTTGAAAGAAGCTTGACCGCTTGAGGAGATCCAGGATGTCGACTTAAAAGAAGGATAGTCTGAGATTTAATGGAATAAATTACTCTCTTTGGAAGAGTCGCGTGGAGTGCCACTTGCAATGCATGGGTGATGCTTATTGGTCAATAACTAAGGATGAATATAAGCCTCTGGAGAAAGGTCCTTCAACTCTAGATGAACTCAAAGATGCTGAAAATAACATTCAAGCTAAAGAAGCCTTGTTGAGTGCCCTGATTGATACAAAAATGACATTGAATGTCATGGAATTGAAAACTACTCATGAAATCTGGAAGAAGTTGGAAACTCTATATGATGGTGATAAACATGTCAAATGTGCTAAGTGACAGAGTCTGAAAGGTAGATATGAAAATTTGAGGATGTGTGAAGATGGAAACATTACCTCCTACATGCAAAAGGTGAATGAACTTGTGTGCAGTATCCGGTGTGCTAGTGGAAAATTGGAAGAATAAGAGATTGTTGGCAAGGTGCTCAGATCCTTACCTGCTTCATACAAGCATAGAGTTGCTGCTATTGAGGAAATTAGGACTGTGACAATGGTTACAAGGGATCAGTTGGTTGGCAAGCTCTTAGCATTTGAAATGAGTGAGTTTGGTGATTCTCTTCGTAAATCTAAATCTACATTTAAGGCCAATGTTTATGGAAAGCAAAGATTTGATCCAGGTGAAAGCTCTTCAAGAAGACTAACGAGATTTGAGAAGGCAAGGAAGGAACTTGAAGAAGATGAATCAGAGTTTGAAGAACTTGAAGCCCTATTTGCCAAAAGATTACCAAGAGAATCTAGTAAGTATGAAGGAAAATTGCCCTTTAAATGTTTTGCTTGCAATAAGATTGGTCATTTTGCTTCAAGATGTCCAGAGAGGGTTTCAAAGCCAAACCCTAACAGACCTAGGGTTTAGAAGAAATGCTACTATGTCTAAGAAGCTGTTGAAGAAGGAGTCACTGATGTTGAATCTAATAAGGGAAGTACATCAGGAAATGAATGGGTGTTCATTTCCATCAAAGAAGAAGATCTGGTGCCTATTGAATCTACTAGCTGTGTGAATGTGGAAAGAGCCTTGGCTACTCAAGTTGAAGAAAAGGATGAATGGGTAATTGACAGTGGATGCTCTCATCATATGACAGGTGATAAGAGTAAGTTCGTAAGTATGGAAAGGTATGAAGGTGGAATTTTGAAGTTTGGAGATAACTCAGCTGGTAGAATCCATGACAGAGGATCCATCTCTTTTGATGGTAAGAATAACACTAATGATGTTTTGTATGTAGAAGGGTTGAAGCATAATCTTCTTAGTGTTAGACAGTTGGTTGACAAGGGATATGATCTTTGATTCAAAGATGGAAAATGCAAAATTTTGGAAAGCTCCGGAATTGAGATTGCATCTGGTACATAGACAAGAGGTAACATCTTTCATTTAAGTGGTACTGGTAAAAGTTGTTTGATTGCTCAGATTGATCAGAGTTGGCTATGGCATAGGAGAATGTGTCATGTAAACTTTGACAACATTGTCAAGATAAGTACTACTCAGGCTGTGAGAGATCTTCCAAAGCTTGGAAAACCTGCTAATAGCATGTGTAGGGAATGTCAGTAGGGAAACTACAGCAGAACTACATTCAAGAGTAAAGAACAATCTTCAAGTGGATTGTTGGAACTTGTGCACACTGATTTGTGTAGTCCTGCCAGGGTTAGGAGTTTGCAAGGAGACAGATACTTTATGTTGTTGATTGATGATCACTCTCGGATGATGTGGGTCACTTTCTTGAGAGAGAAATTAGAGGCTCTTGACAAATTCAAAGTGTTTAAGGCTAGGGTGGAGAATGAGATTGGTGTGAAGATAAAGTGTCTGAGATCGGACAGAGGTGGAGAGTTTACTTCCGGTGAGTTTAATGAATTTTGTGAAAAGTATGGAATAAGAAGATAGTAATCTGCTCCTAGGATTCCTCAGCAGAATGGAGTTGTGGAAAGGAAGAACTAGACTATTCAAGAGGATGCTAGAACCATGATGATGGAGGGAAATGTTCCACATGTTTATTGGAGAGAGGATGTGAGTACTGCTGTCTACACTCTTAACCAGGTGCAGATCAAAGGTAATTCTGGTAAAACACCTTATGAACTGTGGTTTGGTAATGCTCCTTTGTGAAATATTTTAGAGTTTTTAGTAGTAAATGATATATCAAAAGAGATGAAGATCTAGGCAAGTTTGATGCAAGATGTGATGAAGGAATATTTCTAGGTTACTCTAATCAAAGCAAGGCATACCGGTGCTTTAACAAGAGATTGAAAAAGATGGTTGAAAGTGCAAATGTCAAGGTTGATGAAAGCAAGGAGAGACCTTCAATGTTGTATGCATATGAATCAGATGATCAAAATGAAAACCCAAATGAAGGAAAGCAAGTTTAGTTTACTCTGGAGAATTGAGTGACTCAAGAAGTTAACACAGATGTTGAGGAACAAGTTCAAGAATCAGAAGTTGAAGAAAATCCCAAAACTCCCAGGTATGTAAGATTGAATCATTCTGAAAATCAGATCATAGGAGATAAAAATAAAGGTGTTCAAACTAGAAGATGAATTGCTGAAGAACAAGAGGAGTATTGTTTGATCTCAAAGATTGAACCAAAATTAGTGAATGAAGCTTGTAATGATGAAAGTTGGGTAAAAGCACTAGAAGAAGAATTGATGCAAATTGAAAAGAATCATACTTGGGATCTTGTTCCTAGACCTGAAAACAAAAATATAATTGGAACTAAATGGGTCTTCCGGAATAAATTGAATGAAGATGGTGAAGTTGTGAGAAACAAAGCAAGATTGGTATGCAAAGGTTACTCTCAGGTAGAGGGAATTGATTTTGAAGAAACTTTTGCCCCGGTGGCATGAATTGAAGCAGTTAGATTATTTCTTGCCTTTGCTGCTTACAAAGATTTCAAAGTCTACCAGATGGATGTCAAGTTAGCATTCCTAAATGGAGAGTTGGAAGAAGAAGTCTACATTGAGCAACTGAAAGGATTCCAGTTGTCTGATCAAGGAGACAAGGTCTGCAGATTGAAGAAAGCATTATATGGACTTAAACAAGCCCCAAGAGCCTAGTATGCAAGATTAGATAAGTATCTGCTAAAGTTAGGCTTTAACAAAGGCACTATTGACAGTAATCTTTATTTCAAAATTGATCATGAACACATCTTGATTGTTGAGGTATTTGTTGATGACATCATCTTTGGTGGAAATGAGAGTATGTGTAAAAAATTTACTGATCAGATGCAAAGTGAATTTGAGATGTCCATGCTTGGTTAAATGAATTTCTTATTAGGTCTACAAATCATTTAGTCAGAAAAAGGCATCTTCATATCTCAGTCTAAGTATGTGAAAGAGTTGTTGAAATTTTTTGGAATGGAAGATTCAAAACTAGTGAGTACTCCTATGGTAACTGGATGCAAGTTGAGCAAAGATGATGATTCCCCTAAGGCAGATCAGAAAAGGTATAGATCAATAATTGGAGGACTACTTTATCTAACTTATACCAGACTTGATATTATGAATGCAGTTGGCCTTGTTGCTAGATTTTAAGATGATCCTAGAGAATCTCATGTTGTAGCAGTCAAATTTTTTTTTAGATATCTGAAGGGAACATCTGATTATGGCTTGTGGTATCCTAAGGGTGATGATTTCACTCTTCATGCATATACAGATGCTGATTGGCCAAGAGATGTGGACGACATGAAGAGTACTAGTAGATGTGCATTTTTCTTGGGAAAGAGATTGGTTTCTTGGTTGAGCAAAAAGTAGGAGGTAATATCTCTGTCTACTATAGAGGTAGAGTACATAGTAGCAGCAAGTAATTGTACTCAAGTTTTATGGATGAAGCAAATGTTGAAGGATATCAGAGTTATGTTTGAAGAACCTATTAAAATCTTCTATGATAATTCAAGTGCAATAAACATTTCAAAGTATCTGGTGTTGCATTCAAAGACAAACCATATATCCATCAAGTTTCACTTTTTGAGAGAGAAGGTAAATGAGAATGAAGTTAGATTGGAGTTTGTCTCTTCAAAGGATCAGTTTGCAGATATCTTCACTAAGCCTCTACCTAAGGATACTTTTGAGTATCTTAGAGTGATTCTAGGGGTTATTACCCCTCCTGTTCAGAACTAAGGTGCACTAAGGTACATCAGTCCGGTAGAATTCATAGTCATATCTTGTGATCCAGATTGATGTTAAGGAGTTGTTACTCAGGGGGAGTAGTTAGTATGCTGATTCTAGATTAAGAAACAAAACGAGGAGGAGATGATTACAAATATGTGCCCTTTGCCATTGATGTCAAAGGGGGAGAGAAGTCATGTGAAAAACTTGGAAGTAAGTAGTTGATGGTGAAAGGGGGAGTAATAAAGAAAGTGGTTGCAGGTATGATAAGAGAAAGGGAGAGAAGTTCTTGTCTTGATGGTTGAAACAATTTTTCACATCATATGTTGCCATTAATGACAAAGGGGGAGATTGTTGCAAATATGTGTCTAATCGGTGTTGTCATTGATGTCAACATATCCTTGTTGTCATTGGTGTCAACTATATCCCATTCTAGAAGACTTGTATGTTGAGGATATTAAGAAAATTAGCCTCTCTGAAAGAAACAAGTGAGTTACATATCTCTCTGTAAGAGACAGTGAAGACAGTGCAGTTCAAGTGAAGTAGATTTCTTCGTATTCCTAGTAAGATGAAGATTAGAGTCTGTGAATTAAAGGGTTTGTAGATGATTGTTTGAAGTTGCTCCAATCAATATTTGAGAGGTTCACATGAAGAATTGGCAAAGTTATGGCCATCTGAGTAGAACCAGGTTTTGCTGTTGTTCAGAGGTGATAGAGTGACAGTAATCTAGTCCGGATCGATTTGCATTGGACTATTATGATCTGTGGATCTAGAGGTGTGTTTGGGATATCAATGTGTATCCTCAACTCTAGTGGTTTGTGGTTTGGAGGTCCGCAAGCAATCTTTCTAGTGTGACAATCATGACAGTTGGTGTTCTTGAGTTCTTGGATTAAGGTGCAAGTGATTCTGGTGATTTGAGGTGGTGCAGTTGTTCTTGTTGATTTCATTGTGCTTATGGTGGTCTCTAGATTGTGTGCCTACTGTGTTGGTGGTCCACATTGAGGATTGAGCTCATGATTGAAGATTTGTCCTTGGGTGTTGCTATTCTTTCTAGTCTTGGCCGACCGGATGCATGATGCGTGTTGCGGATGATCTAAGAGAAGTTCTTTGAGGCATGGCGTGTTGTTCAAGGAAGATTTGGATCCCAGCTATGTTTGGCTGATAGTATAGTGATTCACATTAAGTCAGATGTTTGTAGTGCTAACCTTGATGTTTATTCCAAGGTTGATGAATCATATAAATACGTGTGGTTGAGTTGTGAAAAATCATTTGTGTGCGAAAATGAAAAGATCATAAGAAAGGAAGAAAGGTAGAGCAAAGAAGAGGAAGAGCAAAAGAGAAAGATCAGTAAGGATGAGGAGTTAGCAAAGAAGTGTTTAGGGGGTAGAGCAAAACTATTGTGTACATCAATGGAATTGACCTTTGTATGAAGAAGATGTTGTTTTCTAGTTCAAATATTTCTATGATAAACTTATAAAAAATCTCTATAGGCAATGAGCCTCTTGGAGCAGTGAGATCTGGGCAGTATGCCCTGAAGGCATGTGCCTTCCCCATTTTCTATTCTTTTAATAGAGAATAAATCTTGTGGGTTAACCCCCACTGTGGTTTTTCCCTTAACCGGGCTTCCACGTAAAAATCTTGGTGTTATGTGTGTTAATTTTGTTTCTGCTCATGTGTTGTTGATTCATGCTTTCATGGTTATATCATTCATCTGTTAATAAGTGGTAAAGAAGTTGAAATTGCAGCAAAGGATAAAATGTTTCAGACAACTGATTCACGCCCCCCTCTCAGTTGTCTGCCCTAATTTCAACATATCCTTGGGAACCATTGATCATTGCCACTCACCATGAACATCTTACCTCTATGCACTCATTATCTCTCTGTTATAGAATAGTCACCCATAAGTATACATAATTTAGACTTTCATTTGTAGATTTTCATAGGTTTATGAAACTGTCATATTCCTACAACTATACTACCATGTAGAATATATGCTTTGTAATAATAGCATTATTAGTGGTTGTCCTTTTTTCTATTTAAGACTTCTATAAATTTATCTACTGGTTGCTTCCAAAGTCTTGATGAAATGCTAACATCATCACCTTATGACTGTAATCTTCCTCATTGATCTTTGTGCATTGCTAACTGCCCTTCCTTTCTCAAAAACTAACACACCACCCTTGATCACAATAGCTTAAGACTCATCTCACTCTATCTATGGCATGAACTATGTACTTTATCTCTTGTTCACTGTGATTTATGCTCCTTGAGTCTTCATGACTGAGTGTTGATTGTGTCCCATATATGAAGCTCTCTCCTTCAATGCAGCCAATAATAACCCTAGAATCTTTTCATAAAGGCATATAAGGCCATTATACTGAATGTTTAGGGAGGAAAAGCAACATAAAATCAAGTCCAAAAAACCCATAAGACTTAAATATGTGTCTTTGCTTTGAAAAATATGTTACAGATTATGTTTCTTAGTGTTGTGACTAAGAAAATTGAGTTACAATGACTTTTTTTTCTTCTACAGCTCCAAAACAGACAAAAAACACTAAGATCCCTAAACAACACATTCAAACTATTGCATAAAGCAATGGGTAAAGCTGTCTAACATCTAGCACATGATAAACATCACTATGTCATTTTTTTCAAATATTTTTGTGGCCACCGTGTGAAGGTCCCTTCTTTCTCTTTCAGATGGACAGCTCCATCTATTTTGTCTTCATAAGCAAGGGGTATGTTACTTGTGACCTTTAAAATATTTACATTTGCATCTCCTGTTCATTTCAATTTGACTCCATGTACAATAGATAGTGAGTGAATCCGCCCAATGCCCACAGACGTA
Organism: Cunninghamia lanceolata; assembly: GCA_027924645.1. Taxonomy (NCBI): domain Eukaryota; kingdom Viridiplantae; phylum Streptophyta; class Pinopsida; order Cupressales; family Cupressaceae; genus Cunninghamia; species Cunninghamia lanceolata. Next base: position 13,342,735 of record BSBN01000194.1, on the reverse strand, counting down.
GCACCATCACTAGGATCCAACACCTGAACTTTATCCCCTTGTTGGAGTTTATCAATATTAAATGTCTGCAAAAACAAAAAAAATACACATTATATTGAGATATAAAACACACATTATATTATTTTTGACAGCTGTATGTAATGTCTTATGTCTTGGAAAAAATCAATTTTTGTATGTGCTTTTTTTGATTCTATTGAATAACAAAGAAGCAACTTTTTACTTTGAAAAAACTAACTAACCCATTGCGAGGTACAAAGAAATGGAGGGCAAGACTACAATAGTGCTAGACTATACAAGTACTCCAGAAAGAGACATGGATTGGCAATGAAGTCCCCCCAACTGAGGACCATGACATCCCCGAACACAATGCACTAATGCATAGTCAAAATCTATGTATGCACTCTATTACAACTAAGCTCTAAGCTTCCATATGTAAGTTATATGTTCTCCCTTATTTCCATAATCTATGTATACTAGCTAATTACACTTCACTACTATTCTAACCAGCGTCTATCAAATAGGTAATGATTACCCTTATTTACATAATAAAACAACTATTACTTACTTGAATAGTACTTACTTGCATGTGGTTTCATAGCACTCACCTCAATTTCAGCACGACTACTACTATGAATATCATGTGCATTCTCATCGAGTTCATCATCATAATTATCACTATCAACATTGATATGAAGTTGCACAGTTTTGTAGAGAGCTCTATTGATAGGGCCTTTTTCTTTTAGTTCTGCTTTCATATAATTGCTCTGCATGTGGTTTAATGATCATGCAAAAGTTAATATATGTCAAGTAAAGAATGCAAAAGCTATAAATTTTTGTCCAAAACAACATTCTAAGCATGAAGAATTAATGACAAAACATTGGGATAGATTAAATTACAACTTAAAGAATAAAAAAGCTAATTTTTTTTGTCCAAAAGAACATTTTAAGCACGAAGAATGACAAAACATTGGGACAGATAACTAACAACTATTATGTTACCTCTTCAGCATAACTATGATGACTATGTTGCACATTCTTGTCCAGTTCATCATAATCATCACTATCAATATCGGCAGCTCTGTTGACATCAAGAAGGCATTTTTGCTTTCCTGTTGCTTTGAAAAAATTGCTTTGCATGTGGTTTAACCATCACACAAAAAATATACAAAGCATTCAAAAGTCAAGTAAAGAATGCAAGCTATAAATTTGTCCAAAAGAACATTTTATGGATCACTCCAGCAATAAAGAAACTGGGTTGGATTCTCCTACGCTCAAATTTCAATAATCTACATATTAAGAGGCATGTGTATACAAAATTGCCAAACAAGAAGAAATGAGATCAATAGAGCCTCTTACCACATTTGAATCCATGGATTTATGCTCATTCCATGCAGAAACTATAGGATTAACGGAGGCAACCAACTGTGAAACTTGCTGACTGAGATCGTATATACAATTCAGTACATGTTGGTATCCTTCATTTGAGTTGACATCATCTGGAGAGGCTGATCCTACTGGGCATGTAACAAATGGCTGTGAAATCTCTATTGATGAACTAGATTTCCACTTCATCCTACTCTTAGATTTACTAGGATCTAGTGTTGCCATATAATTGACAATATCTTCTACACTTGCTTCTCTATTACTATTTTCCACCTAAAATACAATGTCAATTTCAACATATAGTTAGTTAAATAAAAAAATTGAAATAAATAACACAATGTAAATTGAACCAAAAAGCCATACACTTACTCCAAATTTTTCCATTTTGGCCCAACCTGCCTCTGCCAAATGTATATCCAGCCCTCACATTATCTCTTGCTCTCTTGCCTTCGTTACTCTTTGCCAAATATTCTTCAAAATGCATAGTTTCTTTCAATGCCTCCCACTGTTTGGGACATAAAGTGGAGTCTAACCTCTCTTTTCCCTCATGATTGCTTTTCTGTAATTGTATCTAAAATTGTTCATCAAAATTCTCATCTTTTGCTTGTAATATTTTCTAGAGATTTGTCCACCAGTAGTCTCAAAAGCATTTTCCATTTTTTGTATAACATTTTCCATAGATCGTGGATCTTGCTCTACAAAACTTGATTTGCAAATATCCAAATGGGCCCTACATCTTACACCCAACTTGGAGGCCCACTTTGCAACATTTGGCCCAATGGGCTTACCATCTCTCAATACCTTAAGCAAGAATGGCTTTTTGCCTTCTAATTTTCTTAGTTTTGCATTCCTCTCTATAGATCTGTACAAATCTTGACTCAATCTTTGTATTTTGACAAAAGCATCCACATCTTCTATTAACCCACTACTAGTATTTCTGGCTGATCCACTAGTTCCATCAAAAGTTCTAGATGCAATAGGTGCACTCTGAGGCACAACATATTCAAGCAGTCTCTCTCCATGACTTTCATTAACTAGAACTTCATGCTCCTTGGCCACATCAGGTGTGGCATCAGTAGGTAGATCATGAGTACCGGTCTCTGCAGATTTCACTTCAAACACATCCTTTAATCTTGAATAAATCATCTATAGACCTGTTGTTCCTTTAATGCTCTGATGTTTTCCAATAATCTCTCTTAGAATTTGTTCTAAGAGATCATCACAATGTTGCACATCACCATGTGCTATATCAGTCTGCACATGATCACCATGTGCTATATTAGGCTGCACATCACCATGCTCTATATCAGGTTGCAGTACATCAGCATATGCTATATCAAGCTGCACACGATCATCATTGCAACTATTGTTTTCACCAACTGCATTTGTTGAATCACAAAAGTGGCGGGTTCTACGAGATGGCGTTACTGTATCTTTTCTTTCCTTTTGTTTTTTCTCTACATTTTCTTTGCACTCTTTTTGTTGCCCATAAAACAAAAAATAATATCATATTATGTCTTATATACATAAAGTTTTTTCCTATAAATTTTCATTAAACACTATTAAACAAATAATATACTACTTAGTGGTTTTGTACAACTTGCCTATTTGTCAAACCAAGTCTTAATAAATATTCATTATTCTTGGCCACTTTTTCTCTACGAAGTGCTCATAATCTATCAGTGAAGTTTCAGCATTGTGATCACTATCATCTAATTTGCGCCTTACAGCCCTTCTCTTCATTTCTTGAAGTCCAAATAAACAATAATGTATAAAACAACAACTTGAATCAGTAAAACTTTATTGAGTTCATAAGTTGATAACTGTTGACTTTCTAATCTGCTGATAATTGCAAATGAAAACTTAAAATAGAATTCAGTTTACAGATTAAAAAGAATTTGCAATTGAAAACCAAGAAGATGTTTATAATTACATGTATCAGACAAATTTTCCTTAGGGATATATTCACAAGAAAAACTCATAAAAACATAACACAAGCAGGATGAAGGAAAAACATAGTCTAGTTCATCATGAGGTGTGTTAGAACCATTCAAAATTTCACATAGTCCCACTCTGTTTCATACATTTTCCTTCCATAAATCCATAATTAGGGATTCATATTCCTTTTAGAATTGTTCCAGGAGTCATTTATGAGCATCTCATATCAGGTCTATGTGAAAGAAATTTATATTTTTGACCATTGATGTGTTTTTGTCTCTTACCACAACCCTGTAGTACATGCAAACAACCTTGGCAGGTGTGCAGGAATTAGAGGATGTGAATACATAGTTATCGCTTCCCCGCAACATGTAGACAATTTAGTTGCTGCGTTGCGGTATAAACTCAAGCAGCACATAATATGTTACTATGCCCCCGTGGCAGGTAAGGAGATGACCGACAACAATGCAATAGGAAGGAGTTAGGATTAAGTGTTCACCGCGCCCCAGCAATGGTTTCAAGTCAAGCATGTAGTGTTGCGGTATAAGGAGTTCAAGTAACCAGTAATGCTACATACCGCGGCCCTGCGATGCTGATAACTTCAACTAGCGGTAATGCGGTAAACAACAAATGGGAGACCAAAGGCTCTCACAACCCCGTGACGGTCAGGCCAAAGCTTGGTGGTGGCGTGGTAAAAGACATAAGGGATAACATGTATCCTACCATCCCAGGGTGGTGTGCAACAAGGCTTGCGGGGTGGCGATAAGTGGTGAAGATGAACGTAACTGTCCAAGAGGTCCCGCGGTCCTGCAATTGCTCTAAGTTGGTCTTGCGGTGATGCGGTAAGGAATTAAATGTCAAAATGACTTCAATGCTACCTTGCGATGATTATCATTGATGCTTGTAGGATTTTGGTTTTTGAGGAAAGGACCGAATGGATTGGATCAAATCAACAGTTTGTGTTTGAAAAGAATTGAATGTTGAGATTTGTTGATTTAGTGGCACAAACCAGGTTAATGGTGAAATGACCAACTTCATGGTACGATAAAACTTGGGATTACTTTGTATTTCTTCATTCTAGTGAATTCAGTCTTGATTGCAGAAGGTGAATTCAAGCTTTGTGTGCTCTCCTCAGGCATTTTCTGACTGGGTAAGTCTGCCCTATCACTCTTTGCATAAAAGTTGGTGTTTGGTTTGTGCTCTATTTTTAGCTAGTCTGCAAGTAAAATATCAAAACCCTAGTTCATACAGGCACTAAAATATGGCACCTAAAAAATCTAAGTTTGTGAGTAAGAGCATTGACCCCCTTGCTCCCAAGAAATGATCACTTCAACAATCATTGTTGGACATCCTGCCAAATTTAGTTGACAAGGGGTCTAAGAAATTGTTCAAGGATGTTGCGGAAGGATGTCGGGATGCTGCAATCCCTATCTCTGGATGAAACCTTTTTTGGTATTTTTGTGCAAAGAAAGATGGACAGGGACTAGTTGGAAACCCATGGAATTTGGATTTGGCAAAGCTTGTGGTGCGTGATGTATTTGTTGATGTGGATTTGATTAGAACATTGGCACAACACTATCACTCAACCAACAAAACAATCAGAATACCAAATGGGTCACCATTAGTGGCCGTGGATAGGAATGCAATCATAGACTACTTCATGTTGAGAAAGCAAGCCCTCACACCAGTAGATGTGTAAAGAGTGAGCAGGAGTACAATAGTTTGAGAAAAACACACAGAAAGGATGAGGTGCCCATGCACATGAGGAAAGGGGCAAATAACAGAAGAATTGAAATCCCATCCACTGCAATTGAACCTTTCTCTGTTGAAGATTTTGCTGTCTATTTCAAAAGAACATATTTTTATTTGTGTTAGGTGTTGGGTATTGATGCCCAAGGTAGAATTCCTATCGGCCTAATGATGATGGCCATGAAAATTCAAAATCCAGAAGCTAATGTTGAATATGATTTTGCAACATTCATTGAAAAGAAACTACATGATAAAATTTTGCAAATAAGAGAAAACAAAAAGCCCATAGGTTTCAAATACTACTCTTTGTTATGTCATTTGATTTTGTATCAAAATAGAAGGAAGTGGCCCAGTAGAATGGATCTGAGCATGATTGATGAAAAGAGACAAAGATTGCCAACACAGTGCTGGTGTTACAAATGGGATAGACATTGTAGGAATTGTGACTATGTTGTGTTTCATGATGAATTCTCATTTAGAATAATGAATTCTCTTGGTAGATTTTCTCCCAGATTGACAAAAGAGATCAAGGAAATGTTGAGACCTCTTGCCCATAGGCCAAAATAGGGTCATAGTCATAACTATGCTAATTGGTTTTTCTTGCCAGTTCATACTATAATCAGGGTATATGGATGTACTCAGCCACCCCATGTGTTGCCCAAATTTGTGCTAGACAGAATTACATTCCTTGAATTCATGTGGCAAATGATGTGGATGGAGAAGGATGTAATGAAGAAACAGAAGAAAGGCACATTTCTTCCTGATTCCACAATGTTTGGTGATTGGTCCATTGGTTCTGATACTTTAGAGGATTTGCAAGCCTATTTGAAGGAAAAATATTCTTTGAAATCAGGTGTAGAGGGTTTGTGATCCAAAGGGTCACATGAACTTTGTCAGACAAATCATCCTCACAAGAATGGGAATATCCCATCAAATCAATTTTGATGAGGATGTGATCAGAAATCTTGTCACCTTTCAAGAAGTGTATGATAGGAAAAGAAAATGGGAGATTTTGAAACGGATTGTGGATGATAGGAGAAAACAAAATCCTAATTTTGATGGATTCTTTGTTGAAGAGAGGGACCCTTTGAGAAGAATGGATTTGATAATTGACAATTTTGAAAGAATATATAGCAAGTCTAAGAAGAAGCCTTCAAAGGCTACCAAGCTTAGTGTCAAAAGACCACCAGGAGTTGTGATTCAAGAACATGCACCAGATGCAATGTCACTACAAGATCCAACTCATATCCGTGATTCACCACCTACCAAAAGGAAAAGGATTGAAGATGTTTCTCTACTGGTTCCATATGAATTGAGCGAAGGAGGGGGTGACATTGATGAAGTGGCTAGTATCCTGAAAAATATGGGAGATGAAGGAGAAATAGATCAGCCACTTGTTGGCCAAGAAATAGAATCACACAAACCAGAGGCTAGAATGGCTGAACAGGCACAAGGGGAGATTGAATTAGAAGAAGATGAAAGAATTGTGGCTTCTATGAGATTTATGGAGGATGATCTGATTTCATTAATTCTCTTGAATTCAAATAATTTTGGCTTAAGATGAAGATGAAAGAATTTCAAGAACAAGTGGAAATAAATAAAATGGGTGCTGATGAATCTCAACATGACCAAATTGTTTCACAAACTTTGAAGAATATGAAAATAGATGAAATAAGTGTCAGCCCTGATGAGGCTAGACAAATGGTATTAAGGAGCAACATGCTGATCATTCTCAGGCTTGAGTTGAAGAAAATGTTTTTGTTAGACCAAGTTAGGAATCAAGATGACCCCATGCTAATTTCTAAATTTGACTATGAGGAAGGTGTCATTGGATGTGGTTACAATCCAAAAATAGAGACTTTAGCAATATGGGAAACACAAAAGAACACCAGAAAACGAAGATTACTTGATGTGGTCAAACAAATAAGGGGAACAACTGTGGTCAAGACATTCCAAGACACATCAACAACTAAAGCAACTATCCTCACTATGCATACTGCAATGTTTACACGAGCCACTGTTGTAAAGATAGAGCAAAGATTGTTTGATTATGAGAGAACTCAGATGGAGATGAATGATGAGGTAAATAGATTGTATCTTGAAAATGTAAACCTGAAAAAACAACTGAAGGGTGAGAGTTCTTCTCAGATTCAAGCCATTGTGCCAATTCAAATGCCTATGCCACAAGAGACTGGTAATACCACAATGACTGCTGAACAATTCAATGTTTTGAAATTGAAGTTGGAAAAAGAAAATGAGGAATTGAAAAGCCAAAACGAGAAAACAAAGAATGAGGAAAAATTAAAAAATCTTGAAGTGTTTGAGAAAATTTTGGAATATAGAGTGAAAATGACTGTTAACAAGTTGAGAGATGTGCATGAATGCTATTCTTCCTTGTCTCAGGCCATGGAATAGTTGAAAGTAAATTTTTCTATTTTAGATCCCTTGTATCAAAGATGGCAGTCAACACATCACACACTGATCACTCTGTGTAAAGTTCTACAATGGAATCAAGATACTCCTATAGCTATAAAGCCAATAGAGAAAATGGTCAAGATGATATTGGATGAGTATCAGTATGTGAATGGTGAGAATCAACGAATGTAGGCAAAGATTGATTCTTTTGCCACTTTCAAACACCGGTTCATTCCATCAATCCTAATAGAGAATGAAAAGATCAAGGATTTTGATGCGTGGAAGGATGAATTTGGTCATACAATTTCTAAGGTCATGGAATTTTTAAGGATGAAGATATAAATATTCTCAGCTTCAACATTATTCTAGACAGAGTAATTGCTTTGGATGTTGGATATACAAAGTTTGTAATTGATGTCAAAGCATTGTTGGACAAAAGGTGGAAGGATCACCAGGCCAACTTGCTCCAAATTCAAGATTATATGTGGCCTAGTGATTTTACTATGTTTGAATGGCAGGAGAAGTATCTTTGAATTGATGAATAGATAGGCTATGCGTGCAGGAGAGCAATGAGCATCATGGCCTCATAACTACACAATATACCAACAGGAGAAAGAGTAATTGGCTCCTCTAGAAGAATAGGGCCTTGAAGTTGTTGCAGTGGAAGAACCAAGCCTTCAAACACTCTATCATGGAGAGGGGGACTTTGCTAGATCAAGATGATCATAGGTCTCCTATGTTGATTAATGGACTACAAGTGTATTGCAAGTGCTGTGGGCTTCCAATCAATATTGCCTACTTTCTCTATTTTCTCTTAATTATGTTTTAAGCAAAATTAATGTTTAGTTTATACGAAAAGGCATGAATTTTGAAAAGATGCCATATTTTGTAATGGTCTGAAGCTTGTTTCTTCTATTATAAAAGAGAAACCAAGACCAAATTTTGATATCATCATCATAGGCATTTATAGAAACATATATGAGGAGACTTCTGTTATATTGTAATATCTATTCAAAGCAATCAATGGAGAAGAAGATTTAATCTGGTGCTCGAATTCTGGTTAAGATATCCAAGAGATCATTTCTTTGTTTGTAATGAGGAGGCTTAGTTCACCTAATGTTAAGATATCTATATGTATTATTAAATCACAGATATTCATCATTGTTTTCTTCACACAAGCATATTCAATGCATGTGGAGGCTAGAATCTGTATTACAAACTAAAGCTATCATCTAGGACATACAAGAAAAGTCTAGCAGCTAGAAAACATAGAGGACATACAAGAAATTATATTCTAACTAAACAAAATTAATTTCAACCAAAGTAAGAAAACTAAGAAGGATTATGAACCTACTTTAAATGCACTTCAAATCAACAATGAACATCTTAGGTTTTGTATACAATGTACCAGCAGAATAATGATGATTACATTTAGAAATGTGTCAGTAAAACAATAGTGAATAAGCATACCTATACTCATATCTTTATTACATTCAATGATAAATTACACCATACATATAACCAAAGTTTAGGTGACAAGCTAACCTCTTCAGGTGACAGGCTAGTTAAGGTGACAAAAGATCATCATAATCATTTGCATTGCCAGCAAGATCAGAATCTTGATCACTCATGTCTGTATCTGTTGATTTTCGTCCTCATCCTCATCTGTGACATGCTTCTCATTCTCTCTCCCAAGCTTTTCATTGGTAATCAAAATCTCTTCTTCAAACACTCCATCATTATCTTCATCCACTTCTTCGAATGTTTCTTGTAAATTAACATATTCCCCATCATGCATTATATCAACAACTTCCATGAATTTTCATTTGGAATGAGACTCTGTTTGAATGACATACGACCATCCTGGGCTTCTTACATCATCCATTAGAAATGATTGGTTTGTTTGAAGAGGGGAAACATACGGCTCATCCATCTTTGATAAAAATTGCCTTGTATTTGCGCGTACAAATCCATACTCATCAAATTGTACTGCGAATGGTCGGATCCACTTACATTTTAATAATATAGGACTATTTTCACCAAAATCCACTTGAATAATTTCTTGGATGAATCCAACATAAAATTTCTTCTCAGTTTCATGAAGAAATTCAGCACTAACAACACAATCACAATTTGTTTTTCCTTTGTCTTTTTCTTCCACTCTTAAATGACTACCATAGGCCCACATTCCACTAAAACACATAGCCTATACATGTGGAGATTGTGAAAGCTCACTTTCCTCCGTTGTTACATCTTGACCCTCTTCTTTGCATGACTGACTACATTAGCAATCCATTCTTCAAATTTTAGAAAAGAATCACCTCCAATCAAATCATGACGTCTGCACTTTTGAGGTTGATGTTGCATCCACATTTGATTCTCTTCTTCATATTTTCTACATAGAATATTAATGTACAAAAAGTAATATTAATAATATAAATGTGTAAATGCAATTGAGTAAATAAATTATTGTGTAATTGTTTTTCTACCTATGCCACTTATCGAACGAAGTTGTGTTTTAAAGAATATAGGCATGTATTGCACTTCTTTCTTGATGTGATAGCTTGAAGCGACATCCATTGCCTTCTAATACTTCACCTGCAACTCTTTCATCTTTGTCATCATCCCATACATGTCGATTGACATTTTTAAAATCTTTCATATATTCTGTGCAAAATCCTATGGCCTCTTGCATTGAATATCCCTCAGACATGCTGCCTTCTAGTTTTTCCCTAGTACGGATAATTTTTTTCAGAACTTTCATATATCATTCTATAGGATACATCCATCTTGTTCTTACTGGGCCACAATGCTCTAGTTCATATTCTAGATGTATCAAAAGATGCATAGAAATGTTAAAGATTGTTGGTGGAAATTTCCGTTCCAATAGACAAAGGACTTCAACAACCTCCTCCCTCAAACTATCAAATTTTGAAGGATCTAATACATGTAAACTCATTCTCTTTAATTAGGCCTAACCTTATAACTACCAACTTGGCCCCTTTGCCAAACTTGATATATTTACCACAATAGGTAAAATATTCTCGATTATGACATGATAGTCATGGGTCTTGAGGCCTCTTAAGCTATTAATGTCATTTTGGCTTCTAATACTACTACTTACATATCTAGTGAGAAAGTGAGTTTGAGACAACTGTAAGAATTGTACACGTTGTTCCTTTGTCCAGACATAAGGAGCCCTAGGTTTTCTATATTTTTCATCAGCACATTTTTCAACCCAAAGATTTCGATGAATCTTTAGATGTTGAAAGTCTTCACATGATGAAACAGTATCAAAAGAACCAAAAAGAGTTTCTATAATAGCATAGGCTATATTTTTCTTAGTATGCATAAAGTCAACAGTATGCCTAATGGCTATATCCTTAAAGTATGGAAACTTATAGAATATGCACAACCATTTTACACTGCTTTCACTACATGGATCATATCTACTACCAACAATCCCATCATTTTCAATAAATGACATTCTTTTTTGTCCATTGTCAACAATGTAATCACTTGTTATTAGCAATGGTGCTTCACGATTCTCTTCTTGACCATTGAAATGTGTTTTTTGTCGACGATATGGATGATCCATTTTAAGGTAAGCACGATGTCCACAATACATACACTTATGCAAACTTCTTGAGTGCCTCACAAAATCCTTAAAGTTGCAAGCAGGACATCCATGGTATCCATGAACAATGAGACCAGACAATGTGCCATATGCAGGAAGATCATGAATTGTAAACAATAAGGAAGCTCTTAAAGTGAATTTGACTGAATGACCATCCTTTAAAGATTGAATTGTTTCAATTCCTTTCTACAATTCCATTAGCTCATCATATAATGGCTCTAGATAAGCCTCGATTGTATCTAAAGTCACACTTTTCTTTCTTGGTATAATCAATGATAGCATTAAGAAAAATGTTTTAGTTGCTAACCATGGAGGCAAGTTATAATTTAGTAAAAACACTGGCCAAGTTGACCATTTAGTACTTTGATCTGAGAATGGGTTCACCCCATCTAGAGCCAAACCCAACCTTATACTATGAGGATCTTGAGAAAAATCAGGCTATTTGTTATCAAATTCCATCCACATCTTAGAATTAGGCACATGTCATTGTTTTCCATCGGTGCTCTTATTTTGGACATGCCATTGCATAAGTTCAGCAATGTCTCTACACTTATACATTTAGAGTAATCATGGGATTATTGGAAAGTGGAGAAGAACCTTTCTAGGAACCACAACTGATTTCAACCCTTGTCTATACCTCACTTCATGACATTTCAAACATTCACTCTCACTTGCAAGATTATTGTGAAATAATACATAACCATTGACACATGTGTGGATGTTTTCATACCCTAATCCTAGCTTAGTGATTTTCTTTTTACATTGACTTCATTTTGTTGGCAATGTGGAGTCAGGTGGTAACAACAAACTTAATAATGCCAATAACTGATCTACACTCTCATTTGTTCAACCATGCACCACTTGCAAGTTAAGAATTTGAAGGATTGTTGTCAAATGACTTAACTTGCAATTAGCATTCACAGGCTTTAAAGCATCCTCCATTGAATTGGTCCAATCATCATCTAGACCCTCATTCAACATTCTATCAACTTCAAACCCTTCGTCTAACATTGCTGCCTCTTCATCTATGTTTGGTGCCACTTCATCTATGTTTGTTGCCTCTTCATCTCTCACACTTTGCAATTCTATCATATCTTCATAATAATTTTAATCCCAAGGGCTTATCCCACTATGCCCATATCTTAATCAGGTTTCTTTCTCTCACCTTTGTACCACGGCAGTCTTTACATGGACATGGATATTTGTCCATGTCCCTCTCATTTGCTACTCTCTCATCAAGTGCATGGTATTGATCCGTAGTCAACCTTTGATGTTGATCCATCTGTAATGTTCTACACATAGCAACAAAAATCTATTAGCAACAAAAATATAGCTTTCGAATGCATTTGGTTTGGTAGAATTTCATCAAGTTTTGTGCAAGATATTGCATTTTGGCGAGTGCAGGTCTAAACCCTACCTAGGGTTTCTAGGGAGCAAAATTTGATAATGGGCAGAGTTTCCACCATCCAAAAATCCTAAAAATTGGTGGAAAGCTCTATACCATGCCTATTCACATCTCTGCAAGAGGATAACTCATGACTGACACATGTGAAGAAGATATGATTGACTGTGTGTGCAGATTTGCTGTGAGAGTCCTAAAACCCTAGGTTCTTTATTGCTTTGAATAATCTATGCACTGTATGTCAATGGAAGGGTGAAGAATCATAGTGGCATGTTGTTAGGGCCTACACAAGCTTGAGAATTCATATGACAAGTGTTCTTACCTTTGTTTGGAGTCATCACCTTGAATGCACCTAGTGGCAGCAAGACCTAAATTGCATAAATCATTGTGTTAATCACTTGGTTAGGTCATGTATGTTTGGAAACCCCTAGAAGATGTTGTAATAGGTCTCAATAAACCAATTTGCCCATATTCCATGTTGTCTTCAATGATTGAGTGTTACTAGGGTGTTGTTTCCATGTTTTAGGCTTAGGAGCAAATTGTCAAGAATGAACAAGGGCGTAGATTTGCATCAAGTGTATCAAAACTTTGTTTGGGATGTGTTAAGGTTATTGTGTGTGAGTCCTTCTCTGCATTATGTTCTACCTCTACATAAAACTCTATGATTAGTTTTGTGTATTTTTTACTTGTAGGATTCTCACAGTTAGTGAAAAAGGTAGTGTTCATGAAGGAATATAAAAGATGCATAGAGCCTTTGAATTATACCCGTACTATGCAATGGCATTGAATCATTTAGAAAACTATTTTTTCTTCATAGGGCAACATTTTCTTGTGGAACAATTGACTGAGATAGCTCTTGTTTCAACTGACTACCCTCTCATGAAATCTCATTCATATTATAATCTTGCATGATCTTATCATAGTAAAGGTGATTATGACACCATTGGCTGCTACTACATGGCATCAGTCAAGAAAATCCAAAGGCCAAAGGATTTTGTAGACAGGTTCAATTGAAGTTGGGAGATCTTAAGAGTTCTCTCTCAAATTTTGTAAAGGTTCTGGAGGTCCACCCTGAGAATCGTGAGAGATTAAAAGCTATAGGCCATATATATGCTTAGCAAGGGTAGGCAGAGAAGTCTTTAGAAATTTTAAGAAAGGCAACTCGCATAGATCCACATGATGCCCATGCATTTATCAAGATGGGTGAGTTATTAATATCATCAGACCCCAGTGGAACCTTAGATTCTCTTAAGACAACAAAGTCTCTTCTGAAGAAGAGCAGAGAAGAAGTGTACCCATTCAATTGTTAAACAACATTGGGGTTCTTCATTTTGAGCGTGATGAACTAGAGTTGGCTCAACAAACTTTTATGGAGGCATTAGGAAATGGCACTTGGGTTGAATTCATAAATAAAAGCCCTAGTGCCAATTCTATAGTTTTTCCTGTGCTCTTTAAAGATTTGGAATTCTTCCATCAACTAGAAGAAGGTGGTGTTTCACTTGAGCTACCATGGGATAAAGTCACAACACTATTTAATCTTGCTAGGTTGTTTAAATAGATACATGATACCGAAAAAGAAAATCTTTTATATAGGCTAATATTGTTCAAGTTCTTGATTATGTGGATGCATATCTACGTCTTGCAGCCATGGCTCAGGCTTAGAATGAGATCCAACTAAGCCTAGAATTGATTGGGGATGCACTTAAGGTGGATAAAAACTCATCAAATGCTTTATCTATGCTTAGAAAAATGGAACTAAAAATAGATGACTGTCTTAAAGAAAAAGAAACAATTAAAGCTGCACAAAGTGAATCAGATGCAAAAAATTCTTATCTTAACATTTCACTTGGAAATTGAAATTATTTTGTAGGTTTTTGCAATGAGAGGAGGGATCCAAAGGTGGAGGCATAGGGTGATCCCACGATAGTGGGTTACAATTGCATTGAAGAAGAAAAATTGCCCATGCATGGAAATTTTTTTTGGAGGGGTTCTAATGAACAGGGGTGTTCATTAGAACCCACTTTTCGTCGGCCAATGTTTTTAATAAAATAATGGGTTTGAATGAACACCACTTAATGTTATTTGATTTTTTTAATGTTATTTTTATATGCTTCGAATGAACCCACGTTCATTAGAAAGGGTCATAGTGAGTTCGTTAGAACCCTCTTTCATTAGAACCCCCTTATTTTGCCCTTGCCCCCACCAGCTGCAATTTTATGCAGATTTTTGGGTTTCGAGGCTTACGTTGAGGATCAAAATGGAATCAACTTGACAAACCCAACTACAAGATTATAGTCCTCAAAACAAGCTCTCCATCAAGTATAATTTTAATATATTTTAGTTTTATTATATATATTTTTTAGTTTAATTAAATAGATTTTTCACTAAAAATCAAGCTCTCTGTTCTGTACATGTGGAAAAATAGTATATTACCAAAAATTTTTATGAAAAATATTTGTTCTCTTGGTATTCATGTCCTTGATCCAACAGAAAAAAAATTGTGAATGCCGATACATACAAAAACGTTATGCTTTACACAGTACACCTATGTCCAAATTGTAATTGGTTTGACTTCAAAAGTTAATTAAAAGAAAAATATTCAATAAAACATTATGAAACCAAATGCATCCTCTAGATATCATAGTTACAAATCTAAATTTGAAAGAATTAGAATTTTATCCTTCATAGAAAAAAGGCATATGCTTTATAGTACACATCACTCTTTAAAAATGGTGTTTACTGTTAAAAACTAGTTATTGAAGGAGATGGAAAAAGAAATGCAATTTGATTCCAAAAAAAAAAAAAATATATATATTTAGAATCTATAGATAAAATGTCACAAATCACTAGTTTGCATCATCTTCTAGAAATTCCTCACGGTTTAACAACTATAGGTGTCCGAAAGTGAAGATTGTTTTCAAAATGTTCATTTCAAAGTCAACTTTGGCCAAAAAGTGTAAACCACTATTGTGGGATCACCCCACAACATCTTGAGAAGGTTAGAGAACTGTATTGTAAAGTGTTGGTACAGAGACCAGGAAATGTTTATGCTGCAAATGGGGCAGCCATTGTGCTAGCTGAAAGGGGTCAATTTGATATTACAAAGGAAATTTTTACACTAGTACAAGAAGCTGTAGCAGGAAACATCTTTGTTCATATGCCTGATGTATGGGTAAATTTAGCACATGTTTACTTTGCACAAGGACAGTTTGCTCTTGCAGTGAAAATGTATCAAAGTTGTTTGAGGAAATTCTATTTTGGCACTGACACCCAAATTTTATTATATTTAGCTAGAACACATTATGAAGTAGAACAGTGGCAAGATTGTAAAAGAACATTATTAAGAGCAGTAGATTGTAACTACTATAAGTTGCCAATCACAAAGCTATAGATTTTGTGTTTATAAATGTAATGAGGCTTTTGAATTACTATTACCATTTTTTCACCACAGCTCAAAAATTGGCAGAGTTGGTGTAACAAATTCATTTTTAGAGTGAAGGTTAACATTCTTCTGTTATAAGTTATTTGCATAGTTATTGTGTTTAAGTGAACTTGCAGTTTAGTTGTTCAAGAAAGAAAAGATTTTAGACCATTCATTGCATTACAGAACATTCATAGGAGAGATAAGTATTTCATCCACCACAATGATTATTCATTTACAAGTTGAAATACATAAAAGGATAAACATTGCAATGAAAGAAATAATGACATATCAAATGTCCCACACAAGCCTTGCGTATAGCTGAACAAATGCAACTATAAAGAAAATGCTATGCATCTAAGAATAAGAAAGAGAAGGTCATAGCCATCATTGCCTTGAAGGTCTTCAATCTTTGAGGTTGTCTTCTGTCCTGCTCCTAATCTTTGACAATAACCTGCAAAAATGTGGGAGGGTCCTGTTAGAGCTTTGGTTATGAGATTTCATCCTATTAGAAGAGGCATAACACTTTGTTTATAATGCACTGATCAATGAACATCATCCACATGCAAGAGGAACTCAGAAGGAAACAATCATGGAACTTCATTTTTTTTATTCTAATATGTTTGTTTCATGTGCAGGTATAGATAAGTCATGTAGCTGATTGAAGACATATCAACATGTGGTGTCAAGTGGGCTCCCACAAGGGTTGAGCCTAGCATGCTGCCTCCCCTTAATCTCAAAAGGGATGGAATGGAAAAGAAAAGATCATTATTCACATTGCCTTAATTGCATGACAAACTGAAGGAGTAGAAAGCGGTCAGATGCATTGATGTCAAGAACATGATACACCTATGACTGCACCTCAAAGGATGAAATGGAATCATAAGAGTAGATTGAACTCATTTAGGACAACATTCAATGCAAAGGGATAGCTGTCATTACTATTTCAATTTATCAGAAATAATATTAGATATATGCATGGTGGAGCCAAATATTAGATGAGTGCAATAAACAAGACACCAGGATGCAGTTGCAAGTGGTGAAAAAGCTAGAATGATTTATTTGGTATGTATATGCATTTGCATTTGATATGATATACTGAATTAATAATCAAAAGTAAATGCAATGAGGCAGATTTGTTTGAAAATATCCAATGTATGCATGTTAAAAGTAAATACAGATACAAGCTATCCAGTTTCCTTTTACATTGTTAGACTTGTTTAATAAAAATATGAGTATAGCTGCATGACTGAAGCTAAATACAATGGCAGACAACAAAAACATAGAACAACATATGATGTCATTTCTCTTTTATGTTGAGATAAGGTACATTCATCATAAGGAGCTATCACTTTTTAAGCATGAGATGATCTTATATCATGGAGAGATCAAGATAAATTATAGTAGACAGTGCTACAGGAGAAAGACAAATGGAACAACCAAAAGTATGAATCAGTTGATATCTCATGTTCATCCACAGGAAGGGGTTGTATCAAGTAACAGATGCCAAATGGATCCACAAAAGATGCTCTGACAGATTATATCTTTCTCATTTTGTGATCATATCAAGACATGTACAGTAATCACCTTGCAAACCCGTATGATGAAGAAATGTAATGATTGCTATAGAATAAGGTGTCATCAATGAAGATTTTCACAACTTAAACAACCAACTGATAATCTATCATGTATCTCATGTGCCTTGCTACAATAAGAGAAAGTGTTGAAGAGAAAGTGTTGTTCAAAATAGTATGTGATATATTTGCCAAAGTGTATGTGTCTTTCTTTAGAAACAACCAAATAATGATACAAAATTAAATATATGCATCTGAGATATAAAATGTTGTGCACAAGAAAACTCATATTTTTCCTTGATTGTTAGAGTCCAACAACTTTTACACACTGCCAGATAAGGGTTTTGAGCCATGAAAGGCGGAAACTGCATACAGAAGTCATGGCCAGAGCAAAATGACAAAGAAATGCAGAGATATGTTTTGATAGTCGCGGCCTCATAGCTACAGGTGTATAGTTGCGGCCCCATGGCCATTGAAACAAATGTATATCAAAAGGAGAGGTTCAGAGTGATGTGTTAGAAAATGCTATGACCTCATGAAGAGGAGTCTTGTTATATATTTAACTCAAATGCATATAGGTAGCCGCAACCAAGAAATGAAAGGAGATACAAATTATATAGAGAACAATAAAAGGTTGTCAGCCATGGTAAAAAATGAACTACATATTTCTTTTCATGATATGAAACCCTACGGTTCAGCTGAAACAAAAAAACTTAGAAATTTTGCTAGTCACGACCTTTTAAGAGGACTGAACACAGATATAGAGCTATACCAAGCAATTTTGAGCAATGAGAAGGTTTAGAGACTGTACAGAAAGAAAGCTACAACTGTGGCAAATATACCATTTTTCCTTGAAGCTTCAAAAAACCCATTTTGATTATATTGAGAGCATCATATACAGAGAGCAAGAAATGGAGAAATGAACTTTTGTTTGAACCCCACTTAGGGTTTCCAAGAGGAGTAACAAATATATAGTGGAGAATGAAGTATTTCGAGCATGCAAACTTAGAAATACAAAGCCATCCCGTGGTTGAATATGCTTCAAGAAAACCCATTCCATTTTCACAAAGTAAGTGCAGTTACAGGTCAAGAATATGGCCACAGGTTTTAACCCCAAAATCTATAGAATACCTTGAAAAAAATGCAACTTACAGTGACAGACAAAAAACATATTACCTTGTTTGGAGAAAGTGTGTAATGATGCAGAACTGAAGGTTTTCTTTTTGCTTCATTTTTCCCTCTCAAGATGCAGTAATGGCGGCCATATACAGGGGTAAAGAATCACAGTGGAAACAAGTGCACAAATCATCAGAATATACACACAGGCCACGGCTATAGAAGCCATTTTCACCTCAAAAATGAAAGGAATCGAAGAGAAAGAAGTCATATATACATTAGATAAACCTTTTTACCTTCTTTTCTACAAAAATCCATGGAGGCTGAGCACAGACATGCCAGAGAAGTCCAAATTTTTGAGCTTGAAACCCTAGGGTTTCATTGTCGGCCACAGAGCCCAATTCCAAAAAATGCCAAAGTCAGAATGACGCAAAAAAGTAGGGTGAAAAGGTGTTTTGTTATTAGGGTTTCAATGAAGCCCTAACTCGAAGTTGGCATTTTTATCACATCTGTTTCATTTTTGAGGCATAAATTATACCTTGGTGGTGTTAAGACATTACAACATGATGCCTAGGTCAATGACTTAGTGAGAGGTCGAGCCCATTGCTCCCTCAAAGTATTTAATGCCTCAAAACATGCTTAAGTCACCTTGTGATATGCCCTGTGTTTTACCCCTTGGAGATAGGGATGAATTTCATGCCTTAGGAGTGATATGCAAAACCTTTAAGTTTTGGTATGAGACAAGCTCATATGCCACATGGATTGCGAGGTCATATGCAGATGAGTCATCAGGACTTTTTATTTTTTGCAAAAACTATATGTCATGCCTCTATATTTTTGTGATTATTTTTAGAAAAATCAAACATTGTAATTGCAAATGGCGAAATTATAAGCCATGGAGATTTATTGTTTTTGCAAAATCAAATCGAATAGGAGATAGATTTAACTGCCAAGTGTTGTAAAGTTAGTTTTAAAGCAATCATTTATAAATTTTTTTAAAACTCAAACTATTTTTAGGCAATTAGAACTAGAAAAAACAAATTAAATATTCCTTCCTCGATTTGTTTTATTTGAAGGCAGATAAGGACAAAAACTAGATCTCATGGGCAAAGGAAAGCAGATTTTTGGTGGGGTCACATGGGGGGATCTTTTGGCATCTAGTTTTCATAGTTTGGGCTCATCTTGAGTGCTTTTATTTTGGCTTTTCTGAGGAGCTCGAAAATGGACTTGGAGGTCTCTTTTTAGGAGCTTTTTTCCAACTTTTAGGGAGAGATTGATTTCAGAGCATATAGGTCAGAGATGCACTTCTTTTTCAGATTTCCTGTTAGAGTTTTTACAACATAGAGTAGAGATTAGAGTGCAGAGATACCACAATCTTCCTCTCACATTGAGAGTGTTGTATTCAGTCCATGTACTCATTATTCCTTCAGTTATAGAGCAGTAGTTTTCCTTCACTTTTGCCTCTCTTTTTGTAAAACTAATTTGATATTACACTATGATAAACATTTATCCTCTATTTTTGTCTTGGTTTTGTGATAGGTTATGCAGTTGTTTTGCTTAATTCAGGTTGCATGTCATGTTTGATCAAACCTTCATGTGAAATATTTATGAATTGGGTAAAATCAAAGTGTTGTGAAGATTAATGTTTCGTGGTTTGAATGTGAGTAAGATCTGATAGGATTTTAGTATTGGTGCATCACCTTAGATTTCACTTTAGTTATTTACTTCAGTTTACCTCTCTCATCCCTTTTCTGAGATAAGTCATTAGATTAGGAAAAAATCATACTGAGAACCAGTTCACTCTGGAGATTCCCTCTCGACATAGATCACCCACATTTGGGAGGGTTTCCATGTTTCAACAGAATAGTCAAGCTTGACTTGGCTAGGGGCGCAATATTGATTGACAATAGTTTTTGGCACTTCTAGTGGGACTCTGAAAGTGATTTCAGAGAAGTTTTATACCCTCATAACTACTATTCTGGTATATGCAGCAGTATTCCAGCCTTTGGAGGCTTTCACAATATACGTGGCAACTCATTATCTTTGGTCTTGTATGAAGATTAGTGTTATCAGCTTATGAAAACTAGATCCAGTTCTAATCCTTTTAAATATTTACAACTGTCCCTGCTAAGAAGGAGAGACAGATCAGCAAGTAGAACAACTGATTCAGCAAGGAGATCAAAATCAACACCTCCAACTTCAACACAAAGAAGTAGAAGTCTGGTGTTGATAGTGTAGATACCCATAATGGCTAGGTAGTTTGCATTTGCCACCTTTAACGGAGGCAGCCCACTACAACTTGCTCAACGTGATGACATCCTAGTTACAGCCCTTAAAGGATTGCCATATTTCACCAGAGAAGACCATACTACAGCTGCTGAGCACATTCAGGATGTGGCAACTCTTTGTTCTATACACAATGTCACTCAAGAGAATGTAGCAATCAATCTATTGGCTGCATCATTAAAAGGGAAATCCTTGCAATGGTTTAGAACTCTTGTAAAGAACTCAATAGCATCATGGAATTCTTTTGAGATTGCTGTTAGAGAAGAAAAATACCTTATTCAAGCAAGGAAGATAGCCTCGAGGCCTCCCTTACCCATTTTCCCAGAAATACAACCATCTGTGCCAATAGCAGTGCCTCCTTTGGTTACTGTCTCACCTATTCCAGCAATAACCCATTAGCTAGAAGCCTAAGAAAACCATACCCCAACTCACCTCCAAGAAATCCAAGAGTTGAAAGGCATGATTCAGTCCATGGGCAAGACCTTTGGCAACTAATTTGTTAATATAACTAGCAGATTGGACAAGAACCTAAGCCTTACCAAGCCCCATATCAACCCAATCAACAATATAGGCAACCTTTACAAGCTGATCCTAAGGGTCAGAGAAGAAACTATAACCCTCGACCCTTCCAATCTTACAACCCAAATGCTGCCAACACCTCGAGAGAGCTTGTGCCCACTCAGAACAACTTAGTTCAAGATAGTGACTAGTGTTACCCATGTCACCAACTGCATAATCAAGCTGCACGCACAAATGGAGTAAGAAATCGGGCACTCATGGTGTAGAACAGTTATGCAAGTTCAGAAGGTGTCTTTAGTGAAGTTTCAGCTCAACAGAATAATGTTGATGTGGCCTTGATGAACTGACAAGAGAGTGATTTCTGTGGTATAAATTACCCTCAAAGCTAAAATCAACAACATACACCTGTTTCAGCCAACACAAGGTCAAAACAGAGGGCTGCAGACCTTAATCAGCAAGCTGCAGTGGTACAACAACAGCCTGTGAGAAATACATTTCAAACTTTTCCATCACAAACTACCCCTGTATCACAACAAAAAGTACAAATTTTGCAAAGAGATCAAACTGTACCAGTAAAGGATTAGCCCAAAGTACAGTCACAACCTTCACAAAGACAGAATGATGCTGCTGCTGCAAAGGGACATCAAAAGGTAAACCCTATTTCTTTCAACATAGTAGACCATCTTAAGAAATCTACAGTGAGTATGTCATTTATGGATGCCTTGCGCATCCCTGGCCAAAAGAATTTGCTGCAAGAGGCATTGGCTAAACTTTCAATTTCTGAATGTTCTAGTCAAGAAAAGGCCAAAGTTGTACTTGCCAACAACTCAGAAATCAAGAGTGGATAGCCAACAAATGAGGTAAAACCCCTCCTTTCTACCTAAGTTTGATTATTGGTGACAAGTTTGTTCATAACTGTATGATAGACTCCAGAGCAAGCAGTTTAGTCATGCCCAAAAGTCTAGCTGATTTACTAGGATTGATTTATGAGCTCCTTTCAAAAGGAGTAGTCCAGCTAGATAGATCTGCACTTAGTATTGTAGGAATAATAAAAAAATTGCCACTTACACTACATGCTTGTCCTAATTTTTCCATCCATCAGGATATTTATATCATTGATCTGCCACCTAGCTTTGCCATGTCTTTCTAGGGAATTTACTGCCAAATTGGGTGGATTTTTATGTTTTGACTTGTCCCACTTGTTTTTTAGAACAAGGTATGGTACGAAAGTGACCATACAATCTAAACCACTTGCAAATGATCATGTTGAGCCTTATGTTTCCAGCCCAATAAACGCTAGCCTCTACATCACCCATGGGTAGCAGGATGAATCCATGAGCCTAGATCCTAATGCACCTATAGAAGACATAAACTTAGATGATTGGGCAGCTGAAGATTATGAAAGTGACCCTTTCCATCACATGGATGAGGTAGGATTAGGCATCTATATGATACAGGAACTTGATGCAGTGATTCTTAATCTAATTAAGGACCAAAGTCAGTCAGGATAGCAAGAAGATCAACTTTGGAAGCTGTACTTTGACGGATCAAGGACCAAAACAGGTGCTGGTGGAGGTAATATGTTGATTTCACTTGAAGGAGACAAGTACTATGTGGCACTGAGGTTCACTTTCAGCTGCACAAATAATGTGGCTGAGTATGAGGCCCTAATCCATGGTTTAGAGTGGGCCCAGAAAAGAGGTATCAAATCTGTCCAAGTTTATGGTGATTCTGAATTGATCGTTAATCAGGGTAAGAATATGAATGCTACTAAAAATGATCTACTAAAAAAATACAAGCATAGAGTGTGGGATTCAATTGAATGTTTTGATACATTTAATCTGTTTTCAATTCCTAGAAACCAAAATAAGTATGCAGCTAAGCTTGCAGCTTTGGGATCTCAATTTGAGGTTCCTGATCAGATTCAGAACATTGAAGTACAACCATATATCAAAGTAGTTGTTAGACCTTCTATACCTAACAATAGTGTTTCTTGGCAAGTATTTGACAGTGATGAACAAATCTTAAGTTTTTTGAGTGTAGAAACTGAATTTGCAGTTGATAATTAGCATAAATACCAGCAACAATTTGAAGACCAGATTGTACAGTTGAGATCCAACAAGCTACCCAAGGGACTGGTGACATTAGAATTAGTGTACAACACAGATGATCAGTTCAGAAAAGACAAGTGCAGCATGATGGTGAAACAAGAACACTATGAGGCAGTGGAGATTTTCAAAGATAAGTTGTTGAAACTCGAAAAGCATTAAAGATGAAAAATAGTCATTTATTTAGTTATGTCAAGATTTTTTTGATGTTTTTACATGGGAGTATAAAGACTTAAGGGGGTTTGATCCTAGTTTAGTCCAGCATACCATTGAATTAGAGTGTAATGCCAAACCTGTTAGGCAAAAACAAAGACCCCTGAATCTAAAACTTGAGCATTTGATGAAGGCTGAGTTAAATAAACTGATTGAGAGCAGTATCATATTCCCAATAAAACATACCTCCTGGGTTTCCAATTTGGTCCCAGTCAAAAAAAAGAATGGAGAAATTTGACTTTGTGTCGATTTTCATGATCTAAATTAGGCCTCATTGAAAGACCACTACGCTCTTCCTTCCATGGAGCAAATATTGCAAACTGTTTCTTGTTCTGATAGATATTCCCTATTAGATGGTTACTCAGGTTACAACCAAATTATGGTCAAAGAGGAAGAACAATATAAAACAACATTCATGACTAAGTGGGGAACCATGACATACAAGAAGATGCCATTTGGTTTGTCCAATGCAGGGCAACCTTCCAATGGGCAATGGATATGGCCTTCCATGGCCTTACGAACAGAATAGTGCTGGTGTATTTAGATGACATAATAATTTTTTCCAAAGATGCTAATGATCACTTTGACCACTTGAAGTAGATTTTTTAGAGGTGTAGAGAGTTTGGAGTCTCATTGAACCCCAAAAAGTGCATATTTTCAGTTCATGAAGGTAAACTTCTCAGCCATATTGTTTCAAAGAAAGGTATTTCTATTGACCCTGAGAGAGTTTTAGCTATTTTGGATTTACCATTGCCTGCACACAAGAAAGGCTTGCAGAGATTTCTTAGCAGGATTAATTTCATAAGGAGATTTATTCCAAACATTGTAGCTTTGTTACAACCTCTCACTGCAATGTTGAAGAAGAATGTGCCATTCAGCTGGACTAAGGAGGGAAAAGGAAGCTTTGAGAAGATTAAAGAAGTTCTCATTGCTACACCTACCCTCATTAATCCTAATTTTGAGAGGAATTTTATTTTATATGCTTTTGGAGGTACTGACACCAACTCAGCAATGTTATGTCAGCAAAACAATGAAGGTTTAGAGCAGCCAGTGGCATTTTTCAGCCAGGTACTGCATGACTACGAGGTAAAGTATTCTTTTGTGGAAAAAATATGTTTTTGCTATTGTTAGGAGCCTCAAGAATTTTAGACACATGCTGTCCAATAACATAATTCACTTAATGGTTGCTCACCCCACTGTTAAGAGTTTTTTACTTAACAGAGATATAAATGATAAGAGGGCTGGTTGGATAACCAAGGTTATGGAGTTTGATGTTGATATCAAGGTAACCAAGCTGATTAGGGGCAAAGGTTTATCCGAGTAACTTGCTGAAAGTGAAGAGCACAGTTAAGAGCATGAAGAAGGCACATAAACAATACTGAATAATAGTGTACCAACCACTATACCAACTCCTACAAACAACTAGGTGCAACAGATGATGCACTATTTACAGACTGGTCAATGCCCCGAAGGTTTGGATAGGGCAAGAAGAAGGCATTTCAGGTTACAAGCTACTCCTTATGCTATCATTGATGGTATTTTGTATAGGAGAGACTTTAATGGTGTATTTATAAGATGTATTGGACCTGATCAAGTTGATAATCTATTAGAGGAGTTTCACAATGGACCTTCAGGAGGTCACTTTGCAGCCAGAACAACTACCTTGAAGATTATGCAGGCTGGTTATTACTGGCCTGACCTGTTTAAAGATGCTTTTGCTTGGGTGAGAAGATGCGAGAAGTGTTCATTATTTGCAGGTAAGCAAAGACTTGCTACCTTACCCCTGCATCCTATTAAAGTTGAACAGCCATTTGCAAAATGGGGTCTGGATTTCATAGGACCAATAAACTCGCCTTCAAGTGCAGGCCATAAGTGGATCTTGACTGCCATAGACTATTTCACCAAGTGGACCGAGGTTGTTGATTTAAAAGAAGCAAATGAATCTACTATTCTAAGTTTCTATCAGGATCTGGTATCAAGATTTGGTACACCAGATTCAATCATCTCAGATAATGGTTTAGCTTTCATTGGATTGAGAATTTTAGATTGGTCTGTCAAAAATAATATCTTTTTGAATACTTCTAATTATTACCCACAGGGTAATGGGCAGGCCAAATCTACCAACAAGAACCTGATAAGCATCATCAAGAAGACTGTTGAAGACAACTAGAGAACATGGCACAAGAAGTTGAAGTTGGCTCTTTGGGCTGATAGAATTACACCCAAGAGAGCTACTAGTTGTTCTTCGTATGTACTTCATATGTACTTACTTATGGCAAAGAGGCTATGTTGCCTGTTTCAGTTGAATTACCCACATTGACTTTCATCAAAGAACTAGAGCTGCTAGAGGAACAATCTTTAGTAGTCAGACTAGCTTAGCTCATGGAACTAGAAGAAACTAGGAAGGAATCCTTGAGGAAGATTGATATACATCAAGCTCAAATGAAGAATGCTTTTGACAAGAGGGCAAGAATGAGAAGCTTCTTTGTTGGTGATTTGGTGTTCAAATGGAATGAATTGAGAAGTAGACTTGGAAAGCATTTCAAGTTCGATGCAATTTGGGATGGGCCTTATGTTATCACAGAGTGCAAAGAGAACAATGCATTTCAGCTGTCCAAGTTAAGTGGAGAGGTGCTGTCTGTCCTAGTTAATAGGATCCACCTCAAGCATTGCCTTTGAGGATAAGTACTACCTTTGTATATAGAAGAGTAGAGTTGCAATTAATAAGTGCTCATGCACATTTGCTTTCAGTATTTTTGTTTCCCTAAGTGCTGCTGCACAAGTTCTTTTGGCCATCAGGGCCTGTTAGTTTGCTTTCAGTTTAGTTGTTTTTAGTTTTCTGTTGCTATTTGAACTGTTGGAGAGCTGAATTATAGTGTTTTCTGAGTTAAAAGGAGTAGAGTATGACTCAATGCCCAATGGATATTCAAGGCAATCGATCCGATGCTTAGCAGGCAAGCATATAGTAGAAGTCGCCAGAAATGTTACCATTTTTTCACCACAGCTCAAAAATTGGCAGAGCAGGTGTAACAAATTCATTTTTAGAGTGAAGGTTAACATTCTTCTATTATAAATTATTTGCATAGTTATTGTGTTTCAGTGAAATTATAGTTTAGTTGTTCAAGAAATAAAAGATTGCAGATCATTCATTGCATTGCAGAACATTCACAGGAGAGATAAGTATTTCATTCACCATAATGATTATTCATTTACAAGTTGAAATACATAAAAGGATAAACATTGCATTGAAAGAAATAATGACATATCAAATGTCCCACACAAGTTGCGGGTATAGCTGAACAAATGCAACTATAAAGAAAATGCTATGCATATAAGAATAAGAAAGAGAAGGTCATAGCCATCATTGCCTTGAAGGTCTTCAATCTTCGAGGTTGTCTTCTGTCCTGCTCCTGATCTTTGACAATAACTTGCAAAAATGTGGGAGGGTCCTATTAGAGCTTTGGTTATGAGATCTCATCCTATCAGAAGAGGCATAACACTTTGTTTATAATGCACTGATCAATACACATCATTTACATGCGAGAGGAAATGAGAAGGAAACAATCATGGAACTTCATTGTTTTTATTCTAATCTATTTGTTTCATGCGCAGGTATAGGATAAGTCATGTAGATGATTGAAGACATATCAGCATGTGGTGTCAAGTGGGCTCCCACAAGGGTTGAGCCCAGCATGCTACCTCCCCTTAATCTCAAAAGGGATGGAATGGAAAATAAAAGATCATTATTCACATTGCCTTAATTGTATGACAAACTGAAGGAGTAGAAAGCAGTTAGATGCATTGATGTGAAGAATAGGATACACCTATGACTGCACCTCAAAGGATGAAATAGAATCATAAGAGTAGACTGAACTCATTCAGGACAACATTCAATGCAAAGGGACAACTGTCATTACTGTTTCAATTTATCAAAAATAATATCAGATATATGCATGGTGGAGCCAAATATCAGATGAGTGCAATAAACAAGACACCAGGATGCAGTTGCAAGTGGTGAAAGAGATAGAATGATTTATTTGGTATGTATATGCATTTGCATTTGATATGATATACTAATTTAATAATCAAAAGTCAATGCAATGATGCAGATTTGTTTGAAAATATCCAATGTATGCATATCAAAAGTAAATACAGATACAAGCTATCCAGTTTCCTTTCACATTGTTAGACTTGTTTCAGAAAAATATGAGTATAGCTACATGATTAAAGCTAAATATAATGGTAGACAACAAAACATAGAACAACATATGCTGTCATTTCTCTTTTATGTTGAAATAAGGTACATTCATCATAAGGAGCTATCACTTTTTTAAGCATGAGATGATCTTATATCATGGAGAGATCAAGATAAATTATAGCAGACAGTGCTACAGTAGAAAGACAAATGGAACAACCAAAAGTATGAATTAGTTGATATCTCATGTTCATCCATAGGAAGGTGTTGTATCAAGTAATAAATACCAAATGGATCCACAAAAGATGCTCTAACAGATTATATCTTTCTCATTTTGTGATCATATCAAGACATGTACAGTAATCACCTTGCAAACTCGTATGATGAAGAAATGTAATGATTGCTACAGAATAAGGTGTCATCAATGAATATTTTCACAACTTAAACAACCAACTGATAATCTGTCATGTATCTCATGTGCCTTGCTACAATAAGAGAAAGTGTTGAAGAGAAAGTGTTGTTCAAAATAGTATGTGATATATTTGCCAAAGTGTATGTGTCTTGCTTCAGAAACAACCAAATAATGATACATAAATGAAATATATACATCTTAGATGTAAAATGTTGTGCACAAGAAAACTCATATTTTTCCTTGATTGTTAGAGTCATACAACTTTTACACATTGCCAAATAAGGGTTTTGAGCCATGAAAGGAAGAAACTATATACAGAAGTCATGGCCAGAGGAAAATCACAAAGAAATGTAGAGATATGTTTTGATAGTCACGGCCTCATAGCTATAGGTGTATAGTTGCGGTCCCATGGCCACCGAAACAAATGTCTATCAAAAGGAGAGGTTCAGAGTGATGTGTTAGAAAATGCCACGACCTCATGAAGAGGAGTCTTGTTATATATTTAACTCAAATGCATACAAGTAGTGGCAGCCAAGAAATGAAAGGAGATATAAATGATACATAGAACAATAAAAGGTTACCAGCCATGGTAAAAAATGAACTACATATTTCTTTTCATGACATGAAACCCTAGGGTTTTAGTTGAAACAAAAAAACTTAGAAAGTTTGCTAGCCGCAACCTTTTAAGAGGACTGAACATAGATACAAAGCTATACGAAGCAATTTTGATCCATGAGAAGGTTTAGAGACTGCACAAAAAGAAAGCTATAGCCATTGAAAATATACCATTTTTCCTTGAAGCTTCAAAAATCCCATTTCGATTATATTGAGAGCATCATATACAGAGAGCAAGAAATGGAGAAATGAACTTTTGTTCAAACCCCACTTAGGGTTTCCAAGAGGAGTTACAAATATACAGTGGAGAATGAAGTATTCCAAGCATGCAAACTTAGAAATACAAAGCCAGGCCATGGTCGAATATGCTTCAAGAAAACCCATTTCATTTTCACAAAGTAAGTGCAGCTACATGATAAGAATATGGCCGCGGGTTTTGACCCCAAATCCTACAGAATACCTTGAAAAAATGAAACTTATAGTGATAGACAAATAAGATATTACCTTGTTTGGAGAAAGTGTGTAATGATGCAGAACTGAAGGTTTTCTTTTTGCTTCATTTTTCCCTCTCAAGATGCAGTAATGGAAGCCATATACAGGGGTAAAAAATCATAGTGGAAACAAGTGCACAAATCATCAGAATATACAAACAAGTCATGGCTATAGAAGCCATTTTCACCTTAAAAATGAAAGGAATCGAAGAGAAAGAAGTCATATATACATCAGATAAACCTTTTTACCTTCTTTTCTGCAAAAATCCATGGAGGCCGAGCACAGACATGCCAGAGAAGTCTAAATTTTTGAGCTTGAAACCCTAGGGTTTCATTGTCGGCCACATAACCCAATTCCAAAAAATGCCAAAGTCAAAATGACTCAAAAAAGTAGGGTGAAAAGGTGTTTTGTTATTAGGGTTTCAATGAAGCCCTAGCTCGAAGTTGGCATTTTTATCACATCTATTTCTTTTTTGAGGCATAAATTAATACCTTGGTGGTGTTAAGACATTACAACATGATGCCTAGGTCAATGACTTAGTGAGAGGTCGAGCCCATTGCTCCCTCAAAGTATTTAATGCCTCAAAACATGCTTAAGTCACCTTGTGATATGCCATGTGTTTTACCCCTTGGAGATAGGGTTGAATTTCATGCCTTAGGAGTGATATGCAAAACCTTTCATTTTTTGTATGAGACAAGCCCACATGCCACATGGATTGCCAGGTCATATGCAGATGAGTCATCAGGACTTTTTATTTTTTTGCAAAAACTATATGTCATGCCTCTATATTTTTATGATTTTTTTTAGAAAAATCAAACATTGTAATTGCAAATGGCGAAATTATAAGCCATGGAGATTTATTGTTTTTACAAAATTGAATCAAATAGGAGATAGATTTAACACCAAGTGTTGTAAAGTTAGTTTTAAAGAAATCATTTATAAATTTGTTTAAAATTCAAACTATTTTTAGGCAGTTAGAACTAGAAAAAACAAATCAAATATTCCTTCCTCGATTTGTTTTATTTGAAGGCAGATAAGGACAAAAACTGAGATCTCATGGGCAGAGGAAAGCAGATTTTTGGTGGGAGCCACATGGGGGGATCTTTTGGCATCTAGTTTTCACAGTTTGGGCTCATCTTGAGTGCTTTTATTTTGGCTTTTCTAAGGAGCTCAAAAATGGACTTGGAGGTCTATTTTTAGGAGCTTTTTTCCATCTTTCATGTTAGCATTGTTGGTTACTCAGTTATTACATTGTTTACATTATTGGTTACTGATGTTAGTTATATTGTCGGTTACAACTACACCATCGGTTACAACTACACCTTCCTTATAAATGTATTTACTACCACCGAATAAAACAATTCAAGCATTTTACTATTTATCATTTGGTATTAGAGTGATGTGATCTCCAAACTTGCAGTGGCTTGATAATGAAGTCTATGTAAGATTTGTTGATGGAGTTTGGCAGTGTTGGAAATATTGATAGATCTTGTGTTGTGCATGGGAACTAGTGCATGGAAAGAACAAAAGGTTAGTGCGAGAAGATATAAGGGCATTTTGAAGATTTGGCGAAAAGTTCAGAGATTTATGGATCACACAAACAAAGCCATAGATTCTGTAAGGAAAGGTGAGAGATGGTGTTTTATTGATTAGAAACTAATCAAAGGAGATAGCCACCCCAAGAGAAAATTCTTGCACGTCTATGTTGAGAATGGTGCTTCTAAGAGCAATGGATTTGTGTCCTTGAAAACCTAGAATTTTTTGTTTTACAGATGATGTTAATACATAGTTAGCATGTCCTCGTTGTTTCACGTTGGAAGTGATCTGTTAGGGAAAGGTTTGTATTGAAGCGTGGAAGTGCAAAGTTTATAAGTAGATATATTTAATTCAGAATATTTGAAAAATGCTCGAGCTCTGCCGCTTAGCATAGATTCATAGTTGGAAGAAGATTTATAGGAGGCTGTGAGAATATCAAACTGACAGTGAAGCATGGGAGTTTGGCACCCCAGTGTTTGCAACAAGTAATACACTTTACCTGGCACAAATGGTTGTAATTCCACTAGAGCAAATCAACCAGCGGCCTACCAGTTTGGCATACCCTCTTATACATGCAATCTTTGTAACATGGTTTGCAGAATTAGGATCATGAGGTAGTTGCCAAATCATTCCATAGAAAAGTTTTTTTTAATAATACTGTTTCTGCACAAAAATATCCGCATCCATTATATAGAAGTTATTAAAAAAAAAGAATATAGAGCAAGGGGCATAAGAAATCAGAGAGGCCGTTATTTTTGTTTTTGTGCTCATTGTTTGTAAGGATGATTGGGGTTGTTTTTGTTTGAGTAGTTGTATTAGTTATTTAAAATTGGGTAATAGAAATCACTCTGTTTACAAGACAATCACCAGGAAAACCATCTTTGAAGGGATGTAGAGGCCTATGTATGTTAATGCTTGTAACTGCCAATCATGATTTGTAGAGCATAGTTCAAATCAAACCTTTCAATTTGATGCCCACGTGGAAGACCTGTGTGGAAGTTTTGGTGCAATTCCAAAAATCTCATACACATTCCCATCATGGCTACATACAATGCTTGTGTTCTTAAAGCCTTCCATACTCATGATAGAGATTTTAGAGATTCACATGCTTGTGCTATTGAAGAGTCTAATGCACTATCAAATGGATAGAATGTAACAAAGTTTTATTGGAGGCAGGCGGCATCGGAGGATGGAGGATTTTCCATCATCTCAAGTTAGCTTCTCGCTTTGAGATGATGCTTTGCATGAGAAGCGTTTTTGGTTTTGGTTGTTTTTCTTTTCTTTGTTGATGCTGACGGATTTGAAGAATGTATGTTTTGTGAAGATTTTGTTTTGGAGACAGGTTTAGGATTTGGTGTTGAGCTTAATATGGATTGTTGTCCAGCGAGCTTTAGAGTATATGATCGAGAATTATACCCTTTCGTGGTCACTAGACAATGATAGAGATCTGTCATATCTCTTAGGGATTGTTGTTGAATAATTCAAGACTCTGGGATTTGAGAGTTTAGGACTAAAGAGCTCAAGAACATAGCTCAAAGCTACGCCTTTCCGAGGGTAGACGAGACAGCATGATGGAGCCCCGCTTGGTTTAGGATTTGTTCTTTGGGAGAAGATCTTCTATAAAATATGTATTCATATTATGTAATCAGCTTTGTTGAGTATGTTAGCATTCAGGGGGGTCCCTTGGTACGTTTGCAGGAACAATGTAATAAGGGGGGGAATGTTAGTATTGTTGGTTACTCAGTTATTACATTGTTTACATTATTGGTTATTGATGTTAGTTATACTGTCAGTTACAACTACACCTTCCTTATAAATGTATTTACTACCACTAAATAAAACAACGAAGCATTTTACTATTTATCATTTCAGGGAGAGATTGATTTCAGAGCATATATGTTAGAGATTCACTTCTTTTTCAGAGTTCCAGTTAGAGTTTTTACAGCACAGAGTAGAGATCAGAGTGCAGAGATACCATAGTCTTCCTCTCACATCGAGAGTGTTGTATTTAGTCCATGTACTCATTATTCCTTCAGTTATAGAGCAACAATTTTCCTTCACTTTTGCCTTTCTTTTTGCAAAACTGATTTGATATTACACTATGATAAACATTTATCCTCTATTTTTGTCTCGGTTTTGTGATAGGTTATGTAGTTATTTTGCTTAATTTAGGTTGCATGTCGTGTTTGATCAAACCTTCATGTGAAATATTTATAAATTGGGTAAAAACAGTGTTGTGAAGATTAATGTTCTGTGGTTTGAATGTGAGTAAGATCTGATAGGATTTTAGTATTGGTGCATCACCTTAGATTTCACTTCAGTTATTTACTTCAATTTACCTCTCTCATCCCTTTTCCCAGACAAGTCATTAGATTAGGAAAAAATCATAAGGAGAACCAACTCACTCTGGAGATTCCCTCTTGACATAGATCACCCACATTTGGAAGGGTTTCCATGTTTCAACAGGATAGTCAAGCTTGACTTGTCTAGTGACGCAATCTTGATTGATAATAATTACCTCTGAATTCACTGTAGAGGGTGTCCCCAAATCTGACTTCGTTGCAGTGGGCCTCGCCGACTTCAAATTCATTGCAACAAACTCTGAATTCCTTGCTCAGCTTTTCATAAGTCTCCAGGTCCTCTCCTCTTTATCACCCATTCAAGTAGCTGCTATAACTCAAAACACCTTAGTGCGAAGTAGCTCTGGGAAAGTACTTTCATCTCTACATTCCTAACCTTTTATTTTTCGGTGAGTCCACCACAGGGAGCTCTGAATGGTCAAAGATATTCCAAGCTGAGTGCATGAAGAGCATGTTAGAGTGCTTGCAAGTGAAGAGTGTGATGGTGATGGTGATATTTAGTAAGGAGTTGGAGATTTGAGTGCAAACAGAAGGAAGATACAGAACGGGGTATGATGGCGATGCAGATAGTGAAAAATGTTGGAATGAACATGAATGGTGAATTGTGGCAATACATTCTGCCAATAATTTCTCCAAAAAATTCTTTTTGAAATTTTAACTAATTTGTATTTGGGTGACTAACTATTTAGTCATTTTATTTCTGTGACTAAATAATTTTTTAGTCAACAACCAAATTAGTCATTTATTTACTCATTTATAGCTGAGTTGCAAAAAATTAGTAGAATTTAGTCATTTTTAGTTGTTGTGACTAAAAGTTTTAGTCACTTAGTCATTTATTTGCCAAAATTCTACTAGTGACATGTTCTTTATACTTTATAGAGTTTTTGCAAGTTGTTCTATTATTTAGCTAACCATTGCATGGTTGAATTTTAGATTTATTCTTAGGGTGCTACATAATTAAGCAACTCATACTCTTTATGTTCTAGATATGTTGCTAGAGTGTTTTACCAATGAATTTCTTATCCTTTTGTTATTGGGGTTTTTAACTATTAAAAAACACAATCTCTTTGTTATGATTATTGTTGAGGGTGCTCAAATAGAGGGAGGGTCACCTTGGTAAATTAGTATATATAATGTCTAATTATATAGGGAAATAATGTCAACAAGGTCCCAAGAATAAAAGTATGTGATATTATTTTTTAAAAATTAATAGAAATTTTAAAAATCCTTTAATTGTGAATATTATGAATATTTTTAATAAGTGACACTTCCATGAGTGGGAGGGGACACTCTACAAGTTTACAAGTTATGAGCCTCTAGTCCTCTCTAAAATATTCATATGAGCTACTTCTCCTCTTTCTTATCTAAAATTATGATTGAGATGTCCTACCATTGAATTATTCACCATGTTTTCATTTGGAAATTATAATATTGTTGAAGTGCACAATTTTAATGATTGTTCTATTTGTAACATTAAATGTCTTTCATTATGATTTTAATAAAATTATAGTTCTTTTATTGAAAGATCTAAACATTTTGATCATGTTGTTAAAGACACAAACTCCAAAACTTCCATCAAATTACATGTCTTCATATGGTTGATATACACTACCTCATTTTTAAAATGATGAATATTTTTTCTTTTGCAACAATCCCTCCAAATAAACTTTGAGATTTCTAAACAGGTATCCAATTCCAATTCCAATTGAAACAATTGGAGAGGACTCTGGAAGAGGTGATCAATAAGCTTGAGGAGATTACGACATGTGATGTCCTCACCCAACATGGTACCCATATTCTACAATGAAGGCTAACTCAATAGAGTCACTTACTAGTGCATCCTTAATAATCATCACACCATGCATTTGATGGTTGATATAATGGTTCTTGATATGGGAACTCCCATTGTTGAGGAGTTTTATTGTAGATCATGGATGTTTGGGATCGTTTCCCTATTTTACTATGCCTTGTTGTTGAGCTAGATGATGTTTTTGTTTTGATTATGAACTTAAGTGTACTTTGTTGTTGCCATTTGATCTCTATTTGTAATAATTTTAACTTCAACTTTATGTTCATAAAAACATGGAAAAACTCATCTCCAAAGTACCTTATGCTATATATCTATTAAAATGTATATCACATATATTTTATATAACAATGACATACCCTAAGGAGGTTGTGTCATTTTTTGGATGTAATGCATGAGAACCTTGGGAAATCTTAATATGCTACAAATAGAGAATTGCATAATATTTTTAGCGAGTTAAATTTAGGACCATCTATTTCTACTTGGGGATGTTCTAAATTAAATTAAATTATTTTCTATGTAGTTTGGAGTTCTTACTAGGATACTCTAGATTGACTTACTATTTAAAAAGTTAGACATTGTTTTTGATTAAGGTAAGCAACAAACAAGGGTGCTGATCCCTATACAAAACATACCACAGCAGACAAACATCCCCCCAAAAGTTAGACATTGCTATGTGTGCATTGTACTCTTGAATTGTTTGTCCACATTACAATTTTATGAAAATACACGTTTTTATTGAGTTGCACATGTTTTACCAATTTAATGTTGAGTTACTTGATCTATTTGAAATTTAACCTTATTACTATGATCCACCACTCAATTAATTTTTACTTTGTTGAATTAGAATGATTTCAAATTGAGGTACATTTAATTTCTTTGTAGATGAAAGTTATTGTTTTAGTTCTCCACTGTGAGCTTGAGCTTCTTGAGCTTCTTGTTTTCTTTATATTGTGATTTTTACTTGGGTTAGTACTCCATAATTGTGCTACTCATTTTCTATAGCTCAAAGTTGTTGAGTTTCCTTACCACTAAGTTATTCCTTCAATTTATATTCAAATGTTTATGGTGTATTATGTTTCCCTCTCTACTCATCCTATTTATAGTTTCATTATATGATTAGTGCCTTCTCCCAATATGATTTATTTTTCATATTTGTAATTTAAAGTTATTTCTTGGGTGATCTACTTATAAGATCAAGAAGATTTGGTAATTAAATGTATATTATAGCACTTGCATTCTTAGAATATTAAATAACACCCTTAATTTTTGTTTTTACTTCTCAATACTAAATTTCTAATGGCCCTTCCTAATACACCATTACCATTAAATTATGTGCATCTCACAAATGTGATTAATACTATTTTTTCATGAAATTTATGATATATTTTTTATTTATACCCCTCATATGTTTCATTCAACATTTCATGTACTACTTTATCACACTAATCTCTAGAATGATATATAAAATACCTTTACTAGTTTAAATGGGAGGTCATGAAAATGAAATATTTTAGGAATTTTTTCATCACATAGTAATTTTATATTATTCTCTAAAGAAAAATATAATAATAACTAATTAAAGGGGAGATATTTCATGTCAATATGGATCACTTTAGACTTTCTCTATATTGTGTGATGAATAAAAAGAATCCTGCGTGATGATCCTCTTCATTTACTCCGAGCCACCACTCCTCCCTCTCTTCTCACCTTTGTGTGTCCTCGTATTCCCCATTTATTTCTGCCATTAATGGCTTTTACTTCACCTATTTTCATAGCTTTTTTATCATCTCGCCTCTCAATGGCTTTTCCTCACTTTTGTCTTCTGCCAGTTCCTCGATTTCTCCCATCTGCTCATTGTGTTTCAATCATGAAGTCCATGGTGAAGAATTGCCACATCCACCTGCAGACACAGAAATGGGAACCATTAGAAATCGACATCTATGACTTTGGCAAGCTAGCGCATGTTTTTGACATGGATTGTCTAAGGTAAATTGCAAGAAACTAAAATTATTATAGTTTATCTATCTTAGATTTATCTATGAACATGATATATTGAGAATTTTTTATTTGAATGTGTAATGGATTGGACCGAATAGCATTATATACTTGAAGCTCTTTCTCTAGAAATTGAAGAATAGTTGCAGGGACAATCCCCCGGACGCCGCCTCTGTCAATGCTTAGAATAGTCGTGATTTTTTTGGATTCTGCCATTGCTCTTGGTTCAAACCAAGATTACAATTACAGGAAAAATATTGGATGAAAAAAAGAGGACGTTTAGGTTGAATAAAGGGAGGAATTCATATGTAAGAATTTGCACTGGTGATTTTTCAACACTAACAGTAGAGTATGATCGCGGTATTTAGTACAGGTTGTTTACAGTATCCTACGCTTCGAGGAGTAGAACATTTCCCATACATCTGCAGCCCTAAAGTGGTCTCCATGTGGAGCGGACATTTCCTTTCCGTAGAAGGGAATCACTATGGTCCCGAGAAACATATAGTCCAATAGAAGTGACATTATAATGAAAGTGATTTTTGATTTTATAATTAAAGTGACTCTTTAAATATTGTCAATGAATGTAATTTTTGTTTTTAATAGTTTAAAATTTAAAAAAAATCTTAAATATATAGCTTAATATTTTATTAACTTTTTTAAAATATCATATTGTTTGTGCTATCCCTAGATTGATAATAATGTTGCAAGATTTATCTTTAAATAAATATACAATTTAGAAAGTAATCATCTAATGTAATGGTTCACTTGTTTCCTTTGGTGGTTTTAGTAGGGCCCTCTTTATTATCGAGGTTTCTCCCCACTCTAGATTCTCTACTCTTTCTAGTGATGTCATTCATTCTTCATTTTCTTATATAACACAAGTATTTCCATCCTTTTTACTATGTCCATCACTTATAACTTGAGAGCATTCAAACACTTGGTGTCGAACTTATCCAAACTTGAAACAAGTTCCTTAGAATCTTCTTCCTCTATTGTTGTATCCACTTCACCCTTTAGATGGATTATTTTGTCGTGATCATACTTCTAGGTTTGAAAAGCACTTGAATCGCTTCCTTAAACTATTTGGCCTCTTCAAGTAGCATATCTACTCTTTCCTATACCTCGTGTCTTGTTGTGTTGCCTTCATGATAAATTCACTACTTCCCTTAAGGCATACTAATAGGCTTATTCAATGATTTTGAGCTTAAGCAAGCTCAATTTTTTCATTCTAAATATTAAGATATGATCCATTTATATATTGTATCATCTTTTCCTGATGAATTTCACTAAGATTGAATCAAATTTAGTAAGTTTTCAAAACAACTCAATGCAATCTTTCACAATCTCTCCTTTACTTCATATTTTAAAACTTTTTGAATAAATCCAGCTTTAATAATTTCAACAATTAACCAAAAAAAATATATTAATCAAAATTAAGAAATCGTAACCCAAAAACCTTATCCTAACATAACACCTTTAATACTTAAACTATGACAATTTAATACTACATTAAACTCACATGTGCATAATCCTTAAATAATACATTGTGGTGTGATTTCTATCTTCCATGGTTCATGTCACATTTACACTTTATGGACTACTTATATTATTGATGGGAAGGAAAGTAAATCATTTTGATCATAAAGTTATTTGTTGAGATTCTCAACCACTTTTAGTTTATCACTCTTTTATTAGTACTTGTTTTTGGCAAGTATATCTATTGTAACTAGTTTTTTTAACTAGTTATTTTATCTGCACTTATGAACAAATCACATGCTAGTATTTTTTCACCAAAAACAAATATTTATGTTTTGTAATGTTAAGATGCAAATTTTTTAACTAAAAATACTTTTAAAATAAATCATATTGCCAATTTGATTGGTTGTAAATAAATTATTTCCAATCTAATTGGCTATAAAATTTTACCTCTTATGGAGGCCTTCACATTAATTGAAAAATGAGTGAATGAATATAAATGCACATAAAATAATAATGGATAGAGGAATTTCATCAAATGTTGTAGTTTCAATTACCCTAGTACATAAAAGCTCATAACCTGGCTAGAAACATATTTCAAAAACATCACACAAAAAACATTAGTAGTACATTTAGGAAAGCATTAATAGAATAAATTCATATGTATCATTGTTTCCATTTTAATAACCAAAAAATTAACCATCTTGTACAAAAGGCAAAATAATGTGATTTAATAGTTTAAAAATGAATTGAAGAGGATGTGACCAAGTTGACCCCCATCAAGCCATTTTAATAATGATAAAAACAAAGTTGTTATATTGTATCCAAGGTTGTTGAGGAGTTAGGATTGGTGTAGCCCCATCAATCTATACAAACATGAGATTAAAATGATAATATAATGCATAGGCTTGCCAAGGAGTTGGAACCAAAGTACATCCCCCTTAATAAATGAAATCACATGTGCTAGAAATGAAGATATGTTACATGTAGGGTTGTCAAGGATTTTGAACCAATGTGGCCCCCAATCTACAGACATGAAATCATGTAAGGGTTGAGATAATATAAAAGGTGTAATATGCTTCCCATTAAATTGAGTGCATACATTGTAATAGCCACACATGATAATGTTTTGGTCCTAGTATGTAAATTATGTAATTACCCTGTTTTGTTTGGACTTGTGGAACATAAAGCTTGTGTGATGGAAGATGAAAATTTTCTCATGAATTCCCCACAAGTGTGAGGATAAGTGAGTGAGAGATATGTAAAATGGCCCAATGCCAAATCTAAGCTCATGTAAGTGCAATAAAGTTATGTAAAATATTAGTGAGTAGGATGATCTAAACATCTACTGGTGTAAGATACTAGAATGTAAGTATCATAGGAGAAGTGCCGTGTAAATATATCATCATGTAAATAGCAATTGATAACATACCATGTAAGGTATAATCATGCAAAAGTACCAATATGATGTCCCCAGGTGTGGTTAAGCAATGTTATAACTATTGTTTAAAAATGTTTGTGGGGGAACCTTCTTGATAAGGAAGCAATGTAAGAAAGCATTATGAGAGAACATACTTGTACTATGTGATAATGCACCTATGAACTACAATTGATTTTTTGAAGATTGCCTTAACAAATAGCAAGAAATGCCCTACAAAAGAATAACAATGACTAGAAAGCTATAAATAATAGCAATCAATATTGAGAAACATAATTTATTTATTTTGTTCTTTCGATTTCTTAGCCTTTTTTGTTTATATAGATGGTGAGCACTTAGATTAATCAATTTTTTTTGTTGTCATTTATTTCCACTAAATATTTCTTATAATAATTATTTTATTGTCCATACAAGAATAATCAAATGAAAATGTACCCTCTTTTTTGTTTGAAGACTTACAATAATCTAGTAGTAGTGCATAGATATTAAAGTCTACAGTTAGGGTTGGAGATAATCTATTTCATTATGTAATGCAATGTTCTATGCACCTTTTAAAATACTAAATTCTCAACTTGCTACATTCTAAGTGGTAGAACATGAGATAATCTACTTGAGAACAAGGTGTGCATTATAAATTGTTCTTTGTTTTCCAAATTTTTGTTTTATGTTCCACAAGTCTAAACAAAACATGCTAGCAATGTGGTTATTGCACTTGCTAAATTGTGTAATCTTAACTAAATACAATTTTGACTATGTTGTTTTTATCTACAAATTCCATTAATCATAAACACAATCTTAACTATGTTATTTAGTGTTCATAGACTACATTCACCACAAAAAAGCTATGGAAATGAGGACTTTGATGAATAATGAGTATATGATTAATTCATGTTACATTGTTTGCATTCACTTAAAGCCAATTTGTTTGCAAAGAATAGTATTTATCTTCATGCTAAAAAGGGTGGGTTCATTATTTTTTCCTTAACATAGCATTATAGTGCAAAAATAGATTATTGTTGTTAGAAAGTTTAGGTACCTTGGATCCAAGGAAATAAGGGGCTTATATTTGTTGAATAGTGACATCTAAATTATACAGGCTTTACAATTCTAGATATAAGCACTTATATATTTCTAAGATTTCAAATTGTACTGAAGACTAAAAACCATTAAGCATTGTTACCATGATAAATTCAAATGGAGAACTTATACTACAATATATTAAACTTCTAAATTTTTTTAATTAAAATCATTATGTTTTCAACAATTAACCAGAAAATAATATACCAATATTTAATATTATAACCCTCAAAATTTTCATATTCAAAATAACTAATTTTTAAAAACAAATTAAAACAATAGACTGATATTATAATTTAAATATTTTTTCTATATTAACCAAACTTAAAGAAGTTGTAGCAAATACCTTATAGTGTTATGTACTTAAGTATGACAATTTAATACTACATTACACTCACATGTGCATAGCCCATAAATCATATTGTGGGGTGATTTGTGTCTTCCATGGTTCAAGTCACATTTACACTTTATGAACCACTTTATATTATTGACGGGAAGGAAAGTAAATCATTTTGGTCGTATAAAGTCATCTATGGAGATTCTCTTTTATAAATTTATGTGTGTTGTTTTTCATGGAGCATCCAATGTTCTCTAAATAATTGAAAATGACAAAAGTGTATGACGTGGATCGTACTTATGACGTGCATATTATGTGACTGATTACTTTAATGCCGTGCTATGTTATGACTAAATATTCATCTAG
Organism: Cunninghamia lanceolata; assembly: GCA_027924645.1. Taxonomy (NCBI): domain Eukaryota; kingdom Viridiplantae; phylum Streptophyta; class Pinopsida; order Cupressales; family Cupressaceae; genus Cunninghamia; species Cunninghamia lanceolata. The sequence goes on along the minus strand of BSBN01000194.1, from coordinate 13,300,865 downwards.
TTTTCTTTATTATACATAGATAATAAAAGGCTTTGTTGTCACATATCACAAAATTTAGAAAATAAAATAGAATGAAGTCATAATGTACACTTAGTTTTTTAAAGTAGATTATTCCATGTCCTACTTAGAACGCAAACTAGATAAAATTTAGTATTTCCAAAGGTAATAGTTTCTACCCAATTCTAACCATAGACATCGATATTTACGAAGTTTTAATAAGCTTAAACCATAGTGAATGTTATAACTTTCAAGAACAAATGACTCACAACATGTTTTAGATTGATTGTGGGAAAGGGACCCTCACCCATTTATAAAAGGATTTACAAAAGGATAAACATGAAGGAAAAGGTAAAGACTGTTGGCATGCTAAAAACCAAAGATAAATACAGTTTCAATAAGAGGAAAGAGAAATAATAGTCAGCATCAAGAAAGAACATAGAGAGCTACTGAAGCCAAAGAGCTAAATAGGACGTGGCAAATAGGTAACTTAATCGTAACCAAAAGGAACAATAACCAAAATGCCCATAGGAAACCATAACCCTCAACAAAGAAAAGATCCTAAAATCACATATGTTGGAATAGAGACAAGACAAAGGCCAATTTTAATAGATAGAAACAACACTACAAATGATTGCAAAATAATAAATAATCATAAGTGAAGATCCCCAACTAAAACAAGAACAAAGCATAAACAAGCAAGGATCAATATTCAAGTTACTAGAAAACCCCAAACCATAGTGAAAGCCAAGATAGTGAGCAATAGCATGAAACAAACACAAACCCCACTCATTACACAAACAAGGTCAATGATTATTTATGGTGTGAAACCCAATCAATAGGAAACATATCAATTAACCCTTCTTGCTGAAGGGGATTATTAGAGATAAGGCTCCTACAATTGTCTAGAGAGTTGGCTTTATAATTAGCAAGAAGATTAGTAGGGTGGTTCAATTCTTTGTAGTAGTGACTAAAGGTAAATGCATGGAAGTGGCTTTTAAGGGTGTGAATTTGCTCCACTAAAAATTGAAGTTTCCAGCTAATGTGATTAAACCTTTTTATTACATTGGTAATCAAAAGGGAGTCCCCTATAGCCTCAATGTTCTTGATATTATGATTAACAACAACTTTGATACCCTCAACAAGAGCCCAAATGTTTTCCATGCTATTAGTAGTGTTTAGGTTGACTGCATAAGCCTTAGCGAAGTTACCATTATGGTCTCTGATAACACTTGAATGCCTATAGTACTAGGGTTAGTTTTAGAATCACCATCAAAATTGAGATTAAATGGGCCACTTTTAGACACAATCCACTTGACTAGTTTGTGTTTCTTAAAGGAAGTGAGAAGGGAGGCATTCTCTTTATGTGGAAGATCCCATTTGATAATAATGCACCTTTCCTCACTAGTGATTTTGGATTTTGAGATTGGGACTAGTTTTAAAGATCTCTTGGTAATTATCCTCAAGCTCTTCGAAGAAAACCTCTAGTGTTCACAATCAATATCCCTAATAAATTACCAGGTTGATCTCTCTTGTCAATAAACTAGCTAATCAAAAACTCATAGATAGTGCTTGGACAAACCCTAACCAAGTCCATGCCTGCTAAGGAAAATAACAATGGAGGAAAAGATAATCCAAAACTTATTTTGAGCAATTGCAAAGAGTGTAGTATAGGGGTTCAAAGAAACTAATTTGTTGTAGCCTACCCAAGTATGGATTTCCTTTTCATTACTATCCACGTGAAAACAATGACTTTGGGACAATTAGTCAAATTCCAAACTTTGTGAACTAGCCAATCAACATCTCCCTCCATTTCCAAATTAGCTTTGCAAGACCATTTTTAATTGAAAAATACTAATGGATCATCTTTCTATTTTAGCATGTCCTCCTCCATAGAACTTCCTAGAAGTGAGATTAAAGGAAATTATGGAAGGAATTGAGAAAATGTACCTTAAAAGGAGCTCCCACCGTTCTAGGATCCTTCCAAAGTTTTTTATTGCCCTAAGATTCCTTATTGATAGTTTAGTAAGTCTCAAGTTTGCTACCCCAATTTGCAAAAAAAGAAGGTTACAAAATGTGAAAAGTAGGATTGAGAGGGCCATCTTTGGACTAGGGGTTGTTCCAAAAGTCCACAATTCTACCATATTTGAAATCCTAGCATAGAGAATTAAACACAAGGTAGCAACATTTACCTAAGAAATTCCAAATATGAGATCCTTTGATCCAAACATTTGAGGACAACAAATGGTAAGGATCAGTGGAATCCATATATATATTTCTAAGAATTCTACTCCAAAGAAAATATTTTTTAGTGAAGGCACACCAAAATGATTTAGCACTAAGGGCAATATTAATGTTACTCAATTATCTAATACCACATCCATGTTTGGATTTTGGTTTGTAGAGTTCCACCCATTTCATAATGGAGATTTTCCTAGAATCATCCATACCACTCCAAATAAAATTTCTAGTAATGTTGTTTATCTTATGCTTCACACTTTTTGGAGTAACCAAAGTGGATATCATGTAGATGAGATTGATCAAAGCAAAATTTAAATAAGTTGGAGCTTACATTCCCAAGATAACCATTTTAATTTCCAATAGACTAGTTTGACATTGAATTTGTTGATAAAATCTTCCCAAAAACAAACATGATCTCTACCCTAAAAAAGGGGAATCCCAAAATATTTTGAAGGAAGAAACCAAGAATATTGGTAATTCTATTTTGACAGTGAGGATAGACATTGATGAAGAATAACTCTAACTTTTCCTTATTCATACTTTGTCTTGAAGCCTCTTGGTAAAGGTCTACAATAGACTAGTTTGACATTGAATTTGTTGATAAAATCTTCCCAAAAACAAACATGATCTCTACCCTAAAAAGGGGAATCCCAAAATATAAATATTGGTAATTCTATTTTGACAGTGAGGATAGACATTGATGAAGAATAACTCTAACTTTTCCTTATTCATACTTTGTCTTGAAGCCTCTTGGTAAAGGTCTACAATTCTATTTATGGTCATAACATTAGAGGTTCTAGCAAGACTAGTTAAAAGAGTGTCATCAAGAAATTAACCATGAGTAATAGCTATAACTTCTATAATGGTTATATCTTTAATCTTGTTGAGATCTTTGGCCCTACATACAACCTGACGGAGTGATTCAACCATAATTACAAACAAATAAGGAGAGGTGGGATCACCTTGTCTAATCCCACAAGAGCTTTGGCAAAAACTAGGTAGAAATCCATTGAAAATAATAGCAGACAAAATCATAGCAATGTAGTTATGTAGATAGGTACAAAGAGATTTAGAGAAAGAAAATTTAATTAGGATCATGAGAAAGAAATTCCTATCTAGTCTATCATATGCTTTACTAATCTTGAGCTTGATGAGAATAATATAGTCCTTTTTTTTAAATTTCATTGTGTTTAAGAGTTCATGAAAGAGAACAATTCCATCTAGGATCTACCTACCATCCAAAAATCCCCCTTGTTGGAGAGAAATTATCAATAAAAGAAGGTTTTGTAATCTAGTAGCCATATCTTTAGTAATAATTTAATAAGTGGTGTTGCATAGAGAAATAAGCCTAAACAAGTCCATGGAATTAACATTAAATTAATTATGTATTAGAGAGATAAAAAGGTATAATTGAAGTCCTTTAGCATTTTCTTGGACCAAATGGATTCATTCATAGCTCTACAAAGACCATTCTTAATGGTTTTCTAGATGAATTGGAAGAATTTGGGAGTGAATCTATTGAGGCTTGAGGCTTTATCCCCCTCATAGACTGTATAGAACCATGCATCTTTTCCTCTGAGAAAGGGTCCATAAGAGCTAAGTTCTAATCAATATTGATTACTTTTTATATGAGATCCAGAAATGAAACTTGAGTATTCTAGTTTGGGTCCTCTAGTTTGGAGAATAAATGCTTTAAAAAAATTAGCTTCCAATTTAATTTTATCCAAGCTTGAGTGCTCTATGTTGCAAGTATGGGCCTAAACAGTGTTGTTATTGATGTCAACATACTCCTGTTGCATTGATGATAAGGATTGGATGAGCTGTGTACTGAGGATATTGAGAAAATTAGTCCTAATCAGGAACATAGAAGAATAGTGAAGACAATGAGGTAAATATCCCTGATAAGATGAAGATTATAGGATGCACTTTAAAGGATTTGTAGATATGTGTCTTAAGATGATCCAATAAAGATTTCAGAGGTCTGCATGAAGTTCTGAAGAAGTTATGGCCACTTAAGTAAAACCAGTTCTGGCAGGTGTTCAGAGGTGACAAAGTGACACAGATAGGTCTGGTAAGATCTGAAAATGCAATATCCTATTCTACGGATTTGGTGGAATGTTTAGAAAGTCAATTTGAAGTAACAACTCAATTGGTTCGTGGTCTGGAGGTTCGTAAGCATCTATTCCAATATGACAGTGATGACAGACTGTGTTCTTGAGGTTCCGGATGAAGGAGAGAATGATTTTAGTAAGCAGAAGTAGTGTGGATGTTCTTGGTGATTTAGGCAAGCTTGTGGAGGTCTTTGGATTGTGTCCAGTTCGTGTTGGTGGTCTGCATTGAAGATTGAGCTCATAATTGAAGATTTACTTCCAGATGATGATGTTCTTCCTAAGTCTGGCTGATTGAATGAGTTACACATCCTGCAGATGATCTTGAAGATGTTCTAAGAAGAATGGCATGTTCCTAAAGAAAGATTGAAGACTCAGATCTGTGTGGCCGACAGTGTGTTGATCCACATGAAGTCTTTTTGTAATAAATCATATTGTATTTATGTATTTTCTCTGTAATGTTTGCTGACTTGGATGATTATCCCTAAGTCAATGTCTTGTATAAATAAGGAGTTGTAAAGTCATTTCAAAGGTGTCTTGCAGAGATGAGAGTGTGGTAGAGAGGAGGAAAGCGAAAGGCAGAGCAGAAGTATTGAGCTTAAATAGAACTGACTCAAGCATGGTGAAGATGCTATTCTTTAGTTCAAGTATGTAATACTTATTATTCTATAGACAGTGGGCCTCTTGTGAGCAGTGTGCTCAGGCAGTGAGCCCTAATTGGCATTTGCCATTTTGTTCTTTCTATTCTTCTAACAGAGAATACAATCTTGGGTTAGTCACCCCGTGGTTTTTCCCTTAACCGGGTTTTCCATGTTAAAAATCTTCGTGTCATATGTGTTAATGTGTTTCTACTCTTGAATTGTTGCATTACATTTCCATGATTGATTTATTATTATGCTGCTAAATTAAGAAGAGAATTTAAGTGATTAATTAGAAGAAGGTTTTGGACAATTGATTCAGCCCCCCTCTCAGTTGTCTATCCTTAATCTAACACTCTAGCCATCACTCTTTTTCAATTCAAAAATTTGATTTGATTTTCTATGAAATAGAGTGGATTAATGATTTGTTTTTGTATTTCAATCACTATCTTTTAGCCATGATTCCCTAGATTTTTTTAAGACTTATTTAGTTTCAAGGATATCCTAATGTTTCTTCATAAGATATTTTTCAAGGTTGATATCTATCTGATCATTACTTGCAATTTCCACAAACTTATGGATGTTTTGAATATCTTCCTTAATTTTGGCTTTTTCATTGAAGATATTATGAAAGGCATTTTTGTTCCATTCCTTGATATGGTTTAAACATTTTTAATCTTAAAATCTAGAATAAATATCTTGGAACTATCAAGTGGAATTGGGATATTCCTCTAATGATTGATTAAATCCTTGATGTTAGGGCCTTTGATCCACATGAATGCATGTCCTTCACCATCCTTCCATGTATCCTCATGGGCATAAAGAAGTATGTTGCAGGTTATCTTATTTATTGTAAATATGTGAGATTCCACATTAATTTTAATTAAATCTTATTTAACCCTCTTCTTTCCCCATCCTTCCTCAAAATATGAGCAAGTGGGCATGAGAGTCCAGTCCATCCTAGCCTAGGTTCCTAAACTCCTATGACATCATACACAATAACCTTTAATCATAAAACATGAGGAGGGGTATTTCAAAAATGCATACATAAAACCATTACCATTCCCATCCCATCTTCGTAACCATTTTCTTTTCCCCATTTAAACAATTCATCCATAATGCAAGCATTTCATATAATTTTCAATGCACAAACAAGCTTTTTATAACATTGGGGCTTTCACGAAATTTTTATTAAATTTTCAATAAATTCAAAACTCAAAAATGTAAATATAACCTTTTGAATCTAAGGGTGTGGAGATCACTCTTTTTCACTCACATTCAAAATTTAAGGAATTTTCACCATAGTTTTAGCATAACTTATAAATATTCCAAAGTATACAAATGGGCGATTCTTGATCAATTCTCCTTGATTCAAAAATCCTTCCCCAAGTAATATTCCCTACAAGCAAGCCAATGCAACCACTTGAGGTGGGCGTGACATAAATCAAGGATTTTAAACATAAGAGGGAGTTTGAAAACCCTTACCTTTCACCACAAACACAATCAACAAAGAAGAAAGGTTGCTATCTAAATAAGAGCTCCCTCTACAAACACACATGCAAGAAAATTCCTTCACAACCCTCCAAGATCCAAGAGTTTTCACCTTCAATTGCAACCCCCTTAAAATGCAACAAAGCAAAGGAGAGAGGGAAAACCCCAAAAACAAGCCCAAAAGAATAAAAATAGAAAATTCCCTTTTCCTTCAAAATCCCATGCCCGTTATGGGCTTTTTCCTAATTAATAAAATATTATTCCCCAAAATGACCCTTTTCATTTGTAAATAATAACAATAATTTTTTTCGTTGAAATGAACTTTTACCTTTCATTTTACAAAATAGATTGATTTTGAATTAATAATTTTAATGTTGGACATAAGGGGAAAACATTCACTTCGCTTGGAAATAAGATGAGTTTTTGACTAGGACATCCATTCATTACAACATTAGAAAATTTTCTATTTAAACACATCAACAACATAAGTCCACTTTTAGCATACACTAAATTTATAGAGATTGATTAAACACATTAAATCACAAGAAATGTACAATTTATGAAAAATTAATTAAATTAAATAAAACATAAAAAATAGGAAAACATTCCAACACATCAATAGGTTTATACATGACTCCAAGATCTGTAATCACTTGATTCAGAATGAGGCCCATAGGGTCACACAAGACACATCTCATCGCTTGACTTCGAACAAGACAAGAAACAAATAAACTCAACACATTAACCAAACTTACTGTCTCCAATTTAACCACTATTGGGGATAACATATGCCTACACACTCAAGGAAAACATCAGGCATACCTATCCAATATAAAATAGTTGAAGCATAACATAAATATCTACCAATGATAAAAAATCAAAATTAACATCCATTGGAGATTATCTAAGCATGAGCATGATTCAAGCATAAAATGTGAGATACATAAACATAATGCTAAATACAATAAGTATGAGTAAAAATCATATATCAACATGAAAGTAGTGGAACTAAAACACAACCAAGTACAATATATAAATTTGCACATATAATCCATGTAGAAAATCCATACCCCTCCCTGTAAATCCATATGAACATCACTGGAAAGTACAACATAATCATCAAAATACAAAATGAGACTAGCATATGTATATCCACACGAGTCGATTCAATCACATGATTCATACACCTTGATGGCAATACAAAAATAATATCATCAATAAGTACAGTAAGGTATCACAAGATAAAGTAGATCAATAGAATGAGACACACATGCCTGAGGCCTTCCAGTCTAACCTATAACTCTAATACTTAAGAAGGATAAAAAATTAGATGGATAGAGGATAGATGTTAGGCATTTGAGATTTTCAAGTAAGCTATTGAAAGCACATTGGTATTGATTAACCTAGACTTTTCCAAGGACTTCATCCTATATGTCTACAGAGGAGAGGCTATAATTGTTATTGTATTAACACAAAAGAGCAAAATTGATAACATTGAGGAGCACCCTATCACCTTTTTTAGCCAAACATTGAGGAATTGAAGGAGAAATACACCTTTGTGGAGAAACAAACCTATCCTCTTGTAAAGAAACTATAGAAGTTCAAAGACATGCTATCAACTAATCAAATAATTGCCATGGTAGTGCATTTAAGTGTTAGATGGTTTATCCATGGGGGAGATATTAGTGAGAAAAAAGCTAGTTAGATCACTAAGATCCTAGAATATGATAATGATGTCAAACCTACAAGGTTGGTTAAAGAAAGAGTGTTATCCCAACTTTGGCAGATGACATCCTAATTATTAAGGACATGTAGGAAGAAGATGAAGAGAATGTTGGATCTAGGGCATACAACTGAGAGGGGGGGGGTGAATCAGTTGTATAAAACTTCTTCTTCTTTCAAACACTTAATTCTCTGTTGTTAGTTAGCAGCATATCAAATAATCATCCAAGGAAGCATAATACATAAACACAAGAGCAGATAAGCATCAACACATTGAAAACCAAGATTTTGACGTGGAAAACCCGGTTAAGGGAAAAACCACGGGGTGATTAACCCAAGAATTATTCTCTGTTAGAAGAATAAAGAAAAAATGAATGGCACATGCCAATAAGGGCTCACTGCCCGAGCACACTGCTCACAAAGAGGCCCACTGCCTACAAGGAGACACACTGTCTACAAAGTGATAAAAATCACAGTCTTGAACTGGAGAATGACATCTCTACCATGTCCGGATCAGTTCCAATTAAGCCCAAAAATCTCTGCTCTGCCTTTCGCACGTTTCTTCGCTATGCCTCACTCATCCTCACACTCCACACTTTGAAATGAACTCACAAACCGTTATTTATACAAGACATCGACTTAGGAACAAACATCTAAGTCGGAAAACAACCATAGGAGTATCCGCAAGATGAATAACACATCCGGTCGGCCATCACAAGAACATTCGCAGGATGAACAACTCATCCGGTCGGCTAAACAGAGCAAGAACTTCATCCGGAAGAATAACTTCAATTCCGGGCTCTACCATCAATGTGGACCAACAACACAACCTAAACATGATCCAAGAACCTTCACAAGCCTGTCTGAATGTCCGGATACATCCGCACTTCCTCTACTTACTGGGATCTCTTGTCTTCCTCATCCGGAACTTCAAGAACACAGTCTGTTGCCACTGTCATAATGCAAGAGGTACTTCCGGACCTCCAAATCATACACAAATCAGGATGACACATCACAAGGACATCCCAAACACTCCGTCCAATCCGCAGATTAGGATAATACAATTCCGGACCTCACCGGACCTTTTTGTGATCCTCTGTCACCTCTGGATACTTGCCGGAACCGGTTCTATACCGACAGCCACAAATCCTTCAGATCTTCATGCGGACCTCTGAAATCTTAACTGAAGCATCTCAAGACTCATATCTACTAACCCTTTAATCCGCATCCTCCGGTTCTCATCCTATACAGTACATTTACCTTCTTCTCATCACTGTTCTTCACTGTTCCTGACTGAGGCTAATTTTCTCAATATCCTCAGCACACAGCTCATCAAATCCTTCTTGTCAATGCAATATGAGTATGTTGTCATCAATGACAACACTGGATCACCTCATACTTGCAACAATCTCCTCCTTTGTCATTGATGGCAACATATGATGTGAAAAACCATTAAGACAAGAACTTCAACTTTTCATATGTCTTCTCTTCCTTTACTGCTCCCCCTTTGATCATCAACCACTTGTTTTTCACATGTCTTCTCTCCCCCTTTGACATCAATGGCAAAGGGCTCATACTTGCAATTCTCATACATCAGAATCATACCAGCTGCTCCCCCTTAGTTGCAGCTCCCCATTAGTCCGGATCACAAGATATGACTGTGATAGCCACCGGACTGATGCACATTAGTGCATCTTAGTTCATCACCGGAGGGGCCATGACCCCTAACTTCTCCCGGAGATATTCAAAAGAGTCCTTGGGAAGAGGTTTTGTAAAGATATCTGCAATCTGATCTTTGGAGGGAACATACTCCAATCTGACTTCTTCCTTGTTTACTTGTTCTCTCAAAAAGTGAAATTTGATAGATATGTGCTTAGTCTTAGAATGCAATACCGGATTCTTGGAAATATTAATTGAACTTGAATTATCACAGAAAATTGTGATAGGCTCCTCATATTCAACTTTGATGTCTCTTAGCATCTGCTTCATCCATAAGATTTGAGTGCAACTACCTGCTGCTGCAATGTATTCTGCTTCAGTTGTAGACAGAGATATTGCATCTTGTTTCTTGCTTAACCAAGAAACCAATCTCTTCCCCAAAAAGAATGCTCCACCACTAGTGCTCTTCCGGTCATCCACATCTCCTGCCCAATCTGCATCTGTGTAAGCATGAAGAGAGAAGTCCGGATCTCTAGGGTACCATAGACCATACTCAACTGTTCCTTTCAAGTACCTAAAAATTCTTTTGATTGCCATAACATGAGATTCTCTAGGATCAGCCTGGAATCTTGCCACAAGACCAACAGCCTGCATTATATCTGGTCTAGTTTGAGTGAGATACAACAATCCACCAATCATTGATCTATACTTTGTCTGATCTGCCTTTGGAGAATCATCATCTTTGCTTAACTTACATCCGGTTGCCATAGGAGTGTTCATAGGCTTTGAGTCTTCCATACCAAATTTCTTTAACAATTCTTTCACATATTTGGTCTGAGAAATGAAGATCCCTTCTTTTGTTTGAGTAATTTGCAGACCCAAGAAGAAATTCATTTCACCAAGCATAGACATTTCAAACTCACTTTTCATCTGATTTGCAAAAGTTTTGCACATACTATCTCTTCCTCCAAAAATGATATCATCCACAAACACTTCGACAATCAAAATGTTTTCATGATCAATTTTGAAATATAAGTTACTGTCAGCAGTACCTTTGTTGAATCCAATCTGCACAAGATGCTTATCCAACCTTTCATACCATGCTTTTGGGGCTTGCTTCAATCCATACAAAGCTTTCTTCAACTTGCAGACCATATCATCATTATCAGACAATTGAAATCCATCCGGTTGTTCAATGTAGACTTCTTCTTCCAGATCACCATTTAGGAAGGCAGACTTGACATCCATCTGATATACCTTGAAGTCTTTGAAGGCAGCAAATGCAAGAAGTAATCTGACTGCTTCAATTCTTGCCACCGGAGCAAAAGTCTCTTCAAAGTCAATTCCTTCTATTTGAGAGTAGCCTTTGCAGACCAATCTAGCTTTGTTTCTGATTACTTCACCAGCTTCATTTAGTTTGTTCCGGAAGACCCACTTGGTTCCAATTACATTCCTGTCTCTAGGTCTGGGAACAAGATCCCAAGTATGATTTTTCTCAATTTGCATCAATTCATCTTCCATTGCTTTGGTCCAATTTTCATCATTGCAGGCTTCATTTACTGTTTTAGGTTCAATCTTTGAAATCAGACAGCATTCATCTTGATTTTGAGCAATATTCCTTCTAGTTTGTACACCTTTGCTTCTGTCACCTATGATCTGATCTTCAGAGTGGTTCAGTCTTACATACCTTGGAATTTTGGGAGTATCCAGCACTGCTGTTTCTTGATCAGGCTCATTCAAACCTATCTCTTCTTCCTGATTTACTGGATCAGGCTGACTCTGTCTCACCGGAGAGGATTGAGTTCCTTGAACACTGTCTTGGTCATCTTCATCAAGCTCATAAAATCTTGAAGGTTTGTCAATTCCTTCATCAACTTTCACATTGGTGCTTTCTATCATCTTCCTCAATCTCTTATTGTAACACCGGTATGCTTTGCTTTGAGTGGAGTAGCCCAAGAAAATTCCTTCATCACTTCTAGCATCAAACTTTCCTAGATCTTCATCTCTTTTAATATAACACTTGCTACCAAATACTCTGAAATATTTCACAGTAGGAGTGATGCCAAACCAGAGTTCATAGGGGGTCTTACTGGTGTTGTTCCTGATTTGAACTCGATTGAGAGTGTAGACTGCGGTGCTGATAGCTTCTTTCCAAAACATTTGAGGAACATTTGCTTCCAACATCATTGTCCTAGCAGCTTCCTGGATGGTCCGGTTCTTTCTCTCAACTACTCCATTCTGCTGTGGAGTCTTAGGAGCAGACAACTGTCTCCTTATACCCTGTTTCTCACAAAAGTCAATGAATTCACCAGATGTAAATTCACCAGATGTAAATTCACCACCTCTATCAGACCTTAGACACTTTAGTTTCAATCCGGTTTGATTCTCCACCATAGCTTTGAAGATTTTGAACTTCTCAAAAGCTTCTGATTTTTCTTTTAGAAAGGTAACCCACATCATCCGGGAATGATCATCAATTAACAACATGAAATATCTATCACCTTGCAGACTCTTGATTCTTGTCGGACCACATAGATCAGTATGTACTAATTCCAACAATTCGGTAGAAGACTGATCTTTGCTTTTGAAAGAGACTCTGCTTTGTTTACCTAACTGACATTCTTTACACACACTATTTGTAGGTTTCATCAATTTTGGAAGATCTCTCACAGCCTGAGTATTGCTTATCTTGATGATGTTATCAAAATTTACATGACACATTCTTCTATGCCATAACCAACTCTGATCAATTTGAACAAACAAGCAATTTTTATTTGAACCAACCAGATGAAAGATATTACCTTTTGTCTGAGTACCGGATGCAATTTCAGTTCCGGAGCTTGTAAAGATTCTGCATTTTCCATTCTTGAACCGGAGATCATAGCCTTTGTCCACTAACTGACCAACACTGAGAAGATTGTGCTTCAATCCTTCAACATACAGTACATTACCTATTTTGCTTTTACCATCAAAGGAAATAGTTCCCCTACCTCTGATTCTGCCAGCAGAATTGTCACCAAACTTTACCATTCCTCCTTCATATCTTTCCAAATCTAAGAACTTATTCTTGTCACCAGTCATATGGTGAGAACATCCACTATCAATAACCCAATCATCCTTTTCTTCCACTTGAGCAGCCAAGGCTTTTTCAACAACTTTGTGATTGACAGATTCAGAGAGTATTGAATCTTCTTCCTTGATGGCTATAAACACCCACTCATTTCCGGATTTGCTTCCTAGTTCTGATTCATCATCTGTTACTCCTTCATTGTCATCTTCTTCATGAACATAATAGCAATTCTTTTGAAACCTTTGTCTGTGAGTATTAGATCTTGCAGATCTCTCCGGACATCTTGAGGCAAAATGACCAATCTTATTGCAGTTGAAACACTTAAAGGGTAGTTTTCCTTCATACTTACCGGATCCTCTTGGCAGTCTCTTTGCAATGAGGGCTTCAAGTTGAGCTGTTTCTGCTTCTTCTTCTTCCATGTCTCTTCTTGCTTGATCATACCATGACATTTTCCTTGATGAGTTTTCACCCGGATCAAATCTCTGTTTGCCTTTCACATAGGCACTGGCTTTGAAAGCAGATTCAGTCTTGGGAGGATCATCTCCAAACTCGGTCATTTCAAATGCAGCTAGTTTGCCAGCCAGTTGTTCTCTTGTGACAGTTGTGTGGGCTCTGAATTCATCAATGGCAGCAACTTTGATTTTGTAGGCAGCAGGAAGGGATCTTAGGATTTTGCAGACAATCTCATTTTCATCTAAAGTTCCACCAGCTCATTTACTCTTGGCATAAAGGTAGTGATGTTTTCATCATCTCTCATTTTCAATCTTTCAAATTTCCCTTTCAGACTTTGCAACCTTGCACTTTTGACAAACTCATCTCCTTCATACAGAAGTTCCAGTTTAGTTAGGATCTCATATGCAGTTGGTAGGTCAATGACATTCGAGAGATCTGAGTCATTCAATGCGCTTAGAAGAGCTTCCTTGGTCCGCAGATTGTTTTCAGCTTCTGTGATTTCATTCAGAGTTGTCGGACCACCTTGTGGAGGTACATATGGTTTTGAAATCATAGCCAAGTATGCTTTTCCCATACATTCCAAGTGACACTTCATGCGACCTTTCCAGAGAGTGAAGTTGGTTCCATCGAACTTCGGACTATCCTTCTTGTATGACGACATCCTGGATCTCCTCAAGCGGTTAAGCTCCTATCAGAGGAACTTGGCTCTGATACCAATTGTTGGATCTAGGGCATACAACTGAGAGGGGGGGGGTGAATCAGTTGTATAAAACTTCTTCTTCTTTCAAACACTTAATTCTCTGTTGTTAGTTAGCAGCATATCAAATAATCATCCAAGGAAGCATAATACATAAACACAAGAGCAGATAAGCATCAACACATTGAACACCAATATTTTGACGTGGAAAACCGGGTTAAGGGAAAAACCATGGGGTGATTAACCCAAGAATTATTCTCTGTTAGAAGAATAAAGAAAAAATGAATGGCACATGCCAATAAGGGCTCACTGCCCGAGCACACTGCTCACAAAGAGGCCCACTGCCTACAAGGAGACACACTGTCTACAAAGTGATAAAAATCACAGTCTTGAACTGGAGAATGACATCTCTACCATGTCCGGATCAGTTCCAATTAAGCCCAAAAATCTCTGCTCTGCCTTTCGCACGTTTCTTCGCTATGCCTCACTCATCCTCACACTCCACACTTTGAAATGAACTCACAAACCGTTATTTATACAAGACATCGACTTAGGAACAAACATCTAAGTCGGCAAACAACCATAGGAGTATCCGCAAGATGAATAACACATCCGGTCGGCCATCACAAGAACATTCGCAGGATGAACAACTCATCCGGTCGGCTAAACAGAGCAAGAACTTCATCCGGAAGAATAACTTCAATTCCGGGCTCTACCATCAATGCGGACCAACAACACAACCTAAACATGATCCAAGAACCTTCACAAGCCTGTCTGAATGTCCGGATACATCCGCACTTCCTCTACTTACTGGGATCTCTTGTCTTCCTCATCCGGAACTTCAAGAACACAGTCTGTCGCCACTGTCATAATGCAAGAGGTACTTTCGGACCTCCAAATCATACACAAATCAGGATGACACATCACAAGGACATCCCAAACACTCCGTCCAATCCGCAGATTAGGATAATACAATTCCGGACCTCACCGGACCTTTTTGTGATCCTCTGTCACCTCTGGATACTTGCCGGAACCGGTTCTATACCGACAGCCACAACTCCTTCAGATCTTCATGCGGACCTCTGAAATCTTAACTGAAGCATCTCAAGACTCATATCTACTAACCCTTTAATCCGCATCCTCCGGTTCTCATCCTATACAGTACATTTACCTTCTTCTCATCACTGTTCTTCACTGTTCCTGACTGAGGCTAATTTTCTCAATATCCTCAGCACACAGCTCATCAAATCCTTCTTGTCAATGCAATATGAGTATGTTGACATCAATGACAACACTGGATCACCTCATACTTGCAACAGAGAAAGGCCAAGAAGAAATATTTTTCATAACCAATGATGGAGATCACCAACTCAGATGGATTGAAGAAAGAATCTAGTACTTAGAAACATGCCAATACCCCAAAGAATTAAGCCCTATAAATAGGAGAGCCTACATGCTTCAAGATTCCTCATGTATAGATTAACTGAAGGTGTCCTATTCAAATGGAACTTTGATGGAATTATATTCATATGCATTGAACAAGACAAGACCCTAGTAGTCCTAAAGGAGTTTCATGAGGAAAAGTTAGGAGGGCACTATCCTGCTCAGACTATGATGATCAAAATCATGCAGGTAGGATATTATTGCCCACAACTATTTGTGGATGTGCACAAATGGGTCTACAATTAAATAAAAACTACCAATTCTACATGGGAAAGAAGGCACCTTTGCCACCTAAGCAATATCAACAAAAACAAATTGTTTTGGATGTGGGACATTAACTTCTTTAGTGCAATCAACCCACCATCTAGCAAGGGCCATAGATTCATTCTTACAAAAACAAAATACTCCACAAGATGGATAGAGGCTAAAGCACTTTAGAATGCCATAGATGTATCCCTAATTGACTTCCTCGAAGACATAATCCTAAGATTTGGTGCTCTTGAGACAATTATCATTGATAATGCTAAATCTTTCATAAGTTTTGCAATAATATAGTTTCCTTACCAACATGGGATATATCTCAAAGCATCCTAAAACTACTATCCACAAGGAAATGACTTGGTTGAATCTACGAATAAAAACTTGATGAATATTATTAAAGGGATAGGGAGTAAATTCAAGTGGCAATGTCACATGCATCTCAAGCTTGTCCTTTAGGATAATAAAATAACTCCAAAGAAGAAAAGGACATATCCTTATGATCTAGTCTATGGAAAAGAACCCTGATTACCAATCTCCATAGAACTACTAGTTCTAAGTATCATCCATTAGCTAGAAATTGCGGAACTATGGAGTGCTGCCTAGAATATAATGAACAAGCACCAAGATACAATGAAGAAATGGTTTACTAGGTGCACAACAGTTCAAATCTTCAAGGAGAGTAATTTTATTCTCAAATGGGATGAGAAAAGATTAAATCTAGGCCACCACAACAAACTAGATTCACTATGGAGTGGACTATATGTTGTAACCAGCTACAAATAGGAAAATGATTTTGAACTCACAACACTTAATGAGACCATTTTACCAATCTTCATAAATGGAATTTATTTCAAGCCCTATTTTTAAGTGATCCCTCTATTGTATCATAGACATTATATTATATATTTTCTCTAGTATCGATTCTTCACCTTGTATAGCCATTATATTATATTATATTTTCTCTTATATAGCCATTATATTATTGGTCTTCAGTTCTAATATCTAAACACCTCCATTGATACATGCATTTAAGCCTTTAAAAAGTTTTGTATTAACATCCCTTCATCCTCCATAGAGCTAACATATTATTTTAGTTTGAACAAATAGATCTCATGCTAGTCTATAGTCATGCATAGCCATCAAAAGTCATGAAACTAATTTACTCAATGTTTCCTATAATGCTTAGAAAGATATCAAGAATAAAACCATTCTAGAAAGGCATCCCATGAAATAGTAGCAATATTTAGGTGACACTTCTTCTCCTCCTTGTGCCACCAAGTAGAGGCAAACTCATGTAGGTGCATGATGACACATCGAGCCTCATTGTTACTACCATAGGGATGCATCACAAAACATCTATCAAGGGCCAAGACCTAGTTCTTAATCTTTTTTCCTCTTGTGGAACCTTCAAAATTTGGTGGATGGGCTTGTAGGAGATCTCTCATGTGAGTTACAGTCACATTGTCCTCATCTGTGACCAACTGTCTATCTTCATGATGGGGCACATCCCGAAAGGGTACTTCCTCCACTCTAGATCAAGATGGGATCCTAGATTGTTCCCTTTCACCATCCCTTTACATGTAACCTCTTCTCTTTCCTAATATAGGTGAGAGCTACCAGAATGCATTCCCTACCAATGAGGGGTTAACCTTGTCAAGATCTCCCAAAGAAGGACCACAACCTATAGTGTACCTAAAGGGTCTTCCAATTGATCTTGTATATATCTTAGTGAATGTTCACTTTGAATTTCCAATGACTCTTGATCAGGGTTAACATTTCCTTGCTACTAAGTGCAGTAAGTCCTAGGAGGCATTCTTCCCAACAACATAAGGAAAGATTAACACATAAATTAAAATTTATAGAACCATTCTAAGGAAAGAAATGAATGGGAAAACATGTAACTATAACACTCCAAATGGACACTTATACCATCATAAAGAAAACACATAAACTAAAGATCTCAATGTTGTAACATGGGATTTGATACCAAATGTAATGCCCCAAGGTTTCACTCAAGACATTAATAGAAAAACATTAACCAAAATTTTTTTTCATAAAACAAAAGTGGTAATAAGAAACCACATAACATAATACCATGCCCAAGGTGTTATATGTAATCCATGATGACACTGTTGGCATGTATAATAATGAATAAAGCAAAGTGACACAAGTAGAAGGCTTAACAATACCATGGGGGAAGACACCATGGATGACACATAAAATGAAGCATGGAGGAGAGACATGACTTCTAAAATCATTGGAAAACCTTCACAACATCTATGCTAAAGAACCCCTTACATTTCACAAAGTTATGAAAAGTAGAAAGACCAAAATAATCAATTTTGAGTTTCTGAAGGAACTTGTAGGAAAGTTAGGTTTCATACCTAGGTTGCAACTTGCAACCTTCATACAAGTTGGAGTTTAGTTTATAGGTTTCAGTTGCAATCTACACCCTTGTAGACTTTGGATTCCATAAGCATGGTGCAATGTGTAAATGACATGTTGACCTTAGACTCTAACCTACAAACCACTTTGGGCTCTAGAAAACATCTTTAGTTTGCATGTTGTAAGATGCAAACTGACTCTAGTTCCGAGGATAAGGGAATAACTCAAACTTCAGAAACCTCTTGTAGTTTACACATCTATGAAGTGCAACCGAGTTCCAAACTCTAAACCAACAACACATCAGACTTCAAAATTCTCTAGCAATCTACATGTAGATACAAAGTGCAAGTGAACACCAAACTCTAGACTGCTTGCAACCTCAAATTTTAAAAGTTGACTGCAACATACACTGGGTTTCTAAACTCTAAACTTCTTGTATTTTTGGGTTTCAAGGACCATCTACAAGTTACAATTTGGATTGGTAAACCCATCCTACATACATTTCAGACTATATCTCTAATTTGGAAAAATATCTAGTCCAAGAAGTTGCTAAGGCATGGAAAAATTATAGGGTTGTTTTCTACACTCTAAGAGGCATAATTTTGTTATTTTTCAAGTTGTTTACAAATAGTCTCAATAATACATTCAAGGGGTTGTGGACTCTAACATGGAAACACAAGCTCCTCCTGAAGTACATAGTTCCCAATAAAGTAGGTGAAAAGTACATTCCACTTACAAAATTTAAGAAAGTAAATATATGACTAAAATAAAAATAAAGGAAATATATCTACTTCTAATGAGTCACCATGCCATCAAGAAGGGAAGGTTCTTGTATGATCTTTAAGTAACTTGAAGGTCCATGTGGTCCCCAATGGTGGTACAATGCTACTAACCCACGTGGTGCCCTCTGGCCCACCCCACTAAACTAAGAGATGGTTACATGGGTTCAAAACACACTCATGAAATATAAAGGAGTATGGAAACACACACACACACCAATAAACATGCATTATTTGTACTATAACACATGAGTACACTAAATGCAACAATCACATAAGTATCAACAACATGATCCCAATCATATCGAATGTAGAATCTAACAGAAAGAGAAGGATGAGGATCCTAGGCATAAGAAAAAGAGAGTCATCATAGTAGCTTTATGGCTTCATGGGTAAATTTGGACTAGAGCTTCCTCAATAAATACGATTACGTTCACCAAATCAAAGATTTGTGACATATTCTTTGCCACTAGACCAAACCTTTGAGAGCATTCAAATCCTAGCATAGAAGATCCTTGATGAATCATTTAATTATGACAATGTTCATTACATTATCAATTGTTTAAAATATCCATATATTTGTTCCCATGATCCCTTTATATCTAGGAAAACAATGAGAGACACTCCTTTCGTATCGTATACCTTCATCTTAAAAGCCCAGAACTTGAAATCTATGATTCAGGTGTGGTACAAAAATCTATGAACAATTTATCAACATGATGCTAAAAGATGCATAATGCCATTTAACAATGGAGACCATTCATTCCATAAAATAAGTCACTTATTTAAACCTTAAAACACAATTTTTATAATTTTCCTTCAAGATATGCAAAACCATAAAATTATCCCATCTCCATTAATGGAGTTACATGCAACCTTGAGTTTTCCCATACTTTGATTTTGAAGGAATTTACAAAAACTAAAACTACCTTTTTATTCACAATGTACCTGACATCAATAATCTTCAACAAATTTGGGAAGAGAGGATTCTAGGAAAAGTTTTCCATAACTTAGTGGCTCTATTTTGGACTTTTCAAATTTAAAATTGAAAATATGAAACAATTCAAATTCTAAACAACCATAGCTCTTAATCCAAATATTTTTTACAACTAGGGCATATGCTCTACCTATTGTGGGCATGGCAATAGAAGAATTCCATTGAAAAATTCTAACTTAAATTAAACATTCAAAGGAAGTCAAATACCTTTTGATGAAGAACACACATAATGGAGAAAATTTATTTTCTTTGAATCCAAGAACAACACCAAGCAATCTTCTTCCAAGTAAATCCAATACCAAGCAAATTATGAATCTATCCTTTTATTTTAATGCAGGAATTTTCTTTTCCAAGAGGGTGAGAGTCAGAGAGTTTTCTTTTCAAACATTCAAAAGTGAAAGAAAAGCCGTTTCTTTTCCTTTTTATCCTTCATTCCCTAAAACCCTTTTCATTTTTGCTCTATTTCACACCACAACTAGATATTATAAAATTCCTTTTTAAACCTAAACATTTTTCAATTAATAATTCCCAACCATTAAGAAATAAAATCAATGCATTGAAATCAAACCATTATTAATAATTCATTAGACATTTAAATTAAATTACCTTTAACATAAATCTATTTTCCTTACATAATTTATTTTAATTCCCTTAGGTAATAAAATTCATTACATTTGTATTTCCTCAATGAATAATAGAATGCCATATATTCTTCTTATCAAGCATAATTAAATATCTTTTCCATAAACATGGTCAACACACATTTTGAGATAATTTTAAATGCAACATGCTAGGATAAAATTAAACACACACAAAGGACTTCCACACACTTTATAGGTTTTCATGACACATGGATTCCAAAATTGCCATTGATTTGTATCTAGATTTCTATAGGGATACACAAGATCCATCTCATACTTGAGTCGAGTGAGATAAAGGTTAACACAGATTTTATCCAATACAAACATCTCATTTATAAGCACTATTTGGGAATAACCTTGTACCAACACACTTAGGTCAAATTTTAGTTGTACCTACACCATATATAATAGATGAAGCAAAGCATAAACACCCAATGTGGCATCACATTGAATAAGAATTAACTAAGAGTCAAATCTAACATAAATAATCAACCATAATAATAAATATGCAATAACTAAAAATAATCCATAATAATCCAAATATAATAAATTTATCCACTAAGTACACCACCCCATGTTGGATGCCCATGTGTCTACCACTTGGGGCCAAGAGGGATGGTATATCTGCTCTTGGGCTTAGCAAGGATAGCTTTGGGTGGACTTATCATGTTTCTCATCCAAGTCCTATTATGATTAAACTTCCACTATGCATTATGGATGATCTTCTCATACACTATAGATATTGTGTAATTTATATAGATTTGAAATAGTTATGTATCTTAAATGGTTTAAATAGATAAGAAATTTATTATATATGTTTTGATCACATGAATTATATTTCCAATATTATCTAACATGATTGCAGGACCTAAACCATGATTTATCTTGCTTAAAGCATTTAATTGCTAAGTTATAACCCTAACTATATTAAACTTGTGATTCTAGGGCAAGATCTAGGGCAATCACAAGAAGGGCACATTACATCCAACTATGTCACAATGGTATCTAACATGTTCAAGTGCTTGTAAAAGTGTATGTAACTAGTTCCATATAAAAATAATTAACCAAAGACTATCTTGGTACAAATTGCACAACTTTGGCTAGAGGGTTTAAGTGGTGGTTATTTCATAAACATTTAATAATACCAAATCTACCAAGTAGAGACTAATGAGGATCCTTTCCTTTTTTTCCAATACATCCTAGTCATTATGTGACATTGTAGCTATTTTGAATTTAGATATTGTAGCCCACATATTTTGATCTATGAGAAAATCCTCTATCTTGAGCTTCCATAGCTTAAAATTATTGCCATTAAATCTCTTCATTTCTAGTCTTGATGTGTTTGCCATTTGACTAAAACAATATTTCCTTTTACACAAGCTACCACTCAAACAAACAATAGATAGAAAACCTTGTCCCTAATACCTAGGACTAAAGATGATCAAGCTCTCATCCCAAAAGAAAGGAAGTAGAGGTGTGTAATACACTTGCTACACTAATCTAAGAGGAAAGAATGTATATAAATAAATTGAATCAAATAGTTAAAGAAAAGTAATTAACACAAAATATTACAACCATAACATAGTAATTTACATGAGGAAAACCCTTATTGGAGAAAAACCCACACTCCAAATCAAAACCAATCATATTAAATTCAACAATAAAAGAGTTATAATACAACTTCTAGGCTATGCATTTACACAACCATCACTAACATTTAGGTTCTATTGCAATTTTGGTAGCATAACAAATCTACAATTCACCCATACAAACTCCATCCCAAACACCCAATAAATAGATGAATCACAAATAGGAAATCACTAAATGGTTTGGGAAACCATGAGCAAACCCACAAGTAGTATGACACTTAAATCTAAGGAAAAATTTCAACATCCCCTCGGACATACTCTTCCAAGCTATTTTCAAATAATTCTCTTACACCTTGTCATATTGTCATATTTCATGACCCAACTTAGGCACCCTAATTTAGCTCCATTATCAATTTAAAGATAATTTATGACATGCATCATAAACTATAATAATGTTGGTCAAGGTTTGAGTGTAAGTCCTCTATAATCATGCTCTTACATGTTATAGAATGCATCATAAGTATCTCCCATCTAACAATGTCATAAGATGCTCTTACACATTATAATAACATTAGATGCTCTTACAACTTCTTACACACTAATTAAAATATCTAACACATGGCCATGAGTGCCACCTCAAAGTTGGATGCCCTCAATTATAACTTCACATGAAATTTAAGTTTTGATTCACCACCTCAATTACAAATTTACAAGAAATTTAGGTTTTAATTTGCTACCCTAGTTATAAATTTAAGGGAAAATTATGTTTTAATTCATCATGGCAATCACAAATTTATGGAAAATTTAGGCTATGATTCACCAAATTAATTAAAAACTAGCACAAATTTTGGTTTTGTAGTTACCCATATTTTATTTTTAGAATTATATTTAAATAATATAAAGCAAATATCTACTCTCACATTAAGTCAATTTAAAAAAAAAAATGACTTTGCTAAAATTTCTATAAAATCTTTTATAAACCAATTCTTAAAATATATTTTATATAATGATGAAAAATTCTTTAATTCTAATGGAGACTATATATGGTTTCTATCAATTTGTTCTTATAAATTAATATGATTATTAATTCCCTTCAAAATTGTGATTAAGTTAATGTATGAATCTCTTTACTACTATTTTCTTTATAGTTTTACATCTTTGAAGACATGATATTTCCACAATCCATCTAAATGAATCTAATTGTTTCTTGAAAAGAACTATGTAAAGCTTTTTTTCATAAAAAATCATTACACAATTTTAGTTTTTTCGAAAAATAATTAGATTCGTTTTCATTGTTTGTTAACAAATTGTATTAAACACTTAAATTGGATTGCTTATAATCTTTCACATGTTTTCTTCTTTATACATGTATGTATTTTTTCTTCAGGTATTTTTTCATTATCTCCATTAACAGTAAGGATTGTGTATATCATATCTTAGTTTAGGATTGGGGAGTCAATTTTACTGTGACAATGGCCCAATATGATTCACCTTTAGAGAAATCAAATCTCATCTGCAAGTCTAGGGAATCTTATAGTACTCCTCTACTAGTCAACGTGGCATTTTCAATCCCAAGCGTAGGATAATGTGAACAACTACTCGTAAAAACTGCGTTCATACTCTGCTGTTAATGTTGTAGTATTGCAAATTCTTATAAATGATATGAACTCCTTCCTTTATTCAGCCTCAACGTCCTCTGTTTTTCATCAAATATTTGTTCTATAATTGTGGTCTTGGTTTATAACAGGAGCAATGGAAGAATCCACAACATCGTCACCCAGTCCTCGAAAGGTCACAACTATTCTAAGCATTGACGGAGGAGGCGTCCGGGGGATTATCCCTGCAACTATTCTTCAATTTCTAGAGAAAGAGCTTCAAGTATATAATGCTATCCGCTCTAATCCATTAAATATTCAAAAAAATTCTCAGTATAACCGTGGCAACTGTTTATAAGGCTTTTGGATAACATTAATTTGAATTTGTTGACAGAATTTGGACGGTAGCGACGCTAGGTTAGCTGATTATTTTGATGTTGTGGCGGGGACAAGCACGGGAGGACTGATTGCAACCCTGTTAACTTCTCCCAACGAGGCGGGCAGACCAAAATATGCAGCGGAGGATATTATAAATTTCTATTTAAAGCACTGCCCTTCAATTTTCCCACCTAAAACGTTAGAATATTAAGATTTCCAAGCATTCTCATTTTGTAAGATAGAAGATAAATTACAAAGTATGATCGACTAAGTTGTGAAATGAATCATTATCAGGTACCTTTGTAGACGTCTGCAATCTCTATACTCTCTAATTAGAGGCCCCAAATATAACGGAAAGTATCTGCACAAACTCATACAAGATGAAGTGTGTGGCGTTCGACAACGAGATCTGCTAACCGATGTGGTGATTCCCGCCTTTGATATCGAAATACAGCAGCCCATAATCTTCTCTACTTTTGAGGTATTTCGAAAGTTGTTTCTTCAATCAGCTTCTCTTCAAGGTAGCATTGTAGCATTGTTACGGTTTGATTGCAACAAAATTAATTTGTGATTGTTGAAGTGGATGATGTTTAAGTTCAGTATGCAGAAAGATTTAGTTGAAATTTCATATACTATATTTATAATTAAATATTGTGTTGTTAGTCATAGATCATATACTTTCGGTTTATACTCTACAGATAATAACTTATTTGATTACAAATATGCATGATGTTTAAGGTCAGTCATCGCCAAACTTTGAAGTTCTTTTATCAGGACGTTGATACGTTTCATTCTCACTTTTTCCCTTCTAAATGAGTATATCCTGTATTTATACATTTTACGTGCAGACTAGACGAAAAAAGTTAAAAAATTCGTGTTTATCGGATATATGCATTGCTACTTCAGCTGCTCCAACGTATTTTCCTCCTCACAAATTCAAAGGAAACAAAAGGGATCTTCAACTCATAGATGGAGGAGTGGCTGCTAACAATCCAGTATTACTTTTTCCATTTTCCCCAGTTGTTGTTATTTAAGACCAACTACTAATTATCCAGTATTACTTTTTCCATTTGCCCCAGTTGTTGTTATTTAAGAGCAACTACTAATTTGGTTTTCAATCTGAATTTCACATAATTGTGCAGATGTTACTTGCTGTAAACGAAGTGATCAAAGATGAGAACATTAAGGCCAAAAATGGCAATCCCGAGAAGGTAAATGAATTGTTTGTAGTTTTTATGTCTACATTTGGGATCAAACTGTATGATCCATCTTCAGTATGGAAGAATGAGAAGGGAATTGACGTTTCGGATATACTACATGATCCTTTTTTTCTCAAGATGGGTCATGCAATATGATCGATATAAAAATTCTTATATGGATGCATACTTTTGTGGAATCAACAGTTATTAATCCAGGACAAGAGTATAAAGTTTTTAGTGCTCTCCCTTGGAACTGGATGCAAAACAGCGAGTTACAAGGCAACTAGTGTTTCAAAGTGGGGATCTTTACAATGGGTGTCTAAAAATAAAAGGACGCCATTAATTGACATGTTTATGGAGTCAAGTTCAGATATGGTGGACATTCATGCTTCTACAGTCTTCCAAGCATTTCCTGATACAAATTATCTCAGAATTCAGGTATCTAATTCCGAAACAAGCTATCTCAGGATTCAGCTACATTATTAACTTCTATACAACTAATTATAGGGTGTAATGATACAAACTATAATTATAATTTACATGTTTTGCACACGTATAGGTGATAAAAGTGCCAATAAGAACAGTAAAGAATATTTCTAATATGAGAGTAAAATTCTAGCTTTGAAATCTTTACCAAGTGATCTCCTTATTGTTTTGTTTAGGCAAGGAACTTAAAAGATAAGGAAGCCTCTGTTGACATCTCTACTAAGGAAAATCTTGACAACCTTGTAAAGATAGGAGAGACGCTTCTGGGCGAGCCTGTTTCAAGAGTCAATTTAGACACAGGAAAGCAGGAGCATGACTCCTATCATGGAACCAACAGCGATGCCTTGAAGAAGTAAACATCAATAGATGTCTGCATCAAGAGATTAAAAAGAATTATATTATATTATTTGTTTAGAGTAGCTTTTCGAAAAAATTGTGTGCATTTTTTTGAATGATCATATTCACCATTTATTATTAATGAAGAAACAAAACTTAACATATTTGTTGTTTTGTTTTTCATATAAATACTTCATAATATTAATGTTAAAAATGGCACGCAATAATTTATTATTAATTTTTATTTTTATTAATTCTATTTTAAAGTGATAAATAGATGAAGTAGCAATGGATGATATACTAATGGTTTCTTGAATTTTGATAAGGTTTGCAAAGGAACTTTCGAAAGAGAAGAAAGAGAAAAAGCAGCGAGTAGGTCATCCTCCAACTACTCCTATTGAACTTTATTTGGTATAGTTTATTGTAACCATGTGTGCTTTATTGTGCTGCATATTAAGAAGATTTTATTTCAAGTTCATTAAAAAACGTGATCAAAATCTAGAAAGCCTTGTGACTTGCTTTGTTTGTTCACCTATGATTTAGGTATATGTAGAATGTATCTTAGGTATGTGATTTGTATGATCCACAATTTTTTTTGGATTTTAGCATATTTATGTCGAACTAAATCATATAAGACCTATTTCAAAAGTAGCTTGCACTAAGTACGTTCATAAATTATTATTGTATAGATTTTTATATAATTGTTTTTGGGCTAATCCACCATTAAATTACTGGTCTTTTATGGGGTTCAATTTGGTTGATATACAACTGAAGTATTTGTTATTTTTGTTTCTTTGGATCATTTGTCCTCTTTATTGTTTAGAGTTCCTATTTTGTTTCACCATTCAAATACGCGTCCTCTCTATAGTCTAAATTTATTAGTGGGGTTCTACACCACTTGTCCCCTTGGTAGTTTGTATTTGGTAATGGACCACTCTACCACTAAATGATCCCTCTTTAATATTTCCTTAAATTTGTCTTTAAATTTTTCTACTATTAAACTTTTCATCCTCTTTAAAGTTTATAATTCTTGCTGAAGTGGTAGATATAAGTGTTTCATTATTTGTCATATATGTGTAATATGAACTTGTTACTCCTAGGGCAATCTATCTCTGAGATAGAATTCCACTATGTTGTTAGGGTGTTCTACTAATTTTAGCATGTCATATTTGTATTTTAATTTACACTATTTTATTATTGGCGTCAATTTTTTCTATTTGTAACATAAACTTGGTACTAGTGTATTCTTTTGCTAAGCTACTTATCCTCTTTGTAGTTTGAAATTTTTATTGGGGAGCCCTATTGAACTACTTGCATTCTTCATATATTGTAGTTGTTGAGCTATATTTATCTACCACTTGATATGTTATTTGTCCTCTTTATTTCTATCCTTAAATATTTTGCTAAGGTGTTCCACTACAAAGGTGTGCACTGTCTTTGAAAAGTTAAAATAATTTATTATCTAGATTGTTTACCACTATGATATTTATCATGTTTATATTAGCTCTAGTCGTTATTAGGTGCTTAGCCACTAAGGTAAGTATGCTCTTTATACTTTATATATATTTTTTGTAACTTGTTCTATTATTTATCTAATTATCATGTTTAAATTTTAGAGTTGTTCATAGGGTGCTACATCAATAAGAAACGCACAATCTTTATGTTCTAGAGTTGTTGCCAGAGTATTTCACCAATGAATATCTTATCCCTTTGTTATTGGAGGTTTTAACTACTAAGAAAACTCAATCTATTTGATGTGATTATTGTTGAGGGTGCTCAAATAGAGAGGAGGGATCACCTTGGTAAAGTAGTATATGTAATGTGTGATTATATAGAGATTTTTATTTAGAAATTTTCACATACATATATAAAAAATAGATGTATGAATGCCAAAAAAACTTCTAAGAATAAAAGAATAAAAGCATGTGATGTTATTTTTAAAAAATTAAGCGAAATATTAAGAATTATTTGATTGTAAATATTAAGAATATTTTTTACAAAGTGACACTCCCATGAGTGGGAGGGGACACTCTACATGTTACGATATTTTGGTCCTCTCTAAAATCTTGATATGAGCTACTTCTCATCTTTGTAATCTAAAATTAGGATTGAGATGTCCTACCATTGAGTTACAAAAAATTGAATGATTGTTTTGTTTGTTTAACATAAAATGTCTTTCAGGTGATTTTAAAACCATAGTTCTTTTGTTGAAATATCTAAATATTTTGAGTTTTTTTTATTAAAGACATAGATTCCAAAACTTTTATCGAAGTACATGTATTCATATGTTTGATATGCTAACCTCATTTTAAAATGGTGATTTTTTCTCCTTTTGCAGCACTCTCTCCAAATGCACTCTGAGATTTCTAAACAATTATCCAATATCCAATCCCAATTGAAGCAGCTAGAGAAGATTCAAGTAGAGGTGGTCAAAAATCTTGAGGAGATAGGACATGTGATATCAACTAACCAAACATGGTACCCATGCTCTACAATAAAAGACATATCAATAGAATGACTTACTAGTACATCCTTAATAATCATCACACCATGCATCAAATAGTTGATAGAATGAATCTTGATATGGGTACTCCCATTGTCAAGGAGTTTTAGTGTTAGATCATGGGTATTTGGGATGGTTTTCCTATTTTAATATGCCTTGTTGTTGGCCTAGATGATGTTCTTTAGTTTGAATATGAACTTAAATGCACTTTGTTACTACTACATTGAGTGATTTGACATTTTGATCTCTATTTGTAATAATTTTAACTTCAATTATATTCAATATAAAAACATGGAAAAGATCATCTCCAAAATATCTTGTGCTAAATATCTATTAAATTGAATATCATATATTTTAGAAAAAAAAATGACATACCCCCAAAGAGAGTGTATGGTTTTTTTTTGGGGATGTATTGTATTAAAACCTCAATAAATATATATTGTTTAAAAAAAAGGTGTTAGCACATCCATACTATATTAAAAAGTTCATAAGAAGATACAACGTGGTGGATGCTACCACCCAAAAAGCCAAATAGTTCTAGATCGAAGGCCAATGTAGTACATAGAAACTAAAAGCTAAAACAAAAAAGGAATAAATTAAATAGCCAATAAAAAACGTTACTCAGAATTGGACCCACACTTTTCATCGGGGGGAGCTATGGGAACGGTTGGAGCTGGTGTAATCGAAGGGGGTACGCGTGGGGCGCTTGGACCCATGTGTGGGGTGTGAAGCTGGAGGAAGCAGATGGCTCCAAATAGTTCCATGACTCCGACATCTAATCCATTAGGAAGATGGAATATGTGGAATTCGAGGGCATGATTGAGAGTGTTGATGTGGCCACCTTTAAGTCCTTTCTACATGGCATTGTAAATGTATGCTGCCAGTGGGGATGAATAAAAAAGATCCAATGGAAAGAGTCCTTCGACAAGAGCATCCCCGTCCAATAACTTATAACCCTCTAATGCAATCTTCCACCTTTCAGAGTTCAACAGATAGATGAAAATGAGGCCAAATCTAATGCCCTGCATGTAGTTGATGTCTTGGACAATGTCCATAATATTTTCCAAGAGGGTTGAAGCCACCTTAGACCACCTTACTTCTAGGTCAATATCTCTAAACAACTGATATCGAATAATGATCCTCATAGTGAACTCAACATTGGGACAATCGATGTCAAAAACCTACCTCAGTTGTAACGAATTGAAGGCACCTTGCACGGTCATCTCCCATCTCGTTGGTGGGAGTCAAATACACAAGTTTTTGGTCCAATTTTCCATTAGTGGTTCTAAGATTGGAAACCTGCAACCAAAAAGAAAGACCAAAAAGGAAATAGAATGTTATGGGACTCTTTCCCCAAAATGAAAAAGAAAGCTATTTTATGATCAACCCTTTAAAATTATAAGATGATAAAGTGTATTTACCCTTTATAATTAAAAGGAGATGGAAAATAAAAGATATTATGATCCTTTTGGTTAAAATGGGGATAAATAAAGAATAATTATGAAAACCCCTTTAAAAGGGAGGAGTTATTATGTTTATTAAACCATTATTAATGACAACCTTTGTGAAAGGGTGTGATGGTTTAGAAACTACCCCTTAAAAAGTTATATAAGCTATTTGTGTGAGACTTGGAATAGGGTGGAGAACACTCAAGGAAAAAGTAAGTGGTTTGTTGGGCTACGGGCATTAGAGAAGGGGGCACATAGAATGTGTCCAACTCAGGTTATAGAGTACACTCGAGATTGTCTTGGCCAGGGCTTGAACATTGTACGAGTAGGTACAGTAGTTGGTGCGAGTAGGCACATATTTGAACACTGTAGAGTAGTTACAACAGTTGGTGCGAGTAGGCACATACTATGTTTTTACACAAGTTCTCCAAATGCGCCATAGCTAGGGCTAAGACCACTGAAATCTTCCTAGGGTGAGAGTGGCTGATCCAAGTGCTTAGTGATTCAGATAAGTACTAAACTTATTATTAATAAAAATATTGGAGTTATTACATATGTGGGTTTTGATGTTAATTTGATTATGGATTGTGTTATTCAATTGACTATGTTAATTATTTACTTTAGAGTTCCTATTAAATTATCATATGTTGCAATTTACATTGGAATTAATAACTTTACATACATTAAATCATTTAATTCTAGTATTTATTATATTTAAATCTATTGCAATTGATTAAATAACTCGACGGAAAAGTAGTGTTACATTTGGTATTAGAGCCTAATGATCAGGAATTTCTATCTAAAGTGTTTTATATGCTTTCAAATTTCATATTGACCAATATTTAATGTACTCCTTGTGTATATCCAACATAATACATGCACCCTAACCTCTAAGACATCAAACCCAATTTTACAAGTTCTAACTTTTAACCTTTATCGATATACTAATTTTGGTTTCTTCATTTGCTCATTGAGATTATTGAATGCATAACCATGTTTAAAGTATTGTCCATAGTTAGCATTAAATTTTAGTTTCCTAGGCAAATGTTTTGAATTGTACGATGTTTTCTATCATAAGGCTATATAAGCCTAAATAATCTTGTGCTTACAAGAGCGTTTCTTTGAGACTTGTGGTTATGAGATCGCCTTGTTGATGTCTCGTCCTCAATTATATTAAGGTCTATGACTAATTTTCTAATCATTTTCCTTCCTTTGTATTATCAAATTAATTGTTAAGCATTCTAAGCCTATAACCAAATATTAAATAAATTTATACATATATTTTTGGAATTTAAATAATTAATTATAAAAGAATACCTCTCTCTAAAACATATTCAATTTTTTATACATAATTTATATCTACTTATTATACAAACCAAATAATATTTTTTCACAAATGTCTTCCCCTCTGAATCACTCCTCTTACGCTCACTACCCATATACTTTAGTCCTTTAATAAAGGAAAACATTGTCTTGTTTTTATCACCTACATCATATTCGACCAAGTATCTATTCTCCATTCGACCAAGCTATGCTTGAAGGGTCGCATCCTATTTAAAGGCTGTCATTCGTTTTAGGGAAAAAAATGAAGAAAATAACTATTGTAAAATGGCACGAAGTAGACACTGTTAAGGGGGCTGGGGATGTTGATACCCTTAAAAAAAGAAAGGAGACAAAGTGGCAACCACTAGTGAAGGGCTAGGTAAAGATGAATTTCAATGGAGCCTCTAAGGGCAATCATAGGGAATCAGGTGTTGGTTGGCTAGTCAGAGATTGTAAGGGGGAGATCCTAGGAGAACAGCGAAGAAATTAGCTATGGGAACAAACAACAAGGTGGAAATACAAGCTCTTCTCCTAGGCCTCAATTTGTGTGGGAATTTAAAGGTGGCAAAAATTGAAATTGAAGGAGATTCCCTCATTGTGATAAATGCATTAAGGAAGGGAGGCATGACAAATTGGAAATTAAACGCATTATTGAATGAAGCATTGTTTAAGATGAAGGAATTTGAGAATGTGGCATTCAATCACATGTATTAGGAAGGTAATGTTGAAGCCGATGATCTAGCCAGTTTGGCCATCAACTCAAAACAAGCTTTGTTATGGGAGGTAATGTCTAATTATGGTACCGACTCTCCCATTTGACATTCCCTCTCGTCCTTGAGCAAAGATGAGGCTAGCGAAGCGTGCAGAGTGGTTTAATTGTTATAGAGATTTCTTTCGGGATGCAAGGCTATTTGGTGAGATGGTGAATCTGAAGGCATTGTTCATAATGGATTCTCCTATCTGACTAACTTGCAAGAAAAGGTAGATGTCTTTCCTTGGGGGCATTATAGAGAAGAGGATGAAACGGGTTTTCAAACCTAAAAGTGGGATTGTGCTATTTGCAATTGAGTGGGTCTTAGGGGAGCGCTTTATGGTGATGGAGCACAAACATCATATTAAGACAGATTTATCTTCCATGTTTTTGGTGGCTTTGTTGGATGACAATGAAGGGCAAGGGAATATACAGACATTGATGGAATCAGTGGAGGTGGAGTTTCGAAGGGGTTGGCAAGAAGTGGTGAGCATGGCTCGGCTCGGTATCAGCATTTTGTTATCGGATGATTTCCATAGGATAAATGTGGCTGGCAATACGGTGGATTGGCATCTATTTGTCATCAAAGCTGGGGTGAATGAAATTGTTGGACGTAGGAGGAGAGCGGCTAGAGGAATAGGGTTTTTGAAGAAGCTAGCAGGATTGGTAGTGGAAGAAGAGCGGATACTTGAAATTCTAGAGACCTATTATGCAGCATATGTGAACACTTGATCAGAGGCAAGAGTGGTGACCATTTATAGTTTAGTTTTTATATATGTATATATTTATTTCTGTATGCTATATGTAGCTATGGCAATAGGGTCTAGGTGTACTGCAGGGTCAGTTTATCCCTTACTTTTCTCTATTTTCTGTTGGTGGTTCTCAAAGACTATGTTAAATTTTGTTAAATATTTTAATATAAAGGGAGCAAGCCCCAAGCTTGCAATTCACTGATAAAAACAATGGCATGAAGTGGAAAAAAAAACAAAAAAGTGATTAAACATTTACCATGGGGATTTTAAACCCTTAAGGGACATGGCCGCTAGCACTTTCACATGTCTTTCACATGTCCTTCCCTTCCCATTTATCTATATAAAAGGGAAAATTGTGGGGGTTTCTTAATATTTCTCACTTGTTTTTAAAGAAAAATTTAAAGGAGCACCTATTGTGTATATAATAGATTAGAAAAAATGATTTTTAGGAGCTTAGGTTTATAGGAATAAAGTGAAGGGAATCCACTTAAAAATAATTCAAAATAAAATATAGGCAATCCTAATTAGTGTTCATTAATGATGTTTGGATAGGAAGACCTTCCATCGAGTGGATACACAAATTAATAAGTTGGAATGTAAGATATTGAATGCATCAAACATTTTTTATAGTTAAGGGACTCAATTAGAACAAACATATAGATAAATTCCTGTGTCAATAAATAATAATGAGTGAGATTTAGTGTCACCTAATTTTAGGAAGTCATAATAAGAGATCAATCATAATGAAAAAGATGAATTTGATACAAGAGTAATGTGGATCATATTATATTGGTTGAACCAAGTTAGTTTTTGACATACGCATTGTTAAATCAGGTACACACATGTTGACTCTAAGTATTAGTGTTAGATATGGCTTATGAGGGCCTTTCCCAATCCCAATTGTTCCTAGTAACCCACATGTATCCCAATAAGTAACCGCGCATTGATTTATTTAAGAGGAAGTTTAGTGGATAAAGTTAAGGGTTAGTCTTCCTGAAGAATTCATGATCTTAAGTGTGTTGTTCCTTTGCGCATGGTCTAATTATAATATATTTTAATGTGTAGATCTTAGTTGTTCCCATAAAGGATTTAAGAAAATACCATAATATTGTATCATTATCACTATTATTTCTCTATTATTGTGAACTATAGTTAAGATCGTGGCACAACAACTAACTCAAGATAACATTTTTAAAGGTCATCAAGCTGGTACTTCTTTAGATGCTCCAAGGGGATTATCTTATGTAACCTATTTCCATCCACCCATATACCAAGATATAATGGGATTGTTGAATAGGGGTCCAATAATCATGTAGAGGTGTCATTCATTTATAGTAGCTAATGGTGGTAGTGTATTACAAGCATAATTTAAGGAAAGAATTACCTTACTTGAAGTTATATAGTTGTTGTCAATCAGGATTGCACCCTTGCTAAATTAGACTTAACTCTCCTGTTGAAACATGGAAACGTTCTCAAGCTGTGGGTAACTTATGATGAGAATGAATCTTCAGAGAGGATTGGTTCCCCTGGCAAATCACCTAGACTAAAATGATTTATTTGAGCAAAATGATAGAAAGATAACATGAAATGGAATCCTAAAACCTAATGGGTGATGCACCAAAACTTTATGGATCTATTCACTAATTCGACTCACAATCAACTTCACAAAGTCTTTTATCCTCACAATTTCACTGAAACGATGCAATACATAAGTAATTTGCATGAAAGTTTGAAAGCTAGAGGTTTGCATGAAGGACAAACATAAGTTTTATCACAACTTCAACCCACTAACCAAGTTAAACATAATAGACAACCTGTATTACATGAAACTTCCGCATTCAAGATTACAACAACAAGACATAGAAAATGATTCGAAAGTTGAATCATAATTAAACATCAAATCATTAATTGCAAAATGAGGCAGAAACATAAAAGAGGAGAACACTGCTATTTTTACTGATATAAAAGGAGTTGCATAATAGTTTTTTAAACCTTGAGTTACAAATCAAGGCTTACAAAAATCTCTGCAAGTAGTCAAGAGAGAAAGAAGCAAATTTGAACTTCCCAAAACTGAGTCTTTTTCCCCTATATATAGCCAAAAGGACTTTCTAAAAAACTTCGCTAGTTGTCTATCCAAAAAGACACCTAAGTCTCATTTTTTAGCAAAGGAGAAAAGCCACAAAAGAGGGCTTAAAACTGATCCAAACTGAGCAATAATAGGTGAAAACTTTCCCTCCCAAGTGGGCCCACCTAAAAAGACTCAAAAATAGGCTCTAACTGACTAGAAACTGAAATAGAAACTTCAATTTGCCTAGTTTTTTTCTTATTTCACCCAAAGGAACTCAACCTTAAATAAGACAGATTTTATCAACATTGCTTTACTTAACTGCATTTTAATAAAGATTATTAAAGCAATTTATAAGAACATTGCTTTTAATAAAATTTTACAATACTTGCACTTTTCAGGTCTGATTTTTTCACAAAAGGAGGGAAAGAGACTTGATTTTTCTCTTTTGATTTGATTTTGACAACCTTGCAAAACAAGATTTTGCAAAGTGTAAAATATCTCCTTTGATAATTGATTTTCTATAAAAATCATAAAATATTTTTAAGGTATCTAGCCTTAATTTTTTCCTCCAAGGTCAGAAAATAAACCTAAGGCATAAAGCCTAGGTATGAGGCATGTGCAAAGGTAAAAATAATACCACGAAAGTATTAGTGAAGGCATTTGATTTTAAAAAAGAATGTGATAAAAATCACATTTTGAAGTAGGGAAACAATGAGAGCCCTAAAACAAACTCAAACCCTAACTTTTCGGCCTTATTTCACATTCGACCTTTTTTGAAAAAGAAGCTCTGCTGCTGGCCACCACCATTGCTAGGGTTTGAGCTCAAATTTTGAGCATTTTCCACCATTCTTTGCTGCTTCATGTCAATTCTTGAAGATTTTGACAAGAAAACGTACGGTGAGTCTTTCGTTGTCATAAATTTGAGCATTTGTTCTTCGTTTAGCAACATTCTTGGGCTTTGTGGCCATGACTATTTCTGATACATTTCATTTTGTTTATCTATTGATGCCTATCTTTTGTTTTGAGGCCATTATTGAAGTATTTATGAAGCTTGATATGAGCTTTTGGAAGCAGATTTTATGTTGCAAAATGTTTGAACTCCTCCAGGCCATGAGGTAAACATTTCTTTGAGCTTTCATTTTGAAAATCTTGTTCATTTAAGAAGAGAAAAAGAAATCACTCTTCTATCTCTTATATCTGGTGCTTCCTTTGAAGAAGAATAAAGTATTCCTATTTTTTTTCTTTTCTCATTGAAGGCCATGGGCTTCATCTGCTTGAATCTTCATTTCATTAGCAGCATTCTCTTGTCCACTGTATCAGGCCGTGGGTTTGCTTTTTATTCTATGCCTGTGACAAAAATGGAACTCCCTCTATGCTCGAGGGTCTTCACCTTGTAATGGCCGAGGGTTCACTCAAGCTTTGTCTTTATGCCCAATAAGGGCAGGCCCTATATACATTCCTACAAATAGACCTTCAATACTTGTGGATCCTTTTCATCTTAGTCCTCTATTTTGCTGCTCATGTGTAAAGTTGGTGATAGGAACTTCTTATCAAGATATAAAACTTTAGGGAAACTTGGCAGGTTCAGTAATGATGGTGTACAAGAGCTTTTGGTGACAAACTCTTCACTGAAATGATTGCCAATCTCATTACTATTTTGCATCTTTGTTTTGTATGTGTAGACATAGACCTCTACCGGATGTTGAGAGATTCAAACATGTCATTGACTATCATTGACACCCAAACTATCATTTACCATGAATCATAAACAAGGTAACTCTAAACAGTGGTCTCATAAATTTGCACCATCTCTGCATAAACCTTATTTAAAGGTGACTGCTACTCCAATGTTGCTGATTTGAATTGACTACTATTTGGACTGCATTAACTACTATGTTATATCATTACATTGTCTTAGTGGGATTTATGACTGGTTTCCTTGTTGACTGTTCCATAAGGACCTTAAACTACTCCAAAAGCTTTATATTTCCTCTTTGATCTTATATCTGGCTTTTCATGTATGCTTGGACTGCTCTTGGTTGACCCTCATGACTATTCTATTGATCATTTACTATTCTCTTTGCATGGTGTAATGCCATGACAGTCATTTGACTATTGACAGTCATAAAACTGTCCCTTAATGAATGCTCTCTATGTAGTAGTTGACCAAACTCCACCTTGGACTGTGCACGATACATTGTTTGCATTTTTTGATGTCAACCAATTCACCAATTGTTATTGAACTGCAAACTCATAAATGTTGAAAAAATGGAATGAAAACTCTCACCTATGCATTGTTTCCTCATTCATGATTGAGGATCACTGCATATTCTACCTCTTATCATAGTAATAAGAAACTATTACTATTAATCACCATTGACTGCATATTATTTGCACCCACTGAGGCATGATAGAGGGATAGTGGATTGTAACATGGATATAAAACTTGAGACAAAACTTGGAGGCACAAACTATAACAATTTGACTGTTCCTTCAATGTGATTCTCATGACTCCATCCTTTATGCACCTCATACTATTGTGACTATGATTGAATGCTTAAACATGACTGTAACACAATCATCCTAGTGATTGCTATAGTGACTGTCATGCTTACTTCACCATGTATGAAGACTTGTGTAATTTGATTCAACTTGGAGTCATCTCCCCTTTGGTCAGTCTATTTACATCAAAGAAAATGATGCAAACCTTACCATGTCCTCAAACCTTTGCTAGCATCATCACTATCCATTGTATTATATTGCATAGTGGTAAGGTGGGTCTATTTTCTCTTTGCTGCCCCACTATTGTGAGCTTTGTAATGAAATCTTAGTGACCATTCCACCTTATCACTTGTGAACAATGCACTCCTCTTGACTGTCTTCACATTATGAGTATTGGTGACTATACCTTCCTCTTATATGCCCTTTATTGCTAGAACAGTCATGATAATGGTTGACATTTTGTCCTTCATTGCTGGAACAATCATGCTAATGGCAATCTTACACCTCATTCACAACAAGAAGTGATAAATATATGTTCTATTGCTGTCCTACTACTGTTCCATGATGCATCTTTGGCTATCATGCTCTTGATGTAACTGTTCTTTATCTTTTGATGGTGACTGCCCTATTCACTGAGACTGATGATCTGTTCACTTTGATGTCATCTTGACTGGAGTATCTGTTGCTCACTATTTTCTTCATTTGATAATGGCTATGACAATAGTTCTCTCAATGCTTTGAGCAAATATTTCATCATTTATTGCAGTGATATCGACCACTTCACCATTATAGGTGATGAGATATATGCTTAAAGTTAAAATGCTTTTACTCTTTTTAGCATATGTAACATGAGTTTGGGGCAATCTTAGAAAAACACTAGATCTCTTGCATTGTTTTCATTGTGTATTGATTGTTGTCCCAAAGCATTTGATCTTCTTTGCATTCACTATTTATCATCACTTCTTGATTCTTAATGGCTGTACCTTCAAGGCATGTACTCCAAATAGCAGAAAACATGATGTATAACAGCAATAGATAAAGTAGAACATGACGTCAATGTCGCATTGTGAATAACTCAACAACAGTAAATGTTGATACATAGCAGTAGTATCATGAGCATCAAATTTTGTTTGCAAAAATAACTCCTTCAATGAAAGATAGTGCATTTTTATTTTGTTCTGCACTTTATTTAGGCATCCAAATGAGCTCATTGCTCATTTGTGATTTTCACTTCATTGCACTTGAATTGATTGTCATGAATGAGCAATGAGTCTAAGACTCTTGCAATTACTTTATGAGTTACTCTTTCAGCTGAAAATGCTTTGATTGTAGCAATATGAATATGTTTTCCTATCTTATTCCCCTCTTGAGACTTAGGGGAAGCATGCTGGGCTCAACCCTTGTGGGAGCCCATTTTTGCACCACATGCTATGATGTCTTCAGAAATGGATCAGCAACATGATTTCTCATATACTTGCACAGTGAACAAACATGTTAGATAAAATAGTAAACCTTAATGCTCTTGTGATATTTTATTTTTTTAGGCTCTCTTGTATACATATGAAACATGTGCTATATTTCTGTTGATGAGGCATGTGACGAGACTCATATCTGGAGCTCTAATCAATCTCTCTCAATCACTGCAGGTTCACATGAAGACCAAGAGAATGGAGGGAAAAGCAACAAGGAAGACCAGCATGCAACCAACACAGGAAATGATGGCTATGTTTCTTTTCATGTCTTTCTATTATTTAATCTTCAGATGTATAGCATGTGTTTTATGTTGTGTTGGTTCAGTTATTCCCACGGCTTGTGTGGGACAATTGATTACTCCTTTCTTTCCAATGAACGTAAATGCAACACTTATGCAGTCCTGTGTATATTTCTTTTACAAAAATAATGAAAGCAATATCTTATATCTAGTGTTTGATGTAATCTCCTTTATGCTGTAAAGCATTGAATGACAACTCGATTTGAATTTGAAACACATTGCATAATATAACTATACTCCTTTTTTAAACTTTAATACATGCAATAAGCAAAGTAGAAATATGTTAGAATCTTTTCACCTTCAAATGTAAACAAACTGTTTCAGCTCTACCAATTTGAGCTGTAGGTGAAAAATTGGTAACATTTCTAGCGATTTCTACTAAATGCTTGCTTGCTAAGCACATAGACCACTTGCCTTTATCAATCCATTGGGTGTGGAGTCAAATTTGCCCCTCTTTAGAC
Source organism: Cunninghamia lanceolata (assembly GCA_027924645.1). NCBI lineage: Eukaryota > Viridiplantae > Streptophyta > Pinopsida > Cupressales > Cupressaceae > Cunninghamia > Cunninghamia lanceolata. The sequence goes on along the minus strand of BSBN01000194.1, from coordinate 13,261,121 downwards.
TCAGAAAACCATGAAACTGAACTGCAAACTACTCCAAACAGCAGCAGAAAACCAAATAGAACCAAACTGAAATCAAACTAAAGGGCCCTGGTGGCCAAAAAACATGTACAAAAGCACTTAGGGAAAGAAAATAATTGAAACAAATGTGCCTTGAGCACTTATTACTAGTAAACACTAATCTACTATAGTACAAATGCAAACCTTATCTTTAGAGGCAATGTTTGAGGTGGATCCCATTGACTGGGATAGGCAGTACCTCTCCACTTAAATTAGAAAGTTAGAAGGCATTATGTTCCTTGCACTCTATGATTACATAGGGTCCATCCCAAATTGCATCAAACTTTGAATGTTTTTCAGGTTTGCTTCTATGCTCATCCCATTTGAAAACTAAATCACCAACAATGAACCCCCTTGCTACTGCTCTCATATCAAAAGATCTCTTCATCTAAGTTTGATGAATCTCAAGCTTTCTTAATGCATCTTTTCTTGTTTCCTCCAGTTCCATTAGCTGTGCAAGCCTGACTTCCATAGGCTGCTCCTCTAACAGTTCAAGCTCCTTAATGAAACTTAGAGTAGGAAATTCAACAGAAATTGGTAACTTAGCTTCCTTACCATAATTGAGAGCATAAGGGGAGTAACCTGTATCTCTCTTGGGAGTTATTCTATCAGCACAAAGGGCTAACTTCAACTTGTCGTGCCATGTCCTCTGATTGTCCTCGATGGTCTTTTTAATGATCTTGATCAAATTTTTATTGGTGGATTCCGCCTGCCCATTACCCTGTGGGTAATAATTAGATGATGTATTCAAAAAGATGTTATTCTTTATAGACTAATAAGAAATCCTCAAACCAATAAAAGCTAGTCCATTGTCAGAAATAATAGAATCAAGAATGCCAAATCTAGACACCAAATCTTGATAAAAATTCAAAACAAAAGTTTCATTTGCTTCCTTCAAAGAAACAACCTTAGTCCACTTCATAAAGTAATTGGTTGCAGTTAGAATCTATTTGTGGGCTGCACTTGAAGGCGGGTTAATTAGTCCAATGAAATCAAGACCCCACTTAGCAAAAGGCTGCTCCACCTGAATGGGGTGTAGAGGCAAAGCTGCAAGTCTTTGCTTTCCTACAAACAATGTATTAGTTACCGTTGCACCAAAAGATCGACCTTTTAATGCCCAATACAACCACTTGAATTAACAAGCACGGGAGGTGGTTAAGCCCTTGTCACAAACCACCGCAGCGCAGCGCTGAACAAGAAGACCAAGGGTCACACCTTGCAACAATCCCCCCAACGCAAGCACGGGGTTTGAACCTGTGACCTCGGCTCTAATACCAACTATTAGTTGCCGTTGCACCAAAAGATCGACCTTTTAATGCCCGATACAACCACTTGACTTAACAAGCATGGGAGGCGGTTAAGCCCTTGTCACAAACCACCGCAGCGCAGCGCTGAACAAGAAGACCAAGGGTCACACCTTGCAACACAATGCACATTTTTCACACTTTCTAACCCAAGCAAATGCATCTTTGAATAAATCTAGCCAATAATAGCCAGCCCTCATAATTTTCAAGGCTATAGTCCTTGCTACAAAATGGCCTCCTCAAGGCCCATTGTGAAACTCTTCCAGTAGCTTGTCAATCTGATCTGGCTCAATCCATCTTAGTAGAACACCATGAAAATCTCTCCTATACAAAACACCATGAATAATAGCATAGGGAATGGCTTCTAGTCTATAGTACCTTCTTTTTGCCCTATCTAAACCTTCAGGGCAATCACCAGTCTGTAAGTAATGAATCATTTGCTGCACCTAGCTTGTAGTAGGAGTTGAACCGATAGCTTGCTCCTCATTATTGAGCACTGTTACAACATTTTCATTCTCCTCTTGGTTGTTCTCTCCATTTTCAGCAAGATATTCACACAAACCTTTGCCCCTAGCAAGCTTAGTAACTTTTATGTTAACATCAAACTCCATTACTCTAGTTATCCAGCCATCCCTTTTATCATTCATATCCCTATTAAGCAAGAAATCCTTAACAATTGGATGGGCAACCAATAACTAAATTCTATTGTTAGAGAGCATATACCTAAACTTTTTAAGGCTTCTAACAATGGCAAACACATGATTTTCAACAAAGGAATACTTTACCTCATAATCATGCAATACTTGGCTGAAAAATGTCATAGGATGCTCCAAGCCTTCATAATTTTGCTAGAATAGCATAGCTAAAATGGTGGCAACACCTCCAAAAGCATATAAAATAATGTCTCTATCATAGTTAGGATTAATGAGGGTTGAGGTCGCTGCAAGGGCTTCTTTTATTTTCTCAAAGCTCCTCTTACCCTCTTTAGTCCAACTAAAAGACATATTTTTCTTGAGCATGGCTATAAGAGGCTGCAATAATGCTGCAATGTTGGGTATGAATCTTCTCACAAAGTTAATCCTACCAAGACAACTCTATATGCCTTTCTTATGTACTGGTAGGGGTAAATCAAGAATGGTGGAAACTCTTTCTGGATCAATGGAAATACCATGTTTTGAGACAATGTGTCCTAGGAGCTTACCTTCGTGGATAGAAAATATGCACTTCTTTGGGTTAAGAGAAACCCCAAACTCTCTGCATCTTTGAAAAATCTACCTGAAATGATCAGGATGTTCATTAGCATTTTTTGAGAAAACTGTAATATCATCTAGATATACTAAAACAATTTTTTTCATGAGGCCATGAAAAGCCATGTCCATTGCTCTTTGAAATGTTGCCTCTGCATTGGACAAACTGAAAGGCATTTTTCTGTAAGCCATGGTACCCCACTTGGTTGTAAATGCAGTTTATACTGATCCTCCTCCTTCACCAAAATCTGGTTATAGCCTAAATATCCATCCAACAAGGAAAATTTGTCAAAACCAGAAACAACTTGCAAAATTTGTTCCATTGAAGGGAGTGGATAATGATCCTTGAGAGAGGCCTTATTCAAATCATGAAAATCGACACAAAGCCTAATCTCCTCATTCTTCTTTCTAACTGGAACTAAGTTGGAAACCCAAGATTTATGCTTGATAGGAAAAATTATATTACTTTCAATTAACTTATTCAATTTAGCTCTCATAAGATGCTCAAGCTTGGGGTTAAGAGATCTTTGCTTTTACCTCACTAGTTTTGCATTGGGCTCTAACTCAATGGTGTGTTGAGCTAGTTCTGGATCAAAACCTCTTAGATCTTTATATTCCCAAGAAAAAATATCACTAAATTCTTGACATAACAAAATGAAAGCTTGTTGTCCCTCTTTGGTGCATACCTTTCCCAACTTGAGAAGCTTACCCTTCAATATCTCAACTGCCTCATAGTGCTCTTGCTTAATAGTCATGCTGCATTTGTCCTTCCTTACTTGGTCATCTGTATTAAATACAAATTCTAATGTTACCAATCCCTTGGGTGGCTTGTTAGACTTTAGCTGCACAATCTGATTATCATATTGTTGTTGCCACTTTTGTTGGTTTTCAGCTGCGAACTCATCTTCTGCAATCAAAAAACTTATAATCTGCTCGTCACTATCAAAAACCTACCAACTCACATTATTATCAAGTACAGATGGCCTAATAATAACCTTCACATGTACTGCTGTAGCTCTACATTATGAATCTCATTTGGAATGTCAAATTGAGATCCTATGGTAGCAAACTTATTTGCATTTTTATTTTTATTTATAGGAATAGAAAGCAGATTGAAAGCATCAAAATCCTCAATTAGATCCCAAACTCGATGCTTATACTTCTTGAGAAAATCATTTTTGGCAACATTTAAGTTTCTAACTTGATTTACAATTAACTCAGAATCACCATAAACTTGTAAGCACTTAATACCTTTCTTTCTGGCCCATTCTAGGCCATGGACAAGTACTTCATATTTAACTATATTATTTGTACAGCTAAAAGCAAACCTTAATGCTGAATAGTACTTATCTCCATCAGGTGAAACCAGCATGGCTCCTCTACCAGCACCTATTTTGCTTCTTGATCCATCAAAATACAATTTCCAAAGCTGATTATCTTGTTGTTCAGGCTGACTTTGATCCTTGACTAGATTTGGAATCACTGCATCAGGCTCATGAATCATATAAATGCCTAATCCTTACCTCATCAGTGTGATGGAAAGGGTCATCTTCATGATCCTCGGTTGCCCACTCATCTAGATTTACATCCTCAATAGGTGTGCTAGGGTCTAGGGTCATGGATTGACCCTCCAGCTCATGGGTGATGTAGAGGTTAGCATTTATAGGGCTAGGGACATATGGCTCAATATGATCCTTGGCTAGAGGCTCAGATTTTATGGTTACTTTTGTACCATACCTTGTTCTGAAAAACAAATGGGACCAATCAGAAGATAAAAACCCACCCAACTTGGCAGTAAAATCCCTAGAAAGGCATATGGAAAAATGAGGTGGTAGGTCAATAACATGAATATCTTGAGGGATTGCAAAATTTGGGCATGCATGCAAAGTAAGAGGTAAATTTTTAATTTCCCCAGCAGTCTTAACAACAAATCCGTCAAGCTAAACTACTCCCTTTGAAAGAGGCTCATAAACTAGTCCTAGCTTATCGGCTAGATCTTGGGCATTACTGAACTACTTGCACCTGAATCAATCATGCAATTGTGAACAAGCTTATCACCAATGATTAGACTTGGATAAAAAGGAGGAGGCTTTACCTCTTGGGCTTGCTGCTCATTTTTGACTTTTGGGCTATTTGCAAGCACAACCTTATTCTTTTCTTGGTTAGCAACATCAGAAATAGAAAGCTCAGCCAAAGCATCTTGTAGCAGATCTTTTTGACTAGGAATGTGCAATGCATCCATTATTGACATGCTAACAATAGCCTTCTTAAGGTGTTCAACAACATTAAATGAAATAGGACTCACCTTTTGCTATCCTTTAAGAGCAACAATATCATTTTGCCTTTGTGAAAGCTATGATTGCACCTTAGGCTGCTCTTTCCCAGGTATAGCTTGTCCTCTTTGCAGAATCTGCACCTTTTGTTGTGCTGTGGGGAAAGCTTGAGATGAAGAAACATCAAATTTGTCCTTGGTAGGTTGGTATTGAACATTTCCATCTTGCTGCTCCAAATCAACAACCCTCTTTTTCAATCTTGTATTGGTTGCAATAGTGGTCTCTGATTGATTTTGGCCTTGGGGATAGTTCACATCACAAAACTCAGTACCTTGCCAATTCATCAAGGCAACATCAGGGTTATCTTGCTAAACTATATTCTCATTCAAGACACTTTCCAAACCACCATAACTATTTTGCACCATAAGATCTTGATTTCTTATACCGTTTGCACATGCAGCTTGGTTATGAGGCTGGTTGCATGGATAACACAAGTCACATTCTTGCGCCATGTTGTTCTGAGTGGGCACGAGCTCTTTTGAAGAGTTGGCAACAATAGGATTATAAGATTGAAAGGGTCTAGGATTAAAATTTCTTCTCTGACCCTAAAAATTAGCTTGAAAAGGTGGCCTATTTGGCTGATTAGACTAGTATGGAGCCTGGTAGGGCTTATGCTCTTAGCCAACTTGCTTCTTAATACTCACTAATTCATTCCCAAAAGTCTTCAGTATATTCTTAATCTCTTGAAGCTCTTGAGATTGGGCTGGAACAATAGGCTCTTGGGCTATAGCTTGTTATCCTATGGTAGGAACATGTGGAACAATAGCTATAGGGGGTAATGACACAGGTATAGGTGGCTGTACCTTAGGAAAAATTGGCATAGGAGGCCTTGGGGCTATTCTATCTTCTTGTATGCAACAATTTTCCTCTCTAATAGCTATGTCATAAGCATTAGGTAACATGACTCCTCCCATAGATTGAATCATCACAGATATCTCACTATTTAAAGCTTTAAGGAAAAATAGTAATGCATGTTGGGGTGAAGGCTTTACCATTGTTGGAATCCTATCCCAAGTCTTCTAAAAGTGGTAATTGAAATCAGACACATGTGCTCATGTGGAGCCCTTTTGATAGCACTTAATTGCTCTAGTAGGGACAAATGATCAAATTTGTCTTCAAACTGTCTATGCAAACTGTCACCCAGCTGATCCCATGTTGTTATTGAATTCACTGTAAGACCTCTAAACCATTGCAAAGATTTTCCCTTCACTGAGGTAGCCAATAGTCTAAGTGCTACATTCTCTTAAGTGATATTATGCACCGAGCACAACGTTGACATGTCTTGAATGTGCTCAATAGCAGTGGTTTGATATTCTCCTGTAAAGTATGGCAAAATTTTGAGGGTTCCAACAGGAATGTCATCATGCTGGGCAATGTTTAATGGGCTGCCCCCATTAAAAGATGCAAATACAAATTGCCTAGGAATAATTGGTATTTGTACTACTAGCACAGGACTTCTCTACACTGGAGTTGTAGGGCTGAGGCTTGGAGGTCTAGATCTTGACCTCCTTGATGAGTCAAAAATTCTTCTTGCTGTCCTACCCCTCCTTCTTGGTAGAGATAACTGCAAATACTTGAGTAGATCACCTAGACCAAAATAATTTATCTGAGCAAAAGGATAGAAAGATAACGTGAAATGGAATCCTAAAACCTAATGGGTGATGCACCAGAACTTTATGGATCTATTCACTAATTCGACTCACAATCAAGTTCACAAAGTCTTTTATCCTCACAATTTCATTGAAACGATGCAATACATAAGTAATTTGCATGAAAGTTTGAAAGCTAGAGGTTTGCATGAAGGACAAATAGAAGTTTTATCACAACTTCAACCCACTAACCAGGTTAAACATAACAGACAACCTGTATTACATGAAACTTCCACATTCAATCTTGTAACAACGAGACATAGAAAAGGATTTGAAAGTTGAATCACAATTAAACATCAAATCATTAACTACAAAATGAGGTAGAAACATAAAAGAGAACACTGCTATTTTTATTGATCTGAAAGGAGCCGCATAATACTCTTTTAAAATCTGAGTTACAAATCAAGCCTTACAAAACTCTCTGCAAGTAGTCAAGAGAGAAAGAAGCAAATCTGAACTCCCTAAAATTGAGTCTTTTTCCCCTATATATAGCCAAAAGGACTTTCTAAAAAACTCAGCCAGTTGTTTATCCAAAAAAGACACCAAAGTCTCATTTTCGAGCAAAGAAGAAAAGCCACAAAAAGAGGGCTTAAAATTGATCCAAACTAAGCAATAATAGGCGAAAACTTTCCCTCCCAAGTGGGCCCACCTAAAAAGACCCAAAAATCAGGCTCTAACTGACTGGAAACTAAAATAGAAACTTCAGTTTGCCCATTTTTTTTCTTATTTCACCCAAAGGAACTCAACCTTAAATAAGAAAGATTTTATCAACATTGCTTTATTTAAATGCATTTTAATAACGATTATTAAAGCAATTTATAAGATCATTTCTTTTAATAACCATTTACAATACTTGCACTTTTCAGTTCTGATTTTTTCATAAAAGGAGAGAAAGAGACTTGATTTTTCTCTTTTGATTTGATTTTGACAACCTTACAAAACAAGATTTTGCAAAGTGTAAAACATCTCCTTTGATAATTGATTTTCTATAAAAATCATAAAATATTTTTAAGGTATCTAGCCTTAATTTTTTCCTCCAAGGTCAGAAAATAAACCTAAGGCATAAAGCCTAGGTATGAGGCATGTGCAAAGGTAAAAATAATACCACGGAAGTATTAGTGAAGGCATTTGATTTTAAAAAAGAATGTGATAAAAATCACATTTCTAATTAGGGCAACAATGAGAGCCCTAAAACAAACTCAGGCCCTAACTTTTCGGCCTTATTTCACATTCGACCTTTTTTTGGACAAGAAGCTCTGCTACTGGCCGCCATCATTGCTAGTGTTTGAGCTCAAATTTTGAGCATTTTTCCACCATTCTTTGCTGCTTCATATCGATTCTTGAAGATTTTGACAGGAAAATGTATGGTGAGTATTTCTTTGTCATAAATTTGACCATTTGTTCTCCATTTTAGCAGCATTCTTGGGCTTTGCGGCCATGACTATTTCTGATACATTCCATTTTATTTATCTGTTGATGCCTATCTTTTGTTTCAAGGCTGTCATTAAAGTATTTCTGAAGCTTGATATGAGCTTTTCGAAGAAGATTTTATGTTGCCAAATGTTTGAACTCCTCTAGGCCATGGGGTAAACATTTCTTTGAGCTTTCATTTTGAAAATCTTGTTCATTTAAGCAGAGAAAAAGAAAACCATCTTCTATCTCTTATATCTGGTGCTTCCTTTGAAGGAGAATAAAGTATTCCTATTTTTTTTTCTTTTCTCATTGAAGGTCGCGGGCTTCATGTGCTTGAATCTTCATTTCACTGGCAGCATTCTCTTGTCCACTGTATCAAGCTGTGTGTTTGCTTCTTATTCTTTCCCTGTGACAAAAATGGAACTCCCTCTATGCTTGAGGGTCTTCACCTTGTTATGGCCGAGGGTTTGCTCAAACTTTCTCTTTATGCCTAATAAGGGCAGGCCCTATATACATTCCTACAGATGGACCTCCAATACTTGTGGATCTTTTTCATCTTAGTCCTCTATTTTACTGCTCATGTGTAAAGTTGGTGATAGGAACTTCTTATCAAGATATAAAACTTTAGGGAAACCTGGAAGGTTCAATAATGATGGTGTACGAGAGCTTTTGGTGACAAACTCTTCACTGAAATGATGGCCAATCTCATGACTATTTTGCATCTTTGTTTTGCATTTGTAGACATAGACCTCTGGCAGATGTTGGGAGATTCAAACATGTCATTGACTATCATTGACACCCAAACTATCATTTACCATGAATCATAAACAAGGTAACTCTAAACAGTGGTCTCATAAATTTGCACCATGTCTGCATAAACCTCATTTAAAGGTGACTACTACTCCAACGCTGCTGACTGAATTGACTGTTGTTTGGACTACATTGACTACTGTCCTATATCATTACATTGTCTTGGTGGGATTTCTGATTGGTTTCTTTGTTAACTGTTCCACAAGGACCTTAAGCTGCTCCAAAAGATTTTTATTTCCTCTTTGATCTTATATCTGGCTTTTCATGTATGCTTGGACTGCTCTTGGTTGACCCTCATGACTGTTCCTATGATCATTTACTGTTCTCTTTGCATGGTGTAATGCCATGACAGTCATAAAACTGTCCCTTAATGAATGCTCTCTATCTAGTAGTTGACCAAACTCCACCTTGGACTGTGCACTATACATTGTTTGCATTTTTTGATGTCAACCAATTCAGCAATTGTTAATGAACTACAAACTCATAAATGTTGAAAAACTAGAATGAAAACTCTTAGCTATGCACTGTTTCCTCTTTCATGATTGAGGATCACTGCATATTCTACCTCTTATCATAGTAATACGAAAAGTTATTACTATTAATCACAATTGATTGCATATTATTTGCACCCATTGAGGCATGATAGAGGGATAGTGGATTGTAATATGGATATAAAACTTGAAACAAAACTTGGAGGCACAAACTATAACAATATGACCATTCCTTCAATGTGATACCCATGACTCCATCCTTTATGCACCTCATACTATTGTGACTATATGATTGCATACTTAAACATGACTGTAACACAATCATCCTAGTGATTGCTATAGTGACTGTCATGCTTACTTCACCATGTATGAAGACTTGTGTAATTTGATTCAACTTGGAGTCATCTCCTCTTTGCTCAGTCTATTTACATCAAAGAAAATGATGCAGATCTTACCATGTCCTCAAACCTTTGCTAGCATCATTAATGTCCATTGTATTATATTGCATAGTGGTAAGGTGGGTCTATTTTCTCTTTGCTGCCCCACTATTGTGAGCTTTGTAATGAAAGCTCGGTGACCATTCCACCTTATCACATGTGAACAATGCACTCCTCTTGACTGTCTTCACATTATGAGTATCGGTGACTGTACCTTCCTCTTATATGCCCTTTATTGTTGGAACAGTCATGATAATGGCTAAATTTTTGTCCTTTATTACTAGAACAGTCATGATAGTGGCAATGTTACACCTCATTCACAACAAGAAGTGATACATATATGTTCTATTGCTGTCCTACTATTGTTCCATGATGCATCTTTGGTTTTCATGCTCTTGATGTAACTGTTCTTTATCTTTTGATGGTGACTGCCCTATTCACTGAGGCTGATGATTTATTCACTTTGATGTCATCTTGATTGGAGTAACTGTTGCTCACTATTTTCTTCATTTGATAATGGCTATGACAATGGCTGTTCTCTCAATGCTTTGAGCAAATATTTCATCATTTATGACAGTGATTTCAACCACTTCACCATTATAGGTGATGAGATATATGCTTAAAGTTAAAATTCTTTTACTCTTTTTAGCATATGTAACATGAGTTTGGGGCAGTCTTAGCAAAACACTGGATCTCTTGCATTATTTTCATTGTGTATTAATTTCTGTCCCAAAGCATTTGATCTTCTTTGCATTCACTATTTATCATCACTTCTTGATTCTTAATGGTTGTACCTTCAAGGCATGTACTCCAAATAGCATAAAACATGATGTATAACAACAATAGATGAAGTAGAACATGATGCCAATGTTGCATTGTGAATAACTCAACAATAGTAAATGTTGATACATAGCAGCAATAAGTATCATGAACATGAAATTTTGTTTGCAAAAAGAACTCCTTCTATGAAAGATAGTGCATTTTTATTTTGTTTTGCACTTTATTTAGGCATCCAAATGAACTCATTGCTCATTTGTGATTTCACTTCATTGCACTTGAATTGATTGTCACAAATGAGCAATGGGTTTAAGACTCTTGCAATTACTTTATGAGTTACTCCTTTAGCTGAAAATGCTTTGATTTGAGGAACAAGAATATGTTTTCCTATCTCATTCCCCTCTTGAGCCTTAGGGGCAGCATGCTAGGCTCAACCCTTGTGGGAGCCCATTTTTGCACCACATGTTATGATGTCTTCATAAATGGATCAGCAACATGACTTCTCCTATACCTACACAGTGAACAAACATGTTAGATAAAATAGTGAAGCTCAATGCTCCTATAATATTTGATTTTTTCAGGCTCTCTTGTATAGTTCTAAAAGATGTGCTATATTTCTATTGATGAGGCATGTGATGACACTCATATCCGAAGCTCTAATCAATCTCTCTCAATCACTGTAGGTTCACATGAAGACCAAGAGCAAGGAGGGGAAAGCAACAACGAAGACCAACACACAGCCACCACAGGCAATGATGGCTATGTTTCTTTTCATATGTCTTTCTATTATTTAATCTTCAGATGTATAGCACATGTTTTATGTTGTGTTGGTTCAGCTATTCCCACAGCTTGTGTGGGACAATTGATTACTCCTTTCTTTCCAATGAACGTAAATGCAACACTTATGCAATCCTATTTATATTTCTTTTGTAAAAATAATGAAAGCATTACAAAATGAATGAAAGAAATATCTTATATCTTGTGTTTCATGTAATCTCCTTTATATTGTAAAGCATTGAATGACAACTAGATTTGAATTTGAAACACATTTCTTAATACAACTGTACTCCTTTTTTGAACTTTAATACATGCAATGAGCAAAGTAGAAATATGTTAGAATCTTTTCACCTTCAAATGTAAATAAACTATTTTACTTCTACCAATTTGAGCTGTAGGTGAAAAATTGATAACAATAGTCATGTATACTTATAAGGTGCAAAAGAATTTTATAAATAGATAGGGTATTTTTATACATATAGAGCGTTTTATAATAATTGCTATATGGTAAAGAAATACATTCAAAATGTATTGTGGTGAACCATGATTAAAGTTTGGACAAATATTTCTTTTATATTCTTGATCACTAGTGATAGGTGTTTTGAATCATTGCTTTGATAATTCACTTATGTAAGTATAGTTTTGGCTCTGGATAGAATGAATTTGATGTTACTTGAATGCCTTTATGGACTTGGAGGAGTAAGAAGTATTGTTGTATTTGGCAAATCTATGACGTAATTATTACTAGAGATCAAACTTTAGGATAATGTGTTTATGAATTGAAATTAAATTTACACCCACTCTCAAAAGGTGAACTAGAAATATTAGTTGAATGATCAAGGTCTTGTGATGTTTGTTGTTGTAGGTTCAATTGTTGGAGTACATTACTTAGAAAATTCTTTATGATAGCATGATATCAATGCTAGTGAATAATTCTAGTATGATTTGAAGTGTGTTTGAGGGTTTCTAAATGATACCTTGGAGTTTGTAACTGATTAGTGTTTTTCTTAAAAAAAAAATCCATGATTGAGCATGCATGTCTATTCCTTTGATTGAAGATAAAAACAAATATTGAGTCATAATTCAAATGCATATAATCTATTTTATCAAATCTAAGTATAACTTTGCTATGAATAGTATGAATTATGTATCATGGGTTAAAAGTTGAGTTATAGAATCAATAAATGTATGTATTGTCTTTCCCTTCTTTCTCCTAGAAGTATTGTTAATAACTATGACTATGGACATCTTTAGAGATGACATGAGTATAGATATGCTCATAAACAAGTAAATTGAGCATAACATGGAATGAAGTGATAGTTTTGTGGCCTCATTAGAGCCATTGGTGGTGGTGCTATCAATTTTTGAAATGAAGGTATTGGATCTACATTCATTTGAGGTGTAGTGCATATTCTTTGACGTGCAAGGATGATTGGAATACCAGTTATGTAGACGCTCATCAATTCTTTTTTCTCTTATAAATAACTTTGTGTTTTGTCTATCAATATATCTTAGTTTTGAACACTTTTCTATAACAAAAGACATCATACCCTTGACCCAAAGATTCACATGAAGATAATGTGAAAGATTTGATAATCCTATACTATTAACAACAAAGAACAAACATAAAAATTTGCAATACTTGATAGCTAAAGACAAAAGTTTGATCCCTAGATTTATTTAACATAAGTTACATTGTGGGCCCATAGCCCATAGGTCCCATGATCATTTTCACATCTTAAACTTTAGAAAATATGATGTTGTTTACGTGGAATGAAATAATGTTTTTATAAACTTTATGTTCAATCAAATGTATTATCTTAGCATTTGCCATGGGGACATGTCAAATTTTACAAGGGGAGAGACAACCTCTAAATTTTCTTTTTATATAGAAGTTCAACAAGAATCGTATTAGTATAAACCTATTATATACAAATTAAAAAAAATTATGACATGTACTCTATAGCTAGTAATAATTTGTTTGTTATTCTATTTTTCCTTAAGATGCTTTATTCAAATTCTTTAGCTATTTGAGTGACTTTGTTTTATTTTATTGTACTTTGTTATCGGACTTGATCAACCCAATAACCTTGTACATGTTTTGTATAGGACTGAAATCCAGGTTAGGTATTATAAACACCCTATTGACAATAAACATTTGAATCCTTGTTAGATTTAGACTTGTCCCAAAACTCTATTGAGTGACTAGGAAATTATATAAACATTGATGTATTTGTTGCTATTCAATTGTATTTAGTATATGAAAAGAGTATATTCATGTAGTTCGGAATGCATGACTATCATCTTTGAATGAATTTGATATGGTACTCAGTGATGAGTGACTACATAGTATGGGATATGCATGTCACTCACTAGGTATGTACTATGTGATTACATGATAATACTTTTGTATATTAAAGTGACACCTAAAAGATTGCAATATTTGTATTAAAGATAAGGTTACACATTAATGACCAAATTTAAAAGATTATTTGATAGGAGATTTATTGTATACACTTGTATTAGCTTCTCAAATATAAATTTATGATCTATTTCATGTGAAAATGTACTTATAGTTCTAATCATATTATTGATTAACAAAGTATTCCTATGGGATTTAATTGTGGTTTCAGTTAAAGCAAAAGAGTTATTGGAAAGATCTAAAATTTGAGAAATATGATTATAAATGAAGTAGATTCATTGTGATATTGATAATGTTACATCTACACTTACTTGACTAATTATTTTTGTTGAAATATGTTGTAGATTCAACTTGAGATACTGAGGACAACAACTAATTTACAGGGGGAGAAATGTTATGGTACTTTTTGCCCAAAATGAAAAAAAACCTATTTTATGATCAACCCTTTAAAATTATAAGAGGATAAAGTTTATTTACCCTTTATAATTAAAAGGTGTTAGTGTAGGTTTTTATTTCCTAGATGGGTTATTTATTTTTTCCTATATTCCTAGGTTTTTCCTACACTTCTATTAATCTCGCTTAGGTTAATAAAGCATGTCTTATTAGGTGAGTAGTTGCGAGGTGTCACCTTCCTACATGTGAGCATCCATTAGCTATCTTGGGAAGATACTTTGCTATCTTTAGTCCGATAGATGGTTGCTCCTCATTGGTCGGTGTCGCCACCTCCTCTCTCTTCCTAGTCTATATAAGCATGCTACCTAGCTTGTATTTTGTATCTTTTGCTTTTGCATCCTCTTAATGCTATTTTGCTTCTAGCATTTGCATTACTCTCTTGGAGACTAACTCTGTGTTGCTATTTTGATTTCGTATCATTTGCATTCATAGTTTTAATATCTATTCTTTGCACTAGTTTTCTGGGTTATTAATCTTTTCAGATTCTAACATGGTATCAGAGCTTTTCTATGTGCAAGAGTAGATTTTAGTTTCCATATTTGAGAGATTGGGGGGGGGCTAATAAATCTTATTACAGTTTTTCGAAGAACCCAGTATGCTCTTCTCTTGCATCTTCGGATGATCTTGAGAATCAGAAAAGTTTGACGGAAATTTTTTTAATCTCTGGGGTTGCACATGTGTTTATGAAATCTGGGTGATTGCAGCATTTCTAGTTATACTGGCAGCATTTCTGGCTGTTCCAACGCGTCCAGGAGGCTTGAGAAAGTCAGATTTGGCTTTCGTTTCACCGAAATCGGAGATCGTCATACACAGTTGCGGAACCGGGGTTTCGAGCTCAAATCTGACAACCAGCTTGCATGTTTGGTCCTTTGAATCAATATTGCAGGTTCCAGCATCTGATTCAGCCTTTGCATGTCGTTTTTTGGTTGTTGGGGTCGTTTTTTGTAGCTAAAGGCGTTCCATTTACACTGGAGCAACATCTTCTGTGCATTTGCAAGAAAAACGCCTTCTGGGTTTTGTTCGCAACACAGAAAAACTATCTGGGTATCTTTCTATTTTTGCATGCAATCTGTATATTTTGCAAAAACGCGCTCAGAAAGCTACAGCAGGACCCCTCTCCGTTGGCAGCTGCAGTTCTGAAGACAGTTTTCAAATGCTCCGTTCTTGCTCATACGGACTCCTTTTCCCACGAAATTTTTTTTGATTTTGGCTATTTTTTCGTGCTCTATGCACTAGTGTAGTCATTTTTTGATTTTTATGCCAAGATTTTTCAGAAATTGCAGATTCTCAGTCGTGACATTGCACGGTTCTCGTTTTGGGAACTTCGGAGGATCATAACTTTCACATACGACCTCGTATCGAGGCGATTCTTTTTTTGAAAGTGCATGATTTTTCGAGTAGATTGCAGTGGTGCTGTTTATGTCTTTGGATATTATGCCAAAGTTGTATTTTCAGCATATGCTCTTCATGAGGGTTTGTAATGCATTGAAATCAAGACCACTTAGTATTTATTGCTAGTGGTAGTTGTAAACGCACTAATATAAAGTGCCAAATCATATTTTCTTGGGGGGGTTCTTTGATTGAGTGAAAAGGGGGGGTTGTCTTGGTTGGGTTCTCTTCTTTTCGACACTTCTTCTCTGCATTTCTTCATCATGGATCAAACAAATCTGCCTATCCTAACTCCATACAATTACTTTGAGTGGAAATCACGCATGACAATTCACTTAAGGAAAGCTGGATTAAATAGGATAACTATGGGACTTGAAACTGAACCTGCTAAAGATGAAGATAAGCCTAAGTGGTTTAACAAATGTGATGAGGCATATGGAACATTGTGTTTGTCTGTTTCTCCTGATTTGCTCTTTCACATTGAGTCTTTGAATACACCAAATGAAATCTGGACAAAGCTAGAAACACTATTTGGCACACAAGATTCAATGAGGGGTCATATGTTGGAAAATGAACTAATTAGTTTAAGTCCAGGCAATTTCAACACAATCCAGGATTTCTTCACCAAATTGAAATCACTAAGGCTGCAGTTAAAACAATGTGGAATTGAAAAGAAAGATGAACAACTGATTCTTAGTATTCTCTCTAAGCTAAGTTCAGAATATTCTGTGTTTGTTTCTACTTTCTATGCTACTAAGGGTGCACTTGGTACTCAATTCACCATGCCATCTTTAGATGATTTTGCTGTCAATCTCACTCGGGAACAGGACAAGCTAATCCAGATGGGCACTCTTAAGTCCTCTAAGTCACATGCCTTGGCTGCCAATCAAGGCACAAAAGAACAGAAAGGACAAAGTAGTAACAACAATAGTAAGGATAAGAAACAAAAGAATAGCAAGGAGAAGAAGGATCAGATAACGGTTGCTTCAAAAGCAACTAATGAGACCCAATATTCCAAGGGCGACAAGCCTAAGAAAGAGAGGGTCCAATGTGCCTATTGTAAAAGACCCGGTCATGATGAACATAAATGTCTGAAGAAACAAATTGATCACTTGACACACATTCTTGAGAAGAATAATATCAGTGTTCCTGAGTCTATCAAACAGAGTTCTAATGAGGGGTCTAATAAGGCGAAAGAAAACAGCAAGGGGAAAGGAAAGGGCAAGGCCCTTGTTGCAGTTGCTTCTTCACCATCCACTTGGGTTCTTGATTCGGGTGCTTCACACCACATGGCTTCATCTAAGGAAGAACTTGCATCCTTGGAGCCGTGTACTATGCCTTCTATTTTGATGGGTGATAACACTCCTGTTGAGGTGTGTGGGAGAGGGTCTGTTGATGTGGGGGATGGCACATTCCATGATGTTCTTTGTGTGCCCTCATTATCAACTAATCTCCTATCGGTATATCAGATCACTCACACAGGTTCAGGCAAACGGGTTGAGTTCACTCCTGATTCAGTGGAGATTCGTGAGTTGCACAGTGGTTCTACAGTTGCAGTTGGGAGAGCAGATCATCAGTCACGGCTCTATCTGTTTTCTCACTTTGTTCCTGATCCTCCTTCGACTGTTTTGCTCACTCATTCTAATGATGTGAGTAGATTATGGCATGAGCGGTTTGGCCATCTTAACTTCCGCTACTTACAACAGCTCAACCAGCAGAGCATGGTCACAGGGTTGCCTTCAGTTCAGTTTTCAGGTGGTGTTTGCCAAGGTTGCATTCTTGGTAAGCATCCTAAGGAAAAGTTTGACAAAGGTAAGGCATGGAGAGCTTCACAGATACTGGAGTTAGTTCACAGTGATTTGGCTGGTCCATTTCAGCATCCTTCCTTCAGCAGGGCTAGATATGTCCTCACATTCATTGATGACTTTTCTCGATATACTTGGGTGTACTTTCTCAAACAGAAGTCAGAGGTATTTGATCATTTTCAAGACTTCAAGACTTTTGTAGAGAAGCAATCTGGGAAAGCCATCAAAGTTTTGCGCACTGACAATGGTGGTGAGTATGTCAACCATCGGTTTGAGAGGTTTTGCACTTCAGAGGGGATTGATTTGCAGCATTCAGTTCCATACAATCCTCAGCAGAACGGTGTTGCAGAACGGAAGAATAGGTCCTTGAAGGAAATGGCAAACTGCATGATTCACTCCAGATCTCTTGCACCACAGTATTGGGCAGAGGCCATTAACTGTGCTTGTTATATCCAGAACCGTGTTCCTCACCGAGCCTTGAAGGGAGTCACTCCTTTTGAAGCTTGGAGCGGTCGGAAACCATCAGTTAAGCACTTTCGAGTTTTTGGTTCTCCTGCATGGGCCCACATTCCTACAGAGAAACGCAAGGCCTTGGATCCGCAGAGCAGACCTTGCATATTTGTAGGTTATCCTGATGGTGTGAAGGGTTATCGGTTGCTCCACCCTACTACACATGAGTTGTTCATTGAGAGGAGTGTTCAGTTTGAGGAGGGCTCTTCAAGCTCACTTTCTATCACTTCTCCAACTCCTTCTACTTTGACATTGGAGTCACTTGGGATACATGACAGATCTTCTGATGAGTCAGATTCACCTGAGCAGTCTTCTACCTCCACTTCTGATGCAGAGAGCGATTCAGAGGACTCACCTCCTTCCTCTCCTAGTCATCATTCAGAGGTTGACTCTTCTCCTCCAGATTCTCCATCTTCCGGTCCACTTTGGGCTAGACAGACCTTGCAGTCTGCAGGTGATTGGGTTGGGGATCCATCAGACACCAGGCGAACTCGTTCACAGTTCCAGGATGTTCCACATGTCTTCATTGCTACTGCCTCAGATCCACAGTCTTTTCATGAGGCTTCTGGTATTCCTGAGTGGGATACAGCTATGCAGGAGGAGTATAGTTCCTTGATGAGGAACCACACTTGGGATCTTGTCCCTCTTCCTAAGGGAAGAAAACTTGTTCGATGTAAGTGGATCTATCGGACAAAATTTGCAGCAGATGGGTCGGTTGACAAGTATAAGGCTCGCTTGGTCGCCAAAGGATTCTCCCAAGTTCCTGGGATTGACTACTCTGAGACTTTTGCGCCAGTTGCCCGAATGAATTCCATCCGACTTGTTCTTGCCATTGCTGCAGCTAATCGTTGGGAAGTACACCAGATGGATGTGAAGAGTGCTTTTCTTCACGGTGACCTTCAGGAGGAAATATACATGGAGCAGCCACAGGGGTTCCTTCAGGATTCTTCACTTGTGTGCCTTCTTCAGAAATCTCTCTATGGCCTCAAACAGGCTCCTCGAGCCTGGTATGCCAAGATGGATTCCTTCCTTCTATCAGTTGGGTTCACTCGGTGCCATTCTGATCCCAATGTCTACATTCTGCAGCAGGATGATTCACTCCTATTTCTGGTTCTGTATGTTGATGACTTGCTGATCACAGGGAGTTCTTCATCCACCATTAGGGCTGTCAAAACTGCCCTTCATGACAGGTTTTTGATGACTGACTTGGGCTTGTTGCATTACTTTCTCGGGATTGAGATCTACCAGTCTTCTTCCGGGATCACCATCACACAGTCCAAGTATGCTCTAGATTTGCTCTCGAGGTTTCATATGGCTGACTGTAAGCCTGCTCCGACTCCCTTTCTTTCTGGAGTCAAACTTGAGGCTCAGTGTTCTTCTCCACTTGTTGATGGCACTTTGTACCGACAGCTTGTTGGGAGTCTCATTTATTTGACTCATACGAGACCTGACATTTCATATGCTGTAGGCATGGTCTCTCGATTCATGCAGGAGCCTCATGAGCTGCACTGGAAAGCAGCCAAGCGGATCCTTCACTACATTCAGGGTTCTCACAGTCTTGGGATTCACTACGCAGCGGGTATTGAGCTTGACTTGGTGGGCTACACAGATTCCGATTGGGCGGGCGATTCTCAGGATCGCAAGTCTACTTCAGGTTACAGCTTCTCACTTGGTTCAGGTCCTGTTTGTTGGTCGAGCAAGAAGCAATCTGCTATTGCTCTATCTTCTACTGAGGCCGAGTATCGGGGGGCTGTGAATGCCTCTACTGAGGCCATTTGGCTTCAGAATCTTCTCACTGAGTTTGGTATCCAGATCAGACGGCCATCAGTCATATTTTGTGACAACCAGAGTGCCATTCAGATCTCACGGAATCCGGTCCATCATCAGCGGACCAAACACATAGAGGTTCACATGCACTACATCCGGGAGCTCATCCATGGCCACGTCATCGACCTTTGCTACTGTCCGACTTCCGAGCAGATTGCTGATATCTTCACCAAACCCTTCACTGAGAGCAAGTTCCTTCATTTGCGAGCTTTGCTGGGGGTGCGGGATGCTTCATCTTCTGGGGGGGCTTCTTCCTCTCACTCGGAGTCTTGACTTTCTCTACTTTTGGGGGGGTCTCTTCTCTCTCTCTTTGGGGGGGAATTTTATGTACATGGGTACCTCATCAGGCTTGATTTGCCGGGACCCATTTCTACATCCACCTAAGCTTCGCTTATGGGGGGGTGTTAGTGTAGGTTTTTATTTCCTAGATGGGTTATTTATTTTTTCCTATATTCCTAGGTTTTTCCTACACTTCTATTAATCTCGCTTAGGTTAATAAAGCATGTCTTATTAGGTGAGTAGTTGCGAGGTGTCACCTTCCTACATGTGAGCATCCATTAGCTATCTTGGGAAGATACTTTGCTATCTTTAGTCCGATAGATGGTTGCTCCTCATTGGTCGGTGTCGCCACCTCCTCTCTCTTCCTAGTCTATATAAGCATGCTACCTAGCTTGTATTTTGTATCTTTTGCTTTTGCATCCTCTTAATGCTATTTTGCTTCTAGCATTTGCATTACTCTCTTGGAGACTAACTCTGTGTTGCTATTTTGATTTCGTATCATTTGCATTCATAGTTTTAATATCTATTCTTTGCACTAGTTTTCTGGGTTATTAATCTTTTCAGATTCTAACAAAAGGAGATGGAAAATAAAGGATATTATGATCCTTTTGGTTAAAATGGAGATAAATAAAGAATAATTATGAAAACCCCTTTAAAAGGGAGGAGATATTATGTTTATTAAACCATTATTAATGACAACCTTTGTGATAGGGTGTGATGGTTTAGAAAAAACCCCTTAAAAGGTTATATAAGGCATTTGTGTGAGACTTCGAATAGGATTGAGAACACTCAAGGAAGAAGTAAGTGGTTTTGTGGGCTACGGGAATTCAAGAAGGGGAAACACAGAGTGTATCCAACTCAGGGTACAGAGTACACTCGTGATTGTCCTGGCCAAGGCTTGAACACTATTCAAGTAAGTACAATAGTTGTGCGAGTAGGCACATATTTGAATATTGTACGAGTAGGTACAGTAGTTGGTGCTAGTAGGCACATACTGTGTTTTTACACAGGTTCTCCAAATGTGCCATAGCTAGGGCCAAGACCATTGAAATCTTCCTAGGGTGAGAATGGCCAATCCAAGTGCTTAGTGATTCAGATAAGTACTAAATTTATTATTTAATAAAAATATTAGAGTTATTATATTGTGGGTTTTGATGTTAATCTAATTATGGATTGTGTTATTCAATTGACTATGTTAATTATTTAATTTAAAGTTCCTATTAAATTACCATATGTTGCAATTTACATTGGAATTAATAACTTTACATACATTAAATCATTTAATTCTAGTATTTATTACATTTAAATTCATTACTATTGATTCAATAACTTTGGGGAAAAGTAGTGTTACAGATAATGTTGATGAATCGAGGCTAGCACATCATAATCAAGTGATAGGGTTAGTCACAAAAAATCCTGATTTGGTAGGCTAAGGAACATCTTACAGTAAATTCTTTCATTAATTCTACACCCTTTGAAGATTGGCTAGTGGTCCCATTAGCACTTGATTATTGTTGTCAATTCAAGTATACACCCTTATTAAGTTTGTAGAAACTTAACCACCAGTTGAAACATGGAATCATTCTCAGATGTGGGTCTCCTTTTATGAGAATGAATCTCTAGAGTGAGCTGGTTCTCTTGTAATTCCTAAACTAATGACTTGCAGGGAAAAAGGATAGAAGGGTAATTGAAATGCAAACTAATTCTGGAGTCTAAACTAGATGGATTTCTATCACTCACAAAATAGTTCTTCAAACTTAAAACTCCACAATCCCACTGATAGTTTATCCCTTAAGTGATTTGCAACAAGGTTTGGATCAAACACAAACTGCAACCAGGAAAAAACTAAGTTTTAACAGCATTGAGACATAATAAAGGACAAAAAAGTCACAATATAACATCAGATCAAGACTGCAAAATATGTGAAACAGGATGATTTGCTATTTGAACTAGAAGGAGTATAATGCATGAAAATAAAATATGAGCCAACTGCCTGTATACAACTCTGCCTGTGAACAAGAGAGAAGAAATTGTTGCTAACTGACTCCCGAAAAACAAAGTTTTTCTCCTATATATGTCTCCAAAAGATCTCTCCAAAAGAAAGCTCAAAAAGCTCCTAAAAATAGATATGCAAATCCATTTTTAGAATCCATCAAAAAGCCTCCAAAAATCCCCTCTTACTACCTCCAAACTGATCCTCTAGGTGGTCCCCACCAAATCTGCATCCAAATCTGTCCAATCTGCCTCATAAAAGAAATTTTTTTTGTCTTATTCTTCTCAATTGGCCCAAGAGAAAGCAACTGCCTAAAAATAGTTAAACTTTAAAAGCAATTTATAACTGCATTTCTTTAAAGTTAACTTTACAATGTTGGCAGTTTTAATCCTATCTCCTAAAAAATCTTCATGGCTTATAATTTTGCCATTTTTTGCATTACAATGTTTGGTTTTTCAATAAAAATCATAAAAATAATAAGACATTCTATACATTATTTGCAAAAATATAGCCTTAAAGGCTTATTCTCTATCTATCCCTGCAAAATAATTCCTAAGGCAAGTGTACTTGTCTCACACCAAACATGAAGTTTTGCATTATTTCTAAGGGATGGACTCCATCACTATCTCCAAGGGATTAAGACATATGTCATGTTAAGTGGACTTAGGCAGATTTTGAAACAACAATATAAGAGGGAGCCATGCTCGACCTCACCTAGGCATCATCATGTTATAAACATATTAATACCATGAAGGTATTAATTTATACCTCAAAAATAATGAATGTGATAAAAATGACAAAAATTGGCTAGGGCAAAAGAAACCCTAAGAGAAAAACAACCTTGCCCTATTCTTTCAGGCATCATTTTCATTTGGCATCTTGATAGAAAATTACTTTGCACTTTGCTGCCACCAAGATGAGGGTTTTAGACTGTAGAAACTTTGCCATACTGCTACTCTGGAGTGCTTATCTGAAGATTTTGACAAAACCTTGCAAGGTAAAACTTATTATCACAAATTTGCCTCTATATTCGTTGTGTCAGAAACATCCTAAGGCTTTCTAGCTGCGGCCTGTGTTATCATTTTGATGATCTTGTTTACATTTTGTTCACTATCGTTTCTTTCTTCTGCATACTCTGGCCGTGGTTACATTTTGATTGGAAAATGAGACAAAAGAAGACTTTTGACTCTACAGCACTACGCACTGTCTCCTAAACACAGGTAATCCCCTTGTTCATTACCATTTTATTTCATTTCTTTATAGCACCTTGTGTATTTGGAAGTTAAACCAGAGTCATATTTCTTCCTTCTGTAGCTGTGTTTAAATGGTGAGACTGAAATGGGTTTCTTTCTGAATGCATATTCGGCCTTAGCTAGCAAAAAAAATTCTAACTTGAAACACTCCCCTCTTTGAGATGAACTTGACCTCTATGTGGCCGTGGTCAGATGTGGTTTCTGAGCCTTCACTTCTTTGTATATCTAGCCCTTGTATCTGTTTATCTCTGCTTGACAAGGCCATGGTAATGGCATTTCGACCATGCATATTTGAATACCTTGCATACTCTGTCATTTTACCTTTTGAATGTTTGAACTTTTGAGATTTTTCTCCTTCTTTGGACAACGGCCACACATGCCATTATGTGTAGAAAACTATGGACCATTTGTTGTTAGGGTTTGAAATCCTCCTCACTATTTTGAAACAACCATACTACAGACCAAACGACCATACTCCTGTAGTTGAAATACTTGATGCTTGACACAAAATGTGTCAACTCACCTCAGTGTTGTGTATAGGTTTCATGACCGAAACACTTAATTAATATTTTCTTCGAACCTTGTACGAAGATCTCGAGACTACTCCATGAGGTATATGGTTGCCTTCGTGCATGATTTGAGCTCCTCTCTGTTGTTGAGATGAAACCCTAATGTAGTGTTATCTTTTGATAAAAGAAATAGGGTATAAAGCCTAAGGGCCAGTAGCCATAGGCATATTTGACTTTCATCATCTCTATTTTCTGCCTATATGATGCTATTATGAACAAGTTGTTTATGATTTTCACACATTCTGTATACTTGACTTGAACATATTGTTCTATTTTGGTTTGTAGGAGCTTCTTACTTTTGACGGGTTCCTGTAGCTTTCATTGATATGTGCAACAATGTATTTCCCTGAGCACAGTTTCTTTTTTGATCCTTGTATCAGCATAAGCAACAGTGTCATATGATGTCGAGCTACTATCTTTATAACACCTAAATGCTTCTTTGTTTGCACTTGATGAAGTACTAAATCAATGAACACGCTTTCTCTTTTCTCCTATAGCTTATTACCATGCAGTATCACCTGTAGAGAACATTTGATCTTTGAAACCATATTTCAAGATGCCGGTTTACTTTCTGAACCTTATGATCATTTGCATCTATGATAGTCATCTTATCCATTTACTACTTAATGAGCTCCTGTACCCTCATGGTGTCATGCAGATATTGCTAACTCAAATGCAGACCATTATGAGACATTGTTCAATTTGCTGTTCCAAACCTTGTTCAGTGCTTTTCTCAAATACATGCATATACTCAGCATGTCCAACCTATTTTATTTCTCTTTGATGCATGATTTCTATTACAATACTTCTTATGTTGACAGCATATGCAAACTTATACCAGTGTATCTTTATAGCAGCATTTGATCTTATAATCTGATATGCCCTTGTTCAAACTTTTATAGATATGAACCATAGCTATAGGATTTGATAAAACAATTTGATCATTGTATACCATATATACAAGATATATAATTTCTTACCTCTTCTCGATCCTTTGATACATGGAAAACACATGACACTGACATGGCTACCTTATATGACTGGCTGCTACATTTTGAACCTCCTGTAATGGCAATGACATTGCATTTGTATACTTTTATCACTGAGACATATGGCATGGAATTAAAGCATAAGGCTTGTCATATTTGATCAAAGGCATTATTGATCTGTTGGTCTCTTTGTATCTCTTGCACTTCTCTAGAACATGGTAAAAGCAGGTAAGTGCAAGAAGATGGGGGGCCAAAAAGTGGCCAAAATAATTTCAAAAAAATTTAAGTCATAACGCGAGCGCGTTATAACGTGCTCGCGTTATCTCTTGGTAATGACAAGCCTCAGGCTCGTCATTACCGAGCCATAACGCGAGCGCGTTATAACCGAGTATAAATGAAAAAAAAAGCAAGTGAATTTCATTTCACTCTCATTTTCTCCTCTGCCCGCGGCTTCCAAACCCTCAAAAACGCGCTCGCATTCTGCAAAATGCCAATCAACACAAAAAGCTTATCAATTCATCGCCAAAATGCCACCGCGACATCGAGCATGCCAAAGGGGTGAGTTATCTTTGTTTTTTTGTTTGAATTTCTTTCTAAATAGGTAGGTTTTTGTTGATTTTTGATGTATATTTCGTTAATTGTCAGGAAATGTTAATGCACCTCCTCCTCCTCCTCCTCCTCAAAATCCATAAAATCTTGAGGAGGAAATACCTGCAAAACAACAACCTCCTCCATTCATTCCTCGACATGCCCCTGGAACACAAGATAATATAATGGGGCAATTAAAAACAACAAAAAACAAATTGAAGATATAATTGTAAGGTTGAAAGATCCTTCCACTTCAACCTTGCATAGGTCCATGCTTGCCGAATCTCTTGAGTCTATGTTATCAAATGTAAATTCAATTAGCAAGCAAATAACTAGTTGGACCAATAAAAAGAGAGAGTTTAGAGATTACTATGCAGATAAATTGTCATACCAAGATGTCAAAAAATTACAAATTACAAAATTAGACTTGTGTTCAGTTTTCACAAACCCACAAACAAATCAACCTCCACCCATTACATGCAAGAGGTTCCCTATCCATTGGTGCAACAACCAAGCGATAAGGGACAATTTTGGGTAGAGGTGGTGGATGGTTTTTGACCATCCTCCATGCAATAATAATGAGGTCCCGCAATACTTTTTGAGAAAACTCTACTGCGAGTTTGTCCTCAATAAAGTGCCAAACTATTTTGATATGCGGGACTTCCAGGGTAGAGGTGGGGGCTCAGTACAGGATAGACCAGGGGTACGTCTTGACCCACAACGGGTAGTGAGACGAGTAATCAGCAGACCAGCCCACGAGCATGTTTCTATCCCTTCCATTGTGAAGGAGAGTGTTGAGGTCAATACACTGAGGTCAATTCGTGCCTTGACCCAGAGCATCATAGAGCATGCCGATCCTGCAACACAGAGTGGGTTGGGAGATAGTGCGAGGAGTAGGGTCCCACCACATACTTGCCAGGCTTGCGGGTTAGCCTATGGTTATGACCCCATGGACAGTCAGGACGCAGGTGCACAGGCTACATCTGCAGCTGAGCAGATGGTGATGACAGGTACCCTCCTAAGTGAGACTTTTGGCCTTGATACTCAGGTAAATATTAGCAAGTTTATTGAATTTAATTTATTAAATTTTATTTTTGAAATACAAGATTAACTAATTTAAATTGATGATTTTAATGAAATTTCAGGGTCATAGCATCGATGCAGTTTTCAGTGGTTCTCCACCTACATTTTTCACTAGATCATCTACTGTCGAGGTATGTAACTAGTAAACAATTATAAATATTACATGTGAATAGCATCGTTATATGAATGGTATAATAATTTTTGATTTTGGATGTTGAATAGGTTAATAATGTAGATTTCATGGCAACACCTGCCAGCGGTGGTGGACTTCAAAGCTTTACGGAGGTAATAAAATAAATAGTTTAATGAATGAATTGTACTTACTAAATTTTTGTATGTGATTTGTGTGTTTTATTATGTGTACTTCCATGTTTAGATGAACGTGTGTGTATGTTAGGAGCCATGATTTGCATCACTATTATAGTTTTCGTAATTGAATAATGTTGTTTTATTTCCAGATGATGCAGGCTGCGGAGACACCTCCCCATGTTCATAGGGCAATGGAGTAGGGTGTGGCCTCTGCGATTCATAGCTCCATGGCATTGATAGGGGTATGAGGCAGATTAGTAAATTTTAATTTACATTCATTGTTATAGTTGTCTATTTTTGAAAAATCAAAAGATTATTGATTTGAAGTTTAATTTCTATCTGGATGGTTTCTATAGGACATGACATCACCAGGGCCTATTCCTACTACTGAGGCAAGCGAGGAGATAGATTATATGTTAGTGGTAAGTGATTATTTTGTTAAATGTTTCATTTTTTTATAACATGTAATTTCTATATATTAATGTCTATACTTTTTTTTGTAACAGGTAAAGGTGCAGGAAGAACTAAATAGGAGGAGTAGCCCTTGGGTTCGTAGTAGACCACCCACATGCATGTCTCCATCCCCTAGAAGATCAAAGGTTGCTCATGATTTATTCTCTTCACCAGCCAGAGGGGAATGACTTTTTATTGTGTTCCTTTGTTGTATGCCTATATGGCATTTGTGGACGTATATTTTGTATTGTACATAGTTGACATTGTATGCCTATATGGCATTCTTGTAAGCCTAGATGGCTATTTTGTATATATGTTATACTTATATCGATAGATATTGATGTATGCCTATATGGATATTTGGTTAATACAAATCTTTTTTATTGATGGCATCCATACTTGCATTATAAATCCACTTTTGAATGGATATTTGTAGATGGCTACTTCAAATATTTAAAGTCTGATTGTATTACATAGGATGTTTGCATTTTCTTTGATAGGCTTGATAGGCCATGGATTACATGATGGTGTTTGATGGAAAAGTATGGTACTAGAAGACTCTAGTTCATTCTTAATAGGCTTGTGATTGATAATGCACTTGATCTTGGATCATGGGCATGTTGTTAGGATTTTGATTGCATTGTGATGTTTGATGGATAGGCATGGTGTAAGATACCCAACTAGTTCTACGAAAATTTTTCCTTAAACAATTTTACTTGCTATCAATTCATCAACTACTTCAACAACACAAAGATATACATCAAAGATAACTACTTGAATGAATCAACCTTAGAGTTGGGTACTTGTCTAGTTATTTGACTCAATCAACTTGCAATGTCTTATTACATGGATAATGCTTTCAATAGCATGAAGTTACAACTTATTCAATGGAGATACAAAAGAAAGGCCTTGAAGCCTTGATGTTTACAATGGTGTCTACACTTGATCAACTCAATCAAACTCAATGATGTCAACTGAATGTCAACACCTCACAATATCACAAGGGAGCATCACCTTGCTTGTTGCATGGATGAATGTCATAGTTGCAAGACTCTTAGGGTTAGGCGCCAACTGAAGGTAGTAGAGACCAGACTAGGCGCCATCCTAAGCTGGGCACTTCCTTGAGGTGGTAGAGACATGGATGAACATCTGGTGGGGTTTGATGACTCTATGTTGACACTCAAATTCACTTAGGCGCAATATTAGTGTTCTTCTAACTAGGCGCCAGATAGGAGGATTCTCAGGGGTTTTGGCGCCTAGGTTACAACTTGTCAATTTCTCAAAGAATCTTTGAAACACTTGACTTCCAAGGATTATCTTCTTACCCTCTGATGGAGCACCTTGTTCCAAAATTGGTCTTGGGGACTTGCATCTCTCTTAGGCGCATGTTTGGAGTAATGTCAACTAGTATCAGCGCCTATTATCTCAATTCACACTTGACATCAAACTTTTGAAGCTCTTTTACCCTAGCGCCTTTATCTTCTATCAAGCGCCTAACATTCTGGAGGTGAATTCCATCTTAATCTAAGTCTTCAAGGTACTTCCAAGTTTAGGCGCCAAAACAGGGTTATGGAGGAGTAGAACCACGCCTTAGGAGGATGACTGAACCCTAGGCGCCAATTTGAGGTTGCAAGAGCATAGGTATGTGCCAAGTAGAGTTTGATGCTCAAAACATTAACATTATTTAGTGAAATCCTTTTTTGACTCTAGGCGCCATTTGGAGGCTAGAAAGAGGGAAGTTGACACCAACTGCATTAGGCACATTTCTGAGGTGATGGAGACCAATAAGTGTGCCTTGTCCTCTGGCTCTATTCCTTGTTAACTTTACAACTTAGATTATCTGAACAACACTGAGAATGCTTCCCTTCTTCCTGATACAAGTTGAAAGATCCACTGGGCGCCATTTCAGGTGTCTGGAGAGATCATCAACCAAGGGCGCTAATAGAGCCTTTGGCAAATGGAAAGAGCGCCTTACTTAGATTTGATTTCTGGATGCCAGAATGAGGAATTTTGTGCCTTAGCTAGGAGTTTCTCATTTCAATCTTGATTATTCATCTAAGTGACTTTCCTTAGCTCCCAAGCCTTCAATCTATCCATTACCCCCTACTAGGTGCTCAAAATAGAGTGTTGATGCCTTATGAAGGTTAGGCGCATTCTGAGGGTGGGGTAGGCAAGTGAGGGTGCCAGACCAGGCCTTGAGACTTCTCTCCTCATCAAAGGCTTTCAATCCTAGGCGCCAGATCCAAGGAGTTCCAACCAACACATGCGCCTAGTGCTGTGAGTTCACCCAAAGGACATCTTTAACTTGAAAACTTTCAATCTTCATCCATCTATGCTAGGCGCTCAATTGGAGGATCCCTAGAAACATGTATAGGCACCTTGAGGTTCTTAGGCGCTTAGTAAGGAAAACTGGAGTGAAATGGGCGTCTAGGCTCCGAAGCTTCCATACTTAGTCAAATTTTAGGGTTCTGACCTTGTTCTTGTAAAACAAACAGATAGAGTTAGTCTGAAACCAATTCATTCCCTCATCATTTGGAATTAGCCTCCAGGAATGAGGAATAGGCTAATCCATTATACACTTGATGATCAAGCCAGGAACGGGGACATGACACATGGTACTAGGCTAATCATTTTGGGTTTTGCATGAGCCTCGGACAAGGTAATAGGCATAGGGTTTTTATCTTTCATAATGATTTTTTCAAACCAAGGGTCCATGATGGAAATGATTAAGGATGACAGAATGTTTGGATTTTGACTTTGAGATGTTTATTGTTGTAAATGTTTATTGTTTGGACTCAAATTTTATTAAATGGTTGTTTGAAAGAGGACACATCAAACACAACAATAAGATTGGTTTAAGTATGGATGCAAATGACGTTTACTAGTTTACTAATGTGATGATGATTACTAATGTGATGATGATTTTGCATGTTTTCAATGGTTGGGATCTACAAGTTATGCATTTTTTTGGGATGCACACCTCATTGATTGTAGTGGGATGACTTGAATGCATATTGCCTATATCCACAGGATGACTTTGTTATTTTTCCTTGTCTATGCTCATTTGCGCATTGGTATGTTGCATTGGGATGAGAGGATGGATGTTGCTTTGATAGTGATGTGTATTCGTCACCTAGTGATGGATGATCTTATATAGTGGTTGGGTGTAATGGTTATCTTCATGTGGTTGTAGATGTTGATCCTTGGTTTAGAGGTGTTTGGTAGTGTGTCTTGGTGGACTCGTGATTCTAGATTAGAGTATTAGCATGATACAAGTTCTCTTGAGACTAGGATGTCTGTATTGGTGCATGTGATCTTCTAGGAGGAGATGTTAGATCATGATGTCATGTTTGGATACCTAATTTTGTAGTTGGAGTTTTGACAGTGGTCTTGTTGG
This sequence comes from Cunninghamia lanceolata, assembly GCA_027924645.1. Lineage (NCBI taxonomy): Eukaryota > Viridiplantae > Streptophyta > Pinopsida > Cupressales > Cupressaceae > Cunninghamia > Cunninghamia lanceolata. The sequence goes on along the minus strand of BSBN01000194.1, from coordinate 13,230,507 downwards.
TTCTCTTGGCATTGAGTACATTGGTCATGTGCTTGGGAGCTTCATGATAATGTGGTGTTGCATTTGGAGCTTAACATGGATTGATTGGTTGTAGGTTCTCATACATACTTCGAGACTCAGGTGAGGCTAGAGTTCTCTTGGGATTAGAGACACTTGTTGAGATGGTTACCCTTTAGAGGTTTTAGCAGGAAGACCAAGGAGACTTTCACTTGGATATGGGAGTGAGTTAATTATGGACCTAGAGAAGATTCTTATTGGTTCTAGAGGGTTCATTCGAGGGGTGTCTCTAAACATGCTTTTTCTCAGGCGCTAAACTGGAGTTGTCTAGATGCACAAGTGCGCCTCCCTCAATGAAGTTCCTTTTGTTAACTTAGTTCATCCTAGTGACTCAAGGGGTTGTTATATTCTTTAGGCGCAATCTTTCATAGACTAAAACATTCACTCCATGTTAAGGCGCTCAAAGGAGGCTCTGGAGATGGAAAATGGCGCCTTAACTCACTTATGTAAATTTTGGACTTTTAGGCAATTGTAAGATGTCTTGGAGGGCTCAATTCTTCAAGGCGCCCATTTTGTTCACCACTTGTAGCATCACTTGTTCAAGGCGCATGTGTGATTTGGTCAAAAATAGGCGCCTAGAGTGAATAGGCTTTCATCCTGACTTAATACATTGCCTCCTTCTGACAATTTTTGGGGCAGCAGAAAACCTTTCACCACGGGCAAATGCCTCAGAGCTATAAAAAATTGAGAGAGGTTATTGTAAAGGCACTCTACGTGATCATGTTGCCTTAGACGGAATGTTTCTAAGTGACACGGTTTTTGAGTAACATCTTGTCAAAGATTGCTGCCTTTTTGCACTTTGGACTCTTCAGGGATATCGTGGGTACAATGTAGCTCGGACTGTTTCGACATGTTTGGGTGAAAAACAGGACCATGCCTAGCGTAAATGTACCCATTCAGACGCGTTGGAATAGTCAATTTGGTCGCATCAGGAGCAGGACAAAAGTTACACCCCTTTGCAACTTTACACTGCCTCCTTCTGATGATTTTTGGGGCAGCAGAAAACCTTTCACCATGGGCAAATGCCTCAGAGCTATAAAAAATTGAGAGAGGTTATTGTAGAGGCACTCTACGTGATTGTGTTTCCTCAGACAGAATGTTTCTAAGTGACACAATTTTCAAGTAACATCTTGTCAAAGATTGCTGCCTTTTTGCACTTTGGACTCTTCAGGGATATCGACGGTACAATGTAGCTTCGACTGTTTCGACATGTTTGGGTGAAAAATAGGACCATGCCTAGCGTAAATGTACCCATTCAGACGCGTTGGAATAGCCAATTTCATCGCATCAGGAGCAAGATGAAAGTTACACCCCTTTGCAACTTTACACTGCCTCCTTCTGACGATTTTTGGGGCAGCAGAAAACCTTTCACCACGGGCAAATGCCTCAGAGCTATAAAAAATTGAGAGAGGTTATTGTAGAGGCACTCTACATGATCGCATTGCCTCAGACAGAATATTTCTAAGTGACACATTTTTTGAGTAACATCTCGTCAAAGATTGCTGCCTTTTTGCACTTTGGACTCTTTAGGGATATCGTCGGTACAATGTAGCTCCGACTGTTTCAACATGTTTGGGTGAAAAATAGGACCATGCCTAGCATAAATGTACCCATTCAGACGCGTTGGAATAGTCAGTTTGGTCGCATCAGGAGCAGGATGAAAGTTACACCCTTTTGCAACTTTACACTGCCTCCTTCTGACGATTTTTGGGGCAGCAGAAAACCTTTCACCATAGGCAAATGCCTCAGAGCTATAAAAAATTGAGAGAGGTTATTGTAGAGGCACTCTACGTGATCACGTTGACTTAGACAGAATGTTTCTAAGTGACACAGTTTTCGAGTAACATCTTGTCAAAGATTGCTGCCTTTTTGCACTTTGGACTCTTCAGGGATATCGTTGGTACAATGTAGCTCCGACTGTTTCGACATGTTTGGGTGAAAAATAGGACCATGCCTAGCGTAAATGTACCCATTTGGACGCGTTGGAACAGTCAGTTTGGTCACATTAGGAGCATGATGAAAGTTACACCCCTTTGCAACTTTACACTACCTCCTGACGATTTTTGGGGCAGCAGAAAACCTTTCACCATAGGCAAATGCCTCAGAGCTATAAAAAACTGAGAGAGGTTATTGTAGAGGAACTCTACGTGATAGCGTTTCCTCAGACAGAATGTTTCTAAGTGACACAGTTTTTGAGTAACATCTCATCAAAGATTGTAGCCTTTTTGCACTTTGGACTCTTTAGGGATATCATGGGTTTGTTTATTACACATAATTATTAAAGAGCCCAAGTGTAGAAAATATACATGGCATCATGTGAGATTGTAGGTTGCTTTCTTGATTGGGAATGTGTCTATTTTAAACATGTATGATAAAGCATGATAAAATAATTCAATCTAAAATAAGGAAAATGTAAAGAACATGCATGTAAAGACTTGACATACCTAAAAAATGAAGATTTGAATGGAGAGAGTACCCAATTATGTAGTGTTTTTATCTTCTTGCATCAAACTCCTCAACAATTTGAGTTTTTCACCACTTGCTTCCTTTTCAATGTTAAATTCCTAAAATTGAATCACAATTAACATTGCAACACTACAAAAATTGAAACTTGAATAGATATATATCAAACTTGGTGTGAAAACTATGTTATTTCCTCCTCAAGTTGGCAAAGCAGAAAAGGTGGTGGAAAGATCATGCAAAGGTGGTACAATGTGTCAAATGTGCACGTGAACTTCCCAATAGCATGAAAGCACTTCTTTTTTGTCAGAGCATGCGTAGAATTAGTAAGAAAACAGAGCATGTGGGCCTAGATCATGGGGGTAACCACTTTTTTACCGTTTCAATAGAAAAACAAAATGCGAGCGCGTTATAATGCGAGCGCATTATAACGTGCTCGCGCTATAACATGCTTGCATTTTGTCCTGCTATAAATTCTTCACATCCTTTGCATTGATCACATCTTTTTCCTGCAAGGGCTTGCTAGATGCTCCGCCATATGATAGGCATAACAATGAAGGGGCAAGCCCTCATAATCAAGTTCATGATAGAAAATGCCCTCAACCCTCAACGTCAAACCCTAATCCCTAAACCCTCAACTCTGATCCCTCGACCCTCAACCCTCAATGTCAAATCCTAATCCCTCAACCCTCAACCCTATCCCTAAACCCTCAACCCTCAACGTCAAATCCTAATCCCTCAACCCTCAACCCTCAACATCAAATCCTAATCCCTCAACCCTAATCCATCATCCCTCAACTCTAATCCCTCATCCCTAAACCCTAAATGCTATCCCTAATCCTACACCCTCAACAGACTCGATACTATACCTTAAACTCTAATCCCTTATCCCTAAAACCTCCAACCCTATCCCTAATCCTTACAACCCTCAACCCTAATCCCTCAATCCTTAACTCTGATCCATCAACCCTCAACACTATACCTTAAACCCTAATCCCTTCAACCTCAACCCTATCCCTAAACCCTTGACCCTCGAACCTCAACCCTCAACCCTCGACGTCAAACCCTAATCCCTCAACCCTTAACTCTGATCCCTCATCTCTCAACCCTAACCCTAAACCCTCAACCCTCAACATCAAATCCTAATCCCTCAACCCTTCACTCTAATCCCTCAACCCTAAACCCTATCCCTAAACCCTCAACACTATACCTTAAACCCTAATCCCTCAGCCCTCAACCCTAAACCTTATCCCTAAACCCTAATCCCTCAACCCTCAACCCTAATCCATCATCCCTCAACTCTAATCCCTCATCCCTAAACCCTAAATGCTATCCCTATTCCTACACCCTCAACAGAATCGATACTATACCTTAAACCCTAATCCCTTATCCCTAAACCCTCCAACCCTATCCCTAATCCCTAAATGCTATCCCTAATCCTACACCCTCAATAGACTCAATACTATACCTTAAACCCTAATCCCTATCCCTCAACCCTTAACCCTTAAAACTTAAACCCTATCCCTACACCTTCAACACTTGACACTATATCTTAAGCCTTAAACCCTCATCCCTAAAGCCTCAAGCCATAATCCTTAAACCTTCAACCCTAAACCCTATCCCTAATCCCTCTACCCTCAACACTCTAACCCTAACCTCGACATTAAATGCTAATCCATCAACCCTAAACCCTAATCCTAAACCCTCAACCCTCAACCCTCAACACTATACCTTAAACCCTAATCCCTCAACCCTCAACCCTAAACCTTATCTCTAAACCCTAATCCCTCAACCCTCAACCCTAATCCATCATCCCTCAACTCTAATCCCTCATCCCTAAACCCTAAATGCTATCCCTATTCCTAAACCCTCAACGGACTCGATACTATACCTTAAACTCTAATCCCTTATCCCTAAACCCTCCAACCCTATCCCTAATCCTTATACCCTTCACACTCTACTTTAACCCTAATTCCTCGACCCTCAACCCTATCCCTAAACCCTTGACCCTCGAACCTCAACCCTCAACCCTCAACATCAAACCCTAATCCCTCAACCCTTAACTCTGATCCCTTGACCTTCAACCCTAACCCTAAACCCTAAACCCTCAACGTCAAATTCTAATCCCTCAACCCTTCACTCTAATCCCTCAACCCTAAACCCTATCCCTAAACCCTCAACACTATACCTTAAACCCTAATCCCTCAACCCTAAACCTAAACCTTGTCCCTAAACCCTAATCCCTCAACCCTCAACCCTAATCTGTCATCCGTCATCCCTCAACTCTAATCCCTCATTCTGAAACCCTAAATGCTATCCCTATTCCTAGACCCTCAACAGGCTCGATACTATACCTTAAACCCTAATCCCTCTACCCTCGACACTCTTATTTAACCCTAATCCCTTGACCATTAACCCTATCCCTCAACCTCAACCCTTAACCCTCAACCCTCAACCCTCAACTCTCAACATTAAACCCTAATTCATCGACCCTAAACCCTAATCCCTCAAACCTAAACCCTATCCCTAAACCATCAACCCTCAACACTATACCTTAAACCCTAATCCCTCAACCCTCAACCCTAAACCTTATCCCTAAACCCTAATCCCTCAACCCTCAACCCTAATCCATCATCCCTCAACTCTAATCCCTCATCCCTAAACCCTAAATGCTATCCCTATTCCTAAACCCTCAATAGACTCGATACTATACCTTAAACCCTAATCCCTTATCCCTAAACCCTCCAACCCTATCCCTAATCCTTATACCCTCCACACTCTACTTTAAACCTAATTCCTCGACCCTCAACCCTATCCCTAAACCCTTGACCCTCGAACCTCAACCCTCAACCCTCAACATCAAACCCTAATCCCTCAACCCTTAACTCTGATCCCTCGACCTTCAACCCTAACCCTAAACCCTAAACCCTCAACGTCAAATTCTAATCCCTCAACCCTTCACTCTAATCCCTCAACCCTAAACCCTATCCCTAAACCCTCAACACTATACCTTAAACCCTAATCCCTTAACCCTAACCCTAAACCTTGTCCCTAAACCCTAATCCCTCAACCCTCAACCCTAATCTGTCATCCGTCATCCCTCAACTCTAATCCCTCATTCCTAAACCCTAAACGCTATCCCTATTCCTAGACCCTCAACAGGCTCGATACTATACCTTAAACCCTAATCCCTCTACCCTCGACACTCTTATTTAACCCTAATCCCTTGACCATTAACCCTATCCCTCAACCTCAACCCTCAACCCTCAACTCTCAACATTAAACCCTAATTCATCAACCCTAAACCCTAATCCCTCAAACCTAAACCCTATCCCTAAACCATCAACCCTCAACACTATACCTTAAACCCTAATCCCTCAACCCTCAACCCTAAACCTTATCCCTAAACCCTAATCCCTCAACCCTCAACCCTAATCCCTCATCCCTCAACTCTAATCCCTCATCCCTAAACCCTAAATGCTATCCCTATTCCTAAACCCTCAACAGACTCAATACTATACCTTAAACTCTAATCCCTTATCCCTAAACCCTCCAACCCTATCCCTAAACCCTTGACCCTCGAACCTCAACCCTTAACCCTCAACATCAAACCCTAATCCCTCAACCCTTAACTCTAATCCCTCGACCTTCAACCCTATCCCTAAACCCTCAACCCTCAACGACAAATTCTAATCCCTCAACCCTTCACTCTAATCCCTCAACCCTAAACCCTATCCCTAAACCCTCAACACTATACCTTAAACCCTAATCCCTCAACCCTAACCCTAAACCTTGTCCCTAAACCCTAATGCCTCAACCCTCAACCCTAATCTGTCATCTGTCATCCCTCAACTCTAATCCCTCATTCCAAAACCCTAAACGCTATCCCTATTCCTAGACCCTCAACAGGCTCGATACTATACCTTAAACCCTAATCCCTCTACCCTCGACACTCTTATTTAACCCTAATCCCTTGACCATTAACCCTACCCCTCAACCTCAACCCTCAACCCTTAACCCTCAACTCTCAACATTAAACCCTAATTCATCAACCCTAAACCCTAATCCCTCAAACCTAAACCCTATCCCTAAACCATCAACCCTCAACACTATACCTTAAACCCTAATCCCTCAACCCTCAACCCTAAACCCTAATCCCTCAACCCTCAACCCTAATCCCTCATCCCTCAACTCTAATCCCTCATCCCTAAACCCTAAATGCTATCCCTATTCTTAAACCCTCAACAAACTCGATACTATACCTTAAACTCTAATCCCTTATCCCTAAACCCTCCAACCCTATCCCTAATCCTTACACCCTCCACACTCTACTTTAACCATAATCCCTTCAACCTCAACCCTATCCCTAAACCATTGACCCTCGAACCTCAACCCTCAACCCTCGACGTCAAACCCTATTCCCTCAACCCTTAACTCTGATCCCTCATCTCTCAACCCTAACCCTAAACCCTCAACCCTCAATGTCAAATCCTAATCCCTCAACCCTAAACCCTATCCCTAAACCCTCAACACTATACCTTAAACCCTAATCCCTCAGCCCTCAACCCTAAACCTTATCCCTAAACCCTAATCCCTCAACCCTCAACCCTAATCCGTCATCCCTCAACTCTAATCCCTCATCCCTAAACCCTAAATGCTATCCCTATTCCTACACCCTCAATAGAATCGATACTATACCTTAAACCCTAATCCCTTATCCCTAAACCTTCCAATCCTATCCCTAATCCTTATACCCTCCACACTCTACTTTAACCCTAATTCCTCGACCCTCAACCCTATCCCTAAACCCTTGACCCTTGAACCTCAACCCTCAACCCTCAATGTCAAACCCTAATCCCTCAACCCTTAACTCTGATCCCTCGACCCTCAACACTATACCTTAAACCCTAATCCCTATCCCTCAACCTTTAACCCTTAAAACTTAAACCCTATCCCTACACCCTCAACACTTGACACTATATCTTAAGCCTTAAACCCTCATCCCTAAAGCCTCAACCCTCAAACCTTAAACCATCAACCCTAAACCCTATCCCTAATCCCGCTACCCTCGACACTCTAACCCTAACCTTGACATTAAATGCTAATCCATCAACCCTAAACCCTAATCCTAAACCCTCAACCCTCAACCCTCAACACTATACCTTAAACCCTAATCCCTCAACCCTCAACCCTAAACCTTATCCCTAAACCCTAATCCCTCAACCCTCAACCCTAATCCATCATCCCTCAACTATAATCCCTCATCCCTAAACCTTAAATGCTATCCCTATTCCTAAACCCTCAACAGACTCGATACTCTACCTTAAACCCTAATCCCTTATCCCTAAACCCTCCAACCCTATCCCTAATCCTTACACCCTCCACACTCTACTTTAACCCTAATCCCTCGACCCTAAACCCTATCCCTAAACCCTTGACCCTTGAACCTCAACCCTCAACCCTCAATGTCAAACCCTAATCCCTCAACCCTTAACTTTGATCCCTCGACCCTCAACCCTATCCCTAAACCCTAAACCCTCAACCGTAATCTGTCATCCCTCATCCCTAAACCTTAAATGCTATCCCTATTCCTAGACCCTCAATGGGCTCGATACTATACCTTAAACACTAATCCCTTATCCCTAAACCCTCCAACTCTATCCCTTATCCCTTAACCCTCATGATTAATAGCCTTGAACGTAAAAAAATTTGAGGGGGACATAATGCAAGTGCGTTATAACGCGCTCGCGTTATGTCAAACATGACAAAAGACAGACTTGCGAGAAAGAAAAATGCAAGGCAAAACATAATGTGAGCACGTTATAACGTGCTCGTGTTATTTCTTGCTTTGGGAATCCCAAGCCTTGGGCTTGGGATTTGCTTTGGATTTCCAACCCAAAGGCTTGGAGTGCCTTATGAACAGTCACAGACGTGTTTTTCTATATTCTTCAAAATTTCACATAATTTCGTTCATGCTAACCCTCAGATTTGCACGTGTTTCAAGGTCAAACAAATCAAACACATGGGTAATGTTAGGCTTTCTCTTAGCTATTTGACGATGTGATTTTTTTCACATTTTAACAATGTTAAGCCTTTCATCTTTAATTTCTTTTGTTTGTGTGTCCGTTTTTAGGCAAAAACCACTGTTTGGTCTTTTTTTCATTGTAAAATAACTATTCATTCAAATTTCAAAAAAATTACATATTTAGAAACTAGACTCCATTCTACAAATATTAAAAAAATAAAAAAATGATTTTCAATTAGTTTTCAAAATTTATAGGGGTAGCACGGCCAAAATTCTATTTTTTAGGATGTGTCCACTTTAAAAATTAGTAAAAAATGAAATATTCATCAAAAAATTATCAGAAAAATCGGGCATAAACTACATGCTATTAGCTAATTTCTCATTGAAGCGATTTTAAAAATACCAAAAAAAAGTTGACCTTTTGAGGGAGCCACAAAACATGCTATGTTATGTTTTTTTGACAGAAACAACAATTTCTGTGGCTCCCTCTTTTGAACCCCTTAATTTATGCCATTTTCAAAACAAAATAGTAGTTTAGAAAGTAGACTCGGAGCACTACGAACATTGTTTTGGTTGCATCTCCAAATTTTGAGTGTAACTATGCTCAATTTCTCATCCAAGGCCAGTATTTCCTGATTTCAGAAAAAAAGTGGCCACTTAAGACCCCTTTTTGGCCCCCCATCTTCCTGCACTTACCCAAGCATAAAGGGCCATATACTGATTTGGCTATCTTGTATGTTGATGGCAGTCCCTTCTCATTGAAACATTAGTCTTTTCTATATGAATCTGTGCTTATGAATCTCTACTGTACCTTTTTGAGACTGTTCCAATGTTAATGTCATGACTGTCCTTGTATCTAGGACATACTCTTGTACTTTTATTACCAGATTTGCAATATTGGCATGTTCTTTCATAGATACACATTGTAGCATGTGATACATGTTGTCATGATGCTCAAGTACTTTGCTCAATAGAAAATATGATGCATAATTGGATATGTCTCATCATCTGGAAGGCATCTTATGTATTTTAATCCTGAATCTGACTTTGCCATTTCATGAAAATGAGAAAGTTAATGCTTGATTACTCACTTGTTCACCCAATTTTACTTGTTGATTGATGGTGAATACTCCTCATTGGATTATTGATAATGGATGGATGAGCAAACTTTAGGTACGCATGCTGAGCTCAACCCTTGTGGGAGCCCATTTTACACCACATGCTTGATCTTCTAACAGCTGCATGACTTATCCTATACCTGCACATGAAACAAATAGATTAGAATAAAATAATGATGCTCCATGATTGTTCCCTTCTTTGTAACTGATGAATAATGTGCTTTCTGATCATGACTATCTCATACAATTTTCTATGTATTCTGTTCGTACTGATATAGAGTATGGATGAGATGATGTCATGTGCACTAAACCCCCATTTTTTCTCTCCTCTAATGCAGGTTATGACAGTTTCAAAGCTCGGCAACAAATGGAGTAGCTGCCCTATGATCAATCAACTTCGAATTCAGCCAATGATTGGCACCCTCTCCTTCATATGCTTTGTCAGTTCTTTTATAGTTGCATGACATATTGTGTTAGATATTTAGATCCAGCTACTCCCACAGCTTGTGTGGGACAATTAATTTCTCTTTTGTTCTTCATTTGATGCATGAAACATTGTAATATTCTATCTATCTCATTTGATCAAATGAATTAAACATTGTAGTATGAAATGAGACAACTTTCTGCAACACAATGAATGTTAACTGACATACAATACTTTCTATCTCTTTACAAGTAATAAGAAAGTGATAAACTGATAAACTAAACTTTCCACTTAAATGACTTCAAACTATGCAAACTGGTATAGCATTATGAATCTTTCATCCTTAAAACAAACTGAAATCAAATTAGTTCTACCAATTTTTAGCTGTGATAAAAAAATGGTAACATTTCTGGTGACTTCTGCTATATGCTTGCCTGCTAAGCATTAGTAACTATTGCCTTGAACATCCATTGGGCATTGATTCATACTCCATCCTCCTCAAACTCAAAAAACACTTTGATCCAGCTTACTAATAGTTCCAATAACAGTTCCAACAGCAAAAAATAAACTAAACTGAAAGAAATCTAATAGGCCCTGATGGCCAAAACAAAACGCTGAAAACAAATGTGCATGAGCACTTATTGACTGCAACCTAGACTAACCTACTCTAACCATCTCAGAAAGATGATCAAACAAAACCATTTACTGGTTCGATAAAATAACTCCCCCTCCTCCACAATTTGTAACACTTCATTAGCTTGTGATTGGACTCGAAGAGGCAAAATAAGAATAGACAGGCAGTAGATAGCTGTAACACTTGTCCAAACATGAACATGAAAGTACTTACCCATTTTACCTATTTGGTAAACTGATCAAAAGAACAAGGAAACTGATAAGGCTCAACTTGATACCTTTCTTGCTGATGTGGACCAATATCATTATGAGGCTGTACCCTCTTGATAGCTGCCAACCCAGCCAGATATCTAATAGGACACCCCCTAGAAGGTGTTAGATCAGATAGACAACATTTTGCATGGTTAGGGATAGCAGTATCATCTTTATTCTACATGATGGCCTACCATGTAAGCTCTTCCTCCATAGTCAATGGGCCATCCTCCTCTGTCAGGGTTGCTAATAGCTCTTCAAAATTAGGCTCAAAATACATATCAACATTCAATGAAGAACACTTTAAATTAGGAGTCTCCCTTTCTATGAATGAAAGTAAATGGTCAGACAATGAACTAACCTTTTCCATCATACCACCAATTGGCATAACATCAACCTCAGACTCTTTTGTGCAACAGGAGGACAACTCCTCAAAATAGTCTAGATTAGACTGCTCCAGTGATTTACTTAGGAATGTCGTGACCTCTTCCTCTTGACCTTGCTATCCTAGGTGACTTTTCTCCAAAGAGTCAGCTAAATGTGAGCAGAAAAGCTCAATTTCAGCTTGCAAAAGATCTTCCTCAAGCTCTTGATCCTTTGAATTTGGGTTGTTTTCACAAACCTGCACTTGAATCAGCAAGTTACTGTCAAATTTCTTGGCTTCACTCAGCAATTCACCGCTATCTCTCTGCTGTTATGAAATCGGTGTCCTTGACATGACTGTGGATTCCTCATCTAGTTGAACAAAATTAGGTAACTAATCGAATAAAGAAATCAACACCTCTGCTTCATGTTGAATTTTCTGTCTCTTGCCTTCATGCAGCTTTTGAACAGTGTTAGAAATTTTTTCAAATGAAACAAAATCTAGAGGGTTTGGGACCGGGTCTGAAACAACAACCTTCTCAGATGAATAATGCTTAATATCATCCATAAAAATAACACTAATGGTAGTGAACTCCTGCTTCTCTTTTGTCTTATCTAGTTGGTCATCTCTCACAAAACAAGGAGGGTCATTAGCGAAAACACTGAAAGATTCATCAGAAGGAGTCCTTTCTTGCTCAATCCTTTTCTTCTCTGATTGATATTGCTCCAAAGCTACATGCAATAAATTTACCGGCCTATCTCTATTCTGTTGGTCAACAGATTGATCTCGAATGCTGACAGGCTCCTCAACAAAATCAGATCCTCTGAGACTTGGGATTTTGACTTTTTGAGGAGTCTATTTGCATTCAAGACTAACTTCTTGGCACGAAGAGGATTCTCTATGTAGCTTGAAACTTAGAATTTCTACTTTAGAGGCATTAAGAGGCTTATCTAGCCTAAAACTTGGAAGGTTATACTTACATGCCTCTTCCTGAGCAGGCTATTCTAGGATAGCAGGGACTTCTTAGGCTCGAGCAAGCAAAAGATTTGTTTTTGCAGCTGCCTCTCTCTTAAGATTCTCTTGAAACTGTCTTCTTTTTATCTCCCACTCCTGATAAGAAATAGAGATCTCACAGGGTGGCTGCTCTGGACATTGAAGCATAATATATTCAGGTTGTACCAACCTAGGTTCTTGGAAGGGTACAGGGTTCTTGAAACTGGGAATCTTGGCTTTGGCAGGAATAATAGGTTCACTTTGATTGAAACATGCAAAATCATACCCACATACCTCATCCTGAAAAGGCTGATTTTAAATGACAGGGGGAGCTTGAATTCACTGTCCATGCATTTGATGAAGCAAAAACCTCATTTGCTGCTCTTTAGCTGCTATTTCTTGTTCAAAATGCACTCTTTGTGCCTCCAACTCCTACTCATGAAGATACACCTAATAGGCTAATTCATCCTGCTACCTATTGTACTCGATCTACCTATTAATCTCATCTATTGACCTCATTATTTCTGCCAAGGTATCATTAATCATGTCTTTAACCTTCCCCACTATAGATTGTGTTAGCTGATTAGAAGGTTGAGCAGGGGTGGGTGGGTGGAAAATGTGTTGTGCATGCTGGTATGCTGTTGCTGCATGGCTGTTCGGGATAAAACCAGTTGCATGGTTGCTCTGATATAGTTGATAAGATGTTGTATTGGTAACACCATCATGATACAGTGGATGATATGAACTAATCATCTTGAAACTAGAAAACTAACATGTAGAGTCACCAGGTATGCTAGTTGCTTGCCTCCAAAGGCTGGATTCACTGATACACACACCAAATGTTAGTGATAATGATCAAACTATTGGACTAAAATAGTCCAACTGGTCCCACTGGGCATGCCAAAAACTGTTGTCAATTCAAGTATACACCCCTGTTAAGTTCATAGAAACTTAACTACCTGTTGAAACATGGAATAATTCTCAGATGTTGCTCTCCTTTTATGAGAATGAATCTCCAGAGTGAGCTAGTTCTCTTGTAATTCCTAAACTAATGACTTGCAAGGAAAAATGATAGAAGGGTATTGAAATGCAAACTAATTCTGGAATCTAAACTAGATGGATTTCTATCACTCACAAAATAGTTCTTCAAACTTAAAACTTCACAATCCCACTGATAGTTTATCTCTTAAGTGATTTGCAACAAGGTTTGGATCAAACACAAACTACAACCAGGAAAAAACTAAGTTTTAACAACATTGAGACATAATAAAGGACAGAAAAGTCACAATGTAACATCAGATCAAGAATGCAAAATATGTGAAACAGGATGATTTTCTATTAGAACTGGAAGGAGTATAATGCATGAAAATAAAATATGAGCCAACTTCCTGTATACAACTCTGCCTGTGAACAAGAGAGAAGAAACTGATGCTAACTGACTCCTGAAAAACACAGTTTTTATGCTATATATGTTTCCAAAAGATCTCTCCAAAAGAAAGCTCCAAAAGCTCCTAAAAATAGATATGCAAATCCATTTGTAGAATCCATCAAAAAGCCTCCAAAAATCCCCTCTTACTTCCTCCAAATTGCAAATAAAAGCTGCCAAACTGATCCTCTAGGTGGTCCCCACCAAATTTGCATCCAAATCTATCCAATCTGCCTCATAAAAGCAAAATTTTTGTCTTATTCTGCTCAATTCGTGCAAGAGAAAGCAACTGCCTAAAAATAGTTGAACTTTAAAAGCAATTTATAACTACATTGATTTAAAGTTAACTTTACAATGTTGGCAGTTTTAATCCTATCTCCTAACCAATCTTCATGGCTTATAATTTTGTCATTTTTTGCATTACAATGTTTGATTTTTCAATAAAAATCATAAAAATAATAAGACATTCTATACATTATTTGCAAAAATAAAGCCTTAAAGGATTATTCTGTATCTATCCCTGCAAAATAATTCCTAAGACAAGTGTACTTGTCTCACACCAAACTTGAAGTTTTGCATTATTTCTAAGGGATGGACTCCATCATTGTCTCCAAGGGATTAAGACATATGTCATGTTAAGTGGACTTAGGCAGATTTTGAAACAACAATATAAGAGGGAGCCATGCTCGACCTCACCTAGGCATCATCATGTTATAAACATATTAATACCACGAAGGTATTAATTTATGCCTCAAAAAGAATGAATGTGATAAAAATGCCAAAAATTGGCTAGGGCAAAAGAAACCCTAAGAGAAAAATAACCTTTCCCTATTGTTTCAGGCATCATTTTCACTTGGCAGCTTGATAGAAATTTGCTCTGCACCCTACCGCCACCAAGATGAGGGTTTTGGACTATAGAAACTTTGCCATACTGCTACTCTAGTGTTCTTATCTGAAGATTTTGACAAAACCTCGCAAGGTAAAACTTATTATCACAAATTTGCCTCTATATTCATTGTGTTAGAAACATCCTAAGGCTTTCTAGCTGCGGCCTGTGTTATCATTTTGATGATCTTGTTTACATTTTGTTCACTGTCATTTCTTTCTTCTACATACTCTGGTCGTGGTTACATTTTGACTGGAAAATGAGACAAAAGAAGACTTTTGACTCTGCAGCACTACGTACTGTCTCCTAAACACAGGTAATCCCCTTGTTCATCACCATTTTATTTCATTTCTTTATAGTACCCTGTGTATTTGGAAGTTAAACTAGAGTCATATTTCTTCTTTCTGTAGTTGTGTTTAAATGGTGAGATTGAAATGGGTTTCTTTCTGAATACATATTCGGCCCTAGCTAGCAAAAAAAATTTCTAACTTGAAACACTCCCCTCTTTGAGATGAACTTGACCTCTATGTGTCCGCGGTCAGATGTGGTTTTTGAGCCTTCACTTCTTTATATATCAAGCCCTTGTATCTATTTATCTCTGCTTGACAAGGCCATGGTAATGGCATTTCGATCGTGCATATTTGAACACAGTGTATACTCTATCATTTTACCTTTTGAATGTTTAAACTTTCAAGTGTTTTCTCCTTCTTTGGATAGTGGCCACACATGCCATTGTGTGTAGAAAACTATGGACCATTTGTTGTTGGGGTTTGAAACCCTCCTCACTATTTCGAAACAAACATACTACAGACCAAACGGCCATACTCCTGTAGTCAAAATACTTGATACTTGACACAAAATGTGTCAACTTACCTCAGTGTTGTGTATGGGTTTCATGGATGAAACACTCAGTTTATATTTTCTTCAAACCTTGTAGGAAGATCTTGAGACTACTCCATGAGGTATATGGTTGCCTCTGTGCATGCTTTGAGCTCCTCTCTGTTGCTAAGATGAAACCCTAATGTAGTGTTATCTTTTGATAAAAGAAATAGGTTATAAACCCTAAGGGCCAGCGGCCATAGGCATATTCAACTTTTATCATCTCTATTTTTGGCCTATATGATGCTGTTATGAACAAGTTGTTTATGATTTTCTCACATTATGTATACTTGACTTGAACATATTGTACTATTTCGGTTTGTAGAAGCTTCTTACTCTTGACGAGTTCCTGTAGATTTCATTGATATGCACAACAATGTATTTCCCTGAGCATAGTTTCTTTTTTGATCCTTGTATCAGCATAAGCAACAATGTCATATGATGTCGAGCTACTTTCTTTATAACACCTGAATGCTTCTTTGTTTGCACTTGATGAAGTACTAAATCAATGAACATGCTTTCTCTTTTCTCCTGTAGCTTATTACCATGTAGTATCACCTGTAAAGAACATTGATCTTTGAAACCATATTTCAAGATGCTAGTTTACTTTCTGCAGCTTATGGTCATCTGCATCTATGACAGTCATCTTATCCATTTACTGCTTAATGAGCTCCTGTACCATCACAGTGTCATGCATATATTGCTAACTCAAATGCAGACCATTATGAGACATTGTTCATTTTGCTGTTCCAAACCTTGTTCAGTGCTTTTCTCAAATACATGCATATACTCAGCATGTCCAACCTATTTTATTGCTCTTTGATGCATTATTGCTATTACGATACTTCTTATGTTGACAACATATGTAAACTTATACCAGTGTAACTTTATAGCAGCATTTGATCTTATAATATGATATGCCCACGTTCAAACTTTTATGGATATGAACCATACCTACAGGATTTGATAAAACAATTTGATCACTGTATACCATATACACAAGATATATAATTGCTTACCTCTTCTTGATCCTTTGATACATGGAAAACATATGACGCTAACATGGCTACCTTATATGACTGGCTGCTACATTTTGAACCTCCTGTACTGGCAATGGCATTGCATTTGTATACTTTTATCATTGAGACATATGGCATGGCATAAAAGCATAAGGCTTGTCATATTTGATTAAATACATTATTGATCTGTTGGTCTCTTTGTATCTCTTGCACTTCTCTGAAACATGGTAAAAGCATAAAGGGCCATATACTGATTTGGCTGTCTTGTATGTTGATGGCAGTCCCTTCTCATTGAAACATTGGTCTTTTCTATATGAATATGTACTTATGAATCTCTGTTGTACCTTTTTGAGATTGTTCCAATGTTAATGTCATGACTGTCCTTGTATCTAGGACATACTCTTGTACTTTTATTACCAGATTTGCAATATTGGCATGTTCTTTCATAGATACACATTGTAGCATGTGATAAATGTTGTCATGATGTTCAAGTACTTTGCTCAATAGAAAATATGATGCATAATTGGATATTTCTCATCATTTGAAAGGCAACTTATGTATTTTAATCCTGAATCTAACTTTGCCATTTCATGAAAATGAGAAAGTTAATGCTTGATTACTCACTTGTTCACCCAATTTTGCTTGTTGATTGATGGTGAATACTCCTCATTGGATTATTGATCATGGATGGATGAGAAAACTCTAGGTACGCATGCTAAGCTTGACCCTTGTGGGAGCCCATTTTACACCACATGCTTGATCTTCTAACAACTTCATGACTTATCCTATACCTGCACATGAAACAAATAGATTAGAATAAAATAATGATGCTCCATGATTGTTCCCTTCTTTGTAATTGATGACTAATGTGCTTTCTGATCGTGACTATCTCATACAATTTGCTATGTATTTTGTTCGTACTGATATAGAGTATGGATGAGATGATGTCATGAGTGCTAAAACCCCCTTTTTTCTCTCCTCTAATGCAGGTTATGATAGTTGCAGAGCTCGGCAACAAAAGGAGCAGTTTCCCTATGATCAACTGACTATGAATTCTTGGAATGATTGGCACCCTCTCCTTTATATGCTTTGACAGTTCTTTTATAGTTGCATGACATATTGTGTTAGATATCTAGATCTAGCTACTCCCACGACTTGTGTGGGACAATTAATTTCTCTTTTGTTCTCCATTCGATGCATGAAACATTGTAATATTCTGTCTATCTCATTTGATCAAATGAATTAAACATTGTAGTATGAAATGAGACAACTTTCTGAAACACAATGAATGTTAACTGACATACAATACTTTATGTCTCTTTACAAGCAATAAGAAAGTGATAAACATGATAAACTAAACTTTTCACTTAAATGACTTCAAACTATGCAAACTGGTATAGCATTATGAATCTTTCATCCTTAAAACAAACTAAAAACAAATCAGTTCTGCCAATTTTTAGCTGTGATAAAAAAAATTGGTAACAATTATCAAGATGCAATCCCTTATTTCTCCCTGCCCGCAAGGGGGGACTATTGTTTTCACTCAACAAAAAGAGCATTACTTTCCTTTGAACTCTGTGCATATAGAGATTATTAAAGCGATAGCTAAGGTTTTAAATATTTTATTCTTTTTCTTCTGATTGATGGTGTTTTCTCATTGGGGCATTATTTTACCCCTAGTATTTTATTCTCCATTGTATTTCATTCTCAGAATGGCAAAAAAATTCTATCAACCTCTAATTTTTTGCATGGAATTACGCATGTTATTCTATGCATTGAAGGGTTTGGGCAATGACAAGTGCCTTGCAAAAAGATGCGTGTTGTGTTTGGTCGAAACATGTTGTGTTGTAGGTGTTCGTAGTTTGTGAATTGGGTGTTTTTGTAGAAAAATATTTTTTCAGAATGGATCCTGCTAGGCAGAGAAGAGTTTGTCAGAAATTTGTAGTTTTATCACCAAGGAAATATTCTACAACATGATTACTGTTATCATTTTTTCACCACAACTCAAAAATTGGTGGAGCATGTACAACAAATTCATTTTGTAGGGTGAAGGTTAACATTCTTCTGTTATAAGTTATTTGCATAGTCATTATGTTTCAGTGATAATTGTAGTTCAGTTGTGTTGTTCGAGAAAAGAAAAGATTTCAGATCATTCATTGCATTGCAGAACATTCACAGGAGAGATAAGTATTTCATTCACCACAATGATTATTCATTTACAATTGAAATACATAAAAGGATAAGCATTGCATTGAAAGAAATAATGACATATCAAATGTCCCACACAAGCCGTGGGTATAGCTGAACAAATGCAAGTATAAGGAAAATGCTATGTATCTAAGGATAAGAAAGAGAAGGTCATAGCCATCATTTCCTTGAAAGGTCTTCAATGTTCGAGGTTGCCATCCTGTCTCTACTCCCGATCTTTGTGAACCTGCAAAAATGTGGGAAAGTCCTGTTAGAGCTCCGGTTATGAGATCTCTATGTCCTATTAGAAGAGGCATAACACTTTGCCTATAATGCACTGATCAAATGAACATCACTCACATGTAGGAGGAATTGAAATAGAAATAATCATTAAACTTCATTGTTTTATCTAATCTATTTGTTTCATGTGCAGGTATAGGTGAAAGTATGTTGCTGTTTGGAAGACACATCAGCATGTGGTGTCAAATGGGCTCCCACAAGGGTTGAGCCCAACGTGCTACCACGGATTCTCAAAGGGGATGAAATGGAATTAAGATCATTACTCATATTGTTTAAATTGCATGACAAACTGAAGGAGTAGAAAGTAGTCAGATGCATTGGTGTCAAGAATATGATACACTCATGATTGTAGTTCAAAGAATGAAATGGAATCAAAAGAGTACACTAAACTCATTCAGGACAACATTCAATGCAAAAGGACAACTGTCATTACTGTTTCAACTCATCAGAAAAGGGGGTTTGATATGCATGGTGAAGCCAAATATCATATGAGTTTAATAAACATACAATGAGTTAACCAATGCTATAAATATTGCAAACTATATACAATAAATGGGCAGCCATGATGGCATAATTGCAAAGATATAACAATACATATGATTTTCACAGTCATGATGCTTTGTCAAGGTTTTATTCAAATCATCTTGTAATGAACATCAAAGTATATAAACATACAAGTAGAGTGATAGCATTGACAAGTGAAGTTGCAAAACATGGAACAATATGATGCAGCCATATTGTTATAGCTGCAAGGTTTACATAGAACATATTGCCTTGACCATCAAAATGGAGGTTGCAGATTGTTTTTAGGAAGAGTCCATCACAGTGAGGGTGCTTTCAATGTGTTACAATGAAACAAATTGCAAATTAGATCATATATTACAAATAAATCTTGTTACAGGATGGAGCTTCAACTCCATGAACATCAAAATATGATTTGTAGATTTAGATGCTACAGAAAATGAAAATAAAACTCAAGTACTCATCATGTATCTTATTTTCCAGGCTACAGTAAGGTAAATGAATGCAGTATCACATCAATTTATATGCCACCTTTCAGAGTAGCCATGCCAAATAATACATAGGAGAATCCAAGAAGAGAGATACAGCTGCAAGCTTGAATTCAAGTAAAAATGCCAAAATCTCAGTGATGAAATGAACAACATAACATATTACTCTAGCTATATGTAGAGCAGTGATTATAAAAGATGAGCATCATTATCATCCAATATTGATCTAACTAATGTCCATTACAAAGAGCTATGAGTAGAAGTTCCATAGTCATCATATGAAACTCATACAAATGCATAAACTGTGTTTAAAGCTATACAACTGTTTCTTTATGTAAAGCAATAATGTATACTCCTTCACAAATGAAAACCCTATCATGTCTCATGACTCAAGTGAAGTTTCAGGTACTCAAGGAATAATAGGAGATCAGCATATATACAGTCATGATTCCCGATCGAATAGATACTCAGGAAAAATGGACACATACAGTTCATAGTCACAACCTTCAAGTGAACAAAGTATACAATGAAAATATAGAGGATTTCCTTCATCATGGCTCAAACCTACTGCAGGTTTCAATCAAGGGGCACATATAGTAAAGGTAGACTCTTGAGCTTGTTTCATCTTAAAGAAAATGCCTTCATTTTTTAACTCCTTGAGCTCATATCGAGTTTCATACAAGTAGAAATACACAGAGAGACTTTATATTTGAAAGAAACGGGTTTTGATCAGTCCATTCAGAAATCAATGAAAATATGTACATAGATCAAGATAGCCGTGACCTAGTGTTTAGGTAAAGGAGAGTAGATGTAGAGCAAATAGAAGGAAAACTTTCAAGCTCATAGGCAGTGATATAAAGAGCACCCTAAGACATTTATTCTTGGTAGTCCCTGGTAAACATGTATGCAATTTTAAAACTTTAGATGCAGAACAAAAAGGGTTTCATATGCATTGTCTAAAACTTATACAAATATACAACTTTCTTTCAGACTCATCAAAACCCTAAAGTTTGGTCATGAACAAAAGATGAAGATGCACTCCATATTGTGGTCTCTGAGTTATTCTAAAACTCATTTCAATGAAGGATACAAAGAAATTTACCAAAAGCACTTACTTTTATTGTCTTCTGAGGGGATATTGGTAGAGAGGGCCATGGTTGATCTCCATGGTATGTCCTCTATTTCCTCCAGATAAGGTTAGACCAATGGCCTTAGCAACCAAATGGAGATCAACAGTTGAAACACACAAAAAAGACTTGGATGGTAGAAACATGATTCAGGATATACTCCATGGCAGCCATGAGCAAGAGAAGGCATGGTAGCAAGAAAACAAAACAATGCATCAAAAAAACTGTTATGGCCGTGACAGGGAGAGCCAAAATTCCTGATCAAAATGAAGAATATAATTCAAATATGTGGCACAGAGTTTACCTTTCTTTTCATGTGAAGAATCTTCAAGAAAGTTGCTCGAAATCTGCAAGAAATCCCAGGGTTTCCCCCAAACCCTAGAAGGCTCTTGTCGGAGGCAGAGAGCCCAAATCCAAAAAATGCTAAAGTCAAAATGACCCTGAAAAGATAGGGCAAGATTTGTTTTGTCATTAGGGTTACAAGTGAAGCCCTAACCGGATGTTGGAATTTCATCACATTCATTTTTGTTTTGAGGCATAAGTTAATACCCTCGTGGTATTGGGTGTTCACAACATGATGCCTAAGTCCATGACTTAGTGAGAGGTCAAGCCCATGGCTCCCTCAAAATATTTAATGCCTTAAATCTGCTTAGGTCACCTTGAGATTATGACATGTGTCTTAGCCCCTTGGAGATATAGATGGAGTTCTTGCCTTAGAAATAATATGCAGACCTTTTATGCCAGGTCATATGCAAATGAACTATCAGGCCTTTCATTTTTTGCAAATATCATATGATCCCCATAATTATTTTTATGATTTTTTATGGAAAAATTGAACATTGTAAATGTAATTGGCGAAATTATAAGCCATGGAGATTTATTTTTGTAAATCAAATTGAATAGGGGGATAGGACAAAACTGCCAGTGTTGTAAAGTTGTTTTAAAGCAATAATCTATAAATTGCTTTAAAATCAAACTATTTTAGGTAGTTAAAGCTAATAAAGCAAATCAAAATATTCCTTCTTGATTTGTTTTATTTGGTGGAAGATAAAGACAAAAACTGAGGTTTCATGGGCCAAATTAGAAAAAACAGAGCAAAATAGACCTTCTATTTTCAGTCTCCAACCAGATAAAGCCTAAAATTTGCACCTTTTTAGGTGGGGACCACTTGACAGAAGTTCTGACAGCTGTTATTTCCAATTTGGAGGCAATTTAGGCCCTGTTTTGGAGTCTTTCTTTTGGAGCTCGGGAATGGCTTAGGAAGTTGCCTTTTTGGGTTTTGCTGAGCTGTTTCATCCTTTCCCATTTTTAGAAAGCCATTTGGCTATAAAAGGAGGGTGGAGGACTTGGTTTTAGGGGAGTTGAGATCTTTGTTTCTTCTCTCTTGAGCATAGGCAGAGAATTTGTAAACTTATTTTAGCTCATATTTTTCAGAGTTAGATGTACCCCTCTCATTTCAATACAGCAAAGCATTCATGTTTCACATTTGTTGCCTCCTTAATAACTTTGATTTGATGTTTTCACTGTGATTATGATGTTTAATCCTCTGTTTATGTCTCAATGTTATTGAAATCTGTGTAGCTATTGCCCATCTAATCCAGGTTGTGTGTTGTGTTAAGATAACCTTCATGTAAAGTACTTATGCATTGTTGGACTTAGGAGAAACTGAGAAGGTTATAGGCTTGAGAAGTTGTTTGTGGGTAAATATTTAGATTTTTAGACCATTTCTAGATTAAAAAAAATAGAATTTCATTTCAGTTGTTCCTCTTCCCTTTTCTCAGACAAGTCATTAGATTAGGAAAATCTTAAGGAGAACCAGCTCACTCTAGATATTCACTCTCGATATAGGAAACCCACAACTTGAGAGTGTTTCCATGTTTCAATAGATAGCTAAGTCTTTTGTAGGCTTAACATAGGGTGCATATATGATTGACAATAATTACTGGAAACAAAGATTTTTTTAGAGAAAAATTTCCTCTTCCATGGCGAAGCCGAAGAAGCAGAAAAATGAGGTGCAGAAGGGCACATGAACCAGTAATTCCTCCTCCACCACCACTGTATATGTGCTTGTTCATCACTAGAAGGTCTACTTGGTGATTGACATGGACAACCAACATATTTATGGGTAATAATGCCCTTTTTCTTCCAACTTACTCAGGAAAAAAAACACCATTTGGTACTGTAAACCCCAATGGAGGAATTTTCCTTCTCAATTTTCAAATTGTGACAGCTGAATTTTTTCACACTTGAAAACCCACTTCAAATTTTTTTTCTAGGGTTTATAGCAGTTAATAATCTTCCTAGCATTTGAAGCACCAAGCACTGCAATTTATGGCTCCCTTAAACCCTATATTGTGTTTGGGTGCCCTAAAAGGTACTTTCCATATAATTGTGTTCTTGTGTTGATCTATTGCTTGTGTGGAATTTTTTTATCCTGTCAATTGTGGGACTGATTATAACTCTCTCATGGTACCCAAGTTTAGGTTTTGGTCCCTTACAACCACCTGGTGCATAGGCAATTGGCAATAATAGAGGAGGGTGTTTGGTTGCATTCTATTTTTGTAGAGGAGAAGAAATTCAACAAGTTAGTGGAGCAAATGACATTTTTCTATGATGGTAGATCTATAATCCTTGCAATTCTTTTTTGAGATAGGAAGCATTTGTTTTGATCCATAGGCGAAGTAATATGTTCATATAGGAGACCGAGGGTTTATACAATCACATGTCATGTGGTGCAATTTTCTAGATCTGATCACATATTTGGATTACATGTGAGAAATTAAGGAGTCACTTTTTTGTAATTTTCCTGTTCCATTTTTTGTGTTATCCGAATCAACTATAAAAAATTAGAGTGTCTTTAGTAGGGTTTTGGGTGGCAAGTTAGTAGCTACACAGTGTTGAGTAGTGCATGACTGGAGCTCGAATAGTGCTTCTGGGTGGCTGCAATAGCAGGGCATGGATGCATTTTGTGGCAGAGTTGCCAAAGGAGTGGCGAGGGATCTATTTTAAGAGGAGCGAAAATGGTGGAGATTGTATTCAACCACCAAAAGCTACTGGATTCATCTACAAGAGCTGTTGATACTATGGTGGGGTATAGGTACTTGCTTATCTCACTTGATATGGGTGTTTGCTCTTGCAAGTGGAGGTATGTGGTTCAATTCCCCTTCCCTTGTGCTTTCTCTTGGAGGTCCCATAGATACATATGTTGCATTATAGTGTTTGACATGTATGCTTGGTGATAGGCCCATAGGGTAGGATAGGATACATTGTAGTATCTGATTGGTCGACTGAGAAACTTCAAAAAATGGCTCAAAATGCTGAAATATGTGTGTTGTTGGGCACATTGTTTTTTATGCCTATTTATTTATAATTTATTGAGTTTAGTCATCCATGATTCAAAGAATGCCTTCATCTTTTGGTTGAATGCACCGATTCTAAGAATGCCTTCATATTTTGGTTGAATTCACTAATTCCAAAAGATAGTTTGTGTACTTTTCTTGCCATTGCATTCAGCTTAAAAGAATCTTATGATCATCTTAGTGAATGGGTTGTATCAGGTATTCCATTGAATGGTTTATTCTCTTAATCATATAAAACACAGTTGAAATGAGATTGTAGCTTGAAAGAAGTCAACAATATGCACACTAGATGTCATTGCATCGGTTCTGTCTTAACATCAATTCATCAAGGTTTTAACAATGGCAAGGAAGAAGATTAGAGAATAGGACTGTTGAAGGAGTGTCACCAGAATACAACTTGACAATAAATCTACTCAGGTATTTCACTTTTTTCTTTCTTTTCATTTTGTTGTACTTTATTTTTCTGGTTGAATTCCCTTTTGTTAGAGTTTACTGGATGTGATTCACAAGTACTCATTACATATTTCTCTTCTTCCACCACCCTTGTTTTTTCATTTTTGTGAAGCATAAATGCATTCAGAAGAAGAATGTAGAATGCGGGCTCAAAAGAAGATTTAGAATGAAGTGTTTAAAGGCCTTTTTTTGGATTTCATTTTGTAAAAGTGAAACTTGAAATTCTGTCATCAACTCCTTTCATTGTTTTCTTTTAAAAATGTGCTGAGGATGTCCTAATCTAGGTATAAAGTGATATGATGTTGTAGTTTCAAAATGAATTGCACTTTGCTTTAATCAAAATTTATTAAATGTAATGATTTCTTTAAAGATTTTGGTATCAATATAGTGATATTCGATGTTTTCAAATTTTCTATCAATAATTTGTTCTAAAGCATGTTCTTCTCAAATTTGAATAATTGGCAACCAATAAATAAAATTTAGGTAATTGGATCTCATTTTTGAGTTATCAAGATTGAAATAAGATTATATTTTAAAGGATTTGAATTTGAAATTTATATTTGGCCTCATATTATGAACACTAAATATATAAAATCCGGTAGGGATAGGCAAATGCAGAAATATAGCAAGCAAATGCCGAGCTTCCCCTATTATTCCCCTATTCAAATGGACTTGGACTTCTTATAGAAATTTGTAACCAAACGGTCTTCTAAAAGAGGACAGCCTCCGCTTGTGGTACTCATAATTCTGCAGCACAAGAGTATCTTGTGCTACATAGAGAGAGGCTTGTTCACAGTGCAAATGATGCTTGGTTGGTAGCAAATTGTTCCCTGTACTTTGGAACTTAACTAGGATCTTTATAGAGGTAAGAAAGATTATATTTAGAATGTTCTTAGTAGAGAGGGAATCTCTACACTAGGCATTGTTCTTCTTTGTTTTCAAATTCACTTAGTGAAAGAAATTTTGAACTAGCCTAAAGATATAGAATAATTTAGATTCTACAATGAATGAAAGGAGATGATTGCATATCCATAGTCAGTGACTGTGTTAACATTAAAGCTCAGAATATAACCCATGGACCTGGTCATGGAATAAGGCAAGGCTCGTATATATTTTTGAACAAATGGTTAGATATTGATGATCTTAAAAATTTCTGTACAGGAACATAAGTTTTATTAATTTTGATCCTTTTTGTGATTGAAATAACATCATTGGAAGCCTGGGCAAAGGGAACTCAGAGGCAGAGGTGTCCAATATAATGGTGGATGGTGCCTACATCCATGATACTACTAATGGAGTGAGGATCAAGACATGGTAGGTAATGCATATACTTACTTGGACTAAAAATGTTCATAACAGGTGCAATGACATACTCTTCCAAATATTTTGCTTGGTATTTTTAGGTATTTATTATTTTCAGTTAATCTTATACTACAATACTATCATTATCTCTTGTTACAACAATCCTTCTGAAACTAACACCTCATTCACAACAAAAAGAAGTAAATATTTGTCCTATTTTTATGGGCCAAAGCGGATGATATTTAAGAATAGCCGCATGATTACATCATATTAAGCTACATGGTTAAAACACATGATTTTAAGAAATTATAAATATCATCCCTCATTTAAAAAAATTTATATTACCTACCTTTCTTTATACCTTTTAGATAATACTTCCTATATATCCACTGATATAGTCCTAAAGTATTTCTCACATTTTTATTTATTTGTATCTTATGTTGAAGAGCAAATGTTGTCCATCTTACTTGGAACCCTTGATAGTATGGAAGTTTGATTTTTAAAAAATTAAAAAAGAAACCAACATGAATATATAGAGGTCAGCTATTCTTAAACATCATCCACTTTAACAGTAAAAAGGTCAGTTTTGACCAATCAAATTAAGACAAATATTAACCACTTTTTATTGTGGATGAAGTGTAAAATTGCTATTGACTGTTTGGCCATCGGAAATGAACAATGTTTAAGTAGAGTGATAGATGTCCTCTACTCTTCCTCAACCCAACCCTTAAGGTGGTAGGATTCTTTAAAATAAATAAGAGTATAAACAATTCAATGAAATTATTATTTGGGTTTTATTGCAGGATGGCTCTGGCTTTGCTAGGACCATCACATTCAGAAATGTATATATGAAAAATGTCTGGAATCCTATCATCATCAATCATAACTACCATGACTCAGACAAACCATGTCCAAAATAGGTATTTAAAACAAGTGAAACTACAATATAGTGAGTATTGTAGATCATATGTGTTAGAGATGACAAATATATCCATATTTTTCTGATATTGATGATCATGTGGCATGAACTAACAATGCATGAATCAGCTATGAAGATTAGCAACATTTCCTACCAGAACATCAAGGGAACAACCCCAAGCAAAGAAGCTGTAAAATTTGATTATAGTGAAGTTGTTCCTTGCAAAGGCATTTCTATGCAGAACATCCATTTGGACTTGAATTCAGGAGGCACTCCAAGCTCATATTGTTCTGATGTGGAAGGATCCACAGTGGGCTCCATAGTTCCTTCTGCCTGTTTCTAAAAGTATATTTGTTTTTTTGGTCCTCTCAACTTATCGTTGTAGATGTAGACCAAATAACACTGCAGAAAATTATGTACACCATTTTGTAGCTACGACATGAAAGGGGTATAAATTATATAATTATGTTTATGTTCAAGTTTTCTTTGAATAAACTATTTTAAAAATACACTTTTTAATCTATAGGATTAGACATCTTAATCCATCATCATGAACTTTTAACAATAAATTTTAATTATAGAAGTTTAGCAATGCTTCCAAATCCTCATCCTCCACGAATAAAGGTGCAGTGTTATTCAAGACTTTGCTTCTTTAACAGAAGCAGCCAAATTTCCATAGCTGTGGAATGATGTTATTTGTAGCTTCGGTGAGAAAGACATAATAAGCAACAGGCAATTAATTTTGAATATTGGATTAGAAAACCCACATTTTCCATGTAACTGGCATCATCATGGCTGAATCATACAAAGAAATGGACCTTTTACCAGTTACATACTCTGAGTACAAATCTAAACTTAATTATGTGGCCCCTGTTTCTACTTGCTAGCAAGGTGTGAAGAATTATCAAAATTGCATAAATGTTTATCAATTTGCATATTTTCAGGCTATATATCTCTCCACTTTGTAGACACCCAAATTTGTCCCAACTTTGTCTATGTCCTACAACACCTTGTTAAAACATTATCCTAGACATCATGTAGCATTTTGTCCTAAATCCCACTCTTAATCTCATTTATCCATTAAGCCAATTAATTAAATAAATTTTATTTATTTAATTAATATCCCAATCATATCCTAATCCCACTTAGCCAATTAATTAAATAAATTTTATTTATTTAATTAATTTCACATTCTTAATCCCACTATCTAATTAATTAAATAAATTTTATTTATTTAATTAATATTCAACTCATATCCTAACTAATTCAAATATTTTATTTGAATTAAGTTCTCATTATAAGCCGACTTTCCAATTAATTAAATAAATTTTATTTATTTAATTAATTTATCTTATCATTTAGCCGACATGTGTGCCTCTTTCATTTAAAAAGATAAATGGTACTATAGCCTTTTATTTAATATCTTTTATATGTAGTACTTTTTATGTACACAAGCACACATGAGCCCTATCCTCCTTGACACTTGTCAAATGACTACAACTCCCTTGAAGAGTGGGATAACCTAATCAATCCTAGCCGTCCACATCAATCAATTAGCTTTTTAATCTCAGCCGTCCATTGGAACCAATCCTTTTCTATAAATCAAACCCCTCAAAAGCCATTAGAATGCATTGAGATTCAAGTAATATTATTCTGCCAAATTTTCTATAATGCATTGAGCTTCAAAAATGAGCATCCAACATTCTTCCAACAATAATCCTTCAAAATCTTGCATGCTCATGTGAGGTGGAGAAGAGCAATGGAGATAAATCAAGCATAACGTGGAGATCGGTTTGCATTTATATTTATTATTTTGATTTTCATGTTGTCTTGTGCTTCATTGTGCATTGCTAGGGTTTTATCATTGCTGATTATTCATTTGCCCTGATTTGCAATTTTACCCTAACATACATTTGGCACGCCCGGTGGGACTCACTTCGTTTGATCTTTTTTGCAGGTTTTTGTAGTAAAAATTTGCATTCATATAACCCCCATTGTTGAGTTTTGTAGGTTTAATTAACTTTTTGCTGCAGATCTGCTACTTTTTCGACAAAACCCTAGGTTTTAAAGATTTCATCATATCTTCCAAACGGCTGCAAATTTTTCTACAATATTTTAGCAGAAGTTTGTCAATGATAAAAGGAAGCTACAGCAGAAATTTTTTTGGTTTATCGCGATTTTTGCGGGATTTATCACGTTTTTATGTTTTTTCATAAAATCGCAATTCTGGGCGCAAATCAGCGAATTTTTCAGAAATTTTTATATTTTTGGAAATCTCTTGAAATTCTAATGGGGGTCTATGTTTTACAGATTTAATTTAGAGGTCATTTACTATGCGAAAATATCAGATCTTTGCCGACTGTACTATTTCCATAAATCCGCATTTCTGGGCGCAAATCAGGGAATTTTTCTGATTTCTTTACATTTTCGGAAAGCTCTCTAAAAATTAATAGGGGTCTCTTCTTTGGTTTTTTAATTTTCGAATCAAAAATTTATCGAAATAATCAAATCTAATTCGGCTATGCATCTAAAATTACAATTTTCCTTGCCTGATGAGCCTATTTTTATTCCTGCATTATAATATCATTTTTTTTTATGTTGTAGGTGATCATAAGGAGCTGGAGCAACATTGACATCAATCATCTACAACAATTTGGATAGCAAATTAACCAGGTGCAATCATTTCATTTCTCATCTTCTAATCATTGTTTGCAATCACACATTTGGATTTGGGCTTTAAAACAAACAAGTGCTTGCATTGTCTTCCACACATTGAACTTCTAAGGTTAATGAACCCCATGCGAGTGTGACCAAGTAAATGTGTATGCTCTCTCCTCGCGTCCCAACACGAACTTGGAGATCAAAAACATTTACTTGTGTTGCTTTTGTTTAGCCTTAGAGGGGCCTACCTTGGTATCCACCCCAAGGGAACGACCTCAAGCGGTACTTTCATCCGGTCCGCTATAAAAATTAGAGGATAAGGCGAAAGCCAAGTCTAACCGGTATTAGCGCTCACCATACAGTGCTAACTCGAAAGGAGGTGTACCTTTGTGTATATTAAAACTCCTAGTAGGGTTAGTTAAAGTCTTAAGTGGCTTGCTGGATGCTCGTGGGGTGCCGGTCCCCTGGATTTTCACTAGAACCTCCTTGTGATAGTGGCCTTGCCTTTACTAGGACTTGTTGAAGTGTCTTCATGTGCTTGCTTAACCCTCATCGCATTATTCCAAACTAACAACTTGCTTATGTGTCTTGCGTGAGTGATTCATATGTGTATATGCATAATCATTTGTTTGAATATTGCCACATCAAGCTCTAAACACCCAAACACATAAAGACAAGTCATCCTACACATTCAAACCCAATCACTTTCATCCCAAACATAGCTTAGTCATCATCCAACCCAAACATAGCCAAGTCATCTAAATATTCCACATCATCATCCAAATCCCTAAACAAGCACTTGCTAAAAGGACTTAAGATAAACACTTGGTGACAACATGTCTACACTAGAGGACCCAACAATCAAATTCCAAAGATTCCTCCAAAATCTTTATCAAGGATCACAACCCCTCAACCAAGACACCATTGAAACATTACACTTCTTCATCCAAAGAGCTCAACCCCATGCAAGTCAATCACCTCAACTGCAACACTTTGTAGCCCAAGTCCAACACCTTTTAGCCACTAGTCAAGCTCGACAAGTACAACAATCCTTAGCCACTCCATATCAACCTAATCCACCTCATAGCCACATGTCATATCCATCCACTTCCTATCAACTTAATCCACCTATCCACCAAGTCAATACCACATCAACCTATGAACATCCACCTCACGCTTATCCAATCCCTCATACCACCATTACAATGCACTATCAAGCCCATCCACAAGGCAATCAAGTGATATTACAAGAACAACATCCAAGTCCCAATAGCGCTTTGTACATAAATCAAGCACATCCAAGTACACCTTTTCAACACGACCATCAAGCACCATTGATAGACCTAAGTCTACCTCTGCAACAAGAAACATATCCAAATCCAAGTGGTCCCTTGTACATAAATCAAACAAGCCCAAGTTATCCTATGCAAGATCTAATAACCTTTGACAAGGGAGACACCAATCTAGAGTGGCCACCATCATGCAATCCCATGCCAACACATGAGCCAACAAGTCCTATCCCAACACCATCATGTGATCCCATTCCTAGTCCATTAATCCATCAACCTTCCAAACCACCAAGCCCTCCATTACCTTCATCACCATGTCATTCTAATCCTTCACCAAAGGATGTGGCTGAGAGAGTTTTACAAAGGATGCTTGAAGCAAAACTCATTGAACTTCCTAAAGTCAAACCATGTGAAGAAAGTCCATATGATGAACATGATTATTGTGCATACCATAGGACCAAAGGCCACAATACAAATCAATGCCCAATATTTGTCCCAATTGTTTACAAGGTGTACCTACCTATAATGGGAAAACATGCCACATCATCCCAATCCCATGTGTCACCCCTATCTAGTCCAAATCCAAATCCATCCAATCCAATTAGCCCTCAGCCTAATCCTAGTCCTAAGCTTGCAACATCATCCGCTATTATTGCTCATCCATTATATTTCCCATCCACTCATACCCTTGCGAAGGATGTGATCCATTGGCTACTAGCTAGGAATAAACTACCTCTATGTCAAACACCCATTCATGAGCCTACCAAAGAACTTCCAAAGGTCATGTCCAATCATATAATCCCATCATGTGGTCCACCTATCCTTGAGCCTATCCAAGAGCCTTCCATTAACATACCTAGCCCTTCAAGCCCATCATGTGACCTACAAGACATCAAGCCTATTCAAGAGTCTCTTATTGTGAATCCAAGTCAAGAGTCATCATATTCTCATGTTGTTGACCAAGAGCCTATCCAAGAGCCTTCCACTTCCATTCAAGCAACCCAAGAGGTATGTCAAAGGTTTAATCCTAAGCATGTGGAAACATTAATCCCTAGTCCAACTCAAGATCAAAACACTTTCATGCAACCCATCCATAACATTTACCGTCTTTATGATCAAGATGATACCTATGAAGAAGCTATCCATGAGCACCTTGATCCTATCCATAATCCTAGATCTATCCATGAGCAAGATATCCAAATTGCTCTTAGTCATCCTCCATCTAGCCCTATCCATAATGAGAAAACATCCACTTGTCATGATGAGACACTTGTCCCCCAAGTAAGCATAAAAGATCAAATCAATAACTTGGATCATAGTGAACACAATGCTAATCAAGATCCTAATGATCCTCCTTCCACATCCACGATTGATTCCACTTCAAGTCCACCATCATGTCCTATTGGTCTTACCACCCTTATACATGAGTTTTCTTTCTTAGGACAACAACAAGCTTTGTCCTCCACTTCAGTTTCTCCATCCAATAAAGAGTTCAAGTCTAATGTTCAAAGCACACCAAGCCCTATAGTCAATCGCATCCTCCAAAACATGAACTACAAAGATAAAGGTCTAGGCCTTTATGAACAAGGTATTTTGGAGCCAATTCATGTCAAGATCCCTCCATGCTCATATGGCCTTGGATACACACCCCAAGGTAAACAAGGCCAAGATGTTGGTAATCCCTTCATGCATCCTAAACCTACCACTTTCCATCGCAAACCTTATCATATACCCAAGACATATGTAGCCATTCCATCTCCATCATCCTATAAATGTCAAAAGCATGTGACCGTACACCTTCCGCCATCCACTTTGCCTCCACTTTTACCAACTCCAAATATCCCTCCATCCACCTTGCCACCATTGCTGCCAACACCTAATATACCTATCATTCATAAGTATCCTTACATTCCTAATCATGGCCAACAAAAGCACACATCGTCTAAACATGAAGCTTCCAATCATTCCATCCACTCCACCCACCCCATGGGATTCCAAAATAAACATTTGGATGCCTTTAACTATAAAGCCAAAAATCCAACTAAAACTCCTAAGGACCCTCATGCCTTAGGGTATCAATGTGAAAAGTCCCTAAATCATCCATCTTCTAAGCAAAGTACATTCACAAAGCTATCCAAGCCCATACCTCCAAAAGCAAAGCCTAAAAGCAAAATGGTTTGGGTTCCTAAGCAAAAAGCTAGCAAGTCAAATGAGGCATCCTCATCTACATCTCAAGAATCCCAACCACCTATCTCCATCCAAGAGCCTATTTCCTTCCAAAACTTCCATTCCTTTCAAAAATCCCACAAGCAAAACAAAAGCACTAAAAATACTAAATCTATGTGGGTTCCTAAATCACTTCGTCAACCATCTCCTAAGCAAACATCTCCATTGCTTCCTACACCACCATCCAATCAAAAGCTTCAATGTTTATCATGGTGTGTGCAGCCGTTGGTCATGATTTCCTTCCATTCCAAAACATTCACACATGCCTACATCTACCCATCTTCCATCCATTATCCTACGTATCTTCCCAATCACCTCCCTATGGTCCATGCTTTTACATAAGCCCTACATAATCCACATCATCGTCCACTATCCCCATCCATCTATCCTTGCATAAACCTTTCATAATTCACATCATCATCCACTATCTACCTAATCCATCTCCCATCCATGCAATCCCTTATCAACATCAATGAGCACACTTGACATGGTTCATGCGAAGACATCATCTATCTCTAATGGGACTACCAACATCCATTGAACTAGCCACTTGAGTCCCTCCTATCCATTACGATGGTGAAAACCTGGCAAACAGGCGCCATGTGTAATTGTCAACCCATCTAAAAGCAAAAAAAGAAAAAAAAAAAAAAAAGAGAAGAAAAAATTAAAATAGTAAAAAGAAAGCCCTTCGTCCAACGGTGAAAACCTGGTAAACAGGGGCCTTGGATAAGTACCATGATGAAAACCTGGCAAACAGGCGTCATGTGTAGGTTGATCTTCTATGTCACTTACACTTGGGGGCACATTGTCTCATCCAACCTATCCATTTTCAAACTATATATCCCATTATATCATTTTCCATCCTATCATGTCCTACCATTACCATACCATCCTACCATCTTTAGCCATTACATAAATATGCCTATCCTATTGAACCCATTTGTCCATCCTCCTGCCTTTTGATCTTGATGAAGACATAGGGGCAAAATGTTGAAACATGTTTAGATCTTTCTTGACATACCTTCTTTCCAAACCAAGTCCTATCCATTGACAATTTATCCATCCCATTCAAACCAATCTATCATGTCATCCCATTGTCATGAGCCTTGTCATGTAAAAATCTTAGAATGGGGCAA
This sequence comes from Cunninghamia lanceolata, assembly GCA_027924645.1. Lineage (NCBI taxonomy): Eukaryota > Viridiplantae > Streptophyta > Pinopsida > Cupressales > Cupressaceae > Cunninghamia > Cunninghamia lanceolata. The sequence goes on along the minus strand of BSBN01000194.1, from coordinate 13,196,002 downwards.
GTTATTCTTCTTATGCAACATAGCCTTTGGAGATCACATCCTAACTCCCTTATGATCCATCCACTATGGCATATCCCTTTATTGACCCATTTAGCATGAGCCTTCCATCCCTTGTTGCCCAACCTTCTATCCATCCAATCCCATTCATCCCTCCTTGCACCTAGACATGGTTTTCCCTTGTCATTGGTATCAAGCACAAAGGCTACCAAATTGTAAATCCATTGACATTCAAAACATTTCAAAAACACAAAAAAAATAAAATATCTCAAAAATCCAAAAAAATCAAATATTCAAAAAAACACAAAAAATCAAATAGCCAACAAAATCCAAGCAATAAAACCAATCACATCATCCAAAATAATCAACTCCATCAACATTCAATCAAAATCATCATCATCATCAATTCTTCCTATCAATAACATTCATTCATCCATTTCAATCAATCACTTCTTCCAATCATATCAATCAAATCAATCTACGCAATGATCTTAAATCCAAGTCACATTAATCCATATCAGGCAAGCTAATCAATCAAGGAACATTATCCAATCAAATTAACAAGTTTTGATCCTCAACTTGTCATAAGCCCAATCAATCATCATCAATCATCATCAATGGGATATAGCTTTCCCACATCCTTGTGTTGATCTAGGGATATAGCTTTCCCCGCAATGACAACACTATCTATCATTATCAATGAAACAATCAATCATTGGTTTATGACTTGACAAGGGCAATACCTTGTTTGTTTTACATCCTTTGAGCATACTGAGAACACTTGCTTATGCTTAGATTGAGTGGACACTCTAATCATCACACCATCACTATCATCATTCTAAACAAATCCAATTATCAAAACAATCAACCCAACAATAGCAAACATCACAACCAAAGCACATCAAGCCAACCATCAAAATAAATCCTATCAATCATCAGCATCAACACCAAAGCACATCAAGCCAACTATCAAAACAAATCCAACCACTTTAGCAAATCAAAAGTAGCTCAATCCACCACATATCATCACATCATCAACATTTCATCAATCTCAATCCATTTTTATCATCTCATCAATAAAACATCATCAGAACTACATCTCATTTCCATCGTTAAGTGCCTTGATCCCGTGGATATAGGGTATGTAGGCAGTCTGGAGTACGAAGGAAGTGCCCAGATTCAGGCACAAGCGATTTTTCTCTTTTTTCTCTCATCATTTCTTCTATCATCTATCTTATACATCATCAATAAATAACTTCTTCCAACCAATCTATCATAGCACATCAATCCAATCATCACTTCATCTAATCATCCTTCAATCATCTTCCAATCATTCCAAGCAATGATCCAAATGCAAGTCAATCCTTAAGCCATACCAAGCAAGTTAATCAATCAAGCGAAATTATCCAAACACAATCCATGGTCTTGATCCTAGCCTTGTTGTAAGCCAAAACAATCAGCCAATCAACCAGCCAACTCAGCAAACAACCCTGTGTTGATCTAGGGATATAGCTTTCCCCGCAATGACAACACTCTCAACTATCATCAATTAACAACTAATCATTGGTTTACAGCTTGACAGGGGCAATACCTTGTTTGTTTTTGTATCATTTGCGCATGCTTGCTTGCTTGCTTGTGTGTGTTATCTTTTTATCTTGCATTTGTATCAAATCAGTATCATTCCAGCTAATATTCATATCTTGTATCCAGACAAGGTTGTATTATGCTAGGGCACAAGACACATTGTCACCCTGGTTCCTTATACCTTGGTGCATAATGTCTAATGCTATATCAAACATCATGGTTGCTCACTTCCATTGCAGCATAACGCATCTTCATTTCTTCTATCTATCCCCTTATCTTTCATAGTCTAAGCTATTTCTTTTCGAGAGCATACCCGTGCTTGTCCAACCCGCATATCCTCTCGAGGGGGCATCATCATCCTATCATTCCATCCAACCTATTCTTTCCATCATCAGCATCCCTATCAATTATCCATACCTTAACTTCTTTGAAATGATGTTACTCGACACAAAGCTTATCATCTCGAACATCATCTCAAAGAGGGGCAAAATGTAGACACCCAAATTTGTCCCAACTTTGTCTATGTCCTACAACACCTTGTTAAAACATTATCCTAGACATCATGTAGCATTTTGTCCTAAATCCCACTCTTAATCTCATTTATCCATTAAGCCAATTAATTAAATAAATTTTATTTATTTAATTAATATCCCAATCATATCCTAATCCCACTTAGCCAATTAATTAAATAAATTTTATTTATTTAATTAATTTCACATTCTTAATCCCACTATCTAATTAATTAAATAAATTTTATTTATTTAATTAATATTCAACTCATATCCTAACTAATTCAAATATTTTATTTGAATTAAGTTCTCATTATAAGCCGACTTTCCAATTAATTAAATAAATTTTATTTATTTAATTAATTTATCTTATCATTTAGCCGACATGTGTGCCTCTTTCATTTAAAAAGATAAATGGTACTATAGCCTTTTATTTAATATCTTTTATATGTAGTACTTTTTATGTACACAAGCACACATGAGCCCTATCCTCCTTGACACTTGTCAAATGACTACAACTCCCTTGAAGAGTGGGATAACCTAATCAATCCTAGCCGTCCACATCAATCAATTAGCTTTTTAATCTCAGCCGTCCATTGGAACCAATCCTTTTCTATAAATCAAACCCCTCAAAAGCCATTAGAATGCATTGAGATTCAAGTAATATTATTCTGCCAAATTTTCTATAATGCATTGAGCTTCAAAAATGAGCATCCAACATTCTTCCAACAATAATCCTTCAAAATCTTGCATGCTCATGTGAGGTGGAGAAGAGCAATGGAGATAAATCAAGCATAACGTGGAGATCGGTTTGCATTTATATTTATTATTTTGATTTTCATGTTGTCTTGTGCTTCATTGTGCATTGCTAGGGTTTTATCATTGCTGATTATTCATTTGCCCTGATTTGCAATTTTACCCTAACATACACACTTCATTTGTTCTATTTTAGATTTTTGATATTGGTTGTTGACATTGGGTAGATCTTGCTTACAGTATTGCATTCTCCCAACATGTTTTATGCGGCAAGGACTTCAGCTACAGTGTAGCTCTTGTTTATGATGGAGTGATGCAATCTCGTACCAACATATCAAACTTAGGATATAGAAGTGACAGTTCAAGTCTGAAATGGGTTGATGTGTGTACCTTTCCATAAAAGCTCGTTAATGACTTTAATTGGATGTTGGCTGGAGATGATCAAGGAATCTACTTGTTGGGAAGGTAAAAATGGTAACAATTGTGATGCAATTCAAAACTCTGATGAGAGACAACTGTGACGTATAAATTTGGATGTTAAGTTTTGAAAATACAACTTAACCTTTGATATGACCCCCCTAGTATTGACATAAATGATATCTTTGCAAAATCCATACCTGCCAACAAATTTGATAAAAATTGGCATAAAGAGTTGATGAATTACACAAGCTCCCCTTGTTTTAACAACCTTTTTTTGGAACAGGGGAGACAGACTTATGTTCTGAAAATAAATGCTACAGCATACAATGGATAGAAAGAACAAATACCCAGGAACAGAGAAGACACAACACAAAAAAATGATAGCAATATATGTTTTATATATTTTCCTCTTTTCTTAAAAAATACATTCAAATTTCTTTCACATTACAATGACAGAGCTGCTGCTTTGTTTTCCTATTCTGCCCCAATCACTGGAGCTGCAACAAAATCTATTCTGGAGCTACCTATAGGAACTCCATAGCTGTCTGTGTGTACCCTGTGCTGCTGCACAACAAACCTTCTATTCTCTGTTGTTCTCCTTCTGCTGTTTAGTGTTATTCTCTACTACCTTTTTCTTCTTCTGTTGCAGGCTTCTCCCGTTCATTCTCAGTCAACAGACATTACCCTCCTTTTTGTCTCATTCCTCATGCCCAGATAATGGGTGCTCAAAAATCATTTGAATTTCAAACTCACCTACCTTAATAAATTCTGGCAAGAGCAAACGATGTAGGGGATAAGATTTGAGGAGATCCCAATTCTGACGCGAGGGCAGGGGCATTAAATTGTCTGACGGAAGATTAATTCTTCCAACACTCCCCCTTAATCTGAAGTCAGATGTTAATCACCAATTTTCTTTCCAGAACTAATCTTCGGAGTTATACATTTGCCTTTGCCTTTTTGGAGTAGATCTCTAAAGCTGTTTCTGTCATTCTGGATGACCTCCAGAGGTCTTTTCTACATCTCTGGAGCACCTCTAGAGCTGATATCCTACATCTTCGGAGTTCCCTGTCTACATCTCCAGAGCTAACTTACAGCATCTCTAGAGCACTGTTTCTGCGTCTCCGGAGCATCTCCGGAGCTACACATACATTCCAGAGTTGAATCTCTGGAGCTCTTCTGCTGTCTTTCTGGATCTGAACCTCTGGAGCTATCTTCTTTGTAAGACTGCACACTTCCAGAGCTGTCCTCTTTCCGGGGTTGCACACCTCCGGAGCTGTCGACAATGCCTAGCCTAACTCTTAGGCATTCAAAAGAATCTTTTGGCAATGCTTTTGTGAAAATGTCAGCGAGCTGCTACTCAGATCTGCAATACTGTAACTCAATCTCTCCTCATTCTACCAACTCCCTTATGAAGTGATAACGGATCTCAATGTGCTTGCTTCATCCATGGAAGACTGGATTCTTTGTCACGGCTATTGATGAAACATTGTCACAATGAATGGTTGTACCATCTTCTTGCTGCTCATTCAAGTCTGCAAGGATCCTTCTCAACCAAATAGCCTGACAAGCTGCTGCATTTGCTGCAATGTACTCAGCTTCTGCTATAGAGAGAGAAACAATGGGCTGCTTCTTGGATACCCATGAAATCACACCTGAACCCATGTAAAATACATAGCCAGATGTGCTCTTCCGGTCATCTACACTACCTGCCCAATCACTATCCGTGAAACCAACCAACATAAACTCATTAGAAACATCATACAAGATGCCATAACCTCTTGTGCCATTCACATACCTCAGGATCCTCTTTCCTGCTTGCCAATTTGTGTCCTTAGGCTTCTCCATGAACCTAGAAATTAGGCTTACAACATACATCAAATCAGGCCTAGTTGCTGTCAAGTACATGAGGCTTCCAACCATGCTCTTGTAGAGGGTTGGGTTTACTTCTTTGTTGCTATCCTCTTTACTCAATTTTAGACCTATGGCTGTTGGTGTAGGGGCAGGTTTACTGTTCTCCATCTTAAATCTCTTCACAATCTGTTTGGCATAGTTAGTTTGCAAAATAAATATGCCATGCTCTGTTTGTTTGACCTCAATGCCAACAAAATACTTTAGTAGACCTAAGTATGTCATCTCCAACTCATTCTTCATTGCCTCTTTGAAATCAACAATGAAAAGATTACTATTGCCAGTAAAAATCAGATCATCTACATACAGAACAACAATCAAAAAATTACCTTCAGCTGCTTTGATGTAGAGAGTAAGCTCAATGATGCTTTTTCTAAATCCATTACTCACTAAATATGAGTCTATTCTACTGTACCATGCCCTAGGAGCTTGTTTCATCCCATAGAGGGCTTTCTGGAGCCTATATACCTTGTCCTCTTGCCCTGGGACTTCATAGCCAGGTGGCTGCTCCACATACACTTCCTCTTTCAGCACTTTGTTCAAGAAGGCTGACTTTACATCCATTTGAAACACCTTCCATTTGTGTTGGGCTACTATAGCTATGACTGCCTGAACTGTTTCTAGTCTTGCAACTGGTGCATATGTCTTATCATAATCTCTTCCAGGTGGTTGTTTGTACCCTTTGACAACTAGCCTTGCCTTATGTCTTTCAATTTTTCCTTCAGCAGTAGACTTGGTCTTATAGACCCACTTAACTCTAATCACTTGTTTACCCTTGGGTAAATCAGTAAGCTGCCATGTGTCATTCCTCTCTATGGCATCTAATTCTTCATCCATGGCCTTACACCATTTCTCTTCTTTCACAGCTTCTTCAAAGTGAATTGGATCACTATAAGAAAATAATGCAAAATTTAAATTCTCATCATCATCAGCATACCTTGTGCTATCATAAATCTCCCTCACACTCTTTGTCCTTTGTGGAATCAATGATGCGAGTGTGGGGTCTGAATTACCTCTGGAGCTGCTGCTGCTGTTCTGACCTCTGGAGCCACTGTACTAACCTCCAAAGTTGTTGTTCTGTCGACCTCCGGAGTTGCTGATCTCTGAAGTTTTAGACCTCCAGAGCTACTGATCTCCGGAGCTACTGTGTTGTTGTCTACCTCCGGAGCTACTATTATTCTCCAATGCTCTATAGTGGTTTCTCCCTGAGCTTCTGCTCTCCGTAGTTCCTCTGGAGTTGCTGTCCTCCAGAGCTTCTTCATCTTCAAGGGGTATAGTGACCGAAATACTTGCGGTGCTATCCACTGTTCCATCCCATGCTTCATTCTAGATGAACTCAACATCTCTGCTGATCACAACCTTTTTGGTGATGGGATTATACAGTCTATAGGCTTTTGACTCTTCACTATAGCCTGTGAAGATACATTTCTCACCTCTATCATCAAATTTCTGCCTCTTCTCTTTAGGCATGAATGCATATGCCACACACCCAAAGATTCTTAGGTACTCAACACTCCATTTGCTGTTTGTCCATGCCTCTTATGGAATCCTATCACAAATGGCCTTTGTAGGACACCTGTTCAACATGTAGACTGCTGTTGCTACAGCTTCACCCTAATAATCATTTGACAGTCCCTTTGCCTTCAGCATGCTTGCTGCCATCTCTATGATGGTTCTATTTTTTCTTTCAGCTACTCCATTTTTCTATGGAGTATACCTTGTTGTGAACTATTTATGAATGCCTTCATACTTGTAGAAATTTAGAAATTATTTGGAGATATACTCTCCCCCTCTATCTGTTCTTAGGGTCATGATATAGCGGCCACTTTGCTTTTTAGCTGATGCCTTAAACTCCTTGAATTTATCAAAGGCCTTTGATTTGTTTTTCAAAAAATAAATCTAGATTTTTCTACTGTAATCATCAATGAAGGTCATAAAATAAATATTCCAACCTAATGTGGGGGTCTTGGTAGGGCCACATAAATCTGAATGCACCAACTCTAATGGTGCTTTTGCCCTTCTAGAATACCCTAATTGAAAGGGTTGTCTATGCTGCTTCCCTAAAATGTAGGCTTCACATTTTCCATCGGGCTCTACAATGTTTGGTAGCCCTCTAACCATGCCTTTCTTGGACAATAAACTCAAACTAGATAAAATTAAATGCCCATACCTCAAATGCCACAATATGGATGGGTCTTTGATGACCGTCCTAAAGGCTGTTTGCTGTCCCACTCCTGTGAGCACTGGAGATATTGTTGGAAACTGCGCCAGAGATAGCGCCAGAGTTAGCGCTGGAGATAACGATAGAGGAAACATTTTATTTCTTGTCATCTGTACTACTGCAATCACTTTCTTACTTCCTCCTTTATCAAATATTGTGCACTCTCCATTTTCCATCAGGATTCTATAACCGTTTTGGACCATCTATCCAATGCTCAATAGATTATGTTTTATGGCAGGGGCATAATAAACATACTGGATCTGTATTTTCTCACGTTGCTTGCTAAGGACTGTGATGATGCCTCTTCCTATGACAGGAACCTTTTGACGGTTCCCCATCATGATTTCAGACTTGACATTTCTGTCAATGGACGCAAACAAGTTTTCATTACCACTCATGTGGTTGCTACACCCGCTGTCTAAATACCAGACTTCAGGGCTGCTCTTCTCAGCAAGGTTGCACACAATAAACACCTTAGACTAATTTTCATTTTTAGTCTTGTACTCATTTGCTACAATAGCATTTTGGCCTCCATGATCATGCTGTTTCTTTCTACACTCACTAGCATAATGACCAAACTTATGACAGTAATAACATTGAACATTACTTTTATCATACCTCTGATTAGAACTGTTGTTGTTCTTCTTTTATTGATAGCTTGGCTGTGAGCTACTTGACTCTTCTTGGCTATTGAAATTCATCTTTCGGAGTTGCTTCTTCCTCTACCTCTTGGACTTCTACCTCTGCTATTTCTTCCTCTTCCCCTACCTCTTGCATTAGTTTGAACCTTGAAGGCTTGCTCAAGGGAAGGTACGGATCTATTCAACCGCTGCTCATGGCTTTGTCGAGAGCCCATCAACTCATCCACTGTCATTTTGGATAGATCCTTTGTCTCCTCAATGGTTATGACTATAGGGTCAAATCTAGAAGGTAGACTCCTTAGGATTTTCTCAACAAACCTTTGTTCATCCATGGTTTCTCCATTTATCCTTAGCTGATTTAGCATGGTAGAAACTCTAGTGTGAAAGTCTGAAATAGACTCACTCTCCTTCATCTGTAGGGTCTCAAAATCTCTTCTAAATAGCTGGAGCTTGACTGATCTCACTTTGTCAGTTCCCTTATAGCTGTTCTGTAATATTTCCCATGCCTGTTTTGAGTAGTTTGTTGTTGCAATACAGGGGAAAATAGCCTCTGTCAAGGCTGCCTCAATTAGACTGAGGGCTTTTGCATCCTTCATTCTTGTTCCTTCAACTGGTTTCTTTGAGCATTAGAGAGGGCTGCATAGGTTGCTGGGTCTGCGATGTCTGTGAACCCATTCATGACCAAATCCCATAGGTCATTAGCAACCAGAATAGTCTTCATTTTCTAAGACCAAATATCATAATTCTGCCCATCAAAGTTTGGTGACTGCTGCCATCCTTTTCTATCCCCACCTACCATGCTTCTCAAATCTGAGAAGGCTGATGATGCCTAGACAAACTAGGGCTTATATGAAATACCCACTTGAATCTAACTGCCTAGAAAAGTAGGGCTCTGATACGAGTTGTTGGAACAGGGGAGACAAACTTATGTTCTAAAAACAAATGCTACAGCATACAATGGATAGAAAGAACAAATACCTAGGAACAGAGAAGACACAACACAAAAAAATGACAATAATATATGTTTTATATATTTTCCTCTTTTCCTAAAAAATACATTCAAACTTCTTTCACATTACAATGACAGAGCTGCTGCTCTATTTTCCTATTATGCCCCAATCACTGGAGCTGCTTGTAGGAACTCCATAGCTGTCTGTGTGTACCCTATGCTGCTGCACATCAAACCTTCTATTCTCTATTGTTCTCCTTCTGTTGTTCAGTATTATTCTCTTCTACCTTTTTCTTCTACTGCTGCAAGCTTCTCCCGTTCATTCTCAGTCAACAGACATTACCCTCCTTTTTGTCTCATTCCACATGCCCAGATAATGGGTGCTCAAAACTCATTTGAATTTCAAACTCACCTACCTCAATAAATTCTGGCAAGAGCAAACGGTATAGGGGATAAGATTTGAGGAGATCCCAATTCTGACGTGGGGGCAAGTGCATTAAATTGTCTGACGGAAGATTAATTCTTCCAACACCTTTACAATTCAAGAGGAAGATTTAGGAGTCCTAGATCAAAAATTTTAATGCTCTGACTTTGATCTATGGTCTGGTTTGCTAGCCAGTTGGTTCCTCTATTCACTTCCCTATAGAAATGTGAAACTTGATATTCTTAGATTTCATCACATTGACAATTATCATCGAATCTCCTCCTAACCATATTTTTTTTATTTTTAGTTCATTAGCCAATTCCAATCCATGCATAAGGGCATAGTCTTTAGCAACATTATTAGTGCACTGTGGTAATTTGATAGCTTTGGTGGTGATGAGTTTTGAAGAAGTAAGCATCAATAGATTAAAAAACTTATATTATATTATTTGTTTGGAGTAGCATTTTTTTTATGAAAATGCCAAATTATCTATTAATCATAAGATAAGAAAAACACTTTCACAAAAAATGGTTTGGGTGGTATAAAGGCACACCCCAAAAAGATGGTCATATGGGCATAGCCTGGAAAGTTCTAAAATGTCTATGGGTTCACACTCAAAATAACATAACAGAAATTATAAAAACATAATACTAAGCAGATTTATGTAGCCAAAGACACACCAGTAGATGGGGGATCACTGTCATCTGGGTTACCCCAAATTGTTGTGGGATCTGGGATGACATCTAGTGGAGCCCACCCGTCATCATTATGTTGATTTTCATTCTTTGCATTAGCTTCTTGGTGCTTTGGTGAAATGGCCAAATTTAAGCGTGGAAAAACTTTAGTGCTATCCCAACCAGTGTTGGTTGGATTGGAAGTACCAGGAGGATGCCAACCTGTATTCTCACCAGTAGGCCAACCTGCATTGTCACTAGAGGGCCAAGCTGCATTGTCACCTGTACCACCCACAGGATGACTAGTTGTCCAGCCACAACTACGTGGAGAGGTCAAGCACCTGCGACGGTGAGGTGCACGGTGAGGAGGAGGCTGAGAATGTGGCCATGAATCCCTGGCAGATCCACTCCTTTGCCGGTGGCCATGAGAAGGTGAACGAGCTCTGACTGAGGAAGGAGAGGGAGGTACCCGTGCCACTATGCAAGGAGCATTACCTGAGTGATCCAAAAGTTCCTATAAGTGAGCAACCTCAAGAGCCACTTTGTTTGCTTGAACTTGTATCTCCACCATTTTTAATTAATGAAGAAACAAAACTTAACATATTTGTTGTTTTGTTTTTCATATAAATACTTCATAATATTAATGTTAAAAATGGTCCGCAATTTATTATTAATTTTTATTCTTATTAATTCTATTATAAAGTGATAAACAGATGAAGTATAAATGGATGCTATGAATATTAATAATCATTTCTTGAATTTTGATAAGGTTTGCAATGGAACTCTAGAAAGAGAAAAAATAACGAGTGGGTCATCCTACAACTACTCCTATTGAACTTTGTTTGGTATAGTTTATTGTAACCATGTGTGTTTTATTGTGCTACAAATTAAGAGGCTTTTATTTCAAGTTCATTAAAAAAAGTGAACAAAACTTAGAAGCCCTTGTGACTTGATATGTTTGTTCACCTATGATTTAGGTATACATAGAATGTATCTTAGATATGTGATTTGTATGATTGACAATTTTTGTTGGATTTTAGCATATTTATGTCAAACTAAATCACATAAGACCTATTTCCAAAGTAGCTTGCACTAAGTATCTTCATAAATTATTATTGTATAGATTTTTATATAATTGTTATTGAGCTAATCCACCATTAAATTACTAGTCTTTTATGGGGTTCAATTTGGTTGATATACAACTGAAGTATTTGTCCCTTTTGTTTCTTTGGATCATTTGTCCTCTTTATTGTTTAGAGTTCTTGTTTTGTTTCACCATTCAAATACGTGTTGTCACTATAGTCTAAATTTATTTGTGGGGTTCTACACCACTTCTCCCCTTGGTAGTTTGTATTTGGTAATGGGCCACTCTATGACTAAATGATTCCTCTCTAATATTTCCTTAAATTTGTCATTAAATTTTTCTACTATTTAAATATTTATCCTCTTTAAAGTTTATAATTCTTGCTCAAGTGGTAGATACAAGTGTTTCATTATTTGTCATATATGCGTAATATAAACTTGTTACTCTTAGGGTGATCTATCTTTGAGATAGAATTCCGGTATGTTGTTAGGGTGTTCTACTAATTTTAGCATGTCATATAAATGTATTTTAATATTGCTTTAACACTATTTTATTATTGGCTTCAATTTTTTCTATTTGTAACATAAACTTGCTACTAGTGTATTCTTTTGCTAAGCTACTTATCCTCTTTGTAGTTTGCAATTTTTATTAGGGATCTCTATTGAACTACTTGCATTCTTCATATATTGTAGTTGTTTCTATATTTATCTAACAATATGTTATTTTTCCTCTTTATTTATATCCTTAAATATTTTGCTAAGGTGTTCCACTACAAAAGTGTGCACTATCTTTGAAAAATTAAAATAATTTATTATCTAGATTGTTTACCACTATGATATTTATCATGTTTATATTAGCTCTAGTCATTATTAGGTCCTTAGTCACTAAGCTAAGCATGCTCTTCTATTAATTAGCTAACTGTTGTGTTTAATTTTTAGAGTTGTTCATAGGGTGCTACATCACTAAGCAATTTGCAATCTTTATGTTCTAGAGTTGTTGCTAGAGTATTTCACCAATAAATATCTTGTCCTTTAGATTATATAGAAGTTTTTATTTAGAATTTTTTAGTAACATATATAAAAAATAGAGATATGAGTGTCAAAAAAGTCCCAAGAATAAAAGAAAAAAAGCTTGTGATGTTATTTTTTAAAAATTAAGGGAAATATTAAGAATTCTTTGATTGTAAATATTATGAATATTTTTTACAAAGTGACATTCCCATGAGTGGGAGGGGATGCTCTACAAGTTATGAGATTTTGGTCCTCTCTAAAATCTTGATATGAGCTACTTCTCATATTTGTAATCTAAAATTAGGATTGAGATGTCCTACCATTGAGTTACTCACTATGTTTTAATTTGGAAACTATAATATAGTTGAAGTGCACAATTTATATGATTGTTTTCTTTGTTTAAGATAAAATGCCTTTCATTAGAATTTTAAAACCATAGTTCTTTTGTTGAAATATCTAAACATTTTGAGCTTTTTGTTAAAGACATAGATTCCAAAACTTTTATCTAAGTACATGTATTCATATGTTTAATATACTAATCTCATTTTAAAATGGTGATTTTTTTCTCCTTTTGCAACACTCTTCTTAAAATGCACCCTAAGATTTCTAGACAATTATCCAATATCCAATCCCAATTGAAGCAGCTAGAGAAGATTCAAGTAGAGATGGTCAATAATCTTGAGGAGATAGTGAATGTGATGCCAACTAACCAAACATGGTACCCATGCTCTACAATGAAGGATAACTCAATAGAGTGACTTACTAGACTTACATCCTTAATAATCATAATACCATGTATTAGATAGTTGATAGAATGAATCTTGATATGGGTACTCCCATTGTTGAGGAGTTTAGTGTTAGATCATGGGTGTTTGGGATGGTTTCCCTATTTTAATATGCTTTGTTGTTGGCCTACATGATGTTCTTTAGTTTGAATATGAACTTAAATGTACTTTGTTGCTACCACATTGAGTGATTGAAATTTTGATTTCTATTTGTAATAATTTTAACTTCAACTTTATATTCAATATAAAAACATGAAAAATCTCATCTCCAAAGTATCTTGTGCTAAATATCTATTAAATTCAATATCATATGTTTTAGCTAAAAATGACATATCCCAAAGAGGGTGTATGCTTTTTGGGATGTATTGTATGACAACCTCAAGAAATATATAATTATTTTTAAAAAAGGTGTTAGCACACCCTACTATATTAGGTTAACCTTAACTAGCTAGTGCATTGCAAACGATTGGCTGGTTGAAACGTGTATGGCACCATCGAAATAGTTGAAGACCGTGTACGGCTAGTCAAATATTGGCTAGTCAAGAAGATCTGAGTTGAAATAGTCAAAAGGTTTGGTCGACTGGTTCACTGTTGGAAAAAGCCGTACAGCTGGTCAGCCACAACTCATCGGCTGTTTACGGCTGGGCAGTATATTAAAAGGTTCATAAAAAGATACAAGGTGGCAGATGCTACCACCCCAAAAACCAAATTATTCTAGATCGAGGGTCGATGCAGTAACTAGAAACTAAAAGTGAAAACAAAAATGAATACACTAAATAACTAATAAAATGATTACACAGAATTGGATCCAACACTTTTCATCAGGGGGAGCCATGGGAATAATTGGAGCTAGTGTAATTGAAGGGGGTACGCATGGGGAGCTTGGACCGATGTCTGAGGTGTGAAGCTGGAGGAAGCAGATGGCTCTAAATAGCTCCATGACTATGACATCTAATCCATTAGGACGCTAGAATCTGTGGGCTTTGAGGGAACGATGAGAGTGTTTATGCACCCACCTTTAAGTCCTTAATGCATGGAATTGTAAATGTATGCTTCCACTGGGGATGAACAGAGAAGCTCCAATGGAAAGAGTCCTCAACAAAAGCATCCCCATCCAACTACTTGTAACCCTCCAGTGCAATCTTCCACCTTTCAGAATTCAAAAGATAGATGAAAATGAGGCCAAATTTGATGGCCTACATGTATTTGATGTCTTGCACAATGTCCATAATATTTGACAAGAGGGTTGAAGCTGTTGAATGTGAAACCCAACAGTCACTTGGTTTTTTTCCCTCCAATGACTCTTTGTTCTTCACATTTTGGACAATACTTTCTTATATAAAGCATGCTGCTATGTATTGTAATGTATCTGAGATAGTGAATAATAATATTGCCCTGCATGAGAGTGGACGTAGCCTTTATGGTGAACCAATGTAAATTTGTGTTGTGTTGTGTTCTTATTTTCTGAATCTCTATTTTATTTTTCTGCCATTTATTGTTTAACAATTGGTATCAGAGCTGGTTGTGCTCAATCGTTTGGTAGGAGAGATTCAAGTTTGAGTGGGAGCAATGTCGATTGAAGAAGGAAGGATCGAAAGGTTCAATGGCCATAATTATCCTTTGTGGAAGATGCAGATGGAAGATTTTCTATACCAAAAAGATTTGTGGAGACCATTACATGGTAAGGCAAAGAAACCAGCTAATATGCCAGATGAAGATTGGGATATTTTTGATAGAAAGGCATTGGGAGCAATTTGATTGTGCTTGTCTCCATCTGTAGCATTTAACATATCTAAAGAAACCACATCCATTGAGTTAATGAGTACTTTAGACAAGTTGTATGAGAAGCCCTTAGCATCAAATAAGGTATTTTTAATAAGGTGGTTATTTAATATGAAAATGGCTGAAGGCAGTTCTGTAGCTGAACATTTAAATAATTTTAATACAGTTATCAGTCAGTTAGCTTCTATGAAAATAAGTTTTGACGAAGAAGTTCAGGCTCTTTTTCTTTTGTCCTCATTACCAGAAAGTTGGGATAGTTTGGTTATGGCTATTAGTAATTCTATTTCTGGTTCAAATATGTTAAAATTTGATGATGTTGGAGTAATTTTGAGTGAAGATATGCGTAGGAAAAGCATGGGTGAGACCTCAATATCGGGTAGTGCTTTGAATGTAGAAGATAGAGGAAGATCAAGAGAAAGAGAGAAAGAGAGAAGAATCCAATAGAGCATGGAAAGTCACAAGGAAGATCAAAATCTAAAGGTAGAGATGGTGTTTGCTAGTTTTGTGGCAAGCAAGGTCACATAAAAAGGAACTGCTGGTCTTACAAGAAAATAATAGAACAACCAAAGGAAGTTGAAGCTAATGTAGCATACCAAGAAGATGTATGTGTTCTAATTTTAACTGAAGAAGAAATTCCAACTAATGTTTGAGTGCTTGATTCAGGTTCATCGTTTCATGTCACTCCGTGCAAGGAGTATTTCAAAAATCTGCAAATTGGTGACTTCGGTAAGGTTTTTCTTGGTAACAATGAATCTTGTGATGTTATTGGCAATGGGGATATTTCATTAAAATTGAAAAATGGATATAGTTGGTTGTTACATGATGTTAGATATGTTCCCTAGTTCAAACAAAATGTAATCTCAGCTGGACAATTGGGTTCTCAAGGTTGTGAGATTAGTTTTGAATCAAATAGATGTAAAGTTAAAAAGGCGGCCTTGGTAATTGCAAAGGGAAGCAAATAAGGCACCATGTATGTAATAGAGAGTTTTGCTAAAGTGGGAGTTGTTCATACTACTTCAAATTCGTCATTGTGTGAAATTTGGACTACTGAGCAAAGGTTTTTGGATCAATTAGATGCTGAAACTGATTTTGTTATTAATGATTTTCTTAGTATGTTTGACAGTGAAAGTTTTGGGGATCAGTTAGATGATGGAGAGTAGGTTGATACCAAAGAACCTCAGGTAGATGAAACTAATGACAATGAGAGTGAAAATTTGAAGGTGATTAAAGATGAGATTGCTTATAATGGTGATGAGGATGACAATTTGGATCCAGAATTAGCTCTAGCTCTCCAAGTATCAATAGAAGATGAGAGGGCAAGACAAGAGGTTGTTGTTGATGTTGTATTTGTTAATGGTTTGCCAGCCACTTGGGATGAGGATCAAGGGAGACAACAATTTAAAAATTATGGTGAAATTGAGAAACTTTAGCTAGCACAGAATATGTCAATTGCTAAGCATAGAGACTTTGGGTTTGTTTCATTTTTGACTCATGATGTGGCTGTGGGATGTATAAATGGTTTGAGCAACAGTGAGCTTGATAAGGTGCTTCAGACTGATCAGTTCAGGCTGTTGATAACTGAGAGGGGGGGGTGAATCAGTTATCCTAATTATTTCCCTTATTGAACTTTCCTTTTAATTGATGCAGCATAAAATCAAACAAAAACATTAACCATGAAATAAGAAACACATGACACAATATTTTTGACGTGGAAACCCTGTTAAGGGAGAAAACCACGGGGTGATTAACCCAAAATTATTCTCTGTTAGAAGAATAGGAAATTACAAAAATGGCACTTGCCAATTAGGGCTCACTGCCCGAGCACACTGCTCACAAGAGGCCCACTGCCTACAAGAAGACACACTGTCTACAAAGTGATGAGAATCACAGTCTTGAACTGATTGGAAGCATCTGCATATGCTGGAGTTCAGTTCTGGTTAGGCTCAGTACACTGATCTGCTGCACTTCATCTTTCCTCTGTCCTTTATTCTGCTATCTTTCACATACCGGATCCTTTTTACTACCTCTGCTCTTATCTGGACTTATTCGCATATAACACCACATCACAACACCCTTCACAACTAAATCTATCCTCTATATATATCCGCACAAGTAATTTCATCACCTTTCTAGTCGGCATCCGGAACAGTCTAGTTTCTTACAAACTCTCATTCTGTCGGCTGAATCCTTCCTCACCAAGCAATGCGGATCAAGCATGTACTTGTAGATATCATCAATCATGTCGGCCAAACATGATTCATGCCTTCACAACCTCTGTTATCAACAGTAACCCATCCGGAAAGCAGTCTGATACTCTGCCAGTCAGTTCTTCCTCTGTTTTCACTGTCTGTCAGGAATCCGGTACTCAACCATTCATATCTTTTTCCTTGTCCATCACCGGAGGCTAAATCCTTGGAATATACCACTCAAGGTGGTCCTCTTGACTTCGCCAAATCCGCACTGTACCAAGACACTTCCTCTGAGAGATCCGGACCAATCTGTCGGACCTTGCCACATGCTCTGTTCTTCTTCACCGGACCACAACATTCTTTATTCTGACTTCCGGTAGAGGTACATCATGACTTGCGGATATGTGGGATGACCTTTGTTGCCATCAATGACAACAACCATGAATCCATATAGTGTCTCTTGCCAACAATCTCCCCCTTTGGCATTGATGGCAACACTTAGTGAAAAATGACTAAGTGTTTTCACTATGCTCCCCCTTTGCTGATGCTCTGTCTTTATATACAATTTTCGGAACTCCCCCTTAGTTGGATTCCTCATTTTTCACTGCTCCTCACTCCCCCTTTGACATCAATGGCAAAGGGTAGGGTCCGCACACCAAAATTTTCAAAAAAAAAATTTCTATATATAGCCGCATATTTACATACTCACATGTACTGAAGAATGTCTGCAAAGGATGTCTGCAATTGGATCATTTCTGTAGCCCAACTTTGCTTCATTCTATCCAAAATTGAAATGTGACCACTTAGCAAAAATGCAAACGCTTCTGCCCACTTGAGGTCTGTCGGATCTTTTGTTTGGGCGGTGGTCTGAGCATCACTGATGGCCTCATGCATGGTTTCCAACTTAGGGATTATAATCCTTCTAAGTTCCCCCATCCGGTTGGTGATGTTCTTCCTTTCCTTCTCAAGATTCTTTATTTCATTCAAGACTGCAATAGTCTGACATTCTTGATTTATTATAGAGGAAGAGAGAGGATCAAAACTTTGAGATAAGCTTTGTAGCTTATCCTGTTCCTCTTTTATTTTCTTGTCAAATGCTGCTGTTGCCTTTGACCAGGATATACAAAATTTGTAGATGTCACCGCCATCCTTAAGAGCATTCTCTAAGCTCCTTATTCCAATGCTTACAATCTTCCTATCCTTAGAGATTAATTCTAATATTTCTGAGAATCTTTTATCCAAAAATTCCTTCGGGACCTTTTCTTCAGCTGATTTTTCTAGAGAATCAAAATATGTATCAACACTGCTGACTAAGGTTTTTAGATTACCGGAAGAGGAGGCTGTCGGATCTATCTGGATTGATGGCATGATTTTTACAAGTACTCCGGAAGCAGCTTCTATCAACTCACAGTCTTCCATATGAGACTTCAGGAGCTTTTCATTTGCCTTGGCATTTGCAAATGAAGCTATCTTCATTGTTTGTACCGGAGAGAGAGAGTCAAAATCAAATGGGCCTTTTAGAAGCTCCGGTTCATCAATCTCTAGAGTTTCTTTGCTCAAAAATTGTTGAACAGTTTGTGCAGTGTCTCTTGCCGGAGACAGATGTTTCTTTTCTTCTGCAGTCTTAGAACTGTCAACCTCTTTGTCTTTCACCACTGCTTCCTTCTCCTGTAATTGCTCTTCTTCTTTGGATCCGGAGACTGTAGGGGAAACCGGAGGAGAGATGCTAGCTTGTTCATGGGCCACTTCTTCTGGAGCAGAGGGTCCCAAGTCCTCAGCTATTTCTGTACCTAAATCCTCTACAACCGGAAGATTGAACCTTTTGAAGGCCTTCCGGAGGATCTCTTCTGTTTCTTGGGCCACTTTGTCAGTCTCACCAATCATGAGTTGATTCATCCTGGCTTTGCTTCTGAACTCATCTTTGCAGTCCTTGAAGATAATGTTCATTGTCTTGGGATCAATTTGAGGATATAGCTGAATAGCTATCTGCTCCTGGATCTCAAGATCTTTAGCATGAGCATTATTCTTTCTTACTTCCATTTCCTTCTCTAAGCTTTTAGGAATGAGAGATATGATCTCAATGAAAGCCTTATTGTATATGTTCAGATATTTAACTGTGGCTTCCTGCAGAGTCTTTTGGTCAGCCTCACTGAAGTCATCATAGGATTCAGTCATTGGTTGAAGGTTTCCATCCACCGTGACCGACTTGATTATGCTCTCTAGTGACAGAGTGGGCTTTTCAACAGTTACCTCTGCCATTTCATCCTTGTCTTGGCCTGTGGAGGGCTTACCGGATCCTTTCTTCTTCTGTTTCTTTACTTCTCTTACTCCCTCATCTGATTCTGTTTCCTCTTCATCCTTTTGGCTTCCATAAGCCCTTGTGGCTTTTGTCTTGGATCTCTTACCGGATGCCTGAACTTCTGGTTTTGAACTTTTGGTTGAGGGAGGTGCAGATCTCTTTGATGATCTGGTCCGGGTGGGAGCTTCAACCAGAGCACTTTCTTTACTTTTCTCTTCTTCTTCAGCCTTCCTCCTCTTTTCCCGGCTGGCATCAAGTGCCTCCTTTGAGATACCTAGGCCTTGAGCAATGTGCTCTACTTCTTTTCTCACCTTTCTTTTAATCTCAGGTTCCCTGAGTTCTACATGTATTTTTATACTCAGCTCCTCAAAGGTTCCAAACCTTTCTGCCTTAGGATCTTTGGACTGACTTAGCATGTGTTGAACATGCAGCTCCACTATCTGTTCATCCACTTCATACCCCATGGGCATGATCCAGACAGTCCTTGGCTCCACTGCCTCCATTAGGCACTGATCAGTGTCAACCATAAAGCACACTGAGTCCTTGTATTTCTCAATGAGAGACTGGGGAATTCTCTCTCTTGCTTGCATCATGCTCTGAAAGTTTTTGAAGTATCCCCATAGAGCTGTATTTCTCGCTTTTGCATCCCCAAGTCCATGCAAATAGTCTCTTATCTGGACTGCAACAGGTTTGTCATTCTGCCATACCCATCCACTTGTTCCGGGTAGCTCATTCATGAAGTAGAAGAATAGACATACAATAAGAGTACCATACTTAAAGGAATTCTTCTTATCCTTCTTGATTTTCTGTATGTTTTCCATTAATTGGCTTAGCAGTAGTTCGCAGAGATCATATTCTGCATTCTTTCTTAGCATTTCATAAGCAGTGTATATTGCAGTTCCGGATACAGAATTCTCCCTGCTGGAGTGATAGATCTTGTATCCTATTATCATTGATGCATATTTGATGTCCAGATCCGAAATATCTTCAATGGTCATTGCCCTCTTGTCAAATTTTGATCCGGTGGCCTCAGTTACAATGTTGTTCTTGACAGATTTGAGGATAGGTACCCCTCCGGAAGAGTATAGACCAGTTACTGCTCTAATTGCCTCTTTTGTGATCTTGCAGGGTCTATCTAGCCATAGAAAGTTGTCATGCATCCTGCTCAGTACATACCGGACCCATTCATCTTCTTCAAAGCAGGGGAAATGAATAAATTGCTCAAATTGTTTCTTCTGAATATCCTTATACTCTGGTTTAAGCTCAAAAGCATTGTCTATCAGTTGCTTGTGATAGAGGTCTCTTAATTTGAATTCCCCAAATTCCTCAATGTTTGCATGTATGTAAACCCTAATGTCTTCGGTGTGTAAAACTCCGTGAGGAACACTAGAGAAGGCTCCTAGTGGGTCTACCTCCAATGATTTGTAGGGATGTTTCTTGAATGAGGGGCGAGGTCTATCAGAGATCTTAACTATGTTTGGAGTAGCCATTCTTCAAAGATTTGCAGTGAGGTAATGAAAAATGGAGAATACCTTATGCGCCTTCGGTTTGCACGGAGTGGTTGGATTGATTTCTTTATGCAATAGCTTCGGCAGGAGATCCTTGGTGTGCTTGATGAACCTTGTTGCAGAGCTCCACTTTTCGCTTCTTCTCGAGTGCAAAATGAGCAAATGTCCTTTGAGAAATCCCTTAAATTGCTCCGCGAACCCTAATATCTGTCTGCAATAAATGCTTCACCTACATCATTCCGGTTTGCCTTGTCTGGATAGCTTGGAGTATCCCGGATTAGTCCTGATCTGTGGATATCATCCGGATCTTTCAATCATGAATAAATCGAGGTAACATATTACAAGATCATCCCAAACACTCTGTCCAATCCGCAGAACAAGATAGTGCATTTCCGGATCTTTCCGGACCTTTTTGTAATCCTTTATCATACCGGAGCATCTCCCTGAACAGGTCTTATTTGATCGATCACAGCTTCTTCATAACTCCATGCGGACCTCTTAAAACTTGACTGAAGTATCTCAAGACTCATATCTACAAACCCTTTGATCCGCATCTTGTGCCACATCCGGCACCACTTGTTTGGCTGGGGGAACAAGATTTTCTTTGAGTCTCCCCCTGAGCCTGAGCTCACCTTTTAATTTCCGGAAGAAATATCAGCACCAGGGTCTGGTGCGGATCTGACCTCTACATTCTCTGAACTTTTCTTTACCCAAATCTTGCTCATCTGATTCCTAACCTCATCCGCATTCATCTTTTGTTTACCCTTGTCTTGATTCTGATTATACACCGGACCTCTTATGTCCTGATTCTTGTTTCTGCAGACTTTAGCATTATGACCGGACCTATTGCAGATTTGGCAAATAATATTTCTTTGCATATTTGACTGATATCCTCTTGATCTGCATTGATTAGCCATATGACCTACTCTATTGCATGTGAAGCATCTACCTTTGAATGATTTGTTTACTTGCATAATTCTGCATTCATGGGATTTGTGTCCATACCTTTTGCAGTTGAAGCACTGTCCGGAGAAGGATGAATTAATCTGATTCATTCTCATTCTGCACTGATTAGCTTTGTGACCAAAGTGGTTGCAGCTGTGGCAGTATCCATTGAAGGATGGATATCTTTGAGCATTTGGCTGTCTTATCGGAGGTCTTCTAGGCCTGCTCCTTGGATTTTCTGATCCAAGATTCTTCTGACCGGATCCGGAGCTTTCTCCTTTCTCATATCCCAAACCATACTTGTCATCTGTCCTCTTTTGACTTCCAAGAAGAACTTCAAGTTGAGCAGAACTTATCTTGAATTTCTCTTTATACTCATTTGCTGTTTGAAGGTCTCTTTTGAGAGAGGCAATTTGATCCTCAAGTTTTCCTTCATTATCTTTGGCATCTTCAAGATCAGATTCAAGATGTCTGATAATCCTGTCCATCTGGTGGCATTCTTCTGATTTTTCTTTGAGAGATTGTCTTAGATTATCTTCAGCCTTTCTTTTTTCTTCAATCTCTTGAGTAAACTTTATAGTTCCTGATTCCATTTCATGTCTTAACATAATGACTTCTTTTGATAACTTTTCACATAACTTGGTTTGCTCAGTCAATTCCTCATTTGTATTGCTTTCTTCACTTTGTCTTGCCAACTGTTGAAGCAGCTCCTTTCTCTTTTTCATAGAGAGACTTAATTTGTCTTTTAATTCTCTCATGAATTCATCAGCCTGTTTGAGTCTTTCCTTTAATTCACTGACTTCAGAATTTGACTGTTCAAGATCCTCAAGAGCAGTCTTGAGTTGCTCCCTTAAACCATATGCATCCATTTGAAATCCCAGATCTTCCTCAAGCTGTTAGGCTCTATTAGGAGGAACTTAGCTCTGATACCAATTGTTGATAACTGAGAGGGGGGGTGAATCAGTTATCCTAATTATTTCCCTTATTGAACTTTCCTTTTAATTGATGCAGCATAAAATCAAACAAAAACATTAACCATGAAATAAGAAACACATGACACAGTATTTTTGACGTGGAAACCCTGTTAAGGGAGAAAACCACGAGGTGATTAACCCAAAATTATTCTTTGTTAGAAGAATAGGAAATTACAAAAATGGCACTTGCCAATTAGGGCTCACTGCCCGAGCACACTGCTCACAAGAGGCCCACTGCCTACAAGAAGACACATTGTCTACAAAGTGATGAGAATCACAGTCTTGAACTGATTGGAAGCATCTGCATATGTTGGAGTTCAGTTCCGGTTAGGCTCAGTACACTGATCTGCTGCACTTCATCTTTCCTCTGTCCTTTATTCTGCTATCTTTCACATACCGGATCCTTTTTACTACCTCTGCTCTTATCTGGACTTATTCGCATATAACACCACATCACAACACCCTTCACAACTAAATCTATCCTCTATATATATCCGCACAAGTAATTTCATCACCTTTCTAGTCGGCATCCGGAACAGTCTAGTTTCTTACAAACTCTCATTCTGTCGGCTGAATCCTTCCTCACCAAGCAATGCGGATCAAGCATGTACTTGTAGATATCATCAATCATGTCGGCCAAACATGATTCATGCCTTCACAACCTCTGTTATCAACAGTAACCCATCCGGAAAGCAGTCTGATACTCTGCCAGTCAATTCTTCCTCTGTTTTCACTGTCTGTCAGGAATCTGGTACTCAACCATTCATATCTTTTTCCTTGTCCATCACCGCAGGCTAAATCCTTGGAATATACCACTCAAGGTGGTCCTCTTGACTTCCCCAAATCCGCACTGTACCAAGACACTTCCTCTGAGAGATCCAGACCAATCTGTCGGACCTTGCCACATGCTCTGTTCTTCTTCACCGGACCACAACATTCTTTATTCTGACTTCCGGTAGAGGTACATCATGACTTGCGGATATGTGGGATGACCTTTGTTGCCATCAATGACAACAACCATGAATCCATATAGTGTCTCTTGCCAACACAGGCTTGATAAAGGATTTGATGGTGCTATTGAGGGAGGCAGGCGATGGGATAGGCCTATAGAATTTTCAAAGTAATGATAGGAATGGAAATGCAGGGGATATCATTGTTCATAGCAGCAGCTGTTGGGTTTCAAGTGGGAGATTGTTGAATGTTAAACCCAATAGTCACTTAGTTTTTTCCCTCCAATGACTCTTGGCTCTTCACATTCTAGATAATGCTTGCTTATATAAAGCATTCTACTGTGTATTGTAATGTATCTGAGATAGTGAATAATAATATTGCCCTACTTGAGAGTGGACATAGCCTTTATGGTGAACCACTGTAAATTTGTGTTGTGTTGTGTTCTTATTTTCTAAATCTCTATTTTATTTTTCTTCCATT
Source organism: Cunninghamia lanceolata (assembly GCA_027924645.1). Classification (NCBI taxonomy): domain Eukaryota; kingdom Viridiplantae; phylum Streptophyta; class Pinopsida; order Cupressales; family Cupressaceae; genus Cunninghamia; species Cunninghamia lanceolata. Next base: position 13,171,912 of record BSBN01000194.1, on the reverse strand, counting down.
TATTATTTAACAGAAGCCACCTTAGACCACCTTACTTCCTGATCAACATCTCTAAATAACTGATATCCAACGATGATCCTCACAATGAACTCGACATTGGGACAATCGATGTCGAAAACCTACCTCAATTGTAACGAATTGAAGGAACCTTGCATGGTCATCTACCATTCCATTGGTGGAAGACAAATCCACAAGTTTTTGGTCCAATTCTCTATTAGTGATGCTAAGATTGGAAACCTGCAACCACAAAGAAAGCCCAAAAAGGAAAGAGAATGTTGATGAATTGAGGCTAGCATATCATAATCAAGTGATGGGGTTAGTCACAATAAATCCTAATTGGGCAGGCTAAGGGACATCTTAGAGTAAACTATTTCATTAATTCTAAACCCTTTGAAGATCAGTTGGTGGTCCCATTAGCACTTGATTATCAAGATGCAATCCCTTATTTAAGGAGTGATGCAATCTGGTGTAGGAGCTCCCAGTTTAGTCACTTTTTGGCTATTTCCTAGTTTGTCTTCATGTTATTTTATTTTCCTCTAAGGCTTTGAAATCCATTCTCATGTGTTGTAATAAGGACTTAGTTCATTTTGATTGACTAGTCCATTATAGAGTTAGTGAAGACCTATTTTCTAGGTACTTGTCTTTTTGAAACTTTGTGTTTTTGTTAAAAAGGTAGTTTCCAATGTTTCACTGCCCTTGATGGGAAGTTGTACGGGTGGAAGAGAAGTGGAAAGGTTACAAAAACTTTCTATAAACATAATATTGTATGAACATGCAGAAATGAAATGAAAAGGAGAAGTTTTAGGGATGAAAAAATAGTGATTTTCTGCTTTTTGTTGGAGACAGTCATCTGGTACGGCATGGTACGGATAGAGCAGGGTTTGAAGGTTGTGAAATTTGTTAATGCATTGAAGTATCTTCCTTTTGAGTCTAGTTTGCCTTCTTGACACCTTTTGTAGAGGGAGAATCCAATCGATTTGCAAAGATTGTTCTAAACCCTCCAAAAGCTAGGTTTTGAGGAAAAATGCATAGTTTCTCCTTTGTTCTCTGAAAGACACCATCATTCTTCAGTAGGATGGAAGGAGAAAACTTTTATTTCATGTTTTTGTTGTTGATTAGGTTTTCATCCCATTCTCCAGGCCTCTTGGCATGCATCTAGCTAGTCTTCATAGTGACTAGTTGAGAAATTAATGGTGGACTGTAGCATGAAAGTAAAGACAGTCAATTGTTTTAACAAATACATGGTGGAGTTTGTGTTTGCAGGTGGAAACTGAATAGTGCAGGGCTTGGTGGATCATGTGCATGCAGATTTGATGCACTTTCCCTCACATTGCCTTCAAATTAGGCCTTTTCACTGAAAAAAGACAGTTTGCTGTTCTAAGCGCTAATAGTACAGTACGGTTTGCATGTTGCTGGAGGAGTACATGCTTAATAAGGGTATTTGGTTATGCATTTAGAGTTGATGATCATTTGGGATTATGAGTAATTAGTGTTGGGTTAACCATTCCCTTAGGCTACAAGGTTTAAACCTTCTTGAAACACTATTTTTAGGACAGTCAAAAGACAGTTTGCTGTCCACTGTCCTTTTTGGTATAGAATTTGGTGTTGAGTCAGAAAATTCATGTTGCTCATGTCCTTAGTAAATGTATGTTGAGTGTGGTGTAATGATCCATGTTGGTAGAGGTGTTAGGAGTGGAATATTGTCTTTGAAGGTAAAGGTGTTAGTTGATTGGGTAGAGCAGTGACTCCCCAAAATCAGAGTTGAGCAGCCTGTGTGGTGGACGTAGGTGTGGTCCTAGGCTAGATCAACCTCCTGAATAGCCTTGTGTAGGCCTATAACCATTAGACCTTTAGAAACCTTAAGAAGGAAGATTTGACACCCAAGTTCATTGTGTGAACTTTATCCATTACTACCTATTACCTCTGCATCACAATCTCATACCAATGTATTGAACTTAGGATATCTAAGTGACCATCCAGGTCTAAGCTGGGTTGATGTGTGCTCCTTTCCATAAAATCTCATTAATGACTTTAATTGGAAGTTGGCCAAAGATGATCAAGGAATCTACTTGTTGGGAAGGTGAAAATGGTAACAATTTTGACGTAATCCAAAACTCTGATGAGAGATAATTGTGACCTATAAACTTGGATGTTAAGTTTTGAAAATACAACTTTTACCTTTGATATGACCCCCTAGTACTGATAGAAATGATATCTTTTTCAATTTCCATACCAGCCAACAAATCTGATAAAAATTGGCATAAAATGTTGATGAATTACACAAGCTCCTCTTGTTTTAACAACATTTGCAATTCAAGTGGAACATTTAGGGGTTCTAGATAGAAAATTTTAATGCTTTTACTTTTATCTATGGTCTGGTTTGCTAACCACTCGGTTGCTCTATTTGCTTCTGTGTAGCAATGTGAAACTTGATATTCTTCAAAGGAATTAATACACCTCCAGATTGGCTGCATTATGTAATTTAATTTCCAGGACCGAAGACCTTTTTAGATTTCATCACATTGACAATAAGGGCTGCAAGGCAGCATCAGTCCCTACCAAATGTTGGAAGGAGGTGAGCGCACAATTTGAAAAGATTTTGAAAGCTTTCTATGACTTTGTTTATATGTATTTGAGAACATTGTGAAGATATTTGTCTAGGGATATTTAAGACAAGTCGGAGCTAGAATGGTAAAATAAATGGCAATGATATTGCACTAGCTGAATGCAAGACATATCTAGACATTGTATATGAAAGTCTACAATAATCCTTCCTTATTAGGACATTGTATATGAAAGTGCATTTAGATTGTACTATTGAGTTTGAGAAGCATCACGCATTCCATAGAATGATAGCAAAGAACATCAAAATTAACATAGCAGAGCACTAAACTAAATCAATATGAGTGTCATACAATTTTTAGATTATGCCAATGTATTTACAATGTTCCATCTTTTGAGCACTAGAAGCATTCACCATTCTATACAGTGACAACAAAGAGATTCATAATTTACATATACATTGCTAATATGCATTATTGCCCATACATGTTTGTATACACTCTTGTATGTAGCTATGCCTACAAAGAACATAGCTATCAAGGCTATATTGACTATATATAACATTTCCACAACTTGTCATTGAAACTATTAGAACATAGAAATTTGTTGCATATGGTGTGGAGCCACTTCAACAATGAAGAGTTAAAGATGAAAAGCAAGCTAAAAACCACATAGTATCCATATTGAACCTTGTACATCTTTGTTCCTTTAATCTCGTTACAGTAGAAACTGATTCAACAAAAAAGAAATTACATTAACAAAATCAGAGCTGCACATAATCTAACTAGAGCTTCTCTTGCAAGTAGTTCATCCAGCATGTGCCCATGGGGATTAATTCATACCACACCTTCCCATGTGCTCCCTCTACCATGCCATGCAAACCAACAAACAAGAGTAACATAGGTAATTTCTAGAACCAAAAATAAGAGAAAAACTTCTGCAGAACCATTTCAATGTTTTTTGTCATTGTTTCAAATTGTTTAGTTCTGTAAGCATCTAGGGTAAATGTCTAATCCTTGTTAGATGCAAATCTGAAAGCCTTTGGTACCATAGGTCATTAATGTAATATTAAACTGTAGGACAGTATCAAACTCCTTTCAACTCCAACTAAATGTAACTATTTTTTGTGTTATTATGCACTTCTGTAGCATGTGTGAATTTATTGTTCTAAAAATGATTTGGGAAATTATTTAGAGAATGGGTTTCCTCTCGAAGTTCTAATGTATTTTTTCCTCTAGATTTATTTTTTTAATTTGCCAATCAACATTGTATAGTAAAGAGACTGGGGGGATTTTTGTAATGTTGACAACAATGGTGCAGTGAGGATTGAATCACCCTATTAGAAAGGTTTGTTAGTTACTTACTGTTGCACATAAACAATGGTTTGAGCAGAAGTTAGTTTGTTGTTATGATCAATCAAAGGGTAATAAGTACATTTAAAGCAATCCGGTATGAATGTTTTTGCTGAATTTTTCATTTTTATTAGGTCTAATGACAACACCTTGCCCATTATTGGAGTTTTGAAGTACCAATGTTTGATCATTGGATTGACCTACAGGTTAACACAACCCTACAACTAGTCTTAGTCAGCACAACTCTACTTCAACCTTGAATAGGAATAGAGAAATCACCCTATTTGGCGACATGGTTAAGGTTGATATCTTGATGGACCCATTTGTAAGCTACCTTTTACATTATCTCTGGTGAAATTCCTTTCACTTTTTGTACATTGTTCTTCTATAAAATTTGGAAAGGAACTTTACAAGATTCCGTGTTGATCCAAATGGGTGCTACAAGGCAATGTCTGTTGTGTTCCTAGCTGGTTGGTGGTGGAAACAACATTGGCATCATGGGCAGGTTATGAACTGTTGTTCATTTAGAAAGGTTCCCAAATAGCTATACAAAGTTCAAGAATAATTTTTGGCAATAAGGCTAGAGACAAGTGATTGTTGGTCCTGAGTAAGTGCTATTCTATGCATTTGATGTTTTGATTGGATGGATATTTGGTTAGGGAAGTTATGACATAAAACAAAAGGTTACAGTTATGACTATTTCCAAAATCATAAACTTATCATGGAAAGAAAAATAAAATACCTTGTCCTCCTAAACCTATTTCATGTCTAGCCGCTGTAGCAATTAGCAACAAAACCATGAATTGTCAAGTATGAAACCAATTTCAAAAGGACAATCTTCCTATGGTATGATCAAGAATCTTCTTTAGAGAATATTGGATCAAAGAAAAGACTTAAAACATTGGAAGCAAAAATTACAACACAATTAATCCAGATACATTTCTCAAAATGAAACATTGTTTACCAATAGCTATCTACTTGCTAATTACCTATTAAAAATCTTTTTAGTTATTGGGTAATATACTAGAACAAGTATTCCTAGACATCTGAGAAGGTTGATGTAATATTCTTTAAGTATATAGTGAGGTACCTTAAGAAGATTAAGTTAAAAATCCAATAGTTTAATCAAAGTTCCTTTGACATGGTCAAACTGTTGTGACACAATGAGTCGAATTGTAGGCCTTTGTCATTATTTGATTCAAATCACATTCCTTTTGCAATTAATCTAATCATGTCCCTATTAATATCAGGACCGAATGTGCCAAAACTGATAGATTCCTTATATAAAGCAAGCAAATCCTAGGGAATGAAGGAAAGATGTGTACATTTGAAGAAAGCAAATCCAAGATCTTTCTAGAAGGAAAGTATGTGTAAGACAACTTGATTAGTAGGTGTGAGGGTGTGTGGACCCAACCATAGATTAGTTACCTCTTCCTGAACCTTTCATTGGTTATATTTTGGTTTTAGTATTTCTTTTTTCCTCAAAGTTCTTGATTTCACAAGCATGGTGCTGCAACATAGTGTGCACATTAATAGTAGTATGAAGATAATCTGTCCACATTAAAAAAAGTATGAAGACCTAACATTCTCTTTCATGGAGTTCCCATAATATCACACACAACTTTTTCTTGCTAGTGCATTTTCATATTCCATCTGTGCTTGACTTGATTTTTTATATTGTGGCCATTGGAATATTATTTATTCATCACTATCAATTTATTTAACATATGTACTATATATTTGATTTAAATGATGTGAGCTTCACGTTCACTCATGCATATCTTGAGTGACCATTTTGGGGATCCATGCATATTTCTGATGATCATATTGAGAATTGGGTTTTGCTTTGCATCTTGAAGTTATTATCACAATATAAATCCATGACATTTTATATGAATTGTATACAAAATTAAAATGTTAAACAAGACATTAGCAAATTAATCCCCAAGAAAAGATGGCCAAGAGATGGTAAAAATGAGGCAACTAAAAAGACTATGCAAATGAGCATAATTTACATTAGCTAACCATATAAATGAAGGCCTGCTAGACTGTTTATGCATACCTGTGGAAATGCTTGCAAGAGAAATGTCACACAATAGACAAGCAACCAAATTGTTTGACAAAATGCCCTACACATGTGACATAATTTTTAGCAAAGTTACAAAGGTAGAAGGAATGCCTAAAATCAATAAACTAGACTATACCATAACATGTATGCAAGATGTGGAAGCATAGACAAGGGAGTTGATGTAGGAGCACCCAGTGGTGTAAGGGCAATCTTGCATCACCCAAAAGAAGTTAATTCAAAATCATTGTAGTTGTTTTCATTTCTTTCCATAATTAGTGTTTTTGGTTCCATAATATCCAGAATAATAATGTAGGACTTTCAGTTTTTCCAAAACTACTAAAAATAGCGACCTATCTATTTTAGAAAGTGTACCTGCTATTTTTAGAAAGTTTGCATTTGGGCACGTAATGAAGCAATAACTTCCAGAAAGTTACATAACGAAAATATAAGACCTTTGGCGAAGGAATCAGGCAAAGATCATTTGTGAGTTGAAAGATATTAAAATTTTTGTTTTCCGAAAAGCCCCTGAAATTTTTTGAAACAAGATATGAGGCACTAAAACTTCCCATAACGTCCCGAAAAGTTGACGGAAATCCGTTTACAAATTTCTGGCATGATAGTTCACATCGCGAACTTTCTGACGCTTAAAATAGTTCGTCAATCGGACACCCAGATCAAAAGTTATGCTTTCCGGAAGTTGACCTACTTTTGGAGGAAGTTGGAAATTTTGAAATTTAGCTGGGCATTAGTAGAGTTAAGGGGGCCAATGTAGAGTCAAGAATAGGTGGGAAAACAGAAACCCTAGTTGATTTGGGGTTACAAAAGGCTGAAGATTCTAGAGTCTTGAGGTTGGGAAAGCTGTAATGTGTTGCAGCCAGTAGAGGATTCATCCTCTAATTGTAACTGAGCTTCTGTGATGTAATGAGTTGCCCAGTTCAATAAAAGAAAGTTCTATTTGCCGTGTTCAATATCTGTTATTGTGTGTTTTGTGACTTACCCCTTCATCAGGAGTAAACTATTTGATGGAAATCTTGAAAGAAATGTGGTCCTATGGAATGCCATGATTGCAGGATATACACAAAATGAATATTAAAAACACTATATAAACTTTCCTCTGGCAATGTTTGAGTTTAACATGCCTAGTTATCGACCTATATAATTATTCTTTTGTCTACAAACTTTATAATGTACATATCTGATTGCAAGTTTTTTTCCTCTAACTTTTATACCTGCAATTGAGTATTGTCTCAATAGCAAAAATGGAAATCAAACCAATGAACCTTTCTAGAACAAATCAATTCAATATTCTAGCTTTTTGAAGCCACTGATTTCAATAATTTATAGTTGTAGTAAAGCTCATAATGACAAACTTAAACCCTCTCTTTCTATCAAAGAAAATACATTCTTTTGACAAGGAAATGTGAAGAGGATGGTTGCATGAAGAGGGGAAAGCCTCTTGCCTGGCCGCCCATTTTCCTGTAGAATAAACAAAACAATAACTACTACAAATAAAACAAAACCCATTGTTTTAGTCACAAAAGTCCCTGTATAGAAGGCAAAATGGAGGCAAACCCAGATGATTTGGGGTTGCCCAACCATGGCTGCAGCTACGATGCGGCCTAGGAAGACCTTGCATAAAACAAAGCAGCAAACTTCTACAAAAAATGAGATCTGCATAATGTATGTTTAACTAAAATATGAATCCTTGAGAGGAAATAGACAAATCTAGGGCAAACAAAATATAGATTATCAGTGCACGGGCTTCCTCGAATTATTTTTAACTAAATTTAAATGTGTGAGAAAATAAAAACAAAAATCTAAGGTAGACAAAAACATAGATTATGAATGTAACGACTTCCTTGAATTATTTGTACTAAAACTTAAATCCGTGAAAAAAATAAAAAATAGAAATCCAATGCAAAAAAAATACAAATGAACAGTGTAATTACGACAGAAGCAGACCGATCTCTACACGTCGATTTTAATTTTGGGATGGCGTTCGCGTGTTCTGCAAGCCGAGCTAGGGCAATCGTGCCCTAGCTCGTTCTCTGTGTGTTGCTCGCTTCTGCGTTGTGGGGGGGGTTTTTTGAAGCTTTCGGGGTGGTGGTGGTGGGTTTTTTTCTTTTTTGGAGGCCTTCTTGCTGCCGTTTGGGTGGCTTGTGGGTGGAAGGGTTTTGATCCTTCCCTTGGGGTTTTGTCTTTTTCGATTTCTTGCAAACGTGTCCTGGGGGTTTGCATGCCTGCTGGGGTTCTTGTTTTTTGCTATGCAGGGTGGGGAAACATCTGGGGCTAGCCCCAAATTGGATTTCCGATCAGCAGTTGGTTCGAAGCCTCCGGCGCATGGAGTGAATGTTTTTGATAATACGCTGTTTTCTTCAGCGATGGAGATGAATGATCTAGGATCGGTTAGTGGTTCCCGAATAACAAAGATTAATGGGTGTTTGGAAAGATGCAAAGAGCGACCGAAGTTGATTATCCCGATGGAAATGCTTGCAGATGATATTGAATACTATTCAAGGCACTCTTTTTATTGCAAGTTCATGGGTTTGAGAGTCTCGCTGCAATTTTTGGAATCTTGGGCTCAGCGGACTTGGATGCCAGAGGGGGAGATGGAGATTAGGCTCCTTGCGAACAACTTTTTTATGGTCTCTTTTGATTGCATGGCAGATCGGAATAAAGTCTTCGAGGGCGGCCCCTATTTTTATAACCAGGTGGGTTTGTTTATAAAGCCATGGCATGCTGGCTTCAACCCGACTGAGGCACTACCAAGTCGAATCCCAGTTTGGGTTCGGTTGCCGTGGTTTCCAGTGGAGTGTTGGCGGGATGACGTGTTGCATTTGGTGGCTTCAATGCTCGGTAAACCTGTTGGGTCTTCACAACAGACACAGTATAAAAAGGTAATGACTTTTGCTCGTATCTGTGTAGAAATTGATTTAAGCAAGCCACTACCAGATTCTATTGAAGTGAGTGCTGGATCATATACTTGGGTGCAACAGCTAGATTACGAAACCCTACCTTTTCGGTGTCGTCTTTGTCATGAATATGGTCACTTGCAGCGTAGGTGCCCTAGGGCTAAGCCTATGGTGCCCCAACCTTCTCAGCCTTCTCGTAATCCACCTAGGGCTGATAATGGTAAGGAGCCTATTCCAGGTGATGGTAATGGAGATGATGGCTATGTCCCTGTCAAGGCTCGCAATAGGAATCGGGGCCAGAAGCGGACCTTGAGGGAGAGGCAGGTTGATGAAACTTTTAATAGGTTTGAGGTGCTGGATGATCTCAGCCAGGGGGAAGTGAATCCGGGGTTGCTGAACTTGGATCAGGGAACTTTGGGTACAGGACAAGATGGGCCACCATTGGAGGCCATGCAGGTTGTGCAAGAGATTGGGGTTGGGAAGATGGATACGAATCAACAATTGATTGTCCAGACTGAACAAGAATCTTCTATTGGAGCTTCGAAGAGTGGTGGAGGTGGTTCCCCATTGCCCCTGAAAGGAAGCAAGAATGTGGGGAAGAGCTCGTTGGCCTCCCCTCTTTTGGGTATTCAGCAAATTGAACTGAAGAAAGGGATTAGTGACAGGACTTCCAAGTTGGGAAGGAAGAAGGATATGGAGAAGATTAAATTAACTGGGGAAACTTTGGTGGAGTCAGGGTCAGTCAAGACTCTGGATTCACATTTTTCATGCCCCCAGAAATGATTGTTCTCTCATGGAATGTAAGGGGCTTGAACAGTGGCCCTCAACAAAAAGCTGTTCGTGATTTGGTTAGGAATCATTCTCTGGATGTTCTTTTTCTTCAGGAGACTAAATTATCTGTAGATAATATGTTGGCCATGGCTCCTAAGCTGTGGAAATATGGTGAATGCCAGTGTATGGGGGCTCTTGGTGCTTCTGGAGGGGTGGCTTGTTTTTGGAACCCTCGGAAGATTTTCCCTCTCTGGTGGATGTCCTCTAGATCCTCTATATCCCTAGTCGCCTCTTGGTATGAGACTGGTGAGTGTATTCTCCTCTCTAATGTGTATGCTCCTGTTGAGTTTCCGGGTAAACAACTTCTTTGGTCCCATCTTCATTTTGTTCGAAGCTTAGCTCCTTACCATCCGTGGGTTATGGCTGGCGATTTTAATGCTATTGTGGAGTTGTCTGAGAAAAGAGGTGGTATTCCTAGGTTGGAGCCTTCTGCTCTATTATTCAGAGATAGCATTTCTGAATTAAATCTTATTGATGTTCTGCCAAGTAATGGTTGCTTCACTTGGAATAATAGGAGAATTGGTGAGAGTTGTGTTGCTGAGAGGCTTGATCGATTCTTGGTTTCCTGTTATTGGGTTGGAGACTTATGGTCCACTCGATCTGAAATTCTTGATTGGAGAGGCTCTGATCATTGGCCTATTAAGCTTAGCATTATCTCTGCTCGGAGGCCTCGTTCTCCCTCATTCAAGTTCCTGATTATGTGGTTACGGGATCCTACTCTTCATGAACTTGTGGCTGAGTGGTGGCGGATTGGTAGACCAACTTTTGGTACGGCAATGTACACATTCTCTAAGCTTCTTCAGTTTGTCAAATATCAGCTTAAAAGGTGGAATCGGCGATGTTTTGGTAATATCTTTCATGCTAAGGTTGCTGCCCAGGAGGAGTTGAATAATATTACGCAGTTGATTCGTGAGAATGGGGCCTCTGAGGATCTTCTAAGGGAGGAGGCTAAGACTTTGAAAGTGGTTGAGGAATTTGAATTGCGGGAAGAAATCTATTGGAAGCAAAAGGCCCGAGTTGAATGGTTACAGGAAGGTGATAAAAACACCGCCTTCTTCTTCAATTCTGTGAAGGACAGGAGGTATGGTAATTCCATTCCTTTTTTGGTGAATGATAGGGGTGAACGTCTTGCCTCGTTTCAGGAAATCTCTGCTGAGGCATCTCAATATTTTGCTACTTTATTTAGGGAGGATTCTCAAGGGGGCTCTCTTGAGGAAGCACAAGTTCTTTCTTGTATTCCTCAGTTGGTCTCCAGGGAGGCAAATGAGTATCTGATGAAAGATATCTCTCTTGATGAGCTAGAGGGGATTGTGTTTCAGATGAAGAAGGGTAAAGCTCCTGGTCCCGATGGTTTCCCAATTGAATTTTTTCAGGAATTTTGGGATATCATAAAGTTGGATCTTCTGGCGGTTGTCCTTGAATCCCAGAGGAATAAGCAGATGCTTCGTGCTCTAAATTCCACCTTCCTTGCTCTCATACCCAAGTGTGAAGGGGCTGATAGGTTATCTCAGTTCCGGCCTATCTCTCTTTGCAATGTGGCTTACAAAATCATTTCTAAGTTATTGGCTGAGCGATTGAAGAAGTGGCTTAAAGTGCTGATTTCAGAGGAACAGAGTGGATTTGTGGCAGGTCGACAGATTCTTGACGGGGTTGTCATTGCTACAGAGACCATCCACTCCATGGACAACTCCCATGAGAAGGCTATGTTCATTAAGCTAGATATGGCTAAGGCTTATGACAGGGTTAGATGGTCTTTTTTGCAGAAGATCCTTGTTTCTTTTGGCTTTGGTGAAGAGTGGATCCAATGGGTCATGAGTTGTGTCATGTCTGTTTCCTTCTCAGTTTTGATAAATGGAGATCATTCTGAACTTTTTTGTGCCTCACAGGGCTTGCGCCAAGGGGATCCTCTTTCTCCGTATCTTTTTCTGCTTCTTGTGGAAGGCCTTGGACATTTGTTGAAAAGAAGGGTGGAGCTTGGTACCATTCAGGGTTGGCGATGGGGTGGAGACTTGCCTCCACAATCTCATTTACAGTTTGTTGATGATACTGCCTTGATGGGGATGGCTACTGTTAGGGAAGCTACTAACTTGAGGCAGGTGTTGGACATATATCTTGTTGCTTCAGGACAAATGATTAATGAGGAGAAGTCATCCATATTCTTCTTCAATACACCGACCCCCATTCAGAGAAGAATTGCTAATATCTTGAGGTTTCAGATAGGGGTTCTCCCTTTGACTTATCTGGGTTTCCCAATTTTTGTTCGCCCTCTTCCCAAGGGTTCTTGGCAGAATATTATTGATAAGCTCCGTGCAAAAGTTAATCATTGGACCCACAGATGGTTGTCTTTTGCGGGGCGGGTTCAGCTTCTCAAGTCGGTGGTGCAGGCTCTCCCTACCTACCGATGTATGCTTCAGGTGGCTCCTATGGGTTTTCTGAGGGAGTTGGATTCTCTTGCAAGGCAGTTCTTATGGGCGGGAAGTTTGTCATCCTCCAAGTGGAGCCTGGTCAGGTGGGATGTTGTGTGTAGCCCAAAGCAATTTGGTGGTCTTGGTCTTCGACAGTCTGCGTTATCTGGAGTGGCTGTGGCTGCTAAGCTATTTTGGAGATGGTGTGTGGAACTGGATCAGCCATGGGCCAGGATATTATCTCATAAGTATTTCCTGAGGATTCCACGGCAGGATCTCCCTCGTTACCCTCTTGAGGGGAAAGGTTCAGTGATTTGGAATACTCTTCAAAAGGGTGCTAAGCTTATCAAGGAAGGTTTATTTTGGATTTGTAGACGGGGAACTGAAGCTCTCTTCTGGTCGGATTCTTGGGATGGATTCCCTCCACTTACTTCTCAGTTCCCCAACCTTCTTCCTTTGTGCCAAAGATTTCTCGAGGCTGGATGGGCTAGGGTGAGTGACTTCAAGTCTGTTGCTTCTTTTGGTCAGTTGGAGGTAGCTCATTGGAAGGATCCTGCAGTGTGGCCAGATTTGGGACTTGTGGAAGATAGTGCTGAGCTTCACAAGATTCTTCATAGTAGGAGTTGTAGTTCTCTTCTGGAAGAGGATATTCTTGCTTGGACCCATAATCCTAAGGGGGTTTACTCTGTTGCTTCTGGTTATCAGGTGTTATTGGCTCAGAAGGTAACTGGGGTAGAGGTTCATTGGTGGAAAAGGGTGTGGAATAAACTCTCGTGGCCTAAATGCAATTGCTTTGTTTGGACTTTGGCTTGGAATAGGTGTTTGACCTGGGATAACATTCGTAAACGGGGATTTCAAGGACCTTCAATTTGTGTTTTGTGTGGGGGAGCAGAAGAGGATTCTTCGCATTTGTTCTTCCGGTGCCCCTTTGTTGTGCAGCTTTGGCATTGGTGGTGGGAGGTTTGGAAGCTTCCTTGTATTCATGCGTGCTCTTTGGTTGAATTCTGGGATAGTATGGGAAGACCTCCTTCTATGGCTTCCTTTTTGCAGGAAGTTTGGTTCGTGGGTCCTACCTTTCTGCTTTGGCAGATTTGGCTGGAGAGGAACAGCCAAATTTTTCGTGATCAGAAGTTGGTGGCTCGGCAAGTTTGGCTGCGTATGCTAGGAATGGTGCAGGAGTCAGTTTCAGCTAATTGTGATTTGGTTTTCCCCTTGGAGAGAGGTGATGATGAGTTGATGGCCAGACTGGGTCTTCAAGAAATTCATTCTTCTTTTTTCAGTTCCAGGAACTGTAGGCATGGAAAAAAGAGGGTTCAACGGGTTGGAAGGTGGTTACTTCCCCCCAATGGATTTTTAAAGATCAATACTGACGGTTCTTCTAGGGGCAATCCTGGGCCTGCTGGAATTGGTGGAGTTGGTAGGGACTCAGCTGGGTCGGTGATTTTTCTGTTCTCTATACATGAGGGGGTGAAAACTGTTAACTTCATGGAGGGTCTGGCAATTCTGCATGCTATTGAGAGGGCCCTTGCTTTGGGCTGGAGAAAAGTTATATGTGAAGCTGATTCACAGATTTTGATTAATCTCTTGAATGAGCGAAAGATATCTGATATTAATTGGCAGTTGGCTTCGGTGGTTCAGCGGATTCTTCAGGTTAGTTCTCGGTTGGAGGAGGCATCCTTTGTTCACATCCCAAGGGAGTGGAATCGAGTTGCCGACTGCTTGGCCAAATGGGCCTCTGAGCATGATAGTGGTTGGAAAGTTGAGGATTGGGATCAAGTTAATCCTGAGCTGCATCTGGATTTAGACCGGTTCTTGGAGGAGGATAGGAGGATACATGAGGATAGTTGATGTTGTTTATGCTGTGGGGTTTTCGCCTTGTTTTCTGGGGCTGGGTCCCCTTGTTATTATTGTAATGCTCTTTTCTGATTTCTAATAAAGTTTTTACCCCTTTGTTTTAAAAAACGACAGAAGCAGACCGGCTAATGGGTGTGTTTTATATATAATATTAATTGACCATAATTTTAGTCCAGTGCCTGGTTTCTAACATGTTCAACCATGTTTTCTGTAAATGGCTTTTTTATACATAAATAAAATGGCCAGAGTTTCAATCCCATGCCTTGGTCAGTATGAAAATATGCAAAAAAAATGCCTTCATTAAATATGTTGAAGATTGAACTGAATATGATTAGGATGGAGAGAAAAAAAAGTTCATAATAGAATGCAGATGTGGTAGTTGTAAGTGCCCGAGCAGACATGCATGCAAAACGTGGGATCATAGACAAGCCACGTGGATTATTTCACATAATGCCTAAAAGAAATATGGTCTCATAGAATGCCACAGTTGTAGGATATGCTCAAAATGGATTCGTTGAAAGCCCTTAGAAATTTTTAAGCAATTGCAACTGGTGGGCATTAAGCCCAATTCCTCAACCTTTGCCATCATCCTCCTTGCCTGAGCTGAAAAGGGAGCTTTGAAACCAGGGTATGGACATCCATCAAAACATATTGGAAGGGGGATATTTGCCAGTGCATTAGCAGATAATGTATGCAAAATGTGGAACACATAGAAAAGCACATGAATTGTTTGACAGAATGCCTCAAAGAGGCGACATAGAATGTTCGCAGGATACACAAATATGGATTTGTTTTAAAAATAAAAATCTAAAGAACTTAAAGCAAAAGGATGCGAACAACTAGCAAATTTCCTCGGGACTATTCTTGAATGTTGTGGTTGCTAGTCTGGTGCCATCTTGGATGAAGGCGTATGCAGAGAGAGAAAAGACACAATCACAATTGGGGCATTCCATGTGCCTGCTCTTTACGTTGTTGGTTTTCCTTAGTTTTTTTTCACGCTCAACACAAAACTCACATACAGGTGGGGCATGCACAGTACTATGAACTAGGCGCTTAACAGAGTTTGGTGAACCAAGGAAATACAAGATTTCAGATATATATATATATATATATATATATATATATATCTTTCAAATAAATGTGAAAGTTATTCAATAGCCATGACCTTCCCTTCTACCCATTTGGATATTTATCAAGCATATATATATATATATATATATATATATATATATATCTTTCAAATAAATATGAAAATTATTTAATAGCCATGACCTTCCCTTCTACCCATTTGGATATTTATCAAGCATATATATATATATATATATATATATATATATATATATATCTTTCAAATAAATATGAAAATTATTCAATAGCCATGACCTTCCCTTCTACCCATTTGGATATTTATCAAGCCTATTGAATAGAAGTGCAACCGGAAGGTATAAAACCTCTTGTGCCACAAGCAGGATGTACAAGCCAAGTTGTTGGAATAGGCATTGATAGTAACCTTACACGATAAACTCATAGAAGAATAATTTATAGAAGAAAATCTAGCTGGAAGGAATCCCTAATCGGTAATACTAATAACAAATTGAGATTTTTAATGATAATGCAAAAAAACTTACTCTGAAAGCCATGCCTATATTAAGATAGGATTTTTTTTTAAAGTTCAGTGACATTCGTCACCTTCCTATCACCAGGCTAGCGTTGCCTCTGAATAGGAAAACCCTAATCCATCATCAAGGGTGGAAGGAGAGTGACTTAGAGACGCTTACCCGCAAACCTTCATCAAAGAGTGGTAGATCAGACTCATGGATTGATTGATGAGAAGAACAAAAAAAGATTTGAACAGAGATGTTGTGATTTGTAAAGCCACCATTTTTTGCAGCTGCAACCAAACAATACCAGAATGCAAAGCAATAAAGAACCCATAACAAAAAAATGGTGACTGTGAACACCACATACATAATCACCATATCAATCCATCCATTCAGACTACCATCTACGGTTAAATAACTGTATTCTGATCAATACTACTATCTCATACAATCTATTACCCTATAGCAAAAATACTAATGACTAGTCCAGTCCACACAATCCATGGCTAACAAAACTGTATTCTAATCAAAATTAACTACTACGACATGCAATTTATAGGCCTTTAACAAAAACACTAATTGGGATTGTTGGGGAACAATCAACACACAAGTTAAAGCCATCGATTCAAGAATTATATATGTAATGAATTTATACCAATTCCTTGCCCAGATCAAGGGCAGCATCAATGAAAGTAGTCTTGTTGCCTGAGCTGCTCCCATAGAAGATGCAGACTCTCTTGAAATGTCCTCCATTAGTGACTACAATGTAGAAGAACCTCAAGCACAATAGTAGGTAATTTAGGAACTCTTCAATTGGTCCCTGGGCAATACCCTTCGATTTAGGGTTGGCCTCCTTATAGCTCTTTCTGAACTCCTCTTTGCCATTAAAATAGAGTCAACAAGCACACCAAGCAAATGGATGGTTTTTTCTTCTTCTCGTTTGATGTCTTATTCTTTGACATCTTCCTGCCAAAACAAAAATCACAAAATCAACATCAATGAACAGCTTCAATGAAATGTAATAAACCATGTAACTCCTAAAGACTCTACAAACACACACAAAAAAAGAAGAAAATGAAAGAGAGATTCAAATGGTACCCTTCGGTTGGATTTTTAGCCTCTACATGCTTGGGCTTTTGTCCTGAGCTGTAAACCCACCCTTAAGAATCATTTAAACCCATATCTTAAAACAAACATATAAATCATAAACACTAAAATTCCATTTTTTTAAAATTAAACACATTAACCAAAAATAGAACTCTATTTTCAAAACTCGGAAACAACAAACCACAATCATCTAGACAACCCCACCATTTAAATTACACACAGAAAATTAAAACCCCAAAAAGCATCTATGAAATCTTACCATCTAGTAAAGGTGATGCCATCTCTAGCTTGCTTCAAAGTGGATGGACCAACATCTACCCTTTTCCATTCCTTGGGATTGTTATCTTTTGAAGTAAATGTAGAGGCTTCCATTGTTGTATGCTCCAAGCCCAGATTGAATGGACCAATGCAGTAAAGAACAAGAGGAGACAAGAAAATCCAATCAAATATAGTTAAATTATGAATAAATTCGTATTGTCCACTAGGCCAAACAAGGCTATCGAAGTAGGTACGACAAAAATTTTAAAAAAAGGTTATTAAAGTACTCCAAAACAAAAGGGAAAATATCATAAAATTAAACCCAAATACTTACCTTCCACTATGTTTGTTGGGAATTAAGGTGTCTCAACCTTGGTAATTCCTTGTATTAATTCATTGTACTTATTTATTTATTTATTGCCTATTGTATAATTTAGATGCAAATCCTATGTTGGCACGGTGATGTGTCATCCTACATGGCATATGACCACATGTAAATTTGTCCTCACATGAGGAGACAGGCATCCCACTTAGTGGTAGGAATATTTTGCCATGTGTCAGCATCTTGGAATGTGTGTAAGGGAATATTGATCGAAATGGTCATGACAAATTCCTATGACAAAGTTATGACATGTAAGAGTCAGAAATAGAAGATCCTATGACAAGTATGGACATGTGTCGATAAGCATCTTTGAAAAAGGCATCTTTAGGTGCCCCAAGGTGGACTATGACATGTTGTAAGAGAATATGCTATTTATATCCTGTGTATGACAGATTCTCTTACAGTTGTAAGTTATGACAGCTATGACAGATTCTATGACAGTTGTAAGAGTCATAAGAGCATCTGTCATAGCCCATTTTGGAAATAGGTGACCTCCTTGGGATGGGGTGACATGACAAGTGTCAAAAGCATCCTACAGTGTTGGACAAGTGTCCATAGGCATGTGTTTTGGGCCATGAGGCCATGTTGGACGCCCATCCCAATGTGGAGCCATTTTTGCCTTGTATTCTCTTCATAAACAGGTGCTTTGGAGAGGAGAAGTACTACAGGTTTGACAAGTACTGTTATACTGTCGGATCATCTCCAAATACGAGTGTCGAAGACTCCTGCAAGAGCATTGGCTCTTTGATTGTATTGTAACCTTCTTTGTTTACGGAATACATTTGAGCTGTGTTTTGGAGTGTGGGGTTTTTCACCCGTAAGGGTTTTCCCCACATATATCTTGCGTCTCTCTTCTTCTGTCTAACTTTCTTGTGTATGTGTTTACTACAATATCTCTGTTAGTGGGTTAACATAGTTGTAATTGTAAAGATAAAATTGAATTTTCACTCTCCTCCCCTCATTAGATTAGTGTAGGAAGCGGTTTTTGCACACCTAGCTTCCTTTCAGTTTGTATCAGAGCCTGGCCAATTTTGGTTCTAGCTGCTGGGTAGGGGTTTTTTGAGCTAATCTTAGGTTGAGTTAGAGTTTTTGTAGAGTATTCTATATCTTGTTGGAGCAAGGAGATGGCAACCACAACCGAAAGATTAGAGGTGGAGAAATTTAATGGCACTAATTTTGAGTTGTGGAAACTCAAGATGGAAGACCTACTTGTTGATCATGACCTATGGGAAACCGTATCTGGTGTAAAACCTACAGCAATGTCACAAGCTGATTGGGACCTCAAAGATCGGAAGGCTAAGGGTCTCATAAGAATCTATCTAGCTAACTCTATCTTGTTGAATGTCCATAAGGAGAAGAGCACGAATGATCTTTGGAAGAAGCTGGGTGATGTTTATCAGGCCAAGTCCTTGGTGAACAAGCTTTTTCTGAAAAAGAAGTTGTTTGCTTTGAAGATGGAAGACGGACGATCTGTTGCGGACCACATGAATACTTTCAACATGATCGTTGCACAGTTGACATATGTGGGTGTGAAAATGGAGGAAGATTGATGCATGACCCTACTTTATTATTTGCCAGATTCATGGGATCATCTTGTCATGGCTATCAGAAGCACCACTACCACCTTCAAGATGGAAGATGTGGTGTCCTCGCTATTATCTGAAGAAATGCAGAGGAAGACATTTGAGTTGGCCAAAGAGGCTCTTGCAGTTCATGGAAGACCCAAAGAGAAAGGGAAGAAGAAGGACATGAAAGGTGAAAAGGGTAGATCCAAATCCCGTGGGAGATCCAAATCTCCTTGAAAGTCCAAGGCTCTTTGTTGGAACTATGGGAAAACTGAGCATTTCTGAAAGGAATGCAAAGAGGAGAAGAAAAAGAAGAAGAAGAATGCTCCTGATTCAGATTATAACAAGTGACAAGATGATGGTGATGCCTTCATTGCAGCCTTGGCCACCCATGCATCTGATGATGTGTGGTTGATTGATTCTGGTGCATCATTCGACATGACCTTGCATCGAGACTGGTTCACAAAGTATGAAGAGTTCGATGGTGGAAGAGTGTACCTGGGTGATGACTCTCATCTGAAGATTGTTGGTCATGGAAGAGTCTCAATCCAATTCACTGATGGATGAGTGAAGGGGATCACTAGGGTTATGCACATCCCAGGCCTAGCACGGAACCTGCTTTCTGTAAGTATGTTGAATGATGTAGGTGTGCAGGTTGTCTTTTCGAAGGATGGATGCAAGATGACTAGAGGATCTATGGTGCTTGCGAAGGTTACTCAGAGAGGTACTATGTTTTAGTTGGAGGCATGCACTTCACAGTGCAATAGTTCTTCTGACTCAAAGAAAAAAGTTGCAGTCACTTCATCCCCACCATCTGAACGAGTAGTGAAGAAATCTATTGTAACTAGTTTTGATGGTAGTGCACATGCTATGGAAGCTAAGCTTCCTGCTGAAAAGACTATGTTATGGCATTTGACATATGGCCACATTGGTGAGAAGGGTCTGCGAACCCTGAAAAATAAAAACATCGTTGTGGGGTGAAATGATTGTAATCTCGAGTTCAACTTTTGCGAACATTGTGTATATGGAAAACAAATTGTGTTCAATTTTACTCTAGTTCTCACAAGTCTTCTGGTGTGTTGGATCTTATTCATTTTGATGTGTTTGGTCTAGTTAATGTTCCTTCAATTTCCAAATCTATATATTTTGTATCTTTCATAGATGATTACAGTAGGACATGGGTTTATTTTATCAGAAGGAAGAATGAAGTCTTAAGTCAGTTTAAGGAGTTTACAGCCTTTGCTAAAAATCAGACTAGTAAAAAGATTAAGTGTTTGAGAATTGACAATGGTGGTGAGTTTTGTTTGGCAGAGTTTGATAAGTTCTATAAAGAGCAAGGGATTGAAAGACATAAGACAACCCCATACACCCCACAGTAAAATGGAGTTGCAGAGAGGATAAATAGGACACTGATGGAGAAGGCTAGGAGTATGCTTAGTGGAACAAGCCTCGAACAAAAGTTTTGGGTTGATGCTATAGCCTGGTGCAGGAGCACCTACCTGACAGCTGGCCTCCATGAGGCAGTTAGTTTGTTATAGGTCTTGTTAATGTTTCCAAGAAGGTCTTATAAGACCAATGCATGTAATAAGGTCCAAGTTGACTGTGCTTTTCTATTTTTAGGTAGTTTGTTATGACAGCTGATGACAGCTGTATAGTTTGTTAGTTCAGTTGGATCCTCCCAGCCGCTTGGAAGCTCCCAGCCACTGGGAATTGAGTGGTAGTACTCGCAAGCAGTTCCTATTTATGTAGTAGGATCGGTTGGTCTTAGGACAGATTGAGATATAGATACATTGAGGAGCTAGGTTACAGAGAGTGAGCCAGAGTTGAACATTGCAGAAGTTCAAGAGGCAGTTCAGACAGAGGTTCTGGTCAGACAACCTGACAAACACATGGTATGTGTGAGAAGGGCCTACATTGACAGGCATGAGGGTTTACTTGCAAGACAGCAAGTTACAGTTCAGACATCTTGGAGCAGCCAAGAGACAGCAGAGGATAAAGCTAGAACAGGTCAGAACACTGACATGATAAAGTGTAAAGGTGGAGGACTTCCACATCCTAACTCATGGGACATGAGTTCTTTTCTGTTGGGGAGTATGGTGCAGGAGCACCTACCTGACAGCTGGCCTCCATGAGGCAGTTAGTTTGTTATAGGTCTTGTTAATGTTTCCAAGAAGGTCTTATAAGACCAATGCATGTAATAAGGTCCAAGTTGACCGTGCTTTTCTATTTTTAGGTAGTTTGTTATGACAGCTGATGACAGCTGTATAGTTTGTTAGTTCAGTTGGATCCTCCCAGCCGCTTGGAAGCTCCCAGCCGCTGGGAATCGAGTGGTAGTACTCGCAAGCAGTTCCTATTTATGTAGTAGGATCGGTTGGTCTTAGGACAGATTGAGATATAGATACATTGAGGAGCTAGGTTGCAGAGAGTGAGACAGAGAGAGACAGAGTACTGTATTTGCATCTTTTGAAATCAATAAAGAGATCCTGTTTGTGTCAATTTTCTGTTTGGATTCCATTGTGTAATCGAGTTGCTGTTCTGGTGGTTACATGGATTCACTGATCCATTCCACCGGTTGATTCATCGAATCGGTGGAATGGCTATGTACGATAGTTTAGGATTTAGTTTGCATTTTCTGTTTGTTCACATGTATGTTTGCAGGATCGCAGTCGAGATGTGTTGAGAACCCTAGCATGGGTATGTGCTAGGTCATGCTGGTAGTTCGAGTCTGGAAAGTTGTCCAGGAAGCAGATCGGGTCACCTCAGGAGGTTCGGCGGATTGAAATTTGCTAAGGTTGGAAATTCGTCACAACGGCATCATCAGGATATTTCTGTGTATATCCTGCAGTTACTTCGGGCGTCATCCGAGTAGATGGAGGTGAGCATGATGCAATTGTTTGCATAAGGTGAATGCGTTTCGGGGTGATCATCATCAGGTGTTGCCGAGGAAGAGTATATCAGCATGAGTTAGTCGATCGGGTTGATAAAATCATCGCGGGCCGATAATGTTAAGTTTGGCCGATAGCAGGATATTGAAGGAACTGCATATGACGTCATCGTCATCAGGATAATCGTCATCAGGACATTTCGAAATATCACCCGATAAAGGTTTATCCTGCTGACCCTAAGTGTTTTGGTATCGGCATAAGGCATCAAGGAGATAAGTGGATCGTGAGAGGATATTCGGCAGAATATTCGTCATCAGTTTAAAGTTGAGTGTCATCATCAGGATGTTTCAATATGACCGGATAAGTCATATCCTGATGCTATTGTTTAAGTAGTCAGATATCGGGGTGACGTAAGCATGAGAGGAAGGGTGCATGAAGTTGTCGTCATCAGGATATATGGAGGGAACCGGATATTTTATATCCTGCTGATGAACATGATGTTGAACATCATGATGCTGCAGAAAGCGTCTGGCAGTGAGATGAACAATGAACATCAGGAGGATGTTTGCGCTTGCCGAATATGATGATGCTGCCGATAGCCGGATATGATGATGCTCCTGACAGACGAAGGGTCGAAGGTTTTTTTGCAGGAGGATATCGGTCGGCAGAGAAAATATGATGATGCTGACAGTGTTAACAGAAATATGATGATGATGAAGGGTTGTAGACATACAGGCTGTATGTCAAGGTTTTAGTGTGGATGCCTCTGCATCATAGTGGATTAATGGCTTTTCCATCCTATTTGTAAGCTTCTGTTGCATTTCCTCTGCATCATAGCCACTGCTTGCTATCTGGTAAACATATCTCCTACATCAGTTCTTGTTGGTAAGACACCTACTTAGGTGTGGTCTAGAAACAAGCCTTCAGTTAGCCATCTTTACGTTTTTGGTTGTGAGACATATGCACATGTGCCTAGGGAGAAACGGTCTAAGTTGGAGAACAAGGCTGTTAAATGTATTTTCATTGGCTATGGTGTCGGTGTGAAAGGATACAAGCTTTGGTATCTTATGGCTGAGAAAGTGTTGTATAACAGAAGTGTTATCTTTAGAGAGCTAACACCTTCTTCCATTGTTCTACAGCCAGAACAAACAGAAAAGAAAGAAAATGTGGTTCAGTTTCCTTCTACCCCTGAGAAGACTGAACTGATAGACCCTGTGAGACTTGATGAGGAGGAGAGCTCTAGTAGCTCTGAAAGCTCAGAAGAAGAAGCAAAACCTCAACCTTAGCCATTGAGGAGGTCTACACGAACAAGAAAGAAACTTGATAGGTTTGGTTATTCATTACTTGATTCTAGTTGTACTTTTGCTTTACTTACGAACACTTATGAGCCTAGAACTATGAAAGAGGCTATGGGCATGAAAGATGCAGGTTCCTAGAAGGAGGCCATGGAGGATGAGATGACTTCTTTGGAGAAGAATAAAACATGGGACTTGGTGCCTTTGCCTGATGGACGGAAACCCGTTGGATGCAAATGGGTGTTCAAGAAGAAATTCAGTGCAGATGGCAGTGTTGAAAAGTACAAGGCTAGATTGGTTATGAAGGGGTATTCGCAAGTGGAGGGAATTGATTATGGTGAAATTTTCTCTCCCATTGCAAAGCTGACATCCATTTGATTTCTGTTATCTCTTGTAGTTGCTTATGACTTAGAGGTAGAACAGATGGATGTGAAGACAACTTTCCTTCATGATGATTTGGAGGAAGAGATTTACATGTCACAGCTAGAGCACTACATAGAGAAAGGTAAAGAAAATTTGGTTTGCAAGTTAAAGAAGTCTTTGTATGGTTTGAAACAATCTCCTAGGATGTGGTACTTGAAGTTTGATGCCTTTGTCTTTTCGATTAGATATTTGAGATCGAAATCATATCATTGTGTGTATTACAAATTTGACAATGATCGCATTCTCATTATTGCATTGTATGTTGATGATATGTTGTTAATTGGGAATGGTAAGAATATGATTTCTAATTTGAAGTATCAGTTGTTAGCATAGTTTGAGATGAAAAATCTTGGGGCAGCCAGGTATATTCTGGGAATGGAAATTAGAAGAGATAGAGCTAACACAAAACTTTGGTTAAGCCAGAGTAAGTATGTGAAGACCATGTTGGACAGGTTTAGCATGGCAGATTGTAGCCCATTGTGTGTTCCTATTTCAATCTGGACAAAGTTGTCTATTAATGATTGTCCAAAATCTCCTAGTGAGGTGGAAGACATGAGTATAGTACCTTATACTAGTGTTGTTGGTAGTTTGATGTATGCTATGGTCTGCACAAGACCAGACATTGCCCAAGCAGTGGGAGTACTTAGTCGATTTATGGCTAATCCTAGACAGGTACATTGGGATGTAGTTAAGCAAGTGTTCAGATATTTGAGGGGTACTTTCGAGTATTCCATTTGCTATCATGGCAATGCTACAGGACCTCCACATTCAGTTTGTATTCATGGATTTGTGGATTCTGATTGGGTAGGTGACATTGACAGCAGGAGATCCACCAGTGCCTATGTGTTCACTATGTTTGGTGGTGCAATTAGTTGGATGAGTAAGCGACAACCTATGGTTACTTTTTCCACGACAAAAGCTGAGTACATGGCAGAAACTCATGCTTGCAAGGAAGCCATTTGGCCTAAGAGATTGTGTTTAGATATTGGTGTTGATGTAGGATAGATTACGATTTGTTGTGATAGTCAGAGTGCGATTTGCCTTGCGAAGAATCCAACTTTCCATGCCAGAACAAAGCATATTGATGTATAGTTTCACTTCGTGTGAGACATGGTAGAGGATGGGAA
Organism: Cunninghamia lanceolata; assembly: GCA_027924645.1. NCBI lineage: Eukaryota > Viridiplantae > Streptophyta > Pinopsida > Cupressales > Cupressaceae > Cunninghamia > Cunninghamia lanceolata. Next base: position 13,147,285 of record BSBN01000194.1, on the reverse strand, counting down.
GGTAAATTTGGAGAAGGTAGATACTTTGAAAAATGTTGCAGATGCATTGACAAAACTAGTGGGCACAGAGAAGTTCAGATGGTGTTCAGAGTCTATGGGCCTCTTGGCCTATAGCAGTTAAATCCTATTAATTCTATTGGCTCTTACAAGGTGTTCGACAAGTGGGAGAATGTTGGGAATTAAGGTGTCTCAACCTTGGTAATTCCTTGTATTTATTTATTTATTGCCTATTGTATAATTTGGATGCAAATCCTATGTTGTCATATTGTGGGAGTTGGCACGATGATGTGTTATCCTACATGGCATATGACCACATGTAAATTTGTCCTCACATGAGGAGATAAGTGTCCCACTTAGTGGTAGGAATATTTTGCCATGTGTCAGCATCTTGGAATGTGTGTAAGGGAATATTGACCGAAACGGTCATGACAAATTCCTATGACAAAGTTATGAAATGTAAGAGTTGGAAATAGAAGATCCTATGATAGGTATGGACATGTGTCGAGAAGCATCTTTGAAAAAGGCATCTTTGGGCACCCCAAGGTGGACTATGACATGTAAGAGAATATGCTATTAATAGCCTATGTATGACAGATTCTGTTACAGCTGCAAGTTATGGCAGCTATGATAGATTCTATGACGGTTGTAAGAGTCGTAATAGCCCATTTTGGAAATAGGTGACGTCCTTGGGATGGGGTGAGTTGACAAGTCTCAAGAGCATCTTACAGTGTTGGACAAGTGTCCATAGGCATGGGTTTTGGGCCATGAGGCCATGTTGGATGCCCATCCCAATGTGGAGCCATTTTTGCCTTGTATTCTCTTTATAAACAGGTGCTTTGGAGAGAAGTACTACAGGTTTGACAGGTACTGTTATGCTGCTGGATCATCTCCAGATATGAGTGTCGAAGACTCCTGCAAGAGTATTGGCTTTGTGATTGTATTCTAACCTTCTTTGTTTACGGAATACATTTGAGCTGTGTTTTGGAGTGTGGGGTTTTTCACCCATAAGGGTTTTCCCCACGTATATCTTGTGTCTCTCCTCTTTTGTGTCACTTTCTTGTGTATGTGTTTTCTGTAATATCTCTGTTAGTGGGTTAACATAGCTGTAATTGTAAAGATAAAATTAAATTTGCAGTCTCCTTCCCTCATTAGATTAGTGTAGGAAGCAGTTTCCACACACCTAGCTTCCTTTCAGTGTTAAACCAAGCACTAAACCATTTAAATGCATGAACAGTAAAAGTTAAAAAGTTTAAACACTAGCATCAAAGGAAGCGAACCAAAAAGAAAAAATGTTTACCGTCCTATGTAATTAAAGGATAGTCGAGGGCACTAAGATTAATAAACCAGTCCCAATCTTTAGCATATCTAAGGAAAATGGCAGCAACATGGATCATGGAAGCAATAGCGGTAGGTCCCATGTAGCTTACAAAATCAGCCTTGCCTATCACATTTACATTCCCTGACATAGTAAAAAGTACAGATTGCACATAGAATCCTAGATTTAACCTCTATTGGTCAGGGGCCTCTTTGTCCCTGGGTGCCTCTTTGTCCCTGGGTGCAATAAATACTAATTTCTTGGATGGTAAATTGCATGCAGAAGCCTTTTAATCATCTCGCCATCGCCATTGGATCTCATTATCAGGTACACAAGTCTGGGAGTCGCTGGCATTTTGCCTAGTGATCTAGATTGGAAAAAGAACTTGCACGACTCATTGGAGTGAGTGGAAGCTCTAGATCAAGTGAGAACTGCCTCAAGTAGCAGGATTGATACAAGCGAGCTTGCGAAGAAAGGTAGAAGCCATTTGCACTCTGTGTGCGCAATGAAGTGGGGTTTATGCATTTTGATAAATTGGATTTGGGTGTCTAAGAAGTAGAGGGGTTACTACCCAAAGTAACCAACAATACAACTACCACACCCTTCATTCCTAGCTTTTTACTCTTCCTACAAACACTACCACAATTCTTTCAACTGCCCTATTAGGCATTTTTGCAAAATGGAGACATAGACAAGGCACGTGAGCTGTTTTATAGAATGATAGGAAAGAGCATGACACCTATTTTCCCTGGTAGAGCCATGCTATATAAATCCTTGCCATATGTCTGCCCTCTGCAAAAACCTCTCTAGCCACCAATCATCTTGCGGGAAAGTGGTGCAGCACCCAGGAGATTGCAAATAAAAAAGCCAGGGTTTATTTGGCCGCCATTCATCATGTAGGAAAGTGGTCTAGCTGGGAGGAAAAACAAAATTAAACTATAGTTAATGGTTTAATTTTTTCCCCTGCACAATTCCCAATGAGAAGAAATATAGTTTTAGAGAGACGAAAACTATAGTCTCCTGCTTATGGCAGGGACTAATTATCATTAAATCTCCTTCTATCCATATTTACATGATTTTTAGTTCATTGGCCAATTCCAATCCATGCATAAGGGCATGGGATTTAGCAATATTATTAGTGCATTGTGGTAATATGATAGCTTTGGTAGTGATGAGTTTCCCAAAAGAGTCCCTGAGAATGCATCTTGCACTTGATAAGCTAGTATTTCCTCTAGATGTTCCATCAAAATTGAGTTTGATAAGGGGTATGATGGGGGTCACCATTTAACTATAAATGTCTATCCACTTTGTTTGGCTTGTTATGTATTGAATCATAGTTGGGAAGAGGATGTAGCAGCTTCCATTCTTTGAGCAAAGTGGTGTTCCAGTTTGTAAATTTACTGTTTGAGCTTGAGTTTCTCATCACTTTATCCATGACCACTTCTAAGATAGAACCTTCTAATTTCCCTAAGACCTTCACCAATGGACAGGGTTGTTTCTTGGATATTTTGGAATTATCAAAAAATTCTCCATCTGAATGTGCCAAACAACTAAAGATGGGCTTACCTCCCAAATACAAGCATAGGTGGATTTTGAATAGATGGCAGGCCAGCTAATAAAGTGATCAAGGAGAGACTTGGGGAAATGAGCTTCCCAATTTAGCTTTGCACAAAGCCACTTCCAACATTTAGAGTTAAACAAACAATTCAAGAGGAGGTGATCTACATCTTCTTCTTCTTCACTGCATAATTATCCGAGAGATCAAGATGAACCAAAAGGCCTGCATGGGAGGGGAGAATATGACAGTTAGGGGAAATATAGAAATGGTCCAAATGACTCGTTTTCCTCAAAAAGCCTTCACAAAATTTGTTCCAAGTAAACTAATGTGGCATTTGAGTCCTAACTTTTCCCAAGAGGGGGTCATAAACTCCCAGGGAATTTCAAGCCAAAGTCCAAGCTTCAAATTTGGCATGGGATAGGTAGGAAGACATATCCTAGCTATGGTCAAATGGGTGTTCAACCATGTTGAAGTCACACCCCCAAATCCACTCAGTAGTAGGAAGATGAAGATAAAGCCATTCCCAAAGCAAAGTTCTCTCTGAGGGGGAATTTGGAGTACAAATAGAACAAAAGCCATTTAAAGTGCTTTGAAATAGAATAGTAGTCCAAATACAGTAGTTATATGGGTCAAACCCAGATGCCACATGTTTGGTGATCTAAGGGGCAATACCCAATACGACTCTCCTACTACCATAAATGTGGTTCATTTGAAAGAAAAGGGTCTCTTGCCAAATAGAGGCAAGAATGACATCTAATTGCACTACATTAACTTTCACTTCCTCAAACATGATCACATCAGTTTGATTATTTTGGATAAAATGCTTAACATGAAACTTTTGGGTAGGGATTGTTAATCCCTAAACATTCTAAGATTGAATGTGGCATTTCATTGTGAAGAATTATGAAGAGTTTTCTCATCTGTCATCAACGCAGTGAACTGATTCAAAATGCAGGCTTGAGCATCCATTATATTATCTAGGCAAGGCCATTCTTGAGAGGAGGATCTAGACCGAGATCGCATGGGACTATTTGGTTGATTTGGTATAACTGGCATAGAAGGGGTGTTTTGGGACAAAGGGAGTCTCTTTTCATCTTTTAATGGCTCTACTCCAATCTTCTGACACATCTTTGAAATACTTAGGACTAGTAGTGGAGGCCAAGTGAGGTGAGGAGGATGGAATGGAAGGTGAAAGAGGTGTGTTGGCAGTGGATGGAGCATGATTATGTGTGGCATTAATAATAGTAGTAGATTTTAGGTTGTCTCTAGTGGGAATAATAGTGGCAGGGGTGGAGTTTCTTGGAGGTGCTTGTTGCTATACTCTTCAAAATGTGACTCAGTACATGAGTGAAGATGAGTCATCCTGGACACAAGCACATAGACACTCTCCTTGTCTTGGGCAACCTCCAAGTTACTCTCACTCTTGTGGTGGGAGCTAGTCATGTGGAGGTGAGACTCAAGGGACGTTCTATTCTCTTGGGAGTAGAATGTTGTGAAGAGTGGCTGGCCAGTCTTGGGGCCTGTCATTGTTTTCTATGTGTTGTTCAATGATTGTTGTGGTGGAGATAATAATATGACCCAAAGGGTCACTAGTTATTGATCTATTGTTTGGGTTTTTAGTGTTCCAACATCTAGATGGATGTCTATTGTAATAATTGACAATCCTAGTTTGTTGTAACATTTCTTCTATGGATTGAACAAGTTGTTGTATTTGTTCTATGCGTTCAATCAACCTAAGCACATGATCTTGTTCTTCTCGTCTCTATTGTGCTAATTGTGGCCTGGGATGTAATTCTTCAATCTTTTCAAGGATTTCCCTCACCCAGTCACCTTTGATTCTAGGGCACACTCGAATGCTTGCATAGAGAGAGTAAATTTGAGTTGACCAAGAGTTGAATTTTTGACTTAGTGGTGTTAACTAAGGTTTTGTGTGAATTTTCTTGACTTTTTTTGACCTCATGATGAAATTGAGGAGTTTTGCAAATGCTCGTTTTGTTGGATTCTACCTCGTGATTGTATTGAGGGTTTCAAATTTTCTAAGTTTCTAATATTTTTGTATTTTTGGGTTTTATGTATGTATGCAACTAGTATGTATGCAAACATTTTTTTGGGTTTTTTTCTAGAATTGAAATTTATAATGAACTAATTAGCTAGGAAATTGAAGGATGAATGCAAACTAATATGAAATTTACCTAATGTAATTATATTATGTTTTTGGTATTTTTGAAGAGATTTTTGTACTAATCTACTAATTAAAAATGTGAAATAAGAAATATAATCTAAGATTTCAACCTAAACTATTCAAGAAAACTAGTCTAATTAATTCAAAATGAACCTACCAAGGAAATTGCAACATAGAATTACTATTCCCAAGAGAAAATTGTGAACTAATTATCTAGAAAGCATAAAGACCCTAGATTGTGAAAGACACATGAGTCTTCACACTACCCTCAAAAATCCTTGTTCAACAACCTCTTCATCCTCTTGTAGTAGTGGGGTCCTCCTCTTGGTGACAATTGGGAAGAGAGCACATGAGCTTGAGCAAGCTATGAATTGGAGTGAGCTTTTGAAAGCTTTAAAGCACTTGGCTTGGGAATTTTGCTAGCGTAACAATGTTGTATGAAACCTTTGAAGGCTTGGGTAATAAAACAATAAAAAAAGGCACCTACATCCTACATGAGCATAAGAATGCCAATGGAGAGCAAAGCAAAGCTTGAGAATTGGCTGCAACAATGGATTTTCCTCCCTTATTGCTTGAGGGAGGGGGCTATTTATAGCTTGAGAGAGAACATGAAGAGTGGGGATGATTGAGGAGTTAACTCCCTTGTTTGGAGAGTTAACCAAATAGATTGAAGAGAAGATTGGGCTGAAAGTGGAGTGATAGGATAAAGATAGCTTATCACAGGCTACATAAATGGAGTTAGCATGAGTTAGAGGGGTGAAAAATATAGATCATATAAGCTAATTATGCATGATTAGAGGTTGTAGATGAGCTAAGAATAGTTCACTCTATGTTTAGGTCAAAATCAAATGCAAATTAGAGAAAAATAGATCTTGTTGGGGCTCAAACTGGAAGAGAATATGTAGAAGAAACACGATAGGGTTACCAATTTCACTAGGCCAAGTCGCTAGGGACAACCCATGTGGTCGCCAATGGTGACCCATTGGAGACCCATAGTGGAGGGGGTCTGGGTAGTAACATAAAGTTGCAGAGGGGTCTTGGGGTGAAAAGAAGGCCATCTGTCATTGGAGCTAATCCAAATAGGTGAGTTAAATAGGATCTCCAGTTGCATAAGTAGGGTTGCCAGTGGAGATCTGGAAATAACATGTGGATACCCAAAATTGACAAAAGTTAAGTTGATTATGAAAGATGGGTTTGTTAGAATTTAATCTTTAGTTAGGTGAAGATTAATACTTGTATTTTAATACAAGTATTTTATTTTGTTTTATTATCCTCACACATGTGTGAGGATAACTCCCATTCATATTCATCTTTGGACGATTTTATATTTAGCTTCCTCTTTATGAGGGTTGACAGTTTGCACACACATAAATGATAGGTGGCATATGGGAGTTACATGCAACTCCTTTCTCACCTCTATTTATGAGGTACTTCTTTTCTCATTCTCACATTCATGCACGCACATTCAAGCTTGAGAATCTCTCTCTCTCTCTCTCTCTCTCTCTCTCTCTCTCTCTCTCTTTAATATTTTAGGCTTCTTGACATCTACATAATATTGGGGGTTTTTTCTTTGTTTTTCCCCCTTCAAAATCTTGGTCTCCATTGTTGAATCTTGGTGCATGCTTCTAGTTATGGTTCTTCATTGGATGATAACTTATTTGTTTACTTCAAATAATGCTCCTTACTTAGTTTGTAATTTCCTTGTTTTTTTATTTTTTCTTTCATGGTATTAGAGCAGGTTTACTAATCTAAGTTGTGAGTTGAATTGTTGAAGGTTGCCATCCTTCTTCCAGAAGCATTTCACCTTCAGAGACTTCATTTCAGATTGGAGAGAAGAGAAGCATTTTTTTGTGCAGGAACAAGGGTTTTAACCCTTTATTTCATTTTATTTGAGATCTAATCCTTTTGCACACTAGGGTTTGTTTTTAATAGTTGAAAATCTGCTTCATTCAAAATTTGTATAATCTTTTTCGCAGATCTGTGTAGTTTGTTATAAAAAAATTACATGCAGATCTGTGTAGTTCATTCAAAAAGTTTTTTTTAGGGCTTTAGCCCTACATGCTGCAAATACAATATGTTTTTAATAAATAAAACTAGGTTTTCACAAAAAAATCTATTTTTTTTAATTAAAAAATTTAGGGCTTTTGCCCTACTTGCAAGTTGCACATTTATTTTTTTAAAAAATTAAATAAAATCAAAAGTTTTTTTTTAAATTAAGGGCTTCATTGACCACAGAGGCCTCAACCCCCTTTAACAGGCCTACGGCCATTGAAGAGACCACAGCCTCTTTGAGGACTGCAGACCCCTCAAGGCTGAGGCCCCTTAAGGGCTTGCAGGTACTTGGGACCCTGTGGGGAGCCTAAGGCCCCTGTTTAAATAATAGTTTTTTAAATAAGGTTTTTAATCTTCTTTATTTTTTTTTAAAAAAATTTCATTCAAGTTTTTAATTTTATAAGCTTTTTTTTACCTAATAAGGTATTTTTTTTGTTAAATTGCATTTTGTTTAACTAAATAGGTGTTTTTTATAAACATTTTGCAAATATGTCTACTCTAACTCCTGAAATCAAATTGAATTGTTCTAACTATCATTCTTGGAAAACTCATATTAGTTTTATTTTTAGATTTAAACATCTCTTGATGTAGCAACTAATCCTAAAGTGGAGCTTGGTCCTACGGCAAGCCAAGATGTGCAAGTCAAATGGAAACCGCAGAATGATGAAGCCCTTGGCCTAATAGACATTTCGATGTCTCCTGAACTCTATGTTCATATTGGGGCATGCACAAAAGCCTATATCGCATGGGAAATTCTAAGGAAAATTTATGATAGTTCTAATGAATCTAGAAAGATTCAACTTCAAGATCAACTTGAAGATCTCAGGTATACAGATTTCAAAACTATGGATGAATTTCTTTTAAAATTTGATGCTCTTAATAGTCAATTAAATGATTTAGGAGTTAAGCTTGAAGATATTAGATTAATTCATATTATTCTTAAAAAATATCTACCTAGACAATTTCAACAATTTATTACAAATATTCATGCTCAATTAGCTATTCCTACATTAGCTAGTCAACTAACTTATGATATTTTTAGAAATTTATTAAGGCAAGAAGAGGTTAAATTGATTCAATTTGGTAATCTTAAAAATAGTGAGCATGCTTTTATGTCTAAAAATCATAAACAAAAGTTTAAACCTCACAATAAATAATATTCTAATCCTAAATATCATCAAAATAATATTACTAATTTACTAGCAAGAATAACTCTTACAAGAAGCCTCATTGTAATTATTGTGATAAACATGGTCATTGGCCTAGCACTTGTTACAAGAAGAAAAATGCTAATAACAATAAACAACCTATGAGGCAAAATTATCAACAAAATCATAAGCCTAATAATAATAATAATAATAATAATAATAATAATAATAATCAATCTAGGCATGCCTTTACTTGTGGTTATAATGCTTAAAAACCTCTTGAATGGATTATTGATTCAGGTGCATCTCAACATTTTACTTCTCATAAAGAGATATTTGAATCAATGCAACCTGACAACACTAATGTTCCTCTTCAACTTGCTAATAATCATAGTTGTAAAGTAGAAGCAATTGGAGATGTGAATGTTCATAATGGTAAGTTACATGATGTTTTGTATGTTCTTGAATTGAAAACAAATTTGCCTTCTGTAGCTAAGCTTTGTCAAGATTATAAGATAAAATTTTATAAAGATATGTGCTATGTGATCAATCCAAATCAAAATAATAAAGTCATTGCTAATGCTAAATTAGACAATGATAATTTGTTTAAGTTCTATGAGTTTGCTACTTCTAAATACTCTTTACTATCTACCATAAATTTTAATGTTTGGCATGAAAGACTTGGTCATATTAATGCTGACAATATTGCTTTGATGTAAGACACTAATATGGTAGAAGAAATTGCCTAGTATTGTTCCATCTACAATTGTATGCACAAGATGCATGAGTGGTACGATGCATAGGGAGCCCTTTCTTAAAGGTCAAGCATGGAGGGCAAATCATAAGTTGTACCTCATCCATAGCAACCTTTTGGGACCCATGGAAAATGAATCCATCCAAGGATCAAGGTATACACTTACTTTTGTTGATGATTATTCAAGAAGAACTTGGATCTATTTTCTTAAAAACAAGAATCAAGTTCATGATACTTTTGTTGATTTTCATAAATTTGTTGAAAGGCAATCTGGTTTTAAACTTAAAATACTTAGGATTTATAATGGTATTGAATATGTGAATAATGCTTTTAATTGTTATTTAAAGTCCTTTGATATTAAACATGAGCTAACCATTCCCTATACACCTCAACAAAATGGTGTAGCGGAAAGGAAGCATAGAACTATTGTTGAAATGGCTAGATGTATGTTACATGCTAAAAACATGTCTTATAAATTTTGGGCTGAAGCTATGTTTTGTGCTACTTATACTATTAATAGAACTCCAACCAAAGCCTTAAAGGATATCACTCCTAAAGAGGCTTGGTCTGGTAAGAAACCTAATCTTAAGCACTTAAGAATCTTTGGCTTAATTGTTTTTGTTCATAAACCTAAACAAAAAAGTCACAAATTAGATTCTAAATCTTCTTCTCAAATTTTTGTTGGCTATGATGAACAATCTAAAGCTTATAGATTTTACAATCCTCTTACTAATAAAGTTAAAGTTTCTAGAGATGTATGCATTGCTGAAAATGGTGTTAATGATTGTTCTAAAGTTGTTAACAATAAATCTTCTCAAAACAATGTTCTTGTTATTGAGGATAGTCCTCCTTCTTTGCATACTTCTTTGAATCCTTCTAATACTTCTCTTAGTCAAAGTGATAGTGAACATGATGAACATTCTCATGATGATTATTCCTCAAGTGATGATACTCCTACATATAAACATATGCCTAAATGGATTAAAAATTTTGTTTAAGAAAGTGGTGATATATCTTAACTAGAATGGATAGATCTAAGGCTAGAAAGGAAAACTATTACAATTATACTTTAATGTCTAAAATTATGGATACTAATGATCCACAAAGTTATGATCAACCTAAACAACATCCTCACTGGGAAAAGGCTATGTGAGATGAATATAATACTTTGATTGCAAATCAAACTTGGGAGCTTGTACCTTTACCTCATGGTAAGAATCTTGTTTCATGTAAATGGTTATATAAAACTAAGTTTAATGCCAAAAATGATATTAATAAATTTAAAGCTATATTAGTAGCTAGAGGTTTTTCTCAAGTGGAAGGCTTAGATTATAATGAAACTTTTTCTCTAGTGGTCAAAATGCCAACTATTAAATTAGTTATAGCTTTAGCTTCTCCTATGCATTGGCCTGTTCATCAAATAGATGTTAAAAGCGCACGCCTTTTTAAATGGTGATTTTCATGAATAAATTTATATGTCTCAACCTTTGGGTTTTGTTCAAAAAGGTAAAGAACATCTTGTTTGCAAACTAAAGAAATCAATTTATGGTTTAAAACATTCTCCTAGAGAATGGTACTCTACAATTAATGCTTTCTTTACTTCTCAAGGATTTACTAGAAGTCAAAATTGTTGCAAGTATGAGGTTAACTAGTGTTGTCATTGATGTCAACATACTCATATTGCATTGGTAAGAAGGTTTGGATGAGCTGTGCGTTGAGGATATTGAGAAAAGTAGTCTCAATCAGGAACAGTGAAGAACAATGATAAGAAGAAGGCAAATGTACTCAATAGGTTGAGAATCAAAGGATGCGGATTAAAGGGTTTGTAGATATGAGTCGTGAGATGATCCAATTAAGATTTCAGAGGTCCGCATGAAGATATGAAAAAGTTGTGATCGGTCTAGTAGAATCGGTTTCGAGAGTTGTTCCGGAGTGACAGAGTGTTACAAAAAGGTCCGGTGAGCTCCGGAGGAGCATTGTCAGACTCTGCGGATTGGAAGGAGTGTTTGGGATGTCCTTGTGATGTGTCATCTCAGTTTGTACAAAGTTTGGAGGTCTGAAAGAACCTTTTTCAGTTTGACAGTCATGACAGACTGTGTTCTTGAAGTTCCGGATTAAGAGGAGAAGAGATTCCTGTGAGTAGAGGAAGTGCGGATGTACCTGGTCAATCAGGCAAGCTTGTGAAGGTTCTTGGATCATGTTAAAGTTATGTTGTCAGTCCGCATTGGTGGTAGAGCCCGGAATTGAAGATATTCTTCTAGATGAAGTTCTTGTTTAGACTAGCCGACTGGATGAGTTGTTCATCTTGCGAATGTTCTTGTGGTGGCCAACCGGATGTATTAATCATCTTGCGAATGTCCTTATGGTTGATTGCCGACTTAGATTATTGTTCCTAAGTCGATGTCTTGTATAAATAAAGGTTTGTGAGTTCATTTCAAAGTGTGTTGTGGAGCGGATGAGAGTGGTATAGCGAAAGAGCGAAGGGCAGAGCAAAAGTATCTTGGGCTTAAATGGAATTGATCCAAACATGGTAAAGATGTCAATCTCCAGTTCAAGTTTGTGATTCTTATCACTCTGTAGACAGTGTGTCTCTTGTAGGTAGTGTGCCTCTTTGTGAGCAGTGTGCTCGGGCAGTGAGCCCTAATTGGCATGTGCCATTCATTTTTCTTATTCTTCTAATAGAGAATAATCCTTGGGTTAATCACCCCGTGGTTTTTCCCTTAACCAGGTTTTCCATGTCAAAATCTTGGTGTCCAATGTGTTGATGTTTATCTGGTCTTGTGTTTATGCATTATGCTTTCATGGATGGTTAATTGATATGCTATTAACTAACAAAGAAGAATCAAGTGTTTGAAGTAGAAGCAAGTTTTTGCACAACTGATTCACCCCCCCTCTCAGTTGTGTGCCCTAGATCTAACAATTGGTATTAGAGCCAAGTTCCTCTGAAAGGAGCTTAACTGCTTGAGGAGATCCAGGATGTCATCATACAAGAAGGATAGTCTGAAGTTCGATGGAACCAACTTCACTCTCTGGAAAGGTCACATGAAATGTCATTTGGAGTGTATGGGAAAAGCATACTTGACCATGGTCTCAAAACCATATGTTCCTCCACAGGGTGGTTCGACAACTCTGAATGAAATCACAGATGCTGAAAACAACCTGCGGACCAAGGAAGCTCTTCTAAGTCCATTGAATGACTCAGATCTCTCAAATGTTATTGACCTACCAACTGCATATGAGATTTGGACTAAACTGGAACTTCTGTATGAAGGAGATGAGTTTGTCAAGAGTGCAAGGTTGCAAAGTCTGAAAGGGAAATTTGAAAGATTGAAGATGAGAGATGATGAAAATATCACTACCTTTATGCCAAGAGTGAATGAGCTAGTGTGTGGAATCAGGAATGCTGGTGGAGTTTTGGATGAAAATGAAATTGTTTGCAAAATTCTCAGATCCCTTCCTGCTGCCTACAAAATCAAGGTTGCTACCATTGATGAATTCAAAGCCCATACAACTGTCACAAGAGAGCAACTGGCTGGCAAACTAGCTGCATTTGAAATGACTGAGTTTGGAGATGATCCCCCCAAGACTGAATCTGCATTCAAAGCCAGTGCCTATGTGAAAGGCAAACACAGATTTGATCCGAGAGAGAACTCTTCAAGGAAGCTGTCATGGTATGATCAATCAAGGAAAAACATGGAAGAGGAAGAAGCAGAAATAGCTCAACTTGAAGCCCTCATTGCAAAGAGACTGCCAAGAGGGTCTGGTAAGTATGAAGGAAAACTACCTTTTAAGTGCTTCAACTGCAATAAGATTAGTCATTTTGCTTCAAGATGTCTGGAAAGATTTGCAAGGTCTAATACTAACAGACAAAGGTTTCAAAAGAACTGCTATTATGTTCATGAAGAAGATGACAATGAAGGAGTAACAGATGATGAATCAGAAATAGAAAACAAATCCAGAAATGAATGGGTGTTTATTGCCATCAAGGAAGAAGAGTCAATACCCTCTGAATCTATCAATCATAAAGTTGTAGAAAGAGCTTTGGCTGCCCAAGTTGAAGAAAAGGATGATTGGGTTATTGACAGTGGATGCTCTCACCATATGACTGGTAACAAGAACAAGTTCTTAGATTTGGAAAGGTATGAAGGAGGAATGGTAAAGTTTGGTGACAATTCTGCTGGCAGAATCAGAGGTAGGGGAACTATTTCTTTTGATGGAAAGAGCAAAACAGGTAATGTACTATACGTTGAAGGATTGAAGCACAATCTTCTTAGTGTTGGTCAGTTAGTGGACAAAGGCTGTGATCTCTAGTTCAAGAATGGAAAATACAGAATCTTTACAAGCTCCGGAACTGAAATTGCATCTGGTACTCAAACAAAAGGTAATATCTTCGATCTAGTTGGTTCTAATAAAAGTTGTCTGTTTGTTTAAGTTGATCAGAGTTGGTTATGGCATAGAAGGATGTGCCATGTGAATTTTGATAACATCATCAAGATAAGCAATACTCAGGCTGTAAGAGATCTTCCTAAATTGGTGAAACCTACAAATAGTTTATGCAAAGAATGTCAGCTAGGTAAATAGAGCAGAGTCTCTTTCAAAAGCAAGGATCAGTCCACTACCGGATTCTTGGAATTAGTACATACTGATCTCTGTGGTTCGACAAGAATCAAGAGTATGCAAGGTGATAGATATTTCATGTTGCTAATTGATGACCATTCCCGGATGATGTGGGTTACCTTCCTAAAAGAGAAATCAGAAGCCCTTGAGAAGTTCAAAATCTTCAAAGCTATGGTAGAGAATCAAACCGGATTGAAACTGAAGTGTCTAAGGTCTGATAGAGGTGGTGAATTCACATCCGGTGAATTCATAGACTTTTGTGAGAAGCATGGCATAAAGAGACAGTTGTCTGCTCCTAGGACTCCACAGCAAAATGGAGTAGTTGAGAGAAAGAACCAGACCATCCAGGAAGCTTCCAAGACAATGATGATGGAAGCAAATGTTCCTCAGATGTTTTGGAGAGAAGCTGTCAGCACTGCAGTCTACACTCTTAACCGAGTTCAAATCAGAAACAATACTGGTAAGACTCCTTATGAACTTTGGTTTGGTATAACTCCTACTATGAGATATTTCAGAGTATTTGGTAGCAAGTGTTACAATAAAAGAGATGAAGATCTAGGAAAGTTTGATGCTAGAAGTGATGAAGGAATTTTCTTGGGTTACTCCACTCAAAGCAAAGCATACCAGTGTTACAATAAGAGACTGAAAAAGATGATAGAAAGTACAAATGCGAAGGTTGATGAAGGAATTGAGAAGCCCTCAAGGTTTTATGAATATGATGAAGATGATCAGGATGGTGCTCTGATTCAAGGAACTCAATCCCTTCCTGAAAGTCAGATTCAGACTGATCTGGTAAATTAGGAAGAAGAGATTTGTTTGAATGAACTTTATCAAGAAACAACAGTGCAAGAGACTCCCAAAGTTCTAAGGTATGTAACTTTAAATCACTCTGAAGATCAGATCATAGGTGACAAAAGTAAAGGGGTACAAACAAGGAGGAAAATTGCTCAAAATTCAGATGAATGTTGTTTGATTTCAAAGATTGAACCTAAGACAATAAATGAAGCATGCAATGATGAAAATTGGACAAAAGAAATGGAAGAAGAGTTGATGCAAATTGAGAAAAATCACACTTGGGATCTTGTTCCTAGACTTAGAAACAAGAATGTGATTGGAACCAAATGGGTCTTCTGGAACAAACTAAATGAGGTTGGTGAAGTTATTAGAAATAAAGCCAGATTGGTCTGCAAAGGCTACTCTCAAATAGAAGGAATTGATTTTGAAGAAACCTTTGCTCCGGTAGCAAGAATTGAAGCAGTCAGATTATTTCTTGCATATGTTGCCTTCAAAGACTTCAAGGTATATCAGATGGATGTCAAGTCTGCCTTCCTAAATGGTGATTTGGAAGAAGAAGTATACATTGAACAACCGGATGGATTCCAATTATTTAATAATGATGATATGGTCTGCAAGTTGAAGAAAGCATTGTATGGATTGAAGCAAGCCCCAAGAGCATGGTATGAAAGGTTGGATAAGCATCTTGTGTAGATTGGATTCAACAAAGGTACTGCTGACAGTAACTTATATTTCAAAATTGATCATGAAAACATTTTGATTGTTGAAGTGTTTGTGGATGATATCATTTTTTGAGGAAGAGATAGTATGTGCAAAACTTTTGCAAATCAAATGAAAAGTGAGTTTGAAATGTCTATGGTTGGTGAAATGAATTTCTTCTTGGGTCTGCAAATTACTCAAACAAAGAAAGGGATCTTCATTTCTCAGACCAAATATGTGAAAGAATTGTTGAGGAAATTCGGTATGGAAGATTCAAAGCCAATGAACACTCCTATGGCAACCGGATGTAAGTTGAGCAAAGATGATGACTCTCCAAAGGCAGATCAGACAAAGTATAGATCAATGATTGGTGGATTGTTGTATCTCACTCAGACTAGACTAGATATAATGCAGGCTGTTGGTCTTGTGGCAAGATTCTAGGCTAATCCTAGAGAATCTCATGTTATGGCAATCAAAAGAATTTTTAGGTACTTGAAAGGAACAGTTGAGTATGGTCTATGGTACCCTAGAGATACAAATTTCTCTCTTCATGCATATACAGATGCAGATTGGGCAGGGGATGTGGATGACTGGAAGAGCACCAGTGGTGGAGCATTCTTTTTGGGAAAGAGATTGGTTTCTTGGCTAAGTAAGAAACAAGAGGCAATATCTCTATCTACAACTGAAGCAAAATATATTGCAGCAGCAAGTAGTTGCACTCAAATTTTATGGATGAAGCAGATGTTAAGAGACATGAAAGTAGAATATGAGGAGCCTATCACAATTTTCTATAATAATTCAAGTGCAATAAACATTTCTAAGAATCTGGTGTTGCATTCTAAGACCAAGCACATATCTATCAAGTTTCACTTTCTGAGAGAACAAGTGAACAAGGATGAAGTCAGATTGGAATATGTACCCTCCAAGGATCAAATTGCAGATATTTTTACTAAACCTCTCCCCAAGGACTCTTTTGAGTATCTCCGGGAGAAGTTAGGGGTCATGGCCCCTCCGGTGATGAACTAGGATGCACTGATGTGCATCATTCCGGTGGATATCACAGTCATATCTTGTGATCCAGATTGATGATGGGGAGCTGCTACTAAGGGGGAGCAGCTGGTATGATTTTGATATGTTACAAGTGCAAGTATGAGCCCTTTGCCATTGATGTCAAAGGGGGAGAGAAGACATGTGAAAAACAAGTGGTTGATGATCAAAGGGGGAGCAGTAAAGGAAGAGAAGACATGTGAAGAGTTGTTGCTGATAGGGGGAGCTGTGACAGAAAAGAGAAGTTCTTGTCTTGATGGTTTTTCACATCATATGTTGTCATCAATGACAAAGGGGAGATTGTTGCAAGTATGAGGTTAGCTAGTGTTGTCATTGATGTCAACATACTCATATTGCATTGGTAAGAAGGTTTGGATGAGCTGTGTGTTGAGGATATTGAGAAAAGTAGTCTCAATTAGGAACAGTGAAGAACAGTGATAAGAAGAAGGCAGATGTACTCAATAGTTTGAGAATCAAAGGATGCAGATTAAAGGGTTTGTAGATATGAGTCTTGAGATGATCTAGTTAAGATTTCAGAGGTCTGTATGAAGATATGAAAAAGTTGTGATCGGTCAAGTAGAACCGGTTCCGGGAGTTGTTCCGGAGTGACAGAGTGTTACAAAAAGGTCCGGTGAGATCCGGAGGAGCATTGTTAGACTCTACGGATTGGAAGGAGTGTTTGGGATGTCCTTGTGATGTGTCATCTTAGTTTGTACAAAGTTTGGAGGTCTGGAAGAACCTTTTTCAGTTTGACAGTCGCGACAGACTGTGTTCTTGAAGTTTCAGATGAAGAGGAGAAGAGATTCCTGTGAGTAGAGGAAGTGCGGATGTACCTGGTCAATTAGGCAAGCTTGTGAAGGTTCTTGGATCATGTTAAAGTTATGTTGTCGATCCACATTGGTGGTAGAGCCCAGAATTGAAGATATTCTTCTGGATGAAGTTCTTGTTCAGACTAGCCGACCAAATGAGTTGTTCATCTTGCGAATGTTCTTGTGGTGGCCGACCAGATGTATTAATCATCTTGCGAATGTCCTTATGGTTGATTGCCGACTTAGATGATTGTTCCTAAGTTGATGTCTTGTATAAATAAAGGTTTGTGAGTTCATTTCAAAGTGTGTTGTGGAGCGGATGAGGGTGGTATAGTGAAAGAGCGAAGGGCAGAGCAGAAGCATCTCAGGCTTAAATGGAACTGATCTAGACATGGTAAAGATGTCAATCTCCAGTTCAATTTTGTGATTCTTATCACTCTGTAGACAGTGTGTCTCTTGTAGGCAGTGTGCCTCTTTGTGAGCAGTGTGCTCGGGAAGTGAGCCCTAATTGGCATGTGCCATTCATTTTTCTTATTCTTCTAACAGAGAATAATCCTTGGGTTAATCACCCCGTGGTTTTTCCCTTAACCGGGTTTTCCATGTCAAAATCTTGGTGTCCAATGTGTTGATGTTTATCTGCTCTTGTGTTTATGCATTATGCTTTCATGGATGGTTAATTGATATGCTATTAACTAACAAAGAAGAATCAAGTGTTTGAAGTAGAAGCAAGTTTTTGCACAACTGATTCACCCCCCCTCTCAGTTGTGTGCCCTAGATCTAACAAAAATGATCCTAATTTATATACATAGTGAAAATGATATTGTGATCATTATTTTATATGTTGATGATTTGATACTTACTGGTAATTCCAACAAATTAATTTGTGATACTAAGTATCAACTAAATCATCAATTTCAAATGACTAATTTAGGCTTATTACATTATATTTGGGTATGGAAATTTGGCAAACACCTAATGGTATTTTCCTTTCTCAACATAAATATGCTCAAGATCTCGTAGATAAATTTAAAATGAATGATGCTAATTGTGTTTCTACTCCTTGTGAATTAGGAACAGGATTAATGTTTGATATGGAAACTCCTTTTGTTGATTCTACTTTATATAAGCAACTAGTTGGAAGATTAAATTATTTAACTCTAACTAGACCTTATACTTCCTTTAGTGTTGGTTTAATTTCTAGATTTATGTCTAAACCTCAACAAACACACTTTAATGTTGGTCTTTTTTATGATGGAAATTGTAAATTTTGTTTATATGGTTATACTAATTCAGATTTAGGAGGTGATCCCAATTATTGAAGATCCACTTGTGGTTATTGTTTCTTTGTTGGATTAGGTGCAATATCACATCGAATAGTAAGAAGCAAAAATCCACTTCTCTTGGCTCAACCGAAGCTGAATATAAAGGTTGTACTAATGCATCTAAAGAAGCACTATGGTTAAGAAAATTGCTTGAAGAATTTGGTCTACCTCAAAAGGATCCTACTCCTTTGTATTGTGATAATCAAAGTGTCATTGCCTTAGCAAAGAATCTATTTTTTCATGCAAGGACCAAGCATATTGCTCTTCAACATCACATCATTAGAGAGCAAATTGAATACAAACACATTTCTCTTTTGTATTGCAAGGGTGAAGATCAAGTTGCAGATATTCTCACTAAACCCCTTTGTAAACAAAACATTCTTCATCATTGTAAAAATCTAGGCTTACATGTATCCCATTGATGGATTTGATGTAATCTCCCCAAGTAAAGCTTAAGATAGGTGCTAGAATTTAATCTATATTTAGGTGAAGATTAATACTTGTAGTTGAATACAAGTATTTTGTTTTGTTTTATTATCCTCACACATGTGTGAGGCTAACTCATGTTCATATTCCTCTTTGCAGGATTTTATGTTTAGCTTCCTCCTTATGACGATTGACACTTTGCACACACATAAATAATAGGTTGCATATGGGAGTTACATGCAACTCCTTTCTCACCTCTATTTATGAGGTGCTTCTTTACTCATTCTCACATTCATGCACACACATTCAAGCTTGAGAATCTTTCTCTCTTTGTAATACTTTAGGCTTCTTGCCATCTACATAATATTGGGGGTTTTTTCTTTGCTTTTTCCCCTTCAAAATATTGGTCTCCATTGTTGAATCTTGGTGCATGCTTCTGGTTATGGTTCTTCATTGGATGGTAAATTAATTGGTTACTTCAAACAATGCTCCATAGTTAGTACTTTTCTTGTTCTTTTAGTTTTCCTTTCAGGATTTAGTCTGGGAGGTCATTCTAAGGCCTTATAGGGGTGGAGTGAGATGAAATAAAAATAGTAAAGGTTAAATTAGCTCAACAAGACGAAAAATGGTTATAGAGGCAAGGTCAACAATGCAGAAGAAAGATGGTCAACAAGGGAAAAAGTGAGGAAAAGTTAGGAATGAGAAGAATCAATGGAACAAGAAATTGATGTCAATCTGTCGCCAAGAGAAGAATTACTGAGAGAATGTTATATTCATACTTCCGTGTATGTGACTAGGATTATACATCATCATAGGGTCCTTGTGGAAGCTCATGCACATTTATAATGCTTTCATATTTTCCCCCTTGGGATAGTATTCTACATGAAAAGTAGGTATTGTTCCCGAAATAGGCCTTACTTGTTGATTTCTCACATTTGTACCTACAATAACTAGTATTAATTCCATATTTAATATATTTAAAATAAACAATGTAAATGAAATGAACGAATCTACCATATATTATGTCACAAGTTTTCCTAGTTGATTGCTTCGCCAAGGAGCCCTGTAGGGATAAAAGCGCACAAAACAGAGGTGCACAGAAACTACAAAACAAGAAATTACACCTAAAATGGATAAAACAAACTAAGCTAAGAGAAGAATAGAGTGAAGGAATTTGAGCAAACAGAGTCAATCAGTGACGGAATCATGCATGTGAATAGTCATTGGAAAGCTATCGTCGATGGGATCGCATGGATGGTTGTTAATCTTTCTCCCAATGAGAATTAGGTACGAATCATGCAAAAATCTGCCTCTAATTTAATCTAGTTTTAATTTTCTTAAATTCTCTCAAAGGAATCCATTTTTGACTATTTTTCTTGTCGCATTATGTTAGATTTTCTGTTTTAGTGTGTATGTGTCTTTTTGTTTGTCAAAATTAGGTAAAAATTGGGTTTTTTTCTGATGATTTTTGCATTTTGGGCCATGGGATATGGTTGCCACTTTCACTAGGTCAAGTTACCAATGGAGATCATGTTGAATAGTAGGGTCCCTGGTGTAGATTTGACCTAGTAAAATTGGTGACCCAGTCAGTTAGATTCTGATTGAAATTTTATTATAATTTTCTAAAGAAAATATATGCTTTTTTCTTGGATTTTCTGAATTTAACTAGACCTAATGTGAGGTCCTTTGTGCTTGATAGCATTCATGGATTTAATGGAACTCTGTTTGTGATAAATTATGGCTTTTTGACACTTATGGGCTTTATCTCCTAGTGACCATAATATTTTGAAGAGAGTAGGACTTGACAAGATATGTCATGTTCCAATTTTTCATCCCATCTCTCATGTCTGTTGTGATATCTTGACTTATTGGGATGTCGATAAGAACACTTTCAGATTTGGCCATGTCTCAGGGGAGTGGAGTATCACCTTATATGATGTTTATCTCATCTTGGGGGTCCCTGTGAAGGGAAACCACTTATCTTACTGGAGATATTTATTTGTTGAGAAGCAGATGTGGGCAACTATCATGGCAGTGACTCATACTAAGGACTAGACAGGGGTCTGACTTGTTTCCATAGTCTACCTATCTCACCCTTGAGGAAGTTCCTCATTAGTTTGGTTGTTTCCAGATTGTCAGGAGACAAGGGCTCCACTCAACTTAGATGGTGTTGGGCACCTATTATTCAGGGCATAGAGTAGGGCATTGTATTTGTATTAGGGATTGACATTCTAGAGATGGTTTATCGATACCTCTACTGTATCACACACTAAGGGGCACTTGCATTTAGTCATTCTTCTTTGATCATGACATGGATTTATGAGCATGTTAGGCCTTTTAGAGGGAGACACCACTTCCAAATCCTAGATTACCGAGAGCTACATGCTCGGGTTGACTTGGTCATTGTGATACTACTCTACATATGGTGGCTACTCTCACTTATGCTGACATGATTTGTGATCCCTACACTGATATGGAGGACCTCTAGCATAATGATAGATAGATTCATAGCTAATGTAAGGGTATGACTAATTTTTTAGATAGGAATGGTTTCATCGAGACACACCATGTCGAGTGAGTCCTACAATAATTTAGTGATGACTATCTAGAGGACCTGCCCCCAGTCACTACTTGTTACAGATCTATGTAGGAGATGTGAGATGATGAGCACAAGATGATCACTTGGACCCCCTTGACTCCAAGGGTCCTTATCACTAGAGCAGTTCATGGTGCTAGTCAAGGACTGAGGGGGAGGAGAGGAGCTCCTTCCCATAGATTGATAGTCATGAAGAACACAAACTCTTCTAAGGAGTATTACAATCTTGAGGGAGAGGATCATGATGAGGATCACATTGGAGGGGATCATATTATATCTTCCGATGAGGACGTGGCATGACAAGCGATTCCTCTTGGCCATAACCTTGTTCATTCTGATGATGACATTACATTCTTTGATCCTTCTCGGTAACCTGGTGATCCTTGTAAGTACCTCCTTCCCTACTTTTCTTTTGAATTTACTTTTATCCATGGGTCTTGACTAACACTTCTTCCTTTCTTTCTTTCTCAGGTAGCATCGATGAATGGGGGGACTTTATTTGTGACAATTCCTTGAACTTAGCAATCCCTGCCATTGGTTCCACCCAAGAGAGACTTCTTATATATGGTCATGTTCTTGTTATAACTGGTCGTCATACTAATATATTTGCTCACTTCATCACAGTTGTTAGGAGATCACTGCTGCAAGAGCTAGGATCCACATACTTCAGGGTGAGAATGTGGTTCTTAGAGAGATGGCTCTGCTAGGGATTCACATGACTAGTTTGAGGACTAGTGGTGCTATTCCTTCTAACTCATAGGCTCCTAGCAGGATTCTCTACTTTCAAAGAACTCATGGGGGTTCAGGCTCTCATAGGAAGCCTAGGAGTAGGAGCCCTAATGGATCTGTTGGTCAGAATCATCCTTAACATTCTAGAGGTTTTTGTTTCTTTCTATTTTTCCCCTTGCATGGGGAGATATGTATATCATGAGAGAATTTTGTCTTCATGCTCTTGAATCTTGCTTTGTATTACAACTTGTACTCAAACTTTTGATAATGAAATGAAACTATCCTTGGGATATTAATTTTCATGTTTGCCTATCTCTTGTGCATATGGATAGCTTAGAAACTTTTATGTTTTGATATATTAAACTCAAACACAAATGAAATAATGATTATGTGATATTTTTGGTCTTTTTTAGAATATATATGAATTCATGCAATATGAAATGTAGGGGCACAATGAGGAATGCAACACATCTTAATCTTATGGAATGTCATGAGTTATGACAAACTTATTTCTTTCAATTTTTCTAATTTTTGATATGATGAATTCATGATGGAACAAACAATGTGACAATTCTTTAGTAAAATTTTGACTCAGGGGATTGCAAATTATCTTGGTATATGAGACTTATTAACTTTCTAAGATAGGGTTTAGAACTCAATTGGGAATGGGGGGATGGAATGCTTCTAAATTCTAGTCTTTGCTAAAGGTTGAACACTAATCCTTATCTAGACAAAACATTTTGACAAGATTTCAACTTAGGAAAATAACAAATTTTATTAGCGCTCGCTAGACTTAGATCAAAGGATGGAGAAAACGATAGACCTGGGGTAAAGGAAGAGGCTCTAGAATAGAAGATGGCCCTAAAGATAACTAGACTCCTAGTATCACTTAGCTAGTATGTGTGTGTGCTTTGTTCCTTACTTTCTCTGATACATTGTCACCCTCGTAGATCCGAGCTTAGATTTATTTGCACTTGAGAGTATGGAAAAATCAGTAACCTTCTCTCTTTTATCACTCTTGTTTTTTGTATCTTTATTTTTCTTTCTTCTTTTTTTGTTTTTTTTGTATTTTTTTGACATTGCTTTGAGACTTTATAGATGCTTTGGATATTCAAATTCTTTGTTGCTTCTAATGACTACTCATATACATTTTTCTTTCTTTTTTATCACTCTTTTTTTTGCAATCTTTTTTTAGATTGCTTCCTTCATAGTTATGATCTTCCTAGCGTTTTTGTCCAAGAGAGGTAAGGGGGTGAGCACCACCAAAAGTTTTCACTATCTAGTCGAACTTCCCTTCTACTAAGGAGAAATGGGGGAGGTCTACTTGCAAGCTTCTATTGACTACTATATATTTGGAGACTGACTTCATTTAGACTTAAAAACATGTATTGTTAAGACTAGGATCAGTGTAGAGATAAGAGCTAGTCTTTGATTAGAATCATTAGGGAATGTAAATAGGGGAATGATAAATAGTGGCTGTGAATATAAGGGATCTCAAAAGATAAGAGGATCGACCAATACCTAAGTAACCATAGACTCCTTACTGAAATGAAAATCAAACAAGAGCATGTCAATCAAAAAGATGCAGGATGATACAAAATGACAAGGAAAATGTAGAATTTTGATTTTTCATGATTTTACTATTTTTAAATTTTTGGAATATTTGAATTTTTTTGTGTTTTTATATTTTATTATTTTTTATATTTTTAGACATAGTATTTCTTGAGGTGAAAGGCCTTGATTGTCTCACCAAATTCTTCACCTTCCATCATGCACAAAAGATATGTATCATTTCTAACATCTTCTTTGACCATATAAGGACCTATCCAGTTTCATCTAAACTTGCATCCTTCTCCAACTCTTTTGTTAGTCAGATTATCGATCCAAAGTACCAGGTCTCCCACTTGGAAGGGTCTTGGCATAAATTTCTTATTGTATTTCTTTTTTATCCATGTGAGGTAAGAATCTTGTCTCTATATTTCCCTTAATTGTTTCTCATCCATCATTTCCATTTCTGCTAGCCTTACTGTGTGGTATTCTTCATTGTCTAACAAGCCTTGTAAGGATATCCTTAAGCTAGGTAATTCAACTTCTAATGGTACAACCGCTTCTGACCCAAAAGTGAGGGCATACGTTGTTACATTCCAATTGGGTTACACATGCTAGTTCTATAGGTCCACAGAGTAGGGTATAACTACATGTGCCAATCCATCTTGGATTCCTTTATGATCTTTACCAAGATTACTTTGAACATTTTGTTTTCACCTCAGCTTGACCATTTCCTTGTGGGTAGCATACAGAGGCCAAGTTTTGATTGATGTGGAACCTTTCACATAAATCCTGAACTTGTGGATTTTTAAATGATGAGGCATTGTCTATCACAATCACTTGAGGGATTCCAAAGTTGCATATGATTTGATTCAAGATGATTTTTGTGATTACCTCTCATGACACAGTCGTTAAAGCATTGCCTCCACCCATTTGGTTAAATATTCCATTGCCACGATGGTGCATATGTTATGGAGTAAAATGTTTACCCTTGTTAATTAGGACCTATTTTAACACCCATTGAAGCAATAAACAATTAATTCTTGATCCTGATGAATAAACCTAACAAACTAAACTTAGGACAGGTCTAAGCCCACTTTAATTGGCACTCTCTAGAGTTTGTGGGGCTAAAGGACCAAGGTGTCTAGCGCCCTAGTCCCAGATGTTAGCCTCGGTCCTATTTTTGTGATGTTGGCTTAGAACACCTCATTGGCTTATACATGTCATCCCCATTCAGTTTTATTCATTGTTCATGAGCAGGAATGCATATATAAGCAAGTTAGTTTATTCATTTGAACATCTCTAATCAATCTGGACAAACTTGTACTTTCTCTCTCTCTCTCTCTCATGCTCTCTATTCTTCTCTAAAGCTCTCTATGGTGGATTATTGTTGTTGCACTAACTTTTTGCAGGTCTTGTGAAGATCTCTCTACTTCTTTGGGCTACACCAACTTCTTGAGTCAAGTTGTGATGCCACATCAAGCAAGCTAGGGTTTCCATTCTCATGGTGACTCCTTTCCATCATGCTTTATTACAACATTCCATTCTACTTCAGATTTGCCTCTACCCTCCTAGGGCACACACTCTTTGATATCTCATCATTGTTATTGTGGATGTGGAAACACCATTCATGGAGCTTGACTTAGGCAAGATCCTAAATAGCACCAACCCTTTTCCCTTCTTGTTTGTGTGTAGGTCGCATCCAGAAGAATCTAAAGATATCAAGTGACAGGAAACAGGAATACTGGAAGGCAAAGACACTGGAACCTTGACATTATGAAAAACCATAAATTGGGTCTAGGGCACGTAGCGCCCTAGTACCTTTCTACTCCTGAACTCAGATCTAGGTTCTCCTCTATCTTCTAATCCTTGTTGTGGTCTTAGATTCTTTGTATCTATTTCTGATAGTCGTATATCCACAAATCTTGCCTAACTAGGGTTTCCTACTTTGCCCTAGCTTGGTTGGTTGGATTTGGTTGACACTCCTCTATACAACAAAGGGAAAAACCCCCTGTAGTTTGTCTTTCCTTCATGGGTAGAAGCCAAGTTTAGTTTGTGTCTCAATGTTAATGGAAGAGGACTTGATCTAGTTTAACCTTTTAAGTTGAGTCTCTCTTTTCTATTTAACATTTTGGTGAACCTGACGTATCTTGCACTTTGGCATCCTTCTTGTTTCATATCTGAGTTCTTTTCTACCCTACATCTGATTAGGTTACATTAATTCATCATTTTGTATAGCTATATAGCTTATTTTAACATTATTTCATTGTTAGGGTTTACAAAAACCTTGCATTCCTAGAAAATCTAGCTAGTCTTGAACCTGGGGTTTGTAGATTAGGGAGTTGTTTCAGATCTTAGTAGCATTGTTAAGTCAATTAATGTTACTTCATTTGCTGTACCTTATCATTATTTGTGTTTAGATCATTCTTGCATCTTTACATTTGAAATTAGAAAATCAAGCATTTGATATAGGTTTAGAAAAAAGCATAATTGTCATATTGTCTATATTTCATAAGTTTACTTCACCATAGCATGATATAAATTTATGATTTTTACATCAGATATGATTGGTATCACATCATTTAATCATTTTCTAGTGGTATTTTTGGCATTTTCACTTATTTATTATTAGGCTTTTCAAAAAAATTGCATTTTTGGAAAACCTAGCTAGTCTTGCACCTAGGGTGTATTAACTAAACTCTTGTTCCAAATTTTTCTGATGATAATTTGTGGTCAAATATGATTTTGCATTGCTGTAGAATTTCATAAATATCATTTGTGTTCAAAAATAATTCTTGCATCAAATATTTTGGTTTAAGGAATGAGCATTTAAGATCTAGGGTTTGATGGTGAAACCCCAGCTAGTCTTGCATTTAGTTGTTATATTCAAAATCTTCTTTTTAGATCTTTATCATGATGAAAGATTGCTAAATCTGATTTTAAGCTGTTGTAACTCATCATATTTTTCATATTTGTTTAATTTAGAAAGAAAGAATGTAGTCATGCATTCATCCTCTCTTTAAAATTGTAAAGCAGTAGCATAAACAAAACTATCTAGCTTCATTTGACACTTATGCATCTTCATTTAAAGAAAAGATTTTTGAATCCCTCTCGTGTTTACTTAGGAAAACCATTTGCATATACTACACATCTTATATTTTCAAGAATTAGTTGTTGTGGATACCAAAAACACCACATTTTTGGAAAGCCTAGCTTATCTTGCACTTGTAGGTCATTGGGTGTTGCCACAATAATGGGTTACACTTTCTGGGACATCCTGATTTTTGTTTATATCACATATTTTTAGAAAATATAATAATTTAAGCCTTGAAAGGTTCCATTTAAAGGATTTTAATTGAAGAGGGTTTGATCAAACCCCCTTAGATTCAAACCCCCTTGGATAGAACCCCGCTAGTTTTAAACCATACCTATAATGGAGTCTCCTCTACACCTATCAAAATGTTGATAAAAAACCACTTTTGATTTACCTTTTAGGGGATCAAATGAATTCATTTAAAATCTTTGTTTTGTAAGTATGTAGTCCTTATTATAAGCTTCCCAAAAAGTATAATTTTAAATATATTTAATTTGATTATTATATTTATTTTTTATTTCTTGTGAATGTAGGTTTTTCAATGAACATCAAGGTCTTTGTTTCACACATACGAAAAATAGGAAAATAGAGAAAAAAATTCTAAAAAATACATGTCCTTTAGGTATTGATGTCCTTATTCCAACAAAAAAAAATTGAATTTTGATACATACAAAAAAAGTTATGTTGGACAGAATACACCTATGACTAAATTATAATTGGTTTGACTTCAAAACTTAATTAAAAAAATTTATTCAACAAAACATTAAAAAACCAAATGCATCCTCTAGATATTGGTGTTACCAATCTAAATTCAAGAGAATCAGAATTTTATCCTTTGTAGAAAAAAAGTTGTGCGACAGAATACACATCACTTTAAAAACACGTTGTTTACTATTAAAAACTAGTTATCAAAAGAGACACAAAAAATTTACAATTTAACTCCAATTTTTTTAATAAAATTATATTTAGAATCTATAGACAAAATCTCACAAATCACTAGTTCACATCATCTTCAAATTCCTAACGGTTTAGCGGCTATAGGTGTCAGAAAGTGAAGATTTAGTTCAAAATGTTGATTTCAATGTCAAGTTTGGCCAAAAAGTGTAACCCATTATTGTGGGATGACCCCATTGATTGTAATCTTATTTTAGATACTCAAATCATGTCTAAATTCAATTGTACATTTCTGTTCCATATCACACTTACATGTATTATTAATTTCTTCGTATTATTTCTATCAATATTAGAGGACTTTGCTAAATTCATCTCCATGAATGGTCATCAGAAAGATGATAATGATAGTTCTTTTTCTACTACAATTCATGATAATACTGTTGACATCACCTCTAAGGCATATGATGGTGACCTAGCTTCACATACATTCCCCTATGCTTTGGATCCCTCTCCCAAAAGTGAGAACATTTTGGTGCAAGAGGATGAGATCATTGATACATTTCTTAACATAAATCTACCGTCTCTTCATTCCAATGCTCTCCCATCAAAAGATGAAGCATTAGTGGATGAAGATTCTTCTATTATAATGGATTCCCCATGGGAAGACATTGGGCATTCATCTAAAAAAGACATTAATGTTCAAAATATTCCTAAAATCGTTACCCATGAGGCACATAATCCACCTCCTTTATCTAAACCTATGATTACTGTTTGAGGTGTTCCAAAACCATCTTGACCTCCTAGTTACGTTCTCAATATTGAAAAGCAAATTACTCAAAGGAATCAAGGTGTTCAAAATGTGTTGCAACAATCTCATTATAATGCAGTTGCTCACACATACAACACTCGCAATAATAAGCAAAGAAAGCAAGCACCGAGTGCACCCACTTCTCTTCCACCTTCTCAACCTTTTCTTCCCCCACCTCCTCGTCTTTCTCAACATGTTGGTAGATAATACAATCTTGTCGACCAGCTCCACGCTACTCTGACTAAGATCTCTTTATGGGATTTAGTACAAACATCACCTACATACCACAAAATGCTCCAAGAGGCTTTACAAAAGGTAGTTGTTCCACCTTCTGTTAGACCTAATGATGTAGCATCTTTATTTAGTTGTATGCTTGCAACAATATTAGATATCTTATTTCAACAACATGAATTACCTCCCATAGAGGTGCAAAACCAATATGATATTCTTATGATAACCATCATTATTAATAAAATGATGGTAAGATGCACTATGATTGATGGTGGATCACGTCTTAATGTTTGTGGCATAGACTTGTTAGATAAAATCAATGCTGATACATCTCTCATCAAACCAGATACACTTGATATTCATGGCTTTGATAATGTTGGTAGGAAATCACTAGGTACAATCACCTTAAATGTTAAGGCTAGACCTGTGACATTGCCTACCCTTATCCATGTCATGCATAACTCTCTTTAATACAATCTTCTTCTTGGTAGACCATGGATTAATTCCATGGGGGAAGTCTCGTCTACCCTTCATCGTTCAATAAAATTCATTTTTGAAAACAAACTCCATACGATTGAAGATGATTCGGTGCTAGAAAGTTGCTTGCAAATGGAAGAAAGACATCAAATTCCTCTAAATAATTTGATCCCTTCTTTAACAGAAGCCAGACCACTACCCTTCACTGTTAACAACAGTGTTGGTCAGGATAGTGTCGGCCCTTCGAATACATTTTCAGTGATGATTGGGGTTTGTTAGATTTTACACCCACCTTTTGCGGGTGAATGTAAAATTTCACCCTCACACCCAAAAATCGTGAAGGTAAATGAAATTTATTCAACACAATATCCTACTCATAAAAAACTTAAACTCAAAAGTAATGATGATGGAACTTTTTCTATTGATTTTACCACTAATGATGATCCACTTTCTTCTACAAGAATGGCGGCCATTTGTGATGAAGGTTGTAAAATATCATCTCAATCTATTAATTTCAAATCTAATGGATCATTTTCTTCTAATGCATGTCTTGGTAATGAAAAGGTCCCTTTATATTTCAACCCCCATGGGTTTGTTGAAATAAAGATTGACCCTCCTCACCATGATCAAACGTATGATCCTCCTTATTCTTCAAGACATGATCACACTTCTCATTTCAACAAAGCTAATAATGTAGTCTCTCCTCTTCCTTCAGATTTGGAGACGCGTTATGGGCATAGATTCAAAATTCTATATAAACTTGGATACAATGGAAATGGGTTAGGATGCAAAGAACAAGGAATTAAGGAACCTATGGAACCAATACTGCACTTGTCTAAAGTAGGTTTAGGTTTCCGGCCTTCTCCTGCATTCTCTCCACCATGTTCACAACAAAAGGATTGCTTCCTACTCCACCTATATCTTCTCTTATATCTCAATAAGAGCGTATGATCTTGAGTCTACTCAAAGAAAGATTAATCACTCTTCCTACTCCAACACACAAAAAGATTCAACACAATAATCATTCAACACCTCACTATTGTGCATATCATCAAGTGCTTGGCCATTCCACTAAGGAATGCCGAGTCTTGGGTGACAAAATTCAACAACTTCAAACACGGTATGGCTCTAGCACTTTTCACCATGCTTGATGTAGTCACTAGAGCATCTTGTCCTCCATCTATTTTATAATAAGCAATTTGGGGAAGGACGATTTGTTATAGGAGAACTCACAAGTATGGTCCCTCTCTCTCATTTGTGTTATGCTTGTATGTACTGTTATCCCTGTACTGTGATGTTTTATTGATTGTTAGTTCTCCTTGGCACCCTTGTTAGCACAAAGGGTACAAGGAGAAAGAATGTGTTGTGTCATTCCTCTATGTGTATATTCATTCTTCTATATGTCATAATTTGCAATATTTTTCTTTTGGATGATTTAGCATCCTTTCATGTTGATTAAATTTATATGTACTACACTTTCATGTGATCTTTCTTCCATCATCTTCATATTTATGTGACACCTTGTTGCAGTGCTTGGTGTTATACCATGACTACACAAGCCATTGTGTATCATGCCTGCAAGCATCACCTTGGTTTTCTCATCCTAGGGGCAAACCCTTGTTGCGGTGTACCTTTTAAAAACACATGTCATTTGGGCATGTGCTTTTAGAAAGCTCTCGTGCCTATTTTTATAGGTCTTCCTTATTCTACGTTAAAGGAAATTTCTCCTTGATGGAGTAAGCAATCACTTTAAGGTGAGGGCATCTATTGTGCTATGAGCCTTACTCTCATCTTTCTATCAAAAAACTTGTTGATTATTTTTGTTACTCTACTCTCTTGGAGAGGATTGTGGCACACTTAGAAACAAGATCTTGAGTCTATCTTGTTGAGGCTCCTTGCATGTTTGGGAGAAGGGTTGGAACCACCAACTTGAGTTTTGCTAGAGTACCTTTGGGTATGGATGATACACCTTCTTATTCTACAAGGTTTACTATATTCCCTTGAGTGGAAACACTTCTTTTATTAAGATAGATTATTTGTATGATGTGTTGTATCCTCTTATTTTTCTCATTTCTAACTAACCCCTTCTTAGCATTCTTCCTATTGCATCTTGGGGAATGATGCATGGTGATTGAGACAACCTTATAGATTGAGGTCTCTTTTATGATTTTGACTCAAGGTCTTCCATTATATTCTTCCTATGATTGTCGTATGATGCATGCATTCTCCTCGTATATTCTTATTCTCTACATATTCTTCATGCCTCATGAGTGCATGTGTATTCTGTATGTATTCCTTATGAATGCCTCTTATGTGTCTCATGTATATTCCTTGAATACTTCGTACCTTGTGTTTATGCTTCATTTCAAGCATGTATACTTTGTGTATGGTGTGCATACTTTGTGTATTGCATGTATACTTTGTGTATGGCATATATGCTTTGTGTATTACGTGTATACATTGTGATTGCTCAAGTGTATTGCCTTGTGTATGTCTTGTGTTTTCTTATGTTCTCTAAGTGCTTCATTTATGTATAAATTATCCCTTGTGTCTAACATGTATGCAACTCCTTTTGCTAATCATCATGTACTCCTAGAATCCTTAACTTCAGGGCTTGATCATCCCTCAACTTTGGAGACATTCTATGGCTTCATATGTTTGTTGTGAGTGAAATCTGTCTTCTCCTTACTTTAGTGTGAGTTCGATCATAATCTCGTACCCACGCTAAAGTGGGGGCTAAATGTTATGGAGTAAAATGTTTACCCTTGTTGATCAGGACCTATTTTAACACCCATTGAAGCAATAAAAAATTAATTCTCAATTTTAATGAATAAACCTAACAAAATCAACTTAGGATAGGTCTAAGCCCACTTTAATTGGCATTCTCTGGAGTTTGTGGGGTTAAAGGACTAGGGCGCCTAGTGCCCTCATCCCAAATATTAGCCCCAACCCTATTTTTGTGGTGTCGGATTAGAAGAACTCCTTGGCTTATACATGTTAGCCCCATTTAGTTTTATTCATTGGTGGTGAGCGGGAATGCATATATAATCAAGTTACTTTATTCATTTGAACATCTCTAAGCAATCTAGGCACACTTGCACTTTCTCTCTCTCTCATGCTCTCTATTCTTCTCTAAAGCTCTCTATGGTTGATTATTATTGTTGGACTAACTTCTTGTAGGTCTTGTGAAGATCTCTCTACTTCTTTGGGCTACACCAACTTCTTGAGTCAATTTGTGATGTCACATCAAGCAAGATAGGGTTTCCATGCTCATGGTGACTGTTAGCAAGAAATGGGGAGGTATACCAGTCCGGAGATCCGGTCCTCAGCCAAGTCTTTAAAGTTGGTTTATACCCCGGTCAAGTAGTTAGAGATTGATAACAAAACACAAAGAAAAACATAGGCAGAGTATCATAGACATACCATAATAATAAGACACCAAAGAATTATCCGGTACCAACAGATCTTCATATATATATATATAAGTAACAACCAAACATCATACATCCATTATCTGGCAGGTCTAAGTCTCTACCTCATTATCCTACATACATACTTAATTAGACTTCTACTATCTTATGATATCTTCTCATCCTATATCTGCTACTATCTTCATATCCTATCTTACTTATATATTGTATCTATTACATCTAGGGATGTGTCCTTTAGCATCTTATGTCAGTCTTCAGCCTCCGCATGATGTATGTGCTAGCTTCTAGTCAGCTCTGCTCCATGCCCTGTATCCTGTTAACATCATCCCCCCTTCAAAACTATGTCTTGTCCTCAAGACATGCTCTACTCTGGTTGAAAATATTTCTTGAGTCTGGCACCATTGACATAGCCAACTGATATCTGGCCCTCCATGTTTTTTAATCTGATTGCATTGGAATCTATAATTTCTTCAATGTAAAATAGTCCTAACGACCTTGTTTTCAGTTTTCCTTACTTCTTAAATTTGTTGTCATATAGGAGTACTAGGTCACCGTCCTTGAATGTCCTGTTCCTCAAGTTTTTATCATGCCAGGCTTTCTATCTTTTCCTTTCTAGGTTCATGTTATATGCTGCCATCAATCTGTCCTCATCCATTTTCTCTAATTCTTCAATCCTTTGTGTGAGAGAGTCTTCTTCATTTAGCTTGAGAGTCCATGTCATGAGGAAATTTGAATTATGAAGTGTTTTGGTATTGTAGCATCTATTCCATACACCAGTTCATAAGGAGTGAACTTAGTGGTTCTTTTGAAAGTTGTTCTATATGCCCAGAGTACTGTAGGTACTTTTAGATCCTAGTCTATCTTGTTCCCATTGCACATCTTTGTTAATGCTACCCCAATGATCTTATTTAAGGCTTCACTTGCTCCATTTTATTGTGGATGATATGGTGAACTCTTGTTGTGTGTTA
Source organism: Cunninghamia lanceolata (assembly GCA_027924645.1). NCBI lineage: Eukaryota > Viridiplantae > Streptophyta > Pinopsida > Cupressales > Cupressaceae > Cunninghamia > Cunninghamia lanceolata. The sequence continues at coordinate 13,113,785 of BSBN01000194.1, read as the reverse complement.
TCATGAAGTTGTCTAATATTTTTGAAATCATCTTCTTTACAAAATGTTTACCTTGATCGCTAGTTATACTCAATGGGAAGCCAAATCTAGTAATTATACTCTCATAGATGGATTTGACAGTAGTTTTTGAGGTGCAATTTTTAGTTGGTTGTGCTTCAACCCACTTAGTTAGATATTCCACTTCGATAATGATGAATCTAGATTTTGACTACTTTGCTGGTGGGTCTATAGGTCCAATGAAATTAATAACCCATTTCTAAAAAGGTAATTATGCTGGGACTGGTCTTAATGGCATTTCATTTCTTGCAATAGGTCTCCCTATTCTTTGACATACATCACAATTCTTAACATATGTCTTTGCATCTTTCAAAAGTGTAGGCCACCATAACCCAACTAGTTTGATTTTTCTTTCCATCACCTCTCCAACATTGTGTCCTCCTACTATTCCTTCACATGCTTCTCTTAGAATTTCCTCTCTTTCATGTTCATATACTACCCTTTTGATTATATCATCATTTCCTTGTATATATAGCTCTCCTTCAATCAATGTATATAGAAAATACTTCTATATTAGGGTTTGTCTTTCTTGTGCTAACATCTCTGTTGGAGGTTCACCTGTAGCCAATAGGTATGCTATATCTTTCAGTTCTTCCAGTATCACACAATTTTGCTTTGAAAATATTTGCACTCGGTAGTTCTTCTTCCTGTACCTCCAGGTCTTCCCCTGTCTCAATTCTGGACAAGTAGTCTGGTCTCTGATTGTGCTTTCCTAGTTTCACCATGATTAAGAATTCAAATTCCTAAAACAAGAGCATCCATCAACAAATTCTTCCTTGAATGATTGGTTTATTGAGTAGATATTTCAATGGTTCATAATCAGTGCAGACTACAAAAGGTGTCGACAAGAGCTAATGTTTGAACTTCTATAGTGCATATACCATTGCTAGGGCTTCCCTTTCAATTATAGTATAATTCTTGTCTTATTTTGACAACTTCATGCTTGTAAATGCTATAGGATGATCCTTAGAACATCTGGGTTGAGTCAGTACTACTCCTACTGCAATCCCTGATGCATCGACATGAACATGGAATGTGTTGTCCCAATCCGGAAATATGACTATTGGTGCGTCTTCTATCTTCTATTTCAATGTGTCAAATGCCTTTTGGTGTTGCTCATTCTAGGTAATACTTTTGCCTTGTTTTTTCTTCAATAGTTCTTCTAAAGGTGCTGAGATGGCTACATAATTCTGGATAAACTTGCGGTGGTAACTGGTATATCCTAGGAATGTTTTGATGTCAAATGTAGTTTTTGGTGGTGGTAAGTTTTGAATAATTGCAACTTTTAGAGGATCAACCATCAAGCCTTCTTTGCATATTATATGACTTATTAGTGTTCCAAATGGTACCACAAAAGTACATTTCTTCAAGTTCAGGGAGATTTGCAAGCTTCTATAATTATTCAACATCAACCTTAATGTCTCTGTGTGATCTTTTACTAGTCAAAATATAGTCCAATCATCGAAATAGACTTCTAGGAAATCACGTATAAACTCCTTGAATGCATTTACCATGATTCTACTGAATACTACAGGTGTATTTTTCAATCCAAATGGCATAACATTATACATGAAAGATTCTAGTTAAGAGGTAAATGTTGTTTTAGATTGATTCTCTTATCTAATTTTTACTTGGTGGTATTTGGAGAATCCATCAGTGAAGGAATAAATCTCCCTGTTGGCAACTGATTCCAAGATTTCCTCTGTGAATGGTGTAGGGAAGGGATCATGAATACAATCTTTATTCAACTCTCTATAGTCTCCGTAGATCCTAATTTCTCCTATTTTTTTATTCTGTACTACCATTGGACTGATCCACTCTGCTTCCTCTACTAGATTTATGATTCCTACTTTGAGCATCTTATCAAGCTCTACTTTAACTCTTTTCTTCATATTTGGATTCAATTTGTATGGCCTTTTATTGATTGGTTTACTGCCTTCTTTTAATTGAATTTTCATTGTTCTGGCCTCCTCTTTGATTACCTTCATCTCTATGAATTTTATAGGAATCAAACCCTCATACTCAGACAAAATTTCTACTACTTGCGTCACTACCTTCTCATCCCAATAGTCTCCTATTTTGACTAGCTTTAGGATCTCCTTCTTTGGCAATGTTCTCTTCCCTTAGCTGGATGGGCATATTGTAGTATTTTTCCTTGATAATTGTTGGTTCTACCAGCTTTCTTTCTCCTTTCTCAATCTTTATTTCTGGTTCCCTACTATTGAGTACATGTGTCTCAGATTTATAGGCATCGGCAAGAGTTGACCTTTGTCTCAGCGATCGGCAAGAGTCTCAGTGATCACATGAAAGTAGTGGGTTGTTCTTTGCATCGGTGAGAGTTGATCATTTTGGTGGGACTAAGGTGCTTGTCCCAACGATGGACCAATAGGCTTGGTGCAGTGTATCAATGTGACTTGTGAGATTGGCATGACTGGAAGTTGTCTCTCTAGTGCTTTGTGTTTCTCCAACAAGGGTTTGGCATCAGCGAGACATGACACTTCGGTAACAGTCTCACTAGGTCTTCGTGCTACTCCAATGGTGGTTGACGTCAGTGAGAGTCATCCCGATAGTTGGACATCAGCGTGACAAACCTTATTAGCGTGTTGTAGATATCTCCTCCCAATGTGTTGGGTCACTCTGATGGAGGTTTGGCGTCAGTGAGAGTCGTTCTGACGATCAACGTGACAATAGTTATTGATGCTATTTGGAAAAGTCACTCCGGTAGTCTTGGTCACTTCGATGAGACGTTGGCCAAGGTCTTCTCGATGGTTGGTGAACGGTAGACCGATTGGTCTTGTTAGAAAAAGTGCCGACAGTTATCATACTTGTGGTCTTGTATATAAACTAATTAAAGGGTCACTGACTAATGAATGTGGGATAATTAGATCTCACGAATATGAATAGTTAAACGGTTATTATTTTTAGTGTCAAGTGCTCAAGTTGAATGGTTCGTTCTATTCAGTTCGGTTGGTGCCTTGGTGGTAACCATTACTCCATGATGTGATAGAAGAACAGAAAAGCAAATGTTGTATTGGAAATGCATATGGAATACATTTGTCTTTTGTAACTATCTAGTTCTTTGTGGTAGTCAAAACGATTACTCTCCTCTATAATGCGATATATTAAATGCATTGAGACAGAGGATAGTGTGGTGAGAGGAGAGACTGTCGAATTGTCTCTAGATGGAACATGATGTTAATCTCCATGAAAGGCTTAGTTCCTGAATTGTATTGTAACTATATTCTTTGTTGTTGAATAATACAATGGTGATCTGGGCTTTTGGAGTGTGGGGATTTTTACCCGAAAGGGTTTTCCCCACGTAAATCTATGTTTTTTGTTTTGTCTTTCATGTTTAATAATTCTACTGTTGAAACTGGTTAATGTTCCTTGTACTTTCCTCTAAGGGTCAATGTTGGAAATGAACTATGTCTGATTCCATTATATGTGTTTTTGAGGCAATCTAAAGAAATCTAAAGATACCAAAGACACCACTGTTCTTAGATGTTCATTCTAACTTGCACTCATTTCCTTACAAGTGGTATCAGAGACTTCTGCTGGGATTTGTATGTTCCTGGTGTTTCTGGTTCTAGGTATTTCTTCTGTAAAGATTTCTTAGCCTGGAAAGCTTGAGGAAATATGAGGGAATCGACTGATGATTGATCCTTGTTTGAGTGGAAGTCTTGTAGTTGATCTTGTCTTCATGTTACAGCAGGTGCTTGAAGGATGGTGAAGATAGAGAAACTGGAGCTGGTCATATTGAAATGATGTGGTTTGAGGGTTGACAGTGAATAATCCTGATGCATTAGGTATGATTCTTTGCTTTGTGGTTGTGCTACAACAAAGCTTTCATATTGGGTGTCTGTGTGAGAGGCTCCCTGGTGATATGGAAGAGCCTATGTTGTTGTTTAGCAATGGAGTAATGTGTTTATATTGGGTATTCTTTCCTGGTATTGAAAGACATTTTGTTCTCAACTACCTTGATTGCTTGTAGGCTATGGAGTTGATCATTGGATGGTCTGAGAGCTTCTGTAATAGCCTGTCTCCCTTAGATGCATGTGCATGTTGGTGGTTCTAGAGTTGGCCTACAAGTGGGCCTGAAGCTCCTGAACTAGTGTTTCCTTTAATGGATGCTTTGTACTTGCATGTCTCAGAATCATGTTCCTTGGTTTTGAGGGGTTTCATAGTTTTTCCTAAAATATATGGTTATGCATATTCATGATGATCCATTATTCTGGTTTAACTGTTATGGAATTTATGTTTTTGAGTCATCCAGATGTGAAGTGGAGTGGATGTGCATGGGTGTTTCTTATCACACGATGGTTTTACAAGTTTTACACGGTCGAAAAGAAAAACTTATGGTTTTGTGGAGTTGCAGTTAAGCTATTTTCTAGACTCTAGCTTTTGGGGTGTTGCTGGATGAGATAGTTGCAGTTCTGCATGCATGCTTCGTGCATGGTGTGAGGAGGTGAAATGCTTTCTCTGCATGGGAGTGCTGGTATGTGATATGTCACTCAGTATTTCTATGGTAATGCTTCTAGTTTTCTAGGTTATGGTGCTCAGGTTGTGGACATGTTTTGGCAAATTAGATTTGTATGTAATCTGGTGCTTGAGTCATGTTGTCTACATGATATTTTTATTCCTTAAGATCTCAATTTTGTAATTTCCAGTGTGACAGTGAGTTTGCATGGTACATTGGTTGGATCTACGAGTTATGTAGTTTTGTGGGCTGATCACATATTAAGCTACAATGAGATGACTCAGATGTGGACTGTCTTTATCCACTAGATTATTTTAGTGTTAATGTAGCCTTGTTAGCTGGCCTTGTCTGTTGTCACTTGTGCATTGGTGTGACTGCTTCGAGATGAGAGGATGGATGTTGTAGAGTCCCTGAATAGTCGGTTAAGGGGACTTGTAGCATGTGTGTCACATTGTCATGAATAACTTGGATTCATAGGTTTGTGTAAGCTATTGATAGTGATAGTGTATTTCCTTGTTTTGGAGATCTTGGTGCCACTTGGTTTTATTGTCACATGGACATGTTAATGTGTGGACCTGGAGGCTTTTCAGATTAGGAGATGTTTGGTCATGATGCCTGAAAAGATCAGTTGCCACGGTTCAGTGGGAACTTTAGTATTGACTGTGTGTTCATCACTTAGTGCTGAATGATCTTCTTTAGTGTTACAGATGGTACTAGGAGGAGCTCTTAGATCTTGTTGCTGCAGAAGGGTTCTTTCGTATTTGCAGGGGCACTATTTGAGGATGTGTAACATCTTGGAGCCATGGAGGATTCATGAAATCCTTGGCTGAGGTGTTGGTGGTGCTTGACAGGTGATGCTGGTTTAGAGATTGGTTTGTTTCATGTCATGGTATTTTCTTGATTTATGCATTTGAGTTTTGGCATGATACACTTCTCTTGAGACCATGGTTATGTTCAGCTGGAGCATGGAATCTCCTAAGGGGGATGGTAAGATCATGATGTCATGATGAGTTCCTAATTTAGATGATTGGAGCTTTGACAATGGTCTGGTGATTCTCTGTGTGTTGGGTGCATTGATCTTTTGCTTGATTACTTCATGTTGGTGCAGTGATGCATTTGGAGTTTAGCATGAAATGATTGTTTGTAGATGCTCATGGCTACATGGAGAATCAGGTTAGGCTGCAGTTCTCTTAAGATGAAAGAAGTGTGTTGAGATGGTTACTTGTGATGAGATTTCAACAGAAAGTCTGAGAAGCCTACACCTTGGTTGGACGTGAGTTCGACAAAGACCTATGAGGAGATTGCTCTTGGAGTAGTCATGATGGCTTACATATCTTGGAGGAGCATTCTTATTCCCACTCATGGTCTACTCAGCAAATTATTACTTGAGAGGTATTGCCCATTATTTCTCTTAGGTGTTTTATGCTTTCTTTCATAGACATGGATCTTGAATTGCTCATAGATGGTTTTGGAGGATTCATTGTGAGAGATGGATAGCATGATTATGTCCTTATGCATTTGAATTTAAGATATCATTCATTGATGAGGATTGTTAGGAGATGGTTTTATGGGCTAATTTCCTGAAATGGGAAATGGATTAGTTTGATCTTATTTGGTTTGAGAGGCTTACATCCATGTTAGTTGCATGATTACATATGTTGAATTTTATATCTTGAGATTGAATGTTTGTTTGGGTGTTGTTATGTTGTTCTCTTTGGGGTTTTGAAGAGGAGATCTTACTTGACACAGTTGGCACTTAGAGGTGTATGTAGAAGGATTTTCTACAGGTATATGATGTGCAGTGTTTCTCTCTTTGGTCTTGGTTATCTTCTTGGATGGTTTGTTTCACACTACATTGGTTTGAGGTTTTATTGGAGCTGATTGTGATCACTACCTTGTGGTTATGTGTTTTCAGTTATGTTCTTGGGTGATGACATAGAGGTTCTGTTATCTCTTTCCTTTGTTGGATGTGGAGAATTTGGGAGAGTTCTGGATTGGTGGGGAGAAATGTTGCAGGATATTTGTTTACAGGTTTTGTATATCATTGTGGATGATTCCTTGGTACTACATGATGGTGTTATTACACCTACCATATGGTGCTATTGGTAGACTTTGTATGCCATGATCTTTTTCAGATCTACATTACCCATGTAGTGGGAGTTCTTGGATGTGTTTGGTCTTCTTCGACTGGTTGACAAGTGGAGCTTGTATTTGCATTTGATGGGTGTATATGTAGGTGGAATGAGTCTATTGATATTAATACCTTCAAGGTATGAGTGATTGGATGGATTAGCACTTGTTGTGTGTGCTATTTTCAATCAAGTAGGTTTTTTGTTTAGTTGGATGGAAGCAGTCAGTTTTCTGATTGTTGTTCTAATTGATGTTCTATCTTGTTGCTGGAAGATGACTTCATGGTTGTGTTCAGGATGAAGCTTTGAAGTTGATAATATTGATGCTTCTGTATATCTTGTGAGCATAGTGAAATGGAGGTAGTGTCTAAGATGATACAGTGACTTCGAGCGTTGATGGAATCCTATAAATCCTTCATCAAGTGGGAGAATATTGAGTATATGTGTCTCAGATTTACAGGCATCGACATAGCGATCGGCAAGAGTCTCAGCGATCACATGAAAGTAGTGGGTTGTTCTTTACATCAGTGAGAGTTGATCATTTCGGTGGGACTAAGGTGCTTGTCTCAATGATGGACCGATAGGCTTGGTGCAGTGTATCAGTGTGACTTGTGAGATCAGTGTGACTGGAAGTTGTCTCTCTGGTACTTTGTGTTTCTCCAATGAGGGTTTGGCATCAGTAGGACATGACACTTCTATAATAGTCTCACTGGGTCTTCGTGCTACTTTGATGGTGGTTGACGTTGGTGAGAGTCATCCCGACAGTTGGACATTGGTCTGACAAACTTTATCGGTGTGCTATGGATATCTCCTCCTGATGTGTTGGGTCACTTTGATGGAGGTGTTGGGTCACTCTGATGGAGGTTTGGCATTGGTGAGAGTCATTCTGACAATCAGTGTGACAATAGTTATCGGCGCTATTTAGAAAAGTCACTCTGATGAGACGTTGGCCAAGGTCTTCCCGATGTTTGGTGAACGGTAGACCGATTGGTCTTGTTGGAAAAAGTGCCGACGGTTATCATACTTGTGGTCTTGTATATAAAATGATTAAAGGATCACTGACTGATGAATGTGGGATAATTAGATCTCATGAATATGAACAGTTGAACAGTTATTATTTTTAGCGTCAGGTGCTCAAGTCGAATGGTTCATTCTGTTCAGTTCGGTTGGTGCCTTGGTGGTAATCGTTACTCCATGACATGACAGAAGAACATAAAAGCAAATGTTGTATTGGAAATGCATACGGAATACATTTGTCTTTTGTAATTGTCTAGTCCATTGTGGTAGTGGAAACAATTACTCTCCTCTGTAATGTTATATATTAAACACATTGAGACAGAGGATAGTGTGGTGAGAGGAGAGACTGTCGAATTGTCTCCAGATGGAATAGAATGTTAATCTCCATGAAAGGCTTAGTACCTAAATTTTATTGTAACTGTATTCTCTATTACTGAATAATACAATGGCGATCTGGGCTTTTGGAGTGTGGGTTTTTTTACCTAAAAGGGTTTTCCCCAAGTAAATATGTGTTTTTTGTTCTGTCTTTCATGTTTATTCTATTGTTGAAACTGGTTAATGTTGCTTGTACTTTCCTCTAAGGGTTAATGTTGGAAATGAACTATGTCTAATTCTACTTTGTGGCATAATTGTGTGTGTTTTTGAGGCAATCTAAAGAAATTTAAAGTTACCAAAGACACCACTATTCTTAAATGTTCATTCTAACTTGCACTCATTTCCTTACACCTACTCTCTTCATCCTCTTGTTGTGTTGTTTTGTAGCATTTGTGTTTCTCTGGATATGATTCTTTATCCATCCATTCTATGATTTTCCATATGCCTTCTATTCTTGTTGGTGGTGAGCTTTGTTTCATTTTTGATTCTTCTTCTTCCGCATTTTGTTGAAAGATGATCTCCTAGATTCTTAGGAGTGATGTGTGTATGTTCTTGTCTAGACTAAAGAATGAGAATGTGTGAATGAAGTCCTTTTGCATCTCTTCCCAATATCTAGTTTCTTTCCTTCATTCCTGATTTATGTACCATGTTTGTACAATTGGTGATAGTGTCCAATAAAAGAAATGGGTATATAGTATCTCATTATATTCATTTCTTTCTCTCCATACCATTGTACACATGGATAAATGTTCTTGCGGTGAGATCTGACTTGAGTATTTGGCTATTATGTCATATTCTCCTTCCTTCAAAAAATATCTTGTTTTGATGAGTATTTTGAATGTTGGCCATGATTGTGTCTTTGTGTGTTCCACTAATTTGTGGCATCGCATACCAATGTGTGTTGTACAACCTGTAATCTTATGTCTTCATCTAAGAAAACTATCTCCATTTCTACTAGATATGTATGTATATTCTATACTCCTGAAAACCTAGGCAACTTGATATGTGAAATCCCTTTCAAAATGTGACTTACGCGGTAAGGTTTTTGATCCCTCTGTTACATCCACAACTTACAACTAAACTTAATCAATAACTTAGTATGATAATCAGAAGGATTAGACATAGTTAATTGATTTGATATTGTGGAAATATCTGATTTAACTCTTGATTATGAAAAAGTTATTAATGATGATTTGTTTTATAAATTGATTAAATTAAGTTATGAAACATGATGATGATGATACACTGATCATGATCTTGTGGTCCTGAGTGTGAATAGGAAAATGAACGTCCTTCGAAGAAGGAATGAGAGTATCATACTAGAGGAATGGTTAGATATTGGAAAGCAAAGGGTCAAATAGCCATCTGAGTATCGACTTTTATGTCCTTCTCTATTCGTAAGTTGACACATGTCATGCCTTTTTTCTTAGTTCTCTTGTCCTCTGAAGTTGTTATGTCTTTGATGCCATTAAGACTAGTTACAAAGACCAGTTGATGTTCTTGAAGCATCATCTCATGTCGAGGGGACAATCATGTAGAGAGAGATGGAAGTTTCTCGTAATCTTTGGTTCTCTAGGATAGTTTTCCTTAGTCTCTCGACTAAGGATGATAGTCAAATTCAGAGGACAATCTCTTGACTGACATTCGACAATCTAGATGTGTTCTTTTGTGCTTCCTAGTATTCAATTTTAATCCTATTAGTAAAGATTACAAACCCTTCTGTAGGTTAAATTGCCATGATAATAATGATATTATTATCTCTTATATCATTTTTTATTGGATCTTAGTTGAATGATTTTAACTTGATGTTGGTCAGTTTAGTGAAGTGATGGAGAGATTTAAGCTCATCCACCTTCGAGCATGTCACTTGATTGTAGCCACCTTATGAGGAACTGATTGGGTGGAGAAAGGTAGTTACCTTTCTTTTTGGCATGCATAGAGTGGGAAAAAGGTTAGAGAACCAAAAGAGAGTGCTTTCGCAGAAGGCAGTTTTTAGTTTTTGGTTTTTGTTTTCTGGGTTTTTTTTGGTTTGGAGAAAATAGTAGGGAGTTGGGGGCTGGTTTGGAGCCAAGTGTGCTTGCAAGAGTCTCGAACTGGTATGATGACTTATTTACTATCATTATTTAGGTATTACAAGGATGTAATCCTACTCCTTTTTATTGATTTAAATGTTTAAACAAAGAACTGTGTTTATTAAGATGAAGTTAACGTTTAAACTCAAAGGCACGAAGCCAATGAGGATGTGCCAATATTGTTTAGAAATCTTTATCTTGTTGTAGCTCGAGGCTGATACAGCTGAGCATTGTGACTTCTAAGCATTATCATCCAGTAGCTCTAGGCCTTAAGGTTAAGCGTATCAAATTTATTTCTTTTATTATGAATGAGCTTGTAGCCTCAATGGTTGAGCTATCTTTGCCAACTTATTGCCAGTTGTTGAGCCTAGTCTTGAACCTTTAGAAATCTTTATATAATTCTGTAGGCCGTAAGGCCAATTATTTGTCATTGGAACTCTTTTAGAGACTGCATTCAAGGCCATATGGTTGAAGCAGTAAGATGTCATATTACTATCGATGGGTAGACTCGAGGCTTGAAGCTGAGCTACGATAGTCTTCTGTAAAGACTGTGTTTTATACTCAAGGCTATAAGGCTGATTTATCTGTAAAGACTGTGTTTAATAGTCAAGGCCGCAAGGCCGTGTCTTTGAGAAGACTGCATTCTTACTCAAGGCCATAGGGCTGACCCTTTAAAAATATATCCTTTATGTGTCAATGATGGGGTCACATGACTTGACTGTGATGTTTTTACATCTTATACTTTGTAAAGAATAACCAGAGCCCGAGTTGTATCGGCCAGGCTATTGTAAGAATGTTATCTCACATCATTTTTTTTACTTGGATAGAGTATAAAACTCTCGAGTAGTGCAGGAATTAACTCCATTTTGAATTGTTATCATAAGATAATGATACAGACTTGTGACTGAGGTTTCAGTTGTGAAGGCATTATCAATTCATGTTATAGTCACCCGACTATAATGATAGTCAGGGAGACATTTATATAACAGTGTGTTTACAACACCACAATTGACACCAATCGAGCTTATATGAGAAGCCGATTGTGAAACACTTTTTGAGTTACCTTAATTATCAAAATTATATACTTATATCCTCGAGTATAGAGGAGGAAGAACCATTGTAAACATGATCTTATTATGAAATCATCAAAATGAATTTATATTAGAATATTTATATAATCATTATGAGTCTGCATTTAAGACTTTTTGTTAATGATATAAGTTATGAATAATACACTTTTACTCTATCAAGGGTAGGATATGCCATGAGTACATGAGTACAATTTTGTCATATGAGATGACTTGTTTCTGAAATTGTGAACCATATGTTGCCTAGGGGTCAAATGGTCAAACTGATGTGAAATGAATTAAACCGTGTGATGAGGAGTCACTAGAATCTTGTAACCAACCTATGGAGGGAGTTGAATGTAACATCCATGATCTTAAAATATAGTAAAACTAAAATAAATTACCATAGAGTAATTTAACAAGATAAAAATGAGATAGGGAAAATTTTTCCTTTATTTAACTCATAAACCAATATCAATATTTACAAGATTTTTCCTTTACAAGAGCATTACATCATGAAGTCTTTCTCAAGGACATAGTTTACAATGTAAATCAATTACATAGACAATTTGGAATAAATACCGCTGCTAAATATCTGACACCTTTATCACAAGTCCTGGCATATCTTCTGCTTGGAGAGAGAATCTTTCTAGTGATTTACCTCAATCCACAGACCAACGGTCTCCCACACTTCTTCCACATAGGAAGTGGCCCTACCCTTCACGAGGGATGTAGACCAAAGGTGACTAGTGGTAATTTGCCTATCTAGAGTACATAGTGTTGTATCCTACACAACTCTATCAACCATACAACCCTAGATACCCTCTAGCTAAGTATGATTTCTGATAGGTTATGCAATTCTAGATACACTGAACTGACAATGCATGTAGAAGATAATTGTATTACTTTGGCCAAAGTTTTTATTATCAATATTGTTCATAATGAATGTCATCGTTGTGTTCACCCACCCCTACTCAACTTGGATATTATCGTGTTTCCGCAGTTTTTCCCTTATCAACTAAGTTGACAATTCAGTTGAATCATTTTGACATGATACTAGTTTTTCTCAAACTTAGACAAATCTATATGTCTTATCTAATCATTTGTTTTTAGTTCGACTCTAAGTTTTACATAATATCCCATAATAATATGGATTTACAAATTATCCGAAACTCATATCAATGAGACTAGATTAATAACAACTCATAGTTTATCTAAATTGAAAAAAATAGAGTGAACTATCGTTCAAAATAGATATTTCCTCTTATACGAAAATATGAATATTCTCATTTTACTTATTCATGATGACTTCAATAGTTATGACACATATATACTCGAATATGATTCCTCTCAAATTCCTATCTCGTTAGACTTCATTTAATCATATCATACTAGTTTCCTACAAAGATATTCTCATGTAAAAATTACTAAGTAAGGATAACCCTATGATCCTTCATATTTCTATCAAAGCATTTCCATTGAGTTATCACTCGATTTATAATGAAAAAGGTATCTTCCTAAGCTTAATGAGATTCTAAGTTCTCTTGCAAAACAACCATTATAGTTATTCGTAACTTAACAAGAAACAGTTCTTATACTTCCATTAACCACCTCAAAGATTTAAGCATCCTACTCAACTATGTTTACAATCCTATCATAGTTCTAAATGGTACTTGATATATATATATATATATAAGAATAGTATAAAATATCTCAATAATCAACTCTCGGTCCTTCTTAATGTCGAACCTTCTCTTAATCGACTGTATTTTTCTACATAATCAACCACTCATAAAGAAGACCTCTACGATGTATTGGAATATCATTCTACAGTTATATATTTCAATAGACCGACTTCTACACATTTCTATTGTTTTTGACTTAGGCTAATAGCCTTTGATAGCGTCGACCAGCCAGTGATAATGGTGATAATCATTAACTCCAAAGGTTTTAAACATAATGAAAACACTCATTAACAGGTTTACTAATTGAGAATCGAATATCACAGACATATGAAAAGGGATAATATCAATTCTTCAAAGCATGCAAACAAAAGATATTATAAATCCTTACAATTCTATTATTGTTTCCACACAGATATTGAATGATACCTAGTGATGACACAAGAGTTATCTGCAGCTGTGTTTACTATTCACTCAGTGTAAATGATGGTGTCCACATGCCTGTGTTATGGCTATGACTTGCTCTCTATGTTTTCCAAAATGACCCCCCCATATGTGTGTCTTCTAACTGCGAATCTTATCTCCCTTATGATCAAGGTGAGTCGTGCCAATTAATGATGCTTCAAAGATCTTAATGAAACAGTTTCTACCACTCCATCAAATGTAAGATAATTAGTAATGCAACCAACCACTTTCTCATTCGGTTTACAATTGATCCCACTTATGTAGCAGAGATAAACACATGTTCGTTCGAGGCACAAAATGTGGAGATTTTTCAATGCATGCAACTATAATACCATACTCCCTCTTAAAGAGGTTGACACAAGCATAATCGTCGATGGTTATTATGGTTGATCACTTTAAGTGATCCAAATTCCATCATTCGAATTAATGTGGGTGTCATAAATAACATGCCCAAGGTTATTCGATTGATAAGTTTATTAAATAATGTGAGGTATTATCCTCTTCAGTTTATAAATGCATCTATGGCTTATATTAAATAAGACTTACATATCATCGTTCACATTCGATGATTATGATTTAAATCAATAAGAATAATAGCAATAAAATAATGATTTACAGATATTGTGAATTGGTCAAGTTTACCTCCCCATCACATTCCTTCATTAAAAACACATCAATCTAACTTGATGGAATTCACTTTGACGTTCAAGGGTCGACAAATAAACACTAAGTGACTCAAAAATAAAAACACCACCCATTATGATAATTATGTCATAACTTTTACATTAGATGTAAGTGGTCTCGATTCATGTTCAAATGACGTTGTTAACGTTACTTACGACTTAATACAACTTACTATGACTTAGACAGATTTGTAAATAATATCGACTACCTATCAATTATGTTCAAAAGCAAACTAACAAGGCAAGACTTACCTCTTACGACACATTGGTTCACATTTTTGTTAAACAATTATACTCGATTTGGCAAATAAATCACTCATAACCCGAGGTCTATATCTCTCTCCTCAAAAGATACTCTCTCTCTCTCTCTCTCTTCTCTGAGAGTCACCTGAGAATCTGTATTCCTGTTTCAACTTGTAACCAAACAATATATGATCAGTGCATCATTATTCAAATAATTCAAATAATAAATCAAATCTCATAATGCAATTATTAAATCGCTAATAACACATTCTTTTCTATAATTTCATAAATGACATTCAATATAATCCATGTCTTTCCTTATCATTAATCTAATCAGCATAATAAATTTACTTATGTCTAAGTAAAAGTAAAAAGTATAGCAAGGCAAAAATTGGGGATGTAACATCGAATGTCCAAGCATGGATAATGATTTGAATTGATCCCACTGATTCAAGAATTGGGTTGTTAAGAACAAACTGTAGGACATGACAACTCATAAGTCGAGTTAGGGTCATGGACATACAATGACATTCATGGTGTAACGTATTTGTATGAAAACTCTAGCTAAAGCGATGCATCTGTCTCTGCATGCATTGTCAGTTCATAGTGTTCCAGATGGCCTATTGTCTCTAGTATTGTCATACAAGTTAGAGGGGATCTATAGTGTGTGACCGTGAGACATTAGGAAGGACACAACACTAGATACTCAGATGGCTAACCTATTGGGTTCCAATGTCTAACCTTTCCATGAAGGGTAGGGCCTCTTCCATATAGGAAGATAAGTGGGGGACCGTAGGTTCGTGGTTGGAGGAAAAGCACTAGGATGATGCTCTCCTTCCCAAGCATGAGACAAGCTGAGGCTTATGGAGATAGATGTCATTGGTTCTAGATACAGTAATTACATTTTGTGACTAGTTGGTCTATTGTGATGTAAAAACTTGATTATGATGCCTAGAGCATATTTTGTATTTGATTAGTGATGGTTACTCACTAAAGATTGCAATGATTTATTGGATTGTAAGTTATGTTAAATATCTTGATTTGATTAACATGCTTAATGGATGGAAAACATTATGCTTACTTTTGACTCAAATTTTGATTATCTCTCTCAATTCTTAATTAATGACTAGATTAAGTTACATGTTTAGAGTTAATTCTTGAGCATTATGAAAAGTGTTGTTACACCCTCTCTTTCGTATCCTCCATTGATACGCCGCATGTGATCTCTGATGGGTTTTGATGAAGTTTGGAGGATTGCAGCATGTCTTCCTTGCCAATTTTGACCATGAATATCCTCTGGTAACCAACCATTTTTTGTGTTTTTAGTTCCAGTTCTTCTCTCAACCAGGCTTCTAGAACTTCCTTGCTATTTGTGCTATGGTGATCATCCTCCATCTCCAATTCTTCCTTAGAGTTAGGCTCTTATGTTGTTTTTTTTGTATCCATCCTCAAAATTGTGTAGACGTTCTTTGAATCCTTATCACTGTCTTCTGCCTGATTGACTTCTTTTGTATATGCTTCTTCCATTGATGATTCTAAAGGAATATTGACAATTTTGTTATCATTAGCAAATGATAGATCTTCTTTTCAAGAGTCTATGATACCATTTGCATCTACAAACCATCTCAAACCCAAAAGTGCATTGAAAGCTTTGCCTTGATCCTTCATGGCTACAATGATAAAGTCTAAGACTTGTTTGAACCCCATTAGGTTAACTTCCACTTGATTCTGTGTTCCCATTGTCTTCATATTAGATCAGTCTACCAATACTATATTGTAAGTTATCTCTGTCAGTTTAGGTCTTCCTACCTATTTTCAAATCTTCTTTGTCAGCATGTTGACATCTGCTCCCAGATCTGTCATGACATTCCAAACTTTTCTGTGATTGATATGAACATCCACCATAAGTGGCTTTGTCTTCCATTCTCTATCTGTCCTTCCCATCCTTCAGAGTTGGCTCTTTTGACCTTTCTTCTTATTCTAGTATTTCAAAAATTGCTTAAGTTTCTCAATGAGTCTGTGTTGTTGTGTCAATTGGGCTAATTGCTTGAGAGCTTCTATACTTCTTCTTCGGTGACAAATTGATTGTATTGTTTCTTATTTTCTTGCTCCTTTCTTATTGTTTGTTTATCTTTCTACAAAATTTTCTCATGTTGCTTCTTAGTAGGAACAAATTCTTCTTCCTCCTCACTATCTTCCTCTTCTGTCTCAATGTTGTAATGTCTTTCAACATTCATTCCTTGTCTTGTCAGTACCACAGCTTTCTCCTTCATTCTTCTTCTATCTTTTCTTGTATGTTTTGACTTGATTCTCTAGTAATACTCTTCTTCTTCTGTATATTATGTTAAATATGTTTTGGTTTCCTCCATGTTGTTCTTCCGACAATTTCTTGCTCCTTGACCCTTAGGTTCCCTTCTTATGATCCTAGCCCCTTTTGTGTATTCAGGTTCTATAACCCATCACTCTTAGATTGTATTGGTGCATTTCAAAAGTGCTATTGTTCTCTATCACAAGAAAATAGGTCATGCTCTATACTACTATAGAATGAATACTATGTTTTTCTTTCGCCCCAACATTCATTAGAAAAGTGTCCTAGCTTAGCACATTTGAAACATGTGGCATCCTCTCTCCTTCTTTGACCTCTTTCACAACCTCGGCCTCTTCTGTAGCCTCCAAACTACTCTTTGTCATCATTATTGTAGTTACTCCCATAGGATGGACCACTAGAGTTTAAATTTTGTATTGCATTGGCATTCCTTTGGTTCCTCCAATTTGGTTGCTTACAAGCCTTGATCATATGAATTTCTTTTTTCTATGCCTTTCACATATGTCATGTTGTTACTCTATGCTAAGTTTGTGTTATTTCCACTGCACCATGTTTCTTATTCTTCATTATCATCAATATCTCTTTTCCTCCTGAAGTTCTGTACAGGACAATCTGGTGTTTCATGGGCATCCCATTCTCTGTACAATCCGCAATATATTGTATTTATTCTTTTTGTTGTTTTTTGATGTTTACCTTCATTGTGGCAGCTTGCCTGTTACCTTTTATTCTAGGGAATTCATTTCTAAAGTGACCTTCCCTTGTATAGTATGAGCACCAAATATCAGGTCTTTGCTTCTGTGTATTTTCCTCCTGTTTGGCTAAAATCTCTTGTCTTAGCTTTAATTGCTCTAATTCTAATTTCAACTTCTCCATTTCTAGGTTTTCCTTCATCTTGTCTTGTCTGCACCACCTGGATTGAGACTCTATCTAGTAGGCTAGTGTCACTACTTGTGCATATGTTGCAAATGTTCTTCCATCCAGGGTGGATCTTATTTTAGGGCTTATTCCAAAAATGAACCATTCTATCTTTTGCTTCTCAGCCAGTGTTCCTCCAACTTCCTAGTTGTCACCTTGAATCTTTTATCAAAGTCCTTTATTGATTCTTTATCCAATTGCATCATTTATCTCTTATCTTATTGACCCCTTCTGTAGGAATATCTAGAACTCCAAAATTCTCCAAGAATAGTTGCTTGATTTCATCCCAATCCTTATCACTTAAATTGGATGTATGTCTTCCTATACCACTTTAATGCTTCATTCCGCAAGGTGCCTATGGAGTCAAATAGCTTGATTTCATCTCTTGTTACCCCATTCTAACTCCAAATAGACTCCAAAACAAAAATGTGCTATGTTTCTTTAGTAGTATCCTTCTCAAATACTGGTAACTTGATAGGAATATCCATGGTTGGTCTTTTCACTATCTCTGGTAATTTGCGGTAGGTTTCCTCTGGTCTACTCTTCTGGTTAGGCTATCTTCTATCAACTCAGGTTGTTGTTTCTCTTCCCTTGTCTCTGTGTAGTCAGATATCAAAGTACTCTTCTCCTAAAACTTCTACAAAATTGCTCCAGGTCTCTTCTATTTTGTCTGCTTCCTTGTTTGCTTAAATATTTTCCTTCTCAACTAAAATTATTTTTTATTTATATGGAACTCATGGTGACTCATGGTCCAAGGGTTGTGTCTCTTCGTAGTGTCTCTTCAAATTAGGGGATACTCTTCTATTTGCCAATGACATCATGTCAGCATCAAGTGATGATTGAAATAACCTTCTAAAATCCTCAGAACTCCTCTCAATGTCTACCACATCTTCTCCTCTTCCTCTTATCTCCTTTATGCTTCAAAAATTAGCTCCTCTATATACTCCTCACCTTAATTCAAAAAAATTGGTGTTGATTCAAAATTTATGTCAGTCTGTGGCAAGATTTGGTGAAACCCTAGTTTGCCTCTTTCTTCCTTTTTCCTTATGCTTTCGTCTTCGACATAACCCACAGTGGCACATTAAGAAACATCCTCCATGATGCGCTCTATTTCTTCTCCTTCTAATCTCCTTTCTCTGGTTTCACCCACAATGGCATGCTTAGAAACATCCTCCATGATGCGCTTGTCTTCTTCAAGTCCCTTTCGACAACACACTCAATGGCACACTCAACTAATTGTTCCTCTTTTTCCTTCCACAACTTTTGTTGTCATATCTTTTCTACTCTCTTGTGTCATTTCCATCCTTCTATGGAAACATTCCTATCATTCTTGAGTTTTCTTCAGTCTTTCTTCTCTACTTATCTCCATTCTAGTTCTGATGTCTTCTCTGATCTCTCTTTTCTTCCACTTCTCCCCTTTTGCCATGGGTTTTCTTTATTTGGTGTTCCATTAGTCCTTTTATATCCCATAGTATCCTTGTTTGAAGAGTCACATCATTTGAAAGATCCTTGCAGATCCTACCCCTTTTCACTTGCCATCCCCTTAAGTGCCTACCCCAGGTCACACATAGGTAGGAACTTAAGGAGACTCAAATTTCTCTACAAATTGAAAATTTTCTCCACCAACCTAGTCTTCTCTTCTTTCTGGTACTCCACACTACTCCTTTGAATGTTTTGCCCCTTGAATATTTAACTACCCTCTTCCAAGCTCCCGACAACAGAACCAAATGTTGGCAAGAAATGGGGAGGGATACCAGTCTGAAGATCCAGTCCTCAACCAAGTCTTTGTAGTTAGTTTATACCTTGGTCAAGTAGTTAGAGATTGATAACAATACACAGAATAACATAGGCAGAGTATCATAGATAGATCATAACAATAAGACACCAAATAATTATCC
Organism: Cunninghamia lanceolata; assembly: GCA_027924645.1. NCBI lineage: Eukaryota > Viridiplantae > Streptophyta > Pinopsida > Cupressales > Cupressaceae > Cunninghamia > Cunninghamia lanceolata. Next base: position 13,094,379 of record BSBN01000194.1, on the reverse strand, counting down.
GATACCAACAGATCTTCATATATATATATAAGTAGAAACCAAACATCATACATCCATTATCCAGTAGGTCTAAGTCTCTACCTCATTATCCTACATACATGCTTAATCAGACTTCTACTATCTTATGCTATCTTCTCATCCTATATCTTCTACTATCTTCATATTCTATCTTACTTATATATTGTATCTATTACATCTAGGGATGTGTCCTTTAGCATCTTATGTCAGTTTCCAACCTCCACATGATGTATGCACCAACTTCTGGTCGGCTCTACTCCATCCCCTATATCCTGCTAATAGTGACTCCTTTCCTTCTTTCTTTATTGCAAGATTACATTCTACTTTAGATTTGCCTCTACCCTCCTAGGGAACACACTCTTTGATATCTTAGTATTACTATTGTGGAGGTGGAAACACCATTCATGGAGCTTGACTTAGGAAAGCTCCTAAATAACACCAACCCTTTTCCCTTCTTGTTTGTGTGCAAGTCGCATCCGGAAGAATTTGAAGATATCAAGTAACAGGAAATAGGAATACTGGAAGGCGAAGACACTAGAACCTTGAAATTCTACAAAACCATAAATTGGTTCTAGGTGCCTAGCACCTTGGTACCTCTCTGAGCTCCTAAACTCAAATCCAAGATCTCCTTTGTCCTCTAATCCCTGCTATGGTGTTAGATTCTCTGTATCTATTTTTGATAGTTGTATATTCATAGATCTTGCTTAACTAGGGTTTCCTACTTTTCCCTAGCTTAGTTGGTTGGATTTGGTTAACACTCCTCTATACAACAAAGGGACAAAACCCTTGTAGTTTGTCTCTCCTTCATGGGTAGAAGCCAAGCTTGATTTGTGTCTCAATATTAATGGAAGAGGGTTTGACCTAGTTTAACCTTTTCGGCTAAGTCTCTCTTTTCTATCTAATAGTATAAATGTATGTCATTTGAAGGTGGGGAGATTTTTTCCACTAGGTCTAACCCCCATGTGGAGAAGGGCCAAGGGGTGACAATGGGTTGCAAGTCTCTTGTTGGTGTGTGATGTACATGTGCATAGATATGGCATTTTGGACACCTTTTAACAAATGTAATGGCATCTCCTTCTAGGGAGGGCCAAAAGTAACCTAGCCGATGTATCTTCCTTGTAGTGGCATGACCACCAAAGTGTCCTCTGCAAATTCCACTATGACACTCCTCTAAGATTTTATGTGCTTCCTCCTTGTCCGCACAACGAAGTAAAATACCATTCAAGGCTCTTCAATATAACACGTCATCGATGAGAAAATATCTTGCAACAAGGATGCGCAAGCATCTTTTTCCCAAAGGGGTCATGTTTTCAGGGTAGGTTTTGTTTGCTAAATAGTTCACAATGTCTCTGTATGAGTATGAGGAAGCATACTTTTTGAGGTGGATTGCACATATCTCTTCATCAAGAAGTCTTCATATATTGGTTCTTTTTGAGGGACAAGGTTATCTTCTAACCAATCAACTATTATCTGTCCTTTGATGGATTTTTGATTGACATATGTTAATTCAAATATTCTCAATAATGTCAAGAATTGTCCTATCCTTCTAGACAACATTGGTTGGTTCAAGAAGGTCCTCAGTTTCTCTGATCATATTATGACTCTAGTCTCTTGGTTCAACATATAATGCTGCAATCTCCTGGTAGTGAACACTATAGCCAAACACTCCTCATCCCAGGTATATTTTTTCGTATATTCCAACAATGTTCAGCTAATAAAGTATATCAGTCTTTCCCTCCCATCATCATCCTCTTGAGCTAACATGCAAGCTATTGGGATATCCGTTGCCCAAAAAATAAATGATGAAGGGTTTGTCATGTCTCGGTGGTATAAGCATTGGTGGGGTCAATAGGAATCTTTTTACTTGTTTAAATGCATTCTGACAATCTATTGACCAGGTTATCACAACTTGTTTCTTTAATAGTTAATTAATGGGGTGAATTTTAAAGGTCATATCTAGTATGAAGCATCTTATCACACCTAATTGTCTCAAGAATGTTCTCACTGTGGTTTCACTAGTTGGGGAGTAGCATTTAGCATTGCTTTTACCTTAGCTAGGTCTACTTCTATCCCTCTCTATGAAACTATGAAACCCAACAACTTGCTTGTAGTTACTCCAAAAACACATTTTTTTGGATTTCATCTCACTTTATATTCTCGTAACCTGGTGAAAATCTTATGAAGGTTTTCCACATGTGTCAATCATTGTTTGGATTTGGTGAGTATGTCATCAATGTACATTTCTACCATCTTATGGATGAGATCATGGAAGATATGAGTCATGGCTCTTTGATAGTTTTCTCCTGCATTTTTCAATAAAAAAGGCATGTACATAAAAGGTTCCCCAATGTGTGGTAAATGTTGTCTTATTTTGGTCAACCTCTAAGATTTTGATCTGATTATACCCTAAAAACCCATCCATGAGGGAAAGCACTTCATAACTCATAGTTGAATCAACAATTTGGTCTATGGATGATAAGGGGAAATTGTCTTTAGGACAAGCTTGGTTGATATCCCTGAAATCGATGCATATTCAAATTTTTCCATTTTCTTTAAGTCTGGAGCAATGTTAGACACCCAATATGAGTAATCTATAGGCTTGATAAATCCCATATTTGGCAAATTCTTGAATATATCTTTTACCATTTCAACTACTTGGAGTTTTATGGGTCTTAATTTTTGCTTTATGGGTTTCACATCTAGTTTCGTCACTAGATTATGCACCACAACTTTTGGGTCTAACCCAAACATGTTTGCATATGTCCATGCAAAAACATCAGAGAATTCAATGAGAAATCCAGTATACTCCTGCAATTCTTCATCATCTAACTCTGCCCCCAATTTCAACATTCTTGGCTTCTCAAGGGTTCCTATATTGGGATCAATTATATCACCAGTTAACAAAGGGTGTCCTTCTTCAAACTTCTGGGATGTTGGTGGTAATTCTAAGTTTTTTTCTACTTGAAGGATTTCCAAGTTATCCCCAAAATAATCATCAGGATGGGGAAGGAGGACGTATCCTTTCTTTTGGTAGAATTTTGGGGGGTCATCATAGGCATGCAAGTACTCTAGGATGGCCTCATCATTCTCAGCGTAGTCCTTATTTGGTATCTTTGTTCTATCCATCGTATAACTTAGGATACTTGGCAATTCCTCACTTTCTAACAATGATCCACCTCTCATTAATATGATGAGTTCAAAATTTTGAAGCTGGGCATGGGGTGTGAACATGGTTCCTGACATGGCCATTAAGAAATCAAATAATTGAATTAATTTCTGAATGGTGTCTTTGTAAGGACGTAGTCATTTTGCTTTTGTCTCATAATTTTTTGTGACTTTATTGATCACTAATTGAGAGTCACCTAATGTCAAAACACTCTTAACTCACATTCTCATGGCCAACATGACTCCTAGAGGTAGAGCTTCGTACTTGGCAATATTTTTCGTACAAAAAAAGTCTAGCCTAAACATAAAGGGGATAACTTGTCCTGTTGGGGAAGTGATCACTATTCCTACCCCTACTCTTGCCTTGCAACTAGCTCCATTAAAATGAAGGGTCCATAAATCTTGTGTACTTTGTGATCTTGATGTCTCCCCAAATTTGTATGTTGACTTTCACTTTTCTTCTTTTTCTTCTCCTTCTTCAATGATTTCCATTGTCCCTATTGAGAATCTTTTGGCATTGTGATTATTAATGCAAGGGATGGATGCCAGATTGAATGGTGGATATGACTTTGTGGTGTGAGGATCGAAGGGGAATTTTTTTACCAAACCCAAGTTTTGGTGTGAAATGTCTTGGATGTTTTCTACATCTTGAGATACTTTTCCTTCTTCCATGATTTTTATGCTTGTGTTGAGTTTCTTCTCTTTTTCCTCTTGTTCCATTTTGTAAACACTAAAGGGATCATGATCTACTTTGATGACATATGTCTTTCCTATATGATGGAAATGGATTTCTTGGAATGGTGTGGAGGAAATAAATTTCATTTCACGAACCCAACGTCTTCCGAGAATCATATTATAGCTAGTTTCTCTATCGATCACATAGAGCTCGATTGAGTGAGTTTTGGGTCCAAGAGTGAGTGGCAAGCTTAATTTCCCTATTGTTTGGATGTCTTGAATGTCATATACCTTGAGGATGGCGGTATTCTGCTTGATGTTTTTTTTGTCATACCCCATCCTTTGAAGGGGGGGAGATGGTATGATATTTATTGTTGACCCCTCATCTAGGACTACTTGTTTGATGGTAATCTCATTGACTTATATTTGTGTATAGAGAGGAGAACATTTTTTTATTTTCACCACCTTGCAAGAGCTTCTCGACATCAAAGGTGAAAGTAGTATGCTTTTATTGTGTTTCACCTCCCACTTTCTATTAGGATAATTGTAGTAGGCTTTTTTGTGTTTCAAATCCTATGTAATTTATAATTTGTACTATTGTTTGTAAATCACCCATAAGGGATGAAAGGTTTCACAAGTAGCAATCTTGTTTCCGTCGCATGTTTGATCCTGGTACTTGACAGAGGTTGGTTATGGAGCACATTTCATTTTGGGGGGTGTAGGGGGGTATCCCCTTGTAGGGTCTGGGAGGACCATCCCCCCGACGGGGGGTTTAGGGTCTCACACCTTAGTGGGGTTTCAGGGGTAGTGCCTCCAAAAGCCACATTTTATATATATTGCCATTGTAAATGGTGCAGTCACGGTTAGGAGGGTCCTCAAAGAGAACAATCCCAACCATGTAACTAGAGTAAACACAATGGAAACAACTCAAAGGTATGAAACAAATGTAGATTCAGTCATTAAGTATATCATAGAATTCAAATACAAAATAGCTGGCAACATGTGGGCTTGCAATTAAGGCTCACAGTCCTGATTACAGAATATCAGAATATACACAAGATATAGCTTTGAGGCTCCTTCACACAAATTTGAACTATCTCTCTTCTAAAAATCAGGAGAACTATATAAATCTCCTTTCCTCAGGATCTATTACATCAATATATTATATCCAGAACTTAAGATTCCTCCATGTCAGCCAAGGAAGATCACAAACTCTAATGAAGAGCCATAACATGTGTACTCAGATAGGTCAGACCTAAATGAATAGAACTCCTCCACAAATGAATGGAATGATGTGCGGATCTTGGGGAAGGTCGGCCATGAACCAAGCAATATTGAGTGATGTGTCATTAAGCATCAAAGGTTGTGAAATGCTCTGCAAGTCTTCTCCTTTAGCTAATTTTCTGAGACTATCAGGATGCTCTGTTCTGAGAAAGTGGTTGATCTTCTGATAGCAAAAATTTTTTGGTACTTGATCCAAATGCTCTAAAAATTGGATATGATGTAAATGCATGAATCTAGATGCTAAGTCTAGCTCCACAAGGTTTGAAATGCAACTGTAGTAAAATGCGGACCAAGATACATAAACTATTACTGACTAAACTAACTAAACTAAACTGGGAAAATAAAAGAAACAAATTGAAATGCAAACAAACATAAATGCAGATGCTTTTGGTTGATGCAAGATTGCTCTTGGACCAAGGATGCTCCTACATCAGACATCCAGAATTATTGAAAAAGTGAGTCCCTCACTTTGCTGGGGCTAGAGGGAAACCAAGATGGTCTACCTCAACCCAAGAAATCTATGATGAATCTTCTTCCGGTCTGTCTTTCCATTTCACAAGGTATTCTTTATATTGTCTTCCTCTAGTGCTGCATCCAACTATGTTGTCTAAAATGTCTTCAATCTACTCTGGTGCTTGTTGTGGTAACTACTTCTCCAAATCTTCTTCAATGTTGTCACTGAACTTTGCTTCCTGATACTAGTAAAGGTTTTCAATGTTGAAAATAGGTGAAATACCCAATGTCTCTGGTAACTCTACTTCATATGCATTTCCTGAATCAAATTTCCTAAGTATCTTACAATGTCCAAACTTCTTCATCTTCAACTTGTTATATTTCCCAACTAGAAATCTTTCTTTTCTTAAGTATACCATCACTTCATCTCCAACTACAAATTCCTTATGTGTCCTTTTCTCATCAGCCTTCTCCTTATACTTACTATTCATCTTCTCCAAATGCTTCCTCACCTGGTTATATGCACTATCTCCATGTGTCCTACAAATTCTTCTGCTTCTACACTTCTCTTGTCTTCCAAACTAAGATCTCTCAATTCTGCTACTCCTCTAGGGTTTACTCTGGTAACAATCTCAAAAGGTGTTCTTCCAATACTCCTATTCACTGAATTATTGTATGCAAACTCTACTTGTGAAATAATCAAATCCCAACTTCCTGCCTTCTCTCCAACCAAACATCTCAACAAGTTTCACAAACTCCTATTCACTACCTCTGTCTGTCCATCAGTCTGTGGATGAAATGCTGAACTGAACTTCAAATATGTCTTCATCTTCTTCCAAAGTATCTTCCAAAAGTATCTGACAAAATTTGTATCTCTGTCTAAAATTATGCTCTTAGGTAATCCATGCAATATCACAATCTCCTTGAAAAATAGGTCAGCTACATGTATTGCATCAGTTGTCTTCTTACAAGGTATGAAATGTGCCATCTTTGAAAATCTATCCACCACTACAAATATTGAATCATGTCCTCTCTATGTCTTAGGTAATCCCATTACAAAATCCATACTTATGTCTTCCCAAGGTCTCTTTGGTACTGTCAAAGGTTTATACAATCCTGTATTCTGACTACTCCCTTTTGCAACTTGACAAACCCTACAACTTTGCACAAATTTCCTAACATCATTATGTATCTGAGGCCAAAAGTAATTTTCACTCACCAAAGCCACTATTTTATCAACGCCAAAGTGTTCTTCCAATCCACCACTATGTTTCTCTTTGACCAAATTATCTCTTATGGAACTCCTAGGTATGCACAACTGATTTCCTTTGAACAACATATCTTCTTGAATGAAAGTGTCCAACCACTTACTCCTATCTGTCACAATAGGTTCCTTACATGCTTTCCAAGGTTCTACAAAATCAAGATCTTCCTCATACGTGTTCTTCAACTCATCAAATCCCAACACTTCAACTCTCATTTTTGTCAACAAGTTCCTTCTCCTACTCAATGCATCTGCAACTTTGTTTGATTTTCCACTCCTATGCTTCAACACAAAAGTATAACTCTACATGAACTCTACCCACTTCATATGTCTCTGATTCAACTTACCTTGACTTTTCAAATATTACAAAGCTTGATGATGTGTGTACAACACAAACTCCTTAGGCAACAAGTAATGTCTCCACTTCTTTGAGGCTTGAATTATGGCATAGAACTCTTGATCATAAACTGAATATCTTCTCCTTGCACCATTCAACTTCTCACTAAAATATGCTACGGGTCTACCTTCTTGACTTAACACTGCTCCAATTACATTCCCACTTGCATCACAATCTACTTGAAATACCTTATTGAAATCTGGCAATGCCAAAATAGGTTGCTTTGTCACTTTCTGCTTCAACAACTCAAAACTCTTATCTACTCTTGATGTCCACTTGAAATATTTTATGTCACCTCTCATTGTCTCTATCATAGGGTTACAAACTGAACTAAAACTTTTGATGAACTTTTGGTAGAAACTAGCCAATCCATGAAATGACCTAACTTCTCCAATGCTCTCCAGTGTAGGCCATTCAATAATTACTCTCACATTCTCAAGGTCCATCTTCAATCCTTCCACAGAAATTACAAATCCCAAATATACCAATTCTTCCTTCACGAAACTACACTTCTTGATGTTTATCAACAATTTCTCTTCTCTTAGTCTCTGCAATACTTGTTTGAGGTGCTGCAAATGCTCTTCTTTTGTCTTACTAAAAATCAAAATATCATTCAAATATACAATAACAAACTTACCCAAGAATTTCTTCAAAACTTCATTCATTAATCTCATGAAAGTACTAGGTGCATTTCTCAATCTAAAAGGCATCACTAACCACTCATACAATCCTTCATTTATCTTGAAAATAGTCTTCCAGTCATCCCCTTCTCTGATTCTGATATGATGGTATCCACTCTTCAAATCTATCTTTGTGAAATATTTTGCTCAACTCAAACAATCCATGATATCATCCATCCTAGGTAAAGGGAATCTATACTTAACTGTGATCTTTTTTATTGCTCTAGAGTTAGTACACATTCTCCATTCTCCATCTTTCTTTGGTGCTAACACTGCAGGTACTACACAAGGACTCAAACTTTCTCTAATCAAACCTTTCCTCAACAATTCCTGTATCTATCTATTTAATTCTTCATTCTTTGCTAGTGTCATTCTGTGTGCTACTTTGTTAGGAAAACTAGCTCCAGGTATAAGATCCATGTGATGATTGATACTCCTGATTGGTGGCAATCCTTTAGGTACATTATCTGATATGATGTTTTCATACTCTATCAGCAACTCAGTTATCTCCCCCAGTTGTGATTTTTTAGTCTCTTTGTTCAATGTTTCAGGCTTCTTAGGAATCAAAGTGTAACACATATTCTCATGTCTCAAACCATCTAGAAATTTTCTTCCATCTACCAAACAGATTCTAGCATTTCCACATTCTTCACTCTTAGGATTATCTTCCAAAGGAATCAAGGTAATTCTCTTCCCATTTGATGTTATAGTGTATGTATTCTTTCTCCCATCATGTATAGCTTTTCTATCATACTGCCAAGGTCTACCCAACAAGATATGATAAACATCCATAGGCATAATATCACACAAGACTTCATCATGATAAGATCCAATATGAAATTTCACCAAAAATTGTTCACTCACCAGTATCATATGATCATCCTGAATCCATGCTATTTGATAAGGTTTAGGGTGTTTCAATCTTTCCAACTTCAGCTTAGTCACCATCTCCTCTTAAACTAGGTTATCAAAACTACCACTATCAATAGCAACTTTACAACATTTACCTCAAGATTTGTATCTGGTTCTAAACAAGATTTTCCTCTGTGGTGGTTCCTCATTTGTCTCTACTTGAAATAGTGCTCTCCTCATCACAAGTGATTCTCCTTTCTCAGGTTTACCAACTGAACTTGGTGATCCAACAAGTCCTTCTTCCACATAGGATACTCTTCCACTGTTCTCTATCCTCTTGCTTGTACTCCCTTGATTACTTTCAAATGCTCTATGTGCTTCACCTCCACACTTGAAACAGGCTCCTCTGAATGTTCTCCTATCAGGTCCTCTTCCTTCTCATCTATATCCTTCACTCTGGTATGGACTAGGGTTTCCTCTGCAGTAAAAATTTATGTTATCTCTCTGGTATGCATTGTTATCTCTGTCCTCCTTGAATGTGTTCTCTTGTATGTTCTGCTCCGCATATGATCTTTCTCCTCTAGAAAATATTTTACCTTTCTAAAATTTAACTCCTCTACCTCTCTATTTCTAATCATGCCTCTTATTCAACTTCTCTTCAACTTTCAGGGCAAATTGATATGCTTCTTCCAGTGTTGTCATCCTCACCAAATTCAATTCTTCTTGAATGTTCAATCTCAGTCCATTGATGTATCTAGCCACTTTCTCCTTGCTTGCTTCATTGTGTCCTGTCCTTATGATCATCTTGCAAAATTCTTCAGTATATTCTTTCATAGAATTCTCCTTTTGTCTCAGGTTTTGCAATCTCTTCAATAGCTACAACTCATAGTCAGTAGGCACAAACTGATTCTTCAATTTTGTCACCATCCTGTCCCATTTGGTAATCTTTTCTTTTCCTCTTCTATTTCTATCCAATTAAACTTCTTTCCACCATATAGTAGCATGTCCTTTCAACTTTGTTTTTGCAAATTTCACCTTTTTCGGATCTTCAATTTCTTCAAAGTATTCTTCCATATCATTTATCTAGTCAATCAACTCTTCAGGGTTCAAATTGCCAGTGTAATTTGGTACATCAACTCTAGGTGTCTTCCCTATCTTTGAAATAGCTCACAACATCTTGACTTGATCTGATTCTTCTTCTTCATCACCTCCTAGGGTTTCACCAATTTGATCAACAGATTGAAATTCTTCTTCATCATCACTTTCAACATTAGGTCTAGGTGTCAATCCTCTTCGTCTATCTTCCTCAATAGGATCCAATCAAATTCTCATTATTTTCATCATTTCCATCATCTCATCCATCCTACCAACCATCATTCTAATAGGAGGGACTCTCCTTGGTGGCATCTTCCTAGGATCAAATGTAAACTCCCTCAATTCGGTGATCGGGCTACAAGGTGACAACTACCTCACAATCGGCGATCAGTTGCGACACAAGTAACCTGCCTTGGATTCGGTGATCTGTTTACATCAAGATCTTATAGAATTTCTTAACTTCACTCAATTCGCTCCCAAAGATTCAAACTTTTTCTCTGATACCACTTGGTGTAGTCACGGTTAGGAGGGTCCTCAAAGAGAACAATCCCAACCATGAAGCTAGAGTAAATACAATGGAAATAACTCAAAGGTATGAAACAAATGTAGATTTAGTCATTTAGTATATTATAGAATTCAAATACAAATTGGCCAGCAACATGTGGGCTTGTAATTAGGGCTCACAGGCCTGATTACAAAATATCAGAATATACACAAGATATAGCTTTGAGGCTCCTTCATGCAAATTTCAACTATCTCTCTTCTAAAAATTAGGAGAACTATATAAATCTCCTTTCCTAAGGATCTATTCCATCAATATATATCATATCCGGAACATAAGATTCCTTCACATCGGCCAAGGAAGATCACAAACTCCAATGAAGAACTGTAACATGTGTACTCAGATAGGTCAGACCTAAATGAATAGAACTCATCCACAAATGAATGGAATGATGTGTGGATCTTGGGGAAGGTCGGCCATGCACCAAGAAATATTGAATGATGTGTCATTAAGCCTCGAAGGTTGTGAAATGCTCCGCAAGTCTTCTCCTTTAGCTGATTGTCTGAGACTGTCAGGATGCTCTGCTTTGAGAAAGCGGTTGATCTTCTGATAGTGATAACTTTCCGGTACTTGATCCAAATGCTCTTAAAATTGGATATGATGTAAATGAATGAATCTAGATGCTAAGTCTAGCTCCATAAGGTCTGAAATGCAACTGTGGTAGAATGCAGACCAAAATACATAAACTACTACTGACTGAACTGAACTAGGAAAATGAAAGAAACAAACTAAAATGCAGATGTTTTTGGTTCATGCAAGATTACTCTTGAGTAAGGGATGCTCCTGCATTAGTAAATATTGGTCATTCATCATTAGGTCAAATATTTGACGGTAGAGATTATGTTGGCTTTTATTTCCCTAGAAGGCAACCCCTTTATGAAGATATTGTATTATGGTTGTAAAAGTGTAGAGAGTTGAGACTGGAAAAATAGGCACTGCTAGATTGAAGACTGAAGACAAGGTTAATAGTGTTGTATTGTAAACTCTTTTGAAGTTAATACAAACTGGTGCATCTCTTCTTTTGTGGAGTTTTTCCCGAAAGGGTTTCTCCATGTAAACACTATGTTATGTGTTTGATCTTTTGTTCCTTTATTTCATTGTGTTGATTTCATACTATCTCCAGTTTGGTTTTACACAATTAAATATCTATATTACAGTTGTAATTAGATTTTCATTGATAGTTGAACTTACCTTCATTTCTAACACTTCCAACATGTCTAAGAATGTCTTGTGATGTGAGGGAGATGTTTTGAGAAAGATTACTACTTGTGAGAAAACATGTTTTGTTTGATCCCTTTGTTTTGTTTCTTGGATCACAAAGACTTCTTGATTCAACCCAATATGGTTCGAAGCTCCTTGGTCAGGAGTATTTTGATATTTTACGAGACTTTATCTCTTCATTGAGATTGTAGAAAAGCCATGAATTTTTTTCGTTGTTCAGTGGTGAGTTTTGAGATGGCCTTGTTATATCCATAATAGTTTTTTGTGTCATGCCCTTTTGCCCCATGAAATAGGAAATACATGTCGGGATCATAAGGGGAGCGACCTAGTCCCTAATATCTCTTTTAGAATTTTTGATGTTGTTTTTCATTGTTTGATAAGTTTCTGATGATGTTAATGTCTTTGTCCATTTTAATTTTCAAAGGGTTCTTTTCAGAGTCTTTGGAAGTTTTGAGCTTTCCATTAGTGTCATAATCTTTTTGTCTGCTATCGATGGAAGATTGATCTATCATAGAGTTTCTAGGGCTTCTTCATACAATTTATAGGGTAACTTTTGAACTTCTTCTCAAGTGTCCCTATTAAGGGTATGCAAGAAGAGGTCACATAACTCACGATGACCCATGTTTGGGGCACTTTTGGATGAGTAGAGCACATGTCTCCACCTTGTGATGAAGTGTGACACTGATTCATTTTGTTCTTGTTTCATGGTTAGGAACTCACGAATTCTTGTTTTAACAAGTTTTTTCATGTCGAAAGCCATGAAAAATGCCCCTATAAGTTGTCAAAATGAGTGGATAGAGGCTTTAGGAAGGCAATACTACCAATCCAAGGCAATTCCTTCCAATGTCTTTGGAAAAATTTTGCTGATGACCCCATCCCAAGGGAGAAGTTCCCTTACAGTAGTAGTGTACGCTTTAATGTGTGAGTCGGGATCTCCTTCTCCTTTAGACTTGGGTAGATCTAGGAGAGGTCATGGTAGCATCACGTTTCTTATGGTATGGTCTAGAGGCCCTTTCAAGTACTTGAGATATGTTCCTAAGAACATGCTCTGAGATTGTGGAGTCAAAAGCATTAACCCCATAAGTGGGTTTTTGTATCCTAGAATAGCATCTTGGTTTGGTTGACTATTATGCATTGTTTGAATATTTTGCATCATTTGATTCCCATTCAGGAAGACTTCATTGCTTCCAATTTCAAGAATAGAATTGAGGTATGGAGGGTTCTGAGATGCCCCCTGGTCTTGTTCTACCATATTGTTGTCGTGAGATTTCACTCTTTTGTCTTGGATAGATATTCTGTCTCAAAGGTCCTAATCCTTTGGACTAGCATTACGATGAGATCAGAAAGCATTGCACATCTGTGTTTCATCATTTCTCTGAATGTCACTTCACATGTTTTCCATTTACTCTCGCTATTCTTCTCAAAGAGCAACATGCATGGCCTCTTGTAAATGTCTCTCTAAGCATCTCACCTCATCATCTAGATGGGTGTTCTAGTTTCTTGTTGATGGTTGATCTATTTGATGAATCTCTGATCTCACTTGCACTCTTTTTGTCCTAGGTTGAATTGTTGAGTTTTGTTCCCATGCTGGGTTGTTGAACCTTAGAGAACACCTAGGTTCTCTTTTGTCATTTGCATAGTTAGAATCCTTAAAGTCATAACAATTTTATATGGGTGCCATTGGGTCAAGATGAATGTACTTGTCAAAAGATGGTTTTCAGGTTCTCTAGAGGGAAGGCTCCCTAGGTTGAGTTCAAGTTCTATCATATTCAGGGGTGTTGTAGACACCTCATAATAAATGGAACAAATGAAGTGAAAGATAGCAAAGAAGATGAGTGTAGAGAAAATGAAAATAGAAATGAATGTGAATGTGGAAGTGATTGTGAGAATGTTGTGAAAGTGATGTATGAACGAATTTGAAAGTGGAATCACAAACAACTCATCCTAGAAGGATTTGTAGTTCACGTCTATTTCACCAAAATATATACTCTTTGAAATGTGACTCAATGCATGGGCACATATGAGTTAGCCTCGACACAAGCACATGTTAGGATTAAGGTGCCATCAACCTCAAGTAAATCCTATGTGATTAATTACTCCTAATATTGTTTGTAAATCATTCATAAGGGATGAAGTATTCACCAAGTAGTGATCATGTTTTAGTCACATGTTTGATCTTGGTACCTAATGGATATAGGTTATTCGGGGGTACCCCCTGTAGGGGTCCAAGGGGCTGTGTGCCCCGGTGGGGGTTTAGAGGCAACGCCCCTAGAAGCCACATTTTATATATAAATTACCATTGTAAATCTTGACCGTTCATCATTAGTTCACAAATCTTATGGTAGAGTTTATTTGGCTTGTCTTGCCCTAGAAGGCAACCCCTTTTATGAGGATATTGTATTATGGTTGTGTATGAGAGGGTATTACAAGCGCTAGTGGATTGGATACTAGAGAGGAGATTGATAGTGTTGTGCATCTCTTCTTGTGTGGAGTTTTTTTTTAAAGGGTTTCTCCATGTAAACACTATGTTATGTGTTTGATCTTCTGTTCTACTATTTCTTTGTGTTGATTTCATACTATCTCCATTTTGGTTCTACACTAGATTAATAGTTACAGTTGTAATCATATTTCCATTCTATAGTTGTTCACCTTCATTTCTAATAGCACATGGACCCTCTGCTTGACTTGGGAAACCTCCAAGTCACTCTCGCTCTTATGGTAGGAACCAGTTGAGTGAAGGTGAGACCTAGGGGTAGTTTTGTTCTCTCAGGAGCAAAACATCGTGAAGGGTGATCAACTAGTCTTGGGGCTTGTCATTGTTTTCTATGTGTTGTTCAATGACCATTGTGATGGAGATAATAATTTATGACCTAAAGGGTCACTAGTAATCAATCTCTTGTTTGGGTTTAGAGTGTTCTAATGTCTAAATAGATGTCTGTTGTAATCTTTCTTCTATGGCATGAACACATTGTATTTGTCCCTTGTGTTGAATCAACCTAAACACGTGATCTTGTTCTTCTCATGTTTGTTGTGCTAATTTTGGCCTAGGATGTAATTCTTGAATCTCCTCAAGGATTGCCCTCATCCACTCACCTTTGATTCCAGGGCACATTTGAATGCTTGGATAGAGAGAGTAAATTCAAGTTGACCAAGAGTTGACTTTTTGATTTAGTGGTGTTAAATAAGGTTTTGCATGATTTTTCTTGACTTTTGTTAACCTCGTGATGAAATTGAGGAGTTTATCTAGGAACTTAAAAGATGAATGCAAACTAGTATGAAATTTACATAATACAATTATACTGTGCTTTTGGTATTTTTAAAGAGATTTTTGTACTAATCTACTAATTGAAAATGTGAAATAAGAAATCTAATCTAAGATTGCAATATAAACTATTCAAGAAAACTAATCTAATCAATTCAAAATGAACCTATCAAGGAAATTGCAACATATAATTACTATTCCCAAGAGCAAATTGTCAACTAATTATCTAGAAATCATAAAGAACCTAGATTGTGAAAGATGCATGAGTCTCCACACTACCCTCAGGAATCCTTGTTTGGCAACCTCTTCATCCTCTTACAACAATGGTGTCCTCCTCTTGGTGGCAATTGGGAAGAGAGCAAATGAGATTGAGCAAGCTATGAATTGGAGTGAGCTTTTGAAAGATTTAATGCACTTGGCTTGGGAATTTTGCTAGCATAACAATGCTATATGAAGCCTTTGAAGGCTTGGGAAATAAAACAATAAACAAAAGGCACCTACATCTTGCACAAGAATAAGAATGCTAATAGAGAGCAAAGAAAAGCTTGAGAATTGGCTACAACAATGGATTTTCCTCCCTTACTGCTTGAGGGATGGGGTATTTATAGCTTAAGAGAGCATATGAAGAGTGGGGATGATTGAGGGGTTAACTTCCTTGATTGTAGAGGAGTTAACTCCCTTGAATGGAGAGTTAACCAAATAGATTGAAGAGAAGACTAGGATGAAAGAGGAGTGATAGGCTTAAGATAGCTTATCACAAGTTGCACAAATGGAATTAGCATGAGTTAGAGGGATGATAAGTATAGATCATATGAGATAATTATGCATGACTACAGGTGGTAGATGAGCTAAGAATAATCTATGTTTAGGTTGAAATCTCATGCAAATTGGAGAAAAAATGGAGCTTTTTGGGGCTCAAAATAGAAGAGAATCTGCGGAAGAAAACATGGTAGGGTTGCCAGTTTCACCAAGATGAATCACCAGGGGTGACCCAAGTGGTCACCAGTAATGACCCACTGGTGACCCATAAAGGAGGGGGTTTGGGTAGAAATAGAAAGTTGTAGAGGGGTCTTGGGGTGAAAGGAAGGTCATCTGTCACTAGAGCTAAGCTAAACAAGTGAGTTAAATATGATCTCTAGTTGCACAAGTAGGGTTGTTGGTGGAGATCAGGAAATAATAGGTGGAAAAAGTTAAGTTGATTCTAAAAGATGGGTTTGGTTTAGGAGGTCATTCTAATACCTTCTAGGGGTAGAGTGAGATGAAATAAACATAGGAAAGATAAAATTATCTCAACAAGATAAAAATTGTTATAGAGGCAAGGTTGACAATGCAAAAGAAAGATGTTTGACAAGGGAAAAAGTGAGGAAAAGTCAGGAATGAGAAGAATCGACGGAGAAATAAATTGATGTCAATGTGTCGCCAACAGAAGAACTATTGAGAGGATCTTATATTCATGATTCTATGTATGTGACTAGGATTATACATCATCATAGGGTCCTTATGGAAACTCATGCACATTTTTAGTTCTTATAGTTGCTGGCGTGGTTTATGCACTAGGAAATCTTGAATGAGTTGGCCTTCTTAACGATAATAGAAATAGGCATTTGGTTTGTTTATGTAGGTAATCTATTGTTCAAATTCAAACCTAGGCCCAACCAATTTGATGGTGTTAGATAGAGGTTGAGTTAAGTCCATCTCCATGCATGCTCTAGGTTGAACACGTAAACTGGCCCATTTATATGTATGTTGTTTACACCATAGGACCTTACCCAGCTAAGAGGCAATATCTTGCAAGAAGGGATAGTAGGCCATGTTAAGAAATTGAAATTCTACCCACATGGGTACTTAGAGTTGGATATCCCTTCTGGATGGAAATCGAGATCCTAGGCTTGGACATAGCAAATTTGGCTACAGATAATCCATATTGATGGCATGTATATTATGTGATGTATTACACCTTTAATAATTTAAGTATGGCGATTTAGCCCTTAAATCATATTGTGGTGAGATTTGAGATTTGTGTCTTCCATGGATCATGTCACATTTATAGTTTACAGACCACTTATACTAGCCTTTCATCTTTAGGAGATGTAAGGGATATGTCGATAGTAAATTAAAAGGAATGTGTAAATTTATTGTTTAAATGTTTAAATAGTATAGTATTTTTATTAACAATTAATTAATTATAAAATATATTATCAACTTTATTTTACTATGAAATAGCATTGTTCAAAGCTATCATGATGAGCAACAACATCATATGCAATTGCAGGAGCTTGGATTAAACACGGATCTTGAAAAGAAGGGAACTAGAATAGTAGAAATAGCTATTGAAATATGGTAGGACAAAATGCAGATAGTTACACCATTATTGCACAACAATATTAAAACATAAAATAATATATTATTGTCTTCAGATGATTTTTACATTGTATTTCATTGGCTTTATAAAAGCCTCTTCCCTTTTAACTATTTGATAACTACCTACATAACCGCCATACGGGAATATAACTCCCACAAACTAACTATTGCTTTATTTACTAACATTTATTTAATATTCATAAACTAACATATAAATGCACATTTAACAATGTAATACCATTGTTACTATGACTATTATGCCAACATTCCCCCCCTATTACATTGTTCCTGCAATAGTACGAAGGGACCCCCCTAAATGCTACCATACTCAACAAAGTTGATTACATAATATGAATACATATTTTATAGAAGATCTTCTCCCAAAGAACAAATCCTGAACCAAGCGGGGCTCCATCATGCTGTCTCATCTACCCTTAGAAAGGCGTAGCTTCGAGCTGTGTTCTTGAGCTCTTTAGTCCTGAACTCTCAAATCACAGAGTCTTGAATTAGTCAACAACAATCCCTAAGAGATATGACAGATCTCTATCATTGTCTAGTGACCATGAAAGGGTATAATTCTTGATCATATACTCTGAAGCTCGCTGGACAACAATCCATATTAAGCTCAACACCAAATCTCAAACCTATCTCCAAAACAAAATCTTCACAAAACATACATTCTTCAAATCCGTCCTCATCAACAAAGAAAAGCAAAACAACCAAAACCAAAAATGCTTCTCACGTAAAGCATCATCTCAAAGCGAGAAGCTAACTTGAGATGATGGAAAATCCTCCATCCTCCGATGCCACCTACCTCCAATATGACCCTGTTACATTTTAACCAACTGATGTCTTGGATGAGTCTTTGGAGGCCTCATCAAGAGTAGTATAAATGGGCCCAAGAGCACAAGCAATGTTTGATGTAGCCATGATAAAATGAACAAGGTGTCAGATTGCACCAAAAGTGCACCTTTTACAATATAGTGTAAACACAAATATATCCTTATAACTCCAATGTTTTCCACCTTATTACTCCAAAAATTTAATAAGTTAAATCAACAAAGAAAATTCAAACAATTTCTCATTTCACACCTTACACAGTTTTGATCATGTGACCGCTTACAATAAAATCAAAATCAAATGATTTTAATCACCACTACCAACCAACTCATTGAATCTTAATATATTCTCATAATCACCCAAATAAATATAAAAGCTCTTCAATTTCACAATTCCCTTCTTTAACCATATCAAAATTCAGCCATTTTCTCAATACTTAAAATTCCTCTTTAAACTTTTTACCACACTTTGCAATCAGTTACTCATCAAAATGAAAAAAATACAACCATTTCATACCCAATATCTGCACATATGCATCCATCGTGGAAATGAAGTGCAAAAATTCAATGGAGTTTTCTTTAATGCCCAACACCGAGTATAAATGATTTTTATCAACCTCCACTATTGTGGCATCTGGGAACCATAAGTGGCAGGTATATGTGGCATTTAGTAAAGCAAAATGAATAATAAAGATGTACCCTAAAACTCACATAGCATGACTAGGTATATCAATAGCCTTCAATACTCTTCCATTGCGTAGCAATTTACTGTTGCAGATCTTCCACATAACAATACTGTGTATGGTGCTTCAAACTATGTATGGTGATGTAGATGTTGGATGCCTTCAAACATATCTCAGAATATATTTATTCACCTAGCAAATGAATTTTAAACGCCTGGAATTGGGACAATGTAGACTTTGTGGGATTCAAATCCTCTCTTCTGTACATGCCCCAACAATGACAAGATCTCCCTTGTAGAAGGCTCTTCAAAATCACCATGTTACCATGCCTAAGATCAAAGTTGCTCTGATACCATATTGAAATATGGTAGGACAAAATGTAGATAGTTACACCATTATTGTACAGCAATATTAAAACATAAAATAATATATTATTGTCTTCGGGTGATTTTTACAATGCATTTCATTAGCTTTATAAAAGCCTCTTCCCTTTTAACTATTTAATAACTACCTACATAACCTCCATACAGGAATGTAACTCCCACAAACTAACTATTTCTTTATTTACTAACATTTATTTAATATGCATACACTAACCTATAAATGCAAATTTAACAATGTAATACCATTGTTACTATGACTATTATGCCAACAATAGCTACATTTGTTAACCTGTATCAATAGGAACCTTGTCAAGTTTGTTGTTTTTACATTACATATTTTATTTGCATTACTATAATTATTTATGATTTATAGCACAAATATCTCATTTAAGTTTATTTCATAAAACTTGTCATTTTTAGGTATGATGAAGTTAATCATTTTGAAGAGAAAGCACCTTGTACAAGAATGGCCTATCCATATCTAGACCATTCTCTACAAGTGTTAAGTGGCTTGAGGAGAGGCTAGGAGCTCTTCATTTCTTGTCTTGGTGATAAACATCAGAAGGAGTGTTTGTTGATTTGGTACATAGGCTATAAATAAGCAATAAAGGTTTTCCCTATGCTTCCTAATATTAATGAGGCATGAAAAATAGAAGACCCAACACAATTCCCTTGTGATTTGTTGAAGCCTAAAATACAATTCAAATGTCAACCTTATTTGCAACAACTTATCATTTTTCAATAGGAGTCAATCTAGTTGGCTTTGCACCTTTAGTGCTAATTTTAACATGCTTTAGAATGTATATGAGCCAATTACATGCTATGGAGGTAACTTTGTCTTAGGTCTACCTCTGTAGCCTAACTTCCACTCACATGTATCCCCCAAATCATCATTTCCTTTAGTTATTCATCAAAATCTTAATTCTCCAAATGGTTGGAGGCATAATTTTGTGAACTTTCAAAGTTGGAGGTAGGCTACAAAGACAAGATCCATAAGTCTATCATATGGTTATGTTAAAACAAGGTCACTGTAGTGTATTGCATGAGTGTTGTTATGGTACAGGTGCAGATGGCCTATAAGGTTAAACATCTCCCATCAATGTTCTTACAAAGAAGCAATTACAAATATAATTAGGCTCACAATTTCTATCATACCTTACATGGTAGCCATGCTTATTGCGAATGACAAGTTTCTGTCTTTTCTTTCCTTAAATGGCTTAATAATGATCAAGTTGTATGTTGCTTGATTGACTGCATGGAAGGTAGTGTTGATCCTATCTCGATATGCCTACATTTGATCTTAGCATGCTTATGGACCAATTAAATTTTTATTTATCTTCATTTTTAACAATATCATTTTCAAAAATTGTAGTAATATATTTAGAGACAATTAAACCATGTAACAAGCAATAAATATAGCTTGTATGGGGTTGATCCTCCTTGCTCTTTGACAACTATCTTTCCACATGATTTGCCACATCACCCATGTGTAGATTGTTCACCATTCACTAAAGGAGGTCTTTCTCTCTACTTGGGTGCATAACTCCTTCATCCCATAATTGCTTCCTTCATGTTCTTCTCCAATCACGCATTGGCACTGTCTTTTGTTAGGTAAACACTTCTAAAAGTGCTCCATTGAATGTAGTGTTCACCCAACAAGAGATTTTGTGATGCTTCCAATAGAAACATCCACTCCATGACCCCACTCATCCACTGCCAATAGAAGGTATCTTAGAATTGGCCACATTGTTGAACAATAGTTTGCATCAAATTTGCTAACCTTGACCATTTTAATAGTGGGTTCCTTAACAATAGTAAATATGAGGTCCATTGGTGCCTCTAAAACAAATATTTGCATCACCTCTCCTACAAATGAACTACTAGAAAGAGCCCTCGACTTGTTGTAGTTATACACCTTTATTCAATGGTGATGTTGATTTCTAGTCTTAGAAGTCTGGGAACATCTACTATGTTATGAAAACTATGACAAGGAAGTTTTATCTCTAAAGTATGCTAACCATTTTCCATTAATTAAGCATATTGTTTCAATGTATTTGAGTGTCAAATTTTGTTTTACCTTCTGACTTGGTATTTATTTTCATATTAGCAATAGTTAAGTTTATATGCCTACAAGCCCTGCATGCATCTTTCATTGTATTCTCAATAATATAAACTTTGATATAGTTTGGACTATTGAAACATACAAAATTTCAAACAAATATTTTCTGCAAAGCATGCACATAAATCATTCATGGTGCCAAGCAATTTGACCTAAAATTACTACTTAAGGACTTTGTCTCTTTATAGATTAAGCTAAATATCGACTATAACCATTGTCAAAAAAGGTAGAGCCCCAATTAAATTTAATAGCTTCAAACTTAACAACCCACACGGTCATTGACATTATAAAAGATTACCTACAAACAAATAGATTTTTTATGCACTCATAGGCCACCATGGGCTTCAAGCATAACATAGAGGCATGTTTCAAGATAATGTCAATACTAGGTTGTGTTGGTCCCCTAAGTTTTGTTAAAACCCTCTTGTTGGGAATGCCAAAAAATAGGGTCCCATGGGAGCATTGTGTTTTCAATAGCTTAATTACGAGCTATGGAAGATAAGGAAACATTAATGTATCTATGATGTTTTCTAAGATGACCCAGAAGGTTGGAGTAAGGGCCACTCTTTTGTCCTACAATATTCTCATCTAAAGGTTTTGGTTGGCTTCCAAAGTAGAAAGCGCTACTAATTTCTTTATGATTATGAAAAGAAGAAAATGTAAGCCTGATATTATCCCTTACAATAACACTCCTCAATGAGCTATGTAAGAGAAGAAAATGTAAGCCAGATATATTCAACTACAATACATTTTTTTTTAACTCTATAAAAATGGTAGAATTAAAATCCATATAATCTGTGGAAGAGAATGGAGAAGATGAACCCTCACCTTCACCCTTGTTGTGATAGTTGTCATTGATGTCAAAGGTTTGAGGTGTTGATGTGATTGTTATGTAGAGACATCAGGTGTTGATGTAATTGTTATGCAGAGACATCAGGTATTGATGTGATTGTTATGTAGAGAAATCAAACATAAGATCTACTAGATCATGGTGTTACTCATGTTGATGTGTCATCTTATATACTCATGTTGATGTGTCACCTTATATTGAAAGTCTTACAGAGAGTGGTCACCTTATATTGTTCATGTTGTTCATGGCTCAAAGGATTTCATGATGTTAGAAAAGTAGCGTTCATGTTGGAGCTCTTGTTTGTAATCAGGACATAAGATCATAAGTTGAGGTCTTGCTTCATGGTTTCATCAGTGCTTAGTACAGTTCACAGAGGTATTGATTCAGGAGTTCAAGTTTACCAATCAGGATTTCATGAAAGCCGTGTTGATGGTGCTATGCTTCATTCATAGTTCACATGTTTCTCAGGAATTTATTTCAAAGTGTTGATGCTATGATGTTGATGTTGTTCAAGGGTTCATGCTTTGAGATTATTGATTCATGCTTTGGTTAGTTTGACTGATCTCTCATACTGTATAAGTAAGGAGATGTTGATATGATTTATAGTGAGTTATTTGTGCCATAGTTGCAGAGCAGTTGTTTGTGTAGGCTCATATCTTCATCAAGTCAAGGTTCATGTTCATGGGTTGAGTTCACAAGAGAAGTTACAAAGTCTTGACATCCTTAATATTTCCCCTTTTCAGAGGCCCATTATTTCTTCTTTTGTCTTTTGTTTATAGTGCAATTGAAAGGATCCTACCTATTCGGGAACACCATGGTTTGCTAGTATCTAAGGTTTTAGGTAGAATCTTTAAGCCTTAAAAATCCTAAAAGTCTTAATTTACCCTAAGCCCTTAAAACCCTATTTGCATGTCATGTGTATAGCTTTACTTTTTGTTATTTCTTGAAGTTGGATCAGCTCTAGCCGGTTAAGGTCACTTAAGTGACCATTTGAAGGGTGCTAGCAATGTTGTGAGACTGGCCCCTTTGCCTAGCAAGACCAGAAGACCTGGTAAAGGATTGTGCAATGCACAGGTTAAAAGAAATCAAAAGTCCTATTTTAATTTGGTGAAGGTGCGAGAAGCCAAATCAAAGGCCATGATTTAAACAAGGTTTAAAATCCAATGGCTCGGTCTATATGTTTATTTTGATGGGGTGTTGGAAGATGAAAATCACTAACTATCACTATAGTTATGGAACTGAATCAAGAAGGCCAGTAAAATTTATAAAACTCATATAGAGATGTTTCTTTGGGGTTGAATATAAGATTTGTACTTAGCAGAGAAACACCTACTCATCCATGTGAAGATTGTCCATATTGGTAAAGAAAAACTATGTTTTGGAAGTTATGAAGGGGAGATAGATTTTTAGTACATGAAAAAGGGTGTTGGTGATTCAAGGTGTGTGAAGCAATGTCTACATAGTGATGTGAAGAATGTCTATGCTTGATTGAAAACCATTATTTTTGAGTTGTTCAAACATAAAGGATGATTTCCATTTAAACAAGGAAGATTTTTGTGTTAATAATGTGCAAGATGCATAAAGGGCTCTGAATGGTTTCAATATGCATGGCTTAGAGTCTTGTAATTGGATAGACATTGTGATGAAGATGGTTGTAGAGTTTTGAAGTGGTGTTGCATTAGTTTTTATGTATATCAAATCTAATTTTGTAAAGGAGTTGTCATCCTTGTATGCAAAGAAAGAGGTGGTCATTATGAATCAGTATATTCTATCAACTCAAATGTTTTTCATGTAGTTTATGATGGCATTGTAATGTTCTGTTATGTTGAAGTGTATGGTGGAGGTATTTTGTGAATAGTGCTTTGTATGGAAACAGAGTAACCCTCTGTATTTGTAATTATCTTTCTGTATGCAGGGAGTGGGTGCTCTTGCAAACATTTTGCTAGTGAGGTTATTGTTATCACCCAGATTTGCACCCTGGCATACAATTGTGAAACCTCTGCAAACTGGAATAACATGGGAATGATCTCTAAGTGTGGGACTTTGCTAAATGAGATTGAACCTCCGGAGAAGGCCGGCTTCCTTGTCTAGCTATCACGTGAAACTACTGAATTTTGAGGGGAAAAGGGAGAGAGAATGCTTGTAATGAAAATGAATAAAAGCTTGAAAACATAAAAGGGTGATACACCAGACAGATTAAAAGAGACTTCCACAATACTGAGAAAATGCATAGTATAATCAGATGCAGCAAATAAACATACACAGATTGGATGATTCTAGCAGAGGTAAAAAGCAATATGATTGAGAGGAATTAAAGAAATTCATAGACAACCATATGTAGATTTACACAGAACTAGCAAATCAGCAAAGGAGGTAAAATAACTTGCATATATTTGACAGAGAGGTGAGGTTACAATATATGAAAACTCTGTTTGGAAACAGAAAGACCAGAATGCCAAAAAATTTCCAACCCTATTTACAACATTCGAATGCCTATATATAGCATTTTGAAACTAACCTAAGTCGGTTACAAAATTTTCTCTATGAGCTGTCATAGAAAAATATCTCAATCGATGACTATCCAGCTACATCAGTTATGGTGTCGAAATCTGGAACTGGGCGAGTGGGGAGATATTTAGAGTCTTTATTGCAACTACTTACTCATTGCCATTCTTCAGCCAATGCATCAGTGAGGAGATATTTTGATCATGAATGTGAGCAGCTTCCATACCTGCAGAAATGAATGCAAAAACTATCTACATCTCGTTCAAGAAGTCGCTGAAACGTCCAGTCGCCCAAAATATGCAACTACAAATCTGAATTTGAAAAAGTGACCAAACTCCTAAAAAACCCTGCCAAATGAAAGAGGCGACCAAAATATGCAACTTTGCTTGTTACAGCAAGTCGAAATTCACCAAAATGGAGGAGATACAGGCGGTCAAAGATTTGGTCAACTGCCTGTATATATCACTTCTGCATCTCTGTGTATATTGCTTGCATTTGCCGCCTGAATCGGCATTCAAAAAAACTTTCTCTACAACTCCTTTGCATATACATGGCGCTTTGCATATCGGGCCTTGTACATCCCTTTGTATTTCAAAATTGTATATACATATAATTTCCCCTTATATATGCAGGCCCCACCTCTTTGAAATCGCCCAGCATATATCTTTGTATCTGCTCCTTTGTATGTCAAAACATACAATCACCTTTTATACAAAGTGGACCCCAAAATGACCATCAGCTACATTTCATTGTTCTGCCAGGTCTGGCTTGTATATTTCATCCTTGTACATTTCTTTGTATATGCAAATATACAAACACCTATACATACAAGGCGGACCTGAAACCTTTATGTGCCAAACTTGATCTTCAATTGAAATCCGCCTTGTATATTTCATTTGTATCTTTGACTTGTATATTTCTTTGTATATTTCACTTGTACATGTGAATATACAAGCCACTGTTCACGAGATCCTTTGTATGTCGAAACATACAATCCTCTTTATATATAGGTGGCCCCCACCTCTTTTATGTTGGCGATATACAAATGTCCTTGTATCTTTTCCCTACGGCACTGTAGCAAATGTACATTTGCATCTTGTATGTTAAATATGCAAACACAATATACAAACCCATAAACATACAAATAGGGAATCTTTATGGAATATGCCCGTGATGTATCCTTCCAGCGAATGTATGTTTGCTTGTATGTCGAAAATACAAAGGCAAATATACAAACCTCCCAAACATACAAATGGGGAATCTTTGAGGAATATGCGATGAATGCACATTAAACCTTGTATGTTTCACTTGTATTTTTTCTTGTATATTTCTTTGTATATTTCACTTGTACATGCGAATATACAAGCTAAAAGTACATTCCATCTTTGTATATCACCAACAACCTGATATACAAACTGGGAATATTCTGGGAATCTACGAAAGATTCCCCCTTTGCACATGCATTTCCTTGGCCCGATATACATTCTGAAATGCATAAAAACTCATTTTTTTCTACATTTTCTAAGGCCAATGTAGATTTGCAAGCCCACCAAATGTACATTCAAATTGTATGTTGACCAAAACTTTGACCATGGATAACTTTTCTGTTTGGCCGAATTTCAGGGTGATATAAAAGGCAAACCTACCTCTTTTTTTCAAGCTCTTTCCAATGGTAAGGTTTTTTAGGCAATTTGTCACTTTTAATTTTTAGGCAACATTTTCCAAAGGCTTTTCAAGGAAAATACCCGGTGAACTGTTTAGCTCTAGACAGAGGAAAATGGGTCAACAATTTGGTGACTTCTATGGGATGTTTGCTTGCTAAACATAAGATCAATGGCCTTATTGTATCCATTGGGCATGGAGTCACACAGAGACTAAAATACAGATATTTCTGACCTTAGCAAAACAAGATATAAGCAATGAAGAACACTTGGAAGACCAAACCAAGACAAAATGTTGAAAGCAAACCCTTTCAACTATGCTAGACAGCATTTAGGGAAAGCAAAAAGGGATCCAAACTGATGTGCAGTAGCACTTATTGAAAACAAGAAATCTAATCTACTGATTTACAAGGCACTCATACCTCAAAACACCTCTTCAGGTATATCCCATTAACTGGGATAGGCAAATTTTGTCCATCCATATTTGCTAACTGAAATGCATTGTGCTCCTTGTATTCAGTAATGAGAAATGGGCCACTCCACATGCTATCAAACTTGGAATGTTTTCCTGGTTTGCTCTTCAATTCATCCCATTTGAGCACCATGTCACCCATTCTAAAGTTCCTGGGGGTGGCCTTCTTATCAAAACTTCTTTTGGTTTGAAGCTGATGATATTCCATAGTCTTCATGGCCTTGTCTCTGACTTCTTCAAGCTCCATAAGTTGAGCATATCTGACAGCCAAGGGATCCTCCTCTTCAAACATCTCCAGCTAATTCATGATGTCTAGTGCTGGCAGTTCGATAGAGATAGGCAATCTTGCTTCTTTCCCATAAACTAACATATATGGAGAATTGCCAATGGACCTTTTAGGATTTATTCTATCTGCCCATAAGGCATACTTCAAAGTAGTGTGTCAGGTCCTCTGGTTATCCTCCATTGATCTTTTAATAATTCTTATAAAAATTTTGTTCGTAGACTCAGCCAAACCATTACCCTGTGGGTAATAATTAGAAGAAATATTCAGATAAATCCCATTCTTAACAACCCAGTCAATTATCTTTAGGCCAACAAAGGCCAAAGCATTGTCAGAAATGATAGACTTAGGAACTCTGAATCTGGAAATCAGATCATGATAAAAATTTAAAACAGCATTTTCATTTGATTCCTTTAGAGCCACTGCTTTAGTCCATCTTGTGAAAAAATCTGTAGCTATAAGAATCTATCTATGGCCTACACTTGATGGTTGGTTAATAGGACCTATAAAATTAATGCCCCATCTCATAAAGGGCTCCTCTATTTGAATTGGTCGTATAGGTAAGGCTGGCAGCCTTTCCTTTCCTATAAAAATGACACATCTTATACATTTCCTAGCCCATGCATGGGTATCCTTAAATAATTTGGGCCAGTAATAGCCAGCTCTCATTACTTTCCAAGTAGTAGTCCTCGGGGCAAAATGACCCCCCGCTGTTCCATCATGAAATTCATGTAGCACCTTGTCAGTCTGATTTTCAACAATGCATCTTAGTAATACACCATTAAAATCCCTTCTAAAAAGGGTGCCATTAATCAAAACATATGGAACAGACTGCAGTCTATAATATCTTCTTTTGGTCCTATCCAAACCTGCTGGACATTTGCCCATTTGCAAAAATTGAGTCATATTAGTAACCCAACTTGTGCCCACTGCCTTTGCATTACCTTGAGGTGCATCCTCAATGGTCAAAAGCATCTCATCCCCTTTTTCAGAACTAGTAGCGAGCTGCTCACTGAGCCCTCTACCTCTAACAAGCTTGGTTACCTGGATATCCACGTCATATTCCATGACCTTGGTAATCCAACCAGCTCTCTTCTCATTAACATCTTTGCTCAACAGGAACTCCTTTATGCTGGGATGAGCCACCATCAAATGTATCTTGTCATTAGAAACAAGATGCCAAAATTTCTTGAGGCTCCTTATCACTGCAAGGACGTGCTTCTGAACAAAGATATACCTCTGCTCATATTCTTCCAGCCCCTGACTGAAAAAAGTAATTGGCTGCTCAAAGCTGCTACTCTGCTTCTGCACTAAAATCACAGAGATTGTATCTAGGCCGCCATAAGCATATAGAATAAAATCTTTGGAAAAGTCAGGATTTACCAAGGTTGGTGCAACTAACAATGCTTCTTTTATAGACTCAAAGCTGAGTCTGGCCTCTTTTGTCCAATTAAAGGCTGTATTCTTTTTCAACATGGATGTCAAAGGCTTCAAAAGGTTTGCAATATCAGGGATGAACCTTCACAGAAAATTAATTCTGTCAATAAAACTTTGTAATCCCTTCTTATGACTTGGTAATGGTAGCTCCAAAATGGCCCTTACCCTTTCAACATCAATGGTAATGCCTTCTTTTGAGACAACATGCCCTAACAGCTTGCCTTCATAGACAACAAAAATGCATTTATTTGGATTAAGGGATATCCCAAACTCTCGGCATCTCTCAAAAACTTGCCTTAAGTGGGATAAATGCTCAGATGCATTCTTGGAAAAGACTGTTATATCATCCAGATACACCAGCACCAGTTTATAGAGCAAACCTTTAAACGCCATATCCATGGCTCTTTGAAAAGTTGAGCCAGCGTTAGAGAGACCAAAAGGTATTCTCCTGTAGGCCATGGTGTCCCATTTAGTAGTAAATGTAGTTTTAAATTGATCTTCCTCCTTGACTAACACTTGATTATAGCCAGAAAATCCGTCAAGTAACGAGAATCTCTCTGAGCCAGCCACTACTTGTAAAATCTGCTCCATTGAGGGGAGCGGGTAGTGGTATTTTAAGGAAACTCTATTTAGATCCCTGAAGTTAATGCATAGCCTGATCTCTCCATTCTTCTTTCTAACAGGGACCAAGTTGGAGACCTAAGAAGTATGCTTGATGGGAAAAATGATCTTTCCCTCAATTAGCTTAGTTAATTCTTTAATCATCAGGGGCTCTAACTTTGGATTTAGGGGTCTCTGCTTCTACCTTATAGGCTTTGTACCTAGTTCCAACTCTATGGTATGCTAGGCAATATGAGGATCAAATCCCTTCAAGTCTGAATAATCCCAAGCAAATACCTCCTTAAATTCCTGACAAAGAGCAATAAAATCTCTCTTGTCCTTAGCTGAACAGATTTTACCTATTTTGAGGAGTTTTCCCTTAAAAATTTCTAACTCCTCATAATGTTCCTCTTTTATTTGCATACCGGTCTTAGTCTTCTTCATCTGATCATCGGTGTCAAAAATAGATTCCAAAGTTACCAATCCCTTGGGTAGCTTGTTTGTCTTCAGCTGAATAATCTGATCATGGCCATACTGTTGTTTGAGTTTATCCTGATTCATCATGGAAAACTCATCTTCCTTTAACAGGAATCTCAAAATTTGTTCATCACTTTCAAAGACCTGCCAATGA
Organism: Cunninghamia lanceolata; assembly: GCA_027924645.1. Classification (NCBI taxonomy): domain Eukaryota; kingdom Viridiplantae; phylum Streptophyta; class Pinopsida; order Cupressales; family Cupressaceae; genus Cunninghamia; species Cunninghamia lanceolata. The sequence continues at coordinate 13,064,627 of BSBN01000194.1, read as the reverse complement.
ACATTATTGTCAGGGATAGAGGGTCTGTCAACTAATTTTATATGAGGCTGCATTTTTTCTCATTGGATATCACTGGGAATATCAAATTGTGCCCCAATTGCAACCAATCTATCAACATGGGAGTTCTAATTCCTTGGAATGGATATCAAGTTAAAAGCATCAAACTCCTCAATCATGTTCCAGACCCTATGCTTATAGCACTTCAAGGTATCATTTTTGGTAAGGTGTAGTCCTCTTACCTGATTTACAATTAGTTCACTGTCCCCAAATACTTGCAAACAACCAATTTTCTTATTTCTTGCCCATTGCAATCCCTGGATTAGCCCCTCATATTTAGCAGTGTTATTGGTACATGCAAAGGCAAAACGGAAAGGAACATAATATTTTTCACCCTGTGGGGACACAAGCATTGCTCCACCACTGGATCCATTTCTGCTCCTAGAGCCATCAAAATACATTTTCCACACTTCATCTTGCTGCCCTGTCTGTTGTTCTGCATCCTTTACCATACTTGGAATTGCTGCCTCAGGTTCATGTAGTATGTAAATCCCCATACCAGTTTCTTGAATGTATGCCTCAGGGTCATCTACAACATCTTCTGAGGCCCATTCCCTCAATAACACCTCTGGTATACTTTCATTTTGTAGCTCTTGGGCAGCAACAAGTTTAGGGTCATCAGAAATAATGCAATTTGCATTAACAACACTGGGTGTGTAAGGCTCTATGTGATGATTTGAAAATAACTCAGATTTTAAAGTTACTTTGGTGCCATATCTGGTCCTAAAAAACATGTGGGACTAGTTTGAGGATAAATATCCTCCTATCTTGGCTGTAAAATCTCTTGATAAGCACATGGCAAAATAAGGAGGTAAATCTATGATGAACACTTCCTAGAAGATGGAAACATTGGGACAAGCATGTAGAGTAAGACCTAAGTCTTTTATTACACCCATAGTATTAACAGCTGTACCATCTAATTGGAGTACACCCTTCTCAAGAGGCTGGTATTTGAGCCCTAATTGGTCTGCAATCTATTTAGGCATCACAGAACTACTTGCACCACTATCCACCATACAGTTGTGTACTAATTTGTCTCCAATTATCAATGATATATAAAATGGGAGTGGCTTAGTACTTTTGTTTGGCTGTTTGCTGTTATCTTCGGATGAATTGGTAAGGGCAGCCTTATTTGGGTCAATAGTTGTATCACTGGATACTTTCAAATCAAATAAGGCGGACTGTAACATCTTCTTTTGGCCGGGGATGGCTAGGGAATCCCACATGGCCATTGTCACATTCATCTTTTTCATATTTTCAATAATATTGAAAGGTGGAATGGCACTCACCTTTTGATTTGACTTTGTAGCAGCAACTTCCGCTTGCAAATTAGGCATCTCCCTTGCTTTTGCTGGGTCACTTCTTTGTAAAATGTGGGGAATATGTGATGTTGAAGCACCAACATGTCCTTTCTCTTTGTTTGTTGCTTGCTCTACCTCATAACCCCTCTTCCTAGCCCTTGTATTTGTTGCCACCGGTGTATCCTCTCTATTCATGCCACAAAATTCACCTTGCTACCAATTCATGAAGGCAGAATCACTCTAAGGTTGCTCTTGCTGCTACACAGCTCCATCATGAGGTGTATTTGGTTGTGGGACTACAACATTTTGTACCATCAGAGCTTGATTTATGACCCCGTTTGAGCAGGCTGACTGATTGTGTGGCTGATTACATGGAAAACACCATTCGTAATCAACTGCAAGATTATTCTGGGTAGGGACAAGGTCCCTTGTTGTATTGATGGGCACTGGATTATAAGGCTGAAAAGGCCTTTGACTGACATTCTGCCTAGGACCCTGATAATTTCCTTGATATGGTTGTCTGTTGGCTTGGTAAGGCTAATTCTGACCTTGATATGATTGATTCTACCCTTGACATGGTTGTTGATAAGGCTGAAAAGGCCTTTGGGATTACTGTTTCTTTATGTTCACCAGCTCATTTCCAAAAGTTTGAAGGATGCCCTCAATCTTTTGTTGACTATTTTTAATCTCTTTCAACTCTTGAGATGAAGTAGTGGCAGTAGGTTCAGAATTGGCAGTACTTGGTAATGCTGCCATAGTAGGCAAAGGGAAAAAATATCGGATTGGTAAAAGCGTTGAAGCCTGAATCTCAGGGAAAATAGGCACTGGCGGTCTGGGTGCTATTTTTATGGCCTGAATCAGATTATTCTTTGCCCTAATGGCTAATTCATATGCATTAGGTAAACTATTACCTCCTAATGATTGAATCATTACTGAAATATCACTATTCAGGGCTTTCAAAAAATACAAGAATGCATACTCAGCTAGAGGTCTTACCATGGCAGGGATTCTATCCCATGTCTTTTGAAATCTAAAGTTAAATTCCATCATTTACTCCTGAGGAGCTCTTTTTATAGTGGTCATCTGTTCAACCAATGACAGGTTGTCTGATTTATCTTGAAATTGTTTATTCAATCTGTCACCTAGATCATCCTAGGTTCCTATAGTTTGCACCGGTAGACTCCTGAACCATTGTAATGCTTTCCCTTTGAAAGAGGCGGCCAGCAATCTGATGGCTACATTTTCTTGGGTGACATGATGTACCCCACATAGAGATGCTATGTCTCTAATATGTTCAATAGGAGTAGTCTGATTTTCCCTTGTGAAATAAGGTAGACTCTTCAAAGTTGCCATGGGTATGACATCATGTACTGCTAGGTTTAAAGGGCTACCCCTGTCAAAAGTCACGAATGGCTGATTTCTTGCCATCTGAAGAGCTGTAGGTAGATTTGCTTGAGTTACTACAGGAACTACAAAAGCAGCTGGTCTGAAACTTGGGGTAGTTGACTGTACTCTTTTGGAAACTAGAGTCCTTGTTGCAGCTCTGCTCTGTCTCCTAGGTGGAGAAAGCTATAGATAATCAAACGAGCTTGAACTTGAACTCCTAGTTTGTATCTTTCTCATAAAATGTAAAAATAAAACTAGTCTGCTTATCCTTCCTCAGTGTGAGTCGCCAGATATGCAGGTTTAACCTCTTATAGGTTTGAAATTACTGGCTGCATATCAAAACCAACAATAGTGATTGTTAAGTTGATTGTTGTTCTGACTCTTTAGTCCCACCGGGCGTACAGAGTTGTTATCACCCAGTTTTGTACCCTTGCATATAATTGTGAAACCTCTGCAAAGTGGAATAACATGGGAATGATCTCTAAGTGTGGGACTTTGCTAAATGAGATCGAACCTCCAAAGAAGGCCGGCTTCCTTGTCTAGCTATCATGTGAAACTATTGAATTTTGAGGGGAAAAGGGAGAGAGAATGCTTGTAATGAAAATGAATAAAAGCTTGAAAACATAAAAGGGTGATACACCAGACAGATTAAAAGAGACTTCCATAATACCGAGAAAATGCACAGTATAATTAGATGCAGCAAGTAAACATACACAGATTGGATGATTCTAGTAGATGTAAAGAACAATATGATTGAGAGGAATAAAAAAAATTCACAGACAACCATATGTAGATTTACACAGAACTAGCAAATTAGCAAAGGAGGTAAAATAACTTGCATATATTTGATAGAGAGGCGAGGTTACAGTATATGAAAACTCTGTTTGGAAACAGAAAGACCAGAATGCCAAAAAATTTCTAACCCTATTTACAACATTTGAATGCCTATATATAGCATTCCGAAACTAACCTAAGTTGGTTACAAAATTTGCTCTATGAGCTATCATAGAAAAATATCTCAATCGATGACTGTCCAGCTGCATCAGTTATGGTGTCGAAATCTAGAACTGGGCAGGTGGGGAGATATTTAGAGTCTTTATTGCAGCTGCTTACTCATCGCCAATCTTCAGCCAACACATCAGTGAGGAGATATTTTGATCATGAATGTGAGCAGCTTCCATACCTGCAGAAATGAATGCAAAAACTATCTACATCTCATTCAAGAAGTCGCTGAAATGTCCAGTCGCCCAAAATATGCAACTCCAGATCTGAATTTGAAAAAAGTGACAAAACTCCTAAAAAACCCTGTCAAATGAAAGAGGGGACCAAAATATGCAACTTTGCCTCTTACAGTAGGTCAAAATTTGCCAAAAATGGAGGAGATACAGGCGGTCAAAGATTTGGTCAATCACCTGTATATATCACTTCTGCATCTCTATGTATATCGCTTGCATTTGCTGCCTGAATCGGCATTCAAAAAAACTTTCTTTGCAACTCCTTTGCATATACATGGCGCTTTGCATATCAGGCCTTGCACATCCCTTTGTATTTCAAAATTGTATATACATACAATTTCCCCTTGTATATGTGGGCCCCACCTCTTTGAAATCACCCAGCATATATCTCTGTATCTGCTCCTTTGTATGTCAAAACATACAATCACCTTTTATACAAAGTGGACCCCAAAATGACCATCAGTTGCATTTCATTGTTCTGTCAGGTCTGGCTTGTATATTTCATCCTTGTACATTTCTTTGTATATGCAAATATACAAACACCTATACATACAAGGCGGACCTGAAACCTTTATGTGTCGAACTTGATCTTCAATTGAAATCCACCTTGTATATTTCATTTGTATCTTTGACTTGTATATTTCTTTGTATATTTCACTTGTACATGCGAATATACAAGCCACTGTTCATGAGATCCTTTGTATGTCGAAACATACAATCCTCTTTGTATATAGGCGGGCCCCACCTCTTTTATGTTGATGATATACAAATGTCCTTGTATCTTTTCCTTGCGGCACTGTAGCAAATGTACATTTGCATCTTGTATGTTAAATATGCAAACACAATATACAAACCCATAAACATACAAACAGGGAATCTTTACGGAATATGCCCGCGATGTATCCTTCTAGTGAATGTATATTTGCTTGTATGTCGAAAATACAAAGGCAAATATACAAACCTCCCAAACATACAAATGGGGAATCTTTGAGGAATATGCGATGAATGCACATTAAACCTTGTATGTTTCACTTGCATATTTTCTTGTATATTTCACTTGTACATGCGAATATACAAGCCAAAAATACATTCCATCTTTGTATATCGCCAACAACCCGATATACAAACCGGGAATATTCTAGGAATCTGTGAAAGATTCCCCCTTTGCACATGCATTTCCTTGGCCCGATATACATTCTGAAATGCATAAAAACTCAATTTTTTCTACATTTTCTAAGGCCGATGTAGATTTGCAAGCCCGCCAAATGTACATTCAAACTGTATGTTGACCATGGATAACTTTTTTGTTTGGCTGAATTTTAGGGTGATGTAAAAGGCAAACCGGCCTATTTTTTCAAGCTCTTTCCAATGGTAAGGTTTTTTTTAGGCAATTTCATACTTTTTAGATTTAGGCAACATTTTCCAAAGGCTTTTCAAGGAAAATACCTGGTGAACTATTTAGCTTTGGACAGAGGAAAATGGTTCAACAGTTATGTCAGGGAGTGGATGCTCCTGTTGATATTGGAGTTGGTGCTCTTGTTGGTGTTCGAGTTGGTGCTCTTGTTTGTTATTGGAGTTGGTGCTCCATAAGGAGTTGGTGCTCCTAGATACATTGTAGAGAATGAGGCTTTGTGATCAATGGGATTTTATTAAGCCAGTGAGGCAATTTTTCCCAAGTGGTTTTTATTCCTTATGAGGGTTCTTCACTCATAAAACTTGTGTTATGTCTCCTCCTAATGGTTTTTTATATTGTACTTGTTTGATCATCTTTGTTCAAGTTTTATGTCCTAATTTGCATATCATTGTGACATGTTTTCAATGGGTTTCTGTGCATAATACTGGTGAGTCAAGTTTTGAAATTTGAAAGTTTATAGACCACTGATTCACCCCCCTCTCAATGGTCTTGTACTCCAACAAGTGGTATCAGAGCCTTAGGTTCCTTGCTCAAAGTTTAATCAACTTAGGAGGTCCTGATAGTGGAGTACCATGGGAAACTGTAAAAGAACTAGAGAAAAGAAAGATGCCAAACAAAGAGAGGTTGTAAAGCAAGCCCTAGTCAAGTCAAGCAATAAGTTGTTGCATGAGTTGCCCCTAAACGTTGATACAATGTGTGATAAAGAGAATGGTCCTGCAGTTGAGAGTTTTGATAAAAATGAAGATTTCATTGTGAGTGTAGGTGAACAAGAACTTGATGATGAAGAAGGAGACATTTTTGTGGATGGAGATGACTATGAAGATGACTATGATGAACAGGAATGTGAGGTTGATATAGAAGGTGAACTTTTGTGTGCTCTTGATACAATCAAGCAACTCAGAAAAGAGAATAAGAGACTAAAAGACCAACTTCAACAAGAAAAAGACTCCAAAGACAAGGTATGTTTAGATTTTGCAAAAGTTTCTTTAGAACTTGAAGAGTCAAATAAGCTAATTATCAGCCTAAAGACTGAAGTTGAAGAAGCCAAAAGAGCAGTTGATTTTACAAAATCTGATCATGAAGTTAAAACTAATGAATGTCTAAGATTAGAGTTAGACATAGTCTCTTTAAGAAAGGAATTGGAAGAAGCATCTTCTAAGTTGCACAAGAATCTACAGTTTGACAAGAGTACTGAATGCTTAAATGACTTGTTGAGGAAGCAAAAGGATCATAAAGACACTACTGGTCTAGGTTATGAAGAAGGATAGTGTTCCAAAGTCAAAAATGCTCCTAGGCAGAAGATAGATCTGAATTATCATTTTGCTGCTCCTGAGGAAGACAAGAAGAAAACACAAGATAAATTTACCGATGTTGGAAAAGGAAGAATAAACAGGTACTCAAGACCTCCATCTATCAAGCAATACCATTCAATAAGGTACAATTACTCTCAATTTCATGGTTATTGCTATTGTTGTCATGCTTATGGTCATAGAGCTAGAAATTGTAGAACTCAAGCAAGTTATGATTTAGAGTGGAATAAGAATAAAGGTTCTAGGAAGTCTTCAAATCAGAATTACACTATTATTTGTTACAAGTGCAATCAAGTAGCTCACAAGGAAAGATATTGTAGCTTATGTATGGAAGATATAATCATGTGAGGAACATAAATAAATGTCCCTATGGTTTGTCAAGAAGAAACTATGATTCTTGGGTTCTGGACTACAATGTCCAATGTTGTAAGTGTAACAACTTTGCTCATTCAGTATATTTTTGTAGAAATGGTTTTGTGAAGTCACCTAGATATGACAAGAAGATAGATATTGTAACCAAGCAAAAGAAGGATAGTGTAAAGGTTTGGAGAAGAAGACAAAAGGAAGAGAAAGAGAAGATGGATCCTATGCTTGTGGATAATGCATAAGAGGAATAATTGAAAGCATAAAGAGATCTATGAACTTAGGGAAGATGATTATTGTACTATCATTCAGACCCTTAGAGAAGACAAAGAGAATTGGTTATGTGTAAGATGTATAGGGCAGATCTCAGGTTTTTTGTAGTCTTTTGTTGGAGCATATATTCTACTTTGCTAACAGTCTTTCTTAGTATAGTGGACAGTGAACAGTTCTTCTTTAAGTTTGATAGTGGTATGGAGGTGTGATCAAATTCTTTAAATGTGAGAAGTCAAATAAGACTATTGACAGTGTGTCTATGTAAGCATGATAGTATGTGACTATGTTTTCATGTCAATATATGCAAGAAATGAACAAGTGAGAGGTTGCATAAAAGGTTTTGAGGAGCTACAGGTGTGAGAAAGTGTTTTGAAGAAAATAATGTCAATATCCTAAATTTCAGGTAATAATGTTTTGGTTTTATGCAAGACAGTCCCTTGTATATTTCTTAGCACTATCCAACTATGTCCATCATGTTTTTTTTCCAAATATTTTTGTGATATATGTAGAATGTCCTAGTTTCTTAGAGTTGAATAAACATAAAGGATTGTCACATAAGTAGAGTACCCTAGCTCTGAACTGGTGTATGATCACAGTCAAGGTAGTAAATGAAGTGCAATGGTAAATCTTAAGTGAAGACAGTGATCTAAGAAAGGATTGGTATAGCTAGACAATAGTACCATACTTGAAGCTTTAAGGATAGAGAACTCATCAAATGATACATTGATAAAATCATGCACAAGTTGTAGTTTTTGCAAGCCTTTTGTTCTATGCAAAGATCATGACAATGAAACCCTTAGGACAATGATAGAAGCAAACCATTGAAGACTCTATTAAGAGCATTGAAGATTGGACAGTGTTAAATCCATTGAACGGTGGTAAAAGGAGGTTCAAACAATAATAAGTTGAAATGACAAGTACGATACTTGAAATGGATGTATGAAGAAGAACAATGCATAGGATATGATGATTTTGTTTTTGATAGAGGTAGTCATAACAAGAATATAGTAATCTAGGATAGTTAATAGAGCTCAAGCAGACATGTTATATTAGAGGCAGAGTATGCACTAAGGTAGCAAGGTCAACAAAAAGAGGACAATCATAAGGGATTTAAATAGTACATGCTAATATCTGATGAAAATAGAGATCTCAACATGTTAAACAAAATAGAAAGGAGGACAATACTCTTACAAAGAATGCCTTGTATGCTAATGTTTTCAATAATACCAAGGAAATTTTGTTATCATACATCTTATGCAATGAAAAGGCCACCATGAGAGAGTTGAATGCAAAGGAGATAGTACATAAATCTTAGAAACAATGTTGCACTAGTATAGATATTGCAGTGAGATAGTGACAACCTTATCAAGAGTCTCCTTTGTCGTGGCTTTGCAAACCTTTCAAAGATCAAAAGATATGCAGGTGTCTAAAGGAAAAGAATGCAAACCAAACGAGAGCTTTTCATAGAAAGATGAAGTTGAGACAACTACCAGAGAAAATAATGATACATATGCAAATATCCAAAAAGACAACAAATTGACAGATACATCAGTTAGTGCCACAACAGTGATAAAATGCTTATTCATCTCTGACAATGGTTTATAGTAGTGAATGAAGGTAAAATATAATTACTTTTGGCTAATATTTTTACACCATGCATTCTCCAAGATGGGATAAGTTATTGCTCCATTTTTTTTGCCACACTTTATAAGACTTAAGTTGCAAGGTAGGATATGATGGTCTTCAGTATAAGGTGACTGATGTTGTTGAGTGTATTTGAGTGTGTTGAGTGAAGCTATGCATGTAGAAAAAGGCAATTGAGATTGGACCTTGATTAGTTTTGCTCATTTATTGTATGAAAGATCTTTTGTAGGGGGAGTAATTGTTTTTGGATCCCTTTGTCATTTGATGTCAAAGGGGGAGACAGAGCAAATGTTGTTTGTTTTTTCCATCAATGACAAAGGGGGAGATTGTTATTATAGTTGTCATTGATGTCAAAGGTTTGAGGTGTTGATGTGATTGTTATGCAAAGACATTAGGTGTTGATGTGATTGTTATGCAGAGACATAAGGTAGTGATGTGATTGTTATGCAGAGAAATCAAACATAAGATCTACTAGATCATGGTGTTACTCATGTTGATGTGTCATCTTATATACTCATGTTGATGTGTCACCTTATATTGTTCATGTTGTTCATGGCTCAAACGATATCATGATGTTAGAAAAGTAGTGTTCATGTTGGAGCTCTTGTTTGTAATCAGGACATAAGATCATAAGTTGAGGTCTTGCTTCATGGTTTCATTGGTACTTAGTATAGTTCATAGAGGTATTGATTTAGGAGTTCAAGTTGACCAATCAAGAGTTCATGAAAGAGGTGTTGGTGGTGTTATGATTCATTCATAGTTCACATGTTTCTTAGGAATTCATTTTAAAGTATTGATGCTATGATGTTGATGTTGTTCAAGGGTTCATGCTTTGAGATTGTTGATTCATGCTTTGGTTAGTTTGATTGATCTCTCATACTGCATAAGCAAGGAGATGTTGATATCATTTACAGTGAGTTATTTGTGCCATAGTTGCAGAGTAGTTGTTTCTGTAGGCTCATGTCTTCATCAAGTCAAGGTTTATGTTCATGGGTTGCGTTCACAAGAGAAGTTACAAAGTCTTGACATCCTTAATATTTCCCCTTTTCAAGGGCCCATTATTGCTTCTTTTGTCTTTTTTTTATAGTGCAATTGAAAGGATCCTACCTATTTGGGAACACCATGGTTTGCTAGTAATCTAGGGTTTTAAGTAGTATCTTTAAGCCTTAAAAAGCCTAAAAGTCTTAATTTACCCTAAGCCCTTAAAACCCTATTTTCCTGTCATGTGTATAGGTTTACTTTTTGTTATTTCTTAAAGTTGGATCGGCCTTAGCTAGTTAAGGTCACTTAAATGACCATTTGAAGGGTGCTAGCAACGTTGTGAGACTGGCCCCTTTGCCTAGCAAGACTGGAAGACCCGGTAAAGGATTGTGCAATGTGTGGGTTAAAAGAAATTAAAGGTCCTATTTTAATGTGATGAAGGTGCGAGAAGCCAAATCAAAGGCCACGATTTAAACAAGGTTTAAAATCCAACAGCTTAGTCTATATGTTTATTTTGATGGGGAGTTGGAAGATGAAAAGCATTAACTATCCCTACAGTTATGGAACTGAATTAAGAAGGCCAGTAAAATTTATAAAACTCATACAGAGATGTTTCTGTGGGGTTGAATAAATGATTCATGCTTAGCAGAGAAACACCTACTCATCCATGTGAAGATTGTCCATATTGGTAAATAAAAACTATGTTTTGGAAGTTATGAAGGGGAGATAGATTTTTAGTACATGAAAAAGGGTGTTGGTGATTCAAGGTGTGTGAAGCAATGTCTACATGGTGATGTGAAGAATGTCTATGGTTGAATGAAAACTAGTATTTTTGAATGGTTCAAACATAAAGGATGATTTCCATTTAAACAAGGAAGATTTTTCTGTTAATAATGCGCATGATGCATAAAGGGCTCTGAATGGTTTCAATATGCATGGCTTAGAGTCTTGTAATTGGAGAGACTTTGTGATGAAGATGGTTGTAGAGTTTTGAAGTGGTGTTGCATTAGTTTTTATGTATATCAGATCTAATTTTGTAAAGGAGTTGTCATCCTTGTATGCAAAGAAGGAGGTGTTCATTATGGATCAAAATATTCTATCAACTCAAATGTTTTTCATGTAGTTTATGATGGCATTGTAATGTACTATCATGTTGAAGTGTATGGTGGAGACATTTGGTGAATAGTGCTTTGTATGGAAACAGAGTAACCCTCTGTATTTGTAATTAGCTTTCTGTATGCAGGGAGTGGGTGCTCCTGCAAACATTTTGCCAGTGAGGCTGTGTCAGGGAGTGGGTGCTCCTGTTGATATTGGAGTTGGTGCTCTTGTTGGTGTTCGAGTTGGTGCTCTTGTTTGTTATTGGAGTTGGTGCTCCTAGATACATTGTAGCCACTGAGGCTTTGTGATCAATGGGATTTTATTATCCTAGTGAGGCAATTTTTCTCGAGTGGTTTTTATCCCTATGAGGGTTTTCCACTCATAAAACTTGTATCATGTCTCCTCCTAATGGTTTGTTATATTGTACTTGTTTGATCATCTTTGTTCAAGTTTTATGTCCTAATTTGCATATCATTGTGACATGTTTTCAATGGGTTTCTGTGCATAATACTGGTGAGTCAAGTTTTGAAATTTGAAAGTTTATAGACCACTGATTCACCCCCCCTCTCAGTGGTCCTGTACTCAAACAACCCCAATGTGCAATTTTATTGTTAAAAAACATTTCACTATCTTGAAGTAATATAAATGTTACCTTTTAACTATGCCGATAGGTGTTCCCTTAGTGAGCAGCACTACCTGAAATACATACATCAATGGTCTAGATTAAAAGGACTACCATCAAACAAATCTTGACCATAGATTTTTTAAAACAATGCCATAAATGTTGAAAAAGAAAAAATCTTTTGCTTATTATTATTTTTATTCATTGTCGGTCATACAATTCCTTAAAGTTAACGGAAAAGCTAGAAAAGACTATAGACAACAGGGTCGCTTGGATAGTCGAATCTAATCACTAAACTCCTGAGATTTTGTCTAGTCTCTTGTAAAATGTGTGTAATCAAAGTCTTGTTGTTTTTCTTTCTAGTGGCCAGATTTATGGTGCAAAATACTCACTGATATTTGAGATTTGATTGCAATGGGACACATCTATACAAATCAATTTTGGAATATTTTTTTTGAGTGCAATGGATTACAGCTATAGAGATCAATTTGAAAGGAAAAACATATGTATATGATCACCAAGGTTGAAATATAAATATTTGATATGATCTGATTCTCAAAAATATCTTCTATCAAATTCTATAAATTCTAGCATGGGCGATGATTGTGTAAAGCATTTTTATGCCTGCAGAATTTGAAAGGAGTTGAAAGTTCAGGGTAATCTCTTTTTCTCTTAACCCATTTCTAGATGGATATGAACAAGAAGGTTTCCTATCGATAGAAAGAAAATACATATCATGTTGGCTATGATGTGGTATAATGTGGGAGTTTTTGTGGTTGTTTTAACAGGGCTTTCTATGGGTTTCTTCTTCTTTCAGGCTTTGAAGAGATCTGTTCCTGTGGCTGAGATTTCTGAGCGGTCTGCTCATCGGATGGCGGGAGACACGGTTGCATGATTTAATTTGTTTACCTGCGGAGGTTCGCTTGATCTTTTGGCAGGCCTTCAGATTTGAACATGAGACCTTGAGTTTTGTTGGGATGTGTTATGTGATGTGCCAACATGAGCTTCATTAAACTGGGAATATAGTGCAAGCCGAGGAACTTACAAATCTTTAACTAGTAATTCAATTTATTATATATTTTGATTTATTGACCATTGTATTGATTTCCAAAGCATTAACCCTAAAATATACACACCAAACCATTGCCATAAATATGCTACATATCTTCATGTAGGTCAAGTGATAATGGCAGCCATGGAAGGAGGTTTGACCAAGAACCAAGCAGTGAAAGAGATTGAACAGGGGGGAAACTTCATGATAGGAGGCACGACAAAGGCTCAAACATCCAACATTATTATTACTGTTGTGTTTTCTCAATGCAGAGGAGCATACTTGAAATTGTGTTTCTCCTTTTAATTTCATGTTTTGTTTATTTTTGTTAGTCTACAGCCCTATGTGGGCAGTGTCCCTCCCAGAGTTCGTACCATAGAAGGGTACGTATTTGTTGTGGCTATGCCCCACATATGCCAAGCCTACCATATGGGTAGGTAACAGGGGTTTTGTTTTCATTCTACCCCCCCCTATTTACTCAAAAATATTAAGTTTTATTTTATATATTTCTAATACCGAAAATTATTATTGTTTCTCTTTTTTTTCTAATCTCTATTTTTTTCTTATTTAATATAGATCTACATCCAAATTTCACAGCCATGAATTGATTCCTGAATCTTTTGTAGATGCCCAATCATGTTGCAGAGGTGTATCTATAGAGTGGAGGCATAGATAAGGCACAAAACTATTTTGACAAATTTTCTTTACCAGAGGCATAAGAATGTTGAAGTGTAGATAGAGCAGGTGACCCTACTGACAAGATGCCTCACAGCTGTGACTCCTTGGAGTTCCACAGCCACAAGACAACACAAATTAAATCATTGAACTCTCACACCCTTTTAGTTGAATCTATTTTGGATAAGTGAACATTGTTATCACATACTAATATTTATATTAGATGTAGATTTGAGACTTATATACAAAGTAGGTATTTTTATAAGTAATTACATATTTTATTACTTCAAGGGTATTCAGTTATTCTGATCTGAGAACTATGATTTTATTTATAAAATTATTTCCACTGAGTGGACATTCTCAAATTGGAAACATATATGTAACCATATACCTTTATGTTTGTGTGGATATGCCTGCCTATATTAGATACAAGTGTATGCCATTGGCAATACTAACACATTTAAAATTTTGCTTCAGTTTATATTTTAATAGGTGTTTGAACTTATGTTCTTCAAAATATAGCATCCTAGTTCATTCACCTATTTTTTTATAGCATATAATATTTCAATGGGCATGTTGTTAATTTTTTGAAGAAATTGTAGAATTTGTTAGATGTATTTTGTAAAGTTTTAACATGTTTGGATTATTTTGTTGTTGTTGGCTATATGTTGTCTGCATCGACTTATATTTTCTTTTTTTTGCGCACTTGACCACTGCTAAGCAAGGTTCAATTCGTTGTTGACTTCCATAGAGCACAAAGATTGACATGTTTTGACATATCTTCTAACCCAAAAGTAATAATTAATCCCATGATGCAACTCACCTCGAAACTCATCTCTAATGGATCATATGACTTCCCATCATGTGCTACTTATACAAAAATTGTGGCATCTTACAAAGCAACGATTCATAAAATTCTTAGATCTAAAAATGAAGTTTAATTAAATTCCCAATGGCATATATGCTTAGAAAATCATTCCCAAATTTGATCTATCTTGCTCCATGCTTGGAAGATTGATATTGAATTCAATGTTTACAGAGGGGGGTTCCCCAGACCAAGAGTAGGATACTAGCTAAACTATGGGAGCTAAATGATCTCCTTCATGTTTTTGTATTTTACTCTAGAATTATGTATTTTGTTCGGAAAAATGTTATTTTCTTCAAAGAGAGTAATAACTTCCTTTTCTAATTGAATAAGCACTTCCAAAGTTTCTTCTTTTTTCTTCTTAAAAGATGTTCTCATGTAATGGAATTCAACTATTACAATATAAACCATGAGCTCTAGTGAACCACTCAACCAATCAAACATCAAATTTTATTGGTTACACTTCTATCTTTCAAGAATCAAATGTTAAGTAACCAAGAGTGTCTGTTTTGAACTGTAACATTATCTTTTCCAACCTACCACCAAAGAAATTCACATGGTAAATATTGTTTTTAACAAAATTATACACACAAAAGTCTAATTAACATTACAAACAAAAAAAGTAGTACATATCTCAAAGATAAGAGGAAAGTAACTTGCCTGTACTTCAAAGACCAAAGGTTACCTTATCAAACAAAAGATTGTGTACTCTGTATACTTCACGTGTCCAGTGGCCAATTAAAAAAGGAAACACATGATAGATGAACTAAAAACTTCAATGTGGCAGTATAATTTAGCTCTAAAGCATGTGTCAGAAAACCATTGATGTTTTTTCTATTGTGGAGGTGCTTTACTTTCACCACAAATAACTAAGTATGAAATTGAATATATAGTTTCACAAGATGGAGAGTTAAATAGAGAAAATTTTGCAGACTTAAATATAATTGCAATGAGAACAAGAAACTTTACCAATAAATCACAAACTTTTTGAAAAGAAAAATCATAAGTGAATCATTTTTTGTTTAAGAGTAAAGACTTAGGGATAGCGAACAAACATGCTTGTAGATAAATGGGTCATCATTGTTGTGTCATTACAAAGCTCCTTGGGATTTGCATGCATCATCTAGTTTTTTTACAAATGATACCAGGAACACAACATTCCTACTTGCCATAAATGATGATATGGTGAACATCCACAGCCCAATAGTTTTATCAATTTGGCATGAAAATGTTGATTGCCAACCTATTTTGTTATGCTATGCGGTGCTAAAATACATTTCCAAGTACGTAGCAAAAGTAGAGTGTCGATTTGAAAGTTATCACCAACTTTTGAAATGCATATCTATAAATATTGACCCAAAAAAGCTAGCTACAACTACATTTCACAAGATTGTAATTGAGACCATTGTTGATCATGATATTAGTGCATAAGAGTCCTGCCACTTACAATTTAAACTACCACTAAAAATTTGTAGTTGTTCCTTTGTTGCTTTGAATGTCAATAGGAAAACCCTATGTCATGTGCCTTCTACTCAAGATTGTACAATACCTACCTCAAACTTCATTGAAAGATATATGATCTGACTGACAATATTGGAATCATTGTTATTGATTGAAGTAAGGAGAAACAAGAATTGTTCAAAGTCCCACACAAACTACAAGTGGACAAAAAGAAATATTCCAAACATTGTTCAACTATCTCCATGGTTTACTGAAATTCCTTCTAAATATAATGACATGTTTGAGTTCTTTTATTGGAGTGAGCTTCTACTATACTTTCCTTTTCACAACATTAGTCAAGAAAAGGGCTTATGTAGGGAAGATATAATCACTCAATGGGAAGGAATGGCTACCAACTACCATACATGGCATGTTGATCACACACCACCAAAATCAAATAACAACAATGATGATGAACTTATGTCAGATGGACAAGAAGATATATAACACCTTGATGTAAAGGAGTGGGAACTTCTATCCTTGCTCTACCCAAGAAATGATCATGCCATTGATGAACTAGACATGCTTGTCTACCAAGAATTTGACACATCCCACAATTGGGCTACCACTACAATTGCCCCCTCCTTGATGGAGAATGTTGTCACATTCATTGACTCTAACTATTCAACACAATAGTCTAAGAAAATTGAACCAAACTCGTTTATTGAAAAGGGAAAGCTTTCTTTAGAGCCAAAAAATGTATTAAATATTATTGTGAACCATTCTAATTAGATTGGAAGGCAACCACCACTTCTAATGATCATACAAGGTACTACATGAATAGGGAAATCATGCTTGATTAATAGAATTCAAAATGCAATATCCATAAATGTGCCCATAAAACAAAAGAAATTGCTTTTGCTTGCCCAACAAGTGTCATTGCTTTCAACATCAATGCATCAACCATTCATTCAACACTTCACATACCAATAAAAGAGATGAACCCTCTTCAAGGTCAAGCTTTATCAACTTTCCAAGAAAGCATGTATTTCATTCAATATATTCTAATTGATTAAATGAGCTTCATTGGGCTAGGGTCGTTAAAACACATCGACAACAATCCACAAGGTCTAACTATAAATAGAGAAACAATAGACATTGGAAACAATGAATACCAAGGACTCATCTTCGCAGTAATGTTAAGAGTAAGAAGTTTGTCAAATCTACGAATATTCTCAGTTTTTCATTTCAAAGATATAAACATATGGAAAAAAATATGTGTGTAATCCTACGTAAGCATGAGGAGAACCGCCTCAAAAAAAGTGTCTATAGAAAATCCCTACAAATCAAACTACTAAATATATATTTACAACATAGTAGTGTTTGTACTCTATGGAATGGTATGATAATCTCTATAATTATTCATCATTACCATGTTTACAATAAATGAATAATAAATCAAATAAAGCAAATTGATTGAATATGGTTTTTTTACGTAAATGGTAAATATTTAGTGTCTTTTCATCCAAACACATTTAAGACATCTGCATAGGATCAAACCATCATGAACTTACATGGAATAAATAATTAAAAAGTAAAACATTTACTTGAGATTCATATAAAATGTTACAACAAAAAAATAATAATAATAAATTAAGAAATAATAATAAAAAAAAATGTCTAATGATTAATACTTGCTATACTCAAACTCATAATATGACAGAATTATCTAACTCTTAACTATATTTTAATATGACAATAAAACTATCAGCGTGCCTATTGAACCTATGGATGCAATTGCTAGTTTATAATCTATTTATATAATCCATCACCTCTGCCATGAAGAGTTTTTAGTAAATATACTTCTACCTAATACGAATAATGCTTATCGGCAACCTGAGAACTGTTTCTCCCGATCAAATTTTTTACGACCTGAGAACAGTCTATCGGCAACCTGCAAATAGTGTAGAGGCGTGAGACAGCTTTCCGGGGTTTTGTCGAGATGAACGTCCAATTTATAAAAGCATATCGAGTAAGTATTGAGTGGAAGGAAAGTAAATCATTTTGGTCGTAAAGTTATTTCTCGCCTACTTTTTGGCGGACAATAAAGTTATGTGTTTTGTTTTTCATTGAGCATCCGGTCTTCTCTAAATAATTGAAAATGACTTAAAAAAAAAAGTTTGACGTGGATCGTACTTGATAACGTGTTTCTGCCCTTCTAACTTACCAGTCAGTAATTATCTAGCCTTCTTTCGATATTTATATAAATAATCTGAATTTTAATAAATTAACATCAAATGTATATCTTGGATAGATAATACGGTAGTTAATAGGGTAATTTTTATTTTGTTAATTATATAAGGTGTTGTCTCAATACACTCAAGTTTAATTTGGACTCGATGTACTAGTTAACTCGTTTTGGTTGGTGGTTTCAATGGGACCCTCTTTATTATCATTCTACTCTTTCTAGTGATGTCACTTATTCTTTATCTTCTTATATAACATGAGTATTTCTATCCTTTCTAGTATGCCTTTCACTTACAAGTTGAGAACATTCAAACATTAGGTGTCCAACTTGTCCACGCTTAAAACAGGTTCCTTGGAATCCTCTTCCTCTATCATTGTCTCCACTTCACCCTTTGGATGGATTATTTTTGTCATGGTCAAAATTTTAGATTTGAGAAGCATTGGACTCTCGTCCTTGAACAATTTGGCATCTTTTAGTAGCATATCTACCCTTTCCTATACTTGGTGTCTTGGTTTGTTGCCTTCATGATAAATTCAGTACTTCCCTTAAGGCACACTAATAGGTTTATTCAATGATTCTAAGCTTAAGCATGCTCAATTTTTCATTCTAAATATTGAGCCATAATCCATTTATATATCATGAATGCCATCTTTTCCTAATCAATTTCACTATGGTTGGATCAAATTTAGTAATTTTGTAGAACTCCTCAATGTAATCTTTCACACTTAATTCCCTTTCACTCAAGTTTTGAACCTTCTTCAGTAAATCTAACTAATAATTTTAGGTAGAAACTTTGCTTGGAGTTTGGAGATGATATGTTCATAGCAAGTGACTTTCTCACTTTTGCACCTAGTACTTTGCAACTAAGTTATTATCCACCAAAGTGTGATATGACCCTTCAATTTGGTCTACACCACCTTCTATCTGTCTAGATTAAAGATATATTCATACTTGAAGTACTCCTCCATCCTTATGATCCGATCAATCAATTCCTTAGGATTTAGTGTCCTAGGAAACTTTAGTACATCCATTCTTGTTCCTTTGTTGATCTTGGAAATAGCTCACACCAATCTTTCCTCTCCTTCATCTCAATGCAATCCTTCATATTGCCTTTGTTCATCATTATGTCCTCTTTTGCCATCTTCAATGTCACTAAGGTTTTCTCTTTGAAAAACCATTTGCAACTATCTTTCTCTAGTGTAATCAACCTAACTTGCATTGATCTTATCATTTATACAACTTCATTTAGTCTCCTTTCCATATTGGCAACTAGAGTTCTACCTTTGCTAGTATCTCTTCTAGGAAGGATTTTGATAGCAGGTCACAAAATGTAACCTTGGGATACAATCCCATGTAGGACAAGTACATTATGGAGACTCTTCTAAACTCACACTAGTAGGAACTATGCCAACTCTAACACCATTTGATACAATGCTAATATTATAGAACCTAATTAAGTACTATCTAACCAAGCACCAAAAAAATAACACACAACCTAGATGGAAGTGAAACATAGTATAACCATATTATTTATTACCTTTCACATAATCCTTATAGATTTATCCTTGAAATCCAAACTAGCCAAAAAACTAGCATACAAATATTTGCTAACCAATTGTCCATAACAACCCATAAAATAAAAATGAAAATCAAATGGTAAAAGGTGGAAAATTACTATAGCCACCCTACACCTAAGTCAAATTCATCAAGATAATGGGGGTGGGGGGAAATTGTGCATCCCCCACCTCCACCTTCCCTAAGCCCACAAAAACATAATTATATTTTGCACATTTCCCCACTTCATAGGGGGAATCATAGCAGGTTCATCCTTAGACTCAACATCACAATAACAACCCACATTATTCAATTTTGCTTCATTGGAGAGAGTTACCTCTAGGTTCTTTGCAATCTCCTTTAACGCCATGTTGGTTCTATGAATGCTACCCATAAGTTTGTGGAAGTGATCCAAAATACAAATGTAAAACACCTCTATGTGGGTTTCAATTCCTTCAATCTCATCAAGGAGTAAATATGTCTCAGAGCCACCATTGAAAACATAGAGCCACTCCCCAAGGATTGAGTTACATTGAATACATTCTACTTCCTAACCAACTAGAGAGGATCTAATATGAGCTTGGATAATGCCTCTTTGATATCCACACAAAGAGCACCATCCATGTCCTTTGCCACCTCCCATACATGTAGAAGCAAGAACTAAAGATTTGGGTTGGAAATCTCTTTGCCCATGTAGTCAAAGAAAATGTTGATCATATCATTACCCCTCACCCATTCCTTCCTCATCCTTCTACCAATGCTACTCTTCCCCTTATCTTCCATACTTCTTCACTTCCCTTTACCCTCACTCATGGAGGAGGCGATCAAAATGAATGCAACAAACTATAGTCGCACCAAGAAATTTTCCTCATCGTAACTAGAAATCAATCCTCTCATTGCTATAGCTACCACACCAATGCCTACATGTATTATAATTTCAATAAGGCGGAATGAATATCACAACTCATGTCTAGCCTACCCTTACCAAAAAAATAAATAAACATAAATATCCCTCTCTCATGTGGAGATCTCTTGATGTTCCATCCCCCTAGAGTCTTAGTAGCTACCACCTTTAGAACACATGTCTCAATATCTTTTACAACCTGCCATACCACTACTTGCCCCTTATCAATCCTTTACAATATAATTATTTTAATACCTATTAATACAAAGGGAATTGTCCACAAGACAACAACTTACTTGAATAAAAATAAATAAAATTTAATTTAAAAAACTCCATGAAATAAACACAAAACTAAATTAAAAAATAACAAGGGCATGTAAATTTCACCACTACAATATTATAATTATTTAAAATGTAATATTAAGATATTCACCATAGTAAATAACCTAAAATCCTATATTTTTTTTTGGCTTTTTGGTTTTTTAAGAAAAAGAAATAGCACCAAGCAAAAACAATGGAGCCTTTGAAAGCTCTACCATCAATGAAGTCCTTTTAGGGCACCAAGCAAAAACCATGAAAGAACACCAAAGGAAAATCCTAGATGTTTTACTTCACAAGTATTATTTTTATCACTGAAATGGGTTTAGTGGGAAGAAAACAAAACATCTAAAAATAGATTCTCTTGCATTTCGTATTTTAATCAATTCAATATATTAGTGTCCTCATCTTTATTGTGACAATGAATGGAAAGTAGATAGAATATGTAATAATAATACATCTCGAGATTCCACAACTTTCTTGTCTTTCTCTATCAATCAATTTTTAATGGAAATAATTGGATTACATAGATATTACTATTACTATTTTTATATGTAAATGAAAAATTGTCCTTCAACTAGGTTCTCACAAGTAGGGGATCTAGTCCATCAAAATAATCTAAGGTTTAATTGAGTGTAATCATAGCTCCAAAGATTTTAAACCTTGGTAAATGGTGCAATAAAAAACACACTACCATCCTCACCAACTGTACTCAACTAATTATAGTATAACCTTTACTCATTTCACAGCCATAAAAAAAAATGGTATGGACTTGTCATTTGGAAGTATATCTTATGTTTCTTCGTCATGTGCAGATAGGGACATATTTTTTCCAATTGAAAATGCCAAAGGCCTGATCTTGTCATTGATGACGTGAATCATAGGTAGGGGACGTCATGTCAATGATGTGCGTGCTACAGGTGGTTAGCTTTATTCACACTTAAAAAAATAAAAGAGTGATGTGGTTTCGATACGATAAATCATGAAGAAGTGGAAGTGAAGGCCATGTCTTCTTACTTATATATAGTTTGGTGTATATGTTGACGCAAGATTTATTTTGGCATTCTATTATATTTTAGTATTTTATTTAAAATACTTTTGATAACTTTTAAATGGGGCTATGACAATGATTTTGTTTACAGTTAACATTTTGTTATACTTAAGTATTTTTTTCACAACATTTATGATATTTTTTTGAATTTGAAGTAGATCTTGTTGTTACAATATAGCCATGTTATTTTTGTATTAAGTACCCTCTTTTATATCGTAATTTTGGTTTGTTTTCTAGGTGATGTCTTTATTGTTTTTAAGCTTTCTCGAATACATTTTCTTTGATTTCTTGGTCTACAGTCCTACCTATAGGCACTCACCTTACTATTCACTTA
This sequence comes from Cunninghamia lanceolata, assembly GCA_027924645.1. NCBI lineage: Eukaryota > Viridiplantae > Streptophyta > Pinopsida > Cupressales > Cupressaceae > Cunninghamia > Cunninghamia lanceolata. The sequence continues at coordinate 13,042,503 of BSBN01000194.1, read as the reverse complement.
CTTTTAAAGCCCCAATTCCCTTTCCTTTGATTTCATTTGCCACCTCTTTGTTTTTTCTAGGTTAACTTTCATCCTAGACTTCAGGTCCTTTTAACTAGTTTTAATTATGTTGCTAGGTCTGTGTCAAAGCTATCATCCTAGTCTTTAAGTCTTTCTTCTCTAAAGCTCTTAGACCTGAAATCTTGTTCTTTTCTTCATTTAATGTTAGGTTTCATCTAGCCATTGCCTTAGTATTTGGTCATTTGTTTTCCCAAACCTAAACATTAACTTAACTGGATTTATTATTTTTCTCAAATCCATTTTTCTTTGGAGCTTCTTTTGTGGTGTTCCTTTCTAAGTTTAGATCCCTTTAGTCTTACTTTAGTCTCATCATGTATCTTGCCAAGATGGGTGCTTGCTTTGGCATGGTTTCTCCTAGAAGCATTAAGATTTCACCACATAGTGCTCTTAGATTGACATGATCCCTTAAGACTTTCCTAATGTAGTCATAGATAGAAATTCCAATGAAAGAGAGTCTATTCATGCAACCTAATCACAAAATAGCAAGTACCAACAAAAGTAGATTTAAAAGATAAACGAGATGACAAAATTAATTTATTATCAAATGCTCTAACATGATAGGCATTATTCAAATATCAACAATGAGTATATATATGTTACAAATACATGCTCTGAGATAACAGGTTACTACAGGGTTAAAGAATAAGAATGCTTGTACAATATTACATGCATATAGGCCTCTTTTGCTTGGCTTGTTCGGTTTGAGTCTCAGATTTCCGATCATGTGCCATAGAGAGTGGTTTTTTTTCTTTTGGGAGCATCTCGATGTTTTGGAACTATTAGTGGCATGAACATGATTAGTTCTTGTATACACCTAAAAATGACACAACTTTGTCTAAATAAATATTTTTAATATTTATATAAGTCTACCTTCCTCTATCAATAAGTAAATAATTAAATTTATTTATTCGATTCATATTCCTCTAAGTTAATTAAATATCAAAATATTTAATTATTTCTTCTAAAGTCAAAATTAAATAAAATATTAAATTCTTTCAAGCAATTAAATAATTCTAAATTATTTAATTAAGTCAAAAGCTATTCCTCCAAATTTAAATAAATCATTTAAATTTATTTAAATCCTCTCACTCTCTAAAAAGAAAATATAATAAAATATTTTATTTATTCTTCCAAATCATGTGCAAGTAATTAAATGAATTTATTTATTTAATTATGCTTTCTTATCTTCTAAAAAATGTTCAATATCTTCTAAAAATAAATTCTTCTTGTCATGCAAAAGCAAAAGTTGAGTTAACTGATTTAAAGCTATCAACAAAGCTCTTAAATTAGAAAAATATATTCTAATTTAAGAAATAAAAACTCATCCTCATCAAGAAAGCAGTTAACTCAACAAAGCATCTTTTTGAATGACACATGTCCTTCTTCTATTCGCGCACGTTCTCTCGAACATCCTCTACCATTGATCTTCTTATTCTTTCTCCATCGTTGATCTTCTCCTTCACAACTCTATAAATACAACCCTCTTCTTCTATTTCAGAATGAATCCATCATTCAAGTAAACTTATGCTGTAGGAACTATATCACGCCATTGGCACCCCATTTTCATATCATTCATCATCCATCTATTTCAAAGTGTGTTGAAGTTCATCTTTAACATACCAAGTATCAGAGCCACTTCTCCTTGTCATCTTGAGGAATTGAAGCAAGGAAGCGAGCTTCTTAAGGGCCATCTTCATCACCACAAGATCAAGAAAGAAAAGGCGAACAATGGAAGACACAAGGTAAAAGGTTGTAAGTATCTCTCTTTATTTTAACTCCTTTTTATCTTCATATTCTATTGATGTTTGAGTTTTTATTATTCATTTGATTATCCCATTTTTACCCTTACAGTTCCAATCCTCATGGCTTTAGGAGGTTCTCATTAGCATGTATGTTTCTAGATGCATGCATTTGTCATGGCATGACTTAAATGAGCTTTTGGTGGGTTTTCTAATCCTCTTTTGGTGTTTTAGCTTGTTGTGAGTACTCCATGTCCTAGTTACCCAATTTGGTCTGATTGTGAAATTTGTGATCCATCAAGGATTAGTTTAATATATTTTAATGTTCTATTTGAGTCAATTTGATGTGCTTGAGTTGGATCGGGGTAATTTGTCACTTGGCATGGTTTTAGGAGTTTCTTGTGTGTTCACCTCATTATGTTTATCTAGAATGGTGTGTCCACTGAAATTTGATTGTCTAAAAAATTATAAGATCCTCCAAAACCTAGAATTTATATTTTAACTAATGGAGGTTCGAAACCATTCTCAAACATCCTATAAATATATACATGAAATATTACTTAAAGTATAAGGAAGTAAATGTATATATGCAAATTTCACTTATACTTAAATGTTATATTTCATGTATTTCATGTATATCTTGAGTTTTCTAGATGTTTTTGGTCTTTTGTAGAACTTCTAGCTCTTCCCAGATATGCGAGATTTTCCTCAAGATATGGATATATCATAAACCCCTCATATCCCCGCATCGTGAACCCCCCACATATCCTAACATATCCTCCGTACCCACAAGATACCCTCACAAACTACATTGCGGGATTGCGATAGACCTAAAAGTCTTGCCACCTTTGAAGCTTCGCACTCTCTATTGCATTGTTACCTTGCGGGTCTCTAACATGGACATGGATATGTCCTGGATACCCTGAAACCTCCGCAATATCTCTAATCGGTCCCTACATCCATAAATCCACATGAGAGCTATCTCTCCACAATTCAACATTAAACTTAAACTTGTGGGATTCTGACACAAACATGGAGATATCCTAAATGCCTTGAAACTCCCACAATTTCCAATAAGGGGTCCTCGTGTCCATTCTATGGAAAATAAATATTTACATGGAAATGTCCCAATCAAACTTAAATCTGATCATGCCTCATCCCCACCAGATCCATTTGCAAATTAAACTTGCAAAATTTTGACTCAAACAAAGAAATGTCCTCATCTATCTGAAATCCTACATATCCTCTTGAGAACTTCCACAATGTCTAGGTAGGGGTCTTTTCTTCACTTTGCAAGAATCTAATGCTTGACCATAGAAACATCTTGAAGACCCTCTAACTCCCACAAACTGACATTAAGACCTCAAAACTCACAAACTTTTGAAATCGGCAAGGGAATGTCATCAATTCTTCACACAAATTGCTAATTATGATGAATTCTCGATCTAATAAGGGGTAAATGGAACTTATTTTTAAGCATTATGCCTTCTGTAAATTGGTAAATCGAATGCATAGCAAGCTCCTTATGAATTGTTGAAAGTAATGTTGTGTTTTTGTGAGTAAAGTAGATTATTTCATGTTTATGGATGAATTGCAATAAATTCAAGGGTTGATATCTCGTTAAACATGGAATTTTTGCATTAGCAATAGAAATGAAATGAATCATGTCAAATTTCTTTATTACAAGTTTCAGTTTTTTGCAGACCAAACATCAAAGCTAGAGGCGATATAAAGTGCAAACAGATCAAAGGCTTCAGGAAGGTCTCCAAATCAAGAAAAACTAGTATAGCAAAGCTCAAGGGTTTACTCAAAATCCTCTAAGGTAGAAAAGCATAAAGAAAATTGAAGACAAAGGAAGCGCTCAATTCTAGGCCCTATTCACATTTGTTTTTCTACAAAACCAGTTTAGAAATGGAGCCCCCTCCTCCAAAAATGTGCGACTTTCATTTTTCTTTGTCAACTCATCAAAAAGGGAAAGTTTTGACCTATTTGACTTGTCCAAAAAGTGTAATTTTTTCTTTTTCCTAAAGGACAAAAGTAAAAATTATTTTGTAACTACCTTGCCACAAACATTAAATGCTCATGAAATATATGGATCCTTGGTGTTGGATTAATCCTCACCACTAATTGTATACTAAGTTCTCTTGCCTCCTCTATATAAATGCAATCACTCTCTCTTGTACATGAAGGAAGGATTGAAAAGAAGTAGAATTGTTGAAAATCTATCATTTTATTGAATTAATATAAACATGAATTCATTTTCTACTATCAAATTGGGTTGTTTTGTTGGTTGCAAAATTGGTTTCATTGTTCCTTTTCGCCTTTTTGTTAGAGTTTAGTTGCATTTATGATTAATCATTTCTGATATTCAGTGGATCTCCTATGTTCATACCATTAGTAACTTGTTGATTGTAACTTACTTTGTGTGGTTAATCTGAACACAATTCTATTTAGTTCAATTGTGGACGCTAATGAAACTATGCCAGAATCTGGGCATTAATGAGTTTTCACAATTTGAAAATATTTCATTTCCTTTGGAGATTGCACTATCTCTACAGTGTTGTGAGTTGTTTGATTAAGCATAGATATATTTTTGTGTGGTCTGTCTATCTGAAATAGGCAATCATCCTTGTAGCTGTCCTTAGGAATTCTCTATCCCTTTCTCTATCTTGCCTTGCTTTTGTACTTTTTATCAGATTTGGTTAGAATAGGACTTTCAAACTTGTAAATTACTTTCATAAAGTTAATATTTCGTAAATGCAAGTTGATATATTACTAGTTATATGTTGAAATGATACATTTTATAGCAATATATGATTGGATCAATTTGTTTATACATTGATAAATTTAAAAACTGATTGGTTTGTCTGTAATTTAACCTTTTTTGTTGAAGTATGTCCGAATTTATGTAAGACCCCTTGATTGAAACATCAAATACATTAAACAACTGAGTCATTTCACAAGGCCAAGACTTGGCTAGGAGAAACCTTGGGGTAGTCATTTTTTTGATTCGTTGGGATTTGATTCCTTTTAAGAGAGATAAAGTACTTAGTATTTTATCTAAGTTGTTGCATGCAAAAAACACCCATCAATAGGACCCTTCATCCATGATTGCATCAAATGGTATCAAATCTTGGTCAATGTAGTTTTTTTGAGTGAGTTTCATAAAATAGAAAGAAGATCAATAGGTGGAGAGTTGACATAGTACTGAATTCATTAGTCATGATATGAGTTAGGTAAATTAAGGCATATTGAGAAAAGGAAGCATGCCATAGAAGCTTCATGTTCTTTTGTAATTTGAATGAATTAAATAAGGGTATCTTACAATAGGAAAGTGTTGGATAGAAGATCCTTGGTTGCAAACAGATCACTAAACTAAGGTAGTTCACAAGAAACATGTAAATAGGTAATGCCTATGAGGTACTTTACAAGGGTGATTGTTGATAGACCACCAGTTTGAGGTAGTTTACATGAAATATAAGATGATTCCATGGAGAGGACATGGTATTGTTAATGTCACTGAGAGGATGGAAGAGATGCTTGAGATTGTGAAAGCTATGAAGATCTAGATGGATGCTTTTGAAGATGAATATAAAATAAACATTAACCCTAGAGATGATGAAACTGATGAAGAACAAGAAGCCAACCCTATTGAGCAAAGTGAATGTGAAGAGGAAGACAAGGATGAAACAATGTTGAAATATATATCAAATATTGGTATGACAAAATAGTGTGTCCCACTTATGGGACAACCTAATTTTTGTCTGAAATCACATATTTTTTAGAAAAATTAATGATTTAAGCCTTGAGGGGTTCCATCTAAAGGGGTTTAATTGAAGGATTCGTTAAAACCCTATTAGATCAAATCCCCTTGGAAAGAACCCCTAGTCTTAAATCAAACCCTCGATGGAGTCTCCTCCGCACTTATCAAAATGCTGACAAAAACAAAATTTTGCTTCACCTTTTGGGGGATCAAATGAAGTCATTTAGAAATTCTATTTTGTAAATATGTAGCCCTTATTATAAGATTTCCAAAAAGTATGATTTTGAATATGTTTCATTTGATTTTATAGTTATTTTCTATTTTCTAGTGAATGTAGGTTTTTCATTGAACATCAATGTCTCTATTCCACACATGCAGAAAAATGAAAAATAGAGAAAAAAATTCTAAAAATTATTTGTGCACTAGGTATTGATGCCCTTGTTTCACCAAAAAAAAATTGAATTTTGATATATACACAACAAGTTATGCTTAACAACATACACCTATGTCTAAATTATAGTTACCTTGACTTCAAAAATAAATTAAAAAAAATGTAACAAAAAATTATGAAAATATATCCATGCACTAGATATTGATGTTAAAAATCTATATTTTAAAAATTAGAATTTTATGCTTTCTAAAAAAAAAGTTATGCTGAATGACATAAATGTTACATTCTAAAAATGTTGTTTACTATTAAAAACTAGTTATTAAAGGAGACGTTGAAAGATTTATGTTTAGATTATATATATATATATATATATATATATATATATATATATATATATATATATATATATATATATATATATATATATATATATATATATATATATATATATATATATATATATATATATAAACACAAATCACCATAAATCACTAGTTTACATTATCTCCAAATTCTTAATGTTTTAGTTGCTATAGGTCTCAAAAAGTGAAGATTTAGTTAAAAATGCTGATATCAATGCCTATCTTGGCCAAAAAGTGGGAGTCATTATTGTGGCGTGGTCACGGTCTAAGTAAACTAGAGTAGATATTCCCAATTATTCTGATAATCTAAATCCTAAAGAATTGATAGATTGGATAATTGATTTATAAGAATATTTTGAGTATGAAGATATTGATGACTTAGATAGAGTGAAATTTAATAAGACTAAGTTGAAGTGTCATTCCACCATTTGGTGGAAGGAAGTCTAGTTAGAAAGAAATAGAAAAGTTAAACAGGTAGTGTTTGTAAATGGGATAGGATGGTGAAGAAAATCAAATATAAGTTCATTCCTATATAAATTATCAATTATGGTTACTAAAGGAGCTACACAATCTAAAGAAAAGGGATATGATTATAAGGATTACACCAAAGAATACTATAAACTAACCTTACATTTAAGACACCATGATGAGGGTGTGGAGAAAGTGGCTAGATACATAAATGGTTTGAGAGAATCAATACAGGAAGAGTTGATTATGTTGAATATTTAGGCATTAGATGAAGCATATTAGATGGATTTAACTGTAGAAAAAAATTGAGTAGAAGATTTGAATAATGGCATAACTGATAGAGAGGTAGAGAAGGAAGGTTTCAGGAAGATAGGTCTCACCATAGTGACATGAGGCCATATGTGGAGGACCCTCAGGTTAGTAGCCCACACCACAAGGAGGAGACAATAATCTCCACCACAATAGTAAGGAAGGAAGTAATTTATATCACAAGGATATAGATGATAGAAATTCTTATTACAATAAGAGAACTAATAGATATCATAAAGCTAGGGGAAGATATGGTCGAGATGATGGTAGGTCCCTCAAGGGAACATGTTTTAGATGTGGAGAAGAAGGGCCTTGAGCGTTTGAATACCATAAAAGCCAAGGAAGCCCTAATAGGGGGTCAAAAAGGAAAACAAGGGTTGCAAATGTGGACAAGGAGACTGAGAGCTCAAGTACCCCCAAGGATGAACTACAAATAGGTGAGTCACTTGCTACAAGAAGATCCTTGTTAAAACATGATTATGAAGAAGAACAATACAGAGGAAAAGTTTGTTTAGAACAATATGCAAATGAGGAGGTAAGTGTTGTAAAGTTTTCATAGATAGTGGTAGTATGGATAATTTGGTGTTTGAAGAGATGGTTGAAAAGCTAAATATGGAAATGTTAGAACATCCTTAACCATATAGGATTGCTTGGTTACAAAATAACATAGAGTATTTGTAAGGGAATAATGTTGGGTCAAATTTAAGATAGGTACATATCATAATGAAGTTTTGTGTGATATAAGGACAATGGATGTGTTATTTATTATTGGGAAGACCATGGCAATTTGATAGAAGTGTTGTACATGACATGGAAGGGAGAATACTTATAGTCTAACATTGAATGGTAAAAGGCACTAGTTGATCCAACTTTTAAAATAAAGAGAAGGATAGATTTGTGGTAGATCTAAACTTTGTTTGGTGGATGGATGGAAGTTCTTAGATGGCTTGAGACATGAAAATATGTATTTTCAATTGATTCCTAAAGTATGTGGCACTATGGAAGCACATGTACTGTAACAAATGTAGAAGAGATACTACAAGAAGAAGTTAAATTAGAATTGTTGAAAGAATACAAGGACATCATACTAGACAATATTCTAGATGGATTACCATTGGTAAGGAGTATTAGTCACCATATGGATCTAACTCTATAGCCGAGTTCACCAAATAACGTGATGCATAGGATGACACCAACAAAAAATGAGGAGCTAAATCGATAAGTGCAAAAGTTATTAAGAAAAGGATTTATTAGAGAGAGTTTAAGTCAAAGAAAAGTGCAATGCCGTGTCACACTTTTATAAAGGAAACGGCCAACGCTGATCCAACTTTTAAATTTGAATCACTAAAAAGTGACATATATGTTTTAAATTTTGAAATGATGTAAATTAATAAAATATTTATTTTTTAGTATATTTTATGTTTCTATTTTTTTGAAAAAAATAAAAAATTATTTGAATATAGTTTCTAATAAATTGACACTATAATTTAGTTGCTGATAAAATGCTGAAAAATGAAGTTACATGAAACGTCAATCTTTATACAGTAAATTTTATTTGTTTTTCTTCAATTTTTTTGTTTGTATTTATAACTTGAAACTTTAGGGCATGGATATTTTTTTTTTCAATTTTGATAAACATATATTTTTAAACAAATATTAAAATGTGTGTGTACTAAAACATAATTGTTTCCAGTCGACGTCAACTTTCATATTAACTATTTATCGAAAATAGAAAAAAAATTATACCATCTTGATATAGATTCTTTTACCTAGGGCATCATATTTTTTTCAATTTTTTAAAATAAGTTTTACTATTTTTCCTTGACATGGTAATTGACTTAATGTTTTGTGTTGATAACCTACTTTTAGTAAAAATAAAAAGTAAAATATAAATAATAATTAAACTATTAAAATATATATATTTTTGAAAACTAAACTTATAGATCTACAAAAGGGTATTTTTATATTTTTAAAAAAATGTTATATACACGAGTAGAAGTTGTTGAAATATCAAGTTTTTCAAATAATTTTATTTTTTTGGTAAATTGGCCTCATCATGGTGCTACATATGCATTTAGCCAACAATTTTAGTTTTAAAAGTTGTGCACATATCTAACTTAGCTAGAATGAATCTTACAAGATCATATGTTTGACCAAAATTGATTTTTAGTTAGAAATACCACTTGTGCTGATAAGTTGGCTGAAAGTGTGACACAACTTTGTGCTTTTACCAATTATATGTACAGTACTTCTAGCACTAGCACCTAAGAAGGATGTAAGTGGCGAATGTGTACAGATTCTAGAGCAATAAATAAGATCGCTATAAAATATAGCTTCTCATTACCAAGAATTGATGGCATAATGAACTATTTAAGTGGACCAAAATATTTCACTAACATTGATTTAAAAAGTAGCTATCATAATATCAAAATTATATAAAGGGTAATGTAGGAGCATCCTAGGGTGTAAGAGCAATCTTGCATCAATGAAAAATTATTTTCTTATTGTTGATTGTTTTCTTGTAGTTTTTTATTGATATTCTAGTCATAACCAGTTATCGCATATCCTACCACATTTCACTGAACTTGCACTCTTTTATTTTCAATTGGGAGTATATATTTTACACTCAACCTACATTGCTACATTCACTTTGTAGAATATTTGAATCACCAAAAAGTCATAATTTGGTTTCTAAATCTTTTTCTGGGCGTAACAAGTTTACACTTACTTTCAGTATACATGGCTTACAGTAGCTTTCTAGAGTTTGTGACAACTAAGGAAGACATATATAAGTACAGTGGACCTAATGGATCTTATTGTATGAACTAAAAAAAGTTTCATCTGCCCATCATTACCATGCTCATTTCAAAAGGGTATTTCTACACATCTAGTTGACTACATGTTTTCCAAGGAATAAAGTTTTATGCCACCTTATGGCTGAACATGAGATCATTTCTAAGGATAAGATTTGCTAGATAAACATCACTTATAATCATTTGAGGGCATTCAAGTATAGATTAGAAATAAGAGTCAATTTTGGGACATTGTATTGTAATATCTTATGATTTTTTTAATTTGTAATCAAATAGTTGATGCTTAACATCTTGTAAGCCTATTCTGGTAGAGATTGATGATGTGTGACTTTGATTGTTGCTTATCTAAATGTTTAATGCAATTGATTTCCATGAGAATATATTTGTTTTGAATATCATCATACATATAGCATATGTGTTTAAATGTTAAGGCTATATGGTTGGATAATCCTCCATTGGACCCTCCAACCATGACTAAATCAAATGGTATTAGGGCAAAGGTTTGGAATCCTAAGAGAGAGAGGAAGTTTCCACTTGTTGACATATCAAAAAATTGAGGCAACATGCGAAGGTATCTTTTGGATAGATTGTTGAGTGTGAGGTAGTCATATGAAGTTTGTAAGGGGATCACCAAAGCTAAGGTAGTCAACAACAAATTTGTGAAAGTTGGAAACTCTAGAGTGGATAGAGCACTGAAGTTTGAGGCAATCTACAAGTATGTATCTTGTGATTTGATTTGAAAATGAAAGGAATAAATGTGAGTGCTAGAGTTACGGTTGCTATTAGAAAGGAAAGATCCCTAGAAAAGAAATTACAAATGTTAGGGTTCATGATGGAAGATGTAGAAAGTATATATAATAGGTTACAAAAAGGTGAACAAAGAAAGCTAGTTTTGGATAAAGAAGAAAGGATAGAGGTCAAGAGAAAGAAATCCAACATTGTAAAATAGCATAGTGTAGAGTGCAATAGTGTCAAGAGGTATAAGTGATGTGTAACAAGAGACCTGAAATCAAAAGAATTGGAAGATGATAATGATGTAGACAAGGTAGAAATGATGTTTGATATGGCTATGAGTCTTGTAAAACAGATGACAAGCATTGAGGTGAAGGAAAGTAGAAAATTGGAGATTAGTTTAGATAAAGAAGAAGAATTGGGAGAATTGGTACTTGAAGGAGAATGCAATGGTTAAGGAAGGTATGATGAAGGCATTGAAATTAACATGGATGAGGAAATAAGAAAATATACTAATGTAGTAGAGGAATACAAAGTTGCAGTAAGGTATGAAGAGTCTAGAGTTGAAAATAAAGATGTTGCAAAAGCAATGGTACAAAGAGAGGTACTACTAAAGGTACAAAAGCCATAGAAAGAAAAATTATTAAAGTAACCAAGAATAAGATGTAATTTATAGGATATCCATGGAGCAACAATCAAGTTTGTGATGGAAGAAAATGAGCTAGCTATATGTTAGATGATATTGTATAAGGACCTTGTAGATCATGAAGTGTTAAGATAAAATGAGATACATGATAGATAGATGTTGTGCAGTAAAATTAAGTTAAATCCAAGATTTTGTGGTGGAGTTGAGACAATGTATAGTGAGTATAGAGGAGTTGAATACTTATTTTGTGGTGAAAAAAGTCAGAGTTGTTGAGGTGACAACAATAATCTAGAGTTGATAATAGATAAAAAGATGAAGTGGTAGACATAGTTGCTTTAAGTAAATGAAGAATATGAGTGGAAAAGTGTGACATGATGGAAATTTAAAGGTAAATAAAAATGTAGAAGAATTTGTGGTAGCACAAGAGGTAATTGGAAGATTTGTGGTAATCAAGAAAGTGTTGCAAGGGGAATTTATTAAACAAGGTAAGAGGAAGAGTGTCAAAAGTGATTGGCTAAAGGAAACATGTGTTGATTTGTACCAGTATAGCAATGAAGATGGAAAGGATGACCCAAAATCTTGTGATACAAGTGGAATAGTAGAATATGCTATGAGATTTTAAGAGGATGGTAGTATACAAATAGAAATAGTGGAGTTTGAGATAGTACTGGATATTACAAATTTGAGAAATAGAAAAAAATGGGAGTATGTAGTATGAAATTTGGTATAAGAATTTGGAAATGTTAACTTCAAGTAAATCATGGAGTAGTATATAGTATGAGAATGAGGAATGATAGGAGAATTAGATACCACAACTAAAGAAAATGATAGAATGTTTGAAAAGAGTTGTAGATGTAGGCAAAAATTTGGAGTTTTGGGTATGTCCTAGTTCCTTGATTGGGAATGGTAGTGGTGGATGGAGATGCAATATTTAGTTGGTCCTAGAAGCTCATTCATGTTTTGAGGGTGCACTAAGGTTGGTTACCACCTAAAAGGGTGATTCTATCACTAAGCCCTTATTTGGGAGCACTATGGTCATACAATATTTACCCAAGAGTCTAATGCAAGAGCATCCCAAAGTGTAAGAGAAATCTTACATCAAGAAAATATTTTCTTTTAGTTGTTTTTTATGCTTGCATTATTTATTGATATTCTAGTCATAACCAATTCCATAGATCCTACTGCATGACACCATAGTTGCACCCTTTTATTTGAGGTTGGGAGTACATATATTCTACACTTAGCCTACAATGCTACATTCACTTTCTAGAAGATTTGAATCACCTCAAAGGTATAATTTAGTTTTTGATCTATTTTCAAGCCTAAGAGGCTTACATTCAGTTTCACTATTCTTGGTTTACAGTAGCTTTCTAAAGTTTGTAGCAACTAAGGAAGACATATCTAGGTACATTGGAATAAGGGGAGCTTATGGTATGAACCCCATCAAGTTTCATTGACCCATCATTACTATGCTCATTTCAAAAGGGTCTTTCTACATGTCTAGCTAACTACACATTTTTCAAGGAATCAAGTTTCACACCACCCTATAGTTGACAGATCATTCTTGAGGCTAGGGGCTAATATATAAACATCACTGATATGTAATCATTTGAGGCTAGTCAAGTAGAGATTAGAAATGGGAGTCAAGTTTGGAGAAACGTAATGTAATATGTTCTAAATTCTATAATTTGTAATCAAAAGACTAAGGCCTAGCATGTTGCAAGCCCATTGCAACTAATACTAATGATGTAACTTTGATTGTTGATTATCTATATGTTAAATCCAATTGATTTTTATGAGAATATGTTTGTTTTGAATATCATTGTGCATAGAGTGTGTATTTGTGTTAAGACTGCATGGTTGTATAATCCTTCATTGGAATCTTTGACTGTGACTACACCAAGGGGATGAGTGGAAAACTACATTTAGGACAAATGAAGGGTTTTGTTTAAAGATTGTATAATTATACATTAGTTTTTTTTAAAATTTCTACATGCATGTGTAGATTATAGGTGATCTAAGTATAAACTTGCATATTGGTTTTCCTAGTTTTATCAGTGTATTTTTTATTCAACAATAGTCACATTCTGGTGTTTGCAAACCTTTGCATAGTACTCAGCCTGATACTTAGGCACACAATGCCCACGCACAACCTTGTAACATAACTTACATACATAGTGTAGCCTTGTACATGGTTGTACATGCTTGTGTTAAGTCAGAGTCTTAGTTAACATCTCTACTAAGAGAAATCTTGAAAATAGGCAAACAACCTTGGTTAAGCCTTTAGCTCTAACAAAATCACCCTTTTGAACTAGTCATTTCCTTTAAATTCATAGATTTTTCTTCAAACGTGTTAGCTAACAGATTTGTCTTTATTCTGAAAATGTTTTATTCTAACTCTATACCCTTCTTTAAAGAACAAATGAGTTAAGCAACAAATGGGTGAACTTTTAAATTAGTTCCCCTCTGAATTTAGGTACAGTTCCCTTTAAGATTTCCAATGAATTCAATCTATTCAACTATCCAAATGCACTTTTAACCAGAAAACGCCTAAGGCAAACTAACATTCATACATAACTATGTTATGAATGCGGTAACTTTCTGTAATAATAGTGAGTAATAGAATGCACAGATTCTATTTAAATACATTTAAATACATAAACACATACATATGTATTTGCTGAACCAATAAATAATAGAACACATATAACAAGTTGTCCAATAAAAGAGCAACTACCAGATGAAAGGAGATTTCACACAGAAAATCCAATTTCAAACACTCAGACGCACAGATCTAAGTAAACAATAATTGTTCCCTCTTTTCATTCATAGATGAAGAATTTATCAGACAATCATCATATACTGTAAAACCATAAAATAGTTCAGCACAAAATTCACTTCTGTTTTTCTCTTTCTATCTATATGTCCCTTTATGAAAGATTCAAAAACCTATATATATGAATGCCCTAATCATGTCATTAAGTAAACCAGAACCCAGAGTTAAAGTAACTCTGACCCATACGGGATTTAGTTTATAACAAATTGATTCAAAGATCAAGATTACGAAAAAAAGCATAACTGAGGAACTGAATAAGGAAAATGAACCAATAAGATCACAGCTGGGGCAATGGATTTGAATCTCCAGATTTGCCATCAGCGTTTAGAGAAGCACGTCAAGTCTTCCACTCCTGAAAAGATGCAACAAACTCCCGAATTCTCGGGAAGTTGGGGATGCCTATGTGTTTCACCCTTGATTTCCAAACTTCTTTCTCCCTTTGTATTTTCCCAATTTTTTCCTTATGTTTTGGAAGTGCATTGATACAGAGGTAAAGTAGTGACTCCACCTTAGAGATTCGAGAGAAATCTTCAATTAAGATATTGTCAATTTCTTTGACAAAGCTAATTTTATCCTTAAAGGATTGAACCACTGTGTCAACATCCTCCTCCAGTTTCCCATCAACTTTTATGTATTTGACATCAATACATTACAAGTCATGCTACAGCGATTGAGTGAACTCAGTTATCTCCTTAATCAATTTTGTAAGTTCAAAACGTCCCTGCCGTGATATGGAATTTCTCCATTCAATATTTTTCTTATTCACATATAATAGATCTTCATCCAAACCAGTCAAGCTCTTTTCTATCAGAAACTTCGCTACTCCATATTTTTGAACTTCATCGATTTGATTCATTACATTTACCCATTTACCTTCATCTTTCACCCAAACAGTAACCTGTGTCTTAAGGTCCTCAATGGTGGCAGCAGTCAGATCGTAAATATTCTTAAGTTCACGAATGTATTCAGTCCCCTTCTGTACAATGCAGTCCAACCAATCGTCGAATATCTTAGCCACCATCTTGTTTCTGTGAACCTGATCCAACATCTTTTGGTTAATTGGTGACTTACGATCGAAAGATAGGGAGAGCTGTGAAACTAGCTACGGGCTGGGGTTACGGATAGCATCGATCTACTCTGCCATTGAACACAGAGTCTACTTCAATTCCCTTTTGTCCTTTTCGTCCTTCCAACTCCGACTAACTATCCTCTTGGTGGATGCTTCAAGATGATGAATATTTACAGCTTTTGAAGCAGCACCAAGATCCACTCTCTCAACAGTGAAATCTTGCACTGTTGGGTCTTGTACTTCTTCTTCAGTCACTGGTTTGGCTACCTCAGCACTCTAGTTTCTAGTATTTGGATAAATGCTTACTCTGGATGTCATCTTTAGCTTCTTAGACTTGGGTGTTTTCCCTAAACATTTGCTCACCATGTCCTCTAAAGGGACAGAAAAAGGAATTATTTTTCTCTTGTCAGTAATAGAACTCTCCAGCCACTTGGGTGTAGGGGCTAAGGTTTCCTTTTCAATGTTTAATCCATCAGAGGATACATTTGAAATCATTAACAGTTTAGAGGTCTCTAGAACAACCTCTGACTGTGGCCTAGTATCAACTTCCTCTGTTCTGTGTGGACTAGGTTCCTTATCACCCATGGGTTCTCCTGAATCCTCCTCTGAATTCAGATCCACAACTATTGTTTTAGAAACCTGTTTCTTTCTTTTACTTTTGGTCCTCAACCTGGTAGCACGAGGAGGTAGAATAGTTGTGAGGGCTCTTCTGGATTTCTTAGTAGCAGGGCTCCTTCTAGTTAATGACTTGGAAGTACCTACACCACAGATAGAAATAGGTCGGTTAGAAGAGCTTATGGGGAATGATGATTCAATCATTGGCATGAATTGTTGGGCATTTTTATTCTGGATCCCTTCCTGTTTCTTTCCCTTAACCATTTCTCGGTTCTCCTTATCACTGGGAGAGTTTTAACTTCAATCCTATCTTCCTCCTTTTTGCTCCAGTCGATTTCTGGAATAGGTAATTGCTCTATTTGTTCAAACTACGGGTCAATCATCTGTTCCTCATCCTTAATAACTCCAGAAATATCCATATTTAAATTAAGAGTAATTATCTGTCCTAAAGAGAACCTACACCATAGTCTTCTCCTAACCTCAAACTCATCTGAACAGTGTTCCTAGTAATCCTCTAACTTAGGAATGTGCATAAGCCCTGCTCTAGAATCTAAGTTATCCCTGACAAATCCTTTGCTGTCAAATTGGGACCTAGCAGTGAAGAACTGAAAATTGAACTTTTTAAGGTTCACCTCTAAATTCAAAGCATCAGATTTCGACTGGCACGAGTAATGTCCAAGTTCGATGGGAAAAGAGATACCAAATCCCTTCTTTGTTGAGAACTTCTTAACCACATGTGCTAGCTGTCTGCATACCTCTATCAGCACAAAACAGTCGAACACATATCTGGGTAACTTAACAGGTTCACCGTCAAATCCTCCAACTATGATGTAAGTGAACTTGGAAAATTGAATAAAGAAGCTACCATAAATGCTAATCAGCTGCATTGCTTCATTGGACATTCTCTTACCCAGATTACCTACTAGTTCATAAGTCATTCTCCTAGTGAAAACATCACTAACCCTTTTGTAATTTTCATAATAGTTCTGCATCTGTAATTGTGAATAATATTCATAAATCCTACTATCCTTAGCCAAGGGTGCATGAGGTAGACCAAACCATTCTCTTGTAGATGCCAGGCAATAAAACAGATACAAAGACATATAAAAATATCTGTTACCCAAACAATTACTCAAACCCTGATGCAAACAATTGGCCACAATTTCTACCTAATCCAAATATTGCTCTCCTTGGAGGATAACTTGTATGAAAAAGTACATCCAATCTTCCCAATAATACGCATGTTGGCTGCCTTTTAGTCTGTGTAATAACACCACAATATCCCTCACTTCTTTTATCATATGATCCCTAGTAAGTGGTCTAGGCAACCTTGAGCCACCCTTCTGAAATTTCAGCAGCCAATTTCTTGCTATCACACTTTTGTAAGTCAATTTCTTCTCTGAGAAATGCACATAAGAAGATGTAATATCAAGGCTAGAATATGCCTCTTTAGGC
The DNA here is from genome assembly GCA_027924645.1 of Cunninghamia lanceolata. Classification (NCBI taxonomy): domain Eukaryota; kingdom Viridiplantae; phylum Streptophyta; class Pinopsida; order Cupressales; family Cupressaceae; genus Cunninghamia; species Cunninghamia lanceolata. The sequence goes on along the minus strand of BSBN01000194.1, from coordinate 13,025,245 downwards.
GGTATTCTCATCATAGACATCAGGGTTTGTCTGTCGACATGAAACAATACATCACCGTCTACATTTCTAATGCATCTGTTTTGGGGTTCATACCTATTTATACATTCTTGAACCAGTTCTAGGTATTGTACAGCCTTGGGAAAGGCCGCAGCTTCAACTAAAGCACTGTCTACTATTTTCTTCATCATAGGGGTTTGCACAGGGTTTCTAGACCTTTCTCTAAATTCTTCTAAATCATATTGCACCAGCGCAGTATCCCCAAATTTAGAGTGAGAATATGTAAGACTAGGGCCATGTTCATTCCCTAGACAAGTAGATTTCAAAGCCATACTTGGAGGATAAAATGAAAAACACTTCAAATTTTGAAAATAATGTCAGAAACTCAAGAGATTCTTCTTTCTAGCTAAGAAATAGGAATAGCATATAGGAAGAATAGAACTCACCTTCAAGATAGCTGAATTGACTACAAAGTTTGAGTAACAAGAACCCTACACTTCCTGCGCTATTCTCCTCCGTGTCGCACAGTATTTTCACTTGCTAAATTTGGCTTGTTCTTTGTTAATAATGGCACTAACTAGATTGAATAATTATCACCTGAAACAATACGTGCCAAAAATGTTTGAAAAGACATGAATTCTGACCTCTTCATTAATAGCAAGTATTATTCACGTGCGATCATGATGTATAATAATTATCTGTAATCTCCACCAAATTAGAACTTTTTGTTTCATAATGAGTCTTGGACATGTTTTCCTCCAACTTTCCCACTAAATTTGACTTAGAGAGCCTCAGGAAGAAATGAGATCAAAATCACCAAATCTTTGAACCATCGAACCATCGAACCTTTGGGGTGTGGTTCAATGCGGTGGTTCGATCATACCAATTGGATCATACAAAGGGGCAAAGGGTTCACTTACAAAAATATTGAACTTAGACTCATGAACCATTGAACTTGTTAGGATATGTTTCAATATGAAGGTTCAAAGATGCAAGGACTACATAGACTGGCCAATAGTCACGTAGCTTGTAAAAGACTTAAACGATGAAAAAGCACACCATTGAGCTTTAAACCATTGAACCTTTGAACTTCGCTATAGAGTACGAGTGAATGGTTCAATGATACATCAATTACACAAGATAACTGCATGACGTGACTTATTAGAAGGCATTGAATGTTGAACCTTGAACTGTGGAACCATTGAACTAATGACAAAAAGGGTTCAAGTTCAACCCAAAAACTCGAAGACGTTTAAAATACACAGAACAAAATAGCTTGCTTTTTGAGAGACTTTGAACATATCGAACCATTTGAACTTTGAAATTTAAGAATGATTCAGGTTCAAAGGTTCAAACCCCAAGTAACTTCGCACACAAAGATGATAAATGGGTAAAATTTGAAGGAGTAAAGAGCTGATTCAGAAATCAAAGGTACGACCAATAAGACAACACAGCAAATTGACTCTTGTTTAAGAAAAATTACCAATAGATAAAAAAAGGGCGACTCAAAAGGTAACATTGGCTCTGACTGGGGACTGTATTTTATGGCAAAATGTAGAGAACTCAGAAGCTCTGGTTTCATAGAAAAAGGAACATAGAGAAGAAAGGAAACAGAGCAAGATAAAATAAAAATGGGAAACTAAAACACAAAGCAAGACAAAAGGGAAGACTATGTACAAAACAGGGGACTCCTATTTTACAGATGATATAATTTGAGATCCTATCCATTATAGGACAGGGGTAAAATAGCTCCATCTAGATATTCCAATTTAAAAGAATTTGGACCCAATACCTGGTGAATTCTGAAAGGTCCGTTCCAAAGCGAGTCAAATTTGCTATGTGCACCCTTTGATTCTCTTCTTCTATCCCACAATAATACTTCATCTCCTTCCATAAACTTCCTAGACCTTGTTTTCCTATCAAAAATCTCTTTAACTCTGGCCTGATGTACAGTAATTCGGTCAACCAATTCATTTCTCTCTTCTTCAATCTTAGTTAAATACATAATCCTCTTCTCCAGGGAATCTTGGAAGTATTGATCCTTGATTACACTTTGTAGCTTAGCTATAGATAGCTCCAGAGGTAAAGATAATTGGGCACCTATTCCATAAATTAATTCAAAAGGTGCCATCCCAATTGCCCTTTTTGGAGTTATTCTGTCAGCCCAGAGTGCTTCATACAGTCTCTTATGCCAATCTCTGGGGTTATCATTCACCAATTTCTTCATGATAGCAATCAGATTCTTGTTACTAGACTCAGCTTGTCCATTTCCTTGGGGATAGTAATCTGATGAATGGGAGAGAGATATACTATGTTCATAACAAAAAGATGTCATTTCAACTGAAGAGAAACTGGTAGCATTATCTGCTACAATCTTCTGGGGAACACCAAAACGTACCAAAATATTTTCTTTAAGAAAATTACAAACCACCTCCAAAGTTGTTCTCTTTACAGGGGCTGCTTCAACCCATTTCGTGAAATAATCTGTCGTTGTTAAGATGTGGGTATGTCCTGCACTTGAGGGGGGCAAGATAGGCCCAATAAAATCCAATCCCCATTGTTTAAAGGGTTCTTCAATAACAACGAGCCTCAAAGGTAAAGCTGCAAGTTGTGGCCTTCCTTAGAACATTTTACATTTTTCACAGTTAGCCACCCATCTATATGCATCCTTAAACATTCCTGGCCAGTAGTAACATTTCCTGAGGATTTTGAAAGCTGTAACTGAAGAAGAAAAATGTCCATCGCAGGCTTCATTATGGAAAACTTCCAAGAGCTTATCCTGTTGCTCCTTATCTACACATATTAGGAAAGTCCCATCTAATCCCTTCTTGTAAAGGACATCCCCCCAAATAACATATTTTGCCGCTTTTAGCTTTAGGTTTCTTTTCTCTTTAGTAGATAAGTGACTGGGACAATCTCCGTAAGTAAGATAGTATGCTACATCTAGAAACCATGGGTCTTGTAAACTTACCAGTAGGACAGTGGGAAATCCTTCTTCTTCTTCCCCCTTTCTATTCTCAGCAATTAATTTACATAAGCCTTGACCCCTGATTAGTTTAGTAGGCTTAACTTCTGGATCATATTCCTAGATTTTAGCAACCGACATTGCTCTATTGTTTAACCCAACATCTTATTGAGTCAAGATACTTTTCACAGCTGAATTTGGAACAAATACAACTGAATGAGAGTGAAGTATATAATATTTGAATTGTTTAACAGCCTTCACTACTGCAAAAGCTTGTTTTTCAGCCAAGGAATATTTTAGTTCATGCTTTTTCAGGGGAACACTCATAAAGGCTATTGGAGCCTCTTCCTTCGATTCATTTTTCTGCAACAAAATTCCTGACATGGTGTGTTTCGAAGCATAACAGTAAATAATGAAATCTTTTCAAAAATTAGGATTTACCAGAGTTGGTGTATGTGCAATTGCCTCCTTGATATCTTCGAATGCCTTCTTAGCAACTTCATTCCATTTGAAAACTTGTTTTTCACTCATCATTCCCACAATATGCTTTGTAATCTCAGCAAAGTCAAGAATGAACCTTCTGAAAAAATTGATTTGGCCAAAGAAGGACTTGACTCTAGTCCTATTTGAAGGGAGACTAAGCTGTTGAATGGCCTTGACCCTTTCCGATCAATCTTGATTCCATCTTTTGAGACTAAGTGCCCCAACAATTTTCTCTCAGTAACACAGAAAACTGACTTCTTGGGATTGAGTGAGATACCATGGCTTCGACACCTTTGTAAGATAGTCTCCAGATCTTTTAGGTGATCTTCTCTATTTATGGAAAAAATAGTCAAATCATCAAGATAAATAACAATAATTCTATCCTTCAGATCTCTAAAAGATGAATCCATCACCCGCTGAAAAGTTGCTCCCGCATTGATCAAGCTAAAGGGCATTCGGTTATAGGCAAAAGTTCCTCGAGGCATAGTGAAAGCAGTCTTATGTTGATCATTTGCAGCCACACCTATCTGATTGTAACCTGAGAAACCTGTTAGATCTAGGGCACACAACTGAGAGGGGGGTGAATTAGTTGTACAAAAACCTGCTGTTACTTCAAACACTTGATTCTTCTTTGTAATTAGTATGTCAATTAACCATTCATGAAAGCATGAAGCATAAACACCAGAGTAGATAAACATCAACACATTAGACACCAAGATTTTGACATGGAGAACCTAGTCAAGGGAAAAACCAAAACCCAGGGATTATTCTCTATTAGAAGAATAAGAAAAATAGATGGCACACGCCAATTAGGGCTCACTGCATGAGCACACTGCTCACAAGGAGGCACACTGCCTACAAGAGACACACTGTCTACAAGATAACAAGTATTACAAACTTGAACTAGAGAATGACATCTTTACCATGTCTGGATCAGTTCCATTTAAGCCCGAAACACTTCTGCTCTGCCTTTTGCTCTTTCGCTATGCCACACTAATCCACTCCATGACACACTTTGAAATGAACTCACAAACCTTTATTTATACAAGGCATCGACTTAGGAACAATCATCTAAGTCGGCAATCAACCACAAGAACATTGGCAAGATGAATAACTCATCCAGTCGGCCAATCTGAACAAGAACAACTTCATCTGGAAGAACTCATCTGGTCGTCCAGCAAGAACACCTCCATCTAGAAGAATATCTCCAATTCTAGGACCAACAACACAACCTCAACATGATCTAAGAACCTTCACAAGCTTGCCTGAATGGCCAGGTACATCTGCACTTCCTCTACTTACTAGAATCTCTTCTCTTCTTCATCTGGAACTTCAAGAACACAGTCTGTCGCCACTGTCACAATCACAAAGGTGCTTCTGGACCTCCAAATCATGAACAAATAGAGATAACACATCACAAGGACATCCCAAACACTCCTTCCAATTTGCAAAATAGGAAAATGCACTTCCGGATCTCACCGGACCTTTTTGTAACACTCTGTCACTCCGGAGCATCTCCCGGAACCAGTTCTACTTGATCGATCACAACTTTTTCATTTCTTCATGCGGACCTCTAAAATCTTAACTAGATCATATCAAGACTCATATCTACAAACCCTTTAATCTGCATCCTCTGATATTCATCTTATCTTGGCTGTTTACCTTAATGACATCACTATTCTTCACTGTTCCTGATTGAGACTAATTTTCTCAATATCCTCAGCACACAGCTCATCCAATCCTTCTTATCAATGCAATATGAGTATGTTGACATCAATGACAACACTGTTTATCCTCATACTTGCAACAATCTCCCCCTTTGTCATTGATGGCAACATATGATGTGAAAAACCGTCAAGACAAGAACTTCTCCTTTCTGTCATAGCTCCCCCTATCAGCAACAACTCTTCACATGTCTTCTCTTCCTTTGCTACTCCCCCTTTGATCATCAACCACTTGTTTTTCACATGTCTTCTCTCCCCCTTTGACATCAATGGCAAAGGGCTCATACTTACATTAGAATCATACTAGCTGCTCCGCCTTAGTAGCTGCTCCCCATCATCAATCTGGATCACAAGATATGACTATGATATCCACCAGACTGATGCACATGAGTGCATCCTAGTTCATCACCGGAGGGGCCATGACCCCTGACTTCTACCTGAGATACTCAAAAGAGTCCTTGGGAAGAGGTTTAGTAAAAATATCTGCAATCTGATCCTTGGAGGATACATACTCCAATCTGACTTCATCCTTGTTCACTTGTTCTCTCAGAAAGTGAAACTTGATAGATATGTGCTTGGTCTTAGAATGCAATACCGGATTCTTATAAATATTTATTGCACTTGAATTATCACAGAAAATTGTGATAGGCTCCTCATATTCTACTTTAATATCTTTTAGCATCTGCTTCATCCATAAGATTTGAGTACAACTACCTACTGCTGCAATGTATTTTGCTTCAGTTGTAGATAGAGATATTGCATCTTGTTTCTTGCTTAGCCAAGAAACTAATCTCTTTCCTGAAAAGAATGCTCCACCACTGGTGCTCTTCTGGTCATCCACATCTCCTGCCCAATCTGCATCTGTGTAAGTATGAAGAGAGAAATCATGATCTCTAGGATACCACAAACCATACTCCACTGTCCCTTTAGATATCTAAAAATTCTCTTGATTGCCATGACATGAGATTCTCTGGAATCAGCTTGGAATCTAGCAACAAGACCAACATCTTGCATAATATCCGGTCTAGTTTGAGTGAGATACAACAATCTACCAATCATTGATCTATACTTTGTCTGGTCTGCCTTAGGAGAGTCATCATCTTTGCTCAACTTGCATCCGGTTGCCATGGGAGTATTCATTGGCTTTGAATCTTCCATCCCAAATTTCCTCAACAATTCTTTCACATATTTGGTCTGAGAAATGAAGATCCCTTTCTTTGTTTGAGTAATTTGCAGAGCTAAGAAGAAATTCATTTCACCAAGCATAGACATCTCAAACTCACTTTTCATCTGATTTGCAAAAGTTTTACACATACTATCTCTTCCTCCAAAAATGATATCATCCACAAACACTTCAACAATCAAAATGTTTTCATTATCTATTTGGAAATATAGATTACTATCAGCAGCACCTTTGTTGAAACCAATCTTCAAAAGATGTTTGTCTAGCCTCTCATACCATGCTCTTGGGGCTTGCTTTAGACCATATAGTGCCTTCTTTAATTTGTAGACCATATCATCATGTTCAGACAATTGAAATCCATCCGATTGTTCAATGTACACTTCCTCTTCCAAATCACCATTTAGGAAGGCAGACTTGACATCCATCTGATATACCTTGAAGTCTTTGAAGGCAGCAAATACAAGAACTAATCTAACAGCTTCAATTCTTGCCACCGGAGCAAAGGTTTCTTCAAAATCAATTCCTTCTATTTGAGAGTAGCCTTTGCAGACCAATCTGGCTTTGTTTTTTATTACTTCACCAACTTCATTTAGTTTGTTCCGAAAGACCCATTTGGTTCCAATCACATTCTTGTTTCTAGGTCTAGGAACAAGAACCCAAGTATGATTTTTCTCAATTTGCATCAACTCTTCCTCCATTGCTTTGGTCCAATTTTCATCATTGCAGGCTTCATTTATTGTCTTAGGTTCAATCTTTGAAATTAGACAACAGTCATCTAAATTTTGAGCAATTTTCATTCTAGTTTGCACCCCTTTGCTTTTGTCACCTATGATCTAATCTTCAGAGTGGTTTAAAGTTACATACCTTGGAACTTTGGGAGTTTCTTGCACTATTGTTTCTTGATCAGGCTCATTCAGATAAACCTCTTCTTCTTGATTTACCGGATCAGTCTGAATCTTATTTTCAGAGGGGTTTTGAGCTCCTTGAACCAGAGAATCATTCAGATCATCTTCATCATATTCATAAAACCTTGAGGGCTTCTCAATTCCTTCATCAACCTTCACATTTGTACTTTCTATCATCTTTCTCAATCTCTTATTGTAACACTGGTATGCTTTGCTTTGAGTGGAGTAACCCAAGAAAATACCTTCATCACTTTGAGCATGAAACTTTCCTAGATCTTCATCTCTTTTGATGTACCATTTGCTACCAAATACTCTGAAATATCTCACAGTAGGAGTTATACCAAACCAAAGTTCATAAGGAGTCTTACCAGTATTGCTTCTGAGTTGAACTCAATTGAGAGTATAGACTGCAGTGCTGACAACTTCTCTCCAAAACATCTGGGGAACATTTGCTTCCATCATCATTGTCCTGGATGCTTCCTGGATGGTCCAGTTCTTTCTCTCAACTACTCCATTCTGTTGTGGAGTCCTAGGAGCAAACAACTGTCTCTTTATACTATGCTTCTCACAAAAGTCTATGAACTCACCGGATGTGAATTCACCACCTCTATCAGACCTCAGACATTTTAGTTTCAATCCGGTTTGATTCTCTACTGTAGCTTTGAAGATTTTGAACTTCTCAAAGGCTTCTGATTTCTCTTTTAGAAAGGTAACCCACATCATCTGAGAATGGTCATCAATCAGTAACATGAAATATCTATCACCTTGCATACTCTTGATTCTTGTCGAACCACATAGATTAGTATGAACTAATTCCAATAATCTAGTAGAGGATTGATCCTTGCTTTTGAAAGAGACTCTGCTTTGTTTACCTAGCTGACATTCTTTGCACAAACTATTTGTAGGTTTCACCAATTTTGGAAGATCTCTTACAACCTGAGTATTGCTTATCTTGATGATGTTATCAAAATTTACATGACACATCCTTCTATGGCATAACCAACTCTGATCAACTTGAACAAACAAACAACTTTTATTAGAACCAACTAGATGGAAGATATTACCTTTTGTTTGAGTACCGGATGCAATCTCAGTTCCGGAGCTTTCAAAGATCTTGCATCTTCCATTTTTGAACCAGAGATCATAACCTTTGTCTACTAACTATCCAACACTGAGAAGATTGTGCTTCAATCCTTCCACATACAGTACATTACCAGTTTTGCTCTTTCCATCAAAAGAAATAGTTCCCCTACCTTTGATTCTACCAGCAGAATTATCACCAAACTTTACCATTCCTCCTTCATACCTTTCCAAATCTAAGAACTTGTTTTTGTCACCTATCATATAGTGAGAGCATCCACTGTTAATAACCCAATCATCCTTTTCTTCAACTTGGGTAGCCAAAGCTCTTTCTACAACCTTATGATTGACAGATTCAGAGGATATTGGATCTTCTTCCTTGATGGCAATAAACACCCATTCATTTCCAGATTTGTTTCCTATTTCTGATTCATCATCTGTTACCCCTTCATTATCATCTTCTTCATGAACATAATAATAGTTCTTTTGGAACCTTTGTCTGTTAGAATTTGACCTTGCAGATCTTTCCAGACATTTTGAAGAAAAATGACCAATCTTATTGCAGTTGAAGCACTTAAAGGGTAATTTTCCTTCATACTTATCAGATCCTCTTGGAAGTCTCTTTACAATGAAGGCTTCAAGTTGAGCTGTTTCTTCTTGCTTGATCATACCATGACAGTTTCCTTGAAGAGTTTTCTCTCGGATCAAATCTTTGTTTGCCTTTCACATAGGCACTGGCTTGAATGCAGATTCAGTCTTGGGGGGATCATCTCCAAACTCGGTCATTTCAAATGCAGCTAGTTTTCCAGCCAATTGCTCTCTTGTGATAGTTGTATGGGCTCTGAATTCATCAATGGCAGCAACCTTGATTTTGTAGGAAGTAGGAAGGGATCTGAGAATTTTGCAAACAATCTCATTCTCATCTAGAACTCCACCAGCATTCCTAATTCCACACACCAGCTCATTTACCCTTGGCATAAAGGTAGTTATATTTTCATCATCTCTCATATTCAATCTTTCAAATTTCCCTTTGAGACTTAGCAACCTTGCACTCTTAACAAACTCATCTCCTTCATGCAGAAGTTTCAGTTTAGTCCAGATCTCATAGGCAGTTGGTAGGTTAATAACATTTGAGAGCTCTAAGTTAGTTAATGCACTTAAAAGAGCTTCTTTTGTCTACAAATTATTTTCAGCATCTGTGATTTCATTTAGAGTTGTCGGACCACCCTGTGGAGGTACATATGCTTTTGAGACCATGGTCAGGTATGCTTTTCCCATACACTCCAAGTGACATTTCATGTGACCTTTCCAGAGAGAAGTTGGTTCCATCAAACTTTGAACTATCCTTCTTGTATGATGACATCCTAGATCTCCTCAAGTGGTTAAGCTCCTTTTAGAGGAACTTACCTCTGATACCAATTGTTAGATCTAGGGCACACAACTGAGAGGAGGGGTGAATCAGTTGTACAAAAACTTGCTGTTACTTCAAACACTTGATTCTTCTTTGTAATTTAATAGTATGTCAATTAACCATTCATGAAAGCATGAAGCATAAACACCAGAGTAGATAAATAACAACACATTAGACACCAAGATTTTGACGTGGAAAACCCGGTCAAGGGAAAAACCATGAGGTGATTAACCCAAGGATTATTCTCTGTTAGAAGAATAAGAAAAATAGATGGCACATGCCAATTAGGGCTCACTGCCTGAGCACACTGCTCACAAGGAGGCACACTGCCTACAAGAGACACACTGTCTACAAGATAACAAGTATTATAAACTTAAACTAGAGAATGACATCTTTACCATGTCTGGATTAGTTCCATTTAAGCCCGAAACACTTCTACTCTGCCTTTTGCTCTTTCACTATGCCACACTAATCCACTCCATGACACACTTCCAAATGAACTCACAAACCTTTATTTATACAAGGCATTGACTTAGGAACAATCATCTAAGTTAGAAATCAACCACAAGAACATTCACAAGATGAATAACTCATCCGGTCAGCTAATCTAAACAAGAACAACTTCATCCAGAAGAACTCATCCGGTCGGCCAGCAAGAACACCTCCATCCAGAAGAATATCTCCAATTCTAGGCTCTAACACTAATGCAGACCAACAACACAACCTCAACATGATCCAAGAACCTTCACAAGCTTGCCTGAATGGCCAGGTACATCCGCACTTCCTCTACTTACTAGAATCTCTTCTCTTCTTCATCCAGAACTTCAAGAACACAATCTGTCGCCATTGTCACAATCACAAAGGTGCTTCCAGACCTCCAAATCATGAACAAATAGAGATGACACATCACAAGGACATCCCAAACACTCCTTCCAATCCGTAGAATAGGAAAATGCACTTCCGGATCTCACTGGACCTTTTTGTAACACTCTGTCACTCCGGAGCATCTCCCGGAACCAGTTCTACTTGATCAATCACAACTTTTTCATTTCTTCATGCGGACCTCTGAAATCTTAACTGGACCATATCAAGACTCATATCTACAAATTCTTTAATTTGCATCCTCTGATATTCACCTTATCTTGTCCTTTTACCTTAATGACATCACTATTCTTCACTATTCCTGATTGAGACTAATTTTCTCAATATCCTCAGCACACAGCTCATCCAATCCTTCTTATCAATGCAATATGATTATGTTGAAATCAATGACAACACTAGTTATCCTCATACTTGCAACAAAACCATCCAGCATAGACATCATTTCAGACCCAGCAACTGTCTGCAAGATGTGGTCCATCACAGGTAAGGGATAGTTATCTTTCAGGCTGGCCTGGTTCAAGTTCCTAAAATCAGTGCAGATTCTTATTTCTCCATTCTTCTTGCATACTAGAACAATATTTTCCACCCAAGTGGAGTGATGAATTAGATAGATAATTCTATCTTTCAACATCTTATCAATCTCCTTAAAAATGGCCTCAGCAATTTTTGGATTATAATTCCTCAGCTTCTGCCTGAATGGAGCTGCGTTTGCCTTCAAAGGAATATGGTGTTGAAACTGTCCATGTCTAAAATTTTTAAGATCATCATAGCACTAGGCAAAAACATCCTTATACCTGATTAACAATTTGATCAATTTGTTTTTCTCCTCTAAAGAACAACACCTACCAATGGATATCCATTTAGGATCAACCTCATCCCCAATGTTTATTTTCTCATAATCCTCTACTTTATCAGGATTATGGGGAGGTTTACCTTTAATATATTCATCTCTTTGAGAAAACAAATGTTCTAAGGAGACCAGTCCTTTAGGGATTTTGTTTCCCTTTAACTGAATCACGTCATCTTTTGGATTAATCCCTAGGTCAAGACTAAATTCTTTACACTCTATTTTGGAGCCTTCAAAATAGGTTCCCAAGAACATTTCAGCATTCTCTAAAAACTTTCTGATCTGATTATCACTCTCAAAAACTTGCCAGCTTTCGGCATTGTCCGGGACATTAGGACAATATATCAGTTCTATTCTATAAGAATCCTTTTTAAAATCTGGATGTGGTAGAAGGAGAGAAGCTGATACTGCTAAAGAATCTGCTCGGGAATTCTGGTCTTTGGGAATTGCTTCAATAGAGAAGGCATCAAAATATTCAATCTCATCCCATACTCTATTTCTGTAATGCTTTAATCTTTCATTCTTAATAGAAAAGATCCCCCTTACTTGTTTCACAATTAATTCAGCATCACCTTTCACTTTAAGTACCTTCACACCCCTTCCTTTGGCTTTAAATAGCCCAAGCAATAAAGATTCATATTCTACAGTATTGTTGGTGTTTTTAAACTCTAGCTTAAAAGAATAAGAAAAAATTTCACCTTCAGGTGAGATCAACACAACCCCAGCCCCTAAACCAGTAGTAGCACAACTGTCGTCAAATTCCATAACCCATAGGTCATCAGAATGTACTGATCTTTGGATTAATTCTTCTTTGGGGTCTGCTCTAAAACTCTGCTCAGAGGAGAGAAAATAGTTACCAAATTCACATTCCTCAAACAAAATCTGGGACTTGGGATCATCAAAGGGGTAGACAGTGAACTTGCACTTAGGCTCAGGTTCCAGCTTCACTTTCTGCTTCCGCACTAGGATTGTGGCTTCTGACCAATCCAATTTGATTTGTCCACCCAAATCCTTGCAAAATGTCCTGCTCAACAGCATCCCGTAACTAGCAGGAATATCTGCTACCAAAATAGTCAATTTAACCCTTTTGTCAGGGTAAGCTGCAAGAGCAACTCGTGCATCCTTAATCTGTCCAAGCAAGGAAACTTGTTTGCCATCCATAGAATAACACCTACCAAATGTTTTTGTAAGTGATAATCCTAGGGATTTAGCCACAGAAGAGGGCATAATGTTGTAAGAGGCTCCTGAATCTATAATACAGTTACTAAGTTTATGACCATTGATAAACAAAGACACATAGAAAGGATTGGGTTTCAAATTAGTATAAGGAGCATTGTTTGATGAATTGGGAGTCAATTTAGGGGTACTCGTGGATGACTCAGACAAGGAAACAAATAGTCAAGCAATGGGAGACTAAGCATCAACCTCTAGTTGACTCTCAGATTCAGTTTGTGAAGGACCACCCTTAACATGTTTAACCAGTTTATCAAGCTCATTAGGTTTTAACTTGAGATACTCAATAGGAGAGATTTGAATTTTTGCAGATTTATAGAAATCTACAATATCAAAAGAAGCATCTGGATCATTTTTATGCAACAATCTAGTTTCCTGAGCCCTCAAATTAGCATTATGGGTTCTGGTAAAAGGCTCCTTACCTTTGCTAGGTACTTCTTGGGTATTAGAGGATCTCACATTCCTCTAACTCCTGGTGAGCACAACACATGAAGGATTTTCGAGGGTAACCAATATTTCACCTCCCCTTTCTAAATCAGACTCATATTCAAGGAAGTGTATCTTAGAGCCACTAGGTTCCTCAAATTTCCTTTCTTCTTCGGTGGACTCCCCTAGCATATCTTGAGTAGCAGTCATCTGAGCGTACTTGAGCATTTCTGGGCAAGAATTTCCATCATGGTCGGTAGTCAAATGAAAAATACACATGTTCCCCCTTCTAGGAGGAGCTTCAATAGTCAGCCTTGGTTGTGCTAATGTCAGGGGTAAACCTCTACCAGTATTTGCTTGTTGACTCAAATTCCTTCTGCCAATATCTTGATATGGTTGTTGGAAGGGAGCGCCAGTTTTAGGTAATTGCCTCTTTAAGGCAATCATATCATTGACCAGCCTTTGCACTATGGGATTCGTAGATGATGAGGGGTGAGCATTTGGCATCTGGACCTCTTTCTTCCATTTACCAGCCATAATGAGATCATCCTCCAATCCGACTGCCAAGGCTTGTGCAGCTAGTAAATTAGCAATTACACCCCTCCTAAGATGGAAGCTAATATTAGGAGGCATAGAATTAATGAAGAAACATTTCAGATTCTCACCAGTTGGTCTTTTAGCAGCAGGGATTTTGTTCACAATTATGTTAAATTTAGCCATGAATTCCCTCATAGGTTCATGAATCTCTTTCTTAAGCTGAGTCAGCTGTGCAAGGAGGTAATGCTCATCCTCCGCGCTTTTGAACCTATTTTCAAAAGCAGTTTTCATGTTATTCCAATTTGTAATTGAGGAATTAGTTAGGTGGTAGAACCATTGTGCCGCAGTGTCAGTCAAAGTCTGTACAAAGAGCCTTATGGCAACATCTTGGTGTTGTACACCTAACACACTACATGTTGCTGCAAAGGCACACAAATGTTCTTCTGGTGATTTTTTGTCGTCTCCATTGAATCTGGGCAAATTTTCCTGTGCATTTTTAGGTAAAGAATTTAGGTTAGCCCCTAGGTTCAGAGGCCCTGTGGCTGCTCCCCAAGGTTGGGCCATGGGTAGAAAATTTATAGTTGAGGGGATAACGGTACCTGAAAGAGTTAAAGCTTGATAGACAGGAGAAGTAGAAGGTTTAGGGGGGCTAGGGGGCCTACTTCTCGCTTTTGTGATACGAGTAGGGATATAAAGAAAATTAAGGCTTTGTAGTGCTTGAAAGGTAGAATCCTCAACTCCCTCTCTCCTCAAAGACCTGGTATACAGTCGAGAATCTAGCTTAAAATATTGTGACTGGATAGGTAGCTATTAATTTCTATGCTATTCTTGATTTCTTTGCGCTTCAAGGGCTTGATTTCTTTCTGCGTTTTGTGCCTACCTTCTTCTCTACCTAAGTAACAGCAATCTTAGGTTATCGGCCAATTCCTCCTCTTTTCTAATACTCTGCTTGCTCTTCTATAATCTTCACTATTCTGACGAGTACGCCAAGCAAGGGTATTCAACTAGCCAGTAATGTCTTCATGTTCGTCTTGAAATCCAAGATTAGGCTGCAGAATAGGGATTATGTTTTCATGTGGAAGCACCATTTTTGCTTCATATTAAGGTGGCCAATCTTTTAATTAATGATTTCGTCTTCCCCAGTAGAGTCGCCAAAAAACTATTGGCTAACAGATTTGTCTTTATTCTGAAAATGTTTTATTCTGACTCTATACCCTTCTTTAAAGAACAAATGAATTAAGCAACAAATGGGTGAACTTTTAAATTAGTTCCCCTCTAAATTTAGGTACAGCTCCCTTTAAGATTTCCAATGAATTCAATCTATTCAACTATCCAAATGCACTTTTAACAAGAAAATGCCTAAGGCAAACTAACATTCATACATAACTATGTTATGAATGCGGTAACTTTCTACAATAACAGTGAGTAATAAAATGCACAGATTCTATTTTCAATACATTTAAATACATAAACACATACATATGTATTTGCTGAACCAATAAATAATAGAACACATATAATGAGTTGTCCAATAAAAGAGCAATTACTAGATGAAAGGAGATTTCACACAGAAAATCCAATTTCAAACACTCAGATGCACAGATCTAAGTAAACAATAATTGTTCCATCTTTTCATTCACAGATGAAGAATTTATCAGACAATCATCATATACTGTAAAACCATAAAATAGTTCAGCCCAAAATTCTCTTCTGTTTTTTTCTTTCTATCTATATGTCCCTTTATGAAAGATTCAAAAACCTATATATATGAATGCCATAATCATGTCATTAAGTAAACCAGAACCTAGAGTTAAAGTAACTCTAACCCATACGGGATTTAGTTTATAACAAATTGATTCAAAGATCAAGATTACGAAAAAAAGCATAACTGAGGAACTGAATAAGGAAAATGAACCAATAAGATCACAACTGGGGCAATGGATTTGAATCTCTAGATTTTCCATCGGCGGTTGGAGAAGCACGTTGAGTCTTCCACTCCTGAATTCTTGGGAAGTTGGGGATGCCTATGTGTTTCACCCTTGATTTCCAAACTTCTTTCTCCCTTTGGATTTTCCCAATTTTTTCCTTATGTTCTAGAAGTGCATCGATACAGAGGTAAAGTAGTGACTCCATCTTAGAGATTTGGGAGAAATCTTCAATTAAGATATTGTCACTTTCTTTGACAAAGCTAATTTTATCCTTAAAGGATTGAACCACTGTGTCAACATCCTCCTCTGGTTTCCCATCATCTTTTATGTATTTGACATCAATACATTGCAAGTCATGCTGCAGCGATTGAGTGAACTCAGTTATCTCCTTAATCGATTTTGTAAGTTCAAAACGTCCCTGTCGTGATATGGAATTTCTCCATTCAATATTTTTCTTATTCACATATAATAGATGTTCATCCAAACCAGTCAGGCTCTTTTCTGTCAAAAACTTCGCTACTCCATATTTTTGAACTTCATCGATTGGATTCATTACATTTACCCATTTACCTTCATCTTTCACCCAAATAGTAACTTGTGTCTCAAGGTCCTTAATGGTGGCAGCAGTCAGATCGTAAATATTCTTAAGTTCATGAATGTATTCAGTCCCCTTTTGTACAATGCAGTCCAACCAACCATCGAATATCTTAGCCACCATCTTGTTTCTGTGAACCTGATCCAACATCTTTTGGTTAACTGGTGACTTAGGATCGAAAGACAGGGAGAGCTATGAAACTGGCTGCGGGCTGGGGTTACGGATAGCATCGATGTACTCTGCCATTGAACGTAGAGTCTGCTTCAATTCCCTTTTGTCCTTTTCATCCTTTCAACTCTGACTAACTATCCTCTTGGTGGATGCTTCAAGATGATGAACATCTGCAGATCTTGAAGCAGCGCCAAGATCCACTATCTCAATAGTGAAATCTTGCACTGTTGGGTCCTATACTTCTTCTTCAGTCACTGGTTTGGCTGCCTCAGCACTCCAGTTTCTAGTATTTTGATCAATGCTTACTTTGGATGTCATCTTTAGCTTCTTAGACTTGGGTATTTTCCCTAAACATTTGCTCACCATGTCCTCTAAAGGGACAGAAAAAGGAATTATTTTTCTCTTGTAAGTAATAGAACTCTCCAGCCACTTGGGTGCAGGGGCTAAGGTTTCCTTTTTAGGGTTCAATCCATCAGAGGATACATTTGAAATCGTTAACAGTTCAGAGGTCTCTAGAACAACCTCTAACTATGGCCTAGTATCAACTTCCTCTGTTCTGTGTGGACTAGGTTCCTTATCACCCATGGGTTCTCCTGAATCCTCCTCTGAATTCAGATCCACAACTATTGTTTCAGAAACTTGTTTCTTTCTTTTACTTTTGGTCCTCAACCTGGTAGCATGAGGGGGTAGAATAGCTGTGAGGGCTCTTCTAGATTTCTTAGTAGCAGGGCTTCTTTCAGTTAATAACTTGGAAGTACCTACACCACAGATAGCAATAGGTTGGTTAGAAGAGCTTATGGGGAATGATGATTCAATCATTGGCGTGAATTGTTGGGCATTTTTATTCTAGATCCCTTCCTGTTTCTTTTCCCTTAACCATTTCTCAGTTCTCCTTATCACTGGGAGAGTTTTAACTTCAATCCTGTCTTCCTCCTTTTTGCTCCAGTCAATTTCTGGAATAGGTAATTGCTCTATTTGTTCAAACTGCTGGTCAATCACCTGTTCCTCATCATCAATAACTCCAGAAATATGCATATTTAAATTAAGAGTAATTATCTGTCCTAAAGAGAACCTACACCACAGTCTTCTTCTAACCTCAAACTCATCTAAATAGTCTTCCTAGTAATCCTCTAACTTAGGAATGTGCAAAAGCCCTGCTCCAGAATCTAAGTTATCCCTAACAAATCTTTTGCTGTCAAATTGGGACCTGGTAGTGAAGAACTTAAAATTGAACTTTTTAAGGTTCACCTCTAAATTCAAAGCATCAGATTTTGACTGGCACGAGTAATGTCCAAGTTTGATGGGAAAAGAGATACCAAATCCCTTCTTTGTTGAGAACTTCTTATCCACATTTGCTAGCTATCTGCATACCTCTATCAACACAAAACGGTTGAACACATATCAGGTAACTTAACAGGTTCACTATCAAATCCTCCACCTCTAATGTAAGTGAACTTGGAAAATTGAATAAAGAAGCTACCATAAATGCTAATCAGTTGCATTGCTTCATTGGACATTCTCTTACCCAGATTACCTGCCAGTTCATAAGTCATTCTCCAAGTGAAAACATCACTAACCCTTTTGTAATTTTCATAATAGTTCTGCATCTGCAATTGTGAATAATATTCATAAATCCTACTATCCTCAGCTAAGGGTGCATGAGGTAGACCAAACCATTCTCTTGTAGATGCCAGGCAATAAAACAGATATGAAGACATATAAAAATCTCTGTTACCCAAATAATTACTCAAACCCTGATGCAAACAATCGGCCACAATTTCTGCCCAATCCAGATATTGCTCTCCTTGGAGGATAACTTGTACAAAAAAGTAAATCCAATCTTCCCAATAATACGCATGCTGGTTGCCTTTTAGTATGTGTAATAACACCACAATATCCCTCACTTCTTTAATCATATGATCGCTAGTAAGTGGTCTAGGCAACCTTGAGCTACCCTTTTGAAATTTTAGCAGCCAGTTTCTTGCTATCACACTTTTGTAAGTCAATTTCTTCTCTGACAAATGCCCATAAGAAGAAGTAATATCAAGGCTGGAATATGCCTCTTTAGGCGGTATTCTCATCACAGACATCAGGGTTTATCTGTTGACATGAAACAATACATCACCATCTACATTTCTAATGCATCTGTTTTGGGGTTCATACCTATTTATACATTCTTGAACTAGTTCTGGGCACTGTACAGCCTTGGGAAAGGCCGCAGCTTCAACTCAACCACTGTCTACTATTTTCTTCATCATAGGGGTTTGCACAGGGTTTCTAGACCTTTCTCTAAATTCTTCTAAATCATATTGCACCAGCGCAGTATCCCCAAATTCAGAGTGAGAATAGGTAAGACTAGGGCCATGTTCATTCCCCAGACAAGTAGATTTCAAAGCCATACTTGGAGGATAAAATGAAAAACACTTCAAATTTTAAAAATAATGTTAGAAACTCAAGATATTCTTCTTTCCAGCTAAGAAATAGGAATAGCATATAGGAAGAACATAACTCACCTTCAAGATATCTGAATTCACTGCGAAGTTTGAGTAACAAGAACCTTACACTTCCTGCGCTATTCTCCTCCGCGTCGCACAGTATATTCACTTGCTAAATTTGGCTTGTTCTTTGTTAATAATGGCACTAACCAGATTGAATAATTATCACCCGAAACAATACGTGCCAAAAATGTTTGAAAAGACATGAATTCTGACCTCTTCATTAATAGCAAGTATTATTCACGTGCAATCATGATGTATAATAATTATCCGTAACCTCCACCAAATTAGAACTTTCAGTTTCATAATGAGTCTCGAACATATTTTCCTCCAACTTTCCCACTAAATTTGACTTAGAGAGCCTCGGGAAGAAATGAGATCAAAATCACCAAATCTTTGAACCATTGAATCATCGAACCTTTGGGGCATGGTTCAATGCAGTTATTCGATCATACCAATTGGATCATACAAAGGGGCAAAGGGTTCACTTACAGAAAATATTGAACTTAGACTCATGAACCATTGAACTTGTTAGGATATTGTTCAATATGAAGGTTCAAAGACGCAAGGACTACATAGACTAGCCAACAGTCACACGGCTTGTAAAAGACTTAAACGATGAAAAAGCACACCATTGAGTTTTGAACCATTGAACCGTTGAACTTCACTATAGAGTACGAGTGAATGGTTCAATGATACATCAATTACACAAGATAACTGCATGACGTGACTTATTAGAAGACATTGAATGTTGAACCTTGAACCGTGGAACCATTGAACTAATGACAAAAAGGGTTCAAGTTCAACCTGAAAACTCAAAGACATTTAAAATACACAGAACAAAACAGCTTGCTTTTTGAGAGACTTTGAACATATCGAACCATTTGAACTTTGAACTTTAAGAATGGTTTAGGTTCAAAGGTTCAAACCCTAAGTAACTTCACACACAAAGATGATAAACAGGTATAATTTGAAGGAGTAAAGAGCTGATTCAGAAATCAAAGGTACGACCAATAAGACAACATAGCAAATCGACTCTTGTTTAGGAAAAATTACCAATAGATAAAAAAAGGGCGACTCAAAAGGTAACAAAATGTTAAGCCTTTAGATTCTCACTCCGACCTATTTAAAAGAAAACATTTCTTGGAAAGAACCATTGCTTCCCACTTCTATATTATGTGTCATTTGAATCACCGCAAAGGTATAATTTGGTTTTTGGCATATTTTTAGGCCTAAGAGGCTTACATTCAGTTTCACTATTCTTGGTTTACAATAGCTTTCTAGAGTATACACCAACTAAGGAAGACATATCTAGGTACATTAGAATAAGGGGAGCTTATGGTATGAACCACATCAAGTTTCATAGACCCATCATTACTATGCTCATTTCAAAAGGGTCTTTCTACATGTCTAATTGACTACACATTTTTCAAGGAATAAGTTTCACACCACCCTATGCTTGATATATCATTTTTGAGGCTAGGGGCTACTATATAAATGCCACTCATAATCATTTGAGGCCAGTCAAGTAGAGATTGGAGATGGGAGTCAAGTTTGGGGAAATATATTTTAATATGTTCTTAATTCTATAATTTGTAATCAAATGATTGAGGCCTAACATGTTGTTAGCCCATTGCAATAGAGACTAGTGATGTAACTTTGATTGTTGATTATCTATATGTTAAATCCAATTGATTTTTATGAGAATATGTTTGTTTTGAATATCACTGTGCATAGAGTGTGTACTTGTGTTAAGTCTGCATGGTTGGATAGCCCTTCATTGGAATCTTTGGCCACGATTGCACCAAGGGGATGACTGGAAAACTACATTTAAGACAAATGAAGGGTTGTGTTTAAAGATTGTATAATTATACATTAGCTATTTTTTTCATTTAAATTTCTACATCCATGTGTAGATTATAGGTGATATGAGCATAACCTTGCATAGTTTTCCTAGTTTTATCAATGTATTTAGTATTGCATAATAGTCACAATATGGTGTTTGCACACCTTTGCATAATACTCCACTTGATACTTGGCACACAGTGCCCACACACGATCTTGTAACATAACTTGCATGCATAATACATCCTTGTACATAGTTGTACATGTTTATGTTAAATTAGAGTCTTAATTGACATCTCTACTAAGAGCAATCTTAAAAATAGACAAAAAACCTTAGGTTAACCTTGAGCTCTAACGAAATTACCCTTTTCAACTAGTCATTGCCTTTAAATTCATACATCTGTCTTCAAACATTAAGCCTTACAGTACTACCTATTTAAAAGAAAACATTTCTTGGAAGAACCATTGCTTCCCACTTCTATATTATGTGTCATTTTAAACTCATAAAGTTGTAGTGCAACTACTCAACACCAAGAAAAACTCCAATACATTTGTAAAAGATAACACATTAAGATTGGAAATTTCAAACCATTCACAGTAACACGTTAAAACAGAAAACATCTGGGCCACTTGATTGGAGCCTACTTCACCCAGCCAGTATAGATGGACCGCATTATATAGACTTAAGACGACCCTTCGATTTTTGAACACTCACGCAAAATTAAATTACTCTTTACAGAGTTGCCTCGAAGTTCCTTTTATTCCAAAACTATTATAGTGACGAATATAATGTCAAATTTCCTCTCATTTTTTCTGTGCGTGACCCTGTACATCCACTCCAAATTCGCTGGAATGAATATGCACCTTGCACGTCTGATTATTTGAGCTCCTTTAGTAAACACCTTATCTTTGTATTCAAAGCTACTATTATTATGACGAATCATAGTTTGACTAAAATATCAATTCAGAGGGACACCATTTCACATGTAGCGCACTAAATTCTTCATGATGACGCTACTTCCACGTCGCGCCTTCACGGATCTATGCTTCTATTTTAGTTTGCATCACAGATCCTCTTATTTCATTCAATATTTGCCTGTAGTCCCGGTTTGAGCTAAGTGCAATGGCAACCATGAAAAACCTGTCACCCACTTGTGGAGATATGATCACTATTCTTAGTATTGACGGAGGAGGCGTCAGGGGGATTATCCCAGCAACTATCCTTCAATTTCTTGAGGAAAAGCTTCAAGTATATAGTTCTATCCGACCCAACCCATTACATATTCTAAATAAATTATTTTTCCTGCGCTAACTGTTTTTAAGGCTTTGTTTCCATAAAATTAACATGAATCTGTTGACAGGAATTGGATGGTCCAGACGTCAGATTAGCTGATTATTTCGATGTCATGGCGGGGACAAGCACAGGAGGACTCGTTACTGCAATGTTAACTGCTCCAAACAATGACAACAGGCCATTGTTTGCAGCCAAGGACGTTACACAGTTCTATTTGAACAATTGCCCTTCAATTTTCCCACCCAAAAGGTTAGTGGGCCTTACAATTTGGTAGAATAGAGCGAAAATAAAAAAGTATAGGCGACTAAATTGTTGAATGAATCCTCACCAGGGGCCTTTTGGGATCGTTGCAATCAATTTACGCCGGTGTGAAAGGCCCCAAATATAGTGGGGATTATCTGCACAATCTTGTAAAAGATTTAGTGGGTGACCTTCGATTGCATCAACTACTAACCAATGTGGTGATCCCAACCTATGATACCAATTTAGAGCAGCCCATAATTTTCTCTACTTTTGAGGTATTTTTTCCCTTCTTTTCTTAATACTATTTATTCTAAATAAATAGATCGTGATTTGTACATGTGTTATGTGCAGGCCAAACACGATAGCTCAAAAGATGCATATTTATCAGATACATGCATTAGTACTTCGGCTGCCCCAACATATCTTCCTGCTCACTATTTCGAAACAAAATATTCATCTGGCGAAACCAGAGAATTCCACCTCATAGATGGTGGAGTGGCTGCTAACAATCCAGTAATACTTTTTTCCATTGTCCCCATTGTTAATTGAGCTACTTAGCGACAACTAACTCCAAAGTTTTCAACTGTACTTTCAAATAACATATGCAGACTTTAATTGCTATCAATGAAGTGACAAAAGAATCCCTCAGGCACGACAAAGATTGGGTATCCCTAAGCAAAGCAAAGGTGAATTGATTAAAGAAAGAGAATTTTTTTAACTTGGGAATTCAACCATTATTAACGGTTAGCATTGTTTATCAGGACAAGAGAAAGTTTCTGGTGCTATCTCTTGGAACTGGATACAAAACAGCAGCGTACAAAGCCACCGATGTGGCAAAGTGGGGACTGTTGGGATGGCTGTATAACAATGGGAGGGTGCCAATATTGGACACTTTTATGCAATCAAGTTCCGATATGGTGGACATTTATGCTTCCTTAGTCTTCCAGACCTTTCAATCTGAAAAGAACTATCTCAGAATTCAGGTATATAATTATCTCTTCATATCTAGATCATCTTTACCCATAAACTTTAAAGTGATCTTTACCCATAAATTGTTTTATTTTAGGAAAACGAATTGACGGGAGAGGCAGCCTCTGTTGATATCTCTACTAAGCAAAATCTTGAGAACCTAGTGAAGATAGGCAGACAACTTCTGGATAAGCGTGTTTCCAGAGTCGATTTAGAGACGGGAATGTTTGAGCCAGTTTCTGATGAGGGTACCAACAGCGATGCCTTGATCAGGTAAACATTTAAAGAAAGAATCACATTTCTTGTTAATTTCATTATGAAATGAAAAACAGAGAAAGTAGTAGTCCATGATTTGAATATTAATGATGGTTTCTTCAAATCTGAGCAGGTTTGCAAAGCAACTCTCGGACGAAAGAAAGTTGCGAATGTCGCCATCATCGGCGTGCGCGTCATCTGTGGAAACAGCTCATAATCCTGTCCCGGCTCTCTAATTAACTTTTTTTGGAATAGTTTGTCAGTTTGTTGTATAAGGACTCTAATGTAACCACGTGAAACATGCCAATAAACGATAGAAGATAATAAGACTTTTTTTTGGTTATTAAACTAGCATTTGGAAGGATTTGCGCATACTAAGTTCAAGGGAAAGTTAAGAAGATTGGGAGGAATTGAAGGAATATGAAGAATCAATGTGATGAATGGCTAAAATATTTGTTTGTTAAAGTCTCCAATGAGGAAATTTCTCTAATAATTATCTATAAAAGCATTTTTGTATTATTAAGGTAAATAAGTATCTTATTTTCTATTATTTTCATTTTTTTTAATTATAAATTTATTTTTTAATTATATTGACATTCACTAAGAAACTCAAAATATAGGTTCTTTTATTTTTTGGGGGGTGTGAACTAATGGAGCTCAGATAATCAAATATGGATTCGGTTAATGTCTAGAATCCATGCTTGGGAAGATGGAGTATGGGGGCAAACGTATGAAATACATAATCTGCCTCCTATTTAGTGCTCTTTGTCAAGTTGCAACCATGCATATGACACACAATTCCAAGTGCATTATCAACCCCTTAACTATTATATATACCCCTCCATTTTCTTCCACCATATGCAGTAAGGTTTGGGCATAAATCTTTGTGCTTGAAGTAGTAGACTGTAATTTTTTGGTCATGAAACAAAAAATGCCAGGAGTTGCCTTAGGAGACAAAATTTGTAATGTGGAGGCAAACTCACTCATGGCCCCCTAGTCAATTCTTAAAACTCTTCAATATATTATTTTGTTTCTATGTTTTTGTTTTACTTATGTTTTCATTCATTTTCTGGGTTAGTTGATTTTACACCAATCTGTTAGGAATGTGAACTACATTGGTGAATTTGAGAAGCATGGAATGAAGGTTTTGGGCTTATTCTCTGATGAGGTGGATTCACATAGAGCATGGTTGCCTAATGTTAAAGGATGTTCCCCTTGAAGTAAGATTAAATACCAATATTGGTTGACCCCAAATGGAGAGATTATGGTGAAGCTTAATATGTTGGACTGAGAACATTTAAAAAGACAGTAATGGGGGTTTTAGTTTTTCTATGCTTAATGAAATTGTAGCAAATAGATTTTAGTTTTTGAGCTAGAAACACAAAGAATTGATGCAACTACCTTTTAAAAAAAAGATTTCCTCTACGGCCTTGGATTGATTCTTGGAAGGCGATTCTTTTGTTTTCTAGAATTGATGCAACTACCTTTTAAAAAAAAGATTTCCTCCACGGCCTTGGATCGATTCTTGGAAGGCGATTCTTTTGTTTTCTATTCACACCCCCCTTTAGCTCACCTCAAATCTTGTAATTTGATATGCTCACCTGCATTTTCAACCGTTTTCAGAGTATCCCACGGACTTGACATGAGCTTTCCAGTTTTCAACCCCTACTTTTTCATGTTTTAAATAAGTTGATGCAGAGATAATGTTGGCATTGGCTGGAATTTGGGACAGCTCGTGCAATCATTATGGATATTGAATGACGGTGAGAATTTTTTCACATCGATACACTACGATTTCAACAGAATCATCTAAAATATAGTGTGGGGGCAACCTGCAATTGCTACAAATACAGAGTCTGTAACCACCCACATATATGAGCGGGACAGAGAGGGAGACATGATTTTGTGTTTCAAGGGAAAAAAAGTAGCAATGGCATAGGTGACTCAATTTAATGGAGGTTCAGAGAGGGAGGATGATAACAATAGAAGTAAAGCGTCTGCATATTTTTCCCCGACGTGAGAAAAACCAAAGAGTTTAGAAAAGTTTTCAGCATGAATTTGTTTATGGCATGAGATAATTTTCTGAGCACTATAATGCTCAGATATGAAAGCCTATTGGCTAACTAGTCGATCTTTGGTAGTTTATGTCTTAAAAATATAAAAGAATTGAAATTTCTTTCTAATAAATACTTATTTTAAAATTATTAATCGACAATTTATATTTTAAGTAATTGGTTAAAAAAATAGTTAAATGAAATGAAAACAAATTATTTTAATAGGGTTGCATCTAGATAGAAGGTTGGTTTTTTGTCTCTACTATGGTTTCTTGTCTTTACTTGCATCTATGTCATATTGGTGTAGACAACACCTTTTTACTTTTACCTGCATTTATTACTATGTTCTTTACATTCTTATCTATGAGGGCCACTTTCACCCCTTTGAAATGGCCTCAACCTTTCATTCCTCTATAGTTGTTGCTACTAGAGATAAAGGTTTGATGATGACTGTCAATGGTACCTCTGTTCAAGAGAACTAGGAAATTTATACCCAAGGTGTTCCAAGAGGTACACCCCTTGAAACACCACTAGATGTTGTTCTTCCAATTCTTGAATTTGATAATGCATGCGACTAGTTAGAACATTTTATCTTCATACAGTATTTTGGGGGTAGGGTCTCCCTTGAAAGCATGCTTAAAGATTGGGCTAATAGGACATATGGACCCCACATGGGATCCATCGTGATGCTATGCAAAACCTCACCAAAGGGTTTTTTTGCTTTTTGTTTTTCTAAAGACAACCACATTGAGGTTGTCTTAAGTCATGCCCCTTGGCGAGTCCACTTCTCTCTACTTGTTTTCAAACCTTAAACTCAAAACTTTGTCATCTCTAATGAAAAGTCTTTTTGAGTTCCTATTTGGGTTGAATTCCTTTGGTTGCCCTTGCCATGCTAGAACGTTTTGAAGTAGATAGCCTCTTCTTTAGGATCCATGGTTTGTGTTGAACCAAAATAGTTCTATTCGACTTGTTGGGACCTACAAAAATTTTGTTCCTAAATATGCCCTATTGTGCCCCAAAAATCCAAAAGTCTCCATTTTATGCCTTCACCATTGAAAACCCCTTGTTGAAATCTGATTAGAGATAGCTTTTAGGGGTCTTTTTCCTAAAAAAATGGCTAAGTTAGGTCCCCTTTGTCTTTCCCCCTTTCTTCCCTTAGAAAAATTTCTCATTTTTGCCTTTGGTCAGCAATTCGGCGAAAGTCTGAACTAGTGAACTAGTTTGGAAGTTTGCAAGTTTGTGGATTCACCAATAAGGCAACGATGTCAGCAACAGTGAAGGAAAGGTAGCGGCAAGTGAAATTGTTCTAAGTCATGGAGATAAATGGAAGAAGGCTTTATTGACAAAGGCATAGGTTTGCAAACTTGTTAGTTCGTTAGTATATGGTTTCATCGATGGTGTCTTCTCTAACTAAAGAAGAAATAAAAGTTTGAAAAGAAAACATTGCCTGATAAACTAGAAAATGATTAAGGAAGAAATAAAGGGTATGCTTTATTGGCTATGTAGTGAAAGTCTTAACTTTCCTAGAGTTTGAAAGTTTTAAGATTCACTGCTAGGGTGATATAGTAGAATTGGAAAGTGAAGAAGGCCAAAAGAAGAAGTTCGCAAAGGAGTAAGTTTACCGATAAAAGGAAAAATGACTAAGGCAAGAAGACTATTAGAAAACTGAGAGAAAAGCGAACTAGTTAAATAGTTCAAAAGCTACATAATTCACCGATAAGGAGATAAAGGAGTGCTTTTCCCATGGTTCGTGAAAAAGAAAAGTTACCGATAAAGAAACAAGGAGATAATGAAGGCAAAAATGGTTCCCAAACTTCATATTTTGCCGATAAAAGGCAACAAGGCATAGTTTTGAAAAGTTCAAGTTTGCTAATAAGGGCAAGACAAGGATAGTTCGACAAGCGACATTTTTGCTGATAGAGAAAAAGAGTGAAGAAAAAATGCTAAGAGGCTTGGTTCTAAGATGTGCAAATTTGTCAATAAGGGCAAGGGTGACCATTTATACCAATAAAGCAAAAATGTAGAAATGATTTTTCTATGGCATGATAGAAGGGGAGATAAAGCAAGTTTGAGAAATCAAATATTTGCTGATAAGGCAAATAGGACAAAGTAAAAAGCTAAAATTTAGCTAAGGAAAGAGGGAAAAAGTGGTATCATCGATGAACCGGCAGAAGGAGAAACTCTTCACAAGGTTTGAATATTTGAAAGATCGTTGATAAGGCAATAGGGAAAGAGAAGGAGTAAGGCGCCAGAAAAGGTTTGAATATTTAGAGATTTTATGACAAGGCAAATAAATGAAGGTAAAAAGGGAAAGAGAAATGGAGGTTCTGAAAAGATAAAATTTGTTGATAGGAGAGAGAAAGAAGAAGACATAAATGGTTCTGGAAAGAGATATTTTGTTGATAAAGGGTGAGTAAGGTTAGTTCAAAAAAATTAGGTTTTGTCGACTGAAGGAGAAAATGAGTCAAGTTTTAGAAGATGAAGTTTTGTTGATGAAGTAGATAAAGAGGTGGTAATGAAGAAGTTTGCAAGAATGGCAACTGGCTGATTGAGGATAGAGGGTGCCCAACACGTAGGATGGTATAGTCACAACCAGATGGTTTAAAACAAAAATGTAGGACAACACATTGGGAGTGTTGTATATACTTGAAATGGGTAATTCCCTAAATGTATGCCATGATTGCAGGATTATAAATACAAATTTGTACTCAGCATTAATGAGTTGAAGGCTAGAGTAGTGCAGGTTGTTCAAATAGTGAAATTCTTCAATGCACAAAGGACAAGCCAGATAATTCAAATGTTGCAAGTAGGAAGGAGAGGATTATAACCTTCCCTCTTTATTTCTCAGGGCACAAGAAGAGTGCAAGAAATCTCCCTCTACTGTTTTTAGGATTGCTAGAGCATGGGCAATATTTCCAATGTGTAGATTTTATGTCATCACAAAGGGAATGAAATTAATACAGCGTGGGTGCAGTCCTTGATAGGGTGCAGTGCCTGGGAGAATGGAAGGAGTTGAAAATGCTATATATGTAGGTGTTTGAATTATAGAAAGGGTTGGTCATTTTTTATGGGAAAAGCAAGGATCAACATGCAAGAATAAAATCACAAAAATATTTTCTACACAATATGCCAAATTACATTGCCAAAAGATGAATGAAATGTACGTAGGAGACTTTCTTAAGTAGGCAAGCATGAGGGAGTGAGAAGCTCGTACACAACGATTGAGCAACCCTCCAATGGTGCAACACTTGTCTACTCAAATGACACATGTTTGAGTAAGTGACAAGTTTGCATGAAGTAGGTGTCTCACAAAGGTGAGTACACATGTCTTCACCACATGAGGTGAGACAAAAAGGTAAGAAGCCCAAAGTTTGACTTAACCAAGTGTGAATATTAATCTCCTAGACATGCTAAAACCTAACTAGATAGATAATGTAACTTTTCACACTAACACCCCCACTTAAGTGCAACTTAGGGAGTAGTGAAACAATGATCGGTTCTAGCAACTAGCCTGATCAGGTACCCATGTACAAATGTATCTCTCATAAGGTGGAAGAAGAAAGAAAACCCCGTGGGAAAAAACTTTCCTCCAAAAGAGAGAAAATAAGAAAGTGTTCTAGACACGACTCAATGGAAGTGAACTTGACACAATACAACTGAAAGTAATAGTCTTGCAATATTTGTAAGATCCATGTGTGGAATGTCAATTGCATGCCATATGACTACAATTCAAATCCAATGTGAAGTCCTGATTTGAAGATTTTGTTGAAGCCTTGTGAAGCCTCTCTGAAATCTGTAGAAGCAAGTGAACTGATATCAATCTTCTGCTGTGATGAATCTCTGGAAGTCCTTGAAGAATCAACTCTGGATGCATATGTAGCATTAGGTGATGGTGATGTTGTAGTGAAAGTGTTCATGACACATCTCAATATAATGTGGGAAAAAATGTTGAGGAATGATGAAGTAGTGGTGGAAGTGTACTTGACATATCTCTGTGGAAGTGCTCTTGGCACAACTCTGAAATGCTCTTGACAAAACCCTATGAACCCCCCCCATAATTCAATATTTTTATCCCAATTTTATTTTGTTGTTTGAGAAACTTCCCTGTGACTCAATATTTTTATCCCCCCCTTAAATTGGCACTTTATAATGTTAGTGCATTAAACAAGTCTAATTGGAACAAAAATGACACTTTATAATGATAGTGTAAAATTATATCCAATAGATTAGTCTTGAAAAAATATTCACTTTCTAAAAAAATGGCACTCAATTTTGAGATGCCAAACAAAAGATACAATTATTTTTCAAGTTATTTTACTTGCTTTACAACGAGGGAATTTTTTTTGAGAAAATGGGACAATTCCCAAATCGTTTCAATGCAGCTTTGTTGGCATCCGAACTAGCTTCACATTGACTATAAATATGCCCAATTTCACCTCCGTGGGTGAAAGTTACGGAAAAATTAAAAAAAAAAACCCTCTTTGCACAAACATATGCAAAATTAGGGTCTTCCAAGGAATTTTTTTTTTTATAGAAATTGTAACTTTCTGGATGATTTACTTTAGCATGAAATGTCAATTTTGGTGGTTTTTTACCACTAATTGTTACATTTACATATGATTCTAGCAATGAACTTTTGTTTGAGTAGTTTGTGAACTTATAGTGGTTAGCCTAGCATAAAAGGTTTGAGGTTACTAGTGTTGTAACATTAACTATGGCAGTTTAACATTAGCTGCTATTAGTTAAGTTTTAGGTTGAGGTTACTTATGAAGTTAACACTTAATGTTACTGAACATTAAATGTCAACATATAATGGTTACAACATAAACTAACCATGAATAGCTACCAAATAACCATAAACTGAGACTTTAGAGGAGACTATTTTGGAGATAATAGAGTCCTAATAGGACTCTAGAAGACCACCGCAAGATTCAAGGACAAAGAGTCCTGATCAGGCACGCCTCTGTTGGTTTCCACGCTGCCTCAATCGGCCTCCCGGATGCACAGAAAGCTTGAACTCCACATTGCAAACGAACATGCCATTGACCCTATGGAACGCCTCCTCCTTTGTGGTCACTGAGCTCTTCATGGATCAACCTTTGGCAAAGAACTTCAATAGCCACACTAGAAAGGAAAGCTTTGAGCTATGATTGCGTAGGAAGAAATGACCACAAATTGGGTCATGAATGGTAGGAAGCCTGCAGCTAGCAAACTGAACTTTGATCTGATGCAGAAGAACCATGAGCTTTCAAAGAAAAATCTCAATCCAGATGAAACCCTTAACTTCTATGGCGATGAAGAGGTCGAATTTGCAAAAAATTGGAGCCGCTCTATAGAGGAAACTAGAGGCGGCACTGAGAAATGGGGATCACAAATGAGATCCCTGGCAGCAATGTTAAACCAAAAGTGGTGGCCACGCCAAAACTAACAGTGGTCTGTGATAGAGAAATCACCAGTAGACTTCAAATGGTGGATCTTGCATATCGATTGGATTGGGCGGATGCCTATGCAGTCTCCCAACAAGCAGTGGACCTTTGAATTCAAGGCACATTCCCCTCTCTCTATCTCCACGTTGCCATAAGAAGATGCTTCAACAGAGTCGGCCCTATGTCCCTATGTAAACCCTTGAACAACAAGAGATGAAGAAAAAAACTTTAGATCTGCTCAAAAAACTTGAACCAGAGAAGAGAAACTAAGGCCGATAGGCCAAATTTCGCTCACATCTTAAAAAAAAGCCAAATAGAGCCCTCAGAACCTGCAAAAATGAGATTTTGCAAAAAAAATTGCATTTTCTAACGAAAATCCATACAAATCAGTATGGTCGTACCGCTGTACGGTACATGGCCTGGGGCTAATAAATTTTGCAAAATTTTGCCTATGTTGATTTTGACAAAACAATAGGCTATTTTATCTATCTCAGGCCTGCCAGACTTGAATGCGATGTCCGTTTGGCTCTACGAGGACCTTTTGGCTAGGCTATGTGCAAGATTTGCTAAAATAGGCAGAATTTTGCATGTAATGCTCTGATACCATGTTGGGAAAGGCAAGGATCAACATGCAAGAATAAAACTACAAAGCTATTTTCTATACAATATGCCAAATTACATTGCCAAAAGATGAATGAAATGTACATAGGAGACTTGCTTAAGTAGGCAAGCATGAGGGAGTGAGAAGCTCGTACACAATGATTGAGCAACCCTCCAAAGGTGCAACACTTGTCTACTCAAATGATACATGTTTGAGTAAGTGGCAAGTTTGCATGAAGTAGGTGTCTCACAAAGGTGAGTACACGTCTTCACCACATGAGGTGAGACAAAAAGGTAAGAAGCCCAAAGTTGGACTTAACCAAGTGTGAATATTAATCTCCTAGACATGCTAAAACCTAACTAGATAGCTAATGTAACTTTTCACACTAACAATTTTTGGTAATTTCTTAGCAAGATTGTGAGCTCCAGAAGGTAGGATAGTAAGGATATTTTGTAGTCATTGTTTTACATGAAGAGGCTATGAAATGTGTGTGATATACTTTGAAAATCTTTGTATTAAGTCTCTATTTTTCTCCACCATTGTGGGTGTTCTTTCTAGTGAACTTTGATCATAGTCAGGGTTTTCACTTGCCATGTTTTGTGGTATGAATGTAACCATTGATTTCAATGAATGTGATAGTTCTTAATTCATTTCCAAGGCTTTGTAAATAATCTTTTCAATATTACATGAGAAAGAGCATGGTATGGTGTTAAACCATTAAGTATTTGCAGTGATTTGGTATTGATTTCCTTCCATTGATTTATCAAATAGGTAGTTATACATTTTTGTGTGGTTGTTTTTCCTCTGTTGAACATTAGATTTTGCAGCCCACTGCATAAGCACCAGTCTGAGTAGCCTTAGATCACCCATCTTCAAAACAAAAACAATACATCCTATCTTTAGAAGTAGAAGTAATCTTAATGCATCCTCATTGTGTAGGATTACCATTATCAGCTATATAGGGGTCTTACATAACTAGCTTTTCTTAGTCTAGTGACAAATTTGGCGCTAAGAAAACAAATTGGGTTTGGTTGTTAATATTTTAGTTGTTCATCTGGTATGATTTTAATACCTACTTAGATATAATACCCCTTGGAATATCCCTCTAGATTTTAAGTTGAGCTCAAAGAGTAGAGGAGTTTACCCACTCTTGTAAGTTGGCCAAAAACACCCAAAATTTGTTGATAAACTTCTTCCTATCACCTTGACAACAATCCTTGGCTTAGGTGATTTAGGAATGTTATAGAGTTTTGTGTTTCCATTATTTTGGGTCCCAACATATTGGCACCATTGCGGGGGAATAGATTATTGCTGGGTTGTGAACAAATTGATGACTCTACTGGTGAGTCGTGAACCTAGAATCAACATTGGCCTTGATGATTGTCACACTTCAAGGGATTTCCTCATTTAGTGATGTGGCGACTCTGCTGTCAAAGATAGAGAATCAAGTTTGTTTGTTGTTGTTCTAGTTGTGCTGTTGGTGATTCAAATGCCCCAAATTTTTTAGTAGCAGCTGGAAAATTAAGGTACACATGGTTTCTTTTTATAACCATTTCAGGATTCCTCCAAAATACGAAAGCAATTATTCTATTAAGTTTTGTGCCACTCTGCATGGTAGAAAATTTTAGTCATGGATGGTTGGTATGAATACGATTTTTCTAGGGCTGCCCTTCCATCTAAGTCTTCCTATGTCTCAGACCCTAGAAATTACATTGGAATGGATTCCCTTGACCATCCTAGAAATCTATATTACACTCATGGCCCTAGGGCAGATACTTCTTGTGCATTGTCCCGTGTCTCATGCCTAAGCTATTATAAGGATGAATATGCATGACTCTTATGTTGATCCTTCATTCTATTACTTAGATTGCCCTTCATCTTGCATCCCCGTGTCTCAATGTCAAACACCATTGCATGCTCAAAATGATTCATCCATACTACATTATGAAGTTGATAAATCCAAACAGCTGTTGGAGCCATTGCTCTAGAAAGAAAAGGAATTAGAATATCAAATCATGCTATGTCAGTCTAGGGCACAATCTGGTACCGTTCCTGTTGTTGTCAAGAGCTCACTTTTTTAGCCCCCTCCCATTGCTAATGATACCACATATAAACAACTAGACCTTTCATGGGTGAATTATGAGAAGTAGTCCATGCCCAATAAGATCTATTGTTAAATGCCTTTATTTGATGGGTGTGAAGCTTATGATGGGAAAGCACATGTTCTTGTATTTTTAGATTTCATGAACAGGTTCCAATTTGAGGATGAGGATATGTGGATGAGGTTCTTTGTCAGATCTCTGTGTGGATTGGCAAGGAAGTGGCTTGTTGGTCTCCCTAACCATCACTTTGCTTCTTGGGACCATTAGGTGGCCGCATTCAAAGATTTTGTAAATAGTCTAGACCCTATTGTTCTTGTCCAAGAATTTGAAAATATCAAAATCCATGAGGGTGAATCCAACGTAGATTTTAGCTATTGGTTTGTTGTTGCACTGTCTAGAATTCCAGATGCCTTCAAACCTTCTATTCAAGCTTGCACTAATTTATTTTTTGAATCTTATGAAGTTAGATTGAGTTCAGTGTAGGAAGATTTGAGGCTAGTTTGTTTGCAACAGGCTTACCTTGCTCTTGATGCCTTGGTTAAAATGAGAGACGAATATGTTATTGGGTTGGTATCCCCCAAGGTAAATTATGTGAATGGTGAGAATGAGGCAGACAACAATAAAATAAATTAGGTTGAATGTGTTGTCAAGAAAATGAATGTAGTGTCTCCCTAGTCCTAGCTTAAGCGAGGCGATAGCGAGGTATAAATTCAGGCTTTATGTGATGGTTGAGGTACTGCCATTTTGCTATGTTGATGTTCCTGATGATGATTATGCTATGATGTATAGATGTGGATGACTAGAGGTATTGCAATGTGATTTGATTATGGGGTACTAACTGATTTGCTATGTTTACGTTTCATATTGAGATTGGGTGTATATGTGGAGAGGATGACATCGTGACATTGACACACTATGCAAATGATTACAGATGTTACAATCCTCCCATGTGGATTATTTATGCTTCAGCTATTATATGATGTATATGTGCACATGTAATGTGTTTTGAGTGGTATAGGTAACAGGCATCGACTCCACCTGGCTTCATAGGTTTGAGTGTGCCTAATGCCCCAATGGTGGTGATTTGGAGATGACTCGTTGGCCAAAACACCTTAGCCTTGCCATTGTCCCCATTTAGGGATGATTTTCTGATGTTGGGTTATTATCTTCGGACACCACCTGGTTATCATCCAACTATCCTACCCTTTCATGAATTAGACATGTGTGGTTTCAGTGTTCTAGGGTCTATTCCTTGTGGATTTGCTTTTGTGTGTGTTTGTTTATTTAATTTTATTGGTTAAGAAGTGTTAGTGTTTGAAATTGTGAATAGTTACCCGTATGGTTTAGTAGGGATGGTTTATAAGCCTATTGTGGTGAATTTAGGTTGACCAAAATAGTACATTGATGATCCTCGTTTAACTAAAAAAAGAGGATATACCTTTCTTTGAATTGGTGGGCTATTGGGATTTTCGGAGGGAAAAAGGCTCACACTTTGGATTTGGGAGGGAAAAAGGCTCATGCTCCAGATTGGGGGGGGAAGAAAAAAAAGAAGGGAGCTAGGGTTGGAAGAGAAAGGAGGGCACACAGGGAGTGAGAAGGGGGGAGGCACAATTGTGAAGTGGATTTTTACATCTGCTGCAAATTGCAATATAGGTAAGTTTCTAAATCCTTCTCAACAAATCTATTGTGTGCTTATCTTGCGGTCACTACTGTCTATGAGACTACATCTCTTCGTGGCATTCTATAAACAATTCACATGCCCTCTCTATGTTTCGATTTTGACACAAGCAGAGAGGCCACGAGAAAGGTTGTGTTATCTAGCTTTACACCTACTTTTGTATTTACTTGAAAGTTTCAAAATCTTTTTCAACAAATATGTTTTGTACTTATCCTGCGGTTATTGCTTTCCATGAGACCACATATCTTGGAGGCATTTTGTTAAACAGTTCACGCACCATGTCTATGCCTCCATCTCTTGCATACATGTCAACCACAACTCTCCAACTGTAATATCAGATAGTAATCCACCTTCATTATGTTTTGTTGGATGTCCTTACTCTATTTCCAAGATCCCATTATGCCATGGGTAGGAGGATGCTAGCATAGGCTGCGGTGAATGGCCTTACACCTGCCATTGCATTTACATGAAAGTTCCTATAGTTTTTTTACAAATCCATTTTTGTGCATTTCCTGCCATTGTGGCAGTCTTTGAGAACATTTTTCTGAGGCATTGGGTCAAGAAACTCATGTGCATTGCTATGTCGTAGGCTAGGAGGATGTTGGCAAAAGTAGTGGAATCTAGATTTATACCTGCTAGTAGCATTTGCTTAAAAGTTTTTAAAGCCCTTTTGATAGATCCATTGTTCACATATACTAGAATCATTACATTCCATGAGATGACATCACTTGAGGCATTCAGTCAAATAGTTCTCATGTCTTGTTGTGCTTCCACTTTTTTTTCTGTACACATGCCTACTAGCGTAGTCGCAACTATAACATCTAATGAAAATTCCCCTTGTTATGTTTTGGAGGATGTCCATACCGTTAGAACTGAGGGAATTCTCATGTGGTCCCTTGCAAATCAAAACACCAAATTTCTTTTTGAAAAAAAAATTCTAGTAGATTTTACTTTTTTAAAAAAATACTCTTTACACAGATTTTAAACCATTTAAAATTGCTCTTGTGTGCTCAAGAGAGCATTAATTCTAACTGAACTGCATTCCACCAACTTTTTTTGTGCTCAATGTGAAATCAAAGAAGTTTTGGATGATTGATTTCTTCGGGGTACATCTATTTAGGGAAAAGCTAGGATTTATTTTATTATTATGATATTGGGTATAGATTTGAGTTAAATTGGTGGGTCACCCATCTTATAGCTGGTAGATTTCTTCAGACTGTATGTTTTGTCAAATGCTTAAAAAAGAAGTATTATGATTTAGGGTATAGAGTTTGATTATTTGTTGAGATGAGCGTAGATTTTATTTATTTATTTATGGAATTTGGTCTGAGTTTGATTAATTGTATAGATTGAATCAGATGGATTAGGTATTTAGACCTACGTCCAATCTAATTAGTGTTAGTATTTGAGATGTGTTACAGCTGATTGATTTCTTCACATTCTATGTTTAATGAAATTTTTGAGAAAATTTACTGTAATTTTGGGATGGATTTATTTTACTTCTATTTGTAGAATTGGGTATGAGATTTGTGATTGTATGGATTAGATAGGACGGGTTAGTAATTAAGGACTATAAGTAGTTTGAATATACATGTAAGTCTAGTTTGACTTGGGTAATGATTGGAAGTGGCCCCAATGTGGCATCGAGCATGAGTGCTCATTTGTTGGGTCCATTGGATGTAACATGTATCGTGTGTTTGGGAAAGGCTTGTTTTTTTTAGATGAGTACATTTGTTTAGCTACTTCCTTCTTGCTGCCCCTATCATCTTACCCTCCTTATTTGAGTAGCGTTTCATTGGCGTGATTCTAGGTGCCTTAGTTATGTGCTCCGTGAAACATGTGTTTATGATGTGTTCATTTGAGTTATGAGATATGTGGTTTTCCTTGTATGGCTGAATATACTTGCCTCCTTGTCCCTATTATTTTTATGCTTGTGTGTGTGGGCCATGTGATCATCTCTTAGCACGGGGGGTGGACCTTTGAGGTACCACATGGTAGGGTGGTGTGCAACCACCACCATTGGAGACTTGTGATCCGTGATTGATATGACTTTGTAGCGGCTGCCCTTCATCTTCAACTTAGGAGCATAGTGTATTCTTCTATTATCTAATTGTATTAATGATGTAAATCATTCTTGTAGCATTGTAAATTGGTAATTTGTAAATTATGAGACACTCCAACCTAGAGAAAGATGTGACTATCTTATGTAATGTCATTTTAACGAATATGTAATTTATTAAATCTTATATGTTTTCATTAATTGTTATTAACACATATCTCCTTTGGTGTTTAAAAGAAAGTATACAATGCTGGTTTGAAACTCGATCTTAGACATTCTCATAATGTTCTTGTATGATAGAATGAATAAAATCGTACCATATCTGCTCATGAATGTTTTATCCTATCTATAGTTCTAAGGATATTGGAATTACTTCTTTCTGTATTGATGTATGTTTTATACACTTTATGTTAGTGTCCCTTCATATGGTTCATTTGACAAGGTGTCATGGATGTCTTATCCTGCACCTTGTTTGCCTTCCCCACCTTTGTGTGACAAGGTTTTAGGGGTAGGTGAAATTTTTTTTGGTACTTCATGTCATGATCACATGGCTAATGTGGGCATGACATTGGGTTTTGTGTGTCATGACCACATGGCAAATGTTGGTATGACATTTGGTATCAGAGCCCATGTTTCAATATTGGGAGCTCTGGGGTGTTTGTGAGTTGTTGGGTTGACATGGAATGGATTTGAGGTGGTTGTGACCCTCGTCCTACTCCGTGTGTTTGCGAGAGTGCGAGGTTGTGGGGTGACATCCAACCTTCATCTTGGAGGAATATCCATCCTCTCATCTTGTCATCATGGTGACCTTGTCACGTGATTATTGAAGTCTTTTGCTTGTGTTTTTGTGGTGGTTGTGTTCCTCCTTGTCGATTCTCCTCTTGAGTAGGTTGGTCTAGATCGTGAAGGTTGTGTTGCACCCTTTCTTGCCCTTGTGTATTTTGTAGAGTGTGTTGTTGTTCCCTAGTGTACACTCTATATGGTTGGGATTAGAGGTTACCATCGTGGGAATAGTTAGTCTTGTGTTGTGCCTTGATATATGTCATGATTTTGGATGTGAAAGAGATGATGGTGTGTTTTTATACTTGGGTTCCTTGAAAGAAAATTGAAGTCTTAATGCTTGTTTGATTAATTCCTACCTTGTGTACTTTGCGTGTGTATACCATACTATAAGAATTATATACCTTCTTGAATTCCTAACCCTTGTTATCATTTGGAAATCAACATTGTCCCCCATTGGGTTGGTAACTATAAATACTTGCATGAAGTATATCTTTCTTTGAATTCTATGAGTGCAAGTCTTTATGTGTGTGATTGCATTAGATTACCTTGTAAAATATTAAGGAAGAAAGAGAGGAAAATGGGTTTTATGCATGGCAAATTGTTAAGAATTAATGTGTGTTTTTGAAATGTTTCAATGGTGCATTGTGTGCTTGGTGACTATTTTTGTAAACTACATCCATAGTGTGAATTTTGCATTTTATGATCTTGACCTTGTGTGAATTTGCTATCAAGTTCTGCATACCTTGTGTAGAGAAGATGTTTAGCATCATAGGGTAAAATATTAAATTAGGGACTTGAGCTTTTAACTAGATTATGCTTATGGTAAGACTCTATCTTATGAACTTTGTGTTATATAAATATGTGTTTTGTAGTAGTGTATATGGGTATATGCACAAAGATGAGGGACCAAAAAGTTGCCACGTGACTTTTTGGTCCCATACAAGTCATAACACACGCTCGCATTATGGCTCGGTAACACCGAGCCATAATGCGAGCGTGTGTTATGACTTGTATGGGACCAAAAAGTCACGTGGCAACTTTTTGGTCCCTCATCTTTGTGCATATACCCATATACACTACTAACAATACACATATTTATATAACACAAAGTTACAAGTCATAACATGCACTCGCATTATGGCTCGGTGTTACCGAGTGTATAATGCGAGCGTATTTTGCAAAAGTAAATCTCTCTCTCTCTCTCCCTCCCTCTCTCTCTCTCTACATTATAATGCGAGCACATTCTGCAAAAGTAAATCTCTCTCTCTCTCTCTTGAAAATGACATGGGTAATTCAAACTCCAATAAGAGAGAGAGAGATAGGGGAGAGATAGGGAGATAGATGTTTAGGGTTGCTTGAGTTTAGGGTTTAGTGGTTAGAAGTTAAGGTTTAGGGGCATTATTTAGGGTCTAGGGTTTATGGTTTTATGGGTGAAGGATTAGAGGTATAGGGTTTAGGATTTGGAGAGAGAGGATCGATTGGGAGATATAAAGGAGATTGAGGGGAGAGATAGGGAGATAGAGAGTGAGGGACATGGCCAAAGATAAAGGAAGAGAGATTGAGAGTTAGAGGTATGATAGAGATAGAAATATAGAGGTTTATTGTTGTTTGGGTTTAGGGTTTAGGGGTTAGGGGTTAGGGGTTAGGGTTTAGGGGCATTATTTAGGGTTTAGAGGTTTAGGGTGTCAAAAGCACACACACACACACACACACACACACTCTCTCTCTCTCTCTCTCTCTCTCTCTCTCTCTCTCTCTCTCTCTCTCTCCCCCCTAAACCCTAAATAATGCCCCTAAACAATAACCCCTAACCCCTAAACCCTAAACCCTAGGAACACTAAACCTCTATCTCCCTATCTCTATCATCCCTCTACCTCTCAATCTCTCTCCCTATCACTCTAGACATCTCACTCACTTTCTATCTCCCTATTTCTCCCCTCTATCTCCTCTATCTCTTCCTATCTATCTCCTCTCTCTACCTATCTATCTCTACATATCTCCCTATCTCTTGCCTCTCTCTCTCTCTCTCTCTCCCTTACCATTCCTCTATCTCCCTGTCTCTCTCCTCTATTTCTCCCTCTCCCTTATCGACAAAGGAAATGGAAACAACAAAACTAGGAATCTCTCTCCCTATCTCCCTATCTCTCCCCTCTCTCCCTATTCCTCCCTCTCCATCTCCCTTATCAACAAAGAAAATAGAAGCGAGAGAGAGAGAGAGAGAGAGAGAGAGAGAGAGAGAGAGAGAGAGAGAGAGAGAGAGAGAGAGAGAGAGGTTTGGGGTTTCTTAGGTTTAAGGTTTAGGGGTTAGGGGTTATGATTTAGGGGCATTATTTAGGGTTTAGGGGTTTGTTGATGACTGTTTTGATGCAATCATAACAATAAGTTAAAATTCACATATAATGAACTGAAACTATACTTGAAAGACAAGAAGGAATCATTTGGTGATTCAACTAATCCCAAGTCTACAATGGTTCGGTTGGTCAAGTTCAGTTGGTCAATGTGAAGCTGTAATGTTCAAGGGGCCTTACGTAGTTTAGGTTTATTTTGTGGTTTACTGGACTAAGAATATGCAAAGAGGTCATAGATTTCAACAAGTATTCTGTTCATTTGCATACAAGTGATACCGGGCTGCAAGTTTCAGAGGGTTTTCTTGGATTTTTTTGCAGCTTTCTTCTTTATCTGTTTATGAAAACTGTCTACTTATAGCTCTGTTATGCATGCTTCTTCAAATTTGAGACAATTTCCTTTGGATTTCTACGTTTTCAGCTAAATATTTCAGATGGGTTGGGAAAAGTTAGAAAGATCTAATCTATACCTCACTTAATCTACAGAAGGATCTAATTGTTTCTGTTATGCACTATGTAAATACCACAGTAATTTGATCAAATCCACAGTAAAAACCCTAAATGTAAGTTTTGAGCATTTTCACAAACATACATTTAAAATTGCAAGCTCTCAAAGAAGATATCTCAAAACACAAAGAAGAGCAGGAGAACACTCAGAAGATAGATGTAGAACTCCAGATTCTATTGCATTAGAAACGAATAGCCATACATGATTTACAATGTAAGAATGACTCTTAGTTTCATTGATCATACTACAGAGAACTTACAAGCTTTACAGATACAGTAAGGCAGCCAGACATTCCACGCGCACCTTACTGCAGACAAACAGGCGATCTCCTTCTTCTACTTCTAAACTATGCTAAGCTAACATGCTGTGTTTTCCTAGAATCTCTGTTGTAGGCCCTAAAAATCCCTGTTGTAAAGTATTACAGTGTAGAGAGGCACAATATAAAGACATTTTGATTGTCCTCACTACAGCAAAAACCTAACTGAACCCCTGGTTCAAACCCCTGGTCACAGCAATAAATGCAGGTGAACTAGCTCTCAAAAATATCTCTGAGCAGTGGTCAAATCTGGGCGAAATATTGCCCCTTCTGAGAAGTTCCGGCAGCTGGGTAATAACTTCTGCTTGTCTGTTGTGATAATACCTCCAGTTGCGACCTTCCTCTTCACTTGAATGGCTTTGACTTTTAGCACTTCATCCTTATCTTCTTGCTTCTGAGATCAGATCTTCTTCCTCCATGAGGTCACTGTATTGACTTTCCAGCTGCTTCCTCAACTGCAAGCCTGCAAGACAAGACAAGCAATAAGTTTCACATTTATCATAAAAACAACATGAAAATAGAATAAGCGTTTAAATCTGGGTGACTGCGCAAGATGGAGAAAATCGGATCCAGAATCCTCTCAAAACACGTCCAAAATGCGCTCAGACTGCTCAAAATTGATCAGGTCAACTATCGCTGACTGAAAAAATGCCAGAGGCGCCAAAAAAACACTTTAAAATGTCCACCGCCTCATTTCCCGCCCATCGGCATGATCATCCCTATCGGCGCGTCAAAAAACAGGTTAGTCGATATACCTCATCATCATGATATTCTGGAAATAGCATTCCCTCCTGAAGGTCCAGATGAATGTCATCATGATGTTTCGCTTCTGCATATCGGGGAAAAGAACAACATCATCATCATCATCATGTTGAAGAAGAATAGGAGGATATGAATATAATCCTGCTGCTGAGGAAAGGAAGATGATGGTGACGTCATCATGATATTCGGGCTTCATTGAAATGCTAAGGATGACATCATCGTCATATCCGGTTAAGATCAGGGGGCTAATTGTGATATCGGGTCACCTAAGGAGCATGATCAGGATGATGAAGTGAATATGACCCCTTCGCGGCCAAGGTAACCCTCTTGAAAGATCAGGATGATGATGATCATCATCATATTTGGGGCTTTTGTCAAACTTGGAATAAGACGTCATCATCATATTTCGGCAAATGGATCGTGCTTGAAAAAATATCCTGTTTGAAGAAAAAAAAAGATGATGATGATCATCAGGATATTAGCTTCTGTCGAACATAGAATAAGACATCATCATCATATTTCGGCAAACGGATCGGGTTTTGGAAAATATCCTGTTGAAGGAAAAAATGTGATGATGATGATGATCATCAGGATATTTACTTCTTCGTTTATCAGATCGGGATGACGTCATCATGATATTTGGAGCCTTCGTTAAACTTGAACATGACGTCATCATGATATTTCGCCAACCAGATCATGTTTGGGAAAAATCCTGCCGAAGGGAAAATGTGATGATGATGATCATCAGGATACTTGCAAAAGGTTGTATTTCATCGGCAGGAGGACTTGGCGAAATATCGGGCGTACAAACAAGATCATGATGATCTTGACAATATGACAGGATAAAAATATGATGATGATGATCGATTTATCATGATGACGTAATCATCATATTTCGTTTTCGGAGCACAAGGATGAGTTAAGGTCATCATGATATTTGCGCTAGGGTGATATTGTAAAATATGATCATGCGGTTGAGGAATGCAATATCGACTTCTTCTGAATAGATAGGGTGATCATGCTGATATTACAAAAAGGGCGATCAGGAGGATAAGAACATGATGATCATCTTTATCGAATTATGATGATGATGCCCTCATCACTTAGCGAATTTCAGCGAATGACCCTCGTGAAAGATCAGGATGATGATCATGATGTTGCAAAAGGAGACCAGGAGGATATGAAGTTGATGATCCTTCTTCTCGAATTATCATGATGATGTTTCCAGCACTTAGCGAATTTCAGCAAATGACCCTCGTGAAAGATCAGGATGATGTGAAGTCGTCATCATCATATTTCGAACTTCAGCAAATATCATGATGATGACCTTGCGATAGGTTTATAGCACGCGCATGCAAATATGCCGATAATGAATTTGCTAAGTCAGGGTGATCTTATACTATCAGCATGATATTTTAAGATCAGGCGATGCAAAGATATCATGATGATGTTCGCGATACAAAGACCGCTCGACGGGGTAACTTACCTTGACTGAAAGCCGATGTCATCATGATATTCGAACCTCAGGATATTATCGAGGGGGCGTTCAAATATGATGATGATGATGATCATCATGCAACCAAAACCGAGTTTATAACATATGACGCTCCTAAGAAAATCATGATGCTGCATAATGCGCACAAGGCCTTTTGACGGGTAAAGGGTACTACCACCTAAGATTGACGTCCGGATACTGCGACTGCATGATTTTTAGCGGGTGATAGACCAAGATCATGATGATCTTGACAACATGACTTAGGATATAAAAAATATTATGATCCTCCTGCGAATATCAGGTTTGACCAAGACTTTGACCGCGCATAACTTCCACATATGGACGAATTTTTAAGTGAAGTAAAAGGCAAACCTGCATGGAATTTCAAGCTCTTTTAAAATATGAGGTCACAGCAACAAAATATGAACTTTGACAAACAGACCTCATGATGATGACCTACCTCATCATATATCATGATGATGATGCACCTGACCTTCATTTTTACCAGACCGCCAGGAAGCAGAAAAAACACAAGCAGAAGCAAAAAGCAAGACATCAGCAGGGGTCCCCATTTTGCTAAGGAGCATAATGGGGCATGTTGTGAACATCACAACAGGGTTTAGAGACAGAGACTACTTTTGATATGGAACAATCCCTAAACCCTAAATAATGCCCCTAAATCAAAACCACTAATCCCTAAACCCTAAACCCGAGTAACCCCAAACCTCTATCTCCCTATATCTCCCTTATCTCCCAATCTCTCTGGACATCTCACTCACTCTCTATCACCCTATCTCTCCCCTCTTTCTCCTCTACCTCTCCCTATTTGTCTCCTCTCTCTCTACCTACCTATCTCTCACTATCTCCATATCTCTTACCTCCTTCTCCCCTGTCATTCCTCTATTTCCCTATCTCTTCCTCTCCCTTATTGATGAAGGAAATGGAAAAAAGAAAACTATGACTCTCTTTCTATCACTTTCTCCCTATCTCCCTATCTCTCTGCCTCTTAGAGAGAAAGGGAGAGCAAGAGCGAGGTAGAGGGAGAGGGAGAGTTCC
Source organism: Cunninghamia lanceolata (assembly GCA_027924645.1). Taxonomy (NCBI): domain Eukaryota; kingdom Viridiplantae; phylum Streptophyta; class Pinopsida; order Cupressales; family Cupressaceae; genus Cunninghamia; species Cunninghamia lanceolata. Next base: position 12,980,592 of record BSBN01000194.1, on the reverse strand, counting down.
TGTATATCACTTTCTCCCTATTTCCCTATCTCTCTCTGCCTCTCAGAGAGAGAGAGAGGGAGAGCAAGAGAGAGAGAGAGTCCTTGTATATCGCATTCTCCCTATCTCCCTATCTCTCTCTGCCTCTCAAAGAGAGACAGAGAGAGTCCCTATATATCACTTTTTCCCTATCTCCCTATCTCTCTCTGCCTCTCAGAGAGAGAGAGATTGTGTTTTACTTTTTCAAAATGTGCTCACATTTTGTGCATTCACATAATGCGAGTTGTGTTATAACACAAGTCACATTATGTGAATGCAAAAAATGCAAGCACGTTATAATGCGAACGCATTATAACGCACTTGCGTTATGCGTTGCCTTGATTATTTCCAAGCCTAAGGCTTGGATTTGTCTTGGGCTTCCAACCCAAAGCCTTGGATTGTGTTTAGGATGTCCAAAGATGTGTTTGTTTAGATTGAAGCAAAAACCACATAATCTGGGGCGTGCTCCCCTTCAGGTTTGCACTTATTTCGATGAAAACTCAAAAAAAATAACATCATAATATTAATGTCTCTGTTAGCTATCTAACTATATAATTTTTTTTTACATTTTGAGTACGTTAAGGGTTTCATCTTGAATTTCTTTTGTTAGTGTGTCCATTTTTTTGTCAAAAACCAGTGTCTAGTATTTTTGAATTTATTTTTTAACCGTTCATCAAAATTTAAAATAAGTTACATTTTTAGAAACTAGACTCCATTCTACACGTATTAAAAAATGATTTTTTATTAGTTTTCAAACATTTTAGGGGGGGAGCACGCTCAAATTTCTATTTTTCAGGATGTGTCCACTTTAAAAATTACTAAAAAATCAATTATTCATAAAAAAATTATCAGAAAAATCAGAGATAAACTACATGGTGTTAGCTAATTTCTCACTAGAGCTATTATTGAAATACTAAAAAAAAGTTAACATTTTAGGGGGAGCACACCAGATGCTATGTTATGTTTTTTTGAGAAAAAAAGGACCAATTTGTGTGCTCCCCCTTTTTGAACCCTTTAATCTCAACCATTTTTGGAAAAAAATAGTAGTTTAGAAGCTAGATCCAGAGCACTACAACTCTTGTTTTTGTTCCATCTTCAAATTTTGAGTGTAGCTATCTTCAATTTCTCATCCAACATCAATGCTTCCTGATTTCAGAAAAAAAATGGCATCTTAAGACCCCATTTTGGTCCCTCATCTTTGTGCACTTACACATATGTAGTGTAATATGGTTTATCAATAGCTCCATGATGTGTGATGTGTTGTGAGACACCATCTTGCAAGTTGAGATAATGTGTTTTGTTTTGATTATGACCTAACATGCAATTGCTAGTATTTTAGGTGTACTTGCTTGGGGTGTATGGCATTGTCTTTGAATGTGAAGTTACAATTATATTCCATTTATGCCTTAGAAAGATTAATTTGAATTGATGCTAGATTGACTTATTAGAAACCTTTATGGTAATTATTATGTGATTTTGTGTATGAAATTTGTTCTTCTTCACTAAGTAATGGACGATAAAGGAAAATTGTGTTATGTGTTACCTTGTGGATGTGAATACCTTTATGAGAGTACTTGCTATGTGTTGCGAATATAATGTGCATGATTTGTGTATGCATGAGCTTGTGATACTAGGTATCCATCCATGCGTTGAGTGTATAGCTACAAGTATGGTGGAGTCATGCTTGTGTGGTTACTTGTTGTATACCTTGTAAGGTCTAACCTTGGAGTTGGAGACCTTCCATGTGTGGAGTTAAGTAGTGGAGAGGAAGAACTTAGTAAGCTATGGTGACATGTTGTGACATTGGTTTGGGGTAACCCAACTAACCATACCTTCCTATGCAAGAGTACCCCCTACTTCTCCTTAGTGAATGGACCTTTGAGAGGTTCATAGTGCTATCTTATCATGCATTGTTTCCTTGATGATACTATTGTCACTTAACACAAGAATCTTGGTTATGGTTTGGTATGGGCATGTGAGTTGCTCGAGGCCATGTTACTTGGTGCATGTTTGCTCTTACCTTTGGTATCTGATTTTGAGTTGGATGTGTAGTAACTTGGAAACATTGGCACTATGATAGAGTTGGCATTTATACAAAAGAAATATATGTTTAATTTTGATCATATCAAAGTATTAATTGAGTTGCTTTGGACTTATGCTATGTTATGGTAATTGTTACCAATTTTTCACCTACAACTCAAAATGGTAGAGCTGATATATTTATTCTATCTTAAGATGAAAGATTTTTAACATTTTCTGCTATATATTTTTACATAGTTTAAGGTGCTTGAAAGATTCAGTTTTACCATTGTTATAGTAGAGGAAAGAGATTCAATGCTTTGTTGAGTATTCATTAGTGATAGAAGTTATTTCATTTCACATTACAATGATTATTCATTTTGACAAATGAGATCTACACAAATGGAATAAACATTGCATTGAATGAAAGCAAGATAGATCAAGTGTCCCACACAAGCTGTGGGAATAGCTGAATCAAATACATTAGAAAGAATATACTATGCATATACAAAAGACTAAAGAAGTAGCTAAGATATGCATATCTATCATTGCCTACTGAAGTGGTGGGTTGATCCTTGTTGTAGTCGATCCCTCTTGCTCTCGACCTTTCAAAAGAACTTGCAGGATCGAAAAAGTTTTGTTAGCGCTACAGCTATGGTTATCCTATGTACCTTGTCAATGACGAGACATAATCAATTGATCAAGCCATTCACATGCAAGAGAGCCTAAATAAATGAACATCATTGAACTTCACTTTTTTAAACTAACATGTTTGTTTCCTGTGAAAGTATAGAAGAAGTTATGATGCTATTTTGAAGACAATTTGAGCATGTTGTGCAAAGTGGGCTCCCACAAGGGTTGAGCCCAACATGCCGCCCTTGATTCTTAAGAGGGGATGGAAAAGGAGTACATATTGTTGTTGCTCAAATCAAGACATACTCAGCTAAGGAATACCACATTGAGTTGAGTACATAAACTATAAGCTCATTGCCCATCCATAACTTTCAAATCAAATGAGATGAAACGAAAGCTATCAAAGAGCAGTGAGCTCATTCAATGCTACCCAATGAGATGTGAAACTAAATAAAAGGTATTTTCAACATCAGAGTATCTATTACACTATCTTTACATCTATTTGATGTTACAATGTCATATGTTGTCTTTTGTATGCATTCAAATCACTATTTTGGGACAACAGAAGCTATAGAATAGCTATAAGAATAAAATTAGATGACTTTGTAGTATACAAGATGAAAATGTGATGCAACACCAAGTATCAAATGAAAGGGCAACTTATGCCACATTAAACATGTCTCTAAATCTTGAAAAGATACAATATAATTGAACAAGAGATCAAGGTAAGTAATGCTTATATGTGAAGGGACAGTGCATATACAGTGCTTATGCTAAGTGAGTTCAATCATGAACTACATCAACCTCATGACATATATTGCAGCTGTTGAGTAGGAGCAATTGTGAGAGATGGGCATCCTTATCATATATGAATGATCAAACTGATGAGTACACAGATAGACAACCACACAATATTCATGATCAACTATAGGATAGTCAAACTAATGCAATTGAAGCCATATATCCATGTTATATAATGAATTGAAGGAGTCACAACCATTCAACATGGTATGAATGAGAATGCATGCCATGTCATAGATTGAAGGTGATCGTGCCAAGTGTATACAAGATAGATGAATAAAAGTGCCAGAGTCATCAGAATGGAGGATATACAAATTGTATAACTATATGAGATTAAGACATCAAAATGCACTTCACCAAAATGGTGGTAGAAATGGAGTCTCAATATCCATATTCATCTATAGGAGATGCAAAAGGAGGTAATATAGGTTAAACATTACATGGTACATTTGATACAGTAAAGAATATTCATCTATAGGAGGTACATAAGAGTACAGTTGCAAGTGAAATGGTCATGCCAAGACAACCATAAGACAGTCATGAACATTGAAGAGCAGCATGGCTTAAATGGTCATCATCATTACAGTTGTAGCAATACACCAAGAACATGACATATGCATTATAACCATCTTTTCATGATGCTTACACACAAGGAGAAGTAGAAAGTGCCTTGTTCACAACAAAGTTTTTGCGTCTTATCTATCAATATTTTGAGTTTCAATCAAGCTTCTAATTATGATTAGTTTGCATGGAGTAGGGGCAAAGTGACTGCATTATTATAGGTTGCTGAAGAAAAGTGCTATCATATGCATTGAGGTTCTTAGGCCATGGCCATAAAATGTGTGTTTTCTTCACAACATCAAAACCCTTATCAGTTTGCATAGAGAAAATCTTAGATATAGAAGAAATGGAGGGTTTTGAGTTCATACAAGTAAAAGATACTTAGAAAAATAAGAGAAAATGAACATATATATAGCAGCGGCCTTAGAGTATGATTCTTTTCTGTATTATAGAAACCAATTTTTGGTTCGAGCAAGACTATCAAATATAGAGGAACATAGAGGGTTTTGAGTCACGTCGACCAAGGAAACCACTTAGAAATGAGAGAACATACAGTTTATAGCCATGGCCTACAAGGTATACAGAGGGTTCATGATATTTTGAGAGAAATGTAAAAGGAAAATACTTTCATTTTAGGGTTCCTTGTGCTCGTATTAATCTCATATCAATGGAGTCATCGAAGAAACAATACAGTAAATGAAAGGCACAGAGAATTTACCTTATTTTTGTGTAAAGATATACACATGAAGTTGTGGGTTTTTGCCCTCATAACATCCCATATAAGCTCAAACCAAGATCTCCAACAGCGGCCAAGAGAAGAATATCAATAGGTGTTACAAAGGTTAAACAATAAAGCATCAGGAAGATGGAGCTAGCTGTGGCCATAAAGGGCCAAATTACTTTAAAAATGGAGGAAAATGTTAGATTTGGGATTCTTACCTTTGTGTTTCTTTGAAGAATCTTCATCAAAGTGATCAAGAATAGAAAGAGTCGAAGGGTTACAAATCCAAACCCTAATCTCCAAGGTGGCAACAACAGAGAGCCATTTCTCAAAAGTAGAAAGTGTGAAATGAGCCCAAGAAACTAGGGCATAAATATTGTATTTTAAGGTTACCTTTTGCCCTAGGTTCAGTAGTGGTATTTTTATCACATCTAATTCTTTTTCACATGCCTTAGTAATACCCATCTTGGTATGTCAGTCACCTATTTTTGCCTAGTCTTCATAACTTAGAGTGTGACATGCCTTAGGTCTTTTTTGCATATTCATTACCTAGGCATTGTGCCTAAAGGCTATTTGATCTCTTTTAAGTCATAGGTCATATGCCTTATGCTATTTTGCAAAACCAAATGGAGGATAAGATCTTATAGGCTTTTTATTTTTGCAAACTATTTAATATGCCGCCATATTTTATGATTTTTATAGAAAATCAAATGTCATAGAATATATATACTTGGCAAAATTTTAAATCAAAAGCCTTGTATTTTATTTTTGCAAAAAATCAAATAAGGTCAAAATAGGGAATAAAACTGCAAAATCATTGTAAAACAATATTTAAAGCAATATTCTATAAATTGCTTTTAAATAATTATTATTTAATGCAGTTAGAAAAGCAAAGATAAAAGTTTCCTTATTTTATCTCCTTGCATGAGTTGGAAAAAGCCAGGCAGTTGGGAGTTTCTTTTTCTAGTTTCCAATCAAATAAGGCCTATTTTTTGCATCTTTTTGGTGGGGCCACTTGATAAGAGAATCTTGACCGCTATTTCACTTAGGTTAGAGGCATTTTGGGCACTATTTTGGAGGCTTTCCTTTGGAGCTTGAAAATGGCTTGGAAAGTTGCCTTTTTGAGAGTTTTGCTCAATTTTTTTTCCATTCTCAGTTTAGAAAGCCTTTTTGCTATAAAAGGGGGAGAAAGACTTGGTTTTAGGCAGTTCTGATTACTGTTTCTTTCTCTCTTGTTCACCTACAGAGAGTATTGTAAACATCTTGTACTCAGATTCTCAGTTTCTACTCCTTTCAATTTTAATAAAGTAGTGGAGTTCTCCTCTTTCATACTTTCTAGTTCATTTTGTAATCAATGATCTGATGTCCAATTGTTATTCAACCTTAGAATCCTTTTCATATGTCTCATTGTTGTAGGATTAAGTGCGAAACTTTCATGTAATGCAGGTTGATTGTTATGTTTAGCCTAGTTAGTGGGTTGAAGTTGTGATAAAACTTGTGTTTTTCCTTCATGAAAACCTCTAGCTTTCAAGATTTGATTCAAATTACTTATGTATTGCATTGTTTTAGTGAAATTGTAAGGATAAAAGGTTTTGTGGGGCTGATTGTGAGTCAAGATAAAATTCTGGTAACATATCTTTAGGTTTTAGAATTTAATTTTTAGTTATCTTCTTAACCCTTTCCTTAGAAAGTTTTTTAAATTAGGTGATTTACTAGGGGAGCCAGCCCACTCTGGAGGTTCACTCCAGGTTTTAGGCAATCCACAGGCCTAGGAGTGTTCCTGTGTGTCAATAGGTAGCTAAGTTAATAGCTTAGTTAGGGTGCATATTTGATTGATAATAGTTTTCTGCATGCCCAGTGGGACAAGTTGGACTTTTTCAGTCCAAAGTTTGATCATTTATCATTGATATTTGGTGTTTATGTCATTGATCCATACCTTTGGAGGCAAGAAAACAACACATTTGGTGACTCTGAGGTCAAATTTACTGGTTTCAGTATGATTAAGTGCTGGTATGTTACAAAAATCATCTATTCATTCCATTTTTCATCTTTTATATGAGTAAAAATGTCAAATTTTCATAGCCAGTATGAACATCCACCACCATACTATGAAAATTTTGTCCATAGGGCTCCTTATCAGCCATATCAGACCAATTATTCTACTATTTCTAATTCCATGGGTCTTCAAAACTAGCATGCCCAACATAATTGCCACCCACCCACCCCTGCCAATCTACCAATCAACCCCAAAGTTTTGAAATTATGGATCTTAGAGACATTTTGTTAGACTACAACAAGTAGATGGATGAGATTAAGAGGCAACATTAGTATAATCAACAACTGGAGGAGATTGCAAGCATAAAGAGTAGGGTATTTGATTTCATGCATGACTTCACAAAAAAGGTAGAAGAGATTAAGAGGCAGCATGCATATAACTTACAACAGGAAGAATGGGCTTGCTCAAATCATTAGTATCAACAAGAAATGGAGTTTCAAGGAAGGCAATATGAAGAGTGTAATTTGTAGCTGTAGGAGTTAGATCACCAAGCCTATCTCCAACAACAAGAGTAGCCACCTTGTGAGACCTTTATTTTTGACCAGGAGTTGGAGACACGAAGGAAGTAGTTTGAAGAGAATCTTGAGAGGGAGGCAGTTACACAAATGAAGCTTTTTCTTGCTCAATTTCAAAGGCACGAAGCCCAAACAACTCCTGCCATTCTAGAACGGCTTACTCAAGAGGAGGTTCATAAGTATAAAGTTTCAAGTTTTAGATAGAATGAGCCTCTTAGTGTTCCTAAAGTTGAGATTCTAAGTTTTAGGCTGAATAAAGTACTTAATTCCCCAAACCAACCTCTTAAGCTTGAAATCCCAATTTTCAGAAGCCTTCATCCCTTACAAGTTGAGGAAAATAATCATTTTCAACCTAGTATAGTTGCAGATCATCCCCTTGAGAAACATTTTTCCTCGCAAAAAATCCAAGAAGCTCCCCAAGTTTCCCTAGCCGAGAAATCCAATGATGAGCCTTTTGATTAGAATACCTTACTCTTCATCGAGGATCTTAAAAAGGTAAATCCATTGTGTTTAGCTTTGGAAGTTTACCATTTGCAGCAATAGAAGATTGAACAAGAAAAGACTTCTCCTGATGAATTTTTCAACGTTTTCACTAATCATGCTCCTTGTTTTATGGAAGATGACGAAACTTTTTGGGAAAGATCAGATATAAAGCAAGAGGCTTCTATTGATTGTACCATTTTCCCAGCTGATTACGGGCATGATGCATATGAAGAGGATGCTGGTTCAAACTTGATATTGAATCCTTTGCATTTCGATTCATTTGAAAAGTTTTCTAACATTGTTTATAAGATGAATGAAAGCAGGGTACAGAGGTCACAATGCGAAAGTCTTCAGTTGCAAAGACTGAATGTCCAAGTCTCATTAGAGAAAGCACCATATAAAAAAGAGAATTCAGTTTCTTTGTTTGATCAGTTACCTGATTTTGGTGAGCCAAATGAGGAAAGCATGCTCTTACCAAGGACAATAGTTTCAGAACAGCAGGAGGATCCTCAACAATATGGTGAGTTCCTGAGTGAAGATCACCAATGTGATAATAGAACCTTGGATCAAGAGGAAGGGAATAAAGATGAGCCTATTTTGGAGCCCAATAGACTTAATGAAAGTTGTTATGAGGTAAGTGCCATCCCCTTTTCATAAAAAAATGAGGAAGATTGTGAAGAAAATTTGTTTTCAAATGATTTTAAGGTCTCCGTTATAAACTTAGATAATGTGCAAGAGATTGGTGTTGAACCTCAGTTTATAGTTAATCTGTTTGATGAGCTTCCTAACTTTGAGTGTGAAAGTGAAAGTGGCATGGCTATGCTAAGTTCTGACCACCACAGTGATGAGGACCATTTAGATAAGGTGTTGATCCAAGGACAGATATGTGAAAGCAACCCTAATTTGAATGATCAAGAGGTTGAGGAGGATCTATTTCAGGATGAAATTGAGATTTTCTACTCACACTTAGATGTTATGCCAGCAACCTTGGAGAAGGGTTATCTTGAACAACAAAAGCAAGAGGTGGAAGTGGCTGTATTCCTGGATGAGTCACTAGTTATGGAGCAGGCTAACCAACAACATGATCTGGACTAGTTGGAGGAGCTACTTTTCTGTTCTACAGAGGAACTTGAAGCTAATGTGCTAATTGATGGTTTGTTGAAAGAGGTTAGCTCATTATTTGAACACCTACCTTCATTCATTGAAGAAGAGACTCTTGTTTTAGAGTGTACCTCCTTGAGAAAAAATGAGTATTTTGAGCCTAGTCTGACTCTTACTAGGAATCTTCCAAGAGTTGACAGCTTTGATGATCTATTAACAACCCTAACAGAGGAGGATGGCCCATTGACTATGGAGGAAAAAGCAACATGGCAATCTATCATGCAAAGTGAAGGTGATGTTGTTGTTTCCAATTAGTCAAATTATTTTTTCTCTAGTCTAACACTTTCAAGGGGGTGTCCTATTAGATATTTGGCTGGATTGGAAGCCAACAAAAGGAGACAGCCTCATAGTGACACTGATCTAGACCATCAAGGAGGGTATCAAGTTGAGCACAACCAATCTACGTACTCACTTGATCAATTCACCAAACAAGTCAGGTGGGTAAGTGACTTCATTTTCCTTCTTGGAAAGGTGTTACATCAATTGGCTAGATATTTGATTATTCTCCACCTTTTTGGGTTAATTCGCAAGCTTATGGAGTATTACAGGTTGCAAAGAAGGGGTAGTTACTTCACCCAACCAGTGAATGGTTTTGTTTGACTAGCTTCTTTGGTTGGTTAGAGTAGGTTAGAGTTAGTGTTTTTAGTTAATAAGTGCTCATGCACATTCCTTTCAGTTTTTTTTGTTTCCCTAAGTGCTATTGCACATGTTTTCTGGCCACCAGGGCCTTTTAGTTTTCTTTCAGTTCGGTTCTGTTTATTTTGCTGCTGCTGTTCGGAGTAGTTTATAGTGCTGAGTTTCAGGTTCTCTGAGTTTGGGAAGAGTAGAGTTTGATTCTATGCCTAATGGATAGTTAAGGCAACTGGACCTGAGGCTTAGCAGACAAGCATGTAGCAGAAGTAGTTAGAAATGTTACCAAATTTTCACCTACAGCTCAAATTGGCAGAAATGATATATTTATTCTATCTTAAAATGAAAGATTTTTAACATTTTCTGCTATATGTTTTTGCATAGTTTAAGGTTCTTGAAAGATTTAGTTTTACCCTTGTTATAATAGAGGAAAGAGAATCAATGCTTTGTTGAGTATTCATCAGTGATAGAAGTTATTTCATTTCACATTACAATGATTATTCATTTTGACAAATGAGATATACACAAATGGAATAAGCATTGCATTGAATGAAAGCAAGATAGATCAAGTGTCCCACACAAGCTATGGGAATAGCTGAATCAAATACATTAGAAGGAATATACTATACATCTACAAAAGACTAAAGAAGAAGATAAGATAGGCATATCTATCATTGCTTGCTGAAGTGGTGGGTTGATCCTTGTTGCAGTTGATCCCTCTTGCTCTTGACCTTTCAAAAGAACCTGCAGGATTGGAAAATTTTTGTTAGAGCTCTAAATATGGTTATGCTATGTACCTCATCAATGCAGAGACATAATATATTCCTTGTGATGCACATAATTAGTTGATCAAGCCATTCACATGCAAGAGAGCCTAAAGAAATGAACATCATTGAACTTCACTTTTTTAAACTAACATGTTTGTTTCTTGTGTAGGTATAGAAGAAGTTATGATGTTGTTTTGAAGATAATTTGAGCATGTGTTGCAAAGTGGGGCTCCCACAAGGGTTAAGCCCAACATGTTGCCCCTGATTCTTAAGAGGGGATGGAAAAGGAGTACATATTGTTGTTGCTCAAATTAAGACATACTCAGCTATGGAATACCACATTGAGCTGAGTACATAAACTATAAGCCCATTGCTCATCTATAACTGTAAGATCAAATGAGATGAAATGAAAGCTATCAAACAACAGTGAACTCATTCAATGCTACCCAATGAGATATGAAATTGAATAAAAGGTATTTTCAACATCAGAGTTTCTATTACACAGTCTTTACATCTATTTGCTGTTACAATGTCATATGTTGTCTTTTGTATGCATTCAAATCACTATTTTGGGACAACAAAAGCTATAGAATAGTTATAAGAATAAAATCAAATGTTTCTATAGTATACAAGATGAAAATGTATTGTAACACCAAGTATCAAATGAAAGGGCAGCTTATGCCACATTCAGCATGTCTCTAAATCTTGAAAAGATACAATATAATTGAACAAGAGATCAAGGTAAGTAATGCTTATATGTGAAGGGACGGTGCATATATAGTGTTTATGCTAAGTGAGTTCAATCATGAACTACATCAACCTCATGACATATATTGCAGCTATTTTGTAGTAGTGATCATGAGAGATGAGCATCCTTATCATATATTAATGATCAAACTGATGAGTACACAAATGGACAGCCACACAATATTCATGATCAACTATAGGATAGCCAAGATGATGCAATTGAAGCCATATATCCATGTTATACAATGAATTGAAGGAGTCAACCATTCAACATGCTATGAATGAGAATGCATGCCATGTCATAGATTAAAGATGATCATGCCAAGTGTATACATGATAGATGAATAAAAGTGCCAGAGTCATCAGAATGGAGGATATACAAATTGTATAACTATATGAGATTAAGACATCAAAATGCACTTCACCAAAATGGTTGTAGAAATGGAGTCTCAATATCCATATTCATCTACAAGAGATGTAAAAGGAGGTAATAAATGTTAAACATTACATGGTGCATTTGATAAAGTAAAGAATGTTCATCTACATGAGGTACATAAGAGTACACTTGCAAGTGAAATGGTCATGCCAAGATAGCCATAAGATAGTCATGAACATTGAAGAGGAGCAGGGGTTAAATGGTCATCATCATTATAGTTGTAGCAATACACCAAGAACATGATAGATGCATTATAACCATCTTTTCATGATGCTTACACACAAGGAGCAGTAGAAAGTGCCTTGTTCACAATGAAGTTTTTGTGTCTTATCTATCAATATTTTAAGTTTCAATCAAGCTTCTAATTATGATCAGTTTGCATGGAGTAGGGGCAAATTGACTGAGTTATGATAGGTTGTTGAAGAAAAGTGCTATCATATGCATTGAGGTTCTCAGGGCGCGGCCATAAAATGTGTGTTTTCTTCACAACATCAAAACCTTTATCAGTTTGCACATAGAAAACCTTAGATACAGAAGAAATGGAGTGTTTTGAGTTCATACAAGCAAAATATTCTCAGAAAAATAAGATAAAATAAACATATATACAACTGTGGCCTGAGAGTATGATTCTTTTCTATATTATAGAAACCCATTTTTGGTTCGATCAAGACTATCAAATATAGAGGAAAATAGAGGGTTTTAAGTCACGTCAGCCAAGGAAACCACTTAGAAATGGGTGAACATATAGTTTATAGCCGCGGCCTACAAGGTATACAGAGGGTTCATGATATTTTGATAGAAATGTAAAAGAAAATACTTTCATTTTAGGGTTCCCTGTGCTCATATTAATCTAATATCAATGGAGTCATCAAAGAAACAATATAGTAAATGAAAGGCAGAGAGAGTTTACCTTATTTTTGTGTAAAGATATATACATGAAGCTGCAAGTTTTTGCTCTCATAATGTCTCATATAAGCTCAAACCAAGATCTCCAATGGTGGCCAAGAGAAGAATATCAATAGGTGTTACAAAGGTTAAACAATAATGCATCAAGAAGATGGAGCTAGTTGCAGCCATAATGGGCCAAATTACTTAAAAAATGGAGGAAAATGTCAGATTCAGGATTCTTACCTTAGTGTTTCCTTGAAGAATCTTCATCAAAGTACTTAGGAATAGAAAGAATTGAAGGGTTACAGATCCAAACCCTAATCTCCAAGGCAGCATCAGCAGAAAGCCATTTCTCAAAAGTTGCAAGTGTGAAATGAGCCCGAGAAACTAGGGCATCGATGTTTTGTTTTAGGGTTACGTTTTGCCCTATGTTCGGTAGTGGTATTTTTATCACATCAAATTCTTTTTCACATGCCTTAGTAATACCTATCATGGTATGTCAGTCACCTTGTTTTTGCCTAGTCTTCATTACTTAGAGTGTGACATGCCTTAGGTCTTTTTTGCATATTCATTACCTAGTCATTGTGCCTTAAGGCTATTTGATCACTTTTAAGTCATAGGTCATATGCCTTAGGATATTTTGCAAAACCAAATGGAGGATAAGCCCTTATAGGATTTTTATTTTTGCAAACTATTTAATATGCCACCATATTTTATGATTTTTATAGAAAATCAAATGTCATAGAATATATATACTTGGCAAAATTTCAAATCAAAAGCCTTCTATTTTATTTTTGCAAAAAATCAAATTAGGTCAAATTAGGGAATAAAACTACAAAATCATTGTAAAACAATATTTAAAGCAATATTCTATAAATTGCTTTTAAATAATTGTTATTTAATGCAATTAGAAAAGCAAAGATAAAAGTTTCCTTATTTTATCTCGTTGGGCGAGTTGGAAAAAGCTAGGTAGTTGGGAGTTTCTTTTTTCAATTTCCAGTTAGATAAGGCCTAATTTTTTGCATCTTTTTGGTGGGGCCACTTGATAAGAGAATCTTGACAGCTGTTTCACTCAGTTTAGAGGCATTTTGGGCATTATTTTGGAGGCTTTCCTTTGAGTTCGAAAAGGGCTTGGAAAGTTGCCTTTTTGAGAGTTTTGCTCAGTTTTCTTTCTATTCTCATTTTAGAAAGCCTTTTGGCTATAAAAGGGGGAGAAAGACTTGGTTTTAGGCAGTTCTAATTACCATTTCTTTCTCTCTTGTTCACCTACAGAGAGTATTGTTAACATCTTGTACTCAGGTTCTTAGTTTTTACTCCTTTTAGTTTTAATAAAGCAGCAGAGTTCTCCTCTTTCATACATTCTAGTTCATTTTGTAATCAATTATCTGATGTCCAATTGTGATTCAACCTTAGAATCCTTTTCATATGTCTCATTGTTGCAGGATTGAGTGCGAAACCTTCATGTAATGTAGGTTGCATGTTATGTTTAGCCTAGTTAGTGTGTTGAAGTTGTGATAAAACTTATTTTTTTCCTTCATGCAAACCTCTAGCTTTCAAGGTTTGATGCAAATTACTTATGTATTGCATTGTTTTAGTGAAATTGTGAGGATAAAAGGTTTTTTGGGGCTGATTGTGAGTCAACATAAAATTCTTGTAACATATCCTTAGGTTTTAGAATTTAATTTTCAGTTATCTTCTTAACCCTTTCCTTAGAAAGTCCTTTAGATTAGGTGATTTCCCAGGGGAGCTAGCCCACTTTGGAGGTTCACTCTAATTTTTAGGCAACCCATAGGCCTAGGAGTGTTCCCATGTGTCAACATGTAGCTAAGCTAATAGCTTAGTTAGGGTGCATATTTGATTGATAATAGTAATTACGTGCGTCGACACCTATTTGACATGATGTGAATACATGTGATGCCACACCACACTGATGTTCAAACATAGTGTTGGTGATAATGACATGTTACCTTTGAGAATGGAATGATTCCACGTAGTTATACGTGAAGGTGCATTTGATACTACCTGCCTACATGATGCTATTGCATTGGTTGTGTTTGCATGGCACATGTAGTGGTCATGATTTACTTCCTTCCTTATTGGTGACTTGATGTTAGTCACATTGTGATGTAATGTGCAATTTCATGAATTGTGATTTTTCTTTCAATTATTGGTGAATTTATTTATCTTGCTTGTGATGACCAGTGACATTATTTTTATCTTGTCTGTAAGTAGCTTAGCCACAAATCTTTGAATCTTCCCTTTTTATGTGACTCTTGTGGTTACGTTGCTTTATTGTTGAAATTGTGTGCATTTATTTATTTTATTGTTGATTTTGGAAACTTCTTCTTTTGATATTTTTTGAAAATGTGTGTTGTCTAAGCTAGGTTCTTTCTGTTTTCAAATGTTGGTCTTGTGTTGTAATGTTCTTCTCGCCATGTCGATGGAGTGACCTCTGGTCAAGTGTATGTAAGGAAGAAGACGTGGGAAACTTTTGAGGATGGGGGTAAGTGTGGGCTAATATGGGCTAGTCATCATCCACCTACCTTCCTAGTGATTTATGTTCTTATGTTGACTATCTCTTGGAGGCTAATCCCCTTAAACAAATAAGAGATAGGTCATTGTGGAAATGTATGGAGGGGCCCCAAGGCTCTTGGCCTCAAGACCATCATTCCACTTGATTCTTGGATCATGGGTTATGTTGATGATTGTTTTGATGCAATCATAACAATAAGTTAAAATTCACATATAATGAACTGAAACTATACTTGAAAGACAAGAAGGAATCATTTGGTGATTCAACTAATCCCAAGTCTACAATGGTTCGGTTGGTCAAGTTCAGTTGGTCAATGTGAAGCTGTAATGTTCAAGGGGCCTTACGTAGTTTAGGTTTGTTTGGTGGTTTACTGGACTAAGAATATGCAAAAAGGTCATAGATTTCAACAAGTATTCTATTCATTTGCATACAAGTGTTACCGGGCTGCAAGTTTTAGATGGTTTTCTTGAATTTTGCAGCTTTCTTCTTTATCGATTTATGAAAACTGTCTACTTATGGCTCTATTATACATGCTTCTTCAAATTTGAGACAATTTCCTTTAGATTTCTACGTTTTCAGCTAAATATTTCAGATGGGTTGGGAAAAGTTAGAAAGATCTAATCTATACCTCATTTAATCTACCGAAGGATCTAATTGTTTCTGTTATGCACTATGTAAATACCACAGTAATTTGATCAAATCCACAGTAAAAACCCTAAATGTAAGTTCTGAGCA
The DNA here is from genome assembly GCA_027924645.1 of Cunninghamia lanceolata. Taxonomy (NCBI): domain Eukaryota; kingdom Viridiplantae; phylum Streptophyta; class Pinopsida; order Cupressales; family Cupressaceae; genus Cunninghamia; species Cunninghamia lanceolata. The sequence continues at coordinate 12,964,888 of BSBN01000194.1, read as the reverse complement.
TTTTCACAAACATACATTTAAAATTGCAAGCTCTCAAAGAAGATATTTCAAAACACAAAGAAGAGCAGGAGAACACTCAGAAGATAGATGCAGAACTCCAGATTCTATTGTATTAGAAACAAATAGTCATACATGATTTACAATGTAAGAATGACTCTTAGTTTCATTGATCATACTACAGAGAACTTACAAGCTTTACAGATACAGTAAGGCAGCCAGACATTCCACGCGCACCTTACTGCAGACAAACAGGCGACCTCCTTCTTCTACCTCTAAACTATGCTAACTTGCTATATGTTCCTAAAAAAAATTGTTGTAGCCACTGTTGCTTTCCTAAAATCCCTGTTGTAAAGTATTACAGTGTAGAGAGGCACAATATAAAGACATTCTGATTGTCCTCACTACAGCAAAAACCTAACTGAACCCTTGGTTCAAACCCCTGGTTACAGCAATAAATACAGGTGAACCAGTTCTCAAAAATATCCCTGAGCAGTGTCAAATCTGGGCAAAATATTGCCCCTTCTGAGAAGTTCCGACAGCTGGGTAATAACTTCTGTTTGTCTTTTGTAGTAATACCTTCAGTTGCAACTTTGTCCTTCACTTGAATGGCCTTGACTTTTCGCATTTCATCCTTATCTTCTTGCTCCTGAGATCAGATTTCCTTCCTCCATGAGGTCACTGTGTTGACTTTCTAGCTGCTTCCTCAACTGCAAGCCTGCAAGACAAGACAAGCAATAAGTATTTCATTTATCACATAAACAGCATGAAATTAAAATAACCATTTAAACCCAGGTGACTACGTAAGATTGTGGAAATTGGATCCAGAACACTCCTCAAACGCGTCCAAAATGCGTTCAGACTGCCCAAAATTCATCGGGTCGACTATCGTTGACCGGGAAAATGCCACAGGCGCCAAAAAAAACTCTTTAAAATTTCACCGCTTCATTTCCCGCCCATCGGCATGACTATCGCTATCGGCATGTCAAAAAAAAACATGTTGGTCGATATTCACTTCATCATCATGATATTCTGGAAATATGATGCTCTCCCTCATGAAGGTCCAGATGACGTCATCATGATATTTCGCTTCTGCATATTGGGGAAAAGAACAACATCATCATCATCATCATGTTGAAGAAGAATAGGAGGATATGAATATGATCATGCTGCCGAGGAAAGGAAAATGATGGTGACGTCATCATGATATTCGGGCTTCATTGAAATGCTAAGGATGACGTCATCATCATGTTCAGTTAAGATCAGGGGATAATTGTGATATCGGGTCACCTAAGGAGCATGATCAGGATGATGAATGTAATATGACCCTTTTTGCGGCCAAGGTAACCCTCTCGAAAGATCAGGATGATGATGATCATCAGGATATTTGCTTTTGTCGAACTTAGAATAAGACATCATCATCATATTTCGGGAACCGGATCGTGCTTTGAAAAATATCCTGCCGAAGGGAAAATGTGATGATGATGATCATCAGGATACTAGCTTCTTCGTCTATTAGATCGGGATGACGTCATCATGATATCTGGAGCCTTCGTTAAATTTAGAACATGACGTCATCATGATATTTCGCCAACCGGATCATGTTTGGGAAATATCCTGCCGAAGGGAAATCAGGATGATGAGGATCATCAGGATATTTTCAAAAGGTCTTACTTCATCAGCAGGAGGACTTTACGAAATATCAGGTGGACAAACAAGATCATGATGATCTTGACAACAGGACAGGATAAAAATATGATGATGATGATCCTCATCGATTTATCATGATGACGTCATCATCATATTTCATTTTCGGAGCACAAGGATGAGTTGAGGTCATCATGATATTTGCGCTAGGGTGATATTGTAAAATATGATCATGCTGTTGAGGAATGCAATATCGACCTCTTCTTCAAAAAGATAGGGTGATCATCATGATATTACAAAAAAGGCGATCAGGAGGATATGAACATGATGATCCTCTTTATCGAATTATGATGATGATGTCTCCATTACTTAGCGAATTTCAGCGAATGACCCTCGTGAAAGATCAGGATGATGATCATGATCATGCAAAAGGAGATCAGGAGGATATGAAGTCGTCATCATCATCTTAGCGAATTTCAACAAATATCATGATGATGATCCTCCGATAGGTTTTGATCATATGCATGCAAATATGCCGAAGGTGGATTTTCTAAGTCAGGGTGATCTTATAATATCATCATGATGTTATAAGATCAGGCGATGCAAAAATATCATGATGACCTCGCGATACAAAGACCGCTTGACGGGGGAAACTTACCGGGACTTAAAGTTGACGTCATCATGATATTTGAACCTCAGGATATTATCGGGGCGGGGGGGGGGGGCATTTCAAATATGATGATGATGATGCTCTTCATACAGTAAAACCAAGTTTTTAAAATATGACCCTCCTAAAAGAAATCATGATGCTGATGATGCGCCTAAGGCCTTTTGACGGGTAAAGGGCACTACCACCTAAGATTGACGTCCGGATATTGCGACTGCATGATTTTTATCGGGTGATAGACCAAGATCATGATGATGATGCACCTGACCTCTATTTTTACCAAACCGCCAGAAAGCAGAAAAACACAAGCAGAAGCAAAAAGCAAGACATCAGCAGGGGTCCCCATTTTGCTAAGGAGCATAATGGGGCGTGTTGTGAACATCACAACAACTAGCAACCAAAACAAAATAATTAAATTCAAAGTGTTCAAGGAAACTAGATGAAATGAACTCATAACTTCCAACTATCTTTCCTGCAAATTACTATTCAGCTTGAGACTCAAAGTATTCAATAAAGATGCATGAATTTCCATTTTCAGTTTAGTTGTGTGCATGTGATTAATTATCCTCATCTTGAAGATCGCTTGAACAAACCAGTGACTGACATTAGCCTACGTAGGTGAGGATATTCCCTCATAGCCGACCGGATAGAGCCTTGCTGCCAGCGAGCGTCTATAGCCCCGGTAGAGTTACTTAGATGGCTTAATCTAGATTTTCAGTATAATCCGCTTTATTTATTTATTTATTATTATTTTTTTTTGTTTTTTAATTTTGAAAGATTTCATAAGATATAGCAATTTGTAACTTCATGATGCAAGGAGTGGGCACTTGCTGAAATTAAGCTGAGAATTGTAATGGTAGCAAGGGTGACCTCTAATTTTTCACCTAATATCTACACTGGTAAGTTCAACAAACCCAAGGATTTTAGGTGTGTCATCGTGAGAAACCTGCTTCGAATTCTCAATCACATTTATTGAATACAAAACTTCAGAAGATGAACAACTCTCTACATTCATGATAGTGACAGGTTATGTGTAAATTGCAAATGGTTAACCTGAATATCCTAAATTATATACTGTTTTGAATGGTTGCTAGTTTTGCTCCTTAATACTCTATAGTAAAATAAAGATCCCTGCTGAGGAGACAACAAACAGACCAAACAAACAGGCTGTACAAACAACACAACAAAAGAAAAAACCTGTACAAATAGAAAGAAACAAAAGCAAAAACAAATAGAAGACAAGCTATACAAACAGCCAACCCAAAAGAAAAAATAGCAAAAGAAGAACTGTACATTATCTACAGCACTTTACATTAAGAAAAAGGGACTGCCCCCCTTTTACCTCAAGCCTGGAAGTAGTGTTTCAAATGCTGGCCATTAACTGGTAATGGCACATCTTCTCCAGTCAAGGTCTTAAGTCTAAAGGCGTTGTCTCCTATTATTTCTGAGATTTGTAATGGACCCAGCCATAATTTATCGAATTTTCCATGGCTTCCTTTCTTTTCATGTGCTTTGTCCCAGCACAACACTAAGTCTGATATCTTGAATGTTTTGACTCTTGCCCTTTTGTCAAACCACCTCTTAACAACCGCTTGGTGTTTGGCAAACTTCTCGAGGGCTTGACCTCTTTTCTCCTCTAGTTGTAACATTTGCACTATTCTGGCTTCCCTATGGTTATCAAAGCCTAGATATTCATTGGCAAACTTCCAGGTTGGTATCCTCAGATTAACCGGAAGTATGGGATCAGTCCCATAAACTAAGTGATAAGGTGTGCTACCTAAAGCTATTTTGAACTTGGTCCTGTCTACCCATAATGCATATCTTAACAGAGTATTCCACTCTCTAGGACTTTTGGCAATTAACCTCTTGATGATGTCTAATAAAATTTTGTTTGTTGATTCAGCCAGTCCATTACCTTGAGGGTAATAATTCGAAGAAAACCTTAGAACGATCCCATATTCAAATGCCCATTTAGAAAATTTTAAAGAAGAGAAAGCAGGGCCGTTATCACATACCAATGAATAGGGTGTTCCAAACCTGGTGATAATGTTTTCTTCAATGAACTTGATAACTACCTCAGTTGTGGAAAATTTGCAGCAGGTGGCCTCAGTCCACCTTGTACAATAGTCTGTTACCGTCAATATAAATTTGTGTCCTGCAGAAGATGGGGGATTGATGACTCTAATAAAATCCAAGCCCCATTGTGCAAACGGTCTGGACTCGATCACAGGCTGTAGTGGATTGGCCAGATTTCTCCCTTTGTCTGCTGCAGTCTGACAGGTTGGCAACCTCTGATGTGACTCTTAGTATCTTTGAATATAGTGGGCCAGTAATAGCCCGCTCTCAGTATTTTGTGTGTTGTAGCTAAATGGGAACCATGGCCGGTTCCGTACTTGTCATGTAGTTCTATCAACACTTTATCAGCTTCAGTTCTGTTTATGCATCTCAAATAATTCCATCATGGTTCTTCCTGAATAGAAGACCTCCTTGCACCATATAATGCTGTGCCTTAATCTTCAAAGCTCTCCTCTAAGAAGCCTTCATCTTGCTTGGGTACTTTCCAGCTATCAGGAAGGTGCTTAAATCATCGTACCAGCCTGATGCGTCTTGGGAATTCAATACATATTGCTGTTTTATCAGATTTGGATCCATGTTTGCTATTGTCTGCACCAGCGCCTGCCCTCTGACCAGCTTTGCGGGAATGATCTCCATGTCGAATTCTTGCAGTGTGGTGATCCATTTGGCTCTTTTTTCTCCAGGCTCATTTTGCATCAGCAACATTTTTACTGCTGCGTCTGGTACTATGGCTTTAATCTGGCTGCGCAGAATATAGTGTCTAAATTTTTTCACAGCCTTCACTAATGCGAATGCCTGTCTTTCGATATCTAGATATCTCAGCTATGCATCCTTCAGAGGTGCACTCATAAATGCTATGGTCCTCTCTTCATTATTTTCACCTTTCTGTGTCAAGGCAGCAGCGACGGAATGAGAAGATGCAAAGGAGTAGATGTAAAACGGGCTTGTGTAGTCTGGACTTGTCAATACAGGGGCATTAGAAATTGCCTCCTTGATATCTTCAAATGCGGCTTTGGCCACTGGCGTCCATTCCATCTGTGCATCTTTCTTTAACATGGCATTCAATGGCTGCACAATCTCTGCAAAACCTGTTATAAACTTCCGAACAAAGTTAATTTTACCAAAAAATGATTTCAATTCTTTCCTACTATTTGGTATTTGCAAATTTTTTATGGATTCTATTCTATCCGGATCAATTGAAATTCCATTTTCAGAAATGACATGGCCTAATAATTTACCTTCAGTTACGCCAAATATACATTTCTTAGGATTAAGGGAAATCCCATACCTTTCACATCGCTGGAGTACTTTTCTGAGGTCCTCAGCGTGGGTGGATGCATCCTTGGAATACACAGTTAAATCATCCATATACACAACAATGCATTTACCTGATAATCCACGGAATGCAATGTCCATGGCCCTCTGAAAAGTGGCACCTACATTAATTAGACCAAAAGGCATTCTTCTATACGCATAATTTCCCCATTTGCAAGTGAAGGTGGTTTTTAGTCTATCTTCTCTGTCAATCAAGACCTGGTTATAACTTGAAAAACCATCTAAAAAAGACATCATCTTTGCGCCATTTACTACTTGCAGTACTTCGTCTATTGGGGGCAAAGGATAATTATCCTTTTCAGAAGCCTTGTTTAAATTTCTAAAATCTACGCACAACCTGATGTCTCCGTTTTTCTTCCTCACTGGTACTAAGTTAGCTACCCAGACAGAATGTCTGACTGGAAAGATTATTCTAGCGGACAGTAATTTTTTAACTTCCTCAAAGATTAAAGGCTCTAGAATGGCATTTACAGGCCTCTGTTTCTGCCTAAATGGTTTGACTTCTTTTCTCAAAGGTATTACGTGAGTTATGATGGACTCATCAAATATTTTCAAGTCTTCGTAAGTCCATGCTATGACATGTTTATATTCTTTTAGAACGTCCAAAACCTCTTTTCTGATTTTCTCAGAGCAAGCTTTCCCTATTAGTACATTTTGTGGATTTAGCTCAGTCCCTAAGTTATGTAAATCACACTTACCCCCTTCTGTTTTGGGTATGTCCTTCTGTCTTACTATTCCGTCGAAGTCAAAGATGTGTTCTAATTCAATTACTCCTTTTGGCAAGAAGTTGCTCTTTAAGTTGATCATATCTTCTTCGTCCCATGTTACTTCAGGCCTTTCTTGTTCATCAATAATTTGGGCCTCAAATGCCTCATTACAAGTCAGAAAATTAATAATTTGCTGATCCTCTCCAAATACCTGAAAGTGTGTAACGTTGTCTAGTATACTGGGCACGTTAACTAGCTCAACAGCAAATCGTCTTAATCCTGACAGCGTCAATGGTTCTAATGTACTAGCAGCAACTGCTAATGCATCTGGCCTATGGTTCAGCTCTCTCGGAATGTGCTCTATGTTAAGGGCATCAAACGAATCCATTAAACCCCATACTCTATGTCTGTAACTAATCATTTTCTTATAATTGCAGGCATAAAGTTTCCTCACTTGTCTGACTACTAATTCAGAGTCTGAAAATACTCTGATGGTTTTTACCCCTTTCCTGATGGCCATGACAAGTCCTAAAATTAGGGCCTCATATTCAGCAATATTGTTAGTGCAGGAAAATTGTAATCTATATGCTGCCAAATGTGATTTACCTTGAGGATTTATGAGTTCAATACCTGCACCTGCGCCCTGTTTTGATTTGGACCCATCACATTTTAACGTCCACATGCCATCTTTACTTTTCTGATCTTTTACCTTGGCATACTTTGTCCCTTTTATTGCCTGTGGGGTGTTGTCTTGTTTATTCATGGGTTTTTTCGTTTAGTTATCTTGCATATGTGTGTTTTTAGTTTGCAACTCAGAAAGATAACTACCCTCGTCCTCTATTTCTTTTCCTAAATCTAGAATCAAAGCATCTATATTATCCTGAACATATCTCTATGTCGGATCAGGATTCTCATTTTTCTCTTGTGATTCTACCCTCCCTATGCACTTTTTGTATTCATATTCAATGATGTCTTTGCATATTTCACAATTCTCCTCAGAATGTTGCCTATCATGGACTCTACACCTATTTTTATATAACTTACATTAGACTGGGAGATTGTGTGTAACGCACTCTTCCACCTCTTGTCTAATGGCACGACCAAATTTGTCTATTGCATTATTTTCTTCATCTGAAGAATTTTCGTCAGACTCAATGAATAGTGCTGTTCTATTGTTGACACACTTCTTTCTAATGTTTAACATCATAATCTCTTCAATCTGCATCCCATTGTTGGTAATTCTGTAGACACCTGGTTCAACAGCAGCATATAATATTTCATTAGTTCGATTATACTCTGTTATCATATGTTTCATTCTGGGTTCTGCCCCTATTCTGATCTGGTTTGGGATGCCTCTCCAAGGTAACCACATGTGTGAAAAGTCAGTAGCCATATATCCGTTTAATGTCTTGGACCAATCCCTACTTAGCAACATTCCATAATTTACGGGTATATCCACTACTTGAATGTCAATGATTTGGCTTACCCTAGGGTCTGAAGCTAATTGCACTTGTATGTTCATGAGTTCTCCTATCACACTAACCTCGGTCTTATCTAATTGTGTGACAACCTTTGCAGATTTGGTGGGAGTCAGCCCGAGAGTTTTACATATTCCTAAGGGCATTACGTTGGCTGAAGCACCAGAATCTACCATGCAATTGTGTATATTCTTCCCACACAACCTAACAGTTAACAAGAAAGGTTGAGTATCCCTCTTATCCGTATGTATTACTACATTTGTATTGGAAGGCTGCTCAACTTTCTTACCCTTCTCCTTAGGTGGTGAATCACTATTAGGAACAGTTATATCAGCAGACACCTTGTTCGTCATGGATGTATCCAGGGATTTTAAAAAAGCATTTCTGATTCCTGGGGTCTTCAATAATTCATTTAGAGGTATACTGACCTTAATTTTCTTTATTTCCTCTGATAAGTAATTCATTAATCTTGTTGTCTCTATTGCTTCTGTCTTACCTGTTTGATCCTTTTGCACTGTTGTTTCATTATTTGTGTGTTGACTAGCTTTAAGTATGGCAGGATTGTTGCTAGCATTCTGATCTGGGGGTGTATTGATGTTATTCGGGGGAGTGGAAGTGGTGAAAGGTCCTCCCGGCCTAGGGTTGTTCCTCAAATTGTAGGTGTGGCTTTTATTTGTCTGTTGAAAGGCCTACACCTCTTCTGTTTCATTTAATATCTCATTTTCAGATTCAAAAGGAAACTGAAAAGCATTTAACACAAAGGCTGATTCAGGATAAAGACTTTCACAACAGTATGGTTCATCCTCTAGCAATTCATCCTCTTTCTCTTCTGCAGTTGCAAAGGTAAACGTTTCTAAGACTAATGTTGTGTCATATTCTGAGGGTACTACCTCATTACCCTTAGGAATGAGAAATTCAGAGGTAGGAGGCTATACATCTACGTTGAAAATACTAGCTGCCAAGTGGAACTGTGGACAGTCGTGCTCAGCATGGGCATTGGTATTGTGAAATCTGCACCAATTTTTGGGTGCTGTACTGGCCATTTGTATGCTAGTTGTTTGTTTTGCACCATGATTATCTGTATTCTCAAAAGGAGAAGCCAGAGTACCATTGTTGGGCCCAGTGTTCCATGTCTTGGGTGGCCTAGGTTGATTCTGATTTTTGTTATTATTGCCCCAGGTCCTATTATCTATCACTGGCCCCCTATTTTGCATTGGTTGCCCCTGACTGGGGCCTTGATGCTGATTGTAGTTTTGGTTCTAATTATACTGCTGGTTTTGGTTGAGACTATAATTCTGATTTTGGCCTTGGTTGTGATTTTGATGTGGATTGTAGTTTTGGTTGCCTCTTCCATAGAGGTTCTCATTTCTTAGCTGTGTCACTTCGGTTGTTAATCTTTTCAAATGTGCAGTAATCTCTTTGATTTCTTCCCTATCCTCTTGTGCTTTTGCCACAGTTACATCCCTAGGAAGTTGGAAGAAAGGCGGACCATTATTTTGACTGTTATTGGAAGTACTAGCCATGTAAGGAGTTATAGCTTGGATTGGAGTAGGATTATACACAGGTGTGTAAGAAGGAACCGGATTTACTAGTGGAGCATGCTGCACAGGGATTCCATTCCATGGGTGTGCTTGATTCTGTACCCCAAAATTTCCTCCATTGACAAATGGACTGTAAGTTGTATGTCTCATTTCTTGGTTCACTGAGGCTGCCTCTTTATAGGCTTTGGATATTGAATCTATGTCAGGTTTTCTTTTGACAAACATGGCAGTTAAAGGATCCAAGGCAGCATAGTACATAGCCAACAAGGGAGCATCATCTATGGTATAAGGGGCTACTAGCCTAGAATAGGCCTTTTGAAATCTGTCATTGAAATTATCAATTAGCTCTCCCTCACCTCGTTTTATAGCAGCCAATTTATGATACAAAGCACAAGGGTCAATGGGTCCTCTAAATCTTGACAGAAATGCTTCTTCCATAAGTGCCCAGGAAGAAATGTAACCATTGGGTAAGTTTACGTACCAGCTAGAGGCCTGCTCATTAAAGGTGTAAGGAAACAATCTACAAACAACATCCTCGTGCTCTAACATAGCCCTAAAACATGCTTCCTTAAATATTCTAATATGATCTTCTGGGTCCTGATGCAACTGGTATTTGGGACATATCTTTTCCGGATTTTTTGGCATGTCATGATAATCATTGAAGAATATGGGAGAATTGACATCGAAATAAGCCATTGCAGGTGTTTGAGCTTGACTTGAACTTGCAGAAATACCTAGATTGATTGGTGGATTAGGATTTAGAGGAGGATTGAGACCTCCAGGAGTGCCTGAACCAAGATTTAAAGATCTGAATAGTGATCTATCAGGACTTACAATACTACGGATGTTAAAAGGTGACCCAGGAGGTGTTCCAGATGAACTTCCCGCTTGCGATATCTTTGGATTCCAAATTAAAGGGCTTTTACTTCACCTTGTATCAGGTAGTTGCACAAATATATCTCCTGAACTAGACCTAGACCTAGTCACTCTGTTACTGTCGTTAGCCAGTTTGAAATGAAACCTAACTCAGGAAGGCCCTCCTTCTAGCGCCAGAAAATTGTTGATGATTGTTTTGATGCAATCATAACAATAAGTTAAAATTCACATATAATGAATTGAAACTATACTTGAAAGACAAGAAGGAATCATTTGGTGATTCAACTAATCCCAAGTCTACAATGGTTCGGTTGGTCAAGTTCAGTTGGTCAATGTGAAGCTGTAATGTTCAAGGGGCCTTACGTAGTTTAGGTTTGTTTGGTGGTTTACTGGACTAAGAATATGCAAAAAGGTCATAGATTTCAACAAGTATTCTGTTCATTTGCATACAAGTGTTACCGGGCTGCAAGTTTTAGATAGTTTTCTTGAATTTTGCAGCTTTCTTCTTTATCGATTTATGAAAACTGTCTACTTATGGCTCTGTTATACATGCTTCTTCAAATTTGAGACAATTTCCTTTAGATTTCTACGTTTTCAGCTAAATATTTCAGATGGGTTGGGAAAAGTTAGAAAGATCTAATCTATACCTCATTTAATCTACCGAAGGATCTAATTGTTTCTGTTATGCACTATGTAAATACCACAGTAATTTGATCAAATCCACAGTAAAAACCCTAAATGTAAGTTCTGAGCATTTTCACAAACATACATTTAAAATTGCAAGCTCTCAAAGAAGATATTTCAAAACACAAAGAAGAGCAGGAGAACACTCAGAAGATAGATGCAGAACTCCAGATTCTATTGTATTAGAAACAAATAGTCATACATGATTTACAATGTAAGAATGACTCTTAGTTTCATTGATCATACTACAGAGAACTTACAAGCTTTACAGATACAGTAAGGCAGCCAGACATTCCACGCGCACCTTACTGCAGACAAACAGGCGACCTCCTTCTTCTACCTCTAAACTATGCTAACTTGCTGTATGTTCCTAAAAAAAACTGTTGTAGCCACTGTTGCTTTCCTAAAATCCCTGTTGTAAAGTATTACAGTGTAGAGAGGCACAATATAAAGACATTCTGATTGTCCTCACTACAGAAAAAACCTAACTGAACCCCTGGTTCAAACCCCTGGTTACAGCAATAAATATAGGTGAACCAGTTCTCAAAAATATCCCTGAGCAGTGTCAAATCTGGGCGAAATATTGCCCCTTCTGAGAAGTTCCGGTAGCTGGGTAATAACTTCTGTTTGTCTTTTGTAGTAATACCTTCAGCTGCAACTCTGTCCTTCACTTGAATGGCCTTGACTTTTCGCATTTCATCCTTATCTTCTTGCTCCTGAGATCAGATTTCCTTCCTCCATGAGGTCACTGTGTTGACTTTCCAGCTGCTTCCTCAACTGCAAGCCTGCAAGACAAGACAAGCAATAAGTATTTCATTTATCACATAAACAGCATGAAATTAAAATAACCATTTAAACCCAGGTGACTACGCAAGATTGTGGAAATCAGATCCAGAACACTCCTCAAACGCGTCCAAAATGCGTTCAGACTGCCCAAAATTCATCGGGTCGACTATCGCTGACCGGGAAAATGCCACAGGCGCCAAAAAAAACACTTTAAAATTCCACCGCTTCATTTCCCACCCATCGGCATGACTATCGCTATCGGCGTGTCAAAAAAAAACATGTTGGTCGATATTCACTTCATCATCATGATATTCTGGAAATATGATGCTCTCCCTCCTGAAGGTCCAGATGATGTCATCATGATATTTCGCTTCTGCATATTGGGGAAAAGAACAACATCATCATCATCATCATGTTGAAGAAGAATAGGAGGATATGAATATGATCATGCTGCCGAGGAAAGGAAAATGATGGTGACGTCATCATGATATTCGGGCTTCATTGAAATGCTAAGGATGACGTCATCATCATGTTCAGTTAAGATCAGGGGATAATTGTGATATCGGGTCACCTAAGGAGCATGATCAGGATGATGAATGTAATATGACGCTTTTTGCGGCCAAGGTAACCCTCTCGAAAGATCAGGATGATGATGATCATCAGGATATTTGCTTTTGTTGAACTTAGAATAAGACATCATCATCATATTTTGGGAACCGGATCGTGCTTTGGAAAATATCCTGCCGAAGGGAAAATGTGATGATGATGATCATCAGGATACTAGCTTCTTCGTCTATTAGATCAGGATGACGTCATCATGATATCCGGAGCCTTCGTTAAATTTAGAACATGACGTCATCATGATATTTCGCCAACCGGATCATGTTTGGGAAATATCCTGCCGAAGGGAAATCAGGATGATGAGGATCATCAGGATATTTTCAAAAGGTCTTACTTCATCGGCAGGAGGACTTTACGAAATATCAGGTGGACAAACAAGATCATGATGATCTTGACAACAGGACAGGATAAAAATATGATGATGATGATCCTCATCGATTTATCATGATGACATCATCATCATATTTCGTTTTCGGAGCACAAGGATGAGTTGAGGTCATCATGATATTTGCGCTAGGGTGATATTGTAAAATATGATCATGCTGTTGAGGAATGCAATATCGACCTCTTCTTCAAGAAGATAGGGTGATCATCATGATATTACAAAAAAGGCGATCAGGAGGATATGAACATGATGATCCTCTTTATCGAATTATGATGATGATGTCTCCATTACTTAGCGAATTTCAGCGAATGACCCTCGTGAAAGATCAGGATGATGATCATGATCATGCAAAAGGAGATCAGGAGGATATGAAGTCGTCATCATCATCTTAGCGAATTTCAACAAATATCATGATGATGATCCTCCGATAGGTTTTGATCATATGCATGCAAATATGCCGAAGGTGGATTTTCTAAGTCAGGGTGATCTTATAATATCATCATGATGTTATAAGATCAGGCGATGCAAAAATATCATGATGACCTCGCGATACAAAGACCGCTTGACGGGGGAAACTTACCGTGACTTAAAGTTGACGTCATCATGATATTTGAACCTCAGGATATTATCGGGGGGGGGGGGGGGGGGGGCGTTTCAAATATGATGATGATGATGCTCTTCATACAGTAAAACCAAGTTTATAAAATATGACCCTCCTAAAAGAAATCATGATGCTGATGATGCGCCTAAGGCCTTTTGACGGGTAAAGGGCACTACCACCTAAGATTGACATCCGGATATTGCGACTGCATGATTTTTATCGGGTGATAGACCAAGATCATGATGATGATGCACCTGACCTCCATTTTTACCAAACCGCCAGAAAGCAGAAAAACACAAGCAGAAGCAAAAAGCAAGACATCAGCAGGGGTCCCCATTTTGCTAAGGAGCATAATGGGGCGTGTTGTGAACATCACAACAGGTTACTTGAAACTGGTTTTTAGATTATGTAGTGCTATGATGAGATCATTGTGTCCCTGTGGACCTATATGTGAAGCTTGTGTTGTTATCCTTGTTATGTGGATGAATGAAAATGGTTGTTTAGTTGTAAGATCTACATTTGTTGTATTTGCAAATGAGTTGATGTTCTTGTAAACATGTTGTACGATGTGTTTCTGTGTGCTCTATTCTAGAGATGGTTGCTTATGAAAGTTAGAGAATTGAAAACTTTGTGTATTGAAAAGTGAAATTTGCTGCAATTTATGAGAAAATTATGTGATTTATGCTAGCATGAAAGTAGAAAATTGATGGTTGTGAGCAACTAGTTGGCTGATGAGACAATGACTTTGAGAAAATTGAATGTTATGGCATCATTCTTTATTTTAATTAAGACAAAAATTGTTACATGATAATGTATGTTTTAAATGATATTGCGTACCTTGTCTCTTCTCACTATGTACTGGGATATTTTGGCACATAATTGCGTATGTCATGAGGAATGTGATAATCTAATTTTTTATAAGTATATCAAGTTTCATGGACTAATGTGTGTTTTGGACGCATTTTAGCATTGTGACTTCCAAGAGTAAGTCAAGCTCTTGGGGGGAGGATGTAGTGCCTCCCTAGTCCTGGCTTAATCGAGGTGACATTGAGGTATAAATTCAGGCTTTATGTGATGGTTGAGGTACTGACATGTTGCTATGTTGATGTTCCTAATGATGATTATGCTATGATGTATAGATGTGGATGACTAGAGCTATTGCAATGTGCTTTGGTTATGGGGTACTAACTGATTTGTTATGTTTATGTTTCATATCAAGATTGGGTGTATATGTGGAGAGTATGACACTGTGACATTGGCACACTATGTGAATGATTACAAATGTTAGAAACCTCCAATGTGGATTATTTATGCTTCTTCAGCTATTATATGATGTATATGTGCACATGTTGTAATGTGTTTTGAGTGATGCAGGTAATAGGCATTGACTCCACCTGGCTTCACAGGTTTGAGCATGCCTAATGCCCCAATGGTGGTGATTTGGAGATGGCACATTGGCCAAAACACCTTAGCCTTGCCATCGTCCCCATTTAGGGATGAGTTTTTGATGTTGGGTTATTGTCTTCAAACACCACTAGTTATCATCTGACTATCCTACCTTTTCATGAGTCAAACCCATGTGGTTTCAGTGTTAGGGTCTATTCCTTGTGGATTTTCTTTTTTGTATGTTCGTTTATTTAGTTTTATTGGTTGAGAAGTGTTAGTGATTGAAATGGTGAATAGTTACCTGTATGGTTTAGTAGGGATGGTTTATAAGCCTATTGTGGTGAATTTAGGTTAACCAAAATAGTATATTGATGATCCTCATTTAACTGAAAAAAAGAGGATATACCTTTCTTTGAATTGGCAGGCTATTGGGATTTTCAGAGGGAAAAAGGCTCACGCTCTAGGTTTGGGAGGGAAGAAGGCTCACGCTTTGGATTTGGGGGGGAAAGAAGGGAGTTGGGGTTGGAAGAGAAAGGAGGGAACACAAGGAGTGAGAAGGGGGAAGGTGCAGATGTGGAGTGGATTTTTACATCCGCTGCAAATTGTATTGTAGGTAAGTTTTTAAATCCTTCTCAACAAATCTATTTTGTGCTTATCCTATAGTCACTACTGTCCATGAGACTACATCTCTTCATGGCATTCTATAAATAGTTCGTGTGCCCTCTCTATGCTTCCATTTTGACACAAGCAAAGAGACTGTGGGCAAAGGTTGTGTTATCTAGATTTACACCTACTTTTGCATTTACTTGAAAGTTTCTAAAGCTTTTTCAACAAATCTATTTTGTACTTATCCTATGGCTATTGCTTTCTAGGAGACCACATCTCTTGGAGGCATTCTATTAAATAGTTCACGCGCCTTGTCTATGCCTCCAACTCTTGTATACATGTCAACCACAACTTTCCAACTATAATATCAGACATGAATCTTCCTTCATTATGTTTTGTTGGATGTCCTTACTCTGCTTCCAAGCTCACATTATGCCACGGGCAGGGAGGATGCTAGCATAGGCTACGGTGAATGGCCTTACACCTGCCATTGCATTTACAAAAAGGTTCATATAGTTTTTTTTACAAATCCATTTTTGTGCATTTCCTGCCATTGTGGTAGTCTTTGAGACCACTTTTCTGAGGCATTAGATCAAGCAACTCACGTGCATTGTTATATCGTGATCTAAGAGGATGTTGGCAAAAGTAGTGGAATCTAACTTTATACTTGCTAGTAGCATTTGCTTAAAAGTTTCTAAAGGCCTTTCGACAAACCCCTTGTGTGCATATCCTGGAATCATTACATTCCATGAGATGACATCACTTGAGGCATTCGGTCAAATAGTTCTCATGCCTTGTTGTGCTTCCACTTTTTTTTCTTTACACATGCCTACCAGTGAAGTCACAACTATAACATCTGACAAAAATTCCCCTTGTTATGTTTTGGAGGATGTCCATACCGTTAGAACAGAGGGAGTTCTCATGTGGTCCCTTGCAAATCAAAACACCAAGTTTCTTTTTGAAAAAAAGCTTCTAGCAGATTTTGCTTTAAAAAAAAAACCTTTACACATATTTTAAACTGTTTAAAATTGCTCTTGTGTGCTCAAGAGAGCACTAATTCTAACTAAACTACATTCCACCAACTTTTTTTGTGCTCAATGTGAAATCAGAGAAGTTTTGGATGATTGGTTTCTTTGGGGTGTCTGTTTAGGGAAAAGATAGGATTTATTTTATTATTATCATATTGGGTATAGATTTGAGTTAAATTGGTGGATCACCCATCTTATAGATAGTAGATTTCTTCAGCCTGTATGTTTTGTCCAATGCCTAAAAAATAAGTATTATGATTTAGGGTATATATTTTGATTATTTGGTGAGACGAGCGTGGATTTTATTTATTTATTTATGGAATTTTGTTTGAGTTTGTTTAATTGTATAAATTGAATCAGATAGATTAGGTATTCAGACCTACATCCAATCTAATTAGTGTTAGTATTTGATATGTGTTACAACTGATTGATTTCTTCACATTCTATGTTTAATGAAATTACTAAGAAAATTCACTATAGTTTTGGGATGGATTTATTTTGCTTCTATTTGTGGAATTGGGTCTGAGCTTTGTGATTGTATGGATCAAATAGGATGGGTTAGTAATTGAGGACTATAAGTAGTTTGAATATACATGTAAGTCTAGTTTGAATTGGGTAAGGATTGGAAGTGGACCCAATGTGGCATCGAGCATGAGTGCTCATTTGTTGGGTCCATTGGATGTAACATGTATTGTGTGTTTGGGAAAGGCTTGTTTTTTTTAGATGAGTACATTTGTTTAGCTACTTCCTTCTTGCTGCCCCTATTGTCTCACCTTCCTTATCTAAGTAGTGTTTCAATGGCATGATTCCAGGTGCCTTAGTTATGCCCTCCATGAAACATGTGTTTATGATGTGTTCATTTGAGTTATGAGATATGTGGTTTTCCTTGTATGGCTAAGTATACTTGCCTTCTTGTCCCTATTACTGTTATGCTTGTGTGTGTGGGCCATGTGATCATCTCTAAGCATAGGGGGTGGACCTTTGAGGTACGACATGGTAGGGTGGTGTGCAACCACCGCCATTGGGGACTTGTGATCCGTGATTGATATGACTTTGTAGCGGCTTCCCTTCATCTTTAGCTTAGGAGCATAGTGTCTTCTTCTGTTATCTAATTGTATCAATGATGTAAATCATTCTTGTAGCATTGTAAATTAGTAATTTGTAAATTATGAGACACTCCAACCTAGAGAAAGATGTGACTATCTTATGTAATGTCATTTTAACGGCTATGTAATTTATTAAATCTTATATGTTTTCATTAATTAATATTAACACATATCTCCTTTGGTGTTTAAAAGAAAGTATACAATGGTGGTTTGAAAATCAATCTTAGACATTCTCATAATGTTCTTGTATGATAGAATGAACAAAATCATATCACATCTGCTCATGAATGTTTTATCCTATCTATAGTTGTAAGGATGTTGGAATTACTTTGTTTTGTATTGATGTATGTTTTCGATGCTTTATGTTAGTGTCCCTTGGTATGGTTCATCTGACAAGGTGTCATGGATGTCTTATACTACACCTTGTTTTCCTTCCCCACCTTTGTCCGATGGGGTTTTAGGGGCAGGTGGAAAATTTTTTGGTACTTCATGTCATGATCACATGGATAATGTGGGTATGACATGGGGTTTTGTGCATCATGACCACATGGCAAATGTGGGCATGACAATGAACCCATGTGAGGTAGCATCATATGATAGTTGTACTGAGAGTGAAGATAGTGTAGCTACCTATCTTCAATTGGATGGATCATCCCTTGTGGGTGATGATGTTGTTGCTTTGTCTTGTGATCCTCAACCTTAAATTAATGATGACAGTAGCATGTTTTTTCCCAGTGATAATTGATCTGAGATAGGTAAAAGTGTAGATATTTGGTCTCAATTTGAATGGCTTGGTGTGGGTTGTGATGTTGGTGAATGTGATATTGGGCATGTGTAATCTGGCAGTTAGGACATGTGGGTAGAGGTGTTAGATGCAACATCACTTGACAATATGAAGGATTAGAGTATCATATGCACTTCTTTGCATTTGGATGGGTCAAGTCATGGGAGTGGTGGCAATGATGAGTTTTTGTTTAGTGAGTTCCCAAGTCTTGTCCCTTTTGACAATGATGAGTTTGGTGGTGCCGAGGATGCTTGTGTGGAAGTCAAGGTGTCTTGTGTTTCAAGTGATATTTCTTACACCTGGTCTTCCTTTACCGATGATTTGTGTACTGAATTGTTCCAATTGGATGATCCTATAACTAATAACATCAGTAAAACTGACCTCCATGATGATCATTTTGTTGTTGATCTAGTTATGTAGGCGGCAAATAGAATTCCTTGTGATGGTGTGGAGGACAGTCTTGTACCTGTATGCATTGGCAGCTGTAATTTATTGGGTTTCCCATTTGAGATTGAAACAGAGAGGTTGTAGGATGGGTGCAGTCCATCATTTGAAACAGCTCATTATGATTCTTATGCCGATGATGATGAAGAAATGGATCAGGTTTGTGATCCAAGTGTGGAACAAGACATCAACTTGCGTGAAAATGTTGTTTGTTGGCAATCTATTATTCAAGAGTTTGACACTTGTGAGTATGAATGTTTCCTTTGTAAAGAAGGTCAAGTGACTGTTGCTATGGATAATGATGTTATGCTTGAATTTGAATCTTTTGTTTGGGCCTAGTATACACATAATAATGACATTGGGAAGCAACATGAGTGTCGAGTTGAAGATCAACATGTTCGTGCTGAACTTGAGGATATGAAAGAGCTGGAGTCTTTCCAGTTTGCTCTCCATGTGAATTGGAGGTGTTCTCCTTTTGCTTCAACTTGCATGAAGAGGTCAATAGGTATGATGACCTGGCAATTGATAATGGAGGTTTGCCTTCATTTCTTTCTTTTGCTTCTGACCTAGTTTTATATTTTTTTACCCCTACTACTGGGAACAAACGTGATGGAGTTATGAATAGGTCAAGCATCAATTTTTTATGGTTGCCATGCAGTAATACTTTCATTGATGAAGATGACCTTGGCTCCACAAGCATATGTTGTAGATTGACAAATGGTAGGGAGAGTCTTCAGTTGTTGTAGCTAGGTGAAAAATGTAAATTTGGTTTGAGGGAGATCAACTCCTTCATTCAACTTGTCTTTGATAGAGGTAAGTAGTTGCAACACTTTTGTGTAAGTTTGGCTTGCAATGATCTGAAATTTTGCTTACAGTCATTTTTATTTATGATTGTATTTTCTTTTGTATATATGCCCTTATTTTTTAAATACATTTCTTTTGTTTCCTGTGTTCATTTTTTCTTTTGGCCTGCCTAGAGATATCCTAGATCCTCGTTGTAACATTGTTTGTTACACGTCCCCAACTAGAGCCATTGTTGGGACCTACAAAAAATTTGTTCCTAAATATGCCCTATTGTGCCCCAAAAATCCATTTATGATTGATTTACAATGATGCTAATGTTGTTGGCTACATAAATCAACACCAGGATTTGACTGATAATGATAGTGTTGACATTGTGTGGAATGATATATCCCTAGATCAACACAAGGATGTGGGAATGATATATCCCATTGATGATGGATGATATTTGATGGATTGATTTGATTGATTGATTTGGTTTACAACAAGGCTAGGATCAAGACCAAAGGATGTGATTGGATAATTTGGCTAGATTGATTGGGTATATTAATATAGATTTAAGGATGACTTGCATTTGGTTTTATTTCTTGGATTTTTTGTTGGATATTTGATTTTTTTGAATTTTAAATTTTTGAATTTGTTTTAATTTCTTGAACTGTTTTCAGATGGCATTGGATGACAATTTGGATAGCCTTTGTGATAGATACCAATGACAAGGGAAAATGAAGTCTATAGGAAATGATGGAGCTAGGATGGATAGACAAAAGGATGGGTGATAGTAAATGGGATGGAAGGCTCATGAGAGATGGATGGATAAAAGGATAAGCTATAGTGGATGGGATGGAAGACTCATGATAGATGGATGGATAAAAGGATATGCAATAGTGGATGGAAGACTCATGATACATGGATAAAAGGATAGGAAATAGTAGATGGAATGAAAAACTCATGATATATGGATGGATAAAAGGATAGGTGATAATGGATGGGATGGCTCATGATAGAGGGATGGATAAAAGGATAGGTGATAGTGGATGGAATGGATGCATGCATAAGAGAGATAGGATGTGATCTCCAAAGACTATGTTGCATAGGTATAACATGTCCATTATAGATGTAATGCTTAGGATTTTACATGACAAATCTTATGACAATAGGGTGATGATAGGATTGGTTTCGAAATGATGAGGTATATCAAGAGATATCCAAATAATTCTTCAACATTTTTCCCCCATATATTTATGAAGATCAAAAGGAGGAAGGGAGGATGGATGGATTCAATAGGATAGGTGTGCAGGTATAATAGGATGAATATGTTAGGATAGGATATGATATGATAGAAAATGATAGGATGGGAAATGATAGGTGGGATATGATAGTTTGGATGAGACAATGTGCCCACAAGTGTAAATCACATAGATAATCAACCTACACATGACACATGTTTGCCAAGTTTGCATCATGGTACTTATCCAAGGTGCCACCAAGGTGGTTTTCACCATTGGACAAAGGGATTTCTCGTTACTATTTTGATTTTTTTCTTTTTCTTTTTTTTCATTCTTCTTTCTCATGGGGTATTTGGATGGTATAGGTGGATATGGATAAGAGAGACTCAAGCATCTAGTTCCATGAAAGGTAATAGTCCCATTAAAGATGGATGTCACACGTGGACCATGTCAAATGTCATTTATGCTCATAAATGTTGGTAGGGGATTGTGTGAGAGGGAGATGGAGTAGGTAGATAGTGGATTATGAAAGGTTTATGAAAGGATTGGGGATAGTGGATTATGATGTGGATTATGTAAGACAGGATAAGGAACTATGGAGGGAAAGATAATGGATGGAAGGATTATGCAAAAACATGGACCATAAAGATATTATGGGTAAAATATGTGTGATAGTAGATAAAAGATGGGGAGATGGAGGTATGTGGGAATGTAGTGGAATGGAAAGGAACCAAGACCAATGGTTGTGCACACCATGATAAACATTGAAGCTTTTGATTTGGAGGTGTAGGAAGAAATGGGGACATTTTCTTAAGGAATTATTGATGTAAGAATTTAGGGACCCACATAGACTTAGGATTGTTATGATTTTTGCATTGGATGTGGTATGAAGAAATTTGAGATTTTTGGGATTTTTTGGATGTGGATGCTTCATTTGACTTGATTTCTTTTTGCTTATGAACCCAAACCATTTTAGGCTTGGACTTTTCTTTTAGATGTATGGGTTGGGGTAGCCTTTAGATGTATTTTGATTCAATTATTTGTATTGATGCCCTTTGGCATGAGAATCTTTAGGCTTGTTCACTTTGTAAGTAGAGGCATCCAAATTTTTAGTTTTCAAGGTCATGGACTTGATGGAAGCTTCATGTTTGATCGATGTGTGCATTTGTTGATCATGATTAGGAATGTGATGAGATTTATTGATGGAGGGATTAAAAGTGGATTTATGGATAGATGGATGAGGGGATAGTATGATAGGGATATTAAGCATTGGAAGAAGTGGTGGTACAATGGATGGTGGAATATTAGGAGTTGGAAGGAGTGGAGGTAGAGTGGATGGAGGGAGGTGTATGGTCATATGCTTTTGGCACTTGTAGGATGATGGAGGAGGAATGTTAACATATGTTTTGAGGGTATGATATGGCTTATGATGGAAAGGAATGGATTTAGGAGGCATGGAGGAAGTACCAACATCTTGAGATTGTTGTCATTGGGGGATATATCCAAGGCCATATGAGAATGGAGGGAATTTGACATGGATGTGCTCCAAAAAACCTTGTTCATGAAGGCCTAAACCTTTGCCTTGATAATTCATGTTTTGGAGTATACGATGGACAATGGGACTATGTGTGTTTTGAATACTAGACACAAGATCATTATTTGATGGAGAAGAGAAAGTGGATAGTGGTTGTTTCTCTCCTAAGGGAGAACATTCATGGATGAAAGTGGTACGACCAAGGGGATGGGATGATGGATTTGCAATATGGTCGATAGTAGATGACAAAGGATTAATAGGATCTTGAGTATAATTATGCTCACTGAGATCCAAGTTATTTGTTTGATCATATATGTTTACTTGGGAGCTAAGTGTCTCATCAGGGGAAGTGGATATTTGTAGATCATGGATAGGACTAGATGGAGTTTTTTGGATGGTTGTGGGATTAAGGATAGGATCAGTTTGCTCATGGATAGGCTCTTCATCATAGATGTTATCTTGATCATAAAAAATATATAGGTTATGGATGGGTTGAACTTGGATTGTTTTCTCATGGTTAGGAGCTTGATCATGGATAATATCTTGATCATAGAAAAGATATAGGTTATGGATGGGTTGGATGGAAGTGCTTTGATCTTGATTTGGATAAAGGGTTGATGTTTCCATATGCTTTATATTATACTCTTGACATATCTCTTGGTTTTGGATGGAAGTGGAAGTGGGAGACTCTTGGATAGGCTTGATAGGCTCTTGATGGTCAACAACATGAAATTACAATCGATATTGACTTCGACTCATGAGGGGAGACTCTTCAATAGGCTTAATGGGTTGTAGACTACATGATGGAAGTTGAGGACTAGGCATGGTGTTTGAAGGATCTTGGAGAGGCTCAAGGGTAGGTGTTTGATGACATTGAGATGGTTTACTCCTTGCTAATAGCCATTGGATCACATCCTTCATAAGTGTATGTGTGGATGGACAATATAATGGATGGATAATAATGGTGGATGGTGTTGTAGGCTTAGGATTAGGATTTGGTGGATGGATAATAAGGGAGGATGTTGTTTTAGGTGTAAGATTAGGATTTGGATTGGATGGAAGGATAATGGGATTGGATGGATTGGGATTTGGACTAGATGGAGGGTTATGGGAATGGATGGATTGGGATTAAGATTGGATGGAGGGATAATGGGGTTGGATGGATTGGTATTTGGACTAGATGGAGGGATAATGCAATTGGATGGAAGGTTTGATGTGTTGGGGTTTGTGGGTTCTTTAACATGTGGCTGGGAAGATCCTCCAAATGTTTTAGCAATTAGGAGAGGATGATCTTCAAGGAGAAAGGGGGTTATATCAAAATCCATAGGTATTTGATATCCTGGATGAAGTATCTTTCTAAGATATTTGTCGGGATTTCTTTTCAACAATAGCTTTAATATCCAAAGCCTTTTGGGTGGGATTATTTGGCCTTTTTAAAGATGGTGATGTTGATGGGATAAGATTAGGAGGCTTGGAAGGACGTGATGGTGAAGGTGATAAAGGTAATGAAGGGCTTGATGGACTGGACGATTGATGGATCAATGGACTAGGAGTGCGAGTACATGGTGGTGTTGTGATAGGGCTAGTAGGCTCTTGGATTGGCATTTGATTGGATGACGATGGATGGTACTCATAGGATTCATAAGCTAGAGTGGTATTACCCTTGTCAAAGGTACCATGAGGACTTAAGGATATTCGATCTTGGTGCAAAGGGTAACTTGGACTTGCATGTTCTTGTTGTGAAGGAACTTGATAGTCTTGTGAATGGATTTGGTGGTGAGGGGAAATGGTGTGGTAAGTGCTTGGATATTCTTGGTATATGGATTGATATGTATATTGATTGATATTGGAAGAAGTGGGATAGGGTGATATAGAATTGACATGATATGTGGAAGAATTGGGTTGGTATGAAGTTGAGGGGGGTAACTCATAGGATTGATGTGGAAGTTTTTGATGTTGTATGGAAGGTGATAGTGACTTGGATGAGGAGGCTAAGGTGGATGGGTCAATATATGAGGAAAATGGTTGGTCAATGTCATTAATTAGGCAATAATGAGATTTATGATACGCTCCTTCCAATAAGCGACAATATTCAAAAGGATTTGGGTCGGCATAAATGACAACTTCTTGGTCATTAAATGGAAGTTTAATGCATCGGTGATAGGTGGAAGAAACGGCCCTCATGGAATGAATCCATGGGCATCCTAGGAGGATATTATATGGGAGATCAAGGTCTAGGACTTGACAAGTGATTTCCACTAGGGCTGGACCTAATTCAATGAGCAACTTAATAGTACCTTCAGACCTCCTTTCAGTTTCATCATAGGCCTTAATAGTGATGGAATGTTGTTTTTCAATAACCACAGTGGAGTATCCTAATTATTTAACACACCATAGACTACACAAGTTTAACCCTGATCCACAATCAATTAGGACCCTTTTAACTTTACGCCTACATATTATAACTTCTATGTGAAGGGGTTCATTATAGGATGAATAATTGTCAAGCATGTCTATTTCAATGAAGGTCAAATGGTGAGTGGATTCAAGATGTGTAATGATGGCTTGAAATTGTTCCACATTAATGTTATTGGGGACACGGGACTCAAGCAGAGCTTTGTCCAATATTTCCTTATGCATAGGAGAAATTTGTAAAAGCTTCAAGATCAAGATTGGTGTAGATGTCTTTCATAGATGATAAGGGATATTATACCAAGGAGTTGCATTGGACAAAGATGACATGGATGAGGATGGAGCTCCTGTAATAGTGATACGACTATGGTCTATAAGGTGCTCATCATCATTGTAGCTAGAAGAAGGGCCTCCTGGGATTATGATTTTGGGTTTTGGATTTGACCTAGGCTTGTTAATGATCACAACCATTTTGACAAGTGATGGATTAAATGGGGCATAAGAATGGAATTATGATTAGGATGATGAAATATGGAGGTGTGATGGGTTATGTGGATGAAGTTGGATTTAGACAATGAATTAGGATGATATGGGATTATGATTAGGATGATGAGATGGATGAAATTGATTGGATTAGAACTAGAATGATGATGTGGAATGATTAGGATATGAAGAATGATTAGTATGATATATGGATGAATATGATTGGATAAGTGACTAGGATTATGGCAATTGGATGATGTGGAATGATGCCCCCTTGAGAGGATAGGTGGGGGTGAAAGACATAGGTAGACTCTCAAAATGAATTGGGGTGGATAATGATTATGATGATGTGGATATAGTAAGTAGGATGATTAGGGACAATGAGATGGATGATGTGGATGAATAGGTTCACTAGGATGGATGATTGGGATGATTAGGGTTTGGATTATGTGTAAGTATTTTCTTTTTTTACTCATCCACACTTTCCTTAAACTTACTGCTACTTCTTTCTAACTGTTGCTTCACTTGTGCATGCACATCCTCCATGTGTTATGTAAAATCCTTTGCATCTATGATAAGGTATTTTTGATTAGGTACATTTAAAAATTATATGATGTCATTCAAAAATATTCCATAAATATCTAAAATATGGTCTTGCCTCTACACTAATCATTGAGTTGCCTCTACACTAATCATTGAGTTGTTGATTACAAATTCAACTTTCTCCAACAAAGTATCCCACTATGCTAGTCTATCTCCCACTAAGCTTCTTAAGAGATTTCCTAGACTCCTAGAAATATCCTCTATCTATAGATGGTATGAAAAGTTATATTTTAGTTGTGCTCCCAATCTCTTCCATGATGTACACCAAACATGGGTCAAGAACTTAGTATCCTTGTTTGAGGTGATACTTTGAGACAATCAATGTAACCTTACTACTTCCTTGAAAAACACATTTACAATCTTAGAAGCATTGTTTGAATTTCAACAAGGAATGAAATGCATATTTTTAAAACCTATCAATAACCACATAAAAGGAACTATAGGTGTGGAATATGATTCCTACACTAATTGAAGAGGGAAGAATGTTCATAAATTAACACAAAAGCTTACAACTATAACATAGTAATTTATGTGGGGAAAACACTTATAGGAGAAAAACCCCATGCTCTAAAACAAAACTAGTTGTATTATTCACTAACCAACAAGTTACAATAAGAATTTTAGGCTATAAATTTATAGAAGTATAACAAACATTCATGTTTTGAAGCAATTTTAGTAGCATAATGGTACCTACAATTAACCATAGAAAATCCATCCCAAGAACCTAATAAATAAATGAAACACAAACATGAAAACCATCGAATGACTTTGGAAAACCATGAGCAAACTCACAAGTGGTATTGTACCCAAATCCAATATTATCCTAGGATATTTTTAGACTATTCTCTTACACCTTGTCATATTATCCGAACTTGTCATATTTGAGCACTCAAATTTAAGTGCCCCAATTTAGCTCTACTATCAATTCAAAGATGCTCTATGACATGCATCATGAACTATCATTATTCTAATTAGACTTATAATGTAATTCCCCTATAATCATGCTATTACACATCATAGAATTCATCATAAGTTACTACCATCTTACAATGTCATTAGATGCTCTTACACATTATAATGATATTAGATGCTCTTATAACTTCTTACATAGTTTAGAAAATATCCAACATGTGGCCAAGAGTGCTACCTCAAAGTGGAACACCGTGTTTCCCATGTGAGGACATAATAATAAATAAATACTAATAGAAGGATGCAATGTTGATACAACTTTTCCAACATTCTCCAACTTGTTGAATACCTTTCAAAGAGAAAAGAGGAACTCCAACACTAAAATCTAATTGCTAGGGTCCATGAGGACCATAGAATTACTACCCCACCTAAACTTGTCTATGCTCACTAAATTCATTAACACATATGCAACATTCTGTAAATTGTTAACCTTCTCCAACATCATCCTTCTATTCTCTACCATGTCTAAAAAAATGGTACATCAAATCTATGTGCTTCATCCTCACATGCAAGGTTGGGTTTATTGCTAGACATATGGCACTTTTATTATCACAAAGAACTCTAATAGCTCCTAAAATCAACCCCACATTTGAACCTAATCTCTAAATCTATATGGCCTCCTTATAGGCATGAGTAATTGCCATGTACTCAACATTTGTAGTGAGAAAATAAACCACAACCTAGCACTTACTCATCCAAATGATAGCACCACCAAATGAATTAAACACATACTCACTGGTGGATATTCTACTATTGACACTTCCTACCCAGTCTAAATCCATAAATCCATGAACATCCACTAAGTGTTGGTCCTTTCAAGAATCATCATGTTAAAAAATAGACTACTCAAAAGTACTCACAAATACCTAAAGACCCTTTTAAGTACATTTTAATGATCTCATGCAAGATTAGCTATAAAATGGCTTAAGATTCCCACTACTTGCAATGTCTGGTCTAGTATAGACCATAACATACATCAAAATCCCAACAATAGTAGAATAAGATACATGAATCATGTCCTCCATATTATGAGGTGTGGATAACTTAATCCCCTCTAGAATAGGAACACTCAATGGTTTGCAAACTAAAATGTTAAATCTCTCCAAGATAGAGTTCACATACTTACTCTAGCCCAAAAAAATAATTGTATTTACTCTATCTCTTCCAATCTCAATTCCTATATAAAATTAGTAGCCCCCAAGTCCTCTATATCAAATTTTATTGAAAGCTAAAACTTCAAATCCCCAAGCACTCCCTTACCATTTCCAAAAAACAACATATCACTCTATGTACAATGTGATAATAAGGAATTGATCACCATATAGTTATAGTAAAGTAATGATCCGATTTGGATCTTAGAAATCCAACCTAAACTGTGCAATAAGAATCAAACTTCTCATAACACATTATAGGAGACAATTTGAGACCATACAAAGTGTTTTTCATCCTACAAGCTAATGATTCCTTATCTCTTTTAGCATACTACTTTGGTTGTATCATATAAATTATCTCTTCCTTTGAGTCACCATGTAAGAATGTTATCTTCACATCCATTTGTCCCATCTCTAAATCAAATGTTTCTATGACAAATAATAAGAACTTAATAGATACTAGTTTAGAAATTGTGGAAAAATCTCACTAAACTCTATCCCCTAGCCTAAGAATATCCTTTCGCAACCAATCTTATGTTGTACTTTTCACTACTTCCATGTAAATTGAACTTCTTGAACACCCATTTACATCTAATAGGATTCCATTGATTGGACAATTCCTTTTCAATCCAACCATCTCCTCATCCATAGCTAGTCTCTTGGACTAAGAATCATCCATACCAATTATCCATCTCTAATTAGGAGGGGTATACTTATCCAGTTATTTTCCTTTCCAAGTGGACTTCCTCAACAACTAAGTTGGAGGTTCTACCTCCTATAAAATCTTTGAGCTCTCCTCCTCTCTAGATGCTTCTATAACATTCATTAATACATCTGCAACATTCTACAAAGTGTCAACCTTCTCCAGCATCACCCTTCTATTCTCTACTATGTCTAAAAAATGGTACATTGCATCTATGTGATTCATCCTCACATGTAAGGTTGGGTTCATTGCTAGACATAAAACACTTTGATTATCACAAAGAACTCTAATAGCTCCCCAAATCAACCCTGCATTTGAACACAATATCTAAATCTAGATGGCATCCTTATAGGAATGAGTAGCTACCATGTATTCAACTTTTGTAGTCGGCAAAGAAACCACAACCTACCACCTAATCATCCATCTGATAGAACCACCAAACAAATTAAATACATACTCATTGGTGGATATTCTACTATTGACACTTCCTACCCAGTTTGAATCCACAAATCCATGAATATCCACTAAGTGTTGGTCCTTTCTATAATCATCATGTTAACTAATAGAGTACTCAAAAATACTCACAAATACCTAAAGACCCTTCTAAGTATATTGCAATGATCTCATGCAAGATTAGCTATAAAAGGGCTTAAGATTCCCACTACGTGGGCAATGCCTAGCCTAGTATAGACCATAACATACATCAAAATCCCAACAACACTAGAATTAGGCACGTGAGCCATGTACTCCATCTAATGAGGTGTAGTAACATGTTGAATCTCTCCAACATAGAGTTCATATAATTACTCTAGCCCAACAAAATAGTTTTATTTATTCTATCTCTTCTAATCTCTATTACTATATAAAACTAGTAGCCCCCAGGTCCTTTATCAAATTTTATTGAAAGCTCAAACTTCAAATTCCTAATCACTTCCTTACTATTACTAGAAAACAAAATATCATATATGTATAATGTGATAATAAGGAATTGATCAACATCTAGTTTATAGTAAACATAATGATCTGATTTGGATCTCAAAATTCAAAATTCCAACAAAATAATAATCAAACTTATGGTACCACATTCTAGGAGACTATTTGAGACCATACAAAGAGATTTTTATCTTGCAAGATAATGATTCCTTATATTTTTAGCATATTGCTATGGTTGTATCATATAAATCTCTTCCTTTCAGTCACCATTTAAGAATGTTGTCTTCAGATCCATTTGTTCTATCTTTAAATCAAAGGTTTCTAATATGACAAATAATAAGAACCTGATAGGTATCAGTTTAGAAATTAGGAAAAAACATCACTAAATTCTATCCCCTAACCTAAGAATATCCTTTTGCAACCAGTCTTTCCTTGTACTTTTCACTAATTCCATGTAAATTGAACTTTTTGAACACCCATTTACATCCAATAGGATTCCATTGATTGGACAATGATACTAAGTCTCATGTGCCATTCCTTTTCAATCCAACCATCTCCTCATCCATAGCTACTCTCTTTGACTAAGAATTAGCCATGCCAATTATTCATCTCCAATTAGGAGAGTTATGCTTATCTTGTTATTGTCCTTACCGAGTGGACCTCATCAAGAGCTAAGTTGGAAGTTCTACCTCCTCTAAAATCTTTGAGCTCTCCTCTCTAGGTCATCTATGAGATTTTGGTTTAACTTGCTCAATTTTGGGTGGTAGTTAAGGATGAGTACAAGATCGTGATGGGCCAAACAATGGCAATGGAAAAAGACACATTATATGAAAAAGTGCTACCATTTAGACTTAAATATAGATTTGGATGGAAAAAGTGTTGATATTTCTAGCTCAAATATGGATTTCCTTGAAAATTATCTCAGGAGTAGCTTTGATTTAAGCAAGTGGGAGTCCTAAAACTTGCTAAAGAAACTTGTAAATTCACCTATTTAGTGTTATCCTAAAATTTTCCATGACTTTGTCCTTGAAGATGATATACATTTTTATAATTAAATTTAATAAAATATAAATGATTCATAGAGGAAACTATCAAGATTCTAAAAATATAATATATGCCTTGTTATAACTATAATAGGTAACTATTTAATAATTTTCTACATACAATAGGTATGAATTCTTGATAGATATGTACATATTGAAAAACATTCATAACTTTCAAACTGTTTATCATTTTCAAATGTAAAAGATGTGTCACATTATAGGCTTCATATGATATAGGTTTAAAAAAATGCTTTGAATTTCATATTTTTTAAAAAATATATGCATCAAATCCACTCATGTGTCCTTTAATTAAATCCAAAGTTTGAAGGATTTTTTTTTCTCATACTTAGGTTGGCCAAAATGACACCTACTTTTTATGTTTTTCTAAATTTTTTAGCAACACCTCATTGAAATATCCAATTTTCACAAAATTAATTCTATTTTTTTTTTTATAGTACGATCCAATAGACTACATCAAATTTGATACAAGTTTTATTACTACCTTATTTTTAGATTGTGTAGATAACTCATTTAATTTTTGACATGAAGTTACTTAGGTTTGTTTTTATCATTTTCATTGCCACTTAGGGGTACTTTTGGCTCATCATGATCTTGCACTCACCCTTAAACTACTAAATTCTTCTCATCCTCTTCTATCTACACAACTATAGGAGAAGGCTTTTAATTTATTTGAAAATAACACTTCTACTATATATAACTCTCTTAACCACAAGGTCCCAAAGCTTATACCCTTCCACACCAAATCCATAGTTAATGAAAATACACTTAACTACCTTGTTTCCCAACTTTTCTCACTTCTCCCTAGGCACATGTGCATATGCCTCACAACTAAAAACATGAAGATCCTGTAATGATGGATTTTTTCCCATCCATATCTCCATAGGGGTCTTGTCAACATGTGCTAATATAGAAGACCTATTGATCAAGTAAGAATCTATAGAAACCACTTCTACCCAAAACTTTTTCTCTAATTGGCTTCACTAAGGATACTCTTAGCCCTCTTCATTAATGTCCTACTCATTCTTTCTTTAACTCAATTCTATTAAGGGGTGTAAGGAGTTGCCTTATGTCTATCTATCCCAATCTACTTGTAGAATTTAGCAAAATTTGTAGAACAAAACTCAACAACATTATCAATCCTTAATTTCCTAAACTTCTTACCAGTTTGATTTTCTAGAAGAACCATAAAATCCTTAAAATGATTAAAGACTGTATATTTACTATTAAGGTAATATACCCATGTCCTAGAATAAACATCAATACAAGATACATAACACAAAGATTAAAAAATTAAAGGAACATTAACATGGCAAAATACATCTAAATGAATAAATGCCAAACATCTCAAGATTTTTGAGAGCTAGTATAAAACTAAAATTGATTTTATTGTTCATTTATATACTGTTCATAGAAATAAACTTTAGTAGTACAATTAGTTAGCCTCTTAATAAGATTTTTTTGAAGACCTGTCCATAGACTCTTCTCACATATATGGCTCATTCTTTAGTGCCATATGATTGTCTTCTCTATAGGTAACTTGTTATCTAAAGCAATATATCACTTACATACCTAGAAAGTATGACCAACATAATGGTGAAGTAGTAGATTTTATAGATCTTTGCACTATAGGAACTGAAGATATATTGCACCAAATAGTGCTTACATCAAGTTGACATAGAGTGCCCACATGAACACCCTTAGAAAGTACCATAGTTTCTCACACCATCTTACACCCTGTACTAGAGAAAACAACCTACACACCTACATCATTACTTTTTCTAACTAATAATAGGTTCCATACCAAATCCAAGATGTGTAAAAATCTATTTGTCCCTTTTAGTCTAGCATTAGGGAATCTAATCATGACTCTACCATGGCCAATTATGCTTAGATGAGAATCATCATCAATGTACACCTTCCCACCATCATATTCTTCATATTTCAAAACCCATTCTCAATGGGGAGTCATGAGGAGGGAAGCTCCAAATTCTATTAGTACCAAACTCTCATATGCATGGTTTGCTAAGGTTGAAAGAAAGGCATCTACTATGTCATCTTAAGAAGACTTGTTGGACTCGTCATTGGAATCACTCTTTTTTTTAAACACTTTCTAGTCTTTTCAGTAGTTCCTGATCTTTCCATAGTTCCAACACTTTGCCTTCGACTTTCTAGGAGACATTTAAATCTCCCATGGGGTTTTGATCTACCCTTTTCATTTTCTATATTTCTTTTCTTGTTTGATCTTACATGAACAACAAAGGCCTCCTTGGTAGATTTAGAAGCTTTCCACCTTATATCCTCTAAGAGTAAAGTATCCATGACCTCATCAAACACTAATTTATTTGGAGTGCTTCAAATAGCCATTACTTGATTGTACCACAAGTTTGACAAAGAATAGAAGGATCATGCATTGATCCTCCTCCTCCATCTTGACTCCAAGTAAGTCTAACTAGGTCACAATGGTATCAAATATGTTAAAGTGCTTGCCCATGGAATTACCATCACTCATTATCATAGTGTATGTAACTAGTTCCATAAAAAAATTAATAACCAAAGACTTGTCTTGGTACCAATAGCCCAACTTTGGCTAGAGGGTTTAAGTGGTGGTTATTTCACAAACATTTAATAATGCCAAATCTATCAAGTAGAGACTAATGAGGTCACTTTCCTTTTTTTCCAATAAATCCTAGTCATTATATGATGTTGTAGCTATTTTGAATTTATTTAATGTAGTCCAAATATTTTGATCTATCAGAAAATCCTTTATCTTGAGCTTCATAGCTTAAAATTATTTCTATTAAATATCTCCATTTCTAGTCTTGATGTGCTTGCCATTTGACTGCAACAATATTTCCTTTTACACAATCTATCACTCAAACCAACATTAGATAGAAAACCTTGTCCCTAACACCTAGGACTTAAGATGATCAAGCTCTCATACCAAAAGAAAGGAAGTAGAGGTGTGTAATACACTTCCTACACTAATCTAAGAGGAAATAATGTCTATAAATAAATTTAATCACATAGATATAGAAAAGTAATTAACACAAAATATTACAACCTTAATATAGTAATTTACATGAGGAAAACCCTTATGGGAGAGAAACCCACACTCCAAAGCAAAACCAATCATATTATTCAACAATCAACAAGTTACAATACAACTTCTCGGCTATGCATTTGCACAACTATCACTAACATTTAGGTTCTAGAGCAATTTTGGTAGCAAAAGAAACATACAATTCACCCATACAAACTCCATCCAAACCACCCAATAAATATATGAACAACAAATAGGAAACCACTAAATGGTTTGGGAAGCCATGAGCAAACCCACAAGTAGTATGATACTTAAATCTATGGAAAAATTTTCAACACCCCCTTGGACTTACTCTTCCAAGCTATTTTCAAATAATTCTCTTACACCTTGTCATATTGTCATAATTTGTCATATTTCACCACCCAACTTAGGCACCCTAATTTGGCTCTATTATCAATTTAAAGATGATTTATGATGTGCATCATAAACTATAATAATGTTGGTCAAGATTTGAATGTAACTCCTCGCTAATCATGCTCTTACATGTTATAGAATGCATCATAAGTAACTCGGTTCTAACAATGTCATAAGATGCTCATACACATTATAATAACTTTAGATGCTCTTCTTGGTGTATAACTCACATGAGTTATTCCTAACTTAATCATAGTTAGTGGTTTTCCTCACATGTGGAAAGACTAAGTCCTCTTGTTGAGTCACTAGTAGACGTGCAACTTCATATTTGACACATCGCCGCTACATTTGAGGGTGGTTGTGTTGATAACTAAGAGGGGGGGGGTGAATCAATTATCTTAATTAACTTAACTTTTTGTTCTTCTTTAATAACTAGTGCAACATCAAAACAAATAAGCATACATAATCATGAAAGCAGAAACAAAGTCAATACACATAACACAATGATTTTGACATGGAAAACCTTGTTAAGGGAAAAACCACAGGGTGACTAACCCAAGAATGTATTCTCTGTTAGAAGAATAGAAATATAGAAATGGCACTTGCCAATTAGGGCTCACTACCCGAGCACACTACTCACAAGAGGCTCACTGCCTACAAGAGACTCACTGTCTACAAGGTACAAAGAAAGTAACGAGATATTTGAACTGATGAGAAGCATCCACATATGCTGAGGTTTAGTTTTGATTAGGCTCAATACACTGATCTACTGTACTTCATTCTTCCTCTTCTTTGGTGTTGTTGTCCTATCACATACCGGACCTGTATTACTGCTTCTACACTGCTCTCTACTTTTCTTCGCACTTCACAACACACCACACACACCTTCATACCAAACTCAATTTGGTATATATATCCGCATCAATGATTTCAATCATCTTTCTAGTCGGCATCCGGAATACTCAATACTTTCCCAAACTCTGGTCTGTTGGCTGAATTCTTGCTTACCAAGTGATGCGTACCAAAGAGATGCTTATAGAAGTCATCAATCATGTTGGCCAATCAAGAATGATACCTCAAGAAACTTGATCACCATCAATATCTCATCCGGATTAAGGTCTGATGCTCTACCGGTCAGGTCTTCCTCAGTCTACTCTGCCAAATGGGAACCTAACACTTAGGTGCTCATATCTCTTCACTCTTTCATCACTGGAGGCTCAATCTCTGGAATATATTAGTAATGGTACTCCTCTTAACTTTCCCAATTCCGCACTTTACTGAGATACTTCCTCTGAGAGATCCGGACCTGATTGTCAAACCTTGTTGCATGCTCTGTTCTTGGTCACTGGACCAAAATAGTCTTCAATCTGACTTCCAGTATAGACACACCATGTCCTATGGATGTGTGAGATGGACTTTGTTGCCATCAATGACAACCCTCATGAAGCCACACAGTGTCTCTTGCTAACAATCTCCCCCTTTAGCATGGATGGCAACACTTAGTTAATAATGACTAAGTGTCACACTGCACTCCCCCTTGGCTGATGCTCTATTCTAATGTACACTTTACCGGAGCTCCCCCTTAGCTAGATTCCACATTTTTTATTGCTCCTCACTCCCCCTTTGACATCAATGGAAAAGGGTAGAATCTGCACACCAAAATTTTCAAAAATCAATCTATACATATCCGCATAAGTATATATATGAGTTGTACTTACATATACTTAAGTATATCTGCAAAAGTATTCTTCAATTGTACAACTTCTGTCACCCAACTCTGCTTCATTCTATCCAAAATTGAGATGTGACCACTCAACAGGAATGCAAAAGCTTTTGCCTTCTTAAGATCTGTCGGATCACTGGTCCAGGCTGTGGCCTGAGCATCAGTTAGGGCCTTGTGCATGGCCTCTAACTTAGGTATAATGATCCCTCTAAGTTCACCCATCCTGCTTATTATATTCTTCCTTTCCTTTTCAAGTTTCTTTAGTTCATTTAGAATGGCAATAGTCTGACATTCTTGGTTTATTATGGATGTGGTGAGAGGATCAAAATTCTGAGATAGTCTTGACAGTTTATCCTCTTGTTCTTTCACTTTCTTCTCAATATCCATTGTCACTTTGGATCAGGATAGACAAAATTTATACATTTCTCTGCCATCTTTAAGAGCATTTTCTAAGCTCTTTATCCCAATATTCATAATTCTCCTATCATTTGTTATTAGCCCTTGTACTTCAGAGAATCTTTTTCCCAAAAACTCCTTCTGGACCTTTTCTTCAGCTGACTTCTCCAAGGAATCAAAATGTGTACTAACATAATTTACAAGAGATTTTAGATTACCGGATGAGGAGGCTGAGAGCTCCTTTTGGAAGGATGGCATGATCTTCTCCAATACACCGGACACAATTTCTATTAGCTCATTATCTTCCATGTGAGACTTCAGAAGTTTTTCTTTTGCATTTGCTTGAGCAAAGGATGCAATCTTCATGGTTTGAACCAGGGAGAGGGAATCAAAATTGAATGGTCCTTGGAGTAGCTCTAGTTCATCTAATTCCATTATTTCCTTTGTCAAGAAGTCCTTAACAGCTTCTGTAGTGTCTCTTGCCAGAGGTAGAGTTTCCTTTCCTTCTATGGCCTTAGAGGTGTCAACAGAGACCTTCTCTATTTGATCTTTTTCTCTTCTTCTCCTTGATTGATGCTCTCTTCTTTTATTTCTTTTCCTTCAATTTCAGAGTCTGCAGGGGGATCTGGAAGAGAGGTGTCTACTTCTTCATGAACTTCCTCTTCCAGAACAGAAGAGTCTAAGCCCTTAGCTTTCTCTTCACTTGTCTCCTTTGCTTCTTCTACCACTGTCTCAGTAGATTCTCCTTGTCATCCATGCCAGAGGGTTCATCACCTAAGTCCTCTATAATAGGAAGATTGAATCTTTTAAAAGCATTCTGAAGGATATCTTCTGTATCTTTTACCACTTTGTCAGTTTCTCCAAGCATAAGATGATTCATTCTAGCTTTGCTCTAGAACTCATCCTTGCAATCTTTGAAGATCATATTCATTTGCTTTGGAGTGATTGAAGGATAGAGCTGAATAGCTATCTATTCTCGGATCTCAAGATCCTTTGCCTTAGCATTGTTCTTTCTTATTTCTAGTTCACTGTCTAGGCTTTTGGGAATTAGAGATATGATTTTAATAAATGCCTTATTATAGATATTCAGATACCTGACCGTAGCTTCTTGCAAGATCTTCTGGTCAGCTTCATTATATTCATCATAGAACTCAGTCATTGGTTTTAGGTTCCCATCCACAGTGATTGATTTGATGATATCATCAATGCATAGAGTAGGCTTTTTAATAAATTCTTCTATCTTTTCTTGCTTGTCTTGACTAGTAGAGGATTCATCGGATGTTTTCTTCTTCTTCTTCATTTTCTTTACTTCATCATCTGTCTCTGTCTCTTCATCATCCTTGAGACTTGTATAGGATCTTGTTGCCTTTTTCTTTGTTCTTTTCTCTACCTTTCTGGATGTCTGGGCTTCCGGTTTTGATGCTTTTTGGCTCTTAGAGGTGGCAGGTGTAGAGCTTTTGGAGGATCTGGTCTGGGAGGGGGCTTGCACTAGAGCACTTTCTTTTTCTACATCTTGTTTCTCTTTCTCTTCCCTTTCCATCTTCTCTCTGTTGGCATCAACTGCCTCCTTTGAAATTCCATGTCTCTTGGCAAATTCTTCCACTTCTCTTCTCACTTTTCTTTTAATTTCAGGCTATCTCAGTTCAACATGAACTTTTACACTCAACTCTTGGAATGTTCCAAACCTTTCTACCTTAGGATCCTTGGGCTGACTTAGCATGTGTTGAACATGTAGCTCAACAATTTTCTCATCTACTTCATACCCCATTGGCATGATCCAGACTGTCCTTGGCTCCACTGCCTCCATTAGGCATTGATCAGTGTCTACCATAAAGCACACTGTATCCTTGTATTTCTCAACCAATGATTGGGGGATTCTTTCTCTGTCCTGCATCAAGCTTTGGAAGTTTTTGAAGTAACCCCACAGTGCTATATTTTGTGCCTTGGCATCACCAAGCCCATACACATAATCCCTAATTTTTATGGCAATAGGTCTGTCATTTTGCCATATCTAGCCACTAGATCCGGGTAGCTCATTCATGTAATAGAAGAAAAGACAGAGTATCAAGCCACCGTATTTGAAGGAATTCTTCTTATCCCTTTTTATCTTTTGCAGATTCTCCAAAAGTTGGTTCAGAAGGAGCTCACAAAGATCATAGTCGGCATTCTTTCTTAACATTTCATAAGTAGTGTAAATTACTATTCCGGATACATAATTCTCTTTGCTGGAGTGATATATCTTGTAGCCAATTATCATGGCAGCAAACTTGATATCTAGATTTGTGATATCCTCAATTGTCATTGCTCTTTTATCAAATTTAGATTTGGTAGCCTCACTCACAGTTTGGTTTTTGACTGATTTGAGAGTAGGTAACCCACCGGATGAGTGCAATCTGGTCACCGCCCTAATGGCATCCCTTGTGATCTTAAGTGGCCTCATTAACCATATGAAGTTGTCATGCACTCTACTCAAAACATACCGGACCCACTCATCTTCTGCAAAATAGGGGAAATGGATGTACTGTCTGAAATGCTTATCCCAAATGGCTTTGTACTAAGGTTTGAGTTCAAATGATTCATCTATTAACTGCTTGTGGTAGATATCCATTAGTTTGGATTCCCCAAATTCTTTAATGTTCGCATGAATGTATGCCCTTACATCTTCTACATGTAAAACCCATGCAAAATGCTAGAAAATGCGCCTAGGGGATCAACTTCTAGGGACTTGTAGGGATATTTCTTGAATTTAGGGTGCGGCCTATCAGTAATCTTCACAACATTCAGAGTAGCCATCTTCCAAAAGAATCAAAGAGAGATTTTCAAGAGCGAAAAATACCTTTTGCGCTTCTAGGGTTCACGATATGACCCAGATCGGATTGCTGGAAGAATTGACTTCTGCGGTTGATCCTTGAGAGGCTTGAGATAATTTGTTACAGAGCTCCTTCTCTTTTCTTCTCAAATGCAAATGTACAAATGATGAACAAAAGAACCCTTTTATTCCTGCGTAAACCCTAATTTCATTTTGCAATAAATGCACAACTTAGGTTATTCTGGTTGCCTTGTTTTCTTTATTTCTGAGAGAGATCTTTTCGGATCACTGAGATGCACCTAGGATTATAACTTACAAAGTATCTCCTTTTAACCAATCATTCCATCTAACCACAAATCCAAATATTTCAATTATATCGGATCTATCTGTGAAAATCCTATTCTTACTGGATGACTGTTGAACTGGATCAATCTTGGAAGATTAACCTTTTCAAAACTTCTTGTGGATCTTCCATATCTTTACCACAGCTTATTTAGATGTTTCTCTAAGAACCCTTTAATCTGCAACCTTTCATGTGCCAATTTCAAGGACCTATTGACTGGCTGGGGGAAAATATTTTTCTTTTGTTACTCCCCCTGAGCTAGAGCTCATCTATTTAGTTTCTGGAAGGAATATCAACACCAGATTCTTGTGTGGATCCATCCCCAACATTTTTTTTTACTTCTCTTCACCCATATCTTGTTCATCTCCCTTTGAATTTCATCCGCATTCACTTTTCCTTTTCCTTTGTCTTAGTTTTGATTATGATGCACTGGACCCTTTTTGTCCTGATTCTTACTTTTGTAGAATTTGGCAATATGACCGGATCTATTGCAATTGTAGCAAACAATATTTCTTTGCATATTTGACTGGAATCCTCTTGATCTACATTGATTAGCCATATGTCCCATTCTATTGCATGCAAAGCATCTACCATTGAATGAATTGTTTATTTGCAAATTTCTACACTCATGAGATTTGTGACCATACCTTTTGCAATTAAAACACTGTCCGGAGAAGGATGAATTAGTCTGATTTATTCTTCTTCTGCACTGATTTGCTTTATGACCAAAATTATTGCAATTGTGGTAGTATCCATTGAAGGATGGATATCTTTGAGCATTTGGTTGCCTTACCAGAGGTCTTCTAGGCCTGTTCCTTGGATTTCCTGATCCAGAGTTCTTCTGGCCAGATCTGGAGCTTTCACCTTTCTCATACCCCAAGCCTTGCTTGTCATCTACCCTCTTTTCACTTCGAAGAAGAACTTCAAGTTGAGCAGAGCTTATCTTGAATTTCTCTTTGTATTCATTTACTGTTTGAAGATCCCTTTTAAGAGTGTCAATTTGATTCTCAAGTTGTTCTTCATTATCTCTTGCTTCTTCAAGATCAGATTCCAGATGCCTGATTATTCTATCCATTTTATGGCAGTCTTCTGACTTCTCCTTGAAAGATTGTGTTAGATCATCTTCAATTTTTCTTTTCTCTTCAATTTCTTGGGTGAATTTCATAACCCCTGATTCCATTTCATGTCTTACCATAATGACCTCTTTTGATAGCTTCTCACATAACTTGTTCTTTTCTTTTAGATCTTAATCAGTATTATTGGCTTCACTTTGACTTGCTAATTGTTGAAGAAGTTCCTTTCTCTTTTTCATAGAGATACTCAGTTTCTCTTTTAGTTCATTTATGAAATCATCAGCATATTTGAGTCTTTCCTTCAAGTTATTGACTGCAGAGTGAGATTGTTCAAGATCATCTAGGGCAGAAGTTGAAGTTGTTCCCTCATACCATACATATCCATTGAGATTCCTAGATCTTCCTCAAGCTGTTAGGCTCTTTTTGGAGGAACTTAGCTCTAATACCAATTGTTGATAACTAAGAGGGGAGGTGAATTAGTTATCTTAATTAACCGAACTTTCTATTCTTCTTTAATAACTAGTGCAACATCAAAACAAATAAGCATCCATAATCATGAAAGTAGAAACAAAGTTAATACACATAACACAATGAATTTGACATGGACAACCCTGTTAAGAGAAAAACCACGGGGTGACTAACCCAAGAATGTATTCTCTGTTAGAAGAATAGAAATATAGAAATGGCACTTGCCAATTAGGGCTCACTGCCCGAGCACACTGCTTAAAAAGAGGCTCACTGCGTACAAGAGACTCACTGTCTACAAGGTATAAAGAAAGTAACAAGATATTTGAATTGATGAGAAGCATCCACATATGCTGAGGTTCACTTCTGGTTAGGCTCAATACACTGATCTACTGCACTTCATTCTTCCTCTTCTTTGGTGTTGCTGTCCTGTCACATACCGGACCTATATTACTGCTTCTACATTGCTCTCTACTTTTCTTCGCACTTCACAACACACCACACACACCTTCATACTGAACTCAATTTGGTATATATATATGCATCAATGATTTCAATCATCTTTCTAGTCGGCATCCATAATACTCAATACTTTCCCAAACTCTAGTCTGTCGGCTGAATTCTTGCTTACCAAGTGATGTGTATCAAAGAGATGCTTATAGAAGTCATCAATCATTGCAGCCAATCAAGAATGATACCTCAAGAAACTTGATCACCATCAATATCTCATCTGGATTAAGGTCTGATGCTCTGCCGGTCAGGTCTTCCTCAGTCTACTCTGCCAAACAGGAACCTAACACTTAGGTGCTCATATCTCTTCACTCTTTCATCACCGGAGGCTCAATCTCTAGAATATATTAGTCATGGTACTCCTCTTGACTTTCCCAATTCCACACTTTACTGAGATACTTCCTCTAAGAGATCTAGACCTGATTGTCAGACCTTGCTACATGCTCTG
This sequence comes from Cunninghamia lanceolata, assembly GCA_027924645.1. Lineage (NCBI taxonomy): Eukaryota > Viridiplantae > Streptophyta > Pinopsida > Cupressales > Cupressaceae > Cunninghamia > Cunninghamia lanceolata. The sequence continues at coordinate 12,923,033 of BSBN01000194.1, read as the reverse complement.
TTCTTAGGCACCGGACCAAAGTACTCTTAATTCTGACTTCCGGTATAGACACACCATGTCCTGCGGATGTGTGAGATGGACTTTGTTGCCATCAATGACAACCCTCATGAAGCCACACAATGTCTCTTGCGAATAGGTTGAACCTTGACCTATTCTCTTGGTTCCATTTTCGCCACCTCTCCTATTCTCATGGAGTATTGTTCCTCAAACTTCACCTATTTATACCTCATCAGTTGTAAAGCAATTTAATTCATTTTCAATATATTGTATTTATGTTTGATCTCTAATCCATTGATCTTGGACTTCTGCTCACACATGGTATCAGAGCGAGTGGAATAGTGTCAAATCATTATCTCATTGATTACATCTCCATTGGTAAATCTTTGCAACCTCTCTTGCACGCTAGGCTCAATTTTGCCTTCTATCATTGCATATCAAGAAGGTAAAATTTTGTTTCAAAGGACATTTGAAATAGGTTTGTTTTTGCGGGTCGTAATCATTATTGCAGAGCTCATCGACCCTCACCATAGTGAGGTCGAATCATTGCCTAGAAAGCCCCACATAGAGGCATTTTTCTCTAGTTTTCGTGCCTCACACAGAGGCCGATCTATATACTGTGAAATGCCTCACAAAGAGGCTGAATACAGTGCTCATCTCTCTGCCTTTTCAAAGGCCAAAGTCACCCTCGTTGTTGCATTCAGTTGATGTCTCCAAGAGGGCTGACCCTCTCACCAATGGCACTACCTGACCCTCTCTACAACTTGCCACCCAGTTCGTTGCAAATCAACGCCAGGTCACCCTTTTTTCATGGATTTTTGCCACACATTTGCAGTCAACTGAGTCTCTCAGTGAATTCTGTGCCCTAAATCCTCATTCGATAGCATCCTCTTAGTCTTGAACAACTATTTTGGTGGAGTTTGAAAGCCACATCGATGGTTGTATAAGGCACGCTGGGGGAAGCTTTTTGGTGGCTGTATACAAAGTGGCATTTATTACCACGTATCTAGAGTGGAGGTCACTCACAGCTAGTGGCATATTTGCCCAATTTCCTCAATGTCATCACCGATGCCAAAGGAGGGAGCACATGACAAATTGCAAAGTGGAAAGGAAGGGGGGATGACATAAGAAACTTGGGGGTGACATTAGCAGAGAGAAAAATAGAAAGGGGGGGCACAAAATTTTCACAAATAAGCCCTGGTCATATTTGGGTGTCAATTGTCCCCTTTCCTATAATACTTGGCTATAAATCCACCTAGAATGTAAATGGCTAAAGGAAAGAAAGAATAAAAATCTAGAATTGAAAGAATAAACTATATTCTATTCAATCAAGAATGCAAAGTATATAAGATTAAGTTATTAGAATAAAATCAATAGGTGAGTATATATCCAGATATATCACCCAAGAGACTAAAAAAGAAACCAATGTGGGATAATGTGTAAAAAGTCATCAAGTAAACTTAACCTAGTGTGAAAAGGACCTAAGTGGAGAACTAGCTAGAAAATGAACTAGCTAGGAAATATACACCATTAGCAGTAACACCCCCCCTTAAGTGAAACTTAGGGGGAAATAAAAGATGGGTCCTGACTACAAGGCCTAATGAAATACCTATGTACAAAGGTCCCCTCAAATGAAAAAGGAGAAAACCTAGTGGGAAAAAACTCCCCCATGAGAGGATGAATCAAGAAGGGATAAGTGACCCTCCTGAAGAAATGTCCTACACCCTAAGAGAGATTGAAGATGGATGTACTTTCTCTTAGTGAAGGGTTTGGTGAAGAGATCTACAACCTACTCTTCTATAGGACAATAGTGCAAACCAATGACCTACTCCTATATTATCTCTCACAAAATGTGCATGTGGATCTTGATGTGTTTTGCTTGTTGATGATGGACTAGATCTATTCTTCATGACCTATATGGTGCTTTGATTGTCATAGTAGATGACAGATGGCTTCTAAAAAGTGATGCCAAGCTTAGGGAAGATATTCTAAAGCTAAATAGCCTCAATAATTACATTAACAACTCCCCTATATTCAACCTCATTTGATGAAAGAACAAGGGTATGATGTTTCTTTCTCTACCAATAAATGGGACTAGAACCAAGGTGAAAATTGTAGCTAGGTGTACAATTGGGATCATCAACATCACTAGCCCAATCAGAGTCAGTGTATCCAATTAGATCCAAACTTGTGCTTGTCGCATAGTGAATGGACCATATCTATGAGTGCCCTAAATATAGTGCATAATGTGTTTGGAAACTTTTTGGTAAAGGTCATGTGGCTTTGTCATGAAGCATGAAACAATTCCAACTACAAATGAAATATCTAGGCGAGTATGAGTCAAGTAGATGAGACTACCAACAAGTTGATGATACAAAGTAACATCTAACAAGTGGAGTGGAATACTTAACCTCAAGTTTGACTCTAGACAGAAAGGGAGTTAGTTCAAGATTACAATCAACCATGTAAAAATGAGCTAAAAGATCAAGATTGTACTTGGGATGCACAAGAGATATCTCAAAAAAGGTCTGAGTGATCTTGATCCCAAGAAAGTAGTGCAAGAGACCCAAGTCAATCATGGAAAATCTATCATGCAAATTAATCTTAATGCTCACAATGATGGATGAGGTGCTCCTTGTGATAATAAAATCATCAACATAGAGAACCAAGAAGAGAAGAGCATATATATATATATATATATATATATATATATATATATATATATATATATATATATATATATATATATATATATATATATATATATATATATATATATATATATATATATATATATATATATATATAGATCTAAGCAGCATCTAGAGAACCCAACTGAGAGAAGAGAGGATTCCATCTTAGCATACCAAAAATTTGGGGCCTGCTTGAGTCCATAGAGAGACTTCATCAATTGACAAACAAATGAAGAGACCTGAATGAATCCATATCATTGTTCCATTTAAATCTCCGCCTATAGATCCTCATGAAGAAATTCACTCTTCACATCCATCTAGTGTATAGCTCAAAAACGAGTTGTAGTAATAGCAAGAATCAAGTGAATGGAGTTCATCTTGGCATGAGGGAAAAGGTCTCAATGTAATCAACACTAGGAACTTGCGAGAAACCTTTGTCCATAAGTCATTCTTTGTACTTGTCAACTGATCCATCTACTACAAATTTAGTTTGATAGATCTACTTAAATCAAACCTTCCTTAGGAAGTGTAACATGCTTCCATGTGTTGTTTTGAATGAAAGAGTTATACGCTTCCTCCATTACTGAATCCCACTCAAGAATACATAATGCTTCATGAAATGATTATGGAGTTGTGGTAATGTAGGAATGCAAAATGTGTGTTATGATTGAGTCCTTCAAGTATCTAAAGGATCCCCAACAAGAGTGTTTGCAGACTAAAGAGTTTATTGTTTACAACAAGACACAAAAGGGGATGGATAAGGAGATTCCTTAGCCTTTTAGTCTAAACTTTACAAAGGGTGAGGCAAATATTCATGATCAACCTAGTTAGTAGAAAAAGATAGAGGAAAATCTCTAAGTCACTATCATCTAAATCTGCAATGGAGGAAGGAAGATGTGAGGATGAGCTAGAGAGCCTTCCTTAAAATGTACACTTCACTCAATGAAGAGATCATGCATCTCAAGATTCAAAATATGATGTCCTTTGAAACCATTGAGGTATACAACAAAGATGCAAGGCTAACTCTGAGATTCCAAGGCCCTCCACTTGTTTGAAGGAATGTGAGCCCATGCAGAAGAGCCAAAAACTTTGTAATGCCACATAACATGTTTCCTATCACAATAGGATGCAAAGGGAGTGATGCCCTTCAATTCCTTATGTGGAACCCTATTTTTAGGTGCTAGAGAATGAGCATGGATCATGTAGCTAGCCATCTCTTTCAATGATCTATTTTTCCTCTCTGAAACACCATTCTACTGAGGTGTGTAGGAAAATAAATGATGAAGAACAATCCCTTCAATATTATAGTATTGTTCCAAGCAATTATTCACATATTCTCTGTCATTTTTAGTTTGGATAATCTTGACAACCTTTCCAGATTATTTTTCTGCATAAGCCTTGAACTCTAGAAATTTGTCAAACACTTCACAATTCTATCAAAGGAAGAAGACCCATGTGTATTTGGAATAGTCATCAATCAAGGTTAGAAAATAGTGAGCCTTACTAAATATAAGGATGGAAATGGAATTGCTAAGTCACTATGAACCATCTCAAGGACTTTTGAATCACTCCAAGCCTTCCATTTGTCAATGTTTCCACTAGGGTTTGAAAGATCTAACCCCAATTTTAGGAACCATATGGGAAGGAATGACATCAATAACAATCTAGAAAGTCTTCTAATCTTGATTGGAAAGCTTGAAATTTTTAAACTTTTTTACACTGTTAAGATAATTATTCACAAATTTGTGTTCTTGTCATTTTAGTTTCCCATTTTAAAATGTATTCTCTTAATCTTGAAAAATTAAAAATGAAATAAACAATTTGTTAAAACTATAGTATTTGAAAAAGTTGTGTATTTTAGTATATAAAATAGCAAGTAAACATATTGAAATAATCTATTTTCATAACATTGGCATTGTTTAACTAATTATGTATTTAGATATGACATAAATAATTGATTAAAACTATAGATAAATAAAATAATTGTTCAAGGTTGATAAGGGCATGGTGTAGTGGTCAAATAACAACATTATTGTGGTGGTCACCAACGTTCAAACCCCCACTAGGCCACTGAGCTCATAGGTCGTGTGCCCTTGTTGGGTGATGTACTTGTAGGATGAGTGCCTTCATTGGGCAGTTGTACTTGTAGGATATGTGCCTTTGCTAGGCCCTTGAGCTCATTGGTCTAAACAAGGTGATAATTCCTTAGGTACTAAGGCCCTCAATAATGGTCTCAGTGATAAATTCATTAGAAAGAGACCCCATGAAAGTGATCTATTTGGGCTCAAACCAAGATAAAAACCTAAGTTTGCCAAATCAAAAAATGTTTTTCAAGTAAAAATAAGGTAAATAATTTAGATAAAATAAAATATCTTAAATAAAAGTTAAATTTTGTGTATCCATGGGTCTATATACTAAACTAGTATAGATATCCTACATACATCTATCTTAAATATCAATATTGATTTCTCTCAGGGTCCTTTAGATATAGATTTATTTAAATATCAATATTGTCCATTATGTTTTTCAAAATAAATTAACTATTTTTTTAGAAATTACCTAAAATATAAATTCTTAATTAATAATTTTTAATATATATCAATTATAATATATATATAATGGGTGCTGCCACAATAATGGGTTACACTTTCTGGGACATCCTGATTTTTGCTGAAATCACATATTTTTAGAAAATATAATGATTTAAGCCTTGAAAGGTTCCATTTAAAGGATTTTAATTGAAGAGAGTTTGATCAAACCCCCTTAGATTCAAACCCCCTTGGATAGAACCCCGCTAGTTTTAAACCATACCTATAATGGAGTCTCCTTTACACCTATCAAAATTCTGATAAAAAAACCAATTTTGATTTATCTTTTGAGGGATCAAATGAATTCATTTAAAATTTATGCTTTGTAAGTATGTAGTCCTTATTATAAACTTCCCAAAAAATATAATTTTAAATATATTTAATTTGATTATTATATTTATTTTTTATTTCTTGTGAATGTATGTTTTTCATCGAACATCAAGTTCTATATTCTACACACAAAAAATTAGTAAATTATTGAAAAAAATCTAAAAAATATCTATGCACTAGGTATTGATGTCCTTGTTTCAACAAAAGAAAAAAAAGTGAATTTCAATACATACAGAAAAAGTTATGTTTTATGGAATACACCTATGTCTAAATTATAATTGGTTTGACTTAAAAAATTAATTAAAAAATATATATTCAACAAAATATTATGAAATTAAAAGCATACACTATATATCGATGTTACCAATCTAAATTAAAAAGAATCAGAATTTTATCCTTTGTAGAAAAAAAGTTATGTGCTATGGAATACACATCACTTTAAAAAAATGTTGTTTACTATTAAAAACCAGTTATCAAAGGAGATGCAAAAAAAATGACAATTTAACTCTAAATTTTTTTAAAAATATATATTTAGAATCTATAAACAAAATCTCACAAATTTTTAGTTCACATCATCTTCAAATTCCTAATGGTTTAGCAGCTATAGTTGTCAGAATGTGAAGATTTAGTTCAAATTATTGATTTCAATGTCAAGTTTGGCCAAAAAGTGTAACCCATTATTGTGGGATGACCCTGATCCAAACTCTGTCTGCCATTTGGTTGCAGCCTATGACCCTCTCACCACCCAATTAGATATCATCCTCCATACGAAGAGATGCTTACAACATTCCTTCAAAAGTAGTTCCCTAGTAGTAAATCTTTGTCGAACTCCTAGGGATCTCCCAACATCCCAATGTCAATGTTTCCTTCTCCCAATGTTATTCTACATTAAGTATCCTAAGCAATTCATCCCAACTATCATGTTGATTTGATGTTCTTATATCCATGATATAATCACAACCTGGTTTTCTAGCAAATCTACCACCATGTTGGACTCCTGATATACATGCCAAATGGAGAAATCATTGAACTTACTCAATATAGTACAAATTGCATCCATTTTTTTGGTAACTTCTAGCTCATCATCCTCTTCAATTTTACTTCATTAATGCATAAAATGGAATCACCCTTGATATCAATGGAATCAATTTTTTTTTCCATGCATAACTTCAATCCTTCATATAGTACATCTATCTCTGCCTCATTGTTTGATTCTTGGGAAAGCGACTTTGCATTGGCCCATATGAGGATTCGTATATCAGTCCTTATGATACACCATACAACAAAGATCCCAGGATTGCCGCATGAGGACCCTTCAAAATTCATTTTCATTCTACCTCTCGGGGGGACCATTCATTTTACATTCCACCATGACTCTCGTCTAGCCTCCAAATTATGTGATGGAAAGAAGCCAAAATGAATACTCAAAAGTTTCCATCTCTTAGAAATCCCATTGTCCCAAACCATGTACTCCTTGAGTTTGGTAGATATGATCCTTGTGTTGAGGAATTCGTAAATGCCAACATCAATTTTGTTGATGATTTCCTCCATAGAAAGAAATTTATCATTGAATACTTGTCTATTTCTTTCCTTCCAAAGAGGCCATATAACCATCAATAGGTTCACCACCCAAATTTAACCCCATGTTGATCCTTTATGTAAACGTGGCCAACTACAAAAAGATCTATGCAATCTCTTTGTAGGGCCCCACTCCAACCAATATTCTTGATCAACTAGTGCAACATTGATTAGCAAAGGGGTAATTTAGAAGAAGATGATCTATTGTTTCTTCATCTAATAAGGAAAGCAGACATCAAGAGGGTCCCGAAATCCTAATAGACTTTAAGTGATATCTTAATAGTGTAACATCCAAAATTGCATACCCTTACAATTTTACTCTATGTTTTGCACTCATTTTGGTGTCCACTCTCCTAGTATGTTTTAAAGTTCATTTTAGGCCTACCATAGCCTTTTTTTATAACCCCCACATATTCTTTTGTGTTATGTTTCACCCTTTGTGTTTATTTTTATAAAAATCTATTTTAGTGTCTTGTTATTCTCTTTGTCCTATTGTGTTTCATGTGACCACGAACTAGAGGCACTTGGACATTAGCACTTAGCGTGGACATATGCACATTGCGCTATTGTCCCACACCTATGTGGCACAAAGTGACCATTTTTTGGTGTTATTGACCACTTTCAATGACACTCGAGATTCCTTCTAATGCCTCTAAACCTCCCTCAATGACCTTATTTTACCCTCTTCCTCCTTTTTCCCTCTACTCTTGTAATTTTGAATCTATCTAGATCACTCTCTCAAGCAATTTGGAAAACTTTTGGGCTCTCATTTTACATCTTTGTGAAGAAATTTGAGAACTATTGCTCTACTCCGCTCACTTGCACAACATTCTCTTGGAATTATCAAGTATTCTTCATAGATGTGCTACTGTGTACATGCTAATGTGTATGTATGCTAATGTGAGGTTTCTTAAGGGTTTTAGTGGTTTCTTCGTGAGGTTTTATTGAGACCATTGGCTTGTTGGATTGTTCTACTTTACGTAGGTAGTTTTCACTTGTTTTTCCTAGGTGATTGGGTTTCATTTACCCTCTTTTATTTATCTTTTGTAGTGTAATACATTGTTTTTCTTGATTGCACTGTGTGGGTTACCTCACTATCCTTTCTCTCTTCCAAGTCATCACACTAGTTTTCTCTCATTGGTTATGAGAGATTAGTTTTTCATTTTCATTAGAAAAATATCTTGTCACTACTATTATTTCATTTTATTCGCATATAGAGAGTAGTAGCACACACTTATTTTTCTCTATTTTTCAATCTTGTCTATTCGTGGAGGTTGAAAGACCAAAATAGGGGCTTGACCTAAAGGCAAGCTCCCAAGAAACCCCAACAAATTTTCCTCTCCTTTTGTAGGTCACATATTTGAGTAGAAAGCTTCATTCCTCTTCAAGGTTTTGTGAGCTTGTTCCTTGAATGCCTTCTTTTAAATTGCTCATTTTATCCATTTAAAATTATGTTATTCATTTCTTTTCGATTCAAGTTCATGTTTGTCACTTGGAGACAATTGGATGTGTATTCACCCTTTGTTGTGTTGTAAAGCTATCTGGGAGTTAAGAAGACCTAATTTTTTTAATTTTTATATGAATTAAACTACAACATGATGTACAAACATCCACATGACACACTAGCATCCCTAGAAGAGGGCTCCATGGGTAAATGCAAAAAGATGGGGGGCCAAAAAGTGGCCAAAAATCTTTCAAAAAAAAAAAAATGCAAAACGTGAGCGCGTTATCACCTATTATAAATTAAAAAACTCATCTCATTTCATTTCATTTCTATTTTTCTCCACTATTCCCATGGTCTCCAAACCCTAGGAAGCGCTCTCGCATTTTGGATTCCTTAATTCAACACAAAAATCTTATCGATTCGTCGCTGAAATGCCGCCACGATGTCGAGCACGCCAAAGGAGTGAGTTTATTTGTCTTTTTGTTTGAATTTGCTTCTAAATAGGTAGGTTTGAGTTATTTTTTGATGTATATTTCATTAATTGTTAGGAAATGTTAATGCACCTCCTCCTCCTCCTCCTCAAATTCCACAAAATCCTACAGAACAACAACGTCCTCCATCCATTCCTCGACGTGCCCCTGGAACACAAGAAAATATAATGGGGCAAATTAAAAACAACAAAAAAGAAATTGAAGATATAATTGCAAGGTTGAAAGCTCCTTCCACTTCAACCTTGCATAGGTCCACGCTTGCTGAATCTCTTGAATCTATGTTATCAAATGTATATTCAATTAGCAAGCAAATAACTAGTTGGACGGATAAGAGGAGAGAGTTTAGAGATTATTATGCAGACAAGCTGTCATACCAAGATGTGAAAAAATTACAAACTACAAAATTAGACTTGTGTTCAATTTTCACAAACCCACAAATAAATCAACCTCCACCCATTACATGCAAGAGGTTCCCTATCCATTGGTGCAACAACCAAGCGATAAGGGACAATTTTGGGCAGAGGTGGTGGATGGTTTTTGACCATCCTCCATGCAATAATAATGAGGTCCCGCAATACTTTTTGAGGAAACTCTACTGTGAGTTTGTCCTCAATAAAGTGCCAAACTATTTTGATATGCGAGACTTCCAGGGTAGAGGTGGGGGGTCAGCACAAGATAGACCAGGGGCACGTGTTGACCCACAGTGGGTAGTGAGACGAGTAATCAGCAGACCAGTCCATGAGCATGTTTCTGTCCCTTCCATTGTGAAGGAGAGTGTTGAGGTCGATACACTTCAGTCCATTAGTGCCTTGACCCAGAGCATCATAGAGAATGCCAGTCCTGTAGTACAGAGTGGGTTGGGAGATAGTGCGAGGAGTAGGGTCCCACCCCATACTTGTCAGACTTGTGGGTCAGCCTATGGTTATGACCCCATGGATAGTCAGGATGCAGGTACACAGGCTACATCTGCAGCTGAGCAGATGGTGATGACAGATACCCTCCTGAGTGAGACTTTCAGCCTTGATACTCAGGTAAATATTAGCAAGTTTATTGAATTTAATTTATTAAATTTCATTTTTGAAATGCAAGATTAACTAATTTAGTTTGCTGATTTTAATGAAATTTTAGGGTCATAGTGTTGATGCAGTTTTCAGTGGTTATCCACCTGCATATTACACTAGATCATCTATTGTTGGGGTATGTAACTAGTAAACAATTATAAATATTACATGTGAATAGCATCGTTATATGAATGGTATTCTAATATTTGATTTTGGATGTTGAATAGGTTAATATTAGAGATTTCACGGCAACACCTGCCAGTGGTGGTAGACTTCAAAGTTTCATAGAGGTAATAAAATAAATAGTTTAATGAATGAATTGCACTTACTAGATTTTTGTATGTGACTTGTGTGCTTTATTGTGTGTACTTCCATGTTTAGTTGAACGTGTGTGTATGTTAGGAGCCATGATTTGCATCACTATTATAGTTTTTGTAATTGAATAATGTTGTTTTATTTCCAGATGATGCAGGCTGTGGAGACACCTCCTAATTTTTAGAGGGCAATGGAGCATGGTGTGACCTCTACAATTCATAGCTCCATGGCATTGACAGGGGTATGAGGCAGATTAGTAAATTTCAATTTACGTTCATTGTTATAGTTGTTTATTTTTGAAAAATCAAAAGATTAGTGATTTGAAGTTTAATTTCTATCTGGATGGTTTCTATAGGACATGACATCACCACGGCCTATTCCTTCTACTGAGGCAAGTGAAGACATAGATTATATGTTAGCGGTAAGTGATTATTTTGTTAAATGTTTCATTTTTTATAACATGTAATTTCTATACATTAATGTCTATACTTTTTATTGTAAAAACTAAAGATGCAGGAAGAACTAAATAGGAGGAGCAGCCCTCGGGTTCATAGTAAACCACCCACATGCACGTCTTCATCCCCTAGAAGATCAAAGGCTACCTGTGATCTATTCTCTTCACCAGCCAAAGGGGAATGACTTTTTATTGTGTTCCTTTGTTGTATGCCTATATGGCATTTGTGGACATATATTTTGTATTGTATATAGTTGACATTGTATGCCTATATGGCATTCTTGTAAGCCTATATGGCTATTTTGTATATATGTTATACTTATATTGATAGATATTGATGTATTCCTATATGGATATTTGGTTAATACAAATCTTTTTTATTGATGGCATACATACTTGCATTATAAATCCACGTTTGAATGGATATTTGTAGATGGCTACTTCAAATATTTAAAGTCTAATTGTATTACATAGGATGTTTGTTGATCCAATAAGCTAGCTATTGTTATTCAAGTATCACCTAAACCTCATTCTGGAACTAAAAGATAAAAGTTGTATTTAAAAAAAAAATGAATCATCATGTTGAACAGAAAATATTAATATTTTTTATGAGTAGCATACAATGTCAACTATATGCAATACAAAAAAATGAATCATCATGTTATTCTTTATGTTTGAGATCCTAAAAATGACTAAGTCTAGTAGCTTGATATCCTGAAACACTAGGATGAATATCCAAGTCATTAGGATGATTATGCCTTGAGAAAAAGTAATTAAGATGAGCGCCTAAAGGTGACTTTCTTAAACATTCAAACATTAAGCAACAAGCATGAAGGGTTAAGGCACAATTTGCAACTCATAAAGCATACCCAACTTGGAGAGAGCATTCATTTAAGACAAGGTGCCCATTGACACCTGTTCCACCATAGAAGTGCACCTAAGGTGGAAGGAGAACAAGCCTCTAGTAAGTGAAGCGCACCTATTGTCTAAACCACTTCATTATGGCGCCCTAGCATGAGGAGGAGTATATAAGTCAATAGGAAATGGTGCCTAGAATGCAAATGAAGGACTAAGTGGCATTTTCAATAAGCATCAATTCACCTTGAGCTTTCAATAAATACATCAAATTGAGCCCCATAAGCCTAGGCGCCCTTTTCCTTCAAAAGAACCTTGTATTGGTGCCTTGGAGGAAATCAACTTACAATGACAAGTCTTGGAGGTTTCTCATTTTGGATGATGTCTTTTGAGATTAACTACAATGATTGAAAGTTAAGATGAGTGGAAAGAACCTATCTTGAACCTTAGGCACCCTTCATGTAATTTCCCACCATCATGAGTGCCTAGATCTAAGGAGTGAATGAAGGATCTTAACATCAAGAAGCATGTTATCAATCAACTTGGAGAATTCTTTGACAATAATTATGATGAATTGAGTACATGGAAGTAAAGGAAGTACATATCAACTCCAAAGTGTGCCTAATGATCAATAAGAAATTCTTCCAAAGCAAAGGCACTCATTGTGAATTTTCCTACTAGTTTTGGCACCTTGAAGTCTAAGTGCATGAAAATCATGAGGATGAGCACTTAGGGATGAGATAGTCTTCATATGAGTTTAAATAAGAACATCATCAAAATGCATCTTGGTAGAGAGACTTGAGACCATCATCAAATAAGCCAAAATATCTATCTCCAATCTAGGCGCAAATTCTAGCTCCTCCCAACTCAAATGAGCGCCCAAGTTGAAGTCAACTTTCATCTATACAACCCTCAGATTGTGCCTTGATTGAGGAAGGGATTTGAACCTCAACATTTAATCATCTCAGGACAAAAGCTTCCTTAGACACTTGGCATTTGATTGAAATCATTGAGAATTAGAAAGAACCACCTAAGGATGTAAGGCGCACTTTTCACCCATACAAGCCTAAAATTGTGCCGAAGCGAAATAACTTGATTTCATATCAATAGGTGAGTGCCTTGAGAGAAAGGATCACTCTAGGTCATTTTCAATTGTTGAAAGCACAAAAATGATAAAGATAAAGGCAATTGAATTAGGCACACTTTAGCCTCTGAGGACACCTCAATGAGTGCCTTGGGTGAAATTGCATGAGATGACCTTTTGGAGTGAGCGCTTGAAAGATAGAATTCATTCTAAGACATGTCTCATCATTTATAATTGTAAAATTGCAAGTATAAAGACATTTAAATCTAGGTACACTCTCCATCAGTACAAACCCATTCTGGCACCTAAGGGAGAAATTGCATTGAAAGACACCTTTTGAATGAATCTCTTAAGGGAGATTGACCTCTTTAAGCCATTACAATTGTTTGAAATCATTTAAAGTGATAAATATGGACCAACTTGTGTTAGGCGCCCTTTGCTCTTCTTTTTACCTATATATGCGCCTAGATTTGCAGTAAGATTATTCCATGTTTAAAGAGGATTCCTTTGTGTTATAAAATGTTTATCATGAGGATTGATGTGTTTCTTGGTTTGTATTGTAGGAAGATTGAAGGAAAAGGTAGGAGCAAGAGCTTGGAGTCGCCTAGAGTCATCATGTAGCTACTCCAAAGAAGCCTTTCACATTCATTCATGCCAGAGAGTTAAGATGGAAGTAATCACTGCCAAGGAAACACCACTTCAAGAGGTAGCTGCTCCAAGAGGTCATAACAAGATATATTGCAAGTCTTCTTCATCAATGACATCACCAGTTGCATCATGTTCGAAGACTTCCATCTTTCACTTCAAATTGCATCTAGTGAACTCATTAATTGGTGCCTCAGAGGAAAAGACCTTAAACTTACATTATTGAGTCAGCACTTTAGAAATTGAGCCATTCCTAGTCAATTGGAGTCATAAAATATCAAATACAAAGTCAAATTGGACTTAGGCGCCCCTTCATGTAATTTCCCACCATCATGAACACTTAGATCTAGGAAGATCATCCAATTGCGCCTAGGAATAAGATACAAGTCCAAGACCTCAAATTTGAGTGCCTAGAAGTGTGATGGATTGAAGAAGCTACATTGGCGCATAAGGGTAAGTTGTATCTAATAACATCACCTAATTGAGCGCCTAGGAGGTATAAAGCTTAACATTGACATGAGGACAAGCGCTTAGTAAAGGAGAGTTTCTCAAACATTTAAACATGTGAATGAAGTCATAGAAATGCACTAAGTCATCTAGGCACCATTTTCCCCTTGTGTACCCTTACATTTGCACCTAAAAAGAAGTTGCTTCAGTTCATTGGAGTGTTTGAGTATTGAGGATTTCTTAGCAATGCTTTGCAACTTTACACTGCCTCCTTTTGACGATTTTTGGGGCAACAAAAAACTTTTCACCATGGGTAAACACCTCAGAGATATAAAAAACTGAGAGAGGTTATTATAGAGGCACTCTATGTGATCACGTTGCCTTAGACATAATGTTTCTAAGTGACACAGTTTTCAAGTAACATCTCATCAAAGATTTCTGCCTTTTTGCACTTTGGACTCTTTAGGGATATCGTTGGTACAATGTAGCTCAGACTATTTCAACATGTTTGGGTAAAAAAAAGGACCATGCCTAGTGTAAATGTACCCATCCGGACGCGTTAGAATAGTCAGTTTGATCGCATCAGGAGCAAGACAAAAGTTACACCCCTTTACAACTTTACACTGCCTCCTTCTGACAATTTTTGGGGCAACATAAAACCTTTCACCATGGGCAAATGTCTCAGAGATATAAAAAAGTGAGAGAGGTTATTGTAGAGGCACTCTACATGATCGTGTTGCCTCAGACAGAATGTTGCTAAGTGACATGGTTTTCAAGTAACATCTCGTCAAAGATTGCTACCTTTTTGCACTTTGGACTCTTCAGGGATATCGTCGATATAATGTAGCTTAGACTGTTTCGACATGTTTGGGTGAAAAACAAGACCATGCCTAGTGTAAATATACCAATCTGGATGCGTTGGAATAGTCAGTTTGGTCGCATCAGGAGTAGGACAAAAGTTACACCCCTTTGTAACTTTACACTACCTCCTTCTGATGATTTTTGGAACCTTTCACCACAGGAAAATATCTCAAAGATATAAAAAATTGAGAGAGGTTATTTTAGAGGCACTCTACGTGATCACGTTGCCTCAGACAGAATGTTTCTAAGTGACATGGTTGTCAAGTAATATCTCATCAAAAATTGCTGCCTTTCTACA
Organism: Cunninghamia lanceolata; assembly: GCA_027924645.1. Lineage (NCBI taxonomy): Eukaryota > Viridiplantae > Streptophyta > Pinopsida > Cupressales > Cupressaceae > Cunninghamia > Cunninghamia lanceolata. The sequence goes on along the minus strand of BSBN01000194.1, from coordinate 12,907,892 downwards.
CTTTGGACTCTTCAGGGATATCGTCGGTACAATGTAGCTCGGACTGTTTCGACATGTTTGGGTGAAAAATAGAACCATGCTTAGTGTAAATGTACCCATCCAAACGCATTGGAATAGTCAGTTTAGTCACATCAGGAGCAGGATGAAAGTTACATCCCTTTGCAACTTTACACTACCTTCTTCTGATGATTTTTGGGGCAGCAGAAAACCTTTCACCACGGGCAAATGTCTCAGAGATAGAAAAAACTAAGAGAGGTTATTGTAGAGGAAATCTATGTGATCGTGTTGCCCTAGATGGAATGTTTCTAAGTGACACAGTTTTTGAGTAACACTCATCAAATATTGCTTCCTTTTTGCACTTTGGACTCTTCAGGGATATCGTCGGTACAATGTAGCTTGGACTGTTTCGACATGTTTGGGTGAAAAAAAGGACCATACCTAGTGTAAATGTACCCATCCAGACGTGTTGGAATAGTTAGTTTGGTCGCATCAGGAGCAAGATGAAAGTTACACCCCTTTGCAACTTTACACTGTCTCCTTCTAATGATTTTTGGGGTAGCAGAAAACCTTTCACCACGGGCAAATACTTCAGAGATATAAAAAACTGAGAGTGGTTATTGTAGAGGCACTCTACATGATCGCATTACCTTAGATGGAATGTTTCTAAGTGACACGATTTTCGAGTAACATCTTGTCAAAGATTGCTACCTTTTTGTACTTTGGACTCTTCAGGGATATCATCGGTACAATGTAGCTCGGACTATTTTGACATGTTTGGGTGAAAAATAGGACCATGCCTAGTGTAAATGTACCCATCCAGATGCATTGTAATAGTCAGTTTAGTCGCATCAAGAGCATGACACTAAAAATGCATAACATGATGATGTAAAAATGTGTATATGTGTAAAAATGCACCAGGAAATTAAAAAAAGACAAACCTTACAAATTAATGTGCATACTTATGACTCAATGTAACATGAATTTACAAAATCAATGTGAATACTTACAAATTAATCCAATGAACCATCTGGGTCTGCTCTACTCTTTATTGTGTCAAGTATTGCTTCATGGTCAGACTCATGCACCTTCCACAAGATTTTGTTTAAAGGTCTACCCCGATACTTTATCAAATGAACATTGGATGCCACGAAAAGGTTCGAGTAATGAAGAATCTTTTGATGTGTGTCAAAGTCCTGAAATAGCCAAACATTAACACTCTTATGTGGGTACCTTCTAAGCCATGTTCCAAAAATAACCATTGAGCCTGTAGGGTATTCGATGTTTTCTCCATCTGTAACAGGGGCGTCTAATTTCTTTTTGGCCTCAACACAATGACATAAGTAATAATTTGTTCCCTCTTCATTATCTTCATCTGCAATAACTGCATATACGTGCCCTACATTGATATGTGTAGCAAATTAGATGAAATTAGTCAACATTACAAAAACACTACAAAGTAAGATGACATTACCTGGTTGAACTAGATGAAATTAGATGCATATACGTGCTCTATATTAACTGGTTGAACTCAATCTGATATGTGGTCAAATTCAACTGATGATTCCATCTGTGTTAGTTCTAGTGCCATCAGGGGTTGATACGTGTCAAGTGGGCTAAGATAACTTAACTACCATTCGTCAACCCACTCCTTTGACTTGCACTCATCCTAGACTTGAATTGTATAGGAAGAACAAAAACATGACATCTTTCGCGTATGGATACTCCATGAACCTACAATTGAGCTTCTGAAAGAGTGCATCTCATTTGATCCTGTCAGTGTACAATAGTCCTCATATGGTGCAATGTTAGTATCATCTATCAACCAAAAAAATCTACAAACTGAAGACTTACCTTCATTACCTGGACCCATGGAAGTATTACACCACTCGACAATCAATTTTGTATCTGTCAACTTTGCATTGTCTTTATACTTTAACTCTTCTCATGCTATGGCTCTTTTGATACATGCCCTGCACCATCATGCTCCCCCTTTCCATGCCCGGCCTGACAAAAGTTCCACATATGTTGAATACCTATAAAATTATGCCTCCTACTCAGCCAATAGAAATTCTGCGAGTTCTTGAATTGTGATGCACAGTTATCCTACCATATGATATGCTGATTGAATGATATGCCCCTTCTAGCCAAATCATTGTAGAACACTTGAAAGCAACCTTGCACGAACTCCATAGAATGCATGCAATGATCACTAATATAGAAATTATACTCCCTTATGATCTTTCTGTCATCCTTTGTACTACCATTCGCATGAATGAATGTGATGTGCACAAATATAGAAACCTATGTGGAGTTGTAATATTGTGTTTGCACCTCACGTTGTGGCTGTAGACTGTAGTTCTCTGGAAAGTCGACGACTGAAACAATGCTACCAACGGGAAATGTGTCCTTGCATAACTTAAATTGCAAGTCCAACCATTGAGCTCTATGGGCATGTCTTGCATACTCATACACTATGCTGTCACAAAATATAGGCATAAACTGATACACTGGAATCTTTTCAATAACCAATTCACACCTTTTTGCTTCTTTACCATCTTTTGTATTGTATGCCACTATTTTATACTTGCCAAACTCTACTAGTTCATTTCCAACCGCATGTGTTCTTTCCATATGTTCACATATTGGTAAATGTTGCAAGCCACTGCAACGACGACATGTGCCATCCAAGCATAATTTCTTGTAGAATATTTGACCTTCCTCTCTTTCACATAAAATTCTTGATATGAAGTCTCTTGAAGATGTTGGTGGGGCACATATGGCACAACCCTACAAAACATTGTTAGTATGCATATCTAAACATATAGACCTATAAACATCAAAATAGTTAGAAAATTCAATATGTAATCTACAACAACAAGTAGTGTGTGTGTGATTTATCTTGACATAAAAAGGTTTTAGTATTTCAAAATATCTTTGACAAATTTTAATTTGAGGATACTTCTCTAGAAATTTACCATAAAACTATGTTACCCACGCCGTGTTGCATTACTATCTTTTGTGCATGAGGTGTTACCCACACTCTCATACACACTCATTAGATTCTTGACAATAGATTTTTCACTTGAAGCCTCTGATGTTCTCAACCCAAGAATCTTCATGATGGACCTATACTTTATACTTCGCATCATTTCAATGAATAGTTGACATCTTGCACTCTCATTTAACTTTTCAAAGAACAATCTCCAAATCTTATGAGCATATCTTCTACAAGTGCATTTTGGAATCTTACCTTCCATTGGCTGCAACATATTCTCATCAATATCAATCAAATACTTTGGCTTTCTATGCAAAATTCTAGGTGGTGTTAAGTTAGGTAAATTCATCTCAACATTAGGAATTTCATCAATATTTAAATGAGATGGGCTAGATGGAATATATGACATACTTTGAGGTTGAGGTGAGAATGATGGCGTACCTCCTTCATCACATGTGAGTGATGATGTACTCTCAACTTGAGATGTGGTAGATGGTGTCCCTACATGTTGACTTGTGGTAGAGGATGTGTCTCCAACTATGGTATTCAAATCTCTCATAGCACAAAGTTTTTGCATTCGTTCTCTTTGTGCCGCCAATACCATATCTCTTTGTGATGGTTGTGGTTCCTCTTCAATTGGTATGTCTTCATTTATCATGTCTAATTTCCTCTTCTCATGAAATTCCCTCATAGCCACTACTTTCTTTGCATTCTTAGCTTCTATCTCTTCCTGTGTTGGTTTAATTCTTGATTGTTTCCTTGGCATGACGGAGAATTTGTTTGTAGCATGATAAAGAGACCAATATTACTTCCTAAGAAATGAATACAAGATAATAGTGGGATTGTATTTTTATTATGTTGTAAGGATTTATTCTTGTATAGTTTGACATCATGGTATGTTAAGGTCTCTTTATTACACATAATTATTAAAGAGCCCAAGTGTAGAAAATATACATGGCATCATGTGAGATTGTAGGTTGCTTTCTTGATTGGGAATGTGTCTATTTTAAACATGTATAATAAAGCATGATAAAGTAGTTCAATCCAAATTAAGGAAAATGTAAAGAACATACATGTAAAGACTTGACATACCTAAAAAATGAAGATTTGAATGGAGAGAGTACCCAATTATGTAGTGTTTTTTTCTTCTTGCATCAAACTCCTCAACAATTTGAGTTTTTCACCACTTGCTTCCTTTTCAATGTTAAATTGAATAACACTCAAATATAATTACTAACAACAATACTATTAACCAATCTATAATGTTAAATTCCTAAAATTGAATCACAATTAACATTGCAACACTACAAAAATTGAAACTTGAATAGATATATATCAAAATTGTTGTGAAAACTATGTTATTTCCTCCTTCTCAAGTTGGCAAAGCAAACAAGGTGGTGGAAAGATCATGCAAAGGTGGTACAATGTGTAAAATGTGCATGTGAACTTCCCAACAACATGAAAGCACTTTTTTTTTGTCAAAGCATGCGCAGAATCAGTATGAAAATAGAGCATGTGGGCCTGGATCATGGGGGTCAACACTTTTTTACCATTTCTATAGCAAGACAAAATGTGAGCGCATTATAACATGCTCGTGTTTTGTCCTGCTATAGATTGATCACATCCTATGCATTATCTTCCTTAACACAAGTAGGGATGACCACATCCTGTGCTTCATCAACTGACACTTCCCAACCTTACAATTCCTCTTAAATATGGGAGGATCCATGACTGGAAGAGCCAAGCCACTTCGTCCCGCCTTGCCGAAGGATGACATTTTGGGAGAATTAGGAGATTTTCCTTTGGAGATCATATAATCTTTAAATGCTTTCCATCTTGGTAGGTCCTCTGCATCAGAGAAAAACCACTGATGGTGTCTAAGAAATAAGAAATTCTTCATCTCTTTGGTGATCCATTTTTCTTTCCAAACCTTTCCCTTTAGACTTGAATGACCACAAGGTATTTGAGGGAGAACTTTTCCTGTTTCCTGCAAGAGCTTGCTAGATGCTCTGCCATATGATAGGCATAATAATAAAGGGGAAAACCCTCATAATCAAGTTCTTGATAGAAAATGCCCATCGAGGAAGAAAGATAGATCTTCTTTGGAAGTAGAAGTTCTAGTTTGTGACAAATCCTTATCCAAGCATAAATAGCAGGGGTTCTATCAAGTGATTGCCAATCCACTTCCACAAAGTCTCCTGAAGACTTCTTGATTGATTCTAAAACATCTAAACCCCAAAACTAGAGAGGCAATCAATATAATCGAACCCATAAATCTACATTTGACGACAGAAACTCTCTTCATGCTAGATTAAGAGTCCAACATTCCAACTCAAGTCTAAATCCATCAACATCTAAATACCCTGAATACAAAATCTCTATTTACCTATCTTTAGAACTTAACCCTCAACGCCAAACCCTAATCCCTCAACCCTTAACTCTGATCCCTCGACCCTCAACCCTATCCCTAAACCCTAAACCCTAAAGCCTCAACCCTCAACCCTCAACATTAAATCCTAATCCCTCAACCCTTCACTCTAATCCCTCAACCCTAAACCCTATCCCTAAACCCTCAACACTATACTTTAAACCCTAATCCCTCAACCCTTAACCCTAAACCTTATCCCTAAACCCTAATCCCTCAACCCTCAATCCTAATCTGTCATCCCTCAACTCTAATCCCTCATCCCTAAACCCTAAATGCTATCCCTATTCCTAAACCCTCAATAGAATCGATACTATACCTTAAACCCTAATCCCTTATCCCTAAACCCTCCAACCCTATCCCTAATCCTTAAACCCTCCACACTCTACTTTAACCCTAATCGCTCGACCCTCAACCCTATCCCTAAACCCTTGACCCTTGAACCTCAACCCTCAACCCTCAACGTCAAACCCTAATCCCTCAACCCTTAACTATGATCCCTCAACCCTCAACCTTATCCCTAAACACTAAACCCTAAAGCCTCAACCCTCAACCCTCAATGTCAAATCCTAATCCCTTGACCCTTCACTCTAATACCTCAACCCTAAACCCTATCCCTAAACCCTCAACACTATACCTTAAACACTAATCCCTCAACCTTCAACCTTAAACCTTATCCCTAAACCCTAATCCCTCAACCCTCAGCCCTAATCCGTCATCCCTCAACTCTAATCCATCATCCCTAAACCCTAAATGCTATCCCTATTCCTAAACCCTCAACAGACTCGATACTATACCTTAAACCCTAATCCCTTATCCCTAAACTCTCCAACCCTATCCCTAATCCTTATACCCTCCACACTCTACTTTAACCCTAATCCCTCGACCCTCAACCCTATCCCTAAACCCTTGACCCTTGAACCTCAACCCTCAACCCTCAACATCAAACCCTAATCCCTCAACCCTTAACTATGATCCCTCAACCCTCAACCCTATCCCTAAACCCTAAACCCTAAAGCCTCAACCTTCAACCCTCAACGTCAAATCCTAATCCCTCAACCCTTCACTCTAATTCCTCAACCCTAAACCCTATCCCTAAACCCTCAACACTATACCTTAAACCCTAATCCCTCAACCCTCAACCCTAATCCGTCATCCCTCAACTCTAATTCCTCATCCCTAAACCCTAAATGCTATCCCTATTCCTAAACCCTCAACAGACTTGATACTATACCTTAAACCCTAATCCCTTATCCCTAAACCCTCCAACCCTATCCCTAATCCTTATACCCTCCACACTCTACTTTAACCCTAATCCCTCAACCCTCAATCCTATCCCAAAACCGTTAACCCTCGAACCTCAATGTATTGAACCCTCAACATCAAACCCTAATCCCTCAACCCTTAACTCTGATCCCTCAACCCTTAACCCTTAAAACTTGAACCCTAAAACCTATCCCTACATGCTCGACACTCGACACTATATCTTAAACCCTAATCCCTTAACCCTCATCCCTAAAGCCTCAACCCTAAATCCTTAAACCTTCAACCCTAAACACTATCCCTAATCCCTCTACCCTCAACGCTCTTATTTAACCCTAATCCCTTGACCATTAACCCTATCCCTCAACCTCAACCCTTAACCCTCAACCCTCAACTCTCAACATTAAACCCTAATTCATCAACCCTAAACCCTAATCCCTCAAACCTAAACCTTATCCCTAAACCATCAACCCTCAACACTATACCTTAAACCCTAATCCCTATCCTCAACCCTTAACCCTTAAAACTTAAACCCTATCCCTACACCCTCAACACTTGACACTATATCTTAAGCCTTAAACCCTCATCCCTAAAGCCTCAACCCTCAATCCTTAAACCTTCAAACCTAAACCCTATCCCTAATCCCTCTACCCTCGACACTCTAACCCTAACCTCGACATTAAACACTAATCTGTCAACCCTAAACCCTCAACCCTCAACACTATACCTTAAACCCTAATCCATCAACCCTAAAACCTAATCCCTCAACCCACAACCCTAAACACTATCAATAAACCCGCAACCCTTGACACTATACCTTAAACCCTAATCCCTCAACCCTCAACCCTAATCCCTCATCCCTAAACCCTAAATGTTATCCCTATTCCTAAATCCTCAACCCTCGACATTATACCTTAAACCCTAATCCCTTATCCCTAAACCCTAAACCCTATCCCTCAACCCTTAACCCTTAAAAATTAAACCCTAAAACCTATCCATAAACCCTCGATGCTCAACACTATATTTTAAACCCCATTCCCTTAACCCTCAGCCCTAAAGCTTCAACCCTCAATCGTTAAACCTTCAACCCTAAACCCTATCCCTAATCCCTCTACCCTCAACACTCTACTTTAACCCTAATCCCTTGACCATCAACCCTATCCCTAAACCCTCAACCCTCAACCCTTAACTCTCAACATTAAACCCTAATCCGTCAACCCTAAACCCTAATCCCTCAACCCTAAAACCTATCCCTAAACCCTCAACCCTCAACACTATAGCTTAAACCATAATCCCTCAACCCTAAACCCTAATCCCTCAACCCTAAACCCTATCCCTAAGCCCAACAAAATTGCTTTGCCTTATGTTAGGTTGTTAAACCCATCATTTTTGACACTCTTGTCTTCAATATATTTGAGTTGCAAGAATATGTCAGAAAAATGGCTATGAACTTTTTTAATATTAGTAATGTTATATGGCATATTTTTCTGGCCCATCTGGGGTTCATTATGCCAATAGGTGTACACACTATGAGAAAAGCTTTGCGTATGGTACATCCATAGTGAGTAATTAACAGTTGAAATCAGAAGGATGATCATTATGAGAAAAGATTTGCATTGGGGTACATCTATGTTTCTTGTTGTCCACCCCGCACTTAGGGGAGGTATATTGTTATGAAACAGACAAATAATCTCCCATTTTTTACTGGCTCTATCCACAAGAACTACTAAACTATACCCTAAAGCCTAATCCCTCAACCCTAAAGTTTCAACCCTAAACCCTATCCCTAATCCATCTACCCTCAACACTCTACCTTAACCCTAATCCCTCGACCCTTAACCCTAAACGCTATCCCTAAAGTCTCAACCCTAAACCCTAATCCCTCAAGGTCCTAAACTCTAATCCCTTATCCCTAAACTCTAAATCCTATCCCTAAATGCTCAACCCTCAACCTTAAACCTTAATCACTCAATCCTTATCCACCCCTCAACATAATTTCGTTCGTGCTAACCATCAGATTTGCATGTGTTTCAAGGTTGAACAAATTGAACACCTGGGTAATGTTAGGCTTTCTCTTATCTATTTGACGATGTGAATTTTTTCACATTTTAACAATGTTAAGCCTTTCATCTTTAATTTCTTTTGTTTGTGTGTCCGTTTTTGGGCATAAACCACCATTTGGTCTTTTTTTCATTGTAAATTAACTATTCATTGAAATTTCAAAAAAATTACATATTTAGAAACTAGACTCCATTCTACAAATACTAAAAAAAGAAAAAAATGATTTTCAATTAGTTTTCAAAATTTATAAGGGTAGCACGGCCAAAATTCTATTTTTCAGGATGTATCCACTTTGAAAATTAGTGAAAAATCAAATATTCATCAAAAAATTATCAGAAAAATCAGGCATAAACTACATGCTATTACCTAATTTCTCACTGAAGAGATTTTAAAAATACCAAAAAAAAGTTGACTTTTTGAGGGAGCCACAAAACATGCTATGTTATGTTTTTTTGACAGAAACAACACCAATTTCTGTGGCTCCCTCTTTTGAACCCCTTAATCTATGCCATTTTAAAAAAAAAATAGTAGTTTAGAAAGTAGACTCGGAGCACTACAAACATTGTTTTGGTTGCATCTCCAAATTTTGAGTGTAACTATGCTCAATTTCTCATCCAAGGCCAGTATTTCCTGATTTCAGAAAAAAAGTGGCCACTTAAGACCCCTTTTTGGCCCCCCATCTTCTTGTACTTACCCCGATCTTCTAATACCAAGTTTTTATGTATCTCTCATTTTTGTTTTGTATCTAAAATTCCTAGATTTTATATGTAGTACTTTAATTTCAACATTTTATTATCTTTCCAACAATTAGCATAGTTTCTATTTTTCATATTTTAGTACAAAAAGGTTTGGTAATGTTAGTTTGTAAAAAAAAGTAGATAGCGATACTAAAATAGATCCTAGTGCAGTTGTAGTGAAGATATCTCTTGGCTAATACATTTTAAACAAGGTGTAATTTTCCTCCTCTACAATTAGAATTCTTTTGTGTAGGGTAGTCCAAGCAAGGGTCCCCACTTTAAGGGAGAACCTTGTTTCCCCAACATAGATTAGAGGGCTAGAACTTCTCCATATCTAGTCTATTCTACAACTAAATACCCACCTTAACTATATATCATCCAAAATTTTCCCCCATCCAAATCATTTTTTCCTTTGTCTATGACAAAGAAATTTCCTGACCATTAAGAATCTTCGATATTTTTTCTTTTGTAATCTATGGGATGGGTGCATTGCTAAAATCCTTCCACCTCCAACCATCTACACCTCCCCAATTAATTACATAATCCACCACCTTATCCCGCCAAATATCTTTCATAATATCTTGGAAACCATACAATTCTAGGACAATGTATAAAATAAAGTCATCATTCCATGAATCCATCCAAAAGCATGCTCCTCTTCCATTTAAAATATTCCATGATAGGTGGTCTATGATTATAAACTTTTAGGGTATCATGAATTATCATATTTGTGATCCATTTGGTGGGTTCATAATGGTAAGGATGTGGTAAGGATGCTCATTACGTAGGTATTCTTTTTATACAATAAGGCACCAAAGCACTAATGGGTTTTCATATGTCATCCATATCAATTTAGCCTCCAATTCTTTGTTCTACTTCATAATGCATTTGATGTTAGCACCGCCATCCTATTTGAATCTATATTTTTTGAGAGTGCACATAAAAAAACCAACTAACCAAATCATAAGCCTTACTTATATCTAGCTTGATGATCATACTTTTCTGCATCATGCTTATAATGGAGTGAATGACCTTATGTGCAATTATAATCTATTAGTCACGGATCTACTCAGAGTGAAGCCGCTTTGTTCTATAGAGATGATATTTGGAGTGAGTACCTTTAATTAATTTTCTATCACCTTTGAAATGATCTTGTAAATTGTGTTACACAAAGATATGGGATGAAATTGTATAAATGAGATATAATCAAGCTTCTTAGGTATGAGAGAAATATTGGTATTATTAATATCTCTAAGAATTTTCTTGGCTTTGCATGAATCTTCAACAACCTTCCAGAAATCATTCCCAATAATTCCCTAACACTTTTGAAAAAACATGTAGGAAAATTATTTAACCTAGGGGCGTTGTTTAGGTGCATCTAGAAATAGTAGTCTTAACTTTCTCCTTCAAACTAGGAGCCATGAGAATCATGTTTTCTTCCTCTTAAACTAACATAGGAATGGCCAACATGTTAGATGCACCATCAATCACAAGTAGATTGTTAAAGAAGAAAACCACCACCTTTTGTATGTCCTCACTCTTAGTTATCAAGGAGCCATCCTCAACCTTAATTGATGCTATCCTATTTTGACTCCTAACTTTTGTCGTGTTGTGAAAGAACTTTGAATTTAAATCACCCTTCACTAGCTAATATTCATGTGAATTATGCCTCCAATATTCTAATGATAAGCAAGCAGAAGAAAATGTATTCGATGATAGAAACAAATGCAACATGAGTATAAATACTATGCATGGTGAACATAGTAGTTGGCAGTTATAGGATAACTACAGTAACTAACGTAACTATGAAATGTTGTTATCTAGGATAGTAAACAATGTAATATGTATTATTCTAACATTCCCCCCTTATTACATTGCTTTTACAAATGTACCCCCTAAATAGTTCAAATTTGATCCTACCAAGAGATTTGGTGAACATATCTACTATCTGAGAGTCTGTAGGATAGTACTGGAGCTGGATGTGGTGGTTCAAAACTTGATCTCGAATGTAATGGCACTTGACCTCAATATGCATAGTGTGCTCATGGAAAACTAGATTCTTCACAAGTTTTAACACACCTTGATTGTCACAATAGAGAACTGGTGACTTCTCTTCAGGAATGTCCATATCTGCTAGAATGTGACATAACCAAATCGCTTCACACACAGCTCCTTGTGCGGCGTGATATTCAGCCTCAGTGGATGAAAGAGCAACAACAATTTGCTTCTTACTAACCCACGAAATTGGCCCAGATCTGAGATGAAAAACATAACCTAAGGTTGACTTCATGTCATCTATAGATCCTGCATAATCTGAGTCTATATATCCCTGTAAGAAGAACTGATTATTCTTCTTATATTCCAGACCATAATCAACTATGCCTCAGATATATCTCAACACATGCTTTGCTGCAACCTAATGACACTTCTTTGGCTCCTGCATGAATCTAGAGAGATAGTTGACAACAAAACACAAGTCTGGTCTAGTGTAGGTCAAGTAGATGAGGCTCCCAACCAGCTGCCTATAGAGAGTGGCATCTACTTGAGTTGAATCTTGGAAACGGGATAGTTGCAAACCTTTCTCCATTTGAGTGGAAATAGGCTTACAGTTGACCATTCTATACTTTTCTAGGAGAGTCTTGGCATACTTCATTTGGGAGATGAATATGTGGTTCTTTTTCTTCCATATCTTCAAGCCAAGGCAATAATGAAGTAGCCCCAAATCTATCATGTCGAAGGAGTTCTTGAGATCATTCTTTTCATCATCAATGAGACTATTTGAGCTGCCAGTGAGAATAAGATCATCCACATACAAAACCAGAATGACAATCTCTATACCTACCTTCTTAATATACAAATTAGGATCATAAGGGATATGGGTGAATCCATGCTACAATAGGTGACCATCAATCTTAATGTACCATGCCCTAGGAACTTGCTTAAGGCCATAAAGTGATTTGATAAGATGACATACCTTGTGTGGATGATGTTCATCAACAAACCCTTCTGGCTAGGTCATGTACACTTCTTCTTTGAGATCACCATTTAAGAAAGCACTCTTGACATCCATTTGTTGAAGCTTCCATCCCTTCTATGCTACCAATGCATAGACCATTCTGATAGTTTTGATCCTCGCAGTGGGTGCAAAGGTCTCTTCATCATCAATGCCCTCCTATTGAGCATATCCCTTTGCTACAAGTCGTGCTTTGTACTTGTCGATAGATCCATCTGCCTTGTACTTTGTTTTGAAGATCCATTTGCAGCCAATGGGTTTCTTCCCTTCAGGCAGATTGACAAGTTCCCAAGTATGATTTTGCATTAGAGAATTATACTCTGCATCCATAGCCTTCTTCCACCGAGGTTGGCTTAATGCCTCTCAAACTGTGTCAGGTTTAGTGCTATCAACAACAGTACTCATGAGTGCAAGATCCACTTCATTTCTTGTTTGACTCCTAGTTTTGATTCCTGACGAAGTGTCTGGAAGAGTATGCAGGTTAGAGTCCCTGATTGTACTTTAGACCCACTTTAGAGGTTAACTGTGCTGCTGCTAGTGTGTAATGTTTTCTAGAGGGCCCAAATCAACATACAACTCTCCTTGTATTTCACTTTCTCTGTGAGAGTCTTCCACATGCTCATCATCTGATTGTGAGAGAAATTTATGAGAAGTAGGAGGTTGTTGCTCTTCTTTTTGTGATAAGGAATCGAATGACGATTCATCACACACAACATCTTGACTCTCATGTATCTTGTTTGTCTTAGGATCTATGAGATGATATGCTTTTGATGTAATACTATATCCCAACAATATACACTAGAGTGTTTTAGGATTAGTCTTCTTTCTCTTATTGCTAGGGACATCCATGTATGCTATGCAACCAAACACCCTTAGATGAGAAATTGAAGGCCTTTGTCCCGTCCATACCTCTTCAGGTGTCTTGTTTTGTAGGATCTTTGTTGGTGCCCTATTAATGAGGTATACAGCTGTTTGCACTACTTCTATCCAAAATCTTTTATCCAACTTGGCTATGGAGAGCATGCATCGAGCCATCTCCATGACAGTCTGATTACGACATTCTATAAATCCATTCTATTGGGGTGTATAGGGAGCAGTTAGGTGCTTCTTGATGCCATGATGCTTTAGGTATGCTACGAACTCCTTGTAGGTGAATTCCCCCCCTCGATCTGAGTGGAGGACAAGAAGAGACTGGCTTGCTTCTTTGACAACTTGCTTGTGAAAGTCCTAAAAGTTGGTAAAGGATTCATCTTTCTTCTTGAGAAAGTACACCTAGGTCTTTCATGAGAAGTCATCCACGAACAATTGGAAGTACTTATGTCCTGAAAATGAAGCAGGCATGGGTCCGCACAGATCGGTATGTACCAACTCAAGGCGATGTTTAGCATGGAAGCTACTAGCCTCGAATGGATCTTGGTGTTGTTTACTTGCAAGGTATCTAGGACATATAGGCAATGAATTTGAAATTGGAGGAAGTCCTCTTACCATTTGTTTGGAGCTAAGCTGATGCAAGGAGCTAACTGAAAGGTGCCCATAGTGATAGTGCCAGAGTCCCGTAGATTCTATTGTTGAAGCTGATAGAGATACTGTAGGGGAGGAGACAACATCTAATGTAAATAGTCTATCCTTCATAAATGCTCTATAAAGTATCATACCTTCTCTTGAGATTAGACAAGTCTTGACCTCGTCCTTCACCTAGAACTCAACTTTCAGTTTGTGGTTTAGAAGCTAACTGACAGATAGCAGGTTTGTTGTTAAACTAGGAACATACAACACCTTGGTGAGGGTACAACAACTTGTCCCAAGAGGAATGATGACCTTGCCTATTCCCTCTGCAACCTACTCCTTGTTGTCAGCAATTCAAACTCTATCTCCAGTAGGTTGTTTTGTTAGTGCATCGAACAGCTCACGATTGCCTGTCATATGCTTTCTAGCACCTAAGTCTATCAACCAAATATCCCTCGTGGGCTACGAGGTTTGGGAGACAAGGACTAGACTTTGATGAGTGTCGTAGTTGGTTTTTTCTAGTTCATCTTCTTTTGATGCATCATCCTATTGGGCCACTGCATTGCCTTTGTGTTTTTTGTGACGATGACGACATTTGGATGGCTAAGTATCACTGCAACCAGAAAATCCTTCTTTACTTGAATTGCCTTGTGTTAAGGCATTATACCAATAGTTGATAGTGTCATGATTGTTCTTTTTGCATATATGACACCATCGGTTTGCCTTTGGAGGCTTCGACTGTTGATGTTCAAGTTGTTTCTATGGCTACTTTCTGCAAAACTTCTGACCTTTTAATTGTCTAGAGATCAGGGCCTTGTCCTCAAGTTCACCTTGGACTGATTGAATGGCTTCTTCCTACTGCAACAGATTGACCAATGCATCAAATGACACCTCTTTCTTTGTGATGTTCAGCATGGTGACAAAGATTTTGAACTGAGATGGCAGAGCTCTCAGCGTAATTGGGACAAGTAGTTTGTCCTCCACTTTTTCTCCAAGTGCAACAAGCTCATCTCACAGTTTAGATACCCACCATAAGAATTCCTCAACTTTCTCACCAGCTTGCATACAAAGTGTATGTATCTTGGACTGTATATGGAGGATCTTCAACTGGTTCTTTGGTTGGTAGATTGTGGAGAGAGAATCCCATGCCACATTTGATGTTTCCGCATCCTGAATGTGAGGTTGAACTTCATCGGTGATGCTGAGTGTTATCAACATCAATGCTTTGGCATCAACCTTGTCAAACTTTTGCCTTTCATTTGGGTCTTCTGGTCTGGTTATGTCACCAATGACAATTCCCCATAGCTCCTCAAAAATGAGAATTGTCCACATCTTTGTCTTCCATGCGGCATAATTTGGCCCTTTCAAAAGTTGAGCATTAGAAAGAAGCAATTTTGGGGCTAACATTGTTCACTACAAATAGAAAAAACTAATCCAGACAACAACTTTATTATTATTTTATTTGTCAATACATTCACTTTCAAGAAGAAATTGTAGCATAGAGATGAGCACGATAGGCCGGTGTTTTGAGACAAGGATGCTTGGGAGTGCGTTCTACCTCATCTTCATCATAACCCTCATCAAGTTTTACTCTAATCTTCCTTGCTTGACATTGTACATCAAACAAAAAGTAATCTAACAATCCTTGCCTAAACAATTCATCGAATTGAAGATTACCGGTGTTTTGAAGGGCATCTAGAAAGGCAAAATAAAAGCCCGAGCTTTCTGAAACAACACATCCACCTTGAGGTGGCTCATTTGCATGATTACTATCTAAACTATTGGCATCTGGTGTGGTGGACATCCATGTTTTGTTGACTATGTCTTCCTCTACATGCCAACTTAGACTTCAAGTGCCTTATGGATGGAGAAACACCAGTCTAGACATCGACTGCTACAGAAGAAAAAAAAATGACTTCAATCTGCCTGAAAGCGATTGCGATCTGCGAATGATCCTCTCCTTGCTACTCTCCTTACTAATAGGCCTACAACCGCTTTTCCTTCCAACATTTTTTGGCCTTCAACTTGGGTGATTAAACTCAACATTTTTTGGCTTCGTGCTTGCTATGGTAGCATCTAACGTTCTTCCTCCTTACTATTATCCAGCAGCATCAGCAACACTCCATCACTAGTTGAAGACTCCAACGTCTTCACCAAGGTGGCTCTGATACCATTTAATGATAAGCAAGCAGAAGAAAATATATTCGATGATAGAAACATATAGAACATGAGTATAAATACTATGCATGGTGGACATAGTAGTTGACAGTTATAGGATAACTGTAGTAACTAACGTAACTATGAAATGTAGTTACGCAGAATAGTAAACCATGTAATATGTATTATGCTAACATATTCTTGTTCTCTGGCCAAAATTTATGCATGTTGCACACCAAAAGATTATTTTCCCTTAAATAATCTTTTTGAAACATCCCATACGAAATGACCTCTTCATTTAAGTCTTCTAATTCCAATCCAATCCTTTATTTCTCAGCAAAAATATTCTTGAAGGAGGGATGATTCCACTATATTAAACTTATTTTAGTGTATCCTAGCTTTTTCAAGAAGAAAAACATCTTGGATCCTTATTGTACCTTAGCCTCAAACCATCATTGCTTGATGAAACTCAACAACTCCTCACTATGAAACCACATCTATTAAAATTTGAATGAAGACTTAGTAGGGGCTACTCATCAGCCACCAAAAACATAACCAAATAATGATTTGAACCAGTTATTAGAAAAATCAAAGACTCAAGTAGAATAGGGATTTGAATACAACTCACAAAATGTAGGAATATGTCAAGGCACTCAATTATATTGGTGAATCCTTCATGTCTATTTGTCCATGTGTATTTACCATCCTTTGGTACAACATCAATAAGAGTTGTGTCTTTGACAAAATAATGAAAATAAATCTATGCTTGGGATTATTTTGAAGTGCCACCTCTCTTTTATCCACAAGAGAGGATGGCATTAACATCACCTCCCAAGATAATTCTATCTTCCTTATAGGAAGAATGAAACTAGATATTTTATCCCATACACACAATTTATCTTTGACCTTCGTGGGACCATACACATTAATCAAAATAAAATCCAAATAAGAGAGAAAGTTTCTTACCTGAATAGCCATCCAATTTAGGGAAGAATGTTCATGGATTTGCCACCACTCTATTCATTTGCCATAGGAGCCCAAGACTCCCTACAAAGCGAATCACTTTTTAAAAGTAACCATTCTATCCCTTGCAATGTTCAACACAAATTTTTTCTCCCTCCTCCTTTAGTTTAGTTTCTTGGAGCATAATGATATCTACATGCATTAGATCATTTGGTGCTTGGTCATGCACCTTTTGTTAGGGGAGTTATGGACCCTAACATTCCACATTATAATCTTCATTAGTTGCTAAGGAGGGGTTTTTTCTCACCTAGGTCTCAACAAATAGTTGTTAATGGTGGATTGTCCCTTTTCCATGGTATACACCTCTTGCTTCTACTTGTTTGTCTTCCTTCCTCTTTTTTCCCTGTAAGCAATTTTCACTTTAAGAATTTATGGCGTTAATTGGCTAATCCTACGAAGATCTAAGTATCTACATTCCTCTTCTAGATCATTTTCTTAGTCAATCTAGGTAAGTGCATGGAAATGGGGGACAAATTAGTGGCTAGCCTTGAGATTTTCAACAAAACACATTCATGTTATGAAAAACATAGCACATACATGGTTTAACATGTATGCATTTTTAATGCCTTGAATTCAAAAAATTTATGATCCTTCTCATTTAGGGATTGGATTTCCAAGCCTAAGGGTTGGATATCTCTCGTGGCTCCTAAATTTGTGTTTTTAACATAAAACAATTTGAATTAAAACTTTGACCTCATTAGGTTTACACATTTTGCAATAAAATTTTACAAAACCACTACCAAAATAAAGAGGTGCTTCTTACCTTTCTAGCAATATAATTTTTAAATACTTTGAATAAGTCAAGGTGTTTATTTTTATTTTCTTTGAATAGTGCCTTGATATTCCTCCAACACATATGTATATTATCAATTAGTTTTGTGCAAGTTATGTGATGCACACGCTCAATGATGTAATTTTCAGGATGTATCTACTTCAAAGAAACACACAAAATAATAATAATAATACAACTTGTAGTACTCACTCTTCACTATATTTCCACCAACTGGTATTTAAAAATACCTAATGTAGCAAAAAAAAGGGGGGGGTGCACACCAGACACTATGTTATATTTTAGTGATAAAAATAGGAACACTTTTATGTGCGCTCAAGATTTAACCTCCTTAACCTTAACCTTTTTTAAAATCTTTAGTAGTTTATAAACTAGATTAAGAGTACTAAAATTCGTGTTCTCATCATATCTTTAAATTTTGAGTGTATGCATCTTTAATTACTTGTCTAAATTCAGCTTTAGCTGATTTCAGGAAAAAAAAAAAAAGTGGCCACTTTTGACCCCCTTTTTTTGCCCCATTTCTATGCACTTACCCATCCAATCATCCTCAATATCTTTCACTAGATCCTAACATCAAAAGGCCCAAGATTAAAAAAAAAATGCCTTTTTCTGAAACATCATTATTCGAGGTTGATGGACCTACAAAACCCAAGGGATTGTGTAGCCTATCCAATATGCCATCCTTCTTTTGGACTATAAACCTTGCCCTATTTGTTTGAAAGAAATTTCAATTCCCTCATATTTTCAATATATAAATTTACCAAGAAATATTAATTCCTTCATATTTTTAATACATAAAATACCAAGAGATTGAGTAGTTTAATAACAAGTGTTGTGTAGTGACTAGTCATTGCCATTACAATATAGTTGAAAAGTATAGTTTATAGTAACTAGCTAAAGAACTCATACATATATTGATTGGTGTAGTAATCCATTTTTTAAAAAATTGTAAATAAAACTCATTGAAAAAGAGAATTAGCGATTGACTAAGTCAAAATATTTAAATTCTTTAGTTCACAAATTTGAATATTTATATTGAAAGAACAATGTTTGTTAGTGTATATATATATTATACACTTAGTCTTGAGCCTACTTAGGTGTGCCTTTATACAATCTTGATACATGCCTCATTTAGGTGTCAAGGTTGTTAGGCGGTTAGGAGAGGTGTCGCCGAGTTGCCCACTAACTAGCCACCTCACGCTAGTTTTTAGGGAGGCAACTCACCACCACTCATAGTTGAGGAGTCTTTTCCTCAAGTAACAACTTCCTCTCCTCACCTATTTGTACTTGACTTCTCCAAGTTATTCGATGGTGGATTTGGGATAGAGTACATATATTTTCATGCTTTGTTGCAATATTGATTTGTTGTACTTTGTCTCCATGATTGCTAGTTCTTTCAATGTTAACTATAGTGTAAATCTAGTATGTATGACCAAGGGAGAGAAATGTTGATTGGCTTATGAACTTGTTATTAATTAATGTGAGTTTGAGCTAGGAGTGCATGCACAAGTTCCTATCTAATATGTTTCAGAGGAAGTTTGTAGTGCTTTAGGCAAATTCTATTTAGAATAACACCAAGTGTTATTTCAACTAGTGTGTATTTTAGCCATCTAGAAAGGACAATTACCAACAATTTGATTATTTGCTAAAATTTGCCTTCTTTCTTTACATTGAAATAATATTAAGGCATTCATACATTAGTTTGGAAATAATGTATGTATATAATAACATAAAAATCAATATTTGTTATCTACAAGAAATATAATAAAAAATCATAACAATTATAAGTAAATTTTTACACAATGTACTACTCCTTTGATGACAGAAGTAATTTTCATATTAATTTAACCTACAAACTCACAAAACAAAAAAATTATAATGAAAAATTAAAAATCAAAATAAAAATCACAAACTATATTAAGCACATACTTGCTTATCTTTAGTCCTGTCCAGTCTTAAAAAAAACTGGACCGTACTTTAGATTATAAAGTTTTTGTTTCTTTTTAATTTTTTTAAACGGCTAAAAAGAATTAATATAATAAGCTTTGTACAAAAATACTCACTTCTATTAAAAAAACTTAAACTATGACGAAGTACACTTAAAACCCAATCAAACAATAATTAAAAATTGACATGGCACGTGAATATGGGAGTTCTGACGACTGAGTATGCTTATCTATTCAACATTATCTTTCATTATTATAATAACTGTGACAGTTTACCCATTGGGATATATTAAATATTGACATGGGAGTTGTGACGACTGATGACTGACGACTGAGGACGCTTATCTATTCAACATTATCTTCCATTATTATAATAATTGTGACAGTTCACTCATGGGATATATAAAAAATTTAACCATGTGGCCAGCAAGAACACATGAGGATGTTGACTTTGTGAGGGTTAACTTTAGGATGGCTGTTTAATTTTAACTTACTTTTTTATGACTGGTTAGTCTTGTTTTAGTCTCTCTCGCTGCCGTTGGGTATGTGTTTCTTTTTGATCTCTCTGTAAATCTTAATTATGCTTAATTCGATATTAAAAATAAATAAATCTTATTTGAAGATTAAAAAAGATTAGCCTTAATTCAAGGGCAAGGTTTATAGGGGTGGTATTTTTAATTAATCATTTGAAAATCACAACTTCCATTCTTTCATTCCTATTAAGTATTATATTTATATGAAACAGTCATTCACATGGGCATTGCAAAATTCTAAGTGACTGTCCAGATCTATGAAATAGTCATTCACATGGGGCATTGCTATATTGTTATATTTGTTTAAGCTCGAAAAAGTGCACAGGAAATATCATTATGGAGCTTCTGTTCAATGGTGTGAGACACTTAGAATACTGAAGCTATGATTCCACAAGCATTTCTCTTGATTTCCATCCAACAATGGACTCTAATCATTCTAAATTTCAACCCACTTTTTCTTCTCTTATAGTTTTCCAATACCGAGGCTATGATTATGCAAATATATTTATTGATTTGCATCCAACAATGGACTCCTATCATTCTCAATTTCAACCCACTTTTTCTTCTTCTCTGATGTTTTAGCAAGCAGGAAAAACTGATCGACTTGTGAAGTTTGTGTATCAAGGTAAAAAAATAAAAAATAAAAAAAATTAGCTTTTCCTTTTTTAATTTATAAATGATGAATAATTTTAGTCTAGGTGTTTGATATATGTTGTCTAATGTTCCAATTTTTCATATGTTTATGTATTTTTGGGGTAGTGCATGGATTTTAGAGTGTTTTATGTGGGTCAAAATTAGGTTCCTAGGAAGTTGCTCTAATTTTCTATTAGACCTCTATTGTAGAGGTGGATGCAAGTGATTTGAATTTGGAAGAGTCATTTACAAGTCATTTGAGCATTGCCCATACATGTTGGGCAACACATGGGCCTCCTTCTAGAAATAATCATCCATAGTCTTTAGGAAAGGAGCATAAATTTTTTGTTGTTCACAATGGTATCTCACCAAAGAAATGCATAGTGGACAGAGATATTGATATCAATGGAATTTTATAGTCCAAAAGAA
Source organism: Cunninghamia lanceolata (assembly GCA_027924645.1). Taxonomy (NCBI): domain Eukaryota; kingdom Viridiplantae; phylum Streptophyta; class Pinopsida; order Cupressales; family Cupressaceae; genus Cunninghamia; species Cunninghamia lanceolata. The sequence continues at coordinate 12,886,381 of BSBN01000194.1, read as the reverse complement.
GACATTCAAGGTCAAGGTTGTAGCATTTTTGACTTGCCATTTCAAAATTGGAACTTCATGTTGGAAAGTTGATGATTTGTATACCTAATATCTATTGGCTATAAAAACCACTAAGTTGTTTATCAACAATATATGCATACTTTTGAAGTGTCTATCAACAATATATGCATACACAATACGACAAAACAAGAATTAACTATATCTAATAATCTAAAATCATATAATACATGCAATCATCAAGAGAGTTAGAGCTAGACAATGGTAGCTTGGTGAATAAGTAATCCACTTGTCAACAACTCCACACAGATGACATGATCATCCTCTTTCTAGCATGTTGCATTCAAATCTGAGAAGGAAAACTCTTCTAAACGATGACTAATATGATTGAGACTTTGGACTATAATGCCTTTAAAGAGTTGGAAGTTGATGCATAAGATAATCTTGTACTTGGATATGAGCTACTACTTCCTCCGTGTCATCTTCAAGATATGCACCACAAAGATTGGGATTGACTACATTTGTAAGCTTGCCATTCCCATGCATCTCTCTCACCCACTTCACCATTACTATCTAGGAAGCATCAATAGAGGAATCCATAGGCCTCCTCCCATAGGCATATTCCAACATCAAAATACCAATGTTGAAGACATTTGCACTAAGAGTGACCTTCCTATGTGTAGGAGCTCCAGTGAGAGTAGCTTCAATTATGGAAGGCTACCTAGATATTTTGAAGAAGAGTCAAAGGACATTAATAAATGTTTTTACCCTACATATTAACAATCAATGTGGACAAAAAGACAAGATTCTTCAAGAACTTCTATCACAAAATCTACCATGTTGATCAATTTTTCATATGAGAGGAATCATTTGATGGTAGAATTAATTTGTGTATTAATTTAGCCTACCATCTCAAAAGATAAAAAGAACTATGAGGACAACAATGATAGTTTCAGTGTCATTTCACACAAATATGACATGGGGAAAAATCATAATAACTATACAAGTTTTGTAGTTGAGAAAGAAAAAGTCATATGATTGATTCTTTATAATAATGAATTGAAATTTAATGTAAAATAGAAAGGAGGGAAGACACACAATTGCCTTTTCATTGAATATAGCCTAATAAGATATGAGAAACATAATTAATATTTCTATTGTTCAAAATATTAATATTAAAAAATGACTCTTCTTAAACATCATCATTCAACATCAAAGGTCAATTTTGACCAATAAAAATAGGACAAATATTTACCACTTTTTAATGTCAATGACCTGTAAATTTATTACTGACCATTTGATCATTAAATCAGATTATATTTAAATGGAGCCTTAAAAATAACACTCTATCTATAAATGTTAAAAACATATGTTCACCTTGTTGATGGGTTGATTTTAATTTGAATCAACATCAAAAGAAAAAATTGTATTGAAAAAAAAATACAAGATTGCAAAGAAACAGTATTGAGAGAGCAACAGAGGATAAAACTCAACCAGTCAACAAAACCAATGGCTAGAATCATCATAACTAGAAGAAAAATACAACAATATATAGCAATGGAAGACCAACCATGTCAGCAACTTACAAGATACTACAACCCTGTTACCGCTCTAGCAAGTGTTCAAGGAGGCTGCTAAAGGTTGTTTGCTAACTCATCAATTTTGAGTTAAATCAATTACTATAGATTGCCTACCACAGAAAGGACTAATAAAATAAGTCAAAAGGGCATGAGTCCTTTATTGGCATATTTCACATTATTACATTGAAGTCGTTATATGACAAACTATTCCAAACAAAGCTAAATTAGAGAGCTGTATCCACAGATGATGAGGATGATGATGATCACCAGATTTGAAAGTTTCTTTCGGCCTAGTGTTCCTTTGCAAACCTGCTCAGAATTCAAGAAACCATCGTTAATATTCTAATCATCGACTAATTCTCTCTGTTTTTTACAAGAATTGTGATTCTTCCTTTTGTTTTGTATAGATGTTTACCTAATCAAGGCATTGTTGATTTTGGTAGCTAGGTCAAAAATGTTGAATGGCCTACCGGCCTTAGCATTTCAAGATCTCAGATTGTATTATCCATTTAAAGCATGCCCCAATTGGGCGAACTCACCATTCTATGTATCTTGAAATTACAAATAGGTCAGGACCTATTTCAAATGTAATGTATATGTAATTTGGTGCCAAAACGATTGTGCGATCTCATATAAATGAAGAGTGACTGGCAGTCACAATATACAACAATCACTTACCGAATTCTACTCTGTAAAATCTAATCTATCAACGATCTACAACAAGCACAGTGAAAGGGCTCTGCTGTTGGTTGAACCATTCGACAGGTTCATCGGTTCAACAATTCAACAAGTTCATCAAGCTCCACTGGTTCAAAGGTTCGATAGTGCAAGGATTCCACTGACAGTTGAACTGGTTCAATGGTTCAACGGTTTGACGAGTTCAAAGGTTCAATAGTGAAGGGCTCCACCGACAGTTGAACTGGTTCAATGGTTCAATGGTTTGATGGGATCAAAGGTTCAACAGTAAAGGGCTTCATCGATTGTTGAACTGGTTCAACGGTTCGATGGGTTCAAAGGTTCGACAGTGCAAGGGTTTTGCTGATAGTTGAACTGGTTCAACTAGTTCAACAGTTCAACAGTTCAACTGACTCAATGGTTCAAAGGGTTTGATGATTCAAGAAGTTTAAGGGTTTGATAATTCAAGAAGAGGCCATGTTGTATTTTGATATCTATGTTTCATGCCTTAGCTGAGCAAAGTTGTAATTTGTTTATGCTCTTAATATAAATCAGATCTAAGATTTCTTGCTGGGTTTTTCACCTCGAAGAGGGAGGTTTTCCCACGGTATATGTGTGTTATGTGAGCATTTATGTTTCATTGTTACTTACTATCAATCTGAATATTAAAATTAACATGGTATCAGAGCCAAGTTCAAATTAGTATAATCAGATTTGCAGTATTCAGTTATTTACATTCTGCTCTTATCATTAAAGATCAGATAAAATGGCTCATAGTCTCAGGGTTGAAGACAAAGTGGATGGGGCTTCCAATTTCACATCATGGAGAGTCCGTATCATGCTTGCGTTGAATGAAAATGACTTTGTAGACTTTGTGACCAAATAATCTTCCGAGCCTAAGACAGAAGGAGAAAAGACCCAATGGAGGAAGAAAGATCTTCAAGCTCAAAAGATCTTAATTGATTCAATAAAAGATCACATTGTTCTCATCATCTCCAAGCTAAATACAACAAGCAAAATGTTCAGAACCTTCGAGGAGATGTATGAAATCAACAACACTAGTCGTGTTCTAGCTTTGAAGCAGCAGCTTCATCACATCAAGATGGCTAAAGGTGAATCCGTCATGGCTTACTTTATGACGATTTCTGATTTGAGAGATCAACTCTCAACTATTGGAAAGATTATTGATAAAAATGATTTAACTATGCTAGCCCTCAATGGTCTTCCAGCATCTTGGGAATCCTACATTCAAGGAATTAGTGCAAGAGCTGATCTACCTAAGTTTGATAGATTAAGGGTTGACTGTATCCAAGAAGAGTCTCAACTGGCTGCTAGAGGAGTTATCAAAAACACTCATGAAGACAATCATGTCCTTGCTACCCAGTCTTTCAAGAAGAAACGAGGCTATTGGAAGAAGAACAATTTCAAGAGGAATAGAGATCAAAGGTCTAATCCATCTCATGATTCGAAGAAAAAGAAAAAGGACCTGTCTCACATCAAGTGCTTCAGGTGTGACAAATTTGGTCACTATGCAAGGGACTGTTTATCCCAGTCTAAGCAACAAGGAGCAAACTTAAATGAAGTCTCAAATCAGTCTAATACTAAAGACTTCCTTTTCATTTCTGCTTTGTCAAGCAATGTACCCTCAGACAGTGATACTTGGCTGATTGATAGTGACCGTGCATCTAGACACATCACTGGCTATCGAGAGCACCTCTCAAATTTAGTGGAGAAAGAGTCTAATCTTCATGTGGTCATTGGTGATGATGCTCGCTATTCTGTGAGAGGTTTTGGTACTACTTCCCTTAATTTAGATTCTAGAATTTCTCTTCACCTCAGTGATATGTTGTTTGTGCTAGGAATCAAAAGAAACCTTATCTCCATATCAGCACTAGAAGATAAGGGTTATCAGATTGCATTTTCTAAGGGAAGGGTGCTTGCATGGCCTAAGAAGTCTAGTATCAAATCAACTCATGTCATTGGGAATAGGTATGAGAGCCTATATAAGCTTTCAGCATGTCTACTTCAAGCTCTCATTCATGAAGCACCGGAGTCAAGCGAGCTATGGCATAGTAGACTTGGACATCTTTATTTCCAAGCTCTTCCCACACTTGAGAAGATAGTTAAAGGTATGCCTAAACTTAGTCATATTCATGATAATACATGCAAAGGTTGTGCTATGGGTAAGAACACTAAGAGTCCATTTCATCAAAGTGAAAGTAGGTCTAAAGAGAAATTAGCTCTTGTGCATTCTGATTTATGTGGACCTATGTCTGTTACTTCCCCAAGTGGATTCTTGTATTATGTAATCTTTATAGATGACTACTCTAGGAAAACTTGGATTTACTTTCTCAAATCAAAAGAATCTGATGAAGTTCTAAGTAGACTTAAAGAATTTAAAGCTTTAGCTAAAAATCTATCTGGTAAAAGAATTAAAGTTTTAAGGTTTGACAATGGAGGTGAATACACCTCGGGTAGTTTTCATGATTTTTGTGTTCCCTACAACCCTTAGCAAAATGGGGTTGTAGAAAGAAAGAACAGATCCATAGTTGAGGCAGCAAAAGCTATGATTCATGATTAGGATCTGCAGACTTTCCCATGGGCTGAAGCATCTAGGACTACTGTCTACATTCAGAATAGATGCCCTCACCGTGTATTGAAAGATATGACTCCAGAAGAAGCATTTGCAGGGATCAAACCTGATATCAGTCACTTGAGGATCTTCGGGAGTCCAGTATATGTCCATGTACCCAAAGAGAAGAGAACCGAGTTGGAACCTTCTGGCAAAAGAGGCATTCTTGTGGGCTACAGTGAAACATCCAAAGCATTTAGAATTTACATTCTAGGTCAGAAGTTTATTGAGGTTAGTAGAGATGTCACCTTTGAAGAAAATATTGCACTCAAAAGATCTAAAGGCTCAAGTTTAGAGATTGACAATGAAGTCCATGATAACCCTCAAGACATGGATATTGAGCATGATACTAAGATTCAGAGATAGTCTACAGAATCTAAAAAATCATGATGATCCAAGTGAACCTTTGGATCCTACAGATGGGCCTAGGGACATTACCATGAGTAAGAAGAGACCTCTCTGGATTCAAGAGGCAGAAAAGTTTGCAGCTCCACGTGGCACACTTAGAGAAAGAAGGAGACCTCAGAAATTCTCAAACTATGTTGCATTGATGTGCAAGTTCATTGAGACTGAATCTTCTAGCGTTGAAGAGGCCATGAACCAACAGACATAGAAGAATGCTATGGATGAAGAATATCAGTCTATCATTAAGAATGATGTTTGGGATATTGAGCCTAGACCCAAAGGTAAGTCTATTGTATCTTCCAAATGGTTGTTTAAAATTAAACATGCTGCTGATGGAAGTATTGAGAAATACAAAGCTAGATTTGTGGCTCGTGGCTTCTCTCAGAAAGAAGGCATAGATTATGAGGAAACCTTTGCCCCTGTTGCTCGATATACTTCCATAAGGACTATCATTGCTATTGCTGCAGCTAAGAGATGGAAGTTGCATCGGATGGATGTAAAGACAACCTTCCTCAATGGTGTTATTGAAGAAGAGGTCTACATTGAGCAACCTGAAGGCTTTGTGATCCATAAGAAAGAATCTCATGTATACAGATTGAAGAAAACATTATATGGCCTTAAGCAGGCCCCCCGTGCTTGGTATGAAAGAATTGATAAGTACTTGGTAAGCCTAGGATTCTGTAAGAATGATGCTTATCCTAACCTTACTTCAATGTATTCAATGGTGAAATGTTGATTTTGGTTTCATATGTTGACGATCTATTCCTAACTGGAGAAGATCATCTCATTCTTAGATGTAAGGAAGAACTAACTTCATAATTTGAAATGAAAGATCTAGGTCTCATGCATTTCTTTCTAGGGTTAGAAGTATGGCAAAGACCCAATGAAATTATTCTAAGTCAAGGAAAATATACCATTGATATTTTGAAGAGATTTGGAATGCTAGATTGTAAACCTATGCCTACTCCTATGGAAACTAACTTAAAGAAGTTGAGTGAATCTGTAGCTAGGTCTGATCTTGTGAATCCCACTGAATATAGGTAGTTGATTGGATCCTTGATGTATCTAGTTAACACTAGACCTGACATTTGCTATATAGTGAGTGCCCTCAACCAGTTTATGTGCGAACCAAGGCATATTCATCTTGTTGCAACCAAGCATATCTTGAGATATTTGCGTGGTACAGTTGGATATGGATTGAAGTACTCTTCCAACACAGTCATTACCTTGGAAGGCTATTCTGATTCTGATTGGGCAAGAAGTGTCACTGATAGAAAGAGCACTTCTGGAGTTTACTTCAGCTTAGGATCTGCCATGATATCCTGGTGCAGCAGAAAACAGTCTTTAGTAGCATTGCGTACTGCTGAAGCAGAATATATTGCAGCCTGTGTGGCATCTCGAGAAGCAGTGTAGCTTCGAAAACTCCTTGCTGGTTTGTTTGGACAACCCTGGGAGCCTACAGTTATTCACAGTGATAACCAGAGCTGTGTGAAGCTCTCTACCAATCCTGTGTTTCATGACAGATCAAAGCATGTGGAAACTCAGTATCACTATATCTGGGGTATGGTGCAAAGGAATGCTATTCAGCTGAAGTACATCAGCACTGATGAGCAAATAGCAGATGTTCTCACCAAACCCAGTGAAGCTTGCATATTTTTGAGACAAGCTTGGAGTTGTGGAGAATGAAGCTCTAGCTGAGAGGGAGTCTCAGCATCAGTGATACATTATATTGTATCTTCCACCCTTTGTGAGTAGGCATGGTGGATCCATCCTCTGCGAGTAGGCATGGTGGTAATGCACTCATCTCTGGGAGAAGTTTGAGGTAAAACCCCTCTTCCACCCTCTATGAGTAGGCATGGTGGAGCCACCCTCTACAAGTAGGTATGGTGGATATCATGGGAGAAATTCCATGATGTGCTTGTTCACCGTCTGGGAGTATCTATGGTAAACGTCATGAGGAGATGACAATAAGCACTTATGTTTTCATCCATGGGAGTAGCCATGATGTTAGTCACTATGTGACTTGATCCTTATGAAGGAATCCTCCCTAGCTAAGAGGGAGTGTTGATTTTGGTAGCTAGGTCGGATCCCTTCTAGAGACCGACCTAGTCATAAAATGCTAAATGGCCTACTGACCTTAGCATTTCAAGATCTTAGATTGTATTATCCAATTAAGGCAGGCCCCAATTGGGCGAACTCACCATTCTATGTATCTTAAAATTACAAATAGGTTAAGACCTATTTCAAATGTAACATATATGTAATTTGGTGCCAAAATGGTTGTGCGATCTCATATAAATGAAGAGTGATTGGAAGTCACAATATACAACAATCACTTACTGAATTCTGCTCTGCGAAATCTAATCTATCAGCGATCTACTACAAGCACAATGAAAGGGCTCTGCCATTGGTTGAACTTTTTGACAGGTTCATCGGTTCAACGGTTCAACAAGTTCATCGAGCTCCACTGGTTGAAAGGTTCGACAGTGCAAGGGTTCCGTCGACAGTTGAACTGGTTCAACGGTTCAACGGGTTCAAAGGTTCAATAGTGAAGGGCTCCGCCGATGGTTGAACTAGTTCAACGGTTCAACGGTTCAATGGTTTGATGGGTTCAAAGGTTCAACAGTAAATGGCTCCGTCGATGGTTGAACTGGTTCAACGGTTCAATGCTTCGATGGGTTCAAAGGTTCAATAGTGCAAGGGTTCCGCCGACAGTTGAACTGGTTCAACTGGGTCAACGGTTCGATGGTTCAACTGACTCAATGGTTCAAAGGGTTTGATGATTCAAGAAGTTCAAGGGTTCGATAATTCAAGAAGAGGCCATGTTGTATTTTGATATCTATGTTTCGTGCCTTAACTGGGCAAAGTTGTAATCTGTTTCTGCTCTTAATATAAATCAGATCTGAGATTTCTTGCTGGGTTTTTCACCTCCAAGAGGGAGGTTTCCCCAAGGTATATGTGTGTTATGTGAGCATTTATGTTTTATTGTTTCTTGTCAATCTGAATATTAAAATTAACAGGCATCGCTGTTGATACCCTCATCATAAACTGGCTCAAACATTCCCGTCTCTAAATCGACTCTGGAAACAGACTTATCCAGAAGTTGTCTGCCTATCTTTACAAGGTTATCAAGATTTTGCTTAGTAGAGATATCAATAGAGGCTGCGTCTCCCGTCAATTCATTTTCCTAAAATAAAACAATTTATAGGTAAAGATTACTTTAAAGGTTATGGGTAAAGATCTTCTATATATGAAGAGATTATTATATACCTGAATTCTGAGATAGTTCTTTTCAGATTGAAAGGCTTGGAAAACTAAGGAAGCATGAATGTCCACCATATCGGAACTTGATTGCAAAAAAGTGTCGAATATTAGCACCCTCCCATTGTTATACAGCCATCCCAATAGTCCCTCCTTTGCGACATCAGTGGCTTTGTACGCTGCTGTTTTGTATCCAATTCCGAGGGATAGCACCAAAAACTTTCTCTTGTCCTAATTAAAAATGCTAAACGTTAATAATTGGTGAATTCCCCAAGATAAATTTATGTCTCTTTCTTTAATTAATTCATCTTTGCTTTGTTTGAGGGTATCCAATCTTTGTCATGCTTGAGGGATTCTTTTGTCACTTCGTTGATAGCAATTAAAGTCTGCAAATGTTATTTGAATGTAGAGTCCAAAACTTTGGAGTTAGTTGTCGCTAAGTAGCAATTAACAAGTAATGGGGACAATGGAAATAAATATTACTGGATTGTTAGCAGCCACTCCTCCATCTATGAGGTGGAATTCTCTGGTTTTGCCTGATGAATATTTTGTTTCGAAATAGTGAGCAGGAAGATATGTTGGGGCAACAGAAGTACTAATGCATATATCTGATAAATATGCATCTTTTGAGATATCCTGTTTGGCCTGCACATACAAATGTACCAATCACGATCTATTTATTTGGAAAAAAAAGGATTAAGAGAAGCTGATTAAAGAAACAAGAAAAAAAATACCTCAAAAGTAGAGAAAATTATGGACTGCTCTAAATTGGTATCATAGGTTGGGATCACCACATTGGTTAGTAGTTGGTGCAATCGAAGGTCACCCACTAAATCTTTTACAAGATTGTGCAGATAATCTCCATTATATTTGGGGCCTCTCACACCAGCGTAAATTGATCGCAGCGATCCCAAAAGGCTCCTGGTGAGGATTCATTCAACAACTTAGTCGCGTATACTTTTTAAATTTTCGTTCTATTCTACCAAATGAAAATGCTTGGAAATTGTAGGGCACTAACTTTCAGGGTGGGAAAATTGAAGGGCACTGGTCCAAATAGAACTGTGTAACGTCCTTGGCCGCAAACAATGGTCTGTTTTCCTTGTCTGGAGCAGTTGACATTGCAGTAACCAGTCCTCCTATGCTTGTCCGGCCATGAGATCGAAATAATCAGCTAATCTGACGCCTGGACCATCCAATTTCTGTCAACAGATTCAAGTTAATTTTACCGAAACAAAGCCTTAAAAACAGCAAGCACAGGAGGAATAATTTATAATATGTAATGGATTGGATTGGATAGAAACATATACTTGGAGCTCTTCTTCAAGAAATACAGAATGAAATAAGACGATCTATGATGCAAACAATTTTTAAAATAGTTTTTAGGACAGATAGGCGAGAGGGCTCACTAATGCTGCGGCGCCCTGACAAAGTGGGATCCACACTAATTAATTTAGATACTTCTGTAATGAGTTTTTTTAATTAGTGATTAATCTATCTATAGGAAACCAATCAAAATAAAGTATTATTTTTTATGTTGGATTTTTTCTAAGTCTATATGAGAAAATTTTAACAAAAAATATTGGGAAAATGATTTATCTCTCTTGTGATTGTGGAAAATTTGGTTATTAAACAAATAATTTTTGCATATCAATGTATAGTTATTAATATTAAAAATTAAAATATTGTAGTGATCTAAATATTAATATATTATATTCATAAATTAATATGATTGTTTCATTTGTATTCAATAGAATAATATAATTAATAATATATTAACAATAATATTAGTAGTATTTAATTTTGATCATTGTATAGGCATTATATTCTTTTCTTATAAATATTAAAAATAAAAATATTTAGTGATGTAAATATTAATATATTATTAGTACCTGTCTTAAAGTAAACCAATCAAAACAGAGTATTATTTTTCATGTTGAACAAATTTTAATTTTTCGTAAGTCTACATGACAAAATTTTAACAAACAATGTTCATAAAATCACTTATCTATGTTGTGATTGACTCAAAATTACAGATTTTGCCAAATACTATTTTGATTAAAACAAACACACTAAAATCAAACATAAAAATATTTAATTAAATTGTGAGTGACTAAATTATCAAACAAATATTATTTTTTTAATGTTAAACAAATAATATTAATAATATAATTAAAATAACATTAATAATATAATTAAAATAACATTAATAATAATGTTTATATTAAATTATTGATTATACAAATAAAAAGAATTAATTATAGTGTATTTATATTTATGTTATATTATAGTAAAAATAAAATGGTTTAAAGTTAGTTATTTTTTGACATTATTAGATTATTTAAAACAAATTGTTATGAACAGAGAGCTAAGAATTCAAGTGTAGAAGCACTACATACTTTGTGACTGTGGTTTTATTTTGCCACAAATCTAAGTAAAAAATCAAACATGAGCTACTATTTGCAGGTGAGTTATATTTTAGAGGAGAAAAAAAATTAGAATGAAGATAGATGAATAACAAGTAAAACAATTCAGTGGAAGTTCATAGGGCATACATTATTGTGTTCCTTTTCCAACATTGGGTTTCATAATATACTTATCCCATTTTTCTCACATATTGTTTCATGGCATAAATATTCCATACAGTTCAAGATTTAAAGATTTCATGGCATAAATATTCCATATTGTTCAATATTTAAAGTTTTCATTAGAAAAAATATTTTTCTAGTATGATAATGAGCATGCATGCCCTTTAGTGCAAAAAACTCCCCTATGTTGAAGTTAGTATATTGAATGCATAAAAATATGGGGCATATCATCATTTTGAAGTTCATGTTGGGTTTCTTAGTTTGAGTGCGGACTAATTTTTCTACTACATAAACTCATAATGGGTTTGATTATATATATGAATATTTCATTTACTATGTTATAATAAATTTTATTATTTTCTTTCATTGTAATTATAATATTGATATTTTAAATATGTACTCAGGCTTTTAGCCTGGTCCAAGCCTAGAGCGACCCTTACGGGGATCTCTTCCCCAAGACATGACCACTAAACCACACCCTTATCTGGGAAATATGGATATATATTAATATGAATATTACACAATAAAATAAATTAATATTTAGATGTGATCTAAATATTATTTATTGTGTAATATTTATATTGATATAATATTTAGCCTTATGAAACCTGCAGATGCGATGGGTGAAGAAGACCGGAAAAAAGTAGGTGATTTGGGTGGGAAGGCATGGGGCGATATCGAGGATGACAGGTGATCTAGGGAGGAATTAACAACAGGAAGATGAACCTTGGAATGGAAGCACATTCCACAGTGGGTCTTTTTAGAAGGGCACTGGGTGGATAAGTGTCATCTGGACTTCAGATCAAATGAGCTAAGGAAATTCAGAAACCATGAGAAGGGAATGCGCAATGGGTGTAAGGTGTGGGACACACAGAGAGGTCATCCATGGATGCAACCAAGGAGATGGACTGTGAAAAAAATATGTGAATCATAAGACTCAAGGGCAGGGGAAGCACTGGAAAAGGAAGGGAAATTGGATCTCAACATCATGGAATAGTTCCTTGCATGGACGCCATGGGTGGTTTAGGGAAAATAATTTTTCTAAAGTAGATCCTATAGAAAATTGGCAAATCAAGGAAGATAATGGCTCGGGATGATTGGACGAAAACTTCCTAGAAAGGAAAGGAAAAGGTGGTGACTGAAGAAGATCCCCTACACAATCACAAAGATCTAAAAGGTAAGGATCCAAACCCTAACTTGTTTAGGTCACATGTTACTCTGGAAAAAAAGTAAATTGAAAAATCCATAGGAAGGCTCAAGGAGTCTAGGGTTCTAGTTAAGTGGGGTGGGAGATAGATTGATTTAGAAAGCATTCAAAAGTGGTGTTTGGGACTATAGGGAAACCTTGTCTAGATCATGACAATTCCAAATGCATTCTCTATGTTAGAATTCCCTTCAAATGTATAAAAATGGAAAGCACTTAGTAGCGGGCCATATTACCTTGATGGTGCGGGAATGCATATGATTGATTGGCATCCCAATTTTGACCCATGGAAGCACAAATTTGAGGAGGGACCGGTATGGATTCACTTGTATAACCTCCCAAAAGAATACTGGGAAGAGGATTTCATTAAGGAATTTGGGAGCAGCTTGGGAACACTCATATCAATTGACAAAATGGCAGAAGACAGATGCTAGGGAGCCTATGCTAGATTCAACATAGGTTTGAACCTACATCGACACCCACCTCAGGAGATATAGATCTTTGCGGGGGACAGATCTTGGATCCAAACAATACTAAGATAAGATTAATTGAAACTATGCCCAATGTGCAAATCGAGGGATCATGGAATTCTGGAATGCAAGATCTCTATGAAGGTAGACAAAGAAAACATGTATAATTGGAGATATTTACAGTCAGGGGAGAGATTGGATGGACAATCACACCAAAACCCTAGCCTAGAGAAATCTCAGAAGGATGAGGACCTAACAGAAGGCAGATTGATAAAGGACATCCTTATGGTTAAAGGGGAGCCATGTTTTGAAAAACAAAATACTAGCCCCACTTCCTCAAAGATCTGTGGATGGATTGGGTCTTAGGAAATGATAGTGTATAGCCCTTTGGACTTTGGGAAGTTGTCGACAGGATACTAGCAAGAGTCGATGAAGGAGGAGGCTTTAGAAAGGTAGGAAATGAAGGAAAAACCTCATGAGAAGTTGGGATATACAATAGATAGAATTGCTCAAGAGGCAACAACGGACTCAAGGGATCTGGAGTAGGTTGAACCCCCCTTAGGATTGAGGAGAGCGAAGAAGATCTAGATTATGAAGATGAAGGTGGATTGGGGGGTGAGGAAGAAATTATACAAGAAGAAAGGTTGTTGGAGCAATCCCAATCAAAGTGACGAAAACCAAACATCAAGAAGAGTGGCAAGTGGGGTCCAAAGACTAACCGAGAAAAACTAGAAATTTTAGCCAATGCAGCAGGGCAAATGAAACTCAGATCAAGGAAGGATGTTTTCCTTCCCTAGGAGCAATGATGGAAATAACCTAGAATGTTAGAGGAATCAATGCCCCTAACAAATGGCATTTGGTCAAATGCCAAATTGACCAATCAAAAGAAGACATCTTTCTATTACAGGAAACCAAACTGGGGAAAGAGGAAAGCGACAGGAGACTAAGGTGCTGGAGATAATGGAAGGGTCATTTCTGTAAAGCTGAAGGAGATTCAGGGGGTTTGGGAATCACCTGTAACCCACTCACAATAGAAAGGGAAATTGTGGAGGAAGATAGGAGGTGGATAATAATGAGGTGCAAAATGTTGCAAAGGAATGACAAATTTTATTTCATCAATGTCTATGGCCCAATTGGTACATTGGACAAGAGATCACTGTGGCAACAAATCACTGGAAAATTGTCAAATTTCAGTGGGGAGAAAAGCATCATAGTAGGTGATTTCAATGCAACTATAAAAAATGATGAGAAGAGAGGTACTTTGCAAACAACTATGAATGTGTAGCAAGACTTTCAGGAATTCATAGATAATAGCCAGCTTAAAGATGTGCAAACAAGGAATGGAATCTTCACTTGGACAAATAGGAGGGAAGGTTTCACAAGCATAGCGGAAAGACTGGATAGATTTCTACTAGATGGTGACTGGGAAGGATGGGAAAACCTTGTGGAAGCAGTCATTTTACCGCTCTGTGGCTTTGATCCAACTAACAATTCTTTCAGATGAACCGCCAAAGGGCAACCCATTCAAATTTGAAAGTATGTGGCTGAGGGATGACACTCTCCCAGAGTTGATGGTAGGATGGTGGGATGAAATATGAATAGTAAATTAGTCCAACCTCTTCACACTAAGTAAGAAACTGGGATTTGTAAAATCCAAGCTAAAGGAGTAGAACTAAACATACTTCAAGAACATTTTCCAAGAAAAGGAAAGAGTAGAATAGGAAATGGCCTCCCTTAATGATCACATAATTAGGAATGGAATGAGGGAGGAGGAGTTTGAAACAAAAAAAGCACTAAAGGAAGAATGGATAGAAATCCTGAAAAGGGAGGAATGTTACTGGCAGCAAAAATCTAGGGAGACGTGGCTAAAAGAAGGAGACGGGAATACCAAATATTTCCATAGAACAATAGTGGTCAATAGAAGCAAAAATAGAATTATAGAAATCAAAAGGATGGATGGAAGTATGACACAATCAACATATGAGGTAAACCAGGAGGGAGTGGTGTTGTTTGAAGTAATTTTGAACAAGGAAGCTCCAAGTCAAAGATCAACAAGGGATAAAATTTTGGCCTCAATTCCCATAGTGGTCTCTGAAGAACAGAACTAGGCTTTATTCAAGAAAATTGGGAAAAAGGAAGTGAGAACTGCCACTTTCCTACTCAACCCAGACAAAGCCCTTGGACCGGATGGATTCATGGCTTGCTTTTCAGAAATTATGGGAGATTGTAGGGGATGATTTCACTAGTGCAGTGGAGGAATCTAGAAGAAAGATGACTATGTTGGGGTCCATCAACCACACGTTCTTGGCTTTAATCCTAGAGAAAAACAACCCTCAGGAAATGGGGGACTTCAGACTGATAGCACTATGCAACACAATATACAAGATAGTGACAAAAATCATAGCCAACATGCTTAGAGAAGTTAATTGGGCTCAATCATTTTGGAAGAACAGAGTGGTTTCGCCAGGTAGGGAAATCAATTATGGAGGGAATTATTATTTCCCATGAAGCAATACATTTGGCCAGGAAGACCTAGGAGACATGTATGATCCTCAAGTTAGACATTCTAAAAGCCTACGAGCTAGTGGATAGGCAATTCTTGTTGGAAGATTTGGAGAGGTTTGGATTTAGTGGCAATTGAAGGGAGTGGGTCAACAACTACATCTCCACACCAAAATTTTCAATCATGGTCAATGGTGCGACACATGGTTTCTTCACCTCCACAAGAGGCCTCAGATAGGGAGATCCTCTCTCCCCCTTCCTATTCATCATCATGGCAGAGGATCTAGGTAGAGGGATCAATGCACTCAGGAGAGAAGGGAAATGGAAATGGATCACAGTAGCAAATAGACTGGAAAATGTGACTCATCAACAATTTGCAGATGATACCATCCTATTTGGTGAGGCATGTAGAAGAGAAGCAAGAACCATTAAAACTTTTCTAGATGAGTATTGTTTGGCTTCTGGATAGGGTGTCGATTGGAGGAAATCAAAGGTCTTCTTTCTGAATATGCAACCTAGTCTCCAAAGTGATCTAGCAAGAATCCTAAATCTACGGGTGGCCAACTTCCCTAGGTGCTACTTGGGAACACCTCTTTTTGCAAGATTTAACAAAAAGAGCTATTGGGAGAACCTGGTCAACAACTGCAAGAACAAAATGGGAACTTGGAAAGGAAAGTGGCTATCCTTAGCTAGTAGGCTATTGATGGTGAAATTGGTCCTGTCGGCCATCCCAGTATATTCGGTGGCTTACTTGAAATTTCCCAAAGCGATGGAAGAAGCCATCAATCAAATACTTAGTAAATATTTCTAGAGTGGGATAGGGGAGCACCAAAAACTCCCTCTTGTCGCTTGGAATAAAGTTTTCACCTCGAAGGAGGTAGGAGGAATAGGCATAAGACAACTTGTAATAATGAACATAGCCATGGGAGCCAAGCTTGTTTGGAACCTCTATGACAAAGGAGACCAGAAATGGGTTAGAATTCTCAATTTAAGAAAGTTTTTGGACATGGATGACCCAACCATTGTAGAGCCACCCAGGGGCTTTGCAATCTGGAACTACATTCTAGAATGTAGGGACATAACCTCCAAACATCTCTCCTGGGAGGTCAAAAATGGTCGAAGTATGGCATTCTGGAGTGACTCTTGTGGTGGTGAGACACTTGCCAACTACTGCAACCTTGAAGAAATAAAAAATGAGACCCTATGAGTTTTGGGTAGTAAGGTTTGTCATTATGGAAAAATAGAAGTTCAAGATGGGGTTCCAACATGGGAGTGGAGGTCCTTGGAAGAGATTGAAGCCCCCCAAGAGCAGAAAAGAGAGCTAGCTACAATTTTGAAGAATAGAACCTTTGCCCCTTCAGTCCAAATGGATATAATCAGATGGTGTGGTTCGACAACAGGGCTCTATAAGGTCAAACATGGATACAAAGTAAAGGAAGCTGCAATAATCAAGGAAAATTGGCCAACAAGGCTGATCTAGAACAAGAATTGTCTCTCAAAAGTGAGGGTTTTTACTTGGTTGGCATTACAAAAGAGGATCCTAACAGAAAATAGATTGGTAAGATTTGGAATAGCTTGGTCAAGAAGATGTGTTCTTTGCAAAAACAACAGTGAAAATGCCAATCATATCCTTCTAACTTGCCCCTTCGTGATCGAATGCTGGTAGTTCTTTATGAAGAAGGTAAACTTTCAGATCCCTCTCCCCTAGGATATTGAAATGTGGTTTAACATGTGGCCATAAATCCATATGAAGGTAGTTTTTGGAAGCATCTGGAACATCATACCTTCAACCCTCATCTAGGAGATATGGAAATAGCGGAACATGCACATCTTCTAGGACAAGGAATTAAATTTTGAGAGGCTATGTAAGAAAATTGAAGACCACATTATAGAGCTAGTTAATGAAGCCACCCGTAGGAGATCGAGTAAAAAGAAGAATTTCACATGCTAGGATGATGGGATAGCTAAGGTTTTTCCCAGCCTAAAAGTTCCCACATTAAATGGAGAAGGGGATGCAGGAAGGGCGAAAACGCTGGAGGTGAAATGGGAGCCTCCAAAGCCAGGCTGGATAAAGATAAATTTTGATGGAACTTTGAAGGGTAACCTGGGCTCGAGTGGTGCAGGATGTGTGGCCCGTGATGAACATGATAGTATATTGGCAAAGAAATCCATCAAATTGGGAGAGTCAACAAATAATTTGGTAGAATTCAGAGCGGCTCTGGTTGGATTACAATTGGGGAATGAACTAGTTGTCAAGCATATACATCTTGAGGGAGATTCACTTATCACAATAAATGCAATCAGGTTAAGTTTTGCTCTAAATTGGAACCTAGGTCAGTGGCTACAATCCACCAGACATCTGCTAGCAGGGTTTGAAGACTTTAGGATGATCCACGTGCTTAGAGAAGGCAACACTCTAGCTGATGAGCTGGCAAAGGTGGCGGCAGAGATTCCCTAGACTTAAATCGCCAAGTGGTGGTGGAATGATGGATAGATCACTTGCACATTAAATGAGTTGGTAGTTCCAATTATGGAAAGTGTAAGATCAAATCTTCTTGACAGGAAATGATTTGGAAAAGTGATGAAAGCACTTGAGATATGTCACTATATGGGGTGAAGTACGGTGATTGGATGATCCCTCTCAGAGTCTTGATAGTTAAAAGATTATAAGATCTTTGGTTTTGTGCAAAAAGGTATGCCTATGCAAGAATATTCATCATGACACAGTGTGGGGGCTTACAAATATGGCTTGAGGGTGGTGAGAAATCAAACACATTCTCATTCTATTCTAGTAGAGCTAGAGGGGTGTGAGTCATGGATATACCAATCTGCTTGGAGTCCACTAAACAATAGATGTCATTCCGAGGGGAGGTCTTAGACAAAAGGGTAAAATCTATTCTTACTTCAGCACATCCTCTTGTGCTCTGGGTGGTAAAGAAGGTGTTGGGGGTTGAGTTTCTGCAAGCTTACCATTGCTACAGGGTCAACACAGACATCACAACGATGTTCTTGCAATGTTGTTATACATGGGGGTCGGTAAACCTAAGGCAAAGCTTCTGTACCATAAGCTATTCTTTCACTCCCTTCTTGGTGAGATTTATCCGGCCCTAGAAAACCTGGACACAAATCTCCTATCTCCTTTGTTGCATAACTACTATATGTCAAGTGGCCAAGGTGCAGAGGTTAGGAAGTTCCCTGTTGTGCGAACGTTGAGGCTGGGAGGGCTAGAGAAGTAGTTGGAGGAAATGGAAAGAAGCATCAACTACCTGGGAAGGATGGTTGGCATTGTGTGGGTGACTAGCGCAAGTTGGGTCAGGAGATACATGGAAGTTGAAGGTTTGGCTCTAGATGGCGACATTGGGGATGAGTGGAATTGGGGTCTGGGCAAGGGTGAGGACTGGGTGGAAAATGATGGAAGAGACCTTGAAGAAGTAGCCAATAGTCCGGCACATCACGCTTGTGGTATCGAGTGCCCTATGGTTGCTAGGTCGATGATGGCGAGACAAGCTCGTGAGGAAGAAGAAGACTAAGTAAGGGAAGTGTGTTTTGTCCTGTAGGTTTTTGGCTATGATCCATATTTTGTAAATAACTAGTGTTATTAATTACTCTCTATATGGCTATAAATGGCCATTTTGTGTCTAGAAGGCCATCAATGTATCAAGGCCTGGTTCTGTGGGGCTAATATAGTAGTAGGTTGGGTGGGCAGAGAAAGAGATGGGGAAGAAATGGTATTTAGGGTTGTGCTTGATGTTGGGATAATCAAAATGTAAAACCTTTAATGTAATCTTTTTGCTTATTAATATAAAGGGTGTTTCCTCTAACCAGCTATTTAATGATTAAAAAATTCAGCCTTATGAAAATTATTTAATATTTTATTCATTATATATAATTACTAATAGAATTTATATTAAATTGTTTATTATACAAATTTATAATGTATTTATATTTATGTTATATTATAGTAAATTTTTTTTCACTTTACTAACAAAAAATATATATTAAATATCAATTAATATAAAATTTATTATTAATATATACAAAAAAAAAGTGAGATATTGGAGTGCAAAACAAGATATAAATTCTCTACTTGATAGTTTGCTTATTTTATGTAATTTCATTACTTATTATTAAAAAAACCTAATATAGGTTTTGAAGGGATCCTAAAACTCTTTAAATGCACATATGAATATTAAATTATATATTAAATATGAATTAATATACATTTTATTATTAATATACATTTTAATAAATTTGTATATATTAATTATAAATTTCTTATTTTAAATATCAATAGAATAATATAATTCATAATATATTAATGATAATATTTATATTAAATTATTGATTATACAAACAAATGGAATTATCATTATAATATATTTATATTTATATTATATTATTGTACAAATGAAATATTAATATATATTTGTGTATAAGTCTTAAATATTAATATATTTTTAATAATCTAAATAGAAGTAATATATTATATTGTGTAATATTTACATTTAATTTTTCTTCATTGTGTATATATATATATATATATATATATATATATATACAATGAAGGACAACATAAATAATCATATAAATATCAATATTATATTAATATGAGTATTATACAACATAAATTAAATTAAATCTACAAAGAAATGTGAGCTATTGGAGTGGAAAACAAAATATCTCTCTAGATTCCCTACTTGATAGTTTAGTTATTTTACAACACTTCAATAATGGATATTCTTATGACATGTTATGTTAAGGCTAGGGATATGTCTTCTATGGATGTGTTATTTTATCATTTCTTATCTTTTCCTTCCTTCATGGAGTTGATTAGTTCTCATCCATATCTATCAGATACACTTCTGTAATTTATGCATGAATATAATGATGATCATATGGATTGTGGTATCTGTGATTACATAACTAGTGAGGATATACATTATCACACACCTTGTAGGAGAGCCATAGAAAATATAGTTTTACCTCTTTCACCTATGCATTAAATGATTACAACTTTTATTGATACATCTCTTATATGTCATGCTAAATTGTCTCCATAGATTCATGTTCTTTGAATGCATTGACTTCTTTTATACTTGATAGTGTGTATAATGATATTTTTTCTCTCATTTTAAACCTATGGACATATGATATAGATACACATCATACCATCACCCAGATATGATGATGATCCATCGTCACTCATCCCTAGTGGTATACTTGTTGCTTTTAGAATATTTATTTGTAATGTTTATCCTAGCAATGAGATTTATGATGATTGCACTTCTTCTATCACTAGTAATAGGTATGGTTTATTTACCTTCACATGAGGTCACTAACCCACTTTACTCATGATGAATATTAGGCAATATATTAAATTAATATTTAGATCACTATAATATATTAATATTTAATATTTATAGACAAATATATATCAATATTTCATTTTACTATGTTATTGTTGGGAATTAAGGTGTCTCAACCTTGGTAATTCCTAGCATTGGTTATTTAATTGTATATTTATTTATTTGCCTATGTTGTATTTTATGTTGCACATCCTATTTTGTCATCTAGTGTGAAGTGGCATGGTGTTTTATCACTCAACTTGGAATGTGACTAGGGTGGTCAACTCATCCCATGTGGATATAGGTGTCCCATATTGTAGTAGAGGTTTTCTGCTATGTGTCGGCATCTTGAGCAGTGTGTAAGGAGTTATGATGCGTAAGTGTTATGATAGATTCTATGATGCGTAAGAGTCATAAATAGAAGATCCTATGACAAGTGAAGACAAGTGTTGAAGAGCATCTTTGGGTGCCCAAGGGAGGTTATGACATGTTGTAAGAGGAATATGCTATTTTTAGTCAGTGTATGACAGATTCTATTACAGCTGTAAGTGTTGTTAGTTATGATGAATTCTATAACAGTTGTAAGGTGCGTAAGAGCATCTGTCATAGCCTATCTTGGGACAAGGCACCCACATTGGGATGGGGTGTTGTGATAAGTGTCAAATTCATGTTGTGATGTTGGACAAGTGTCCATAGACGTGGGTTTTGGGCCATGAGGCCAAGATGGATGCCCATCTCTAGAATGTTCCATATTTGCCTTGTAAACTCTATTTAAACATGTGCTTGGATAGGAGATGCATATAGTTTTTGATAGGTACTATTATGTTGCCAAAATATCTCTAGATACGAGTGTCGAAGACTCCTGCAAGAGCATTGGATCTGAAACTGTATTGTAACCTTAATTGTTTACTGTAATACATTTGAGCTATGTTTTGGAGTGTGGGGTTTTTCTTCTGAAAGGGTTTTCCCCATGGTATATCTTGTCTCTCTCTTTTGTGTTGTGTTGCTACTGCAATTCTTATGTTATGTGATTAATATTGCTACAATTGTAAGGGTTTAAAGGAATTTGCATACCTCTCCCTTCATTAGATTAGTGTAGGAAATGATTTCTGCACACCTAGCTTCCTTTCAGTTGGTATCAGAGCCTAGCTAGTTTTAGTCCTAGCTACTGGATAGGGGTTTTTTGTACTAATCTTAGATTGAGTGGGAGTCTATGCAGAGTATTCTATAATCTTGTTGTAGGAAGAAGATGTCAGGCACATCCAAAAGAATAGAGGTAGAGAAGTTTAATGGCAACAATTTCGAGTTGTGGAAACCCAAAATGGAATACATGCTTGTTGATAGAGACCGGTGGGAAACAATTTCTGGTACAAAACTAACGGCAATAGAATAGGTAGATTGGGATCTCAAAGATCATAAAGCTAAGGGTTTTATGAGACTCTATTTGGCTGATTCCATCCTGTTAAATGTTCATGAAGAGAAGACTGTGAAGGAGTTGTGGAAGAAACTTGGTGATGTTTATCAGGCTAAATCCTTGGTAAACAAGTTTTTCCTATAGGAGAAGCTATATTCTCTGAGGATGGAAGATGGAGGATCGGTTGCAGATCACATGAATGCTTTTAACATGCTAGTTGCACAATTGACATCAACCGTTGGTGTGAAGATGGAGGAGGAGGATCATTGTATGACCTTGCTTTGTTCTTTACCAGACTCGTGGGATCATCTTGTAATGGCCATTGGGAGCACTACAACCACCTTCAAGATGGATGAGGTAGTGTCTTCACTGTTATTTGAAGAGATGTAGAGAAAGTCATCCGAGTCGGCCAAAGAGGCTCTTGTGGTTAATGGAAGATCCAAGAAGAAAGGGAAGAAGAAGGACAAGAAAGTTGAGAAGGGTAGATCCAAATCTCTTAGAAAGTCCAAGGCATTGTGTTGGAACTATGGAAAAACTGGGCATTTCTGAAAGGAGTGCAAGGAGGAGAAGAAGAAAAAAAAGAACATCTTCGATTCTGAATCTGCTAAGTCACAAGATGATGGTGATGCTTTAATTGCTACCTTGGCCACCCATGCATCTGATGATGTGTGGCTGATTGATTCTGGTGCCTCTTTTCACATGACCTCGCATCGAGACTAGTTTACAAAGTATGAAGAGTTCGATGGTGGAAGAGTGTACCTAGGTGACGACTCTCATCTGAAGATAGTTGGCCATGGAAGAGTCACAATTTGATTCCCTGATGGACAAGTGAAGGGGATCTTTAGGGTTATGCACATCCTAGGCTTAGCACAGAACCTGCTTTCTATAAGTAAATTGAATGATGCAGGTGTGCAAGTTGTCTTCTTGAAAGGATGCAAGATGACTAGAGGAGCTATGAGGGTACCTAGAGAGGTACTCTATTTCAGCTGGAGGCATACATTTCACAATGCAATAGTTCTTCTGACTTGAAGAAAAGAGCTACAGTCACTTCATCCCCACCATTGGAACTAGCAACTAAAAGATCTATTGTATCAACTTCTAATGGTAGTACATTTTGGGTACCTAAGGGTGCTCATGCCTTGGAAGTTAAACTTCCTGATGAGAAGATAGTGTTATGGCATAAGAGACTTGGCCACATTGGTGAGAAGGGTCTTAGAACCCTAAAAAATAAAAACCTCATTGAGGGGTTAGATGATTGTAATCTCTATTTCAACTTTTGTGAACATTGTATATATGGAAAGTAAAACCGTGTTTAGTTTTACTCGAGTTCTCATAAGTCTTCTGGTGTATTGGATCTTATTCATTTTGATGTGTTTGGTCTAGTTAATGTTCCTTTGATCTCTAAATCTATATATATTTTTATCTTTCATAGATGATTACACTAGAAGGACTTGGATTTATTTTCTCATAAGCAAATATGAAGTGTTTAGTTAGTTCAAAGAGTTTAAAGCTTTTGTTGAGAATTAGACTAGTAAAAAGATGAAGTGTTTGAGGACTGACAATGGTGGTGAGTTTTGTTCAGCAGAGTTCAATAAGTTCTCTAAAGAACATGGGATTTAAAGACATAGGACAACTCCATACACCCTGCAACAAAATGGAGTTGTAGAGAGGATGAATAGGACGCTGATGGAGAAGGCTAGGAGTATGCTTAGTGGAGCTAGCCTCGAACAGAAGTTTTGGGTTGAAGCTGTTGCCACTACTTGCTACCTAGTAAACAGGTCTCCTACCTCAACTCTTGTTGGTAAGAAACCCACGGAGGTGTGGTCTAATAAGAAGCCTTCAATAAGACATCTTTGTGTTTTTGGTTGTGAGGCATATGCCCATGTGCCTACGGAGAAAAGGTCAAAATTGGAGATTAACAATGTTAAGTGTATCTTCATTGGCTATGGTGTCAGTGCGAAAGGGTACAAGCTTTGGGATCTTGTGGCCAAAAAAGTGTTGTATAGAAAAAGTGTTATTTTCAGAGAGCTAACACCTTCCATTATTCTACAGCCAGAAGAGAAAGAAAAGAAAGAGGATGTGGTTTAGTTTCCTACTACCCCTGAGAAGACTGAACCGACAGACCCTGTGAGACCTGATGATGAGGAGAGCTCTAGTAGCTCTGAAAGCTCAGAAGAAGAAGTAGAACCTCAACCTCAATCTTTGAGGACGTCTACACGAACAAAGAAGTAACCTGATAGGTTTGGTTATTCATTGCTTGATTCTAGTTGTGCTTTTTCCTAATTACTAACACTGATGAGCCTAGAATTGTGATAGAGACTATGAGAATGAAAGATGTAGGTTCCCAGAAGGAAGCCATGGAAGATGAGATGGCTTATGTTGGGAATTAAAGTGTCTCAACCTTGGTAATTCCTTGTATTATTTCATTGTACTTATTTATTTATTGCCTATTGTATAATTAGGATGCAAATCCTATGTTGTCATCTTGTGGGAGTTGGCATAGTGATGTGTCATCCTACATGGCATATGACCACATGTAAATTTGTCCTCACATGAGGAGATAAGAATCCCACTTAGTGGTAGGAATATTTTTCCATGTGTTAGCATCTTGACTTGTGTGTAAGGGAATATTGACTGAAACAGTCATGACAGATTCCTATGACAAAGTTATGACATGAAAGAGTAAAAAATGGAAGATCCTATGACAGGTATGGACATGTGTCGAGAAGCATCTTTGAAAAAGGCATCTTTGGGTGCCCCAAGGTGGGTTATGACATGTTGTAAGAGAATATGCTATTTATAGCATGTGTATTATAGATTCTCTTACAGCTGTAAGTTATGACAACTATGACAGATTCTATGACGGTTGTAAGAGTCATAGGAGCATCTGTCATTAGGTGACCTCTTTGGGATGGGATGACTTGACAAGTGTCAGGAACATCCTACAGTGTTAGACAAGTATCCGTAGGTGTGGGTTTTGGGCCATGAGGCCATGTAGGATGCCCTCTTAATGTGGAGCTATTTTTGCCTTGTATATTCTATATAAATAGGTGTTTTGGAGAGGTGATGCATTATGTGATTGACATGTACTGTTATGCTGCCAGATCATCTCCAGATACGAGTGTCGAAGACTCTTACAAGAGTATTAGCTCTATGATTGTATTGTAACCTTCATTGTTTACGAAATACATTTGAGCTATGTTTTGGAGTGTGGGGTTTTTCACCCGTAAGGGTTTTCCCCACATATATCTTGTGTCTCTCTTATTCTATCTTACATTCTTGTGTATGTGTTTGCTACAATATCTTTGTTAGTGGGTTAACATAGCTGTAACTATAAAGATTAAATTTAATTTGCACTCTCCTCCCCTCATTAGATTAGTGTAGGAAGCAATTTCTGCACACCTAGCTTCCTTTCAGTTGGTATCAGAGCCTGGCCAGTTTTGGTTCTAGCTACTGGGTAGGGGTTTTTGAGCTAATCTTAGGTTGAGTGGGAGTTTGTGCAGAGTATTTTGTATCTTGTTGTAGGAAGGAGATGGCAACCACATCCGAAAGATTAGAGGTGGAGAAATTTAATGGCACTAATTTTGAGTTGTGGAAACTCAAGATGGAAGACCTACTTGTTGATCGTGACCTATGGGAAACTGTATTTGGTGTAAAACCTACAGCAATGTCACAAGTTGATTGGGACCTCAAAAATTGAAAGGCTAAGGGTCTCATAAGACTCTGTCCTGATGAATGTCCATGAGGAGAAGAGCATGAAAGACCTTTGGAAGAAGCTGGGTGATGTTTATCAGGTCAAGTCCTTGGTGAACAAGTTGTTTCTAAAAAAAAGTTGTTTTCTCTGAAGATGGAAGATGAAGGATCTATTGCGGACCATATGAATGCTTTCAACATGATCGTTGCATAGTTGAAATTTGTTGGTGTGAAAATGGAGGATCTATGTATGACCCTGCTTTGTTCTTTGCCAAATTTGTGGGATCATCTTGTCATGGGCATCGGAAGCACCACTACCATCTTCAAGATGGAAGATGTGGTGTCTTCGCTATTATCTGAAGAAATGCAGAGAAAGATATCTGAGTCAGCCAAAGAGGCTCTTGCGGTTCGTGGAAGACCCAAAGAGAAAGGGAAGAAGAAGGACAAGAAAAGTGAAAAGGGTAGATCCAAATCTCCTGGAAAGTCTAAGGCTCTCTGTTGGAACTATGGGAAAATGGGGCATTTTTGAAAGGAATGCAAAGAGGAAAAGAAAAAGAAAAAGAAGAATGCCCCTGATTCAGATTTTGACAAGTCACAAGATGATGGTGATGCCCTCATCGTAGCCCTGACCACCCATATATCTAATGATGTGTGGTTGATTGATTCTGGTGCATCATTCCACATAACCTTGCATCGAAGCTGGTTCATGAAGTATGAAGAGTTTGATGGTGGAAGAGTGTACCTAGGTGACGATTCTCATATGAAGATTGTTGGTCATGGAAGAGTCTCAATCTGATTCCCTGATGAACGAGTGAAGGGGATCACTGGGGTTATGCACATCCCAGGCCTAGCACAGAACCTGCTTTCTATAAGTATGTTGAATGATGCAAGTGTGTAGGTTGTCTTTTCAAAGGATGGATGTAAGATGACTAGAGGATCTATGGTGCTTGCAAAGGGTACTCAGAGAGGTACTCTATTTCAGCTGGAGGCATGCACTTCATAGTGCAATAGTTCTTCTGACTTGAAGAAAAGAGCTGCAGTCAGTTCATCCCCACCATCTGAACAAGCAATGAAGAAATTTTTTGTAACTAGTTCTAATGGTAGTGCACATGCTATGGAAGCTAAGCTTCCTACTGAAAAGACTATGTTATGGCATTTGAGATATGGCCACATTGGTGAGAAGGGTCTTAGAACCCGAAAAAATAAAAACCTCATTGAGGGGTTAAATGATTGTAATCTTGAGTTTGACTTTTGTGAACATTGTGTATATGGAAAGCAAAACCATGTCCAGTTTTACTCTAGTTCTCACAAGTCTTTTGGTGTATTGGATCTTATTCATTCTAATGTGTTTGGTCCTGTTAATGTTCCTTCGATTTCCAAATCTGTATATTTTTTATCTTTCATAGATGATTATAGTGGAAGGACATGGGTTTATTTTATCAGAAGCAAGACTAAAGTCTTTAGTTAGTTTAAAGAGTTTAAAGCCTTTGCTAAAAATTAGACTAGTAAAAAAATTAAGTGTTTCAGAATTGACAATGGTGGCGAGTTTTCTTCGGAAGAGTTTGATAAGTTCTATAAAGAGCAAGGGATTGAAAGACATAAGACAACTCCATACACCCCGCAGCAAAATGGAGTTGCAGAGATGATGAATAGGACACTGATGGAGAAGGCTAGGAGTATGCTTAGTGGAGCAAGCCTTGAACAAAAGTTCTAGGCTGAAGCTGTAGCCACTGCTTGCTACCTGGGAAATAGGTCTCCTACATTAGCTCTTTTTGGCAAGACACCTATGGAGGTGTGGTCTGGTAAGAAGCCTTCAGTTAGGAATCTTCATGTTTTTGCTTGTAAGGCATATGCACATGTGCCTAGGGAGAAACGGTCTAAATTGGAGAACAAGGTTGTTAAATGTATTTTCATTGGCTATGGTGTCGGTGTGAAAGGATACAAGCTTTAGGATCCTGTGGTTGAAAAAGTGTTATATAGTAGAAGTGTTATCTTCAGAGTGCTAACACCTTCTTCCATTATTCTACAACTAGAATAGACAGAAAAGAAAGAAGATGCAGTTCAGTTTCCTTCTACCCCTGAGAAGACTGAACCAATAGACCCTGTGAGACCTAATGATGAGGAGAGCTCTAGCAGCTCTGAAAGCTCAGAAGAAGAAGTAGAACCTCAACCTCAGCCATTGAGGAGGTCTACATGAACAAGAAAGGAACCTGATAGGTTTGGTTATTCATTACTTAATTCTAGTTGTGCTTTTTCTTTACTTACTAACATTGATGAGCCTAGCATGAAAGATGCAGGTTCCTAGAAGGAAGCCATGGAAGATGAGATGGCTTCTTTGGAGAATAATAAAACATGGGACTCGGTGCCTTTGCCTGAAGGACAGAAACCTGTTGGATGCAATTGGGTGTTCAAGATGAAATTTGATGCAGATGGTAGTGTTGAAAAGTACAAGGCAAGATTGGTTGCGAAGGGGTACTCACAAGTGGAGGGGATTGATTATGGTGAAATTTTATTTCCCGTTGCAAAGCTGACATCCATTTGATTTTTGTTATCTCTTGCAGTTGCTTATGACTTAGATGTAGAACAGATGGATGTGAAGATAGCTTTCCTTCATGGTGATTTGGAGGAAGAGATTTACATGTCACAGCTAGAGCATTACATAAAGAAAGGTAAAGAAAATTTGGTTTTCAAGTTAAAGAAGTCTTTGTATGGTTTGAAGCAGTCTCCTAGGATGTGATATACGAAATTTGATACCTTTGTGTTGTCCATTAGATTTTTGAGATCAAAATCTGATCATTGTGTGTATTACAAGTTTGACAATGATCGCATTCTCATTATTGCATTGTATGTTGACAATATGTTGTTCATTGGGAATGGTAAGAATATGATTTCTGATTTGAAGTCTTAGTTGTCAGCACAGTTTGAGATGAAAAATCTAAGGGCAGCCATGTACATTCTAGGAATGGAAATCAGAAGAGATAGAGATAACATAAATCTTTGGTTAATCCAGAGTAAGTATGTGAAGATCGTGTTGGACAGGTTCAACATGGCAGATTGTAGACCATTGTGTGTTCCTGTTTCATTGGGGACAAAGTTGTCTATTAATGATTGTCCAAAATCTCCTAGTGACGTGGAGGACATGAGTAGAGTACATTATGCTAGTGTTGTTGGTAGTTTAATGTATGCTATGGTCTGCACTAGACCATACATTGCCCAAAAAGTGGGAGTCCGTAGTCGATTTATGGCTAATCCTGGATGAGTACATTGGGATGCAGTTAAGCGAGTGTTCAGATATTTGATGGGTACCTCCGAGTATTGCATATGCTATCATGGTAATGCTATAGGATCTCCGTATTCAGTTTGTATTCATGGATTCATGGACTCTGATTGGACAGGTGACATTGACAGCAGGAGATCCACCCGTGCCTATGTGTTCACTATGTTTGGTGGTGCAATTAGTTGGATGAGTAAGCGACAACATGTGGTTGCTTTGTCCATGATAGAAGCTGAGTACATGGAAGCAACTCATGCTTGCAAGGAAGCCATTTGGCTTAAGAGATTATGTTCAGATATTGGTGTTGATGCAGGACAAATTACGATTTTTTGTGATAGTCAGATTGTGATTTGCCTTGTGAAGAATCCAACTTTCCATGCCAGAACAAAGCATATTGATGTATAGTTTCACTTTGTACGAGACATGCTCGAGGATGGGAAGGTGAATTTGGAGAAGGTAGATACTTTGAAGAATGTTGCAGATGCATTAACGAAACCAGTGGGCATAGAGAAGTTCAGATGGTGTTCGGAGTCTATAGGCCTCTCGGCCTATAGCAGCTAAGTCATGTTAATTCTATTGGCTCCTACAAGGTGTTCGAAAAGTGTGAGAATGTTGGGAATTAAGGTGTCTCAACCTTGGTAATTCCTTGTATTATTTCATTGTGTTTATTTATTTATTGCCTATTGTATAATTAGGATGCAAATCCTATGTTGTCATCTTGTGGGAGTTGGCACAGTGATGTGTCATCCTACATGGCATATGACCACATGTAAATTTGTCCTCATGTGAGGAGATAGGCGTCCCACTTAGTGGTAGGAATATTTTTTCATGTGTCAGTATCTTGACTTCTGTGTAAGGGAATATTGACCAAAATGGTCATGACAGATTCCTATGATAAACTTATGAGACGAAAGAGTTGGAAATAGAAGATCCTATGACATGTATGGACATGCGTCAAGAAGCATCTTTGAAAAGGAATCTTTGGGTGCCCCAAGGTGGGTTATGACATGTTGTAAAAGAATATCCTATTTTATAGCCTATGTATGATAGATTCTCTTACAGCTGTAAGTTATGACAACTATGACAGATTCTGTGACAGTTGTAAGAGTCGTAAGAGCATCTGTCATTATCCATTTTGGGAATAGGTGACCTCTTTGGGATGGGGTGTCTTGACAAATGTCAGGAACATCCTACAGTGTTAGACAAGTGTCCATAGGCATTAGTTTTAGGCCATGAGGCCATGTTGGATGCCCATCTCAATGTGGAGCCATTTTTGCCTTGTATATTCTATATAAATAGGTGTTTTGGAGAGGTGATGCATTATGTGATTGAAAGGTACTGTCAAAGACTCTTGCAAGAGCATTGGCTCTGTGACTGTATTGTAACCTTCATTGTTTACAAAATATATTTGAGCTATGTTTTGGAGTGTGGGGTTTTTCACCTGTAAGGGTTTTCTCCATGCATATCTTGTGTCTCTCTTCTTCTGTCTTACATTCTTGTGTATTTGTTTGTTGTAATATCTCTATTAGTGGGTTAACATATCTGTAACTATAAAGAGTAAATTGAATTTGTACTCTCCTCCCCTCATTAGATTAGTGTAGGAAGTGATTTCTGCACACCTAGCTTCCTTTCAGCTTCTTTGGAGAAGAATAAAACTTGGGACTTAGTGCCTTTGCCTAAAGGAGGGAAACCTGTTGGTTGTAAATGGGTGTTCAAGAAGAAATTTGGTGCAGATGGTAGTGTTGAGAAGTACAAGGCCAGATTGGTTGTAAAGGGGTATTCACAAATGGAGGGAATTGATTATGGTGAAAATTTCTCTCTTGTTGCAAAGCTGACATCTATTCAGTTCCTATTATCTCTTGCATTAACTGATGATTTAGAAGTGGAGTAGATGGATGTGAAGATAGCATTCCTTCATGGTGACTTGGAGGAAGAGATTTACATGTCACAGTGAGAGCATTACATAGAAAAAGGTAAAGAAAATTTGGTTTGCAAACTGAAGAAGTCTTTGTATGGTTTGAAGCAATCTCCTAGGATGTGGTATATGAAATTTGATGCCTTTGTGTTGTCCATAGGATTTCTAAGGTCAAAATCAGATCATTGTGTGTATTAAAATTTGACAATGATCACATTCTCATTATTACATTGTATGTTGATTATATGTTGTTAATTGGGAATGGTAAGAACATGATTTCTGATTTGAAGTCTCAGTTGTTAGCATAGTTTGAGATAAAAAAATTTAGGGGCAGCCAGGTACATTCTGGGAATGAAAATCAAAAGAGATAGAGAAAACAAAAAAATTTGGTTAAGCTAGAGTAAGTATGTGAAGACCGTGTTGGAGAGATTCAGCATGGCAGATTGTAGACCATTAACTGTTCTTGTTTCTTTGGGGACAATGTTATCTGTTAATGATTGTTGAAAGTCTTCTTCTGACATGGAGGAAATGAGTAGAGTACCTTATGCTAGTGCTATTGGTAGCTTGATGTATACTATGGTCTATACAAGACCAAACATTGCCCAAGTAGTGGGAGTCCTTAGTCAGTTTATGGCTAATCTCGGAGAAGTACATTGGGATGTAGTAAAGAGAGTGTTCAGATATTTGTGGGGTACTTCTGAGTATTCCCTATGTTATCATGGTCATCCTAAAGGACCTCCACATTCTATAAGTATTCATAGATTTGTGGATTCTGATTGGGCAGGTGACATTGACAGCAGGAGATCTACCAATGCTTATGTGTTTACTATGTTCGGTGGTGCAATTAGTTGGATGAGTAAATGGCAACTTGTGGTCACTTTGTCCACAACAGAAGCTAAGTACATGGTAGCTACTCATGCTTGTAAGGAAGCCATTTGGCTTAAGAGGTTGTGTTTAGATATTGGTGTTGATGCAAGACATATTACTATTTGTTGTGACAGTCAAAGTATGATTTGTTTAGCAAAGAATCCAACTTTTCATACAAGAATAAAGGATATTGATGTATAGTTTCATTTTGCAAGAGACATGGTAGAGGATGGGAAGGTGATATTGGAGAAAGTAGACACTTTGAAGAATGTTGCAGATGCATTGACGAAACTAGTGGGCACAGACAAGTTTAGATGGTGTTCAGAGTCTATGGGCCTTTCGGCCTATAGCAGTTAAATCCTATTATTTCTATTGGCTCTTACAAGGTGTTCGACAAGTGGGAGAATGTTGGGAATTAACATGTCTCAACCTTGGTAATTCCTAGCATTGGTTATTTAATTGTATATTTATTTATTTGCATATGTTGTATTTTATGTTGCACACCCTGTTTTGTCATCTAGTGTGAATTGGCATGGTGTGTTGTCACTCCACTTGGAATATGACTAGGATGGTCAAATCATCCCATGTGGATATATGCATCCCATATTGTAGTAGAGGTTTTCTGCCATGTGTCGGCATCTTGAGTAGTGTGTAAGGAGTTATGACGTGTAAGTGTTATGACATATTCTTATGACAGATTCTATGACACGTAAGAGTCGTAAATAGAAGATCCTATGATAGGTGAAGACAAGTGTCGAAGAGCATCTTTGAGGAAGGCATCTTTGGGCACCCAAGGGAGGTTATGATATGTTGTAAGAGGAATATGCTATTTTTAGTAAGTGTATGATAGATTCTCTAATAGCTGTAATTGTTGTCACTTATGACGGATTCTATGATAGTTGTAAGGTGCATAAGAGCATTTGTCATAGCCTATCTTGGGACAAGGCACCCACATTGGGATGGGGTGTTGTGAAAAGTGTCAAATCCATGTTGTGATGTTGGACAAGTGTCCATAGGGAAGGGTTTTGGGTCATGAGGCCAAGATGGATGCCCATCTTTAGAAGGTTCCATATTTGCCTTGTAAACTCTATTTAAACAGGTGCTTGAATAGAAGATGCATATAGTTTTTGATGGGTACTGTTATGCTACCAGAATATCTCCAGATATGAGTGTCGAAGACTCCTGCAAGAGCATTGGCTCTGAAATTGTATTGTAACCCTGATTGTTTACTGTAATACATTTGAGGTATGTTTTGGAGTGTGGTTTTTTTCTTCCGAAAGGGTTTTCTTGATAATATGTCTTATCTCTATCTTTTATGTGTTGTGTTGCTACTGCAATTCTTATGTTATGTGATTAATATTACTACAATTGTAAGGGTTTAAAGGAATTTTCATACCTCTCCCCTCATTAGATTAGTGTAGGAAGCGATTTCCACACACCTAGCTTCCTTTTAGTTATAATAATTGATATTATAATTAATATATATACAATGAAGGAAAAAAATAAAAAAATCATATTAATATCAATATTATATTAATATGAATATTACACGACATAAATTGAATTAAATCAACAAAGAAATGTGAGATATTGGAGTGCAAAATAAGATATTTCTAAATTCCCTACTTCATAGTTTACTTTATGTAATTTCATTTTTTTTATTAAAAAGACATAATATAAGTTTTGAATGGATCCTAAAACCTTTTAAATGCACATAAGAATATCAAAAAATATATTAAGTATGAATTAATATACATTTAATTACTAATATATATAATGAATAAATATAAATAATCATATTAATATGAATATTATATTAATAAAAATAATAGACAATATAATAACTTAATATTTGGATCACTATAATATATTAATATTTAATATTTATAGACAAATATATATTAATATTTTATTTAACTATGTTATATATAAAGAAAAATAAATAATCATATTAATATCAATATTATATTACTATGAATATTATATTAATATTCATGAATATTACAAAACATAAATTGAATTAAATGTACAAAAAATTGAGATATTAGAGTGCAAAACAAGATATGTCTCTAAATTCCCTACTTGATAGTTTACTTATTTTATGTAATTTCATTGTTTTTTATTAAAAAGGGGTTAAATAGGTTTTGAAGGTATCCTAAAACCCTTTACATGCAGATAAGAATCAATAAAACAATAGAAAACCATACTACAAAGAAAACCAAATATAATGAAGAAAAAATAAATAATCAAATTAATGTCAATATTATATTAATATGAGTATTACACAACATAAATTGAATTAAATCTACAAAGGGATGTGAGATTTTGGATTGCAAAATAAGATCCCTCTAAATTTGCAACTTGATAGTTTAGCTATTTTATGTAGCAAGTAGAAAAATGCTATAATAAATGAAAAAAGAGACTCAAGAATTGGCAATATTAGATTAAAATTCACATTTTCGAACATTCTCCAATGCAAACTCCATTCTAGTGTATGTTAAAAATATTAAATCAAACTCAAAATCAGCTAATACATTCATGAAGAGTATTTACCGATAAATGAGTTCCACATCAATATTAAAAAAATATTTAATCTAAGAAAAAAACTTCAACTACAAAACACATACTATTATTACAACACTACAAGGTAGGTACTTGCCACTGCATGGCACTTATTAATTATTCAATTAAACTAAGGTTCAAATCTTTGTCCCAATAAATGAAATCTTTGTCACAATGGATAGAATCTTTGTTTGGTTTCAAAATGTTTAATAAATAGAATATGTTTTATCAAGATAAGTGGTAGGTGGTAGAGAATTCAAATATATAAAACTCATTGTCAATATTGTGATATGGTATAAATTGTACACATTCTTTCTCTACAAACTTGACATAAATTGTCAATATTTGTTAGGGGTGTTAAGGACCCTAACATTCCACATTGTAATCTTCATTGGTTGCTAAGGAAGGGTTTTTCTCACCTAGATCTCAACAAATAGTTGTTAATGGTTGATTGTCCCTTTGCCATGGCATACACCTACTGCTTCTACTTGTTTGTCTTCCTTCCTCTTTTTTCCCTAGAAGCAATTTTCACTTTAAGAACTTTTGATGTTAATTGGATAATTCTCTGAAGAACTAAGGATATAAATTCCTCTTCTAGATCATTTTCTTAGTCCATCCAATTATCCTCACTATCTTCCACCAGAGCCCTATAATCTAAAGGCTCAGGGTTAAAAAGAATAATTGCCTTTTCCTAGACTTCATTGTTTGAGGTTGATGGACCTACAAAACCCAAGGGATTGTTTAGCCCATTCGATATGCCATCCTTATTTTGGACTATAAACGTTGCCCTATTTGTTCAAAATTAATATCAATTCCTTCATATTTTCAATATATAAATTACCAAGAAATATAAATTCATTCATGTTTTCAATACATAAATTACCAAGAGATTGAGTAATTTAATAACAAGTGTTGTGTAGCGACTAGTCCTTGCCATTGCAATATAGTTGAAAAGTATAGTTTATGTAACCAGATAAAGATTTGATAAATATTGATTGGTGTAGTAACCCATTTTTCAAATATTTGTAATTCAAAATTATTAAAACAAAAGAATTAGCAATTGACTAAGTCAAAAGATTTAAATTCTTTAGTTCATGAATTTGAATATTTATATTCAAAGAACAAATGTTAACTATAGTGTAAATCTAGTATGTATGACCAAGGAAAAGAAATGTTGATTGGGTTGTGAACTTGTTATTAAAATGTGAGTTTGAGCTAGGAGTACATGTACAACTTCCTATCTAATATGTTTCCAACGCTTTAGGTAAACTCTATTTAGAAAAACACTAAGTGTTATTTCAACTACTGTGTATTTTAGTCATCTAGAAAGGACAATTACCAACAATTTGATTATTTGCTAAAATTTGCTATCTTTCTTTACATTAAAATAATATGTAAGGCATCCATACCTTAGTTTGGAAAAGATGTATGCATATAGTAACATAAAAATTAATATTTGTTATCTACAATAAATATAATAGGAAATCATAACAGCTATAAGTAAATTTTCACACAAGACAATTCCTTTGATGGTAGAGGTAATTTTCATATTAATTTAATCTGCAAACTCACAAACAAAAGAATTATAATAAAAATAAAATGAAATGAAAAGATAAATATATATTAAGCATATACTTGCTTATCTTTTGTCCTGTCCAATCTTTTAAAAAAATGGATCGTACTTTAGATTAACAAGTTTTTGTTTCTTTTCAATTTTTTTAAACAGTTAAAAATAATTAATATAAGAACCTAAATTTACAAAAATACTTAAACTATGACAAAGTACACTTAAAACTCAATCAAAAAATAATTAAAAATTGACATGGCACATGAATATGGGAGTTGTGACGACTGACGACTGAGGACACTTATCTATTCAACATTGTCTTCCATTATTACTAACAGTTGCACCAAATTTGTGTGCAATGGAGTAGTCGATAGGGTGTATCAATCTCTAAATCTGAATTGCAGCCTTCCATGAAGCAAATTGAAAAATAAAATCAGCAAAAAATATGATTGTTTTAAAAATTGTGGACAGTTTAAACTAGATAACTGAAATGTGTATGTATTTCATAGTCCAAGACATAGCAGTTTCAAAATAGAAAAAGGAAAATTCATAAACAAAACACATATTTGTAAAACATCTACACAATAGGAAATTTGGAAGTTTCTAGAAAGTAGATTGTTTCTACCATCAGCTACTGATGAAAGAGAAGTTAAATTATGTACAAGGGCTTAGCAAAACAATAGCTTTGGATCTAGTAATTCTTTCAGAGTTTTCTTGTCCATGAAATATTTGAAGATTTAACAGTGTAGAGCTAGTTCAACTTTGACATTGCTTAAGAGATTTCTTCTGTTTCCCAAAGGTACATTATAGTTTCCAAAATGCAGATGCTCAAACTGGTCTCTAACATTTGTGGTGCAAGATTTCTACCCAAAGAAAAGTAATGACTCCCACATCAATAACATCAGAAGGTCAAGGCATATGTTAGGCAATTGAAAAGGGAAGAAATCCATAATCTGGCTATATATAAACCCACTTTTTATTATCTATATATGATTTATGCCCAGATTTAGGTATAAACAACTGTATATAGGCATTGTTTTTTATTACCTATATAGGATTTATGCTTAGATTCAGGTATAAAAAACTATATATAGGATCAACATTCAAACAACTAAGGAAAATTCATTATAAACATAAAGCCAGACACAAAAGTAGGAAAAGATAGAACAGAGCATTACCTCAATTCATACAATTTTATAGCTAGGTATTGATTATGAGATTTTTTTAATATTTTTATATTGTATATTAGTTTGATATATCTATAATTTGATTTAAACTATTTGTTTCTTTTTTAAAACTACTTGCATTAGAAGACTATAAACACTATTGACATAATGCTTTGATTTCAAAACTACTTACATCAATTAAAACACCAATACTTTATTAAACTTCACAACTGTATCTCTTATATGTCCCTACCCATGCCAGCATGAGTATATAAATTGATTTAGAATTAGTGAGGGCAAGATGAACCAATTCCATTTTGAGTTTTAGTTAAGGTTGAGCATTGTGGAATGGTTTTGACATACATCTTGAAGATTTTGGTGCATCTAAAAATTGAATTTCAAGGATACTTGAACAAATGGACGAATTCTACTACATTTTATACCGACTCTTAGAAAGGGCATGGTGATTACTAACTTTGTAATAGGATGTCTCATGTTTGAAATTATATGTGGTAAGCAATGGCAGCTGGTTCCCAGCTATCACTGCTCTTTAAAAAAAATCTGCATTATTTTTACTCAAATTAAAATAATAAAAAATAAAAAATTTGTTTCGACTAATATAAATTTGTAATTTTTTTTTGATACATCAAAATGGCACTAGGGGGCCATACCCGGAACCACCACAAAAACTACACTAATAAATAATTAATACTAACAAAAAGACATCAAAGTTGGCCTTAAGACATACATGAGCAAACCATTAAGCATCAATTATTTATTATCACTAACTCCATTCCTTCAATCTTGCTAGCTTCTTCATCCACTGTATTCTCCATAGTTGCCTCTGGCAATGCGAGGAGAGGGTCCGCCATCCTCCTGTTGAATCCATAGATTTATTTTAATAGAGCTATAAATCCACTAACTTCCAGCATCCTCATTTCCTTATCCTCTCCCACACTCCACACCATGAATGGGATCCATAGGCCATTATAATGCAAGGTCAATGCTAGCCAAATCCCACTAGTTGGACTTTGGCCAATCCCTAGTACTGCCCTTTCAAGCACCACTTCCATTCCAACTCACCATCCAGCTTTCACCATCTTTTGCATCAACTTCTCCTCTTGTACTTGTAGAAACCATGTCATGTCCATTGCCACTATGTTGCTATTGACACAAAATTTGTTGTTCTCTAACAAGAAGCAAGAGCCCAATAACACTTTAACACCCTCCATAGCTTCGTCGTCGAGGAGGTTGAAGACCTTTTTAAGATGCTGATTCGAGACCTTGCCTCTAAAGGCCATTTGTTGTTCCTTGGCATCCATCCCAATCATTATCTCCATGACTATCTACTCTGCTCTTGAACCCACCTAGTAGATATAAAGACCCTGTGCCATCACTTTTCTTCTCCATGAAGTCCCTGCCATGCATTAATTCTGATGGCTTATCACATAGCTATCTGCATCCTTCAAGCATGTGAGGGAATGGTATTCTCTGCTTAGACTCCCAAAGCAGATTCATATGTAATGTCGATGGCTTGTTTTGATAGCCCATCTACCTCTACATTCCCTTCTCTGAACACATGGGAAATTGTAAAATCTTCTAGGGAATTAATCCCTTCCCATATTTGTCTAATAATACCTTGAATTTTGTAGTTTAGAGTCTCTTTTTTTCTAATGGCCTTGACTATAATGAGAGAGTCACCTTTCAAATGTAATTTACAATGGCCTTTTCATAAACACAAATCCACCCCTAACCAAGCTGCTTGAGCCTCTGCTTCATTATTGGTTCCTGGTGGAAGTGGACAAACCACCTCAACTAGAATTGTGTTTGTATGATCTCGCATAATGCACCATGCTCCTGAAGGCCCCAGATTGCCTTTTGTAGCCCCATCAAAATTTACCTTCACCCAACCTTCATTGGGAGGTCACCACTTTACATCCTTCCTTTTATTAACAACATGCTCAACCCTGGGACACCCATAAATAGGGGAAATTTGTAAAAAATTTAAATATAAAGATAAATCCATAAAATTATAAAATAAATAAACATTAGTAAATAAATTAAATTTTACATATTAAATATATTAATAATTAAAGATCTACATTAAATATTTTAAAGTATTAAATTTTAATGCATTAAATTTTATAAAATACTAATATTTAGACTATTTTAGTATACTATGAGATAAGTATTTAAACAAAGCATTGGGAATGAGAAGATAATTAATATATGTTAATTATTAAATAATATTAAAAT
This sequence comes from Cunninghamia lanceolata, assembly GCA_027924645.1. NCBI lineage: Eukaryota > Viridiplantae > Streptophyta > Pinopsida > Cupressales > Cupressaceae > Cunninghamia > Cunninghamia lanceolata. The sequence goes on along the minus strand of BSBN01000194.1, from coordinate 12,847,011 downwards.
AATCTTTGATTCAACATAATAATATAGTTTTTATATTAAACTATAATTAATTATTCATAGCTAATTACAATAAATAAATCAAATATCAATAATTTAAAATCAAATCTTAAAAATAATGTATATTAATATTGGATATATAATTTTTTTTCTTGATATACTAGGGTTTTTAACCTAGTCTGGGCCCAGAGAGAACCTTACAAAGGATCTCTTCCCTTCATATTTATTGCCTGAGACCACTACTGGGGGGTCTCCATCCCCAATGGGCGTTATCACCCTTTTGGTAAAACTCGCGAGCTTGTTGGCCCAGAAAAGGTACATAGCCTGCAAGTATGCTAGCCCAGCGAAGGCACACATGACCTGCAAGCTTGTTGGCCCTACAGGGGTTTGAACCTTGGTGGCCACCACAACAACTATGCGACTTGACCACCGAACCATGCCCTTATCGACAATATTGGATATACAATTAATTAATATATTATTAACAATATATATTAATAACTTTAATTAATTACAATAAATACATTAAATATCAATAGATTAAAATCAATCTTAAAAATTATTTCTTAATATTCTCTATATAATTAATTATTATATTTTAAATAATATATATTTATATATAGAGTAATAACTTTAATAGTATATAATCACAAATATCAATTTTATATTGCCGATAGGCCATTCTATATGTGCACACATCTTGTAACTACCAAAAATTTGATAGTCCTATTTTTTGGTCATCCAAAAATTAAAAAAATTAGTCTTCCGAAAAAAATGGTTGTCAAGAAATAAATACAAAAACCTATTTGTGGAAGATGGAAGGAGGAGTGGGGAAGGTGAAAAGACTAGAGATAATTTTTAATTCTACACAATTCATTGTAAGAATTAAAAATTATAAAATGTTGAGTAGTGCAATGGTATTTATAAGAAGCATTCCCTTGTTCAAAAATTTCAATGCTTTTGGTGGTACTGTGTCTCTACAAGATGTTGGTGGCTTTTTATTTCATTTTGTTTTCTCTATTAATTTTTTTTTTCTAGCAAATTTTTTTTCAATACAAGATATTTACATTGCCTCATTTTTTTAACATGCAGATAAGATTTCAGGTGAGCTCAAGTATAGTGCCAACATAAAACAAAAAAAATTAGGAGGAATCCATCCAAGGTCTGGAGGAAGTTCTTCAATCTCCTCTTTATCTTCATGCTTCAATTTCATTCTTATTTCTACATATTGTGGCTTTGCATGTAGTTTTCCCCTACTAGGTAAAATCTCTTTTAGTTTTTCCATTGGTACCACTCCTCTGCTCTGGAGAAATCTGTAAAGTCTATTTGTGCTTTCGAGAAATCAAATCAAACCCTACTACTATTACTTTTATTCCTTCATATTTAAATCCAACTTTCATCAAATCCCTTCAGATTTTCATCCCTATACAAGAAAACAATCAGAATGAAAATGAAAAAATAGTGTAGAGTAAGTTTCTTTATATGTCATAGGTTTTGTGTTTTTTTAAATGTTTAAAACTTAATTAAAGCATTTACTTAGGCTATTTTTTTTTATTTACTTTCTGTTATTTAATATGACTTTGTTTTGTGTTTTTAAATGTTTTTCAATTTAGTTTAATAAATTTAGAATAGAGTACAATATAAATTTAGTTTTCTGAATATTTAGTTTTTTATATTTATGATGTTTATAAGCATAATACAATATAGAGAAATATACTAGAATATAATATAAATTTAGCTTTTTTTTTATATTTACTTTTTTTTTATATATAATCTTATATTTATCATGTTTATATTCAATTCTATTATAAATTTATATTTAAAATATTTATATGCATTCTTTAGTTTTTTATATACCTTTTGTGCAAGTTTTAATTTTTTTTAAAAAATTAGTGCTCCACCACCTAAATTATAGCCTAAATTAATGTTCAACCACCTCCTAAATTATTGTTTTTAAATAAATTATTATAAAATGGATTTTTTTAAATAAAATAAAATAATTAAATTTTCAATTAAAAATAAATACCTTATTAAAAGGCTGCAACCTGTTTACAAGGTTGCGGCCCTTAAAGGCCACGACCTGTGTAAAATAGGTCGTAGCCATTTCTTATGGCTTAGACCTTATTAACTTAAAAAAATCCTTTTATTATTAAAACTAAAAACTTTTCCTTTAAAGATTACATTTTAAACTTATTAATATATTTATTAGGTATTAATAAATTTTATAACTAGATTTTAAACATTGAATATAAAATTTAATAATAGATTGCATTCACCTACATGCAAAAATTTAACTTCCCCTATTTTATCGTAGATCCCTATTATGTAGTCCACTAAACCATGTTTCTTCTTCCTCTGCATACAAACCTTCCTCTGCATGCAAACCAAACCCTACTACTAAACTCTAGCAAGAAGAGATTTTGGAAAAACCATGTTTCTTCTTCCTTTGCATGCAAACCAAACCTTCCATACCAATAAAAAAACTTAAAAAAAGAAAAATACACAGAGGGTTTCTCTACAAATTGAAAATAAATAAATTTATTTTCCAATCTATCATGAATCCATCTTGAAATCAAATTATTTATTCCTTCATATTTAAATCCAACTTTCATCAAATCCCTTCATATTTTCATCTTGCACAAGAAAACAGTTAGAATGAAAATGAGAAAATAGTGTAAGAGTAGATTTTTTATAGCAAGATTTAATATTTTTGCATTGATAAAATGAAAAAGATAATTATTTATTTATTTATTATTTATAGTTAACTTGAAGTTCTTTTAGTAAGGGATTGCTTTATTATTTGTTTAGATCATGTTTTTTAAATTTATGAAGTGTAATAATTAAATTAGGATAAGGTGTTTTTTATTTTTTTATTTTTACTTATTTGCTTTTCATCATTTATATTTACGATCAATTTTAATTTTAGATTAAATAAACTAGATTAAGGACTTAAATAACATTAAATTAAAGATTTATATAATATTTATATAGGATATATTCATTCATGTATTTTAAATCTATGAAGTGTAATAATTAAATTAGGATAAGGTGTTTTTTATTTTTTATTATTTTTACTTATTTGCTTTTCATCATTTATATTTAAGATCAATTTTAATTTTAGATTAAATAAACTAGATTAGGGACTTAAATAACATTAAATTAAAGATTTATATAAGATTTATATAGGATATATTCATACAAATACATGTAAATAAGAAAATGTACAATTATTCTATTATCTACCAATTTTATTCTTTACCTTCAATGCCCATCTGTACCTGCACATGCATGAACAAGCAAAGAGAGGATAATAATTTTTTTTTTTTTAAATAGTAAACCCAGGGAAAAGAATGAAATGAGGATGAAAGATAAAATGGAGAATTAGGTTTGTTTGTTCTCTAGCTTCAAAGCCTATTTGTACTTACACATGCATGAAAGGAGAGGATGATAGAAAAATAATAAACCCCAATGAAATGAGTTTTATAATACATTACCTACAACTCCAAATGCACCTTTAGAGAGTGTGAGCACCATTCCATTTTTCCATCATTGTATACTTCTACTTCAATTTTATAATCTTCCAAATTTCCCACCCTACAACGCCTTTACCCATTTTCTCATTTCATGAGTGAAAGGCTTAAATGAAAAATATTTATGTTATTTATTTGAACTGCCTTTCCATGAGAAGTATTATGGCTTATTTAGTTTTTTCTTTATTGTATAAACTTTCACTTTTATTTTTGGAAGGTTTCATTTATTTCATGAAGTCATGTAAATCTTTAAAATTGCAATAAGATTTTAGTAATTTATTAAAGTAAAAATATATATTTTAAAATAATGGATAAGCCCTTCCAATGAAATATGTATGGCATGTAAACCTTTAAAATTGCAATAAGATTTTAGTAATTTATTAAAGTAAAAATATGTTTTCTTAAATAATGGATAAGCCCTTCTAATCAAATATGTATGGCTGTAGAGCTAAATATTCTTACCTATTCTACAGTTGATTTCTTTGGAAGGTTGCCTTTATTCCTTTTAAAAATCTGCTCCATGATTTTAATTTAAAAATTTGTTACCTTTATTTGTTTTAAAAATTTGCTTTATGATTTTAGTTAAAAAAAATTAGTTACCTTTATTTTTTTAAAATATGTTTTATGATTTTTGTTTAGTTATTTAATCATTAAAATATGTCCAAAAATATATGATAAAAAATAGAGTGTGACATAAATTTACCTAAGATTTATAGCATGAATATAAGAGATTTTATTAGATTTTGTTTTCTCTTCATTTTTATAACCATTCATTTTTATTTGAAAAAACCTTATTATGTATAAATGAATCGAAATTTATAAGGCTATATTAATTTTTTTTTTTTAATGGTTTCTAATGGAGAATGAAATAATTTTGGGGTTTCTACTGTAATTTTAGTGAGCTAGATTTTTAATTACTCATTACCCACTAAATTTATCATAAACCCAACTTTATATAAGAATGTACCATTTGTTGATATAAATTTGGGTTGATAATCCATATTTCTATTGTCAAATGTTTTAATTAGAAATAGGGTTAGATTGTGTAACCACCTATTATATTGGTTGGATTAAATTATCATTTTGGGCCAAATTGAATTGACTAAAATTATGTAGTATGGAGGAATCATGAGATAAAATAAGGAGAAACAATTAATATTTTAAATTTGGATTTTTTTTTTTGTGCCTAGTAAACTTTTTTCACGTGATCGATGAGGCTGGCACAACACACCCTCTGGTACCACGGGGATGAGGGAGATTGGACCTCGTGACCATCTTCACCACAACAGAATTACTTAGCCAATCGAGCTAGGGCCCCCACCGTAAATTTGGAATATTAATTACTCACTAAATTTATCAAAAAAATAATATGAAAACTTTTAAAAAAACTCTTTTTAATATATATCTTTCTCCTTCGTAATTTATTATAAAATAAAAATAGAGCTTTTGTTTTTTTTAAAACTTGTTATTACTTTCTAATTTAGAAATTTCTAAATTATAGAGTATTCTAATTTATTAAAAAGATAGTAGAGAAAAAATAGTTTAAGAAATCAAATCAAGGTTTATATATTATAATATAATATATGCATTCTATTGTTTTAAAAAGATAGCATAGACAAAAAATAGTTTAAAAAATTAAATGAAGAGTTATATATTATAGAATTTTATATTATTTATAATATTATATATGTATTGAAAATATTCATCTTCATAATTGCAATTATGGATTGTTTAGAAATTAATTTGTGTTAAATTGTGTTATATTAAATTATTTTATTTTAGTTATATAAGGGGAATGTTTGTATGCATCTCATTTACCCCTCTTTCTCTATCTTTAGGATGGCTACTTCCAAGCCCACTCGTGTCAAGTAAATATTATTATTAGTAAATATTGTGATTGGAGTTGCTTAAATTTTTTCTCTTATTATGAATTTCCTTACAAGTAAACTTTTTATAAGACTATTTAATAATGAAATATGTAATGAGCTAAAATTAATTAATAGTGCTGATATTTTAATAATATTATATGTTTATTTTTTCCTAAAGTATTGAATTGATTTTAATAATATAGTCGAGAATCATATTTACAGTTTATTTTATATTGAGAAGAATTACTAAATAAAAATGAATGATATGATATTATTTTTTACATGTTTTTAATAAAAAAAATGGTAGAAAGGAAAATGAAGTTCATGCCAATATACAGTCACTTGAAAGTCCATTTATCCATCAATCTTGATATTATTGATTAAACACAATTGCAACTATTTAATATGATGTGTTGATAATTTGTTTAATTTTTAGATTTGATTTGATTGTTTTATTTTTTATAATTAGGGTTAAAGTTTATAATTTTATTTTTATCTTAACCCATTCTAGAGGAAAAGGTGGTCATGACTGATAAATCTGTAGAAAAAAACAAGGTTTGTAAGGTTGAAAAGAAGGTACCTACAAAAGGTCAAGATGGAAAAGGTACAAAAATAAATAAAAAAGAACAAGCAGATCTTTAAGATCTACTTGTTTAAAACTCTCAACCAAGTGCACTCAGATATCAATATTTTGAGCAAAGATATGGTAATTATGGACAAGTTTATAAATGAGATGTTTGAGAAAATTGCAACTGAGGCAGCCTACTTTGCTCGCCACAACAAAAAAAAAATATCATCATACGAGAGATTCACACAGCTGTGAGGGTTTGTCTTCATCAGGAGCTTATGAAGCGTGTAGTTGCTCATTGTTCAAAGATAGTTGCTGAGTTCATGAAGGCTTGATCTTTTTGTCTCTATTTTGAATTAGGTTTTAGTTGATGTGAAGGGTTATTATCCTTAACTTTTGTATAAGGGAAGTCTCCATAAATAATTTATGAAGGAATTTTTGGTTTTAGATTATTGAATCTTGATATTAAAATTTCATATTAATCTTTCAAATTATGTCTTGCTTTTAAAAAATAAAACTATAATTTTATATATTTCCATTTCTAAATTAAATTATATGTAGGCTTAACACATGATTGTTTAATTTTTAAATAATAATGTATATTGGTTTGTGTAAAGGTGTTAGATTAATATTTTTTAATAAATGCTCATAAAAGCTAATTTGAGAAAGTCCTTTAAAGGGAAAGTATATATCATACTACATATAAAAATTCCTCAATATAAACTAATCTTATAGTTATAATAGTTATTTTAAAGGGCAAGTAGAGATAATTACTTGGTATTAATGAGACAAGATTACTTGGTATTAGTTTGTATTAATCTTATCATGATTTAATAAAAATTCAAAGATATAAAAATATGAGTAGAGAATTACAAAACAAGTCCTAAAAAGGTAAAACTAGAGGTAGTAGTTTCATTATAGCTTAAAAAATCAAGCTCTTAATTACCATGGAATTGCCAAAAAAGCCCTATAATATGCATTAGAAAATGACACCATCTAGACCAAAAGAAATATTGTGGACCTTAAATGGAAAATATAACTAAACATCTAATACTTTATCTACTTCCAACTATTGAAAAGAGATCAAATAACTTCTTCACTTAAGGCATAAATAATTTAGATAGAATAAATTATAGCTACCAAATTATGTAATGTTAGGGATACAATTAGGGTTAGGGTTATAATTACATTTAGGGATAGGTTCTACAAATAGGGTTTAGGTTAGGAGCAGGTTTAGAATTAGGGTATTCAAAATGTATTATGTATTCAAAATGTAATATTATTCTAAAGATCAAAAGAAGGTACATAAAGAAATTATTTGAGGATGATCATAGATTCATAAAGCCTAAAGCTCCATACTTCATACTATTTTCAAAGAGGCTACTCAGAGGTTTATACTAAGGGTTAGAGTTTATAATTTTATTTTTAGCTTAACTTAGATTTAATTTCTAATTTTACGATATGATTTTAAGGTGATGCAAAAGTTCAAACATATGCTTCATATAAGCAATCTGGATGACAATACACAAACAATAAATAACTCAAGTCCAAGTGAATGTAAAATTTAGTTTAGTCACACACACAAAGTGAATGTGAAAGTTAGTTCATACACATCTTACACACATAAAGTGAATGTCAAAGTTCATTCACCTAAACATGTGCACACACAGTGAATACCAAAACTAACTTTCAAACCTACCCACCCACACACAATGAAAAACATAGTTAACTCACACACACATACACTTGACACAAAGTGAACATTAGTGTTTTTGTACACACATAGAGTGACTGGTAAAGCTCATTCACACACACACACACACACACACATTTCACATGAAGTGAATGTTAAAGTTAACTTTCAAACATACACACAATGAATGTCAAAGTTTATTCACATACACACACAATGAAAGTCAAAATTTATTCAAACACACAAAGACTCACAATGAACATCATTGAAGTTTGTTTGTAGACACATTTCACAAAAAGTGAAAATCAAAGTTTATTCATACATCACACAAATTGATATCAAAAGTTCATTCATACACACAAAAAGAAAAGAATGATAGTTATTTCAAGCACATTCCACATAAAGTGAACATCAAAGTTCATTCATACACTCTACACAAAATGATACCCAAGGCTCATTTGTACACACACAAAATAAATAATTTCAAATCTTTCAATTGCATTCTACACAAAGTGAACATCAAAGTTTGTTCATACACTCCACAAAATGTGATAGTTGAAGTTCATTCACTCCACAAAATGTGTTAGCTTAAGTTCATTCATAAATAAAGAAAAACTAAATGTAAAAGTTCTTTCAAGCTCACATAGATACACAACAAATTCAAAAGTTGGTTCAAACACATATACCACACAAAGTGAATACCAAAATTATTTTTTAAAAACACATACTACAAAGTGAATGCCTAAATTAACTTTCCCACACACACACAATTTACATAAATAAAAAGTGAATATGCCAATGTTCAAACATTATTCATGTTCACAAAAATATTAGTACAAGTGTGCATAAACACTTAAGTTCAAACATTCCAAATTCTGAAGATAGTTATAAAGTGGGTGCCAAATTTATAAAACACAGTAAAGTTCAAATACACACACTAGACAAAGTGAATGCCCAAGTTAAATTTCACACACACAATTCACACAAAATGAATGTCAAAGTTAAAACACACACTTTACACATAGAAAGTGAACATGTGCCAAATTTTAAACATGCTTCATGTACAAAGTTAGTTCAATCACACACAAGTAAATGATCGAGTTCAAATATGCCAAAGAACAAACACATACAAAGTGAATGCCAAAGTTAAAGCACACTCTTCACACAATGTTAGTTCAATCACTTCACACATAGTTGATTCAAACACACACTTCATACATATATGTTTTTTAAAAGTTGTTTTGTGTAATGCTTGGTCGATAGGAAATTAGTAACATGGATTTTTATTATCCTACATTATTTAGGTATTGCACGGTTCACCTAATCTCTTGATTGCTTAGAATTTATTTAGTTCATTCATGATTTACTTCATGTGCTTATTCATTTAATACCACTCAATTATTTTTATTTGCAAAAAAATAATTGAATTTCTTATTGTATTTATAGCCTTGTCTACCAACAACTACATGTAATGACTTTCCATAAAAATAAAAATATAAACTATTTAGTGATAGGCCTATAAATATTTGTGCCTATCGACCATTTGATAGCACCTTTGGTGCTTTTACTAGTTTAGATAAGAAAAGAAGAGTATTAAGAGCCAAGTCAAGCTATTGTTATTATTATTATTTTTTTTATATTGTTGCTTGTGTTGGACAATTTAAACACATTCTCAAAATTATCTACATGCCAGTTTTCTTAGTGTGTGTATGACAATTTTGAAAAAGATAACATTTTTTAGAAGCTATAGATAGTTTAAAACACCTCTATGTTTGCAATTCAAAGAAACAATATTTGTTGTTATTATTTTTAGTTTATATTTCTACTTGCATAAGACCTGTATTAATATGTCAGATTCCAAAGACAATCTCAAAATTATCTCTGGGCAATCTTGTCGGTGAGTGCATTTATCATTATGTATGATTCAGAGTGATTCTTTTGAAGTAGTTAAAAATAATAAATGTTGCCTTATATGCTAGAAAGCAAGATGAGTAAATACAGTTTTTTCGGCAACAACAACAAAATGAAATAGGTTGAAAAGAAGAAAACGATGAGATTTTCCGGTAGAAGAAAGCAGGTAGGATGACGATTTTATGAGAGCAAAAGCTCCCACTAATAAGCATATAAGCTAATAATATCTGTGACAGTTCACTCCTGGGATATACTAGCAGTTGCACTGAATTTGTGTGCAACAGAATAGCTGATAGGAATTTATGTATACAACTTGTAAACTAATGACATACACTAAAGTATTGATGTTAAATCAATGAATATTTTTCAATAGGTCTATAGTAGTATCTTCTAGTAAACACATGAAAATAAGGCATTGAAGCCACTATAAACAAATGAAATTATTATTTTGACACAGAGTACCTAGAATGTTGATTACTATCATACAACTAAAAATCAATGCTGGCATGTGATCTACTACAATAGTATTAAGTGGAAATTCATAGTTCACCACCTGTTTGCATACCAGCTTGAAAGCAGTAACTTCATGATATCAGAAGGAATAGGGACCATTATAACGTTGAAGATCTAGTGTCTGTGAAGAAAAAGAGTCATGGCAAGGATGAGAGAAATTTGCTACACATGAGCTATATTGAACATTGTAATTGTAAAGCATGGGACAATAACAAAGCTAAATTCAACTACAAAAGAGTTATATGGAACATTGTAATTACAAAGCATGGGACAATAAGAAAGGTAAATTCAACCATTAAAGCATTCTTCCTTAAAAACATAACAATTCCCAGTAGCCATAATATAGTTATACATGTAAGCTAGCAAAGCAAGATTTTACTACAAGAAGGATTAGCTAGTGAGCATTCAGGTACCATGTAGTGATGCCATAACAAAAAATAGAAACTGTAACAATGTTGCAGTTACTAACAATGGTGAAATAGAATAGAACACAAGAATGACATTAGTAAAAGGAAATCACAGCTTCTCTTATGTAAAAGAAGACCTTATCATGCTATAGAAAGTACAAAATGTTTATGAAATAGTATTCAAAATCTCCTTTCAATTATGAACAACCAAAAGAATATATATGCATCCTAAACACTATTTCCTAAACACTATTTACTTAAGGCAAAGTGCATAATAAGGAACTAAGCTATGTGCAACAATAGCAAGAGTTTATCATTAATAAAGAGGCGGCTTGGATAAAGAGAGGTTAATCATTTGATCCATCCTCTACGAAAGGAAGAATTTGATGCACTGCTTCAATGGTGCCTTCTAGATGCCTCTACCCCTCTACTACCAATTCTTCACTCTCTACATCAGCTACAGGGGAGGCTATATATACAGTGTTAATAAACACAATGCTAGAAAAGAAAAGAAAAGCAAGATAATGCTAACCCTAAAAGTGTTTCGAAAGAAAATCACGTGTCAATATTCTTTATGGCCAAGTAGAATGCTGCTTCATGAAGAGCCGCGCCAGTTCTTAAAATTCCCTCTGCTTTGCCTCATTTCTCCCTCAATCTGTGCCACCATATCAGTGCAAAAACACCCCTCTATTCCCAATGTAGGTCTCCATACTCATTGCAGAGGAAATGTAAGGTCTCAGTAGATATGGCAGCTCAGGTCATTGCTTGAAGAATAGGAATGGCTAGGTTTTGATGGGAGTATTTAAATTTTGATTTTATAGACTGAATATGAAATTTTATATGGTGGTGGGTCTGAATAAGTCTCTCAAGCCATTCTTGTGTCTTGACCAATTGATTTCCTTCCTTTTTATCCGATCTTACTAACTCCAAAAATCACAAACTTAATTGTCCTTTGAAACTATAATTCCTCATGAGAACTGGATATATTATAAGAATCTTGTAGATGTAGTTTGAAAGGTAGAGGTCATGAAGTTCTTGGTATAATGCATATGACCACCTGTCAAAATCTTGAATGTATCTTTTGACGTGCCCCGTGTCAGTGTCATTGTCAACAACCAGATGGAGTTTATGGTCGTACTTGAAGTTGAAGAACTTAGAATAAGATATATGTGGTGTGGTTCTTATAGGCTCTCATATTAGCTTTGACTTTTTTTCTTCAAGTAGGGGATTTGTAACTCGAATATCCTGAGTATGATTTCCTTTAGAAGGAGGCAGTGGAAGTTTTGGATCCAACTTGTAGTCCATGCCTCTTTATTCATGTACATTGGCCTTTGTATATTCAACAATGTTTCTTTACCATGATCTAGATTTCCAACAGAAATATGTGAATTGGATGGAAGGTTGTAGAGGATACAAATGCAACAATCAAATTTAAGCAAATATGAATTAAATACTATAGTAATGTAAGCAGATAGTGCAAAGATAACCTTTGCCACTTGTATAAATGGACTAAGAGAATTTAAATAGATACGTGTTAAATACTAAAGTAATGTAAGTAGATACAACAAAGATGACCTTTACCACCTGTTTAAATGGAGTGTCGCAGGACCTTGAAAGATTGTATTTAGCAATGATTCTTTACCATGATCTACATTTCCAACAAAAATATGTGAACTGGATGGAAGGTTGTACAGGATACAAATGCAGCAAATCACTTACAAGGTATATGTTAACATTATAAGATCTCTCTAGAAGCTTTCAAATCAAATAGGAAAAATACACATTCTGTACAATGAAAATGATATCCCTTGGTGGAGCCAAATCTATAGCCCACAGGAGCATGTCTGCCATTATCATTTTCTGAATTTCATTGCTATTACCTATGAGTGCTGCCACCAATACCCTCAAGTGTCAAAAAAAAGGTTAACATAAAGTCCAATATGGAAACAAAGAAAAATCTCTAGGATATTTCAAAAAAAACTTCAAAAATGAATCCAAACCCTTGACAAAAAACCATTCCCAAAAATTTTTTTTAAAGAGAATTTATTAAAACCTTCACAACAAATCTACACTGCTTTCAAAACTTAGTCAAAACTTAGCTAAAAAAGCCCTAATCCTGAGATACCATGTTCAATGCATAATGCTAACTCACATAATGAAACAAAAAATAAACTCAAATCCAAAACTAAAAGGAGGGCAAAATTTAAGCTTCAAAACAAAAAAAACTATGGAATTCAAAAACACACATGCTTCTAGAACAATGCACATAAACCATAGGTAAATGCAGAAAAAACCAATAATAAATTTCCGTGCTTAACCCTAAATTCAGCTACCACTTCAAACTTTTTAAAAAGAAGCAAAGGAAAGCAAACTCTACCCATACTATTTTCTATGGTTGTCTAGTCCATCAGAAGTTCTAGAAACATGATCAAATTCAAAAAAGTAGCTTGAGTTTCTTCAAAAATAAAATACTAATACTAACTTACCAAAAACGAGGAAAAAAAATTCTTAGAAGAAGCACGAGGTCCAAGAGGATTTGCATACTTTTTTTGATAAAACAAAAGTATACCGAGGAGAATAGGTGTGGATGGCAAGCAACAACTATGCATAACAACTAATATACATCAGAACTGAAATAGTTTGTTATGCATCAGAACTGAAATAGACACGTCTCTATGAATAAAAGTAAATTTTAGAGTATGTATCAAAACAAAAATGAAATTATTATTAGATGACATATTTTATTCAACCTTTCTCAAGTTTCTGAATATAAAGCTCAGAGCATCCCCTTTTTTTTCTATGTTATATTAATAGAGTAATAGTTTCCTTTGGAAATTTACATTCTTGCAAAGAAATTTAAGATGTGTAGAACATTAGTAATAATAGTGATATTATAATTAATAACAGTGATATTAGATTACTATTATTGTAACATTAGTATTTATAATATAAATTGATAGTTTTAAATAGTCAATAGCAAATTTACACCTCATCTATATGAAAAAGTGGTAAATATTTATCGCATTTGTATTGCCAAAATTAACCTTTAACTGTTGAACTAGATTATATTTAAAGATAATCATAGCTAAAAAAACTAAAGAAAAAAGTGTAAAGCAAATTGCAGATATATGCAATAACTCATTTAAAAATTCTACTATCCTTGCTACAATGAATGGGATAGTACTTTAACAACGATTTTAATTCTACTAATCCCTGCTTCAATGAATGGGAACGTACTTTAACAACGATTTCATTTCTATCAAACAATTTGTGTAGGGGAGAGCTCTAAAACCCCTTTGTCTGATGTGAGCTAAAATTATGAGTGGCTTCTCTCCGCCATACTATGATAATATGAATTTACAATTGGCCTTCAAATTCCAATCATAAAACCAAAATTGGATCCAAATTTGAGGAAATTCTATTAGAAATCAAAGATTCCAATCATAAAACCAAAATTACTGCATAAATTGGACTATCATGTTTATATAAGTTGGATTCTGTTAGACCCACCCAAAAGAATAAGCAAAGTGATTGAGAAAAGAAGGGAATAATGTATGAAATGGACAGTCCACCATAATATTTAATGTATACTAATATTAAAGAGAGGAAAGGAAAAGGCTTCAAAGAAGTTTGTTATCACCCCACGTTGCTTACAAAAATCCAAATGGACTAAGGCGGCCATTGTTCTGAAACTCTGTTTTCTTGCTAGGATCTTATACATTTTTAGGTTGTTTACCAGCCTTATTTCATACATTTATAGGCTTTTGGGCTTCATAGATAGCCTGCAATGGATCCATCCGCCTTGGAAGAGTAGCAGCACAGTGATAATGATGAGCCATGGCTTGGGCATTTGATGCTCAGCAGACTTTTGTCATTTTTACTGATGTCAGCACTAATGGCAGCCAAATAACAGACGGAAATATGCACTACACAATCATCAAGATGTGAGATGGAGCCCAAAACTAAGGGATTGGGAAAGTGGAAAGAGGTGTCTCATCTCACAGTGGAACCTTGTTTGTGCCAACACCATCAAAACTCGGAGGAGAGAGTAGATCCAAATGTTGAGCGAAACAGCGGTTAAAGCCTCAGTTAAATAATTTAATTAGGCTCACATTCCGATACATTACTATGAGAGGCAGATGCGCATTTACAGATTTTCGGGGGCTTTATTTTTTTCATAACTTCAAACAGAGCCTGCGAGGAAAACCGAAAAACCGGCCGATTAACAGCGACCGTAAAAACAAAAAACCGACGGATTAAGCTAACAAGCAGCCAGGATGACGATTTTACGGGGAGCAGAAGCTCCCACTAAGAAGCCTATCGGCTAATTAAAAATTTAATCATGTGGCCAGCAAGAATGCATGAGGATGTTGACTTTGTGAGGGTTAACTTTGGGATGGCTGAACTTAATTTTAACTCTACTATGACTGGTTAGTCTTGTTTTGGTCGCTATATCTCTATAATTCTTAATTATGCTTAATTCGATATTAAAAATAAATAAATTATATTTGAAGATTAAAAAAGATTAGCCTTAATTCAAGGGCAAGGTTTCTAGTGGTAGCATTTTTAATTAACCATTTGAAAATCACAACTTCCATTTTTTCATTCTTATTAAGTATTATATTTATATGAAACAATCATTCATATGGGCAATTGCAAAATTCTGAGTGTCCATATCCATGAAATAGTTGACCACATGGGCATTGCTATATTGCTATATTTGTTTAAGCTCAAAAAATGTGCAGTATTTTTGCATACTTGTATTACAATGTCTCTTGAGAAAGGAGATATCGTTATGGAGCTTCCAATGTGACACTTAGAATACTGAGGCTATGATTCCACAAGCATTTCTCTTGATTTCCATCCAACAATGGACTCCAATCATTCTAAATTTCAACCCATTTTTTTTTCTCCTATGGTTTTCCAATACCGAAGCTATGATTCTGCAAACATTTCTATTGATTTGCATCCAACAATGCACTCCTATCATTATGAATTTCAACCCACTTTTTCTTCTTCTCTGGTATTTTGGCAAGCAGGAAAAACTGATCAACTTGTGAAGTTTGTGTATCAAGGTAAAAAAAATTAGCATTTCATTTTTTTAATTTATATATCATCAATAATTTTAGTTTGGGTGTTTGATATATGTTGTCTAATGTTCCAATTTTTCATATGTTTATGTATTTTTGGGGTAGTGCATGGATTTTAGAGTGTTTCATGTGGGTCAAATTGGGTTCTTAGGAAGTTGCTGTAATTTTCTATTAGATTTCTATTGTAGAGGTGGATGCAAGTGATTTGAATTTGGAAGAGTCATTTGAGCATTGCTCATACACATTGGGCAACACATGGGCCTCCTTCTTCTAGAAATAGTCATCCATTATCTTCAGGAAAGGAGCATAAATTTTTTGTTGTTCACAATGGTATCTCACCAGAGAAATGCACATTGGACAAAGATATTGATATGAATTGAATTTAATAGTTGAAAAAAAGAAATTCAAGGGAAAGGTTTATAGCTATATAGCATTTTGACTTGCCATTTCAAAATTGCAACTTCATGTTGGAAAGTTGATGATTTCTATACCTAATATCTATTGGCTATAAAAACCACTAAGATGTTTATCAACTATATATGCATACTTTTGAAGTGTCTATCAACAATACATTCATACACAATAGGGAAATTCAAGAATTAATTATATCTGATAATCTAAAATCATATAATACATGACCATCATCAAGAGAGTCGGAGCTAGACTGGTAGCTTGGTGAATAAGAAATCCACTTGTCAACAACTCCACACAGAAGACACGATTGTCCCCTTTCTAGCATGCTCCATTCAAAACTGAGAAGTAAACCTCTTCTAAATGATGACTAATATGATTGAGACTTTGGACTATCATGCATCTAAAGACTTGGAATTTGATTCATAAGATAATCTTGTACTTGGATATGAGCTACTACTTCCTCCATGTCATCTTCAACATATGCACCACAAAGGTTGGGATTGACTACATCTTTAAGCTTGCCTCTGACATGCATCTCTCTCACCCACTTCACCATTACTATCCACTTCACCATTACTATCTAGGAAGCATCAACAGAGGAATCCATAGGCATCCTCCCATAGGCATATTCCAACATCAAAATACCAATGTTGAAGACATTTGCACTAAGAGTGACCTTCCTATGTGTAGGAGCTCCAGTGAGAGTAGCTTCAATTATGGAAGACTACCTAGATATTTTGAAGAAGAGCCAAGGACATTAATAAATGTTTTTGCACTACATATTAACAATCAATGTGGAGAAAAAGACAAAATTCTTCAAGAACTTCTATCACAAAATCTACCATGTTGATCAATTTTTCCAATGAGAGGAATCATTTGATGGTAGAATTAATTTGTGTATTAATTTGGGGCGCCATCTCACAAGATAAAAGCCCTATGAGGACAACAAAAATTGTTTTCAATGTCATTTCAAACAGATATGACATGGGGAAAAATCAGAACAACTACATAAGTTTTGTAGTTGTGAAAAAAGAAGTCATATGATTGATTCTTTATAATAATGAATTAAAATTTAATGAAAAATAGAATGAAGAGAAGACATACAATTGTCTTTTCATTGAATATAGCATAATAAGATATGGGAAAAATAATTAATATTGCTATTGTTCAAAATATTAATATTAAAAAATAGCTATTCATAAATATCATCCATTCAACATCGAAGATCAATTTTGACCAATAAAAATAGGATAAATATTTACCACTTTTTAGTGTCAGTGACTTGTAAATTTATTATTGACTGTTTAATCATTAAATCAGATGATATTTAAATAGACTGTTAAAAATAATATTCTATGTTTAAATGTAAAAAAATACTTTGGCCTCCTTAATGGTGATTTTAATTTTAATTGATATCAATTTTGAGTTAAATCAATTACTATAGATTGCCTGCCACAGCAGGACAAATAAAATAAGTCAAAAGGGCTTGAGTTTTTTTATTGGTTATTGGCATGTTTCAGGTTTTTTTTTTATTGAAATAAGAAGAGTTAAAAAAAAAATTTACAAATAACAGTTGCAACAGTAATCAACAGTTGCAACAGTAACCAGCAACAGTTACACATGAACAAATTGCAATAAACAATAACCATGTAACGCATCTAGACCAGCAAGCCAACAAAGTGTCCAAGAAGAAGAACCAACCAAACAGAACCGAGTAAAAGAAACAGCCAAACTCAACAACATAAACCTGAAATTAAAATATCAGAAGGGCTGGCTGTCCAGAAACCAAATTGTAAGAGACTGGAGCAGCCAACCAACCATCCACCCTGCAGTCACAAAATAGTCAGTGCAATATCCACTGATGTGGACCTCTGTGCTGATGTGGATCCTGAGACATGGAATAAGAGCAGCCCATACCCATCTTGGAAGGAAAACCGCTCAAGTCCTTATACGACAAACTATTCCAAACAAATTTAATTAGAGAGCTGTATCCACAGATGACGCGGACGACGATGATCGCCGGATTCGCAACTTTCTTTCGTCCGAGAGTTCCTTTGCAAACCTGCTCAGAATTCAAGTAAACATCATTAATACTAATAGTTTCTCTGTTTTTCATTTCATAATGAAATTAACAAGAATTGTGATTCTTTCTTTAAATGTTTACCGGATCAAGGCACCGCTGTTGGTACCCTCATCAGAAACTGGCTCAAACATTCCCGTCTCTAAATGGACTCTGGAAACACGCTTATCCAGAAGTTGTCTGCCTATCTTTACAAGGTTCTCAAGATTTTTCTTAGTAGAGATATCAACAGAGGCTGCCTCTCCCGTCAATTCGTTTTCCTAAAATAAAACAATTTATGGGTAAAGATCACTTTAAAGTTTATGGGTAAAGATCTTCTATATATGAAGAGATTATTATATACCTGAATTCTGAGATAATTCTTTTCAGATTCGAAGGCTTGGAAGACTAAGGAAGCATGAATGTCCACCATATCGGAACTTGATTGCATAAAAGTGTCGAATATTGGCACCCTCCCTTTGTTATACAGCCATCCCAACAATCCCCACTTTGCAACATCAGTGGCTTTGTACGCTGCTGTTTTGTATCCAGTTCCAAGAGAGAGCACCAAAAACTTTCTCTTGTCCTGATAAAAAATGCTAACCGTTAATAATTGTTGAATTCCCCAAGATAAATTTATGTCGCTTTCTTTAATTGATTCACCTTTGCTTTGTTTAGGGATATCCAATCTTTGTCGTGCTTGAGGGATTCTTTTGTCACTTCGTTGATAGCAATTAAAGTCTGCAAATGTATTTGAAAGTAGAGTCGAAAACTTTGGAGTTAGTTCTAGCTAAGTAGCAATTAACAAGTAGTGGGGACAATGTAAAAACTATTACTGGATTGTTAGCAGCCACTCCTCCATCTATGAGGTGGAATTCTCTGGCTTTGCCTGATGAATATTTTGTTTCGAAATAGTGAGCAGGAAGATATGTTGGGGCAGCCGAAGTACTAATGCATATATCTGATAAATATGCATCTTTTGAGCTATCCTGTTTGGCCTGCACATAACGCATGTACCAATCACGATCTATTTATTTAGAAGAAATAGGATTAAGAGAAGCTGATTGAAGAAACAAGGAAAAAAATACCTCAAAAGTAGAGAAAATTATGGGCTGCTCTAAATTGGTATCATAGGTTGGCATCACCACATTGGTTAGTAGTTGATGCAATCGAAGGTCACCCAGTAAATCTTTTAAAAGATTGTGCAGATAATTGCCATTATATTTGGGGCCTCTCACACCAGCGTAAATTGATCGCAACGATCCCAAAAGGCCTCTGGTGAGGATTCATTCAACAACTCAGTCGCCTATACTTTTTAAATTTTCGTTCTATTCTACCAAATGAAAATGCTTGGAAATTGTAGGGTACTAACTTTCTGGGTGGGAAAATTGAAGGGCACTGGTCCAAATAGAACTGTGTAACGTCCTTGGCCGCAAACAATGGTCTGTTTTCCTTGTCTGGAGCAGCTAACATTGCAGTAATGAGTCCTCCAGTGCTTGTCCCCGCCATGAGATCGAAATAATCAGCTAACCTGGCGGCTGGACCATCCAAGTTCTGTCAACAGTTTCAAGTTAATTTGACCAAAACAAATTCTTAAAAACAGCAAGCACAGGAGGAATAATTTAGAATATGTAATGGATTGGTTCGGATAGAAACATATACTTGAAGCTTTTCTTCAAGAAATTGTAGAATGGTTGCAGGGATAATCCCCCGGACGCCGCCCCCGTCAATGCTAAGAATCGTGATCTTTTCTCCATAAGTGGGTGACAGATTTTCCATGGTTGCCATTGCACTTAGTTCAAACCAGGAGAACGATTACAGGCAAATACAGAATGAGATAAGACGATCTATGATGCAAACTATTTTTAAAGTAGTTTTCAGAGCAGACAGGTGAGGAGGGCTCAATAATGCTGCGGGGCCCTATAACAACTAGTCGGTGTAGAAACGACAAAGTGGGACGCACACTAATTAGTTAGAAAATTAGAATATGTTTATTAATTATTCAATTAAACTAAGCTTCAATTAAACTAAGCTTCAAATGTTTGTCCCACTGGATGAAATCTTTGTCACAATAGATGAAATCTTTGTTTGGTATTCATATGTTTAATAAATAGAACATGTTTTTATCAAGATAAGTGGTAGGTGGTAGAGAGTTCAAATATATAAAACTCATTGTCAATATTGTGATATGACATAAATTTTACACATTCTTTCTTTTTGATATAGAAAGTGACAAAGTGGGACCCACACTAATTACTTAAGAAATTAAAGTATATTTATTAATTATTCAAGTAAGTATGTTTATTAATTATTCAATTAAACTAAGCTTCAAATCTTTGTCTGAATGAAATCTTTGTTTGGTTTCAAAATGTTTAATAAATAGAATATGTTTTATTAAGATAAGTGGTAGGTGGTAGAGAATTCAAATATATAAAACTCATTGTCAATATTGTGAGAGGGCAAAAATTGTACATATTCTTTGTCTACAAACTTGACATAACATAAGTTGACATAAATTGTAAATATAAAATAGTTACAAATACATATGTGGTTGTTACTCATAAAATAAGATTGTAATGTGTAAAGTTATAATCCTTTTACAACAAAATTGCATATCAATTATCCCATCAAAGAAACCTAAGTGTTCCAAATCTCAACATGAACATAACATATTCTAAGTAATATTTGTCCAACAACTTGTCATTTTCACCATAAATGCCTACAACCATAACAACAAATCTGTAAGGCTCACCAATCAAGCCATAAAAAAAATTAAGAAGGATAAAAAACAGCAATACATAAGTACAATCAAACTTGTCAGCAGATTTCAAACATTATCAAATCTATTTGTTCATTCCTCTATCTTACATACTTTAATCCTAACTACATGATTTTGGCAAATGAAATGATGCAATGCAATTAAATATCATCCAATCAAATAAAAGTGCATAGATCACAAACAATAAGTTTAATGGATAATGTGCATATAAATACATCATGTTCTCTACTAACTTTTTTCTACAACACCCTATAGAATTTTTCTGCAATTTGCTATAGTTTTCTAGTCTACTATCTACCACAACATTATCAACTATAAGTTTAGATTATTTTTCATTCATTTCCTTTGGCTTTCATTTCCTTAATTTCATATTTGTAATTGATTTAAAATGCTATCTTTAAATTGTAAGTTCAGATTATATTTGTATATTTGCATTTGATAAAAATTAAAATTTTGTTGATAATAGCGTCCCTTATAATTTGGATAGTCAAAGACTATATCTTAATAAGTAATTTGATGACTTTGTCTAGTATTTCAACTTATAGTAAAAAAAAAATGGTCGATACCAATAATTGACATATCTTTATAATATCTTAGAATAAAATAGAGTACACAAAAAAACCTAGTAACAAGTAGTTTAGATTATAGATGAATCTAAATCATGTCATATATAAGTAATAAGAGAAGTTTTTTTTGGAAATATATGGCTACCTATTGTATTAGAAAGTGCATATCTATTATTATTTAATCATAATGTTCATTTGGTAATAGTTATGGCTTGTTGGTAGTTCAACTCAAGGTAAACACATCTTAGGGTATGACTTGTATGTTCATGATACAAAGGTTACTTCCTTATTTGTTTGAAATTTCAATAGGAGTTGCATTTTCTTGTTTCTAATGTGTTTCCTTTAACCCTAGATTATGGTCATGTATTGTTTACTGTAGTTGTTGGTGATTGCAATATACAGTCACAACAATAAGTTAAAATTCACATATAATGAACTAAAACTATACTTGAAAGATAAGAAGGAATCATTTAAGATTCAACTAATCCCAAGTCTACAATGGTTCGGTTGGTCAAGTTCAGTTGGTCAATGTGAAGCTGTAATGTTCAAGGGGCCTTACGTAGTTTAGAGTTTCTTTGTGGTTTACTGGACTAAGATTATGCAAAAGATCATGAGATATGTCAATGCTTTTCATTCCTTTGCATAAAAGTGTTACCGTGCTGCAAGTTTTAGATGGTTTTCTTGAATTATTGTAGCTTTCTCCTTCATACATTTATGAAAAATTGTCTACCTTAAACTTTGTTATGCATGCTTCTTCAAATTTGAGACAATTTCTTTTTGATTTCTACGTTTTCAGCTAAATATTTCAGATGGGTTGGGAAAAGTTAGAAAGATCTAATCTATACCTCATTTACTCTACCAAAGGATCTAATTGTTCTGTTATGCACTATGTAAATACTACAGCAATTTGATCAAATCCACAGTAAAAACCTTAAATGCAAGTTCTGAGCATTTTCACAAACATACATTTAAAATTGCAAGCTCTCAAAGATAATATTTCAAAACACAAAGAAGAGCAGGAGAACACTCAGAAGATAGATGCAAAACTCCAGATTCTATTGTATTAGAAACAAATAGTCATACGTGATTTACAATGTAGGAATGACTCTTAGTTTCATTGATCAAACTACAGAGAACTTACAAGCTTTGCAGATATAGTAAGGAAGCCAGACATTCCACGCGCACCTTACTGCAGACAAACATGCAACCTCCTTCTTCTACTTCTAAACTAAACTAAGCTAACTTGTTGTGTGTTTCTAAAAATCCCTGTTGTAAAGTATTACAGTGCAAAGAGGCACAATATAAAGACTTTCTGATTGTCCTCACTACAGCAAAAACCTAACTAGACCCCTAGTTCAAACCCCTGGTTACAGCAATAAATATAAGTGAACCAGTTCTTCAAAAATATCTCTGAGCAGTGTCAAATCTCGGTGAAATATTGCCCCTTCTGAGAAGTTTTGGCACCTCAGCAATAACTTTTGTTTGTCTGTTGTAGTAATACTCTTAGCTGCAACCTTGTTCTTCATTTGGTTGGCCTTGACTTCTTTGCACTTCATCTTTATCTTCTTGCTCCTGAAATCAGATTTCCTTCCTCCATGATGTCACTGTGTTGAATTTTCAGCTGCTTCCTCAACTGCAAGCATACAAGACAAGACAAGCAATAAGTACCATATTTATCAAATGAACAGCAAGAAACTTAAAATATCTGTTTAAATCAGGGTGACTGTGCAAAAAAAATGTGGATATCCAGCTCAAAAAACCCTCAAAACGCGTTCAAAATGTATACAGATTGCTCAAAACCAAACGGGTCAACCATCGCTGACCAGAAAAAAAATGCTACGGGCGCCACAAATGTGTTTTAAAATTCCCACCGCTTCGTCCATTCCCGCCCATCGGCATGATAATCGCCATCGGCGGGTCCAAAAAATACTTGGGCGATGTTCGTTATTTGGCCGATGGCCTTTCTCATTATTTCCTCCTTATTTCTTTCCATCGGCGTAAGTCTGTACTATCGGTGAGCCTCAAAATTCCCTCACCGATCATTCTCTTCCATCGATGCTTCTTCATTGCCCTCCATCGGTGTGAGGTTTGCCTATCGGCAAGATCCAAAAACATGCACCGATCTATATTGCTTGGCCGATGACCCCCCTATCGGGGAGAGATTATACTATCAACGGGCTCTAAACTTCTTCCACCGATGTCTTACCTTATACCAATGTTCTTTCATTGTTCTTCATCAGTGTGAGATCGCCCATCGGTGACTCACAAACTCCTCCTCCCGATGGCATTACCTCGGCCGATGGCCTTTTCTTTTTTGCTTCTTTTTCTTATGTTCATCGGGCTGATATTGCCCATCGACGTGTCTCAAAATACATAGGCTGATGGTCTTTTCTCTTTATTTCCTCTTCATCAGCGAGAGATCCGCCATCGGTGAACTGTATATTCCTTCCACCGATGCCCCTTGTTTCATCGATGTCTCTTTGCTTTGTTCCATCAGTGTGAGTTTCTGCTATCGGCGAGCTCCTTATTTCCTCCGTCGATGCCTCTTGTTTCATTGCCTTCGTCGGCGTGAGGCTTGCCTATCGGCGAGCTCCAAATCTTCTCCGCTAATGCCTTTACCTCGGCCGATGCTCTTATATCGGCGAGAGTCCCGCCGATGTCTTCCCTTCCTTCGCATTTCGGCTAAGTCCTCTCTCCCTTTCTTCCATCGGCCTGACCTTGCCCATCGGCAAAGGTCCTAAACCATACTCCAACTACCACTGTCTGGCCGAAATGGCCCCTAAACCTAAGCCCTCCCTCATCTATTGGCGTGACCAACGATATCGGTGAAGCTACTTAAAACTTTCACCGATATCGGTTTTCTAGCCGATACCTGTTGTTACCTTCGATCGGCGTAAGTCTCGCCGACACCGCTCTTCTTATGTTCCATTGGTGTGAGACAGCCCATCGGCGTACCCCAAATGCCCTGCTCCGACTGCACAGATTTCACCGATGCCTTTATTTCGGTGAGATCTCCACCGATCACAATACCTTTCATCCATCACTTATCGGTGAGAGCCTCCTACATCGGTGAAGGCCAGAAAAACCTGGTCGACGACCACTACTATGCTGATAGCCCCTGTTCTGAACCCGAACCCTTTAAACTTTGAACCATTGAACCGTGCCAAAGAGTTCAAGCGAGAGGTTCAATGCGGCGGTTCAATGATGCATAGCGACTGTTAAAAAAGAAAAATGAACCCCACGAACTTTGGACATTTGAACCCGCCGAACCCATTGAACCCCAAACCATTGAACCAAAAAAGGTTCAATCAGATGGTTCAACGTGCAGGTTCAAACCTATAAAAACACTTCCAATGAATAAGTAATGGCGATTAAAATGAATCGATGTATTTTCTGCAAAACAATCAAATGTAACATACAGAGTGGAACCTAGACAAAATTGCCCACGACCCGGAACCACTAAGTATGAAATTTTTTGAAATTTAAAATGAATGCCAACAAGAAAAAGGGCAAACAACTGACTGTTTATCATGTAAAACCTGATAGTACATTTTACCTAAATGATCATAACTTGCAAAATATGATGAATTTTAAGATGGTTCAAAAAGCAACCCTGGCTCATTTTTCACAAGGAATCCAACCATATTATGCAATGGTACTGAAAATGCAATTTTCTATATTTTTAACAAGGTTTGCAAATCTGACTCTCTTTTCCCTTTACCACTAGACAGAACAAACACAAGCAGAAGTAAAAAAAGCAAAGCAACAGCAGGGGTCCTCATTTTGCTGAGGAGCAAAATGGGGCATGTTGTGAACATCACAACAGTAGTGTATAGGGTTATTTACACCACAATCATACCATATCCCTACCTTGTTGATATTGTTGCATATATATACTAGGGCTTAGGTTATGGGTCATGGCATCCCATGTATATGTAAATTTTATTGATTAGAGATAGATATGGACTATTTTGATAATACTCCATTGGTACCACTAAGTTTGATGCTATTGTTTAGTTGAAGATTCATAGGCTCCCCTTGGCACATAATGTGTAGTTCATGTGTTTGTTAGGTTATTGTTGTATTACTCCTACGAAATTATTGAACAAACTATTTATAACAATGCAACCCAACTTCTATTACTAATGATGGAACAAAAGATGAACAGTCTTACTTCCACTATAGGTGCTCTGCAATCTAGCACCCTAGCT
This sequence comes from Cunninghamia lanceolata, assembly GCA_027924645.1. Classification (NCBI taxonomy): domain Eukaryota; kingdom Viridiplantae; phylum Streptophyta; class Pinopsida; order Cupressales; family Cupressaceae; genus Cunninghamia; species Cunninghamia lanceolata. The sequence continues at coordinate 12,821,405 of BSBN01000194.1, read as the reverse complement.
AATCTTCTAATCCAAAATTAGTATAAATTGTTGAAGTCAAGTTATAAACTATTTTTTGTATTCATAGCAATGTATTCACCATCTAAATTGTTTTCTTCCACCATTACAATGAACTATCAAACTTAATTCTTGCACTGCAATGGGGAGAATTGAGGATTTTAGGAGGTGGAGAGGGAAGCAACTAGCACTTGACTTGTTTCTTCTGCTCCTCTTTGTAGTGGATTGCAAGGTTGTCAGGCGTGTTGTGTTTTTTTATCTGTCTATTTTGTGCTGGTTCGTGTTTGTTTTTTTCTTAATGGTTGGTCAATCTATGTCATGTTGTTAGGATTTAGCAGTCTTATGGGCTCTGCCACATTTCATTTTGAGCTCGACTTCGCTATATTGTTTGAGCTTTTTGATTGGATGTAAAATCTTTCGATAGCTATAAGATTTTTTTTATTAATATATGTCTAGGTGGACTACCACTTTTTTTATAAAAAAAAGTCATAAATTATTAGTCGAATTCGTAGTCACATATTCATGTATTGGTTGAGGAAGAAGGGTTCTAAATTTTTTATAATCCTTACTAGCATCTCACATGGTCTACATTTGATGGTAGGAAAGTGAATCCAACTTTATGGTACAAAAAATTAAGTTATAAACCCTTTTTTGGTATTATTGTTGAACACACCAGGATACAGAGGGGGAGGGGGTGGTATCTAAAAAAATTCAAGTCCTCGGAAGAAGATTAAAACTTAAGCATTACAATATCAAACATAAACATGAAATATCAACACAATGCACATCAACACATAACACTAGATATACATGGAAAACCCAAGAAGGGAAAAACTATGGTGAGGATTAACTCACAATATATGAAGCTCCAAATTACAACTTTATTTTAGGGCTACAACCTAAGGAAGCAACTACTTCCTACAAACTTTGTTTTAGGGCTACAACCCAAGGAAACTACCAATCCCTAAAGAAAGGCTTTAGGGTCACTCCCAAGGAAGGTACAAATCCCTTAGACTTTATTTTAGGGCTACAACTCAAGGAAGCAACTACTCCCTGAACTAAAAACAAACTCAAAGATGATTACAACATGACATTCCTTCTACTGCCTAAAAATTGACATTGAAGCTCATCCCTCTGATGATTGCACTTCTACTTCTTCTTATGATTAGATTAATTAGGTACACACTTCACTTCTGTCTTATCACATAATTGTCTTTAAGATCAATCAAGATAGTCTTGAACACCTCTGCTCTTTCTCCTTTAGTCGCACATCACAATGCATATGATATTCATATTCTACTCTTGACACTTTCATATTTTCATTTTTGCAATCATGCCTGACTTAGATCAACTAGGTTCACAATATATACATGATATTACATTGATTACATTTCTCATCATCCAATACAACATGAATAATACAATTTACAAGTCGGTCAGAGATTACACATCATGAAACATGCATAGGACAAGCCCTATCATGAACTACACATTACTCCAGGAGAAGAAACTCACCTTGCGGACCTCAACACATGCTTAGCCCAGACCTAACCATTCTTCATAGCATCATTCTTCAAAAAAATAACATCAGCATGTCATGCTCATTTGAACTAAGTCAAACTTAAGAAGGAAAATATGAAAATTGAAGCATAACGATCACAACCACTTGAAAACTTTTTATGGTACTGGAAACAAGAAAGATCTTCATGACATCCTTCTAGATGAGTCTTCATACTCATACAATATCTTTAGATTTACTCTAACTCTGCACAGCAAAGACATTGTACCACATACCTTCAATATGTACTTTGGGATTAAGAAGTCATCCATAACACACTGTAACACATTGTCTTCAAACTGTACGTTGCTAAACACTCTTTTGGTAACCCAAACAACTTGGAACATACAAGATTTGGAACTATATGAAGCTATCTTTCAATCCACGAAGGAACAACATGAACAACATGAAAATGTAGAGCATTCTCCCAGACTGTCTTCAAAGCAGTCTTCCTGTAGTAGAGACTTTCACCAACATTTGGAGGCTAAAACTTCCTTGTAACAATATGTGCAAATTCTTAGAAACAACAAGAGAGAACATACAACATGTTTCAGACTATTAGCAACATCTCCCCAACATTAGCAACACATTTGATGATCTTGGTGTTTCTAATTCCCATATTAATATGACTCCTTTGCTGTCAACAATCATACTCAATGAATACTGCCTCTACTGATTAAGAACATTAGGAACATGACATCCAACCATGAATTTCTAATTCCCATCTTAGTATTTCTTCTTGATGCTTCTAATTCTCATATTAATATGTCTTCTTTACAGTCACCAAACAGGACATGACATCCAACCAACTTCTAATTCCCATCTTAATATGTCTTCTTTACCGGACAAGACATCAAATCATCCATGAATGTCACCATCATATGTACAGTTATCTCCCTTATCAACCTTATCAACATCATTCATCACCACATTATAGTGTTGACATCAATGACAATCTTATGACAGAGTTGACATCAATGACAACCTTAGGAACCATATGTGTAACAATCTCCCCCTTTGGCATCGATGGCAACACACACTTGGTCATTCTCCCCCTTTGACATCAAGGACAAAGGGAAACTATATTTCCCCTTTGGGGTAATGACTTTTTCTTGCAACAAATAGATTCCCCTATCATCAACAACCACTACTTGCTCCCCTTAGGAGGTAGCCAAAATTAGTCTAGGAAAAAGATATAGAAATAATTACTCCCCCTAGATAGATTCACCAATTATGCATCTATCTAGAAGGAGGGGCAATTACCCCTAACTTTTGCTGGAGATACTCAAAGGTATCCTTTACAAGAGCCTTTGTGAAAATGTTTGCAATTTGATCCTTTGTTAGAGCATATTCCAACTTCACTTCTTTCTTTGTAACCTTCTCTCTCAAAAAGTGAAACCTAATTGATATATGTTTGGTTCTGGAATGCATCACTGGATTCTTAGAAATATTGATAGCACTAGTATTATCACACAAGATGGGTATGGGCTTATCATACATTGCCTTTACATCCTTCAAGGTCTACTTCATCCAAAGTACTTGAGTGCAGAAAGATGCTGCAGTAATATACTCAACTTCTACTATGGATAAGGACATGGAGTCCTACTTCTTATTGAACCATGAGACCAATCTATCTCCTAAGAAAAATGCACTTCCACTGGTGCTTCTCCAGTCATCCACACATCCTGCCCAATCAACATTAGTATAGGTACTTAAGGAAAAATCTTCATCCTTCTTATACCATAGACCATAGTCTAGAGTACCCTTCAAATATATAAATATTATTTTCACTACCTTCTCATGAGTTTGCTTAGGATTTGCTTGAAATCTTGCAACCAAACATACCGCACGCATAATATTTGGTCTAGAAGTAGTCAAGTACAATAATGCTCCAATCATAGATCTATAAAGAGTTTGATCCTCTAGAGATTCATCATTCTTGCTTAAGTGACATCTAGTGACCATAGGAGTACTCACTAGTTTTGAATCCTCCATACCAAACTTCTTCAACATTTATCTAACATACTTATCCTGAGAAATAAAAATTCTAGAATCTAGCTGAGCAATTTGAAGTCCAAGGAAGAAAGACATCTCACCAATCATGGACATCTCAAATTCTTTCTACATATCTTTGACATATGCGATACCTTTTTTGAAGCCTTACTGAAGTAAGTACTTATCCAATCTTGCATACCAAGCTCTAGGAGCTTATTTGAGTTTGCACACCATGTTTGGATCTTCTAATAATTGAAACCTATCCGATTGTTCAATGTAGACCTCTTCCTCTAGATCACCATTCAAAAACATTGACTTGACATCCATCTGATAAACTTTAAAGTTCTTGTGAGCAACAAAAGCTAGAAACATCCTAATTGCCTCCATCCTGGCTATCGGAGCATAGGTCTCTTCAAAATCAATGACTTCAATTTGTGAACAACCTTTACACATCAACCTTTCTTTTTTCCTCACAACTTCACCATCTTTGTTCGGTTTGTTCTGGAACACCCACTTTGTTCCTATGACATTCTTATTTACTAGTCTAGGAACTAGTTCCCATGTCTAATTGTTCTCTATTTGATTTAAATCTTCTTCCGTAGATTTCAACAAATCATCATCTTTTCTAGAATCAACAAAGGTATTGGGCTCTATCTTTGATAGTAAACACAAATTCACTTGCTTAATTTTTTTTCAAACCTTCTCTTGGTTGGCACACCTTCATTCTTATCTCCAATGATCTAATCTATTGAGTGGTTCCTTTGAACATACTTTGCTAGGGTATTGGGTATTTTCTCTAGTTCTTGTTCCTTTCCTTCTTTCTCCTCTTCTTTTTCAATGCAGGGAAATGTATCAGATTCAGAGTGCTCTGATTCTTGTGAGATCTAATACAAGTCTTCATCTACCTTGACATTTGTGCTTTCAATCATCTTTCCCAACCTCTTATTGTAACATATATAGGCCTTGCTTCTGGTTGAGTAACCAAGAAAGATCCCTTCATCACTTATTGAATCAAACTTTCCTAGGTCTTCTTCATCTCTTTTGATATATGATTTTCTACCAAAGATCCTGAAATATCTGATAGTGGGAAGCTTTCCATACCATAGCTCATAGGGGGTCTTAGTGCTATTGACCCTTAATTGTATTATGTTAAGCATATAGACAATAGTGTGAATTGCTTCCTTCTAGTATATATTAGGGAAATTTGCATCCTTCAACATTGCCCTAGCCATTTCTTGCATAGTCCTAATCTTCCTTTCCACTACCCCATTCTATTGAGGGTTTCCAGGAGCTGACAGATTTCTCCTAATGCCATGATCTTCACAAAAAAATTCAAATTTTGAACTTATCAAAGGCATTTGATTTTTCTCTCAAGAAAGTAACCCAAGTCATTCTAGAATAATCTGTTGCAAGTATGTGCCTAATCGATGTTGTCATTAATGTAAACATATCCTTGTTTTCATTGGTGTTAACTATATCTTATTCTATTATTTGTTTATAAGACTTGTATGTTGAGGATATTGAGAAAATTAGCCTCTCCGAAAGAAATAAGTGAGTTATAGAGAAGTGCAGTATAGACAGTGAGTTGTATGCTAAAGAACAATCTGATAAACTACTCTACATTTATTTCTACTTGAAGATCGTGGTCTATGGATTGGAAGTAAGTTAGAGGTATGACTAAGGATGCTACATTCCGGGTTTCATCCCTGCACATGAAGATCTGAGTGAGTTGTATTCACCAGAGTGAAACTCGCTTTTTCTGTAAGTTTAGTTGGGATAGGGAGAAAGTATTCCGCTCCGCATTCCCCTGCAATAAAGTATTTTGTTCTGTGGTTCTAGAAGGAAGTCTGGGATGATGATAAGTGCCTATAGTTGCAATGGTTCATGGTTCGGTGGTCTGTACGCTATCCTTCCTTTATGATAGTTGAAGATAGTAAAGTTCATGTTTTCCGGTGAGAAGATTCCTATGGATAAAGTGGTTAAGGTTCATGCGGTTGCTTCTGATGATTATAACCTACTTGTGGATCTATCCTAATCATGTTCCTATTGTGATATTGGTCCATGTTAAGGATTTGAGATCATTTTCAAAGATTGTACCCAGATAGTGTAACGTGTAACTAGTTTTGGCCAACCTGGTTAATCCCAGTGATTGTGGAGATCTTTGGAAGATTGTGGAAGCATGTTGTGGCATAGAAGATCATTTTTAAGCCCTAGCTAAGGCATGGCATGATCCACATTTCATTTCCTTTGCATAATGTTGTAATAGGTCAGGACCTATTTTGTAAATGTTTGTAATACCGACCTTGGAGATTGTTCCAATGGTTGATGATTGTGATGCCGACCTTGATGATCATTCCAAGGTTGATGAAGTGTATAAATACTTGTAGTTGAGTCATAGAAAAAGTGTTCTTGAGCAAAAACAAAAATATTAAGAAAGGTCCAAAAGGTAGAGCAGAGAAGAAGCAAAGGAAAGAAGAGGAAGAATAGAGCAGAGGAATTATTGTACTTCAGTCACAAATATAGAAAGGTGTTGATCGTGGCAGTGAGTTTGGAAGTGAACTGCTAGTAGGGTTTAACAGCCCTCAAGGTTTAACAACCCTTATTGTAATCTTGCTAGGTTTAGGGTTGAGATAGTGAGCCTTCTAGACCTAGTTGTTCTTCATGGCAGTGAGCTAGTATGTTTAGGCCTATGGAGTGACCAGCGTGAACATCATTATTTCAAGATTGCAATATATATTGAGAGCTAATCCTCTTTGTGGTTTTTCCCCACCTTGAGGTTTTCCACGTAAAATTTGGTGTCTCTTGTGTTTGATGTTGTATCTATGGTTAAGTTTCTGATTTCATGCATTCATTGTTAAATCATAATAATTGTGGATAAGTGATGAATGTTTAATTATAGAAAGTGTTTAAGTTTTTGTGACAACTGATTCACCCCCCAACAATTGGTATCAGAGCCAAGTTCCTCTGAAGAAATTTTAATAGCTTGAGGAAGATCCAAAATGTCTTACAAGAAGGAACTGCCACATTTTGATGGAATGAATTATGTTCTCTAGAAGGCTTGGATGAAAAGCCATCTTCTTTCTCTTGGTTACAAAGTATGGAAAGCTACAGAAATAGAATACACCATACATCAAAATGGTCTGATGACTGAAGATGAAATCAAAGAATATGAGATAGTTATCAAGGCAAAGAATGCTCTGCTAAGCTCATTAATTGACTCAATATTGACGAAAGTTGTGAATCTTGAAACTGCAAATAAGGTATGGGAAAAGTTGAAAAATTTGTATGAAGGAGATGATTCTGTGAAGGAAGCCAAGTTACAAAGTATCAAAGTGAAATATGAAAGTTTGAAGATGAATGATGATGAAAACATATCAACCTTTATGCAAAGAGTTGATGAACTTGTTACAGGGATAAAAGCCATAGGCGGAACTCTCGATGAAAAGGAAGTTGTTATGAAGATTCTCAGATCTCTACCCAAGTTCTCCTATCACAAGGTAGCTGCAATTGAAGAATTCATGCAAGTAAAAATGGTTGACAGGGATCAGTTGCTTGGTAAGCTTACTGCCTTTGAAATGAGAGAGTTTGGTGATACTTTGCCGAAAGTTGAGATGACCTTCAAAGCTAGTACTCCTGGAAGTACTTCCATATCAGAAAAGTACAAGGTAGAATCCAATGATGAGTTTGATGAAGTTGAAGCCAACTTTGTGGATAAACTACAAAGAGGATCCGATAAGTATAAGGGCAAATTATCTTTCAAATGTTTTTCCTGTGGTAAAGTAGGTCATTTTGCTTCCAGATGTCCTGAAAGAATTGAAATAAATAGAAGAAGAAATGAGAACAGGCCTAGGACCCAAAAGAAGTGTTATTATGTTGAAGATCTTGATGATGAAGGAGTATCAAATAATGGTGAACTAGATAATGCTAGTTCCTTTGTAAATGAATGCTTGTTTATTGCTATTAAGGAAGATCATGTGTCTACTAATTCTACTAGCTGTGTGAAGGAAGAAAAACTAGTGGACAGTGCTCTGGCTGCTCAGGTCATTAAGGGAAAGGATGAATGGGTTATTGATAGTAGCTACTATCACCACATGATTGGTGAAAAAAGTAAGTTTGTGAGTTTGGAATTATATGATGGTGGACTGGTTAGGTTTGGAGATGATACAACTGGTAAGATTTGTGGGAAATGATCTATTTCTTTTGATGGCAAGCATAATACTAAAGATGTCTTGTATGTGAAAGGATTAAAGTACAATCTTTTGAGTGTGGATCAGATGTGTGACAAGGGCTATGATTTAAGCTTCAAGGACAATGGATGCAAGATCAGGGAAAGCTCTAGAACAATCATTGCAACTGGTAAGAAGACCAGAAGTAATATCTATCACTTGGAAGGAACTGAGAACTATTGCTTGTTGACTCAAATTGATGAGAGTTGGTTATGGCATAGAAGGTTGTGCCACATAAATTTTGATAATATTATTAAGATAAGATAAATTATGGAGCTTGCTAATCTTATTTGTAAGGAGTGTCAATTTGGGAAACACACAAGAACAAGTTTCAAAAGTAAGGACCAATTAGTTGGAGGAGTACATGAGCTAGTGCATACAGATTTGTGTGGACCTACCAGACTAAGAAGTTTACAAGGAGACAGGTATTTCATGCTGCTTATTGATGATTATTCTAGAATGACTTGGGTCACCATTTTGAAAGAGAAAGATGAAGTTCTAGATAAATTCAAGGCATTTAAGGCAATGGTTGAAAATGAGATGGATTTGAAAATGAAATGCTTGAGGTCTGATCGAGGAGGAGAGTTCACATCAAATGAATTCAATTTCATTTGTAAAGAACATGGAATAAAGAGACAACTATCTGCACCTAGAACTCCACAACCAAATGGAGTTGTTAAAAGGAAAAACAAAATAGTTCAAGAAGCTGCTAGAACCATGATGAAGGAAGCTCATCTTCCAGAAGCATATGGAGAGAGGCAATTCACATCGCTGTATATATACTAAATAGAGTTCAAGTAAAAGGTAATAGTTCAAAGACTCCTTATGAATTGTGGCATGGTAGAGTTCCTACTGTGAAATATTTCAAAGTTTTTGGTAGCAAATGTTATATCAAAAGAGAAAAATATTTAGACAAGTTTGATGCTAGATGTGATGAAGGAATCTTCCTTGGTTACACCACCAAGTGAAAGGGCTACCAGTGCTATAATAAGAGGCTAAATAAGATCATTGAAAGTGCAAATGTTAAAGTTGATGAATGTAAGGAAAGGTCTTCAAAATTAATGAATATGAGTTAGATGATCTATATGTTTTAGAAGTGGTGCAGCATGAAGACAACCCAGATGAAGAAGAACAAGCTCCAGTAAGTGCTACCAACACTCCAAGATATGTAAGAATCAGTCATTCTAAAGATAAAATCATAGGAGATAAGAGCAAAGGGATCTTAACCAGAAGAAAAGTTGCAGAGGAACAAGCAAATTTCTATCTGATTTCCAAGATTGAACCTAAAACTGTGGATGAGGCTTGCAAAGATGAGAATTGGATAAAGGCTATGCAAGAGGAATTGATGTAGATAGAGAAGAATTAGACTTGGGATCTTGTTCCTAGACCAATAGACAAGAATGTAATTGGTATGAACTGGGTCTTTAGAAACAAGATGAATGAGAATGGTGAAGTGGTAAGAAACAAAGGAAGGTTGGTATGCAAAGGATATTCTCAAGTTGAAGGAATAGACTTTGAAGAAACTTTTGCTCCAGTGGCAAGCATTGAAGCAATAAGGATGTTTTTGGCTTTTGCAGTATACAAAGATTTCAAGGTTTATCAAATGGATGTGAAGTCTACCTTCTTAAATGGAGAGTTGGAAGAGGAAGTCTATATCGAACAGCTAGAAGGATTTCAGTCATCAAATTAGGGTGACATGGTATGCAGATTGAAGAAAGCTTTGTATGGATTAAAACAAGCTCCTATGGCATGGTATGTATAGTTGGACATGTACCTAATATGGATAGGGTTCAATAAAGCTACTATAGATAGCAATCTCTACTTCAAGATCAATGATGAACAAACCTTGATTGTTGTAATTTTTGTTGATGATATTATTTTTGGAGGTAATGAAGGTATGTGGTCAGTTTTTGCCAAAGAAAAACAAAGTAAATTTGAAATGTCTATGTTTGGAGAGATGAAGTTATTTTTAGGACTGCAAATAAGTCAATCAGATAAAGGTATCTTGATTTCTTAGTCTAAGTATGTGAAAGAGTTGTTAAAGAAATTTGGGATGGAAGACTTTAAACCAGTATCCACACCTATGATAACTGGTTGTAAGTTAAGCAAAGATGATAACTCACCCATGGAAGACTAGAAAAGGTATAGATCTATGATTGGAGGATTACTTTATTTGACACAAACCAAACCTGACATAATGCATGCAGTATGTCTTGTAGCAAGATTTCAGGTAGAACATAAGAAATCACATGTGATGGCAATCAAGAGAATAGTGAGATATTTAAAAGGTATAATGGATTATGGTTTGTGGTACCCTAATGACTGACTTTACTCTTAGTGCATATATTGATGCAGATTGGGCCAGAGATGTAGATAATAGAAAAAGTACAAGTGGAAGTGCATTCTTCTTGGAAAAAAAAATTACTATCTTGGTTGAGCAAGAAACATGATTCAATATCCCTATCTACTGCAGAAGAAGAATACATTGGAGTAGCATGTAGTTGCACTGAAGTGTTATGGATGAAGTAGACTTTGAAGGACAACAAAATTGTGTATGAAGATCCCATTGCAATCTTTTGTTGTTGGGTATTAAGGTGTCTCAACCTTAGTAATTCCTTGTATTTTTACATTGTATTTATTTATTATTTACCTATTGTATTAATTGGATGCAAATCCTATGTTGTCATATTGTGGGAGTTGGCATGGTGATGTGTCATCCTACATGACATATGACCACAAGTATTTTTGTCCTCACATGAGGAGATAGGCATCCCACTTAGTGGTAGGAATATTTTTCCATATGTCAGCATCTTGGATATTGTGTAAGGGAATATTGACCATAACGGTCATGACAGATTTCTATGATGAAGTTATGACATGTAAGAGTCAGAAATAGGAGATTCTATGATAGGTGAAGACATGTGTCAAAGAGCATCTTTGAAAACGGTATCTTTGGGTGCCCTAAGGTGGACTATGACATGTTGTAAGAGAATATGCTATTTATAGCATGTGTATGATAGATTCTCTTATAGCTATAAGTTATGACAGCTATGACAGATTCTATGACAGTTGTAAGAGTTGTAAGAGCATCTGTCGTAGCCCATTTTGGAAATAGGTGACCTCCTTGGGATGGGGTGACTTGACAAGTGTCAAGAGCATCCTACAGAGTTGGACAAGTGTGCATAGGTGTGGGTTTTGGGCCATGAGGCCATGCTGAATGCCCATCCCTATGTGGAGCCATATTTGCCTTGTATTTGTTATATAAACAGGTACTTTTGAGAGGAGATGTACTACAAGTTTGATAGGTACTATTATGCTACCAGTTGGTCTCCAGATACGAGTGTCGAAGACTCCTAAGAGATTGCATTGCAAGTGTATTGTAAACCATTTTAGTTTTGATAATACATTGTGCAGGTTTTGGAGTGTGGGGTTTTTCACCCGATAAGGGTTTTCCCCACGTATATCTTGTGTCTCTCTTCTTCTGTCTCACTTTCTTGTTTATGTGTTTTCTGCAATATATCTATTAGTGGTTTAAAATTACTATAATAGTAAGGATAAAATTGAATTCACACTCTCATCAGCTCATTAGATTAGTGTAGGAAGCGATTTCTGCACACCTAGCTTCCTTTCAGTGGGTATTAGAGCCTAGCCAGTTTTGGTTCTAGCTGCTAAGTAGGGGTTTTTTGAGCTAATCTTAGGTTGAGTGGGAGTGTTGTGTAGAGTATTCTATATCTTGTTGCAGAAAGGAGATGGAAACCACATCCAGAAGGTTAGAGGTTGAGAAATTCAATGGCACTAATTTTGAGTTGTGGAAACTCAAGATGGATGACCTACTTGTTGATCGTGACCTATGGGAAACCGTATCTAGTGTTAAACCTTTAGTAATGTCACAAGATGATTGGGACCTCAAAGATCGAAAGGCTAAGGGTCTCATAAGACTTTGTTTAGCTGACTCTATCCTGCTGAATGTCCATGAGGAGAAGAGCATGAAAGATCTTTGGAAGAAGTTGGGTGATGTTTATCAGGCCAAGTCCTTGGTAAACAAACTTTTCCTAAAAAAGAAGTTGTTTGCTCTGAAGATGGAAGACAGAGGAACTATTGTGGATCACATGAATGTTTTTAACATGATTGTTGCACAGTTGACATCTATGGGTGTGAAAATTGAGGCAGAGGATCGATGCATGACCCTACTTTGTTCTTTGCCAGATTTGTGGGATCATCTTATCATGGCTATTAGAAGCACCACTACCACCTTCAAGATGGAAGATGTGGTATCTTTTCTGTTATCTGAAGAGATGTGGAGAAAGTCTTTTGAGGCAGCCAAAGAGGCTCTTGCGGTTCGTGGAAGACCCAAAAAGAAAGGGAAGAAGAAGGACAAGAAAGATGATAAGGGCAGATCCAAATCTCCTAAAATGTCTAAGGTTCTTTGTTGGAACTGTGGTAAAACTAGGCATTTCTAAAAGGAATGCAAAGAGGAGAAGAAAAATAAGAAGAAAGCTCCTGATTCAGATTCTGACAAGTCACAAGATGATGGTGATGCCTCCATCGCAGCCCTGGCCACCCATGCATCTGATGATGTGTGGTTGATTGATTCTGGTGCATCATTCCACATGACCTCACATCAAGATTGGTTCATGAAGTATGAAGAGTTCTATGGTGGAAGAGTGTACCTAGGTGACGACTCTCGTCTAAAGATTATTGTTCGTGGAAGAGTCTCAATCTGATTCCCTAAGGGATGAGTGAAGGGGATCACTGGAGTTATGCAGATTCCAGGCCTTGCATGGAACCTACTTTCTCTAAGTATGTTGAATAATGCAGGTGTACAGGTTGTCTTTTCGAAGGATGGATGCAAGATGACTAGAGGATCTATGGTGCTTGTGAAGGGTACTTGGAGAGTTACTCTGTTTTAGCTGGAGTCATGTACTTAACAGTGTAATAGTTCTTCTGACTCGAAGAAACGAGCTGCAGTCGCTTCATACCCACCATCTAAAAGAGCAGTGAAGAAATCGGTTGTAACTAGTTCTGATGGTAGTGCACATGCTTTAAAAGTTAAACTTCCTACTGAAAAGACTATGTTATGGCATTTGACATATGGCCACATTGGTGAGAAGGGTTTGCATACCTAAAAAATAAAAACCTCATTGAGGGGTTAAATGATTGTAATCTTGAGTTTGACTTTTGCAAACATTGCATTTATGGAAAGCAAAACCATGTTAAGTTTTACTCTAGTTCTCACAAGTCTTCTGGTGTATTGGATCTTATTCATTCTAATGTGTTTAGTCCTGTTAATGTTTCTTCGATTTCAAAATCTGTATATTTTGTATCTTTTATAGATGATTACAGTAGAAGGACATGGGTTTATTTTATCAGAAGCAAGACTGAAGTCTTTAGTCAGTTTAAGGAGTTTAAAGCCTTTGCTAAAAATTAGACTAGTAAAAAGATTATGTGTTTGAGAACTAACAACGGTGGTGAGTTTTGTTTGGTAGAGTTTGATAAGTTCTTTAAAGAGCAAGGGATTGAACGACATAAGACAACTCCATATACCTTGCAACAAAATGGAGTTGCAGAGAGGATGAATAGGACACTGATGGAGAAGGCTAGGAGTATGCTTAGTGGAGCAAGCCTCGAACAAAAGTTTTGGGCTAAAGCTATTGCCACTGCTTGCTATCTGGTAAATAGATCTCCTACATCAGCTCTTGTTGGTAAGACACCTATGGAGGTGTGGTCTAGTAAGAAGCCTTTAGTTAGACATCTTCATGTTTTTAGTTGTGAGGCATATGCACATGTGCCTAGGGAGAAATGGTCTAAATTGGAAAACAAGGCTATTAAATGCATTTTCATTGGCTATGGTGTTGGTGTGAAAGGATACAAGATTTGGGATCCCGTGGCTGAAAAAGTCTTGTATAGAAAAAGTGTTATCTTTAGAGAGCTAACACCTTCTTCCGTTGTTCTATAGCTAGAACAGACAGAAAAGAAAGAAGATGCGGTTTAGTTTCCTTCTACCCCTGAGAAGACTGAATAGATAGACCTTGTGAGACTTGATGATGAGGAGAGCTCTAACAGCTCTTAGAGCTTAGAAGAAGAAGCAGAACCTCAACCTCAACCATTGAGGAGGTCTAGACAAACAAGAAAGCAACTTGATAGGTTTGGTTATTTATTACTTGATTCTAGTTGTGCTTTTTCTTTACTTACTAACACTGATGAGCCTTGAACTGTGAAAGAGGCTATGGACATGAAAGATGCAGGTTCCTAGAAGGAGGCTATAGAGGATGAGATGGCTTCTTTCGAAAAGAATAAAACATGGGACTTGGTGCCTTTGCCTGATGGATGGAAACTCGTTGGATGCAAATGGGTGTTCAAGAAGAAATTTGGTGCAGATGGCAGTGTTGAAAAGTACAAGGCTCTATTGGTTGTGAAGGGGTATTCACAAGTGGAGGGAATTGATTATGGTGAAATTTTCTCTCCCATTGCAAAGCTAACATCTATTCAATTTTTGTTATCTCTTGTAGCTAGTTATGTCTTAGAGGTAGAATAGATGGATGTGAAGACAACTTTTCTTCATGGTGATTTGGAGGAACAAATCTACATGTCATAGCTAGAGCATTACATAGAGAAAGGTAAAGAAAATTTGGTTTGCAAGTTAAAGAAGTCTTTGTATGGTTTGAAGCAGTCTCCTAGGATGTGGAACTTGAAGTTTGATGCCTTTGTGTTGTCGATTAGATATCTGAGATCAAAATCAGATCATTGTGTGTATTACAAATTTGACAATGATCACATTGTCATTATTGCATTGTATGTTGATGATATGTTGTTGATTGGGAATGGTAAGAATATGATTTCTAATTTGAAGTCTCAGTTGTCAGTACAGTTTGAGATAAAAAATCTTGGGGTAGCCAAGTACATTCTAGGAATGGAAATTAGAAGAAAGAGCTAACAAAAAACTTTGGTTAAGCCAGAGTAAGTATGTGAAGACTGTGTTGGATAGGTTCAACATGGCAGATTGTAGATCATTGTGTGTTCCTATTTCTTTGGGGACAAAGTTGTCTTTTAATGATTGTCTAAAATCTCCTAGTGAGGTGGAGGATATGAGCAGAGTACCTTATGCTAGTATTGTTGGCAGTTTGATGTATGCTATGGTTTGTACAAGACCAGACATTGCCCAAGCAGTGCGAGTCCATAGTCAATTTATGGCTAATCCTGGATGGGTACATTGTGATGTAGTTAAGTGAGTGTTTAGATATTTGAGGGGTACTTCTGAGTATTCCATTTTCTATCATGGCAATGCTACAAGACATCCATATTCAGTTTGTATTAGTGGATTTGTGGATTTTGATTGGGCAAGTGACATTGACAGCAGGAGATCCACCAGTGCCTATGTGTTCACTATGTTTGGTGGTGCAATTAGTTGGATGAGTAAGTGACAACCTGTGGTTGCTTTGTCCACTATAGAAGTTGAGTTCATGGCTGCAACTCATGCTTGTAAAAAAGCCATTTGGCTTAAGAGATTGTGTTCAGATATTGGTGTTGATGTAGGACAGATTATGATTTGTTATGACAGTCAGAGTACTATTTGCCTTGCAAAGAATCTAACTTTCCATGCTAGAACAAAGCATATTGATGTTTAATTTCACTTCGTATAAGACATGGTAGAGGATGGGAAGGTAAATTTGGATAAGGTAGATACTTTGAAGAATGTTACAGATGCATTGACAAAACCAGTGGGCATAGAGAAGTTTAGATGGTGTTCAGAGTCTATGGGCCTCTCGGCCTATAGGAGTTAAATCATGTTAATTATATTGGCTCTTATAAGGTGTTCGACAAGTGGGAGAATGTTGAGAATTAAGGTGTCTCAACCTTGGTAATTCCTTGTATTTTTACATCGTATTTATTTATTATTTGCCTATTGTATTAATTGGATGCAAATCCTATGTCGTCATATTGTGGGAGTTGGCATGGTGATGTGTCATCCTACATGGCATATGACCACATGTATTTTTGTCCTCACATGAGGAGATAGGAGTCCCACTTAGTGGTAGGAATATTTTTCATGTGTCAGCATCTTGGATGTTGTGTAAGGGAATATTGACCATAACAGTCATGACAGATTCCTATGACGAAGTTATGACATGTAAGAGTCAGAAATAGGAGATTCTATGATAGGTGAAGGCATGTGTCGAAGAGCATCTTTGAAAAAGGCATCTTTGGGCGCCCCAAGGTGGACTATGACATGTTGTACGAGAATATGCTATGTATAGCCTATGTATGATAGATTCTCTTACAACTATAAGTTATGACACCTATGACAGATTCTATGATTGTTGTAAGAGTCATAAGAGCATTTGTCATAGCCCATTTTGGAAATAGGTGACCTCCTTGGGATGGAGTGACTTGACAAGTGTTAGGAGCATCCTACAATTTTGGACAAGTCTCCATAGGCATGAGTTTTGGGCCATGAGGCCATGTTGGATGCCCATCCCTACGTGGAGCCATATTTGCCTCATATTTGTTATATAAATAGGTGCTTTTGAGAGAAGATGTACTATAGGTTTGACAAGTACTGTTATTCTTCTAGTTTGTCTCTAGATACAAGTGTCAAAGACTCCCAAGAGCTTGCATTGCAATTGTATTGTAAACCATTTTAGTTTTGATAATATATTTTGTAGGTTTTGGAGTGTGGGGTTTTTCACCTGATAAGGGTTTTCCCCACATATATCTTGTGTCTCTCATCTTCTGTCTCACTTTCTTGTTTATGTGTTTTCTACAATATCTCTATTAGTGGTTTAATATTGCTGTAATAGTAAGGATAAAATTGAAATTGCACTCTCCTCCCCTCATTAGATTAGTGTAGGAAACGATTTCCACACACCTAGCTTCCTTTCATTTGTGACAACACAAGTGCCATAAACATATCAAAGAATCCAGTGATGCATTCAAGGACAAAGCACATATCGATCAAGTATCATTTTCTGAGAGAAAAGGTGACAAAGAATGAAGTCAAGTTGGAGTATGTTTCTAGCAAGGATTAGATTGTAGACACTTTTACCAAGCCTCTGCCAAAGGATGCTTTTGAGTATCTCAAAGAAAAGTTAGGGGTTATCACCTCTCCTACTCTAAACTAAGATGCACAATAGTGCATCAGTCTAGAGGTGCTCAGAGCTCCAGATTGATGCTTTTTAGGGCTATTTCTCAGGGGGAGTATTCAGAAAGTTCAAAAGAGAGATTAGATTAGAGTAGAAGAGTGCAAGTATGTGCCCTTTGCCATTGATGTCAAAGGGGGAGAGAAGTCATGTGAAAAAATTAGAGTGTAGATGTGTAAGAGATAGGGGGAGAATCTTGTCTTGATGGTTGTAGCAGTTTTTCACATCATATGCTACGATCAATGACAAAGGGAGAGATTGTTGCAAGTATGTGCTAATCGGTGTTGTCATTGATGTCAACATATCTTTCTTGTCATTGGTGTCAACTGTATATTATTCTATTTTTTTTAGAATACTTGTATGTTGAGGATATTGAGAAAATTAGCCTCTCCGGAAGAAACAAGTGAGTTACAGAGAAGTGTAGTACAGATAGTGAGTTGTATGCTGAAGAATAGTCCAGTAAACTGCTCAACATTTATTTCTTCTTAAAGATCATGGTTTGTAGATTGGGATTAAGTTAGAGGCATGACTAAGGATGCTAAATTCCAGGATTGAGCCCTTTGCATGAAGATCTGAGTGAGTTGTGTTCACCAAAGTTAAACCTACTTTTTCTATAAGTTTAGTTGGGACAGGGAGAAAGTATTCTTCTCTGCATTCCTCTGTAATAAAGTATTTTTATCTATGGTTCTAGAAGGAAGTTTGGGATGATGATAAGTGCCTACAGTTGCAAAGGTTTGTGGTTTAGTGGTCTACAAGCTATCCTTCCTTTATGACAGTTGAAGATAGTAAAGTTCATGTGTTCTGGTGAGAAGATTCCTATGGATAAAGTGGTTAAGGTTCATACAGTTTCTCCTGATGATTATAACCTACTTGTGGATGTCTCCTAATCATGTTCCTATCTTGATATTGGTCCACATTAAGGATTTAAGATTGTGTTTGAAGATTGTTCCTAGATAGTGTAACGTGTAACTAGTTTTGGCCGACCTGGTTAATCCTAGTGATTGTGGAGATCTTTGGAAGATTGTGGAAGCATGTTGTGGCATGGAAGATTGTTTTTAAGTCCTAGCTAAGGCATGGCGTGATCTACATTTCATTTCCTTTGCATAATGTTGTAATAGGTCAGGACCTATTTTGTAAATGTTTGTAATACCGACCTTGGAGATTGTTCCAATGGTTGATGATTGTGATGCCAACCTTGATGATCATTCCAAGGTTGATGAAGTGTATAAATACTTGTAGTTGAATCATAGAAAAAGTGTCCTTGAGTGAAAATAAAAATATTAAGAAAGGTCCAAAAGGAAGAGCAGAGAAGAGGCAAAGGAAAGAAGAGGAAAAATAGAGCAGAGCAAGAACAAAGCAGAGGAATTATTGTACTTCAGTCACAAATATAGAAAGGTGTTGATTGTGGCAGTGAGTCTGGCAGTGAGCCACCAATAGGGTTTAACAACCCTTATTGTAATCTCGTTAGGTTTAGGGTTGAGGCAGTGAGCCTGCTAGACCTAGTTTTTCTTCATGGTAGTGAGCCAGTATGTTTAGGCCCATGCAGTGACCATCATGAACATCATTATTTCAAGATTGCAATATATATTAAGAGCTAATCCTCTCCATGGTTTTTCCCCACCTTGGGGTTTTCCATGTAAAATCTGGTGTCTCTTGTGTTTGATGTTGTATCTGTGGTTAAGTTTCTGATTTCATGCATGCATTGTTAAATCATAATAATTGTGGATAAGTGATGAATGTTTAATTGTAGAAAGTGTTTAAGTTTTTGTGACAACTGATTCACCCCCCCTCTTAGTTGTTCAATGCATATCAACATAATCATCAATAAGCAACATGAAATACCTTTCACCTTGTTGACTCTTTGTTCTTGTAGGGCCACATAGGTTAGTGTGAATAATCTCCAATGGCATTATAGAAGAATACTCCTTACTTTTGAGACTTGTCTTTGTCTTCTTCCCCATTTGACATTCCTTACATAAGGTGTTTGTAGGCTTGGTTATCTTAGGCATATCTCTTACTGCATAAGTAGAGCTGATATTTATCTTATTATCAAAGTTGTTGTGTCCCATTCTTTTGTGCCACAACCAACACTCACTAGATTGAGACAATTAGCATGTTCTTCCATTTACCTCATTCAGGGGGTAGATATCACCATATGAATTGATAGCTTATGCAACTAGTTTTCTAGTTCCTGCTTTCATGATTTCACAACCTTTAACATGAAAGGTATGATTGTATCATTTACTTCACATATGAATGACACTGAGAATATTGTGCTTTAACAGCCCTTTGACATAGAGGACATCCTCAGTCCTATTCTTCCCATCAATAGTTATGGCACCTTTACTACAAATTTGTGCTGACTCATCACCACCAAACTTAACAGCTCCACCATTCAACTTCTTGAGGCTGATAAACATCTCTTTGTCACTAGTCATATGATTAGAACAACCACTATCAATTATCCAAGCCTTGGCTTCTTCTCTTGCATGAAAGGTAGTCCATACAACCATTGATTTATCATTGTTTTAGTCAGCTTGCAAGGCATCAGTCTTTTCACATTTTCCAACATCATTCCTTTTGTCACCAACATTCAAGGCCATGAAAAGTGTTTCATCATTTGAGTCATCATGATCTTCATTTTCTAAAGAACAACTGCTCTCTATGGAATACATGCTTCTTTTGAACTTGTCTTTCTTATTACCACCCCTTGTTTCTTTAAAATCACATTTAGAAGCAAAGTGACAATATTTCTACAATTGAAGCATTTGAACAGTAGCTTATGTCTATATTTGCCAGTGCATTTCTTCAAAGTTATTACAAAGTTTGCTTCTACTTCATCAAGCTCATCATCTTGATCAACTTCTTCATCTCCTGTCTTCTTACTTGCTTTGAATGCAACTTCCTTCTTTGGAGCATCTTTGTCAAATTCTCTCATTTCAAAGGTTGTGAGAGAGCCAAACAATTGATCTATTGTGTATTTATTTAAGTTCTAAGTTTCCTCAATGACAGACACTTTATGATTGTAAGATTTAGGAAGAGATCTCAAAACTTTCTTTACAATCTCATCATCTTTCACTTTCCCACCAAGACCTCTGATGCCATTGACTATTTCATCCACTCAGAGCATGTAACTAGCAATGTATTTATCTTTTGTCATCCTCAGGGTCTTAAACTTGCTCTTGAAAATTTGCATCTTGGCATGCTTCACTTTGTTGTCTCCCTCATAGATACTTTCAAGTTTGTTCGAGACTTCCTAAGCAAATGCACAACCCATTACCTTCACAAGTTTTGAATCAACTAGTCCACTCATTATAGCATTCTTTGCCTTGGCATTGTTATCATACACCCTAATCTCATTTGCATCTGTAGGATCACTAGCAAGAACAATATAACCATTCTTGATTGATTGCCAAATGCCATACCCTAGAGAAGATAGATAGTTCTCCATCCTTAGCTTCCAAAAGGAATCATTTCTTCCATCAAACAAAGGCACCTTGAGAGATCCATTATTGGCCATCCCAGACCTTCCTCAAGTGGTTAATCTTCTTCTGAGTAAATTGTCTCTAATACCAATTGTTGAACACGCCAAGATACTGAGATGGGGTTGAATCAGTATCTAAACAAAATTCATGTCCTCCAGAGTAGATTAAAACTTAAGCATTACAACATAAAACATAAACATGAAAGATAAACACAGTGCACATCAACACATAACTCTAGATATATGTGGAAAACCCAAGAAGGGAAAACCACTGTGAGGATTAAATCACAATATATGAAGCTCAAAATTACAACTTTGTTTTAGGGCTACAACCCAAGGAAGCAACTACACCCTGCAAACTTTGTTTTATGGCTACAACCCAAGGAAGAAACCACTCCCTGAAAACTTTGTTTTAGGGTTACAACCCAAGGAAGCTACTACTCTCTAAAGAAAGGCTTTAGGGTCACTCCCAAGGAAGCTACAACTTCCTGTAGATTTTTTTTAGGGCTACAACCTAAGGAAGCAACTAATCTCTGAACTGAAAACAAACTCAGAGATGATTACAATATGACAGTCTTTCTACTACCTAAAAAATGACATTGAAGCTCATCCCTTTGATGATTGCACTTCTTCTTCTTCTGACGATTGGATCAATTAGGCACAGTCTTCACTTCCCTCCTATCACAGAATTATCTTCAAGATGAATCAGGACAATCTCTAACACCTTTGCTTTTTCTCCTTTGGTTGCACGTCACAATGCATATGATGTTCATATATTGCTCTTCACACTTTCATATTTTCATTTTCACAATCATGCGTCACCTAGATCAACTAGGTTCACAATATATACATGATATTACATTGATTACATTGCAATTCAGCCAATACAACAAGATTATTACAATTTACAAGTCGGTCAGAGATTACACATCATGAAACATGCATAGGACAAGACCTATCATCAACTACACGCTACTCCAGGATAAGAAACTCAACTTGGAGACCTCAACACATACTTAGCCCAGCCCTAAACATTCTTCAAAACATAATTCTTCAAAAAATAACATTCGCACATCATGCTCATTTGAAATAAGGCAACCTTAAGTAGGGAAACATGAAAACTGAAGCATAATAGTCACAACCACTTGAAAACTTTGTGTGGTGTTGGAAACAAGAAAGTTCTTCATTACATCCTTCCAGATGAGTCTTAATGACTCATACAACATCTTTAGATTCACCTCTAACTCTACACAACAAAGACATTGTGTCACATGTACCTTTAAACATGTACTCTAAGATTAAGAAGTCATCCAAAACACACTGTAAAACACCGTCTTCAAACTGTCAGTTGCAAACCACTCTTCTGATAACCCAAATAGCATGAAACTTGGAACATACTTGATTTGGAATTATATGAATCTATCTTTCAATCTATAGAGGCAGAACATCAATATCGTGAAAATGCAGAGCATTCTCCTAGACTATCTTCAAAGCAGTCTTCCTGTAGTAGAGACTTTCACCAACATCCAAAGGCCAAAAATTCCTTGTAACAATATATGCATTCTTAGAAACAATATGAGAGAACATACAACATGTTTTAGACTATTAGTAACATCTCCCCAAAATCAACAACACATTTGATCATCTTAGTGCTTCTAATTCCCATATTAATATGTCTCCTTTGTTGTCAACAATCATACTCAATGGATATTGTCTTTGCTGATTAAGAATATCAGGAACATGGCATCCAACCATCAACTTATAATTCTCATCTAACACCCAACCATAAACTTCTAATTCCCATCTTAATATTGTTGGATTAGGTCTAGACAACTGAGAGGGGGGCGGGGCGGTGAATCAATTGTCACTCAATTTAAACTTTTCTACTATTATTCTTCTTTCACAACTTAAAATAAAATCAATGATACAAATATTTCAACATTAAATGACATCATATGAGTAGAAACATGAATAACACATTTGACACCAAGATTTTTGACGTGGAAACCTGGTTAAGGGAAAAACCACGGTGGGGGATAACCCACAAAATTTAATACGCTATTAAAAGTATTTTACAAGTGGGAATGCACATGCATTTGGGCTCACTGCCCAGAGCTCACTGCTCAAATGGAGGCTCACTGCCTATGGAAATATTACAGTAAAATAACATAGATATGAATTGATTAATAGTATCTGCCCATGCAAGAGTTTTAGTTCCAGTTAAGTACAAAAATTGATCTTACACATTTCATCTTTGCTCTACTCTTCTTATTGTTCTGCCTTCATTTGCACTTTGGATTTCTGCTCTTCTCATATACACCTTCTTCACATATCACCACACACACTTAATCAGCTATATATATCCACAATAAGATATACAATCATTCTATCAGTCAGCTTCAACAACACTTAGAACTTTTATGAATGCTCTACTCTGTCAGCTAGATCTATGCATAACTTGAGGTATGGACCAAAACTTGCTCTTGATAATCATCAATCATGTTGGCCACTATCACTGATCATCACCATTTGTCCAATAAACAACTTCCATACATCTAGAATCAAGATCTTCTACAAGGTCGGCCTGTTCTTCTTCTATCTGCTTTGACAAACTGGAACCCAGTACTCAGAGGCTAATATCTTTTGAATCCTTCATCACCAGAAGACAAAAATCTAGATTGAGACTATCTTGACAATGCAAATAATTCCCTTAGATTTGCAGCTAATCATGACTTTCCACCAGAGAGATCCAGACCAAAGTACTGGACCTTATCACCTGTTCTATTCATGACTACCCGGATTTAGACACATTCTAAATCTGACTTCCAGTATGAACAGATTGTGTTATACAAATGATTAGGATGATCTTAGTTGTCATCAATGACAACTTCTATCATGCCTAGTAGTGTCTCTTGCCAACAATCTCCCCTTTTCGCATTGATGGAAACACTTAGTGAAAAATGACTAAGCGTCTTATGCAACTCCCCCTTTGTCTGTACATTTGTGCACTTCACTTATTCCGTTGCTCCCCCTTTGCTGAGTACCTCATTTTTCACTGCCCTTCACTCCCCCTTTGACATCAATGGCAAAGGGTGGGGTCTGCAAGTCAAAATCTCCAAAACCTCTATTTATAAATCCGCATATGTACAAGTAATCATTAAGTTCTACTTACATGAACTTGAGAATGTCTGTAAAGCTAGTTTTTATTCGTACAAGTTCGGAGGCCCAAGTACTCTTCATTCCATCCAAAATTGAGATGTGCCCACTCAATAGAAATGAATATGCTTCTACCTTTGATAGATCTAATGGATGACTGGTTTGAGGTATAGTCTGAGCTTCAGCTAGGGCATTATACGTTGTCTCTAACTTAGGGGCAATCAATCCTCGGAGCTCACACATCCTCTTCATAATGTTATTCTTTTTTTTAAAAAACCTCTTTATCTCATCTGTTAGGTTGATTACTTGACATTCTTGACTTATAGGTGAAACTGTTAGAGGATCAAAATTTTGAGACAGATTTGACAGTTTCTGTTCTTTCTCCTTTATCTTTTTCTCAATATCCTCATTAACTTTGGGCCATGATAGATAGAATTTGTACATATCACTTCCATCATTTAGAGAATTCTGAATACTCTTTATGATAATGCTAAGTATTCTTCTATCATTTCCTATAAGGTTCTTTATTTCACAAAATTTCTTATCCAAGAATTCTTTCTGAACTTTTGCCTCCGTAGACTTCTCAAAGGACTCAAAATGAATATTTATAGAACTTACAAGAGTTTTCAGATGTTTGGAGGGGGAAACAAATGGATTCTTCTAGTAGGTAGGCATGAACTTTTCCAAAATTCTGGATGCAAGCCCCAGTAGTTCATTGTCCTCCAAGTGGAATTTTAGCATCTTTTCTCTAGCCTTTACTTGGGTGAATGATGCTATTTTCATTAGTTGAATTGGAGAGAGAGCATTAGGATTGGCTAGGCCTTGGAGTAGTTTAGATTCATCAAGCTCACTGATCTCTTTTTCAAGAAGACTTTTCACTACATCTGCAGTGTCTCTTGCAACATTTTTTGAATCATCCTTTTTTTCATCAGTATCTACTTTATGTGTTTCAATATTTGCACCATCTTCTTTACTTTATCTTTCTTTGTGTTCTCTGCAGAAGAACTCTTTCCTACTTGTTCATCACTTGCTACCTGATCTGGAGGGCTCTGATAAGTAGTAATATTATCCTCTTTCTCTGATGTATCAGATGGATTTGGGGTATCTCCTGTACAAGTACTTTATCCAACATTTCTGTATTCTCCTGATTTGCTTGTTCTACCTTTGGAATAAAGGCTTCACCCAACTCAGATTGCTACTCAGTTATGTTCTCTTCTTCACCATCCAGAACTTCTTTTGTGACTAAGGGTTGATTGTGCTTTCTTAATGCTTTCAAAAGAATGTCTTGAGTATCTTCAATGATTTCACTTGTTTCTTTAAGCATGAGCTTGTTCATTCTCCATTTGCTTTTAAAATCATCTTTGACTTCCTTGAATATCATATCTATTTGATCAAGAGAAATTTGAGGACACAAATTTATTAGCTCATTTTCTCTGATCTCCATGTCCTTGCACTTGGCATTTTCTCTTCTCAACTCCAAGATATTTGCCAGACTTTGTGGTAACTCAGAAGTTATCTCAATTAGTGCCTTGTTGTAGATGTTGAGATATCTGACTGTTGCTTCCTCCAACACCCTATTATCCATATCATTATATTCATCATAGAACTCAATCATGGGTTTTAGATTACCATCCACAGTGACTTATTTTATCACATCTTCTAGGGAGAGTGTGGGCTTGTCAACATATTCCTCATACTCTTCTGTCTTTTGCTTTTTGCTAGTCCTTTTGCTTCCATAGGACTTTTCTTTGGTTAACTTTGCAGCTTTTGTTCCAGTGACCTTTAGTTCCTTGATTTCAATGTTAGACTCTGTATCTACTTCTTCTTTTCTTATGCTTTCATAGGTCTGATATGGCTTTGTTTTCTTCATTTCTCCCATTTTCTAGATGATTTTGCTTCTGGTTTTGCAGTTTTGGAAGGAGCAGATGTAGTAGCAGAGCTTCTAGTAGTTCTTGAAGTGGAAGAGAATTCCACCAGATCACTTGTTTATTTCTTATCTTATTTTTCTTTCTCATCCTTCTCTATTCTTTCTTTGAATTTCTTCACAACTTCCTTAGTTAGGCTAAGATTTTTAGCTAACTGCTCAACTTATTTTCTTACTCTCCTATTGGTTTCAGGTTCTTTGAGATCAGTATGCAACTTTAAACTCAACTCCTCATAAGTTCCAAATCTTTCAACCGTTGTGTCTTTGGGCTTGTGACAAGGGGTCGTTGTACCTCATCATTTAATCATATTTTAGATGTCAAAATCCAGGGTTGTGTCCTCAACTATCTACAATTAGGGATCTATAGTTACCAGTTTTCTCTAGCTAATTCTAATGGCTTTTACTAATTTAAAGAGATTGATCCATTTTCTTACTAAATGAATTCAAAGAATGCTAAAAACATAAATGAACAGTAAATTACTCAAAGCAAACCTATAAACTGCAACATACATCTATCTATCAAAATCAGTAAGTATTCTATAAAGCAAAATTTGAAACAACAAAATAGTGGTACTAGCCTTCTGCCTTGGTGGTGAGAGTGGGCCCTTGCTCCACATCCTTAGGGTTGAAGGCTACAGTAAGGAATCAACACAAAAGAATAAGATCACAACTAAATTTGGTCTAATTCCATTCACTTTGCATTCAGAGAAATATTGATATTCCAATTGAGATTACAAAAAAATAGAATAATAAAAAAAAGTCTCCTTTTTCTACTGCTTCTGTAAGTATATATAAAATGAGTGATGACATATCACTTATCTTATCTACTAGTTCTTCTATGAGATGACATCCATCTATTTATTCTACTAGCTATCTAACTACGAAAAATAACCATGCAATAAAAATAGATGGAGTGGAACAGAAGTCCACTCTGAATTCTAAGTTTGAGTCTTAATACATTTGGGCAGTGAGGCCCTAAAAATATGGATATTAAATTAGTTTCATCAGTAACTCATGCAAAAACTTAAAAAGAGATAAAAACTCTCAGCAGTTAACTAAAGATGGCCCTTAATCACTCAGGTGATGATTTGAGTAATATGAGGGGTATCACAATCACCGCTGAAAGTGCCTGATCGATAGCTGTGCTAGAAATCTGCTCTATTCTAAAGAGGTACTGGAAATGTATGTCTCTGTCTGCAGCTCTAGAGATATGTCTGTAGCTCCAAAGATATAATTGTGGCCTTCTTGCTGAACTACGGAGATGCTCTTCCTCTTACTTCAAAACTTCTGATGTCGTGGTATTCAGGTATTGTCTCCAGAGATTATTTAGGACTACCTTCAGAGATGCATAAAATTGTCATCTTGAACATCTACACCTCTTGATTCAAAAAGAGAAGTTTTTCTGCATATTTCCATCAATTCCATGCACATTAGTCCTTTAATCATAAATCATGATCTTAAGTAATTTATCTTTAATTAATCATTATTTAGAACAATCTTGCTAGCCTATTCGGGTGCAGACATCAAGAAAGATGGGATCAGAAAGGAGAAAAAGAGAGGTAAAAGGATGTATTTTATAGGTGATACTTGGGACTCATCAGCTTGTTTAGCAGATGTTGATCATACATATCCAAGATCCTTTCATCTACTTCATACCCCATCGGAATGATCCAAACAGTTCTAGGTTCCACTGCTTCCATTGAACACTAATCAATATCAACCATGAAGCATATTTTATTTTTGTATTTGTCAACAATTGAATTAGGGATTCTTTCCTTTGAGTGCATCATACTCTAAAAATTCTTGAAGTAACCCCATATTGTAGTTTTCTGAGCATTGAAATCACTAATGCTATGAAGATTTTTTGTGATCTGAATGACAACTAGCTCATCCTTAGTCTAGTGCACACCTTTTACCCTAGGTACCTCATTCATAAAGTAAAAGAATAGACATAGAATCAATGTACCATACTTGAAAGTGTTTTTCGTATCCTTTTTGACCTTGTTTAAATTTTCAATTAGTTGATTCTATAGTAGTTCACACAAGTCATAATCAACATTTTCCTTTAGCATCTTGTATGCCGTAGATATGACTATTCCAGAAACAGAATTTTCTCTGCTCAAGTGGTAAATCTTGTACCCAATCACCATGGAGGTGAATTTGGTATCCGGCTCTATAATATCATTAATGGTCATTGCCCTTCTATTGAAATTAGCTCTGGTAGCATCAATTACTATCTCATTTTTCATGGCTTTCAGCATGGGCAATCCTTCAGTTGAGTTTAAACTAGTTACATTTCTGATAGCATCCATAGTAATCTTGAATGGTTTTAACAACCAAATAAATTCATCATGCATTCGACTCAAGACGTATCAGACCCATTCATCCTCATCAAATGTTGGAAACCCCATAATCTGAATAAAGTGTTTATCCTATAGTGCCTTATACTCAGGTTTAATTTCATGATTTTCATCCTTGAGTTTTTTCTCAAAGAAGTCTACATACCTTGAATCTCGAAACTCATCTATACTTGCATGAATGTAAACCCTAATGTCTTCTACATGTAACACACCATACGAAACACTTGAAAAGGCACCTAATGGGCCGACTTCAATTGATTTGTGAGGATGCTTCTTAAATTTGGGTCGAGGCCTCTCAGTAATTTTAATAACATGAGGAGTAGCCATCTCAATAGATTTTAGATTCAAAGCTTTACAGAGAGGTACGTTTTTCTTTCACGGGGTTAAGGTTGATCAATTACCAATTGAATTTGCTCTCTGCCCCAATCTTTGGATTTGTAGCTCAAATGCTACTCTTCATGTTTACTTTGAATGCAAGGTGATTTAAATGAGTGACCAAGTGACCTTTTAAAGATTCACATTACCTATTTTGCCTCGGTTACATTATTTTTGACAGTTCTTCATGTATCACTCTGCAAGATTTCATATCAACATCTTTTCTTTTAGAAATCCTTCCAAAGGTTCTAGACCAATTTAGAGTATTCTCTTTTATTGTGCCAGACTCAGGCACCCACTTACTAACTGGGTGAATTTGATGTTCTATGCAGCTCCCCCTGAGCTAGAGTTTCTAACT
The DNA here is from genome assembly GCA_027924645.1 of Cunninghamia lanceolata. Taxonomy (NCBI): domain Eukaryota; kingdom Viridiplantae; phylum Streptophyta; class Pinopsida; order Cupressales; family Cupressaceae; genus Cunninghamia; species Cunninghamia lanceolata. The sequence goes on along the minus strand of BSBN01000194.1, from coordinate 12,792,835 downwards.
TAATTCCCAGAGGAATTGTCAGCACCGAATTCTGGTGCGGACCCATTATCATTGTTTACTGTATCTTTCTTTATCTAAATCTTGTTCATTTCACTCCATATGTCATCCACATCAATTTTCCTTTTTCCTCTATCTTGTTTCTACTCATCCAGTTTTCTGTCTACCAGACCTCTTCTTCCATTGTTCCTACTTCTGTAGAATCTTGCAATATGACCAGATTTATTGCAGTTAAAGCATACAACATTTCTTTTCTTATAAACTTGATTTTCTCTTGATCTGCATTGATTAGCCATATGTCCAAACCCATTGTAAACATAGTAGTAACCATAGAAAAAATTGCTAGCTCTTCTATTGTTAGCATAATTCATTGTCATATTTCTACATTCATTTGATCTATGACCATACATTTTACACTTGAAGCATTGACTGGAGAAAGATGGATCATTTTGACTTACTTTGCTTCTGCACTAAGTAGCTCTATGACCAAATTTATTGTAGTTGAAACAATTTCCATTGAATGATGGATATCTTTGAGCATTAGGCTATCTTACTGAAGGTTTTCTGGTTTTGTTTCTCCTATTCCTAGGTTGAAAATTTCTCTGCCTGGATTTGGAGCTTTCACCTTTCTCATACCCAAGATTATGCTTATAAACATCCTTTTTCTGCCCTTCAATGAGTGCTTCAAGTTTAGCTGAGCTTATCTTGAACTTCTCCTTATACTCATTTGCAATTTCTAGGTCATGTTTGAGAGTGATAATCTATCTCTCAATTTCTCTTACATTATCTCTACTTTCTTGTACATTAGATTATAGAAGGCCAGCTATCACATCCAATCTACAACATTCTTCAGAACTCTTTTTCAGATTTTGATTCATCTCTTCTTCATCTTTCTTCCTATCTTCAATTTCCTTGCTTAGTCTCATCACCCTAGTTTCCATTTCATGTTTTAGAATAGTAACTTCTTTAGTTAACTTTTCACATTCCTTTGTCTTCTCATTCAGGACCTTGTCTTCATAATGTTTTCCCAGTTGAAGAGGTTTCTCCTTTCCTTTTGCATTGGATTTGCTTAATTTTTCCTCTAAAATTTTAATAAAGTCTTCAACCTTTTTGAGGTTATCTTACTGCTCTTGAACTTCTACCTTGGATTGCTCAAGATCATCTAGGGCAAGATTAAGTTTCCCTTGAAGGTTATATTCATGAATTTTGCTGTCTTCCTAGATCTTGTTTAAGTTGTTAAACTTTTTCAAAGGAACTTAGCTCTGATACCAATTGTTGGATTAGGTTCGAACAACTAAGAGGGGGGGTGAATTAGTTGTCACTCAATTTAAACTTTTCTACTGTTATTCTTCTTTCACAACTTAAAATTAAATCAATGATATAAACATTTCAGCATTAAACGATAGCATATGAGAAAAAACATGAATAACACATTTGACACTAAGATTTTTGACGTGGAAACCCGGTTAAGGGAAAAACCATGGTGGGGGTTAACCCAAAAAAATAATACCCTATTAAAAGTATTTTACAAGTGGGAATGCACATGCATTCAGGCTCACTGCCCAGAGCTCACTACTCAAATGGAGGCTCACTACCTATGGAAATATTACAATAAAACAATAGAGATCTGAACTGATTAGTTTTAGTTTCAGTTAAGTACAAAAACTGATCTTACACATTTCATCTTTTCCCTACTCTTCTTACTATTCTGCCTTCATTTGCACTTTGGATTTTTGCTCTTCTCACATACACCTTCTTCACATATCACCACACACAATTAATTACCCAATTCCATTAGCTATATATATCCACAATAAGATCTAAAATCATTCTATCAGTCAGCTTCAACAACACTTAGAACTTTTATGAATGCTCTGCTCTATCGGCTAGATCTATGCATAACTTGAGGTGCGAACCAAAACTTGCTCTTGATAATCATCATTCATGTTAGCCACTATTACTGATCATCACCATTTGTCCAATAAACAACTTCCATACATCCAGAATCAAGATCTTCTACAAGGCCAGCATGTTCTTCTTCTGTCTGCTCTGGCAAATAGGAACTCCGTACTCAGAGGCTAATATCTTTTGAATCCTTCATCACCAAAGGACAAAAATCTAGATTTAGACTATCTTGACAATGCATATAACTCCCCTATATCTGTAGCTAATCATGACTTTCCACCGGAGAGATTCAGACCAAAATACCAGACCATGTCACCTGTTTTGTTCCTGACTACCCAAATTTAGACACATTCTAAATTTAAATTCTAGTATGAACAGATTGTGCTATGCAGATGATTAGGATGATCTTAGTTGCCATCAATGACAAATTCTATCATGCCTAGTAGTGTCTCTTGCCAACAAATATGTCTTCTTGATTCTTCTAACTCTCATATTAATGTCTTCTTTACAGTCACCAAATAGGACATGACATCCAACCAACTTCTAATTCCCATATTAATATGTCTTCTTTACCAGATAGGACATCAACATCATCCATGAACATCACCATCATATGTGCAATTATCTCCCTTTTCAACCTTTTTGAGGTTATCTTACAGCTCTTAAACTTCTACCTTGGATTGCTCAAGATCATCTAGGGCATGATTAAGTTGTCTTCCTAGATCTTGTTTAAGTTGTTAAACTTTTTCAAAGGAACTTAGCTTTGATACCAATTGTTGGATTAGGTTTGGACACCTAAGAGGGGGGGTGAATTAGTTGTCACTAAATTTAAACTTTTCTACTGTTATTCTTCTTTCACAACTTAAAATTAAATCAATGATATAAACATTTCAGCATTAAATGATAGCATATGAGAAAAAACATGAATAACACATTTGACACCAAGATTTTTGACGTCGAAACCCGGTTAAGGGAAAAACCATGGTGGGGGTTAACCCAAAAAATTAATACCCTATTAAAAGTATTTTACAAGTGGGAATGCACATGCATTCAGGCTCACTGGCCAGAGCTCACTACTCAAATGGAGGCTCACTGCCTATGGAAATATTACAATAAAATAACAGAGATCTGAACTGATTAATAGCATCTGTCCATGTAAGAGTTTCAGTTTTAGTTAAGTACAAAAACTAATCTTACACATTTCATCTTTTCTCTGCTCTTCTTACTGTTTTGCCTTCATTTGCACTTTGGATTTTTTCTCTTCTCACATACACCTTCTTCACATATCACCACACACACTTAATCACCCAATTCCATCAGCTATATATATGCGCAATAAGATCTAGAATCATTCTATCAGTCAGCTTCAACAACGCTTAGAACTTTTATGAATGCTCTGCTCTGTTGGCTAGATGTATGCATAACTTGAGGTGCAAACCAAAACTTGCTCTTGATAATCATCATTCATATCAGCCACTATTACTGATCATCACCATTTGTCCAATAAACAACTTTCATACATCCAGAATCAAGATCTTCTACAAGGCCAGCATGTTCTTCTTCTGTTTGCTCTGGCAAACTGGAACTTGGTACTCAGAGGCTAATATCTTTTGAATCCTTCATCACCAGAGGACAAAAATTTAGATTTAGACTATCTTGACAATGCATATAACTCCCCTATATCTATAGCTAATCATGACTTTCCACCGGAGAGATTCAGACCAAAATACTAGACCATGTCCCCTATTTTGTCCCTGACTACCCAGATTTAGACACATTCTAAATTTGAATTCTAGTATGAATAGATTGTGCTATGCAGATGATTAGGATGATCTTAGTTTCCATCAATGACAATTTCTATCATGCCTAGCAGTGTCTCTTGCCAACAAATATGTCTTCTTGATTCTTCTAACTCTCATATTAATGTCTTCTTTACAGTCACCAAACAAGACATGACATCCAACCAACTTCTAATTCCCATATTAATATGTCTTCTTTACCAGATAGGACATCAACATCATCCATGAATGTCACCATCATATGTGCAATTATCTCCCTTATCAACCTTATTAATGTATCATTCATCACCACATGATAGTGTTGACATCAATGACAATCTTATGACAGAGTTGACATCACTGACAACCTTAGGAACCATATTTGTAACAATTAGTTTAAAAGTAATCAAAAGTTTTATTTTGTATGAAATATATTGTAAATTTGATCTTAGTGGTAGTTATATTGAAAGCCTTGATAATTGGTGCTACATCTCTGAGTTGAATGCTTAGGACTCTTTCTAGAGTTTCACTAGCCTTTAGGGCATGCGTTTCTCTTTAGTTACTATGTAAAAAATACACAGAGTTTCATTAGCCCTTAGTCAAATACATAATTATCTCTTTAGTGACTACATAAAAGTAGACTATACACTAGTGTGTAAAATGTGTGTCATACACCTAGGATTTAATGAATTGATGTTTATAGTGTACCTAAGTCTTGCAAGGGTTCATTCATAATATACACTTGAAAAAAAAAATTGTCCATATCTTTGTGTATGTGGAAATATAAAATTTTTAGTGCCAACATGGCATTTATGTGGCCATGTAAATCCCTAATGTTAGGGTGTACCATTGTCATTCCTCTCCCTTAATTAATACATTGACTATTTTCTATAATCATAGTTAACTTGGATTCCCTTGTGACTATCTTGAAAGATATGATAATGTAATAGAACTATGGAACAATAGTAAGGAAGAAAATCTATTCTATAGAAGTAGAAGAGTTAAAAATATATACGAAGGAGGTTCATGCTTAAGTTAAAAATCTATTGGAAAAGATGAACGCTATATATAAGCAGAAAATTAAAGAGAAAATAAGGCATAAGGAGTTTGTAGTTAGTAATGAAGTAATGGTATATCTCAGGAAATAAGTATTTCTAGTTGGGAAATACAATAAGTTGAAGACAAGAAAGTTTGGTCCATGCAATATTGGCAATAGCTTCAATTCAATAATTTCATATAAAGTAGAGTTATCAAAAGGATTGGGCATACCACTAGTGTTCAATGTTGCAAATCTATATCAATACCATAAAGTTGAGTTAGGAGATGTTGGCATAGATGTACAATGGCTAAATCAAATACCACAATAAAAAGAAGAGATTGAAGAGATTATGGATAGAAAAATTGGAAGAGGCACAAGGAATAGAAAATATGAGGAATATTTGGTGAAGTGTAAAGGAAGGCATAAAAAAGACTCATGCTAGATTTCAAAGGTTGAGGTAGACGGTCTTGGTTTCCCTCTAGCCATTAAAAAGTGAGGGACTAACTTTTCCATCAACCTCAAGCATCTAATGTAGGAGCATCCTAGGGTGGAAGAGAATTATTGTGTTACCCAAAAATAATTTATTTTACTTGTTTTATTTGCATTCCATTCATGTGCTTGTAGCTGCAAATCCTACCACATTTCACAAAAATTGATGATTTCATCTTGTAGTTTGGAACACATGTTATACACTAATCCATCAATGTCACATTAAATTTCTAGAAGATTTTGGTAAACTGTCCAAAGGCATAATTTGGTTTTTGAACTATTATCAGGCTTAACATGGTTACACTTGTTGGAGTAGCCAAGATCAACAAACACAAATTGAATAACCTTCCACAAGTGAAAAATGGAGCACGAGCATATCTATCATATACAATGAGAGTGTGTAAAATACAATGAGAAGCCTTGCATCAATAGGCAAGGAGAAGGAGGTAGGAAGGTAGGACTGAACTACTGACTACCCCTACAAGAATGCAACATTTGTCTAACTCACATGACATGTGTGAGGGCAAGTTTCAAGTCAAAAGGAAAGAGGTGCATGACATGTGTGAGTACACATATCAAAATGAGACAAACTTCTAAAAGACTAAGTAAACTTAAGCCTATGTATGAATATGTCAAATCTTAAAATAGGTGTTATCTAAACTAGTTAGATAATGACACTATTTACACTAACACCCCCCTTTAAATGCAACTTAGGAAGAATACAAAGATGGGTCCTGACTACTAGGCCATGTTAGGTACCCATGCACAAATGAATTTCTCATAAAGTGGAGAAAGAAAGAAAATCTAGTGGGAAAATTTTTTTCTCCAAAAAGAGAAATGATACATAATAGAATTGTACAAGTGAAGAAAAAAGAAGGACCAAGGAGGACTATACATGATCCCCCAAGGACTATTTCTAACACTAATGAACAATAGATATCCCCCCATAGGAGAGAAAAGATGAGAAGTTCCATGGGACCCCCTAAAAATGTGAAGTAAAGAACTCCATGCGAGGAAATAGATCCTCCCAAAACTGAAATGTGAAGACTAACCATGCAGCCTCCCCTCAAAATACCTCCTGTAGTGCTGGTAGATGTTCGAGATTGGATGCAGAAGATGATCCACAAAAGTTGAACATTATTTCTTCCCTTAGAAATAAATCGAACCATAGAAGTGTTCAAAGAATCTTCCCATTCTAGATAGGAACATACAAGAAGAAGTATGAAGGTCTCTGAATTATGCACATTATTCAAAGATTCATATAATGCCCATGATGACTTTGAAGGATACTTGAGGATCTCTAAGCCAATGCTGATGGATAACAAATGCAAGGATTCAGGTACACAGACCATAGATGTATGGTGGTAATTGAACCCAAAATAATTTGATGCCACTATAGAATCTATCATGATAGAAGCTAATATAGGTAAGGTAAGAGCAATCATATCTAAAGAAGACAAGGCTGATGCAACTTCATCGAAGCTGTCATCAAAGAGAAGATGAATGTCCTCAATGATGTCTCCCAAATCTGTGATGTGGGACTCTGCAAAAAGACATGAAATGTCGGGTAGATACGCATCCCAATGTGGTAGATATAGAAAGACTATAACCATATCATAGTACAGAGAATTACTGGAAGCCATGGAGATATCAAATCTAGATTTAGATGCAGAAACATGTGATGATGGTGTAGATGGGATCTCAATGTAAGTCATATGACTATAGTGTAGATACCCAACTAATGATGTCTCACAAGATATCTTAGTGGGACAAGATTTATTTGCAAGTGCTTTATTAAGATCAATAGAAATTTGATATACATGAAGAATTTGTTGTCATAGTTCATTGATTTTGTGATGATGACATTCTTTTTTAGTATGTCATTTTAGCCCACAATATCCACATTCGATCTTCCATTTGTTACGAAGTTTATTGAGAATACTCTAATGAAAGGGGTTGTGGGTGAAAGACATGATCAAATTTTAAGCACTATCAAAGTAGAAATGAAAAATTTCCCCCCCAAAAGGATTATGACTGAGTTAGAAGCCCCCTAGAAAGATATGCAAGAGAAATTACATGTTTTGTTAAGATTCGATGCCAAAACAACTGTTTATAATGCACCGTGATTTTTACAAGATGGGCTATCTGAATCTTAAAATTACATGTGTATTTATATTTCTTGAAAAATTATGAGCAATTTCAAAAACAAATCATGAAATTTTGATGTCGTGGGCAAAAGTCATGCCCTGTCAAAATTTGCAATTACAAAGGACCTTGGGGATTAAAAAACTAGTCAAAAGGGTAAATTTCTTTTGTTTTGACTTCACCGAAGTGAAGTGGATGGAAAGACCTTTCCTTTGACTACAAATTTGTAAAAAAACTAATGAATGGTTTGAAAGTTGTAGAAATTTGAAAAAAAATGCCTCCTTTGGCAAGTGAAGACCTTCCTGTGATCTTTTGTGGCATAAAAAAGGTGGCTTTGACAGTTTGAGGTAGTTAAGGTAAACTACTAGCATAAAATGTTTACTGTTTGTATGTACCTGTTGGAAGTTAGCATAAAATGCTACCTTTACAAAAAATATTGAAGGTTATGAAGTAACATGAAAGTTATTTTTGACTTCAAATGTTATGAATATATTAATCTAACAATAACAATAAATGTTTAAAAAATAGTTTAAACAATTCTACAGTATAATGTGAACGTTAACAATAAATTTGCATGTTATACCAAACAACAACGTCTAAAGAGGACTATTTCTACACAGATAGTGGTGAAGGACCAAATTGGGCACAGATGGGCACAGAAGAGCCTAGGAGCCCGGACTTGGAGTTCTATGTGGCTGATCGGGGTCGGATTTGGGGCAGATTGGATTCCCTGAGATTTAGTCAAGGACCTGTGTGGACAAAGAATGGGCCTTTGTAGGTGTGTAGGTTGGAGTTGAATACTTGACATGCTTGAAAAGAATGCAGAGGATTCAGTAACATGACCCTGTAGGAAAAATGCCAAATGTTGTGTAGAGCACAACAATGAAAAGGACCTCTGTGTAGATGTTGATCTCAGAAAACATGAAAGCGCATCTTTGAAGATCAATGCAGACAGTTATGATGAATCGTAACTATTGGAAGAAGACCATTGGAGACTTAATAACCTAATTTAGAGGACTGTTATGCATATTTTGAGGCCGATCATGTAGTAGTGAAAGCTTTCAACGGTGGATTTAGTGCCTACTAGGCCAATTCAGGCCGACAGGGCTAGATTTTAGGGCCCGTGGGCCTGTTTGCTAGCTAATTCTTAGGCTTGTTTTCTCCTTGGATGCTGGCCACACCTTCTAAATGGAATACAAGCAACTTTAAAAACATTGAAGATCTCGACCATAGACGACTACCAGTGGAATAACAGACAGAAGATAAGTGTGAAAATAGTGTATTGTGGATCGATGGTGACATAGAAACTTTGCCACAAAACAACAATGCTACCTTGACTTCAATGATATGCTACGACAGAGATCATGCAACAGGAGTATAGAAAGTCTGATGAAGTGTTGTTGGGGCCAAGACTAGTAAAAGGGTCGACCAGATAGGAAACAAGGACTATGGTAATTGTGTCAGTGTTGAAAAAACAAAAATGCAATAGAATGGGCAAACCTTGGGTGGTAATGTTGGCCGAATAGGGCTTGTAAACACCAACGAACGAAGGAGCCTAGTGGAAAGAGACCCATGACAATGAAGAGGCTTCACAGAATGCTGAAATTCTTCAGTCTTCAAACAAATGCAAACAATGGTGGCAAACTTTAGGTCTCTCAGTAGTGAATAGAGAGACTTTGACCCATAAAAAAACTCGAATGCAGGCAGATTCAAACATGAACTCCTGGGGTCAGATGTGTGGAGGCCTTGGGGATAATTTGAACACCCAGAAATGGGCCTGAGATACAACTTTCCAACAAAGCTGTCAAAAGCTGAATGAGATGCACAAGTGGCCTGGTGCGATGGAGTGAGCCCTCACCAAAAAAATTGCCAAACAAGGTCGACCTGTGATTGAATATCAACCTATAGTATGGAAGCATCGAACATAGATGTGATGAAAAGGTCCAAAGCTAGAGTAGTCGGGACTGTATATACACGCATGAGAATAGTGTTACTTTGACTACTGTATTGGAATAGTAATCCCAACAACTACTTCATTTAATGAAGATAATTTCTGCTTTTGACTACCTTTTACTTTCCCCTATCTCCATCCTACTTCATTAATGTTTTTCTATAGGTAATGGTCTGAGGTATGGCCTAAAATCCTCTAAGTATGGCTTCTTCTCCATCTCCAAGATTTCTCACTCTGCCATCAAAATTACAATTAAATGCAATTTAATGTTTTTGGTTTTCCCTCTTTGATTGAGTATTTCGTAGCATGTATAGGGGTGAAGTCTTTTTGTTAATGTATGTATGAAGAAAAAAAAAAAGGGGTCTGCTGATATATAAAAAATAGAGGAAGGAAGACTGTTGTTCTGTATATGAAGGAAGACTATTGTTCTGTGTATGAATGAAGACTGTTATTCTGTGTATGAGACTAGTAACAAAAAAGAACAGGGGACTGTATGTTTAAAAATTAGAGTTGTAGCTCATTGTTTTGTAATTTCTATATGAAAGAAAAGAGTAGAAGCTCTTATTGAATTTTATAACTATCTTGTAAGATATGAATCACTAATAGGAAATATATTTTGCTATTCATCTTTGTGTTTTATCTTTGGTTATTTTGTCTCTATTTCGGTCCTCTACCTCTTCCCTTCACCTGGTATCAGAGCCATGGTCATGAGCTGAAGGTTCTCTAGCAAGGGCATTTCAAGCAAGGTTTTTCAAGAACTTATCAAGCAAAGGTTTATCAAGAAGCAAGGTTTTTCATAGTCAACAATGGCAGCAAGCACAAGATTGACAAACCCACAAATTTCACAATTTAATGGCAAGAACTATGACTATTGGGAAATCACCATAAAAGCTTTGTTTTCTTCTCAAGACATTTGGGATCTTGTTGAGAATGGATTCCTAGAGCCAGCAGATGCAATAGCATATAATACTTTGAAACAAGTAAAGAAATATTTATTGAGAGATAATAGGAAGAAGGATTCAAAATCTCTCTTCTACATCTTCCAAGCAGTGCATGAGAGCATTTTTCTAAGGATTGCAGTAGCAACAAAGTCCAAATGAGCATGGGATATACTCCAAATAGCCTATCAAGGAATGACAAGTGAAGACAACTAAGTTGCAAATGTTGAGAAGGGATTTTGAAATAATCTACATGAAGGATAATGAATCAGTAGATTCATTCTTCACTCAAATTATTGGACTGGTAAATCAGATTAAATCACATGGTGAGACTCTTGAAGATAGGAGAGTGGTTGAAAAGATTCTAAGGAGTTTACCCACTAAGTTTGAGTCAATTGTTGTAGCCATAGAGGAAACACAGAACCTCTCACAGTTTTTAGTTGATGAGCTCCATGCATCTCTCATTTCACATGAGCATAGACTAAACAGGTCAGCAAACACATCATTGGAGCATGCATTCAAGACACAAGTTTCAATCAGCTATGGTAGAGGCAGAGGTAGATCAAATTTTAGAGGTAGAGGAAGAAATTCATATAGAGGTGGAAGAAGCAACCCATCAAGCTCAAGTTGAAGAGCTAGCAATCAAAACTCAAGCCCAAACCCATCTCAAAATCAACCACAAGGTCAAAGGTATGACAAATCTCAAATCCAATGTCATTATTGTAAGAAGTATGGGCATTATTCAAATGAATGTAGGAAGAAGCAATATGATTTTAGAAAACCAAATGTAAACTTCACAAAAGAAAATCAAAATCAGAGCAATATGTTCATAGCATGCATTATAGCACAAGAGAATCAAAAGGATGTATGAGTCTTAAACTCAGGTTGTAGCAATCACATGACAGGGAATTTTAAAATGTTTTCAAGTTTAGATGAAAGTATAAAATCTGATGTCACAATGGGTAATGACAACAAAGTGTTAGTTATGGGTAAAGGAAACATCAATATTCTAACTAAACAGGGAGGGAAGAAGTATATTTCAGATGTGTATTTTGTGCTTGGTCTAAAACACAATCTAATGAGCATTGGACAGCTTGTTCAAAATGGTTATAAAGTGTTTTTTAAAAGTAGAGAATGCATTATTTTGGATAAATTTCTAAGTAATTAGGTTATTGCCAAAGTGCAAATGACAAACAATAGAATGTTTCCCCTAAAGATTAAGCCAGATTTGAATGTGGAATATGCTTAAGCACAACCCACAATAAACCCACAAGAGGATAAAGAAGAAGTTGCAGCAGTTACAAAAACCATCTTTCAAGCAGAAATAAAAGATGAAAATTGGTTATGGCATCTAAGATTTGGGCATCTCAACTTTGGAGGTCTAAATTTGCTTCATAGGAAGAGTATGGTAAAGGGTTTTCTATTAATAGAGAAACTGGAAAGAGTATGTGAAGGATGCATCTTGGGAAAGCAACATAGAGAGACATTTCCAACTGGCAAGTCAATTAGAGTAAAGGAAGCTCTAGAGATTGTGCATTCAGATTTGTGTGGACCTATGTAAACACTGTCAATTGGTGGAAGCTACTACTTTTTGACTTTCACTGATGACTATTCAAGGAAAACATGGGTCTACTTCCTAAGGAAAAATAATGATGTCTTTGATTACTTCCATCAATTCAAGGCACTCGTTGAGAAGCAAGATGGGTACTACATCAAAGCATTGAGAATAGATAGAGGTGGTGAGTACATCTCAAATGAATTTCTACATTTTTGTTAAGATGGTGGACTTCACAAGCAATTCACAACTAGATACACACCTCAACAAAATGGGGTAGTTGAAAGGAAAAATAGAACAATCATGGAAATGACAAGAAGCATGTTGAAAGAAAAATATTTGTCAAATGAATATTGGGTTGAAGTTGTAGCTTGTGCAACATATATTATGAATAGGTGTCCAACTAAGAGTGTAAAGAATATGATTCTCGAAGAAGGATGGATCAGAAGAAAACATAGTGTTGCTCACATGAGAGTATTTTGATGTGTGGCATATGCACATGTGTCGGATGAGTTGAGAAGAAAACTGGACAATAAGGGATAAAAGTGTATATTTGTTGGTTATAGTGATGAATCCAAAGCATACACACTATACAATCCAATAACCAAGAAAGTTATAATCAGCAGAGATGTGCAATTCATAGAAGATGAAGCATGGGATGGAAGTTTGGAGAAAACAATCAATATTGCAGCCAACTTTCCACAAGAAGATAGAGAAGTTTTTATACCAGCAGGTACTCCATCAAATGTGACTCCTTCCATAGCCATTCAAGCTCAACAAAGTGGTCAAAAAATGACACCATAATCAAGTGTAAGGACAACCCCATGCATTCAAGCATCCACTCCTTCAAATGGACAAAAAACACCATCTACAAGTGGCAATCAAGGTGCAGGACCATCAAGTCCACATTCCACAAGTCCAAGTTCAAGTGATATGTCAAATCCTACTTTAGCAAGCTCAAGGAGAGAAAAAATCAGAAGTTTGAGATATATTTATGATCAAAATGAAGGTGAGAACAATGCTGGTTTGATTTCTCTTTTTATATTTTATTCACAAGTAGAAGATCCAATTCATTATAAAGATGCAATTAAGGATGAAAAATGGGTAAATGCAATGGATGATGAAATTGATGCAATTGAAAAGAATCAAACATGGGAGTTAGTGAGTCTTCCAAAAGACAAGGATGTCATAGGAGTGAAGTGGGTTTACAAAACCAAATTAGAAGCAAATTGCGATGTGCAAAAACATAAAGCAAGACTAGTAGCAAAAGGGTATTCACAACAGCCCGGGGTTGATTACAATGAGACATTTTCTCCAGTAGCACATTTAGACACTGTGAGAACAGTACTTACAATAGCAACTCAAAACAAGTGACCAATTTACCAAATGGATGTGAAATCAGCTTTTTTGAATGGTTATCTTGAAGAAGAAGTTTATGTGGAGCAACCACCTAGGTATGAGATTTTGGGTCAAGAAGACAAAGTCTACAAATTAGAAAAGGCACTCTATAGACTCAAGCAAGCCCCAAGAGCTTGGTATAGTAGAATTGACTCTTACCTTTTGCAAAATGCATTTAATAGGTGTAGCAGTGAGCCTACATTGTATACAAGGATGAATGAGCAAGGTGAGATCATAATTGTTTACTTGTACGTTGATGATTTGATATTCACGGGAGATTCAACAATTGATTTGTTCAAAGGAGCTATGAAAAAGGAGTTTGAAATGACTAATTTAGGCCTCATGAAGTATTTTCTTAGTATTGTGGTAAATAAAAATGGTAATGGTATATTCATCTCCCAAACTAAGTATGCAAATGACATTTTGAAAAGGTTTAATATGACAAATTTCAAATTAGCTCCAACACCAATTGTCACAAGATTGAAATTAAGCAAGGATGACAAAGGAGCCAACATTGATCCAACTTTGTATAAAAGGCTTGTTGTTAGCCTCATGTATTTAATATCCACAAGGCTAGACATTATGTATGTAGTCAGTCTCATTTCAAGGTTCATGTAGTCTCCAAAAGTTTCTCATTGGCAAGCAAGAAAGAGAATTCTTAGATATGTGAGTGGAAGAAGGAACTATGGTATTCAGTACTCAACATCAAATGAGTTCAAGCTAATAGAATACAATGATAGTGATTGTGAAGGTAGCATTGATGATAGGAAGAGCACTTCCAGTTATTTTTTTCATTTTGGAACAGGTGTAGTTTGATGGGCTTCAAAGAAACAACCAGTTGCCACTCTTGCATCAACTGAAGCAGAGTATGTAGCAACCATCATGTCAAGTAGTTTGGATGAGAAGAATACTTAAAGAACTCAGGCAAGGACAAGAAGAGGCAACAAAGATCTATTGTGACAACAACTCAGCTATAGCATTGTCAAAGAATCCAGTTTTTCGCAAGAGAAGCAAACATATAGACACAAGATATCACTTCATTAGGGAACTAATCAACAATGGAGAAATCTTTATGGATTTTTGCAAGTTTGAAGATCAGTGTACAGATATCTTCACTAAGGCATTGGGGAAAGAATATTTTGTGTTTTAAAGAGATCGTTTGGGTATTTGTGATTAAGGGGGAGTTTTGGAATAGTAATCCCAACAACCGCTTCATTTAATGAAGATAATTTTTTCTTTTGACTACCTTTTACTTTACCTCGTCTCTGTCCTGCTTCATTAATGTTCTTCTGTAGGTAATGGTCTGAGGTATGGCCTAACATCCTCTAAGTATGGTATTCTTCTCCATCTCCAAGATTTCTCATGCTGCCATCAAAATTACAATTAAATGTAATTTAATGTTTTTGGTTTTCCCTCCTTGACTAAGCATTTCATACCATGTAAAGGGGTGAAGTCTTTTTTGTTAATGTATGTATGAAGAACCAAAAAAAAAAACAACAGGGGTTTGCTGATACATAAAAAACAAATGAAGACTGATGTTCTGTGTATGAAGGAAGATTGTTGTTCTGTGTGTGAAGCTATTAACAAAAAAAGAATAGGGGACTGTATGTTTAAAAATTAGAGTTGTAGCTCACTATTTAGTAATTTCTGTATGAAAGAAAAGAGCAGAAGCTCTTGTTGAATTTTATAACTATCTTGTAAGATTTGAATGACGAATCGTATATTTTGTTTTTCATCTTTGTGTTTTATCTCTAGTTATTTCATCTCTATTTTGGTCCCCTACCTCTTCCCTTCATACCGAAGAGGAAGAAAAGACGGTGAACAAATTGTTGCTTGAAGTTGATCGGATCAACAAAGCATTGTCAAACTTTGACCTTGGCAGATGTGATCTGGATCAATTGCAAATGCAAGATGTGACAAACTTGAAGAAGGTGACCAAAATGGGCCGATTGGCCAAGGAGCCCAAATGGGGCCAAGTGCCAAATTGGCCTGTCAAACCTTTAAACAAACCCTCAACCTAACTAATAAATCCAATAGTGAGCCGAATGAACCTTCAACAACAATCGGGAATGTAACCTCAATAGAAAGCAAAAGCTTCAATCAAAAGCTTCTTCAAAAGAAAAAAAAGAATCCTATGAAGAGTGTGTAGAGGCCGAGAGGCCACAAACACTACACAAATACACATAATTGACCAAAAAATTGAACAATTTTGATGATAGGCAGGGGCAGATTTACTCTCTGCTAAAAACATTTTTGATTATTTTACAAAATTCTAACCAAAATAAATTTTAATTAGCTGCAGGGGCAAAAACTACCCTCTTCTAAAAAAAAATCTGTTTTTGACAAAAAATTATGTATAAGAACTGATTTTGAGGCCTTATAAACTTTAGGGCTAATTTTTTTTTGAAAAAATTGACTCTACCAAAAAATGGCATTCAAATGGTCACCTTGATTGTGTCAGCCCTTTTGAACTCAACGATGTGGTCCATTTGGCTCCATGATGCTTTGATTATAGGGCTAAGTGCTAGAGTCACCGATTTGGGAAGGAATGTGCAAGCATGACACTGATACCATGTTGGAGTAGCCAAGATCAACAAGCACAAATTGAATAACCTTCTACAAGTGAAAAATGGAGCACGAGCATATCTATCATATACAATGAGGGTGTGTAAAATATAATGATAATCCTTGCATAAATAGGCAAGGAGAAGGAGGTAGTAAGGTAGGACTAAACTACTTACTACCCTTACAAGAATACAACATTTGTGTAACTCACATGACATGTGTGAGCGAAAGTGTCAAGTCAAAAGGAAAGAGGTGTCTCACATGTGTGAGTACACATGTCAAAATGAGACAAACTCCTAAAAGACTAAGTAAACTAAAGCCTATGTCTGAATAGGTCAAACCTTCAAAGAGGTGATATCTAAACTAGTTAGATAATGAAACTATTTACACTAACAACACTGAGTTCCAATGTTCATTATTTTTGGTAGCATTGTAGATTTTGTAGAATAAAAGGAACACATATTGTAAGATTTACTTGAAATCCACCCAATAATACAAATGAATGAAGGAAAGCAAAGCTAGAAATTATAAAATGAGTAAGAATAAACTATATTCTACTAAATGAGAATGAAAATCATACAATGAAATGGGATGAGATGCTCATATGAGAGTGATGGGTGAGTATATATAGGATTTACCACCCAAGAGACTAAAAACACAACCAATATGGGATAAAGTGAAAAAGTCCCTATGTAAACTTAGCCTAGTGTGAAAAGGACCTAAATGGAGAACTAGCTAGGAAATGAACTAGTTAGATAAAGAACCCCATTCACACTAACATCCCCCCTTAAGTGCAACTTAGGTGGACATATATGCAAAGATGCAAAGATGGGTCTCGAAAACAAGGCCTAATGAGATACCCATGTACAAAAGATCTGTTCAAACATAAAAGGAGAAAACCTAGTGGGGAAAAACACCGCCATGAGAGGATGAAGCAAGAAGGGCTAAGTGACCCCCCTAAAGAAATGTGTCTCACCCCCAAGAGAGAATTAAGATGAACATATTTTCTCTTAGTGAGGGCTTTGGTGAAGATATCTACAATCTACTTTTCTATCAGACAATAGCACAAATTGATGACCTGCACCTAAATCAGCTCCTTGAGAAAATGCTTGTGGATCTTGATGTGTTTGGTTCATTGATGATGAACCAGGTTCTTCAATATTTTAATAGCACGCTAGTTTTCATAGTAGATGAATTATGACTTCTAAAAAGTGATGCCAATTTTAGTGAGGATATTTTGAAGCCAAATAGCCTCAATGGTGACAATGATAGCCCCTGATACTTAGCCTTGGTCAAAGAAAGAGCAATGGCATGCTGCTTCTTGCTTTGTCAATAAATGGCATTAGAACCAAGGTTAAAACTACATATAGATATGGACTTCTGATCATCAAGATTACCATCCCAATCAGAATACATGTACCCAATAAAGTTTGAACTTGTGCCTACTGCATAGTGAATCTCATACCTATGAGTGCCTTCTATGTAGTGAAAGATACATTTGGCATCCTTCCAGTGAAGGTTATGTGGCTCCATCATGAAGTGTGAAATAATGAAAAATGCAAATGAAATGTCAAGTTAAGTATGATTTAGGTAGATGAGGCTACCAACAAGATGCCAATATAATGTGGAATCAACCAGTGGTGTGGAACAGTTTGCCTCAAGCTTGACTCTAGACAAAAAGAGAATTAGTGCAAGCTTACAATCAACCATGTGAAAATGATCTAGCAAGAGAGATCCTAGAAGATGTCTAAGTGATCTCAATCCTTAGAAAATAGTGCAAGAGAACCAAGTCAGTCATGGAAAATCTATTGGGCAAAGAAGTCTTAACACTCACAATGATGGATGAGGTGGTCCAAATGACAATCAATTCATCAACATAGAGAGCCAAGAAAAGCAGAGCATCATCTTGTCTCAAGATGCATACATTCAAATCTAAGTGGCATCTAGAGAACCCAACTGAGAGAAGAAATGAGTCCATCTTAGCATAACAAGCCCATGGAGCCTGTTTGAGGCCATAGAGAGACTTCCTTAGTTTGCAAAGTAGTGAAGAATCATGAATGAACCATTGTGGCTACTCTATGTAAATCTCCTCTTGTAGATACCCATGAAGAAATGCACTCTTCACATCCATTTGATGTACAACCCAACCTTAAGCTATAGTAATAGCAATAATTAGGTGAATGGAGTTCATCTTGGTGACAGGGGCAAAGGTCTTAGTGTAGTTAGCACTAGGAACCTACAAGAACACTTTGGCCACAAGCCATGCTTTGAACTTGTCCATTGAGCCATCCAATACAAACTTGGTTTGATAGATCCACTTACACTTTAAACCAATTTTATTCCCTTAAGAAGTGGAATAAGATCTCACATTTTTTTTTCCAAATTAAAGAGTTGTACTCTTCCTTCATTACTGAATCCCACTCAGCAATACCCGATGGTTCACAAAAGGACTATGGATTTGAAGTTGTGGCAAGGTAAGAATGCAAAATATCCTAGTTCTATGATCATGTCCTTTGAGTATCTAAAGGATCCCCAATAAGAGTGCTTGTATACTCAAGTGTTCGATAAGCCTAGTGAAGCATGTGAGGGGATGGAGGAGGAGAATCCTTAGCCTCAAAATATGAACTCTATGAAGAGGAGGATGAAACCTCATGATAAACTCTATGAGTTGAGAAAGATGGAGGAAATTTCTCTGAGTCACTATCATTTGTATCCATTGTGGAGGAAGGAATATGTGAGGACGATCTAGGAGAGATTTCCCCAAATTGTACACTTCACTCAATGAAGAGCTCATGTGTCACTGGATCCAAGAGATGGTATCCTTTGACACTGTTGGGGTAACCAACAAAGATGCAAGGCCAACTCTGGGGTTCTAAGGCCTTTTTCTTCTTTGAAGGAATGTGTGCCCATGTTGGAGAGCCAAAAACTCTAAAGTGTTGAACAACATGTTTCCTACCACACTAGGATTCAAAGGGAGTGATTCCCTTGAATGCCTTATGATGAACCATTTTCTGGATGTGAGAAACATAGTTTATAGATTTTTCCAAATATTCAGGTGCAAGGGAGCATGTGTGGATCATGCAACCAACCATCTCTTTTAGGGACCTATTTTTCCTCTCTTTTGCACCATTTTGTTGAGGTGTGTAGGTGACATTATGCTAAAGATCAATCTATTCAAGAGTGTAAAATTGCTCAAAGTGATGGTTCACATATTCTCTACCTAGATTGTTTCTCATCATGAGCCTTGAACTATTGGAATCTATCAAAATATTCTCCTTTCTGTTGAAGAAAGTAGACCCAAATTAATCTAGAAAATCCATCAATGAAGGTGAGAAAGTAGCGAGCCTTGGTGAAAGACAATGATGGAAATGAACCCACCACATCACTATGATCCTAAATCCCTCCAAGCCTTCCCTTTGTCAAATTGGTCCTCAAGATGATTTCCCAAGGCACAACCTAAACAAACTCCATATGAGAAACTAATCTGTAGAAGACCTATCACCATATCCTACATGTTGAGCTACTAAAGATAGCATAGGTTGAGATGGCCGAAACTCTCATGCCATAGTTTTGTCACAAAATCCAAATGGATGAGAAAAGTAGTAGAATGTGAATTAGGAACAAAGTGAGAGAAAGCATACAATCTAGACTCATGATTTTCCTTACCAACTGCAAGGAGTACATTATCTTCAAGATCCCTAATGGTGATGGAATCTCTAGTGATTTCTTCCATTTTGGATGATTTGGTAGACAAATAGAAGGTTGTATGACATATTAGGCACATAGAGGACATCCTCAAATGTACTAATCCCAACATCAATAGATCCTTTCCTGATGACATCTATAGGAGAGTCATCCCCAATTAGAACATGGGGTACAGAACAAGGCTCCAACAAAGAAAATTATTCCTTAATAGAACTCATGTGATGTGATGTACTTGAGCCAAGAATCAATTATTGTGAATAATTTGTAGTAGAAACAAGTGCAATTTATTTCCCTTTGCTTTCTTTTGAAGGAGTAGAGGATTTTTGAACAACAAAAGAAGGAAAATTAATGTTGTTCTTTTTCAGAAGATGCTTCATCTCATCATTTTGCTTCTTGCATCAAGAATGTTCCTCATTACTAGCCTTCTTGCAATAACTACAAGTTGGCCCTTCTTCTGAGAGTTCCCCTTTGAAGAAGAGTTTAATTTTGGGGTAGACGATGATTGCACCTAATCTTTTTGTGACTTATTCTTGGACTTCTTTTGTTTCTTGTTAGTTTTACCAAACTCTTTCTGTCCCTTTGGCTGACCAAGCAATAAATCTTAAGACTAAGATGGCTTAAGGAGACACATAGAAATATGTTTCCCCTATTCATTCATCAACATTTCAAAAAAGAAAGAAAAAGAACACATAGTGTATGTGGCACCCATATTCAACCTATGAGTGACCTCATTAACACTACTTAAAGGTGCAAGTGGTGCTCTACAAGCATACCAAAGTATCACAATATTGATCAATTGAAAAAGAGAGGGGATGTGTCCAATACTTGTTACATCCCCAATGCATGATTTAGCTTAATCTCACTTTTATGTGGTAAACATGACAATTAATCTTAGATTAATGATTTGATGTTTGTGGAAAATATCAAGTAAAAACATTGATTACATAGATATTGATTTATGTTTATATTAAACATGAGATTACTTATTTCTAATATTATTTTATCATAATAGTTTATGAATTAAATGATGATACACTAATCATGATTATATGGTTGTGAGTGTAACCAAGAAAATAATCTACCTTCAAAAATGGAAGGAGAGTATCACCGGGGAAGAAGGAACTAGATGTTTAGAACATATGAAAATGCCATCTAAGTATTAAATTGACTATTCATGAACCGAGTAAGTCGGGGTGAGTATAAGTCTTTTTTTCTTGCAATTCAATTTTGATTCAACTATAGTCGATAAAGTTGAAGTAAGGGTTCTTGACCTTATTATGTCAAATTGACTAAATGATGTTCTTAGAACATTATCGTAGTCGATAGTAAGCTTGTGAGATGTCAAGTTTTCCTTTGTTTATGTAACTTTCCTTTAATAAACCCAGTGTTTATTATTTAAATATCTCATCTAAAGTCTAATATAGAGAATTGGGGGAGTAAGACTCGACCCCATAATCACATGGTTATGTTACCACATTTACGATGGTAACATAGCTAGGAAATACCCTAGATTATTTGATATTCCTTTAGTATCATTTCATTATGAATGATAGTATGTGAGACATGTCTTTGTCTCTAAGTGTTCAAGCACTTGGTGATGTAAGCTTTCATATTATGTCACCAACCGTACCACTATCCATGATGAGTGGAGGGAGTGGTAATGGTAGTAGAGCTGCCATAAGCTTGAACAATTGTCTTGGCTTCCGAGTGGGAAGCAATTTTTGGTTACTTTTTAGAGTCTTTGGCCATAGGTGGCAATATGGCCACCATATTAGAACCCAAATCCCACATTGAAGGTGGCGGGTATCATGGAAGGTGGTGGGTTGACATGCAAGGAAGAGACTTTTCGAACGAGAAGGGTTTTGTTTAAATTGTTATTGTTATGTGATTTTTTTGTTGAGTATCAGTTATCTTATCTGAAGGGAGCTTGGAAGGAAAGCTACAAAGAGAGTAGCACTTCATTATTGGGATCTTGTGAGGAGAAGCGAGCAGTGGATCCTATAGCTGCTCTCAGCTAGATATAACGTAAACACTATACACTTTTTGAGGTAACACTATTATCGTGGTCATATTCTTTTGTGTAATGCAGTAGCATTCAAGTGTTATCATAAGATATGGTCATAGGCTGAGCATGTTATTCTTTTCAAAGATTTTAATATATGGATAACTTTGTTAAGGCCTTCGTGGCTGAAGAGTTATAAAGGAATGTGTTTTGGTTTAACCAAAGAATTATTTTTGTTTGAGGCCAAAAGGCTGATTGGTTTTAAACACTGCTATAGCAGTCTATAACTCTCAAAGCTGATAAGACTGAAAGTGAATGATAAATTGTTTTGAATCACTATAAAATGATTGTCTTCTAGGTAGGCCAAGAGCCATAACCTCAAATAATTACCCTCGACTAGGTTGTGATCCTGGTAATACAACATCATGAGCCTTTTATGATGGGCAATAGCTAGTGCCTCGTGGAGAGGTAACACAATCTAAAAGAAGGTCGACGGCCATTTATATGAATAATAAGATATTCTTGATAACCTTTCCTTTGATAGTTTTTAAACTAATTAATAAGATGGTCAAGACATTTATAGGAAAAAGGCACACATTGTGTTTATGAAAGTTAACCCTATTCTTTCGGGTGTAAGCTTTTTGTGTTTTAAGAGAGTAACAAGACTTCTCATGTCATAGTTTAAAACTAGTTTATTATTATTAAACCTTGCTTAAGGCTGCATTGGGTGCATGCCGGCATTTGCATGTTAATGAGTAAACCCCGATTCATTATTACTATTATTTCCATGAAGGAAAGAATTGAGAATGAGTGTGATAAATTTGTAGTAGAAGTACGTATAATGTATATGTCTCTTTTGATATAGAAAAACTTCATGGATGAAGCTAAGGGGTTCAAGAACCCATTTAAATTGTTTGACAATGGTGTCCTAATATTGACGACTTATTAGCCTATATCGGAAAGTCAGATGATCTATATGAATTTTATGAAAAACTTGAACACAAGTAACCATAGAAAAACTTAAACCAAGGATGGTCTTTTGAGTTTGGAAACTATGAACATGGAATTTAAATTAAGAAAAAATTGGGATAGAGTGATGTGGAGTCATAGATTCCCTATTTCATAGAAAATAAATAATCACTAGATGTACTCCTGGGAACCAGAGTCAAAAGTCCAAGAATGATGGACCGAGGGTGAAGATAAACCCAACATTTCTACAATGACTTAGGAGGGTCAAAATTGAAAACTGTAGGATCAGACAGCTTCTAAGTCAGGTCAAGGTGTGTGAACATTCAACTATGTTCATTGTGAAACATCATTTATATAAGTCTTTGGCCAAAGTAATCCATTTGTATCTACATGCATTAGTTGGTTCACTATGCTCTATAGATGGCACAATGCTTCTAGTAGTGTCATACGTAATTATAGTGGATCTATAGTTGTATGACCATGAAGTATTCTGAAGGACACAAGACTAGATACTCAAATGGAAAACCAATCGGTTCATTATATCTAAATATTCCCTTCGTGAAGGCTAGGGCCGCTTCTAGGTAGGAAGTTGTGTAGGGAACCGTCACTCTGTGGTTGGAGGAAAAGTTCTCGAGTGATGCCCTCCTTTCCAAGGAGAAGACTAGTCGAGGCTTAAGAAGACAGATGTCAAAGTTCCAGATACAGTACATTATCTTATATGACTTGATATTCACCATTATGTATAATTATCATTGATACTATGAGAAAAACATTTTAAATGTATAATGAAATTAAATCACTAATATGATACCTTTGGCATGATTGTAAATTTTAGTTTTGATGTGTCTAGAAGAGATATGCATATCGATTTTGAATATCATATTGATTGCTATTTGTTTCACTTTGATTATGCTAATCATGATTTTTAGACTTAATAATGATTAAGTTGGTTAATTCTAGATTAACAAGAGATGGCTTGTTACATATGGCATTAGAGATACTGGGTTCAATACATGGATCTATGAGCTCACTACATGACAATTTTTTTTCTCTCTCTCCAACGTTAATGATTGCTAATGTTTGGATGTTCTTATGTCAGAATGGTAAGAATAAGAATGACACCCAAAAAGAAGGTAATGGGAAATGGATGTTATCAAGTAAGGCCTTGAGGGAGAGAGCTTCAAGAATGAAATGCCTTAAACAAATTGGTTTCTTGGTAGGTGCATGGTTGGATGATGATGAAACCTTCATGATTCTATTAAATGCATCAAGAAGGAGATGAGGAAAGTAGTTAGGATTACTGCTCCTATCTCTAAAAATGAATTAGTGAAACCCTTTGCACCTAAAGAACCAATCTTGGAAAGTGATCTTAAGAATCCTAATATTACTCAGGAGGTTATGGACGAGTACCTGCGAGTATGTCCACCTCCTAAAACTAATTTGAAAAATCCCAAGAATGAGAAATGAACTCGGGTAGATATCCTAATCGGATAATGACTTGTAGTAGCAAGATGTAAACACAATTTTTTTTTAACTATGGATGGATTATATGTGATCCATGGAAAATTATAATGCATTTTGAAATTTTGGCAAATCTTTCCTTTCTTATTAAAGATTACTTGAATGAGAATGAATTTACATTTATGAATGGATTCAATGGTGTGAAAACTAATTGAATGAGCAATCTGTAAACTTCAGGAGAAGTAGATTATAGCACGATTCAGACAAGAACCAATATAGGAGATAGCGAGGAAGAAGGGAAACCTTCAGGCCACTCCAAATCTAAACTTGACCAGATCCTAGCTATGCTCCAAGAGACGAGATCAAGAATTGGAACTCTTGAGTAGGAGGTTATGGGTCAACATGGACCTAGGTGGGAAGCCTATTATGGGGGTGATGACGAGGCATGTCTTGAGGACACCACCCAAAGTGAACGAGGAGAGAATAACTCCAAGGCTAGACATGAAGAGGATAGAAGAAACTACATGGCTTTAGAATTATCCAAAGATATGAAGAAAGTTATGCCTACCAAGTTCAATGGGTCTGTAAGCGGAGATGACGTGGAGGCATGGCTTACGAAGATGGAAAAATACTTTGAAATAAGAAATTATACTAAAATCACCAAAGCGGTATGGGGAGCATACTAGTTGGTTAATGAAGCATCCATATGGTGGATGAATAAGAAAATGGAGTTAGGCTTGAGTTCTACAAGTTTAACCTAGGATATGTTTGTGGAACTCTTTAGACAAAGATGGTTGCCTTAGTTGTATTATGACCAAAAGCTTATAGATTTTCAAAATCTAAAATAAGGTGAATTAACTGTGAATGAATACTGGGAAAAGTTCACTTGCCTACTCAAGTATGTTCCGCAATATAAACAAGATGAAGGTTTTGCATCCAAAATTTTATTATGGGATTGAACACCCAGATTAGGGGAGAAGTTTAAGTGCATGGTCCCACCTCAATGGACTAGGTTTATGAAAAGAGCTCAAAGAAAAAGATGTGAGCTTTTTGCTATCAAAATGGAGAAACTAAATAGTTTTGAGGAAACTAATTTTCAAGATGACTTAATGTTTTATGAATCTCATAAACTCAATGGAGTTCAGAAGAGGGAGTCCATAGATCAGGAGAGATCAGATATGGACAGGTATCCTTTTCTTAGAGATTTTGAGGATGTATTTCTGAATGAGCTACCAGGATTACCTCCTAAAAGAGCTTTTGACTTCTCTATAGATATAATTCCAGGATCATAACCTATATCTAAAGATCCATACAGAATGACCACAGCTAAGTTAATGGAGCTAAAGGCTTAATTGCAAGAATTGTTGGATAAAGGATTGATAAGGCCTAACATGTCAACCTGGGGAGCACCAATAATATTTGTGAAAAAGAAAGATGGTACATTATAGTTATGCATAGATTACCATATGTTAAATAAAGCAACAATAAATAACAAATACTCGTTGCCCCACATTGATGATCTTTCTGATCAAATGAGAGGAGCAACTATGTTTTCTAAGATTGATCTCCAATCTGGGTACCATCAATTGTGATTAAAGGATGAGGATATCCACAAAACAAACTTCAAAACAAGGTATGGGCATTACAAGTTCATTGTCCTGCCCTTTGGATTAACAAACACACCTGCATCATTCATGAAGTTAATGAACAGTGTGTTCAAAGACTGTTTGGACAAGTTTGTCCTAGTTTTTCTTTATGATATCCTAATCTACTCTAAGAGTGATGAAGAACACCATCAACATCTAAGGATTGTTCTTCAAAGGTTGAGAGAGCATAAACTATATGGAAAGCTCTCTATGTGTGCTTTTATTTAAAAGGAAGTGTAGTATTTGGGCAATATAATTTCAGCTAAGGGAATAGTTGTGGATCCAGCCAAGATCAAAGCCATATTGGAATGGCTAACACCAAGGAATGTACATGAGGTATGAAGTTTCATGAGCCTAGCAAGGTACTATAGGAAATTTGTGAAATTTTTTTAAAAAATTGCTTATCCTATTACTTCTTTACAGAGAAAAGGAAAGAGGTTTGAGTGGTCATAAAAGTGCCAAGAGGCATTTGACCAACTGAAGGAAAGGTTGACTACAACACCTATCTTGAAAGTACCTAACCCAAAACGTCATTTTGTAGTCATTACCGATGCCTTAGGTGAAGGCTTAGATGGTGTACTAGTCTAGAATGGACAAGTTATTGCATATGAATCTAGGAAACTAAAAAATTATGAACAAAAATATGTCCCACACGATCTGGAATTAGCAACAATAATTCATGCACTGCAAATGTAGAGAAATTAATTTCTTGGAAAACTTTGTGAACTAAAAGAAGACCACCAAGGGCTTAAATATATGTTCACTCAACCACATTTAACTGCTTGCCAAAGAAGGTGGTTAGAGCTAATCTCAGATTATGATTTTGAGATTAAATATATTCAAGGCAAGGAAAACTGAGTGGTAGATGCCCTAAGTAGGAGAAGACATAGCTCCTCAATGATCTCCATACATTTTGATTTCAAGAATCAAGTATTACAAAAGTCTAAAGGAGATGAGCTTTATGAGAAGGTAAAACATGCTCTTTTGGAGAACCCCCAAAATTTGAAATATGATGGATTTTACCTTGAACTAGCTGGGTTATTGACGTATAAAGGAAGGATCTATGTTCCAAACTTAGAAGAGTTAAGGAATATGGTGTGGAAAGAGGTTCATTCTGCACCCTATTCTAGACATCCTAGAGTAACAAAGTTACCAGCTGATGTGAAACCCTTATACTTCTAGAAGGGAATGAAGAGAGATGCTACATAATTTGTAGCTACATGTCTAGAGTGCCAAAGGGTGAAGGTAGAACACCATCACTCAGTGGGACTATTATACCCTCACAAAATTCTAGAATGAAAGTGGCAAATCATTAGCATGGATTTTGTGCAAGGACTACCTATGTCAAGGAACATGCACAATTCTATTCTGGTTGTGGTGGATAGACTCACCAAAGAGAGACATTTTATTCTTGGGAATTTAACATATGGGGCACCTATCATAGCTCGCAAATTTGTGCAAGAAATTTTTAGATTTGCTTGTATCCCTGAGAAGATTATCTCAGATAGGGATGCTCGTATGACATCAAGGTTTTGGCAAACCTTGTTTTCCTCACTTGGAACCAAGTTGAATGTAAGCTCTTCTTATCATCCTGAGATAGATGGCCAAATTGAAAGGGTAAACCAAGTGTTGGAAGATTTATTGATAGTGTATTGCATGGATCAACAATACAAATGGGAAGATTATCTTCCTTTGGTGGAATTTACCTATAATAATTCCTAGCGATCAAGATGGCTCCATTTGAAGAATTATATGGGAGAAAATGCTGAACCCCTATAAGCTAGGATAAGCTAGAAGATAGGGTTGGCCTTGGTCTAGAAATGCTATCAGAAATGGAACAGCAAGTCCATCTAATTAAGAAAAGGCTAGCGGAAGCCAATGATACGAAGAAAATTTATGTAGATGCTAAATGTGTTGCAAGGCATTTCTTAGTGGGAGAAAATGTCCTTCTAAGGGTTAAACCCCAAAAGAGCTCCATTAAGTTTGGAAAGACATCCAAATTTGCTCCTAAATATGTGGATCCTTTCAAAGTTTTCGAAGAGGTCAACCCAATCGCATACATTATTACTCTGCCGCCAGGTCTTGCCATAATGCATAATGTTTTCCATGTTTCCTATTTGAAAAAAGTTTATTTCTAGAGATAATCATATGCTATACAGGTGAAGGAGCCAGGGGTGGTAGTGATCGAGCCCATCAAGGTGCTCGAAATACATAAGCTACACTTACATAACAAAGAGGTAACTCAATGCAAGGTCCAGTGGGACCAATATGTAGAAGAAAATGCCACCTGGGAGAACTATGAGGATATTTATTCAATATTTCCTCATCTCTTTTAAAACTCTTTACTATGTTGAGTAAACACTTTTTCATTGTGTTGGTTTGACTTTTGAAGTGTTAAATCATCGGGGATGATGATTCTTATGGGGGGAGATATGTTACATCCCCAACACATGATTTAGCCTAATCACACTTTTATGTAAACATGATAATTAATCTTAGATTAATGACTTGATGTTTGTTGAAAATATCAAGTGAAATAATTGATTACATAGATATTGATTTATGCTTATATTAAGCATGAGATTACTTATTGCTAAGATTATTTTATCATAATGGTTTATGAATTAAATGATAATACACTAATCATGATTATATGGTTGTGAGTGTAACTAGGAAAATAATTTACCTTTGAGAATTTGGAAGGAGAGTATCACCGGGAAAGAAGGAACTAGATGTATGAAACAAATTAGAATGCAATCTGAGTATCGAATTGATTATTCAGGAACCGAGTAAGTCAGGGTAAGTATAAGTCTTTTTTTCTTCCAAGTCGATTTTGATTCAACAATAGTCAGTAAAGTTGAAGTAAGGGTTCTCAACGTTATTACATCAAATCAACTAAACAATGTTCTTAGAACATTATCATAGTCAATAGTAAGCTTGTGAGATGTTGAGTTTTCCTTTGTTTACGTAACTTTCCTTTAATAAACCTAGTGTTTATTATTTAAATATCTTATCTAAAGTCTAATATAGCAAATTAGGGGAGTAAGACTTGACCCCATAATCGCATGGTTATGTTACCACCTTTACGATGATAACATAGCTAGGCAATGTTGTTTTAGGTCCAGACAAGTGAGAGGGGAGGTGAATCAGTTGTCACACATTTTTTTCTTTTCTACTTTCAATCTTCCTTTACCTCTTATAATCAATTTAATGATATAAACATTTTAGCATCAATCAATAAGATATGAATAGAAAACTTAAATAACACATTTGACACCAAGATTTTGACGTCAAAACCTGGTTAAGAGAAAAACCACGGTGGGGGTTAACCCACAAAAATTAATACTCTGTTAAAAGTATTTTTACAAATGGGAATGCACATGAATTCAAAATCATTGCCCAGAGCTCAATGCTCAATTGGAGGCTCACTACCTATGGAAATATTACAATAGAATAATAAAGATCTGAACAGTTTCGGTTAAGTACAAAAACTGATCTTACACATTTCATCTTTGATCTGCTCTTCTTACTATTCTTCCTTCATTCGCACTTTGGATTTTTACTCTTCTCACATACACCTTCTTCGCATATAGTACACACACTAAATCATCCAATTCCATCAGCTATATATATTGGCAACATGACCTACAATCATTTTCCCAGTCGGCCTCAAAACAACATTTAGAACTTGTTGAGTACTCTGCTCTTTCAGCTAGATCCGTACATAATATGAGATGTGGACCAAAAATTACACTCACAAATCATTAATTAGGTCAGCCACTATCATTGGTCATCACATTTTCCCAATAAACAACTTCTAGATATTTGAAATTCTTCTATCTGCTTTGACAAACTAGAACTCGGTACTCAGAGGCTAATATCTTTTGAATCCTTCATCACTAGAGGAAAAAAGTCTAGAGTTAGACTAACTTAACAATGCAGATGACTCCCCTAGATCTACAACTAATCATGACTTTCCATCGGAGAGATCCGGACCAAAATACCAGACCCTGCTACTGCTCTGTTCCTGGCTGTCCAAACTTAGACAAATTCTGAATCTAACTTTTGGTATTAACAAATTGTGTTATGCAGATGATTTAGATGATCTTAGTTGCCATCAATGACATCACCTATCAATGCAAAGCAGTGTCTCTTGCCAAAAATCTCCCCCTTTGGCATTGATGGCAACACTTAGTGAAAAATGATTAAGTGTCTAGTGCAACTCCCCCTTTGTCTGTACACTCGTGTACTTCACTTATTTCAGTGCTCCCCCTTTGCTGAATACCTCATTTTTCACTACCCTTCACTCCCCCTTTGACATCAATCACAAAGGGTGGGGTCCGCAAGCTAAAACTCTCCAAAATTTATGTATATATTACCGCATATGTATAAATATTTATTGAGTCTTATTTACATGAACTTGAGAATGTCTGCAAAGCTGAGTTTTATTTGTACAAGTTTAGAGGCCCAAGTACTCTTCATTCCATCCAAAATGGAGATGTGCCCACGTAGTAAAAATGAATATGCTTCTGCCTTTGACAGATATGCTGGATCACTAGTCTAAGCTGCACTTTGAGCTTTAGATAGGGCATTATACATTGTCTCTAACTTAGGAGCAATTTATCCCTAGAGATCACACATTTTCTTCATAATGTTACCCTTTTCTTTAACAAACCTCTTTATTTCATCTATCAGCCAAATTACTTGACATTCTTGACTTATAGGCAAAACTATTAGAGGATCAAAATTTTGAGAGAGATCTAACAATTTTTGTTCTTGCTCCTTTATCTTTTTCTCAATATCCTTATTAACTTTGGGCCATGATAGATAGAATTTGTACATATCGCTTCCATCATTCATAGCATTCTGGATACTTTTTATGCTAATACCTAGTATTCTTCTATCATTTCCTATCAGATTCTTTATTTCACAAAATTTCTTATCCAGGAATTCTTTCTAAAATTTTGCCTCCGCAAACTTCTCAAAGGACTCAAAATGAGTATTCATAGAACTTAGAAGATTTTTTAGATGTTCAGAGGAGGAATCAGATGGATTCTTCTGGTAGGTAGGAATTAACTTTTCTAAAATTCAAGATGCAAACCACAATAGTTCATTGTCCTCCATTTGGAATTTTAACATCTTTTCTCTAGCCTTTACTTGGGTAAATTATGCTATTTTCATTAGTTGAATTGGAGAGAGAACATCTGGATTGGTTAGGCCTTGGAGTAGTTCAGTTTCATCAAGCTCACTCATCTCTTTTTCAAGAAGACTTTTCACTACATCTGCAATGTCTCTTGCAGCATTTTCTAAATCATCCTTTTGTTCATTAGTAACTACTTTATGTATTTCAATATTTGCACCATCTTCTTCTACTTTATCTTTCTTTGTGTTCTCTATAGAAGTACTCTTTCCTATTTGTTCATCACTTGCTACCTGATCTGGAGGGCTCTGATAAGTAGTAATATTGTCCTCTTTCTTTGACATATCAGGTGGATTGGGAGTATCTCCTGCACCAACTACTTTATCCAACATTTCTGTATTCTCCTGATTTGCTTGTTCTACTTCCAGAACATAGGCTTCACCCAACTCAGATTGCTGCTTAATAATTTTCTCTTCTTCACCATCTGGAACTTCTTTTGTGACTATGGGAAAATTGTACTTTCTTAATGCTTTCAAAAGAATCTCTTGAGTTTCTTCAACTATTTCACTTGTTTGTCCAAGCACGAGCTTGTTCATTCTCCTTTTGCTTTTAAAGTCATCTTTGACTTCCTTGAATATCATATCTATTTGATCAGGAGAAATTTAAGGACACAGATTTATTAGCTCATTCTCTCTGATCTCCATATCCTTGCACTTGGCATTTTCTTTTCTCAACTCCAAGATATTTTCTAGACTTTGTGGTAACTCAAAAGTTATCTCAATCAGTGCCTTGTTGTAGATGTTGAGATATTTGACCATTGCTTCCTCCAACACCCTTTTATCCATATCATTATATTCATCATAGAATTCAATCATGGGTTTTAGATTACCCTCCACAACTTGACTGATTTTATCACATCTTCTAGGGAGAGTGTAGGCTTCTCAACATATTCCTCATACTCTTCTGTCTTTGGCTTTTTACTAGTCCTTTTGCTTCCATAGGACTTTTCTTTGGTTAACTTTGCAGCTTTTGTTCCAGTGACCTTTAGTTCCTTGATTTCAATGTCAGAGTCTGTATCTACTTCTTCTTCTCTTATGCTTTCATAGGTCTGGGATGCTTTTGTTTTCTTCCTTTTCTCCAATTTTCTAGATGATTTTGCTTCCAGTTTTGTAGTTTTGGGAGGAGAAGAGGCAGTAGCAGAGCTTCTAGTAGTTCTTGAAGTGGAAGAGAATTCCATTGGATCACTTGTTTGTTTCTTATCTTGTTTCTCTTTCTCATCCTTCTCTATTCTTTCTCTGAATTTCTTCACAGCTTCCTTCATTAGGCCAAGAGTTTCAGCTAACTGCTCAACTTCTTTTCTTACTCTCCTATTGGTTTCAAGTTCTCTGAACTCAGTATGCAACTTTAAACTCAACTCCTCATAAGTTCCAAATCTTTCAACCATTGTGTTTTTGGGCTTGCTTACTAGATGTTGAGCATACATATCCAAGATGCTTTCATCTACTTCATACCCCATCGGCATGATCCAAATAGTTTTGGGTTCCACTGCTTCCATTAAACACTGATCAGTATCAACCATGAAGCATATTTCATTTTTGTATTTGTCAACAATTGAATTAGGGATTCTTTCCCTTGAGTGCATCATACTCTAAAAATTCTTGAAGTAACCCCATATTGTAGTTTTTTGAGCATTGAAATCACCAATGTTGCGAAGATGATTTCTGATCTGAATGGCAACTGGCTCATCCTTAGTCTAGTGCACACCTTTTACCCCAGGTACCAAATTCATAAAGTAAAAGAATAGACATAGAATCAATGTACCATACTTGAAAGTGTTTTTCTTATCCTTTTTGATCTTGTTTAAATTTTCAATCAATTGATTCTGTAGTAGTTCACACAAGTCATAATCAATATTTTCCTTTAGCATCTTGTATGCAGCATATATGGCTATTCCAAAAATAGAATTTTCTCTACTTGAGTGGTAAATCTTATACCCAATCACTATGGAGGTGAATTTGACATATGGTTCTATAATATCATTGCCCTTTTATCAAACATAGCTCTGGTAGCATCAATTACTATCTGGTTTTTCCCAGCTTTCAGCATGGGCAATCCTTTGGTTCAGTTTAAACTAGTTACATTTTTGATAGAATCGCTAGTAATCTTGAATGGTTTTAACAACCAAATGAATTCATCATGCATCTGACTCAAGATGTATCAAACCCATTCATCCTCATCAAATGTTGGAAACCCCATAATCTGAATAAAGTGTTTATCCTGTAGTGCTTTATACTTGGATTTAAGTTCATGATTTTCATCCTTGAGTTGTTTCTCAAACAAGTCTACATACCTTCAATCTCCAAACTCATCTATATTTGCATGAATGTAAACCCTAATGTCTTCTACATGCAACACACCATACGGAACACTTGAAAAAGCACCTAATGGGTCAACTTCAATTGATTTGTGAGGATGCTTCTTAAATTTGGGTCAAGGCATTTCAGTAATGTCAATAACATGAGGAGTAGCCATCTCAACAAATTTTAGATTCAAAGCTTTATAGAGAGGTACCTTTTTCTTTCATGGGGTTAGGTTTGAATAAATGCCAGTTGAATTCACTTTGCCTCAGTCTCTGGATTTGTAGCTCAAATGCTATTCTTCTTGTTTTCTTCGAATGCAAGGTGATTCAAATGAGTGACCAAGTGACCTTTTAAAGCGTCACATTACCTAATTTGCCTTTGTAATAAATGTGTTGCCCTAATTATATCTAGTTGTAACATTATTTTTTACAGTTCTTCATGTATCACTCCGCAAGATTCCATATCAACATCTTTTCTTTTGAAAATCCTTCCAAAGGTTCTAGACCAATTCAGAGTATTCTCTTTTATTGTGCTAGACTCAGGCACCCACTTACTGACTGGGGGAATTTGATGTTCTATGCAGCTCTGCCTAAGCCAGAGCTTCTGACTTAATTCCCATAGGAGTTGTCATCACCAGATTCCAGTGTGGATCCATCACTATTATTTATTTTATCTTTCTTTCTCCAAATCTTGTTCATTTCACTCCATATCTCATTCACATCAATTTTTTTTAGCTTTGTCTTGTTTCTGCTCATCTAGTTTTCTGTTTATCAGACCTCTTCTTCCATTGTTCCTATTTCTACAAAATCTTGCAATATGACTAGATGTATTGCAGTTAAAGCACACTTGATTTCCTCTTGATCTGTACTGATTAGACATGTGTCCAAATCCATTGCAAGCAAATCAGTAGCCATTGAAAGAATTGCCATTTGAATTATTCATTGTCATACTTCTACATTCATTGGTTTTGTGACCATACCTCTTGCATTTGAAGCATTGACCGGAGAAGGATGGACCATTTTGATTTGCTCTACTTCTACATTGAATAGCTCTATGACCAAATTTATTGCAATTAAAGAAGCAATTTCCATTAAATGATTGATATCTTTGAGCATTAGGCTATCTTATCAGAGGTTTTCTAGTTTTGCTCCTTTCATTCCTTGGTTGGAAATTCCTTTGTCCAGATCTAGAGCTTTCACCTTTCTCATATTTAAGATTGTGCTTTTCATTATCCTTTTTATGTTCTTCAATTAGTGCTTTGAGTTTAGCTGAGCTTATTTTGAACTTCTCCTTATACTCATTTGCAATTTCTAGGTCATGTCTGAGAGTGATAATCTGTCTCTTAAGTTCTCTCTCATTGTTTCTGCTTTCTTGTAGATTAGATTCTAGGAGACCATCTATTCCATCCAATCTACAACATTCTTCAGTTCTTTCTTTTAGATTTTGCTTCATCTCTTCTTTAGTTTTCTTCCTATCTTCAATTTCCTTGGTTAGTCTCATCACCCCAATTTCCATCTCATGTTTTAGGACAATAACTTGTTTAGATAACTTTTCACATTCTTTTATCTTTTCTTTCAGGGCCTTGTCTTCTAGTTGAAGAGGTTTCTCCTTTCCTTTTGCATTGGATTTGCTTAATTTTTCTTTTAAGATCTCAATGAAGTCTTTAGCCTTTTTAAGATTATCTTGCAATTCTTGGACTTCTGCCTTGGACTGCTCAAGATCATCTAGGGTGAGATTAAGTTGTCCTTGATGATTATATTCATCCATTTTACTACCTTCCTAGATCTTCCTTAAGCTGTTAAACTTTTCCAAAGGAACCTTGCTCTGATACCAATTGTTGGTTTAGGTCCAGACAACTGAGAGGGGGGATGGTGAATCAGTTGTCACACATTTTCTTCTTTTCTACTTTCAATCTTCCTTTAGCTCTTATAATCAATTTAATGATGTAAACATTTCAGCATCAATCAATAACATATGAACAAAAAACTTAAATAACACATTCAACACCAAGATTTTGATGTGGAAACCTAGTTAAGGGAAAAACCATGGTGGGGGTTAACCCACAAAAAAAATACTTTGTTAAAAGTATTTTTAGAAATGGGAATGCACATACATTCAGGCTCATTTGCCAGAGCTCACTGCTCAATTGGAGGCTCACTACCTATGGAAATATTACAATAGAATAATAGAGATTTAAACTGATTAATAGTATCTACTCATGCAAGAGTTTCAATTCTGGTTAAGTACAAAAATTGATCTTGCACATTTCATCTTTGATCTACTCTTCTTACTGTTCTACCTTCATTCGCACTTTGGATTTATGCTCTTGTCACATACACCTGCTTCGCATACTCCACACACACTAAATCATCCAATTCTATTGGCTATATATATCCATAACATGACCTACAATTATTTTCCCAGTCAGCCTCAAAAAATCATTTAGAACTTGTTGAGTACTCTACTCTGTTGGCTAGATCTATACATAATATGAGATGTAGACCAAAACTTACACTCACAAATCATCAATTAGGTTAGCCAATATCACTGGTCATCACATTTTCCCAATAAACAACTTCTATGCATCTAGAATCAAGATCTTCTGCAAGGTCAACCTTTTCTTCTTCTGTCTGCTTTGACAAACTGGAACCTAGTACTCAAAGGCTAATATCTTTTGAATCCTTCATCACCAGAGGACAAAATTCTAAAGTTAGACTATCTTGAAAATGCGTATGACTCCCCTAGATCTGTAGCTAATCATGACTTGCCACCAGAGAGATCCGGACCAAAATACCAGACCCTATTACTACTCTGTTCATGGCTATCTAGACTTATACAAATTCTGAGTCTAACTTCTGGTATGAACAAATTATGTTATGTGGATGATTGAGATGATCTTAGCTGCCATCAATGACAACACATATCAATGCAAAGTAGTGTCTCTTGCCAACATGAAATACCCTAGATTATTTGATATTCCTTTAGTATCATTTCATTATGAATGATAGTATGTGAGACATTTCTATGTCTCTAAGTGGTCGAGCACTTGGTGATGTAATCTTTCATATAATGTCAGTAGTCATACCACTATCCACGATGAGTGGAGGGAGTGGTAAAAGTGGTAGAGCTTCCATAAGCTCAAACAATTATCTTGGCTTCTGAGGGGCAAGCAGTTTTTGGTTATTTTTTAGATTCTTTGGTCGTGGGTGACAATATGCCCACCATATTAGAACCCACACCCCATGTTGAAGGTGGTGGGTTGGCATGCAAGGAAGAGCCTTTTCAAATGAGAAGGGTTTTGTTTTTTGTTATTGTTATGTGATGCTTTTGTTGAGTAACAGTTATCTTCTCTGAAGGGAGCTCAGAAGGAAAGCTATAGAGAGAGTAGCACTTCATTGATGGGAGCTCGCGAG
This sequence comes from Cunninghamia lanceolata, assembly GCA_027924645.1. Classification (NCBI taxonomy): domain Eukaryota; kingdom Viridiplantae; phylum Streptophyta; class Pinopsida; order Cupressales; family Cupressaceae; genus Cunninghamia; species Cunninghamia lanceolata. The sequence goes on along the minus strand of BSBN01000194.1, from coordinate 12,756,379 downwards.
AAGAAGCAAGTAGTGGATCCTACAGTTGCTCTTGGTTGGATATAATGTAAACACTATACACTTTTTGAGCTAATATTGTTATCACAATCATATTCTTTTGTGGAATGCAATAGCATTAAAGTGTTATCATAAGATATTGTCGTAGGCTGACCATGTTATCCTTTTCAAAGATTTTAATACGTGGATAACTTTGTTAAGGCCTTCGTGGCCGAAGAGTTATAAAGCAATGTGTTTTAGTTTAACCAAAGAACTATTTTCATTTGAGGCCAAAAGGTCGATTGATTTTAAACACTACTATAGTAGTCTATAACTCTCAAAGCTGATAAGGCTAACACTAAATGATGATTTGTTTTCAAGCATTGTAAATTGATTGTCTTCTAGGTAGGCTGAGAGCCATAACATCAAATAATTAGCCTCAAGCAAGCTGTGAGCCTTATAACATAGTTCATGATCCTTTTATGATGGCCAATAGCTAGTACCTCATGGAGAGGTAACACGGTCTAAAAGAAGGCTGATGGCAATTCATATGAATAATGACATATTCTTGATAACCTTGCCTTTGATAGTTTTTAAACTAATAAGATGGTCAAGAGATTTATAGGGAAAAAGGCACACATTGTGTGTATGAAAGTTAACCCTATTCTTTTGGGTGTAAGCTTTTTCTGTTTTAAGAGAACAAGATTTCTCATGCCATGGTTTAGAACTAGTTTATTATTGTTAAACCTTGCTTAAGGCTGTAGTGGGTGCATGACAAGATTTACATGTTAATGAGTAAACCTTGATTCATTATTACTATTATTTCCATGAAGGAAAGAATTGAGAACGAGTGTGATAACTCGGTAGTAGAAGTACGTATAATGTATATGTCCCTTTTGATATAATAAAGCTTCGTCGATGAAGCTAAGGGTCTCAAGAACCCATTTAAAGTATTTGAAAATGGTGTTTTAATATTGATGAATTATTATCCTAAATCGGCAAGTCATATGATCGATATGAATTTGATGAAAACCTTGAACATAAGTAACCATAGAAAAACTTAAACCAAGGATGGTCTTTCAAGTTTGGAAACTATGAACATGGTATTGAAAGTAAGGAAAAACTGGGATAGAGTAACGTAGAGTCACATATTCCCTATTTCATAGACAACAAATAATCACTAGATGTACTCCTAGGAACTGGAGTCAAAATTCCAAGAATAATGGACTAAGGGTGAAGATAAACCCAACTTTTCTACTATGACCTAGGAGGGTCAAAATTAAAAACTGAGGATGAGACAAATTCTAAGTCGAGTCAAGGTGTGTGAACATTTGACTACATTCATTACAAAATGTGATGTATGTAAATCTTTGGCCAAAGTAATGCATCTATCTCTGCATGTGTTAGTCAGTTCACTCTGCTCCAGATGGCACAATGCTTCCAATAGTTCTATACATAGTTAGAGTGGATCTATAGTTGTAAGACTATGAAGTATTGCGAAGGACACAACACTAGATACTCAGATGGCAAACCAATCAGTTCCTTATAACTATTCCCTTCATGAAGGGTAGGGCCACTTCTAGGTAGGAAGTTGTGTAGGGGACCACCAGTCTGTGGTTGGAGGAAAAGCTCTTGAGTGATGCTCTCCTTTCCAAGAAGAAGACTAGTTGAGACTTAAGAAGATAGATGTCAAAGTTCTAGATACCTAGTACATTATCTTATATGACACTATAGTCATCATTATGTATAATTATAATTGATGCTATGAGTGAAACATTGTAAATGTATAGTGAAAGTAAAACACTAATATGATACCTTTGGCATGATTGTAAATTTCAGTTTTGATGTGTCTAGAAAAGATATGCATATCGATTTTGAATATCATATTGATTGTTATTTGTTTCACTTTGATTATGCTAATCATGATTTTTAGACTTAATAATGATTAAGTTGGTTAATTCTGGATTAACAAGAGAGAGCTTGTTAGAATAATTCACTGAAAAAGAAGCATTAACAGAACCATGTGATACCCCCCATAATGCTGATAGGAAGAGGTATTGGAAAATTAATTTAAATTTGTGTAAGTAGATGGAGATGCAACACCAGGTCCAATATGATGTACAAATAACTACAAAAGGTGTGCAAAAACAAGGCACACCCACATGAGGATAAAATGTTGTCATGGAGGTACACTAACTGAAGAAGATTGTGATGGAAAATAACAAGGCACTAACACAATTCCCCATGTCACATTATATTTTAGTGAATATACAAAAAGGCACTAGAGATGTGCAAACAATCCCCTTAGAAAGGAACACAAAATTAGTTTGTGACACTTTATATTAGTGCATTTACAAATAAATATGTCGATGGAGTTCTTACAAGTGTCAAAAAAGGATGAAATGAGTTAATGTCATGATATGGACAATGAAGAAATTGACTAATCATGCCTTACAAACCTCAAATAAATGAAAAAACTATGAAAATCTAACCACCATAACAAATAATGTTGTAAAATATGCACCTAGAAAAAAATTATAAGATTGAGTACAAATTTGACAACTTGAAAACTAAAATCAACCATTTATAACACATGGTGATTTTACAATTTTAGAGGAAAATAGGAATTCCAAATAAAATAACTACACATACAAATGGATTTCTTATATTTTTCTGATAAGTTTCAAAACAAGTTTGTCAATTGTGACATCTTGGACAAAAGATATGCCTTGTCAAAAAATATTGAAAAAATAAAGAAAAACAACTTTTAGAGGAAAATCTTAAAAAATTAAAATAAATTGGAGAAAAATTAATTGTACCATTAAAAACTATATGGAACTCGCTTTCCACTGACTATAAGAAGTTGAAAATCTAACTCCTCGGGTGCAAGTTATGGCAAAAATAAAAAAAGCCCCCTATAGACACTTTACAAAACCAGGATGGTTAATAATAACCACTAATGGTTTAGGAAAAAAATGTTAACTAGTAACACTAAGTGCTAGTAGTTTATAAACCACTAGTTGTTACATAAAATGTTGTGGTTAGTTGTTACTTGTAGCTGTAATGGTTACAAAAATGCTAGCTAATAGTGAATGTTAGCAGTTAAGATAAAATAAAATACTAGCATCCAAAGCTAACATTAAACATGAAAATCAATATTAAATGTGGCTTTAACAACAAATATTGTTATGTTTGTAGTGTCAGGTTGTTAGAAAGGAACCATGACTTATGGAGTATTTAAAATGTTGTAACAAATAAAATTGTTGTATGACAAACAAAAGTTGGTCAAAAATAATTGTTACAAGTAACATTTAAAACAATAATCAAAATTCCATAACTATCAATGGAAGGAGTGGTACCTATTGCACAAATGAGTAGTGGTGGCAAGTGGTAGAGCCCAAAAGGGAGCCTGGTTGGAATAGTAATTGTGAGCTATTGGAAGGATGTTGGATTTGACCTCAAATGGATGAAGACGACTATGTGGAAGATTGCGACGAGGCTGTGAGGCGGGCTACTATGTAAACAATGAACTATGGTATGTTAACAATAGTGACCTTTCACACTAACAAATTATGATGCTCGAACCCATATGAATTTACATTCAAACATAATTTAAAATACCCACAAAATCCAACAATTTCTTCATTATATGGCACCTAAATTGACAACATTTTGCACAAAAATAATTGGGACTTCTTCTATTGGTAATAATTGTTATAAACACATTAAATATTCTATTACAACATCAAAAATAACAACAACCAAAATAAATAAATATGATCACAATGTCTTCAGAAAATCCACAAAATCCTGAAAGTACACAACACTGAAAACCAAACTTTGCCCCAAACTAAAATATAAAACAACCAACACTTGGAGCTGATATAGAATAACAAAATGAATAGTAGTAGGCTACTCTAAAATAGAAAAATAAACTATAGCACACCTCACAAAAATAAACACAACTTCTCAGACATACTTCACTTGCAACCTATTGCAACACAACACAAAGGAAACACTGAATCTATCTAAAAATCTTGAAACTCCAATGCAATTCCTAAGTGAAATTGCCTCTAGGAAACCAATGGGTTTTCACCCATTGAAGATATGAAAAGCATAGAGCTTATACATAAATTTGTGATGTAAAATGATCAGATGATAAAACCCAAAATGTTCACAATTTGCATATTTATACGATTCCTTGCCAATTTGGGTGCCCAAATTCTAAATACCCCTTGGAGGGAAATTTAAAATAATATTAAATTTTTCCTTTTCAATTCTATAGTTTTTGGCCAAAAATAACCAATAACTCCACTATATGACAACTTGTCATAAAATCTACCATTCCTGTCATATAATAGATTGCCAATTAAATGTTGTGACTTATTTTGTCATATTCTAAAACCAAATGCCTCTCTTCAAAGAAAAAGAAAAAATATATATATTAATTATCACCTCTTCCACTTCCATAACCATCAGCTAAAAATTAGCTTACAACTCCTCCATTAAGATTTTTTCTTAAATAACTCTACCATTGACATATAATCTCCTAAATTTAAGCCTTGGATGTTGCAAGAACATCTTTTCAAATCCCACACCCCTTATTGGAGAAAATATAATAATATTTTAATATTAATTGGCCCACTAAAATAACTTTGAAAGTTTTTAAATATTATGGGTCTGAAATTTAATATTAAATTGATTACTTCTCTTATTTCTTATCTGAGCCCATGAAAAATATGGAATTGGGCTATTAGGTGCTCTAAATTAAATTAATTAAAAAGGGACATGACACAACATACATTACAAATGATAGATATCCCTTCCAAAACTAGTAAGCTAGTTTCATTGCTACCATGGGGTATAAGACAATGGAGATGATGCATTTGGGCATGGTGTTGTATGGTTTCTTAACAAAGTTATTCCACCCATGTTCTCCTCCCTTGTTGGAAAAATGGGACTACTACCTATATGGGGTGGGATTAGACCTTCATAATTTATTTCAATGAAATACTGAGGGATGTATGAATGATCATCATCTCCCTAAATAATGAATGATGTCAAGTAAAGTGTTCAATGGATTGCTCAAAGGTCTTTGCCTCTCTAATGCCCTCTTTTCCATATCAAGCTCCTTTTACTTTTTTTTCTTGCTCCTTTTGGATCCTATCTTGATCCTTCTTCTATTCCCTCTCATACCTTTGTATAATTTTTGTTGTTCTCTTTCTTGTCATTGAAGTACTCTATTTGTTGATAACTGAGAGGGGGGGGGTGAATCAATTATCCTAATTGTTTCCTTTATTGAACTTTCCTTTTAATTGATGCAACATAAAATCAAACATAAAACATTAATCATAAAACAAGAAACACATGACACAGTATTTTTGACGTGGAAACCCTGTTAAGGGAGAAAACCACGGGGTGATTAACCCAAAATTATTCTCTGTTAGAAGAATAGGAAATTACAAAGATGGCACTTGCCAATTAGGGCTCACTGCCCGAGCACACTGCTCACAAGAGGCCCACTGCCTACAAGAAGACACACTGTCTACAAAGTGATGAGAATCACAGTCTTGAACTGATTGGAAGCATCTGCATATGCTGGAGTTCAGTTCCGGTTAGGCTCAGTACACTGATCTGCTGCACTTCATCTTTCCTCTGTTCTTTATTCTGCTATCTATCACATACCGGATCCTTTTTGCTACCTCTGCTCTTTCTCTGGACTTATTCGCATATCTCTCTCCACACTAACACACATTTCACAACTAAATCTACCCTCTATATATATCCGCACAAGTAATTTCATCACCTTTCTAGTCGGCATCCGGAACAGTCTAGTTTCTTACAAACTCTCATTCTGTCGGCTGAATCCTTCCTTACCAAGCAATGCGGATCAAGCATATACTTGTAGATATCATTAATCATGTCGGCCAAACATGATTCATGCCTTCACAACTTCTGTCATCAACAGTAACCCATCCGGAAAGCAGTCTGATACTCTGTCAGTCAGTTCTTCCTCTGTTTTCACTGTCTCTCAGGAATCCGGTACTCAACCATTCATATCTTTTTCCTTGTCCATCACCGGAGGCTAAATCCTTGGAATATACCACTCAAGGTAGTCCTCTTGACTTCCCCAAATCCGCACTGCACCAAGACACTTCCTCTGAGAGGTCCGGACCAATCTGTCGGACCTTGCCACATGCTCTGTTCTTCTTCACCGGACCACAACATTCTTTATTCTGACTTCCGGTAGAGACATATCATGTCTTGCGGATATGTGGGATGACCTTTGTTGCCATCAATGACAACAACCATGAGTCCATATAGTGTCTCTTGCCAACAATCTCCCCCTTTGGCATTGATGGCAACACTTAGTGAAAAATGACTAAGTGTTTTCACTGTGCTCCCCCTTTGCTGATGCTCTGTCTTTATATACAATTTCCGGAACTCCCCCTTAGTTGGATTTCTCATTTTTCACTGCTCCTCACTCCCCCTTTGACATCAATGGCAAAGGGTAGGGTCCGCATATCAAAATTTTCAAAAATTTCTTATACTTAGCCGCATATTTACATACTCACATATATTGAAGAATGTCTGCAAAGGATGTCTGTAATTGAATCATTTCGGTAGCCCAACTTTGCTTCATTCTGTCCAAAATTGAAATGTGACCACTTAACAAAAATGCAAACGCTTCTGCCCGCTTGAGATCTGTCGGATCTTTTGTTTGGGCGGTGGTCCTAGCATCACTGATGGCCTCATGCATGGTTTCCAACTTAGGGATTATAATCCTTCTAAGTTCTCCCATCCGGTTGGTGATGTTCTTCCTTTCCTTCTCAAGATTCTTTATTTCGTTCAAGACTGCAATAGTCTGACATTCTTGATTTATTATAGAGGAAGAGAGAGGATCAAAACTTTGAGATAAGCTTTGTAGCTTATCCTGTTCCTCTTTTATTTTCTTGTCAAATGCTGCTGTTGCCTTTGACCAGGATATACAAAATTTATAGATATCACCGCCATCCTTAAGAGCATTCTCTAAGCTCTTTATTCCAATGCTTACAATCTTCCTATCTTTAGAAATTAATTCTAATATTTCAGAAAATCTCTTATCCAAAAATTCCTTCCGGACCTTTTCTTCAGCTGATTTTTCTAAAGAATCAAAATGTGTATCAACACTGCTGACTAAGGTTTTTAGATTACCGGAAGTGGAGGCTGTCGGATCTATCTGGATTGATGGCATGATCTTTACAAGTATTCCGGAAGCAGCCTCTATCAACTCACAGTCTTCCATATGAGACTTCAGGAGCTTTTCATTTGCCTTGGCATTTGCAAATGAAGCTATCTTCATTGTTTGTACCGGAGAGAGAGAGTCAAAATCAAATGGGCCTTTTAGAAGCTCCGGTTCATCAATCTCTAAAGTTTCTTTACTCAAAAATTGTTGAACAGTTTGTGCAGTGTCTCTTGCCGGAGACAGATGTTTCTTTTCTTCTGCAGTCTTAGAACTGTCAACCTCTTTGTCTTTCACCACTGCTTCCTTCTCCTGTAATTGCTCTTCTTCTTTGGATCCGGAGACTGTAGGGGAAACCGGAGGAGAGATGCTAACTTGTTCATGGGCCCCTTCTTCTGGAGCAGAGGGTCCCAAGTCCTCACTTGTCTGTTCAGGGCTCACTTCTTCCGGAACAGAAGATTCCAAATCAGCAGCTATTTCTGCACCTAAGTCCTCTACAACAGGAAGATTGAACCTTTTGAAGGCCTTCCGGAGGATCTCTTCTGTTTCTTGGGCCACTTTGTCAGTCTCACCAAGCATGAGTTGATTCATCCTGGCTTTGCTTCTGAACTCATCTTTGCAGTCCTTGAAGATAATGTTCATTGTCTTGGGATCAATTTGAGGATATAGCTGAATAGCTATCTGCTCCCGGATCTCAAGATCTTTGGCATGAGCATTATTCTTTCTTACTTCCATTTCCTTCTCTAGGCTTTTAGGAATGAGAGATATGATCTCAATGAAAGCCTTATTGTATATGTTCAGATATTTAACTGTGGCTTCCTGCAGAGTCTTTTGGTCTGCCTCACTGAAGTCATCATAGGATTCAGTCATTGGTTGAAGGTTTCCATCCACCGTGACCGACTTGATTATGCTCTCTAGTGACAGAGTGGGCTTTTCAACAGTTACCTCTGCCATTTCATCCTTGTCTTGGCCTGTGGAGGGCTTACCGGATCCTTTCTTCTTCTGTTTCTTTACTTCTCTTACTCCCTCATCTGATTCTGTTTCCTCTTCATCCTTTTGGCTTCCATAAGCCCTTGTGGCTTTTGTCTTGGATCTCTTACCGGATGCCTGGACTTCCGGTTTTGAACTTTTGGTTGAGGGAGGTGCAGATCTCTTTGTTGATCTGGTCCGGGTGGGAGCTCCAACCGGAGCACTTTCTTTGCTTTTCTCTTCTTCCTCGGCCTTCCTCCTCTTTTCCCGACTGGCATCAAGTGCCTCCTTTGAGATACCTAGGCCTTGAGCAATGTGTTCTACTTCTTTTCTTACCTTTCTTTTAATCTCAGGTTCCCTGAGTTCTACATGTATTTTTACACTCAGCTCCTCAAAGGTTCCAAACCTTTCTGCCTTAGGATCTTTGGGCTGACTTAGCATGTGTTGAACATGCAGCTCCACTATCTGTTCATCAACTTCATACCCCATGGGCATGATCCAGACAGTCCTTGGCTCCACTGCCTCCATTAGGCACTGATCAGTGTCAACCATAAAGCACACTGAGTCCTTGTATTTCTCAATGAGAGACTGAGGAATTCTCTCTCTTGCTTGCATCATGCTCTGAAAGTTTTTGAAGTATCCCCATAGAGCTGAATTTCTCGCTTTTGCATCCCCAAGTCCATGCAAGCAGTCTCTTATCTGAACTGCAACAGGTTTGTCATTCTGCCATACCCATCCACTTGTTCCGGGTAGCTCATTCATGAAGTAGAAGAATAGACATACAATAAGAGTACCATACTTGAAGGAATTCTTCTTATCCTTCTTGATTTTCTGTATATTTTCCATTAATTGGCTTAGCAGTAGTTCGCAGAGGTCATATTCTGCATTTTTCCTTAGCATTTCAAAAGCAGTGTATACTGCAGTTCCGGATACAGAATTCTCCCTGCTGGAGTGATAGATCTTGTATCCTATTATCATTGATGCATATTTGATATCCGGATCTGAAATATCTTCAATGGTCATTGCCCTCTTGTCAAATTTTGATCCGGTGGCCTCTGTTACAATGTTGTTCTTGACAGATTTGAGGATAGGTACCCCTCCGGAAGAGTATAGGCCAGTTACTGCTCTAATTGCCTCTTTTGTGATCTTGCAGGGTCTATCTAGCCATAGAAAGTTGTCATGCATCCTGCTCAGTACATACCGGACCCATTCATCTTCTTCAAAGCAGGGGAAATGAATAAATTGCTCAAATTGTTTCTTCTGAATATCCTTATACTCTGGTTTAAGCTCAAAAGCATTGTCAATCAGCTGCTTGTGATAGAGGTCTCTTAATTTGAATTCCCCAAATTCCTCAATGTTTGCATGTATGTAAACCCTAATGTCTTCGGTGTGTAAAACTCCGTGAGGAACACTAGAGAAGGCTCCTAGTGGGTCTACCTCCAATGATTTGTAGGGATGTTTCTTGAATGAGGGGCGAGGTCTATCAGAGATCTTAACTATGTTTGGAGTAGCCATTCTTCAAAGATTTGCAGTGAGGTAATGAAAAACGGAGAATACCTTATGCGCCTTCGGTTTGCACGGAGTGGTTGGATTGATTTCTTTATCCAATAGCTTCAGCAGGAGATCCTTGGTGTGCTTGAAGAACCTTGTTGCAGAGCTCCACTTTTCGCTTCTTCTCGAGTGCAGAATGAGCAAATGACCTTTGAGAAATCCCTTAAATTGCTCCGCGAACCCTAATACCTGTCTGCAATAAATGCTTCACCTACATCATTCCGGTTTGCCTTGTCTGGATAGCTTGGAGTGTCCCGGATTAGTCCTGATTTGTGGATATCATCCGGATCTTTCAATCATGAATAAATCGAGGTAGCATATTACAAGATCATCTCAAACACTCTGTCCAATCCGCAGAACAAGATAGTGCATTTCCGGATCTTTCTGGACCTTTTTGTAATCCTTTATCATACCGGAGCATCTCCCTGAACAGGTCTTATTTGATCGATCACAGCTTCTTCATAACTTCATGCGGACCTCTGAAAACTTGACTGAAGTATCTCAAGATTCATATCTACAAACCCTTTGATCCGCATCTTGTGCCACATCCGGCACCACTTGTTTGGCTGGGGGAACAAGATTTTCTTTGAGTCTCCCCCTGAGCCTGAGCTCACTTTTAATTTTCGGAAGAAATATCAGCACCAGAGTCTGGTGCGGATCCAACCTCTACATTCTCTGAACTTTTCTTCACCCAAATCTTGCTCATCTGATTCCTAACCTCATCCGCATTCATCTTTTGTTTACCCTTGTCTTGATTCTGATTATACACCGGACCTCTTTTGTCCTGATTCTTGTTTCTGCAGACTTTAGCATTATGACCGGACCTATTGCAGATTTGGCAAATAACATTTCTTTGCATATTTGACTGATATCCTCTTGATCTGCATTGATTTGCCATATGACCTATTCTATTGCATGTGAAGCATCTACCTTTGAATGATTTGTTTACTTGCATAATTCTACATTCATGGGATTTGTGTCCATACCTTTTGCAGTTGAAGCACTGTCTGGAGAAGGATGAATTATTCTGATTCATTCTCATTCTGCACTGATTAGCTTTGTGACCAAAGTGGTTGCAGTTGTGGCAGTATCCATTGAAGGATGGATATCTTTGAGCATTTGGCTGTCTTACCGGAGGTCTTCTAGGCCTGCTCCTTAGATTTTCTGATCCAAGATTCTTCTGACCGGATCCGGAGCTTTCTCCTTTCTCATATCCCAAGCCATACTTGTCATCTGTCCTCTTTTGACTTCCAAGAAGAACTTCAAGTTGAGCAGAACTTATCTTGAATTTCTCTTTATATTCATTTGCTGTTTGAAGGTCTCTTTTGAGAGAGGCAATTTGATCCTCAAGTTTTCCTTCATTATCTTTGGCATCTTCAAGATCAGATTCAAGGTGTCTGATAATCCTGTCCATCTGGTGGCATTCTTCTGATTTTTCTTTAAGAGATTGTCTTAGATTATCTTCAGCCTTTCTTTTTTCTTCAATCTCTTGAGTAAACTTTATAGTTCCTGATTCCATTTCATGTCTTAACATAATGACTTCTTTTGATAACTTTTCACATAACTTGGTTTGCTCAGTCAATTCCTCATTTGTATTGCTTTCTTCACTTTGTCTTGCCAACTGTTGAAGCAGCTCCTTTCTCTTTTTCATAGAGAGACTTAATTTGTCTTTTAATTCTCTCATGAATTCATCAGCCTGTTTGAGTCTTTCCTTTAATTCACTGACTTCAGAATTTGACTGTTCAAGATCCTCAAGGGCAGTCTTGAGTTGCTCCCTTAAACCATATGCATCCATTTGAAATCCCAGATCTTCCTCAAGCTGTTAGGCTCTATTAGGAGGAACTTAGCTCTGATACCAATTGTTGATAACTGAGAGGGGGGGTGAATCAGTTATCCTAATTGTTTCCTTTATTGAACTTTCCTTTTAATTGATGCAGCATAAAATCAAACATAAAACATTAATCATAAAACAAGAAACACATGACACAGTATTTTTGACGTGGAAACCCTGTTAAGGGAGAAAACCACAGGGTGATTAACCCAAAATTATTCTCTGTTAGAAGAATAGGAAATTACAAAGATGGCACTTGCCAATTAGGGCTCACTGCCCGAGCACACTGCTCACAAGAGGCCCACTGCCTACAAGAAGACACACTGTCTACAAAGTGATGAGAATCACAGTCTTGAACTGATTGGAAGCATCTGCATATGCTGGAGTTCAGTTCCGGTTAGGCTCAGTACACTGATCTGCTGCACTTCATCTTTCCTCTGTTCTTTATTCTGCTATCTATCACATACCGGATCCTTTTTGCTACCTCTGCTCTTTCTCTGGACTTATTCGCATATCTCTCTCCACACTAACACACATTTCACAACTAAATCTACCCTCTATATATATCCGCACAAGTAATTTCATCACCTTTCTAGTCGGCATCCGGAACAGTCTAGTTTCTTACAAACTCTCATTCTGTCGGCTGAATCCTTCCTTACCAAGCAATGCGGATCAAGCATATACTTGTAGATATCATTAATCATGTCGGCCAAACATGATTCATGCCTTCACAACTTCTGTCATCAACAGTAACCCATCCGGAAAGCAGTCTGATACTCTGTCAGTCAGTTCTTCCTCTGTTTTCACTGTCTCTCAGGAATCCGGTACTCAACCATTCATATCTTTTTCCTTGTCCATCACCGGAGGCTAAATCCTTGGAATATACCACTCAAGGTAGTCCTCTTGACTTCCCCAAATCCACACTGCACCAAGACACTTCCTCTGAGAGGTCCGGACCAATCTGTCGGACCTTGCCACATGCTCTGTTCTTCTTCACCGGACCACAACATTCTTTATTCTGACTTCCGGTAGAGACATATCATGTCTTGCGGATATGTGGGATGACCTTTGTTGCCATCAATGACAACAACCATGAGTCCATATAGTGTCTCTTGCCAACACTATTTACCTTTTCTTGCTCCTTCCTTTCTCTTGTAACAATTTTTTTCTCTTTCTCTCCTCTATTTATTCTCTCTTTCTTAGTCTTAACTCTTTAATTTCCTTCTTCCTTTTCTCTTTCTCCATGAAAAGGTTCATGTATATATTTATTGTTAGAATCTAAGACTTTCGATTGAATCCAATTCTATTGTCCCCTACATTCCTTGTCTTTTACTTCACAATGTAGACATGAAGTTTAAGGAATTAGCTAATGTTTGAGTTACTTTTGCATCCCAATAATTGATTCAATTATGCATGACTACCATGTTGACCCTTGCAAAAATTTAAACTATAATCCTAATTTTCTCCTAAGTCTATAGCATTACCTTCAGCATCCTAACCTCCATAATTAGCATAGGAATGCACCATTTCAAACAGATTCAATTTTGGTGTGTTTGTTCTCCTTCATGGGAATCTAAGTCAATTCCTAAATTAATATCTCCCTCCATTAACTATGATGATTGGTTTGACTAAGTGGGAAGACTAAGTCCATCTTGTTGTTGATCGTGTTGGGTTAAATGTCCATGTCAACACATACTTGACCCTCTATAAAAGTATTTTACATTTCATAATTGATTTCCTCTAGCATTAGTTAAAGTGTTTCAGGAGGTATTTCCTCTCTTGCAAGGCTTGATAGGAATTTTATTATCACTTATATTTATAAGACATCAAGTCCTACAAGACTTAGAATGTTCTATACAAAAAAAGCCTCATCCTATATATTAAGATGAAATGTGTCATTGTGATGCATGTACTCCATAAGTGCATTAGGATTAAGTTGTCATAATCCTATCCTCATGAGTCCCTATTTTATGTTTGTAATTGTAAATGATTTTTGAAATGCTTTGCTACCATATTCTACCAACTCTACCCTCCTAATTTCTATAATTGGAAACTTAGCTAGTCATGCACTAATCTTTTAGTTTTGAAATATGATTTGAATTTAAAAAATACACTCACAGATCAAATGGTTGAAGTTTGTTTGAAGCACGTGCTTAAAATTTTAGCAAGTGAATCCCTATTGACCTTTCCTCTTAGTTTGTTGTGATACCAACATGGCTTCCATGGCTATTTAAAATCATCAAGTGTCTATTGGTTGGTGAAACACCACATGGAACTAATCTTGTAAAGTGATGTAACCAATTGACAAACAATTCTTTTTTTTATCCATACATGGGCTTGGGAAACCATGCATGCACTTGGTTCACACCCAACAATGTAATTTTTAATCTTCCCTTGACACTTGAACAAATAAAAACCTAATATGCTTTGGTTGACACATTCACACAATATAATATAGTTATCCATTCTCTACTTTTTCATATGATGTATAATATAAAATTATACTACCTCTTTTCACCAACACACATATGGCTACATTGTTGCTAGCTTGAATGCTAACTTCTCATCATAATTCCATATTTTATGAGGAGCATATATATTGGTGTCATAATATGTTGACAATGTGGTGTAGAATGTAGACTCATCTATAGGCCTCATATTTAGTTCTTTGTCTCTATCAATCCCTTGGGATATCCTCAATTTAAGTTTAGGATTATTCTTCTTAAACTTTGTCCCCTAGGATTTACATGGGAGCCCATTCTTAAATGGGTTCAGCCTTGTTTGGTAGAATTGTGCAACTTTTTCCTTTAGATTGTAATCTCAAGCCCAAGTCCTACTACAATCATCTCTTTACATTATTCCACTATCTTCTCCTCTTACTCTACATTCAAGACTATTCAAGGACCTTTCTTTTAAGTTCCAAGTTAAGCCACTCATCTAGTTAGTCAGAAGGACCTTTCTTTGAAGTTCCCTATTTCTTTTTTGTACTCCTTATTGAAGATCTTCTATCCTCAACATCTTTAAGTTCTCATTCCATATCATCTTTGGTCCACTCTCTCCACATTGGAATATTCTTTGTGGTTACACCTACATTCACTTGAATAGCCACTTAAATTGGTTGCATATTAACAAGGTTAATATCTTCAATTTAATCATTTGGTGGTAGATGTATTCCTCTTTTATGTGGAGGAAGTGTTGGTATTCATATCTTTGTACCATTTTTGGTCCTCATTTGGGCACTAAATTCTTCATCTACAAAGATTGCAAAACAAAAAAATCATCATCATCCTTAACTATTAGAAACATAAAATGGTATCAAATCATCATCATTCCAAAAATCATTGACTATTGGAACAAAAAAATTCAACATCAATTTTAGAATGGTAAAATGTATGTAGTACAAAGATCCAAGGTAAAGAGTCTTAAGCATTTAAGTGGAAAATATGGAAACCATTATTGTGGCTTTTAAGATAATCACAAGAGAATCCAACTTTACTATGATTATGATGGAAAATCAAAGTTTTGATTAGAGAATAGGGACTGAGAGTGGTGTACCCTAACTTGAGGGGTTGATAGGGCATTGTATGTGTCATATTGGCTCTAAAACATTATGTTGCCACATAGGAAGGAATGCGGATAGTTTAAATATTTTGTTCAAGTGTATTCAAATATGGGCTAATGAAACTCTATATTTTTCATAGTAACTAAAGAGATAGTCATGCAATTACCTAAGGGATAATGAAATCTATCAAGATTCTTAAGCATTCAACTCAACAATATAGTACCTCTTCTCAATGCTCTCAAGATATTCACCACTAAAAACAACTATATAGTATCTTTCACAAACAATCAAACTTTTGATTACCATTTAAATAATAGTCTAGTACAAAAAATACAAGAATATGTGACTAGAAATTCCAATAATAGTTTAGGACTTGAGTTTGATAGTCCATAGTAAAGGAAGAACAAAAAATAAGCCAGGGTCAATACATGGCTATGAATACAAAAATAGTTTATAAATTTAATTTCATAGGTTATACTAATGCTTATATATATTTTATTATATTACATGATTTAGGTCTAGAAACTATTAAAATTTGGGAACCCCCAGTATCTAGGAGTAAGCCCCATATTGTCTAGCTGGTCAACAAGATATTTGACCAAGCAAAAAAAACTACTAAAAAAATTAAACCCCATTGTTTCACAATCAAAATGGCTGAAGCCTTACAAACTACTACCCCTAAACCTGTTGTTTATCAAAGTATATATAAACAAGTCTAAGAACCTAAGAGGGGCCAAGGAAAATTACATAGGCCTTGCCGCCCCCTCTACTACATAATTACATTTATCAAAAACTATATATGACCTAATACTTTAGTCTCCTTTCCTTTATCTTCATCCTCCTTCAAATCATAGCACTACAAGAATAGTGGAATATCCTCCTCAAGAAGATTGACCTACAACTTTTTAGCAATTGCTTCTACATCTAGTTGAAGATTGTTGGCAACAAATCCTACCACAGGTTGAATTCTCTTAAGTTTTTTGCCTTGTGAGAGGGGGGAAGACACCTAAAGGATGGCAAATGGAAAGGGGAAGGAATATCAAGAGATCCCTTAAAAGATGTAACCATTCAAACTAAGTCAACCATGAGATACATAAGGATTAATGAAACACCATAGCAAAAACACCCATAGCCAAGGGAGATAACAAGAAACTAAGAGGGATTGGTGAAATAAAGAAATTTGCAATAGACATGAATATGGAAGAGAAAAGGAGAAAATAGAATTAGGATCAATAGGAGAAGTACTGAAAAAGAATTGAAAAGGAAAAGGAAATAGAGGAGGAACACAACAGAAGGGTTGTGGAAGAAAAAGAATAGAATGTGGATGAGCACGCCAAGGTGGGTGTTGCCAGAGAGAAGAACATAAAAGGAAAAGAGAGAATGGATAAGCATGCCAATGAGGTTGTTCAAACTAGAAGAATAATTTCTGAAGAACAAGAGGAGTATTGTCTGATTTCAAATATTGAACCAAAATCAGTGAGTGAAGCTTGTAATGATGAAAGTTGGGTAAAATCAATGGAAGAAGAATTAATGCAAATTGAAAAGAATCATACTTGGGATCTAGTTCCTAGACCTGAAAATAAAAATGTAATTGGAACTAAATGGGTCTTCTAGAATAGATTGAATGAAGATGGTGATGTTGTGAGAAACAAAGCAAGATTGGTTTGCAAAGGTTACTCTTAGGTAGAGGGAATTGATTTTGAAGAAACTTTTCTCCGGTGGTAAGAATTGAAGCAGTCATATTATTTCTTGCCTTTGCTACTTACAAAGATTTCAAAGTCTACCAGATGGATGTTAAGTCAACATTCTTGAATGGAGAGTTGGAAGAAGAAGTCTACATTGAGCATCTGGAAGGATTCCAATTGTCTGATCAAGAAGACAAGGTCTACAAATTGAAGAAAGTATTGTATGGACTTAAATAAGTCTCAAGAGCTTGGTATGCAAGGTTAGATAAGTATCTGCTAAAGTTAGGCTTAAGCAAAGGCACTGCTGACAATAATCTTTATTTCAAAATTGATCATGAACACATCTTGATTGTTGAGGTATTTGTTGATGACATCATATTTGATGGAAATGAGAGTATGTGTAAGAAATTTACTGATTAGATGCAAAATGAATTTGAGATGTCCATGCTTGGTGAAATGAATATCTTCTTAGGTCTGCAAATCATCTAGTCAGAAAAAGGCATCTTCAGATCTCAGTCTAAGTTGTGAAAGAGTTGTTGAAAAAGTTTCGAATGGAGGATTTAAAACCAGTGAGTACTCCTATGGTAACCAGATGCAAGTTGAGTAAAGATGATGATTCCCCTACGACAGATCAGAAAAGGTATAGATCAATGATTGGAGGATTGCTTTATCTAACTCATACCAGACCTAATATTATGAATGCAGTTGGCCTTGTTTCTAGATTTCAAGCTGATCCTAGAGAATCTCATGTTGTAGTAATCAAAAGAATTTTTAGATATCTGAAGGGAACATCTGACTATGGCTTATGGTATCCTAAGGGTGATGATTTCATTCTTCATGCATATATAGATGTTGATTGGGCAGGAGATGTGGACAATAGGAAGAATACTAGTGGAGGTACATTTTTCTTGGAAAGTGATTAGTTTCTTGGTTGAGCAAAAAGTAGGAGGCAATATCTCTGTCTACTGCAGAGGTAGAGTATATAGCAGCAATAAGTAATTGTACTCAAGTTTTGTGGATGAAGAAAATGTTGAAGGATATCATAGTTGTGTTTAAAAACCCTATTACAATCTTCTGTGATAATTCAAGTGCAATAAACATTTCAAAGAATCTGGTGTTGCATTCAAAGACAAAGCACATATCCATCAAGTGTCACTTTTTGAGAGAGAAGGCAAATGAGAATGAAGTCAGATTGGAGTTTGTCTCTTCAAAGGATTAGATTGCAAATATCTTCACTAAACCTCTACCTAAGGATACTTTTGAGTATTTCAGAGTGATGCTAGGGGTTATTACCCCTCCTATTTAGAACTAAGTTGCACTAATGTGCATTGGTTCGGTGGAATTCACAGTCATATCTTGTGATCCAGATTGATGTTAAGGAGTTTCTACTTAGGGGGAGTCATCAGTATGCTGATTCTAGATTAAGAAACAAAAAAAGGAAAAGATGATTGTAAATATGTGCACTTTGCCATTGATGTAAAAGGGGGAGAGAAGTCATGTGAAAAACTTGGAAGTAAGCAGCTAATCATGAAAGGAGGAGAAATAAAGAAAATGGTTGCACGAGAAGTAAAAAAAATAGTTGTAGGTGTGATAAGAGAAAGGGGGAAAAGTTTTTGTATCGATGGTTGAAATAGTTTTTAACATCATTTGTTGCCATCAATGACAAAGGGGGAGATTGTTGCAAGTATGTGCCTAATCGGTGTTGTCATTAATGTCAACATATCCTTGTTGTCATTGATGTCAATTGTATCCCATTCTCGAAGACTTGTATGCTGAGGATATTGAGAAAATTAGCCTCTCCAAGAGAAACAAGTAAGTTACATATCTCTCTATAAGAGACAACAAAGACAGTGCAGTTCAAGTGAAGTAGATTGCTCTACATTCCTAGTGAGATGAATATCAGAGTCTGTAGACCAAAGGGTGTTGTAAAGGATTGTCTAAAGTTTCTCCAGTCAAGATTTGAGGGATCCGTATGAAGAATTTGTGATGTTATGGCCATCTAAGTAGAACCAGGTTTTGGCAGCATTCATAGGTGACAGAGTCACAGGAGTATGGTCTAGATTGATCTGCATTGAAATATTATGATCTATGGATCTAGAGGTGTGTTTGGGATATTAGTGTGTAGCCTCAACTCAAGTGGTTCATGGTTTTGAGGTCTGTAAGCAATCTTTCTAGTGTGACACTCATGACAGTGGGAGTTCTTAAGTTTCTGGATGAAGATGCAAGTGTTTCTACTAAAGTGAGGTGGTGTGGTTGTTCCTGTTGATTTGATTGTGCTTGTGGTGCTCTCTGGATCATGTGCCTACTATTTTGGTGGTCCACATTGAGGATTGAACTCGTGATTGAAGATTTATCCTTGGGTGCTACTATTCTTTTTAGTCTTGGCCAACCGGATGCTTTGTACATGTTGCAGATGATCTAAGAGAGGTGCTATGAAGTGTGGCATGTTGTTTGAGGAAGATTTAGATCCCAGCTATGTTTGGCCAATAGTATAGTGATTCACATTAAGTCAGATGTTTGTAGTGCTAACCTTGAAGTTTATTCCAAGGTTGATGAAGCATATAAATATGTGGTTGAGTTGTGGAAATGTATCCTTGTGTGAAAATGATAAGATCATAAGATAGGAAGAAGAGTAAAGCAGAGGAGAGGAAGAGGAGAAGAGAAAAAGTAGTAAAGAATGAGGAGATAGTGAAAAAGGGTTTGGGGGAAGAGCAGAAGTGTTGTGCGCATTAGTGGAACTGACCTTGGCATGAAGAAGGTGTTGTTTTCTAGTTCAATCTTTCTGTGATAAACATATAAATATTTCTATAGGTTGTGAGCTCTGGACAATGCACCCAAAGGAAAGTGCCTTCCCATTCTTCTATTCTTTTAACAAAGAATAAATCTTTTGGGTTAACCCCCACCGTGGTTTTTCCCTTAATCGGGTTTCCACGTAAAAATCCTGGTGTTATGTGTGTTGATTTTGTTTCTACTCATGTGTTGATGATTCATGCTTTCATGGTTATATCATTCATCTATAATAAGTAGTAAAGAAGTTTAAGTTGCAGCAAAGGATAAAAGTTTTGTGACAACTGATTCACCCTTCCTCTCAGTTGTCTACCCTAATCTCAACACATTGGCCTGCCGCATAGAGTCACAAACATGGCACAAATAGGATAAAAGTAAAGAAAACCTATAATTAGAGAGAATGAGGATAGAATTGGAGCAATTTAAAATTTAAAAAAAAAAATCTTAGCAAAGCAAAAGAAAATTCACACAAACAGAGGTTGAATATATGTTGCTCCTATTGCACTAAGGAAGGACACATCAGAAATGAATATCCGATGATGAATGGGGAAAGATAGGCTACCTCCTTGAAGGTAAATATAAAAGTAATACCTATGGGACCTAATATAGTATATTGTGGATTATGCGGTGAGTGGGATGACCACGAGACACCAGATTGCCCTTCACAATTATTCAAAGTAAGGGAAGATGATGATGAGCATGATTCATGGTGTAATGTACATCACAAATAAAAAGCACAAAATAATACTATCGCATATGTAAAAGGCTTAGCAGAAAGACCCTTATACATTCAAGATTGGGGATGTAAACAACTGACCTAGAGAAACCAAAGGAATATGGACACTATTCAAAATTCAAACCCCAACAATGCACCATATGGAAACAATTACAGTAATGATGAAAGAGACCAATTTGGAGTCTATAGAGGAGGTCGAGGCTATAGTAGACGTAGAAGAAGGAGAGATCATGAAACTTGCTATAAATGTGGTAAACTAGGACACTTTACCAATGAATGCTGGGGAGAGAGGAGAAGATAGTGCACATTCTATAATAGTACAAAATATGACCTATTCTCATGTGATAAAGCACAACAATACTTCCATAATGTACCACAACAATCAAAAAGTGATGAAATAGAAAACCTTATGAAACAAAAAGGTGCCTAGGTAATCCAGAGAGTTCCCAAAGAGCAAGGTCAAGTAGCAAGAACCTACTAGAGAAACAAATATGGTGAGAGAGATATATCTTCAACATAATCTTCAGAAGAAGAGAACCAATATAAGGGATTCAAGTATGAGCAAGCTAATATTAACAAAAATAAAGGGAAAGAAAAGGTAAATACCATAGGACATTATACTACTAAAATAGAAAAAGAGAGTGAGGAGGAAGATACATTCTTTCTTGCTAAAAAAAAACATGAGGACATTGTCCAGAAAAAAAAGAAGATTATAACTCAAGAACAAGATACACAAAAATAATATAATTAGTTGTTATCAGAAGAAGAGGTTGCGACACTTAAACAGTTCATAATGCTAATGCAACGACACAATCTTATGGAGAAATTGAAGTAGTTTTCCAAATGCTAGAACAAGGAGCAAATACCTAAAAATCAAATCTGGCAAATGGGTAGAACAGATAGAAGTTGGAAGACAAAACCACTATTGGTAAATGTTCATATCAACCATAAAAAGGTCAAACATGTTATGATAGACCTAGGTGTGGATGTGAACATGATTACTAAGAATCTTTGGGAACAACTAGGAAAGCCTAGGTTGTATGTGTTGGTTTTAGGATAGACAACTGAGGGGGGGGATGAATCAGTTGTCACCAAAACTTCTAATCTTTAAATCCTTAAAGCCTTCTTATATAATAATTATTCAATCATGAAAGCAAAATGCAATAACTCAAGAGCAGAAACATATTCAACACATATGATGTGAAAAATTGTTTTGACCATCAAGACAAGAAATTTTCCTCACTGGCTCCCCCTAACAACATCAATCATTCACATATATTTTCTTTCTTCATTTCTCCTCCTTTGATCAACAATCTCTTTTAATTTTCACATGTCTTCTCTCCCCCTTTGACATCAATGGCAAAGGGCACATACTTACATCATACTTCAGAATCATACAGGCTGCTCCCCCTGAGTAGCAACTTCCTATCATCAATTCAAACTACAAGATATGGCTATGAGATCCACCAGACTAATGCACATCAATGTACCTTAATTTAGAACTAGAGGGGTAATAACCCCTAACTTCTCCCTGAGATACTCAAAAGAGTCCTTAGGTAGAGGTTTAGTAAAGATGTTTACAATCTGATCCTTCTCTGGCACAAACTCCAATATGACTTCATTCTTGTTCACTTGCTCTCTCAAAAAGTGAAACTTTATGGATATATGTTTTGTCTTTGAATGCAACACTAGATTTTTTGATATATTTATTGCACTTGAGTTATCGCAGAAGATTGTGATAGGTTCTTCATACTCCACTCTAATGTCTCTTAGCATTTGCTTCATCCACAATACTTGTGTGCAACTACCTACTAGTAAATTATACTCTACTTCTATAGTGGACAGAGATATTGCCTCTTGTTTCTTGCTTAACCAGGAAACCAATCTTTTCCCCAAAAATAATGTACCACCACTAGTAAATTTCTGGTCATCCACATCTCCTGCCCAATTAGCATCTGTGTATGCATGAAGAGAGAAATCATGATCCCTAGGGTACCATAAACCATACTCAATTGTTCCTTTTAGATATCTAAGAATTCTCTTGATTGCCATGACATGAGACTCTTGAGGATCAGCTTGGAATCTGGCAACAAGACCAACATCATTCATAATATCAGGTCTAGTTTGAGTAAGGTATAGTAGTCCTCCAATCATTGACCTATACTTTTTCTCGTCAACCTTAGGAGATTCATCATCTTTTCTTAGTTTACATCCAGTTGCCATGGGAGTATTCATTGGCTTTGAATCTTTGATCCCGAATTTCTTCAACAATTCTTTCACATATTTGGTCTGTGATATGAAGATTCCTTTCTTTGTTTGAGTGATTTACAGACCCAAGAAGAAATTTATTTCCCCAAACATAGACATCTCAAATTCACTTTTCATTTGATTTGTAAACATCTTGCACATACTATCTTTTCCTCTAAAAATGATATCATCAACAAATACTTCAACAATCAAGATATTTTCATGATCAATCTTGAAGTACAAGTTACTGTCAGCAGTACCTTTGTTGAAACCAATCTTCAAAATATCTTTATCCAAACTTTCGTACTAGGCTCTTGGGGCTTGTTTGAGTCCATACTATGCTTTCTTTAGCTTGTAGACCATATCATCATGATCAAACAATTGGAATCCATCCGGTTGCTCAATGTATACCTCTTCTTCCAAATCACCATTCAAGAAGGCAGACTTGACATCCATCTCATATACTTTGAAATCCTCAAAGACAGCAAAAGCGAGAAATAATCTGACTGCTTCAATTCTTGCCACTAGAGCAAAAATTTCTTCAAAGTCAGCTCCTTTTACTTGAAAATAACCCTTACAGACCAATCTAACTTTGTTTCTGACTACTTCACCATCTTCATTCAGTTTATTCTAGAAGACCCACTTAGTCCCAATCACATTTTTGTCTTTAGGTTTGGGAATAAGATCCCAAGCATGATTTTTTTCAATCTGCATCAACTCTTCCTCCATTGCTTTAGCCCAGCTTTCATCATTGCATGCTTCACTTACTATTTTTGGTTCAACCTTTGAAATGAGACAATACTTCATTGAATCTTGAGAAATCTTTCTTCTTGTTTGAACACCTTTGCTTCTATCTCCTATGATCTAATCTTCAGAATGATTTAGTCTTACATACCTGGGAGTTTTCAGAATTTCTTGCACTTCTATTTCTTGGATAGGTTCATTCAAACTTATCTCTTCTTCCTATATTTTAGGATTCTATGGATCAGTCTGAATCTGAACTGCAGGTGGGGCTTGTTCATCTTGGACCGAAACATCATTCTAATCATCTACTTCATACTCATAAAACCTTGAGGTATTTTCAATGCCTTCATCAACCTTCACATTTGTTCTTTCTACAATCTTTCTCAATCTCTTGTTATAACACCAGTATGCTTTGCTTTGAGTAGAATAACCCAAGAATATTCCTTCATCACTTCTAGCATCAAATTTGCCAAGGTCTTCATCTCTTTTGATATAACATTTGCTAACAAAGAATTAGAAATACTTCACAGTAGGAGTGATGCCAAACCAAAGTTGATAAGGAGTCTTACCAGTATTGCTTCTGATTTGTACTCAATTAAGAGTATAGACAGTAATGCTTATAGCTTATCTCTAGTAGATCTGAGGGATATTTGCTTCCATTATCATAGTTCTAGATGCTTCCTGGATGGTCCACCTTTTTCTCTCCGCTACTCCATTCTGCTATGGAGTCCTTGGAGAAGATAACTATCTCTTTATCCCATGTTTCTCATAGAATTCTATGAACTCTCCAGATGTGAATTCACCACCTGTATCAGACCTGAGACATTTTATGTTTAGTCTAGTTTTATTTTCTACCATAGCCTTGAATATTTTGAACTTCTTAAGTGCTTTAGATTTCTCTTTTAGGAAAGTCACCCACATCATCCAAGAGTGGTCATCAATCAGTAACATGAAATATCTATCACCTTGCAGACTCCTAATTCTTGTCAGTCCACATAGATCAGTGTGTACCAAGTCCAACAATCTGGTAGAATATTATTCCTTACTTTTAAATGTGACTCTGTTCTGCTTACCTAATTGACATTATTTGTATAAACTGTTAATAGGTTTCACTAGTCATGGAAGATCTCTTACAACCTAAGTGTTGCTTATCTTGATGATATTATCAAAATTCACATGACACATTCTCCTATGCCATAACCAGCTCTAATCAATTTGAATAAATAAACAACTCTTTCCAATACCAACCAAGTGGAAGATGTTATCTTTTGTTTGAGTATCGGATGCAATCTTAGTTTTAGATCTTTCAAAGATCTTGCATTTTCCATTTTTGAATTAGAGATCATAGCCTTTGTCCACCAACTATCCAACACTGAGAAGATTATGTTTCAGACCTTCAACATACATAACATCACTGGTTTTGTTATTTCCATCAAAAGAAATAGTTCCTCTACCTCTGATTCTGCCAGCAAAATTATCACCAAATTTTACAACTCCTCCCTCATATCTTTCTAGATTTATGAATTTGTTCTTATCACCAGTCATATGATGGGAGCATCCACTGTCAATGACCCATTCATCCTTTTCTTCAACTTGAATAGCTAGAGCCCTTTCTATCTTAAGATTGGTAGATTCAATAGGCATTGGATCTTCTTCCTTGATGACAATAAACACCTAGTCACTTCTGGATTTGGTTCCTATCTCAGATTCATAATCTATTACTCCTTCATCATCATCTTCTTGAACATAGTAACACTTCTTTTGAAATCTTGATCTATTAGGGTTAGGCCTTGAAAATCTTTTCAGACATCTTGAGGCAAAATGACCAATCTTATTGCAATTGAAACATTTGAAAGGCAATTTTCCTTCATACTTACTGGATCCTCTTGGTAGTCTTTTTGCAATAAGGACTTCAAGTTGAGTAGCTTCTACCTCATCTTCTTCCAGATCTTTTCTTTCTTTTTCATACCATGATAATTTCTTTGAGGAACTCTCTCCTGGATCATGCCTTTGTTTAACTTTTGTAGAGGCACTAGCTTTGAATGCAGATTTAGTCTTGGGAGGAGCATCTCCAAACTCAGCTAATTCAAATGCAACTAACTTTCCAATCAATTGATCCCTTGAAATATTTGATAAAGATCTGAATTCCTCAATTACAGCAACCTTGTGTTTGTAAGCAGGAGGTAAGGATCTGAAAACTTTTGTAACAATCTCATCTTCATCCAAAGTTCCACTAGCAAATCTAATGCCACAAACAATCTCATTTACTTATGGCATAAATGTAGTGATATTCTCATCTTCATTCATCTTCAGGTTTTTGAATTTTTGTTTCAGACTTTGAAGCTTGGCACATTTAACATATTTGTCTCCTTCATGTAGAATTTCCAGCTTTGACCAAATTTCATATGCAATTTTTAAATCCATAACATTTCTTAGCTCTGTATTAGATAAGGTACTTAGTAAGGCTTCTTTAGCTCAAAGATTATCTTCAGCATCTCTGATTTCATCTAGAGTTGTCAGACCATTCTTTGGAGGAATATACTCTTTTATAGTCATGTTCCAATATTGAAATCCCATACATTGCAAGTGACATTCCATGCGGCTTTCCCAAAGAGTGTAGTTCATTCCATCAAACCTTAGACTATCCTTCTTGTAGGAAGACATCCTGGATCTCCTCAAGCAGTTAATCTCTTTTAGAGGAACTTAGCTCTGATACCAATTGTTGGTTTTATGATAGACAACTGAGGGGGGTGAATCAGTTGTCACCAAACCTTCTGATCTTTAAATCCTTACAGCCTTCTTCTATAATAATTATTCAATCATGAAAGTAAAATGCAATAAATCAAGAGCAGAAACATATTCAACACATATGACACCTGTAGACACCCAAAATTGTCCCAACTTTGTCCATGTCTAGTAACACCTTGTTAAATCATCATTATCCATCAAGCCAATTAATTAAATAAATTTTATTTATTTAATTAAAATCCCATCCTCATCCTACTTAACCAATTAATTAAATAAATTTTATTTATTTAATTAAAATCCCATCCTCATCCTACTTAACCAATTAATTAAATAAATTTTATTTATTTATTTAATTCCACATCATAATCCTATTTATCCTATCCTCATCCCAATTAATTAAATAAATTTTATTTATTTAATTAATTTTCACATCATATCTTATCCCATTTTATTCATTTATCCTATTAATTAAATAAATTTTATTTATTTAATTAATATCCAACTCATATCCCAACTAATTCAAATATTTTATTTGAATTAACTACTCACCTTTCATCACATTCCAACACTTGTCTAGTCAATCATGTGTTGTAAGACAACTTTCACTCATATCCTTCACATGCACAACTAATGGAACCTAAATTTAGTATCTTTCAATCCTAGCCATTCACATAGCCTCTGAATCTCCACCATTGATTGATCTTGGTTGAGTCCTATATAAACACCCTCTCATTCCATATGAGAGGGGGGATCCAGCAATCATATAGCACCTACATTATCATCTTGAGCATCTTGAGCATCTGATTATCTAATTGAGCTTTTATCATCAATCATGGCAGCTTTCAGCTTTGCAATTGTTCATTGTTGAAGGAGCAGTCCACATCCCTCAAACAAGGAATCGCACGGTCTAGGTGATGTTATGCTTGAATTGCATTGTCCTTTGATTTCATTTAGATTAGATTCCTTGATGATGGTAGGGTTAGGGTTTCATGACTATGTCTGATCTGCTACACCTGACTTTCACCTATCACAACACCAAGATTTTAATGTGGAAAACCCAGTTAAGGGAAAAACCACGAGGTGACTAACCAAATATTGTATTCTCTATTAAAAGAAATAGAAGAACAAAAATGGCACTTACCAATTAGGGCTCACTACCCACGCACACTGCTCACAAGAGGCACACTACCTATAGGAGACACACTATCTACGAAATAATATAAATATTACATACTTGAACTAGAGATTAGCATCTTCACCATGCTTGAGATAATT
Source organism: Cunninghamia lanceolata (assembly GCA_027924645.1). Taxonomy (NCBI): domain Eukaryota; kingdom Viridiplantae; phylum Streptophyta; class Pinopsida; order Cupressales; family Cupressaceae; genus Cunninghamia; species Cunninghamia lanceolata. The sequence continues at coordinate 12,729,046 of BSBN01000194.1, read as the reverse complement.
CCATTTAAGCTCAACACTTCTGCTCTGCTTTTTGCTCCTTTCCTCTCTATCACTTTCTCATCATGACCACACCTGCTTTTGAAATGACTTCACAAATCTTATTTATACAAGACATCAACTTTGGGATGATCACCAAAGTCAGCACAATACATACTTTATTTTATTATAGAGCAATTACATAAATACAACTTGACTTATTACAAAAACTTCATGCACGTCAGTACCCTGTCAACCACGCATATATGGGACTTCAATTTTCTTCGAGGAACATGCCTTGCTTCGTAAAACATCTTCAAGATCATTTGTAATATGTGTAAAACATCTAGTTAGCCAAGACTAGGAAGAACACCATCATTGAGAGGTAAATCTTCAATTATGAGCTCTATCTTCAATGCGGACCACCAACATGAATTGGACACTATCTAGAGAGCCTCACAAGCTTACCTAAAACACCAAGAACATCCACACCACTTCTACTTACTAAAATCATTCACATCTTCATCTAGAACCTTAAGAACATAGCCAGTCATCACTGTCACATTATAATAATTGCTTGGGGACCTCCAGACTATTGGTTTTTTCCCAGATTGGATGCTTACTCCCAGATTTCCCTACAAGGTAGCCATCAATGATCAACAAGATCTCTGGGCCAGGGGCCAACAGTGTAGGAGATAGACTCTATATCTTATCTCCTCTTCTTCTTCAGGATCTACAAAACCTAGGGGGGTATTCCCTACTCAACATCCATGAGGATATGCATATAAAGGCTGGGATGCTGACAGAAAGCAGATAAGTCCTCCTGTAAGTAGACCAAAACTGAAAGATAAGAGCAAAGGGGCTAGCTTTGGGCCTATTTACAGTTGTAGACAGAGGACTTGGATCCTAAACTAATTCTACTGTCCTAATGGGTGTTTTAGAATTTGATTTTGATTTTGTATTTGGATGCAGAGCTGAACCTGGTATGTAACACAAACATAAAGCTAGATCGGTGCCTATCCAAGGCCTGGAGTTAGTAGACATACACCTATGAATGATATGCATAAACAATTAAAACTGGATTTCAAGGGGATACATATGATACCTGCCTTACAGATATCTCCCAATACAAAGTGTTAAGCTATCTATAATTATGGCATCCCTACTGCAGTATACCCTTCCCAATGTTCAATCTAAAAATAGTTTAATCTACCCCTTGAGTAGAAGTTAAAAGATCAAACATTCAACACAAGAATTCTATGTTCTAGAGTCTCAAACATTCCTTAAATATCCAGACTCAGAAGAAAGATACATGCAATACTGGAGATAGAATTAACAAAACACATGCCAACATAGCATTTCTCATATAAAATTAACCATGAAATCAGTGGATTCATGCAAAAACATACAACAAGAGATACATAGACTCACAAGTTTTTATGGACAGAGCAGCCAAAACCAACTGTATTGTATCATAGAGCCAAAATGTTCAACTTTCAACAACCTAAAAAATGGTAACACAGTCTGCCTATATCGGCCAGAAAGTGTACCCACAACAATTAATTACATGGTTGACCAAAAATCTGGCCAAATATAGATCTTAGAAGGAATGGCGCTCAGAAGTTATTGCTGCAGCAGACAAGGGAGGCCTCGAGCCTTGCGCCACCATATGGGGTCTTCATTCATAATTAGACAACTTCACCATTTGTACCATCACCCATTGATGGCTCAACCACCCGCGTTTCACTTGGAAACCGTCGCAGCATTCAAATAGAAGTTCCCGCCAAAATGCACTTTACTGAAGTTTCAAGTTATGCAGGAACATTAATCCCACATGCACGGTGAGAAGACCACCTCAGCACTTTAAAAACATGGCCACAAGCTCAATAGATGTCGAGCATCTTTTGCTACGCTTGACACACGACCATCCACCAAATACCCATCGCCAAGACTTAGACCATTGGCCAACCCCACAAATCTCTCATCGATCTCAATTGTCTCGCCGATGCCTACCTTACAATCCGCTCCATCGGCCAGAGATAGACCATCGGGCCAGCACAAAACTCCTTTGCTGATGCCCAAGGTCTCGCTGATGCCTTCAAAAATCCTGATGACGTCATCATCATGTCCTGATGATGTCATCATCATGTCCTGATGATGTCACCATCACCCGTCTGCATACCGCGCAACTCTCATATCAGGATGACGTCATCACCATATAGGCACCGGGGTGATATTAGTAAGATAACCTGATATTTCAGAATATCACCCCCCAAACAAAATATCATGATGCACTGTAAACCGGATGATGATGATGACTCCTTTAACTCAAAGAACATCAGGGTGCACTGTAGCTCTACTGCAGGATCGGGATGATATCCAAACATCGCCCGATATTGAAACAAGATGATCCTGATGACAAATTTGGTCGACAGAAAATCATGATGATGCTGACCACCTCGAAGAAAATATGATGCTGCTATTGAAAAATGCTGAGGAGGGCCAACACTTAGGAGATTTTTTGGATTTTTTGGGAAGGTGCCTGCATGAAAATTGCTAATTTAACTGACAGTCAATTCAGGCACCAACACAAACCATGAACTAATTGAGTTGTCAATTCACATTAGCTTCCCAAACATGCCACTAGATCCACAGAACAAGATATTGTATTTCCAGATATCATCAGACCTATTTGTGTCACTCTATCACCTCTAAATAGCTGCTAGAGCTAGTTTTACTCATATGGCCATAACTTCTCCAAATCTTCATATGGATCTCTGAAATCTTTATAGGAGTACATTTAGACACATATCTACAAACCCTTTGATGCGCATACTTAGATCTTCAACTGACTAGAATCTTTTCTTCATAGAACTTCACTATATTTACTATTCTTCTCTAATTCTGATAGAGCTAATTTTCTCAATATCCTTAGCACACAACTTATCCAATCCTTGACATCACTACAACAGGAGTTTGTTGACATCAATGACAACACCGGTTAGGCCCATACTGGCAATAGTATGAACCTCCTTATAATATCACTTTGGTAGATGGATCTAGTATGGCAACACTTGGGACTTGGAAACAATCCAAAGTAAACCCAATGGGCATAAAATAGGTCATAGACTTTGTTGTTGTAGCCATGAAAGAACAAGGTGATTCATTCAATGCATTACTAGGATTGAGATCTAGTTTGTTGACACAAATGGGATTGTTCACTCTTGCAAAGAGGAATTATCTTTTGCTGATAGAAATAAAAGTGTATACATACCTTTGGGATAACCCATGGAAGAAACATACATTGAAGAATATAACTATGTGGAAGGTATTGACAACTATCCTAAAAATATTTATTCAATATCAAAACTAGATACGAATTAGATAAAATAATAACCTAATTCAAAGGGAGAAATAAAAGTAGGAAATGATAATTATAGTACTGATAGTGAGGAAGTACTAGAAGCATGGATAAGAAATGAACTAGAGTTAAAACCTTGAAGAATGACTAGGTGTAGGAGGATATTTATGTTTCAAACTAGTAGGGAAAACCTACCAAAAACCTCCACATTGAATTAAAATCCACCACAAAGTGTATGCACCATCTATGAAGACTGGAATCCAAAGGAATCTTGAATATCTCAATGAATCAATCATACCATGAGAGGTATTTCACATATCAAATTACCTAAGTTTGTAGGAGTACAATATTTACAAATATACTTGACAGAGATGGAGAAATTTTTTTTGAAGGAACAAAATAGAATAGAAGTAGTACAACATACATTAGTATGCAATGCAGCAAATTGGTGGTCTACCCATAAAGATTCAGGTACCAACTGGCCAATATTTAAGCTTCTCATCAAGATAAGATATCTATAGGAGGAAGGAGAATATAAAAACTTATCCAAATATGAGGGACAACTTCCAGTGTAGGAACATTTAGCCACATGTCTGTAAAATAGTATGAGAAGGAAGAAAAGAACACAACAAGCTCATATACATCCAACTATTCTATTAGAAACTATCAGCAATAGCAAGAACTTGGTACATAAACCAAGAAAGGAGAAAAGAAACCAGAAACTAGGATGAAGTACAAAATGACTTTATACATACATTTTCCTTCTATAATCTAGAAAAATATATACATACCACACTTCTAAAAAGGAAGGAGATAATCTTCAAACAAATTGGAGAGGAAGATAGAAAAGAATTGGAGAATTTAAACACACCACCACCTATAACTAGAGGCATATGGAAAATTGTAGAATGGATAGACAAACAATCAAAATACACTAGTCATAAATGCTATAAGACTACAATAATGGAGGATGAGGGTATAGAGGATCTAGAGATAAATGTAAAAGAAGGAGAAAGAGAACTTGAGCTACTAAAATAATGAAAGGATAAATACTACAATAAACCTCTCAAACTTAGGGAAGAAAAAATTGCAAAAGAAGGAGACCCTAAGCTAGCAAAAATAGGAGACTATTGGGATGATAAAGTGGTGGTACAAGTAACCAAAATTCTTTCTAAATTTGAGGACTTATTTCCAAGAACATTTATTGAAATGAAAGATATCGAAGAAGAAGCAAGTATGATGAAAATACAATTAAAAGAAGGAATTAAACTGGTAAGGAAAAGAACATACATGCTAAACCCAAACATGAAAAAGAGGGTCAAAGTGGAAATTGATAAAATGTTACCAGCAAGGATTATAAAACCAGTGGAAGAAGTAGATTGGATTAGTCTAATGGTGGTCTAGGATAAAAATTCAGGAGAAATAAGAATATGTGGAGATTATAGAGAATTACTTGTATTCATGACCCATTCCCAACACCGCTTACAAAAGAGATCCTAGAATCAATTGTTGGGAGAGAAATCTATTCATTTTTAAGAACCTGTGTTTAACCCTTCTCTTTACTTTGTTATTATATTAGTTGCTATGGATGCATATGCTTTATAAGTCATCTTGTGAGCATATTGTATTATCCCACATTCATGGGAAGTAGTAGTTGTTTAGATTAGACTTGGTATATAAGTAAGTGTTGAGGCCAATGAAGGCATCCATGAATTTATTGTATTGAGCTTGCTCAAAGAAGGTTGCCCCTCGAAGTGGCCTGTGATCAATAATTCCTTTTGTGTTTTTGTTATTTATATAAATCTATTATTTCATCCATTTTTCATTATATTGTTGCAAGAGTTTCCTCTCATATCTTATTAGAGCACTTTTTTAGACTTGCTGGGTGGAATTTTTGTAGAATTTTTTTTTTCTGCAGTGGCTCTCTAGGCATTGTGATTGTTGTAGCAGTATCTTTTTTTTGCATCTATATTGTTCATTTGGATTATAGGTTTGGATCAAGGAACATCCCTATCTGCTTAACTGTGGAAAGTACTTGGGCATATAGCCCTAAAAATCATTGTGAGTACCATAGGAACCCCAAAGTAGTTAACCCATTGAGAGGACCTGCCAGCAAAAAGGGCAATGACCCCTACTCAATTGACTAGTTCCATCTATGAGGTAAACCAAGAGCTATCATTTGTGGTAAATTGGTTATCAGTTTTACTTGAGCTGTGGAGTGAGGGGTACTGGCCCAATATGCAAGCTGTTAGACAACATTGGTGGCTAGAGTAACTCCGTTGAACCTTTAGGAGCTGAATAGACTTGGGACCCATATCTATAGATAGAAAGCAAACTATAGATTGAATCCATCTAGAGCAGTTGGCATATCATTTCTAGAAAATAGAAAAAAATTTTAAAAAGTAAAAAAAATTCATTTTTTCGCCATATCCTCTCTGTTTTCACTCTTTTTTCTCTCAAAATTCACTGGACCACCTAAAATTCCATTCCACACATTTCCTTCCTTGAGGACCCTATCCCCATTCCATTTATCAAAGCTAGAAATCCCATATTTGTCTATTTTTAGGGTTTTCCATAATTTCTTCAATTCTCACCCAATAGCCTTGAGATTTTACCATAGTGTTCCTTTCATATTTATGCTCCTTTGTCCTTCTTGGACAAATTTTCCCATTCTTTCACCTTTCTTCTAAAATCTCCATTTTCTTCTCCCCTTTCCCTTAGAAAGTGTCCAAAAGCTAGTCAAACCCCAATTACCCATTGGAGTTTTCCCCAAATTAAAATTTCCCTTTACTAAACTTGTTTTAGCACATGTTGTTCTACCCAAAAAAAATCTTCTGGCTATGGTAGTAACCCAAATAGGAGCAAAAAAGATGGAGGATGAAATTTTCTCCCTCAAGTCCAAAATCCAAGATCTTGATGAAAAAATTCCAAGCCTCAATCTTCAACATTCAGCCATGAACAATAGACAGAAACCAAAGTCTTAGATTCAAACACTGGGTTTTCTTGTTCCATCAATTTTCATGGGTTGAAGCTTGATTTTCCTTCATTCAATGGTGCAGATCTGACTGGCTAGATATACCAGGCAAAATAATATTTTAGTCTACATAGTACTTTTGATGTCAACAAAGTCTCACTTACCTCCTTTCACTTGGAACATGAAGCCCTTCAATGGTTATATTGGTATATCAAGGCTCATGATGAGCCCCAGTGGACCGATTTTTGCAAACTCATTTTGCAAAGGTTTGGCCCTAGTGCTTTTGATGACTTCACTGGAACACTCACTAAACTTTACCAAACAGGCACTATGAGAGAATATTAGATAGAATTTGAAAAACTAGCCAATCACACAAGGGGATTGTCTGATGAATTCTTCAGGAGTTGTTTTGTCAATGGCCTGAAGGATGCAATTCGATCTGAGGTTAAAATGTTTTGTCCCAACACAATGATGAAAGTCCTAAGGTTGGCTAAGTTTCTAGAGGACAAGATCATAGGTCAGTAGCAATCCAAATCCAATTTCTTTCCATTCAGAAATATAGCTCCCTAATGATCTCAAAAAATGGTAGCTCCTAGAACAACTCCTATCAAGCATTTGATAGAAGTAGAGATGCGAGCACATAGAGAAAAATGGCTTTTTTATAATAGTGATGAGAAATTCACTTGGGGATATTGATGTGTTGAGCAAAAGCTCTACCTATTGGATGTGGACTCTCCACTTGAAACTAAATTTTGGGTAGATGCTCAGGATACAATAGATGATTAGGAAGAAGCATGGTAGCCTCTTGTTGAACTTGCTTCTCAAGAAGACCAACCAAAGATCTCTCTCCATGCCTTAGCAAGAGTCACCACCCCACAAACCATATAGGTCAAGGGTTACTTCAAGAAGCTCCCTCTTACAATACTCATTGATTCTGGTAGCACTCATAATTTCATTGATCCTCAGATCACCAAACAGGCTAATTGTTTTGTCCATACTTGCTCCAACTTTGAAGTCATGATTGCCAATGGACATTACCTTGCAAAGGGAAGTTTCATAATGTTTGTATCTCTATTGGAGATTATAACCTGTGCTTCGACATGTTTGCCTTGCCCTTAGGTGGATGTGATGTGGTTTTGGGTGCCCAATGGTTAAGTACACTTGGACCCATCTTATGGGATTTTGCTAAACTTTGGATGCAATTTTTAGACAATGGGCAAAAACACAAATTGAAGGGCTTACAACCAAGGTCTCTCAGCATCATAAGTTCACATCGCATGGAATATCTTCTTAAGAAGAATTCACATGGTGTCATTGCCTACTTCCATTCCATTTAGATGCAACCATCAGTGGTCTCTAGTACTCCTTCTGATCTACAACAAATTTTGGATAGTTATAAATGTGTCTTTGTCAAACCAGTGGGATTGCCACCTTATGGCCAGAGGACCACCATATTCAACTCCTTCCTATAAGTGTTACTCCCAACTTCAGGCCCTACCTCTACCCATTTCACCAAAAGACAAAGATTGAGATGCTCATTCTAGACTTATTGAAGCAAGGCATTATTCGCCCTAGCTCTAGCTCATTTTCTTCAATAGTTCTTCTTATCCAGAAAAAAGATGGGTCATGGTGCCTCTACATTGACTTTTGAGCACTTAATCACATCACAATCAAGGATAAGTTTTTGATCCTTATTATTGATGAGCTTCATGACACTCATTTTTCTCTAAGTTGGATCTTTGTTTTAGGTATCACTAGATCTGGGTTCACGAGGATGATATCCCTAAAATGGCTTTCCACATACATGATGGCCACTATGAGTCTCTGGTCATACCCTTTGGCCTCACTAATGCTCCTTCAACATTTCAGGTATTGTTGAATAAAATATTCTGGCCCTACCTATAGAAATTCATTCTAGTCTTTTTCAATGATATCCTCATCTATAGTAAAACATGGGCTGAGCATCTCCAACATTTGAATCTCACACTACAACTTCTCTCTAATCATCATCTCTGTGCAAAATAGTCTAAATGTGTTTTTGGCTAGGATGAAGTGGAGTATCTCAGGAATATTGTTTCAACCCAAGGGTTTTGGTAGATCTTGCAAAAATAGCCACCATGAAAGATTTTCTGCATCCTTAGACACTTAAGAGCCTCCATGGTTTTTTGGGGCTGACTGGCTACTATCACAAGTTTGTCAAGGATTACATGAAGATTGCAGCTCCATTGACAACTATGTTGAAAAATGATGCTTTTGTTGGATCTAGGGCATACAACTGAGAGGGGGGGGGTGAATCAGTTGTATAAAACTTCTTGTCATTCAAACACTTAACTCACTGTTGTTAGTTAGCAGCACATCAAATAATCATCCATGGAAGCATAATACATAAACACAAGAGCAGATAAGCATCAACACATTGAACACCAAGATTTTGACGTGGAAAACCCGGTTAAGGGAAAAACCACGGGGTGATTAACCCAAGAATTATTCTCTGTTAGAAGAATAAAGAAAAATGAATGGCACATGCCAATAAGGGCTCACTGCCCGAGCACACTGCTCACAAAGAGGCCCACTGCCTACAAGGAGACACACTGTCTACAAAGTGATGAAAATCACAGTCTTGAACTGGAGAATGACATCTCTAACATGTCCGGATCAGTTCCAATTAAGCCCAACAATCTCTGCTCTGCCTTTCGCACCTTTCTTCACTATATCATACTCATCCTCACACCACACACTGAAATGAACTCACAAATCATTATTTATACAAGACATCGACTTAGGAACAAGCATCTAAGTCGGCAAACAACCATAGGAGTATCTGCAAGATGAATAACACATCCGGTCGGCCATCACAAGAACATTCGCAGGATGAACAACTCATCCGGTCGGCTACACAGAGCAAGAACTTCATCCGGAAGAATAACTTCAATTCCGGGCTCTACCATCAATGCGGACCAACAACACAACCTAAACATGATCCAAGAACCTTCACAAGCCTGTCTGAATGTCCGGATACATCCGCACTTCCTCTGCTTACTGGGATCTCTTGTCTTCCTCATCCGGAACTTTAAGAACACAGTCTGTCGCCACTGTCATAATGCAAGAGGTACTTCCGGACCTCCAAATCATACACAAATCAGGATGATACATCACAAGGACATCCCAAACACTCCTTCCAATCCGCAGATTAGGATAATACAATTCCGGACCTCACCGGACCTTTTTGTGATCCTCTGTCACCTCCGGATACTTGCCGGACCCGGTTCTATACCGGTAGCCACAACTCCTTCAGATCTTCATGCGGACCTCTGAAATCTTAACTGTAGCATCTCAAGACTCATATCTACTAACCCTTTAATCCGCATCCTCCGGTTCTCATCCTATATAGTACATTTACCTTCTTCTCATCACTGTTCTTCACTGTTCCTGACTGAGACTAATTTTCTCAATATCCTCAGCACACAGCTCATCAAATCCTTCTTGTTAATGCAATATGAGTATGTTGACATCAATGACAATACTGGATAACCTCATACTTGCAACAATCTCCCCCTTTGTCATTGATGGCAACATATGATGTGAAAAACTATTAAGACAAGAACTTCGACTTTTCATATGTCTTCTCTTCCTTTACTGCTCCCCCTTTGATCATCAACCACTTGTTTTTCACATGTCTTCTCTCCCCCTTTGACATCAATGGCAAAGGGCTCATACTTGCAATTCTCATACATCAGAATCATACCAGCTGCTCCCCCTTAGTTGCAGCTCCCCATTCGTCCGGATCACAAGATATGACTGTGATAGCCACCGGACTGATGCACAACAGTGCATCTTAGTTCATTACCGGAGGGGCCATGACCCCTAACTTCTCCCGGAGATATTCAAAAGAGTCCTTGGGAAGAGGTTTTGTAAAGATATCTGCAATCTGATCCTTGGAGGGAACATACTCCAATCTGACTTCTTCCTTGTTTACTTGTTCTCTCAAGAAGTGAAATTTGATAGATATGTGCTTAGTCTTAGAATGCAATACCGGATTCTTGGAAATATTAATTGCACTTGAATTATCACAGAAAATTGTGATAGGCTCCTCATATTCAACTTTGATGTCTCTTAGCATCTGCTTCATCCATAGGATTTGAGTACAACTACCTGCTGCTGCAATGTATTCTGCTTCAGTTGTAGACAGAGATATTGCATCTTGTTTCTTGCTTAGCCAAGAAACCAATCTCTTTCCCAAAAAGAATGCTCCACCACTAGTGCTCTTCCGGTCATCCACATCTCCTGCCCAATCTGCATCTGTGTAAGCATGAAGAGAGAAATCCGGATCTCTAGGATACCAAAGACCATACTCAACTGTTCCTTTCAAGTATCTAAAAATTCTTTTGATTGCCATAACATGAGATTCTCTAGGATCAGCCTGGAATCTTGCCACAAGACCAACAGCCTGCATTATATCAGGGCTAGTTTGAGTGAGATACAACAATCCACCAATCATTGATCTATACTTTGTCTGATCTGCCTTTGGAGAATCATCATCTTTGCTTAACTTACATCCGGTTGCCATAGGAGTGTTCATAGGCTTTGAGTCTTCCATACCAAATTTCTTTAACAATTCTTTCACATATTTGGTCTGAGAAATGAAGATCCCTTCTTTTGTTTGAGTAATTTGCAGACCCAAGAAGAAATTCATTTCACCAAGCATAGACATTTCAAACTCACTTTTCATCTGATTTGCAAAAGTTTTGCACATACTATCTCTTCCTCCAAAAATGATATCATCCACAAATACTTCAACAATCAGAATGTTTTCATGATCAATTTTGAAATATAAGTTACTGTCAGCAGTACCTTTGTTGAATCCAATCTGCACAAGATGCTTATCCAACCTTTCATACCATGCTCTTGGGGCTTGCTTCAATCCATACAAAGCTTTCTTCAACTTGCAGACCATATCATTATTATCAGACAATTGAAATCCATCCGGTTGTTCAATGTAGACTTCTTCTTCTAGATCACCATTTAGGAAGGCAGACTTGACATCCATCTGATATACCTTGAAGTCTTTGAAGGCAGCAAATGCAAGAAGTAATCTGACTGCTTCAATTCTTGCTACCGGAGCAAAAGTCTCTTCAAAGTCAATTCCTTCTATTTGAGAGTAGCCTTTGCAGACCAATCTAGCTTTGTTTCTGATTACTTCACCAGCTTCATTTAGTTTGTTCCGAAAGACCCACTTGGTTCCAATTACATTCCTGTCTCTAGGTCTGGGAACAAGATCCCAAGTATGATTTTTCTCAATTTGCATCAGTTCATCTTCCATTGCTTTGGTCCAGTTTTCATCATTGCAGGCTTCATTTATTGTTTTAGGTTCAATCTTTGAAATCAGACAACATTCATTCTGATCTTGAGCAATATTCCTTCTAGTTTGTACACCTTTGCTTCTGTCACCTATGATCTGATCTTCAGAGTGATTCAGTCTTATATACCTTGGAATTTTGGGAGTATCCAGCACTGCTGTTTCTTGATCAGCCTCATTCAAATCTAACTCTTCTTCCTGATTTACCGGATCAGGCTGACTCTGTCGCACCGGAGAGGATTGAGGTCCTTGAGCACTATCTTGGTCATCTTCATCAAACTCATAAAATCTTGAAGGCTTCTCAATTCCTTCATCAACCTTCACATTGGTGCTTTCTATCATCTTCCTCAATCTCTTATTGTAACACCGGTATGCCTTGCTTTGAGTGGAGTAGCCCAAGAAAATTCCTTCATCACTTCTAGCATCAAACTTTCCTAGATCTTCATCTCTTTTAATATAACACTTGCTACCAAATACTCTGAAATATTTCACAGTAGGAGTGATGCCAAACCAGAGTTCATAGGGGGTCTTACCGGTGTTGTTTCTGATTTGAACTCGATTGAGAGTGTAGACTGCAGTGCTGATAGCTTCTTTCCAAAACATTTGAGGAACATTTGCTTCCAACATCATTGTCCTAGCAGCTTCCTGGATGGTCCGGTTCTTTCTCTCAACTACTCCATTCTGCTGTGGAGTCTTAGGAGCAGACAACTGTCTCCTTATACCCTGTTTCTCACAAAAGTCAATGAATTCACCAGATGTAAATTCACCACCTCTATCAGACCTTAGACACTTTAGTTTCAATCCGGTTTGATTCTCCACCATAGCTTTGAAGATTTTGAACTTCTCAAAAGCTTCTGATTTTTCTTTTAGAAAGGTAACCCACATCATCCGGGAATGATCATCAATTAACAACATGAAATATCTATCACCTTGCAGACTCTTGATTCTTGTTGGACCACATAGATCAGTATGTACTAATTCCAATAATCCGGTAGAAGACTGATCTTTGCTTTTAAAAGAGACTCTACTTTGTTTGCCTAATTGACATTCTTTACACACACTATTTGTAGGTTTTATCAACTTTGGAAGATCTCTCACAGCCTGAGTATTGCTTATTTTGATGATGTTATCAAAATTTACATGACACATTCTTCTATGCCATAACCAACTCTGATCAATTTGAACAAACAAACAACTTTTATTTGAACCAACCAGATGAAAGATGTTACCTCTTGTCTGAGTACCGGATGCAATTTCAGTTCCGGAGCTTGTAAAGATTCTGCATTTTCCATTCTTGAACCGGAGATCATAGCCTTTGTCCACTAACTGACCAACACTGAGAAGATTGTGCTTCAATCCTTCAACATACAGTACATTTCCTATTTTGCTCTTACCATCAAAGGAAATAGTTCCCCTACCTCTGATTCTGCCAGCAGAATTGTCACCAAACTTTAGCATTCCTCCTTCATATCTTTCCAAGTCTAAGAACTTATTCTTGTCACCAGTCATATGGTGAGAACATCCACTGTCAATAACCCAGTCATCCTTTTCTTCTACTTGAGCAGCCAAGGCTTTTTCAACAACTTTGTGATTGACAGATTCAGAGAGCAAGGGATCTTCTTCCTTGATGGCTATAAACACCCACTCATTTCCGGATTTGCTTCCTGGTTCTGATTCATCATCTGTTACTCCTTCATTGTCATCTTCTTCATGAACATAATAGCAATTCTTTTGAAACCTTTGTCTGTGAGTATTAGATCTTGCAGATCTCTCCGGACATCTTGAGGCAAAATGACCAATCTTATTGCAGTTGAAACACTTAAAGGGTAGTTTTCCTTCATACTTACCGGATCCTCTTGGCAGTCTCTTTGCAATGAGGGCTTCAAGTTGAGCTGTTTCTGCTTCTTCTTCTTCCATGTCTCTTCTTGCTTGATCATACCATGACATTTTCTTTGATGAGTTTTCACTCGGATCAAATCTCTGTTTGCCTTTTACATAGGCACTGACTTTGAAAGCAGATTCAGTCTTGGGAGGATCATCTCCAAACTCGGTCATTTCAAATGCAGCTAGTTTGCCAGCCAGTTGTTCTCTTGTGACAGTTGTGTGGGCTCTGAATTCATCAATGGCAGCAACTTTGATTTTGTAGGCAGCAGGAAGGGATCTTAGGATTTTGCAGACAATCTCATTTTCATCTAAAGTTCCACCAGCATTTCTGATTCCACATACCAGCTCATTTACTCTTGGCATAAAGGTAGTGATGTTTTCATCATCTCTCATTTTCAATCTTTCAAATTTCCCTTTCAGACTTTGCAACCTTGCACTTTTGACAAACTCATCTCCTTCATACAAAAGTTCCAGTTTAGTTAGGATCTCATATGCAGTGGGTAGGTCAATGACATTCGAGAGATCTGAGTCGTTCAATGCGCTTAGAAGAGCTTCCTTGGTCCGCAGATTGTTTTCAGCTTCTGTGATTTCATTCAGAGTTGTCGGACCACCTTGTGGAGGTACATATGGTTTTGAAATCATACCCAGGTATGCTTTTCCCATGCATTCCAAGTGACACTTCATGCGACCTTTCCAGAGAGTGAAGTTGGTTCCATCGAACTTCAGACTATCCTTCTTGTATGACGACATCCTGGATCTCCTCAAGCGGTTAAGCTCTTGTCAGAGGAACTTGGCTCTGATACCAATTGTTGGATCTAGGGCATACAACTGAGAGGGGGGGGGGTGAATCAGTTGTATAAAACTTCTTGTCATTCAAACACTTAACTCACTGTTGTTAGTTAGCAGCACATCAAATAATCATCCATGGAAGCATAATACATAAACACAAGAGCAGATAAGCATCAACACATTGAACACCAAGATTTTGACGTGGAAAACCCGGTTAAGGGAAAAACCACGGAGTGATTAACCCAAGAATTATTCTCTGTTAGAAGAATAAAGAAAAATGAATGGCACATGCCAATAAGGGCTCACTGCCCGAGCACACTGCTCACAAAGAGGCCCACTGCCTACAAGGAGACACACTGTCTACAAAGTGATGAAAATCACAGTCTTGAACTGGAGAATGACATCTCTAACATGTCCGGATCAGTTCCAATTAAGCCCAACAATCTCTGCTCTGCCTTTCGCACCTTTCTTCACTATATCATACTCATCCTCACACCACACACTGAAATGAACTCACAAATCATTATTTATACAAGACATCGACTTAGGAACAAGCATCTAAGTCGGCAAACAACCATAGGAGTATCCGCAAGATGAATAACACATCCGGTCGGCCATCACAAGAACATTCGCAGGATGAACAACTCATCCGGTCGGCTACACAGAGCAAGAACTTCATCCGGAAGAATAACTTCAATTCCGGGCTCTACCATCAATGCGGACCAACAACACAACCTAAACATGATCCAAGAACCTTCACAAGCCTGTCTGAATGTCCGGATACATCCGCACTTCCTCTGCTTACTGGGATCTCTTGTCTTCCTCATCCGGAACTTTAAGAACACAGTCTGTCGCCACTGTCATAATGCAAGAGGTACTTCCGGACCTCCAAATCATACACAAATCAGGATGATACATCACAAGGACATCCCAAACACTCCTTCCAATCCGCAGATTAGGATAATACAATTCCAGACCTCACCGGACCTTTTTGTGATCCTCTGTCACCTCCGGATACTTGCCGGACCCGGTTCTATACCGGTAGCCACAACTCCTTCAGATCTTCATGCGGACCTCTGAAATCTTAACTGTAGCATCTCAAGACTCATATCTACTAACCCTTTAATCCGCATCCTCCGGTTCTCATCCTATATAGTACATTTACCTTCTTCTCATCACTGTTCTTCACTGTTCCTGACTGAGACTAATTTTCTCAATATCCTCAGCACACAGCTCATCAAATCCTTCTTGTTAATGCAATATGAGTATGTTGACATCAATGACAATACTGGATAACCTCATACTTGCAACAGCTTTTACATGGACACAAGATGCTGAGTGTGCATTTGAAAAATTGAAACAAGCTATGTGCACTACACCTGTTCTAGCTATGCTATATTTTTCTAGGATCTTCACTATTGAGAGTGATGCTTATGACAATGGACTTGGTGTTGTTCTCCTCCAAGATGAATGCCCCATTACGTTCACCAGCAAAGCCCTTTCTAGCAAGAATTTAGTACTCTACGTATGAGAAGGAAATGATGGCTATTTTTCATGCAATATAGAAGTGGTGACCATACCTACTGGGGAATCATTTTTGCATCAAAACTAATCACCAGAGTCTGAAATATTTCGTAGAACAATGGGTCTCCTCCCCAGCACAACAGAAATAGGTCAGAAAACTTATGAGTTATGACTATGAGATCACTTACAAGAAGGGTAAGGAAAATATTGTGGTGGATGTTGTTTCTCGCTCATTTGATGACCAAGCTTCTCTTTCATCTATTGCCATGCCTATTCCAAATTGGTTGGAATCTGTACAACACGGCTATGTTAATGACTCTTCATTATCTAAAATCATTCAATAGTTAGCGACTAACCCCTCTGTTGTACCACATTATTCTTGGGATGGTACTTCTCTATGATACAAGGGCCATCTGGTGCTTCCCAAACACACAACTCTTCAATAGGTTTTATTCTATGAAGTCCATGCTTCTCCATCAGTAGGGCACTCTAGGTTTCTCAAAACTTATGAGCGGGAACGACGTAACTTCTTTTGGAAGGGAATGAAATGGGTAATTCAATAAATGGTGGCTAAATGTGATACCTTCAAATGCAACAAGGGTGAAACAACCCTCATTCCTAGTTTACTCGAACCCTTGCCCATCCCTACAAGGATTTGGATAGATATTTCTATGGATTTCATTGAGGGGCTCCCTAAATCTAGAGGGAAGACAATGATCTTGGTTGTGGTTGATGGCCTCTCCAAATATAGTTATTTTTGTGCTCTCAACCATCCCTATACAGCCTCCTCATTCGCACAAATTTTCTTGGACCAGATCTTCTGTCTACATGACGTCCCTTCTTCCATTATATCAAATCACGATGCAACATTCACCAATCATTTTTGTATAGAACTATTTTGACACACTGGCATCAAATTAAAGATGAGTTCCTGGTATTATCCACAAACGGATGGCCAGACTAAAATTGTCAACATATGTTTGGAAACTTACCTTTGTTGCTTCACCTCAGAACAACAGCATTAGTGTGCAAAGTGGCTCCCTCTCATTGTATGGTGGTACAATACCTCCTACCACACTTCAACTAAAATTACTCCATATGAAGTAGTCTATGGTTAGGCACTACCAGTGCTCCTTCCATACACACCTTGTAGTTCACTAGTTTAGGCAATCGACGTGGTTCTCCAAACTTGGGATCATATTCTTAGCATCTTGTAGGACAATCTTCACATGGCAAGCAATAGAATGAAACAATAGGTTGATCAACACTGTTCTGAGTGCACTTTTAAAGTAGGTGATATGGTTTTTCTTCACCTACAGCCATACAAGCAATCATCCCTAAAAATCAAAGGACATCGTAAGCCAGCTCCAAAGTTCTATGGGCCATATAAGGTTCTCTAGAAGATTGGGTTAGTTGCTTAGAAATTGGAGATCCCACCTTCTTCTCGAGTTCATCTAGTATTTCATGTCTCTTGTCTAAAGAAAGTTCTTGGCACCAACATCAGAGCACAAATTGTTGTACCAAAACTTGATAATGAAGGATCCATCCTTCTGAAGCTGGAGGCAGCCCTCGATAGGTGCACTCGTCAACTGTGGTCTTGATCCATCATGGAGCTATTAATTTAGTGGCATGGAATGCAACTAGAGGATGTAACCTGGGAACCACTATTTCAGATTCAGTAACAATTCCCACATCTGAAGCTTTGAGGACAAAGATTTTCTAAGAGGGAGGGGATGTTAAGAACCCATGTTTAACCCTTCTCTTTACTTTATTATTATATTAGCTTCTATGGATGCATATGCTTTGTAAGTCATCCTGTGAGCATATTTTATTATCCCACATTCATGGGAAGTAGTAGTTGTTTAGATTAGACTTGGTATATAAGTAAGTGTTGAGGCTAATGAAGGCATCCATGAATTTATTGTATTGAGCTTTCTCAAAGGAGGTTGCCCCCTCGAAGTGGCCTGCGATCAATAAATTCCTTTTGTGTTTCTATTATTTATCTAAATCTTTTATTTCATACATTTTTCATTATATTGTTGTAGGAGGTTCCTCTCATTCATTCACTGATGGGTTCTCTAGTTACCATCAAGTGAAAATCAGAGAGGAGGATCAACCAAAAACAACATTTGCCTTTGAACTGGGATCTTACATGTATACAGTAATGCCCTTTGGATTAAAGAATGCACCTACAGTATTTAGCAGAATCATGGTAAATGCATTCAAGAAATTCATACATGATTTCTCAAAGGTTTACTTAGATGATTAGATTGTATATGGATTGGTAAAAGACCACACCCAAACATTAAGGATCATGTTGAACAAGTGCACAAGCCTACAAATATCATTAAACCTAAAGAAATGTACTTTTGTAGTACCATTTAGGACTTTGTTACATCATATTATATGTAAAAAATGGTTCATGGTAGATCCTTTGAAGGTAACTTTGATCCTTGCACTATCAACACCAAAAACAACCATAGAGGTAACAACTTTCTTGGGATATACTATATATCACCACAAATTCATTAGAGGATATGCACCAATAGAAAAACCTCTTGAGAAACTATTAAAGAAGAAAAATGGAAAAAATATTGAGTGGAATGATCACTATCAAACTTCCTTTGACATATTAAAACATAAAATTGTAAAGGCTCCTATTGTAATATTTTTGGATTGGAACATTCCACTTCATGTCCATGTGGATGCCTCAGGAATAGAAGTAGGTGCGGTACTAGCCCAGCACAAGGGAACAAAAGACCACCCTATAGCATTTTCTAGTAAGAAACTATCCAAGGTTGAGAACTATACCATGTAACAGAGAGGGATGATGTAGCATATGCATTATAGAAGTTTAGACATTACCTCTTATCTACACCTTTCATTTTCTATATTGATCATGAACCACTAAAATACTTATTGAACAAACTAGTCCAAGGGAGAATTTGTCATTGGTTATTGTTATTCCAAGAATTTGACTTCCCTATAATGGTAAAACCGGGCAAGCATAATCAAGGACCTGACTATTTATCCAAGATTGAAATAGGAGATGAACCTAAAAGTCAAGAAGAATAACTTCTTGGCACAAACCTTTTTAGGGTTAATGCGGTACCAGAGGAATTGAAAGACATGGCATGCTTACTAGACACAAGAGAATTCCTAATAGATACATCTCTACAAGAAAAACAAATCCTAACGTAGAAGGCATTCCCATACACACTCATCGAAGGGGAACTGCATATCAGAGGATGAGATGATATAATAAGGAGAGTTGTTTATAAACATGAAAGAGGGTTAATAATAAAAGAGGCACATGAAGGAGTAGTAGGAGACTACAACTCCAAAGAAATTACTATCATATATATTTGGGTGTATATCAAGATGCCTTCCCAGTCTATGGTAATAATAAAAACAAGGGCTCCAACAACACAAATAGTGTCAATGCCTCTACTTCCTATGCTTCTATTGTAGGTCGTATCAATGAATACCATTATCAAGTCACCACCATCACCATTGTACCAAAAACATTTGATTGTGTTGTGACCACACGTCAAGGTTGAATAAACCTCCAAGGAGCCCCATAAAATTTACAACCATCACCTTAGTATAGCATCCTTGATCATTTAAATAAAACTCCTACACAAATATCCATCCTTGAGCTCCTTCGTATATCCCCCACACATAGACAAATCCTTGATAAAGCACTTCAAGAGTCTCGTGTCCCTAATAACATCGATAACAGTCAATGTTAGGCCATGGTAGGACACTTATCCTCACATCATCTCACCTTCATTGAAAAATATCTCCCTTCCAATACCCTTTCACATAACAACAAGGCCCTCCCATCTTAGACACTGTCCAAAATGAAGAAGCAGTTCTCTGAGAACACATTCATTTGGGGGCTCATAGATGTCACAACTCAATTTTTTTTAAAAACTAATATAAAACAATAAATGCTTTTAAAATATAAAATGGATTACACATAAGGAATAGATGATAAGTTTGCAAATCCACTAGTGAGTGGAAATGCATTTTCCTTAAACAAAGACAATGGAGGGAGCATTTTCCTTAAAATAAGACAGTGGAGAAAGCATTATCCTTAAAATAAGACAGTGGAGAAAGCATTATCCTTAAAATAAGACAGTGGAGGATGCATTCGTATTAAACAAAGATAGTGGGGATGCATGGAATTTGTTATAAAATGTCTCGATTGTAAGAAGAAAGGGGACTGATCTCTGGTTGGAAGAGCTGGAGTGAACTGCTATTTATGCCCTATTTCCAGAGCCCACGCAGAGTAGGAAGGACTACTGCAAGGTTGAGGAGTCCGCTTTACACTCAACAGTCACATTTACTTAACAGTTTCTAAGGTATTTTCAACTGCCCCTGCTGTCATGGCAATCCATGAGATCCCATTTCTTTGAGTTGTTTTGTGCATATCAATGTTAAGAAAAGGCATTCAATAAATGATAACTAGCAGTTTGTTTTCCATCTGATTAACCTGTAGGCAAGGTTAACAAGCTACGAATACAAATATGACAGTTTTGTTTTTTTTATACCGAATCAAGTAGAATGATGTACCAATGTTCTAGGAATTATGGCCCAAACTCATTTTTAACTATCAAGGAACATGTATTGCAAACATTTAGGTAAAGCTACCACACGTTCACAATATGCTATTTGCATACACGTGTCCCGATGCATTTGCAACTACAACATCCGGTATTACCTTTATGCTTTGCTGCAGGTCCATGCCCTATTCTAAAACTCCCACGTAGGCATAAACAGAGTAGATTTTGGAATTTCACCTGCCTAATGCATTTGCTTAAATGTTTTTAGAGACTTTTCCACAAATCCATTTTGTGAAGTTGCTACAATTATTTCATTTTCTGAGATCACTTTTCCTTATGTCATTTTAGATTCACACGTCTTGTATGTGCTTCCACATTTTGTAGGTATGTTTACTGGGGCATCCACTGAAATTCACTTTTACTTTACTCTATGATGGATGACAATGCCCTGTTCATATTTCCTCTATGTCTTGATGCATGTCCAGAACCTATTCCAAAGCTTCCCTTTTGACACTGACTGGAAATAAGCGGGCAAATGTGAACTGATGAAGTTGGAAACTTGTCTAAATAAATGCATTTATTTGTCAAAAAAATAAATTTACAGTATATATAAATAAGTATGTAATGTTAAAATAGTAAGTCTTAACATTTGTAAACTAAATAATAAATTTCCTTTACAAATAACTATATTATTGATAAACTAGTAATCTCATTAAGATCATATGTAATTTTTCGTGGAAGGATTTATTTCCTCGTGAGGTTATTTGGAACTCAGAAGGTAATTAGTCAATCATGCATAATTGTATAGTAATGAATTTATCTTTAATAACATTATTTATAAAGTCAATAATCCCATGTACATTTTAAAATAATTATTGGATTAGATATTGAAAAATCGATTTAAGTAATAACTCCTATATTTTGGCAATTGACCATCATGTTCCTATAAATTGAACCTTTCATTAAGTTCTTGATGCAATTGTTACATGGATGATTTATGCTAGTGATCTTTTTTTTAAACTAAGGTATTTCCTTGAAATCAAGTGAATCATGTTAATAATGATTCCTACACGAACTCTCTAGTCTAGCAATAGATTTTGATTATCTTTGCATTAGAAAATTAACCCTCTTGACCATATGTGGCAAAAGCAAAATGACTTATTTAAACAAATGTTGATCCTTATGAATATCTAATTCATTATCTCAATGAGAAATGTTGGACATTGAATACAATTAAAAACATCATCTTTCCTTGGATTGGAATAAATTAAATTAACTTAAAACAAAAATTAAAAGATTACTAAGGAAAATGAATAATTAGCAGTATGATGTTCTAAAATGAGGGTACTTTTAAATGAATGAATGTTATGACTATAGAGGAATCATGAAGGGAATTAGTATGTTCTTTGGAAGGTTATAAAACCTTGGAGCAACTATTGACTAGTTTTAGTAGCAAGAATCTTTGTCAATGTTTACTCGCAAATATATCGACAATGGAAATAAAGATTAATTTGATATATGACTTACATTGAATAAAGATCACTGCCTATATGACAAATTAACTCCTATCACCTTGAAACTAAATGATATAGTATCTTTTCTAATTTATGATTGTGATTAACATAAGTGAATTAGTATCTTCTGAAATTATGAGTACAATTGTTGGAATGTCGTTACTTTACTCTTCCTTATATATTTATGAATGGATCAAAACATCTAGCCATTTTCTTTACATGCAAGCATTGAAGTTTAATTCTTCTCATTTCTTTATAAGCTATCATATAAGTTTTCTTTTCATCTAGGTGAACCTTGTAAATAAATGTCCAAACACAAACATTCGTAGTGTTCGGTATTTACGGTACCACTGGGTCACATTTATGGGTAATGCCATCACGTTGAACCATGTACCTCGTGCCTAACATAGCTGCATCAACGACATCTGGGCACCGTCCCTATAAATCATCGGGGAGTAATAAGGAACATGTCAAAGTTAAATCCGCAAGAAGGGAAAATCTCCTCGGATACCTCACTAAAAAGATTAATGAAAAAAAAAGGTGAGACTATCAAAAATTGTTGTAGGACGATCAATGGGAAGATCTCATCGGGAAAATATACGTGTTAGGTAAATTATTCACACTTGAAAAACTTAAATGCCAAACACTCCTGGGAGGTGTGTTTACAAAATAGTTCCTTAGGAATTCCGTCCATTGTGTCACTTGAGTGGGTGGCAATCAGCGAAGAACTATGTACCCACTCACAGCTACATTAACATAGTGCAAGATAGAACTACATGTTTGCATTCGTTGTGTAGATCACATCCGAAGAGGGCCTTGATCCCGTGGATACATGGTATGTAGGTAGTCTGGATGGCGAAGGATGCCCCAGTACTCAGGTCCCTTGGATATAGGGTACTCTTTAATAATCAACTTCATAATCTTGATCTCTAGTTAAAAGGTTATCTAGGTAACTTAAGAACTCTCCTAGTACTCAGAAGAATCCCTGGGGTGGATTACTTGTACCTGGTGTTGCCGTAAACTAAGGTGAGTACAAGTTGATGTTATGTGTTCCCTAGTCGACGTCCTCAGCACAGTGTCTGGGCTGACTGTGGTCACTAGGAAGTGACTCTTGAATCTATATTGGTTCCGAGGGAGTCAAAAGTCTCTGGCCAGAGTATAATGATTCCTGTCCTATTTAGCTCGGTTGGCTATTGTGTTTACTTATCCCGTATGAGATAGAGAATTGGTCTGTTTTATCACTAGGCCTTTTGGCCACTATTTGTTCTACCTGAATCAGGTAGAGATAAGGTCCATTGGACCTAGTTCTGCATGAACCTATTTGCCCAAAGGATAGAAGAGCTTAGGTTGGCTTAAGAATGTTCTATTTTGAACATATGGCCCGTTTTGGCTGAAATTAATGTTCCGTGTGAACATATGGCCATTTTGGCCGAAAGTTTTCCTGAGTACTCAATGGAAGTTTTGATATCTATCATAAGGACTATTAAAAGTGGCCAATTCATTGACCTATTCCATTGTGCCTTTATGAAGCTTCTGATTTTCCTTCACCACACCAAGGGACTCCCATACCATCATCTTCACTTGATACACAGTTGTGCATCTAAAAACTCTCAAGTTAATTGAGCTACCATATGTCGATGTTTTCCGAGACCTCTTTGATACTCTAAGAACACAATCAAAATTAGTAAAGAGTGCATAGAGGACAGAGAAAGCTGTGAATTTATGCGTAAATTGGAATGGACTTGTTAATAGAGAATTTTTTTTGAAAATTTGAGTTTGGATCAAGCGGGTCCTTACATGTGGTATCAGAGCATGGTTCAAACACTCCGCCTGGAGGCCTACAAACTCAAAATTAATAATCAATAGTATTCAAGATAAGAATTGTGATAGATTTAATTATAGCCAATTTTCCTAGTGTAAACCAAAAATTATAGTAAAGGGTAAATCATCTCTCTCCTTGTTTCAGGATTAAATGGCGAGAACCCGAAAAATGCGAGATTTGCATAGAAAGGAACCAGTCAACCTAGAAATAGTTGTAAATCAAGAAACAGTTGTAAACCAAGAAATAGTTGTAAACCAAGAAACAGTTGTAAACCAAAGACTAGTTGAAAACCCATCGGAGAACCCAAATGTTGGTATTGAAGCAATTATTCAGTTGTTGATAGAACAGAAAGAAAAGTTGCAAAACCTTGAGAAAACTATACAGGACTTGAAGACTAGATAGGGGACTATCGAAAACATTTTGGAACCTGAAGGTGGACATCAAGGTGCGGAAGTACACATTGTTCAAACAACTAATGAATTAGAGGTTCCTAGGCCTCGACAGAAAACTACCACTCTAGATATCTCACAAGACCTCAAGAAGATAACTCCTAAATTTGTCGGTAAACATGTGGGTGATTCTACAGAAGGATGGCTAATTGAAATGGAGAAATATTTTGAACTAAGAAACTACTCAGAAAATATCAAGGCAACCTGGGGAGCCTATCAGTTAGAAGGAGAAGCTTCTAGTTGGTGGATAAACATAAAAGAATAATATTGTTATTCAAAAGAAAACCTGACTTGGAGGTAGTTTGTGAGCCACTTCCATGAAAGATGTCTTCCACAACTATTTTATGATGAGAAGATGACTGAGTTTCTGAATCTTAGACAAGGAAATCTCACAGTCTAATAGTATTGGGATAGATTTGCGAAGCTACTGAAATATGTTCCTATCTATCAAAGGGATGAAAGGTCTCAGGCAAGGAAGTTTCTTTTGGGGTTGAATACTGATATTGGGGCAGAAGTGGATATGTTTGCCCCTGACAACATGAATCAAGTCTTAGAGAAGGCACTTAAACAGGAAAAGAAATTACAGGCATTATCGGTAGCAAAGCAAAACTTTTGGGACAAACAATTTGTCTTCAAAAGGAAACTAGGCAATAAGGACAATAGAGGAGCTCAGAAGAACAAGAGGAGAGACTGGGCTAGAATAGAACCTGTTGGTAGTCAGGATCATAAGAACAATTACAATAGTAATGTCAGGAGGAATGAGGGGAATGGACCACCCCAAAGTTCTAATGGACCCCCTGGTGGATGCTTTATGTGTGGAGGTAATCATTATGCAAGGGATTGTTCAAAAAGGAATGGGTACAATCAACCACAGCAACCTCGGCAACATCAAATACATGTTGCTGTCAGATATCAACAAACTCATCATCAAAATGTACCTATGGAGACAAGAGGTATGCTTTTTGGTAAACCTATAACTATTTTGATAGATACTGGTTCCTCCGAGAGTTTTATTTCCCCATAATTGGTAAGAAAAATGTCTTTGCAAACTAAGAGTATGGGGACAAGGCTATATAGAAAGTGAACAAGTACATAAGAGGAGCACTCATCAAGTTTCCTGAATTAGAAACCAAAGATGACTTATATGTTGCACCCCTAGGAGCCTATGATGTCATAATCGGAATACGGTGGCTAACGAGTCATAAGGCTAACATAGATTGCTATAACAAAGTAGTGGAGTGTGTAGATGATAAGGGGTGTAGAGTTAGGATTTACAAACCTATATCAGTGGGGACCATTTCTGCTATGCAACTAAAGAAGGCAAGATGAAAATGAGGAAATCAGATATTCCTAGTATCTTTAGATGAGAAGGGAGAAGAGAAAGAAGCCCCTACCTTTGAAAATAGTTCATTCCTTTGGGACTACAAGGATGTGTTTCTTGAAGAGCTACATGGATTACCTCCTAAAAGGGAATTTGATTTTTCAATCGATATACTTCCTGGAACTGCACCTATATCCAAAGCCCCATATAGAATGAACACCACATAACTCCAAGAATTGAAAATACAGTTGCAAGAATTGCTAGAGAAAGGGTTGATAAGGCCTAGTGTATCACCTTGGGGAGCACCAGTCATCTTTGTAAAGAAGAAGGATGGGACATTAAGGTTGTGCATTGACTACAGAATGTTGAATAAGGCCACTGTAAAGAACAGATATCCATTGACTCGTATTGATGATCTATTTGACCAAATGAGAGGAGCCTCAGTGTTCTCCAAAATTGATCTTCGCTCAAGCTATCACCAATTAAGGATAAAAGATGAAGACATTCCAAAGACAACATTTAGGACAAGGTATGGACACTATGAATTCACTGTAGTTCCATTTGGGCTAACAAATGCTCTAGCTACCCTTATGAATCTAATGAATAGTGTGTTCCACGATTGTTTGGATAAGTTTGTGATTGTGTTTCTAGATGACATTTTAATATATTCCAAGGATGAAGAGGAACACTTAACCCATCTCCAGGCAGTCTTACAAAAGTTACAAAAGCATAAGTTGTTTGGGAAGTTATCCAAATGCTCCTTCTTTGAAAGGAGGGTTCACTATTTAGGGCATATCATTTCAGCCGAGGGCATAGCAATAGATCCTGATAAAGTAAAAGCCATCACTGAATGGCCTATCCCTACAAATGTGACTGAAGTAAGAAGTTTTATGGGATTGGTAGGGTACTACATAAGGTTTGTGAAAGAATTTTCAAGGATAGCCAATCCAATCACATCCTTACAAAAAAAGAATAAAAAGTTCATTTCGACTGAGCAGTGTGATAAGACTTTTCAAGTACTGAAGGAAAGGCTAACATCACCTCCAATTCTAAAAGTGCCTGACCCTAATGGTAACTTCATAGTAGTAACAGATGCATCCATAGAAGGACTCGGAGGAGTTCTTTTCCAAGAGGAAGGAGTAGTGGCTTATGAATCACGAAAACTAAAAATTCATGAAGTCAATTATGCCCCCCATGACCTCGAACTTGCAGCCATAGTTCATGCCTTGCAAAAATGGAGACATTTCTTGTTGGGAAAACCATTTGAGCTTAAAACAGACCATCAAGGACTAAAATATATCTTCACTCAACCTCATTTGAATGCAAGACAGAGAAGGTGGTTAGAGTTTCTAAGTGAGTATGATTTTGATATTCAATATATCAAGGGGAAAGAAAATAGGGTGGCCGATGCGCTCAGCAGGAGGAGGCATATAATGGCCATATCCAACTTGCACATAGACCTAAAGCAACAAATACTCTCTGAGCAAAAACATAACCCATGGTACGCTCAGGTTAAGACATCTCTAGCTAACACCTTTGTGGAACCTAAGTATTTGGACTATGCATTTGATTATGATGGACTAATGAGGTACTAGGGAAGAATATGCGTTCCTGATAATGCAGAACTAAGGGGTATGATCTTAACAGAGGCACATAAGGCTCCATATTTAGGACATCTAGGAGTGAATAAGATGTATGCAGACCTCAAAAGAATATATTTTTGGCTAGGAATGAAGAAGGATGTGGTAGACATAGTTGCTAGATGCCTAGAATGTCAAAGGGTTAAGGCCGAACATGTGCACCCAGCAGGACTTCTTTATCCACATGATGTACCTTTCTATAAATGGCAAGTCATAAGTATGGATTTTGTCCAAGGGATATCAATGACATCTCATAAGCACAATTGCATTTTGGTGGTAGTGGATAAACTCACTAAGGTTGCCCATTTCATACCAGGAAACCTAACAGATGATGCACCTACAGTAGCAAAAAGGTTCATAAAGAAAATTTTTAGGTTGCATGGAATTCCTGAGCAAATCATCTCTGATCGAGACGTGAAGTTCACTTCTAGATTTTGGACCACATTGCAGGCTGCCTTAGGAAAACAGTTGAATTTCAGCACAGCTTATCATCTTGAGACAGATGGACAAACAGAAAAAACCAACCAAATTCTAGAAGACCTCCTTCGTATGTATTGTATGGATCAGCAGACTAAATGGGAGGAATATTTGCCATTAGTTGAGTTCGCCTATAACAATTCGTTCCAAGCAGCAATAGCTATGGTACCCTTTGAAGCTCTTTATGGGAGACCTTGTCGAACACCATTAAGTTGGGATAAATTGGAAGATAGGATATTGGTTGGCCCTGAAATGTTGAAAGATATGGACAACCAAGTGCAACTTATTCAATAGAGGTTGAAGGAAGCCTCGGACCGCTAGAAAAGTTATGCAGATAACAATAGGAAACCCAGAAGATTTCAAGTTGGTGAAAAGGTGTTCCTAAGAGTACGACCTCATAAAAGTTCCATCTCTTTTGGAAGGAAGTCAAAGCTAGCCCCTCGCTATGTCGGACCTTTTGAAGTACTTGAGGAAATCAATCCTGTAGCTTACCACTTGGCCTTACCACTGACACTGAGCCACATTCATGATGTGTTCCATGTATCCTTGTTAAAAAAGTATATACCTAACCCTAAGCATATTCTTAATTAGAATGCCCTGCAGGTAGAAGAACCAAGTACAATAACAATAGAGCCATGCATAATCATCGAGAGGCACCAGTTCCAGCTCTGCAACAGGATAGTGGACCAATCTAAAGTCTAGTGGGACTAGTACTCACCTAAGAATGCTACATGGGAAAACACAGTGGAAATGCAACAACTCTATCCGTATTTATTTTGAATAAACTCTAGTTATTTATTAACTCGACAAACTTCAAATCTTGCTTAAGGACAATGATAGTTATGCCTTGTTATCTTTATCTATGTTAAACTATTTTTGAAACATGGACTTTAAAAGTAGATATTTTGATATGGATTTATATGTTTGATCTTATTTCTAACATGCATCGGGATGATGCATAAATTTAGGGGAGAAGGATGTCACAACTCAATTTTTTTTAAAAACTAATATAAAACAATAAATGATTTTAAAATATAAAATGGATTACACAAAAGGAATAGATGATAAGTTTGCAAATCCACTAGTGAGTGGAAGATGCATTTTCCTTGAACAAAGACAGTGAAGGGAGCATTTTCCTTAAAATAAGATAGTGGAGAAAGCATTATCCTTAAAATAAGACAATGGAGAAAGCATTATCCTTAAAATAAGACAGTGGAGGATGCATTTGTATTAAACAAAGATAGTGGGGATGCATGGAATTTGTTATAAAATGTCTCGATTGTAAGAAGAAAGGGGACTGATCTCTAGTTGGAAGAGCTAGAGTGAACTACTATTTATGCCCTGTTTCCAGAGCCCACACAGAGTAGGAAGGACTATTGCAAGGTTGAGGAGTCCGCTTTACACTCACCAGTCGCATTTACTTAACAGTTTCTAAGGTATTTTCAACTGCCCCTGTTGTCATGGCAATCCATGAGATCCCATTTCTTTGAGTCATTTTGTGCATATCAATGTTAAGAAAAGGCATTCAATAAATGATAACTAGCAGTTTGTTTTCGATCTGATTAACCTGTAGGCAAGGTTAACAAGCTACAAATACAAATATGACAGTTTTGTTTTTTTTATACCAAATCAAGTAGAATGATGTACCAATGTTCTATGAATTATGGCCCAAACTCATTTTTAACTATCAAGGAACATGTATTGCAAACATTTAGGCAAAGCTACCACACGTTCACAATATGCTATTTGCATACACGTGTCCCGAGGCATTTGCAACTACAACATCTGGTATTACCTTTATGCTTTGCTGCAGGTCCATGCCCTATTCTAAAACTCCTACATAGGCATAAACAGGGTAGATTTTGGAATTTCACCTGCCTAATGCATTTGCTTAAATGTTTTTAGAGACTTGTCCACAAATCCATTTTGTGAAGTTGCTACAATTATTTCATTTTCTGAGATCATGTACATGGGATTATTGACTTTATAAATAATGTTATTAAAGATAAATTCATTACTATACAATTATGCATGATTGACTAATTACCTTCTGAGTTCCAAATAACCTCACGAGGCAATAAATCCTTCCATGAAAATTTACATATGATCTTAATGAGATTACTAGTTTATCAATAATATAGTTATTTGTAAAGGAAATTTATTATTTAGTTTATAAATGTTAAGACTTACTATTTTAACATTACATACTTATTTATATATACTGTAAATTTATTTTTTTGACAAATAAATGCATTTATTTAGACAAGTTTCCAACTTCATCAGTTCACATTTGCCCGCTTATTTCTAGTCAGTGTCAAAAGGGAAGCTTTGGAATAGGTTCTGGACATGCATCAAGACATAGAGGAAATATGAACAGGGCATTGTCATCCATCATAGAGTAAAGTAAAAGTGAATTTCAGTGGATGCCTCGGTAAACATGCCTACAAAATGTGGAAGCACATACAAGACGTGTGAATCTAAAATGACATAAGGAAAAGTGATCTCAAAAAATGAAATAATTATAGCAACTTCACAAAATGGATTTGTGGAAAAGTCTCTAAAAACATTTAAGCAAATGCATTAGGCAGGTGAAATTCCAAAATCTACTCTGTTTATGCCTACGTGGGAGTTTAGTATGTTCTTTGGAAGGTTATAAAACCTTGGAGCAACTATTGACTAGTTTTAGTAGCAAGAATCTTTGTCAACATTTACTCGCAAATATATCAACAATGGAAATAAAGATTAATTGGATATATGACTTACATTGAATAAAGATCACTGCTTGTATGACAAATTAACTCCTATCACCTTGAAACTAAATGATATAGTATCTTTTCTAATTTATGATTGTGATTAACGTAAGCGAATTAGTATCTTCTGAAATTATGAGTACAATTGTTGGAATGTCGTTACTTTACTCTTCCTTATATATTTATGAATGGATCAAAACATCCAGCCATTTTCTTTACATGCAAGCAATGAAGTTTAATTCTTCTCATTTCTTTATAAGCTATCATATAAGTTTTCTTTTCATCTAGGTGAACCTTGTAAATAAACATCCAAACACAAACATTCGTAGTGTTTGGTATTTACGGTACTGCTGGGTCACGTTTATGGGTAATGTTGTTGCATTGAACCATGTACCTCGCGCCTAACATAGCTACATCAACGACGTCTAGGCACCGTCCCTATAAATCATCAGGGAGTAATAAGGAACATGTCAAAGTTAAATCCGCAAGAAGGGAAAATCTCCTCGGATACCTCACTAAAAAGATTAATGAAAAGAAAAGGTGAGACTATCAAAAAATGTTGTAGGACGATCAATGGGAAGATCTCATCGGGAAAATATGCGTGTTAGGTAAATTATTCACACTTGAAAAACTTAAATGCCAAACACTCCCAGGAGGTGTGTTTGCAAAATAGTTCCTTGGGAATTCAGTCCATTGTATCACTCGAGTGGGTGGCAATCGATGAAGAACTATGTACCCACTCACAGCTACATTAACATAGTGCAAGACAGAACTACATGTTCGCATTCATCGTGTAGATTGCATCTGAAGAGGGCCTTGATCCCGTGGATACAGGGTATGTAGGCAGTCTGGACGGTGAAGGATGCCCCAATACTCAGGTCCCGCGGATATAGGGTACTCTGTAATAATCAACTTCATAATCTTGATCTCTAGTTAAAAGGTTATCTAGGTAACTTAAGAACTCTCCTAGTACTCAAAAGAATCCCTGGGGTGGATTAGTTGTACTCGACATTACCGTAAACTGAGGTGAGTACAAGTTGATGTTATGTGTTCCCTGGTCGACATCCTCAGCACAGTGTCTGGACTGACTGTGGTCACTAGGAAGTGACTCTTGAATCTATATTGGTTCCGAGGGAGTCAGAAGTCTCTAGTTAGAGTATAATGATTCCTGTCCTATTTACCCCGGTTGGCTGTTGTGTTTACTTATCCCATATGGGATAGAGAATTGGTCCCTTTTATCACTAGGCCTTTTGGCCACTGTTTGTTCTACCTGAATTAGGTAGCGATAAGGTCCGTTAGACCTAGTTCTGTATGAACCTATTTGCCCAAAGGATAGAAGAGCCTGGGTTGGCTTAAGAATGTTCTGTTTTGAACATATGGCCTGTTTTGGCTGAAATTAATGTTCCGTGTGAACATATGGCCATTTTGGCTGAAAGTTTTCCTGAGTACTCAATGGAAGTTTTGATATCTATCATAAGGACTATTAAAAGTGGCCAATTCATTGACCTGTTCCATTGTGCCTTTATGAAGCTTCTGATTTTCCTTCACTACACCAAGGGACTCCCATACCATCATCTTCAATTGATACACAGTTGTGCATCCAAAAACTCTCAAGTTAATTGAGCTACCATATGTCGATGTCTTCCGAGACCTCTTTGATACTCTAAGAACACAACCAGAGATCAGTAAAGAGTGCATAGAGGACAGAGAAAGCTATGAATTTATGCGTAAATTGGAATGGACTTGTTAATAGAGAATTTTTTTTGAAAATTCAAGTTTGGATCAAGCGGGTCCTTACAATAGAGTTGGTTTCATCATAGAGCTTAACATTGAAGCATACTTTGGCAAGAAGGCCAAATCCCTTAGTTGCAAAATTAACATAATAAAAAGGTCCCCTAGTGGAAACCACTTTGTGGCGCTATTAGACCATAAAAAAGTAAAAGAAAAGACACATCCAATGGTGAAATCCTCTCTGAGGTGCCAAAGGATGGGGAATTTGACCTTTCAAAATATGCTATTTATCCAGAAAAGTCACCAATGTTGATAGAAATATCTAAGGAGATAAACTTGGGCACAATAGAGGAGCCAAAGATCACATTTTTGGTTGATTCTTTATCATCAAAAGAGCATAAGGATTTCATAGCATTCTTTCAGAAAATCTGCCACAACTTTACATGGTATTATACTGATATGCCTATTCTGGATTCATATTTAGTGGTGCACCATCTAACAATATATCCTAATGTCAAACCAGTTAAGCATAAATTGAGAAATATGCACCCACTTATTACACTTTAGGTTAAAACTAAACTTGAAAAGTAGGTAGTAGTAGGCTTTATTTGGCCCATTGATTATCTAGAATAGGTATCCAACATAGTCCCAGTTTTGAAACTGAATGGGGGCATCCATATTTGCAATTAATTTTGAGATCTAAATAAAATGTATCCTAAAGATGACTTTTCGCTACCAAATATTGACACTATTGTAGATCTCACGGCCAGACATGAAATTCTCTCACTTATGGATGGATTTTCAGGCAATAATCAAATTTGTATCACTGAAGAAGACCAACTTAAAACAACCTTCACCTATCCATGGAGTACCTACTGTTGGCAAGTCATGCCATTTGGTCTCAAAAGTGTTGGGGCAACCTATTAATGGCTAATGACAGTGATATTTCATGATATGCTTCATACAATTATGGAAGACTATGTAGATGACCTCCTGGGTAAGTTGACAACATGAAAAGAACATCTCCATGTTTTAACAAGAATCTTTGATCACCTAGAACAATATCAAGTCTGACTTAATCCTAAAAAGTGTGTATTTGGTGTCAATTCTAGGAAATTATTGGGATACATAGTATCAAGGGGAGGTATCAGAGTGGATCCAACTAAGTTAAAGGTATCTAAAGTAGCTCTACAACTTACAAGGGAAACTCCAAGCCATTCATCATTTCAATGCTCAGCTTGTAGACAAATGTCATCCCTTCAAGTATCTTCTATGCAAATATGTCACATTCCAATGGGATGCTTCATGCTAAGTAGTTTTTGACAAGTTGAAAGAATATTTAGATTCTCCTCTAATTCTTATGCCTCCTATTCAAGGAAAACCCCTACTTTTATATATTTCAGCAACATCAACAATATTAGGGTCTCTACTAGCAAAACATGGTGAAGCAGGAAAATAAATGGCTATATATTATATTAGTCGAACCTTGGTCCTAGGATATGAACTTAACTATACTTCCATGGAAAAAGTATGCCTAGCAGTAGTCTTTAGTTCCTAAAAACCATGACACTGCATGCTCAATCACTAAGTTAAGCTCATTTCCAAGGTTAATCCACTGAAGTATCTATTGTCAAAGGCTACAATCGCATGGTGAATGGAAAAATGGTTTATCATTCTTAGTGAATTTGATATCGAGTATATTGATAGAAAAGCTATCAAGGGATAGGTCATAGCAAATCAGCATGCTGACGCTTCTATTCATTCAGATCATGCACTTACTTCAGAGTTCCCAGATGAATATGTATGCTCAATCACCCCATAAACACATCAAAAAATTTACTTTGATGGAGCATTCACTTCTCATGGTTCCAGAGCAGGAATTCTCTTCATCACCTCTCAAGGTGATTGCATCCCCAAGGCATACAAGGTTACGTTTCCATGGACTAATAACATTGCTGAGTATGAGGCTCTGATCACAGGATTGAAAATGATTATTGAATGGAAGATTGACTCATTACACGTGTATGGAGATTCTCTACTGGTCATTAACCAAGCTAATGATGATTTTCAAACCAAAGATGACAAGATAATTCCGTACAAGAAAATGGTCGATAACTTTAAGAAGTATTTTTAAAAGATTAAGTTTGAACAAGTGCCTTGACTAAACAACAGATCTACAGACGCCATGGAAACCATTGGATTTCTCATTGACATGCCAACCGATAGCCAAAGGTGTGAGTTTCTTGCGGAACAACTCTTTCTTCCTGCATATGATACTCCTGATTTTGATCTCATCTATTAAATAGTTGGACCCACTTCTCCTTGGTATCAAGATAGTTATGTCTACCTCCATGACCAATCCCTTCCACCAAACCTATTCACCAACCAACAAAAAATCTTCATTCTCCACTCATCCCACTTCACCATCCTAGGAGACACCCTATATCAAAAGAGTCCTAAAGGTATGCCTCTTAGGTTCCTTAACTCGGAAGAAGCCCAAACTACCTTACATGAGGTACATGAGGGAATCTGTGGTGCACATTCCTCTAGTCCTACCCTTGCAAAGAAGTTTCTAAGAATAGAATACTATTGGTCTAGTATGGAACAAGATGCACTTGAGTTTGCCAAGAAATTTTTATAGTGCCAATAACATGGTGATCTCATTCATGCACCATCTCAAGATTTACAGCTAATAACAACTCCTTAGCCCTTTTTACAATAGGGGCTCGATCTCATTGGTAAAATCACCCCTCCATCCTCCAACGGCCACAAATTTATCATAACCTCTACTGGATACTTCACTAAGTGGGTTGAAGAGATTCCACTCACTTACATTATCTGTCCCAAAATTCCTAAGTTTATCCTCCATTACATAATTTGTCGGTATGGAATTCCCCTTGCCATCATTACCAATAATGGTAGACCTTTCAAGAATAAATAAGTTTGATCCCTTTGTGATAAATTCCACATCCAAAATCACTTTTCCACCCCCTATTACTCACAACTTAATGGACAAGTTGAGGCATCAAATAAAACCGTCCTAAAAATCCTCAAAAACACTGTCAGTGACATTGTCTATGACTGGCACCTACAACTAAATCTTGCCTTATGGGCATATTGTACTAGCATTCACACACCTACTAGAGCCACTCCATATTCACTTGTCTTTATTTTTGAATCCATCTTACCAATTGAGGTCGAGCTCCCTTCTCTATGGATTTCACTGCAGAATCTCATAAATGATAAGGAGTATCATATATCAAGATTGCAAGAGTTAGAACTCTTGGATGAAAGGAATCTTTAGGCCCTTAACCATATTCAAGTGTATCAAAACCACCTTAGATAGAGCTATAATAAGATAGTCAAGACCTGCCATTTTGAGATTGGTGACCTTGTCCTTAGAAAAAATCAGCGCAATATCTAAGAACATGAGAAGAAGGGAAAATTTGAACCAATCTAGCTAGGACCTTTTGTCATTACAACTACATATAGATTAGGTGCTTGCCATCTTGCAACATGAGAGGGCAAGTCTCTTGAAGAACTCATAAATTCATTCATCTCAAGTGGTCTATAATTATAAAAAATCAAAAAAATCAAAAAAATAAAAAAAAAGTAAAAACAAGAGTCAAAAAAGTCAAAATAGTAAAGATAAATAATCCGTCCTATGGTGAAAACCACTTCGGTGGCGCCTTGGGCATGTACCATGGTGAAAACCTGGAAAACAAGTGTCATGTGTAGAGGCTCCTATCCACCATCTATCAGGTTCTCACCCATCCCATCCAATCCACCATATATTATCTTTCCCATTTATCCATTTATCCCACTATCATGGCTTGATAATTGATATAAATTGATAGTATCCTACTTTCATCCATTTTCATAACATGTATCACCTATCCCATTCCATAATAAATGCGCTTGTACACAAGTGGGGGCATTCTTGGTATATACCTAGTCATCCTAGAGAAGGATCACTACCATTATGACACACTTTTCACAATAAAAATACCCACCTTATTTAGCAAAAAATACAAAAAAAAATCAAAAATACCAAAAACACAAAAACATCACATATTCCCAATAAAATAAAATAAAATAAAATTACAAAATCTAAGCAATAAAATCATTCATAAGTCAAGTTTTAATCCATTTTCACCCATAATAAAGTGCATACCCATTAGACTTGATACCCAAGCAAAGAGCAAACTACACATAGAAAACATAGAGATTTCATACAAAAATCATAGGTTAGACCACCTTTTGAAACAACCTGATACCTTAGTATCCCTTGCCTCAACATATAGATATATAACCTAGATTCATGCCTACAACAAGATAGATCCTTCCTACATCTAACATCATCCCATATCCATCACATTTTGGGGCAAGAGATTAGGATGGCTATTGGTTTTGTTTTATCAGTTGGTCTTTTTCTTTTGATTTGTCTTTTGTCTCCTTTTATTTCTTAATCAAAGGCCACCTCGATCTTTTTATATCTTGGTGTGTTTAGATTGGCATTGAATGGGGCATAGTCATTGATTTTCATGTGCTGTGTTTGGTGGATGATCTTATTACTCTAGATAATATTTGTACCTTGTATGTGTAGGAATATCGTTTTGCATATTACGTTGTCCTTTTTAATCTAAGGCTATGCAATACCTTTTGTGCACTAAGGACTCATGCTCTAAGTTTTCTTCCTCGCATGTCTAGACAAGGTTGTATTATGTTGGGCATGCATAAGATTATCCTTTTGTTTACAGTGTCAAGTCCATGTAAAGGATACAAAGTTACCCTGGTTCCTTATGCCTTGGCACATAATATCCATTTTTCTATATTAAATAAAGGATTTCTCTACTTGTATTAGCATAACTACTCCTCATAGTAATTCCATTCCTTCTTGCATCCATCTTTTTGTCTTCTCCATTTTATCTCCATTTTGTTCTTATTCTTCTACCAGTGTTTCCACCTTTTCTCTAACATGTTCTTCACATCCATTCATTTTGAGAGGACACCCGTATTCTTTCAAATTTGTCTATCCTCTCAAGGGGGCATCATTTAACCCACTGATTAATCTACTAAGTATTTCTTCCACCTGACTGGGCCATCATCATTTCTATTCCAATCATATTCCTTCTTCTATCATTCAACTCACTAAGTACTTCTTCCACCCAACTTGGGCATCATTATTTCTAATCCAATCATATTCTTCTAAACCAAAATCTTCTTCTATCCAACACAACACTATGTTTTAAACTTCTTTGAAATGATGTTACTTCGCAACACCATATCAAAGAGGGGCAAAATGTAGACAGTGCCTAAAAATAACCTCACTTGCCATACCTTCACATTAATTAAATAATTCTTAATTATTTGATTAATTTCATCTATCATCACTCTACTCTATTCTTCTACATTAATTAAATAATTATTAATTATTTAATTAATTCTTCATTTCTTCTAATATTAATTAAATAAACAAATTAATTTCTATTTCTCCACCACAAATAAATAAAATTAATATTTTATTTATTTTCCAATATTATCCATGTGCACCAAAAAATAAATAATTAAATTATTTAATTTCCTTCATAATTTTTTCTCGCCATAATTCACTCTTGTCTCACCATGATTCTCTCTCATCACTCCCTCAAACCACTCTCAATCATATCAATTAACTAATCAATCAAATTAGTTGACTAGTCAATCAAGCTAGTTAACAAGTCAATCAACCCAATTGACTAATCAATCAATCTAGTTAACAGATTAATCAATTCAATCAACTCACCTATTAACTCCCCTGATTCATGAGAGGACAGGGACACTTGTCACTTGCCACTCTCTCATTCATTCAAAACCTCTAATCCATTTCTAGCCATTGGTTTCTTGGATCATTCTCCACCATTGATCCTCATTTCTGAAAGTCTATAAATAAAGTATCTTCTCAACCTCTCCATAATCTCTCATTTTTCAAAAACTTACGTTGCTACTTTTCGTTCATATTGGGAGATCAAAGTTATGCTATTGACATGAGAAATCCACATATGTACTCGATTGGTGAGGTCAAATTTGTTTGTGAAGGAAAGGTGTGATTTGTTCTTAGTTTATCTTCTTTGATGTGTCTTCATATGTGGAGTTCTCTCTCACTTACCACAAGAAAGATAAAATTACCAGGCTTATGGTGGCCTACATTATTTCAAAATGCAAAAAAGTATGTAAAACATTGTAATATATGTCAATGCATAGGAAGACCTACCACAAAAGATGAAATTCCACTTAGACCAGTACTAGCACAACTCCCATTTGAAAAATGGGCAATTGATTTTATTGAACCTATAGATCCCCTGCTAGATAGTCAAAAGCAAGATATATCATAACCGGAGTGGAATATCTCACCAAGTGGGAAGAAGCTCAACCAACTAAATATTGTATAGCCAAAACCGCCGCAAAATTCTTATATGAGAAAATAATGACTAGATTGGTTGTCCATTGAGCATAAAAAGTGATCAAGGAAAACACTTTGTGAATAATATGATTACAAAGCTATTACAAACCTTCATGATAGCACATAACAAAAGTTCACCTTATCACCCAACAAGGAAATGGTGCAAGTGAATCCTTGAAGAAAATTATTGGGAAAACATTAACAAATATGTACAATGGGAATAGAATAGACTAAGATCTAAAAGTACTTGCAGTACTTTGGGCCTACCACACAACATATAAAAGGACTATAAACATCACACCATATGAGTTAGTATATGACATGGATGCCACAATACTGATACACTTCATACTACAAAATTTTCATACCACATTGATTTTGAGGCTAAATGCAGAGGAATCCCTAGTACAGAGAATTGAAGAATTTGAGAAAATGGATGAAAATAGATTACTGGAAGCATATAATATGAATTTAGAAAGAAAGCACTAGAAAGCATGGCATGATAGAAAATTGCGGCAGAAAAACTTCAAAGAAGGTGATTTGGTACTCCTGTACGATAGAAAATTCAAGAAACATGATAAATTAAAAGTATAATGGTTAGGGTCATACTATGTAGATTAAATTGCAAGGTCTGGAGCAGTAAGACTAAATGACATGGAAGGGAAATTAACAGTTGGTTATGTAAATGGATCTAGATTGAAAGTATATCATCGACCTTTGAGATAATAAGATGTAATGTGAAACAATTCTAACATTTAGCATAGCAAATGTATCATACTATAACATATTGTATCATAAACTAACCAGTAGTAGCTTATAAAACTCAAATGGTTACAAAAACTCATGAAAAGCAAAGACAGATAGATGTAATAAATGCACAAAGTTACTATTAGGGCTATATAAAACCTAAACTTGTTGGGAAACATGTTTTGTGCACCTTGCATAATATTGTATTATTTTATCCACTTGTATAAGTTGTATGTAACATTGGGTTAATTATTTTATGTGTGTGGGACACATAGAGTAGTTAATTGTTTATTTGTATTATTTAATTGTTGTGAAGAAAAAATGCGGTACCAACATTATTTATTAGGAGTCAATGGTTTTGTGTATCCATGGTTTTGGAACATATGATTTTATCCAATAACACAAGATGTATTTGTGTGAGCTTGGTCTATAAAAGCAAGCACACATGGTCATTAGTGGTGGATTGGTTGGCTATTTCATTGTATGTGAATGGGTG
Organism: Cunninghamia lanceolata; assembly: GCA_027924645.1. Classification (NCBI taxonomy): domain Eukaryota; kingdom Viridiplantae; phylum Streptophyta; class Pinopsida; order Cupressales; family Cupressaceae; genus Cunninghamia; species Cunninghamia lanceolata. Next base: position 12,689,225 of record BSBN01000194.1, on the reverse strand, counting down.
TTTTGTAAGAGGGTGTCATTGTATTGAGCTCTCTCCTGCAAGTGCATATTGTGAATTAAGGTAGGTGATGTGTGGATTCATGCTTGGACACAATGGAGGATGCATTGGAGGGGCTTGATGTTTTAGAGGTATTCATGGAGACTCATGGCATGTATTGTAATATTGTTATTGTTGAATAATACATGTGAGTGTGGATGCTGGGTATTTCCCTCTTGAGGGTTTTCCCAAGGTATATCTTATATTATCTTGTGTTTGCCATTTGGTCTTTGCATTATGGTTATTTGCCGCATCATTTTGTCCTATTAGTTTATGTGGAATTGGTTTTATTGGACCTACAAATTCCTAACATGTGGTATCAGAGCCATGTTTATGATTAAAGGAGGTGTGAGCTCCCTAGATTGTTATAACCCTTGTGTGTGTAGATCTGGTGCAAAATGGAAGTGTTGAACACCTAAGGTACTAAGGGGGCGGGGGGTGAATCACTACTCTATTAAACTTCTTACTTATTGAACTAGTAATCCATTTACAACATGCAATCACAAAGAAAATTAAACAAATAAGAAACAACCACAACCCATCACACATGAACACCATGATTTTTACGTGGAAAACCCAAAACTGGGAAAACCCATGGTGAGTATTAGCTCACAATATATTATGTAATAATAATATAGGATTACAAGAAGGCTCACTGCCTAAAGAATTGCTCACTGCAAGAATGGCTCACTGCCAAAATAGGCTTACTGCCTAGTGAAATAAAGAAGAAAGGAAATAGTTCATTGCCTAGTGAAAGAAAGAAGAAAGGAAATGGCTCACTGCCAAAATGAACTGCTCTGATTTCATCTACATATGCATGGTTAAAGCTCCAATGAATCTCAAAACACTGTCTCAAAACTCTTCATCTTGACTGCTATGTTCTAATGCTCTACTTTTACATTAAGCAAGATCTCTCTTCTTTTTCTCTTGTCACCTGCATTGCACTTTACATATCACATATATTTGCATTCGCATCACACACATCAAACACCAAAATCAATCTCATATATATATATATATATATATATCCACAACAATCAAAATCTTCATATTAGGTCGGCCTAATAAGTTTACCATGTAGTCATGCCTTAAGTAACTTGTTAGCCCAAAATCATTTAGCAAAATACATAGCAGATAAAAAAAACACTTGAATAATATTAACATATGTCGGCTCCATCCATATAATCACTTAGAATAAGATTCCAAACAATAAAACTTGCCGCACACACATCAAATTGTCATGTCGACCTTAACCATAGACTGTTACTAGTTCAGTTCAACTGTTAGACTACATCATCCACTGCGGAACACAAGACTTGATCAAAACCATATCAGAGACTCTTTACATATCATAGATCACACCTTCAGAACTGTAGAGTAGAATATTCTTTTGTGGTAGAATGTGGGCCTCAAGAACACATGCCCTGACACAATCAAACTATACCAAATCAAGTAGCCATACTTAGACATTCATAACCAACTCTCCAGTGGAACTCAGAACTTACAACTCTAGATATACATACTTCATACATGTATTTACAACACCTCAAAATTGTATAACAAGATATGCAACAATGGAGAAATACGGACCAATTTAGTTGAGTGTTCTGTTATGATTTCCTTTGTTCTCTGCATTGTTGGACTTAGACTTTTTGAAGATAGGTTTCCAGTACTCATCAAGAACTGAAATCTTGGACAAATGATCATTTGAGAATTATGAACAACATACATGAACCACATGATATGATCTTTAACTGCAGACCAATACCAGCTCAAACACTCTCCTTATCGTTGCTTTAGTATACTACAAACATTTAGCCAAAATGGCCAAGTCTTCTTCTCTGAACCAAAACAATGTTCCAATCTTGTTCCTTTGCTTGTTTCCATCAATGAAAACATCTTCAAACATCATGTACAAATACTCTTCATCATATTAGAAGTGTCTCTTTCTTTATGATGTTTGCTAAGTTGCCAACAATCTCCCCCTTTGGCATTGAAGGCAACAATTAATATGAAAAATTGTATATTGTTCCCCCTTTCTCTTTACACACTACTCCCCCTAACTTCATGCTTCTCAAATATTTTTCACTGCTTCATTCTCCCCCTTTGACATCAAGGGAAAAGGTATATGATACATAGATATGTACAAGTTGCCAAAATTTAAAAACCATTTTTCTACTATCTGCATATGTACAAGTAAGGTCAATTACCTTTCCAACTTGCTGGGAGAATATTTGAATATAGTTTCTTCAATTGCACCAAATCTTCATCCCATCTAACTTTTACATCACTCAAAACTAATATATGTCCATTGATTTGAACTACCATATCTCCTGCTTTCTTTACAGTAGTAGGGGCCTCAGTGATTTGCTTGGTCTGCTCTACTACTACCACCAATCTGGCCATGGATGCAATTTTAAAACTCACAATCTCCTGGAGTTGACTCATTATGTGCTTAATGACCTCTCTTTGGGTTTGCAACTTATGAATAGAAGAATGAATTGTTTCTACTTCAGCTCTCTGAGTGTCAATAGCATCCTTCACCAGATCATAGCTTCTAGAGATCTTCATGATCTTATCTTCTAGCCCATCTATTTACTCATTTGTATCTTTTATCTTTTTAGGCCAGGTGAGACAACATTGGTACACTTCACTAGCTTCCTTTATTTCCATTTGTGCATGCTTTATACTATTATCTAACAAGACTAAATATTGAGAAGCTTTTTCTAATAATTCTACTAACCTTTTATCATCAATATCTATTTTGACTTTCTTTTCTCCAACCTTTTCAAGAGACTCAAAATGAGTATTGATGGATTTCATTAACTTCTTTACTTGTGCAGGAAGACCCAAGGATGTGTCTCTCCTTATTCTGGAGGCATTATCTTTTCAAAACTTATTGATGCATCTTATAACAGCTCGCTATCCTCTATATGAGATTTCAGTACTTCCTCTTATGCATTAGTTTGGACAATTGTCCCAACTCTTAACTTCTATAGAGGGAACATTGAAGCAAGGTTGATAAGCCCTTGCAGAAGCTCAGGAGTAGTCAAAATTTGTGCTTCTTTCTATTTTTCCAAGAACTCCCTTAAGGAGTCAATAGTGTCTCTCTTTTATTCACCATGAGACACCTCCACTTCTTGTCTTTCCGGAGGTTGTCTTTGGTTGTGTTCTTGTTCATTTCTTTCTGGCTCCAAGGGAGGAATGTCCATCATTTGTTCATTTTCTTCTTCTCTCTACTCTTCTTGTTCCTCAGATGTCATTTCAGTAGATGTCATCTATGCTTCTTCAGACTTCTCTTCCTTAATTTCTTTCATTTCTTCATCCTTTCCTGAGCTCTTTGAAGGATTTATTGTGCCTTGGTCCATGCTCTACTCAACATTCATTTCTGGAGCAGCATTAGAATTGTCAATATTGTTAATTCGCTCTTCCCCATTAGTGTCTATGATAGTTGTGATTTGTAATTCATGCAACATGCTTAGGGTTATCTTCTATGTCTCTTTTGCTAGCATTTCAGTGTCACCAGCCATAAGTGTATTAACTTTTCTCTTTGTAACGTTGGCTCTTTCTTCATTTGTTATATCTGGGCAAAGACTCAACAAGACATATTCTCTTATTTCAACATCTTTGGCCATAGCCACTTCCTTCCTTGCTGACATGATGCTGGCTAGGCTATCCAGTAATTGATCTAAGATTTCAATTAAATCCTTGCTAAAAATTTCCAAACTTCTAATGATTGTTGTTTCAATAATTATCTTGTCTACATTAGATCTTTGATCATACATTTCAGCTATGGGTTTCAAATTTCCATGCTAAGCAAATGCATTGATTAAGGTTTTCAAGGATAGTGTTGCTTCACTTTCAATTTTCTCATCTTCCTTCTTCTTCTTCTTGATCTTTCCTAAGGGCTTCTCCTTTTTACCGGGAATGGTTTCATCTGTTCTTGTTCATTTTGTATCAATCTCCTCATCTGTCTTTGTTTCCTTTTCTTCTTCTCCTTCACCCAGGCTCCCATACATTCTTTTTGTTGCCTTTGTTTTCTTTGTTTTCTTCTTCTTTATAGTTTTCTTCACCGGTACTTGTTTTTCAGGCTTTGTCTTTTCTTTCTTAGCCTTTTTCTTAGGTGTCTCTTTCTTAGCACTTGAATTCTTTGTCTTCACAATAGAAGGTCCAAAAATCTTGAAAGTAGCTACAGAGGTGAAGGCTTTTGTTCTTCTTGTAGGGCCAAATGCAGGCTTCTCTTTCTTAATTTTCTCCTCTTTTTCCTTCTCTGAAGATTTTGAAGTTTGCCCTTCTGGAGCACTGACAGCCATGAGTGCCTCTACCTTTTCTCTTGCTTTACTTATTTCTTCATCTAAGAACCCATGGATCTTAGCAAATTTCACTACATAATTTTTGACCTTTCTTTGGGTCTCTAGTTGTCTCTGTTCTAGGTGCACTTTCATTGATTTTTCTTCATAGGTTCCAAATCTTTCTTCATTTGGATCTTTAGGCTTTCTGAGCATCAGGTCTACCAAACCTATTAAGATGTCCTCTGTGACATCATATCCCAGTGTTAGCACCCAAATTGTTCTTCGTTCTACAGCCGTCCATGAGGCATTTATCTTTATCCACCATAAACAAAATATCCTTTTCATATTTCTCCACCACACTCCTAGGGATTCTAACCATGTTCTGCATATTCTTTTAAAATGCCTTAAAGTAACCCCATAAGGAAGCATTTTGTTTATCTATATCCCCAAGACTATTCAGATGGTTTCTAATTTGTATAGCTACAAGAGAATTACTCATCCATGCAATGTTACTCATCTCTAGTAATTCCTTCAAGAAGTAGAAGAGAAAGTAGATGATCAAAGTTCCATACTTGAAAGGATATTTGGTGTCTTCTGTCCTCCTTAGGTTCTCCATTAACTATTGCTGGAGTAACTCACATAGGTCATAATTAGTATTGTTCTTAACCATGTCATATGTTGTGTATATAGCTATTGTGGATATAGAGTTCTTCCTGTTGGAGAAGTTGATTTTGTAACCAATGACCATTGAGGCAAATCTGACTGCTAGATCCTCAATGTCATTCACTGTTAGTGCCCTCTTATCAAATTTTTTACTAGTTAACTACATTATTGAATTGTTCTTCATTGTCTTCAGTGCTAGAACCCTACCAGTGGAGCTCACACTAGTTACAGCTTTAATGACATCTTTTGTGATCATGTGTGTCATGTCCAACCACATAAATTCATCATGAATTCTACTAAGGACATATCAAACCCAAGAATTTTTAGAAAACATGGGAAAGTCAATCCAAACATCTGGCTTCTTCTTATGCGACACACTAAACTCTTCCTTTAGCTCATAATTATTATCAGTCAGTTTCTCCACGAAGAATTGCCCTAGTTTTGTGGTTTCAAACTCTTCTAGGTTTGCATGGATATAAGCCCTAATATCCTCTATATGCATGATACCATAAGGAACCTCAGAGAACACACCTCCCAAATCATTTTTGAGTGATTTCTATGGGTTCTTTTTGAAACATACAATAAGGAACCTCAGAGAATCTTGCAATATGTCCAGACCTGTTGCAATTGAAACATACAACATTTCTCTATCTATTGTTTCTTTCATTCATCCTTGATTTGCATTGGTCAACTTTGTGCCCAAATCTATTACATGCAAAGCAATTCCCATTTAAATATTGAGCATTCCTTCCATTGTTATAGTTGTTCCTTATCTGACGTCTTCCTTCACTAGATTTATGACCAAACCTCATATATATAAAGTAGTTACATTTAAAGATCTGAGGATTCCTTCTATTGTTATAACCATTCCTTATCTAACTTCTAAAATCATTAGCCTTGTGACCTACTTTATTGCAAGTGAAACACTAACCAAGGAATGATGGAATATTTTTATTCACTTTGCTCCTAGATTGAGTAGCCTTATGACCAAACTTATTGCATGTATTACAATAACCTTTGAAAGAAGGGTATCTTTGAGCATTTGGTTGCCTGACCAGTGGCTTTCTAGGTCTATTCCTTTGATTCTAAATCTGATTGTCTTTGTCCCTCTTTTCTTGACCGGTTTTGGAACATTCACCTTTCTCAAATCCCAAGCCTTCTTTGTCATCGGGACTCTTTTGACTAGAAAGTATTCTATCAAGTTAGGCAACACTCATTCTGAATTTATCTTCTAGAATCCATGCAAGTTTTAGATCATCTTTTAGATCCACAACTTCTTGTTCAAGCTTTGTGCAGTCTTCAGTTTTGCTTTTCACCAACTGATTTAGGTCTTCTTTTTCTTTTTCTCTTTTGACAACTTCCACTTTTAGATTACTCAAGGTGTCATTTGCAAATATCAATTGTTCACTAACATCCTTATATTTTTCATTGAACTTCTTGACTTGCTCCCTCAATTTTTTAATGCACTCATCTGCTTCCTCAACATTATCTTTCAAATCCATGTTTTCTATTCTAGCCTTATCAAGATCTACAAGTGCAAGCTTGAGTTCTTCTTCATTGACAAGAATGCATTCTTCTTCAGTTTTAGTTGCTTCAATTTCTTCAAGAGGAGTAGGACATTTTTTATCTTCCATGTGTTCAGTCTCCAAGATCTTCCTCAAATTGTTAGACTTCTTCTAAGGAATCAGTTTCTGATATCAATTGTTGAACACCCAAGGTACTGAGAGGGGGATGAATCAGTACTCTATTAAACTTCTTACTTATTGAACTAGTAATCCTTTTACTGTATGCAATCACAACTTAGCAGATTAAACATAGAAGATATGATCACAATCCATCACACATGAACACTAGGATTTTTACATGGAAAACCCAAAATTGGGAAAATCCATAGTGAGTGTTAGCTCACAATATATTAAATAATAAAAATACTAGATTACAAGAAGGTTCACTACCTTAGGGCTCACTGCCTAAAGAATTGCTCACTGCAAGAATGGCTCACTACTAAAATAGGCTCACTACCTAGTGAAAGAAAGAAGAAAGGAAATGACTCACTGCCAAAATGAACTGCTTTGATTGCATCTACATATGCATGGTTGCAGTGCCAATGGAGCTCAAAACACTGTCTCAAAACTCTTCATCTTGACTACTCCATTCTATTGCTTACATTAAGAAAGATCTCTTTTCTTTTGCTGTTGTTGCCTGTACTACACTTTACATATCACATATATTCACATTCACATCACATACTTCAAACACCAAAATCAATCTCATATATATATCCGCAACAATCAAAATCTTCATATTAGGTTAGCCTAATAAGGTGTACCATGTAGTCATACCTTAAGTAACTTATCGACCCAAAATCATTTACAAAAGTACATAGAGGATCAAAACAACACTTGAATCATATTCACATATGTTAGTTCCATCTATATAATCACTTAGAATAAGATTCCAAACAACAAAAATTACCACACACACATCAAACTATCATGTCATCCTTAACCACAGACTGTTATGTGTTCAGTTCAACTGTCAGACTACATCTTCCACTTCAAACCACAAAACTTGCTCAAAACCATATCAAAGACTCTTTACATATCATAGATCACACCTTCATAACTGCAAATCATAATATTCTTTTGCAATAGAATGCAGACCTCAAGAACACATGCCCTGTCACAGTCAAACCGCACCAGATCAAGTAGAGATACTTAGACATTCATAACTGACTCTCTGGTGGAACTCAAAACCTACAACTCTAGATATAGATACTTCATACATGTGTTTACAACACCTCAAAACTACATAACAAGATATGCAACAGTAGAGAAATGTGGACCAATTTAGTTGAGTGTTCTGTTATGATTTCCTCTATTCTCTACATTGCCAGACTTAGACTTTTTGAAGATAGGCTTCTGGGACTCATCAAGAACTAAAATCTTGGACAAATGATCATTTGAGAATTGTGAACAACATACATGAACCACATGATATTATCTTCTACTATGGATCAATACCAGCTCAAACATTGTCTCCTTATCGTTGCTTCAGTATACTGCCAGCACTTAGCCAAAATGGCCACCAAGTCTTCTTCTCCAGATCAAAAACATTGTTCCAATCCTGTTCATTTGCTTGTTTCCATAAATGACAACATCTTCAAACATCATGCACAAATACTCTTCATCATATTAGCAATGTCTCTTTCTTTATGATATTTGCCAAGTTGCCAACAGGAAGAATTTGGGACATTACAAGGTTTTGTGCAAGTTGTATTACAAATTTGAGTATTGGAGATTTGTTGTGTATTTTGTAGATCTAGTGATTGAATCATCATGGCTAAAGAAGGTTTCTTGGATCTGCTTCATGAGGGTTTTGAGGAGGGAGTTTTCACAGATGACCTCCTAGGACAAAATAGACCTCGTCGTTGAATTCATGAGGCTGAACAGGTGAAGATTGATATAAAAATTGACCTATTTAGGTCACAAGAGTAAAATACAAAAAAATTTACCATCCCAGGTATGCGATACGACCATACGACCATTGTAGGTATGCTTTGCAAAAATTAAAAATTAGAAAAATATCTTGCACAATGTTTTTAATACTTCTATAGTTTGGAATCAAAAATAAAAAAAAAATAGAACTATAGAATGAATTATTAAAAGATTATAAAAATATATTATTATTATTATTATGATTATTATTATTATTATTATTGGGGGTGTGGGGGAGGAGTGGGGATACGCAGACCCCCCATACCCTCCTGTACCTAGTACATCATGATAGACTTGACAGGACCTGTCAGCCACTGGCTAGTGTGTTTGGGCTAGCAGGCTCAAAGGCCCCGACTTCAGACCACCGGTCCAACAGGCTTAGTCGCTAGGCCGGAAAGCCAATGGCTGCCGATGACAACCATGCCAAGTGCCCCCCATGGACATTGAATAAAATATCTTTTTTTGTAGGCAGTGAATATTTTATGACATCAGATTTAAAATAAATTTTATTTCAGACTTAAAAAAAATTAAAACACCCTTTGATAATATCATTTGGGTCTGATGGAAGCAACAAACAATTTTCAAACCTTACTGAAATCTACCACTCAAAGATAGATTATGCTAGCCAATATGCTACATCAACACTACCACTATGCCCAATTAGTGTTATGTAATCTACTAATGCAGTGATGACATCAGCGATGGTACATTAGTACGAAGGGTCCTGCCAAGGGTCCCCTTTTAGCCCATAGAGGGCATTTTCTTCCAGGAGGCATAACTTTCACCGACGGTATATGTTTTTTGACTTCTTATAGGCATCAAAAAGGTCTCTCTGAGTACTATGTAATTGTATAGGTTTAGTCATCAAATGTTTTCATCTATGTTAGAATTTGGTGCCTAAACCCAGGCATTGCTCTAAGACAGTTTTATGGTCATAACTTTTGCATACGGAATTGTATTTTCAATTTCAAATAGGAGTTGGAGAGATATTGAAGTATACTATAGTTTGGATTGTGTAGATTTTTATTTTGGTGTGTAGAGAGAGATTATTACTTGTTTTATCACTTGTAGGAGCTTGAGATTCAAGGTGCGATTATGAGAGCATTTAGATGGATTTTTTGGCACAAACTTGTCTAGTGCATGTATTTATGAGACCATCAGTATGGTATAGTCAGTTTTTAGATTTGGTGCTTCCAGATATAGGTTTATAGGTGTTTTCAGAGTTTGGACTTTGATGGAGACATGTACACAAGTTGTCTTCTGGTTTGAGAACATGGTTGATACGCGTGTGAGACTTGGAGTCTTGTTTCATTTGGAGTTGAGTACAGGTATAGCGATGATGATGATTATGGTGTCATGGATATGTAGGTACACTTTTGCATTGGCATGACATGATCATCTATACAATTGATAGGTATGGCTTATGATGTTTGATTCATGATTATAGGTGGTGTTGTGGTGTTGTTTTATGGGATTAATTTTATCTCTTGGATGCTTGATTATTTCCTTGACTATGGTACTTGTGTTGTGGACTTATTTGGCAAATTGAATCTAGTATTGATTTGGTGTTTGAGTCTTGTAGTCTACAAGTTGTCTTCTTTGATATCTCAGTTTGCATGTTACTAGTGTGATGATGAGTTTGCATGTTACATTTATTTTAGATCTATGAGTTATGCATTTTTGTGGATTAGTTACCCCTGGGCTACAATGAGATGACTAGGATATGGACTATCTTTATCCATGAGATCAATTCAGTGTTTATGTAGACTTTGTTAGTTGGCCTTGTTTGTGGTCATTTGCACATTGGTATGTTGCATTGGGATAAGAGGATGGATGATTAGAGTGCATGGATAATCAGTTGTTGGTACTTGTAGCATGTTTATCAAAATGCCATGGATATCTTGGATACATGGTTTTACATGAGCTTTTGACAGTGTTGGTTTTATCTTCTTGGTTTGGAGATTATGGTTTACTTGACCTTTTGGGAGCTATTGTCATTATAGTGGGATTCATTGATTGTGTTGGGGCCATGGATAACCTTTATCTAGGAGATGGTTACTTTGTTTTTATGAATAGATCAGTATCACAATTCAGTGAGAGCTTTGGCAGCGATATGGATTCGTCATTTGTGATGGATGATATTCTACAGTGGATGTTGGTGTCATGGAGGAGCTCTTGGTAAGTAGAGTTCTTTGACATTTTCAGTTCTATTCACAAGAGATGGTCATCTTCATGTGATTGGAGATGTTGACATCTTGGTTTGTCATGGAGGACTTTTTGAGTCTATGGTTGAGGTGTTGATTTATGATTTATCAGTTTGACATGTTGATTCTTTGTTTAGAGATGTTGATATTGTGTCTTGATTTACTCTAGATAATATTTTGAGTATTGACATGACACAGGTTCTCTTGAGATAGGATGTATGCATTAGTGCATGTGATCTCCTTGCAAGAGATGGCTAGATCATGATGTCATGATGGGCTTCTTTATTATGCAGATGTGCATTAGGAGCATTGACAGTGATCTTATTGGTTCTCTTCGTATTGAGTACTTTGGTCATTTGTTTGAGAGCGTCATGATAGTGCAGTGTTGCTATTGGAGTTTAGCATAGATTGATAATGGAGGTGCTCTTAAATACTTGGAGACTTAGGTGAGGCTGGAGTTCTCTTGGGATTAGAGACACTTGTTGAGATGGTTACTCATTAGAGGTTTTGATAGATAGATCGAGGGGCCTTACACCTAGATATTCATACATTAGTTCATTATGGACCTAGAGGAGATTTTTTTTAGAGAGAGTCATCGTGGCTTGGTGTATCTTAGAGGAGCATTCTCATTCCCCACTCTTGGTCTACTCAACAACTTATCATCTATGAGGTATTGCCCATCTTTTTAGATGCATTTTTCTTTATGCTTTATCTTCTCATAGATATGGATCTTAAGATACAATTATTAGTTCTGGAGGGTTCATTTGAGGGATGTTAGCATGGTTATCTCCCTGTTCATATGGTTTGTTTTATGATGTTCATTATGAGGAGTTTAGGAGATGTGATTGGGCTTATTCCTAGTTATGGAATGGTTATGAGTTTGATCTACCTTGATTGAAGAGGCTTACATCCATGTTGGTTACATGATACATATGTTCATTTGATCTATGAGATTGAATGGTTGGGTGTTTTTGAGGCTTTTCATTTGGGGTTGTAGAGGAGATCATACTTGACACAACTTAGCACTTTGATTTTTTTATAGAAGGACATTATGATTTACATGTTTTTTCTCTTTGTCTTATGGCTACTTGCTGGAGGATCATGTTGATATGCTTGGACTTGGGAGAGTTATGGCGACATGTTGTGAGAGAGTATGCATCGATTTATCATGCATGTGTGGATCACTGTGATTGTTCTTGATACTACATTGGCTTGTGGATTAGCCACACCTTGGTTTGAGTGTTGATTGATAGATTTGGTATGCCTTTGATCTATTTTCAGATTTGGCATTACCCATGTATCGGGAGTTTCTGGATGTATGTATTTTTCATTGACATGTTTTATACATGGAGTTTATTATTGCGGTATATGGGTTGGATATCTTGTTGGCATGAGTTTATTGATGTTGTTGATACCTATGAGGTATGGATAGTTGGATGTATTAGCATATGTCATGGGTTCTATTTCTAGTCATGTGGGTTTTTTTACCTTTGACAATAGCTTGGAGCCTTTTGTTATCACTTGGATTTGATGCTTGTGTTCTTTGGATTAGTGCATCTTGACCTTGGCATGTTCCTTTTCTTCCATAGGTGGCACGTTGGAGGATGAAAGGAGTTCTTTCTTGAGATGGTGGTCACTTTGATTTTATTACAGGTACTTGACGGAGCATGAGAGCATGCTGGAGATTCATGTGATTTTAGGTTTACCTATGATGATGTATTTCATTGATTGACCCTTATGCAATGTATACAACAAGTGGGAGAATGTTGGGAAATAGGTGTTGTACACCTTGCATAATATTGTATTATATTATCCACTTGTATAAGTTGTATGTAACATTGGGTTAATTATTTTATGTGTGGGACACATAGAGTAGTTAATTGTTAATTTGTATTATTTAATTATTGGGAAGAAAACTGTAGTATGGTCAACATTAAATGAGGGGGTCAATGGTTTTATGTATCCATGGTTTTGGAAGACATGGTTTTATCCAATACCACAAGTTGTATTTGTGTGAGCTTGGTTTATAAAAGCAATCACATGGTCATTAGTCGTGGGTTGGTTGGATATTTTATAGTAGACAGATGGGTGGTTTGTGAGAGGCTGTCATTGTATTGAGCTCTCTCCTACAAGTGTATATTGTGAAGCATGGCAGGTGATGTGTGGATTCATGCTTGGACATAATGGAAGATGCATTGGAGGTGCTTGATGTTTTAGAGGTATTCATGGAGACTCATCGAATTCATTGTAATATTCTTATTGTTGAATAATTCATATGAGTGTGGAAGATTTTGGAGGATAGGCTTTTCCCTCTTGAGGGTTTTCCCAGGGTATATCTTGTGTTATCTTATGTTTTTCATTTGATCTTTGTATTATGGTTATTTTCTGCATCATTTTATCCTATTGGGTTATGTGGAATTGGTTTTAATGGACCTGCAAATTCCTAACAAAACCTTCATCCACATCTCATTTGCATCCAAAGACTTTGAGAAATTTGAGATTCGAAGTGAAAGAGCCACACATAAACTAAACCTTAGCCATCAAGATGTGAAAAAGAAAAATGGCCACACTAGTACTCATTGATGTTACAGAGAAGCCTAGGCCTTTATACAAGAAGTACCCCTACAAGGCAATGGAACTTGATAAAGAAGGAGCATTCTCTAGAGTATCAAGAGATGTCGTACATACAAAAGATGTTAGGAAATACATTTAAATCACAATCTCTGTGATAGATTACATGAAATTTGAAAAATTAAGGGACACATTTCTCAATGATACAGGTTATTCACTAGAATATTAAAACATTCCAAGTAAGAAACTTGATATTTGGAAAGACTATTTAGATTCTAGTGATGCACATGAATGGGTTTGGATTGTACTTAGCATAATTCATGATGAATTCATATACCTAGATAAACCCTATCGAATCACCAAGGAGGCAATTAAGGTAGTGAAACGACTCAAGTTAAAGGGACTAGTGTGTTGCAAATATGTGCCTAATTAGTGTTGTCATTGATGTCAACATATCCTTGTTGTCATTGGTGTCAACTATATCCCATTCTAGAAGACTTGTATGTTGAGGATACTGAGAAAATTAGTCTCTCTGGAAGAAACAAGTGAGTTACATATCTCTCTATAAGAGATAGTCAAGATAGTATAATTTAGTGAAGTAGATTGCTTTGCATTCCTAGTGAGATGAAGATCAGAGCCCACAGACCAAAGGGTGTTGTAAAGGATTGTCTGAAGTTGCTCTAGTTAATATTTGAGGGATCTGCATGAAAAATTTGTGAAGTTATGGCCATCTAAGTAGAACTAGGTTTTGCAGTTGTTCAGAGGTGACAGAGTGATAGAAAATTGGTCTGGATTGATCCACATTGGAATATTATGATCTGTGGATCTAGAGGTGTGTTTGGGATGTCATTGTGTATCCTCAACTCAAGAGGTTCATGGTTTGGAGGTCCGTAAGTAATATTTCTAGTGTGAAAGTCATGATAGTGAGAGTTCTTAAGTTCTTGGATGAAGATGCAAGTGTTTCTAGTGAAGTAAGGTGGTGTAGTTGTTCTTGTTGATTTCATTATGCTTGTGGTGGTCTCTGGATCGTGTTCCTTTTGTGTTGGTGGTCCGCATTGAGGATTGAGCTCATGGTTGAATATTTGTCCTTGGGTGTTGTTGTTCTTTCCAGTCTTGGCCAACTGGATGCTTTGTGCATGTTATCGATGATCTAAGAGAGGTGCTATGAAGTGTGGCATGTTGTTCGAGGAAGATTTGGGTCCTAGCTATGTATAGCTGACAATATAGTGATTCACATTAAGTTAGATGTTTGTAGTGCTGAAGTTGATGTTTATTCCAAGGTTGAGGAAGGATATAAATACGTGTGGTTGAGTTGTGGAGAATCATCCTTGTTCGAAAATGATAAGATCCTAAGAAAGGAAGAAAGGCAAACTAGAGAAGAGGAAGAACAGAAGAGGAAGAGTAGTAAAGGATGAGGAGATAATGAAGAAGTGTTTGGGGGTAGAGTATGGGGGTAGAGTAGAAGTGTTGTGCACTTCAATGGAACTGACCTTGGCATGAAGAAAATGTTTTCTAGTTAAATCTTTCTACGATAAACTCATAAATATTTCTATAGATAGTGATCCTCTTTTGAGTAGTGAGCTCTAGACAGTGCACCCGAAGGCAAGTGCCTTCCTATTTTGAACAAGATCAAGGATCCTACACTTGGATATGGATGTGAGTTCATGGACCCAAGAGGAGATTGTTCTTGGAGAGAGTCATTGTGACTTGGTGTATCCTAGAGGAGCATTCTCATTCCCCACTCTTGGTCTACTCAACAAATTATCATCTAGGAGGTATTGCCCATCTTTTTAGATACATTTTATTTTGTTCTTTTTCTTCTCATGGATACGAATCTTGAGCTATGGTTATTGGTTCTAGAGGGTTCATTTGAGAGGTTTTTGGCATCCTTATCTCCTTGTGAATATGATTTTGATTTATGATATCATTTATGAGGATTTAGGAGATATTATTTGTCTTATTCCTCATTTTAGTAATGGATATTTGAGTTGATCTTCCTTGGTTAGAGAGGCTTACATCCATGTTGGTTTTACATGATACATATGTTTTATTTGATCTATGAGATTGAATGGTTGGGTGTTGTTGAGGCTTTTCATTTGGAGTTGTAAAGGAGATCATACTTTACACAACTTAGCACTTTCAGGTGTTGGTAGAAGGACATGATATGATTTACAGGTTTTCTCTCTTTGTTCTATGCCTACTTTTTTGTTGTTCATGTTTGAATATGATTTGTTATGGTAGACTTTAGAGAGTTATAGTGACATGTTGTGAGAGAGTATGTAGTGATTTGTGTTGTATGTGTGTTTCAATATCATTGTTCTTGGTACTACATGTTTTGATGATTAGCCACACCTTAGTTTGAGTGTTTATTGGTGACTTGATATACATTGATGTATTTTCATACTTTACATTACCCATGTAGTGGGAGTTCTTGGATGTGTGTTCTTTAGTGATAGATTTTATATAGGGAGCTTGTGCTTGTAGTTTATGGGTTGGATATATTGTTGGCATGAGTTTATTGATTTTGTTGATACCTAGGAGGTATGGATGGTTGGATGCATTAGCATTTGTTGTGGGTTCTATTTCCAGTCATTTGGGTTTTTACCTTTGACAACAACTTGGACCCTTTGTTATCACTTGGATTTGATGCTTGTGTTCTTTGGATTGGTGAATCTTTACTTTGTCGTGTTCCTTTTCTTCCATAGGTGGCATGTTGGAGAATGAGAGGAGTTGTTTCTTGAGATGGTGGTCACCTTGGTTTTACTGTAGGCATCTTGATGGAGCATGAGAGCATGATGGAGATTTATGTAGTTTCATGTATGGCTATGATGATATGTTTCATTGATTGACCCTTATTTAATGTATACAACAAGTGGAAGAATGTTAGGAAAAGGGTGTTGTACACCTTGCATAAAAAGTGAAATATTTAATTATATAAAATAAATATTTATTTGTGGTGCATCTAGGAGACGTGTTTATCCACATTAAATATTTATTTGGGCCAACTTGTAAAGTTTTATGTAACATTGGGTTAGTTATTTTATGTGTGGGAGACAAAGAATAATTAATTAATATTTGGAAAACTTAGTATCAAAATTTAAATTAAGGGTCAATTGTTTTGTGCTCTCATGGTTTTTAGACACATGGTTTTCCCAATACTACAAGTTGTATTTGTGTGAGCTTGTGTCTATAAAGGCAAGCATATGGTCAATGGTTTGGGTTGGTTGGTTGAGTCAGCTGTCATTGTATTGAGTTTCTTTTGTGAGTGCATATGTGAAGTATGGCATGGGATGTATGGTTACATGCTTGGACACAAGGAGGATGCATTGGAGGAGCTTGATGCTTTAGAAGTATTCATGAGACTTTGTAAGTGCATTGTAATATTTTATTGTTGAATAATACATACAATATAGATGATTTTGGAGGCTAGGTTTTTCCCTCTTGAGAGTTTTCCTAGGGTATATCTCGTGTCACCTTGTGGTATTATTTTCTTTTAGCATGGTGGATTTTGGTTATCATGGTTTATAATTGTTTGCAAATTTGTCTCTCATGTGGTTATGTGGAATTATTCTTTATTGTTGTATTTTCCTTTCACTATCTACCACAACATTATCAACAAGCTACTATAGTTTTTCTAGTATACTTCCTACCAGAACATTATCAACTATAAGTTCAAATTATACTTGTCATAGAATTATCAACTATAAGTTTAGATTATACTTGTCATTCATTTCCTTTCACTTACAAATTTGTTTAAGTCAATGTTCATAGTTGCTTGAATATGTTAGATTTACTTAAGTTCAAATTATATATCTATATTTGTAATTGATGGGAACTAAAATTGAAATGTTATTTTCATAAAGGATATATACATTTGATAGGAATTATCAATTTATTAATAATAGTGTCTATTA
This sequence comes from Cunninghamia lanceolata, assembly GCA_027924645.1. Lineage (NCBI taxonomy): Eukaryota > Viridiplantae > Streptophyta > Pinopsida > Cupressales > Cupressaceae > Cunninghamia > Cunninghamia lanceolata. Next base: position 12,672,048 of record BSBN01000194.1, on the reverse strand, counting down.
TAGTGGATGGTTAAAGACTATATTTTAATAAATATTGTGTTAAGTATTATTTAATATTTGAAGTATTAGTCACAATAAAATGACTCATACCAATAGCTAACATATTTTGATAATATCTTGAAGAATGAAATAGAATAGACAAATAAAATCATGATATAGAGGCTATTTCCTTGTTCAAGTATGTGACTTCAATAGTACTTGCTTTTTTTTGTTTCATATGTTTTTCCAAAGTTACAAGTTTCCCTTATCGTATGTTGTTTGTTATTTGTTCATGTTATAGTAAGTATGAAATAGCTCCAATAATTGGGACAACTTATACAATAGAAAATATGATAACAAAAAATTCAACTCCATATGTTGAAACTTGAACAAATACGAAACAAGAAAATGCAAATCATATTCAACAAACAACTTCAATAGGAGTTGCATCACCTCTTATCATTTTACTAGATAATAGATAACACATTTTCTTATTTCATAAACTTCATAGTATTGTCATTTTGATAAAGATAACACACTCATATTGAACCAAACTATAAAAATATCCCCTTCAATGATCATAAGATATAAATGAAACTATAACTTCTATCATCTCTTGAAGTAAAGGACAAAAGTGAAATACAATTCAATCAACTAAATACATAGCCATATAAGCATTAGTTTATCTTGTTAATGGGATAGAGTGATGGTGGGCAAGACAAATGTTATGAGGTGGCTAGGCATGCCGAGTAATTATTAGAAGTGATGGCATTTAGTTTTGATGTATAATCATTGAAGGTGATGAAACAACTTTTCATATCTCCTGTTTTCATGTTTTTGAGTTTTGAGGTGTGGCGGTTATTTATGGCGTTTGAGTTTGGAGCTTGTCATTTGGGTGATGAAATGGTAGGTGGAAGGTATGGAAAGGAAAAGAGGGAGGAGAAAACATTGAACTAGAGGAAAAGATAGGTGACATGTGAAGAGGTGGTTGCAGACTTTATGGTGTTTGTGGATCAGGAAATCATTGACTCTATGCTTAGATAATGGATGGATCATATTTAGGAGTTGACCAAAGGAATGGATGGTTCTCTAGAGGTGTGTATATGCTCAGCAACGGAAAAGTTGTTTTTAGAGTTGGGTTATACAAGGGGCATATGGAATACATTTTACGTAGCTTAGTCACTTTCACACGTGTCCATGCTTTCAACAATGGTGAGTTCCTACCTTCTCCTTGATGACATTGGAGACATGGTTGACCAACTAGAGGTACACTTTGACTATTTTCTAGAGTACCTTCATGCTATAAATAGGTGACAAATATGTCTTTGTTGGCATGAAATTAGAATGAACCAGTCTGGAGATCTGATCTTCAGTCAAATCTCTAAAGTCACTTTATACACTAGTCATATAGTGAGAAAATTCTAGATAAACATTAAGGAATAGTACTATGCAGTACTACACAAGTCATATACAAGCATTCATAAGTTACACATAAACATATCAAAACCCTTATATCTCCTTTATATATACATTAATAATTAATGGTTAATTACACATTCATACTGACAGGTCGTAGTCTCTTTGTTTCATCCTACTCTATATTATGTTGTGTGGAGGAGAAACTATTTGTTTCTCTTCTTGTGCATTATGCGAAGGGGATATCTCTTATTTTCCTACATTTTTATCTCCCTCTTTCAAAGTATCATATATTTTCTTTGTGATTTTCTATATTTCCTGTTGAATCTTTTCCCTATCTTCTTGTTCCATATTCATGAGGGTATCAACCCTCTTCTTTTTCCTCATCTCCTTAGCCTATAATTGGGCTAACTTATCCTTTTTTGTTGAAATAGAGGTTCCTACCCCATCAATAGCCTATTTTCTAAGACCCTCTTCTAGTTTCAAGGCTTTCTCTTATTTGTCTCAGGGCTTCTGCTAGATCCTCTTGTAACTTTTCTTCAAAATCAATTCCTTCCACTGGAGTGATGAAGGGATATTCTCAAGTGGAAGGAATTGATTTTGCAAAAAATTTTACTCTAGTGGCAAGAATAGAGGTGGTCAAATTATTTCTTTCATTTGCTTATTATAAAGATTTCAAGGTCTATTAGATGGATGTCAAGTCAGTATTCCTAAATGGAGAATTAGAAAAAGTCTACATTGAGCAACCAGAAGAATTTTAGTTGTATGATCAAAGAGATATGGTCTGTAGGTTAAGGAAAACATTGTATGGACTCAAACACGCCCCAAGAGCTTGGTATGCAAAATTAGATAAGTATCTTCTAAAGCTAGGATATAGGAAAGGCACTGCTGACAGTTGTTGATGGGTGTTTTTACACTCAACAACGTAGGTGTGATTGCTGGTTTCACACCTCTCTTGAAAAGTATCCTACCCTAGGTAAGACTACTCCAAGGATAATACAACTAGGTCTTAGCTTGATTGGAATCTCTCACTTGGTATGTTCTAGCCGTGCCTAAAAGGGGTCTTACATGCAATCGACAGATCTTCAAATTGGGATAGCAAGTACACATAAACCCTTTATGATTTTAGCTGATAAAATAATATAAAATGCTACTGAAATTCCTAATCTAGCAATGGTATTCAAAGAAAATGAAAAAGTGGTTATGGTTTCGAGGAATCCTAAGTGACAGTCACAATGGGGTAAAATCCTATAGATAGACAAATACTTTCAATGAACTATTCCCTATTTCACCAGGATAGAAAACCCACAATGTTGTAAGAAATGATGCAATCTTCAAAGGATTCTTATGATTTTCAAATTGTATTCACTGATTAAACACCTGGACAATGGTGCAACTTAACTAGTGGAGTGCAACTGAACTATGTTCAATGATAGGGCCTAGGTTAACTATACACAACAACTTACCATCAACAAGCACTAATAGTATGGACCAAAGCATTCATCAAATATCTTAACATTTACCCATCATTGCAAAAGCACAACTAATTAAATTTAGATTGATATGAACAATGAAAACCAAAGAGGATAACACAAGAACACAAATTCCCAGCCACCTACAAAACTTGCTTTGTATTGATCACAATTTGGTAGAGTCTTAGCAATTCAGTATCTAATCTTACTTGTTACAATGAGAGAATGATGGCCCTTTTATAGATAAGGCACCATACCAAGTTTTTCAATGGACAATGGAGATTAACTCAACAGCAATGGTCCAGATTACATGACGTTTAATTTGGTCAGTGGGTAGTTACAATCTTGGATTTGTTTTTGTCTTGTGGGAAAAAGACAAAATACAACTTGCAAATACATTGAATTTGGACAAAATGGATACCCATTTGGTTGCACATAATGATAAGTCAATTTTCAAGGCCTAATAAAGCTAAAATAGAGTCACATGACACTTGAAAACTTAAGCTGATGTGGGTTCACGGGATTCCAAGTGCTTAATGGACCAAGAGGAATATGTGGCACATTATTAGTGAAGATATATCCAACTGGATGTTTGCTCAATTGATTCTTGATGACTGGATTGCTAGAATAGCTGTATGCATGTCTTGGTGATCCAGTCCATGGTCATTTGAGTGGTATTTTGGGAAAATATCAAAAATATAATCTACATCGTAGTAAATTGCATTTTTGGAGGTCTTCAGAGTGGAATGGGGGCTCGAAACTTGGAAGGACCGAGTAGCTCAAACTAGATAATCAGTTTATCTTTCCAACGAGTCCAAGAAGTTTAAATTATGATAAAATAGCTAGGAGTTATGACCCCCAGACTGGATCACTTAGACATTGGACTAGATCTATAGGAACAACAATGAAGTAGACTTGATCTTTTATATCTTTATCTCTTGTAGGTCATCTCCATCATCTTAGACATCATACTGACTTCCTTTTGTATTTTCAATAGCAATTTGGTTGATAAAATGTCAATTCTACATTTCTGGGTCAGCACTGCATATCTGTGTGTACATCCTTCCAAGATGGCTCCAACAAGCTCTTATTCTCTCCAAGGCCTACAATTCACAATGCAAAGAATTAATTTCATCTTAACAAGTCATTTTTCATCAATTGGGATCAAAACATGTCTATTTGCAGTCATGGATCAGTCAAAAACAACTCATTGTCAATGTTGCTTCCTTATAGACAACTTCATAAATCCAGTGATTTTTGCATGATTTTTTGCATTTTTTACCATTTTCAAGTACCCATTTGACCAATATATTGATTTGGGAAGTTTTTGTGGTCATTAGAATCCATTCACAGACTTTTATTTCATGTTTTTCTAGCCTTTTCTGTAAAAAGCAAGATTTTTTGGGGTCACGGACTTTTCATGTGCAGTGGCATTAATTGTCATAAAATGTGCCAAAAATCCACACAAACTTGGTAAAATATTCATCATGATGTAACAAATAGATGTGTAGATCAAATTCACCAAAAAGATCCAAGTTGCACCTTGAAAAACTTAATTTTTGGACCAAAATGTCAAAAGCGCGGGTTTTGGGTGTTACAGACTAAAAGTCAGTCAAGGTTAAATTTAGCGTAGGTCCGTGAGGTGCAATTCTAGTGTAAAATGGTTTTGGCGCTGATTTGGGGTCCAACCAACCTTAGCGTAGATTTTAGGTCTAACCAACTAAAGTCAGTAAAGGTAGTTTATAGCGCAGGTCCGTGAGACCTATTTTTAGCGCTAACTTCATTGGCGGGGATTTTCAATGCAACCAACTAGCCCGGATTTCTCTGTCTACCGACCAAGTGTAGTGAAGGCAAATATTAGTGCAAGTTGGTTGAAGCCCGTTTTAGCACTTTTCTTCGAAATCATCTCAACGGGGATTTTTGGTCCGACTAACTTAGCAGTAGCTTGGAGGGAGGTTGGTCGGAGGCAAATTTAGCGCAAAAGTCGGTAGGAGGCATTTTTAGCACTTCTTGCAGTTGGGGTCATTTTTAACGCTAGCTTTTGAACTTGTTAGGGTGAAAGTATATTTAAAAATATATTTAAGTATAAGTTTACTTTACATATTTTTAAATATACTTTCAGGATGTTTGAGATAGGTTCCAGATCCATAGGATTTCATATGCAGATTCTAGAATTTTGAGGTTCTACCAGATTTTAGACTTAGCCATTTTCTAGGGTTTTCAAGGTTTTTAGGGTTTCAGACTTAGCCAAATCAGGGCTTCAGGACCATGTATCAGGGTGAAAGCATATGAACCCCTTAGTGAAATTTAGTGGAATTTGACATGATTTTGCAAATCTAAGACCTGGAAACTTGGAATTTCAACTTGACACAGCCTGCAGAAGCAATTTCAAAAGGCAATATCCAGTGACATGAGATTTTGGAGCAAAATGCAGTAACACCCAATTTTAGTAAAGATGATGACTCCCCTAAGGAAAATTAGAAAAGATATATATCAATGATTGGAGGACTGCTCTATTTGACTCAGACCATACCTGATATCATGAATGTAGTTGGACTTGTTGCTAGAATTCAAGCTGATCCTAGAGAATTCTATGTTGTAGCAGTCAAGAGAATTTTCAGATATCTCAAAGGGACACTTGATTATGGCTTATGGTATCCAAAGGCTAATGACTTCACTCTTCATGCATATATAGATGTTGATTAGGTAGGAGATATAGATGACATAAAAAGTACTAGTGGTGGTGCATTCTTCTTGGGAAGAAGATTAGTTTCTTAGCTAAGCAAAAAGTAGAAAGCAATATCCCTATCTACAGTAGAGTATATAGCAGCAACAAACAATTGTATTCAAGTTCTGTGGATGAAGAAAATGTTGAAGGACATCATAATTGTGTTTGAGGAGCTTGTCACAATCTTCTGTGATAATTCAAGTGCAATAAGCATCTCAAAGAATCTGGTGTTGCATTCAAAGACAAAGCACATATCAATCAAGTTTCATTTTTTGAGAGAGAAGGTTAATGAGAATGAAGTCAGATTGGAGTTTGTTTCTTCAAAGGATTAGATTAAGGATATTTTCACTAAGCCTCTACCCAAGGATACTTTTGAGTATCTCGGAGAGAAGTTAGGGGTTATTACCCATCCTAATCAGAACTAAGATGTACTAGGGTGCATCAGTCCAGTGGAATTCACAATCATATCTTGTGATCCGAATTGATGTTAAGGAGATACTACTCAGGAGGAGTAGTCAGTATGCAAATTTTGAGATTAGTCTGAAACAAAAGGGGGAGAAAATGTTGCAAATATGTGCCCTTTGCCATTGATGTAAAAAGGGGGAGATAAGTCATGTGAAAAACTAGTTGCTGAAAGAAGGGGAACTGTTGCATATGTGATAAGAGAAAGGGGGAGAATTTCTTGCCTTGATGGTTGGATAGGTTTTTCACATCATATGTTTCCATCAATGACAAAGAGGGATATTGTTGCAAACATGTGCCTAATTAGTGTTGTCATTGATGTCAACATATCCTTGTTTCCATTAGTGTCAACTATATCCTATTTTGTTGCTTGTTTAGAAGACTGGAATGTTGAGGATATTAAGAAAATTAGTGTAGGTCAATGTATATGGGCCATATGGCTATGTAGAGGATTGTTTGTAGTAGCTCTTGTTAAGTTTTGAGAGGTTTGCATGAAGATTTGAAGAAGCTATGGCCATCGGAGTAGAATTGGGTTTTTTGTGTTTAGAAGAGATAAAGTGATAGTAAATTGGTCTGGATTGCTCCACATTGAAATATTATGATCTGCGGTTCTAAAGGCATGTTTGGGAAGTCAATGTGTATCATCAACTCAAGTAGTTCATTGTTTGGAGGTCTACAAGCAATCCTTCTAATATGATAGTCATGGAAGACAGTGTTCTTGAGGTTCTAGAAGAAGATGCAAGTGATTCTGATGATTTAAAGGAGTTCGGATGTCTTTGTTGAATTAAATATACTTATGGGGGTCTCTAGATCGTGCGCCTATAGTGTTGAAGGTCTGCATTGAAGATTGAACTCATTGTTGAAGATTTCTTCCTTGGTATTACTATTCTTCCCAGTCTTGGCCAACCAGATGATTCAAGTGTGTTGCGGATGATCTGAGAGAAATTCTATGGAGTGTGGTGTATTGATCAAGGAAGATTTGACTCCCAGTTATGTTTGGAAAATAGCCTATTGATTTGCATTAAGTCAGATGCTTGTAGTGCCGACCTTGATGTATATTCCAAGGTTGATGAAGCATATAAAGGTGTGTAGTTGAATCGTGGAAAATCATCCTTGTGTAAAATAATCAAATCCAAAGAAAGGATTAGAGGCAGAGTAGAGAAGAGGAGGAGTAGATGAACAAGAATAGTAAATGATGAAGTGATAGTGAAGAAGTATTTGGGAGAAGAGCAAAAGTTTTGTGAGCATTCAATGAGACTGCACCAGGCATGTTGAAGATGTTATTTCTCAGTTAAATCTTTTTGTACTAAACATAGATTTATGTAGGCATTGAGCCTCTTTGATTAGTGATCTCTGAGTAGTGAGCATGAAGGTAAGTACCTTCCCATTTCATTTAAGTACTTTTAACAGGGTACGAATCGGGTTTCCACATTAAAAATCTTGGTGTCAAGTGTGTTAATTGTGTTTCTTGTCATGTGTTATTATTTCATGATTTAATGTTTACATCATTAATCTACTTGTAAGTTGTGAAAGAAGATTAAAAGGAAGAAAAGGTTAATTTTGTGGGACAACTGATTCACCCTCCCCTCTCACTTGTCTAGTCTAATTCCAACATAGAGTTGTTGCTATTGAGGAGATCAGGACTGTGACAACTATTACAAGGGATCAGTTAGTTGGCAAGTTTTTAGCATTTGAAATGAGTGAGTTTGGTGATTATCTTCCTAAATCTGAATCCGCATTTAAAGCCAGTGTTTTTGGAAAGAAAAGATTTGATCCAAGTGAAAGCTCGTCAAGAAGACTAACCTAATTTGAGAAGGCAAAGAAGGTTCTTGAAGAACTTGAATCTCTTTTTTCAAAAGACTACCAAGAGGATCTGGTAAGCATGAAGAAAAGTTGCCTTTCAAATGTTTTTCTTGCAATAAGATTGGTCATTTTCCCTTAAGATGTCTGGAGAGAGTTTCAAAGCCAAACCCTAACAAACCTAGGGTTTAGAAGAAATGCTACAATGTACAAGAAGCTGCTAAAGAAGGAGTTGTTGATGATGAATCTGATAAGGGAAGTATCTTAGGAAATGAATGGGTGTTCATTTCCATCAAAGAAGAAGATTCGGTGCCTATTGAATCTCTTAGCTATGTGAATGTGGAAAGAGCCTTGGTTGCTCAAGTTGAAGAAAAGGATGAATGGGTAATTGACAGTGGATGTTCTCATCATATGATAGGTGATAAGAGTAAGTTTGTAAGTATGGAAAGGTATGAAGGTGGATTTGTGAGGTTTGGAGACAATTTAGTTGATAGAATTTGTGGTAGAGGATCCATCTCTCTTGATGGTAAGAATAACACTAATGATGTTTCGTATGTAGAAGGGTTGAAGCATAATCTTCTCAGTGTTGGATAGTTGGTTGACAAGGGATATGATCTTTGATTCAAGGATAGAAAATGCATAATTTTAGAAAGCTCCAGAACTGAGATTGCATTTGGTACATAGACTAGAGGTAACATATTTCATTTAAGTGGTACTAGTAAAAGTTATTTGATTGCTCAGATTGATCAAAGTTGGCTATGGCATAGGAGAATGTGTCATGTAAACTTTGATAAAATTGTCAAGATAAGTGCTACTCAGGCTGTAAGAGATCTTCCAAAGCTTGTGAAACCTACCAATAGCATGTGTAAGGAATGCCAATTGGGAAAATAGAATAGAGCTACATTCAAGAGTAAAGAACAATCTTCAAGTGGATTGTTGGAACTTGTGCACAGTGATTTGTGTGGTCCTGCTAGGGTTAGGAGTTTGCAAGGAGACAGATACTTTATGTTGTTGATTGATGATCACTCCTAAATGATGTGGGTCACTTTCTTGATAGAAAAATTAGAGGCTCTTGACAAATTCAAAGCGTTTAAGGCTAGGGTGGAGAATGAGATTGGTGTGAAGATAAAATGTCTGAGATTTGACAGAGGTGGAGAGTTTACCTCCAGTGAGTTTAATGCATTTTGTGAAAAGCATGGAATAAGAAGATAGTTATCTGCTCCTAGGACTCCTCAGTAGAATGGAGTTGTGGAAAGGAAGAACCAAACTATTCAAGAGGCTACTAGAACCATGATGATGGAGGGAAATGTTCCACATTTCTATTGGAGAGAGGCTGTAAGTACTGTTGTCTACACTCTTAACTAGATGCAGATCAAAGGTAATTCTGGTAAAACACCTTATGAACTATGGTTTGGTAATGCTCCTTCTATGAAATATTTTAGAGTTTTTGGTAGTAAATGCTATATCAAAAGAGATGAAGATCTATGCAAGTTTGATGCAAGATGTGATGAAGGAATATTTCTTGGTTATTCTAATCAAAGCAAGGCATACCTGTGCTTTAACAAGAGATTGAAAAAGATTGTTGAAAGTGCTAATGTCAAGGTTCATGAAAGCAAGGAGAGACCTTCAAGCTTTTGTGGATATGAATTAGATGATCAAAATGAAAGTCCAAATGAAGGAAAGTAAGTTTAGTTTACTCTGGAGAATCCAGTGACTCATGAAGTTAATGCAAATGTTGAGGAACAAGTTCAAGAATTAGAAGTTGAAGAAGATTCCAAAACTTCCAAGTATGGAAGGTTGAATCATTCTAAAAATCAGATCATAGGAGATAAAAATAAAGGTGTTCAAACTAGAAGAAGAATTGCTGAAGAACGAGAGGAATATTGTCTGATTTTAAAGATTGAACCAAAATTAGTGAATGAAGCTTGTAATGATGAAAGTTGGGTAAAAGCAATGGAAGAAGAATTAATGCAAATTGAAAAGAATCATTCTTGGGATCTTGTTCCTAGACCTGAAAACAAAAATGTAATTGGAACTAAATGGGTCTTCCAGAATAAATTGAATGAAGATGGTGAAGTTGTGAGAAATAAAGCAAGATTAGTGTGCAAAGGATACTCTCAATTAGAGGGAATTGATTTTGAAGAAACTTTTGCTCCAGTGGCAAGAATTGAAGTAGTCAGATTATTTCTTGCCTTTGTTGCTTACAAAGATTTCAATGTCTACTAGATGGATGTCTAGTCAGCATTCTTGAATGGAGAGTTGGAAGAAGTCTACATTGAGCAACCGGAAGGAGTCCAGTTGTTTGATCAAGAAGATAAGGTCTGTAGATTGAAGAAAGCATTGTATGGACTTAAACAAGCCCCAAGAGGCTAGTATGCAAGATTAGATTAGTATTTGCTAAAGTCAGGCTTTAACAAAGGCATTGCTGACAGTAATCTTTATTTCAAAATTGATCATGAACACATCTTGATTATTAAGTTATTTGTTGATGACATCATCTTTGGTGGAAATGAGAGTATGTGTAAAAAAAATTGTTGATTAGATACAAAGTGAATTTGAGATGTCCATGCTTGGTGAAATGAATTTCTTCTTAGGTCTGCAAATGTTTTAGTCAAAAAAGGCATCTTCATAGCTCAGTCTAAGTATGTGAAAGAGTTGTCGAAAAAGTTTGGAATGGAGGATTAAAACTAGTGAGTACTCCTATGGTGACCGGATGCAAGTTGAGTAAAGATGATGATTCCCCTAAGGCAGATCAGAAAAGGAATAGATCAATGATTGGAGGACTACTTTATCTGACTCATGCCAGACCTGATATTATGAATGCAGTTGGCCTTGTTGCTAGATTTCAAGCTGATCCTAGAGAATCTCATGTTGTAGCAGTCAAAAGAATTTTTAGATATTTGAAGGGAACATCTAATTATGGCTTATGGTATCCTAAGGATGATGATTTCACTCTTCATGCATATACAGATGCTGATTGGGTAGGAGATGCAGATGACAGGAAGAGTACTAGTAGAGGTGTATTTTTCTTGGGAAAGAGATTGGTTTCTTGGTTGAGCAAAAAGGAGGCAATATCTCTATCTACAACAGAGGCAAAGTATATAGCAGCAACATGTAATTGTACTCAAGTTTTGTGGATGAAGCAAATGTTGAAGTATATCAGAGTTGTGTTTGAAGAGCTTGTTACAATCTTCTGTGATAAGTCAAGTGCAATAAACATTTCAAAGAATCTGGTATTGCATTCAAAGATAAAGCATATATCAATCAAGTTTCACTTTTTGAGAGAGAAAGTAAATGAGAATGAAGTTAGATTAGAGTTTGTCTCTTCAAAGGATCAGATTGTGGATATCTTCACTAAGCCTCTACCTAAGGATGCTTTTGAGTATCTCAGAGTGATGCTAGGGGTTATTACTGCTCCTGTTTAGAACTAAGGTGCACTAATCTACATCAGTCCAGTGGAATTCATAGTCATATCTTGTGATCTAGATTGGTGTTAAGGAGTTTCTACTTAGGGGGAGTAGTCAGTATGCTAATTCTGGATTAAGAAACAAAATGAGGAAGATATGATTGCAAATATGTGCCCTTTGCCATTGATGTCAAAGGGGGAGAGAAGTCATGTGAAAAACTTGGAAGTAAGCAGTTGATGGTGAAAGGGGGAGTAGTAAAGAAAATGGTTGCATGTGTGATAAGAGAAAGGGGGAGAAGTTCTTGTCTTGATGGTTGAAATAGTTTTTCATGTCATATGTTTCCATCAATGCCAAAGGGGGAGATTGCTGCAAATATGTGCCTAATCGATGTTGTCATTGGTGTCAACTGTATCCCATTCTAGAAGACTTGTATGTTGATGATATTGAGAAAATTAGTCTCTCTGGAAGAAACAAGTGAGTTACATATCTCTTTGTAAGAGACAGTGAAGACAGTATAGTTTAGTGAAGTAGCTTGCTCTACATTCCCAGTGAGATGAAGATCAGAGTCTGTCGACTAAAGGGTGTTGTAAAGGATTGTCTGAAGTTACTCCATTTAAGATTTGAGGGATCCGCATGAAGAATTTGTGAAGTTATGTCCATCTGAGTAGAACTAGGTTTTGTAGTTGTTCAAAGGTGACAGAGTGACAGAAAATTGGTCTGAATTGATCTACATTGGAATATTATGATCTACAGATCTAGAGGTGTGTTTGGGATGTCGATGTGTATCCTCAACTCAAGAGGTTCATGGTTTAGAGGTCTATAAGCAATCTTTCTAGTGTGGTAGTCATGACAGTGAGAGCTCTTAAGTTCCCAGATGAAGATGCAAGTGTTTCTGGTGAAGTAAGGTGGTGCAGTTGTTCTTGTTGATTTCATTGTGCTTGTGGTGGTCCCTGGATCATGTTCCTACTATGTTGGTGGTCTGCATTGAGGATTGACCTCATGGTTGAAGATTTGTCCTTGGGTGTTGCTGTTCTTTCTAGTCTTGGCTGACCAGATGCTTTGTGCATGTTGTGGATGATCTAAGAGAGGTGCTATGAAGTGTGGCATGTTGTTCAAGGAAGATTTGGGTCCCAGCTATGTTTATCTGATAGTATAGTGATTCATATTAAGTCAAATGTTTGTAGTACTGACCTTGATGCTTATTCCAAGGTTGATGAAACATATAAATATGTGTGGTTGAGTTGTGGAAAATCATCCTTGTGCAAAAATGATAAGATCCTAAGAAAGGAAGAAAGGCATAACAAAGAAGAGGAAGAGTAGAAGGGGAAGAGTAGTAAAGGATGAGGAGATAATGAAGAAGTGTTTGGGGGCAGAGCAGAAGTGTTGTGCACTTCAATTGAACTGATCTTGGCATGAAGAAGATGTTTTCTAGTTCAATCTTTCTGTGATAAACTTATAAATATTTTTGTAGGTAGTGAGCCTCTTTTGAGTAGTGATCTCTGGGCAATGTGCTTGAAGGCAAGTTCCTTCCCATTTTTCTATTCTTTTAATAGAGAATAAATCTTGTGGGTTAACCCCCACCGTGGTTTTTCCCTTAACCGGGTTTCCACATAAAAATCCTAGTGTCATATGTGTTGATTATGTTTCTTCTCATGAGTTGTTGATTTATGCTTTCATGGTTATATCATTCATCTATTAATAAGTGGTAAAGAAGTTTAATTATAGCAAAGGATAAAAGTTTTTGTGACAACTGATTCACCCCCCTCTCAGTTGTCTACCCTTATTTCAACATACTGTTGGTAATGAAAGAAATTAAAATTGACAAAGTGACGGATCTCACAGTGGTAAAACTAGATGGGCGAATCCTAAGAGTTAACAATATAATAGATCCAAGGGTCTGGTATACAAAAATAGGGATAGTGTATAAAGTCTATTATGCAAACATAGAGGGATCCTCCACCGCTACTACAATACACATTGTCTATCAAATTGTAAAAGAAGGAAAAGACTTCAACCTCTATGAAGTGATGAGAGATTAATTGGTGGAGAATTTGAAGAGAACAAAGGAGTCCAATTACAACTTTCGGTATGGAACCATGATCATTTGTTTAATATTTTACTTTTTAAATGAGCTACTGGGGTTTAAGGGGAAAGTATGGCAACCACATCTCACAGTAGCAGCACACATAAAACAACATATAAGACAATTCAATGTTAACAAACATTTAGTACAATATATTGGTGTTTCTTCAAATCACTACAATTAGAAATTCAAGCTAGGGAAAGGATCCCCTATGAAGCAGTTAAATATTACATCAATCACATTACATTCATGGTTGACAAAGACTATACATATGTGGAAGCAGTGGAGCGTAGAACATTTTGGATTCCCAAGATACCATATGAGATCACCTCGGTAGAAATAAAAGCTTATGTGACAAATTTGTTAAGTAAGCCTAAGGATGCTATCGTAAAGAAATTTGGGAGATACAAGGAGATAATGGATAAGCAATATAAAAAGATTACAAAGGAACAATTAGAGAAAATAAATAAAAACTTCATAAAAAACTAGGAGATACTGCCCAAGACAAGTATATCTACACCACATCCTTCACATCAGCTTCACAAGCCACTATGGAAGCTCCACAATCCACTGCATCAGCTTTGCAAGTGCCCACCTCACTACAAAATCAAAGGAGTTCAGGGAGAAGCACAGCTACAACAACCAATGCACACACTGCACAACAACCTACATCTTCAACATAGGCAGTGTTAATAGGGAGAAGGTTTGCATTAGAAACCCTTGTGCAATTGAGTGTGGAGAAGAAAAAGTACCTAGACAAAAACAATAAGAAAAAGAAAGAAAAATCAAACTTCCACAACAGAAATGGAGGAGGAAGAAGGGGGAGAAGAAGTCTCCCAAGCACAAAAGAAAAATAAAATGAAGCAAATAGAAGAAGAGACTCCGCAAGAACTATTGACCATTGATGCATTAGTAAATGGGATAGAATGCCATGGTTTATTGTAGGAAACAACAAATTATATAGTGAAGTCTCTATTGAAAACAAGAAAATAATAGAAAGAGAAATGATAAGACACATAGTTAAAGAAAATAAAACAATGGATGAGATCCTAGAAAAGTTACTAGAGGATCTAGCAGAAGCCTTGAGACAAATAAGAGAAAACCTTGAAACTAGAAGAGGGTCTTAGACAATAGGCTATTTATGGGGTAGGAACCTCTATTTCAACAAAAAAGGATAAGTTATCCCAATTATAGGCTAAGGAGATGAGGAAAAAGAAGAGGGTTGATACCCTCATGAATATGGAACAAGCAGATAGGGAAAAGATTCAACAAGAAATATAGTAAATCACAAAGAAAATATACGATATTGTGAAAGAAGGAGATAAAAATGTTGGAAAATAGGAGATATCACCTCCACATAATGCACAATAAGAGAAACAAAGAGTTTCTCCTCCACAGAACATAATATACAGTAGGATGAAACAAAGAGACTAAGACCTATCAGTATGAATGTGTAATTAACCATTGATTATTAATGTATATATAAAGGAGATATAAGGGTTTTGATATGTTTATGTGTAACTTATGAATGCTTGTATATGACTTGTGTAGTACCACATAGTACTATTCCTTAATGTTTATCTAGAATTCTCTCACTATATGACTAGGGTATAAAGTGACTTTAGAGATTTGACTGAAGACCAGATCTCCAGACTGGTTCATTCTGATTTCATGCCAACAAAGACATATTTCTCACCTATTTATAGCGTGAAGGTACTCTAGGAAATAGTCAAAGTGTACCTCTAGTTGGTTGACCATGTCTCCAATGTCATCAAGGAGAAGGTAGGAACTCACCATTGTTGAAAGCATGGACACATGTGAAAGTGACTAAGCTATGTAAAATGTATTCCATATGCCCCTTGTATAACCAAAATCTAAAAACAACTTTTCCATTGCTGAGCGTATACACACCTCTAGAGAACCATCCATTCCTTTGGTCAACTCCCAAATATGATCCATCCATTATCTGAGCGTAGAGTCATTGATTTCCTGATCCACAAACACCATAAAGTCTAAAACCATCTCTTCACATGTCACCTGTCTTTTCCTCTAGTTCAATGTTTTCTCCTCCCTCTTTTCCTTTCCATACCTGCCACCTACCATTTTACCACCCAAACAACAAGCTCCAACCGCAAATGCCATAAATAACTGGCACACCTCAAAACTCAAAAACATGAAAAGAGGAGATATGAAAAGTTGTATCATCACCTTCAATGATTATACATCAAAACTAAAAGCCATCACTTCTAATAATTACTCAGCATGCCTAGCCACCTCATAACATTTGTCTTGCCCACCATCACTCTATCCCGTTAACAAGATAAACTAATGCTTATATGGCTATGTATTTAGTTGATTGAATTGTATTTCACTTTTGTCCTTTACTTCAAGAGATGATAGAAGTTATAGTTTCATTTATATCTTATGATCATTGAAGGGGATATTTTTATAGTTTGGTTCAATATGAGTGTGTTATCTTTATCAAAATGACAATACTATGAAGTTTATGAAATAAGAAAATGTGTTATCTATTATCTAGTAAAATGATAAGAGGTGATGCAACTCTTATTGAAGTTGTTTGTTGAATATGATTTGCATTTTCTTGTTTCGTATTTGTTCAAGTTTCAACATATGGAGTTGAATTTTCTGTTATCATATTTTCTATTGTATAAGTTGTCCCAATTATTGGATCTATTTCATACTTACTATAACATGAACAAATAACAAACAACATACAATAAGGGAAACTTGTAACTTTGGAAAAACATATGAAACAAAAAAAACAACTACTATTGAAGTCACATACTTGAACAAGGAAATAACCTCTGTATCATGATTTTATTTGTCTATTCTATTTCATTCTTCAAGATATTATCAAAATATGTTAGCTATTGGTATGAGTCATTTTATTGTGACTAATACTTCAAATATTAAATAATACTTAACACAATATTTATTAAAATATAGTCTTTAACCATCCACTATAATAGACACTATTATTAATAAATTGATAATTCCTATCAAATGTATATATCCTTTGTGAAATAACATTTCAATTTTAGTTTCGATCAATTACAAATATAAATATATAATTTGAACTTAAGTGAATCTAACATATCAATCAACTATTAGCATGGACTTAAACAAATTTGTAAGTGAAAGGAAATTAATGACAAGTATAATCTAAACTTATAGTTGATAATTCTATGACAAGTATAATCTGAACTTATAATTGATAATGTTGTGGTAGGAAGTATACTAGAAAAACTATAGTAGCTTATTGATAATGTTGTGGTAGATAGTGAAAGGAAAATACAACAATAAAGAATAATTCCACATAACCACATGAGAGACAAATTTGTAAACAATTATAAACCATGATAACCAAAATCCACCATACTGAAAGAATAGAAAATAATACAACAAGGTGACACAAGATATACCCTAGGAAAACTCTCAAGAGGGAAAAACCTAGCCTCCAAAATCATCTATACTATATGTATTATTCAGCAATAAAATACTACAATGCACTTACAGAGTCTCATGAATACTTCTGAAACATCAAGCTCCTCCAATGCATCCTCCATGTGTCCAAGCATGTAACCATACATCCCATGCCATACTTCACATATGCACTCACAAAAGAAACTCAATACAATGATAGCTGACTCAACCAACCAACCCGAACCACTGACCATATGCTTTCCTTTATAGACACAAGCTCACACAAATAGAACTTGTAGTATTGGGAAAACCATGTGTCTAAAAACCATGAGAGCACAAAAGAATTGATCCTTACTTTAAATTTTGATACTAAGTTTTCACTTTATGGTACTAAGTTTTCCAAATATTAATTAATTATTCTTTGTCTCCCACACATAAAATAACTAACCCAATGTTACATAAAACTTTACAAGTTGACCCAAATAAATATTTAATGTGGCTAAACACATCTCCTAGATGCACCACAAATAAATATTTATTTTATATAATTAAATATTTCACTTTTTATGCAAGGTGTACAACACCCTTTTCCTAACATTCTTCCACTTGTTCTATACATTAAATAAGGGTCAATCAATGAAACATATCATCATAGCCATACATGAAACTACATAAATCTCCATTATGCTCTCATGCTCCATCAAGATGCCTACAATAAAACCAAGGTGACCACCATCTCAAGAAACAACTCCTCTCATTCTCCAACATGCCACCTATGAAAGAAAAGGAACACGACAAGGTAAAGATGCACCAATCCAAAGAACACAAGCATCAAATCCAAGTGATAACAAAGCGTCCAAGTTGTTGTCAAAGGTAAAAACCCAAATGACTAGAAATAGCACCCACAACAAATGCTAATGCATCCAACCATCCATACCTCCTAGGTATCAACAAAATCAATAAACTCATGCCAACAATATATCCAACCCATAAACTACAAGAACAAGCTCCCTATATAAAACCTATCACTAAAGAACACACATCCAGGAACTCCCACTACATGGGTAATGTAAAGTATGAAAATAGATCAAGGTATATCAAGTCACCAATAAACACTCAAACTAAGGTGTGGCTAATCATCAAAACATGTAGTACCAAGAACAATGATAGTGATCCACACATACAACACAAATCACTACATACTCCTTCACAACATGTCACTATAACTCTCTAAAGTCTACCATAACAAATCATATTCAAACATGAACACCCAAAAATTAGGCATCGAACAACGAGAGAAAACCTGTAAATCATATCATGTCCTTCTACCAACACTTGAAAGTGCTAAGTTGTGTCAAGTATGATCTCCTTTACAACTCCAAATGAAAAGCATCAACAACACCCAACCATTGAATCTCATAGATCAAATAAAACATATGTATCATGTAAAACCAACATGGATGTAAGCCTCTCTAACCAAGGAAGATCAACTCAAATATCCATTACTAAAATGAGGAATAAGACAAATAATATCTCCTAAATCCTCATAAATGATATCATAAACCAAACTCATATGCACAAGGAGATAAGGATGCCAAACATCTCTCAAATGAACCCTCTAGAACCAATAACCATAGCTCAAGATTCGTATCCATGAGAAGAAAAAGAATAAAATAAAATGCATCTAAAAAGATGGGAAATACCTCCTAGATGATAATCTGTTGAGTAGACCAAGAGTGGGGAATGAGAATGCTCCTCTAGGATACACCAAGTCACAATGACTCTCTCCAAGAACAATCTCCTCTTGGGTCCATGAACTCACATCCATATCCAAGTGTAGGATCCTTGGTCTTCTTTTTGAAATGTCCAAAGAGTAATTGTCTCAACAAATGTCTCTAATCTCAAGAGAACTCCATCCTCACCTAAGTCTCTAAGTATCCATGAGAACCTACAGCCAATCGATCCATGCTAAGCTCCAAATGCAACACCCCACTACCATGAATCTCCCAAGAACATGACCAATTTATTCAATACCAATAGAACAAACAAGATCATTGTCAAAGCTCCCATTACATGTCTACATAATATGGGAACACATCATGATATCATGATCTAGCATCTCCTCCTAGGAGATCACATGCTCCAATGAACATATCCTAGTCTCAATAGAACTTGTATCATGCCAACACTATAATCCAAAATCAAGATTAAACCAAGACACAATACCAAACATAATGTAAACCAAGGATCAACAACTGCAATCACATGAAGATAACCATCTCCTAACAATAGAACTCAGGATGTCAAACTACTCTCACTACACAAAGAATCATAATCCAAGAGTTTTTCCATGACACCCAACCATTGTAGAAGATCATCCATCACTAGGTAGAAAATGTACATCACTACCAAGCTCCCCCTAAACCGTGATATGAGCTATCCATGGCATTGTGATAACCATCTTCTAATTGAGGATCACCATGCTCTACATACACTCAACTATAATGTCAATATTAGCTCCAAGGAATACGTAGAAGCAAGTTCTTCAAGATAAGAAGACAAACCATTGACCATCAAACTCTCACACTAAACCATGTAACCAAGCTACCCCTGAAATTGTGATAAACATATACTATAAGTACCAATAATTGGAACTATCCAAGTACTCCAATAATCCATCCTCTCATTCCAATGTAACATACCAGTACAAAAATAAACACACACAAGGCCAACTAACAAAGTTTAAGTCATATACTTAAAATAACTCATGGATATAAATAATCAACATCTAAGTCATCAACCAATGGGAGATCAACCAAAAAATTGTAACTCATAGATCCCAAAAAAATGAAACATGCAAACTCATCATCACATCAGTAACCAGAAATTTGAGACAAAAAGAGGATAATCCTATAGGCCTCAAGACTCAAACACTAGATCAACCCCAAATTTAATTTTCCAAACAAGTCCACAAATAAGTAATCAAAGTCAACAAACCAATAAAGTATCCAAAAGATAAGAACAAACTCCTAAAATTAAATGTGTTTATTTGTATAACGATGAACTTACCTACTAAAAGCTACAAGCAACACACTGTCAAGTTTCACTGCCTCCTACGTTCCTCTTCCTAGACTTTCCTTCCTTTGAGACTTTTCATAGTATTCCCCCTACTCTCCCAAGAAAATACTCACTATCTCCTTTTCTAAAGAACGTGCCTTCTTTTTGCTATGAGTGCATCATTTAAAGATCCACTAAGCAACTTTTCTATCCCCGCGACTCTTGCTCTTCATGCAACAAAAAGTGGAGAGTGTGGAGATTATTGATCTTTTTCTCCTTCTCCCACTCCTAAGAATCTAGGGGTTCTCTTAAGACTAACATAATTATTGTCTAAACAATAATATTAATAATAATGATAATAATAACTTTATAAATAGACTTAACATACTTATCCATTAAATGTCACTTTTGCATACTTTGAACATTAAATGTGTTCTTCTAAAGGATAGCTATTGATGAAGAATTCTCTCAAACTAAGATATAAAAAATTAAATTAAACATACTCAGTCAACTTGTCATTCAAAGACATACACCAAGTTTCAAATAGATGACAAAAAGTATAAAACCTTTGACTTAACGATGACATTTTGACAAGAACTAACATGATCTCTTACTAAGTATATGTGTGGGTTTCTAGATGGCACAAGGATCATCATGTTCACGTCATCTAGCATCCTCTCCATGGTGATACTCTCTCTCCTCTTATTGGAGGGTAAACAACCTTGTTCCTGCATCCACCTCAATTTTAGGATGGTAGTTAGTCCATTCATCATTTTAACCACATGCTTAATAATGACATCATAATCAATTATTTATTACATACAAAATAATATAAATTAAATAAATTTCATTTCATTAGCATAATTTGATGGAATTGATTATCATTGATAGCAAAAAGGTGTGAATTGATGATACAGATACATCATAATGAAAGTTAGACTGGTCTTCATATGACAAGATGTGGATCATGCTTTCAGGAGTTCACAACAGTTCATTTAGTAAACATGCTTCATATCTTGATGATTATGCTTCATATTTGATGTGCTCATCATGATGTTCACGGTTGAGGAGAATTCAGATGTGGTTTAGATGATGTTGATGTTGATGTTGATGTCTTGGCACTCTCATGATTCTTGGCACTCTCATGGTTCACTTGGCACATCAGTTAGCACATGCTTGGTATTGTTGCAAGTATGGGCCTAACCAATGTTGTCATTGATGTCAACATACTCCTATTGCATTGATGATAAGGATTGGATGAGCTGTGGGCTAAGGATATTGAGAAAATTAGTCCTAATCAGAAACAAAGAAGAACAGTGAAGATAATGAGGTAAAGATCCTAGATAAGATAAAGATCAGAGGATGCACTTTAAAGGGTTTGTAGATATGTGTCTTAATATGATCCAGTAAATATTTTAGAGGTCTGCATGAAGATCTAAAGAAGTTATGGCTACTTAATTAAAACCAATTCTGGCAAGTGTTCAGAGGTGACAGAGTGATACAGATAGGTCCGGTGAGATCCAAAAATGCAATATCTTGTTTTGCAGATTTTTTGGAGTGTTTAGGAAGTCAATGTGAATTGACAAACCAATTGGTTCATGATCTGGAGGTCCGTAAGCATCTATTCCAATATGATAGTGATGACAGACTGTGTTCTTGAGGTTCTGGTTGAAGGAGAGAATGATTTCAATGAACAGAAGTAGTGTGGATGTTCTTGGTGATTCAGGAAAGCTTGTGGAGCTCTTTGGATTGTGTCTAGTTTGTGTTGGTGGTCCGCATTGAAGATTGAGCTCATAATTGAAGAATTACTTCCGGATGATGGTGTTCTTCCTAAGTCTGGCCGACCGGATGAGTTACAGATCTTGCAGATGATCTTGAAGATATTCTGTGAAGAATGGAATGTTCCTAAAGAAAGTTTGAAGAATTAGATCAGTGTGGCCGATAGTGTGTTGATCCATGTGAAGTCCTTTTGTAATTAATCATATTGTATTTATGTATTTGCTCTGTAATGTTTTCCAACTTGGATGATTATCCCTAAGTTGATGTCTTGTATAAATAAGTAATTGTAAAGTCATTTCAAAGGTATGGTGTGGAGATGAGAGTGTGGTAGAGAGGATCAGAGTGAAAAGGTAGAAAAGAAGTATTGACCTTAAATGGAATTGACTCAAGCATGGTGAAGATGCTCTTCTTCAGTTCAAGTATGTAATACTTATCATTCTGTAGACAGTGTATCTCCTATAGGCAGTGAGCCTCTTATGAGCAGTGTGCTCGGGTAGTGAGCCCTAATTGGCATGTGCCATTTTGTTCTTCCTATTCTTCTAATAGAGAATACATTCTTGGGTTAGTCATTTTCCACATCAAAAATCTTGGTGTCTTATGTGTTAATGTGTTTCTGCTCTTGAATTATTTGTTTCCATGATTGATTTACCATTATGCTGCTAAATTAAGTAAAGGATTTAAGTGATTAATTAGAAGAAAGTTTTAGACAATTGATTCACCCCCCTCTCAGTTGTCTATGCTAAATCCAACAATTGGTATCATAGCTAAGTTCCTCTAAAAGAGTTTAACCACTTGAGGAGATCTAGGATGTCGTCCTACAAGAAGGACGGTCTGAGGTTTGATGGAACCAATTTTACTCTCTGGAAAAGTCGCATAGAATGTCACTTGCAATGTATGGGAATGCAATATTGGATCATGGCTTCAAAGAAGTATACCCCTCCTCAGAATGGTCTGAGAACTGTAGATGAAATCAGAGATGTTGAAAACAATATGTGGACTAAAGAAGCTCTTCTAAGTGCCTTGTCTAATTCAGAGCTGACAAATGTTGTTGACCTACAAACTACTTTTGAGATTTGGGAAAAATTGGAACCTTTGCATGAAGGAGACAAGTATGTTAAATATGCAAGCTATAGAGTCTGAAAGGAAAATTCAAAAATCTGAAGATGAGAGAAGATGCAAATATCACTACCTTTATGCCAAGAGTAAATAAGCTTGTTTGTGGCATTAGATGTGCTGGTGGAGTCTTGGATGAAGATGAGATTGTTGGCAAAGTTCTCAGATCCCTTCCTGATTCCTACAAGTACAAGGTTGCTGCTATTGAAGAATTTAGATCTATTTCAAGTATCACAAGAGATCAATTGGTTGGTAAATTGGCTGCATTTGAATTGACTGAGTTTGGAGATGCCCCCCCAAGAGTGAATCTGTATTCAAAGCTAGTGCCTCTGTTAAAGGAAAACAAAAGTTTGATCTAGGAGGGAACTCCTCAAAGAAACTATCATGGTATGAGAAAGCAAGAAAATATCTGGAAGAAGATGAAGCAGAAGCTCCTCAACTTGAAGCCCTTATTGCAAAAAGATTGCCAAGAGGATCTAGTAAGTATGAAGAGAAATTGCCTTTTAAGTGTTTTAACTGCAATAAGATTGGTCATTTTGCCTCAAGGTGTCCAGAAAGATTTTCAAGACCAAATCCTAATAGATCAAGGTTCCAAAAGAATTGTTACTATGTTCATGAAGATGATGATAATGAAGGAGTAATAGATGATGAATTAGAGATAGGAAACAAATCCAGAAGTGACTGGGTGTTTATTGCCATCAAGGAAGAAGATCCAATGCCCTCTGAATCTGTCAATCATAAAATTATAGAAAGAGCTCTGGCTGCCCAAGTTGAGGAAAAGGATGATTGGGTCATTGACAATGGATGCTCTCACCATATGACAGGTGATAAAAATAAGTTGATAGATTTGGAAAGGTATGAAGGAGGAGTGGTAAAATTTGGTGATAATTCTGCTGGTAGAATCAGAGGTAGAGGAACTATTTATTTTGATGGAAAGAACAAAACCAGTAATGTACTATATGTTGAAGGTCTAAAGCACAATCTTCTTAGTATTGGACAGTTGGTGGGAAAAGGTTATGATCTCTGATTCAAGAATGGAAAATGCAAGATCTTTGAAAGTTCTGGAATAGAGATTGCATCCGGTACTCAATCAAAAGGTAATATCTTCCACTTAGTGGTACTGGTAAAAGTTGCCTATTTTTTCAAATTGATTAGAGTTGGTTGTGGCATAGGAGAATGTGTCATCTAAATTTTAATAATATCATCAAGATAAGAAACACTCAGGTTGTAAGAGATCTTCCAAGATTGGTGAAACCTACAAATAGTTTGTGCAAATAAAATCGGTTGGGTAAACAAAGCAGAGTCTCATTCAAAAGTAAGGAACAATCTTCTACCAGATTATTGGACTTAGTTCATACTGACCTCTGTGGTCTGGCAAGAATCAGGAGTGTCCAAGGTGATAGATACTTCATGTTATTGATTGATGACCATTCCTGAATGATGTGGGTGACTTTTCTAAAAGAGAAATTAGAAGCTCTTGAGAAATTCAAAATATTCATGGCTATGGTAGTGAATGAAACTAGATTAAAATTAAAATGTCTAAGGTCTGATAGAGGTGGTGAATTCACATCCGGTGAGTTCATAGAATTCTATGAGAAACATGGAATAAAAAGATAGTTGTCTACTCCTAGGACTCCATAGCAGAATGGAGTAGTGGAAAGAAAGAATCGGACCATCCAAGAAGAATCTAGAACTATGATGATGGAAGCAAATGTTCCTCAGATCTATTGGAGAGAAGATGTAAGCACTGCAGTCTATACTCTCAATCGAGTACAAATCAGAAGCAATACCAGTAAGACTCCATATGAACTTTGGTTTGGCATCACTCCCTTTGTGAGGTATTTCAGAGTCTTTGGTAGCAAATGTTACATTAAAAGAGATGAAGATCTAGGAAAATTTGATGCTAGAAGTGATGAAGGAACATTCTTGGGTTATTCTACTCAAAGCAAAGCATATTGGTATTATAACAAGAGATTGAGGAAGATTGTAGAAAGTACAAATGTGAAGGTTGATGAAAGTATTGAAAAACCCTCAAGGTTTAATGAATATGATGAAGATGATCAAAATGATGTTTTTGTTCAAGAAGTCCAAGCTCCCTTTGAAATTCAGATTCAAACTGATCCGATAAATCAGGAAGAAGAAATAAGGTTGAATGAACCTATTCAAGAATCAAAAGTGTAAGAAACTCCCAAAGTTCCTAGGTATGTAAGACTGAATCACTCTGAAGATCAGATCATAGGTGATAAAAGCAAAGGTGTACAAACAAGAAGAAGGATTGCTCAAGATTCAGAAGAGTATTGTCTGATTTCAAAGATTGAACCTAAGATAGTGAATGAAGCTTGCAATGATGAAAACTGGACTAAAGCAATGGAGGAAGAGCTGATGCAAATTGAGAAAAATCACACTTGGGATCTTGTTCCCAGACCTAAAAACAAGAATATTATTGGAACAAAATGGGTATTCCGAAATAAACTGAATGAAGATGGTGAAGTAGTCAGAAATATAGCCAGATTGGTCTAGAAGGGTTACTCCCAAGTAGAAGGAGTTGATTTTGAAGAAATTTTTACTCTGGTGGCAAGAATTGAAGTAGTCAAATTATTTCTTGCTTTTACTATCTTCAAGGATTTCAAAGTATATCAGATGGATGTCAAATCTGCCTTCCTAAATGGTAACTTGGAAGAAGAAGTTTACATTGAGTAACCAGATGGATTTCAATTGTCTGATCATGGTGATATGGTCTGCAAGTTGAAGAAAGCATTGTATGGTCTCAAGCAAACTCCAAGAGCCTAGTATGAAAGATTAGATAAGCATCTTTTGAAGATTGGTTTCAACAAAGGTACTGCTGACAGTAACTTGTATTTCAAAATTTATCATGAAAATATCTTGATTGTTGAAGTGTTTGTTGATGATATCATTTTTGGAGGAAGAGATAGTATGTGTAAAACCTTTGCAAATCAAATGAAAAGTGAATTTGAGATGTCCATGTTTGGGGAAATAAATTTCTTCTTGGGTTTGCAAATCACTCAAACAAAGAAAGGAATCTTCATTTCTTAGACCAAATATGTGAAAGAATTGTTGAAGAAATTTGGGATGGAAGACTCAAAACCAATGAACAGTCCCATGGCAACCAGATGCAAATTGAGCAAAGATGATGACTCTCCTAAGGCTGATTAGAAAAAGTATAGGTCAGTGATTGGAGGACTATTGTATCTCACTCAAACTAGACCTGACATTATGAATGTTGTTGCTCTTGTTGGTAGATTCCAAGCTAATCCTAGAGAATCTCATGTCATGGCAATCAAGAGGATTTTGAGATATCTAGAAGGGACAGTTGAGTATGGATTGTGGTATCCCAGAGATCATGATTTTTCTCTTCATGCATATACAGATGCAGCTTGGGCAGAAGATGTGGACGACTAGAAGAGTACTAGTGGTGGAGCATTCTTTTTAGGGAAGAGATTGGTTTCTTGGCTGAGCAAGAAACAAGAGGCAATATCTCTGTCCACTGTAGAAGCAGAATATATTGCAGCAGCAGGTAGTTGCACTCAAGTACTATGGATGATGCAAATGTTAAGGGATATTAGAGTGGAGTATGAAGAACCTATCACAATTTTCTGTGATAATTTAAGTGTAATTAATATATCAAAGAATCTGGTGTTGCACTCAAAGACCAAACATATATCCATCAAGTTTCACTTTTTGAGAGAGCAAGTGAACAAGAATGAAGTCAGATTGGAGTTTGTGCCTTCCAAGGATTAGATTGCAGATATTTTCACTAAACTTCAGTCCAGTTCTGAATTAAGGTGCACTGATGTGCATCAGTCTGGTGGATCTCACAATCATATTTTGTGGTCAGGATTGATGATGAGAAGCTGCTACTTAGGGGGAGTAGCTGATATGATTCTAAAATAATACAAGTATGTGCCCTTTGCCATTGATGTCAAAGGGGGAGAGAAGACATGTGAAAAACAAGTGGTTACTAATCAAAGGGGGAGTAGTAAAAGAAGAGAAGACATGTGAGTGGTTGTTGTTGATAGGGGGAGTTATGTCAATAAGGAGAAGTTCTTGTCTTGATGGTTAAAATAGTTTTTCACATCATATGTTGCCATCAATGACAAATGGGGAGATTGTTGCAAGTATGGGCCTAACCGGTGTTGTCATTGATGTCAACATACTCCTGTTGCATTGATGATAAGGATTGGATGAGCTATGTGTTGAGGGTACTAAGAAAATTAGTCCTAATGAGAAATAGAGAAGAACAGTGAAGACAATGAGGTAAAGATCCCAGATAAGATGAAGATCAGAGTATACACTTTAAAGGGTTTGCAGATATGTGTCTTAATATGATCCAGTAAAGATTTTAGAGGTCCGTATGAAGATCTGAAGAAGTTATGGCCACTTAAGTAAAACTAGTTCTGACAGGTGTTCAGAGGTGACAGAGTGACACAGATAGGTCCAGTGAGATCCAGAAATGTAATATCTTGTTTTGCAGATTTTGTGGAGTGTTTCGGAAGTCAATGTGAATTGACAACCTAATTGGTTCCTGGTCTAGAGGTTTGCAAGCATCTATTCCAATATGATAGTGATGGTAGACTGTGTTCTTGAGGTTTCGGTTGAAGGAGAGAATGATTTCAGTGAACAAAAGTAGTGTGGATGGTCTTGGTGATTTAGGAAATCTTGCGGAGGTCTTTGGATTATGTCCAGTTTGTGTTGGTGGTCCGCATTGAAGATTGAGCTCATAATTGAAGAATTACTTTCAGATGATGGTGTTCTTCCTAAGTCTGGCCGACTGAATGAGTTACACATCCTACGGATGATCTTGAAGATATTCTGTGAAGAATGGCATGTTCCTAAAGAAAGTTTGAAGACTCAGATCAGTGTGGCCGACAGTGTGTTGATCTGCATGAAGTCCTTTTGTAATTAATCATATTGTATTTATGTATTTTCTCTGTAACGTTTGCTGACTTGGATGATTATCCCTAAGTTGATGTATTGTATAAATAAGGAATTGTAAAGTCATTTCAAAGGTACGGTGTGGAGATGAGAGTGTGGTAGAGAGGAGCAAAGTGAAAAGGCAGAGCAGAAGTATTGAGCTTAAATGGAACTGACTCAAGCATGGTGCAGATGCTATTCTTCAATTCAAGTATGTAATACTTATTATTCTATAGACAGTGTGTCTCCTGTAGGCAGTGAGCCTCTTGTGAGTAGTGTGCTCAGGCAGTGAGCCCTAATTGGCATGTGACATTTTGTTCTTCCTATTCTTCTAACAGAGAATACAATCTTGGGTTAGTCACCCCGTGGTTTTTCCCTTAACCGGGTTTTCCACATCAAAAATCTTGGTGTCTTATGTGTTATTATGTTTTTGCTCTTGAATTATTGCATTATGTTTCCATGATTGATTTATCGTTATGCTGCTAAATTAAGTAAATGATTTAAGTGATTAATTGGAAGAAAGTTTTAGACAACTGATTCACCCCCTCCTCTCAGTTGTCTGTCCTAAATCCAACAGGTACAAGTTCTCATGATGTTCTCATGATCTTCTAAATGTTCTATGATAGTTGATGTTGATATGTGATAGTTGATATGCACTTGACTCTGTGAGTTCATATTTGATGTGCTCATATTATGTCATACATGATATATGGGATATGATATCATGTTTTGATACTTGTAATAATTGGAAACTGATATGGTGTTATGATTAATATGGTTGATCTTAGATGGGTTGTTGTGACACTTCACTCTGCCATGATGTTTGAGGCAATCTTCTACACTTTATAGATGTGTATTTTATTCTACATGTAATTGTTGATTATAATATCATGTTGGTTGGTGTTTTCTTGTTTAGGAGTTGACCTCTGAAGATTGATGTTGAGGTGAATCATATCATGTTGGTTGAGATGAAGGTTGATGTCATTGTCTTAGTTCACATTGTGTGATGAAGGTATGTTCACAAAGGGATATTGTTTAAAATGTTCTTAAAGTTCTTGAAAGATAAGTATTAGCAGTGGTTTAAGATTGGGATGCTCATTTTCTTATTATGATTTAACTCTGCATCAAAGACAACAGATACTCATATTTGGATGAAGAAGTATGATTTAGAGCTTCTAATACAAAGATTTTAAAAGTTTAATCTCTAAATACAAAGTCTTTTTATCTTTTTGGAGCCTGTCATGCACTTTTATTTTAATTTGATTTTGACCTCCAATCGGAGGTTATTACACTAATGGTTACCTGTAGAAGGGGTTTTTAAATGTTATGGTGACTGACCCCTTTATCTCGTTCACCACTTTCTTAGGTCTTTACTATGGGCGTGTGGGCACCAAAGGATCATCAACAGTCCTATTTGAAATTGTAAGGAGCGCGTGGTTTGAAATATATTGGTGAGATTTAAACTAAAACTTTTCTTCTTCGAGTTCTCCTTTGACGTGCATGGGAACATGAAATATGCTAGCTGTAGTTAATGAAGCCTATTATTAGTTATTTCTAAGGTAGATTTGTTTGAGTTCTTTGTGGAATTTTTTAAGGAGGTTTTATGAAGAGTTGACTTCAAATTTTGAAATTCAAGTCAACCTCTTTATCTCTCGTGCAAGGAATATAAAACTAAAAAGAAAAGTTTTTTTTGGAGGGAAATTTTTCTTATTAATATATTTATTTTAAGGGGCCTTTTGTCTTCTTACAGATGATTGTTTTTAGAAAGGGATCTGTTGTGATGTTCACAACACGCCCCATTTTGCTCCTTAGCAAAACGAGGAACCCTGTTGATGTCTTGCTTTTTGCTTCTGCTTGTGTTTTTTCTGCTTCCTGGCGGTCTGGTAAAAATGAAGGTCAGGTCATCATCATGATATATGATAAGGTAGGTCATCATCATGAGGTCTATTTGTCAAAGTTCTTATTTTGTTTCTATGACCTCATATTTTGAAAGAGCTTGAAATTCCATGCAGGTTTGCCTTTTACTTCACTTGAAAATTCGTCCATATGTGGAAGTTATGCACGGTCAAAGTCTTGGTCAAACCTGATATTCGCAGGAGGATCATCATTTTTTTATATCCTAAGTCATGTTGACAGGATCATCATGATCTTGGTCTATCACCCGCTAAAAATCATGCAGTCGCAATATCCGGACGTCAATTTTAGGTGGTAGTTCCCTTTACCCTTCAAAAGGCCTTGTGCGCATTATGCAGCATCATGATTTTCTTAGGAGCGTCATATGTTATAAACTCGGTTTTGGTTGCATGATGATCATCATCATCATGATATTTGAACCCCCCCCCCCCCCCCCGATAATATCCTGAGGTTCGAATATCATGATGATATCAGCTTTCAGTCAAGGTAAGTTTCCCCGTCGAGTGGTCTTTTGTATCGCGAGCATCATCATGATATTTCAAATCTTATCATATCATGCTGATCACCCTTAGAAAATTCATTATCGGCATATTTGCATGCGCACGTTCAAATCCTATCGCAAGGTCATCATCATGATATTTGCTGAAGTTCGAAATATGATGATGACGACTTCACATCATTCTGATCTTTCACGAGGGTCATTTGCTGAAATTCGCTAAGTGCTGGAAACATCATCATGATAATTCGAGAAAGAGGATCATCATCTTCATATCCTCCTGATCTCCGGTTAGCGAATATCATGATATTCACCTTATCTATTCAGAAGTGGTCGATATTGCATTCCTCAAACAACATCATGATCATATTTTACAATATCACCCTAGCGCAAATATCATGATGACCTCAACTTATTCTTGTGCTCCGAAAACGAAATATGATGATGATGTCATCATCATATTTTTATCCTGTCCTATTTGTCAAGATCATCATGATCTTGTTTGTTCGCCCGATATTTCGCAAAGTCCTCCTGCCGATGAAATACAACCTTTTTGCAAGTATCCTGATGATCATCATCATCACATTTTCCCTTCGGCAGGATTTTTCCCAAACATGATCCGGTTGGCAAAATATCATGATGACGTCATGTTCAAGTTTAACGAAGGCTCCGAATATCATGATGACGTCATCCCGATCTGATAAACAAAGAAACAAATATCCTCCTGATGATCATCATCATCACATTTTTTCCTTCAAACAGGATATTTTTTCAAGCACGATCCGTTTGCCGAAATATGATGATGACGTCTTATTCCAAGTTCGACAGAAGCCCTAAATATCATGATGATCATCTTCATCATGCTGATCTTTCGAGAGGGTTTCCTTGGCCGCAAAAGGATCATATTATGTTCATCATCCTGATCATGCTCCTTGGGTGACTCGATATCACAGTTAGCCCCCTGATCTTAACGAATATGACGATGACGTCATCCTTAGCATTTCAATGAAGCCCGAATATCATGATGACGTCACCATCATCTTTCCTTTCCTCGGCAGCATGATTATATTCATATCCTCCCTTGCTTCTTCAGCATGATGATGATGATAATGTTGTTCTTTTCTCCAATATGCAGAAGCGAAATATCATGATGATGAAGTATATCGACCAACATGTTTTTTGACGCACCAACAGCGATGATCATCCCGATGGGCGGGAAATGAGGCGGTTGAATTTTAAAGTGTTTTTTTTGGCGCCTCTGGCATTTTTTCAGTCAGCGATGGTTGACCTGATGAAATCTTGAGCAGTCTGAACGCATTTTGACGCATTTTGAGCGGATTTCTGATCCGATTTCCACAATCTTGCACCGTCACCTAGAATTTAAACGCTTATTTTAATCTCCTGCTGTTTTTATGTGATAAATGTGATACTTATTGCTTGTCTTGTCTTGCAGGCTTGCAGTTGAGGAAGCAGCTGGAAGGTCAACACAGTGACTTCATGGAGGCAGAAGATCTGATCTCAGGAGCAAGAAGATAAGGATGAAGTGCGAAAGTCAAAGCCATTCAAGTAAAGAACAAGGTTGCAGCTGGCGGCGTTACTACAACAGATAAATAGAAGTTGTTGCCTAGCTGCCGGAACTTCTCAGAAGGGGCAATATTTCGCCCAGATTTGACCACTGCTCTAAGATATTTTTGAGAACTGGTTCACCTGCATTTATTGCTGTAACCAGGGGTTTGAACTAGGGGTTCAGTTAGGTTTTTTTTGCTATAGTGAGGACAATCAAAATGTCTTTATATTGTGCCTATCTACACTATAATACTTTACAACAGGGGCTACAACAGGGATTTTAGGAAAGCAATAGTGGCTACAACAGAATTTCTTTTCTAGGAAAACACAGCAAGTTAGCTTAGCATAGTTTAGAAATAGAAGAAGGAGGTCGCCTGTTTGTCTGCAGTAAGGTGCGCGTGGAATGTCTGGCTGCCTTACTGTATCTGTAAAGCTTGTAAGTTCTCTGTAGTATGATCAATGAAACTAAGAGTCATTCTTACATTGTAAATCATGTATGGCTATTCGTTTCTAATACAATAGAATCTGGAGTTCTGCATCTATCTTCTGAGTGTTCTCCTGCTCTTCTTTGTGTTTTTGAAATATCTTCTTTGAGAGCTTGCAATTTTAAATGTATGTTTGTGAAAATGCTCAGGACTTACATTTAGGGTTTTTACTGTGGATTTGATCAAATTACTGTGGTATTTACATAGTGGATAATAGAAACACTTAGATCCTTTTGTAGATTAAATGAGGTATAGAGTAGATCTTTCTAACTTTTCCCAACCCATCTGAAATATTTAGCTGAAAACGTAGAAATCTAAAGGAAATTGTCTCAAATTTGAGGAAGCATGCATAACAGAGTCTAAGTAGACAGTTTTCATAAATAGATAAAGAAGAGAGCTGCAAAAATCCAAGAAAACCCTCTGAAACTTGCAGCCCAGTAACACTTGTATGCAAATGAACAGAATACATTGTTGAAATCTCATGACCTTTTTGCATATTCTTAGGCCAGTAAACCACAAAACAAACCTAAACTACGTAAGGCCCCTTGAACATTACAGCTTCACATTGACCAACTAAACTTGACCAACCGAACCATTGTAGACTTGGGATTAGTTGAATCACCAAAATGATTCCTTCTCATCTTTCAAGTATAGTTACAGTTCATGTCATGTGAATTTTAACTTATTGTTATGATTGCATCAAAACAGTCATCAATAGTTTTCTGGCGCTAGAAGGAGGGCCTGATTTGGTTTAGGGTTGAAATTCTGAGTTTTAAATGTTATATTCTGAGATATGTTAGATCTCATAAAATTTCAAAAGGCCTAAAAGAGTGAAAAGAAGGTCCCATATTTTTTTTCTAATGGACTCATATGGGGACGGTTTTCAAGTTGACATTCCTTCATTTCAGAAAGTTTTGAATAACCAGCTTTATCCTAAAAATCTATATAGCTATGGTTTATTTGGAAGGTGTAGGATACATAAGTCCACAGAGCATGGTGAGCTTAATTGTCTAGCTTTCCTTACAAGATTAGATTTACATTTGAAAGGACTAATCTCTCTCTCAGATGTGTATAAGGCCGAAAGTTGGTAGGGAAGTGAGGAGATTATTGAGCGACAGGAGGATGCAACAGCAACGGTCGTTAAATGTGCAGAGGATACAAAGATGGAACCAATGCTAGGAATAAAGGATAGTAAGATCTCTTTCCAGGAATCATGTGATGGTAAGAAAAAAAATCTATCTTTTCGTCAGGATCCGGCTGTGATTAAAGTTAGTGAAAAGTATAAATATCCTAAAAAATGCAGAGAAGAAATCACAGCTCATGTCCCTTTTCTAGATAATAAGCAAAAAGGATTTAATGAAATAGAAAAGGCAAGTGAGGTTCATCTTGATACATTTGATAAATATATAGAACTACTAAGGAATATTTGTCAAGAAGAAACCTCTGGATCTGACCTGAATAGTTTTAACGAACATGATTTTGCAAAGAAATGTAAACAAGCATTGGCAGAATTAAAATGCACTAAAACTGATAAGATCCCTACTGTAGAAGCTAATGAAGTCATAGAAAAGAAAGTAAATCCTAGTGTTACAACGGACTTCTTGGAACTAAATGATCAAAATCAAGATTGTTGTAGGTCAATAAGATTAGACTCTTCACTGAATGACAAATGTGAGTCATCTGATGAACAATTCTTGAAAAAAAGGGATACAGAGGATCATGTAGTTGCTGTGCATCATCAGACATCACCCCCGTGCCATGTTGAAAGTAAAACAGGGGAGTACTCCTGTCAATCAAAAGATGTTGTCCCACCTTTACTCTCAAGTGATTTAGAAATAATTAAATTCTGTATATCAGATGATGATGAAGATACTTACTTAAGTACTGATGTGCAGGAAACTAATGAGAACATTGAGAGGCGTGCTAACTTTGAGGACAAACTGAACATCCAGGATGAAGGAACAAAGCTGGATGAAGATGAAGAAATGATACATCTAGAGTCATTCATCTTTCGACTTGAAAAAGGACTAGACATAGAGCTGGGCAATGAAAATGCAGAGCTAAATGAAGAGCCAGCTATTAATAAACAAGTGTGTTCCACAGAGCTAAAGGCACATCAGGTTGTCTCTTTCCTTTCCTTAGCAAACAATGATAAATGCTATTTTGATTATAGAAATTCAAGAGATAGGACATGCATATGGATTAATCATGAACCTGATGAGCAGCCTTAGTTACTTATTAAGAGCTATTCTGATAAACACAATGAATCTAGAATATCAGAATTTTTTTCAGAATTTAAAGATAAATCGGCTAGGATGAGAACCATAACCAGTACCCTATTACTCCTGTACAACCTAAAGAAATATGCAAGTAGGGGTGTTTTTGGGTCTTTTTCCTGGGTTTCTGATTGCCTTGGAGAGGCTTGTATATAGTTTGGTGGGGTAGTTGTTTTTGTTTTTCTGCTCTTTGCTATTTTTTTAGGTTAGTTGTTTGTATAGTTCCTTTCTGTTTGCTTTTGCTTTTTGTTTCTGTCTGTTTGTGCAGTTTTTTCTGTTGTTTTGTTGTTTGTACAGCCTGTTTGTTTGGTTTGTTTGTTGTCTCCTCAGCAGGGATCTTTATTTTACTGTAGAGTATTAAGGAGCAAAACTAGCAACCATTCAAAACAGTATATAATTTAGGATATTTAGGTTAACCATTTGCAATTTACACATAACCTGTCACTGTCATGAATGTAGAGAGTTGTTCACCTTCTGAAGTTTCGTATTCAATAAATGTGATTGAGAATTCGAAGCAGGTTTCTCACGATGACACACCTAAAATCCTTGGGTTTGTTGAACCTACCAGTGTAGATATTAGGTGAAAAATCAGAGGTCACCCTTGCTACCATTACAATTCTCAGCTTAATTTCAGCAAGTGTCCACTCCTTGCATCATCATGAAGTTACAAATTGCTATATCTTATGAAATCTTTCAAAATTAGAAAACAAAAAAATAAATAAATAAATGAATAAAGCGGATTATACTGAAAATCCAGATTAAGCCATCTAAGTAACTCTACCGGGGCTATGGACGCTCGCTGGCAGTGGGGCTCTACTTAGGAGAATTGTAACGATAACCTTGCCGGGGCTATAAACGCTCGCTGGCAGCAAGGCTCTATCCGGTCGGCTATGAGGGAATATCCTCACCTACGTAGGCTAATATCAGTCACTGGTTTGTTCAACCGATCTTCAAGATGAGGATAATTAATCACATGCACACAACTAAACTGAAAATGGAAATTCATGCATCTTTATTGAATACCTTGAGTCTCAAGCTGAATAGTAATTTGCAAGAAAGATAGTAGGAAGTTATGAGTTCATTTCATCTAGTTTCCTTGAACACTCTGAATTTAATTGTTTTGTTTTGGTTGCTAGTTGTTGTGATGTTCACAACACGCCCCATTTTGCTCCTTAGCAAAACGAGGACCCCTGCTGATGTCTTGCTTTTTGCTTCTGCTTGTGTTTTTTCTGCTTCCTGGCGGTCTGGTAAAAATGAAGGTCAGGTCATCATCATGATATATGATAAGGTAGGTCATCATCATGAGGTTTATTTGTCAAAGTTCTTATTTTGTTTCTATGACCTCATATTTTGAAAGAGCTTGAAATTCCATGCAGGTTTGCCTTTTACTTCACTTGAAAATTCGTCCATATGTGGAAGTTATGCACGGTCAAAGTCTTGGTCAAACCTGATATTCGCAGGAGGATCATCATTTTTTTATATCCTAAGTCATGTTGACAGGATCATCATGATCTTGGTCTATCACCTGCTAAAAATCATGCAGTCGCAATATCCGGACGTCAATTTTAGGTGGTAGTTCCCTTTACCCTTCAAAAGGCCTTGTGCGCATTATGCAGCATCATGATTTTCTTAGGAGTGTCATATGTTATAAACTCGGTTTTGGTTGCATGATCATCATCATCATCATGATATTTGAACCCCCCCCCCCCAATAATATCCTGAGGTTTGAATATCATGATGATATCAGCTTTCAGTCAAGGTAAGTTTCCCCGTCGAGTGGTCTTTTGTATCGCGAGCATCATCATGATATTTCAAATCTTATCATATCATGCTGATCACCCTTAGAAAATTCATTATCGGCATATTTGCATGCGCACGTTCAAATCCTATCGCAAGGTCATCATCATGATATTTGCTGAAGTTCGAAATATGATGATGACGACTTCACATCATCCTGATCTTTCACGAGGGTCATTTGCTGAAATTCGCTAAGTGCTGGAAACATCATCATGATAATTCGAGAAAGAGGATCATCATCTTCATATCCTCCTGATCTCGGGTTAGCGAATATCATGATGATCACCTTATCTATTCAGAAGTGGTCGATATTGCATTCCTCAAACAACATCATGATCATATTTTACAATATCACCCTAGCGCAAATATCATGATGACCTCAACTTATCCTTGTGCTCCGAAAACGAAATATGATGATGACGTCATCATCATATTTTTATCCTGTCCTATTTGTCAAGATCATCATGATCTTGTTTGTTCACCCGATATTTCGCAAAGTCCTCCTGCCGATGAAATACAACCTTTTTGCAAGTATCCTGATGATCATCATCATCACATTTTCCCTTCGGCAGGATTTTTCCCAAACATGATCCGGTTGGCGAAATATCATGATGACGTCATGTTCAAGTTTAACGAAGGCTCCGAATATCATGATGATGTCATCCCGATCTGATAAACAAAGAAACAAATATCCTCCTGATGATCATCATCATCACATTTTTTCCTTCAAACAGGATATTTTTTCAAGCACGATCCGTTTGCCGAAATATGATGATGACGTCTTATTCCAAGTTCGACAGAAGCCCTAAATATCATGATGATCATCTTCATCATGCTGATCTTTCGAGAGGGTTGCCTTGGCCGCAAAAGGATCATATTATGTTCATCATCCTGATCATGCTCCTTGGGTGACCCGATATCACAGTTAGCCCCCTGATCTTAACGAATATGACGATGACGTCATCCTTAGCATTTCAATGAAGCCCGAATATCATGATGATGTCACCATCATCTTTCCTTTCCTCGGCAGCATGATTATATTCATATCCTCCCTTGCTTCTTCAGCATGATGATGATGATAATGTTGTTCTTTTCTCCAATATGCAGAAGCGAAATATCATGATGATGAAGTATATCGACCAACATGTTTTTTGACGCACCGACAGTGATGATCATCCCGATGGGCGGGAAATGAGGCGGTTGAATTTTAAAGTGTTTTTTTTGGCACCTCTGGCATTTTTTCGGTCAGCGATGGTTGACCCGATGAAATCTTGAGCAGTCTGAACGCATTTTGACGCGTTTTGAGCGGATTTCTGATCCGATTTCCACAATCTTGCACCGTCACCTGGAATTTAAATGCTTATTTTAATCTCTTGCTATTTTTATGTGATAAATGTGATACTTATTGCTTGTCTTGTCTTGCAGGCTTGCAGTTGAGGAAGCAGCTGGAAGGTCAACACAGTGACTTCATGGAGGCAGAAGATCTGATCTCAGGAGCAAGAAGATAAGGATGAAGTGCGAAAGTCAAAGCCATTCAAGTAAAGAACAAGGTTGCAGCTGGCGGCGTTACTACAACAGACAAATAGAAGTTATTGCCCAGCTGCCGGAACTTCTCAGAAGGGGCAATATTTCGCCCAGATTTGACCACTGCTCTGAGATATTTTTGAGAACTGGTTCACCTGCATTTATTGCTGTAACCAGGGGTTTGAACCAGGGGTTTGAACCAGGGGTTCAGTTAGGTTTTTTTTGCTGTAGTGAGGACAATCAAAATGTCTTTATATTGTGCCTCTCTACACTGTAATACTTTACAACAGGGGCTACAACAGGGATTTTAGGAAAGCAATAGTGGCTACAACAGAATTTCTTTTCTAGGAAAACACAGCAAGTTAGCTTAGCATAGTTTAGAAATAGAAGAAGGAGGTCGCCTGTTTGTCTGCAGTAAGGTGCGCGTGGAATGTCTGGCTGCCTTACTGTATCTGTAAAGCTTGTAAGTTCTCTGTAGTATGATCAATGAAACTAAGAGTCATTCTTACATTGTAAATCATGTATGGCTATTCGTTTCTAATACAATAGAATCTGGAGTTCTGCATCTATCTTCTGAGTGTTCTCCTGCTCTTCTTTGTGTTTTTGAAATATCTTCTTTGAGAGCTTGCAATTTTAAATGTATGTTTGTGAAAATGCTCAGGACTTACATTTAGGGTTTTTACTGTGGATTTGATCAAATTACTGTGGTATTTACATAGTGGATAACAGAAACACTTAGATCCTTCTGTAGATTAAATGAGGTATAGAGTAGATCTTTCTAACTTTTCCCAACCCATCTGAAATATTTAGCTGAAAACGTAGAAATCTAAAGGAAATTGTCTCAAATTTGAGGAAGCATGCATAACAGAGTCTAAGTAGATAGTTTTCATAAATAGATAAAGAAGAGAGCTGCAAAAATCCAAGAAAACCCTCTGAAACTTGCCGCCCAGTAACACTTGTATGCAAATGAACAGAATACATTGTTGAAATCTCATGACCTTTTTGCATATTCTTAGGCCAGTAAACCACAAAACAAACCTAAACTACGTAAGGCCCCTTGAACATTACAGCTTCACATTGACCAACTGAACTTGACCAACCGAACCATTGTAGACTTGGGATTAGTTGAATCACCAAAATGATTCCTTCTCATCTTTCAAGTATAGTTACAGTTCATGTCATGTGAATTTTAACTTATTGTTATGATTGCATCAAAACAGTCATCAACAGGATCCAAATAGGAGAGAGATTTAATTTCTCTTACAGAGGCAGATTGATAAAGTATATTGAAGATTTTTTTTTCTTCATGGATGCAAGAAGATATTTATATTTTTTATGTAGGATTCAATGAAGGAGAATGGATTTTTGCAGATATTTTTT
Source organism: Cunninghamia lanceolata (assembly GCA_027924645.1). Taxonomy (NCBI): domain Eukaryota; kingdom Viridiplantae; phylum Streptophyta; class Pinopsida; order Cupressales; family Cupressaceae; genus Cunninghamia; species Cunninghamia lanceolata. Next base: position 12,632,938 of record BSBN01000194.1, on the reverse strand, counting down.
TTGTTAGATGTTTGCAGATAAAAGGTAAATGAAAAGACAATTGAAGAGGATCCAAGTATCAAAGAGTTTTATTTCTCTCACAAGGGCAGATTGGATAAATATTTTTGAAGATATTTGCAGATGATATTATTGCAGATTGAAAATATTTTTGCAGATTGGAGAAGATGAAAAGATTAAAGAGTATTGAAGAGAAAAATTTTGCAAGTGCTTTGTGATTTTTATTGAAGATAAAATGTTCATCTTGAAATGAATATGAAAGGTCAAGATAAGTTTATTGCAGGTGAATTGATTTAATTTGTGAAGGGACTTCATTGACAAGGGCAACATCCATTGATGATTTAATTAGTGATATATGATAAATATCACTGATGGTTTTTATTGAGAAGATGAAAGGGGTTTTTATTTTATGAGAAGAGGAAAATGAATTAGAAAAATGAAGAATATGAATGGTTATGCAAAGTAGAGGAATTTAATCTTATTCTTTGCGGGTTCCTAATAGACGAAAATATATATACAGAAAAAATGTGTGATGATTGAAGTAGAGATGAGAAGAGTGTGAAAGTATATTTGATTTACAAGTGCATCTGATATGAAGACATTATTTAAGGGTCATTTTTGAAGAAGAAAATGAAGGGGAATCAAGGAGATGAATGAGATGTATTTGTAGGTGATTTGATGAGATGATTGTATTTGAATTTTTGAGTGTTAAATCATAGGTTATGTAATGGTGCAAATTAGATTGATTTGCAATCCTTTCTTGCACACTAAGCATTATGTTTTGATGGTGCTTGTATCTTCCAGTGATGTTTTATGTGCCAATGAGGCTTGTATGGTTAGTGAGACCTCTTTGTAGCTAGTGAGGCTTTGTATGGTTAGTGAGACCTGTTTGTAACTAGTGAGGTTCTTGATTAAGCTAGTGATGCATTTCAGAGTGGTTTTTCTTCCCCTAGAGGGTTTTCCACTCATCAAAATCCATGTCATGTCTTTTTCTTGTGGTTAATTATGTTGCACCTATTTGATCATCTTTATTTAAGTTTTTCTTATCATGATGATTATGTTCTTCAGTGAACTCCTTTGCATAACCTTTTTGAATCAAGTTTTGAAATGTTAAAAGTTATACAACACTGATTCAACCCCCTCTTAGTGTTGTATTGTACTCCAACAAGTGGTATAAGAGTATAGGTTCCCTATAGAAGTCTAATCAACTTGGGTAGATCCTGAATGTGGAGTACCATGGGTAAGTGCAAAAGAAATAGAGAAAAGAAAATGTCAAGTCTCCTATTGATCAAATGGCACCATCTATATCAAATTTAGATGTTGATAGACAATCAGTTGATAGAAATGTTTCACAAGTTGAATTAGGTATTAAATTAGAAAAAGAGTATTCTGAAGTTCCTTTCTTTGATGGTTTAGATTTCTTTGCTTGGTGCATTACGATGCAAGCCTATCTATTTTCTTTATGATATGGTGTGTGGATGTCAGTTGAGAATGGGTATTTTATGTCCTCTCTATCACCTAATGATACAAGTAATAAAGAGGCTTATAAATACAATGATACTGTAAAGAAGGCTATTCTGTATGGATTATCTAATGAAGTTTCATGTAAAGTTATATATTGTGAAATAGTTCAGAATATGTGGAATGAATTGATTAGAATCTATCAAAGTGATGCTCTTTAAAGGGATGACAATGAAAGGAGACATTCACATGAAGAAGATCTTTTTGTAGATGAAGATGGATAGGAGTTTGATGAAGATGATTGTGAGATTGATATTGAAGGAGAGCTCATATGTGCTCTGAGTGTGATCAAGAAATATAAAAAGGGAAATCAGAGATTAGAGTTGCAGCTACAAAAATTAATAGATTCCAAAGACAAAGCACTTTCAGACCTTGAAAGAGTATCTTCTGATCTTGAAGAAGCAAGAAATCAGATTGTGAATTTATGAACACAAATTAGTAAATCAAACAATTTGATTATCAGTCTGAAGATGGAGGTTGAGGAAGCTAAGAGGATATATGATGTAACAAAATTTGATCTTGAGATTAAAAGAATTAAAAATCTGAAATTAGAGGCTGAAATTATCAATCTTAGAAAATATTATGAAGGTCTCAAGGTTATGTCCAAGAAATATCAGGGGTTTGAAGAAAGCACAAATAAGTTGCATGAGATGCTTGGTAAACAAAAACAACATAGAGACACTACTGGACTTGGTTATGAAGAAGGAGAATTTTCCAAAGTCAGAGAATATCATGTTGCTACTCCTGAAGGAAAAAAGAAGACTGAAGCTGAAATGAATACCAAAGATGAGTTTGTCAAAATGCATAATCAAAGGAGGAGAAATTTTAGAAGAACTGCTCCAATAAGACAAGCATATATGTATGGGTATAATTATTTATTTAATTGTTATTGTTACATCTATAATCATTTTGGACACAAAGTAGTTGATTGCAGAAGAAATCAATCTAATGTTGATCCTGTGTGTTACAAGTGCAATAATGTTGGTCACATACAAAGAAACTGTAAAATCCATAAAAGATATGATCCTGCATGGAATCATAACATAAGTGCTCAAAGGATGTCAAAAAGTTTGAAAAGGAAAGAAGCTAAAAACATTTGGAGGAGGAAAGAACATGTAAAGGTTTGGAGACTAAAACAAAATAAAAAGGAAGATAGATCCTAAACTTGTGCATCTTGCACAAGTCACTTCATCAGTTGTATAACAGATAGCATAAAGTTAGGGGGAGTTGTTCATGTTCTATCAATTATCCCTAATAAGTTTTAGGAGGTTGAAAATGGAAGAAGTTAATTCATTGCACATGTCTCTGCATTTGGTTTTGCAAAGGTATTGATTGTGATTATGTATATATCAGATTTAACATTGTGTTGCAAAAAGTGTCATGTACAGGAACAGGAGAATGGTCTTCATTATTTATCATGTCAAGAAGTGTGTGCAGAAGTAAATTGGTTGCAAGTTGTTGCAGATTGATTGTTTTCACTATCATGGAAGTCTTGGCAAGGTTATCCCTTGAGTGGTTATCATGTCATCATGAGTTGTGAATATTGTGATGAATTGTCTTCATGCTATTATTATTAGAATGGTGTTTGTTGAGTTTGCATTGTTGTTTATCATGGGTGTTGATGTGATTATAATATATTTTATGCCTTCATAATCATACTTCATTCTTTATGCTTTGGGAGTTCTTGGAGATTTGTCATTTTGGTCAAAAAGAGTTGATGATTATGGAAGAATTGTTTGTCATGAAAAGTTTGTTTTTCAATCACAAGTGATGTCACCAAGAGTTGGTATTTGATAGAAGAAATATGTTAGTCTTCAACTTATCAAAAGAAGTGATCAGAGGATCTCAATGATGTCAGTTTTCATCTTCATCTTTATATTGGTGTTATGACAAGAAGTGGTATTGTGCTAATAATATGGTTCAGTCTATGGGTAGTTTATAACAGTGGTTTGATGATTTGTTTGGTATGCCTCACATAATGTTGCTCTCAAGTTCTATGCTTCAGGATGTATGTCTTCAGATGTAGAGTTGTTTTCAGGTATTGTCAACATGGTTTGTAATATGCTTTCTTCAGATTTGTTATTTTCTATCATCATAGATCATCACAGGTTCAAAGGGGAAGATAACAGGTTAACATGAATTTATATCTTCAAAATCTTCATAGTGCAATGTGATTGTAAATGTTATGATTAAACTTTAACATCTTTTAGTGAAGTAAAATGATAGGGGGAGCATTCTATCCTTTGTCATCCAATGTCAAAAAGGGGGAGAGAGAGAAAACACATCATGTAGTTTTACCATCAATGACAAAGGGATGAAAATTGATTGTCATTGATGTCAAAAAGGTGTGAGTTGATGATGCAGATACATCATAATGAAAGTTAGACTGGTCTTCATATGATAGGATGTGGATCATGTTTTCAAGAGTTCGCAAGAGTTCATTTAGTAAACATGCTTCATATCTTGATGATCATGCTTCATATTTGATGTGCTCATCATGATTTTCACGGTTGACAAGAATTTAGATGTGGTTCAAATGATGTTGATGTCTTGGCACTCTCATGATTCTTAGCACTCTCATGCTTCACTTGGCACATCAGTTAGCACATGCTTGGTACAGGTTCTCATGATGTTCTCATGATCTTCTAAATGCTGTATGGTAGTTGATGTTGATATGTGATAGTTGATATGCACTTGACTCTGCGAGTTCATATTTGATGTGCTCATATTATGTCATACTTGGCATATGGGATATGATATCATGTTTTGATACTTGTAACAGTTGGCAGTTGATATGGTGTTATGATTAGTATGGTTGATCTCAGATGGGTTGTTGTGGCACTTGACTCTGCCATGACATTTGAGGCAATCTTCTACACTTTACAGATGTGTATTTTATTCTACAAGTGCTTATTGATTATGATATCATGTTGGTTGGTGCTTGCTTGTTCAGGAGTTGACCTCTCAAGATTGATGTTGAGCTGAATCATATCATGTTGGTTGAGATGAAGGTTGATGTCATTGTCTTAGTTCACATTATGTGATGAAGGTATGTTCACAAAGGGATAATGTTTAAAATGTTCCAAAAGTTCTTGAAAGATAAGTATTAGTAGTGGTTTAAGATTGGGATGCTCATTTTCTTATTATGATTTAACTCTACATCAAAGATAGAAGATACTCATATTTGGATGAAGAAGTATGATTTAGAGCTTCTAATACAAAGCTTTTAAAAGTTTAATCTCTAAATACAAAGTCTTTTTATCTTTTTGCATCCCGTCATGTACTTTTATTTGAATTTGATTTTGACTTGCAATCAGAGGTTATTTCACTAATGGTTACTTGCAGAAGGGGTTTTTAAATGGTAGGGTGACCAGCCCCTTTATCTCTTTCACCACTTGCTTAGGTCTTTAATATGGGCGTGTGGGCGCCGAACGATCATCAACAGTCCTGTTTGAAATTGTAAGGAGCGTGTGGTTTGAAATCGATGGGTGAGATTTAAACTTAAACTTTTCTCCTTCGAGTTCCTCCTTTGACGTGCAAGGGAACATCAAATATGCTAGCTACAGTTAATGAAGCATATTATTAGTTATTTCTAAAGCATATTTGTTTGAGTTCTTTGTGGAATTTTTTTAAGGAGGTTTTATGAAGATTTTACTTCTAATTTTGAAACATAAGTGAGCCTCTTTATCTCTCGTGCAAGGAATATAAAACTAAAAAGAAAAGTTTTTTTTGGAGGGAAAGTTTCCTTATTGATATATTTTTTTAAGAGACTTTTTGTCTTCTTATAGATGATTTTTTTTTTAGAAAGGGATCCGAATAGGAGAGAGATTTAATTTCTCTTACAGAGGTAGATTGATAAAGTATATTGAAGATTTTTTTTCTTCATGGATGCAAGAACATATTTATATTTTTTATGTAGGATTCAATGAAGGAGAATGGATTTTTGTAGATATTATTTTTGTCAGATGTTTGCGGATAAAAGGAAAATGAAAAGACAATTGAAGAGGACCCAAGTATCAAAGAGTTTTATTTCTCTCACAAGGGTAGATTGGATAAATATTTTTGAAGACTTTATTTGCAAATTAATTTATTTTTGAAGATATTTGCAGATGATATTCTTGCAGATTGAAAATATTTTTGTAGATTGGAGAAGATGAAAAGATTGAAGAGTACTGAAGAGAAAAGTTTTGCAAGTGCTTTGTGATTTTTATTGAAGATAAAATGTTCAGATTGGAATGAATATGAAAGGTCAAGATAAGTTTATTGCGGGTGAATTGATTCAATTTGTGAAGGGACTTCATTGACAAGGGCAAAATCTATTTATGATTTTAATTAGTGATGTATGCTGAATATCATTCACGGTTTTTATTGAGAAGATGAAAGGGTTTTTAATTTTATGAGAAGAGGAAAATGAATCAGAAATATGAAGAATATGAATGGTTATGCAAAGTATAGGAATTTAATCTTATTCTTTGTAGGTTCCTGATAGATGAAAATATATATACAAAAAAAATGTGTGATGATTGAAGTAGAGATGAGAAGAGTGTGAAATTATATTTGATTTGCAGGTGCATCTGAGATGAAGATAGTATTTAAGGGTGGTTATTGGAGAAGAAAATGAAGGTGAATCAGGGAGATAAATAAGATGTATTTGTAGGGGATTTGATGAGATGATTGTATTTGAATTTTTGAGTGTTGGATCACAGGTTATGTAATGGTGCAAATTAGATTGATTGGCAATCATTTCTTGCACACTAAGCAGTATGTTTTGATGGTGGTTGTATTCGCCAATGAGGCTTTATGTGCCAGTGAGGCTTGTATGGTCAGTGAGACCTCTTTGTAGCCAGTGAGGCTTTGTATAGTTAGTGAGACCTATTTGTAACTAGTGAGGTTCTTGATTAAGCTAGTGAAGCATTTTAGAGTGGTTTTTCTTCCCCTAGAGGGTTTTCCACTCATGAAAATATGTCATGTCTTTTTCTTGTGGTGAATTATGTTGCACCTATTTGGTCATCTTTATTTCGGTTTTGCATATCATGATTATTATGCTCTTCAGTGAACTCCTTTGCATAACCTTTTTTAATCAAGTTTTGAAATGTAAAAAATTATACAACACTAATTCACACTCCCCCCTCTTAGTGTTGTATTATACTCCAACATAATCATAATATTTTCTCTGACTAACTATTTGTCTCTTGAAAATAATAAAAATAAACACATTAGTTTGAAAATAGGGTGTTCAACACAATAGCCATTGGGGATTTCTTGTAATCCTTCATCGACTAGTCTGAGGATGATATCAAGTAGTAGGGGAATGAGATAGGCCTATCCCTTCTAAAATGATTAAGGAGCACAAAATGCTAAGAGTAAATAAACTTAAAGTACCCTTGAAGGGTGGCATACCTCATAGTATACATGCCTATGTCATTCTAGGGAGGCTTGATGGTGCTTCTAGCATATCCTGAATGTAGTTTTTCTTGTTCTTTATCTTTGTTAATAAATGTAGCCATTGCCTCCTCACCTAGTCTCCTGTCTTTGTAGACTTTGGTACCCTTCAATGAAATCCTTGTAGCAGTGACCACTAGCTCCTCATTAATCTTGAATTCTAAACCCTTAACCTTTACCCTTCCATTATTATAACTTCTAACAAACTCATCTATAAGAGCTCTGTCATTCCATGAAAGTTGAAAAAACTCCCTTCTTACAAATCTTTTAAATTCTACTATCACTCTTCCATTTCCAACAACTGATAGGAACAACCCTATTCCAATCACCACCCATGATTGAGATACTTCTCTTGTGATCCTGAGTCTTCTGTTTAATATTTTCAATGATCCAGTCCCACCAAATCTTAAACTTCCCTTTCAAATTTCTTAGATTACTAGATCTGAACAATTGAGAATAATCTTCTCCACTTTTGGAAATGCTAATGATATAACCTATCATCAATATGATAACCTCTCACCTAAGGTAAACATGATTTATCATCATTGCATAGTATTACCTGTAGCCTCTTCTCGAGCCCCATTAGTTGAATGATTAATAATGTCATTTTTACATATCAGTTTGATTTCCTTGGGAAAGGGGTTTGTCGACCAAGTTGTGGGCTGCCTAGTCACACCCTAGTTATCCAAGCAATCAACCACACCATTCACTTGTTTGAACACATGTTTGATGGAAACAGACTACATATTGTTGATGATATCTAGCGGGTTGTTAATAATTTTCTCTATAGACCAACTAGGGGGGATTTCTTAAGAAGGCAATTTATAATTTAAGGAAGTCACCTTCCACATTTAGCTTTTGAATCACTAGTTGGTGGGCTAGCTTAAAGCCCTTGTAGGTAGCAGCTACTTTCGCATAGTGGCTAGTTTGGACACCAAGACTTATAGCACAGGAAGCAATAAGCCTAGCTTTAACATCACTCAAGACACCCCCACACCTGGTGGTCTTGGATAAGAAACACTAATGTTAGTATGTCTTTGTCATTTGTTAATAATTTCAATATCAAATTCGAGTTTTATCACATTAGTCATAACATATTAATAGATTGAAGGGAAAAACTGAACTACATCAATTGAAATAGTTAAGGGCTCATTATCCCTCTCATTTCAATTTATCATTTCTAGATATCTATATCAACTAATTTAATTAAATTGGGGTTTAATTTTTTTTTGTCTATTGCTTGATCATTTTACTAGAGAACTAAATGAATTGTAGCATGCATTTTATTTCCCTAGAATATTAGGAAATATAATTTGTATAATTTTTGTGTTAGTTTCTTTTATTTATTTGCATTTGTTAAGAGACAATTCATAGTTCAAAAGAAAATGTGGTGAGCAAGTCAATTAATATTTGAAAACCTTAATAGAAAATAGGGATGGGAAGTACAATACCTAGACAACAATTTCATATAAAAAAGTGGATAAATAGTTAAATTTTTTAAAACTTTAATAAAAAAAGGGAAAGACAAGAACATTTATAAAGATTCTAAACCACAAAGAGGACACACAACTTAGTGGTAGAGCACCCTGGCAAGATCTTGAGATGGTACAATATGAATAGGGAACTTAATGGTAGAAAATATCAATAATAATTGTTTTTATTACAATCAAGAGAAGTATCTTAGTAGTGAAACACCTATGTAGCATCTTTACAAATTAAAATGACAAATAGTTTAGTTATAGAGCACACTTGCAACAAATACAAACTATGAAGAGGGCTAGATATTATATTTTTAATAGGACTACTAGCATAATAGTGGAGCACCACAACTCCATACAACAATGAGGACAAATACATCATTGGTGGACTATAATTTATCAAACTTACTACTCCAGCTTATAAAAGGACATCCAAGTTAAAAGGATAAACATCCTAAGTTATAGACCCTAACATTTTTTTAGGAGAGAAATTTCAATTACTTCATATTTTCAATACATAAATTACTAAGAGATCAAGTAGTTCAATGACAAAATAAATCAAAAGGGCTTTAGTCTTTTATTGGTTTGTTTTACGTGGTTACATTAAGTCCTTATAGGACAAATTATACGAAACAAAATTGACTAGAGAGACAAGAGCTTAAAATGGTTGTTTATGGTGAGAGCTGTCCTACATATAAATTACGACTAGAAAGCGGGGACAGGATTATGAGCTGTATCCACAGATGACACGGACGAGGATGATAGCGAGATTTGCAACTTTCTTTCGTCCGAGAGTTGCTTTGTAAACCTGCTTAGAATTCAAGAAAACATCATTAATCTTCAAATCATGGACTAATACTTTCTCTGTTTTCCATTTCATAATGAAATTAACAAGAATTGTGATTCTTTCTTCAGATGTTTACCTGATCAAGGCCTCGCTGTTGGTACCCTCATCAGAAACTGACTCAAGCATTCCCGTTTCTAAATTGACTCTGGAAACAGACTTATCCAGAAGTTGTCTGCCTATCTTTGCAAGGTTCTCAAGATTTTCCTTGGTAGAGATATCAACAGAGGCTGCCTCTCCCGTCAATTCGTTTTCCTAAATTAAAACAATTTATGGGTAAAGATCACTTTAAAGTTTATGGGTAAAGATATTCTATATATGAAGAAATTATTATATACCTGAATTCTGAGATAGTTCTTTTCAGATCGAAAGGCTTGGAAGACTACAGAAGCATGAATGTCCACCATATCGGAACTTGATTGCATAAAAGTTTCTAATATTGGAACCCTCCCATTGTTATACAGCCATCCGAACAGTCCCCACTTTGCAACATCAATGGCTTTGTATGCTGCTGTTTTGTATCCAGTTCCAAGAGATAGCACCAAAATCTTTCTCTTGTCCTGATAAAAAATGCTAACCGTTAATAATTGTTGGATTCCCCAAGTTAAAATAATGTTTCTTTCTTTAATTAATTCACCTTTGCTTTGGTTAAAATAATGTTTCTTTCTTTCTTTAAATAATGTTAGGGATACCCAATCTGTGTCCGGCTTGAGGGATTCTTTTGTCACTTCGTTGATAGCAATTAAAGTCTGCAAATGTTATTTGGAAGTACAGTCGAAAAGTTTGGAGTTAGTTGTAGGTAAGTAGCAATTAACAAGTACTTGGAACAATGGAAAAAATATTGCTGGATTGTTAGCAGCCACTCCTCCATCTATGAGGTGGAATTCTCTGGGATTGCCGGATGAATCTTTTGTTTCAAAATAGTGAGCAGGAAGATATGTTGGGGCAGCCGAAGTACTAATGCACATATCTGATAAATATGCATCTTTTGTGATATCGTGTTTGGCCTGTACATCACACATGTACAAATGACGATCTATTTATTCAGAAAAAAATAGTATTTACAGAAACTGATCAAACAAAGAAGAAAAAAGTACCTCAAAAGTAGAGAAAATTATAGGCTGCTGTAAATTGTGTTAGCGTCAATTTCTCGTCAATTTCTCTTCTTAAATTCTAAGCTAACTAATGCATAATGTGTTATCGAAGGATTACTGCAGTTCCTTTGTTTTGACCGTCTTCATGCAAATAAGGATGGTTAAACAGCAGTTGAACTCTGCTTTTTCTGTCTCTTTCACTGCTTCTCTTTGCTGCGGTTGGTTTGTTTTTTAACCTTTGTTAAGGCTTTTTTCATTCATTAAAGAAATATAGAATCATACTGTTCTTGCTCTGTTTTTTCTCCTGCTGTTCTGTTTCTTTTGTTTTCTGTATAATCTGCAAATCTCTGTTTTTTTCTTCTCTGGTTGATCTATGCAGCTGTAGCTGCAAATTTTACATGGTATCAGAGCCTAGGTGCTAGACAGAAGTAGTACAGTTTTTTTTTTTGCAGATATAGAAGATCAGAGCTGAAAAATGGAATGTTCACCCTCTGCCATTCTCACACCATACAACTATTTTGATTGGAAGCCAAAGATTCTACTTCAGCTCAAAAGTAGAGGCCTCTATCGGATAGTTATGAATACAGAGGTTGAACCCAATCCAGCAGTTGAAAAATCTAAATACTTCAATCGCATGGATGAAGCATTCGGTCTGCTATGCTTATCCATCCATCTCTCCGGAATTGTTGTTTCATGTTGAGGCATGTACAACTCCAAACCAAGTTTGGAATACATTGGAGACTCTTTTTGGAAAGCAAGATGAAATGCGGGGTCATATCCTTGAAAATGAGCTCAACTCATTAGATCCAAGGATTTTTGTTAATATTCAAGATTTCTTCGCAAAGTTCAAGGCTTTATTACTTCAGCTCAAAGGATGTGGTAATGACAAATCCAAGGAAGAAAGCAAATTAATTCTTGCTATTGTATCAAAGTTGGGTCCAGGATATGCAGTATTTGTCTCTGCTTTCCACACAGTTAGGCTCACAACAGGAGCAACTTGGAAGATGCCCACACTGGATACCTTCATTGAGTCTCTAGTCCATGAGCAGGATAAGCTAATAAAGATGGGCACATTGAAGAATTCCAAAGATCTTGCACTTGTTGTGCATGCAAGTGGGAAGAACAAATCCAAATCCAATCAGCAATTCAAAGGCAAAGGGAAGAAGGATTCATATCAAAGAAAGGAAGGCAATCCCAAACCTCTAGATGGATCTACAGGCTCAAAAGAAAAGAAAGACAAAAAGGGCCAATCAAAATGCAGCTATTGTAGCCGTGGGTACCATCCAGAATCATTATGCATGAAGAAGAGCATTGATCTCATGGCTCAGAGACTTCAACAGCATAATCTTGGTAGCCTTATCCCTGAGAGTGCCAAGAAGAAGCAGGAAGAAAAAGCACCTGAAACAAGAGACAATGCACATGCATTGATTGCTATTCATTCTTCTTCAGATGCATGGATCATAGACTCTGGAGCTTCACACCACATGGCAGCCACAAAAGATGCTCTTTCTTCTTTGAAACCATATTCTGGTTCTTCTATTCTAATGGGAGATGGTTCCCCTATATAGGCAACTGGAATAGGAAGGGTAGAGGTTGGAATTGGAAGCTTTGAGAATGTCTTACATATTCCAAAGCTTTCTATTAATCTTCTATTTGTGTATCAAATGACACATACTAGAACTGGCAGGAGAGTTGAATTCACCCTTGATTCGTTGACCATATTTGACATGCAAGACAACTCCAAAATCGCTATTGGTAAGGCAAATCATCAATCTCATCTGTACACTTTTTCTGCTTTTGTTGCTAAATCAGATTCTACTTTACTTCTAACACATACAAATGATGAAAGTAAAATTTGGCATGAAAGATTTGGTCATTTAAACTTTAGATACATGCAGCAACTTAACAAACAGGGAATGGTTAAAGGCTTGCCAGCCATAGAATTTTCTGATGGAATTTGTGAAGGATGTGCTCTTGGAAAGCATCCACAAGAAAAGTTTCCAAAGGGGACTGCATGGAGAGCCTCTTCTCCTTTAGAGCTTGTTCACAGTGATCTTATGGGTCCATTTCTTGAACCTTCCATGAGCAAAGCTAGATATGTGCTAACATTCATTGATGATTGCACAAGATACACATGGGTGTATTTTCTCAAATTCAAATATGAGGTGTTTGAGAATCTCAGGATTTTCAAAGCCCATGCATATCAGTAGTCTAGGAAAATGATCAAGATCCTTCGCACAGATAATGGAGGGGAGTATGTCAACAATGATGTCCAACATCTTTGTGATGAAGCAGGAATATAGTTGCAGAACACAGTTCCTTACACTCCACAGCATAATAGGGTAGCTGAGAGGAAGAACCAATCTTTGAAAGAGATGGCCAGTTGCATGTTGCATGCTAGGTCCCTTCCCTCAAAATTATGGGCTGAAGCAATCAACTATGCTTCATACATACAAAATAGATCTCCTCACAAATTTGTTACAAGAAAAACTCTTGTTGAAGCATGGAGTGGTATGCAACTAGAAGTCACACATTTTCATATTTTTGAATCCCATTCATAGGCTCGCATTCCTATAGATAAAAGGAAGGCTTTGGATCCTCAAAGCAAAGAATGCATCTTTGTTGGATATCCAGATGGTGTGAAGGGTTATAGATTGCTAGATCTTTCTACAGAAACACTCTTCATTGAGAGAAGTGTCTATTTTGATGAAAGTCCCATGCAAGCATCTCGGGAGCAACATGCCACCACTCATGTGCTTCCTCCTCTTACAGATCTCAAGGATGATGCATGCAATCACACTGATCTAATTTTAGATTAATCTGAATCTAAATCAGATGAACATGAGCATGCATGTGCTGATCCAAATCCAGATCCAAATCCCAATTGGGCTTCCAGTGATGATTCAATATCTCCTATCAGAAATCAAAGAACAAGGAGCTTAGCTGATATATATGAAGTCCCTCATGCACTCTCAGCTACTGAGCCCATCATGCTGATGCATGCCTATGTGGTTCTAGCATCCGACCCTCAGACTTATGCAGAAGCTACAGGGAATCCACTTTGGGAAGCAGCCATGGATGAGGAGTACAACTCCCTCATTGCAAACTAAACTTGGGATTTGGTTCCACTTCCTTCCAATCGCAAGCTTGTCAGATGTAAGTGGGTCTATAGGACAAAGAAATTAGCAGATGGACATGTGAGTAGATACAAAGCATGGTTGGTCGTCAAAGGTTTTCAGCAAGTTCATGGCATTGACTATGATGAGACTTTTGCTCCAGTGGCAAAAATGGACTCCATTCGATTGGCTCTTGCCATTGCAGCATCAAGAAGGTGGGAAGTTCATCACATGGATGTGAAGAATGCATTTCTTCATGGTGATCTTGAGGAGGAGATCTACATGGAGCAGCCACAAGGGTATGTACAAAATTCCTCATTGGTATGTAGACTCAAGAAGTCACTCTATGGCCTCAAGCAGGCACCTAGAGCTTGGTATGCTAAAATGGATTCTTATCTTCTGTCTCAAAATTTCATACGAAATCTGATCCAAATGTTTATATGCTAAGAACATCTGACTCTTTGTTGCTCATAGTACTCTATGTAGATGATCTACTAATAACAGGTGATTCACCCACAGCCATTGCTGCAATTAAAACTGCTTTGCATGACAAATTTTCTATGATAGACATGGGTCTCCTACATTTTTTTCTTGGCCTTAAAATCAGTCAGAATCAATCGGGAATCACAGTTGCTCAATCCAAGTATGCACGAGATCTCTTGGTTCGGTTTCACATGACTGACTGTAAGCCAACTACCACACCTTTCTTATCGGGGGTCAAGGTTAAGGATGGCAAGGATACGCCATTGGTTGATTGCACACACTATCATCAGCTTGTGGGGACTTTTCTTTATCTCACTCACTCTCATCCAGATCTCTCAAATGCAGTGGGGGTTGTTTCTAGATACATGCAAGAGCCGCATGAGCTCCATTCGAAGGCTGCCAAGCGTATCCTTCGATATGTCCAGGGAACAATTTGCTATGGGATTCATTATTCAGGAACTTGTGTTTTGGATCTCATTGGCTACACTGATTCAGACTCGGCTGGTGATAACATTGATCGCAAGTCCACTTCAGGATATGTACTTAGTTTGGGATCAGGCCCCATTAGTTGGTCAAGTAAGAAGCAATCTACCATTGTTTTATCGTCAACAGAGGCTGAATATAGAGGTGCAGTCAATGCTACCATTCAAGCTATTTGGCTGCAACACTTCCTAACTGAGCTTGGTATCCTCTTTCATTGTCTGACTATCATTTGGTGTGACAATCAAAGTACATTGAAGGTTTGTAGAGATCCCATACAGCGGCAGTGAACCAAGCACATCAAGATCCACATGCACTTCATCCGTGAATTGATACATGATGGAGTCATTGACTTGCAGTATTGTGCCACTTTTGAACAGATTGCTGACATCTTCACGAAGACATTCACTGAGCAAAAGTTTCATTTTGTACGAGACCTTCTTGGGGTGAAGAACACTGCAACACAGTAGCTTCCATGCATAATTACTGTATTTTTTGAGGGGGGGTTTTGTTCCCACAGGGTTTTCCCTCTTTCCTCTTTTTTTGTCTCCTTAATTAGCTTAAGGGGGGTGTTAGCGTCAATTTCTCCGACAATTTCTCTCCTTAAATTCTAAGCTAACTAATGCATAATGTGTTACCGAAGGATTACTGTAGTTCCTTTGTTTTCACCGTCTTCATGCAAATAAGAATGGTTAAACAATAGTTGAACTCTACTTTTTCTGTCTCTTTCACCGCTTCTCTTTATTGCGGTTGGTTTGTTTTTGTAACCTTTGTTAAGGCTTTTTTCATTCATTAAGGAAATATAGAATCATACTGTTCTTGCTCTATTTTTTCTCTTGCTGCTCTGTTTCTTTTGTTTTCTGTATAATCTGCAAATCTCTATTTTTTTCTTCTCTGGTTGATCTATGTAGCTGTAGCTATAAATTTCACAAATTGGTATCATAAGCTGGGATCACCACATTAGTTAGTACTTGGTGTAATCGAATGTCACCCACTAAATCTTTTACAAGATTGTGTAGATAACCCCCACTATATTTGGGGCCTCTCACACTAGCGTAAATTGATTGCAACAATCTGAAAAGGCCCCTGATGAGGATTCATTCAACAACTTAGACAACTACTTTTTAATTTTTTGTTCTATTCTACCAAATGAGGGACATGCTTGGAAATTTTTAGGGTACTAACTGTTGACGTTTTGTAGCAGTGGGAGATTTCTAGGCCGACTCAATGAGGAGTCACACCCCATTCATGAAAAGACACCAAAATTACACATATATACACATGCAATATTCGTCATTTAATTATTCAAGAAAAGTTCTTTCTTCTACAGCGGATCGAGTTTGATTGAAGGCAGAATTAACACTTGGCAAAGAATTCAATCATCTTCAGCATAATGTCATATTGCTTGTAAAGAAGATTTCTGCGTTATCTATTCCATAATATAAGAGAAATTATTGGCTTGGTTTTTCTCCCTCAAGAAGGAGGGTTTTCCCAGGGAATATGTTGTGTTAATGTGTCTGAACTTAAATCAAATTTCTATGTTTATTGTTTCAAGTTTTGCATTTTCTACTTTATGTTAAATCTGATCACAAAATCAACATGGTATTAGAGTGGGTTTAGGAGATCCGATTAGATTTAATTAAGTAGATTTTCTATGAAGTTCATTCTGGAAACTCTTTGAAAAGACTGGCACATAGTGCATAGAGTCAAGTGGAATTATCTATGATGAAGTCTCTGCAAGTGCCTTGTTCATGAGAAGATGAAGAAGAAAGCCAAGATGGAAACCCTAATTCTATGGCTATGAGGGCAATATGAATGGGGCATTTATTCACTCGACCAATAGATCAAAGAGGCTATTTAAGGCTGGGAACCTAAACTCAAACCAAATTATATTTGACATAGCTAGATCATCTCAGTTGTGGGACAAGTGCAAGGAATTCATAAAGCTATGGTTTGAACCTCAGTGAATGCATGGATTTGTTTGGCTGGAGGAGCCTCTTAATTCTGATCCCTTTGAGTCCTTACCGCCAGTCAAATTATCCAACGATATTTTACGTTTTGCCTACACAAATCCCAGGGGCCACCCTTCTAGTGTTTGTATCGCTAGAATTGTGTAGGTGACCTTCAAGCTAGGGTTGTAGAATGTCCGTTGGTTTGTTTTGGGGGACAATGAGATTGTCTTCAACATGCATAATTTAATTAGGGTTTTTATGACCCCTTTAAGATGCATTATATTGGGAGCCCTTTAGAGAGCCACTCAGAAAATACTTATTTCAGTCAGAATATGGTGTTTGGAGCTGGTGGCATTGCCATCAGTTATCTACTAGATGAAGTTTTGAATAATATGGAGGATACTTGCTTAGAGCGATATGCAGAGTTGTATGGTAGTGATGATAGACTGTATGCATGCATTTTTTTTGGGATTCCTCTTACTAGGGAAACTAGATATTGCTATGCGTAAAGATTCCCTCAACCAAAGCTCATCATAGAGTTTTACTTTTTGATCAAAAGGGAATACTGGATATTTAAGGATGCATGTGTCCGTGCGAAAATGGAAAAGGCTATAGAAATAGCACATGATCAGGTACCAGTGGCTTGCGATTCAGATCAATATGAAAGAAACAATGTCAAAAATCTGAATTCCCAAATCAACTAAATCTGAGTCTGTTAGAAATGGGATTTGTAATGTTGGTAATGATGAGGTTTTTACAGTCAAAGTTTGCCCAATTTGTAAAGCATTTACTTCAACAACCATAATAGATGTGAATGCCCACATTGATGATTGCCTTGCCCAAGCATCTAAGGCAGAGAAGAAATAAGGTAAAATGCATAATCATAAATTAAGAAGACATTATAATCAGGCTTAAAAACTCTAAGAAGAAAGGCTCTGCTATAATTGCTATGAGATCCAAGGAACAAATGGATGCTGCTATTTGAAGTCCATGTGGAGACATTTCAAACCCTTTTCTTGTACTTCCCCTTTTGCCATTAGCACTTAATTCTGGATATGATCCAGAGATTAAGCAAGTAGAAGTTGTCAATGATACAATATTGTTGAAGCTGGATATCATGCGTATGAGGGTACCGTTCTTAAGAAGATCTGAATCTTTAGGTGCAAAGATTAGGAAAGAACAATTGGTGGATAGATTAGACAATAAAGAGATAAGTATTTCATGTTTGAATAAAGTTCATGAATTTTTTATGTAGTTAATAATTCATGCAATAACATTGGGAATAGTGAATCATGTATGCTTCTAGCATTGGTCTGTATATTTCTTTTCAGGACCTACTTTGATTCTATGAACTATTAATAATCTCTCTATAAATGCTTCTAGGATGGATTGAGGAGCATAAGGATGATGAGAGATTGCATTCAAAGAGGAAGAGCTTCAAGCATCTTGTGAGGAAGTTATGTCGACCAAAGAAATGATCAAGCATGCAGTCACAACTTGCAGGCATGGGACTGAGTTGTTGGCTAGAGGGAGTTCACTTTTAGAAGTCCTCTTGGCAATCTTTGAGGGAGGGGGCAAGATGGAGTTATGTGACTCACTGAGAAGAAGTGAAGGTTGCAGCGTTGTAAGGCTGATGATAAATGTCCTTGGAAGACCTCTTCAGCTGCTGAGAATAGAATTGCACAAGATAATCTATCTGGATTTGACATTGATAGCTCTGCAAACCTATTCAAAATAGAGTGATTTGGGTTGAGGTCGAGGAGGACAATCCTAAACTCTCTGCAATATCAGAGGTGTGCTGTTTCTCTAAGGCAAGCATTGCAGGCAATCGTAGATGAAGAGGTTAGAAGGTTGATGCAAGTACTAAAAGATTCAAAGGGAGTCTATTGAACTTGAAGAAGATGGTAATCTAGTTGATCTTGGTGATTTATTTCTTACTAGAGAAGATCACCTCATTATCAAATGTAAGGAGTTAGCTTCTGAGTTTGAAATGAAGGGTCTTGGTTACTTGCACTACTTCCTTGTTTAGAAGTATGATAGAAGCCTAATGAGATCATTCTAAATCAAGGGAAGTATACCTTTGATATTTTGAAGAGATTTGGTATGATGGATTGCAAATCCATGTCTACACCTATGGAGACCAACTTACATAAGCTTAAGGAGGCTATAGCTAGTTCAGATCTGGAGGATCCCATGATGTACAAGTAGTTGATTGGATTATTGATGTATCTAGTCAATACTAGACCAGATATTTTCTATGTAGTGAGTGCACTTAGTTAGTTCATATGTGAACCAAGGCAAATACATCTAGTTCTAGTGAAGCATATCCTGAGATACTTGCATGGCACAGTTGGGTATGGCTTGAGATATTCTCCTATTGTGGACTTGAAGCTGCTTGGATATATTGATTCTGATTGGGCCGAGTGTGTTGCTAATTAGAAGAGCACCTCTGAATGTTGCTTTATTTTGGGGTCTGCGATGATATCCTAGTGTAGTAGGAAGCATTCTTCAGTGGCACTAAGCTCAGCAGAGATCGAGTATATTACAGCTTATGTGGCAGCTCGAGAAGTAGTGTGGCTTTGGAAGCTTCTTGTAAGATTGTTTGGACAATCGTTGGAGCCAACTGTCATTCATTATGACAATCAAAGTTGTGTGAAGCTTTTTGTCAATCCAGTGTTTCATGATAGAACTAAACATGTTGAGATCAAATTTCACTATATCAGAGATATGGTAGTACATCAGCACTGATGAGCAAACAACAGACATTCTCACCAAGCCTCTTTCCAAAGTAAAGTTTGTGCATTTTTGAGACAAGCTTGGAGTTGTGGAGAGTGAAGCCCTTGCTGAGAGGGAGTCTTAGTATCAGTGACTTCTTGAGATGTACTTTAATGCATTTCTCTCTATGAGAGAGATTTGAGGTGCAAGCCCTTGCTAATACATTTCTCTCTGTGAGAGGGATTTGAGGTGCAAACCCTTGTTAATGCACTTCTCTCTATGAGAGGGATTTGAGGTGCAAGCCCTTGATAATGAGTTCTTCTCTATGAGAGAATTTCGAGGTGAAATCCTTTGATAATGAGTTCTTCTCTGTAAGAGAAGTTCGAGGTGAAATCCCTTGATAATGAGTTCTTCTTGGTAAGAGAAGTTCGAGGTGAAATCCCTTGATTCCACCCTCTGGGAGAGCCATGGTCGATTTCATGTGTGTGACTCCATGATGACATCACATGAGAGAGTCCGTGATGATTGTCTTGTACTTGTGTTTTTCACCCTCTGGGAGTAGCCATGGTGGACGTCATAATGAGGTGACGACATCACGTTCAGTGATTCCGTGATGGGCACTTGTACACACTTAGTATACATGGGAGCAGCCATGATGGTTGATATCATGATGAGGTCATATGTTACCTTTCCACATATGGGAGTAGCCATTGAGGTTGACATCACGATAAGGTGATATGTCTTATGTAGCTGGAAGTATTCCTCCCTAGCTAAGAGGGAGTGTTGATGCATAGCTGTGGGGCCACAGGCCTCATACTTCCAGTGGCGATCTTAATAAAGCAATAAATTAAATATAGCCTACAGCTATTTATTTATTGAACACATTTTTTATGAAGAGGCACTTCACTTAAATATTAAATAATATTTTGTCATTGGTTGTCATGTTGAGAGACTTCATGACATGGGTATCTGGAAAGATATCTCCCTAGCTAAGAGGGAGTGTTGGTGTTTTGTAGCAATGGGAGATTTCCAGGCCGACTCAATGAGGATTCACACCCCATTCATGAAGAGACACCAAAATTACATATATATACACATGCAATATTCGTCATTTGATTATTCAGGAAAAGTTCTTTCTTCTATAGCAGATTAAGTTTGATTGAAGGCAGAATTAACACTTGGAGAAGAATTCAATCATCTTCAACATATTGTCATATTGCTTGTAAAGAAGATTTATGCGTTATCTATTCCATAATATAAGAGAAATTATTGGCTAGGTTTTTCTCCCTCGAGGAGGGTTTTCCCAGGGAATATGTTGTGTTAATGTGTCTGAACTTAAATTAAATTTCTATGTTTATTGTTTCAAGTTTTGCATTTTCTCCTTTATGTTAAATCTGATCACAAAATCAACACTAACTTTCTAGGTGGGAAAATTGAAGGGCACTAGTCCAAATAGAACTGTGTAATGTCCTTGGCCGCATACAATGGTCTATTTTTCTTGCTTGGAGTAGTTAACATTGTTGTAATGAGTCCTCCTGTACTTCTTCCCATCATGACATCGAAATAATTAGTTAATCTGACGCTTGGACCATCCAATTTATGTCAACATATTCAAGTTAATTTTACTAAAACAAAGCCTTAAAATACAGTAAGCATAGGAGAAATAATTTAGAATATGTAATGGGTTGGATCGGATAGAAATATATGCTTGAAGTTTTTCCTCAAGAAATTGAAGAATAGCTACAGGGATAATCCCCTGGACGCCTCCTTTGTCAATGCTAAGAATGGTGATCATATTTCCATAAGTGGGTGATAGGTTTTTCATGGTTGTCATTGCACTTAGTTCAAATCAGGACTACAATTACAGGCAAATATTCAATGAAATAAGAGGATCTATAATGGTAACAATTTTGCAAGTAGTTTTCAGTATAGATATATGAAATTAAAATAGAAGCATTGGTGCGTGTTGAAGACGCGACGTGGAACTTGCATCACCATGAAAAATTTCCAGTGCACACTATGTGAAATGGTCTCCACTAAATTGACATTTTATTTAGACTATCATTCGTCATTATAATAGTTATGGAATAAAAAGATCATCCCATAGACATATAGAGACATTCAAGGGACACCAAAAGGGTCAAATTTGGGAAAATATAAAAAATTTAATCTTTTATATTTTAAATTTTTATTTTGGAGTTGGCAGGGCTTTCATTGGTTGTTTATGAGGGGTGTCATAGGCTTCCCTCTAAGAAACTCAAACTAGCTCTCCTAAATATTTTTTCATTGCATCCAAGTACTCTAGTTTTTACCCAATAGACTATGAGTTATTACCCTAGCAAGTTGGGCTACCAAAATTAAATAATTTCCTTATATGTTTATAATTTCAACTTCCATGGAGGACATGAGTGTGATGACTCTCCAAGTTCCCAACAAGCCTTGGCACTTTGTCCCCATGGATTTCATGTTAGGCCTTCCTATGACCAAACATGGTTATGACTGTGTCTACAAGGTGGTTGACCTACTTTTAAAGATGGGAAAGAGTGGCTTCAAGGGACAAATAGAAAACTTTGACCCTTTTGATATGGACCCTACACCATCCTCAAATAGAATGGTGAGAATCTTTTTGATCTCTATTTGCTACCATTTCTTGGACTGCATCTTAATTACAATAGAGAGTTGTTCTGTCTATATTTTTTACCATTATTGGACACCTTAGATATTGGTGAACATCTTCATAGGGCATAACTAAATCCAGACATTAATACTCTATTTAAAAGAGATTGAGTCACTAATGTTTTTGTTAAGACATTGAAGAATCAATAAATTCCTCCTTACTAGGTGGTATAGCTAGGACAATTTCTTGATTAGGGCAAGATGTTCACTAGGGGCTAAAATGAATAAAAGTTCCCTCATTTGCTATAAAATATTAGTGCAATGGGGCCCATTGTCTTTCAAGGGGGATGATTAATCTAATAGACATCTATCAGCATTCAGAGGACACTTGCTTGGTTGAATTAGGAAACATAAAGAAATCTATTTTTTATATTTTCTATGTTTTGTAATGTATATTCTGGAGGACTCCAAAGTAGAATTGGCTCCAAAGACTTTAATTAGTTGGTTAGGAGGGTTGTTGTAGGCTTTTCTCCAACCAACTCAAACTAATCATCTTGGAGATCTCTCCAATGCATCCAAATAGTCCATTTTTTGTTAGAAAAGGTGTATCATCCTTTCATCCTAATGTTAAGAACACAAAATTGTAAATTTTGGGCTACAGAAGAGAAAATCTCAATTTCTAGGATATAGAGGTTATTTTTAGCCCTAATTTTTTTTCCAAATGGTTTGGCATTAGATCCTAGATGCTGAAGACATAGATCTCTTTGAGATCTACAATTGAAAAAATGGGGCTCAATTGGATTCATAGATCAAAAGTTGTGGCCTCTAGGAATTAGGCTCCCCACATTAGAAATGGATGATCTGTAAAGTAGCTAAGGTAGTGGAACAACTTCCTACACTAATCTTGAGAGGAGGATAATGCAAAACTGTACAGATCTTTAACAGTTATAGAAACTTAAATATAAATAAACATAGATATCTTGCATACCACAACATAGTGATTTCTATGGGGAAGACCCTTTTAGGAGAAAAACCTCACACTCCAAAAGCCGCCCAATATATTATTCAGAAATCATAAATATTACAATATACTTGCAGAGAAAGCATCTCACAGGAGTATCACCACTAGAGATCCAAAGAGAACATGACCACTATGAGACTCTCAAAATACATCACGATACTGTAGTCATAATACAATGCCCTCATAAAATAGGGTTACCTTCTAGGGCAAGACAAGCCAAAAATATCTACCATCAGATCTAAAACCTAATAATGAATGGTCCAGAATTAGAATATATCATTAATTTAATGTATGTCGGTCATTTAACAATTTTTGTTAACATCCATCACACTCCACCCCATGCTCCCATTGTATATTATACCTATCGGTGTAACTAGGAAATATATATAAATATATATATCCTAACTATAATAAGCCTTATATAATTGTAAGGTTGAGACACATTTCCCAAAAAATCTCCCACTTGTCAAACACATTGCAAGAGTAATGGGAGGGAGTAAACATCATCTCTTAAATGCTAGGGGCCAAAAGGCCCAAAATCTCTTAACACCATCTGAACTTTTCTCTGCTCATAGTCTTAGTTAAAGAATCAGTAACATTGATCAAAGTCTCTACCTTAACCAACTTCACCCTACCATCTTTGAGCATATCTCTAATAAAATGATATTGTACATCAATGTACTTGGTCCTAGCATGAAATGTCAGGTTCTTAGCTAGATAGATTGCACTCTGACTGTCACAATAAGTTGTCACTGCACCTTGTTTTATTCTAATTTTTGAACATAGTCTCTTAAGACTAATGGCTTCTTTACAAGCATGAGTAGTTGACATATACATAGCTTTAGTAGTGGACAAAGCAACCATAGCCTGTTGCTTACTTATCCAACTAATTGCACCACAAAATAAAGTAAACACATAAGCACTAGTGGATTATCTACTATTAATATCACTTGCCCGGTCTGAATCCACATAACCATGAATATCAAGGGAAATATCATTTTTAGTCAAATTACTATGATAACACAAGGAATACTCTGAGGTACCGCACAAATATCTAAAGACTCTTTTAACTGCATCCCTATGAACTCTACCAGGATTAGACATGTATCTAAAAAGAACTCTCACTACTTGGGTAATGTCTGGTCTAGTACAAACCATATCATACATCAAACTTCCAACTACACTCTGGTAAGGCACTCTGCTCATCTCTTTCATCTCTGATGGAGATGTTGGACAATCAGAAATAGATAACTTTGATCCAACTGAAAAGGGAACACACAATGGTCTACATTCCTACATGTTAAACCTCTATAAAATTGAATTGACATACTTATTTTGGTTAAGCCATAGCTTTCTGTTCACTCTATCCTTTCTAATTTCCATCCCAAGAATGTGTCTAGCTGCACCAAGGTCTTTCATTTAAAATTTAGTAGAAAGTTGAGATTTTAGTTCTAAAATCATACCTTTCCCTTTACCAATAAATAACATATCATCAACATATAATGCAATAAACAAGAAATGATCACCATCAATTTTATAATAAACACAATGATCTAATTTAGAATGCTCAAATCCTAAACTCAACACATATGTATCAAATTTCTAGTACCACATCCTAGGACTTTGTTTTAGGCCATACAAAGATTTCTTCAATTTGCAAACCAAATTACCTTTACCTTTCACCATGTAGTGCTCTAGTTGTTTCATATAAATATCCTCCTCCAAGTCACCATGAAGGAAAATAGTTTTCACATCCATTTGTTCAACCTCTAAATCACAAGCAACAACAATAGAAAGCAAAAATTTAATGGATGTCATTTTTGCAACAGGAGAAAATATCTCACCGTAATCAACACCCTTAAGTTACTTGAGAGTAACCTTTCACAACCAACCTTACTTTGTACTTCTCAATACCTCCATTTGAACCAATCTTTTTCTTGAACACCCATTTGCAACTAATAGGTTTTCATCCTTTAGGCAATAGTACAAGATCTCATGTGGGTAAGTGCAAAAAGATGGGGGGCCAAAAAGTGGCCAAAAAGTTTTTAAAAAAATTAATACATAACGCGAACTCATTATAACGCGCTCACGCTATGGGTTGGTAATGATGAGATTAAGGCTCGTCAAAACCAAACTGTAATGCATTCGTGTTATAACGTGAGTGCATTATAACGCGAGTGCATTATTAACTACTATAAATAAATAGAAAATGGCTTGTCATTTCATTTCATTTCTATTTTTCTCCTCTATCCCTGCGGCTTGCAAACCCTAGGAAGCGCACTCGCATTTTGGAAAAGACAATTCAACACCAAAATCTTGCTAATTCATCACCAAAATGCCACCACAACATCGACCACGCCAAATGAGTGAGTTTTATTTGGTTTTTTTTTTTTAATTTACTTCTAAATAGGTAGGTTTGAGTTATTTTTTGATGTATATTTCGTTAATTGTCAGGAAATGTTAATGCACCTCCTCCTCCTCAAAATCCACAAAATCCTAAGGAGGAAATACCTACAGAACAACCTCCTCCATCCATTCCTTGACATGCCCCTAGAACACAAGAAAATATAATGGGGCAAATTGAAAACAACAAAAAAGAAATTGAAGATATAATTGCAAGGTTGAAAGATCCTTCCACTTCAACCTTGCATAGGTCCATGCTTGCTGAATCTCTTGAATCTATGTTATCAAATGTAGATTCAATTAGTAAGCAAATAACTAGTTGGATGGATAAGAGGAGAGAGTTTAGAGATTATTATGCAGACAAGCTATCATACCAAGATGTGAAAAAATTACAAATCACAAAATTAGACATGTGTTTGATTTTCAAAAACCCACAAACAAATCAACCTCCACCCATTACATGCAAGAGGTTCCCTATCCATTGGTGCAACAACTAAGTGAGAAGGGACAATTTTGGGTAGAGGTGGTGGATGGTTTTTGACCATCCTCCATGCAATAATAATGAGGTCACACAATACTTTTTGAGGAAACTCTACGGTGAGTTTGTCCTCAATAAAGTACCAAACTATTTTGATATGTGGGACTTCCAGGGTAGAGGTGGGGGGGTTAGCATAGGATAGACCAAGGGCACGTCTTGACCCACAACAGGTAGTGAGACGAGTAATCAGCAGAGCAGCCCATGAGCATGTTTCTATCCCTTCCATTGTGAAGGAGAGTGTTGAGGTCGATACACTTCAGTCCATTAGTGCCTTGACCCAGAGCATCATAGAGCATTCCAGTCCTACAACACAGAGTGGGTTGGGAGATAGTGTTAGGAGTAGGGTCCCACCCCATACTTGTCAAGCTTACAGGTCAGCCTGTGGTTATGACCCCATGGATAGTCAGGACGCAGGTGCACATGCTACATCTGCAGCTAAGCAGATGGTGATGACAGATACTCTCCTGAGTGAGACTTTCGACCTTGATACTCAGGTAAATATTAGCAAGTTTAGTGAATTTAATTTACTAAATTTTATTTTTGAAATGCAAGATTAACTAATTTAAATTGATGATTTTAATGAAATTTTAGGGTCATAACGTGATGCAATTTTTAGTGGTTCTCCACCTGCATTTTACACTAGATCATCTACTGTCGGTGTATGTAACTTGTAAACAGTTATAAATATTACATGTGAATAGCATCGTTATATGAATGGTATTCTAATATTGGATTTTAGATGTTGAATAGGTTAATACTATAGATTTCATGGCAACACCTGCCAGTAGTGGACTTCAAAGCTTTACGGAGGTAATAAAATAAATAGTTTAATGAATGAATTGTACTTACTAGATTTTTGTATGTGACTTGTGTGCTTTATTGTGTGTACTTCCATGTTTAGATGAACGTGTGTGTATGTTAGGAGAAATGATTTGCAGCACTATTATAGTTTTTGTAATTGAATAATGTTGTTTTATTTCCAGATGATGCAGGCTGCGGAGACACCTCCCCATGTTCATAGGGCAATGGAGTAGGGTGTGGCCTCTGCGATTCATAGCTCCATGGCATTAATAGGGGTATGAGGCAAATTAGTAAATTTCAATTTACATTCATTGTTATAGTTGTCTATTTTTGAAAAATCAAAAGATTATTGATTTGAAGTTTAATTTCTATCTGGATGGTTTCTATAGGACATGACATCACCATGGCCTATTCCTACTACTGAGGCAAGTGAGGAGACATATTATATGTTAGCGGTAAGTGATTATTTTGTTAAATGTTTCATTTTTTATAACATGTAATTTCTATATATTAATGTCTATACTTTTTATTGTAATAGGTAAAGATGCAGGAAGAACTAAATAGGAGGAGCAACCCTCGAGTTCGTAGTAGACCACCCACATGCGCGTCTCCATCCCTTAGAAGATCAAAGGCTGCCCATGATCTATTCTCTTCACCAGCCAAAGGGGAATGACTTTTTATTGTGTTCCTTTGTTGTATGTCTATATGGCATTTGTGGACATATATTTTGTATTGTATATAGTTGACATTATATGCCTATATGGCATTCTTGTAAGCCTATATGGCTATTTTGTATATATGTTATACTTATATCGATAGATATTGATGTATGCCTATAGGGATATTTGGTTAATACAAATCTTTTTTATTGATGGCATCCATACTTGCATTATAAATCCATGTTTGAATGGATATTTGTAGATGACTTCTTCAAATATTTAAACTCCAATTGTATTACATAGGATGTTTGTTGATCCAATAAGCTAGCTATTGTTATTCAAGTATCACCTAAACCTCAGTTTGGAACTAAAAGATAAAAGTTGTATTTAAAAAAAAAATGAATCATCATGTTGAACAGAAAATATTAATATTCTTTATGAGTAGCATAGAATGTCAACTATATGCAATACAAAAAAATGAATCATGATGTTGTTCTTTATGTTTGAGATCCTGAAAATGACTAAGTCTGGTAGCCTGATATCCTGAAACACTAGGATGAATATCCAAGTCATTAGGATGATTGCGCCTTGAGAAAAAGTCATTAAGATGAGTGCCTAAAGGAGACTTTCTTAAACATTCAAACATTGAGCAACAAGCATGAAGGGTTAAGGTGCAATTTTCAACTCATAAAGCCTCAAAAGGGCACCCAACTTAGAGAGAGCATTCATTTAAGACAAGGCACCCATTAACACCTATTCCACCATAAAAGTGTGCCTAGGGTGGAAGGAGAACAAGCATCTAGTAAGTGAAGCGCACCTATTGTCTAAACCACTTTATTATGGCACCCTAGCATGAGGAGGAGTATATAAGTCAATAGCAAATGGCGCCTATAATGCAAATGAAGGACTAAGTGGCATTTTCAATAAGCATCAATTCACCTTGAGCTTTCAATAAATATATCAAATTGAGCCCCATAAGCCTAGGCACCCTTTGCCTTCAAAAGAACCTTGTATCGATGTCAAGAGTTGGTCGTATCAGCATATCAGCAGACCTTGGTTAGGCTTCGCCAATAGTGGTCTATCTTGCCGACGAGTGTGGTTCGAAGTTGAAGACATCGGTGTATCGAAAGATAATCCCATCAGCACATCAGAAGAGTAGTTGAGAGATTCACTGATGAAGGGGGTCACACCAACAGTCAAAATCCATTGGTGTATCAGCCCAACGAGATTAGAGTTCACCAATGTTTGGAGTCTCACCGACGGGTGTGGTTCGAAGGTTGTCATTGGTGAGATCAGTGTGTCAGCAGAAGAGTTTTTGAGTGTGCCGATGGTATTAAGTCCTACCGATAGGCGAGGGACTTAGAGTCTTGTATCAGAGTGACAAAGACATTAGTGTGAAAGGATATAAAGTCACTGATAGCGGTCTGTCTGACCGATAAGAGTCAATGATGGGATGTTTGTCAGAAGTGAAATCAAATGGAGTCATGGTGGCATTGGCCTATCAGCCAATGAAATTTTAAGCTCACCAATGGTATGTTGTCTCGCCAATAGTGAGTTCAAAAGTTCAAAAGTTGATAATTCTATGCTTCCACTGTGTGCTCTACATCAGACACTCATCCCTACTATAGTCTAGCATTCTCTAGTTGTGTTCTCCCCTTTGTTTTTGTGAATGCCTCTAGAAACCTAATCCAATAACTTGACACAAATCCCAAAACCACCTATTGGACCAATAGGATCCTAGGATCTCACTTCATGCATTATGATTTCTAGGCACTAGTTTGATGCTCCATCACAAGGAAAGTGTGCCCACACTTGCAAGTGTTTTTCTTAAGGATCTAGGTGCCAGTTGAAGGTTGTAGTTGCCAAGAAGAGCGCCTAGCAAGAGGAATTTTTTGGAGTCTCCAAAACACATAAAACACTTGATTAACAACAAAATAACTTTTTCCCAAGTTAGGTGCTTCAAGAGGGAAGTTAAAACATGAATAAGTGCCAACTTGTCTAGGTGCAAACTCAAGCTTGTTGAGGATACACATGGCGCCCAACATTCCTTGGTGATTTCATGAACTTCAAACGCTCAGAACTATTCAAGGAATGCCCAATTCCCCTTCTTGATGATAGGCACCAAAGTGAGGGTGGAATTGTGCCTTGATGGCATTAGGTGCTATCTAGAGTATGCTACTCCATGGAAATGCGCCTTCTTGCTTAGAGTAATTCAAACACTCCAAGGTCTTCAGTGATCAATTCCCCAACTTACGAAATGTCCTCCTTCATTTTAAAACACATTGTAATGCTCCAAAGAGATGACTATACCTAGGCATCAATCTGGATTATAAATGCCTCCAAAGTGCACCTTCTCTTTCAGAATGCAAAACAAGGTTCAAAGGTGCTAATAAACTAAAGCGCTTCTTTGGAAAAGTCCTGGAGGCTAAGATGTGCCTTGTCTTAATGAGGTGCAACTCTTGCGTAAGAAAGCTTGTAAAGTGCGCCTAACTTAGTGAAGAGGTTGATAACTTCTAAACCCTTCTTGGAACTTAGATTGCTTTAACTAAAGATCATCTTGCACCAATACATCACCAAACTTTCAATCACAAGATCAATTCAAACTTAGGCGCTCATTAAGAGTCTTTCCAATGTTGGCGCATCTGAGAGGTTGAACTAGCAAGAGATGGCACCTAGCTTCCTAGACCTTGTTTCAATATGTTTGAGTTCCAAAGTTGACTCAATGGTATCAAGATGGTGCCATAGAGTCTTTGGACTAGTTCCTTAGAGTTTCAAAAACATTCTGGCTCCTTGCAAATTTGTCCTACATGCTTGGGCACCATTTCAAGGTCCTGGAACCATGATGTAGCACCTTATTGCTCTAGGCGCCCATTAATGATTGTGCAACTTGAGATTGGCGCCTAGAGTGAATAGGCTTTCATCCTAACTTAATACACTGCCTCCTTTTGATGATTTCTGGGGCAGTAGAAAACCTTTCACCATAGGCAAATGTATCAGAGATATAAAAAACCAAGAGAGGTTATTGTAGAGGCACTCTACATGATCACGTTGCCTTAGATAGAATGTTTCTAAGTGCCACGATTTTTCAGTAACATCTTGTCAAAGATTGCTGCCTTTTTACACTTTGGGCTTTTCAGGGATATCATCGATACAATGTAGCTCGGACTATTTTGACATGTTTGGGTGAAAAAAAGGACCATGCCTAGCGTAAATGTACCCATCTAGACACATTGGAACAATCAGCTTGGTCTCATCAGGAGCAGGATGAAAGTTACACCCCTTTGCAACTTTACACTGCCTCCTTCTGACAATTTTTGGGGCAGCAGAAAACCTTTCACCACGGGCAAATGTCTCAGAGATATAAAAAACTGAGAGAGGTTATTGTAGAGGTACTCTACATGATCATGTTGCCTTAGATGGAATGTTTCTAAGTGACATAGTTTTCGAGTAATATCTCATCAAAGATTGCTACCTTTTTGCACTTTGGACTCTTCAGGGATATCGTCAGTATAATGTAGCTCAGACTATTTCGACATGTTTGGGTGAAAAATAGGACCATGCTAGCATAAATGTACCCATCTGGATGTGTTGGAATAGTCAATTTGGTCGCATCAGAACCAGGATGAAAGTTACACCACTTTGCAACTTTACACTACCTCCTAATGATTTTTGGGGCAGCAGAAAACCTTTCACCACGGGCAAATGTCTCAGAGATATAAAAAATGAGAGAGGTTATTGTAGAGGCGCTCTACATGATCACGTTGCCTTAGATAGAATGTTTCTAAGTGACACAGTTTTTGAGTAACATCTCATCAAAGATTGCTTTCTTTCTATACTTTAGACTCTTCAGGGATATCGTCAGTACAATGTAGCTCAGACTGTTTCGACATGTTTGGGTGAAAAACAAGACCATGCCTAGTGTAAATATACCCATCTGGATGCGTTGTAATAGTCAATTTTGTTGCATCAGGAGCAAGATGAAAGTTACACCCCTTTGCAACTTTACACTGCCTACTTCTGATGATTTTTGGGGCAGCAGAAAACTTTTCACCACGGGCAAATGTCTTATAGATATAAAAAACTAAGAGAGGTTATTGTAGAGGCACTCTAGGTGATTGCATTTCCTTAGATGAAATATTTCTGAGTGACATGGTTTTTGAGTAACATCTTGTTAAAGATTGCTGCCTTTTTGCACTTTGGACTCTTCAGGGATATCATCGATACAATGTAGATCGGACTGTTTTGACATGTTTGGGTGAAAAATAGGACCATGCCTAGCGTAAATGTACCCATCCGGATGCGTTGGAATAGTTAGTTTGGTCACATCAGGAGCAGGACACCAAAAATGTAAAAGTTGCTTTGTGCAACTTGACAACATTGACATTTTTTTGCAACATGACTCAAAGAATCAAACTAATCCCAAATGCTTCAAAGTGACTTAAAATCACCTTGATTTTGGTGTCCAATGTACATTATAGAGGTCTAGGTGGTCCTTATCATTAAAGCATCTTAGATGAGTGCCTAGAAAAGGAAAAAACTCTAAGTTTCATCATCATGAGCACCTAATATCAAGAGACTTTAATGGCTCAAACCTCAGCATGGAGTCCTAAGGTGCATTTCATGTCTCCTTTCATCCATTTTGGCACCCTTATGTAGATTTTTCAACTTGATTTGGCACCCTTGGTTTTCTTTTCATTCATTATGAGCGCCTTGGGAGAATGGTATATAGGTCATCATCATGATTGGGTGCCCTGGATCTAGAGTGTTAGAGAGATCATCAAATGGTGTCTAGAGGAAGTAGGGTGAGTTATGAGTTTGGTCACATTAGGAGCAGAACACCAAAAATGCATAACATGATGATGTAAAAATGTGTATATGTGTAAAAATGTAGGAGAAAATAAAAAAAGACAAACCTTACAAATTAATGTGCATACTTACAACTCAATGTAACATGACTTTACAAAATCAATTTGAATACTTACAAATTAATCCAATGAACCATCCAAGTCTGCTCTATTCTTTATTGTGTCAAGTATTGCTTCATGGTCAGACTCACGCACCTTCCACCAGATTTTGTTCAAAGGTCTACCCTGATACTTTATCAAATGAACATTGGATGCCACGACAAGGTTCGAGTAATGAAGAATCTTCCGATGCATGTCAAAGTCCTAAAATAGCCAAATATTAACACTCTTATGTGGGTACCTTCTAAACCATGTTCCAGTAATAACCACTGAGCCTGTAGGGTATTCGATGTTTTCTCCATTTGTAACAGGGGCCTCCAATTTTTTTTTGGCCTCAACACAACAACATAAGTAATAATTTGTTCCCTCTTCATTATCTTCATCTGCAATAACTGCATATACATGCCCTACATTGATATGTGTAGCAAATTAGATGAAATTAGTCAACATTACAAAAACACTACAAAGTAAGATGACATTACCTGGTTGAACTAGATGAAATTAGATGCATATACGTGCCCTATATTACCTGGTTGAACTAAATCTGAGATGTGGTCAAAGTCAACTGAAGATTCCATCTGTGTTAGTTCTAGTGCCATCGGGGGTCGATACATGTCAAGGGGGCTAAGATAACTTAACTGCAATTCATCAACCCACTCCTTTGACTCACACTCATCCTAGACTTGAATTGTACAGGAGGAACAAAAGCATGACATCTTTCATGTATGGATACTCCATGAACCTACATTGAGCTTCTGAAAGAGTGCATCTCATTTGATCCTGTTAGTGTACAACAGTCCTCATATGGTGCAATGTTAGTGTCATCTATCAACCAAAAAAATCTACGAATTGAAGACTTACCTTCATTACCTAGACCCATGGAAGCATTACACCACTCAAAAATCAATTTTGCATCTGTCAACTTTGCATTGTCTTTATACTTTAACTCTTCTCGTGCTATGGCTCTTTTGATACATGCCCTTGCACCATCATGCTCCCCCTTTCCATGCCCAGCCTCATAAAAGTTCCACATATGCTGAATACTTGTAAAATTATGCCTCCTACTCAGCCAATAGAAATTATGTGAGTTCTTGAATTGTGACACACAGTTATCCGACCATATGATATGCTGACTAAATGATATGATATTCTAGGTGGTGTTAAGTTAGGTAAATTCATCTCAACATTAGGAATTTCATCAATATTTAAATGAGATGGGTTAGATGGCATACCTTTGATCGAAGATGGAATAGATGACATACCTTGAGGTTGAGGTGGGAATGATGGCATACCTCCTTCATCACATGTGAGTAATGATGTACTCTCAACTTGAGATGTGGTAGATGGTGTCCCTACATGTTGACTTGCGGTAGAGGATGTGTCTCCAACTATGGTATTCAAATCTCTCGTACCATGAAGTTTTTGCATTCATTCTCTTTGTGTCGCCAATACTATATCTCTTTGTGATGGTTGTGGTTCCTCTTCAATTGGTATGTCTTCATTTATCATGTCCAATTTCCTCTTCTCATGAAGTTCCCTCATAGCCACTGCTTTCTTTGCAGTCTTAGCTTCTATCTCTTCCTATGTTGGTTTAATTCTTGATCGTTTCCCCGGCATGACAGAGAATTTGTCTGTAGCATGATAAAGAGACCAATATTAGTTCCTAATAAATGAATACAAGATAATAGTGGGATTGTATTTTTATTATGTTGTAAGGATTTATTCTTGTATAGTTTGACATCATGGTATGTTAAGGTTTGTTTATTACACATAATTATTAAAGAGAACAAGTGTAGAAAATATACATGGCATCATGTGAGATTGTAGGCTACTTTCTTGATTGGGAATGTGTCTATTTTAAACATGTATGATAAAGCATGATAAATTAATTCAATCCAAAATAAGGAAAATGTAAAGAACATGCATGTAAAGATTTGACATACCTAAAAAATGAAGACTCGAATGGAGAGTGTACCCAATTATGTAGTGCTTTTTTCTTCTTGCATCAAACTCCTCAACAATTTGAGTTTTTCAACACTTGCTTCATTTTCAATGTTAAATTGAATAACACTCAAATATAATTACTAACAACAATACTATTAACCAATCTATGATGTTAAATTCCTAAAATTGAATCACAATTAACATTGCAACACTACAAAAATTGAAACTTGAATAGACATATATCAAACTTGGTGTGAAAACTATGTTATTTCCTCCTCAAGTTGGCAAAGTAGAAAAGGTGGTGGAAAGATCATGCAAAGGTGGTACAATGTGTCAAATGTGCATGTGAACTTCCCAACAACATGAAAGAACTTCTTTTTTGTCAGAGCACGTGCAAAATCAGTATGAAAATAGAACATGTGGGCTTGGATCACGGGGGTAAGCACTTTTTTACCATTTCTATAGCAAGACAAAATGCGAGTGCATTATAATGCGCTAGAGTTATAATGCGCTCATGTTTTGTCCTGCTATAGATTGATCACATCCTTTGCATTGATCACATCTCTTTCCAAACCTTCCCCTTCAGACTTGAATGACCACAAGGTTTTTGAGGGAGAACTTTTCCTATTTCTTGCAAGAGCTTGCCAAATGCTATACCATATGATAGGCATAACAATGAAGGGGCAAGCCCTCATAATCAAGTTCTTGATAGAAAATGCCCATCAAGGAAGAAAGATAGATCTTATTTTGAAGCAAAAGTTCTAGTTTGTGACAAATCCTTATCCAAGCATAAATAGCAGGGATTCTGTCAAGCGATTTCTAATTCATGTCCATAAAGTCCCCTGAAGACTTCGTGATTGATTCCAAAACATCCACACCCTAAAACTAGAGAGGCAATCAATATAATCAAACCCATAAATCTACATTTGACGACAGAAACCCTCAACACTATACCTTAAACCCTAATCCCTCAACCCTCAACCCTCAACCCTAATCCGTCATCCCTCAACTCTAATCCCTCATCCCTAAACCCTAAATGCTATCCCTAGACCTTAAGCCCTAATCCCTTATCCCTAAACCCTCCAACCCTATCCCTAATCCTTATACCCTCCACACTCTACTTTAACCCTAATCCCTTGATGCTAAACCCTTGACCCTCAAACCTCAACCCTCAATGTCAAACCGTAATCCCTCAACCCTTAACTTTGATCCCTTGACCCTCAACCCTATCCCTAAACCCTAAACCCTCAACCCTCGACCCTTAACGTCAAATCCTAATCCCTCAACCCTTCACTGTAATCCCTCAACCCTAAACCCTCTCCGTAAACCCTCAACACTATACTTTAAACCCTAATCCATCAACCCTCAACCCTAAACCTTATCCCTAAACCCTAATCCCTCAACCCTCAACCCTAATCCATCATCCCTCAACTCTAATCCCTCATCCCTAAACACTAAATGCTATCCCTATTCCTAAACCCTCAACATACTCAATACTATACCTTAAACCCTAATCCCTTATCCCTAAACCCTCCAACCCTATCCCTAATCCTTACACCCTCCACACTCTACTTTAACCCTAATCCCTCGACCCTCAACCCTATCCCTAAACCCTTGACCCTCAAACCTCAACCCGCAACCCTCAACGTAAAACCCTGATCCCTCAACCCTTAACTTTGATCCCTTGACCCTCAACCCTCAACATCAAATCCTAATCCCTCAACCCTTCACTGTAATCCCTCAACCCTAAACCCTCAACACCATAACTTAAACCCTAATCATTCAGCCCTCAACCCTAAACCTTATCCCTAAACCCTAATCCCTCAACCCTCAACCCTAATCCGTCATCCCTCAACTCTAATCCCTCATCCCTAAACCCTAAATGCTATCCCTATTCCTAAACCCTCAACAGACTCGATACTATACCTTAAACCCTAATCCCTTATCCCTAAACCCTCCAACCCTATCCCTAATCCTTATACCCTCCACACTCTACTTTAACCCTAATCCCTCGACCCTCAACCCTATCCCTAAACCCTTGACCCTCGAACCTCAATCCTCAACCCTCAATGTCAAACCCTAATCCCTCGACCCTTAACTTTAATCCCTCAACCCTAAACCCTATCCCTAAACCCTCAACCCTCAATGTCAAATCCTAATCCCTCAACCCTTCACTCTAATCTCTCAACCCTAAACCCTATCCCTAAACCCTCAACACTATACCTTAAACCCTAATCCCTCAGCTCTCAACCCTAAACCTTATCCCTCAACCCTCAACCCTAATCTATCATCCCTCAACTCTAATCCCTCATCCCTAAACCCTAAATGCTATCCCTATTCCTAGACCCTCAATGACCTCGATACTATATCTTAAACCCTAATCCCTCTACCCTTGACACTCTTATTTAACCCTAATCCGTTGACCATTAACCCTATCCCTCAACCTCAACCCTCAATGCCAACCCTCAACCCTTAACTCTCAACATTAAACCCTAATTCATAAACCCTAAACCCTAATCCCTCAAACCTAAACCCTATCCCTAAACCATCAACCCTCAACACTATGCCTTAAATCCTAATCCCTATCCCTCAACCCTTAACCCTTAAAACTTAAACCCTATCCCTACACCCTCAACACTTGACACAATATCTTAAGCCTTAAACCCTCATCCCTAAAGCCTTAACCCTCAATCCTTAAACCTTCAACCCTAAACCCTATCCCTAATCCCTCTACCCTCGACACTCTAACCCTAACCTCGACATTAAATGTTAATCTATCAACCCTAAACCCTATCCATCAACCCTAAACCCTATCCCTAAACCCTCAACCCTCAACACTATACCTTAAACCCTAATCCCTCAACCCTCAACCCTAAACCTTATCCCTAAACCCTAATCTCTCAACCCTCACCCCTAATTCATCATCCCTCAACTCTAATCCCTCATCCCTAAATCCTAAATGCTATCCCTATTCCTAAACCCTCAACAGACTTGATACTATACCTTAAACCCTAATCCCTTATCCCTAAACCCTCCAACCCTATCCCTAATCTTTACACCCTCCACACTCTACTTTAACCCTAATCCCTCAACCCTCAACCCTATCCCTAAACCCTTGACCCTCGAACCTCAACTCTCAACGTCAAACCTTAATCCCTCAACCCTTAACTCTGATCCCTTGACCCTCAACCCTATCCCTAAACCCTCAACCCGTAATGTCAAATCCTAATCCCTCAACCCTTCACTCTAATTCCTCAACCCTAAACCCTAAACACTATACCTTAAACCCTAATCCCTCAACCCTAACCCTAAACCTTATCCCTAAACCCTAATCCCTCAATCCTAATCCATCATCCGTCATCCCTCAACTCTAATCCCTCATCCCTAAGCCCTAAACACTATCCCTATTCCTAGACCCTCAACGGGCTCGATACTATACCTTAAACCCTAATCCCTTATCCCTAAACCCTCCAACCCTATCCCTTAATCCTAATCCCTCGACCCTCAACCCTATCCCGAAACCCTTAACCCTCGAACCTCAATGTACTCAACTCTCAATGTCAAAGCCTAATCCCTCAACCCTTAACTTTGATCCCTCGACCCTTAACCCTTAAAACATGAACCCTAAAACCTATCCCTACACGCTCGACACTATATCTTAAACCCTAATCCCTTAACCCTCATCCTTAAAGCCTCAACCTTAAATCATTAAATCTTCAACCCTAAACCTTATCCCTAATCCCTCTACCCTCGACACTCTACCTTAAACCTAATCCCTTGACCCTTAACGCTAAGCACTATCCCTAAAGCCTCAACCCTAAACCCTAATCCCTAATCCCTCTACCCTCAACACTCTACCTTAAACCTAATCCCTCGACCCTTAACCCTAAACGCTATCCCTAAAGCCTCAACCCTAAACCCTAATCCATCAAGGTCCTAAACTCTAATCCCTTATCTGTAAACTCTAAATCCTATCCCTAAACGCTCAACCCTCAACCTTAAACCTTAATCACTCAATCCTTATCCACCCCTCTCCTCCCCTATCTGGCTCACTCCCATCTCTACCCTCCTCTACCCTCGACACTATACATACATACATACATACATACATACATATTGGCATACATAGATACATACATACATACATATAGGCATACATAGATACATACATACATACATACATACATACATATAGGCATACATACATACATACATGATTAATAGCCTTGAACATAAAAAAATTTAAGGGGAACATAACGCGAGCGTGCTATAATGCGCTCACGTTATGTCAAACATGACAAACAACAGACTTGCGGAAAAGGAAAAATGCAAAACAAAACATAATGCGAGCGCATTATAATGCACTTGCAATATGTCTTGCTTTGGGAATCCCAAGCCTTGAGCTTGGGATTTGCTTTGGATTTCCAACCCAAAGGCTTGAAGTGCCTTATGAACAGTCACAGACATGTTTTTTCATATTCTTCAAAATTTCACATAATTTTGTTCATGCTAACCCTCAGATTTGCATGTGTTTCAAGGTCAAACAAATCAAACACTTGGGTAATGTTAGGCTATCTCTTAGCTATTTGACGATGTGATTTTTTTCACATTTTAACAATTTTAAGCCTTTTATCTTTAATTTCTTTTGTTTGTGTGTCTGTTTTTGGGCAAAAACCACTGTTTGGTCTTTTTTCATTGTAAATTAACTATTCATTAAAATTTCAAAAAAATTACATATTTAGAAACTAGACTCCATCCTACAAATATTAAAAAAAAAATGATTTTCAAGTAGTTTTCAAAATTTATAGGGGTAGCACGGCCAAAATTCTACTTTTTAGGATGTGTCCACTTTGAAAATTAGTAAAAAATCAAATATTCATCAAAAAATTATCAGAAAAATCGGGCATAAACTACATGCTATTAGCTAATTTGTCACTAAAGCAATTTTAAAAATACCAAAAAAAGTTGACCTTTTGAGGGAGCCACAAAACATGCTATGTTATGTTTTTTTGATAGAAACAACACCAATTTCTGTGGCTCCCTCTTTTGAACCCCTTAATCTATGCCATTTTAAAAAAATTAGTAGTTTAGAAAGTAGACTCGGAGCACTACGAACATTGTTTTGGTTGCATCTCCAAATTTTGAGTGTAACTATGCTCAATTTCTCATCCAAGGCCAGTATTTCCTGATTTCAAAAAAAAGTGGCCACTTAAGACCCCTTTTTGGCCCCCCATCTTCTTGCACTTACCCATGTATCATTCTTTTTCAAAGATGTCATTTCTTCATCCATAGAAATCTTCTAGGATTCTGCATCATTCATACCTAATGGCTCTTCTATAGATTTGGGTTCATTCATGTTAGTATTCAAAGAAAAAATACATCTCCAGTCATCAGGTGAATATCTTTTAGGTGGTTGTCTATGCCTTGTAGACCTATGAACAAGATGAGTTGGAGGCTCTTCCTCCTCTTTTGAAGATTTAGAGCTAGATGAGCTCTCCTCAACTTCTTGTTTATCCATGGGCCTCGATTCAACTTTCTTAGGTGTAGAAGGAAATTGAATCACATCTTCCTATTTACTTTGTTCTAGCTGCAATGTAACAAAAGAAGGCTTATTTTCTCTAAAATTAACACTTCTACTACATATTTAATTCTATGCAATAGGATCCCAAAGCTTGCATCCTTTTACACCATAACTGTATCTGATGAAGATACATTTCACAGCCTTGTTCTCCAACTTTATTCACTTCTCCTTTAGCACATGTGCATATGTCTTACAACCAAAAACTCTAAGATGTCTTAATGAAGGCTTGTGACCTGACCATGTCTCTATAGGTGTATTATCAACCAAAGCTGATGTGGGAGACCTTCAGTCCAAAACCTTTAGCTTCAGGTAATATGTAGTG
The DNA here is from genome assembly GCA_027924645.1 of Cunninghamia lanceolata. Lineage (NCBI taxonomy): Eukaryota > Viridiplantae > Streptophyta > Pinopsida > Cupressales > Cupressaceae > Cunninghamia > Cunninghamia lanceolata. Next base: position 12,592,967 of record BSBN01000194.1, on the reverse strand, counting down.
GCAACAACTTTAGTCCAAAACCTTTGTTCTAGACCAGCACCACTCAACATACTCCTAGCCTTCTCCATCAGTGTCTTATTCATTCTTTCTGCAACTCCATTCTATTTTGGAGAATATGGAGTTGTCTTTTGTCTATGAATACCACAATCTTTACAAAATCTATCAAAATCATTAGAGTAAAATTCACCACCATTATCATTCCTCAAACATTTTATTTTCTTTCCTGTCTACAACTCAACCATTGCTTTAAATTCTTTATAGAAAGTATACCCATGTCCTTCTACTATAATCATCAATAACCGAAACATAATATGTGGATTTTCTAATTGAAGGAACATCTACAAGACCAAACACATTAGAATGAATAAGATCCAATAAACCATAAAATTTATGAGAACTTGAGTAAAACTGAATGCAGTTTTGTTTTCCATAAATGGAATGCTCACATAAATCAAACTCAAGATTACAATAAGACAACCCTTCAACAAGGTTTTTATTTGTCAAGGTCCTTAGACCCCTTTCTCCAATGTGGCCAACTCTCAGGTGCCATAACATAGTTTTCTTTATAGGTAACTTTGATTCAGAAGAAAGAGCACCCTTGGGTATCCAAAAGCCATGACTGTCTGCTAAAGATGAAACCCTCACATTTTCCAAAGACTTTATTTTCATAGAAGTACTATTGCACTCAATAGTGCATGCATCAAGATTATATAATGTGTCATATCTGACACCTTTAGCAATCACCATAGTACCTCTAACCATCTTGCATCCTACATCATAAAATACTACCTGCACACCTGTATCTATTAGTTTGCTCACAGATAACAAATTTCATGCTAATCCGGGGATATAAAACACACCATTAATCCTTTTTATTCTACCATTAGGAAACCTGATTCTAACTTTACCATGACCAACAATATTTAAATAAGAATCATCACCCAAGTACACCTTACCTCCATCAAATTCTTCATATTTAGAAAATCAATCTCTATTAAAGGACATATGGAAAGATGCACTTGAGTCAATTAACCATCCATGATTAGCTGCAGGAGTTGCCAAAGATGCAATGAATACATCACCATCTTCCTTCTCAGACTCAGACTTGGAAACAAATCTCTTCTTTTTCTTCTTCTTTTCTTCTTTGCATTCCTTACGAATATGTCCAGCCTTACTGCAGTTCTAGCAAACAACTTTGGACTTTCAAGGAGAGTTGGATCTCCCCTTGGACTTGGATTTATCATGCTTCTCATTATTCTTACCTTTTTCCTTAGGTCTTCCATGAACATTTAGGGCCTCCTTAGCACTGATGAATACATTCCGCCACATCTCTTTAGAAAGAAAAGAACCCATCACATCTTTAGTCCTCAATATAACAGAAGTACTCCCAATAGCCATAACAAGAGAATCCACAAATCTAGCAAAAAATAAAGCAATATCTGACATTTCTCCTCCTAATCCATTTTGACACCAACTGATGCCAATTGAGCCACCAACATACTGAATACTTTTAGGTGGTCTATAATTCATCCACCCTCTTCCATTCTCAAGGAATACAATTTCTTCCTCAAGAAAATCTTGTTCACTAAAAATTTGTATTGATACATCTCACAAAGATTCTTCCATAGTTTTTGTGCAGAGGTCTCTTCATGGACATTGATTAAAACAAAGTCTGCCAAACACAATCTGATTAGACCCTTGGCTTTACAGTCCATCAAATCATATTGAGTAGCCAAAGTAGGATTTACAGGCCTTGAAACCTTCTCATCAATAGCATCCCATAGATCTTGATCTATCAACAGATCCTCCATCTTCAACTTCCACATTTCCAAATTATTTCCATAAAATTTATCCACCTCTATTCTCCCTGACGAACTTGCCATTTAAAAATTCCTACAACAAAATCACAAAGTATCTTCTGCACAAGCTTCCAGTCAAATCTGGATTAGTTCAAAAAACCTAGCAACCCACAACTAAAACCAAAGGTGATTAGGCTCTAATACCACTTGTAAGGAAGCTAAGGTAGCAAAACAACTTCCTACACTAATCTTGAGAGGAGGATAATGCAAAACTTTATAGATCTTTAATAGTTACAGAAACTTAAACAGAAATAAACATAGATATCATGCATACCACAACACAGTGATTTACGTGGGGAAAACCCTTTCAAGAGAAAAAAAACCCACACTCCAAAAGCCACCAAATATATTATTCAAAAATCGCAAAGATTACAATATAATTGCAGAGAAATCTTCTCATAGGAGTATCACCACCAGACGTCCATAGAAAATGTTAGATCCCCAATTTTTGTCCTGCTATACTTTTTACTTTTACTTGGACATAAGTAAATTTATTATGATGTTTAGATTAATGACAAGGAATGTCATGGATTATATTGAATGTCATTATGAAATTATAGAAATGATTATGTTATTATCAATTTAATATTTGCATTATGAGATTTGATTTATTATTTGAATAATGATGCACTAATCATAATTTGTTTGGTAACAACTTTGATACAAGATTACAGGTTCTTAGATGACTCTCAGAGAAAAGAGAGAGAGTATCTTTCCAGGAGAGAGATATAGAGGTCAGGTTATGAGTGGTTTATTTGCCAAATTGAGTATAAGTGTTTAACAAAAACGAGAACCAATTTGTCATAAGAGGTAAGTCTTGTCTTGTCAGTTTACTTCTAAACCTACTCGATAGGTAGTTGATATATTTTTACAATCTTTGTAAGTCATAGTAAGTTGTCTTAGTCGTTAATAATGTTAACAATGTCATTTGAATTTGAATTGTGACTATTTACATTTAATGTAACTATTACAACGTTGTTGTCGTAAAATAGTCGTCTTATTATTATTAAGTCACTTGAGGTGTTATAATCGACTCGTAATGTTAAGACGTTATCATCAAGTTAAGATGACGTGTTTTTGTCGACAGATTGTGATGGGGAGACTAGCTCAACCCAATCACATTTTCTGTAATCCTTTGTTTTATTATTATCTTTTTATTGATTAAATCATAATAATCAAATAGAGATAGTGATATGAAAATTATATTTGATATAATCAAATATGAATATGCTTATGAGTCAAATGAGGTAATACCTCATGATAAATTATTATGGTTTTTGATTGAGCAGCCATAGGCACCTATTAAGGAGTTCCTTAAATATTAAGCATGATGGATCGAACAACTCATTAAGAGTAATCAGTTGCTCTATTTTTGTTATTGAGTTGGCAGCCTCATTGATGAGGAGTGGCATATAACTAGCCACATTCACTAACTCATCTCAACATTTTTTGCAAAATCGACATATGATGTCAATTGTACCTTTGTAGCTGGCGGTTGAGTTATAACTGGAGACCAAAATTGTTGATAATGAATGCGTTTTTAACTGTCATGAGTGGAGCACCTAGTGGTATGTCTCATTGATGAGTCGGTTGGGAGCTCTTAGGAGACCATGACTTGATAGTTGATGGGCATTGGATTGTAGGCTAAGTTCTGTAGCTAAGATTGGAGAGAGGATTGCGGGTGGGCTGGGAATGCATCTCTTGAAGAATACGGTCTATTATATTGCTATCTCTGTTGTGTAAACCGTTGCCTCAGGTAAACGTCTCTACATATTATGATCATAGAAGGCAATGAAAGATTAAATATTGCCTTGTCTTGAACATTCATCCATTATCTTTTTGAGAATTTCTAAGTTATACTATATCTTTTACGATGAGGATGAGCAGTTTGTCTCTCTTCTTAATAATGATATAGCCTGATTATTTAAGTCGACTAATTAAAGAAGGTATTGGGAGTCATTGTGTGATTGGTATTTTATTTCAGTTTTAAACTAGAGAGTCATTATAGCCTGGAAAGGCCGAATCGTAGGATTGATAATGAAATCCATCTCATGATTTATATAGGCTGACCTTATGCCTTAGTTGGAAACTATGATACTTGTCATAATATGAGTACAAGAACCAAATGATTCTATTATATATATATATATATATATATATATATATATATATATATATATATATATATATATATATATATATATATATATATATATATATATATATTCCAAGAAGGATAACGTAGTTATCATGAAACTAGTTAACTAGTTGCATATATTACTGAGTTTCCTTTCGAGGACAATAGTCTGTATAGATGTAAGTTAGTCTTGAAAATAATTCTATAGAATTAGTAGAGGCTACTTAACAAGGGAAAGCTTACCATCTATGAGTAGTGTGGCAATAAGTATTAAGTAGAAGATAATATCATTTAGAAACTATTCTTGGTTAAATACATTGGTCGAGAATGTCTCCCTTGCTAATAGAATTTAGAGTCTAAGTGACCTATGAAAACTATGGTAAAACCTATTGAGTTATGGATTAACTAAAGATAATTTTGAAAAACAAATAAATGTTGTTTACCTTCTATATTGTTTATACAAGTAATCTTGATGAGTATAGTTTTATAGTACACCATTATGTCGATAAAGACTATGTCAATAACCTTACTTAGAATTCATATGTGAGTGTATAAGAAGTGATGGTAATGACATCACCTAGAAGTGAATTGAATAGTATTGAAGTTCCTTGAAATAGGAGTTATTATCTTTGCAAGAGTTAAGTTATTCCTAACCATGGATGAGTTAAACCATTGGTCGATTAAAAACCTAGGTCTCCTAGAGTTGAGTTATGTTTATTTTGTGAAATCTTAATATCCAAGGGTTAATAGGTAATCCCTAGAAACGATTATGAACCAACTAAATAGTTATGAAATTTAAACTTATCCTTGTCAAGGAAGCCAATATCATGGCACGGTGATTAAACTATTTATGTAAATATTGTTGGTATGAATAAACTAATAGAATACGATAGTATCCAAGTGTAATTTACCGTACCTGTTGGTATGTTTTTAAAATATTTTATGTGTGATTATTATTAGATTTTTGTGTGATCTTTCAGATAGACAGAAGATGCAGAAGGGGGTTTTATGTTTTCTTGCAGATGTGGTGCCAGAGCACACAATATATTGCATAATATAGAAACCCATAAAATATACAATAGTTATAAGGAAACTATCAACTACCCAGATAGTAAAATGGCCAATAAACAATTATCAAAACATACCCATATGCAGCTTTGAAACTTTATTTTTTGTCCATTGTCAGACCAGCCATGGGTTTAGCTAGATTCACTTGAAATGCATTACAAATGTTGGCAAATGAATATACAATGCAATATTCAGGTCGAAAGACCCCAAATGCCTCCAAAAGAAGGAATACAACTACTACAAATCCTAGAGAATGAACCTCTATGAACCTCACATCCGCCAGCGAGGATGTACGACCTCTAGGAAGGTTGTATCAGCAGCACATAGCAATGAAACCTCTGTATTCCAGTATGAAATTGATTTGCACAACAGTAAGAGGCTAGGTGACCAAGGGTAAAGGAGTAAACTGCATTAAAACACCTCAAACATGCATTCCCAAGTGGTACGACTGGAGCTAAGTGGTACAACCAACTAAGAGGGAATATACAATAGAAAACCCTCTCTCCAAACCACTAAAATCTATCTCTATCTCACTGATACTGGTTGAGCATAAACTACTTCTAAAAGATATCATCATAGACCCTTGAAAATGTACCACATGAACTCCATGAAAGCACAACTGTGAATGTTGAATACATCCACCTTCGATGGCACTATTGGGTGATCTTTCCCACTTGTGGGATACTGTTACTCAGGGAGGTTTCCATCTCCAAGAGCCTCTGGTTCGAATCCTCAAACCCCAAACAACATGAAACCCTAGCAGAGCTCAAATCAACAATATCATAAACATAGCATAACACAAATGAGCCACTTTTCACCTTATATTTCCCTCCTCAAGTTGGGCGTTGGGTTTGAGAGGGAAAATAACACTTTAAATTCACTTTATGTCTCCTAGGGATGGGCGCCCAAGATCAAGACATCAACTTAAGTCTTCATTTCATCAATATTAACTTTTCCTTTATTTATAATAAAATCCATATTAATATAACATTAATAAATCTTCAGACTTTAAAATAAATATGAAGACAGTGTCAGAAATCCAAGATCTTTAGCTTGCTGAAAAGGTCTCGATGAAACGCATCTGATCCAACTCTAAAAATCTTGAATCGACACAAAACCTGGACTTACTAAAAATAGTAAGTAATGACCAAGAGCCCACTGAGCCAACCACGAGGGTGCCAACTGGATCCACTGAATGTGAACCACAACCCCAACACCAATAAACACCTCCAGAGCCAAACTAACCACAGTTCCCTAACCAAACTGCTAGCCCACAGGAAGTCCATGATGGACTAGCCATGTGTATAGAAGGGGACATTATAGTCCGCCCTCCCTAAGATTGCTTGCCTCAAGCAATCTCAGATCAGGATGCTCCAATATCTGCTCATTCTCCCACGTAGCATCCTCAACCAATAGGTTCTTCCATTTCACTAGGTACTCTATGATAATCCTCCTCAAATTATGTTCCCTAGTGTCAATAATTACTTCAGGTACTAATATCAACTTTCTCTCTTCATCAAGAGGAGGCAACTCAACCGATGGTGTCACATTGTGCCCCAATGCCTTCTTGAGGTGAGAAACATGGAACACATTATGTACCCTACTCCCTGTTGGTAACTCCAACTCATAAGCCACCTCTCCAATCTTCCTGGAGACCTTGAAAGGTCCATAATACCGTGGCCTCAACTTCTTTGCTCCACTCTTTCTGAGAGTAGACTGCCTATAAGGCTGTAGCATGAGATAAACCATGTCACTGACCTCAAATGATTGCTCAATTCTCTGTTGATCTGCATACTACTTCTACTAATTTTGAGCCTTATATATGTTCTCCTTCAATGACCTAATGATATCTTGATTCTCCTGAAGGAAGTCTTTGGCCTTTAGCACTCTACTATCACCAAACAGTAAATCAACAAAGCTCGGTGCCTCATAACCACACAATGCCATGAAGGGTGACATCTGAATGGACATGTGGTGAGTGGAATTGTAGTAGTACTCCCCCATGTGAAGCCACTTAACCCATGCCTTCTGCTGCCATGAAACATAGTTTCAGAGGTATCCTTCCACCCACTTATTAACTATCTCCTTCTGACCATTAGTCTGGGGGTGATAACTCGTACTAGGTGTGAGCTCTATCCCTAACAACCTGAAGAGTTCATGCCAAAAATTACTGAGGAACCTACTGTCCCTATCACTGACAATATTCTGAGGCAACCCATGGAGTCAAAATACCTCACAAAAGAACAACTCTGCAATCTGAACTGTAGTGTAGGTGGTAGGAATAGCAAAGAAGTGTGCATACTTTGTCAATCTATTCACCACCAAATAAATACAATCCCTAACTTGGACTCTAGGTAGACATATGATAAAGTATATAGAAATGCTATCCCACTTCTTCTCAAGAATGGGAAGGGGCTGCAATAAACCTCCTGGAAGTGAGTGCTCCTACTTGTTCTACTAACATATTGGGCACTCTCTCACATACTGCATCACCTCAGTCTTGAGGCCCTTCCAAGTGAACCTCTCTCTGACCTACCTATAAGTTTTGAAGTATCCTGGATGCCCTGCCATAGGCAAATCATGGAATGCCCTCCAAACTTTTTGCTTCATCTGTGAACCTGACACCAAAAAGATCCTGTCCTTGTAAATGATTAAATCATTTACCACTGTGTACATGTCATATTTGATGGTGCCATCAATCACTCCAGTAGCCCACTTATCTTTGGCATACTCTGCTGAAATCAATTCTCTCTAGTCATCTGCAATAGCACCAAGTGCACACAAATGGGGCCTCCTGGATAGAGCATCGGTAACAACATTTTTCTTCCCCTTGACATAAACAATGTCAAAGTCGTAGCCCGGTAGCTTGCTGACCCACTTCTGTTGCCTCTCGTTCAAATCCTTCTACCCAAGGAAATGCTTCAGACTGTTGTGATCCATCTTAACCACAAATTTTCTTCCCACAAAGTATTGTCTGAACTTAGCCAACACATGCATGATGGCTAACAATTCCTTGTCATATATGCTGTAACTCCTCTCCGCACCCCTCAACTTGCTACTCTCAAATGCTATGGGGTGCTTATCCTGCATGATCACCATGCCAATGCCTTCACCTAAGGCATCACTAAAAGGAAGCTAAGTGTGCGGAAATCGTTTCCTACTCTAATCTAATGAGGAGAGATGTATGCAAATTCAATTTAATTATTACAACTATAGCAACATAGAACATCTAACAAAGATATTACAGCAATACACATACACACACATACATGGAGAAAACCCTTATAGGTGAAAAACCCCACACTCCAAAACACAGCTCAAATATATTACAGTAAACAATAATAGATTACAATACAGTTTCAGAGCCAATGCTCTTTCAGGAGTCTTCGAATGTTGAATCTAGAGATATTCCAGTAGCATAACAGTACTTGTACCAAAGTTATCTATCTCCCATCCAAGCACCTATTTATATAGAGTTTACAAGGCAAATATGGAACCTTCTAGAGATGGGAATCCATCTTGGACTCATGCCCCAAAACCCACGCCTAAGGACACTTGTCCAACATCCCATCCCAAAGTGGGCACCTGGTCCCAAGATAGGTTACAACAGATGCTCTTATGCACCTTACAACTATCATAGAATCCATCATACACTAACTAAAAATATCATATTCCTCTTACATGTCATAACCTCCCTTGATCGCCCAAAGATGCCTTTCTCTTGTGCAAAGATACTCACCAACACTTATCATATTCCTATTACCCTGTCTTGGCGGCACTGCCCCCAAACCCCCATTAATTATTCAAGGGGAAAACCGTGGCTGCCAAAGTCACCAAAGTTTACCCTGCTACTTATACACAAGGTGCTGACTATGCCAACTCAACATGGGATAAATAAATACAACATTAGGAATTTGCAAAGGTTGAGACACCTTAATTCCCAACATTCTCCCACTTGTCAAACACCTTGCAAGGGTCAAAAGCAATAACAAGATTTAACTACTAGGGGCCAAGAGGCCCATAGACTCTGAACACCATCTGAACTTCTCTGTGCCCACTGGTTTCGTCAATGCATCTGCAACATTCTTCAAAGTATCTACCTTCTCCAAATTTACCTTTCCATCCTCAACCATGTCTCGCACGAAGTGAAACTAAACATCAATGTGCTTTGTTCTAGCATGGAAAGTTGGATTCTTCGCAAGGCAAATTGCACTTTGACTGTCACAACTGATTGTGATCTGACCTGCATCAACACCAATATTTGAACACAATCTCTTAAGCCAAATGGCTTCCTTACAAGCATGAGTTGCTGCCATATACTCAGCTTCTATCATGGAGAAAGCAACAACTGGTTGTCACTTACTCATCCAACTAATAGCACCACCAAACAATGTAAAAACATAAGCACTGGTGGATCTCCTACTGTGAATGTCACCTGCCTAATCTGAATCCACAAATCCATGAATATCAATAGAATGTGGAGGTCTTGAAACATTACCATGATGGCAAATGGAATACTCAGAAGTACCCCTCAAATATCTGAACACTCGCTTAACTGCATCCCAATGAACCCATCCAAGATTAACCATAAATTGACTAAGAACTCCCACTGCTTGGGCAATGTCTGGTCTTGTGTAGACCATGGCATACATCAAACTGCCAACAACGCTAGCATAAGGTACTCTGCTCATGTCCTCCACCTCACTAGGAGATTTTGGGCAATCCTCAATAGACAACTTTGTCCCCAAAGAAATGAGAACACACAATGGTCTACAATCTGCCATGCTGAATCTATCCAACACGGACTTCACATACTTACTCTGGCTTAACTAAAGTTTTCTATTGGTTCTGTCTCTTCTGATTTCCATTCCTAGAATGTACCTAGCTGCCCCTAAATCTTTCATTTCAAACTGAGCTGACAACTGAGATTTAAAATTAGAAATCATCTTTTTACCCTTCCCAATGAGCAACATATCATCAACATATAGTGCAACAATGAGAATACAATCACCATAAAATTTATAACACACAGTGATCTGATTTCAATCTCACAAATCCAATTGACAACACAAAGGCATCAAACTTCAAGTACCATCTCCTAAGGGATTGCTTCAAACCATACAAAGATTTCTTAAGTTTGCAAACCAAATTTTCTTTACCTTTCACCATGTAATGCTCTGGCTGTGACATGTAGATCTCTTCCTCCAAGTCACCATGAAAGAAAGCTGTCTTCACATCCATTTGTTCTACTTCCAAGTCATAAGCTGCCACAAGTGACAAAAGGAATCGAATGGATGTCAGCTTTGCAACGGGAGAGAAGATCTCACCATAATCTATACCCTCCACTTGTGAATACCCCTTCGCAACCAATCTAGCCTTATACTTCTCAATACTACCATTTGCACCAATCTTCTTCTTGAACACCCATTTACATTCAATGGGTTTCTGTCCAGGAGGCAAAGGCACCAAGTCCCAAGTTTGATTCTTTTCCAAAGAAGCCATTTCTTCCTCCATGGCCTCCTTCTAGGAACTTGCATCCTTCATATCCAAAGCCTCTGATATAGTTCTAGGTTCATCACTGTTAGTAAGCAAAGCATAAGCACAACTAGAATCAAGCAATGTAAAACCAAACCTTTCATGTTGCTTCTTTATCCATGTAGACCTCCTCAAGAGCTAAGGTTGAGGTTCAGCTTCTTCATCTGAGCTTTCATAGCTACTAGAACTCTCCTCATCATCAGGTCAAACATTGTCTTTCTGTTCAGTCTTCTTAGGGGTGAGAGGAAACTAAACAACATCCTCTTTCTTTTCTTTTTCTTCTGGCTACAAAATAGTGGAAGAAGGTGTAAGCTCTCTGAAGATGACACTTCTGCTATACAACACTTTTCCAGCCATGGGGTCCCAAAGTTTGTATCCTTTCACACCAACAAAATAGCTATTGAAGATACACTTAATAGCTTTGTTCTCCAACTTTGACCACTTTTCCTTAGGCACATGTGCATATGCCTCACAACCAAAAACACGAAGATGCCTTACTAAAGGCTTTCTACCAGACCACACCTCCATGGGTGTCTTTCCAACAAGAGCTAATGGAGGAGATCTATTTACCAGATAGCAAGTAGTGGCAACAGCTTCAGCCCAAGACTTTTGTTCTAGACCAGCTCCACTAAGCATACTCCTAGCCTTCTCCATCAGTGTCATGTTCATCCTCTTTGCAACTCCATTTTGCTGCGGTGTGTATGGAGTTGTCTTATGTCTTTCAATCCCAAGTTCCTTGCAATACTTATCGAATTCTATAGAACAGAACTCACCACCGTTGTCAGTTCTCAAATATTTAATCTTTTTACCAGTCTAATTTTTAGCAAAGGCTCTAAACTCCTTAAACTTGCTATAGACTTTAGATTTACTTCTGAGAAAAAAAATCCGTGTCCTTCTACTGTAATCATCTATAAAAGATACAAAGTATATAGATTTTGATAATGAAGGAACATTAACAGGACCAAACACATTAGAATGAATGAGGTCCAACACACCAGAAGACTTATGAGAACTCAAGTAAAACTGAACACAGTTTTGTTTTCCATAAATACAATGTTCGTAAAAGTCAAACTCAAGATTACAATCATCTAACCCCTCAACGAAGTTCTTATTTTTCAGGGTACGCAGACCCTTCTCACCAATGTGGCCAAATCTCTTATGCCATAACATTGTCTTTTCTGCAGGAAGTTTAACTTCCAATGCATGATTACAACCATCAAGATTAGAAACAACAGATTTCTTCACTGCTCATTCAGATGGTGGGGATGAAGTGACTGCTGCCCTCTTCCTTGAGTCAGAAGAACTATTGCATTGTGCAATGCATGCTTCTAGCTGAAACAGAGTACCTCTCCTAGCACCCTTAGCAAGCACCATAGATCCTCTAGTCATCTTGCATCCTTCTTTCGAAAAGACAACCTGCACACCTGCATCATTCAAACTACTTACAGAAAGCAGGTTCCGTGCTAAGCCTGGGATGTGCATAACCCTAGAGATCCCCTTCACTCAACCATCAGGGAATCAAATAGAGACTCTTCCATGACCAATGATCTTCAGATGAGAGTCATCACCCAGATACACCTTTCCACCATCAAACTCCTCATACTTAGTGAGCCAGTCTCGATGTGAGGTCATGTGGAATGGTGCACCAGAGTCAATTAGCCACACATCATCAGATGCATGGGTTGCCAAGGCTGCGATGAAGGCATCACCGTCATCTTGTGATTTGTCAGAATCTTAATCAGGAGCTTTCTTCTTTTTCTTCTCCTCTTTGCATTCCTTTCAGAAATGCCCAGTCTTGCCATAGTTCCAACAAAGAGCCTTGGACTTTCTAGGAGATTTGGATCTCCCATGAGATTTGGATCTACCCTTCTTAGCTTTCTTGTCCTTCTTCTTCCCTTTCTCCTTGGGTCTTCCACAAACTGCAAGGGCTTCTTTGGTTGCCTCAGAAGACTTTCTCCGCATCTCTTTAGATAATAGCGAAGAAACCACATCTTCCATTTTGAATGTTGATGTGGTGCTTCTGATTGCCATGGTAAGATGATCCCATGAGTTTGGCAGAGAACAAAGAGGGTCATACACCGATCCTCCTCCTCCATCTTTACATCGATAGATGTCAACTGTGCAACCAGCATGTTAAAGGCATTTATATGCTCAGCCACGGATCCTCCGTACTCCATTCGAAGAAAATACAACTTCGTTCTCAGGAAAAGTTTATTGACAAGGGATTTAGCTTGATACACATCCCCCAACTTCTTCCAAAGGAGTGTTGCAGTAGCCTCCTCATGGACATTTAACAACACAGAATCGGCAAGATTAAGTCTTATGAGACCCTTAGCCTTCCGATCTTTGAGATCCCAGTTAGCTTGTGACATTGCAGCTAGTTTAGTTTCATTCACACTTTCCCAAAGATCTTAGTCAACTAACATGTCTTCCATCTTTAGCTTCCATAGCTTGAAATTACTGCCATTGAACTTCTCTACTTCAAACCTTCCTGATGTGCTTGCCATCTTGGTGCAAGAGCACCAAGACATCTAGATTTTGTTTGATCTTCAAGTAGTTGTTTTGTTTAATAAGGTCCTTGAGACCATTAAATGTTGTAAAAAGGCTTGAAAGCCATGCATGTAAATGGACTATGTCCAAATAACTAGAATCTATTCTCATGTTGTAAGTCCTAATGAGGACAGTCATGTGGTAAGAGGCAGTCATACAAGTTTGTAGCCCTCCTAATGTGTGTAGGAGGCAATCCTCATGTCTGAAGGCATGTCTAAGGTTAAAAGGTATGTTAAGAACCTTGTCAAAGGTTACCAATGATGGAGAGTATTATTTAAACATTATAACAGTCATTATAGTCCAAAAAGAGATAGGACAGTTACAAAAACTATAATCTTATGTAGATCAGGCAGTTGATGGTTTGGGGACAGTTTTCTTCTCCCTCGATCGATTCATCTTCCCTCCATCTTGTACAAGGCATAGAGGAGGCTTAAAAAATCCAAGAAACAATTCATTTTTGAAGTGTGAAGGAAGATTAAAGAAAATTGAAATAAAGAAACTATTCTCTTGCATTCTTTTCTGTCTTTTCTGTGTTTTTCTGCTATTTTCCTACCGTACTTGACCCTATACAGATTTGTCATAGCCCATGTTTGTAATGGAATGTTAGAGGATTGAAGTACCTTTGTTTTGAGATTTGTTTGGGGTCTTGATAGTAAACTAGGAGTGGGAAAACCATTGTTTTGTGCTAAGCTATCTTAAACCCTGAGTTAGGGTTCTTCTGAACAAACTGATGGAGCTCTCCCCATTCCATTGATCTTTTTATATTTCTGCTCAGTGGAATGGGTTGTATATTAGTTAATGCAAGGGCTTGTGAAGGTTTTGGAGGTAGGAGGATGGGTTGTGTTGAGGTTTCCATGTAAATGACTGCAAATCCATGTATTAGGAATGGAGTGAAGGGTAGCAGCAACTAGGTGGTAATATTGACTGTGTTCAATGGTCAGTTAGTGAAATGCCGTGCATTGTACCCAACACAAAGGGCTCCTGATCTTGCAAATGATCCTATGACAAGAGGAAGGAAGAGTTCTCTATGAGGAAATAGTCCATCTTACCTTGTGTTGTTTCTGACAATCCTCTTGGAGATAGTCATTGCAAAGAAGGTAATAGGTTTGTTTGTCATGTTATTGATTTGTCAATGAAGACATTAGGTGCTTGGTAAGTTATTGAATAGGTATGCTGCCATGAGATTGAGTTTGTGTTGATGGAGACCAACATAAGAAGGAAATTGTGACTATTATACTAATGGAGTAACAAGGTTGTGACTGTCTTAGAAAGGCAGAATTAAGACTGTTGTCCTGCAGGTCCTACACAGTGGAGATGGTGGAATGCTAGATGGAGTTAGAAATCTTGGGATATTTTTCCTAAAGTCCCTCATTTTGTATGTCATGAACAAGTATAAGTGATTGTGTTAAAGTCTTTCCTTGTAAGAAGTCTGATTTCTGTCAGAGATAGTGAATATTGAGACCCTTTTCATTGTAGTCTTGAAGTGTGCTGTCCTGCTGTCCTAGATGCTCTGCATCATTTGTGGTATTAGAGCCACTAGTAGGTCTTTGAGGAAGTAGTAGATCTTGTGAAATAGTAAGGGTTTGTGAGAGTTGTAAGGATTCCTCCAAAGAATTAGATGGCTAGGGAGAACAATGAGTTGAGAGAAGCCTTAGAGGCTAGAGAAAAAGAGTTGAGGGACAGAAGAGAACAGTATGCTACAAGGGAAAGAGAGTTAAGGCAAGTAAGAAGGGAGAATGCATCAATCTTAGCAAGATTGGAAGCATTGGAGAAGAATCCTAGAAGGGATGAGCAAGATGATCAAGAAGGAGATGAGGTGCAAATGAGAATCCTCCTGAGGATGAGTTAGATGCTGAAGAAAAGAAATTTGTGAGATTGCTGAAGGCAATCCAAGGAAGTGGAACAAAGGCAAACATAGAGTTACCTATCTATTAGGGGAAGATGGATAGTGAAGAGGTATTAGGGTGGATAGATGCCCTTGAAAAAAATTTTAAGCATGAGGAGATGAGTGATGAGAAGAAGATCAAATTTGCAAAAACAAAACTGAGAGGAACAACACTTACATGGTGGAGTAGTGTGCAAGCAGAAAGAGTGGCTAAAGGTGCAGCAAGAATCACTTCTTGGGGTAGGATGAAGGATATGATGAAGGATCAATTCCTTCCATCTGATTACTCCATTCAAACAAGGAGGATGAGGCAGAATTTAAAACAAAAGGACATGGATGTTATGTCCTATATTGAGCAATTTCATAAGCTTAGTATTAGAGGAGGATTGGAAGATGAAGAAGAGAAAGTGGCAAGGTACCTTAATGGGCTTAGGTATAACTTGCAGGATGAGATGGGTTTGACAGTACCAAAATCACTTGGAGAATGTTTTCAGTTGACCATAAGGGCTGAAGAGAGGGTGAAGAGGAAGCACGAAGGACAAGGAGGTAGTGGTAGAGGATATAGACGTAGGGGCAGACCTACTAATGAAGTACAGAACAACAATGAGAAAGGTAAGGAGTTTTCTATAGATCAGAGAGGTGGATATAGAGGTGGAGGTAGATTTGGATCAGGTAGAGGACTGTTTACAGGTAGATGTTATCACTGCAATGAAGTGGGACACACATCTTTCAAATGTCCTAAGAAGGATGATGCTGATAAGAGCAAGGATAGAAGAGTTCACTTGGCATGAGAGGAGGAGAAGCCAGAAGAACTGGAAATGTTGTCAGCCTCTCTAGTAATGGTTGGAGAAATGCTCATGGTGGAAAAAGGTAAAATACAGCAAACAACACAGGTGTCTATTTTCAAAACAAATTGTTTAAGCCATGGAAAAATTGCAATTTGATTATAGATTCAGGTTCTCATGATAATCTAGTTTCTTGGGAAATGGTGCATAAGTTGGGATTGAAAACATTTGATCATCCTAGTCCTTACAATGTCACTTGGGTTAGTTAAGAACAACAAGTAAGGGTTACTAAGAAGGCATATGTTGATTTTACAATCGGTCCATATCAGGATTATGTTTTGTGTGATGTCATTCCAATGACATGTGGGCATATAATTTTGGGTAGACCATGGCAACATTTAAGAAGGACAATTCATGATGGATATACTAATGACTATTTGGTGCACAAAGATGGTAGAAAGTTCAAATTAGTGCCTTTACCTTGTGAAGACAAGAAGGAACATGTCACCATTTGTTTTGGAGAGAAATTATAGTTGAATGTGTAGGTTAAGGATGATGGGAAATAGTAGGAACAATTGCAGCTAAAGAAGATGGAAGACAATCCTAAAGAACAACAGGTTTGGGCCTTGAGTTATGTCAAGGTTGGGGACATTGATTGCCCTATAAGGAGGTAGACGAAGGAAGGCAAACATAAGATAATATAGGGAGGAATACATCAGAACCTTAAGTTGGGCAGAACAGAAGCATTGCAACAGCAAGGTCCTAGATAAGGACACCAAAACAATTTTTATGGTACTAACACTATTTACAGGAGCCATGTAGGTTGGAGAAGGAGAAGGATCACACTTGGAGAGCTCATGTTTCCTAGTCAGAGGAACATCCCAACAAGATTGAAGAATGGTTGGAGCAGATCCCATAACTCTTGGGACAAGAGTTTTCATTATGCTGGGGAGTCTGCTGTAGGAGCACCAAGACATCTAGATTTTGTTTGATCTTCAAGTAGTTGTTTTGTTTAATAAGGTCCTTGAGACCATTAAATGTTGTAATAAGGCTTGAAATCCATGCATGTAAATGGACTATGTCCAAATAGCTAGAATCTATTCTCATGTTGTAAGTCCTAATGAGGACAATCATGTGGTAAGAGGTAGTCATACAAGTTTGTAGCCCTCCTAATGTGTGTAGGAGGCAATCCTCATGTTTGGAGGCATGTCTAAGGTTAAAAGGTATGTTAAGAACCTTGTCAAAGGTTACCAATGATGGAGAGTATTATTTAAACATTAAAACAGTCATTATAGTCCAAAAAGAGATAGGACAGTTACAAAAACTATAATCTTGTGTAGATCAGGTAGTTGATGGTTTGGGGACAGTTTTCTTCTCCCTCCATTGATTCATCTTCCCTCCATCTTGTGCAAGGCATTGAGGAAAAGTGAAAAGTGTGAAGGAAGATTGAAGAAAAGTGAAATAAAGAAACCGTTCTCTTGCATTCTTTTCTGTGTTTTTCTACTATTTTCCTGCCGTACTCGACCCTGTATGGATTTGTCATAGCCCATGTTCATAATGGAATGTTAGAGGATTGAAGTAGGTTTGTTTTGAGCTTTGTTTGGGGTCTTGATAGTAAACTAGGAGTGGGAAAACCATTGTTTTGTGCTAAGTTGTCTTAAACCCTGAGTTAGGGTTCTTATGAACAAACCAATGGAACTCTCCCCATTCCATTGATCTTTTTCTATTTCTGCTCAGTGGAATGGGTTGTATATTAGTTAATGCAAGGGCTTGTGAAGGTTTTGGAGGTACGAGGATGGGTTGTGTTGATGTTTCCATGTAAATGACTCTACAAATCTGTGTATTAGGAATGGAGTGAAGGGCAACAGCAACTAGGTGGTAATATTGACTGTGTTCAATGGTCAGTCAGTGAAATGCCATGCATTGTACCCAACACAAAGGGCTCCTGATCTTGCAAATGATCCTATGACAAGAGGAAGGAAGAGACCTCCCTGAGGAAACCGTCCATCTTACCTTATACTGTCTCTGATAGTCCTCTTGGAGACAGTCATTGCAAAGAAGGTAATAGGTTTGTTTGTCATGTTATTGATTTGTCAATGAAGACATTAGGTGCTTGGTAAGTTATTGAATAGGTATGCTACCATGAGATTGAGTTTTTGTTGATGGAGACCACCATAAGAAGGAAATTGTGACTACTATACTAATGGAGTAAAAATGTTATGACTGTCTTAGAAAGGCAGAATTAAGACTGCTGTCCTACAGGTCCTACATAGTGGAGATGGTGGAATGCTAGATGGAGTTAGAAGTCTTGGGATATGTGTCCTGAAGACCCTCATTTTGTATGTCATGAACAAGTATAAGTGATTGTGTTAAAGCCTTTCCTTGTAAGAAGTCTGATTTCTGTCAGAGATAGTGAGTATTGAGACCCTTTTCATTGTAGTCTTGAAGTGTGTTGTCCTACTATCCTAGATGCTCTGCATCGCATCTCCTTGCTGCAATAAGATACAGAATGCTCTGCACAGACTCCCACTCAACCTAAGATTAGCTCAAAAAATCCCTACCCTACAACTAGGACCAAAGGTGATCAAGCTCTAATACCAACTGAAAGGAAGCTAGGTGTGCGGAAATCACTTCCTACACTAATCTAATGAGGAGAGATGTATGCAAATTCAATTTAATTCTTACAACTACAGCAACATAGAACATCTAACAAAGATATTGCAGTAATACACATACACATAGAATGTAGGCTAAAGAGAGAGAGAGAGACAAGATATACGTGGGGAAAACCCTTACAAGTGAAAAACCCCACACTCCAAAACATAGCTCAAATGTATTACAGTAAACAATAATAGATTACAATATAGTTTCAGAGCCAATGCTCTTTTCAGAGTCTTCGAATGTCGAATCTAGAGATATTCTGACAGCATAACAGTACTTATACCAAAGTTATCTATCTCCCATCCAAGCACCTATTTATATAGAGTTTACAAGGCAAATATGGAACCTTCTAGAGATGGGCATCCATCTTGGACTCATGCCCCAAAACCCATGCCTAAGGACACTTGTCCAACATCCCATCCCGAAGTGGGTGCCTGGTCCCAAGATAGGTTACGACAAATGTTCTTATGCACCTTACAATTGTCATAGAATCCATCATACACTGACTAAAAATATCATATTCCTCTTACATGTCATAACCTCCCTTGACTGCCCAAAGATGCCTTTCTCTCATGCAAAGATACTCACCGACACTTATCATATTCCTCTTACCCTGTCTTGGGGGCGCTGCCCCCAAAGCCCCATTAATTATTCAAGGGGGAAACTGCGGCTGCCAAAGTCACCAAAATTTACCCTGCTACATATACACAAGGTGCTGACTATGCCAACTCAACATGGGTTAAATAAATACAACATTAGGAATTTGCAAAGGTTGAGACACCTTAATTCCCAACAATCACACTGTAGCTCGAATGGTTTGCTAAAATCAGGTATAGCTAACATAGGGCATGTAGTCATGATCTATTTGAATTTGTCAAAGCACTCTTGTGCTCTATCCAACCAATTGAAAGCATCCTTACGAGTCAAATCTGTAAGGGGAGCAGCTGACTGAGAGAACCCCTTCACAAACCTGTGGTAATACCCACAAATGCCAAGAGATCACTTAAGATGTGAGAGATTCTACCAAGAGATCACTTAAGATATGAGAGATTCTTTGGCGATGGCTAGTCCACAATTGCCTAAATCTTTTCTGAGTCTACCTTCACACTACCAGCACTGATGATATGGCCCGAGTATAGCAACTCAGTTATCCCAAACTCACACTTTGATATTTTGGCATACAACAAATCCCTCTCCAAGATTCTCAGAACAATGTCGATGTGTTTTAGATGCTCTTCCGATGTCTTGCTATAAATCAATATATCATCAAAGAAAATCAACACAAATCTCCTCAACTACTCTTTGAACACCCTGTTCATACAGGACTGGAAGGTAGCTGGTGCATTGGTCAAACCAAATGGCATGACCAGGAACTCAAAGTGCCCATAGTGACACCCAAATGTTGTCTTCTCCACATCCTCATCTCTGACCTGAATTTGATGGTAGCTGGATCTCAAATCAATCTTGGAGAAGTAACAGGCCCTATGCAACTCATCAATCAGCTCATCTATTTATGGAATTGGGTACCTATTCTTGATTGTTTTCTTATTGAGCTCCCTATAACCAATACACATTTTGAGAGTCCCATCCTTCTTCACCAATACCACAGATGATGCAAATAGACTCTTACTAGGTCTGATGTGACCCATCTCAAGAAGCTCTTTGATAGCCTTCTCAATCTCATCCTTATACCTCTTGGGATGCTTGTAAGGTGTAGTTATTACTGGCTTAGCACCCTCTTCCAACTCGATCACATCCTCAAAACCTCTATCAGGAGGTTTACTTGGTGGAATCTCACTAAACACTTTGGTGTGTTTAGTAAGTATAGACTGTATGTCAAGAGGATATGTATGCTTCTGCTGATCTGTTGCAAGCATAACCATAATCTCTACTACCGACTCCACCTGATCATGATGAATCAATCACTCCATCCGCTTGAGAGAAACAACTCTCAACCCACCATCTGAAATGCCTCTGAGCACATGTTTAACTCCATCCACCTCAAACTTCATTTCCATCATCTGCAAGTTGAGTGTGAACTCCTCAATATCATTCAACCACTTCATACCCAACACAACATCCATCTCACCCATGCCAATAACATAAAATTCTGATTAGCTAGTGTATTTGTTCAACTAGATTGATAGATTGGGTATCCTCCTAGAGCAGGTGAGTATGAAACCATCCGTAACCTTCACCTTAAAACCCTTAAATTCCTTAGTTTTTAGCCCTCTCTTGGAGACCAAGCCCTCATTTATGAAGTTATGAGTGGCACCTATGTCAAGTAATGCAATACATCACTGCCCACCCAATACTCCTCTTACCATGAATGATCCCTCCCTCTGGATACTCAAGATACGTGATGTAGGTAGGGTTGTATCCTCCTCTCTATCTGATGCTTCCTTAGGGCCTTTCAATTTTGCATCCTTGGCCTCTAAATGGTAGTTTGAATAGGGCTCTGAATCAACAGACTCATCGGTTGAAAAATACTCTAACTATTTATCCTTCCCTTGGGTAGCACACTTGTGCTTAGGATCCCAAGGCTCCCAGCAATGGAAACAAAGTTTCTTCTATCTCAGGTCATTCAACTGATCACTGTCTAGTTTGGAAGAACTCTTATGTGGTTGTCCCACATCTTTCAAGAATGGTCTCCTATCTCTCTCCTTATTCCTCCTTGGTGGAAACCCTTTGGAATGAAACTTGTTCCTCCATGTTGATGAATCCATGTCCTGGGCCTTCTTCATGGTGTCCTCGAGTGTAGGAGGGTCAAAGCTCTTAACTCAACCACAAAGTTGATTTGACAATCCATCAATGAAGAGAACAACTAATCTATGCTTAGTAATAGTTGGAACCATAACAGATATGTCTTGGAAATAAGCAATGTAGGAGTCTACTAATCCGCTCTGTCTCAACTATGTTAACTCCTTAAACTATAATTCTGGGTCTTTTTAATCAAACTTGTCAATCAATCTAGCTGTGAACTCCACATATGAAGTGACCTGATCATGACCCAGTGTGACCTTCCTATTGCTCCACCATTTGTGAGAAATCCCCTCCAAGTGTAAAGCTACTTATGTAATGGCGTCCTCTTCTAGCATGGGACTAATTTGCAAGTAGCTATCCAATTTCTGGACCCAAGCTCTTGTGGTGGTCTTACCCAATCCGTCAAAGTAGGGAAGTGCCATCTTACTTACTTTCCTTTGCAATTCTTGGTTCTGAGGTCTACCTCCCCTACGAGGTTTACACTTAAGCCTAATTTTAAAATATTTAGTAAATGTCATCTCATTTCTAAAATTATCATTGGATGCTCTTCAGTCCCTCAGAATTTCCTCTGCTTGCATGGGGTCCTCTTCAAGAACTTGGTTCCTGGGAGAAAATATAGGGATGCCAGGTCTATCTCCCGTAGTGAACTGTGAAGCCCTCTAGTGTGTCACTGATGCCTCATCCCATCATCTCTATCCCTATGTCTATCATCCTGGTTCCTGTCCCCATTATTCCATTCTCCCTGGTTCATGTCACCGTTGTGTCTATCACACCCATCATTCCTATTTCTATCTCCTCCATCGTGTATGTTTCTATCACCGTCCTGGTATTTGTTCCTATTATTTCCATTGTACCTGTTCCTGTCACCTTCGTGGTACCTGTTCCTGTCACCTCCATTGTACATGTTCCTGTCATGGTGATTATCCCTATCATTACACAACCTTTCAATGACATGTGTCATCTCGGCCTATGCCTCTACCATCTCTCATCGAGACTCCCTCATCTCTTGGGTGAGTGCGATCAAAATATCACATGCACTAAGTTCTGGTTCTTCCCTATCACCCATCTCTCCTGTAGGACCTGTAACTAGTGGAAGCTCACTAGATGAGGGGTTTGTTTGTGATACCTACCAATCATCCTTAGTAGCAGCAACCTCTAGCTCTGTATTTATATCAAATGGATATACTAGTGGTGTTGGATTTACTGGTTCAACCTATTGCAGAATCTATGTTGCCTACTGTAACCTATTTCTCCTAGTATTATAAGCATGTGATGAAGATGCTACAGGATTCATATCTCAATCACAAGGTGTGCATGCCTCATTTCTCATCTGCATCTTCATATTTTCAACTGTATGTTTGTTTAGCCTCACAGGATGGCAAGATCTAGGCTTTGATACCACTGTAATGTGCCGTACCTGTTGGTATATTTTTAAAATCTTTTATGTGTGATTATTATTAGATTTTTGTGTGATCTTTCAGATAGATAGAAGATGCAGAAGGGTGTTTTATGTTTTCCTATAGATGTGGTGCCAGAGCACACAATATATTGCATAATATAGAAACCCAAAAAATATACAATAGTTATAAGGAAACTATCAACTACCTATATAGTAAAATGGCCAATAAACAATTATCAAAACATACCAATATGCAGATTTGAAACTTTAGTTTTTGTCTATTACCGGACCAGCCATGGGTTTAGCTAGATTCACTCCAAATGCATTACAAATGTTGGCAAATGAATATACAATGCAATATTTAGGTCAAAAGACCCCAAATGCCTCCAAAAGAAGGAATACAACTACTGTAAATCCAAGAGAATGAACCTCTATGAACCTCATGTCCCCTAGCAAGGATGTACGGCCTCTAGGAAGGTTGTATCAGTAGCACACAATAATGAAACCTTTGTATTTTAGTGTGAGACTCATCTGCAAAATAGTAAGAGGCTAGGCAACCAAGGGTAAAGGATTAAACTACATTAAAACACCTCAAACATGCATTCCCAAGTGGTACGACTGGGGTTGAGTGGTGCGGCCAGCCAAGAGGGAATATACAACAGCAAACCCTCTCTCCAAACCACTAAAATCTCTCTATTTCACTGATACTGGCTGAGCATAAACTACCTCTAAAAGATATCACCATAAACCCCTAAAAATGCACCACATGAACTCCATGAAAGAACAACTGTGAATGTTGAATACATCCACCTTCGATGGCACCATTGGGTGATCTTTCACACCTGTGGGATACCATTACTAAGGAAGGTTTTCATCTCTAAGAGCCTTTGGTTTGAATCCTCAAACCCCAAACAACATGAAACCCTAGCAGAGCTCAAATCAGTAATATCATAAACATAGCATAACACAAATGAGCTACTTTTCACCTTATATTTCCCTCCTCAATTTGGGTGCTAGGTTTGAGAGGGAAAATAACACTTTAAATTCACTTTATGTCTCCTAGGGATGGGTGCCCAAGGTCAAGAAATCAACTTAAGTCTTCATTTCATCAATATTCACTTTTCCTTTATTTATAATAAAGTCCATATTAATATAACATTAATAAATCTTCAGACTTTAAAATAAATGAGGATAGTGTCAGAAATCCAAGATCTTTAGCTCACTGGAAAGGTCTTAATGACATGCATCTGATCCAACTCTAAAAATCATGAACTAACACAGAACCCAGACTTACTAAAAATAGTAAGTAATGACCAAGAGCCCACTGAGCCAATAACGAGGGTGCCAACTGGATCCACTAAATGCAAACCACAACCCCAACACCAATAAAGACCTCCAAAGCCAAACTAACCACAGTTTCCTAACCAAATTGCTAGCCCACGGGAACTCCATGATGGACTAGCCATGTGTCTAGAAGGGGACATGACATGAAGTCTAGTAGGGGTGGGTGAACACAACGACCACATTCATTATGAGTGTTATTAATATTAAATCTTTGGCCAAAGTAATGCATTTATTTTTTGCATGCATTGTCGATTCACTATCTCTGAATTGCCCATCTTATCAAAATCATACTTAGCTAGAGGGTATCTAGGGTTGTATGGTCGATAGAGTTGAGTAGGATACAACACTATGTACTTGGGAAAGGCAAATTACCACTGGTCACCTTTGGTCTATATTCCTCGTGAAGGGTAGGGCCACTTCCTATGTGGAAGATGTGTGGGAGACTGTTGGTCTGTGCATGGAGGCAAATCATTGGAAATATACTCTCTCTCTCTCTCCAAGTAGAAGACATGCCAGGACTTGTGATAAAGATGTCAGATATTTAGAAGTAGAATTTATTCCAAAATTTGTATATGTAATTGATTTACATTTGTAAACATTGTAATTGAGAAAGACAATATGGTTTATTGTATTTTGTATTGAGAAAATCTTGTAATTGTAGTTACTTGATTATATGTTGAATAAAAGAAGAAAAAAAAATTCTCTATCTTATTTTTACCTTGTTGTATTACTCCATGGTAAATTTTGTGGTTTTACTATGTTTTTAGAATGTGGATGTTACATATGGTATCAAATCCAGGCTCAACACTAGGGCTTATGAGACCACTATGATTGCCTATAGTCAACATTATGTGGTTAGCTAATGTTTGAAAATTTCTTTGCTAGGATGGTATGTCTTAAGAAAACAATAAGAAAGTCTGTTAATACGAATCAACGTTTCCTTAAGGCAAAAAGAGAATGTGAGGTCATTATCAAAACCTTTGAGGGAACCAATGATGAGAGTGGCATTTGGTTAAGTGATACTAAAACTCTGGCGCCTGCCCTAATTGAATCAAGCCAGTGAAAAGGGAGTACTTGGAAAGAATTAAAGATGAGGAAACTGTTGGCAAGAGACACTATATGGATTCATGGTTGTTGTCATTGATGGCAACAAAGGTCATCCCACATATCCGCAAGTCATGATGTGTCTCTACCGGAAGTCAGAATAAAGAATGTTGTGGTCCGGTGAAGAAGAACAGAGCATGTGGCAAGGTCCGACAGATTGGTCCGGATCTCTCAGAGGAAGTGTCTTGGTGTAGTGCGGATTTGGGGAAGTCAAGAGGACTACCTTGAGTGGTATATTCCAAGGATTTAGCCTCCGGTGATGGACAAGGAAAAAGATATGAATGGTTGAGTACCGGATTCCTGAGAGACAGTGAAAACAGAGGAAGAACTGACTGGCAGAGTATCAGACTGCTTTCTGGATGTGTTACTGTTGATGACAGAGGTTGTGAAGGCATGAATCATGTTTGGCCGACATGATTAATGATATCTACAAGTATATGCTTGATCCGCATTGCTTGGTGAGGAAGGATTCAGCCGACAGAATGAGAGCTTGTAAGAAACTAGACTGTTCCGGATGCCGACTAGAAAAGTGATGAAATTACTTCTGCGGATATATATAGAGGATGGATTTAGTTGTGAAGGGGGTGTTGTAGTGAAGATATATGCGAATAAGTCCAGAATAGAGTAGAGGTAGCAAAAAGGATCCGGTATGTGAAAGATAGCAGAATAAAGAACAGAGGAAAGATGAAGTGCAGCAGATCAGTGTACTGAGCCTAACCGGAACTGAACTCCAGCATATGCAGATGCTTCAAATCAGTTCAAGACTGTGATTCTCATCACTTTGTAGACAGTGTGTCTTCTTGTAGGCAGTGGGCCTCTTGTGAGCAGTGTGCTCGGGCAGTGAGCCCTAATTGGCAAGTGCCATTTTTGTAATTTCCTATTCTTCTAACAGAGAATAATTTTGGGTTAATCACCCCGTGGTTTTCTCCCTTAACAGGGTTTCCACGTCAAAAATACTGTGTCATGTGTTTCTTATTTCATGATTAATGTTTTTGTGTTTGATTCTATGCTGCATCAATTAAAAGGAAAGTTCAATAAGGGAAATAATTAGGATAACTGATTCACCCCCCCTCTCAGTTATCAACAATTGGTATCAGAGCTAAGTTCCTCCTAATAGAGCCTAACAGCTTGGGGAAGATCTGGGATTTCAAATGGATGCATATGGTTTAAGGGAGCAACTCAAGACTGCTCTTGAGGATCTTGAACAGTCAAATTCTGAAGTCAGTGAATTAAAGGAAAGACTCAAACAGGCTGATGAATTCATGAGAGAATTAAAAGACAAATTAAGTCTCTCTATGAAAAAAAGAAAGGAGCTGCTTCAACAGTTGGCAAGACAAAGTGAAGAAAGCAATACAAATGAAGAATTGACTGAGCAAACCAAGTTATGTGAAAAGTTATCAAAAGAAGTCATTATGTTAAGACATGAAATGGAATCAGGAACTATAAAGTTTACTCAAGAGATTGAAGAAAAAAGAAAGGCTGAAGACAATCTAAGACAATCTCTTAAAGAAAAATCAGAAGAATGCCACCAGATGGACAGGATTATCAGACATCTTGAATCTGATCTTGAAGATGCCAAAGATAATGAAGGAAAAATTGAGGATCAAATTGCCTCTCTCAAAAGAGACCTTCAAACAGCAAATGAATATAAAGAGAAATTCAAGATAAGTTCTGCTCAACTTGAAGTTCTTCTTGGAAGTCAAAAGAGGACAGATGACAAGTATGGTTTGGGATATGAGAAAGGAGAAAGCTCCGGATCCGGTCAGAAGAATCTTGGATCAGAAAATCCAAGGAGCAGGCCTAGAAGACCTCCGGTAAGACAGCCAAATGCTCAAAGATATCCATCCTTCAATGGATACTGCCACAGCTGCAACCACTTTGGTCACAAAGCTAATCAGTGCAGAATGAGAATGAATCAGATTAATTCATCCTTTTACGGACAGTGCTTCAACTGCAAAAGGTATGGACACAAATCCCATGAATGCAGAATTATGCAAGTAAACAAATCATTCAAAGGTAGATGCTTCACATGCAATAGAGTAGGTCATATGGCTAATCAATGCAGATCAAGAGGATATCAGTCAAATATGCAAAGAAATGTTATTTGCCAAATCTGTAATAGGTCCGGTCATAATGCTAAAGTCTGCAGAAACAAGAATCAGGACAAAAGAGGTCCAGTGTATAATCAGAATCAAGACAAGGGTAAACAAAAGATGAATGCGGATGAGGTTAGGAATCAGATGAGCAAGATTTGGGTGAAGAAAAGTTCAGAGAATGTAGAGGTTGGATCCGCACCAGACTCTGGTGCTGATATCTCTTCCGGAAATTAAAAAGTGAGCTCAGGCTCAGGGGGAGACTCAAAGAAAATCTTGTTCCCCCAGCCAAACAAGTGGTGCCGGATGTGGCACAAGATGCGGATCAAAGGGTTTGTAGATATGAGTCTTGAGATACTTCAGTCAAGTTTTCAGAGGTCCGCATGGAGTTATGAAGAAGCTGTGATCGATCAAATAAGACCTGTTCAGGGAGATGCTCCGGTATGATAAAGGATTACAAAAAGGTCCGGAAAGATCTGGAAATGCACTATCTTGTTCTGCGGATTGGACAGAGTGTTTGGGATGTTCTTGTAATATGTTACCTCGATTTATTCATGATTGAAAGATCCGGATGATATCCACAGATCAGGACTAATCCGGGATACTCCAAACTATCTAGACAAGGCAAACCGGAATGATGTAGGTGAAGCATTTATTGCAGACAGATATTAGGGTTCGCGGAGCAATTTAAGGGATTTCTCAAAGGTCATTTGCTCATTCTGCACTCGAGAAGAAGCGAAAAGTGGAGCTCTGCAACAAGGTTCATCAAGCACACCAAGGATCTCCTGCCGAAGTTATTGCATAAAGAAATCAATCCAACCACTCCGTGCAAACCGAAGGCGCATAAGGTATTCTCCGTTTTTCATTACCTCACTGCAAATCTTTGAAGAATGGCTACTCCAAACATAGTTAAGATCTCTGATAGACCTCGCCCCTCATTCAAGAAACATCCCTACAAATCATTGGAGGTAGATCCACTAGGAGCCTTCTCTAGTGTTCCTCACGGAGTTTTACATACCGAAGACATTAGGGTTTACATACATGCAAGCATTGAGGAATTTGGGGAATTCAAATTAAGAGACCTCTATCACAAGCAACTGATAGACAATGCTTTTGAGCTTAAACCAGAGTATAAGGATATCCAGAAGAAACAATTTGAGCAATTTATTCATTTCCCCTGCTTTGAAGAAGATGAATGGGTCCGGTATGTACTGAGCAGGATGCATGACAACTTTCTATGGCTAGATAGACCCTGCAAGATCACAAAAGAGGCAATTAGAGCAGTAACTGGTCTATACTCTTCCGGAGGGGTACCTATCCTCAAATCTGTCAAGAACAACATTGTAACTGAGGCCACCGAATCAAAATTTGATAAGAGGGCAATGACCATTGAAGATATCTCGGATCCGGATATCAAATATGCATCAATGATAATAGGATACAAGATCTATCACTCCAGCAGGGAGAATTCTGTATCTGGAACTGCAGTATACACTGCCTATGAAATGCTAAGAAAGAATGCAGAATATGATCTCTGCGAACTACTGCTAAGCCAATTAATGGAAAATATACAGAAAATCAAGAAGGATAAGAAGAATTCCTTTAAGTATGGTACTCTTATTGTATGTCTATTCTTCTACTTCATGAATGAGCTACCCGGAACAAGTGGATGGGTATGGCAGAATGATAAACCTGTTGCAGTCCAGATAAGAGACTATCTGCATGGACTTGGGGATGCAAAAGCGAGAAATACAGCTCTATGGGGATACTTCAAAAACTTTCAGAGCATGATGCAAGCAAGAGAGAGAATTCCCCAGTCTCTTGTTGAAAAATACAAAGACTCAGTGTGCTTTATGGTTGACACTGATCAGTGCCTAATGGAGGCAGTAGAGCCAAGGACTGTCTGGATCATGCCCATGGGGTATGAAGTAGATGAACAGATAGTGGAGCTGCATGTTCAACACATGCTAAGTCAGCCCAAAGATCCTAAGGCAGAAAGGTTTGGAACCTTTGAGGAGCTGAGTGTAAAAATACATGTAGAACTTAGGGAACCTGAGATTAAAAGAAAGGTGAGAAAAGAAGTAGAGCACATTGCTCAAGGCCTAGGCATCTCAAAGGAGGCACTTGATGCCAGCCGGGAAAAGAGGAGGAAGGCTGAGGAAGAAGAGAAAAGTAAAGAAAGTGCTCCGGTTGAAGCTCCCACCTGGACCAGATCATCAAAGAGACCTGCACCTCCCACAACCAAAAGTTCAAAACCGGAAGTCCAGGCATCCGGTAAGAGATCCAAGACAAAAGCCACAAGGGCTTATGGAAGCCAAAAGGATGAAGAGGAAACAGAGTCAGATGAGGGAGTTAAAGAAATAAAGAAACAGAAGAAGAAAGGATCCGGTAAGCCCTCCACAGGCCAAGACAAGGATGAAATGGCAGAAGGATCTGTTGAAAAGCCCACTCTGTCTCTAGAGAGCATAATCAAGTCGGTCACGGTGGATGGAAACCTTCAACCAATGACTGAATCATATGATGACTTCAGTGAGGCCGACCAAAAGACTCTGCAGGAGGCCACAGTAAAATATCTTAACATATATAATAAGGCTTTCATTGAAATAATATCTCTTATTCCTAAAAGCCTAGAAAAGGAATTGGAAGTAAGAAAGAATAATGCTCATGCTAAAGATCTTGAGATCCGGGAGCAGATAGCTATTCAGCTATATCCTCAAATTGATCCCAAGACAATGAACATTATCTTCAAGGACTGCAAAGATGAGTTCAGAAGCAAAGCCAGGATGAATCAACTCATGCTTGGTGAGACTGACAAAGTGGCCCAAGAAACAGAAGAGATCCTCCAGAAGGCCTTCAAAAGGTTCAATCTTCCTGTTGTAGAGGACTTAGGTGCAGAAACAGCTGCTGATTTGGAATCTTCTGTTCCGGAAGAAGTGAGCCCTGAACAGACAAATATCTCTCCTCTAGTTTCCCCTACAGTCTCCGGATCCAAAGAAGAAGAGCAATTATAGGAGAAGGAAGCAGTGGTGAAAGACAAAGAGGTTGACAGTTCTAAGACTGCAGAAGAAAAGAAACATCTGTCTCCGGCAAGAGACACTGCACAAATTGTTCAACAATTTTTGAGCAAAGAAACTTTAGAGATTGATGAACCGGAGCTTCTAAAAGGCCCATTTGATTTTGACTCTCTCTCTCCGGTACAAACAATGAAGATAGCTTCATTTGCAAATGCCAAGGCAAATGAAAAGCTCCTGAAGTCTCATATGGAAGACTGTGAGTTGATAGAGGCTGCTTCCGGAGTACTTGTAAAGATCATGCCATCAATCCAGATAGATCCGACAGCCTCCTCTTCCGGTAATCTAAAAACTTTAGTCAGCAGTGTTGATACACATTTTGATTCTCTAGAAAAATCAGCTGAAGAAAAGGTCCGGAAGGAATTTTTGGATAAGAGATTCTCAGAAATATTAGAATTAATCTCTAAAGATAGGAAGATTGTAAGCATTGGAATAAAGAGCTTAGAGAATGCTCTTAAGGATGGCGGTGACATCTATAAATTTTGTATATCCTGGTCAAAGGCAACAGCAGCATTTGACAAAAAAATAAAAGAGGAACAGGATAAGCTACAAAGCTTATCTCAAAGTTTTGATCCTCTCTCTTCCTCCATAATAAATCAAGAATGTCAGACTATTGCAGTCTTGAATGAAATAAAGAATCTTGAGAAGGAAAGAAAGAACATCACCAACCGGATGGGAGAACTTAGAAGGATTATAATCCCTAAGTTGGAAACTATGCATGAGGCCATCAGTGATGCTCAGACCACCGCCCAAACAAAAGATCCGACAGATCTCAAGCAGGCAGAAGCTTTTGCATTTTTGTTAAGTGGTCATATTTCAATTTTGGATAGAATGAAGCAAAGTTGGGCTACAGAAATGATCCAATTGCAGACATCCTTTGCAGACATTCTTCAGTACATGTGAGTATGTAAATATGCGGCTATATATAGAAAATTTTTGAAAATTTTGGTGTGCGGACCCTACCCTTTGCCATTGATGTCAAAGGGGGAGTGAGGAGCAGTGAAAAATGAGGAATCCAACTAAGGGGGAGTTCCGGAAATTGTATATAAAGACAGAGCATCAGCAAAGGGGGAGCATAGTGAAAACACTTAGTCATTTTTCACTAAGTGTTGCCATCAATGCCAAAGGGGGAGATTGTTGGCAAGAGACACTATATGGATTCATGGTTGTTGTCATTGATGGCAACAAAGGTCATCCCACATATCCGCAAGTCATGATGTGTCTCTACCGGAAGTCAGAATAAAGAATGTTGTGGTCCGGTGAAGAAGAACAGAGCATGTGGCAAGGTCCGACAGATTGGTCCGGATCTCTCAGAGGAAGTGTCTTGGTGCAGTGCGGATTTGGGGAAGTCAAGAGGACTACCTTGAGTGGTATATTCCAAGGATTTAGCCTCCGGTGATGGACAAGGAAAAAGATATGAATGGTTGAGTACCGGATTCCTGAGAGACAGTGAAAACAGAGGAAGAACTGACTGGCAGAGTATCAGACTGCTTTCCGGATGTGTTACTGTTGATGACAGAGGTTGTGAAGGCATGAATCATGTTTGGCCGACATGATTAATGATATCTACAAGTATATGCTTGATCCGCATTGCTTGGTGAGGAAGGATTCAGCCGACAGAATGAGAGCTTGTAAGAAACTAGACTGTTCCGGATGCCGACTAGAAAAGTGATGAAATTACTTTTGCGGATATATATAGAGGATGGATTTAGTTGTGAAGGGGGTGTTGTTGTGAAGATATATGCGAATAAGTCCAGAATAGAGCAGAGGTAGCAAAAAGGATCCGGTATGTGAAAGATAGCAGAATAAAGAACAGAGGAAAGATGAAGTGCAGCAGATCAGTGTACTGAGCCTAACCGGAACTGAACTCCAGCATATGCAGATGCTTCAAATCAGTTCAAGACTGTGATTCTCATCACTTTGTAGACAGTGTGTCTTCTTGTAGGCAGTGGGCCTCTTGTGAGCAGTGTGCTCGGGCAGTGAGCCCTAATTGGCAAGTGCCATTTTTGTAATTTCCTATTCTTCTAACAGAGAATAATTTTGGGTTAATCACCCCGTGGTTTTCTCCCTTAACAGGGTTTCCATGTCAAAAATACTGTGTCATGTGTTTCTTATTTCATGATTAATGTTTTTGTGTTTGATTCTATGCTGCATCAATTAAAAGGAAAGTTCAATAAGGGAAATAATTAGGATAACTGATTCACCCCCCCCTCTCAGTTATCAACAGAAACAACTATGGTTAGGCGAGACCCTCGCATACCCCAACTATTGAGATCATACAAGTTCGGATCAATAGTGAGTCAGAGGGTTATATACCTTGAGATTATGTATCTAAAATTGAGTCTGAAGGATATACTCCTCTTGAGCACAACTTTTGAAGTCATTTCTTGTATAAACGAAGAATACTCTATACTTTTGAAATAAAATAAATTCAGAAGAGTTGTTTTTGTACCAAAACTATTGTTTAATTGAGTTTATTATGTTTTTGATTTAATGGGGTACATTATAATCATGAACTAATGTACAACTCAATATTCACAGGTGTGAGAAATTGATAAACATGGTTTGGACAAGAACTAAACAAGGAGAAAGTGAAGAGGAAAACTACCCGTGAAATAATAAGCTGGACCAAATCATAACCATGCTTGAAGAAACCAAGAAAAGACTAGGTGATTTGGAAAAGGTGGATGATAAAGGGAATACTGAGAGAGGAGGTGAAAACTCTCATGGTAAAAGCAGAGAAAATCATGAAGATCAAAGTAAGAGTACGAAGCCTCATAAAGAGGCAAGGGATAGACTGACCTCAGAGCTCTCAAAGGATATGAAGAAGGTTACTCCACCAAAATTTGATGGGATAGAGACTGAAGATGATGGAGAAGCTTAGTTAACAAAGATGTAAAAATATTTCAAGATAAGAAATTACTTGGAGGTGACCAAGGTAGTATGGGGAGAATTCCAACTAGTAGGAGAAGCATCCACTTGGTGGAGGAATAAAAAGATGGAATTGAATTTAAGCTCTCTAAGGGTAACTCGTGATGAGTTCGTGGAACTCTTTCGCAAAAGATTGTTACCAAAACTCTATTTTGACTAGAAACTAACTGATTTTTAGAATCTTCATCAAGGAGATATGACAGTGGTGGAATATGGAGAAAAACTCACTCGAATCTTGAAGTGTGTTCCTCAGTACCAAAAGGATGAGAGATTTTGGATCAGAAAATTCATCATGGGTCTAAATTCTCAAATCGGTGGTGAAGTGAATGTGCATGGTCCTACAACAATGGATCAAGTGTATGAGAAGGCAATCAAGCAAGAGAAAAAGATGAAATCTATCTTAGCTTATCATGATAGAAGCTGCAAGAGGTTTAGTGGAACTCCTAATAATCAACCATACAAGAAAAGATATTAAAAGAGCTATGATAACAAGAGAAAAGATAAAGGATCTCAGAAGAACAAGGGTGGATCTAGTAATGAGAAGAATGACAACTACAAAAGAAATGAGGATAACAATGGGAAGACTTCAGATAAGAAAGGACCCATTGGAGGATGCTTTACTTGTGGGGGTGACCATTATACAAATAGTTTCCCTAACAAGAATCAAAATGGTCAACAGAGAGGTACTGCATTACCTACTTAGCAAGAAGCATTCCAGCAAAGGATTCATGTAGCTCTCGACAATTGTCAACTAGAGTATCAAATCACATCCATTGAGATGATAGGTACTTTGTTTGGAGTCCCTATATCTAGTTTGATTGATTCATGAGCCACTAAAACCTTTATTTCTCCTACAATTTTGAATAAATTTCCTAGAAAAGTTGGTTACATGTCAAAACCTTGGTTAGTAGAATATACTAACCAATCTAAGGCTCAGGTAGAGCAATGTTTGTTTGAAGCCAAAATTGATCTCCCTAGTTTCTCAACTGAAGCAAACTTGTATGTAGCTCCCTTGGGTTCCTATGATGTAATCCTAGGAATGAGTTGGCTATGGAAGCATAGAGGTAAGGTTGATTGTTTTTCAAAAATAGTTGAATACTTAGATGATTTGGGAAATCAGACCCAATTTCAAGGGATTCAAAGAGAAGTTAAAATCAGACCTATCTCTGTCAAGCAATTAGAAAGGGTTAGTTAGAAAGGTTGTCAGTTGTTTGTAGTCAAAATGGAACAAGTAGAGGAAGGATCACAGGATGTGTTTCTAGAAGAACTTCCAGGATTGCCTCCCAAGAGGGTTTTTGATTTTGCAATTGACATTAGACCAGGATCTAAGCCTATATCAAAAACACCCCACCATATGACAACTACAGAGTTAATGGAATTGAAAGCACAATTACAATAATTGTTGGCAAAAGGTTTGATCAAGCCTAATATTTCACCTTGGTGTGCTCTAGTTATTTTTCTTAAGAAGAAGGATGTAACCCTTTGTTTGTGTATAGATTATCATATGCTTAATAAAGCAACGATTAAGAACAAATATCCTTTGCCACATATTGATGATCTTTTTGATCAGATGCGTGAAGCTATTGTCTTTTTAAAGATTGATTTGTGATCAGGATATCATCAGTGAATACTGAAGGATGATGATATTCATAAGATGACTTTTGGAACGAGATACAGACACTATGAGTTCACAGTGTTGCCATTTGGTTTGTCAAATGCACCTACAAGATTCATGAATCTCATGAATAGTGTATTCAGATATTGTTTGGGCAAGTTTATTTTAGTTTTCCTAGATGATATACTCATTTATTCTAAGAATGAAGAATAACATCAACATCATTTGCAAATAGTTCTGCAACGTTTAAGAGAACATAAGTTATATGGAAAAATGTCTAAGTGCACATTCTTCTAGAAGGAGATTCAATATCTAGGCCGTATTATTTATTCTAATGGAATATCTGTTGATCCTGTAAAAATCACAGCTATTCTAGATTGGCCTATACCAACATTTGTGCATGAGGTTCGTAGTTTCATGGGCATGGCTGGCTATTATAGAAAGCTTGTTCTAAATTTCTCCATTTTTGCTAGTCCAATCACTTCCTTACAGAGGAAAGGAAAGAGATTTGAATGGACAGACAAATGTTAAGATGCATTTGATCTCTTAAAGGAAAAGTTAACTACAGCTCCAATCTTGAAAGTTCCTAACCCCGAAGGACAATTTGAGGTAATTACAGATGCCTCAAGAGAAGGATTAGGAGGAGTGCTTATGCAAGATGGAACAATTATAGCATATGAGTCAAGGAAATTGAAATCTTATGAGAAAAATTATGCTTGAATGATTTGGAATTGGCAGCAGTAACTCATGCCTTACAGATGTGGAGACACTATTTATTGGGGAAAACTTTTATACTTAAGTCAGACCATCAAAGTCTTAAGTATATTTTCTCACAACTACATTTGAATGCTTGATAAAGGATATGGTTGGAATTGATATATGATTATGACTTTGAGATAAACTACATCAAAGGGAAAGAGGATAGAGTAGTTGATGCTTTGAGTCGTAGAAGACATTTAGCTTCTATTATTTCTATTCGTGGAAATTTCAAGGATTTGGTGTTGCAAAATTTATCTAATGATGAGTATCATGAGCAAGTTAAGCAGGCTCTGGAAGATAATCCTAAAGATCCAAGGTATGATGGTTTTCTATTTGATTCGGATGGACTATTGAGGTATAAGGGTAGAATGTATGTCCCTGATTTAGCTGGTTTAAGGGATTTAGTATGGAAAGAAGTTCATACTGCATCATATTCTGGACACCCAAGAGTAACTAAACTTCTAGTGGATGTTAAAACTCTTTATTTCTGGAAAGGAATAAAAAATGATGCTGCAAGATTTGTAGCAAGCTGTTTAGAATTTCAAAGGGTAAAAGTAGAGCACCAACACCCTACAGGATTGTTGTACCCACATGATGTGCTAGAGTGGAAATGGCAAGTTATCAGTATGGATTTTGTTCAAGGTCTTCCTATGTCAAGGAATAGACTTGATGCCATTTTAGTTGTGGTTGATAAACTCACAAATGTAGCACATTTTATACTAGGGAATTTGACTGACAGAGCACCTGTGTTAGCTCACAAATTTGTGCAAGAAGTGTTCAGATTGCATGGCTTCCCTGAAAAGATTATCTTAGATAGAGATGCATGTGTAACATCAAGGTTTTGGTAAACTTTGTTTTGTACACTAGGAACTAAACTCAACAAGAGTACAACTTATCATCCTGAAACTGATGGGCAAACTAAGAGAGTTAACTAGGTTTTAGAAGACTTGTTGAAAATGTATTGCATGGATCAAAAATATAAGTGGGAAGAATACTTACCACTTGTGGAATTTGCTTATAACAATTCCTATCATTCCACTATTAAGATGGTGCCATTTGAAGAATTGTATGGAAGAAGATGTCAAACTCCTAGAAGTTGGGATAAGCTAGAGGATAGGATTAGCATCAGACATAAATGCTAGCTGAAATGGAAGAAAAAATTAAGTTGATCAGAAAATATTGGCAGAAGCCAATGATAGGCAAAAGAGCTATGCGGATGCAAAGCGAGTACTGAGACAATTCTCTGTTGGAGAGAAAGTTCTTTTGAGGTTCAAACCTTAGAAAAGTTCTATTAAGTTTGGGAATTCTTCTAAGCTAGCCCCTCATTAAATGGGACCCTTTGAAGTGCTTGAAGTGGTCAATCCGGTTGCCGACAGAATTGCTCTACCACCAGCCTTGTCTAGAATGAACAATTTTTTTCATGTGTCTTATTTGAAGAAATATATTGTAGGTGATAATCATATTTTGAATTGGAATTCTTTATAGATGCAAGACCCAGGGGTGGTCATGATCAATCCACTCAAGGTGTTAGAAATGCGTAAGCTCTTCTTGTGTAAGAGAGAGGTCTTGTAATGCAAGGTCCAATGGGACTAATATACTGAGGAAAATGCTACATAGAAGGATTACCATGAATTTTATCAAAAATTTCCTCATTTATTTAATGTTGTTACCAATTGAAAACAATGAACTTGCTTTTTAGTTACTTTTTGATAATTTATATCATCGAGGATGATAAATCTTTAGGGGAAGGATATGTTACATCCCCAATTTTTGTCTTTCTAAACTTTTTACTTTTACTTGGACATAAATAAATTTATTATGATGTTTAGATTAATAACAAGGAAAGACATGGATTATATTGAATGTCATTTATGAAATTATAGAAATGATTATGTTATTATTGATTTAATATTTGCATTATAAGATTTGATTTATTATTTGAATAATGATGTATTGATCATAATTTGTTTGGTAACAAGTTTGATATAGGATTATAGGTTCTCAGATGACTCTCAGAGAAAAGAGAGAGTATCTTTCTAGGAGAGAGATATAGACCTTGGGTTACGAGTGGTTTATTTGCCAAATAGAGTATAAGTGTTTAACAGAAATAAGAACCAATTTGTCGTAAGAGGTAAGGCTTGTCTTGTCAGTTTACTTCTGAACCTAATTGACAGGTAGTCGATATATTTTTACAATCTTTGTAAGTCGTAGTAAGTCATCATAGTCATTAATAACATTAACAACGTTGTTTGAATTTGAATTTTGACTATTTACATATAACATAAATATTACAAAGTTGTTGTCGTAAAATAGTCGTCTAATTATTATTATTAAGTCACTTGAGGTGTTATAATCGATTCTTAACGTTAAGACATTATCATCAAGTTAAGATGACATGTTTTTGTCAACGCATTGTGATGGGGAGACTAGCTCAACCCAATCACATTTTTTGTAATCTTTTGTTTTATTATTATCCTTTTATTGATTACATCATAATAATCAAATAGAGATAATGATATAAAAATTATATTTGATATAATCAAATATGAATATGCTTATGAGTTGAATGAGGTAATACCTGATGATAAATTAATATGGTTTTTGATTGAGCAGCCATAGGCACCTATTGAGGAGTGCCTTAAATATTAAACATGATGGATTGAACTACTCATTAAGAGTAATCAATTGCTCTCTTTTTGTTATTGATTTGGCAGCCTCATTAATGAGGAGTGGCGTATAACCAGCCACATTCACTAACTCATCTCAACAATTTTTGCAAAATCGACATATGGGGTCGATTGCAACTTTGTAGCTAGTAGTTGAGTCATAACTGTAGACCAAAACCGTTGATAATGAATGAGTTTTTTACTATCATGAGTGAAGCACCTAGTGGTACGACTCATTGATGAGTCAGTTGGGAGCTCTTAGGATACCACGACTTGATAGTCGATGGGAATTGGATTGTAGGTTAAGTTCTGTAGCTGAGATTGGAGATAGGACTGTACATGGGCTGGGAAGGCATCTTTTGAAGAATACAGTCTATTCTGTTGCTATCTCTATTGTGTAAACCATCGCCTCAGGTAAATGCCTCTGCATATTATGATCATAGAAGGCAATGAAAGATTAAATTCTGCCTTGTCTTAGACATCATCCATTATCTTTTTGAGAATTTCTAACTTATACTATATCTTTTTCAATGAGAATGAGTAGTTTGTCTCTCTTCTTAATAATGATATAGCCTGATTATTTAAGTCAATTGACTAAAGAAGGTATTGAGAGTCATTGTATGACTAGTATTTTATTTCAGTTTTAAACTAGAGAGTCGTTATAGCTTGGTAAGGCTGAATTGTAGGATTGATAATGAAATCCATCTCATGATTTATATAGGCCAACCTTGTGCCTTAGTTCAAAACTATGATACTTGTCATAATATGAGTACAAGAACCAAATGATTCTATATATATATATATATATATATATATATATATATATATATATATATATATATATATATATATATATATATATATATATATATATATATATATATTCCAAGAAGGATAACGTAGTTATCATGAAACTAGTTAACTAGTTACATATATTACTGAGTTTCCTTTTGAGGACAATAGTTTATATAGATGTAATTTAGTCTTGAAAATAATTCTGTAGAATTAGTAGAGGCTACTTAATAAGGGAAAAATTACCATCTATGAGTAGTGTCACAATAAGTATTAATTAGAAGATAATATCATTTAGAAACTATTCTTGGTTAAATACATTGGTCAAGAACATCTCCCTTGCTAATAGAATTTAGAGTCTAAGTGACCTATGATAACTATGGTAAAACCTATTGAGTTATGGATTAAATAAAGATAGTTTTGCAAAATGAATAAATGTCATTTACCTTCTATATTATTTATACAAGTAATCTTGGTGAGTATAGTTTTATTGTACACCATTATGTCGATAAAGACTATGTCAATAACCTTACTTAGAATTCATATGTGAATGTATAAGAAGTGATGGTAATGACATCACTTAGAAGTGAATTGAATAGTATTCAAGTTCCTTGAAATAGGAGTTATTATCTTTGTAAGAGTTAAATTATTCCTAACCATGGATGAGTTAAACCATTGGTCAATTAAGAACCTACATCTCCTAGAGTTGAGTTATGTTTATTTTGTGAAATCTTAATATCCAAGGGTTAGTAGGTAAACCCTAGAAATGATTATGAACTAACTAAATAGTTATGACATTTAAACTTATCCTTGTCAAGGAAGCCAATATCATGGGACGATAATTAAACTATTTATGTAAATATTGTTGGTATGAATAAACTATGAGAATACGACAGTATCCAAGTCGAGTAAGGGTGGGTGAACATAACAACCACATTCATTATGAGCGTTATTAATGTTAAAGCTTTGGCCAAAGTAATGCATTTCTTTTCTGCATGCATTGTCAGTTCAATGTATCCGAATTGCTCATCGTATCAGAAATCATACTTGGCTAGAGGGTATTTAGGGTTGTATGGTTGATAGAGTTGAGTAGGATACAACACTATGTACTTGGGAAAGGCAAATTACCACTGGTCACCTTTCGTCTATATTCCTCGTGAAGGGTAGGGCCACTTCCTATGTGGAAGATGTGTGGGAGACCGCCAGTCTGTGGATGGAGGTAAATCACTGGAAAGATACTCTCTCTCTCTCCAACAAAAAGACATGCCAGGACTTGTGATAAAGATGTTAGATATTCAGAAGTAGTATTTATTCCAAAATTTGTATATGTAATTGATTTACATTTGTAAACATTGTAATTGAGAAAGACAATATGGTTTATTGTATTTTGTATTGAGAAAATTGTGTAATTGTAGTTACTTGATTATATGTTGAATAAAAGAACAAAAAAATATTTATCTATCTCATTTTTACCTTGTTGTATTACTCCATGGTAAATTTTGTGGTTTTACTATGTTTTTAAAATGTGGATGTTACAGACAACATGACTTCTATCAGACTCTCAGAATACATCATGATACCACAACCATAATTCAATGCCCTCATAAAATAGGGTTACCTTCTAGGGTAAGAAAAGACCACAAAATATCTACCATCATATCTTAAACCTAATAATGAACAGTCCAGATTTACAATATATCATTAATTTAATGTATGTTAGCCATTTAACAGTTTTTGTTAACAAAACAAATGTTAACACACATCCCACTCCACCCCATGCTCCCATTGTATATTACACCTATCGGTGTAACTAGGATATATATATATATATATATATATATATATATATATATATATATAATATATATATATATATATATATATATATATATATATATATATATATATATATATATATATATATATATATATATATATATATCCTATCAACAATAAGCCTTATATAATTGTAAGGTTGAGACACATTTTCACAACATGATCATCTATGAGCTATAGGAGGGAGTTACACTTGTTGACCAACTTATGATGCATCTTATAACATGTTATATGACATCTTTAAATAGAGAAAATGGAGCCAAGATAGAGTGCCCAAGTTCGTGAGTGGATTATGACAAGCTTATGTCAAGTGGAAGGAATATGATATTTTTAGCCTGTGGAATCATCTAGGGATTTGGGCATTTAATTTTTAACTAGGCATTTAGGCACCAAATTTTGGGTGATTTTAGCTTACAGTTTCCTAATTACCATTTGATAGTTTCATCAATTGTTTCTCCTATTTATTGGCCACTTGAGATGGAGGTTTAAATAGTGAGTTTTGTAGGTACTGTTATGTTTCTTGAATTACTCTAGATCTTTTGTTGGTGATACTCATGTAAAGGATTAGACTCTATGAGTGTATTTTAACCCTTGATTACTAAATAATACATTGAATTTCTTTGGATTGTGGCATTTTTCTCCCAAAAGGGTTTTCCCTAGATGTAAATCACTATGTTATCATATATTGCTTTTATTTTTGTTTCTTTGTAACTTTATGATTAGTTTAAATTTTTCACATACCTCCTATCATAGATTAGTGTAGGAAGCATATTCTATGCTTCTACTTCATTTCAGTTTTCATCCAATGAGCTAGGAGATATTATCCCACCAAGTTAGGGTACAAAAATTAAATAATTTTCTAGTATGTTTTTAATTTCATAGCTAATGTGGTCCCATTCAGTTACCCATTTCAACTTATAGGAGGAGATAGGTTTGGTGACTCTTTGAGTTCCCAACAAGCATTGTCACTATGTTTGCATGGGTTTCATGTTAGGCCTTCATATGGACAAACATAGTCATGACTGTGTTTACATGGTGGTTGACAAATTTTCAAAGATGGCAAAATGTGACTTCAAGGACTACACAAGAAACCCCAACCTCTTCAATATGGATTCTATACCATCCTCAAACAAAGTAGTGAGAATGCTTTTGATCTCAATTTAGCATCATTTATTGGAGTGCATCTAGTTTTCAATCCAAACTTGTTGCATCCAAAATTTTCACCATTATTAGACATTTTAGATATTGTTGAACATCTTCATAGTGTAAAACTAAATCTAGGCACTACTACTCTATTAAATTGAGATGGAGGTTATGTGTGAGAGTCTTATAGATGTTGTTAAGTTGCCTCCAAATCTCTAGTTGGTGATACTCCCATGAAAGCTTTCTCTACAAGTATATCATAATCTGCTTAAGATATATGAATAATATATTGGGTTGCTTTTCAAGTGTGGGATTCTTCTCTCGAAAGGGTTTTCCCCACATAAATCACTATGTTGTGGTA
Source organism: Cunninghamia lanceolata (assembly GCA_027924645.1). NCBI lineage: Eukaryota > Viridiplantae > Streptophyta > Pinopsida > Cupressales > Cupressaceae > Cunninghamia > Cunninghamia lanceolata. The sequence continues at coordinate 12,550,610 of BSBN01000194.1, read as the reverse complement.
TGATTGCTATTTATGTTTATTTCTATATAATTTTTGGAACTGATATAAATATTTGAAAAGTTTTGCATAATCCTCCTCTCAAGATTAGTCTAGGAAGTTGTTCCACTACCTTAGATTCCTTACAATTCTTTAGCATGTCCTTAGTAGGTTCAAACTGAGAACCAATAAGTTTCATTCTATCCTCTTGAGTTTCTTTTTCTAGGTACTGCATGTATGTGACTGCATCAAAATATTCTCATAGATCCCATACATGGTGCTTGTAGCATTTCAAGAGCAAATTATTAGTTACACACAGAAATCTCACTTGCTTGATCGCTAATTCTAATTCACCATAGATTTGCAATATTTTAACACCCCTCTTCTTAGAAAGTATCAATCCTTGGACTAGTGCCTCATATTCCACAATATTTTTAGGTGTAGTTTGAAATTGGAGTTGGAGGAGTGATAAAATCATTCTTCTTGAGGGGATACCAATTGGATACTATCATGAAAACCTATCTTGCAATTAGTGCCATCAAATTAAAGCTTCCATATCCTACTAGAATTTTCATTCTTCTTCACAACTCGTGGGATCTACAGTTCCTCCTCATGAATAAGATAACTTTATGAAGCACAATCTCTTCAAATATAAATGATGAGTTACACCCCCTATATCATCTATTGATGACCACCTTGCATCATGTTCTTTATTTGGGATCTTGTTGGTAGTATACAAATCATCATGTCTCTCAGGTGAGGATGGCCCATCTTGAATAAAAAAATGATTGGCTAGGGTCACTAGGAATGGCTAGTTTTCTTTAAATATGGTGCATGCTGAATGGTTATTAGGGAATTCTAATTTTAGTCCTATACCAAGTGGTAAAAAACATGTGGCTATAGTCAAGAGAGATAACCCCTGAATTAGAACATGCCAACTCATATTACTTGGAATTACACACAAAAATTACTAAGAAAGTAATTGAACATGGTAAACATGAAAGAATTATTTTTTTAACATTTGCAAAATCACACAAATTAAATGCATATCTTTTCAGAATATCTTTCAACCTTGAAAATCATAATATATTCAATGATAAATCATAGTGAAATCATTTCACTTTACATTTACAAATATTTTGCACTTAGAAATATGAACAAGTTTACATAAGTTTGACAATCATAAGTCAATCATGACGTACACTACATTTGGAGTCTTGATATATGTCACTAAAATCTCGTCGAGTGTTCTGCTATAGAGGAAGAGCATCATCCCAGTGCTGTACCTCTAACCACATATCGACGGTCCCTGGCACACCTTCCTTCCTGGAAGTGGCCCTACCCTTCATGATGAGTATAGAAATAAAGAACCAACAGGTTGCCATCCAAGTTCTAGTGATGTGTCCTATGTAACTCAATTGACCATACAACTCTAGACATCCCTCTAGATAACTATGATCATGCTAATAGGTCACACCATTTAAACACGGTGAACTGACTAATATGTGCATAGATAAATGCATCAATTCGGCCAAAGTTTCCATAAATAGACATTTACAATAAATGTAGTCATATGTTTACACACCTCTAACTCGACTTGGAGACTATCTCATCCTATAGTTTGATTTGTTTGACTAGTAACTCTAGACATGAAATGTCTTGAATAAAATTCAATCCTAGTCATTCTGACTTAGAAATTCAATCCTTAATCTAGGATAAACATTGTACATGTGTTAAGGTGACAAAATCCTTCCAGAGAGTCCCTTTTTTGCATACGTGCAAATATCAGGGTCTATGACTTCCTGTCATTCTACTCAAAGACTCATAAAATAAGCACTCTTGTGCTATATGTCATTTTTTGACTCTATCAAGAATACATTTAATTCTATAAAATTGCTACTAGACTCTTTTATAATAACTTGATATATGGCTTCCCAACCACTTAGTATCAACCATAAAATACAATAGATTGAATCAATTTCATTACTAATTAGCAAGTTTAAGTTTTCTAAATCCTATTGGGTTGATTTTAGAGATTATCTTCTCTATCCCATAATCATTGTAACTCAAATAATCTTGTCTCCAAAAGTAAAATTTATAATAATATAACATGATAGCAAAACCTTTAGTCTTCTCTCAACTACTTAGGCATTGTTTGAATTCACATATCTTGTAACATGTAGAAATATAGCACATGAGGTGTGCCCTCTTGGTATAAAGTACTATCATGTTCATAACTATCTCCTGAATAAGTTAATTTCCAACCTAGATAAATTTGATTCTACATACATAACATTATCAACCTCTTGGTCTTCTCAAGTCCATCGACTCTCTAAAAAGGATAAGTCTTGAACTCATGCATACCATCCACGAATATCACTATAAGGTTTATCTACATCAGAGTTTTTAAAAATACATTATATATCTTTGCATGATATAAATACAACTAGCAGTTGCTAAAGGATTAATTTCCTACATATCTCAACCATACTATGGCCTTATGCAGTGATAACATCTCATGCATTTACTTGTCCTTCATATAGTTTAAATTATATTACAATGTCGGCCTTCTAACATTTAGAATTATACTAAACTATCAACTTACAATAATATGGATCCTTTACCAAACTGTCAGCATTTCAAGGGTATGTAACCTTATCGATTGTCAGCCTTTCAAGATGTAGAGAAAAAAATAACATTAACACTAGTTAGGAACATGTTGAATAATGATCTTACTAGATTCTATATGATAGATACATCTTACACAAATACTATGAGGATTCTCTAAAGTCAAGAGACTATTCGACCTCAAAAAACACAGAGGTTCACTAAATTATCAGCCTCACATAAACTAAACATAGAGGCTTACAATCTTATCAGCCTCACATAAAACATAGAGATTTACTATGTTATCAGCCTCACATAAAACATAGAGGCTTACTATGTTATTGGACTCACATAACCCACAGAGGTTTTTTATGTTATTGGCCTCACATAAAACACAAAGGTTGGCCATAATTATCGGCCTCACATAAACTAAACATAGAGCTTCACTATGTTTATCGGCCTCATATAACTAAACACATAGCTTCACTATGTATATCGGCCTCATATACTAAATAGAAAGCCAATTGAATAAATAATATCACTCTACTATTGAACTATGCTAGTCTCTTCTAATATAGGTATCCCTATTGAAAACTCAAAAAAACCATGGCTTCTTGTAAGCATATACGAGAAATCATAACATATAAATAGTTTTATTGAACAAAGAGGATATAAATCCACTAATCATATCCAAATGGTGTTATATATTTATAAACACGAACGACTCACACATACTATTCAAATAAACATACTTAAAAGAACTAATATGATACAAACTAGAGACCAAAATACACTTACCTATAAACTCTTCTATATCTAATAGAATTGTCCTCTCTCTACTTCTCTTCCTGAGTGATATATGTCCTTCCAAATCTATGTGTTCCTTGGAGAAGGATTATGCAAACATTCGATGTCTAGCATTCGTAAGCACATAAACTCAAGTTTTACTTTCCACCACTTGCGTTGTGTTTCTAGTGAATATCCTATGGTGATTAATAGAGTCCACTCTCTATAACCGCTAGACTCTTCTAAAACCTTGCCTATTAAAAATCCCACACATGCATACAAGATTGGTGGAGATAATGGTCCTAAAGACCACTCCACAAACTAGATGTAAAGCTCCTCCATACTCTTTAAAGTAGCTATGGAGTAAAGGAGTCGAGCCATCATAACCATAAAATTGGTTTGCAATAAACGAAAACTTTACCACATATTCTTGAACTTAACGATTACATATTATGAGTCCAAACTTTACACCATTATATATATATATATATATATGTATATATGACAATCTATTATTTATGTATACAACGTATACTCACATTGCCTCAAGCACTCAACAAGATTTGAGAATGGGGTCGACGTATTGTCCCCCTCTCTATCTTGTGTAAACGCCAATATAGACAAATAACAAGAGAGAATCCCAATCGGGAACTTCTAATAATAAAAAATATTTTAACAATAATCGACCATCTCTTTTCAATGGTCACATACTGACCTAACTTAATTTTTGATAGAAACAAATTTTAATGGATCTTGTCGGCAAATCGACAATTGTCGAGTTGAAATCCAAACTCAAAGCAAATGGGTCGAACACAACTTACCAAATTCAATGAGGGTTCACAAAACTATACAAGCATGAAACGTAGATGGCAACAACCTATTCTTTTCAATACATCTATTCACTTCTCTTCGATGATTCTCTCCCTCTCTTTCTCAAAAGGAAGAAAACTTGTTTCTTGTTTACAACTTACAATCACCAAACTGGGATTAGTGTATCATTAATCATTTCATAAATCTTGTGAATAAATAACATCTTTTAATCACATGTCTTAATTTCTAATCATATAAAATTAACCTCATGAAATCATTGATTTATCTTGACATTTCCACTTAACATCAAATCATTAATCCATGTAAAATTATCTACTAATTATGTGCAAGTGAAAATTAAAACATAGTCAAATTTTGGGGTGTGACATTAATTGTTTATGAAAGTCTTTAGACAAACAAATGTTGAATGTGGTGGGAATCTCTATTACACATATGTCTTGGAGCACCTCAACATCGATGCATGTATATATGGACAGAGGTAGATTTCTAGCCACTCTTAGGGAGTTGATAGGGGTTCAGTCAAGTTGGAAAACTACTTTATCCATAGGTTTATAGATGAAACTAATGGCTTTGGCAACCTTTCTAGGCATCACTGAGCTGCTTGAACTAGAGTCTATCATACAATTATGTATCAACTTATCCTTATGAACAAGTTTCAAATAGAAAGACATAGGTTTGATTTTACTTCTCCCACTCCCTACACTTTATAAGATTGTAGGTAATGTCAAGATTGCTTTTGATACATCTACATGTGGCATCCTTTGTTTTCTTCATTCCTTTTTCCTTTTGAGTGCTTCCTATAACATCTTCATCTACTTGGGAATAGACAACACTTCCCAAAGTGGGACACTGACTATGATTATTTGCACTAATTTACATTATTGAAAGAGGTCCCAGCATATGCCTCCTTCATTATATTAGGTGCCCAAATCATATGTGGCCTCTCCATATAAAAGTTGATAGTTTTTCTCAATCTTGGTAGCTATCCTTTTACTACTTTTGTCATCTTGTATTCACTCAACTTAGTGCCTATGGGCGCTATAGGTTTGGAAGTAGATTTCATTGGCATGATGAACATAGGCACTTCCTTCTCTTTCTACTTTATGGGTGGTAGATACTTTGATTAAGCTTGTTCCTCAATTTACTTCTTCTAAACTATTATTTGATAGCCAAACTTGGGCCATGATTCCTCTAGAGATGTAGTAATCTCATGTTGCACATATGATTCAAAATCCTCCCAAGTCATAAATTTTTATTATTGGGTGCTTTCTTGTTTCAAGTAAGCTTCAACAATGGGTTGTTAGTCATTTGTATCATTATTTTGCCTATACGCCATGAAAGGTGGCCTAGGAGTGGAGATTGGTATGACAAGTTATAGGTGTATGAGGTGCAAATCCTTAATAGTAGCATGCATTGCTTTCTTGAGTGTAATTATTTTGTGCTATGGCTAGCTCTCTATTGGGATTATACACAATTCCTTACAAAGGTTTTTCTACTAATACCAACTAGTTATGCTACATTGGAGGACTAGCTAGTTGGTATGTAGGATTTTATTTACATAAGGCTAGTTGCTATGGAATGATGTATAGCCTTGATCATGCTATTTATTTATGTATGGTTTGGAGGAAATTGATTACTAGCATAAGGATCTCTTTGTGTATTATGATAACTTGTTTTTAGCATAGTGACCTCATTAGACATGGTGTGGAGTAGATTTCTCATTTGGTTTCAAGCTCAGAGGGAGTTGACAACTTACAAAAATGGTACTCTAATTGAAATTTATTGGGGATCGGGTTCACAAGTGGTCACTTGGTATCGGTTGGTATGGTGGTCAATAATGTCTATAAATAATAGCATGAGGGACATGGGCCCAAACTCATAATCTATATTAGATTGTTCTTTGTAGTTAGAATAATTTAATATGCTTGTGGGAGAGTGTTGCCCTATTCTTGATGGTCATTGCTATTTTTTAGCTAATAGCCCTAATATAGTAGAGATTTTTGCAAGTATGGGTTGAACCGGTGTTGTCATTGATGTCAACATACTCATGTTGCATTAATGAGAAGGATTGAATGAGCTGTGTGTTGAGGATATTGAGAAAATTAGTCTCAATCAGGAACAGTGAAGAATAGTGATGACAACAAAGTAAAAGTCCAAGATAGGTTGAGGATCAGAGGATGTGGTTTAAAGGGTTTGTAGATATAAGTCTTGAGATACTCAATTCAAGATTTCAGATGTCCACATGAAGATCTAGAGAAGTTATGGCTATTCAAGTAAAATTAGTTCTGACAAGTGTTCAGTGGTGACAAAGTGAGACAGATAGGTCCGGTGAGATCCGGAAATGTAGTATCCCATTCTATGGATTGGAGAAAGTGTTGAGGACATCCTTGTGAAGTGTCAAGTAGATTGGTTTGTGGCTTGAAGATCTGGAAGAACCTATTCCTTTGTAACAGTGATGATAGACTATGTTCTTGAGGTTCCGGATGAAGAAGAGAAGGATTTCATTAAGTAGAGGAAGTGCGGATGTTCCTGGTGATTTAGAAAAGCTTGTGGAGGTCCTTGGATTATGTTCATGTTGATAGTCCGCATTAGAGTTGGAGCCCAGAATTGAAGAAATACTTTCGAATGTAGGTGTTCTTTCTGTGACTGGCCGACTGGATGAATTATACACTTTGCAAATGTTCTTATGGTTGTTTACTGACTTAGATGTTCATTCCTAAGTTGATGTCATGTATAAATAAATGATTGCGAAGTCATTTCAAGTGGGTGTTCATGGAGATGAGCATGTTGTAGCGAAGAGAAGAGCGAAAGGCAAAGCAGAAGGTTTGAGCTTAAATGGAACTGACTCAAGCATAGTGAAGATGCTATTTACTAGTTCAAGTATGTGACACTTAAATTCCTTTGTAGATAGTGTGTCTCCTGTAGGTAGTGAGCCTCTTGTGAGCAGTGTGCTTAGGCAGTGAGCCCTAATTGGCATGTACCATTTGTTCTTTCTATTCTTCTAACAAAGAATATTTTTTTGGGTTAATCACCCCCTTGTTTTTCCCTTAACTAGGTTTTTCACTTCAAAATCTTCATGTTTCATGTGTTGATGTGTTTCTGCTATTGGTTTGTTGCATTGTGCTCTCATGATTGATCTTCTGTTATGCTACTAATTAACAATGTGGAGTTAAGTACATAAAAGAGAGAAAGTTTTATACAACTAATTCACCCCCCCTCTCAGTTGTGTGCCCTAATTCTAACAATTGGTATTATAGCTAAGTTCCTCTAAAAAGAGCTTAACCGCTTGAGGAGATCCAGGATGTCATCGTACAAGAAGGATAGTCTGAAATTTGATGGAACCAACTTTACTCTTTGGAAAGGTTGCATGAAATGTCACTTACAGTGTATGGGTTTTGCATATTGGTCCATGGTTACAAAAGCTTATGTACCTCCACAGGGTGGTCCAAGAACCCTAAATGAAATCACAGATGCTGAAAAAAATCTGTGGACCAAAGAGGCTCTTCTAAGTGCATTATTTGACTTAGAGCTCTCAAATGTTATTGATCTACCAACTGCCTTTGAGATTTGGGGGAAATTGGAACTTTTGCATGAAGGAGATCAGTTTGTCAAATGTGCAAGGTTACAAAGTCTAAAAGGGAAATTTGAAAAACTAAAGATGAGAGATGATGAAAATATTACCTCTTTTATGCCACGAGTTAATGAGTTGGTTTGTGGAATTAGAAATGCAAGTGGAATCCTAAGTGAAGAAGAGATTGTTGGAAAAGTTCTCAGATCCCTTCTTGCTTCTTATAAAATCAAGGCTTTTGCAATCGAAGAGTTCAAAGCTCACACAATAGTCACAAGAGATCAATTAGTTGGTAAGTTGGCTGCTTTTGAAATGGCCGAATTTGGAGATGATCCTCCAAAGACTAAATCTACATTCAAAGCTAGTGCCTCTATAAAAGGGAAACAAAGGTTTGATCTGGGAGAAAACACTTCAAGGAACCTATCATGGTATGAAAAAGTAGGAAAAGACTTGGAAGAAGAAGAAGCTAAAACTGCTCATCTTGAAGCTCTTATTGCAAAAAGACTGCCAAGAGGATCTGGTAAGTATGAAAGAAAATTACCTTTCAAGTGCTTTAACTACAATAAAATTGGTCATTTTGCCTCAAAATGTTCGGAGAGATTTTCAAGACCAAATCCTAACAAATCAAGATTTCAAAAGAATTGTTACTATGTTCATGAAGAAGATGACAATGAAGGAGTAAAAGATGATGAATCAGAGACAGGAAATAAATCTGGTAATGAATGGGTGTTTATTGCCATCAGAGAAGAGGAACCGATATCCTTTGTATCTGTTAATCACGAAGTTGAAGAAAAAGCTCTGGCTGCTCAAGTTGAAGCAAAGGATGATTGGGTCATTGATAGTGGATGCTCTCACCATATGACAAGTGACAAGAATAAGTTCTTAAATTTAGAAAAGTATGAAGAAGGAATTGTAAAATTTGGAGATAATTATGCTGGCAGAATCAAAGGTAGATGAACTATTTCTCTTGATGGAAAGAACAAAACCGGTAATGTACTGTATGTTAAAGGATTAAAGCACAATCTTCTCAGTGTTGGACAACTGGTAGACAAAGGCTATGATCTCAGATTTAGGAATAGAAAATGCAAGATCTTTGAAAGTTCCAAAATAGAGATTGCATCTAGTACCCAAACAAAAGGTAACATCTTTCACTTGGCTAGTACTGGTAAAAGTTGTTTATTTGTTCAAGTTGATCAGAGTTGGTTATGGCATAGAAGAAGGTGTCATGTGAACTTTGATAATATCATCAAGATAAGCAATACTCAGGCTGTAAGAGACCTTCCAAAATTGGTAAAACCTACAAATAGCTTGTGCAAAGAATGTCACTTGGGAAAACAAAGCAAAATCTCATTCAAAAGCAAGGATCTATCTTCTACCAGATTATTAGACTTGGTTCATACTGACTTATGTGGTCCGGCAAGAATCAGAAGTGTGCAAGGTGATAGATACTTCATGTTGCTAATTGATGACTATTCCCAGATGATGTGGGTAACCTTTCTAAAAGAGAAATCAAAAGCTCTTGAGAAATTCAAAATATTCAAGGCTATGGTGGAAAATGAGACCGGATTAAAATTGAAATGTCTGAGGTCTAATAGAGGTGGAGAGTTCACATCCGGTGAGTTCATAAACTTTTGTGAGAAACATGGAATAAAAAGACAGTTGTCTGCCCTTAGAACTCCATAGAAAAATGGAGTTGTTGAGAGAAAGAACCAGACCATCCAGGAAGCATCTAGGACCATGATGATGGAAGCAAATGTTTCTCAGATGTATTGGACATAAGCTGTCAGCACTACAGTCTACACAATCAATTGAGTTCAAATTAGAAACTATACCAGTAAGACTCCTTATGAACTCTGGTTTGGCATTACTCCCACTGTGAGATACTTTAGACTTTTAGGTAGTAGATGTTACATTAAAAGGGATGAAGATCTAGGAAAGTTTGATGCTAAAAGTGATGAAGGAATATTCTTGGGTTATTCTACTAAAAGCAAAGCATACCGGTGTTACAACAAGAGACTGAGAAAGATGGTAGAAAGTGTAAATGTGAAGGTTGATGAAGAAATTGAAAGACCCTCAAGAATTCATGAGTATGATGAAGATGATCAGAATGGTATTCAGATTCAAGGTATCCAAGCCTCTTCTAAGGAACAAAGACAAGTTGATCCGATAAGATAGGAAGAAGAGACAAGTCTCAATGAGACTGATCAAGAGTTAGAGGTACAAGAAATTCCCAAAGTTCCAAGCTACGTAACTCTAAACCACTCTGAAGATCAGATCATAGGTGACAAAAGCAAAGGGGTGTAAACTAGGAGGAGAATTGCTCAAAATTCACATGAGTATTGTCTAATTTCAGAAATTGAACCTAAGACAGTAAATGAAGCCTGTAATGATGAAAATTGGACTAAGGCAATGGAGGAAGAACTGATGCAAATTGAGAAGAATCACACTTGGGATCTTGTTCCCAGACCAAGAAATAAAAATGTGATTAGAACCAAATGGGTGTTCCGGAACAAATTGAATGAAGCCGGTGAAGTAATCAGAAATAAGGCCAGATTAGTTTGCAAAGGTTACTCTCAAATAGAAGGAGTTGATTTTGAAGAAACTTTTTCTCCGATGGCAAGAATTGAAGCAGTCAAATTATTTCTTGCATTTGTTGCCTTCAAGGACTTCAAGGTGTATCAGATGGATGTCAAATCTACCTTCCTAAATGGTAATTTGGAAGAAGAAGTGTATAATGAGCAACTGGATGGATTTCAATTGTCTGATCATAGTGACAAGGTCTGTAAATTAAAAAAGGCACTGTATGGACTAAAGCAAGCCCCAAGAGCCTGGTATGAAAGATTGGATAAGCATCTCTTGAAGATTGGTTTCAATAAAGGTACTGCTGATAGTAATTTGTATTTTAAAATTGATCATGAAAATATCTTAATTGTTGAAGTATTTGTTGATGATATCATTTTTGGAGGAAGATATAGTATGTGTAAAACTTTTGCAAGTCAAATGAAAAGTGAGTTTGAGATGTCAATGTTTGGAGAAATGAATTTCTTTTTGGGTCTACAAATTACTCAAACAAAGAAAGGAATCTTCATTTCTTAGTCAAAATATGTGAAAGAATTGTTGAGGAAATTTCGGATGGAAGACTCAAAGCCAATGAACACTCCAATGGCAACCAGATGCAAGTTGAGCAAAGATGATGACTCTCCCAAGGGTGATCAGACAAAATATAGGTCAATGATTGGAGGACTATTATATCCCACTCAAATAAGACCAAATATTATGCAGGTTGTTGGTCTTGTTGCTAGATTCCAAGCTGATCCTAGAGAATCTCATGTTACGGCAATCAAGAGGATTTTTAGATATCTAAAGGGGACAATTGCGTATGGTCTATGGTATCCTAGAGATCATGATTTCTCTCTTCATGCATATACTGATGTAGATTGGGTAGGAGATATGGATGACCGGAAGAGTACTAGTGGTGGAGCATTCTTTTTAGGAAAAAGTTTGGTTTTTGGCTAAGCAAGAAACAAGAGGGAATATCTTTGTCTACAACTAGAGCAGAATACATTGCAGCAGTAGGTAGTTGCACTCAAATCTTATGGATGAAGCAGATGCTAAGAGACATTAAAGTAGAATATGAGGAGCCTATCATAATTTTCTATGATAATTTGAGTGCAATAAATATTTCTAAGAATCTGGTGTTGCATTCTAAGACCAAGCACATATCTATCAAGTTTCACTTTCTGAGAGAGCAAGTGAACAAGGATGAAGTCAGATTGGAGTATGTGCCCTCCAAGGATCAGATTGTAGATATCTTTACTAAACCTCTTCCCAAGGACTCTTTTGAGTATCTCAGGGAGAAGTTAGGGGTTATTGCCCCTTCGGTGATGAACTAGGATGCACTGATGTGCATCAGTCTGGTGGATATCACAGTCATATCTTGTGGTCTGGATTGATGATGGGGAGCTGCTACTCAGGGGGAGCAGCAAGTGTGATTATAAGGTTGCAAGTATGAGGCCTTTGCCATTGATGTCAAAGGGGGAGAGAAGACATGTGAAAAACAAGTGGTTAATTATCAAAGGGGAGCAGTACAGGAAGAGAAGACATGTGAATAGTTGTTGTTGATAGGGGGAGCTATGACAATAAGGAGAAGTTCTTGTCTTGATGGTTTTTCACATAATATGTTGCCATCAATGACAAAGGGGGAGATTGTTGCAAGTATGGGTTGAACCGGTGTTGTCATTGATGTCAACATACTCATTTTGTATTAATGAGAAGGATTGGATGAGCTGTGTGTAGAGGATATTGAGAAATTTAGTCTCAATCAGGAATAGTGAAGAACAGTGATGACAACAAGGTAAAAGTCCAAGATAGGTTGAGGATCAGAGGCTGTGGTTTAAAGGGTTTGTAGATATAAGTCTTGAGATGCTCCATTCAATATTTTAGAGGTCTATATAAAGATCTGGAGAAGTTATGGTTGTTCAAGTAAAACCAGTTCCGACAGGTGTTCAATGGTGACAGAGTGAGACAGATAGGTCTGGTGAGATCCAAAAATGTAGTATCCCATTCTGCGGATTGGAGAAAGTGTTGAGGATGTCCTTGTGAAGTGTCAAGTAGATTGGTTTGCGGCTTGAAGGTCCGAAAGAACCTATTCCTTTGTAATAGTGATGACAGACTGTGTTCTTGAGGTTCTGGATGAAGAAGAGAAGGATTCTAGTAAGTAGAGGAAGTGCAGATGTTCCTGGTGATTTAAGAGAGCTTGTGGAGGTCCTTGGATTATGTTTAGTTTGTGTTGATGGACTGCATTAGAGTTGGAGACCAAAATTGAAGAAATACTTACGAATGTAGGTGTTCTTTCTGTGACTGGCTGACCGGATGAATTATACACCTTGCGAACGTTCTTATGGTTGTTTGCCGACTTAGATGTTTGTTCCTAAGTTGATGTCATGTATAAATGAAGGATTGCAATGTCATTTCAAGTGGGTGTTCGTGGAGATGAGCGTGTTGTAGCGAAGAGAAGAGTGAAAGGCAAAGCAGAAGGTTTGAGCTTAAATGGAACTGACTCAAGCATAGTGAAGATGCTATTTACTAGTTCAAGTATGTGACACTTATTCCTTTGTAGACAGTGTGTCTCCTGTAGGTAGTGAGCCTCTTGTGAGTAGTGTGCTCGGGCAGTGAGCCCTAATTGGCATGTGCCATTTGTTCTTTCTATTCTTCTAACAGAGAATAATTTTTTGGGTTAATCACCCCGTGGCTTTTCCCTTAACCAAGTTTTCCACGTCAAAATCTTGGTGTTTCAAGTGTTGATGTGTTTTTTCTATTGGTATGTTACATTGTGCTCTCATGATTGATCTTCTATTATGCTGCTAATTAACAATGTGGAGTTAAGTACATAAAAGAGAGAAAGTTTTATACAACTAATTCACCCCCCCTCTCAGTTGTGTGCCCTAAATCTAACAGAGATATGCCATGCATGATGGAGGATGGACCTCACCAAAAATGTATTACCATGTCATTTAGAATCTAGTGTTGAAGTTGTCAAGCATCTTCATCATGGGGGATCTTTTGATGGTAGTTAACTGTTGTAGTAGTGATGAAACATAACCTTTCTCCTTGAATCTTTTAAGGAATGCTTGGCACAATTTTTCCCAATTAGTAATGGACAATTGTGGAAGTGATTGGTATCAATCAAGAGCCTTTCTCTTAAAAGAAGGGATAAGCAACCTGAGCACAATATTTTCTTCATCAATGTTATGAATTGTGTAATGTTTCATGAAGTCATGTAGATGTTCCATTGGAGTAGCATGATTCTTTCCTATGAAATGAGGAAGAGAATATAAAGAAACATTTGAAATGGCTTCCCATACTATAGGAATGCTAGTGGAATCAATGGACCTCTGGTATTTCACATGGGATGTACTCTAGGTGGGGGCAGTGTAGCCATAGCAGATATTCTTTTAGAACTTTGAGTATACAACTGCAGTGTAGTATGGGTTCCTCTCTTGAAAATGATCAAAAGGTTTTAGATGAGGATATGAATATTTTCTTTTGATACAGACCCTATGGTGATTCCAAGGATCATAATCTTTTCTATGTTAAGATAAATGTAGTCGCTCAATAAGGTTATCAAAATTGGCAATTAAGAATTCACTAAGAACTTTGCTAAAGGTGGGTTTGAGTCATATAATGAAAGCTAAATTCTTTTTATATATTTGAATGTGTCCCACCAAGTGTGCTAGAAATTTTTTGTAGGTTCTAAAGGCCTAGTTTCAAGGGGCCAATGTGTCACACATGATCTAGAAACATGGAAAGCCTTACAAGAAGCAATGTTATTCATTAAAGAGGGTGATCTCAATAAGATAGTCTTTGGGATTAGAGGGTTGGCTCCCTATCAATCTAATGGGTAAGCCTAAATTTATTTGTTCTATGGTGAGTTAAAAGGGATATAAATGTTGAAAGAAAATAAAGAAAAACAAAGTTCCACACTGGATAGATTAACATTTTATCCACTAAAGTAGAGCTTAATAGCTCATAATGCAATAATCAACAAAGATAAATATGTAAGTTGATATCTACTTGGAACAATCAATTTCCTTCTATTAAGTTGATGGACTATTACATAGATGAATACATACATATTTCGGGAACATACATAGAAGCTCCCCTTTGTACTAGAAAAGAGGAAACAAAATTCACTTAGACATCAGGCTTTAAAGCTTAGCTAAATTTTTTTTGACACATGCACATGGATGCAAGACAATATTTATAGACTATTATACCGAAAAACAAATGGTTTCCCCCCAAACTATAATTGAAATTTGAATCAATGTGGAGGGAAGATGTATCTACAAATTCAAAGCCTTAATTTTTTGGATTTCACTACCCAATATTACATTCCAACAACACTGGTAGTTGAAACTAGTTCCGTATGAGCTATTTAATTGGTAGTCATGAATGCCCAACCTTATATACTTGGATAACTTGAATTCCTATACTAAATCAATCCCACCACAGCTACTATAGCATTTTAGTGTCCTTAGGGTGATGCAGGGAAGCCACAAGTGCCATATCTATGCTATCAAGGTGCATAGAAAGATTCTTCTATTTTGCAATGGTCATGTTTCTCACAATCCATTTGATGCATTCATTATTGGTAGATCAGACAGTCCACAAAGATTTTAGAGTTAATTTCCCTTTACTTTTTTGAGATCTCTTGAGCATGCCACAGGGAATTAGTTATGTATTAACTCAATACATAACTAGGCAAGGAAGGTGGATCCTACCAACTATCACATCAAGAAACCTTTAGCCTTGTAATGTTGATGATACATCTACATGTCACAACACTAGGGTTTCTTGTGGAAATCTTCCTTTGCTTTTCCTTGAAAGGCATGTGAACCCTTGGCTGAACTTTGACATGGCATATTGAATGAAGAACAGTCACTTGGATGTAGTACTAAGTCAGGACTATTCTAAAACATCAAAATATCAAAATTAAATCAAAACAAGGAGGCCTACGGATGTCAAATGGTATTCTTATCCTTCATATGATGAAGTGGGATGAATCTACCACCTAAAGTGAAGGATTTACTATATGATTTCTTATTGAGATGTTTAGCAAGTGAAATGATAAGTAGTTGGGATAGGGAATTAGTGCAAGTAGAGTTTGTATACAATAATTTAGTGAATTGGAGTACAAGGAAAACCAAATTTTATATAGTATATGATATTAATACAATAAATGTATTGGAGCTATGAAATATTAGAAATGAAGATAAGATAATTTTTGAGGTAGAAGAATTTGTAGATCACATGAAGATATTGAATGAGATAAGAAATTAGTTGGAAAAGATGAATACTACATATAAAGAAAATGATGACATGAAGATGAGACATAAGGAATATGAAATTTTAGATTAATTGATGACACATTTTAGGAAATGAATATTTTGATGGGGTACTTACAATAAGCAAAAGATGAATAACTTCAGTCCTTCCAATATTGTAAAATAATTGATTCTAGTAATACATATGGGGTACAAAATTGCCTTAAGGTTTTAGTATATCACCATTGCTTAATATTACAATTTTTTATGAGTATCATGAAGGTGAAGTGGAAGAAGAAGGTAAAAAAATGAACTAGATAAAGTAGATGCTAGAATAAGAAGCTAAGGAAATTGAAGAAATACTAGATAATTGAGATGGAAAGAGTACAAGGAATAAGAAGTATGAAGAATATTTTGTTAAATGAAAGGGAAGGCCAATCAAAGACTCAACATGGATAACTAAGGTAAACTATTTTTATTTTCTTTTAGCTTTCCTAGAGTGAGAGGCACTATTTTTAGGTATTCAGGGTGTTTGATGTAAGAGTATCCAATGTGTAAGAGCAACCTTGAATCACCCAAAAATATTTTTTTTCATGTTTGTTTTATTTCTAAGTATCTAAAAGTATTGTAGTCATTTAGTTCTTGCTATGGAGTTTAATTATTTCTATAGTCAACATTTTAGAATATTAGATTATCAATGCCCAAATAATATTCACATTGTGCAACAACACATATTGCTCACTAAGCCTCGAGATTGATATTAGAGCTTCCACACATATATTCTACCATGCCACATCATTTCCAAAAAAAATAATCATTAGTTAATGTATTGTGACTTATCAAATTCCTTAAAATGGACCTAATAGAATTATGTACCAAACATTTGCATCTCGTGCCAACATTTGAGGAAATATTTAAGCTTATAGGTTCTCTAGAGGTTCATGGTTAGATTTGCATTAAGTTCTAATTTTTACACCTTGTTGCATTCATTTAAGATGGATCTTCCTACATGATTCCATGTGCATTAAGCACTATACCACATTATATGTTAGTGCTTGAACACATATTTACTTTCATGAACTCGCTATAAAAGAAGAATCATTCTACATCACATGACAACTAGAAATCAAGAGGAAGGAGTTCGATTAGCACTATCCCAAGTTCAGTCAGATACTAAGAGCACATAATTTCTAATGCAATAGACATCAACCAAAGACATTTGTTGGTTTTATTTTTAATTTTAGTGTGTGATAGTTTTCCATGGCATCTCTCTATAGTAGGAAACCAAATTTTTAATGAGATTTATAAATTTCAAATTTTTGCTCTATTGCAGTTTTAAGGCTCCGTAAGGCAGTTTTCTTAAAAACAATTTCTTTTGGAGATTTTGGAAGGTTGAGATAAAATCCTCTAACATGCATGTTCTTAAATGCATTTCTCAAAAATGTGAAAAAATAATCAAAGTCATGTATTTCACCATTTGGGAGATTTTAATGGTAGACGTTTATGTCGGCAGATTTACAGAAAGTTTAAAATTTCAAAATTTATAAAGGCTGGAGGGAAATCCTTCTGTAGATGACCTGAAGGGCTCACAACACACCTTTGCACAATTTTTTTAGAAAATATAATATCTTTCAAAATTTCACCTTTTCGACACCCAATTTGGCACCTCCGAAGCTTCAAATTCAAAGGAAGCTAGGTGTGCGAAAATTGCTTCCTACACTAATCTAATGAGGAGAGATGTATGCAAATTCAATTTAATTCTTGCAACTACAGCAACATAGAACATCTAACAAAGATATTGCAGCAATACACATACACATAGAAAGTAGACAGAAGAGAGAGAGAGAGACAAGATATACGTGGGGAAAACCCTTATGGGTAAGTATGAAGGAAACTTGCCCTTCAAATGTTTCAACTGCAACAGGATTGGTCATTTTGCCTCAAGGTGTCCAAATTTTGGGTGATTTTATCTTACGGTTTCCTAATTACCATTTGATAGTTTCATCAATTGTTTCTCCTATTTATTGGCCACTTGTAATGGAGGTTTAAATAGTGATTTTTGTAGTTACTGTTATGTTTCTTGAATTACTCTAGATCTTTTGTTGGTGATACTCATGTAAAGGATTAGACTCTGTGAGTGTATTTTAACCCTTGATTACTAAATAATACATTGAATTTCTTTGGATTGTGGCATTTTTCTGCCAAAAGGGTTTTCCCTAGATGTAAATCACTATGTTATCATATATTGCTTTTATTTTTGTTTCTTTGTAACTTTATGATTAGTTTAAATTTTTCACATACCTCCTATCATAGATTAGTTTAGGAAGCATATTCTATGCTTCTGCTTCGTTTCAGTTTTGACCTAATGAGCTAGGAGATATTATCCCACCAAGTTAGGGTACAAAAATTAAATAATTTTCTAGTATGTTTTTAATTTCATAGCTAATGTGGTCCCATTCAGTTACCCATTTCAACTTATAGGAGGAGATAGGTTTGGTGACTCTTTGAGTTCCCAACAAGCATTGTCACTATGTTTGCATGGGTTTCATGTTAGGCCTTCATATGGACAAACATAGTCATGACTGTGTTTACATGGTGGTTGACAAATTTTCAAAGATGGAAAAATGTGACTTCAAGGACTACACAAGAAACCCCAACCTCTTCAATATGGATTCTATACCATCCTCAAACAAAGTAGTGAGAATGCTTTTGATCTCAATTTAGCATCATTTCTTGGAGTGCATCTAGTTTTCAATCCAAAGTTGTTGCATCCAAAATTTTCACCATTATTAGACATCTTAGATATTGTTGAACATCTTCATAGTGTAAAACTAAATCTAGGCACTACTACTTTATTAAATTGAGATGGAGGTTATGTGTGAGAGTCTTATAGATGTTGTTAAGTTGCCTCCAAATCTCTAGTTGGTGATACTCCCATGAAAGCTTTCTCTACAAGTATATCATAATCTGGTTAAGATATTTGAATAATATTTTGGGTTGCTTTTGGAGTGTGGGATTCTTCTCTCGAAAGGGATTTTCCCACATAAATCACTATGTTGTGGTATGACTGCTATTTATGTTTATTTCTATATAATTTTTGGAACTAATATAAATATTTGAAAAGTTTTGCATAATCCTCCTCTCAAGATTAGTCTAGGAATTTGTTCCACTACCTTAGCTTCCTTACAATTCTTTAGCATGTCCTTAGTAGGTTCAAACTAGGAACCAATAAGTTTCATTCTATCCTCTTGAGTTTTTTTTTCTAGGTACTGCATGTATGTGACTGCATCAAAATATTCTCATAGATCCCATACATGGTGCTTGCAGGATTTCAAGAGAAAATTATCAGTAACACACAGAAATTTCACTTCCTTGATCACTAATTCTAATTCACCATAGATTTGCAATATTTTAACACCCCTCTTCTTAGAAAGTATCAATCCTTGGACTAGTGCCTCATATTCCACAATATTTTTAGGTGTAGTTTGAAATTGGAGTTGGAGGAGTGATAAAATCATTCTTCTTGAGGGGATACCAATTGGATACTATCATGAAAACCTATCTTGCAATTAGTGCCATCAAATTAATGCTTCCATATCCTACTAGAATTTTCATTCTTCTTCACAACTCGTGGGATCTACAGTTCCTCCTCATGAATAAGATAACTTTATGAAGCACAATCTCTTCAAATATAAATGATGAGTTACACCCCCTATATCATCTATTGATGACCACCTTGCATCATGTTCTTTATTTGGGATCTTGTTGGTAGTATACAAATCATCATGTCTCTCAGGTGAGGATGGCCCATCTTGAATAAAAAAATGATTGGCTAGGGTCACTAGGAATGGCTAGTTTTCTTTAAATATGGTGCATGCTGAATGGTTATTAGGGAATTCTAATTTTAGTCCTATACCTAGTGGTAAAAAGCATGTGGCTATAGTCAAGAGAGATAACCCCTGAATTGGAACATGCCAACTCATATTACTTGGAATTACACACAAAAATTACTAAGAAAGTAATTGAACATTGTAAACATGAAAGAATTATTCTTTTAACATTTGCAAAATCACATAAATTAAATGCATATCTTTTCAGAATATCTTTCAACCTTGAAAATCACAATATATTCAAAGATAAATCATAGTGAAATCATTTCATTTTACATTTACAAATATTTTGCACTTAGAAATATGAACAAGTTTACATAAGTTTGACAATCATAAGTCAATCATGACGTACACTGCATTTGGAGTCTTGATATTTGTCACTAAAATCTCGTCGAGTCTTCTGCTATAGAGGAAGAGCATCATCCCAGTGCTGTACCTCTAACCACATATCGACGGTCCCTGGCACACCTTCCTTCCTAGAAGTGGCCCTACCCTTCATGATGAGTATAGAAATAAAGAACCAACAGGTTGCCATCCAAGTTCTAGTGATGTGTCCTATGTAACTCAATTGACCATACAACTCTAGACATCCCTCTAGATAACTATGATCATACTGACAGGTCACACCATTTAAACATGGTGAATTGACTAATATGTGCATAGATAAATGCATCAATTCGGCCAAAGTTTCCATAAATAGACATTTACAATAAATGTAGTCATATGTTTACACACCTCTAACTCGACTTGGAGACTATCTCATCCTATAGTTTGATTTGTTTGACTAGTAACTCTAGACATGAAATGTCTTGAATAAAATTCAATCCTAGTCATTCTGACTTATAAATTCAATCCTTAATCTAGGATAAACATTGTACATGTGTTAAGGTGACAAAATCCTTCCAGAGAGTCCCTTTTTGCATACGTGCAAATATTAGGGGCTATGACTTCCTGTTATTCTACTCAAAGACTCATAAAATAAGCACTCTTGTGCTATATGTCATGTTTTGACTCTATCAAGAATACATTTAATTCTATAAAATTGCTACTAGACTCTTTTATACTAACTTGATATATGGCTTCCCAACCACTTAGTATCAACCATAAAATACAATAGATTGAATCAATGTCATTACCGATTAGCAAGTTTAAGTTTTCTAAATCCTATTGGGTTGATTTTAGAGTTTAACTTCTCTATCCCATTATCATTGTAACTCAAATAATCTTGTCTCCAAAAGTAAAATTTATAATAATATAACATGATAGCAAAACCTTTAGTCTTCTCTCAACTACTTAGGCATTGTTTGAATTCACATATCTTGTAACATGTAGAAATATAGCACATGAGGTATGCCCTCTTGGTATAAAGTACTATCATGTTCATAACTATCTCCTGAATAAGTTAATTTCCAACCTAGATAAATTTGATTCTACATACATAACATTATCAACCTCTTGGTCTTCTCAAGTCCAGCGACTCTCTAAGAAGGATAAGTCTTGAACTCATGCATACCATCCACGAATATCACTGTAAGGTTTATCTACATCAGAGTTTTTAAAAATACATTATATATCTTTGCATGATATAAATACAACTACCAATTGCTAAAGGATTAATTTCCTACATATCTCAACCATACTACAACCTTATGCAGAGATAACATCTCATGCATTTACTTGTCCTTCATATAGCTTAAATTATATTACAATGTCAGCCTTCTAACATTTAGAATTATACTAAACTATCAACTTACAATAATATGAATCCTTTACCAAACTATCAGCATTTCAAGGGTATGTAACCTTATCGATTGTCAGCCTTTCAAGATGTAGAGAAAAATAATAACATTAACACTAGTTAGGAACATGTTGAATAATGATCTTACTAGATTCTATATGATATATACATCTTACACAAATACTATGAGGATTCTCTAAAGTCAAGAGACTATTCGGCCTCAAAAAACACAGAGGTTCACTAAATTATCAGCCTCACATAAACTAAACATAGAGACTTACAATCTTATCAGCCTCACATAAAACATAGAGATTTACTATGTTATCGGCCTCACATAAAACATAGAGGCTTACTATGTTATTGGCCTCACATAACCCACAGAGGTTTTTTATGTTATTGGCCTCACATAAAACTCAAAGTTTGGCCATAATTATTAGCCTCACATTAACTAAACATAGAGCTTCACTATGTTTATTGGCCTCATATAACTAAACACATAGCTTCACTATGTATATCGGCCTCATATACTAAATAGAAAGCCAATTGAATAAATAATATCACTCTACTATTGAACTATGCTAGTCTCTTCTAATATAGGTATCCCTATTGAAAACTCAAAAAAACCATGGCTTCTTGTAAGCATATACGAGAAATCATAACATATAAATAGTTTTATTGAACAAAGAGGATATAAATCCACTAATCATATCCAAATGGTGTTATATATTTATAAACACGAATGACTCATACATACTATTCAAATAAACATTCTTAAAAGAACTAATATGATACAAACTAGAGACCAAAATACACTTAACTATAAACTCTTCTATATCTAATAGAATTGTCCTCTCTCCACTTCTCTTCCTGAGTGATATATGTCCTTCCAAATCTATGTGTTCCTTGGAGAAGGATTATGCAAACATTCAATGTCTAGCATTCGTAAGCACATAAACTCAAGTTTTACTTTCCACCACTTGTGTTGTGTTTGTAGTGAATATCCTATGGTGATTAATAGAGTCCACTCTCTATAACTGCTAGACTCTTCTCCTAAAACCTTGCCTATTAAAAATCCCACACATGCATACAAGATTGGTGGAGATAATGGTCCTAAAGACCACTCCACAAACTAGATGTAAAGCTCCTTCATACTCTTTAAAGTAGCTATGGAGTAAAGGAGTCGAGGCATCATAACCATAAAAGTGGTTTGCAATAAATGAAAACTTTACGATGTATTCTTGAACTCCATGATTACATAGTATGAGTCCAAACTTTACACCATAATATATATATATATATATAGGACAATCTATTATTTATGTATACAATGTATACTCACATTGCCTCAAGCACTCAACAAGATTTGAGAATGGGGTCGACGTATTGTCCCCCTCTCTATCTTGTGTAAACGCCAATATAGACAAATAACAAGATAGAATCCCAATCGGGAACTTCTAATAATAAAAAATAATTTAACAATAATCGACCATCTCTTTTCAATGGTCACGTACTGACCTAACTTAATTTTTGATAGAACCAAATTTTAATGGATCTTGTTGGCAATTCAATGATTGTGGAGCTGAAACCCAAACTCAAACCAAATGGGTCGAACACAACTTACCAAATTCAATGAGGGTTCACAAAACTGTACAAGCATGAAACTTATATGGCAACAACCTATTCTTTTCAATACATCTATACACTTCTCTTCAATGATTCTCTCCCTCTCTTTCTCAAAAGGAAGAAAACTTGTTTCTTGTTTACAACTTACAATCACCAAACTGGGATTAGTGTATCATTAATCATTTCATAAATCTTGTAAATAAATAACATCTTATAATCACATGTCTTAATTTCTAATCATATAAAATTAACCTCATGAAATCATTGATTTATCTTGACATTTCCACTTAACATCAAATCATTAATCCATGTAAAATTATCTACTAATTATGTGCAAGTGAAAATTAAAACATAGTCAAATTTTGGGGTGTGACATTAATTGTTTATGAAAGTCTTTAGACAAACAAATGTTGAATGTGGTGGGAACCTCTATTACACATATGTCTTGGAGCACCTCAACATCGATGCATGCATATATGGATAGAAGTAGATTTCTAGCCACTCTTAGGGAGTTGATAGGGGTTCAGTCAAGTTGGAAAACTACTTTATCCATAGGTTTATAGATGAAACTAATGGCTTTGGCAACCTTTCTAGGCATCACTGAGGTGCTTGAACTAGAGTCTATCATACAATTATGTATCAACTTATCCTTATGAACAAGTGTCAAATAGAAAGACATTGGTTTGATTTTACTTATCCCACTCCCTACACTTTATAAGATTGTAGGTAATGTCAAGATTGCTTTTGATACATCTACGTGTGGCATCCTTTGTTTTCTTCATTCCTTTTTCCTTTTGAGTGCCTCCTATAACATCTTCATCTACTTGGGAATAGACAACACTTCCCAAAGTGGGACACTGACTATGATTATTTGCACTAATTTACATTATTGTAAGAGGTCCCAACATATGCCTCCTTCATTATATTAGGTGCCCAAATCATATGTGGCCTCTCCATATAAAAGTTGATAGTTTTTCTCAATCTTGGTAGCTATCCTTTTACTACTTTTGTCATCTTGTATTCATTCAACTTAGTGCCTATGGGCACTATAGGTTTGGAAGTAGATTTCATTGGCATGATGAACATAGGAACTTCCTTCTCTTTCTACTTTATGGGTGGTAGATAATTTGATTAAGCTTGTTCCTCAATTTCCTTCTTGTAAACTCTTATTTGATAGCCAAACTTGGGCCATGATTCGTCTAGAGATGTAGTAATCTCATGTTGCACATATGATTCAAAATCCTCCCAAGTCATAAATGTTTATTATTGGGTGTTTCTTGTTTCAAGTAAGCTTCAACAATGGGTTGTTAGTCATTTGTATCATTGTTTTGCCTATACGCCATGAAAGGTGGCCTAGGAGTGGAGATTGGTATGACAAGTTATAGGTGTATGAGGTGCAAATCCTTAATAGTAGCATGCATTGCTTTCTTGAGTGTAATTATATTGTGCTATGGCTAGCTCTCTATTGGGATTATACACAATTCCTTACAAAGGTTTTTCTACTAATACCAACTAGTTATGCTACATTGGAGGACTAGCTAGTTGGTATGTAGGATTTTATTTACATAAGGCTAGTTGCTATGGAATGATGTATAGCCTTGATCATGCTATTGATTTATGGATGGTTTGGAGGAAATTGATTACTAGAATAAGGATCTCTTTGTGTATTATGATAACTTCTTTTTAGCATAGTGACCTCATTAGACATGGTGTGGAGTAGATTTCTCATTTTGTTTCAAGCTCAGAGGGAGTTGACAACTTAAAAAAATGGCACTCTAATTGAAATTTATTGGGGATCGGGTTCACAAGTGGTCACTTGGTATTGGTTGGTATGGTGGTCAATAATGTCTATAAATAATAGCATGAGGGACATGGGCCCAAACTCACCATCTGTATTAGATTGTTCTTTGTAGTTAGAACAATTTAATATGCTTGTGGGAGAGTGTTCCCCTATTCTTGATGGTTATTGCTATTTTTTAGTTAATAGCCCTAATATAGTAGAGATTGTTGCAAGTATGGGTTGAACCGGGGTTTTCATTGATGTCAACATACTCATGTTGCATTAATGAGAAGGATTGGATGAGTTGTGTGTTGAGGATATTGAGAAAATTAGTCTCAATCAGGAACAGTGAAGAACAGTGATGACAACAAGGTAAAAGTCTAAGATAGGTTGAGGATCAGAGGATGTGGTTTAAAGGGTTTGTAGATATAAGTCTTGAGATGCTCCATTCAAGATTTTAGAGGTCCACATAAAGATCTAGAGAAGTTATGGCTATTCAAGTAAAATTAGTTCCGACAGGTGTTCAATGGTGACAAAGTGAGACAGATAGGTCCGGTGAGATCCGGAAATGTAGTATCCCATTCTATGGATTGGAGAAAGTGTTGAGGACATCCTTGTGAAGTGTCAAGTAGATTGGTTTGTGGCTTGAAGGTTTGGAAGAACCTATTCCTTTGTAACAGTGATGACAGACTATGTTCTTGAGGTTCCGGATGAAGAAGAGAAGGATTTCATTAAGTAGAGGAAGTGTAGATGTTCCTGGTGATTTAGGAGAGCTTGTGGAGGTCCTTGGATTATGTTCAATTCATGTTGATGGTCCGCATTAGAGTTGGAGCCCAGAATTGAAGAAATACTTCCCAATGTAGGTGTTCTTTCTGTGACTGGCCGACCGGATGAATTATACACCTTGCGAATGTTCTTATGGTTATTTACTGACTTAGATGTTTGTTCCTAAGTTGATGTCGTGTATAAATAAATGATTGTGAAGTCATTTCAAGTGGGTGTTCATGGAGATAAGCATGTTGTAGCGAAGAGAACAGCGAAAGGCAAAGCAGAAGGTTTGAGCTTAAATGGAATTGACTCAAGCATAGTCAAGATGCTATTTACCAGTTCAAGTATGTGACACTTAAATTCCTTTGTAGACAGTGTGTCTCCTATAGGTAGTGAGCCTCTTGTGAGCAGTGTGCTCGGGTAGTGAGCCCTAATTGGCATGTACCATTTGTTCTTTCTATTCTTCTAACAAAGAATATTTTTTTGGGTTAATCACCCTGTTATTTTTCCCTTAACTGGGTTTTCCATGTCAAAATCTTCATGTTTCATGGGTTGATGTGTTTCTGCTATTGGTTTGTTACATTGTGCTCTCATGATTGATCTTATATTATTGTGCTAATTAACAATGTGGAGTTAAGTACATAAAAGAGAGAAAGTTTTATACAACTGATTCACCCCCATCCTCTCAGTTGTGTGCCCTAAATCTAACAATTGGTATCAGAGCTAAGTTCCTCTAAAAAGAGCTTAACTGCTTAAGGAGATCCAAGATGTCGTCGTACAAGAAGGATAGTCTAAAATTTGATGGAACCAACTTTACTCTTTGGAAAGGTCGCATGAAATGTCACTTACAGTGTATGGGTTTTGCATACTGGTCCATGGTTACAAAAGTTGATGTACCTCCACAGGGTGGTCCGACAACCCTAAATGAAATCACAGATGTTGAAAAAAAATTGCGGACCAAAGAGGCTCTTCTAAGTGCATTATCTAACTCAAAGCTCTCAAATGTTATTGATCTACCAATTGCCTTTGAGATTTGGGGGAAATTGGAACTTTTGCATGAAGGAGATCAGTTTGTCAAATGTGCAAGGTTATAAAGTCTAAAAGGGAAATTTGAAAAACTAAAGATGAGAGATGATGAAAATATTACCTCTTTTATGCCAAGAGTTAATGAGTTGGTTTGTGGAATTAGAAATGCAAGTGGAATCCTAAGTGAAGAAGAGATTGTTGGAAAAGTTCTCAGATCCCTTCTTGCTTCTTATAAAATCAAGGTTTTTGCAATCAAAGAATTCAGAGCTCACACAATAGTCACAAGAGATCAATTGGTTGGTAAGTTGGCTGCTTTTGAAATGGCCGAATTTGGAGATGATCCTCCAAAGACTAAATCTACATTCAAAGCCAGTGCCTCTGTAAAAGGGAAACAAAGGTTTGATCTGGGAGAAAACTCTTCAAGGAACCTATCATGGTATGAAAAAGCAAGAAAAGACTTGGAAGAAGAAGAAGCTGAAACTGCTCATCTTGAAGCTCTTATTGCAAAAAGACTGCCAAGATGATCTGGTAAGTATGAAAGAAAATTACCTTTCAAGTGCTTTAACTGCAATAAAATTGGTCATTTTGCCTCAAAATGTTCAGAGAGATTTTCAAGACCAAATCCTAACAAATCAAGATTTCAAAAGAATTGTTACTATGTTCATGAAGAAGATGACAATGAAGGAGTAACAGATGATGAATCAGAGACAGGAAACAAATTCGGTAATGAATGGGTGTTTATTGCCATCAGAGAAGAGGAACCGATATCCTTTGTATCTGTTAATCACGAAGTTGAAGAAAAAGCTCTGGCTGCTCAAGTTGAAGCAAAGGATGATTGGGTCATTAACAGTGGATGCTCTCACCATATGACAGGTGACAAGAATAAGTTCTTAAATTTGGAAAAGTATGAAGGAGGAATTGTAAAATTTGGAGATAATTCTGCTGGGAGAATCAAAGGTAGTGGAACTATTTCTCTTGATGGAAAGAACAAAACTGGTAATGTACTGTATGTTGAAGGATTAAAGCACAATCTTCTTAGTGTTGGACAGCTGGTAGACAAAGGCTATGTTCACAGATTCAGGAATAGAAAATGCAAGATATTTGAAAGTTCCAGAACAGAGATTGCATCTGGGACCCAAAGAAAAGGTAACATCTTTCACTTGGCTGGTACTGGTAAAAGTTGTTTATTTGTTCAAGTTGATCAGAGTTGGTTATGGCATAGAAGGTGTCATATGAACTTTGATAATATCATCAAGATAAGAAATACTCAGGCTGTAAGAGACCTTCCAAAATTGGTAAAACCTACAAATAGCTTGTGCAAAGAATGTCACTTGGGAAAACAAAGCAGAATCTCATTCAAAAGCAAAGAACAATCTTCTACCAGATTATTAGACTTGGTTCATACTGACTTATGTGGTCCGGCAAGAATCAGAAGTGTGCAAGGTGATAGATACTTCATGTTGCTAATTGATGACTATTCCCAGATGATGTGGGTAACCTTTCTGAAAGAGAAATAAGAAGCTCTTGAGAAATTCAAAATATTCAAGGCTATGGTGGAAAATGAGACCGGATTAAAATTGAAATGTCTGAGGTCTAATAGAGGTGGAGAGTTCACATCCGGTGAGTTCATAAACTTCTGTGAGAAACATGGAATAAAAAGACAGTTGTCTGCCCCTAGAACTCCACAGCAAAATGGAGTTGTTGAGAGAAAGAACCGGACCATCCAGGAAACATCCAAGACCATGATGATGGAAGCAAATGTTCCTTAGATCTATTGGAGAAAAGCTTTCAGCACTGCAGTCTACACTCTCAATCGAGTTCAAATTAGAAACTATATCGGTAAGACTCCTTATGAACTCTGGTTTGGCATTACTCCCACTGTGAGATACTTCAGAGTTTTTGGTAGTAGATGTTACATTAAAAGGGATGAAGATCTAGGAAAGTTTGATGCTAAAAGTGATGAAGGAATATTCTTGGGTTATTCTACTCAAAGTGAAGCATACCAGTGTTACAACAAGAGACTGAGAAAGATGGTAGAAAGTGTAAATGTGAAGGTTGATGAAGAAATTGAAAGACCCTCAAGAATTCATGAGTATGATGAAGATGATCAGAATGGTATTCAGATTCAAGGTATCCAAGCCTCTTCTGAGGAACAAAGACAAGTTGATCCGATAAGACAAGAAGAAGAGACAAGTCTCAATGAGACTGATCAAGAGTTAGAGGTACATGAAACTCCCAAAGTTCCAAGCTACGTAACTCTAAACCACTCTAAAGATCAGATCATAGGTGACAAAAGCAAAGGGTTGTAAACAAGGAGGAGAATTGCTCAAAATTCACATGAGTATTGTTTAATTTCAAAAATTGAACCTAAGATAGTAAATGAAGCCTGTAATGATGAAAACTGGACTAAGGCAATGGAGGAAGAATTGATGCAAATTGAGAAGAATCACACTTGGGATCTTGTTCCCAGACCAAGACATAAAAATGTGATTGGAACCAAATGGGTGTTCCGGAACAAATTGAATGAAGCTGGTGAAGTAATCAGAAATAAGGCCAGATTAGTTTGCAAAGGTTACTCTCAAATAGAAGGAATTGATTTTGAAGAAACTTTTGCTCCGATGGCAAGAATTGAAGCAGTCAGATTTTTTCTTGCATTTTCTACCTTCAAGGACTTCAAGGTGTATCAGATGGATGTCAAATCTGCCTTCCTAAATGGTAATTTGGAAGAAGAAGTGTATATTGAGCAACCGGATGGATTTCAATTGTCTGATCATAGTGACATGGTCTGTAAATTAAAAAAGGCACTGTATGGACTAAAGCAAGCCCCAAGAGCCTGGTATCAAAGATTGGATAAGCATCTCTTGAAGATTGGTTTCAATAAAGGTACTGCTGACAGTAATTTCTATTTCAAAATTGATCATGAAAATATCTTAATTGTTGAAGTATTTGTTGATGATATCATTTTTGGAGGAAGAGATAGTATGTGTAAAACTTTTGCAAGTCAAATGAAAAGTGAGTTTGAGATGTCAATGTTTGGAGAAATGAATTTCTTTTTGGGTCTACAAATTACTCAAACAAAGAAAAGAATCTTCATTTCTCAGTCAAAATATGTGAAAGAATTGTTGAGGAAATTTGGGATGGAAGACTCAAAGCCAATGAACATACCAATGGCAACCAGATTGAAGTTGAGCAAAGGTGATGACTCTCCCAAGGTTGATCAGACAAAATATAGGTCAATGATTGGAGGACTGTTATATCCCACTCAAATAAGACAAGATATTATGCAGGCTATTGGCCTTGTTGCTAGATTGCACGCTGATCCTAGAGAATCTCATGTTATGGCAATCAAGAGGATTTTTAGATATCTAAAGGGGACAATTACGTATGGTCTATGGTATCCTAGAGATCATGATTTCTCTCTTCATGCATATACTGATGCAGATTGGGTAGGAGATATGGATGACCGGAAGTGTACCAGTGGTGGAGCATTATTTTTAGGAAAAAGATTGGTTTCTTGGCTAAGCAAGAAACAAGAGGCAATATCTCTGTCTACAACTGAAGTAGAATACATTGCAGTAGCAGGTAGTTGTACTCAAATCTTATGGATGAAACAGATGCTAAGAGACATTAAAGTAGAATATGAGGAGCCTATCATAATTTTCTATGATAATTCAAGTGCAATAAATATTTCTAAGAATCTGGTGTTGCATTCTAAGACCAAGCACATATCTATCAAGTTTCACTTTCTGAGAGAGCAAGTGAACAAGGATGAAGTCAGATTGGAGTATGTGCCCTCCAAGGATCAGATTGCAGATATCTTTACTAAACCTCTTCCCAAGGACTCTTTTGAGTATCTCAGGGAGAAATTAGGGGTTATTGCCCCTTTGGTGATGAACTAGAATGCACTGATGTGCATCAGTCCAGTGGATATCACAGTTATATCTTGTGGTCTGGATTGATGATGGGGAGTTGCTACTCAGGGGGAGCAGCAAGTGTGATTATAAGGTTGCAAGTATGAGCCCTTTGCCATTGATGTCAAAGGGGGAGAGAAGACATGTGAAAAATAAGTGGTTAATGATCAAAGGGGAGCAGTACAGGAAGAGAAGACATGTGAATAGTTGTTGTTGATAGGGGGAGCTATGACAATAAGAAGTTCTTGTCTTGATGGTTTTTCACATAATATGTTACCATCAATGACAAAGGGGGAGATTGTTACAAGTATGGGTTTTATCGCTGTTGTCATTGATGTCAACATACTCATGTTGCATTAATGAGAAAGATTGGATGAGCTGTGTGTAGAGGATATTGAGAAAATTAGTCTCAATCAGGAATAGTGAAGAACAGTGATGACAACAAGGTAAAAGTCCAAGATAGGTTGAGGATCAGAGGCTGCAGTTTAAAGAGTTTGTAGATATAAGTCTTGAGATGCTCCATTCAATATTTTAGAGGTCTACATAAAGATCTCGAGAAGTTATGGTTGTTCAAGTAAAACCGGTTCCGGCAGGTGTTCAATGGTGACAGAGTGAGACAGATAGGTCCGGTGAGATCCAGAAATGTAGTATCCCATTCTGTGGATTGGAGAAAGTGTTGAGGATGTCCTTGTAAAGTGTCAATTAGATTGGTTTGTGGCTTGAAGGTCCAGAAGAACCTATTCCTTTGTAACAATGATGACAGACTGTGTTCTTGAGGTTCTGGATGAAGAAGAGAAGGATTTTAGTAAGTAGAGGCAGTGCAGATGTTCCTGGTGATTCAGGAGAGCTTGTGGAGGTCCTTGGATTATGTTTAGTTCGTGTTGATGGTCTGCATTAGAGTTGCAGACCGAAATTGAAGAAATACTTCCGAATGTAGGTGTTCTTTCTGTGACTAGCTGACTGGATGAATTATACACCTTGCAAACGTTCTTATGTTTGTTTGCTGACTTAGATGTTTGTTCCTAATTTGATGTCATGTATAAATAAATGATTGCGAAGTCATTTCAAGTGGGTGTTCGTGGAGATGAGCGTGTTGTAGCGAAGAGAAGAGCGAAAGGTAGAGCAGAAGGTTTGAGCTTAAATGGAACTAACTCAAGCATAGTGAAGATGCTATTTACTAGTTCAAGTATGTGACACTTATTCCTTTGTAGACAGTGTGTCTCCTGTAGGCAGTGAGCCTCTTGTGAGCAGTGTGCTCAGGCAGTGAGCCCTAATTGGCATGTGCCATTTGTTCTTTCTATTCTTCTAACAGAGAATATTTTTTTGGGTTAACCACCTCGTGGTTTTTCCCTTAACTGAGTTTTCCACGTCAAAATCTTGGTGTTTCATGTGTTGATATGTTTCTGCTATTGGTATGTTACATTGTCCTCTCATGATTGATCTTCTATTATGCTGCTAATTAACAATGTGGAGTTAAGTACATAAAAGAGAGAAAGTTTTATACAACTGATTCACCCCCCCTCTTAGTTGTGTGCCCTAAATCTAACAGAGATATGCCATGCATGATGGAGGATGGACCTCACCAAAAATGTATTACCATGCCATTTAGAATCTAGTGTTGAAGTTGTCAAGCATCTTCATCATGGGGGATCTTTTGATGGTAGTTAACTGTTGTAGTAGTGATGAAACATAACCTTTCTCCTTGAATATTTTAAGGAATGCTTGGCACAATTGTTCCCAATTAGTAATGGACAATTGTGGAAGTGATTGGTATCAATCAAGAGCCTTTCTCTTAAAAGAAGGGATAAGCAACCTGAGCACAATATTTTCCTCATCAATGTTATGAATTGTGTAATGTTTCATGAAGTCATGTAGATGTTCCATTGGAGTAGCATGATTCTTTCCTATGAAATGAGGAAGAGAATATAAAGAAACATTTGAAATGGATTCCCATACTATAGGAATCCTAGTGGAATCAATGGACCTCTAGTATTTCACATGGGATGTACTCTAGGTGGTGGCAGTGTAGCCATAACATATATTCTTTTAGAACTTTGAGTATACAACTGCAGTGTAGTATGGGTTCCTCTCTTGAAAATGATCAAAAGGTTTTAGATGGGGATATGAATATTTTCTTTTGATACAGACACTATGGTGATTCCAAGGATCATAATCTTTTCTATGTTAAGATAAATGTAGTCGCTCAATAAGGTTATCAAAATTGGCAATTAAGAATTCACTAAGAACTTTGCTAAAGGTGGGTTTGAGTCATATAATGAATGCTAAACTCTTTTTATATATTTGAATGTGTCCCACCAAGTGTGCTAGAAATTTTTTGTAGGTTCTAAAGGCCTAGTTTCAAGGGGCCAATGTGTCACACATGATCTAGAAACATGGAAAGCCTTACAAGAAGCAATGTTATTCAATAAAGAGGGTGATCTCAATAAGATAGTCTTTGGGATTAAAGGGTTGGCTCCCTATCAATCTAATGCGTAAGCCTAAATTTATTTGTTCTATGGTGAGTTAAAAGGGATATAAATGTTGAAAGAAAATAAAGAAAAACAAAGTTCCACACTGGATAGATTAACATTTTATCCACTAAAGTAGAGCTTAATAGCTCATGATGCAATAATCAACAAAGATAAATATGTAAGTTGATATCTACTTGGAACAATCAATTTCCTTCTATTAAGTTGATGGACTATTACATAGATGAATACATACATATTTTGGGAACATACATAGAAGCTCCCCTTTGTACTAGAAAAGAGGAAACAAAATTCACTTAGACATCAGGCTTTAAAGCTCAGCTAAAATTTTTTTGACACATGCACATGGATGCAAGCCAATATTTATAGACTATTATACCCAAAAATAAATGGTTTCCCCCCAAACTATAATTGAAATTTGAATCAATGTGGAGGGAAGATGTATCTACAAATTCAAAGCCTTAATTTTATGGATTTCACTGCCCAATATTACATTCCAACAACACTGGTAGTTGAAATTGGTTCCGTATGAGCTATTTAATTGGTAGCCATGACTGCCCAACCTTATATACTTGGAGAACTTGAATTCCTATACT
Source organism: Cunninghamia lanceolata (assembly GCA_027924645.1). Classification (NCBI taxonomy): domain Eukaryota; kingdom Viridiplantae; phylum Streptophyta; class Pinopsida; order Cupressales; family Cupressaceae; genus Cunninghamia; species Cunninghamia lanceolata. The sequence continues at coordinate 12,517,198 of BSBN01000194.1, read as the reverse complement.
AAATCAATCCCACCTCAGCTACTATAGCATTATAGTGTCCTTAGGGTGATGCAGGGAAGCCACAAGTGCCAAATCTATGCTATCAAGGTGCATAGAAAGATTCTTCTATTTTGCAATGGTCATGTTTCTCACAATCCATTTGATGCATTCATCATTGGTAGATCAGACAGTCCACAAAGATTTTAGAGTTAATTTCCCTTTACTTTTTTGAGATTTCTTGAGCATGCCACGTGGAATTAGTTAAGTATTAACTGAATACATAACTAGGAAAGGAAGGTGGGTCCTACCAACTATCACATCAAGAAACCTTTAGCCTTGTAATGTTGATGATACATCTACATGTCACAACACTAGGGTTTCTTGTGGAAATCTTCCTTTGCTTTTCCTTGAAAGGCATGTGAACCCTTGGCTGAACTTTGACATGGCATATTGAATGAAGAACATTCACTTGGATGTAGCACTAAGTTAGGACTATGCTAAAACATCAAAATATCAAAATTAAATCAAAACAAGGAGGCCTACGGATGTCAAATGGTATTCTTATCCTTCATATGATGAAGTGGGATGAATCTACCACCTAAAGTGAAGGATTTACTATATGATTTCTTATTGAGATGTTTAGCAAGTGAAATGATAAGTCGTTGGGACATGGAATTAGCGCAAGTAGAGTTTGTATACAATAATTTAGTGAATTGGAGTACAAGGAAAACCAAATTTTATATAGTATATGAAATTAATGCAATAAATGTATTAGAACTATGAAATATTAGAAATGATGATAAGATAATTTTTGAGGTAGAAGAATTTGTAGATCACACAAACGAGAATTTGTAGATCACATGAAGATATTGAATGAGATAAGAAATTAGTTGGAAAAGATGAATACTAAATATAAAGAAAATGATGACACGAAGAGGAGACATAAGGAATATGAAATTTTAGATTAAGTGATGACACATTTTAGGAAATAAATATTTTGATGGGGTACTTACAATAAGCAAAAGATGAATAACTTCAGTCCTTCCAATATTGTAAAAAAATCAATTCTAGTAATACATATGGGGTACAAAATTGCCTTAAGGTTTTAGTATATCACCATTGCTTAATATTACAATTTTTTATGAGTATGATGAAGGTGAAGTGGAAGAAGAAGGTAAAAAAAATGAACTAGATAAAGTAGATGCTAGAATAAGAAGCTAAGGAAATTGAAGAAATACTAGATAATTGAGATGGAAAGAGTATAAGGAATAAGAAGTATGAAGAATATTTTGTTAAATGAAAGGGAAGGCCAATCAAAGACTCAACATGGATAAATAAGGTAAACTATATTTATTTTATTTTAGATTTCCCAGAGTGAGAGGCACTATTTTTAGGTATACAGGATGTTTGATGTAAGAGTATCCAATGTGTAAGAGCAACCTTGCATCACCCAAAAATATTTTTTTTCATGTTTGTTTTATTTCTAGGTATCTAAAAGTATTGTAGTCATTTAGTTCTTGCTATGGAGTTTAATTATTTCTATAGTCAACATTTTAGAATATTAGATTATCAATGCCCAAATAATATTCACATTGTGCAACAACACATATTGCTCACTAAGCCTCCATATTGATATTAGAGCTTCCACACATATATTCTACCATGCCACATCATTTCCAAAAAAAATAATCATTAGTTAATGTATTGTGACTTATCAAATTCCTTAAAATGGACCTAATAGAATTATGTACCAAACATTTGCATCTCGTGCCAACATTTGAGGACATATTTAAGCTTATAGGTTCTCTAGAGGTTCATGGTTAGGTTTGCATTGAGTTCTAATTTTTACACCTTATTGCATTCATTTAAGATGGATCCTCCTACATGATTCCATGTGCATTAAGCACTATACCACATTATATGTTAGTGCTTGAACACATATTTACTTTCATGAACTCGCTATAAAAGAAGAATCATTCTACATCACATGACAACTAGAAATCAAGAGGAAGGAGTTCGATTAGCACTATCCCAAGTTCAGTCAGATACTAAGAGCACATAATTTCTAATGCAATCGACATCAACCAAAGACATTTGTTGGTTTTATTTTTAATTTTGGTGTGTGATAGTTTTCCATGGCATCTCTCTATAGTAGGAATCCAAATATTTAATGAGATTTATAAATTTCAAATTTTTGCTCTGTTGCAGTTTTAAGGCTCCATAAGGCAGTTTTCTTAAAAACAATTTCTTTTGGAGATTTTGGAAGGTTGAGATAAAATCCTCTAACATGCATGTTCTTAAATGCATTTCACAAAAATGTGAAAAAATAATCAAAGTCATGTATTTCACCATTTGGGAGATTTTAATGGTAGACGTTTATGTCGGCAGGTTTACGGAAAGTTTAAAATGTCAAAATTTATAAAGGCTAGAGGGAAATCCTTCTACAGATGACCTGAAGGGTTCACAACACACCTTTGCACAATTTTTTTAGAAAATATAATATCTTTCAAACTTTCGCCTTCTCGACACCCAATTCGGCACCTCCGAAGCTTCAAATTCAAAGGAAGCTAGGTTTGCAAAAATTGCTTCCTACACTAATCTAATGAGGAGAGATGTATGCAAATTCAATTTAATTCTTACAACTACAGCAACATAGAACATCTAACAAAGATATTGCAGCAATACACATAGACACAGAAAGTAGACAGAAGAGAGAGAGAGAGAGACAAGATATACGTGGGGAAAACCCTTATAGGTGAAAAACCCCACACTCCAAAACACATATCAAATGTATTATAGTAAACAATAATAGATTACAATATAGTTTTAGAGCCAATGCTCTTTCAAGAGTCTTCGAATGTTGAATCTAGAGATATTCCGGCAGCATAACAGTACTTGTACCAAAGTTATCTATCTCCCATCCAAGCACCTGTTTATTAGAGTTTACAAGGCAAATATAGAACCTTCTAGAGATGGGCATCCATCCTGGACTCATGCCCCAAAACCCACACCTAAGGACACTTGTCCAACATCCCATCCCGAAGTGGGCACCTGGTCCCAAGATAGGTTACGACAGATGCTCTTACGCACCTTACAGCTGTCATAGAATCTGTCATATACTGACTAAAAATATCATATTCCTCTTACATGTCATAACCGCCCTTCACTGCCCAAAGATGCCTTTCTCTCGTGCAAAGATACTCACTGACACTTGTCATTAATTAAAAATCATTTGAGGTTTTGGGGGCGTTGCCCCTGAGCCCCCACGAGGGTGCTACCCCTTGACCCTGTCTTGGGGGCGCTGCCCCCAGACCCCCGTTAATTATTCGACGGGGAAACTGTGGATGCCAAAGTCACCAAAATTTACCCTGCTGCATATACACAAGGTGCTGACTATGCCAATTCAACATGGGATAAATAAATATAGCATTAGGAATTTGCAAAGGTTGAGACACCTTAATTCCCAACACAAATTAATTGATTTTATTGCTAGGCCATGAGGGGGTTAAGTAGATCATTTTTAGGATTTTAATTTCATCTTTTTAATTAAATTATTCCCCTATCAAGTCGGAAAAGTCATTTGTAATTTATCAAAAACAAAAATCAAGTCGCGATCAGTCGAAAATAGTGAAAATCTCTCATTTTTGGAAAGCATTGTTTTAACCGTCAGTTATATTCATTTCAAAATGAAACATGTGATTTGTTCCAAACTTGGAGGAAACAAAATAGTTATTTAATATTTTCATTCAAGCACTAAAATGGATGAGAAAAGGGTAGAAAATGTATTAAAAAGAAAAATTACCCAAGGAGAAAAATGACACACCTTAAAGAAATAAAAAGGCACATTGAATTTGAAAGGAAGGAGCACCAATTTTGGGAGTAGACATTTCCAAGAGAAGAAAAATAAAATAGAGGAGGTGAAGCATCAAACTTGGGGAAGTTTTGTTGCAATGATAGAAAGGCATATATTTGGTTTTTGTTGTAGGTTTGGGGCAGCACCAGAGGAGGGAAAAGAAGGTGCCAAAGTGAGAGGAAGTTTGCAGAATGGAAGGGAGTTTTCTATGTGAATACTTAGCCCATGAGAGGGGTATGTGAAATACAATTGCTATGAGAGTGTGAGAAGAAAAATGAGTTTCTTGTAGAGAGATCAAAGGCCATGAATGTAGTTTTGGTTTGTTGCAGATGTGTTTCTATAAAAAATAATTTTGTTGAGTTGAATAAAATCAATGAAGCATATTTGTTTGAAATTTCTTTGTTGTGTTAATAGTTTGTGTTGAGCAGAGAGTCTCTACATTAATGTTGTAAAGATTTCATATGAAATTGAGTTTTGGGTAGCAGGTGGGAGTCCCACTTACATAAAGTGGTATGAGAGCCATAGGTCTTAAGCATGTAGAGTTTACCCCAGGACCTACAGGTGAAGAGTGATGAAGAGTGAAGCGGTGAAGCCTCGAAGAATTGATTATGTGTTTTGTGTAGGTTGCAAATTGAGAGTGTGTGATAATTATTTGACAAAATTTCTTGGAGAGAAGGAGAATGTCTGATGATGAGAAATTTTTTCTTGAATCCACAAAAAGAGAAGCAATAACCCGTCCAGAGGAGTAATTTGTTTCAAAATATTTGTAAGTCAGGGGGAAAATGTTGCAAGGTGATAGTGGACAATAGTAGCAGACAATTTGATGTCATTAGAAATGGATGAGAAGATGATGAAGCATCTTAGCCCATACTACATTTCTTGGTTGTGAGGAGACCATCAAATTTGGGTAAGTGAGTAAAGTATTGTTAGTTTTCAAATTGGAAGTTATAAAGATGAAATAGTGTGTGATATAATGCCCATGGACGCATGTCATGTTCTATTCAGTCAACCATGGCTCTATGATAGAGAATCTATACATAATGGTAGAGAGAACACATATACCATAATGAAAGATGGAAAGGAATATGTTTTGAATCCATTGCACAATAAACAAGAGGAAGTGGCAAAAGAAGTTGCAACAGATAAGAAGGATAAAGAGGAAAAGAAAATGGGTGAGGTTGAGTCCCATTTTTCTTTTGGTAATGATATGTTTGCAAGTGATACTATCTGTGTAGGAAAGAAGGATGAAAAAGAAGACGAGGAAATCCTTGTGCAAAAGGATAAAGAGTAAGATGGTCAGATCGTAGCAGAGGTTGAGGAAGAGGAAAGAGAAGAGATTGTAGTAGAGGTTGCAGAGGATGAGAAGAAGGATGCAGTTGTTGTAGATACTAAGGTTGCAGCAGTAGAGAATGAGAATGAAGAAGTGTATGGTGAAGATGGAACTTGTCCCAGAAAAAGAGGTAATGCATAACAATTTTTTATTTTTATGATGAAAATATGTATGCAGATGAAATATTGAGTTTAAAATAAGATGTGAATGTAGAGCAACTATAGATGGATTTTGATTTTTCAGACATGTATACAGTTGTTGCAAGACACGATACATATAAAGTGAAGAAGGATGAGGAGGTGAATGCAAGTGTAGTTGCATATTGGTGGAGGAGTTCAGACTATGGTCAGTTGGAACCCATGAGAGAAGAGAAGAGGAAAGAGAGAAATTGGTGGAGGAGGTTACATTATGGTCACATTCTGCATTGAGAAAGAGGAGTGCATAACCAACTTGGCGGATGAGGACATCATGTGTCCTAGGCTAGATGCTGGAAGAGGTGAAGGAAGAAAGTTTCTTATTAACCTGATTTAGTTATGGAGATTACTATAGGTTTCTTATACTCTAGAAGGGTGGTACTACCATTCATCTCCATTTTGTGAGTCATACTCACAACAGTTTCTTACCTGACATGTATGATGCAGGAGCATCTAATGAACAGGCAATTGATATCAACCAAAAACATTTGTTGATTTGATTTTTGGTTTTGGTGTGTGTTGGTTGTTCATAGCATCTCTATATAATAGGAATCCACATATTTAATCAAATTTGTAAATTTTAAGTTTTTGCTCTGTCACAGTTTTAAGGCTCTGTAAGGTAGTTTTCATGAAAATAATTCTTTCTGGAGATTCTAGAAGGCTAGGCTAGAATTATTTGACATGTGTGTTCTTGAAGGCATTACTCCAAATGTACAAAAATAATTGAAGTCGTATCTTTCACCATTTGGAATATTTAATGCCAGAAGTTTGTACCAACAAGTTTACAAAAAGTTTAAAATTTAAAAATTCATAAAGGCTAGAGAGAAATCCCTCTATAGAGGACCTAAGGGGGTCATAACACACCTTTGCACAAATTTTTTAGAAAAAGGGAAGAAATTTCAAAATTGTACCTTTTCAGTACCTGATTCCACACCTTCGGAGCTTCAAATTAATTGATTTTATTTCTGGGACATAAGGGAGTTAAGTAGATCATTTTTTGGATTTTACTTTCATATTTTTAATTAAATTATTCACCTACTAGGTCAGAGAAGGCATTTGTAATTTATCAAAAGAAAAAATTAAGTTGTGGACAATTGAAAGTAGTGAAAATCTCTCATTTTTGGAAGGCATTGTTGTTACAATTAGTTGTATTCATTTCAAAATGAAACATGTGATTCATGCCAAACTTGGAGGAAACAAAATAGTTATTTATTATTTTCATTCAAGCACCAAAATGGATCAGAAAAAGGTAGAAAATCTATTAAAAAGAAAAATTAGCCAAGGAGAGAAATGGGACACCTTAAAGAAATAAAAAGAGACATTGAATTTGAAAGGAAGGAGTGCTAGTTTTGGGAATAGACATTTCTAAGAGAAGAAAAATAAAATAGAGGAGGGGAAGCATCAAACTTCGAGAAGTTTTCCTCCATTGATAGAAAGGCATTTATTTAGTTTTTGTTACAGTTTTGGGGTAGTACTAGAGGAGGGAAAAGAAGGTGCCAGAGTGAGAGGAAGTTTGCAGAATGGAAGGGAGTTTTCTATGTGAAGACTTAGCCCATGAGAGGGGTATGTGAAAGAAAATTGTTGTGAGAATGTGAGGAAAAATGTGTTTCCTATAGAGAGGTCGAAGGCCATGATTGTAGTTTTGGTTTGTTGCAGATGTGTTTCTGTTAAAAATAATTTTGTTGAGTTGAATAAAATAAATGAAGCATATTTGTTTGAAATTTCTTTGTTGTGTTAAGAGTTTGTGCTGAGAAGAGAGTTTCTGCAATAATGTTGTAAAGATTTCATATGGAATTGAGTTTTGGGTAACAGGTGGGAGTCCCACTTGCATCAAGTTCTAAAAGCATCATATACTACTTATTCACTTAGAAGATTGTAATTGAAGAACTACACATGAATTGTGCTTGTAATTCATTGTAAAGAAGACTAAGGTGTCATTCTATTGTAAGCCCTTGCAATAAGGAACTATACCATAGGAATCCATCCATGTTACCCTTGATTAATTTAAGGGAGTGTGTGGAAAATACACTACACATATATTTGCACATGTCTCTTACAATTATTATTTTATTCAATATAATAAAAATCAAATGAAGACTTACAATTTAACCTAGTAGAAGTTCATAGTTACATTCAAAATTTTCTTATGAAATTATGTAGCATCCTTGATGTAATTGTTTATTTTTTTCATCCCTACCTTATATAGATAGCAACAAAATAGAAATTTGCCCTATTGACCACCCATGCTTGCAACATTAATTGGAACCAAATGTGTATTATCAATAGTAAAAGAGAAAAGATTATTAAATTGACTCACATCAATTTTTCAGTTACAGTATATTTATAAGCCCCTGTTATGCTCTAGATTCTTTTTTGTCACATGATCTTGAGGTTGGTCATATGTGAAGTGACCTGAGCATTTGTTTAAATGAGTGCATTTATAATTGCAAAGGGGTATGGTTTCACATATAACCAAAGTGCATTTTCTGTCGACCAACTTGTAATATTTGAACATAGTAAAATCTTACTAGAAATAAACATGTAATGAATTAGTGTTTTGTTTATCCTCCTTACTTGAAGGTCACAACATTCATTATGGTTAACACTAATTTGAGATTTGTAGATATCAAAATTTGTTAAAGAGGTTATTTTTGGCATATAACTAAAATATGTTTTGTTTCTACCAACTTGTAATATTTAATCATAGTAAAATCTTACTAAAAGTTAACATGTACTTAAACTTAATAACATTAAGTATAATTTATATTAATTGGAGCTTTACAGATTGTGATTGAGGTTGGGTAGCTCTTTCATTCTAAAATGTTCAAATGTTCTATGTACCTTTTAGAAATACTAAATTTTTCCACTTGCTACTTTCAAAATATAAGACATGAGATAATATATTTGAGAACAAGATATACATTGTGACTTGTTTATTTACTTTTATTTATTTTCTCCAAACTTTTGTCTTATATCCCATGTGTCTAAACAAAACATGTGATCAATGTGGTTATTGCACTTGCTAATTTTCATAATCTAAACTAAATGCAATTTTGACTATGATTTTTTTCTTATCTAAGTTTGTATTTTCCATAAATGCAATTGTGACTATTTAATATTCGGTAGTCCATAGACTACATTGACCACCGAAAGCCTATGGAAAATAGGAGCATGAAGCCCAATGGTCAATTTGTGTTTTCAGGGTTCATGTAAGAACATGGTCAATGCACATTACTCAGTTTTCTAGAGTCGTGTTTTGATTTTCATTGAGAGCATCCGATCTTCTCTAAATTATTCAAAATGTTAAAATCTAGGTTAATGTCACTTGATGTCGTGTATATTATGTGACCCACTGAAGAATACTAATTTGTCTTCATAGTACCCTTTCCAAAATGTTTTCTTATATAAATAATCAATGTCTCTTTCAGACGTTCACATTGTAAAGAGGCGTAAACTCAAAAGCAAAATATGCTTTAAACGGGAGAGAGTAAAGCTGGAAAAGGAGAAAATTAGTTGTGTAGAAATTATAGCCCCCTCAAGCTGTTTTATTATTCTCCCTGAACCATTATGTAAGGTGGATTAGGTCTATATAAAATAGAAGCAGCATTTTGGCAATTAATATTGAGATTGTAATGGTCGCACTTATTGTGTATGTAAGATCAGGTCTTCTTTTTGGTAATTGTACATTTCATTGGAAGGTGATCTTGCTCATTAGAAGTTACTATCACTATTAAAGTTCATTGGGCTTTAGGTAGTTCACTGCAAGCTAATGTCAACGAAAAGTCTTTTCTATCTTATCATTCAATGCATAGATGCCAAAGGTTTTGTTGTCACATATCACAAAATTAACAAAACAGAATTTGTTTTAACATTGTTTCGTCATTATCGACGAAAAGAAAGAGGAAAACCCTTTAATGTATATTTTTTTTAAGTGTTTAAGAATATGGACTAGGATTTATTCTTTCTTAAGTGTGTTTGTTAAGTTTTAAATTAGATTTAAACCTCAAAGTGTAAATATACCTGGTCCAATCCAATCCAAGAAACACTAGAGCTAGAGTTGAAAATGGAGAGCAATAGGAAAGTGAACTATGAAAGGAAAATATAAATAGAATGTTGTACACTTGGTAAACAGGGTAAGACTTGCAAAAGGCTTAGAATGATTGCATAGAGGTCTAGTAAAAATTTTGAGGAGTTGTCCTCAACAAAAGGCATTAGGTTAGCCTAGTTAGAAGGACATAGATCTGTCTCTAGTCGGCAAGTCCAATTAGTGCCCAAAATCTGTTCAAACTATAAAGTTCCAGCTTTTGCTTGTTTCTTAGAATATACATATGCCAATCACTCGTCCACGTTCATAACAAAAGGTGGGAAATAAAGTATACTAAGAGGATCAAAATGTTAGAATATGTCTGTAGAAAGAGAGTGAAAACAAATAAAATGGAACGTGTACACCTACACAAGATTGATATGAAACTAGAAACTAAATGTTGATGCTTGCAAAAAAATTTGGGATAAATTTGGAGTTTCCAAGTAGTGTGTATGTGCTAATGGGAACATTTGACACCACCTCAAAAGATTTGTAATTTTTGGGACAACTCTATGAGGTATTTTATTTCCTCTCTTTGGTTTATCACTTCTTCTAAATATAAATACAAAAGCTCCTATAAACTGCCTTGAACTAGAAAACCCTGCAGTTGTTAGTGATAAAGGGGAGTCTACCTTAGTTAGTCCCCTTCGAGGTAGTTCCAACAAGTGTCCATGTCTAGCAATAAGAAAATGTGTGTACTCAAATCTAAATGATGGTGATAAATTGCAACAATGTTTATCAACTAGACAAAAACCTAGCCCTACAACTAAACTAGCAACTAGGTGGTGTGTGCAAGGCAGGCCTAGAATTTGTTGGTCACCCCTACCTGTCATATAGAAATTTTATGACAGTTTGGTCATTTAACTACCTTTCAATTGACGTTTTAAGAAAATTATAAGTTGTCAAAAAATGTTGAGGGAATTTTTTTATATTGAAATAATGCAAGTTACAAAAAAGTAGTCTAAAGACTATGAAAAAGAGAAGCAATCAACAACACAATCACAAACAAAACTACAAATAGCAAGACCAACAACTCCCAACCATTTCAACAATCGAAAAGATGAAAGTGCCATTAAAAAATTACAGCCACCTATTGTCATTTTAATGTAGAAAGTTTTTTTTTTGTGGACATTGAATGCTATCAAAAGGAACATCTTTAAAGGCATATAGATTCATTTATCTTGTGTAAATTGAAGTCCTAAAAAAATTAGTAATTATATATTGAAAAGAAACGAGAAGGATTTTTTTTTCCTTGAACCAAACACTCCAATACAATTCTCTTCAAATTGCAATCATTCAAACAAAATTTCAAAAAGATAGAAAGCAATAAGTTTCAAAAAATATTGGATGTACCTTAAGAGCAGTCCACCCACTCCACAAACCAACTTCCCCTCCTTTTGAACTCTAAGAGAACTTTCAATCGCCACACTGTGCTTAGTACTTGACTTTTCCAACTGTATCACTGTTGAGAACATTTCCAATTTGGCTCTAACTAGGCATCTTGGTGAATTGAATGACAATGGAGGAAGTAGCAACAATTCTTTTTTATCCCTATAATTGTAAATAAGATCTTAATTACAGCTCTTCTTAATTTCTATACTTGTAATTTGCAAAGTTGTACTTATTCCATATATAATAAACAATGAACAACATATTAATAAGTATAGACAAAGCAAAGATTTTTAAAAATAAAAAACATTACAACAAAGCAAAGATTTGTTTTTAAATTGATTTTTAAATTTTATTGATGATAAACATTCTTTGAAAATATTCTAATTTAATATATATTTCTATATCAATTTAATAAAATTTTGAAGATCAACATTGTAAAAGAAAACATCATTTAGATTTCTATAACAAATTATTCTAAAATAATATATATTAAAAATAAGAATATTATATTATATTACCCTATAATAAAATTTTATAGTTTACGAATAAATCAAAGTGTCATATATACGGTTATGTAAAAAATTAGCAAGTCAAATTATACGGTCTAATAAATTTTAAAGTTGTAAAATATGGTCTAAAATGCCAAAAACGGTCAAATAGACCATCAAATTCCAGGCCTAGTGCAAGGTGATGAATGAAAAAGGAAGATAAACATGAGATCTGAAAGATAAAGAGGAAAGGTTTGATGGCAAGGTTATGGAAAGGCAAGGGATTTAATGGATGATAAATGTATTTAGATTTAGGCTAAGTGAATGAAGGTTTGAGAGGTTTAGAATTGATGTAGGAGCATCTAATGGTGTAAGGACAATCTTGCATGACCCAAAAATGATGGTTTTATTTTTTGTTCTTTCAATTTTTGTATTTTTAGATACCCAATTGCTTGAATAATGGTGTAGAACCTTCGGTTTTTCCTACCTGCTAAAATAGAAAATTGCTATTTTTAGAAAATTTGCATTTGAGCACGTATGGAAGCAGAAATTTCCTCAAAGCTTCAGAATTGAAAAATATAACCTTTGGTGAAAGAATTGGCCAAAGATCACTTGTGGGATGAAAGATATTAAAGTTTCCATTTTTTTAAAAACCCCTAACAAAGTTTCAAAGTCAAATATGAGGCACTTAGAGGCCTTGTACGACCCCAAAAATAGGTGGAATCAACAAAGAAGATTCTAAAGGTGTAGAGAACTTTAAGAGATTTCTAACACATCAAACAATTTATCAATTGGACACCCGAATCAAAAGTTATGGCTCCCGGAAGTTGACCTATTTTTGGAGGGAGTTACAAGTTTTAAAATTTTGGCTAGAAAGCGCCAAAAAGGGCTATTTATGACCATTTTTGGTAATCCTTTGGGTAGTAAATAAAGGAGGGAAAGTGTTGAGTTAGGAAAAGGATGGAAAATATAAACCCTAGCATATTTGAAGCTACAGAGGCAGAAGGTTCCAAAATCTAGAGGAAGGAAGTTGTAATGTGTTGCAGCATGTTGAGGATTCATCCTGTGATTTGGTTCTAGTTTCTATAATTTAATGTGTTTCTAGTTCAATAAAAAAACATTCCTATTTTCTATGTGCAATTTGTGTTATTGTGTGGTTTGGGTTTGACTCCCTCATAAAGTGGTATCAGAGCAAGGGTTCCTGAATGTGTAGACAGATTGTCGACTGTGAGGCAGTTTTCACTAGGACCTCAGGTTGTGGATTTGATGTAGAGATCAAAATGCCTCCACGAAGAAACTGTGGTGGGAGAAATACTTTGATAGAAGAGTGTTTTAGAGCCCTACAAAGGCAAATCAATGCATTATAAGAGGAGTTACGAAGATGGTGTGAGCCAAGAATAAGAGAAGAAAGTGAAGATGAAGTTGAAGAAGAAGAGCTATCTGAAGAAGAACAAGATGTTACAGAAGATCCTACATAAGTTAGGTTGTTGAGGTCCATTTTGAAGATTGGAAAGAGACCTAAGGTTGAAGTTTCTCCCTATTCTAAGGATCTAAATCTGGAAGAGCTTATTGATTGGATAAACGATATGGAGGAATATTTTGAGTATGAAGATGTGGAGGATCTAGAATGGGTGAAGTTTGCAAAAATGAAGTTGAAGGGCCATGCTAGAATTTCGTGGAGGGAGGTCTAGTTAGAGATAAATAGAAGAGGAAAAGGAAAGATTACCAGATGGGATGGATGGTGGAAAAACTAAAGAAGTAGTTCATTCATATGGACTATGACTTGAAGTTGTTCAAGAAGCTCCAAGGATTGAAGCAAGGTAACAAGCGTGTTAAGGAGTATACAGAAGAGTTTTATAAAATTATTATCAGAATAGCCCATGCAAAGGCCAAAAAGAAGAAGGTATCCCATTATATTAATGGGTTGAGGCCAAGTATTCAATAGGAACCAAGCCTAGTCAGAATGGCCACCATAGAAGATGCGTACCAGTTTACCTTGAAGGTGGAAGAAAAGTTGGATAACGATTTGAAAGAAAGCAAAGAGGAAGAGGTCATGGTAGAAGGACTAGTTGAAGATTCTCTAAAGGCTAAAATGAAGATCAAAACAAAAGTTTTGAAGTAGGTACCATTTGAAATCAAAGAGGAGATAATGCCTACAGCCCTCATGACCAAAATAATAGTGACCAAAGAGGAAGAGGAAGATGATGACCTTGGCAAGGACCTGGAAGAGGAGGTTTAAGAGGAACCTATTTCCAATAAGGAGAAGAAGGACATTGAGCCTATGAGTGTCCCTAACATCAAGGAACAACAAATAGAAGACCTAAAGGTAATGCACGAGTTGCACATGTAGATGACTATGCGTAGTATGAGCATTCTAAAGATGCTAAAAGGGGAGAAACCCTAGTTGTTAGAAGAACCTTGTTAAATGAGGAGAAAGAACTAGATCAGAGGAAGAGTTTATTCTACACAAGGTGCAAGTGTGAAGGTAAGTGTTGCCATATTATTATTGGTAGTGGAAGCACTGATAATCTTGTCTCACAGGAGATGGTTAACAAGTTGAAGTTGACAAGGAGAAGGCATCCACATCCATATTAGATTGCACGGTTGTAGAAGGACCATAGAACTTTGCTCAATGAGCAGTGTTTAGTCAAGTTCAAGATTGGAGACTACCATGATGAGGTGCTATGTGGCATCATACTGATGGATGCATGTCATATGCCATTGGGAAGCTTGTGGTAGTGTGATAGGTGTGCTATCCATGATGGCCATGCAAAAACCTATTCCCTAACAAAGGATGGATTTTTTCATATGTTGAAGTGCTTGAAGGAGGTGGAAGAAAAGGTATGTAGTATTACCAGAATTTTCTTGGTAGATGGTAGGAAAATTTTTGATGGTATGAAGCATGAGGCTCATTGCTTTATGTTGATTCCTAAGATCAACTAGGAGAAATGTGAATATGTACCAGCAAAAGTCTCAAAATGTTGGAAGAATTTTAGGACATTTTCTCTGATAATGTACTAGAAGGTTTACCATCGGCGAGGAAGATAAGTCACCAAATGGATTTGATACCAAGAGCTATTTTACCAAATAAAGTAGCCTATAGAATGACTCCTACCGAGAATGAAGAGTTGAATAGACAAGTTCATGAGATGTCAAGGAAATAACTAATAAGGGAGAGCCTAAGTCCATGTATGATACCTACAGTACTAGCACCAAAAAAAGATGGAGAGTGGAGAATGTGTACAGATTCCTGAGTCATCAACAAAATTACAAACATGTAAAAATTTCCATTGCCAAGGATGGATGATATTATGGATTGTTTGAGTGGATCCAAGTACTTTACGAAGATTGATTTGAAGAGTGGATATCACTAGATCTGAATCAAAGAAGGAGATGAATGAAAGACAAACTTCAAGACTAAGGACGACTTGTACGAATGGTTAGTCATGTCATTTGGGCTAACCAATGCACCAAGCACATTTATGTGGCTCATGAACGAGGTACTAAAAGAGTTTTTGGGTAAATTTTTCATTTCTTATTTAGATCATATTTTGACTTTTAGTAAGACTTTTGAGGAGCACCTGATGCATGTTTGAAAAGTTTTTGTGAAACTGAGGGAAGAAAAGTTGTTAATTAATTTGAAGAAATGTAATTTCATGAAGGATTTGGTGTACCTGGGATTTGTTATCTTAGTTGAGGGTCTTAAAATGGATCTAGAGAAGGTGAGGGCTATTATAGAATGTCCTACCCCAAGGAGTATTAATTACAGAGGTATGATCTTTTCATGGTTTGACAAGTTTTTATAGAAAATTTATCAGGAATTTTAGTAGCATTTGTGCACCCCTAACTAAGACAATGAGAGGGGATAGAAAAGAGTTTAAATGGACTATAAGAGCAGCCAAGAGTTTTTATACATTGAAGAAGAAAGTCACAAAGCAACTTATTTTGGCTATTCCATATTTCAATAAGGTATTTCAGGTAGATTGCAATGCTAGTGGCAATGCTATAGGAGTTGTTTTGAGTCAAGAAGGTAAACCCATTTCATATTTCAGTGAGAAGCTTAATGAAAAGTATTTTGATTATGATCAAAAGTTTTATGCTATAGTTTAGGCTTTGAAGAAATGGAGACATTATTTTTTTCTGAAAGAGTTTGTTTTATATACTAATCATCAAGCTTTACAATATCTTAATAGTCAAGGAAAGTTAAATCAAAGGCACTTAAAATGGGTTGAGCTTTTATAGCTTGTTATACTTTTATTTTGCAACACAGAAGTGGGAACTCCAATAGAGTTGCATATTCCTTAAGAAGAATGAAATTTTTGTTGACAAAGATGAAGATAGAGGTTGTTGGGTTCAATCAACTCAAGAATTTGTACCCTAATGATCCAAACTTTGCAGAGGGCTAGAAAACATGTTTTGATCCTATTACCCTAGATAGGATGAAATGGTTGCATTACATAATCCAAGAAGGTATGTTGTTCAAAGGAAGCCAGTTGTGCATTCTAAGGAGTTCCATGAGAGAGAACCTAATTAAGGAGAAGCATAGTGGACAACTGGCATGACACTTTAGTCAAGATAAGACCATTGCTCTTGTTATTGAGAATTATTATTGGCCATAGTTGCACTAGGATGTGAAGAAATTTGTGCAAAGTTGCAGAGTATGTCAGATGGCCAAAGAAGTCAGTCATAATACTGGGCTATATCAGCCATTACCTATACCAAAGGGGCCATGGGAGGATATCATCATGGACTTTGTTCTTGGTTTAATAAGGACACACAGAGAGCATGATTGAATATTTGTGGTGGTTGATATATTTTTAAAGATGGCACATTTCATTCCATGTTAGAAAATCAATTATGTTGTTCACATTACAAAGTTGTTTTTTTAGAGAGGTGGTTAGACTACATGGTCTACCAAGGAGTATAGTTTTAGATAGAGCTACCAAGTTTGTTGGGTATTTCTAGAGGACCTTATAGAAAAATTTGAAGATTGAGTTGAAGTTTAGTTTTGCACATCATCCGTAGGCTGATGGATAGACAGAGGTAGTGAATCAAAGTTTGGGTAACCTACTGAGATGCTTAGTAGGATATAAGCCCAATGGATGGAATTTGATATTACCATAGGCAGAGTTTGCATATAACAATTCTATCAACAGAAGTACTAGTAAGTCCCCATTCCAAATTGTATATAGGATTAGTCCAAGAAATGCTTCTGAGATGAGAAAGATAGATAGAGGAAAGAAGAGTAGTGTCAAGGATGAAGACTTTGCAGATCATCTAAAGAGCTTGCATGAAGAGGTACGACATCACATTAATAAAATGAATTCTTCATACAAGGCTAAGGCAGATCAGAAATGAAAGTTAAAGGAATTCAAGGTTGGTGATGAAGTCATGGTTCACTTAAGGAAATAAAGGTTCCCAATGGGCATATATAATAAGTTGAAGATGGAGAAATTTGGACCATGCAGGATCCTGAAGAAGCATGATTCAAGAAATGCATATAAGGTAGAGTTGCTGAGTGGAATCAACATTTCCCCTATGTTCAACATTGTTGATTTAATAGAGTATCATGAAGGTGTCATAGAGGATGGGCCAACAGAAGAACAGTGAAGTATCCTAATGCAAGAGAATCCCTGGTTCAAGAGCGATCTTGCATCAACCAAAAACATTTGCATTTCAGTTGCTTGCAATTCAATTTGTTTCCTTTCATTTTCCAGTTCAGTTTAGGTAGTTCAGTCAGTAGCAGTTTCTATATTTTGGTCTGCATTCTATTGTAGTTGCATCACATCTTGTGGAGTTGGACTTGGCATCTAGATTCATTCATCTGCATCATATCCAAAATTTAGAGCATTTGGATTAAGTACTGGAAAGTTATCGCTATCAAAAGATTGACTATTTCTCATAATAGAGCATCCTCACAGTCTCAAACACAACTAAAGGAGAAAACTTGTGGAGCTTAATGACACATTATTCAATGGTCTTTGGTTCATGGATGACCTTCCCCAAGATTTGCACATCATTCCATTCATTTTATGAGGTGTTCTACATGATTAGGTCTAACCTATCCATGTACACATTTTACAGCTCTTCATGGGAGTTTGTGACCTTCCTTGGCCGATGACGAGGAATCTATTGTTCTGAAGATGATATATTGATGTAATAGATCCTTAGGAAAGTAGTCATGAAGGGATTCACATAGTGATAGTTGATAGTTTAGATTTTGCACGAAGGAGCTTCAAAGCTATATCTTGTGCTTATTCTAATATTTTGAAATTAGGCCTTTGAGCCCTAATTGTAAGCCCACATGATGCAGGCCAGAATGTATTTGAATTCTATGATATATTTAAGGACAAAGTCTACGTTTGTTTCATATCTTTGAGTTGTTTCCTTTGTGTTTACTCTTGTTGTACGACCTGGACAGTTCATTTTGTGAACCCTCCTACCGTGACTGCACCAAGTGGTATCAGAGTGAAAGTTTGAATATTTGGGAGTGAATTGAGTGAAGTTGGAGAGGGAAATTCTATAAGATCTTATTGTGGATAGATCGTCGAATTGAGGTAGATTTCTTGTGTTGCAACCAATCGCTGATTGTGAGGTAGTTGTTACCATGTAGCCTGATCACCGAACTTGAGGTAGTTTGCACTTGATCCTAGGAAGAATACCACTGAGGAGAGTTGTTACCATTGGAACAATGGTTGGTAGAATGGATGAGATGATGGAAATGACGAAAATAATGCGAATTCATTTGGACACTGTTGAATAAGATAGGTGAAGAAGATTGACACTGAGACCTAATGTTGAAAGTGATGATGAAGAGGAATTTCAATCTATTGAACAAATTGGTGAAACCCTAGGAGGTGATAAAGAAGAAGAATCAAATCAAGTAAAGATGTTGTGAGCTATTTCAAAGATCAGGAAAAGACCTAGAGTTGATGTACCAAACTATACTGGTAATTTGAACCCTCAAGAATTGATCAACTGGATAAATGACATGGAAGAATACTTTAAGTATGAAGAGATTGAAGATCTGGAGAAGGTAAAGTTTGCGAAGACAAAATTGAAAGGACATGCTACTATATGGTGGAAAGAAGTTCATTTGGATAGAAACAAAAGAGGAAAAGAAAAGATTACAAAGTGGGACAAAATGGTAACAAAATTGTAGAATCAATTCATACCCGCTGACTATGAGTTGGAGCTATCGAAAAGATTGCAAAACCTAAGACAAAAGGAGAAATCTATGGAGTACACTAAAGAATTTCATAAGATGATTATAAGGATAGGACATAGTGAAGCAAGAAAGGAGAAAGTGGCTAGATACATTAATGGACTGAGATTGAACATTCAAGAAGAAGTAAGTTTAGTGAGGATGACATCTTTGGAGGAAGCATATCAGTTTTCCCTAAAAGTTGAAGAGCAGCTGAATAAAAGGCATGATCAAAGACAAAGAGGTAGAGGAGGTAAATTTAAGAGAGGTAGAACATTTTTTGGATGAGACAAAACACATTCAAAGAAGAACAAGTTTGACAAGACATTCAATAAGGATGATAGAGATAACAATGCTTACTAGAGAGATGAGAAAATTTTTACCAAAGGAAACCCTAGTGCATACCGGAATGAAGGCTACAAAAGAGAAGGAAGAGGATTTGATAAGAGAACATTCAGAGGCACTTGTTTTAAGTGTGGAGGTGAAGGAAAGAGCATTTGAATGTAATCAAGGGAGTACAAGCAAAAGAACAAAGAATAGTGGGAGAGCAGCCTATGTTGAAGAAGAACCTATTAGATCACCTAGTTCAGTTGGTAAACTGGAGAAAAGAGAATCATTGGTGATGAGGAGAACATTATTTCAAGAAGAGACAATTGAAGAACCACCGCAGAGGAAAAGTTTGTTCAGAACAAAATGCAAATTAGGAGGTAAATGTTTTAAGGTTGTGATTGATAGTGGTAGTTCAGATAATCTAGATTTAGAAGAGATGGTGACTAAGCTAAGTTGGAAAGATTGAAACACCTTAAGCCCTATCAGATAGCATGGATTCTGGATGATCATAAGGTATTGGTGAGTGAACAATGTTTGGTGAAATTCCATATTAGATCTTATCATGATGAAGTCTTGTGTGATATTATGCCCATGGATGTATGTCATATTTTTTTGGGTAGACCTTGGTAGTATGATAGAAAAGCTATACTTGATGGGAGAAAGAATACATACACTCTAACAACAAATGGAAAGAAAATTACTTTGATTCCTTTGGAAGATGATCCTAAGAGTGGAGTATGTGGGAATGCTAGAATCCATTTGGTAGATGAAAAAAAATTTCTGGATGGTTTGAGACATGATAATATGTGTTAAGCTTTGATCCCTAAGAAGCCTGAAACATTGAAGAAGGAGACTAAAGAATCGTAACTGGAGGAGATAAAAGAGTTGCTAATAGAATATGAAGACATCATATTAGATAATGTGTCTAAAGGATTTCCACCTATAAGGAGTATCAATCATCACATGGATCTTATACTGGGAGCTAGTTTTCCTAATAAAGCACCACATAGAATGACACTGGCAGAGAATGAAGAATTGAATAGACTGATACAAGAGTTGTTACGAAAAGGTTTGATCAAAGAAAGTTTGAGTCCTTGTGCAGTACTTATAGTGTTAGCACCAAAGAAAGATGGAGAATGGATAATGTGTACTAAATCTAGAGCAATAAACAAGATCATAGTTAAGTATAGATTTCCTTTACCTAGAATGGATGATATCATGGATTGTTTGAGTGGAGCAAGATATTTCACAAATATAGACTTGAAGAGTGGATACCATTAGATCAAAATCAAAGAAGGAGATGAATGGAAATTTGATTTTAAGACAAATGAAGGATTGTATGAGTGGTTAGTGATGCCTTTTGGATTGACAAATGCACTGAGTACTTTCATGAGATTGATGAAGGAAGTCTTGAAGAAATTCTTGGGTAAGTTTGTGATTGTATATTTGGATGACATTCTAATTTTCAGTAAGAAAAAAGAACATTTGTGGCACTGTAGACAAGTTTTGCAGAGGTTGAGAGAGGAGAAATTGCTGATAAACATCAAGAAGTGTAGTTTCATGAAGGAAGAACTAGTGTACTTAGGATTTGTGATTTATGTGGAAGGATTGAAGATGGACCTTGAGAAAGTGAGAGCAATTGTTGAATGGCCTACACCGAAGAGCATTGGAGAGGTTAGATCATTTCATGGATTGGCTAGTTTCTACCAGAAGTTCATAAAAATTTTTAGTTTAGTTTGTAACCTGATGACAGAGACAATGAGAGGTGACAGAAAAGATTTCAAATGGACATTAGGAGTAGATAAGAGTTTTGAACTGTTAAAGTGGAAAGTGACTAAGCAACTTGCTTTGGCATTATCAGATTTCAATAAGGTATTTCAAGTTGATTATGATGCAAGTGGAAATGTAATTGAAGTAGTATTAAGTGAAGAAGGTAGATTTGTAGCATATTTCAATGAGAAGTTGAATGGTGCAAGGAGAAGATATTTAGTTTATGATCAAGAGTTCTATGCCATAATTCAAGCCTTGAAGAAGTGGAGACATTACTTTTTGCCTAAGGAGTTTGTGTTGTATACAGATCATCAAGCTTTGCAATATTTGAATAGTCAAGGTAAGTTGAATCAAAGACATGTGAGATGGGTGGTGTTCATGCAGAGTTACACTTTTGTGTTGAAGCATAGGAGTGGAAAATCAAACAAACTTGCTGATGCATTGAGTAGAAGAAAAAACTTGTTGACAAAGATGAGAGTTGAAATGTTGGGTTTTGATGAATTGAAGAACGTGTATGAGGGAGACATTGATTTTGTAGAACCGTGGAAATCATGTAAGGACCCTGTTATGATAGATAGGAGTAAGTGGTTGGATTATTTCATTCAAGAAGATATGTTGTTCAGAGGAAATCAATTATACATACCTAGAAGTTCAATGAGAGATAATTTGATCAAGGAGAAACATAGTGGAGGATTGGAAGGACATTTTGGTATTGATAAGATAGTGGCTTTGGTGAGTGAAAACTACTTTTGGCCTTAGATACATAAGGATGTTAGAAAATTTGTGGAGAGTTGTAGAGTTTGTTAACTTACGAAAGGGAGTAGTCGGAATCCTGGATTGTATAAACCTTTGATAGTACCGAAGAGACCTTGGGAAGACATAAGCATGGATTTTGTGATGGGATTACCTAAAACATAGAGAGGACATGATTCAATATTTGTAGTGGTAGATAGATTTTCAAAGATGGCTCATTTCATACCTTGTAAGAAGACAACTGATGTAGTGCATGTAGCTAACGTATTTTTCAAGGAGATCGTGAGATCGAATCGATTACCTAAGAGTATAGTTTTAGACAAAGATACAAAGTTTGTTGGATACTTTTGGAAGACACTTTGGAAGAAGCTAAAGATAGATTTGAAGTTCAGTATAAACTTTTCATCCATAGACTGATGGACAAATAGAGGTAATGAATAGGTGTTTGGGAAACTTGTTGAGATGTTTGGTTGGAGAAAAAGCAGGAAGTTGGGATTTGATTCTATCACAAGCAGAGTTTGCATACAATAATTCAATAAATAGGAGCACTAGAAGAACACCTTTTGAGATTGTTACCGAGTAAACCTTAGAGGAGTAACATAATTGAAAGACATGGGTACAGAAGAAAAGAGAAGTGTAGAAGTAGAGGAATTTGCAAATCACATGAAGACAGTGCATAATCAGGTGAAGAAGCATTTGGAGAATATGAATAGTCAGTATAAGGTAAAGGCAGATGAGAAGAGAAGGCATAAGGAATTTGTAGTAGGAGATGAATTGATGGTGTAATTGAGAAAAGAGAGATTTCCAGTTGGGACATATAACAAGCTAAAGATGAAGACGTTTGGACCTTGTAAGATACTCAAAAAATTTGGTTTAGGAAATGCATATGAAGTGGAGTTACTAGAGACATTGGGTATATCAACTATTTTCAACATTGTAGACCTATATTAGTATCATGAAGCAGAGTTTAGTGACAACATGGAAGAAGACTTGAAGAAGCAGTTACCACAACAAGCATCAAAGCAGATTGAAGACATCTTGGATAGTAGAGTTGGATGCAACACCAGAGGAAAACAATACAAAGACTACATTCTGAAGTGGAAAGGTAGACTGAAAGAAGATTCATCATGGATTTCTCAGGCTAAGGTGGACTATCTTTGTTGTCCCCTAGCCCCAGCAAAGTGAGGGACTCACATTTTTAATAACCCCGGATGTCTAATGCAGAAGCATCCCTGGTTCAAGAGCAATCTTGCATCAACCAAAAACATTTGCATTTCAATTTTCTTGCAGTTTAGTTTGTTTCCTTTCATTTTCTAGTTCTGTTCAGGCAGTTTAGTTAGTAGCAGTTTCTATATTTTGGTCTGCATTCTACTGTAGTTACATTTCACATCTTTCGAAGCTAGACTTAGCATCTAGATTCATTCATCTACATCATATCTAGAATTTAGAGCATTTGGATTAAGTACCAGAAAGTTATCGCTAGCAGAACATCGACTGTTTCTTAGAACAGAGCATCCTGACAGTCTCAGGCACATTAGCGAAAGGAGAAGACTTGCGGAGCATTCCTTGACTTGTGGAGCTTAATGACACATTGTACAATGATCTTTGGTTCATGGCTGACCTTCCCCAAGATATGTGTTGCAAGTATGGGCCTAACTGGTGTTGTCATTGATGTCAACATACTCCTGTTGCATTGATGACAAGGATTAGATGAGTTGTATATTGAGCATATTGAGAAAATTGGTCCTATCAGGAATAGAGAAGAATACTAAAGACAGTGAAGTAAAGATCCCAGCTAAGATGAGATCAGAGGTTGCACTTCAAAGGTTTTGTGGATATGTGTCTAAAGGTGATCCAGCAAAGATTTGAGAGGTCTGCATGAAGATTACAAGAAGTTATGGCCATATGAGTAAAATTGGTTCTGGGAAATCTTCATACGTGACAGAGTGACACAAATAGGTCTGGTGAGCTCCAAAAATGCAATATATTGTTTTGTGGATTTTGTGGAGTGTTTAGTAAGTCAATGTGAATTAACAACTCAATTGGTTCATGGTCTGAAGGTCCACAAGCATCTATTCCAATATGACAGTAATGACAGACTATGTTCTTGAGGTTCTGGATGAAGGAGAGAATGATTTCAGTAAGCAAAAGTAGTGTGGATGTTCTTGGTGATTCAAGAAAGCTTGTGGAGGTCTCTAAATTATGTCCAGTTCGTGTTGGTGGTCTGCATTGAAGATTAAGCTCATAATTGAAGAATTACTTCCAGATGATGATGTTCTTCTAAAACTTGGCTGATCGAATAAGTTACACATCTTGCGGATGATTTTGAAGATGTTCTGTGAAGCATGGCATGTTCCTCAAAGAAGTTCGAAGTCCCAGATCTATGTGGCCGACAGTGTGATAATCCACATGAAGTCTTTTGTAATTAGTCAAGTTGTATTTGCTCTATAAAGTATGCTGACTTGGATGATTATCCCAAAGTCGATGTCTTGTATAAATAAGAGTTGTGAAGTCATTTCAAATGCATCTTGGCAAAGATGAGTGTGTGGTGGAGAGGAGAAGAGCAAAAGGCAGAGCAAAAGTATTGAGCTTAAATGGAACTGACTCAAGCATGGTGAAGATGCTATTATTTAGTTCAAGTATGTAATATTTATCATTCTATAGACAATGTGTCTCCTGTAGGTAGTGGACCTCTTGTGAGCAGTGTGCTCGAGTAGTGAGCCCTAATTGGCATGTGCCATTTTGTTCTTCTTGTTCTTTTAACATAGAATACAATCTTGGGTTAGTCACCCTGTGGTTTTTCTATTAAGTAGGTTTTCCATGTTAAAATCTTAGTGTCATATGTGTTAATGTGTTTTTGCTCTTGAATTGTTGCATTATGTTTCCATGATTGATTTGTTATTATGTTATTGAATTACAAGAAGGATTTAAGTGGTTAATAAGAGAAACTTTTTGGACAACTGATTCACCCCCCCTCTTAGTTGTCTGTCTTGAATCTAACAATTGGTATCAGAGCCAGGTTCCTCTAAAAGAGCTTAACCGCTCAAGGAGATCCAGAATGTCTTCCTACAAGAAAGATAGTCTGAGGTTTAATGGAACCAATTATACTCTTTGGAAAAGCTGCATGGAATGTCACTTGCAATGTATGGGAATGCAATATTGGATCATGGCTTCAAAGAAGTATGTTCCTCCACAGAATGGTCTGAGAACCGTAGATGAAATCGGAGATGTTGAAAATAATCTTCGGGCTAAAGAAGCTCTACTAAGTGCCTTATCTGATTCAGAGCTGACAAATATTATAGATCTAAAAACTACATATGAGATATGGGAAAAACTGGAACTTCTGCATGAAGGAGACAAATATGTTAAACGTGCCAAGCTACAGAGTCTGAAAGGACAATTTGAAAACCTAAAGATGAATGAAAATGAGAATATCACTACTTTTATGCCAAAAGTAAATGAGCTTGTTTGTGGCATTAGATGTGCTAGTGGAATCTTGGATGAAGATGAGATTGTTGCCAAAGTTTTCAGATCCTACCTCCTTACAAATACAAGGTTCCTGCTATTGAAGAATTTAGATCTTTTTCAAATATCACGAGAGATCAATTAGTTGGAAAATTAGCTGTTTTTGAATTGACCGAGTTTGGAGATGCACCCCCCAAGACTGAATATGCACTCAAAGCTAGTGCCTCTGTAAAAGGCAAACAAAAGTCTGATCTGGGAGAGAACTCCTCAAAGAAACTATCATGGTATGAAAAAGCAAGAAAAGATCTAGAAGAAGATGAAGCAAAAGCTGCTCAACTTGAAGCCCTTATTGCAAAAAGACTACCAAGAGGATCCGGTAAGTATGAAGGAAAATTGCCCTTCAAATGTTTCAACTACAACAAGATTGGTCATTTTGCCTCAAGGTGTCTGGAAAGATTTTCAAGAGCAAATCCAAACATATCAATATTCCAAAAGAAATGTTACTATGTTCATGAAGATGATGATAAAGGAGTAACAAATGATGAATCAGATATAAGAAACAAATCCAGAAGTGACTGGGTGTTTATTGCCATCAAGGAAGAAGATCCAATGCCCCCTAAATCTGTCAATCATAAAATGATAGAAAGAGCTCCGGCTACCCAAGTTGAAGAAAAGGATGATTGGGTCATTGATAGTGGATGCTCCCACCATATGACAGGTGACAAAAATAAGTTTATAGATTTGGAAAGATATGAAGGAGTTGTAAAATTTGGTGATAATTCTGGTGGCAGAATCAGGGGTAGAGGAACTATTTATTTTGGTGGAAAGAACAAAACCAGTAATGTACTGTATGTTGAAGGTATGAAGCACAATCTTCTTAGTGTTGGATAGTTGGTGGATAAAGGCTAAGATCTCTGATTCAACAATGGGAAATGTAAGATCTTTGAAAGTTTTGGAATAGAGATTGCATCCGGTACTCAAACAAATAAAAACATCTTCCACTTGGTAGGTACTAGAAAAAGTTGTTTATTTGTTCAAATTGATTAAAGTTGGTTGTGGCATAGGAGAATGTGTCATGTGAATTTTGATAATATCATCAAAATAAGCAACACTCAGGCTGTAAGAGATCTTCCAAGACTGGTGAAACCTACTAATAGTTTGTGTAAATAATGTCAGTTAGGTAAGCAGAGGAGAGTCACATTCAAAAGTGAGTCACATTCAAAAGTAAGGAACAGTCTTCTACCAGATTGTTGGACTTAGTACATACTAATCTATGTACTCCGGAAAGAATCAAGAGTTTTCAAGGTGATAGATACTTCATGTTATTAATTGATGACCACTCCTAGATGATGTGGGTGACTTTTCTGAAAGAGAAATATTAGGCTCTTAAGAAATTCAAAATATTCAAAGATATGGTAGAGAATGAAACTGGATTAAACATAAAATGTCTTAGGTCTGATAGAGGTGGAGAATTCACATCCAGAGAGTTCATAGA
The DNA here is from genome assembly GCA_027924645.1 of Cunninghamia lanceolata. NCBI lineage: Eukaryota > Viridiplantae > Streptophyta > Pinopsida > Cupressales > Cupressaceae > Cunninghamia > Cunninghamia lanceolata. Next base: position 12,490,861 of record BSBN01000194.1, on the reverse strand, counting down.
ATTTTGTGAGAAACATGGGATAAAAAGATAGTTGTCTGCTCCAAGAACTTGTTGATGGTGATGTTAGTCACAACCAAACATTAAATAAAAGTTACACAACAACCTTTATTTATCTTGAAAGATACGATGGATTCAAAGAATTCATGATACCAAGTCTTTGTTGATTAGTTCATAATCTACTGATGTTACTCAGTGGTTGATTTGTGTTGCTGTTAATCATTTAGGGGCCTTACATTCTTCAATAATTTTTGTAAAGTTCATTAGTATTCTTCCAAATATCATGTTCTATATGTCTACTCTACATAAATATTCAACAATTCTACCTCTGCACTATGAACTTACTCAAATAATGTGCCTATAGGTTGATATTTGCATGATTTCTACCATTATTTGTAATTCTTTGCATGATATTTTCAACACTACATACATTTAGCTCAAATATGCTAATGATATTCAGTTATCTACGAGATGCCCGTATATTTCTCTGTTCTGCTTATTATTTATCATGATTTGTAGTTATGAAAGTGATTCGCTGGAATTAAAATGAGAAAAAGGGATTAAAGAATGAGATTCCCAAAATTACTTGACTGAGATCACTGATCCACATACATGTTCCCACATAGCAATGAAGAGAAGAAAACTAGAATCATACTTCACCAGGACATTCCACAAATCCGCATGATCTAGTGCAAATCTTCAAAGGAAAAGTTGACAACAACATGCAATAAAATGAAAGTGCTTCTAGTTGAACACAGCATTCACCATTACATATCCAGAAATCAACTTGAAGATTACATAAAGTTTACAATCAGGATGTAATCTAAAGCTTCATCTCCATTCAGTATGCTTAAGAACAAGTACATTTACAATGATCTAAAGAAAGAACCTTGACATTTCAACAATTCAGTCCTCATTAGTCTCAGTAATCTGATCTCCTATATTAAACTAGTTCGTTCAATTTTTTATTGGTTGACCTCTCTCTTTACACAGTAAAGGGGCTCAATATATGGCTCTTATTATCCCCAATACAGTCCAAAAAACCCTAGCTATTCAATGGTCTACATCCCAAGTGCAGCATCAAATGGTGGAAAACAAATCTCACCAAAATCCCTAAGTAGCATAACCATACTGAGCGTAAGGATGTCCTGTGTCATTCTTTTAATAATGTTTCCACCTGTAATTTCCTCCACATTGAAAGCCTTTACTCCTTCTGCTTCATTCGCGATCTTCTGTGATCTAATTCACCGCCTGGTCATAAAGTTAGATTGGCCTTAATTGTAGTAGTTAATGTGCCACCAACTTGGTCTTCAGTTGCAGTGTCGGCGCCCTTTTAAATCTTTGTGTATCTTCATCATTGGCGTAACATGTCTTCATCTTCTTTCTCCACATTCGGCAAGACAACCACCATTGGTGTAACTCTTTCTTCCTTTACCGATGGCCGATGACTACTTCGTAACCAATATACTTGCGCACCTATGGCGAACATACATAAGTTAAGCATCATCATTTAATAAACCAGTAGGAAGATAAACATTTAAATCAAGTTCAAAATATGCAAGTACAAATATCGGTCTATGAATCTGTTAGTGCTCAATTCGACTGGATGTTTCCAAGTTATCCCTACAAGGTAGCCAGCATTGATCAATAGGATTTCTGAGTCAGGGGCCAACAGTACAGGAGATAGACTCTATAAATATCTCCTCTTCTTCTTTAGGCTCTATAAAACCAAGGGGGGTATTCCCTATTCAACATTCATGAAATGTGCTTATTAACTTGGTGGGATGTTGAGACAAAGCAGATAAATCCTAATATATGCAGACCAAAACTATAAAATAAGTGCAGAGGGGCTAACTTTGGGCTCATATTCAGTTGTGAGATAGAGGATTTTTGTCCTAAAACTATTTCTAAATGCCCTAAAGGTTTGTATTTGAAATATGAATTTATGTTTTGTATTTGGATGCAAAACTGGGACCTTAGATGTAACCTCAATACAAGACCAGACTGGTGCCTATTCAGGGCTCGAAGTCAATAGATATATATATGTGAATGTTTACCATAGACTTAAAACAATAATTAGATTTCAAGGGAGTTTTTCTTTTTTGCAATGTTTGCCTTATAGACACTACACAAGACTAAGTATTCAGTTATTTATGCTTATAAACATCCTCGCTGCAATATATTATTCCCAACACTTAACCCAAAACATTTAATCTACTCATTGAGAAAAAGTAGAAGATCAAGCATTCGACATAGCAAACCCATGTCCTAGAATCTCAAACACCCCTTAGCTATTTAGATTCAGAAGAAGAACACATTCAACTTGGAGACAAATAACAAAACACATGCAATGAAGCATTACTCATTTAAATCAACATGAAAATGATAAATTCTATCCATAATACATTCGACATACAACTCATAAACTCACAATGCACAAAACAAAGCCACTAGCGAAGTTGTATCTTATTACAACACCAAAATTTGTCCAGTTTTCAATAACCTACAATGAGTAACACAGCTTGCATTTTATGGCAAAACAGTGTACTCAGCAATAATTACAAGGCATTTTCAAAATTTCTGCCACAATACAATGCACCAAGAATGGCGCCCAAATCAATCAATGCAATATGGAGACAAAGAGGAAAGAGTAGGTGAACTCAGGTCGTGTGCAGCCATTTGAAGATTTTCCTTACAAATCTGGTAGGTTGCTATCAATCATCAACCCATACCTCTGTGATTTCACCATTAATGGCCCAGTCACCCACAGCTCCTCTTGAAATACAACAATGAATGCATAAGAAGTTTTCCTGCCTAAAATGCAGCCACAAATACAAAGAAAACCTTTGCTGAAAACTTTGAAATAGAACTATTGATCTTCTTCCTATCGTCAAAATTAATGGCACCAAAACACGCTGAAAAAGTTGCCAACCAATGAAATTATGCCACGTAGGCACCCTGTGCCTCCTCTGACTTTTTGTAGCATACAAACATTTTGCCCTTTTTTCCTTTGTATGTGCAACTAAAAATGAGATTGTATATAGATACAATCACTTGCATACAAGGCGGACCCCAAGACATTATGAAACAAGTTGAAAATGCGTTTGGGTCTGGGCCTTGTATGTATCTCCCTTTGTACATCGGCATATACAACACACTTTACATACAAGCCACGGACTTCAAACTATGATGAAGCACATCGCAATCGCTTGAAGTCCAACTTGTACCTAGACCTTTGCATCTTCATTTTGTATATTGCACATACAAATGCAATATATATGCAATCCGCGGATTCCAAACCTCCATGAAGCATATTAGAACAACTTTGAAATCTGGCCTTTGTATCTGAACATTTGAACTTTTCATTGTATATCTGCGATATACAATGCATACATACATGCAAGCTGCGGAGTTCAACACCTTATGAGCTATATAACATTCCCCTTCATGCTCGGGCCTTGTAAATACACACTTGTACATCACAAACATACAATGCGGATATACAAAACAAAATATACAATTTGAACCTGTACCTTTTATTAACCAAAATGCAATATCCATCGGGTTCAGGCCTTTCATATTTGGTTGTATGCGCCAACATACAATCGCCTTTGAATGCAACTGGTGGATTCCACCCCTTGGTTCCTACTTTGTATGTAACCTTTTCTTTGTATGTGCCTCTTGCATATCTCCGATGTACAATTAGCTTTGTATCTAATAACATACAATTGCCCTTGTATGTATCCTTTGTATCTCGACGCTTGCATGTCAACTTGTATATCGGAGATACATTCACCCTTGTACATTACCCGATGTACATTCTGCCTTGCATATCTACAGGCCCCACCACTTGTATATCGGCCCCTTGCACATTTTCTTTTGCATGTTGCCAATGTATATTTCTTCTTGTACATTGCCGCTGATATACCTTTCACTATAGCGAATGCATGTTGTCATTGTATCTACCCATTGCATGTCTAAACATACAACACAAATATACATGCAAACCTGATATACAAGTAGGGAATATTCCCAAAATCTGTGATAGATTCCTTAATATATAGGCACCCTTTTTTAAGCCTGATATGCATTGTGAAATGCATGCAACTGATTTTTCACCATTTTTGAAGGTAGATTGAAATTTCTACAAGCCCGGCAATGTATATTTGCATTTGTACATATAAACCTCTTTGTATATACATGCATTTAAAACTAAATTTTTGCACTTTTCAACTGCAAAGGCCAAAAGACTTAGAAGTTTTTGGATTTTTTGGGAAGGTGCCTGCATATTTAAATGTTTGAAACCTGAATGTTTATGCAGGTACTAATAGAATCCATGAAAATTTGCATCCAAATGCATATACAATGTCCAAAATGGTTGAGTCAACCATCATTGACCAAAAACATGCATCGGGCTCCAAAACAGTTTCAAAAATCCTATCGCTTTGCTTTCCTGCCTTTTTCCTTGTATATCGCATACTTAATTCCTTGTATGTCAGATTTGTATCTTGTAAACATGCAAACCATTCCTAACATACAACAACCTTGTCGTTTTTAACTTTCTCTTCGCGTCTGGCTTGCATCTTTAACAATTTCCCATCAATTGTACTACTTACGCCAATGCAACTCCTTATCAGTTACTATCTCTTCATCATCAGCATGACTCTCTATAGTCAGAGCGAGTCCAAAATTTTCATTCCGATAGCCTAACTCTGGCTGATGCCCTTAACGGCTAAGTCATCTTCCTTTTCCATCAACGTAAGCCATATTCATCGGCACGGTAAAAATAACCTTCCACTGATTGCCTATATCTAGCCGATGTCTTTCTTTATCAGCTAAGTCTTTCTTTCCATCGGTGTAACATACGTTAGTCAGAGCGAGTTGGAAATTTCATACTGATCGCTCAACTCCAGTCGATGTCCTTATCTCTCCTTTGTATACTTTATGTCATCGGTGTAACATGCCTCAGTCGAGGCAATCCAAAACTCCTCTGCCGATCACCTATATTAGCCTGACATACAAAGGGTGGGGCCCACATTTCTCTCTCCCCTTGTATCTCTACATTGTATGTATTCGATAGCATATACATACAAACCTTGAAACATACATCGATTAAATCAACTTTAAAACTTTTTCAGCTCCGTGACTTGTATGTAGCCTTTTGTATATTTTGCTTGTATGTTCCGAAACATACAAAGCCCAAAACATACAACCAAAAATCCTCATTTCATAACTTTTGGGTTCCGCGCAATGTATAAAGCCTTTGTATATTTGTCTTGTATGCTTCACCCTGCCAAACATACAAACATAAGATACATGCAACGGACATAACTATTTATCCATTTCAACTCTTAACTGTTTCAGGTCCACCTTGTATGTATACATAGAACTTTTATCACAATGCATACAAGTATAAGGATATACAAACAACTTTGCATAATGAGACCCGATATACAAAAGACATTGTATGCAACATGCAAATGACCCAACATACAAACAACTTTGTATATGAGCGACATGCAAACCCGATGACCCATGCGTGCGACTTGTATAAAGAATGGCTTTGCATATACAAATGACTTTGTCTATGGAAAGCAATATACAAAAAACTTTTTATATACAACAGCAAACCCTCCCCTTGTACATTTTACCAAAATACTCATAACTTGCAAAATACTTAGAATTTTAAGATGGTTCAAAAGGCAACCCCTATTCATTTTTGACAAGGAATCCATCCATATTCTATGCTAGTACTGAAATACAATTTTTCTCTAGTTTTAACAAGGTTTGAAACTTTCACTCTCATTTTTCCTTTACCACCCAACATACCCACACAAACAAAACAAAAGCAAAGCCACAACAGGGGTCCTCATTTCGCTAAGGAGTAAAATGGGGCATGTTGTGAACATCACAACAACTAGCAACCAAACAAAACAATTAAATTCAAACCATTCAAGAAACTAAATGAAATAAATTCATAACTTCCAACTATCTTTCCTATAAATCATTATCCAACTTGAGACCTAAGGTATTCAATAAGGTGCATGAATTTTCCAATTTAGTTTAAGTGGGTGCACGTGATTAATAATCCTCATCTTGAAAATCAGTTGAACAAACTAGTGACTGACATTAGACTACATAGTTGATGTCATTCCCTCATAGCCAACTGGATAGAGCCTTGCTGCCAACAGGCCTCCATAGCCTTGACAAGGTTATCGTTACAATTCTCCTAAGTAGAGCCCCATTGCCAGCAAGCATCTATAGTCTTGATAGAGTTACTTAGATGGTTTAACGTAGATTTTCAGTAAAATCCATTTTATTTATTGATTTTTTATGTTTTCTTATATTTTATAGAGATTTCATAAGATATTACAGTTGTAACTTCATGATGCAAGGAATGGTCACTTGTTGAAATTAAGATGAGAATTGTAATGGTAGCAAGGGTGACCTCTAATTTTTCACTTAATATCTACACTGGTAGGTTCAAGAAACCCAAGGATTTTAGGTGTGTCATTGAGAGACACATTCCATGAATACTCAACCCATAGTTATTAAATAAAAAAATTCACAAGTCAAATGACTTTCTACATTCATGACAGTAGGAACAAGTTATGTATAAATTTTAAATAATTAACCTGAATGATCTAAATTTTCCATTGTTTTCAGTGGTTGTTAGTCTACTCCTGCATACTCTAAATCAAAATAAAGATCTCAGCTGAGGAAACACAACAAAGCAACCAAAACAAACAGATTGTACAAACAACTAACCTACGAGACTAAACAAAACACTACAAGGCAAATAAAACCCAGGAAAAGACCCAAAGACACCTATATTTGCATATTTCCTTAGATTGTGCAGGAGCATCAGGGCATTAGTTATGGTTCTGATCCTAGTAAATTTATCTTTGTATTATGAAAAATACTCATTTATTCTATATTTATTGTGTTTAATAGAATAATCTCTGATAATTAGTAACTGAGGAAGCTCATCATGTTCATGATTAATCCATATGCATGTTTTATCTCTCGAATTTCCATAATCAAAATAATAATCAATATTATTCACTGTGGAAAGGAAAGATACAACCTGGTGCATCTCTGGCTCTGTAGGACATGCTTGTTTATTGACAGCTGGTCCTCCGTTTAACTCTCCACTTTCATTGCTTGGCTCAACATTTGGTCTCACTTCAAATTGAAGGATGTATGGCTCTTGATGGATTATATCTTCATCTTTATCCAGCTTTGTTCCTTCATTCTGGATGTTCAGTTTATCCTCAAGTTCAGGAAATGCCTCAATATTCTCTTCAATTCTCTGCACATCAGCATCTAAATGAGTATCTTCATAATCATAATCTGATATACAGAAATTTATCATTTCTAAACCATTTGATTGTAAAGGTGAAACAACTTTCAACTGATGAAAATACTTCCCTGTTTCACTTTCAAAATGTCATTGGATCGGTATTTGATTAGGCACAACAAACCCAAAGCTTTCTGCATCTTCAACTTTCATGAATTGTTCATCAAATAATTCACATTTTGTGTCTAGTAGAGTGTCTAGTTCCATTATCCTGCAACAATCCTAAATTTGATCATTCAATTTAAAGAAGTCATCTATGAAATTAGGATCTACTTTCTTTTCTATGACTTCATTAGTTGCTATAATAAGAACTTCATCAGCAGTAGTGCATTTAAATTGTTCCATCACCTGTTTACACTTCTTTATAAACTCTTCTCTATCAAAACTGCTAAACTTAGATCTAGAAACATCATCCTGACAAGTGTTTAATAATTCAATATATTTGTTTAGCATATCAAGATCAATTTCATATTTATCTTCCCCCTCATCAAATCTTTCTTGTTGATTGTCTGATGACATGAAACAAGAAGCACTTTCTTCTCTAGGGTTTTCAAAAGATTCATACCTGCACTCTGCCTCACCCTTATTACAAGGTAGAGACCTCCAAATGTCACCATATAATGACTCAAGGAAAGATGTTTCACTATCCATGTCAAAATTATTAGGATCAGAATCAAAGACTTTATCCTGACACGTGGTTTCTTCTCTACAAATTTTGACAGATTTATACCAACACTCCCCTTTTGAAGAACTCTTATCAATGTCACCATAAAATGACTCAAGGAAAGATGCTTCACTATCATTTCCTTCTAGAACTGATTTAGCTACTATATTTTCTAAACAATTCTTGATTATGAGTGTTGTCTCTTCTTGTTGTTCCAGAATTTCTTCATTTTCTTGCCAGACTTCAGCCCTGAACACATCTATAAAAAACATTAGTCCTTTCAAATATAAATCCAACCTTGTAACAAAAGTTAGACAATTAATTTCATTATGTTCCAAAGTCTGGTGTATCCTGCAACAAGTGGGTAAACCAAAGTTAGATAAACTGTGAGGATAAAGCTGCCTATTCAAGGTTTCCTGAAATAAAGGAATGTTAACTTGAAAATTGTCTTCATATGCATCCATCAAAATGAGACTCTATTTTCAATTTTTAGGATTTTTGAAATTTTAATGAGATCTATCATATCTCAGAATAAAACTTGAAAGGTTAGAAAATCAAACAAATCTTTGAAGCTTTGAGCTAGATCTTTGCAAAGATATAGCCAAAACTTCTTAGATAAGATTTATTTGCAGACATCCAACTCAATTGATGAAACTTTTATGTAACATTTGGAGAAATCCACAGATTCCTTGTTCAGGCCCTCCTAGCACCAATTTTATGTTGATGGTCATGTTAGTCACAACCAAACATTAAATAAAAGGTACACAACAACCTTTATTTATCTTGAAAGATATGATGGATTCAAAGAATTCATGATCCCAAGTCTCTATTGATTAGTTCATAATCTACTGACGTTACTTAGTGGTTGATGTGTGTTGTTGTTAGTCATTCAGGGGCCTTACATTCTTCAGTAATTTCTATAAAGTTCATCAGTATTCTTCCAAATATCTTATTCTATATGTTTGCTCTTCATAAATTTCCAACAATTCTACCTCTGCACTGTGAACTTACTCAAATAATGTGCCTACAGGTTGATATTTGCACGATTTCTACCATTATTTGTAATTCTTTACATGATATTTTCAACACTACATGCATTTAGCTCAAATATGCTAATGATATTCAATTATCTATGAGATGTTAGCATATTTCTCCATTCTACTTATTATTTATCATGTTTTGCAGTTATGAAAGTGATTTGCTGAAATTAAAATGAGAAAAAGGGGTTAGAGAATGAGATTCCCAAAATTACTTCACTGAGATCACTGATCCACATACATGTTACCACCCAACAATGAAGAGAAGAAAAGTAAAATCATACATCACTAAGACATTCCACAACTCTGCATGATCCAGTGCAAATCTTCAAAGGAAAAGTTGACAACAACATGCAATAAAATGAAAGCGCTTCTAGTTGAACACAACATTCACCATTACATATCCATAAATCAACTTGAAGATTACATAAAGTTTACAATCAAGATGTAATCTGAAGCTTCATCTCCATTCAGTATGCTTAAGAACAAGTACATTTACAATGATCTGAAGAAAGAACCTTGACATTTCAACAATTCAATCCTCATTAGTCTTGGTAATCCGATCTCCTATATTAAACTAGTTCGGTCAATTTTTTTATTGATTGACCTCTCTCTTTACATAGTAAAGGGGCTCAATATATGGCTCTGATTATCCCCAATACAGTCCAAAAAACCCTAGCTAATCAATGATCTACATCTGAAGTGCAGCATCAAACGGTGGAAAACAAATCCTACCGAAATCCCTGAGCAGCATACCCATACCGAGTGTAAGGATGTCCTCTATCGTTCTTTTAATAATGTTTCCACCTACAATTTCCTCTGCATTGAAAGCCTTTACTCCTCCTGCTTCATTCATGATCTTCTATGATCTGATCCGTTGCTTGGTCAAAAAGTTTAACTGGCCTTAATTGTAGTAGTTAATGCGCCACCAACTTGGTCTTCAGTTGCAGTGTTGGTGCCCTTTTAAACTCTTTATATATCTTCATCATCAGTGTAACCTATCTTCGTCTTCTTTCTCCATAGTCAGCAAGACAACCACTGTCAGTGCAGCTCTTTCTCCCTTTACCGATGGTCGATGACTGCTTCGTAACCCATATACCTGCACACCTGTGGTTAACATACATAAGTTAAGCATCATCATTTAATAGACTAGTGGGAAGATAAACATTTAAATCAGGTTCAGAATATGCAAGCATAAATATTAGGCTATGAATCCATGAAAATTCGTGTTCAAATGCATACATAGTGTAAAAAAATGGCCGAGTCAACCATCGTTGACCAAAAACATGCATCGAGCTCCAAAACAACTTAAAAAATCCTATCGCTTTGCTTTCCCACCTTTTTCCTTATATATCGCATGCTTAATTCCTTGTATATTAGATTTGTATCTTGTAAACATGTAAACTATTCCAAACATACAACAACCTTGCCATTTTTAACTTTTGCTTCATGTCTGGCTTGCATCTTTAACAATTTCCCACCGATCACACTACTTACGCCGATGCAACTCCTTATCGGCTAGTATCTCTTCATCGTCAGCGTGACTCTCTGTAGTTGGAGCGAGTCCAAAAATTTCATTCTGACAGCCTAACTCTAGCCGATGCCCTTAACGGCTAAGTCATCTTCCTTTTCCATCAGCGTAAGCCATATTCATCGGTGCGGTAAAAAAAACCTTCCACCGATCATATATATCTAGCTGATGCCTTTCTTTATTAGCTAAGTCTTTCTTTCCATTGGTGTAACATACGTTAGTCGAAGTGAGTTGGAAATTTCATATCGATCACTCAACTTTGGTTGATGTCCTTATCTCTTCTTTGTATACTTTATGTCATTGGTGTAACATGCCTCGATCAGGGCAATCCAAAACTCCTCCGCTGATCACCTATATCAGCCTAACATACAAAGGGTGGGGCCCACATTTCTTTCTCCCCTTGTATCTCTGCATTGTATGTATTCGATAGCATATACATACAAACCTTGAAACATACATCGATTAAATCAACTTTAAAACTTTTTTGGCTCAGTGACTTGTATGTAGCATTTTTTATATTTTGCTTGTATGTTCTGAAACATACAAAGCCCGAAACATACAACCAAAAAACCTCATTGCATAACTTTTGGGTTCTGCGCAATGTATAAAGCCTTTGTATATTTGCCTTGTATGTATCGCCCTGCCAAACATACAAACATAAGATACATGCAACAGACATAACCATTTATCCATTTCAACTCTTAACTGTTTCGAGTCCACCTTGTATGTATAGATAGAACTTTTATCAAAATGCATACAAGGATATACAAACAACTTTGCATAATGAGACTCGATATACAAAAGACATTGTATGCAACATGCAAATGACCCGACATACAAACAACTTTGTATATGAGCGACATGCAAACCTGATGACCCATGCGTGCGACTTGTATAAAGAATGGCTTTACATATACAAATGACTTTATATATGGAAAGTGATATACAAAGGACTTTGTATATGCAATAGGAAACGCTCCCCTTGAACATTTTACCAAAATACTCATAACTTGCAAAATACTTGGAATTTTAAGATGGTTCAAAAGGCAACCCCTATTCATTTTTGACAAGGAATCCACCCATATTCTGCCCTAGTACTGAAATGTAATTTTTCTCTACTTTTAACAAGGTTTGTAACTTTCACTCTTCTTTTCCCTTTACCACCCAACAGACCCACAAAAATAAAACAAAATCAAAGCCACAACAGTGGTCCTCATTTTGCTAAGGAGTAAAATGGGGCGTGTTGTGAACATCACAATAGGACTCAACAGTATAATGGAGTAGTGGAAAGAAAGAAATGAACCATCCAGGAAGCATCCAAAACCATGATGATGGAAGTAAATTTTTCTCAGATCTACTAGAGAGAAGTTGTAAGCACTACTGTCTATACTCTTAATTGAGTACAAATCAGAAGCAATACTGGTAAGACCCCTTATGAACTCTGGTTTGGCATCACTCCCACTGTGAAGTATTTCAGAGTCTTTGGTAGCAAATGTTATATTAAAAGAGATGAAGACCTTGGCAAATTTGATGCTAGAAGTGAGGAAGGAATATTCTAAGGTTATTCTACTCAAAGCAAAGCATACTGGTGTTATAACAAGAGATTGAGAAAGATTATAGAAAGTACAAATGTGAAGGTTGATGAAGGTATTGAAAAACCCTTAAGGTTTTATGAATATGATGAAGATGATCATAATGATGTTTTGGTCCAGGAAGTCCAAGCCCCTTCTAAAATTTAGATCTAGACTGATCCAGAGAATCATGAAGAAGAAATAAGTTTAGATGAACCTGTTCAAGAAATAGAAGTGCAAGAAATTCCCAAAATTCCCAGGTATGGAAGACTAAATCACTCTAAAGATCAAATCATAGGTGATAAAATTAAAGGTGTTCAAACAAGAAGAAAGATTACTCAAGACTCAGAAAAGTATTGTCTCATTTCAAAGATTGAACCAAAGACAGTGAGTGAAGCATGTAATGATGAAAGATGGACTAAAGCAATGAAGGAAGAGTTGATGCAAATTGAGAAAAATCACACTTGGGATCTTCTTCCTAGACCTAGAAACAAAAATGTGATAGGAACCAAATGTGTCTTCTGGAATAAACTAAATGAAGATAGTGAAGTAGTCAGAAACAAAGCCAGATTGGTCTGCAAGGGTTATTCCCAAGTAAAAGGAGTTGATTTTGAAGAAACATTTTCTCTGGTGGCAAGAATTGAAGCATTCAGATTATTTCTTGCCTTTGTTGCCTTCAAGGACTGTAAAGTATATCATATGGATGTCAAGTCTACCTTCCTAAATGGTGACTTGGAAGAAGAAGTTTACATTGAGCAACTAGATGGATTCCAATTGTCTGATCATGGTGATATGGTCTGCAAGTTGAAGAAAGCATTGTATGGACTCAAACAAGCCCCAAGAGCTTGGTATGAAAGACTAGATAAGCATCTTTTGAAGATTAGTTTCAACAAAGGTACTGCTGACAGTAACTTGTACTTCAAAATTGATCATAAAAATATCTTGATTGTTGAAGTATTTGTTGATGATATCATTTTTGGAGGAAGAGATAGTATGTGTAAAACTTTTGCAAATCAAATGAAAAGTGAATTTGAGATGTCCATGTTTAGGGAAATGAATTTCTTCTTGGGTCTGCAAATCATTCAAAAAAAGAAAGGAATCTTCATTTCATAGACCAAATATGTGAAAGAATTGTTGAAGAAATTTGGGATAGAAGACTCAAAACCAATGAATACTCCCATGGCAACCAGATGTAAATTGAGCAAAGATGATGACTCTCCTAAGGATGATTAGAAAAAGTATAGGTCAATGATTGGAGGATTATTGTATCTTACTCAAACTAGACCTAACATTATGAATGATGTTGGTCTTGTTGCTAGATTCCAGGCTAATCCTAGAGAATCTCATGTCATGGCAATCAAGAGGATTCTTAGATATCTAAAAGGGATAGTTGAGTATGGTTTATGGTATCCTAGAGATCATGATTTCTCTCTTCATGCATATATAGATGTGGTGACCGGAAGAGTACCAGTGGTGGAGCATTCTTTTTAGGGAAAAGATTGGTTTCTTGGCTGAGCAAGAAACAAGAGGCAATATCTCTGTCCACTACAGAAGTAGAATATATAGCAGCAGTAGGTAGTTGCACTCAAGTATTGTGGATGAAGCAAATGCTAAGAGACATCAGAGTGGAGTATGAGAAACCTATCACAATCTTCTATGATAATTCAAGTGCAATAAATATATCAAAAAATCTAGTGTTGCATTCAAAGACAAAACATATATCCATCAAGTTTCACTTTTTGAGAGAGCAAGTGAACAAGAATGAAGTCAAATTAGAGTTTGTGCCCTCCAAGGATTAGATTGCAGACATTTTTATTAAACCTCTACCTAAGGACTCTATTGAGTATCTTAGGGATAAGTTGGGGGTTATTACCCCTCTAGTTCTGAATTAAGGTGCACTGATGTGCATCAGTTCGGTGAATATCACAGCCATATCTTGTGGTCTGGATTGATGATGGCAAGCTGCTACTCAAGGGGAGTAGTTGGTATGATTCTGAGTGATGCAAGTATGTGCCCTTTGCCATTGATGTCAAAAGGGGAGAGAAGACATGTGAAAAACAAAAAGTAGTTACTGATCAAAGGGGGAGTAGTAAAGGGAGAGAAGACATGTGAATGGTTATTGTTGATAGGGGAGTTATGTCAATCAGTGAGGAAAAGTTCTTGTCTTGATGGTTAAAATAGTTTTTCACATCATTTGTTTCCATCAATGACAAAGGGGGAGATTGTTGCAAGTATGGGCCTAACCAGTGTTGTCATTGATGTCAACATAGTCCTATTACATTGATGACAAGGATTGGATGAGTTGTATGCTGAGGATATTGAGAAAATTAGTCCTATCAGGAATAGAGAAGAATAATAAAGACAATTAAGTAAAGATCCCAGCTAAGATGAAGATCAGAGGTTGCACTTCAAAGGGTTTGTAGATATGTGTCTAAAGTTGAGCCAGCAAAGATTTGAGAGGTCTGCATGAAGGTATAAGAAGTTATGGCCATATGAGTAAAAGTAGTTCTGGTAGATGTTCAGAGGTGACAGAGTGACACAAATAGGTCTAGTGAGCTCCAGAAATACAATATCTTGTTCTGCAGATTTGGTGGAGTGTTTAGGAAGTCAATGTGAATTGACAACTCAATTGGTTCATGGTCTGAAGGTCTACAAGCATCTATTCCAATATGACAATGATGACAGATTGTGTTCTTGAGGTTCTGAATGAAGGAGAGAATGATTTCAGTAAGAAGTAGTGTGGATGTTCTTGGTGATTCAGGAAATCTTGTGGAGCTCTCTGGATTATGTCCAGTTCATTTTGGTGGTTCGCATTGAAGATTGAGCTCGTAATTGAAGAATTACTTTTAGATGATGATGTTCTTCCTAAACTTGGCCAACCGGATAAGTTACACATCTTGTGGATGATTTTGAAGATGTTCTACGAAGCATGGCATGTTACTCAAAGAAGATTGAAGTCCTAGATCTATGTGGCCGATAGTGTGATGATCCGCATGAAATCTTTTGTAATTAGTCAAGATGTATTTTCTTTGTAAAATATGTTGACTTGGATGATTATCCCAAAGTCAATGTCTTGTATAAATAAGAGTTGTGAAGTCATTTCAAATGCATCTTGGCAGAGATGAGTGTGTGGTAGAGAGGAGAAGAGTGAAAGGCAGAGAAGAAGTATTGAGCTTAAATGGAACTGACTCAAGCATGGTGAAGATGCTATTCTTCAGTTCAAGTATGTAATATTTATCATTCTATAGTCAGTGTGTCTTCTGTAGGCAGTGGACCTCTTGTGAGCAGTGTGCTTGGGCAGTGAGCCCTAATTGGCATGTGCCATTTTGTTCTTCTTATTCATTTAACAGAGAATACAATCTTGGGTTAGTCACCCCATGGTTTTTCCCTTAACTAGGTTTTCCACATTAAAATCTTGGTGTCATATGTGTTAATGTGTTTCTGCTCTTGAATTGTTGCATTATGTTTCCATGATTGATTTGTTATTATGCTGCTGAATTACAAGAAGGATTTGAGTGGTTAATAAGAGAAAGTTTTTAGACAACTGATTCACCCTCCCCTCTCAGTTGTTTGTCTTGAATCTAAAAATTCACACATCATTCCATTCATTTGTGGAGGTGTTCTACATGATTACGTCCAACCTATCCGTGTACACATGTTACAACTCTTCATGGGAGTTTGTGACCTTCCTTGGATGATGCAGAGGAATCTATTGTTCCGGAGATGATATATATTCATGTAATAGATCCTTAGGAAAGAATTTATGAAGGGATTCACATAGTGATAGTTGATAATTTAGATTTTATGTGAAGGAGCTTTAAAGCTATATCTTGTGCTTATTTTGATATTCTGAAATCATTCCTTTAAGCCCTAATTGTATGTCCACATGATGCAGACCAGATTATATTTGAACTCTATGATATATTTAAGGACTGAGTTTGCATTTGTTTCATATCTTTGAGTTATTTCCATTGTGTCTACTCTTATTGTATGGCCTGCATAGTTCATTCTATGAACCCTCCTACCGTGACTACACCATATCCCAACATCTACTTTAGAGGAGGAGATAGAAGAAATCTTGGATAGCTGTATGGGAAGAAGTACATGGAACATGCGATATGAAGAATATTTGGTTATGTGGAAATGAATGCATGTCAAATATTCTTCTTGGTTGTATAAGGCATAGGTTGACCATTTGGGTTTTCCTCAAATACATGAGATGTCACAAGGTCACTTCTCAAATTACCCTGGGTGTCTGAAGCAGGAGCATTGAATGGTGTAAGGGCAATCTTGCATCACCCAAAAAATGATAATTTTTTTTCTATTATTTTCAATT
This sequence comes from Cunninghamia lanceolata, assembly GCA_027924645.1. NCBI lineage: Eukaryota > Viridiplantae > Streptophyta > Pinopsida > Cupressales > Cupressaceae > Cunninghamia > Cunninghamia lanceolata. The sequence continues at coordinate 12,474,365 of BSBN01000194.1, read as the reverse complement.
TTGGTATTTTTAGATAACTAATTACTTGAATAATGATGTAGAACCTTTAGTTTTTCCAACCTACTAAAAATAGAATACTATTTTTAGAAAGTTTGCATTTGAGCACATATGGAAGTGAAAATTTACTCAAAGATTCAGAATTGACACTAGTAAAATTTGGCAAATAAATGACTAGGTGACTAAAACTTTTAGTCACGATAACTAAAATTGACTAAATTCTACTAATTTTTCAACACAACTATAAATGACTAATTTGATCGCCAGGTAAAAAACACAACTAAATAATTAGTCACACAAATAAAAATTAGACAATATGATTTAAGGCAAGAGGTACTTTTACCCTTACAAAATAAAAACCCAGGAAAATGAAATCCAAATTTAAGATTTTCCCTCGTCATGTAAAAGGGAGTAGGTAGAGAGTCAAAACATTATTTTTCTTTATATCGACGCAGGAAAATCTAAAGTAGGAAAGGGAACAAGAAGAGGATGAGTTCAATAGTTTTGGTATACAGTCTATGTGTCACTTGGTGAAGAAGCATTTGCAGGTAGTGAAAAGGGAAGAGGGTTTTCTGTGGTTGTGTGATGGAGTGTGTTTGGACTGGTTGGGGATGGGTTTTCTCTAGTTGTGGCTAATACATCTGCCATGCAGAGCATTGTAGCGCAAAAGATGTCCAAGGACAAAATAGTGCTCCTCGATTCTCATAAGCTCATGGATGCCAGTGGCGAGGGTGGAGATAGGTACACATTCATTGCACTTTAAAAAAATACTATGATCCTTTTCATTTTTTTGGTTTCTAGGGTTTTGTTTCTACGTGTGATTAGTAGCCATATTTCTAACTATGATTTATAGAGTGCAATTCACGGAATACATTCAAAAGAATGTTCATATTTATGAATTTCATAATGGCATTCTAATATTTGGTTTTATTTTTATTTCATATTCCATAAATTTCCCTTGTGCAATAACATCTAGCTTATATCCCACAAGACCCAGGGTTCTTTTATTTAAAAAAAAAAAGAATAAATCACTTATTCATGTAAGTGCAATTACATATTTCCATGGGACTATCCTAAGAGTAAAATTAGGAGCCCAAACCCTTTATTATAGATTATCATAGATTGTAATGACAATAAATAGAGGGTAATTGTTTTCCTCTCAATAGCTTCATCCATAAAGTACTTCATCCCACTGCACTATTTTTTTTTTCAAAACTGCTTTAATAGGATGTGAAATCTACAAATCCATTCACAGTAACCAATTAGCTCAAGTAGATAGGGAGAATGCCAATAGCTCATAAGGTCCACCTCAACTCTGAATTCATGTTCTCCTTGCTTTCCACCTCTATCAAGTTGTTTGATGGCCACTATTTTGCCATCAGGTAAGACGCTTTTGTACACTAACCCAAATCCTCCATTGCCAATAACATTAGTAGGGTTAAAATTGTTTGTAGCAAATTGAAGTTGTCTGTAAGTGAACACCTAGGATTCTTTGTGTGTTATAACACGGATGGTAGGGACATGAGGATTGATGTGATCTGATGATAAACTTTTCCTCAAATCTGGGCTACCATTCTCACTGGGTTGCCTTGATATATTGCCACTACTGGTATTTTTTGAGGATCCATCAATTTTCCTTGCCTTATGGCTTCTTCTACCTACATTTCTTCTTCTACAATAGTGGAATCCAAGCAATAATAATCCTAGAGAAACCAACCTAAAAACTGTGGCTACTATTACAATAACCGCATGGCTTCTATGAGCTCCTTTGTGTTGATCAACATGCGGCTTACCCCTTAATCTTAGTATGTTTGCAACAATTTGCATGGGCAATACTCAAATTGTTTTATTTTCTAGTTTAATGTTTCTTTATGAATTGATTTTCAAGAGCGAATTGAGCTCATAAGATTTGATTTATCAAGTTTGTGAGGTTTTCCATCTTTTAGGGTTTTTTATTAGTATCTTCTTACATTTTGGATTATTCAAGATTAGTTACATATTTGCACTTTGCGCTATTACTGTTCAACATTGGCCACATCTGTCCTCTAATCTGTGCTACTAGAAATGAGAAATAGGAAATGACATGGCATTGGCAACATTATGGGAAATTGGAATAGGTTCAGGTTGATTTCTGCTTAGGCATGGAATAAATACTTGTACATTTAAACACCTATTTAAATATGCAATTTATGGTACAAATTACAACTGCAAACAAAAGACATAACACATCATCACCTCCAAGCACACCCTGAAATCTCCCCCAACAATGTTTGGCTCCATCAATGTTCCAAACATTACAGACATTCCTCACAGTCATTCGGTAGTCTGCATTTGCAATTGAAGGAGGTAGTGCCATCACCTTTTAAGGTCTATGGGTTTCAATCTGGAGACTTAAAGCCTTACTACAACCCTGCCACATGGACTCCTACCTATAATTCTTTCCCTATTTGTCCATATCAACAACCATTTACCTCAACACTTAGCTCTTTGTGAAAGTGACCTCAAATGCCTAGGTCAATTTACTCTGCTGATGTTGATGTTAGAAAAGACAACAAACCTTCTATGGAATCAATGAAGAGTAAACAATCTCAATTTCACCCCCCTAAAATAAAAGACACACTCACAATGGACAAGGGGCTTAAAGGAAGAAAAAACATTTAATTTAAACCAACAACTCTCCACCCTAAAAACAAGACCTCGCAACTGTTAATTACCAAACCATTGGCCTTTATATCTGTTGTCATGAAATTTTCAAATTTAATGTCTTCCATGTAAGTCAAAGTTATCTCATGTATCTCTCAAATTGTCAATTTTCCATGTCAATATTCATAATTTGAATTTTATGTTTGGACAATTTGCATATAAAAGGTTAGAATATCAAAATGCTCAAATGTCTAATTGGTCCTAGGGAAGGTTAGGTCTTGTGAAAAGTTAAAATTCCTAAGTTAAAAGTTGGGAATTTTCCATAGGTGGAGTTTTGGGGTTTTCATGCACTTTTGTAATTTTTACTAGACTATGAAGGGACCCTAAAATTTGACATGTTTGTATTATGGCAAAGCTCATGAAACTGAAAGTCTTGTGTGAAGATTTTGACATGTCACTGAATGAGTACTACAAAGTACCTCATAAGATGCTGAATATTTACATAGCCAAAAATGCTATAGGTACTTTGATGGCTTAGATCAAGAAGCATCCTTGTTCCACATGTTGACACCTTACTCATAAGTTAATCGCCATTGACCTTTCTCATGGTTTCGTCTTTGTCCGTCATTCCTAGGCTTAACCACCATACTACATACTCCATTGCATGAATGTTGCGGTGTTGCAGGGTATACACCACATGACCATAAGGCCATTCCATTGACCATCGTGGGATGGTGGTATGTATACCGTACTACCATAGGCCAACTTGATAGACTATTTAGAGGTGTCAGGTTCTTCATCGCACTCCCACATAGACTATCAAAAGACTCCCGCAGGATGGCGATTAACACTGCTAGCCCGCACCTCTCTTATCTACACTCAGTAGTACAGTGGTAAACACTGGATTTGATAAAAATGATGGGACTTTAGGGTTTGATAGACCTTATTAGGTTTTAATAGATCTCTTAGTGTTTACAAAGACCTTGAAAATATTATGCAGGCCTTCCTAGGTTATACATATCCCTAAAACTCTTGACAAACCTTCTTAGGGCTATAAAAACTTTGAATGCTTGAAATACCTCATCATGATGGGGATCTTACCCCTGTATGCATTTCCAACATTACCCATTATTTTTGTGAATGAAGATCATTTGGTGATTGATTTTGATTCGTTACTTTTCACTTGTTAAGGTTTTGGTACAACATCCTACACTTTACCCTTCCACTATCTTCAATCCCTTTGTATGGTCACTCTCTGCCTAGTTGACATTTATTTCTCCATTTGATTCCATGAAGTACTCCAAAGATAATCACATACACCAAATGCTTCACAAACCATTCATAAAAGTTTAACAAACCTAGAAATGTTTGGTAGACCTTTTAATAGCTTCGAAGACTCTTCATGGCTTAACAAACCTAATGAATGACTACAAACCTTTCTATTCTTGTCTTGGCTAGGCCATGTACAAGTCTATTATGGGTTCCATAGGGTTTCTATAAGTCTATCTATATAGACCTTACAAATGTCTCATAAACCCTTAGAAAACTTCATAGACCCTTAAAAAGCTTGTGCATACCTTTAATGACTTGATAGAGTTCCTAATGATCACACAAAATTTCTCATGGTCGATGCAAGGTCTTGAAGGTTTTATAATATGTATTTTAGACAATCTCATACTTTATAATAGATCATAGATTCTTAATGATTTGATAAAGTATTTTAAAGTTTAACAAGGTCTTAAGATTATATAGAGCTTCAATAACCTCTGCATGCTTTTAAGACTCTTTACAAACATTAAACAATGGTTTTCACAGATCCTAAGAAAACTTCAAAGACCCTTAATGCTTATACTGAGCTTCTTTGAACTACATAGACCCTAACATGATTTGATAGACTTGACATGGCTTAAAAAGACTTATTAATAGTTATATAAGCCTCTTTACACTTTGTAGACCTCCTTTAAGCTTCCATAGTGATGCAGGAGCATCCAGTGGTGTAAGGGCAATCTTGCATCACCCAAAAAAAAAAAAAGTGTTTCAAAATTGTTGATGTTCTACCCATTTCTTCTCAAAATCTGTGGTTCTGGTCCCATAATCGCCTGAATAATAATGTAGAACTTTTAGTTTTCCCAAACTGCTAAAAATAGTAAACTACTATTTTTAGAAAGTTTGCATTTGGGCACGGAATGAAGTCAAAATTTATAGGAAGTTACATAACGGAAATATAAGACCTTTGGCGAAGGAATCATACGAAGATCATTTGCAAGCTGAAAGATATTAAAGTTTCTGTTTCCTGAAAAATGCCTAAAAATTATTCAAACTCAGGTTTGAGGCACTAAACGGCCCCGTACGGGCCTGAAAATGGCTGAAACCAGCAAAGCTGGTTTTTGGCACGTAGAACACTCTGTGAGCTTTCCGACGCATAAAACAGTTCGTCAATTAGAGTCCCAGATCAAAAGTTATGGCTCCCGGAAGTTGACCTATTTTTGGAGGGAGATGCAAAATTTGAAATTAGGTTGTTGGCCGCCAAAAAGGCTATTAATAACCATTTTTGGGAACCCTGGGTAGTAGGAGAGTTAAGGGGGCAAGTGTAGAGTCAAGAATAGGTAGGAAAATAGAAACCCTAGCTGATTTGGGGGGTTACAGAAGGTGGAAGATTCCAGAGCCTGGTGACGGTAGCTGTGCTGTGTTGCAGCCTGTAGAGGACTGATTCCTCTGATTGTAATTAAGCTTCTGTAATGTAATGAGTTGTCTAGATCAATAAAAGAAAGTTCTATTCTTTGTGTTCAATTTCTATTATTGTGTGTTTTATGATTTACCTCCTTCATCAAGTGGTATCAGAGCGAGGGTCCTGAGTGTGTAGACAGATTGCCGACCGTGAGGTAGTTTGCACTAGGACCTGAGGTTGTGGGTTTGCTGTGGAGACCAAGATGCCTCCACGAAGAAATCGTGTTGGGAGGAATGCTTTGATAGAAGAGGGTTTTAGAGCTCTACAAAGGCAAATCGATGCATTGCAAGAGGAACTACGAAGAGGGTTTGAGTCGAGGACAAGAGAAGAAAGTGAAGATGAAGTTGAAGAAGAGCTATCTGAGGAAGAACAAGAAGCTGCCGAAGATGTTACAGAAGTAAGGTTGTTGAGGGTCATTTCAAAGATCGGAAAGAGGCCCAGGATCGAAGTTTCTACATATTCTGGAGATTTGAATCTAGAACAGCTTATTGATTGGATCAATGACATGAAGGAGTATTTTGAGTATGCAGATATGGAGGACCCAGATCCGGTTAAGTTTGCAAAAACAAAGTTGAAGGGCCACGCCAATATTTGGTGGAAGGAGGTCCAATTAGAGAGGAACAGAAGAGGAAAAGCAAAGATCACCAGATGGGATTGGATGGTGGAGAAACTGAAGAAGCAGTTCATTCCTGTGGACTATGAGATGGAGTTGCTGAAGAAGCTGCAAGGACTGAAGCAAGGTAACAAATCTCTTAAGGAGTATACAGAAGAGTTTTATAAAATTACTATTAGAATAGGTCATGCAAAGCCCAACAAGGAGAAGGTAGCCCGTTACATTAATGGGTTGAGGCCGAGTATTCAAGAGGAGTTGAGCCTAGTCATAATGACCACCATAGAAGATGCATACCAGTTTTCCCTGAAGGTGGAAGAAAAGCTAAACAAAAGATTTGATAGCAAGCAAAGGGGAAGAGGTCAAGGTGGAAGGACTGGTGGAAGACCCTATGGAGGCCGTAATGAAGATCAAAAGAAAAGTGAAGAAGCAGGCACCAGTCGAAATCAAAGAGGGGATAATACCTACCGCCCTCGTGACCTAAACAATGGTGATCAAAGAGGAAGAGGAAGAGGCAGACCTGGGCAAGGACCTGGAAGAGGAGGTTTCAGAGGAGCCTGTTTCCAATGTGGAGAAGAAGGGCATGGAGCATAAGAGTGTCCGCAACATCAAGGACAAATAGAAGACTTGAAGGTAATGCACGAGTTGTACATGTAGATGAAGATGTACATTCTGAGCATTCTAAAGATGCTAAAAGGGGAGAAACCCTAGTTGTCAGAAGAACCTTGCTAAATGAGGAGAAAGAACCCAATCAGAGGAAGAGTTTATTCCGCACAAGGTGCAAATGTGAGGGTAAGTGTTGTGATATTATTATTGACAGTGGAAGCACTGATAATTTAGTTTCAGAAGAGATGGTTGACAAGTTGAAGTTGATAAGAAGAAAGCATCCACATCCATATTGGATTGCATGGTTGTAGAAGGACCATAGAGCTTTGTTCAATGACCAGTGTTTAGTGAAGTTCAAGATTGGTGACTACCATGATGAGGTGCTGTGTGATATCATACCGATGGATGCATGTCATATGCTGTTAGGGAGGCTGTGGCAGTATGATAGGAGCACTGTCCATGATGGCCGTGCAAACACATATTCCCTAACAAAGGATGGAGTTCATCATAAGTTGAAGCCCTTGAAGGAGGTGGAAGAAAAGGTATGTAGTACTGCCAAAATTTGTTTGGTAGATGGTAGGAAATTTTTGGAGGGTATGAAGCGTGAGTGTCATTGCTTTGCATTGATTCCTAAGATTAGTCAAGAGAAATGTGAAGATGTACCAACAGATGTTTCAGATATGTAAGAAGAGTTCTAGGACATTATCTCTGATAATGTACCAGAAGGTTTACCACCAGTAATGAAGATAAGTCATCAAATAGATTTGATACCAGGAGCCAGTTTGCCAAACAAGGCAGCCCATAGAATGACCCCTGCAGAGAATGAAGAGCTGAATAGACAAGTTCAGGAGTTGTTGAGGAAGGGACTGATAAGGGAGAGCCTAAGTCCATGTGCGGTACCTGCAGTACTAGCACCAAAGAAAGATGGAGAATGGAGGATGTGTACAGACTCTCGAGCCATCAATAAGATAACGATCAAGTATAGATTTCCATTGCCAAGAATGGATGACATCATGGACTATTTGAGTGGAGCCAAGTACTTCACAAAAATTGACCTGAAGAGTGGGTATCACCAAATCCGTATCAGAGAAGGGGATGAATGGAAGACAGCCTTCAAGACAACGGAAGGTTTGTATGAGTGGTTAGTCATACCATTTGGGCTAACCAATGCACCAAGCACATTCATGCAACTCATGAACGAGGTATTGAAAGAATTTTTGGGAAGTTTTGTTATTGTTTATTTGGATGATATTTTATTTTTTAGTAAGACTTGGGATGAGCATTTGATGCATATCAGAAGAGTTCTAGAAAGGCTGAGGGAGGAGAAGTTGTTGATTAATCTGAAGAAATACAGTTTTGCAAAGAAGGAGTTGGTATACCTGGGATTTTTTGTCTCAGAGGAAGGTCTTAAGATGGACCCAGAAAAAGTAAAGGCTATCATTGAGTGGCCTACACCAAGGAGTGCAATGGAGGTAAGATCTTTTCATGGTTTGGCAAGTTTTTACAGAAAGTTTATCAGGAATTTCAGTAGCATTTGTGCACCCCTAACTGAAACAATGCGAGGGGATAGAAAAGAGTTTAGATGGACTAAAGGGGCAAACAAGAGCTTTGATACATTAAAGTAGAAAGTCGTAGAACAACCTGTTTTGGCACTTCCAGATTTTAATAAGGTATTTCAGGTAGATTGTGATGCCAGTGGTAGTGGTATAGGAGCTGTATTGAGCCAAGAAGGTAAGCCCATTGCCTATTTTAGTGAGAAGCTTAATGATTCCAAGAACAAGTATTATGTTTATGATCATGAATTTTATGCAATAGTTCAGGCTTTGAAGAAATGGAGACATTATTTGTTACCAAAAGAGTTTGTTTTATATACTGATCATCAGGCTTTGCAGTATCTTAATAGTCAAGGAAAGTTGAACCAAAGGCACTTAAAATGGGTTGAGTTTTTGCAGAGTTATACCTTTGTTTTGAAGCACAGGAGTGGGAAGTCCAATAGAGTTGCAGATGCCTTGAGCAGAAGGCAAAATTTGTTGACAGAAATGAAGATAGACATTGTTGGGTTCGATGAGCTCAAAAGTTTGTATCCTAAATAACTAGATTTTGCAGAGGCTTGGAAAGCTTGTCTGGAGCCTGTTACTTTAGAAAGGACAAGATGGTTGGATTTCATAATCCAAGATGGCATGTTGTTTAGAGGAAGCTAGTTGTGCATTCCGAGGAGTTCCATGAGAGAGAACCTGATTAAAGAGAAGCATAGTGGAGGATTGGCTAGACACTTTGGTCAAGATAAGACCATTTCAATTGTTGGTGAAAATTATTATTGGCCACAGTTGCAGCAGGATGTGAGGAAATTTGTGCAAAGTTGCAGAGTATGTCAGATGGCAAAAGGAACAAGTTAGAATACAGGGTTGTATCACCCATTACCTATACTAGAGAAGCCCTGGGATGATATCAGTATGGATTTTGTTCTTGGTTTACCAAGGACACAGAGAGGACATGATTCTATTTTTGTGGTGGTGGACAGATTCTCAAAAATGGCACATTTTATTCCTTGTAAGAAGACTAATGATGCTGTTCATATTGTAGAGTTATTTTTTAGGGAAGTGGTGAGACTACATAGTCTACCAAAAAGCATAGTTTCAGACTGAGATACCAAGTTTGTTGGTTATTTCTGGAGGACATTGTGGAAGAAGTTGAAGATAGACTTGAAGTTCAGTTCTGCACACCATCCACAGACTGATGGACAAACTGAAGTGGTGAATAGGAGTTTGGGTAACCTACTACGATGCTTGGTAGGAGATAAGCCCAAGGGATGGGATTTGATTTTACCATAGGCAGAATTTGCTTACAACAATTCTGTCAATAGGAGTACTGGTAAATCACCATTCTAGATTGTATATGGCAATAGTCCAAGAAATGCTTCAGAGTTAAGGAATCTGGATATAGGAGAAAAGACAAGTGCCGAGGTTGAAGACTTTGCAAAAGATATGAAGAATTTGCATGAAGAGGTGAGAAAGCACATTAATAAGATGACTACTCAGTACAAGGCTAAGGCAGATTAGAAGAGGAGGTATAAGGAGTTCCAAGTGGGAGATGAAGTCATGGTTCACTTGAGAAAAGAAAGGTTCCCTATTGGAACATACCATAAATTAAAAATGAAGAAATTTGGACCATGCAGAATCTTGAAGAAGCATGATTCCAGAAATGCATATGAGGTAGAGCTACCGAGTGGGATCAACATTTCCCCTATTTTCAACATCGCTGATTTAACAGAATATCATGAAGGTGAAATAGAGGATGGACCAATAGAAGTGCAGTGGAGTATTCCAGCATCTACTCTAATAGAGGAGATAGAAGAGAACTTGGATAGCCATGTGGAAAGGAGTACTCGAAACAGGCAATATGAAGAATATCTAGTGAAATGGAAAGGAAGGCCTGTTCAAGATTCTTCTTGGTTGTCTAAGGCAGAGGTTGACCGTTTGGGTTTTCCTCACACAAACACCTGAGACGTGACAAGGTCACTTCTCAAATTACCCTGGGTGTCTGATGTAGGAGCATCCAGTGGTGTAAGGGCAATCTTGCATCACCCAAAAAAAAAAAGTGTTTCAAAATTGTTGATGTTCTACCCATTTCTTCTCAAAATCTATGGTTCTGGTCCCATGATCACATGAATAATAATGTAGAACTTTCAGTTTTCCCAAACTGCTAAAAATAGTAAACTACTATTTTTAGAAAGTTTGCATTTGGGCACGGAATGAAGTCAAAATTTATAGAAAGTTACATAACGGAAATATAAGACCTTTGGCGAAGGAATCATATGAAGATCATTTGCGAGCTGAAAGATATTAAAGTTTCTGTTTCTTGAAAAATGCTTGAAAATTATTCAAACTAGGTTTGAGGCACTAAACGGCCCCATACGGGACCAAAAATGGCCAGAACCAGCAAAGCTGGTTCTTAGTACGTAGAGCACTCAGTAAGCTTTTCGACGCATAAAACAGTTCGTCAATCGGAGTCCCGGATCAAAAGTTATGGCTCCCAGAAGTTGACCTATTTTTGGAGGGAGATGCAAAATTCAAAATTAGGTTGTTGGCCGCCAAAAGGGCTATTAATAACCATTTTTGGGAACCCTAGGTAGTAGGAGAGTTAAGGGGGCAAGTGTAGAGTCAAGAATAGGCAGGAAAACATAAATGCTAGCTGATTTGGGGGGTTACAGAAGGTGGAAGATTCCAGAGCCTAGTGATGGTAGCTGTGGTGTGTTGCAACCTGTAGAGGACTGATTCCTCTGATTGTAATTAAGCTTTTGTAATGTAATGAGTTGCCCAGATCAATAAAAGAAAGTTCTATTCTCTGTGTTCAATTTCTATTATTGTGTGTTTTATGATTTACCTCCTTCATCACATAGTTTCCTTAATGCTTGATGAACCTCTGATCTCTAATGATTTTCATAGTGTTTCTAGGTTTGACAGAGTTCTCACCTTAATTTAATACATTGTACAAGCATGTATGGCTCTGCTAGTCTTGTAGAACTGCTATAGATCTCCTCCATGACCATACATTCTTGAAATAGACCTTCTAATACTCTATAGATCTTCTAGGATTGTGATACTTCTATCATAATGTATGCATATATGTGTATCACCTATAGAACATTGTAGGAGAATCACTGTAGAAGATGAATTGACTCGAACACATGCTTCTTAACTAACCATGTTTCATTTAATGAATACCTGAACCTTCTCAAATGGATAAGCCATCTTTCCATAAGAAATACATTTTTCTTGTTTCCAAGAAACATAGTTGAGACTCTATTGGGTGAAAACTTCAAATGGATGTGAGTTGATATGTCAAGCACCCATATTCAGATCTGGTAGTCTTTTTATTTTAATTTAAATCTTTATTGTAGGTTATTTTCACTATATCATTTATTCTTGGTTTGAACTCCTTGATTTTGTGGTTTTTTGTCAGGACCCAGAGATTTCATATGCAAGACCACCTACAAGGCACTAAAGGAGTCATTTGGATCATGACTTAGGAGTTGGTTAGTATTCATTGAATGGTATAATGGTGGTTGAACTATCCTAGTCTATACATCTAAAAGATGTACTTGTGTGCTTTGTAGTTTGTTTTTTTAATTTTTTGATGCTTAGAAAAATATCATAAATAGATAGGATGATATTTTGTAATTTATTCCTTCAATCACTTGTCATAGGTTCAGTTAGAGGTAGCAGAGCTAGTGGAATGGAGGGTGTACCTTATCCACCTATTTATTCAAACAAAAATATTGGTGGTTATGGACGAAGAAGTGGTCCAAGATCATATTATTGAAAGGTTAGTTTCTACTATTTTGGTATCAATTATTTTTTTTGAAACAACTATATATGATCTTGTTTCAAAAAACATTGTTTGCCTATCATGTTTTTCTATTAACTATGATAGTAGCTTTTTGCCTTATTTGAATTTAGTTTTTTAATTTGTTATTACTAACTATTTACACATTTAAGTACAGAATGAGATCTATCAGGCAGACTAGATCAAATAGATTCAGGTCATGGGATGTTTTTGGCTTGGCTGGTTCTCTAAGAAAGTGAAGGTTTTATGATGCAATAAAGTAGGGAGGTTAAAGAAAGATTAGCATTAATCCTTCCCCATGCCACTTAGGAGTTCTTTTCAATATCAAAATAAGAGGAAGCAATAGTTAGGCATCTAATAGATTTTTGACTTTTCAAACTGACACATGTCACTTATCTATTGTAATAGATTGTTAAGGATTTGGAAAGGCTTGTAGGCTAAAGGGCACACCTTCTTTCATTTTGAGTTAGTTCTTCTCATGTTTTGGCAAAGCATTGTAAACTTGGAGAGGTTTCTTTCTTGTCATTTCTATGCATTGTAACTCAGATTTTTAGTCTTGAGAGTGAAAATAAACATTGTAATACTCTATTCCTAAGTCATTTTGAAGCAAGATAGATATTTCAAACTTGTGCAAGCTATAAGAATGCTTTTCTTTTAATAAAGTTTAACGATTTTGCCTTCTCAATGGATGTCTTATTGTGTGCAATTGATGATTGATGTGTATTTCTGTGTTTTATGTTTAAATCCTCAAGTATCAAACTAAATATACTACCAATTGATAGAAATCAGTGAATAAATATGACTAAATATATGAATGAAGATACTACTAGTTGACAGAAATTACTGAATAAATATACTACCAATTGACACAAATTTGGTCACGTTATAAATTTGGTCATGTGACAAAATAAATGATCGGCAATAAACTACTAATGGTCATGTGACCAAGCTCAGTGAATAAATATGACTAAATTAACAACTAAGTATACTACCAAATTGATTAATCAAAACAACCAATAAATGACTAAAAATGGTTTAGTCATCAATTCAGTCATGTTATAAATGACTGAAAATAAACTACTAATGGTCACGTGACCATGTTCAGTCATTTATATGCAGTTTGTATTAGTTTTGTTAATCATATATCGTTGTTTCTATACTAGTGTGAAAGATATAACCTTTGGTGAAGAATTGGCCAAAGATCACTTGTGTGCTGAAAGATATTAAAGTTTTCATTTCTTTAAAAAGCCCCTAAAAAAGATTCAAAGTCAAATATGAGGCACTTAGAGGCCATGTATGGCCTCGAAAATGGGTCAAATTGGTAGAGAAAATCATAAGCGCATATAGAACTTCGTGAGATTTCTAATGCATCAAATGGTTTGTGAATCAGACACCCAGATCAAAAGTTATCACTCCCAAAGTTGACCTATTTTGGAGGGAGTTACAAATTTTGAAATTTTGGATGGAAGGCACCAAAAAGAGCTATTTATGACCATTTTTGGGAATCCTTTGGGCAGTAAAGAAAGGGGGGAAAGTGGTGAGTTAGGGAAAGGAGAGAAAATAGAAATCCTAGCAGATTTGAAGCTACAAAAGGTAGAAGGTTCCAAAATCTAGAGGAAGGAAGTTGTAATGTGTTGTAGCTTGTTGAGGATTCATCCTCTAATTTGATTCTAGTTTCTATAATGTAATGTGTTGTTTAGTTCAATACAAGAACATTCCTATTTTCTGTGTGCAATCTATGCTAATGTGTGTTCTAGGTTTGACTATTTGATGAAGAATGGAGAAGAGTGGAGGATAAACAAGCTAGGATGCAAGGGGAGAAAATGAGCTACAAGATGGAATCAATCAAATAGACAAAGAGGGTTCCATAATCCAAGATCTTTAGTGAGTATGAATTTAGCCTAATCTTCTTGATAACACACCTACAAATTTCTTGGAGGATGGATGGAATCTTGAGAGACAACACATGCTTGATCAAAGATTTCTAATGAATGGACCAATGAGTGAAAGGTAGATGTAGATGATCTTGTAAAAAGGTATTTACTAGGTTTTTGGACAAGTGACTATGGAAACATAGTAGGGAAGGTATGTAGAAGGTATTAGTTAATTTTGGTGGCAAAACTAGAAAAACTAGTGTAAGGGCCACCCATGTTGAGTCTTGCTATGTCTTGATCTCTTAGTAATGCTTATGTTTGAACATGTTTCTATGACTTGTTTAATAGAAAGATTATTGATGGAGTGTTTGAGGAACTAATTGTGTCTAGTGCTTTATGTAATTCCATAATTATGCTTATATATATTAGATAATATAGTTGATTATTTGATTGATTCTAGATTATGAAATTGTTTTATGATTAAATGAGATATAATTATACATCTTTGTATTATCCTTATCATGCTTACTTAAAAGATTAACTTTGAGGTTAGATGATTATGATGTGATTGTGAGATGTTTATTCCTTGATTTATATGCATGTTTTTTATTTACATGTTGTTCTTTAGCTATTATTATCATTGTACAGATACCCTTAATGTGTAAATTGAGTGTGTAGGTGTAATGACCAAAGCTTTTTCTCATGACATTAATAGACATAAACTAAATGCTTAATTTTTTTCATTGCACACTCACATGCACAAGGTTTTGTGAAAAGGCACAAAAACCCATAGGACACCTAACACCAATGCAACAAGTATGGTGGTATAAGCAAGAGACATCACTCAATCATAGTCAAGGTCTGCATGACACACTATGAGGAGATAAAGATTCCTCTATCTTAAATGATTGGGCATAGGACCATGATGCCCATCACTCATAAAGCCAAAGGTAGGATGAGAGAATGATTTTATGCCAACTCTTGAGAGGATAAAAAATGAACATGCAACCATAAGGTCATAGACATGAAAAATAAGACCTTAATACACCCATGTCAAAGGTCAGGTATGAAGAGATTAATATCCCACAAAATACTCAAAGGACCACCTAAACTAAGATGCTAGGTATGCAAATTAGACTATAAGAACAACTCATATTCAAGAATTGTTTTTAAAAAGTCTAGGAAATGCTCATTGTCTTAAGGATCTAGACTACAACATGCTTTTGAAAATCAATACATTTTTTTAACACTAGCTCACCTAGAAGACTTTAGCACACTTGGAGGACACTAGCACTAATATTACATGTAGTCCTCAACTTATTCTTCTATCTCATACTTATGTCTTGAGAAGGCATTCATTAGAAAAAAAATACTAGGTAAAAAATGTAGACTTCCTTAGGGGATTTTGACATCGATTTCAATTCTCCACCTAAGTATGATTGTACAGAAAGATATACAATTTCACACATCAATTATGATGTGGATTGACATGTAGATTTAAGGGCTATGTGCTATGAGGACTAGAGGGAAAGGGAAATCCAATGACACACCCAACCACTCTAAGATTGTTTTCTTGACACTTTGCATGACTCCCAACACCAAGGTGTCATAACTCACAAGAGTCATAAATGTGATAAGACAAGTGGAGTATTCACAAGATCTCATTAAATTTGTAAACTCACAAACATTTGTCCACCCACATGTACATGAGTACAAACATGTGACAAGAATGATAAACAAACAAGAGATCTAACTACCACACAAGATACAATTTTTGAGAATTCATAACCTTATTTCACTTACTACAATTCAATAACCTCATTTAAATACATATCATACATTACATCTATGCTAGTTTGGATGTTCATTCAACAAGAGTAAATAAACAATGTTTTCCAAACCATGTTTCTACCATAACTAAACATGAGAAAAACAATTTAAAATGCCATGCATGTTTGTCATCAATGTTGAGACATGCCAGAAATCAAGATAGAGATCTTGCCACTTATGTCTTTGGATTAAATTCTAATCAAGATAATAATCACAACTTTATAAATGAGGATTCCAACATCCCAAATTATACATTTTCTTCCAATTACAAAAAGATGAAAAACTACAACACTAAAAAGTGAAAATCCTTTTGTACACAATCTTGGGCTTCTACACGAGATCTATAGTCCCTAATGATGGTTCAACAACACCCAACAATGTGAAAAGCTTAGAAATACACCTCTATACTAAGAGATGGTAGATCAGGTAACAAATACAAAGAACATACAAAAAGGAGTATTTCTTCATGCAATCAATGCACATATGGGATGTCTCAACACATTGAATACAAAATTTGATGATATAATAGGAAGAGGATCCTACATGTAAAGAAACCTAAGTGTCAAGATATTGGCATGGCAACCATGTAGGTTGTTGTGTAGTGTTCCTATCTAGAGGATATGAGTAACCAATGACATTCACCAATATTAATGAGTCGTGGAAGGCCATATTCCTTTACCATCAATCTTGTTAAGGAATTTAGTACATTGTGAAGATTTATCTTGATTAGGTGTGTATTTCATTAGATCCCCATTATATTTTATTCTTAAAGTTTAATTAAACTCTCCCAATTGTCTTGGTACACAATTTCCTTTCACCTTGAAAAGTGGTGAGAGGCCACTCCTTCTTTACTCTATATCTTAGTCCTAAGTTCCCAATGCTCCAAAAATATAATTTGGTCATGGCATGAAAATCAATGCAAAAAAGTTATGGAACTTTATCTAATGGCACATAATCATAATCCAATTGGGAGACTACACATCCCACAAAATAAAATAAGTTAACATGGAATGAGTTTAATTTTATTTTCCAAAAAGTTCATATTACATGAAGGTGTCTATATCCACCATTAATGGATCCAAGAAAACCTTCAAATTTTAACTTCTAAAATACATAAATCTAAAATTTTCAAGGATACACTTAGAAGCATAAAATACATAACTACATGCTTATCCACTCAGATAATAATTCTAGTGAAATTTTTCCATAACCTAAGTAAGAATTGTTTTTATAAAAAGTATAAAACTACAAGCAATTAAATTGATCACTAATTTTATGATTTTGATCCTTAAAGAAAACCCTATGCAAAGGATGGCCATATGCATCCACCTACATGGGCATGGAAAATGAAAGAATTCATTTTAAAATTTGTATATACAACAAAGGAGAATACCTTTCCAACTATAAGGTACAACAATGAAGGAAAAAATTTAGATGCAGGAAATCTTCTCCAACTTCCAAGCACTCTAAATCCTGAGCAAATATAAACTCAAGCAATTCCAAAAACATTTTTTTCAAAATGTAAAATTCTTCGCAAGGAGGACTAGAGTGAGGTTTCCTAAAAATTCCAAGTGATTTTCAAAATGTCTTCCATTTCTTTTTGTCCAAAATTCCCTAAACCATTTCTCCATTTTCCGCTCCTTTACCATTTGAGCTAGACATTTCAAAAATGGCTTTTTTGAAAAATATATATTTTTAGAAGATATTTTTCATCCAAAAATTTCAATAAATCTATTACAATTCAAACAACTAATAATTAATGTTTTTGCATTAACCATCACATATGCATTTAAATTCTAACTATTTAACATGTTCTATTTTTTATATGTAATTAAAGTCATATTAATTTTCTTTTCACTTTAAATAGAATGATGCATAAGACCTTTTTTCCAGGGAATAATTCATTCTCTTTTCAAATCAAATTATATTATATATTTTATAAAAAATGACAAATATGTAATTCAAAATTAATTTTAATGAAATGCAACAAGGTAAAAATAACCACATGCAAAATACCCACTCAGTTTACCTATTTAATCACAACATACATATTTTAGAATTAACATTGATTTGGTTATAGATTTTATAGGGACTCATAAGACTCATCTCACAACTCATATCAAGTGAGATGGAGGTCAAGGAAACAAGTTTTACCCAAGGTAGTCATCTCTAATAAACCATTGTTGGAGAAATATGTACCTACACACATAGGTAAAACATCAAGTGTACCTACACCATATAAGGATAGTAAAAGCCCAACATAAAACACTCAATGTGATAGAATATCTAATTAAATAAGATCAAATAATCACATCTAACTAGAAATCATCTATGACTAGCATGACCTAGATATCAAATCAACTACAATCTACAATGATGAACTAGATATAATAATGAACACAGTTGAAAACTAGATGTGAATGCAAAAACTCATCGATAAAGTACATTGATGGTGATACAAAACATTGAAACGATAAGTATAGTAGTTGAAACAAAAAAATCAATAGAAATATAAGGCACAAATTTTTGAGGCATACATCCTCCTACTAATGTTTACACTTTAAAGCCTTCAAAAAGGTAAAGAATCCTTAGTTACGTAGCATCCTCCCAACTAGTTGCTAAGTCATCAAATAGGTCTCACTAGACCCTTATCTGATCTAGTTCTCAACCCTAAAGTGCTTGTGTCTAATGTTGTTATATATGAATGGGCTTAAAATAAATATGCCCACCCTCCTTGACCTACAAGGCTCCCTAATAAATAACATGAATCACATCTAGAATATACTATCTAAATACAAAAAACTTGAAGAACATCATGGATGTGCGAGAGACTATGTAGTAGGGAAAGCTAATATTTGATAGGGCCAATCCTCTCAAGGATCTCAAAAGTTCCAACAAAGCACGATATGAGATTAGAACATTTTTCATTATAAATTGGGTTCCTATGGTGTCACACTCTTTAAAAAATGATCACCAACCAAGAAGTTTTGATCTAACCTCTTGGTGTTCACATACTTCTATCTATCCTAGGTAGTCAATAACTATTATGTAATCTAAAACACATGTTTCTCAATATCTTGAAGCATTTGAAGACAATGAGTAACTTGATCCTCTTTCCTACAAGGCTTGGAATGGTGACACACCAAGAGAACTTTGGTACCGATTATTATAATAAAACTCAACTATGTACAAATAGTCCTCACATTCAGATAGATGGTCAATGATATACATGTGGTGAATATCCTCTACCACCTCATCCACCCTCTCCACTTGACCCTCTACCTCTAGGTAATAAGTTAGATTAAATTTGAGCTATGTTTTGAAGACATATTATAGGAATGTCCATGAACATGGTATCACATGATATAATATGATCCTATAAGGTAGTCCATTCAAGCAAGAGAAATATCCCTTGAAATGTTTGTAAACATTGAACCCTAAGGTTGACTACTAGACTAATGTCAACTAAAAAGGGATTTAAGAATTATGTGGTATAATTTATAAAAGAGGATAAATATTCATGTTCTAAAATATATGATTGTTGTAAAGTCAAAATCTATTAATATATATTGACACACCTTATTATATCATATTTACAACACGTTTTTTATAATACAATACAATAGTATGAAATGGACTAACCACTATATGACATTTGTTTTCTTAAGAAAATCACAATGTAGATGTCTATATGATCTCCAATAAGAAGAGCATCAAACTAACCCATTTATTTAATTAAACTATAAAATATTTAAAAGAGTATGATATACAAATAGACCACATGAATATCTAATTCCATTCTAACCACCTATTAGTCTTCTATCTTATTTAAAAATGGATATAAACATAACTCATATGCTCATAAACACAAGTAGGAGAAACATAGATTTTTAACTTCACCATATATTTATTATTTTGTTCCTACTATCACAAAGGATTGTGCCCTGAATGCTAAGCCTTTACAAGCTTGGCAATCCCATGCAACATGGGAACATTCTTAGACTGTGGGTTTGTCTGTTACAAGAATGGACCTCTTGAAGAGCTGACTCCCTTTAAATGCCCCTTTGGATCTATAAACTTGTGAGGAAAAGAGATAGAAGAATACTGAAATAAAATGAACTGAACTAAGATCTATCCTAAAGGGGGTGATGCATCGATGTTTTAACTCTAATATGCAATCTGATTCACAATTACTTTCCAATACATCTATTCTTACAACCAAATTGATCAAACCATACCACAAAAATGTTTCATAGAAAGGCATGAAAAGAGTTGCACAAACTGTAACGTGTAATAAACTTGCACTTTTGTGTATTTGCATTTAATAAATGAGATAGAAAATTCAAAGGTTTTAAAGAAAAACATAGCAAATTCCTATCAAATCACTCAAAATGAGACAAGACACTTGAATCTGAATAGATGAACACCTGATTGTATTGATGATAGAAGGAATACTCTACAAAATAACAATGAACTATTGAAATAAACTGCTGGTACTACATAAAACTATAAAAAATGGCTGAGTTACAAGTCTGAATCACTCTCTTTGCAATGTGAATAGGAAAGGGAAAAAGCAAGAACTAAGAAAAAAGCATGAGCTTTTTTCCCTATAATATAAAATCTATCCCAAAAAGTGAAAGGGAAGTCAACTCTAGCTCAACTGGACTCTCAATGATGCATGAATGAGTCTAAGAAAACAACTCCAATTTGTTGGGAGAGCACAAGAGAAAAGCCTAAAAATTAGGCCCCAAAATTGCTCCAAGATGAGCAAAAATAGCTTAGAACTCCTCCAAAGATAGTTGACCAAAAAGGATGCAAAAATTAGCCTAACTGGACTCCAAGGCAAAAATAGAAGAAGATACCCCTCTTGCATGAGTTTGTACTTCAGTTCAACTCCTCTATTTTTGCATGATTAGAGGGTAAAAAATAATCCATTTTAACAATTATTAAATGAAATCAATGTGATTGGCACTAATAAGTTTTGTGTAATGCTTATTTCTCCTCTAGGTTATTACATAACAAGTATTAAGGCAGTTTATAACATCATTGCACTTAATAATTGTTAAATTACATTATTTTGTCTTCAATTTGTGCAAAAATAAAAAAGGGTTTTACCTAGTCTACGATAGCCCTTAAGGAAAAAAATAAACCCTCTTCTATTCTCCATGTAAAAAATAATCTACCCTTGGTCATAAAAAAGGTCTACATCACTTCAAATCTGCCCTAAGTCAAAAAAATAAGGCCAGGCTCTTTTTACTTTCACTTCCCTCAAACCTTAGTCATAATCATGATTTTGTTTAACTCTAAGGTAAAATGAAACATTAAACTTTATAAAACACATCATAACCCTTATGACTCCCCTCGGCCTTGTTCTTGCACTAGGTCCTCTTGACTTCAAATGTCATTACCACAAGCATTATTATATGGTTTCTCTTTATGATTTCAACTTAAAATAAAAGTAAAAATTCACTTCTTAGGGCTCGGGCTAGGGCTTCGTTGCAACAAAACATACTCAAACCCTAGAAATAAATCATTTTTCTTTTTCATCTTTTGGACTTCTCCTTACCACTGCGCCACCATGGGGTACTTTTAGGGTTTGTTGTAGCTTCTTCTAACTTTTGAACTACTACAGAGGACTACTTTTCTACTACTCATCATCAAGAAACTAGACCTAGTAAGTAACAACTGCAGTCACTTTTTCCTCATGTCATTTTTGTTGGAAATTAAGGTGTCTGAACCTTGCAATTCCTAGCATTGGTTATATGATTATTTATATATTTATTTTCTCAATTTTGTATTTGCTTACACATTCAGTTTTAGCATTTAGTTTGAGGTGGCATAGTGACATGTCATCTTACTTGGAATATGCTTTGGATGGTCAAGTCAAACACATGTGGATTTGGGCATCCCATTTGAGGTGCTAATAATATGACATGTGTCAGCATCTTGGATTATGATAGAGATGTTATTTTGTATGACAAAATCTATGACATGTAAGAGCCAAGTATAGAGATTCCTATGAGAAGTGGGGACAAGTGAGAGAGTATCTTTGCATGTGAGAAAGGCATCTTTGGGCACCCAAGTTGGGCTATGATATGTTGTAAGAGGAATATGCTATATTTAGTCTTGTATGAAGGATTCTCTTAGAACATTTAAGGTTGTTATGCTGGGTAGATTTATCACAGTTGTAAGATGCATAAGAGCATCTGCCATAGTCTATTTTTAGCCTTGGAGCGCTCCATTTTGGGAAGTCAAATTTGCCATGTTATGATAGATGTAAGAAAGGTATATTCATGTTGGACAAGTGTCCTTGGGTTTTGGAAAATCCCCATGTGGCCAAGATGGACGCCCATCTCTATAAGCTTCCCATTTATGCATTGTATCTCTATATAATGTTGAGTTTGGACTTGTAGTTTATGTTATGGGTAAATTGGATCAAATGAATATGCAATAATAATCAATATCAAATACCCAAAACTTCAATGAGATAATGAACTAAGGAAATCCAATAACAATGAACAAATAACAAAGCAAACCTCCTTAGATTGTAGCTTCCATTGATTACCTATCACAATCATTCTTGCATGTATGAATAAGGCCCTCAGAGAGTGCACTTCCTTTCTATAATTTAAGAATGTCAATTGAGAATGACAGTGATAGTATCACAATGAAGAGGAGCTTCACAACAATGGTAGTAGTGCATAGTAATGAATGTGATCACAAGCAATGAAGGAATAATGTGGGTGCCAAAGGCGTGCTGTAATTCCTATAGAGTAACAATACTTAAATCTTGGATGAATGAAATGGAAGAATGAGGTTCAATTTATAGACTTGAGAGAATGAAGATCAACGGTATAGAGAGAATGAGAAGATCAACAATTGAGAATAGTTGAGGAACTTGCAACGAATAAGAAGAAGACATGTGTCTTGCTTTCTATTGTATGAGAGAATTTCTAAGAATAGAAGAATGAGTTGAAGAAATTAAAAGAATATAATAATCAGTTAAGTGTTTTAAAACAAGAAGGGATTTGCACGAGAATAAGAAGATATTTTTCTTTATTAAATATTAAGAATATTTAATTGCATGTGCAAAAAGATTGAATTATATTCAGAGATATCTCAATTTAGAAGAAAAAGCAACTTAAATAAATAATTGATTTATTTAAATTTAGAGAAGATATTATCGGAAGAAATAAATTAAATAATTGGAATTATTTAATTTAGAAGATAAGAAAGCAAATTAAATAAATAAATTTATTTAATTGTTGTGCATGATTTGGAAGAATAAATAAAATATTTTATTATATTTTATTCTTGGAGAGTGAGAGGATTTAAATAAATTTAAATGGTTTATTTAAATTTGGAGGAATAGACTTTGACTTAATTAAATAATTTAGAATTATTTAACTACTTGAAAGAATTTAATTAAATAAAGGATTTTATTTAATTTTGACTTTAGAAGAGATAATTAAATATTTTGATATTTAATTAACTTAGAGGAATATGAATCGAATAAATAAATTTAATTATTTATTTATTGATAGAGGAAGGTAGACTTAAATAAATAATAAAAATATTTATTTAGACAGAGTCGTGTCATTTTTAGGTGTATGCATTTTTCCCCTCTTTGATGCAATGTGTTTTATCATGTTGTTTCAAAGAATAAGATTGTTTGAAAATGATACATGCCCCAGTTTGCCCCTAGTACAAGTTTAACGACGATAGGATGCCCCCTTGGGAGATTGGATGGGAAGAAGATAGAAGGGCATGAGACGGACAATCTCACGATGAAGAAGGGAAAAACTTGGTTAGGTTTGAAGAAAGAGCCGAATGATACACAATGCAAGATAGAATGATAAAACACACAAGCAAGTGAGAAAGTATGCACAAATGATACAAGAACAAACAAGGTATTACCCCTGTCAAGGGATAAACCAATGATATACTAATAATGATATACAACGGTGTTGTCATGGCGGGGAGCGATATATCCCTAGACCAACACGGTAGACGTGTTGTCATGGTGGGGAATGATAGATCCCTAGAGCAACACGAAGCATAGTGTCTAGTTTTAGGAAATGGAACATGTCGTGTAAGACGCGTGTGTTGGTCTGATTTTGACAATGTTACATCCTATATAAGACAATTGATTGATTAACTGATCGAGTTGGTTTATGACCAGATAAGGATCAAGACCACTGATTGTGAGTGGATCATTTGACAAGATTGACTAACATGATTGGTATGGATTAAGGATAGACTTGCATTTGGATCATTGCTTGGATTGACAATTAGAATTGTTGACAAGGGATACAATGATAAATAGAAATTTGATTGATAGAAGAATGACTCGATAGAAGGAATCACAAGCTTTTACAAACATTCATACCCTGCATAGAATCTTTATTGCATGGGATATGGATGTAACATATAATTGGATATGGATACGGATACGGATATGGATATGGATATGGATATGGATATGGATATGGAATGCAATTGGATATGTTATGGATATGGATATGTGTCATCTTGATATTGCAAGTATTTTGAATTGCTTATTTCATCATTGAGCTTTTATTATGTTGTAAGAAAATTCAAGCATCGAAGTATAATTAAACTGAGATGACCTGAGCATTGCTTACATGGATTTTGATTTAGCAAAAGGATACAATCATCTAGGTATGATTGAACTGAGATGACCTGAGTATTTCTTGCATATCAACAAATAAGGATTGCCCCTTTTCATGTTAGACCTTTGATGTCCTCGATGATATTTTGCCAATCATGTCTTTAAACAAGGCTTCACATTACTAAAGTTTAATCCACAATCAACAAACAAATAAAATAATCATGCCCCCATCATGGCATCTCTAGCTTTTGGCATCCTCGAGTAGCATAGAAAGACATGATAGAAAAATCAAGACTCCGTGTTTTAACCATGTTTCTAATCCACAAAACATTTTTGCATTTAGATGTGTTTGTTTCTTGCCATAATTTGGGTAAAATCATTTAGAAGGCCTTAGGTGTTTTTCTGCTTTACTTTGGATAGGTTAAGTGCCTTATGTCAAAATTTTTGCTTGAAAGCAAGTTCTTCTTGCGCTTGCTTGCCTAGTGAGAAGATTCCACAATCTTTATTGGCGAGATGGACCCTAAGGGACTAACCTAGTGCCTCAGGGGCTCATTGCTAAATGGCCTTGCCTATGTGACGACATAGAGGCAACGTAGTTTGGGGTAAACCCTAGCAAACCTAAGACCTAGGTGATAGAAAGTGGTGTGAACTCAGATAGATAGAAGGACTAGACACAAGATGGATGGGATAGTGGGAGCCTCGGGGGTGCATTTGAGAAATGGCCTTGCCTACGTGACAACACAGTTCATGGACTCAGACCATGTGGACCTAAGATATGGATCTGATGAGACACAGTATGGAATAGATATGGATCAGATATGGAACAGATATGGATTGGATAAGACACGATATGGATTAGACATGGAACAAATATGGATCAGACAAGGCATGACATGGAACAGATATGGATCAGACAAGACACGATATGGAACAGACATGGATCAGATATGGAACATATATGGATTAGATATGGAACAGATATGGATTAGATACAGAACAGATATGGATCAGATACAGAATAGATATGGGACATATATGGATCGGATGATACTAATGACAAGGAAACACCATGGATAGGTAGATGTATGGGTGATAAATAATAGGTAGAAGGAATCAAGGATGTGATCTCCAAGGACTATGTCACATAGGAATAACGTGCCCCATTGTAGGTAGAATACTTAGGATTTTTCATGGCAACACTTATGATGATAGGAGGATGAGAGGGTAATGAAGGATTTGCGTGGCTTGGAGGGATAAGATATGTCAAGAGCCATCTAAAACATTTGTGAACATTGTGTCCCCAATCTTTATCAAGACTAAATAAAATAGAGAAATGGAAGATTAGGATAGGTAGACTAGACAGTATAGGTAGGTAACGGCTAGAAGGATAGGATAGGAAATGGTACGGAAGGAAACTGATAGGAGAAGAGAGATATACTGATGAGACAAAGTGCCCCCAAGTGTAGGTGATGTAGAAGATCAACTTGCACACGATGCATGTTTACCAGGTTTTCATCATGGTACTTATCCAAGGTGTCTGTTTGCCAGATTTTCACCATAGGATGAAGGGATTTTTCTTTACCTTTTCTTTTTTAACATTTGGATAGGATAGGTAGAATGGATGAGAGGGCCTCAATGGCTAGGTTCCATGAAAGGTGATAGTCCCAATAGATGGATGTTGTCACATGGACAAGGTCAAGTGTTCCCATAGATGTTGGTAGGGGATTGCATGAAAGTGAGATGGAGAATGGTAGATAACATTTTATGGAAGGGGGCGATAGTGGATGATGATGTAGAATATGGAGGGAAGGCTTATGCAAAAGCATGGACCATGGGAGTAGGATGGAGAAGATATGTAGGATAATAATGGAAGGAAGGGGAGATGGAGGTATATGAAAATGTTTGTGGGATGGAAGGGAATCATGACCAATGGTTGCACATACTGTGATAAACATTGAAGCTGGTGATGGGAAAGTAGTGTAGGAAGCAACGAAGACTTTCTCTTGTGGATGAATGACTTAGGCATGTAGGGATCCATATAGACTGAGTATTTTTCTAATTTTTTCTTGCCATATGGGATGGAAGAATTTGAGACTTTTGGATGGAATGGGAGAAATTAGATGGTTGGGATTCTTGAGAGGTAGATGCCTCATGTAACTTGAGGGGCTTTTTGCTTAGGTAATCATTTGTTGAATGCAGAACCAAACCTTTTTCAGCTTGGTATATAGGTGTGTGGGTGTATACAGCTCTTGAGAAGGACGCTTCTTTGATTCTTGGATTTTGTATCCTAGGTCATGAGGACTCTTAGATTTTTGACTTGATAGGTAGAGGCATCCAGATTTTTATGGTTGAATTCTCTTCAGATGGTGGAAGTGGAGTTTGAGGAAGTTCTTTGTTTAGACAACATGTGCATTAGTTGGTCATGATTGGGATTGTTAGAGGATTCATAGATGGATGGATAAGGTGTTGGAAGAAGTGGTGGTAAAATGCATGGAGGGATATTAGGAGTTGGAAGTAGCGGAGGTAGATTGGATGGTGGAAGGTGTATGGTCACATTCTTTTGACGATTATAGGATGATGGAGGAGGAATGTTGACATACATTTTGGGGATATGATAGGGTTTGCGATGGAATGCCATGGACTTTGGAGGAGTGGAGGAAGTACCAACATCTCGAGATTGTTCACCTTGGGGTGTGTATCCAAGACCATATGAAGGAGGAGGAACATTGACATGGACGGGCTCCAAAATACCTTGTTCATGAAGGCCTAAGCCTTTACCTTGATAGTTTATATGTTGGAGTATGCGGTGGATAATGAGATTATGTGTAGATGGAACACTAGACACAAGTTCTTTATTGGATGGAGGTGTGATAGAGGATAATGGTGGCTGGTGTTCTAAGGAAGAACACTCGTGAATGAAGGTGGTAAGACCAAGGATATACAGTGGGGGATTTGCCGCATGGTCGATAACGAATGGCGAAGGAGTATTACTGGTTTGATCTTCTATGCTTGCTTGGGAGGCAAGTGTCTCATCAAGGGAAGTGGAAGTTGTTGGATCTTTGATAGGACTAGATGGGGTTATAGGCTTAGGACCATGGAATGCATAAAGTGGGCTAAGAGGATCATCATGGTTTGCTTGATCATAGATAGGCTCTTCATCATAGATGGGATCTTGATAATAGATAGGATTTAGCATGATGGAATTAATGCTCTCTTGTATAGGTTCTTCATCAACGATAATATCTTGATCATGGAAAGGATATAGGCCATGGAGAGGTTGGAATTTGATCTCTTGTACATGTATATGATCAAGTTGCTCATGGATAGCTTCTTCGTCAAAGGTGGTATCTTGATCATAAAAGAGATTTAGGTTATGAATGGTTTGAAATTGGATTTCTTGCTCATGTATAGGTATAGGATCATCGAAAAGATAAAGGTTATGTAAGGGTCAGATGGGGGTGCTTTGATTTTGATTTAGATAAGGGGTTGATGTTTCCACATGCTCTAAAGTGTGCTCTTGACAGAACTCTTGGGTTGTTTGAATTGAAGTTCAGGTAGAAGACTCTTGGATAGGCTCTTGGTCTATGACATGAAGGTGCGACGGACCTTCATATTGGTGCATGGTAGGAGGTTCTTTAATATGCTCAAGGGGTTGTAGGTTAAATGAAGGGGTTGTAGGATTTGACATGTTTGGAGACTCTTTGATAAGGTCAAGGACCGAAATTTGGGGACATGGTTGACTCTTTGCTGGTAGTCCTTAGATCACATCCTTTGTAGGCATTTGGGATGAGTGGATTTGGAGTTCTCCCTAGCTTTACTTTTGCTGTGTAAAACTAGAAAACATCTTTCCCAAAAATCATCTAAGGCTTTTTTGGTTGTCCATTTAGAGCTTGGGGAACTTGATGGTGGTGTTGGTGTAGGATTGGTATGCTTTGGGATATGTCTCTTAGAAGATGGTGAAGGAGGACTAGTAGACAGAGTGGTATATGATTTCCAACTTGAGGTGGTGCTTGCCTTGTCATGAGCATCATTAAGACGAGAAACAAATGTATGATTTTGGGGTGAGGCGTAGCTAGTACTGACACGTTCAGCTTGTAAGATTGCCATTTCTTGTTCTATGACTTGGAGTTCATGAGCAATTGCTATACAATCTTGGGGCGAGGTGTCGAAGTCTAATTGCTCTCGTAGGTATTAGACTTCTTGAGCAATTACATCTAATTGGTTTTTCATTTCAACAAAAAATGACACAAGACTGAAATGGGTACCTAGAAAACCTAAATTTTTTCTCTAAAAAAATGTGGAAGTACTCACTGTTATGCATGCGCTGGAACAGATGCGCTACAGAAACTGACAAATGCGCTGCACTGGTAAAAAGTAAATGCACTACGGCTTGGTATAGATGCACCGCAGGTCGGCACAAATGCACTGCAACAAAGGACGGATGCATCACTCTGGCTTTTCTTAGTGTTTTTGCAATTTTTTTTGGAAAATTTTCTGATGTTTTTGGTACTTTGGTTGCAAGAAGGTCTCTTTGATATGATTTTATGAAATTATGGCAAGAAGACATAGCAAACACAAAGAATTTTTATGGTTTTCTATTTTTTTGTGATTTTTTGACTCTTTTTGGACTAAAAAGAAAGCAAGTACAATCCTAGGCTTCAAATGGATTACAAGGGTTTTTGGCCACTAGAATAAAGGATGAGTAATAAACGCAACCATTCGAGTGGTTATACATGCGGCAACACTACTCTCTATTATGGAGTCTCTCAACCTGCAAGGGTTGCACCTTGGAGGGTTTTGGAGGAGGTTGGCTATCAGTATAACACAACTACACTCATTGTTTGAAGCTTTTGCTCCAAACTTAATTTATTTATAGTGGCTTGGAAGGGCTTGGCATCTAGCTTGTTACCACTTAGGATCATTCCTACTTGGAAGAATGGTATCCAAGAGCAGGGCCCTCTAAAGGAAAAACACATGCAAAAATGATATGTCTGGCATTTTGGTCACCCAAGATAGGGGAGAGCATAGGCCTGGTATCATTCCCAAAACATAGAATACAGTGGTTCTTTTCCCCTAGTTAAAGTGAAAAAAACTAGATGACCTATCTACTTGGGCAAGCACAGAACTTTGTTAACTTTGAAGTGATAACAAGATAGCAATGATGAGTTCAATTTTAACCATGTAGCACGAGTTGTTAACTTTGAAATGATGGTCAATCAAGATAGCAATGGTTCATTTTTAACCAAGATAGCAATGATGAGTTCAATTTTATCTATGATAGCACGAGTTGTTAACTTTGAAGTGATGGTCAATCAAGATAACAATGGTTTAATTTTACCCAGATAGCAATGATGAATTTTGTTTTATCTAGATAGCAATGAGTTGCTAAATTTGAAAAGATAGCAATAGCAATGATTCAATGACATGCAAGATAACAATGATTCAATTACCACTTTCCAGGTTAAACTATGTGAGATTTGCATGAACATCCATTTTACTTTCCCTTTAGAAATCAAAGTGTGAGCTAAAAAGTGCTAATGTTCTTTTTAAGTCCAAATCCAAATGTTCCTAAGATCAAACAATGGTTCTTTTAAGCCCAAATGAGATGTTTGCCTAACTAAACACACAAAGGTTCATTTTAAAGCCCAAATCAAAAGTGTGCCTAATTTAGTGATAAATGATTGTTCTTTGACCACTCAAACCTGCAAAACATATATTAGAAGTTTCTTTTCTCCTTTCTTTGACAAGCGTTTAAGTCAAGTTGCACAGATAAATCATTAGTTTCCAAGAAAAAACACTAGATTTAAGCTTGGAAAGATAGCTGAAATTTCACTATAAAAATATCTGATAAAATGATAAAATCACTTTATCAAACCTTCTCCATTGTGAAGTTTACAAAATTACCTTTCCAATGAGTGTTTATTGTGCGATTACGAGTTCATATGCTCCTATTATAGAAAAAAGAAAAAGATACCACCCTTATGGCATGTAGAAGAAAGCAGGATGGAGGATTGTTGGATAAAACAATGCACCCTATAGAAGCACTCTTCCCGCTAGATAAAGTGATGCACCTTATGGAAGCACCCTTTGGAGTACTGGATAAAAGGATGCACCCTACATCTAAGCACTCTTCAGACTGCTGGTTAAAAGGATGCACCCTGCGAAAAATCTCTTCAGACAGTTAGATAAAATGATGTGAAAACACCCTTCAGACCACTGGATAAAGCGATGCACCCTGCGGAAGCACCCTTTGGATCGCTAGATAAAAGGATGCACCCTCAAAAAAATTAGAGAGATTTTTTCAGTCTCTAATTTTTGTGAATTAACAGGTGATTCTAAGGTTTTCGACCCTTCTGAGCATGTTGGTGATGTTAGTTTTAGCATGTCAGTTTCATCCCAGGAGGTCACCTTTTGATAGATCCTTGCAAAACTCGACAATGGGGTTTAGAGAAACACAAATTTTTACTACAAAAAATTGCAAACAACATAAAATTGAACGGTGGGTGCTAAAAATGTTATGGGTAAATTAGATCAAATGAATATGCAATAATAATCAATATCAAATACCTAAAACTTCAATGAAATAGTAAACTAAGAAAATCCAATAACAATGAACAAATAACAAAGCAAACCTCCTTAGATCATAGCTTCAATTGATTTCCTATCATAATCATTCTTGCATGTATAAATAAGGCCCTCAGAGAGTGCACTTCCTTGCTATGCTTCAAGAATGCCAATTGAGAATGGCAGTGATAGTATCACAATAAAGAGGAGCTTCACAACAATGGTAGTAGTGTGTAGTAATAAATGTGATCACAATCAATGAAGGAATGACATGGGTGCCAAAGGCGCGCCGTAATTCCTATAGAGTAACAATACTTAAAGCTTGGATGAATGAAATGGAAGAATGAGGTTCAATTTATAGACTTGAGAGAATGAAGATCAATGGTATAGAGAGAATGAGAAGATCAATGATTGAGAATAGTTGAAGAACATGCAACGAATAAGAAGAAGACATGTGTCGTGCTTTCTTTTGCATGAGAGAATTTGCTAAGAATAGAAGAATGAGTTAAAACAATTAAAAGAATATAATAATTAGTTAAGTGATTTAAAACAAAAAGAAGGGATTTACATGAGAATAAGAAGATATTTTGCTTTATTAAATATTAAGAATATTTAATTGCATGTGTAAAAAGATTGAATTATATTTAGAGATAACTCAATTTAGAAGAAAAAGAAACTTAAATAAATAATTGATTTATTTAAATTTAGAGAAGATATTATTGGAAGAAACAAATTAAATAATAAAAATTATTTAATTTAGAAGATAAGAAAGAAAATTAAATAAATAAATTTATTCAATTGTTGTGCAAGATTTGGAAGAATAAATAAAATAGTTTATTATATTTTATTTTTGGAGAGTGAGAGGATTTAAATAAATTTAAATGATTTATTTAAATTTGGAGGAATAGACTTTGACTTAATTAAATAATTTAGAATTATTTAACTACTTGGAAGAATTTAATTAATTAAAGGATTTTATTTAATTTTGATTTTAGAAGAGATAATTAAATATTTTGATATTTAATTAACTTAGACGAATATGAATCGAATAAATAAATTTAATTATTTATTTATTGATAGAGGAAGGTAGACTTAAATAAATATTAAAAATATTTATTTAGACATAGTCATGTCATTTTTAGGTGTATACAGTTTGCATAGTTGATGTACAGGTACTATTATGCTGCCAGAGTCACTCCAAAAATGACATTTGAAGACTCTTGAAAGAACTTACATTGCAAGTGTATTGTAAACTATTATTGTTTCGATAATACATTATGCAGGTTTTAGAGTGTGGGATTTTTCACCTGAAAAAGTTTTCCCCATGATATATCTTGTGTCACATGTTCTCTTGTGTTTGTATTTTCTACTGTAATATCTTTGTTATATGTTTAATATTGTTGCAATTGTAAGGATTTAAAAGAATTTGCATACATCTCCCCTTATTAGATCAGTGTAGGAAGCATTTCCGCGTACCTTGCTTCCTTTCAGTTGGCATCAGAGCTTGGTCACCTTTGATCCTAGTTGTTGGGTAGGGGTTTTTTTAGTATTGATCTTCGATTGAGTGGGAGTCTGTGTAGAGTATTCAGTAATCTTGTTGCGAGAAGGAGATGGCAGGCACATCCGAAAGGATAGATTTGGAAAAGTTTAATGGCAGCAATTTTGAGTTGTGCAAACTCAAAATGGAAGACATGCTTGTTCATAGAGACCTATGGGAAACAATTTCTAGTACAGAACCAACAAAAATGGCATGAGTGGATTGGGATCTCAAAGATCATAAAGCTAAGGGTCCTGTGAGACTCTGTTTAGCTAATTCTGTCCCATTGAATGTTCATGAGGAGAAGACTACGAAGGAGTTGTGGAAGAAGCTTGGTGATGTTTATCAGGCTAAATCCCTGGTAAACAAGTTACTCCTATAGAAGAAGCTTTATTCTCTGAGGATGGAAGATGGAGGATCGGTTGCATACCACCTGAATGCCTTTAACATGTTAGTTGCATAGTTGACATCTATTGGTGTGAAGATGGAGGAGGATCATTGTATGACCTCACTTTATTCTTTTCTAGATTCATGAGACCACCTTGTCATGGCCATTGGGAGAACTACAACCACCTTCAAGATGGATGAAGTGGTATCTTCACTGTTATCTGAAGAAATGCAGAGAAAACATTCTAAGTCAGCTAAGGATGCTCTTGCGGTTCCTGGTAGACCCAAGGAGAAAGGGAAGAAGAAGGACAAGAAAGATGAAAAGGGCAAATCCAAATCCTGTGGGATATCCAAATCTCCCAGAAAGTCCAAGGTAGAGTGTTGGAACTATGGTAAAACTAGACATTTCCAAAAGGAGTGCAAGGAGGAAAAGAAGAAAAAGAAGAACACCTCTGATTTAGATTCTAACAATCTCATGATGATGGTGATGCTTTTATTATTGCCTTGGCCACCCATGCATTAGATGATGTGTGGCTGATCGACTCATGTGCTTCCTATTGTTATATGGAGCCTAATCAGACTCAGCGGTTAAATTTACCCCACTTTTTTTGGCATGGTTTCCCTCCATATTCCTACAGGGTCAAGGGGCAGCGCCCCTTATAGGGGTTTGGGTGCAGCACCCCCAAGATGGGGTTAGGGAACAGCACCCCCAAGACAAGGTCAAGGGGTAGCACCCCTTTTGAGGGTTTGGAGACAGCGCCCCCAAGGCGGGGTCGAGGGGGAGTGCCCTCGAAACCTCACACAATTTTTTATTATTTTATTAAGGCGTCAAGAGTTATTTTTTCATTAGCCAACATAAAAAAACCCTATTTTGTAACTGACATAAGGCTTGATAAAAGTAGCTAAGGGTTAGGGTTTTCGTTGATGTATTGTAGCATTTTGCAGCGGTATTGAGTTGCAAGGATTGCTGGTTGTAATCATTTTGATTTATTGGAAAATAATATTGAACTTTGTGATGGTGGATGTAGCCTGAGTTTAGGTGAACCACATTAAAACTTGTCTCTTGCTGTTATTATTTAAATGTATTTTTCATTCCTCTGTTTAATCTTTAATTGCATTTAATTGATATCTTCTGCTATCTAACCCTAACAAGTGGTATCAAAGTAGATTGTGTTCGATTATCATTTGTAGGAAGGTCTCATGGTTGAGTGGGAGCAATGGCAAATGAGGGTAAATTGAAGCTAGACAAATTCAATGGGAAGAACTATCAGTTATGGAAGATATAGATGGAGGATTATCTTTATCCAAAAGATTTATGGAGGCCGTTGGAAGGAGTAGCCAAGAAACCAGTAACAATGACTGATGAGGATTAGAATCTTCTAGACAGAAAGGCACTAGGAACCATTCAGCTGTACCTAGCACCATCAGTGGCATTCAATAGAACAGAAGTAAAGACAACAGATGGTCTCATGAAAGCTTTGGATAAATTGTATGAAAAACCCTCAGCCTAAAATAAGGTATTTCTTATGAAACATTTGTTTAATCTGAAAATAATTAAAGGTGGATCTATGAAAGATCATTTAAATGAGTTTAATATGATTATCTGTTAGTTAACTTCTGTAAAAGTAAGTTCTGATGAAGAGGTGAGAGCTCTCTTGATATTATGTTCTTTTCCAAAAAGCTGGAATAGTTTGGTAATGGCTGTAAGTAATTTTGTCTCTGGTTCAAACACCTTAAAATTTGATGATGTTGTTGGTGTTATCCCTAGTGACGAAATGTGACAGAAAAGCTTAAGAGGGTCCACATCAGGTGGTGTTTTGAATACAAAAAGTAGGGGTAGATCAAAGGAGAGAGGAAAAGGTTCTGGAGGTCATGAGAAGTCACAAGGAAAATCAAAGGACAAGAGATCCCAATCTAGAGGACAAAAGGATTGCTGGTACTATGGGAAACTAGGTCATCTAAAGAAAGACTGCTGGTCTCTGAAGAATAAAGGAGACAAGCAAGAAGGAAATAAGGAGGCAAATGTGGTAAGTAATAAATCTGAAGATGATGCTTTGATTCTTTCCCTAGATAATGCTGACGATTCATGGGTTTTAGATTCAGGGGCTTCATTTCATGCTACACCCCATAGAAGTTATTTTCTTGATTATGTTCAAGGGGATTTTGGGCTGGTTTATTTTGGAGATAACGAATCCTGTCAGATTGCTGGAAAGGAAAGAATTAAGATT
This sequence comes from Cunninghamia lanceolata, assembly GCA_027924645.1. Lineage (NCBI taxonomy): Eukaryota > Viridiplantae > Streptophyta > Pinopsida > Cupressales > Cupressaceae > Cunninghamia > Cunninghamia lanceolata. Next base: position 12,439,383 of record BSBN01000194.1, on the reverse strand, counting down.
AAGTTACAGAAAGTGAATCATTGGCTACTACAAGAGGTAAGGCACGTTCCAAGTCTTAGTAAGAATTTAATTTCAGCAGTGCAGCTAGCTGAAGAAGGTTGTATTATTACATTTACTGATAAAAATTAGAAGGTTTCAAAAGGTGCCTTAATAGTAGAAAAACGTGTGAAAGTAGGCACCTTATATCTTTGTACAGGTCATACTATTCCTTCTACTTTAGCTGTTGCAGTGAAAAAACAAACATGTTTAGGAACAATTGTTGCAGGTTCGCAGGAAGAGACTAAAACAGTTGGTACAGGTTCTAAGACAATACTGTGGCATAACAGACTTGGGCATATGAGTGAAAAAGGTATGAAGGTACTTTATTCTAAGAAAGTTTTACTAGGTCTGAAATGTATTAATATGGATTTCTATGAAAGTTATGTGTATGGAAAACAAAAGAGAGTTTTCTCAAGGATGGGAAGCAAAAGAAAAATGAAAAGTTAGAGATTGTGCATACAGATGTATGGGGACTAGCTCATGGATCTTCTCTCGGTGACTCTTGGTATTATGTTACATTCATAGATGATGCAACTAGGAAAGTATGGATTTATTTCCTTAGGCAAAAATCTGATGTATTTGAAACATTTAAGAAATGGAGAAGCTTGGTTGAGAATGAGATAGGTAAAAGATTAAAATGTCTTAGATCTGATAAAGGTGGTGAGTATTACAGTAAAGAATTTGAGGATTATTGTTCCTTTAATAAAATTCATAGGTAGACAATGGTTCCAAGGACTCCATAGGAAAATGGAGTAGCTGAACGCATGAATAGGACAATAATGGAGTATGCAAAGACTATGAGATTGCATACTGGGCTGCCTTTAAATATGTGGGTAGAGGCTATCAACACCACTGTATATTTAATTTATAGAGGTCCTTTAGTTCCTTTGGGCTATGGTATTCTAGAGGAAGCACGGACAGGTAAGAAGGTGAGTTATTTTTTTCTCAAAACCTTCGGATGTGAAGCATTTGCACATGTAGATTCTGAAAATAGAACCAAGTTGGATGCAAAATCAAAAAAGTGTACCTTCGTTGGATATGGCATTGATGAATTTAGTTATAGGCTTTGGGATTTTGAAAATCAGAAAATTGCGAGAAGAAGGGATGTTGTATTCAATGAGAAGGTGTTGTACAAAGATTAGTTGCAATAGCATGAGAAGAAAGAAAAGGATTATGTAGTGCTGGATGATACTCCAAATAATGATGTTCCGATAGTTCCTCATCCTCCGCAATAACAACAAGAAATACCACAAACTTCAGTGAATGTTAGATGGTCAACAAGGCTAAGTAGACCTCCTAAAAGGTTTTCTCCCTCTTTGTATTGTATTTTGTTAACAGATGCTGGTGAACCTAAAGGGTATGATGAACCTATGTAGGTGGATACAAAGGTTCAGTGGGAGCTTGCAATGAGAGAAGAAATGGACTCCTTGCTGAAAAATTAGACTTGGGAATTATGTAAGTTCCCTAAAGGTAAAAAGGCTTTACCAAACAAATGGGTTTATAGGATGAAAGAGTAAGATAGAGGTAAGACAAGATTTAAAGCTAGATTAGTTATAAAAGGATTTGCACAGAAAAAGGGCATTGATTTTGATGAGATTTTTTCTCCGGTTGTTAAGATGACTTCTATTCGTACTATTTTAAGCATTGTGGTTGTTGAAGATTTGCATTTGGAACAGCTAGATGTAAAAACTTTCTTTCTCCATGGTGATTTTGAGGAGGAGATATATATGGAACAGCCCCAAGGATTTGAGGTCAAATGTAAGGAGAAACTGGTGTGTAGATTAAAGAAGAGTTTATATGGCTTGAAACAAACACCTCGACAATGGTATTTGAAATTTGATAGTTTTATGGCTGAGCAAGGGTACAGCCAGTGTGATTCTGACCATTGTGTTTATTTTAAGAGGTTGGATAATGACAGCTACATTATTTTATGTTTATATGTTGATGACATGCTTATAGCGGGGCCTAACATGGATCACATAAGAGAGTTAAAGCAACAGTTAGCACAGTCATTGGTTATGATGGATTTGGGGTTAGAAAAATAAATCCTTGGTTTGAAAATTTGCAGAGATAAGAAGAACAAAAAATTGACTCTGTCTCAGGCTGATTATGTTGAAAAGGTGTTGCAGAGATTCCATATGGAGAATGCAAAAGCTGTCAGCACACCTTTGCCTAGTCATTTAAAATTGACTAAGGAGATGTGTCCTAAGATAGCAGAAGAGGAAGAAAAAATGTCCAAGGTACCGTATGCTTCAACTATAGGAAGTTTAATGTATGCCATGGTATGCACAAGACTAGATATTGCACATGTTGTAGGAGTTGTAAGCATATATATATGAGTCATCCCAAATTGGAGCATTGAAATGCAGTCAAATAGATTCTCAGATATTTGAGAGGTACATCCAATAAACACTTATGTTTTGGAGGCTCTAATACTGATTTAGTAGGTTATGTAGACTCAGATTTGGTAGGGGATATTGATACCAGGTAGACTACTATAGGTTATGTCTTTACTATAGGTGGGACAATAGTGAGTTGGATCTCATGGTTGCAAAAGGTGGTTGCTTTATCCACCATGGAGGTAAAGTATGTAGCTGCAACAGAGGCAAGCAAGGAGATGATATGGCTGTAATCTTTCATGGAAGAATTGGGCAAACAACAGGCTAATAGTTATTTGTTTATGGATAGTTAGAGTACCATACATCTTGCAAAGAATTATGTCTTGCATTCAAAGACCAAACACATACAGTTGAGGTATCCCTTCATTCGGTCATTATTGGATGATGGATAGTTAAGCCTGGAAAAGATACATACAGATGAAAATCTAGCGATATCTTTACAAAGGCAGTGACAAGGGAGAAGTTGAGGTCCTCTTCAGCTTTGGTTGGTCTTCAAGACTAAAAACAAAATCAGAATAGTAGAGTCCAAGGTGCTTATTTCTAGTGGGAGCTATAGGATCAACAGTGTTATGATCAGTCTCCAAGTGGGAGATGATATGGTGTGGAGTTTGATCAGTTTCCAAGTGAGAGATTGTTGTTATATGGAGCCTAATCAGACTTGGAGGTTAAATTTACCCCACTTTATTGGCACAATTTCCCCCCAAATTCCTATGGGGTCAAGGGGTAGCACCCCTTGTGGGGGTTTGGGGTCAGCACTCCCAAGATGGGGTCAAGGGGTAGCGACCCCAAGGCAGGGTCAAGGGGCAATGCCCTCGTGGGGCTTGGGGGCAGCACTCCCAAAACATCACATGGTTTTTTATTATTTTATTAAGGCATCAGGAGTTATTTTTTCATTAGATGACATTAAAAAAACCTATTTTGTAACCGACATAAGGCTTGATAAAAGAGGCTAAGGGTTAGGGTTTTCATTGATGTATTGTATCATTTTGTAGCAGTATTAAGTTGTAAGGATTGCTGGTTGTAATCAGTTTGATTTAATAGATAATAATATTGGACTCTCTGTTGGTGGATGTAGCCCGAGTTTGGGTGAACCACGTTAAAACTTGTCTCTCATTGTTATTATTTTTGTGTATTTTTCATTCCTCTGTTTAATCTTTAATTGCATTTAATTGATATCTTCTGCCAGCTAACCCTAACACTTCCTTCCACATGACCTCATATCAAGGTTGGTTCACAAAGTATAAAGAGTTTGATGGTGGGAAGGTGTACCTGGGTGATGACTCTCACCTAAAAATAGTTGGTTGTGGAAGAGTCTTGATCCGATTCCCTAATGGACGAGTGAAGGGGATCAATGAGGTTATGCACATCCCCGGTCTAGCATGAAACTTGCTCTCTGTAAGTAAATTGAATGATGTAGGTGTGTAGGTTGTCTTCTCTAATGGAGGATGCAAGATGACGAGAGGATCTATAGTACTTGCTAAGGGTACTTAGAGAGGTACTCTATTTTAGCTGAATGCATGCACTACTCAGTTTAATAGCTCTTCTATTTCAAAGAAAAGAGCTTCAATCACTTCATCCTCACCATTGGAACCAACGACGAAGAAATGTGTTGCTTCAACTTCTGATGGTAGTGCATTTTAGGTACCTAAGGGTGCTCATGCTTTGGAAATGAAACTCCATGCTAAGAAGACAATGTTGTGGCATGAGAGACTTGGTCACATTGGTGACAAGGGTCTTAGAGCCCTGAAAAATAAAACCTTGTCGAGGGGTTAAACGATTGTAACCTTGATTTTGACTTTTGCAAACATTGTATATATGGAAAACAAAACCGTGTTCAGTTTTACTCAAGTTCTCATAAGTCTTCTTGTGTGTTGAATCTAATTCATTCTAATGTGTTTGGTCTTGTGAATGTTCCTTCAATTTCTAAATCATTATATTTTGTATCATTCATAGATGATTACAATAGGACATGGATTTATTTTCTCAGAAGAAAATCTAAAGTCTTTAGTTGATTCAAAGATTTTAAAGAATTTGTTGAGAATCAGACTAGTAAAAAGATTAAGTGTTTGAGAACTAACAATGGTGGTGAGTTTTGTTCGGTAGAGTTCAACAAGTTCTGTAAAGAACATAGGATTGAAAGATATAAAACAACTCCTTACACCCTACAACAAAATGGAGATGCTAAGAGGATGAACAAAATGTTGATGGAGAGGGCTTAGAGTATGCTTAGTAGTGCTAGCCTCGAACAAAAGTTTTGGGCTGAAGCTATAGCCACTACTTGCTACCTGGTTAATAGGTCTCCTACTTCAGTGCTTGTTGATAAGACACCCATTGATGTGTGGTCTGGTAAGAAGCGTTCATTGAGACATCTTCATGTTTTTGGTCATGAGGCATGTGCACATGTGCCTAAGGAGAAAATGTCAAAATTTTAGAACAAGGTAGTTAAGTGTATCTTTATTAGCTATGGTATTGGTGTGAAAGGGTACAAGCTTTGGGATCATGTGGCTGGAAAAGTCTTGTATAGAAGAAGTGTTATCTTCAGAAAGGTAACACCTTCTTCTATTGTTTTACAACTAGAAGAAAAAGAAAAGAAAGAGGATGTGGTTCAATTTCCTACTACCCTTGAGAAGACTAAATCGAAAGACCCTATTGGACCTGATGGTGAGGAGAGCTCTAGCATCTTTGGAAGTTCATAAGAAGAAGAGCCTCAACCTCAACCTTTGAGGAGGTCTACACAAAATAGGAGGCAACCTAAGAGGTTTGGTTACACATTGCTTTATTCTAGTTGTTATTTTGCTTTGATTTCTAACACTGATGAGCCTAGAACTATGATAAAGGATATGGGTATGAAAGATGCAGGTTCTTGGAAGGAATCCATGGAAGATGAGATGGTTTCTTTAGAAAAGAATAAAACATAGGACTTGGTGCCTTTTCCTAATGGATGAAAGCCTGTTGGATGTAAATGGGTGTTCAAGAAGAAATTTGGTTTAGATGGCAGTGTTGAGAAATATAAGGCTAGATTGGTTGCAAAGGGGTATTCACAAGTGGAGGGAATTGATTATGGTGAAATTTTCTCCCCCATTGCAAAGTTGACATCTATTAGGTTCCTGTTATCTCTTGCAGTAGCTTATGACTTAGAAATGGAACAAATGGATGTGAAGACAACTTTCCTTCATGGTGATTTGGAGGAAGAAATTTATATGTCATAGCCTGAGCACTACATGGTGAAAGGTAAAGAAAATTTGGTTTTTAAGTTAAGGAAGTCTTTGTATGGTTTGAAGCAATCTCCTAGGATGTGGTACTTGAAGTTTGATGCCTTTATGTTGTCCATTAGATTTTGAAGATCGAAATCAGATCATTGTGTGTATTAAAAGTTTGACAATGATGACATTCTCATTATTGCACTGTATGTTTATGATATGTTGATTAGGAATGGTAAGAATATGATTTTTGATTTGAAGTTTCAGTTGTGAGCACAATTTGAGATGAAAAACTTAGGGGTAGCTAGGTACATTTTGGGGATGGAGATCAAAAGAGATAGAGCAAACAAAAAACTTTGGTTAAGCTAGAGTAAGTATGTGAAGACCATGTTGGAGAGATTTAGCATGGCAGATTGCAGACCATTGTGTGTTCCTATTTCTTTGGGGATAAAGTTATCTGTTAATGATTATCCAAAGTCTCCTTCTAAGATAGAGAATATGAGCAGAGTGCCTTATGCTAGTGTGGTTGGCAATTTGATGCATGCTATGGTTTGTACAAGACTAGACATTGCCCAAATAGTGGGAGACCTTAGTCAGTTTATGGCTAATCTTGGATGGGTACATTGGGATGTAGTGAAGAGAGTGTTTAGATATTTGAGGGGTACTTTTGAGTATTCCCTATGTTATCATGGTTATCCTATAGGACCTCTGCATTCTGTGAGTATTGTGGATTTGTGGATTCTGATTGGGCAGGTGACATTGATAGTAGGAGATCCACCAGTGCTTATGTGTTTTCTATGTTTGGTGGTACTATTAGTTGGATGAGTAAATGACAACCTGTGGTTGCTTTGTCCATGACAGAAGCAATGTACATGGCAGAAACTCATGCATGTAAGGAAGCCATTTGGCTTAAGAGGTTGTGTTCAGATATTGGTGTTGATGTAGGACATATTACTATCTGTTGTGACAGTTAGAGTGCGATTTGGTTAGCAAAGAATCCTACTTTCCATGCTAGAACAAAGAACATTGATATCTAGTTTCATTTTGTTCAAGATATGGTAGAAGATGGAAATGTGATATTGGAGAAGGTAGACACTTTGAAGAATGTTGCAGATACATTGACGAAACCAGTGGGCACAAAGAAGTTCAGATGGTGTTCGGAGTCTATGGGCCTCTTTGACCCTAGCAGTTGAACCTTGCCATTCTATTGGCTCTTGCAAGGTGTTTGACAAGTGGGAGAATGCTGGGGATTAAGGTGTCTCAACCTTACAATTCCTAGGATTGGTTATTTGATTATTTATTTATTTATTTGCTCAATTTTGTATTTACTTGCATATTCAATTTTGGCATTTAGTTTGAGGTGGCATAGTGACATGTCATCTTACTTGGAATATTCTTTGGATGGTTAAGTCAAACACATGTGGATTTGGGCATCCCATTTGAGGTGGCAATAATATGCCATGTGTCGACATATTGGATTATGACAGAGGAGTTATTTTGTATGACAAAATCTATAACGCATAAGAGCCAAGTATAAAGATTCCTATGACAAGTGGGGACAAGTGTCAGAGACTATCTTTGCATGTGAGAAAGGCATCTTTGGGTGCCCAAGTTGGGCTATACAGGTTGTAAGCAGAATATTCTATATTTAGTCTTGTATGATAGATTCTCTTACAACATTTAAGGTTGTTATGTTGGGCAGATTTATGACAGTTGTAAGATGCGTAAGAGCATCTATCATAGTCTATTTTTAGTCTTGGAGCGCTTCATCTTGGGAAGTCAAATATGCCATGTTATGACAGATGTAAGAAAGGTATATTCATGTTGGACAAGTGTACTTGGGTGTTGGAAAATGGCCATGTGGCCAAGATGGACGCCCATATCAAGAAGCTTCCTATTTATGCCTTGTATCTCTATATAATTTGGAGTTGGAGTTGTAGTTTGTATAGTTGATATAAAAGTACTGTTATGCTACCAGAACCACTCCAGAAATGACATTTCAACACTCTTGGAAGAACTTGCATTGCAATTATATTGTAAATTGTTATTGTTTCCATAATACATTATACAGATTTTAGAGTGTAGGGTTTTTCACCTGAAAAGGTCCTCCCCATGATATATCTTGTGTCACATGTTCTCTTGTGTTTGTGTTTGCTGCTATAATATCTCTGTTATATGTTTAAAATTTCTGCAATTGTAAGGATTTAAAGGAATTTGGATACATCTCCCCTTATTAGATTGGTGTAGGAAGCATTTTCATGTACCTTGCTTGCTTTTAGTTTTGGTGCACAAATATAACTTTTCTTACTCTCTGCATGACTTCTCCTTACTACAATAGAAGAACCTTGCAACTATTTGTCTAAAACCTCTATTGTATAAAGCATGGTATCTCTTTTGTTGTTGCATATAGTCTTTCTATATGATGCTCTGTGTTTCTCTGCTTTTATTGAGACAAAAACAAGAAAGGGAAAACTTGTTTCCTTGGTATTATTTCATGATGAAAGTAAGGGTGTTGTTTTCTTTAGATTACAAACCCTAGCTAGGGTTTCACATTGTAAGAACCTGTTATTAATTTGAGAAGCTATGTTTTACTTTTACCATAAGTGGTTATGAAGAAAACCCTCTCTTGTCTCCATTTCTATGTAATATTATGACAAGAGATCTTTCTCTTTACTTACAGTTGTATACACTCTTCATATCTCTGTGCTTGGCTATTCTTGTGTATGTAACAAGGGAAGAAATCTGTGTTTTCATACTCTGCTATTTCAGTTAAGAACCTTCTTCTCTCATCTATCCTATGGAAAAATGATAAAAATGGGTCTTTATCTGCTTTTACAGTTGTATATGCCCTTCATACTTTGGTATTGAGACAAGAGGATAACTATAATAAAACCCTTGTGTGTTTGTATGTTACTTCCTTTCTTGCTTTGGACTTGAGATAATAGGTTATAGAAGGGCCTTTCCTATTCTTATATTGTTCTTTTGACATTTCTGGTAGACTATAACATTTTCCATGAAACTGTATTTCATTCTCTATTGCTATCATAGTGCTAATGTTCATACAGATCTCCATGAGGTTATAAGTCTTTTTACAATTTCATGACATTGTTGATAGACTTCCCTATAGGGTTTCTTTATTATCTATGCTTGACTATGCCTATCTCTTGTATGTTCTTGTTATTGACAGTGATGTTTATCTTTTCACATGGAAGCTTGCTCCATTGTATCACTGTTACTAGCAGAGGTAGGAATATATATATCCTTACTAGAAATGCTCCTTCACTGAATGGTAGCCTGGGTTCTAATGATCTTCCTCCCTGAACATGATGTGATCAACCATAGTTCTTATTCCACATTATGCATACTCTTTACTTTGATTATAACCCTCCACAACTAAAGATGTTCCTTTAAAAATTGTCCCTACATTCTCTTTTGGTATATCAAACTGTCATATGGGTAGTTGGTTGTATCTGTGCTTTCAAGATTGTGTTGGCATAACTATTATCAACATTCTCTGATATGATTGATTTACACTCCATCATGATGTTAGTTGTCTACTATTTCCATGAAAGCTCCTATATAACTTGGAGATTGCCTCTGTGCTTGATGTTGCTCTGCTTTTTTATGATAGATATTCATTTACTGTCATCTCTTTGTCTTACTATCCTCACTTAGCACTTGTGTGATCTATATGAAATCTTGCTCTTTCCAATCTTTGACAATTTTCTACTAGGGTCATCACATGACAAAACTTTCTTTCAACCCTAAATCACATATCATTTTTCTCTATCTATTTGTTGTTTCATTGTGTGTGAAGACTGTGAATCTTTGTCTTCCTTTCCTTTATTCCAACCATTTTATGATTTGAACTATCCTCTACAGGCTATCTTCTTGACAAAATTTCCTTAACAAAAAGGTGAGCAGACCCCAAAACTGGTAGCATAATTTCTTTGTTCATTGTCCTTAAAAAGGGTTGTCTTTCTTTGTTTCTTGACTATCTCACAGGTTCTATCCTCTAACACTGTCCATTACACTATGTTTCTTTGCTTTCTCTTAGTGCAACCTTAAAGAATACTGCTCTTATCTTCTTTGAGACTCTGTTTTATCAGTCTTGACTTTCTAGATGACTAACAAGGATGTTTCTTTCTTTCACTGTCTCTTCTCTGACTTGCACCACTATAGGCTTCTTTTGTTTTCCTTAACTCTCAGAGATATAGACTATGCTTTGTACTTCCTTTTGGTTATTCTCATGTAGTTTGTATATATGTTTGCTATGTAGAATCCAATATGATTGCTCTCAATCTACTGTGATTGTTGTCCTTATGTTTTCAATGTAAACATATAACTTGCATATGGCCTTGGTATTTTTATACATGACAGAGATTCAAACAACTTGATATGACTCCCTTTCTTAGACTGGCATGATTTGATCATTGTTAAGGTCTTCTTTTCATATTTTCTTGAATGTGTGGATCAAAAACAAGATACAAACCTTGTAATGATAGTGTAGACCTTGGCATTTGCTCCTATACCATTGATAACTACTCCTCATTATGCAACTATGTGCCTGTGTGGTTGTCATTAGGATGATAAAACCCTATCACTGCTCCTTGTGTGGTCTTGAATCTTCATTATACCTGCAATCTTGAATGTTTCTCTCATACAGTCTTTACTGGTTGCTTTTATTGCGTTGTGACAACCCATATAATCATTCCCTTTGGCTCATTTGAAACCACTCATTTAAATACTATCCACTTCAATGGTCAAACATTCTCTTAGCAAACTCATTTCATTCACAGTAAAAGTGGTAAATATTTGCCCTATTTTTATATTTCCCAACTACCCTTTGGTGGATGATGTTCGGGGATAGTCATTTGAATTATTTAAGCCATTTGTCAAAACATTATGGAATATTATTATTTGTTTCTCTTTGATTGATTAGGACAGCAACTTTTAAGTTTGTTTTTGTATTGTATGTTGTTGCTCTTTTCACATAGCATGATTGCACTATACAATGTTGTTCCTTCTGATGGCTCTAACAATTCTTTGGTATCTTTTATGTTGTTGTGCACATGTGTTTTAGCATTTTTTAGTGACTATACTTGTAGAGTGATTGTCTACCAATAGCTTATGAACGTCTGGGGCTATGCTTATGACTACTACCTTCTCTTTCTAGGGATGCACCTTGTAGGGTCACTACATTGCTATCCTTCAATTATGGTCCTGTCTCCTTTTGAGATTGAACTACTCCTTTATCATGATGACTATAATCTTAGATCTTGTAAATCCCTTTTGTTAGTCAATGATGTTTATTCATTTGATTTTGAAATTGATTGTCCCCTATAGTATACTCATGTATGTCTATGCTTTCTTGATCAACATTGTGTCCATCTTCTAAGTGACTATTAGATATGCTAGGTGACTACCTTTTTGGTGATCTTCTACCCATCTAATGCTCCTCATATGATTGTATCTCCTTACTATTGGATAAGTTGTTCTTCATGCCTGATGACTGCTATCCACACATGACATTAATAACTAATTTTCATGGACCTATACCTACACAGTGAACAAACCAGTTAAATGAAAACATGTAGGCTAATAGCCTCTCCTTCCTGATTGTCTGATCTCTTTCTCTTTCATGCTTCATCTTATGCATTTGATGTATGTTTATCTATTTTGTTTTGTTGATCAGATGTAAAATAACAAGTACATTTTGAGTTATTGCATATAGAAGTGGAGATGAAACCCTAAGCTCTAACATCATGTTTACTTCCTCCTACAGATTCACTTGGAGCTATCACTAGGACAATTGAAGATGCTGATGTAGACAATGGGATTCTTCATTCCCTCAGCAATGATAGGTCCCACCTTTCTTTTATGTGCTTTCCTTTAGTTGAGATGAACTTGTTGTTGTGCATTGTATCATATACAGTTACTCCCATGGCTTGTGTGTGATACAAAGTAGGGGAATCATCTTGTGTTGTTCTTAAAGGTTCTTTGATTCGTCATGATCATAGCTGACTGTCTTCTTAGCATGCATGATAGACAAAAAGAGCCATTTCATGGTTTGCATATATACACTACTTGTCAAGCCTTCCAATCAACTTGAGTCACTCTAATTTGACTAGGAGATACTCACGAAACTCACCAATTCTCTTGACTATTTGGTTTACCTATCGTTCCTTCGTAATATGACTATCTTCCTTCTAGCCCTTGAAATGTGGTTTTTGGGTTATATTTCATAGAAACAAGGTCAAACTGATGAACAAATTAGTTTTTCCAACACCCATTAAGTTCCTCCATAATATACTGAACATGTAGTATACATTGTTTTGAGACATATGGTTCAAAACTAGACTGTTGTTGCTGCTTTAGGACTAATTAGGTCTCTTCCTACCCCACAAGTATATGAAAACTCAACTCACAATGTAAAATCTTGTTTCAAGGTGATTTTAATGTGGAATTATGATAGATTTCTCTAGTTTTGGGGGTCTCACTTCCTCCCAAGCTATTTCTCCTTCAAAAACTAATCCCACATGTACTTGGACTATCTAATACATATAGATATTAGACTACAAAGCCCAAAGCTGACTTTTTCCTCCATTCCCCTACTCCTGCACACAAACCCAATTAAAAGACCTGTAAAACTAACCTATTGCACTCATTTTCATCTATGATGTAGAGTTGGAAAGCCACAAATCCATCAATTTGATGAAACCCTCTTAAACCCTCTAAAACCCTAGTTTTCAGACCTACTTGCAAAAAAATGGTCATAAAATGCTTCTCCTACAATGTTAATTCCTCAAATTAGTTCCAAATGAAGGATAGGTCACTTCTTCACCAAGCAATGTACATTGGAGCCCTTGAGAGTACTGTACGGTCAAGTACAGTCGTGTGAACAATAGAAAAAGTTTAGGAAATACAGAGAAGTTTTGGTAAAATTAGTTGCAAATCTTTCAATCTTCATCAAATCTCCTCAAACCTACTTTAAGACATAGATAACATCATACATTTCATCATTTTACAAATTGAGCACTATGACTATGTTGTACGGATCTAGAAAAATGCAAAGAATAGCAACACAAAACAAGAAATTGCAAAAAAAATAGGGTAATCACTATATTATTCTTCTTTCACCATACATATCTCTCCTTTCATGCCTTTGATTAATCATCACAAGGCAATAAAACCTCCTTTTTACATTTATTTCCATTTTCCCACTACTCCCATCATGGAGAAAAAACAAAAGTAAGGCTAAACTTAGCCTCTCAATAATTCTGCTCAGAAAGCAGTTTTAACACAAAATAAGGAAACATTCCAAAATTTGAGGTCCCACTACATGTAAGTCCCTCTAAGGAAACATTCCAAAATTTGACGTCCCACTACATGTAAGTCCCTCTAGTGGGCTTTATTACATTAATAAATGACATAACTCCCTTTTTGACTCTTAAATCAACTATAAAATCAATATTTAAGACTAAAACACAAACTTGATGACTAAAGTCTAGGTGCCCCTACACCATACACCCCACCTTGGAACTTTTCCAAGTCTCTTGGAAATTGTATTGTAACTAGTCCATCTTCATCTTTGCATGCTTCTCTTTGATGATCTGCTATGTGAAACAGCCCCTCTTCATCTTCACTCTTGGTTTGTTCATGCTAAGTGGTCTTCTTCTTTCCTTTCTACTAGGTTTCATCTTCATCCCATCAGTCTTTATCTCCACTATCTTGTCATCCTTTTCTTCCATAATGTTTGTATCTGCTACTTTCATTTCCTCCTATCCTTCTTGCTTGGGTTGATCCATGTCTTTATCTAGCAAGAATTCTATCATCTTCATGTAATCTGGCTTATCAACCTCTCTTCTACCTACAAACACCTTGTTCACTATCTCATCAGTCTCATAGAACTCTATCTTAATGACTCTTGACTACCTTTTGACTATCCCATCCATGATTTTGTTATGCCCACTTTGTTTCTCCTCGAACAACTCATCTTTTGCTTCCTCTTGGACTGTCTTTGCCACTATTTTGTTCTCTTGACTCTGCAAAATCAGAGTTTCTTCTAAGTCTCCTGTCTTCCCATTGCCTTTCTCCCTAACCTCTACTGCACACTCAACCTCTATCCTTTTCTTAGCATCATCTCTCTTTTCCACTTCATTACAACTATTTGTAGACTCCCCAAACACACTATTTTTGGCCTTTTCTCGGCCTCTTACTGTCTAGTTCACTTCTTTGGTCATTATTGGGACCTCTTTCAAACTCCTTACCTCTTCCTTTCTCTTTTCAACTTTTACAAATTCTCCTACTAATCCTTGCCATTTTACTCTGCCCACTACACTTTCTACCTTTTTGTCTTGCTTCTCACCTTGCACTTCTATTTCTTGACTATCCACACTTTGCCTTTGAGACTCTATCCTAAGGAGCTCTGTCCTATAAAGTTTAGGAGAATAATCTGACTGTCCACCATCTCTTTTAATCACCATATTATCACACTATTGCTCTCTTACCTGAACTATATTATACTCTTTCCCTTGACATTTCCTTTGGCACTTTTCACATTTTATTCTTAGGCCTTTTGCCCCTGCTATTACTATATTCTTAGTCATAAGAATCACGGTATCTGTAGTCTTCAGCTAATTACTAACTCTTCGAATTTGAAGTACTAAGTGTTGTCCTTATCATGGCATTATCTTGCCAACCTTGAGTCAATTCACCTCTAACCCTTTCTTCATTAGTCACTGACATCAAACCATTGCCATTACCTTGCAAACTCAGATTGCATCTTACCTCTATCATGACAGTACTTGACTGTCCATCATCTTTTCTTACCTTCAAGGGACACAACACTGCCCCTATCATGATTCCTTGGCTTACCTCAGTCCATTTACTATCTTTTCTCTTACCTTTTTCCTCTGTCTTCATTCTCTCTACCTCTAAGACCTTGACATTTGGTCTTCTATCTTCTTCATTACCATACATTTGTTGTCTTCTACCTTCTTGTCCTTCCAATGGATGAAATGACTCTTGCATGGTGACCTTACTAGGCCAATCTTGCCCTTCCTTGGGTAATTCACTTGCACCCACTATAACTCTTCCTCTTATGAGGGTCCTTGCCCCTTCTTCCTCTATCCTACAAAATTTTGTGTCAAACTTACATGCCTCTATTTTGACAGTGTTTGACTGTCCTTTAACATTCTTTGCTTTCATTTGCCAAAATTTAGTTTCTTCTTTATATTGTCCAAACTTGTCTTGGAATTTCAAGGTCATTTCACTTTTGACCTTCTCTACCCCAATCTTCTTTAACAACTTATCATCTCTTTCCTCTTCAATTGTGCATCCTTGTTTGCTGCCTCAACATCTTCTTTCACTGTGGTGGCTACATCCTCATTGTTTTTGTCTTCCTCAACCTTCATATACTCCTTCTTGCCGAACATAATCACTCTAGCTTCTTTGGTCTATTCCTCAGTACTCTCCTACAGTGGTGTTAGTTTAAAAGAGATTTCATCCTTCTCTATGGTGTAGGTATTATGCCTTCCATCATATATGGCATGCCTATCATACTGCCATGGCCTCCCTAATAACAAATGACAACAACTCATAGGTACTACATCACAAATGATTTTATCCCTATAGCCACCAATATTAAATTCAACAAAAGCTTGTTCATTTACCAAGATTGATTGATTATCATTCAACCAGGATGCTTTATATGGTGCTTCATGAGGAATCCTTACCAAACTCAGTTTATCCACCATTTCTATTGAAACCATGTTGTTAGTAGACCAGAATCTATCACAACTTTACATACCTTCTCCTTGCATTTGTAGGTTGTCCTAAATAATGATCTCCTTGGAGTCATCTCCTTCAACTTAGCATACCTTTCCTTCAACTCTCTAATCTCCTTTGCCATGGTGTCTTCTGGACTATTCCTTGGAGGCATCTTGTGAACTCAACTCTTCACACTTCAACTTTCTTCCTTATTCCCAATTAGAATCCTGAACCTAAGCTCTGATACCACTTGATGCAAAGATGGGGAAGCATCTTGCGTTGTTCTTAAAGTTTCTTTGATTGGTCATGATCATAGCTGACTTTCTTCTCAACATGCATGATAGGCAAAAAGAGCCATTTCATGGTTTGCATATATACACTACTTGTCAAGCCTTCCAATCACCTTGAGTCACTCTAATTTGACTAGGAGATACTCACAAAACTCACCAATTCCCTTGACTATTTGGTTTACCTATCATTCCTTCACAATGTGACTATCTTGCTTCTAGCCCTTGAAATGTGGTTTTTGGGGTATATTTCATAGAAACAGGGTCAAACCCATGAACAAATTAGTTTTTCCAACACCCATTAAGCTCCTCCATAACATACTAAACATGTAGTATAGATTGTTTCAAGACATGGTTCAAAACTAGACTGTTGTTGTTGCTTTAGGCCTAATTAGGTCTCTTCCTACCCCACAAGTATATGAAAACTCAACTCACAATGTAAAATCTTGTTTCAAGGTGATTCTAATGTGGCATTATGATAGATTTCACTAGTTTTGGGGGTCTCACTACCTCCCAAGCTATTTCTCCTTCAAAAACTAATCCTACCTATACTTGGATTGTCTAATACATATAGATATTAGACTACAAACCCCAAATCTACCTTTTTGCTCCATTCCCCTACTCCTGCACACAAACCTAGTTCAAAGACATGTAAAACTAACCTATTGCAATCATTTTCATCTATGATGTAGAGTTGGAAAGCCACAAATCCATCGATTTGATGAAACCCTCTTAAACCCTCTAAAACCCTAGTTTTCAGACCTACTTGCATAAAAATGGTCATAAAATGCTTCTCCTATAGTGTTAATTCCTCAAATCAGGCCCAAATGAAGGATAGGTAACTTCTTCACCTAGCAATGTGCATTGGAGCCCTTGACAGTACTGTATGGTCAAATACAGTCATGTGAACAACAGCAAAAGTTTAGGAAATACATAGCAGTTTTGGTAAAATCGGTTCCAAATCTTTCAATCTTCCTCAAATCTCCTCAAACTTGCTTCAAGACATAGATAACATCATACATTTCACCATTTTACAGATTGAGCACTATGACTATGCTATACGAATCTGGAAAAATGCAAAGAACAACAATACAAAATAGGAAATTACAGAAAAATAGGGTAATCAGTGTATTATTCTTCTTTCACCATACATATCTCTCCTTTGATGCCTTTTCTCGATCATCACAAGGCAATAAAACCTTCTTTTTACATTTATTGCCATTTTCCCACTACTCCCATCATGGAGAAAAAACAAAAGTAAGGCTAAACTTAGCCTCTCAACAACTCTGCTCATAAAGCAGTTTTAACACAAAATAAGGAAACATTCCAAAATTTGAGGTCCCACTACATGGAAGTGCCCCTAGTGGGATTTATTACATTAATAAATGACATAACTCCCTTTTTGACTCTTAAATCAACCAGAAAATCAAAATTAAGATCAAAACACAAACTTGATGACTAAAGTCTAGGTGCCCCTGCACTAGTGTGAGACCATATAAACACTTCTCCTTTGAATATAATCAGTTATTTCATGCAATGACTTGTGTATAATTTCTCTTTCTTGTAAATGAATTGCATAACATAAACCGAGCATCATTGCATGCAATAGGTGTTTATAATCATGAAAAACTTGATAATGTTATATGTATCTTTCTGAACTACATCAAATTGTAATGAATGAACTATAGTGAACACAAATGAAACATGATCTACAATGACTTAGTTTAGCTTTCCCTTCACCTGTCAATCCTTGAGTACCTCCTGCCTTGCTAAGGCATTCTTCATCTTATCTGGCTCATGTAGCAGCTCTATTTGAGATGCTACATGATCTTGGTAACATGATTATTGAAAAAGTCCTCCATCAGGACAGTAGATATTCTAGGATGGCCTATGAACTTGAGTTTTTTCTTACCCCTTCCTTTGAACTTACCTGCTTCTTCAAAGCACCAACAAAAATTGCTATTACAACCTAACCAAATTGGTTGCAAAGCATAATTTGGTAACTTTTTTGGTAACCTCTACGCTTGTTTTGCCTACTAAAACTCTCAAGGCTAGTTGCCTACTTTAGCCATTGGGTAATAAAGTCTTGACTTAGCCTTTACAACTCAGAAAACCTCTTGAAACTCAGCTGCTAGAAACAAAACAACAGGAGAATAAAAAACTGAAAACAAAATAGTGTTGGCTCCAAACAGGGCTAGCCAACTATGCATCAGCACTTCTTGGAAAATGAAACTAAAATTAAACTACTATGCATCCAACACTTATTAACTTAAAAAACCTACCCTACTATGATACAATTGGAACTTTTACTTATCAGAAACAATGTTTGAGGTGAATCCCATTAACTGGGATAGATAACACCTCTCCTTCCATAGTGGCTAGCTAAAAAGCATTATGCTATTTGCATTCAACAATCATGAATGGGCATGTCCACATATCATCAAATTTGTTGTTCTTACCAGGTCTACTTTTTAACTCATCCCACTTAAGAACAATATCTCCTTCTTTGGAAACTCTGAAAGTTGCCCTCATGTCAAATGTCCTCTTCATTTGCATCTAGTACATCTCCAACTATCGTGTTGTTTGCTTCCTTGTCTCTTCCAACTCTACTAGCTCAGCCAACTGTACCTCCATATGACCATCCTCCATGAATTCCATCTCTTTCATGAGGCTAAGAGCTGGTAGTTCAGTTGAAATAGGTAACTTAGCTTCCCTTCCATAAACAAGCACAAATGGAGAATGACTTGTTGACCTTTTAGGAACTTCACTCTATCAGCCCATAAGGCTGATTTCAACTTTGAATGTCAGGTTCTCTGATTATCTTCTATTGTCCATTTGATGATCCTTATGAGGTTTTTATTCGTGGATTCAACCTGCCCATTCCCCTAAGGGTATTAATTTGATGAAATGCTTAGGTAAACACCATGATTAATGGCCCATTCAGTAATTTTCATGCCAATAAAAGCCAAGGCATTATCTGAAATGATTGAATCCAGTACACCAATCTTGGCTACTAAGTCTTCATAGAAATTCAATACAACACTCTCATTAACTTCTTTCAAATCTACTACTTTTGTCCACTTTGTAAAATAATCTGTGGTTGTTAATATCCACTTGTGACCAAAACTTGAAGGTGGGTTAATTGCTCTAATGAAATCAAGGCCCCACTTGGTAAAGGGCTGATCAACTGTGATGGGTTGTAGTGGCAAGGCTTCCAACTTCTGCTTGCCTGCAAATACAACACATTTCACACACTTTTTCACCTAGGTATGTAAATCTTTGAAAAGAGATGGCCAGTAATATCCAGCCTTCATGATCTTTAAGGCTATTGTGTGGGTTGTAAAGTGACCACCAGGTAGTCCATCATGGAACTCAAATAACTTTGTCGATCTGATTTGTTCCAATGCATCTTAAGAGCACTCCATCATAGTCTTTACTAAATAATATATCATTGACAATAACATATGGAATGGTTTGCAGCCTATAATACCTTCTTTTTACTGCACTTAGCCCTATTGGGCACTCTCTGGTCTGCAAATAGTGAATCATTTCTCATGTCCATCTTGTGTTATTAGATGGAACAACAGGTATATCATTGTTATCAGCCATCAAAATCACTTCTTCTTGCAGTTTTACATCATTTTCTTATGTTTCAGCTAGTTTGTTGAAATAGTCCTTTTCCCCTGATCAGGTTACTTTGGTAGCCTAGCTAGCTCTTTTATCTCCCAAATCCTTACTCAACAAGAATTCTTTCACATTTGGATGGGCCACCATCAGCTACATTTTATTGTTTGATAACATATGCCTGGATTTCTTAAGGCTTCTTATTACATCAAGTACATGATTTTTGTTACATCCCAATTTCTGACTTGCTATACTTTTACTTTTTACTTGGGCATAAGTAAATTTGTTGTGATGTTATAGATTTATGACAGGATATGACATGGAATTATATTGAATATCATTTATGAAAAAACATGGAAATGATTATGTTATTGTCGATTTAATAATTATATTATGAGATTTGATTTACTAGTTGAATTTATTGAATAATGATGCACTAATTACTTATTGTTTGATGACAAGTGAAACAGGATTACAAGTTATCGACTCTCAGAGAAGAGAGAGAGAGTATCTTTCGAGAAGAGAGAGATAGACCTTAGATTATGAGTGGTCTATTTGCCAAACGAGTTTAGTGTTAAATGATAATGTGAACCAATGATTCGTATGAGGTAAGTCTTGTCTTGCTAGTTACTTTTGAATCTAATCGACAGGTAGTCGATATCTTGATTATCATCTAGTCAAGTTGATGGTGAGTCGACATAGTCGTTTGTAAAGTAACAACATCATAGATGTAAAATGGTTGTGTTATTCTTCTTGTGTCACTTGATGTTTTACTATCACTTCTTAAACGTCAAGACATTCTCATCAGGTTAGATGATGTGAATATTGTCAATGGATTGTGATGGGGAGGTAAACTCGACCCATTCACATCATCTGAAATCCTTAGTGATCAAAATGGGACAAATAGAGGAGTTTTTAACAACTTCGGGTAGAGGTTTTTCACAACTATGTGATAACTAAATGAAATCTAAAATCTTGTTTTGCGTTACACCCAATCTGTCGTGATTGTCGTAAAAATGCCTTGGACATATGTTGTGAACTCTTTCCTTTTTGGAAATCGACGGATGTTGAATTTGAAGCCAAGGTGAGCTATAACCTGCTTTAGTCGTTATTTGGAGGAATATGCCAAAATCACATTAGTTATATTTTGGTAAACGTGAGGTATTTTCTTATTCCTGAAAGATGTCGATATTCTTGTCGAAGCTTGAGTAGGGACACGTTCAAGTTCTATTTGTTTTTGATGTCTTCCATTTCAAATGAGTCTTCTTCCTTATAGCTTAAGACTTTGAGTTATTATTGATCTAACCTTTATTTTTGGTAAGTTGGCCTTCGTTTATTCTCTTGATCAACTTTAGAGACACTTTATTCATTTATAATCTACCGCCTTGCAAGAACTTAAACACCACTATCCGGTGTAGTTGCAAATTTAGAGAATTAGAAGCCTTCTTGTTTGAGTAGTGGACGAGGTTGTTATGTTCACCAGCTACCACATCGCCATAAGGAGCTCCATAATGTGAAGTGGTTGCTGAAGGATAGGGGTCAAGTTAAGCATGCCAAAAATAGATTTCCTACTATTTAGGCATGAATGACAGTATGAGTGCTGAGATTCCTTCACCGTGCGAGTATGGGATGGTATTTCTTGGGAAAGAGGTTACAAAAAGGGACAGAAAAAGTTGTGGGGGAGTCGGAGGAGGAGTTGAAGGAAGGAACTAGAAAGGTCATCGCTGAGAGATCAGCAAGGTTGAGCTAGCTAGAGCAGATTCCTTTATACTATGACAAGTTCTTATCTTTTCCTCTCTGTGCAGTCTTAGATCACTGTTGTGTCTTATTTTTGCAGAGAATGTGTGGAATCTTTGAACATAAAGGGTAATGTTAGTGATGTTTTTAACTGTAAGCTCTGTGTGGAGTTGGTCATCCATAAAAATGTTAGTTCTACGCGAAGTGCCACCTAGCACCACGCCACTGTGGAGGAGTTTATATCTCAGTTTTAATACATGTTTTTGACGTCGGTTATAATCTTAGTTGGCTTGTTGTTAATTTCAATAACCTGTTCCATTAGAGTTTAGAGGCATGACAATCATTTGCAGATAAGAAATTTAGATCAGATTGAATGCTGACAAATTCATTATGGGGTTACCTTCTAACAGATCCAATGGATGAAATGTTCCCCCTCATCACTCATTTATTATTGTTTTGATTTAATTTAGTATTAGAAGAGAAAGAAGAACTTAACTTTGAGTTCAAAAGGTTAGCAACTTAGAAAAGTCTTTCTATCTATCTTTTCATATCAAATCAATTCAACTTAGACAAGATTAGATTAAGCTTGTCAAGAACCTTTAGATTATCTATAACTGAGCTTTACTTGTTTATGAACTAGAATAAACTCGTCTTGGTTCAATATTTGATACCACAACAAACTTGGACAACATTCTAGACTCTTGTGAACCATAGGATTTGTTATATTAAGATTTTAAGGTTAATCTAGACATAACCTTGTTGTAAGGATTGATGATCCCTTAATGTTTAACAACATTGGAAAAAAATCTTCTTTCTAGTCAAGAGTGGTGAAACCTAGAAATGACCTTGTAGTCAGAATAAGAGCTAGGGGTTAATCCATTTGGCTTATCAAATGATTACTCTATGGGAATATATGATGTAATTCCATTATGATGGTATAGGAGGATAAAACCTAAAAATTTGGTTTGATAGGGATATTTTGTATACTAAAATTTTGTGATCACCAAATGATCAACAAGGAAAAGGGTTAGTACTCTTATATGGATGTTTATTCTTACTTGGCAGAGAAGAATTTGCAAGTCTTGAGAAGTCTTGAAAATAGTATTCTCTTATACTTTTAATGTCATTGGGAGAATACTTTGCTCTAGGGATGTTCAAAGAGAAAGGATTTTCCCTACATCAACTTAGAATAAAAACATTCGTTTATATTTGGACTCTATATAGTTCAATATGAAAAAGGAAAAGAACTTTAAACATGTTTTCAATGGATAACAAATGGGATTATACTGCCAACTAGTTATAGTCCAACTAAACTTGGAAGAAGCTTAGACTTGGAGTTGAACCATTTGACATTATTGTTAGGCTTGTTTGGAAATGACCTTTAGGTCAAAAGAAGACTAAAGGAAAGTTGTCTACTTAAACTCTATTCTTGATATTCCATTATCATGGAAAAGGAAATACAAAACCCTAGAGTGACCCAGTAGGGTAAGGTTATAATTTATACCTTTTGGGTTACAACTTGTTTTAATTGATTATATATGGGTTGACAAAGAAGGTCGAGTACCCTAAATAATAATGTTCATTTTAAATACTTGTACAAAGGAAGACATGTCCTTATCAATAATTTTTATCTTTGGTTTGATGACCTATTAGATTGTTTACGAATTGACGTAAGTTTAATTAAGTTTCGATAAGTCATGGAACCTAGGTTATGCAAGGATACAAAGAGATATCCTTGTATAAAAGTAAATCCATGAGATCTATGGACTAATGATAGTTCTTATGAAATTCACCTAAATCAGAAAGACTAGGTTTGAGTTAGGCAAAACTCATCAATTGAATCTAAATTTAACCTAGATATGGTAATTATTATATTAAGACATTGAGATCATTATTTAGATCGTGATTGAAGGGTCAAGTGCCCTGACTATGTGTAATTATTCTTTCTTGCAATAAGGGAATTAGATTCCTAGACTATATTGCTTAACCTGGGTAAGGTTATCATCTTGGTCGTAATTAATCTATCTATATTTATTATGAGACTATAAGTCATGGACCTCGGATATTGCAATGATACAATGAGAGTCCTTGTAAGGAAGAAAGACAAAAGAAAAAGTCTATGGATTTTAGACAGTGAAAGAAAACATGTATTGGGTTGGGAAGACTAAATTGTTGAAATCATCATGACTTCATAAGTTAAACATAGTTGACCAAGTCAAACTATAGGAATATGATAGTATCCAAGTCGAGTTGGAGTGGGTGAACATTACGACAACATTCATTGTGAACGTCAATTTATATTGAAAACTATGGCCATAGTAATGCATATGTCTCTGCATGCATTGTCGGTTCACTGTATCTGGATTGCACATCCTATCAGGAATCATACTTAGCTAGAGGGTATCTAGGGTTGTATGATAGATAGAGTTGTGTAAGATACAACACTATGTACTCAGAAAGGCAAATTACCACTGGTCACCTTGGTCTATACTTCTCGTGAAGGGTAGGGCCACTTCCTATGTGGAAGATATGTGGGAGACTGCTGGTCTGTGGTTGGAGGTAAATCACTGGAACGATACTCTCTCTCGCAGAAGACATGTCGAGGCTTGTGATAAAGATGTCAGAATTCTAGATGCAGTATATCTCTGAGACTTGTGTTTATTGAGACTAAGTAAAACATTATCTGATTTAGGTATTTATAATTGATTCATTTTTTTTACTTGAGAAAGACAATAAGGTTGATTGTATTTGTAATGAGATATCTTGTAATTGTAGTTACTTGACTATATGTTGAATAAAAGAAAAATTTTCTCTGTCTCATTTTTACCTTGTAAATTTACTTTATGGTGAATTTTTGGTTTTTACTATGTTTTAAGAATGTGGATGTTACAATTTTCAACAAATGTGTACCTTTACTCATAGCCCTCTAACACTTGGCTGAGAAAGGCAATTGGTTGCTCCTGGCCTTCCTTGTTTTTCTAAGTTAGTATAGCAGAGATAGTGTCAACTCCTCCATAGGAATACAAAATGAACTCTTTTGAAAAGTCTAGGTTTATTAATGTTGGAGCTACTGCTATAGCTACTTTGATGTCCTTAAATCTATCCTTTTCTTCTTTAGTCCAGTTGAAACCAATATTCTTTTTCAACATGGCTATGCGAGGCTTCAATAAACTTGCAATATTCAGAATAAACTATCTAACAAAATTGATTCTTCCTAGGAAACTTTGTAGTCCCTTCTTATGGGTAGGCAAGGGTAAGGTTGAAATAACAC
The DNA here is from genome assembly GCA_027924645.1 of Cunninghamia lanceolata. Taxonomy (NCBI): domain Eukaryota; kingdom Viridiplantae; phylum Streptophyta; class Pinopsida; order Cupressales; family Cupressaceae; genus Cunninghamia; species Cunninghamia lanceolata. The sequence continues at coordinate 12,415,055 of BSBN01000194.1, read as the reverse complement.
TTACTCTTTCTAGATCAATTGTAATTCCATGTTTAGAAACAATGTGACCCAGTAGCTTACCTTCATGAACAAAAAATATACATTTTGTGGGGTTCAATGAGACTCCATATTCTCTATATCTTTCAAAGACTTACTTGAGATGAGAAAAGTGATCTTTTGCATCCCTAGAAAGGATATGCATATCATCTAGATAAACCAAAACAAACTTGTTCATGATGCCTTGAAATGCCATATCCATGGCTCTCTAAAAGGTTGCTCTAGCATTTGACAACCCAAATGGCATCTTTTGATAAGCCATAGTTCCACATTTGGTTGTAAATGTTGTTTTATACTGGTCTTCCTCCTTAACCAAAATTTGGTTGTACCCCGAAAAGCCATCCAACAAAGAAAATCTTTCAAAACCTAAAACCACTTGCAGAATCTACTCCATTAAGGGCAGTGGGTAGTGATCTTTCAATGATGCCCTATTCAGGTCCCTAAAATCAACACACATTCTAATTTCACCATTTTTCTTTCTAACAGGCACTAAATTAGACACCCATGAAGTGTGTTTGATTGGAAAAATAATGTTGCACTAGATCATCTTGTTAAGTTTAATTTTCATTAGAATTTCCAGCTTGGGGTTAAAAGGCCTTTGCTTCTGACTCACTGGTTTTGCACCTGGTTCTAGCTCTATTGTATGCTAAGATAGCTTAGGGTTAAAACCTTTGAGGTCTTTGTACTCCTATGCAAAAATATCATCACATTCCTGACATAACAATACAAATGCATGCTTATCATCAGTTGTACATACCTTGCCTGACTTGAGAAGCTTGGACTTGAAAATTTTAATTGATTCATAGTGCTCCTCCTTGATCAGTATAATTGTCTTTTCTTTTCTCATCTAGTTATTTGAATTGAAAATTGATTCTAAAGTCACAAGACCTTTGGGTAGCTTATTGGTCCTGAGTTTTATAATCTGGTCTTCAAACTGTTGTAATTTCTTTTGATTGCTAGCTGAAAACTCAGCTTCTTCAATGAGAAAATTTGCTATTTGGTTATCACTTTCAAATACCTGCCAATGTATATTGTTATTGGGGATTGATGGTCTCACAACTACCTTCACATACTATTGTTGCTTAGTATTTCTGATTTCCTTTGGTATATCAAATTTGGCCCCCATGGTTGCCAGCTTATTAGCCTATTTGTTTTGATTCCTAAGCACGGACAATATGTGAAATGCATCAAAATCTTCGATTAAGTTCCATACTCAGTGCTTATATGAATTTAATAAGTCAGTTTTGGTGACATTAATATTTCTTACTTGATTTACAGCTAACTCACTGTCACCAAATGCCTACAAACACTTGATATTCTTTTTTCTGGCCCATTCCAAGCCATTGATGAGTGCCTCACATTCTTTTGTTTTATTAGTATAGTTGAATGCAAATCTAAATGCTGCATAGTATTTCTCATTTTCAGGTTAAATGAGCATAGCTCTACCACCGACACCAAATTTTCTTCTTGCCCTATCAAAGTACAGCTGCGATAAATCATTATCTTGTTGTCCCTCTTGTTGTTTCTTCTCATTTTCTCCTTTCATAAGGTTAGGAACATGGTGATTCTATTCATGAATCATGTAAATGCCTAACCCAACTTCCTCCAATTGCTTGTAAGGGTCATCCTCATGGTTTTTAGATGCCCATTCATCTAAAAATACACCTGCTATGTTCTCAATTGGGGTGTTACTTTCATGAACAACATGATGTTCTTCATCATGATAGGTCAAATTAGCATTAAAAACACTAGGTACATAAGGTTCAATGTGGTCTTTGGTAATATTTTCAAACTTCACAGTCATTCTTGTACCATACCTTGCCCTAAAGCACATATGTGACCAATCAGCTGACAAATAATCTCCTAACTTTGTTGTAAAATCCTTGGAAAGGCACAAGGCAAAGTATGGGGCTAGATCTATGACATATATATCTTGTGGGATTGTAAAGTTTGGGCAAGCATGCAAGGTAAGATCCAGGTTTTTGATCACTCCAAGGGTATTGATGGATGAACCATCTAGCTGTGTCACAGGTTTAGACATTGGTTCGTAAGTCAGTCCTAACTTATCCACTATCTGTTTTGGCATCACTGGCATACTAGCACCTGAATCAATCATACAATTGTGCACAAGGTTTTTACCAATTATCAGTGAAACATAAAATGGTGTTAATTTGACATCTTTGGCTTGCTATTCATTCTGAACTGGTGGGTCATTTACAAGCACTACCCTAGGCTGGTCTCTTGGCCGGTCATGATTGGTCTCATTATTCATAGAAATATCAGATAAGACCTTTTGTAATAAATCTTTCTGGCCTGGAAGAGACAATGATTCCCACATAGACATTCTTACATTTTCCTTCATATAATCAATAATATTAAAAGAAAATGAACCAACGTTTGGTTGTCCCCTTGAAGCAGAAGGATCTGCTTGCTATTGTACTTGTGGCTATCCTCTAGGCTAATTTTGATTTGGAACAGGCTATCCACTTGGTAAAACATGAACATTTGACTACTGTGATGGACCAGCATCTCCTTGTTGGATTGATTGAGCTTGATTTTGGCCTCTTCCAACTTGTTGTCCTATATCAATAACTCTCTTTTTGGCTCTCATGTTAGCTACTATGGACTGGGCAGATTGATTTTGCCCCTATGTATGATTAACCCTACAAAATCCCTCACCCTACCAATTCATGAATGTCATTAGACTGCTCATGTTCAGGATTATAAACTTGCTATTCTGAAACTTCTTGTACAGTACTTTGCTAGACAACAACATTATTTTGCACCATTAAGGCCTGATTAATCATGCCATTTGAGCAAGTTGATTAGTTATGCAGTTGGTTACAAGGGTAACACCAATCGTACTCTTATGCCATATTGTTTTGCATTGGTATTAATTCTCTTAATGAGCTAGCAACCTGCTAGTTGTAAGGATGATAAGGCCTTGTGTTGAAATTCCTTCTTTGGCCTTGGTTTCTAGGCTGATATGAAGGTCTATTCTACTGGTTACTTTGCTGATTATGCTGGTTATTTTGCTATTGGTTTTGATAAGGGGCTTGATAAGTTCTTTAAATTTGATTTGGCTACTTCTTCATGTTCATCAAGTCTTTGCCAATTGTTTGTAATAGCCCCTTGATTTCCTGCAGCTCCTAGGATGGGGCTGAGACAACATTTGTCTGAGTAGTAACTTGGTAATTAAGGGTTGGTACAACAAGTACAACAGCAAGAGGTGAAATTTTCAATGGGATTAATAGTTGTATCTCTATAAAAATAGGTATTGACAGCCTTGGGGATATATTACTATCCTGAATTAGGTTGTTTCCAGCTCTTATGGAAACCTCATAAGAACCTGGCAATGTTGTACCACCCATTGACTGGACCATTACTGCAATATCACTATTTACAGCTCTAAGAAAGTATAGAAATGCATGTTTAGCAATAGGTCTTACCACTGCTAGTATTCTATCCCATGTTTGCTAGAAATAGAAGTTGAAATCAACCATGTTATCCTGTGGAGCTCTCTTTACTGTGCTAAGTTGTGTTTCTATATGGAGCCTAATCAGACTCTGAGGTTAAATTTTCCCCACTTTTAACGACGCAGTTTCCCCCCAAATTATTTAACGGGGGAGTGCAGGGGGCAGAGCCCCTCCTGCGGGGCCCTAGGGGCTTATCCTCCCGGCGGGGGCCCAGGGGCGGAGCCTACAATGGGGGTTTGGGGACAACGCCCCTAGCGGGGGCTACTGGGGGCAATGCCCCTGAAGCAAAAATTGCCTATTATTTTATAAAGGTGTCGGGTATTATTTTTCTATTGACCGACATAATAAAACCCTATTTTTATAACCGACAAAAAGGTTTGATAAAAGTGGCTAAGGGTTAGGGTTTTGATTGATATATTATATTGTATCATTTGCAATGATATTGAGTTGCAGAGATTGCTGGTTGTAATTAGTTTGATTTACTGGATAATAATATTAGACTCTCTATTTGGTGGATGTAGCCTGAGTTTGGGTGAACCACATTAAAACTTGTCTCTCACTATTATTAATTCTGTGTATTTCCATTCCTTTGTTTAATCTTTATTTGCATTTAATTGATATCTTCTGCCGGCTAACCCTAATAAGTTGTTCAACCAATGACATGTTGTTTGACTTGTCTTCAAATTGTTTGTTCAAAGTGTCCCCCAATAGATCTCATGATGTAATTGAACTGACAACCAATCCTCTAAACTAATGAAGGGTCTTACCCTTCATGGATGCAGTCAACAGTCTCACTACAATATTCTCCTACATTATGTGATGGACTGAACATAACGTAGCCACATCTTTGATATGTTCAATTGGAGTAGTCTGGTCTTCACCTATGAAGAATGGTAAGCCTCTCAGGGCTGCCACTAGAATGTCATCATGTGCTGCAAGTAGCAGTGGGCTATCATCATTGAATTGCACAAAAGGAAACCTTCTCAGCAATAGTGAAGGTTGAGGGGTTTATGGAGTTTGTATTTGAAATTTATCACCAAATTTCTTTGATCAAACTTTGCAGTCCTGAGACTTGGAGTAGATTGAGTTCCCCCTGCTGGAATGGGTATTCTTATTGTTGTTCTACCTCTTCTTCTTGGAGGTGACAGTTGTAGATACTTAAACAGAGTTGAACTTCCTCTCGTTTAGATCTTTCTCATGTGCTATATTCACTAGATCTGCAAAAAATTAGAATTTTGAGTCACCAAGTATGCTATATTTACTTGTAAAAGGATAAAACTTTGTTGTGCATACCAAAACAACAAATAAAAAATGTGTTTAAGTGGCCTGGAACTCTATTTAGAGTCCCACCAGACGTGCCAAAAATTGTTGTCACGAACAATTGCACCCTGAATGCTAATCCTTTACAAGCTTGGCAATCTCATGCAACATGGGAACATTCTCAGACTGTGGGTTTGTTTGTTACAAGAATGGACCTTTAGAAGAGCTAGCTCCCTTTAAATGCCCCTTTAGATCTGTAAACTTGTGAGGAAAAGAGATAGAAGAATACTGAAATAAAATGAGCTGAACTAAAATCTATCCTAAAGGAGGTGATGCACCAATGTTTTAACTCTAATCTGCAATCTAATTCACAATTACTTTCCAATATATCTATTCTTACAACTCAAACTGATCAAATCTACAACAAAATGTTTCACAAAAAGGCATGAAAAGACTTGCACAAACTGTAACCTGTAATAAACTTACACTTTTGCACATACTTGCATTTAATAAATGAGACAGAAAATTCAAAGGTTTTAAAGTAAAACATAGTAAATTCCTATCAAATCACTCAAAATGAGACAAGACACCTAAATCTAAATAGATGAACACCTGATTGTATTGATGATAGAAGGAATATTCTACAAAATAACAATGAACTGCTGAAATAAACTGCTGCTACTACATAAAACTGTAAAACATATAATACAAAATATGTCCCAAAAAGTGAAAGGGAAAAAGAAAGAACTAAGAAAAAGCATGATCTTTTTTCCCTATAATACAAAATATGTCCCAAAAAGTGAAAGGGAAGTCAACTTCTTCTCAACTAGACTCTCAATGATGCATGAATGAGTCTAAAAAAACAACTCCAAGTTGTTGAGTGAGAACAAGAGAAAAGCCTAAAAATCAGGCCCCAAACTGCTCCAAGATGAGCAAAAATAGCTTAAAACTCCTCCTCCAAAGATATTTGACCAAAAAGGATGCCAAAATTAGCCTAACTTGACTCCAAGGCAAAAATAGAAGAAGATAACCCTCTTGCATGAGTTTGTACTTCAGTTCAACCCCTCCTCTATTTTTGCATGATTAAAGGGCAAAAAATAACCTATTTTAAAAATTATTAAATGCAATCAATGTGATTTGCATTAATAAGTGTTGTCTAATGATTATTTCTCCTCTAGGTTATTACATAACAAGTATTAAGGCAATTTATAACAACATTGCACTTAATAATTGTTAAATTACATTATTTTGTCTTCAATTTGTGCAAAAATAAAAAGGGTTTAACCTGGTCTACAATAGCCCTTAAGGTAAAAAAATAATCTTCCCTTGGTCATCAAAATGGTCTACATCACTTCAAATCTTCCCTAAGTCAAAAGAATAAGGCCGAAAATGCTCTTATTACATTCACTTCCCTCAAACTTTAGTCATAATCATGATTTTGTTTGGCTCTAAGGTAAAAAGAAACATTAAACTTTACAAAACACATCATAACCCTTATGACTCCCCTTGGCCTTCTTCATGCACTAAGTCCTCTTGACTTCAAAAGTCATTACCACGAGCATTATTATATGGTTTCTCTTCATGATGTTAACTTAAAAGAAAAGTCAAAATTCACTTCTTAGGGCTTAGGCTAAGGATTCGTCCCAACAAAACATACTCAAACCCTAAAAACAAATCATTTTTTTGTTTTCATCTTTTGGACTTCTCCTCACCACTACTCTATCATGCAGAACTTTAAGGGTTTGATGTAGCTTCTTCCATCTTTCGAACTTCTATAGAGAGCTATTTTTCTATCACTCATCATCAAGAAACTAGACTTGGTAAGTAACAACTGTAGTAATCTTTTCCTCATGTCATTTTGGTGCACTAATATAACTTTTCTTTCTCTTTACATGACTTCTTACTAGAATAGAAGAAACTTGCAACTATCTGTGTAAAACCTCTATTGTATAACGCATGGTATCTCTTTCGATGTTGCATATAGTCTTTCTATATAATGCTCTATGTTTCTCTACATTTATTGAGACAATAACAAGAAATGGAAAACTTGTTTCCTTGGCATTATTTCATGATGAAAGTAAGGGTGTTGTTTGCTTTCTTACAAACCCTAGCTAGGGTTTCACATTGTAAGAACCTATTGTTATTCTAAGAAGCTATGCTTTACATTTACCATAAGAGGTTATGAAGAATACCCTCTCTTGTCTCTGTTTCTGTGTAAGATTATGAAAAGAGCTCTTTCCCTTTACTTATAGTTGTATACACTCTTCATATCTCTGTGCTTGGCTATTCTTGTGTATACAACAAGGGAAGAAATATGTGTCTTCATACTCTGTTGTTTCAGTTGAGAACCTTCTTCTCTCATCTATCCTGTGGAATAATGATAAAACTAGGTCTTTATCTCCTTTTATAGTTGTAAATGCCCTTCATACTTTGGTATTGAGACAAGAGGATAACCATATTAAAATACCTCTATTTCTGTATGTTACTTCCTTTCTTGCTATGGTCTTGAGATAAATGGTGAAAGAAGGGCCTTTCCTATTCTTATATTGTTCTTTTAATGTTTCCTATAGATGGTAAATCTTTCCATGAAACTATATTTCATTGTCTACTACCATCATATTGTTTTTGTTCATATAGATCTCCATTAGATTCTATATCTTTTTACAATTTACTGACATTGTTGATAGACTTCCCTGTAGGGTTTCCTTATTATCTATGCTTGACTGTGCCTATCTCTTGTATGTTCTTGTTATTGATAGTGATGTTTATCTCTTCACATGGAAGCTTGCTCCGTTGTATCACTATTACTGGCAGAGGTAAGAATATTTATATCCTTACTGGAAATGCTCCTTCACTGAATGATAGCCTGGGTTCTAATGATTCTCCTCCTTGAACATGATGTGATGAACCATAGTTCTTATTCCACACTATGCATACTCTTTACTTTGATTATAACCCTCCACAACTCAAGATGTTCCTTTAAAAATTGTCCCTGCATGCTCTTTTGGTATATCAAACTATCATATGGGCAATTGGTTGTATCTGTGCCTTCAAGATTGTGTTTGCATAACTATTATCAACATTCTCTGATATGATTGATTTACACTCCCTCATGACGTCAGTTGTCAGCTATTTCCATGACTGCTCCTATTTGACTTGGAGATTGCCTCTATGCTTGATGTTGGTCTACTTTTTTATGATAGATATTCATTTACTATCATCTCTTTGTCTTACTATCCTCACTCAGCACATGTGTGATCTATATGAAATATTGCTCTTTTTAATCTTTTACAATTTGCTGCTAGGGTCATCACATGACAAAATTTTCTTTCAACCCTAAATCACATATCATGTTGCTATCTCTTTGCTGTTGCATTCTATGAAGACTACACAAAGATTTGTCTTCCTTTCCTTTATTACAATCATTTGATGATTCAAGAACTATCCTCTATAGGCTATTTTCTTGACAAAATTTACTTAAGAAAAAGGTGAGCAGACCCCAAAATTGGTAGCAGAATTTCTCCATTCATTGTTTCTTGACTGCCTCACATGTGCTATCCTCTAGCATTGTCCATTACACTTTGTTTCTTTGCTTTCTCTTAGTGTAGACTTAAAGAATACTGCTCTCATCTTCTTTGAGACTCTGTTTTATCAGTCTTGACTTTCTAGATGACTAACAAGGATGTTGCTTTCTTTGATTGTCTCTTCTTTGACTTGCACCTCTATAGGCTTCTTTTGTTTGCCTTAACTCTTAGAGATATAGACTGTCCTTTGTGCTTCCTTTCGGTTCTTCTCATGTAGTTTGGATATATGTCTAATATGCAGTTCTAACCTAATATGATTGCTCTCAATCTATTGTGATTGTTGTCCTTATGTTTTCAATGTAAACATAACTTGCATATGGCCTTGGTATTTTTATACTTGGTAGAGATTCAAACAACTTACTATGACTACCTTTCTTAGATTGTCATGCTTTGATCATTGTTAAGGCCTTCTTTTCATATTTTCTTGAATGTGTGGATCAAAAACAAGATACAAACCTTGTAATGATAGTGTAGACCTTGGCATTTGCTCCTTTATGATTTATAACTACTCCTCATTATGCAACTCTATACCTGTGTGGCTATTATCAGGATGATAAAACCCTATCACTGCTCCTTGTGTTGTCTTAAATCTTCATTATACCTGCAATCTTGAATGTTGCTCTTAGAAAGTCTTTACTACTTTCTTTTACTGTGTTGGTGCAATCCATATATTGGTTGCCTTTGGCTCATTTGAAACCACTCATTTCAATATTATCCACTTCAATGGTCAAACATTCTCTTAGCAAATTCATTTCATTCACAGTAAAAGTGGTAAATATTTGCCCTATTTTTATTTCTCCCAACTAGACTTTGGTGGATGATGTTCGGGTATAGTCATTTGAATTAGTTAAGTCCTTTGTCAAAACATTATTGAATATTAATGTTTGTTTCTCTTTGACTGATTAGGATATCAAATTTTACGGCTGCTTCTATATTGTATGTTGTTGCTCTTTTCACATAGCATGACTACACTATACAATGTTGTTCCTTCTAATGGCTCTAACAGTTCTTTGGTATCTTTTATGTTGTGCACACATCTCTTAGTATTTGTTACTGACTATACCTACAGAGTGATTTTCCACCAACTTATGAAGATCTTGTTCTATGCTTATGACTTCTACCTTCTCTTTCTAGGGATGCACCTTGTACCTGGTCATTGCATTGATATCCTTCCATTATGACTATCTCCTTTTGAGATTGAACTGCTCCTTTATCATGATGATTGTACTCTTAGATCTTGTAAATCTCTTTTGTTAATCAATGATGTTTATTCATTTGACTTTAAAATTAATTGTCCCCTACAGTATACTCATGTATGTCTATGAGCTATCTTGATCAACATTGTGTCCAACTTCTAAGTGACTATTAGATATGCTAGGTCACTGCCTTTTTGGTGTTCTTCTACCCATCTAATGCTCCTCATGTGACTATACCTCCTTACTATTGGATAAGATGTTCTTCATGCCTGATGACCGTTGTCCACACGTGACATTAATGATTGATTTGCATGGACATGTACCTGTACAGTAAACAAACCAGTTAGATGAAAACATATAGGCTGATAGTCTCTCTTTCTTGATTGTATGATCTCTTTCTCTTTCCTACTTCATCTTATGCATTTGATATATGTTTAGCTATTCCATTTTGTTGATCAGATGTAAAATAACAAGTACATTTTGAGTTATTGCATATAGAAGTAGAGATGAAACCTTGAGCTCTAACATTATGTTTAGTTCTTCCTACAAGTTCACTTGGAGCTATCACTAGGACAACTGAAGATGTTGATGTAGACAATAGGATTCGTCATTCACTCAAGCAATGATGGGTCCCACCTTTCTTTTATGTGCTTTCCTTTAGTTCATATGTACTTGTTGTTGTGCATTGTATCATATACAGTTACTTCAACGGCTTGTGTGGGACCATATAAACACTTCTCCTTCAAATCTAATTAGATATTTCATGCAATGACATGTGTATAATTTATCTTTCTTTTAAATCAATTGCATAACATAAATTGAACATCATTGCATGCAATAGGTGTTTATAATCATGGAAAAATTGATAAAGTTATATGTACCTTTTTGAACTACATCAAACTGTACTGAATGAACTCCAATGAACATAACTGAAACATGATCTATAATGACTTAGTTTAGCTTTCCTTTCACCTGTCAGTCTCTGAGCACCTCCTACCTTTCTGGGGCACTCTTCATCTTATCTAGCTCATGTAGCAGCTCTATTTGAGCTGCTACATGATCTTGGTAACATGATCATTGAAAAATTCCTCCATCAGGACAATAGATATTCTAGGATGGCCTATGAACTTGAGTTTTTTATTACCCCTTCCTTTGAACCTCCCTACTTATTCAAAGCAACAATAGAAACTAATGTTAAAGCCTAACCAAATTGGCTACAAAGCACAATTTGGTAACAGTTTCACATACCTCATATAATAGTTTCAAAAGCACAAAACAATTACTCAGAACCTACTTTGAAATATACATAATTCTATCTTAAATAAGAAATCATTGTAAAGCCCAAACCAAACCCTCATTAGTCACCATTACATCCTCAAAAATAGATGAACTATTTAATAAAATGAATCAAGTAAAAAATAGAGTGGATGTAAATCTAAACTGACAAGATAGTGATCAATTTAGAAAGCTAGACACACATTGATATCTTTTGATGTTGTAACCTATCCATTACCTATTGGTTACATGACACCTCAATTTTCAATGTATGGTGGAAAAGGAAACACCAACATCCATCTATGATCATTCAAAGTTGCATTTGTAGATTTTATTTATGACTATACATTAATAACAAAGCCATTTCCACACAATTTAAAAGATTGTGGTATTGAGTGGTTCTTTTCAACTTTGATTACTTACATTCATTTGATGATCTCATTATTTAGCGTTCCTAAATAAATTCAATGTTTAGATGGGCCTTAGGGTAATAGTTATATATCTATTAAGGGTGCCCAAGGATAAAATGAACATATTAGTGAATATGTTATCTAATCTTAGTATTCATGTTCTAAATTGATCATCCCCTTCTATGATCTTGAGTTATAAAAAATCTTTATTATAGGGCTACTTAAACCAATCCGAGAGAATGTGTATAAATTTGAATAGTTTTTCTTATAATTTCATGAATTTAAACAAAAAAATCAATGACCACCTTAGTTGCATTCACTGCCACAACACATTGACATCCATTACCACCCCTTGTTATAGCTAGTAGCTTGTGTAGTGCTTCTAGTGACATGTTAGGTGAATGTAAACCATGAATGCATACATTTTTAAGAAAATAATGGACAAGATAAATGGAAGAATCCATGACTTTTCAATAATACCAATCATGATCATTGTGACATGGGAGTAAAAATTGAATTCATATTTTTGTTAAGAGATATATTCTACCTATTAGTTTTGGGGAAGTATAACTCTTAAATTTCTCTCATGTTCATTTCATCATTTTGATGCAACTCAATTTCATGATTTTGTAACAATGAAAATTACATCCTACAATTCATTTTAATATGTTTTGTACTCATTCTAATGTCTTCCCTATTTTGTCCTTTTTGACCTCTTTCTAGCCTATTTCCCCTCCTTCCCCTAGATTTTCCCCTTTCCATGTGACTTGACACCCTTCATAGATTCTATTTCTTATGCCTATGTCACATTTCCCCCATTTCATGTGTCTTTCTTTCTTATGATTTCTTCACACTTAATTCATCTATGTACTCATTTTCAAGATGCTTTCTCCAAAAATCAAATGTTTTCTTGACCCAAGTTCTCATGACTATCTTATTCTAACCTTATTTCTTTCATATCTTACAGATTGGAACTCAAATTGAGATAAAACCACCTCTGTTGGTTTTGTTTTCTTCTCTTCTTCCTTGATATCTAATTTTACCATCCTTAAGATATGGGGTAGTTGTACCCCTACCTTGGTAGTGGCATAGGTGTCCTACCCTTCATTGGCTACAAAAATTAAATAAAATTTAACCCTAGGATGACTAAGCCTAATTCAAATTGTTCCCACTAAAAATAATGAAATTTGGCCCCAAAAAATCCATAAAAGGAGCCTTCATCTTATTTTAATATCACACACTCAAGTTTCTTCTTGCATGTTAGAGTTTTTCTTTTTCATCTTGGTCTACTATTAGAATCATAAACATCTGGAGCCCATTTGTGTTTCATTTTGAAGCCATGGAATAACTTTGTGTGGTCGTATTCCTTTCCTTCTTTCTCTCATAGCCCTTCTTCCTCCTTCCCAAATTCCTTTCCAACTCACACTATTGTTCCCTAGTTTGTTATTTTCACTTTCCCATTTCATCCCACTTCAACTCCATACAACTCTTATTACCCATTATTTATATTTTGTGTTCCATTTCCTTCCACCAAGCCTTGGTTTACCTTCTTTCTATATTCCATTGTTAAGCACATTAGGGTTTGACAAAGGAAATGCAAGCAAGAGGGAGATAAAACTAGAGATGCGAAACTCTAGATCTAATAAAACACTAAAATAACGAAATAAAAAGGCTTATTGTGGTGTCAAAAAACTCCATAGTGAATATGAAGGCTATATAACTTATAATTTTGTAGGGGTAGTTGCACCAGTACTAGGGTAGGGGCATTAGTTTAGTGTAGGTCATTACCATTCAACCTCAGAATATATCCTAAAAATTTTAGGACTATTGTCATGATGTGCTAGTCACTTCTTAAAACTATCCCATCTATCCAATCTATATAAAATCTTCAGTAAATCAAGTTTGTAAGTCAAATTTTACTAATGGAAACATGACAACATGATTTAAAAGTCAAAGGGGAAGCTACCTCAGTCACTCCCTTGTGGATAATTCAAACACAGATCCACATTACATGATGAAGGCAACACAATACTAAAATCAAATTTGAAATGCAGTTGCAAATTGAAATGAACAGTCAAAGCCTAACACTTATTATATACAAGTATACTAACTGTTCATTTTAATTTGCTCGATATCAACATTTCTAGTATTTCTCATAAGTATACTAACTAACACTAGGTTCATCTATACCTTCTTATTTCCTAGTTTCTCTCACATAGGCATTGTGTGTTTCTTGTTTGTCTTGTCTAGTTGTTAGTCCTAGCTTTGTGTGATAGGTTAGTGTTGGACTATTTGGAGATAGTGTTTCATAGGCTCTAGTTTGTTACACACATAAAATAAAAAAGAGTAATTCATCTCTCGTTCTCTTCTAATCTCCATCTCTTTTCACTTTTTTCAAATTCCACTACCAATTGTCTAGGATAATAAAATGTCACATGGTTTATCATTTTTGGTGAAGGGATTCGTGTAGTTTCTACACAAAATAAAGTTTTTTACAATTGGATCTGAATCATTAAGCATACTTAGTATGGTAAAGGATGATAATTACATGAATTTCAGTGGATGGATGTCTATACATGCTGATTCTCCTACTTTTCTCACTAGAATAGGGATGGATATTATAATGTAAGAAAATGGGGGATGAGGTTTTGTTGATATTGAATGATAGGTTAATTAGATCCTCCTTTCACTACATACATTCAAGGACATTAAACTGAGTTGAATCACAACTTTTACAAGATGACTCAGCTACAGGTTTGGTGTCACATGGAATGATAAGTAAATTTGGAATTTGTTGATTACTTTTTAAAACCCTATTCCGATTAGGCCTAAAACCCTAATTATGTAAAATCATAAGCAAACAGATGAATCTTGACAAATGCTTGCATTAGAAGATACTAAATATAGATTGGAAACATACCAGGACTTTAATTTTAGAAAGCAAAAACTTTGGGGATGAAAGTTCGGGCACCAGTGTCCAAGGTGGTACTTTTTCTGAGGGCTTGGAACCAAAAGATGCTTTAGACTGCAACTTGCTCCAAGATTTCTGACAATGCCAAATTGGATGACAAAAGAGCGGGAACCCTTGTCGAATTAGGGATATTTCCTATCATTTTCTTCAGATCTAGAATCTTTATACTCTACTATGTGATCCTACAACTTGTGTCTACAAGATCTAATACCTATCACCTACAATCACAAGAGGGGGATGAGGTTTTGTTGATCTTGGACGATAGTTTAATTAGATCCTCCTTTCACTACATACACTCAAGGACACTAAATTGAGTTGAATCACAACTTTTTCAAGAGGACTAAACTGTAGGTTTGGTGTCACTTGGAAAGATAAAGAAATTTGGAATTTGTTGATTACTTGTTAAAACTCTAGTCTGATTAGGCCTAAAACCCTAATTACGCAAAACCATAAGCAAATTGACAAATCTTGACAAATGCTTGCACATGAAGACACTAAATATAGATTAGAAACATACCAAGACTTTAATTTTAGAAAGTGGAAAATTTAGGGATGAAAGAGCGGGCATCAATGTCCAAGGTGGTACTTTTTTTGAGGCCTTGGAACCAAAAGATGCTTTAGATTGCAACCTACTTTAGGATTTCTTACAATGCCAAATTGGAGGACAAAAGAGCAGATTCCCTTGTCTAATTAAGGATATTTCCTGTCATTTTCTTTAGATCACGAATCTTTATACTTTGCTCTGTGCTTTTGCAACTCCTCTCTGCAAGATTCGATACCTATAACCTACAATGAGAAGTGAGGGGTTGGGGGTTGTGGTGTGTAGGAGCTTGCCTTAGTCAAGCCCCAGAATGGCATTCAAGTCTTCCAAAACCATTGTTAGATAGAGAGTGTGTGTCCTTGGTGGATAGAGTAAAAAGCAATGATAAAGTAGATAGATTGAATCACAAATAGATATCACCTTAGAGGTGTATCTCTCAAGGAGATGTAAATATTTCACACCATGAGAAGATGAAGCCTAATCTGCAATGACAAACACAATAACAACACAATTCTTCTCTGCAACACAATGAATGCCTTGAATGCCCAATGATCATAAGTTTGCCTTAATCTCAAAATCATCTTCTAGTTTAAAATGAAGTCCTAAGCATGTTTATATATGCATTCTCGCTAAACTTTTGTAATTCAAACTTAAGATGCCAATGAGGGAAACCTTTTTAACAGTCACAAGCTAACATTCAAATTTAGAACCTCAACAAAATAGGGCTAGACTAGGGCACTGGTGCCTTTGTCTAGGGGCCTATTTTGGGTCTAGATTAAGTTCCAAAGTGTCTCCTAAGTCCCATTTGTCATGGGTTCTGAGGGATTTCACTTTAGGATTCATTTGTAATATGCATGATTAAAGCTAAGGGACCTAGGAGCTAAACTTAGGAGGTAAAAGTCCTAGGGAGACATTCTACGACATAACATTTAGCCTCCACTTTAATATATGTATGATCTTATGACCCATACATGCATTAAAGTATGGTTGAAAACACATTAGACATGCCAAGAACATGAGGCTAGAGCATAGACCAAGAATGAGGAATTATTCCTAGCCCTAGTCTAAGGTAAGCACTAGAAAACACATCATGGACGTGCAAGACACAATGAAGACAGTAATCTAAGCACATAAAACATGAAGAAGACAATATTGAAGACATGCAAAACATGATAAAGACATGAGAGTAGTAACACAAAATAAGATGAATACAATGATATAGCATTTTCATAATATTTTCATATATAAATGCATGGAAATAAAATTGCAACACAAAACCCCAAAATGTAGGAGGATCTCATTGCTACACCCTTGAAACTACACCAAGGAGGAAAACATGTCATACAAAGCCTGAGTGTGGGAGTAGTTCATCACTACACCCTTGAAACCATACATAGGGGAAAACATGCCATACAAAACCCAAAGTGTAGGAGGAGCTTGTCGCCACACCCTTGATACTACACCTAGGGGAAAACACACCATACAAGACCTAAGTGTGGGAGGATCTTATTGCTACACCCTTGAAACCACATTCAGGGGAAAACACATGGAAGATAGATGGAATACACGAGTGCCGTATAGCATGCCATAGACATACTATATGTCTAAAACATGGCAAATAAGAGTGATGGTAAGAGCTTATTGCTATGTCCCTCCATCTCAAACATGCCACAGGCACACTTGATGGTTGGGATTATGCCACAACAACTGCCAAAAACACGCTTAAGGGAGGATAGCTCAAGATCCAACCCCACCTCCCGATGAGGACTTTGTATAAAAGGATGTGCACTAGCTCAAGAGATACACCATCCTGCATTGCGATGAGGGCTTTTGTATAAAAGGATATCCACTAGCTCAAGAGATATGTTATCCTGCCTAATGGAGAGGGCTTTTTGATTGCAATTGATATAAGGATATGTACTCACGCCAGAGATACAACATCCTACCTTGTGAAGAGGGCTTATAATCACACTTCGTTACTCCCTAAATAAGCAGACAAATAGCATTATATATGCCCCCACCTTAAGGTGGTTAATGTCGCTTACCGATATCAAACACATTAAGGTAGAGCGAAAACACACAAGGGAACAAAACCTCTCGCAAATCCCATGCCCCTAAAGGTGACATGTGCCATGATCGCCGAATGATCCCACAAATAGATTGACAAGATATGCCAAGATAAACACAAGTAATTATATAATAAATCACATCCAAGAAACCAAGGCTACACTTATGGGTTTGAATCCAAGTATAGTAATTGGGCTTATACTGTAGGCACCTCAAAACTGAGTGTAACAACAAGGTGAGATACAAGACAAAACAAAGTGCACAAAATAGATGTATTACAATGGTTTGTTAGAAAAGATAAGACAACATGATGCACCACATGGAGTGATTCTACTAGTCAAGCATCAGATATATATACCAAACCTGTCATCATGCATGGACTAGGTCCACTTTTATTTTTCTTGTTGAAAGGACACATGGTCTGTGTTAGTTATTTGTTTGTTTTTCATCATCCATCGACTAGTTAGAATCACTAGAAGAAGCTAAACAATAAAAGAGAGAGGAGAACAAGTGCCTTAGGAACACCACATAGGAGGATGTCCCCAAGCCATCAACTACAATGCTATGTCTCTATGGCATGACACACAACAATAAAATAGAGGAGAGGAATAACAAAAGAATGATGAAACAAATAGAAGAATGGTCACAATAGAGGCAGTCTCCCGGTATCCTTGACCTTACAAGATTATCAAGGGTCATCCAAGGAGACCTAAACAACACATCATGGTTACAAGATTATCAAGGGTCATCCAAGGAGACCTAAACAACACATCATCGGGGAACACAAGACAAGAGGGGAGGCCACGTAAATGAGAAAACTATGCTACGACAAATGTGGCCACCAAGGTTAGAAAAACTTACCTATTAGCTAAGGGGATTTTGGACTTGTGAGAATCTTAGAAAGGTTCTCCATCAAGTTTTGTAAAAAGTGTGATTAGTTCGTAGCTGAATGGTTTTTATTTCCAAGATGGTCATGCGATGCTTGTTTGTCAAATCCATGAATATTTGAAACCTTTTATTGCTTATGAGGAGGGGAATCAGTGTTATTTCCCACTAATGATAGTCATATCATTCTTTTCCAATCCTTTTCTTTCTTATTTCGATGAATAAACCTTTCACGGTGGAATTGAATACTTTCCACCGTGGCCACCTTTTCTTGTATCATAATATCTTGTCGTGGTTGTTCAATTTGCATATCTAGTGTGTTTTGGTTGACTCCTAATCCTTGAAGGGATAATGACGTAGGAACCTCAACATAGATACCTTTTTCCTTATGGACGAGGTGAGTCTTGGATTGTCTCCTTATCTACTTCTATTATTCCAATTATTTCATCATAATCTAGATAGTCATCTTCTTGTTCAATTGTATTTTTCTCTACCATATTGTTCTTGTTATGTCTTAAGAAGGGATTTCTAGACATTTGTAGATTCTGATTTAGAGGAGCAACTGACTTATTTCCATTATCATTCACTCAAGTGTTACCTATATTATATTAGAGTCAATGAGGTATTTCATGTTTTAAGCACATACATTGTTCAGTGTCATGTCTTGTCGATTGGTGATACTGGTAGAAATCATTAGCATCAAAATTAGGTCCTTGTATCTTGTTACTATCAAGTGGTTTCATAGGAGGAAGCTTCAAAAGGTTGTTTCTCACTGGTTGATTCATGATTGATTGAAGAGATTTAGATAATGAAATAAACTTTTGATATTGCGCCTGTTGAAAAGGTGTCCATTTGGGATTACTAATAGCAGACACTTGTAATTGAAAATTATTTGAATGTTGTCCATTAACCTTGATGAAACTCTTTTTGTTCCTTTTAAAGTTGTTTTGTGAAGGTCCAGTTGTGGATTGACCAACTTGACCTGATGAGTTTTGATTTTCATACTGACTAGACGACAGTTGGTAATCATGAAGGGCTGTGCATAAATGTTGAAAAGAGCTATACTTCATCAAGAGGATTTTATCATGGATGTTAGGTTGCAAATTCATAATGAATATCTTATGAACATCCTCATCTATAATTGAATATTGAATTTGTGCAAAGAGAGCTTGATATTGACTGATGTACTCAGTTAACTTCTATTTCAGACCTTGTTTACAATGAACTAAATCAATCAATGAGACTGATAGTCCATTATTTTCTTGAAAGTGTTGTAAGAATTGATCAACTAGCTGAGAGAAAGAGTTTATTGAATTCAGAGGTAAGGAGCAAAACTAGTCCAAAGCAGTATCTTTACGGGATCACAGAAAGAGTTTTGCTAACAAGTCCTTTTCAAAGAAGAAATCACTACACATAGCTATGAATGCTGCCACATGAGTATTAGGATCACCTTTACCAGTGTATTTTTCAAAGAAAGGAGTTTTAAATTTATCAGGCATAGGACTTCTTAAGACTACATTGGATAGGAGAAATTACGAGCATGGTATGTTGGTATGCTAGGTTGAGAAGAAGCATTGGTCAAGTTTGTCACCTTCTGTTGTAAATATGTCATGCCTTGTAGGAATTGATTTAATAGGGCATCATTAGGAGATGTAGTTTGAGATTTAGAAGTTGTGGTCATGAAGTTTTGAGGTGATTGGTTGTGAGTGATAACGAAAGGTGGTTGAGAATAATTATGAGTGGAAGATGGTTGAGATTAAGTGGAATGGAGAGGTAGTTGAGAGTGATTATTCATAAAAGAAGTCACCCTAGGTGGTTGATTTTGATAGTTGAATCCCATAACCTTGTAATTCTGTCAATTAATGTCATTAGATACTCCAATACTAGTGGTAGCATTACTACAATCTAGTGCATTAGTAGTGATAATTATTGATGTGAAAGTAGACACTTCGGTAGTCAGTATAGGTATCGATACTTATGTATGAATCGGTGATGACGTATTGTTAATAACATTCACACATTCAGTCACAGGTATAACATTATGATTTACTATATGCACTAAGCCATGGATCATGTTAACACCACCTCGTCCTTCTTTTAACAGCTCTCTTATATTATGAACAACAAGCACAACTTCTTCCACTATCCTTTCTTTTTCCACAAATGCTATAAAGTCTGCTAGCTCTCTATCAAGTTTTCTTATTTGTTCATCAGGTACATGTGTTATTATATCAATAGGATCTTCAAAGTCACGAAATGTGTGTTCTTCCATTGTAGTTGAAGGAGGTATAATATCTTGCAAAGTTTGTGTTTCTCCTTTTGTAAAATAAGTGTTTAATGGATTTTCTGATGTAGCAACACCATTGCTATTGGGTGCACTAGAACCCATTAATCTAAGATTTCTCCTCACAAGGATATTCTTATTACGATGAGGAGTAAGACAACTCATGCAATGTTTTACCCTAGATATGAGATTATATTTCACTCCAAAGCACTTGTTTAAGGGAAATAGATACAAAAAGACACATAGGGTCTGCATCAAACAAAGTGGGTAGAATGAAATAAAGTAACACAACAAGGCAATATGAGTGATTTGTAAATCTTGTTTAAAGAAAGTGTATATAGCCCTTAGCATTGAAATACACAATGTGTAATTAAAACATGCAAATTTTCAAGCAAGAGTGTGAAATGATGCCATATTTTTGGATGAACAATAAATATATATGTTTTCAAATGGATGAAGGATTTGATTTGAAAGATTTCTAGGACATATGCAAGGTAGAAAATGTAAAACTATACTTGTTTATGACCTAAAAGGTTTGATTTTTTAATTTTTTCAATGTAAATGTACTAAAGCTTCAAATGTAAATCCAAAAAATTACAATGTAGCAACAATACAATCTAAAATTGTCTTTGAAAGAATGTTCAAAGGAGTAGTAAAATCTAAAGTAAGATTTTAACTACAAACCCTAGCTTTTGCAAAGACAAGGTTATATGAAAAAAGCACAATTTCAAGCAAACCCTAACAAATAAAGTATGTAAATGCAGGGAAAATGATTATAGAATGATGAATTACTATAATTTATCGTAGATCTGATATAAATATTAGATATTTAAATGATTTAAATGGTATGCAATAAAAATAGTGTAAACTATGCCTAAATGCAAGTCTAGGATGCTTGATTTTTTTCAAATTTTGCAATTTTTATGTAAGATTTTGAATGTAGAATGACATGAAAATGATATGTAGGAATGAAAATATGATTTACAACACTTAGCAAGATGCAATGTTCAACAAAACATAGGTTCACCAAAATTTAATGTAAGAAAAAGGGGGACTAGTTTTTGTTGATGTTGGATGATAGTTTAATTAGATCCTCCTCTCACTACATACATTCAAGGACAAATTAAACCAAGTTGAATCACAAATTTTGCAAGAGGACTCAAATACAAGTTTGGTGTCACTTGTAATGATAAGGAAATTTGGAATTTGTTGATTACTTGTTAAAACCCTAGTCCGATTAGGCCTAAAACCACAATTATGCAGAATTGTAAGCAAATAGACGAATCATGACAAATGATCGCATAGGAAGACACTAAATATAGATTAGAAACATACAAGGATTTTAATTTTAGAATGAGGAAACTTCAGGGATGAAAGAGCAGGCACTAATGTCCAAGGTGGTACTTTTTCAGAGGGCTTGGAACCAAAAGATGCTTCAAACTGCAACCTTCTCTGAGATTTCAAAAAATGCCAAATTGGAGGACAAAAGAGTGGGTACCCTTGTCTAATTTGGGATATTTCTTGTCACTTTCTTCAGATATGGAATCTTTATACTTTGCTCTGTGCTCTTGTAACTCCTCTCCACAAGATCTGATACCTATCACCTCAAATCACAAGAGATGGGTTGGGGGTTGTGGTGTTTAGGAGATTGCCTTAGTCAATCCATGGAATGACATTCAAGCATTCCAACACCATTGTTAAATAGAGAGTGAGTGTCCTTGGTGGATAGAGGAAAAAACAATGATAAGGTAGATATATTGAATCACAAATAGATATCACCTCGAAAGTGTAGCTCTCAAGGAGATGAAGACATTTCACACCATGAGAAGAAGCCAAATGTACAACAACAAACACAACAACAACACAATTCTACTCTGCAACACAATGAATGCCTTGAATGCTCAATGATCATAAGTTTGCCTTAATCTCAAAATCATCTTCTAGTTTAAAATGAAGTCCTAAACATGTTTATATATGCATTCCCACTAAACTTTCATAATTCAAACTTAAGATGCTGACAAGGGAAACCTTTTTAATGGTTACAAGCTGACATTCAAATTTGGGACCCCAACAAAATAGAGCTGCACTTGGGCGTAGATGCCCTTGTCTAGGGGCCTATTTTGGGTCTAGATTAAGCTCCAAATTGTCACCTAAGTCCCATTTGTCATGGGTTCCAGGGGATTTTGCTTTAGGATTCATTTCTAATATGCATGATTAAAGCTAAGAGACCTAGGAGCTACTCCTAGGAGGTAAAAGTCCTAGGGGTACATTTTATGATATAATAGATACTATTGAACTTCCAGCTTTAAAATTACATGTAGAATACCTCATCTTTATAGAAAATCTCTCATTATCAAAATATAACTACAAGATGTACAATGTAGCTACGCTAATACACTTGATCAAAATAGTCAAGATTTGATTTCTAAACCAGATACCCCTAACTTTAAATATTGCTAGATAAGTATAAGTTTGAGCATTCCAAATAAGTTGGACTATGTTCCTAAGGTAAAGTTTAATGATTAAGGATGGGGGTATTTAGGTGGGTGTGAGATCATGATGGGCCAAATAGTGGTAATGAAAACAAACCCATTGGAATGTGCTAACACTTTGACTTAAATTTAGATTTGGATTAAAAAAAGTGTTAATATTTCTATATCAAATGTGGGTTCCCTACAAAAATACCTGTTAGACTTAGGGCACACAACTAAGAGGGGGGGTGAATCAGTTGTGCGTAACTTTCTCCAATTAAACACTTAAATCTTCTTAGTGATTAGCAGTATATTAATCATGAACCATAATGCATTCAAATCAAAAGCAAAAACACATCAACACATAAGACACCAAGATTTTGACGTGAAAAACCCGGTTAAGGGAAAAACCATGGGCTAATTAACCCAAGATTGTATTCTCTATTAGAAGAATAGAAAGAAAAACATGGCACATGCCAATTAGGGCTTACTGCCCAAGCACACTGCTCACAAGAGGCTCATTGCCTACAAGAGACACATTGTCTACAAAGAAATAAATATCACATACATGAACTAGAGAATAGCATCTCCACCATGCTTGAATCAGTTCCATTTAAGCCTAATACTTCTACTCTACCTTTCTCTCTCCTTGCTACCACACTCTCATCACCACAAGGACAACTTTAAACTGACTTCACAATCCTTTATTTATACAAGGCATCAACTTAGGAATGATCATCTAAGGCAGCAAACATCCATAAGATCATCTGCAAGATGCATAACTCATCCGGTCAGCCTGTCTCAGGAAGAACACCATCATTCGGAAGTTACTCTTCAATTGCGAGCTCCAACTTCATTGCAGACCACCAACATGCATTGGGCACAATCCAAAGACTTCCACAAGCTTGCTTGAATCACCAAGAACATCCACACTTCTTCTTACTGAAATCCTTCTCTCCTTCATCTGGAACCTCAAGAACATAGTCTGTCATTACTGTCACAAAGGAATAGATGCTTGCAGACCTTCAAACCACGAACCAATCGAGTTGATACACCAATAAGACTTCCTCAGCACTCCTTCAAATCCACAGAATAGGAAAATTCATTTCCAGATCTCACCAGACCTTTCTTGTTACACTCTGTCACCTCTAAACACCTACTAGAACCAGTTTTACTTGAGCGGCCACAACTTCTTCATATCTTCATGCAGACCTCTGAAATCTCTATTGGATCACCTAAAGACACATATCTACAAACCCTTTAATCCACATCCTTTGATCCTCATCCTATCTTGGACTTTTGCCTTACTGTCATCACTGTTACTGATTGAGACTAATTTTCTCAATATCCTTAGCTCACGGCTCATCCAAACCTTATCATTAATGCAACAGGAGTATGTTGACATCAATGACAACACCAGTTAGGCCCATACTTGTAACAATCTCCCCCTTTGTCATTGATGGCAACATAAGATGTGAAAAACTGTTTTAACCATCAAGACAAAAACTTCTCCTTACTATCACAACTCCCCCTATCAGCAACAACCATTCACATGTCTTCTCTCCCTTTATTGCTCCCCCTTTGACCAATAACCACTTGTTTTTCACATGTCTTCTCTCCCCCTTTGACATCAATGGCAAAGGGTACATACTTGCAATTCTGACACTTTAGAATCATCACTGCTACTTCCCCTAAGTAGCAGCTCCCCATCATTAATCTGGATCACAAGATATGACTATGATATCCACCAGACTGATGCACCTCAGTGCACCTTAGTTCATCACCGGAGGGGCAATAACCCCTAACTTCTCCCTGAGATACTCAAAAGAGTCCTTAGGAAGAGGTTTAGTAAAGATGTCTACAATCTGATTCTTGGAGGGTACAAACTCCAATCTGACTTCATTCTTATTCACTTGCTCTCTCAAAAAGTAAAACTTAATGGATATATGTTTAGTCTTTGAATGCAACACCAGATTCTTGGATATGTTAATTGCACTTGAATTATCACACAAAATTGTGATAGGCCCCTCATATTCCACTTTGATATCTCTTAGCATTTGCTTCTTCCACAAAACTTGAGTGCAACTACCTACTACTGCAATATATTCTGCTTCAGTTGTAGATAGAGATATAGCCTCTTGTTTCTTGCTTAGCCAAGAAACCAATCTCTTCCCCAAAAAGAATGCTCCACCACTGGTACTCTTCCGGTCATCCACATATCCTGCCCAATCAGCATCTGTATATGCATGAAGAGAGAAATCATGATCTCTAGGATACCATAGACCATACTCAACCATCCCTTTTAGATATCTAAAAATCCTCTTGATTGCCATGACATGGGATTCTCTAGGATCAACATGGAATCTAGCAACAAGACCAATAGCTTGCATAATGTCTGGTCTAGTTTGAGTGAGATACAACAATCCTCCAATCATTGATCTATACTTTGTCTGGTCTATCTTAGGAGAGTCATCATCTTTTTTCAACTTACATCTAGTTGCCATCAGAGTATTCATTGGCTTTGAATCTTCCATCCCAAATTTCTTCAACAATTCTTTCACATATTTGGTCTAAGAAATGAAGATTCCTTTCTTTGTTTGAGTGATTTACAGACCCAAGAAGAATTTCATTTCACCAAGCATAGACATCTCAAACTCACTTTTCATTTGATTTGCAAAAGTTTTACACATACCATCTCTTCCTCCAAAAATGATATCATCAACAGACACTTCAACAATCAAGATGTTTTCATGATCAATTTTGAAATATAAGTTACTATCAGTAGTACCTTTGTTGAAACCAATCTTTAAAAGATACTTGTCCAATCTTTCATACCAGGCTCTTGGGGCTTGCTTCAATCCATACAGTGCCTTCTTCAACTTGTAGACCATATCACCATGATCAGACAATTGAAATCCATCCAGTTGCTCTATATACACTTCTTCTTCCAAGTCATCGTTTAGGAAGGTAGACTTGACATCCATCTGATATACCTTGAAATTCTTGAAGGAAGCAAAGCCAAGAAATAATCTGACTACTTCAATTCTTGCCACCAGAGTAAAAGTTTCTTCAAAATCAATTCCTTCTATTTGAGAGTGGCCCTTGCACACCAATCTAGTTTTATTTCTGATTACTTCACCAACTTCATTTAGTTTGTTCTGGAAGACCCATTTGGTTCCAATCACATTCTTGTTTCTAGGTCTAGGAACAAGATCCCAAGTGTGATTTTTCTCTATTTGCACCATCTCTTCCTCCATTGCTTTAGTCCAGTTTTCATCATTGCATGCTTCATTCACTGTCTTAGGTTCAATCTTTAAAATCAAACAATACTCTTCTGAGTCTTGAGCAATTCTCCTTCTTGTTAGTACTCCTTTGCTTTTATCACCTATGGTCTGATTTTCAGAGTGGTTCAATCTTACATACCTGGGAACTTTAGGAATTTCTTGTACTTTTGATTCTTGATCAGGCTCATTGACACTCATCTCTTCTTCTTGATTTACTAGAGTAATTTGAATCTGACTAATAGAGGAGGCTTGGGCTCCTTGAGTCAGAACACCATTCTGATCATCTTCATCATATTCATAAAACCTTGAGGGTTTCTCAATTCCTTCATCAACCTTTACATTTGTAATTTCTATCATCTTTCTTAGTCTTTTGTTATAACACCGGTATGCTTTGCTTTGAGTAGAGTAACCCAAGAATATTCCTTCATCACTTCTAGCATCAAACTTTCCTAGGTCTTCATCTCTTTTGATGTAACATTTGCTACCAAAAACTCTGAAATACCTTATAGTAGGAGTGATACCAAACCAGAGTTTATAAGGAGTCTTACCAATATTGCTTCTTATTTGAACTTGATTGAGAGTATAGATTGCAGTGCTGACAGCTTCTCTCCAATAGATCTGAGGAACATTTGCTTCCATCATCATGGTCCTAGATGCTTCCTAGATGGTCTAGTTCTTTCTCTCCACTACTCCATTCTACTGTGGAGTCCTAGGAGCAGATAATTGTCTCTTTATTCCATGTTTCTCATAGAACTCTATGAATTCACCAGATGTGAATTCTCCACCTCTATCAGACTTCAGACACTTCAAATTTAATCTAGTTTCATTCTCTACCATAGTCTTGAATATTTTTAATTTCTCAAGAGCTTCTGATTTCTCTTTTAGAAAGGTTACCCACATCATCTGGGAATAGTCATCAATTAGCAGCATGAAGTATCTATCACCTTGAATACTCCTGATTCTTGCCAGACCACAAGGATCAGTATGAACTAAGTCCAATAATCTGGTAGAAGATAGTTCCTTACTTTTGAAAGTGACTCTGCTCAGCTTACCCAACTGACATTCTTTACACAAGCTATTAATAGGTTTCACCAATTTTGGAAGATCTCTTACAGCCTGAGTATTGCTTATCTTGATGATATTATCAAAATTCACATGACACATCCTCCTATGCCACAACCAACTTTGATCAATTTGAACAAACAAGCAACTTTTACCAGTACCAACCAAGTGAAAGATATTACCTTTAGTTTGGGTACCGGATTGAATCTTTATTCTGGAATTTTCAAAGATCTTGCGTTTTCCATTCTTGAACCGGAGATCATAGCCTTTGTCCACCAACTGTCCAACACTGAGAAGATTGTGCTTCAATCCTTCAACATACAACACATTACTAGTTTTGTTCCTTCCATCAAGAGAAATAGTTCCTCTACCTTTGATTCTACCAGCAGAATTATCACCAAACTTTACCACTCCTCCTTCATACCTTTCTAGATCTATGAACTTATTTTTGTCACCTGTCATATGGTGAGAGAAACCATTGTCAATTACCCAATCATCCTTTTCTTCAACTTGGGCAGCCCGAGCTCTTTCCATAGTCTTATGATTGATAGACACAGAGGACATTGGATCTTCTTCCTTGATGGCAATGAACACCCATTCATTTCCAGATTTGTTTCCTATAGCTAATTCATCATCTGTTACTCCTTCATTATCATCATCTTCATGTACATAATAACAGTTCTTTTGGAACCTTGGCTTGTTAGGGTTTTGCCTTGAAAACCTTTCTGAACACCTTGAGGCAAAATGACCAATCTTATTGTTGTTAAAACACTTAAAAGGTAATTTTCCTTCATACTTACTGGATCCTCTTGGCAGCCTCTTTGCAATAAGGGCTTCAAGTTGAGCAATTTCGACTTCTTCTTCCTCTAGATCTTTTCTTGCTTTTTCATACCATGATAGCTTCTTTGATGAATTCTCTCCCGGATCAAACCTTTGTTTACCTTTAACAGAGGCACTAGCTTTGAATGCAGATTCAGACTTGGGGGGGTCATCTCCAAACTCTATCATTTCAAATGCGGCCAATTTTCCAGCCAATTGATCTCTTGTGACAGTTGTATGGGCTCTGAATTATACAATGGCAACAGCCTTGATTTTGTAAGAAGTAGGAAGGGATCTGAGAATTTTGCCAACAATCTCATCTTCATCCAAGATTCCACTAGCATTTCTAATTCCACAAACAAGCTTATTTACTCTTGGCATAAAAGTAGTGATGTTTTCATCTTCTCTCATCTTCAGATTTTTGAATTTTCCTTTCAGACTTTGTAGCCTTGCACTTTTGACATACTTGTCTCCTTCATGCAGAAGTTCCAGTTTTTGTCAAATCTCAAAAGTAGTTGGTAGTTCAATAACATTTGAGAGCTCTGTATTAGATAATGTGCTTAGAAGAGCCTCTATAGTCCACAAGTTGTTTTCATCATCTGTGATTTCATTTTGGGTTTTTAGACCACCCTGTGGAGGTACATACTATGCTGTAACCATGGTCCAGTACGCCACTCCCATACATCTCAAGTGACATTTCATGTGACATTTATAGAGATTAAAATTGGTTCCATCAAACTTCAGACTATCCTTCTTGTAAGACGACATCCTGGATCTCCTCACGCGGTTAAGCTCTTTTTAGAGGAACTTAGCTCTGATACCAATTGTTAGACTTAGGGCACACAACTGAGAGGGGGGGTGAATCAGTTGTGCAAAACTTTCTCCAATTAAACACTTAAATCTTCTTAGTGGTTAGTAGTATATTAATCATGAACCATAATGCATTCAAATCAAAAATAGAAACACATCAACACATAAGACACCAAGATTTTGATGTGGAAAACTCAGTTAAGGGAAAAACCATAGGGTGATTAACCCAAGATTGTATTCTCTATTAGAAGAATAGAAAGAACAAAATGGCACATGCCAATTAGGGCTCACTGCCTGAGCACACTGCTCACAAGAGGCTTACTACCTACAAGAGACACACTGTCTACAAAGAAATAAATATCACATACATGAACTGGAGAATAGCATCTTCACCATGCTTGAATCAGTTCCATTTAAGCCTAATACTTCTGCTCTACCTTTCGCTCTCCTCCTTGCTACTACACTCTCATCACCACAAGGACAACTTTAAACTAACTTCGTAATCCCTTATTTATACAAGGCATCAACTTAGGAATGATCATCTAAGTCAGGAAACATCCATAAGGTCATCCGCAAGATGCATAACTCATCCGGTTAGCCTATCTCAGGAAGAACACCATCATCCAAAAGTTACTCTTCAATTGTGAGCTCCAACTTCAATGTGGACCACCAACACAAACTGGGCACGATCCAAAGACCTCCACAAGCTTGCCTGAATCACCAAGAACATCCACACTTCTTCTGCTTACTAAAATCCTTCTCTCCATCTGGAAGCTCAAGAACACAGTCTATCATTATTGTCACAAAGGAATAGATGCTTGTAGACCTTCAAACCATGAACCAATCGAGTTGATACACCACAAAGACTTCCTCAACACTCCCTCAAATCTGTAGAACAAGAAAATTCATTTCCTGATCTCACTGGACCTTTCTTGTTACACTCTGTCACCTCTAAACACCTACCAGAACCAGTTTTACTTGAGCGGCCACAACTTCTTCATATCTTCATGCGGACCTCTAAAATCTTTGTTGGATCACCTAAAGACACATATCTACAAACACTTTAATCCACATCCTCTGATCCTCATCCTATCTTGGACTTTTTCCTTATTGTCATCACTGTTCTTCACTGTTCCTGATTGAGACTAATTTTCTCAATAGCCTCAGCTCACGGCTCATCCAAACCTTATCATTAATGCAACAAGAGTATGTTGACATCAATGACAACACCAATTAGGCCCATACTTGCAACAATACCTTGGGATTACCTTGGATCTAGGTAAATCAAAGTCCTTAAACTTACCAAAAAAACTTGTGAAACCACCTATTTAGTATTATTCTCAAATTTTCCACAACTTCATCCTTGAAGATGATAGACTTTTTTGCAACCAAATTTAATAAAGTGAAAATATTTTCTAAGGAAACTATTAGGATACTAAAAATTTAATATATGCCTCATAATTTTAATAGGTAATTACTATTAATTCTCTACATATACCATGCCTAAATTCTTGATAGCTATACATATTGAAAAGTATCCATAACTTTAAAACTATTTATCCTTTTTCAAATCTAAAATATGCACCAAATTGTAGGCTTCATTGGTTATGGTTTAAAAATGTTTTGAATTTGATATTTTTTGACAAAGTTAGTTTGGTCGGAAAATTATCTTTTAATATTATTAAAAGTCACAGTAAAAATTCATAGATAATTATTTATTTATTAAAATAATTCAAACAAATCTCTATCATATTCACTCATGTTTCCTTTACTTAAATCTAAAGTTTTCAGGAAAAATATTTTTTTGCTCATACTTAGGTTGGATGGAATGACATCTACTTTTTATATTTTTATGAAAATTTTCATAGTGCCTCATACAAATATCTAATTTTTAATAAATTTATTTTATTTTATTTTTAAAGTAGTATCCCATAAACTATATTAATTTACAAAAATATTTATTACTACCTTGTTTTTAGATTGTGCACATAACTCATTCAATTTTTAACATGAAGTTACTTAAGTATACTTTTAGCATTTTTATTGCCACTTAGGAGTATTGTTTGGCCCATCATGATTTTGTACTCACCCCTCTATGCAATTGTATGCTTAGTTTTTGGAGAGATGGGTACATGAAGGCCACCCACTATACAAGTATTGTGTTTTCTTTGGGGATTTATTTGCTTTAAGATTTGAGTAGCTAGAAAATGTTTGTTCCTTTAGAAAAAATCAAAATGCTCTATAAAAAATATTCTCCTTAATGTTACATGTATTTTTCCCTATGAAATTAAATATACATTAAATATCTTCACATACAATGACATATTAATAAGCTAGACAAACATGTGTTAAAAGTCAACCCATAATGGCTAGTAGAAAGGGTTAGAATGTTTGAAGTTGAATTTAATGATTTGGATTTTAGGTTCACTCCTACATATTGTAATATTAAACTAGGTCAATCCTGAGCCATGTGGAAATGAATCCTAAAGTAAAATGATCAATTTGAGGTGGGGATTTAATATATGGAAATAAGTGCAAATTAAGGTACTATAATGATGAATAAATTGTTGCAATATGTAATCCCAACCATCTCTAGATAATAGATAATAGATAAGCATATAAGAGATAAACTTAATCCATGTTGACAAAATTATCTTTTAGTTTTCTTTTAGTAGTTTTTATTTTGTAATTATCCTTCTTTATTTAGTTTATTTCTATACTTTTTTTTTAAAGTTATTTTAAGATTTCATGTAAAAGCTATTTTTAATGTAAAAAGATTTTTAAAAGCTTGTTCCTAAAAGGATGTTATATTTTTTGGGATGTATATAGTAATTTATGACAAGAGAGAAATATAGAGAAGTATTAATGTTATTTTACAAGAAATATTCCTTTATTTGAAATTTTTGTGAGTAACAGCTCTCTTTGTTAATCTTTGTAAGGTTATATATTTTTGTTTCCTTCATCTAGTATAAGAGCCAATAATGGCTTCTTCTGGCATAAGTCTCACAAATCTCCAAATTCCTCAATATATTGGCAAGAATTATGAGTATTGGTCAATCATAACGAATGATTTGTTTAGTTCTCAAGATATATGGGATATTGTGGAGAATGGGTTTTCTGAATCTATAGATGTAGCATCATTCAATACATTATCTTAGGTAGAGAAGGATGTGCTCAAAGACAATAGAAAAAAGGATTCCAAGACTCTCTTCTACATCTTTCATGGAATGCATGAAAGTATTTTTACAAGGGTCACAGTAGCAACAAAATCAAATAAAGCATGAAAAATTCTCCAAACAACATATCAAGGAATGGATAAGGTAAAAACTACAAAGTTACAAATGTTAAGAAGGAATTTTGAAACTATGTCTATGAAAGATATTGCATCTATGGATTCATTTTATACATAAATTATTGGCTTAGTTAATAAAATCATATATCATGGTGAGACTCTTGAAGACAAGAGAATAGTAGAAAAGATTTTGAGGAGCCTACCCACAAAGTTTGAGTCTATAGTTGTTTCTATAGAATAAACAAAAGATCTTTCACAATTTTCTGTAGATGAGCTTCAAGCATCTTTAATTACTTATGAGCATAGGATAAGTCATTCTTCTTGCTCTTCTTTGGAGCATGGCTTCAAGTCTCAAGTTTCAATCAGTAATAACAGACATAGAGGAAGAAATTCATCAAGAGCTGGAATAACTAGTCCAACAAATTTCAGTGGAAGAGGTAACAACCAAAATCTAAATCACAATCAATATTATGGTCAAAGGTATGACAAATACCATGATCAATGCCATTACTATAAAAAGAATGACCATTATGCAAATGAATGTAGAAAAAGACAATTTGATTTTAGCAAGAAAAGTGCAAACTTTTCTAAAGAAAATCGAGATCAAAGTAGTATGTTTTTGGAATACAATGTTGCTCAAGAAAGTCCAAAAGATGTTTGGTTTCTAGATTCAGGATGCAATAATCATATGACAGGAAATTTAGAAATATTTTCCAATTTAGACAAGTCAATAAAATTAGATGTTACTTTGGGCAGTGATAATAGAGTGTCAATCATGGGAAAATGCACAATTAATATTTTAATTAAGTAGTGGGAGAAAAAGATTATTTCAAATGTTTATTTTGTTCCTGGATTAAAGTATAACTTGATGAGCATTAGACAACTTATTCACAAGGGCTATAGAGTGTCTTTCCAAAACATATAATGTGAAATTTTCAATCAAATTCCAAGAAATCAGCTTATAGCCAAAGTTAAAATGACCAATTTAATAGAATGATTCCTTTGAGGTTGAAACTAGATTTGCAGGTTGAATTTGGTCAAGCAATTTCACATTCAACCCAACAAGATATCACTCAGTCCATACCATCTCAAGTATTTGATGAAACAATGCCACATATAGCTTTTCAATAAAAAAAGATGAGAACTGACTTTGTCACTTATGAATTGGACACTTGAATTTTGGGGGTCTAAATTTTCTACACAACAAAAATATGGTAAAAGGTTTTCCATTGATAGACGAACCAAATAGAGTATGTGAAGGGTGTATTTTGGGAAATTAGCATAGAGAGTCATTCCCAATTGCCAAGTCAATTAGAGCAAAGGCACTATTGGAGATTGTTCACTCAGATTTGTGTGGACTAATGACAACATCTTCTATTGGTCGATGTTTTTATTTT
Source organism: Cunninghamia lanceolata (assembly GCA_027924645.1). Classification (NCBI taxonomy): domain Eukaryota; kingdom Viridiplantae; phylum Streptophyta; class Pinopsida; order Cupressales; family Cupressaceae; genus Cunninghamia; species Cunninghamia lanceolata. The sequence goes on along the minus strand of BSBN01000194.1, from coordinate 12,381,935 downwards.
TTGACATTCATTGATTATTACACTAGAAAAACATGGGTGTATTCTTTTAAACATAAGAATAGTGTTTTTGATATTTTTCATCAATTCAAAGCTCTTGTTGAGAAGTAAAGTGGACATTATATCAAAGTTCTATGAACAAATAGAGGTGGAGAATATATCTCCAATTCTTTCCTAAAGTTTTGCAAGGATCATGGCATACACAAGTAGTGTACTATTTGGTACACACCTCAGCAAAATGGTGTAACAAAGAGAAAGAATAGAATAATTATGGACATGGCTATAAGTATGTTGAAAGCCAAACATTTACAAAATGAGTATTGGGTAGAGGCTATAGCATGTGCAATCTACATAATGAATAGATGCCCAACTAAGAGTGTTAAAAACATCATTCCAAAGGAAGCATTGCGTGGAAGATAGCATGGTGTTGCTCATATGAGAGTGTTTGGATGTGTGTCCTATGCACGTCCTAGATGAATTGAGAAAAAAATGGATAACAAGGGTGAAAAAGTATCTTTTTAGAATACAACAAGGATACAAAAGCTTACAAATTATACAATCTAATAACTAGGAAAGTGATAATCAGTAGAGATGTGTAATTCATAGAAAAAGAAGCATGGGATGTAAGTTTGGAGAAATTGGTGAATATTGCAATAGATTTACCACAAGATGATAGTAAAGCATTGACTCTAGTAGATATTCCTTCTGTACTACCTCCTTCCACACCCATTCAATCTCAATGAAGTGGTCCACAAGTGACACCTTCATCAAGTAGAAGGACATCCTCATGCATTCAAATAAGCACACCTTCAAGTGAACAACAACAAACATCACAAGGTACACTTGAAGATACACCTTCTTCAATAAGCATTCTTAGTGCAGGACTGTCAAGTCCAAATTATATTGGATCTACTTCAAGTGATATATCAAATCCAACACTAGAAAGTTTAAGGAGACAAAAAACAAGAAGTTTGAAGGATACCTATGATCAAAATGAAGGTGAAAATAATTCTAGCATGCATTCTCTTTTTTCTTTATTTTCACAAGTAGATGATTCAGTTCACTTTGAAGATGCAATTAAAGTTGAAAATTAGAATCAAAGCCATGGATGAAGATATTGATGCTATAGAGAAAAATTGTATATGGGACTTAATAGATCTTCTAGAAGGAAAATATGTGATAGGGGTAAAGTGGGTCTACAAGACTAAGTTTAATGTCAAAGGAAATGCACTGAAGCATAAGGCTAGACTTGTAGAAAAGGGTTATTGACAACAACCTCAAGATTTAACTACAATGAAGCATTTTATCCTATAGCTCATCTAGACACAATAAGAACAATATTGGTGATTTCAACTCACAACAAGTGGCCAATTTAAAATTCACATTTTTGAATGGTTTCTTAGAAGAAGTATATGTGGAGCAGCCACAAGGATATGAGATCTTAGGCCATGAAGACAAGGTCTACAAACTCAAGAAAGCACTCTATGGACTCAAGCAATCTCCTAGAGCATGGTACAATAGAATTGATTCTTACCTATTACAAGATGACTTCAGTATGTGCAGCAGTGAGCCTACACTATATACAAAGAAGAATGAACAAGGTAAAATTCTAATTATATGTCTTTATGTTAATGATTTGATATTCACAAGTGATTTGTTTAAAGGATCCATAAAGAAGGAATTTGAGATGACTTATTTGGGTCTCATGAAGTATTTTCTCAGCATTGAGGTGAATCAATCTGAAAAAAGGCATATTCTTTTCTCAAGCTAAATATGCCAAGGATATTTTGAAAAGATTCAATATGGCAAATTGTAAGCCTACATAAACACTGATTATAATAGGTTTGAAGCTAAGAAAGGATGACAAGTGATTGAATGTTGATCCAACATTGTATAAAAGACTTATTGGTAGTCTAATATATCTAACTACCACAAGGCCAAACATAATATAGTGTGAGTCTTATTTCAAGGTTCATGGAGTCTCCAAAAGACTCTCATTGGCAAGCAGGAAAAAGAATTTTAAGATATGTGAGTGGAATTAAAAATCATGGAATTCTATATTCAAGGTCGGATGAGTTCAAACTCATAGGATACACATATAGTGATTGTGTAGCTAGCGATGATAGGAAGAGTACATCTAGTTATGTTTTTAATTTTGGAATAGGTGTAATATCATGGGAATCTAAGAAACAACCCATTGTCACTCTTTCATTGGTAGAATCAGAATATGTAGCAGCAACAGGTGCAACATGTCAGGCAATTTGGATGAGAAGAGTGTTAATAGATTTGATGCACAAACACTTAAGGAAGCAACAAATATTTTCTGTGACAACAATTCAACAATCCCACTATCTAAGAATCATGTATTTCATAAAAGAAGTAAACATATTGGCACCAGATATCATTTCATTAGAGAATTAATATAAAATGGAGAGATTTGTTTGGAATTTTTCAAGTCTAAGGATTAATATGCAGACATCTTCACCAAGCCATTAGGAAAAGTAATCTTTGAGTATTTAAGAGATCATTTGGGCATTCTAGATGGCGATAGTTGTGATTAAGAGGGAGTGTTGGAATATTTAATCCTGACTACCTCTAGATAATAGATAAGCATATAAGAGATAAGCCTAATCCATGTTGATAAAAAAACTTATCTTTTAGTAGTTTTTATTTAATAATTTTCTTCTTTATTTAGTTTATTTTTATATTTTCTTTTTAAAGTTGTTTTAACATTCCATGTAAAAGTTATTTTTAATGTAAAAAAGCTTTGTTAAATATTGTTGCTAAAAGGATAATATATATTTTTTGGGATGTATAAAGTCATTTATGGCAAAAGAGAAATATAGAGAAGTATTAATGTTATTTTACAAGATATATTCCTTTATCTGAAATTTTTGAGTAGTAGCTCTCTTAGTTAATCTTTGTAAGATTTTTTTTTGTTTCCTTCATAAATTATGAATGCATATAGAAAACAATGTAAATAAGGTGAAAGGGATGGGAATAAGAATCAAGCCATGAGCCAAACTTAACATAAGAATATGCCACTTATCGATATATTATCAAGGACATTCTTATTAAGGTGGGAACAAAATAAAATTAGAAAATGCATGGATATGCTAATTCCACCATTACAAATTTATTATTGAAATAAATTTTATATGTCAAACATCTAAATTTTCATAGTTTAAAATATTATTCTGAGATATTTCATAGCATCTTTAGATCAAATGAATGGAGTTGAGTAGTGTCTACCAATTATCATGAGAAAGTCAAGGAGGACAAATATTAATTATTTTAATATTCCAAAGTCACAAATTAAAAAAGCACAAATAAAAAAGAGGCAAAGTAAAGCTATAGGAAAAATTCACCCACAGGTAAAGAGAAGGGAAAATAATTTCACAGAAAAATCAAAAGAGGGAAAATATGAAAATAGAAGTGGCTAAGCACTTAATTCTAGCATGGGAAATATTTTAAATTGTAAAGCAAAGTGTGTAGAAAAAGAAATGAACAACAATAAAGAGAAACATCTTTCACAAAAAGTGTACAATAGATAATTCAAGTGTTGGCAAAGTTGTCTTCATAGGAAAAATCCACTTTGGGAATAAAAAATATTACTTGTTTTATCAGAGAATATTCAAGATTTGATTTCTAAAATATTTTGAGAGGAATACTCACAAAAATATGTTAGAAGAATTTTTGAGCTACCAGCATCTGCAACAAAGAATTAAAAAGATACAGTCACATCTCACTTGCTGTAGACTTCCCTTTCTTTCTTTTCACTCTTCTTTTCTATCCTATTCTAGATATACCCTAAGAAGGAATTGTTGTTGGATGTTGGTTAGATTTTTACAACAACCCTCTATTGGTGTAGTTTCTGGTTACTTTCAAAGGATTAAGTGAATGTTTTTTGGGAGATCTAGCTATTTTGTACTACTTTGATCTTGTGGGAAGTTGTATCTCTCTCTGTAACCTCATGGTGGTTAATATAAATGAGTAATTTTACTTTACCTCTTTTGTTGTTGTTAGGTGTGTTGATTTTGGGGATTAGGATATGGTTGTTTCTAGTTTTTTTTATTTGTTTAGAAATGTTCTCTTTCTCTTTCCTTCATCCGTTTTCTATTTAGCTCTAGGGGGCTATATATTTGTTTCCATTAATGACTTGTGTTGCACCACATGTAATCTCAAAATCATACAATATCATTGATTTATGGGGCTACTACTCTAGAAGTTCTGATTCATCATTGGTGTGCATAAAGTATTGTGAATGTTGTGTGTGTTCTTAGTCTCATTATTGTTGATTATGATACCATGAGTTGCGAAGCTCTGGTCAGAATGTGGTAGGATGCCTACTCTAGGCTTACGGCCTTTTATGCTTTCTATAGTTTGATTTCAATGTGTTTCTCTCTTCCCTTTTCCCCTTTGATTAGTGTTAGCTCGAAGTAAGCAAGGAGCCAACCCTAGATCTAGAGATTGGTTCGCAGGTCCACCCCACATATGCAGACCTTTCCATTATTGATGATCATGCCTAACTATGTGCTTTTGTATGCCAAAACCTCGGCTACATGAAAAGACTGTCAACAATTACAAAGTAGGTAAAAGAAACCAGTGTGAACAAAAGTATAAAAGGATTCCCTTGATATACGATTTCTCTCATGTAGATATATCATCTACTGCCATTCTTAGAAGCTTTGAACATCAAATAACAAAGGTTGGGTATATGTTCATCATTTCATTTGTTTGCTTCCCATCTACTAGAAGGGAAACAATTTCTTCTTCATTTTGCGCCGCATCATAAATCAACTGTGCTTGTGACCTTGTCGCCCCTTTGATCCATAGTATCTCCTAAACCACCTGCTTCATTGTTGGCCTTTTCTCCCCCTCCATGCTTACATAATCCTTTTCTAAATTTGCCATTTTCCCCATTGATTCCATATTCCCGACATCCTCTACAATGAGCCAAGAACCAAGAATTTCAGTCATATCCTTCATCTTCGTTGTATAGAGCAAAAAATGGCCAAGTTCCTCTGTTCTCTGTTCCCTCAAAGGAAATAGGCTTCAGCCCCATAAAAAGCTCCACCAGCACAACCCTAAAGCTGTAGAGATCACTTTTCTCTATAAGAGGAATCGTCTAAAACTATTCAGGGTCCAAATGACCATCGTCTAGCAAAATTCTGGAAGATTTCGCATCTCTATGGACGATGGGTATTGATGCGATAGAGTGCAAGTATGATAATGCTTCTACAGTTTGAAAATTTGAGGACCCACAAGAAAGAATACACACTATGCTCCTCAACCTCTCGATCTCATGAAGAGAAACACCTATAGGCTCTCATAGAAATTCCTCTATGATTATGTTACCCTGACGATGAATTGTACTATTAAGAATGCAGGGACAGGATCAGTACATTGACTGTTTACCTAGGCAAGAGATTAGTTCAAAATATTTTAAATGAAAAAGTATGGAACGACGATTTGTAGTGTGTTGACGTTTATTGGCAACCATCAGTGAATCGATAATAACCATGCGATCTGTTGCTAAGTGCGTTAATGACTAATAGAAAGTTATAGTGTGCAGGACAACGGATTGACAGAAAGGAGAGGGACATTAGAGGGCCGCACGCTACCGAGTGGTCAAACGTTTAAATGTGCTAGATAAGAGAGGTTATTGGATATATATCTCTCGCATAGTTGAGGTGGCTCAAAATTTGAGGGTGCCTTAAGTAATTAGAGGTATAGCTCTTACTTCCGCTTGATAACCACCTTGTACTCTTTAAAAACCATTAAAAAACACATGGTGCTCTTTAATAATTGCATTGTTGCTTTCCTTAAATTCAGTTCCATGTTTGTTTTATAATTTGTTTAGTAGAATCCCAGCTATTCTCCTCCAATTTTGTTGCTTTCAAGGTTTTCAATTGTGAATATCAATCACAAACTATGTTTATGTTTTGTTTAGAACACTCATAAATATTAGTTGTTTGTCTTTACTAAAATATTTCTCTTCTTTCTATGAACATTGTTTTTCACTATTGTCTTTTTTTTGGTTTGTTTTCTATGAATGTTTTAATTATAATTTTTAGTTTAATATAGAGGGAAATCAGGATTCTTGAAAATATTGCACCTAATTCATGATGTAGTATAACAAGTTTATAAATGATTTCTTTTAATTATTAGTATTTATTTATTAAACAAAGTTAAATAATACAAAGAGAATATTTCAATTTCAATGAACATTGTTTTTCACTCTTGTCTTATTTTTTAAACTTTTTATGAGTGTTTTAATTATAATTATCAATTCAATGTAGAGGGAAATCGGGTTTCTTGAAAACATTTCACCTAATTCATGATGTAATATGACAAGTTTATCAATTTAGGTCATTTCTTTTTTTTTTTTAAAGATTCTCAAGTCTAGGACATGGGATAATTATTTCTATTGCATGTTTCCATGTGTTTCCAAGCTGATTTCATTGCTTAAAATACTACTTTTAATTCATGAATATTATTTTTTTCATCTCATTGAGTGATTGTTGACCAACCTTCTCAATTACAAATGGCCTTTAATGTAACTGCAAATGGCCTTTAATGTAATAAATTTTGCATACATGTTTTTCTAGTTCTTCTTCATCAAAAGAAATATACTCTTAATTGTGTTTGCACATTCAGATTCATTCAAATTATTTACTATGCTTATTGAAATTTAGGACACATTTTATCATTTGTAGTAGAGAAAAATAATAGAATTGTGAAGATAATTTTTTTTATTTCTTTCAAGAGCGTGAAAGTTCTTTCTTTATTAAACTAGTTAGCATTGCATTATTTTTCATGTAGAAACCAGGAACATTGAGTGAATGCGAGTACCAATTCGAGCCACCCGAGATGAAAAGGAGAACACTCAAACTACAAGAAAACAAGTATTGCAAAGTAATGGACACATAGAATGCAAATAAATAGAATTGATTGGGATAGTGAAATAGCTCAAGAATAGTTGAGCCAATAATAGGAAAAGTTCACTAAGAATAGTTGTGCTCCAAGAATAGGAAAAGTAACCACTTAACTTAGACAAAACTAATCTAGGCATGCCAAGTATAGCTCAGGGCTAAATATACTCCTAAATATGCACTCCTAAGTAAGATTAACTTACATTAACATTTCACATCTATTTTACTACAATTAGAATAGAAATTGTAGGCACCGAGCCACTTTGAACATGCGATGCTCTATAATCCTTAATTTTAGATTTTTCCCATTTTCACTCCATCTAGTCCTGATTTTGGTCCTCAATCAGCCACATAGGACTAGGAAAATAGAGAGAGAGAGAGAGAGAGAGAGAGAGAGAGAGAGAGAGAGAGAGAGAGAGAGAGAGAGAGAGAGAGAGAGAGAGAGAGAGAGAGAGAGAGTCATGCTAGAATCCTTAATTTTAGATTTTTCCCATTTTCACTCAATCTAGTCCTGATTTTGGTCCTCAATCAGCCACATAGGACTAGGAAAATGGAGAGAGAGAGAGAGAGAGAGAGAGAGAGAGAGAGAGAGAGAGAGAGAGAGAGTCATGCTAGTGATTCGAAATAGGCTATAACCTTTGATATTTAGTGTCCCAAGACATCCAAATCCTTTCTTGTTTACATATTTGCCCTCTACTCAAATGCACTTCTTGTTACTCAATTAAGGATTTGTACATCTCATAATGCACTCAAATTCCATGTGAATTTTTTCTTCAATCAATTTACTCTTGTAAACAGTTGATTTTCCTTTGGATTAGAAGATTTAGAGTGTATTTTATGGATTTATATATTTGTTTTTTTAAACATGATGTGAAATTTGTGTGAAAATCATTGAGCAAATTTTTTAAGGGAAAACTAGAAAATTTAACCGCTTAATATAAAAAAAAATTCCTCCTACATAGCCTTTTCTTTAATTGTCCTAGTTTTGTTACCAAAAGTACCTCCTTCTTTTTATATAACTTTTTGTCTATTTTTTTGCGTAATGAGCATTCTAAGTTGGAGATTTTGAGTTCAAATTTCCAAAACTTATCAATAATTTAGTACTACATTTTTATGTTGCATTTTTGTTTGCAAAAAATAATAAATTGAAGTTGCCATCTATCTATGGAGAAATAGGTTGCACACAATGTCACTTGCTTAAGTGCCTCGTAATTGACCTTATTTATTTACCTACTATATGCTAAAAAGTGATGAATTCAATTAGTGCAAACAGCATTGGTGTACCCATTGCACACAAAGATACAATTGTTAATTTTAAAGACTACCATGATACCTATAATATGTTGTACAAAACAACTTTGTAAACAATAACAATACTACTCTATTTAAACATCATCCATTTCCATGGTCAAATAGTCAATAGGAAATTTACATCTCATCCACAACAAAAAGTGGTAAATATCTGTCTTTATTTTATTGGCCTTAAATTATTCAAAAGTCTTTTTTTCCAAGAATCCAACTGGTACATCTAGGGACACTCAAATAACTAAAAATAATTAGAAACTTTGGTTCTTTTTATTAAATTTTAAATTCAGTTTGGCTTTTAAAAATGACCATCCTAATGCCATTTGTGTAGAAATGAAATAACAACAGAAAATGAAAACAAAATGCATAGAAATAAACTGATAGAAGACACAAGAAATTTAAAGTGGTTCACCATTAAAATTGCTACGTCCACTATGAATAGTAAGGGATCTCTATTTTATTAATTATGATTTCAACACCTTACATTGCACATTAGTAATGGCTGCTATAAAACCAATACCCTACATACATCTTCAACCATCATGCCAAGAATAGAAAGGACGCAATGGTTACAAGAACAAGAAGATGTTGCAGTTACAAAGTAGCAGCTGTTACAGTGAGTTGGCTTCACACGTGCACTAAACAATCTCCCACTTGAAGACAACTCATACCGGAAAGAGAGGTGCTTAGATATCCCCTGCAGGTACAACCTTAAAGTCAAATTTTTATCAAGACTGAAGACCGTAGTGTCTCCAAAAGCTATTCACGAACACTTCTGATTAATCTCCTCCAAAGCACGGTATTCTTCACAATAGATGGCAAGTCAACAACCTCACCAGAACTGTCATTCTTCCCTAGCCTCTTACCAATCAATATTTCTAGAAGGAGAATTCCAAAGCTGTTGAGATACAATTTCCTCTACAAATCAGCCTTAGTAGCATTTGGCCCTTAAGAGCCACCTTTAGAACCACCTTGTGAACTAGAAGATGACCCACCAGATTGTTGGTTGATACACTGGCCAATTTTCAAAGATGCCTTAGTTGCTGCATCTATTTTTGCAGTGATTTCTTCAACATTATCACTAGACATTGCCTTCTTTAGATCAGCTACAACTGACTCTATTTCAGAGACCACCTCTGAAGGAATTTTATCCTTGTGATCACTCAAACTCTTCTCTACATTGTATATTGTGTTGTCTGCACTATTTCTAGCATCAATTAGTTTTTGCTTTTCCCAATCTTTCTGAGCATGCAACTCAACCTCTCTAACCGTCTTTTGAATCTCATCTTCTAACAATCCTCCAGATGACTTGATTGTAATGGCCTGCTCCTTATTAGTGGCCTTATCTTTGGCATTCACAGTAATAATTCCATTTGCATCTATGTCAAAGGTGACTTGAACTTGAGATACACCCCTGAGGGCTGGAGTAATGGCAACTAGCTCAAACTCACCTAGAAGTTTATTGTCTGCAACCATCTTGCGCTCATCTTGCAATACTCTGACTCCTACTTGAGTCTGACCATCTACAGTAGTTGAAAAAACCTGACCTCCTATCTATTGTGTTAGACATTCAAGAGGCAGCATTTGGACTATATAAGGCAACGAAGAATCTTTTAAAGGTAGTGATGACAACTCTTGGCTAGCGAGACTAGTTTCAAAAAACTATGTATGGTCCAAAGCAGACTGTGTTTGACCAATCATAGACTACGTGGGAGTATGTGGAGGCAACTACAAAGATTCAGATACTTCTACAAGAAGCACTTCATTTATTTCTTTTATTGAGATAACTCCAAACCTGCAATCTATGCCACGGCATTCCATTTCATGCAATAATGTTGCTACACAACGAGCCCCTTTAGCTCTAAGGGGATTCCCAAGAGCAATAACTCCTCTATTAACATTCACCTTTTCAGAGTCCAGTTCTAATTTCTGACTACAATACGATATTGAGAGACAAACGCCTCATTTATTTCAAATAGATCAATATCACCAACTTCTAAAACAACTTCCTTTTCTGCCACTAGAATTGCAAAAGATGGACCAACTCCCATAATAGCCGAGTCCACTCCAGTAGTGCTAAAACTCTTGAAAACACCCAGAATAGGTAAACCCTTATGCATGGCCTCTGCCCTCTTCATGAGTAGTACAACACCACTCCATCACTGACTTGGCATGAATTTCCAGTAGTTGTACTACCACCCTTCTTGAACATAGGTCTGAGCTTTGCTAGATCACACAAAGATGCATAGGCACAAATACCATCATCAACATAGATTGTCATAAGCTTTTCATCTCTAGTTTTAGAATCAACAAGCTTAGTTTCAACAGGAATGATTTCATCTCTGAACTTTCTTGCAGCTATTGCTACTGCTACCTTTCTATGAGATTCAACAGCTGCCTAGTCTTACTCCTGACGTGAAACTCCATAGCGCTCAGCCACATTTTCTGAGGTGATACCCATTAGGAGAAGACAATCTTGTGCTTTCCTATGGGTTTTAACCCGTGGATTAACAGAGCCTTCCCAAGCCATAGAATTGATAGTCTCATCACCACCATGCTTTCATTTTCTTCCTTGAGCCATTAAAATCCCTTTCACCTCCTCATCTGGGGTTCGAACCGGGATCTCCACCTGCACATCTTTTTTTCTCATAAATGTTGAGACCTAGCTTCAACATCCTATGAATGCTGGAAACAAAGGTATTTGGATCATCGAGGCAGAAGGTAGAAGTGAGAGAAACCATTTCATAAATGAGCAATACCAGGTCCTTTATAGACTTACCACTCTTATCTACCTCTACCCTCTTTCGCAACTCTGCCATGATGGCTTTCCTATGTTGTGCATCACCTGTGCGTTCAAGAAGTGCTCTAAGCTTAATTTTGAGATCTTCTAAAAACTCTTCTGGTATAGATACAATTTCAAATCTAGCATCCTTCTCCTCTTCAGCCAAATCCTCCTTACTTTTCCAGCCATCCCACCAATGTACATGACATTTCATTTTAGCTTTCACATTAACATCTATTGCTGCTATATCCTCTGTTTCATTCAGCCTTTGTAGGCTCTCTGATTCTTCTGATATGTCAAAATTCTTGCCTCCCAAATCATGTGGAGGCATTTCCCACACATACCTCACCTGGGCAGTGCTCAAGGAATCAGGATCAACATCACCCATAAGAACTTCAATGGCAAGATCAGCAGCCAAATAGATAGGAGATTCATTTACGTCCATTGGCACAATTTCATCTAGCTCCTTGTCACTATCTACAATTGTCATCGCAGCTCCTACTTTATCAAAACTCTCTTTAGAGCCACACAACTAGGACATGAGAGCTCTAGCCCAATCATCCAAAGATGCTACATCCATTTTCCTAGAAATTCTTCACAATTTCTAAAACAACTTTTTTACCATAGCTCTGATACCATTTGTAGAAATGAAATAATGACAGAAAATAAAAACAAAACACACAAAAATAAACAGATAGAAGACACAAGAAATTTAAAGTGGTTCACCATTAAAATTGCTATGTCCACTATGAACAGCAGGGGATCTCTATTTTATTAACTGTGATTTCAACACCTTACATTGCACATCAATAATGGCTTCTATAAAACCAATCCCTGCATACATATTCAACCACCGTGCCCTACGAGAAGTAGAGAAATCATTGTATATATATTATTACTTTTGACACTAATAGCACTCTCTGCTTCCCATGGCAGTTTTAGGGGTTTTTTAGGGTTTGTTGCTCTGCGTGCTTTCAGTGTCAATGGAGGCTGCTACCTTGGGCAGTGCCTCTAGGACTGCGAACCTGATGGAGGACATTCCTTCCAACGGATGGAAACAAGCGGTAACAGGGGAAAAGATGGGGTCTTCTAAATACATGATGGGTCTGCCTGTCAAAAAAATTTCGCAGAAGGTACAGCTCTAGATATTCTAGATGTTCTGATTGAAGAAATTATGGCGAACATGGATCTTGCTCTGGTAGGTAAGTTCTTTTCCTTTCGTCCCAATATTGAGATGGTTTGAAAATGGGTGATATCTAGGTGGAGAATCAAGGGTAGTGTTTCGGTCATTGCTATGGCAAGAGGATTATTCCTATTTAAATTCACGAGTAGGGAGGATATGATTGCTACTCTTGCTGGGGGACCCTGGCTTTATGGGTCACACTCACTTGCTTTGTGCCCTTGGAAACCTGGGTTTGACCCTACATCAGATCTCAATAAGTCTACTCCTATTTGGGTCAGATTACCAGGGTTTCCCTTAGAATTCTAGGATGAAAAAATATTTACTGCTATTGGCAACTCTTTCGGCTAGTTTGTTACTGTGGACCATACTACCCGTACTCAATCCCGCTGTGTTTTTGCTCGGTTCTATGTCAATGTTGAGATAAACCAAACCCTCCCAATGTCCATTTAGTTAAACTCTAAATATGGGATTTGGACCCAGACAATCCTTTATGAAAATGCCACCACTTTCTATTAGATATGCAAGAAGAGGGGCCATATAATGACCCAATGTAAAGCAAAGCCAACGAGCAAGAAGACTGACCCCCATAATGAGGTTGAGGATCATTCACAAAAAACTGTTACCCCTGACCATCAGGGAATGGGGGGTAATGCAAAAAATGTTTTCCCAAATGAAAATACTGAACAGGCTAAGGAAAAAGAGACAGTCAGACGGCTTCGGGTATTAAGGATAATGCTTACCTAGAGGATAATACTAAATAGATTCTGGATACAGTTTGTCAGAATGATGTTTTAGGCATGGTTAATCATATGGATCACTAGACCACTAGTGGGTTTGAGGAGGGAGAAATACGGGACCAACTGATAGATGGGGATGTTGAAGAAGATAAGGTCTTACGTGTTGATCCATAGGCTCTATCAGCTGTTCCTATAGGAGCAATAGCTCTTGAGTCAACCTGAAACAATGCTTTGGAAATAGGTGATCAAATAGCTGATCCTTCATTAACAGTTGAAATCGGTCCAAGTGGTAGTGGTAATGAACAAGAGGGCTAGATTACCCCTAAGAAGAAGACTCATAAAGGTAAAAAGACTACTGATGTTGGCACTGACTCCAAACAAGGGAGGCCAACCCTATGGGAAACATGGCAAAGAGAGATTGCTAGGGAAATTGCCAGTGGTAAGCAGAAAATACTGGAGGTCACTTCCCTCAAACCTTCAAAATGAGGATTTTATCCTGGAATCTGAGGGGTTTCAACAGCCCCACAAAATAGTTTGAGGTCAAAAACTGTGTTCTAGAGAATAAATTAGATATCTTGCTTCTTCAGGAGGTTAAGATGAATGAGTAAAACTTCAAGAAGATTGCTGATTACATATGGCCTAAGGCTGAGTTTTGTATTAGTCCGGCTATAGGGGCTTCTGGTGGGATTGTTACAATGTGGAACAGTGTGAAAATTTAGGGTTCTCTTGTGGCTTCTAACAAGCATTTCCTGGTTATCAATTTCTCCTTGCCTTCTTTCAATTGGTATTTAATCAATATTTATTCTCCTAATACTAGAGTTCTAAGACAATCTTTATGGATTGATTTGAGTAGTATTCTGACAAAGTCCCCGCACTCTAGATGGATGTTGGTTGGTGACTTCAACACTCCTTTATATCCCTCTGAGAAACCTAGTGGGATCCTTGATTACTCTAACAGCATGTTTGACTTTGCAGAGTTTATTAATGTCTGGGTCTTACTTGATGTGGAGTTGCAAAATCAAATTTTTACTTGGTCTAACAAGAGACGTGGGGATCATATGATCCAGGTTAAATTAGATAGGGTTTTTATATCAAGTAACTAGGATAATCATCATAATATGCAATTGCAGGCTTTTCTTAGAACCATTTCTGATCACTGCCCTATCTTCCTTCATTGGCAAAATCAATGTCATCTGGGTCCTTTCCCTTTCCACTTTGAAGCCATGTGGATTAAGCATAAGGTCTTCAGACAACTGGTGACTCAATGGTGGCAAATTCCTATCCAAGGTACTCCTATGTTCAGACTAGTTAAAAAGCTTATGCATATCAAACAGGAGGTTCATGGATGGAATAGATACAGTTTTGGTCATGTGTTTTGGTAGAAGAAAAATATAACTGGACAACTTGCGAACATTCAGCAGCGGATTGCTCAAGGAGATGTTTCAGAAGATACTACTAAGAAAGAACATAATCTGATTTCAGACTGGAGGGATCTTATGTGCCGCGAAGAGATCTTTTGGAAGCAAAAATCTAGGATTCAGTGGCTTAAGGAGGGAGATCGCAATACTGCTTTCTTTCATATTTCTACCATGAAACATAGGAAGGCTAACTCCATCACAAAACTGTGTTTGGAAAATAGTGATGTTATCACTGAGGACAATGAGATTGGGGAACAAGCTGTGATATTCTTTCAGAATTTGTTGACTGGACAAGCTACTAGTGTTGATAATGGCAGGATTATTAATCAATTTATTGACAAAATCCCCTATCTGATAACTGAGGATGATAACTTGGAATTGCTGAGGCCTATATCTGAGGAGGAGGTTCGTGTTGTTTTATTCTCTATGGGTCCTTTTAAAGCTCTGAGTCCGGATGGATTCCCTCCTATCTTTTTTTAGGAATATTGGGATATTGTAGGGGCTGATCTCACTGCTGCGGTTCGTGATTTTTTCAAAACTGGTAAACTTTTAAAGTAGCTCACTAACACCTTTATTGTCCTTGTCCCTAAAAAGCTGAAACCCACCAATCTTTCTGAATTCAAACCTATTAGCTTGTGTAATACTGTCTATAAGCTTTGCACCAAAGTCCTTGTCATGAGAATTCAACCTTTTCTTGATAAAATCATTTCTCCTTCTCAAAAAGGTTTTGTCCCAGGGTGTCAAATTTTGGATGTTGTGATCTCCACCCATGAAACTATTCATTCCATGGATAAGAGTAGAATTCTTGGCATGGCTCTTAAGTTGGATATCTCTAAAGCCTATGATAGGGTCTCATGGGATTTTCTGTTTCAAGTTCTTAGAAAATTTGGGTTTAATGAAAAAATTCATCTCCTCATCTGGATGGCTATCTCTTTTGCCAAATTTTCTATCCTGGTCAATGGGATTCCTAGGGGTTTTTTCTCCTCCTTGCACGAACTCCAACAGGGGGATCCCCTTTCACCTTACTTGTTTATCATAATGGCAAAGGCTCTTGGGAGATACATTCAAGCTAATGTTGCCACTAAGCATCTTGTGGGCATCAAACCTACTTCCTCCCTTGCCCCTATGTCTGTGCAGCAATTTGTTGATGATACCATACTTTTTGGCATCTCTTCTGTGCTTGAAGCTCAGAGATGGAAGAATATTTTAAACCTTTATGCCATAGCCTCTAGGCAAAACATCAATTTCCAAAAGGGTAATGTGTATTTTTTTAATACTCCTACTACTCTCCGTAAAAAAATCATCCATATCCTAGACTGTGCTAAAGATGTTCTTCCTGCTATCTATCTAGGTCTCCCCTTTACGGTTAAAGAGGTATCTCAAAATTTCTGGAATAGCCTATTGGAAAGAACTGAGCAGAAACTAATTGGTTGGAAGGGGAAAGTTCTCAGTAGTGCTGGTAAATTGCAGCTTCTTCGGGCCTCCTTGCAAAGTATACACACTTATTTCCTTTCTCTTTTCAAAATTCCTACTTCTTTTGTTGACAAGCTGGAATAGATTCAAAGAAAATTTTTATGGACAGGAGTTGAAGATAAACAAAGAATGTCCTTGGTTAGCTGGAAAAAAGTATGTCTCCCTAAATCCCATGGAGGTCTCAATATTAGATCCATATGTAATATGAATAAAGCCCTGCTCTCTAAAATCAATTGGAACCTGATTCATCATCATAAAGATTGGGGAGAAATCATGTAAGCCAAATATATGCATGTCACTGGCTGGTCCAACTTCCTCTAGCAAGGTGGTCTTCCTAAGGGATCTATTATATGGAATAAAATGCTGAAATCTAGAAGTCTACTCACGCAAGGGATTAGATGGAAATTGGGAAGTGGCATGTCTATTAAGTTTTGGATTGATATTTGGATAAAAGATAAGGCTATCATCACTTAGGGGGATTTTGGTGAGATTGTTGGCATTGCTACTTAGTTTTTTGGTGATAAGGTCAGTGATTACATGCTAAATAATAATGGTAATAGGAGCTAGAAAAATTTATTGGACTGCTGTACTCATCGCCCTGATCTTGCCTCTAAAGTCCAGATGGTTCAAAAGTTGATTTAGGGAGTTAGAATCCCTCTCTTCCCTCATGAAGATGAGCAGTTTTGGTGGCCGGATAAGAATGGATGCTTCTCTGTTAAGTCTGCCTATCACTTATTGGTTCCTGAGGTACATAGAAAGGAGATATGGAGAAAAGTGTGGAACTACAAACTTGTCCCGAAAATTAACATGTTCTGGTGGGCCTTTGTTCATAACAAAATTCTGACCCAAGACAACTTGTATAAGAGAGGTTTTACCTTGGTCAATAGATTTTGTCTGTGCTGTAATAAGGAGGAAACTGTTTCTCATTTATTCCTCCACTGTGACTTTGCTAGGGAAATCTGGAACTTAATCCTCAGCAATTTTGGTATTCAGTGGGTTTGCAATTCTGATATCAAGGAAGTTATTACCAGCTGGTATCCTCCCTTTTCTCACCCTTGGCTTGTTGAGTTATGGAATCAAACTCTGCCATGTTTGAGCTGGACCTTGTGGAAAGAGTGCAATCATAGGATTTTTAGGGATATTGCTAGAGATGCCTCTCAGGTTTCTCACACTTTCATTAAGACTCTACTGGAAAGTGTCACTACGGCCCATATCCGAACTGCAGAGAAACCTCTGACCCATGAAGAAGAACAAATTGTTGCAAACTGGAAGATTCTTAATCATATTCCTATTCATAACAATGCCAAATTGTTGCAGAGGCTTAATACTAGATGGAGGCCTCCGATTTCTAACTAGATGAAACTCAACTTTGATGGGGCTTCTAAGATAGATGGTACAGCTAGTGGGGGAGGGATCATAAGAGATGATAAAGGGTGGATGTTTGCTATCTATGCTAGTAGTCTGGGTTGTCATAGTAATAACTATGCTGAGGCTATGGCTCTTCTTTGGGGGATTAAATTGGCTATATCCCTTGGTATTAGGAATTTCGATATCCAGGGGGACTCTAAAATGGTTATTGATGCTGTTAACAGTGTGTCAAATGTTGGCATTAAGTTGAAAGACATTATTAGGGATATACAGATTCTCTTGCAGAGGATTCCTAATGTGAATATTTGACATATTTACCATGAGGCAATGGAGTTGCAGATGCCTATGCCGAACTTGGACAACGGTATTCCAATTGGCAGTGTTGGTGCTAATTTGATCATATCCCTTTAAATCTTAAGGCTCTCATTCTTAAGGATGTGTCCGGGTCTTGATGAGTCAGATGTGTTGGAAAGACAGCTCATATTGTCAGCTCTTTGGGAGGGGGCTGATGTGCCTCTTGAAGTATGGGTCCTTTCGTACCTTCTCAACTGTCAATTCTGCTCCTTTCTCTCATAAGGCGAGTGGATGGCTGGATCATCATGGTGTGTGTCGGGTAATTATGATTAAGCATGGGATAGGTATTTGCAAGGCTTCCCATATTTATGATAATGTGTGCGATGTTATCACCTACATTATTAGCCTTGATCATGTTAGTAATGTTTCTGTAAATACGACTGAGGAGTTTTGGGGTTTCTGTGACATGCACTGTAATTCTGACATGGGTGGAGATAGAATTAGAACTGAACCCGTCTCTTGCTGTGAATTCAAAGGCAACCTGGTGGTATAGCATTATTGCAAAGAGGGTGGGATTAGTCCCTATTTGGAGTAGCTTAATGGGTATAATGAAAACATTTCTAAATAGTTCGCTAGGTCTTGACATAACTGGTGGGTTTCAGTGGGTGAAATCAGCTTTGAAGTTTCTGAATGTGTGATCACTATGGCCACTGGTATGTCTACTCAGGGTTTGAAGCTGTAGAGGAAAACTAAAATTGCAGACCTTTCCAGTCAGAAGCTCTTTCTTGGAGATGGCGAAGAATTAGTCCCTTATTAGGGAGGATTTGACAGAGCCAAGTTGCCCGAGCCTTAGGACGGTGTGTGTTTTCTCCTCATGAAGTATTTCACCCTGGAGGGGCGCTTCACCAGGTTTTATAACTATCATCTCCCCCTTTTAAATCATTTCCATTGCAATGCTCAAATTAGCTTTCTATTTTATCTGCTTTCTTCCCTTGAACATTCTGTCCTTAGGGTTAGGGCTAAACTGGCTAAAAACCCTGCTAAGAAGCCTATCCCTCTTCTTCAGGGTCTTATTCTCTGTCTTTATAATCACCATCTTGCCCTTGAACCCTCTAAGTCCATTCAAACCAATAGCGGGGAAGGGGAACCCTCCTCTAACCCTAAGGATATTCCTGGTGTTGAAGAACCTGGGCCCTCCCCTATTCCTATGAAGACTAAAGAAGTTTCTTTTTCCACTCCTGAGGAAATTCTTGTTGATACTCCAGTTCCTACTGCCAATACGAAGGGTAAAAAGAGAAAGATTATTGTTGGTGAAATAAGCACTGGGAAGGCTATGGATGGGACCCCTAAAAATCTTGGTAGGACCCCGGTGGGCCAGAGAAGCTAGTCTCATTCTTCTGCGAAGGTTTGTAAGGATGGTCTCTCCTCTGGAGTTAGGTGGTCAGGGTGCATCGCTGGCAAACCAGCTCTTCAAGCAAAGCTAATAGATTATTCTGAGAGCGGTTCAGATGAATCCACCTAGAGGGATGAGGATAAGGATATGGAGGTTTAGGACATATCTGGAGATGATGAAGGTAAGCAAGAGACTCATGATACGGGGGCTACCACTGAGGATGTTGCTGACTCTGCTGATGATGCTGACAAAGCGGGTGAGATGTTCGTGGAAGAGGCTGAGGATGTTATGGACACTGATGATGGTCTAGGTGCTGAACTTGCAGGCCTGAGGGTTTGCATTGTGAAGCTAGAATATAATCTCTCCATTGTGCTCAGGACCTCTATTTTCCTCAATCTCTCTATGTTGAAAAACCTGGGGGTGCCTGTTAATGCTGACAATGATGATCTTGCTAGGAATGTGGATGACATTGTTAAATCCATGGTTCAGTAAGGAGAGAATTTGTCTCCTTTGTTTTTGTTGTTATATTGATGATACTCTGCTACTCTATTTTTACAATCTTAGTTTATAGCGGCTGGTTTTGCTGGGATAACTGTAATTGATGTTTTGGTTATATCTGGTTTAAGGTACTTTTTGTGCTTGCTGCCTTTGTGGCATATCTTCTTTTTGTAAGGGTTCGACCCCTTGTTTAGCCACCTTATATTATCAAAAACCACCATGCCAAGAATAGAAAGGATGCAATGGTTACAAGAACAAGAAGATGTTGCGGTTCCAAAGTAGCAGCCATTACAATGAGTTGGCTTCACACATGTACCCAACAATTTGGAGGTCAAAGGAATCTTTCTTCCCAAATACTGAGATCTCATAGTAAGTACTTATTTCTGGCATTAGGTGGCAATGTTTTTATATCAAGAATGGAACCCTGTGACAAATTTAAGAATCGACCAGCCACTGAAAGTTTAATGTGGCCATCTGTAGTAGTTGGAACATTGATTTCTATATATTGAGCTTTGTCATTTTGGTTGATGCACTCATTCCTTACTTACTCACAGAAGAGAAAGTTTGTAGGCCTCAAAAAAATGGTTGGAGAAATAACAGTGGCCACTTTACACGCAGTAGTCATGCCATTTCCTGCACATGAGAACCACGTTAATCTGCTCATGAATTTTGTGGATGTGTTAGCCATGCGGGGATTCTTCATAACCTTTGTCACCACTGAATGGATTGACCAATGCCTTCTAAAAGCAGCTTCCACATATGCAGTGACACATCACTGCGAAGCCAAAGAGTGGCTTCGAATTTCACTCTCTCTATCCCTCTCTCTATCCCTGACGGCTTACCCCCTAAACATGGCCGAACTTCTATGCTCGGTAAGCTTTTCCTTGCACTGGAATGTTTGGGTCCTACTTTGGAAAGTCTGTTAACTACACCAGACAATTCTGTTCTGCCCATCACTTGCATTGTGTCGGATAGTTATAGCTCTTGCACAACAAAGGTGGCTAAAAATCTGGGGGTACCCCGAGTTATCTTTTGGACTTGTTGTACTTCAAACTCAATTGCTTAGACTAACACTGACATTTTGCTTTCTCAAGGCCATATTCTAGTCAAAGGTATTTACCAGCAACTTCATTTTTTCCTTCTTGTATTTGTTAAAGATATATTTCAGTTATGTTAATGGTTTTTTTCTTACCATCTATTTCAAAAATCTTAAATATCATCCACTTCAATAATCAAAAGTTAATTTTGACCAATAAAAATAGGATAAATATTTACCACTTTTTGTTGTGAATGAAGTGTAAAATTGATATTGTTGAAGTGAATGATATTTAAGTAGAGTGGAACTGCTATTGAGAGAGAGTCCACTTAATGGATGATGTGACTGTTTACTCTCACTGTTTCTTGCCATCTCTTTCCACTGTGTTTTTATTATTGCAACTGCCACTTTCTGGGTGATAAAATATTAAGAAAAATATGAACAGAACAAATGCAACATATATTACAACTGCATAAATTGTTCTATATTATTCAACAAAGAAGATTACATTTATAACTCCAGAGAAGTTTACCAACTTCCTACAAATCTGCTAACTAATTTGACAGCTAACTAGAATTGATTGACACCTAACTAAAACTAACTATGACACAACTACAACAATTAGTGACACCCCTATAATTTCTATTGACACATCTATAACTACACAACTCTAGTTGACATGTATTCACCACATGTGAATAAACCAATTATTCATTATATTCTAACATCCCCTCTTAATGAATAACTTAAAATAACTCAAACTCTTATATGAGCACAACATTACTCCTCTGAAATCTCATGCACCTCTCCTCCTCCAACACCATCAATGGAGGCATGTCATGGAACCCATATTTCCTCTGACAACCTTTTTAAATTGTGCTTTGATGATCCCAAAATATCTACCATAACAATAAATGCTATGTTATTAACATGGCAAGGCATCCTGCCATTAGAATTCTCACTCTCTTTCTCAAGAGAAGAGCGCCTAAAGTAGGCATCAGCAGGAACTGCAGCAATAGTAGGTTCCCCCTACTGATCTGCACCAAGAGTAAAATTAGGAGTATAGTCAGGCTGAGAAACCTCCTCTGTAGCAGCTTCTTCTCAGCATTTGAACACTTGCAAATCTCCTTCAAATCAAAAATACTGCTCACCGAGGACAATATATTGATTGTCTCCACAATAAATAATATATTCACCCTTCTGTAAAATATATCTTCAATTTCAGAAGATTAACATCAGAGAAAAGAAGGAATGACATTAAATAGCTCCTCGTCAAAGTCATGCCTTGGCTTTACAAATGGCACAACCAACAAAATTTTAATCCAATCACTGCAGTCCTCTTTGGACAATCTCTTAACACAACAACAACATTAGAATTTTGGTTGCTAACACCTTTTGTAACCAATGCTTCATCAAATGCAAACAACACTTTACTTTTATACTGGCAACTAACACCCCAAGCTCTCATATTCTTGGGCACTCCAATGGTGGACTCACACCCAAACCAGCTCTAATACCATGATTAAATATTAAGAAAAATATGAACAGAACAAATGCAACATATATTACAACTGCATAAATTGTTCTATATTATTCAACAAAGAAGATTACATTTATAACTCCAGAGAAGATTACCAGTTTCCTACAAATCTGCTAACTAATTTGACAACTAACTAGAATTGATTGACACCTAACTAAAACTAATTGTGACACAACTACAACAATTAGTGACACCTCTATAATTTCTATTGACACATCTATATCTACACAACTCTAGTTGACACGTATTCACCACATGTGAATAAACTAGTTATTCATTATATTCTAACAGTGTGAACCATCTTTCTTACTTTGAGCACCTGTATTGTTAAGATATGTGGGTTTGTTGATTCAGAATGTATATAAGTCAATTAAAAGCCATTTGTTAAATTAAAAATAATAACTCTATAGAAAATTATCCACTCTACTAAAGACGTATTTGTGGCTAGATCTTATTGTTCTTACACGATTTTTAACTTCTTTCCAAGTTGCTTTTCAACAGCGAAGAATCATAAAAGATGACTGGCTGAAACAATAGATTCTAGTTAGCACTCTTATTGTATAGGACTTAGAACTCCTTTCCTAATATCATTGGCATCATTGTTGTAGATGATGATTTGAAATCCAAAGACAAACTAATTACATCTCTTCTTGGAAAAATTCCTCCTATCCGGCCAACTGATATAGTCTCCTTCTACCGTGAAAAGCATGTCTCTAAAACCATTTACAGTGCCTTTCTCTACGAAGCTCACCACCAAAACATAGCAAAGTACTTGTTGG
This sequence comes from Cunninghamia lanceolata, assembly GCA_027924645.1. NCBI lineage: Eukaryota > Viridiplantae > Streptophyta > Pinopsida > Cupressales > Cupressaceae > Cunninghamia > Cunninghamia lanceolata. Next base: position 12,359,197 of record BSBN01000194.1, on the reverse strand, counting down.
TCAACACCTTCGAGGAGCTAGAAAGAAGAAAGGAAGCCCAAATGGGTTTCAGCATAAATGGATGCCCTACTCTAGCAGTAGGCCCGGTGTCTCTTCCCAACTTCTTACAAGGCAAGAATTCCATGTCAAGTATGTGGGAAGAGGACAATACTTGCTTTCAATGGCTAGATTCCCAACCAAAACAATCTATATTGTATGTTTCCTTTGGCAACCTCACTGTAAAATCTGAAAGGCAATTGCACGAGCTGGCACTTGGACTAGAGGCTTGTGGGTGCTAGGTATGTGAAGCCCAATGGCTTTCTTGGTAGTTACTTACCGTGTCTCTTCGCCTTCCTTCTTGAAGGCATGCTATTATTAAAACATGTAAATGTAAAAAACTCTCGTTGGATGAAGTTGGCTTATACTGTAGCATATGGTGTACTGGAAAATTGAATCAATAAAGATTTCCCCTGCTTGATAGTGGACATAGCCTATTGGTGAACCACTTTAAAAATTTATGTGCTCTTCTTCTTTGTGATTGTGTCTTTCAATATGTTTTTATTTTCTGCAATCTTCTTTTTATTTGTTATGCTTTATTTCAATGAACAATTGGTATCAGAGCTTTGGTGAAGAATCTCAGTGAAGAAGCTCATTAGTGAAGATGATTGAAAACTGGTGAAGAATTTCCAGCAATATGGACAAAGTAGACAAATGGAAAATTGAGAAGTTTTCTAGACAGAATTTCAGACTGTGGAAGGTACAGATGGAATCACTGTTCATTAAGCAGGATCTCTCATTCACAGTGGTAGGGAAAGCCACAGGAAAAGGTTTGATGTTGGACAAAGAGTGGGAAACATTGGATAAGAAGGCTAGGGCCATGATTTTTCTCTCTATCAAGTAATGTTCTCTTCAACGTTTTAGATGAGAAGACATCAAAGGAGCTATGGGATAAGCTTTTAGTTATGTAGGAGATGTCATCGACATCAAACAAGGTATTCATCATGAAAAAATTATACAATTTTAAAATGAGAGAAGGTGGGATCATGTTAAATCATCACAATGAATTCAATACCTTAGTCACTCAATTGATTTTAGTGGGTATCAATCTGGATAATGCAATCAAAGCAATTCTATTGTTATGTTCTTTACCAAATAGTTGGGAAGGGGTTGTGATGGTAGTTAGCACTTCGGTGGCTGCCAAAAGTAAACTAAAATTTGATGATGTTCCAGCTACACTTCTCAGTGAAGACATGAGGATGAGGAATCATGAACCCTCTTGTGGTGACTCCTTGACTTCTATAAGGACTGGCAGTAGAGGAAGGGGTCAAGAAAGAGGAAGAAATAATAACTAAAGAAGATCAAAATCTGCAAGACAATCAAAGTCCAGGGGCAAAAATGGTGATTGTTGGTTTTGTGGAAAAAATGGTCACACAAAAAAGAATTGTTGGAACTACAAAAAGGCACAAGAAAAGGTGAGCAATAATGAAGTAAACACTTCATATGATAAAGATGATGGTGTTTTTCTTTTATTAGCCAGCGACATTACTGCAGATTTGTGGGTGCTTGATTCTGGTGCCTCTTTTCATGCTACTCCATGTCAGGGTGCTTTCACCAACTACCAAGAAGGTAAGTTTGAGAGGTAGAGTTTTTCTTGGTCATAATAAAGAATGTGAAATTGTAGGAAAAGGTGATGTTATATTGTCTTTGAAAAATGGAAATAAATGGATTTTGAAAGACGTGAGGCATATTCCTACATTAGAATAAATTTTAATATCAGTGAGCCAGCTTTATGCTCAGGGGTGTGATGTCAAATTTTCTTTAGATACATGGAAAGTAACCAAGGGTGTATTGGTGTTTGCAAAAGGATGCAAATTAGGTAATCTTTATGTTTTAGAATGTCATGGTGAAGTGGGAGCTGCAATGCCAGTTGTGGATAGCGGTTCAAAAATTTGGCATAAGAGGCTCAGACATATTAGCCAAAAGGGACTTAAAGTCATGCTTCAAAGGAATCAACTACCAGGCCTCACATCTGTTGATTTGAAGTTATGTGAGCATTGCCTTTATGGTAAATAGACTCGGACTAGCTTCTTGAAGACTCATCATGATAGGAAATCCATACTATTGGAGCTCATTCACTCTGATGTTTTCAGTCCCATAGAGGTAACCTCCATTGGAGGCACTAATTATTTTGTTACATTTCTTGATGATTGCACTCACAAAGTATGGATTTATATGATGCATAGAAAATCAGAGGTGTTTTCAAAATTTAAAACTTTCAAGGCCATTATTGAAAATTAGATTGGGCATAAAATCAAATGTCTTAAAACTAATAATGGGGGAGAGTTTTGCTCCTCATAATTTGACACTTTTTGTGTAGATAATGGTATTCATCGGATTAAAGTATTTCCTTTCACCCCTCAGGAAAATGGTGTAGCTGAGAGGTTGAATCGAATGATTCTTGAGAGAGCTCGGTGCATGCTTTCCAATGTTGGATTGGGAAAAGAGTTTTGGGAAGAGGCTTGTAATACAATGTTGTATTTGATTAATTGAGCTCCTTCATATTGATTGGATTTTGATATCCTGGAGGAGAGATGGCTCACGAAATAGATTTCTTACAATCATTTGCGTGTGTTTGGATGTGAAGGCTTTGTGCATATTCCTAAGGAGTAGTGAATGAAACTCGATCCCAAGTCATAGAGGTGTATATTCATCAGTTATGGTGAGGATCAGTTTGGTTTTAGGCTTTGGGATCCAATTACCAAGAAATTTATCCCCTGTCCATTGCAGTACAGGGGCAGAGCATTAGAGAAAATGTATAGGGACAAGAAAATCTGTAATTTGATATTGAAGATATTCAAGATCAATTATAGAGATTAAATTTGGAGACAAAGTTACAACAATAGACTCCTTAATTAAGGAGTTCTACCCATGAGAAAAGGCATCCAACAAAATTTGATGATTATGAGCTATTACTTTTTGATCAGGTAGAGCCTACAACTTTTAAATAGGATTGTAAAGATGAAAATTCAATGAAATAGATGGAGGCTATGCAAGATGAAATGAAGTCTTTAATGGCAAATGATACATGGGATTTGGTTACCCTTCTACCAAATCACAAACCACTTAAGAATAAATGGGTCTATTGATTGATAGAAGAAGATGGAGGTAGTAAACGCTACTAGGCCAGATTGGTTGTGAAAGGTTTTGATCATAAAAAGGGGATTGATTTTAATGAAATTTTTTTTCCAGTTGTCAAGATGACAACCATTCGAGTAGTTTTTGTCTTGGCAGTTGTTTGGGATCTTGAGCTTGAGCAGCTTGACGTCAAAACAACATTTCTTCATGGTAATATTGATGAAGAGTTGTATATGGAGGCTTTGCTAAACAGGGTTAAGGGCATTTATATTATAGATTGAAGTGGAGCTTGTATAGGCTCAAGCAAGCCCCAAGGCAGTGGTACCTTAAATTCGATCACTTCATGACTAATCAGAAATTTACCCACTGTCAATTAGACCCATGTGTCTACTATAAGAAACTTGCTAATGGTGAGTTTGTTATTCTTTTACTCTATGTTGATGATATGTTGGTTACTGGTACTAGTGTGAGGATAATTCATGAGTTGAAGCAACATTTGGCTCAACGTTTTGCCATGAAAGATTTGAGGGCAGGGAAGAGGATTCTTGGGATGCAAATAATTAGGGACAAATAGAAGAGAGAAATTAGATTATCTCTAGAAACTATATTGCCAAAGTTTTGGATAGATTTAATATGAAGAATGCCAAGTCAGTTACTACTCCATTGGCTGATCACTTTCGTTTATCCTCAGCTATGTGTCCAAAAACTCCAGAAGATCAAGAATAAATGAAAGGTGTTCCATATTCATCAGTAGTTGGGGCTCTCATATAGGTCATGGTTTGTACTCATCTAGATATTGCTCATGCAGTGGGAGTTGTGAGTAGATTTATGAGTAATCTAGGTAAATCTCATTGGTAGGCAATTCAGTGGATTTTACGATACTTGAAAGGTACATCAGATCATGTTTTATGTTTTGGAGGAAATGATACTCTACTGTGAGGCTATGCTGATTTGGATATGGCTAGAGATTTGGAAAAATGGAGGTCTACTACAGGTTATGTTTTTACCTTTGCAGGGGTTGCCATTAGCTAGGTTTGATGGTTGCAACAGGTCATTGCTCTCTCATCAATCAAGGCAGTATATATTTCTCTCACTGAAGGAACAAAGGAAGTGATATGGTTACAGGGGTTATTGGGAGAATTGTGGTGTAAGCAATCTATTTTCACATTGTTCTGCGAGAGCAACAACGCTATTCACTTAGCCAAGAACTCTACTTTTCATAATAGGATCAAGCATATAGAACTGAGATATCATTTCATTCGACATGTTCCTAATGAAGGTAAGCTACAGGAGGAGAAAATTGATACTAAAGTGAACCTGGCGGATGCATTGATGAAGGTAGTACCAAGGGAGAAGTTTGAATTTTGTAGAGCTTCTCTTAGCATTTTGAAGAATTGACAATAACAACCAAGTAGGGGAATGTATGGTATGTTGCAACACTCATTGGACTTCAAGTTGGAGATTGTTGAGTATGTGAATCCCAACAACTTTCTTTGTAGTTACTTGCTGTGTCTCTTTGCCTTCCTTCTTGAAGGTATGATATTATTAAAACTTATAAATGTAAAAAAATCTCGCTAGATGAAGTTGGTTTATGCTATAGCATATGGTGTACTAGAAAACTGAATTCAATAAAGATTTCCCCTACTCGATAGTGGACTTAGCCTATTGGTGAACCACTTTAAAAAAATTTGTGTTCTTTTTTGTGATTGTGTCTTTCAATCTATTTTAATTTTCTACAATCCTCTTTTTATTTGTTCTGCTTTATTTCGATCAACAGTGGGTACACTTTCTTATGGGTACATAGATCTGACATTATTGAAGGCAAGTCTCTAGAGTTACCATAGGGATTTAAGGAACGAACTAAAGATCAAGCCCTGGTTGTTAGTGTTGGCTGTGAAGTCCAACCTATTGAATATAAGGAATACTGAGAGGGGGGATGAATGAGTATTCCACAAAACCACTTCTTAACAAGTTTATTAATCCAATTTTCAAAATCAATAACATGAAAGCAGAATAAGCATATGAACAGCAACCATAAAGACATAACACATGGACACTAGGATTTTTAAGTGGAAAACCCAAAAAGGGAAAAACCACAGTGAGTGTTAGCTCACAATATATATTATGATAGCACAATACTAAATTACAAGAAGGCTCACATTCTTAGGGCTCATTTTCCAAGGATCATTACCCTATGAAGAAGTGCTCACTGCTAAGAGAAAAGAATATAGAAGAAGGATTGGCTCACTACCTGAAGATGATAGCTACAAATGCATCTACAAAATGCTAAGGTGTAGTACCAATTAGTTCAATATATAGATTCAAAAGACTTCATACTGTCTGCTCTGCTTTTTCTACTCTTCTCTACATAAACTCTACTCTTCTGCCCTTACTATCTTCTTCTGGTCATAACACTTCTTTTGAATTACACACACATTTAGTTTGTTCACATCACAATATCATATCATCACTCAACACCATAATCTAACCCATATAAATATCCACAACTTTGAATTCAAACTCAAAATTGAGTCAGCATATCAAGCACCACAGTTTATCATCTTACATTGACTCTGTTGGCCCAACACTTCCACTAAAATTCACATGGGACTCCAAGAACCACATCAATCATTCCTAATGCTTCACAAATCATATCTTATAAACTACAGATCATGATGCCCTTATGCGGTGAAATGCAAAACTTAGAAGTATCTCCTCTGCCTCGGTGAAATACTGACAAACCAGCTGTTGAAACATGGAATTTTGTAGGTGATCTTCTGGATCACTTCAAACACTGTAACTCCTCAACTTAATGGTTTTGACACCTATCCATACCACCCCAAAACTATATACCAATACAATCACTTGCAGAGAGTTGTAGACCAAAATAACCATGCATTTTGCACTGTTCCTAACTTAACTATGTTCACCCAGACTTAGACATTTCATAGTATGACTTCTGGAGGAAGTTAGGTCTTGATCATTGGAATATATATCATCATAAAATAGCTATAAACAACATATCTGAACCACATATAATGATCTTCTACTATGGAGGCATACTGACCCAATCTTTGTCACTTACTCTGTATACTGTCCATACTTAGTCATTTTAGCCTTCCAGACTAGAATACTTTTGTGCCTTGTTGCCAAAATAGGTTGGTCTTTCAGAGTAATGTCTTTTTCTCATGCCAGTGGAATCACTTTTCCTTGTTTCCATCAATGACAACATGCAATCCTTCATCAGAGCAGTGTCTCTTGCCAACAATCTCCCCCTTTGGCATTGATGGAAACACTTAGTGAAAAATACTTGTGTTTGCTCCCCCTTACTCTGTATTCCTTGTCTCCCTTAGATGTTTTCCCATTTTTCATTGGTCTTCTTCTCCCCCTTTGACATCAATGGCAATGGTGTATGTAAAAAAGTCAAAATTATGTCAAAACTGCAAATCTATCATACTTTGTCGCATATGTACATACAATCTTCAACTTAATTAGTTGAAGGTGAAAGGATATCCTTATACACAATCTTTAATTGTGCAATCTCTTCATCCCACCTTTTCTTGGTTCTTTCCAAAATTTGACTGTGACTCTTTATCAAAAGGACTAATTTTTCTACCTTTTGCACATTAGAGGGTGTGTTAATTTGTGAAGCTACTTGTGCTTCAGCTACAAGATTTGCCATGATCTCAATTTTTAAGCTTAATATCCTTCTTAGCAAACACATTTTGTTTTTAATTTCTTCATGTTTGCTGAGGATACTACTTATGTTATTCTGAATATTTTCAACTTGTGTTTCTATGCAGCTAATTGAGTCAATTATTGGATCAAAGGTATCAAAAATATTTGTGAGTTGAAGCTCCAGGATTTTGACTTTTTCATCTATTTCCTTAGTGGTTTCAACCAAGATAGAAAAAATTTGTATATATCACAAGCTTCCTTGATTGCATTTATCATATTCTTGATGCTACTTTCTAACATAATTTTGTCACTGTCTAACTTGGTTTTTGATATTGCTAATCTTTTCTCTTCATATTCCTTTTTAACCTTAATATCAACAGCTTTTTCAAAGGATTCAAAGTGAGTACTTACATAATTTATTAGACCTTTGAGATGAGTAGTAGATGATACTAATGTATCTTTCTAGTATGAGGGCATTAGCTTCTCCAAAATACTTGATGTCTCATCAATGAGTTCATTGTCCTATATATATGTTCTTAGTATTTCTTCCAGAGCCTTAGCTTGTATGATTGATACTAGATTGAATTTCTCCATAGGAGACAAAGAAGATAGATTTATTGATCCTTGTAGAGTCTTGGGTGAATCTATAATATGTACACTTTGTTGTTTTTCCATAAGCTTTCTAGCATAGTTAATTGAAATTTCATCTGCAGCAATGTCTCTTTCCGCATATTCATCACTAAGTGTAACTTTCCTTCTTTTCATTTCTTCTATTGGATTATCTTTCTCTACTTTGGTAGTGGCTTATGTACTGAATGAGATGCTTGTTCTTTTCTTGTAACTAGATACATGTTTTTCCTTTTCAACTTTCTCATCTTTTCTTTCCAGAGTGTTTGACTTCCATTCACCGGAGCATTTAAGGGTCTTGACTCTTCAGCTGTGGTTTTTGCCTTGCTTGTTTGTTCATCAAAAATTTTATCTAAATGCTCATATTCCATAGATAATTCTTTGAATGTTCCAAACCTATCTTCTTTTAGATCTTTTGGTTTATTCAGTAGTTCATTAGCTAATTCAGTTAGGATATCTTCTGTAACCTCATACCCTAATGGAGGGACCCATGCAGTTCTTGGTTCCACAGCTTCCATGAAGCATTTATCTTTGTTCACCATGAATACAATGTCATTTTCATATTTCATCACCACCTTTTTAGGTATCCAGACTCTACATAACATTCTCTTTTGAAAGTTCATGAAGTATCCCCATAAAATTTCATTCTATTTGTTTGCATTTCCCAAACTCTAAAAGTGATTTGTTATTTGAGTTGCTACTGGTGCGTGATCAAGATAGACAATGCTTCCCAAGATGGGTAGCTCTCTTAGGACGTAGAAGAGTAGACAAGTAATCAAAGTTTGATATTTGAAGGCATAATTTGTCTCTCAGGTGGAGTAATTCACATAGGTTATTATCTGTGTTATTTTTATCATGTCATAACCTATGTATATAGCTGGTGCAGACACAAAATTTTCTGAGTGGGAGAAGTATACTTTATATCCAATAATCATTAATGTAAAGCTGATAGCTAGAACCTTAATATCATTTACTATGAGAGCTTTCTTATCAAATTTGGCTCTTGTTAGCTACATTTCTAAATTGTTCTTAATTTTCTTTTCACCAAGAATCTTCTCGGAGGAACTCATGTTAGTTATAGCTTTGATAGCTTCTTTAGTTATCATATATGGTTCATCAAGCCACAAAAACTCATCATGAATTCTGCTTAGAATGAAATTAACCCATGTATCATTAGAGATTGCAAGAAAATCCAATCAGGTGTCCAATTTCTTTTCTCCTAGAACTTTATATTCATCTTTCAACTCAACATTAATAGTAGTTAGTTCATCTAGGTATAATTTACCAAGATTCATGTGATCGTATTCCTCTAAGTTTATATGAATATATGCTCTAAAATCTTCCATGTGCATAATTCCATGAGGAGTAATTGAGAATGCCCCTACAAAATTATTTTCTGGTGGTTTGAAGAAATGTCTCTTAAACTTAGGGTGGGGTTTTTCCGTTATCTCGATTAATTGGGGAGTAAACAGATAATTTCAGAATAATTTAAACAACATAGAAGGGTTTTCAAGCTGTAAATACCTTTTCCACCAAATTAGGATTTTTCTTCACTTGAAATCAACATGATTTGAATTTCTATGGAAAACTCCACAGGCACTTGGATTCTTGCTTTTAATTCTCCTAGATGCTTGAATGGTGGAATACAAAGTGAATTATCTATCAAATGAGTCAATTTTTAACCTCCACAAGGATGACCTAGTCGTAATAAATGCCCTTATTAAAAATCTATCAACCACATCTCTATAGAATGTAGTCTATTTGGATTGCTCTGCAATATTTCATGTTTGATCATTTTCTTCCAGAATTTCCTTCAAAATATGTCATATGCATCGTTTCAATATATCTTCGTGTTGGATTCCAACATTGACAATCTGGCTAGGGGTTTAAGATTTTCATTGCAGCTCCCCCTGAGCCAAAACTCACAAGTTTACTTCAAGGAGGAAGTATCTACACCATATGCTGGTGCGGATTCACCCTTGACGTCAATCACATCTTTCATGATCCAGATCTTGCCCATTTCTTTCTTAGTTTCAACCAGATCAACTTTTTCCTTTTCCTTATCTTCCATCTGCTCTATTTTCCTTTCTTCAGCATAGTAGTTTCTTTTCACATTCTTGCTTCTAAAAAATTTTGCCATATGACCAAGTTTGTTTCAATTATAGCACACAATACTTCCCTTTCCTTGATTCCTTCCTCTCAATGAATTCATCCTTGATCTGCATTGATTAGCCATGTGTCCAAATCTATTACAAGAAAAACACTTTCCATTGAATGATTGAGTATTCCTTGCATTGTAAAACCCATTTCTTACCAAACCTCTACATTCATTTGATCTATGAGGTCAATTTTCTTGTAGTTGAAACATTGACTAGAGAATGATGGAACATTCTGATTTATTTTGCTCCTACACTGAGTAGCCTTATGACCAAACCTTTTGCAATTAAAATAATAACCATTGAAAGATGGGTACCTTTGAGCATTTGGCTATTTGAATGGAGGTCTTCTAGCTCTTCTTCTTTGATTCCTGAATTGGTTCCCTTTGTTTTGCTTCAACTGAAAGTTTTCTTAACCCAATTTTGAACTTTCTCCTTTCTCAAATCCTAAGCCTTGTTTTTCATCTAAACTCTTTTGACTTGCAATTAACTCCTCAAGCTTTATAGAGGTTATCTTATGTTGATAACTGAGAGGGGGGGTGAATCACTTATCCTAATTATTTCTTTTTTTCTAAACTTTCTTATTAATCAATGCAACATTAATTCAAACAAGCAAACATAACCATGAAATGGAGATACACATGACACAATATTTTTGACGTGGAAACCCTATTAAGGGAGAAAACCACAGGGTGATTAACCCAAAGATTATTCTCTATTAGAAGAATAAGGAAATACAAAATGACACTTGCCAATTAGGGATAACTGCCCGAGCACACTGTTCACAAGAGGCACACTGCCTACAAGAGACTCACTATCTACAAAAGAGTGTTATACAATACTTGAACTGATTGGTAGCATCTGCAAATGCTGGAGTCTAGTTCCAGTTAGGCTCAGTACACTGATCTGCTGCACTTCATCTTTCCTCTTCCCTTAAGCTACTTTCTTTCACATACCAGACCCTTCTTACTACTTCTACTCTGCTCTTCTACTTTTATTCACACATCATTAATGACTACAACAACCTTCACAACTAAATCCATCATGTATATATATCTGCACAAGTGATTTCATCACCTTTCAAGTTGGCACCCGGAATAGTCAATTCTTTTCACAAACTCTAATCTATTGGCTGAATCCTTACACACCAAGTAATGCAGATCAAGAATATGCTTGTAGAAGTCATCAATCATGTTGGCCAAACATAAATTATGCCTTAAGAACCTTTTCCATCATCAATAACACATCCGAAAAATAGTCTGATGTTCTGTCAGTCAATTCTTCCTCTGTTCACACTATCACTCAGGAACCCAGTACTCAAGTATTCATATCTTTTACCTCATATATCACCGGAGGCTAAAACCTTGGAATCTATCACTCAAGGTAGTCCTCTTGACTTCCCCAAATCTGCACTTCACCAAGATACTTCCTCTGAGAGATCTGGACCTGTCTGTGGGACCTTGCCACATGCTCTGTTCTTGTTTACCAGACCACAACACTCTTCACTCTGACTTCCGGTAGAGACATACCATGTCCTGTGGATGTGTGGGATGAATTTTGTTGCCATCAATGACAACAATCATGAATCCATATAGTGTCTCTTGCCAACAATCTCCCCCTTTGCCATTGATGGCAACACTTAGTGAAAAATGACTAAGTGTTTACACTATGCTCCCCCTTGGCTGATGCTCTATTTTTATATACATTATCTAGAGCTCCCCCTTAGTTTGATTCCTCATTTTTCACTACTCCTCACTCCCCCTTTGACATCAATGGCAAAGGGTAAGGTCCGTACACCAAAATTTAAAAAAAATTTACTATACTTAGCCACATAAGTATATACATGTGGAATACTTACATAAACTGCAGTATGTTTGCAAAAGTTGTTTTCAGTTGGATGAGTTCTATAGCCCAACTTTGCTTCATTCTATCCAAAATTGAGATGTGACCACTCAACAAAAATGCAAAAGCTTCTGCCCTCTTAAGATCTGTCAGATCATTTGTTTGGGTTGTGGTCTGAGCATCACATGTGGCCTCATGCATGGCCTCTAACTTAGGGATAATGATTCTTCTGAGTTCACCCATCCAACTAATTATGTTCTTCTTTTCCTTCTCAAAATTCTTTATTGCATTTGTGATTGCAATGCTCTGACATTCTTGATTTACTATGGAGGAAGAGAGAGGATCAAAACTTTGAGACAAAATTAGTAGTTTATCCTCTTTCTCTTTTATTTTCTTCTCAATTTCTACTATTGCTTTGGACCAAGAAATACAAACTTTGTATACTTCACTGCCATCCTTGAGAGCATTTTCTAAGCTCTTTATCTGAATACTCATATTTCTCCTACCATTAGTGATTAATCCTTGTACCTCTAAGAATCTCTTGTCCAAAAACTCCTTCTGGACCTTTTCTTCAGTTGTTTTCTCTAGAGAATCAAAATGTGTATTAACACTGCTGACTAGAGTTTTGAGATTACCAGAAGATGATGCTATGGGATCCTTCTGAAAAGTTGGCATGATCTTTTCCAAAACTCTGGATGCTACCTCTATAAGCTCACAGTCTTCCATGTGAGATTTCAGTAGCTTCTCTTTGGCCTTCACATTGGCAAATGAAGCTATCTTCATTGTTTGTACTGGAGAGAGAGAATCAAAATCAAATAGCCCTTTTAGCAGTTCCGGTTCATCAATTTCCATAGCTGCTTTTGTCAAAAAGTCCTTGACTGATTTTGCAGTGTCTCTTGCTGGAGACAAATTTTTCTTTTCTTCTGCAGTCACTGAAGTGCCTTTTGGAGCTTCCTCTCCTTGCACAACCTTTGCACTAATGTCTTCTTTTCCCTTCACCTCTGCTTCTTTCTCCTTTGCTCTTTCTTCTCCTTTGGATTCAGAGTCAGTAGGGGAAACTGGAGGAGAGATGTTTGTTTGTTCATGTGCCACTTCTTTTGGAGCAGAGGACTCCAAATCCTTAGTTGTTTTTGCACCGGTATCCATAGCTTCTTCTGTCATTTTCTCAGATGGCTCTCCTGTAACACTTGTGGTTGAGGGGTCAGTACCCAAGTCCTCTATAGTAGGAAGATTAAATCTTTTGAAGGCCTTCCAGAGGATCTCTTCTATGTCCTTGGCTACCTTGTCAGTCTCACCAACCATAAGTTGATTCATCCTTGCTTTACTTCTGAACTCATCCTTACAATCTTTGAATACCATATTCATTGTCTTGGGGTCGATTGAAGGATAAAGCTAAATTGCTATTTGTTCCTAGATTTCTAGGTCTTTAGCTTGGGCAGTGTTCTTTCTTGTTTCTAGTTCCTTCTCCAAGCTTTTGGGGATCAAAGATATAATTTCAATAAATGCTTTGTTGTAGATATTTAAGTACCTGATTATGGCCTCTTGCAATATCTTCTGATCAACCTCACCATAATCATCATAGAACTCAACCATTGGCTGAAGATTTATGTCCACAGTGACTGATGTGATTATGTCATCAATGTGAAGAGTGGGTTTTTCAACATATTCTTCTGCCATTTCTTCCTTGTCTTGACCTGTGGAAGGTTTACTGGATCCTTTCTTCTTCTGCTTCTTTATTTCCTTTATCCCCTCATCTAATTCAGTTTCCTCTTCATCTCTTTGACTTGCATAAGCCCTTGTGGCTTTTGTCTTTGATCTTTTCTCTCCTTTTCCAGATGCTTAGACTTCCGGTTGTGAGCTTTTAGCAGGGACAGATGCTGATCTCTTTGATGATCTGGTCCGGGTTGAGGTTTCTGCTGGAGCACTTTTCTTGCTTCCCTTTTCTGCCTCTTTCTTCTCTTCCTCAGTCCTTTGCCTCTTTTCTCTGTTGGCATCAAGTGCCTCCTTTGAGATGCCAAAGCTTTTTACAACATTTTCTACTTCTTTTCTCACCTTCCTCTTGATCTCTGGTTCTCTGAGTTCCACATGAATCTTTACACTCAGTTCTTCAAAGGTTCCAAACCTTTCTGCCTTTGGATCCTTTGGCTGACTTAGCATGTGTTGAACATGTAGCTCCACAATTTGTTCATCGACTTCATACCCCATGGGCATGATCCACACAGTTCTTGGTCCTACTACCTCCATTAGGCACTGATCTATCTCTACCATAAAGCATACTGTGTCTCTGTATTTTTCAACAAGAGACTAAGGAATTCTTTCTCTTGCTTGCATCATGCTCTGAAAGTTCTTGAAGTATCCCCATAGAGTTGTATTTTGTGCTTTGTTGTCACCAAGTCCATGCAAATAATCTCTGATTTGGATAGCTACTAGCCTATCACTCTCCCACACCCAGCCACTAGATCTGGGAAGCTCATTCATAAAGTAGAAGAATAAGCACATTATTAATCCACCATACTTGAATGAATTCTTTTTGTCTTTCTCGATTTTCTACAGATTCTCCAAGAGTTGGTTTAAGAGAAGCTGACAAAGATCATAGTCTACATCCTTTCTTAACATTTCATAAGTTGTGTAGATGGCAATTCCAGGTACAGAGTTTTCCCTACTAAAATGATATATTTTATATCCAATGATCATGGAGGCAAACTTGACATCTAGATCAGAGATGTCATCTACTATCATTGCTCTTTTGTCAAACCTAGATCCAATAACCTCACTCATAGTTTGATTCTTCACAGATTTAAGAACAGGAATCCCACTGGATGAGTGTAATCTGGTAACTACCCTGATGGCATCTTTTATGATTTTGAACGGTCCATTTAACCACATGAAGTTGTCATGTATTTTGCTCAAAATGTACCTAACCCATTCATCCTCTGTAAAATAGGGGAAATGTTTGTATTATTCAAAATGCTTGTTTTGGAGGCCCTTGTATTGAGGTTTGAGCTCAAATGAATCATCTAATAGTTATTTGTGATAGATATCTCTTAGTTTGAATTCCCCAAACTCTTCAACATTTGCGTGTATATAAACCCTAATATCTTCAGTATGCAAAACACCATGCAGAACACTGGAAAATTCACCTAGGGGATCTACCTCCAAGGATTTGTATGGATGTTTCTTAAATATGGGGTGAGGTCTATCAGAAATCTTTACTATATTCAGAGTAGCCATCATCAAAAGATTTGTAGTGAGATATTGAGAATGGAAAATGCCTTTTGCGCCTTTCAGTTTCATGAAGTTGGTCAGATTGATTTCTTGATGTAATGACTTTTGCAAATGATCTTTGATGAACTTAAGGAATTTTGTTGCAGAGCTCCACTTTTCATTTCTTCTTCAATGCAGAATGAATAAGTGGTTAATGAGAAAACCCTTATATTGCTCTGCAAACCCTAATATCAGGTTGCAATAAATGCTCGACCTACATTATTCCAGTTTTGCCTTATTAAGATGACTTGAAGAACCAGATCAATCCTGGTCTTTAAATATTTTGTAGATCTGCCAAATCTTAACCATAGTTTGTTTGAATGTTTCCCTTATGAATCCTTCAATCCGCAACTCTTCTTGTGCTAGTTCCAGCACCAATTGACTGGCTCGGGGAACAAGGTTTTCTTTGTGTCTCCCCCTGAGCCAGAGCTCACTTTTTAATTTCTAGAAGGAATATCAGCACCAGAATCTAGTGCGGATCCAACCTCTACATTCTCTATACTTTTCTTTACCCAAATCTTGTTCATCTCACTTTTAACTTCATCCACATTCACTTTTTATTTCCCCTTATCTTGATTCTGATTATAATATACCGGACCTCTTTTGTCCTAATTCTTGCTTCTACAGAATCTTGCAATAAGACCGAATCTATTGTAAATTTGGCAAGCAACATTTCTCTACATATTTGATTGATATCCACTTGATTTGCATTGATTAGCCATATGACCTATTCTATTGCATGCAAAGCATCTACCATTGAATGATTTGTTCATTTGCATATTTCTACATTCATGAGATTTGTGACCATACCTTTTGTAGCTAAAACACTGTCCGGAGAAGGATGAATTAGTCTGATTTATTTTCTTTCTTCACTTATTAGCTTTATGACCAAAGTGATTACAGCTGTGGCAGTATCCATTGAAAGATGGATATCTTTGAGCATTGGGTTGTCTTACTGGAGGTCTTTTAGGCCTATTCCTTGGATTTTCTGATCCAAAATTCTTCTGACTGGATCCGGAGCTTTCTCATTTCTCATATCCCAAACCACACTTGTCATCTGCCCTCTTTTGACTTCCAAGAAGAACTTCAAGTTGAGCAGAACTTATCTTGAATTTCTCTTTATATTCATTTGCTGATTGAAGATCACTTTTAAGAGAGACAATTTGATCCTCAAGTTTTTCTTCATTTTCTTTAGCATCTTCAAGATCAGATTCAAGATGTCTGATAATTCTATCCATTTGGTGGCAATCGTCTAATTTTTCCTTGAGGGATTGTCTTAGATTATCTTTAGTTTTTCTTTTCTCTTCAATCTCTTGGGTAAACTTTATAACTCCTGATTCCATTTCATGTCTTACTATAATGACTTCTTTTGATAACTTTTCACATAACTTGGTTTTTTCAGTCAGTTCTTCATTTGCATCATTAGCTTCACCTTGTCTTACCAATTACTGAAGCAGCTCCTTTCTCTTTTTCATAGAGAGACTTAATTTGTCTTTTAGTTCTCTCATGAAATCATCAGCCTGTTTGATTCTTTCCTTTAATTCATTGACCTTAGAGTTTGACTATTCAAGATCCTCAAGGGCAGTCTTGAGTTGCTCCTTTAAACCATATGCATCCACTTGGATTCCTAGATCTTCCTTGAGCTGTTAGACTCTATTATGAGGAACTTAGCTCTGATACCAATTATTGATAACTGAGAGGGGGGTGAATCAGTTATCCTAATTATTTCTTTTTTTCTAAACTTTCTTATTAATCAATGTAGCATTAATTCAAACAAGCAAACATAACCATGAAATGGAGATACATATGACATAATATTTTTGACATGGAAACCTTGTTAAGGGAGAAAACCACAGGTTGATTAACCCAAAGATTATTCTCTGTTAGAAGAATAAGGAAATACAAAATGGCACTTGCTAATTAGGGCACACTGCCCGAGCACACTGCTCACAAGAGGCACACTTCCTACAAGAGACTCACTGTCTACAAAAGAGTGTTATACAATACTTGAACTGATTGGTAGCATCTGCAAATTCTAGAGTCCAGTTTCGGTTAGGCTCAGTACACTGATCTGCTGCACTTCATCTTTCCTCTTCCCTTAAGCTACTTTCTTTCACATACTGGACCCTTCTTACTGCTTCTGCTCTGCTCTTCTACTTTTATTTGCACATCATTAACAACTACAACAACCTTCACAACTAAATCCATCGTGTATATATATCCGTACAAGTGATTTCATCACCTTTCAAGTCGGCACCTGGAATAGTCAATTCTTTTCACAAACTCCGATCTGTCAGCTGAATCCTTGCACACCAAGTAATGCGGATCAAGAATATACTTGTAGAAGTCATCAATCATGTTGGCCAAACATAACTTATGCCTTAAGAACCTTTTCCATCATCAGTAACACATCCAAAAAATAGTCTGATGTTCTGTCAGTCAGTTCTTCCTCTGTTCACACTGTCACTCAGGAACCTGGCACTCAAGTATTCATATCTTTTACCTCATCTATCACTGGAGGCTAAAACCTTGGAATCTATCACTCAAGGTAGTCCTCTTGACTTCCCCAAATCTGCACTTCACCAAGATACTTCCTCTGAGAGATCGGGACCTGTCTGTCAGACCTTGCCACATGCTCTGTTCTTGTTTACCGGAACACAACATTCTTCGCTCTAACTTCTGGTAGAGATATACCATGTCCTGCAGATGTGTGGGATGAACTTTGTTGCCATTAATGACAACAATCGTAAATCCATATAGTGTCTCTCGCCAACATCTTAAACTTTTCTTCATAGCTCTTAGCTTTCTCCAAATCTGATTTTAGGCTTGCAACTTCTTTTTCAAGTTTAATACATTCTTCTAATTTTCTTTTTACCAACATATTTAGATCATCTTCTGCTTTAGATCTTTCTACAACTTCAACTTTCAAATCATCTAGTGTATCATTTGCTGATACCAATTGTTCACTAACATCTCTGTATTTTTCTTTGAATTTCTTGACTTATTCTTTTAGATTTAGAATGCATTTATTAGCTTCTTGAATGTTATCCTTCAGATCCCTAATTTCTAGTTTAGATTTTTAAAGATCAATAAGAGTTTCTTCTAGTTCAACATTGTTTGAGACATTTCCAAATCTTCTGGCTACCATGAGTGAACTTTCCCAGATCTTCCTCAAGATGTTAGGCTTCTTCCAAGGAACCTTGGTATGATACCAATTGTTGACTATAAGGAATACTAAGAAGGGGGGGTGAATCAGTATTCTACAAAATCACTTCTTAACAAGTTTATTAATCGAATTTCAAAAATCAATAACATGAAAGTAGAATAAGCATATGAACAGTAACCATAAAGACATAACACATGGACACCAGGATTTTTATGTGGAAAACCTAAAAAAGGAAAAACCATGGTGAGTGTTAGTTCACAATATATTATGATAGTATAATACTAAATTACAAAGAAGGCTCACTGCCTTAGGGCTCATTGCCCAAGGCTCACTGCCCTATGATGAAGTGCTCACTGCACAAAGGCTAACTACCAAGAGAAAAGAATATAGAAGAAGGATTGGCTCACTGCTAGAAGATGATTGCTACAAATGCATCTACAAAATACTAAGGTGTAGTATCAATTAGTTCAATATACAGATTCAAAAGACTTCATACTATTTGCTCTACTTTTTCTTCTCTGCTCTACATAAACTCTGCTCTTCTGCCCTTACTGTCTTCTTCTAGTCATAACTCTACTTTTGAATCGCACACACATTTAGTTCTTTCACATTGCAATATCATATCATCGCTCAACACTGAAATCTAACCCATATAAATATCCACAACTTTGAATTCAAACTCAAAACTAAGTCGGCCTATCAAGAACAACACTTTATCTACTTACATTGACTCTATCGGCCCAAAACTTCCACTAAAAATCACATGGGACTCCAAGAACCACATCAATCATTCCTAATGCTTCACTGATCATATCTTATCAACCACAGATCATGATGCCCTTATGTAGTGAAATGCAGAACTTAGAACTATCTCCTCTACCTTGGTGGAATACTAGCAAACCAACTACCGAAACATAGAATTTTGTAGGTAATATTCTAGATCACTTGAGACTATATAACTCCTCAACTAGATGCTTCTGACACCTATCCATATTGCTTCGAAACCGTATATCAATACAATCACTTGTGGAGAATTGCGGACCAAAATACTCATGCATTCTGCACTGTTCCTAACTTAACTGTGTTCACCTAGACTTAGACATTTCATAGTATGACTTCCAGAGGAAGTCAAGTCTTGATCATTGAAACATATCATTATCAAATAGCTATAAACAACATATCTAAACCACATATAATGATCTTCTTCTACGAAGGCATACTGACCTAATCTATGTCACTTACTCTATATACTATCCATAATCAGTCATTTTAGTCTTCTGGACCAGAATACTTTTGTGCCTTGATGCCAAAACAAGTTGGTCTTCCAGAGTAATGTCTCTTTGTCATGCTAGTGGAATCCCTTTGGCTTGTTTCCATCAATGACAACATGCAATCCTTCATCAAAGTACTATCTCTTGCCAACAGGACCATCATTGTCTCTTTATCTTCCCCTTCTCATGATTCGTCATTTGCGCTGAAGAGAACATTATATATTTTCCTCTCAATCACTTGGTTGATTGATGAAACATCGTATGTTCATTTCTGCAAGTAATATGATTCATTGCCCTACTTTTCCCGTGGATGTAGCCATACTTTGGAGAGCCATGTAACACTTGGTCTCACTATACTTTGTTGTCTCTATTTATGTTTTTAATTAATGTTATGATTTAGTTTGATCTTACAATATGTACTTTTAACTCAACAAGCGGTATCAGAGTTGTGAAGCTTTTGAGAAGAGATGGAGGATAGAGATAAGTGAAGAATTAAAAAATTCTAGGGCCACAACTTCAGGATATGGAAGCTGCAATTACAAGATCTCCTAATTCAAAAAAATCTCTCAATAGCACTTGAGGGAAAGTCGAAGAAGCTTGAAAAAATGCTTGATGAAGATTGGGATGTATTGGACAAAAAGGTTGTGGGAACTATCATCCTCTCTCTTTCCAACAATGTTTTGTTTAATGTTGCAATGGAAAAGACAATGAAATGTTTATGGAACTAATTGTCTGACATGTATGAGAGGTCTTACACTTCTAATAAAGTCTTCTTGATGAAGAAATTGTTTAATTTGAAGATGAAGCTAACAAGATTTCCAATCACTTGAATGAATTTAATACTTTGATTAGCCAATTAATTTCTATTGATATTAATTTGGATGATGAAATCAAATCCATCTTGCTTTTGTGTTCTCTTCCTGAAAGCTAGGAAGGTGTTGTAATAGAGGTAAGTAAATCGATATCTAGAAATAAAGGATCCGATAAGAAAGGAAATGTTTTTAAGTTTGATGATGTGGCTACAATTCTTCTCAATGAAGACATAAAAAGAAAACATCAAGGTACTTCATCTAGAGAGCCTTTGATTTTCAGCAATAGGGGGAGACCCCAAGAATGGGGAAGAAATAACAATAGAAGAAGATCTAAATCTAACAAGAGATCTAAATCTAGGGGTAGAAATGTAGTTTGTTGGTTTTGTGGCAAGGAAGGCCACATAAAGAAGAATTGTTGGTTATTCAAGAAGGCGGAAAGTCAATCAAAGGAAAATGAGGTAAATGTAGCATATGAAAGTGGTGCAGGTGCATTAGTTTTATCTATAAGTGAAGCTACAGCTGATGTGTGGGTGTTGGATTTTGGTTCTTTTTTTCATGCCAATTCATATTGGGAAGTTTTCAAAAACTATTAAGAATGTAACTTTAGTAAGGTCTATCTTGGTGACGATGAACCTTGTGACATTGTCGATAAAGAAGACGTGTTATTGAAATTAAAAATGGAAATAATTGGCTACTATAGGATGTGAGACACATTCCTAAACTCAAAAGAAATCTAATTTCTACAGAACAACTATATGCTCAAGGTTGTAGTATCACTTTTGAGTCAAGCATTTAGAAGGTGACCAAGGGAGCCTTGGTGATTGCAAGAGGCATCAAATTATGCACTTTGTATGTACTAGAAATTCAAACTTAAGTGGGAGCTATGATGGTGGCTGCGGACAGTGATATAGAGCTTTGGCACAAGAGGCTTGGTCATATGAGCAAGAATTGCCTTGAGATTTTGCACAAAATAGATCAACTTCCAAGTTTGAAATCTATTGATTTAGAGTTGTGTGAGCATTATTATTATGGAAAACAAAAGAGGATTAGCTTCTACACCAAGGAACATGACAAGAAGACAATATCCTTGGAGCTAGTGCATTTAGATGTCTTTGGCCCCACGGAGGTAACATCTATTGGTGGGTATAATTACTTTGTTACATTCTTAAATGATTGCACTAGGAAGGTTTGGGTTTACATGATAAAGAGGAAATATGAAGTATTTAGCATATTCATATATTTTAAAGCACTAATTGAAAATTAGACCGACCACAAAATTAAGTTCTTAAGAATTGATAATGGTGTTGATTTTTTTTACAAATAATGGTATTCAATAGATCAAAATTATTCCTTTCACCCCTCAAGAAAATGGTGTAGCTGAGAGGTTGAATAGAACAATCTTGGAGAGAGCTTGCATCATGCTCTCTAGTGCAGGTTTGGGAAAATAGTTTTGAGTTGAGGATGTTAATACAACCATGTATTTGATTAAACGAGGTCCATCATCTCTATTGGATTTTAAGATTTCAAAGGAGAAGTTTCTGTGAAGGAGAATATCATACAATCACTTGTGGGTGTTCAGGTGTGAGGCCTTCGTTCACATACCACTGAAAAAATGAACAAAGCTGGAAGTTAAGTCTTAAAAGTGCATCTTCATTGGATACATAGAAGAGAAATATGGCTACAGGTTGTGGAATCCAGTCTCCAAATAGGTAACTCACAACAAAGATGTGATTTTTAATGAAAAGGTAATGGCAAGCTTACTGGAACATGGTATATTTGTAATGGAATATGTGCCACTAGAACACATCTCGAGTGGGAGTAAAGTGTTGCAACATACACCTCATGATATGCAACCTAATACCTTTTTATCTCCTAACCCTCTGCCACCTAATACTTCGTGTCAGATGCCACATATCTCCTTTATGTCACAAACTTCATATCAATTCCCCATCTTATCACCTAACATTGAAATTCATAGCATGCCACCCATTACAAACTCAAATCTGCAGTCACCAAAATTGGTGCAGGATATAAGTCAAAATTTAACCTTACCACACATCTCTCATAACTTGTACTAGCCTACTAACCAACATCCAAATGTATATCTTATGCCTCAAGAAAGTTTAAATGAGAAGCCTCTTGGTGTGGAATAGGCATTTGTCATCACAACTAAACAAAAGGAACAATCAAAAATCAATTTTTTTGAAAACTAATCAAAACTTAATTTTTTCAATGTGTATAGAGTTGAGTCTAGAATAAAAAAATGTAATTTATTTTAAAATTTCAATAAACATGTAAAAAATGACATCAGAAATACTAGACATAGGTTTTCTAAAAAAAGATCACATTAGCAAAAGAACATCAAGATGGAAAACCTTGATGTTATCAAATTTTGAAAAACACATGGTGAGAAAGATTTAATTAAAAACCTGAAGTCGTCTTGGCATTTTTTTGTACTGATATTGAAAAACATGTAAACCATAGGGGGAGCATGCATGGTATTTGGTTGAATTTCCTAAATTTTGTTATAAACATATCCTTTCCATCCAAAAGGTACCATGAACCCTCTCTCTCTCTCTCTCTCTCTCTCTCTCTCTCTCTCTCTCTCTCTCTCTCTCTCTCTCTCTCTCTCTCTCTCTCTCTCTCTCTCTCTCCCCCACTTTCTATATTTTCCATATCTCTTTCTATCTCTTCCTCTCCCTCTCCCTCTCTATCTCTCTATGTCTCCCTCTCTATATCTCTATCTCTCCCTCTTCCCCTACCTCTTTCTATGTCTCCCTCTCTCTAACTCTATAACTCTATCTCTCTATATCTTTCCCCTCTCTCTAATTTTATCTCTCTATCTCTCCATTTATCTCTTTCCATCTGTATCCCCTTGTCTTTATATATATATATATATATATATATATATATATATATATATATATATATATCCCTCTCCTTCTCTATATCTCTCTCTCTTGCCCCCTCTCTATCTTTTTATCTCTTCCTATTTTTCTCCCTAGATCTATATCTCTATCTCTAGATCTATTTCTCTCTCTTCCTCTCTCTCTATCGAGCTATCTCTCTCCCCCTGCCTCCCTCTCTCTCTTTATCGAACTATCTCTCTCCCTCCCTCCCTCCCTCTCCCTCTCTCTAACTATATCTTTATATCTCTCTCTCTCTCTCTCTCTCCTCTCTCTCTCTCTCTCTCTCTCTCTCTCTCTCTCTCTCTCTCTCTCTCTCTCTCTCTCTCTCTCTCTCTCTCTCTCTCATCTCTCTCTCTCTCTCTCTCTCTCTCTCTCTCTCTCTCTCTCTCTCTCTCTCTCTACCCCACCTTTCTATATTTTCCCTATCTCTAGAACTCTATCACTTTCTATCTCTTCCCCCCCCTCTCTCTCCCTCTTTTTCTCTCTATGTCTCTATGTCTCCCTCTCTATCTCTCTTTATCTCCCTCTCCCCTAACCTCTTTTTATGTCTCCCTCTATTTAACTCTATATCTTCTATTCGACTATATCATTCCCTCTCTCTCTCTGAGAGAGAGAGAGAGGTAGACATAGAGAGAGTGAGACATAGAGAGAGGGAGAGGGGGAGGGGGAGAGGGGGAGAGGGAGAGGGAGAGGAGAGGAGGAGAGATAGAAAGAGATAGCTCTTGGGAGAGATGGAAAATATAGAAATTGGGGCAGAGAGAGAGATACCTAAGGGGTCCCTATGCCTTTACCCTGATGCATGTTGCTAAACTCTTGAATGGCTAAGTATGAAACCCTAAAACCCTAAAAATTTGACTAAGTCTGAAATTTGAGGGATCCTCCAATTTTAGAATCTACAATTTAATTCTTATGGATCTAAAGCCACTCTCAAACATCCTTCTAGTATATACATAAAATATAACTTAAAAGTATAATGAAAGGTAAATGATAAAAGGTAAATACGATGTATATACCCATGGCCTCTTCCTAGACATTACCCTACTCTAGAGTGAAGGAAGTTCAAGTCTTCACATTTTAACTACTTTAAAACACAGGTGTGTCATAATGCACTCACGTTATGGCTTGTTTGGACAAAAAAAATTGGTTTTGGCCACTTTTTGGTCCCCTGTCTTTGTACACATGCCTGAGAGGTAGACTTGTTTATATATGTATTCCAATTTGTTTTTGGGAAAACCTTTTGAGCAAAAGTCGACAAAGTGCATCACCTAAAGCAACAAGGTTGACACCCAAGACCACTCAAATTTTTTTTTTGCAAATACTAAGGACACTAGTTCTTGGGAACTTGTGCCCATGCGTTTAGGGTCCTTTTAGGGCCATTGCTAGAGGATAACACCTGCAATGAGCATCTACTTCTTCAAAATTCAATCTTCTTTCGGTGGAGGTCTGCACATCAGTCCATAAGGGTGCTAAACCTAGTGTAAATCATCAGTGTCAACAATTTATGATAATACACTCCCTCTCTCTATCTCTATCTTTCCTTGTCCCTCTCCCCTTGTCTATCTCTCTATCTATTTATCTCTCCATCTATCTATTTCTTTTTCTTCCAGTATTGACTATAGTACTGGTATATGCCTAACATGGACTTAAATTCCACACTATCTTGTTGCTTGACCATATTAATACATTAAGAATCTTTCTTATTGGTTTCTCAATTGTCTTTTATCATAAAATTATACGTAGTTTTGAAACAAAGGAGGAGAATTTGACAATTTTGGTTTTTATTTGTTTAAAGAAATAATGCAAGTGCATTATAACACACTCACATTATATCAAAGATTGTTGAGACCAAAAAGTGGTTTTGGACACTTTTTGGTCCCCCATCTTTCTATACATGCCCCCCATGTCTAAATTAAGTGGCATGCATGCCTATTTTCAAGATCCACTAAATTTATACGACTCTTACTTATATGTACTTCATATTGTGGGTTAATTCATTCATTCTAGTTATTGCTTTCATATCTTCCTATTTGTATTGCATACTCTTGTTTGTTTAACTCTTGCAGAGTGTATGATAGCTTGAATTTCACAACTTGACCAAGTGCCATCATTCCTCCAGGAGATCTTTAATCCTACATTAACATATTATACTTCTAGACTTGCCTATACTATGGAGAAATAATGATTTCCTCCATGTCACATCGAGCTCACTTTTCATACCATTACATTAGGGGCATGATGTCTTCCCCCTACATAATATGCTTCTATTGCTATATCTTTACACTTAACAACAAACATGCTTTTACCTTCATACCTTAAGTGACCTTATTGTCATATCTTTAGTAGTTACACTTGAAGGCATCATGTCTTCTCCCTTTCTATAAGGTCAAACTTAATTATTACACCTTTGCATTTGCACTAAGTGATCCCCTTCCAAGTAACATATGGGGACATCCTGCTTGCCTCTTTTCTACAGTGTGCTTATCATTGCTACACCTTGGGGGATTGCCCCATTATTTCAACATTGGACATAGTTTTGTGTGTAATCCCCTTACCATGGATTTATGCCCTATTTTTTTTATTTATGATTTATAATTTTTTTCTATGCATTCTATTTATGCTTTATGGCTTATTTTTGGGTTGTTTCCATAGTTTTAATTCTATGTCATATTCCTATCTCTATTATCACTAGGGACTAAAAGCCTTATCAACCTTTGAGTGCTACTTTTGGATGCCACATTAGGGGGCATATACATATCCTAGTACTTAATATACTTACCTAGATGCTATTAGGACACCAAGGGCCACACCACCCTTTTATAAATCCCATGTGAGGGAAAACATTCTTATTCATCAACACTATCTCTAGTCCATCATGTGCTTACACAATACATTACTCACACTTATTTCTATATTCTTAGATGATTCCATGATTAGATGTTTACATGATTATATGATTACATGCTTAGATTTAGGTTTAACTTTTTTTTCATTTCTTTTCCTTCTTCCAACAATACCTAACACTACCATATCAAAGGATAGAGGGAAGGCAAGCTTATCCTATATGTTTAGATATGCAGACATACATACATGCTTATAGACACTCATCTCATGGAAACATACATACACAAAAGGAAATCACAATGATCACATCCTTTTAGGGTCCATTACTTTATATTAACCACATGGTGATATTCTTCGATTGTCTAAATATTTACTTTACATGCATATTTGTGAGTGCTACATAGTTTGAGATACATCATCATTTTAGGATTCACATGCACCTCGAAGTTGGGGTGAAATGCAATAGTGAAATTTGCATACCCATGCCATTTCCCATTTAGTTTTGTTCTTATATTGAGTTAATGTCTTAATACATAGATAATAACAAATGACACGATATCCTATAAAGTTCAATTCATTCCCCTAGACTCTTTATCTGCTTAGACATACTCATACCCTTCTGCACTTAGCCGTAACTTATACACTTACCAACACAATCTTACACATTTATCTTATCTACCTAATTATCACACCTACCTCCATTTAGATATTTTCCACTTGGACCTAACTATTATTCTATTCTAGAACAAGTTCATGGATGTGGGGGTGACCTTGCAATCACAAACTTATCCCTTTCCAATTCAAAATTTAGCTAACTAGCTCCCTCCACCCTTCTACCTTGAGTTAACCAAATACACCTTTGGCACAATTTGATGTTATGTGCTAGTATTTAAAGATATTCAATGCATTCATTCTAATCATTAAGTGCAATCAAGCGGTTAATCATTCTAGAGGGAAATTAATAACAATGCATTTTGATTTGGTGCAATGTGAGTAAAGAATCTACATCTTAAGCACTTTCCTACTATTTTCAATATTGTTCAATTTCAAGTGGTTGATAAAGTTGCAGTGCATTCACAACCTAGTCATATGACAACCTAAAAGGAACCTAGTCATATGACAACCTAAAAGGATATATATGAGTACTAGTATCCCTAAATTCTCACAAAAGGTAGAGAAAAAGAATGTGTATCGGGCAAAGTTGTAGGATAGAGCTCTACAATTTGTTTGGACAAATCTAGGGCACACGTATAAATATATAGTTGTGAATTTGTTCTAGACCTATGAACTTCTCCTTTGATAGGGGAGGGATCCATCACATAATTCTAGATAGTTACACTAACAAAGAGGCACTATTTCCCAAACCTAACATCACACAAATTCTTAAATCTTATCTATTTGACAACATTCTTAAATTATCAAACTATCACTATCGACCTTAACATTTAATTTTCAAGGTACTTTATATCAATTTATCAACTCTCGCCGAGATTCTAATTAATTTGTGATTATTTACTTATATTAATTCTATTAACCTACATTAACCAAAGTAAACCCTTTATTTTCTGTTTCAATTTGATTCGCCTAGGGAAAGCTTATTTCCTTTCAAAGATTAAACACATAAATATCTATCTATTTTCAATTTTAGATTAACATAACCTCTACCAACACCTGCCCGGATTACTATGAAGTGAGATAGATCAACATCAACACGCTTTACTTCAACAAAATCATTATGCCCTAATCACAGAGGCCACCACCACTGTAGCCATCACCTCGTTCACTGTACTCTCTATAGAAATGATGATAACGTAAGAAATACCAAACTGGCATCCTCTCCGGAAATGCTTTAAAAGAATATCTTTTTGAAAGCCTTTGGAAAAAGAAGTGGTGAGCCATGTGAACCTTACCACTACCACCATCTTTTCTGTTCTTACAGAGCGGAAAGCAGGATTCCTTGGCCGACCTATCAATAAAGGAAGATAATCAAGCAGTAAAAGATAGTAAAAGCAGGCTGTTGCTTGCTTTTGGTAAGCGAACCATCTTCGTAAACCAACCCATCTTGATAAAATAACATTCCTGTCATTCCATTCCTTTGTAATGGAGGAATATCAGGATTAAAAAATGTCGTTGTGGCCACCGACCTAACACAACGTAAAACCGAAGGCAAGGACTTCTTTCTCCTCTTTAACCAGACACTATAATTTAATATAAAATGTAATGTTTCCAATTGCCTTTGTCAAAAATGCTGTGCAACTGTTCTAATTTGGCTTTCACAGGGTTGAGTACTTGCTTTATTCGCGGGAGGTTTCTTATTATTGAGTTAAAGTCGAGCAAGTGATAGATAACAAGTATAGCAAAAGAATTGAAATAGGGACCGATGATTTTATTGCTGCAACGAAAATTTTGAAGCAGCAAAATCTATGGCTACGCGTAGGAAATTGATTGTTGAAGTTTTCGACGCACACAATCTCGGGCCCAAAGATGGTGTGGGCGCTTCCAGTCCTTACGTTCTTCTAGACTTTGATGGGCAGAGGAAAAGAACGTTAACTAAGCATAAGGATTTGAACCCCGCCTGGAATGAAAAACTAGAGTTTTTGATATATTGTCCTAACAACATGGCTGCCGAAGAGCTGGAGGCCAATGTTTATAATGATAAGAGAACAGGGAGGAGGAGCCATTTCTTGGGACGGATTAGGATAGATGGTCGTCAATTTGTGAAGAAGGGAGAGGAGGCTTTGATAGACTTTCTACTGAAGAAGAGAAGCTTCTTCAATCTGATTAAAGGAGAACTAGGATTGAAAATATATTATGTGGACGAACCTATTGAGCCACCGCCTGAGGAAAAGCCTCCAGAGGCAGCAGCTGAAGCACCACCAGCAACAGAAGTCAAACCGGCAGAGGGAAGTCCTCCAGCAAAAACACCACCGGCAGAAGTAACTCCACCAGCTGAAGCAGCACAGCCTGCTGCGGCAGCTGATGCAGCACCACCAGCTGAGGCTCCTGTTCCAGTAGCAGAAGCAGTTCCCTACACCTCCTGTGGAAAGTGCATCTCCTGCAGAAGGTACACCCCAGCTGCACCTCCTTCTGCAGAAGGCACGCCTGCACCTCCTCCAGCAGAAGGTGCACCTTTAGCCGAGGCGCAACTAGTAGAAGCTCCTAAAACAGAGCCAGCTTCTGCTGGAGAGACACCTCCACCCCGGCGGAGACACCCCCTTCAACAGCAGAGGAGGCCAAGTCGGCTGACGTGTCTCCACCTGGTGAGGTGAATGCTTCCATGGTGCCTCAGCCAGCCGTAAACATGGCGGAGTACCATATGAGGGACCTCCCTGGCCCTCTCCCTGGCAGCAACGAGAGCCGCTCAGCCTACGACCTTGTCGAAAAAGTGCAATACCTTTTCGTGAGGATTGTGAAGGTCCGGGCGCTTCCTCTGCGGGACTCGACCACAGGCATCCCTGCGGACCCATTTGTGAAGATCAGAGTCGGCCAAGAGGTTGCGAAAACGCGTACTTCGCCCAAGAGTCGGGCATTTTTAATTTAAAATGAAATTTTTTAATTTTAGAGTGCAAATATAACTGTCTATGCAGTAAGAAATATGAAGTGCCAAATTTAGGGGATAATTAAGAAATTTGGGGGTTGTTTCCATATGCACTAAAATTATAAACTGCAAAAATTCAGGTGGAATCTAAAATATTGAATCCAGGGGAGTGTTCTTGTGTTGTGCCTTGTGCATTTCCATAGCATTTTTTTCAGGTTTTTCCTTTCACACTTCTAAATTCTGCAACAAAATTTCTTTAGCAATGGACACAAATCGACCTATTAAGCCTCTCACACCCTTTAATTATCATGAGTGGAAACTTGATATACAACTTATGTCAAAAAATAAAGGGTTTCGTAAGGTAACAATGGGTGTTGAAAAATAACCTACTACTTCTAAAGAAAAAGAAAATTGGTTAAACAAATGCAATTAAGCCTTGGGGTTTCTCTATCTTAATCTTTCTCCAGAACTCCTCTTTCATGTAGAAGCCTTGAAAACACCTAATGAAGTTTGGCTTGGCTTAGGAAAACGTTTTTGGAAGGTAGATGAAATAAGAGGTCATGAGTTAGAGAATAAGTTTGAGACCTAGTTCCTTTGACACCCTATAGGATTACTTCACTAAGTTCAAATCATTAGGATTGTAGTTGAAAGAATGTGGAATAGAGAAAAAATAGGATCAACTTGTACTTTCTATACTCTCAAAATTGGGTCCTGATTACTCTGTGTTTGTCTCTACCTTCTATTCTAGCAAAAGGGCTCTTGGAGCCACATGGACAATGTCTTCTTTAGATGACTTTATTGTCAACATAACTAGGGAGAAAGATAAGTTGATATAGATGGGCACCTTGAAATCTTAAAAATCTCAAGCCCTTATTGTTAGGAATGGGAAACAACAAGCTTCAAACAATGAAGGGGAGAAACAAATTTATCAAAAGGACAAGGAGACCAAGGAAGATAAGAAATCTAAACCCTCAAAATATAATCTCTCTCATTCTCTATCTCTCTCTATCTCTTTATATTTATATCTCACTATCTCTATATGTCTCTATCCTTCGTCCATCTCTTTCTTTCTCCCTCGCTATCTCTTTACATATCTCCATCTTCCTCTCTATCTATCTCTCCCCTCCCTTTCTCTCTTTCTCTCTATCTCCCTCCCCTTCTCTTTAGTTATCTCTCTCTCTCTCTCTCTCTCTCTCTCTCTCTCTCTCTCTCTCTCTCTCTCTCTCTCTCTCTCATTCATTCTGTATCTCTCTATCTACCCCACTTTCTATATTTTCCCTATCTCTAGAACTCTATCTCTTTCTATCTCTTCCCCCCTCTCTCTCTCCCTCTTTCTCTCTCTATGTCTCTATGTCTCCCTCTCTATCTCTTTTTATCTCCCTCTCCCCCTCTCCCCCTACCTCTTTCTATGTCTCCCTCTCTTTAACTCTATATCTCTATTTGACTATATCATTCCCTCTCTCTCTCTCAGAGAGAGAGAGGAATAAATACAGAGAGATAGAGGGAGGGAGACATAGGGAGAGGGGGAGAGATAGAAAGAGATAGAGAGAGAGAGATGGAGATAGAGATAGGTAGACATAGAGAGAGGGAGACATAGAGAGAGGGAGAGGGAGAGGGGGAGAGGGGGAGAGGGAGAAAGGAGAGAGGAGGAGAGATAGAAAGAGATAGCTCTTGGGAGAGATGGAAAATATAGAAATTGGGGCAAAGAGAGATACCTAAGGGGTCCTTGTGCCTTTACCTTGATGCATGTTGCTAAACTCTTGAATTTGGCTAAGTATGAAACCCTAAAACCCTAAAAATTTGACTAAGTCTGAAATTTGAGGGATCCTCCAAATTTTAGAATATACAATTTAATTCTTATGGATCTAAAGCCACTTTCAAACATCCTTCTAGTATATACATAAAATATAACTTAAAGTATAAGAAAGGTAAATGATAAAAGGTAAATATGATGTATATACCCATGGTCTCTTCCTAGACATTACCCTACTCTAGAGTGAAGGAAGTTCAAGTCTTCACATTTTAACTACTTTAAAACAAAGGTGTGTCATAATGCACTCACGTTATGGCTTGTTTGGACCAAAAAAGTGGTTTTGGCCACTTTTTGGTCCCCCGTCTTTGTACACATGCCTAAGAGGTAGACTTGTTTATATATGTATTCCAATTTGTTTTTGGGAAAACCTTTTGAGCAAAGTCGACCAAGTGCATCACCTAAAGAAACAAGGCTGACACCCAAGACCACTCAAAATTTTATTTTTGCAAATACTAAGGACACTAGTTCTTGGGCACTAGTGTCCATGCATTTAGGGTCCTTTCAGGGCCCATTGCTAGAGGATAACACCTGCAATGAGCATCTACTTCTTCAAAATTCAATCTTCTTTCGGTGGAGGTCTACACATCAGTCCACAAGGGTGCTAAACCTAGTGTAAATCATCGGTGTCAACAATTTAAGATAATACACTCCCTCTCTCTATCTCTATCTTTCCTTGTCCCTCTCCCCTTGTCTATCTCTCTATCTATTTCTTTTTTCTTCCAGTATTGACTTTAGTACTGGTATATGCCTAACATGGACTTAAATTCCACACTATCTTGTTGCTTGACCATATTAATACCTTAATAATCTTTCTTATTGTTTTCTCAATTATCTTTTATCATAAAATTATATGTAGTTTTGAAATAAAGGAGAAGGATAATTTGACAATTTTGGTTTTTATTTCTTTAAAGAAATAATGCAAGTGCATTAAAACACGCTCACGATATATCAAAGATTGTTGAGACCAAAAAGTGGTTTTGGACACTTTTTGGTCCCCCATCTTTCTGTACATGCCCCCCATGTCTAAATTAAGTGGCATGCATGCCTATTTTCAAGATCCACTAAATTTATACGACTCTTACTTATATGTACTTCATATTGTGGGTTAATTCATTCATTCTAGTTATTGCTTTCATATCTTCCTATTTGTATTGCATACTCTTGTTTGTTTAACTCTTGCAAAGTGTATGATAGCTTGAATTTCACAACTCGACCAAGTGCCATCATTCCTCCAGGAGATCTTTAATCCTACATTAACATATTATACTTCTAGACTTGCCTATACTATGGGGAAATACTGATTTCCTCCATGTCACATTGAGCTCACTTTTCATACCATTACATTAGGGGCATGATGTCTTCCCCCTGCATAATATGCTTCTATTGCTATATCTTTACACTTAACAACAAACATGCTTTTACCTTCATACCTTAAGTGACCTTATTGTCATATCTTTAGTAGTTACACTTGGAGGCATCATGTCTTCTCCCTTTCTATAAGGTCAAACTTAATTATTACACCTTTGCATTTGCACTAAGTGATCCCCTTCCTAGTAACATATGGGGACATCCTGCTTGCCTCTTTTCTACAGTGTGCTTATCATTGCTACACCTTGGGGAATTGCCCCATTATTTCAACATTGGACATAGTTTTGTGTGTAATCCCCTTACCATGGATTTATGCCCTATATTTTTTATTTATGATTTATAATTTTTTTCTATGCATTCTATTTATGCTTTATGGCTTATTTTTGGGTTGTTTCCATAATTTTAATTCTATGTCGTATTCCTGTCTCTATTATCACTAGGGACTAAAAGCCTTATCAACCTTTGAGTGCTACTTTTGGATGCCACATTAGGGGGCATATACATATCCTAGTACTTAATATACTTACCTAGATGCTATTAGGACACCAAGGGCCACACCACCCTTTTATAAATCCCATGTGAGGGAAAGCATTCTTATTCATCAACACTATCTCTAGTCCATCATGTGCTTACACAATACATTACTCACACTTATTTCTATATTCTTAGATGATTCCATGATTAGATGTTTACATGATTATATTTTTACATGCTTAGATTTACGTTTAATTTTTTTTTTCATTTCTTTTCCTTCTTCCAACAATACCTAACACTACCATATCAAAGGATAGAGGGAAGGCAAGCTTATCCTATATGTTTAGATATGCAGACATACATACATGCTTATAGACACTCATCTCATGGAAACATACATACACAAAAGGAAATCACAATGATCACATCCTTTTAGGGTCCATTACTTTATATTGACCACATGGTGATATTCTTTGATTGTCTAAATATTTACTTTACATGCATATTTGTGAGTGCTACATAGTTTGAGATACATCATCATTTTAGGATTCACATTCACCTCAAAGTTGGGGTGAAATGCAATAGTGAAATTTGCATACCCATGCCATTTCCCATTTAGTTTTGTTCTTATATTGAGTTAATGTCTTAATACACAGATAATAACAAATGACACGATATCCTATAAAGTTCAATTCATTCCCCTAGACTCTTTATCTACTTAGACATACTCATACCCTTCTGCACTTAGCCGTAACTTATGCACTTACCAACACAATCTTACACATTTATCTTATCTACCTAATTATCACACCTACCTCCATTTAGACATTTTCCACTTGGACCTAACTATTATTCTATTCTAGAACAAGTTCATGGATGTGGGGGTGACCTTGCAATCACAAACTTATCCCTTTCCAATTCAAAATTTAGCTAACTAGCTCCCTCCACCCTTCTACCTTGAGTTAACCAAATACACCTTTGGCACAATTTGATGTTATGTGCTAGTATTTAAAGATATTCAATGCATTCATTCTAATCATTAAGTGCAATCAAGCGGTTAATCATTCTAGAGAGAAATTAATAACAATGCATTTTGATTTGGTGCAATATGAGTAAAGAATCTACATCTTAAGCACTTTCCTACTATTTTCAATATTGTTCAATTTCAAGTGGTTGATAAAGTTGCAGTGCATTCACAACCTAGTCATATGACAACCTAAAAAGATATAAATGAGTACTAGTATCCCTAAATTCTCACAAAAGTTAGAGAAAAAGAATGTGTATCGGGCAAAGTTGTAGGATAGAGCTCTACAATTTGTTTGGACAAATCTAGGGCACACATATAAATATATAGTTGTGAATTTGTTCTAGACCTATGAACTTCTCCTTTGATAGGGGAGGGATCCATCACATAATTCTAGACAATTACACTAACAAAGAGGCACTATTTCCCAAACCTAACATCACACAAATTCTTAAATCTTATCTATTTGACAACATTCTTAAATTATCAAACTATCACTATCGACCTTAACATTTAATTTTCAAGGTACTTTATATCAATTTATCAACTCTCGCCGAGATTCTAATTAATTTGTGATTATTTACTTATATTAATTCTATTAACCTACATTAACCAAAGTAAACCCTTTATTTTCTTTTTCAATTTGATTCGCCTAGGGAAAGCTTATTTCCTTTCAAAGATTAAACACATATATATCTATCTATTTTCAATTTTAGATTTACATAACCTCTACCAACACCTGCCCGGATTACTATGAAGTGAGAAAGATCAACATCAACACGCTTTACTTCAACAAAATCATTATGCCCTAATCACAGAGGCCACCACCACTGTAGCCATCACCTCGTTCACTGTACTCTCTATAGAAATGATGATAACGTAAGAAATACCAAACTGGCATCCTCTCTGGACATGCTTTAAAAGAATATCTTTTAGAAAGCCTTTGGAAAAGGAAGTGGGGAGCCATGTGAACCTTACCACTACCACCATCTTTTCTGTTCTTACAGAGCGGAAAGCAGGATTCCTTGGCCGACCTATCAATATAGGAAGATAATCAAGCAGTAAAAGATAGTAAAAGCAGGCTGTTGCTTGCTTTTGGTAAGCGAACCATCTTCGTAAACCTACCCATCTTGATAAAATAACATTCCTTTGTAATGGAGGAATATCAGGATTAAAAAATGTCGTTGTGGCCACCGACCTAACACAACGTAAAACCGAAGGCAAGGACTTCTTTCTCCTCTTTAACCAGACACTATAATTTAATATAAAATGTAATGTTTCCAATTGCCTTTGTCAAAAATGCCGTGCAACTGTTCTAATTTGGCTTTCACAGGGTTGAGTACTTGCTTTATTCGCGGGAGGTTTCTTATTGTTGAGTTAAAGTCGAGCAAGTGATAGATAACAAGTATAGCAAAAGAATTGAAATAGGGACCGATGATTTTATTGCTGCAACGAAAATTTTGAAGCAGCAAAATCTATGGCTACGCGTAGGAAATTGATTGTTGAAGTTTCCGACGCACACAATCTCGGGCCCAAAGATGGTGTGGGCGCTTCCAGTCCTTACGTTCTTCTAGACTTTGATGGGCAGAGGAAAAGAACGTTAACTAAGCATAAGGATTTGAACCCCGCCTGGAATGAAAAACTAGAGTTTTTGATATATTGTCCTAACAACATGGCTGCCGAAGAGCTGGAGGCCAATGTTTATAATGATAAGAGAACAGGAGGAGCCATTTCTTGGGACGGATTAGGATAGATGGTCGTCAATTTGTGAAGAAGGGAGAGGAGGCTTTGATAGACTTTCTACTGAAGAAGAGAAGCTTCTTCAATCTGATTAAAGGAGAACTAGGATTGAAAATATATTATGTGGACGAACCTATTGAGCCACCGCCTGAGGAAAAGCCTCCAGAGGCAGCAGCTGAAGCACCACCAGCAACAGAAGTCAAACCGGCAGAGGGAAGTCCTCCAGCAAAAACACCACCGGCAGAAGTAACTCCACCAGCTGAAGCAGCACAGCCTGCTGCGGCAGCTGATGCAGCACCACCAGCTGAGGCTCCTGTTCCAGCAGCAGAAGCAGTTCCCTACACCTCCTGTGGAAAGTGCATCTCCTGCAGAAGGTACACCCCAGCTGCACCTCCTTCTGCAGAAGGCACGCCTGCACCTCCTCCAGCAGAAGGTGCACCTTTAGCCGAGGCGCAACTAGTAGAAGCTCCTAAAACAGAGCCAGCTTCTGCTGGAGAGACACCTCCACCCCGGCGGAGACACCCCCTTCAACAGCAGAGGAGGCCAAGCCGGCTGACGTGTCTCCACCTGGTGAGGTGAATGCTTCCATGGTGCCTCAGCCAGCCGTAAACATGGCGGAGTACCATATGAGGGACCTCCCTGGCCCTCTTCCTGGCAGCAACGAGAGCCGCTCAGCCTACGACCTTGTCGAAAAAGTGCAATACCTTTCCGTGAGGATTGTGAAGGTCCGGGCGCTTCCTCTGCGGGACTCGACCACAGGCATCCCTGCGGACCCATTTGTGAAGATCAGAGTCGGCCAAGAGGTTGCGAAAACGCGTACTTCGCCCAAGAGTCGGGCATTTTTAATTTAAAATGAAATTTTTTAATTTTAGAGTGCAAATGTAACTGTCTATGCAGTAAGAAATATGAAGTGCCAAATTTAGGGGATAATTAAGAAATTTGGGGGTTGTTTCCATATGCACTAAAATTATAAACTGCAAAAATTCAGGTGGAATCTAAAATATTGAATCCAGGGGAGTGTTCTTGTGTTGTGCCTTGTGCATTTCCATAGCATTTTTTTCAGGTTTTTCCTTTCACACTTCTAAATTCTGCAACAAAATTTCTTTAGCAATGGACACAAATTGACCTATTAAGCCTCTCACACCTTTTAATTATCATGAGTGGAAACTTGATATACAACTTATGTCAAAAAATAAAGGGTTTCGTAAGGTAACAATGGGTGTTGAAAAATAACCTACTACTTCTAAAGAAAAAGAAAATTGGTTAAACAAATGTGATCAAGCCTTGGGGTTTCTCTATCTTAATCTTTCTCCAGAACTCCTCTTTCATGTAGAAGCCTTGAATACACCTAATGAAGTTTGGCTTGGCTTAGGAAAATTTTTTTGGAAGGTAGATGAAATAAGAGGTCATGAGTTAGAGAATAAGTTTGAGACCTAGTTCCTTTGACACCCTATAGGATTACTTCACTAAGTTCAAATCATTAAGATTGTAGTTGAAAGAATGTGGAATAGAGAAAAAAGAGGATCAACTTGTACTTTCTATACTCTCAAAATTGGGTCCTGATTACTCTGTGTTTGTCTCTACCTTCTATTCTAGCAAAAGGGCTCTTGGAGCCACATGGACAATGTCTTCTTTAGATGACTTTATTGTCAACATAACTAGGGAGAAAGATAAGTTGATATAGATGGGCACCTTGAAATCTTAAAAACCTCAAGCCCTTATTGTTAGGAATGGGAAACAACAGGCTTCAAACAATAAAGGGGAGAAACAAATTTATCAAAAGGACAAGGAGACCAAGGAAGATAAGAAATCTAAACCCTCAAAATATAATACTGAAAACTTTTCAAATCAAGGGAAACTTAAGAAAGAAAAATCTAAGTGTGCCTATTTCAAGAAACTTGGGAATGATGATGACATATGTATGAAGAAACAAATCGACCACCTCACACATGTTCTTGAGAAGAACAACACAGGGGTCCCTAAATCTATCAAAGAGCCCTCATCAAACTAAGAAACTTCTAAGTCAACAGAAAAAGGTAAAGAGAAATATAAGGGCAAGGCACTAGTTGCAATAGCATCTTCATCAACTCCATCTTGGATCATTGACTCAAGTGCTTCACACTATATGGGTTCTTCACAAGTTGAATTTTCTTCCATAGAGCCTCATAACAAGTCAACTATCACCTTGGGTAATAACACTCCAACATCAATTGTAGGGAGAGGGTCTATTGAAGTTGAAGGTAAAACATTCACAAATATTCTAAGTGTACCTTTTGTTTTAGCTAATCCCCTATCAGTGTATTAGATTACTCACAAAAGGGCATGACAGTTCATTTCTCTCTAGACTCAGTTGAGATTAGAGAGTTGCATAACAACAATTTGGTAGCTTTGGGAAAGGCAGATCACCAAGCAAGGTTATTCTCCTTCTCTCAATCTGCCCTAATATTGTGCACTCATTTGAACTTGATGATTCTTCCGACATTGACTTAGACCATCCACAATAGATTCTTGAGGTAGAGACTTCTTCCTTTGACATAAACTTGGACAATAATAGAGAGTCAGTAGATGAAAAAGATACTTGGTCAGATTATCAGAGCATGCCACATGTATTTTATGCTTCAGCCTCTTATCCATAGTAGGGTCTTATATGTGTTATGGATTCACCTCATTAGGACACATTTCTTCCTAACATCTCTTTCTTGTTTATAGAGTTTCATATTTAAGATCTAGATGACACTTTGGAGGATCTTGTCTTTCTCTAAATGATGATAATTCTTTTGCTACAACAGAGTTTATAGAGGCTTCATTGAGGGCTTCCAAATATTCTTTGCAGGAGAACATCACGTGGGATTTTCTTTGTAGCCACATGGCATGTATTGTCATTCCACACATTACTTCTTTAGACCCTACTCTTCATCAGTTTTCACATGATTTTGAGAGGTCACTTGTTTCAGTTAGGCCTCGGACTCCTGATTTGGTTGTGACTCATTTCGACATCAAAATAGAGATATTTGAGTAGTATTATGAGATAGGGTTCATCATAAGACTTTCCACCTTAGTTTGCTTCTTTGAGTTGGAGTTACTTCAAAATTCACTATTGAATGTGTTTCTTCCTAAGGGGTAAATATCATAAATGCCACAAATGGATCTTTTTCAACATTCATAATGGGCATTCTCTTTTGGTGTAGAGGCTACTTCCTTGTGGGGGGCTTACATAGTCTCTTTCTCCGTCCTATGGTCATATGGCACTGTTTCAGGCTTGGTGTAGAGTTATCATCTTGGGGGGCTTTTTAGTCCTCTTCTTTATTTTGGAGGGAAGTTTTTCCCACTGGGTTTTCTTCCTTTCTCCACTTTATGAGAGATTGCATCGTACTTGGGTACCTCATCATGCCTAGTTGCCAAGACCCTTTTTTTTACCAACCTAATCTATGCTTAAAGGGGGGTTTTAGTGTAGGAATTAAACTTGCTTTGGAGTTCTAGTTATCTTGGAGCTACATGTCTATATTTAGCCATGTGCTTTCCTAAGATCTATGTTATTTTTGACCAAGCCAATTTTAGCCATGTCTAAATTAAGTGGCATGCATGCCCATTTTCAAGCTACACTAAATTTAGATGACTCTAGATCTATACTTACTCCATATCACAAGTTAATTCATTCATTCCAATTATTACTTTCATCTCTTCTTGTTTTTAGTGCATACTCTTTTTTGTTTAACTCTTGCAGAGCATACAATATCTTGACTTATGTAGCTCGACCAAGTGCCATCATTCCTCCCAAAAAACTTTAGTCCTACATTGACATGTTCTACTTCTAGACTTGCCTATACTATGGGGAAAAAATGATTTCCTCCATGTCACATTGAGCTCACTTTTCCATACCATTACATTTGGGGCATGATGTCTTCCCCCTACATATTATGCTTCTATTTCTACATCTTTACACTTAGCAACCAACTTTCTTTTACCTTCATAACTTAATTGACCTTATTGTCATATCTTTAGCATTTACACTTGGAGGCATCATGTCTTCGCCCTTTCTATAAGGTCAACCTTAATTATTAAAAACTTTGCATTTGCATTAAGTGATCCCCTTCCTAGTAAAAGTTGGGGACATCATGCTTGGCTCTTTTCTACAATGTGCTTATCATTGCTACACCTTGGGGGCTTGCCCCATTATTTCAACATTAGACATAGTTTTGTGTGCAATCCCCTTACCATGGTTTTATGCCCTATATTTTTTATTTATGATTTCTAATTTTTCTCTATGCATTCTATTTATGCTTTATGGCTTATTTTTGGGTTGTTGCCATAGTTTTAATTCTATGCCATGTTCCTATATCTATTACCACTAGGGACTAAAAGACTTATCAACCTTTGAGTACTACTTTTGGATGCCACATTAGGGTGCATATACATATCCTAGTACTTAATATGCTTACCTAGATGCTATTAGGACACCAAGGGCCACACTACCCTTTTATTTCCCATGTGAGCGAAAACACTCTTATTCATCAACACAATCTCGAGTCCATCATGTGCTTACACAATACATTATTCACACTTATTTATATATGCTTAGAAGATTCAATGATTATATGTTTACATTATTAGATGATTACATGCTTAGATTTACATTTACTTTTCATTCATTTGTTTTCTGTCTTCCAATAATTCCTTGTATCCTATGGATACAACTGATTATCAAAGGATGGGGGAAGGCAAGCTTATCCTACCACTACCATTCCTATGTTTAGATATGGAGATATACATACGTGCTTATAGAGACTCATCTCATGGGAAGAGACATACATAAAAGGAAAACACAATGATCACATCCTTTCAAGGTCCATTACTTTATATTGACCACATGGTGATATCCTTTGATTGTCTAAATATTTACTTTACATGCACATTTGTGAGTGCTACATAGTTTGATATACATCATCATTTAGGATTCACATGCACCTAAAAGTTGGAGTGATTTATGCAATAGTGAAATTTGCATACCCATGCCATTTCCCATTTAGGTTTGTACTTATATTGAGTTAATGTCTTAATACACATACATAATAACAAATGACATGATATCATGTGAAGTTCAATTCATTCCCCTAGGCTCTTTATCCACTTAGACATACTCATACCCTTGTTCACTTAGCCCTACCTTATACATTTACCAACAAACTCTTACACATTTATCTTATCTACCTGATTATCACACCTACCTCCATTTAGCCATTTTCCACTTGGACCTAATTGTTATTCTATTCTAGAACAAGTTCATAGATGTTGGGGCAACCTTGCAAGCACAAGTTTACCCCTTTCAAATTTAAAATTTAGCTAACTAGCTCCCTCCATCCTTCTACCTTGAGCTAACCAAATACACTTTTGGCATGATTTGATGTTATGTAGTAGTATTTAAAGATATTTCAATGCATTCATTCTAATAATTAAGTGAAATCAAGTGGTTAATCATTCTAGGGTGAAATTAACAATACATTTTGATTTGGTACAATATAAGGAGTAAAGAATCTACATCTTAGGCACTTTCCTACTATTTTAAATATTGTTCAATTTCAACCGGTTGATGAAGGTGCAATGCACTCACAACTTAGTCATATGACAACCTAAAAAGATATATGTCAGTACTAGTATCCCTAAATTCTCGTAAAAGGTAGAGCAAAAGAATGTGCACAGGCGTGTACAGAAAGATGAGCAACAAAAAAATGGTCAAAACCACTTTTTTTCCCAAACAAGACATCACACAAGCACATTATAATGTAATCCCATTATAAAGTAGTTAAAATACAAATCCTTGAACTTCCTTCACTCTAGACTAGGCTCATGTATAGGAAGAGACTAGGAGAATAAACATGAAATAAACATTTAAGTATAAGTGACATTTACATATGGATATTTACTTTCTTATACTTTAAGTTATATTTCATGTATATACTTTCAAGATATTTGAGAGTGGTTTTGAATCTCTAGGAACTATAATGTAAATTATAGGTTTTGGAGAATTTTATAAGTTTTCAAACTCAATCAAATTTCAAGAATCAACAAGCTGCTATCATCTTGCAGTTGTCTAAGGGTAGTTCTAACTATTCAAAAGCATCATGAAGACACTCCTTAGAATTAGGAGGACCTAACGTTATGCAAGAGACCTAGCAAGGAATCCAAGAAAAATACTAAGTCAAGTTCAAGAAAGTGACAGTCCACTAAGCATTTTTTTAGGATATTTTCAAGCTTGAAGACCATCTCTCTCTCTCTCTCTCTCTCTCTCTCTCTGTATATATATATATATATATATATTATATATATATATATATATATACCCTCCCTATCTATCTCTCTTCCGTTCACTCTCTCTTATTGTCTATCTCTCTCTAACTCTCCCTCTCCCTCTATCTCTTTATATTTCTCTATCACTATCTCCATATGTCTCTCTCCATCCCCATCTCTCTCTCTCTCTCTCTCTCTCTCTCTCTCTCTCTCTCTCTCTCTCTCTCTCTCTCTCTCTCTCTCTCTCTCTCTCTCTCTCTCTCTCTCTCTCTCTCTCTCTCTCTCTCTCTCTCTCTCTCTCTCTCTCTCTCTCTCTCTCTCTCTCTCTCTCTCTCTCTCTCTCTCTCTCTCTCTCTCTCTCTACCCCACTTTCTATATTTTTCCCTCTCTCTAACTCTATCTCTCCATCTATCACTTTCCATCTCTCCCTCTCCCTCTCCCTCTCTATCTCTCTATGTCTCCCTCTCTCTATTTTCATCTCTCCCTCTATCTCTTTCTATCTCCCCCCTCTATCCCTCTCCCTATGTATGTCTCCCTCTCTCTATATCTGTATGTCTCCCTCTCTCCATCTCTCTCTATTTCTCCGTCTCCCCTAAATTTTTCTACGTCTCCCTTTCTCTATCTCTTTCTATTTCTCCCTCTCCCCCTCCCCCCTCTCTCTCTTTATATCTATCCCTCCCCTCTCTATCTCTACCCCCTTCTCTCTCTATTTCTCCTCTCCCCTAATCTCTATCTCTATATCTCTCCCCCATCCCTATATTTCCATTCCTCCCTCTCCTCCCTCTCTCTCTAACTCTATCTTTATATCTCTCCTCCCTCTCTATCTCTCCCCCTCTCTCTCTCTTATTTTCTATCTCGGG
This sequence comes from Cunninghamia lanceolata, assembly GCA_027924645.1. Lineage (NCBI taxonomy): Eukaryota > Viridiplantae > Streptophyta > Pinopsida > Cupressales > Cupressaceae > Cunninghamia > Cunninghamia lanceolata. The sequence goes on along the minus strand of BSBN01000194.1, from coordinate 12,316,415 downwards.
TGTAAGCACAAAGATGGGGGATCAGAAAGTCACCACATGAGAATTTTTGGTCCATGCAAAGCAAAACATGAGTGTGTTATAATGTTCTCACATTTTCCTCTACTTTAAAGTGCAAAAACCTCTTATTTCTACATTACCTGCATCCAAAAGTGTGATTGTGGAGAAAAAATGAAGATCATAGTGTGAGCACATTCAAGGAAGATGAAACCAAGCAAGTACAAGAGAGAAATCGATGTTTTCACGATGCTACCTCACAAAACCTGCTCCTAAAGATGTTGTGAAGCAAATGTGGAGAGTCTAGTAGCCAAAGAAGGTAGGGTTTGATTATTTTTTGTGGGTTTGATTAATTTTTTGAGTTTTGCAATGTTTCATTAGTTTTTTATATTACATTTATAGTTAATGAGGTAGGATAAAACACAAATCTAGCTGAGGGTCAAAACAACCCCCAAAAGCCTCAAAACCCACCTTCACATCCTCACAATGTAAGATATACTCAAGAAAACTACTTAAGGAAAATAGAAGAAAACAAAAGACATCTTCAAACCCTTATTGAAATGTTCAAAAATCCAAGTGCAAGCATTGATTGTAGAAGAGCACTTGCAAAGTCATTAGAGGAGATTGTTTTCCACACCGAATCAGTGACAAAACAAATCACCAAATTTCAAGATTATAGGGGAGAGGTGTTGGGAATACTATGTTGACAAATTCTCTTATGAACAAGTGAAGAATGAAAAAATTACAAAATCTAAATTATGTGCACACTTTATTAATCCTAAAACTAGTGAAAGATAAGTAGAGTCTTGTAAATGATTCCCTATTCATTGGTGTGTTAATCAATATATATCTCAAAACTTTTGGGATAGATGGTACATGGTCGTCAATGAGTGCCCATGCAATAAAAATGTGGTGCCACAATATTTCTTGAGGAAACTCCATTGCGAGTTCATCTTCAAGAAGATTCCCAATTGTTTTGACATTCGAGAGTTCCAGGATAGAGCTGGTGGCTCTGTCTAAGATAGAGACGAGGCTCAACAAGACCAAAACCATGTACGTAGACCCCTGTTGAGGCCAGAATGTGTGTCACTCCCTTCAACTTTGAAGGAGAGTGTTGAGGTGGAGACATTACATTAATTGACTACTCTCACACAGTCTCTAGCACAACACACTAATGATCTTACCCAAGCTGATGAGGGTGAGAGTAGTAGGCATCATTTGTCTCCACATTTGTGTAGTTCATATGGGAACCTGTACGATTATGGGACATAGAAATCATGACAAGACTCTCGGTAGGATGTTAGAATGCAGGGGTAGCATCCAATGATGGACACATCCATACTGGATGATACTGTTCTCACTGATGATGTCTTAAAATGTACATTTGGTATTGACTTTCAGTTAATTTTTCACAAGTTTCATCTTGATTTAATATACTCTTAGTTGAAATTTGTAATTAATTTTATATGACTATCTATATTATAAGTCAAAAATAATGTATGTAATTGTCTGTGCAATGAAATTCTAGGGTCAGAGTTCATCCTGCCTCCATTAGCCATCCATTGGAGGGTTATGAGAGGAGGGTCAAGTCAGCGGGTATGTAATTTATCAGATGATTGTAATTATTGTATATATATTAATAGTAATATTATTTTGTGACAATTTGATTATTTCAATAGGGAACTTCATGAGCACGTCCATGGTTTCCTTGGTCCCCTAGACACAAAACCACTTATATGGAGGTAAATTTAACCATTTCTAATCATTATGCATTTAAATAATGTTATGTATTTATTTTGGGTCGAATAATCTTGAACTCTATTTTTAGATGTTGAATATGGAGACTCCTCCTCATCTTCGTGAGTCAGCACAGGTAGGCATTACTACAGCTATGATGTCTTCAAATCCTTTGCCTAAGGTATAAGCCAATAACATGAAAATGTCATTTTGTATTTCTTATTTATCTCATGTCATTTGATGTACATAAATTATATTTATGTTTAGTCAATTTTGCTTCTTGATGCTTCTCATAGGAGGTCACAACTCCAATTCGTCCAACTATGGATGAAGAGAGACAAAATATGATCAAGAGTGATCATTGGATAGTAGTAAGTGATCGATTACATATGTGATGTTATATATTTCATGTTTTCAATATTAATGTGCATATTGTTTGATTACATTAATAGGTGGAGCTGCATAAATCTTTGTCAACGAGGTCTACTCAACGGGAGAGAGAGGATGAGTCACTAACTGGCTCTCCATCCTCGGCCAAGCAAGGGACGCTGACTATTGATCAAAGTCCATAGGAAACTCATTTTGGGGACATTTTTTGTATGCCTAGATGGCTTTGTATACATACTTTTGTATGTTACCGATGTATATTTTTGTATATGCCTGTATGGCTTTATTTGGACATGCTTATATGGCTTTGTATATAGACTAGATGTTATGTTCATGACATTATGTATATAACAGTTTATATTAAATATTTAATATGATGATCAATTATCGTTATAGGAATTTGGATTTACACGTACCAATTGCATCGGCTTGAAAGTTTATAAATCATTTTCAAATAATCCATTTTGTGAATATCTTACAATCATTGCGTTCTATGAGACTATGCATTTCTTTGAGGCATCATTTCAAATAGTTCACATGCCCTTGTCTATGCTTCCACACTTTCCATACATATCTACAATGGTAGCTACAAATACAATACATGTGACAAACTTCCTATATCCTTTATGCTTTGATGGTTGTCCACACCATGTTCCCCTGATCCCATTTTAGCATAGGCAAGGAGGATGTTGGGATAAGGTTGTGCAATTTGGTTTTAGACATACCAATTGCATTTGGTTGAAATTTTCTTTTCTACATCCATGAGAGAACATTTCTTTGAGGCATTGTGTCAAATAGTTCATGTTTGGTGTATATGCCTCCACACTTTGCCTACATGTCTTGCAGGGTAGTTACAACTACAACATTTGACAAAATTCCTATATCCTTTATGCTTTGATGGACATCTATATACATGTTCCAAAGATACCATTTCTAAGGTTTTAGAATTTGCCTTTACACCTGCCAATTGTATTTCCTTGAAAGTTTCTAAAACCTTATCAAAAAATCCATTTTGTTTATATCTTGCAATCATTGTATTCCATGAGGTGACATTTCTTTGAGGCATCATGCTAAACAATTCACATGCTTATCTATGCTTCCAAACTTCACATAGATGTCTCTGAGGGCAGTTACAACTACATCTAACAAAATTCCCATATCTTTTATCCTTTAATGGATGTCCATTTTGGCATAGGCAAGGAGGATACTAGCTAAGGTTATGAAGTTTTGCTTTACACCCGCCAATCGTATTTTCTTGAAAGTTTATAAAGCCTTATCAAAAAATATTTTTTACATATCTTGCAATCATTGCATTCCATGAAATGGCATTTCATTTCAAGGCATCATGTCAAATAGTTCACGTACCTTGTCTATGCTTCCACACTTTGCATACATGTCTCACAAGGTAGTTGCAACTACAACTTTTGACAAAATTGCTACATTCTTTATGCTTTGATGGATGTCTATACTGTGTTCCAAAGATACCATTTCTAAGGTTTTGGAATTTGGATTTACACCCAACCAATTGCATTTTCTTGAAGGTTTCTAAAGCCTTATCAAAAAATCCATTTTTTTCATATCTTGCAATTATTGCATTCCATGAGGCGACATTTCTTTGAGGCATCATGCCAAATAGTTCACGTTGCCCTGTTTATGCATCCACACTTTGCATACATGTCTCTGAGGGCAGTTGCAACTACAACATCTAACAAAATTCCCATATCTTTTATCCTTTGATGGATGTCCATTTTGGCATAGGCAAGGAGGATACTGGCTAAGGTTGTGGAATTTTTCTTTACACCCACCAATCATATTTTCTTGAAAGTTTATAAAGCCTTATAAAAAAAACCTTTTCTTGCATATCTTGCAATCATTCCATTCCATGAAATGGCATTTCATTTCAAGGAATCATGTCAAATAGTTCACATACCTTGTCTATGCTTCCACACTTAGCATATGTGTTTATAAGGGTAGTTGCATTTTGATAGAGATAGGGAGGATGCTGACAAAGGTTGTGGATTTTGGATTTACACGTGCCAATTGCATTTGCTTGAATGTTTCTAAAGTCTTTTTAACAAATCCATTTTTTTGCATATCTTACAATAATTGTATTCCATGAGAGGACATCTCTTTGTGGTGTTGTATCAAATAGTCCATGTGCCTTGTCTATGCTTCCACACTTTGCATACATGTCTACAAGGGCAACTGCAATTACAACATGTGATAAAATTCCTATATCCTTTATGCTTTGATGACTATCCATACACTGTTCCAAAGATCCTATTTTGGTAGAGATAGGGAGGATGTTGGGAAAGGTTGAGGAATTTGACTTTACATGTGCTAATTGCATTTACTTGAAAGTTTCTAAATTCTTTTCAATAAATCCATTTTTTGCATATCTTGTAATCATTGCATCCCATGAGAGGACATCACTTTGTGGTCTTGTATCAAATAGTCCACATGCCTTGTCTATGCTTCCACACTTTGCATACATGTCTACAAGGGCAGCTACAATTACAACATGTGACAAAATTCATATATCCTTTATGCTTTGATGGTTGTCCATACGATATTCCAAAGATCCTATTTTGGTAGAGATAGGGAGGATGCTGGAAAAGGTTGTCGAATTTGGCTTTACAAGTGTCAATTGCATTTGCCTGGAAGTTTCTAAAGTCTTTTCAACAAATCCATTTGTTGCATATCTTGTAATCATTGCATCCCATGAGAGGACATCTCTTTGTGGTGTTCTATCAAATAGTCCAAATGCCTCGTCTATGCTTCCACACTTTGCATACATGTCTACAAGGGAAGCTGCAGTTACAACATGTGACAAAAATCCTATATCCTTTATGCTTTGATGGTTGTCCATATACTGTTCCAAAGATCCTATTTTGGTACAGATAGGGAGGATGCTGACAAAGCTTGTGAAATTTGGCTTTACACATGCCAATTACATTTGCTTGGAATTTTCTAAAGTCTTTTCAACAAATCCATTTTTTGCATATCTTGCAATCATTGCATCCCACAAGAGGACATCTCTTTGTGGTGTTCTATCAAACAATTCACATGCCTTGTCTATGTTTCCACACTTTGCATACATGTCTACAAGGAAAGCTGCAATTACAACATGTGACAAAAATCCTATATCCTTTATGCTTTGATGGTTGTCCATACATTGTTCCAAAGGTCCTATTTTGGTACAGATAGGAAGGATGCTAGCAAAGGTTGTGGAATTCATCTTTACACATGCTAATTGCATTTTCGTGAAAGTTTCATGATAAATCTAAGTGGATACTTGAAGGAATCAGCACAACATACATCTTTTCAATTAGGAGCATTGCTAGGATAGCAAAGGGTTTGATTGCCATATAGGTCACCCTTATAAATGACATTCTTGTCCTTACACCTTTTAACATCCAAATATCTCTAATATTTATTTTTATATGGTCACTTTCCAAATCCATTACTTCAAGTCTTGAAAACCAAGTGAAACTTGTCCATTTACTTTCTTTTTCATTATTTCTTATAAAGGATTTTATGACTTGCTTCCAATTTTTAGTTGGTTTCACATCTTCCACTACATGTTGACAATTTTACATCTAATAGAATCTTGTACATACTATTCTTAACCTCTTATAATTTTTTATACCTATAGAAACTCTCTAGATTAGGTTGCTCCCTAGCGGACTAGGCTACTAGCATAGGTGTTAGATAAGGACTAGGTTGCCCCTTTGTCCAAAATCAAACAAATCAACTAACATGACCTAAGTTCCTAGAAAACTTCATCTTCTAATTGTAAGCAATTCAGTATTTTAAAACTTTTAATTTTACTATTGGAACTTTGGTGCATTATTCACCTACATAAAGTTCCTAGTAAGGTTTCACATGAAAGAAGTTGATGGACTTTGTTCTAGGTTTATGTTGATAGTTATCTGGTAGAATAGCAAACAATTGTAGTGTGCTATAGAAGGTAGAAATGAGTTTTAGGTGTTGCATTTTAGCATGGAAACTTACATAATCTAATGCCGCTATTTTCCAACCTCAATCCATTTTGAAGGAGAACTCACAACTGCATAATTGTAGATATGTCATTCTAAGTATTTATTATACTGTTGGTACACTTGTATTGTTATTGGAGGACACATGGTAATGACCATGAAGATGGTGATATTATAGGAGATGCTTAGAGGTACTACAATTAGCTATAATTAATTAGGTGTTTGTCATACAAAGAGCAAACACAACCCTAGGTTGACTATCATGTATCAAAGGCATTATTGTCTTCCTAGAGGATACTTATACCCTGGCATTACGAATGTGAAGTCTACAAGTAGGGAGTGTAGAAGAGAGAAAGAAGAGGGTTGTCATAATGAAGAGATAGTTGTGTTGGTAATCAAAGAGTAGAAATCATAAATTAAGAAGGGAAGACAACCCCATCAAGTCAAGCATGTCATTCCCACATAAATACAACCCTAGCAAGTCCAATAGACCAACTATGACACTGTGCACTTATGGACAAGCATGCAATCATGAATTAGTCTTTAAGTCAAGAATGTGACAGTCATTAGCAAGAAGGCAATCACTTAGAGTTGGGACTGTTATCATGGCATTAAAGTCTTCTCCCAAACCTAGTCACTTGTTAATCAAGAAATGGATATTCATGATAATCAAAACTCACTCACATATCATGTAAGGTAACAACCATAGGATAGTGTGGACTGTAATGGGGAGTCAAATCACATGTCAGTTTAGTCCTAGGTAGATAAAACTATCCTTATTAGAAAAGATTATTGTTTTGTATCTCAAACCAAGGGTATGTACAAAGAAATGTTGCAAGTTTACATTAGTAATGCATTCAAGTGACTTCATTGACATAATGGGATAGTCAAATGCCACGCTGCCATGTTACTACAACAATCTAATATGAGGGTGAGATTGTTATATGATAAGCAAACCTTCCATTTGGAGGGATCTGGCAATTAAAAAACTAGTCATATGATTGCTAGGATAGTCATCAAGGTCCTAAGAGTATTTACTATTCATCATACCATTATTCACATTTTAGCACTGTCAACACATATTAGGATAGTGTTGTCCCAGCAAAATAGAGAAGGTTGTTATAAAGATCTTAGAACATTCATCTTATAAATGTATAGTTATATGCAAATGGTAGCAGTCATATGTCAAGCTTAGAATGGTCATATCAACCTATGGACTACTTGATTGAATCCTTAGGGCAATGAGAACACCATATATAATTCAGTCATTCTGTTATGGTTTCACTTATCTAGCAAAATGTCCAACCCATAACACTTCTAAGGCTTCATTAAATGGTCTAATATCTACAAAAAGATTTGCATGAGAAATGGAGGTGGAAAATAAGGAACTAGTACACTATAGTCTGTTAAGCTTCAGATAGAGGGAAGAACAATGTTCATCTGAAAAATTGAAATAGCATTCTTCTTGGCCAAAGATCACGGGCAGCCCCTAGAGAGGGGTTTTGAATGGGGATCTGGAAGAAATGGATGGTAGTGTTAGCAATTTATTTTATTAGGTACCATTTTACTCTAAATTAGTTCCCAATCTTTCTTTTAGAGCCCATATGATTTTTCTTTATTGCTAAATAGGCAAGTTTTGAAAATCGGCCTGCCCTCTACTTCAATCATGGTATCAAGCTTAGAATGGTCATATCAACCTAAGGACTACTTGATTGATAGAATTGTAATATCATGTTCTCATTCACCAATTCATTGGGGTGGGTGGGTAAATGCCAGAGGAGATCTCATTTCATGTGCCAAGTGCCCCAGTTGTTCAAGGCAATAGGCTACTGACAATGTCCCTTAAGATCCCTAAAACTAAAAACCTGCCAAACTTTGACAGAGAAGTTCTAGGTATTCATGACAGCTGGTAACATTCCATTTGGACCTACAGGTGCATGTAGGGTCTGTCTACAATAACCTCTCTCAGTTTTGGTCAACTCCAATCTATTTGATCGTGTCAAAATCAAATGCATTCTTGTAAAATGCTTTAGTTTCATGTAGTGGAAAGGTGCTAGGAGTGACATTTTGCATATATCCTATCAACCATGACTGTCATGAAGTTGTTTATAATGCCTTGTCGAAATATCTTTGATATTTTTCCATATGTATCAATAAGGTGAAGGTAGATCATTAGTGTAAGGTTTCCAAGATAAATTATCATAAGTAATACATAGCCATCACCCTAAGATAACCCTAAGGATAAATCCCTCATAGATTGTAGCAAATCTTAAGAACATTACCAATTATATGCAAAACAATTAGTGACCTAAAAACACCTAGAAACAAACTACTTGCTAGTCTATCATGCCTAGGCTTATGGATAGTTATTTTTCTACTAATTTTGGATGATTATGAGGATATCACCTATATTGTATGGTACTCCTTAGGATTATAAGGTAAGAGATGACAATGATGAAAAGGACTGATTATATACAGATTAGAATTGTCAAGCACCTTAAATAGACTGTCAACATAACTAGGACTATCATGACATTCAATGGGAACATCAAACCCTATGAAGATAATTTGATATATTGTCAAGGTGATGAGAGCATGCAGTGAAAGTGCACAAACTAATCAAAATTGACTTCTAGAACCCTCGGTGAGAGTCCTTCTTCTGTCTTAGTGATCTACCCTTCGTCTTTTGTTATCGGCAAGACTTACTCCATCGGCCACTTCAGAAACTGTCTAGGTGATACACTGATGACTCTTCCTTCCTTGTTTTCGGTATAACTTAATGTTATCGGTGGAACCCTCATCCTTGTTTGGCTGATATAGCGATGAGACCAACTCTTGATGTTGGTGAGACTTAATACCATTGGTGAACTAAACCTTCCATTGGCTGATACACCGATACTATTGTCTTCGGTGAGACTCTACACTACCGGTGAACTTTGGAACTATTTTTCTGAACACCAAGTCTGTCTGATATCTCCTATCGATGAGGCTTGACTTCTTTTCACCCCGATGTGACTAAGACAAATTAGCATTTGTCGTCATGGTTTCGGCAAGACTTACGCCTATTGGTGGAGCCAAATATTATCAACCTGATACTCTGATAACATTGTCACCTTGACTCCATTTGACTTTGGCAGAACACCACAGTTACAGTGGGACTCGGCCATTGGTTCTAGCGATACGCCGATGCCACTATTGGCAAGAAAATCACTATCGGCCAGAACCCCAAAACTCACTCTGATGGTCCTGGTCTTATCGACAATGACCTCTATGTCTCTCTGACCTTACGGTTCATCTACTCTTTCAATTGAATCCTAGCACATGGGGATGCTAGGTAGACTACTACATGAAACAACTTACCCTGACTTTCTGCACTGTCTCACAGAACAACAAAAATGAAACATAACAAAATAGATCTGTACATTGTGAAGCCATTCCACTCGTTCATGGTAGAAAACTACCAGTGGAATGCCTCACACTGACATATTGCAGCAATGGTATGCATAGAAAGAACTGCACTTCGAACAAAAATCTACAGTTACACAATTTACAGTTATAGAGAACAGAAACTAGATTGATAGAATAGAACAATTTTATTCCTTCTCAGAAAACCTCAAACATGTAGTTCAACAACAATGCACACTCACAATCACCACCTTTTTTATCATTATTTGGTTCATTCCTCTAGGTTTATCAACTCGCCCTAAGGAAAACCAACCGTCTTGTGTCCCAAACTGTCCTACTACCCTATTTTTGGCATTATGTGATTAACAATTTGACAAAATGTGTCCTAAGTCACTTGGGAGTTACAAAATTGGTTCGAGGTCTTGAAGAACCTAGATACAAACTAAAATGACATCCATTGGTCAAATAGACCTTATTACAACACAAAACATGATTTTCTAGGTGCTCCTACACCATACTCACCAAAAGAAAAATGTCTCAAGTCCTCTTAGAGACCAATTCTTGTACATCTCTGCCTTGCTTTAGAATGTCTTCCTCTGGCATCCATGTAGCTTCTAAATCTGGAAACCCTTTCCACTTAACTAGATGTTCAAAGCATGTTTTGTACCTTGTCTTCCTGGCTTCTCTGCTTTCCAAAATGTACTCCATGTTAGGTGGTTCCTGAGGTGGTAACTTCTGCACCCACTCTGCATTGTCTTGGATAGAATCTATTGTACCTTCTCCTGTATCAAGACTCTTATATAATGTTAGATCAGTAACATTGAATATAGGGGAAATAGCAATATCATCAGGGAGTTCAATTTTGTAAGCATTAGGACCATATTTCTCTAAAATCTTACAAGGTCCAATTTTTCTCATCATCAACTTGTGGTTTCCCCTAGGCAGTCTGTTCTTGTTGAGATGAACCATGACCATATCTCCTATTTGGTATTACACATCCCTTCTCCTTTGATCCACTCTAGCCTTGATCTTCTGACTATTCTTGTGTAGAGCATCTCTGACTTGTTGATGAATCTCTTTCATAGCCTCTGCAAATGTATCAGCATGTCCACTCCTCTTGTCCAAACCCTGAACATCTCTCAATTCAAAAACCCCTCGAGGATGACTACCATAGACAATTTCAAAAGGACTTAAACATGTGCTTCTATTTGTAGAATCATTATAGGCATACTCTACTTGTGGGAGTACCACATCCCAACTACTACCATGTTCTCTTGTAAAACATCTCAATAGATTGCCTAATGCCCTATTCACAACCTCAATTTGGCCATCAGTCTGAGGATGGTAGGCTGAGCTAAAAGACAAGTTTGTACCCAATCTTTTCCACAAGGTTCTCCAAAAATGTCCCACAAATTTGCTATCCCTATAAGACACAATTCACAAGGGTAGCCCATGAATCCTGATAATTTCTTTAAAGAACAAACTTGCAATGTAGCTAGCATCATTAGTGGTCATACAAGGAATGAAATGAGCCTTCTTGCTGAATCGGTCTACCACTACAAACACATTGTCACAACCTACCCTTGTTTTGGGTAACCCCATCACAAAATCCATACTCAAGCATTCCCGAGGTCAGTTGGGTATTGGCAAAGGTTGATACAATCCTACATTGGTCGAGACTCCTTTTACTCTTTGGCATACTATGCAACTTTCAACAAATTTTTGGATGTCAAATTGCATTCTTGGCCAGAAATGAAATCTCCTTACCAGATCTAAAGTCTTATTCAACCCAAAATGTCCACCCAGTATTCCACTATGTTTTTCCTTCACAATATTATCCTTCATTGAGCATTTAGGGATACACAACTGACATCCTTTGAACAATAGTCCATTGTGCAATGTAAAATCTAAAAACTCACTGTGAAAAGTATTAGCAAATTCATGGCATACCTTGTAGATTTCTCTGAAATCCTGATCTTCTTCATACAATTCGTTGAGTGACTCAACACCCATGCTTTGCAACTGCACTTCTTAGACTCTCAAGACCCTTCTACTTAAAGCATCAACAACCTTATTGGCTATCCCCTTCTTATATTTGATGATGAAGGTGTATGCTTGAAGACTTTCCACCCACTCCATGTGTCTATGACTGAGCTTTTCCTATCCATTAAAAAAATTGAGAGCATGATTGTCAGTGTACACAATGAATTCTTTGGGAAGCAAATAATGCCTCCACTTTTTCAGGGCTGATACCAAGGCATACAATTCTAAATCATAAGAGGAGTACTTCCTCTTAGCTTCACTCAATTTCTCACTGAAAAGGGCCTCTGGTCTCCCTTCTTGGCTCAACACTGCTCCAATGGCCAACCCACTTGCATCACATTCAATTGTGAAAACCTGATTGAAATCAGGTAACACTAAAACAAGGAATTTAGCAATTTTTGTTTCAGACTCTCAAAGCTCCTATCTGCTTCTCTCATCCACACAAACTTTACCTTGCAACCACTCTTGATGGTTTCTAACATAGGTGCACAGATGTCATTGTAGTTCTTATTGAATATCCTATAGAATGTGGCCAAACCATGGAAATTCCTTACCTCCCCTGTTGTCTTAGGTGTGGTCCAATTCATAATAGCCTCCACCTTTGAAGGATCCATCTTTAGATCACCTTTGGAAATGACAAAAGCCAAGTAGATCAACTCTTGTTTCATGAAATCACATTTGTCCAATTTTATCAACAGCTTCTGGTCTTTTAGCCTCTTCAAGAGTATCTCTATATGTTTCAAATGCTCTTCTTTACTTTTATTGAATATCAAAATGTCATCTAGGTATACTACCACAAACTTACCTATGAAATCCCGCAATACATCATTCATTAGCCTCATGAAAGTGCTAGGAGCATTAGACAAACCAAAAGGCAATACAAGCCATTCATATAAACCTTCATTGGTTTTGAATGTTGTTTTCCATTCATCACCTTCTCTTATCCTTATCTCATGGTACCCACTCTTCAAGTCTATCTTAGAGAAATAGGTAGCACCCCCAAATAGTCCATTAGGTCTTCAATTCTAGGAATAGGAAACCTGTATCTGATGGTTATCCTATTTATTACCCTAGAATCAGTACACAGTCTCCATTTCCCATCTTTCTTTGGTGCCAAAATAGTGGGGACTGCACATGGACTCAAACTCTTTCTTATTAACCCCTTGTCTAAAAGTTCTTGAACCTGCCTGGCTATCTCCTCATTCTGCTGAGGGGTCATCTTATAGGATGCCTTATTGGGAAGTATAGCTCCCGGTATGAGATCAATCTGATGCCTGATATCTCTAATAGGTGGTAGTGAGTATGGTATATCTGCTGCAATTACTTCCTTATAACTCTCAAGTAGTTCTCTGACCTCCTTAGGCCCTACTTCTCTCACATTTTCCTTCTTTTCCCCCTTAGGCTTCACAATCAAAGCAAAACCCACTCCACCACCTTCCTTTAGTGTATCCATGAATTCCTTTTCTCCTACTAGAATTACACTAGATCCTACATGTTGTGGATACCCTTTGACCAATGACTATATCCTATAAGTTACACCATCCTTTTGGAATGAGTAAGCATTCTTTTCCCCATCATGATGAGCCTTTTTGTCAAACTGCCATGGTCTGCCCAGCAGAAGATGGCAAGCATCCATTGGAAGGATGTCACAAATTTTTTTGTCTCTATACTCCCCAATACTAAATTCTACCCATGCTTGTTCATTGATGACTATATGTTTCCCTTGTTTAACCAATTGACCCTATATGGACAGCTATGGGGTTTTTTTTCTAATTTCAATTTATCTACTGCTTCCAAAGATATAATATTGTTAGTAGAACTAGAGTCAATGATAACTTTACAAACCTTACCTTGGATCTTGCAGTTGACTCTAAACAAAGCTCTTCTTTGTGACGGTTTAGTTTGCACTGGTTCTTTGAGCAGCGTCCTCTAGATCATTAGATTTTCTCCCATCTTTGATGTCAAATTCACTTCAGGAGGTGTCACACTCCCTGCATCCTCTTGAGTCAATGTGGTTCTTCTCTCATTACCATGAGAAGTTGAGGCCTTCTCTGGACACTTATAAGTCGGGTGCCCTATCTGATTACAGTTATAACATCTCATATTGGAGAACTTGGATCCTCTACCTGATCCATTTGTCCCACCTCTTCCATTAGGCCTTCTTCCTTGATACCCTCCTCTACTACTTGAGTCCCCAACTTGCTCTCCTTGGCTAGACTCACCATTAGGCCTTTGGTTAGGATTTCTTCCTCCAAAACAGCCTCTACCTCTAAAATTTTTGCCACCTCTTCCTCTACCTTGTTGCTCACCTTTCTTCTTTAGCTTCTCTTCAACTCTTAATGCTACTTGAAAGCATTTTTCCATGGTTTCAGGGGTCAATAAACTTATCTCATCTTGAATATTGAACCTCAGACCATTTAGATACCTGGCCACTGTAGCTTTTTCATCCTCCATGTACCCATAGTGAAGAGTGTATTTGTGAAACTTCTCAGTGTAAGTAGCTACATCCATATCTTTTTGCTTAAGGTTCTGCATTTTCCTGTAAATTTGTACCTCGTAGTCAGATGGCAGGAACTGGGACTTGATCTTCTCCATCATTCTGCTCAACGAAGAGATCATACTCTTCCCATTCTTTACCCTTTCTCCTTGGGTGTAATTTCACCATGTAAGGGCAACACCTTTGAGTTTAGTTTTTGCAAACTTAACTCTCTTATTCTCAAGAACTTCCTTGTATTCGAAGTAGTTGTTTAGAGCCTCAATCCATTCCATGACTTTGTCAGCATTCATCTTTCCACTGAACATGGAGATATCTATCCAATCCTCTGAAGAGTCCTTGCCAATAGCCTTAATGGCTTCCAGGAACTACTTTTGATCAGCCGGTATCTCTGCCTCTTCTTGTTCCTCTTCTTCATCCTCATTCTCTTCCTCTTCATCTAAACCTTCCTCTATCCTTTTTCCTATCTTCAGTGCCTTCAATTCTTCTTCGAGTGCTTCCCTAACTCCAATTTTGATCTTCTCTTCCATCTCCTTAAATTTATTGACCACTTTGGTGGTCATCCCCTTTGGAGGCATATTGCAAGCCTCTCCTTCGCTCTCCTCTGCTGACATATACTAGATCCACAATAGAACCTTTTATGGCTCTGTTACCAATATGATGAGGAGAACATAGTGAAAGTGCAAAAATTGATCAAAATTGACTTCTGGAACCCTCAGTGAGGGTCCTTCTTTTGTCTCAGTGATCTACCCTTCATATTTTGTTATCGGCAAGACTTACTCCATCGGCCACTTCAGAAACTATCTAGGCGATACACCCATGACTCTTCCTTCTTTGTTTTCAGTATAACTTAATGTTATTGATGGAACCCTCATCCTCGTCTAGCCAATATAGCGATGAGACCAACTCTTGATGCTGATGAGACTTAATACCATCAGTGAACTAAACCTTCCATTGGCCGATACGCCGATACTATTGTCTTCGGTGAGACTCTACACTATCGGCAAACTTTGGAACTATTTTACTGAACACCAAGTCTGTCTGATACCTCCTATCAGTGAGGCTTGACTTCTTTTCACCCTAATGTGACTAAGAAAAATTAGCCGTCATGGTTTCGGCAAGACTTACGCCTATCGGTGGAGCCAAATATTATCAACCCGATACTCCAATAACATTGTCACCTTGACTCCATTTTACTTCAGCGAAAAACCACAGTTTCAGTGGGACTCGGCTGTTGGTTCTGGTGATACGCTGATGCCACTATCGGCAAGAAAATCACTGTCATCCAGAACCCCAAAACTCACTCTGAAGTTCTTGGTCTTACCGATGATGACCTCAATGTCTCTCTGATCCTGTGGTTCATCTACTCTTTCAATTGAATCCTAGCACATGGGGATGCTAGGTAGACTACTGCACGGAACAACTTGCCTAGACTTTCTACACTATCTCACATAACAACAAAAATGAAACATAACAAAATGGATCTATACATTGTGAAGCCATTCCACTCATTCACGGCAGAAAACTACTAGTGGAATGCCTCACACCAAGATATTGCAACAATCATATGCACAAAAAGAACTACACTTCAAACAGAAATCTATAGTTACACAATTTACAGTTACAGAGAACAAAAACTAGATTGACATAACAAAACAATTTTATTCCTTCTCAAAAAACCTCAAACATGTAGTTCAACAACAATGCACACTCACATTTACCAACCTTTCCAATCATTATTTGGTTCATTCCTTTGGGTTTATCAACTTTCCCTGAGGAAAACTAACCAATTCATACAGTTAGAAGACCAACTGTCTTGTGTCCCAAACTGTCCTACTGCCTTGTTTTCGGCATTATGTGATTAACAATTTGACAAAATGTGTCCTAAGTCACTTGGGACTTACAAAATTGGTTCTAAGTAGATACAAACTGAAATAACATGCATTGGTCAAACAGACCTTATTACAACACAAAACATGATTTTCTGAGTGCTCCTGCACCAGAAGGTGTAAAGGAGGGGACAAGAGCTTTTCTAGGAATCATAATTGTATAGGACATTCATTGTAACCTTAGGAATATCACATGACATTGTTCAAATAGTCTAGTCCAAAATAAGAATGATCAAACCCTAGGACTTTCATAAGTAAATTGGTGCATTACAAGGGCAATCACAATATTATTGAAGGGTAAATGGTGAGATAGGTTATTAAAGAAGAATATAATGATGACAAGATGAGAAGGAAGAAGATCTAATAAATAAGGAATAAGTTCCCATGAAAACAAAAAGAAGATCTAAGGAAGAATTTCTCATTCAACAATAAATAGAATGTTTCTATTGCAAATGTGTTTTTTAAAAATAGATCTACTCTAAAAGCAACTCTTGAGGATACAAATTGGTTATGTCATGTGGTCAGTATGGTCAATTGAACTTTAAGGACTTGAACTTGTTACATACTAATATTTGTGGATTGTTCAAGATCTTGTTCAAGAGTTTGATCATAAATTGATAAGATAGTGATAGAAGCCTAGGTGGTGACCATGCATTGAGAGTTAGACATTGTGTTATGGCATGGAGATTTATTACAACCAAGTGTTTCTATGGTAGCAATTGCAAGACACTTGGTGAAGAACTTGCTATTGCATCATGAGCTAAGTGAGTTGCTAGACCATGTATGGTAGTGCAAGGGCACATGTGGTAGTGTTGGAGTGCATGTAGTGATAATTGAGAACATGTATATGTTCTAGAGAATGTTTTGAGGTATCACAAGTGATAAGAATCCATAGTTTGATTTTGGTTGCAGTGTAGGAAGACATACATACACGGCTCATGTGTTTTGGTTAAGAATTTTTGACTAAATATGAAGACAAGTATAAAAACCAAGCTAAGTATCCAGTGTACCCTTGTAAGCACTAAAAGTGTTGAATTATCACAATCAATCAATAAAAATTATTCAATTGGCAGTAAAGAGGACATTGAGTATGATGGCACACCTAGTCCCAATGATGAGCATGAGTTGAATGGCCAAGAGGACGATAGTGACAACTTATTACTATATGAGAACCAGATATATATCAAATTTGCAGCATCAATAGCACTATATTTTAAATGTTAATACAACTGGTTACATTAGAGAGAATGATGATAATACTTTGTTATAGGGAGGTATAGATGATAGTTCAAATTCAAAATACAACAAATTCTATTAATGATTGAAGATTCAAAAAAATCATGTATATATCATATTTTAATGATTATAATTCTATTAATACACATAATGATGACTATTTTAACTTAGATATGTTAGGAATTGCATGTAGAAGATATCAATTAAATGCAAATAAAGATTAAATAGAGGAATGAAAGATACACAGAAATAATAACAGCGAGAGACAAGTTTTAACATGGTTCACCCAAACTTGGGCTACATCCACCAACATAGAATCCAATATTATTATCTAGTAATTGAACCAATTACAACCAACAATCCTTGCAACTCAATACCGCTGCAAAATGCTACAATACAATATCAATGGAAACCCTAACCCTTATCTATTTTTACCAAGAATTATGTCAGTTACAAAATAGGGTTTTTTAATGTCGGCCAATAGAAAAATAATTCCCGACACCTTTATAAAATAATAAAAGTCATTTGAGGTTTTGGGGGCACAACCCCCAAGCCCCCGTAGAGACACTGCCCCTGGACCCCGCAAGGAGTGCTACCCCTTGACCCCATCTTGGGGGTGCTACCTCCAAACCCCCATTAATTAATTTGGGGGGAAACTGTGCTAATAAAAGTGGTGAAAATTTAACCTTCGAGTCTGATTAGGCTCCATTTAACAACAAGATAGTTCCACATTTAGTAATTGTGAGTGTTCTAAAGAATATAAAGTGAATTAAATTAGACATAAAGAATATACCTTAGAATTTGATATTCAAGTTGACCAATCCTCCAAAATTTGGCTTCAAAATCCTCAAATTGTTCTTTTTGCAAGTTTGATTATGAATTCTATATAACTCTAGACTAGGATTAGTGAAATTTACGGAAAAACAAACATATATCATCAAATTCAATCTATATCAATGGTAATTAGCTTTGAAACAATATGAAACATGAAACTTTTAGTTTAAATAATCAAAATTTTTCCACAAACATGCAAAATTAGTTCTTCTACATTGACAAAACAAAAAAAGTGGTGGATTGATCAAAAATGATTCTTAATATGTCAAAGAACATGAAAAAGTGTTTTCATGTCTGATAGTATGCATGAAAAGTAGGGAATAACAGACATGTGGGGTTTGAATCATGAATCCCACATGGTTTTTTCCCATTTTTTTCTTCCCATAACACGAGCGCATTTTGGGAAGCATGAAAAACTTAAGCTTTCATGCATGCAAACAAGTAAATTTAGTGTTTTCTCTATATGTATAAGTATATATTTGTAAGTATATATCTATGCAAACCTTTATGTATAAGTGTATATCTATCTCTCTATCTCCCTCTCTCTCTCTAAAACCCTAAACCCTAAATAATACCCCTAAACCTTTATCTCCCTATCTTTCCCTCTCTAAACTCCTAACCCCTAAACCCTAAACCTGATCAACCCTAAACCCCTATCTCCTTGTCTCTATCATCCCACTACCTCTCAATCTCTCTGCCTATGTCTATGGTCATGTCCCTCACCCTCTATCTCCCTATCTCTCCCCTCGATCCCCTTTATATCTCCCTATCAGTCCTCTCTCTAAACCCTAACCTAAACCTCTAAACCTTAACCCCTAACCCGTAAACCCTAACCTAGGCTAACCCCTAAAACCCTAAACCCCAAACCCCTAAACCATAAACCTTGGAAGCAACCCAAATCCTCTATCTCCCTATCTCTCCTAATCTCTATCAGTCCCCTCGCTCTATCTCTATCTAAACCCTAAACCCTAACCCCTAAACCCTAAACCCAAGCAACAGTAAAATCTTAACCCCTAAACCCTAAACCCTAAACCTGAGAAACCCTAAACCTCTAAACCCTAAATAATTCCCCTAAACCCTAAAATTGAGCAACCCTAAACTCACAAACCTCAAATAATGCCCCTGATCCCTAAACCCTAAACTTGAGCAACCAGGGTAAACCCCTAAACCATAAATAATTCCGCTTTAACCCTAAATCCTAAACTTGACCAACCCTAAACTCATAAACCCTAAATAATGCCCCTAAATCCTAACCCCTAAATAATAAACTATAAACCTGAGAAACCCTAAACCCTAAATAATTCCCCTAAACTCATAAACCTGACTAACCCTCTCTCTCTCTCTATTACCCTATCTCTCCCCTCTCTCTCCCCTCCATCTCCACACTCTCTCCCTCTCCCTCTCCCTTATCGACAAACAACATGGAAACAAGAAAACTAGGACATGCAAAGAGAGATAAGGACATAAATTGGGATGATGAAATGGAAACAAGATAATTTATGAAATTTCATTGGATGGGAAGAATGATGAGGAGAGGTAGAGAGGGTAGGAGGTAGAGAGGGTAGGAGGTAGAGACGTGAGGGAAGTAGAGAGTGAGAGAGGGTAGGAGGTATATAGGGGAAGGAAGAAGAGAGTGAGAGAGAGGTTAGGAGGTAGAGAGGGGAGGGAAGTAGAGAGTGAGAAAAGGTACAAGGTAGAGAGGGGAGGGAAGTAGAGAGTGGGAGAGAGGGGAGGGAAGAAGAGAGTGAGAAAGAGGGTAGGAGGTAGATAGGGGAGGGAAGTAAAGAGTGAGAGAGGATAGGAGGTAGAGAAGAGAGGGAAGTAGAGAGTGAGAGAGAGTGTAGGAGGTAGAGGGGAGGGAAGAAGAGAGTGAGAGAGAAGGCAGGGGGTAGAAAGGGAGGGAAAAAGAGAGTGAGAGATAGGGTAGGAGGTAGAGAGGGGAAGGAAGTAGAGAGTGGGAGAGAGGATAGGAGGTAGAGAGGGGAGGGAGTAGAGAGTGAGAGAAGGTAGGAGGTAGAGAGGGGAGGGAAGAAGAGAGTGAGAGAGAGGGTAGGAGGTAGAGAGGGAAGGGAAGTAGAGAGTGAGAGAGAATGTATGAGGTAGAGCTAGGAGGGAAGTAAAGAATCAGAGAGAGGATAAGACGTAGAGAGGAGAGGGAAGAAGAGAGTGAGAAATAGGGTAGGAGGTAGAGAGGGGAGGGAAGTAGAGAGTGAGAAAGAGTGGAGGTAGAGAGTGGAGGGAAGAAGAGAGTGAGAGAGAGGGTAGGAGGTAGAGAGGGTAGGAAGTAGAGAGTGGGAGAGAGGGTAGGAGGTAGAGACGGGAGGGAAGAAGAGAGTGAGAGAGAAGGTAGGAGGTAGAGAGGGGAGGGAAGTAGACAATGAGAGAGAGGGTAGGAGGTAGATAGGGGGGAAGAAGAGAGTGAGAGAGAAGGTAGGAGGTGGAGAGCGAAGGGAAGCAGAGACTTAGAAAGAGGGTAGGAGGTAGAGACAAAGGGAAGTAGAGAGTGAGAGAGAGAAGGTAGAAGGTATAGATGGGAGGGAAGAAGAGAGTGAGATAGAAGGTGGGAAGTAAAGAGGGGAGGGAAGCAAAGACTTAGAGAGAGGGGAGGCAAGTAGAGAGTGAGAGAGACGGTAGGAGGTAGAGAGGGGAGGGAAGTAGAGAGTTAGAGAGAGGGTAGGATGTAGGGAGGGGAGGGAAGTAGAGAGAGAGAGAGAGGTGAGAAAGAGAGAGGAGGGGAGGGAGAGAGGAGGGAAGGGAGTGACTTAGTTTAGTATAATGTGAGTGCATTATAATGCGCTCACATTATGCTTAGGCTTGGTAATTACCAAGCCTAAGACTTGTATTTTCCTTGTGCTTCCAACCTAAAGGCTTTGACTATCTTTAGGTCATCCAAGGATGTGTTTTTCCAATTTCTAACAAAATTTAGATAATCTAGAGCGTGCTCCTCATCAAGATTGCACTTTTTTCAATGAAAACTTGAAAAAATACCACCATAATTTTAATCTCTCTGTTAGCTATCTAACCATATAATTTTTTTCACATTTTGGGTACGTTAAGGGTTTCATCTTTAATTTATTTTGTTAGTGTATCTATTTTTTGCCAAAAACCAGTGTCTAGTATTTATGACATTTTTTTAACCATTCATCGAAATTTCAAATAAGTTACATTTTGAAAAACTAGACTCCATTCTACATGTATTAAAAAAATTCAATTTTTTATTAGTTTTCAAAACGTTTAAGGGGGAGCATGCTCAATTTTCTATTTTTTAGGATGTGTTCACTTTGAAAATTACTAAAAAATTAATTATTCATGAAAAAATTATCAGAAAAATCAAGGATAAACTACATGGTGTTAGCTAAATTTTCACTGAAGCAATTTTTTAAATACTAAAAAAAAGTTAACATTTTAGGGGGAGCACACCAGATGCTATGTTATGTTTTTTTGAGAAAAACAAGGCCAATTTGTGTGCTCCCCCTTTTTGAACACCTTAATCTCAACCATTTTTGAAAAAAATTAGTAGTTTAGAAACTAGATTCAGAGCAATACGACTCTTTTTTTAGGTTGTATCTTCAAATTTTGAGTATAACTATCTTCAATTTCTCATCCAACATCAATGTTTCTTGATTTCATAAAAAAGAAGTGGCATCTTAAGACCCCCTTTTGGTCCCTCATCTTTGTACACTTACCCTCTCTCTCTATCTCTCCCTCTTCCTCTATCTCTTTATATTTCTCTCACTATCTCTATATGTCCCTTCCTTCATCTCTTTATATTTCTCTCTCACTATCTCTAGATACATGTCTCTCTCCCTCCCCATCCATCTCTTTCTATCTCTCTCACTATCTCTGTATATCTCTTTCTATTTGCCTCTCTCTCTCTCTCTCTATATATATATATATATCCCTCTCTATCTCTATCTCCTAGATCTCTCTCCATCTCTTTCTCCCTATCCCTCTCCCTCTCTATCCCTCAGTTTTTGTCAAGGATATAGCAAGGAAGGTATGTAGGTGAGAAACATGTGTGATATAGTAAATGCCGATAAGTGAAAAGAGATATGATATATGACATGGTTGAAGACCCGATGCAAATTTATCTCTAAACCTACAAGTTACTTCTCTAATTTATGCCTTGTTCTTGCAATTCAACACTCAACACTAGATACAAAGGCACATGAACTATTTGATAGGACACCTCAAAGAGATGCCATCTCATGGAATGCAATGATTTAAAGATATGCAAAAAATTGGTTTTTTTGATAAGGCTTTAGACAATTTCAAGCAAATGAAATTGGTGGGTGTAAAGCTGAATTCCAAAACCTTTGCTAGCATCCTCCTTGCCTGTGCCAAAATGGGATATTTGGAACAAGGTATGGATATCCATAAAAGCATAAAGGATATGAAAATTTTCTAGATGTTGTAGTTGCAACTACCCTAGTAGACATGTATGCAAAATGTGGAAGCATAGACAAGGCATGTGAACTATTCAACAAAATATCTCAAATAGATGCCATATCATGAAATGAAATGATTGCAACATATGCACAAAATGGATTCGTTGATAAGGCTTTAGAAACATTCAATAAAATGCAATTGGTGTGTGTAAAGATAAATTTGACAACCTTTGCCAGCATCCTCCCTATTTGTGCCAAAATGGGATCTTTGGAATAGGGTATGGACATCCATCAAAGTATAAAGGATATATGAATTTTGAAAATGTTGTAGTAGCAACTAACCTAGTAGACATGTATGCAAAATGTGGAAGCATAGACAAGGCATGTGAACTATTTGACAAAACATCTCAAAGAGATGTCATCTCATGAAATGCAATGATTTGCAAGATATGCACAAAATGGATTTGTTGATAAGGCTTTAGAAACTTTCAAGCAAATGCAATTGATGAGTGTAAATCCAAATTCCATAACCTTTGTATGCATCCTCCCTACGTATGCCAGAATGGTATCTTTGGAACACGGTATGGACATCCATCAAAGCATAAAGGATATGGGGATTTTTTTAAATGTTGTAGTTACAAATGCCCTGCTAGACATGTATGTAAAATTTAGATGCATAGAAAGAGATAGAGGGAGAGATGGATACAATTAGAGCGATGGAAAATATAAAAAGTGGGGCAAATAGAGAGATAGAGAGGGAGAGAGAGAGGGAGAGGGAGAGGGAGAGGGAGAGGGGGAGAGATAGAGATAGAGAGAGATAGGAGATAAAGAAAGAGATAGAGAGAGGGGGAGGGAGAGGGGGAGGGAGAGGGAGGGAGAGGGAGAGAGAGGATAGAGATAGAGATGGAGAGAGGGAGAAATGGAGAGATAGAGAGAGGGGGAGAGAGAGAGAGGGGGGGAGAGAGAGGGAGAGCTTTAGAGACAAGGGGATAGAGATGGAAAGAGATAGAGGGAGATATCAAGAGATAGCATTAGAGAGAGGGAAAGATACATAGAGATAGAGATATAGAGTTAGAGAGGGAGACATAGAAAGAGGTAGGGGAGAGGGAGAATTATAGAGAGATAGAGAGGGAGACATAGAAAGAGGTACGGGGAGAGGAAAAAATAGAGAGATGGAGACATAGAGAGATAGAGAGAGGGAGACATAGAGAGGGAGAAGGGGGGAGATAGAGAGAGGGAGAGGGAGAGGGAGCGAGGGGGAAGAGATAGAGAGAGAGATGGAGAGATAGAGTTAGAGAGAGGGAATATATATATATATATATATATATATATATATATATATATATATATATATATATATATATATATATATATAGAGAGAGAGAGAGAGAGAGAGAGAGAGAGAGACTTGGTCTTCAAGCTTGAAAATCTCCTAAAAAATGCTTAGAGGACTGCCACTTTTTTGAATTTGACATAGTATTTTCCTTGGATTCCTTGTCAAGTCTCTTGCATAAGAATAGGTCCTATTTCTAAGGAGAGGCTTGATGATTCTTTTGAATAGTTACAACTACCCTTAGACAACTGCAAGATGATACGAGCCTACTGATTACTGAAATTTGACCAATTCTAAAAAATGATAGGATCCTCCAAAACCTAGAATCTATATTATAACTCCTAGAGATTTGAAACCATTCTCAAACATCCTAAAAGTATATATATGAAATATAACATAAAGTGTAAGAAAGTAAATGTGCACATGTAAATGTCACTTATACTTAAATGTTTATTTCATATACCCTGGTCTCTTCCTAGACGTGAGCCTACTATAGAGTGAAGGAAGTTCAAGGATTTGCATTTTAACTACTTTAAAATGTGAGCACGTTATAATACACTTGTGTTATAGCGCATTATAACACGCTCACATTATAACACACTCTTTTTGCGTGCTTTCAGAAATTCCAACACTAAGGGTTGGATTTGCCTTGGGCATCCAACCCAAAGGGTTGGAAGTACCTTTTGGATGGGTTGGAAGTATCTTTTGGATGCCTTTGACATGTTTTCAACAAAAGTTAGAAAATTCAGCCAAATCTTGTGTGCGCTCTCCATCAGGTTTACATGTTTTTCAATGTCAATAAGAAAAAATGTTAGGACAACTTCAAGTTTTTTATTAGCTTTCTAACCATGTATTGTTTTCAAAAATCTGATAACATTAAAGTTTCCATCTTGAATTTCTTTTGCTAATATATATATATATTCCAGAAAACCATGTCTAGTATTCCTGGTGTCATTTTTTTACGTATTTATCAAAATTTGAAACAAATTATATTTTTAAATTCTAGACTAAATTATATACACATTGAAAAAAATGATTTTTGATTAGTTTTCAAAAAATTAGGGGGGAACATGCTCAAATTTTTATTTTTGAAGACATGTCTACTTTGAAAATTTATAAAAAATAATATATTCATTAAATAATTAATAAAAAAATTAGGCATAAACTATATGATGTTAGCTAAACTTTCCACCAAAATGATTTGTCAAATACTAAAAAAAAGTTGACATTTTAAGGGGAGCACATCAGACACTATTATTTTTCTGGGAGCACTTTGTGTGCTCCCTCTATTTAAACCTCTTAATCTCCACCATTTTTAGAAAAAAAAAACAAGTATTGTAGAAACTAGATTTGAAGCACTACAAATCTTGTTCTCATTACATCTTCTAATTTTGAGTGCACCATGACTATCTTCAATTTCTCATCCAAGATCAGTTTTTACTGATTTCAGAAAAAAAGTGGTCACTTTTGACCCCTTTTGGTCCCCTATTTCCATGCACATACCCGTGTATCGGGCAAAGTTGTAGGATAGAGCTCTAGAGATTGTTTGGACAAATCTAGGGCACATGTATAAATCTATAGTTGTGAATTTATTCTAGACCTATGAACTTCTCCTTTGATACAGGAGGGATCCATCACATAATTCTCGACAATTACACTAACAAAGAGGCACTATGTCCCAAACCTAACACCATACAAATTCTAAAATCTTATCTATTTGACAACATTCTTAGTCAAACTATCACTATCGACCTTAACATTTAATTTTCAAAATACTTTATATCAATCTAAACTCTCAACCACATTCTAATTAAGCTAAATTAATGTGTGCTTATTTACTTATATTAATTCTATTAACCTACATTAACCCAAAGTAAACCCTTTATTTTCCGTTTCAATTTGATTCGCCTAGGGAAAGCTTATTTCCTTTTCAAGATTAAACACATATATATCTATCTATTTTCTATTTTAGATTAACATAACCTCTACCTACACCTGCCCGGATTACTATGAAGTGAGAATGATCAACATCAACACGCTTTACTTCAACAAGTTCATTATGCCCTAATCACAGAAGCCACCACCACTGTAGCCATCACCTCGTTCACTGTACTCTCTATAGAAATGGTGATAACATAAGAAATACCAAACTGGCATCCTTCCCGGACATGCTTTAAAAGAATATCTTTTAAAAAGCCTTTGGAAAAAGAAGTGGGGAGCCATGTGAACCTTACCACTACCACCATCTTTTCTTTTGCTACAGAGCGGAAAGCAGGATTCCTTGGCCGACCTATCAAAGCAGGCTGTTGCTTGCTTTTGGTAAGCAAACCATCTTCGTAAACCGATCCATCTTGATAAAATAATATTCCTGTCATTCCATCCCTTTGTAATGGAAGAAAATCAGGATTAAAAAATGTCGCGGTGGCCACCGACCTAACACAACGTAAAACCGAAGGCAAGGACTTCTTTCTTCTCTTTAACCAGACTCTATAATTTAATATTAAATGTAATGTTTCCAATTGCTTTTTTCAAAAATGCTGTGCAACTGTTCTAATTTAGCTTTCACAGGGTTGAGTACTTGCTTTATTCGCGGGAGATTTCTTATTATTGAGTTAAAGTCGAGAGGTGATAGATAAAAAGTATAGTGCAAGAATTGAAATAGGGACTGATGATTTTATTGCTGCAGCAAAAAATTTGCAGCAGCAAAATCTATGGCTACGCATAGGAAATTGATTGTTGAAGTTGTCGATGCACACAGTCTCGCGCCCAAAGATGGTGTGGGCACTTCCAGTCCTTACGTTCTTGTGGACTTCGATGGGCAGAGGAAAAGAACGAAAACCAAGCATAAGGATTTGAACCCCGCCTGGAATGAAAAACTAGAGTTTTTGATAAGTGATCCCAAAACCATGGCTGTCGAAGAGCTGGAGGCCAATGTTTATAATGATAAGAGAACAGGGAGGAGGAGCCATTTCTTGGGGCGGATTAGGATAGATGGTCGTCAATTTGTGAAGAAGGGAGAGGAGGCTTTGATATACTATCCACTGAAGAAGAGAAGTTTTTTCAATCTGATTAATGGAGAACTAGGAATGAAAATATATTATGTGGACGAACCTATTGAGCCACCGCCTGAGGAAAAACCTCCAGAGGCAGCAGCTGAAGCACCACCTGCAGCTGAAGCAGCACCAGCAGCAGAAGCCAAACCGGCAGAGGGAAGTTCTCCAGCAGAAACACCTCCGGCAGAAGGAGCTCCTCCAGCAGAAGCAGCACCGCCAGCTGATGCACCACCGCCAGCTGAGGCTCCTGCTCCAGCAGCAGAAGTGGCACCTGCACCTCCTGCGGAAAGTGCACCTCCTGCAGAAGGTACACCTCCTCCTGCAGAAGGTACGCCTGCACCTCCTCCAGCAGAAGGTGCTCCTGCACCTCCAGCTGAAGGTACACCTGCACCTCCAGCCGAGGCGCAACCAGCAGAAGCTTCCAAAATAGAGGCAGCTTCTGCTGGGGAGACGCCTCCACCTCCAGTGGAGACACCCCCTTCAACAGCAGAGGAGGCCAAGCCAGCCGACGTGTCTCCACCTGTGGAGGTGAATGCTTCAGTGGTGCCTCAGCCAGCTGTAAACACGGCTGAGTACCATATGAGGGACCTCCCTGGCCCTCTCCCTGGCAGCAACGACAGCCGCTCAGCCTACGATCTGGTCGAAAAAGTGCAATACCTTTTCATCAGAATTGTGAAGGCTCGGGCACTTCCTCCGCGGGACTCGACCACAGGCGTCCCTGCGGACCCATTTGTGAAGATCAGAGTCGGTCAAGAGGTTGCCAAAACGCGTACTTCGCCCAAGACCGGGTATCCCGACTGGGACCAGGTCTTTGCATTTAGTAAAGCAAAGCTTCAGTCTGCGCCTACTTTGGAAATTTCTGTATGGGATGAGGATACTGGAACAAGGGATGATTTTCTGGGTGGGGTTTGCTTCGATCTTTCTGATGTTCCTATGCGAGAACCGCCGGATAGCCCTCTGGCACCTCAGTGGTATAGATTGGAAGGGGATGGCAGAGTGAAGGGCGATATAATGCTGGCTGTGTGGATTGGGACGCAGGCTGATGAGGCGTTTCCTGAGGCCTCGCAGTTGGATGCAGGAGGCGTTATTCATACACGATCTAAAGTCTATTCGGCTCCCAAACTTCTATACCTCAGAGTCAATGTTATTGAAGCCACTGACCTGCAGATTCCAGTTGATAAGGTACTACTATTATTTGATTTCCGCAGTGCATAAAATTTAAGAAAATATGTATTTTGAATGAATTGTGTGGAAAACTAATTGGATATCCTTTAAATTATATCATCAACAAGACTATGATCCAGAGTTCCGTGAATTAGCCTTGTAATGTCTCTCAGTCATCTGTAACTTATACTTTTTCTATTGATAATTGTGTTTCTGTTGAGCATAGGATTGTTTCAATATTAAATATTGGAGGTGGGCATAAAAACGTATGTATTCTGTGTTAAGGATTAAGATTGTCTAAAAAATTGTAGAATGATTCTAGAGCCTTTCACAACTAGAACATTTCTGGAGCTGTTCTAGAAAAGAATATTGTAAGATATGTCCTAGAAAAGAATATTCCAGGTTTAAGAGTTTTCTAGAAAGTTAGAAGCTTCTAGGCTTCAAAGGTTCTATAACTATATATATGTGTTTGGAGAGAGTTGTTGAATGGAGAGCCTTTGGATGGCTGCTGGATATAGCATCCGGATAGCTATTAAATACAGCATCTGGATTGCTGCTAGATACATAGCATTTTAGATGTAATGTATTGAAAGTTAGATGAATATATATTTCTGAGTTATTCAACTCTATTTGCCTTGTTTTCTCTCTGTTTTGCTATTGTTGTTCTGTTTTCATTATCTTGGGACTGTTATAATTAGCGAGGTTATGGGTTCGAATCCCCTTAGGTAACGCTGAGGGGATTATTGGAAAAAAAAGATTCAGCTAGAGGATCAGCCCAAGTTTGGCTAGAGTTTCAACCAGGTTCAGCTAGAATGTTTTCCTGGTTTAGCTAGAATGTTTTCCAAGTTCAGCTAGAGGACCATCAAGAGGTTCAGCTAGAATGTTTTCTGATTCAGCTAGAGGTTCAGTTAGAAGTGTATTGCTGGAGTGATTTGTTTGTAGGGCTGAGATATTGTTGGAGTGATTTGTTTGCAGGGCTGATATATTGCTAGAGTGATTTTTGTTTGCAGGGCTATTGCTAGAAATGCAAGTTGGAACAAGCTAGAGGTATTATTGGTAGTGATGATGAAGAAGTGACTTTTCAGCTAGACAAAAGATAATGAGTGTTGAAGGCTTAAAGTTTCAATCTCATATGAGCAAGCTAGAGGAAAGAAATAATGGGAGCAAGCCATGAAAGAGGATTATGATCGAAGAATGCTTGGTATGTTAGAGGTGAACATTAAGGGGGGATAGTAATATAATGTTCCCCTCTCATTTGTATTTTTTCTGTATTATTCTAGCCAATCTTAAGGGGGGATGTTAAGGATTAAGATTGTCTAGAAAATTGTAGAGTGATTCTAGCGCCTTTCACAACTAGAACATTCCTGGAGCTGTTCTAGAAAAGAATATTATAAGATATATTCTAGAAAAGAATATTCCAGGTTTAAGAGTTTTCTAGAAAGATAGAAGCTTTCAGGCTTCAAAGGTTCTATAACTATATATATGTGTTTGGAGAGAGTTGTTGAATGGAGAGCCTTTGGA
Source organism: Cunninghamia lanceolata (assembly GCA_027924645.1). Taxonomy (NCBI): domain Eukaryota; kingdom Viridiplantae; phylum Streptophyta; class Pinopsida; order Cupressales; family Cupressaceae; genus Cunninghamia; species Cunninghamia lanceolata. Next base: position 12,286,939 of record BSBN01000194.1, on the reverse strand, counting down.
TGGCTGCTGGATATAGCATCCGGATAGCTGTTAGATACAGCATCTGGATTGCTGCTAGATACATAGCATTTTAGATGTAATGTATTGAAAGTTAGATAAATATATTTCTGAGTTATCTTACTCTATTTTGCCCTGCATTTGATATGTTCATTGCTGTTATATTTTGCCCTGTTTGCTCTGTGTTCATTACTGCTGTTATTGTTCTTTTGGTATTTTTGGGCCTGTTCTTACTGTGGGTTTTTTAGCATTGTGAATGGATACCATAGAATTTCTCTTTTGTGGACGCTTGGTGTAATTGAAACGGAACCCTGCTTAAACATCCCCTGGCTTAAGTGGTAAAAATTGTAAGAGCCCAGCTCAGATAAAACACTCAATCGGCTGGTTTAAATGGTGAAAACCGAGATCGTCCGGACCTTATGATTCCAAAGATACAGCTGACCAATCCCCTGTCACATTGTACACAATCTTATTTTAAAAAGGAAAGCAATTGGAAACCAAGGGATGTTTCAGTACAGCTCTCAAACTGTATACAGCATAAAAGCTGCAAGGATCTCTTACAAAAGTGAAATGCTTTTAAATATTTTGAGGTTTCCCTAGCTTAAAACAGCAGAAAGAATCTCTTAGATCTTGATTTACAATTCTTTCTGCTCGATGTGGGTGTTTGAGTGCTAGACTGGGTGGATACTTGAGTGGTTAAATATTTGTAGCGTTGAATGTTTTCTGGTTGTAAGGCATTTATGTAAAGTATTGAAGTGAAGGATCATAATGAAGTGAACTGGAATCTAAGTCAGATTGATTGTATTGAGATAAGAATTCAAAATATGAAAGGTGAGATATTGTGAAGACATGGCTTCCTTTTTCTAATTTTACATTAGTTTTTAACAGAGTACAGAGTTTTACAGTTGTCAAAGATTTTCTGGGTAAAGTCTGTCAAAGGAGCTGTGAAAATATGGCTTCCTCTAAAATGGTTTTCTGGATAGAGTCTATAAAAGGAGCTGTTAAAATATGGCTTCCTCTGAAATAATATGGCTTCCTCTGGATAGATTTACTGTTTGCAACCTGCAATAAGAATAAGTTGCATATTTTATCCGTTCTTACATATTTCATATGGTTCGCAATACTGAGCTGTTGTCATTTAAGATACTCAATAGAGTAACACCCCGAAAACAGGAGAAAGTCAAGAGAATAGCTAAGATGGTTTGGCAATTGAATAATCAATGACTCATTGGGCAATGAAGAGATCTCAGTTTGAAGGTTGTCTTTCTCAATGATTGAGTTTGGATACTGGGCAGTAAGGACATTGAGGAACAATTCACAATATATTGGAACAGTTTTGGGATCTGTATCGGGTTATGAGGACATTTCAGTGAATTCAATCCACATAACGATAATATTGTGAAGAGTTTACAGACATGTCAATAAATTTCTCTCAGTGCCTAAATTTGATGGTTGATTTTTTTTCTGTAAAGTAATTTTTTTTTGGGAACATCAAATTTAGGCCTTAGGTCACACTTGAGATCAGTTCAAGACAAGTAGTTGCAGCAGAATGAACTGAAGGGTTTACGGATATTAACTTGAAATGTTGGTAGCAGCAGAATGAGTAAACAAGCTTACATCTATCTTAGATTTATAATCTCATACATTTTCAAAACATATTTATCTAGGTTCTACAATTCCAAAAACATATTTCTGTACGTTCTAAAGCCATTTTTCGAGTTAAAGTGTAATTCAATTTAATTTGGTTTACTAAACTAAGCCCTTTTGTTTTTTTGTCGCAGGTGCGATGTCCAGAGCAAAGAGTTCGAGTTCAATTAGGTTTCCAGGTACTGAGAACGAAGAGCATCGCCACCAGAACCTCAAATCCCCTTTGGAACGAGGACCTGTTATTCGTAGCAGCAGAGCCCTTCGAAGAGCAGTTAGTTTTGATAATCGAAGACCGCTCAAACAAAGAGCCAGAAATCTTGGGCCATGCGACCGTGGCGCTGACCTCCATCGAAAGGCGAGTCGACGAGCGCATGGTGAGTTCCAGGTGGTTCAATCTGGACAAAAGCCACGGAGTGCCAAACAACGAAGCAGCGGCGCCACAAGCATACTACGGCAGAATTCATCTGAGGCTCTGTTTCGACACCGGCTACCACGTAATGGACGAGGCAGCGCACTGCAGTAGCGACCTACGACCGACCGCTAAGCAGCTGTGGAAGCCACCGTTGGGCGTTCTGGAGCTGGGAATTCTGGGCGCACAGAATCTGTTGCCCATGAAAACAAAAGGCGGCAGAGGCGCAACAGACGCCTACTGTGTAGCCAAATATAGCCAGAAGTGGGTTCGAACCAGAACCATCACAGACAGCTTTAATCCGAGGTGGAACGAGCAGTACACATGGCAAGTCCACGACCCCTGTACAGTTCTCACATTGGGGGTCTTCGACAACTGGCACATTTTCAACACAGTGAATGACAAGACTGTCAAGCCAGATCACCGCATCGGCAAGGTTCGAATTCGGATCTCCACACTGGAAAGCAACAAAGTATACACGAATTCGTATCCTCTTCTGGTTTTGCTGCCGTCCGGGCTGAAAAAAATGGGAGAAATCGAGCTCGCAGTTCGATTCTCATGCCCGTCTCTGCTCGACGTTTTGCATGTCTACACACAGCCACTTTTGCCCAAAATGCATTATCTTCATCCGCTGGGATTGATGCAACAGGACATGCTGAGAAGCACCGCCATGAAAATCGTTGCCCTGAGATTGTCGCGCTCCGAGCCGCCGCTTCGACATGAAGTCATTCAATACATGATGGACACCGATTCTAACATGTGGAGTATGCGCCGCAGTAAAGCCAACTGGTTCAGAATCATTAATGTCCTTTCAGGACTAGTAAATGTTGCCAAATGGGTCGATGATATCTGTCAGTGGAAGAATCCTGTGACTACAGTTCTCGTCCACCTGCTCTTCTTCATTCTGGTTTGGTACCCTGAGCTCATTGTGCCCACAGTTTTTTTCTACATATTTCTGATCGGCTCCTGGTACTACAGATTCCGACCAGGAATGCCTCCTCATATGGATATACGCATTTCACAGGCCGATACAGTCGACCAAGACGAGCTCGACGAGGAATTCGACCCCATTCCCAGCACTAGGCCTCCTGAAGTTGTGAAAATGCGTTATGACCGCCTGCGGAGCTTGGCCGCTAGAATTCAGACTGTTTTGGGCGACTTTGCGACGCAGGGAGAAAGAATTCAGTCTTTGCTCAGCTGGAGAGATCCTCGCGCGACGGGGATTTTTATTGCTGTTTGTTTCATTATTTCGCTGATTTTGTACGTTGTTCCTTTCAAAGCTGTGTCTATTTTGCTTGGGCTTTACTTTCTACGCCACCCCAGGTTCAGAGAACCCATGCCGCCTTCCTATCTTAATTTCTTCAGGCGTTTGCCTTCCCTTTCCGACCGTATGATGTAAAGCGGGGACTTCACACAATTCAAAAATATAGCCGTTATCATTTTCTGCACATTATTTCATTGCAAGGGGGACAGAATTAAAAGAGTATGTAAATTGCGAGAGCAATGTAAATCTATAACAATTTTCTGTAAAACAGAAATTCTTAAATTGTTCGCTTTATATGAACAATGCTATCTATGTGTAAAGGAGTGAAGTGAACGGTGGGAGCCAGAAAGAATAATTCTTTGAGACTTCATTGACACGCTTTTTTGACAATCTTACTTCTTTTCTATTTTCTGAATAATTCTTTAAGACTTCATTGACAAGCTTTTTTGACAAGCTTATTTCTTTTCTATATTCTGAATAAACTTTAAGACTTCATTGACACGCTTTTTTTGACAAACTTAATTCTTTTCTAGATTCGTATTTCACTTTTTGGAAGAGGAAATGAGAGTTGTAATACACTCGACGCAATTATTTCCCACATTGCCTGCACTTTACTTGTTGAGATGGAATCGAATTTACTTTTGCATATAATTGATTTGCTTTTAGACTCCGGTATTTTCGATTGATAATTTACTTTAGTGGAGAAAGGTGTCTGAATAACCACGAAAATGTTTTATGTAGTTCTTTTATTTAGAAAATGCAAAGGATAAAAAGCAGGCCTGCGAGGTTGATGCTCTCCATTGAGCTTTGCAAAGATGGTGAAAACATTTTTTAACACTGAAAATAACAGTGGGAAGTAACTTGGTTCTTCTCTTATACCACTTTATTAAAACATCATTTGGTTTAATTGTCAAACAATCAATAGTATTTTTACATCTCATCCACACTAAAAAATGATAAATATTTGTCTTATTGTTATTGACCTAAATTGACAATAATGTTTATGGCCTTATACTTTTAATAGATCATGATATAGTTTTACTTTATTGAGAAAAAAGACTTGCTTATGTAATTTTATTAGTTAGAGTTTTAATATATTGAAATTATAAGATGAAGCTTAAACATGACATGCCTGAGTGCCACCACCATCTATAGAAGCACATATCCTTAATAGCCTGCATAAATGTATATGTTCAAAAATATTATTTAATATAGATAACTATTTGAATATAAAAATATTTTTTAAAAAATTATAAATGAAAAGGATTTTTAATACCCATTTTAAAAATGGACAATTTTACTTTTACTTTTCCATGAGATGGTTTTTTTTATGTTCTTTCAATAATCATTACAACCCATGTTTTTGAAAATAAATAAATTAGTTAATTTGAATACCATAGGTTGCTTTTACATATTCAATTATGTGGTTGCTTAGGTTTGAAGTTTAAGTCCTAAGAGCTCTAAGTCAATTTTGTTTTATTTATCAATGTTGTTTCAACTTTATTTATAGTTGTATACTTTCGCACTTCACGTCTATGTTCTTTTGTTGTGAAGAAGCTTAAACTTTTCCTTAAAAGCTAGGCAAGTCTAGAATGTTTGTTAGGCAAAAACATGGTAGTTTATGTGAGGAGAAATGGTCATTTGGTAGCTCTAGCAAAGGGTAATGTTGGTGTGAGAAATAAATACAATTTTTATTGACATACGCCTTAGTAAAGTATAAACCTAGTGAATCTGGGTTGTGAGGAGAAATGGTCATTTGGTAGCTCTAACAAAGGGTAATGTTGGTGTGAGAAATAAATATAACTTTTATTGACATGCACCTAGTAAAGTACAAACCTAGTGAATCTAACTTGTACTTGTTGTATACCATTCTAACAAATATTTAAAAGAAATGGAACTATTAAAACAGTGCATTAGGGTATGCACATGGAGTGGGGTTAAAATGGGTTTTAGTGGTTTTTTTTTTTTAGCTCAAATAGAGAAATATGAAATTTGACGAATGATTGAGATGTCTAGGTTTAAAATTCCAAGATATTTTGAGAACAAGAATTGTAATATTAGAAATTAGTTTTTAGTAGACTAATTTATTTTTAAATGATAAGTTAAAATAGGTCTTGAATAGTTACATTTCTAAGAGGTGCTCTTATTTTTGAGTGAAACATAATACATAGGCAAACATACAACTCCCTTCTTATAATTTTGTTAGGTTTTTTTCAAAACACTTTAGTGGAAATTGTAAGGCCCATAGATATTTGTGCCTTTGTTCCTTGAAGCATAGTTTTACATGGTTATATCTATGTAGTTTTACATTTTCTTATAGATATTCAACATACGCATATTGAGACATACATTATTATATTATGGTTGAACTTGTATGACTTATTAAACTTCACTCTTTTCATTGATTATTTGATTTTAGTTGATTTACTTATGTGGTTTAGTATTAATCATTTGTTTAATAATTAAATGTGATATAATCATCCATCTTTGTATTATCTTTATTATGTTTAATTAAAAGACTAACATTGAGGTAGGATATATAAGATGTGATTATGTGATGTATATTCTTTACTTTATTTGTGTTCACATTGGTTATTTATATGTTGTGGTTTAGCTATTAGGGTGCACATATAGGATAAAACCAATGGTGATTAATATCAAAAGTGTTCACTTAGTTATGTTTAACTATGTTAAAATTTATCTTGATCTATTAGGAGCAATAAGACATAAGATATTTCAAACTAGTGAACCACCTACCATAGTCACTTGTGTTTTAGGATCCCTACTATACTAAATAATGAATTGTAGTTGTTCCATATACTTTAAATTAATTCCTTGTATGCATCTAAGTTTGCTATGATTGAGGGAATATTTTAGTAACTATTAAAAATTATAAGATGTGCTTAGAAATTAAAGGAGTGATTTGGATTTCATAAAGTGATTTTTCATGTGTTGGAAAATGATATTTTCTTATTTTAATTACAAAAATAAACTGAGTTTTGTATATACGCAAAGAGGATGTTTCTAACTTGTATAGAAGGCAAAACAAATGAAAGTTAGTGGGTTATTTTTGTATATTTTTGTGAGATATTAGCTAAAATCTTGTTGTTACATGTGAAAGGGAATAGATAAATATTGTGTATTGAGTTAAATACTAAATGTAAGCAATTTCTTTTTTTGAGTTTTAATCTTATTATTCATTATGCACAATTAAAGAAAAAAGAGAAAATTTTTAGTGCATTTGAATTTTGGAGAAGATTTTGTTTGAAGAGGATTCTTTGTTTGGGGTTGATTGTTTGAGCTTGAAGAATCTACAACTTTTTGGATTGTTTGTTTTTGCAATTGAAGGTATTTTTCATGTGATTTTTGTATGTAGATTAACAAATGATTGTATGCTCTTTGTATTTGCAAGAAAGAAAAGAAAATATTATTTTTGTATGTTTTCCAAATTTATGTAAATAGAAATTAGAGAACTCCATTAATGTTGGTCATCTCAATTTTATGAGGTTCATTACAAAACATGAAAGTTAGTGATGCAAGAGGTACTTCCTCTCACTTACACAATTCACAAACTCACAAACACAAATTGTAGAAACAAATTTTTAACTTGAATAACAATACAACAATCTGAAATCAAATCTCACAAGTTACAATCAAAATTTTATCTTCAACCTTCAATGGCTTCCCTCTTACAATCAAATCAAATATGCCCTCTCTTGGGGTTGAATCTTTACACAGAAAACTCCCTTCCAATCTACAATCTTCCTGTTACTCTAGTGCTCTTCCTTTGGCGCCTCTCCTCTCTATCTCAATCTGCAATAAAAACTTAGTTTAAATGCCTCTATAGAGGTGTCTTTTTAGCTTCACATCCATACACATTCTTTGTTGTTTTTACATATTAAATTCCATCACAAAAAGAGGTGTCTCATCTCATTTTTTGGCACTTCATATTTGTTATTTTGGAAAGATCAAATTGGCACATCCACTTCCATTAAATTTTTTGTTTTGTATTGCACAATATGCAGCCAAAGAATTGGAGCTAGATGCTTTGCAAATTAATATTAATTTACCTCTTCTACCTCCTTGGCTTCGCAAATTTATGAATTTTAAGTTTGAACAACCCTTTATTTTAGTGCCTTTTCTTTCCCTCCACATGGCATTGACTCAAATGCTAATTGAAGGAATTTCCTATATAAAATAAATGTTTACAACATGTTGCTCTACCTCTTGATGGAAAAAATTGCTATTCCAATGACTTAGGATTGAGGAGTCACTACAATAGAAGATTGTTCATTTTTGCTGGAGTTTGTTGGTAATGTTTGCTATTGTGCTAAAAGATCGACCTATTAACACTCAATACAAATGCCAGAGTTAAATAGGATCCACAGGAGACGGTTGAGCTAGGTCATGAATCTAAAGGGTAGCACTGAACAACCAAGGGGATGAAGGCACCAACCTTCCAACAATCACCCCCAGTGTGACCAAGGGATTAGAACCCATGAACTAGGCTCTGATACCACTTGTTGGTAACGTTTGTCATTGCACCAAAAGATCGACTTGTTAATGCCTGATACAAATGCTAGAGATAAACAATATCCATGGGAGATGGTTAAGCCAGGTTGCAAATTTGGAGGGCAGAACTGAACAACCAAGGGGACTAAGGCACCAACCTTCCAACTAAGTTGTCTCTTAAAATATATCAAATAATAGATTAATTAAAGTAGATCCCAAATGATACCTCATGCAACTGCACCAAAAAAATTCTATTTGTGCAACTATAACAATGTGTGGAATCAAGTGTCAGCAAGGGAAAAATGCAAAGTCCTCCATTTTACCTAAAAATTTGCCCAAAGGTGTGATAGGACCCCCTCAAGTCCTCCGTGGAAGGATTTTGCTCTAGCGTTTTAGAATTGTGAATTTTTAAACTTTCCATTAATCGGCGACACACTTTCAGCTTTAATGACACAAAATTTCAGCATTAATTTCTCCCAAATGGTGAAAGATATGACTTCAATTATTTTTACACATTAGACATGGTAACTTCAAGAATACCCCTAAAAAAATATTCTACTCTAGATCTTACAAATTTTTGGGAATAAATTTTACAAAACTACCTCCGGAGTGTCAAAATTCCAACCGGTGAAAGTTTGATTCTTGTAATTTTATGCCGACTTTGAAGTTTTGTGATGCCAAAAGGTTCCAATGACCACCAAACCAAATCAAAACTAGAAACCAAACTTGAAAATATTTTTGGGTGATGTCAATTGCCAGTCTACCGAGAGCTCTTGTATTAGTTAGAAATTGAAATATTGAAATTATATTTGAGATTTTCTGTTGTGGGTAGTGCTAAGTAAATTTGTACCAAAAAAGACTTACTTTAGATATGTATACTATTGTTTGCAAACCAAGTTGCTCTTTTCCTAGGAGACATGAAGTAAATTTTAGTATTTTTAAGCTTGATAGGAGTAGAGGATTGAGTAGAGAATTGAAGTGGCCTTGTTGTCTAAAACATGATACGAGAATATACCAGCCTATAGGTAATATTCTATCAGTGAAAAATATTTATTTTCAGATTTGTTATGTTTTCTAGTATTTTCTAGCAGTTTTACTCATTTTGTGCCAACAAAGTTGCATATTTCAGTTCTAGTTCAAGAACAGCCATTTTAAGCCATGACAACATTCATCAAACTATGTGGTAGTGCATGTGAATATTTTTTGTCACAATTTTGAATATAACATCTAATAAGCATTATGATCATGCCCATGTTATTTAATTTTCCTCTTCTACTCACTTATTTACTACATCCTCATTTCATTACTATGAAGGAAACCTAATTCAAATGTGTGCCAATTTATTTAAATATTGCATTGATTTTTAGGTTACCTATTTGATTATTGGTACTAAGAGGGGTTATATATGGAACGATATTGAGTTTTGAAACTCTTATATTGATATACATTAAGGGATATCAATTTGCATGTAGCATGGTGTACTACATTTCTCTTGGATTAGATCATTATACATCCTTCTATATAAGGATAAGTCTAATATCATTTGAGGAAACCTAGCTTTGGAGAAAGATATATCAAAGATCTATTTTTTGTAATTAGACGATTGAAGCCCAAATTGTATTAAAGTACTTGAAGATATGCTTGATAGTGTTTGTGAATCAATAAACTAGTAAATTTTGTATGATTTTATGTTATCCACTATATAAAGTTGTAGAGTGTTATCATTGGTTGCATGGTAGGAGAGTATTTACTTAGACCCCAGAAGTGCAACTATGTCAGATGGTATCAAATCTTAGATTTGAATCTTGAAGTGAAGAGAAGAGGGGAATATTAAATATAGTCTTCTAGAGCATTAAGTTGATAGGTCTAGAAGATTCCTAGTGAGTTGTAACCTATTTGTGAATAGATCAATAGTTGTGAGGTAGTTTACAATAGACTCAAGATGCCTCCCAAAGGATGGGTAAAGGTCAAGGTGTTCTCCATGTTGTAGAACAAATTAAAGAAATATTTGATACAACGAGGAATCTTTAGATCTTGTTGCATGTTATAGAAGATGATATAAGAAAGTTTCATAACTTTAGACATAAAAAATTGATGATGAAACTAAGCAAGTTGATCGATGACTACTCAAGTTACACATTATAATAGAGGAATAAGATCAAGAGGAAAATATATTGAAGGCTATTTCTATTATTGGTAAGAGGACTAAAATTGGTATTCTCAATTATGTTGGTAGTTTCAATCTTGAAGAGTTCATTGATTATTTAACTAATCAAGAAGAATATTTTGAATGAGGTAATTTTTTTACCTTGATAGGGTGAAGTTTGTAAAGGTAAAATTTAAATGTCATACTACTATATGGTGGAAGGAAATTCAATTCTAAAAGATATAGAAAAGGAAATCCTAAAATTGAAAATTGGGATAAGATGGTATATAAGTTGAATTCTAAGTTTGTTCTTATGAATTATCAATCAAATTTGTTGAAGAAGTTGCAATATCATAGATAGAAAAATATGAGTGTAACCAATTATAATGAGAATTATTATAAGTTGACAATAAGTGCATATCACCATGAGGATAATAAAGAGAAGGTGGAAAGGAATGTTATTTTTTTGACATAATCTATTAAAGAAGAGTTAAATATGATAAATATTTAATCTATTAATGAAGCATATAATTTTTTCCTAAAAGGTAAAAATAAGTTAAACAATAGATTTTAGAACAAGTCTAGAAGAAGTGAGGAAGAGGTGATAGATTCTAATGTGGAAGAAATCAAGGTAGTGATAGAGGTACTTATAAAGATGACATAGAAGCAAAAGAAGGTACATAGGGATATTGTAAACATATATCTAACTTCATTGGTAAGGGAAGATATGGAAGAAGTAGAGGAAGATACAGAAGATATAGTGGAAGAATGATTTAGAGAATATTTATTTAAATGTAGAGTTGAAGGCCATAGAGCATTTGGATGCACATAGTCACACGGAGGATATAATAGAAGATATAAGATAATAACAAGATCTATACATGTTGATGAATAAATATCTTCCAATGGTGAACAAGTTAGTATACTAGAAAAATGTGACTCATTATCAATGATTTTTGGAAAGTTGTAATAGATAAGACTGTACCAGTATGGAGGAAATTTTTATTTGTGAATCTATATAAATTTGGGTGTAAACGTTTCAAGGTAATAATTGATTGTGGTAGTACTAATAATCTGGTTACAATTGAAATAGTAGAAAATTTGAATGTTTAAAGGATAGAACATCTAAATCCTTATAAAGTATCTTGGTTGCAAAAGGATCATAAAACTCTAGTTAGTGAACAATGTCTTGTTAAATCTAATATTAGAGTTTATAAAGATGAATTATTATGTAATATTGTGTCTATGGATGTTTGTTATGTATTTGGGTTGACCATGAAAATTTGATAAGAAAGATATACATGATGGTAGAGAAAATGTGTATAGACTTATGCAAGATGGAGTGAATCATGTAGTTTTACCCTTCAATAAGGAAGGTGAAAGAATGAATGGTACTGTCAAAGTATGTTGGTAAATGTTACACAATTTTAAAAGGGTATTAAATAGGAGAAGGTTTACTTTGTTGTTATTATAAGTGCATATAGGTAGGAAAGGATATAGTGGTAGACGGCTAAATATATCCAAACATAAGTAAGTTGTTAGTAGAATCTAGTATAGTTACACTATTTTAGATAACCTATTGAAAGGGTTGCCACCAGTGAGAAGTATAGCTCATCATATGGGTCTAATACAAGGAACATATTTACCTAATTACATAACTCATATACTAACCCCAACTTAAACTGCATAGTTAAATACGTTGGTAAGTGCATGGAAGTAGGGGTCGAAAAGGGGTTCAAAATTGATCACTTTCTTTTTATCAGTAAAAGATAAACTTGGACAAAGAATTTGACATATTTATGCTCAATATTTAATGATGTGATAAGAACAAGAATAGTAGTGCTCAAAATCTTGTTTCTAAACTACTAATTTTTATAAAAATGTGGAGATTAAGAGGATCAAATTTTTAGAGCACACAAAGTGGTCATATTTTTGACCCAAAAATATAACATAGTGTCAACTATTTTTTTGAGTTCCACTAGTTATTTTGTAAGTGACAATTGGTGAAAAGTTACCTAAGATTTTACATGTATTTCTTGCTATTTTTTTAAAGAATAGATTAGATTTTACTCCCCAACCCACCTCCCATGATTTTAAAAAAATAAATTAAAAAAATGAAACAAAACTATTTGAATGTGTGTAGAATGAAATGTAGAATGTGAGAATATTATTTTTTCAACTTTGGATGAGTTGATAATTTAAAAATGTCAAAAAATCAGAAAAAAAAATGAAGACACCACTAATTTACTAATTAGAGATTAATATTTTAATACATTCATCCTTTAAAAAAATAGATAACTAGAAAGCTAAGATAGATCTTTCTATCGTAGTGATGATTTTTTGAAAATTTATCCTAAAATAGGTAAACTTTGAAAGGAAGCAAGGTACATGGAAATGCTTCCTACACTGATCTATTGAGGAAAGATTTATGAAAATTTTAACTTTTACAATTACAGGTTATTAGATGCACATTAACAGAAACATAATAACAACATCAAATGCAAATACAAAACTCACAACACAAGATATATATATTGGGAAACCCTTTCAGATAAAAATCCCCACAGTCCAAAGCCACCCAATATATTATTTAGGAATCAAGAAGATTACAATATACTTGTAGAGCAAGTTTTCGTGGAAGTATAACCAACCAGAGATCTAGGAGGTAACTTGATATCTATAAGACTCTTACACACAACCTCCATCTCAAGCTCCTAATATAAAGGAGATACAATACAGTAAACTGTCAATGGTAATTACAAAACCATGAGCTAAAACCACCCACAAGTGGTACCCAAATTATCTCCAATCAAAGATGGCTTGTGATGTGCCAACACATGTAACTCTCCCCTTTACAACTCTTTTATGTGTCCAACACGTTTTTACATTTCCCAAAAATAGGAGGTCCAATTTCTGAAGGCCATTAACTTTTGATCTGGGTGTCTGATTAACAAACCATTTGATGCATCGGAAAGCTCGTGAAGAGATCTATCATGCTATAACCCACTTTGTTGGTTATGACAATTTTCAAAGCATTTAGGGACCTCTAAGTGCCTCAAAATTGAGTTCAATTTTTTTTAGCAGTTTGAAAGAATAGAAACTTTAATATCTCGCAATCTAGTTATGATCTTGAGTCAAAACTCATTTGGGATGTTTACTCAGTTGTTACGCACCTTCTGGGCAAATTTTAGGCCAATCTGAGGTCAAACATAAACTTACTAAAAATAGTAAGTCCCACCATTTTTGGCCCCTTTGGAAACTTTGAAAGTTCTAGATCATTCTTCAAGATAAAGGGTATTCAAAAAGAACAAAACTGGGAAGAATAGTAACCTTTCGAAGTTGCATTGAGACACTTTTCTTAACAAACTTAATGGAGAGCACACTCTACAAATTTATTAGTTTTTGGTACATAAATTAAATTTCTAACCCTTAGTATTGGTAAATTCAAACTTGTTTGAAGCCTAAGGATAACATTTGATATGTCAAAATGTGAATGTGTGTGCATTATAATGTGCATGCCTTACAAAAAATACATAAGAGCCATAACACATGCATGTTATAATGTGTGCACATTATGTTTTCCAAAACATGAGCATGTTTTGAAAAATTGTGAATGTTTGGCCACTTTTGGGACTCAGAACTTTTTGCACATACCCATGCAAGTTGAAAAATCAAGGATAGAATTGATTAGATAAAATGTGAGTCCTTATGTGCGACTAGCTATATTACCATTAAATAAAAGATGATGGAGAATGTTAATAAACTCCATGACCATTAACAAGTTTACTATCAAGTATAAATTTCCATTGCCAAGGATAGATGATCTTATGCACTATTTGAGTCGCACATATAGTACTTTAGTAAGATAGATTAGAAGAGTGGATATCATCAAACAAGATGTTAGAAGGAGGTGAGTGGAAAACTACATTTAAGATAAAGGATGGTTTGTATGAGTAGTTGTTTAAGCCATTAGAATTAACTAATGAACCTAGTACTTTAATGAGGTTAATGAATAAAATTTTTAATTCATATCTTGGTAAATCTATTATTGGATATCTAGACGAAATTATAATTTTATTGTAAGAGTAAATAAGAATAGTTAGAGCACAAAAAGGAAGTATTGTAAAGGATAAGAGAAGAAAAGTTGTTGATGAATGTGAAAAAATATAGGTTCATGAAAGAGGAGTCATTGTACTTGAGTTTTGTTATTTCTTATATGGTTATTATATTTATACTAGTGGATTAAAGATGGGTTGAGAAAAAATCAAAGCTATTCTAGAATGGCTTACACTAGCTAGAATTTATAAAGCTAGATATTTTCATGGTTTGGTGAGTTTTTATAGGATGTTTATTAGGATTTTTAGTGGAATATGTGCATCTATTAGGATTGAAACATAAAGGTGTGTCCCACTTGTGGATAATTTAAATAAAAATGATTCCTAGTACATAAATATTGTTAAAAACTTTTGAATGACTGTTTCAATTAAATGAAGATCTTTCATTTGAAGTTATAGTGCTTGTCACATGTTGTCAACATTTAAATATGTAAGATTTTTCTATGATGGAGATGAATCCATAAGACCTTGATGTAGATGAGTGAAGCAAGTTACAATAATGGATGAGCTATTTCAATAAATGAAAAATATATACAAATATGTGAAATAATATGATCTTATATTCTACAAGTGAAAGATTGCAATGATGTAGGCCCAAATGTGAGAATGAGAGGAGTATTGATAAGAAATAGTCAAGAAGAGTCCTATCATATGACAATTTGTTTAGTCACCATGAATTAAACCAAGTAAAACATAACTTGCTATTTATAGAAGATGCCATAGTTTTGAAAAAGTGTTTCATTATTTGATTGTTTAAACTTTTAACTTTTTGTACCACACACTACAGAAGATTATGTTTTAACAAATTTTAAGTCTATTTCTATAAACATAAAGATAATATAAACTCTTCTCTAGATACATTTTCCCCTTTTCTACTTAGGCTAAGTGAATGAGAAAGAGAGTTGGATTTACAATTAGAAATATTAGAAACTATACTTGCTAAAATATAAAATAGATTATAGAACTCGAAAGTATAAGAAATGAACATGGAGCCAAAAGATAGAGCCCTCTATCCAAGATGTAGGTGTGATGCATTGTCATTCATACCATACATTGTCATCCAATGTAGTCACAAAACTCACTTTTTCTTATCAATTTTTAGGTTTTCTACACACATGTGACAAAGAACAAATATAGTAGCACTCTAGCATATTCCATATAATATATAAATGCTAAAACATGGCTAAACAGATAGAAAAGTAAAATGATAAAGAAAGGGAAAGAATGAAAAAAAATATTTGTGCATTTGTAAATCTTCAAAACCTATTAGCTTAGATAGACAAAAAAGGTTGGGGCTTCTTAGGATCTTGCCATGAATTGTCTAGCCTCTATTTTCATCTTTTGACCTCCACAAATAGCTAATGATAATCAAGAGAAATGTGGAAAGAAATCATAGAAATGGTTGTTGTATGACGACATTGTCAAAGGACACTAGCACAATCATGTGCCCAAGAATAGAAAGCTTTTGAAGGCTTGATACACTAGGAAAATATAAGCTAAATAAAAAGGTGAAATTTGCTTAGACAAAAATGGTAAGGAAAAATAAAAATATAAGATACACCTTAGCACCAAGGATAGAAAAAGATAAGGAACAGACTAAATGAGCCTAAAAATATTCTAAGAGTTATGAACACTAAATTGAGCCAACAACATAACATAACATTTGTAAGAGTATACAATTTCTATCGTTACAGTTTGTCTCCATTTTAGCAGGCTAATGACACTAAGTGATAAACTATACTAAAGTAAAAAAATGAAATAATATCATAGAATGATATATCAAAAAAGATATTATAGAAGATGTAAAAATCTCATCAAGTAGAGGAACCATGCCCCTAGGAGGAGAACCTACCAAACAAATAAATTAGACAACAAAAAATTGGTACAACAAGCAATGTTAGAAACACATAAAACTTGTAAAATAGACATATTAGAAAAATATAACCTACAAAACAAGAGCCTGGAAGAAAATCATATATAATCTAATACACACAAAACTTACATAAAAGAAGGATACATGACAAGGAATATTGACAAACATATGAAAGGAACACAAAAAGAGATGAAGAAATGGAAAGAAGTAAGTGTTTTCCAATGTATAGTGATTCTAGAAAATGGAGAGGCATACTCCAAACATGCAATTTTGTTAGTAAAAATGCAAGGTATGGTTCATGGTCTAGTGTGTTCTATTGCTAAGAAGTACACAATAGTTTCATGAATACTATAAAAAGTAGCTTGTATGAAGCACATAGTCTAGCATACTCTAATGCTAGGTGGCTCATATGCAAGTATAATATAAAAGATTGCATGGAGTAGTGTGCTCTATTGCTAGGAAATACTAATAAGGGTGGATTATCCAAACTTATCTCTCTATACATGGGAGCACAAGATACTAATACTATAGGGAGAATGCTAATAATGTGTGTGTGTGTGGATGCACATGTGAAGGTAAAAAGTATGCCCCCTTTAAAATAATTTCATTAACCAAGAGTATGCAATTGATTTTAAGGTAGCGAAGGGGAAAATATCATTAATCTTTAGGAGGCATATATAAATGGATATGCTCCTAAAGTCACCAAAGAGAAAGAGTTTCCCATAAGGAGAGGCACAAAGACAATTTTCCTAGCATGGTACACCTAAAATTGTGTTCATGGAATGACATTGAGAGAAGGAGCAATGTTATGTAGAAACAAGCAACATTGAATGAAAGGACACATAGGGATCTACATGCTAGGGGTTAGTATATGTATCTAAGTGTGATAATCAAGGAATATGGAATAAATTGTCATCATTCTCGAAGCATGTGGAACTAAAAATTCAAAGTAAGAATGGCACATAACAAGAAAAAAAAATTAAGTCAACATGGAAGAGACCTAAATGTCTCATTGATTTGCATCATCCCTAAAATATGAAAAAGAAAGTTAGATGAAAAATAGATGAATCTAGATACAAATAGTGGATTGTCACAACATTATTTTACTCATGTATCCATATAGCTGCAAGGGTGGCATGGGTTCTCTAGGGGAACTAATCAACAATTAACAATAATTACATGGAAGTACACAAATAAGAAAACTAAAGAACATGCTAATTGAACACATGTACACATGAAATCAAAGTGCTACTAGGTGGTGGAACCAGCATAGAAGTGGCATGTACATAAGTGCTAGAAATGGGATGCTATGGGATAGGGAGGAATAATGTCATCCTTGGTGCTCATCCAATGGGAAAGTGTCAAGGATCAAGAAAAAGATTGTAATAATGCTAGTATATCTAACACTAAATCAAGCATGCACTCCTTTGAAGAAGTCATGTGTGAGTCAGTGTTGATGTATGCCTCTTGTTATCACTCCTCACTATTGGTAACTAACATGCTAGGGGGAACAGATGGAGAAGGGTTTAGAGATGGTGAGATAGGATTAGGCTTAGGTTTGCAAAAAGGTAGGGTGGGTAGAGTTTAGGTTTACATTTGGGAGGTAGGTGAGGAATGTTAATGTCTATGGTGGAAGGGTGGAGATTTAAAAATGTTTGATGATGGGTGAAAATCAAAGGTGCAAGCAAGGATAGTGTGGTGCTAGATATAATGCTCATGCTAGGAAAGTCTAAGAGCTTAGAAAATGAGGGTTGGTTAGGGATCTCTGGAAGTAAAGAAGGTTTGGTGGAAGGATCCAAGACTACTTAGACCCATTTGGGTCTCTTTTCATCAAAATCATAGGAAGCATGTGGCTAATTAGTGCATTCATGGTTAGGAGGGTCCTCAAAGAGAATAGTCTAGACCGTGCAATAAGAGTAAACACAATAGAAACAACTCAAGATGTGAAGCAAATACAATTTTAGTCATTCGGTATTTCATAAAATTCAGATGCAAATTGGTCAACAACATGCGAGCTTACAATTAGGGCTCACATGCCCAATTACAGAATATGCACAAGATATGGCTTTGAAGCTTCTCCACACAAAATTCAAACTATCAGCTATGAACTAACTATCAACTATTGAATTCTCTATTAACTGCTTTCCTAGGTATCTATTGTTGGAAACAATGCAGATAACTAAGAAGGGGGGTGAATCAGTTATCTTAATTTCTTAACTTTTTCTTCTTTAACAATAGTACAACATCAAAACATATAAGCATAAATGAACATAAGAGCAAAAAAGAAATCAATACACATAACACAAGGATTTATACTTGGAAAACCCTGTTAAGGGAAAAACCATGGGGTGACTAACCCAAGATTGTATTCTCTATTAAAAGAATAGAAGTATAAAATGGCACTTGCCAATTAGGGCTCACTACCTAAGCACACTGCTCACAAGAGGCTCACTGCATATAAGAGACTTACTATCTACAAGGTATATAGAATGTAACTAGGTGTTTGAATTGATGAGAAAAATCCACATGTACTGAGGTTCAGTTCCGGTTAGGATCAATACACTGATCTACAACACTTCATCCTTCCTTTTCTTTAGTGTTGTTGTCCTATCACATACTGGACCTATATTGTTGCTTCCACACTACTCTCTACTTTTCTTCACACTTCACAACACACAACACACCCCTTCATACTAAAATCAATCTAGTATATATATTTGCATCAAGGATTTCAACATCTTTCTAGTCAGCATCTAGAAAACTCAAGATATTTTGAAACCTAGTCTATCAGCTGAATCCATGCTTACTAAGTGATGCGTATCAAAAATATAGTTATAGGAGTCATCAATCATGTCAGCCAACCATGAATGATCACTTAAGAAACTTGAACACCATCAATTTCTGATCAAGATTAAGGTCTGATGCTCTACCAGTCAGTTCTTTCTTAGTCTACTTTGCCAAATAGGAACCCAACACTTAGGTGCTCACATCTTTTCACTCTTTCATCCTAGAGGCTCAATCTCTGGAATGTATTAGTCATGGTACTCCTCTTGACTTCCCCAAGTCCACACTTTAGTGAGATACTTCCTCTGAGAGATCCAGACCTGATCATCAGACCTTGCTGCATGCTCTGTTTTTGCTCACCAGACCAAGATACTCTTCAATCTAACTTCCGGTATAGTCATACCATGTGCTGCGGATGTGTGGAATGGAATTTGTTTCCATCAATGACAACACTCATGAAGCCACACACTGTCTCTTGCCAACATATATTACATCATTATATATCATCTCTGGAACATATGATTCCTCCATGTCAGCCAACGAAGATCACAAACTCCAATGAAGAGCAATAACATGTGTACACAAGTAGGTCAGGCCTAATTGAATAGAGCTCCTCCAAAAATGAATAAAATGATGTATGGATCACAAGGAATGTCAGCCATTAACTAAATAACATTTATTGATGTGTCTTTGAACTTTGTATGTCATGAAATGCTCTGTAAGTCTTCTCCTTCAGCTAATTATCTAAGACTATCAGGATGCTCTATTCTGAGAAAACATAACTGATCTTCTGATAGCGGTATCTTACCGGTACCTAATCCAAATGTTATGAATTTTGGATATGATGTACCTGAATGTGTCTAGATGCTAAGTTCATCTCCGTAGGGTTTGAAATGTAACTATGATAGAATGCAGACCAAAATATAGAAACTGCTACTGACGGAACTAACTGTATTAAACTAGAAACTGAAAAGAAACAAAATGTAAACAAACTAAAATGTAAATGTTTTTTGTTGATGCAATATTTCTCTTGAACCAGGGATGCTCCTGCATCAGACATCTAGGATTATTGAAAAAGTGAGTCCCTCACTTTG
Source organism: Cunninghamia lanceolata (assembly GCA_027924645.1). Taxonomy (NCBI): domain Eukaryota; kingdom Viridiplantae; phylum Streptophyta; class Pinopsida; order Cupressales; family Cupressaceae; genus Cunninghamia; species Cunninghamia lanceolata. Next base: position 12,267,098 of record BSBN01000194.1, on the reverse strand, counting down.
CTAAGGCTATAGGAAAACCAAGATGGTCCACCTCAGCCTGAGAAATCTAAGATGAGCCTTCTTCCAGTCTATAGTTTTGACTTCACTAGGTGTTCTTTGTATTGTCTTCCTCTAGTGCTGCATCCAACTCTGTTGTCCAAAATGTCTTCAATCTATTTCGGTGCTTGTTGTGGTAACTGCTTCTTCAATTCCTCTTCAACACTATCACTAAACTCTGCTTCATGATACTGATATAGGTCTACAATGTTGAAAATAGGTGATATACCCAATGTCTCTAGTAACTTCACTTCATATGCATTTCCTAAATCAAACTTTTTGAGTATCCTACATGGTCCAAACTTCTTCATCTTCAACTTGCTATAAGTCCCAACTAGAAATCTTTCTTTTCTTATGTATACCATCTCTTCATCTCCAAATGCAAATTCTTTATGTCTTCTCTTCTCATTTGTGTGTTCTTTATACTTACTGTTCATCTCCTTCAAATGCTTCTTCACTTGATTATGCATTTTCTCCATATGTCCTACAAATTCTTCTACTTTTTCACTTCTCTTAGCTTCCATACTAATATCTCTCAACTCTATTACTCCTCTAGGGTTTAATCCGGTAACAATCTCAAAAGGTGTTCTTCCAGTACGCCTATTCATTGAATTATTGTATGGAAAATCTACTTGTGAGATAATCAAATCCTAACTTCCTACCTTCTCTCCAACCAAACATCTCAGCAAGTTTCCCAGACTCCTATTCACTACCTCTATTTGTCCATTAGTCTGTGGATGAAATGTTGAACTAAACTTCAAATCTATCTTCATCTTCTTCCAAAGTGTCTTCCAAAAGTATCCAAGAAATCTTGTGTCTTTGTCTGAAATTATGCTCTTAGGTAATCCATGCAATCTCACAATCTCCTTGAAAAATAGGTCAGCTACATGCACTACATCAGTTGTCTTCTTACAAGGTATGAAATGTCGCATCTTTGAAAATTTGTCCACCACTACAAATATTGAATCATGTCCTCTTTGTGTCTTTGGGAATCCCATTACAAAATCCATACTTATGTATTCGCAAGGTCTCTCCGGTACTATCAAAAGTTTATACAATCCAATATTCTGACTATTCCCTTTTGCAACTTGAGAAACTCTACAACTCTATACAAATTTTCTAACATCCTTATGTATCTGAGGCCAAGAGTAATTTTCACTTATCAAGGCTGATGTCTTGTCAATGCCAAAATGTCTTGCTAATCCACCATTGTGTTTCTCCTTGATCAAATTGTCTCTCATTGAACTCCTAAGTATGCACAATTGATTTCCTCTAAGCAACATATCTTCTTGAATGAAATAGTCCAACCACTTACTCCTATCTATTACAATAGGTTCCTTAGATGCTTTCCAAGGTTCTGCAAAATCAAGATTTTCTTCATACATGTTCTTAATTTCATCAAATCCCAATACTTCAACTCTCATCTCTGTTAGCAAGTTCCTTCTCCTACTCAATGCATCTACAACTTTGTTTGATTTCCTACTCCTATCCTTCAATACAAATGTGTAACTCTACATGAACTCTACCCATCTCATATTCTCTAATTCAACTTACCTTGACTATTCAAATATTGCAAAGATTGATGATCTGTATACAACACAAACTCCTTAGGTAACAAATAATGTCTCCACTTCTTCAAGGCTTGTATTATGGCATAGAACTCTTGATCATAAATAGAATATCTTCTCCTTGCATCATTCAACTTCTCATTGAAACATGCTACAGGTCTACCTTCTTGACTTAACACTACTCCTATTTCATTCCCACTTGCATCACAATCTACTTGAAATACCTTATTGAAATCCAGTAATGCCAAAATAGGTTTCTCTATCACTTTCTACATCAGCAATTCAAAACTTTTATCTTCTCCTGATGTCCACTTAAAGTCTTTTCTGTAACCTCTCATTGTCTTTGTCATAAGGTTACAAATTGAACTAAAAGTTTTGACGAACTTCTGGTAGAAACTAGCCAATCCATGAAATGATTTGACTTCTCCAATACTCTCTGGTGTAGGCCATTCAACAATTGCTCTTACTTTCTCAAGGTCCATGTTTAATCCTTCCGCAGAAATCACAAATCCCAAGTATACTAATTCTTCCTTCATGAAACTACATTTCTTGATGTTTATCAGCTACTTCTCTTCTCTTAATCTCTGCAATACTTGTCTCAGGAGCCACAAATGTTCTTCTTTTGTCTTACTAAAAATCAAAATGTCATCCAAATATACAATAACAAACTTATCCAAGAATTTGTTCAAAATTTCATCCATCAATCTCATGAAAGTACTTGGTGCATTTGCCAATCCAAAGGCATCACTAACCACTCATACAATCCTTCATTTGTCTTAAAATCAGTCTTCCATTCATCTCCTTCTCTAATTCTGATTTGATGGTATCCACTCTTCAAATCTATCTTTGTGAAATATTTTGCTACACTCAAACAATACATAATGTCATCCATCCTAGGTAAAGGAAATCTATACTTAACTATGATCTTGTTGATTGCTCTAGAGTCTATACACATTCTCCATTCTCCATCCTTCTTCGGTGCTAACACTGCAGGTACTGTACAAGGACTCAAAATTTCTCTAATCAAACCTTTCCTCAACAACTCTTGTATCTATCTATTCCGTTCTTCATTCTTTGTTGGTGTCATTCTATGTACTTCTTTGTTAGGCAAACTAGCTCTAGGTATAAGGTCCATGTGTTGACCAATGCTTCTGATTGGTGGCAATCCTTCAGGTACATTATCCGATATGATGTCTTCATACTCTATTAGCAATTCGGTTATCTCCTCCAGTTGTGATTCTTTAGCCTCCTTCTTCAATGTTTCAGGCTTCTTAGTGATCAAAGAATAACACATATTCTCATCTCTCAAACCATCCAGAAATTTTTGTCCATCTACCAAATAGATTCTAGCATTTCCACATACTTCACTCTTAGGGTCATCTTCCAAAGGAATCAAAGTAATTCTCTTTCCATTTGATGTTATAGTGTATTTATTCTTTATCCCATCATGTATATCTTTTCTATCATACTACCAAGGTCTATGCAACAAGATATGACATACATCCATAGGCATAATATCACACAAAACTTCATCATGATAAGATCCAATATAAAATTTTACCAAACATTGTTCACTCACCAGTACCTTATGATCATCCTGAATCCATGCTATCTGATAGGGCTTAGGGTGTTTCAATCTTTCCAACTTTAGCTTAGTCACCATATCTTCTAAAATTAGGTTGTCAGAACTACCACTATCAATTACAACTTTACAACATTTACCTCCTAATTTGCATCTGGTTCTAAATAAACTTTTCCTCTGCATTGGTTCCTCATTTGCCTCTACTTGAAATAGTGCTCTCCTCATCACAAGTGATTCTCCTTTCTTAGGTTTACCAACTAAACTACATGATCCAATAGGTTCTTCCACATAGGTTGCTCTTTGTTCTCTGTTCTCTTGCCTGTACTCCCCTGATTGCATTCAAATGCTCTATGTCCTTCACCTCCACACTTAAAACAAGTTCCTCTAACACATTCTTCTATTAGGTCCTCTTCCTTCTCTTCTATATCCTTCACTCCGGTACAGACTAGGGTTTCCTCTATGGCAGAAAGTTTTGCAATCTCTCCAATATGCATTGTTATCTCTGTCTTCCTTCTTGAATGTGTTCTCTTGTCAGTTCTGCCCCACATATGATCTTTCTCCTATGAAAAATGTTTTGCCTCTTTGAAATTTACCTCCTCTACTTCTCTGTCTTTGATCATGCCTCATATTTAGCTTTTCTTCAACTTTCAGGGCAAACTGAAATGCTTCTTCCAATGTTGTCATCCTTACCAAACGCAGTTCTTCTTGAATGTTCAATCTCAGTCCTTTGATGTATCTAGCCATTTTCTCCTTTCTCTTTTCACTATGTCGTGTCCTTATGATCATCTTATGAAATTCTTCAGTATACTTCTTCACATATTTCTCCTTTTGTCTTAGATTTTGCAATCTCTTCAATAGTTCCAACTCATAGTCAGCATGTATAAACTAATTTTTCAATTTCATCACCATCTTGTCCCATTTTGTAATATTTTCTTTTCCTCTTCTATGTCTATCCAATTGAACTTCTTTCCACCATATGGCAACATGTCCTTTCAACTTAGTCTTTACAAATTTCATCTTCTCCGCATCTTCAATTTCTTCATACTCAAATTATTCTTCCATGTCATTTATCCAGTCAATCAGTCTTCAAGATTCAAATTGCCAGCATAATTCAATACATCAACTCTAGGTCTTTTTCCAATCTTTGAAATAACTTGCAACATCTTGACTTGGTCTGATTCTTCTTCCTCATCACCTCCTAGGGTTACTTCAGTTTGATCAACGGATTAAAATTCTTCATCATCATCACTTTCAACATTAGGTCTAGGTGTAAGTCCTCTTCTCCTATCTTCTTCAAAAACATCCAAGCAAAAATGCATGGTTGTCATCATTTCCATCATCTCATCTGTTCTACCAGCCATTGTTCCAATAGCAGGGATTCTCCTCAGCGGCATTCTTCCTAGAACCAAGTGTAACTGCCTCAAATTCAGTGATCGAGCTACAAGGTGACAACTGCCTTACAATCGGTTATCGATTGCAACACACGTAACTTGCCTTCGATTTGGTGATATGTTCACAACAAGATCTTCTGGAATTCCTTCACCAACTTGACTCAATTATCTCCCAATGTTTCAAACTTTCACATAAATACCACTTGGTGCAATCACGGTTAGGAGGGTCCTCAAAGAGAATAGTCTAGACCATGCAACAAGAGTAAATAGAACAGAAACAACTCAATATGTGAAACAAATGCAATTTTAATCATTCAATATATCATTGGATTCAAATACAAATTGGTCAGCAACATGTAGGCTTACAATTAGGTCTCAAAGGCTTGATTACAAAATATGCACAAGATATGGCTTTGAAGCTTCTCTACACAAAATTTAAACTATTAGCTATGAACTAACTATCAACTATTGAATTCTCTATTAACTGCTTTCCTAGGTATCTATTACATCATTATATATCATCTCTAGAACATATGATTCCTCCACATCAGCCAAGGAAGATCACAAACTCCAATGAAGAGCTGTAATGTGTGTACACAGGTAGGTTAGACCTAATTAAATAGAGCTCCTCCACAAATGAATGGAATGATGTGCAGATCAAAAGGAAGGTTGGCCATGAACCAAATAACATTGAATGATGTGTCTTTGAACTTTGCAAGTCCTGAAATGCTCCACAAGTCTTCTCCTTTAGTTGATTATCTGAGACTATCAGGATGCTATGTTATGAGAAAACAGTTGATCTTTTGATAGCGATATCTTACCGGTACCTGATCCAAATGTTATGAATTTTAGATATGATGTACCTAAATATGTCTAGATGCTAAGTCTAGTTTTGTAGGGTTTGAAATGTAACTGTGATAGAATGTGGACCAAAATACAAAAACTGCTACTGATTAAATTGACTGTACTAAACTAGAAACTGAAAAGAAACAAAATGTAAACAAACTAAAATGCAAATGTTTTTGGTTGATGCAAGATTGCTCCTGAACTAGGGACACTCCTACATCAGTAATCAAAGAGGTCTTGGGCATTAAAATGGCATTGGTTCTTACTCAATCTATCTAATTGGTTTCATCAAGAGCATGCTTGAGACATAGAAGAAGAAATAGTAGGATCATATGGGAAGGGTTAATTTTGTCAGCTTATAAAAGTGACAAGAGGGGGAACAAGAGAAATTGATCTAGGCCAAGTGACCATAGGTAGGATAGGTGAAGCAAAAGAAGAAATGGGGGAAGGAATCTAAATCAACTTATATTTGTGATAGAGTTTAAAAAGAAAAATAATGTGAGGTTGGAGAGGGATAGAAAGGGTAGGCCAAAAGTAATCAAGCAAAAAGTTGTCTTGAATAGAAATTGGCTAAAACTTATTTTGAGGAATAGTGTGTATCACATATTATGGGTAAAATTTAGACATTTATGGATAATGAAGGCCATGGCATGCATTTTAGTAAGCCATGTATAGATTAACAAAATGTGAAAATGGTTCAAAGTAAGCATCACACTAAAAGGGATGTCCAAGGTATTTGCTCCCACTTGGACAATAATGGTAATGGAACCCATGGTAGGCAATATTAGGGAATCATGTGTGCACATAGAGATGTCAAAAGAGTCATATATTTTTTTTGTGTAGATAGTGGATGTATGGGAAATCCTTTGTAACTATATTTGCTATGCTGATTATGTTGACTAGTGCACCATGAGTGGCTTTCTAGTTAACTTGGGTATTTATGCAAAGAGGATCATTATATATTCCCATAGGAATATCAATAAGAGAGATGGAGATTATAGGCTTAAGGATGATTTCAACTTAACAGGATTGGACTTAAACATAAAACACACATGGGCTGAAAGTAGAATGGATGTTTAAGTAATGATGTGGGCTAGAGTTGATGAAGTTGGTGGAATGGATTGGTGTATATTTGAAGTTTTTTATTACAGTTGGCTATAGACTTATTACCTTTGTCATTCATGCTTACTAGTTATCTGACATAATTAGAGTCAATTAGATATTGAATTAGATGGTTTAGATCCATACACTTGTTTGTATCATGTATAGGTACATGGTCGAATTAGAAAAAAGATTTGGAATCATAGTTTGGAGGAAGGGGTTAGTTTGTGTCTAAGAAGTGAATAGCCAATAACTACTCCAAATTATTAGAAAGTCATGTTGAAGGATATAATGCAATGGATTAGAAAGCTAAGTGAAGCAGTCATTATGTTGTAGCTGAATAGATACAGTCATCACTAATGAAGAAGGTGTAATTATACTAGCAATCTTTACAAGAACTACAATTGTGTTTTTCTAATTATAGAAATTATTTATCTTCTGTATATTATTTGTTGAATGACATAGAGGGCCTTAATGAAGAAGGAACTTATGAGGAAAAAGAATATGCCTCATATTAGCTAACAATCTATTGATAATCACATAGGACTATACATAGGTGAGGGAATGATGGATCACTCATTAGTAGAATGTTATCCTAGATTAGAGGCTAATGGTTGTGGATGAGGCAAAAATACAACCTCATCTATTTTGTCCAAAGTACCTTTTTTCCTTCTTTTTCCCCAACAATATTCATCCAAAATTATGTTTCAATAAAAAACTAGTTCTTATGTTGAGTAGAAAAGATTGCATTAATTGGTATATTTATTATTGACTAAATATGGTGAAAAACTAATAAAAATACATAAAATGTTCTATTTTTGCCTTTGCAGATTATTATGGAGACATTTTTACAAAATGAAGGACAACTTTGGAAGACTTGGGTTGACACAAGGGAGTACTCCAAAGAATTTTTCACCAAGTCCAGAAACTTTGGGCTTTGCAAAAGGTGGATGAACTCTAGATAGACGAAGATGGTAGCAATAAAAGCTCCCACACTAAAATAGAATGTTCCAGAGACATGAACAACTCTATTTGTTGCTAATCTAATTTCCCTAATGAAGCCAACTCTAGTTCATGAATAGTGAAAGGACTCTTCTTGAGAGTGATCACTAGAATTTTCCTAAAATTATGCAAAACACTTTTAATTCATTTATGCATAATATACTTATTGTTTTCTTTTAAAAATTAAATGAGAATTGAATATCTCATGCATGTACAACATGTAGCTACATTTTAGGAATTTAGTTTTAATTGTTGTTAAGTAGCGAGCTATAGTTATTGTTGAGACAATCCATCTTTTATTTTTTTAGGAGACATATCTTCAATTATATATTTTTATCTAAAATAGAAAATGAAAATTTGAGACTTTTAAGTATGCTCTATTATGAATTCATGGATGTTGAGTTCTATTGTTATCATTTCAATTACAAATGATGAGTTGAATCATGACAATTTTCTTTGAAGAGCTAGTCACTCAATGGAGAAAATGGAGTATTATGTGTAGATATGTATTTTATGGGTATATTTAATATGTGATCTTACTTATATTATATTTAAATGTGTTTAACCTACAATTTATTCCTAAGGATTCAATACCTAGTATCATAGTATTTCTCCCTTCCCATGTAGTCTCTTTTGGCTTCTCTCTTTTGTTGACTTGATAAACTTGGTTTCAGTATCCTCTAACGTCTTTGAGCTCCCACTCAAGATTATCAATTATATCCCTTTACTTTGCTAAGCCCTACTAGAGAGAAGACTCTAGAGTGTTTATTTTTTCCTTCATAACCATGCCTTTATAAATTAGCTTGTCTATGTCGGGAAATGCCTCCCAAAGCTGATGACAATGCAAATTTTGTACAAATTAATCTCATGCAAGTTCATGAATGCAAATTCTCTCTCTCATTGTTCCATTTATATTTTTTTTTTGTTTCATGCCTATAGAATCTTGTACAAATTAGTCATATGCAAATATGAGAGTTTTTGTTAGCATATCACCTTTTAGATAATTTTTATTTTCCAGTTTTCTTCTTCCTCTTTTCCTATAAAACGTGAAGTGAATTTACTGAAGATCCCATGAAAAGTTATCTTCTAAAATCCTAGAGGTTATCTCACAGGATGTTTCCCACATTTTTGAGATTTCTCATGTTTATATAGGCTTGTATACTCATGCAAATTTCAAGATCAATAGGTTTATCACCAATACTCAATGTTGCTAATTTGTATTGGGAGATGGTAGCATAGAGTACTATGGGAGAACTAGTTACTACAATAGAAAAAAGAGGAGATTGACAATATTTTGGATAGTAGGATTGGAAGAAGCACCAAGAATAAGTAGTAAGAGGAGTACTTGGTGAAGTGGAAAGGTAGGCTTGAAGAAGATTCATCTTAGATTTATAAGGCAAAGGTAGACTATCTCAGTTTCCCTCTAGACTCTAAAAGTGAAGAACTCACGTTTTAAATTACATTAGGTGTTTCACATAGGAGCATCCCAGGATCCAAGAGAAATCTTGCATCACCCAAAAATATTTTCTTTTGTACTTGTTTTGTTTATTTGTAGGTTTTTAAATGCCATTCCAGTCACCACCAATCATCACAAATTCTATCACAAATTACTACACTTGCACAACTCACTTTACAAATAGGATTATAAATGTTTTACATTGATCCTTCAATGTCATATTTACTTTCTAGAAGATTATGATTACTAAAAAAGAATAACTTATTTCCAGACTCACTACCTTGACATAGCAGGAAGATATTCAATTTTACTATTCTTAGTTTGCAACAACTTTTTGAAGTGTGTGGCAACAAAGGAACACATTTCAAGATATATTAGACCTAGAGAGATTATGGTATGAATTACATCAAGTTTCATGATCTATCATCACTGCATTCATTCTAGAAGGTTCTTTCTACATGTTTGGTTGACTACACATTTTATAAGGTATTGAGTTTTGCACCACTTTGCAACCAATAGGAATTGTTCCTAAGGATAGGAACTACTATATAAGCATTTATCTTGATCATTTAAATGGGTCAAGTTAGTTATTTTGGGTTTCAAGATTAGTATTGAATTGTATTGTAATATCATTCAAATTCTGTAATTTGCCCATTTGTAATTAAATGGCTAATGCCTAGCATGTTGGAAGCATATTGTGATAAACTATAATTTCATTGTAATAGTGAATGAATAAAGAACATATTTATAATTTTTTGTTTCATTGAGATCTAATCTATGTGTGTTTCATTTCGATGTATGGTTAGATAATCCTTCAATGGATCCTCAATCCATGACTATGTATCAATAACTTCCTAATATTAATTGTTAACTAGTGTACTACATATTTGACTATGGATGATGGCTTGCTAATGCAAGGATTCTCCCAACCTTAGAGGATATTCCAATATATTCAAAGGTACATGTAAGCTCAGGTTTGTCTGTAGATGTTGTCAAAGGCCTAGGTATTAGATTCTAAGCATCCCTCACTTCACTAGACCCTTTATGTCAAATCTAGGTTAGCAATAAATGATAGTTGTCCACAATAATTTAAAACCACTAACACATGGTTTTTAATCTAGGCAATCTATTATGAAAAGGAATTAGTAGACAAATAGTCACTACCCCACTACATTCACAACTTTCTAATCATAAATATCCTATAAGGGTGAGGTGAGAGGATACGTTGGGTATTAGTAGTAAGCCAGTAAATTGTTGTTAATGTTGTTATAGAATGCAACCCTAGAAAGAAATCTAATACCACTTGTTAGGGATTTTACTTACAAAATATTATCAAATAGAATAATAACATGTGAAAAGAACACAATTCTCATAAAATAGTTTCAAGTACAATTATATCAATAATAATTATCATACGCCTCTTCGAGGGGAAAGGCTCATTAAGACCAAACCTCTATTAAAAATATGATTCCTAAATTATTTTTTCGTTGCTACAACATCAACATAAAACCTATGTAAAGAGTGACAAAATATTAATCCTTTTTCAAGTTTGAAGACATGTGGTTTAGAGATGAGAATTTGATTCTCCTGCTTCATAAATGGTGCAAAAACTCTCCCTATGTCTCAGGTTCAAGAATGTTTCAATTGCACAAAAAATTGAACTTCATTAGAAAATAGGAACAATTCAAAAAGAATTGGAAGATATCAATTTTCAAATACTCAATCATGGTCTAGAAGCTAAAATTAACACTAAAGAGCTCTCTCTCAAGAAGGAACTTCAAGAAATTTTTATGAGGGAAGAAATGTATTGGAGGAAAAAAATGAGGGAGACCTGCTTAAAGGAGGGCAATTGAAACACAAAATTTTTCCACATTTCCACAAAACTGAGAAGGGATAGCAACACAATACATAGTATTAGAGAGGAAAATGGGGAATTTGTCATCAATATGAGGGACATCCAAGAGGAGGCAAGGGGTATTTTTAGTAATCTTCTACAAGAAGAGGAGGTTGGAGAGGATTCTCAAGGAAGTAGTTACTAACTTCACATTCCCAAGATCATCTCAGAGTCCCAAAATAATGATCTCATGAAAGAGTTTTCCTAGGAGCAAATTCAATCCGTGGTTTTCTCTATTTCCAAAGACAAGGCCTTGGGCCTAGATGGTTTTGTAGGTCTCTTTTTCTAGAAATGCTAGAATTTTGTTGGAAGGGATGTCTTTTTGGCCGCTGAGGAGGCAATAAAATACATGAACATCTTGAAGGAGTTTAAAAAAGAAAACATTATTCTAATCCCAAAATCTAAATCTCCTTCATCATTTGGGGATTTTAGACCGATATCTTTATGTAATGTAATATATAAGATTATCTCTAAGGCAATACTTCCTCATCTTATATCTGTCAAGCAGGGAGCTTTTATCCCCATAGAGAAACAACAGGAGGGGAAATCATTAACCACAAAGTTTTACATTCTATTTTGAACTCGAGATCCCTGCCATGGTTATCAAGCTAGATATGGCCAAAGTGTACGATAGAGTAAGATGGTCTTTTCTCAAGGAAATTCAAATAGGTTTTGGCTTCTCAAGAAAATGGTGCAATTGGATCATGGTCTACATTTCAGGGGGTTGTTTCTTTGTGATTATGAATGGATCCCCAACTTCTCCCTTTTTCTCTTCAAGGATTCTAAGGTAGGGGGATCCCTTATCCCCATACCTTTTTATTATAATGGCAGATACATTAAGTTGGGCCATCAAGGATCAAAATTAGAAGTTGAGGTGGAGAGGAATTATCTTTCCATTTATGCTAGAAGCCACAACCCACACACTATTCATAGATGATACAATGGTATATGACTAGGCAATGATAGAAGGAACTAAATCTATCAAGCAAACTTTGATCGCATATTGCCAACATTTAGGTCACTCCATCAACTCGAGCAAGTCAAAACTCTACATCTTCTTTTTGCCTCCTTTAGTCCAAAGTAGAATTCACTCAGTTCTAGACTTCCAATTTGAATGCCTTCTAGGAAAGTACTTGGGTATTCCTCTTTTGTGGGAAAGGAGAAGAAGGTTTTTTGGTGTCACATTTGGTGTCGTTTAAAAACAAAATCATATCCTCAAAAGGCAAGTGGATATCACTGGCAGGAAGGTTGACCATGCTTAAGATAGTCTTAGCAGCTATTCTAACATATATGATGTTAGTTCTTAGTTTGCCAAAGGGAATTCATAAGAAACTAGAAAAAAATTCAGAAGCTTTTTATGGCAAGGGAACGCATACGAAAAGAATATTCACTTGGCAGCTTGGCAAGAAGTATGTAAGCCTAAGAACTTGGGAGGAGGAATTCTCAATGCTGACTTTTAGAATGTATCTTTGGGATCCAAATTAGCATGAAACATGTACATAAAGCTAGAGACAAAATAGGTCAAGTTCTTGAATGCCAAATATCTAGATTCCAGTGATAGGGAGTGAATCCTAATGATCACCAATCCCTCCAAGGGATCCAAAATGTGGAATTTTCTACTCACAAGGAGATCAATGTTATTTCCATCCCTCTCTTGGTTAGTTCATAATGGTGACAAAGCCTATTTGTAGGAAGATTCTTGGAATGGGTACCCACCACTTTTCATAAGATCAGATCTTCGTGAAGCTATGGTTTGTCTCAAAATATTGTGGGGTGACAAAGTAAAGCACTATTGGTATGATCCTTCCACTTGAAGGACCTCAAAGGTTTAATTGAAAGATTTAGAAACTTGTCCTTTCCCGCTATTTCAAAAGGAGATTGTTAATACAGACTGATTGCCACTACACCAAAAGCCTAAGCTATCAGTGAGGGTGCCACCAAAGAGGTTAAGGGGGTACCAACAGAGGGTTGAGGGTCCAAGCACAACAACAATTTACCCCCCAAAGATGAGAGGTTTGTACATAGTCAACCATGAGGCTAGCAAGCCTGTTGAGGGAGGGAGTCAAACCCTCCCCAATAAAGTTGCCATTTTTATTAACATAGACCAGTTGCCACTACACCAAATGCCTAAGCTATTAGTGAGTGCACCACCGGAGAGGTTAAAGGGCTACTGATGGAGGGTTGAGGGTCCTAGCATGATATCAGAGGCATTGAGCAACATCCTTTCTCATAGAACAATCCTCTATTCAAATAAGAATGATGAGATTATTTGGGCAACAGAGTCCTCAAGTTAGTTTTTAGTAAGGCAAGGTCACATGACTCTATCTAAAAGTGTCAAGATTGAGTGGCCAATGCATCTTTGTTGGGATCAATCTTGCCTACCTAAGGTAGGTGCTCTCACATGGTTGGCCTTTCAAAATAGAATCCTCATGAGGCTCAAACTGAAGAAGATGGGTCTATCTACCTCCTTCAAGTGTGTCCTTTGTGGGGATGAGGAAGAAGATGCTAATCATCTCTTAGTAAAATATAAATTTAGTTAGGAGGGTTGGAGATGGTTGGTAAATAAATTGGACTGACATTCTCCTCTCCCACACTTTCTTTTAAACCTACTCCTTAGTTAGCCTTGTTTATACAAAGATTTGATGTTTGTGGGCTTATAGAAGGCTATCTCACCAATGATTATTTGGAACTTTTTCTAAGGAAAGGAACTTTGGGATTTTTAGGAAGTAAACTTCTTCATTAGAATAGGTCCTCTCAAGAATTGGAGGCACCATTTATGAAATTGTAATTATGCAAGTGACCAAAAACCACAGTGCAAACAATAAGTTTTCCTATTGAGATAATGAAATACTTCATAAGGGGGAAAGCAAGAAGATGAGTATACATTTCATAGAAGTTTTTTGCAGGTGAAAAATGCCACTTGGAATGGGTGCCCGAGCCAAAACAGGTGCCCGTTCTAAAAGGGGTACCTATTTATGATCGGGCATCCAAAGCAAAAATGAGCACCCATTATGAAACAAGTACGTATTTTTGAAAAGTATGATATAGGCCTGTAGGTTCATTTTAACAGCTACAGGCCATGAGACATCAGGGAAAGTGACCAAAAAATGGGTACGCTTGTTTGCTAACCCAACTTTCAACCTCCATAGTATCCCTGCCTCCTTAGATCGATTCAACAGTGCCCTAGGTTGGTTGCCTGTCCATTTCTATTGATTTTCATTGTTTTTTGCTTTGTATTTTGTTGTTTTTGCAATGTTCAGCTATATATATTCAACCTAAAACTGAAAACAAGTAAACCCTAATGCATAAACTATAAACCTTTAATTCAGAAATGGTAAACCCTATTTCATAAGGACTAAACTATAAAGCCCTAATTCATAAACTAGGGTTTCAAAAATAGTAAAATATAAAACGCTAATTCATATTTACACTAAACTGTAATTCATAAACTAGGATTTCATAAATAGTAAAACATAAAACTGTAAATCATAAACATTAGAAACCCTAATTCATAAACTAGGGTTTCATAAACTAAATTGACCTATTCTTTAAGACCTAAATGACTTATTAAACCTAAAACTAGAAACCTAGAAACTTCACTTTATTATGTTTAAATCTTTAATTTAAACATATGGACATATATATTACATTTAAATCTTTAATTTAAACATTCAATATTCATATACCTGGTTCGATAGAACTTAGATAGGGTTTTCAATAGTGGAAGGTTTCTAAGGAGGTGGCTTGGCTATCCCTCTCATATTCTTCCTCAAAGGAATTTCTTGTTCCTCCACATCTCCTTATGCTCCTATAGTTTTCCTCTTATATGTTTTCTTGGCCTTTTGACTAGGAATAAATTTCTTCCCTTTAGAGGGCTCCTCAAAATTTATCAAGACTTTGTGGAATGAAAGGAAATATGAATTTAATCATCTATTAAGACTTTGTTGATGGGTTGATACCATGTATGATTGGTTATTTAGTCATTAAATATTTAGTAGTTATATAGTACAATTCACTAACAAGATTAAAGTCATAACTACTCTACTAAACTTTTAAAAATATTGGGCATTAAATGCACAAATATTATCTCACCTATTAGGTCTTTTCCTCTATATCTAGACCTTAAACTAGTTATGCATTCTTATAATGTTCTTCCCCTATATCTCACCTACTAGGTCTTTTCCCCTTATTCTTTAGTCTTCTAGGCTTTTAATGTTCCTGATGCTCATCTCATAATCCTAAATTAACCGTTTGTAAAATGCTTTTCACATGAAGCTAAAAACCTACACATTAGATAGGATAGGACCCTAATATATATTTTTGTAGACCTAACCTAAATGACTTATATTAAACCATTAAACCTAAAAATTGGAAGTCATTTTATTATGTTTAAATCTTTAATTTAAACATATATCCATATATCTATGAGAACTTGATGCTTTTAACAAAGGTGTAAAGGAGACAACAACAATCTAGAAAAAAATTAAAATAATGTTGAGTGTACATAGAATGGGTTCAAAGATTGAATAGGTCGACAAAAAACTTAGTGACATGTGTCTAGGATTAGTTGTAGGCAATAGGTTGTGAACTTAGTGACATGTTTAGGAGTTTGAATGTAATACATGAGCGTATAAATTTTGACTAGATATTAGGACATAAATTTTTATTGATGTCATGATTCTTAAATGTATAAATTTTGATTTTAAACATTTTATAATGTAAGTTTAAATTTTGAATGCATGTATATGTTAAATTAAATGTTTTAATGTATATTGTTTAAACCACACAAATTTTTATATTTCCAAGTTTTCAATTTATATGTATATGTATATATTTAAACAAATGTTGTGCATGCAATTTAAACTAAATTTTTTGTAATTGTAACTTTACTTGTAGACCTCATTTCTAGACATGGCTGATCTAGCCTATGACACCCCCATGACCCCCCCAGGACCCCCCACCCCAACACACCCCTCCCCCCCCCACCACCATCACCACCACCACCACTGCATGGTGAGGTTCATTTGTGAGCCACAATTGATGAAAATATACATGTTCTACAAGAAAAAATCAATTTATTGCAAAGCCAAATCCAAACCCATCCACACATTTCACGGTTTGCATCTATGATGCAAACTATTGTTGATTCAATGAGAGCTATCCACACGGATCTAGACACATTCTGCTCATGGCAGGAAGAGAGGAGGTAGTTTTATTCATACGGTTTCTCATATAAAAATATCGATGATTTACATATTACCAAAACTACAATTGCCCCATATTTCATTGATCCCTCCATAGGACAACAAATAGCACCAACTAAAAAGAGAATTTCAATCAGATGGTGCACACATTAGGAGATAGTTGAAAATTTTTGGGATCGATGGTAGATGGTCTTTGACCATCCACCTCATGCTAATTTTGAGGTTCCCTTTTATTTTTTGAAGAAATTATGGGTAGAGTTTGAGATGGGCCAAAAGCCCAATTATTTTGATATGAGATCATTTCAAGGTGTTGGTGGTGGAATACCACAACATAGACTAGGAGCACATGTTGATCCAAATCAATGTTTCCCTATTGCACCTATTGTCCCTTCTCCACCCTTTGTTCCCATGCCCTTTCACCAACAAATGGTCGTATCGGCACTCAGAGTGTTATCATCACTCTTAGGAAACTTAACTGACCAAGCTACTCACTTAGCAGATGAAGTCAATCCTGGAAATCCTACACATCTTGGAGGAGCATTTGATGCTGGTCCTGATGCATCACCTAGATTGACACCATTGCAGTCCACACTGCATTTTTGTTAGAATTGTCATCAACCATGTTTTTGTCCTACATTTTCTTTGGAGGAGGAGTCCTTTTTAGCTACATTATTCACTCCTATGGACTCGGCATGTATCCCACATTTAAAAAAATTAAAATTAATACAAACTAATATAGATTTAGACAATTATTAATTATCAATCTTTAAAAAAAAATTAAATATATATTAATAAATATATATATGTTCATGTTGATTGGTACAGATGACTCCATTAGTTGCTACCACTTCATCATGGCTGGACCATTTAGTGTCAACGACAGTAGAGAGGGGTAGACCTTATACGGACAAGGTATAAAATTTGGACCTCTAAAGATTATTTCCTTGGATATATCTAATTTAATAATATATAATTTAATGCAGAAATGTGACATTTTAATTTAAAGCAGATGAGAGGTCCTGACACTCTTGTGTCAAACCAACCTAGTCATCCAAGACCAGTGGCAACATCATCTATAGAGGAGCCTACTTCATATGCCATGGTTTGTATCTTAAAATTGTACATTTTTAGTTTAAATTTGAATTTCTAGTATAATTTCATGGTTTTATTAAATTCATGTCTTTAAAGTTGAATTTATATATACATGTACACATATATATGCAGGATGAGATTAGTTTAGGTGTAGGCTCAATTCATTGTATCATTGATGAGCTTGCACAGGTGCACGAGTCATCTCTCATATTTTAGGTCCTATAGTTAAATCCTATGTGATTTCAAAGTCTTTTGTATCATTCAACCTTGCATTTTGTATCTATACTCTAGAGCCTAACTAGTTCATTCAAGTGTTTTATTGAAATATAGGAATTGGCGACACAGACATTCAATCTGTCATTTGAATCAACACCATTTGTTGCATAGGAGCATGGTAGGAGAGATGATGAGCCTGTTGTGGTATGCTTAGACATTTTGAAGTTTAGATTTAAAAATTTAATTTGATGGTTTGGTTTAAATAGTTGATTTAAATTTATTTAGGATGTAGTTTTGACATTAAAATTGATTTGAAGCTTCTTTTTCTTGTACACAGCATGAGTTGCCCTCTCAGCCACATGGGACCAAAAGGTATCTTGAAATGGATGATGATCAAACTTAGTGTGCACACATGTTTTAGATTGATCGATGGCTGATGGATGGCGATGATGACATGATGTATTAGATTGTTTATGACTATTTTAGTATTGACTATTTCATGACTATTTCAGTATTGACTAGACATGTATATGTTTTGTGACTATTTCACTATTTTTACATGGACTGTTATTATGTCAGTATTTATATCTCGTAGACTATTTCATCTAGACTAGATTTTGCTATTTATTGAATTTCCACTATATACATCTATATTCAAACTTTAATTTCATATAGCTCATATTTAACACTTCAAATTAAACCACATGTTTAATTACATAAAATTGTAAATTTACTAATTCTAATTAAATAAGAGAAAAATTTCAATTGATTTAATTTATTAAACATTTATTAGATACAGACAAGCTAGGTTGGATAGTTTATAGAATAAATGTACCTTCCCTAAATAAATTTAAAAAATAAAATGCAAATTAACAAGTTGTTGAACTAGAATGAATATGTTTAGATTTACATGAGTCAAATGTTGGGACACTTGTGTTAAATTTTAATTGAGTTAAATATTTAGAAAAATTTTATTGATTAGATTTTTCAATCTACTAACCATGTTTAATCAATTTATTTTTAATTATAGATTAAATGTTTTTCATAGATCAATACCTTCCCTATAAATTTACGAAAAGAATTTAAATAAAATTAGAGAAATACTTGTATCGTTTAAATTTAAAATTTAAAAAATTTAAAAAATTAGAGAAATTATTTAGTCTACCCTAAATTATATCAAAAGAAAAATAGAGCAATTTACATGTAACATAATGATAACTTAATCAATTCAAGCACTTAATAACTTAATCAATTTCATCAAGAGCATTAAATAATAACATTCTCAAAGTAGACAAGCTACTGGATTAACTTTCAAATCATGTCTGTGTATGGTTGTAATCATTCCAACTTCATCTCATAGTTCTTAGAAACCTAATTTATCAATAGCTAAGAATATTCAAAGGCAAATGTTTCAAGTTCTCAATTTCAAAGCTAACATGACTTCCAAGGAAAGAGCTTTTTAGTCAACAACATTTTTGGCAGTCTAATTAAAAGGGGAATGGGAGTTCTACTCTCCCATTTTCTCAAGTTAGAACTACCCCGACTCTAGCTCTTGTCCTACATCTAGCTCCATCAAAGTGGAAATCAAAATCCTAATTTTACCAATAGTGGTTACCTTTAGGTTGTTGGAGCCACATAAGGTATCTCTACATGCAGTGATACTGGTGTGGTAATATCCCACTCTCCAAGAGGGATAAGGGAATGATGTTGACCATGGCCCCATCATCCATGAGGATCCTTTTAAAGCAATTATCATAGATCCATACTTGTGAATATAGGTTGGGGGGTCTCCTCTTCTAGCTAGCTCAACCTTTGTAGGGATTTTCTTGAGGTTTCAAAAGAAACCTAGATCGTGTAATTTAGTTTTGGGTGGGCTCAAATTAGGTCAACTTGGTTGATAGGATCTTTTGGGGGTGGTGTTATATGGTTTACATATTTCAATTCGATGGCCTCTAGAAGGGATACATGGTATGATGAGGATTTTCTCTCAATGAACAAAATTTTTGTGAACATCTTTTTGAGATCATCCACCAAGTTGCAAGGACCAATAGAATTAGGAGTGGGGTCAACCATGGAGACTGCATGCATGTGATACTCCACTTTTGGAGATGCCCAAGATTCTTGGTTTTCATCATTTTGAACTAATTTAACTAATCTAAACATTTTGGTCTCTCCCTTTATCCCCATTCGAGGGGTATTAGATCCTTCGAGGTGAGAGGTGACTATTGATCTAGATGTGGAGGGATTAGGATGATTGGGATGATTGAAAGTGTTCTTGTGCTTACATGGTGGGAAGTGATTTTGGTAGATCCACAAATTAGAGTTTTGAGTGGCGAAGGGCTATAGGAAATTATGGTTCAGGGTGTCCTAGAGATGATTATACATCCATGAATAAGTGTTTTTCTTTTCATGATTATATGTCTATTGATTCTCAAAATGCACTCAAAAGATTTCTTGTAGGATTTATATGGGAAATTTTGAACCTCCTCTTGTGTCTCCCTATTTAGGGCATGCAAGAAAAATCATAAAGATCCATGTGGTCCATGTGTGGCACACTAGTTGAAGAGTAAAGCACCAGTCTCCACCTAGATATGAAATGGGCCACTAACTCATTTGGGTCCTATTTGACACTAGGGAATTCTCTAATCATGTACTTTTAACCATCTTATTCATGTCAAAGAAAGTAACAAACTCAAAAATTAGCATTTTGAATGTAATTTCATCAATCTGCACTAAATAATAACTTTTAATCAATTTGCATTAGTTAGTTTTTAATAACTTCTATGTACAATAAAAAGAGCTCCCCTTAGCTTCAAGAAATATAAATATTCTAAACTAACAAGGCCAACCACGTGAAGGTGGAAGCTCATGTGGCCTCACCTAAGACCTAAGACACATGTATTCTAGTTCTATGTAGGACACCTAAGACACATATTGTATAGACACCTAGAAGTTATAACTTTCTACCTAAGACACAGGCTCTAGACACCTATTACATGGTAGACCTAGTTGACATATCTAGTATCTACCTAAGCCACCTAGATTAAATTAATACATTATTCTAGTCTCTAGACAAGTAGTTGATATATAGTATCTACCTAAGACATGCCTAGATTCCATATTATATCTCTAGATAGATAGTTGATATATAGTATCTACCTAAGACACCTAGATTAGATTAAATGCCTTTTTTCTAGTCTTTATCTACCTAGTTGACATAGAATACCTAAGACACAAGTAGAGACATAGGTATTATTTAGTTAGAACCCAAGACACCTAGAGACACCTAGATTTTATACAATGTTATTCTCTAAGTCTAGATCATCTAAGATTTTATACTTGACACCTAGAGAAGTTGAAGACTCTAGATATGAAACATTTGTAGAGATCATACCTGTGCAACAAGAAATAATAGATTTGAATCCTTTCAACACTACATGTGAAAAATTGCAAAAACAAATATAGAGGTTAGGCCATGATGAAACATATATAAAAATTTAGAAGGTCTCTAGAGATCATTTTATTTAAAGATAGAATTCATTAAGAAGTTCCATTTAAATTATAATGAAAGGAAAGAACTAGATTGAAACTTAAATTAAAATAATTAATAGTATAGGTCTAGTGAATACCTAAAATAAAGTGTAAGTGAAATTTAACACAAGTTATATGTTTGCAGCCTCTATTATGACTGCAAAAAACATCTCTTGCACCATGTAATGTATTGTAAAAAAGTTAGAATGTGTAATGATCTTTAAGAGAATTAGGAATATTAATATGAACACTTAAGTGGAGTTAATAGGATGGATTAAGGGGGGATGGAATCAACTGTAGTATTTAAATGGTAAGGGTACATGCACTAACTTATATCATTTAGCTAGAAGACAACTTAAGGGGAGTTAAGAAGATGTCTTAAGGGGAAATGGTCCAATCAACTATAGTATTTTTGGTAAGGGTACATGCACTAACTTATATCATTTAGCTAGGGGATGGCTTAAGGGGAGTTAAGAGAATGTCTTAAGGGGAGATGGTCTAATCAACTATAGTATTTTTGGTAAGGGTACATGCACTAACTTATATCATTTAGCTAGGGGATGGCTTAAGGGGAGTTAAGAGAATGTCTTAAGGGGAGATGGTCCAATCAACCATAGTATTTTTGGTAAGGGTACCTACACTAATTTATATCATTTAGCTAGGGGATGGCTTAAGGGGAGTTAAGAGAATGTCTTAAGGGGAGATGCAATCAATTAGGGATATGACTTACCTAACTTATGGAACATAACTAAGGGATGTCTTAAGGGGACTTAAGACAATGGCTTAAGGGGAGATGCAATCAATTAGTTAAGTTATCAATCATATTAAATCCTAAACTCACATCCTAGACAAAGATTAAAAGTTAAAAAATTTCTACATACCTATTAATCATTTAAAACAATTATTCCATTGTACCATCTGTATCCTCTCTTTTTTGTAGTGCATCTATGATTGCCTCATGCTTTTCCATAGAAAGTGTCCATAATTCTTTTGTGATAGGTCTCCCTTTATATATCACTAATTGTATATTTGTTGCCACAATCAGATGCAAGTAGTACAAAATTTTCTTATGTCTTTCATAATCTTCAAATGCAAGTATACCATTCCTCCTTATCATATATTTATGTATCCAAGTTCCAGTAACAACCACAGAACCTATTGGACACTCAAAGTTATCATCATCTACTCTAGGTTGTAACAACTTATGTTTTTCCTCAACACACTGAGCCAACCAATACTTTGTTTCCTCTTCATTAGCCTCAGGTGCAAAAACAACATACACATGTCTTGTAAAAACATTTCAAATTCAATAAATCATAAAAATATACATACATACATACATAGGTACAATTAAATAGATATTTCCAAAAATGTATCGAAAAGAAATATTGAATGAATTTGTACCTTCTTGTACGAGGTTTGAAATACGGTCATAGTCATCCGATGCTTGCAAATGATTATCCTCCTCAAATGTTATCTCATTTTGATGATGTGTTTGTAGAGCTATTAAAGACTTTTGTTGCCATTCTTCAACCCAATCTATATTTTCACATGCTTCCCACTCACCTGCGATACAAAACTGACAAAAACATGTGAGCTCCCTAGTCCATAGAGTCCATGTGCTTGCATTTGAACTCTTAAATGAATGTCATTTTGTTGATCCACTAATTGTATCACAATCAAATCAGGGAGGAATGTTTTCTTCTTCAACCAACCAAAAAAACTGTTGAACTTTAGAGTTCTCACTTGATCCTCTAGTCAATTTTGCATAACACTAATCCACAATTGCACGTGCATCTTGAAACTTTGTTGCATCATGAAATTTTAGTTTCTCCCTAGCAAGAGCCTTTTTCACATATGTTCCAGCTCCATCATGTTCTCCTTTACCATGTCCAGCTTCAAAGAAACTCCAAATATGTTGGATATTGTTTTCTGTAGGGACCCTACTTAACCACAAAAACATTCAAGAATTTTTGAATTATCTTGTACAATTGTCTGACCATATGAAATGTTGTGTCATCTGGATTTGTCTTTCTTTTATGTTGTAAAATACTTTGAAATAATACTGTACAAACTCTGATGAATGTAATCAGTTATCACTCACATAGAAACGGTACTCTCTCAAAATTTTCCTGTCATCTTCTATATTGTCAACTGCATGTTTGTATACAATATGAACAAATATGGCCACCTGTACTAAGTTATAATATTGTGATTGAATCTCCTCTTGTGGAGCAAGTGTATAGTTTTCTACAAAGTCAACCACTGAAAGTATAGTTCCAATAGGAAATGTGTTCTTACTTCTATGGAATTGTTCATCAAGCCACCGATCATATTGAGAATGTTTGACATATTTATACATAATCTTATTCATGAACTCTGTGATGAATGCATGTACACTACTTTGTTCTATGACTAACTCACAACGCTCTCCAATTTTTCCATCCTTAATGGATATTGAACATTGGTGAACCTCTTCACCTCCACTAACTGTTGTCTAAAATCATGTGAACTACTTTCATGCATGTATTCTCCTAACAATGAAAGGCTACCACATCTATTGCATTGTCCAGAAATACATGGTTTTGAAAAATAGAATTGCCCCTCAATTGTTTCACAAAGTATACTTGTTATAAAATCCTTAATTGTTGTAGGTGGCATATTAATATCACATTCCTGCATAATTTGGTTAGTATGCAAAGTACAATGTATATTTCGAAAAACATCATAAAAATAATGAAATTGCACATGAGTTTTATAACAACAAGAGATTCATTGCTTATTAATCTTGACATACCAAGGTTCACATTTCTCAAATGATCTTTGACTTATTTTAAAATTTTCTATAACTGAATCATCTAGAAATTTTCTACATAATTCTATTTGAGTCATGTCTAAAAGATGTTTTGGATGAGGATCATGATTTTTTGACTCCACCCTTAATTTCAAAACATCTCGGGCATTTGATTCAAAACCCTTGTATTATCATGCCAATTTTTTTCAATCAAAGATCTCTAATTTTGTTGTTTAATTTCATGTCAGACCTTGGGAATCTACCACTATAAGTCCAACATTGGTTGACTAGATCCTCTTCAATACTTAGTCTTCTCTTTACTACTCTTCTTAAAGTTATAGCATGCATATTTAAATATCCACTTGTTTTACGTATCATTCTCTTGCTCACAACTGATTTATTAACTAAAGCAGTTGTTATTGCTCTATGTGCTACATTCTTATCCTTAGATTGACTAATTTTTCCTATAGAACCAATAGCATTAGCAACACTACACATAACTTGTTCTATTGATTCATCCATCTTTTTGGGTTTTACAAAAATGCCTAATTTTTTCATTACTTTTCTCAATTTTGTCATTCTCATGAATTGTAATACAAGTTGACATTGAAATCCAAAAATTTTTCTATAAAAAAATTTGTTTGTACAATCTATTTGCATGTGTTTGAATTTGTCTCCAAGATATCTTACCACGAAGATCCTTCAAAACATTACTTTCAATTTAAAAAAAAAACATTTTCATTTTCATGCATACAAGGGTTTTCATTTTCATGCATACAAGTGTTTTCATTAATGCATACAAGGGTTTTCATTTTCATTTTTTATTGTCTTGTTTCTAGTAGAATCACTTATCTCATCAACATTATATCCAACTTGCTTTAAATCTTTAATCTCATTATCATTGAATGGATCATTTGAAGACATACCTGGATTGTTCTTATATTTGCATTTTCCATGTTCTTGACCTCTTCCACATTTGCATACTCTACATTCATTTCAGTCAAATTGGTCTCCTCTTCAATGTTCTCCTCAATGTTGTCCTATTCAATAGTCATTGAACTGGATGCTACATCATTCTTCATTTTTTTAATCCTCTCTCTCCTATCTTTTTGTTGTTTTGCCTCTTTCTCTCAATGTGCTTCAATTTCTTCAACTATCATAACCTTCCTCTTCATTTTTGTTGATGTTTATTTGATCCCATGATTATCAAAATGTGTTGGATCTCTTTTTTAAAAATATATGAAATACAAGTTGAAATAGATCCTTTGTTCAATATGATAGTTGCTTGATATTTGTTTGATCTTTCCAAGAAATTGAATCCTTCTAAAAAATGGATTTCCTACTTCATCACATCTGAAAATTCTCTTAATGATTGAATCCCTGTAAAAATTGCATAAAATATGTCATCTTAAAAGCTCGAATTAACACTTTGCATATAAAAAAGTCATAGAATTTGTCGCTGTCGATGTATTGGTAAAAATGAATGTCTCTCCAAGAAGTTTAATTCCTATAAAAAATAAATTTTCTACTTCATTCCATCTGAAAATTCTCCTTATGCTGTAAAAATTGCATAGGATATGCCCCATTGAGAGCTCGAATCGACACTTTGCACATAAAAAAATTACAGAATCTGTCGCTGTCTGCCCTACTGGTAAAACGGAATGTTACAGGTTTCAGGTCGTACTACGAATTTATGTTAGTTTCAAGATAGACAACTGAGGGGGGGTGAATCAGTTGTCTCAAAACTTTCCTTTTATTAACCACTTAAATCCTTTTTGTAATTAAGCAACATAATAATAAATCAATCATAGAAACATAATGCAACAATTCAAGAGTAGAAACACATAACACATATGACACCAAGATTTTAACGTGGAAAACCCAGTCAAGGGAAAAACCACAAGTGACTAACCCAAGATTGAATTCTCTATTAAAAGAATAAGAAGAACAAAATGGCACATGCCAATTAGGGCTCACAAACCAAGCACACTACTCACAAGAGGCCCACTACCGACAAGAGACACACTGTCTACACAATGATAAATATTACATACTTGAACTGAAGAATAGTATCTTCACCATGCTTGAGTCAGTTCCATTTAATCCCAACACTTTTGCTCTGCCTTTCACTTTCCTCCTCTCTACCACACTCTCATCTTCACCAAGATACATTTGAAATGACTTCACAACACTTATTTATACAAGACAATGACTTTGGGATAATCATCAAAGTCAGCATACTTTACAGAGAAAATACACAAATACAACTTGACTTATTACAAAAGACTTCATGCTAATCACCACACTATCGGCCACATAGATCTGGGACTTCAATCTTCTTTGAGGAACACGCCATGCTTCATAGAATGCCTTCAAGATCATTTGCAAGATGTACAAACCATCTGGTCAGCCATGATTATGAAGAACTCCATCATATGGAGTAAATCTTCAATTACGAGCTCAAACTTCAATGCAGACCACCAACACAAACTGGAAACAATCTAGAGACCCCTACAAGCTTTCTTGAATCACCAAGAACATCCACACTACTTTTGCTTATTGAAATTATTCTCTTCTTCATCTTGAACCTCAACAACACATTCTGTCATCACTGTCACATTAGAATTAATGCTTGTAGACCTCTAGACCACAAACCAATTGAGTTGTTAATTCATATTGGCTTCCTAAACACTCCATCAAATTTGCAGAACATGATATTGCATTTCTAGATCTTACCGGACCTATTTATGTCACTCTCTCACCTCTAAACTTCTACCAGAACTAGTTTTACTCATGTGACCATAATTTCTTCAAATCTTCATGTGGACCTCTCAAATGTTTATTGGATCACCTTTAGACACATATCTACAAACCCTTTCATGCACATCCTCTAATCTTCATCTTAGCTTGGATCTTTACTTCATAGAGCTTCACTATCTTCATTGTTCTTCTCTATTTTTGATAGAACTAATTTTCTCAATGTCCTCAATACACAGCTCATCCAATCCTTGACATCAATGCAACAAGAGTATGTTGATATCAATGACAACACCAGTTAGGCCCATACTTGCAACAATCTCCCCCTTTGTCATTGATGGCAACATATGATGTGAAAAACTATTTTAACCATTGAGACAATTACTTCTCCTCTCTAACTAACATAACTCCACCTATCAATAGCAACCATTCACATGTCTTCTCTTCCTTTACTGCTCCCCCTTTGATCGGCAACCACCTTTTGTTTTTCATGTCTTCTCTCCCCCTTTGACATCAATGGCAAAGGGCACATACTTGCATCACTCAGAATCATACAAACTGCTCCCCCTGAGTAGCAGCTTCCCATCATCAATCTGGACCACAAGATATGACTGTGAGATCCACCGGACTAATGCACATCAGTGCACCTTAATTCAAAACCGAACAGGTAATAACGCCTAACTTCTCCCTGAGATACTCAAAAGAGTCCTTAGGTAGAGGTTTAGTAAAAATGTCTGCAATCTGATCCTTGGAGGGCACAAACTCTAATCTGACTTCATTCTTGTTCACTTGCTCTCTCAAAAAGTGAAACTTGATGGTTATATGTTTTGTCTTTGAATGCAACACTCAATTTTTTGATATATTTATTGTACTTGAATTATCATAGAAGATTGTGATAGGTTCCTCATACTCCACTCTAATGTCTCTTAGCATTTGCTTCATCAACAATACTTGAGTGCAACTACCTGCTACTGCAATATATTCTACTTCTGTAATAGACAGAGATATTGCCTCTTGTTTCTTGCTTAGCCAAGAACCTAATCTTTTCCCTAAGAAGAATACTACACCACTGGTACTCTTCTGGTCATCCACATCTCCTGCCCAATCCACATCTGTATATGCATGAAGAGAGAAATCATGATCTCTAGAATACAATAAACCATACTCAACTATTCCTTTTAGATATCTAAGAATCCTCTTGATTGCCATGACATGAGATTCTCTAGGATCGGCTTGGAATCTAGCGACAAGACCAACAACATTCATAATGTCAGGTCTAGTTTGAGTAAGATACAATAGTCCTCCAATCATTGACCCGTACTTTTTCTAATCAGCCTTCGAAGAGTCATCATCTTTGCTCAATTTACATCTAGTTGCCATGGGAGTATTCATTTGTTTTGAGTCTTCCATCCCAAATTTCAATAACAATTCTTTCATATATTTGGTCTATGAAATGAAGATTCCTTTCTTTGTTTGAGTGATTTGCAGACCCAAGAAGAAATTTATTTCCCCAAACATGGACATCGCAAATTCACTTTTCATTTGATTTGCAAAATTTTTGCACATACTATCTCTTCCTCCAAAAATGATATCATCAACAAATACTTCAACAATCAAGATATTTTCATGATCAATTTTGAAGTACAAGTTACTATCAGTAGTACCTTTATTGAAACCAATCTTCAAGAGATGCTTATCCAATCTTTAACACCAGGCTCTTGGGGCTTGTTTGAGTCCATACAGTGCTTTCTTCAACTTGCAAACTATATCACCATGATCAAACAATTGAAATCCATCAGGTTTCTCAATGTACACTTCTTCTTCCAAGTCACCATTCAGAAAGGTAGACTTGACATTCATCTGATATACTTTGAAATCCTTGAAGGCAGCAAAGATAAGAAATAATCTAACTACTTCAATTCTTTCCACTAGAGAAAAAGTTTCTTCAAAATGAACTCCTACTTGAGAATAACCTTTGTAGACAAATCTAACTTTGTTTCTGACTACTTCACCATCTTCATTCAATTTATTGCGAAAGACCCATTTGGTTCCAATCACATTTTTGTTTCTAGGTCTAGGAACAAGATCCCAAGTGTGATTTTTCTCAATCTGCATCAACTCTTCCTTCATTGCTTTAGTCTAGCTTTCATCATTGCATGCTTCACTTACTATTTTTTGTTCAATTTTTTAAATCAGACAATACTTTTCTGAGTCTTGAGCAATCTTTCTTCTTGTTTGAACACCTTTGCTTTTATCACCTATGATTTGATCTTTAGAGTGATTCAATCTTACATACCTGGGAGTTTTGGGAGTCTCTTGCACTTCTATTTCTTGGACAGGTTCATTCAAACTTATTTCTTCTTCCTGAATCTCTGGATTAGTCTGGATCTAAATTTCAGAGGGGACTTGAACTTCTTGGATCAAAACATCATTCTGATCATCTTCTTCATATTCATAAAACCTTGAGGGTTTTTTGATACCTTCATCAACCTTCACATTTGTACTTTCTAAAATCTTTCTCAATCTCTTGTTATAACACTGGTATGCTTTGCTTTGAGTAGAATAACCCAAAAATATTCCTTCATCACTTCTAGTATCAAATTTACCAAGGTCTTCATCTCTTTTAATGTAACATTTTCTACCAAAGACTTTGAAATACTTCATAGTGGGAGTGATGCCAAACCAGAGTTCATAAGGGGTCTTACCAATATTTCTTTTGATTTGTACTCGATTAAGAGTATCGAAAGTAGTGCTTACAACTTCTCTCCAGTAGATCTGAGGAACATTTGCTTCCATCATCGTAGTTTTAGATGCTTTTTGGATGGTTTGGTTCTTTCTCTCCTCTACTCCATTCTGTTGTGGAGTCCTTGGAGTAGATAACTATCTTTTTATCCCATGTTTCTCACAGAATTCTATTAACTCTCTGGATGTGAATTCTCCACCTCTATCAGACCTAAGACATTTTATGTTTAATCCAGTTTCATTCTCTACCATATCCTTGAATATTTTGAATTTCTCAAAAGCCTCAGATTTTTCTTTCAGAAAGGTCACCCACATCATCCAAGAGTGGTCATCAATTAATAACATGAAGTATCTATCACCTTGCAATGTCCTGATTCTTCCCGGTCCACATAGATCAGTAAGTACTAAGTCCAACAATTTGGTAGAAGATTGTTCCTTACTTTTGAATGTGACTTTGCTTTGCTTACCCAATTGACATTTTTTGCACAAACTATTAGTAGGTTTCACCAGCCTTGGAAGATCTCTTATAGCCTGAGTGTTGCTTATTTTGATAATATTCTCAAAATTCACATGACACATTCACCTATGCCACAACCAACTCTGATCAATTTGAACAAATAAATAACTTTTTCCAGTACCAACCAAGTGGAAGATGTTACCTTTTGTTTGAGTACCAGATGAAATCTCTGTTCCAGAACTTTCAAAGATCTTACATTTACCATTTTTGAATCAGAGATCATAGCCTTTGTCCATCAACTATCCAACACTGAGAAGATTGTGCTTCAGACCTTCAACATACAATAAATTACTGGTTTTGTTCTTTCCATCAAAAGAAATAGTTCCTTTACCTTTGATTTTACCAGCAGAATTATCACCAAATTTTACAACTCCTCCTTCATATCTTTCCAAATCTATAAACTTATTTTTGTCACCTGTCATGTGGTGGGAGCATCCATTGTCAATGACCCAATCATCCTCTTCTTCAACTTGGGCAGCCAGAGCTCTTTCTATCATTTTATGATTGACATATTTAAACGGCATTGGATCTTCTTCCTTGATGGCAATAAACACCCAGTCACTTCTAGATTTGTTTCCTATTTCTGATTCATTATCTGTTACTCCTTCATCATCATCATCTGTTACTCCTTCATCATCATCATCTTCATGAACATAGTAACATTTCTTTTGGAATCTTGATCTATTTGGATTTGCCCTTGAAAATCTTTCTGGACATCTTGAGGCAAAATGACCAATCTTATTGTAGTTAAAACATTTGAAGGGCAATTTTCCTTCATACTTACCGAAACCTCTTAGCAGTCTTTTTGCAATAAGGGCTTCAATTTGAGAAACTTCTACTTCATCTTCTTCTAGATCTTTTCTTTCTTTTTCATACCATGAAAGTTTCTTTAAGGAGTTCTCTCCTGGATCAAACTTTTGTTTGCCTTTTATAGAGACACTAGCTTTGAATGCAGATTTAGTTTTGGGGGATGCATCTCCAAACTTGGCCAATTCAAATGTAGCTAATTTTCCAACCAATTGATCTCTTGTGATGTTTGAAAAAGATCTAAATTCTTCAATAGCAGCAACCTTGTATTTGTAAGTAGGAGGTAGGGATTTGAGAACTTTGGCAACAATCTCATCTTCATCCAAGATTCCACGAGCAAACCTAATGCCACAAACAAGCTCATTTACTTTTGGCATAAAAGTAGTGATATTCTCATCTTCATTCATCTTCAAGTTTTCAAATTTTCCTTTTAGACTTTGTAGCTTGGCACATTTAACATATTTTTCTCCTTCATGCAGAAGTTCCAGTTTTTCTCAAATCTCATATGCAGTTTTTAAATCTATAACATTTGTTAGCTCTGAATCAGATAAGGCACTTAGTAGAGCTTCTTTAGCCTGAAGATTGTCTTCAACATCTTTGATTTCATTTACATTTTTTAGACCATTCTTTGGAGGGACATACTTCTTTGAAGCAATGATCCAATATTGCATTCCCATACATTGTAGGTGGCATTACATGCGGCTTTTCCAAATAGTGTAATTGGTTCCATCAAACCTCAGACTATCCTTCTTGTAGGAAGACATCCTGGATCTCCTCAAGTGGTTAAACTCTTTTAGAGGAACTTGGCTCTAATACCAATTGTTAGTTTCAAGATAACAACTAAGGGGGGGCAGTGAGTTAGTTGTCTCAAAACTTTCCTTTTATTAACCACTTAAATCCTTTTTGTAATTCAACAGCATAATAATTTAAATCAATCATAGAAACATAATGCAACAATTCAAGAGTAGAAACACATTAAAACATATGACACCAAGATTTTAACGTGGAAAACCTAGTGAAGGGAAAAACCATGGGGTGACTAACCCAAGATTGTATTATCTATTAAAAGAATAAGAAGAACAAAATGGCACATACCAATTAGGGCTCACTACTCGAGCACACTGCTCACAAGAGGTCCACTACCTACAAGAAACACACTGTCTACAGAATGATAAATATTACATACTTAAACTGAAGAATAGCATCTTCACCATGCTTGAGTCAATTCCATTTAAGCCCAACATTTTTGCTTTGCCTTTCGCTTTCCTCCTCTCTACCACACTCTTATCTTCACCAAGATACATTTGAAATGACTTCACAACACTTATTTATACAAGACATTGACTTTGGGATAATCATCAAAGTCAGCATACTTTACAGATAAAATACACAAATACAACTTGACTTATTACAAAAGACTTCATGTGAATCACCACACTATCGGCCACACAGATCTGGGATGTCAATCTTCTTTGAGGAACATGCCATGCTTCACAGAATGCCTTCAAGATCATCCACAAGATGTGCAAACTATCTAGTTGACCATGATTATGAAGAACTCCATCATCTAGAAGTAAATCTTCAATTATTATCTCAAACTTCAATGCAAACTGCCAACACAAACTAGAAACAATCTAGAGACCCCTACAAGCTTTCCTGAATCACCAAGAACATTGACACTACTTCTGCTTATTGAAATCATTCTCTTCCTCATCTGGAACCTCAAGAACACTTTCTGTCATGACTGTCACATTAGAATGAATTCTTGCAGACCTCCAGACCACAAACCAATTGAGTTGTCAATTCATATTGGCTTCCTAAATACTCCATCAAATTTGTAGAACATGATATTGCATTTCTAAATCTTACTGGACCTATTTGTGTCACTCTGTCACCTCTAAACTTCTACCAGAACTGGTTTTACTCATGTGGCCATAATTTCTTCAAATCTTCATGTGGACCTCCCAAATATTTACTAGATCACTTTTAGACACATATCTACAAACCCTTTGATATGCATCCTCTAATCTTCATCTGAGTTGGGATCTTTACTTCATAGAGCTTCATTGTCTTCACTGTTCTTCTCTATTTCTGATAGGACTAATTTTTTCAATGTCCTCAACACACAACTCATCCAATCCTTGAAATCAATGCAACAAGAGTATGTTGACATCAATGACAACACTGGTTAGGCCCATACTTGCAACAGATATGCCCCGTTGAGAGCTTGAATTGACACTTTGCACATAAAAAAATTGCAGAATCTATTGTTGTCTGACATACTGGTAAAAGGGACTTTGCAGGTTTCAGGTCATACTACAAATTTATGAAAAAAATAAGTAATAGCTATAATAGAAATGGGTTCCCATTTTAAAATGGGTACCCATTGTAAAAAAGAAGAAACAGGTACCTGTTTGTATCGGGCACCCGTTATGAGCAGGTACCTGTTTCTTATTTTTTCAAATGTGACACCCACCAATTTGCCTTAGTTTTAGGATTGGTAAAGGCTTGGAAACCTGAGCCTAAGCCTTGGAACTGCAACTAAGAAGCCATGAAAACAATGGGAGAAAAAACTAGTTTCACCACTGTGGCTGACAACTTTCTTTCCAGAATATTTTAACAAAATTAAAACCCATTATAGATCTGAAACCCTAGTTTTCAAATATGTAATTTTTTTTACTATTGAACATAATTTTCTATTTATTAATTATTTTCTAAACAAACTAACTCATAAACTTGAAATAACTTAGTTACTATTTTTTTAATAACTTTTGATTTTGAAAGTTTCTTGAAAAAAAATTATGTCTAACCAAACTAAACATCATTCTCTACATAATGAATATTTTTATTTTACTAAATTGATTAGTTTAGGTCAAATTATGTTGTCCATACACGAGGGGTTTTAAAAAACACTAATTAGGCTCATTAAAAAATTAATTAAAAAAAATATTTATCAAAAAATTACAAAAAAATGTTCTGACCAAAATTCAACATCCTAAGAATCCTTCCACAAAAAGAATTAGAAAAATACATTAATTTAGGTCAAATTATGTTCGTCGTACACATGCATGCTTTTTCAAAAAATAGGGGACTTTTAAAAAACCACTTTTTGTACATCCAATAAAAACCCAACTTGCATCATTTGGGTATTTGAAAAAATTACATATTTTAAAACTAGAAACAAAATCCTACATCTCTTATTTTTACATCATCTTAATATGTTATGTGCAAGTGTTTCAAATTGTCAGTCCAAGTATGACAAAATTTGAAAAATAGGAAAAACACTTCCACTTTTTGGCCAAAAAGTAAACTCATCTTCTTGCACTTACTCGTAAGTGTAAGCTCCTTCACCCTCCTCTAATTAATGGATGCATAAAAAATTGAGGTAATTAAGGTTGACCACAACTTTGGTTAAATGGTCAACTCCTCCTGAGCATTTTCTTAAGAGGGAAATTTAGGACTATCCAGGGTCAGCTACATGATCAAGGATCATTAGGGTAACCTCGTAAAGGTTATATCATTAAAGATACCTTCAGGGATGAATAATACTGCAGAAGCTTCAACCCTTATTCATGGATTAAAGATGGCGCTAGATTTGAATATTTAAAAACTTTACATTGAAGGGGATTCTATGATCCTCATTAATGCCCTAAAATCTAAAAAACCATGAACTAGCATCTCGATTACAATATTCAAGTAGTGCATGGGAGAGAATTTCTAAGTTTGATGACTTCCATTTGGTCCATTGCTACAGGGAGGCGAATAGGGTGGCAGATTGGTTGGATAATATCAATCAGGATCTAAGTCTTAAAGTGTTTGATCTCAACTTCTTCCTCTAGAATTACAATCTTTTATCAAAATAGACAGAGGTAGTTAAAGTCTCTTATCAAGGTCCTTGAGGTAAATTCCACATGGCCTCCATCTTGGGAGTCGAGCAGTCTTATAGCAAGGGGTTAATTTGGAAATATCAATTGCTTATGTTAGCTCAAATCAAATCCTAATTTAATAATGGTCTGATTTCCTATCTTATCAGTTTTATAACATTGGTTGGGAGCCTACCTTCAAAGTATGTGGAAAATATTTTATGGGGCTAGAAAATGGAGGCGAAGTCTTCCTTGGGATCATATTGATTTAGCATTTATTTCACAAGTGCCTCATCCTTGATCTCTGATGTCTGTGACGTCCTTAGGGGTAGTACAAAGGGGGAATGGTTTCTTTATCTTGGTATGACTTCATTAATTCTCAAGGACTAAATAGCACATGCCTTCTTAAAGGAGAACTTCCAATCATTTTAATGCAAAACCAAGAGATTATTTTATAACCACCCACCATTTCATACTTGGAATTTTGTTATGTGGCTTCTTCATTCTTTTTGTGGTGCTAGATAGTTGTTGCAACCTTTTTTGTTTTTTGCATGTGTTCTTGAGTATCCTTCATGGATAATGATTGTATATTTTGAAACAACCCTATCCTAGCTGATTTAATTCAAATAACACTAACAGCATAAAGAGAAAAACAATTAACTCAGAAAAAAACACATACACAGTTCAATATATTTTGTAGGCTCAATAATCTTTTATTTATTAAAGCTTATATATAAAAGAACTATGCTTAAAAACTATTCGCTGTATCTAAAGATAGGATGAAAACATAAACAACAAAGCATGCATTTGTCATGTATTACTGCTGCATTGGAAGACTGGCAGTTGACGGTAAAACCAGAGTTTATTAAACTTCTTTCTAAACTAAATAAAGATCCAAACTAAAAACTGACTGACTCTATGAATCTGCATGGAACAAAAAGTCTAGGTGTAGGTGGTGCAGCTCCATGCATCAATTGTCAACATACTCCCCCTTGATGCTAAGAGGGCTAACAATCTGATCTCTGAGTGTCAAAAACTGATCCTTTGCAACTGCCTTGGTGAAGATATCTGCTAATTGTTCTTTAGTGTTGATATATTTCAATTCTACTACCTTCTCCTGCACCAAATCTCTGATAAAATGATGTTTTAAATCAAAATGTTTTGTTCTACTATGATGGACTTGATTCTTGGCCAATTTAATGGCACTAATGTTATCACAAAAAATCACAATGGGCTGAACTTGAATCTCTCCAATTTCATTGAAAGAAGTTTTCTAAGCCATAATGCTTGTGTACTTGCTGAAGTGACTACAACATACTCTACTTCTATAGATGAGAGAGCAACAATGATTTGTTTTTTTGAGCTCCAAGTAATCAAACCATAACCAAAAGAAAAGCAATTACTAGATGTCGACTTTTACTACCTCCTCAATCTAAATCACTAAAACCAACATTATTGAAGCTTTTAGAAGTGTAGTAATGAATACCAAAATTTAGAGTGCCTCCCACATACCTCAAAATTATCTTGGCTACCTTCATATGTATTTCAGATGGCTCTATCATGTACCTTGAAATAAGTGAAATTGAATAAGCAATATTAGGTCTTTTGTGAGTTAAAAACATCAAAGGACCAATAATGCTCCTATAAGTTGTCTCATCAACTATTTCAGCATCATCATCTTTACACAGCACAACTCCATGAGCAACTAGAGTGGAAATTGGTTTACAATCAACCATATCAAATTTCTTCAACATATCTTTGGCATACTTTGTTTGACAAATGAAAATTTCATTCTCACTTTGATAAACCTCCATTCCTAGAAAATATTTGATGATACCTAAATCTTTCATCTCAAATTCATTCATCATAGAAACTTTGAATTCATCCTTCATCTTAGAACTACTACCCATATACAACAAATCATCAACATACAAACTTACAATAAGAATATCATCACCTTCTTGTTTGGAATAAAGGGTAGGTTCACTCTTACTTCTCTTGAAGCCATTATCCTGAAAGTATCCATCAATCCTGGCATACCATGCTCTTGGTGCTTGCTTGAGGCCATACAAAGCCTTCTTCAACTTGTAGACATGATTCTCTTTTCCTTCCACTTCATAACCTTGTGGCTGTTCCACATATACTTCCTCTTCTAAGTACCCATTCAAGAAGGGACTTTTCATGTCCATATGATGTATGCTTCATTTCTTTTGAGCTTCTAATGAAATCAGCATTCTGATGGTCTCTTGTCTTGCAACTGGTGCAAATGTCTCTTCATAATCAAGCCCATACCTCTGTGTGAAGCCTTTGGCAACTAATCTTGCCTTATGCCTTTCAACACTCCCATCACTGTTAAACTTGGTCTTGTAGACCCATTTGGTGCCAATCTTCTTCTTGTCATGTGGAAGCTCTGTAAGCTCCCAAATATCATTCTTGTGAATGGAATCTATCTCTTCTTGCATTTCTTGCATCCAAACCTCATTGGTACATGCTTCTTCAAAACATGATGGTTCAAAATCAGCCTTGGTAAATAAAGAAAAATTAATTGCCTCACCTATTGGATTTTCTCCATGTGCTTGATTTGCACTCCTTTGATAAATATCACTCAATCTTCTTACCTTCCTTATAGAACTTGGACTTGAAGCTAGACTTGAACTTGAAATTGATGAGGGGCTACTCGGTGAACTTGTAGCTCTTGGAACTGAAATATTAGTGGGCTGCTCATGATCAATATCATCAATAATAACATCATTTAAAACAGATTTGGACTTCTCCATATGGCCTTTTTGATGACCATAAACTCCTCCTTCATAAAAAATCACATCTCTCAAGACACAATAAGCCTATTAGTGAGAGGATTATATAACTTGTAAGCCTTACTTTCCTTACTATATCCAACAAAAATACATGACTCAATTTTGGGATCTAACTTTTGTCTCTTTTGATCAAGAACATGAACATAGGCTAAACAACCAAAAACTTTGAAATGATTAACATTTGGTTTTTTCTCATACTAGGCTTCATAAGGAGGCATCTTCTCAAGTGCACTAGTGGGACTCTGATTGAGAATATATACTACTGTAGAAATTGTATCTCCCCAAAAAGAATTGCTTAATCCCTTTGTTTGTAGCATACTCCATGCCATCTCCACCACTACATGATTCTTCCTTTCAGCTACACCATTTTGTTGAGGTGTGTAGGTAGTGGTGAGTTGCCTTCTGATGCCATGCATATCACAATAATCTCCAAAGGCTCTTGAAAAAAATTCTCCTCCATGATCAATTCTTAAACATTTGATGTTGCACCCTTTCTCATTTTCTACAAGTGCTTTAAACCACTTGAATGTATAAGGGCTTCATCCTTGGTCTTCAAAAAATACACCCAACATTTTCGTGAGTAATCATCAATAAAAGTAATAAAATATGATGACTTACCCAAACTCTTTGTTTGCATAGGACCACAAATATCTGAACGAATAAGCTAAAGTAGGTATTGGGCCCTCCATGCATTGCCCTTTGAAAACTTTTCCCTTGCATGCTTGCCTTTAGCACATCCTTCACAAATCTCCGTGTGCTCTTCAACCTTGGGAAAACTAGAAACTAATGCTTGTGATGTTAGAATCTTCAAACTGTGAAAGTTTAAATGCCCGTACCTAAGATGCCACAACCAACTTGTATCCTCATATGCCATATTTGCAAGGCCACTGTTATGTTCACCAAACTTCAATTGGAACATCCTATTCTTTGTCATAGGCACGACTGTAACCACTCTATTGCCCTTATTCTTATCATAAATTATATATTGCTGATTTTTAAACACAACTTTATAATTCTTCTCACACAATTGTCCAACACTCAACAAATTATGCTTTAACTGTGGAGTGTAATAAATGTCTTTAATGTACTCTTCATACCTTCTTTTGTATGTACTTTCATAGCTCCTTTTGCAGC
Source organism: Cunninghamia lanceolata (assembly GCA_027924645.1). Classification (NCBI taxonomy): domain Eukaryota; kingdom Viridiplantae; phylum Streptophyta; class Pinopsida; order Cupressales; family Cupressaceae; genus Cunninghamia; species Cunninghamia lanceolata. Next base: position 12,228,749 of record BSBN01000194.1, on the reverse strand, counting down.
AACCTTCAATGATTTGTCATCACCAAGCTAAATCTTGGATCTGAAACTTTCATCCATTGATGAAAACAACTTCTCATTTCCTGACATATGGTTAGAACATCTAGAAGCTAAATACGAAACATCTTAGCTATTATTTTCAGGTTTTGCATAGGATAAAAATAAATGATCTGGAGGATTCTCATTACCTTCTTGAGCATAATTAACACTTTTATCTTCTTTTAATCTACAATCCCTTTCAAAGTGGCCATACCTATTACAGGGGTAGCATTGGACATTTCTTTTATCAAATTTGCCTCTACCTCTTCCTCTAGAACCACCTATTCCTCTTGAGCCACCTCTGCCTCTATTTCCTCTTGACTGATTCTGATTTTGACCTCTACCTTGGCCTTGATTGCTATTGTTGCTACTGCCGACATCTTCATTCTTTGTGATTTGCAATTTGGATGAAAAAGATTTCACATCACCTTCAAATGAATCTCTTAATCTCTCTTCATGAGACATAAGAGATCCAACTAGATGATCAAATTGAAGGGTTGTCAAATCTTTGCTTTCTTCTATGATTATGGCAACATGATTCCATCTTGGTGTGAGAGTTCTCAACACTTTTTTGATCAAAGGCTCATTGTTCACAATTTCTCCAAGTGTAGCCATCTTATTGACCACATCTTTAAGTCTGACACAATATTCACTAACACTTTTAGCTTATTGCATCTTCAAATTCTCGAAGTCTCTCTTCAATGTATGCAAGTTGACAACCTTGACTTGGTCACTGCCCTGGAAAGCTTCCTGTAGAGTCTTCCAGGCATCTTTGGCTGACTTTGCACCTGAAATTTTTGAAAATAACTCTTATCAAGAGCTATTTGAATATGAAAAAAGGCTTGAGCATTCTTCTTCTTGGCCTCCTTCTTGGCTATTTTTTCAATGGTTGTGAGGGTATTCCAATCAGTTGGCTCTATATAACCTGATTCAACAATCTCCCACAATTCATTTCCTATAAAAAATGTCATCATTTTGATGCACCAATAATCATATTCATTTCCATCAAATTCTGGAATGGGCAAAGAGTTGGAATTTGACATGATAAGCCTTTGGTGAAATTCCAACCAATAAATCTTTAACCCAAAAGAAAATACCTGCTCTATACCAAATGTAGATTTTGAAACAGCCCTATACCAGTTGATTTAATTCAAATAACACTAACAAGATAAAGAGAAAAACAATTAACTCAGAAAAAAACACATACACAGTTCAATATATTTTGCAGGCTCAATAATCTATTCTTTATTAAATCTTATATATAAAAGAACTATGCTTAAAAACTGTTTGCTGTATCTAAAGATAGGATGAAAACATAAACAACAAAGCATGCATTTGTCATGCATTACTGCTGTGTTGGAAGACTGGCAGTTGACGGTAAAAACAGAGTTTATTAAACTTCTTTCTAAACTAAATAAAGATCCAAACTAAAAACCGACTGACTCTACGAATCTGCACGAAACAGAAAGTTCAGTTGTAGGCGGTACAGCTCCATGCACCAATTGTCAACAATGATCAGGTTAATTGATGCCTCTTCTTCCTGGTCCTTAGCTAGGAGTCAGAGATTCGAGGAAAGGTAGATGATGTTCAGCTTCACAAGCTTTTCAATTTCAATTGCCCGTCAGTTCATTTCGCTATACACAATATTTGCGGGTAACACATGCTACTAGGCACTCATGATTGAATCATCCACTGGTTGGAGATTACATTTACCCTCCTCTCCAATATCATGGATATTGTTCAAGACAGAATTTCTTCATGCCATGCGGTGGGGTTGATATTCAACTACATCTTATAAGTGGATCGGTGGAGACTGGTGCTGGACAAGTATGATCCTTTGAAGGCAGATGCTTTGGTGGGAGGTCTCTTGCCCATTGATCTCCTCCAAACTTCTCCAGTAACCGAATGTGTGTACAAGACTATGCAGAAGGGGTTGTGCTGTGGTTGTATGAAAGCCTTGGATAGCATTTTGGATGCATATCGTGTTCATTTCTCACCAGTAAAGATTCACAACATCTGTGAAGTCTTCAAGGCAATTAGGTCTCTGCACATCCATGCCGCCAATTAGGCTTCCTATCAACATAAAGCCATTTTTCAGACAGGCCCATCACATGCTGTTGTGAAAGAAGACCCATCGGAATAAGTTGTTCCCTTGTTCATAGAGCTCGGTGGCTTTCCGTTGAATTAAGTATGGGATTTCTACGTTTTTCTTGGATTTTTTAAGGCTCTCTTGACAGACAGGTTCATGTTCATTCTATTATATCATTTTGTATGCTATAGCCAATGAATGGCTTGCTCAGACATGTAATTAAAAAATTTATTTCTATTATAATATAGTATGGCTGGTATCATCTTTTAAAAAAAAGAATGACAAAATAAAAGCCATGCAGAAAAAATAAACATAATATAGTATCAACTAAATAACTTTACTATGACTATTACACAAGGTTAGGATGTAAGGGTCCTAACACAATCCTATAACTACATAATTGACCCAAATTAGGTTTACACCCATGGATTTGAACCCAAGAGAGGAATGTGTGATATGATGTCAAGGAACTATTTGAGTGTGGGTTAAGTTCTATTTTTATAACTAATTTAAATCTAAGTGTAATGTGAGGGTCAAATAAATCCAAATAATGTGCTAGAACAAAATAATTAGGTTAACTACACAAAGTTATAAAGATGAAGCATGAAAATGCAAGATATGCACTTTCCACTCTTATAGTATGAAAAAGTAGAGAAACACAACAAAAAAGATGCAAGAGTAAAAATCCAAATTAAGTGGTGTAAAATATCACAAAGATAAGTTAGGATAAAAGGAGCAATGCATAATAATCTTAGCTCAATAAAAAAGGAAAAAAATAAACCAAAAAGAAACGGAAGATATGGTTTTGGTCGATATGACTAAAGTATGTTGAGGATGCTTACATTTCTGCACATCATCCTAAATTCATGGGGAAATTAGTCGAGGCAAATGAAAAATAAAGACAACATGTAAAAAGAAGAAAAAGGGGGTCAAGAAACAAAAATGAATGCTCATCATTCTCATTTGTCAAATAACACAAATATAATTACAATATTCATAAATTGAAAATATGCCATAATGAAGTATATACAAATATACAAATCGATTTGTAGTGATAGATATACAAAATATACATAATATAAAAACTAAGAAAACTAGGCTTAATGATTGAATCTAATCTCATGGATTTTTAGGAAACTAATTTATAGATATCTTTTCAGCCATCATCATCATCATGAAGGCCCAATAATGCTTTGAAAAAATGGTGATTGATTTTGTAGTCCCTTCCAACCTTCCAACATAGAAAAGTGGCATTCAATTAGCACATTAAGAGTAAAAAGCTCAACTTAAGCATTTGTTTTACATTTGTGATATTTTTGTAATGTATGATCATTATAGATATGAGATGAACCCTTGGGAGTGATGTGAAATTCACCTCAAAATGAGGTGGTAAATACTAGTGCTCCAATAACACTATCAATTTATACATTAGTGGAGTTCAATTTTTACTTTATATTCCAAGGATCATATAAAGAAAGAGCTCCATGACTTCTAAGAAAGAGCTAAGTAAGAGAGCTAAGAGTTGAGTGAGAGAGGTAAAGCTAAAGATATAAGGAAAAATAAGCATAGATCTGAAAGTGTAAACAATGAAGAAGTCAAAGTAATAAAATGATAGAGACAAAAGAACCTAGATGTACTTGTAGCTAGATGTATTTGTCGTAGTATTCCAACACAAAAATGATATGATATTTAAAAAGCTCATAGCTTTAGGTAATAATATATGATATTGCTTACAATGAGTTGATTAAAATATTAAAACTCATTAATTTCACTAGATAAAATGCCATAAATTTAGAAACTCCTTAGACCCTTGATTTTGCTATCTTTAGCATATCCTCTACAAAGGTGTTAAAGTTTGTATAAGAAGTTCCTCCTTCCATCACTACCTTTCTCTCAGCCTCCTTCAACATCAAAACATTTTCATGCAGCTTCATTCCAATACAACCTTCCATTAGACTTCTAATTGTACTCTGAACCATCTCTTTTGTCACTAATTTAAATTCATCTGCATCGACACCCTCAAAGTCCAAGCCAACATTCCAAATGTCTTTTGTAAATCAACAATTTCTTCAGCAAAATAGGACCATCCAATCATAGTAATTCCCATACTAATTGCCTGTAAAGTAGAGTTCCACCTACTGCGTGTAAAAAATCCTCCAACAGAAAGGTGAGAAAGCACCTACATTTTAAAGTTACATAGTTAAAATTTATTTTAATTAAAAAATAAATACTACCATTAACAACTTTTCACTTTCCATGGTTATGTGTCCTTTTTTTAAACCTATATATAGGTTAGGCATCTTGTTGCTATTATATAGGTTTGATCTCTCTGTCTACAGAAAATAATAGCAGAATAAAAACGCCTTTACCTTCAACTGGTTCGTCCAATTAACAATCAGCGCTCGATCCTTGGTTCGATCCTTAAAGCCCTTAGGTAATTCCAGAGGTTTGCCTTCTGCTATATCTGATCTTAGGACCCACAAGAACGGGTACCCACAACACTCTAGTCCCAGAGCCAGCTCATGTAATTGCCTTTCAGATTTTACAGCAATGCTACCAAAGAAAATATATAACACAAACCCCTACGCTTGAGCGTCTAGCCATTGAAGGCACGTTTTATCCTCTTCCCACATGCTGTACATGGCATTCCTACCTTGTAAGAAATTTGGAAGAAAGACGGGGCCAATTACAAGGGCAGGGCATCCATTAATGCTGAAATCCATTTGTGCTTCTTTACGTCCTTCCAACTCCTCGAAAGTGTTGACTAGCACGTAGTCTGCTATGTTTTGGATGCGAGACTCATACAGAAAGATATCGTAAATGCTTTCAGAGATATATTTTTCTCGGTAGATGGAGACGATGTCGGTTGGCCTGATTGGTGGAATGTTTCCTGGAAGGCATGTGATGAGTTTGTCTTTAGATTTCAAGTCCTCCTCTGCAATACCAATGATCATCATATTACTAAAATATAATAGTCTGATATGGAATTGTATTTCAAAGATTCGATGGGAAATAAAACCAATCGACAATTCTCAAGGTAAGATATCACTAAGTGATTGAAACAAGCACAATAAGAAACAAAGGCCATAAGTACCATATGATCAAGCAGATATTAAACATGAAAAACTTGGAAACTCTACAGTGGATTGTACAAGCATGGGACATCCAAACTCCAGAAACAATCTGTGGATCTTCTAAAGCTGAATATAATAAGTAATATAGAGTTATAAATAGCTCAAATTGAATATGCAATATAAAATTATTTTTAATCATTTAGGCCCATTTTGTACCAGAAACAACAAAATTTGTAGGAGAAATACCTTGTAAGAATAGGCCCAATAAACACCAAAAGACAGAGCAAAACATAACAGCGACAAATAGAAAAGAGGCAGGGCAAAACATAGTTGAATAACCCAGCAAATTATATTCATCTAACATTCATTACATCACATCCAAAATGCTATGTATCTAGCAGCAATCCAGATGCTATATCTAACAGCTATCTGGATGCTATATCCAGCAACCATCCAAAGGCTGTGTATTCAACAGCTCTCTCCAATCACATATATATAGTTATAGAACCTTTGAAGCCTGGAAGCTTCTAGCTTTCTAGAAAACTCTTAAACCTAGAATGTTCTTTTCTAGAACATATCTTACAATATTCTTTTCTAGAATAGCTCCAGGAATGTTCTAGCTTGTGGAAGGCTCTAGAATCATTCTACAATTTTCTAGACAATCTTAATCCTTAACATCCCCCCTTAAGATTGGCTAGAATAATATAGAAAAAATACAAATGAGAGGGGAACACTATATTACTATTCCCCCTTAATGTTCACCTCTAGCATACCAAGCATTCTTCGATCATAATCCTCTTTCATGGCTTGCTCCCATTCTTTCTTTCCTCTAGCTTGCTCATATGAGATTGAAACTTTAAGCCTTCAACATTCATTATCTTTTGTCTAGCTAAAAAGTCATCTTCTTCATCATCACTACCAACAATACCTCTAGCTTGTTCCAACTTGCATTTCCGGCAATAGCCCTGCAAACAAGAATCACTCTAGCAATATATCAGCCTTGCAAACAAATCACTCCAGCAATATCTCAACCCTGCAAACAAATCACTCCAGTAATATCTCTGCCCTGCAAACAAATTACTCCAGCAATACACTTCTAACTGAACCTCTAGCTGAACTGGAAAATATTCTAGCTAAACCTCTTGATGGTCCTCTACATGAACCTCTTGATGGTCCTCTAGCTGAACCTGGGAAACATTCTAGCTAAACCAGGAAAACATCTAGCTGAACTTGGTTGAAACTCTAGCTGAACTTGGGCTGATCCTCTAACTGAATCTTTTTTTTTCCAAAAATCCCTTCAACGTTACCCAAGGGGATTCGAAACAATAACCCGGCTCTGATACCATGTAAGAATAGGCCCAATAAACACCAAAAGATAGGGCAAAACATAACAATGACAAACAAAAAAGAGGCAGGGCAAAACATAGTTGAATAACCTGGCAAATTATATTCATCTAACATTCATTACATCACATCCAAAATGCTATGTATCTAGCAGCAATCCAGATGCTGTATCTAACAGCTATTCGGATGCTATATCTAGTAACCATCCAAAGGCTGTGTATTCAACAGCTCTCTCCAATCACATATATATAGTTATAGAACCTTTGAAGCCTGGAAGCTTCTAGCTTTCTAGAAAACTCTTAAACCTAGAATGTTCTTTTCTAGAACATATCTTACAATATTCTTTTCTAGAATAGCTCCAGGAATGTTCTAGCTTATGGAAGGCTCTAGAATCATTCTACAATTTTCTAGACAATCTTAATCCTTAACAAGAATAAAATTATTTTTAATCATTCAGGCCCATTTTGTACCAAAAACAAGAACAAAATTTGTAGGAGAAATACATTTGACAGGAATATGGCTGTGAGAAAGAAGAAAGTTAGCATTTGCCTGAATAATGAGGAATGTAGTACAAAAAGTCCAGAAGACGACTTTGGGCACCCCAAGATTTTTAGCTACCTCTGCTGTGCAGGAGAGAAAGCTATCAGAAATGAAGCAGGTGATTGGTAGCATAGACTTATCTTCTATAGTTAACAGACTTTCCAAAGTAGAGCCCAAACTTTGTAGTACAAGAAAAAGCTCACCGAGCTCAAAAGTTCGTGGTGACGTGCCACTGCATCTGTGGAAGCTGCTTTCAGAAGGTGTTGATCAATCCATTCGGTGGTGACAAAGGTTATGAAGAATCCCTGCATGGCCAACAGCTCCGCAAAATTCATGAGCGGATTGACATGGCCCTGTGCAGGAAATGGCATGACTACTATGTGCAAAGAGGCCACTGAGATTTCTCCAGCCATTTTTTTGAGGCCTACGAACTTTCTCTTGTGCGAGTAAGGAAGGAATGAGTGCATCAACCAAAATCACAAAGCTAATATATAGAAATCAATGTTCCAACTGCCACAAATGGCCACATTAAAATTTCATTAGATGATATATTCTTAAATTTCTCTCAAGGTTCCATTGTTGATATAAAAACATTGCTACATAATCCCAGAAATAAGTACTTAATATGAGATCTCAGTATTTGGGAAGAAAGATTCCTCTGACCTCCAAATGGCATCAGGGGACACGCTTGTCACTTTTAAAAACCAAACTGAGTTTAAAATTTAATATAATAATAACAAAAATAATAGAACCCAATATTAAAAATCAAACTGAATTTAAATTTTGAAAAGAGAGGCATCGCATTATTGAAATTTATGGTTGGAAGTGAAAATAGTGATTATTGGATTTGTCAAAAGCTATGATTAATCATGTCAGAGTATTATAACTTATGATTTTATTCCTATGACAATGATGATCATAAAAAACTGTTTGAATTTGATTCATTGTAAATAAAACATTAGTCAATTTCGTGAATGAAATGAATCTCGTAATTAATTAACTAACGTAAGTATTGCAATGAATTAAATGATTCATGATTTTAAAATCTATCTGTATGTTTTAAGTGCACTCTCTTTTATTCAAGTTTTATATTTGTTTTCTTTGCTAAGGGCAATTGGGAATGTGACTCAGTTAGGCATTCTTTTTCTCAAAAAATTGGGACTATTTTGCTTTACTATAGTTCTTAAACTGTATTCTTTGTATTCTTGCTAAAGAGCTATGCTGAGATATTTACTAGGTTATTGATTTATTTTTCCTCTTAAAGGCCACTCAATAGATAAGAGTCATTGTTGTAATGATGTGTTATAGTTTTCCTTTGTCATGCCACTTGTAATGCTCCGCCATGCAACCCTTAAGATAAGTTTAACTGAGCGATAAAAAGTGTGAAATTTTTTTTTGTCTACATAGAAGTAATGATAACAGAACATAACATAGACTAATAACAACAAAGTTAAACTAACGTCTCTAGGCATTACATAGCTGCATTATAGCAAATTAACAATAATCAACAACATACAAGATTTAATCAATCAAATGAATCAAACTAACATTTTAGATTACAACATCAGATGAATATATCAACATTTTTGAGTTCAAGATTACAAGTACAAAATTGTTTATCTTACAAGAGGAATTACATAGTTTCATAGTTATGAAAACTCTTTCTTTTTTAATACATCAAATTACATAATAAATTCCACTGATACACAGATCTAGATGTGAATAGCACAAATATCTATCTTCAAATACAGGTGCAAATTTGGAAACACGAGAGATACAACTTATTTAGACACGAGCCACGATGCTGGAACCCTAATGGAATAAAGCACAACCACCCAACCATATGAAACCCTGAGGTCCACCCCCATTCTAGGAGATAACAATAAGGCCCCGCTAAGAAAACACACAATAAGTCAATAGGCTAATAGGTGCAAATACTACACATGACTCCAATACAACACTAGTTGAAATGAACACCACAAGCAACTCAAACAACACTTCCAGAGGCAAATACACAATGAAAGAGGAAAACATAATTAGGGAATGCTAGGTTGTAGTAGGGAGAGTGTCATCGCATGGTCCTAGCATGGGTTATCAAAGCTACCTCTCTCTAGGAACCAACCCCCATCTATGGTTACGCTGGTAGCCTCTCTCTAGGCACCAGCCCCATAGGGTGACACATGCAGAACCAACACATCCTCTCATAAAGACAAGGAGGTTGATCATGCCAACCACAACCTTCTCATCCCATCCTTAGCTTGAATGAGAACTACAGGCATGGGTGAGGCATCCAATTATCTTATTTAGTATGGAAACTACCCAACCCTCTAAATTTATTATTAATTTATCACTAGATTAAAAACTTCCAATGGGTTACCCTGGCAGCCACTCCCCTACCTGCATCTAGAAGACCCTAAAACATCAAACAAGACAATTACCATCACAATGACAAATAACATATACAATGCAAGGCATTTACCTTCTTGCATACAAAACATAATCACGGGGATCAATTCTTATATCTTTGGCCCAAAACATAAACCAAGCATGAATTATAACATTCTCATCATAATGCATTTACAACACAAAATACACATCATTTCACATCACACAGAGCAAGGCATTATCCATCTTGCATAGTCATCATAACGACATGAATAAGAGGCAACATTTCAAGCATGCAGTTCATTCAATTCACATGATGCACACATAGCCAACCCCCACACAATCACACCTCCTAGGCCTCTGGAAACAACTTCCCAAAATAACACAAACACTTGACACCACTAAACACAATGGGCTCAATCACATTCACTCTTAGAGCACATTATAAACTAAGATCCTTCATCAATATTTTCATGATCAATCATCTAACAAATATAAAGTGAATCTATCTCAACAATACAAAACTGTAGCTAATAATTCTCAAAATTTATTTTAATTTCATTTAATTAAAACGAATGTGAACAACATGCAAATAACCCTAATACATACAAATTAAGCACAACAATTATTTACACTATTTACAACTGATGTAGATTTCACTAATAATCTAGACAATTTTTTAAATACTATTCAATATAACTATATAAGCAAGGCTAAAAGCCTATAATATTATAATGTTATAAATATCTTACAAGATACAAAACTTGAAGCTACAATGAGCTAACCTTGTTCTAAGGTTAGCTTGGGAGGAAAGGAATACAGAACAATAAAACATTCCTATAGATCTAACATCTTCATCAAATCTATCACACTTTTAACCACATACATAAGATAGGATTATCACAAGATGAATTTGTTGAGAAGGATTTAGAAGCTACCAACAATGTAAAATGTGAAAGCATAGACAGAGCATGCAGACTGATTGATGGAATGCCTCAAAGAGAGTCATATGATGGAAAGTAATGATCATAGGATATGCACAAAATAAATTTGTTGAAAAATCTTAGAGAAACCCAATTCAAAAATATAGAGTTATTGGTGACGCAGCTAACTGTAACAAAGACAAAATAGGTGAGAGGTAGACAGTCACAAAACATTCATATCTTCAAAACAACGAACTGCGTATAGATGATTTTTGGATATCATTTAGGTAACTAGGTCATGCACCATATATCAAAAATTTAGAGGAACCCAGTTTCCAAAATGAAAGTTATGGATAACACAACAAACTACTAAAATAGAGATGAAATGGGTGAGAGGTAGACAATCACAAAACATTCATATCCAAAATGACAAATTGGGTATGGACGATGTTTGGATATGATTTAGGTAACTAGGTTGTGCACTATATATCAAAAATTTAGAAGAACCTAGTTCGTAAAATTAAAGTTATGGCTACCGTAATAGACTGCAAAAATAGAGATGAAATGAGTGAGAGATAGACAGTCACATCAATCGGTGATTCCCAGAAATGCAATGATATAGACATGCATAATTAGATCTAATAACAAGGTTTCTAACCTCTCAAGAAAATTACAATCAATATGAAAAATTATAAATCAAATATTTGCTTCAACAGGGAAATGAGACAGAAATTAGAACCAAAGGAACCTGATTTCACTTGTTGGACTAGGCTGAAGATTCGATGCCAGGTTCAACTATTGCCATCACAAACCAGTCTCTCCCCAAAAGTTTCATCTGCTGAAGATTGTTATGAGAGATAAATCCCCCCCTAAATACAGCCCAAAAACTCCCTATTTAGATAAATAAATCCACTAAAATCTTCTAGAAGTTTCCCCTCCACAAGAGGTAATAACTCCTGCATCAACAATATCGTACAGTTTACTATTTTTAACATTTTACAACTAGACCAAAATAAATACATTTTATGGCAACACATAAATATTATTTATTTATTTATATCTTGTTGTAATTACATTTATTACTATTATTATTATTATTTATTAACTGAAATTCTAGAATAATATACTTTTCATAAACTAAATTTACATAAGGAGATTTATATACTTATTTATTTAGTAAAAATGCTTCATAACTAATTATTTTATTTTAAAACAACAATAACTAAAACAATACCAACAAAATAACCCAACTGTGAAACCATACTTGATTACTATGCAAGATTGAAAAGCAAGACCACCACAACAATGACTGACTATCATGACCAAACCGACAACACTGACAGGGTATACAACTGGATACTCATCCTCTTCAAGGATGATGGCTAGGGTAGGGGACCATATGTTATCTCCATTTAACAACTTCCATTGGTATGAAGGCATGCTCAGACCTGCAAATTCAGGTGTAGTCGATGCCTGGTACATGCAACCTGCAGCAAACAAAATTGTCGAATACATACATATAATCATCCAAGCAGGCACATAGTGACAGGGAATCGCAATGTAGTAGGGTACTCATTATGAGTAATACTATAATATCCCTTAAAAAACACATCACAAGTATCCACATTAAACAATTTCATTAGTAAATAAACAACCAGATAACATATAGACAGATAATCACATTAATCACGTAGTAAAACTAATTTACATAATCAATTAACCTATAATTGATCACAACATAAGCATAATGTATTAATCATAAAGTATCAACATTGTCATCATAATAAACATCAATAAGTGTCATCAACTACATAATAACAGTAAGCTTACTATCAACATGCCTATCATACCCTACGTATTCTGAGTATTTTACCTTATTCTTCATGCTTCTTAGCCCGACCACCTGCTCATCTAGGGTGAGAATGGAGGGGCACTACATCCTTCCCCCCTAAAACTTGACTTCCTCCTGGAAGTCACAGACTAGGGTGGAAACATAACATATTAGTATTGCAACTTTCTATTGCTTACATACGCATCCATATTAAACAATTGTTCGTAAGACAGACACAATCATTCCATAACAACAAAAAGAGCATCAATTCTTTGCCTCTAAGGCGTATCATGTGATCTACTTATATCTAATCACACATATTTTGAGAATTTTATCCAATTTAGAGAATTGCAATCACATATAATCAAGGAAAAATACATCTCATATCTTATTTCCACTATGCTTTCGACTATTACCAACATACAAAGTACAATTCTCCTCAGAGTCCTCCCTTGAACATACTATCAGAGGTTCAAAATTAACATGATAGAAACATCACTTAACACAAAATGGGGCCAATAGAAACAAACATTCGGAATAGCCACTATAGAGATTTTAAAAATAAATGCAAACCCAAGTGGGAAAATAATCAAATCCAACTTTAAGTCACAAGGTGCCGGCAATTTTCAACAATAAATCAAGTAAAAAGAAAATGGGTTTGGTGACCACTCTTGTCATAAGAAAGTTCAAAGAAAGAAAATTCACTGCTAACCCCCAACAACACATGAAACAACTGTAAAAAATTCTAAAACAACCAAATTACAAAACAAATCCACATCACAGAGTGACTAATTTTAGCCACAAAAAGGGAGTATCCACTACACAACACTCAAGGACATAATGTCTAGAATGTGTTAGAGAATGTACACCAACACTCAAATGATTTAGTTAACTACATACTCTTATTTAAGCACCTTTTATACAAAGATTTAAGGCAACACAGCTATACTTATATACAAACAACTTCTATTTTTAATACAATACAATTTCTTTTTCCTAAGCTATGAACATATGCAATTGTTTTCTTATGCAAGAAGATATAAATGAAATGTATGATGTTACACACAGGAATAATTCAACACTATAATTGACTTACAATTTCAAATTCACAATCTCATGGATCCAACACTAGCTCCAATTTGATCTCTTGCACATGGTTCTTACACACACATACACAATGATAACTTTCATAAATCACAACAATTCTTCCACATGAGGTCATGACCAACTAGGGGTTAGATATAGATTATCAAGGAACCTTGAAAAGATACCCCATACATGACAACATCACACAACCACATGACTCACCAGATGACTAACCCATTCTAATACTCAATTACATGCACTATCATTCATGAAATTTATATTGGCAAATATATCATCACATTTTTAAAAATGAAGAAGAAAGAATACATCATAGACACATAGGTAAACATGACATAAAGAATTTATTTCTTAAAGAACAAGTCTATAAACTTATCAACCTTCTAATTTCATACTAATGCACACAGGTGGGAGGTACTATTACCAACACACCACAAAGAGAAAATCACTTAACCTAGAGCAACAACAACAATTCAGACGTCTCAGTGTTGCAATATAGGCTATGATACCAAATGTAATTCCTTGCCATACAACCCTAAAGATAAGTTTAACTAAGCAATAAAAAGGGTGAAATATTTTTTTTCTACATAGAAGTAATAACAAAACATAACATAGACTAATAACAGAAAAGTTAAGCTAACATCTCTAGGCATTACATAGTTGCATTACAGCAAATTAACAATAATCAACAACATAGAAGATTTAATCAATCAAATGAATCAAACTAACATTTTAGATTACAACATCAGATGAATATATCAACATTTTTGTGATCAAGATTACAAGTACAAAATAGTTTATCTTACAAGAGGAATTACATAGTTTCATAGTTACGAAAACTCTTTCTTTTTTAATACATCAAATTACATAATGAATTCCATTGATACACAGATCTAGATGAGAATAGCACAAATATCTATCTTTAAATACAGGTGCAAATTTAGAAACATGAGAGATACAACTTTTTTATACATGAGCCACAGTGCAAGAAAACCAATGCAATAAAGCACAACCACCTGACCATGTGAAACCCTAAGGTCCACCCCCCATGCTAGGAGATAACAATAAGGTCCCACTAAGCAAACACAGAAGAAGTCAATAGGCTAATAGGTGCAAAGACTACACATAACTCCAATACAACACTAGTTGAAATGAACACCACAAGCAACTCAAACAACACTTCCAGAGGCAAATACATAATGAAAGAGGAAAACACAATTAGGGAATGCTAGGTTGTTGTAGGGAAAGTGTCATCGCATGGTCCTAGAATGGGTTATCTAGGCTATCTCTCTCTAAAAACTGGCCCCCATCTATGGTTACCCTGGCAACCTCTCTCTATGCACTGGCCCCATAGGGTGACACAGGCGGAACCGACACATCCTCTCATGAAGACAAGGTAGTCGATCATGCCAACCACGGCCTTCTCATCCCATCCTTAGCCTAAACGAGCACTATAGGCATGGGTGAGGCATCCAATTATCTTATTTAGTGTGGAAACTACCCAACCCTCTAAATTTATTATTAAGTTATCACTGGATTAAAAACTTCTAATGGGTTATCCTGGTAGACACTTTGGGCACTAACCCCACATTTAAAACCACTCCCCTACCTACATCTAGAGGTCCCTAAAACATCAAACAAGACAATTACCATCACAATGACAAATAACATATACAATGCAAGGCATTTACCTTCTTGCATAAAAAACATAATCACGGGGACCAATTCTTATATCCTTGGCCCAAAACATAAACCAAGCATGAACTATCACATTCTCATCATGATGCATTTATAACAGAAAATACACATCAATTTACATCACATAGAGCAAGACATTATCCATCTTGCATAGTCACCATAACCACATGAATAGGAGGCAATATTTCAAGCATGTAGTTCATTCAATTCACATGATGCACACATAGTCAACCCCCACACAATCACACCCTCCTAGGTCTCTGGAAATAACTTCCCCAAATAACACAAACACTTGACACCACTAAACACAATGGGCTCACATCACATTCACTCTCAGAGCACATTATAAACTAAGATCCTTCATCAATATTTTCATGATCAATCATCTAACAAATATAAACTGAATCTATCTTAGCAATACAGAACTATATCTAATAATTCTGAAGACTTATTTTAATTTCATTTAATTAAAATGAATGTGAACAACATGCAAATAACCCTAAGACATACAAATTAAGCACAAAAATTATTTACACTATTTACAACTAATGTAGATTTCATTAATAATCTATATAATTTTGTAAATACTATTAAATATAGTTGCATAAGCAAGGCTAAAAGCCTATAATATTGTAATGTTATAAATATCTTACAAGATACAAAACCTGAAGCTACAATGAAAGAACCTTGTTCTAAGTTTAGCTTGGGAGGAAAGGAATATAGAACAATAAAACATTCCTATCGATCTAACATTTTTATCAAATTTACCACACTTTTAACCACATGCATAAGATAGGATTATCACAAAATGAATTTGTTAAGGCTTTATAAGCTACCAACAATGTAAAATGTGAAAGCATAGACAGAACATGCAGAATGATTGATGGAATGCCTCAAAGAGAGTCATATGATGGAAAGCAATAATCATAGGATATGCACAAAATGAATTTGTTGAAAATTTTTAGAGAAACCCAATTTGAAAATATAGAGTTATTGGTGACGCAGCTAACTATTTTAACAGAGACGAAATAGGTGAGAGGTAGACAATCAAAAAACATGAATATCTCCAAAACAAAAAAATGGGTATGGACTATTTTTAGATATGATTTAGGTAACTAGGTTGTCCACCATATATAAAAATGTTAGAGGAACCCAGTTTGTCAAACAAAAGTTATGGCTAACGCAACAAACTGCTAAAATAAAGATGAAATGGGTGAGAGGTAGACAGTCACAAAACAACAAACTATGTATGGATGATGATTGGATATGATTTAGGTAACTATGTCATGCACCATATATCAAAAATTTAGAGGAACCCAATTTGTATAATTAAATTTATAGCTTTTGCAATAGACTGTAAAAACAAAGATGAAATGGGCTAGAGATAGATAGTCACATCATTTGGTGATTCCCAGAAATACGATGATACAGACATGCACAATTGGATCTGATAACAACGTTTCTAACCTCTCAAACAATCAATAGAAAAATTTATAAATCAAACATTTACTTCAACAAAAATATGAGACAAAAATTAGAATGAAAGGAACCTGATTTTGCTTGCTGGACTGGGTTGAAGATTCGATGTCAGGTTCAACTGCTGCCATCACAAACCAGTCTCTCCCCAAAAGTTTCATCTGTTGAAGATTGTTATGAGAGATAAATCCCCCCTAAATACAACCCCAACACTCCCTATTTAGAGAAAGAAATCCCCTAAAATCTTCTAGAAGATTCCCCCCACAAGAGGCAATAACTCTTGCATCAATAATATCTTACAGTTCGCTATTTTTAACATTTTACAACCAGACCAAGATAAATATATTTTATGGCAACACATAAATATTATTTTTTTATTTATCTCTAGTTGCAATTACATTTATTACTATTATTATTATTTATTTACTTAACTTTCAGAATAATATATTTTTCATAAACTAAATTTACATAACGAGATTTATATATTTATTTATTTAGCAAAAATGCTTCATAACTAATTATTTTATTTTAAGGCAATAATAACCAAAACAATACCAACAAAATAACCCAACTATCAAACCATACTTGACTACTATGTAAGATCGAAAAGCAAGACCACCACAACAATGACTGACTATCATGACCAAACTGACAACACTGACAGGGTACACAATTGGATACTCATCCTCTTCAAGGATGATGGCTAGGTTAGGGAACCATATGTTATCTCAATTCAACAACTTCCATTGGTATGAAGGCACGCTCAGACCTACCAATTTAGCTATAGTTGATGCCTTGTACCTGCAACCTGTAGCAAATAAAAGTGTCGAATACATACATATAATCATCTAAGCAGACACATAGTGACAGGGAATTGTAGCATAGTAGGGTACTCATTATGAGTAATACTACACTGTCCCTTCACAAAACACATCACAAGTATCCACATTAAACAATTTCATTAGTAACTAAACAACTAGATAACACATAGAGAGATAATCACATTAATCACATAGTAAAACTAATTTACATAATCAATAACCTATAACTAATCACAACATAAGAATACTGTATTAATCATAAAGTATCAACAATGTCATCATAATAAACATCAATGAGTGTCATCAACTACATCATAACAGTAAGTTTACCATCAACATGTCTATCATACCCTACATATTCTAAGTATTTTACCTTCTTCTTCATGCTCCTTAGCCTAACCACCTACTCATCTAGGGTGAGAATGGAGGGGCACTACATCCTTCCCCCCTAAAACTTGACTTCCTCCAAGAAGTCACAGACTAGGGTGGAAACATAACATATTAGTATTGCAACTTTCTATTGCCTACATACGCATCCATATTAAGCAATTGTTCCTAAGATAGACACAATCCTTCCATAACAACAAAAAGAACATCAATTCTTTACCTCTAAGGCGTATCATGTGATCTACTTATATATAATCACACATATTTTGAGAATTTCATCCAATTTAGAGAATTGCATTAACATATAATCAAGGAAAATACAAAGATTTAAGGCAACACAATCACTACTTATATACAAACAACTTCTATATTTCATATAGTACAATTTCTTTTTACTAAGATATGACCATATGCAATTGCTATCTTATGCAAGAAGATATAAAGGAAATGTATGATGTCACATAGGAATAATTCAAAACTATAATTGACTTACAGTATCAAATTCACGATCTCATGGATCCAACACTAGCTCCAATTTGATCTCCTGCAGACAATTCTTACACACGCATACACAATGATAACTTTCATAAATCACAACAATTCTTACATATGAGGTCATGACCAACTAGGGGTTAGATATAGATTATCAAGCAACCTCAAAAAGATACCCTATACATGACAAAATCACACAACCACATGACTCACCAGATGATTAAGTCATTCCAATACTTAATTACATGCACTATCATTCACGAAAATCATATTGGCAAATATATCATCATATTTTTAGAAATGAAAAAGAAAGAATACATCATAGACACATAAGTAAACATGACATAAAGAATTTATTTCCTAAAGAACAAGTCTGTAAACTTATCAACCTTCTAATTTCATACTAATGCACACAGGTGGGAGGTACTATTACCAACACACCACAAAGAGAAAATCACTTAACCTAGAGCAACAACAACAATCTAGAGGTCTCAGTGTTGCAACCTAGGCTCTAATACCAAATGTAATGCCCCACCATGTAGCCGTAAAGATAAGTTTAACTAAGCAATAAAAAGGGTGAAATATTTTTTTTTCTGCATAGAAGTAATGATAATAAAACATAACCTAGATTAATAACAACAAAGTTAAACTAACATCTCTAGGGACTACATAGTTGTATTATAGCAAATTAACAATAACCAACAACATAAAAGATTTAATCAATCAAATGAATCAAACTAACATTTTAGATTACAACATCAGATGAATATATCAACATTTTTGCGATCAAGATTACAAGTACAAAATAGTTTATTTTATAAGAGGAATTACATAGTTTCATAGTTACGAAAATTCTTCTTTTTGAATACATCAAATTACATAATGAATTCTATTGATACATAGATCTAGATGCAAATAGTACAAATATCTATCTTCAAATACAGGTGCAAATTTGGAAACATTAGAGATATAGCTTCTTTACACACGAGCCACGGCACTAGAAAACCAATGGAATAAAGCACAACCACCTGACCATGTGAAACCCTAAGGTCCACCCCCGTACTAAGAGATAACACTAAGGTCCCACTAAGCAAACACACAAGAATTCAATAGGATAACAGGTGCAAAAACTACACATGACTCCAATACAACACTGGTTGAAATGAACACCACAAGCAACTCAAACAACACTTCTAGAGGCAAATGCACAATGAAAGACGAAAACACAATTAGGGAATGCTAGGTTGTTGTAGGGAGAGTGTCATCGCATGGTCCTAGCATGGGTTATCTAGGGTATCTCTCTCTAGAAACTGGTCGCCATTTATGGTTACCCTGGCAGCCTCTCTCTAGGCACCGGCCCCATAGGGTGATACATGTGGAACTGACACATCCTCTCATGAAGACAAGGAGGTTGATCATGCCCACGACGGCCTTCTCATCCCATCCTTAGCCTGAACGGGTACTACAGGCATGGGTGAGGAATCCAATTATCTTATTTAGTGTGGAAACTACCCAACCCTCTAAATTTATTATTAAGTTATCATTGGATTAAAAACTTCCAATGGGTTACCTTGATAGCCACTTTGGGTACTAGCCCCACATTGAAAGCCACTCCCCTACCTGCATCTAGAAGACCCTAAAACATCAAACAAGATAATTAGCATCACAATGACAAATAACATATACAATACAAGGCATTTACCTTCTTGTATAAAAAACATAATCATGGGGACCAATTCCTATATTCCTGGCCCAAAACATAAACAAAGCATGAACTAGCATATTCTCATCATGATGCATTTACAACACAAAATACACATCATTTCACATCACATAGAGCAAGGTATTATTCATCTTGCATAGTCATCATAACCACATGAATAGGAGGCAACATTTCAAGCATGCAGTTCATTCAATTCACATGATGCACACATAGCCAACCCCCACACAATCACACCCTCCTAGGCCTTTGGATACAACTTCCCCAAATAACACAGACACTTGACACCTCTAAACACAATGGGCTCACATCACATTCTCTCTTAGAGCACATCATAAACTAAGATCCTTCATCAATATTTTCATGATCAATCATCTAACAATTACAAAGTGAATCTATTTCAACAATACATAACTGTAGCTAATAATTCTCAAGACTTATTTTAATTTCATTTAATTAAAATGAATGTGAACAACATGCAAATAACCCTAAGACATACAAATTAAGCACAACAATTATTTACACTATTTACAACTGATGTAGATTTCATTAAGAATCTAGACAATTTTGTAAATACTATTAAATATAACTATATAAGCAAGGCCAAAAGCCTATAATATTATAATGTTATAAATATCTTACAAGATACAAAACCTGAAGCTACAATGAAAGAACTTTGTTCTAAGGTTAGTTTGGGAGGAAAGGAATATAGAACAATAAAACATTCTTGCAGATCTAACATCTTCATCAAATCTACCACACTTTTAACCACATGCATAAGATAGGATTATCACAAAATGAATTTGTTGAGAAGGCTTTAGAATCTACCAACAATGTAAAATGTGAAAGCATAGATAGAGCATGCAAACTGATTAATGGAATGCCTCAAAGAGAGTCATATGATGGAAAGCAATGATCATAGGATATGCATAAAATGAATTTGTTGAAAAATCTTAGAGAAACCCAGTTCAAAAATATAGAGTTATTGGTGATGCAGCTAACTGTTTTAACAGAGACGAAACGGGTGAAAGGTAGACAGTCACAAAACATTCATATCTCCAAAACGACGAACTGGGTATGAACAATGTTTTTATATGATTTAGGTAACTAGGTTGTGCACCATATCAAAACATTAGATGAACCTAGTTTGTAAAATTAAAGTTATGGCTGCCGCAATAGACTTCAAAAATAGAGATGAAATGGGTGAGAGTTAGACAGTCACATCAATTGGTGATTCCTAGAAATGCAATGATACAGACATGCACAATTACATCTAATAACAAGGTTTCTAAACTCTCAAGCAAATTACAATCAATAGGAAAAATTATAAATTAAACATTTGCTTCAACAAAAAAATGAGATAGAAATTAGAACCAAAGGAACTTGATTTTGCTTGCTAGAATAGGATGAAGATTCAATGCCATGTTCAACTGCTATCATCACAAACCAGTCTCTCCCCATAAGTTTCATCTGCTGAAGATTGTTATGAGAGATAAACCCCCCCTAAATACATCCCAAAAGCTCCCTATTTAGAGATAGAAATCCCCTAAAATCTTCCAGAAGATTCCCCCCCACAAGAGGCAATAACTTATGCATCAACAATATCTTACAATTTGTTATTTTTAACATTTTACAACCAGACCAAGATAAATATATTTTTTGGCAACACATAAATATTATTTATTTATTTATCTCTAGTTGCAACTACTTTTATTACTATTATTATTATTATTTATTAACTTAACTTCTAGAATAATATATTTTTCATAAACTAAATTTACATAAGGAGATTTATATATTTATTTATTTAGCAAAAATGCTTTATAACTATTTATTTTATTTTAAGGCAACAATAACCAAAACAATACCAAAAAATAACCCAATTGTCAAACCATACTTTACTACTATGCAAGATCAGAAAGCAAGACCACCACAAAAAGGACTGACTATCATCACCAAACCGACAACACTGACAGGGTACATAATTGGATACTCATCCTCTTCAAGCATGATGGCTAGGCTAGGGGACCATATGTTATCTCCATTCAACAACTTCCATTGGTATGAAGGCATGCTCAGACCTGCCAATTTAGGTGGAGTCGATGCCTAGTACCTGCAACCTGCAGCAAACAAAAGTGTCAAATACATACATATAATCATCCAAGCAGACACATACTAACAGGGAATTGCAGGGTAGTAGGGTACTCATTAAGAATAATACTACACTGTCCCTTCACAAAACACATCACAAGTATCCGCATTAAACAATTTTATTAGTAACTAAACAACCAGATAACACATAGATAGATAATCACATTAATCACGTAGTAAAACTAATTTACATAATCAATTAACCTATAACTGATCAAAACATAAGCATAATGTATTAATCATAAAGTATCAACAATGTCATCATAATAAACATCAATGAGTGTCATCAACTACATCATAACAGTAAGCTTACCATCAACATGTCTATCATACCCTACGTATTCTGAGTATTTTACCTTCTTCTTTATGCTCCTTAGCCCAACCACTTGCTCATCCAGGGTGAGAATGGAGGTGCACTATACCACTTCCCAAATGACCTATGTTGCCTCAACATTTACTTGTGCAAATGTTCAATTTAAATATGTAATGCATTTAGCATTTGTCATAGGCCATGCCATGTTCTATATGATTGTGTTGGGATGTTTTGTCCTAGCATTTCATGTGTGTTGTACTAGAGATTTATTTGGTGATGTTTCCTTAGGTTTACAGTGTCATATGGTTTGTCTATGTGTACAACTTCATGTTGGATCTGTCAATGTGGAAATGTTGATATTTTAATTGCTTTATGCCTAGCTAGATTCAAATATGGCTATTCTATTATTGTATTTGACTACCGTTCTAAGTGTTATATTGGATTCTAAAATAGAATTTGATATATCTTGCTCAAAAATACTATACCACACCTTAAAGCAAGCCTATGCTTGGTTTAAAATCTGCTTCTATGTTAATATTTTTCTATATCATACATTGGTTACTTTGTTGGATGCTAAGAAATGCATTGTGGATATGTTGGGAACTACCATTAAATTCTAATAGATAAATATCTTGATTGGCATTATAAATGAAATGATGTGGCACAAACCTAAGCTACACAATTTCTAATTAACAATTCAAAATATGTGGCTTAACCTAAGCACTCAATAGTTAACAATTTATCTTCAAAATAGAAAGAATTTGTTGTTTCAAATCCTTATTTTCATCAATGTCAGATGAAACATGCATCCTCTATAGATTTTAAATATTTCACATAAAAGAGAGCGCACATCTAATTACCACATAAGAAATTTATCATTGCATGACCATTTATTATTTCTTATTTATTTATTACTATTTCCTTGGATAAGATGCAAAATAAATTGCATCACATGGATGCATAAGTATTCCTGTGTTGGTAGGAACTAATAAAAGAACACAATATATATTTTTAACTAGAAAGAAAACCTTTGTAATGTTTGTGCATCCCTAGATACAAGATCAATAGTGATATACACTTAAACACTAGTTGGATTGCTTATTTTCATAATAAAAAAATTAAAATATATTAAATAACTTAAGCCCATATTATTATTGTTTATAAAGTCGTTAGGTACTACAATATATTTTACATATTGGGTTAGTCTTTAAATTTAGCAATTAAATTTTGGTGTGTAATGGGTATGCCGACAATGATTGCACTCATTAAATTCAACATTTACTAGCATATAGTCGGGAAATAAATGAGGTCAATTGCAAGGTTGTTAAGTAATTGACATTTTGTGTGCAACATATGTCTCCATAGACAAGTGGCAACTTTAGGATTTTTTTTGTAAACACAAATGCCACATAAAAATATAGTCCTAAAATATTGATAAGTTTTAGAAATTTGAATTGGAAACCTCCAACTTGGAATGCTCATTACACAAAAAGAAAATAAAAAGCTATATAAAAATAAGAAGGTACTTTTGGTTGAATTGAGATAATTACAAATAAGGCTATATAGGAGGAATTGTTTTTGTATTAAGTAGTGAAAATTTCTATTTTCCCCTTAAAAAAATCACTTAAAATACTTTCTTTGTGATTTTCACACAAATTTCACATGTTATTTAAAACATTAAATACACAATTCCATAAAAGAAACTCTAAATCTTATAATGCAAAGGAATCAACCATTTACAAGAGTAAATTTGTTGAACAATAATTTCACAAGGAATGTGGGTGCATTGTGAGATGTACAAATCCTTATTTGGGTCGTAGGAAGTGCAAAGGGTAGAAATGCAAACAAAAAAGAATTTGGATGTATTTAAACAATGATGTGATAGTATAGCTTCTGCCAAATCACTTGCATCTCTCTCTCTCTCTCTCTCTCTCTCTCTCTCTCTCTCTCTCTCTCTCTCTCTCTCTCTCTCTCTCTCTCTCTCTCTCTCTCTCTCTCTCTCTCTCTCTCTCTCTCTCTCTCTCTCTCTCTCTCTCTCTCTCTCTCTCTCTCTCTCTCTCTCTCTCTCTCTCTCTCTCTCTCTCTCTCTCTCTCTCTCTCTCTCTCTCTCTCTCTCTCTCTCTCTCTCTCTCCATTTTCCTAGTCCTATGTGGTTAATTGAATTATGACATTGATTGAAATGGGCTAGAGTCTAGAACCTACTTGAGGACTAAATTGAGTGAAAATAGGAAAAAGTTAAAATTAAGACATATAGAACATTACATGTTCAAACTCAATTGGTGCATACAATTTCTAATCTAGTTGCAATAAAATAAATGTGAAAAAAAGATCCATGCTAACTAGTTTAATCAAAGAAAAAGAAAAAGAAATTATCTTCACAATTGTAATCTTTTTCTTTAATACAAATGATAAAATGTGTTCTAATTTTGAATAAGCATAGTATATAATTTGAATGAAAGCTAGATGTGCAAACACAATTAAGAATCTACTTTGTTTAATGAAGAACAACTAGGAAAACATGTATGTAAAATATATTTCATCAAACACCATTTGTAATTAAGAACTTTGGTCAACAATCACTTGATGAGATGATAACAATAATATTCATGAATTAAAAGTTGTATTTTAAGCAATGGAATCAACTTGGAAACACATTGAACATGTAATAGTAATAATTATCCCACTTCTTGAACTTGAGGATATAAAAAGAAAATTAAGAAATGACCTAATTAACTTGAAATAGATAGAAAGAAACAAATGGATAGTTGATGTAAAGACAACACATCCAATAAAATTCATTTATAAACTTGTCATACCACATCATGAATTAGGTGAATCTTGATTTCCCTCTACATTGAATTGAGAATTATAATAAAAGCATTCATAAAAAGTTAGAAAGACAAGACAAGAGTGAAAAACAATGTTCATAGAAAGTGAAATATTCTCTTTATAGTATTCAGCTTTGTTCAATACAAAAAAAATTATTTACAAACTTGTCATACTACATCATGAATTAGGTGAAATATTTTTAAAAATCCTGATTTTCCTCTCCATTGAATTGAGAATTATAATACAAACACTCATAAAAAACTAAAACATAAGACAAGAATAAAAAACAATGTTCATAAAAAAATAAAACTAAAGACAAACAACTAATATAGAAAACAAGAGTGTTCTAAACAAACATAAACATGATTTGTGATTGATATTGACAATTGAAAGCAACAAAATTGGAGAAGAGGGGGAATTCTACTAAAATTATAAAACAAACATGGAATTGAATTTCAGACAAGCAACAATGCAATTATTAAAGAGCACCATGTGTTTTTTAATGGTCTCTAAAGACTACAAGGTCGTTGTTAAGTGGAAGCAACAGCTATGCACTTTTACGTTTGACCAGTCCTTTGTTAGCGTGGGGCCCCCTAAGGTCCCTCTCCTTTCTGCCAATCTGTTGTCCTGCACGCTAAAACTTTCTAGTAGTCATTAACACACTAAGCAATAGATCGCATGGTTATTATTGATTCACTAAGAGTTGCCCACAAACGTTAACACCCTACAAATCGTTGCTCCATGTTGTCTAATTTAAAATATTTTGAACTAATCTCTTGCCTAGGTAAAGAGTTAAGTACTGACCCTGTCCCTGCATTCTTAATAATACAATTCATCGTCAGGGCCACATACCTAGTCATAGAGGAATTTCAATGAGAGCCTATAGGTGTTTGTCTTCATCAAATCAAGAGGATGAGGAGCATAGAGTGTATTCTTTCTTGTGGGTCCTCAATATTTTGCGTCAATATCCATCGTCCATAGAGATGCGAAATCTTCGAGAATTTTGCTAGACGGTCATTTGGACCCTGAATAGTTTTAGACGATTCATCTTATAGAGGAAAGTCATCTCTACAGCTGGTGGAGCTTTTGATGGGGTTGAAGCCTATTTTTCTTGAAGGAACAGAGAACCAGAAGAACTTGGCCATTTATTTCCTCAATACAACGAAGACGGAGGATATGACTCAAATTCTAGGTTCTTAGCTCATTATAGGGGATGTCGGGCATATGGAATCAATGGGGAAATTGGCAAATTTAGCAAAAGATTATCTAAGCATGGAGGGGGGGAAGAGGCCAACAATGAAGGAGGTGGTTTAGGAGATACTAAGGATCAAAGGGGCAACAAGGTCACAAGCATAGTTGATTTATAATGCAGCACGAAATGAAGAAGAAATTGTTTCCCTTCTAGTGGATGGGGAGCAAACAAGAACATATACCCATACAGTGGACCTTTGTCATTTGATGTTCAAAGCTTCCAAGACAACCTAAATGACGGTAGATGATGCATCTAAATGAGAGAAATAGTGTATCAAGGGAATCCTTTTATACTTTTGTTCACACTTGTTTCCTTTACCTACTTTGTAACTAAGACATGCTACTGTTTTAAGAATGGTTAATTTTTTTTTTGTTTGTTAAATTGAATTTATTTGATGATTAATGTTTTATAAATATAATAATTTTTTAATATGTTTTTGGTGTTGATGAGGTATAAAATTGTTATTGATTATTTGATCATTGAAGTGGATGATGTTTAAATAGAGTGGTTAATATATATTATTACTTTGAACAAAATGTAATATGGTTTACAAAAAAAATAGATACATGCTCTACATTTATATCATTGTTGAACATATTCAACATGTGCTTTTCTAGATCCTTCCCTATGTGGCCCTTTGGCAAAGTCTACTCAACTCCATTCATTTGATCTATAGATGCTATGAAATATCTCAAAATAATATTCTAAACTATGAAAATTTAGATGGTTTATATATTAGATTTATTTCAATAATAAATTTGTAATGGTGGAATTAGCATATTCATGCATTTTCCAATTTAATTTGTTCCCACCTTGATGAGAATGTCCTTAATAACATATTGATGAGTGGCATATTCTTCTTGTTAGTGTAGGTTTTTATTTTCCTAGTGGGTAATTTGTTTTCCGTATTTCCTAGGTTTTTCCTACACTTTTATTAAGCTTGCTTAGGTCAAATAAAGTGACTTTAATTAGGCGAGTGGATAGTTTGAGGTGTCTCCATCCTACGAAGGAGTTACATTTACTATGTTTGGACCATTTGGTGGTCTCTCCATATTGCTTAGTTTTGCCACGTCCACCCCTCTCCCTAGTCTATATAAACTCACTACCTAGCTTACATATTTTGCATCATGTATGTCAATTATGTCAGTCTGGTGTAGCTTCTTCTTTGAGCTCTTAATGCAATTCTATCATCTTGACATTTGCATATCTGTCAAAGTCACTGGTTTGCATTGTTTACATTTTTTCTAGTTTGTGTAGGTTAGAATTTCTCTTATAAAGTTCTTGGGTTATCAATCTATTTTAGATTTCACTATCAGAACTTTTATTTTGAGAGAATTAAGTTCATACATTCCTAATTGAGAGTTTGAACTTTTTTTTTTGATACCTTGTAAAATCTCATCTATTCTTCTTTTCATTTTTTAATGATCTCAGGAAAATCAAAAAAGGTTTATGAAGATCTAATAACTTCTTCAATTTGCATGTGTTTTGTGAGATCTGGGACATTGTAGTTATTTTGGTTATACTGGCAGTATTTTTTACTATTTCAACACATCCAAGAGGCTCGAGAAAGTCAATATTAGATTTCATTTCATCTGATTTAGAGATCATTTGACAAAGTTGCAATTGCGGGTTTGAAGCTCAAATCTAGCAATCAACTTTCATATAAAGCATTTATGGCCAAAAGTATCCCACCATTAAGTCTAGAAGGTTGAATAGACAAATTTTGACCTAAATTTTGCCTAGTTTCATTTCTAGAAACATTTAGGGAAAAACGTTTTGCCAGAGGGTTGTTTTTAGCCCTCGGCACATTTTTTCGGTGTAGGTTTTTTGTAAAAAATAAAAATAAAAAATAATTTAAAGCACTTTACACAAGTGCTTCAAGCACTATTATTAAGAATTCTTTGACCCTTTCAAGGGCTTTAACCCCCTTTAGGAACCAAGCCCCTTTCTTTGTCAATGGGGAAATTGACAAATTTAGCAAAAGATTATCTAAGCATGAAGAGGGAGAAGAGGCCAACAATGAAGGAGGTGGTTTAGGAGATACTAAGGATAAAAGGGACATCAAGGTCACAAGCATAATTGATTTATAATGCAGCACAAAATGAACAAGAAATTGTTTCCCTTCTAGTGGATGGGGAGCGAACAAATGAAATGATGAACATATACCCATACAGTGGACCTTGGTCATTTAATGCTCAAAGCTTCCAAGACAACCTAAATGATGGTAGATGATGCATCTACATGAAAGAAATCATGTATCAAGGGAATCCTTTTATACTTTTGTTCACAATGGTTTCCTTTACCTAATTTGTAACTAAGGCATGTTACTGTTTGAAGAATGGTTAATTTTTTTCTTTGTCAAATTGAATTTCCTTGATGATTATAAATAGGATAAATTTTTAATATTTTTGGTGTTGATGTGGTATAAATTTGCTATTGATTATTTGATCATTGAAGTGGATGATGTTTAAATAGAGTGGTGGATATATACCATTACTTTGAAAAAAATATAATATGGTTTACGGAAAAATCAAATACATGCTCTACATGTATCATGTGCTTTTCTAGATCCCTCCCTATATATGGCCCTTTGGGAGAGTCTACTCAACTCCATTCATTTGATCTATCTAGATGCTATGAAAATCTCAAAATAGTATTCTAAACTATGAAAATTTAGATGTTTTATATATCAAATTTATTTCAATAATAAATTTGTAATGGTGGAATTAGCATATCCATGCATTTTCCAATTTAATTTTATTCCCACATTGATAAGAATGTCCTTAATAACATATTGATTAGTGGCTTCTTATTAGTGTAGGTTTTTATTTTCCTCTAGTGGGTTATTTATTTTCTCTATTTCCTAGGTTTTTCCTACACTTTTATTAAGTTTGCTTAGGTTAAATAAAGCGAGTTTAGTTAGGTGAGTGGGGCATTTGAGGTGTCACCATCATACAAAGGAGTTACACTTACTATGTTTAGACCATTTGGTGGTCTCTCCATATTGATCAGTTTTTCCACCTCGACCTCTCTTCCTACTCTATATAAACTCACTACCTAGCTTGTATTTTGCATCTTGTATGTCAATTTTGTCAGTCTTGTGTAGATTTTTCTTTGAGCTCTTATTGCAATTCTATCATCCTAACATATGCATATCTCTCAAAGTCACTGGTTTGCATTGTTTATGTTTATTCTAGTTTATGTAGCTTAGAATTTCTCTTATAAGGTTGTTGAGTCATCAATCTATTTCAGATTTCTAACATGGTATCAGAACTTTTGTTTTGAGAGTTTTAAGTTCATAGATTCCTAATTGAGATTTTGAGGTTATTTTTGTGAGATCTTGTAAAATCTTGTCTACTCTTCTCTTCATTTTTTAATACGAAGATATAAAATTCTTCAATTTGCATATGTGTTTTGTGAGATCTAGATGATTGTAGTTATTTTAGTTATACTAACAGTATTTTTGATTGTTCCAATGTATCCAAGAGGCTTGACAAAGTCAAGATTGGCTTTTGTTTCATCTGATTTAGGGATCATTTGATAAAGTTGCAAGCGGGGGTTTGAAGCTTATATCTAGCAATCAACTTTCAGACAAAGTATTTCTAGCCAAAAGTATTCTGCCATTGAGTCAAGAAGGTTGAACAAACAAAGTTTGACCTAAAATTTGCCTAGTTTCATTTCCAGGAGCATTCAAGGAAAAATGTTTTTCCAGAGGGCTATTATAGCCCCCTAGCATAGTTTTTAGTGTAGATATTTTGTAAAAAAAAAAAATTGTTTAAAGTGCTTTGAACAAGTGCTTCAACCATTATTATTAAGAGGGATGCAACCCTTTCAAGTGCTTTGGTCCCCTTTAGGGACCAAGCCCCTTTCTAAAGGGAGCAACCCATTTAAGGGTTTGCCGACCCCTTTAAGTGGGGTTTGGGGTGTGGCTTTAGCCCCTAACCCATCTCACTTTGTTAATCGACCTTTTAGGCCTGCAATTGATTCAACTTGGTAGCAAGCACCTCCACATTGAACTCTGCACCTCCACCTTGAATTCTACACTATACCTTAGCTAGTGTGCCCCTATATTTAGGGGACCTCTATTGTTAGTAGATTATGCTAAATTTTTAATAGGACCCCTATTTTGGTTGTCTTTTGGTGGGTCTCCAAAATTGGTGAATGTCTAAACTCATCTAGAGGTCTACCAAAATTGGAGAAGGTTAAACTATCTGGAGACACCACTAAACATCACAAACCCCTATTCTAGCGATACTTTCACCAAATTTGGTAGAAGTTGACTTTTGTAAATCAAACCCCCTCTTCGTTGGCAAGTTGAGTTTTGAAGAAAAACTTTGAAGGCTCATAACTTGGGCTCGGGATCTCCTTTTTTAGTGCAATTTTTTTATTTGGGCTAATTTTTTGCACTCTATGCATCGATGCAAGTGATTTTTTATTTCAATACATGATTTTTCTAAAAAAAGGCAAATTCTCTTAAGTGACACTGTATATTTCTGATTTTGGAAACTTCCAAGACTCATAACATTGACATACGACCTCAGATCGAGGTGATTCTTTGTTTGAAAGTGCATAATATTTTAGTACTTTATAGTGATACTATATTTTCATTTGATTTTTTCCAATATTGTATTTTTAGCATGTACTCATTTGTTGAGAACTATATAAAGCATTGAGATTAAGTCCACTCAGCGTTTCTTGCTAGTGGCAATTGTAATTGCACTAAATATAAAGTTCCAAATCATATTTCCATGGGGGGGTTCTATGATTGAGTAAAAAGGGGGTGTAATGTGTGCTCTCTTTGAGTTTTACATTCTCATTTTCTACACAACTATAAATTCAATCTTTTTTTCTGCATTGAAATGGTTCAAGTAATGGTACCAGTACTCACACCCTATAACTACTTTGATTGGAAGTCAAAATTGACAATCTATTTAAAGAAGCAAGAGTTGTATACGGTAATAGTGGGGCTAGAAACTAAACCAACTCTAATTGTAGAAAAGCAAAAATGGTTTAATAAGTGTGATGAAGCTTTTGAAACCTTGTGTAGGCCTTTATCTCCAAGAAAATTTCATATTGAATATTTTTCTACACCAAATGAAGTATGGATAACTGTGGAAAATATCTAAATAGTACATATGATGAAATAATAGGAGATCTACTAGAGAATGGGCCCATAGGACTATTCAAGACTTCTTCACTAAGATAAAGGCCATAGGATTCCTATTGAAATTGTTTGGGATTGAGAAGAAAGATTCTTATTTGATCTTATGTATTTTTTCAAGATTGATCCTGATTATTCTATGTTTTTTCTACATTTCATGCCAATAAAAGTGCCTTGGGGACCACTTATAAAATTCCTTCTCTTGAAGATTTGTCAAATGAACTCACAAAGGAGTAGGATAAATTAGTTTAAATGGAAATAATTAAGCCCTCTAAATCTCATGCCTTGGTTGCAAATTAGTGCACTAAGCATCAAAAAGAGTTTGGTAAGAAAAATAAAAGAATCAAGGAGAGAAGAAACAAGATAAAAAATTGGCTACCCCAAAAGCAGTTAATGAGGCCTCTTCTTCTAAAGGTGACAAGCCTAAGAAGGAGAAGGGAAAGTGTTCCTATTGTAAGAAACGTGGTCATGATGAACACAATTGTTTAAAGAAACAAACTAATTACTTTACACATCTTCTTGAAAATAACAATATCAAGGTACTTTATTTTTTCAAACTGAGTTCATATTAAGAATCATCAAATGAAACAAATAAAAGTAAGGGGAAAGGAAAGGGTAAGGCCCTAGTTGTTGTTGCTTCATAGCCAAATTCTTGGATCATTGACTCAGGTTCTTCACTCCACATGGCTACATCACAAGGTAGTTTTGTCTCCTTGGAGCCATATTCTATGCCATCTATTCTATTGGGTGATTCGATTCTTTCTAATGTGCATGAGAGAGAGTTTGTTAACATGGGCAAAGGAACATTTCAAGATGTTTTCTGCATTTCATCTTTGTTAACTAATTTCAAGGCTATGTGTTTATCAAGTCACTCACATTGGCTTTGACAAGTAAGTTGAGTTCCCTCTAGACATAGTGGTAATAAGTGAGTTGCATAATGGGTCTATAGTTGATGTGGGGAAAGATGATCATCAATCTAGACTGTATCACGTTTCTCACTTTGTTCTTGATTCTCCTTCACTTTCTTTTCTCACTCACTTAGATGAGGTGATTCATTGTGTCATCAGTGGTTTGGCCAGTTGAACTACCGTTACTTGTAGCAACTCAATCAACTTGACATGGTTTTAGGGTTGCCTTCTATTTTTTTTATTATGTAGTTTTCCAAGGCTACATTCTTTATAAGCATCCTAAAGATAAATATGATAAAGGAAAAGAATGGAGGGCCACACAACTTTTGGATTTAGTACATAGTGGCTTGCCAGGTCCATTTCCATATCCTTCTTTTAGTAGGGCTTGATATGATCTGACATTCATTGATGATCTTTCCAGATACACATGGGTTTATTTTCTCAAACAAAAGTCTAAGGTCTTTGAGTCTTTATAAGAATTCAAATATTTTACAAAGAAATAGTCTGGGAAGGGCACCAAAATTTTGCATTAGAAAATTAGGGGAATATTTCAACCAAATGTTTGAGCAGTTTTGTGCCTCAGAGGGTATTGATCTTCAACACATAGTTCCCTATAGTCCATAGCAAGATCATGTTGTAGAATCGAAGAACATGTCCTTGAAAGATATGGATAAATATAAGATTCACTCTGGGTCAGTGGCACCTAAGTATTGGGCAAAGGCCATCAACTATGTGTGTTGCATTTAGAATTGGGTTTCTCACTGAGTTGTGAAGGGAGTCACTCCTTTTCAAGATTGGACTAGTCAAAAACCCATAGTAAATCATTTTTGAGTGTTTGGTGTTCATATCTTTAAATTTTGAGTGTATGCATCTTGAATTACTTGTCTAAGTTAGGCTCTAGCTAATTTCAAGAAAAAAATTAGCCACTTTTAACTCCTTTTTTGTCTCCATTTCCATGTACTTACCTAGGTCCTAACCTCAACATTTCCCAAAGGTAACAATTTGTCCACCACAAAAGTGCACTAAGTCTTTTTGTGAGGATTCAATTAGTATGTGGACATGTCCCAATGACACCAAAACTCCATATCCTATTGACACAAGAACTTCCATAATATCCTCTTGTCCATGGAAGCCCCGCAATCCTAAATACCTTCTGGCTCTCACAAACCAACATCTAAGATTAAAACTTGTATAATCTTGGCATGAATAAGAAATGTCATCAGATTTCACATAAATTGCTAAGTTGATTCTCTGTCCAATGAAGGGTAAAATAAACTTGTTTTATAATTCTACTACAAAATGGTGATCTAAATATGTAACAAGCTTCTTGTGAACTATTAAAGGTAAAGTAGATTATTTCATGTTTTTGGGTGAATTGCAATAACTTATAGGATTGATATCCTATTAAACATGGGGTTTTCTACATTAACAATAGAAATAAAATTGATCATGTTTAAGTTCTTTACTACACATTTCCTTTTGTAGGTCAAACATTAAAGTATGGAAATAAATTTTGAGCACCTAGATTTGGATCCAATCATCATTTGAAGAGTGGTTTTCTTTTGCATGCTCTTAACTAAACAAATACATTGCTCCATCTATTTCATGCCTTTCTCCTACTACTTATCGATATATTTGCACTAAAATGGATGAATAAATAAAGATAGATATATTGGAAATTGCATTGCAACAAAGAATTTTAATGCAGATGAGTATTGTGAGTTATGTTATGAGGACCTATTCACATATGTTTTCTAGCAAACTAGCTTAGAATGGAACCCCCTCATCCAAACCTATGCCACATTTTCATTTTTACCAATCAATTCATCAATGAAAGAGATATTTTGTCTCATTTGAATGCTCTAAAAGTGCTATTTCATCTTTTTCCTAAAAGTCAATAGTGAAAAATGAGTTTGTAACTACCTTGCCACAAATATTAAATGTCCATGAATTTGAGCACTTGGCATAGGATTAATCCTCACAATTCATTATAAACTTAGTGATCTTGCCTATCTTATATAAAGGCAATCACTTTCTCATTGTATAAAGAGAAGGAAGGACTAAAAAGAAGTCAAATTGTTGAAACTCTGCCAATTTTCTAAATCAATACAAACAAAAGTTCAATTGCTTTTGCCATATGATTTTGTTTTATTGATTGGATTTGGTTTTCATGGTTCCTTTTTACCCTTAAATGTTAGAATTTAGTTGCATCTATGATTGATTATTCAGATATTTGATGCATATTACATGTTCATACCATTAATAACATGATGATTGTAACTTACTTTGTATGGTTAGTCTAAACAAAACTCAATTTAGTTCAATTGTGGAAGTTGATTGGATTGTGCTAGAACCAGGGTGTTGAATAAATTTTCTTGATTTGACAATCCTTAACTTCCCTTAAAGATTGCATTGTCTCTACAGTGTTGTAAACCATCTATTTAAGTAGGGATCTATTTGTTTTGGGGATCTATCTATCTAAAATAGTTAATTATTCTTGTAGTTGTCTACATGAATTCTCTATCCCTTTTCTTTCCTCCTCTTCTTTTGCACTTTCTTTATCAAATTTGGTTAGAATAGGATTCTCAAACTTGTAAGTTACTATTGTAAAGTTGATATCTTATTAATGCAAGTTGGTATAATGCTAGTTACATGTTGTTGAGATGAAACATTTTGCAACAATATAATTTTGCATCAGTTCCCTTATGCATTGTTAAATCTAAAAATTGATTAGTTCATTTGTAATTTAACCTTGTGCATTAAAGTTTGTTTTCATTCTCATAGGGTCCATTGATTGTAGTAGAAAAACACATTAACAACTGAGTAATTGCACATAGCTAAGTCCTAGGTGGGAGAAACCTTGGGGTAGTCTTTTTCTGATTCATTGGGATTAGATTCCTTTCAAGAGAGGTAAAATACTTAGTGTTTTATCTGAGTTGTTATATGCAAAAACACACATCAACACTACTCAGATGAAGGAACCTCCTTAGGTTCTTCTTCTCTATCTAAGTCTAGTACTACTCTAATCAAGGTAGGATGTAGTCATAGGTACTCCTCTATAACCTCTTTATTCACGACTGGCGTGTCACGATCATAGAGAAAAGGCATGTCACAAATGACTAAATATTTCTTTTTCATGGGTATACTAGAGGAAGTATGTTTCACTTGTTTCTCTTTCTCTAAATTAATCCTACTCATGGTTGTTGCCAAGGTTTTAATTTCAGACAACCATGCATCTTGTTTGGAGGATGATGGTTTTACATTTTCCCTACTGTTTTAGTCTATTTGGATTTCTTACCACCTTGTTATTCACCTTAGAACCACCCATCTATGCATATGGAGAATAGATGAACACTAAAATCAATTCAATAACATAAAATAGTTCGTGATTTTATCTTCTTGTGAAGTACACACATAGGCCGGCATGTTTGAACCATGCTCTTATACCATGTGTAATGAACTACAATTGAAGCCTAAAAATTTCAATCAAATATCTACCATATATTTTTAAAATAAGATATACATGAGTATATCATTCACAATGAAGCAATGCAAATACCTTAAACATCATTTCTTTGAAGAAAATAAACTTCTAATTTATAATCAAATGAGAGAACCAAATTACACTTTTTGAAATAACAATTTCACTAAATATTCCATTCCCAACATATGTAAAATTAGAATTTGAAATTTTTTTTTCACTATTGATCTTAATCAAAACAACTCTAAATTTAAATCAATTATAAATCAAGATTAGATTACACTATTACAAGTTTTCATATCATATTGCAATCATGCTGAAAATAAACATAATAATATACATTCATACAATATGACTTCCTAGTCTTTCATTTCCATATAAGTACAATACACAATAATCAAGTTACAAATCACATATCACTATCTCAAAAATAATTTGTATCTCTAAGTAATAATTATATGGCATACTAAGCTACCACATGGAGGGAGAGTGCCATCCAAGTGCTTTACCTCCATCTAAAAATTGGTGGTCCCTACACACCTTCCTACTAGAAGTGGCCCTACCCTTTATGAGGGTTGTAGATAAAGGAATCTACAAACATACTATACCAACTGAGAACTGAGTGTAAGGTATTGAATCTATTATTGTAACCTACCACACAACTCTAGATTTCTTCCGGCTAAGTATGATATCTGGTTAACAAACAACCTATCAAGTACTCTAGATTGAAAATGCAAGCAACCTATGCATCACTTTGGCCAAAGCAATTTATAACATAATCACATTCATATATGGAAATGTGGCCATTGTCCACCACTCCTATCTCAACTTGAGTCAACACTATCGAGACATTTAACATAACTCAATTTGTACAAACTCAACGTCTTGATTAATGATAGAAACTAGTTTCATAATATAGATTTGACCACAAGAAAAATTCATGACTTAATAACTCACCGCTTCATTTTTGACAAAAAATTTGAAAAGTTTCTCTTTGTCAATCACACTTGTCTAACTTCAAGAATTATCTCAAACAATTTCAGGTCCTTATTCCTAGAAATTCAACTAAGAACAAATCACACATCTAAGTATTGTTTTACTCTTTCTTAAGCTCTACAAAATAAACATACACTAATATAAATATACCTTTATATATGAGTGTACCTAAAATTCAATCTATACATTCTTATATATAGTTATATTTATATACATATTTGAAATAATTTCAATCTAGAAATGATTACTGTCAAAACATAGATCTGCCTATGTTGGGTTGGCACACAAAATGTTAATATAAAATAATGAATTATTTTAATAGCTTCTAAATTACCTTATCAAAGTTTAATAAACCTACTCTATATTCATTTCAAAAACTCAGGCATACCAAACCTGAATATTTTCTATATAATCATTATATTTTTATTATAAATATATATACATATAGGTATGATTATGAAATGATAATATCTATAGCTTACAAGTTCATAATCATTCCTGATAAGTTATAATAACTACTTGGGTTTGAACCTCTATTGAATAATCATCTTGTAATATGCAATCATGAAAGGATAATTAATTTATTATTAATTTTTTTTTCATACTTTAAACCCCCATTTCTTTCATAGTTTTAGCATAATAATAATTTTTCTTTTTCTATTTTTCTATAATACATAATAGTTGAGAACTTCCCAATTTGTCATTACTAATAGTCAAACTATTGAATATCACTATTTAAATGGGTAACTAATATATTTGATTGTTTTTGCAAGTTAACTATAAACAAGGTTCAATAAATTGTTTTAAATAATCTAAAACATACACAAATATTAGAGACCCTCTAGTTTATGAGGTGGCTAAGGCCTCAAAAATGCTGATGAGTAAAGATGTTTATGACAGTTGGATAATGGTCCAAATCGGCCATATCAAATGACCCTTTTACTATGGCTAAATCCCATCTATGACCTCTAATGATTTAGCTATTTAACCATTTTATAATCAGTACAAATAAATAAGTATGGCTAGATATTATCGACATAGTAAACAATTTAAAACAAAGTGATATGAAATATTGGTGTCCATGTTTAAATTGACCAAGCATAGCTTCCAACACAACTTGCATAATATTGTTTAAAGATAATGTCACAGCTTGAAATGGGGCCTATTGATAATTTTAACATAGCAATATCTATTATTGATGATTTTATTTTCATTGTCCTAAGGAAAACATCTAACATAGATCCTTATTAATGTTATATGGTGAAGCTACAACCTAATATGTACTACTCACAAAAATTAAATTCAATGTTACACATATTTAATCCCTCAATAATTTTTTTTTATTTTTCAATTTCCTTGGACCCTTATAACCTATGTACCCATGCTCTACTACCATAACATTGTACTCTTTGATGGTACCTTAGTGTTCAAATCATTGGGCACCCTTAGGTACCTAGAAAGAATGACCATTGAAAGTGGACGCAACACTCCTCTTTGTTGTCGGTTGCAATTGTGAAGTTGTACATTCTACAAATCTCTTCACTACATGAATAGAAGAACTATTTCATTAATGTGTACATGAATCCAAATTAAGTAGAGTGCCGATGTGAACACCCTTAGAAATAACCATAGTGCCTCTCACCATTTTTCATACCCCACTTGATACCTAATACTTGAATCATTAAGTTTAGTGAAAGAAAGTAGTTTTCATTCTAAAATAGGGATATGTAGTAAAAAATTGATCCCCTTGATGTTAGTATGCATAGGATAAATGAGAGGAGGGTGAATCAATTGTGCATTAAAACTTTAAACCCTCAAAGCATTTCCAAACATCAACCTCTTATCATCCATTAACATAATGTAGACATATGAAGCATTAATGCAAATACATCCAAACACATAACAACACCAAATTTACGTGGAAAACTCAAGAAGGGAAAAAGCATGGTGAGGATTAACTCACATATATGTGAATAGAAACACTAAATACAAATAGGCTCACTACCCAGAAGAAAGGCTCACTACCAAGGGCTCACTACCTAGAAGGACTCACTATCAAGAAGAGAGAAGAATAGAAGAAAATTGTTACAGAGAGATTCACTATCTCAAACCAATAGGAGAGATACACCACTACAACTTCTTTCTATCCACAACCTTTGTCTCACTACCCCCAGCAACTTCAAGCACACTAAAATGTAGACACCTTTTGCGCACTGCATTTCAGAGTCATAAGCATTTAAGCTAGCACACAACTCACTACCCTTGTTTCACATTTGCATCATCTTCTTTACCTTGCTCCCCTCAAATTCATCTTGTATTTATACCATCTACAACCAAGACCTATCTCAATTAGGTCAATCCTAATGAAGTGTGTGCACCTCAAACATGCAACACCAGTTAGGTCAGCACTAAACACTTGCACAATGGAAATAAGTGAAAGTGGACCATGTAAAGGGTTAAACAGGACTCAAATCTTTATCATCAAGTTTCTCATCATATCCACAATCCATGAGGTACCTCCACAAGTAGCGCTAGAAAGCCAGGTCAGCCAAACCTAAAACTAACAACCATATCCATGCTTTTTCAAGTCCAAAAACATCATGCAGACCATAGAGAAACACTCCACAACATCCACATACCTTTCCATAACATTCAACATCATCAGAATCTTCTGCAACACTACTGTAACCACCTGAAATAAAGAATGTCTTCATTATACACATCAGAATACACTACCACTAGACATCAACACAAGAGCTAAACTTGCGGAGCAACCTATCACAAGAAACCTTAAGGGAAGGTATATATAGACTATATAAGCACATTCTCAGATCTGCAAGACAAGAAACCTGAATGCAGACAAATGTAGAGCAATCTCATTTCTCTTAGATAGTCTTCTGCAAGGTAAACACTCTGTCAAACACATCTTCCACTTCAGCATGATCTAGAAACTAAAACTCTGGATATAACACCTCTAAACACCTTTGATCAATACTTTCAAACTATACAAACATATCTTCAACTATGAGGAAATGCAGAGCACAACACTGAACACACCTCTATCACATTGAACAACTTTTTATTCAAATTTTCTCAAAAGCGCTTGGAAACCAAGTGAACCATCTATTGGAGGTTGACATCAATGATAACACCAGCAAGTTTCCAACAATTGATTCATCCATTTGGGAATTAATTTAGGAATCCACCACAACCAATAATCTTTAGATGAGATTCATCTCCATTGTACATGATCCCACCATCATATTCTTAATATTTTGTAAACCAACCCTTATGTGATGTCATGTAGAAAGAGGCATCAGATTCTATCAACCACATCATGCCTTCTAATGAATTTGTAGCTAAGGCTATGACAAAGGCATCACCATCATCCTAGGAGGACTACTCAAACTCATCTTAGAATCTATCCTTTTTCTTTTTCTCCTCCTTACAGTCTCTTCTAAAATGGCCAATCTTGCCATATTTCTAACATTTATCTTTATACTTATTAGGAGATTTGGATCTCTCATAGGATTTAGATGTAGACTTTTCTTGCTTCTTATGCTTCTTCTTTCCTTTTTATTTATATCAACCATAAATAGATAGTGCCTCCTTAGTAAATTAAAAAGTCTTTGTTCCCATCTCTTTGGAAATTAGTGATACCACCACCTCATCAATTTTCAACTTGGTGGTAGTGCTCCCAATAGCCATAACAAGGTTGTCCCATGGATTTGTTAAAGAACAAAGCAAAGTCATGCAATGATCATCCTCCTCCATCTTCTATCAAACAAAGTTTAGCTAGGTAACAATCATGTTGAAGCCATTCATATGGTCAACTATAGAACCACCATCCTCTATCATGAGGTTATACAACTTATTTCTTAGGAAAAGTCTATTTACTAGGGATTTATCTTGATAAATCTCTCCCAACTTTGTTGAAAGATTTGTTTTAGTGGTCTCTTCATGAACATTCAACAACATTAAACCTTCCAAATAGAGTCTAATAAGACCCTTCTCCTTCCCATCCAACAAGTCCTAGTCTTCTTATTTTATTCCAATAGTCATGGACCTAGCTATTGAAAACCATATATCTCAATCTCTGAGCATAACCTTAATCTTGATCTTCCACATATCAAAGTTTGTGCTTGAGAACTTCTCTATTTATATTGTCAATGTGCTTGCCATCCATTCTTGCAATGATATAAAAAATACTTTTGTGTAATCTCTCACTCAATCCAAGATTATTACAAGAGCAATCAACCTAGCACCTAGAATCTATGGTGATTAAGATCTAATACCAAATAAAAGGAAGCAAGGTACATAGAAAACTTTCCTACACTAATACTTTGAGAGGAGGTATGTGTAAATTTATAATCTTTATAATTACATGAAAGAGAAACACATAAATCACTTAAGAAAGTGTACCATAACATGAGGTTTTGCATGAGGAAAGCCCTTTCAAGAGAAAAGCCCCACCTTCCAATAGTTGAATCACTTACATTATTCAACAATAACCATGGTTACAATACAATAAGTAGGCTATGCCTCTTAGAGAAGTATCACTAACATATAAACCTAGATTAATTCTAGTAACATAATGCTACTATGTTCCAGGGTACTCCTATGTTCCGATTAGTTAAGAAGCTTCTGCATATCAAATAGGAGGTTCGTGGATGGAATAGATACAGTTTTGGTCATGTGTTTTGGCAGAAGAAAACTTTAGCTGGACAACTTGAGGATATTCAGTAGTGGATTGCTCAAGGTGATGTTTCAGAAGATACTTCTAAGAAAGAACAAGATCTAATTTCAGATTGGAAGAATCTTATGTGCCCCGAAGAGGTCTTTTGGAAGCAAAAATCTAGGATTTAGTGGCTTAAGGAGGGAGATCACAATACTGCTTTTTTTCATATTTCTGCCATGAAACATAGGAAGGCTAACTCCATCACAAAACTATGCTTGGACAATGGTGATGTTATCACTGAGGACAACGAGATTGGGGAACAAGCTATGTTATTTTTTCAAAATTTGTTGACTGAACAAGCCACTGGTGTTGATAATGATAGGGCTACTAATCAATTTATTGACAAGATCCCCTGTCTCATAACTAAGGAAGATAATCTAGAAATGCTGAGGCCTATTTCTGAGGAGGAGGTTTGTGCTGTTTTATTCTCTATGGGTCCTTTTAAAGCTCCAGGTCCGAATGGCTTCCCTCCTATCTTTTTTCAAGAATATTGGGATATTGTGGGGGCTGATCTCACTGCTACGGTTCATGATTTTTTCAAAACTGGTAAGCTTTTAAAGTAGCTCAATAACACCTTTATTGTCCTTGTCCCTAAAAAGCTGAAACCCACCAATCTTTCTGATTTCAGACCTATTAGCTTGTGTAATACTATCTATAAGCTTTGCACCAAAGTCCTTGT
Organism: Cunninghamia lanceolata; assembly: GCA_027924645.1. NCBI lineage: Eukaryota > Viridiplantae > Streptophyta > Pinopsida > Cupressales > Cupressaceae > Cunninghamia > Cunninghamia lanceolata. Next base: position 12,186,321 of record BSBN01000194.1, on the reverse strand, counting down.
CATGAGACTTCAACCTTTTCTTGATAAAATTATTTCTCCTTCTCAAAAAGGTTTTGTCCCAGGGCGTCAAATTTTGGATGCTGTGATCTCCGCCCATGAAACTATTCATTCCATGGAGAAGAGTAGAATTCCTGGCATGGCTCTCAAGTTGGATATCTCTAAAGCCTATGATAGGGTCTCATGGGATTTTTTGTTTCAAGTTCTTAGAAAATTTGGGTTTAATGACAAAATTCATCTCCTCATCTGGACGGCCGTCTCTTCCGCCAAATTTTCTATCTTGGTCAATGGGATTCCTAGGGGTTTCTTCTCCTCCTCGTGCGGACTCAGGCAGGGGGATCCCCTTTCTCCTTACTTGTTTATCATAATGGCTGAGGCTCTTGGGAGATACATTCAAGCTAATGTGTCCTCTAAGCATCTTGTGGGCATTAAACCTGCTTCCTCCCTTGCCCCTATGTCTGTGCAGCAATTTGTTGATGATACCCTTCTTTTTAGCATCTCTTCGGTGCTTGAAGCTAGGAGATGGAAGAATATTTTAAACCTTTATGCCATAGCCTCTGGGCAAAACATCAATTTCCAAAAGAGTAATGTGTATTTTTTTAATACTCCCACTACTCTCCGTCAAAAAATCATCCATATTCTGGACTGTGTTGAAGATGTTCTTCCTCCTATCTATCTGGGTCTCCCCTTTACAGTTAAAGAAGTTTCTCAAAATTTTTGGAACAGCCTTTTGGAAAGAACTCAGTGGAAGCTGATTGGTTGGAAGGGAAAAGTCCTCAGTAGTGCTGGTAAATTGCAGCTTCTTCGGGCTTCCTTGCAAGGTATACCCACTTATTTCCTTCTCTTTTCAAAATTCCTACTTCTTTTGCTGACAAGCTAGAACATATTCAAAGAAAATTTTTATGGACGGGAGCTGAAGATAAATAGTGAATCTCCCTGGTTAGCTAGGAAAAAGTGTGTCTCCCTAAATCCCATGGAGGTCTCAATATTAGAACTATACGTAATATGAATAAAGCCCTGCTCTCTAAAATCAATTGGAACCTGATTCATCATCATAAAGATTGGGGAGAAATCATGCAAGCCAAATATGTGCATGTCACTGACTGGTCTAACTTCCTCCAGCAAGAAGGTCTTCCTAAGGGATCTGTTATCTGGAATAAAATGTTGAAATCTAGAAGTCTGCTCACGCAAGGGATTAAATGAAAATTGGGTAGTGGTATGGCTATCAAGTTTTGGACTGATATTTTGATAAAAGATAAGGCTCTCATCACTCAGAGGGATTTGGGTGAGATTACTGGCATTGCTACTCAATTTTTTGGCGATAAGGTCAGTGATTACATGTCAAACAATAATGGTCATAGGAGCTGGAGAAATTTGTTGGATTGCTGTACTCACCGCCCTGATCTTGCCTCTAAAGCCCAGATGGTTCAAAAGTTGATTTAGGAAGTTAGAATCCCTCTCTTCCCTCGTGAAGATGAGCAGTTTTGGTGGCCAGACAAGAATGGTCGATTCTTTGTTAAGTTTGCCTATCACTTATTGGTCCCTGAGGTTCATAGAAAGGAGATATGGAGAAAAGTGTGGAACCACAAACTGATCCCAAAAATTAACATGTTCTGGTGGCCCTCTGTTCATAACAAAATTCTGACCCAAGATAATTTGTAGAAGAGAGGTTTTACTTTGGTCAATAGATGTTGTCTGTGCTGTGAAAAGGAGGAAACGGTTTCTCATTTATTCTTCCACTGTGACTTTGCTAGGGAAATCTGGAACTTAATCCTCAGCAATTTTGGGATTCAATGGGCTTGCAATTCTAATATCTAGGAAGTTATTAACAGTTGGTATCCTCCCTTTTCTCACCCCTAGCTTGTTGAGTTATGGAATCAAACTCTGCCGTGTTTGAGCTAGACTTTGTGGAAAGAGCGCAATCATCAGATTTTTAGGGATACTGCTAGAGATGCCTCCCAGGTCTCTCATACTTTCATTAAGACTCTCCTAGAGAGTGTCACTACGGCCCATATCCATATCGCAGAGAAAACTCTGACCCAGGAGGAAGAACAAATTGCGGCAAACTGGAAGATTCTCAATCATATTCCTATTCATAACAATACCAAATTGTTGCAGAGGCTTAATACTAGATGGAGGCCTCCGATTTCTAACTGGATGAAACTCAACTTTGATGGGGCTTCTAAGATAGATGGTACAACTAGTGGGGGAGGGATCATCAGAGATGATAAAGGGTGGATGATTGTTGTCTATGCTGGAGGTCTGGGCTATCACAACAATAACTATGCTGAGACTATGGCTCTTCTTTGGGGGATTAAATTGGCCATATCCCTTGGTATTAGGAATTTGGATATCCAGGGAGATTCTAAAATGGTCATTGATGCTGTTACCAATGTGTCAAATGTTGGCATTCAGTTGAAAGACATTATTAGGGATATACAGCTTCTCTTGTAGAGGATTACTAATGTGAATATTTCACATATTTACCGTGAGGGCAATGGAGTTGCAGACGCCTGTGTTGAACTTGGACAACGATATTCAAATTGGAGGGTTTGGCGCCAATTTGATCATATCCCTTTAAATCTTAAGGCTCTCATTCTTAAGGATGTGCCCGGGTCTTGATGAGTCAGATGTGTTCGAAAGATAGCTCATCTTGTCATTTCCTTGGGAGGGGGCTGACGTGTCTCTTGAAGTACGAGTCCTCTTGTACCTTCTCTACTGTCAACTCTGCTCCTTTCTCTCATAAGGTGAGCGGACGGCCGGATCTGTTGGCAAGAGACACTATATGGATTCATGGTTGTTGTCATTGATGGCAACAAAGGTCATCCCACATATCCGCAAGTCATGATGTGTCTCTACCGGAAGTCAGAATAAAGAATGTTGTGGTCCGGTGAAGAAGAACAGAGCATGTGGCAAGGTCCGACAGATTGGTCCGGACCTCTCAGTGGAAGTGTCTTGGTGCAGTGCGGATTTGGGGAAGTCAAGAGGACTACCTTGAGTGGTATATTCCAAGGATTTAGCCTCCGGTGATGGACAAGGAAAAAGATATGAATGGTTGAGTACCGGATTCCTGAGAGACAGTGAAAACAGAGGAAGAACTGACTGGCAGAGTATCAGACTGCTTTCCGGATGAGTTACTATTGATGACAGAGGTTGTGAAGGCATGAATCATGTTTGGCCGACATGATTAATGATATCTACAAGTATATGCTTGATCCGCATTGCTTGGTGAGGAAGGATTCAGCCGACAGAATGAAAGTTTATAAGAAACTAGACTGTTCCGGATGCCGACTAGAAAGGTGATGAAATTACTTGTGCGGATATATATAGAGGATGGATTTAGTTGTGAAGTGAGTAGAGTGTGTAGAGAGATATGCGAATAAGTCCAGAGAAAGAGCAGAGGTAGCAAAAAGGATCCGGTATGTGAAAGATAGCAGAATAAAGAACAGAGGAAAGATGAAGTGCAGCAGATCAGTGTACTGAGCCTAACCGGAACTGAACTCCAGCATATGCAGATGCTTCCAATCAGTTCAAGACTGTGATTCTCATCACTTTGTAGACAGTGTGTCTTCTTGTAGGCAGTGGGCCTCTTGTGAGCAGTGTGCTCGGGCAGTGAGCCCTAATTGGCAAGTGCCATTTTTGTAATTTCCTATTCTTCTAACAGAGAATAATTCTTGGGTTAATCACCCCGTGGTTTTCTCCCTTAACAGGGTTTCCACGTCAAAAATACTGTGTCATGTGTTTCTTATTTCATGGTTAATGTTTTTGTGTTTGATTTTATGCTACATCAATTAAAAGAAAAGTTCAATAAGGGAAATAATTAGGATAACTGATTCACCCCCCCTCTCAGTTATCAACAATTGGTATCAGAGCCAAGTTCCTCCTAATAGAGCCTAACAGCTTGAGGAAGATCTGGGATTTCAAATGGATGCATATGGTTTAAGGGAGCAACTCAAGACTGCCCTTGAGGATCTTGAACAGTCAAATTCTAAAGTCAGTGAATTAAAGGAAAGACTCAAACAGGCTGATGAATTCATGAGAGAATTAAAAGACAAATTAAGTCTCTCTATGAAAAAGAGAAAGGAGCTGCTTCAACAGTTGGCAAGACAAAGTGAAGAAAGCAATACAAATGAGGAATTGACTGAGCAAACCAAGTTATGTGAAAAGTTATCAAAAGAAGTCATTATGTTAAGACATGAAATGGAATCAGGAACTATAAAGTTTACTCAAGAGATTGAAGAAAAAAGAAAGGCTGAAGACAATCTAAGACAATCTCTTAAAGAAAAATCAGAAGAATGCCACCAGATGGACAGGATTATCAGACACCTTGAATCTGATCTTGAAGATGCCAAAGATAATGAAGGAAAACTTGAGGATCAAATTGCCTCTCTCAAAAGAGACCTTCAAACAGCAAATGAATATAAAGAGAAATTCAAGATAAGTTCTGCTCAACTTGAAGTTCTTCTTGGAAGTCAAAAGAGGACAGATGACAAGTATGGCTTGGGATATGAGAAAGGAGAAAGCTCCGGATCTGGTCAGAAGAATCTTGGATCAAAAAATCCAAGAAGCAGGCCTAGAAGACCTCCGGTAAGACAGCCAAATGCTCAAAGATATCCATCCTTCAATGGATACTGCCACAGCTGCAACCACTTTGGTCACAAAGCTAATCAGTGCAGAATGAGAATGAATCAGATTAATTCATCCTTCTCCGGACAGTGCTTCAACTGCAAAAGGTATGGACACAAATCCCATGAATGCAGAAGTATACAAGTAAACAAATCATTCAAAGGTAGATGCTTCACATGCAATAGAGTAGGTCATATGGCTAATCAATGCAGATCAAGAGGATATCAGTCAAATATGCGAAGAAATGTTATTTGCCAAATCTGCAATAGGTCCGGTCATAATGCTAAAGTTTGCAGAAACAAGAATCAGGACAAAAGAGGTCCGGTGTATAATCAGAATCAAGACAAGGGTAAACAAAAGATGAATGCGGATGAGGTTAGGAATCAGATGAGCAAGATCTGGGTGAAGAAAAGTTCAGAGAATGTAGAGGTTGGATCCGCACCAGACTCTGGTGCTGATATTTCTTCCAGAAATTAAAAAGTGAGCTCAGGCTCAGGGGGAGACTCAAAGGAAATCTTGTTCCCCCAGCCAAACAAGTGGTGCCGGATGTGGCACAAGATGCGGATCAAAGGGTTTGTAGATATGAGTCTTGAGATACTTCAGTCAAGTTTTCAGAGGTCCACATGAAGTTATGAAGAAGCTGTGATCGATCAAATAAGACCTGTTCAGGGAGATGCTTCGGTATGACAAAGGATTACAAAAAGGTCCGGAAAGATCCGGAAATGCACTATCTTGTTCTGCGGATTGGACAGAGTGTTTGAGATGATCTTGTAATATGCTACCTCGATTTATTCATGATTGAAAGATCCAGATGATATCCACAGATCAGGACTAATCTGGGATACTCCAAGCTATCCAGACAAGGCAAACCGGAATGATGTAGGTGAAGCATTTATTGCAGACAGGTATTAGGGTTCGCAGAGCAATTTAAGGGATTTCTCAAAGGTCATTTGCTCATTCTGCACTCGAGAAGAAGCGAAAAGTGGAGCTCTGCAACAAGGTTCTTCAAGCACACCAAGGATCTCCTGCCAAAGCTATTGGATAAAGAAATCAATCCAACCACTCCGTGCAAACCGAAGGCGTATAAGGTATTCTCCGTTTTTCATTACCTCACTGCAAATCTTTGAAGAATGGCTACTCCAAACATAGTTAAGATCTCCGATAGACCTCGCCCCTCATTCAAGAAACATCCCTACAAATCATTGGAGGTAGACCCACTAGGAGCCTTCTCTAGTGTTCCTCACGGAGTTTTACACACCGAAGACATTAGGGTTTACATACATGCAAACATTGAGGAATTTGGGGAATTCAAATTAAGAGACCTCTATCACAAGCAGCTGATTGACAATGCTTTTGAGCTTAAACCAGAGTATAAGGATATTCAGAAGAAACAATTTGAGCAATTTATTCATTTCCCCTGCTTTGAAGAAGATGAATGGGTCCGGTATGTACTGAGCAGGATGCATGACAACTTCCTATGGCTAGATAGACCCTGTAAGATCACAAAAGAGGCAATTAGAGCAGTAACTGGCCTATACTCTTCCGGAGGGGTACCTATCCTCAAATCTGTCAAGAACAACATTGTAACAGAGGCCACCGGATCAAAATTTGACAAGAGGGCAATGACCATTGAAGATATTTCGGATCCGGATATCAAATATGCATCAATGATAATAGGATACAAGATCTATCACTCCAGCAGGGAGAATTCTGTATCCGGAACTGCAGTATACACTGCTTTTGAAATGCTAAGGAAAAATGCAGAATATGACCTCTGCGAACTACTGCTAAGCCAATTAATGGAAAATATACAGAAAATCAAGAAGGATAAGAAGAATTCCTTCAAGTATGGTACTCTTATTGTATGTCTATTCTTCTACTTCATGAATGAGCTACCCGGAACAAGTGGATGGGTATGGCAGAATGACAAACCTGTTGCAGTCCAGATAAGAGACTACTTGCATGGACTTGGGGATGCAAAAGCGAGAAATTCAGCTCTATGGGGATACTTCAAAAATTTCAGAGCATGATGCAAGCAATAGAGAGAATTCCTCAGTCTCTCATTGAGAAATACAAGGACTCAGTGTGCTTTATGGTTGACACTGATCAGTGCCTAATGGAGGCAGTGGAGCCAAGGACTGTCTGGATCATGCCCATGGGGTATGAAGTTGATGAACAGATAGTGGAGCTGCATGTTCAACACATGCTAAGTCAGCCCAAAGATCCTAAGGCAGAAAGGTTTGGAACCTTTGAGGAGCTGAGTGTAAAAATACATGTAGAACTCAGGGAACCTGAGATTAAAAGAAAGGTAAGAAAAGAAGTAGAGCACATTGCTCAAGGCCTAGGTATCTCAAAGGAGGCACTTGATGCCAGCCGGGAAAAGAGGAGGAAGGCCGAGGAAGAAGAGAAAAGCAAAGAAAGTGCTCCGGTTGGAGCTCCCACCCGGACCAGATCAACAAAGAGATCTGCACCTCCCTCAACCAAAAGTTCAAAACCGGAAGTCCAGGCATCCGGTAAGAGATCCAAGACAAAAGCCACAAGGGCTTATGGAAGCCAAAAGGATGAAGAGGAAACAGAATCAGATGAGGGAGTAAGAGAAGTAAAGAAACAGAAGAAGAAAGGATCCGGTAAGCCCTCCACAGGCCAAGACAAGGATGAAATGGCAGAGGTAACTGTTGAAAAGCCCACTCTGTCACTAGAGAGCATAATCAAGTCGGTCACGGTGGATGGAAACCTTCAACCAATGACTGAATCCTATGATGACTTCAGTGAGGCAGACCAAAAGACTCTGCAGGAAGCCACAGTTAAATATCTGAACATATACAATAAGGCTTTCATTGAGATCATATCTCTCATTCCTAAAAGCCTAGAGAAGGAAATGGAAGTAAGAAAGAATAATGCTCATGCCAAAGATCTTGAGATCCGGGAGCAGATAGCTATTCAGCTATATCCTCAAATTGATCCCAAGACAATGAACATTATCTTCAAGGACTGCAAAGATGAGTTCAGAAGCAAAGCCAGGATGAATCAACTCATGCTTGGTGAGACTGACAAAGTGGCCCAAGAAACAGAAGAGATCCTCCGGAAGGCCTTCAAAAGGTTCAATCTTCCGGTTGTAGAGGATTTAGGTACAGAAACAGCTGAGGACTTGGGACCCTCTGCTCCAGAAGAAGTGGCTCATGAACAAACTAGCATCTCTCCTCCGGTTTCCCCTACAGTCTCCGGATCCAAAGAAGAAGAGCAATTACAGGAGAAGGAAGCAATGGTGAAAGATAAAGAGGTTGACAGTTCTAAGACTGCAGAAGAAAAGAAACATCTGTCTCCGGCAAGAGACACTGCACAAACTGTTCAACAGTTTTTGAGTAAAGAAACTTTAGAGATTGATGAACCGGAGCTTCTAAAAGGCCCATTTGATTTTGACTCTCTCTCTCCGGTACAAACAATGAAGATAGCTTCATTTGCAAATGCCAAGGCAAATGAAAAGCTCCTGAAGTCTCATATGGAAGACTGTGAGTTGATAGAGGCTTCTTCCGGAGTACTTGTGAAGATCATGCCATCAATCCAGATAGATCCGACAGCCTCCTCTTCCGGTAATCTAAAAACCTTAGTCAGCAGTGTTGATACACATTTTGATTCTTTAGAAAAATCAGCTGAAGAAAAGGTCCGGAAGGAATTTTTGGATAAAAGATTTTCAGAGATATTAGAATTAATCTCTAAAGATAGGAAGATTGTAAGCATTGGAATAAAGAGCTTAGAGAATGCTCTTAAGGATGGCGGTGACATCTATAAATTTTGTATATCCTGGTCAAAGGCAACAGCAGCATTTGACAAGAAAATAAAAGAGGAACAGGATAAGCTACAAAGCTTATCTCAAAGTTTTGATCCTCTCTCTTCCTCTATAATAAATCAAGAATGTCAGACCATTGCAGTCTTGAATGAAATAAAAAATCTTGAGAAGGAAAGGAAGAACATCACTAACCGGATGGGAGAACTTAGAAGGGTTATAATCCCTAAGTTGGAAACCATGCATGAGGCCATCAGTGATGCTCAGACCACCGCCCAAACAAAAGATCCGACAGATCTCAAGCGGGCAGAAGCGTTCGCATTTTTGCTAAGTGGTCACATTTCAATTTTGGATAGAATGAAGCAAAGTTGGGCTACAGAAATGATCCAATTGCAGACATCCTTTGCAGACATTCTTCAATATATGTGAGTATGTAAATATGCGGCTAAGTATAAGAAATTTTTGACAATTTTGATATGCGGACCCTACCCTTTGCCATTGATGTCAAAGGGGGAGTGATGAGCAGTGAAAAATGAGAAATCCAACTAAGGGGGAGTTCCAGAAATTGTATATAAGGACAGAGCATCAGCAAAGGGGGAGCATAGTGAAAACACTTAGTCATTTTTCACTAAGTGTTGCCATCAATGCCAAAGGGGGAGATTGTTGGCAAGAGACACTATATGGATTCATGGTTGTTGTCATTGATGGAAACAAAGGTCATCCCACATATCCGCAAGTCATGATGTGTCTCTACCGGAAGTCAGAATAAAGAATGTTGTGGTCCGGTGAAGAAGAACAGAGCATGTGGCAAGGTCCGACAGATTGGTCCGGACCTCTCAGTGGAAGTGTCTTGGTGCAGTGCAGATTTGGGGAAGTCAAGAGGACTACCTTGAGTGGTATATTCCAAGGATTTAGCCTCCGGTGATGGACAAGGAAAAAGATATGAATGGTTGAGTACCGGATTCCTGAGAGACAGTGAAAACAGAGGAAGAACTGACTGGTAGAGTATCAGACTGCTTTCCGGATGAGTTACTATTGATGACAGAGGTTGTGAAGGCATGAATCATGTTTGGCCGACATGATTAATGATATCTACAAGTATATGCTTGATCCGCATTGCTTGGTGAGGAAGGATTCAGCCAACAGAATGAAAGTTTATAAGAAACTAGACTGTTCCGGATGCCGACTAGAAAGGTGATGAAATTACTTGTGCGGATATATATAGAGGATGGATTTAGTTGTGAAGTGAGTAGAGTGTGTAGAGAGATATGCGAATAAGTCCAGAGAAAGAGCAGAGGTAGCAAAAAGGATCCGGTATGTGAAAGATAGCAGAATAAAGAACAGAGGAAAGATGAAGTGCAGCAGATCAGTGTACTGAGCCTAACCGGAACTGAACTCCAGCATATGCAGATGCTTCCAATCAGTTCAAGACTGTGATTCTCATCACTTTGTAGACAGTGTGTCTTCTTGTAGGCAGTGGGCCTCTTGTGAGTAGTGTGCTCGGGCAGTGAGCCCTAATTGGCAAGTGCCATTTTTGTAATTTCCTATTCTTCTAACAGAGAATAATTCTTGGGTTAATCACCCCGTGGTTTTCTCCCTTAACAGGGTTTCCACATCAAAAATACTGTGTCATGTGTTTCTTATTTCATGGTTAATGTTTTTGTGTTTGATTTTATGCTACATCAATTAAAAGAAAAGTTCAATAAGGGAAATAATTAGGATAACTGATTCACCCCCCCCTCTCAGTTATCAACAGGATCATCATGGCATGTGCCGGATAATTTCGGTAAAGCATGGGATTGGCATTTGCAAGGCTTCCCATATTTATGATAATGTGTGCGATGTTATTACCTACATTATTAGCCTCGTTTATGTTTGCAATTCTCCTGTAAAGACAACTAAGGAGATTTGGGGTTTCTATGGCATGCGGTGTAATTTCACCATGGGAGGAGATAGAATTAGAACCGAACCCATCTTGTGCTGTGAATTCAAAGACAATCTGGTGGTTTGGCATTATTACAAAGAGGGTGGAATTAGTCCCTTTTTGGAGAGGCTTAATGGGTACAATGAAGCTATTTCTGAACAATTCGCGCGGTCTTGGCAGAACAGATGGGTTTCGGTGGGTGGAATCAGCGTTGAAGTTTCTGAACGCGTGATCGCTATGGCCACTAGTATGTCTACTTAGGGCTTGAAGCTGCAGAGGAAACCTAAAATTGCGGACCATTCCAGTCAGAAGCTCTTTCTTGGAGATGGCGAAGAATTAATCCCTTACCAGGGAGGATTTGACAGAGCCAAGTTGCCTGAGCCATGGGATGCTATGCATTTTCTCCTCGTGAAGTATTTCACCCTAGAGGGGCGCTTCACCAGGTTTTATAACTATCATCTCCCCCTTTTAAATCATTTCCCTTGCAATGCTCAAATTAGCTTTCTGTTTTATCTGCTTTCTTCCCTTGAGCATTCTGTCCTTAGGGTTAGGGTGAAACTAGCTAAAAACCTTGCTAAGAAGCCTATCCCTCTTCATCAGGGCCTTATTCTCTGTCTTTATAATCACCATCTTGCCCTCGAACCCTCTAAGTCCATTCATATTAATAGTGGGGAAGGGGAACCCTCCTCTAACCCTAAGGATATTCTTGATGTTGATGAACCCGGGCCCTCCCCTGTTCCTATCAAGACTAAAGAAGTTTCCTTTTGCACTCCTGAGGAAATTCATGTTGATACTCTGGGCCCTAGTGCCACTATGAAGGGTAAAAAGTAGAAGATTGCTGGCGAAATAAGCACTAGGAAGGCTGTGGTTGGGACCCCTAAAACACTTGGTAGGACCTCGGTGGGCCAGAGAAGTCAGTCTAATTCTTCTGCGAAGGTTTGTAGGGATGGTCTTTCCTCTGGAGTTCGGCGGTCAGGGTGTATTGCTGGCAAACCGGCTCCTCAACCAAAGCTCATTGACTATTCTGAGAGCGGTTCAGATGAATCCACCCGTAGGGATGACGACAGGGATATGGAGATTCAAGACATATCTGGTGATGATGAAGGCAAGCAGGAGACTTATGATATGGGGGCTACCACTAAGGATGTTGCTGACTCTGCTGGCAATGCTGACAAAGCGGGTGAGATGTTCGTGGAAGAGGCTGAGGATGCTATGGATACTGATGATGGTCTGGGGACTGAACTTGTGGGCCTGCGCATTCGCATTACGAAGCTGGAACAGAATCTCTCCATTGTGCTCAGGACCTCTATTCTCCTCAACCTCTCTGTGCTGAAGAATCTGGGGGTGATTGTCAATACTGACAATGACGATCTGGCTAAGAATGTGGATGATATTATTAAATCTATGGTCTAGTAAGGAGAGATGTTGCCTCCTTATTTTTTGTTGTTATACTGCTGATACTCTATTAGTCTGTTTTTATGTTATTAGTTTATAGCGGCTAGTTTTGCTGGTTATGCTGGGAAATCTGTAATTGATGTATCTATTGTATCTGGTTTAAGGCACTGTTTGTGCTTGCTGCCTTTTTGGCCTCTCTATTTTTTGTAAGGGTTCAGCCCCTTGTTTAGTCGCCTTATATTATCAAAAACATAATGCTACTAGTAAAATAAACTATAAAACACATTCATACTCCAAATACAAGCACCAATAAATACATGAAGCACAAACTAGAAAATATCATATGGTTTTGGAAGACCATTTACAAACCCAAAGGAGGTATTATTCCAAAATGGTCAAGGCACAAATTCAAATGGCTCCCTTGGTCTTGGTCTTCTAGTTAATTTTTAGATTATTTCTTACACTTTTGTCATTTGTCATATTTGACCACCAAAACATGGGTACTTCAATTTATCTCCATTATCCATTCAAATATGCTATAAAGACCTAACTCATCCTTAACATATATTACTAACTTTGAATTTGAAAATACTAAGGAAATAAAAATTTTGATCTAACAGATGCAGGAAATGTGAAATTTTTCTATTAATTCTAAGAAGTGCTTAATGCATGATATAGGGATGAGACGAACTTGAATTTAGTTTTCTAAAATCATTAGGTTCTAAAAGATCACCAATTTTAAATCTAGTGAAGAGAGAGAGAGAGAGAGTACATTACGAGGGAAGGTACATTACGCAAGATAACCTATAAGAACAATGGATCACACATACCTTAAGTTCTTCATTACATCCTGCATTCACTTCTAACAACTTTCTTTCTCCCCAGTGACTTGTATCCTTATCATCTATACAAAACTAACTAGACAATCTCATGTTAACATGAATAAAAAATCACTACATAGAAAGTTATGATTGTGATGTTTAATTATAAAAATAGTATCCTATATCCAGGGGACCTGAGTATTGGGGGCATCTTTCACCATTCAGACTACCTACATACCTTGTATCCATGGGATCAAGGACCTCCTTCAGATGCATCTGACACAGGGAATGCGAATATGTAGTTCTGTCTTGCACTATGTTTAATGCAACTGTGAGTGGGTATGTAGCCCTTTCTAGGGCCTAGTTTCCCCAAACGGTTCTTCGCCGACTATCACCCACTTGAGTAATACAGTGAAAGAATTCCTAAGAAGATAATTTTACAAACACACCTCTTGGGAGTGTTTGACATTTAACTTTTTCATTGGTGAATGGTTTATCTAATGTGCATTTTTATCTGACAATTTTTTCTATTAATAGTTTAAAAGGTTTTCTATCATGGTAATCATCATAAAACTATTTCAATAGACTCATCCTTTCTTTTTAGTTACTCATTTTAATGAGGTATCTGAGGAGATTTTCCCTTCCTGCGGATTTAACTTTGACATGTCCCTTATTACTCCCCAATGATTTAGAGGGATGGTGCCTAGATGTCATTGTTGCATCTATGTTAGGCATGAGGTAATTGGTTCAACATGACGAGATTACCTATAAACGTGATGCAGAGCTACCGTAAAAAATGAATAATACAATTTGTTTGAGTTGGCACATTTCTTTACAAGGTTTACCTATCTTTTAGAAAAGGAAAACTTACACAAACACTGATAAAGAAATTAACAAAGGAAGGGCACTTCTTTAAAACATAATTCAAGTAAAGTACAGTACAGATGCTTGACCATTCTTCTTATACATAATGAATAGGATTAGAGAAGTTAGTCAATTTAATCAATTCATAACATAACTAGAAATGAAGATTTAGTCTTAGTGAAAAACAAAGAAATCTTGATAACTTATTTGTCATACATCTATAGACTTTATTCTAGAGGTAAAGAGTTGATACGATTACTTACATGATCATTACAAACTTACCTTTAAATTGAAACCAATAAGAACTTAATAAAAGTTGTGAAATAAGACATCTATCACAACAAGAGGTTTACTTAAAACTCCCTAATTAGGTTTATACTTTAATAAAACTAATTAACCTCCGGTATAATTAAACTTGTACCAATAAACAAGTACATTATAAAAAAAATATTCCAACATCATTATTGGAAATATTGTTTTATGATTGAACTATTTATGAATCGCAAGATAGTTATACTACTTGAATGGTCGACCCTAAACATATTTATGATCTACGAATTCCTAATATTATTTTTCTTTAACTTCATCAATTTGAAAAGCATAAGACTTGAAAGATACTCAATCAATAACGTACATAATGTTTAGTCTAGTACAATATAAGAAGGTATTGATAAGTAATTTGTTTTAAATAAATATTGTTCGATAGTGTAGTACAAAAATCAATTCTTGCCTAATCATTTCAATGTGCTTATATTTGAAAATGGATAAGAATTTATGATATTTGAATCTAAGTAACTTTCTCAACTCTAACTTTTCTAATTGTCAACCCTATTAGTCGAACAAGATTTACTTCTTTCCATAAGTTATATTGGATGAATCTCTGATAACTTCTTTGGGATAAATGAAGTTGTTCTAAATCACCAAGTTTTCATTTTATACCTCCTAGTATCTCTTAAGGTTTGACAATTACTTAAACAGTCATGATTTATTTCCAATTATGATTCTTACTTTGTTCTTAGAACAAGGCTAATTATGATATAACATCAAAATTATAAGGAAACTATAGCTTTAACATATTCAAAACAAAATATCTTAAGTATAATCTTACATGAAAATTGGTGTGATATCGTAGGAATGTGAATAGCAATATTGCCAAATAAATGAATAAATAGATGTGATATAGGAATCTTACTTTCCAAGTTCTTCTAATAACTTGACTTCTTCTCAACCCTTTATCATCTTGATTCTACCAACATATCCATTGGTTAAGGGTTCTATCGTTGAGAACTAGAAAATGGATTAGTCCAAGATGACACTATTGTGTGATTGTGTAAGACTCGATAAACTTGAATGACTTACTCACGCCATTCATTTCAAAGATTTCTCCCATAATTCATATTATATTCCATTAGAAGACATCTTATACCATTTTTCTTCTAACTATTTTCTAACAACCTTCACCTTTTATCTACCTAATAATATCATTATGTACACTTACTTTAACTTAATCTATTTTAAACATCTTTTCACTTATTCTTTTACTCTACTACTTACATGCATACATCCACTTCACTCAAATCTTTACCATACAATTCTCTACCTTTTTTTTTCATTATACCTCTCTTCATCACCTTTCACCATACATACTAATTTAATTATATACTATATTTTTATATTTACTCTCACACACTTTTTCCATCCACTTCTCAACTTAATTATTTTCATATATTATATGTACCAACCATTTATACTCATATTTATCTTTTTACCATTTTTTTTTCTTCAACTCTTATCCTTTTACTTCTATTTTCTTTCTTTTCTCAATGCATTATTACTTTTTTTACATTATTTACTTTATCCTACATTACGTTTCTCTACACAATTTTATTCTTATATCCATTATTATTATTAATTCATTCATTTTTAAACATAAACCAATAAAATATAAACTATCACATATTTACTATTTATAAAAATAAATTAGAAGGTATTTTTGTTAACCATTAAAACTTTTAAAATATAAAAATAAAATAATCTAAGTAATCTATAAAAATGAAACGTAACTGGGCTTGAAGGGCACGACAGGATTTATTGATTTTCCCTATAGCCCTACACACTCCATGAAAATAAAATCCTAAATTCTAAACCCTAATCTAAATACAATACTAGGAAAACCCTACATCAAATAGCATAATTTATCTCTAGCTGAACACAATAAAAGGTTCTAGTCGAATTAATTGGAATACATTCATTTTTCTATCTATTTCTCTATTTCTTTCCTCACATGTTGTAGTTGCAAAAGTCCCAGTGCACACGTATGCAAAAATGTGGAAAGATAGACATTGATTGTTTGACAGGAAGTCTCATAGAGATGTGAATTCATGGAATGCAAGATTTCAAGATATACACAAAATGGATTTGTAGAAAAGGATTTTAGAAAATTTCAAGAAAATGAAATTAGCAGGTGTAAATCAAAAATCCACAACCTTTGCCAGTATCCTCGCTGCCTGTGCCAAAATCGGAGCTCTTTGGAACAGGACATGGACATACATCAAGGCATAAAGGAAAGATGAACTTCATCAGATGTAGTTGTGAATGCCCCAGTACACATGAATACAAAATATAGAACCATGCATAAAGCACGTGAATTGTTTGACAAAATGGATTCACTAAAAAAGCTTTAGAAACTTTCAGGCAAATGTAATCAGCAGAGGTGAAGTCAAATTCCACAACCTTAGCACCCTCCCTACGTACACCAAAATGGGGACTTTTGAATAGGGAATGGCCATCCGTCAAAGAAAAATAGAAGGGGGGATTTTGTCAAATATTATAGTTGGAAATGCTCTGATAGATATGACTACAAAATTTGGTCGCATAGACAAGATATGTGAATTGTTTGGCAGAATGCCTCAGAATGCAACGATTACAGGATATGCACAAAATGGATTTGTTGAGAAGACTTTAGAAACTTTCAAGCAAATGCAGTGGGCAGGCGTAAAGCCAAATCCCTCATCCCATTCCAATCATCCTCCCTACCTGTGCACAAACTGAAGCTAGGGACAAGGTATGGACATAACGAAGGGAAAATTTTGTCAGATCTTGTAATTGCACATGTCCTGGTAAACCTGCGTGCAAGATGTGGGAACATAGACAAATAATGTCAACCATTTGACAAAATGCCTCAAATAGAGGTCTTTTTCGTAGGATGCATGACTGCAAGAATTTCACAAAATGGATTTGTTGAAAAGGCTCTAGAAACCTTTAAGCAAATGCCATGAGTAGTTGTAAAGACAAATTCATAAACCTGTGCTAGTATCCTACTGCCTAAGCTAGAATAGAAGCTTTGGCACTGAGTATAGACATTCCTTCAAAATATAACGAAGGGAAATTATTGCCAGATGTGAAAGTTGTAAGTTCCTGGGTCGACATGTATGCAAAATGTGAACTCATTGACAAGGCATGGGAACCGTTTCTCAAGAGGCCTAGAAGAAAAGTGGCCTCATGGACTACAATGATAGTTGGACATGTACAAAAAAAATTTGTTTATGAGGCTTTAGAAACTTTCAAGCAAATGCAGTTAGCAGATGTATGCCATAACCTTGCCCTTGGAGGACATCCTCAATGAGAATGGCATCTAGATAGGGTATAGCTTATGCCTTATAATGGAAAATAATAGAATTTTTTTAATCAGATCTTAAGGATGGCAAAGCTACGGTAGACATATATGCACAAAAATGGTTTTGATGAAGAAACTTTCAAGCAAATGCAATTGACAGATGTAAAGTAAAATTTCACAATCTTTGATGGCGTCTTCCCTGCTCGTTCCTGAATGAGGCTTGAAACAGGGCATGGACAGGGTATTTATGAAAACTTAGGCATGAATTTTCTCTCAAATGATTTCTAATAGTGATTAAAATTCTTACAAAAACTGTTGCACAAATTCTCCTTCAAATTGTAGTTAAAACCTATGCATAATTTCTCTCTTTAACATTAATCTAGGCTAGTTAAATATTACGAACAAGAAGCATATAAATAACGACAACAATTCATTTTAATAATGAATAAAAATTTCAAAAGAAAAAAACAAAGCTGTGGAGAGGAGTGCTCTTACAGTTTACTCCATCACTCCAAACTAGAGCTAAGTGTGTCCCTCCAACAATTCCATGCTATTTATAGAAAATTTAACCCATATGGAGGAAAACTCAAGTCTTTTAGTCAAATCTTCTCCATAAATGCTTCCTTTCTATTTTCCAAATTGCCATCAATTTTTTTGAAAAAGGACTCATTTGGCTTAAATGTTTTCTCTCAAATTTTCCAATTGTCATCAATGCATGTGGAAACCTCCAATGCCCTCAATAAATTCAAGGGGAAAAACTCTCATTTATTTAATAAATGTGATTTTTGAGTATTGACTTGAGAATGAGGTGGGGTGAACCTCATTTACCCCTCTTTCTGGAAATGTAACCTTATTTATTTATTTAGAATTTGGGATAAAAAAATCATCTATTATTATCATCAATATTTTTAACATTTTGTTTTTAAATGAGACTATATTTTAACAGTTTTAATGTGTGTTTTGAACATTTAAAAATTAAAATACATAAAATTAGACATTTAAAAATAATTAGTAATGCATAGTATTCAATTCAACCTCAGAACTCAAAGTATGTTCAAGGGTTAGAAGCGGTTCGTGATATACTTCCCCCTAAAACTTTGCATCGTCCTGATGCAAAATATCACTAACTATAGTTTGTAAATATAAATCAAAATTCTACCAGGTTCCAATATGATAAATTATCATAACAATATGAGTTTAAGAGACTCCTTTTTAAAACTTGATTGAGTATATTCTTGCAGCTTGTCCTCTAGTTGGAAATGTTGATTATTCCAATATACTCGTTCATTGAAATTTTTCTGTGTCTAGGATAAACATTTGCAGAGGTTGTTAGACATATCATGTTATGATGTTAATCATGATGTTGTTTGGCCATACTTCTAAGATCATCATGTCGGTGTGCATCAATTCGGCACAAAGTACTTTGAATAAGCAAATTAAAGTAATAATCATTAAGATTAACCATAAGTTACCAAAGCTACCATTTTTAAATCATTACTTCATCCTATAAGTACCTTTCTCATAATTATCTTTAGCAGCCTTTTAAATACAATAATAAGTGAATAAGTGTATGAAAATTAAGGAATAAATCTAACTTGCAAGAGTGTCATCATTAAGCACTTTATTATCGTAATCTAACTTCTTCACAATTATCGTAAAATGGAGCCATTAAATCAAACATGTGTCATTATCCTAAACTCCACATGTGAACTGATTAAAGTAAAATATCGCCATGCTCATGGATTCATCATGAGAGTGGTATACTCAAGAGCAAACAAAAATCTTCCAAAACAGATTTTAATGTCAAGAGGCCAAATTATTATCATGTCACTGCGAGAATTAGAATATTATTATTTTCTAACATCTTTTCACGAGATTCATTCCCATATAAGAATGCTCCTACCTTAGTCCATTCATAATAAAGCTAAGTACACTTGCTCTTTACTTTGGTTTCTAACCATTTCCTTTCATAGAGAATAAAATATTCATAGATATAATCAATCCTATCCAAAGTCAACATATCTAAAACATCATTAAATAGATTTTCTTCCTTTATACTGAGTTATCTTTCTAATCCACCTTCAAGTTAGTTTCTCTCCTACATAAGGGGGTCACATTTATTGTTCTCCTTTTGCTTCGACCATACTTGATCATAATGAAAATCGTATCAAACTCAAAGTCCAACTATCTAATCTTATTATTCATATCCTTAATTTTCTCTCATTTTAAAACCTCATTTGTTGTTATTACAATGTCAAGACCTTGATCATACATGCTTGTAATTCACTTTAAAATTCCATCATCAAAAATAATAAAACTTCAGAATCAACTTTCTAAGTGTAGTAAAAAGTTAGGTTCATAGATTCTGCCTTGGTAATCCATCATTATCAAAAATTTTAGTTACTTTTGAAGTTTACTCCAACATGTGTTAGAGTCAAAGAGAAATGACACACCACCATATTTTAGAAGAATTTATATTATCTTAGTCAATCTACATACTCAAGAATAGCCAATCTAGGCTAAAGTGTCCAAAATAGGAAATAACAAAATAAAATCAACTAGGATCCTATGTCCTTTGGGCAAACTGGTTCATATGAAATTGGGTCTAATGCACCCTATCGCTTCTTAATAAATGCAGTTTAGTCACACTGTTATCGAAGCTTCTACAACATTACTCTTTTGTAAACTATTCTCCCTTTTCAATTCTTTCAAACCTTCTCCTAGATCTCTATTCCTCTGTTCCACCTTCCAACTCTTCAAATCTCTCTTCAATATCTTAAAACAATGCCAACTCTGCTTCCAATTCTCTATTTCTCCTTCTTCCATTTTTCAGTTCTTCTTCAAGGGCATCATATTTGTCATCTCCTAGCTCCTCTATCTTTTCCAACAATTTTGAATTACACCTTTTCATTTCACACAAACTCTCCTTCCAAGATAATGGCCAAATAGGCCTATACTAGTCAAACGGATCAAAACTTTATTCAATAGGTAAACACAATAGCCATACGGGCTAAATAGGACATGAATCATTATGCTCTGGCCAGAGACTTTTGACTCCTTTAGGATCAATGCAAGTCCATGAGTCACTTCCTAGAGACCACAGTTTTCCCAAGCACTATGCTGAGGATGTCAACCAAGGGATACACAATATCAACTTGTACACACCTTAGTTTCGGCAAAGCCAAGTACAATTACTCCACCATGGGGATTCTTCTAAGTACCAGTGACTTCCTTTATTCCGATATCATATAAACATTATACTTTAAATGAATATGTGTTCAATCACACACATAAACACTCACATGAAAGGTAACAATTCTAGCTGTCATGCATGTCTATTTGCAGAGACTACCATATCAACAACTCTTCCAACTTTCCATCCATCTCTCTCTTTGCAACTATTACATCAATTAGCATCATTGTAGGGCTTGTTATCCAAAAGTAGTAATGGCATCCCAAAATTGATAGCAGCTTCCCAAACTAGGATTCCATGAATGACATCAATTTCCCAAAAGTCAATTGCTGTCTCTAGTACTTATCCAGTTAGCCATATAATCTCACCTCCAAGGGAAACCAATACCATTAATACCTTAGTGCTAAGTAACCAAAAAAGAAAGATGGTTTTTAGGGCCGTCTTAAGGACCCCCACCTCACGTTTCCTAATACCTTGCTTGCATTTGTTTATTGTGTTATCCTCCAAGAGGAAGATATGCAAGAAACACACACATAGATCTAGAGGGATGGATGGATTATGACTATCCCATACCAATCCCATTTGCAACCTCCATCGTCACAATAAAATCCCCAGGATACCTACTCCCCTGTACAACCTGCCAGGGGCTCCTCCTAAACATGGCAGTGTATAAAAATCACATTACTCCACACATAACAATAGTTGCAAAAATAAAATGCCTTAAATCAAGAAGGACTAAGCAAGTCCATAAAATACAATAAAACAAGCCAAGAAGAAGTGAAGATCAAAGATAGAAACTATTGCAACATGCCAAGTTTAACAAAGAACAAGTCCTTGAGGAAAAAGGACCATCTCAAAATAAAAATAACTAGTTAGCCCAAAAACAAAACACTGTTGGCTTAACACTTAAGTAAACCTTTAACATAAAAATAAATAATTCAACAATCTCATAAAATTTGCACATTACAATCACCATGTAGCCTTACATCAAGACCACCTAAGGGGAGTAGGGAAATTGGGTGGACTTCTACCACTAAAAGAGGTAAATCGTATAGTGGTCTCAAACCACCTAATAAATCACCATGTCATACTAAGCTTTCCCCACACAACCTTATCATATTTCTGTATCGAAAATCCACATGAATAGTCACATGCCCCCACACAACCTAGGGCATACCATTATGAGAAGATCCATTAAGAGAATCCCCAAGTCTCATAGTTGTCATGTACCCAGCTATTGTTGTCTCATTACACATACTATCACTGACATCAAACTATCCACCTCACCCTCTAGGGAGGGTTTATCTATGGCCTTAACATTTCCTTTTCTTTGCATGTTTCTCTCTACGTTTATCAATAACTAGATGATCATTAGATCGCAAGAGGGGGAATACTATTAGCCTTATGTCTTAATTCTTACCATGCTTTAGGTTAGCGGACCTTCATGCCTAGTGTCTGAACCAAAAGCTCTGATACCACATGTAAGGACCCGACTCATCCTTAACAAATATTACTAACTTTGAATTCAAAAATACCGAGGCAATAAAAATTTTAATCTAACAGATGCAGGATATGCAAAATTTTTCTATTAATTCTAAGAAGTACTTAATGCATGATGTAGAGATGAGATGAACTTGAATTTAGTTTTCTAAAATCATCATGTTCTGAAAGATCACCAATTTTAAATATAGTGAAGAGAGAGAGAGTACATTATGAGGGAAGGTACATTATGCAAGATAAACTATAAGAACAATGGATCACACATACCTTAAGTTCTTTGTTACATCCTGCATTCACTTCTGACAAATTGCTTTCTCCCTAGTGACTTGTATCCTTATCATCTGCACAAAACTAACTAGAAAATCTCATGTTAATACAACTCAAAAATCACTACACAAAAAGTTATGATCATGATGTTAATTATAAAAAAAATATCCTCTATCTGGGGGACCTAAGTACTGGGGGCATCCTTTGCCTTTCAAACTACCTACATACCCTATATCCACAATATCAAGGTCCTCCTTCAGATGCAACTAACATGGGGAATGTGAATATGTAGTTCTATCTTGCACTATGTTTAATGCAACTGTGAGTGAGTACGCAGCCCTTTCTAGGGCCTAGTTTCCCTAAACAGTTCTTCGCCGACTACCACCCGCTCGAGTAATACAGTGATAGAATTCCTAAGAAGCTAATTTTGCAAACACACCTCCTAGGAGTGTTTGACGTTTAAGTTTTTCATAGGTGAATAGTTTACCTATTGCACTATTTTGTCTGATGAGTTTTTCCATTGATAGTTTAAAAGGTTTTCTATCATGGTAATCATCATACAACTATTTCGATAGACTCATCCTTTCTTTTTAGTTAATCATTTTAACGAGGTATCCGAGGAGATTTTCCCTTCCTGTGGATTTAACTTTGACATGTCCCTTATTACTCCCCGACGATTTAGAGGGATGGGGCCCAGATGACATTGTTGCATCTATGTTAGGTGTGAGGTACTTGGTTCAATGCGACAGCATTACCCATAAATGTGACACAGAGGTACTGTAAAAATTGAACAATGTGATTTGTTTAAGTTGGGATGTTTCTTTACAAGGTTTACCTATCTATTAGAAAAGGAAAACTTGCACAAACACCGATAAATAAATTAACAAAGGAAGGGTACTTCTTTAAAACATAATGCAAGTAAAGTAAAGTAAAGATGCTTGATCATTCTGCTTTTATGTAATGAATAGGATCAGAGAAGTTAGTCAATTTAATCAATTCATAATTTTATGTAACATAACTAGAAATGAAGATTCAGTCTTAGTGAAAAACAAATAAATCTTGATAACTTATTTGTCATACATCAATGGACTTTATTCCAAAGGTAAAGAGGTGATACGATTACTTACATGATCATTACAAACTTACCTTTAAATTGAAACCAATAAAAACTTAATAAAAGTTGTAAAATAAGATAGCTATCACACAAGAGGTTTACTTAAAACTCCCTGATTAGGTTTATACTTTAATAAAACTCATTAACCTCCAGTGTTAATAAACTTGTACCAATAAACAAGTACATTATAACAAAAAAAATTCTAACATCATTATTGGAAATATTTTTTTATGATTGAACTACTTATGAATTGCAAGACAACTATACTACTTGAATGATCGACCCTGAACATATTTATGATCTATGAATTCCTAATAATATTTTTCTTTAACTTCATCAATTTGAAAAGCATAAGACTTGAAAGATACTCAATCAATAACATACATAACAATGTAGTCTAGTACAATATAAGAAGGTATTGATAACTAATTTGTTGTAAATAAACATTGTTCAATAGTGTAGTACAAAAATCAATTCTTGCCTAATCATTTCAATGTGCTTACATTTGAAAATGGATAAGAATTTATGATATTTGAATCTAAGTAACTTTCTCAACTCTAACTTTTCTAATTGTCAACCCTATTTGTCAAATAAGCTTTACTTCTTACCATAAGTTATATTGGATGAATCTTTGATAACTTCTTTGAGATAAATGAAGTTGTTCTAAATTACCAAGTTTTCATTTTGTACCTCCTAGTATCTCTTAAGGTTTGACAATTAATTAAACAATCATGATTTATTTCCAATTATGATTCTTACTTTGTTCTTGGAACAAGGTTAATTATAATATAACATCAAAATTATAAGGAAACTATAGTTTTAACATATTCAAAACAAAATATCTTAAGTTTAATCTTACATGAAAATTGGTGTGATATCGTAGGATTGCAAATACCAATATGGCCAAATAAATAAATAAATAGATGTGATATAGGAATCTTTCTTTCCAAGTTCTTCTAGTAACCTGACTTCTTCTCAGCCCTTTATCAACTTGATTCTACCAACATATCCATTGGTTAAGGGTTCTATGGTTGATAACTAGAAAATGGATTAGTCCAAGATGACACTACTGAATGATTGTATAAGACTCGATAAACTTGAATGACTTACTCATGCCATTCCTTTCAATGATTTCTCGCATAATTCATATTATATTCTGTTAGAAGACATCTTATACCATTTTTCTTCTAACTCTTTTCTAACAACCCTCACATTTTATCTACATAATATTATCATTATGTACACTTACTTTAACTTAATCTATTTTAAACATCTTTTCACTTATTCTTTTTCTCTACTACTTACATGCATACATCTACTTCACTCAAATCTTTACCATACAATTCTCTACCTTTTTTTTTTTCGTTATAGCTCTCTTCATCACTTTTCACCATACATACTAATTTAATTATATACTATCTTTTTATATTTACTCTCACACATTTTTTCCATCCACATCTCAACTTAATTATTTTCATATATTATATATACCAACCATTTATACTCATATTTATCTTTTTACAATTTTTTTTTCTTTAACTCTTATCCTTTGACTTCTATTTTCTTTCCTTTCTCAACCCATTATTACTTCTTTTTACATTAACTTTATCCTTCATTACGTTTCTCCACACAATTTTATTTTTATATCCATTATTATTGTTAATTAATTTATTTTTAGACATAAACCAATAAAGTATAAACTATCACATATTTACTATTTATAAAAATATATTAGAAAGTATTTTTGTTAACCATTAAATCTTTTAAAATATGAAAATAAAATAATCTAAATAATCTATAAAAATGAAACATAACTGGGCTTGAAGGGCATGAGAGGGTTTATTGATTTTCCCTACAACCCTACATACCCCATGAAAATAAAATCCTAAATTCTAAACCCTAATCTAAATATAATTGTAGCAAAACCCTACTTCAAACACCAAAAAATCCGTAGCTGAACACAATAAAAGGTTCCAGTAAACTTAATTGGAATACATTAATTTTGCTATCTATTTTTCTATTTCTTTCCTCATGTTGTAGTCGCAAAAGTCCCAATGGACACGTATGCAAAAATGTGGAAAGATGGACACTAATTGTTTGACAGGAAGTCTCATAGAGACATGAATTCATGGAATGCAAGATTTCAGGATATACACAAAATGGATTTGTAGAAAATGCTTTTAGAAAATTTCAGGCAAATGAAATTGCCAAGTGTAAATCCAAAATCCACAACCTTTGCCAGCATCCTCACTGCCTGTGCCAAAATGGGAGCTCTTTGGAATAAGGCATGGACATACATCAAGGCAAAAAGGAAAAACGAACTTCATTAGATATAGTTGTGAATACCCCAATACACATGTATACAAAATGTAGAAGCGTGCACAAAGCACGTGAGCTGTTTGACAAAATGGATTCACTAAAAAGGCTTTAGAAACTTTTAGGCAAATACAATCAGCAGAGGTAAAGTCTAATTCCACAACCTTGGTCAGCACCCTCCCTGCGTACACCAAAATGGGGACTTTTGAACAGGGCATGGTCATTTGTCAAAGCAGAACATAAGGGGGGATTTTGTCAAATATTATAGTTGGAAATGATCTGATAGACCTGACTGCAAAACATGGCAGCATAGACAACGTACGTGAACTATTTGGCAGAATGCCTCAGAATGCAACAATTGCAGGATATGCACAAATTGGATTTGTTGAGAAGACTTTAGAAACTTTCAAGCAAATGCACAAAGTGAAGCTAGGGATGGGGTATGGACATAACGTAGGGAAAATTTTTGTCAGATGTTGTAATTGCACATGTCTTGGGAAACCTGCATGCAAGATGTGGCAGCATAGACAAAGAATGTCAGTCATTTGACAAAATGCCTCAAAGAGAGGTCTTTTTCGTGGGATACATGATTGTAGGAATTTCACGAAGTGTATTTATTGAAAAGGCTTTAGAAACATATAAGCAAATGCCATGGGTAGTTGTAAAGACAAATTCCTAAACCTGTCTCAGTATCCTACTGCCTGTGCTAGAATAGAAGCTTTCCAATGCTGAGTATAGACATTCCTTCAAAAAATAATGAAGAGAAATTATTCCCAGATGTCAAAGTTGTACATGCCCTAGTCTGTTGGTTTTTTCCTTCATTGTTGTCCCTGATGCTCAAACACACATGATGGATATTGTGGATGTTGTTTTTTGTGGACTCCTCTTATGGTATTTGTGACAGATGGATATTGTGGATGTCATTTTTGTGGACTTCTCTGATGGTATTTGTGACAGCTGGATACATGATATGATATTGACAATTTGATCTCACAAATTTCTTTTCAGGAAACACATTCAAGAAACTCATTTCGTTGATCATTGTTACAGGTTTTGATCATACAACAATATCAGAGATTGATGTATTGTTGGTCAGCACTGTGTTTTTTAATTGGCATTTCATTATCATACC
Source organism: Cunninghamia lanceolata (assembly GCA_027924645.1). Classification (NCBI taxonomy): domain Eukaryota; kingdom Viridiplantae; phylum Streptophyta; class Pinopsida; order Cupressales; family Cupressaceae; genus Cunninghamia; species Cunninghamia lanceolata. Next base: position 12,159,772 of record BSBN01000194.1, on the reverse strand, counting down.
AACTATCCTTGGTCCTGGATTCATGTTTCTTATTGCTCAGATTGACTTCTTTTATAAGACATTTTTGTGCACTAATGTCTTGTTCAGTGTATTGGTTGGCTTCTCTAATCAGATTTACATTCCTTATGGTGAAGATCTATTGTTGTGCCATTTGGCACACATGGCAATAGTTGTTATGTCTATCATTGAGCTAAAGTCTATGGTTTGAAAAGTTGTTCACCATAGTTGAATATAGTAACACTACATGTTACCTAAACTCTTCAACAGCATATTCTTAAAAGTTATTCACCCAAACAGGTTTATTAAGTTACTTATGGCAATATGCAAGGTACTTGTCATCAGTTTTCCTAGGGTTACCGGAAGCCCCGGTTATATGATCACTAGTAAACAAAAAAAAAAGAGAAAGGGTGTTTTACGTTTTTATTTCTTCATTCAATATGAGTTGAGCTTCGGTTATGCATTTTGTATTTAGGGATCCATACCCTACGCAGCAATGATGAGGAGAACATGGTTTGATTTCCACGGTAATCAGGTTGACTTCAGGGCAGGTGATTCTGTTATGATTTTCCTTCATTTTTCTATCAGATATCTTTGTCAATGGCAGTTATGATTGCTCTTGCATATGGTTTCATTTTGACAGTTCTAAGCTGTCATGAAAGAGGAAATGTTTTTGAGATATGTTTTTTTTGTGTAAACAATATATACTCATTTATTCTGCCACTAGAAATCTGTGGGTTATGCAAGGTGAATCAGAGTTTCAACTCTGGTTAGGGTTTCAAAACGGAAAGTTTTTCTTCTTGAATGAATTAAATGACAGAGTTTTGTGGCTTTATTACAGCATTTTGTGATGACCCTGGTTAGGGTTTTGTTAAAGACATTTCATGTTTATAGATATTTACATATTTCTAGTTACATATTCCATTTAGTCATGATCGATAACTGTTGGCAAAATGGTTTTTTTTCCACAACAAAACTGTGTGAAACTATGTGATGGTTATGGAACCTCCAGAAAGTAGTTTTTACCTGAAACACAGAGACACGAATTTGTTATTTTCTTGTACATGTCATATGAATAGACTACTTATATAGTATGAATAATGTAGAATATACAAGTGTTGTATGTGCATTGTTGATACTATATTAGTAAGGAATGCAGTGAAACGGAGCATCCCTCTATATGTAAATTTTCTTAAGACAGTCTTGTGAAAGATGCCAGTGAGGCAATATTGGTAGCCAGTGAGGCCTCTAATCACTGAGATTTTATTCTAATCTAGTGAGGCACCTTTTTCAAGTGGTTTTATGCCAGGGGCTTTCCACTCAGGACAAATCACTGTGTCATTTTATTTCTGTGGTATGCTTTCAATCTGATGTTGAATGTTGTAGTTTTCTCTGTACAATTATACAGTTTGATTTATCTTATGAGCATATAGTCAATTCTGTTAAAAATATCTTGCAAGTCAGGATCTACAATTGTGTTTAAAAGTAAAATTATCCTAGATACTGATTCACCCCCCCGCTCTCAGTATCTACACCACTCTAACAAGTGGTATCAGAGCCAAACCCTATATTCTTAAGGCCTAATCAGCCCAAGGGATTCTTGGTTGAGTGGGAACCATGTCTTTTCAAGATGGTCTTTCCTCATCCAAGGCACCATTATTTGATGGTACAGATTATACTTTCTAGAAATATAGAATGACTCGTCATATCAAAGCTTTAGGATATGATGTCTGGGAAGCCATTGAATCTAGTTGTACTGTTACAGGCAACCATCCAATGCTGATGAAAAAAAGGCACTTGACTGTGACTCAAAAGCTACTAGTGCTATTTGTTGTGGTTTAACCAATGAAGTTCTAAATAAAGTTATGGAATGTCAAATAGCTAAAAGTATTTGGGATAAACTTTCAAATATTTATGAAGGAGATGAAAGCATTAAAGAGGCTAAGTTAGAAGCTCTTAGGGAAAGATTTGAAAGAATGAGAATGAAAGATGATGAAAAGATAGCTAAATATCTGCAAAGAGTCCAAGAAATTGTCAACAGTATTAGAGGACTACGGGAAAAATTAGAAGAGATAACTGTAGTTAAAAAAGTCTTACGGACTCTAACTCCCAAATATGACTCCAAAACTTCTGTGGTTGAAGATAAAGATCCAAAAGCTATAACTATTGATTCTATTCTAGGAGTCTTTACTGCATATGAAATGAGAATGGAAAATGAAAATCCCAATAAAGAAGTTAAAGAAGCTTCTTTTAAAACTGTGAAAAAGGAAACTGAAACTAGTCATGAAACTAAAAAATATCAGTGAAGATGAATCTATTTTTGTTAGTAAACTTAGAAGAGGATCAGGTAGATATAAAGGAAAATTACCTTTTAAATGCTTCAATTGTCAAAAAATAGGGCATTATGCAGCAAAATGTCCTAATCTAGAGCTTGACAGTGAACAAGAAGATAACAAGAAACAATATAAGAAAAAGTCTTTCAATTTTAACAAGAAAAATACTTTCAAGAAAAGAAGTCTAATTGCTGGAATAATTGATAGCGCGTCAGAGGAATCCTCTGATGAAATAGATGAAACTCTTTTTATGGCAGCAATTATTGATGTTCCAGAAGGAGAACAAGTAGAAATGTCTAAAAATGAGGTTGACTTAGAAGGAGAATTAAAATGTGCTTTTGGTGAAATTAGAAGATTTAAAAAGAAAAATGGAATGCAAAGCAAGTTAATATCTGATCAAGAAAAATAAATTTTTGATTTAAAAGTAAGTCTTGAAGAAAATAGAAAAATACTCTCAGATTCTCAAGAACAGTTAAAATCCAAGGAGGCTGAAATAGTCAAACTTAGAAGAGAACTTGAAATGTGTAACAACAGTGATAAACTTGTTGATATGCTAGGGAAACAGAAAGAGTATAACGACATGACTGGTCTAGGCTTTTCAAAAGGTCAATGCTCTAATGATAATCAGTTCAAAAGTAAAATGCCTTTTAGATTCACTGGGTATTGTTTTTATTGTTATTAGTATGGACATAGAGCAACTGAATATAAGTTTAGAAGGCAGCCAAATTTTCTGAAAGATAGGATTTTTTATTTTTTGAACAAGATAAGATGTTTCAATTGCAAAAAACTTGGACATATTGCCAAGTTTTGTAAATCAGATATTGTCTCTTTTACTAAGCAACTCAAAATGAAATGGGTGCCCAAAAATAGCAAGGCTATGATAGTTGAAGTTGTATTTCATGCAAAGAAAAATGAAATCTGGGTTATAGATAGTGGATGTTCCCATCATATGACTGGGATAGAAGTAAATTTATTTCATTTAAAAATTGCACAAGTGGGTCAGTTAAATTTGGTGATGATTATTGTTTACAGATCATAGGAAAAGGTACAGTTCTCTTAGAAAAAAAACACATCTCTAGAAGATGTTTATTTTGTTGAAGGACTAACTCATAATCTGTTGAGTGTAAGTCAAATTTGTGACAGTGGTTTTGATGTAGTTTTTACATCACAAGGCTACAAGATTCTTAAAAATTCAAAATAGGTCTTTGCTTCAAGTTTGAGAACTAAAGGTAATATTTATAATCTGCATGGATCTGCTAATGAATGCAAAAACAATTTATTCTTTATGAGCCAAATTGAAGAAAGTAAACTCTAGCATAGGAGGTTGGGGCATATAAACTATGATAACTTAGTTAAAATCAGTCATAACAAAAATGTTAGACAGATGCCTGCTATTTCTAAGCCTAAAAATTTGGTTTGTAAAGAATGCCAGCAAGGTAAACAAACAAGAAATGTTCATCAATCTAAAGAGCAATTTGCTGCAGAACCTCTATAGTTAGTTCACACTGACTTATGTGGTCCAACCAGAACAAAATCTTTGAATGGCGAAAGATATTTTATGTTATTCATAGATGATTACACAAGAATGACTTGGGTTACTTTTTTAAAGCATAAGTCTGAGGCTTTAGAAAAATTTAAGATCTTTAAAAGCATAGTAGAGAGAAACAGATTTAAAACTAAAATGTTTAAGGTCAGATAATGGAGGGGAATATACTTCCACTGCTTTTCTTGAATATTGTGAAAAACATGGTATAAAAAGATAGTTTTTAGCTCCTAGAACACCCCAACAAAATGGGGTGGCTAAAAGAAAGAATAGGACAATAAAAGAGATGGCTAGAACTATGATTTAGGATGCTGGACTATCAAATGCTTTTTGGAAAGAAGTAGTTCATACAGCGGTTTATATCTTAAACACAGTACAAATAAGAGTCAAAACCAAGTACACATCCTATGAACTTTGGTATGGTAATATGGCTAATGTATCATATTTTAAAATCTTTGGCAGCAAATGTTATATAAGGAGAGAAGATCATCTAGGAAGTTTTGAATCTAGATGTGATGAAGGGATTTTTCTAGGATACTCTACTCATAGCAAGGCTTATAAATGTTATAATAAGAGGTTAAGGAGAATAGTTGAAAGCTCTAATGTTAAAGTAGTTGAGAATTTGCAGGAAGAACAACAACCTCAGTTTCAACAAGTTGAAGAAATCATTCAAGAAGAGCCAAGTACAAAAGAAGACTCAGAAAAATTTGAAGAAGAATCAGATCCTGAAGTTTCACAAGGACAGTTAGTAAGTCCTCAAATTAATACTCCTTCTAAAACTTGTATTTATACTCCTTCTAAAAGATTATTACAAAAGAATCATCCAAGTGAACATGTTATTGGTGATTTGGATTCTGGGATACAAACTAGAAGAAAAACTGCACAAGCAAATCAGCAGGTTCATATTTGTTTAGTGTCTCAACTAGAACCTAAAACCTATGCTAAAGCTAATCAAGATGACTTGTGGGTTCAGGCTATGTTAGATGAGTTAACCTAGATAGAGAAAAATAACACTTGTGAACTTGTCCCAAGACCAAAAGATAAAAATATTATTGGGGCTAAATGGGTTTTCAGGAACAAACTTGATGAAAATGGAGTTGTTATTCGAAACAAAGTGAGACTAGTATGTAAGGGTTATTCTCAGATAGAAGGTGTCAATTTTGATGAAACCTTTGCTCCTGTAGCTAGACTAGAAGCAATCCGACTATTTCTAGCATATTTTGTTTATAAAAATTTTAAGGTTTATCAAATGGATGTAAAAACTGCCTTTCTAAATGGAGACTTAGAATAGGAGGTTTATATGGATCAACCGAAAGGTTTTGTTAGCAAGGACAAACCTCATCATGTTTACAAGTTGAAAAAGGCTCTTTATGGCCTTAAACAAGCTCCTAGAGATTGGTATGCTAAACTAGACAATCATTTACAGTCACAGGGGTTCACTAGAGGTGGAGCTCATAGTAATTTGTACTTTATGACCAAAAATGATTCCATCTTAATAGTGGTTGTCTATGTGGATGACATTATTTTTAGCAGTGATGATAATGAACTTAGTCTATATTTTTCATAGGTTATGACTGCAAAGTTTGAAATGTCAATGCTGGGTGAACTTTCATTCTTTCTTGGTTTACAGGTTTCCCAACTCAAAGAAGGTATATTTCTTTCTCAAACAAAATATGCAAAAGAAATGTTGAAATGGTTTCAGATGAATGAGTGTAATCCTATTAGTACACCTATGGAAACTTGTTGCAAATTAAGTGCTGATGTAGACAAACTTGACATTGATCATACTTTTTATAGATCTATGATAGGCAGCTTATTGTATTTGACTACCACTAGACCTGACATAATGCATGTTGTTTGTCTCGTAGGTAGATTTCAATCTTCTCTAAGCAAGCTCATCTAAATGCAATAAAAAGAATTTTTAGATATATACAAGGAACTCTTGATTATGGACTTTGGTATTCTAGACATTCAGATTTCACACTGATAGCATACACAAATGGTGATTGGGCAGGCAGTCTTGATGATAGAAAAAGCACTTCAGGTGGTGCTTTTTTTCTTGGTGGAAGACTAGTTGCTTGGCATAGCAAAAAGTAAGATTCTGTTTCTCTGTCTACAGCTAAGGTTGAATATATTGCAGCCACATCTTGCTGCACTCAGATTCTCTGGATGGTTCAGACTTTGAATGATTACAAGGTTACTATCTGTAAGCCTGTTAGAATTCTATGTGACAAAGTCAGTGCCATCAATATCTCTAAAAATCCTATGATGCATTCTCGTACCAAGCATATTGATATCAGATATCATTTTCTTCGTGATAAGGTTCTCCTCAATGATGTCATATTGGACTATGTTTCTTCTGCTGATCAAGTGGCTGATATATTTACTAAGCCACTCCCCAGAGCTATTTTTGAGGGTCTCTGAGATAAGCTTGGGGTTCTCTCTTTATCCTCACTGCATTAATATTTCTCCAATCTTGGTTTCAGGGGGAGCTTCTTGTCTATTTTTTTTCCTGATAGTTTTTGGATGATTTGCAGTGCTGTGCAACTCTTAGTATGGTTGCTCTGTTCTTATGTCTTCCCTTTGTCCTGATGACAAAAAGGGGCAGAAGGATCTGCTATTGCTGTGTGTTTTCTCATCATGGCCAAAGGGGGAGTATTGTTGGTTTTTTCCTTCATTGTTGTCCCCTGATGCTCAAATACACATGATGGATATTGTGGATGTTGTTTTTTGTGGCCTCCTCTGATGGTATTTGTGACAGATGGATATTGTGGATGTCATTTTTGTGGACTTCTCTAATGGTATTTGTGATAGATGGATACATGATATGATATTGACAATTTGATCTCACAAGTTTCTTTTCAGGAAACACATTCAGGAAACTCATTTCGTTGATGATTGTTACAGGTTTTGATCATACAACAATATCAAGTATTGATGTATTGTTGGTCAGCACTGTGTTTTTTAATTGGCATTTCATTATCATACCAACTATCCTTGGTCTTGGATTCACGTTTCTTATTGCTCAGATTGACTTCTTTTATAAGACATTTTTGTGCGCTAATGTCTTGTTCAGTGTATTGGTTGGCTTCTCTAATCAGATTTACATTCCTTATGGTGAAGCTCTATTGTTGTGGCATTTGGCACACATGGCAACAATTGTTATGTCTATCATTGAGCTAAAGTCTATGGTTTGAAAAGTTGTTCACCATAGTTGAATATAGTAACACTACATGTTACTTAAACTCTTCAATGGCATATTCTTAAAAGTTATTCACCCAAACAAGTTTATTAAGTTACTTATGGCAATATGCAAGGTACTTGTCACCAATTTTCCTAGGGTTACCAGAAGCTCCGGTTATATGATCACTAGTAAACCAAAAAAAAAATAGAAAGGGTGTTCTATGTTTTTATTTCTTCATTCGATATGAGTTGAGCTTCGGTTATGCATTTTGTATTTAGGGTTCCATACCCTACGTAGCAATGATGATGAGAACATGGTTTGATTTCCACGGCAATCAGGTTGACTTCAGGGCAGGTGATTCTGTTATGATTTTCCTTCATTTTTTCTGTCAGATATTTTTGTCAATGGCAGTTATGATTGCTCTTGCATATGGTTTCATTTGACAGTTCTAAGCTGTCGCGAAAGAGGAATGTTTTTGAGATATGTTTTTTTGTGTAAACAATATATACTCATTTTTTCTACCACTAGAAATCTATGGGTTATGCAAGGTGAATCAGAGTTTCAACTCTGGTTAGGGTTTCAAACAGAAAGTTTTTCTTCTTGAATGAATTAAATGGCAGAGTTTTGCAGCTTTATTATAGCATTTTGTGACGACCCTGGTTAGGGTTTTGTTAAAGACATTTCATGTTTATAGATATTTACATATTTCTGGTTACATATTCCATTTAGTCATGATTGATAACTATTGGCAAAATGGTTTTTTTTCCACAGCAAAACTGTGTGAAACTATGTGACGGTTATGGAACCTCCAGAAAGTAGTTTTTACCTAAAACACAGAGACACGAATTTGTTATTTTCTTGTACATGTTATATAAATAGACTACTTATATAGTATGAATAATGCAGAATATACAAGTGTTGTATGTGCATTGTTGATACTATATTAGTAAGGAATGTAGTGAAATAGAGCATCCCTCTATATGTAAATTTTCTTAAGACAATCTTGTGAAAGATGTCAGTGAGGCAATATTGTTAGCCAGTGAGGCCTCTAATTAGTGAGATTTTATTCTAAGGCAGTGAGGCACCTTTTTTGAGTGGTTTTATGCCAGGGGCTTTCCACTTAGGACAAATCACTGTGTCATTTTATTTTTGTGGTATGCTTTTGATCTGATGTTGAATGTTTCAGTTTTCTCTATACAATTATACAGTTTGATTTATCTTATGAGCATATAGTCGATTCTATTAAAAATATCTTGCAAGTCAGAATCTGTAATTGTGTTTAAAAGTAAAATTATCCTAGATATTGATTCACCCCCCCTCTCAGTATCTACACCACTCTAACATAGTCGACATGTATGCAAAATGTGAACTCATAGACAAGGCACGAGAACTGTTTCTCAATAGGCCTAGAAGAAAAGCAGCCTCATGGACTGCAATGATAGCTGGACATGTACAAAAAGGATTTATTTATGAGGCTTTAGAAACTTTCAACTAAATGCAATTAGCAGATGTATGCCATAATCGTGCCCTTGGAGGACATCCTCACTGCTAGCGCTAGAATGGCATCTAGATAGGGTATGGCTTATGCCTTATCATAGAAAATAAAAGAAATGTTTTTTAATTAGATCTTAATGATGGCAAAGCTACGGTAGACATATATGCCCAAAAATGGTTTTGATGAAGAAACTTTCAAGCAAATGCAATTGGTAGATGTAAAGTAAATTTCATAATCTTTGATGGTGTCCCTCCCTGCCCGCGCCTGCATGAGGCTTGAAACAAGGTATGGATAGGGTATTTAAAAAATTAGGCATGAATTTTCTCTTAAATGATTTCTAACAGTGATTACAATTCTTACAAAAACTGTTGCACAGATTCTCCTTCAAATTGTAGTTAAAACCTATGCATAATTCCTTTCTTTAACATTAATCTAGGCTAGTTAAATACTATGAACAACAAGCATATAAATAATGACAACAATTCATTTTAATAATGACAAAAATTTCAAAGGAAAGAAACAAAGTTGTGGAGAGGAGTGCTCTTATAGTTTACTCTAGCACTCCAAACTAGAGCTAAGTGTGTCCCTACTTCAACAATTCCATGCTATTTATAGAAATGTTAACTCATATGGAGGAAAACTCAAGTCTTTTAGTCAAGTCTTCTCCATAAATGCTTCCTTTCTATTTTCCAAATTGCCATCAATTTTTGTGGAAAAGGACTCATTTGGCTTAAATATTTTCTCTCAAATTTTCCAATTGTTATCAATGCATGTGGAAACCTCCAATGCCTTCAATAAATTCAGGGAGAAAAAATCTCATTTATTTAATAAATGTGATCTTTGAGTCTTGACTTGAGAATGACAGGGGGAGGGGGGGGGGGGGGTGAACCTCATTTACTCCTCTTTCTAAAAGTGTACCCTTATTTATTTATTAGAATTTGGGATAAAAAAAAAATCTATTATTATCGTCAATATTTTTTATCATTTTGTTTTAAATGAGACTATATATTTTAATAGTTTTTATGTTTGTTTTGAACATTTGAAAATTAAAATATATAAAATTAGACATTTAAAAATAATTAGTTATGCATAGTATTCAATTCAACCTCAGAACTCAAAATATGTTCGAGGGTTAGAAGCGGTTCATGACAGATGCTCTATGACCATATGCACCATTGTACTATCATTATTATTAGTTGACATTCTAATGTAACTCCCCTCTTACGTGCTCTTATGTGTCATAGAATCCATCATAAGTAACTCCCATCTTACAAGCTCATAATGACCCAAGGTGCTCATACAACTTCTTACACACTTCATAAGATGTTGACACATGGAAAAGAGTGCCACCTCAAAGTGGGATGCGTCACTCCATATGTAGAGATAAAATAATAGATATATTAATTACTTAATAAATGTAAACACTGAGAATGCAAAGTTAAGATGTCTTTTCCCAACATAAATAGTGAGTGAAGTATATATATAGCAACTATATATCAAATAATGACTTAGATGTCATTTTCCAAGCATAAAAAATTTGTACATGGCATCCTACCTATATGATAAGCAATGCATGTGGAAGGTGAAGGAGAGCTTTTCTTATTAATATACTCCAACTTTTCTACTATAAAAACATGACTCATTTATTTAAAGGAAGACAACTACTAGTTTATAATTTTTTAATTTCTTTTAAAAGAAAGGTGGTGAACCACCTAGACGTATATTGATTATAGCAAATGCAAAATACATAATTGAGTTCCATCCAGAGAGTGCTCTGTTATACGCTATCAGATCTCAAAATTATATAAATCGGGCCCTATAATGGGCTAGAAACTAAGTTCTTACCAAAACAAAAAGAAACGTCAACAGACAATATAATTTACATAGAGAAGAGTAGCGAAAACTTCAACTCCTTGAGATCGAGGAAATGACCAGATATTAATGGTCATTTCATTCCCCATGAAACTTCTATCAGTCGCGGCCTCTGCATTCAAATTGTTAGGCTCGTCCTCTTCCTCCTGAGAGCTGAATCCTAAATATCTGTGATTACCTTGGGAAGGTGTGGTGCCCAATTAGGGGCATGCATCCAGAGGAAGAGGATTGAAGTAAATACGTCCGTACATCTCTTAGTCATGTCTTCCTAGAGAAGTTATGACTGTGGTCGTGGAGGGTCCTATCCAGACTGGTAATGCATCCACATCCCAGACCTCGCTGCATTGCCTTGTATACACACTTAGCTACTAAGGATGATCTTAGAGTGCTTATTGGGAAGAGGCTTCCCACCATGGCTTCACCTTTTGTTAGATTCATACCCCTGTAATGCATTTCTCCACCTATCCAGATTGTATAAATACTCAAACACTAGCCCAGTTTCAATGACATGGACATAATGTACATCTTAGACGATGTCCATGATGTTTGACAAAAGTGTTGACGCTATGTATGTCAGTATAAGATCCTCTCTTCTGTGCCCTAGAGCCATTTCTGGTTGCAGATGTTTCTAATCATGAACTGTACCACTGTCCAATTAGTATCAAACCCCTGATTAAGATCCATGATTTTAACCTTACCTCTTATCTCTGGCTCCCATGGAAATACAGGGAAGAGGCATCGGTGTGAAAATTCTATTGCAGCTACTGATTATTAATTTCCTATCTTATATAGATTATTTGACTGCCAAAAAATTAATTCACAGCAAATATTAAAAAAAAATATAGCTGCAATTTCACAAATAATCACGGAGATAGAAAAACAAAATATGCAAAATAATGAACACAATATTTTTGGACAAATTGTCCCTGGAAAAACCCGAAGGGAAAACCAAACAGCACATAAGAATTTAATTCAACTGTAGTAAATTGAGAGATACAAAACTGCTTGCCTCTTACTGGTAGAGCTCCAACAATTTTCTTTCTGGTAATTTTCCTTCCCTCAATTGCTCCTATTGAAAATTGCTCCAGCAATATTCATTATCCAGAAATATTTTCCTTTTCCGGAATAATTTTCTTCTCCGGCAATTCCATTGCTGCTCTCTAATGCTATCACTGCGCCCTTACTCTCACTACAAATCAACTTACTATTATTGCAAATTTATTTATTTTCTATCACTGCAAATATTTTTCAGATTTGTCCTCTCCAAATGCCCATTGATCTTCTTTTATAATCCTCTCATTGAAAACCAATGGCCATGATTTAATCTCAATTAATGGCTAAGATTAATTAGACTCTAACAAACCCTAATGTCTAGAAGTCTCTCGAGAAATCAATTTTCTAGGTATGGAGATAATTATTTCAGTTGTGTTTCTAGCCTCGTAATCAACACCCAAGACTAGAACACCTATCTGAGCTACATTAAAATTAACAGTCGGTTGGCATTCTCATTCTCTGTTATCATACGTACAAAGATGAACAGACTAGAGAAAACAAGAGAAGAGCAGTGCAAGATCCGAAAGCATTTGATTGCATAGAGTTGCATCTTTGGTGGTTATAAATGATAAAGTGGTCCACAACACTTAATAATTTCCTAATTCCCCAATCCAGTCCTTCTTTCCTTGGAATGACATCCCTTATTAATATTTCTTGTAGGCTATTATGAAGAGTTTAGATCCTCTCCTAATTTGGCTCGTATGGCTATTAATGGCTTCCCTCCATTTTGTCCCATATATATTAACTAGTAAACCTTTGTCATACTTCTAGGCTATAATTACAAGATGTCATTAGAATAACTTAACCATCATCATTTTACTTGTTATATGTTCTCCTCCCTATATTAATGCTTTTCATATAATTTCATTTTTGTTATAAAAAACATACATGAGCTAGTAGCAACTATGTAAATTTATTCATTAGAAAAGTTAAAATTCATGAATACCATATACAATGTATATTTTCTCAAGATTTTCACTCACTGTCCATGTGGCATTATAAATTTGTAATAGTGAAATTAGTATATCCATGCCAATTCTTGTTTAGTTTTGGGCCATTTGAATGAAACATTTGTGCTAAGTTTAGGGTTGAGCCCTTGATCTTTATTTATTCATATTTACATTTGTTTACATTAATTTATACATATTCACTATTTATCTTTTATTTATTGTGCCCTAGTTCTGTATGTTTCTTCCATAAAGGTGTTCATTGCCTAAGTGAGAATATTAGTGTCTCTACCCAAGTTCAATCTTGCACTACTCAAGATGAATCATGATACACTCATGAATAAAACTAGATTGTAAATCTTTGAATATAAATTGCAATACTCTACCCTTTCTTACTAATCATCATAAATTTCTTTGGTATAAGTTTGTGTGACTAATTGCTATGTTTTGGTATTTAAAGATTATTATTTTTATAATTAATTCATATAATTGATCGAAGAGAAATCATTAAAGGGCACTTTGAATTTATAAAGGACAAAAAACCCTCATTTGCATATAGGCCACTTACATATTGGTGAATGTTGTCTTTCAATCTTCAATTAAAATCCTATAGACTATCTAACAAGAGGACTTACCAAGGATAACTTGAACCTAGTAGTGTAAGAGATTCCCTAAAGGTGTTTATAGGCATAACCATCCTTACAAGAACTTTAAATATCAAAGATCAAGTTGAGTAGGTTCCAATAGTTTGTATTTTACTAGTTTATATATGCAACTCAAATTTAAAATACATAACACTTAGGATTAGATCCAGAGCACTTGAGATTTAATTGCATGGTTTTCTACACCTATTCTAATTTTGAGATAGTTATCAAATTGAATCTATTAGTTTTGATTAGGAAAATGTGGTTTTGAAGGGACCATAAACCCTTTATATTGAATCTATTAGTTTTCATGAGGTAGTGAATCTAGTCATAGCATCATCAACAATCATTCTCTTTCATTAGTTTTAGACGTAATCCCCTCTATCATCTCATTTAATTTTTGAATAGGATTGGTGGCATGATCGTGTCCCAGTCCCATAAAATTGAGAACTGTTTTATGGTTATTCTATGTTGATCTTATTCAATTACTTGTTGAGCGTGAAGTCAAATTGTATGAATTGGGATCTAAGTTGTCATATTTAAAGATAGGGCTTAGGTCACTTGTTTTCAATCAATAATTTGTAGTGTTTTAAATACCTCAGAGATGGACATAGAAAAAAGATAAGATTGAGACCAAAGGTAATGATCATAGTCACAATTTTGTCCAAAATGTCAAAGTAGCAAAATTAATATATTACAATCACCTACACATCTCTCTAGGCTCTAATTCATTACATTTTTAGTGTTAAATTCATATTTAATAGTTGTATTCATATACTAACTACTAGACAGATAGAAATTATTACAAATGAACATTACACCTACTAAGATTATTTTTACTTTGCAAAAATAAATTACACTTACTATATAGATTGTACACTATTTATACAATTAAATTATGCTTTACTCTGAATAAAATTTCAAACAATAAATCAATAGAAGACCCATGCACCTCTTGTTTATTTTAGGAGAAACTTTGAAATAAATATACTTGTTCAACACTAAGGAGCTAAATTAAAAAAACAAATAGTTCATATGAAAGGATATTACATTCCTATGAAATAATCTCAAAAGCTACCAAACTTTATCTGATCTTCAAAAGCTACCAGACTTTCCGTAGTGGAGAAACTATAACTCTTTCCACATAACTTAATTGGTGCTTTAATTTAAAGTTATAACCTTGACAAGATAATACCAGACTCTAAAAGCTTCTTAGACCTTTGATTTGGCTATCTTTTCCATATCTTCAACAAATGTGTTGAGATTTTCAAAAGAAGTACCCCCTGGCATCACAGCCTTAGTTGCTGCCTCCTTGAACCTTGCAATATTTCTTCGCAGCTCCTTTCCTACTGAACCTTCCATCAGATCCTTCACTATATTTTTTCAACCTCTTCCTTGGTGACCAATTTGAATTCATCAGCATCAACGCCTTCAAAGTCGAAGCCAACTTTCCAAACATCTTTGACAAATCGACAATTAATAAACTGATCAGAAAAATAAGGCCATCCGATCATAGGAACTCCCATGGTGATTGCCTCTAAGGTAGAGTTCCACCCATTATGTGTAACGAATCCTCCTACCGAAGGGTGGGAAAGGACCTGCAATCAGAGAAATCTTAAGGGATTAATTTTAATTTTTAAAAAAAATCTTAGTATAGTCATTTTATTGAAAAATAGCACTAAAAAATTACCCTACTTGCAACTGCTTGGTCCAGCTAACAACCAGGGCTCGATCTCTGGTTCGTTCCTTAAAGCCCTGTGGTAACTCTAGAGACTTGCCTTCAGCAATGTCAGATCTAAGTACCCACAAGAAAGGGTACCCACAAGCCTCTAGCCCAAGTGCCAGCTCGTGCAATTGCCTTTCAGATTTTACAGCGAGGCTGCCAAAGGAAACATATAACACAGATTGTTTTGGTTGGGAATCTAGCCATTGAAAGCAAGTATTGTCCTCTTCCCACATACTGGACATGGAATTCTTGCCTTGTAAGAAATTGGGAAGAGACACCGGACCTACTGCCAGAGCAGGGCATCCATTTATGCTGAGACCCATTTGTGCTTCCTTTCCTCCTTCCAGCTCCTCGAAGGTGTTGACCAGCAGGTAGTCTGCTATGTTTTGGTGACGAGCTTCGTAGAGAAAGGCACTGTAAATGGTTTCAGAGACATGCTTTCCGCGGTAGAAGGAGACTATATCAGTTGGTCGAATAGGTGGAATTTTTCCAGGAAGAGATGTAATTAGTTTGTCTTTGGATTTCAAATCGTCATCTGCAATAAAGATGCCAATCATATTAGCAAAGGAATTCTAAATCCTATACAATAAGAGTGCTAACTATAATCTATTGTTTCAGCCAGTCATCTTGTATGACTGTCCGCTGTTCAAGAACAATAAGGTCTAGGCACAAACACGTATTAAGTACAACAGCCTCTAATTTTCTATGGAGTAAAATTATTCATGCCCAATTTAATAGAACATAGCGGGAGTACAGAAGTTTTACGTTAGTGGATGGGCATTTTACCATCTACTCTCAAGTCTAAAAATGTCAGAAAATGTATTTTTAGGTTACAAATATATATATGTTTTAATTTTTTATATTTTAGTGGTACAAAAATATATACCTAGAAAATATTATAAAAAGGCTTCTAAACAGTAACAGTTGTCACTAATGTTTAAGGGATAAAAATCTAAGGAGATTTATTACAATTCCACCATTTTTTAAGAATGGAAGGAAACTACAAAAGCAACAAAACATAAAATATGAAGAAAAATCATACTAAAATTATCAAATCAAGTCATTATCAAGAACTTTAGAAACGGTAAATCTTAACTACAATGTGCCAGCTAGTTGAAAAGTTCACAACTCATCTATTTTCAACAATATTTTCGACAAACCACAGCTGTGGACATGTGCAGAAGGGTCGATTGATCTTGTCGAAAAAATTACAGGTCGAAAACATGAAAAAACAGAAACTGAGAAGAATTTGCAGAAGATAAGAAAGAATGTGCAGAAGACAAGGAAGGATTCGTAACATGCCAGTTACCATCAACATCAGAGACCCATTTAACTGAACAATCAACAACAACATTCCACTCTATAAAAATATTACTTCGTACAAAAAAAACATAAAAACATAATGGAAAGAGATGACAAGAAACAGCGAGTGTAAACAGTCACGTCGTGCGTTAGGTGGACTCTCTGAATCGCGTCGTGCGGCTGCTTAACTTTTTTAAGTTAAAAAAGATTTTTGAAACAGATGGTAAGGAAAAAACCATTAACTGAAATATATCTTTAACAAATAAAGGAAGGAAAAAATGATGTGGCTGGTAAATACCTTTGACTGGAATATGGCCCTGAGACAGCAGAATGTTAGCGTTAGTCTGAGCAATTGAGTTTGCAGTACAACAAGTCCAGAAGATAACTCGGGGCACCCCCAGATGTTTAGCCACCTCTGCCGTGCAAGAGATATAACTATCCGAGACAATGCAGGTGATAGGCGGAACAGAATTGTCTCGTGTAGTTAACAGACATTCCAAAGCAGGGCCCAAACTTTGCAGTGCAAGGAAAAGCTCGCCGAGCACAGAAGTTCGGCCATGTTCAGGCGGTAAGCCATCAGGGATGGAGAGAAAGCGAAATTGGAAGCCCCTCTGTTTGGCTTCACGGTGACGTGCAGCTGCATCTGTGGAAGCTGCTTGTAGAAGGCGTTGGTCGATCCATTCCGTGGTGACAAAGGTTATGAAGAATCCCCGCATGGCCAACAGCTCTGCAAAATTCATGAGCGGATTGACGTGGCCCTGTGCAGGAAATGGCACCACTACTGCGTGCAAAGGGGCCACTGTTATTTCCCCAACCATATTTTTGAGGCCTACAAACTTTCTCTTGTGCGAGTAAAGAAGGAATGAGTGGATCATTCAAAATGACAAAGCTCAATATATAGAAATCAATGTTCCAACTGCCACGGACGGCTACATTAAAATTTCAGTAGACGGCAGATTCTTAAATTTGTCGCAGGGTTCCATTGTCGATATAAAAACATTGTCACCTAATCCCAGAAATAAGTACTTAAAATGAGATCTCAGTATTTGTGAAGAAAGATTCCTCAGACCTCCAAATGGCATGAGGAGACACGCTTGTCACTTTTAAATGCCAAACTGAATTTAAAATTTAATAAAAGAACCAAACGTTTCTCATTATTTTTAATTAGAAAGAAAACTTTTGTAATTTTTGAGCGTCCCTAGACGCAAGAGCGATAGTGATATACATTTAAACACCAGTTGGATTCCATGTTTTAACAAGTTAATTCCTCTGTGTGTCCAATCTTATGGAAATGCCTATATGTTGTCAGTTGCATATTATTGTCAATGGATATTGGGTAATGATAAAAGTTTAAACAAATTTCTTTACATGATAGATGACATTTAGAACTATGGCTATTCTTAAACATCATTCATTTCAACAGTCAAAAAGTAATTTGGGTCAATAAAAGTAGGACAAATATTTACCACTTTTTGTTGTGGATGAGGTGTAAAATTGCTATTGATTGTTTGACCATTGAAATGGATGATATTTAAGTAAAGTCTACAAGTATATGTAAATAGAAGAGAAATCTAATTTGAATATAGCTACTAGTTGACATCGTACTTGGTAAAGAGAAATAAACGTAAGCTTGCTCAAAATTTTGTTTCTTGATTCTTCTAACATTTGTGATTATTCTTAATGGATATTAAGTATGATAAGTTAAACTAATATCTTTATATGATAGATGACATTTAGACATATTTTTCATATTTTTTAGTTGTATATTTATTGTGGTGGATGATTAATTTTATCTCTATTCAAAGAAGAAAAATCTAATTTGAGTAAAGCTACAAGTTGACATCTGCTTGAGGAAGAGAAATAAATGTAAGCATAAGACTTTTTTTTTCCAACATTTATAATTATTTAAAAAAATATAATAAAGATAAGGTTAAGATCTTTTTATTCCCATCATTTATGACTATATAAATAATAATTAAAAATAAAATTTTGAATAACTTAAGGTTGTATTATTATTGTTTACAAGAAAGTTGTGTACTACAACATATTATAAGCATCGTGTTGGTCTTTAAAATTAGTAATTGTACCTTGGTGTGTAATGAGTATGCCAATGATGATTCCACTCATTGAATTCATCATTTTTAGCATACAATAGGGAATTAAATAAGGTCAATTGCAAGGATGTTAAGCAAGTGATGTTTTGTGTGTAACCTATCTCTCCATATCCAGGTGGCAACTTTAGATTGATTGTTTTTTTCTTTTTGGCCAAACACAAATGTTGCATAAAAATGTAGTACTAAATTATTGATAATAAAAGTAATATAAAAATAAGAAGGTACTTTTGGTCACATAATTGAGATAATTATAGATAATACTATGTAAGAGGATTTTTCATTTTTGCATTAAGGAGTGAAATTTTCTAGTTTCCCTTGCAAAAATTCTCTTAACATTTTTTCTCAATGATTTTCACACAAATTTCACATGTTTAAAACATTAAATATATAATTACATAAATGCAACCATTTACAAGAGTAAATTGATTGAACAAAAAATTCACAAGGAATCTAAGTGCATTATCCTTAATTGAGTCACAAGAAATATTTGAGTAGAGGGTAGAAATGCAAATGATCTCTCTCTCTCTCTCTCTCTCTCTCTCTCTCTCTCTCTCTCTCTCTCTCTCTCTCTCTCTCTCTCTCTCTCGTCCTATGTGGTTCATTGTGGACCAAAATTAAGACTAGATTGATTAATTGCAATAAAATAAATGTGAAAAATAAATCCATGCTAACTAGCTTAATGAAAGAAAGAACTTTTCCTCTATTAAAAGAAAAATAAAAATAAATTATCTTCACAATTTTAACTTTTTCCTCTACTAGAAATGATAAAAATGTGTTCTAAGTTTGAATAAGCATAGTAAATAATTTTAATGGATCTAGATGTGCAAACACAATTAAGAGTCTACTTCTTTTGATGAAGAAATTACATTAAAGGTCATTTGCAATTAAGAAGGTTGGTCAACAATCACTTGATGAGATGAAAACAATAATATTCATGAATTAAAAGTTGTATTTTAAGTAATAGACATGGACACATGCACCATAGAAATAATTATCCCACTTCCTAGACTTGAGAATATAAAAAGAAAATTAAGAAATGATCTAATTAGTTTGAAATTAAAGGAAAGAATGTATGTGCAATAATATTTATTTCTTCAAGAATCCTGATTTCCCTCTCCATTGAATTGAGAATTATAATGAAAGCACTCATAAAAAGCTTAAAAGATAGGACAAGAGCGAAAAACAGTGTTCATAGAAAGTGGAATAAATAAATAAATGATAATCAACTTTGTATTATTCATCTTTGTTCAATAAAAAATAATAATAATAATAAATCATTTATACACTTGTTATACCACATCATGAATTAGGTGAAATGTTTTCAAGAATCCTGATTTCCCTCTCCGTTGAACTAAAAATTATAATTAAAACATATATAACAAGTTAAAGAAAAGAACAAGAATGAAAAACAATGTTAAAAAATAAACATAACAACTAATACAGAAAATAAGAGTGTAAAAAATTAAAGAAAAGACAAGAATAAAAAAACAAAACAATGTTAAAAAATAAACATAACAACTAATATAGAAAATAAGAGTGTTCTAAACAAACATAAACATGGTCTGTCATTGATATTGACAATTGAAAACCTTGAAAGCAACAAAATTGATGGGGGAGGAGAGCTGGAAATCTACTAAACAAATTATAAAACAAACA
This sequence comes from Cunninghamia lanceolata, assembly GCA_027924645.1. Classification (NCBI taxonomy): domain Eukaryota; kingdom Viridiplantae; phylum Streptophyta; class Pinopsida; order Cupressales; family Cupressaceae; genus Cunninghamia; species Cunninghamia lanceolata. The sequence continues at coordinate 12,139,906 of BSBN01000194.1, read as the reverse complement.
TGGAATTGAATTTAAGACAAGCAACAATGCAATTATTAAAGAGCAGCATGTGTTTTTTAATGGACTTTAAACAGCTATACCTCCAATGACTTAGGGCACCCTCAAATTCTGAGCCACCTCTACTGTGCAAGAAATATATATCCAAGAAGCACTCTTATCTAGCACACTTCAACGTTTGACCACTCCGTAGCGTGGGGCCCTCTAAGGTCCCTCTCCTGCACACTATAACTTTGTATAATAGTCATTAACACACTAAGCAATAGATCGCATGGTTATTATCGATTCAATCATAGTTGCCAATAAACGTTAACACACGACTAATCGTCGCTCCACACTGTTTAATTTAAAACATTTTGAACTAATCTCTTGCCTAGGATAGCAGTTAGGTACTGACCCTGTCCCTGCATCCTTAATATTACAATTCATCGTCAGGGACACGTAATCATAGAGGAATTCCTATGAGAGCCTAGCGGTGTTTCTCTTCCTGAGATCAAGAGGATGAAGATTTCAAACTGTAGAAGCATTATCATACTTGCACTCTATAGCGTCAATACCCATCGTCCATAGAGATGCGAAATCTTCCAACATTATGCTAGGCGATGGTCATTTGGACTCTGAATAGTTTTGGACGATTCATCTTATAGAGAAAAGTGATGTCTACAGCTTTAGGGTTGTGCTGGTGGAGCTTTTGATGGGGCTGAAGTTTATTTCCTTTGAAGGAACAAAGAACCAGAGAAACTTGGCCATTTATTTCCTCAATACAACGAAGATGAAGGAAAATGATGGATCAAACTTTGAACGAGAGATACTGTGGATCAAAGGGGCGACAAGGTCACAAGCATAGTTGATTTACGATGCAACACAAAATGAAGAAGAAATTGTTTTCCTTCTAGGTGGATGGGGAGCAAACAAATGAAATGATGAACATATACCCATATAGTGGACCTTTGTCATTTTGATGTTCAAAGCTTCTAAGACAACCTAAATGACGGTAGATGAAGCATCTACATGAGAAAAATCGTGTATCAAGAGAATCCTTTTATTCTTTTGTTCTTTAAACTGGTTTCCTTTACCTACTTTGTAAGTAAGACATGCTATTGTTTTAAGAATAGTTATTTTCTTTGTTAAATTAAATGTCCTCATCATTAATGTTTTAGTTTGTTGATATAGATTATTTTTAAATATCATCAAATTTGATAGTTAAAGGTTAATTTTGACCACTAAAATAGGACAAATATTTAATATTTTTTAACGTTGACGAGGTTTAAAATTATTATTGACTATTTGATCATTGAAGGAGATGATGTTTAAGTAGAGTAGTTGATATATATCATTACTTTGAGCAAAAATGTAATATGGTTTATAGGAAAATCACATACATGCTCTACATGTATGTCGTTCTTGCACTCTACTTAAACATCATCCATTTCAATCCTCAAACAATGAATAGGAATTTTACACCTCATCCACAACAAAAAGTGGTAAATATTTGTCCTATTTTTATTGGTCAAAATTGACTTTTGACTGCTGAAGTGGATGATGTTTATGAATAACCTCATTCTTGAATATATTCAACATGTGCTTTTCTACATCCCTCCCTATGTGGCCCTTTGGTAGAGTCTACTCAACTTCATTCATATGATCTATAGATGCTATGAAATATCTGAAAATAATATTCTAAACTATGAAAATTTAGATGTTTTATATATCAAATTTATTTCAATAATAAATTTGTAATGGCGGAATTAGCATATCCATGCATTTTCTATTTTTTTTGTTCCCACCTTAATGAGAATGTCCTTAATAACATATTGATAAGTGGCATATTCTTGTGTTAAGTTTGGCTCATGGCTTGATTCTTATTCCCATCCCCTTTCACCTTATTTACACCGTTTTCTATGCATTCGTCATTTATTCATCATTATAGTACCTTCATTTGAACTTATTTCCATATATTAAATCCTCACCTCATATTTATCATTTTACTTCAAGATTCATTTTCAAGTGGCTCAAGATTGAGAAACTTTGATATTACAATATGTAGGAATGAACCTAAAATCAAAATCATTAAATTCAACTTCAAAAATTCTGACCCCTTTCTACTAGCCATTATGAGTTGACTTGACACATGTTTGTGTAGCTTATTTATATGTCATTGTAAGTGAATACATTTAATGTATACTTAATTTCATAGGGAAAAATGAACGTAACATTGAGGAGAAAAAATTTATAGAACATTTTCTTTTTTCTAAAGCAACAAACATGATGGGTCAAACAATACTTGTATAGTGGGTGCCATTGAGGTACCCATCTCTCCAAAAACTAAGATTACAATTCCATTCATGGGTGAGTGCAAAATCATGATGGGTCAAACAATACCTCTAAGTGGCTATAAAAATGATAAAAAAAGACTTAAGCGACTTCATGTTAAAAATTGAATGAGTTATCTACACAATTTGAAAATAAGGTAGTAATTAAAGTTGTAGTAAGTTAAATGTAGTTTATGTTCTACTACTATATTTGAAAATTTTAAATTGATTTATTAAAAATTGGATATTTAAATGAGGCACTACTAAAATTTCCATAAAAATGTAAAAAGTAGGTGTCATTCCATCTAGTGTATGTATGAGAAAAATATATTATTCCTCTAGACTATGGATTTAAATAAAGGACACATGAGTGAATGTGATAGATATTTATTTGAATTATTTTAATAAATAAATAATTAATCATAAATTTTTACTTTGGCTGTTTTTAAATATTAAAAAATAATTTTCCAACCAACCTAACTTTGTCTAAAAATATCAAATTCAAAACAGTTTTTAAACTTATATTCAATAAAGCTTAGAATTTGGTGCATGTTTTAGATTTGAAAAAGGATAAATAGTTTTAAATTTATGAGTATATTTCAATATGTATATCTATCAAGTATCTATCAAGAATTTACACATAGTATATGTAAAAAAGTAATAATAATTACCTATTAAAATTATAATGAGACATATAAATTATTTTTAATATAGTATATCTATCAACTTTCCTTTAGAAAGTATTTTTATTTTATTAAATTTGTTTGCAAAAAAATCTATCATTTTCAAGGATGAAGTCATGGAAAATTTGGGGATAATACTAAATAGGTGGTTTTGCAAGTTTTTTTTGGTAAGTTCTAGGACATTGACTTGCATAGATCCAAGGTAATCCCAATGAATTTTTGGAGGGAATCCATATTTGAGCTAGAATTATTAACTCTTTTTCATCCAAACCTAAATTGAAGTATAAATGTTAAACACATTTTCATCCAATATTAACTAGATACCCCCATGCTAGATCATTACACTTTACCTTAAGAACATACTAGCACAAACCCTTTGCTTTAGTGAGGTTTAGATGTCATTTGGAATACTCCAACTTATACTTATCTAGGATTATTTGAAGTTACAAGTATTTGGTTTAGAAATCAAATCCTAAGTATTCTGATCAAGTGTACTAGCATAACTACATTGTGTCTTGTAGTTTTATTCTAATAAGGAGAGATTTTCTATAGAGATGATGTATGGCCACTTAATCTGCTCCATATGACTCATTTTGCGATCTTGATTTACATAATGATGTTGTAATTATTGATGATGATTCTTCATTGTTTCTTGATGATTTGTCTAATAAGAACCTTCAAGATATTTGATTGTTTGGTGAATATGCTTGGGATTTTTTGTAAACGTGTATGTGTAGAATAGAAAGCTTTTGTAAGAATCTTGGGGTACTTGTTTACAATAGTTTTAATGATTCAAGAGACTAGAAAATTTCCTTGTTTCTAGAATGATTCTTTAATCTTTCACAAACATAATTCATGCTTTCTTAGACTCAAAATTAAATTGTAGTTAAGGGAGAATATTTTGTTTAAAGAGGGAATATTGGAGGAACATATTTTTCTATCAACTTAATTTAACGCTAAGTAAGTCTTAGTATATACAAATTCTAGGTGTTCAATTTCACCCCAACTAGGAAAAGAATTTGACCTTGTTTTGATAATACCTGATCTTGATAAGTGTTGGTGTATAAGCTTGCTTAGGAGTGCATATTTAGGACTTTATGTTTAGCCTTGAGCTATACTTGGCATACCTAGATTAGCTTTGTCTAAGTTAAGTGATTTCTTTTCCTATTCTTGGAGCACCACTATTATTAGTGGGCTCTTACTATTATTGGCTCAACTATTCTTAGTTGATTATGCCCTATATGTACTACATCTTGTAAGTTAAATCATTATCCATTTATTTGCATTCTATGTGTCCATTGCTTTGCAATACTTTTTTTTGATGCAGATTTAGTGTGCTCCTATTCGTCTTAGGTGGTGTTGGGACCTAAAATTTCATACCAATTTTAGGTTCCAATATGAAAAAAATCAATTTCAACACTCATAGATACACCTACACAATATGCTCAAGTGGCCTACTTTGAAGCATTATAATTTAGAGCTGGTTTGTCTTCATGCAAAATCACTTCACAAACATGTTTTTCTGCCATATGTAACTGAGCACACCTAATTGCAGCTTCCTATGATCAATTTTGACTAGGTTTTGAAGAACCAAGTTGGACGGTTCTGGTAAGGTTTGTTATTTGCACATTGTAGAATCTGCCTAGGAGGTCAACTTTGAAGGTAAATATTTCATAGCTGGATGATGATCATGATGAACCAATCAGTGTTCCAAATTCCCCCTATGATAATGCCCTCCCATGTCAGTTTTGAAGACTCCAGTACATCATTTGCTATTTTTTCAAAATGAAAAGCAAATGCATTTAGCCCCGATTTCACAGTTTCACCTCCAGAGAGGTCAACTTTGGCCCTAAATATTTTATGATCAGAGATGATTAGTGAAAAGATCTCTTGCACATGCACTCATCAAGCCTAAATGAACTCAACTTTCCAGTTACAACTTCCCAGGGAGAGATTTAATGGGTTTTTAAAATTGCAAGTTGGTGAGTTCAAATCAGGTTTGACAGGCGTAGTTTTCAAGGAGGTTAATTTGGAAGGTAATGTCTAGCAATCGGGTCATGTTCATAAAAAACCAATTGATGTCTCAAATTCTTCCCATGTTAATGTGCCTTCATGCCAATTCTCAAGATCCCAACACTTCGTTTGATATTTTTTCAAAATCAAATTCAAATGGGTTTTACACAGTTTCGTGACTGCATTCCCAGGCAGCTTCAAAGAGGTTGACTTTGGCATCTAATATTTTGTGAAGGAAGAAGATTAAAGAAAAAACCCTTTTTCCTACATGTTCATGTGACCTAAATGAACTAATCCCTAGGATGGTAGCTTCTCAATATCAGATTTGATATTTTTCCAACGAGGCAAGATGACAGGTTTCAGTTGAGTTTAAATAGGTGCAAAACATGCTGAGTGAGGTGCTTTGATTATGAGCAGCTTTTAATCTTAATAACTTCATGTCAAACCATTTGTTGCATTGAATTCTCGGGTCAAAAATCTACAAGTTTGTATGTTTTCATATCTCTGGGAGACGTTTTGATTAGTTTTCCAAACTGATTCTGAAGGCTACTTGGCCTATTTGACTACTATGCAAGGTGCCTGAAAATGCATTTTGGTATCTACCTAGTTCATTTTTTCACCTCAGGAGCATTCAGAGGCAGTGTCAAAGACAATTCAAAATGAATTTGGTTTCAAAATGAAATTTTTTTAGTCGGGCCCACAAGGGGACCCGACTTGTGTCACATGATTGTTGTTGATGGGGATTATAGAGAAAATTTAGAAACACTTTCCCAATTCCAATTTTCTCCCTGTAATGAATAAATTGGATCAAATAAATAAAGTTCTTGAGTTTTGAGATATTCAAAGGTAATTTTATAGAGAATGTGGTAGTGATGAAGTGCTGCAGTACTACTTACATCAACTTGTGCAGGCCAGAAACCCATTAAATATTTGGACTGTCCCTAATAATAACAACATAAAAATGAGGAGATGCAAAGAAAGGACTATTTTTGAAACCGATGGTATTACCCCTAAATTACCACCACATGTGGATATTTTCTAGAAGAAAAGGATGATGAGTATGAATGGTCCAGGGCAAATTGAAACACTTTATGGAATTGAAGATGACTATGGTGGAAATAGTCACATGAGATGAAATCTAGATCTCATTTCTTAGTATTGCAAATACCTCTAGCTACACCATGAAGTTTCAGTTGCAATAAACAATATGGATAATTTGCTTCTTTTGGGAAGCCTTCTCAATTAACTTCTTTGTCTTCAAAAGCAGTCTATGATACTGGGGGAAGTGCATTATTGCAACGTGAAAATCTTGTTGATAAACCTTCTTTCAGAGGAAAGGCAAGTCATTATAATGCAAACATTTAACATTATTGGATTTGTGATTAGAGTTTCTCCCTCTGAATCCTTTCTATGAGGGAAATCGTACAATATCAGAATATAAGATCAAGTTTTGGTTCAATTCTCTCGAAAGAATTCTGATGCAACTTACTACATTGGTTATACGACTGAAGGAGTTCTCACATTTTTCAAGGTCCAAGAAAATACTTCGAGGTTGTTAGAAAAAATATAATCTTTAGATACAAAACTAGATTTCACAACCTTTGCCATTGCACTCAAAACAGAAGCCGTGGAAACAAGCTATAGATGTGAACATGAAGAAACCCTTAAAACTCATCGGATGGAAATTTTTAAATTACACCAACTTCAGGCGTCTTGCCGATGGATATACTTTCGAGGAAAACACTTATACTCTCATTGATAGGTTAAGATAACAATTGTATCAGTGAGACATTGTGATTGAAATGAGTTTTCTAGATCTCTCTGACTGTGTAAATCATTCTGATAAAGAAAATCACATAAATAAAACAGATGGAATAAAAAATTTTCCCTCCAAACAAAATGGAAGATACATGAAAGTGGAAAATAAAGTTATTTAAATGACTACATCCTGACATATTATTATTTTAGTACAATTTATTTTCCATGATAGGTAAAACATTTTACCCTAGGAACTAATAGAGCAGGTTGTTAACCCAGTAAATATTATCTTCCCGAGGAATAAAATTATTTTCACCAAGAGAGTTAAAGGAAGAAATCCCGGAGGAAGAATTATTATTTCGAGAGGGAAAATAAGTTTTTCATTTGAAAGTGAAAAGGAATCAAATATTTTCACTGAGGGATATAAATATACATAGACGAAGAGAATTGATTGAATGGGTAATTCTTTTATCTAGAGAATATTTTATAGTGAAGTATTTTTCACCAAGAGGGGAAAATACATGTTCATTAGAATAAATGAAATTGCAAGAAGGAAAAATTGAAGTATTATGAAATACTTTATTGGACAAACCAAAGGATAATATTCTACAAAAACATTTCCTCAACCAAATTATTATTACTCATGGCTAATAAAGAAATACACAAGAGAATGTTACCGAGATAGAATAAAGATTATGGCATTGATGAATACTTTATCATGTGAAGACCAAAAAGGCAGGTTAAATATTAAACTATTGCAGAAGGCAATTAATTAAAAAATAAAATGAGGAGCCGATATGCAAAGGGTTACAGCTCTAAAGATGAAAGATATATATGGGAGATGCAAACCGAAGTAAAAAAGAGAAGGAGTAGGGTAGGAAGAACATCAATCAGCGGTAGAATATAATATATACAGTTTACAATGTTTTCAAAAGACCATGTTGCAAGTATATTATTGAAGAAGTAAATTGGAGTTCTCTGATCTTGTGGTTTTATTCTGGCATCAATTGTTTGTTGAAGTTACTCAATTGTGTGGTTGTCTCTAGTTCTTTATTTCCCTATTATTCAAATTAATATATCAAGTATATAGTTAATTTGTCAATGCACATTTGTTGTATCTATGTGATTGAGTAAATTGGTTTCCATTAGAGGAATTAAAAATCCTTCTGATCAGTAACAGTAACCTGGAAGTGTTAGTTTGGATTACTAAGAAGAACCATATAATTGGGATTGCCATTTTGTCTCCAAGTTAATATTATCTGTTATTCTTGCATATTTCATTTAATTGGTTCCTTCAAGAAAGGATTAAAGTACTTTCTGGTGAATTACAAGATATCTGATTATATTGGTTGGATTATCAAGAAGAGTTTGTCAGTCATCTCCATGCACGTTTATACAAGTTATAAACTGAAATTGTCCCAAACAATTAGAATTATTACCCACTATAAGCCACTAGTCTTAGTCCTTTATTTGACTCTGTTTACCCAAAAAGGCACTGGTCTTAGTTCAATTTATTATTTAAATCCTTTTATTTGCACAATCATAAAACTCACTTTGATATTGCTTATACCAACCATTCATTAGATAGTAGAATTAGTTAGAAAGCTTTCATCTATCCTACACCATTTGCCACTATAGGTAGGTCCATTTTCTTAGTCAAAATAGTTGCATTTAATCTGCTTTAAATTCCAAGGTTCACCCACCTAGGTGTAGCAGGACCTAAAGTGTAGGAAATCATCAAACCCTAAAGGTTGATTTCGTTAAGTTAGTTTAAAAATGTTGCAAATCTAAGCATAGAGCCTGACATCCTCTTAGGATTAGCAACCTGCATTTTTGAGACCTAACAGGTGGCTTGAATGGATACTCGCATTCAGTCAATGTTCTTGGTTTCTACATAGTATTAGAGTGGGATTGTGTGGATGTTTGTTCAAATTTTGTAAGATCTTGATAGTGTTGTTGAAGGACAAAATTTCAAGGAGTTTGTGGGATCCCTCCTCCATCGCCCATGGCAGGTTGATTCTTTATCCAAGGTACTATTTTTTGTTTTCTGGTAGTCAAGGGCATGGAAAATTTGATCCAAGGAGCATCAAGCATGTGGATTTCCTAGAGGTTGTTGGCCACCAAGTTTATAGCATTAGGTGAGTAAATATTGAGATGAATTGGTATAGTTGATATTTTCTTTATACAGCCAGTGACTCGATTAGTCTCATCCATAATTCCCTTCCTTACCATTTTAAAATTAGTGAATTTATTCCTAGGAAGGTGCATGAACTTAGAGTACTCTATGTTGCTTTCATCAATCCTGTACAACTATAGAACAAGTGGGTGCCTAGTCACAATACCTGAACCATGAGGCAAAAAGTATATTGCCATGATGCTCTCTAGAACTAAAGATTTGCCACAACTCTGTCCACCAACAACCACAATGGATGGGAGAGTGTCCCAGAGAGTAGGTGTTTGAAGCCTCTGATTCACCCAAGTGAGGCGCTTCAAACCTCTGATTTGCCCTGCTCTAGCTCCTAAGTGTGAAACCCCAGCTTTGGGAGGTGTGAACCACAAGCAAAGTGCAGGAGATGACTAGAGGCCCAATGTGTAGGCTTTCCAAGGTCATCTGGCACCCAACATAAGTGGATAGAGGGTGGAAACTACTGCACCTAATGTCTAGTGTGTGGTGTTCAAAGCCTATGACCTGTATTACAAGGTTCGCACCCTAATTTACAAAACAACGACTAGCCCATGACTCACCCCTATCTAGCAATTCCAACAATTTGCCTCTATATCTGCAAGGCATTCAAGTAGAGAAAAAGTCAACTTTGTGTTTGCAACAATTCTCCTTTACAGTGATTCATGGCAGAGGTGAAGGGAAAAGGCATTTTTTGCCTAGTTTTTCTTGCAACCGACCCTCATAGAGGTCGATCTAGGGCATCCAAATTCCTAGGAGAGAGGAACGCGAAAGCCTCCATCAAAAGCGCTTAAACCCTTTTGCAAGGCCGTCAAATTTGAGCAAAGATGAGGGTGCTTTTTTTTTTTTAAATTTCCATTTTCTCTTGCCTTTTCATTTTCAGCTCAAGGCATTTAAAAATTTTGCTTTTTTAATGCTCAAAATAGGTAAGTTAGGCTAAAAATAGAAAAATATTGTAACTTTTCATTGGCTACTCAAAATCAAGAGTCAAATTTTTTGCAAAAGTGAATATTCTTTCTAGCCCATTCCAATTGGATTCACCTAAAGCACTACATTATAAAGTGTCAATTTAGGGGGAATTATGCACAATATTTTGTAATCAATGAACTGAGATAAAGTTCCAAATTTGGGGGGTTCATCATGGATTTAGGTATTTATTTCCGCCCTTGTATTGTCAAACTAACCTCAGATAACTATTTGTCCTGGAAATAAGAGATAAAGAATTACTATCTTGAACATGATCAATTACCCTGTCTCCTTAAACTCATTATTTAGCCAAGTGAGTATAAATAGAAGAATAAATGGTTTAACAAAATAGACACAGTCTATAGACTAATAGGTCTTACTGCTTCTACAAATATTTTACATCATATATCTAGCACATTGAGTGCCCTTTCACTTCTTGGACCATAATCCAACATGGAGATCATGATTATTCATCTAAAAGTGATGTTTTCATGGATAACCAGGCTCTTGTGGATGATACTTATACTTCTATTTCCCCTTCATGTGTGGACACATTGGTGCAGGAGCACCCAATCCACAGTGGCCTCCATAAGGCATTAACTATTTATAGTTCATTTTGATGTTTCCAATAAGGTCCTAAGTTGACCATTCAATGTAATAAGGTCTGTTTGACCAATGCATGTTAATTTAGGTTGTATTTAGGTTTATGTTGTAAGTTCCAAGGACACTTGGCAAATCTGTAAGCACAAGATTGTTAGACAGTTAGCAAGTTGTTAGGCAGTTGGATCTCCCAGCCGCTTGGAGGTTGTCTCCCAGCTGCTTGGAGTCGGGTGGTACTACTCAGGTGAGTAGATAAATAGAGGAGATGATCGAATGTAATCAGTAGTAGAGTTGTAATCAGTTGAGTCTAGTTCAGTTGAGTTGTGCAATTGTAAACAAACCATCTGTGTGTATTCGCACTTTTGGAAAGCATAATAAATAAATCCTATTCGTGCATTTGTGTCATTCGAATTCATCTGGTTTTCTCTGTATAAGTCAATTTTCTGTTCTGAGACCGAGATGGGTACTTAGCCCATTCCACCAGTTAGATTTCTTCGAAATCAGTGGAATGGTTGTACAGTGTTTTTGTTTTGTTTTCTATTTTGTTTGTGTTCATGTTTGTAGGATCACGTACAGGATGCATTAATAGACCCTAGCATTGTCATATGCTAGGTTGGTAAGGTGAAGATCTGTGTTAGATTAGCAGAAGAATAGATCTGGGTAATCACAGGGTTTGCAGAGGTTCAAAACAACAAAGATTTGCATTGTTTCACTGAAGATGCATTTTGTGTATATATCACAAATGCATGTCAGAAAAACAATCCGTGAGTATATTGTAAGGGTCTATTGAATGTGTATGTCGCAAAGCATATTGGGTTTGAATGCATGTTGTAAATGCATGTGGTGAATTACATTGTGAATGTACATCGGGTTGTATACAAGGAAGGTCAACGGTCAAACCTTTCGAATGCATGTTCTGAATGCATCTTGTGATTGTATGTTACGATTGCATATTGCAATTGTATGTTGAAACATATATGATCTTTGATACAAGTGTCGACTGGTAGCGACGGTGGAGGAAACTAGTATCTGCAGGTCACATCATGTATGTATCTGTTGGTTGTATCGGGGTGATCAGTACATCGGGAAGAGATGCAGATCAGTGGGAGAATTCTTGAGTAAGCTAATAGGGAATGTTTAGCCAATAGTGGGTCGATATGCAATATCAAATCAGGGGAATGGTATTTTAGTTAGCCAATAGTGCATCATATTGCAAATAGGCAAACAAAACATGGATATACAAAGGGAAATACGGGTCAGGGTGTTTGGCTCTACATCATAGTGGTATCAGAGTGAATTAAGATTTGGGCGGCAAATCATATTGAGGATTTGCAGGAAAGTTGATGTTTAGGTGCTGACTGTGAATGTTTATGTCAGACAAAGAAAGGGAGATAGAGGCAGAGAGGATGCCTCCCAAAAGTATATCACAGGACACCATCAAGAATTTGATCAAGGAGATACTTGCATCCAAGTTGGGTGAGTTTAAGCAGTCCAAATGCAAAGATAGGGAAGATGATAGTGACACTGATGAAGGCGATATAGAAATTGCCAAAACTAGTAAAAAGACAGAGGAGATACTAGCAGACCAGAGGGCATTTTTAAATGCATTATAGTCAGTCAATAGGGACACCATAGATGGGTTACCTATGTATAGTGGAAGTATGGATACTGAAGAGGTGATTGATTGGATTGAGGCATTGAACAATCATTTTGAATACAAAGAAATCCTTGATGATAAGAGGGTTAAGTTGGCAAAGGCAAGATTGCAGGGATCTTCTCTTGCATGATGGAATTATGAACAAGGAGAGAGAGTCAAAGAGGGGAAGAATATGATAACCTCCTTGGAAAGGATGAAGACCAAACTCAAGGCATAGTTCTTACCCCTGGACTATGATGTATAGATGTATAAAAAGTTGCAGAACCTAAGACAGAGAGACCTTGATGTGAATGCATATAGACAAGAGTTTCATAAACTCAATCTCAGATCAAAGAGATAAGAGGAAGAGTCAGAGAAAGTGGCCAGGTACTTGAATGGCCTAAGGATGAACATCCAAGATGAGATCAACATTTTAGCACCAGAAACAATGAATAAGTGTTTCCAAATGGCCTTAAGAGCTGAAGAGAAGCTGAAGAGGAAAGGTGAGAAGAATAATAGAGGAAGAGGTGACAGAAATTTTAGAGGCAGTTTTAGAGGAAGAAGTCCTAACCAGAGGCCTAGTGGTGAGTCTAACCAGGAAGAGACTAGTAAAGGACAAGAGCAGTCTGATTTCAGAGGTGGATGGAAGGGAACAAGAGGTAGATTTAGAGGTGGTAGAGGTTCTGACGTTTTCACTGGAAGATGTTATCATTGTAATGAAATTGGTCATACAACATTCAAATGTCCAGAAAGGCAAGGTTCATCATCAAGAGATGATAGGAAGAATGACAAGAGGGTTCAATTTGTGCAAGAAGAGAAGGTGGATGAAAGTGTTAACTCTCTAATAGGAAGTGCAGCCCCAGCTGAAGATGGAGAATCATTGATGCTAAGGAGAACAATCTTGAAGACATCCAAGGACATGAGACAAAGGAGAGCTCTTTTCAAGACCAAATGTAAAACTAAAGGTAAAATATGCAAGGTAGTAATAGATTCTGGTTCTATAGATAATATGGTATCTCAGGAAATGGTGGATAAGTTGAAACTGAATAGGATTCCTCATCAAAATCCTTATAAAGCATCTTGGGTTAGTGATAGTCTATCACTTTTGGTATATGAACAAGCATATGTTGATTTTCAAATTGGAGAATATTAGGATAGGGTATTATGTGATATTTTGCCCATGGAATGTTGTCACCTACTTTTGGGTAGGCCATGGCAATTTGATAGGAGAGCATTGTATGATGGATATGCTAACACATACACCATCAAGAAGGATGGGAGGACTTTTGTGATGACACTATTGCAGGAGGATGTTTCAGCATAGAAGGTAGCCAAGGTTATTTTAGTGGGAAAGAAAGAATTTGTGCAGATCAATGAAATAGAGTCAAAGATAGTAGAGGATATCTCAAGGAGTGGAGATCACCATTTGAAGAAGGTTTTAGTTCTGAATAATGGAGATCAGATGGATCAGAAGAAGGTCTAGGAGCAGGTTTGTAAGTAGCTACAAGTTGATTGGAAAGACAAGGATGCTATCATAGTAGGGGCAATTGTTTGTCCTCTAGAACCACAAAGAGTTGAAAGGCAAATAGATTCTACGATAGTAGAAGTACAAGAAGCACTTACAAAGGTTTCCAATTTAGGTGTTCAGACATATATGATAGTAAGAAAGAATGGCACGAAAAGGATAGGTATGAGAAGAGCCTACAATGCAGTCCAAAGATCATGGGGAAGACGTGAGACAACAAAGTATACAGCTGGAGCAAGACAAAGACCTAACTCATGTGGCATGAGTTCTTTCCGCGGTGGGGTGTATGGTGTGGGAGCACCCAATCCACAGTGGCCTCCATAAGGCATTAACTGTTTACAGTTCATTTTGATGTTTCCAATAAGGTCCTAAGTTGACCATTCAATGTAATAAGGTCTGTTTGACCAATGCATGTTAATTTAGGTTGTATTTAGGTTTATGTTGTAAGTTCCAAGGACACTTGGCAAATCTGTAAGTGCAAGGTTGTTAGACAGTCAGGAAGTTGTTAGGCAGTTGGATCTCCTAGCCGCATGGAGGTTGTCTCCCAGCCGCTTGGAGTCAGGTGGTACTACTTAGGCGAGTAGATAAATAGAGGAGATGATTGAATGTAATCAGTAGTAGAGTTGTAATTGGTTGAGGCTAGTTCAGTTGAGTTGTGCAATTGTAAATAGAGCATCTGTGTGTATTCGTACTTCTGGAAAGCATAATAAATGAATCCTATTCATGCATTTGTGTCATTAGAATTCATCTAGTTTTCTCTATACAAATCAATTTTCCGTTCTGAGACCAAGATGGGTACTTAGCCTATTCCACCAGTTAGATTTCTTCAAAATTGGTGGAATGGTTATATAGTGTTTTCATTTTGTTTTCTGTTTTGTTTGTGTTCATGTTTGTAGGATCACGTATAGGATGCATTGATAGACCCTAGTGTTGTCATATGCTAGGTTGGCAGGGTGAAGATCTATGTTAGATTGGTGGAGGAATAGATCTGGGTAATCGCAGGGTTTGTGGAGGTTAAAAATAGCAAAGATTCATGTTGTTTCACTGAAGATGCATTTTGTGTATATATCGCAAATGCATTTTGGATATATAATCTGTGAGTATATCGCAAGGGCATGTTGAGTGTGTATGTCGCAAAGCATATCGGGTTTGAATGCATGTTGCAAATGCATGTGGTGAATGTACATTGCGAATGTACATTGGGTTGTATACAAGGAAGGTCAACGATCAAACCTTTTGAATGCATGTTTTGAATGCATCTTGTGATCGTATGTTACGATTGTATATTGCAATTGTATGTTGAAACATACATTGTCTTTGATACAAGTGTCGACTGGTAGCGACGGTGGAGGAAACCAGTATCGATAGGTCGCATCATGTATGTATCCATTGGTTGTATCAGGGTGATCGGTACATCGGGGAGAGATGCAGATCTGTAGGAGAATTCCTGATTAAGCTGATACGGAATGTTTTGCCGATAGTGGGTCAGTATGAGATATCAGATCGGGGGAATGGTATTTTGGTCAGCCGATAGTGCATCATCTTGCAGATAGGCAAGTAAAATGTGGATATACAAAGGGAAATGTGGGTTAGGGTGTTTGGCTCTACATCACACATCCTCATGGGATGATCAGTCTATTTGGTTGACATACATTGATACCCCATCTACATTGGAGGACATTCCATTTCCTACGGTACCTACTGGTACTTTTGAATTTAGTATTGCTCCTTCAAGAATTTCCAACAATTCTTTACAATAGGGTCTTATATTGGATTGAGACACTTCTACTAGACATCTCTTGGCTATTTGTAGAGTCTCAAATATCAGATCTTGATGACAGCGGATCTCATCTTACTATTTGATAATAGTTGTCTGCACGTACTACTACTACAGATTTTAGAGAGGCTTCACTGAGGGCTTCGAGTGATTCTTCACATGACATCTCATGGTATTTACTTTGTAGCCACATGGCATGCATTGACATTTAACATCCATACATCAGTTCTTTGGATCTTGATCTTTATCAGTTTTCACATGATTTTAAGAGGTCACTTATCTTAGTTAGACTTGGGCTCCTGATTTAATTGTGACTCATTTTGACATTAGCATGATGACATTTGAGTAGTATTCTAAGGTAGGGTATATCATGAGACTTACCACCTCACCTCGCTTCTTTGACAATTCACCATTTGAGTTATTTCTTCCTAAAGGGAGAAACGTCATTTGCCGCAAATGGATCATTTTCATCATTCATACATGGGAATCCTCTTTTGGCACATGAGCTACTTCATTGTGGGGGGTTACATAGTCTCTTTCTCTCTATTCCTTGAGAGGTTCCTATCTTACATCATCTTAGTCAACATGACATGGATTCAATCTCGGTGTAGACTCTTCATTTTATTTTCTCTCTTTTTGGAGGGAAGTTTCTTTCCCACAGGGTTTTCTTCCTTTCTCTGCCTTATGAGAGATTACATTTGTGCATGGGTGCCTGATCAGGCTTAGTTACTAGGAACCATATTCATTTCACCCACCTAAGCTATGCTCAAGGAGGGGTGTTGGTGTATATTAAGCTTGCTTAGGAGTGCATATTTAAGGTTCTATGAACTTAGCCTTGAGATATACTTGACATGCCTAGATTAGCTTTGTCTAGGTTAAGTGGTTGCTTTTCCTATTCTTGAAGCACCACTATTCTTAGTGAGCTTTTCCTATTATTGGTTTGACTATTCTTAGTCGATTATGCCCTATATGTACTACATCTTGTAATTTAATTCATTATCCCATTTATTTGCAGTCTATGTGGCCATTACTTGGAATACTTGTTTTCTTGCAGGTTGAGTGTGCTCCTATTCATCTCGGGTAGCTTGAATGGATACTTGCATTCACTCAATGTTACTGGTTTCTACAATAAGGGCCATATATTAGAGTGGAATAACCTTGTTTAAAACAATTTAGAAATCTTGTTAGGAATTTACCTTGTTATTTTGGCTATTTGTTATTCTACCCTAGAAGAACATGTTTTATAAGATGTATGGCATCCAACAATGCATACTTTTTGATAATTTTTTCTATCTACTTCAAAAAATAGAGGTACTTCTTGGTAGTCTACTGGGTTCCTCGATAGGTATAAAACTAGTATTATGTTATCCAATAATATTTCTTAAACATTTTCATTATAGTATATGTTGAAACAAGTGACTTTTAAAGTGTTGTTCTATTTTGGTGAATTCCGTGCATTATTAGGTATATCATTTTTAGTATTTGGAAAAATCAGTGAGGGGAATATCATCAGAGTCTCCAACATTTCACAATATTCATGTATCAAATTCATTTAATTTTGGTGACTGATAATTGTCATTCCTTCATACCATTATCATTCAACGTTGTGTATCTTGTTGATGCTATTATCTTTTCATTCAAAATTTCTAATCGGGGATGTTATAGAATCTCATCTACTCTTTCATGTTGGTGAATGTTGTATTTGACTCTTCACTCAAAGTCCTATATCTTTTCCAATAAAAGGACTTACCAAGGATAACTTGAACCTAGAAATCTAAGATATTCCCTAAAGGTGATCATAGACATAACCATCTTTATAAGAACTTTAAATATCAAAGATCAAGTTAAGTAGGTTGCAATAGTTTGTATTTTTCTACTTCAAATTTGCACTTTAAATTTAAAATCCATAGCACTTGAGATCAAATATGTAGCACTAAGCTTGAATTGTAAGGTGTTCTACACCTAGATTCTAATTTTGAGATAGTTATCATAACAAATCCATTAGTTCTCATGAGGTAGTAAATCGATTCAAAGAATCATTAATAATCTTCACCTTTCATTGGTTTATAGATAAGCTCCTTTATCTTCCCATTTAATTTTTGAATATTTATTGCACATTTATAAAACCATATTTGCTAGTGTAGTATTGTCCCTTAAATAGGATTAGTGGCATGATCTTGGCTCATAAAAAATAATCAAGACCTTATTCAAAATAATGATTATTTTTTTATAAAAGGGGTAAAACAAGTTTTGAAGGGACCCCGAAACCCTACAACCAGATGCTACCCCAAAGATATAACATTGTTGGATAGTACCCCAAAGACAAAAAATGCTTAAAGTATAAAAATACTCCTAAATATATAACCTATTATAGAAACTTCCAATAAATAGATAGTATCACAACATACAGCTAGCCCACTGGAACTTGCCACCAAGGTCACATATTTTGAAGAGTTTCAGTTCTTGCCAATTCCTATTTATAAAATTCCTCATGGAGTTTCATGAAACCCAAAAGTTCATCCTTTGCCTCTTGGAATTATTTCTTTTTGAATCCATGTGTCCTTGAGCTAAGGCCACTCTATTCATTGATCTTTCCCTATTTTCCTTTGCTGCCAAGTTTTTGCTTCTTTCCCTCAACATCCTTCTCCTCCCCCATACCTGCCTTATGCTCTTCCTTCAACTCCGTCATCTTTTTGGTGAGGATCCTTATCCCTTTAGTGTTTCTTTGGATAGTACATTTGTTGATCTCTAGCATCCTTTCCAAGTTCTACTTTATTTCTTTCATTTCATTTTCCACTTTGTTAGGGCAGTTGTCATGGTCTTGGCTATGGGTAACAAGGTCCTTCTCGAATTGATTAACCTTGGGGATGTCTTCCTAGAATAGTTGAATCTCCGCATCCAACTTGTCATCAATTTCAACACCCCTTCCAATCCTTTGTTGAATTGCACTAAGCCCGATGTTGATCTTGTTTATTTCTATGAAAAACCACTTAGTTAACCAGTTTTGGCTGTCCACCACTTCCCTCACCATCCCCAAAGCTTCTGAAAGCTCCTCCCTACTAGTAGTACAGGACAAAAAGAAAAAAAAGTTCCTAAGGAGATTACTAGATGGGTTTAGAATTTGAGGAAATGACATTCTAATTCCAAGATCTTTGGTTACAATGCCCTTAATCTGTTCCCCTTTGGGACTTTCATCCCTCCCTTTCTTAAACTTCACCTTATTACTACTTTTCCCCTTCTTACTAGTGTTATTTTCCCCAGAGGCATCAATATCAACCTGACTCTGCTTACCTTTCTTTTCTTCTCCTTCTTCTATTTTACCCCCTTCTCCTCTAAATACCCTTCATCTCCTTCTTCCTCAAAGGTGAAACCCATGGACCAAGATTCCTCCTCATCCCTACTTTGTTTGTTAGGGGTTCTCTTGCCAACACTCCTTTTTTTTTGGATATTTCTCCCTACTCTGACTTAGATGAGCATGGAGTGGAGAGGACCTCCATCAACATGTCTTTCTCTACTCAATCAAGGTCCTCTTTTTCCTCCCTAGTATCATCATTTGTGGAAATAGAGTTATCCACTTGATGGGCTTCTTTCCCTACTTCAAAAAACTACCTTTTACCTCTCCACTAGGTACTAGGGATTTAATGTGCTCCATGATAAGCAGAATTAAGCCTTCATGTAAAATAGGTAACCTAGGGTTTCTCTGGTTCTCTTTTATGGCAAACTCCATAGATGATAAAACATAAAATTTGAAAGAAACCACCATTTTATATCTTAAGTAATTCAGGAGCGTGAAAATATAACTATAAATTATAGTAAACCTACCTTCAAGGGTGATGTAACACATGATCACCTTTGCAACTTGTCACTAGATAGGCTTGATGGATTTCCTTTCATAGCCTCTTGAAATGAATTTTACCAGCACGTTCCTCTCATTGCCTTTGAAAAAGACTTTCAAGGCTTCCTCTCCCACTCTGTGGTCCTTAAAAACTTCTCCCTTCCTTCGACAAGCCCATAATTCTGGCAATGAATTCTTTAGTAATCTCACTCTTTATCCCATAAGATTTGATTTTTCTGCCACGCCACCCTTTAATGAATAGGTTAGTAGCAATCAGGTCGGACCCATGCAATTTCTCCATGAGGGGAACAAGCCCCCATTTATCATAACTTTCCACAAATGGGGTCTCCTGTGGACCCCATTGCAAGAGCATGGCTCCACCTTGTTTCCTCTCCCATTTTTGTAGTTGTTATGTTGTCTCTTTCATAATTCTCTCACTTCTACAAAACAAATGAAACCTTGCTTGTTTTAACCAAAAGGGTCTTCAACCTAACTAGAAAGCGTGAGTTGCTGAAGTGTAATCATTAGATTAACTCTTTGAATTAAAGCTGAAGTTGTCATCATAATTTCCTTCATTAAACATGATAGAATTTGCCTCACTAGGAAAGTCTTATAACCTTTCCCACCATTGGATATTATGGGAAATCACTCCCTCATTGGCCAACCCATTTCCTTCCCGATAAATATGGGAAATAAGGGAATTTTCATAATAATTTAGCATATGTATGGAATCCTTTATTAACAATTGAATGGTCCATCTTGGGACTTGGATGTTCTTAAGATAATTTATGATGTTAAGTGATTCCCCTTCGACCTAGACATTCTTATAACCTTTCTCATATGCTAGCTTGATGCTATGGTAGGCTGCCATATCTTCAGTGTAGTGATTAGATTAGAATTCTTATAATGATTGTTGTTTGCTGACTAGAGCATCAAATTATATAAATTGGGATAGATAAGTTGCCATATTTAATAGGGCCTAGGTCACTTGTTTCAAATCAATATTTAAATGTTTTTAGATGCCACATATGTGATCATGGAAAACAGATAGCATTGTGACCAAAGATAATGATCATAGTCACAATTTTTTCCATAAGGTTAAAGTAGTAAAATTAATCCATTACAATCACCTACACATCTCCCCAATCTTTGATTCATTACATTTGTAGTTATAAATTCATGTTTAATAGTTGTAATCATATACTAATACTAGATAGATATAAATTGTTACAAGTTTAACATTACACCTACTAGATTTATTTTTACTTTGTAAAAGAAAATCACACTTACTATCTATGTGCTCAATTTATACAATTAAACTATCCTCTACTCTGTATATAATTTCAAATACTAGATCATTGGCATGAACTAGATGCCATGTACCTCTTGTTTATTTTGGGAGAAACCTTAAAATATATACATGACAAGATACTTGTTGTTCAATACTAGGGGACTAAATAAGAAAACAAGTAGTTCATATGAAGGAATATTACGTTCCTATGAAGCAAATATCCAAAAGCTACAAAACTTTCTACGGTCTTCAAAAGCTACTAGACTTTCCATAGTGGAAAAACTATAACCCTTTCCACATAAATTAATTAAGACTTCAATTAAAAGTTATAAACATGAAAAGATAAATACTATATTCTAAAATATCCTTAGACCTTTGATTTTGCTATATTTTTCATAAGTTCAACAAATGTGTTTGAAAATTTTAAAAGAAGTACATGATGGCATCACTACCTTAGTTGTTGCCTCCTTAAACTTTGCAATATTTCTTTGTAGCCCCTTTCCTCTACAACCTTCCATAAGATAATTCACTATATTTTGAAACTCTTCCTTGGTGACCAATTTAAATTCATTGACATCAACACCTTCAAAGTCTAACCCAACTTTTGAAACATCTTTGACAAATCAACAATTAATAAATTAATTATAATAAATGACAATCAAATCATAAGAACTCCCATGCTAATTTCTTCTAAAGTAGAGTTCCACCCATTATGTGTAACAAATCCCCCCACTGAAGGATGGGAGAGGAACTCCAACCAAATAAGTCTTAAGGGATTATTTTTGTAAAATAATCTTATTCTATTAATTTTATTATAAATTAAAACAAAAATGCCCTACTTGCAGTTGCTTGGTCCAACTAACAACTAGGGATCGATCTTTGGTTCATTCCTTAAAGCCTTACAGTAACTCTAGAGACTTGCCTTTAGCTATGTTAGATCTAGACACCCAAAAGTGTCTAGTCCAAGTGCCAAATCATGCAATTGGATTTCAAATTTTATATCAAGGATGCTAAAGGAAACATATAACACAGATTGCTTTGGTTGTGAATCTAGCCATTGAGAGCAAGTATTGTCATCTTCCCACATACTAGATATGGAATTCTTTCCTTGTAAGAAATAGGGAAGAGACATTGGGCCTACTGTGAAAGCAAGGTTATTGAAATTGGAAGAGCATACAAAGTGCTAAAAATTAACGCATGATTGTAAAGTAAATAACACTAAATGATAATTAAATTTTATTATTATGTTCATATGGGGTTTTTTGATGTATTATGTAAATGCTTATAAAGAATTGCATTCTCGTAAATTCTCCAAACTACCTAAGAGAAACCAACTCCCAACTAATTAAATATTAAAACTAACACTAATTCTCTAAGGTGGCTTTATTATAAAATATAAACCTTAACTTTCAAACACCCCTTTAAGGTTTACATTACAAAAAAACTAAAAACAAAGAACAAAAAAATTGCAACATGGAATGACTACAACAACCCATATGGAATTATAAAGAAGCATCATATCCACCAAATCTCCTTGCTAATCCAAAACCTTCCAAACTTCTCATGTCTAAGAAAATGTCTTGACTAAACATCAAACTTCATCGAAACACACCAAACTATTGTGTCTAGGAAAATGTTCTGATTGTCCAACAATACCTATGAATCAAGACATACTTGAAACTATTCATAAGTACACCATCCTTCTTGTGAATTAAGACACACTCAATTATTCACACAAACAATATTTTCTCACAAATTTATAAATCTCCTAATGCAATAGGATGTTGAGTTCAACAAAAATGCTTATGTACAATAAAATTCTTTCATACTCCACAAATCAAATATCTAATATAATATTAAAAAAATATATATACCCATAAGATTTGATATCTGAAACATGTTTTCCATGGTAGAAGGAGACTATATCAGTTGGCTGGATAGGTGGAATTTTTTGAGGAAGAGATCTAATTAGCTTGTCTTTAGATGTCAAATCGTCATCGGCAACAAGATGTCAATCATGTTGGGAATGAATTTCTAAGTTCTCTGCAATAAGAGTGCTACCTATAACCTATTGTTTTGACTAGTCATCTTGTATGACTCTCCGCTATTCAAAAGAAACTTGGAAAGAAGTGAAAAATGGTGCAAGAGCAATAAGGTCTTGGCACAAATACGTATTCGATAGAACAACATCTAATTTGCTATAGAGTTAAATTACTCATGCCCAATTTAATAAAGCAGAGTGGGAAAACAAAAAATTTTAGTAGCTGATAGGCTATTAGTGGGAAATTTTTTCTCCCACAAAAATTAGACGCCAGAATTGTCGGACGCTGGAAATCATTTGACCCTGGGAAATCATCTGATGCAAAACATTTTCGGCATTTGAGTTTTTCCCAAAGCCTACCATTTTCCTTTTCCGGTCACCAGGTGTTTCACTCTGTTAGTTTTGACCGTTTCTCCTGCTCCCTTTAAAACTTACCGCTTTGGGAATCTCTGATAAATTTCTGAGTATGAAAAACCCTCGCCTTGGTTATTGCCCAGATGGACTACTGTCTCGGCTAAATATTTTAAAAATGTAAATTTCTGAATACTATTTTTATTCCAAAAGGCTGCTTTGTTATCTCCCAAATTCTTGCATTCAACAGAGCAGTACAACACACCATTATTTTCCTTGTGAAATTTTCTTTCACACACTTTGCAGCAACCATTAGAGGAAAATGAAGCAGTGGAGGATAATGACAATGATACTGAAAGAGGAAAATAATTTTTTTAAAGAAAAAAATACTTCGTCTTTATTCTAAATGTAAGGAAAAATCTGGTGAGCCTAAGATATTTGAGGCTCAATATCATCTTTTTTGATAGAATTACATCTAGAGATCTTCCTGACTTGTAAAACAGTGTGTGATGAATGAGTTGCAGAAACACATTCTTTGCAAAGAGGGCCGCTTGAAGGACAATCTTTGTAGAAGAAAGTTAAACGACGATCCCTTCTAATGTGAATTGCACAATGTTCGTTATACTCACAAGAAAACAATGACTCTATCCAGGAGTCCATATCCATTGAACTTTACTGGTAGTGGTGAGAAAATAAAAGCACTTAGTCAATCTATAAGCTAATAATTGTTTTTTTACTAAATTTAAATTGCTACCCAAATTCATAGGTCTGAAAGAAAAGCAGCTAGATTAATAATAAGAAAGAAGACTGGTTGAAAAGAAAGCTTAATTTGTCTTATTGGCAAATAGCCATCTTATAAGGAAATAGGCTAGGCCAATATGGTTAAATGTATTTTCTTATGAGAGGATAAAATAATATCCTGAATATTTAGACCAACCTAAAAATAAACAAAATTCGTCTATATTTTTTTTTTTCTTATCTTTTTAGAAATTGCTTTTGTAGGTCCTTTCATTGTAGCAGTGTAATTAATAATTGCTTTTATTGCTCACAGTACCTTTTGATTCTCGTAATATGTATTTTTGAGACATGGCCCACTGAATGCACCACTCGGAGCTCCACAATCCTCAGCAGACACTTGTACAGAGGAATTTTACTTCTACAATGCCTTGTTCTTGAATGACTCTCTACAACATTTTCTCGCTCTACCCTATTTCTATTATATGTTCAATTGTCTCTTTATCTGCCTTTTCACAAGTAATAGTGAAAAATCTGTCATAGAAACAAGAGAGAAATTATATTGGTCAGCTATTAATTTTTTTAATTCAAATTGGGTAATTTTTCACTTGTCATATTATTTTATAAAAAGGTATATTATACTAATTCAAAAAGATCACATTTCGAAAGGTTTAAAGACAAAGCCTTAAACATATTAAATAATACAATTGTGTTATGTAGCAAGAGTTATAGAATCAATAGAGGAGGTGGTGGATCAAGACTAGAGAGTTTTTCCACTCATTTGGGAGGTCCAGGCCCTTAGTGTTATATGTTAATAATAACATCACCTCCTCATGCTACTATAACAAAGTGTATGGAGAAGTTTGTTACAAGAACACCAAAGGTATCATTGCTAGGCTTACTTATCCAAATCCTTTATTTGTAAAAATATCAATGACAAAAACAATTTTTATTATTTTATTTTATTTTATAAAATTTAATGTATTAAAATTTAATATTTTAATATATTTAATTTAGATATATTAGTCAAATGTAGTCACGATTTTTTTATTTTTTGACAAACTTAATGTGATTTTTACCATTGTCAAATTCTAACACCGACTCAAAGCTTGTGACATAGGTAAAAACAATGCAGATTTTTTTTCAAGAGCAGCGACAGCTGGGAACCAGCTACCGTTGCTTACCTTACTAGTGGAAAAAAAGACATTAAAAAGGGCACTGAAAGTCATGCCAATCAATCCTGAGACATCCTATTCCAAAGTCAGTAGTCACCATCTAAGTATAGCACTAAATTTGAAGACCTAACTTGCATGCTTTGTAGCCTTTGAAGTATACATCATTTGCCCTTTCCAAGATCCTATTTAAAATGTAGAAGACTTTGTCCATTTGTTCATCCATCCTTGAAATTCAATTTTTAGATGTACCAAAATCTTGAAGATGTACGCTGCAATGCAATTCCTAAATATGGTACTCAAATTAAGAGAATAATTAGATCAACGAGAATAATTTCTCCTGCTTGATGTTCATCTTGTCTTATAAGTCCTTTGGAAATCAACATAATGTGCACACCAAAAGAATTAAAAACCAATGCAATCAATGAAGGTGACATGAAAAAATCGTATCCACAATGCTCAACCTTAACAAAAACTCAAAATGGGATTGGTTCATCTTTCCCTCACTAATTCTAAATCGATTGCTATAGTGATGCTAGCATGGGCAGGGACTGATAAGAGATACAACTGTAAAGTTTAATAAAGCTTTGGTTTTTTAACTGATTCAAGTAATTTTAAAGTCCAAGCATTCTGTCAATAGTGTTTATGATGCAAGTAGTTTTAAAAAAGAAACAAATAGTTTAAATCAAATTACGGATATATCAAACTAATATACAACATAAAAATACCAGAACAAAACCAAAATCCCATTATTGTAGGATGATCATACTCTTATTTTATTTAAAATAAAATGTAACATTTCACCCTATCGGCTATTTTGTTGCGCATAAATTCCGTGCAACTACTAGTAATTAGTGGATGGGCATTTCACTGTGGACTTTCAACTCTAAAAATGTGGGAATTTATTTTAGGTTACAAAATTATTATTTTTAATTTAACAAATCGATATATATATATACCAAATCAAAAAACTCAGATCTCTTAACAATGGAAGAGCTTAACTAGCCAGTGCATTGTAAATGACTATCTGGTCAAAAGCAGTACAGATGAGGGCTAGCGGTAAAAAAAACAATGACAAACAATACGGATAGCTTTGTTGAAAGCCATGTATTTGTTTTGGTCGCTAGTATCAGTCGACTGGAGGAATGGTCACAATTTTCATACAATCAGTTGTTTACAATGTACTGGCTATTAATGGTGGGTGCTTAACAATATAGGTGCTCATATTACTTAGTGACACTATGAAAGACAGGTCCCATGAAGTGGTGGTTCCAGAAAAGCAATGATAACAACATAATGGAAAGAGATTGGAAGAAACCATTTATTTTAGATATTAAAATATTGTCACCTAATCCCACAAATATAAAGTAGTATAGGGGAAAAAGATTCCTTAGACCTACTACAAATAGATAAGACAAACGAAATATAATATTCTATAAAGGAAAGAAACATTTCTAATTTTTAAATTAAAAAAAAACTTTTCTAATGTTTGAGCATCCCTAAAGGCAAGAGCAATAGTGACACAATTAAAACACTAGTTGGATTCCATGTCTTATTAATAATAAAAACATTTCCTTTTGAATAACCTTAACCTGAATTATTATTTTACAAAGTTGTGTTGTACAACATATTACACAATAGTGATAGTCTTCAAAATTATTGAGTTCAATTTAAATTGGAAATTGCATTCTTTGTAACAATCACATCCTATAATAATAAGTTAAACATAACATAAATTAGTATAAAGCTATCGACACATGCAACTGCAGAAGTAGATTTTTTGCGGTGGTCTAATGTAAATTTTAAATTATGTATAAAAGATAATTGAAAATCTTTCCCTATTATAGTGGTGAAACTATATTTTAGGGATTGAAAATATGCTAGGAAAAAAATATTGATTCCTTTTTAATCATATGTGGTGGTGATACTCATTATTCTCATTACAAAGTCGTGGATGCTTCCATTTATCTCTTCTATTATTATTCCTAAATATGTATGCATGTCATGCTTTACATTCACCTAACATGTCACTACAAACACTACCACAAGCCACTAGTTGCAACAAGGGTTGGTAATGGATTTTGATGTGTTGTAGGAGTGAATGCAACTAAGGTGATCATTGGTTATTCTTTGTTTTAATTCACAAAAGAAGAAAAACTAGTCAAATTTATACACATTCTCTTGGATTGGTTTAAGTAGCCTCATAATAAATATGTTTTATACCTCAAGACCATATAATGGGGTCATCAAATTAGAACTTAAAGACTAAAAATAGACGAAATATTCACTAATGTGTTTATTTGATCCTTTCCCACCCTCACTAGATCAATAACTATTACTCTAAGGCCCATTTGAACATTGAATTTTTTAGGAACACTAAATAATGAGATCATCAAATGAATGAAAGTAAATAGAGTTGAAAAGAACCACTTAATACCCTTATCTTTTAAAATGTGTAGAAATAACTTTATGATTAATGCATCCTCATAAATTAAGTCTACAAACAAGGGTAGTGGGTGAGCTCTACAAGTTGTTCGAGGGTTTGGTATCCCTCAATGAGCAAGTTGTAGGGCTTTCCTCCTAGATTAAAAATAGGTCTTCCTGTTTCTTTATTTTCTACAAGATTTGTAGATTTCATTATTTTCCTTCTAATACATTGGTTTTACTTTCTTTAATAATGCCCTAAATATTCTTTTTTGTTTACTATAGTTCCCTACATAAGTCCATATTTTTTGAATTTAAATTTAGTAGAAATCCCACCTGATTAGGTTGAGAGTCTCCATGCTTTAGTGGCATATGTTCGTTGGTGTTTGCGTAGTATGCCTCTGGTTGAGGCTTTACCTCCTTGGCCAGGTGCATTAATGGAGGCATCAAAAGGAATTATTGGGGATGCAAGAGGAATTAATGGTGATGTGGAGGCTTCAAGAAAATCACTTAGGGAGGCTCTGGGTGTCCAAAATGCCGCCTTTCTGCCTGAATATGCATGCTTCTAGGTGTGAGAGGAGGGAGAAGAAGAATATGGAGGTAGCTGTGGCAACAGTTTCGGGTCCGAAGGGAAGAACGGAGGAGTCAAAAAAGGTAAGGCTTCTCTTTTGCTGAGGAAATTGGTGCTACATCTTAATTTGGGTATGCAAAAGGCTATTAAAGATGAGGAAAATAGAATGAAAAATGTTTCTCTATTTTTTGTTTGTTTAGATCTAGAAAAGTTACCTACAAGGAAATTTTTTGACAATTAGCTCAATACTATGTGGGGAAAAAGGATAGGTGTTCATGTTTCATTTTTTAGGATGGTTTCGAAAGGCATCTTTGTTATTTTCTTTAAAAATCACTTAATGCAGAGAAGAGTATTAGAAAGAGACATTTGGAATGTTGGGAGATCATTGTTCAAGGTCTTCCCATGGAGCCCTGAGGCCTTGTGTCAACATATTAATTTTTGCTCAGTCCTAAGATGGTGATTAATTAAAGATCTTCCTATCCAACAATGGGCTTTTTTGCCTAATCTATTAGATTCCTTGGGCAAGATTTTAAAAGTGGAGGATCGAATGATCTCCTTACCTTATCTAGATGCAAGGGTATTGGTTTCTTTAAATCTTGGGGCTATTATTCTAGAAGTCTTACAAGTTAGCCTTGTGGAAAATTGGTTGAATGTGTTGTTGCGGGTTTGTGCTTAACTCATGTTTTCTCTGCAAATCGGATAGTCATAAAAAATATTGTCCAATGATAAAATTAAGAAATGCTAGCAATCATGTTCCACCAAAGGTCTTTGTTAAAATTGCTTTGGGCTCAATGGGGAGGGGACAAAGAAGTACCCCGAATCCTAGGAGAGAAGTTGTTATTCCTCTGATATCCGAGTCAAGTCTCGATTCCCTACCCATTCAGTCTAATGTCGGGCCTTTGGATGGTGCTCTTAAAGAGGTACAAAATAGTCTAGAGAAATTGGTACTTGATGATCTCCCTTCTTGTGAGGATGCCTTGGGCTCCTCCCTAATGGAAGAGATGGCTCCTAGCTCTTCTCCCTCTATTGATAGACCTAAGCTGGTCTTTAGCGGTTCAAGAATTGATATTCTTGTGACTCTTATTTTTGAGACTCTGGTCTCTCCAAGGATGGAGGCTGTATTGGATTCCCTTAAAATTGTAACTTCTCCTCTCTTTGAGATGGATAGAGCGATTTGGGATTCACTCTTGAATGGCTCTCACGACCCAGTCTCTAGAAGTCATGATGTGACTAATTCTATTCAAAAATCTGGTTCTATATCATATTCAAATAATGAGGGGGACCCTTTTGCTATGGTACACACAAAAAAATGCTCAACAATTAGCTCTGATGAAAATTAGAGAGAATATGTTAATGAGGAGAATGGAAAAAGTTATGAAAGATTGTGGCTTCCCTATTCAGTTTAGACCACCAAACACTTCAAAGGTTAATAGTGAAGCCCCCATTGAAGGCACTCAGGATGAGAAGGATGATTTAGAAAATAGAGAAGAGGTTTTTAAAAATGAAGAGGGAAAAAAAAAGTATGTTAGGGAAAAATTGAGTGAAGGGAGGGAAACTCCCCAAATGTTTTGATAATTTGGGAGTTTCTAAAGAAGAGACTTATTGAGAATTCCATTTTCTATTCCATGAAATGCTTTAGTTGGAATGTGTGGGGTTTAGAATCCCCAAATAGGGAGTACATTGTTAGGGATTTTGTTAATAAGCATAGAAACATGGACTTTCTAATTGTCCAAGAAGTTAAAGCTACATGGTTTCTGCTGGATAATGTTCAAAGATTCCTCTAGAAAGATTCGGTAAATTATATACTAAGCATGAGAAGGGTAAAGGAGGTGCTGCATTGCTCATCAAGAATGAATGGGGACAATTCATTACTCAGTCTGGGTTCTCCCCATGTAATAGATGTGCATGGGTAACTTTTGATAGACAAGTTATGACATTTGGTCTTTGTTCCTTGTATGATTCTAATGATCATAGAGAGAGAGGTATCCTTTGGGATTGGTTAACTAATCAGCTTCCTAAGATCCCCTGGATCTTCACTGGGGATTTCAATATGGTTGAATTTAATGAGGATAAAATTGGTGGGAAGATAGCGGAATGGAAAGGAAATGAATTTTTTTTTGGATAAGATTCAAATAGTCTCTCAGGTTAATGGACCCTTTGGAAGGAAGCAAGTGTAGAAGTAATGGGATTTGGTATACATGGTACAATGCCCAGACAAGTAACAAAAGGATATACAGTAGATTAGATAGAATGTATGTTAATAAAGAGCTTTTTTAGTTTAATTTTCCTCAGGATGATAACACAGTTAAAGTTACCCCAAGTTCATTATCAGATCACCATCCCATAACTGTAGATATTCTCTTTATTAATCATGATTCTACCCCTAAGCCAAAGCCTAAAAATTCTTTTAAGCTTAACGTTCAACTTCTGGAAAATGAGGCTTGTAAGATAGGCATTATTAGCTTAAGGGATATTTTAAAAGTCACCTATGAAAACTCTAATACCATCAGGTACTAGGAAGAATTTGTTAAATCTTGTCAAGATTTGTTCAAAATATGTGGAAATAAGTTTTCTATGGATAGAAGAAGGGAGGAAAATGAGCTTCATGTTGAGTTTTTGGACATTGAGAGAAGGCTGCATGTTTCTCCTTTTGATGATGGCTTGGTTTTGCAGCTAGGGGTACAACTAAAAATAAGCTTAGGAGTTTTGAAACCCACAGGGTACACGGAGTTAAAACTAGAGCCCAACTAAACTAGATCAAAGATTGGGACAGGGGCTCTAAGTACTTCTTTGATCTGTTGAGATACAAGTTCAGGTAATAACATAAAGAATCTATCACTAAAAATGGTACCACTTACACTAATTTGAATGATATTAAGGAACTCTTTAGAGAGTTCTATGAGAATCTTTTCAAGGCAGAAGATGGGAAGGTTGAATGTGCTAAAGCTCAAAAATTATGTACCCTTATCTATCCAAGGAAGGTGGATGAGTCAATGGCTGAGAAATTAAAACAAGATATTTCTAAGGATGAAATTAAAAATGTCATTCTTTCAATGAGTAATTGTAAGTCTCCAGGGATAGATGGGCTTCCTGTTGAATTTTATAAAGGTAATATTAACTAGGTGGTGGATGATCTTTTTGAAGTATATCATGAGGCTATAAGGGTTGTCACTTTGGGAAAGGAAATCAATAGAGGCCTTATTAAAGTACTTCCCAAGGGGGGTGATAAGTCTAATTTATGGAACTAGAGACCTATTTCCCTTCTTAATGTCTCCTATAAAATCATAGCTAAAGTTTTAGCAAGAAGATTGGTAGATATTTTACCTTCCATAATTAATGTGACTTAGACTAGTTTCATCAAGGGAAGAAGGATTCTAGAAAACTTGCTGACTAGTTGGGAAGCACTTCACTAGGCTAAGGAATCAGGTCAGAATGCTAGTATTCTCTTGCTGTACTTTGAGAAGGCATATGATAGAGTGGAATAGTCCTTCATTTTAACTATTATTAAGGCTTTTGGTTTTCCACAGGAATTTAGGAGAATGGTTGAAATTCTATTTAGAGATGCTTCTACTCAAATTGAAATTATTGGATCTTCTATCTATTCCTTCTCAATCAAGAGATCCATTAGGCAAGGCTGCCCTTTGGCCCCTACCATTTTTGTCATTGCTTCAGAAGCTTTGTTTTACATGTTGAGAACAAACAAAATCCCTAGTAGCATTAAAGTAATTGAACTTATTGATGGCAACTCACTCTTAAACATGCATTTTGTAGATGATACTTCCTTATATCCTATCTCAGAAAAATAAAACTTAGAGAACTTAAGGATCAGACTGAATAGATTTTGTAGTGCCTCTGGCGCTAAGGTTTCTTTCAATAAATCTATTCTTCTAGGTTGGTTTGACTCTCCCCCTGAATGGATTGGTGAGAGGGAATGGCAATGGGGAGGCCCTAAAAAGTTTATTTGATTTCTAGGGATTCCTTTTGCCATTGATCCCTCTCTAAAGCACATGTGGGATTGGTTGTTTTCCAAAATTGAAGTCAAGCTTAAAAATTGGAACAGGAAAGTGTTGTCTCTGGTTGGGAGATTTCATGTTTGTCAAAAGATTTTATCTACATATACTATTTTTTATGCTTCCATGTGGTTTTTCTCAAATGTGCAAATTGAAAATATCCAAAAAGTGATTAGGTGTTTTCTTTGGTTAGATGTTAATGGTAAGAATAAGAAATATTTTGTGAACTAGAAATGGTGTTGTGTCAGCAGAGATTTTGGGGGTTTGGGCCTGAAGGGCATAAGACTTCAAGGAATGGCTTTGGTGGAAAAATGGATCATTAGATCCTTGGAGGGAGCTGGGCCATGGAAATTCCTTGTTAGGAACAATATCAGGTTAGCTCGCCATAGGAGGGCTCAGAGCTGGTGTAAGTTGAATCCTTATGATTATCTTTTTGGGGACTTCAAGGTGAAACCTTTTGGGTTGGTGGTCTTTGGATCCATCTGGAAGGCTTGGGAGGTTGTTAGAAGCCTAATCTATTATTCTAAGGTGAATAGCCCTTTGAAGTAGTGGGGAGGGCACTATTTTGTTTGGTGGAATTTGAAGTATAAAAATAAACCCTTAGTGCTGATCCAAGGTTGTTCAGGCCTGAAAGGGCATAGACTGTGCATTTCAACTCTTTGAGATGTGTTCTCTGTTAATGGCATTAAAAGTTGGGACAATCTAAGAGTAGAATTTGGGTTGAGAGATAGTCAAAAGAGGACCTATACAATTGTCCTTACAACTTTTTCAAGTAATCTTGTTCAACCCAAAATACTAAGTGAGGTGGATTGGTTGGAAAAGCTACATTGGAAAGATGGAACTAACGTGAAAGTTTGTGAATCCAAAAGGATGTATAATTTTCTTACAAACATAGATGAGATATACGAGCATTGTGTCAAAGCATAGAATTTGAATGCTAATGTCCGAGATCTAGTTGTTGTCTTTAGATATTTTTGGTCTAAACCCATTGGAACCCAAAAAGGGGTGTTTCAAATGGTTATTAATTTCGAAGAAGTTGCCTATTGGTCATAATAGCCATGTTTGTACTATATGTAATATCTTCAAAACTTGTGAATATATCTTCTTTGAATGTCCTTTTGCTTGTCAAGTTTGGAGCCTATTCATGGGTAATGTGTCAAATTGGTCATTAAGTGATGTTAAATGAAAGTTGGAAATTTTATTTGGCTCTATTTTAGGGTTTAATGCTATAACTAATGCTTTTTGGCTCTCTTTAACAACTGAAATTTTATAGATTTTGTGGAGGAAAAGAAACTAGGACCATTTTCAAGATAGGAGAAGAAGTCTTACTAAGTCTGATTTAAGAATCACACTTGTTGATTTATTTATACAAGTAGTGCTTGCATTAGACATCTAGTTTGAGAGATTTCTAAAGACTATTGAGCAATGATATACTAGGATACACAAAGAATATTCCAAACAATGAGATGAGAGAAGACTGGGTCTAGGTAAGGCTTACCAAACTTTTAACATAAAGATGGATGATCTATAGAAGAGGTATAGATATCTTCATATCACTGAGTCTAGGATTGCTGGTATGCATCAAAGATCAGAAGGTGTCCGTCAAGGAATTATTAAGTCTCCTAACATGCAATTGGAAAGTTCACATGAGGACTCTCCTAGTGAGTCTAATATCTTGAATGACATGGTTGATGGTGGAAATATAGACTTTGAAAGCTGTGAATTAGATCCAATGTTGGTGGATGCTATTTCAAAGGATTTCTATAAATTGCAAAGTTTTGATTAGATTAAAAAATGATATCTTTTGACAGAGTTGGTTTCTCTATAGATACAGTCCTCATATCTTTTTGCAAAATATCTATTTATTGTATTAAATAGTATAACTATGGAGATTTTGTAAAGGTGGCTCCCTTGGCCACAATGATCGTACCCAAACTTCTACATTTTTGGTAATATGATTGAACTATCTTTAATCCAAAAAAAAAGTCTACAAATGCAATTGTGTATGATCATAGATGGATGTTGGCATTTCTTTGCTACCATATATTGAAAATCAAGGTTCCATAAAACCCATAGGTAATGGATAGGTTACCACATCAAAATATAGCAATGCGTGTCTAGCATCTCTAAATTAATCACTATCTTGTTAATTTTTCTTTACATCCATAATATTTGTTGCATGGTTTTTTTGTCAAATAGTGCATCTAGGTTAGAGGAGGATGTAATGTCCTAAATAATATTTTAAAACAAATTGATAAAATCTTATATTCATGCACAAATAGTTGCTCCCTTTTGATCACTAGGGCCTCATGAGGGCAAGGTGAGAGCATACAATACAGAAGCCAAAGGGGACACTTCCTTTGAAAGGAATAAAATTGATGTAATTTGTTGTTACGAATCCAAACACTTTGGTATGAAAGCAATATTACTTGGTATGGAAAGGTATATAAGTAGTCAATACCAACAACTTGTTAAAAACCCTTGGAAACCAAATGTACCTTGTACTTGTCAACTAACCCATCTACAACAAACTTGGTCTGATATATCCACCTACACCAAACCTTCTTCCTTCTGTTAGGAAGTGAAGCCAAGTCCCAAGTGTGATTTATGTTTAAGGAAACATATTCCTAATGCATATCATTATCCCTCTCAAGTGTGCCTGATACCTCTTAGAATGTTTGTGTATTCGAGGCTGAGGCATAGAAAGCATGTGGCCCACTATGATAGTCTAATCGAGTACATTTGTCATCTATTGGATTCCCTACCCAAGTGCCTATACTCGAAAGTGTCTATCTAGCCCAAAGAGGATGAGATGTGGGTGAGTCAAGTGCTCAAATATTGATATTACTTACTTAGCCTAAGTAATATATTTGCACATGACTTTAAGCCATTGACTTGGATGTTGGGAATTAAGGTGTCTCAACCTTTGTAAGTTCCTAATGTTGTATTTATTTATCCCATGTTGAGTTGGCATAGTCAGCACCTTGTGTATATGCAGCAGGGTAAATTTTGGTGACTTTGGCAGCTGCGGTTTCCTCCTCAAATAATTAACAGGGGTTTGGGGGTAGCACCCCCAAGACAGGGTCAAGGGGCATAGCCCCTTGCGGGGTCTAGGGGCAGCGCCCCTGTCACGCTCCCTGTCATGGTACAGGGCGGGGTCGAGGGGCAGCGCCCTCTTGGGGGCTTGGGGGCAACGCCCCTGAAACCTCAAACAATTTTTAATTAATGACAAGTGTTGGTGAGTATCTTTGCACGAGAGAAAGGCATCTTTGGGTGGTCAAGGGCGGTTATGACATGTAAGAGGAATATGATATTTTTAGTCAGTGTATGATGGATTCTATGACAGTTGTAAGGTGCGTAAGAGCATTTGTCATAACCTATCTTGGGACCAGACGCCCACTTCAGGATGGGATGTTGGAGAAGTGTCCTTAGGCATGGGTTTTGGGGTATGAGTCCAAGATGGATGCCCATCTCTAGAATGTTCCATATTTGCCTTGTAAACTTTATATAAATAGGTGCTTGGATGGGAGAGAGATAACTTTGGTACAAGTATTGTTATGCTACCGGAATATCTCTAGATTCAATAGTCAAAGACTCCTGAAAGAGCATTGGCTCTGAAACTGTATTGTAATCTGTTATTGTTTACTGTAATACATTTGAGCTGTGTTTTGGAGTGTAGGGTTTTTCACCCATAAGGGTTTTCCCCACGTATATCTTGTCTCTCTCTCTTCTGTGTACTTTCTGTGTGTATGAGTATTGCTGCAATATCTCTGTTAGATGTTCTATGTTGTTGTAGTTGTAAGAATTAAATTGAATTTGCATACATCTCTCCTCATTAGATTAGTGTAGGAAGCGATTTCTGTACACCTAGCTTCCTTTCATTGGGGAGTCCATCAAACTCATCTAAGATACATGTCAACACTCATATTCCACCTCTAGTTGTGTATTATAGTCAACTTTTGAATTGACTCAAGCTCTTCACCTATTTATGTACACCTTATTGTTCATAGAACACACCGATTATGTGATTATCTAATTAATCATCTTTCATGTCATTTGTTGTTTTCAATTCAGTCTATAATTAATCTATGTTGGCATTTTCTTCTAGATTCCTGGCAACTTCTATATGTTATCAAAATAATTTCTAGTATGAATGTCAATTTGATTTCATTTTGTTGCAAGAAGTCAATCTCTATGGAAGCCATCGATCCCTATTCGCTATGCCTCAATAAGTGTCATCAAAAGAAATTCCCAGCTTTGTGGTAGGTCGTTCTCTCTGTGAAAGGGTGTATTGTTATTGAAAGGGCATTTTTTGGCATTCTATATTCATGAACCCTCATTATAGGAGCAACATCTATCTGGAAGTGTTTGCATCAATGATGATCTAGAGGAATTTCCTAACCTGATCTACCATGGCCTCACTAAAGCACATAGAGGTTCTCACTATCCCCTCAATTATTGTCAACCCTTGTGGCCTCTTTGGTAACTTGTACCTGAACATAAAGGCACAATGTGGGGCATGGAAATCATCCAAATGCCCCTATTTCTACCTAGATGCCCATCTCTCTATAGATGGGATTTCTACCCAGAAAAAGGCATCAAAGAAGGTCAAACTCCCATGAGTACGGATCAAAAGTGTCAAAAAAGGGTGAAGGAGAAGTGACTTGTAGATAAGAGAAGGAGGTGATGTTGTTTCCATTCCAAGCTACCCTTTGGAGATCCTTTTTGTTGCAATCCTGGCTGCCATAACCCCTGCTCTTCATTCCCCTATTTCATTTTGGAATAAGTCTACCCTAATTCACCCAAATTTGGGCTTCCAATATTTTACTTTTTAGTGTTAAATATAGGCATTTTTTGTCTAAAAGCACTAAGAAGTATAAAGTACAAAATTCATAGGATAGTATTTATAGGTTCTTTTAAAAATTGTTAGTATTAAATCTAGAAAATTCAAGTGTAAAAGGCAACTTTAAAGTGCCAAAATTAGAGTTTGTAAAAAAGGCTAAGTATTAGGGCTTGATTTTAATCGACTTTCTTAGACCTATAGAAATTCATGATAAAGTGATAAAACTAGGGGGGTGGTCACCTAATACTAAATTAAGGGGGTGTATAGAGTTGTGCCAAGAGAATTTCCATAGAGTCGTGTCAAGAACACTTCATTGAGTCATGTCCAGAACACTTCTGCACTTATTTCCACATTTTCAGTAAACATGGGTAATTAAGTAATTTGGTTATACATGCACTCAACATATAAAGTGCCACAAATCTTAAAGGGGATAAAAAAATTGAATTATGGGGGGGTTCATAGAGTTGTGTCAAGAACATTTTTGAGTTATTGCAAGAGAATTTCCACAGAGATATGCCAAGAGAACTTCCACTTCTGAGTTGTGTCAAGAGCACTTCCAAGTTGTGCCAAGAGAACTTCCACAGAGATATGCCAAGAGCACTTCCACTACTCCATCATCCTTCAACATTTTTTCTATATTGCATTGAGATGTGTCAAGAACATTTCCACATCACCAGCATCTAATGATACATGTGAATCCAGAGTTGATTCTTAGATAACTTCAAGAAATTCATCACAGGAGAAGATTTATATTATTTCCTTTGCTTTTATAGATTTTAGAGTTGCTTCACATAAGACTTCTAGTGAATCTTCAAAGGAGGACTTCATTGTAGCCATATGACATGCAATTTTTCACATTTCTCTCTTTTTGAGGAAAATTTTTTCCCACAAGGATTTCTCTCTTTCTCCACCTTATGAGAGATGCATTTCTACATGGGTAAGTCTCATAAAGCCTAGTAGCCAAGGCTCATCTTTATTGTGTCCACCTAAGCTGTGCTTAAGGTGGGGTGTCAGTGTAGAAATGCCAAT
Organism: Cunninghamia lanceolata; assembly: GCA_027924645.1. Taxonomy (NCBI): domain Eukaryota; kingdom Viridiplantae; phylum Streptophyta; class Pinopsida; order Cupressales; family Cupressaceae; genus Cunninghamia; species Cunninghamia lanceolata. The sequence goes on along the minus strand of BSBN01000194.1, from coordinate 12,102,155 downwards.
GTTAATAATTATTATGTAATAAGCAATTATACATATGTTTCACACATGGATTTAAGCCACCTTAGGTAGGTTATGTGTCAACTTGGAGATTCTATTAAACTAATCCAAGGTACATGTCAGCACTCATTTGCCACTTGGTGGAAATATTCTTGCCACCACTAGTTGAGTGTTGAAGTTGATTTCTGAGTCAAATCAACCTCTTCACATATTTATGTACACCTTATTTCTAATAGAATACATTGATTATGTGATTATCTAATTAATCATCTTTTGTGTCATTTGTTGTTTTGCATTTAGTCTCTGATTAATCAATATTGGCATTTTTACCATAATTCTGACAACTTCTATAGATGACTCCCCATCATTATCCTCGATATCAAAAATAGAATAAAAATAAGAAGACTGTATCCTTGGAATCCACTGTGGATGGTTTGAACCATTAGAAGAATAATCAAAGTCGAGTGAGTGAACAATAGAAGGAGAAATGTTAAGTATAGAGTTGGCAGGACTCTCATGAAACTTAACACTCCTCTCAATGAACAAGTCATATGTGTTCAGGTGGAGTAAGTGATAAGCTGTTACAACATATGGATAACCTACAAAGATGTAAGGTTTGGATTGAGGTTTCATTTTTTTGCAATTCTACTTTGGTATACATGTCATAGCTAGAGATTTTAAGACCCTAAAGTGCTCAAGTGATGGTTTCCTACCTATCCAAGCTTCAAAGGGAGTGATTCCCTTCAAGGATTTGTGAGGAACTGAGTTCTAAATATAACAAGAATAGTTGATTTCTTCTGACTAGTATTATTGTGTAAGGCCCTTGGAGTGTATCATGCAGTTAACCATCTATTTTAATGATTTGTCCTTATGTTTTACAACACCATTCTATTTGGGAGTATAAGGAACAATGTGTTTCAAGTCTATCCCCTCTACTATATAAAACTACTCAAACCTATTGTTGACATACTCACCCCCATTGTCAATTTGAAGAACCTTGATGAGTTTTCTTGACTATTTTTTCAGCAAGAGCCTTGAAGTCTTGAAAGTTGTTGAAGACTTCAGATTTTTTCTAAAGGAAGTAGACCCATGTGTATCTAGAGAAGTCATTTATGAAGGTGAGAACATACTTTTCCTTAGTGAAATATGGATGGAAATTCCACCAATAAATCATTGTGAACAAGCTCCAAAGCCTGTGTAGCCCTCCAAGATTTGCCTTTGTCAAATTTCTCTTTGGGATGCTTCCCAAGGGTGCATCCCTCACAAAGACCCTTAGAAAATCTAACTCTAGGCAACCTTGTGAGCATATCCTATTGACTTAGTTTCTCAAGGTAGCAGTAGTTAAGGTGGCCGAACTGCTCATGCCATAATTTGCTAACTCCATTTGAATGAGTAAGCAATGGTGTAGGAGAAACATTGGGTACAATGTGAGAGAAGGTGTATAATATCTTGGTGATTTGCCCTTTCAAAAGCTATCAAATTGTTTCTATACAACTCTCTATTGTCAATTAAGTTTGGAGAAAAGTGAACTCTCATGCCCTTCCCTGTGGGTAATCTGATGCACTAATAGGAGATTAGTTGAAAGAGAAGGTACGCTTAGAACATTTGTGAATTTTCTACCTTCAACTTTAATAGACCCTCTCCCTATAAATATGTTGGAGAGTTATCACCCAAAGTGATAGTAGACAAGCTATAAGGCTCTAAGGAAGAAAATTTGACCTGACAAGAATCCATGTGGTGCGAGGCACCTGAGTCTTGTGATCTAAGATGAAGCTGATGAAGATGAACATGCAACTAGATCCTTGCCCTTAGATTTCTCTTTTTCTTTTTCCTTAGAAGTTTCTTGAGTTGATGATGACTCTTTGATAGATTTAGGGACCCCTATGTTGTTCTTCTCAAGAATATGTGAGAGAAGGTCAATCTACTTCTTCATACATTTGTGCTCATTGTGCCCAAGTATATTGCATTAGGCACACTTAACTTTTTATTTCTTAGGTTTCCATTGATTTGTGATCTTCATTGGTCTCTTTGTCCTTCTAAGTGTTTTTCTTCTTCCCTTTGTTGTTTGAATCTTGTTGTTTCCCATTCCCAACAATGAGGGCTTGAGGTTTTGAAGACTTCAACGTGCCCATATGTATTAACTTATCTTTCTCCCTAGTCAAGTTTTCAATAAAGTCATCTAGAGAAGGCATTTTCCATGAGGCTCCAAGAGCCCTTTTGGTGGAGTCAAAGGTAGATACAAACACAAAATACTTAAGACCTAATTTGGAGAGTATAGAAAGAACTAGTTGATTCTCCTTTTTATCTATGCCACATTCTTTCAACTACAATCTTAGTGACTTGAAATTAGTGAAGGATTCCTCTAGGGTGCCAATGGAACTAGGGCTCAAACTTATGAGCTCATTCTCCAACTCATGACTTCTAATTCATCTATCTTCCCAAAGAGGTTTTCTAAAGCAAGCCAAACTTCATTGGGTATTTTCAAGGCTTCTACATGAAAGAGGAGTTCATAAGACACATTAATACACATGATTGTGAAGGCTTGATCACATTTTTTAAACTATTTTTCTTTAACTTCATTAGCAGTAGGTTCTTTCTCAGTGCCCATTGTTACCCTATATAGCCCTTTGGTCTTTAGCACAAATTGTACTTTAAGTTTTGAATCATGATAATTAAAGGGTGTTAGAGGCCTGATAGATAGATTTGAATCCATTCTTGAAGTAAGTTAGTTATAGAAATTAGAAGTGTGGAAATAAAATGCGGAAGTGCACAAGACACAACACAAAAGACACCCCCCTTGATTCAATATTTGAGAGCCCCTGAATTTTTTCACTTTATATATTTAGTGCATAGACATATCCAATGGGATAGAAAAATGACATTGTGTAATTTTAGTGCATTCACATTCCCAATGGATTAGGCTTAAAAAATTAACCACTTTAAGAAAAATGACACTCAAATTTGAGTTGCCTATCAACTGTTACAATGGTTTTTCTATCTTTCCTATATTCCATTTATCTACACTCATAGTTTTATATTTTCCTTTTAAAAATGGACCAAGGGCTAGACTTAAGCCCTCACTGCTAGGCAACTCAGGGTTTCAGCCCTCATATGACGATGTCATATGACCAAAATGCACCATTTTTTGGAGTTGTGCCTTCTACTAGATCTGCACCTTCTATCGAAGCTATGCCTTGATCAGTTGCGGCTAGATCTATCCTTAATATTGGCTGATTTCCCCTTTGATGGAACTCAAAATAGGTCAATATCCTTGCTTGGCTCGGCCTCTGCATAGGTAGATCGTGGACCTCTACGTAGACTATGAATCACAGGTAGATTATGGACCTCTACAAAGGATGTGAATCAACCTTCTCTGGAAATAAATCAACTTCTTCTACATACAAATCAACCTCTTCTATAAATGGACTTCCAAATGAAACTTCCACATAGTTGGAGCAGAAAAAAATTCAATTTATATTTTAATGCAAAGATTGTTTTCAAAATAAACTATTGCAATTCACAAAACCAACAATCGTGAGCCAGATTATGTTAATTTTAATGTATCTTAGACAGATTGTGTTAGATTATGAGCCATTGATTGAAGTTAAATCATGGCCATTGGTTTTCAATGAGAGGATTATAAAAGAGAATCAATGGGCATTTGGAGAGGATACATCCGAGAAATATTTGCAGTGATAGCAAATAAATAAATTTGCAGCAATAGCAAATTGATTTGCAGTGTGAGCAAGGGTGCAGTGATAGCGTTGGAGACAACAGCAGTGGAATTTCCGTAGGAGAAATTGGGAGAAGAATTTCCAGAGGAGAATATTGCCAGAGCTCTACCAGTAAGAGGCAAGCACTTTATTTATCTCTTGATTTGATTTAATAAAATTCCTCATCTGCAGTACCGGTTTTCCCTTCGAGGTTTTCCCAGGGACAATTTGTCCAAAACTATTGTGTTTAGTTTGCATATTTTTTTTTCTATCACCATGATTATTTGTGAAGTTGCGGCTGTATTATTTTTAATGTTTGTTGTGAATTAATTTTCGGTAGTAAAATAATCTATTTACGATACGAGATTAATAATCAGTAGCTACAATAGAATTTTCACGTGGTATCAGAGCAGATCTGAGGGAAAAAAAGGCTCAGAAAAGGCACAGGGAGAAAGAAAAAATAATAAATAAAAATCTAGGGTTTATAAAACCCAGTTTGACCTCTTCAAAGTTATTATTATTATTTTCTTTTGAGATGGCCTCAGCAAGTTTAAGAGATCAGGACAGATTGGATGGAGCCTCAAATTTTGGTGTCTGGAAAGCCAGAATTTCTTTATTGTTGGAAGAGAATGGTATCAAGGATTATGTGACCACTATTGTACCTATACCTACATATGTAACACAACTCTTAGCATATAAAAAGGAAGATGCCAAGGTGAGGAGGCTGATTCTTGACAATGTTAAGGATCATATTGTTCTGTATATTGTAGAGTTAGATACAACAAAGAAGATGTGGGACGCCATTATGAATCTGTACCAGAATGCTACTACTAACTGAAAGCTGATTCTCAGAGAAAAGTTGAGGAATACCTGAATGAATAAGGGAGAAGACATCACAAGTTACCTCACCAGACTTAGACTTGTCAAGGATGAGTTGGCAGCTATTGGAGACAAACCAAATGATGACGAGCTAGTACGAATAGCCCTGAATGGGTTTACTAAGCAGTGGGATGTCTTTGTTCAAGTTATTAATGGATAGGACACCTTACTGAGTTGGGATCGACTATGGAGTGACTTCACTTAGGAGGAGCTTAGACTAAGTCTTGTCAGTGGAACCAACAATAATAGTCAGAAAAGTGAGGTGGAATAGGAAAATGTTGCCCTAGTAGGAAAAGGGAAAGCAAAGAAGGGGTCTGGCAAAGTATCAAATCCAAAAAGTGAGAAGGACTTGTCTAAGATCAAATGCTATGGCTATCATGAGTTCAGTTACTATGTCAGTGATTGCCCACAAAGGAAGAAAAATGAGAAGAAAGGCAAGAAGTAGACGACAGCTTTAGCAAGTGTAGATGAGCTTTCTAGTAGAATGCAGGATGAGTTTGCACTCATAGCTTTCCTAACTAGCTCAACCTCATAGGGTGTTTGGTATATAGACAGTGGGGTGTCATCTCATATGACAGGAGTTAGGGAGTACTTCTCCAGCTACAAGGAGGACATCAGATTCCAGATTCAGATGGGGAACAAGTCCAAGTGCAATCCAGTTGGGAGAGGGACTATTCTATTTCAAAGGGAGAATGGCAAGCCTATTTCCATACATGATGTGTTGCATGTGCCAGGCTTGGGCATGAATCTAATTTCCATATCTGTCCCTCAGGATAAAGGCTACAATGTACTCTTTAGAGGGGTGCATGTTTTAATCAAGCATAAGGATTAGAAATCACCCATAGCTATTGGAGTTAGGAGCGGGTGACTTTATATGTTGTAGTTTGATACTCCTAAGGCACTAGTGAGTAGCAGTAATCCTAGAGATCAAGGAGAGCTATGGCATAGGAGGATGGGCCATATACATCATGGAGCACTTAAATTGCTTTGTGAGACAGTGACAGGTGTTCCAGAGGTAAGCATAGGGCATGATGATGTATGTAAGGGATGTGTGTTGGGGAAGTTTGTGAAAGAAGCTTTTCCAAGGAGTGACAGTAGATCCAAGGGGGTTCTTGATCTAGTACATTCAGATATATGTGGACCAATGTCAACGAAGTCTCTCAAAGGATATGAGTACTTTGTTACTTTTATTGTTGATTTCTCCAGGAAGACCTGGATATACTTCTTGAAGACCAAGGATGAGGTCTTTAGTCACTTCTAGGAGTTCAAAGCTCTTGTGGAGAATTTGATAGGCAGGAAGGTAAAGGTTCTTTGGTCAGATAATGGAGGCGAGTACAAAGGGAAAGAGTTCCAGGAGTTTTGTACCAGGGAAGGAATCAAGAGAGAGTGAACCGTTCCTTACAACCCGCAGCAGAATGGGGTTGCTGAGAGGAAGAATCATTCTATATCGGAGGTAGCAAGGGCTATGTTGTATGACCAAGATATGCCACGTTACTTATGGGCAGAGGCATGCAGCACAACAGTATACATACAGAACAGGGTTCCACATAAGGTATTGGGCAAGATGACACCAGAGGAGGCATTCTTAAGGAAGAAGCCAGATGCCAGTCACTTCAGGATATTTGGGAGATTGGCATTTTGTCACATTCTAGGGCCTACACATTCCAAGTTAGATTAGACTGTAGAGAGAGGGTACTTTGTGGTGTATAGCGAAACCTTAAAGGCATATCAGATATTTATTCCAGGGACCAGGAGGATTATAGTCAGGAGTGATGTCAAATTCATGGAGGACAAGGCATATAGGAGGTCCAGAGATTTGCCAGCAGATGATCAGAATGACAAGCCAACAGAAGCTCCAAGGATTGTTCAACCAGAATAGGGGCAGTGAAGCACGAGTATAATTACTAGTACAAGCATAGGCTCAGGTGTTGAGAGTTCACAGAGTATGGAGCAATAGATATAGCAGATCCAAGAGATGCATCAAGAAGATATGGAGTTTGTTATTTCATCCTCTATAGTTGACAGGAGGAACCATGAGGTTCAACAAACACATAGGGATACTCAGGAGTTTGTGGGAGCTCCTAGGATGAGTAGTAGATAGCGGAAACAACCAGCCAGGTATAATGACTATGTGGCATTGGTTAGTTAGTTGGTAGATAGTGAGCCTTCCAACTATCAGGAGGATGCACAACAATAGGTGTGGCAAGATGCGATGGTTGAGGAATATACCTCAATAGTGCAAAATGATGTGTGGGAGGTTGTCCCTAGACCGATAGCTGGGGCAGTGGTTGGACCACGCTAGATCTATAAGATTAAGTATGGTGTAGATGGTAGCATCGAGAAATACAAGGCAAGGTTCATGGCCAAGGGGTTCTCTCAGAGGGAGGGAATAGACTATGAGGAGACATTCACTCCAGTGGCTAGGTATACTTCTATACGAGCCATAATCTCACTTGCAGCACACATGGGATGGCAGATCCATCAAATGGATGTCAAGATGACATTTCTTAATGGTGAATTGGTAGAGGAGGTATACATAGAACAACCAGAAGGCTTTGTAGCACACAGTAGTGAAACCCATGTGTGTAGATTGAAGAGAGCTTTGTATGGACTCAAGCAGGCTCCCAGGGCGTGGTATTAATGCGTTGATAGATACTTGCATGGAAAAGGCTTTGTGAGAGTGAGACAGATGCTAACCTCTACTACTTGGTGGTTGGGGGTGAAGTTCTCATTCTTGTTCTATATGTGGATGACTTGTTTGTAACAGCTTTACTGGGGCTCATAGAGGAGTGCAAGAGGGACCTTGCAGCAGAGTTCAAGATGAAGGATTTGGGGCTTATGCACTACTTTCTAGGCATGGAAGTGTGGCGGATAGATGGAGAGATTTTCCTTGGACAAGGCAAATACTGCATTAAAATCTTCAAGAGGTTTGAGATGCAAGATTGCAGAGCCATGTCTACACCCATGATCATGAATTGGAAGAAGGTAGACTCATCCAAGGAAAAGGATGTAGACCCCACCTTATACAGGATGTTGATTAGATCTCTCATGTATTTGGTCAACACTAGGCCAGATATATCCTTTGCAGTAAACTCTCTTAGTCAGTTCATGGTTGAGCCAAAGAGAGTGCATTGGACAGTGGCAAAGCATGTGTTGTGATATTTGCATGGTACAATCAAGTATGGGATCAGATATGCTCAAGGTGATGGTATTAAGTTGATAGGCTATACTGATGCAGATTGGGTAGGTAGTACAATGGATTGGAAAAGCACTTCAGGGTGCTGCTTTAGTTTGGGATCAAGAGTTGTCTCTTGGTACAACAGGAAGCAAAAGTCTGTGGCTCTAAGTTCTACAGAAGCAGAATACATAGCAGCTAGTATGGCAACGTGTGAGGATATATGGCTTCAAAAGTTGTTGGTAGCCTTGTTTGGTTAGAGGGTTGAGACAACCGTGATACACTATGATAATCAGAGTTGCATCAGATTATTAGAGAATCTAGTGTTTCATGATAGGTCTAAGCATATAGACATCAGGTATCATTTCATCATAGATTGTGTATAGCAGAGGATTGTTCAGCTACAGTATATACCTACAGATCAGCAGGTAGCAGACATTTTGACAAAGGCATTGGGGAAGGTGAAATTCATCTTCTTCAGAGATAAGTTGGGTGTTATGCAGAACACCTTCCTCGCTAAGACGGAGTGTTAATTTTAATGTAGCTCAGAGAGGTGTTCTAGTCTCAAGTGATGATTACGAGGCTAGAAACACAACTAGAATAATTATCTCCATACCTAGAAAATTGATTTCTTGAGAGACTTCTAGATATTAGATTTTGTTAAAGTCTAATTAATCTTAGCCATTGATTGAAATTAAATCTTGGCCATTGGTTTTCAATGAGAGGATTATAAAAGAGGATCAATGGGCATTTGGAGAGGACACATCTGAGAAATATTTGTAGAGATAGAAAATAAAAAAATTTGCAGCAATAGCAAATTGATTTGTAGTGAGAGCAAGGGCGCAATGATAGCGTTGGAGACAACAGCAGTGGAATTTTCGCAAGAGAAATTGGGAGAAGAATTTTTGGAGGAGAATATTGCCAGAGCTCTGCCAGTAAGAGGCAAGCAGTTTATGTATCTCTTGATTTGATTTAATAAAATTCCTCATCTACAGTACTGGTTTTCCCTTCGGGGCTTTTCCAGGGACAATTTGTCCAAAACTATTGTGTTTAGTTTGCTTTTTTATTTTTTCTGTCTCCGTGATTATTTGTGAAGTTGTAGCTATATTATTTTCAATATTTGCTGTGAATTAATTTTCGACAGTAAAATAATCTATTTACGATAGGAGATTAATAATCAGTAGCTACAATAGAATTTTCACATATTAGCCCTGATACCATGTTGCAGTTCTGACATTTTCTCGAAGAATGCTAGTACTAGGTTGAGTCGTGAAAGGCAAACAATCACATGCTCTTTGAAGCTATTGAAAATAGAAAAAATACAACGCAAAAGTTTAAATGAAAATGGATCAAATCACACACATTGCTTTTCCCATGAAATGAGATGTACAGATATAGGAAAGACGAAAGACAAATTGCCACCTAGAATAGTGGAGATCAATAGGAAGTTGACTCACACTAACTGAGACTGGTGATGAGTTAACTTTCTCAAGATTAGCAAGAGGTGGAGAGTTATCTCCACAAAGCTAGTGAGTAAACTCGAACAAAGTAAAAAGTTATTTCCCACTGATTAGAACACCTAAGTAGGATTAAAGCCATGTGGAATTATCCATATGCATGAAAATAATATCTACACTAACAATATAATTTTATAAATGGGTTTTCTCTTACCTTAGGGATTCACCTCTAAAACAATACCATATCAAGTGCAAGCAAATTGCAAATTTTAAATAACTAAAATCTAACCCAATATATTGCTTCAATATTAGGGAGATATAAGATAATTTAATGAATGTGATATGGATAGGTATTGTGGCTTGGGAATCATGTGTAGAAGGGGATATGATGTTTAAAAGTGGTGTTCTAAATCCTCTATATATCACTTTTCATATGTTAATCATATAAAATGCCATTCACTATGCTAGTCCTACTAGGGTCATAAAGTTGTATTTTCTACACATAGTCTTGCATTATGTTAGAGCCTTATAATTCTATGGGTGCCTACTTAATCCCAACTCTAATATAGTTAACAAAGAAAACAATAGTCACACCAAGGTCATGCAAGTTCAATACAATTCTACCCAAGTTTCCTAGAACTATTTATTGAACACCTTCTGGTAATGCCATGACCCTACCCAAAACAATCATCAAGTATCTCTAGATATAATTTAGATTAATAAGTATACTATAATTCAGATATATGTTATTAGGGGTACTCATTGTTAGAGTTGATGTGGCAAACATCTGGGGGTTGAGATGTAAAAGTTATTCTAAATCAAATCTTTCTACAAGATGACAAATTTTTCATAGATAATCTAGGTTTTATATGTTAAAGCTTTAGTAAATGGGGTGGAAATTAAAATTGGTGTTGAGTTAAATGTAGCTGTGGCTATTCACTTTGGTTGATAGAGTAGAAATAACAAGGAGATTTAAAAATGTAACCAAAAAATAGGCAAATAAGATACTTGGTGAAAATAGGATGTTATTCTAATTAAACTTGTCCATGAGGATATCAAAAAACATAACTTTGTGGAGTAGAAATGAAATGAGGGGTGTTTATTAGTGCCCTATAAATACATATACAATGTCATTGGTTTATTAACTAAATCCCCACAACTCTTTTGCTATTTTGATAGGAATATTTCTAAATTGCTAATTCAAATAAATTTATATGACAATATTGATATTTGGTTGTACTCATTTGTTTGAATTAATTTTCCCCTCTATTTTCCAATTCCTTTTGGGTACTAGGAAGATAGAAGGAATGAATCAATACCAACTAGATCAAGGAGTCCTTGGGGTTGGTTAAGCTTTTTCATTATAATCTTTCAAGTTCGATACATTTTAGTTTTCATCTTGAAATAGATGAAATGAATGTTAGAGAGCATGTACTAGATTGTAGGCTGGCCCATCTAATCTCAACGAGTGCTTCTCATGTAGATGATTATATGGACTTAGTTCTTGTCCACTTGCTTGGTAAATGACCACACACCTAATGAAAGTATGTTCTTTCTAATCTATGTTAAACTTATACTCAATTACCATGTGATAAATGCTATGGAATTATTCGTCACTAAAAATCCACAGCAAAAACATGTTCGAAAGATGTGTTTATATGTTTTTAAGTATTACCAATATTATCTTATTGTTAAAGAAAATCCTTTATAAGATTTAAATTCTATATGCTGTTCACATAAAATTTATGGATTCCCCTTAGTATTCAACCTTATATTTGAAGATCTTATCTACAACTATTCCCATAGTCCCCGTGTTATTGAAATTCACAAAAGCATGAAATCACACTGCACTATTTGAAACAAAAATTAAGACCACAACATCACGAGTAATAATAAATTTAAAAGCATCACGGTCATGTAAACTTTTGGCATGTTGGTACTAACACAAGACATAGGATATATATTACAACATATATAGTTCTCCATGAATTTGTTAAATAACCGGTTTTGGACTGGATAGATGCATTGAATACATTAACTTGAAAGGAAAACTGGACGTACCTATCTACAAGCAAAGAGCATTCCAAATTAATAAAAAAAATGGAGAACAAAAGTAGGTGTGTACATCATATAGTCATGTATAGCATGATGCTTGCAACATTTTTGTTAGGATTCTCACTAGCATGGTTACCAAACAAACTAGAATAATATCATGCAATTCGGAAGAATTTTTCTTAGTTTGATGCAACTACAATAGACGACATTCTAACCTTCTTTTTCTTAGTTCGAAATGTTTCAGACATGCATGGTTGTGGGCTATTCCATGGTTAATTCATTTTGCATGATACAATAGAAACGAAGACATGGAATTTCAATACCATATGGATGGATGCCTACAAATGAAAAAAAAGAAAATTAATGTTAAATTATTAATCAGCTCATCGTTATAGGGCAATAAGAAAACCATGTTTACAGTCCTCCATAGGATCTTAACTACACTGCAACTCTTATTTTCAAAATCTGCAAAAGCTAAACACTTAACCTCAAGTATAAAAGTCAATTGGTCAAGTTTTCATAGTGAAAGAACTGTCAGAAGTAATACATGATTAGGTACTTGTCATTCAACACCAAGAGATTAAATAAGAAACGCAAGTAATTCATATTAAAGATACTACATTCAGATGAGATGAGAAAAGATAAATCTTGGCACATAACCTAACCAAAGATTTTAATTAAAACTTACCTACATGACAAGATAAAATCCAGACTCTAAAATCTCTTACACATTTAATTTGGCTATCTTTTGTATTTGTACATTGGCTATCTTTTGCATATGCTCAACAAATCTGTTGAGGTTTTCAAAAGAACTACCCCCTGGCATGACTGCCTTAGTTGCTGCATCCTTGAACATTGCAACATTTCTTCGCAGCTCCTTTCCAACACAACCTTCCATCAGATCTTTTACTGTATTTTCAACCTCTTTCTTGGTCACCAACTTGAATTCGTCAGCATCAACTCCCTCAAAATCTAAGCCAACTTTCCAAACATCTTTCATAAATCCGCAATTAATAAATTGATCAGAAAAATAAGGCCATCCGATCGTAGGAACTCCCATACTAATTGCCTCCAAAGTAGAGTTCCACCCATTGTGTGTAAGGAATCCTCCCACTGAAGGGTGGGAAAGGACCTGCAACCAGACGAGTCTTTTAAGGGTTAATTTTCTTTTTGAAAATCTTAAGAGTCTATTAATGTTATTAAAAAATATCACAATAAAAATGCCCTACTTGGAACTGCTTGGTCCAACTAACAACCAGGGCTCGATCTTTGGTCCGTTCCTTAAAGCCCTGTGGTAACTCTAGAGACTTGCCTTCAGCTATGTCAGATCTAAGTACCCACAAGAAAGGGTGCCCACTAGCTTCTAGTCCAAGTGCCAGCTCGTGCAATTGCCTTTCAGATTTTACAGCGAGGCTACCAAAGGAAACATATAACACAGATTGCTTTGGTTGGGAATCTAGCCACTGAAAGCAAGTATTGTCCTCTTTCCACATACTGGACATGGAATTCTTGCCTTGTAAGAAATTGGGAAGAGACACCGGGCCTACTGCCAGAGCAGGGCATCCATTTATGCTAAGACCCATTTGTGCTTCCTTTCCTCCTTCTAGCTCTTCGAAGGTGTTGACCAGTAGGTAGTCTGCTATGTTTTGGTGACGAGCTTCGTAGAGAAAGGCACTGTAAATGGTTTCAGAGACATGCTTTTCGCGGTAGAAGGAGACTATGTCAGTTGGCCGGATAGGTGGGATTTTTCCAGGAAGACATGTAATTAGTTTGTCTTTGGATTTCAAATCGTCATCTGCGTCAAAAATGTTAAATGACATTAGGAGAGGATTTCTATGTCCTATGCAAGAAGAGTGCTAACTATAATCTATTTTTTTGAACCATCATCTTTAAAGCCTGTCCACTGTTTAAAATTAACTTGAAAAGAAGAAAAAGCCCTCTCTCCTGCTTAACCTCTATTTCCTTACAAAAAACATATTTTCGAAAGAGACCGTAAGAAAGAGTTTATCATCAACTTAACTGAAATTTACCTTAAACATATAAAGGCAGGAAAATTTGATGTGGCTGGGAAATACCTTTAACTGGAATATGGCCTTGAGAGAGCAGAAGGTTAGCGTTGGTCTGAGCAATTGAATTTGCAGTACAACAAGTCCAGAAGATAACCCGGGGCACCCCCAGATTTTGACCCACCTCTGCCGTGCAAGAGAAATAACTATCCGACACAATACACGTGATGGGTGGAACAGAAATATCTGTTGCAGTTAACAGACTTTCCAAAGGAGGGCCCAGACTTTGCAGTGCAAGGAAAAGCTCACCGAGTTCAAAAGTTCGGCCATGTTCAGGCGGCAACCCGTCGGGAATAGAAAGAAAGCGAAATTCGAAGCCCCTTTCTTTGGCTTTACGGTCACGTGCCGCTGCATTTGTGGAAGCTGCTTGTAGAAGGCGTTGGTCGATCCATTCCGTGGTGACAAAGGTTATGAAGAATCCCCGCATGGCCAACAGCTCTGCAAAATTCATGAGCGGATTGACGTGGCCCTGTGCAGGAAATGGCACGATTACTGCGTGCAAATGGGCCGCTGTTATTTCTCCAGACATCTTTTTGAGCCCTAGATTTTCTTTTTGTGCGAGTCTGGAATGAGTGCATCAACCGAAATGACAAAGCTCGATATATAGACATCAATGTTCCAAGTGAGAGAATCGGCCGCGTTAAAGTTTCAATAGTTTGCAGATACTTAAATTTGTCGCAGGGATCCATTCTCCATATAATAACATTGTCACCTAATCCGACTAATATCAGCTAGTTCCAAACAGATTGGGCACTATTTGGGAAGAAAGATCCCTGTGACCTGCAAGAAGATTCCTCTGACCTCTATGTTTGTCGCAGGGTTCCATTCTCGACATAAAAACATTATCAGCTACTACCAGAAATATGAAATACTTTATAAGAGATCCGAGTATATAGGAAGAAAGATTCCTCTGACCTCCAAGTGACATCAAGGGATAATCTTGTCACTTTTAAAACCAAATTAAAATTGGATTTCTGCTAGGGTTTTGGTGTCTCCTTATGCATTGTTTGTTTGATGTCATCTCGTGCTCTTGATGCAGGATTTTTAGTCTGCTGCATTTATTGTGGGCTTGTTTAGCTAGCCTTTATGGCCTCAAACTATATCAACTCAGTAGTTATTGTTGGTGTTGAAGGTTTGACGGCTTCTGGCGATGGCTCCTCTGAACAAGCGCCCCCATAAATTTGTTCCAAAAGTGTTCCACAAGGTATGCATTTTGATTCCTCTCCGGATGTGGTTATGCCCATCCCAGAGTTTGATACTGTCTACAAATGACTAGAGAATTTTACTTTCATAGGCTATTTTATTAGGAAAGTTCCCCCTAAAAGTATGCTTAAAGAATGGGTCAATAAGGCTTGGGTTACTAGATTTTGTTCAAAACATTGCTAAAGGTTTTTTTCTTTTCTACTTTGCAGAAGCTAGCCATGCAGAGGCCATTCTCAATCATGGCCCTTGGTTTGTTTGTGCATCTATTTTGGTCTTCCAACCTTAGACACAAGAATTTGCAGTCTCCAATTAAAGAGCTACTAGTCTCTCAGTTTGGGTTGAGTTTCCTGGGTTACCCTTGTCATGTTAGAACTTTCTAACCACTGTAGCTCACTTGCTTGACAAAGTGGTTTGTGTTGAGCCTGATAGATTGTTTTCAACTCATCCCCAGAAGTGTGTCGATGTCAATATTGACATGTCCAAGGACTTGAAAAATACTGTTGACATACTAATTAGTCAAGTACATCATACGCAACATGTTCTCTATCTCAATCTGCCCAACACATGCTTCAGGGGTCAATCCTCTGATCATAAGATCAAGGATTTCCCCTTGGCCTCTCGTAATAAGCCCTCTTCGTGGCCCTTTGAAGCTCCCCATTCTAAAGTTGATGAAGGGTGGACTATAGTTGAGAACTATGAAAATCACAACTCTAGAAATGGTTGAGGTCAATCCAAGCCATCCATTACTTCTAGTAATCAAGTTGTTAAGTTGGCACTTCATTCCTCATAAAACCCTCAAGAAAAGGGGAAAGAGGTGACTCCCCAATCGCAAGAGTGTAGGAATCAAGGGAAACATTGAGAGGGGGGGGGAGGGGGGAGGTGAATCAATGTTTCATGAATTTTTAAAACCTTTTTTTTAAAACTTTAACTTTCAGAGCTCAAAAAGAAAGATACCATTGATTTGTAAAATACATATGCACATGACTGTGAATACAGAAAGAGAACAAAACTTCATAAGTAAATCAAACACACACAAAGATGATCAATATGAATCATGACACAAGATATGCACGAGTGGAAAACCCTCCAGGGGTAGAAAAACCACTCCAGAACCGCCTCACTGGATTAAATGAAAAATCTTCTTACAAATGTCTCATTGACATATATAGAGGTCTCACTGACCACGGTCTCACTGACCACAAGCCTCATTGGCATACTATGCCTCACTAGCAAACACAATCACTATTAACAAAACATCAAACTTTGTGTGCAAGACATGATTGTCGTTCAATCAGATTTGCACCATTGTATACAACCTTATATCTTCTGTTTGATTTTCAAATCAAGACCATTTTTCTTTTACTTACTTCTGCAAACAAGCTCCATATACAAATCTCTATAAACAATTTTCTCTGCAAATTAATCCTGTATCAACACTGCATATCAATCCTGTATTCTAATCCTCCATTCAACAACACTGCATATCAATCCTGTATTCTAATATGCTCAACAACACTACTTTACTCTGTATGTTTCATCTCTATCTTACAAGTCATATAATCAATGCAACTGAAAAACTATTATATATAAATTGGATGTCTTTTCACCTTTCACATTCTGCACAGTCATTTTCACTGAAGATCATTTTGTCCTTTCATCTTCTCTTTTTAATGTCTTCAAAAATAATGCATCTTATATTGTCACCTGCAAAAATAAAAGAACATATATCTAATCCCCAAAACCTTTCACATTCTCTTTTAATCTGCAAGAAAATCCTCTTCAAAAATAAAAACTTCATCCAATGCCCTGCTCACAAAATAATAAAAACATTTTGTTCCTTCAAAAAATTCATCTCTTGATATTCCAGTAAGAAAAAATGTCTTCAAAAACTCCTCAAGTTCTACAATAAAAATCTTCAAAAAATCATTTTTCTCCTGCAAAAAAAAGATATTCAATTTCAAAAACAAATATCCTTGATATTCTTCTATGTGCAATCTTGCATAAATTTTCACCTTCTCCAAACAATTTTCTAATTCATCCCACAGCAAATCAATCTATCCTCTGTCAAAAACCAAATCCACATTATCATCTTCAATAAATCCCATTTTCTCTGCAAAGAACTTCTTCAAAAAAAATCTAGCCAATGTCTCAAGATATTCTTCATTTTGCAGAAAAAAAACATCTCCACTTCTTCATAAATATTTGCCTTAAAAAAAATCTCCTTAAAATCATCTCTTGGAGTTGATAAATTAAAATTTTCTAATTTTAAAATAAACTTATCACCATAAAAAATTGATAGCTTTCTTTTAAAACTAAAAAATCTCCATTTTTCAAAAAGTCTAAACGTGGTATGGCCGACCACTTAGAAATTAAACAAAGTTTCTAAAAAACTTAAAGCCATAAAAAGGCTTGGGGATCAGCTTTTTAGAAACTTTAATCCAACCTCCTCTAAAAAGGTAATTCGATGCCTTAAGCAATATGGAGAGTTTCTAAAAATCTTCATTCCCGCTCATGACCAGTGTTTCATGTTACCATTGTTAAGGGGGCCGGTTGCACATGCTGCAAGATCCCTCCTACAGGTCATGTTTAGTGAAAGACCTTTTATTGTAAGTCACCTCTCAAACATAAGAAAAGTGTAATATGCACTAGACAGGCAGAAAGGTAAACATAGAATATGCTTTAGATACATTGTAATTATCTTCTAAGCCTCCAACTTCAACCATACCTCCTTCTTGCATAGTATATAAACTTCCACTTCATTTCATGACCCAAGAATGATATCCAAAATATTAACCATGCTTTACCAACTGAACATTATGAACCAACATTACTTTGACCATCAGTGACAATACATATGAACTAGTATAACTCCTGTGATCACTTCTATCAATCCTTGATATAGAGTATGCCACACAAAATGAAACCAATCCTTATTGTAGAGAAAGTCAGACAACATGATGAAGGCTACTGAGATCAAATTACCAAGTCACTACCACTACAAGTCATCTATAAAGATCATGACAAAAACAACACACAAGATGATGTAATAACATATAAGATGATATAAACTCTACACAGGATGATGTGAACTCTTTGCTCCTCCTTATCCTTTAACAAGTATGTATCTCTACACTGCATAACCAAACATGATATGCACTTCATCAAGTATGGAATGAATCACAACTTCTAAGCAAACTTTGTCCAAACATAGATGAGCACACATGAATGATGAACATTTGTCCAAACATGAATGATGAACATTTGTCAACACTTGACAACCCTAAACAAATCACCTTGTGACTTCACTTACCAAAGAACATAAGAAAACACATTAAAGGCCAAACCTGATCAACCAAGTCCTGATAACATCAAACAAACTGAGGACACCTTTTTGACATCAATGACAACTTGACTCCATCAATCTCCCCCTTTGTCATTGATGGCAAAACCACCTGATGCTATTTATCTTTCTCTGCCGTTTTGACATCTGATGACGAAGACAATTATCTCCCCCTTATCATCCTTCATACCAACCAAGAATTGAAATACCACTTAAGGCACTGATTATTTTTGCAAATTGCCATCCAAAACTTTTCCTAACAGCTCTGATCTCTTTCCATGTTCATCTACATATTGAACAACCATAAAAACTTGAGAGCAACAAGACATCAAACAATCATGTAAGGCATATTAAACCAAGCACCAAACCACTATTACAAGCTGCAAATAGACAACACAAATTTGTAGATGAAGATGAAACATTGACATCAATAAGATCCCCTAATTACTTCTTTTAACAAACTCCTGAAACAACACTTTTTGACCTGAAATAACAAATCTTCAAGATTTCCCATGTGATAAAGTTCACAAACAATGACTACTCAGAAATACCATTGGTAAATACTAACAAGAATAACCAACATAACTCAATTCAACTCAGCACTGATACACTTCCTGAAATAGTCCTGAAGCAACATATCAACCTGAAGTATACCATCCAATTACTGACATCCAACCTTCCATGCTTTTGAACACTTTTGTAAAGAAATCATAAACACACCAATACTCTTTGATGAACAAATTTGTAGGCAAAAATCATGAAGACTCCTTATCACACAGTTCCCAACACAAGATATGCCAAGATGACCATTTTTGATAAGACCTTTACTTACCTCTGATTTGATGAAATACAAGATTCACCATCAATGTCATAAGAAACTCTAGATTGTCATAACTTGAAGCTCATACCTGAAACCACTTCTAAACAAACCTTTCTGAACCATAATAATGAGGAAAATCAACAAAGAACATGTCAAATTATTACACCAATAATCACTTCTAAATGAGCATTCATTCTGCAACCAATCTATTCTTGCACATCCTTTTTGACATGAAAAGAATGAAGACCATCTTGCTATTCCTGCACATCTTTTTACAACACACTGTAAAATCTGATATGCACATAACCACCTCTGAAACATACTGCAATCAACAAGCACTGATGTTCCTTGACTTTATCATTCAAATCAAGATATTATTGCAACAACACTCTCCAAAACACTTTGGATTGCAATACCATGACAATTCATTCTTTGTAATTAGGATCATTTGTCTAACAAATTGTACATTAGAACTCTCTGAAACACTTTTTCAATACCTTGAAAGCATAATAAGCCAATGAACACCTGTACCACTATCATACACTGAAACTCAAAAACATTATTAGCAACATCATCATCAACTATTTCATAGCATGGCAAGAATGATAGACAGACAAGATCATCATATCAAATGGTCTCCTTCCTGAAACTTCTTGGGGTTAACTGATAGAACATTTGATACCTCCCCCTTACTTCATGCTGTGTTATGTAGCAGATGAAATGACTTGTGCAAGATGCACAAGCTTAGATTCTGACTTCTCTTTACCATCTTTCTGCTTCCAAATTTTCATAGGCGCTTTCTTCCTCCAAACCTTTTCTTTCCATTTCAACTTTTTCAAATTAGGTGAAGCATACATTTTGCAACTCTGTGCTTTGTGTCCAAGAGTGTTACAATTATAACAAACTATGTCAAAATCATAATCAAATGAATGATAGTACCTTTGAGTACTCATATTAAACTTCCATGAAGAATCATACCTTCTATGCACTTTGCAATTACTTTGTATGTGTCCAACATTATTGCACTTGTAACAAATAATGTCAGTATTCCTTCTGCAAACAATTGCTTTGTGTCCAAATTGATTACAAGTATAACAATAACCATTAAAAGAATAATTATACCTGTACATGTATGCTTGTCTAATAGTAGGTTTTCTGAAATTCCTTCTTTGATTGTGTACAAATTCATCTCTAGTTTTTTGTTCAGCTTCACTCTTCCTTTTTCCTTCTGTGGCAACATGACTTAAATCAATTTTCCTTCTAATAGTCTCTCTAGCTTTGGAACATTCCCCTTCTTCAATACTCTTTTCAAAGAGCAGATTCTTGTGCAACTTAGAGGAAGCCTTTTCTAACTCTTTCTTAAAGAGACTATTTCTGATTCTAGTTTTACATTCTCAATTCTTCTAACTTCAAGGTCAGATATTGAAACATTTGCTATCCTCTTAGCTTCTTCAATTTCTGTCTTCAAACTAGCAATTAGTTTGTCAGAATCATCAATATATGTCTTTAAAATTATAATTTGACATCTGGCCTCTTCAAGATCCGTAGATACAATTTCAAGTTTTAAAAGTACATTATCTTTAGATTCTCTTTCTTGCTGCAACTGCATCATTAATTTATTGTTCTCCTTATAATTCTTGAGTTCTTTTAGAGCATAAATGAGCTCTCCTTCCAAATCAATCTCACAATCTTGTTCATCATAATCCTGATCATAATCTTCTTCTAAGTCTGATTGGGTCTCAACCTTTTTATGTGATTGCCTTTCATTGCCACTTTCTTCACACACCAGAGTATTATCTTGATAAATTCTTTTCAGTTCTTTCTAGATATCCTGAGCTATTTCACACTGCACAACCTTACAATAGATATCATTAGATAAACCAGATAAAATAACCTTCTTGGCTATATGATTGCATTTAAGAGCCTCTTTGTTAGTTGAAGAATTACCATTCTCAACTGACATTAAAACATCATATACTAAGGAGGATAAATACACTTGCATTCTAACATACCAAACTGAAAAATTTGAACCATCAAACTGAGGAACATCTGAAAAATTTTCTTCTAAGACAATATCAGATTCAACTTGGAGAACATCTTTATCAACTGACTTTATATCAACATCTGG
The DNA here is from genome assembly GCA_027924645.1 of Cunninghamia lanceolata. Classification (NCBI taxonomy): domain Eukaryota; kingdom Viridiplantae; phylum Streptophyta; class Pinopsida; order Cupressales; family Cupressaceae; genus Cunninghamia; species Cunninghamia lanceolata. Next base: position 12,081,322 of record BSBN01000194.1, on the reverse strand, counting down.
ATTTGATATGGATGATTTCTTTTGACTAGAAAGAATCTTAACATTTCTCATGTTCTTAATTCTCCTGCACTTACCCATTTAATTCCACTACTAGAATCTACCCGAGCCTATTAGACTTCAAACAGGGAACTTGGCTCTGATACCAATTTCTAGTAATCAAGGGAAACACTGAGAGGGGGGGTGAATCAGTGTTTCGTGAATTTTCAAAACTTTTTTTTTTAAACTTTAACTTTCAGAGCTCAAAAAGAAAGATACCATTGATTTGTAAAATACATATGCACATGACTGTGAATACAGAAAGAGAACAAAACTTCATAAGTAAATCAAACACACACAAAGATGATCAATATGAATCATGACACAAGATATGCACGAGTGGAAAACCCTCCAGGGGTAGAAAAACCACTCTAGAACAGCCTCACTGGCTTAAATGAAAAATATTCTTACAAATGTCTCACTGACATATATAGAGGTCTCACTGACCACGGTCTCACTGACCACAAGCCTCATTGGCATGTTGTGCCTCACTTGGCAAACACAATCACTATTAACAAAAACATCAAACTTTGTGTGCAAGACATGATTGCCGTTCAATCAGATTTGCACCATTGTATACAACCTTATATCTTCTATTTGATTTTCAAGTCAAGACCATTTTTCTTTTACTTACTTCTGCAAACAAGCTCCATACACAAATCTCTATAAACAATTTTCTCTACAAATTAATCCTGTATCAACACTGCATATCAATCCTGTATTCTAATCCTCCATTCAACAACACTGCATATCAATCCTATATTCTAATATGCTCAACAACACTACTTTACTTTGTATGTTTCATCTCTGTCTTACAAGTCATACAATCAATTCACCTGAAAAACTATTATATATAAATTGGATGTCTTTTCACCTTACACATTCTGCACAGTCATTTTCACTGAAGATCATTTTGTCCTTTCATCTTCTCTTTTTTAATGTCTTCAAAAACAACGCATCTTATATTGTCACCTGTAAAAATAAAAGAACATATATCTAATCCCAAAACCTTTCACATTCTCTTTTAATCTGCAAGAAAGTCCTCTTCAAAAATAAAAACTTCATCCAATGCCCTGCTCACAAAATAATAAAAACATTTTGTTCCTTCAAAAAATTCATCTCTTGATATTCCTATAAGAAAAAATGTCTTCAAAAACTCCTCTAATTCTACAATAAAAATCTTCAAAAAATCATTTTTCTCCTGCCAAAAAAAGATATTCAATTTCAAAAACAAATATCCTTGATATTCTTCTATGTGCAATCTTGCATAAATTTTCACCTTCTCCAAACAATTTTCTAATTCATCCCACAGCAAATCAATCTATCCTCTGTCAAAACCAAATCCACATTATCATCTTCAATAAATCCCATTTTCTCTGCAAAGAACTTCTTCAAAAAAAATCTAGCCAATGTCTCAAGATATTCTTCATTTTGCAGAAAAAAAACATCTCCACTTCTTCATAAATATTTGCCTTAAAAAAAATCTCCTTAAAATCATCTCTTGGAGTTGATAAATTAAAATTTTCTAATTTTAAAATAAACTTATCACCATAAAAAATTGATAGCTTTCTTGAAGGTGAAGAGGAAGAAGGATGAGTATTCAACTCTATGTATGATGACAAAATATATGTCGATTGAGGCAGTCTAGAATATTTAGACTAACTGGAGGGCTCTCTGATGGAGTCAGGTTGTCATTGATGTCAAAAAGGTGTCCTCAGTTTGTTTGATGTCATCAGGACTTGGTTGATTAGGTTTGGCCTTCAATGTGTTTTCTTATGTTCTTTGGTAAGTGAGGTCACAAGGTGATTTGTTTAGGGTTGTCAAGTGTTGACAAATGTTCATCATTCATGTGTGCTCATCTATGTTTGGACAGAGTTTGCTTAGAAGTTGTGATTCATTCCATACTTGATGAAGTGTATATCATGTTTGGTTATGCAGTGTAGAGATACATACTTGTTAAAGGATCAGGAGGAGCAAAGAGTTCACATCATCCTGTGTAGAGTTTATATCATCTTATATGTTATTACATCATCTTGTGTGTTGTTTTTGTCATGATCTTTATAGATGACTTGTAGTGGTAGTGACTTGGTAATTTCATCTCAGTAGCCTTCATCATGTTGTCTGACTTTCTCTACAATAAGGATTGGTTTCATTTTATGTGGCATACTCTACATCAAGGATTGATAGAAGTGATCACAAGAGTTATACTAGTTCATATGTATTGTCACTGATGGTCAAAGTAATGTTGGTTCATAATGTTCAGTTGGTAAAGCATGGTTAATATTTTGGATATCATTCTTGGGTCATGAAATGAAGTGGAAGTTTATATACTATGCAAGAAGGAGGTATGGTTGAAGTTGGAGGCTTAGAAGATAATTACAATGTATCTAAAGCATATTCTATGTTTACCTTTCTGCCTGTCTAGTGCATATTACACTTTTCTTATGTTTGAGAGGTGACTTACAATAGAAAGTCTTTCACTAAACATGACTTGTAGGAGGGATCTTGCAACATGTGCAACCAGCCCCCTTAACAATGGTAACATGAAACACCGGTCATGAGCGTGAATGAAGATTTTCAAAAGATAAACGTTGAAATGGAAACTCTCCATATTACTTAAGGCATCGAATTGCCTTTTTAGAGGAGGTTGGATTAAAGTTTCTAAAAAGCTGATCCCCAAGCCTTTTTATTGCTTTAAGTTTTTTAGAAACTTTGCTTAATTTGTAAGTGGTTGTCCATACCACGTTTAGACTTTTTAAAAAATGGAGATTTTTTAGTTTTAAAAGAAAGCTATCAATTTTTTATGGTGATAAGTTTATTTTAAAATTAGAAATTTTTAATTTATCAACTCCAAGAGATGATTTTAAGGAGATTTTTTTTTAAGGCAAATATTTATGAAGAAGTGGAGATGTTTTTTTTCTCAAAATGAAGAATATCTTGAGACATTGGCTAGATTTTTTTGAAGAAGTTCTTTGCAGAGAAAATGGGATTTATTGAAGATGATAATGTGGATTTGGCTTTTGACAGAGGATAGATTGATTTGCTGTGGGATGAATTAGAAAATTGTTTGGAGAAGGTGAAAATTTATGCAAGATTGCACACAGAAGAATATCAAGGATATTTGTTTTTGAAATTGAATATCTTTTTTTGGCAGGAGAAAAATGATTTTTTGAAGATTTTTATTGTAGAATTAGAGGAGTTTTTGAAGACATTTTTTCTTATGGGAATATCAAGAGATGAATTTTTTGAAGGAACAAAATGTTTTTATTATTTTGTGAGCAGGGCATTGGATGAAGTTTTTATTTTTGAAGAGGACTTTCTTGCAGATTAAAAGAGAATGTGAAAGGTTTTGGGGATTAGATATATGTTCTTTTATTTTTGCAGGTGACAATATAAGATGCGTTGTTTTTGAAGACATTAAAAAGAGAAGATGAAAGGACAAAATGATCTTCAGTGAAAATGACTGTGCAGAATGTGTAAGGTGAAAAGACATCCAATTTATATATAATAGTTTTTCAGGTGAATTGATTGTATGACTTGTAAGACAGAGATGAAACATACAAAGTAAAGTAGTGTTGTTGAGCATATTAGAATATAGGATTGATATGCAGTGTTGTTGAATGGAGGATTAGAATACAGGATTGATATGCAGTGTTGATACAGGATTAATTTGTAGAGAAAATTGTTTATAGAGATTTGTGTATGGAGCTTGTTTGCAGAAGTAAGTAAAAGAAAAATGGTCTTGACTTGAAAATCAAATAGAAGATATAAGGTTGTATACAATGGTGCAAATCTGATTGAACGGCAATCATGTCTTGCACACAAAGTTTGATGTTTTGTTAATAGTGATTGTGTTTGCCAGTGAGGCACAACATGCCAATGAAGCTTGTGGTCAGTGAGACCGTGGTCAGTGAGACCTCTATATATGTCAGTGAGACATTTGTAAGAATATTTTTCATTTAAGCCAGTGAGGCTGTTCTAGAGTGGTTTTTCTACCCCTGGAGGGTTTTCCACTCGTGCATATCTTGTGTCATGATTCATATTGATCATCTTTGTGTGTGTTTGATTTACTTATGAAGTTTTGTTCTCTTTCTGTATTCACAGTCATGTGCATATGTATTTTACAAATCAATGGTATCTTTCTTTTTGAGCTCTGAAAGTTAAAGTTTAAAAAAAAAAGTTTTGAAAATTCATGAAACACTGATTCACCCCCCCTCTCAGTGTTTCCCTTGATTACTAGAATTGGTATCAGAGCCAAGTTCCCTGTTTGAAGTCTAATAGGCTCGGGTAGATTCTAGTAGTGGAATTAAATGGGTAAGTGCAGGAGAATTAAGAACATGAGAAATGTTAAGATTCTTTCTAGTCAAAAGAAATCATCCATATCAAATCCAGATGTTGATATAAAGTCAGTTGATAAAGATGTTCTAAAAGTTGAATCTGATATTGTCTTAGAAGAAAATTTTTCAGATGTTCCTCAGTTTGATGGTTCAAATTTTTCAGTTTGGTATGTTAGAATGCAAGTGTATTTATCCTCCTTAGTATATGATGTTTTAATGTCAGTTGAGAATGGTAATTCTTCAACTAACAAAGAGGCTCTTAAATGCAATCATATAGCCAAGAAGGTTATTTTATCTGGTTTATCTAATGATATCTATTGTAAGGTTGTGCAGTGTGAAATAGCTCAGGATATCTAGAAAGAACTGAAAAGAATTTATCAAGATAATACTCTGGTGTGTGAAGAAAGTGGCAATGAAAGGCAATCACATAAAAAGGTTGAGACCCAATCAGACTTAGAAGAAGATTATGATCAGGATTATGATGAACAAGATTGTGAGATTGATTTGGAAGGAGAGCTCATTTATGCTCTAAAAGAACTCAAGAATTATAAGGAGAACAATAAATTAATGATGCAGTTGCAGCAAGAAAGAGAATCTAAAGATAATGTACTTTTAAAACTTGAAATTGTATCTACGGATCTTGAAGAGGCCAGATGTCAAATTATAACTTTAAAGACATATATTGATGATTCTGACAAACTAATTGCTAGTTTGAAGACAGAAATTGAAGAAGCTAAGAGGATAGCAAATGTTTCAATATCTGACCTTGAAGTTAGAAGAATTGAGAATGTAAAACTAGAATCAGAAATAGTCTCTTTAAGAAAGAGTTAGAAAAGGCTTCCTCTAAGTTGCACAAGAATCTGCTCTTTGAAAAGAGTATTGAAGAAGGGGAATGTTCCAAAGCTAGAGAGACTATTAGAAGGAAAATTGATTTAAGTCATGTTGCCACAGAAGGAAAAAGGAAGAGTGAAGCTGAACAAAAAACTAGAGATGAATTTGTACACAATCAAAGAAGGAATTTCAGAAAACCTACTGTTAGACAAGCATACATGTACAGGTATAATTATTCTTTTAATGGTTATTGTTATACTTGTAATAAATTTTCACCTTCTCCAAACAATTTTCTAATTCATCCCACAGCAAATCAATCTATCCTCTGTCAAAAGCCAAATCCACATTATCATCTTCAATAAATCCCATTTTCTCTGCAAAGAACTTCTTCAAAAAAATCTAGCCAATGTCTCAAGATATTCTTCATTTTGAGAAAAAAAACATCTCCACTTCTTCATAAATATTTGCCTGAAAAAAAAATCTCCTTAAAATCATCTCTTGGAGTTGATAAATTAAAAATTTCTAATTTTAAAATAAACTTATCACCATAAAAAATTGATAGCTTTCTTTTAAAACTAAAAAATCTCCATTTTTTAAAAAGTCTAAACGTGGTATGGACAACCACTTACAAATTAAGCAAAGTTTCTAAAAAACTTAAAGCAATAAAAAGGCTTGGGGATCAGCTTTTTAGAAACTTTAATCCAACCTCCTCTAAAAAGGCAATTCGATGCCTTAAGTAATATAGAGAGTTTCCATTTCAACGTTTATCTTTTGAAAATCTTCATTCACGCTCATGACCGGTGTTTCATGTTACCATTGTTAAGGGGGCTGGTTGCACATGTTGCAAGATCCCTCCTACAAGTCATGTTTAGTGAAAGACTTTCTATTGTAAGTCACCTCTCAAACATAAGAAAAGTGTAATATGCACTAGATACGCAGAAAGGTAAACATAGAATATGCTTTAGATACATTGTAATTATCTTCTAAGCCTCCAACTTCAACCATACCTCCTTCTTGCATAGTATATAAACTTCCACTTCATTTCATGACCCAAGAATGATATCCAAAATATTAACCATGCTTTACCAACTGAACATTATGAACCAACATTACTTTGACCATCAGTGACAATACATATGAACTAGTATAACTCTTGTGATCACTTCTATCAATCCTTGATGTAGAGTATGCCACATAAAATGAAACCAATCCTTATTGTAGAGAAAGTCAGACAACATGATGAAGGCTACTGAGATGAAATTACCAAGTCACTACCACTACAAGTCATCTATAAAGATCATGACAAAAACAACACACAAGATGATGTAATAACATATAAGATGATATAAACTCTACACAGGATGATGTGAACTCTTTGCTCCTCCTGATCCTTTAACAAGTATGTATCTCTACACTGCATAACCAAACATGATATACACTTCATCAAGTATGGAATGAATCACAACTTCTAAGCAAACTCTGTCCAAACATAGATGAGCACACATGAATGATGAACATTTGTCAACACTTGACAACCCTAAACAAATCACCTTGTGACCTCACTTACCAAAGAACATAAGAAAACACATTGAAGGCCAAACCTAATCAACCAAGTCCTGATGACATCAAACAAACTGAGGACACCTTTTTGACATCAATGACAACCTGACTCCATCAGAGAGCCCTCCAGTTAGTCTAAATATTCTAGACTGCCTCAATCGACATATATTTTGTCATCATACATAGAGTTGAATACTCATCCTTCTTCCTCTTCACCTGTGGACTTGTGAAAGTCTCGCAACACAATCACTATTAACAAAACATCAAACTTTGTGTGCAAGACATGATTGTCGTTCAATCAGATTTGCACCATTGTATACAACCTTATATCTTCTGTTTGATTTTCAAATCAAGACCATTTTTCTTTTACTTACTTCTGCAAACAAGCTCCATATACAAATCTCTATAAACAATTTTCTCTGCAAATTAATCCTGTATCAACACTGCATATCAATCCTGTATTCTAATCCTCCATTCAACAACACTGCATATCAATCCTGTATTCTAATATGCTCAACAACACTACCTTACTCTGTATGTTTCATCTCTATCTTACAAGTCATATAATCAATGCAACTGAAAAACTATTATATATAAATTGGATGTCTTTTCACCTTTCACATTCTGCACAGTCATTTTCACTGAAGATCATTTTGTCCTTTCATCTTCTCTTTTTAATGTCTTCAAAAATAATGCATCTTATATTGTCACCTGCAAAAATAAAAGAACATATATCTAATCCCCAAAACCTTTCACATTCTCTTTTAATCTGCAAGAAAATCCTCTTCAAAAATAAAAACTTCATCCAATGCCCTGCTCACAAAATAATAAAAACATTTTGTTCCTTCAAAAAATTCATCTCTTGATATTCCAGTAAAAAAAATGTCTTCAAAAACTCCTCAAATTCTACAATAAAAATCTTCAAAAAATCATTTTTCTCCTGCAAAAAAAAGATATTCAATTTCAAAAACAAATATCCTTGATATTCTTCTATGTGCAATCTTGCATAAATTTTCACCTTCTCCAAACAATTTTCTAATTCATCCCACAGCAAATCAATCTATCCTCTGTCAAAAACCAAATCCACATTATCATCTTCAATAAATCCCATTTTCTCTGCAAAGAACTTCTTCAAAAAAAATCTAGCCAATGTCTCAAGATATTCTTCATTTTGCAGAAAAAAAACATCTCCACTTCTTCATAAATATTTGCCTTAAAAAAAATCTCCTTAAAATCATCTCTTGGAGTTGATAAATTAAAATTTTCTAATTTTAAAATAAACTTATCACCATAAAAAATTGATAGCTTTCTTTTAAAACTAAAAAATCTCCATTTTTCAAAAAGTCTAAATGTGGTATGGCCGACCACTTAGAAATTAAACAAAGTTTCTAAAAAACTTAAAGCCATAAAAAGGCTTGGGGATCAGCTTTTTAGAAACTTTAATCCAACCTCCTCTAAAAAGGTAATTCGATGCCTTAAGCAATATGGAGAGTTTCTAAAAATCTTCATTCCCGCTCATGACCAGTGTTTCATGTTACCATTGTTAAGGGGGCCGGTTGCACATGCTGCAAGATCCCTCCTACAGGTCATGTTTAGTAAAAGACCTTTTATTGTAAGTCACCTCTCAAACATAAGAAAAGTGTAATATGCACTAGACAGGCAGAAAGGTAAACATAGAATATGCTTTAGATACATTGTAATTATCTTCTAAGCCTCCAACTTCAACCATACCTCCTTCTTGCATAGTATATAAACTTCCACTTCATTTCATGACCCAAGAATGATATCCAAAATATTAACCATGCTTTACCAACTGAACATTATGAACCAACATTACTTTGACCATCAGTGACAATACATATGAACTAGTATAACTCCTGTGATCACTTCTATCAATCCTTGATATAGAGTATGCCACACAAAATGAAACCAATCCTTATTGTAGAGAAAGTCAGACAACATGATGAAGGCTACTGAGATCAAATTACCAAGTCACTACCACTACAAGTCATCTATAAAGATCATGACAAAAACAACACACAAGATGATGTAATAACATATAAGATGATATAAACTCTACACAGGATGATGTGAACTCTTTGCTCCTCCTGATCCTTTAACAAGTATGTATCTCTACACTGCATAACCAAACATGATATGCACTTCATCAAGTATGGAATGAATCACAACTTCTAAGCAAACTTTGTCCAAACATAGATGAGCACACATGAATGATGAACATTTGTCCAAACATGAATGATGAACATTTGTCAACACTTGACAACCCTAAACAAATCACCTTGTGACTTCACTTACCAAAGAACATAAGAAAACACATTAAAGGCCAAACCTGATCAACCAAGTCCTGATAACATCAAACAAACTGAGGACACCTTTTTGACATCAATGACAACTTGACTCCATCAATCTCCCCCTTTGTCATTGATGGCAAAACCACCTGATGCTATTTATCTTTCTCTGCCGTTTTGACATCTGATGACGAAGACAATTATCTCCCCCTTATCATCCTTCATACCAACCAAGAAATGAAATACCACTTAAGGCACTGATTATTTTTGCAAATTGCCATCCAAAACTTTTCCTAAGAGCTCTGATCTCTTTCCATGTTCATCTACATATTGAACAACCATAAAAACTTGAGAGCAACAAGACATCAAACAATCATGTAAGGCATATTAAACCAAGCACCAAACCACTATTACAAGCTGCAAATAGACAACACAAATTTGTAGATGAAGATGAAACATTGACATCAATAAGATCCCCTAATTACTTCTTTTAACAAACTCCTGAAACAACACTTTTTGACCTGAAATAACAAATCTTCAAGATTTCCCATGTGATAAAGTTCACAAACAATGACTACTCAGAAATACCATTGGTAAATACTAACAAGAATAACCAACATAACTCAATTCAACTCAGCACTGATACACTTCCTGAAATAGTCCTGAAGCAACATATCAACCTGAAGTATACCATCCAATTACTGACATCCAACCTTCCATGCTTTTGAACACTTTTGTAAAGAAATCATAAACACACCAATACTCTTTGATGAACAAATTTGTAGGCAAAAATCATGAAGACTCCTTATCACACAGTTCCCAACACAAGATATGCCAAGATGACCATTTTTGATAAGACCTTTACTTACCTCTGATTTGATGAAATACAAGATTCACCATCAATGTCATAAGAAACTCTAGATTGTCATAACTTGAAGCTCATACCTGAAACCACTTCTAAACAAACCTTTCTGAACCATAATAATGAGGAAAATCAACAAAGAACATGTCAAATTATTACACCAATAATCACTTCTAAATGAGCATTCATTCTGCAACCAATCTATTCTTGCACATCCTTTTTGACATGAAAAGAATGAAGACCATCTTGCTATTCCTGCACATCTTTTTACAACACACTGTAAAATCTGATATGCACATAACCACCTCTGAAACATACTGCAATCAACAAGCACTGATGTTCCTTGACTTTATCATTCAAATCAAGATATTATTGCAACAACACTCTCCAAAACACTTTGGATTGCAATACCATGACAATTCATTCTTTGTAATTAGGATCATTTGTCTAACAAATTGTACATTAGAACTCTCTGAAACACTTTTTCAATACCTTGAAAGCATAATAAGCCAATGAACACCTGTACCACTATCATACACTGAAACTCAAAAACATTATTAGCAACATCATCATCAACTATTTCATAGCATGGCAAGAATGATAGACAGACAAGATCATCATATCAAATGGTCTCCTTCCTGAAACTTCTTGGGGTTAACTGATAGAACATTTGATACCTCCCCCTTACTTCATGCTGTGTTATGTAGCAGATGAAATGACTTGTGCAAGATGCACAAGCTTAGATTCTGACTTCTCTTTACCATCTTTCTGCTTCCAAATTTTCATAGGTGCTTTCTTCCTCCAAACCTTTTCTTTCCATTTCAACTTTTTCAAATTAGGTGAAGCATACATTTTGCAACTCTGTGCTTTGTGTCCAAGAGTGTTACAATTATAACAAACTATGTCAAAATCATAATCAAATGAATGATAGTACCTTTGAGTACTCATATTAAACTTCCATGAAGAATCATACCTTCTATGCACTTTGCAATTACTTTGTATGTGTCTAACATTATTGCACTTGTAACAAATAATGTTAGTATTCCTTCTGCAAACAATTGCTTTGTGTCCAAATTGATTACAAGTATAACAATAACCATTAAAAGAATAATTATACCTGTACATGTATGCTTGTCTAACAGTAGGTTTTCTGAAATTCCTTCTTTGATTGTGTACAAATTCATCTCTAGTTTTTTGTTCAGCTTCACTCTTCCTTTTTCCTTCTGTGGCAACATGACTTAAATCAATTTTCCTTCTAATAGTCTCTCTAGCTTTGGAACATTCCCCTTCTTCAATACTCTTTTCAAAGAGCAGATTCTTGTGCAACTTAGAGGAAGCCTTTTCTAACTCTTTCTTAAAGAGACTATTTCTGATTCTAGTTTTACATTCTCAATTCTTCTAACTTCAAGGTCAGATATTGAAACATTTGCTATCCTCTTAGCTTCTTCAATTTCTGTCTTCAAACTAGCAATTAGTTTGTCAGAATCATCAATATATGTCTTTAAAGTTATAATTTGACATCTGGCCTCTTCAAGATCCGTAGATACAATTTCAAGTTTTAAAAGTACATTATCTTTAGATTCTCTTTCTTGCTGCAACTGCATCATTAATTTATTGTTCTCCTTATAATTCTTGAGTTCTTTTAGAGCATAAATGAGCTCTCCTTCCAAATCAATCTCACAATCTTGTTCATCATAATCCTAATCATAATCTTCTTCTAAGTCTGATTGGGTCTCAACCTTTTTATGTGATTGCCTTTCATTGCCACTTTCTTCACACACCAGAGTATTATCTTGATAAATTCTTTTCAGTTCTTTCTAGATATCCTGAGCTATTTCACACTGCACAACCTTACAATAGATATCATTAGATAAACCAGATAAAATAACCTTCTTGGCTATATGATTGCATTTAAGAGCCTCTTTGTTAGTTGAAGAATTACCATTCTCAACTGACATTAAAACATCATATACTAAGGAGGATAAATACACTTGCATTCTAACATACCAAACTGAAAAATTTGAACCATCAAACTGAGGAACATCTGAAAAATTTTCTTCTAAGACAATATCAGATTCAACTTGGAGAACATCTTTATCAACTGACTTTATATCAACATCTGGATTTGATATGGATGATTTCTTTTGACTAGAAAGAATCTTAACATTTCTCATGTTCTTAATTCTCCTGCACTTACCCATTTAATTCCACTACTAGAATCTACCCGAGCCTATTAGACTTCAAACAGGGAACTTGGCTCTGATACCAATTCTAGTAATCAAGGGAAACACTGAGAGGGGGGGTGAATCAGTGTTTCGTGAATTTTCAAAACTTTTTTTTTTAAACTTTAACTTTCAGAGCTCAAAAAGAAAGATACCATTGATTTGTAAAATACATATGCACATGACTGTGAATACAGAAAGAGAACAAAACTTCATAAGTAAATCAAACACACACAAAGATGATCAATATGAATCATGACACAAGATATGCACGAGTGGAAAACCCTCCAGGGGTAGAAAAACCACTCTAGAACAGCCTCACTGGCTTAAATGAAAAATATTCTTACAAATGTCTCACTGACATATATAGAGGTCTCACTGACCACGGTCTCACTGACCACAAGCCTCATTGGCATGTTGTGCCTCACTGGCAAACACAATCACTATTAACAAAACATCAAACTTTGTGTGCAAGACATGATTGTCGTTCAATCAGATTTGCACCATTGTATACAACCTTATATCTTCTGTTTGATTTTCAAATCAAGACCATTTTTCTTTTACTTACTTCTGCAAACAAGCTCCATATACAAATCTCTATAAACAATTTTCTCTGCAAATTAATCCTGTATCAACACTACATATCAATCCTGTATTCTAATCCTCCATTCAACAACACTGCATATCAATCCTGTATTCTAATATGCTCAACAACACTACTTTACTCTGTATGTTTCATCTCTATCTTACAAGTCATATAATCAATGCAACTGAAAAACTATTATATATAAATTGGATGTCTTTTCACCTTTCACATTCTGCACAGTCATTTTCACTGAAGATCATTTTGTCCTTTCATCTTCTCTTTTTAATGTCTTCAAAAACAACGCATCTTATATTGTCACCTGCAAAAATAAAAGAACATATATCTAATCCCCAAAACCTTTCACATTCTCTTTTAATCTGCAAGAAAGTCCTCTTCAAAAATAAAAACTTCATCCAATGCCCTGCTCACAAAATAATAAAAACATTTTGTTCCTTCAAAAAATTCATCTCTTGATATTCCTATAATAAAAAATGTCTTCAAAAACTCCTCTAATTCTACAATAAAAATCTTCAAAAAATCATTTTTCTCCTGCCAAAAAAAGATATTCAATTTCAAAAACAAATATCCTTGATATTCTTCTGTGTGCAATCTTGCATAAATTTTCACCTTCTCCAAACAATTTTCTAATTCATCCCACAGCAAATCAATCTATCCTCTGTCAAAAGCCAAATCCACATTATCATCTTCAATAAATCCCATTTTCTCTGCAAAGAACTTCTTCAAAAAAATCTAGCCAATGTCTCAAGATATTCTTCATTTTGAGAAAAAAAACATCTCCACTTCTTCATAAATATTTGCCTTAAAAAAAAATCTCCTTAAAATCATCTCTTGGAGTTGATAAATTAAAAATTTCTAATTTTAAAATAAACTTATCACCATAAAAAATTGATAGCTTTCTTTTAAAACTAAAAAATCTCCATTTTTTAAAAAGTCTAAACGTGGTATGGACAACCACTTACAAATTAAGCAAAGTTTCTAAAAAACTTAAAGCAATAAAAAGGCTTGGGGATCAGCTTTTTAGAAACTTTAATCCAACCTCCTCTAAAAAGGCAATTCGATGCCTTAAGTAATATGGAGAGTTTCCATTTCAACGTTTATCTTTTGAAAATCTTCATTCATGCTCATGACCGGTGTTTCATGTTACCATTGTTAAGGGGGCTGGTTGCACATGTTGCAAGATCCCTCCTACAAGTCATGTTTAGTGAAAGACTTTCTATTGTAAGTCACCTCTCAAACATAAGAAAAGTGTAATATGCACTAGACAGGCAGAAAGGTAAACATAGAATATGCTTTAGATACATTGTAATTATCTTCTAAGCCTCCAACTTCAACCATACCTCCTTCTTGCATAGTATATAAACTTCCACTTCATTTCATGACCCAAGAATGATATCCAAAATATTAACCATGCTTTACCAACTGAACATTATGAACCAACATTACTTTGACCATCAGTGACAATACATATGAACTAGTATAACTCTTGTGATCACTTCTATCAATCCTTGATGTAGAGTATGCCACATAAAATGAAACCAATCCTTATTGTAGAGAAAGTCAGACAACATGATGAAGGCTACTGAGATGAAATTACCAAGTCACTACCACTACAAGTCATCTATAAAGATCATGACAAAAACAACACACAAGATGATGTAATAACATATAAGATGATATAAACTCTACACAGGATGATGTGAACTCTTTGCTCCTCCTGATCCTTTAACAAGTATGTATCTCTACACTGCATAACCAAACATGATATACACTTCATCAAGTATGGAATGAATCACAACTTCTAAGCAAACTCTGTCCAAACATAGATGAGCACACATGAATGATGAACATTTGTCAACACTTGACAACCCTAAACAAATCACCTTGTGACCTCACTTACCAAAGAACATAAGAAAACACATTGAAGGCCAAACCTAATCAACCAAGTCCTGATGACATCAAACAAACTGAGGACACCTTTTTGACATCAATGACAACCTGACTCCATCAGAGAGCCCTCCAGTTAGTCTAAATATTCTAGACTGCCTCAATCGACATATATTTTGTCATCATACATAGAGTTGAATACTCATCCTTCTTCCTCTTCACCTGTGGACTTGTAAAATAAACTTATCAATGTAGCATTATGTAATAATGGCACTGGTGATTGTATAAGGCATGGACATAAATGTTCAGCAATCAACATTCAATTGAAGGCGTCAACATTCAAGTGGTACAACAAATATAGTAAAGGATTGGCCAATTTGCAAAGACATTGCATGTCAATAGACACAACATATCCAAAGTAAAAGTCATCAACAAAATGTAGAGCAACCAAATAGGTGGAAGCAACCTTTTTCAACTAAAACACAACCATTTCATAAGAGGATTGACCTACATAGGGAAGAGGGCATTCTGAGACAAATGTATGAAGAGAAAAAATAAACATAGATTTTCGGGTTTCCAATTTGATATATAGCCACTGTAGATAGAAGTAGATCACATCTTGCGCTTAAAGGCAAAGCTTGCTTTAGAGGTTGCCAGATGCTAGAACCGGAGGAGAAATAAGTTTCTCAGGAAGGCTGCAGAGAAGGACATTTGGAGGCACCTGAGAAATTCAGAGATAGGCTCAAGAAACACCGGAAGCCACCATGTGGAGGCTGCAGTAAAAATAAGAAAGGAAAGCTCGGAAGGAAACACGTGGAGACAACCGAAGGGAGATAAATAAATGTTTCATTTCATTTTATTAAAACTAAATAGTGCATCAAATGTGTCAAGTGAAGTTCAAAGGGAATCTATAGTTCTAATTAAATATAAGTTTCTCATAATAAATGGTGGGCCCCTTTCATAAAGCTAATGCTTTATTTTAGTTTCAAATATTAGTGTCTTACAAACAACAAGAAGAGATTCAATTTTAAATAAAGATTAAAATCTTTATTAAAGTTGAAACATGATGCGGGTCCCTCTAGCTAAAAGTTTATAAAGCAAGCCACATTAGCTATAGGTGAAGCTCATTAAAATAACGATTTTATGATTCTCAATGCCTAATGGGAAATAAAATAATATGGAACCTTAAAGTTACACAATGACTTTTATTTTTAACAGCAAGTAAAGGAGAAGCAGCAGGAATAGTTTTTCTCTGCAGGCTAAAGGTGGAGGCATATTTTTTCAGCCATGGAGACCATTGCCAGTTTAGTTCTAGGATCAGTTAGTGCCAGATTTTATGCCAAATTTCATGGAGATAGTTGTAGATTTTTGGGAGGCAGTTGAGATTTTGTTTGGGTTTTTTAGGCTTATGAAAGGCATATCTGAGACATAGAATTCCATAGTTCCACAGTTACATAGTTCCACAGTTAAAATGTACCATAGTTTTGACATTCATAGATCAGAGATTTTATGCAGCCAGCAAACAGATGTTTTTCTTTTGCCTTTGTAGTGGTTCTTTCATGAGGATGCAATATTTTACTTTGTGCAAATTCTTGTCTCTGTAATTGTTCTCCATTCAAATAAAGAAGCAATGTTATGTGCATATCTAAGTTTCTCTATTTCTGGTTTCTTTAATTCTTTGTTTCTTTTGCCTCTATTAAATCTATTTACAAACAGGGTTTAATCATACATTTATGCTCTTTAATTTCTAGTTAAATCTTTCAAGGTTTAATCATTGTGCAACTATATTGTTTCAAATCTGGTGCATCGCCATAGATTAGGAATTTATAATATTGTATATGTAATCTTGTTTCCTCCCAACCTTTCCCCAAACCCCCACTAAAAGAGGAAGAGCCAACTTCTATAAAATCTGGAGGTTGTTTCAAGCGTCAATCCCACATCTCAGAAACCTGCCATGTTGTTGGTGGATTAGACCCACAAATTTATGCATCAATAGTTTTGGCACACCCAGTGGGACTAAAATCAAATACTTGGGTCTTTGTTTTCACTAAATGTTTGCCCTACATTTGTGGTTTTTGTGGTAAATCACAAAAATATCTGCTCATAGGAGCATGAATTTTCCATCTAGTGACCCTACTGAAGGTTCTTTCTTAGATATTTCCTCCTGTAGACCATGGAAGCCCTTGGTATTTATGTGCATCTGATCATTCAAACTGATCTACCTTTTGTGACTTGGGATTCAAGTCCTCTTGTTCTTCAGCAGTAGGGTCAAGTTCCTGACACAGCATGGAAGGCACTACCTCACTTTCTTGGAGATGGCTCAGTTTCTCTTGTAGATCACATTCAAGATGTTACTAGTTTATGCACCATCCACAATGTCACAACTGAGAATCATGCTCTTCTATTGTTGGCATCTTCCCTCAAAGGCAAAGCAAAAGAATGGTACAAAAGATTGTAGCCTAGTTCAATCACTAGATGGGATTTGCTAGGAGGCCTCATCTACAATCAGTTCAAAAATAGGACGGATATCAGTACTCTCACCTAGAATCTTGTCACCATCAAGAGGCATCCAAGGGAGATTATCTATGACTTCAATTCAAGAATTGATATGGTATGGAAGAAATTCTCAATTGACATGAGGTCTCCTCTAGCCTTTGCATTTCTGTATTATTTAAAAGCTTTAAACCCTAAAATATCTATCATGATACAAGCCCTAGGATGTGATACTCTTCCCCAATCATATGATCTAGCTATCAGGGCTGAAAATAACCCAATAGATGCTAGTAGACTGCCTCCTCTATGTTTAAAATCACTTATGCCTCATACAAATATCCCATCCCAAGCTCTTTCTTGTAGCCAAATGCATAATTGTTTAAATCTACCCACCCTCCTTGCTAATTTGCCAAATCATAAGGAGATGATGGAGGTAAAAGAACTCATAAAATCTTTCACCCAAGAGCTTAATGAGTTAAGAAATCAAGCCATGTATCAAGTTGATACTAGTTTCATGCCTCAATGCCTATATGAATAGCAATACCAATCTAATCAGTTTATTGAAGAGATCCTCCCTCAGGCTCAGCATACACCCACTTATCTTGAAAACTATGTTATACAAACCTCTGTAGCTTCAGATCAGCCAATAAAAGCCATAGGTCAAGTACTTTGTCACTTTGATATCAAAGAAGCTCTGAGTTTAAAAGATCAAAATGCAGGCAAGAAGGTGGCTCCTGTCTATTCAATATATCCTTCTAGTTATCAACATCATGCACCTGTGGCTACATGTAGCTTAGAAACCCAGTCAAGTGATGAAGAAGATTCAGAAGATGCTTATAAGGTGACTCTTCTAGAAGCTAAAAAGTACTTCAAGAGGGGATTTGAAGCTGAAAAGTAGTGGGAGAATAATGATGTATTATCTATATCATGTCTTGAGGAAGGAGTTGCAAAAGAAGTTACTGCTGAAATTACAAATGAAAGGCAATCTTTCTATCAAAATCTTTCACATCTTGAAGGAAATGATTTAGAAATACAATCATATAAAGAAGAGGATGAGACAAATGATAATGAAAATAATTTAGGTGCTGAAAGGTACTGGCAATCAATGGACACAAAATCTTTGCTACAGCTTGTAGAAGAACAGAAGGAAAGTCCTCTTGTGCAAAAGGGTGAAGATGACTATGAGAGTGATTCTTTTTGGGATGATCTAGAAGATTTTTGTTGAAATTGGGGGATCGTGATAGAAAGAAAGGTGAGCTCTATGAAAGTGATAAGCAAAGAAACACAAGTAATGAAGAGTCTCATTATACTTTGTTCTTCATTCAAGAAGAGGTGCCTAATAGATTCAAAACTATTATTGGCAACTCTGTCACATTCCAGCCAGAGTTTGAAGCTAGTATGGTTCATGAGCATACAATGGTGTAGATAAATAAAGTCACCAATGAGTCCAAGATCATAAATGTTTTCATACATGAGAAAAGAGATGTACCTCAACACTTAATTTTCCCTTCCCACCCTCTGCTCAATCAAGAACATCATGCAGATAGACCTGACTAGTATTTTTATGGAAATGGTGAGCCTTTGGAATACAGGAAGGCAAAAAGGTACAAATTCTAGTTATTTTTCTTCATGGATTTTATTTGGACAGTTATCAATGCCATGTGGATCCACTGTAGCAATATCATCAGATCCAGTAGTTATTTCTCTATTCCTATTAATGGGCATATTCTTGTGTTCAATATGCTAGTAGTTTAGTCTTAGTGCTTTGGAATAAGTTGCATATGCCACATAGTGTTAGTTTTCAATACGTTTGTTTTCAATAAATCTCAATTGTTGCTAGAGATAAGATTAGTTTAGTGGTCCAGCTCTATGTCATTTTCAGTGGTTGAGTGGTCATCGGATGTGTTTACCAGTAGTGTCTCAGCTTCAACTTCAATGCATTCTTCAGGCAGCCTGTATCGGTCTAGTTGTAGATCTATTTTCAGTTGAATGAATGTTTTAGTTTCAGCTTGCGCTTGACTCTATTTGTCCAATGGATAGGGCATTATTCTCTTCGGGTTCAAAAAAGGTAGGCCCATTTTCCCAGCCATTCGCCAACAACTGTTGTGCATCTTTTGCACACAGCATTTCGAAACTTTTGATTAAATTCCAAAACATAGGTGATTGATTAAAGGTAGAATGGGTTGATAAAAATTTAGTGATCTTTCAGTTTCTAAAGAGTCCAAAAATGAAGGTAGCAACAGCTGTAGCATCAAGGCATTCGGCCCAAATATAAATATTCCAACAATAGAGTCTTCTAATGTATACAATTTATAGTGGGTTGGAGACAGACTATCAGCCAATCATAGTCGATTGTAGGACAGTGATAGTGTAGTGAATATCATCAATTTTGATAGTCATTGTCGTCAGTATGATTGTGAATGGGTTGTAATCCTTTGACATCTCATAGAGAGCCTCATTCAAGAGTGGTCATCAAAATGATTTGCAACTGATCTGGTCAAAGTCCATGCAGAGATAAGCTGGATCAGAGGCAAAGCAATATTAGACATTAGAACAGTAGCCCCTTTGTTTTATGAGGATTGAATAGTTGAATTTGTTTAAAAATCATTGGACACCAGCATTGAATAATCGACATGACTTCTATGAGTCTTAGTGCACATATAAGAAATTCTCACGCTCCTCAAAAGAGAACCATGGCAGCCTCATAAAATATGGCAAAGGGAAAATTAAAATTGAAAGATGATGTTGCCACTTTAAAAGGAAAGAAATAAATCCACTACCTCAAGATATGCTGCCAGCACAAGGCATGGGTTTAAAAGCTCTATCATAGTCTAAAGGTGCTGCTACTCAAAGAAAGGATGAGCAGGTAAAGCAAGAAGGCATATTCATAAAGTAATCATCATTGTGATGGCATGCTTAACTAGATACTAGAAGTGGCATCTTCAATCAAGAGATGTCATCATGTAAGTTATGTGCAGCCTCCATTGAACTCAAAGGCAGAAGCTCACAGCTAATGCAAATAGGCGCATCAATTGCATAGGGTTATCAGCATCTATGTTCTACCAGAATGAGGATCAAACCATCAGATTCCGAGGGGTGGCTATCATCATTAGGGTGTGGCTCTTCTATGCGAAATGTGGTTATTTAAAACAATGTAAGGTGCAGCATGGTTAAAATGATGGCGTCACCATCAACAAAGAGGCAACCAAAAAGAAGATGTGGATGGCACTCAACCTATGTAAACAAACAAGGCACTCCATAGTGATGCAATTCAAAGTCTATTTTGAAACAAGGCCCACATCTTTAAAAGTTGTTTTTGAGAATGAGTTTGTAAATGAACAGCGCCACTTATGAAGATAATTAGTTTCATATGTTGCCAAAAGAAAGAGAATAGAGGTTCAATCTTGAGGCAATGGAGTTTAAAATGATCAATGTAGCATTATGTAATAATGGCGCTGGTGATTGTATAAGCTATGGACATAAATACTCAGTAGTCAACATTCAAATGAAGGCATCAGCATTCGAGTGGAACAACAAATATAGTAAAGGATCAGCCAATTTGTAGAGACATTGCATATCAATAGACACAACATATCCAAAGTAAAAGTCATCAATAAAATGTAGAGCGGCCAAATAAGTGGAAGTGGCCTTTTTCAACTAAAACACAACCATTTCATAAGAGGATTGGTCTACACAGAGAAGCGGCCATTCAGAGTCAAATGTATGAAGAGAAAAAATAAACATAGATTTTAGGGTTTCAAATTTGATATACAGCCAACATAGATAGAAGTAGATCAAATCTTGCACTTAAAGGAAAAGCTTGCTTCGAAGGCTGCTAGATATTAGAACCCGAGGAGAAATAAGTTTCTCAGGAAGGCTGCAGAGAAGGACATTTGGAGGCACCTGAGAAATTTAGAGAGAGGCTCAAGAAACACTAGAAGCCACCACGTGGAGGTTGCAGTAAAAAGAAGAAAGGAAAGCTCAGAAGGAACCATGTGGAGATAGCTGAAGGGAGATAAATAAATGTTTCATTTCATTTTATCAAAACTAAATAGTGCATCAAATGTGTCATGTGAAGTTCAAAGGGAAGCTATAATTTTAATTAAATATAAGTTTCTCATAATAAATGGTGAGCCCCTTTCATAAAGCTAATGCTTTATTTTAGTTTCAAATATTATTGTCTTAGAAACCACAGGAAGAGATTTAATTTTAAATAAAGATTAAAATCTTTATTAAAGTTGAAACATGAAGCGGGTCCCTCCAGCTAAAAGTTTATGAAGCAAGCCACAATAGCTATAGGTGAAGCTCATTAAAATAGAGATTTTATGATTCTCAATGGCTCATGGGAAATAAAATAATATGGAACCCTAAGGTTACATAGTGACTTTCATTTTTAACAGCAAGTAAAGGAGAAGCGGCGGGAATAGTTTTTCTTTGTAGGCTAAAGGTGGAGGCATATTTTTTCAGCCATGGAGACTATTACCAATTCAGTTCTAGGATTAGTTAGTGCCAGATTTTATGCAGAATTTCATGGAGAGAGTTGCATATTTTTTGGAGGTAGTTGAGATTTTGTTTGGGGTTTTTAGGCTTATAAAAGGTAAATCTGAGACATAGAGTTCCATAGTTCCATAGTTACATAGTTCCATAGTTACACAGTTCCGTAGTTTTGACATTCATAGATTAGAGATTTTATACAACTAGCAAATAGATGTTTTTCTTTTGTCTTTGTAGTGGTTCTTTCATGAGGGTGTAATATTTTATTTTATGCAAATTCCTGCCTCTATAATTGTTCTTCATTCAAATAAAGAAGCAGTGTTCTGTGCATATCTAATTGTCTCTATTTCTGGTTTCTTTAATTCTTTTCTTCTTTTTCCTCTATTAAATCTATTTACAAACTAGGTTTAACCATGAATTTATGCTTTTTAATTTCTAGTTAAATCTTTCAAGGTTTAATCATTGTGCAACTATTTGTTTCAAATCTGGCACACTGCCATAGATTAGGAATTTATAATATTGTATCTATAATATTGTTTCCACCTAACATTTCCCCAAACCCCCACTAAAATAGGAAGAGCCAACTTCTATTAAATCTGGAGGTTGTTTCAAGTGTCAATCCCACATCTCAGAAACCTCCCATGTTGTTGCTAGATTAGACCCACAAATTTATGCATCAGCAATTATCATCAATGAATTTCCCTTCTTGGAATGTTAGAGGTCTTACTAACCTCCCCGAGAAGTATATTGTGAGATTTACTCATTAGCAATTTATGGATTTAGATGTTATTTACATCTGTAAGAAGTCAAGATCACTAGTTTTTTCTTTTTGTTGCTTGTGTTATTTGGCTTTGGTTTAGCAATCATGATGCCGGTCATTTAGGAGTTGTCACCTTTCTTTGTCCTATGTAACATTCACATTTTGTTGATAATGGATGTGACCCCACTAAGTGGGTGTTATGGATCCTTATCAATATTGATAATCATTCTTTTGAAATTATTAATGTTTATGCTTCCATTGATGTTGTTGAACGATCTTCTTTGTGGTGCTAGATTGCTGATTCAATATCCATCACCACATGGGTTTTGTGCAATGATTTTAATATGGTTAAGATGGCATATGATAAAGATGGTTCTCTCCTCATGTGGTGGACAACTAGTGAAAGGGAAGCCTAGTATTACATGTGCAATAAATTAAGCTTTTTTTGACCCCAATATAGGTCTCTGCCATAATCATTCCTACTAGTTTATGTGGAGTAATTTTATGTATGGTTCAGATAGAGTCTACAAACAACTTGATTGTGCCATGGTTTTTACCCAATCATTTTATCTTTTTCCAATTGTTTGCCTCTTCTAGTGGCACCTTTACCAAATATTCTTTTATCTGACCATTCACCTGTATAGTTCTTCATTGAATGACAATTTTCCCATCCCAAGATCAATAAGACTTAGTTTTTTCTCATTACTCATTTGTTGACTGATTAGCTCATACTAGCTCATATCTGACGGGTGTAAATATTTGAAACAAGACCAACTCAGTAAATAGGTTGCATTGATTCGTGGAATGATATTATTACACGTTCATCACATTTCCTCTACATCTATGGCTGCTAGCTAGCTTGATTTCACTACCACTCATATGAGGCCAGTAGCTCGGAGCTTTGCTAAGCCACCATTGAACTTAAAACCAACCATTTTTGTCTAGATCTTCAATGGTTGGTGGCTGACCTTTTCAACAAAAGTAGATTGTTAATAATTACATTGCTAGAGGTGTCCAAATTAAAGCTCTATTGCATAGACTTAAAATTGGAGACATGGCTTCTAAAGAATTATTTCAGGATCTCTCTGCTCATCATACTTCTCAATGTTAGGAAATAGGTGTGTTGTCCACCTTGCATACAATTGATTATTTTTATTTATGCAAATAAATATTTATTTGTGGTGCATCTTAATTGATGTGTTTAGCCACATTAGATATTTATTTCGGTGCCACTTGTAAATGTTGTATATAACATTGGGTTAATTATTTTATGTGTGGGAGACACATAGAATAATTAATTATTTATTTAGAAAACTATTTAATATTGGGCATAAAGTGAAAACTTAGTTGCAAATATTAAATGAGGGGTCAATGGTTTTGCATATCTATGGTTTTGAAATACATGATTTTCTCCATTCTATACTCATTTACCACTTGGTGTAAACATCCTTGCCACCACTAGTGGAGTGTTCAAGTTGACTTCTGAGTTGACTCAACCTCTTCACCTATTTATGTACACCTTATTGTTCATAGAACACAATGATTATGTGATTATCTAATTAATCATCTTTCATGTCATTTGTTGTTTTGAATTCAGTCTATGATTAATCTATATTGGCATTCATACCAGAATCCTAGAAACTTCTATAGATGACTCACCATCACTATCCTTGCTATGAAAATTAGAAGGAGGAGGAGGAGGAGGAGGAGGAGGCAGCTTTACCTTAGGAATCTATTGTAGATAGTCTGAATCATTAGAAGAATCATCAAATTCAAGTGATTCTACAATAGAAGGAGAAATGTTAAGAATAGAGTTGGTAGGACTCTCTTGAAACTCAACACTCCTCTCAATAAACAAGGCATGTGTGGTTAGATGGAGTAGGTGATAACCTTTTACACCATCTAGATAACCTACAAAGATACAAGGTTTGGATTGAGGTTTCATTGCCTTGTGCTTTTACTTTGGTATACATGTCATGGTTGGGGATCTGAAGACCCTAAAGAGCTCAACTAATGGTTTCCTACCTATCTCAACTTCAAAGGGAGTGATTCCATTCAAGGCTTTGTGAGGAACTTAGTTCTAAATATAACAAGAATAGTTGATTTCTTCTTCCCAATATTGTGGAGTAAGGCCCTTGGAGTGTATCATGTAGTTAGCCATCTATTTTAATGATTTGCCCTTATGTTTTGCAACACCATTCTATTGGGGAGTATAGGGAATAGTGTGCTGCAAGTCTATCCTCTCTGTTGTACATAACTACTCAAACCTATTGTTGACATACTCACCCCCATTGTTAGTTCGAAGAACCTTGTTGACTTTTTCTAACTATTTTTCAGCAAGAACGTTGAAGTCTTGAAAGTTGTCAAAGACTTTAGATTTTTACTAAAGAAAGTCGACCCATGTGTATTTGGAGAAGTCATTTATGAAGGTGAGAACATGCTTATCCTTAGTGATATATAGATGGGCAATTACCTCTGATACATCACTATGAAAAAGCTCCAAAGCCTGTGTAGCCCTCCAAGATTTGACTTTGTCAAGTTTCTCTTCGAGATGCTTCCCAAGGTTACAACCCTCACAAAGACCCTTATAAAATCCAATTGTAGGAATCCTTGTGGCCATATCCTACTAAGTTAGTTGCTCAAGGTAGTGGTTGTTAAGGTGGATGAACTGCTCATGCCTTAATTTGCTAGCTCCATTTGAATGAGTAAGCAATGCGGTAGGAGAAACATCAGGTACAAAGTGAGAGAATGTGTATAATATCTTGGTGATCTACCCTTCAAAAATATATTAAATTATTGCTATGCAACTCTCTAATCTCAATTGAGTCTAGAGAAAAGTGAACCTTCATGCCCTTCCCTATGTGGGTAATATGATACACTAATAGGAGATTAGTTGAAACAGAAGGTGCACTTAGAATATTTGTGAATGTTCCACCTTCAACTTCAATATAAGCTCTCCCTGTAACTGATGATGGAGAGTTGTTACCCAAATTGATAGTAGACATGTTGTAAGGCTCTAAGGAGGAAAATTTGACTTGTGGAGAACCCATGTGGTGTGAGGTAACTAATTCAATGATCTAAGACAAAGCTGATGAAAATGGAAATGCAACTAGAGCCTTCCCATTAGATTTTTTTTTTCTCTTGCCTTGGATGTTTCATGAGTTGATGATGACCTTTTGATAGATTTAGGGACCCCTATGTTGTTCTTCTTAAGAAGATATGAGAGATGGTCAATCTACTTATTTATACATTTGTGCTCATTGTGCCCAAGTATATTGCAATAGGCACACCACTTTTTATTTCTTAGTTTTTGCTTGATGTGAAAAGTTTTCAGTGTTGGTTTTGGAAAACTTAGATTTCTAATCTTTCCTATTGTCTTTGTCATTCTGAGTGTTTTTATTCTTCCCTTTATTGTTTGAATCTTGTTGTTTCCCATTCCCAACAATGAGGGTTTGAGAGTTTGAAGACTTCGATGTGCCCATCTATATTAAATTATTTTTCTCCCTAATCAAGTTGGCAATAAATCAATTAGAGAAGGCATTTTTGATTAGTATCCAGGAGCCCTTTTGGTAGAGTAAAAGGTAGATACAAGCAAAGAATATTCAGGACCTAATTTAGAGAGTATAGAAAGAACTAGTTGATCCTCCTTTAAATTATCTATGCCAGATTATTTTAACTGCTATCTTAGTGACTTGAACTTAGTGAAGGATTCCTCTAGGGTTTCAAAGGAACTAGGGCTCAAACTTATGAGCTCATTCTCCAACTCATGGCTTCTCATTTCATCTATCTTCCCAAAGAGGTTTTCTAATGCAAGACAAACTTCATTGGGTATTTTCAAGGCTTCTACACGAAAGAGGAGTTCAGTAGACACATTAAGACACAAGAAAATGAAGGTTGATCATTTTTGTTAAACACTTTTTCTTTAACTTTATTAGCAGTAGAACTTTTCTCAGTGCCCATTGTTACCCTATATAGCCCTTTGGTCTTTAGCACAAGTTGTACCTTAAGTTTCAAATCATAATATTTAAAGGGTGATAGAGGAATGATAAATAGATTTTAATCCATGCTTGAAGTAAGTTTGTTATAGAAATTAGAAGTACAGAAATAAAATGTGGAAGTGCACAAGACACAACACAGAAAACACCCCCCTTGATTCATTATTTGAGATCCCCCATGAATTTTGGTACTTCATATATTTAGTGCATAGCCATATCTGATAGGATAGAAAAATGACACTCAAATTTGAGTTTCCTATCTTATATTCCATTTGTTTGCACTCATATTTTTAGATTTTTCCTTTTAAAAGGATAAACAAGGGGCTAGACTTAAGCCCTCACTAGTAGGAAGCTTTGGGTTTAAGCCATCAAATGACCCAGATGTACCTTTTACTGGAGTTGCGCCTTCTATTGGAGCTTCACCTTCTGTCGGATATATGCCTTCGTGAGTTGGGGTTAGATCTATCCTCAACATTGGCCGATATCCCCTTTGATGGACATCAAAATAGGTTGATATCCCTGTCTCGCTTGGCCTCTGCGCAGGCGTATCATGGGCCTGTACATAGGCCATGAATTGTAGGCAGATTATAGACAGCTACAAAGGACGTGAATCAACCTTCTCTACAAATAAATCAACCTCTTCTGCATATAAATCGACCTCTTCTACAAACAGACTTCCAAATGAAACTTCCACACAGTTGGAGCAACAACAAAATTTGAATTCTATCTTAATGCAAAGATTGCTTTCAAAATTAACTATTGCAATTTATTGAACCATCAATCGTGAACCAGATTAGTTATGATACCATGTCGCAGTGCCGAGATCTTCTGGAAGAATTTCGGTACCAGGTTGAGCTGTGAAAGAAAAGCGATCACATGCTTTTTGAAGCCAATGAAATTATATAATACAAAATGTTTTCATGAAAATGAACTGAGATTAGTGGCGAGTTAACTTTCTCAAGACTAGCAAGAGGTGGAGAGTTGGCTCAACAAAGCTAGCAAGTTAACTTGAACAAAATAACAAGTTATCTCCCACTAATTAGAACACCTAAGTAAGATTAACGTCATGTGGAATTATCCATGTGCATGAAAATAATATCTACACTAAAAATATAATTTAAAAAATGGGTTTCTCTTACCTTAGGGATTCACCTCTAAAGGAATACCATATCATGTGCATGCAAATTGGAATTTTTTAAATAACTAAAATCTAACCCAATATATTGCTTCAATATTAGAAAGGTAGAAGATAATTTAATGAATGTTATATGGATAGGTATCGTGGCTTGCGAAGCATGTGTGGAAGGGGATAGGATGTTTAAAAGTGGTGTTCTAAATCCTCTATATGTAAGTTTTCATAGGTTAATCAGAGAAAATGTCATTCACTATGATAGTCCTACAGGGGTCATAAAGTTGTATGTTCTACACATCATAGCCCTGTATTATGTTAGAGCCTTATAATTATATGGGTGCCTACTTAATCCCAACTCTAATATAGCTAACAAAGCAAACAATAGTCACACGAAGGTCATGAAAGTTCAGTACAATTCTACCCATTTCCTAAAACTATTTACTGAACACCTTATGGTAATGCCATGACCCTACCCAAAACAATCATCAAGTATCTCTAGATATAATTTAGATTAATAAGTACTATAATTTAGATATCTATTATTATAGGTACTCATTCTTAGAGTTGATGTGGTAAAGGTTTGGGGGTTTAGATGTAAGATTTATTTGAAATCAAATATTTCTACAAGATGACATATTTGTGATAGCTAATCTAGGTTTTATGTGTTAAAGATTTAATATATGGGGTGGAAACCAAAATTGGTGTGAAGTTAAATGTAGGTGTGGCCAGCAACTTTGGTTGATAGAGTATAAATAACAAGGAGATATAAAACTATAATCCAGAAATAAGCACATAAGATACTTGGTGAAAATAGGGCGTTATTCTAATTATACTAGTGCATGTAGAGGGGTATCAAAAACATTTAATTCTAGGGGTAGAAATAAAATGAAGCGTGTTTATTAGTGCCCTATAAATAAATGTACAATGCCATTGGTTTGTTAACTGAATCCCTGGAGCTCTCTTGCTATTTTCATTGAACTATTTATATATTACTAATTTAAATAGATTCTTATGACAATATTGATATTTGGTTGTACTCATTTGTTTGAATGATTTTTCCCCTCTATTTTCCAATTCCTTTTGTGTACTAGAAAGATAGAAGCAATCAATGCCAACTAGATCAACGAGTCCTTGGGGTTGATCAATCTTTTTCATTATAGTCTTTCAAGTCTGATAAATTTTACTTTTCATCTTAAAATAGATGAAACAAATGTTAGAAAGCATGTACTAGATTGTAGGTTGGCCCATCTAATTGCAATGAGTGCTTCTCATGTAGATGATTATCAATGGACTTAGTCCTTGTCCACTTGCTTCGTAAATGACCACACACCTAATGAAAATAATTCTTTCAAATCTATGTTAAACTTTATACTTAATTACCATGTGATAAATCCTATGCAATTACTTGTCACTAAAAATCCACAACAAAAACTTGTTCAAAAGACGTGTTTATATTTTTTAAGTATTACCAACATTACCCTTTTGTTAAAAAAAAACCTTTACAACATATGTAAGATTTTAATTCTATATGAAGTACACATAAAATGTCATGGATTCCTCTTTGTATTCAACCTTATATTTGAAGATCTTATCCACAACTATTCCCATATATTCTCTTCAAAGTTATTTTGACTTTGATAATGAAATGTATTTACCATAGAAAAAATGTAGGTTGTATGTAGCTTTCCCTCTATATAATCCCCATGTTATTGAAATTCACAAAAGCATGAAATCACACTATAGACGCCTAAAATTCACCTCACTTCCCGACTTAGTTATTCATTTGCCATACCTTCACATTAATTAAATAATTCTTAATTATTTGATTTATTTTCATCTATTTGATTTGTTGGTGTCATCCACCTCCCAGGAGCACCATCTACAGAAAATAACCTTCACAAAATAGAGAGAAGCACATAGGTTATTTCACCAAGCAAGAGTGAATGTATTGAAATAAGTAAAATACATATGGTATCGCCTTTTAAAGGCAATAAAATATATGATAGGCATAAACTACCTGATATAGGAAAAAACCACCCTAAGGGAAAAACTAATTATCCCTATGTTAAACATAACACACTAACACCCCCCTTAAGTGCAAACTTAGGAAGAATTATTATGCAAAATCAAGATGCAATATGGGTCTTGGCTACACAAGCATATTAGGCACCCATTTACAATGCAAAAAAAGAAATCTCTCACAACTGGAGAAAAGGAGAAAAACCCTATGGGAAAAAACCCTTCCTTGAAAGACAGAAAGAAAACAAAAATGATGCATGGATGGAGGACTCAATCATGCTCCCCAAGGACAAAATACATCATATATAAACAACCAATGACCCCCCCATAAGAGAGAAAGTGAGACTATAAAGCCCATCCACAATGTGTAATCACCTACAAAAATTGTAAGTCCTTGAAGACAAAACATGACCCAATGTCGACAAACAACTTGTCTCCCTTTAGGAAGAAACAAAACTATGTATAGATGCAGGTGTGCTTCCCACTCCAGCTATGAATTGAAAGAAAGAAGCATGAAGAATGAAGATGATGTCTCTGAAATCTGCTCATGTGTTGCCAAGACCTTGGAAGATGATGCCACAAACCAATCAGGAACATGCCCAATCACAATAGGAGGTGACAAACAAGGCACCACTAGAAATTGATGATGTACAATATCTAGAGACTGAGATGGATTGACAACAGTTGTACCACAACTATCATCAAATAGGAGGGATATACCCTCAAATGTGTCTTCCAAGTCAAAAATATGAGATTCTATGAACAATGAACCAATGCCTAAAAAATAAGAATCACAATTAGGAAGACAATGAGATATAGGTTGTGATGAAACACTAGACATACTCAATGAATCATTAACATAAGATGAATGGTCTTGTTGAACAGGAATGATAGGAGCCTCAATCAATGACTCTGCACAATGAATCCTTGAAGGTACATCAACAGTCCCTGAAGGATAAGAAGGAGCATCTAAAGAACCCTCATCATCCTCATCTGAGGATTTAAAGTATTCCAAAACTTCAAACTCTTGCATAGTAACATGATCATAGGGTACCATGTCTGAAAAAAGAAGAGGCACAAGACAATCTGAAACAGGATCATCTAGGAATAACTGAGTATCAAGATCTCCATGTATCTCCCAAATTTTAGTCCAAAGAATATGAGGACACTCAAAATGTTCAATAGCATTCAAAGTGGCATCATCAATATGCATTGCAATAACTCCTAGGACATGATCCCTTTTGCAATTCCATGTAAATTTCTTACTATTAGTACCAGGAAGGGGAACTAGATTATACAAATGTGGCAACAAATGAATTCATCTAAGATGTTTTATCATACCATCTCTCCATTGTTTATAATTTCCCCTTTTCAACATAATCACAACAGGATAAACTGAAAACTCGATAATGAACTATGACTAATCTCCAAAAATTACAAAGACGTTAACCTTCAAAACTCCCAAATACTACAAATAAAGCCTTCCCAAAATACTTTAGGAAGTAATAATGCAAAAAAGGGCTGAGAATCTAAAAAAAATTCCTTACTCGATTAACACATCAATTTACCAAGGTAGATCTCAAATCAACTCACCAAGAAAACTCCAACAAGTCACGAAGTCCAAACCACATGTGTGCGAGAAAAATGGCTTTTTATGGCCATGTGAGCATTTGATCACATCTAACAACTGAGTGTCAGGAAAAAAAAGACTAAATTTATCTTAGCATCAGCAATGTGGGATAAAAGTCCTAGATCAACTTCACAGTAGCACCCAAACACTCTTGACGGGCCCACCTTCACTTCATGCATAGAAAACTTGAAACCCTAGATAAATATTTTGTATGAAACTTTATAATCTATAAAGTTTGAACCAAAAACTACTCTCGAATGAAAAATGATGACTAATGCAATGTTGGGAGCGACACCATGGACAACATAGTTTAGGCATTATCAAAGAATACACAGCTAGTATTTCTCTGCTGCAATGAACATCTTATTTGCACACAATCTATAATATGGAGTAGCAAGATATATTGAACAATGATGTATTTCCTTCAATAGGAAGTGGCCTACATTTTCTCATCATCAACCTTAAAATCTTTGGCTTCCTTTATCTAGCATTGGCGGATTTATCACAATACATCCTGTAGACACACTAAAACTCAGGCAGTGTTTTAAATGGGCTTAATTCAAGCCCACATATCAGCATCAAAATTTCTCTAAGCAGGCATTCTCATTATCATTGTAGGCATAGGATCTCAACAATCATTTCAAACCACTAATGGGCAGTGACAAAACATCCAAACACCCCAAGGGCATTTCTCAGAGTAGTAGTCAACCTTTCATCTGGTGGTCTCTACACAATGAAAGTGAATTGAACCCTTGACAAAGAATCTATGATCAAATCGATCCAAAAATATGCCCAAATATGCCAAAGAAAACACCAATCTGCTACATGGCTACAACTGTAAATCTTCAATGGCAATCTCCAACCCAATGAATCAAAATATGAATTAGTTAAATCGATGCCACCAACCAATTGGATTCAAATGGCAAGATAAATGGAGAGAGCAATTGTAAATTGCCCAAATCCTAGGCTGCAGGTTCAAACGTAGCCTCAGAACAAAAAATCACTCCTTTTCTGTGGCCACCAAAAGAAGAATCACACCCAACAAAACAAATCGTGCCTCATTCTCCAAAACTATGAACAAATTTGCGCCTTCAAATGCAAAAAATTCAAGGGCAGCAATCATGAACAACAGGAAAAAGAAGAAAAAAAGGCAACTTTAAAATTTGAAAATTTTCAAATGCCAAAAAAAATGATCCCAAACACTTTGATGAAAACTCTTATAGGAAGGATTGCAGAATGGTTGGCTCTGATACCATGTTGGTGCCATCCACCTCCCAAGAGCACCATCTGTAGAAAATAACCTTCACAAAATAAAGAGAAGTGCACAGGCTATTTCACCAAGAAAGAGTGAATGTATTGAGATAAGTAAAATACATATGGTACAACCTTTTAAAGGAAAGAAAATATATGATGGGTGTAAAACTACCCGATATGGGAAAAAACCACTGTAAGGTAAAAACTAATTATCCCTATGTTAAACTTAACACACTAACATGATTTATTATTAATTATTTATTTAAATTAATTTTTTCATTTTCTAGGATTAATTAAATAATTTTACAATTATTTAATTAATCCTTTCCTTTTTCTAATATTAATTAAATAATTTATAATTATTGAAATAATTAAATCACAATCCAATATTAATTAAAAAATCAAATATTTATTTAATTAATAACACCTCATTCTCAACTTCTTTCCTTTTTAAAACTCATGTGTGTATCTAATTAATTCAATTAATTGGATAATCCTCTCATATCCTATCTTATCATCTACCTGTTTTATTTTCTCTTTTGTCAAATAAAGCAAAAATCAAATCCTTATTTCTCTATCATGAAAAATTTATAAATCTAGCCTCAACCAAGCCATTATCAAGAGACAAGAAAGTAATATTAAATGTAGTAGGAATTATGAGCAATCAACACATCATAGCATTCTATCAATCTTTCATAGCATAGAGAACCTAGCTAGTAGAGATTGGTTGCACTCTACTCCATTCTATTGAAGTGTGAGGACTTGATTGAAGGAGAAGGTGTCAAGTTATATTGCATTTATCTTCTATTATTTTATTTGATCATTTTCCTATACATATTTTGGCATGACCTGCTGGTCTAAACCCACTTTTTGTAGGTTTATGTGTTTTGCTTTGTCAATCTAACCTCTTTTGAGGCAAGATTTGAAATTAATTTTTTGCTAGTGATCTCCTATGCTGAATCTAACCTCACCATTGAGTTTGTGAGGCCTTGCATATATTTTTTTACATAAAATACCCTATGTTTTACTCACAAAAATTTTTGAATTATTTTTGAAGAGTGTTTTACTCATAGATCCATATAGTATGGATCTGTACTGTATGGATCTGCTTTGCATAGCCTATTATCTTTGTTGACCGTTGATCTCTATTTTACTTTCTCCCTCCACCACTTTGACCTCCCTATCACCATTGATTACAAGTTTCCCCTACCGACCACCTAAATCCTCCCCCCATAATCCACCATCAACCTCGTTAAATTCCTATCGCATCCATGAAATTCTAAGTCGCCACCGAAAATCCATAGTTGACATCTGAAACTATACCAAGTATTGCTCCATCTCCCTGCCAACTACACATCCCACCACCTGCAATGCCTGTTGACTTCCCCACTCCTCTGTCAACCTCTTAAGCCCCTATCAACCTCCTATTTGTTGAATAACCCAGAACTCCTTGTCGACACTACCTCCTTTTCCTCTGCCGCTTCTGTCCCATCACCACCTTCCATCTCCTATAACCTCCCGTCACTATCCCATTGAAATCCTTGTCACTGCCCTCTAAAATATTAACTACATGGGTTCCCATCTCTGTTGGTGCCTTAGCCACTAGTGACTTAATCCCCAAGGCCCCACCTTTGTGACCTATGGTCACATTTGTGACCAGGAGGGCCACACCCTTGTCTTCTTTTTTATTTTTCTTTTTCTTTAGGCTCTGGTCATATAGGTGACCAGGGGCCTTGTTAGGAATTAACCACTACTAAAACCTCTAGATGATAACTGCCCTATGTGACCAGCACAATCACTAACTGCCAGTGGTTAGGTAATTGCCAGGTTGCCACCTTGTCCTTCAAGTGCCCTAAAAGGGTTGTTTTTTCTTTTTTGCATGACTTTTGCATAACAGATCAGATTTTCAAAAAATTGGTGGTGTTAGAAATATGGTTCAACTAGATTTGTAGTGGTACATGTCCCTTCACCTCATTTGATCAGGTTTATTAGGTATTCTCTATCAAACCCACTCTTTCTTTGTAATCTTTAAATCACTATATATTTTACATTTCTTAATGAAATTTAATGAATTTTTTTTTTGAAACTGTTACTAATTTTTTGTTCACACTGAAAATTAGTTGGACCTAAATTTAATTGTTTAGAAATAATAATAGAAAAAAAATTCAAGGTTATGCATTCTTGAATGGTTGATAGTTTGACAAAATCCAATTGTTAGGATGACCCATCAGTCCAATCAGGACTGATAAGTTATCATGACAAAAGAATGGATCATCCAAGGATCAAACACTCAAGGAGATACAATTGTTCTACAAAGTTTGATCTTTTAGGAGTTATAAGTTAAATTGATTATTCAGATTAATCAGTTTTGAATAAAAGAGAGAAAGATGTTGTATTACACTATTATTTCCTGTCATGTTTTGAACATACATCCAAGTATCTGCTACTTTATCTCATGCATTGATTAAAATGGAAATACATATACATCATATGAATTAGAGAAACTAACTAATTATGTTTAAAAGAAATGTTCAAATGTGTCCCTCACAAGCTGTGAGAGTAACTAAACTGAGCAATTGCAGACATGCAAGCTATGAATCTGTTTGATAAAAGAAAAGAGAAAAGAACATATGATAAATCTAAACATCCATCATTGCCTGATGATGGAGGTTGCTGTTGAAGCTAGTTTTCAAGTCTTCAATCTTTGTCCTTCTCTGCAAGCCACCATCCAGTTGAAACTTGCAAAAATGTTTGGGACAACCCCGTTAGTGCTCCAGATGTTTACAGTTATCACATGCTTTTATCAAATAGAGACATCTACTTAACATATCATGCATTCAGATAATAATTCAAATTAGATAATGATACAAATCAGGAAGAAATTGTGAAGGAAATCAATCAATGCTATCAGGTACTTTTTTATGCTAACTTGTTTGTTCACTGTGCAGGTATAGGACAAATTTTGTTGCTGATTTGAACACAAATAAACATGTGTATTAAATGTGGCTCCCACAAGGGTTTGAGCCCAACATGTTTCTTTTTATTTTTTGAAAAGAGTACCAGAAAAAGATGGGATGCATCATTCTAAGCTATATCATGACTCATCTAATCAACTTACATAAAGAAGATGTCATCATGACATCATTATAGTTGATTGAAACAAATTAGAGCTATATGACTAAACCAAGATTGATAAAAAGACAAATTTAGAAAATCAGATTACAGTCATCTCAGGAGTGATACAAGTTTTCAGATTATTGTGCTTGATAAAGAGAAGAGAGATAGAGCAAGGAGGATACAAGAACTTATGTATCATTTGAACAAGTTGCAGAATAAATCTTGTGAAGGGTCATCTCATTATGACAAAAGAGTAAGATGAAACATCAATTTATACCAGGTATTTCTCATGTTGTTTTCATACTCTTTAAAGATGATCAATGTTTAAACAACTATATCACATTCAAAGTTTCAAGTGTCTCATAGAAGTAGTCAAGTAAATGCCACATGGAACAGCAGATGGAATAGTAGAAGGCAAGACAATTATAAAACAATATCCCAACTTGACTGCCATAAAATAGAGCTTCACAATATATATGAGATAAGTGTGCAATCATCCAGAAAGAAGATATAAACTTTGCAAAAGGCTGCCACCAATGCCTCAAAGATTCAAACCATCAAAGGATACATGAAGATGAATGCTATAGTCTAAATGGAGTGAGATGTTCAAATAGTAAAGCATTGAGAGATGAAGCATATAATACATAAGCAAATACCACAACACAGTGAATGGTCAAGGGACATGATAGTCAAGTCAACTTTGAAGATCAAATGAGAGACAGTCATGACTAAAGTGGAAGATACAAATAGCAGATACATGTAGGATGCTCACTATTCATCGAATGATAAAGACTGTCACTAACCATCAGTGTTCTTAAAGAAGGAGCAAGCTGTAGAGTGCTATGTATGTCATCACTTACATGACAGTCAAGTACATAAAACAAGAGATTGTCATGTATGAAGTTGCAAATACAGAGAGATATAGTACAATAGAACATAAAGAATGCAATAGTTCAAGGATGAATAGAATGATTCCATACATTTCAACATTATTGTTCTTTGACAAAACTTTATTTCTCATGCCCAAGCTACAGAGGATGCCATGCAGTCAAGAGGATGCCACAGAGTTAAGAAGATACCATGCAAGATGTAGTCAAGAGAGATATAGTGCAGTCAAGAGGATGTCATGAAGTAGTCAGAGTATATCATAAATTGCCATATCCATCTACAACAGTGCATCAATAATGAAGGAGGAACATCAGAAGAAGAACAAGACTTATATCAAGTGCTACAGTGATGATTGACAAAGAACATTAAATTCACAAGGTAAATAGTCCTCTTCCTTCTATGCTAGTTATTCTATTACGATACAATCATAATACATAGATAGTCAAGAGGAAAAATGCATGGTACATATGATACTGTAAGAGCCAAATGATGAGATAAGCAGTCATTATGCACAAAGGAAGATGAGATATATAATAAACAACTAAAGAGAGATAGGAGCATGTTATCCAAGCTACAGGTGCATTTCAAGAATGTCACAAATAGTCAAGAATAAGATAGCTTAATCTCTATGCCATGGTAGAATCTAGTTATAGTAGAATGACAGTCTCATAGTCAAAAGATGATGACATAGCCAAATGGTCCATCATATTATAGTTTGCAAACTGAAGAGGTATATCATATGCAAATAAGCTAAAGAAACACATCTATGCTGCATGAGAGCCTCCTAGAAGTCTCAATATATGATACTCATGCAAATGTAGGTAAATGATAATAGTTATCATACAGAATATCAAAAGTTTTGCTATCATAACAAGAATACTGACATGTGCTTCTATCCAGTAGCTACAGTGAAACAAGTAAGATAAAAATGTGTCATCAGCAAGTGTGAGATAGTCACAAAGACAAGAGGAGAAGGATTATGAGAAGCAAAGAAAGAAAACCCACTTCCTAATACTTCAAAATCCTATACTTTCTACCAACAAATGGAGACTAAACCACAGTCAAAGTGGTGCTACATAGAAAGAGAAGCCATTTTTTTAAAAAGACTGCATACCCATTTCAAAGGACCAAACCCTAATGATATTTTTGCAAACACAGTTGAGAACTTTCAAAAAAGATGCCATGATACCTTCATAACCAACAAAGAGGAGCAAGAACCATGAAAGAAGGTATACCCATCTACCAAATTAACAAAATTTCTTTGAAGATACTTCAAGCCTTTCTTTCTTTGCAGATAGAGAGAAATAGATCAACTAAAGCAGTATGGTTGTGGCATTACAAAGTTTTTTCTATGTAGGATGAAGTCAAAACCCTCATCTTCAAGGCTCACAAACCTCTAGTAAGTTATAGTTTTTATGCCTATTTTCAATAGATGCATAGCCATGGTAGGTAGAGGTTCTAAAAATGGAGAAAGCTTCAAAACTCTCATCTTAAAAGGCTTCAAAACCCTTAGGTTTCTGCATAATGAAAACAAATTAAGACAAAAGAAGAAATATACAGCCATGGCTGATAGTGATATAGCATTTTTTGCTATAAAATGCAATACCCATGTCTATCTACAAACTTGTCATGCTATAAGGAGTGAAACCAAAGATAATGAAGTTACAAAGATTAAATGGCAAGTGCTTACCCTTGTTGTTGGCAGGAAGAAAGATCTTCCATAGCCTCACAGTGGTCTCAAGCTTCCAGAAGAGCAAATGAAGACCATCGAGAAAGAAGCATACAGAAATAGAATGAAGGTATTAAAGAATGCACAACAATGGAGATATTCATAGCAGTGAAGAAGGCCTTGACCATTTAAGAGAAGAAAGCTATAGATACTTTAATGTTTCATATTAAATAGAAAGCAGATTTACCTTCTTTCTAACTCATACAGAGATCCATGGCAATGACGGGGAAGAGCCGTTGAAAGAAGAAGACCAAATCCATGATGAAGATAGTTGAAACCCTCATCCGGCATGAAGATTGTAGAGCTCGAAGAAATAAATCAAGTGAAGAGTGAATGAGCAAGTTAGGGTTATTTTATTTCTTTTTGTCTGAAGGTTCTTTTTGCTCAAGTGCATTTTTTGACTTACAACAACCAATTATTACTTTATCCATTTTGTTGTCATGGTCAAGAGTTTCCCTAGCAATAATAACATATAGTGGCTGATAGCATCCCCTTAGAGTTGGTTTTTATTAAGTCAAGAGGTCGATGTAACATGTGGGAAAGGCTCCAAGCCTTATAAAACCCTTTAAAGATTCCTTGATGGTCAGATGGTGCAGGAATAACAAGTCACATGCTCAAGTTCCTTGTCCATTTCCAAGCATCCAAGGATAGATATCTCCTCAAAAATATGCATGGTGAATAACAGCCAAGAGGGTGTATGATTTTAGATATGGTATATACATATGCAATTCATGGAGTTCAATGATAAAATTTCATGCATAGTGGAGATATGACTTCATGGGTAATAGGGTTTTGTCTTGTAGTGATTTGATTATTGCATGAAGGAAATTGCATGGTGGCAGTATTGATGGTGACAGCATATGATGGGCATTTTTATGCGTGGGGTCAAATTGCATAGTGGAGTTGTTTTTCTTTCCTTAACTTCAAAATTGCATATGGGGATATAAGGAGATTTAGAAAATGGATGTATGTGCACAATGGAAACAAGGGAGTCATAAGGATATTTATGCATTTTTGTTTGGTGCATGGAATGCTACAAGAGTGACTCAGTTTCTTTTCATTTCGTTGCAGAGGGAGATATTTTTCTCATTCATGTATTGGAGTGATAAGGAATTTTGTAATTATTCCTAAGTCCTACTTTGCAAAATAGCCAAATGTATTGGAGTGATAAGGAGTAATATTTTTCTTCTAATCATGCAAGATTTTACACATGAATTAATTGTAAATAAATAATAAAGTAATACTCTATACATTACTTTATTATTTTCCACAAGTTGTAAACTGAAAAATAAAACAAATTGTAAACAATAATAGAGTAATATTCTATTACTTTATTATTTACTCACAATCAATTTTGCTCATGCAAAATCATGCAAATTGATTAGTTGAGTGAACTAGGCTTCCTAGGAGGTTTTGCATGACTTTAGGGAGTATTTTTAGGGTCCTTAGTCAAAATTTTGGTCAAACATATGGAGAGACCCAAATTGAAGCTATTGTTACTCAATTTGTGGCAGTTTTAGACCCTAAATTTGAGAATTTTTAAGGTTGGTTGGGAATGAGTATTTTTAGAGGCAGTTATCTACAAGTCTATATTTTTTGAATGCCTCTTGGAGAGAGCAGACCTATATATTGTAAAGAAAAAGTTTGTTTTTGCTAGTTCTTGATTCTCATTCTAATTCAGAGAGACTGGAAAAATTCTTGTAGCTCACTTTCACAGTTTTATTGAGAGATCGACAGGTTACAGGTTATCTTTTGTCTTTTTGTAAAGCTTTCCTTTGTTTATTTCAAATTAGTTGAATTACATTTCCTTTTAATGCTGAATATTGAAGTGATTTTGATGAAATTTTGTTGTGTTTTATTATTAAACCTTCAAACTTATTGTCTCACCTCCTTGTTCATAGCATTAAAGCATACATTCATCATAGGTCTTAGGTTGTGTTAACCAGAAATAGTCTTTTTATGCTATGGAAAAACCATTTCCTTCATAAAATTGTGTTTTCAAACCTTCCTTAGAATCATTTTTGTGTTATTTATGCCAAGTCTGGATTATGTAGAAGTCAGATTTCTGGGCAAACATTGTGAATCAGATTGCATTAAATTTTTATTCATATCTAGTGCATCACCATTTTACCTTTAGTATTCATTTAGTTTCTTTCTTCCCTTTTCCCAAAAAGTAAAAAACATACATCTCAATAGAACATTTGAAGGGAACCAACCCACAATCTAGAGGTCTAATCTCATCATAGGGCACCCACAACTTGAGATTAGTCCCATGTTACATGGAATTGTAGTGCTTTAACTAGCCTTGCATATGGGTGTAATTCCCAGTGATAACAGAAACAACATAGAAACTCACATAG
The DNA here is from genome assembly GCA_027924645.1 of Cunninghamia lanceolata. Lineage (NCBI taxonomy): Eukaryota > Viridiplantae > Streptophyta > Pinopsida > Cupressales > Cupressaceae > Cunninghamia > Cunninghamia lanceolata. Next base: position 12,040,803 of record BSBN01000194.1, on the reverse strand, counting down.
AATCTGATTATCCACTTCAATCCTTTGTATTAAATCATAATTTTTAGATATTTTCTAGATTTCGAACACTTTTTTCATTTAACAACTAGGTTTGTAAGTTGTTTGTTTTCTATTTTTTGGTGGAATAGGGGAAGACTCAAGGTGCTTCATTAGCATCAGATATGAAGACAACCTTTCTAGGTGCACACAATCCATCTTTTTCATTTCAATTGATAAAATAACTTGTTTTCCATATCATACTTCAATTTGGGCTTAAAATGATCACTTGTTTGCATCATCATACTTGACTTTGGCCATAAAATGAACATGTGTTTGCACTATGAAATTTGTGCTTGGACATAAAAAGAACTTGTGCTTGCTTTTCTTGGTGGGTTAGAGTGTGATTTAGGGTGTGTATGCTCTTCCCTTGCACGTCGCATGATCTTGGGAATAAAAAAATCCTTTAATCCATTCATCTTCATACACACATTTCCATTTCCAAGGGTAAATTAATATTCTAAGTGTGAGTCAAGTGTGTGTGTATGCTCTCTCCTCACACCACAAGGTGATCTTGGAGATCAAAAAAACCACTTTATTATCTTTTGTCACCCTTTTAGGAGGACTACTTAGAGACACTCCACTCCAAGGGATGACCTCAATTCTTGTGTTCTGATGGAATATAAAAAGTGAGGAGTAAATTGAAAGAAATATCTCTTGGACTTTGGAATCTTGTCATTAAGGCTAATTCCCCAAGAACTTTATACCTTGGGGAAGTGAAGGTGAAGGGTGGGTTACCCTCTTCTCCTGGTTGTGTGGCATTATTTCACTTTCATTTCATGGAATTGGGCCCCCTGTACCTTGTGTATATTGGGGACATCCTTAGAAAACTTGTTCATCCTAGATTAAGACATATTGGCCACACCCATTTGACTAATATTACAATTGTTGATGTGTCTTTAAGTGTCTTCATAAATTCAACAATCAATCTTGAAAATCAAACTTTCTATTGTGTCTTGTGTGTGTGATTTTTGCATGTACATGTGAAATATTTTGTTTGGAAATTTCCTAAGTTAAGCTATCAACAAATGCATTCCACATCATCCTAATTTTCCTTTCATCACTTTCATCTTAATCCAAGTCACCTTCATCATAATTAAAACCCTAATCACCCCTCATTATTCCAATATCCAAATGATCCAATCCTATCATCTCTAATTATCCAAGTTATACTCCTTACCCATCCTCATCATCTCAAGCATCTAATCACTCTATTCTAGTCATCCTAATCACCCCTCCTATCCAATTCATCCCTAATCATATTAAGCCTTCATCATAATCTAATCAATCCCAACCTATCCATACCCTAGAATAAATTTCATCCATCTCAACTCCTAAGCAGATCTGAATCACTCCACATCAACATTCTAATTCTATCCTAATCATATCTTCCACCTATTATCCTAATCATAATCACCTATTAATAATCCAATATCATCTTACATCATTGTCTTAACCCAACTTCATCCACCTAATCTTCATCACACTCCATTCATCATCATTCAAATCATAATCCCATTTTTTAGCCCCATATAATCTAGATCTGTTGTCAAAATGGTTGTGATACTAGATAACAAGATCCTAGAGCATGATCATTATGTTACCCAAAGAATGTTTGATGAACTTAAGAGATTATATAGAACAGACTGATTCACTACCCCACCACAACACCAACAAATCTAACAACTCCAACAACCCCCAAACCAACAATTCCAACAACTCCTAGACCAACAATACATACAACAACAACAATCCCAAATATGAGTACAAGCTCTTTTACAACAACAACAATTCCAAACACAAAAAAACAAGTTCAAACAAAACCACAACCTCAAAAAAATAGATCTCAATCCCATGTGTCACCTCCATCATCATACAAACCTAGCCTACCTACATATCATGTCAATTACACATCAACCTATCGCATGTATAACCAACAAAATCCACCCCAAGAACATCAAACTACTTATTCCAACATTTCAACTCATCATCAAATCTATTTACAAGACTATCAAGCTCCTTCAAAACAAGAACATGCAAGTCCAAGTTACCCTTTGCACCAAGATCATGTGTCGTTAAGTCTTGATGTTACCTTTGAGAAGGGGAACACCACTCTAGCTTATACATCATATGGGTGTCCTCCATCATCATCTAATCAAATGCCTATCCAAGATCCTCCTAGTCCTATCCCAACACCACCATGCAATCCATTTAGCAATCCATCAACCCCTTCAATCCCTTCATTACCATCTTCCTCTAACTTTCTTAATCCTAATCCATTAACCCACGTACCTCTTAATCCATCAACCCCTTCAATCCCTTCATCACCATGTTCCTCCAATCCTGTACCAAAGGATCCTTCAGAGATAATTTTACAACAATTGGTCCAAGAAATTTTGATTGATCTAACACTGATAAAACCATATAATCCAAATGTCATGAATATGATTATGTGCATACCATAGGGTTAAGGGCCATATGACATTTAATTGTGCCACACTTAAGAGATTGATAAAAAATCTAATCCATCATGGTAAAGTTGTGCCTACAATATCCGCTCCTATTATTTATTCACCTAATCCTAATCCTAATCCATCCACCTCTATTATCCATCCACCTACTCCTAATCCTAATCCTACACCATATTCCCTTATTATCTATCCATTATATTGTCCATCCACCCTTATACTTATGAAGGATGTGATCCAGTGTCTATTAGAAAGGAATCAACCATCTCTTTGTCTTCAAATGCCCATCCTTGAACCTATCCAAGAAACTTTAAGAAATATGCCTATTCCTCTAATCCCATAATGTAGCCCTCAAACTATCAAGCCTATTAAAGATTATCCTATCATGAGTCTAATCCAAGATCCATTATACACTCATATTGTTGATCTTCTAGAACCCATCAATCATATCAAAGAGTCTCCCACTCCCATTTAAGAACATAAAGAGCTATATCAAGAGTCTCATCTAAAGCATGCAAAAACATCAACCCCTTTCAAATCCATCATCTTATCCCATTGGTCCCACTATCTTTATCTATGGCAGTTCTCTCATAGGAGGAACAAATTCTATCAACAACCCTATGTCCCCCATCTAATAATGGACTTGCATCTTGTTTCCAAAGAAACAAACATCCCATTGCACATCAGATGCTCCAAAACATGAACTAACAAGGAAAAGGTTTGGGCCTTCTTGAACAAGCTATCTTGGAGCCCATCTACATCCAAATCCATCTAGGATCACATAGCTTGGCTATATATCCCAAGGACAACAATCCAAACATGTTGGTACCACTCACACACCTCATAAGTCATCTACTTCCATTCCTAATATAGTTGCACCTCCTCACACCTCCAAATTGTATGTCACCATCCCTCCTCCATTGTCATACAAATCCTAAAAGCATGTGACTATACATCTCCCTCAATCCACTCTACCTCCACTCCTCTCAACTCCTAATATCCATATCCTTAAATCACCTAACCCATCTATCCACACATACCATTCCCCTAAATCTCCTAACATTCCTAATCAAGATCAACCAATGCACACATCAACCAAACATGAAGCTATCAAAAAACACATGGTATCCAAAAATAATCATTCGGATGCTTCCACACATAAAGTAAAAAACCTAAAAAAGCCTCAAAATTATCATGCCAAATGGTATCGATACACAAAGAAAAATCAAAAATCCAAAAGGCTACAAATGTCCCCACCCCCAAAAGCAAAAACAAAAATGGTGTGGGTGCCTAAGACAAAATAAATCAATCCAAATGAATCATTTAAATCCCAATATATAAAAAATCCTAAAGTCCAAAAAACCCACATATCTCACTCCCCATCTGAAAATTCTACAAATGCTAAGTCCATTTGGGTCCCTAAGTACTCAAATTAGGAAAATAACAAATCCCCATTACTCCCAACACCCCATCCCAATCAAAAGCTTCAAAATCCAAAATGGTGTGTGTAACGACTAGTCTTGGTTCCCCTTGACACCATGAAATTCCCACATTCCTCCAACTCCCCATCTTATATCCCCTATCCCACATATCTCCCCTATCACACTTGTATGGTCCATGCTTTAACATAAATCCATTAATCCACCATCCCCCTTCTATTCATAATCCACATCATAATCCACTATCCTCCATGCATCCATAATCCACATAATAATCCACTATTATCAATTCATCCATAATCCAAATTATAATCCACTCTATTTCCATCTCATTATATCACCTACCAACATCCATGCAGATAATGATACTCGACATGGTCCATATGTAACATACATCCAAAAATGGGACATTATCACATCCTCTTGGAAATAGATTCTTGAGTCCCCATCCTTCATCCAAATCTCTCTTTCCCCCCATCCACCCATCCCATCCAAATTTAAAAAAAACAAAATAGTAAAAGAGAAATCATTCATCCAATAGTGAAAACTTGGCAAGTAGGAACCCTATATAAGTACCATGATGAAAACTTGGCAAATAGGCATCATGAGTAGATTGATTGTCTATGTACCTTACCCTTGGGGGCATGTTGTCTCATCTACCCATGCTATCATTCCTTATACCTATAATTCCTATCATATCTTTCTTATCCATTATATCTGCATAATTATCCCCTTGATCCAATCCATCTTCCTTTCCTCCTTTTTGATCTTGATAAAGATAGGGGAAAAATGTTGAAACATGCTTTGGACATCTCTTGATATACCTCATCCTTTCCAACCAATCCAATCAATCCTATAGTCATAAGCATTGCCATGTAGAATCCTAAGCATTATACCTAGAATGGCACATGTTATTCCTATGTAACTAGTCTTTGGAGATCATATCCTAAACATCTCATCCATTCCATCCACTATTGCCTATCAATTTATCCATCCATCTGTCATGACTCTTCTATCCCATTTACTATCTCCCATCTTTTTATCCATTCATCCAATCCTAGCTCCATCCTTCGCATCTAAACTTGGTTTTCTCTTATTATTGGTATTTAGCATCTAAGCTATCCAAATTGTAGTCCAATGCCATCCAAAAATAATTCAAAATCCAAAAACATCATAACATTACAAAAATCCAAAAAAATAAAACATCAAAACAAAATAAAAAACATCCAAAAAATCCAAAAAATTTACAACATTCAAAAAATCCAAGCAATAAATCCAAATGCAAGTCATCTTTAATCCATACCAATCCAATCGAGTAATCTATCCAATCATCCAAAACCATACTTTGGTTTTGCTTCCAACTTTGCTATCATATCTATCAATAAATCATTTATCGAATCATCATCAACGGGATATACCATCCCTATATCCTTGTGTTGTTCTAGGGATATATCATTCCCCACAATGACAACATTATCCTAAATCAATCCTTGATCACTTAATCCTTGTTTCTCAGCTTAGTCAGGGTAATCTCCTTGTTTGTTTTTGAATCATTTGTGCATGCATGCTTACTTTCTTGTGTGTGTTATCTTTTTTATCTTGCATCTGTATCAGTCCTGGTAGCATATTGTCACCATGACATCATGGTCTTCCATATCATGGTGTCTAATGGCATATGTTTTCTTCTGACCTTTTATATTTTATGTACAAAACACATTTTCACCCTGGTCTTCATAACTTGTTGCATAATGTCTAGTGCTATATCAAACTATATGATTTCTCACTCAATGTAGCATAACATATCATTCATCCATTTCATCCATCTCTTATCATTCCTCTGTCTCCTTAACCAATCTGTTTCATCCATTTCAAGAGCATACTTGTGTACTTCTAACCCACCTATCCTCTCAAGGGGGCATACCAGCCCTACATCATCTTTCCTTGTCACTTTCACTTTAAGTGACTTGGGCATCATCATCCCTAATCCTACCATATTCTTCTATCCAACCAAGCACTATATTTTATCTTTCTTTAAAATGATGTTTCTTCACAACACCATCTCAAATAAGGGCAAACTGTAGACACCTAAAATTCACCTCACTTCCTGACTTAGTTATTCATCTGCCATACCTTAACATTAGTTAAATAATTCTTAATTATTTGATTAATTTTCATCTATTATTATGAAAATCACTCTACCTTATTCTACCACATTAATTAAGTAATTATTAATTATTTAATTAAATTAATTTTTCCATTTCCTAGCATTAATTAAATAATTTTACAATTATCTAATTAATCCTTTCATTTTTCTAATTTCAATTAAATAATTAATAATTATTTAATTAATTAAATCACAATCCAATATTAAATAAATAAATAAAATATTTATTTAATTAGTAACACCTCATTTTGGATTTCCTTCATTTTTTAAATTCATGTGTGTATCTAATTAATTAAATTAATTAAATAATCCTCTCATTCCTATCTTATCATCTACTTGTTTTATTTCCTCTTTTGTCAAATAAAGCAAAAATCAAATCTTTATCTCTCTAGATAATAAAAAATCTATAAATCTAGCCTCAACCAAGCCATTATCAAGAGACAAGAAAGTAATGTTATGCTGCAGGAATTATGAGAAACCAATACATCATAGCATTCTATCTATCTTTCATAGGATAGAGAACATAGCTAGTAGGGTTTGGGTGCACTCTACTCCATTTTATCAAATTGTGAGGACTTGATTGAAGGAGAAGGTGTCAAGTTATAAATTACATTTATGTTCTGTTGTTTCTTTTGATCATTTTCCTGTACACACACACTACACTATTTGAAACAAAAATTAAGACCACAACATCAAGAATAAAAAATTTAAAAACATCATGGTCATGCAAAGTTTTGACATGTTGGTACTAACACAAGACATAGGATATATATTACAACATATATAGTTCTCCATGAATTGGTTAAATAACTAGCTTTGGATTAGATAGATGCCTTGAATACATTAACTTTTTAAAGAAAACCAGACATACCTATCTACAAGCAAATGGCATTCCAAATTAATAAAAAAAAAATGGAGAACAAAAATAAGTGTGTACATCATAGAGTCATGTTTAGCATGATGCTTGCAACATTTTTTTTATGATTCTCACTAGCATGGTTACAAAACAAGCTAGAATAATATCATGCAATTTGGAAGAAATCTTCTTAGTTAGATGCAACTATAATAAATGACATGCTAACCTTCTTTTTCTTAGTTTGAAATGCTTCAGACATGCATGCCCAAACCTTTGTTAGGTAAAGGGATATTCCATGGTTAATTTATTTTGCATGATACAATAGAATCGAAGACATTGAATTTCAATGCCATATGGATGGGTGCCTACAAATAAACTAGAAAAATATTATAATGTTAAATTACTAATCAACACATAATTATAGGGAAATAACAAAACCATCTTTATGGTATTTAATAGGAATTTAACTAGACTGTCACTCTTGTTTTTAAAATATGCATAAGCCATACACTTAACCTAGAGTATAAAAGTCAATTGGTCAATTTTTCATTTTGCAAGAAATGTCAAAATCAATACATGAATAGGTACTTGGCATTCAAGACCAAGATATTAAATAAGAAACACAATTAATTCATATTAAAGATTCTACATTCAGATGAGAAAAGATAAATCTTGGAACATAAACTGATCAAAGATTTTTATTAAAACTTACCTACTTGACAAAATAAAATCCACAAACTCTAAAATACCTTAGAAATTTAATTTGGCTATCTTTTATATTTGTACATTGACTATCTTTTTCAAATGTTCAACAAATGTGTTGAGTGTTTCAAAAGAAGTATCCCTTGTCATGACTATCTTAGTTGCTACATCCTTGAACATTGCAATATTTCTTCGCATCTCCCTTCCAACACAACCTTCCATCGGATCATTTACTGTATTTTCAACCTCTTTCTTGGTCACCAACTTGAATTTGTCAGCATCAATGCCTTCAAAATCTAAGATAACTTTCCAAACATCTTTGGTAAATCGACAATTAATAAACCAATCAAAAAAATAAGGTCATCCAATCATAGGAACTCCCATGCTAATTGCCTCCAAAGTAGAGTTCCCCATTGTGCACTACTTTAATAAGGCTTGGGTGACTAGATATTGTTCAAAACCTTACTAAAGTTTTTTTTCTTTTCTACTTTGAAGAAGGCAGCCATGTAGAGGCCATCCTCAATTATGGCCCTTGGTCTATTTATGCATCTCTTTTAGTCTTCCAATGAATGCTACTTTACAGTCTCCAATGAAAGAGATATTCATGTCTGAGTTTGGGTTAAGTTTCTGGGTTACCCTTGCCATGTTGGAACTTTCTAACCACTATACCTCACGCACTTGACAAAGTGGTTTGTATTGAGCTTGATAGATTCTTTTTAGCTCATCCCCAGAAGTGTTTCTATGTTGATATTCACCTTTTCAAGGACTTGAAAAACACTGTTGACATATGAATTAGTTAAATGCATCATACCCAATATGTTCCTTATCTCAATCTACCCAACACATGCTCCAGGTGTCAATCCTTTGATCATAAGATCAAGGATTTCCCCTTGGCCTCTCCTCATAATAAGTCCTCTTCTCAGCCCTTTGAAGCCCCCCATTCTAAAGATCATGAAGGGTGGACTATAGTTTGGAACTGTAAAAAAATCATAACTCTAGAAATGGTGGAGTTCAACCAAGCCATCTATTACTTTTGGTAATCAAGTTGTTAAGCTAGCACTTGGTGCTTGATCAAACCCTCAAGAATAGGGGTAAGAGGTGACTCCCCCATCAAGAGAATCCTCTAATCAACCTAAATATTCTAGAATGACTCAATCAACATCCATCTTGTCTTCCTAGCTAGAGGTGAATACTCATCCGTGTTCTTCACCTATGGGTTTGTGAAGGTCTTGCAACCCACCTCAGCACTTTGAAGAAGTGAAAATTGTTGTAGAGAAACAGAGTATTCCCAATATTTAGTTGGGTAGTTTTTCTTGAGAAGAATTCTTACAAGATCATTATACCACTCTTGGGGAGTCAGATAGTGATGATATGCCTGTTGATTATCATGACACAAGGATCACATATTAGTTCATAAGAACTCCAAGGTAACATAATAGTACCATGTAACTAGGAACTAGTGCTAAGTAACTAATAATCAATGTTAAGTAAATATAGATCCAAGAACCAACTAGAATGATGATCTTAGGCCCAAATAAAGGAGGATGCATTCGTAAATTTCAAAAAACATTTATTCCTTGTGTTTGTTTAAGGGAATTAGTCTCTAATAGAATATGCTAAAGAGAACACGGATAAATAGGAAAATAAATGGATGATGAATTTCCCATATATGGTCCACATTTACTTCCATCCTCAAAAATTTATAACTACTTTCTTATACAGATTGTACCATAGGTCTTTCTCTATAAGCATGGTAGAAATGACCATCACAACACAAGACCATCAGTTGCAAACAAAAGGGATCTAGTTTAGCCACCACAAATTTCAAAATACCAAAATAAAGGAATCTCAATTCTAGAAATAAAGTAAATAACATGTGTGTGATACAACACTTTCCAATAGTATCACTAGGAGTAGCAAGGAAAGATAGGCTAGCATTGTGAACCAACTCAATGGTTCAATCAATATGGAGAAGTTGTTATTAGTTTACAAAGGAACGATATGGTTTCTATGGATTTCTCTAGACCTAAATAGAAATATAACACCATAGATTCCTAATTTTTATACTACATTACTTAACTCACACGTATTGAGGTAAACAACTAAAAAGTTGGCTCTCAACAAGCTACATTAATAAGCAAACACAAAAGCATGAATCCAACATATTACTAACAATGCACTAAAATTGACGTTGGATATTGAATATCACAAGCCTAACAATAAACAAATCTTTTGTTTAGATTGTTCACAACACATTGCATATGCATTCATAACAGGGTATTCACATCCCCAAGGAAATATAAAACATCATTTATTTCCCTTTCATTACTTAGTGTTAAAAACAACTTTCTTAAATACATCATCATGTAATAAAATTATGATAAAGTTATCTATGAAGTTCTCTAATGACATATATTATGTTTAATAATTCAAAAATGAATGGGATTCTATCATAATTCACATTCTAGAGCATCACAATGCATCTAGGAAAGGTTGCCAACACACTAGTATTTTCACATTAGGCCTTAGTTAAATCAATGCAACATAATTTTCACTCACAAGGTGATGGGCCACACTTCCAACATGCCCCATGGACTCCTCTAACATCTATAATACTACATAAGGAAAGAAAATATAGTTGGGTACTCTAGTCCTAAAAAACTAAGAAAATCCTTCAATACAACAATTTTTATCACATGCCAACATGTACACTATGCAAAATTATGAGCACATAGTTAGGGAAATGGAATGTAGGATTTATTATTTCTAGTGTTTCAAAATACACATCATTATTTATGAATTCCATGCATATGATTAGAACACAAACTCTTTCTCAAATTTCAATTTTTGTTATTCTGCATATAATGCACACAATTAAAAGCTTGCGAGTTGGCCATGAATATAAGAACTTCATAGGAATAGGTATAATGATGTAGGCTCATCTTGTGTGGTGCAGGGGCACTTAACACAAGGTGGCCTCCATGAGGCATTATGGTTCATGTTTTGTTTTAAATCATGTTTTGGGTTGTAATAAGGTCTATTCGACCAATGCATGTAATTTCTGTTTGTAAGTCCCAAGTACTTAGGTTGCAATTGTCAAATTGAAAATGATAAGACGGTGGGTTTTCTCCCAACCACTTGGAGTTAGTTAGTTTTTCTCCCAGCTGCTTGGAGCTTGGAATCATTCTCCTAGTCACTGGGAATAGGGTTAGTGTTCTTCTAGCAAGTTTATAAAATTAGGGATTGAGATTGTAATCAGTCATATGATATTGTGATTGAATGTACTATGCGAATGTAATCAAGCATTGTTAAGGAGAATCAAACTATTTCTATGTTGTCAATTTATTTTCTATTCTCTATAAATATGAATTGCATAGTTGTAGATTTCCTTTCCTGTCTGTGTTTTCCCATTGTTGCAAAATGTCGATGTGAAGCATTCCACTAATAAGATTTCTGTCAAAATTAGTGGAATGGCTTCGTTGTATAATATGTGTTTTTCATCTCTAGTTTTGTTTTCCTATTCGGTGGTGCAGATACTCTAGATTGTGGGTTGTGCACAGTAGATCACCTAGCATCTCCATGTGCTAGGGTTCGGTGAAGTCAGAAAGTGTCTACGTTGCAGAGTTTGTTATCAGCAGAACAAAAGCTATCAGAGAAAGCCAAGATGATGGTTTCTTGGTTGGAAAAGCAAGAAGTACTAAGTTGAAAGAGTGGTTGAAGTGACGAGTGTATCAGCGTATCATCGGCCTATCAGCTGATAGAAGTTTTAGTTCACCGACGGTTGGAGTCATGTCGAAGAAAGGAGGTCCCACCAAATGCATATCGTCAATGTATATTGAGATTGTATGTGGTGAAACATACAACTAGTGACTGGGTGTAAAGGTGAATCGGTGCATGTGAACTTTAGTCCGCAGGCGGTAACAAGTCAAAGTGATGTATATGAGTTGATTTTAACAAAGCATCGGTATATCGGTGTAGTGAATCTTGAAGCGGCCGATAGTAATTATCTAGCCAACAAGTGAGATTCAAAGGTGATAAGCAAAGTTCATAATTTGATTTATTTGTCCTCTTCCATTGTGCGCTCTACATCATTTTGGTATTAGAGCTAGCAAAAGGTCTGCAAAAGTGTTGGCATTGTCTATGAATATTTATGTCAGATAGAAAAAATGAAGGAGGGGCTAGTGATATGCCTCCAAAGGGAATGACCATCGAAGTGGTCAAGAAATTCAAGGAGATGGAGGAGATGATCAAGACTGGAGTCAAGGAAGCACTTCAGGCTAAGTTGAAGACCTTGAGAAAAGGCAAGAAATCAGACAAGGAGTTTGATGAAGAAGAAGAAGATGGGGAAGAGGAAACAAACCTAGAACAGACAGGTATATCTGCAGACTAGAAACAATTTCTGGAGGCCATACAATCACTTGGTAAGGAGTCGTCCAAGGCAAAAGTGGAGATTTTGATGTTTAGTGGAAAGATGGACATAGAAGAAGTCATCGAATGGATCGAGGCTCTGAATAACTATTTCAAGTACAAGGAGGTACCAGAGAATAGAAGAGTCAAGTTTGCAAAGACAAAATTGAAGGGTGATGCACTCACGTGGTGGAACTGCACCCAGGGAGAAAGGGTGAAGAGTGGCAAGAGCATGATCTCATCCTAGAGTCAGATGGTAGAGAGGATCAAGGCTTAGTTCCTACTAGCAGATTATGACGTACAGATATATAGGAAAATGCAGAACCTCAGGCAGAAGGATATGGATGTATCCACCTATACAGAGGAATTTCACAAATTGTCTCTAAGGTGTGGACATGCTGAGGATGACAAAGGAAGAGTTGCCAGGTATATTAATGGCCTGAAGTATAGTATACAAGATGAGATTACCATCTTGACACTAGAAACTGTGGAAAAGTGTTTCCAAGTGGCACTGAGAGTAGAAGAATAGCAGAAAAGAATAGAAGAACAATAGAACAAAGGCAGAGGTGGAAGAAATTCTAGAAGCAGAACTAGCTTTGGTGGTAGAAATCTATTCCAGAAGAATCAAAGGGAGTCTAGTTAGCAAGAACATAGTGGAGAATATGATTCCAGAGAGGGTTTCAAAGGAAGGAGACCCAATGGGAGAGGCAGATTTGGTGGACCAAGTAGAGGTCCTAACGTCTTCATGGGAAGATGTTATAATTGTAACCAAATTGGGCACACATCAAGCAAGTGTCCAGAGAAAGCCTCAAGCTCTCATGGAGGAGAGAGAAGGAGCCAGCTGATTCAAGAAGAAGATTGTCAGGGTGTGAACTCACCTATGGGAAGCATAGCTCTAGTATAAGATGGAGAGAATCTCATGATGAGAAGAACAATGCTGAAGGTACCACAAAAAAAGGAACCACCCCAGAGGAAGACACTATTCAGAACTTTGTGTAAAGTTTCTGGCAAAAGGTGTAAGGTAACTGTTGATTGTCGCCCAACTAAAAATTTAGTTTCAGTAGAAATGGTAGAGAAACTGAATTTGAAAAGATTTACACATGTTAGTCCATACAAAGTGTCTTGGCTAAACAAAGGGCAGCAAGTCTTGGTCGATGAACAAGCTTGGGTAGAATTTTAGATAGGGGAATATGGGGATAAACTTTTGTGTAATATAATTCCCATGGATGCATGCCATTTACTGTTAGGTAGACCTTGGCAGTATGATGTACAAGCCCAGCATGATGGTAAGTCAAATTCCTTTGTGATCACTAAGAACGGTAGATAGTATAAGATGGATCCTTTACCAGAAGAGGGTGTAGACAAGAATGTAGGCTCAAGCATCATGTTAATGAGTGGGAAAGAGTTTCTCCATACTCTAAAAGAAGAGGGAACCCAGGGGTATACTCTAATTTTGAAACCTAAAGACAATTATGATTTGTCTGAAAACAGCAAGGAAAAAGTCCCTAAGGAAGTGTAGGAATTGTTAGACAAATATAATGGTATCACAGTGGAGGATATGCCCAATGTACTACCCCCTGTGAGAGACATAAGTCATTAGATTGACTTCATCCCAGGATCCACATTGCCAAATAAACCAGCTTATAAAATGACACCTAATCAGAATGAGGAGATTGCTAAACAAGTACAAGAACTGTTGGATAAAGGCCTGGTGAGGAAAAGTCCTAGTCCATGTGTTGTACCCATAGTTTTAGCTCCCAAGAAGGATGGCAAATGGAGGTTATGTACTAATTTGAGAGCCATAAATAAGATCACCATCAGATATAGGTATCCTATGCCCATAATAGAGGACCTCATGGATTGTTTGGGTGGAGCTCGGTATTTCTCTAAAATTGATCTCAAGAGTGGATATCATCAGATTAGGATTAGACAAGGGGATGAATAGAAGACAGCCTTTAAGACTAATCAAGGTCTTTATGAGTGGCTGGTGATGCCATTTGGTCTATCCAATGCTCCCAGTACTTTCATGCATCTAATGAATGAGGTATTGAAGGATTTTATTGGTAAATTTGTTGTTGTCTATCTTGAAGATATTCTAGTTTTCAAAAGGACAAAAGAAGAACATTTGCAGCATTTGGAACAGGTGTTGAAGAAGCTGCATGAGGAGAAACTGATTGTCAATATGGAGAAGAGTATCTTCATGAAGGAAGAACTCACATACCTTGGATTTGTGATATCCTAGGGCAGTTTGACAATGGATCCAGAGAAGGTAAATGCTATTCTGTCTTGGCCAGCACCCAAAACTGTTAGTGATGTAAGGAGTTTTCATGGGTTGGTAACTTTTTATAGGAAATTCATAAGAGGATTTAGTCATATTTGTACACCTATTTTGGATACCATAGAAGGAGGGTAAGAAATGTAAGTTTGTTTGGAATAGAGCAACTGATGAGTCTTTTAAGATTCTCAAACATAAAATAGTAGAGAAACCCATTTTGGTTTTGCCTGATTTTAATAAGTTGTTTATTGTGGAATGTGATGCCAGTAACCTTGCCATTGGTGTTGTCTTGAGTCAGGAAGGTAGACCTGTCGCTTTCATTAGTGAAAAGATGAATGATGCTAAAAGAAAGTATTCAACATATGATCTCAAATTGTATGCAATGGTTCAAGCATTGAAAAAATGGAGACATTATCTCTTGCCCAAGGAATTCATTGTTTATACTGACAACCATGCTTTGAGTTTTCTGAATTCGCAGGAGAAGCTAAATCATAGGCATATGAAGTGGGTCGAACAACTCCAATTGTATACTTTTTCCATCAAACATAAGAAGGGACAAGCCAACAAGGTGGCAAATGCTCTGAGCAGAAGAGTGTGCACTATAGGAAATCCAATTGCACCGTGTGGGAGTGGATTCTCTCAAGAATATGTACCAGGATGATGAGGACTTCAAGGAGACATATGTAGTTTGTTCACAATTTTTAGATTCCTATCACTCTGATTTTTTTGAATTTTTTCTACATCAGGTGTTACTGTTTAAAGGTAACCAGTTGTGTGTGCCTAGGTGTTCCCAGAAGGAGAACATCATGAAAAAGAAACATTGCGGTAGTCTTGGAGGTCATTTTGGACTAGACAAGACATTGGAGCAAGTGAGAAGGTTTTACTTCTAGCTTATGATGCAAACAGATGTCAGGAAATTTGTCAAAACTTGTAGAATTTGTCAGAGGGCAAAAGGAACTTCATCCAATGCATGTCTCTATCAACCACTTCTAATTCTGCAAATGCCATGGGAGTGTATAAGTATGGATTTTGTTTTGGGTCTTGCCTGGACTCAAAGAGGTTTTGATAGTGTGTTTGTTGTAGTTGATAGATTTAGTAAAATGGCTCATTTTGTGCCATGCAAATGTACCAGTGATGCTTCACACATTGCTGGTCTGTTCTTTTAGGAGATTGTTTGAATTCATGGTTTGCCATTGAATATTATCACTGATAGAGATCCCAAATTTGTGGGACATTTTTGGTGCACATTGTGGAAGAAATTGGGCACTCAATTATCTTTCACAACAGCCTATCACCCTCAGACAGATGGACAAACTAAGGTCATGAATAGATCACTAGGTAATCTTTTGAGATGTTTGACTAAACAACATAGAGAAGCATGGGATATGATCATCCCATAAGCATAATTTGCATATAACGATTCTGTTAATAGGAGCACAGGAAAGAGCCCTTTTGAAGTTGTATATGGGATTCATCCCAATGGAATTTTGGAGCTCAGGGATCTCTAGAACATGGAGCAAAGGAGTGTACAAGGAGAAGATTTTGCAATCAGCATGAAGGATATCCATGATGTTGTAAGGGAAACTATCCAAAATAACACAGGGAAATACAAAGAGAGAGTTGATCAAAGGAAGAAGGACGTACAATACAAGGTTAGAGATTTGGTGATGGCTTATCTAAAGAAGGAAAGACTTCCTAAGGGGCAGCCAACAAAACTTCTCATGAAGATGATAGGTCCATGCAGGGTTGTACACAAATTTGGGCCTAATGCCTATGAGATTGAACTTCCTCCTAGATTAGCAATTTCACTCATCTTTAATGTTGCAGATTTGTTTCCATTCAGAGGAGCCAATGCAGCAGAGACAGGAGCAGAAGATGCAGAATGGATTTTTGATCTTCCACCAAGTCAGCCAGTACAACTAGAATGTATTTTAGACACCAAAGTTCAGAAGAAGACCAGACATAAAACCTACAAGCAGTATCTAGTTAAATGGCATGGTTTTCCTGATGAGGATGCTACCTAGATGAGCGAGGAAGACATCATCAAGCATGGGATTACTATTTCAAACTTGGTTCCTCAAGGGACTTGAGTTCTTTTAAGCCCCATGAGTATGGTGTAGGGGCACCTAACACAAGGTGGCCTCCATGAGGCATTTAAGTTCATGTTTTGTTTTAAATCATGTTTTGGGTTGTAATAAGGTCTATTCGACCAATGCATGTAATTTCTGTTTGTAAGTCCCAAGTACTTAGGTTGCAATTGTCAAATTGAAAATGATAAGACAGTGGGTTTTCTACCAGCTGCTTGGAGTCAGTTAGCTTTCCTCTCAGCCGCTTGGAGCTTGGAATCATTCTCTCAGCCTCTGGGAATAGGGTTAGTGTTCCTTTAGCAAGTTTATAAAATTAGGGATTGAGATTGTAATCAGTCATATGATATTGTGATTGAATATACTGTGTGAATGTAATCAAGCATTGTTAAGGAGAATCTAACTATTTCTGTGTCATCAATTTGTTTTCTGTTCTCTATAAATACGAATTGCATATCTGTAGATTTCCTTTCCTATCTATGTTTTCCCATTGTTACAAAATGTTGATGTGAAGCATTCCACTGATAAGATTTCTATTGAAATCAGTGGAATGGCTTCATTGTATAATATGTGTTTGTTTGTTTCTAGTTTTGTTTTTCTGTTTGGTGGTGCAGATATTCCAGATCGTGAGTTGTGCATAGTAGATTGCCTAGCATCTCCATGTGTTAGGGTTCGGTGAAGGTAGAAAGTGTCTGTGTTGCAGATTTTGTTATCGGCAGAACAAAAGTTGTCAGAGAAAGCCTAGACGATGGTTATCTAGCCAGAAAAGCAAGAAGTGCTAAGTTGAAAGAGTGGTCGAAGTGACGAGTGTATCAATGCAACATCAGCCTATCGTCTGATAGAAGTTTTAGTTCACTGATGGTTAGAGTCGTGTTGAAGAAAGGAGGTCCCACCAAATGCATATCGTCAATGTATATTGAGATTGTATGTGGCAAAACATACAACTGGTGACCAGGTGTTAAGGTGAATCAGTGCATGTGAACTTTAGTCCACCGGTGGTAACAAGTCAAATTGATGTATATGAGTTGATTTTAACAAAGCATTGGTATATCGGTGTAGTGAATCCTAAAGCAACCAATAGTAATTGTCTAGCCTACAAGTGAGATTCAAAGGTGATAAGCGAAGTTCATAATTTGATTTGTTTGTTCGCTTCCATTGTGCACTCTACATCATTGTGGATACCCAAGTGAAGATCAAGGCACAAGAGCAATGTATGAGAAATGGTGTTTCTAATGGAAGAAGAGTGTAGCCCTAAAATGATGCGATTGATTAATTAGGAATGGTTTTGATGAAGTTTCAATGTTTAATCAAGCATGGTTGGCAAAGTGGGTCTACTCTATTGGATCAAACTAATTAATGACTCTTAGGGGTTCTAAAATTTTTGTGAAGTTGAAGAAAAATAAAACCCCACCATTGGCCAAGAAGTTCTAGCTCAAGATCTAGAAAATAATATTTTTATGTATGCCCAAACGGTATTAAGTTAAAGGCTTGTAGAAGAGATTACTCCCACTCCATTGATTTTATTAAATTAATGGACACTAAGAATTCAAAGAAAAGTAAAGTTGAAAAGATGAAAACCTCCTTTCCATTAGTTAATTAAGGTCCAAGTAGTCACCCCAACCCACCTCTAAAGGCTAGGGAAATATTATTTTTTTCTTGCATTGTGAAGTTCATTAATAAAAGTAAAGTGCCTTGTATTTGAAATCAATCCATGCCATGTGATCAATCTTGATCAAGGGCCCATGAGAGTTTAGAAGAAAAAATAAAGTGATATGAAGGAAAATACCTACTATTGGCTTGTTGATGATGACTTGGAAAGTTTTAATATATTTTAATCCTTACAATTAAAATACACTTGTAGAGAACCTTTGTAAACATTAATCCACTATGTCAAGCCCTACAAGTCATTTACCATGGCTCATGAGGAGATCCAAGGTTTGCTAGGGTGTTTCTTCAGTCCACAACCAAGATTTAATAAAAATTCCATTCTCCAAGATTGTAGTATGAAACTAAAATCACATAAGAAGAATCATCAAAGAAAGTAAATCAAACAAACAATTATACCTTCCTTCAAATGCACATTTACCTCATCGATCGAGTGTATTGAAGTGCACCTAAGATTTGATGGATTTTCTCCTTCAATTCAAGTACATATGTGGATTGCTTAACTTAATAGCATAACCTTGATGAGTGAAAATGGAGGAATAAATTCAACAACATAAGTTCACATCCAATGAAGTCTCCCATTTGGTTTGGAGAATGGCTTATTTATAGATTTTTGATGATGGAGAGATAAGGATTTGATTTTGGAGATAGAGATTTGTTTTTTGCTTTATTTGACAAATGAGGAAATAAATCAAGTAGAAGATAAGCGATTTGATTTTTTATGTTAAAAGGGAATAAATCCAGAAGAAAGCAAGATAAGATATGAGAGGATTATCTAATTAATTTAATTAATTAGAAGCACACATGAGTTTAAAAAAGGAAAGAAATCGAGAATAAGGTGTTATTAGGATTTATTAATTAAATAAATATTTGATTTATTTAATTAATATTGGAAAAAAGAGATGATTAATTAAATAATTTTAAAATATTTAATTAATGCTAGGAAGTGGGAAAATTAACTTAATTAAATAATTAAAAATAATTTAATTAATGTGGAAGAATAACGTAGATTGATTTTAATAAATATAGATGAATTTAATCAAATAATTAAGAATCATTTGATTAATATGAAAGTATGGAAAGAGAATAACTAATTCAGTGAGAGGTGAATTTTAGGTGTCCACAGGTAGATCAAATCTCAATAGACAAGTTCGGTTGTCCCAAAATATTGTGGCCCACTTATGGGACATCCTGATTTTTATCTAAAATTACATATATTTTAGAAAAATTAATGATTTAAGCCTTGAGGGGTTCCATCTAAAGAGGTTTAATTGAAAGGAGTTAAATAAAACCCCCTTAGATCAAACCCCCTTGGATAGAACCCTCCTACTCTTAAATTAAACCCTCGATGGAGTCTCCTCTGCACCTATCAAAATGATGATAAAAACTAGCTTTGTTTGACCTTTTGGGGGGTCAAATGAACTCATTTATAAATTATATTTTTTCATTATGTAGCCCTTTGTATACACTTTCCAAAAAGTATAATTTTGAATAATTTAATTTGATTGTTATATTTATTTTCTATTTTCTAGTGAACATAAGTTTTTCACCGAACAATAAGGTCTCTATTCCAAATAAGAAAAAAAATAGAGAAAAAAATTCTAAAAATTATTTGTTCCCTAAGTATTGATGTCCTTGTTTCAACACCAAAAATAAAATAAAATTTTGATACATACCAAACAAGTTATGTGTTACGACATAAACCCGTGTCCAAATTATAATTAATCTCACTTCAAAAATTAATTAAAAAATATGCAATAAAAAATTCTAAAAAATATCCATGCCCTAGATATTGGTGCTACAATTTTATAATTTAAAAATTAGAATTTTATCCTTTCTATAAAAAAAGTTATGCATTACGACATAAATGTCACTTTTAAAAAATGATGTTTACTATAAACAACAAGTTATTAAAAATTATGTAAAAAAATTCACAATTTATTTCTAAATTTTTTAAAAATATATATTTAGAATCTACACACAAAATATCACAAATCACTAGTTCACATCATCTTTGAATCCTTAATGGTTTAGTTGCTATAGGTGTTAGAAAGTGAAGATTTGGTTAAAAATGCTCATTTCAATGTCCCACTTTGGCCAAAAAGTGGGACATGGTATTGTGGGTTGACGAACTTCTTTATAGAGATGAAGGCTATGAAAAAAAAAATGATTGAATATTAAAATTTTATCTCTAAAATAGCACATTCCATGAAATTTTCCATGAGAGACTTAATTAAATGGTACAAGGGGTGCAAGGATTTCTCTTGATTTTTCTTGGCTATGATAAGGTTTGTTTTAATTTTGAATTTTGTGGCTCCTCTATGTCAATCCAAGGTTATTCCAACTTGTAGAAATACATAATCTTTAGATCTCAACCATTGCAATATAAAATTACCTTAGAAATCCATGTAATGTTCATAGTCAAACACTTAAAGTCTACATGGACTCTTTCCATGACTTAGACAATTCACATACTCTTGCACTCTCCTCAAAATATTTTAGTTACCCAATAAGGCATTCAAGGCTAGTGGAGTTCTATCCTTTGTGACACACAACAAGGGAGTTCACCTACCTAGAGCTACAAAGTGAAATTCCTATGCGAATAACTCTAGTCAATCATGCATCCATAGCCTACATAGTAAACTCCAAACACTGATAGGAGACTTCAAGGTGCAAAATTGATAGAGATGTCACCATGTCCTTACGTAGTCTGTACATTCAAGCTTTTATTTTGGGAGAAAAGTTCATTGTTAGTTTTGAAAATTCTTGTTAGAAATATTGGTTTGCATGCCTTTTATTAGTTTAGAACCTATTTGGTAAACTTGATCTATTAGGGTTAATGTATAAAACTATTTCTTTCTCTTTTTATTGTCCTAGCTCTAGGGGAACCTCAATGTATGTGTGCTTGTAGTTGATCCTTCACTTGTATGTAGTTATGTTGTTTCTTCAAAGTATGAAATGTAAGAGGTTGTTACTCTAGTAAATCTGACTTGTAGCTATGTATTGTTTTAGTAGATTGTCTAATGTATCCCTATGTTGTGTGATGTTGTCCTATTAGCTAATAAATGGTGAGTTGCAAATCTCTAGTTAGACGATGGAAGGATACATATTCTTAGCTTATGGAATTATAATTTTTCCACATTTTAATTTCAAGGGTGCACCTCTTTCTCTTTCCCTCTTCAATTAGAGTTAGCTTAGAATATGTAGGTACTTGGCCATTAATTTGAAGATTATCTTGTTGGTCAATCATATCTTTCAAACCTTTCAATTGTTGGTGTTTTGTATGTGACACATTGGTCCTTGATATTTGAAACCTATGGAACCATCACTAATTTTTGGCACACTCATTGGGACTTGAATTCAAGGTGTTTAGGCTTTATTTTGGTCTCACAAATAATTCTACATATTCTAATTTTGGTGGTAAGTTATAAAAATATCAACTCTAAATGAGCATATATCCTCCACCTTGTGACTTTGTTGTGTCCAAAGACCTATTTCTCCATATGTGCAAACTATGTCCATTTGAATATACAACCCAATGTAATGGCTAACCCATGGAATCTTCCATTTCTTGCATGAAACACTAATGGTCTTGTTCTACTGCCACAATAAAGAGACATTATTCTTGAATCAATTTTGAAAGGTCTACCTCATTTCTATGGAAATGAATCAATATTACCAACTAACCAAATGCAAGATATGCTCAATTTATGTGAAATCCATGGTATTGTAGGTAAAGAGGTTATTGTTATGATCTTGGCCATATCTATGAATGGTAAATGACTTGAACTATTTTGAGGTTTAATACTCTTAGCCATCACAAGTTGGAAGTAGTTTAAGACTATGAACTGCATGAGTGGTTTAAGGAGAAGACTAATTATATGGGTTTTATTCATCATCTCATCAAAATAAAGAGAGCATCAAAAGAATCTATGAATAAATTCAAAAAAATGTGGGGGAGGATATTAGTTGACATGCATCATCCTCCAAGTTTTATCTTTTCTCCTACCTAGGAGCATTAGATTCTAATTTGGTTTTGATGATTAAGATGGTAGATGGTGTAACTTTTCCACAAGCCTGTGATGTTTCACTCAAGATAAGCATGAACTTGTCATGGATGGAAAGAGTTCTGCCATGCCTGCAACCTCTTTGCTTCTACCATCTTGTGCCTCATCTCAAGCTATCCAAAAAAATCCTATACAAATTTATGGCTCACCCACCTCCCCTCCTATTCAATCTGATGACCATAATCAAGTAATTATGATGAGAGAACTATGTTCAAATATTTCTAATGACTTGATGTTTCTCAAAGATCAATTCACAACTGAGAGCCCTCCTATACAACCCATTCCTTCAATGCTATGTTCTAGATTACAAATCTATAATCATGATTAGCCTATTCCTACTCATCCTAAGCAACCCATTGCACAATTTCTTCAAGTTCAACCAAGTCCAAGACTTGAACATATAAATTCCATTATGGAAAACTTAGTTTTCTTCATCAATGAGGAGTGTACGATTTCTAAAATATCACATCAAGATGAAGAGAAAAAAAGTAATGGTGTTTTCCTCACATTTCCTATACTAGGATGAATTCATTATTTATATTAAAAAGCTGCAAATTCATCAACTAATTAGGGCATATGTGAAGACAAAGAGTTGGTGGCCCTACTCAAAGAACAAGCATGTCAAAATGGTCCTAAAAGACTCTTAGAGGAAGATGTGATGATTTCATTTGAGGGGATGCCAAGTTTCATTTAAGATAATTATAGAAATGCACATGAAGATGAGCTAAAAGAAGACCTATTTTCCATCTTGAAAAATAGACATACTCTTCTTGATAAAGTAGACATGTCCTTGATCCAAGCTATGAGCTTCAATTTGGACCATGTTTCAAAAAATCAACAAGAGATTTCTACGTGTGTATAGTTCTTGAGATTCAAAATATGAATTAATTACATAGTTTTGTGGTAGAGGAGTGTTCAAATGGAGATGAAGAATATTCGACTCATGTAGAAGAAGAAGAACGGAAAAACATCTTCAATGAACCCCTAGATAATGACACAGTTAATATGTTTGAGGAACTTCATTATTGGGATGATGAAGATCACAACAACATGGACAAACAAGAACATAACAAAGATATATTTTCAATCATTCAAGAAGGATATCTGCTTTGGTCAATGAAATGTGAGAAAATAAAGACATCTCTTACTATTGATATGGAGACCCAATCTAAAAATATGTAGGTGCAAGTAGCTAATGTGTTCTCTATCATGGAAAGCATAGTTTTATCCTCCTATCTAGATGAGGGATGTGTTCTCCTTTCTTAGGAAGACAAGAAGATGAATGGTGGACCATGTTGTTGTAGAAAGAAGAATTCATACTCTCAGGAGTGAATCATGAATAACCATACCAGAGGACTAGCCAAATCAAGAGTCAAATCGTTCATGGGTAGTGCAATAGTTTTCAAGATAAACTTTGACATTATCCAAAGTGTCAAAGATGGAGAAAAATAAGAGAAAGATGTCATCAATGACATCAAGTCACTAGGCATACTCATATGCAAGTATAACTAAGTGTTCTAGCACTCCAATGATCCTAACAAACCTCCACATAGTGCCAATTAGCATACACAACATGAAAAAGAGCAAGGGAAGCCAAGAATTCAAGTGGAAGAATGTCAAAGATCAAAAGGTATATTTTTTATTATTTTATCTCATGACGTATGTGTAGTCAATAGCCATGTGTCAATGTTTTTGATGGTGTAAGTTGATCAAGAAGAGTAGTTATTTTGCCCCATTGGTCAATGATTTTTTTTTCCAATCTCTATGTGTGTTGCAGCATAGTTTTTAGTTTTTGCTTGGTTGGCTATAGCTGCAACAACATTTCTAATTTTAAGTGGTGCTTATAGTAGTTGAAAATTATTAATTATACTAGCATTGTGTTTTAGTTTGTATCTAGTTTAGGATATAGCAAGCACTTATTTTTATTTTTCTCTTATGAGGCAACCAATGGGGTTCAATTGTGTATTTCATCTTGTTTTATTCTTGATCTGACTCTCATGCCTAATGGATTAAGGTGTTCCATGATTTTGTTGCGTCCATTCTTCCACATAAGATAGAAAGCCTTGTGAGTCGCCATAAATGTTGCGCATATAATGTACACCATTTAAATCTTACGAGTTAGCCATGAATAGAACTTTAGAGGAACAAGCACAATGATGCAGTCTCATCTGGTGGATGGCCAAGTGAACATCAAGGCTCTAGAAACCAATGAATCTTATAGCTTTACGTCTATATTATAGAAAATGTAGTAGGCTTTGAATTAGAGAATTTAATATATTTGTGTACAAAAAATAACAGCACATAAAAAATGCCTTTACCTTCAACTGCTTCATCCAATTAACAATCAGGGCTGTTGCAAGTATGAGGTGAGCCAGTGTTGTCATTGATGTCAACATACTCATACTGCATTGACAAGAAGGATTTGATGAGCTTTGTGCTGAGGATATTAAGAAAATTAGCCTCAGTCAGGAACAGTGAAGAACAATGATGAGAAGAAGGTAAATGTACTGTATAGGTTGAGAACCGGAGGATGCGGATTAAAGGGTTAGTAGATATGAGTCTTGAGATGTTACAGTTAAGATTTCAGAGGTCCGCATGAAGATCGGAAGGAGTTGTGGCTGCCGGTATAGAACCGGGTCCGGCAAGTATCCGGAGGTGACAGAGGATCACAAAAAGGTCCAGTGAGGTCCGGAATTGTATTATCATAATCTGCGGATTGGAAGGAGTGTTTGAGATGTCCTTGTGATGTGTCATCCTGATTTGTGTGTGATTTGGAGGTCCGGAAGTACCTCTTGCATTATGACAGTGGCGACAGACTGTGTTCTTGAAGTTCCGGATGAGGAAGACAAGAGATCCCAGTAAGCAGAGGAAGTGCGGATGTATCCGGACATTCAGACAGGCTTGTGAAGGTTCTTGGATCATGTTTAGGTTGTGTTGTTGGTCCGCATTGATGGTAGAGCCCGGAATTGAAGTTATTCTTCCGGATGAAGTTATTGCTCTGTTTAGCCGACCGGATGAGTTGTTCATCCTGCGAATGTTCTTGTGATGGCCGACCGGATGTGTTATTCATCTTGCGGATACTCCTATGGTTGTTTGCCGACTTAGATGCTTGTTCCTAAGTCGATGTCTTGTATAAATAACGGGTTGTGAGTTCATTTCAGTGTGTGGTGTGAGGATGAGTATGATATAGCGAAGAAAGGTGCGAAAGGCAGAGCAGAGATTGTTGGGCTTAATTGGAACTGATCCAGACATGGTAGAGATGTCATTCTCCAGTTCAAGACTGTGATTTTTATCACTTTGTAGACAGTGTGTCTCCTTGTAGGCAGTGGGCCTCTTTGTGAGCAGTGTGCTCGGGCAGTGAGCCCTTATTGGCATGTGCCATTCATTTTTCTTTATTCTTCTAACAGAGAATAATTCTTGGGTTAATCACCCCGTGGTTTTTCCCTTAACCGGGTTTTCCACGTCAAAATCTTGGTGTTCAATGTGTTGATGCTTATCTGCTCTTATGTTTATGTATTATGCTTCCATGAATGATTATTTGATATGCTGCTAACTAACAACAGAGAATTAAGTGTTTGAAATAGAAGAAGTTCTATACAACTGATTCACCCCCCCCCTCTCAGTTGTATGCCCTAGATCCAACAATTGGTATCAGAGCCAAGTTCCTCTGACAAGAGCTTAACCGCTTGAGGAGATCCAGGATGTCGTCTTACAAGAAGGATAGTCCGAAGTTCGATGGAACCAACTTTACTCTCTGGAAAGGTCGCATGAAGTGTCACTTGGAATGCATGGGAAAAGCATATCTGGGTATGATTTCAAAACCATATGTACCTCCACAAGGTGGTCCGACAACTCTGAATGAAATCACAGAAGCTGAAAACAATCTGCGGACCAAGGAAGCTCTTCTAAGTGCATTGAATGACTCAGATCTCTCGAATGTCATTGACCTACCCACTGCATATGAGATCCTAACTAAACTGGAACTTCTGTATGAAGGAGATGAGTTTGTCAAAAGTGCAAGGTTGCAAAGTCTGAAAGGGAAATTTGAAAGATTGAAAATGAGAGATGATGAGAACATTACTACCTTTATGCCAAGAGTAAATGAGCTGGTATGTGGAATCAGAAATGCTGGTGGAACTTTAGATGAAAATGAGATTGTCTGCAAAATCCTAAGATCCCTTCCTGCTGCCTACAAAATCAAAGTTGCTGCCATTGATGAATTCAGAGCCCACACAACTGTCACAAGAGAACAACTGGCTGGCAAACTAGCTGCATTTGAAATGACCGAGTTTGGAGATGATCCTCCCAAGACTGAATCTGCTTTCAAAGCCAGTGCCTATGTGAAAGGCAAACAGAGATTTGATCCGAGTGAAAACTCATCAAGGAAAAAGTCATGGTATGATCAAGCAAGAAGAGACATGGAAGAAGAAGAAGCAGAAACAGCTCAACTTGAAGCCCTCATTGCGAAGAGACTGCCAAGAGGATCCGGTAAGTATGAAGGAAAACTACCCT
Organism: Cunninghamia lanceolata; assembly: GCA_027924645.1. Lineage (NCBI taxonomy): Eukaryota > Viridiplantae > Streptophyta > Pinopsida > Cupressales > Cupressaceae > Cunninghamia > Cunninghamia lanceolata. The sequence continues at coordinate 12,014,128 of BSBN01000194.1, read as the reverse complement.
TTAAGTGTTTTAACTGCAATAAGATTGGTCATTTTGCCTCAAGATGTCCGGAGAGATCTGCAAGATCTAATACTCACAGACAAAGGTTTCAAAAGAATTGCTATTATGTTCATGAAGAAGATGACAATGAAGGAGTAACAGATGATGAATCAGATCCAGGAAGCAAATCCGGAAATGAGTGGGTGTTTATAGCCATCAAGGAAGAAGATTCCATGCTCTCTGAATCTGTCAATCACAAAGTTGTTGAAAAAGCCTTAGCTGCTCAAGTGGAAGAAAAGGATGATTGGGTTATTGACAGTGGATGTTCTCACCATATGACTGGTGACAAGAATAAGTTCTTAGACTTGGAAAGATATGAAGGAGGAATGGTAAAGTTTGGTGACAATTCTGCTGGCAGAATCAGAGGTAGGGGAACTATTTCCTTTGATGGTAAGAGCAAAACAGGTAATGTACTGTATGTTGAAGGATTGAAGCACAATCTTCTCAGTGTTGGTCAGTTAGTGGACAAAGGCTATGATCTCCGGTTCAAGAATGGAAAATGCAGAATCTTTACAAGCTCCGGAACTGAAATTGCATCCGGTACTCAGACAAGAGGTAACATCTTTCATCTGGTTGGTTCAAATAAAAGTTGTTTGTTTGTTCAAATTGATCAGAGTTGGTTATGGCATAGAAGAATGTGTCATGTAAATTTTGATAACATCATCAAGATAAGCAATACTCAGGCTGTGAGAGATCTTCCAAAGTTGATAAAACCTACAAATAGTGTGTGTAAAGAATGTCAGTTAGGCAAACAAAGCAGAGTCTCTTTTAAAAGCAAAGATCAGTCTTCTACCGGATTATTGGAATTAGTACATACTGATCTATGTGGTCCAACAAGAATCAAGAGTCTGCAAGGTGATAGATATTTCATGTTGTTAATTGATGATCATTCCCGGATGATGTGGGTTACCTTTCTAAAAGAAAAATCAGAAGCTTTTGAGAAGTTCAAAATCTTCAAAGCTATGGTGGAGAATCAAACCGGATTGAAACTAAAGTGTCTAAGGTCTGATAGAGGTGGTGAATTTACATCTGGTGAATTCATTGACTTTTGTGAGAAACAGGGTATAAGGAGACAGTTGTCTGCTCCTAAGACCCCACAGCAGAATGGAGTAGTTGAGAGAAAGAACCGGACCATTCAGGAAGCTGCTAGGACAATGATGTTGGAAGCAAATGTTCCTCAAATGTTTTGGAAAGAAGCTATCAGCACTGCAGTCTACACACTCAATCGAGTTCAAATCAGAAACAACACCGGTAAGACCCCCTATGAACTCTGGTTTGGCATCACTCCTACTGTGAAATATTTCAGAGTATTTGGTAGCAAGTGCTATATTAAAAGAGATGAAGATCTAGGAAAGTTTGATGCTAGAAGTGATGAAGGAATTTTCTTGGGATACTCCACTCAAAGCAAAGCATACCGGTGTTACAATAAGAGATTGAGGAAGATGATAGAAAGCACCAATGTAAAGGTTGATGAAGGAATTGAGAAGCCTTCAAGATTTTATGAGTTTGATGAAGATGATCAAGACAGTGTTCAAGGACCTCAATCCTCTCCGGTGAGACAGAGTCAGCCTGATCCGGTAAATCAGGAAGAAGAGATAGGTTTGAATGAGCCTGATCAAGAAACAGCAGTGCTGGATACTCCCAAAATTCCAAGGTATGTAAGACTGAATCACTCTGAAGATCAGATCATAGGTGACAGAAGCAAAGGTGTACAAACTAGAAGGAATATTGCTCAAGATCAGAATGAATGTTGTCTAATTTCAAAGATTGAACCTAAAACAATAAATGAAGCCTGCAATGATGAAAACTGGACCAAAGCAATGGAAGATGAACTGATGCAAATTGAGAAAAATCATACTTGGGATCTTGTTCCCAGACCTAGAGACAGGAATGTAATTGGAACCAAGTGGGTCTTCCGGAACAAACTAAATGAAGCTGGTGAAGTAATCAGAAACAAAGCTAGATTGGTCTGCAAAGGCTACTCTCAAATAGAAGGAATTGACTTTGAAGAGACTTTTGCTCCGGTGGCAAGAATTGAAGCAGTCAAATTACTTCTTGCATTTGCTGCCTTCAAAGACTTCAAGGTATATCAGATGGATGTCAAGTCTGCCTTCCTAAATGGTGATCTGGAAGAAGAAGTCTACATTGAACAACCGGATGGATTTCAATTGTCTGATAATAATGATATGGTCTGCAAGTTGAAGAAAGCTTTGTATGGATTGAAGCAAGCCCCAAGAGCATGGTATGAAAGGTTGGATAAGCATCTTGTGCAGATTGGATTCAACAAAGGCTCTGCTGACAGTAACTTATATTTCAAAATTGATCATGAAAACATTCTGATAGTTGAAGTGTTTGTGGATGATATCATTTTTGGAGGAAGAGATAGTATGTGCAAAACCTTTGCAAATCAGATGAAAAGTGAGTTTGAAATGTCTATGCTTGGTGAAATGAATTTCTTCTTGGGTCTGCAAATTACTCAAACAAAAGAAGGGATCTTCATTTCTCAGACCAAATATGTGAAAGAATTGTTAAAGAAATTTGGTATGGAAGACTCAAAGCCTATGAACACTCCTATGGCAACCGGATGTAAGTTAAGCAAAGATGATGATTCTCCAAAGGTAGATCAGACAAAGTATAGATCAATGATTGGTGGATTGTTGTATCTCACTCAAACTAGACCAGATATAATGCAGGCTGTTGGTCTTGTGGCAAGATTCCAGGCTGATCCTAGAGAATCTCATGTTATGGCAATCAAAAGAATTTTTAGATACTTGAAAGGAACAATTGAGTATGGTCTTTGGTATCCTAGAGATCCGGATTTCTCTCTTCATGCTTACACAGATGCAGATTGGGCAGGAGATGTGGATGACCGGAAGAGCACTAGTGGTGGAGCATTCTTTTTGGGGAAGAGATTGGTTTCTTGGCTAAGCAAGAAACAAGATGCAATATCTCTGTCTACAACTAAAGCAGAATACATTGCAGCAGCAGGTAGTTGCACTCAAATCTTGTGGATGAAGCAGATGCTAAGAGACATCAAAATTGAATATGAGGAGCCTATTACAATTTTCTGTGATAATTCAAGTGCAATTAATATTTCCAAGAATCCGGTATTGCATTCTAAGACTAAGCACATATCTATCAAATTTCACTTCTTGAGAGAACAAGTAAACAAGGAAGAAGTCAGATTGGAGTATGTTCCCTCCAAGGATCAGATTGCAGATATCTTTACAAAACCTCTTCCCAAGGACTCTTTTGAATATCTCCGGGAGAAGTTAGGGGTCATGGCCCCTCCGGTGATGAACTAAGATGCACTGATGTGCATCAGTCCAGTGGCTATCACAGTCATATCTTGTGATCCGGACTAATGGGGAGCTGCAACTAAGGGGGAGCAGCTGGTATTATTCTGATGCATGAGAGTTGCAAGTATGAGCCCTTTGCCATTGATGTCAAAGGGGGAGAGAAGACATGTGAAAAACAAGTGGTTGATGATCAAAGGGGGAGCAGCAAAGGAAGACATGTGAAGAGTTGTTGTTGATAGGGGGAGCTGTGACAGAAAAGAGAAGTTCTTGTCTTGATGGTTTTTCACATCATATGTTGCCATCAATGACAAAGGGGGAGATTGTTGCAAGTATGAGGTGAGCCAGTGTTGTCATTGATGTCAACATACTCATACTGCATTGACAAGAAGGATTTGATGAGCTTTGTGCTGAGGATATTAAGAAAATTAGCCTCAGTCAGGAACAGTGAAGAACAGTGATGAGAAGAAGGTAAATGTACTATATAGGTTGAGAACCGGAGGATGCGGATTAAAGGGTTAGTAGATATGAGTCTTGAGATGTTACAGTTAAGATTTCAGAGGTCCGCATGAAGATTGGAAGGAGTTGTGGCTGCCGGTATAGAACCGGGTCCGGCAAGTATCCGGAGGTGACAGAGGATCACAAAAAGGTCCGGTGAGGTCCGGAATTGTATTATCATAATCTGCGGATTGGAAGGAGTGTTTGAGATGTCCTTGTGATGTGTCATCCTGATTTGTGTGTGATTTGGAGGTCCGGAAGTACCTCTTGCATTATGACAGTGGCGACAGACTGTGTTCTTGAAGTTCCGGATGAGGAAGACAAGAGATCCCAGTAAGCAGAGGAAGTGCGGATGTATCCGGACATTCAGACAGGCTTGTGAAGGTTCTTGGATCATGTTTAGGTTGTGTTGTTGGTCCGCATTGATGGTAGAGCCCGGAATTGAAGTTATTCTTCCGGATGAAGTTATTGCTCTGTTTAGCCGACCGGATGAGTTGTTCATCCTGCGAATGTTCTTGTGATGGCCGACCGGATGTGTTATTCATCTTGCGGATACTCCTATGGTTGTTTGCCGACTTAGATGCTTGTTCCTAAGTCGATGTCTTGTATAAATAACGGGTTGTGAGTTCATTTCAGTGTGTGGTGTGAGGATGAGTATGATATAGCGAAGAAAGGTGCGAAAGGCAGAGCAGAGATTGTTGGGCTTAATTGGAACTGATCCGGACATGGTAGAGATGTCATTCTCCAGTTCAAGACTGTGATTTTTATCACTTTGTAGACAGTGTGTCTCCTTGTAGGCAGTGGGCCTCTTTGTGAGCAGTGTGCTCGGGCAGTGAGCCCTTATTGGCATGTGCCATTCATTTTTCTTTATTCTTCTAACAGAGAATAATTCTTGGGTTAATCACCCCGTGGTTTTTCCCTTAACCGGGTTTTCCACGTCAAAATCTTGGTGTTCAATGTGTTGATGCTTATCTGCTCTTATGTTTATGTATTATGCTTCCATGAATGATTATTTGATATGCTGCTAACTAACAACAGAGAATTAAGTGTTTGAAATAGAAGAAGTTCTATACAACTGATTCACCCCCCCCTCTCAGTTGTATGCCCTAGATCCAACAAGGGCTCGATCCTTGGTTTGATTCTTGAAGCCCTCAGGTAATTCCAGAGGCTTGCCTTCTGCTATATCTAATCTGAGGACCCACAGGAAGGGATACCCACAAGCCTCTAGTCCAAGAGCCAGCTCATGCAACAGCCTTTCACATTTGACAGCAATGGTACCAAAGGAAACATATAACACAAACCCGTTCGGTTGAGCGTCTAGCCATTGAAAGCATGTTTTATCCTCTTCCCACATGTTGTACACGGAATTCCTACCTTGTACGAAATTTGGAAGAGACACGGACAATTGCAATAGCTGGGTATCCATTAACACTGAGACCCATTTATGCTTCTTTACCTCCTTCCAACTCCTCGAAAGTGTTGACTAGCACTTAGTCTACTATGTTTTGGATGCGAGATTCGTAGAGATAGACACTATAAATGCTGTCAGAGATATGTTTTTCCCACAAGAAGGAGACGACGTCAGTTGGCCTGATACGTGGGATTTTTCCAGGAAGGCATGTGATGAGTTTCTCTTTAGATTTTAAGTCCTCCTCTGCAATAACAATGCTCAGATCATATTAGAATATATTAATCCTCTGATATGGACCTGTATTTTAAAGATTAGATCGGAAATAAAACCGACATGAAAGTAAGCTCAAGGTAAGATATCACAGAGCGATTAAAACAAGCAAAATAAGAAATAAAAGGAAAAAATGCTACAGGTAAAACATAGGACATTAGGATGTGGTCCCATGAGGGAGCTTCTTAAATTATCTCAGTGGTGTTGTTGAAATTTTTTAGGATCATTTTAAAGCAGGTGGTTGCATGAATTTTGTATTTGTAGGTAGGCTTAAACTCCCAAATCTATGGAAGCGGGTGGTCTCATGAGGTATTTTTTGCAATAGTTCAATGCTAAATGATTTAGCAGAGATTTTTTTAGGACCTTCAAATAAAAAAATTAAAAATGATTAAATAAAAAAATTCTCTCCAAAATATTTCTTAAATTAAATGGCAGGAAACTGAACACTGGCAAAAAAATGTCTAAGCTGGTAGGGGAAAGTTTCAGCCCCACCCCAAATGCACCTGCTCAAAATCAACAAACTAAAAGGTGGGGGCTCTTATTTTGGAGGAAAAGATTCTAATTTATGCAGTAGCATTTTTTTTGGATTCATGGGACCCCTTGCTCCTTTTGGACAGTAGTTAATTTCTCCCACCAAATCAGTCAAAGAAGAACATTAACTTCAGAAGCTTCTTCCACTACCAATGTCAGGAAGAACATTTAAAGTTGAAACTTCTTCCACAGACCTGCAAACCATTTTCTATGCATGTGCTCTGAATGTTGATTTCAAGAAAGCTCTGAGACCTCTACTAATAGAGGCAGTTGTTGTAATCAATCTCAACAAGCAATAGAAATTGTAGTTTTCTGTGTTTTCCTCTATCTCTTCTTCTTTCAATTTGGTATCAGAGCCAACCAAATCTTAGGTTGTAGTTTGGATTGCAAGTTGTGTAAAGGAAGACTGTTGGATCTCTTTGCGTAACAGTGTGCTGGAATTGTAGACTGCTGAAGCAGCACTTGTGCCTTGCCGTTTGAAGTTGTGAGCCGGTAGGTGCATAGATGGAGTAGCAGATTTTGTTTTGAGTAAAGAAGATCATGCAAAAGAGGTCGCAGCGAGTGAAAGTCATACAAAGGAGTTGTTGAAAGGAAGGATAAAGAAATTGTGGTTGCAGAATATTAAAGTTTTTCAGTATAAAAAGTTGCTCAAAGTCAAAGCCCTTGCTAGAGGCTGTTGAAGGCAGAAGTTTGTTGAAGTCATAGACTTTAGGATTTCAGAGTACAAGCAGTTATTATAGCATTTGAAGGAGATTTGGATTGCTAAAAGTGTAGAAAGATAAAGGTGTTGGAAGAATCTAATCTTCCATCAATGCATTAATTGCAGCCAGCCCCCATGTCAGATTTGGGAATCTCCTCAAATCTGCCCCAGCACCGTTTGCTCCTGCTAGAATTTATTTGGTAGGTGAGTTTGAATTTTGAAATGAGTTGAGCTCCAATTTTCTGGCAAGAAAAGAATGACACAAATAGGAGGGAAAGAGAGTTGACCATAGATTTGAATGGAAGAGAGAACCTGCAGCAGAAGAGGTGTAAGAGAATGTTCCAGAAGAGAACAACATAGTGAGAAAAGAAGGGAATGTTGTAGCAGTAACAGTAATCTACAGGCAGCTATGTAGTTTCTGGACAATAGCTTCAAATTAGATTTAGTTTACAGCTCCAATGATTGGGGCATAACAGGAAAATAGAGCAACACCTCTATCATTGAATGTGTATGAAGTTTGAATGTATGTTAGATAAGGAAAATACATATAAGATATATTGTTGTCACTTGTGCTTTGTCTTCTCTGTGTATGTATTTGTTTTATGTTGTTCTTCTATTGCTATAGCATTGGTTCTTGGACACTAGTCTACCTGCCCTACTCTCCCCTACTAACAGTAGTATCAGAGCATTTTTTTATACTATCCATATTCCTGTAGTAATCTCTGGTTAGCCATCCTATCCCCCTTGTGCCAACAATTGGTATCAGAGCCTTATTTTTTCTGGGTGGTTAGACTTTTGTAGGTGTTCTCATATAAGCCCTAGTTTGTCTAAGCATTATTAGCCTTCTCAGATTTGAGAAGCATGGTAGGTGGGGACAGTAAAGGATGGTAGCGGCCACTAAATTTTGATGGACAGAATTATGATATTTGGGCTAAGAAGATGAAGACAATTCTGGTTGCTAATGACCTATGGGATTTGGTCACCAATGGGTTCACAGACACCACAGACCCAGTAGCTTATGCAACCCTAACTAATGCTCAAAGAAACCAGTTGAAGGAAACAAGAATGAAGGATGCAAAAGCCCTCAGTCTAAATGAGGCAACTTTGACAAAGGCTATTTTCCCCCGCATTGCAGCAGTAAACTACTCAAAATAGGCATGGGAAATGTTGTAGAATAGCTATAACGGAACTGACAAAGTGAGATTAGTCAAGCTTCAGTTGTTTAGAAGAGATTTTGAGACCCTATAGATGAAGGAGAGTGAGTCTATTTTAGACTTTCACACTAGAGTTTCTACCATGCTAAATCAGCTGAGGATAAATGGAGAAACCATAGATGAACAAAGGATTGTTTCAAGAAAATCCTAAGGAGTCTACCTTCTAGATTTGACCCTATTGTGATAACCATTGAGGAGACAAAGGACATGTCCAAGATGACAGTGGATGAGTTGATGGGCTCTCTACAAAGCCATGAGCAGCAGTTGAATAGATTTGCTCCTTCCCTTGAGCAAGCCTTCAAGGCTCAAACAAATGCAAGAGGTAGGAGAAGAGGAAGAAATAGTAGAAATAGAGGTCAAAGAGGTAGAGGAAGAAGCAACTCCGGATGAGGAGTTTGAAACAACCAAGAAGAGGCAAGCAACTCACAGCCAAGCTATCAAGAAAAGAAGAAGAACAAGAGTTCTAATTAGAGGTATGACAAAAGTAATGTTCAATGTTATTACTGTCATAAGTTTGGTCATTATACTAGTGAGTGTAGAAACAAACAACTTGATCATGGAGGGCAAAATGCTAATGTAGCAAATGAGTACAAGACTAAAAATAAAAAATAGTCAAATGTTTTTATTGTTTGCAACCTTGCTAAAAGGAGTAGTGATGAAGTATGGTATCTAGACAGTGGTTGTAGCAACCACATGAGTGGAAATAAAAACTTCTTTGTCTCCATAGATAGCAGCATCAAGATTGAAATAAAAATGGGGAACAATGAGCAAGTTTCTGTCATGGGAAAAGGTACAGTCAACATTCAGTCCAAGAATGGTGAAAGGAGGAAGATCCAGAATGTTTATCATGCCCCTAGCATAAAGCATTGGTTATAGAATCCTAATGGAAAATGGAGAGTGCACAATATTTGATAAAGGAGGCAGTAAGAAAGTGATTGCAGCAGTGCAGATGACAAGAAACATAATATTTCCTCTTGGGATACACATAGAGTCTCTGGCGTTATCTCCAGTGCTATCTCTGGCGCAGTTTCTAGCACTATTTCCGGTGCTCACAATAGTGGGACAGCAATCTACCTTTAGGACAATCATCAAAAACCCATCCAAATTATGGCATTTGAGGTATGGATACTTAAGTTTTTCTGGTTTGAGTTTATTGTCTAAGAAAGGCATGGTTAGAGGGCTACCAAATATTGTAGAGCCCGATGGAAAATGTGAAACCTACATTTTAGGAAAGTAGCATAGACAGCCCTTTCAATCAGGGTATTGTAGAAGGGCAAGAGCACCATTGGAGTTGGTGCATTCATTATTATGTGGCCTCATGAAGACTCCCACACTAGGTGGGGATGTATATTTCATGACCTTCATTGATGATTACAGTAGAAAAATCTAGGTTTATTTTTTGAAGAACAAATCAAAAGCCTTGGAAAAGTTTAAGGAGTTTAAGGCATCGGCTGAAAAGAAAAGTGGCATCTATATCAAATCCCTAAGAACAGATAGAGGAGGAGAGTAAATCTCTAAGAAATTTCTAAATTTCTGCAGGAATGAAGGCATACATAAATAGTTTACAACTAGGTATACTCCACAGCAAAATGGAGTGGCTGAAAAGAAAAATAGAACCATTCAAGAGATGGCAGCAAGCATGCTGAAAGAAAAAGGACTATCACATGATCATTGGGGTGAAGCTGTAGCAACGACGGTTTACCTATTGAATAGGTGTCCTACAAAGGCCATTCATGATAGGATTCCACAAGAGGCGTGGACAAACAATAAGTGGAGTGTTGAACACCTAAGAATCTTCGGATGTGTGGCATATGCATTTGTGCCTAAAGAGAAGAGGCAAAAATTTGATGATAGAGGTGAAAAATGTATCTTCTCTGGCTATAGTGAAGAGTCAAAAGCTTATAAACTGTATAATCCCATCACCAAAAATGTTGTGATCAGCAGGGATGTTGAGTTCATTAAGAATGAAGCATGGTATGGAACGGTGGATAGCACCACGAGTATTTTAGTCACAATACCCCTTGAAGATGAAGAAGCTCCAGAGGACAACAACTTTGGAGGAACTACAGAGAGCAGTAGCTCAAGGAGAAACTATCGTAGAGCATTGGAGAATAGTAGCTCTGGAGGTGTTCAACAAAGTAGCTCCGGAGGTGGATAGCAGTACTGCAGCTCCAGAGATCAGCAGCTCCAAAGGTCTGCAACTTTGAAGATCTGCAGCTCCAAAGTTCAACAGAGTAGTAGCTCCGGAGGTCAGAAAAGTAGCAGCTCCGGAGGTAATTTAGACCCCACACTCACATCATTGATGCCATAGAGGACAAGGAGTGTGAAGGAGATTTATGATAGTACATGGTATGCTGATGATGATGATAATTTAGATTTTAAATTATTTTCTTGTAGTGATCCAATCCACTATGAGGAATCTATGAAAGAAGAGAAATAGTGTAAGGCCATGGATGAAGAGTTGGATCCCATAGAGAGGAATGACACATGGCAGCTAACTAATTTACCCAAGGGTAAACAAGTGATTGGAATTAAGTGGGTCTATAAGACCAAGTCTACTGCTAAAGGAAAGATTGAAAGACATAAGGTAAGGGTAGTTGTCAAAGGGTACAAACAACATCCTGGAAGAGATTATGATGAGACATATGCACTAGTTGCAAGGCTGGAAACAGTTCAGGTAGTCATAGCAATAGTAGTCCAACACAAGTGGAAGGTGTTTCAAATGGATGTAAAGTTAGCCTTCTTGAATGGAGTGTTGAAAGTTTATGTCGAGCATTCACCTAGCTATGAAGTCCTAGGGCAAGAGAACAAGGTATATAGGCTCTGAAAAGCCCTCTATGGGCTGAAACAAGCACCTAGGGCATGGTACAGCAGAATAGAATCATATTTAGTGAGTAATGGCTTTAGCAAAAGTAGCAATGAGCCCTCTCTTTACATCAAAGCAACTTAAGGTAATATTTTCATTGATGTCTTGTATGTAGATGATCTAATTTTTACTGGCAATAGTGATCTTTTCATTGCTAATTTCAAAAAGGCAATGAAGAATGAGTTTGAGATGATAGACTTAGATCTGCTAAAGTATTTTCTTGGCATTAAGGTCAAGCAAATAGAGCATGGCATATTTATTTCACAAACTAACTATGCCAAACAGATTGTGAAGAGATTTAAAATGGAGAATAGCAAACCTGCCCCTACACCAACATCCACAGGTCTAAAATTGAGTAAAGAGGACAACAACAAGAAAGTAAACCCAACCCTCTACAAGAGCATGGTTGGAAGCCTCATGTACTTGATAGCCACTAGGCTTGATTTGATGTATGCTATAAGCCTGATTTCTAGGTTCATGGAGAATCCTAAGGACACACACTGGCAAGCAAGAAAGAGGATCCTAAGGTATGTGAATGGTACAACAGGTTATGGCATCTTGTATGATGTTTCTAATGAGTTTAAGTTGTCTGGTTTCATGGATAGTGATTGGGCAGGAAATGTAGATGATTAAAAGAGCACATCTGGCTATGTATTTCACATGGGTTCAGGTGTGATATCATGGGCATCTAAGAAGCAGCCCATTGTCTCTTTCTCTCTACAGTAGAAGCTAAGTATATTGCTATAAATGCAGTAGCATGTCGGGCTATTTGGTTGAGAAGAATCATTGTAGACTTGTATGAGCAGTAAGAAGATGGTACAACCATTCATTGTGACAATGTTTCATCAATAACCCTGACAAAGAATCCAGTCTTCCACAAATGAAACAAGCACATTGAGATCCATTATCATTTCATAAGGGAGTTTGTAGAACGAGGAGAGATTGTGTTACAGTATTACAGATCGAAGCAACAGCTCACTGACATTTTTACAAAGGCATTGCCAAAAGATTCTTTTGAACGCCTAAGAGATAGGCTAGGCATTATTGACAGCTCCGGAGGTGTGCAGCCTCAGAAAGAGGATAGCTCTGGAGGTTCAGATCTAGAAAGACAACAAGAGCTCCATAGATTAAACTCTAGAAGGTATGTGTAGCTCCGAAGGTGCTTCAGAGATGCAGAAACAGTACTTCAGAGGTACAGAAAGTCAGCTCCAGAGATGTAGAAAAAAGCCCCGGACGTGATCCAAAATGGCAGAAATAGCTCTAGAGATCTACTCCAGAAAGGAAAATGCAAAGGTATAACTCCAAAGATCAGTTTTGGAAAGAAAATTGTTTAATGACATCTAACTTTAGACTAAGGGGGAGTGTTGGAAGAATCTAATCTTCCATCAATCCATTTACTACAGCTAGCCCACGCGTCAGACTTGGGGATCTTCTCAAATCTACCTAGCACCGTTTGCTCCTGCCAGAATTTATTTGGTAGGTGAGTTTGAATTTTGAAATGAGTTGAGTACTAGTTTTCTAGCAAGGAAAGAATGAAACAAATAGGAGGGAAAGAGAGTTGACCATAGATTTGAATGGAAGAGAGAACCCGTAGTAGCAGAGGTGTAAGGGAATGTTCCAGAAGAAAACAAGATAGTGAGAACAGAAGGGAATGTTGCAGCAGCAACAGTGATCTACAGACAGCTATGGAGTTTCTGGACAGTAGCTCCATATTAGATTTAGTTTCAACCTCCAGTGATTGGGGCATAACAGGAAAACAAAGCAGCACCTTTCTCATTGAATGTGTACGAAGTTTGAATGTATGTTAGTTAAGGAAAATATATATAAGATATATTGTTGTCACTTGTGCTTTGTCTTCTCTGTGTGTGTATTTTTTTTATGTTGTTCTTCTATTGTTGTAGCATTGGTTCTTGGACACTAGTCTACCTCCCCTGCTCTCCCTTGCTAACAGTGGTATCAGAGCATTGTTTTATGCTCTCCATATTCCTGTAGTAATCTCTGGTCACCCATCCTATCCCCCTTGTGCCAACAAAAAGTGCTGTAGTTGTTGAAATAATCACAACCAAAAGAAAAAGTCGTTGGAACTGATGCAAATATGAAGAATCAAGGAAGTGAAATGGCTTGTAAAGAGTTGCGTACGAAGGAGGAGGAAATCACAGTTTTATCAATAGAAGCTACTACTGATTGTTGAAGAAAAGGTTAAAGTGTTTGAAGACTTAGGGTTTGAGCTGACCAAATTGCAAAAGTCAAAACTGCCATTAATCTAGAGGAAATCGTTGATTTAAAAAAAAAATTGAAGCGCTGAAAGCTACCGTTAATTAAAGGTGAAGTATTGAAGTCATTGTAAATTGAAATTTTTTCGTGAAAAGGGAATCCTAGATCTCTTAGAGTACAAGACTATAGCCACTCAACAAGGTGATAACTGAAGAATTTTGGAGCCACACATGTTCAATGATTTCGAGTTGTTGCCGTCAAAGAGGAAAAGTAAAGCCATTGAATGTGAAGCTACTATGTAGGAATGACAAGCTGCCAGTAAGTGATTAAAGAGCTCCAACATAATGAAGCCATTAGAATAGAGATGGAAGTGCAGATCTAAGTCTAGCTGCCAAGGTGAGGTAGCAGAAGATCAGGTCTGAAGACTATAAAGGTTGCTAGTATTATAGGTTCCTCAAAGATAGATTGTGGAGAAAATTAGATGCAATTTGAGGCTGCTATAAGGCAGAGAAGAAGGTAGTAAGCAAAAGGTAAGATTGAAGACATCAAAAAAGAAGTGAAGGTGTGTGAAGCTTCGTGAAGCTTCCAAAACCAATCCACAATTGCAGCAACATAATAGGTAAGCAAATTAATCATTTAATTTTCAAATGAGGAAAGCTAAAAGGGAAAAGATAGAAAAAGTTTGGCAAAAAATAAATAAATAGTTGGGAAGAAGAGAGAAAAGAATTATTAAGAGATCTGAAGCAAGTTTCAATAGAGAAAACTAGGCTAAGGATAAAAATGTATGAAACTAATATTGAATTGGGGGAAGTTAAAAAGAGAAATGAAGAATTAGAAGAAAAGATGAAGAAATTGAAAGAAGAAAATAGTTTACAGAAAGAAGAAATATCAAGATTAAAAGAAGAGAATGAAAATTTAAGGATAAATCCATTGTTTTATAATGTCTTATGTGATACAAGTGATTTAGGTGTATCTGAAGCTAAAGAATGCAAGGTTGAAGACAGAAAGGAGGTTGGATTAGAAAAAATTGCAAGTTGTGATGATATTGATGAAGAGTGTAACTTGAAGAAGAGGATAAGGTGTTTGAATATGCAAATCATGTTAGTTGTAATGAGAAAAATGTTGGTTTTAAGATGATAAAATGAATGAGATATACAGGTCAAGGATTAGGCAAGTATGGACAAGGAATCAACGAGTCGATTGAGCCAATAGTGAGGCCAAAATATGAGGGTATTGGATACAGAGGAAAAGAAAGTACAAATCATGTTACATATGATATAGGTATAAACAAGTTGGTTCAGGAAAAGAAGAATATGCAATGTTCTCATTGTCATTGGTCAGGTCACATAAAGTATATGTGTTGGGATCTACATCCTTGTACCAAGTGTGATTTGAGAAATCATTGTGAAAAGATGTGTTGTAACAAAGATTGGAAAAGAGAATCTATAAAGGATTGCATGAAAATGAATTGTTGATGGAGTTATGGATTGAATTGGCAACAAATTACAGATATGTTGAAAAGGTTGTTCAAATATAGATGCTCGTTTATAAAAGATGATAGCAAACAAGCAAGGTGTCAAAGTTTGAGATATCATGCAAAGTAGAAAGCTATATATAGCACGAGGACTTCTAGTTTGAAGTTCTAAAAATTTAAAGATCTAAGTTTGAAGGACTACTATAGCAATTAGTAAGAGTTGATAAGAGTTTGCGAGAGTTACAGGTAGGGATAACTTTAAGAACCCCCCCACTTGGAGAAGGTGTATAAACTTGGTGAATCATATATACTTCCCGAGAAATATATTAATTTTATTGGCAAATTTTTTCATTTTTCTAAGGAAAATAATAATCTTATTTGGTGAATCTTTTGTAATCGCTAGAGGTCTATGGAAAATCCTGGCGAATTGTAAGTTTTTAAAAACCAATAAAATATTTTCATTGGTGATTAAAACCTATTTTCAAATAAATTAAATATTTTCATTGGCGAATTAAAACCTATTTTCAAACTAGTAAAATATTTTTGTGGGTGAATTAAACCTATTTGTTAAATATGAAAATATTTTTGATGGTGATTAAAATCTAATTTCAAACCAAAAAATATATTTTTATTGGTGAATTGACCCAATTTTCAAAGAAATAAAAAAAATCACTGGCAAATTTAAATATAGGTTCAAACCAATAAAAAATTAATTGGTGAAATAAACTATTATGCCAATAAAAAATCATACAATGTGACCAAAATATCAAATGGATCATATTGTTCTATTTTGGGACAAATTTTACACACATCGAAATTCCTTCATAAAGTGTCTAGAATGGGGACAAGTGTCAACATATTTATTATGTCTAAAGCAAGTTGTCAGTGCAAAATAATATAACAGATGACCAATCGATGAATTTTTTATGGATGACTATAGTTGCATTCCAGAAGAAAATTGTCTGAAACACTAGACCGATGACTTCAAGCCTCTGGAATAACACTTGAACTGTTAGATTTCTAAATATCAATGGTTGACATTTCATACAAGAAACCCTCTATGTAATCTTATGTTGACTTGCTACCTCCAGTTGCCGGTTGTCTAAGTTGAAACCCGACCCATTAAAGCCATGTTGTTTACTAGCCCCTTATGCCTAATCTTGTCAATCACCACTTCGAGGGGAATGGGTTAACCTAGCAGGGTCCACTTTTTAAATGCTTTAGAAAATATTTTGAAGCAGTCCTAAGAGACTTAAAGGGTGAGCTATTAAAGTTTTAATTAAGACAAATGGGAAATTCCTCAACAAGATGTTTTAATCTTAGCCATCCAATGTTGAAGAATTTAAATAGACATCAAATGGCTTGAGAAGTTAATATGCGAGCATGTTGTCGGTCAGTTAGGTCATGAATTAATGTCCTAATATTTGTAAGTTGACTGGTCCCTTAATCTCGAGGTTACCAACTGTTGTCGATAAAATGATCTACAGGAGGGGTGAAATCTAATGGTCGTGCAAGGGTGCATGAGGAATCTATTAGGAGAGAACATTCGCTACGCAGATGCGACTGAATGACACCTGTCAAAGAATCTAATCTAGCATCCTATCCCACGAAAGACCCTGCATCAACTAAAGACTTGATCCAATGGTTGTGCATCATCACAAAGAGAATCTCACAGGATGGAATCTGTGTTGCATGGTCATGACATGGCAACCAATGGCATTCTCATGTTTGAGAAGTGAAAGGTGAGCAAGTAGTAGCTAATGCGCGCTAGTGCATGGTAGGTAAGAGGTGGGTCATCACAAGCTATTACACTGTGAGGTGCTGCCACGTGTCCAACCCGTACAAAAGGTGACATGTCCCGATTGGTGACAAAGATTGTAAAATCTAGTCAACCAATCAAGACCATGGATCATTTTAGAATGTAAGGAAAAGATCAATGGCCCAGATTCAAACTTTCAACAGACAAATATTTCCAAGTGCTTGCGGCATGAAGTTCAAACTAAGTAATGACTTTTTTGACCTTCATTAATATAGAGAATTATGCAGGAATTCAGGAATTAAGGTATTCTCAAGAGCCCAACTGTATTCAGAGTGAAGAAATCATCAGAACGAGCAGGAAAAAGTGATCTCAAGCTTCTGTAAGTGTCAAAAACTACTAAATAATTGTTCCTACTCTGTGCATAGTTTTTCATGTTGGAATTAGGTTGGACAACTGAGAGGGGGGTTGAATCAGTTGTCCCAAAACTTTAACACTTGCAGTAACTAATTCTTCTTTACCACTTAAAATAAATTAATGATGTAAACAATAAAGCATGAATCATCAACACATGAGCAGAAACAAAATGAACACACATAATAGTAGAATTTTTACATGGAAACCTGATTAAGGGAAAACTATGGTGGGGGTTAACCCACAAGATTCATACCTTGTTAAAAGTACTTAGAAGAGAAGAGAAGGCACATGCCTTCAGGTGCACTGCCCAAAGTTCACTACTCAAAAGAGGCTCACTACCTACAAGAATTTAGGTTTAACATAGAGATAATTAACTGAGAAATAGCATCTTCTTCATGCATGGTTCAGTCCCATTAATGACTCACAAACTTCTGCTCTATCCCTCAAACACTTCTTTACTACATCTTTATCCTTTACTGCTCTTGTTCTTCTGCTTCTCCTCCTCTCTGCTCTACCTCTGTAGCTTTCTTAGGATTTTATCATTTTCATACAAAGACAACTTTCCACAACTCATCAACAAGTATTTATGCGCTTCATCAACCTTGGAATGAACATCAAGGTTGGCTTGACTTAATGCAGATCACTAAGCTATTGGCCAAACATAGATGAGACTTGAATCTTCTTCCAACAACACACCACACTCCAAAGAATTGTTCTTAGATCATCTACCACACGCTTGAATCATCCGGTCAGCCAAGATTGGGAAGAACAACAACATCAAGGAAGAAATCTTCAACAACGAGCTCAATCTTTAATGTAGACCTCCAACACAATAGTCACACAATCCAGAGACCTCCACAAGTACATTGGATTTAACAAAAACATCCGCACTCCTCCAAATCATCAAAATCACTTGCATCTTCATCCAGAACCTCAAGAACACTATCTGCCATGACTATCACACTAGAAAGACTGCTTGCGGACCTCCAAACCATGAACCACTTGAGTTTATGATATACACTGACTTCCCAACCATGCCTCTAGATCCGCAGATCATAATATTTCAATGCAGTGCAATCTGGACTAATTTACTGTCACTATATCTCTTCTGAACACACCAAAACCTAGTTCTACTTAGATGGCCATGGCTTCTTCAAATCTTCATGCAGACCTCTCAAAACTTAATTGTAGCTACTTTAGACAATCCTCTACATAGCCATATGGTCTGTATACATTGATCTTAATTAATTTTCTCAATATCCTCAACATTTCAGTCTTCTAAACAAGCAACAAAATAGGATATAGTTGACATCAATGGCAACAAGAATATGTTGACATCAATGACAACATTGCTTAGGCACCTATTTGCAACATTTCCAACTATAGGTTAATTATTCTGAAGCTTTGAGGGTTGTTGTCAACCATAAAAACCCTAAGTTACCTTCATAAAATCAAAATGAATCAATCAAGCCAGCCTTCCACTTCAAAATGAACCTTAGATGAGGATCTTATGATCCAACTCCATGATTCCACTAGAAAACCTTTGAAATTGCATGGCCCAGGTGGACCCGAGGATAAATTTCTTGACTACTGCTATAATTGCCAGGACACCAAATTACCTGTCCCAGGTTGGATCCTCTTTGAGCACTGGCATAAGAGGATGAACTATAAGACCCCTATATGTCATGCATGGAGATATGATTTAGCCAAGCTCATTTGTTCCAATGTTTTCCCGAACCCTAACTTAATTAGGTCAATAGCATTAAGGTATGATCCAACCACTATGACAATAATAGCTAGAAATGGTTCAAAATTTATCAAGCTTACCAAAGGATACATTGTCACTATATTCAACTTGGACCCTACAGCCATAAAACAAATTGACCTCATGGCTTTCAAGAAAAAATATCAGACTGTGAAATGAGCTTATAGGGAATATAACTTAGCAAAGCATAGGCCAGGCGGTGTTGGTGGGAAATTGGTAAAGATTTTAGATGATGAGAAGGAGCCTTTTCATTGTAGTATGTTTAATAAATATTTTGTCAGAACCTATCACAGTCTATGTCAAGTATTAGGCAGAGATGCTTTAGATCATAGAATTTTTGTTTCTTTGATGATGATGGTTGTTGATATTTAGTACCTAGATGTCAAGGAACCATATGATTATGCCACTTTCATAGATGACCATATGCATGATTAGATGACAAAGATCAAAAATAATTTGTAGAAACCAGATGTCCATGTTGAATTCACATGGTACTCCTTGTTGTACCGTATGTACTTATTTTCTTTATCAGGGATGTGGCACCAGAATCTACATGTCAAGGTTTCAGATGCTCAAGGGAACAAGATACTAGTGCAAGTATGGACATGTATGTTGGATATGCACTATGTCACAATAGATTATGTCATCTTTGAAGAATATTTTGTGAGGAGAATCCTTGGATTTTTAGAGCTAGAGGGTGAAAGGTTGCATCTTGATGTATTGGATTTCTTACGACCTCTAGACAGGACTCCCCACCTTGGAATTGATTACAATTGGGGTGATTGGTTCTATCATGAGCATACTACTTGTATAAGGGTCTATGGATGCCAGATTGCACCTCATATACTGCCTAAATATGTGCCAAAGATGATGGCATTTTTAGAAGTTATAAGGTAGTTAAATGATTTTGACAAGGAGCACTTTAGGAACTACAAGAAAGGTTCATTCTTCCCTTCTTCCATCAAGTATTGTGACTTCTTGATCCCTGATAAGAGTGGGTTGGACCAAATTTATTCAGTTATGCAATGTTTTGGAATGTATTTGGAACAACCAAGGTATTTTGACATTGAGGGCTTCATAAAAAAAACTAGAGTCAGCAAGGGAAGGCCCAAGTACTTTCATCAGGTGGATTACAATGAGGACATTGCCAGGAATTGTTTTACAATGAATGATGTCCACCAATTGAGGATCAAGTGGGATACTATCATGGCTAGTGAGAAGATGAAGAAAAACATGAATCCTGCATATCCGTATGCATTTGTAGAAGTGCAAGACCCAATCAAGAGAATTGAGAAAATGTTGGATAATGCAGAATAGTTGATTGCCTCTGCCCCTGCAGGAGAACAAAGATATGCTTATGAGCCTAGCAGCTCAAGTGGAGAGTATGATATAAAGAGAGAGTTAGTTGGCCCCTCCCCTACCAAAAGGGCAAAGGTTATTGATTTGGAGAACCTAGAGCAGATAGAGGTGCTTAAGCTAGAAGGGGAGGAACATGCACAACAAACTAGCCCTCATTCACCCAATAGACTGAGACCTTATTCATTCCCAGAGAATAAGGCAGTGAGAGTAATGAGGAACCCTACTATTGATATTGAAGATGTTAGGGTGATAGCCTATGACAAGTTTATGGAGGATGATGAATTTGTTAACACTCTTGAATTTAGGAGCTATGTTTTGAAAGTGAGGAGTGAGGAATTTCAGAAGAAAATTAAAGATGCCAAGGTTGGAGCAAACCCAAAGGAGTCTGATGCTATTACTCAGAGGCTCCTAAAAGAAGTACATCATTATATAAGTGCAATGACTCCAGAGGAAGGGAGAGCACTAATGGCAAAAAGTAATATTTTGCTTCTCCCTCACTAGACTCTATTAGATTCCATTGCATTTGATACAATCATCAAAGATGATTCAGATGTGATAGAGGAACAGATTGAAAAGGCCCTCTCTGGTGTATCCTTCAACCCTAAATTCAAAACATTAGAAATATGGGCTCTAGCCCCAAACAACAAAAAGCCTAGGGTTGAATTAGGAGAGCTGACAGGGGATGTAATAACAAAAAGAGTATTTGATACCCCTACTCCTCAGGCTGCAAGCCTAAATGTATAGACTGCACAATTTGTAGAAGCAACTGCTAACAAATTGCAAAAGGATTACAATCAGTTGCAAATTAATTATTCTCAGGGAATTGCATAGATAAACAGGTTGAAGTAGCAACTGTCATTGGGAGCTAGTACTTTAGCCCCTCCTCCAATGATCCCAACTGTAAAATCTCTTCCAGTGGATACAGAGCCTCTCCTTGCAGAGATTAGAGAGTTGAAGGAGGATAAGAGGAGATTAAAAGAGCAAAAGGATAACAAGGTTAAATAGGTGGTCACCAACTTGATTAAGAAGAAGGTGACAAACATTTTGACTAGAGTTAAGGAGACTTGGAGATCCTACTCACTGTTGAGACCAGCATATGAAAACCATGAGTCTGACAAATAGAGACTACTGAGCATAAAAACAAAGTGGTTACATAGAACTAGAGAAGTCAAAGAATTTATGAGGTGTGCTAGGTATGATACCAAAGCACCTCCTGAACTACAGCCGGTGTTTAACATGTTGAAGTATTTTTAGGATGTGACCAGTTTCCAGTTGAAATTCGATTCAGTTGTGAAAGAGAGGTTGCAGGCTTTTGAAAGGTTGGACACTAAGTGGTCACCTCCCATCTTGGAGGGTGATGACAAAACAAAAGACTTGGACAAGTGGAGAAAGGAGATAGTAGATAATATTTATCAATTAATTCCCACTTGTTGTTATGCAAGTGATCCAAGTATGCAAGTATTGAGCTTATCGTTGGACAAACTGTACACTCCTGAAAGGAGTTTTGATATGTTCTATAACCAAGTAAAAAGTATCCTAGATGCTAGGTATGTCATCCATAGTGGCAAGATTGCAGAAATACTTTCATTCCCTTGGCCGGTAGAGGAGACATACAGTGAGTGGAAGGACATATATGGATCTAAGGGTTGACAAACTTTTGTTCAACCACTCTTTCTCTCCTCTTCTCTCAAGTGTATTTAATGTCTCCCAATGCCTTTTTGTAGGTTCTCTATATCTTCAACAATTTGAAGTACAATGTATTCAATGCTAAGAGCATGTTCCTAATCAATAAAGGAACTATCTTGCTAATTTCATAGGGTTGGTTGTTGAAGGCTTGGCAAATTTTAGAGGAATAATAAGATACAATCTTCCTAGGTGGCATAAATTGACTAGTTTCATGTTGTTTTTAAATGAGGAATGCTTTGTTGCATGTATTTGGTTATCTATCTCCAAGTTGTGTGTGTTTTTCTTCTAAATCTAAATAGCTAAGGGTTATTCAGGATTTTGGAACATGGGCTCTCTATGTTGAATGTTTAATCTTCTAATTTTGTTCAAGGAACAAATTAAATGTTTTGGGTTAAGCATTGGGAAAAATATATTGTAACAAGGATATCTATAAGCATAGGTGACTAAATACTTAGTTTTGAGAAGTATTTGTAAGGCAGTTACTAGAAAATCTCCTTGAAATCTTATTATTGATTTAAAATTTATGGTAAGCATTCACATATATATGTCTATTAACTCCAAACCCTTAGATAGGCACCGGTCTATTCTGGTATTGATGTTATGACCCAAGATCCTAGTCCTGCATCCAAATACAAAACCAAAATCAAAATCTTATTCATAAACTTTTAGGATTTAGGAGTAGTTTTAGAACCCAAATCCTCTTAATCACAATTGAACATAAAGCCCAAAGCTAGCCTCTTTGTACTTATTTTACAATTTTTGTCTGCATTATAGAGGATTAGTCTGCTTTGTGTCAATATCTCAGCAAGTTTATAGACTCATTCCAAATCCATAGATATTGAATAGGGATTCAGGACTACCTTGCTAGGTTTTGCAGAGCCTGAAGAAGGAGAGGAAACATCTATAGAGTCTATCTCCTGTACTGTTGGCCCCTAACCTGAGAATCCTATTGATAATTTGATGAGTCAAAATGGTGGGATTAAACCACTACAATTGTAGAAGGACTAGGCAAAACAAATAATATCTACTCAAGTTAAGTTCATTTGTGACATTGTTGATTTAGATATGTTGAGAAGAAGCATGGATAAGTTGATTCACACTGGCATTTTCTTAGAGGAATTTGACAAGGAAGCTAATTGAGTGGTTATCAAGTACACACCTTACAAGACCAAAGCAAATGAACTTGTCAATTTCATTTGGCCAACAGAGGAGGAGTATCATCTATGGAGGTCCAACTATGTTGACACTTTAGATTTCTAAAGTGCTAAAGTATAGGTAAATGTTAATGTTTTGATGATTATTGTACTATTCATCTATTGAATATATTTGATCTGAGATGACTTTTGTTGAAATTAGAACAAAAAGAATTACTCCCTCTTATTATAGAATTTATTATTAGTTAAAAGTTTAAACTTTATTGACATGTGTCATGGATTGCATATGTGGAACATAGTTTGGAAACACTATTAAGTATTATCTATATACTTACATCAAGTCAAGTACAAATATTTGCATGTAGATTAAATTCACTCGAAAAGATATATCATATCACTTAAATATTGGCACGCTTGGAAAGATATCCCAAAGCTTTGAAGTCGAGTGCCATTAATGAATCCTAGCTCTATTTAATGGAGCCCAACAATGCCTCCTAGTCATACCTAAGTTTGAAGCTAGCTTTCTGATTAACAAAGAAAATGGATATGCCAATTTGCCTTATAGCACTGCTAAGGCAAATTGATTTCTTGGGTTTCATAATAGACTTGAGGCTTAGAGCTATAACGAAGCCTCACAGAATTGCCCATTTGCACTTCCTAGAGTTGGAAGCTATGAAAATGGTGCTTGGTAGGGACTTCTTAATAGATAGGAAAAAATACATAGTAAATTCTAACATAGCCTCTTGGTTCTTGGCATCATTGTTGGACCTTAGAGGTGTGAAGTTGGATATTCTCATTCTATTGTGAGAAATTTTTAGGGTAGATTTTCTGGGTAATGATTTTGAGGTGGTTGTTGGAGCAAAGATTGGTGTTGGTATTCCACAGTCTTCTAACCTATCATTGGTGTTATTTGGGGGAGAGATGGGTGTGGGGATTCAGCAGCTTCCCTTTCTACTCAACATAATAGATGGGGCTCTCATCTGCCACTGTTATTGGGCCACTATCGGTCTGAATTTTTTAAGGGGCTATCGAGCTCTCGATATGGAGCGAAATGCGGAATGGGTGCTGCACTTCATAGACCTGGTGGAAATAGGAGATTTTTATGGTTTCCCTAGCCAGTGGCCCAGTGTTTTGAACTTTTGATTTTTGCTATGTAATATTGATGTAATATATTATATTATCATGGTAAACAATATGTATGGCAATTTTTTGTAACATAATGATATGCCAGGGGTGTAGCTATCCCCCAGTTGTAACAATTTTTTGAATTAATATCAATGAATGAATGAATGAAAGTTTTTATTGACGTCCATGAGACTAAAAACTATGAATAATTTTTTTATTAATATTAAATAGAATGTAATTAAATGATAAGTGTAAATACATGTTTTTCTAATGTAAAACATAAAAAATATTTGCATGCAAATTTAAAACATAAATCAATACAAATGATAAAAGGAACGTTGCCAGAAAATTGACAAATTACATTTTAAACACTACAAGTTGTCACTAAAAGTAGATTATGTTTATTGTTTATATCATAAATTACTTGACCATTCAATGAACATTTGATAGATGGTTGTAATTGCATTCTAGAATGAAATGCACAGAATGCTAGGCTTGCGAGCTTAAATCTCTAGAATCACCCAATAACCGTTAGATTTACAAAGATCAATGGTTTAGAAATTGCTATGAGCTATCAATGCAGGAGAGTTGTCAGACATATACTAATTGCGTAGTACAGAAGAAACATGTTGACTTGATGTTTCATTCACTAAAAATATTCAATTTATATAAAAAAAAAACTTTCTAGTTTCTACTTTTTACTGCTAACTGATTTTATTTTAAGTGAGAGCTGAGAGGATCAGTACACAAGGAGATTTCATATTTCTCATTGCAGTGCACTAGGGATATTTTAGATTACTCATTACAGTGTCATTTCCAACAAAGACGGTAAGACAAAACATAGAATCCCTAGGCTACGTTTCATTGTTTGTGAAAATCTTTTTTTGTCAAACTTTTTTCTTAAAATCTTATTTTGTCAAACTTTGTGTTTAGGTTTGAGAGACTTAAGAAAAATTAAGGAGGACTTAAGAGGGAATTCATAATTTTAGACTTTATAAGCATGCCTACCACCACTATCAGACCATACAAAGTTTTTGGGAAAGGTAGAGCAAATACGGATAGAAAAATAGATTATTTTGAATTACTTAAAACCTTAGGTTTGACTGATGAATACCATGATATTTATGAGCCTAACATGTATGGTAAATTTACCTCACAACTTAGATTTTCATGTGATAATAAGGCTTCCAAGAAAAAGAAAGTTGATAGTATCAATGCACCATGGGTAACTGGATTAGGGCGCATGATGTTACATGAGGTTTTCCCTTGCCCAGAATTTATCATGGTCTATGCCCACAATTATGATGGTAACAAAAGAGAAATTGTAAATAAGGATACCAAAGAAGAAATTTTATCCATTAATGCAGAAGAATTCGAAAAAGTGTTGGGGTTTACAACTAAAGAATTTGGAGATGTCCACATTGATCTAAAAAAACTTGCTAGTGATTATGAAGCAGTGGATGAAAGGGGCAAAAATGTTTTCCTAAATAAAATAGTTCAAGAAGAAAACAACTTGAAATATAACCATAAGCCTTCTTATCCTTTGAAAATTTTTAAATCATGGGCTCAGGATACTATTTCCATGCTAGCATTTTGCCTCAGACTAGATAGCAATTGGGAAGTGGACGCAAGCCTCCTTAAAATGGTATATGATATCCATTATGGTATTGGTGTACATGTCAAATATAAATTTATTGAGGACAATGTAGAATCCATGCATAAACAAGTTTTAATGATTAAAGGAGGTTCCACCAAGACATTTAGGTTCACAACCTACTTGTGCTATTTCTTTTCTATTCAAATTTAGTGGAATGTTTCAGACCAACAAGCTTTAGATTCAACCCTATAGTAATGCTGAGGAAAAGAAAATGGCTCTAATATATGATTGGACCTCTAAGATAAGGATGCATGATTCTCGAAGGAACTACATGTTGGAAATATGCAAGACAACTAAGAGGGGGGTGAATCAGTTGTCTTAAAACCTGTATACTTGCAACAATTAATTCTTCCTTTTTATTCAAACCACATTAATGATGAAAAAATTAAAGCGTGAATCAACAACATATGAGAAGAAGCAAATGAATTACACTTGACACCAAGATTTTTGACATGGAAACCTGGTTAAGGGAAAAACCATAGTGGGGGTTAACCCACAAAGATTAGACTTTGTTAAAAGTATTACAAAAGGGGGAATGCACATGCATTTGGGCTCACTACCCAGAGCTCACTACTCAAGACAGGCTCACTGCCTACAAGAATGTTTACAAAAGGATTATAGATTGTTGAATTGATAAGTAGCATCTACCAATGCAAGAATTCAGTTCTGGTTAAGAACAAAATACTGACTTTACATACTTCACTTTATCCTACCCTGTTTACTGCTCTGCCATAATCTGGACCTCAAATCTCTTCACTTTTACACTTATGTTTTCCTTTTTCACACTTACTCCATTTTCGTATCACTATCACACACCAAATTACTTGAATCCATCGATTATATATATCTGGATCAACAAACACAATCACCTATCTATCGGCCTTATGAAGAACTTAACAATACAAGTACTCTATTCTGTCGGTTGAATCCATACATTAATATTGATGTGTACAAGAAATAACACTTGCAGGTCACCATTCATGTCAGCCACTAACATTATATCCCATACACAACTTACCAAAATACTTCTACTAGATCCGCACAAGGATCTAACACAAGTTGGCTTGTTCTTCACTGAACTATCATATCATATTAGGACCTGGTACTCAGATGCTAATAAATTTTGAAACCTTCATCACTGAAGGCTAAAATTCTTGATTTAGATTTCCTTAACAATTCTTAAGACTCCCTTAGATATGTAACACACTATGATTTACCATCGGAGAGATCCGGACCAAGATATCAGACCCTGTCACATGCCCTATCTCTGGCAACACGAACTTAGATAAATTCTTGTTTTGACTTCTGGTATGAGCAAGTTATGTTATGTAGATGTGTGGAATAGTCTTAGTTTCCATCAATGACAACATCTATTATGCATAGCAGTGTCTCTTGCCAACAATCTCCCCCTTTGGCATTAATGACAACATTTAGTGAAAAATGACTAAGTGTTGGAGCTTCCCCCCTTACTCTATACACTTGTGCTCTCCACTATTTATAAAGCTCCCCCTTTGTTGGATTCCTCATTTTTCACTGCTATTCAGTCCCCCTTTGAAATCAATGGCAAAGGATGTAATTCAAAAACCAAAATTCACCCAAAAATTTTGTATACAGTGCTGCATATGTACAACCAATCCTTAAGTTGTATTTACATATGCTTAAGTATATCTCCAAAAGTATTTTTTAGCAGGGCCAACTCTATATCCCAACTCTTCTTCATACTATTCAAAGTTGAAATGTGGCCATTGAGCAAAAATGCTTGTGCTTCAGCCTTTCAGAGGTCAATGGGATCACCTGTTTGTGCAACAGTTTGGGCTTCTGTCATAGCATTGAACATTGCTTCTATCTTAAGGGAAATCAGTCCCCGAAGTTCACCCAGTCTTGCTTCAATGTTCTCCTTGTCAACTTCTTTATTTATTCCATCAGGCTGATTGTTTGACATTCCTTACTTGCCACTGATACTGTCAATGGATCAAAAGCTTGGGACATACTTGACAATTTCTATTTGGAGTCCTTTATTTTATCTTCTATATCCTCTATAACTTTGGGAGTAGATAAACAAAACTTATATATACTGCCTCCTTCTAAAAGAGCATTTTGAATACTCTTCATACTCTTATCTAACACTAATCTATCTAAGCCAATCATGCTTTTGAGTGAATCAAATCTTTTTCTATTAAAATCATTCTAAACTTTAACTTCTCCAGATTTTTCAAAGGACTCAAAGTGTGCACTTATATAATTTACAAGGCTCTTTATATATCTGAAGGGAGAATTAGATGGATTCTTTTGGAATGTTGGCATTATCCTTTCCAATATACCAAATGCAATGCCTAGCAACTCATTATCCTCTATGTGAGATTTCAATATCTTTTCTCTTGCCTTGGCTTGTGTGAAAGATGCTATCTTCATCAATTAGACTGGAGAGAAAGTATCCAGGTTGAGTGGTCCTTGAATTAGTTCAGGTTCATCAAACTCTAGCATCTCTTTACTTAGAAAACTCTTCACTGTATCTGTAGTGTCTCTTGCCGTAATTTCTAGACCACCTTCCTTTCCTTGGATTTTCTCAGTGACAAGACTATTTTGTTGGGTTCATCAACTTTTGCACCATCTTCTTTTGCTTTATCTTCCTTACCTTTGACTTCTTTTTCTTTCTCTACTTCACTTTTCTCTGTGTCATCTGTAGGCTCATCTAAAACAACAAAGAACTTGTTCTTATCTAAAGCCTTTCTCAAAATTTGTTCAATTTCTTGAACTATTTCATCTATCTCTCCAATCATTAGTTTATCCAGTCTTGTTTTACTCCTAAATTCATTTTTGAGCTCTTTGAAGATTTTATCTGCTTCTTTACTAGAGACTACCCGACATAGAGTGGTTAGTACATGTTCTCTCAACTCCATATCTTTTGCCTTAGTAGCTTCTTTCCAAATTTTCAATATATCCCTCAGACCTTTTGGAACTTGTAACAAAATTTCTACCAATGCTTGTTTGAACACATTTAGGTACTTGATGGTAGCTTCTTCCAAGAGTCTTTTGTCAGCATTATTGCAGAGATCATAGAATTTAGTTAATGGTTTTAAGTTCCCTTCAATAGTGATTTTCTTAACAATGCTTTTCACAAAGGGAATTTTCTTCTTAGCATTATCTTCTGATTTTTGTCTCTTTATTGTCTTCTTGCTTCCAAAAATCTTCTCTTCTGATACTTTAACAACTTTAGCACCTGTGGCCTTTAGCTCCTTAAGTTCATCATATGTATCTTTCTTCTCTTCATCCTTTTCTTCTGAACTTCCATATGGCCTTTTTTCCATTATGTTTGTTCTTTTCTTTTCCTCACTAGATGATTTGTCCTCCAATTTTGTAGGTTTAAGGGGAACAGAGGAAGCAACAGACCTTCTAGTAGTTCTTGAAGTGGAGGATGATTCCACTGGAGCATCTTCTTGTTTCTTCTTCTTAGCCTTTTCAATTCTTTCTTTGTTTTGTTTCACTACTTCCTTAGTTAGGCCAATGCTCTCAGCATACCTTTCAACTTGCCTCTAAACTTTTCTCTTGATTTCTGGTTGCCTGAGCTCAACATGCATTTTTAGGATTAGCTCCTTATACATTACAAATCTTTCAATAGAGGTATCTTTTGATTTACTTAGGAGATGTTGAGCATACATGTACAAGATCTTCTCATCAACCTCATAGCCCATGCATAATCCATATGGTTTTGGGTTCCATAGCCTCCATTAGGCACTGATCTGTGTCTACCATAAATCATATTTCATCCTGGTACTTCTCAACTACTAACTTAGGGATTATTTCCCTAGAATGCATCATGTTTTGAAATTTTTTAAAATAACCCCATATTGCAGTCTTATGTGCACTTGAGTCTCCAATACTAAGTAGATGATCTCTTATTTGCCATGCAACCAGTCTGTCATTTGTCTAGTGCACACCTTGTACTTCAGGCACTTCATTCATAAAATAGAAGAACAAACATATAACTATGGAACCATATTTAAAGGTGTTTTTCTTATCCTTTTTTATTTTTCTTAAATTTTCAATCTGTTGGTTCTACAATAGCTCACATAGTTCATAATCTACATTTTATTTCAACATTTGATATGTTGCATATATGGCAGTTCTGGAGATAGAATTCTCCCTGCTTGCGTGGTAAATCTTGTAGCCAATCACCATAGAGGCAAACTTAACATATGGTTCTATAATATCATTGATGGTCATTGCCCTTTTGTCAAACTTGGCACCGGTAGCATCGATCACTGTCTGATTTTTCACAACCTTTAGCATGGGTAATCCACCAGTTAAATTTAACCTAGTTACAATCTTGATAACATCCTTTGTAATCTTGAATGGTTTCAATAGCTATATGAACTCATCATGTATTCAGCTCAAGATATATCAAACCCACTCATTCTCATCAAATGCCAAAAATTCAATGACTTACAGAAAATGTTTGCTTTATAGGGCTTTGTATTCCTATTTCAATTTATAGCTATCACCCCTTAGGTAGTTGTTAAACAAATCCAAGAGTTTCAGGTTTCCAAATTCATCAATGCTACAGTGGATGTATGCCCTAATATCCTCAACATGCAGAACTCCATATGGGACACCAGAAAATGCTCCTAAAGGTTTGATTTTAACTGATTTGTATGGATGCTTCTTAATGTGTGGCCAAGGCCTTTCAGTAATATCAACAACAAGCAGAGTGGCCATTGCAAAAGATTACAAATTCAAGGCTTTGTAGATAAATGCCTTTTTCTTCCACGGAGTTAGGGTTAGCGAAC
Organism: Cunninghamia lanceolata; assembly: GCA_027924645.1. Taxonomy (NCBI): domain Eukaryota; kingdom Viridiplantae; phylum Streptophyta; class Pinopsida; order Cupressales; family Cupressaceae; genus Cunninghamia; species Cunninghamia lanceolata. The sequence continues at coordinate 11,983,909 of BSBN01000194.1, read as the reverse complement.
GAATTTCCAGTTCAAATCCTTGAAATCTTAGCTTAGACACTCTTCTTGCTATCTTCGAATGTAAAGTGATTTAAATGAAGTGTGAATGACCCTTTTAAACTTTACAAAACCTAATTTGCCTTTGTAATAAATTCTCTGCCCTAACACATTTAGTTACACTATTTCTGTATCCAATCAACCTTCAATTGCTACACAAATCGCCATATCCATTTCTAATCGTAATAACCCAAATTATCCTATCTCATCATGCTAGATTTAGACACCTACTTACTGGCTAGGGGGATTTAATTTTTAAAGTAGCTCCCCCTGAGCCAGAGCTCCTAATTTAATTCTAGGAGGAATTGTCAGCATTGGATTTTGGTGTTGACCCATTATTATTGTTCATAATACTTTTCTTTACCCATGTCTTGCTCATTTCATTCTAGATTTCATTCACATCAATTTTACCCTTGCCTTTGTCTTGTCTCTGCTCATCCAACTTTTGGTTTGATAGACCTCTTCTTTCAATATTCTTTCTTCTGCAGGTTCTTACAGATCTATTGCAATTAAAGCAAACAACATTTCTTTGCTTATATACATGATTTCCTCTTGATCTGCACTGATTAGCCATGTGTCCAAATCAATTGCAAGTAAAGCAGTAACCATTGAAAGAGTTGCCATTTCCTCTATTGTTATTCAGTATCATACTTCTATATTCATTTGATTTATAACCATACCTTTTACACTTGAAGCATTGGCTAGAGAAGGAAGGACACACAATGGTCCCCACCAAGACATTTACCTTCACATCTATTGTTAGGGTAATTTCTGACTTTGTACTATCAACAACTTCCAACATTGTGTCTTCCTCTACACTCACATATGCTTTCTTTCCAAATATAACAATCTTGGTTTTACCTTTCCCTTTCTAATCCTCCTGCAAAGGTGTTAGCCTAAATGTTTTTCCATCTTTCTTGATAAGATAGGTATTCTCCCAACCATCATACATTGACTTCCTATCAAATTGCCATGGTCTCCCTAATAGAAAATGGCAACAATCCATAGGTAAGACATCACATAGGACCTTAGCTTTGTATTCACCAATCTGAAAATCCACATATGCTTGTTCATTCACTAAAAGAGACTGATTATCATTTACCTAAGAGGCTTTATATGGTGCTACATGAGGTACTTTATCTAGTTTCAACTTATCTACCATCCCCGTAGACACCATGTTATCTTGTGAACCTAAATCAATAACAACTTTCCATACTTTACCTCTACATTTGCATGTGGTCTTGAACAAGATCCTCCTTTGACTCATGTCCCCTTCCTTAGGTGTTTGTAAAAATATCCTTCTCAACATTAGTGTCTCTCCTGTCTCTAAAACAACTTCAATATATGGAGGCTTTGAACGTTCACACTCCTCCTCATGAACAAGTTGAGCTTTTCTTTCACCTTTCCTTTCAACACTTAATGTTGAATCTTGCTTTTCAGGGCACTTATAGGCTAGATGTCCAAACTCATTACAATTATAGCATCTACCTAAAAACACATTTGAAATTCTTCCACCTCTAAATCTGCCTCTTGTGCCTCTAAAGCCACCTCTAGATTCAACAACTTGATCTTTGCCCTTGTTTTTGTCTTCTTGTCCTTCAAAGGACTATTTTGGTGTATGGAAAGATCCTTTTCCCCTTGTATTTTTGCCTCTACCTCTCATAGACTGATCTTGTTTCCTTTTCATTTTCTCCTCAATTCTAACTACCATTTAATAACATTCCTCTACACTTCTAGGATTAGCCAAAACCAATTCATCTTGTATGTTCAATCTTAAACCACCAAAATAGCTAGCAACTTTTTCAATTTCATTCTCATAATGACAAGACCTCATGCTTAATTTATAAAATTCCTCAGTATATGATTTCACATCCATTTCTTTTTGTCTTAAAAATTAAAGCTTTTTAAACATTTGAACTTCATACTCCTTGTGTAAGAACTTACCTTTGATTTTTGCTACCATCTTGTCCCATGAAGAAATCTTGGACTTTCCTTGCTTTCCCCTCTTTGATTGTAGATAATCCCACCATAACAAAGCACGACCCTCAAGCTTGGTCTTTGCAATCTTTACTCTCTGCTCCTTTGGAACATCTTCACATTCAAAATGATTGTCTAAAGTTGCAATCCAATCAAGAAACTTCTCATCTTTGAGACTTCCTCCATAATTTCTCACATCTATTTTCACCTTCTTGTCTTCTTTTACTACATTCAACAACTTGGCCATTCTTTGATCCTCAGGATCGAGTTCGTCTTCCACATCTTCATACTCTCCTTCCTCTTCTTCCTCAGACTCACTTTCTTCCACATCCCTTCTTTTGTTTCTCTCTAAGGATGCAATTATTTCCTCCAACTCTCTCATCTCCCTAGCATGCCTATCCCTCATTTCATTCATCTCTTTAGCCATATCTTTCCCTTTTGGAGGCATCTTGATAGTTTGCCTATTCAACTTCTCACTTGTCAATCCTTCAACCTGCAACCAATTTCAACTTTTTCCCAAATAAATCAAAACCTAAGCTCTTATACCACTTTGATGTAGAGGTAGGTGGTATCCAATTAGGTTTATGCAAAGATTTGAAGACTTGATTTTGACAGACTTACCAAAACATTCACAAAGGCTCTTCGATGAGACTAGCTTCCAATGGCTCCAAATCACACAAACATCTCCAAACCTTTACATAAATTAAATGAGGCATATAACAAGACTACAATGATGAATTAAACATGATTTGACCACTCTTTGAACTTGCAACAGTGTTTAAGGGTGACTTCCCTTATACAAGCACTCAAACCTAGTAGGTCTCCCAATAGGACTACATTTGATATATCCAAATTGAGAGCTCAACTCTAGACTATAAAAGGGTTTTTAGATACCCATTTAAGATTCCTATAACATATCCAAAAATTAGTATATGTTGTTTTTGACCGAACCCTCCAAAATAGGACTGTCTCGTTTTAGCAATATGGCCAATTAGGTCTCCTTTACAAAGGAACCTTGTCAAATTTCTTTACCCAAATGCCAAACCCAATTCCTAAAGTCTCCTTAGGTCTCAAATGAACCAAATCTACCATTAATACCCTTAGGCACCTTCTCAATTGCACCCAATTCCAAAAAACTCAAATTTTGCCTTCTAGGCCTTCTCCCAATGAGGGTTAATTAAAACTAGCACTTGCCAACCCTCTCTCACCAAACCAACACGTTACACATCCTCCAATAGGTCTATACATGCTTTAGGATTCTTCATATGGTCATTCTCAATAAGTTTTTATCAAACCCTAGCCTCTAGCCTTCAATTTATACTTGGAACATGCAAATTCTTCACCTAGAGCATCATCTTAAAGATAGCAAATGTCCTCCCCTACTCCTAGAATCAAGACCACATGAATCCTAGACCTAATTGAGCCATTCCACTGAGTTATAGCAAATTACAATATGTGCAATGGCTTAAATCTTCATTTTACACTCTCAACCCCTTGAAATGGAGTTTTACATAGGCAATTTTAGTAAATTGCGTATAAAATGAACTAAACTTAATGGATTTTACTCACCACTTGCATTTGGAAGAAGACTCAAAGTAATATCTAACACAATCAGTTTCAAAGCCTAATGATTTTGTATAGTTCCATACAGATGTAAGGAAACAGGGCAGAAATGTTGAAATATGGAAACATAGGGTTTTCTTATTGCCAAGTTTGATTCAAAATGTCTTCAAAACTCACTCCTTGATCTAGAAGAAGGGATTTGTACAAGTTTGAAGTAGTTTTCAATGGTCTCTAACTAAAAAATATCTATTGGACCTGTTGATGATTGTTTTGATGCAATCATAACAATAAGTTAAAATTCACATATAATGAACTGAAACTATACTTGAAAGATAAGAAGGAATCATTTGAGATTCAACTAATCCCAAGTCTACAATCGTTCAGTTGGTCAAGTTCAGTTGGTCAATGTGAAGCTGTAATGTTCAAGGGGCCTTACGTAGTTTAGGTTTATTTGGTGGTTTACTGGACTAAGAATATGCAAAAAGGTCATAGATTTCAACAAGTATTCTGTTCATTTGCATACAAGTGTTACCGGGCTGCAAGTTTTAGATGGTTTTCTTGGATTTTTGCAGCTTTCTTCTTTATCTATTTATGAAAACTGTCTACTTATAGCTCTGTTGTGCATGCTTCTTCAAATTTGAGACAATTTCCTTTAGATTTCTACGTTTTCAGCTAAATATTTCAGATGGGTTGGGAAAAGTTAGAAAGATCTAATCTATACCTCACTTAATCTACCGAAGGATCTAATTGTTTCTGTTATGCACTATGTAAATACCATAGTAATTTGATCAAATCCACAGTAAAAAACCCTAAATGTAAGTTCTGAGCATTTTCACAAACATACATTTAAAATTGCAAGCTCTCAAAGAAGATATTTCAAAACACAAAGAAGAGCAGGAGAACACTCAGAAGATAGATGCAGAACTCCAGATTCTATTGTATTAGAAACGAATAGTCATACATGATTTACAATGTAGGAATGACTCTTAGTTTCATTGATCATACTACAGAGAACTTACAAGCTTTACAGATACAGTGAGGCAGCCAGACATTCCACGTGCACCTTACTGCAGACAAACAGGCGACCTCCTTCTTCTACTTCTAAACTATGCTAAGCTAACTTGTTGTGTTTTCCTAGAATCCCTATTGTGTTTTCCTAGAATCCCTGTTGTAGGCCCTAAAATCCATGTTGTAAAGTATTACAGTGTAGAGAGGCACAATATAAAGACATTCTGATTGTCCTCACTACAGCAAAAACCTAACTGAACCCCTGGTTCAAACCCCTAGTTACAGCAATAAATACAGGTGAACCAGCTCTCAAAAATATCTCTGAGCAGTGTCAAATCTGGGCGAAATATTGCCCCTTCTGAGAAGTCCCGGCAGCTGGGTAATAACTTCTATTTGTCTGTTGTAGTAATACCTCTAGCTGCAACTCTGTCCTTCACTTGAATGGCCTTGACTTTTCGCTCTTCATCCTTATCTTCCTGCTCCTGAGATCAGATTTCCTTTCTCCATGAGGTCACTGTGTTGACTTTCCAGCTGCTTCCTCAACTGCAAGCCTGCAAGACAAGACAAGCAATAAGTATTACATTTATCACATAAACAGCATAAAATTAAAATAATCCTTTAAACCCAGGTGACTGTGCAAGATTGTGGAAATCGGATCCAGAATACTCTCAAAACGTGTCTAAAATGCGCTCAGACTGCTCAAAATTTATCAGGTCAACTATCGCTGACTGGGAAAATGCCACAGGCGCCAAAAAAAACACTTTAAAATTCCACCGCCTCATTTTCCGCCCATCGGCATGACTATCGCTATCGGCGTGTCAAAAAAACATGTTGGCCGACATTCACTTCATCATCATGATATTCTGGAAATATGATGCTCTCCTTCCTAAAGGTCCTGATGACGTCATCATGATATTTCGCTTCAGCATATTGGAGAAAAGAACAACATCATCATCATCATCATGTTGAAGAAGAATAGGAGGATATGAATATGATCATGCTGCCGAGGAAAGGAAAATGATGGTGACGTCATCATGATATTCGGGCTTCATTGAAATGCTAAGGATGACGTCATCATCATGTTTAGTTAAGATCAGGGGATAATTGTGATATCGGGTCACCTAAGGAGCATGATCAGGATGATAATGTAATATGACCCTTTTGCGGCCAAGGCAACCCTCTCAAAAAAATTAGGATGATGATGATCATCATCATATTTGGGGCTTTTGTCGAACTTAGAATAAGATGTCATCATCATGTTCGGGAACCGGATTGTGCTTTGGAAAATATCCTGCCGAAGGGAAAATGTGATGATGATCATCATCAGGATATTTGCTTCTTCGTTTATCAGATCGGGATGACGTCATCATGATATCCGGAGCCTTCGTTAAACTTAGAACATGACGTCATCATGATATTTCGCTAACCGGATCATGTTTTGGAAAATATCCTGCCGAAGGGAAAATATGATGATGATGATCATCAGGATATTTTCAAAAGGTCTTACTTCATCGGCAGGAGGACTTTACGAAATATCAGGTGAACAAACAAGATCATGATGATCTTGACAATATAACAGGATAAAAAAAATATGATGATGATCCTCCTCATCGAATTATCATGATGACGTAATCATCATATTTCGTTTTCAGAGCACAAGGATGAGTTGAGGTCATCATGATATTTGCGCTAGGGTGATATTGTAAAATATGATCATGCTGTTTGAGGAATGCAATATCAACTTCTTCAAAAAGAAGGGTGATCATCATGATCATGCAAGAGGAGATCAGGAGGATATGAATATGATGATCCTCTTTATCGAATATCATGATGATGTCTCCATCACTTAGCGAATTTCAGCGAATGACCCTTGTGAAAGATCAGGATGATATGAAGTCGTCATCATCATCTTAGCGAGGTTCAGCAAATATCATGATGATGACCTTCCGATAGGATTTGAACATGCGTATGCAAATATGCCGAAGGTGGATTTTCTAAGTCAGGGTGATCTTATATTATCAGCATGATATTATAATTTTAGGCGATGCAAAAATATCATGATGATGCTCGCGATACAAAGACCGCTCGACGGGGGGAACTTACCGTGACTTAAAGTTGACGTCATCATGATACTTGAACCTCAGGATATTATCGGGGGGGGGGGGTGTTTCAAATATGATGATGATGTCCTTGATACAGCAAAACCGAGTTTATAAAATATGACCCTCCTAAAAAAATCATGATGCTCACGATGCGCATAAGGCCTTTTGACGGGTAAAGGGTACTACCACCTAAGATTGACGTCCGGATATTGCGACTGCATGATTTTATCAGGTGATAGACCAAGATCATGATGACCTTGATAACATGACAAAAATATGATGATCACTTGCGATTATCAGGTTTGACCAAAACTTTGACCGTGCATAACTTCCACATATGGACGAATTTTCAAGTGAAGTAAAAGGCAAACCTGCATGGAATTTCAAGCTCTTTTTAAATATGAGGTCACAAAAACAAAATATGAACTTTGACAAATTGACCTCATGATGATGACCAACCTGATCCTATATCATGATGATGATGCACCTGACCTTCATTTTTACCAAACCACCAGAAAGCAGAAAAAACACAAGCAGAAGCAAAAAGCAAAACATCAGCAGGGGTCCCCATTTTGCTAAGGAGCATAATGGGGCGTGTTGTGAACATCACAACAACTAGCAACCAAAACAAAACAATTAAATTCAAAGTGTTCAAGGAAACTAGATGAAATGAACTCATAACTTCCAACTATCTTTCCTGCAAATTACTATTCAGCTTGAGACTCAAAGTATTCAATAAAGATGCATGAATTTCCATTTTCAGTTTAGTTGTGTGCACGTGATTAATTATCCTCATCTTGAAGATCGGTTGAACAAACCAGTGACTGACATTAGCCTACGTAGGTGAGGATATTCCCTCATAGCCGACCGGATAGAGCCTTGCTGCCAGCGAGCGTCCATAGCCTCGGCAAGGTTATCGTTACAATTCTCCTAAGTAGAGCCCCACTGCCAGCGAGCGTCCATAGCCCCGGTAGAGTTACTTAGAGGGCTTAATCTGGATTTTCAGTATAATCTGCTTTATTTATTTATTTATTTTTGTTTTCTAATTTTGAAAGATTTCATAAGATATAGCAATTTGTAACTTCATGATGCAAGGAGTGGACACTTGCTGAAATTAAGCTGAGAATTGTAATGGTAGCAAGGGTGACCTCTGATTTTTCACCTAATATCTACACTGGTAGGTTCAACAAACCCAAGGATTTTAGGTGTGTCATCGTGAGAAACCTGCTTCGAATTCTCAATCACATTTATTGAATACAAAACTTCAGAAGATGAACAACTCTCTACATTCATGACAGTGACAGGTTATGTGTAAATTGCAAATGGTTAACCTGAATATCCTAAATTTTATACTGTTTTGAATGGTTGCTAGTTTTGCTCCTTAATACTCTAAAGTAAAATAAAGATCCCTGCTGAGGAGACAACAAACAAACCAAACAAACAGGCTGTACAACAAAAGAAAAACTGTACAAACAGAAAGAAACAAAAAGCAAAAACAAACAGAAGACAAGCTATACAAACAACTAACCTAAAAAGAAAACAGCAAAAGAAGAACACAAAAAACAAAAACAACAACCCTACCAGACTATATAAAAGCCTCTACAAGGCAAATAGAAACCCAGGAAAAAGACCCAAAAACACCCCTACTTGCATATTTCTTTAGGTTGTGCAGGAGTAACAGGGTACTAGTTATGGTCCTCATCATAGCAGATTTATCTTTGAATTCTGAAAAAAATTCTGATATTCTAGATTCATTGTGTTTATCAGAATAGCTCTTAATGACTAGTAACTGAGGCAGCTCATCAAGGTTATGATTAATCCATAAGCATGTCCTATCTCTTGAATTTCCATAATCAAAATAGCATTTATATTATTTACTAAGGAAAGGAAAGAGACAACCTGATGTGCCTTTAGCTCTGTGGAACACACTTGTTTATTGATAGCTGGCTCTTCATTTAGCTCTGCATTTTCATTGCCCAGCTCTATGTCTAGTCCTTTTTCAAGTTGAAAGATGAATGACTCTAGATGTATCATTTCTTCATCTTCATCTAGCTTTGTTCCTTCATTCTGGATGTTCAGTTTATCCTCAAATTCAGCAAACCTCTCCATGTTCTCATTAGTTTCCTGCACATCAGCACTTAAGTAAGTATCTTCATCATCATAATCTGATATACAAAAATTAATCATTTCTAAATCACTTGAGAGTAAAGGTGGGACAACATCCTTTGATTGACAGGAGTACTCCCCTATTTTATTTTCAACATGGCATGGGGGTGATGCCTGATTGTGTACAGCAGCTCCATGATCCTCTGTATCCTCTTTTTTCAAGAATTGTTCATCAGATGACTCACATTTGTCATTTAGTGAAGAGTCTAATCTTATTGACCTGCAACAATCTTGATTTTGATCATTTAATTCAAAGAAGTCAGTTGTAACACTAGGATTTACTTTCTTTTCTATGACTTCATTAGCTTCTATAGTAGGGATCTCATCAATTTTAGTGCATTTTAATTTTGCCAATGCTTGTTTACATTTCTTTGCCAAATCATGTTCGTTAAAACTTTTCAGGTCAGACCCAGAGGTTTCTTCTTGACAAATATTCCTTAGTAGTTCTATATATTTATCAAATGTATCAAGATGAACCTCACTTTCCTTTTCTTTTTCATTAAATCCTTTTTGCTTATTATCTAGAAAAGGGACATAAGCTGTGATTTCTTCTCTGCATTTTTTAGGATATTTATACTTTTCACTAACCTTAATCACAGCCGGATCCTGACGAAAAGACAGATTTTTTTTCTTACCATCACATGACTCCTGCCAAGAGATCTTATTATCCTTTATTCCTAGCATTGGTTCCATCTTTGTATCCTCTGCACATTTAATGACTATTGATGCTGCATCCTCCTGTCGCTCAATAATCTCCTCATTTCCCTGCCAACTTTTAGCCTTATACACATCTGAGAGAGAGATTAGTCCTTTCAAATATAAATCTAATCTTGTAAGGAAAGCTAGACAATTAAGCTCACCATGCTCTATGGACTTATGTATCCTACACCTCCCAAATAAACCATAGCTATATAAATTTTTAGGATAAAGCTGGTTATTTAAAGCTTTCTGAAATGAAGGAATGTCAACTTGAAAACTATCCCTATATGAGTCCATTAAACAATGGGACCTTCTTTCAACTTTTTAAGCCTTTGAAATTTTATGAGATCTAACATATCTCTGAATATAACATTTAAAACTCAAAATTTTAATCTTAACCCTAAACCAAATCAGGCCCTCCTTCTAGCGCCAGAAAACTATTGATGATTGTTTTGATGCAATCATAACAATAAGTTAAAATTCACATATAATGAACTGAAACTATACTTGAAAGATAAGAAGGAATCATTTGAGATTCAACTAATCCCAAGTCTACAATGGTTCGGTTGGTCAAGTTCAGTTGGTCAATGTGAAGCTGTAATGTTCAAGGGGCCTTACGTAGTTTAGGTTTGTTTGGTGGTTTACTGGACTAAGAATATGCAAAAAGGTCATAGATTTCAACAAGTGTTACCGGGCTGCAAGTTTTAGATGGTTTTCTTGGATTTTTGCAGCTTTCTTCTTTATCTATTTATGAAAACTGTCTACTTATAGCTCTGTTGTGCATGCTTCTTCAAATTTGAGACAATTTCCTTTAGATTTCTACGTTTTCAGCTAAATATTTCAGATGGGTTGGGAAAAGTTAGAAAGATCTAATCTATACCTCACTTAATCTACTGAAGGATCTAATTGTTTCTGTTATGCACTATGTAAATACCACAGTAATTTGATCAAATCCACAGTAAAAAACCCTAAATGTAAGTTCTGAGCATTTTCACAAACATACATTTAAAATTGCAAGCTCTCAAAGAAGATATTTCAAAACACAAAGAAGAGCAGGAGAACACTCAGAAGATAGATGCAGAACTCCAGATTCTATTGTATTAGAAACGAATAGTCATACATGATTTACAATGTAGGAATGACTCTTAGTTTCATTGATCATACTACAGAGAACTTACAAGCTTTACAGATACAGTGAGGCAGCCAGACATTCCACGTGCACCTTACTGCAGACAAACAGGCGACCTCCTTCTTCTACTTCTAAACTATGCTAAGCTAACTTGCTGTGTTTTCCTAGAATCCTTGTTGTGTTTTCCTAGAATCCCTGTTGTAGGCCCTAAAATCCCTGTTGTAAAGTATTACAGTGTAGAGAGGCACAATATAAAGACATTCTGATTGTCCTCACTACAGCAAAAACCTAACTGAACCCCTGGTTCAAACCCCTGGTTACAGCAATAAATACAGGTGAACCAGCTCTCAAAAATATCTCTGAGCAGTGTCAAATCTGGGCGAAATATTGCCCCTTCTGAGAAGTCCCGGCAGCTGGGTAATAACCTCTGTTTGTCTGTTGTAGTAATACCTCTAGCTGCAACTCTGTCCTTCACTTGAATGGCCTTGACTTTTCGCACTTCATCCTTATCTTCCTGCTCCTGAGATCAGATTTCCTTTCTCCATGAGGTCACTGTGTTGACTTTCCAGCTGCTTCCTCAACTGCAAGCCTGCAAGACAAGACAAGCAATAAGTATTACATTTATCACATAAACAGCATGAAATTAAAATAATCCTTTAAACCCAGGTGACTACGCAAGATTGTGGAAATCGGATCCAGAATACTCTCAAAACGTGTCTAAAATGCACTCAGACTGCTCAAAATTTATCGGGTCAACTATCGCTGACCGGGAAAATGCCACAGGCGCCAAAAAAACACTTTAAAATTCCACCGCCTCATTTCCCGCCCATCGGCATGACTATCGCTATCGGCGTGTCAAAAAAACATGTTGGCCGACATTCACTTCATCATCATGATATTCTGGAAATATGATGCTCTCCTTCCTAAAGGTCCTGATGACGTCATCATGATATTTCACTTCAGCATATTGGAGAAAAGAACAACATCACCATCATCATCATGTTGAAGAAGAATAGGAGGATATGAATATGATCATGCTGCCGAGGAAAGGAAAATGATGGTGACGTCATCATGATATTCGGGCTTCATTGAAATGCTAAGGATGACGTCATCATCATGTTCAGTTAAGATCAGGGGATAATTGTGATATCGGGTCACCTAAGGAGCATGATCAGGATGATGAATGTAATATGACCCTTTTACGGCCAAGGCAACCCTCTCAAAAAAATCAGGATGATGATGATCATCATCATATTTGGGGCTTTTGTCGAACTTAGAATAAGACGTCATCATCATGTTCGGGAACCGGATCGTGCTTTGGAAAATATCCTGCCGAAGGGAAAATGTGATGATGATCATCATCAGGATATTGCTTCTTCGTTTATTAGATCGGGATGACGTCATCATGATATCCGGAGCCTTCGTTAAACTTAGAACATGACGTCATCATGATATTTCGCTAACCGGATCATGTTTTGGAAAATATCCTGCCGAAGGGAAAATGTGATGATGATGATCATCAGGATATTTTCAAAAGGTCTTACTTCATCGGCAGGAGGACTTTACGAAATATCAGGTGAACAAACAAGATCATGATGATCTTGACAATATAACAGGATAAAAAAAAAATATGATGATGATCCTCCTCATCGAATTATCATGATGACATAATCATCATATTTCGTTTTCGGAGCACAAGGATGAGTTGAGGTCATCATGATATTTGCGCTAGGGTGATATTGTAAAATATGATCATGCTGTTTGAGGAATGCAATATCGACTTCTTCAAAAAGAAGGGTGATCATCATGATCATGCAAGAGGAGATCAGGAGGATATGAATATGATGATCCTCTTTATCGAATATCATGATGATGTCTCCATCACTTAGCAAATTTCAGCGAATGACCCTTGTGAAAGATCAGGATGATATGAAGTCGTCATCATCATCTTAGCGAGGTTCAGCAAATATCATGATGATGACCTTCCGATAGGATTTGAACATGCATATGCAAATATGCCGAAGGTGGATTTTCTAAGTCAGGGTGATCTTATATTATCAGCATGATATTATAATTTTAGGCGATGCAAAAATATCATGATGATGCTCGCGATACAAAGACCGCTCGACGGGGGGAACTTACCGTGACTTAAACTTGACGTCATCATGATACTTGAACCTCAGGATATTATCGGGGGGGGCGTTTCAAATATGATGATGATGTCCTTGATACAGCAAAACCGAGTTTATAAAATATGACCCTCCTAAAAAAATCATGATGCTCACGATGCGCATAAGGCCTTTTGACGGGTAAAGGGTACTACCACCTAAGATTGACGTCCGGATATTGCGACTGCGTGATTTTATCAGGTGATAGACCAAGATCATGATGACCTTGATAACATGACAAAAATATGATGATCACTTGCGATTATCAGGTTTGACCAAAACTTTGACTGTGCATAACTTCCACATATGGACGAATTTTCAAGTGAAGTAAAAGGCAAACCTGCATGGAATTTCAAGCTCTTTTTAAATATGAGGTCACAGAAACAAAATATGAACTTTGACAAACTGACCTCATGATGATGACCAACCTGATCCTATATCATGATGATGATGCACCTGACCTTCATTTTTACCAAACCGCCAGAAAGCAGAAAAAACACAAGCAGAAGCAAAAAGCAAAACATCAGTAGGGGTCCCCATTTTGCTAAGGAGCATAATGGGGCATGTTGTGAGCATCACAACAGGACCATGTTATCTTGCTCTTAAAGAATTATTAGAGGAGTTGAGAAGACAACCCCTACAAACTCATCCAATATTTGACATATCATGACTTAAGACATACAAATTGGTCTTTCCTGAACTTATTACATCCATGCTGGTCTATGATGACCTTATTAAATATCAAAAGACTCAAAACACCTCTTAGACTCACCTACTGACCAACCTATCAACCTTCAAGTGATTAGTTTTTGACAAAATGTGTGGGTGCTCCTACACCATACACCCCCATAGAAGAAAAAGAACTCTTATCACAAGAGTTTTGCCTTGCATTAGATCTTCCAAGGTTCTCCCATGCTTTCTAATCTACAAATCCTGTCCACTGGTTCATACACACTGAACTTGTAATTTGCCTTGCACCTTTAACATTCCTGACCGTGTTTACACATGTATTTGTCTTTATCTCTGCCTTCTAACCTACCATCTATCTTCCAAAATCTGATTTCTTCCTTTGATATGCATCTGCAAACAAACAATTGTTAGTATTCCCTTGATCTGTCTTTACCTTTATCTCATCTCCATGCTCATATCCACTCTCAACTTCTTGTGCACTCTGTCTTTTCATCACTGTCTTCAATCATTTTGTTTTGTTAGCTTTATGTACCTCTATACTGTCAAACCTAGATCCCACTGTCCCTACAGTTTCTTCATACTTCACAACTTTACTTCCTATCAAAGGACACACAATGGTCCCCATTAAGACATTTTCTTTCCAATTCACTGTCAATCTATCTTGCAACCTTACATTTACCTTAACATCTGCTGTCAGGGTGATTTCTAAATTTGTACTGTTAGCAACTTCCAACGTTGTGTCTTCCTCTACACTCACATATGCTTTCTTTCCAAATATAACAATCTTGGTTTTACCTTTCCCTTTCTCATCCTCCTACAAAGGTGTTAGCCTAAATGTTTTTCCATCTTTCTTGTTAATATAGGTATTCTCCCAACCATCATACATTGACTTCCTATCAAATTGCCATGGTCTCTCCAATAGCAAATGGCAACAATCCATAGATAAGACATTACATAGGACCCTATCTTTGTATTCACCAATCTGAAAATCCACATATGCTTGTTCATTCACTAAAAGATACTGACTATTATTTACCCAAGAGGCTTTATATGGTGCTACATGAGGTACTTTATCTAGTTTCAACTTATCTACCATCTCCCTAGACACCATGTTATCTTGTGAACCTCAATCAATAACAACTTTGCATATTTTACCTCTACATTTGCATGTGGTCTTGAACAAGATCCTCCTTTGACTCATGTCCCCTTCCTTAGGTGTTTGCAACAATGTCCTTCTTAGTATTAATGTCTCTCCTATCTCTGAAACAACTTCAATATATGGAGGCTTTGAACTTTCACACTCTTCCTCATGAACAAGTTGAGCTCTTCTTTCACCTTTCCTTTCAGCACTTAATGTTGAACCTTTCTTTTTAGGGCACTTACAGGCTAGATGTCCAAACTCATTACAATTATAGCATCTACTTGTAAACACATTTGAAATTCTTCCACCTCCAAATCTACCTCTTGTGCCTCTAAAGCCAACTCTAGATTCAACAACTTGATCTTTACCCTTGTTTGTGTCTTCTTATCCTTCAAAGGACTGTTTTGGTGTATGAAAAGATCCTTTGCCCCTTGTATTGCTTCCTCTACCTCACATAGACTGATCTTGTTTCCTTTTCATTTTCTCCTCAATTCTAACTGCCATTTGATAACATTCCTCTATACTTCTAGGATTAGCCAAAACCAATTCATCTTGTATGTTAAATCTTAAACCACCCAAGTATCTAGCAACTTATTCAGTTTCATTCTCATAAAGACCAAACCTTATTCTTAATTTATAAAACTCCTCATTATATGATTTCACATCCATTTCTTTTTGTCTTAAAAATTGAAGCTTTTTAAACATTTGAACTTCATAGTCTTTGGGTAAGAACTTACCTTTGATTTTGGCGACCATCTTGTCCCATGAAGAAATCTTGGACTTTCCTTGCTTTCTCCTCTCTGATTGTAGATAATCCCACCATAACAAAGCATGACCCTCAAGCTTGGTCTTTGCAATATTTACTCTCTACTCCTCTGGAACATCTTCACTTTCAAAATGATTGTTTAAAGCTGCAATCAAATCAAGCAACTCCTCATCCATGATACTTCCTCCATACTTTCTCACATCTATTTTCACCTTCTTGTCTTTTTTTACTACCTTCAGCAACTTGGCCTTTCTATGATCCTCAAGATCTAGCTCTTATTTCTCATCTTCATACTCTCCTTCCTCTTTTTCCTCTGACTCACTTTCTTCCACATCCCTTCTTTTGTTTGTCTCCAAGGCTGCAATTCTTTCCTCCAACTCTCTCATCTCTCTAGCATGCCTATCCCTCATTTCCTTCATCTCTTTAGCCATTTCTTTCCCTTTTGGAGGTATCTTGATAGTTTGTCTTTTCAACTTCTCACTTGTCAATCCTTCAACCTACAAGCATTTTCAATTTTTTCCCAAACAAATTAGAAAACTTCAAAAACAAGGATTCCTAGGATGAGGTCAAAATAACAATGCAGAAAACTACTATTGAGAAAGGTATATGTTTTGAACAATTGTCAGTAGAAATTATGGCATTGCACCAAAATACAAGAGCACTAGAACTAGTAGAGAATGAAATCAAGAGGTACAACAATTTTTATGGAAAAAGTGATAAACCATCTATTAGAGCAAAAATGCTAGATTCTCTAGATGAGTCTGTTACAATGAAATATTGGTCATGATAAAAAATTACTACATTTTGGTCTATGAGGAAGGAGCTAGGTGAACCAAGAACTATTGCAGAGTATGGAGAAATCAATGAAGATGAAAATTTTAACAAATTGTGAAATATAGAGCATCCCAAAGAAATTGAAGATGACTAAACTAAAAGTGATGACGACCCTAATGATGATAGGGATGAACAAAGAAATTTCAAACCTAGTTTAACATAGGCCACAAAAGAAGCATATACTAAAGGAGCAACCATAGTTGAAAATATGGGTTATCATGGTGGTGGTTTGGGGTCCCAAGGACAAGGCATTTGGAGCCCAATAGATTTAGTCACTAGAAAACCATTTGATAAATGAGGCCTTGGAGCTGAATCGACTAATAAAATAGACCAAGGTCATACAAGTAGAACTAAAAGAATTGATTATGTTACAACTTCAAGTCCTAATCCTCATGGTTAGATGCAATCACAACTTGGACATGCCCATGGTGGAGAGCCTAGTGCAACTGACACTGCCACTGGTAGAGAACTTAGTCAACATGTGCTACAACAATAGGTCCACAAAAAATTACACACAAGAGGACACCAATACAAGATACCACACAAACACTCAATGATCAAGGGAAATAGAAGAGACAAAGGATTATGACAGGTCTAAGTCCAAATACCAGTTTCACTACAAAGGAATTATTTCTAGACACTCCCCCAGTTATTGTGGCTATAATAGAAATTGCAAGTATTGCTATTCCTTCGCCATTAAAGCATTCCCTTATTCCTGTGTTCCCTAGTTTTGATTAAATTCAAGAGTTTAAAAAGAAATCAGAATTGTATAAAAAGGAAAAGAAGCAACTGATGGAGAGTGTGTTTGTTGTAACTTTAGATACTGCAATAACCATGATATTACCCACATTTGACACAAATATAGAAACCATGGAGTACACAGTTGTTGTTCCCACAGTTCAAAATAAACTTGAAAATTAGATGGATCGATCCAAATTTCAGGTGAGCAGTTTGCAATTTGATTTTTCGAGATTAAAAAAGACTGACAAAATTAATATATCAAAGAAGAACAATGAATTGGTGTACACATCATTGCTAAAGTATGATAGAGAGAAAAAAAAGTTGCAAAATCAAATGGAAAAATTATAGGAAGACTTAGCAAATGAGAAAACAAAGAGGAAAACATCAGATAACAAGAGCAATGAATTAGAAAAAAGAATAAAATAATCTACCTCTACATCAACAAGCAAAGAGGACAAACAAACAGAGGTGGAATTGAATGGATTGAAGCAAAGGATAGATGAGAGCAAACAAACAGAGGTGGAATTGAATGAACTGAAGAAAAGGATAGATGAGAGCAAAAAGAAATATGATGAGGAAAATCCACTTCAGAAAATTTAAGAAAAATCATTGGGAAAATAAATGAACTGTGGGAACAAAAATTGGAGAAAGAGAGGCAAAAAAATGAAACATTGGCTGCAAAACTTATGGAAGAAAAAAATGAAGTAAAATCTTGTCAAAAAAGGATAACTAAATTTTGTAGACAAACAATGAGGCACATGAAACAAAAGATCTGGGAGGAAATAATCCAAAGGATTGATCATTTGTGGGATTTTTTTCAATTGATTAATGTCATGAGACTACATCATAATAAGATGAGCAAATATTTAATGGACAAAAAAAATGTGCAATTGCAGGTAGAAGAGAAATCTACAAATCAAGTGCTAGAAACAGTCTACAAAGCCAGTGACAATGAATTGATTTCAAAAGGCATTACTAATCAGATTGAAGCCTTAATGAAGGTGACATCTATCATTCAAAAGTGTTCAAGAATGTGTGAAACAACAGAATTTGTGA
Source organism: Cunninghamia lanceolata (assembly GCA_027924645.1). Classification (NCBI taxonomy): domain Eukaryota; kingdom Viridiplantae; phylum Streptophyta; class Pinopsida; order Cupressales; family Cupressaceae; genus Cunninghamia; species Cunninghamia lanceolata. The sequence goes on along the minus strand of BSBN01000194.1, from coordinate 11,965,833 downwards.
TTGAGGCTACAACAAAGATTAAGGAGGCTAAAAAGATAAGGAACTTGACAAAGCTTGGTTTACCAAAGGTTTTTGACACAAATGACCAATTCAATGGAAAGGATAATTTTAGAAAGAAGATGGAGGATGCAAGGAAGATTGATTTGGACTAGTTTCCTTATAGCCTAGATGAGGCGTACTTTTGGATTTCATCAAACAACAGATAATCTTGAAAGTATCTTTGGCTGAAACATTCAAGTCAGATCTAGGATCCAAATTGAAATTTGATCATAAATTGTTAACAAAAATTCAAGTCAAACAACATCAGCTAGAAGAAAGGATAATTCCACCACCTGAATAGTGGAATTTACTAAAAAGGTTGTTAGAATGATTTGATATTGATAATATGAGTTTCCAAGTTCCAACTAAGCTCTGTACAAAGTTGTCTTTGAGCAAGATTTTACATTGCCTCTGTTGACACTCATTTTGACCAGGGGTTGATTTATCATGATCAGGAGGTTTCTTCATTTGAAGCCTTTATATTCTTGCCCATTTTTTCTAAGTGTTGAACCTCCTCAGCATTTTTCAACTGCATCATCATGTTTTCCTGAGGAGGAGGTCATCATCATCATCTTGTCTTCGGTGATGATCTGCATCATCATGTTCTTCGTCGGCTGGGTTTTTCATCGTCATCATCATATTCAGTCATCGGGTGATGTTTGGTTTTTATCATGATGATGCTGCCAAGCTACAGTGCGCCCTGATCTGCTTGCGAGGGTGATGTTTCAAAGTCTCCGGTGATCTTCCATTTATCACCTTGCGCGAGCATGATGATGATGTTGCTTATTCTTTGAATTGCTCGACCTAACTTGTTTTTTCCTAAGGGTCGTGTTCATCATCATCATATTTCCAGTTATTATCCTGCTGCTTGTGGAGGTCATCATATTTTCTGCCTTCATGATATTTCGCTGGGGTGATGTTTTTATCATCGGGTGATCTTGGTTAACATCATCCTGATGATGTTGTTGAAGAGTTGTAATTGCGACCCGATATTCACTAGGGTCATCATATTTTGGAACGTCAGGATGATCTTAGTCAATATCATCCTGATGATGTTGTATCACTTCTTGTTCTCTGTTTCTCATCCTGATGATGCTGACGTCATCCGTATATCAGGGTGATATTTTTCCTGCCTATCTGCATCATGATATTCGCGAAGGAGGGGGTGATATTTTCATATCACCCGGATATATGTTTGTTTGTTCGAACATCATGATGATGTTGATATCAAGGAGATATCCGCCTGCTGGTTTCGCGTGTTATCTATTGAGGGTGATCTTTTCAACTGCAGCATCATCATGTTCAGTTTTCGCCCCAATCTTACAGAGGAGCTACAGTGCAACCTGATGTTCGAACGTCAGGAGGATATTTCCAAATATCCGGTTGTCTTCCGAATATCATGATGATGTAAATATGATGATGACGTCATCAAGGTCCGCGGGGGTCATATTTCTAACACTGATCATCTTGAAGAGACCTCCTGATATTTGCAAACATGATGATGACGTCATCCGGATGTGAGGAGGTGTGCAGTAGGCGGATATGATGATGACGTCAGCAGGATATGATGATGACGTCATCAGGATGTTCATCGGCCAGACTTTTGTTATAAGCTCAGTAGGAGGATGTTCCTCCGAAGGATCAGGTTGTGCCGATTATCATGAAGGTTATATTTCAAATATCATGATGACGTCAGGGTGATTTTTCGAACAACAGGATATCATGCTGCTGGAAGATGATGATGATGAAGTTTATACTAGTGTCGTCGGGAGCAAAAGTACCGACATGATATATGCTCATGACCTAGTATATAAAGTGCGAAGAAGGTTGCTGCGGGGTGCATGTGGGATAATGTGATCCTGCATATTTGAAATATCATGATGATGAGTCTCGGCGGGAAAAGCTTGCGATGGTCTGTTTGATGATTTTCCCTAGGCCGCGGGTTGGTGCGCCATTAATGGCGATTGTTGCAGAGGTGTGGGCGATGGCGTGGGTCGATCATGTACCCGACTGGAGGTGTCAATCAGCAGGCAGGAGCGCAGGGCTCGAGAAATCTTTCTGTCTCCTCCCCTACCTGCTGCATTCAAGTTTGGGCGCCAATCCGGTTGTGTTTGAGCGCCATTTTCGTGATACTGTGTATCTGGCGAAATTCTGGTCAACATTGTAATTAATTGCTGAGCACCTACCTGGCTAATATAAGTAGGTTGTGTTGTTCATTTGTGGTTGTTGAAAGTTGATGATTTTGGCTCTGTAATGCATGACAAGCTGATCTGGTTGCTCTGTACAGCTTACCTGTGAGTTTATGTATCTCTTGTTGTTTGTTTTTGGCATGAACCCACTGATTTCATGATTAAACTTATATGAGAAATGTTGTTTGGCATGTGTTGTGTTAATTCTGTCTCCAGTATTGCATGTATCCTTCTTCTGGATCTGGATGTTTGGTAATATTTATATTCTAGAGCATAGAATTCCTGTGTTGAATGTCTGATCTTTTAACTTCTATTCAAGGGGTAGATTAAACTGTTTTCAGGTTGAACATTGGGAGGGATATACTGCAGTAGGGATACCATAAGTAGAGATAACCTAACACTTTGTATTGGGAGATGCCTGTAAGGCAGGTATCACATAGATCCCCTTGAAATCCAGTTTTAGTTGTTTATGCTGATCATTCACAGGTGTATGTCTATTGACTCCAGGCCCTGGATAGGCACCAATCATGCTTTGTTTTGTGTTATAACCATATCCAGCTTTGCATCCACACTTAAACTCCAAAGCAAAATCTAAAACCAACATTAGGACATTAGAGTTAGTTTAGGATCCCCAGTCCTCTGTCTACAACTGCAAATAGGCCCAAAGCTAGCCCCTTTGCCCTTATCTTTCAGTTTTGGTCTACTTACAGGAGGACAATCTGCTTTCTGTCAGCATCCCAGCCTTGCATGCATATCCTCATGGATGTTGAGTAGGGAATACCCCCCTAGGTCTTGCAGAGCCTGAAGAAGAAGAGGAGATAAAATATAGAGTCTATCTCCTATACTGTTGACCCCCTGGCTCAGAGATCCTGTTGATCACTGATGGCTACTTTGTAGGGAAATCTGGGAATAAGCATCCAGTCTGGGAAAATGTCAACAGAAATTGGCGACTCTACTGGGGATGAGAAGTAAAAGACTATCTAATCATCTCCAGTGATATATATGTGACCCATCTGAGTCAGCAATAGTAATTTACACCCTGGGGAACCTTGTGAAAGAACCCTGGCTTTCAGAAGAAAACAGTTCCTAGCAATAGGTGGCGACTCCGAAGTAATCTCCCAACCGGTCAAAGTAAATTTATATGCAGGGGAGAAGATCCCAACAAAATCCTCTATTTGAAGAGTTACCATTAACAAAAAGAATGATGTATAGAAGAAAGGGAACTGTCTCAGCTAGTCATGAGAGCTCCCCCAGGAAAAGTGATGAGGTACAAGATAACCCTAGGCCATCAGGACAGCATGCTCCTTATTTTTCAAGTGCAGAAGCTGATATCCAAGGTGCATATGAGAGGCAACAGGGTGGTAGTATCAGAATGAGGTCAGAGGTGTTCCAAGAACGCCCCTTTCTAGACCCAAGTGAAAGGTTTGAAGAGGCAGAGTCTCTGAGGGATGATGAGGATGATGACCTGAATGGCATGAGACCATCTACCTCCAGACCTAAGGATGAACAGCTAGCTGAAGAAATCAAAAGCCTAAGAGCAGAACTAGAATACTTACAAGCCATGAAAATCAGAGATGATATACAGCAGAAAGTGCAAGCCTTGAGAACTGCCCAAAATAATTCAGTTCCTACCTTAGAAAATGCAAATATGCAAAGACATCAGCAAAGATATGAAGTGCATCATCAGCATCATGATGACAGACAAAATGTGAATGATGCTAGGATACCACTAAACAATGCAGGAAACCAAAATGCAAATAGAAATGTTAATGTTAATCATCCAAACAGATAGCCCATGCAGTTGGACAGATTCAGACAGCTGGTGTTTGATGGTATTCCTGGGTATCCTAACCCCATTGATAAGCATCTGAGGCTGCAAGTGCCTAAGTTTTCAGGAAACAATACAGTGACAGGAGAAGATCATCTAAAGGCCTTCCAAAATGTCATGGATAATTTTGAGGTTGAGCATGAGGATGTTTTCATGAAGTCATTCATGCAATCCTTAATAGATGAGGCAAGAGAATGGTACAGGAATCTGCCTGACCGGAGCATATCATCATGGGATGATTTTAAGAGGATGTTCAAGGAGCAATATGGTGATAAAACTGACCCTAGCTTCTTTGTAAATGAGTTCACCAGCATCACCAAAGGGTCAAATGAGCAGGTTGCAGACTTTAATGCAAGATTTACTAAAGTGTTGAACAAATTGCCACATCACATGAGGCCAAATGAACCAATGTGCATAATTTTGTACATCAATGCCTTTGATGCAAAGACTGCATATGGACTGAGAGATAAAGGTCCTGCCACTCTCAGGGATGCTTTCAGGATTGCAGTAAATATTGAAAACAATAGGAAAGCATCAGGCAAGACAAATAGAAGGGATGATGTAAAAATTCTGCAGAATCCAAATAAGCCTCAGAACACTCAAGGTAGTACATTTGCTCCTGAAGATAAGATAGACAAACTGGCAAATGTTGTTAAGGACCTGAGCTATAGATTAGCTAGAAGTGAAAAAGGGATGGGTCCTGATAGGCAAGTCTATCAAAGACAGGAAAAGAGGCCATCATTACATGATATGCCTTATAACACCAATTGGCATGATGGTAAGCCTGTATATCCACGTAACAACACAAGTCAGAGGGCTCAACATGCCAAGGAAACTCCTGATCCCCTGAAGAAAACTATAAATATTGCTGATGATGCTCCGTGGTGTATAATCTGTCAGATGCCACATTCACAATCACAGTGCATGATTGCCCAATCTTTGTATGATAATGCTACATCTTGTAATGAGTGTAATGAGCCACATCATGTGCAGGATGATGATGTTAACATGATGTCCATAGGTAATGGATATACTCTATATGGTGCTGATGAGAAGACAGATGATCAGGTTCAGGCCTGCCAACAGTCCCCATATGATGAAGATCATGGTGATAATTATGTGTATGCTCAGAACTCACACAATTTTCTGAGTAGCTTACATCGACCTTCTGATGAGGAAATCAGAGCCTTCACAGCTGCAGCAGTTGCTCAGGTCAAGAGCAACTACAATCTCAGAGGTAAAAATCAGGTTGGCAGCCCACATCAGCCAGAAGATATTTCTGCAGGTCAGCAGATGCATGGTCATAAAGGAACTGAACCACAAAAAAGGCAGTGGGTAAATAACAAGCAGAACTTTAGATACAGAACAGGTCATGATTTCCAAGGACCAGAAAACAAAACCCCTCAGGCTGAAGATCAAAGTAGAAGTTCCCAAGACAAGAATGATGATCAGGGAACTATGAGAATGAAAGCTAAGTCAGCTCAGGATAAAGGCAAGATTGTGGAGCAAGCTACAACTGCTGTACAAAACTGTGCTCCATTTGATATAGCCCAGATCCTCACTCAGGTAAAGGTCTCTGTTCCACTTATGGAACTCATGAAAGTGGAAGAGATCAAGAATAGAACAATATCCCTAATCTCAGGGGTACCTTTTCAAGTTAAGCAAAATGATCAGACCCAGGGTGAGAAACAGGTCATGTGCAATGAGGAAGATGAGACTCCTGAAGTCTATTTAGGAATGACCATGACAAAGTGTCCTTCACAGGTGGAACCATTTTATGTTTCCCTGGTTATAAATGGTAAAATAATTAGAAATTGTATGCTTGACTCTGGAGCATCTACAAATGTCATGCCTTTGGCTATCATGCAACAAACAGGATTAAAAATTGACAAGGCATGTGGAAAATGCTATGCAATGGATGCCAGAGAGGTACCAGTTATTGGAATCATGAAGGATGTGGATTTCAAACTGGCAGCATTTCCTGAAAAGAAATATAAGATGAATATAACAGTGGTTGACATCAAGCTACAGTATGGTATGCTGCTGTCAAGAAGATGGGCAGCACTAATAGGTGGAAGTATGCAGCTGGACCTGTCATATGCCATGATTCCAATGAATGGCAGGGATGTCAAGTTAAGCAGAGAGCAAAGATCATTAGAGACAGTGGAAGACCAAGAAGCAAATGAACAGGTATGCTTTGTGGACACTGACTGTGATAACTTCAGGGTTGTCTCAGATGATGCAGAAGACAAAAAGAAAAATGTCTGCACTGAAGAGCTAGATCAGCAAGGGTTATGGACCATGTTTTTTGATGGAGCTTGTGCAAAAGAAGGCTCTGGAGCTGGAGTTGTTTTCCTGTCTCCAACTGGTAAGCTCCTCAAATCCTCTTTCTTGCTGAGGTTTGATTGCACAAATAATATTGCAGAATATGAGGCTTTACTTTTAGGCCTGAATATTGCTCTCAAACATGGAATTAAAATGTTAAGAGTATTTGGAGACTCTGAGCTGATTGTATCCCAAATCAGAAATAAGTATGCTGCAAAGAATAAAAGACTGAAACAATACAAGCATGCTGTTTGGGATACTATTGAGTTATTTGATGCATTTTCAATTGGCTGGGTAGAAAGGTCAAGAAATGTTATGGCTGATTTCTTAGCTAATATTGCAATAAGGCCAGATGACATCACTCTGTCAGGTGTCACAGATGTAGAAGTTAAAATTAGGCCTGCCATACCAGAAAACATATGCAGTTGGCAAGTTTTTAATGATGATAGGGATTTGCTGAAATTTTTGCACTGCATAGATGAGTATGAGAACCAACAGATTGATTTCCAAGCTTTTGTAGAAACTGTAGATGGAAAAGAGACTCTTGTAGGGAAGGAGATCATCCAGTTGAAGACTAACAAGATCCCTAGAGGGTTGGTGGCTTTGGAAAGAGCCTTTGACAGTAGAGACAAAATGGTCACAAGGACATCCCCCACAAATAAGGAGGATTTAGAAGAAATAAATTTGGGGACATCTCAGGCCCCTCAGAAGGTATATATTGGCAAACAGCTCAAACCACACATAAGAAGTATGCTGATTGCATTGCTAAAAAGGTATAAACATGTTTTTGCTTGGTCATATGAGGACCTAAAAGCTTATAGAGAAGACTTATTCCAGCATGAGATCCCACTGAAGCCTGAAGCTAAGCCATTTAGACAGAGGCAAAGGCCTATAAATCCTACCTTAGCTCCCAAGATGCAGGAAGAACTCAAAAGGCTCAGGGATGCTGGAATAATTGTGCCCATCAGACATTCAACTTGGGTGTCTAACCTTGTCCCAGTCAGGAAAAAGAATGGTGATATTAGGTTGTGTGTTGATTTCAGGAACTTGAATGTATCCTCTTTGAAGGATAACTATCCACTACCTAATATGGAGGCTATGTTGCAGAAAGTGACTGGTTGTGAACTCCTATCCATGATGGATGGATTTTCAGGATATAATCAGGTAAAGGTAAAGGAATCAGAACAATATAAGACTGCCTTTACCACTCCATGGGGAACATATGTGTATGTTAGAATGCCATTTGGACTAACAAATGTAGGTGCTACATTTCAAAGAGCAATGGATGTTGCTTTTGCAGGGCTAATTGATTCAATCCTGGCAGTATATCAGGATGACCTGACTGCCTACTCAAAGAAGGAAGAGCAGCACTGTTTGCATCTGGAGCAGATTTTTATAAGAGCACTAGAATATGGTATTTCTTTAAACCCAAAGAAGTGTGCCTTTGGAGTAGTTGAAGGAAAGCTTCTGGGACATATTGTTTCCAAGGATGGAGTCAGGATAGATCCAGAGAGAGTGGCAGCCATTGACAGGATCCAAATGCCAAAAACTGTGAAAGGAGTTCAGTCCTTCTTTGGACAGGTAAACTTTGTCAGAAGATTTGTTCCCAACTTTGCAGAGATCACAAGGAACATTTCCAAGATGATGAAGAAGGATGCAACTGTCAACTGGGAAAGGGAAGCAACAGAATCATTTCAGAATATCAAAGAGGCAATAAAGATGGCCCCTGTTCTTAAATCTCCTGATTTTTCTAGGCCATTCCAGGTGTTCTCATTTGCTTCCTTTCATACTGTAGCTGCATGTTTGTTACAGAAAAATGAAGATGGTTTTGAACAGCCCATTGCTTTCTTCAGTATGTCCCTGCAGGCCTCTGAGTTGAAACATGACATTATGGAGAAGCAGGCATATGCACTTGTTAGAGCCATTAAAAGTTTCAGACCATACTTGGTAGGGTCACATATAATTGCATATGTACCTCATGCTGCAGTCAAAGACATATTCACTCAGCAGGAGGTGACTGGAAGAAGGTGCAGATGGATAAACAAACTGCAGGAATTCAACATAGACATACAAGTTACTAAGTTGATAAGGGGACAAGGACTAGCCAAGATGATGGCACAGTCAAACTTGGAAGCATGCCAAGTTAATGCAGTCCAAGATGAGAATGTAAGTGCATCAGGATCTGAATGGTACAAGGATATTGTCTATTATTTGCAAAATCTGAATTGTCCCTCCCATTTCAGTGACAATCAAAAGAGGACTCTGAAGCTACATGCAATCAGGTATGTTGTTGTTCAAGGTGAGCTGTACTGGAAAAATCCTGATGGTGTGCTGCTGAGATGTGTGGATAAGAATATGGCTAACAATATTTTGATTGACATGCATAAAGGATTGTGTGGTGGCCATTATACTGCCCAAACAACAGCTCATAAAATTCTCAGGGCAGGATATTGGTGGCCCACTCTCTTTTCAGATGCACAGAGGTTAGTAAGAAAATGTGACCCTTGCCAGAGATTCTCAGGAAAGCTGAAATATCATGGTGCTTTACCCCTCAGAAATGCACCTGTGGATGCTCCATTCCAGCAATGGGGAATTGATTTTATAGGGGAAATTGCAGACAAATCAAGTGGGGGACACAGTTGGATTTTGGTGGCAACTGACTACTTTACCAAATGGATTGAGGCCATTCCAACTAAAAGAGCTACAAGTAAGGTGGTGACAGACTTCATACTAGAGAACATCATCATCAGGTTTGGAGTACCATCTAAAATAATCACTGATAATGCTATGTGCTTCAGATCAGGTGAGTTTGTTGATTTTTGCAACAGGTATGGGATAAGCCTGTCGTATACATCACCATATCACCCACAAGGAAATGGTCAAGCAGAATCAAGCAATAGGAGCATCATGAAAATTGTCAAGAGGATACTGGACAAGAACAAGAGAGCTTGGGACTCAAAGTTGAATTTAGCAGTATGGGCTGACAGAGTGACTGTGAAAAGGGCTATTGGGAAGTCACCTTTTGAGCTAGTATATGGTGCATCAGCTAGGCTGCCCATAAACAATCTCCTACCAGTTTACAGATTCATTCAAGAGTATGATGAGGACATTGAAGATCCCATGACAGAAAGGGTGAATCAGCTGGTTGCATTGGATGAAGACAGAAGGAGAGCCCACCAGATCAATCTCAAAAGACAACAAGGGATGAAATATCAATTTGACAGGAGAACTACAAAAAGGAAATTTCAAGTTAATGATCTGGTGCTTATTTGGAATGCTAAAGATCAGGAAAAGGGTAAACATGGCAAATTTCAGCCCTTATGGATGGGCCCATATCAGGTTTGCAATACTCATGGGGAGGATTCTTATTTCCTCCAGGCCCTAGATGGTGAAATTCTGGAATTGCCTGTGCATGGCCAATTCCTTAAGTTCTATTTTACATGAATATCTGGTTGCTGTGCACATTTGTAAAATATGTATGTAGTGTAAATGCCTTGTACAGCTCGCATTTTTTGCCTTTTTTTTGTCAGGTCTGCCCGGAGATCTGGTTCTCGCTGCAGGTTTTCACCTGCACGTCCCCATTCGGAGCCACTGTTGACACTCATTTTGACCAGGGGTTGATTTATCATGATCAGGAGGTTTCTTCATTTGAAGCCTTTATATTCTTGCCCATTTTTTCTAAGTGTTGAACCTCCTCAGCATTTTTCAACTGCATCATCATGTTTTCCTGAGGAGGAGGTCATCATCATCATCTTGTCTTCGGTGATGATCTGCATCATCATGTTCTTCGTCGGCTGGGTTTTTCATCGTCATCATCATATTCAGTCATCGGGTGATGTTTGGTTTTTATCATGATGATGCTGCCAAGCTACAGTGCGCCCTGATCTGCTTGCGAGGGTGATGTTTCAAAGTCTCCGGTGATCTTCCATTTATCACCTTGCGCGAGCATGATGATGATGTTGCTTATTCTTTGAATTGCTCGACCTAACTTGTTTTTTCCTAAGGGTCGTGTTCATCATCATCATATTTCCAGTTATTATCCTGCTGCTTGTGGAGGTCATCATATTTCCTGCCTTCATGATATTTTGCTGGGGTGATGTTTTTATCATCGGGTGATCTTGGTTAACATCATCCTGATGATGTTGTTGAAGAGTTGTAATTGCGACCCGATATTCACTAGGGTCATCATATTTTGGAACGTCAGGATGATCTTAGTCAATATCATCCTGATGATGTTGTATCACTTCTTGTTCTCTGTTTCTCATCCTGATGATGCTGACGTCATCCGTATATCAGGGTGATATTTTTCCTGCCTATCTGCATCATGATATTCGCGAAGGAGGGGGTGATATTTTCATATCACCTGGATATATGTTTGTTTGTTTGAACATCATGATGATGTTGATATCAAGGAGATATCCGCCTGCTGGTTTCGCGTGTTATCTATTGAGGGTGATCTTTTCAACTGCAGCATCATCATGTTCAGTTTTCGCCCCAATCTTACAGAGGAGCTACAGTGCAACCTGATGTTCGAACGTCAGGAGGATATTTCCAAATATCCGGTTGTCTTCCGAATATCATGATGATGTAAATACGATGATGATGTCATCAAGGTCCGCGGGGGTCATATTTCTAACACTGATCATCTTGAAGAGACCTCCTGATATTTGCAAACATGATGATGACGTCATCCGGATGTGAGGAGGTGTGCAGTAGGCGGATATGATGATGACGTCAGCAGGATATGATGATGACGTCATCAGGATGTTCATCGGCCAGACTTTTGTTATAAGCTCAGCAGGAGGATGTTCCTCCGAAGGATCAGGTTGTGCCGATTATCATGAAGGTTATATTTCAAATATCATGATGACGTCAGGGTGATTTTTCGAACAACAGGATATCATGCTGCTGGAAGATGATGATGATGAAGTTTATACTAGTGTCGTCGGGAGCAAAAGTACCGACATGATATATGCTCATGACCTAGTATATAAAGTGCGAAGAAGGTTGCTGCGGGGTGCATGTGGGATAATGTGATCCTGCATATTCGAAATATCATGATGATGAGTCTCGGCGGGAAAAGCTTGCGATGGTCTGTTTGATGATTTTCCCTAGGCCGCGGGTTGGTGCGCCATTAATGGCGATTGTTGCAGAGGTGTGGGCGATGGCGTGGGTCGATCTTGTACCTGACTGGAGGTGTCAATCAGTAGGCAGGAGCGCAGGGCTCGAGAAATCTTCCTGTCTCCTCCCCTACCTGCTGCATTCAAGTTTGGGCGCCAATCCGGTTGTGTTTGAGCGCCATTTTCGTGATACTGTGTATCTGGCGAAATTCTGGTCAACATTGTAATTAATTGCTGAGCACCTACCTGGCTAATATAAGCAGGTTGTGTTGTTCATTTGTGGTTGTTGAAAGTTGATGATTTTGGCTCTGTAATGCATGACAAGCTGATCTGGTTGCTCTGTACAGCTTACCTGTGAGTTTATGTATCTCTTGTTGTTTGTTTTTGGCATGAACCCACTGATTTCATGATTAAACTTATATGAGAAATGCTGTTTGGCATGTGTTGTGTTAATTCTGTCTCCAGTATTGCATGTATCCTTCTTCTGGATCTGGATGTTTGGTAATATTTAGATTCTAGAGCATAGAATTCCTGTGTTGAATGTCTGATCTTTTAACTTCTATTCAAGGGGTAGATTAAACTGTTTTCAAGTTGAACATTGGGAGGGATATACTGCAGTAGGGATACCATAAGTAGAGATAACCTAACACTTTGTATTGGGAGATGCCTGTAAGGCAGGTATCACATAGATCCCCTTGAAATCCAGTTTTAGTTGTTTATGCTAATCATTCACAGGTGTATGTCTATTGACTCCAGGCCCTGGATAGGCACCAATCATGCTTTGTTTTGTGTTATAACCATATCCAGCTTTGCATCCACACTTAAACTCCAAAGCAAAATCTAAAACCAACATTAGGACATTAGAGTTAGTTTAGGATCCCCAGTCCTCTGTCTACAACTGCAAATAGGCCCAAAGCTAGCCCCTTTGCCCTTATCTTTCAGTTTTGGTCTACTTACAGGAGGACAATCTGCTTTCTGTCAGCATCCCAGCCTTGCATGCATATCCTCATGGATGTTGAGTAGGGAATACCCCCCTAGGTCTTGCAGAGCCTGAAGAAGAAGAGGAGATAAAATATAGAGTCTATCTCCTATACTGTTGACCCCCTGGCTCAGAGATCCTGTTGATCACTGATGGCTACTTTGTAGGGAAATCTGGGAATAAGCATCCAGTCTGGGAAAATGTCAACAGCCTCTATGTATTCCTTCATTTGAAAATCAATAGAAAATTCAAATTCAATAATGTATTGATGTTCAATTATCTGTATTATTTATTTTATCAATTGAATATAAACTCTAGTTTCAACTACTAAATACACATTTAATGATTACTAATGTTCATTGTTCTATATCCTACTATTGTTAATATGTTAAGCTAATGTTATTTACCATTTCAATTTTTTTATTCACATGCCATTGACACAATTAAAATATGAAATAATTAATAATATGTTAATGTATTCAATTTGATTCACAATTTCAAGGAATACAATATAAAATATCATCAACTATAGTTTTTGAATATAATTCATGAAATGCAGTATAAATACCTAAAACCTGCTAATTCACTTCCATTTCCCAAATCGACTTAGGGTCCTCAAACTGACATAAATAGATAAAAAAAAAAAGAGTCGTCTTGATTCTGAGTCTTGTTTTCATTTTCTTCGCCTTGATTCTGAGTCTCAAATTCAAATTCATCAGTCATTGTGTCACTGTCATTTGTCCCACCACCACCAGTGTTTGAACTTGAAGTGTTGCACAACCCTCTTCTTTCGCATACGGACTTCTAGATTGTAAGTGCCCTTTCATAAAGAAATTTTTTGACATTATATGTACTTCCTAACACCCTCAAGCAATTTTCCAAATTCTTGTCTAGTTTGTTTCTTATCTTTGATTTCAAAAACCCTAATGCACTAAAAACTCTCTCACCTTCCATCGAACCCAATATCATTGTTTGACATAAATTAGCAAGTTTGAAATATTCTAATATTGAATCATGCAATATTTCACTCTGACCAAAGATTTTCTCAGCCTTTGTTATTGATCCCACTTCGAAGGGATTCTCCATGGCATTAAATTGGTCTATCATACTTCTTGCAAACTGACTACATTGTCTTTTAAGCTTATTTCCATCTATAATTCCTTCTATTTTCTGTCCATTGCATTCTACACTTTTCAAAAAGTATGTGGTCAAGGTAGTTACTTTTTGATGAAAAAAGCTTGGGCTATCTCTGTGGCCTTGAACCCAAAACTGAGGATACACATTTGACATGGCATCAAGTATTTCATATTGAGGGAATCAATTATAAATCTATGTTGAAAGATTGCTTGTAATTTCCTTCAAATTACTACTAATAGATTCAACAATGCCATCAAAATCTTCCTTTCTAATAGGTACTTCTTTGATAGAGTGCTTGACTATCTTACAATGGTGCATTGGTATCTCAAATCCACATACAAAGGCACATAACTCCAAGCTTCCATTAAACTATAAATAATATTCAAGATGATTCAAATCTGTAATTATCTGCCACCTATAAAAATTTGGGCTTTGAGAAGTTAGATCTAGATATAGATTATCGAGGGCCATGCATGTTATTCTACATAGTTTGGTATACTCATAGATATACATAGTTCTATCTTGGATTTCTTCACAAGATTGTTCATTTCATCTAGCATGGGGAGAAGACTAGCTCAAGTTAAGAGTGTCTCTATATCGCTTAACCTATGTAAGAGGTCAGGAGCTTTGTCTACTATGTTGTGATGCTCGTACATTATTCCAACTAAGGATGGATATTCTAAAAGACCTTGTTGCACTAGTCCATGCAAGGAGATCCCTCTAGTATCAAAATCCTTAAGAATCTTATTTCCTATTGTTATTCCCTCAGCAAAATTTTGAAATTCTGTAAACGTTTGGGACTTTGGCAAAAGTATGAGTGGAGCTAGATTTTTAACTTTTGATACTGTAGGAAACTTGCTTACAATTTTAAATGCTAAATTCATTCTGTGGGCCATGCAGTGAATGCCAAGCATGTATGTTGCACAAGTAGTTTATAATTTTGTGCAAAGACTAGTCCTTTGACCTTGCATTACTACAGCTCCATCAACTCCTACACACACCAACTGTCAAGTCATCCATACCTGCAATTTCATTCAAAGACTTCTTAACTAGTTCAAATAGATTTTACAATGTTTAACTGTCCTTCATTTTAGGAACACAAAGTAGATGAGCTCGACAGACATGTTCTTTTACTGTATACACATGCATACAGACCCAAGAAGTATTATCTACTGCAATAACTTCATCTAAAGATAATGCAATGAAGTTTGACTCTTTTACATTGTCCTTTAAATCTTATTTTTCCACCATAGCAAGATAGTTTGCCCAATCCCATCCAGTGCTTATTGACCAATGTGTGCTAGGATAGTGACGAACACTTAAAAAAGATAATAAATTACTATACTCTGGGTAGTCTGTCATAGGACTCCTTCTGGAAAAAATATGAAAAACAACACTCATCTGAATAGTTTTTTCTAGTTGTGCTCCTTCCATTGCTTTTCCAAATTGAGCCTTGATTGTACATCCACTTGCAGCAAGCTTCATCATTCTTTTCTTATGCTCATCATATTCTACGTCATACTTCACATGAACACATTCTTCCTTTCATTTCCATCTTACTACTGATGTTTCCTTTCCATCTATGATTTGTTTTTCATAAATTTTACCTATATGCTTTTCTATAGTGTCAAGCTTTAGCTGCAATTTCTTGTCTCTTTTACATTTGCAAATACAAATCACACACTTGCATTCTATTGGTTGTTCATCTTTGTTTGCTATCTCCACTGGTTCAATGAATAGGTACTTTGACACACAATCAAGCTGAAAATTCCTTGACATTTCCCGCTCACACCCCAATTTTGAATCTTTTGATTATCTTTTGAATCTTTTCATTTGCCATTTGAATCTTTTCATTTTCCTTTTCTTTTCTTCTTGCCAACATCATCTACAATGCCAACATAAATTCAACATCCAAGTCAATTATCTCAATCTGGCTAACTAGGGTATCCCCTGGAACATCTTCTATAGTATTTCCATTCTCATTCTAGCTAACTAGGGTTTCCCTTGGAACATCTTCTGAGGTATTGCCATCCTCAATCTAGCTAACTAGGGTATCCCTTGGAATATCTTCTGTGGCATTTCCATCCTTAGCCTGGCTAACTAGGGTATCCCTTGGAACATCATATGTGGTATTTCCATCCTCACTCTATCTAACCAGGATATCCCTTGGAACATCTTCTGTGGTATTGCCATCCTCATTCTGGCTAACCAAGGTATCCCTTGGAACATTTTTTTGCGGTATTGCCATCCTCATTTGACTCAATGGCAATCCCACCTTCTGGTGGTGGTGAGGTATTGATAATGGCTTCTTCATTATTATTTAGTGCAAGAGTTGATGGTGTAGCTCCATCTTGATTTGATGGATCAAA
Source organism: Cunninghamia lanceolata (assembly GCA_027924645.1). Classification (NCBI taxonomy): domain Eukaryota; kingdom Viridiplantae; phylum Streptophyta; class Pinopsida; order Cupressales; family Cupressaceae; genus Cunninghamia; species Cunninghamia lanceolata. The sequence continues at coordinate 11,949,847 of BSBN01000194.1, read as the reverse complement.
AACATTGCCAGTTCCAAAGTAAGACTGTATACTGACTCCACCTTTTTGGCATTTTGATGGCCTCCCAATCCCTTCACCACATTGAGGAGTATTACCCTTGTCAAACTTGTGGCTCAACATCTTGATCTCCCACTTTGAATAAAAGATGGAAAAAATGTCTTCTTGTTTAAGAAGGACATACTCATAGAATATAGATCCCATTCCCTACTAAATATCTTCTTTAAGATTGAATCAAGAATGGAAGAGAGATAAAGAAATCTTAAAACACTAATACTATGAAGAAATGATTACTCACCTTTAAGTTTAGATTTTCACTGACTTGATATTCATTAATGCAGGAATGCCTACATTATAGGTTTGTAACTTTGCCTACGATCAACTTCAAGGTACCAAATGCAACTTCCAAAATCTGAATCAAGAGCTCACAAGTTTAGAACTGAACAAAATGTGTAAGAATAAATCAGCATTTTGATTGTATTTATATCAATCCATATTTGACGAATTCCGTGGGAATTCTATATGGTATATTAAAAAGATTTGGTGAATCCCATGTGGTTATATAAGGAATACGTCTAAGTGTTGGTGAATTAAACCTTGATGGATTACATACATTGTAATTTCCAAGGTGAATATGGCCCTACGATTAGCATGGAGGTGTCATGGAAATTGGTGAAATGACCCCTCATAACCAACTACTTGTAAATTTTAATTGGTGAAATGGATCCTTACATGTAGTGACCATGTAATGGGGTTGGCGAAATGAGTCCTCACGTGTAGTGACCATTTAATGGAGTTGGCAAAACATGTCCTGATACACAATGTTGTTTTAATAGCATTGGCGAATATATAGGTGATTTAGTACTTGCTTCCGAAATTCTAAGCAAAAATATTAGTCATCCCATTTGAAACACGTAGTTTGTTATGGTAAAAATCTTACTAAGTTGATTATCATAAAATAAATTGATGGTGAATAGATATGCATTTGAGTGATAATACATAAAGTCTGGTCAATTTGACCACCCTATTGGATGCGATTTATTCACCAATTCTGACTTGGCCGATCTACAATATTCGCCACTAAAAAAACTATGGTTAGAGGACTAAGAACAACAGTTGGTGAGAGTTGGAAGAGTAAGAAGATCCATAGATCTTGAAGATAGTTTGAAGATATCATGCAAGCAAAGGATTTGAGTCAGAAGACTTGGAAAGCAAGATGTGGAAGACAAAATTTGGGAATGATAAATATATGGTCAAAATTAAGGGGGAGTGTTGGACTTATTTAATTTCTCCCATGGAATTAGTCAAAGAAGAACATTAACTTCAGAAGATTCTTCCACTGCCAATGTCAGAAAGAACATTTAAAGTAGAAACTTCTTCCATCAACATGAAGACCATTTTCTATGCATGTGCTTTGAATGTTGATTTCCTCTAAGACCTCTATTAATAGTGGTTGTTGTAATCAATCTCAACAAGCAATATAAATTGTAGTTTTCTATGTTTTCCTCTATCTCTTCTTTCAACTCTAAAAAAATAGATCCTCTAATAGTTCCATGAGGCCATAGCAATTACAAATACCATATAATGAAACAAGTGTTAAGCATGAAAAACTTGGAAGCTCTATTGTCAAATTATACAAGTATGTGACATCCAAACTAAGTTCACTATCTGTGACCTTCTAAAGCTTAATATAATTAGTTATCTATTTAATTGTTAGATAGCTATGTTGAGAAATAAGTCACATTTGAATTTAAGGTTTTCTATTTATGTGTATGTTGTCATGTTTTTATGACCAATTCGTTGATCTTCTAGCTAGTATTAAAATTATATTAGAAGTTCAGAGCACTAAAATATGGTTCTAAGGGAATGTTGGAGAAATGAGTTGCATCTTAAACAATCCATGACAAAGGACACCTCAGAACGAAACTTGGTAACTCAAAGATAGAACACCAACATACATTTGATTCTTGTTGGAAATCTAATCTGGAGTAGGAATTTATGCCACCAACCCTATCAAAGATCTCTGTAAATCTCATTCTTGCTGCACCTAACCAAATTAGTTAATGCTAATTGCTGGCACATCAGAAAATTATAAATGCTGGTCAGTTTCTTTAATGTTGCTAGGTGAGTTTGAATTTTTTGGTTTGAGCGATAGATTTTATGGGTAAAAAGAGAAGTTTGACAAAAGGAAGGAATGAAGAATAGTTAGTTGTATGAGAAAATATTGCAAGCAGCAGTAGCATAGTAGTGCAGAACAGAGGAAATATTTGTTGTAGTAGCAATAGGGAAGAATATAGTAGAGGGAGTGCAGTGATTCAAGCTCCAAGTAGCTCTAGACATGCACATCAATCGGTTAAAGGAAGGAGCAGAACTGCTCCAAATAGAAAGGGACAATAGTGATGTCCAATAAGCTCTAGAGGGAGCAGTGTTTGTAGGGATGGAAGAAACAGAGCTGTAGCTCTAGTGTTTGTATTAGTTTGATGTAAAATAGTTTTATTAATTAATAGAAATCTTTGTTTGTGTAGTTTGTTTTCTGTCCCCTATCTCTTTGTTTGTTTATTCTTCCTTCTTTGAGTGGTGTCTAAGTTATACCACTCCCAACAAATTGGTATCAGTGCTATATCATTCCAACAATTTGTATCAGAGCCAGAGGTTTGGCAGAAATAGAGTTTTATCTTTCTAGGTAGTGAGAAAAAAGGCCTAAGTTTTTCTAGGTTTTAATAGTCTCCCCTAATTTAGAAAAATGATTGGAGGAGACAATAAGAGTTGGCAGAAGCCACCCGTGTTTGATGGAAAGAACTATGATGTTTGGTCGAAGAAGATGAAGACCATCTTGGTAGCAAATGATTTGTGGGAACTTGTGGTCAGTGGGTTCATAGGTTGATTGACCCAAATGTTTTTGCAGTCTTGGCAAATGCCCAAAAGAACTAGCTAAAAGAAACAAAGGGAAATGATGAAAAAGCCCTTAGTTTGATTGAGACAACCTTGATAGAGGCTATAGAATAGTAGCAACTAACTATGCAAAGGAGGCCTGGCAGATTCTAGAAAATAGTTACAAAGGAACTAACAAGGTGAAGTTGGTGAAACTCTAGTTGCTATGGAGAGATTTTGAGACCCTATAGATGAAGGATGGAGAGTCTATTTCAGACTTTCATACAAGGGTTTCCACCTTGATAAATTAGTTGAGGATAAATGGGGAAACAATGGAAGAGTAAAGCATTATTGAGAAGATCCTCAGAAGTCTACCCTTAAGAGTTGACCCTATTGTCATAGTAATAGAAGAGGCCAAGGACCTCTCAAAGATGACAGTAGATGAGTTGATTCATTCCCTTCAAACCCATGAGTAGCGGATGAATAGATCTACTCCTTCCCTAGAGCAAGCCTTCAAAGCTCAAAGCAGTGTGAGAGGTAGGGGAAGAGGAAGAAACAATAGAGGTAAAGGAAGAGGTAGAAGTAATTTTGGAAGAGGTCTCTCAAATAGCCAGTAGATAGACCAAGAACCTCATAGTAGGACTCCCACAACAAGAAGGGCAGTAGCTCCAACCAAAGATATGATAAGTCAAATGTGTAGTGTTACTACTGTTACAAGTTTGGTCATTATGCAAATGAGTGTAGGAAGAAACAATGTGACCAAGGGAGTCAGAATGCTCATCTAGAAAATGAGGATAAGACTAAAAATGAAAAATAGTTTAATGCCTTTATTGTATGCAACCTTGCTGAGCAGAGTAGCCCATAAGTATGGTATTTAGACAACGAGTATAGCAACCACATGAGTGGAAATGAAAATTTATTTGCCTCCATTAACAAGAGTGTCAAGTCTGAGATCATGATGGGGAATAGTCAAAAGGTTCCTATCATGGGAAAAGGCATCGTCACTATCCTATCCAAGCAAGGTGAGAGAATGCAGATCCAGGATGTCTATTATGTCCCAATCATAAAACATCAACTATTGCGCATTGGATAGATGGTCCAAAATTGTTATAGAATCCTAATGGAGAAAGGGGAATGCATCATTTGTGATAGGGATGGTAGCATGAAGGTCATTGCAATAGTGCAAATGATGAAAAATAGAATGTTTCCTCTCAAATTGCAGTCTCCAATGCTATCTGAAGCTGCACGCTAGATGGCTCTAGACAGCTCCAGAGTCAAACAGATGGCATCTATAGAAGTTGCTTAGTAGTCACCCTTCAATACAGTCATCCAAGACCCATCCAAGTTTTGGCATTTAAGGTATGGTCACTTGATTTTTTCTAGTTTAAGACTTTTATCCAAAAAAGGCATGGTTAGGGGGCTTCCAACAATTGTTGAGCCCGATAGGAAATGTGAAGCCTACATTTTAGGAAAGTAGCATAGGTAGCCCTTTCAATCAGGGCATTCTAGGAGGGAAAGAGCACCATTAGAGCTAGTGCATTCTTATTTGTCTAGCTCCATGAAGACCCCCACCGTAGGTGGGAATGTATATTTTATGACCTTCATAGATTATTACAGTAGAAAGACATCAATTTATTTATTTCTTGAAGAGTAAATCTAAAGCATTTTAAAGGTTCAAAGAGTTTAAGGCCATGGCTGAGAAGCAAAGAGCCATTACATCAAGGTCCTTAGAATGGATAGAGGGGGAGAGTATGTCTCCAAGGAATTTATGAATTTCTACAAGTATCAAGGCATTCAAAAATAGTTCACAACAAGGTACACTCCATAGTAGAATGGATTTACTGAGAGGAAAAATAGAACCATCATAGAGATGGCAGCAAGCATGTTGAAGGCTAAGGGAATACCAAATGATTATTGGGGTGAGGCAGTAGCAACAGTAGTATACCTACTAAATAGAAATCCCACAAAGGTCATAAGGGATAGAATTCCACAAGAGGCATGGACAAATGATAAATAGAGTGTGAAGTACCTATGAATTTTTGGGTCTATGGCATATGCATTTGTGCCTAAATAGAAAAGATAGAAATTTGATGACAAAGGAGAGAAGTTCATCTTCATTGGGTACATCAAAGAATCCAAAGGCTACAAGCTATACAACCTTGTTACCAAGAATGTTATAATCAGCAAAGATGTTGAATTCATTGAGAATAAATCATGGGATGGCATTCTAGAGTCAAGCACTCCAGAGTCAAGCAACAATAACTCCAAAAGTAGTTCAAATCCTATGCTTGCTTCTCTAATGCTGAGAAAGATAAGGAGCATGAGGCAGATTTATGAAAATACAAGGTACAATGATTTCGATGAAAATCTAGATTTTTCTTTGTTATCTTATGGTGATCCAATATATTTTGAAGAAGTTGTCAAAGAAGAAAAATGGTGTGAGGCCATGGATGAAGAGTTAGATGCAATAGAAAGTAATGAGACATGGGAGTTAATAGCTTTACCCAAGGGTAAATAGGTTATTAGATTCAAGTGGGTCTGTAAGACCAAGAGTACTACTGAGGGAAAAATAGAAAGGCGTAAAGCAAGGCAGGTTATTAAGGGATACAAACAATAGCCTAGAAGAGACTATGATGAGACCTATGCACCAGTTGCAAGGCTAGAAAGCATGCGGGAAGTCATAGCAATTGCAGCCCAGCACAAGTGGAAGGTACATAAAATGGATGTGAAGTCAACCTTCCTAAATGGAGTATTGAAAGAGGAGGTATATGTGGAGCAGCCACCATGCTATGAACTTCCAGGGCATGAAGACAAGGTATACAAGCTCTGGAAAGCCATCTATGGGCTTAAACAAGCACCTCAGAGATGGTACAGTAAGATAGATTCTTATCTATTGAGTAATGGCTTCAGCAAAACTAGCAGTGAGCCCACACTCTACATCAAAGAAGCTAATGGTGAGATTTTAATTATTGTTTTGTATGTAAATGATCTAATTTTTACTGGTAATAGTGATCTATTCATTACTAATTTCAAGGAGGTGATGAAGAAAGAGTTTGAGATGATAGACCTAGGTCTGTTAAGGTACTTCCTAGGCATTGAAGTCCAACAAATTAAGCATGGCATATTTATTTCACAAACTAACTATGCCAAACAAAATTTGAAAAGATTTAAGACGTAAAACATCAAGCCTGCACCAACACCAACAGCCACAGGTTTGAAACTGAGCAAGGAGGACAACAACAATGAAGTGAACCCAACCCTCTACAAGAGCATGGTTGGAAGTTTGATGTATTTGACTTCTACAAGGCTTGATTTAATGTATGTGGTAAGCTTAATAACTAGGTTCATGGAGAAACCTAAGGACACACACTGGCAAGAAAGAAAGAGAATCCTTAGATATATCAATGGCACATAAGGCTATGGCATATTGTACACCGCATCTAATCATTTTGGGCTGGTTGGATATATAGACACTAATTGGGTAGGAAGTGTAGATGATAGGAAGAGCACATCTGGATATGTGTTCCACATGGGTTCGGGACCCATTTCATAGGCATCAAAGAAGAAGCCCATAGTTTCCCTCTCCACAGTAGAAGCTGAGTACACAACAGAAAATGCAACAGTATGTCAGACTATTTGGTTGAGAAGAATCCTTGAAGATTTGAATGAACAACAAGAAGATGATACAACCATATTTTGTGACAATGTTTCCTCCATAGCCTTTTCCAAGAATCTAGTCTTCCATGGACGAAGCAAACACATTGAAATCTGGTATCACTTCATAAGGGAGCTTGTGGAGCATGGAGAGATTAAACTACAATTTTGTATGTCTGAGTAGTAGCTCGCTGATATATTTACTAAGGCACTATCGAAGGAGAGATTTGAGCACCTAAGAGATAGCTCAAGGGCATTGTGGAGAGCTCCAGATTTTAGTTCTGGAAAAATATCTAGACCAGACATTTATGCCATCAATCCCATCAGAGATCTCTGTAGATCTCATTCCTACTGCACCTAACTAAATTAGTTAATGTTAATTGTTGTCCTGCAAGAAATTTGTAAATACTGGTTAGTTTCTATAATGAGCTATTAGGTGAGTTTGAATTTTGTGGTTTGAGTGACAGATTTTTTGGGTAAAAAGAGAAGAGACAAAAGGAAGGAATAAAGAATAGTTATTTGTAAGAGAAAATATTGCAAGTAGTAGTAGTACAATAGTGCAGAGTAGAGGAAAGACTTGTTGCAGTAATAACAGGGAAGAATACAGCAGAGGGAGTGCAACATGATTTGAGCTCTAGGAAGTTCTAGACATGCACAACAATTAGTTAAAGGAATGAGTAGAACCACTCAGAATAGAAAGTGACAATAGTGATGTTCAATAAGCTCCAGAGGGAGGAGTGTTTGTAGGGATAGAAGAAACAGAGCTGTAGCTCTCGTGTTTGTATTAGTTTGATGTAAAATAGTTGTACTAATTATTAGAAATCTTTCTTTGTGTATTTTTTTATGTCCCCCCCTTCTCTCTATTTGTTTATTCTTCCTTCTTTCAGTGGTATCTGAGTTATACCACTCCCAACAAATTGGTATCAGTGCTATATCATTCCAACAATTCTAGCTAATTCATAAAAAATATTAAGCTTAAAATGCATATGCAATATTTATTTTTTATTGATAAGGCTCCCATTGCACCAAAAAGAAAAAAACCCAAAAAAAAAATTGTATAAGAAATACCTTTGACTGTAATATGGCCCCAAGACAGAAGAAAGTTAGCATTTGTCTCAATGATGGAGAATGCAGTACAACAAGTCTAGAAGACAACTCTGGGCACCCACAAATTTTTAGCTACCTCTGCTCTATAGGAGAGAAAACTATCCAAAACAATGTAGGTGGTTGACAGGACAGACTTATCTGTTGTAGTTAACTAGACTTTCCACAGTAGGGCTCAGACTTTGAAGTGCAAGAACTTTTTTTGAAATCTTGAAAGTTCAACCATGTTGGGGTGGTAAGCCATCAGGTAGAGACAAAAATCTAAATTTGAAGCCCCTTTCTTGAACCTCATGATCACGTGAAGATGCATCTTTAGAAGTTGCTTTTAAAAGGCACTGGTCCATCTACTTAGTAGTAACAAACATTATGAAAAATCCTCACATAGCTAGTAGCTCAAGAAGATTCATCAGTGGATTGATATGGCCTTGTGCAGGAAATGCCACTATTATTGCATGAAAAGAGGCATCCTTTCTTTTCCCCACATTTTGAGGCTCTTGTTTTCAGTTACTCTGCTCAAAATTGTAAACCGAAATCATGTATATACTGGCTTAGTATAACCAACATATATTTCCAAAAAATGGTGTTACATACAAAAATGTTATAGAGACCAATTTGCTAACTGCAAATTATATACCTCAAGTGTGCACAAACTCCCAACTATTTTATAAAACAAATTTGTATTTCACTAACATTTCCATATAGCTAGGCACATTAACTCTTTACATTAGGCATAAAATAGAGTTAAAAAGACAAAAATAAAGTCAGCCATATAAATATAAGATTTTATTTTTTGAGAAAGACATATTTAGAAAAAGTGTCTTGCAACTTGCTACTGGAGTGAGCCTGGTGGGATGATGGGGATGATGGTGTGTCTGTGTCACAGTAGTAGATGCACCATATGTAATGGAATTGTCTTAGCCTTAAGAATACGTAATTGCAAATGAGTGATAAGAGATAATCTATAGTTTGAATGTAACAAAGCATTTGAAAAAAAGGTGCCACAAATGGCTGTCATTTGAAAACAAGAATGTCTTTTAGTCATTCTTACCTATCTTTTCTTTTCTTAATAAAATTGGGTAAATTAGTAGAAAGAATCAATGAAGACGTCTATATCACATGAAAATTACCCAGATTTATAACTAGATATCGAATGATTGATAAGCACAAATATATATAGGCCTATTGCTAAATACTATATATTTATTACTTGATAGTCATTACATGTAGTAGTTGGTGGACAAGGCTATAAATACTATAAGAAATTCAATTTTTTTTTGCAAATAAAAATAATGGAATGGTATGAAATGAATAACCACAAGAACTAAATCATGAATGAACCATTAGAGAACTAAATTATAAACAAACCATCTAAGAACTATGACCTCCCAATCAACCAAGAAGTGGCATATCCACTAGTGCCCCAAAGTCAACCACTAAATATATTCTAAGCAATCAAGACATTAGGTGAACCACAATACCTAAGTAATATAGGATAATAGAAAATTCATGTTACTAATTTTCCTCTCTGTGTGCATGTGTGTTTGAATGATCTTTGGTACTCACTCTATGTGTACAAAAATATTGATGTTCACTTTTTGTGAAGTGTAATTTTGAGTGAATGAACTTTGGCTTTCACTGTGTATGGGTGTGTAGGTTTGAAATTTAGGTTTGGCATTCATTGTGTGTGCACATGTTTATGTGAATGAACTTTGACATTCACTTTGTGTGTGTGAAATGTGTATGAACTAACTTTCACATTCATTTTGTGTGTGTGAGAGTGAATTAACTTTGACATTCAATTTTTGTGTATGAATATACTATGTGTGAGATAATTGAACTTTGTGTGAAGAGTGTGTTTGAACTTCTATGTGTGTGTTTGTACCTTGGCATCTTTGAACTTGAGTGTTTACTTTGTGTGTGGTTGAACTAGCTTTGTGAATGAAGCATGTTTGAACTTTAGAATGTCTTCACTTTCTATGTGTGAAGTGTGTGTTTTAACATTGGCATTCATTTTGTGTCAATTATGTATCTAAAATTTTATTTTGGCATTTGATTTGTATATGCAATAATAACCCTTCACACTCAAAATTCCATTTTTTCTTATATATGCAACTAGAACCATATAAATCTAGGTTCTACCATTAATAGACCTCAAGTCTTACACCCAAGTTAAAACTCAAAAGTTCAAAAGTCTAATCATACACTTTTATTCTAAGTGGCAAGTGGAGTTCAAAAATTTTCCATGTTGGGGCAGTAAGCCATCAGGTATAGATAGAAATATAAATTTGAAGCCCCTTTTTTCAACCTTACGGTCACATGCAACTGCATCTTTAGAAGCTTCTCTTAAAAGTCATTGGTCCATCCATTTAGTAGTAACAAATGTTATGAAAAATCCTTGCATGACTAGCATCTTAGCAAGATTCATCAATGGATTGATATGGCCTTGTGTAGGAAATGACATGATTACTGCACACAAAAGAAGCATCCTTTCTTCTCACTGTATTTTGAGGCTCATATCTTCAGTTACTCTACCCAAAATTGTATATCAAAATCATGTATGTGTTGGAATAGTGATTTCTCCCACCAATGATAATTATTTACTTAAATGAAAAAGACAAAATGACAAAAAGGTAAAATAAGAAAGGTCTAGAAAGAGAGGAGAGAGAATCTTAGAAAGTTCTAGAGGAAGTTTCTAGAATGAAATAGATTATTTCTAGAGAAGGATTGGAAGAGTCTAGTCATTGAGTAAGACCTCTATATAATGAGGTATTTGTAACAGATGTGCAATTTAGTCAATCAAGTGTGTAAGTGTTGAATGTTGTAGCATTCTAGGCATTGTAATGTTTGTATCAATTTATCATTGAAGAATATTTAGTGTTGTAGTACTGTGGATATTTGGACAAGTTTCTGTGTTTCATTATTTGTATGTCTTGTGGATTTCAAATCCACCACCATCATAGTGTATTAGAGCTAGGTTTATCAAAAGATGTGTTATTGTGTTTGCATGTTCGTGTGAAGATCTAGAGCTAAGGCTTACAAAGGTTTTTTGAAGATCTTGGTTTGTAGGAATCGCTGAAGTGGAGTTGTGAAAAGAGATAAGATCAAGATTTCCATCAGAGATCACTAACAAAGATCGTAAAATTAGGGTCAAAGGTGTCATTGACACCACTTGGAGAATTATGAAGACACTTTAAGAAAAAAAAAAGAGAGGAGGTGGCGTAACAAATCTAATTTGGAGGAAAACAAAATAGTTTAAGCTAACTGAAGTCCAAGATTATCGATGTTTTTGGAAATATACCTAAACATCATCTAAGGGAAGATTAAAGTCACAATATTTGAAAGAGGAGTTTCTAGAAGGCAAAAGAAAAGTGTAAGGCGCATATATGAGACCAAGCCACCAAAGGATTTGATTTCAGCCATGTAAATCAAATTAAAGGTGTTTGAAGACTAAGGGTTACAGTAAAACTTATCTTTCAGAATCATCAAAGTTGTAGTCATTCCCAACACTCATGATCAAAGCCCTAAAGGAGCCTAAAAGGGACCAGAAAAAGACCAAGTCAGTATTTTTTGGAAGCTTGGAGTTATAGATCACAAGAGAAGTAATAAATCCAAAAGTAAATCATAGAAGTCATTGTCAAAGGGAGATCTGGAAAATCAAGGTCATAGAAATATTAAGGGAAGAGTAGATCTAAAGAACTCAACCCACCATAGAAGTCTAAAGGCATACACGTTGTATTAGATTGTTGGCAAATAATTGGTGAATCACTAGATTGTAAAGAATAAAGAAAGCATTGGGAGTTATTAGAGGAATTAGTTGTTGATTAGAAAAAGGCCACAAAGTGAAAAAGCTAAAATTAAAGATTCAACTTAGGAAGAGATGGTCCTATTTTAGCCACAGTTGAGAGAGGAGAAGAGGCCACCTTTGTATGGAATCATCCAAAAAGACAAAGGTAGAAGATCTGGGGAGAATAGGTTCAAGATCAATAGTTTGCAAGTTCAATTTTGTTCACAGAGAGCTAAAGTTGCCACCTAGAAGAAAATGAGATTGCAGAAATCAAGCCACTATCAAATAGATTGATGATTCTTGAATACAAGAAAATATTTGGAGGAAATCAAAGCAACCGAGGCTGCACTCGGTAAGCAAGTCATCACAAAAGTAGACATTCACTAGCATTAATGATATTCAATTCGAAGCATTGAAGCCACTACGATAGAAGTGAGCCACAAAAATCACAGAGATAAAAGAGCTTGCAGAAAGCCACCAAAAGGTGAAGAATTATAGTTAGCAGAAAATAAAAAATTACATGGCCTTAAGTACCAACCATAGCTATTAAGGTGAGATTGTTAAAAAAAGGAGATCATTGAAGAAAAATTACGAAGTCTCAAGACATCATAAGAGGAGTGAAGGCGCATGAAGCTGTCAAAACCAATCACCAAACAATTGAAGACAAGCATAAGAGTTTGAGATAAGCAAATATTTTTCAATGGGAAAATCTAAAAGAGAGAAGAAAGAAAGAAATGGTTGGGAATACGAAAGAAAGGAATTGTTAAGAGATTTAAATAAAGTTTCAATAGAGAAAATTGGAGTGTTGATAAAAATATATGATCTTGATTTTAAATTAAGTAAAGTTAAAGAAGAACTAGAAGAAAGATTGAAATTGTTTGATGAGGTTAAAAAGATGAATGAAGAATTAAAAGAAAAGATGAAGAAATTGGAAGAGGAAAATAGTTTACAAAAGAATGAAATATCAAAAATGAAAAAAGAGAATGATCAATTAGCAACATGAAATGAACATTTAAAGTCAAAGCCATTGGTTTGTGATGTCTCATGCAATACAAATGATCTATGTGATGTAACTAAAGCTAAAGAATGCAAGGTTAAATATAAGAAGGAGGTTGGATCAGTAAAATTTTCCAGTTGTGATGATACTGACACAATGAATATTGGTTAAATAAGATGATGAAAAAGATGAGCTATGAAGGACAAGGGCTAGGAAAGTATGGACAAGGAATGGAAGAGTCGATTAAGCCAATAGTGAGGCCAAAGTATGAAGGTCATGGATATATCATAGGTAAAGGAAATGATGTTACAGGGTCAAGAAAATTTATTCAAGGAATGTATTGTTCTCATTGTAACAGGAAATGACATACAAAGGACATGTGTTGGGATCTATATCCATGTACCAAATGTGGTTTGAGAAATCACTGTGAAAATATGTGTTGGCAAAGAGATTGGAAAAATATAATAGGATGCATGCAAACGAATTGTGCATAGAGTTTTGGATTCAATTGGCAATAGATTATAGGTATGTTGAAAAAGTTGTTAAAGTATAGATGTTCATATTTAAAAAAGGATAGTAATCAAGAGAAGTATGTTGGTTTTGTAAGACATCAAGAAAATTGCAAAACTACAGATAGTGAGAGGACTTCATTGAAGTTTTGAAGATTTGAATATCAAAGTTTGAAGGACTGCTATAGTAGTTGGTGAGAGTTGAAGCAGTAAGAAGATCCACTAATCTTGAAGATAGTTTGAAAAGGATTTGAGTCCGTAGACTTGTCTATGACAAAATTTGGGAATTGTAAATGTTGAAGCATATGTGGTAGAAATTAAGGGGGAGTGTTGGAGTAGTAATTTCTCCCACCAATGATAATTATGTAATAAAATCAAAAAGAAAAAAAAAGAAGGTAAAATCAGAAAGGTCTAGAGAGAGAGAGAGAGAGTTTCAAGAACGAAATGGATTGTTTGTAGAGAAGGATTGGAAGAGTCTAGTCATTGAGTAAGACCTCTATAGAACAAGAAATTTGTAACAAATGTGCAATGCGGTCAATCAAGTATGTAAGTGTTGAATGTTGTAGCATTCTAGACATTGTAATGTTTGTATCAAGTTATCAATGAAGAATATTTAATGCTATGGCACTGTGGATATTTGAACAAGTTTCTATGTTTCATTATTTGTATGTCTTGTGGATTTCACATCCACCACCATGAGCACCCACTATAGACATCATGTGGGTTGTAAACGACTAGCTGTATGGAAATTTCAACCATTCCTCCAGTCAACGAATACAAGCAACCAAAAAGAATGTGTGGTTTTCGACATATCTGTCCATACTAGTTGTCGATGTGTTTTCAACCGCCAGCCTCTGTCCATATTGCTTTTGACCAGCCAGTCATTTACAATGCACCGACTAGTTAAGCTCTTCCCACCATGAGTATATACTAGCTTAGTATAACAAGCATATATTTCCAAAATATGGTGTGATAGACAAAAACATTATAGAGACCAATTTGCTAACTATGAAGTATATACCTCAAGTGTCTGCATCAAACTCCCAACAATTTTCTAAGACAAATTTGTATTTGTCACTAACATTTCAATACAGTTGGGCACGTTAACTCTTTATAGTAAGCATTACAATAGAGTTAAAAAGAAAAAAATAAAGTCAGCAGTATAAATCTAAGATTTTGTTTTCTGAGAAAGACATTTTTGGAAAGAATGTCTTGCAACTTGCTTTCCAAGTGAGCCTAGTGGGATGATGGGGATGGTATTGTGTCTATGTCATAGTAGCAGATGCACCATATGTACCGGTCTTGCCTTGGCCTTAAGAATATGCAATTGCAAATGTGTGATAAGAGATAATCCAAAATATGAATGTAACAAAGCATTTGAAAAACAAAAATGTAACAAATGGCTATGTCATTTGAAAATAAGAGTGTATTTTAGTCATTCTTACCTATCTTTTCTTTTCTTAAGAAAATTTGGTAAATTAGTAGAAAGAATCGATGAAGACATCCATATCACGTTAGAAGTAAGCAGATTTATAAAAATCAAGAAGATTTGTCAACCTCAACAACCTCTTCACTTTTCTTTTACTTAGGAAGCTTAGAAGATCTCCAAATATTATGTGGCTTAATATATTTCAGAAATGTAAGAATCACTTGGAAAGTAAGAATGCACAAATTAATCTCACAACACACCTCAAAGTACCTTAACTTTTTTTAAATGTATAATCGAAGAGAATTTACAAATTTCATGTATGAAAATTATATTCTAGAAAATTTATTACAGTATATTTATTTTTTATAATGTTACATGCAGTAATCGTGAAAGTTGCATACACATATCCTTTTTCTTTATATTTTGGGTCCATGATAATTGGGTTGTATTTTATGTATTGACTATTATGTATGATAGCAAAGTTTTCATAAAAAATGGTAAATAATATTATTTGAACCAATATCTAGGATCTAGATCTGATCTCCACATCTACTCATTCATCACCTTGATTTAGATCTATAGGTATATAATTGATTTAGATCATTTTTCATGGCCACATATTTAAACCATGAACCTTTAAATGCGAATTTCTTGATTTAGGCCCATGTTTCCCTCCCTTACTAGTTAGTGTGTGGTGCAGGAGCACCTTATGGTTTTCATTCCTCCATGAGGCAACTATGGGTTTGTGGGTTAGATTTAATGTTTTGATGTTGTAATAAGGTCCAAGAGACCATTTTGAACATGTCTTAGGTCCTAGGAGGTTATTTGAGGGTCATTTTTCAAGTATTCAAATTATTGTAATATTGTTAATATAAAAGATGCAAATATGTGCAAAATTAGGACGTTGAAAGGTAACCTTTGTAAAGGGAAGCCTAAAGGTCAGTTTAGGTGGTTGGTATTTGGAGGGAAAACATGTACATATGTAGGAGAACACTTTGTAAATCATTTGGAATGGTTTGAAGTTGAAATCAATAGCAAATATCCTGATTTTACTGTGTTTTCTATATTTTTTCTCTGCAAATTGATTATTCCCATCCTTGGTACGATTTCGTACAGTTAGTAAATGGCATAAAATGGATGGTATCTGATAGATATAGGTGTTAAATACACTTTGGACTTGGTTTGGAGAGTTTTCATCTAGTTTTAAGAATTTGGTAAGTGATTTACTGAGGATTGCCTGTTTAAACTGTTTTGAGGATTGTGATCACATAAAATGAACTAATGGCCTACTCTCCCATCTATGACTTCTGTAACTATGTGGAGTGGGTCCAATATATCAGGAATATATGCTTGAATGGTTTGTGTGAGAAGGGGAGTTGAGTTGTGTGGTTTGGTGTGATGCCATCAAGCAAATCTTGTAACGTTTTGACTTGAAAATGATGGTTTAGGGGGTGAATTTTATGAAACAGAGTTGCTAGAGGATAAAGGAGAGTTTGGGAAGTATGTGCAAGCCTAATCTGAGGTGTTTGAACCATTTTTAAGATGTGGCAAGTTTTGGAAGGTGCATATCCAATAAACCCCCATCGAAACTAGCCTAAAACAGGCCTAGAGCAAGGGTATGGTGGTTTAGTGATATAGAAGGCCTATTTTGGAACACAAATTGTTGATTTTGTCTATTGGCAACTTGGCAAGGGTGATAGAGTAGGTGTGGGAAGTTTGGGTGAAGGATTTTGAGTACTTGCTTTGGAAAATAGGGCTAATTGCCCCTTTTGTAGCAATGGAATAGTCATTTTTTGGAGGATACTTTACAAAGTAACCACTATTTATTTCAAGATATGTCAAGTAAATCAATAAAGGGTATCTAGAACAATGATTCTTTTGTGGGTGTGATCTATTTTCTGAAAGGTATGTCAAATTTACCACTTTTGTCATCCTAATTAGGCCTAGGAGCAGCAATAACAGTGAATTGTTGAGTAGGTTGGTTTGAAACAACCTTACCCAAGTTTCTGATATGTTGAAGAAGGGCATAAAGGGTACTCAAAAAGGTGAATAAGTCCTGGGTTTGAGTCCTTCTTTGAAAGCTATGTTCAAGAGACCCCTTTTGGAGGGCTACTAGGAATAAGGAGGCTAAAGAAGGAACACCCCTAATTTTAGGTTTTTGAAACTTGCCCATTGGTTTCATTGGAAGTTGGTGATTATTTGTACCTGGTTTGATATCAAATTGGTATTAGAGCTTAGGGAGTAGATCTCTTGAAGGTGAGAAGTTGTAGATTGAAGAAGAGAATGTTTGGAAGTTGAAAAGACAAGGTGCACCCAAAAGATAACATGGAGATGACATAAAGAAGAGCATTATTCATGACAGAATGCAAGTGCAATGGAAAGGTTAAGGAGCAAGATTTTGTTGAGTTTAATATTGGTGGATATAAGGATAAGTTTCTTTGAGATGTGTTACCCATGGATTGTGGTCACCTATTACTAGGGAGACCATGGCAATTTAAAAGATGTGCCATATATGATGGAAGAGCTAATACCTATCAGATTGAGAAGGATGGGGTTTCTTTTATATTGACTTCATTGGTGGAAGAGGATAAATGATAGAGTAAGACATCAAGAGTGATTATGTGTGGTAAGAAAGAGTGTGTAAAGATTGAAGAAGACAAATACAAAGAGTGTCTAGCTATTGCAAAGGTTGAAGGTGCTAGGACAACATAAAGAAGGAAAGAAGAGATTGGGGAGACAGTCAGCTTGAAGACTGATCTAATTTTGGTGGGAAATGAAGATGAAAAGGTGGAGAATGATCTAAGATTGGAAAGAGAGGATAATGAGTTGGTGCCAAAGTCTGAAACAGAGAAAGTCAAGGGTGAATTCCTTAGGATGATGCAAGATGAGGTCATGGTAGGGGCAATGATTTGTCCTTTTAAAACAAAAGAGGTGAAGGGGTAGTCAAATATTGTCAAAACAGAGACTTGTAAGTCTGAGATAAGAGGAAAAGATGAAGTGAGTAAGAGTGAAGTGGTTATTGAAAGGCAAGATTGGGAAAATAGGCCTAGTGAGGTCATGATGGGAAAGATATTTTGTCCACTCATTTGAAAAGAAGATATTTGGTAGTAGGAGTCTATCCGTAAAGAGGATGGTAGACCTGATAGCATAAAGGTCTTGGTGGTAGAGAGGTTGAGGATAGAGGTAAAGAGGAATAGTAAAGAGGTTGAAGACAAGTTGCTATGGATTGTGGCTAGCTTTGAGCACATAAAGAGAGTAAAGATGAAGACCAATCCATTCAAAAATGGAAAAGATTTGTTTGCAGGTAAAGGAGCAAGTGTAACATTAGGTGCGGATGAGGGACAAATTAGAGGACATATCATAGTTCAGATTGTGAAGGTGTAGCAATACCAATGTGTTAACCAGTTCAATATGGCAAAAGATGATGCAAGGTTCCAATATTTGACCCAGTGGAAGGGACTACCAGGTGGAGAAGCATGTAGAAAGAAAAAAGACAATAGGATCAAGCAAAGAGATGGTCCAGTATAGTCCTCAAGGGACTTGTGTTCTTCTTTGTCTGGGTGTTCGGTGCAAGAGCACCTTATGGTTTTCATGCCTCCATGAGGTAACTATGGGTTTGTGGGTTAGATTTAATGTTTTGATGTTGTAATAAGTTCCAAGAGGCCATTTTTAACATGTCTTAGGTCCTAGGAGGTTATTTGAGGGTTATTTTTCAAGTATTCAAATTATTGTAATATTGTCAATGTAAAAGATGCAACTAAGTGCAAATTTAGGAAGTTGAAAGGTCACCTTTGTAAAGGGAAGTCTAAAGATCAGTTTAGGTGGTTGGTCTTTGGAGGCAAAACATGTACATATGTAGGAGAACATGTTGTAAAGCATTTGGAATGGTTTGAAGGGGAAATCAATAGCAAATATCTTGATTTTACTATGTTTTCTGTATTTTTTCTCTGCAAATTGATTGTTCCCAGCCTTGGTACAATTCTGTATAGTCAGTAAATGGCATAAAAGGGATGGTATTTGATAGATATAGGTGTTAACTACACTTTGCACTTGATTTGGAGAGTTTTCATCTAGTTTTAAGAATTTGGTAAGTGATTTACCGAGGACTGTCTATTTAAACTATTTTCAGGATTGTGATCACATAAAATGAACTAATGGCCTATTCTCCCATCTGTGGCTTCTGTAACTAAGTGGAGTCGGTCTAATATATCAAGAATAGATGCTTGAATGGTTTGTGTGAGCAGGGGAGGCTAGTTATGTGGTTTGGTGTGATGCCATAGGGAAAATCTTGTAAGTTTTTTACTTGAAAATGATGGTTTACGGGGTGTGTTTTATGAAACAAAGTTGCTAGAGGATAAAAGAGTGTTTGTGAAACATGTGCATGCCTAACCTAAGGTGTTTGAACCATTTTTAAGGGGTGGCAAGTTGTGGAAGGTGCATATCCAATAAACCCCCATGGAAACTAGCCTAAAACAAGCCTAGAGCAAGGGTATGGTGGTTTAGTGATATAGAAGGCCTATATTGGCCCAAAAATTGTTGATTTTCTCTATTGGAAACCTAAAAAGGGTGATAGAGTAGGTGTGGAAAGTTTGGGTGAAGGATTTGAGTACTTCCTTTGGAAAATAGGGCTAATTGCCCCTTTTGTAGCAGCGAAACAATCATTTTTTGGAGGATACTTTCCAAAGTAACTATAGTTGGTTTCACAATATGTCAAGTAACTAAATAAAGGGTATCTAGAACAGTTATTCTTTTGTGGGTTTGAGCTGTTTTCTGAAAGTTATGCCAAAATTACCACTTTTGTTGTCCTAGTTAGGCCTAGAAGCAGCAACAGTGAATTGTTGAGTAGGTTGGTTTGAAACAACCTTACCCAAGTTTCTGATATGTTGAAGAAGGACATAAAGGGTACTCAAAAAGGTGAATAAATCCTAGGTTTGACTCCTTGTTTGAAAGCTATGTTCAAGAGACCCCTTTAGGAGGGCTAGTAGGAATAAGCAAGCTAAAGAAGGAACACCCCTAATTTTAGGTTTTTGAAACTTGCCAATTGTTTTGGTTAGAAGTTGGTGATTAGTTTTATCTGGTTTGACATCGGTGTGAGCCAACTAAAGTGCAACATAATTTAAATTGCATGCAAGGGTGGTGTATTTAAAGATTAACACAAACTAAAAGGTATCATTTGAGTTTGAGAGAAGAATTTTCTAAGCACATATAGAACTTGATTGCAAAGGGATGAAAAGGATTACATCAACATTACTCATTATCTTATGAGCATAGTGCATGCTTGCTTGTTGTGAACCTTGGTTTTCCACCATTAAATTGATGCATATTGGGGTTTGACTGAGGAGAACATGATCACCATGATTCAACATATTCCAAAAAGGTGTCTCTAAGTATTATTTATTCCTTATTAGACTCAAAATATTCGTAAAGAAATAAAAAGATTGTAGTTAGAAGAATTGTATTGTATTAGATTTATGAATCATAGGTTCAGTTTATGCACATGTTTAGGTGTGCACTCATAGAGGTCATCATTAGTGGCTATAAAGATTATTAGTCAAGATAACATAAAATATGTTAGACATACAAAATATCTAATATTATTCCATACAAATATAATAGACACACAAATGTCATGGCTATTGTTCACTCACTTATGAGTATGGATGATGGTAGTTCTCACTTTACAATTCTTATTCCTACATTATTCTAATTAGCTATATAGGACACTTCTTTAATTATTTGTGCCACATTAACTATTGAGGAGTAGTTTCATGATATTTATGTACTTGCATTAATTCAAGGGCATTTCCTCCTAGTTTTTCTAAAAATAGTTGTACTCGTACCCATAATTCAACTCCCAAATGCTTGATTATTGTGAGAGTGTTTTAAAAGGATGGTTAGGATGATTTATTACTTAGATGCCTTGGGTGATAACGAGAAATATGTAACTCCTCAAGCTTTCTATAAGGACATATATTGCGATCATATGCTAGTACTAAGTTATTTATTCAAAATCATTAATGCATGGGTTACTATAGGAATGAAATGAAGAAAGATTTAAATGACTTTGTTCACAATTATACAACATGTCAAATAAATACTAATCTAAAACATGCATTCTCTCATGAGATTCATCCATTATTGCTCCTACTTCTATCGAAAGAATATAGTAAGTGTTGTTGGCACAACATGTCCTATTTTCTTAGAAGTAAATTGGGATCACCTTTTTCATATCCCAAGTTTTAGTTCTTCTAGTTATTTACATTGGTGCAAAAAATTTATCATCATTTTCTTGCTTTTGGGGTTATTCTCATGGTGGTTTTGTTGTCTTCATTCCCTATATTTATGGATTCCAATTTTTAGTTGCACCATCTTGTAGAGGTATAATTCCTAGAGTGTTTTTTCAGCCAAGGCATTCACATTCCTTTAATATTTATTATGAGGTCTAAAGTTTAAACTATAATTTTTGAGTTTAATTTAATTTATGAGGTCCAGTTTGAAATTTCCAATTCATAGTTGAAATTTAAAATCTTGATCAAGTTTTCAAAATCCTTGATTAAATTTAAATTTCATGTTGTTCTCAAGTCCCATTATTTTATTCTAACATAGACCTAAAATCTTTTTGTTATTCAACCAATTGAGAAGAATAAATCCATAGTGTTTGAATCCAAAATTTGACCCTAGCATAATTTAACTCTAAGATTCACATTGAATTGCATCTTGTTTTATATATATGTTTGATTTGTTCCTCAACATCATAACAATCCCTAAAAATAATAATACATTCTAATTTTCTGAATGTACAAGATTAAAAAATTATCCCTCTCAAAAAATAACAAATACATTTTTACTGGGATGGTATTTGCATTCACATCCTTGATTTAAATCTGTTGCGATAAAAAAATATAAAAACTCCAAAAGATTATTATTACTAGAAGCCATTTCAACAAGGGTTTTAAAATGACAAAAATGAAATGACTAACATGATTCCACCATAGAGATTTTCTCCAAGCACTTTCAAAATCTGCAACAAAGGAAAAATCACAAAGCCTCAAATGACCAAGGTTAGCCCACCTCCCAACCATAGGACTTGCAAGCAAGTCCACTCCTAAGATAGAAGGCTCCTAAGAAATCATTTTCACAACACATTACATAGATAAACACTCACAAAAGTACCATTTTTTGCTAACACACACACACAAATGGATCTCCATAAGATCCATAGCAATGGGGAGTCAAAGGGACTTACTAATCTCTTGGGGAAAGAATATAAAAGAAATTTCCATCTCCATCAAGTAAAGAACCACAACTCTTCATAAAAATCCAATGTCCTTCACCCAAAACACAAAATCACCACAACACAAATAAAGTACACTATGAACAACTCACCCACAACCCAACCACCACATGCACATAGGCACTTATGCCAAAAACATAGAATAGAAAACTTTTCTCCAAGAGAAGGTCCACATGTCTCTCAACTCCAACACATAGGTGGCTATTAACCCAAATGGGTAGATCTGCACCCAACACAACCCATACCCAAAATGAACAATGCACATAATGACAACACACACATGGCTTTTCACCACCAAAGAATAAGAGGATTCATATAAAAATCAACAACTTTCCTTTTCTATGTTAACAATAAAAAACACTACTACATTCTAAAAATTAATCAAAATCCTATCTTTATGCTTCAACTAAGTTTGGTGAAGCTCTTGACCCAAATTCTTCTAGCTTTCCTCTTCTTGAATCTCCCAATCTCTTCTTCCAATCTTCACTCTTCTAAAAATATTTCGTACTCAAAATACAAATTCTAATAATAGAAAGACCAACCTTAAACAAAGCTTCTAAAAGAGAATAAATAAATAAATGAATTTAGGGTTAGGTTTTGACTTGAATTTAAAAATAGATTTTACCTCCCCAAAACTTATCACCTATCTTCTAAGACACTTCTCAAGCTTGTAGATACTTTCAAAACATTTTTTAAACACTCAAACATGGGTATCTCACTATAAGGGTTTAATTTTACACAATTAGTAAAGAACATAACACTTTATAACCCCAAAATATCTCTCCTAGTTCAAATTTAAGATTTGACATTTAACGGAATTTAACCACACACAACATAGAATAACAAAAATATAATTAGAAAATTAATTAACACAATCATAGCCACAACACTTTTACACAAGAAGACCGTAATCCCCTCTTAGAGTAAGACCTAGGTACATGAGGGAAATGCTATATTGGTTTCTTGAGAACCTCAATGATTTTTTCATTGGTCATGGAATTACCTGTACACTTGCACACAAATGTTAATATATCTAAAATAATAGCCAAAGTAACATTTATAATTAAATTAATATACACATCATAAAAATTCATAATTAATAACATTATCATGATTAAGTGAAAATTTAAACACCACATTTAATCCATTACTTAGTTCATACTCATACAAAACTGCATAACCACATCATGTTCAACGAAATACTATATAAATTAAAAATACACAATTACATTCATTCAAAATCCATTACATAATAGTAATTAAAATTTGTAAACTCTAATCCAAAAAAGGACAAATAAGCCCATAATCAATAATTAGCTAAGTCATCATCAATAATCCATAAAATGCTACTCTAACATGATATAAGTACCAACATTGTTTATAATCATAATAACATAAAATGTCATGTCCATGAGTGTCATAAGCAAATAAATCTATCAAAATAAAGTATGATCATTAAAAAGGAAATGTGGGCCTCACAATAGTAACACAATAGAAAGACAAAAGCAGTTGGATGGACTTGTAGCAGTATGCCAATACAAAATGAATATAATATTTATGTTAATGTCATTTTAAAAGCTCCCTAGCTTTAAGTAATAATATATGATATTGCTTACAATGAGTTGATTAAAATATTAAAACTCATTAATTTCACTAAATAAAATTCCATAAATTTAGAAACTCCTTAGACCCTTGATTTCACTATCTTTTGCATATCCTCTACAAAGGTGTTCAAGTTTGTATAAGAAGTTCCTCCTTCCATCACTGCCTTGCTCGCAGCCTCCTTCAGTGTCAAAGCATTTTCATGTAGCTTCATTCCAATACAACCTTCCATTAGACTTCTAATTGTACTCTCAACCACCTCTTTTGTCACTAATTTAAATTCATTTGCATCGACACCCTCAAAGTCCAAGCCAACATTCCAAATGTCTTTTGAAAATCGACAATCAAGAAATTGGTCAGCAAAATAAGGCCATCCAATCATAGGAATTCCCATACTAATTGCCTCTAAAGTAGAGTTCCACCCACTATGTGTAAGGAATCCTCCAACAGAGAGGTGAGAAAGCACCTACATCCATTTAGAAAAACAATTTGAAAACATTTTTTAAGTTAAAGTAGTTAGAATTTATTTTAATTAAAAAATAAAAACTACCAATAACAAGTTTCCCATTTCCATGGTTAATATGTGTCCTTTTTTTAAACCTATATATAGGTTAGGCATCTCGTTCATTTAATACAGCCTTTTGATCTCTCTGTCAACAGAAAATAATAGCAGAATAAAAACGCCTTTACCTTCAACTGGTTCGTCCACTTAACAATCATTGCTCGATCCTTGGTTCGATCCTTGAAGCCCTCAGGTAATTCCAGAGGTTTGCCTTCTGCTATATCTGATCTCAGAACCCACAAGAACGGGTACCCACAAGCCTCTAGTCCCAGAGCCAGCTCATGTAATTGCCTTTCAGATTTTACGGCAAGGCTACCAAAGGAAACATATAACACAGATCCCTGCGCTTGAGCGTCTAGCCATTGAAGGCACGTTTTATCCTCTTCCCACATGCTGTACATGGAATTCCTACCTTGCAAGAAATTTGGAAGAAAGACGGGGCCTATTGCCAGAGCAGGGCATCCATTAATGCTGAGACCCATTTGTGCTTCTTTACCTCCTTCCAACTCCTCGAAAGTGTTGACTAGCACGTAGTCTGCTATGTTATGGATGCGAGACTCACACAGAAGGGAACTGTAAATGCTTTCAGAAATATATTTTTCGCGGTAGAAGGAGAGGATGTCGGTTGACCTGATTGGTGGAATGTTTCCCGGAAGGCATGTGATGAGTTTGTCTTTAGATTTCAAGTCCTCCTCTGCAATATACCAATTGCCAGTGAGTCAAGACGCCGTTTACGTATGCTGGTAAATATACATATGTGTATGCTTGTGTGTATAGTTTTAAACTGCAACAACAGGGCAGAGTGTTGAAGTTGATTTAAGTCCCTTGTAGCAACTTTGGTATTAGGTGTGGGTCTGTTTGAGTGGCTGCAGGACAGTTACAGCAAAGGCATTTGACTGCTTTCATAGGCTACGAGAGGTGGTTTGGAGTCAACTGCTGCTCTTGAGCTAAGGTAGCGCCATCAAATTTTCAAGGTAAGATATCACTAAGCGATTGAAACAAGCAAAATAAAAAACAAAGGACATAAGTGATACAGGCAAACAGAGCAACATAAGATCTTAGTAGCAGCTCTAAGTACTATATGATCAAGCAAATGTGAAACATGAAAAACTTGGAAGCTTTACAGTGGATTGTACAAGCATGGGACATCCAAACTCAGGTAACAATCTGTGGATCTTCTAAAGCTGAATATAATAAGTAATATAGAGTTGCAAATAGCTCAAATTGCATATGCAATGTAAAATTATTTTTAATCATTCAGGTCCATCTTGTACTAGAAAGAAGAACAAAATTTGTAGGAGAAATACCTTTGACAGGAATATGACCCTCAGAAAGAAGAAAGTTAGCATTTGCCTGAATAACGGAGGATGCGGTACAAAAAGTCCAGAAGACAACTCTGGGTACCCCAAGATTTTTAGCTACCTCTGCTGTGCAGGAGAGAAAGCTATCGGAAACGATGCAGGTGATTGGCGGCACAGACTTAGCTTCTGCAGTTAATAGACTTTCCAAAGCAGGGCCCAAACGTTGCAGGGCAAGCAAAAGTACACCAGGCTCAGAAGTTCGACCATGTTCCGGTGGTAAGCCGTCTGGGATAGTTAAAAACCGAAAATTTAAACCCCTTTCTTGAACCTCGCGGTCACGTGAAGCTGCATCTTTGGAAGCTGCTTTTAAAAGGTGTTGGTCCATCCATTCCGTAGTAACAAAGGTTATGAAAAAACCTCGCATGGCCAGCAGCTCTGCAAGATTCATCAGTGGATTGACATGGCCTTGTGCGGGATACGGCACAACTACTGCGTGCAAAGGAGGCATTATTTCTCCTTGAATGTGCTCTATAACGCCCTCTGTTCAGTTACTCTGTAAAACTATAAACTCAATTATCTACAGTAGTTATAACTATCACGTATCTGTGTGTATAGTGATTGCGTATAACTCACAGGTTTTAGAGTTGAAAAACTGGTGTGAGACCACCGAAACATTATAAAGATCAATTTACCAACGGAGAAGTATGAACCTTAAGTGTCTGCATCAAACTCTCATTAAATTTGTAAAAACGAACTTGCATTTGTTAACTGAGTATGAAATACATCAGAAAAATATCTTGCAGCTCTTTCGGAGTGCGTGAGCCACTGAAAGAGGTAGGATAATACTGACCACCCAGGACCGTGCCCTTGGCCTTACAAGTCACTTTCCTTTTATTTTGATCTAATCGTTGATATGGTGATTTTGGTAGATATGAGGATTCTTTTTGGGGGTAATAGAAATATCAATGATTTTGGTAGATATGAGAATTCCTTTTGGGGTAATAGAAACATTTCAAGACTTGTAATTTAAGAATTATAATGTATATGTGACATGAATAATATAAATGTGGGTAAGCCAATGTTTATTCCATTTGAAAACAAGTGTTGTATAGTGAAAGTCTACACTAGTGCAATATGATTGAAATTTAGGTGAAAATAACTAGTAAATATTAATTAATATAATTATTTTGTTATGACAAGAAATAATAACTTTTGTATTAAAAATTTTAAACATAAAGATTGGTGTATTTTAATAATATTTTGAGTTAGAAATTCTTGTAGCTTAAATATAATATAAGATATAATGGTTGTTGTTATAATTAGATTTGTCTCAAATTGTGATGAGATTTCTAGTATTCCACAAGCTTTTGGTTTATTTTGCATTAGCTTAATGTGTAGCTAGATAATTGATGGATGCTCTTATCTTTTGGTTTAAAAGCCATTCTTAGAATGAACTCTCTTTGAAACTTTGAAAATTTTAGTTGTCCAAAACTAATCTTTTTTTTCCATCAAAAATTGAAAAAAGTACTTATTTTAGTTAATTTGGACATTATTAATAGAGAACTAGAAAAATACTAGAACGAGTGTAGGATTTTTAATTAAAGAAGCAAAATTAATCCATAAAAGTATTTGAAGCCACACAATGAATTGTAGCATGACTTAGGACTATTGCAAGTAATTGGCATGGCTCTTGTGGATTTGGACCGCAAAGAGGTCTAGACAAAATAGGGGTTTTCTATCATGGCCTCAATTTCCCATCATTCAATAGTTTGTATTTCTTTTATAGAGGATCAATACGACCTAATTTTGAGTAATAAATTTTAGCTAGGTCAGTTTATTTATGCTAAGAAAATTATACCTAGATGTACTATTCCTTGTCATAGGATGTCAACCATGTTCTAGGTCACCATCCTATAGTAGAGACTCTCAAGGATTTGGTGGGTATGCATGAAAAGCAAGACCAGAAAGAGAAGCAAAAGGAAAACCCTAGTTTAAAGGGTCACAATCCTAATCATGTTGGATTCATTGAAGCCTACATATTCAGGTAATATGATATTAGGTGTAGTTACCTAGGCTCTTGTAGTTCCTAGTTGAGTTTTCAAATAGCATCCCCTTAAGGTTAGGTTATCTTTTTGAGCATTAAGCCTCCTAACGCAAAATCAAATTTAGAAAAAAAATACCAATGCTAAATTTTAACCATGTATTGCTATATATCCATGTCAGAGCTCTCCTCCTTGGTCTAGCTTCAAGCAAACATTCTAGTAAGAATGGGTTAGCTCTTTAGTAAATATATATACCTTGCAATCTTATTTTAAATAGTAAATAGTGTAGGAGCCCTATATTTCCAAATAAATGAGGTTAAAGGTTCTTAGAAAGAATAAACTAAGGGAGATTTGAAAATTTAATTACAACTTGAAATTGTGAGATTGAATCTTGACAATTTTAATATGATTGTTCTATGTCTTTTATATTAGTAGTTGTAAATATGTTTATTATTTCTTCCAATAGAACCATTTAAAGTTTAAAGTTTTGGCTATGCATTGTGTCCTTGAGGTAAGATGCAAAATCTTTTTTAAGAAATAGTTATCATATTAGATGGTTTGTAGTTTCTTTATTTTTATTAGCAGGTTCTTTTCCATTTTCAATTACAACTTTTGATGTGCATAATCATAGAAGTTGTTGGTGTTGTAGCTTTGTTTGACCCCAAAGCCATTCAAGGTAGTCTATCATTCTTTTTAACAAGATAAATATTAGTCTACATTATATTATATTATAAATATACGCATATTATTAGTAATTTAATAAAATTTAGAAATAATTAATGATTTGTGAAACATAATAAATAGGGTTTTATAGAACTAAAATTTCCTTATTGAGATTACATTGAGAATAATATTGATTCATACAATTTCGAGTTATTTATGTTTATACGCATATTATTAGTAATTTCATAAAACTTAGAAATGATTAATTGTTGAATGCACAAGACAACTAAGAGGGGGGGTTGAATCAGTTGTATTAAAAATTTCAAACCCTCACAAACATTCAGATTCACATTAACCTTTGAACTTGTTATGATGATTAAGCATGAAATGCAAATAACATAAATTGAATCATAGCAGCACCAAATACAAGACAACACCAGATTTTACGTGGAAAACCCAAGAAGGGAAAAAATCACAGTGAGGATTAGCTCACAATATAAAGTAGTAGAAATACCAGATTACAAAAGGCTCACTGCATGAGGGCTCACTACCCAGCGGTCACTACCCAGAAGAAAGAAATGCTCACTGCCAATGGACTCACTGTCCAGAAGAAAGAGATAGAAGAAGAAGAAGAGGCTCACTGCCATGGATGAACTGATATAATTACATCTAACCTGTGCATGGAGTTCAGTTCCAATGAAGCTCAATATTCACCACAACACAAACATCACCTTTACAGCAACACTGAAAAATAGTAGACACCTTCTGCTCACTGCATCTAGTAGCCTAACACATGAAAGCTCTCACTGCACTAATTAAATTAACATCATTGACATCACATTCCTCACTCTTCAATCCACTCATGAATCCTTGACTCTTATTTATACCATCATCAACCTTGAAAACATTCTACAAGGTCGGCAACACATCTTAACCTATAAAATTCAAATTAGGTCTGGACCAAAACATTCTTGCAGAGAAAAGGAATGAACATAGACCACATCACGCCTTGGCACAAACCTAAATCTACTCTTACATGCTTCATCATGCTTTCACAATCACCAAATCACAACTGCAACTAATTTAAACAACCAAGTTGGCCAAACTTGTGTTAACATTATGAACTTTTAAGTGCACACTTCCTCAATACCAAAAGATGACATGCAGACCACACATCAAGCATGAACATGTTCTAGAAACATCCACAAGCACCTGAAAACCAATCAAAACCTTTGCAACACCTTTCACCTGAAGAAAGTTTACATCGGAACAGTTTCTCTTAGACACCTCTACACAACTTAGAAACACTATCCGCATACCGGTGAACACAAATTTCTCTACACAATGAACTGGAGCACAAAATCTGGAACATAGCATCTCAGAACAATTCTAAACGACATTGTCAAACCACAAAAGCAAATCTTCAATGAGGAAGAAATGCAGAGCAAAACTCAATCACAACTCTATTAAGCCAGAACACATATTCAACACATTGTTTCCTTTATTAATCAAATTTTCTCAAAAGCACTTGGAAACTAAACAACAAAACCTTATTCTCAACATCTTCAACATCTCTTCAAGGCAACCAAATCATCTTCCTCCAGCAATAGCTTATATCCTCATCTTTGCACAACCTTATCTTTGATCTCTACTCAACACAAACTACTCATACTCTTGACACAGTTGACACCAATGACAACACAAGCTTGTTGACATCAATGACAACACCAATTAACACGTACTTGCAACATTAATGATCTGTGAAACATAAAAAATAGGGTTTTATAGAATTAATTTCACCATTGAGACCACATTGAGAAGAATATTTATTCATACAATTTGGAGTTTTTTTTTATCATCTATTAATTTGAGTCATTCCAAGGTCAAATTTGTATATCCATTATTGTTTTATTTCCATTGGACCTATGTATATTCACGCATTTAAAATTTAACCATTATTTGACTAAACTTTAGAGTGATTGGAATGGTGTTGGTGCTTACAAATTATAGGTTGGTACTCATAACTACAAATAATATATGCTATTCTAGAAATCATTAACTCTAAAATTATCATTTTCTCAATCATTTTTAATTTCGACAACACGAAATCTATAAGGACCGATGGTGGAAATGATGTGATCAAGGACATTGAGAAGATGGGATTGAGGCACAAGGAGCCGGAGGGCATTTCAAAGTTTTGGCTTCTTCTATTCATAGGATCAATAACATTAAAAATGCCATATCTTTTATTATTACAATTCATATTGGCTATACCAATAAATAATATCCTATAAGTCTGGGGGTGCGTGGGGATTACCAAGTCCACAAGACAGAAGGGAGAACAAAAAAGGCGACAAGGATTTATTCCAGTTAAGGGAGCTGACCACCATTTTAAAATTATACAGATTGGGAAAGGAGAGGCCGAGAGCAGAGGAAAACAGGGGATGGCTTTAATTCCCCGTTTCTATGTATTTTGTGATAACTAACTGTAAGTTTTGTATTTCAATAAATTAAAGAGAAAGAAATATTTAATTTTAGTGTGGTGTGTATGTGATATCTCTCCATTGTGTGTGAGATTCGAGGTTTACTCCTGGATTGAGCGTTTTTGGGATTATTTTGAGTGTTTTATGAGGTCAACCCATTGCCCGGATTGAGTGTTTACTTTTCTTTTCTTTTTCGTTATCTTGAGTGTTCTATGAGATCAACCCATTGCCAGTGAGTCAAGAGACCGTTTGTATGCTGGTAAATAGACATATCTGTGTGTTTGTGTGTATTGTTTTAACCTGCAGCAACAGGGCAGAGGGTTGATTTAAGTCCCTTGTAACAGCTTTGATATTTGGTGTGGGGCTGATTTGAGTCCCTTTAGCAACTTTGGTACTGGGTGTAGTTCTGGAGAAAAGGGTTTGAGTGGCTGCAGGACAACTTACAGCAAAGGCATTTGACTGCTTTCATAGGCTACGAAAGGTGGGGTTTGGAGTCAACTGTTGCTGTTGAGCTAAGGTGTCGGTCCAACCATTCCGTAGTAACAAAGGTTATGAAGAAACCTCGCATGGCCAGCAGCTCTGAAAGATTCATAAGTGGATTGAAATGGCCTCGTGTGGGAAATGACACAATTACTGCGTGCAAAGGAGGCATCATTTCTCCTTGAATATGCACTATAAAACTACAAACCCAATTATGTATACAGTAGTTGACTATAACTATCACATGACAATATGAATAGTGGTTGAGTATAACTCACATGTTTTAAAGTGGAAGAATTGGTGTGCGACCACCGAAACATTACAGAGATCAATGTACCAGCTGAGAAGTATGAACCTTAAGTGTCTGCATTAAACTCTGAGTAATTTTGTCCAAACTCGAACTGGCATGTGTCATTGACTCCTCGAAGTTCAGAAAGAGTTATAAAAGTAAAAATATAAATCCAAAAGTCTCTTGCGTTCTTTCCGAGGGAGCCAGCGTGGAGGGGATGCGGTGTCTACGGGACAGTGAAAGAGGACCTAATCTTGAGCTTGAGCAATAAATTGTAGCTAGGTGAGTTTATTTATGCCAAGAAAATTATATCTGGATCTATAATAGAATAGAGTAGAAAATAATCGAATAATTTTTAGGGTTTATGAAGTTAAAACTAGCCTATGAAATATCCAGTCTACTTATATTTGCTTCTACCTTTCAGTTCTTCTTTTATTCAAAGATATAATTAGCTCTCTGACATTCTCAAATGACCCCTCAATAAATAAATCATGCCAAGAAGGCACTATCAGGTTGCCCACATATTTTGCCCTAATGTCTGTGTAAGTGTCACACTCCAAAATAAAGTGCTTTTTTTATTCCACTACCCTAGTAGTGCAGAATTCACATATTCCC
This sequence comes from Cunninghamia lanceolata, assembly GCA_027924645.1. Classification (NCBI taxonomy): domain Eukaryota; kingdom Viridiplantae; phylum Streptophyta; class Pinopsida; order Cupressales; family Cupressaceae; genus Cunninghamia; species Cunninghamia lanceolata. The sequence goes on along the minus strand of BSBN01000194.1, from coordinate 11,918,171 downwards.
TCTTTCAAATTTTTCTTTAGGCCTTTTCCACCTTCCCGTTTCATATCAGAGCTAATGAGAGTTTGTTTTAAGCTGAGCATCAAAATCTTAGCTCTCCAAGGGATATTCGCTCCAATGTATACTTTTTGTTGATGATCACGGGTGGGGTTAAACACCTCAAGGTAATATTTCTTGTTTCTCCCTAGAAAACCACCCTACAAACTTGCAGAATTTATCTATGACAAAAGCTTTTATTCCTTTGACATCTATAGGGTGAACATTCAAATAGATATTCCACTTTCTCATCCACTTGCTATGTTGCTTAATCCAAGACTTCTTTCTTTCAATTAGAACCTCATTGAAGACTACCTTAGGCCACTTACTCGTTTCCATCTACTCAATTCTTTTAAAATATCTTAAGAGACGCACCATAGTAGTGGCTTCCATCGGAATAATCCCTATTTTCGCTAACAAAATCTCATACGGAGTTGAAAATTTTAGCTTGAACTTGCTAGCGATCATGTGCTTTTGGATTCTCTCTATTTGCTTCCACTTGGGCTTTGACATGTTGCTAGCCCAAAGCTCATAGCCATAAAGTACCACCAGACTTAACAATAGTCCAAAAAGAATCTGAATAGTTTTCCAATCCTATAACTCTACCTCTCTACATGTAGTTTGGAGGGCATACCATGCTTTCCAACCTCCCAAAGTTCTCCTTTTTTTTTTTTCTGCAAGTCTCCCAACTAAGCCTATTTTTAAAGTCAATCCTGAGATATTTGTACTCGTTTAACTCTTCAAAAATACTTCCATCAAAGAAAAATTTGTGCTCGATATTTTTCTTTTTGTTGGAGGAAATCATGATTTTGGTCTTGCTAGTATTGACTTGCATACCAAGAGCTTTGCAAAAGTGCTCAAGGGCATAAAGGTGCTCTTGTAATCCATGGGGGGACTTAGCAATCAAAATAAGGTCATCAACATGTAAAAGGAGTCTTATCACATATTCCCCTAGTTGAACACCATCCCCACCCTGCAAATTTAGCCACTCTTCAAGTTTGTCAATGCATAGGCCAAAAGGAGTGGGGGATAAAGGGCACCCTTGCTTAACTCCAATGTCACTCCTAAAACATTCTCAGATGCTTGCTCAAGTTTTAATTTTGACTTGAACCTCTTCATAGAGCCTATGGATAGTTGCTCTAAGATGCTTTGGAATGTCTAGTTCCTTCATCTTGCACCATAACTTATCTCTAGGGACCACATCCTTTTCAAAGTCAATAAAACAATAATAAGCTTCTTCATTTTCATCCCAAATTTTTTCAATGATCCCTAATCTAAAGTAGAATGCTTAGGCCTAAAGCCTACTTGCCCTTTCACTCTCTTATTCTTCTCTCCTACCCACTTGCTGAATTTGCTTTCAGCCATGCTACCAAAGAATTTTGCAAACAAAAGATTGATCATGATGATCTTATAATTGGAAGGATTGTTAGCATCTTTGGATAGTCTTAAAAAGAGGTATTTCTAAGTTGGTGATCCAGTCTCTAGGGAAGCCATGCTGAATAATGTTTTTGAATATTGTTGTAAAGTAAGGCACAAGAATCTTCACTCCTTACTTAATGTATTCTACTTGAAGTTCAACCAAGTCCTTAACTTTTACAATACCCAACTTTCCAAAACCAACCTTGACCTCTTGCACAATGAAAAGATTAGTTGTTATGTTGATCAAGGGACGTGGCTTAATCTTTATTTCCCACTCATAAAATTACTTTGCATAATCAAATCATTGACTAGTTGTAATGTTATTTTTTGTCTGTTTCTTCTTTGGTTGAAGTTCCTTCCAAAATAACTTAGGGTTATTCTTACCTAGGTAGATTAGCCCTTTGAACCTTGTGCTCATGAACTCTTCTTTTTTTTCTTTTATGATATTCTTGTAACGCTTTATGTCATCTTCTCTTTGCTTGGATTTGTCAAATTTTTCCTTGCAATTTTACAATCTTCATCAAACTAGACATTTACTAGAAAACAATTTGTTACCAACTTCTTATTTTTTTCCCTTTTGCACTTCTCAAACACTCCTTGGATTATAGTGGTAAACTCATGACTATTGAGACCTTGTGAACTAGCCTTCCCCTTTTTACATAGTTTCTCTAGTCCTGCCTTGAAAATATTATGGTTTTCTTGAGTTAAAAGAATTCTACCCTTTGTAAGTGGTTGCCGAGGACCCTGCATTTTTCTCTATTGCTACCTTTTTCTAAACATGAAATCCTTAAGTATATTGATCTATGATATGATTTTAACTCCCAAAAATGATCACTAATCATGATATCTTCTATCTAAATTCAATCACTCTTTTTGAACAAATTGCATAGTCAACAACACTTGCCTCATTGTAGGTGTTGCATTTAAAATTTATAGATTTTGTCCATCTATCCATACCATTAAAAATGATAAGACCAAAGGTGCCACAAAGAGTAAGTAATTACTTTCCATAATGATTAATGTCCTTATCATCTTCTAAACATCTCCCATGTTGATTCCCTTCTTCAATAAGTCAAATAGGATTATGATCCCCCTTACCGCATAAAACATTAGTTTGACCACTTGTCCTAGCATAGAAGTCTCCCAAAAGAAGAACTTCCCCTGGTTGTGAATACACTAAAATATATTTTTTGATGGCCACATATGGATCCTTGCTATCCAAACCATTTCTTTTGTAAGCTTTTGAGATCTTAGGAGAAAAATAACACACTGCATTGTTTATGTGGTTCCCATTTTCTTATATTTTGACCCAAATGTATTGTTTATTTGTGTCTTCTCTTTCCAATTGGATTGTGCACCCTTCAATTTTTTTCACTAAAACCATTATGCTAGCATACCCTTTGCCATTGCCCACTACTTTGATCCAAACCACAAACTTTGTGTATCCTTCAAAGATGGGAGTCTTGCAAACTTGTTGTTCATGCATTTTAGTGAGACAAATTATGTCTCTTCCTTTAGCAACAAGCCCTAACCTAGGTCTCCTCCTCTAAGGGTAGCCTCTACAATTGCAAGACACTAAATTTAGGTGTGTTTGAGGGGGCCTTGATTGCTATTTATTTTTGTGAAAAAGACTCAGAATTAAGTCCTTGCCCCTTTCTATCCACACTTGTTGACCTACATTCCTTGTTGTTTGAGAAACATCCACTCTCCTTTTGTTTCCCTCTTGCTACTCTAACTTAACATGAGACCCTATATTGGTGATAACCACTTTTCCATTGTATAAGCATGCCCCTTTTTGTTCATCCCTTGATGTCCTAATTGTAGCCATTTCTACCCTTCTCTCCTCTTGTTTTTTTATAGTTAAATTGTCATGTAGACAAAATTAAGAGGCCCTCAGAAGTCTCTTTTCTCTTAATATTTGGAACTTATCTTCCTTTTTTACCATGACAACTTTAATAGGTCTATCATTTTCTTCCCATATATTTCCAATCCTCCTTGCTTCACAGATTTGCTATTTCCATTGCAAATTTTCTCTCAAGAAGTGATTTGCAAGATTGAATGTGCTTTCATTTTTACTGTAATCCCTTACTCCTCTTATAATGACATTTATTACCCTATCTTGCCTTTCTTTGCACTCTCTTTCTTCCATTCTAATAGACTTCATGTTTGTCTCTACTTCTAAAACCATTGAGCCCCTAATGACGTGTGCCCAAGTTTTTTCTTCTTTTTCTATGAGTTCTCTATTATTTATGTGCATCCCTGGGCTTTGTTTGTTTTCTTGTTGAACTATTTGAGCCTCTATTCCTGTAAGTTTAGATCAATCTATCATTCTTTACCATGGTAGATTCATATTTTTCCACTCATGTTTCCCTACTTTTATTACATCTTGAATAATTTCCACCTATTCATTTAACATCTTGTTTTCTTCTAGAAAATTCCAATTTTCTTTAGTGAACTCATGGAGCTTGTCATATTTTTCCTACTCCTTGGCTTCCAAACACTCTAGCCTAGTTTTGAGATATATCAATTCTTGCACATAAAGATGTGATGACTAGGTAAGAGGAGTGGAAGTGGGGCTATGGATTTTTGTTTCTACTCCCTCTTTGTGCTTTTTATCCCCTTGCGTGGATGTGTTTTTATGTGCCTAGCATTTTTTTCTCTTTGGGTTTGTTTTATCCTCGCTTGTTCCCATTTTGAGTGGGAAATCCTATGTTTTAGGATCCCCTAAAATTGCTTTGCATTTACCCAAACTCATTTACCACTTTTACTTGTTGATGCAATTTTTACTTGCCCTAAGTTGTTTGTTTCCATAGAAATGATAGTTTCAACACTTCCTTCCCTGTTTGTCTCTAAGTTGTTTGCAACTTGTGTCTTTTTGGTGATAGGCCCTTAATACACCTATTCCAAGTTATCTTTAAAACCCTATTGTTGTTTAACCATGGTTTTCCCTATGCATATTTGTTTTCTTTGAAAAGGAGGTAGGGTGATTTTATTTTTACTTAAACAAAAATCTCACAAGTCTTATTGGTATGTGTTTGAACTAGAGGCTTATTTGACAAACAATCAACTAAGAAAACAAACTTAAACAAAAGGGGTGTTTGTTTGTTACACTAACCTTTCACCTTTGGGTCCCACCTTTGCTGACAAAACCCTTGAGGCTAGTAACGGTCTGCGATTTCTTGGTGGCTGTTGCATTCTCCTTGTCCTCTTTTTATATTCCTCTTCTTAGGGTGTCGGGCCTGTTCTAGGTGACCATCTAGGTATCATAAGTACTCTTGAGGATTTGATGGGTATGCATGAAAACCAAGACCAAAAAGAGAAGAAAAAGGATAATCTTAGTTTAGAGGGTTCCAATCCTAATCATATTCAACTGATTGAAGCCTACACATTCAAGGAATATGATATTAGGTGTAGTTACCTAGGGTCTTGTAACCTAGTTGAGTTTTTAATCGGTATCCCCTTAAGGTTAGGTTAGCTTTTGAGCATTAATCCTCCTAGCTCAAAATCAAATTTAGAAAAAAAAAAACCAATGCTAAATTTTAACCATATAATGTTATATATCTTTTTCAAAGCTCTCCTCCTTGGCCAAGCTTTGAGAAAACATTCTAGTAAGAATGGGTTAGCTCCTTGATAAATATATGCCTTGGATTCATATTTTAAATAGTAAATATATGTTGATAGTGTAGGATCCCTATATTTCCAAATAAATGAGCTTAAAGGTTCTTAGAAAGAATAAACTTAGGGAGATTTGACAATGCAATTTCAACTTGAAATTAGGAGACTGAATCGTCACAATAGTCTTTAATATAATTGTTTTGTCTTTTATATTAGTTCTTACAATAGAACCATTTAAAGTTTAAAGTTTATGCCACCCATTGTGTCCTTGAGGTAAGATGCGAAATTCATTTTAGGAAATAATTATCATTTTGGATGGTTTCTCATTGCTCCATTTTTATTAGCGGGTTCTTTTCCATTTTCAATTACAACTTTAGATGTACATAAGCATAGAAGTTGTTGGTGTTGTAGTCTTGTTTGATCCCAAAGCCATTCAAGCTTGTATATCATTCATTTGAACAAGACAAATTTTAGTCTAGATTGTATTACATTATAAATATATGCACATTATTAGTAATTTCACCGAATTTAGAAATGATTAATGATTTGTGAAACATAATAACTAGGATTTTATAGAACTAAAATTTCATTATTGAGACTACATTGAGAAGAATATTGATTCATACAATTTGGAGTTATTTATGTTTTTATCATCTATTTATCTGAGTCATTCTAGTGTTAAACTTGTATATCCATTATTCTTTTATTGCCATTGGACCTATGTATATTCACATATTCAAGTTTTAACCATTATTTGGTTTAACCTTGAGGGTGATTGGAATGGTGTTCATCCTTACAAATTACAAGTCGGTACTCATAGCTACAAAAAATAGTATGCTATTCTAGATATCATTAACTCTAATCATTATCATAATCTCAATCATTTTTAATTTTACCAACACCAAAGATGTGAGACCAATAAGGACATTAAGAAGATGGGTTTCAGGCACAAGGAGGGCATCACAAATTTTAGACTTCTTCTATTCATAGGAACAATAGCATTAAGTATTCCACATCTTTTCTTATTATAATTCATATTAGTTATGCCAATAAATAATATCTTATAAATTATCATTTTAGACGTGTAATGTCCCTTATCCTAAGTATGAGGATGTTAGAATCAATTTCTAGCCTTGGGTGTGACTTCAAACTTTCACATACTATTCTAACTTCCTTCCATTTCTTGCTTTCCTTGTAGTACCGGGTATCCCAAAACCTTGACCCTTAGCCTCCTACTCCCTTGTTGCTTGTGGACCCATGAAATTTCATTTCCCCAAGCACTCAATATTTCCAACTATTGATCTTTTCTCTCTCCAACCATTATATACTTCTAGCAAGAAAATCCCTAGACCCTCACCCTATTGCATTTTGACACAACGAAATTCCATTCACTAAAACCTTGATGTTAGGCCTAAAGAGTATTATTTTCTTGACCTACTAGTAAGCATTTCCTTAGACCCCCACCTTCTTGCATGCCCTTTCACAAAACCCCACCATTCAAATAAAAGAACATACCAATCTTTAAGGTTGACTAGGGATGCCATTAATGGGCCAAATTTGAATGAAAAATGGCATGAAACTTTGAAACAACTCTCAACACATTTGGGCCCATGCTAGGCCTTCAACTCATATATAAGGTGAGCAACTTCATTAATTGGTATCATCTTTTAAAATGACATTAACAATCCCAAAACCCTAGTTGAAGCATGTGCGTTTAGTGATTAGCTATAAGGATGAAGCCTCTTGGATTTCGAGATTAGAAGATGAAAAACCTTTGGTTTCTAGAGGGAAGCTTCATGTACGGAGGTTGCATCAACACTTCAACCTAGAGGATTGTGGAAGTAGTTGGATATTTCAATAGCTTGATCATTTTTAGTATATCTTTCCAATCATTGTAGTTTAATTATCAACAAATATTTGTAGTAGCAAATCCATTTAGTCATTCGAATGAAATAATCTATTCCATCCAATTTATATGTATAGATCTGTTTATTCTATATGTGGACATTTTAGATGAAAATAATTATATGTGAATGTTTTAGTTGATTTTTATTGCATTATTCTAGATCTAAGAAATTTATATGAATATTTTACCTAAGGTTCATGTTAGTGTATAGGTCCTTAATCACTAGGCATACACATTTGTTATTAATCATACTTAGGCATATTGACACATGTTCTTTTGAAGTGGTCAAAATAGTTAAGACGTTTTGAGAGGTGTCAACTTGCATCGACACCTCGCACTATGTTTGTGGGAGGTTACTTGCCACAACTCCATGTAGAGGAGTCTTATACTCTTTTCATGGAGATTCAGGTACCTACACTTCTTTATTTATACTCACCTCATATGATAATACAAATTGGTCGATTCCATTGCAATTCATGTGCTTGTTAATCTTTTCCACAATCTTGGTTTCCTACATGGTATCAGATCTTTGTGGATTAGTTTTCAAGCCATCATTTGCTTGTTGTGCTATTCGCCCCCATTCATGACAAGCTTCATACTATGAGGCATTGTTTTATGTTTGGTTTGATTGTTTTTTATTATTTGTGTGAGTTTTATTTGGGTTTCGAAGAGGACGAAAGATATTGGAACCGGGGTCTGCACAAAGGCCAACCCATGGTGGTTTTTTCCTCATCGACTGCCAGGCATAGGGGTAAAGGCTGACCATTGGTATCACCACACAGCTGGCATCCCATTTCCCACACCACACATGCTAGAAACAGTTAGTTAAGCTAGCGACAAGCGTCTTCACCTATGCCTATGAACACCCTCACAAGGGCCTGCTCACACACCTCCAAAGCACCCTCATGCATAGAAGGGACACCTCGAGTAACGTAGACCAAGTTGCCCCTGTTTGGTGTCCTTGAAATGAACAAAATCATCCTATGAATTGGCTCATTTTGCCACAGCAAGGAAGCATGATGCCTGTCAAATTATTTGCAGCAGATTGAAGCACTATTTAGCTGACATAAGAAACTCGGTGGGGGTGATGTCTGTGAGGGGGAGGGGAGACCATTTCAAATGTTTAGCCCCTAGTCATGCACAACCCAAGGGGGCTTAATTGTCCTCCAAATTTCTTTTCTCACTCAAAATTTTGCATGCCAATTTTATTTTTTCAAAATATGAATTTTTTTTCCTCAAAGAAGGAATTTTTTTGTAAATGCAAAATCTTGCAAGTCTAATAAATTTTGCAAATCAACTCAAAATCGAGTGCTTTTATTTGCCAAAGTGGATGTTTTTTCATCATGGATCCAACAAGCATTATATCACACTAATATATAAAGTGTCAGTTAATGTCTTTTTGGGTGACTTGCAAAATCACTCCTACTAAAAAGTGCCAATCTTGAGGGAAAACAAATAATAAAAGGGAGTAATGGTGTTCACAATGCACTAACTTTATAAAGTGGCACTTTAAGAGGGAAATTAAGCAAGATTAATCAAGCACTCAACTTATAAAGTGTCACTTTACATAAAGTTCAATTAGGCATTCAAATTACAAAATTAGGCGAACACATCTTTAAGAAGGTAAAAAGATAAATCCATGGCACATTCAAAATCAGAAGTCAACAAATAGATTCTCAATTCATGTGTAATTGAACACATGCAACCTTACAAAGAGGTGTTTGTGACAATTCTTCCATGCAACACCTTCAAAATACTAATAGGTGATATCTATTATATTGTTTATGGTAAGGGAACTATAAAATCAGGTAATGGATATGTACACAATGTGTTTTTCATTCCCAAATTATATAGGAATCATCTCTCTGTGTATCAACTCACATGTTCCGACAAAATACTTGAGTTCACTGCCATAACAACCCTAATTCAAGAATCACAAAGTTGAAACATTGTTGCAGTAGCAAAGATTTGTCACTTCTACTGCAGCTTCATTTTTTCGCACTTTACTTCAGGTGAAGAGGACACAACACTAGCAACTTCAGAGCCTAATGTTACTTCTCATCTCAGATCAGTTGGTTCTATATAGTAGGTTGTTGAAATCCAAAAAGCATATATGTTGTAAATACACTCATAAAGTGTCATATAATTGAATGTGTGTAACACATAAAGGGAACTTGGGAAAAATGTACTCACACTAATGTATGAAGTTTAATGGGGGGGGTTTTAACAATCACAACAATGAATATTTCAAATTCTCTTCTCATTTGTATGTGTCATTAATGCACATCCTTTTCCAAACATTGTACATCTTCTGAACCAAACTCCTTGCACACTATAAATTCCAATTAGTTAGCTAAATTCCCTTGGAATTGAGGGAAGGGAAGAATTTACAACTATTTCATGCTCCAGGAGTTCTTCATCTCTACATCAACATCAACATCATCTTCAGGGGGCTTTCTTAGCCTTTCCTTTTCTCTATTTTTGGAGGATAGTTTTTTTTCCATTGGGTTTTCTATCTCTTTCTCCAGTTTTAGAGAGTTTGCATTATACTTGAGTACCTTATCAAGCTTCATGGCTGGGACTCATTTTTCTTTTGCATTGTACATAGTTACCTCACCAGGCTTATAGCCGGGACCCATTTTTCATAATACTCATCTAAGCTATGCTTAAGGGGGAGTGTTAGTGTATACCCTTAATCACTAGGCATACACATTTGTTATTAATCATACTTAGGCGTATTGACACGTGTTCTTTTGAACTAGTCAAAATAGTTGAGATGTTTTAAGAGGTGTTGACTTGCATTGACACCTCATGCTATGTTTGTGGGAGGTTACTTGCCACAACTCCATTTAGAGGAGTCCTATCCTCTTTTCATGGAGATTAGGGTACCTACACTTCTCTATGTTTACTCACCTCATTTGATAATATAAACTAGTCAATTTCATTGCAATTCATGTGCTTGTTAATCTTTTCCATGATCTTGGTTTTCTATAGTTCATTAGAGTGGTATCAAAGCATTAATCTTTCTAGCTTGTAGGGTACAGAGAGTTGTTAATGATTCATAGTGACAAGGAGACCAAAGATCAAAGGAGAGTAAACAAGATTCAAGCAGGCCATTGATAAAGGACAAGTTCTTGTCCAAGAAGAAGCAATGGATACATAAGATAAAGAGAAAAGAGAATTCATGGAGACCATGAGATTTGTCAATAATAAGTAATAGGAGCTCATTAGTCACTTTAAATGAGTGTTCCAGAACATTAATGAAAACCTAGTGTTTACTTATTTATGTAAGCGAAATCAAGTAGAATCTTTTACTCCCAAAATGAATTAGACATCTTGAACTAGTGGTCATGGACTACCCAAAATTACCTTTCTATAGAAAGTGATGGAGTATCTACAAATAAAGTTTATAGATCAATAGAATGATGATGTATGAACCCTCCATGGTCAATATAGAGCACAATGTGATGAATTTTGTGATGACATTTCTTCTATGAATTTCTACACTTTGAAAATGAAGAATGGGCCTTAGAACAAGGGGGTCCCAAATCAAATCTAGACTAATAAGGATATTTAGCACCAATTAGGGAATCTCTTAGTCTCTTAATTTCATGGGTCCAACAAGTGTTCGGTTCATGCCTAGATCTAAAAGTTAAATACTTCCTTTTTCTTAAGTCCAATGTATGAGGAACGAGCCATCAAATTTTCTATACTTCACTTGGAAGGAGTAGCTCATGAATGGTAGTACCATTGCCTAATAACTCAAGGTCATGACCATGTCACCATATATTATGAGTTTATATAAATATACATTGGTATGCTTTGAAGGATCTCAAAATTGACTTCAGAGAGTTGGCACAACTAGGGAAAAATAGTTAAGTACATAATTATGTGATAGATTTTAAGGGGCTTGTTGTAATGGTGCCTAATGTTTCAAAAAAGCATTGTCCTCTTTGTCAATGGTTTTTTTAAGCCTCTTAGAGGCCTAGTTATGTTTTTTTTATCCAAAATCTCTCAAAGAATCCATCAAGATGGATATAACACTTGAATCATTAGTGCTACAAAACAAGTTTCCACCTAAAGAAACCACTTTTGGGAACCATACATGAAATATTTAGAAAGGGGGATCTTATTCACTTCAACAAAGGATCATATTTCCACCCCTACCACAAAGAAGATAGTTGACTATAGAAAGAATTATCTAAAAAGGAATAAGCTATGTTTTTCTCATAAGGAACCATGGGATTCTAGTCACAGATACCTTGGGAAAGGTCAATTCCATTATACTAAGGTGATATTTGATGATGATTCAAATCCTAAAGAACCTAAGCCACAACAAGATATATATGCATGAACCTAAAAAGTTGGAGGATGAAGACACTAGTGGAGGTACACTTGCAACTCTTTTAGGAGCACCTAGAAATCATCCTTTTATAATTTGAGGAGTGTTGTTTGGGTAGAAAATCATGGTGCTAATTGATAGTGGGGCCACCAACAATTTTATTGATGAAGGTATGGTGGTTAAGAGACGCCTAACAGTCAAGGATTTTGAAGTATTTAATGTTATTATTATCGAAGGATTCACTATTCCATACACTAATATAATTCAATAGCTCAACATAACCATGGGAGATCATAAGGTATCTTTTGATTTCTATGTTGTGGTTTTAGGAGATATTGACATAGTTTTAGGTGTACAATGCTTGCACTCCCTTCGTAAGTTTTCATAGAACCATTAGTTCATGGAGCTCAAGTTTAAATCTAGAGGGAAAGATGTGGTGCTTAGAGGAATTTTTAGTGGAGCACTATGGGTGGTAATAGCTAAAAGGATTGAGAAAACATTTTACAAAGGACAAGTTCCATGGGTAGTAAGCTATCTAATTATGTCTAAAAATTTATCTAGGGGTAAGAAGTGTAGTTATCATGTAAGGACACCTCAACTTTACTTAAAAATAATGATGGATATTGTTAAGAATAATTAATTGGTTACATTTCTTTGAAATAATTATTTAGATATATATTTTTCTATTTACATATTTTATAGAGAATTCTTTTATTTTATGCCACATGCAAGGAATGGCAGTTATGTACATCTTCAAGAGAGAATCTTAGAAATTAATAATTATTTATAGTTTCAAGTTAGTGGAGCTAATTTTAGGTTATGAAAGAGGATGAGTTAGTGGGTGTCCAGATTGGTATAGGAAGAGTCATGTTGTTCGGTTTAAAAAGATCAAGAAATGTTTGAAGAAGAGGTGGAAGAAGTAGAGTGAGGGAAACTCGACAAGACTTTTGGGGAGCCATTTGAATAGAATGAGGGAGATCTGGAAAAAAAATGCTTTATGTTTTGGAGGAATATTCACACATGGATACCCTTGATGGACAATCAGGGAGAATGATGGCAAAGGAGATGTAAACTAATTTAGACATGCCAGTTTGCATTTTCTTGCAATTTGTTCCCTTAATGGAGCAGTACAAAGAATAGTTACACCTATCAGATGATATTTTCTAGTAAGTTTCTAAATCCTTTTCAATGAATCCATTTTGAATAATGTATGTTATACTCTTGCAAAGCCGTAGTTATGATTTCTTTGTTTATCTTTTGAGGTCGATGCATAGTGCTCCAATGTTGTGTTGTAGTAATAATATCTATGTTTTTCTGGTGAGACCATTGTATTTTACCCATGTAAGGCCGTAATAATGATGCTATTGTATATTAAAAAGACTGATTCTTACTACTTTTTTTTAACCAGAAAAAGGTGACGGAGCACCCATAGATTGAAAATTAACTATTTAATACATAAAGTTTCAACATTTGAAGGTTAAACAAACATTTACATATCAAGGCCTTAAAATGGATAGATATAACAATAGAAGCAAAATAAAACATTGAAACCAAAGGGAAACCCTGACCCCAGAGAAACAAGAGCTAATCCTACTGAATTTTCCCTCCAAAAAATGGGACTAAGAGACAACCACCAACAACAGAGCCATGACCAAAAACCTGCCAAGAAGAAATCACCACCCACATGCCGCTACATAACTGACAGGAGGATCATCGACACCTACATGAATCGCCAAAGAGCTGATAGCTATAGATCACCAAAAAAAACTTAGACGTTGCATTGGTAGTCTAGCCCATACTAAAGCTGCGAGGTTAGCTACAAGCATATTTTGTACCTCCAGCTTTGCAGTTGTGCCAACTTCAATCTCCTCCTTAGGGATGTCAAGGGCATTTCTAGGAATGCAAGGCACCATGTCAAGGGCATGGAGCTTGAGAAACCTTATGGCCATGAAGACGTCCTTAATACATTGAACCATTTTCTTAGAGATGAGAAAACTGTAGGAACCCAACTCATTGTCAATTTCATGCTGCTTAGGGACTTGAGGCTAGATTGGAAAGCCCTATAACTAGCCTGCTAAGGGAGTGAAGTGCGTAAAGAGTGAAGGTTGAATAGAACTCCAATCAGAGCATCCCCCTGATCCATGTTATAAGTCTCCACTACCGTCTCCCATCTGTCAACTATATAAATGTTATTATAGAAAAGACCGGAGGCAAGTGCATGTACATAATCCGCATCTAGAACCAAGTCCTTTATATTAGACAGGAGCTAGGATACAATGTCTGAGTAGTTCAGTATATGCCTCGTGTATCCTTTAATCCTTGCATACCCCACAATGTTTCTCACCGAAAACTACATAAGGGTGTAGTCCTAGTCTAGGAGTGTAATCAAAATAGATCACTTGACCCTACCCCTAATCTTAGGCTCCCAATCAAAGTTTGGAAAGAAAAGTCTTTGGTTTAGCCGTGTATCCACCATGGTTTCCTGTGAAAAAATAGATAAGGAAACTAAAGCAAATGTTAAAAGAAATATGAACACCACTTATGAGGAGATCGCCAAGAAGCCTTTAAGCCAAGGCATCTTCCTCATAATTGAAGATAGTAATAGCAATCTTTGAGGATCCCAAAGCTATCCAGGATATAATACGACTAGCATTAGCATATCAAGAAGTAAATGTGAGAGGATCTTGTTGCAAGTATGTGCCTAATCCATGTTGTCATTGGTGTCAATTATATCTCATTCTATTACTTGTTTAGAAGACTTGTATGTTGAGGATATTGAGAAAATTAGCCTCTCAAAAAGAAACAAGTGAATTATAGAGAAGTGCAGTACAGATAGTGACTTGTATGCTAAAGAATAGTCTGGTAAACTATTCTACATTTATTTATGCTTGAAGATCATGGTCTACAGATTGGAAGTAAGTTTGAGGTATGACTAAAGATGCTACATTCTAGGTTTGAGCCCTCCGCATGAAGATCTGAGTGAGTTGTGTTCACCAGAGTGAAACCTGCTTTTTCTGTAAGTTCATTTGGGACAAGAAGAAAGTATTCTGCTTCGTATTCCTCCGCAATAAAGTATTTTGCTCTATGGTCCTAGAGGGAAGTCTAGGATTATGATAATTGCCTATAGTTGCAATGGTTTGTGGTTTGGTGGTCCGCAAGCTATCTTTCTTTATGACAGTTGAAGACAGTAAAGTTCATGCGTTCCAGTGAGAAGATTCTTGTGGATAAAGTGGTTAAGGTTCGTGCAGTTGCTCTTGATGATTATAACGTGCTTGTGGATGTCTCCTAATCATGTTCCTATCTTGATATTGGTCCGTGTTAAGGACTTGAGATCATGTTTGAAGATTGTTCCCACATAGTGTAACGTGCAACTAGTTTTGGCCAACCTGGTTAATCCCAGTGATTGTGGTGATCTCTGGAAGATTATGGAAGCATGTTGTGGCATGGAAGATAATGCTTGAGTCCTAGCTAAGGCATGAAATGATCCACATTTCATTTCCTTTGCATAATATTGTAATAGGTTAGGACCTATTTTGTAAATGTTTGTAATGCCGACCTTGGAGATTGTTCCAATGGTTAATGATTGTGATGCCGACCTTGATGATCATTCCAAGGTTAATGAAGTGTATAAATATTTGTAGTTGAGTCATGGAAAAGGCATCCTTGAGAGAAAATGGAAAGATAATAAGAAAGGTCCAAAAGGCAGAGTAGAGAAGAGGCACAGGAAAGAAGAGGAAGAACAGAGCAGAAGAAGAGCAAAGCAGAGGAATTGTTGTACTCCAGTCATAAATATAGAAAGGTGTTGATCACGGTAGTGAGTTTGGTAGTAAGTTGCCAGTAGGGTTTAACAACCCTCAGGGTTTAACAGCGCTTATTGTAATCTTTCTAGGTTTAGGGTTGAGGCAGTGAGTCTACTAGACCTAGTTGTTCTTCATGGCAGTGAGTTAGTATGTTAGGCCCGTGGAGTGACCAAGCCTAAACATCATTTTTGTAATGGTTACAATATATATTTGAGAGCTAATCTTTTCCATGATTTTTCCACACCTTGGGGTTTTCCATGTAAAATCTGGTGTCTCTTGTGTTTGATGTTGTATCTGTGGTTAAGTTTCTGATTTCATGCACTCATTGTTAAATCATAATAATTATCGATAAGTGACAAATGTTTAATTGCAGAAAGTGTTTAAGTTTTTGGGACAACTAATTCACCCCCCTCTCAGTTGTCTAGCACATATCAACAATTCGTATCAAAGTCAAGTTCCTTTGAAGAAAGTTTAATAGCTTGAGGAAGATCCAAAATGTCTTACAAGAAAGAAGCGCTGCATTTTGATGGAACAAATTATGTTCTTTGGAAGGCTCGGATGAAAAGCCATCTTCTTTCTCTTGGTTACAAAGTATGGAAAGCTACAGAAATAGAATACACCATACCTCGAAATGGTCTGACAACTGAAGATGAAATCAAAGAATATGAGATAGACATCAAGGCAAAGGATGCTCTGCTAAGCTCATTAACTAACTCAATATTGATGAAAGTTGTGGATCTTGAAGCTGCAAATAAGGTATGGGAAAAGTTGAAAAATATGTATGGAGATGATTCTATGAAGGAAGCCAAGTTACAAAGTCTGAAAGTGAACTATGAAAGTTTGAAGATGAATGATGATGAAAACATATCAACCTTTATGCAAAGAGTTGATGAACTTGTTACAGGGATAAAAGCCATAGGTGGAACTCTCGACAAAAAGGAAGTTGTTATGAAAATTCTCTAATGTCTGCCCAAGTCCTCCTGTCACAAGGTAGCCGCAATTGAAGAATTCATGCAAATAAAAATGGTTGACATGGATCAGCTGCTCAGTAAGCTTGCTGCCTTTGAAATGAGGAAGTTTGTTGATGCTCTGCTGAAAGTTGAGACAACCTTCAAAGCTAGTACTCCTAGAAGTAATTCTAGATCAGAAAAGTACAAGGTGGAATCTGATGATGAGTTTGATGAAGTTAAATCCAACTTCGTGGATAGACTGCAAAGAGGATCTAGTAAGTATAAAGGCAAATTACCTTTCAAATGTTTTTCCTGTGGTGAAGTAGGTCATTTTGCTTCCAGATGTCCTGAAAGAACTAATAGAAATAGAAGAAGATATGAGAACAGGCCTAAGACCCAAAAGAAGTGTTATTATGTTGAAGATTTTGATGATGATGAAGGAGTATTAGATAATGGTGAACTAGATAATGCTAGTTCCTCTATGAATGAATTCTTGTTCATTTCAATTAAGGAAGATCCCGTGTCTACTAATTCTACTAGCTGTGTGAAAGAAGAAAGACTAGTGGAAAGTGCTTTGGCTACTTAGGTCATTAAGGACAAGGATGAATCAGTTATTGATAGTGGCTCCTCTCACCACATGACTGACAAAAGTAAGTTTGTGAGCTTGGAAATATATGATGGTGGACTGGTTCGGTTTGGAGATGATACAGCTGGTAAGATTTGTGGGAAAGGATCTATTTATTTTGATGGCAAGCATATTATTGAAGATGTCTTGTATGTGAAAGGATTAAAGCACAATCTTTTGAGTGTGGGTCAGATGTGTGACAAGGGCTATAATTTAAGCTTCAAGGACAATGGATGCAAGATCAGGGAAAGCTCCGGAATAGTCACTACAACTAGTAAGAAGACCAAGGGTAATATCTATCACTTGAAAGGAACTCAGAACTATTGCTTGTTGACTCAGACTGATGAGATTTGGTTATGTCATAGAAGGTTGTGTCACATAAATTTTGATAATATTATGAAGATAAGTACTACACAGGTTGTTATAGATTTACCTAAGCTTGTGAAGCTTGCTAATCCTATTTGCAAGGAGTGTCAATTTGGGAAACAAACAAGAACAAGTTTCAACAGCAAGGACCAATCAGTTGGAGGACTACTTGAGCTAGAGCATACAAATTTGTGTGGACCTACAAGAGTAAGAAGTTTTCAAGGAGATAGGTATTTCATGTTGCTCATTGATGATTATTCTAGAATGACTTGGGTCACCTTTTTGAAAGAGAAAGCTGAAGCTCTAGAAAAATTCAAGGTATTTAAGGCAATGGTTGAAAATGAGATGAATTTGAAAATCAAGTGCTTGAGGTCTGATAGAGGAGGAGAGTTCACATCAAATGAATTCAATTTCCTTTGTGAAGAACATGGAATAAAGAGATAGCTATCTGCGCCCAGAACTCCACAACAAAATGGAGTTGTTGAAAGGAAAAACAGAATAGTTCAAGAAGCTGCTAGAACCATGATGAAGGAAGCTCATCTTCCTAAAGCATATTTTAGAGAGGCAATTCACACTACTGTATATCTCCTAAATAAAGTTCAAGTAAAAGGTAACATTTTAAAGACTCCTTATGAATTGTGGCATGGTAGAGTTTCTACTATGAAATATTTCAAAGTTTTTGATAGGAAATGTTATATCAAAAGAGAAGAAGATTTAGGCAAGTTTGATGCTAGATGTGATGAAGGAATCTTCCTTGGTTAGTCCACCAAGAGTAAGGCCTACCGGTGTTATACTAAGAGGCTGAATAAGATCATTGAAAGTGCAAATGTTAAAGTTGATAAATGTATGGAAAGGTCTTCAGAATCAAGTGAATATGAGTCAGATGATCCAGATGTTTTATAAGTGGTGTAGCATGAAGACAACCCATATAAAGAAGAACAAGCTCTAGTAAGTGCTACCAAAACTCCAAGATATGTAAGAATCAGTCATTCTGAAGATCAAATCATAGGAGAGAAGAGCAAAGGGATCTTAACCAGAAGAAAAGCTGCAGTGGAACAAGTAAATTTCTGTCTGATTTCCAAGATTAAACCTAAAACTATGGATGAGGCTTGCAAAGATAAAAATTGGATAAAAGCTATGGAAGAGGAATTGATACAGATAGAGAAGAATTAGACTTGGGATCTTGTTCCTAGACCATCAGACAAGAATGTAATTGGTACAAAGTGGGTCTTTAGAAACAAGACGAATGAGAATGGTGAAGTGGTAAGAAACAAAGCAAGGTTGGTATGCAAAGGACACACTCAAGTTGAAGGAATAGACTTTGAAGAAACTTTTGCTCTAGTAGGAAGGATTGAAGCAATAAGGATGTTTTTGGATATTGTAGCATAAAAAGAGTTCAAGGTTTATCAAATGGATGTGAAGTCTACCTTCTTAAATGGAGAGTTAGAAGAGGAAGTCTATATAGAACAACCAGAAGGATTTCATTCATCAGATCAGGGTGACATGGTATGCAGATTGAAGAAATCTTTGTATGGATTAAAACAAGCTCCTAGGGCATGGTATGCATGGTTCGACAAGTACCTAATACAGATAGGGTCTTGTAAAGGCACTATAGATAGCAATCTCTACTTCAAGATCAATAATGAACAAACCCTGATTGTTGCAGTTTTTGTTGATATTATTTTTGGAGGCAATGAAGGTATGTGCTCGATTTTTTCTAGAGAAATACAAAGTGAATTTGAAATGTCTATGTTTGGAGAGATGAACTTCTTTTTAGGTCTACAAATAAGTCAATCAGATAAAGGTATCTTCATTTCTCAGTCTAAGTATGTGAAAGAGTTGTTAAAAAAATTTGGGATGGAAGACTCTAAACTAGTATGCACACCTATGATAACTAGTTGTAAGTTAAGAAAAGATGATAACTCACCCATGGCAGACAAGAAAAGGTATAGATCTATGATTGGAGGATTAGTTTATCTGACTCAAACCAGACCTGACATAATGCATGCAGTATGTCTTGTGTTAAGATTTTAGGTAGAACCCAAGGAATCACATGTGATGTTAGTCAAGAGAATTCTGAGATATTTAAAAGGTACAATAGATTATGGTTTGTGGTACCCTAAGGACTGTGACTTTACTCTCAGTGCATATACTGATGCAGATTGGGCCAGAGATGTGGCTGACAGAAAAAGTACAAGTGGAGGTGCATTCTTCTCGGGAAAAAGATTAGTATCTTGGTTGAGCAAGAAACATGATTCAATATCGCTATCTATTGTAGAAGCAGAATACATTGCAGTAGCATGCAGTTGCACTCAAGTGTTATGGATGAAGTAGACTTTGAAGGACATCAAAATTGTGTATAAAGATCCCATTGCAATACTTTGTGACAACACAAGTGCCATAAACATATCAAAGAATCTAGTGATGCACTCAAGGACAAAGCACATATCCATCAAGTATCATTTTCTGAGAGAAAAGGTGACAGAGAATGAAGTCAAGTTGGAGTATGTTTCTACCAAGGATCAGATTGCAACCATTTTTACCAAGCCTCTGCCTAAGGATACTTTTGAGTATCTCATAGAAAAGTTAGGGGTTATCACCCCTCTTGCTCTAAACTAAGATGCACAATAGTGCATCAGTCTAGAGATGCTCAAAGGTCTGGATTGATGCTTTTTAGGGCTACTTCTTAGGGGGAGTAGTCAGAGAAGTCAGAAGAAAGATTATATCAAAGCAGAAGAGTGCAAGTATGTGCCCTTTTCCATTGATGTCAAAGGGGGAGAGAACTCATATGAAAAACTTAGAGTGTATATGTGTAAGAGAAAGGTGGAGAATTTTGGAGAAAGAAAGAGTGCAAGTGTGTAAAGTGAAAAGGGTAGAATCTTGTCTTGATGGCTATTGTAGTTTTTCATATCATATGTTGCCATCAATGACAAAAGGGGAGATTGTTGTAAGTATGTGCCTAATCCATGTTGTCATTTATGTCAACATATTGTTGGCAATCAGGACTGCACCCTTAGTAAAGATAAACTTTACTATCCTGTTTTAACATGGAAACACTCTTAGATTGTGGGTAATCTATGTTGAGAGGGAATCTCTAGAGTGAGATGGTTCTCCTTATGATTTTTCCTAATCTGAATGACTTTTTGGGAAAATCTAGATAGAAGGATAACTTGAAATGAAAACAAGTAACTGAAACTAACTCCTAACGTGATGCACCAATACTTAAACTCCTACCAGATCTTACTCACAATCAATTCACATAACTTAACTCTCACAACCCCTTGATTACACTTAATTCATTAATATTTTGCAGAAAGGTTCATCAGAACACAACATGCATCCTGAATTAAATAACAAACATGTATACCCATCATAAAATTCAAGACAAAACAAAGGATAAATAATTATCACAATGCAGTATCAAATCAATTTTTGTAAATAAGTAAACAAATAGGGAAGAAAATTGCTTCTCTATAAACTAGAAGGAGTAATGAGTACAAAGAAACTAAAGTACAACTCTCTCAGTGTGAGAGGAAGACTCTGAAAATTTGAACTCTGATCTCTAACTCTAACTTTGACTGGAATTGCTAAGAAAGAACTAACCATTTGCCATATATCCCATGGAAAGATCTCCCTGAAAGACTGGAAAAAAGATCCTAATAATAGATATGCCTATCGATTTTTGATCTCCTCAAAAAAGACAAAAAATAAGACCTCAAATCGCCTCCAAACTGTGAAAATAAATTGCCAAAAAGGTCCTCCCATGTGGCCCCACCAAAATTTGCTTTGTCTACCCAGAAAAAGCTCAATCCCTATCCATATCTACTCTAAAAAAAAGAAAAATAAAGAAAACAAGATTTGTTTACTTTATCTGCTTTAAACTGCATAAAATGGCATAATATTAAAAGTAATTTATAAAGGACATTGGTTTAATATTTGTCTTACAATAGATTGCAGTTTTATTTTACATCCTTATTCTATTTGATTTTTGCAAAAAATAATAATACATGGCTTTAAAATTTCCAAGTACATACATATACATAGCTTGTGAAAAATAAAAACCTATACCCTACCCTCCAAATGATCTGCAAGAAAATTTCTAAGGGCTTGTCAACTGTCTCGAAAAGAGACCAAATGGGTTTCAAGGTGTCAAACCATAGTATAGAATGTGCAAAGGGAACCTAAGGTTTGAACACCACTCTAAGTCTTGAGACTTAGGCATTAGGTTGGTCATGCTACCACAGAGGACATTAGTTGAATCCTTCAAAATAAATAGAATGTGATTAAAATCACCATTTCTTTTAGGGCTTCCAAGTGAACCCTAGAACAAAACTAATTCGAAACCCTACAATCTCCCATCATTTTAATTTTGCATTTTTGAGACGATGGAGCTCTGCCTCAGTGCCACCATGGTTAGGGTTTGGAGAAAACCCCTTCGATTTCTAGCCATGTCTCTCCATTCCTCAATGGATTTCATATAGAAAATGAAGGTAAAACTCTATCTGATACAAATGTGACTCATATTCTTGATTTCTTTTCATTTCTTGAGATGAAAATGGCTTCTCAAGCTACGGCCTCTACATTGTTTTTGATGGATTTGTTTGTGTTCTTCACTGTCATTTCTTTCCCTACTCTCGGGCTACTATGGCGAACTAGTCTAAACTTTCTTGGAGATCATTCAAAAACCCATGGCCCCATCTTAATATCTTGCTCTGGAAAATTGGGTAACTTTTTTCTTTCAAACTTTGTGCTTCATCTTTTCTATATTTGTTTGGCCTATACATGATATCTTGTGCCTCAGATATATTCATTTTCTGTGTATACCCTTTTGAAAAGTCATGGTTGTATACATATTGCTTGTATTTGGAACCTATGTTTAAAACCCATAAGAGTTATGATGCTTGTATGCAAAAAAAAAGATTCAAACACATATATCTCATGTTCACTTGCTTTTATAAGGCCGCAACTGGCATAATGATATCTTTGTGCTCAAAAGATCTCTAAAGCCTTTTTTCTTTATGCATATGTAGCTTCCATCTCTTTCTTAAAACCCCAAGTGGGTTCGAACACAAGATACAAAATAAGTTTGGTTCTTTTTAATCATCTTCCTACCACAAGTCGCGGTCATGCTTGATATTTGTAGCATTATTTAAATGAGTTCCACTTTTATCTATATGGCTTGAACAAAGTTCAATTTTCTTCTGTATAAAGGGCACTATAAATGATTTACTGAGTTTCATTGACACAATGTGTAATTTCTGCATGACTCTGTAGTGCAAGCTGTGAGCTTTGTTGTGCATCTTACATTGTTTTGAGCATTACTTTTTCATTTCCTCTACAACATTAACTTGTCATTTTGAAAACATAAATGGGTTCGACCCATAATGAAGAAACATCTCCATTTCTATCTTTGTATAAAAATCTCATATGGGCTCTTGGAAACATGAGAAATAAAGGCATCTCTTTGCATTTTATCGTCACAAAAGTGCGCTCCACTACAGGGCATGGGCTCCATTTAAGATATCTGAGCATATGGGAGTAAAACTCCAAGTAGATTTATGAGAACAACACATAGAATAAACCTCATTTAGTATTTCATGTGTTATTCTCTGTATCTGAGCTTGAACTCTTTTATTTTGCCCTATATACAATTTGAACAATCAAACTTGATTCCATGACAGGTCATGTTACTTGACATGATGTTGCATTTGTTTACTGTACATGTACCATTCCAAATGTGTTCTGATACATTCTCTAATAGCTTTATTTGAATGGTCATGACTCCAAATTTGACTGTAACATGGCATATATACTTGTACTCTACCTCACTGAATCACATCAAATACACTTGTATACAAACCATTTTGAATGGTGGAGGCCACAACATTTAGTTCCTTACTCTTTTCTGAGTATCTTTCTATTCATATTGGTTTCTTTACGATGTAAGACCATTTCATGCTTAATAAATGATTGCTCCATTTGATGAACGTACCTTACTTGACTTCCTTGTAGTTGATGATGGCTGAAACTTCATAGAGATGATGCTGCTCCATCATGAATGCACTCTGTAAATGAGAAGATACATGTTGTTCTTGTCATATGTTATTGAAGGTTGAGGCCCCTATATATACATTTGGCATGACTATATTCAATTTGTAACATGTGATGTATTATCTGCTGTTCCAAAAGTACTTCACCATGACAATATTCATGTCACCTCTTTGAGCTCCTCATGTAGATGAATGTGAATACCACTTAAAACCTCTTTGTGATTGTCCTGTAGTTGATCATGGCTGTCCCATGCATTATATACAACTTGCATCTTTATGGCATTGGTTATTGTCAGTTGAGCTCACTGTATGTTCATAGCACTCATCTGATACTTGTCTATCCCACTATGCATATGATAATACTTTTTGCATTGAATTGAATTATTATAGCTCCTCCACTTCACTGGCAAGAATACCATGTAGACTCAACTTGCAACTGCGTCTTGATTGTCCAAGGTAATTTGATTTGTGTATATCTTGTAATGATGCCATCATGGCTGTCCATCTATCATGTTGATATAAAATACTACTTCTTGATCAGCATAAGATTGCTCTGATTCTCTTGTAATAGCAGATAGATGAATCCTCTCTTCAATGCTTCTACTCTATTTTAGACAACATGAATGGGCTCAAAGCTCACCTATGACTTTCACATCCTCAATGGCTATTGACGAAATAATGACAGTTGTCCTTATGCATTGAATGTTGTCCTATATGAGTTCAGTTCATCCTTATGGTTTCACTTCATTTCTTGAACTGCAGTCATGAGTATGTCATGTTCTCGAAACCAATGCACATGATTGATTTGATAATCCTTTAGTTTAGTTATTCAATTTAAGAAATATGAATAATGATCTCTATTCCATTCCATTCCATTCAAGATTAAGGGGCAGCATGCTGGGCTCAACCCTTGTGGGAGCCCACTTAACACTGCATGCTGATATGTCTTCAAACAACTACATGACTTATCCTATATCTGCACATGACACAAATAGATTAGATAAAACAATAAAGTTAAATGATTGTTTCATTTTCAGTTCCTCTGTATGTGAATAATGTGTATCTGATCTAGTGCATTATAGGCAGTGTATTATGCATCTTCTGATAGACACATAGGAAACTCATAACCGAAGTTCTAACAGGTCTTTTTCCAATTTTTTGTAGATTCTTATTGAAGATCAGGATCAATGACATAAAGCAACCTTGAGAACCGAAGACACTAAAAGGCAATGATGGCTATGATCCTTTTCTCTCTTCTATCCTTAGATGCATATTATATTTCTTATATTTGCACTTGTTCATCTTTTCCTATGGCTTGTGTGGGACATTTGATCTATCATTCTTTCATTCAATGAAATGTTTATTTCTTTTATGTATTTCATTTTTAAAATGAATAATCATTGTAGTGAAATGAAATAACTTATCTCTTTAAGCAACCTTCTATAAATGAATGATGATCTGAAATCTTTTTTTCTTTTGTTGAGCAACTGAACTATAACATCACTGGAACATTCCAATCATGCAAATAACTTATAGTAGAAAATGTTAAAACCTTCATTTTAAAAATGAACTTGTTGTACCAACTCTACCAATTTGATATGTAAGTGAAAAATGGTAACATTTTTGGTGACATCTGCTATATGCTTGCCTGCTAAGCATTAGGACTAGTTGCCTTAACTATCAATTGGGCATTGCGTCATACTCTACTCTTCTCAAACTCAGAAAACACTAAAACTCAACTATACACTATTCCAAATAGCGGCAGAAAACAAAAGCAAACCAAACTGAAAATAAATAAGAGGGCCCTGGTGGCCAGAAAACTTGTACAACAGCACTTAGGGAAACAAAAATACTAAAAGTAAATGTGCATGAGCACTTATGAACTGCAACACTACTCTACTATGATACAAGGTAGTACTTATCTTTAGAGGCAATGTTTGAGGTGGATCCCATTAACTGGGATAGACATCACCTCTCCACTCAACTTGGATAACTGAAATGCATTGTTTTCTTTGCACTCTTTGATTAAATAAGACCCATCCCAAATTGCATCAAACTTGGAATGCTTTCTAGGTCTACTTCTTAGTTCATTCCATTTGAAAACTAAATCACCCACAATGAAGCTTCTCGGTATACATCTTGGTATACTAATATAATGTACTATCTAAAAAAAATGAAGTGTCCTGAAGGCCAAAATTATAATTAGAGAAGAACACTTAAACTTCAGGCCTCAAAGTATGTCTTTATGAATGGAGATTTGTACTGGAAAAATAGAGATGGTATTTTTATTACTATGCCTAGATAAGACACAGGCTAAAAACATGTTACAAGAATTGCATAAGGATGTGTGTGGAGGGCATTTCTCAGCCAAGACCACTACTGACATAATACTGAGAGCTGGGTACTATTGGTCTAAAGTATTAAAAACTCCACATAGTTATGTTAGGAAATGTGAAGCTTGACAAAGGTTTTCCAGTAAACTCAAATATCAAGGGGCACTACCACTAAAACTGATGCAAGTAGAATCTCCATTTCACCGATGAGGACTTGATTTCATAGGAGAGGTTACTGAGAAATCAAGTGGAGGGCATAAATGGATCCTAGTAGCCACTGACTCTTTCACAAAATGGATAGAGGCCATCCCAATAAAATAGGCTACCAGCAAAGTAGTGATAAACTTTCTCCTGGAAAATATTATTACTAGGTTTGGAGTACCAGTAAGACATGTCACAGACAATGGCATGTGTTTTAGATCTAATGAATTTAAGTCATTCTATAAATCTTATGGTATAGCAATTTCATATACTTCACCATATCACTCTTAGGCAAATGGACAGGCGGAATCTAGTAATAAGAGTATTATCAAGATAATTAAGAGAGTCTTGGAGAATAACAAAAATGCATGGGATTCAAAACTGAGATTAGCCCTATGGACAGATAGGGTTACTATAAAGAAAGCCATAGGGAAATCACCATTTGAATTGGTATATGGTGTCCAGGCTAGGTTACCCGTGCATAATCTTATATCAGTTTGTAAGTTTATTCTTCAAGAAGATTTGGATATCCCTAAGCCCATGGACAAGAGATTACAACAATTAGTCAAACTTGATGAAGTAAGGACTGATCACCAAAAACAAAATGAGAAACTATAGCTATAGACAAAATATATCTTTGGCAAAAGGACTAGGGAAAGAAAATTCAAAATAGATGATATGGTCCTCATGTGGAATGCTAGGGCACAAGAGAAGGGAAAACATGGTAAATTTGAGGCATTATGGGTAGGACCGTCTGTCATTATTGATAGGTGTGGTGAAGATTCTTATTACTTACAAAACATGAGTGGTGAAGAATATGAATTTCTAGTGCATGGGCAATTCCTGAAATATTTCTTCTCATAAGATCTAAATCCATGCATAGCATATTTAAGGAGGACATGAAATTGCTAGTGCATGGACAATTCCTGAAATGCCTTCTCTCTCTCTAAGATTCTTTCCATGCATAGTAGATTTGGATTCCATTCTTCACACCCCACTACCATCGGTTTGCATCTTAGAGAGTGATTCTAGATTCTTGCAATGACCTCACAGTCATTCATCCCCAGCCAGAGCCACTGTTGGGACAAAATTTCAAATCCTAAAAATTCATCCAGAAAGTCCATTTCCCACTATACACTTGAGATAATCATCTATTTTCATTTTTTAAAATTAACACCCCTGTAATAAACCACCCATCATATTAGCACTAAAACCACAAAATTCTATATTAACTACACCGTATGTCAAAGGCTTAATCCCTATAGACATATCAAGAAAAGAATCCTCAGTGTATCGGTATGACTTTTTCAAAAGTCACTTCGACACCCCAAAAGGTGTTAAGAAGCTCTCGGGAAATCGGTGTGACACTTAAATGTGTCACACCGATAAATTGATAAAACTAAATACCCATGGAAACCCGAATACATGAACGCTTGGCACATTTCAAACTAACATTTCAAATTCAAGGAGACAGAGATATCGGAGTATCGGGATGAGTCCTTTAGGGTTCTCTTTGACATTATGACCCGTAAGAGGCATATTGAGGAGACTACCAAATATCGACATGACATATCATTTCAGTATGTCAGGGTGACTTAGAGTGGTATCCTACCAAAAAGTCACTAGAGATTTTGGAATGTCGAAAGGAGTGCATATTTAGTCTTTCCAAAAAAGTGAACATGTTGATAATTAATAGGGCATCGAGGGGAGGCACATATGTTCTAGACAGAGTTTCGACATGACCACCATTTGAGTCACAACAAAGTCCCAATGGAGTAAAAAAATAATAAAATCCCTTAAGTGAAATGATTATTTTAGCAAGGTGACAGAAGGTGCTCTATTGCGAGAAATAAATGCTCCCCTGATGATTTGAAAGCCACCATTAATACTCAGAACAGAGTAAAATAAGAAAATCTTGAAACATTTGGTTCAGTACTCGAGGACAGGAGTTGGGGTGAGCATCTACAATGAATACAATTCAAGTATCCAAGTAAGTGTTCTGAGCCTAAAAACTAACCTTTCTGGTTCAAAATTGCATTTGAAGGATCTCTCGCATTATGCTATGGAAGAAACACATGAAAACCCTAAGGCAAAAAGGCAGAAGTTGAATGAGAGACACTTGAACCAAGATTTAATAGACCAGTGTCCAAAGTCAGGACAAGATTTTGAAGGAATGCCCAGTTAAATTGAAATGTAGAAAATTAGAAGATGCATATAGACAAATAGGAGATATATGGACTCCCATAAGATGGTATGACCTCTTCATCTACCATTATAAGAAAATGCATAGGTGTTCCCTTATCTTGAACCCATGGAGATTGAATTTGGGAAAATTGGTAATACCAAAAATATTTGTGAATGTTGAATTCCTGAGAGTGCTAGCTGGAAACTATAACCCATAGAATTGTATGATTGAATTGGAGGATGGAACAGGATTTATCCCTATCACCCGGGATTACATATCAATGGTTTTCTGATTAGATACTAGCTTTGATGTAAGGTTCAGGATTACCGATTTGCTCAATGAATATTATAACTTGAGAAACAACTACAAAAGATGGAGGTTGCCCATGCACAGTCCCCGGGACGAGAAGAACAAACTAATGGTTTATTCAGTCATAGAAGACCCTACATATTCTGTTGAATTGTTTGGAGAGTATTTCCAGTATACCTATTATTCTGTGTATCAATTGTTACGGGTTGAGGATTCTACGTTTAGGGAAGTTGTTTCTATGGTCCTAGCAGCTGACATTCAAAGCCAACAAGCTCTACATTTTGATTATGCTGAGTTCTTAGCAAGCACCTTTCACAATGAATTGGTCTCCATAAAGGGAGGAGGGAGTAGATTCAGGCATTACTCTCTACTATTGCATCTTGTCCTATATGAAGGCCAAAACTTGGGGTTATGGGATAAATGCTTAGGAGTCAGGGACTTGGAAAGGAATGGAGATGTGAAACCCATCTAGAGATGGACTGCTATATGAGATAGTAGGTGTGATAAGTCCCATTACATCTATTTTGAAAAATACTTTGTAAAACCTATGTATGAGCACCTAGGGCATCCTTGCAATTACAATTTGTCATTAAAAGTTTAGATATTTTTAAACCCAAAGGACTAGCATGAGCCTAGAAAGTTCACTCATAATTAGGGTGACTCGTATTCGTATACTGATTGTACAAAGATAAGGGTGTTTGGATTTGAAGGATATCCTCTACTATTACCAAAGACTTGTCCTGATAGAGTTGCTTATCTAGAGATTGTAAGACAGCTTGCTCACTCTAATTTTATGCATCTAAAAAGCTACAATAAGTAGTCATTTATGCCAAGCACTTTGTGTTTCGGGGATTTTAGAGTCATGTTAGACAAAGGATACCAATTGATTGACAAAAAATTTGAGCATTTTAAACTACCATCAGGGATTTCTAGAGAGAGCTTTGATTTGGAGAATTTCATAAATAGTGTTGAGATAAAACAAAAGCTTAAGAGGTATAATCATGTTTTATTTGTCGATGATGACCTAGTTAGAAATTGTGATGAGAAAGTTGCAATTGAGAAACGAGATTTATATTAAAAGATAATGTTGGCTGAGGCTTGGAGGGTAGAAATACCCCCACTTATAATGGTGCCTTCATGGATATTAATGACCCCATTGAAAGATTGAATACATTGATTACAAATGTTGCAGACTTGATTGAAAATGTCCCTTCTTATGTGTTTGAAAGAAAAGGAAGAGTTGTCAGAGGAATTCAAGTAGAAGATGAGGTTCCTATTTCCCAGTTATCTCCTCAACATACTCCTGAAATCTATTTTGAAGAAGAAAATGATGAGGAGAAGAATAAATACTTGCAAGCATCCTCTTCTCTTATTGAAAAATATGAGCCTCCAGTAGATAGAGAGGAAGTTAAAATAGAGACTTCTGATGAACTAACAGATGATTTAAATGATTTCGATCAATAGCATGAGCTGACATTTTCAAACTTCTCTGGAAATGATCTCCAAGATAAAGATGATTGGGCGAAGGAAATGAGTCAGTTGCTACCACCACTCCTGGATAAGATCAATGATCAATAAAAAGTGATAGAAAATACCTACTAGTGCCTCGAAAAGATGTTCACCCTAGAATTTTCCATGAGTGATATAATTGCCTCAGATACATGTGTCAACCAGGAGTATATTGATCACCTTGCCAGTGTGAACATGTTTGTATCTAGGGCGAAGTAAAAGTACATGGGTGCAAAAAAGAATTTTGAACAGGTATTATGGATGTGTCAAAATTGATCATGAAGAGGATGACTTTGCCAGACCTATGAGTCACGAGTCTATCCCTGATGAATAAATAAGTACAATGTTGATCGTAACATGTATCTACAAATTACTTATTTATTTTATTAATTACTGCATTAGTTAAGAATAGCATTATGAATAGACACACCTTTTACTAGCCTAAAGCTTGTTGCATCCTATAAAAGGATACCAAGGCCATTTTGAAAGGGGGAGAATTTTGGTAACAGATGAAATATATATGTATAAGACAACACAGTATTTCTAAGTTCCACATGTATCAACCTATATTTTAAAGTATCATGAACTTCTAAATTAATACAAAGGATTGGAGTCATTTGGTGGGTTATATATTGTGTTCAAATGTTGTGTAGAATTTTATTCTTTCAAGTTATATTATTGTCTTGATAATGGTCTCTTGAATTTGTTTAAATTGATAAATCAAGGATGTTTTCAATTTATTAGTGCCCAATTGTTGTTACTATGTGATTCAGTTGATTGGTTCAAAAAGAAGTTGATTTAAATCTTGCTAAATTGATCTATGTCCATTGGTTTCTGCCTAAGAATTAAATCCTTTGAACAAGCAAGTTTAGTTGGTTTCCTTCCCACCTAAATTAAATCCTTTCTTCTAATCATACTAATTTAAGGGAATATCATTAGGATCCCATAAGAATAATCTTGTAACCTAACATCTCTGCATAATTTGTACAAGGTAAAGATTCATATAAGTGCCCAACAATTTAAGTCCAAACTAATTTAGAAACCCATATACCATCATCTATGACTCCATCCACCCAATAGATGAGGCACTAGTCAACTTTAGAACTTTTTTATACAAATCCAATCCACACTCTTGATAATTCAAACACTTTTAATAGGAAATAGTAAGTAAGCTCTGTATCTACCTCACACCTATGTGCCATAGTGAGTAGATTGCCCAAATTAGAATCCATTTAGACTTTCAAATCTGCTTTATCATTTAGGTACACCTGCCTAGGCTTGGCAGAGCCAAAAGAGTAGGGGGTTTCCAATTACATAAACCTTGTTTCGTTAGACAAAAATGTATTAAGAGATTGACACCCTCTTATTGTTTAAAAACCTACGTTTTTGTGACCTAACCAGTCACCTTT
Source organism: Cunninghamia lanceolata (assembly GCA_027924645.1). Lineage (NCBI taxonomy): Eukaryota > Viridiplantae > Streptophyta > Pinopsida > Cupressales > Cupressaceae > Cunninghamia > Cunninghamia lanceolata. The sequence continues at coordinate 11,887,119 of BSBN01000194.1, read as the reverse complement.
CCCACTCCAACCTATCCATTTATCAAGTTACAAATGTAAAAGTTTTCCTACCTGGATGTCTGAGTCAGCCAAGTGCATTGTCTAAGCTCATAAAAGATGACCTGGCCAATCATCTTTAATATATCCTATCTAATGTCAAACGTAATGGAAAAGAACGTGGCTAGGTCATCTTTCCCAACCTAGCCATTGATCAAGTTATGAACACATAAATTTTCCTACCTGGATGTCTGAGTCAGCCAAGCGCATTTTCTAAGCTCCTAAAAGATGACCTAGCCACACTCTTTTCCAAGTAATATCTCCCTAGACAGCTATTTATGTTTCTCATATTTAAGGAGCTTAGACAATGCACTTGGTTGACTCAGACATCTAGGTAGGAAAACTTCCACATCTGTAACTTGATCAATAGCTAGGTTGGCAAGGTCATCCACCACCTTGCTGCCTTGTAGATCTGCTTTGTCCTTTGATATATCCTATCTCCCTAGTGAACTATGATTTCTAGCTATTTTGTAAACTTTGAGTTTTGTAATATCTCCCTAGTGAACTGTGATTTCCAAGTTTCCATGCTTGACGAGCTTGATAATTTCCTAATTTCCCATACTCTCAGAGATGGTAACAAGGAGGCAGACAACCTTTCCAACCTAGACATTGATAAAGTTAGGGACATAGAAGTTTTCCTACCTAGATGTCTAAGTCATCCAAGCGCATTGTCTAAGGTCCTAAAAGATGAGAAACATAAACATATGTCTAGGGAGATATTGTTGATAACTGAGAGGGGGGGGGTGAATTAGTTATCCTAATTATTTCCCTTATTGAACTTTCTTATTAATTAATGCAGCATTGAATCAAACACAAAAACATTACCATGAAATAAGAAACACATGACACAGTATTTTTGACGTGGAAACCCTGTTAAGGGAGAAAACCATGGGGTGATTAACCCAAAAATTATTCTCTGTTAGAAGAATAGGAAATTACAAAAATGGCACTTGCCAATTAGGGCTCACTGCCTGAGCACACTGCTCACAAAGAGGCCTACTGCCTACAAGGAGACACACTGTCTACAAAGTGATAAGAATCACAGTCTTGAACTGATTGGAAGCATCTGCATATGCTGGAGTTCAGTCCCGGTTAGGCTCAGCACACTGATCTGCTGCACTTCATCTCTCCTCTGTTATTTATTCTGCTATCCTTTCACATACCAGATCTTTCTTGCTACTTCTGCTCTGTTCTGCACTTGTTCGCATATATCTTCACACCATCACACCCTTCACAACTAAATCCATCCTCTATATATATCCGCACAGGTAATTTCATCACTTTTCTAGTTGGCATCCGGAACAGTCTAGTTTCTTACAAACTCTGTTCTGTCGGCTGAATCCTTGCTCACCAAGCAATGCGGATCAAGCATATACTTGTAGATATCATTAATCATGTCGGCCAAACATGATTCATGCCTTCACAACCTTTATCATCAATAGTAACACATCCGGAAAGTAGTCTGATACTCTGTCAGTCAGTTCTTCCTCTGTTTTCACTGTCTCTCAGAAATTTGGTACTCAACTATTCATATCTTTTTCCTTGTCCATCACCAGAGGCTAAATCCTTGGAATATACCACTCAAGGTAGTCCTCTTGACTTCCCCAAATCCGCACTGCACCAAGACACTTCCTCTGAGAGATCCGGACCAATCTGTCGGACCTTGCCATATGCTCTGTTCTTGTTCACCGGACCACAACAATCTTCATTCTGACTTCCGGTAGAGACACACCATGACTTGCGGATATGTGGGATGACCTTTGTTGCCATCAATGACAACAACCATGAATCCATATAGTGTCTCTTGCCAACAATCTCCCCCTTTGGCATTGATGGCAACACTTAGTGAAAAATGACTAAGTGTTTACACTATGCTCCCCCTTTGCTGATGCTCTGTCTTTATATACAATTTCTGGAACTCCCCCTTAGTTGGATTCCTCATTTTTCACTGCTCCTCACTCCCCCTTTGACATCAATGGCAAAGGGTAGGGTCCGCACACCAAAATTTTCAAAAATTTTCTATACATAGCTGCATATTTACATACTCACATATACTGAAGAATGTCTGCAAAGGATGTCTTCAATTGGATCAGTTCTGTAGCCCAACTTTGCTTCATTCTATCCAAAATTGAGATGTGACCACTCAACAAAAATGCAAAAGCTTCTGCCCTCTTGAGATCTGTCGGATCATTTGTTTGGGCGGTGGTCTGAGCATCACTGATGGCCTCATGCATAGTTTCTAACTTAGGGATTATAATCCTTCTAAGTTCTCCCATCCGGTTAGTGATATTCTTCCTTTCCTTCTCAAGATTCTTTATTTCATTCAAGACTGCAATAGTCTGACATTCTTGATTTATTATGGAGGAAGAGAGAGGATCAAAACTTTGAGATAAACTTTGTAGCTTGTCCTGTTCCTCTTTTATTTTCTTATCAATTGCTGCTGTTGCCTTTGACCAGGATATACAAAATTTGTAAATGTCACCGCCATCCTTAAGAGCATTTTCTAAGCTCTTTATTCCAATACTCATATTTCTCCTATCGTTAGAGATTAATCCTAATACTTCTGAAAATCTTTTATCCAAAAATTCCTTCCGGACCTTTTCTTCAGCAGATTTTTCTAGAGATTCAAAATGTGTACTAACACTGCTGACTAAGGTTTTGAGATTACCGGAAGAGGAGGCTGTGGGATCCTTTTGAAAAGATGGCATGATCTTTTCTAGCACTCCAGATGCTACCTCCATAAGCTCACAGTCTTCCATGTGAGATTTCAGTAGTTTCTCTTTGACTTTCTCATTTGCAAATGAGGCTATTTTCATTGTTTGCACTGGTGACAAAGAGTCAAAATCTAATGGTCCTTTTAGCAGGTCCGGTTCATCAATTTCTATAGTGGCTTTTGTCAGGAATTCTTGAACAGTTTGTGCAGTGTCTCTTGCCGGAGACAGATGTTTCTTCTCTTCTGCAGTTTTGTCCTTTTGAATCTTTTCTCCTTCCTTAATCTTACCACTTTCAGTCGTGGTTTTCTCTATTGGGGTGCTGTCAGCCTCTTTTTCTTTAACTGTTGCTTCTTTCTCCTGTAGTTTCTCTTCTTCTTGGGATCCGGAGACTGTAGGGGAAACCGGAGGAGAGATGTTAGTCTGTTCAGGGCCCACTTCTTCCGGAGCAGATGATTCCAAATCCGCAGCTGTTTCTGCACCTAAGTCCTCTACAATAGGAAGATTGAACCTTTTGAAGGCCTTCCGGAGGATCTCTTCTGTCTCTTTGGCCACTTTGTCAGTCTCACCAAGCATGAGTTGATTCATCCTGGCTTTACTTCTGAACTCATCTTTGCAGTCTTTGAAGATTATGTTCATTGTCTTGGGATCAATTTGAGGATATAGCTGAATAGCTATCTGCTCCCGGATCTCAAGATCTTTTGCATGAGCATTATTCTTTCTTATTTCTAATTCCTTTTCTAGGCTTTTAGGAATAAGAGATATGATCTCAATGAAAGCCTTATTGTATATGTTCAGATATTTGACTGTGGCTTCCTGCAGAGACTTTTGGTCAGCCTCATTGTAGTCATCATAAAATTCAGTCATTGGTTGAAGGTTTCCATCCACCGTAACCGACTTGATTACACTCTCTAGAGACAGAGTGGGCTTTTCAACAGATACCTCTGTCATTTCATCCTTGTCTTAGCCTGTGGAGGGTTTACCGGATCCTTTCTTCTTCTGCTTCTTTATTTCTTTTACTCCCTCATCTGACTCTGTTTCCTCTTCATCCTTTTGGCTTTCATAAGCCCTTGTGGCTTTTGTCTTAGATCTTTTACCAGATGCCTGGACTTCCGGTTTTGAGCTTTTGGTTGTGGGAGGTGCAGATCTTTTTGATGATCTGGTCCGGGTGGAAGTTTCAACCGGAACACTTTCTTTACTTTTCTTTTCTTCCTCAGCCTTCCTCCTCTTTTCCCGACTGGCATCAAGTGCCTCTTTTGAGATGCCTAGGCCTTGAGCAATATGCTCTACTTCTTTTCTCACCTTTCTCTTTATCTCAAGTTCCCTGAGTTCTACATGGATCTTTACACTCAGCTCCTCAAAGGTTCCAAACCTTTCTGTCTTTGGATCTTTGGGCTGACTTAGCATGTGTTGAACATGCAGCTCCACTATCTATTCATCCACTTCATACCCCATGGGCATGATCCATACAGTTCTTGGTTCTACTGCCTCCATTAGACACTGATCTGTTTCTACCATGAAGCATACTGTATCTTTGTACTTTTCAACGAGGGATAGGGGTATTCTTTCTCTTGCATGCATCATGCTTTGGAAGTTCTTGAAGTATCCCCATAGAGCTGTGTTTCTTGCTTTAGCATCCCCAAGTCCATGAAAATAGTCTCTGATTTGGATGGCAACCGGTCTGTCATTCTACCATATCCATCCAATGGATCCGGGAAGCTCGTTCATGTAGTAAAAGAAGAGACAAAGGATCAGATTGCCATACTTGAAGGAGTTTTTCTTGTCCTTCTTAATCTTCTGCAGATTTTCAAAGAGTTGGTTTACAAGAAGCTCACACAAGTCATAGTCTGCATTCTCCTTTAACATTTGATAGGCTGTGTAGATTGCAGTTCCCGGTACTGAATTTTCCCTACTGGAGTGATAGATTTTGTAACCAATTATCATAGATGCAAATTTGACATCCGGTTCAGTGATGTCATCAACTGTCATAGCTCTCTTGTCAAACTTGGATCCGGTTGCATCACTAACTGTCTAATTTTTTACAGACTTGAGAACAGGTAATCCACCGGATGAGTGCAGACCGGTTACAGCCCTAATTGCATCTTTGGTGATCTTGAAGGGCTTGTTCAACCATAGGAAGTTGTCATGTACTCTACTTAGTACATACCGGACCCATTCATCTTCTTCAAAATAGGGGAAATGAATGCACTGTGCAAAGTGTTTGTCCCGGATGGCTTTGTACCGAGGTTTGATCTCAAAGGAGTCATCTATCAATTGTTTGTGATAGATATCCATCAGTTTTGATTCTCCAAAGTCTTCAAGATTCGCATGGATGTAAACCCTAATATCTTCTGTGTGCAATACACCATGATGAACACTAGAGAAGGCTCCTAGTGGATCTACCTCCAAGGATTTGTAAGGATGTTTCTTGAATGTGGGGCGAGGTCTATCAGAGATCTTAACTATATTCAGAGTAGCCATTCTTCAAAGATTTGCAGTGAGATAATGAAAACGGAGAATACCTTATGCGCCTTCGGTTTGCACGGAGTGGTTGGATTGATTTCTTTATGCAATGACTTCGGCAGGAGATCTTTGGTGTGCTTGATGATTTTGTTGTAGAGCTCCGCTTTTCGCTTCTTCTTGGATGTGGAATGATCAAATGATTGTTGAGAATCCCTTATATCATTTCGCAAACCCTAATATCTGTTTGCAATAAATGCTTCACCTATATTATTCCGGTTTGCCTTGTCCGGATAGCTTGGAGTATCCCGGATCAGTCCTGATCTGTGAACATCATCCGGATCTTTTAATCATGAATAAATCAAAGTGACACATTACAAGAACATCCCAAACACTCTATCCAATCCGCAGAATAAGACAATGCACTTCCGGATCTCTCCAGACCCTTTTTGTAATCCTCTATCATTCCGGAGCATCTCCCAGAACAGGTCTTACTTGATCGATCACAGCTTCTTCACATTTTCATGCGGACCTCTGAAATCTTATCTAGATCATCTCAAGACTTATATCTTTAAACCCTTTACTCCACATCTTGTGACACATCTAGCACCACTTGATTGGCTGGGGGAACAGAATTTTCTTTGAGTCTCCCCCTGAGCCAGAGCTCACTTTTTAATTTCTGGAAGAAATATCAGCACCAGAGTCTGGTGCGGATCCAACCTCTACATTCTCTGAACTTTTCTTCACCCAAATCTTGCTCATCTGATTCCTAACTTCATCCGCATTCATCTTTTGTTTACCCTTGTCTTGATTCTGATTATACACCGGACCTCTTTTGTCCTGATTCTTGCTTCTGCAGACTTTAGCATTATGACCGGACCTATTACAGATTTGGCAAATAACATTTCTTTGCATATTTGACTGATAACCTCTTGATCTGCATTGATTAGCCATATGACCTACTCTATTGCATGTAAAGCATCTACCTTTGAATGATTTGTTTACTTGCATATTTCTGCATTCATGGGATTTGTGTCCGTACCTTTTGCAGTTAAAGCACTGTCCGGAGAAGGATGAATTAATCTGATTCATTCTCTTTCTGCACTGATTAGCTTTGTGACCAAAGTGGTTGCAGCTGTGGCAGTATCCATTGAAAGATGGATATCTTTGAGCATTAGGCTGTCTCACCGGAGGTCTTCTAGGCCTATTCCTTGGATTTTCTGATCCAAAATTCTTTTGACCGGATCCGGAGCTTTCTCCTTTCTCATATCCCAAACCATACTTGTCATCTGTCCTCTTTTGACTTCCAAGAAGTACTTCAAGTTGGGCAGAACTTATCTTGAATTTTTCTTTATATTCATTTGCTGTTTGAAGATCTCTTTTGAGAGAGGCAATCTGATCCTCAAGTTTTTCTTCATTATCTTTGGCATCTTCAAGATCAGATTCAAGATGTCTGATAATCCTGTCCATCTGGTGGCATTCTTCTGATTTTTCTTTAAGAGATTGTCTTAGATTGTCTTCAGCTTTTCTTTTTTCTTCAATCTCTTGAGTAAACTTTATAGTTCCTGATTCCATTTCATGTCTTAACATAATGACTTCTTTTGATAACTTTTCACATAACTTGGTTTGCTCAGTCAATTCTTCATTTGTATTGCTTTCTTCACTTTGTCTTGCCAATTGTTGGAGCAGCTCCTTTCTCTTTTTCATAGAGAGACTTAATTTGTCTTTTAATTCTCTCATGAATTCATCAGCCTGTTTGAGTCTTTCCTTTAATTCATTGACTTCAGAATTTGACTGTTCAAGATCCTCAAGGGCAGTCTTGAGTTGCTCCTTTAAACCATATGCATCCATTTGAACTCCCAGATCTTCCTCAAGCTGTTAGGCTCTATTAGGAGGAACTTAGCTCTGATACCAATTGTTGATAACTGAGAGGGGGGGTGAATTAGTTATCCTAATTATTTCCCTTATTGAACTTTCTTATTAATTAATGCAACATTGAATCAAACACAAAAACATTACCATGAAATAAGAAACACATGACACAGTATTTTTGACGTGGAAACCCTATTAAGGGAGAAAACCACGGGGTGATTAACCCAAAAATTATTCTCTGTTAGAAGAATAGGAAATTACAAAAATGGCACTTGCCAATTAGGGCTCACTGCCCGAGCACACTGCTCACAAAGAGGCCTACTGCCTACAAGGAGACACACTGTCTACAAAGTGATAAGAATCACAGTCTTGAACTGATTGGAAGCATCTGCATATGCTGGAGTTCAGTCCTGGTTAGGCTCAGTACACTGATCTGCTGCACTTCATCTCTCCTCTGTTCTTTATTCTGCTATCCTTTCACATACCGAATCTTTCTTGCTACTTCTGCTCTGTTCTGCACTTGTTCGCATATATCTTCACACCATCACACCCTTCACAACTAAATCCATCCTCTATATATATCCGCATAGGTAATTTCATCACTTTTCTAGTCGGCATCCGGAACAGTCTAGTTTCTTACAAACTCTGTTATGTCGGCTGAATCCTTGCTCACCAAGCAATGCGGATCAAGCATATACTTGTAGATATCTATAATCATGTCGGACAAACATGATTCATGCCTTCACAACCTTTATCATCAATAGTAACATATCCGGAAAGTAGTCTGATACTCTGTCAGTCAGTTCTTCCTCTGTTTTCACTGTCTCTCAGAAATCCGGTACTCAACTATTCATATCTTTTTCCTTGTCCATCACCGGAGGCTAAATCCTTGGAATATACCACTCAAGGTAGTCCTCTTGACTTCCCCAAATCCGCACTGCACCAAGACACTTCCTCTGAGAGATCCGGACCAATCTGTCGGACCTTGCCATATGCTCTGTTCTTGTTCACCGGACCACAACAATCTTCATTCTGACTTCCGGTAGAGACACACCATGACTTGTGGATATGTGGGATGACCTTTGTTGCCATCAATGACAACAACCATGAATCCATATAGTGTCTCTTGCCAACAGATATTACTTGGAAAAGAGCGTGGCCAAGTCATCTTTTAGGAGCTTAGACAATGCACTTGGCTGAATCAGACATCCAGGTAGGAAAAATTCTATATTCATAACTTGATCAATGGATAGGTTGGCAAAGATGACTTGGCCACACTCTTTTCCATTACATTTGACATTAGATAGGATATATTAAAGGTTTTGTAAATTTTGAGTTTTCTTACCATCAGGTATGTCCTTTGATATATCCTATCTCCCTAGTGAACTATGATTTCTAGCTATTTTGTAAACTTTGAGTTTTGTAATATCTCCCTACTAAACAGTGATTTCTAAGTTTCCATGCTTGAAGAGCTTGACAATTTACTAGAAGATGAGAAACAAAAATAGTTGTCTAGGGAGATATTACTTGGAAAATAGTGTGGAATTGTCATCTTTTAGGAGCTTAGACAATACGCTTAGATGACTTAGACATCCAAGTAGGAAAACCTCTGTGTTCATAACTTGATTAATGGCTAGGTTGGCAAACATGACCTAGCCACACTCTTTTCGATTACTTGGAAATTAGATAGGATATATTAAAGTTTTTGTAAACTTTGAGTTTTCTTACCATCAGGTATGTCTTTTGATATATCCTATGTCCATAGTGAACTATGATTTCTAGTTGTTTTGTATACTTTGAGTTATGTAATATATCCCAAGTGAATTGTGATTTCCAAGTTTCCATGCTTGACGAGCTTGACAATTTCCATGCTTGATCAAGTTACCTTTAAGTGAACTTGTCAAGCTTGCCAAGCATGGAAACTTTAAAGGTTTTGTAAACTTTGAGCTTTGTGATTTCCAACTATTTTGTAAACTTTGAGTTTTGTAATATCTCCCTAGTGACTTGTGATTTCCAAGTTTCCATGCTTGACGAGCTTGACAATTTCCATGCTTGATCAAGTTACGTTTAGGAGCTTAGACATCCTCATCAAGCATGGAAACTTGGAAATCACAATTCACTTAAAGGTAATTTGACAATTTCCATTCTTGATCAAGTTACCTTTAGGAGCTTAGACTACAAAACAACTTGAAATCACAGTACACTAGGGAGATAGGATATAATAAAGGACATACAAAACCTAGTTTTGTAATATTTCCCTAGTGAATTGTGATTTCCAAGTTTTTTAAATTCCAAATTTTAATATATCCTATCTAGGAGCTTACAAAACCTTTAAAGTTTCCATGCTTGGTGACATTGACAAGTTCACTTAAAGGTAACTTGATCAAGCATGGAAATTGTCAAGCTCGTCAAGCATGGAAACTTGGAAGTCACAATTCACTAGGGAGATGTTACAAAACTCAATGTTTACAAAACAGTTGGAACTCACATGTTTCAAAGTTTACAAAACCTTTAATATATCCTATCTAGGAGCTTACAAAACCTTTAAAGTTTCCATGCTTGGCAAGCTTGACAAGTTCACTTAATGGCAACTTGATCAAGCATGGAAATTATCAAGCTCGTCAAGCATGGAACTTTGAAATCACAATTCACTAGGGAGATATTACAATTCCAACATGATCTATGATTTCCAATTGTTTTGTAAACTTTGAGTTCTGTAATATCTCCCTAGTGAATTTTGATTTCCAAGTTTCCATGCTTGACGAGCTTGACAATTTCCATTCTTGAGTTAGTTACCTTTAAGTGAACTTGTCAAGCTCACCAAGCATGGAAACTTTAAAGGTTTTGTAAGCTCCTAGATAGGATATATTAAACTTTGGAATTTACAAAACCTAGAAATCATAATTCACTAGGGAGATATTACAAAACTCAAAGTTTACAAAACGTGGAAACTTGTCAAGCTCGTCAAGCATGGAAACTTGTTAAGCTTGTCAAACATGGAAACATGGAAATCATAATTCACTAGCAAGATATTACTATTCCAGCATGAACTCTGATTTCTAGCTATATTTTAAACTTTGAGTTTTGTAATATCTCCCTAGTGAATTGTGATTTCCAAGTTTCCATGCTTGAGTTAGTTACCTTTAAGTGAACTTGTCAAGATCGCCAAGCATGGAAACTTGTCAATCACAATTCACTAAGGAGATATGACAAAACTCAAAGTTTACAAAATAGCTAGTAATCACAGTTCACGCTAGAATTGTAATATCTCCCTAGTGAATTGTGATTTCCAAGTTTCCATGCTTGACAAGCTTGACAAGTTTCCATGTTTTGTAAACTTTGAGTTTTGTAATATCTCCCTAGTGAATTGTGATTTCCACGTTTTGTAAATTCCAAAGTTTAGTATATCCTATCTAGGAGCTTACAAAACCTTTAAAGTTTCCATGCTTGGCAAGCTTGATAAGTTCACTTAAAGGTAACTAACTCAAGCATGGAAATTATCAAGCTTGTCAAGCATGGAAACTTGGAAATTAGAATTCACTAGGGAGATATTACAAAACTCAAAGTTTACAAAACAACTGGAAATCATATTTCAACCATTACAAAAGATGGAAACTTGTCAAGTTCCCATGCTTGATGAGCTCGACAATTCCAAAGTTCAATATATCCTATCTAGGAGCATAGAAAACCTTTAAAGTTTCCATGCTTGACAAGATTGACAATTTCCATGCTTGATCAAGTTTCCTTTAAGTGAACTTGTCAAGTTACCTTTAAGTGATTTTCATCTATTTTTTAAATCTTGAGTTTTGTAATATCCCCCTAGTGAATTGTGATTTCTAAGTTTTGTAAATTTGAAAGTTTAATATATCCTATCTAGGAGCTTACAATACTTTTAAAGTTTCCATGTTTAGCGACCTTGACAAGTTCACTTAAAGGTAACTTGATCGAGCATGGAAATTGTTTAACTAAGGAGATATTACAAAACTCAAAGCTTACAAAACTCAAAGCATAGAACGAGTTTGACAAGGATGTCTTGACTTAAAGGTAACCTGACAATTTCCATTCTTGATCAAGTTACCTTTAGGAGTTTAGACATCCTCATCAAGCATGGAAACTTAGAAACTTTAAAGGTTTTGTAAGCTCCTAGATAGGATATATTAAACTTTGGAATTTACAAAAATTGGAAATCACAATTCACTAGGGAAATATTACAAACCTAGGTTTACAAAATGTCCTTCGATATATCCTATCTCCCTAGTGAACTGTAATTTCCAGCTGTTTTGTAAACTAACCTCCTAAAGGTAACTTGATCAAGAATGGAAATTGTCAAGTTACTTTTAAGTGTAGACATCCTCATCAAACTTGTTCCTGATGGAGATTGATTTTCATTGATGTCAAAAGGTTTTACAGGTTCACAAGGTGTTGATATTGACAGGGGTTGTTCACCATGTTCATCGTTTGATATGATTGTCTCTTGTTTTAGTTCACAAATGATGCAATGCATATTTGATGCAGATATGATGCAATGCATATATCTTGTGATGCAAAGTTGGTTGACAAAGTGTGTTTCATGCAACCATGTTGTTCACAGGTTGTCCACTTGGTTTCAATGTAGAGACCATTCAGGGGTAGAAGACATCTTTATATGGTTTGTATAATGCTTATCAGTTTCTAGGTTGCAGTGATGTTGTTCATCTCATCTATGCTTTGATGCTTGTTGAGTTGTTGGTGGAATAGAATGTCATTATAAGGTCAAGATTGGAGTATTATATGCAAGTACTTTTGATTTGAGTTGAGAAGTACATCATCAGGTTGGTTAAGGTATTTGTAGAATTGAGTGAAGTCGGGAGCTAACAAGATTGGTTTTACTTTAATCATGTTTATCATACTTTCAGGATGTTAGGATGTCATGGTGTTGAAGTTATGATGGTGTTGGGAAAGTAAAGAGATGCCATCGATATATGTTAAGAAGTTCATGCTTCATGATGTTACCTGCTAAAGGGGTTTATAACATGTGTGACCAATTCCTTTACCTTTCCAAGTGGTCATCCCCTAAAGTTTATGAGTAACAATAAGAAAAAACATATGAAAAACTAATATTTAATATGGGTGAAGGTTTTTTTGTTTTAATTTTTTTTTTTTAAAAGGCTATTTTATAACACTATTTTTAGTCTTTTAAAAGGAGATTTTTAAGAGCTTTTAAAGGAGGTTTTATGAAGTTTTTTTTATTTTTAAAAAAAGCTAGGCCTCCCTCTCTCTCATGTGGATTTGAAAAGGAGGAGTTTATTTTTAAGGAGGGAGAGATTCTTCTAAGAGATTCTTTCTCTATTCTTTTATCTTTTTCAAAAAGGCTATTTTAGCCATTTAACACAAGGCATATTTTGTGGGGTAAGGCAGCTTTTGTAAAGTTTAAAAGATTTTTCTAAAAATATTCTTTTCCTATTTTTAAAAACATCTCTAAGTGAACTCTCCCGTGCCTTGGAAGATAAAGAAGGATATTTTTTTATTATTTCTTTTTTGGTAAAAAGATTTGTGGAGAACATTAAGGAGTTGGAGATATTCTTTTGAAAGATTTTTTATGAATATTTTTTCTAATGAGAAGGTTAAGAGATTTTTTATGGAGAATTTATTTATTGCATATTAAAGAGATTGAAGAGTCCATTTTAAGAAGAAATGGTTTTGATTTTTGAAAGATGAAAATTGCAGAGAGAAGGGTTTTCATTTTTTTTATTATTACAGGTGAATGATTTTTTCAGGGAAAATGAAGAGAAGAATATGAAAGGATTTTTGCAGATGAATAGAGACATTATTTGTTTCAAAATAAATGTCATTTCTAACTCCTAATTTTTGCAGATTGAAGATTTTGAAAGGTTTTTTCTTTAAGTGCTCAAAGGAATATGAAAAGTTATGATAGGAGATTGAAGAGAAAATATTTTATTTTTGACAGGGACAAAAGTTGATTGGAGTTTGCTGAAGATTTTTCAATCAAAGCAGATGAATGTTTTTGTAGAAGAAAATGAAAAGTCTTTTGCAAGTTCTTCATTGAGACAAGATGAAAAGCATTATACAGAATGTGGAAGGTCATCAAGTCATCTTGTATATAATGTTTTTGTAGGAATACTGTTTAAAAAGGTTTTTTGTGTGATTCAATATGCAAGGTTGAAGAAATTATTGTAAAATTTCTCTTGAAGAGAAAAGATAGATGAGAAGGTGATACTAGACATGTGATGAATAAATGTGATGAAAATGCATCTATGAGAAAATTGTTAAAGAGATGAATGGGGGTTTAAATGGTCCAAATCATATTGAATGGCAATCACTTCTTGCACATGAGATCTTTTGTTTTGATTGATTGAGAAAAGCCAGTGAGGGAAGTTCAGCCAGTGAGGTATCTTGTAGCCAGTGAGGCTTGTATGGTTAGTGAGACCTATTTGTATGTATTAGGGGTTGGTGCTCCTTGAAGTTGGTGCTTCTAAACATTGTAACTAGTGAGGTTTTTGCTTAAGCCAGTGAGGCAGTTTTGAGTGGTTTTTCTACCCCAGGAGGGTTTTCCACTCGTTAATTTCTTTGTGTTATGATCTCATCTATTTTGTAATTACATATGATTAAACATTTGATTTTGTTTGTTCAAGTATTGAATTCATTTTTTGATAAACTTCATTGTCAAGTTTGAAAAGTCATAAATTATGGTTTTTGACTCAACACTGATTCACCCCCCCTCTCAGTGTTGATTGTACTCCTACAATTGGTATCAGAGCATAGGTTCCGTTTTGAAGCTTAATTAGCTTGGGTAGGTCTTGTGTGTGGAGTACTTGTTATGGCAAGTCAAGAGAGTTCTTCATCCTACAAGGCACCTTTATTTGATGGGTCTAATTATGCTTTCTAGAAGTATAGGATGGAGTCATATTTATCCTCCTTGGGGTATGATATTTATGCTGCCATTGAAAATGAATATACTACAACAAATCCTCCTTCAACACCTGATGAGAAAAAGGCCCATGAAAACAATGCAATATGTTGTGGCTTAGACAATGAGATACTTATTAAAATTATGGAGTGTAAGTCAGCTAAGGCAATATGGGACAAGCTATCTAATATTTATCAGGGAGATGATAAAATCAAGGAAGCAAAATTACAATCCTATAGGGCCAAATTTGAAAGTCTCAAGATGAGTGATGATGAGAAAGTGGTTGAATATCTTCTGAGGGTTCAAGAAATTGTAAATGCTATAAGAGAATTGGGTGATACTCTAGAAGAAAATATAGTTGTAACAAAAGTCTTAAGGACTCTAACTTCAAAATATGAGTCCAAAGTGTCTGCAATAGAGGAAAGAGATTTGAGCAAAGTCACCTTTGATGAGCCTCATCACATCTTCACTGCCTTTGTGCCTTTGAGATGAGAATCAGTAATGATACTTCTTCAAGCAAAGAGACTGCATTCAAATCAATTACAAAGAAGAAAAAAATAAAATGTGAATCAAATGAGTTGGATGATGATCAAGAGATATCATTTGTGAGAAAGTTTAAAAAGGGATCAGCTGGCAAATACAAAGGTAAACTCCCATTCAAATTTTTTGAATGTGGAAAAATAGGACATTATGCAGCTAAATGTCCTTATAGAGATGTGGATAGTCATGAAGAGGAGAACAAGAAACAATATCAAAAGAAGCAATTCAATCCTAAGAAGAAGATTAATTTTAGGAAGAAGAAGAGTTTGTTTATCAAGAATGTAGATATGACAGATAGTGCTTCAGAAGACTCTCTTGAGGAAGGTGCAGAGACTCTTTTCATGGCCATCATAAATGAAAACCAGAATAACACTTGTGAAGAACAATCAAAAAATGAAGAAGCTGAAATTGACTTTGAAGGTGAATTAAGATGTGTTTTAAGTGAAGTCAAGAGACTTAACAAGGAGATAAATGTTCAAAGAAATGAATTTTAAAAAGAAAATGAAATCATGGTTAATAAGATCAATGTCTATGAGAAGCAAATTGCATATTTAAATTTGTCTTTTGAAGAAAGTAAAAGGATAGTTGATGTTAGTAGCAAAGTGCTAGTTGTCAAGGTTAAAGAATGTCACACTCTTGAAGCTGAGATCATTGACTTGAGAAAGAAACTTGATGTGCAAAAGCAGTGACAAACTTGAGAACCTTTTGGAAAAACAAAAAGGATTCAAAGACAAAACTAGTCTAGGATTTGAAGAAGGACAATGCTCACATTCAATTGATCTAAGTCATCATGCTGCTACTCCTAAGACTAAAGGCAAAAAGAAGATTGAAACTGAGATGAGAACCAAAGAAGAGTTTGTCAAAATACAAAATCAAAGATGAAATCTTAGAAGAACTGCTCCACTAAGGCAAGCATACATGTACAGTTACAATTACACATTTTTTGGTTATTGTTATATCTGTAATCATTTTGGGCACAAAGCAGTTAATTGCACAAGAAGTTAATTTGCTTCAATAAGAAATACTAACCTTGTATGTTTCAAGTGCAACTCTCTTGGTCACATACAAAGAAATTGTAAAATGCATAGAAGGTATGATCCTACTTGGAAGCATAAAATAAATGATGAAGGGATGTCAAAAAGGATAGAAGATGAAAAAGTTTGGAGGAAGAAAGAACCTGTGAAAGTTTGGAGATTGAAACAAAGGCAAAAGAGTACAGATTCTAAACTTGTGCATCTTGCACAAGTCACTTCATCAATTGCATAATAGATAGCATGAAGTTAGGGGGAGTTTCCCATGTTCTATCAATTATCCCCAAGAAGTTTTAGGAGGTATATGTCAGTGAAATAGGTGATCAATGGTTCATAATGTCATAATGCATACATGTTGTTGATAAGATGTTCACAAGTTCTTTGCACAAAGAGTTTGATGGTGTTGAGTGATTTGATCCTTTTATATCTTGTTCATATCATGTTGAGTTGTCATGATGTTGCAGTTCAAAGTGTGCTTGATATGTTTTAGAAAATGTGAAGTGTTGTTGCAGGAAGAACTTGATGATGCAATTAGTTTGTTGATGTGCATGGGCTGATTTGAATGATGATTGACAGATCTTAGGATTTGAAAGATAGGATCTTGGGTGTACTCAAGGAATTCTCATCATATGTTAGCATAAATTGTCTGAGGAGGTTTATAATGGAAGAAGTTAATTCATAGCATATGTCTGCGTTTGGATTTGAAAAGGATGTATATTTACAGGTGTGTGCTTCATGGTGATTTGTTTCTCTTAAGTTGAAGAATTGTTTCAGGTATTATCAACATGATTAGTCATATGCTTGCTTCAAGATTGTTATTTTTTGTCATCATAGATCATCTCAAGTTCAAAGAGGAAGATAACAGGTGACCATAAGTTTATGTCTTCAAAATCCTCATAATGCAATGTGAGTGTAAATGTTATGATCAAGATTTAAAATTTTTTTGGAGCTAAATGACAGGGGGAGCATTTTATTCTTTGTCATCAGATGTCAAAAAGGGGGACAAAGAGAAATTGCATCATATAGTTTTGCCATCAATGACAAAGGGGGAGATTGATGGAGATTGATTGTCATTGATGTCAAAAGGTTTTGCAAGTTCACAAGGTGTTGATATTGACAGGGGTTGTTCATCATGTTCATGGTTTGATATGATTGTATCTTGTTTTAGTTCATAAATGATGCAATGCATATATCTTGTGATAAAGTTGGTTGACAAAGTGTGTTTCATGCAGCCATGTTGTTCACAGGTTGTCCACTTGGTTTGTATAATGCTTATCAGTTTATAGGTTGCAATGATGTTGTTCATCTCATCTATGCTTTGATGCTTGTTGAGTTGTTGGTGGAACCAAATGTCATTATAAGGTCAAGATTGGAGTATTGTATGCAAGTACTTTTGATTTGAGTTGAGAAGTACATCATCAAGTTGGTTAAGGTATTTGTAGAATTGAGTGAAGTCAGGAGCTAACAAGATTGGTTTTCCTTTAATCATGTTCATCATGCTTTCAAGATCTTAGGATGTCATGGTGTTGAAGTTATGATGCTGTTGGGAAAGTAAAGAGATGCCATTGATATATGTTAAGAAGTTCATGTTTCATGATGTTACCTGCTAAAGGGGTTTATAACATTTGTGACTAATTCCTTTACCTTTCCAAGTGGTCATCTCCTAAAGTTTATGAGCAGCAATAAAAAAAAACATATCAAAAACTAATATTTAATATGGGTGAAGGTTTTTTTGTTTTTTAAAAAAAAAAGTTTTTTAAAAAAGGCTATTTTATAAGACTGTTTTTAGTCTTTTAAAAGGAGATTTTTAAGAGCTTTTAAAGGAGGTTTTATGAATTTTTTTTAATTTTTTAAAAAAGGTGGGCCTCCATCTCTCTCACGTGGATTTTAAAAGGAGGAGTTTATTTTTAAGGAGGGAGAGATTCTTTTAAAAGATTCTTCCTCTATTTTTTTTAGCTTTTTCAAAAAGGCTATTTTTAGCCATTTAACACAAGGCAGATTTTGTAAAGTTTAAAAGATTTTTCTAAAAAGATTTTTTTTCTATTTTTAAAAAACACTCTAAGTGGACTCTCCCGTGGCTTGGAAGATAGAGAAAGAATTTTTTTTATTATTTCTTTTTTGGTAAAATGATTTTTGGAGAACATTAAGGAGTTGGAGATATTCTTTTGAAAGATATTTTATGAAGATTTTTTCTAATAAGAAGGTTAAGAGATTTTTTATGGAGAATTTATTTATTGCATATTGAAGAGATTGAAGAGTCATTTTTAAGAAGAAATGGTTTTGATTTTTGAAAGAAGAAAATTGCAGAGAGAAGGGTTTTCATTTTTTTTATTATTATAGGTGAATGAGTTTTTCAGGGAAAATGAAGAGAAGAATATGAAAGGATTTTTCCAGATGAACAGAGACATTATTTGTATCAAAATAAATGTCATTTCTAACTCCTAATTTTTGCAGATTGAAGATTTTGAAAGGTTTTTTTTAAATGCTCAAAGGAATATGCAAAGTTATGATAGGAGATTGACGAGAAAATATTTTATTTTTGATAGGGACAAAAATTGATTGGAATTTGTTGAAGATTTTTCAATCAAAGGAGATGAATGTTTTTGTAGAAGAAAATGAAAAGTCTTTTGCAAGTTCTTCATTGAGACAAGATGAAAATCATTATACAGAATGTGGAAGGTCATCAAGTCATCTTGTATATAATGTTTTTGCAGGAATACTATTTAAAAAGGTTTTCTGTGTGATTCAATATGCAAGGTTGAAGAAATTATTGTAAAATTTATCTTGAAGAGAAAAGATAGATGAGAAGGTGATCCTGTACATGTGATGAATAAAGGGTGTGATGAAAATGCATCTATGAGAAAATTGTTAAAGAGATGAATGAGGGTTTAAATGGTGCAAATCAGATTGAATGGCAACCACTTCTTGCACATGAGACCTTTTGTTTTGATTGATTGAGAAAAGACAGTGAGGCAAATTCAGCCAGTGAGGCATCTTGTAGCAAGTGTATGGTCAGTGAGACCAATTTCTATGTATTAGGGGTTGGTGCTCCTTGAAGTTGGTGCTTCTAAACATTGTAATAGTGAGGCAATTTTGAGTGGTTTTTCTACCCCAGGAGGGTTTTTCACTTTTTAATTTCTTTGTGTTATGATCTCATGTCTTTTGTAAATACATATGATTGAACATTTGATTTTGGTTGTTGAATTATTGAATTCAATTTTTGATAAACTTCATTGTCAAGTTTGAAAAGTCATAAATTATGGTTTTTGACTCAACACTGATTCACCCCCCCTCTCAGTGTTGATTGTACTCCTATAATTCCATGCTTTGAGTTTTGTAAGCTTTGAGTTTTGTAATATCACCCTAGTCAAACAATTTCCATGCTTGATCAAGTTACCTTTAAGTGAACTTGTCAAGCTCACCAAGCAATGAAACTTTAAAAGTTTTGTAAGCTCCTAGATAGGATATATTAAACTATGTAATTTACAAAACTTGGAAATCACAATTCACTAGGGAGATATTACAAAACTCAAAGTTTACAAAACAACTAGAAATCACTTAAAGGTAACTTGACAAGTTCATGTAAAGGTAACTTGATCAAGCATGGAAACATGGAAATCACAATTCACTAGGGAGATATTACAAAACTCAAAGTTTACAAAATAGCTAGAAATCACAGTTCAAGCATTACAAAACATGGAAACTTGTCAAGCTCGTCAAGCTCGCCAAGCTCAAAGTTTATGAAACAGCTTGATTTCTAATTTAGTCAAGCTCATCAAGCATGGAAACTTGGAAATCACAATTAACTAGGGAAATATTACAATTCTAGTGTGAACTATGATTTTCAATTGTTTTCTCAACTTTGAGTTTTGTAATATCTCCTTAGTGAATTGTGATTTCCAAGTTTCCATGCTTGACGAGCTTGACTAACTTAGAAATCCGGCTATTTTGTAAACTTTGAGTTTTGTAATATCTCCCTAGTGAATTGTGATTTCCAAGTTTTGGAAATTCCAAAGTTTAATATATCCTATCTAGGATCTTACAAAACCTTTAAAGTTTCCATGCTTGGCAAGCTTGACAAGTTCACTTAATGGAAACTTGATCAAGAATAGAAATTGTCAAGCTTGTCAAGCATGGAAACATGGAAATGACAATTCACTAGCGAGATATTAAAATTCCAGTATGAACTATGATTTCCAACCATTTTGTAAACTTTGAGTTTTTTAATATCTCCCTAGTGAATTGTGATTTCTAAGTTTCCATGCTTGATGAGCTTAACAATTTCCATGTTAGAGTTAGTTACCTTTAAGTGAACTTGTCAAGCTCACTAAACATGGAAACTTTAAAGGTTTTGTAAGCTTCTAGATAGGATATATTAAACTTTGAAATTTACAAAACTTGGAAATCACAATTCACTAGGGAGATATTACAAAACTTAAATTTTACAAAACTACTGGATTTCCAAGTTAGTCAAGCTTGTCAAGCAAGGAAACATGGAAATCACAATTCACTAGGGAGATATTACAAAACTCAAAGTTTACAAAACAACTGGAAATCACAGTTCATGTTGGAATTGTCAACTTTGAGTTTTCTTACCATCAAGTATGTCCTTCGATATATCCTATCTCCCTAGTGAACTGCAATTTCCAGTGGTTTTGTAAACTTTGAGTTTTGTAATATCTTCCTACTAAACTGTGATTTCCAAGTTTCCATGCTTGACAAGCTTGACAATTTCCATGCTTGATCAAGTTACCTTTAAGTGAACTTGTCAAGCTCACCAAGCATGGAAACTTTAAAGGTTTTGTAAGCTCTTGGATAGGATATATTAAAGGTTTTTTAAACTTTAAGTTTTGTGATTTCCATTTGCTTTGTAAACTTTGAGTTTTATAATATCTTCCCAGTGAATTGTGATTTCCAAGTTTCCATGCTTGACAAGTTTGGCAATTTCCATGCTTGATCAAGTTACCTTTAAGTGAACTTGTCAAGCTCACCAAGCATGGAAACATTACAGGTTATGTAAGCTCCTAGATAGGACATATAAACTTTGGAATTTACAAAACTTGGAAATCACAATTCACTAGGGAAATATTACAAAACTAGGTTTTGTATGTCCTTTGATATATCCTATCTCCCTAGTGAACTAGGATTTCTAGCTATTTTGTAAACTAATCTCCTAAAGGTAACTTGATCAAGAATTGAAATTGTCAAGTTACCTTTAAGTGAAGACATCCTCATCAAGCTCGTTCCATGCTTTGAGTTTTGTAAGCCTTGAGTTTTGTAATATCTCCCTAGTCAAACAATTTCCATGGTTTCCATGGTTGATCAAGTTACCTTTAAGTGAACTTGTCAAGCTCACCAAGTATGGAAAATTTAAAAGTTTTGTAAGCTCCTAGATAGGATATATTAAACTTTGGAATTTACAAAACATGGAAATTAAAATTCACTAGGGAGCTCAAGTTACCTTTAAGTGAACTTGTCAAGCTCGCCAAGCATGGAAACTTTAAAGGTTTTGTAAGCTCCTAGATAGGATATATTAAAGGTTTTGTAAACTTTGAGACATGTGATTTCCAGCATGGAAACTTTAAAGGTCTGCTTAGGGAAATTATCAAGATCGTCAAGCATGGAAACTTGGAAATCACAATTCGCTAGGGAGATATTACAAAACTCAAAGTTTACAAGCACATTGTCCAGCTGTTTTGTAAACTTTGAGTTTTGTAATATTTCCATAGTGTTTTGTAAACTAAACTCCTAAAGGTAACTTTATCAAGAATGGAAATTGTCAAGTTACCTTTAAGTGAAGACATCCTCGTCAAACTCATTCCATGCTTTGAGTTTTGTAATATCTCCCCAGTCAAACAATTTCCATGCTTCATCAAGTTACCTTTAAGTGAACTTGTCAAACTCACCAAGCATGGAAACTTTGAAATTTTTGTAATCTCCTCGATAGGATATATTAAACTTTGGAATTTACAAAACTTGGAAATCACAATTCACTAGGGAGATATTACAAAACTCAAAGTTTACAAAATAGCTGGAAATCACTTAAAGGTAACTTGACAAGTTCACTTAAATGTAACTTGATCAGGCATGTAAATTGTCAAGCTTGTCAAGCATGGAAACTTGGAAATCACAATTCAATAGGGACATATTACAAAACTTAAAGTATACAAAATAGCTGGAAATCACATATCTCAAAGTTTACAAAACCTTTATTATATAAAATATAGGAGCTTACAAAACCTTTAAAGTTTCCATGCTTGGCGAGCTTGACAAGTTCACTTGAAGGTGACTTGATCAAGCATGGAAATTATAATCCCACCAAGCATGGAAACTTTAAAAGTTTGGTAAGCTCCTAGATAGGATATATTAAACTTTGGAATATACAAAACATGGAAATCACAATTCACTACGGAGATATTACAATAGTCAAAGTTTACAAAACAACTGGACAATGTGCTTGTAAACTTTGAGTGTTGTAATATTTCCCTAGTGAATTGTGGTTTCCAAGTTTCCATGCTTGACAAGCTTGACAATTTCCCTAGGGAGAACTTTAAAGTTTCCATGCTTGGTGAGCTTGACAAGTTCACTTAAAGGTAACTTGATCAAGCATGGAAATTGTCAAGCTTGTCAAGGATGGAAACTAGGAAATCACAATTCACTAGGGAGATATTACAAAACTCAAGGTTTACAAAATAGTTCGAAATCACATGTCTCAAAGTTTACAAAACCTTTAAAGTTTCCGTGCTTGGTGAGCTTGACAAGTTCACTTAAATTTAACTTGATCAAACATGGAAACTTTAAAGGTGTCCCTAGGGAAATTGTCAAGCTCGTCAAGCATGGAAACATGGAAATCACAATTCACTAGGGAGATATTACAAAAGTCAAAGTTTACAAAACAGCTGGAAATCATAGTTCACTAGGGAGATAGGAAACTTTGTAAAGCGCATTGTAAAATTAGAGTTTTGAAATATCTCCCTAGTGAATTGTGATTTCGAAGTTTTCATGCTTGAGGAGCTTTACAATTTCCATGCTTGATCAAGTTACCTTTAAGTGATCTTGTCAAGCTCGCCAAGCATGGAAACTGCCAAGGTTTTGTAGGCTCTAAATAGGATATATTAAAGGTTTTGTAAACTTTGAGTTTTGTGATTTCCAGCCTTTTTGTAAACTTTGTGTTTTGTAATATCTCTGTAGTGAATTGTGATTTCCAAGTTTCCATGCTTAATGAGCTTGACAATTTCCATGCTTGATCAAGGTACCTTTAAGTGAACTTGTCAAGCTCACCAAGAATGGAAACTATGATATCTCCTTAGGGAAATTGTCAATCTCGTCAAGCATGGAAAATTGGAAATCACAATTCACTAGGGAGATACTACAAAACTCAAAGTTTACAAAACAACTAGAAATCACAATTTATTCAGGAGATAGGAAACTCTACAAAGTGTATTGTAAACTTTGAGTTTTGTAATATCTCCCTAGTGAATTGTGATTTACTTGATCAAGTTACCTTTAAGTGAAATTGTCAAGCTCGCCAAGTATGGACACTGCCAAGGGTTTGTACTTGCTCCTAGATAGGATATATTAAAGGTTTTTAAACATTGAGTTTTGTGATTTCCAGTTGTTTTGTAAACTTTGAGTTTTTGTAATATCTCCCTAGCGAATTGTGATTTCCAAGTTTCCATGCTTGACGAGCTTAATAATTTCCATGTTTGATGAAGTTACCTTTAAGTGAACTTGTCAAGCTCTCCAAGCACGGAAACTTTAAAGCTTTTTTTAAGCTCCTAGATGGGATATATTAAAGGTTTTGTAAACTTTGAGACATGTGATTTCCAGCTATTTTGTAAACTTTGAGTTTTGTAATATCTCCCTAGTGAATTGTGATTTACATGTTTCCATGCTTGACAAGCTTGATAATTTCTATGCTTGATCAAGTTACCTTTAAGTGAACTTGTCAAGCTTGGAAAGCATGGAAACTTTAAAGGTTTTGTAAGCTCCTAGATAGGATATATTAAAAGTTTTGTGAACTATGAGTTTTGTGATTTCCAGCTTGCCAAGGTGACTAGATGTTTGAGTCAGCCAAGTGTATTGTCTAAGCTCCTAAAAGATGAGAAACAAAAACAACTGTCTAGGGAGATATTACTTGGAAAAGAGTATGGAATTGTTATCTTTTAGGAGCTTAGACAATGCACTTGGCTGACTCAGACATCCAGGTAAGAAAAGTTTTGTGTCCGTATGTTGATCAATGGCTAGGTTGGCAAAGATGACCTGGCCACACTCTTTTCCATTATGTTTGACATTAAAGATAGGATATATCAAAGGTTTTGTAAACTTTGAGTTTTCTTACCATCAGGTATGTCCTTTGATATATCCTATCTCCCTAGTGAACTATGATTTCCAGCTGTTTTGTAATATCTTCCTAGTGAATTGTGATTTCCAGGATTTACGAGCCTGACAAGTTCACTTAAAGGTAACTTGATCAAGCATGAAAATTGTCAAGCTCGTCAAGCATGGAAACATGGAAATCACAGTTCACTAGGGGGATATTACAAAACTCAAAGTTTACAAAATAGCTAGAAATCATAGTTTACTAGGGAGATAGGAAACTTTGTAAAGTGCATTGTAAACTTTGAGTTTTGTAATATCTCCCTAGTGAATTGTGATTTACAAGTTTCCATGCTTGATCAAGTTACCTTTAAGTGAACTTGTCAAGCTCACCAAGCATGGAAATTGCCAAGGGTTTGTAGGCTCCTAGATAGGATATATTAAAGGTTTTGTAAACTTTGAGTTTTTGTAATATCTCCCTAGTGAATTGTGATTTCCAAGTTTCCATGCTTGATGAGCTTAACAATTTCCATGCTTGATCAAGTTACCTTTAAGTGAGCTTGTCAAGTTCACCAAGCATGGAAACTTTAAAAGTTTTGTAAGCTCTTAGATAGGATATATTAAAGGTTTTGTAAATTTTGAGACATGTGATTTCCAGCTGTTTTGTAAACTTTGAGTTTTGTAATATCTCCCTAGTGAATTGTGATTTCCAAGTTTCCATGCTTGATCAAGTTACCTTTAAGTGAACTTGTCAAGCTCACAAGGCATGGAAACTTTAAAGGTTTTGTAAGCTCCTAGATAGGATATATTAAAAGTTTTGTAAACTATGAGTTTTGTGATTTCTAGCTCACCAAGGTGACTAGATGTCTAAGTCAGCCAAGCGCATTGTCTAAGCTCCTAAAAGATGAGAAACAAAAACAACTGTCTAGGGAGATATTACTTGGAAAAGAGCATGGAATTGTCATCTTTTGGGAGCTTAGACAAGGCGCTTGGCTGACTCAGACATCCAGGTAAGAAAACTTCTACATCCGTAACTTGATCAATGGCTCTAGGTTGGCAAAGATGACCTAGCCACACTCTTTTCCATTACGTTTGACTTTAGATAGGATATATTAATGGTTTTTTAAACTTTGAGTTTTCTTACCATCAGGTATGTCCTTCGATATATCCTATCTCCCTAGTGAACCATGATTTCTAGTTATTTTGCAAACTTTGAGTTTTGTAATATCTCCCTAGTGAATTGTAATTTCCATGTTTCCATGCTTGACGAGCTTGACAAGTTCACTTAAAGGTAACTTGATCAAGCATGGAAATTCTCAAGCTCATCAAGCATGGAAACTTGGAAATCACAGTTCACTATGGAGATATTACAAAACTCAAAGTTTACAAAACAACTAGAAATCATAGTTCACTAGGGCGATAGGATATTTAGAAGGACATACCTGATGGTAAGAAAACTCAAAGTTTACAAAACCTTTAATATATCCTATCTAATGTCAAATGTAATGGAAAAGAGCATGGCCAGGTCATCTTTGCCAACCTAGCCATTGATTAAGTTATGGATGCAGAAGTTTTCCTACCTAGATGTCTGGGTCAACCAAGAGCATTGTCTAAGCTCCTAAAAGATGACCCGGCCATGCTCTTTTCCAAGTAATATCTCCCTAGACAGTTGTTTTTGTTTCTCATCTTTTAAGAGCTTAGAAAATGTGCTTGTCTCACTCAAACATCTAGGTAGTAAAAACTTCTACGTCCATAACTTGATCAATGGCTAGGTTGCAAGGCCATCCGCTACCTTGTTACCTTCTCTGAGAGTATGGGAAATTAGGAAATTGTCAAGCTCATCAAGCATGGAAACTTGGAAATCACAGTTCACTAGGGAGATATTACAAAACTCAAAGTTTACAAAACTGTTGGAAATCACAGTTCACTAGGGAGATAGGATATATCGAAGGACAATGTAGATCTTCAAGGGAGGTGGCAGTGGGAAAGGTGACCAATGAGGGAGAAACAACTGTCTAGGGAGATATTACTTGGAAAAGAGCATAGCTAGGTCATCTTTAGGAGCTTAGACAATGCGCTTGGCTGACTTAGACATCTGTAACTTAATCAATGGCTAGGTTGGCAAGGTCTTCTACCACCTGTTACCTTCTTGAGAGTATCAGAAATCAGGAAATTGTCAAGCTCGTCAAGCATGGAGATGGCGTGCTGGAGTATATAATTGATTTTCCAGTTGTCGGGGCCCTTTATTTTTAGAGCATTGACAATGATCAAAGAATCGCCTTCTATCCAAAGGTTTTTGAGGCCCATACCGACTACTAATTGGAGGTCATGGACCAAGACCCAGGCTTCAACTTCATTCTTCGATCCCCTTGGAATCTTTGTTGCTTTGGCTGCTACCAGTGAGCCATCGTTCCTTCTTATTACTTCATGATGTGGTGTATTAAATCTTAAATGGTAGATGCATACCACTTTAGATCATGAGTTCTAGTGACATATAATGTGAACTGTGATTTCCAAGTTTCCATTACGTTTGACATTAGATAGGATATATTAAAGGTTTTGTAAACTTTTAGTTTTCTTACCATCAGGAAATTTTGTCAAGCAACTCTCATGTATTGTCTCTAATTCCAAATTATTCTGTACATTAAAGATCTACTAGAGTACCTGTAGCAACCACCTTTGACAAGACATTTCCTTCAATTATCTTAGCGACTATATTCCTGTATTATTCTCTCTGTTCCAATATATATTTATAATCAATTTAGTGTATATCCTTCTAATATCGCATTCCATGAGATGACATCTCATTGAGACATTCTCTCAAATAATTTCAACAAATCCATTTTGTGCATATCTTGCAATCATTACGTTCCTTCTATGACATCTCTTTGAGGTATTCTGTCAAATAGTTCATGTGCCTTGTCTTCGTTTTCTTAAATTTTTTTCATGCATGTCTACCAAAATCAATTTCTATTGGAGAACTTAATCTCAACGACCATTCTGTACTACTTCCTATAGCTGATTAATCGCTAGCATGGTCTCACTGCTTCATGTTTAATGTTCATAACTCTTATTTTTGACTTCTTCTCTCTTTCCCCTACCAACGTCCTGTTTCTCATTAATTTTCTACAGGGTATGGTCTTAGAGGCATGGCCTTCCTCTCCACCGTATGGAAGAAGGCAATATTTTTGTAATATCTATTGTCAAGTCTTTTTACTGGGGTGTGGAGCATAAAAAAAAAAAATGCCTCTGTTTTTCTATATGTTTTAAAATTGAAGAGCTGCTTTGTTTTTCATGCTATGTGTGGGAAGTTAGGAGTTTAATGATACTCTATTTTTTTTTTGTATATATGAGCTGTAGCTCTATATCTAAAAAAAAAATTGTAGTCTTGCTCTGTTTTCTATTTCTAAGTCTTAAGAGCAGTAGCTTTGTTTCACACTGGCAATTTGCTCTGTTTTGTGTATGTAAAAGCACTGTCAAGTACAGACTTGCAAAAGAAATGAATATAATTTTGTTTTCTTCCTTCATATATCTGGATTTCATATAGCAGCAGCTCTATTTTCTGGTTATAGTCTTCTGCCTTTTCTTTCAAAGTGGTATCAGAGCAGGTTATAAGCTAAGGTTTATCAGTGGTAAAGTTTTTTTTTCAAGAAAGGTTTGTTCAAGAAGCAAGATATTTATAGTCAACAATGGAAGCAAGCACAAGCTTGACAAATCCACAAATTCCTCAATTCAATGGAAAAACCTATGAGTATTGGTCTATCATAATGAAGGCACTATTTTGTTCTCAAGACATATGGAATCTTGTAGAGAATGGCTTTCTAGAACCCGCAGATGCAGCAGCATACAATGCATTGACTCAAGCAGAAAAAGATTTGTTAAGGGATAATAGAAATAAGGACTCCAAAGCTCTCTTTTACATATTTCAAGTGGTGCATGAGAGTATTTTTCCAAGGATTGCAGCAGCAACAAAGTCCAAACAGGCATGGGATATTCTTCAAACAGCATATCAAGGAATGGCAAAGGTGAAAACAGCTAAGTTGCAAATGCTAAGAAGGGATTTTGAAACAATTTTCATGAAGGATTCAAATTAAATAGACACTTTCTTCACACAAATGATGGGTTTAGTTAATCAAATTAGATCTCATGGTGAGACACTTGAAGATACTAGGATTGTTGAAAAGATTTTAAGGAGTTTACCCACAAGGTTTGAATCCATAGTTGTGACCATAGAGGAAACAAAGAACCTCTCACAGTTTTTAGTTGATGAGCTCTATGCATCTCTCATTTCTCATGAGCATAGGCTTAGTAGGTTAGCAAACTCATCATTGGAGCATGCATTCAAGACACAAGCTTCAATCAGTCATGGTAGAGGTAGAGGAAGGAATTCTTATAGAGGTGGAAGAAGCAGCCCATCAAACTCAAGTGGAAGAGGTAGTAGACAAAACTCAAGCCCAAACCCATCTCAAAATCAACCACATGGTCAAAGGTATGACAAATCTCAAATCCAATGTCATTATTGTAAGAAATATGGGCATTATTCAAATGAATGTAGAAAAAAACAATCAGATTTCAACAGACAAAATGCAAACTTTACAAGAGAAAACCAAAATCAGAGCAATATGTTCATAGCATGCAATGTAGCACAAGAAAATCAGAAGGATGTATGGTTCTTAGACTCAGGTTGCAGCAATCACATGACAGGGAACTTAG
Organism: Cunninghamia lanceolata; assembly: GCA_027924645.1. Taxonomy (NCBI): domain Eukaryota; kingdom Viridiplantae; phylum Streptophyta; class Pinopsida; order Cupressales; family Cupressaceae; genus Cunninghamia; species Cunninghamia lanceolata. Next base: position 11,858,530 of record BSBN01000194.1, on the reverse strand, counting down.
AAATGTTTTCAAGTATAGATGAAAGTGTAAAATCAGATGTCACATTGGGTAATGATGACAAAATTTCAGTTATGGGTAAAGGAAATATCAACATTCTAACTAAACAGGGGGAGAAGAAGTATATTTTAGATATGTATTTTGTGCCTAGTGTAAAACACAATCTAATGAGTATTGGGCAGCTTGTTCAAAAGGGGTATACAGTCTTCTTCAAAAACAAAGAATGCACTATTCTAGATAAATTTCCAAGTAATCAACTTATTGCTAAAGTGCAAATGACAAACAATAGAAAGTTTCCCCTAAAGATTAAGCTAGATTTGAATGTGGAATATGCTCAAGCACAGCCCACAATGAACCCACAAGAGGATAAAGATAAAGTTGCAGCAATTACACAAACCATCTTTCAAGCAGAAATAAAAGATGAAAATTGGTTATGGCATCTAAGATTTGGGCATCTCAACTTTGGAGGTCTAAATTTGCTTCAAAGGAAGAGTATGGTAAATGGTTTGCCATTAATCGAGAAACCAGAAAGAGTATGTGAAGGATGCATCTTGGGAAAGCAACATAGAGAGACATTTCCAACTGGCAAGTCAATTAGAGCAAAGGCACCTTTAGAGATTGTTCATTCAGATTTATGTGGGCCAATGCAAACACCATTAATTGGTGGAAGATTTTACTTTTTGACTTTCATTGATGACTATTCAAGGAAAACATGGGTCTACTTCCTAAGACAAAAGACTGAAGTGTTTGATTGTTTCCGTCAATTCAAGGCACTTGTTGAGAAGCAAAGTGGGTACTACATCAAAGCATTGAGAATAGATAGAGGTGGTGAGTACATCTCAAATAAATTTCTAAATTTTTGCAAAGACCATGGTATTCACAAGCAATTCACAACTAGGTACACACCTCAACAAAATGGGGTAACTGAAAGGAAAAATAGAACAATCATGGAAATGGCAAGAAACATGTTGAAAGCAAAGCATTTGTCAAATGAATATTGGGCTGAAGCTATAGCTTGTGCAACATATATTATGAACAGATGTCCAACCAAGAGTGTGAAGAATATGATTCCTAAAGAAGCATGGACAGGAAGAAAACATAGTGTTGCTCACATGAGAGTATTTGGATGTGTGGCATATGTACATGTGCCAGATGAGTTAAGAAGAAAATTGGACAACAAAGGAGAAAAGTGTATATTTGTTGGTTATAGTGATGAATCAAAGGCATACAAACTATACAATCCAATAACTAAGAAAGTTATAATCAGCAGAGATGTGCAATTCATAGAAGATGAAGCATGGGATGGAAGTTTGGAGAAAACAATCAATATTACAGCCAACTTACCACAAGAAGATAAAGAAGTTTTTATACTAGCAGGTACTCCCTCAAATGTGACTCCTTCCACACCCATTCAAGCTCAACAAAGTGGTCTGCAAATGACACCATCATCAAGTGTAAGGATAGCCCCACGCGTTCAAGCATCCACTCCTTCAAATGTACAACAAACACCATCTACAAGTGGCAATCAAGGTGCAGGACCATCAAGTCCACATTCCACAAGTCCAAGTTCAAGTGATATGTCAAATCCTACATTGGCAAGCTTGAGGAGACAAAAAATCAAAAGTTTGAGAGATATTTATGATCAAAATGAAGGTGAGAACAATGCTGGTCTGATTTCTCTTTTTGCATTTTATTCACAAGTAGAAGATCCAATTCATTATGAAGATGCTATCAAGCATGAAAAATGGGTAAATGCAATGGATGATGAAATTGATGCAATTGAAAAGAATCAAACATGGGAATTAGTGAGTCTTCCAGAAGACAAGGATGTTATAGGAGTGAAGTGGGTTTACAAAACCAAATTAGATGCAAATGGTGATGTGCAAAAACATAAAGCAAGACTAGTGGCAAAAGGATATTCACAACAGCCCGGGGTTGATTACAATGAGACATTTGCTCCAGTAGCACGATAAGACACTGTGAGAACTATACTTGCAAGAGCAGCTCAAAACAAATGGCCAGTTTACCAAATGGATATAAAATCAGCCTTTTTGAATGGTTACCTTGAAGAAGAAGTTTATGTGGAGTAGCCACCTGGGTATGAGATTTTGGGTCAAGAAGACAAAGTCTACAAACTGAAAAAGGCACTCTATGGACTAAAGCAAGCCCCAAGAGCTTCGTATAGTAGAATTGACTCTTATCTTTTGCAAAATGGCTTCAATAGGTGCAGCAGTGAGCCTACATTGTACACCAAGATGAATGAGCAAGGTGAGATCATAATTATTTGTTTGTATGTTGATGATTTGATATTCAGGGGTGATTTGGCAGTTCATTTGTTCAAAGGAGCTATGAAAAAGGAATTTGAAATGACTGATTTAGGTCTCATGAAGTATTTTCTTGGCATTGAGGTGAATCAAAATGATAATGGTATTTTCATCTCCCAATCTAAATATGCAAATGACATTTTGAGAAGGTTTAATATGACAAATTGTAAATCAGCTCCAACACCAATTGTCATGGGACTGAAATTAAGCAAGGATGACAAAGGAGCCAACATTGATCCAACTTGGTATAAAAGGCTTGTTGGTAGCCTCATGTATTTAACAGCCACAAGGCCTGACATAATGTATGCAGTTAGTCTCATTTCAAGGTTCATGGAGTCTCCAAAGGACTCTCATTGGCAAGCAGGAAAGAGAATTCTCAAATATGTGAGTGGAACAAGGAACTATGGCATTCAGTATGCAAAGTCAAATGAGTTCAAGCTGATTGGATATATAGATAGTGATTGTGCAGGAAGCATTGATGATAGGAAGAGCACTTCTGGTTATGTCTTTCATTTTGGAACAGGTGTAGTTTCATGGGCTTCAAAGAAACAACCAATAGTCACTCTCTCATCTGCTGAAGCAGAGTATGTAGCAGCTACAAGTGCATCATGTCAAGCAGTTTGGATGAGAAGAGTTTTGAAAGATCTCAGGCAAGAACAAGAAGAGGCAACAAGGATCTATTGTGACAACAACTCAGCTATAGCATTGTCAAAGAATCTAGTTTTTCACAAGAGGAGTAAACATATAGATACAAGATATCATTTCATTAGAGAACTAATTAACAATGGAGAAATCCTTTTGGATTTTTGCAAGTCTCAAGATCAGTGTGCAGACATTTTCACCAAAGCATTAGGGAAAGAAAGTTTTGTGTTTCAAAGAGATCGTTTGGGTATCAAAGAAGGCGGTAGTTGTGATTAAGGGGGAGTGTTGGAGAACTTAATCTCAACGACCATTCTGTACTACTTCCTGTAGCTAATTAATCGCCAGCATGGTCTCACTGCTTCATGTTTAATGTTCATAACTCTTATTTTTGACTTCTTCTCTCTTTCCCCTGCCAACGTCCTGTTTCTCATTAATTTTCTGCAGGGTATGGTCTTAGAGGCATGGCCTTCCTCTCCACCATATGGAAGAAGGCAATATTTTTGTAATATCTATTGTCAAGTCTTTTTACTGGGGTGTGGAGCGTAGAAAAAAAAAATACCTCTGTTTTTCTGTATGTTTTAAAATTGAACAGCTGCTTTGTTTTTCATGCTATGTGTGGGAAGTCAGGAGTTTAATGATACTCTATTTTTTTTCTGTATATATGAGCTGTAGCTCTATATCTAAAAAAAATTGTAGTCTTGCTCTGTTTTCTATTTCTAAGTCTTAAGAGCAGTAGCTCTGTTTCACACTGGCAATTTGCTCTGTTTTGTGTATGTAAAAGCACTGTCAAGTGCAGACGTGCAAAAGAAATGAATATAATTTTGTTTTCTTCCTTCATATATATGGATTTCATACAGCAGTAGCTCTGTTTTTTGGTTATAGTCTTCTGCCTTTTCTTTCAATTTCCTGATTTCTTTATTAGTGCATGCCCAGTGATCATTGAGTTCCATGAGATAACATCTCTTGAGGTGTTCCATCAGCAGATCGTGTGCTTTGTCTTTGATTCTTTTTATTACAGATTGCTTCATTTATCTTTCTTCACCGCCAGAACTTAATTTTATTTGAGCAAGTTTGTTTGGATTAGAGATATAATCGGAGTGAAGGCATGAAAATTCTTATTATAATCTAGGAATTTTGGAAATTTTACCTGACGTTTTCATTCGTTTGAATACTTCTAAAGCCTTTCAATTTATACATTCTGCATCAACCATAGAATTGCTTAGGATAACTTTACGCCACCACTAGGAACTCATCGGCTATTTTTTTTCTTCTTCATAGATTTTATTATTTTATCATTTCATGAGATGTGAAATTCATAGTTCCTAAAGCTTCATGGACAAATTTACTTAAGTCTTAGTTCTCTCATCCAATTTAGAACTCTCATTATTCTCTTTGTGAAATCTTAGGTTCTCTTTTTATTACGCATTATGCTACTTTATTACTTTTCCTTTTTTTGAGCTTTGAGAACAAATCTAGAAAAAACATTGTGTTAATAATTATTTAATATGTAAAGTATGTAGGTATTAAATCAGGAAATATCTCGTAAATTTAGAATTAGGATGGATAATTAATTTCATGAGATTTATAGATTTACAAACATACGTCTAAGAGGATCTTTGCCCTTTAAGTAACTTTAAACTAATTTATTCTTTTAAAACATTCTATACTTAACTCTTAAAACTTTCTAAATAAAGAGTCTTTTTCTTTAAGAAACTAAATTTCTTTTTTAAATGTGTCTTTCTTCTTAAGTATTTTATTAAGTGAAAATTTATCTTTTTTAAGGAAAATATGAACTTAATAGTTTAGTAGAATATGAAGTTAATTATATATATATAAATGTGAACTCATTTTGTTTTTAATATGGATTTGTTTAAATAAGATGTTTTCTCTCCAATTAAAATTGTTATTATTTTCTCATCTTGTAAATATTTTGATAAGTATGGGAAATCTTTAGATGAATATTTTGATATTGATAGCATGCATATCTGAATACATGTAATTTGTACAAGCCTATAAGATAAAAATGCACATAGTCAATTTGTATCTTATATGATTATATTTATTTTGCAAACAAAAAAATATATTTATAAATGATTTAAGTGACATTTGAACTAGTTTATCTATTTTAAATAAGCAAGGTTAGACTAAATTATGGAACGGATTCATGGTTTAAACTGATTATAGGTTATCAACTTGTCTATTGAAGTTTTATCTTCCATATCAGTGCATTCAAATTTAAATCATTAGTAATGATGGAATTAAGTAGGTTCGAGTAAGAAGATATAAGTGAATTTTTTGTAAAATCAGAGTTACTTAACTTATGATCATTGTTAATGGTGGCTCCAAGAATGAACTTTGGTCGATGTGTGACTAACTTGACAACTGATGACTATTTGTCCTCGGATGTTATTTGGTTAAGCATGCCATTGTATGATGCATCATGTTCCAAGATACATGTTATTAATGGGAATGTATTATTTTCTATTACATGCATTGTATTCTTCTATTTGTGCATTTATGTATGATGATTTGAAAAGAGCATGGATGGGTGCCAAGTATGGAGCTTAATTTTGTATTATTGTTGAGTTAGTAAATTATCAACTTGGCTATTTAGGTTATTGTTGTATTATGTTAGTTATATCAGAGAAATTAAAGGATGTTTTATTTATGAACCCTTCACTCTATGTATGTCAAGATCATTCTAAATAAATGTTTTGTCTAGCCAGAAAGGTTTTTAGGGTTTTTTTACTCAAAATTGTTTTATATATATATATATATATATATATATATATATATATATATATATATATATTTAGATAGGTTAAGTCAACATCTAGAATAGAAGTTATCTAACAGGAATCAATGCTTTTAATAGTTATTTTGTTTTCCACTGATATTATTGAATATGATTAGTTAAGTTGGGAGTATGATCCTATTGTAACTTAGGTTTTATATCCTTGTTCAAGTTGTTATAGGTTGAACTAAGACTTAATTTTACTTTCTCGAATTCCTACATATTATGGCATCTCCTTGTCATTAAGTGTACATATATTATTGATCGTTAGTATGAATTAGCAATGTGAATTAGATTTGAATCGTGAATGTTCTAGATATGTTAGGATGAATATGTGTTCCCTATGGTTGAAATTTCAAGAGGAATTTTTTATCTATGTGAATTGAAAAGGATAAGCGGGCTAGAATTGTTTTAGTAGAAGGAATCAAGATAAGTTGTTATGTCCTATTACACCCTTATAAGTTTTCTGACTATGTGTATAGAATTAAGGAATGAAGTATAGATGTGGAATAGATCTAGGATGACTTATACTCTGAAATGATGTACTTTTTGTAATGGCCCGTGTTGATGATATAATGTATAACTTCTTATAACAATATGTTTTGATTATGAGAATGTTTCATTGGATGTTGTATATGTTGTCTCCCTCATAAGTTCTTGAGATTATAAAGCTTCTATTGCATAATGAACCCATCTTGTGATTGTAATTTCATGTCTTGAACTACGAAGTCTCTGTGCTATGTGTACATAGGCAAGGCCATCATGAGTTCGGTCTGAGACATTAGGTCAACCCCTTAGGGCCTTAGTCTTGTTATCTTGTACATTGATATCTGCTAGTATATCTATTGATTATGCAGAACTAATGTTTATTCCTAAGTGTGTAGATCTAGGTCTATTAATTGTACAAGATGTTGAATCAAAGGAAGTATTCTCATATTTTTGGAAGTGGATAATCGTATAGTTCTTATTTACATAAAGGATTGTACTTGCAAAATAAATGTTTATATCTTAAATTTTTATTTTTGATGAATGAAACTAAACTTATATTTAATCAAAATTTCTAAACAAGTGAATATTCTTCTATCATCTTATTAAAATGTTTTCATTGTTTTTTACTAAGTTAATAATTTATTGTTATTTATTGATATTTTCTTGGGTAGGTATTACATATCATGTTGATATTTAGAATATCATAGATAGGCATCATGTGGTGTTTAGTGATTTTCCTTTAGGACTACCACCTCATAGAGGATTGAATCATATCATAGAGTTGGAACTAGGCTCTAAGCCTATTATTACCACTTATTATTTCCACCCAAGAATGTATAAATAAGAGATAATAAAATTTCATAAAGGAACTCTTGGACATGGGGAACTTTAGGCTGAGTTTTGGCTCATTTTCCTACTTTGTGGCTCTTGTGAAGAAAAATTATGGAACTATGTGGATGTATATTTATTATAGAGCACTAACCAAGGAGACCATCAAAAATATGTATCACATTCCTTGGACCAATGATCTAATTGATGAATTGCATAGATTTGTGTGTTTTTTAAAGATTGATTTCAGATTAGACTACCATCAAATCCAAGTAAGGGATGAGGACATCCATATAGAAATAATTTAGGTGTTAATTTGGTCACTTTATATTCATAGCCATGCCTTCTGACTTGACAAATGCACCAGCTACTTTCCATTCAAACATGAATCATGATTTTAACAATCAACTAAGGAAATTTGTGTTGGTTCTCTTTGACAATGTCGTCAACCAAGGGGAGTCAATCAAAAACACCTTCCTTATTTTTTTCTTATCAAATCTATCTGAATCAACCATTTCCCACTTACAGGGAAAGAGAGAAACACAACAAGAGATCAATGACTCATCTTGATGAATGATCACAATTCACCATGAACAAAAATAGAAACAACCAACAAAGAAGGAAGGTGCCTAATATCTTATAAAAGATGATATATTTATTGTGTTGCATGTGAGAATGTAGAAAAAACACACAACCTAGTGCCAGCCTTTATTGCCATCATAGCATCTGTTAATTGTGATCTCGATTGGGACAATGAGATCAATTAGAAATAGTGTCGCATGATTGATAGGACTGACTACAATAATGATGTAGGGGCATTGATCTCCATCTTAATTTTGGTTTTGAATCTTGTTTAGCTTTGGGATTTCTATTATGTTTTGGTGATTTGTGTGTTTGTAGGTGTAACTTCCTATTGCTATGTATTTTATCTCCCTATTGCTTATAAGCCAAGGACTAGTTCCTATCATAGAAACTACCAAGAGTTACCTCAATTTGTTACAGTTTTGGAGGGAAATGAAAGGTTAGGACAACTAGAAGGTAATTAGAGGGACTCCTTGAAATGATTGTGTTCAGGGAAGTCACAAGAAACAAAAGAGGGCATCGGGTAAAGGAAGCCGACAGAGGGCATTGAGAAATAGAAGGAAGATTTGGAAGCTTCCTGGCACCGTGAGGGCAGAGAAAACATCACCACATGAGAAGGAGAATAAACAGTTACCAATAATAATTGGCTAAGAGTAGTGTTCATTGACAGGTACTAGAAATTGGGAAAAGAAGTCCTGTCACTAGTAGCAAAGGAATTTCCTGTCACCAAATATTCCTATCACCAACCATTATGTAAACATGACATAGAAGTTTCCTATCACCAGGCAACAAAAATAAAATTCAATCAACATCTGGGATAGTCCGAGGGGAAGTTGAAAGGCCACGGCATGTCGTTCGAAGATAGTTGGGAGAAAAGAAGAATGAGGGAATCTATGTGACGGTTGCAGAATCAAAATCATTGCGATAGGGGAGATATATATGCATCAATTGGTGTGAATTGGTAGGGGAGGAGTGGAGGCCAATGATGTGGCCGATGGAATATTAGGGGGCATTCTAAGTATATAGGAGGAGGCCAATGGTTGCTGAAGAGAAAAGGAGGTTGAATGTGGAATGAAAGAGTCGAGACTTGAGAGGAAAGAGGGTTGTAGGCCAAAGGATGAGGAGGGAGATAAAAAAAAGACATGAGTCGGGTTTTGTAGAAGACTGAGAGAAGAAGAAAGGAAGAGTATGAAATCTACAGAAGGAAGCGAATATGGAAGATGTTGAATACCCCAGTAGAATATGTGATGAAACATTATAATAAAGGAAAAGTCTACTAATAAAAGGTCTCTGTTTTGTTTGTTCTATCGCATACAATACTTTGTATGTTAATGAATCGAATGTTGTTACCCTATAGTGATTCTTGTTCCTATCAAATTCATTGAATGGTTATCTGGTTATAAGTAAACATTTCAGTATTAGTAGCTCCCTATCTGTGAGTGTATAGTCTGAACTTCCTACCATTATTGTGGAATTATGTGGTGATGAATCTTGTTTGAATCTAAATCGAGTGAATCTCTGCAAGTTGAAACTGAATAACATGAAGTTGTACCATCAAGTGGTATTAGAGCCACAAAAGATCTGGGCGGTAAAAGTTTTCTATTTGTTTTGGTAGTTTGATTATTCATAAGAATCTTGGAATGTTATGTGTGTTTGCAGATTAACATGTTGTGAAGGAATCTAGAGGCCAAAGGATCTGGGTAGCAAGCACTAAATGTGTTCTTGATTTTAATGGGTATTGATGTATGAGTATTGTAGTCTAATGTATGTTGTAGTTTGATGGACAAAGAGAAGAGTAGCCAAGGTAGATATCAGATGATAGAAAGATACAACAATTTTGCATAGGTAGAGCGATGAAGGAGAGGCAATTTGTGCTAGAATTCACAGTGACATGTGTTGTTGTGTGAACCTATCTCCAAAGGAGAGGTAGTTTGCACTTGCAATTTGACCAGAATTTGTGGATTGCAGTAGTGAGAGGATGGGTATTAGTGTAAGGAGACCCGTCATAATCCCATTTTGGGATAGATATTGGGATGAAGTGGAAAGCAGAAAATTCTGAGAGGAGTTGGAAGAGATTGAAAGAAAAATGGATATTTTGGAAAGGATTTGTTTTCCTGATAAGGTGGTGATTGCAGAAAGTGGACCCAATGAGAAGGGGAAAGTTCTCATGATAAAGGACTTGGATAAAAATAAGAAGGAAAGGAGAGAAGATAAAGTGCATCAAGGATCACTTGAAGAAGAAGAGAAGACAATGTCTATGGAAGAGGCACTTGAAGAGACATCTTGATCTCTTGATTCATTTGCTACTAATTTGTTTGAAGTGGATTTAGGTATGAATAAGGTTGAGAACAAGCCTTTGGAGGAAAAAAGAGGAAGGGCAAGAAGAGAGCTCGTAGACAAGGATGAAGATGAGAATGAAAGAAGACAAGTTATAGCAATAGATAAAAGAAGAGAATTTGTAGCAGTGGTGCAATACAAGGTACTTAAAGATGAAGATAGGGCTAATGAAGAAGAGAAAAAAGCTTGTAAAGAGAAAGAGGTGGCCAGACATGAAGACAAGAATCCAAGCAAATTGGGATAGCAGACCGATGAAGAGGTAAAAGTGAATTTTGATGGTTATGCAAATGGAAATAGGAATGTAAACTTACAAGTTAGAAATGAGAAGAGTAAATTAATGAATCATGGCTATATAGTACCCTTTTGGCAAAGAAAATTAGTTGTCAATGAACAACAAAAAGAAGTGAGGTAAGTAGTGGTTGAAGACAATAGCAAGACAATACCAACGATGGAAGTTATGGTGAAGTGTCAAAGGAGAGTTAAGGATAGGCCTAGTGTAGAGGCAACGAAACAACAATTTAGGGAGATGAAGAACCAAGTAGAGAAGCATGGAACAACAATAGGAGAAGATGGTGATAAGAGGCAAGTGTAAGATGATAGAAATTGTGATGAAGAACACAAGTCCAAAGGATGGGAAAATAAGATAATAGCCATAGAGGATGAAAAGAGAGATAAGGCTCCAAAGCATATTGCAGATCCTAAGAAAGAGCAGTATGGTATGGGCAAGATAAGAGGTAGCCAATTTGATTTTGATGATGATGAATTTGAGGTCTTCATCTCTTTTAATGTAACATTTACTACCAAAGACTCTGAAATACTTTACAGTGGGAGTGATGCCAAACCAGAGTTCATAAGGGGTCTTAAAAGTATTGCTTCTGATTTGTACTTGATTAAGAGTATAGATAGTAGTGCTTACAACTTCTCTCTAGTAGATCTAAGGATCATTTGCTTCCATCATCATGGTTCTAGATACTTCCTGGATGGTTCGGTTCTTTCTCTCCACTACTCCATTCTGCTGTGGAGTCCTTGGAGCAGATAACTATCTTTTTATCGCATGTTTCTCATAGAATTTTATGAACTCTTCGGATGTGAATTCTCCTCCTCTATCTTGTTGGCAAGAGACACTATGTGGCTTCATGAGTGTTGTCATTGATGGCAACAAAGTCCATCCCACACATCTGTAGAACATGGTGTGTCTATTCTGGAAGTTAGATTGAAGAGTATTTTGGTCCGGTGACCAAGAATAGAGCATGCAGCAAGGTCTGACAATCAGGTCCGGATCTCTCAGAGGAAGAATCTCAGTAAAGTGTGGACTTGGGGAAGTCAAGAGGAGTACCTTGACTAATAAATTCCAGGGTTTGAGCCCCGGTGATGAAAGAGTGAAGAGATATGAGCACCTAAGTATTGGGTTCCTATTTGACAGAGTAGACTGAGGAAGAACTGACTGGCAGAGCATCAGACCTTAATCTGGATGAGACATTGATGGTGATCAAGGTTATTAAGCTATCAGTATTGGGTTCCTATTTGACAGAGTAGACTGAGGAAGAACTGATTGGCAGAGCATCAAACCTTAATCTAGATGAGATATTGATGGTGATCAAGGTTATTAAGGTATCATTCATGATTGGCTGACATGATTGATGACTTCTATAACTATCTTTTTGATATGCATCACTTAGTAAGCATGGATTCAGCAAACAGACCAGAGTTCAGAAATATCTTGAGTTTTCTGGATGCGGACTAGAAAGATGATTGAAATCATTGTTGTAGATATATATACCAGATTGATTTCGGTATGAAGGTGTGTGTGGTACATTGTGAAGTGTGAAGAAAAGCAGAAAATAGTGTGGAAATAGAGATAGAGATCTGGTATGTGACAAAACAATAGCACTAAGGCAGAGGAAGAATGAAGTGTAGTAGATCAGTATATTGAGCTTAACCGAAACTGAACCTAAGCACATGTGGATGCTTCTCATCAGTTCAGGTACCTAGTTTCCTTCTATAAACTATTGTAGGCAGTGAGCCTCTTGTGAGCAGTGTGCTCGGGTAGTGAGCCCTAATTGGGAAGTGCCATTTTGTACTACCTTATTCTTTTAACAAAGAATACAATCTTGGGTTAATCACCCCGTGGTTTTTTCCCTTAACAGGGTTTTCCACGTCAAAAATATTATGTAATGTGTGTTGAGTTTATTTCTGCTTCCATGGTTGTGTATGCTTATATGATTTGATATTGTACTAATTGTTAAAGAAGAAAAGAAAGTCAATTAATTAGAGATAACTAATTCACCCTCCCTCTCAGTTATCAACAATTGGTATCAAAGCTAAGTTCCTCTAGACAGAGCCTAACAGCTTGAGGAAGATCTGGGAATCTCAATGGATATGTATGGTATGAGGGAACAACTTCAGTCTGCTCTAGATGATCTTGATCAATCTCACTCTGAAGTTAATGAGATGAAGTAAAGACTCAAACAAGCTGATGATTTCATAAATGAACTCAAAGAAAAACTAAGTATCTCAATGAAAAAAAGAAAGGAACTTCTTCAACAATTAGCAAGTCAAAATGAAGCGAATGATACTAATGAAGATCTAAATGAGAAAACCAAGTTATGTGAGAAGTTATCAAAAGAGGTCATCATGGCAAGACATGAAATGGAATCAGGAGTTATGAAATTCACCCAAGAAATTGAAGAGAAAAGAAAGACTAAAGATAATCTAAAACAATCTCTCAAGGAGAAATTAGAAGACTGCCACAAAATGGATAGAATAATCAGGCATTTGGAATCTAATCTTGAAGAAGCTAGAGACAATGAAGAACAACTTGAGAATCAGGTTGACACTCTAAAAAGGGATCTTCAAACATCAAATGAATACAAAGAGAAATTCAAGATAAGCTCTGCACAACTTTAAGTTCTTCTTGAAAGCCAAAAGAGGGTAGCTAACAAGCAAGGCTTGGGGTATGAGAAAAGTGAAAGCTCTGGATCTAGTCAGAGGAACACTAGATCAGGAAATCCAAGAAATAGGCCTAGAAGACCTCCGGTAAGGCAACCAAATGCTCAAAGTTATCCATCCTTCAATGGATACTGCCACAATTGCAATAACTTTGGTCATAGAGCAAGTTAGTGTAGAAGAAGAATGAATCAAACTAATTCATCCTTCTCTGGATAGTGTTTTAACTGCAAAAGGTATGGTCACAAATCCCATGAGTGTAGAAATATGCAAATGAACAATTCATTCAATGGTAGATGCTTTGCATGCAATATAATGGGACATATGGCTAATCAGTGTAGATTAAGAGGATATCAATCAAATATGCAAAGAAATGTTGTTTGCTACAATTGCAATAGATCCAGTCATATTGCCAAATTTTGCAAAAGTAAGAATCAGGACAAAAAGGGTCCGGTACATCATAATCAAAACCAAGACAAAGGAAAAGGAAAAGTGAATGCGGATGAAATTCAAAGGGAGATGAACAAGATTTGGGTGAAGACGAGTACAGAAAATGTCAAGGATGGATCCACACCAGAATCTAGTGCTGATATCCCTTCTGGAAACTAAATAAATAAGCTCTGGCTCAAGGGGAGTCACAAAAGAAAACAAGTTCCCCCAGCCAGTCAATCGGTGCCTGAAATTGGCACATGGAAAGTTGCGGATTAAAGAGTTCCTAGAGAAACAACTATATAAGCCTTGGTAAAGATATTGAAGATCCGCAAGAAATTTAGAAGAGGTTAATCTACCAAGATTGATCCAGTTTAACAGTCATCCGGTAAGAACAGGATTTTCACAGTTAGATCCGGTATGATTCAAAATTGAGGAATCTTGATCTGGGGATAGATGAAATGATTGGAGAAAGGAAGATAGATTGTCAATAATCATCGAGAATAACTCTAAGTGTATCTTAGTGATCCAGAAAAGATCCTTCTCAGAACAAGGAGAACAAGGCAACCGAAATGACTTGTTGTGCATTTATTGCAATGTGGAATTAGGGCTTGCACAGAAATATAAGGGTTCTCTTATTGAACATTTGCACATTTACATTCGAAAAGAAGAGAGAAGGAGCTCTACAACAAAGTTATCTCAAACCTCTCAAAGATCAACCGCAGAAGTCGATTCATCTAGCAATTCGATTAGGCTCATATCGTGAACCCTAGAAGCGTAAAAGGTATTTTCTGCTCTTGATTAACTCTCTTTGAATCCTTTGAAAGATGACTACTCTGAATATTGTGAAGATCACTGATAGGCCGCATCCTAAATTCAAGAAGCATTCCTACAAATCCCTAGAAGTTGATCCCCTAGGTGCCTTTTCAAGTGTTCCGCATGGGGTTTTGAATGTAGAAGATGTTAGGGTATATATTCATGCAAACATTGAGGAATTTGGGGAATCCAAGATAATGGATATCTATCACAAATAGTTAATAGATGATTCTTTTGAACTCAAACCTCAGTGCAAGGCTATCCGGGACAAGCATTTTGGACATTGCATCCATTTCCCCTGTTTTGCAGAAGATGAATGGGTCCAGTATGTTCTGAGTAGAATACATGACAACTTTAAGTGGTTGATGAGGCCATTTAAGATAACCAAGGATGTCATTAGGGTAGTTACTAGATTACACTCATCCGGTGGGATACCTGCTCTCAAATCCATCAAGAATCAGACAGTGAGTGAGGCAACAGGATCAAAATTTGACAAGAGAGCAATGACAATAGAAGATATCACTGATCCAGATATCAAGTTTGCCTCCATGATAATTGGTTACAAGATATACCACTCTAGCAGGGAAAATTTAGTACCTGAAACTGTAATTTACACTGCTTATCAGATGTTAAGGGAGAATGCAGACTATGATCTTTGTGAGCTTCTTCTAAGCCAACTATTGGAAAACCTACAAAAGATCAAGAAGGACAAGAAAAACTTATTCAAGTATGGTGGGCTAATACTGTGTTTGTTCTTTTAATTTATGAATGAGCTTTCTGGATCTAGTGGTTGGATGTGGCAAAATGACAAACTAGTAGCCATACAAATTAGAGATTATTTGCATGGAATTGGTGATGCCAAGGCATAGAATACAGCACTCTGGGGCTACTTCAAGAACTTTCAGAGTATGATGTAAGCCAGAGAGAGAATTTTGCAATCACTAATTGAAAAGTATAAGGATACAGTATGCTTTATGGTAGAAACTGATCAATGCCTAATGGAGGCAGTGGAGCCAAGGATAGTCTGGATCATGCCAATGGGGTATGAAGTTGATGAGAAAATTCTAGAGCTGCATATCCAACATCTGCTAAGTCAGCCCAAGGATCCTAAGGTAGAAAAGTTTGGAACCTACCAAGATCTGAGTATAAAAGTTCATGTTGAACTTAGATAGCCAGAGATCAAGAGAAAAGTAAGAAGGGAAGTAGAAGAATTTGCCAAGAGGCATGGAATATCAAAAGAGGCACTTGATGCAAATAGAGAGAAGATGGAAAGGGCATAGAAAGAAAGGCAAGAAGCTAAAAAAGAAAGTGCTCTGGTGCAAGCCCCTTCCTAAACTAGATCCTCCAAGAGCTCTGCACCTGTGACCTCTAAAATCCAAAAGGCATCAAAACTTGAAGCCCAGACATCTGGAAAGGGATAGAAGAGAACAAAGAAAAAGGCAACAAGATCCTATACAAGTCAGAAGGATGATGAAGAAACTGAAACTGATGAGGAAGTCAAGAAAATGAAGAAGAAGAAGAAAACAACCGGTGAACCCTCTACCGGTCAAGGCAAAGAAGAGAAGGCAGAGGAATTTGTTGAAAAGCCTACTCTCTGCATTGATGATATCATTAAATCAGTCACTGTGGATGGGAACCTAAAACCAATGACTGAGTTCTATGATGCATATAATGAAGCTAACCAGAAGATCTTACAAGAAGCTACAGTGAGGTATCTGAATATCTTTAATAAGGCATTTATTGAAATCATATCTCTAATTCCCAAAAGCCTAGAGAAGGAACTAGAAATAAGGAAGAACAATGCCAAGGCAAAGGACCTTGAGATCTGGGAACAGATAGATATTCAGCTCTATCCTTCAATCACTCAGAAACAAATGAATATGATCTTCAAAGATTGCAAGGATGAGTTCCAGAGCAAAGCTAGAATGAATCAGCTTATGCTTGGAGAGACTGACAAAGTGGCAAAAGAAATAGAAGACATCCTCTGGAATGCATACAAAAGATTCAATATTTCTATTATAGAGGACATTAGTGATGAACCTTCTAATGTCGAAGGACTAATCATATCAAAGGAAGATCCTACAAAGGAAATTTCTGAAGAATCAAAGGAGTTAAGTGAGGAGAAGACCAAGGACCTAGATTCCTCTATTCTAGAATAGGAAGTCCATGAAGAAGTTAATATCTCTCATCTGGATTCCCCAACAGACTCCGGATCTAAAGGAGAAGAAAGAATAGAGGAGAAAATTAGTCAAGAAGAAGAGGTGAAGGAAAGAGAAGAAGATCAAACAAAGAAGACCCCAAGAGACAGTTCTGAGACTATAGAAGGAAAGAAGACTCTGTCTCCAGCAAGAGACACTACAGAAATTGTCAAAGATTTCTTGAACAAAGAAATGATGGAGATTGATGAACTAGAACTGCTTCAAGGACCATTCAATTTTGACTCCCTCTCCCCAGTTCAAACAATGAAGATAGCTTCCTTTTCCCAAGAAAAGGCAAAAGAAAAACTCCTGAAGTCTCACATGGAAGACTGTGAGCTAATAGAAGTTGCATCCAGTGTGTTGGAAAAGATCATGCCATCCTTTCAGAAAGATCTTTCAGCTTCTTCATCTGGTAATTTAAAAACTCTTTTAAATTTTGTTAATACACATTTTGATTCCTTAGAGAAGTTAGTTGAAGAAAAGGTCCAGAAGGAGTTTTTGGGAAAAAGGTTCTCTGAGATACAAGGATTTATAACCAATGATAGGAGAAATATGGATATTGGGATAAAGAGCTTAGAAAATACTCTTAAAGATGGCAGAGAAATATATAAATTTTGTTTATCCTGGTCTAAAGTGACAAAGGATATTGAGAAGAAAGTGAAGGAACAAGAGGATAAATTGTCAAGCTTCTCTCAGAATTTTGATCCCCTCACCACATCCATAATAAACCAGGAATGTCAGACTATTGTAGTCATAAATGAGATAAAGAAGCTTGAGAAGGAGAGGAAGAACATAATAAGTAGGATGGGTGAACTTAGAGGGATGATTATTCCTAAATTAGAGGCCATGCATGAGACCCTAACTAATGCTCAGATCACAGCCCGGACCAGTGATGCGACAAATCTAAAGAGGACAGAAGCTTTTGCATTCCTGTTGAGTTGTCACATCTCAATTTTGGACAGGATGAAGTAGAGTTGGGCAACAAAATTTGTCCAATTAAAGACAACTTTTGTAGATATACTTCAATATATGTAAGTATAACATGTATATATACTTCTGCGGCTAAGTATAGTTGGATTTTTGGGGATTTTTGGTGTACGGATTCTACCCTTTGCCATTGATGTCAAAGGGGGAGCACGAGTAGCAGTGAAAAATGTGGAATCTAGCTAAGGGGGAGCTCCATAAAAGTGTACATTAGAACAGAGCATCAGCCAAGGGGGAGTATAGTGTGACACTTAGTCATTTTTCACTAAGTGTTGCCATCAATGCCAAAGGGGGAGATTGTTGGCAAGAGACACTATGTGGCTTCATGTGTGTTGTCATTGATGGCAACAAAGTCCATCCCACACATCTGCAGGACATGGTGTTTCTATACCAAAAGTCAGATTGAAGAGTATTTTGGTTCGGTGACCAAGAACAGAGCATGCAGCAAGGTCTAACAATCAGGTCTGGATCTCTCAGAGGAAGTATCTCAGTAAAGTATGGACTTGGAGAAGTCAAGAGGAGTACCTTGACTGATAGATTCCAGGGTTTGAGCCTCTGGTGATGAAAGAGTGAAGAGATATGAGCACCTAAGTATTGGGTTCCTGTTTGACAGAGTAGACTGAGGAAGAACTGACTGGTAGAGCATCAGACCTTAATCTGGATGAGATATTGATGGTGATAAAGGTTATTAAGGTATCAATCATGATTGGCTGACATGATTGATGACTTCTATAACTATTTTTTTTGATACGCATCACTTAGTAAGCATGGATTCAACTGACAGACCAGAGTTTAGAAATATCTTGAGTTTTCCAGATGTCGACTAGAAAGATGATTGAAATCATTGATGCAGATATATATACTAGATTGATTTTGGTATGAAGGTGTGTGTGGTACATTGTGAAGAGCAAATAAAAGCAAAAAATAGTGTGGAAATAGAGATAGAGATCCGGTATGTGACAAAACAGTAGCACTAAGGCAGAGGAAGAATGAAGTGTAGTAGATTAGTATATTGAGCTTAACCGGAACTAAACCTAAGCATATGTGGATGCTTCTCATCAGCTCAAGTACCTAGTTTCCTTCTATTAACTATTGTAGGTAGTGAGCCTCTTGTGAGTAGTGTGTTCAGGCAGTGAACCCTAATTGGCAAGTGCCATTTTGTAGTACTTATTCTTTTAGCAGAGAATACAATCTTGGGTTAATCACCCCATGGTTTTTTCCCTTAACAGGGTTTTCCACATCAAAAATATTGTGTCATGTGTGTTGAGTTTATTTCTGCTTCCATGGTTGTGTATGCTTATATGATTTGATATTGTACTAATTGTTAAAGAGTAAAAGAAAGTTAATTAATTAAAGATAACTAATTCACCCCCCCTCTCAGTTATCAACATATCTAACCTAAGACACTTTATGTTTAACCCGGTTTCATTTTCTACCATAGCCTTGAATATTTTGAATTCTTGAAGAGCTTCAAATTTCTCTTTTAGAAAAGTCACCCACATCATCTAGGAATGATCATCAATTAGTAACATGAAATATATATCACCTTGCAAACTCCTGATTCTTGCTGGTCCATAGTGATCAATATGTACTAAGTCCAACAATCCAGTAGAAGATTGTTCATTACTTTTGAATCTGACTCTGCTCTGCTTACCCAACTGACATTCTTTGTACAAACTGTTAGTAGGTTTCACCAGTCTTGGAAGATCTCTTACAGGCTGAGTGTTGCTTATCTTGATGATATTATCAAAATTCACATGACACATTCTTCTATGCCACAACCAACTCTGATCAATTTGAACAAATAAACAACTTTTGCCAGTACCAACCAAGTGGAAGATGTTACCTTTTGTTTCAGTACCAGATGCAATCTTTGTTCCAAAACTTTCAAAGATCTTACATTTTCTATTTTTGAATTGGAGATCATAGCCTTTGTCTACCAACTACCCAACATTGAGAAGATTGTGCTTCAGACCTTCAATATACAGTACATCACTATTTTTGTTCTTTCCATCAAAAGAAATAGTTCCTCTGCCTCTAATTCTGCCAACATAATTATCACCAAATTTTACAACTCCTCCTTCATATCTTTCCAAATCTATGAGCTTATTTTTGTCACCAGTCATATGGTGGGAGCATCCACTATCAATGACCCAATCATCCTTTTCTTAAACTTGGGCAGCTAGAGCTCTTTCTATCATTTTATGATTGACAGATTTAGAGGGCATTGGATCTTCTTCCTTGATGGCAATAAACACCCAGTCACTTCTGGATTTGTTTCCTGTCTCTGATTCATCATCTGTTACTTCTTCATCATCATCTTCATGAACATAGTAACATAATTTATTTTGGAATCTTGATCTGTTTGGATTTGTCCTTGAAAATCTTTCTGGACATCTTGAGGTGAAATGACCAATCTTGTTGCAGTTGAAACATTTGAAGGGCAATTTTCCTTCATACTTGCCAGATCCTCTTTGCAATATTTTTGCAATAAGGGCTTCAAGTTGAGAAGCTTCTGCTTCATGTTCTTCCACATCTTTTCTTGCTTTTTCATACCATGATAGTTTCTTTGAGGAGTTCTCTCCTGAGTCATACCTTTGTTTACCTTTTACAGAGGCACTAGCTTTGAATGCAGATTCAATCTTGGGGGGGCATCTCCAAACTTAGCCAATTCAAATGTAGCTAATTTTCCAACCAATTGATCTCTTGTGATATTCGATA
Source organism: Cunninghamia lanceolata (assembly GCA_027924645.1). Classification (NCBI taxonomy): domain Eukaryota; kingdom Viridiplantae; phylum Streptophyta; class Pinopsida; order Cupressales; family Cupressaceae; genus Cunninghamia; species Cunninghamia lanceolata. The sequence continues at coordinate 11,838,443 of BSBN01000194.1, read as the reverse complement.
AAGATCTGAACTCTTCAATAGTAGCAACCTTGTGTTTGTAAGAAGGAGGTAGGGATCTGAGAACTTTGGCAACAATCTTATCTTCATCCAAGGTTCCACCAGTACACCTAATGCCACAAACAAGCTCATTAACTTTTGGCATAAATCTAGTGATATTCTCATCTTCATTCATCTTCAGGTTTTCAAATTTTCCTTTTAGACTCTATAGCTTGGCACACTTAACATTTTTGTCTCCTTCATGCAAAAGTTCTAGTTTTTCCCAAATCTCATATGCAATTTTTAAATCTATAACATTTGTCATCTCTGAATCAGATAAGGCACTTAGTAAGGCTTCTTTAGCCTAAAGATTGTCTTCAACATCTTTGATTTCATCTATAGTTGTCGGACCATTCTTTAGAGGAACATACTTCTTTGAAGTTATGGTCTAATATTGCATTCCCATACATTGCAAGTGACATTCCATGCATCTTTTCCAAAGAGTGTAATTAGTTCCATAAAATATCAGACTATCCTTCTTGTAGGAAGACATCTTGGATCTCCTCAAGTGGTTAAGCTCTTTTAGAGGAACTTAGCTCTAATACCAATTGTTAGTTTTAGGACAGACAACTAAGAGGGGGTGGGAGTGAATCAGTTGTCTTAAAAATTTTCTTTCTTTAACCACTTAAATCCTTCTTGTATTTCAATAGCATAATAATAATTCAATCATGGAAGCACAATGCAATAATTCAAGAGCAGAAACACATTAACACATATGACACCAAGATTTTAACGTGGAAAACCTAGTTAAGGGAAAAACCATGGGGTGACTAACCCAAGATTGTATTCTATGTTAAAAGAATATGAGGAACAAAATGGCACTTGCCAATTAGGGCTCACTTCTCACAAGAGGCCCACTACCTACAAGAGACACACTATCTATAGAATAATAAATATTACATACTTGAACTAGAGATTAGCATCTTCACCATGCTTGAGTCAATTCCATTTAAGCTCAATACTTTTGCTCTGCCTTTTGCTCTTCTCCTCTCTACCACACTCTCATCTCCACATGGATACTTTGAAATGATTTCACAACTCTTATTTATACAAGACACCAACTTTGGGATAATCATCAGAGTCAGCACAATACATACTTTATTTTATTACAGAGCAAATACACAAATGCAACTTGATTTGTTACAAGAACATCATGTGTATCACCACATTGTCGGCCACACATATCTGGGACTTTAAACTTCTTTGTGGAATATGCCATGCTTTGCAGAATATCTTCAAGATCATCCGTAAGATGTGTAAACATCCGGTCAGCCATGATTAGGAAGAACATCATCACCCAGAAGTAAATCTTCAATTATGAGCTCAATCTTCAATGCAGACCATCAACAAGAACTAGACACAATCTAGAGACCTCCACAAGCTTGCCTGAATCACCATGAACATCCACACCACTTTTGCTTACTGAAATCATTCTCTTCATCTGGAACCTCAAGAACATAGTCTGTCATCACTGTCACATTGGAATAAATGGTTGTGGACCTCTAGACCATGAACCAATTGACTTGTCAATTCACGTTGGCTTCCTAAACACTCCACCAAATCCACAAAATAAGATATTGCATTTCTAGATCTCACCAGACCTATTTGTGTCACTCTATCACCTCTAAACATCTGCCAGAACCAGTTTTACTCATATGGCGATAACTTCTTCAAATCTTCATGTAGACCTCTCAAATCTTGACTGAATCATCTTTAGACACATATATACACACCCTTTGATGTGCATCCTCTGATCTTCATCTTAGATAGAATCTTCACTTCATAGATCTTCACTGTCTTCATTATTCTTCTCTATTTCTGATAAGACTAATTTTCTCAATATCCTCAGCACACAGCTCATCCAATCCTTGACATCAAAGCAATAGGAGTATGTTGACATCAATGACAACACTAGTTAGGCCCATACTTGCAACAAAGTTGTGAGTGACTGTGGATGAAAAGAAAATAAGGAAGGAGAGTAAACAAAGGTAGAGTGGAATGTCTCTTAATGAGTACAAGAGATAGAGATGAAGCATGTGTTTGTTAAGATTAATGGAAACAAAAGAGGAAGAATAGAGAAATACATGCAGAGTGAAGGAGGAGTGGCAAAAAATAGAAATGAAGAAGCTGAGGCAACAAAGCTAAAGAACGTAAAGATAAAATTCATAATGAAAACAAGGCAAACATGGAAGTTGAAGAAGCAGTAGAAGAAGCTGTGGTAAAAAAGAGTATAGAAGATGAAGATAAATACATTCTTAAGGGAAGCCTAAAAGAGAAATAATTTAAAGTTAGGACAACAAACAAGAATGGTGATTTATGGGCTCAATCCTGTGAGATCGAACAAGAATTGCAAGAGGATATTGTTAGTGAAGGAATAAATACAAGTGGTACAATGAAGAAGGATTCAGTTAGTAACCAAGAAGTTGGTGCAATAATGAAGGCCGAGGTAAACAAAAATGTCTTTTATTAGAATGTGGATTTATATTTCTTTAGAGTTCTAATCAATGATAGGTTTGAGCATAAATTTGTAAGAGAGCATGATATTGTGGTTTGTGATGAGAAAGAAGGAATTGAAAGTAATTTGACCATAGGCAAAGAATAATATGAAATGATGAATGCATATTTGTTTAAGGTGGACCATGCATTGGGTAACGTAGACATCCTGATGGGTAAGGTTGACCTGTTTGGGGAAGTAAATGCTAAGATGTTTTGTTTTAATAAAGTTGAATGGATTGATAAATGTGTGAATGGCTTCAATGAAGATGTACAAATGATAGGAATAGCAAGAGACTATAAAAGTTTTATTGCAGAGCTGCTGGAATAAGTAAAAGATGACATTGATTTATTGACATTGGGTATGTTGAAAAATGGAAAGATATGTGACATCTTATATCTAGATTTTTGTAAGGATGTCTGTAGTGGTAGTATGTCTATTGAAGTTCAAATTGATTCATTATTGAAGTTTTTATTTTACTCACATAATCCAACAAGTGGATGAGATGAATGAATTGGAAGAAATGGAATGTGTTAATTTTTTGGAATTCGATTGTGTTGTTGTATATAAAGATGAATGGGTGAGAAGACTTTGGAGGCTATTGTACAATGGAAATTAAATGATAAGAATAGAATAGAGAAAACAATGTTTATAAATTTTGATGATGATTATAGAATGATTGTTGAAGAAGATGAAGAAGAGAACAACAACAGATAAGTCTGATTGTTAGCCTCATGTGCACGGGCACATGCATTTTTGTCCCGTGGGGAATCTGATATAGGGGCATCGCTCTCCATCTTAATTTTGGTTTTGAATTTTGTTCAGTTTTAGAATTTCTATTGTGTTTTGGTAATTTGAGTGTTTTTAAGTGTAACTTCTTGTCGCTATGCATTTTATCTCCCTATCAATTATAATGCAAGTACTAGTTCATGTCATAGAAACTACCACAAGTTAGCTCAATCTCTTACAATTTTGGAGGCAAATGAAAGGTCAGGACAACTGGAAGGTAATTAGAGGGACTACTTGAAACGTTTGTGTCGAGGGCAATCGTAGGAAAGAAAAGAGGGCATCAAGTAAAGGAAGTTGATAGAGGGCATTAAGAAATAGAAGGAATTTTTAGAATCTTCCTGGCACCATGAGGGCAGAGAAAACATCACCACATGAGAAGGAGAATAAACATTTACCAATAATAACTCACTAGGAGCAGTGTTCATTGTAGTTACTGGAAATTGGTGAAAGAAGTCATGTCGCCAGTAGTAAAGGAATTTCCTGTCACCGAATATTCCTGTCGCCAACCATTATGTAAAGTTGGCATATAAGTTTCCTATTACCAAGAAACAAAAATGAAATTCAATCAAAATCTGGGATAGTCTAAGGGGAAGTTGAAAGGCCGCAACATGTCATTCAAAGATAGTTGGGAGAAAAGTAGAACAAGGGAATCTATGCGACGGTTGTAGAATCAACATCATCGCCACAGGGGAGAGATATATGCATCAGTGGGTGTGAATTGGTAGGGGAGGAGTGGAGGCTAATGAAGTGGCTGATGGAATATTAGGGGGTGGTCTGAGTATAGAGGAGAAGGCTGACAGCTGCTAAAGAGAAAAGCAGGTTGACTGTGGAAGGAAAGAATCAAGACCAAAGAGGAAAGAGGACTATAGGCCAAAGGATGAGGAGGGAGATAAGAAAAAAAGACATGAGTCAGGTTATGTAGAAGACTGAGAGCAAAAGAAAGGAAGAGGACAAAATCTACAGAAGGAAGCGAATATGGAAGGTGTCGAATACCCCAATAGAATATGTGATGAAACATTGTAATAAAGGAAAAGTCTACTAATAGAAGATATTTGTTTTGTTTGTTCTATCGCATACAATACTCTACATATTAATGAATCAAATGTTGTTACCCTACGGTGATTCTTGTTCCTATCAAATTCATTGAATGGTTATCTAGTTATAAGTTAACATTTTAGTATTAGTAGCTCCCTGTCTGTGAGTGTAAAGTCTTAACTTCCTAGCATTATTATAGAATTGTGTGGTGATGAATCTTGTTTGAATCTAAATCAAGTGAATCTCTATAAGTGAAAACTCAATAATATGAGGTCATCCCATCAAGTGGTATCAGAGCCACAAAATATCTGGGCAGTAAAAGTTTGCTATTTTTTTGGTAGTTTAATGATTCATAATAATCTTGGAATGTTATGTGTGTTTGTAGATTAATGGGTTGTAAAGGAACCTAGAGCCCAAAGGATCTATGTACCAAGCACTAAATGTGTTCTTGATTTTAATGGGTATTGTTGTATGAGTGTTGCAGTCTAATTTATTTTGCAATTTGATGGACAAAGAGAAGAGTGGCTGAGGTAGATATCAGATGATAGAAAGATACAACAATTTTGCATGGGTAGAGCACCAAAGGAGAGACAACCTGTGCTAGAATTCGCAGTGATATGTGTTGTTGTGTGAACCGATTGCCGAAGGAGAGGTAGTTCACACTTGCAATTTGAGCAGAATTTGTGGATTGTAGCAGTGAGAGGATGGGTATTAGTGTAAGGAGACTCGTCATAATCCCATTTTGGGATAGATATTGGGATGAAGTGGAAAGTAGAAAATTCCAAGAGGAATTGGAAGAGATTGCAAGAAGAATGGATATTTTGGAAAGGATTTATTTTCCTGATAAGGTGGTGATTGCAGAATGTGAACCCGATGAGAAGAGTAAAGTTCTCATGATGGAGGACTTGGATAAAAATAAGAAGGAAAGAAGAAAAGAGTAAGTGCAACAAGGAGCACTTGAAGAAGAAGAGAAGATAGTGTCTATGGAAAAGGCACTTGAAGAGACATCTTGGTCTCTTGATTCATTTGCTACTAATTTGTTTGAAAGTGTGGATGTATGTATGAAGAGCGCTGAGAACAAGCCATTGGAGGTAAAAAGAGGAAGGGAAAGAAGACAACCCGTAGACAACGATGAATATGAGAATGAAAGAAGACAAGTTGCAGCAATAGATAAAAGAAGACAATTTGTAGTAGTGGTAAAATACAAGGTACATAAAGATGAAGAGAGGGCTAATGAAGAAGAGAACAAAGGCTATAAAGAGAAAGAGGTGGCCAGACATGAAGAGAAGAATGCAAGAAAATTGGGACAGCAAATAGATGAAGAGGTAAAAGTGAATTTTGATGGTTATTGAAGTGGAAATAGGAATGTAGACTTGCAAGTTAGAAAGGAGAAAAGTAAATTAATGAATCATGGCTATATATAGTACCCTTTTAGAAAAAAAAATAGTTGTCAATGAACAACAAAAAGAAGTGAGGCAAGTAGTGGCTGAAGACAAAAGCAAGACAACACCAAGGATTGAAGTTGTGGTAAAGTGCCAAAGGAGAGTTAAGGATAGGCCTAGTGTTGAGGAAACAAAACAACAATTCAGGGAGATGAAGAACCAAGTAGAAAAGCATGGAACAATAATAGGAGAAGAGAGTGATAAGAGGCCAGTGGAAGATGATAGAAACCGTGATGAAGGAAACAAGTCCAAAAGATGAGAACATAAGATAATAGCCATAGAGGATGAAAAGAGGGATAAGGCTCCAGAGCATATTGCAGAGCCTAAGAAAGAACAACATGGTATGGGCAAGGTAAGAGGTAGTCAATTTGATTTTGATGATGATGAATTTGAGGTTTTCAATGAAATTTATGAATATGAGGACAAGCTGTGGCTGACTGTGGATGAAAAGAAAATGAGGAAGAAGAGCAAGGGAAGGCAGAGTGGAATGTCTAGTAATGAGTACAAGAGAGAGATGAAGACTGTGTTGGTTAATATGGATGGAAACAAAAGAGGAAGAGCAGAGAAAGACATGGAGAGTGAAGGAGGAGTGGTAGAAAATAGAAATGAAGAAGTTGAGGCAGTAAAAGATAAAGAAGATAAAGATAAAATTCATAATGAAAGCAAAGTAGACATGGAAGTTCAAGAAGCAGCAGAAGAAGTTGAGGCAACAAAGAGTATAGAAGATGAAAACAAATACATTCTTAAGGGAAGCATACAAGAAACAAAATTTAAAGTTAGGACAGCAAACAAGAATGGCGATTTACGGGCTCAGTCCTATGATATCAAACAAGAATTATAGGAGGATATTGTTAGTGAAGGAATAAATACAAGTGGGATAATGAAGAAAGATTCAGTTAGTAACCAAGAAGTTGGTACAACAATGAAGGATGAGGTAAACAAAAATGTCTTTTATCAGAATGTGGATTTGTATTTCTTTAGAGTTCTGATCAATGACAGGTTTGAGAATAAATCTGTATGAGAGCATGATATTGTGGTTTGTGATGAGAAAGAAGGAATTGAAAGTAATTTGACCATAGGCAAAGAAGTATATGAAATGATGAATGCGTATTTGTTTATGGTGGACCATGCATTGGGTAACGTAGACAATTGGATGGGTAAGGTTGACCTGTTTGGGGAAGTAAATACTGAGATGTTTTGTTTTAATAAAGTTGAATGGATTGATAAATGTGTGAATGGATTTGATGAAGATGTACAAATTACTGGAACAACAAGAGACTATAAAAGCTTTATTGCGGAGATACTAGAACAGGTAAAAGATGACATTGATTTATTGACATTGGGTATGTTGAAAAGTGGAAAGATATGTGACATCTTATATCCAGATTTTTGTAAGGATGTTGGTAGTGGTAGTATGTCTATTAAAGTTCAAAGTGATTTGTTATTGAAGTTTGATTTTAATCACAGAATCCAACAAGTAGATGAGATGAATGAATTGGAAGATATGGAATGTGTTAATTTTCTAGAATTTGGTTGTGTTGTTGTATGTAAAGATGAATGGGTGAAAAGACTTTGGAGGAGGCTGTTGTACAATGGAAATGAAATGATAAGAATAGAACAGAGAAAACAATGTTTAGAAATTTTGATGATGATTATAGAATGATTGTGGAAGAAGAGGAAGAAGAGAAAAACAACATATAAGTCTGATTGTTAGCCTCATCTGCAAGAGCACATGCATTTTTGTCCCTTGGGGAGTCTGATGCAGGGGTATCACTTTCCATCTTAATTTTGGTTTTGAATTTTGTTTAGTTTTGGGATTTCTGTTGTGTTTTGGTGATTTGAGTGTTTGTAGGTGTAACTTCTTGTCGCTATGCATTTTATCTCCCTATCGCTTATAATGCAAGGACTAGTTCTTGTCGCAGAAACTACTACGAGTTAGCTCAATCTCTTACAGTTTTGGAAGAAAATGAAAGGTCAGAATAGTTGGAAGGTAATTAGAGGGACTCCTTGAAATGATTGTGTCAAGGGCAGTCACAGGAAAGAAAAGAGGGCATCCACTAAAGGAAGCAAACAAAGGGCATTAAGAAATAGAAGGAAGTTTTGGAAGCTTACTGATACCATGAGGGCAGATAAAACGTTACCGCATGAGAAGGAGAATAAATAGTTACCAATAATAATTGGCTAAGAGCAGTGTTCATCGACAGTTACTGGAAATTGGGGAAAGAAGTCCTATCACCAGTAGCAAAGGAATTTCCTGTCACTAAATATTCCTGTCACCAGCCATTATGTAAAGTTGGCATAGAAGTTTCCTATCACCAAGAAACAGAAATGAAATTCAATCAACATCTAGGATAGTCTGAGGGGAAGTTGAAAGGTCGCGGCATGTCATTTGAAGATAGTAAGGATAAAAGTAGAATGAGGGAATCTATGTGATGGTTGTAGAATAAACATCATCATGATAGGGGAGAGATATATGCATCAGTTGGTGCAAATTTGTAGGGGAGGAGTGGAGGCCAATGAAGAGGCCGATAGAATATTAGGGGGCAGTTAGAGTATACAGGAGAAGGCTGATGGTTGCTAAAGAGAAAAGGAGGTCAAATGTGGAATGAAAGAATCGAGACTGGAGAGGAAAGAGGGTTGTAGGCCAAAGGATGAGGAGGGAGATAGAAAAAAAAAGACATGAGTCAAGTTCTGGAGAAGACCGAGACCAGAAGAAAGGAGGAGGTCAAAATCTGTAGAAGGAAGCGAATATGGAAGGTGTCGAATACCCCATTAGAATATGTGATGAAACATTGTAATAAAGGAAAAGTCTACTAATAAAAGGTCTTTGTTTTATTTGTTCTACTGCATACAATACTCTGTATGTTAATGAATAAAATGTTGTTACCCTACAATGATTCTTGTTCCTATCAAATTAATTGAATGGTTATCTAGTTATAAGTAAACAATTCAGTATTAGTCGCTCCCTATCTGTGAGTGTATAGTCTGAACTTTCTACCATTATTGTGGAATTGTGTGGTGATGAATCTTGTTTGAATCTAAATCAAGAGAATCTCTACAAGTTGAAACTGAATAACATGAGGTTGTCCTATCAAATACCTTTATCATTAATTAGTTGTCCTTTGCAATCAAATCCATTGTATCAAATTGTGATACTTTTAAGGCCGAGCGACAAACCATGTAGATTAGCCAATGTGAATTTGATTCATTAATGACAAGTGACAAACCACCTAGATTAGCCAATACGAATCAGTTTATTAATGATTACATTTGAGCTGACGACATAGTCAATTAAATAGTGTTGTTTGTCATTAGCCTTTATTCTTGGTGGTACATGTACATATCTTTAATATTTGTGTTTATTGTTTCAACCTTAAATTGCATTACTAAGCATCAGATAGTAGAAGAATTGATAAACTTTAAAAGTTAGAAGTAATGGATTTCACTATAGCAGCTATGCGAAGAAAGTAAGTTACCAAGTACTTTTTTTGTGCTCATTCGTTATTTTAGATTTAATTGTGTGATACTAATGATTTGTGAATTAGACATTTATATAAATATTATAGAGTTCACAGATGTTATTGTGTGGAACAAATTGTGTCAAGAATTGACACTTTTAACATTTCTAAAAGATCCATTCTATTATGGGTGTTAGGTTGAATCTCCCACACATGCATGCATGCATGCATGAGAAACTAGAAATTTAAATAGATGCATGGAAATGGTATTGCAACTCAATTGATAGTGACCTAGAGAACATCAATTTAATTATGTTTTACTGGCCTTATTGTTACTCATACCTAGTGGTTTCTTGTACATATAATGCAAGGTTCCATGGAAAATCATTTATTGTCATTATGAATGACTAAAAAATTGAATTTGTAATGCAAAATTGCCTGTTAATATGATGGTTATGGAATATAGTGAAATATTCATTAAACATCATGAAAAAGGGGAACCAAAAAGATTTTGGAAAACCAAATCAAGGTTGAAGGATAAAAGTCTTATATGTAAGTAGATAGTAGAGTATGATTTAATTGAAATTTGAATGTCTTGACTCTTGTACCTTGGTCTCTTCTCTGTGTTCAGTATTGTTTGGAAATTTGAGTTTGGTTCTAAGATGTTCATGTAATTCCCTAATTATTTTGATGATAATGTTAATAAAAATATAGAAGTAATTACAATTTGACATGAATTCAATGGAAATATTAAATAACAATCATCACATGGCAAAGATAAATGAGTTCAATGACAATGTACAGTGATGTACAAATAGGGAAAATATAAATGTATGAGAAGACTATATAAGTTTTTGTACAAAAGAAATGCTAAGAATCAATTTTTGTATAGGAATTATTTTATTACTATTGTATGTTATCTTGTCTTGTATCAATACAGACCTGCATTAATACATCTGAGCTAGACCAATTGGCAATGTCAATAAAAACCATAATAGAAACCAAATTCTTTTCTTGGGATTATAACTAAATTTTGATTGTCTAATTATCATAGATCAACAACTTATGTTCAATTTTGGGCCCAAAGTATTGACACACCCAATATTGTAACACATAAATTCTCTAGAATAGAGATAAGCCTCAACACTTATGGGCATCAATGAATGATTATTAATTAACATATTATTAAATTAATTTCCATTTATTAATTAACATATTAGTATTAATTTTGTGTCATTGGTTGAATGGTGTTGACTCATATGTGGTGGGCTCTTTATGAATCATTTTAATCATCAGATGATCACAGATCAACAATGTATGTTCAATTCCACATAGATGTCTTCAAGTACCTAATTTCATAGATAAAGTCTCTGGAATAGAGACAAGTGTCAATAAATCAATGAGTAAATGATTATTAATTAACATATTATTATTATCATTTTACTAATTTCTATTCATTAATTAACATATTATTATTAATTTCCATTTATTAATTAACACATTATTATTAATTTTACGCCATTGGTTGAATGGTCTTGACTCATATGTGGAGGGCTCTTTATGAATTAATTCAATCATCAGATGATCACAAATCAATAACGTATGTTCAATTCCAAGCGAATGTCTTCAAGCACTCAATTTTGTACATAAAGTCTCTGAAATAGAGACAAGTGTCAATGACTCAATGAGTGAACAATTATTAATTAACATATTATTATTATCATATTATTATTAATTTCCATTTATTAATTAACTTGTTATAATTAATTTTACTCAATTATTATTATATGAGTCATCAAAGTGGCCCCTGACTTGATATAAAGGGAGTCTTTGAAGCCGATGGAAGAAACATGGTGAAAGGGTACACATGGTACTTCCAAGCAATGTTTCATCATTAGATGAATGTGTTCGATGGATGATTGTAGTTGAATTTAGGAATGAAATGTCTGAAGTGCTAGACTTGCAAACTCATACCTCTAGAATCAACTTAGAGTTGTTAGATTTACAAAGATCAATGGTTTAGATTTTATAATATGTTTTCAATGCCACCACAAGATGTGTGTTTTGAATTAATTAAGGATGCATACATGTAGGCCATCCTTAAATTTTGTTTGAGGTGGGAGTACAAAATTGTAATGTAACACGTTTCACTCTCTTTACTATTACATGGTAGTTGACAAGTTTTTTAAGAATAAGAAGAAAATTAAGAAGTAAAATCATAGTATTGCACGCATGCAATTGAAATTGCAACTACTAAGTGAGATTCTGAAAGTAAGAGGGTTAGGGACTCAAGAGATTATAGTGCACTAGGGAGATTCTGTGATGCAATAAAGTCAGTCCCTGTCAGTCTTTATATTCATTTTTTAAAATTTTGGGTATGTGAAAATTGAAATACATAAATCCTACATTCCTTCAAATTAATTTATAAGCATTCAGTTTAAAATTTTCAATCTTAGGGTTTAGGGTTGAGAACTTGAGGGTTTACAAGCATGTCTACCACCACTAACCCACCACTATTTGGGAAAGGCAAAGCAATACACAAAATAAACTATGTTGGACTGCTTAAAACCCTAAATTTCACTGATGAATACCATGATATTTATGATCTTGTAATCTTTGGTAGGCTTAACTTAGAACTTAGATTTTCCTATGAGGATAAGACTGGAATGTAAATGCTAGCTAACCCAAGAAATCCATTACCAATATTAAATAGTATCACTACATCATGGGTGGTGGGATTGGGATGCCTAATTCTCCCTGAGGTTTTCCCTTCCCTAGAATTTATCATGGTGTGTGCCCAGAATTATGATGAAAATAGAAAAGTAATAGTAAATAAAGATAGCCAAAATAAAATGCTAATCATTACTGTAGCAGAAATTAGCATATTGTTGGGGTTTGTATCCGAAGATTTTGGAAACATCCCCATTGACCTAGAAATGTTATTTATAGAATATGAAGGAGTCAATTGAAATTCCAAAGCTTCTTTTCTTAGAACATAACAATAGATGGTTCTGTACCCAAAGATAATCAGAAGCCTCATAAAAATGAAAATTTTAAACCATGGGTATAGGATACTATTTCTATGCTAAATTTATGCCTACAACCTCTTTTCTTCTACCATCTTGTGCCTCATCTCAAGCTATCCAAGAAACTCCTATACAAATTTATGGCTCACCCACCCCCTCTCCTATTAATCCTATGATCGTAATTAGGTAATTATGATGAGAGAACTATGTTCAATTCACAACTAGAGCCCTCCTATATAACCCTTTCCTTCAATGCTAAGTTCTAGCTTACAAATCTATAGTCATGATTAGCCTATTCCTAGTCATCCTAATAAACCCATTGAACAATTTCCTCAAGTTCCACCAGGTACAAAACTTGAATATATAAATTCCATGATGAAAAAATTAGTTTTCTTCATGAATGAGGAGTGTGTAATTCCTAAAATATCACATAAAAATGGAGAACAAAAAAGTAGTGGTGTTTTCCTCACATTTACTATAATAGGATGACTTCATTATTTATATTCAAAAGGTGCAAATTCATCCATTACTTAGGGCCTATGTGAAGACAAAGAGTTGGTGGCTCCACTCAAAGAACAATCATGTCAAAATGGTCCTAAAAGACCCTTGGAGGAAGATATCATGATTGCATTTGAGGGGATGCCAAGTTTCATTGAAGATGATTATAGTATACATGAAGATGAGTTAAAGTAAAACCTATTTTCTATCTTGGAAAATAGACATAATCTTCTTGATAAAGTATATATGTGCTTGATCCAAGATATGAGATTCAATTTGGAGCATATTTCCAAAAATAAAAACAAAGTTGTTAATGGTCACCATTGATGTGTCGCCTAACAATTGCCACCTGAAGAAGAAAATTTGTAGCATAATAACAGACCTTACCCTTCTTAAGAAATAGGCACATAAATCATTATCTATAATAAGGGCCTTGTCAAAGTGTTCCAATGAGCCTCTAAAAAGTTCCTTCTCACCTCTTAAAGAATGCAATTAGTTGTAGTCAAGCACTCTACAACACATGTAAAGGGAAAATTTCAGCCTTATCCCATGGTTTGGCATCACAATCATAATCATTTGAAGCTAAATCAAGCTTACCCCTAGGGATAAGTTTATAGAATCATTTCCTTTCCGATCATCTTCACCAGACTTGGGTCATTAAGCAGGTCCATTAAATTCGATAGAAATGCACAGACGATGTCACTAAATAGATTTTTTTTGAGGATATTCTAAAAGAATATCATGGACAATAATGTCCCAGATAGCATCGTCAACCAAGGGGAGTCAATCAAAAACAACTTCCTTAATTTTTGCTTATCAAATCTATCTGAAACGACCATTTCCCACTTATAGGACAAGATATAAACACAACGAGAGATCAAATGACTCATCTTGATGAATGATCACAATTCACCATGAATGAAAATAGAAACAACCAAAAAAGAAGGAAGGTGGCTAATAATCTTATAAAAGATTATATATTTATTGTGTTGCACATGTGAGAATGTACAAAAACCATGCCCCCTGGTGCCAATCTTTATTGCCATCATACCATCTATTAATCGTGATCTCGATTGGGACACTATGATCAATTAGAAATAGTGTTGCACTGACTATAATACCTTTGTCATTAAATAGTTGTCCTCTGCAATCAAATCCATCGTATCAAAGTGTGATACTTTTAAGGCCGAGTGACAAACCGTCTAGATTAGCCAATGTTAATTCAATTCATTAATGACAAGTGACAAACCACATAGATTAGCCAATGAAAATTTAGTGTATTAAGGATTACATTCGAGCTAATGACATAGTCAATTAAATAGAGTTTCTTGTCATTAGCCTTTATTCTTGGTAGTACATGTACATATCTTTAATATAAGTGTTTATTATTTCAACCTTAAATTGCATTACTAAGCATCAGATAGTAGAAGAATTGATAAACTATAAAAGTTAAAAGTAATGGACTTCACTACAGTAGCTATGCAAAGGAAGTAAGTTACCAACTACTTTTTTTGTGTTCATTCATAATTTTAGATTTAACTATGAGATACTAATGATTTGTGAATTATAAATTTATATAAATATTAAAAATAGAGTTCACAAATGCAGAATAATATGATAGACAATTTTATTTCTTTGTGGATATCGAGGATGTTATTGCTTTCTAGTTCTCAGAATGAAGAAATAGAACTCTTCGTCAAGTGGAACAAATCATGTCAAGAATTGACACTTTTAACATTTCTAAATGATGCATGTATGAGAAACTAGAAATTTAAATGGATGCATGGAATTGGTGTTGCAACTCAATTGACAATGATGTAGAGAACATCATTTTAATTCTCTTTTAGTAGACTTATTGTTACTCATACCTAGTGGTTTCTTGTACATATAATGCAAGGTTCCATGGAAAATCATTTATTGTCATTGTGAATGACTACAAAATTGAATTTGTAATGTAAACATTCCCTGTTAATAAGATGGTTATGGAATACAGTGAAATATTCATTAAACATCATCAAAAAGAGGAACCAAAAAGATTTTGGAGAACCAAATCAAGGTCAAAGGATAAAAGTCTTATATGTAACTAGATAGTAGGGTATGATGTTAATTGAAATTTGAATGTCTTGACTCTTGTACCTTTGTCTCTTCTCTGTGTTCAGTATTGTTTGGAACTTTGATTTTGGTTAGATGTTCATGTAATTCCCTAAATTTTTTGATGATAATATTAATAAAAATATAGAAGTAATTACAGTTTGACATGAATTCAATGGAAATATTAAATAAAAATCATCACATGGCACAGATAAATGAGCTCAATGATAATGTATAGTGATGTACAAATAGGGAAAAGATAAATGTAGGAGAAGACTATATAAGTTTTTGTACAAAAGAAATGCTAAGAATCAATTTTTGCATAGGATTTATTTTATTATTATTGTCTGTTATCTTGTCTTGTATCAATATAGACTTGAAATAATACATCTGAGCTAGACTAATTGGCAATGTCACTAAAAACCATAACAGAAACCAAATTCTTCTTTTGGGATTATCACTAAATTTTGATTGTCTAATTATCACAGATCAACAACTTACATTCAATTTCAAGCCAAAGTATTGACGTATCCAATTTTGTAATACATAAATTCTCCAGAATAGAGACAAGCTTCAATGACTACAAGCGTCAGTGAATGATTATTAATTAACATATTATTAAATTAATTTCCATTTATTAATTAATATATTACTATTACCATATTATTAGTAATTTCCATTTATTAATTAATGTATTATTATTAATTTTGTGTCATTGGTTGAATGTTGTTGACTCATATGTGGTACCCACCCTTTATGAATCATTTTAATCATCAGATAATCGCAGATCAACAAAGTATGTTCAATTCTAGGGAGAAGTCTTTAAGGACCCAATTTCGTAGATAAAGTCTCTGGAATAGAGACAAGTGTCAATCAATCAATGAGTGATTGATTATTAATTAACATACTATTATTATTATCATTTTACTAATTTCTATTTTTCAATTAACATATTATTATTAATTAATTTCCATTTATTAATTAACACATTATTATTAATTTTGTGCCATTGGTTGAATGGTCTCGACTCATATGTGGTGGGCCCTTTATGAATTAGTTCAATCATTAGATGATTACAGATCAACGACATATGTTTAATTCCAGGTGAATGTCTTCAAGCACTCAATTTTGTACATAAAGTCTCCAGAACAGAGACAAGTGTCAATGACTCAATAAGTGAATGATTATTAATTAACATATTATTATTATCGTATTATTATTAATTTCCATTTATTAATTAACTTGTTTTTTATTAATTTTATGTCATTATTACTATATGAGTCATCAAAGCAGTCCTTGACTTGATATAAAGGGAGTCTTCGAAGCTAATGGAAGAAACATGGTGAAAGGATACACATGGCACTTCCATGTGATGTTTCATTATTAAATGAATGTGTTCGATGGATGATTGTAGTTGAATTCTTGAATGAAATGTTCAGAGTGCTAGACTTGTGAACTCAAACCTCCAGAATCAACCTAGAGCTGTTAGATTTGCAAAGATCAACGGTTTAGATGTTATAATATGTTTTCAATGCCACCACATGATGCACATTTTGAATTAATTGAGGGTGCATACTTGTAGCCCATCCTTAAATTTTGTTTGAGGTGGGATTACAAAATTGTAATGTAAGACATTTCAATTACTTTACTATTACTTGGTAGTTGACAACTTGTTTAAGAATAAGAAGAAAATTAAGAAGTAAAATCATAGTATTGCACACAGGCAATTGAAGTTGCAATTACTAAGTGAGATTCTGAAAGTGAGAGGATTAGGGACTTAGGAGATTGCAATGCACTAGGGAAATTCTATGATGGAATCGAGTCAGTCCGTGTCAGTCTTTATATTCATATTTTTAAATTTTGGGTATGTGAAAATTGAAATACATAAATCCTACATTCCTTCAAATTAATTTATAAGCATTTAGTTTAAAATTTTCAATCTTAGGGTTTAGGTTTGAGAACTTGAGGGTTTACAAGCATGTCTACCACCACCAACCCACCACTATTTGGCAAAGGCAAAGAAATACACAAAATAAACTATGTTGGACTGCTTAAAACCTCAAATTTCACTAATGAATACCACAATATTTATGATCTTGTAATCTTTGGTAGGCTTAACTTAGAACTTAGATTTTCCTATGAGAATAAGGTTGAAATATAAATGCAATTTAACCCAAGAAATCCATTACCGATATTAAATAGTATCACTACATCGTGGGTGGTGTGATTGGGATGCCTTATACTCCCTAAGGTTTTCTCTTGCCCAGAATTTATCATGGTCTATGCCTAGAATTATGATGAAAATATAAAAGCAATAGTAAATAAAGATAGCCAAAATGAATTGTTAACCATTACTGTAGCATAGATTAGCATAATGTTGGGGTTTGTATTCGAAGATTTTGGAAATGTCCACATTGACCTAGAAATGTTATTTATAGAATGTGAAGGAGTCAATCTAAATTCCAAAGTTTCTTTTCTCAGAAAATAAAAATAGATGGTTTGGTACCCAAAGATAATTAGAAGCCTCATAAAAATGAAAATTTTAAACCATGGGTACAAGATACTATTTCTATGCTAAATTTATGCCTACAACCTCTTTTCTTCTACCATCTTGTGCCTCATCTCAAGCTATCCAAGAAAATCCTATACAAATTTATGGCTCACCCACCTCCTCTCCTATTAATCCTATGACCATAATCAAGTAATTATGATGAGAGAACTATGTTCAAACATTTCTAATAACTTGATGGTTCTCAAAGATCAATTTGCAACTAGAGCCCTCCTATACAACCCATACCTTCAATGCTAAGTTCTAGATTACAAATCTATAGTCATGATTAGCCTATTCCTACTCATCCTAAGAAACCCATTGAACAATTTCCTCAAGTTCCACCAAGTACAAGACTTGAAAATATAAATTCCATGATGGAAAACTTAGTTTTTTGCATGAATGAGGAGTATGTAATTCCTAAAATATCACATCAAGATGAAGAACAAAAAAGTAATAGTGTTTTCCTCACATTTTCTATACTAGGATGAATTCATTATTTATATTCAAAAGGTGCAAATTCATCCATTAATTAGGGCCTATGTGAAGACAAAGAGTTGTTGGCTCCACTCAAAGAACAATCATGTCAAAATGGTCCTAAAAGACCCTTGGAGGAAGATATCATGATTGCATTTGAGGGGATGCCAAGTTTCATTGAAGATGATTATAGTAATGTACGTGGAGATGAGTTAAAATAAAACCTATTTTCTATCTTGGAAAATAGACATAATCTTCTTGATAAAGTAGATATGTGCTTGATCTAAGATATGAGCTTCAATTTGGAGCATGTTCCCAAAAATCAACATGAGGTTGCTACGTGTGTATAGTTCTTAAGGATAAAAATATGAATTCATTACATAGTTTTGTGGTACAGGAGTTTTCAAATGAATAGTAGAAGCTTTGACTCATGTGGAAGAAGACGAATGGAAAAATATCCTCAATGAACACCTTTATGATAAAATAGTCGATACATTTGAGGAGCTTCACTATTGGGATGATGAAGATCAAAACAACATGGACAAACAAGAACATAACATTGATATATTTTCAATCATTCAAGAAGGATATCTTCTTTTGGTCAATGAAATGTGAGCAATTCAAGATGTCTCTTGGTATTAATTTGGAGACCCAATCTAAAAATATGTAGGTGCAAGTAGCTAATGTGCTTTCTATCATGGAAAACATGGTTTTATCCTAATTTCTAGATGAGGGATCTATGTTCTTTTTTCTCAGGAAGACAAGCCAATGAATGGTGGAGCATATTGTTGTAGCAACAAGAATTCACACTCTGAGGATGGAATCATGAATATGTTGGGAATTCAGGTGTCTCAACCTTTGTAAGTTCCTAATGTTGGTGTCAGCACCTTGTGATCATGTGTCATGAGTTATGAAAGATTCTATGACATGTAAGAGTTGAAATGATAGGTGTGACAAGTTGTTGGTATGTGGTGATTGATCATGGTGCAGGGTTGTGCGTACATGCAACAAGGTAAATTTTGGTGACTTTGTCATCTGTAGTTCCCCCCAAAATAATTAATGGGGGAGTGCAGGGGGCGGAGCCCTTCTTGTGGGGCCTGGGGGGCTTATCCCCTTGGCGGGGGCCTAGGGGTGGAGCCCATGATAAGGGTCTAGGGAAATGTCCCAAGTGGAGGTTGCTGGGGCTAGTGCCCTCAAAGCAAAAAACACCCTATATTTAATAAAAGCGTTGGCAGTTAGTTTGTGATTGGACGATATGGAAAAACTGACATTGGATAACCACCAAAGAGACTTGATAAATAAGTGGTTGGGGAAAATGAAAGGTCATGGGATGCAAATGAGAATCGACATTGTGTACTCCTAAAAGAGCTTGCATTGCAAGTGTGTTGTAATCATCTTTTGATTTGATAATACATTGTGCATGTTTTGGAGTGTGGCGTTTTTCATTTGAAACGGTTTTCCCCACATATATCTTGTGTTGTGAGTTTCGTATTTGCATTTGGGTGTTATTACCTTTTGTTAATGTGCATCTTAATCTATAACTGTAAAAGTTAAAATTTGCATAAATCTTTCCTTAGTAGATCAGTGTACAAAGCATTTCTGCATACCTTGCTTCCTTTCAGAATAACCATAACTGAGGACTAACCAAATCAAGAGTCAACTCATTTGCTGGTAGTGTAGTTATTTTTAAGATAAACTTTGACATTCTCCAAACTATAAAATATAGAAAGCAATATGAGAATGATGCAATGAATGATGTCAAGTCACTAGGCATACTCATTTGTAAGTATAAATAAGTGTTCTAGCATGCCAAAGATCCCACCAACCCTCCACATAGTGCCAATTAGCATACACATCATGAAAAGAGCTAGGGAAGCCACAAATGCAAGTGGCAGAATGACATAGATCAAAAGGTATAATTTTTTATTATTTTATCTCATGATGTATGGGTAGTCAATAACGATGTGTTAGTTGTTTTCATGATGTAAGCTGATCAAGAAGGGTGGTTATTTTCTTACACCAGTCAATGGTTTTGTTTTGCTAGTCTCTATGTGTGTTGTAGCATAGTTTTTAGTTTTTTCTTGGTAGGTTATAGTTGCAACAAAATTTTTAATTTTAATTGTGCTCACAACAATTGAGAAATTATTAATTGTAGTAGCATTATGTTGTAGTTTGTATCTAGTTTAGGATATAGCAAGCACTTATTTTCATTTTTAGCTTTTGGGGCAACCAATGGGGTTTAGTTGTGTATTTCATCTTGTTTTGTTCTTGACATGACTCTCATGCCTAATGGATTAAGGCATGCCCTGATTTGGTTGTGTCCATTCATCAACACAAGTAATAAAACCCTTGTGAGTTTCCATAAATGTTGTGATATAATGTACACCATTTTAAATATTATGAGTAGGCCATGAATAGAACTTTAGAGGAACAAACACAATGATGCACACTCATCTTGTAGATGGCCAAGTGAACACCAAGAATCTAGAGTAATGTATGAGAAATGGCATTGCTGATGAAAAAAGGGAAAAACTCTAAAATGGGACCATGAATTAATCAAGAATGATTTTGAAGAAGTTTCACTATTTAATAAAGTATTGTTGGCAAAGTGGATCTGCTCCATTAGATCAACTTGATAAATGGCTCTTGTGGGTTCTAAATTTTTTGTGAAGCTAATGGAAAATAAAACCCTACCATTGGCGAAAAGGTTCTAGCTTAGCATCCAAAAAATAATATTTTAATGTGTCTCTAAAAGGTATTAGGGTAAAGTCTTAGAGAAGGGATTAATCCCACTCCATTGATTTTAATCAATAAACACCAGGAATTTGGGAGATGAGGGTATTTGTAGTTATTTGAGAGTTATTTGGAATTTAAACCAAAATATTTATTAGTGCCTAAACAACTAATCTCATTCAATCTTGTGTATGGAAAAGAGGTTATCATCTATATTGAATTATTGGAACCAAGCTTGAGGATATCACACATGACATGATTGAACACACTAAAGACATTCGTTAATGGACCTTGATAGAGAGATGATCTTTCCCTTTTCATTCATTATAGTGAAGAAGGAAAGGGTGTAAGAAAGAAAGAGTTGCTTGACCACCGATTTAAGATCTTGAAAACTTAACATTTTTATCTTTTCCTATTGCATGGTTCTAGCTATTAGAAACACCCTAAAGAGTGACATGGAACTTGCCTCAAAATGAAGTGGTAGATATTAATGGCTAAAGAATCGTGTAAATATATGTAGTAGTGGAGTTCAATTTTCATTATACAATCTAAGGATTGACTAAGAAAAGAGCTATATGTCTTCTAAGCAAGAATTAAGTAAAAATGTTCAGAGTCAAGAGAGAAGTTTAAGAGTTGGTGAAAGAGGTGAAACCAAAGAAGTAAGGAAGAATAGGCATATATCTAGAAGTTTGAATATCAATAAAGTTAATTTAGGAACACAACAAGAAAAACAAAAGCGCTTTGATGTACTTGAAATAGTATAGTAACAGACTATAATTTTTTTTACATTAATGTTATTTAAAAGGATCACACTTTATTACTAATAGTAAATGATATCTCTTACAATAGCCAAATTAAAATATTAAAAATCATTAATTATCCAAGATGAAATGGCATAAACTTAGAAACTCCTTAGACCTTTGATTCTGCTATCTTTTGCATATCCTCTACAAAAGTGTTCAAATTTGTATAAGAAATCCTTCCTTCCATCGCTGCCTTACTTGCTAACTCTTTCAACCTCATAGCATTTCCTCACAACTCCTTTCCAATACAGCCTTCCATTAGATTTCTGACTGTACTCTCTACCACCTCTTTTGTGACCAATTTAAATTTATCTACATCGAGACCATCAAAGTCTAAGCCAACTTTCCAAACTTCTTTTGCAAATCGACAATCAATAAATTGATCAGCAAAATAGGGCCATCCAATAATTGCCTCCAAAGTAGAGTTCCAACCATTGTGTGTAAGGAATCCGCCAAAAGAAGGGTGAGAAAGCACCTACAAACATAGAAAAACTTAAATTAAAAATAAATTTAGGGTTATAATATATGTATGATATTTGGAATTCAAAAACAAAAATTAGCAATAGCGTTTTTTACTTAACGCGGTTAAGTGGATATATATTGTTAAGATGCATCATGACGTGTGCATTATCCCTTCTATGTGTGGCATCTGGCTCATTTAAACACAGCCTATCGATGCTATTGTTAGCGCTAGGGCGAGAGCACGATAAGGTGCCCAAAAAAATAAAATAAAATTTGTAAAAGTATTACAAGAAGATATTTAAAACTTTATAAAATGTTTCTTTCTCTGTTGGTCTTCTGGTTTGTTATTGCATGCTGCTATTAAGGATGAGAAGTTTTAAATTCCAACCCAATATTCAGGGAGAAATTTCTTACATTGGAACAATTTCTTCCGTCAAGATGGATTTGGAAGAAACACTTTGAGATTGAAAGTTCATTCTAGGCAACCGAATTATTCTTCTTTGTTGTTCCAACTGTTAGCATCATTTCGAATCCACACTATTTTAAATTCTTAATCGCTCCATTCTTATTTGTTAGAACGATGTGCACGTATAACTGGTATAAATCATGGAGTTCTAAACCTATCAGACCAACAATATCAGAGAACAATGCAGGCAACCATTCAAGATCTAGTCATTGAAACCAGGGAATCTTATAGCTTTATGTCTATATTATAGAAAATGTAGCAGGCTTTGAATTAGGGAATTTAATATATTTGTGTACAAAAAATAACAGTACATAAGAAACGCCTTACCTTCAACTGCTACGTCCAATTAACAATCAGGGTTCAATTCTTTGTTGGATCCTTGAAACCCTCAGGTAATTCCAGAGGCTTGCCTTTTGCTATATCTGATCTCAGGACCCACAGGAAGGGATATCCACAAGCCTCTAGTCCAAGAGCCAGCTCATGCAACTGCCTTTCAGATTTTACAGCAATGCTACCAAAGGAAACATATAACACAGACCCCTTCGGTTGAGCGTCTAGCCATTGAAAGCACGTTTTATCCTCTTCCCACATGCTGTACATGGAATTCCTACCTTGTAGGAAATTAGGAAGAGACACAGGGCCAATTGCCAGAGCTGGGCATCCATTAACACTGAGACCCATTTGTGCTTCTTTACCTCCTTCCAACTCCTCGAAAATGTTGACTAGCAGGTAGTCTGCTATATTTTGGATGCGAGATTCGTAGAGGTAGACACTGTAAATGCTGTCAGAGATATGTTTTTCCTCCAAGAAGGAGACGACGTCAGTTGGCCTGATAGATGGGATTTTCCCAGGAAGGCATGTGATGAGTTTCTCTTTAGATTTGAAGTCCTCCCCAATAACAATGCTCATCATATTAGAAAGGATTAATCGTCCGATATGGAATTGTATTTCAAAGATTAGATGGGAAACAAAACCAACTCAAGTAAGCTCAAGGTAAGATATCACAGAGTGATTCAAACAAACAAAATTATAAGAAACAAAAGTACATAAATGCTACAGGGAAAACATAGGACATTAGGCTGTGGTCTCATGAAGGGGTTTGTTAAATTATATCAGCGGTGTTCAATTTTTTTTGGAGCATTTTAAAGCAGGTGGTCCCATGAATTTTGTATTTGTAGATAGGCTTAAACTCTGAAATTTATGGAAACTGGTGGTCCCATGAGGCTTTTTTGGCAATAGTTCAATGTTAAATGATTTATGAGATTTTTTAAGACCTTCAAATAAAAAGATTAAAAATGATTAAATAAAAAAATTTCTCTCTAAAATATTTCCTAAATTAAATCGCATCTGAACACTCTGACAAAAAATGTGTAAGCTGGTGGGGGAAAGTTTCAGCCCCACCCCAAATGTATCGGCTCAAAATCAACAAATTAAAAGGTAAGGCCTCTTATTTTGAAGAAAACGATTCTAATTTATGCCCTAACATTTTTTTTGGTTTCATGAGACCCCTTGCTCCCAAAAAAATAGATCTTCTAACAATTCGATGGGACTGTAGCAATTACAAATGCCATATAATGAAACAAGTGTGAAGCATGAAAAACTTGGAAGCTCTATTGTCAGATTGTACAACCATGTGACATCCAAACTAAGTTCACTGTCTGTGGACCTTCTAAAGCTGAATATAATTAGTTATCTATACAATTGTTAGATAGCTATGTTGAGAAATAAGTTACATTTGAATATAGGATTTTCTGTTTGTGTGTATGTCGTCATGTTTTATTACCAATTTGTTGATCTTTTAAATGGTATTAAAATTAGATTATAAATGGTATTAAAATTAGATTAGGAGTTCCAACTTCGAAGCACTAAAATATAGCTCAAGCGAATGTTGGAGAAATGAGTCACACTGAAAAAGCCCCATCACAAGGAAGACCGGTAATCAGTGATAAAACACCAACATACATGCACATTGAAAGTTCTATGTTTGATTCTAACTAATCCATAAAAAAACGTTAAGCTTAAACTGCATATGTAATATAAATTTTATTTTTTTGTTAATAAGGCTCGCGTTGCACCAGCAAAAAACAAAAACAAAATTTGTATGAGAAATGCCTTTGACAGGAATATGGCCCTGAGAAAGAAGAAAGTTAGCATTTGTCTGAATAACGGAGAATGCAGTACAACAAGTCCAGAAGACAACTCTGGGCACCCCCAGATTTTTAGCTACCTCTGCTGTGCAGCAGAGAAAACTATCGGAAACAATGCAGGTGATTCGAGGGACAGACTTATCTGCTGTAGTTAACAGACTTTCCACAGCAGGGCCCAGACTGCGGAGTGCAAGATAAAGTTCTGCAAGTTCGGAAGTTCGACCGTGTTGGGGTGGTACTGGTAAGCCATCAGGTATAGACAGAAATCTAAATTTGAAGCCCCTTTCTTGAACCTCACGGTCACGTGCAGCGGCATCTTTAGAAGCTGCTTTTAAAAGGCGCTGGTCCATCCACTCAGTAGTAACAAACGTTATGAAAAATCCTCGCACGGCCAGCAGCTCACCAAGATTCATCAGTGGACTGATATGGCCTTGTGAAGGAAATGACACGATTACTGCATGCAAAAGAGGCATCTTTTTTTCTCCCTGCATTTTGAGGGCCAGCCGTAAACAGCTGGTGAGTTGTAATCAACCGGCTGTACGGCTGGCCAGTCTAATCTCGCAGTCGACCAAACCGTCTCAGATTCATTCGACCAAACGGTACAGTCCATCGACTAACTGTCGACTGTTATCAGCCAGCCATACATGTTGTTGACCAACCGGTACCAGCCGGTTAAATAGTTCCCATTTTGAGGCTCCTGTCTTCAGTTACTCTGGTCAAAATTGTAAACCGAAATCATGTAATACTGGCTTAGTATAACAAGCATATACTTCCAAAAAAATGTGTGACAGACAAAAACGTTATAGAGACCAATTTGCTAACCGCTAAGTATATACCTCAAGTGTCTGCATCCAAAACAAATTTGTATTTGTCACTAACATTTCGATACAGCTATGCACGTTAACTCTTTACAGCAGGCATTAAAACGGAGTTAAAAAAGACAAAAATAAAGTCGGCCGTATAAATCTAAGATTTTGGCTTCTGAGAAAGACATTTTTAGAAAAAATGTCTTGCAACTTGCTTTCTGAGTGAGCCTGGTTGGATGATTGGGATGATGTTGTGTCTGTGTGACAGTAGCAGATGCACGATATGTACCAGCCTTGCCTTGGCCTTAAGAATACGTAATTGCAAATGTGTGATAAGAGATAATCCACAGTATGAATGTAACAAAGCATTTGAAAAACAAAAATGCCACAAATGGCTGCCATTTGAAAATTATAAGAATGTCTTTTAGTCATTCTTACCTATCTTTTCTTTTCTTAAGAAAATTGGGTAAATTAGTAGAAAGAATCGACGAAGATGTCTATATCACATGAAAAGTACGCAGATTTATAAAAATCAAGAAGACTTGTGGACCTCAACAGTCTCTTCTCTTTTCTTTTACTTAGATAGCTTAGAAGATCTCCAAATATTATGTGGCTTGGTATAGTTCATAAATGTAAGAGTCACTTGGAGAACGCACAAATTAATACCATAGCTTACCTTAAAAGTACCTTAACATTTTTTTAAGTATATTCGAAGAGAATTTACAAATTTCATGTAGTAAAATTATATTCTAGAAAATTTATTACATTATATTTATTTTTTATAATGTTACTTGTAATAATGATGAAAATTGCATATGCATGTCTTGTTTCTTTATATTTTGGGTCCATCATAATTGGGTTGTCTTTTATGTATTGACTATTATGTATGATAGCAAATTTTGCATAAAAATTGGTAAATAATATTATTCGAACCTATTTATAGGATCTAGATCTGATCTCCACATCTACTCATTCGTAACCTTGATTCAGATCTACAGGTGTATAATTGATTTAGATCATTTTTCATGGCCACATATTTAAACCACGAACCTTTAAATGTGTATTTCTTAATTTAGGCCCATGTTTCCCTCCCTTGCTAGTTGTCTTGAGTCAACTAAAGCACAACATAATTTAAATTACATGCAAGGGTGGTGTATTTAAAGATTAACACAAACTACAAAAAATCATTTGAGATTGAGAGAAGAATCAGCTAAGCACATATAGAACTTGATTGCAAAGGGATGAAAATGATTATATCAACATTGCTCATTATCTTAGGAGCATACTACATGCTTGCTTGTTGTTGTGAACCTTGGTTTGCCACCATTAAATTGATGCATATAAGGGGTTTGACTGAGGAGAACATGACCATCATGATTCAACATATTTCCAAGAAGTGTCTCTAAATATTGTTTGCTCCTTATATTCAAAACATTCGTAAAGAAATAAAAATATTGTAGTTAGAAGAGTTGTATTGGATTAGGTTTACGTATCATAGGTTCAGTTTGTGCACATATTTAGGTGTGTACTCATAGAGATCATCATTGGTGGCTATATAGATTATTAGTCAAGACAACACAAAAGATGTTAGACATACACAACATGTAATATTATTCCATACAAATATAATAGACACACAAATGTCATGGCAAGTGTTCCCTCACTTATGAGTATGGATGATGGTAGTTATCACTTTACACCACTTATTCCCGCATTATAATAATTATCTATATAGGACACTTCTTTCATTTTTTGTGCCACATTGACTATTGAGGAGTAGTTTCATGATATTTATGTACTTACATTAATTCAAGGCCATTTCCCCCTAGTTCTTCTAAAAATAGTTGTAATTGTACCCAAAATTCAACTCCTAAATGCTTGATTGTTGTGAGAGTGCTTTAAAAGGATGGTTATGATGATTTATTACTTAGATGCCTTGGCAATCATGAGAAATCTATAACCCTTCAAACTTTCTATAGGGACATATGTTGAGATCATGCTAGTATTAAGTTATTTATTCAAAATCATTAATGCATGGGTTACTATAGGAGTGAAATGAATAAAGATTTAGATGACTTTGTTATACAATATGTCAAATGCATACTAATCTAAAACATGCATCCTCTCATGAGATTCATCCATTATTGCTCCTACTTCTATGGAAAAAATATAGTAAGTGTTGTTGTTGGCACAACATGCCCTATTTTGTTAGAAGTAAATTGGGATCACCTTTTTCATATCCCAAGTTTTAGTTTTTCTAGTTATTTAAATTGGTGCAAAAAAAATTATCTTCATTTTCTTGCTTTTAACGGTTATTCTCATGGTGGTTTTGTTGTGTTCATTCCCAATATTTATGGATTCCAATTTTCAGTTGCACCATCTTGTAGAGGTATAATTCCCAGAGTGGTTTTTTGGTCAAGGCATTCCCATTCCTTTAATATATTCTATTATGAGCTCTAAAGTTTAAACTATAATTTTTTAGATTAATTTACTTTTTGAGGTCCAATTTAATTTTTCCAATTCATAGTTAAAATTTAAAATCTTGATTAAATTTGTAATTTAATCATTGATTAAGTTTAAATTTCATGTCTTTCTGAAGTCCCATTCTTTTATTCTAACTTGGACCTAAAATCTTTTTGTTATTCAACCAATCGAGAAGAATGAATCCATAGTGTTTAAATCCAAAATTGACCCTAGCATAACTCTAAGATTCTCAAGTGTTTGTGTCCATGTTAGAAGAGTGAATCATCATTTATAGACTGATTAGTTTTATTTGATGTGATTGACTGAGGAGAACAAGTCTACATAATCTTGAATTGGCATTCATCTCATACCTAAAATTAATTTAAAACTAAGTCTTAATCACAATTTTGCATTTGTGTTCACTCATGAGTTTACTTCTTTAGACCTACAAGCATATATAAACTATAATTGACCTAAGTTTTTGCTTGAATAAATTAATTTCTCCCAACATCAGCCATTTAATAAAAGTAACAGTTAATAAATAGTTTTATTGGTACGTTTCCCACTATATTTATCTTGTCCTTATCTAGTGTTTATTTATCTTATATAGTTTGTTGTGATCAAATGAGTTCCAAGGAAAATCATAAAGCATTTAATCATGCAAGAAATATTTTTTAATTTGTAATCCCTCTATATAATGAGACATGTAATATTTTTCTATCAAGAAATAGAAGTTGAAGTATTTTCTTAATGAATGTTGTAGTATTTGAATTCTAGCCTATATCCTTCTTCAGAGTGGTAATAGAGAAAGGTTGTCTGAAGAGATCATGGAATATTTAAGTTTACAAACGAAAGGATGGATAAAAAAAAAATTTAAAAGGTGGTAGACCACCCAAACATGTATTAATAATATGGGATTCTTACAAAGAGTAGCCAAAAAGAGTATGCTCTGCTCTATACTATCAGAGCCAAAATTTATACATTAAGGGCCCATATACTGGCCACTGTCAACTATCTTAGAATAGTAGGGAAATAAGTATTAAAATAGAGAAACAAAGAAAAAACTAGAAAGGGCTTAGTACCCGGTCACCATGGCATCCTCACATGTTGGGGGGAGATCACCTGACTTTCTATTAAGGGCCCACCCTTTCACTCTTCTTGGACCCGCAGATGTCCAATTATGCTCCCACCATCATTGTCATGTCTGGCCTAGACATGTGTGGCACACTTGAACTATCTAGTTTATCTTGGGCATCTAGAGGATATGTATCTTCATGGCTTGGCAATACTTTTGGGAGGTGAGGGGCTAAGTCAAGGGCGTGCATCCTAAGAAAATGGATGGAAGTGAACACATCCCTACACCTAGTTCTCATCTTCTTAAAAAAGTTGAAACTGTGGTCCTAGGGGACCCTATCTAGTCTGTTGATGCAACCACATCCTAAGCCTTTCTGCATTGCTTTAAACACACACTCCGCTACTAGAGAAGGTCTAGTGCAGAGCACCTCGAAGACATTGAGAATCTGAGGATTCTATACATTTTCTGTTTTGTCCAAGCGTCATACTGTAAGGCCTTCGTGTTGCAAGTATGAGGATAACGAGTGTTTTCATTGATGTCAACATACTCATATTGCATTGATGAGAAGGATTGGATGAGCTGTGTGCTGAGGATATTGAGAAAATTAGTCTCAATCAGGAACTGTGAAGAACAGTGATGTTATTAAGGTAAAAGGCCAAGATAAGATGCACATCAGAGGATGCAGATTAAAGGGTTTGTAGATATGAGTCTTGAGATGATCCAATTAAGATTTCAGAGGTCTGCATGAAGAAATGAAGAAGTTGTGATCGATCAAGTAGAACCAGTTTTAGGAGATGCTCCGGAGTGATAGAGTGTTACAAAAAGATCCGGTGAGATCCGGAAGTGCATTTTCCTATTCTGCAGATTGGAAGGAGTGTTTGGGATGTCCTTGTGATGTGTCATATCTATTTATTCATTTTTTGGAGGTCCGGAAGCACCTTTGTGATTGTGACAGTGGCGACAGACTGTGTTCTTGAAGTTCTAGATGAAGAAGAGAAGAGATTCTAGTAAGTAGAGGAAGTACGGATGTATCTGGCCATTTAGGAAAGCTTGTGAAGGTTCTTGGATCATGTTGAGGTTGTGTTGTTGGTCTGCATTAGTGTTAGAGCCCAGAATTGGAGATATTCTTCTAGATGGAGGTGTTCTTGCTGGCCGACCGGATGAGTTCTTTCGGATGAAGTTGTTCTTGTTCAGATTGGCCGACTGGATGAGTTATTCATCTTGTGAATGTTCTTGTGGTTGATTGCTGACTTAGATGATTGTTCCTAAGTTGATGCCTTGTATAAATAGAGGTTTGTGAGTTCATTTCGAAGGGAGTCATGGAGCGGATGAGTGTGGCATAGTGAAAGAGTGAAAGGCAGAATAGAAGTGTTTTGGGTTTAAATTAAACTGATCCAGATATGGTAAAGATGTCATTCTCTAATTCAAGTTTGTGATACTTATGATCTTGTAGATAGTGTATCTCTTGTAGGTAGTGTGCCTCCTTGTGAGTAGTGTGCATAGGTAGTGAGCCCTAATTGGCATGTGCCATTCATTTTTCTTATTCTTCTAACAGAGAATAATCCTTGGGTTAATCACCCCATGGTTTTTCCCTTAACCGGGTTTTCCACGTCAAAAATCTTGGTGTCTAATGTGTTGATGTTTATTTGCTCCGATGTTTATGCTTTATGCTTTCATGAATGGTTAATTGATATGCTATTAACTAACAAAGAAGAATCAAGTGTTTGAAGTAGAAGCAAGTTTTTGTACAATTGATTCACCCCCCCCTCTCAGTTGTATGCCCTAGATCTAACAATTGGTATTAGAGCAAAGTTCCTCTAAAAGGAGCTTAACCACTTGAGGAGATCCAGGATGTCGTCATACAAGAAGGATAGTCTAAAGTTTGATGGAACCAATTTCTTTCTCTGGAAAGGTCACATGAAATGTCACTTGGAGTGTATGGGAAAAGCATACTTGAACATGGTCTCAAAAGTATATGTACCTCCACAGGGTCGTCCGACAACTCTGAATGAAATCACAGATGCTGAAAACAATCTGCTGATAAAAGAAGCTCTTTTAAGTGCATTAACTGACTTAGAGCTCTCAAATGTTATTGACCTACCAACTACCTATGAGATCTGGACTAAACTGGAACTTCTGCATGAAGGAGATGAGTTTGTTAAGAGTGCAAGGTTGCAATGTCTCAAAGGGAAATTTGAAAGATTAAAGATGAGAGATGATGAGAATATCACTACCTTTATGCCAAGAGTAAATGAGCTGGTGTGTGGAATCAGGAATGCTGGTGGAGTTTTGGATGAAAATGAGATTGTCTGCAAAATTCTCAGATCCCTTCCTGCTGCCTACAAAATCAAGGTTGCTGCCATTGATGAATTCAAAGCTCATACAACTGTCACAAGAGAGCAATTGGCTGGCAAACTGGCTACATTTGAAATGATCAAGTTTGGAGACGATCACCCCAAGACTGAATCTACATTCAAAGCTAGTGCCTATGTGAAAGGAAAACAAAGATTTGATCTGGGAGAGAACTCTTCAAGGAAGCTGTCATGGTATGATCAAGAAAGGAAAGACATGGAAGAGGAAGAAGCAGAAATAGCTCAACTTGAAGCCCTCATTGCAAAGAGACTGCCAAGAGGATCCGGTAAGTATGAAGGAAAGTTACCCTTTAAGTGCTTCAACTACAATAAGATTGGTCATTTTGCTTCAAGATGTCCGGAAAGATCTACAAGGTCCAAATCTAACAAATAAAGGTTCTAAAAGAACTGTTATTATGTTCATGAAGAAGATGATAATGAAGGTGTAACAGATGATGAATCAGAAATAGGAAACAGATCTAGAAATGAATGGGTGTTTATTGCCATCAAGGAAGAAGATCCAATATCCTTCAAATCTATCAATCATAAGGTTGTAGAAAGAGCTTTGGCTGCCCAAGTTGAAGAAAAGGATGATTGGGTTATTGACAGTGGATGCTCTCACCATATGATAGGTGGCAAGAGCAAGTTCTTAGATTTGGAAAGGTATGAAGGAGGAATGGTAAAGTTTGGAGACAATTCTGCTAGTAGAATCAGAGGTAGGGGAACTATTTCTTTTGATGGAAAGAGCAAAACTGGTAATGTACTATATGTTGAAGGATTGAAGCATAATCTTCTCAGTTGGTTAGTTGGTAGACAAAGGTCATGATCTCCGGTTCAAGAATGGAAGATGCTGGATCTTTGAAAGTTTCAGAACTGAAATTGCATCCGGTACTCAAACAAAAGGTAATATCTTTCATCTAGTTGGTTTTGATAAAAGTTGTTTGTTTGTTCAAGTTGATCAGAGTTGGTTATGGCATAGAAG
The DNA here is from genome assembly GCA_027924645.1 of Cunninghamia lanceolata. NCBI lineage: Eukaryota > Viridiplantae > Streptophyta > Pinopsida > Cupressales > Cupressaceae > Cunninghamia > Cunninghamia lanceolata. The sequence goes on along the minus strand of BSBN01000194.1, from coordinate 11,806,261 downwards.
GATGTGTCATGTGAATTTTGACATCATCAAGATAAGCAATACTCGGGCTGTAAGAGATCTTCCAAAATTGGTGAAACCTACAAATAGTTTGTGCAAAGAATGTCAGCTAGGTAAACAGAGCAGAGTCTCTTTCAAAAGAAAGGATCAGTCCTCTACCAGTTTATTGGAATTAGTTCATACTGATCTATGTGGTCCGATAAGAATCAAGAGTATGTAAGGTAATAGATATTTCATGTTACTGATTGATGACCATTCCCGGATGATGTGGGTTACCTTTCTAAAAGAGAAATCAGAAGCCCTTGAAAAGTTCAAAATCTTCAAAGCTATGGTAAAGAATCAAATCAGATTGAAACTAAAATGTCTGAGGCCTGATAGAGGTGGTGAATTCACATCCGGTGAGTTCATAGACTTTTGTGAGAAGCATGGTATAAAGAGACAATTGTCTGCTCCTAGGACTCCACAGTAGAATGGAGTAGTTGAGAGAAAGAACCGGACCATCTAGGAAGCATCCAGGATAATGATGATGGAAGCAAATATTCCCCAGATGTTTTGGAGAGAAGCTGTCAGCACTGCAGTCTATACTCTCAATCAAGTTCAAATCAGAAGCAATACCAGTAAGACTCCTTATGAACTTTGGTTTGGTTTAACTCCCACTGTGAGATATTTCAGAGTATTTGGTAGCAAGTGTTACATCAAAAGAGATGAAGATCTAGGAAAGTTTGATGCTAGAAGTGATGAAGGAATTTTCTTGGGTTACTCCACTCAAAGCAAAGCATACTGGTGTTACAATAAAAGATTGAGAAAGATGATAGAAAGTACAAATGTGAAGGTTGGTGAAGGAATTGAGAAGCCCTCAAGGTTTTATGAATATGATGAAGATGATCAGAATGATTCTCTGGGGCAAGAAGCTCAATCCTCCTATGAAATTTAGATTCAGACTGATCTGGTAAATCAGGAAGAAGAGGTGTGTCTAAATGAGCCTGATCAAGAAACAGTAGTGCAAGAAACTCCCAAAGTTCCAAGGTATGTAACTCTAAACCATTCTGAAGATTAGATCATAGGTGAAAAAAGCAAAGAGGTACAAACAAGGAGGAGAATTGCTCAAGATTTAAATGAATACTGTCTGATTTCAAAGATTGAACCTAAGACAATTAATGAAGCTTGCAATGATGAAAATTGGACCAAAGCAATGGACGAAGAGTTGATGTAAATTGAGAAAAATCATACCTGGGATCTTGTTCCCAGACCTATAAACAAGAATGTGATTGGAACCAAATGGGTCTTCTGGAACAAACTAAATGAAGTTGGTGAAGTAATCAGAAACAAAGCCAGATTGGTCTGCAAAGGCTACTCTCAAATAGAAGGAATTGATTTTGAAGAAACTTTTGTTCTGATGGCAAGAATTGAAGCAGTCAGATTATTTCTTGCATTTGCTACCTTCAAAGACTTCAAGGTATATCAGATGGATGTCAAGTCTGCCTTCCTAAATGGTGATTTGGAAGAGGAAGTGTACATTGAACAACCGGATGGATTTCAATTGTCTGAAGATTCTTGGGTTGAGAACATCAGAGGCTTCAAGTGAAAAATCTATTGTCAAGAATCTAATGAGTGCGTATGAGAGTGTGGGTAACACCTCATGCACAAAAGATAGTAATGCAACACGGCGTGTGATTACATCAACTATAGTAAGTAGTTAAACGAGGAAAGCTCATCTCATTAGAAAGACAAGTCAAGAATTGAGAATTAATAGGAAAACTTTATCAAGAGCCATTGGAAGACGCTAAAGAATTGAGGACACTAATGCCAATGAATTATGGGCGTTCTCAGGGAGACTACCACGAAAAGATAAACCAATTGTTGAAGCATTGAGATCACTAATTGAAGACTTTTGGAAGAATTACACAAGGGTATCTCCAAATCAAAGGGATGTGGTAAGAAGGAGAATCGGTAGTCAGAACCGCGAGCCACATCCAAAGCATTTTTTGGATGAGACTCAAACACAGTTTTATGGTAAATTTCTAGAGAAGTATCCTCAAATTAAAATTTGTCAAAGATATTTTGAAATGCTAAAACCTTTCTATGTTAAGATAAATCACACACACACTACTTGTTGTTGTAGATTACATATTGAATTTTCTAACCATTTTGATGCTTATAGGTCTATATGTTTAGATATGCATACTAACAATGATTTGCAGGGTTGTGCCATATGTGCCCCACCAACATCTTCAAGAGACTTCATATCAAGAATTTTATGTGAAAGAGAGGAAGGTCAAATATTCTACAAGAAATTATGCTTGGATGGCACATGTCATCATTGCGGTGGCTTGCAACATTTGCCAATATGTGAACATATGGAAATAACACATGCGGTTGGAAATGAACTAGTAGAGTTTGGCAAGTATAAAACAGTGGCATACAATACAAAAGATGGTAAAGAAGCAAAGAGGTGTGAATTAGTTATTGAAAAGATTCCAGTGTATCAGTTTATGCCTATATTTCGTGACAGCATAGTGTATGAGTATGCAAGACATGCCCATAGAGCTCGATGGTTGGACTTGCAATTCAAGTTATGCAAGGACACATTTCTGGTTGGTAGCATTGTTTCAGTCGTCGACTTTGCAGAGAACTACAGTCTACAGCCATAGCGTGAGGTGCAATCACAATATTACAACTCCACACAGGTTTCTATATTTGTACACATCGCATTCATTCATGTGAATGATAGTACAGAGGATGACAGAAAGATCATAAGGGAGTATAATTTCTATATTAGTGATGATCGCATGCATTCTATGGAGTTCGTGCAAGGTTGCTTTCAGGTGTTCTACAATGATTTGGCTAGAAGGGGCATATCGTTTAGTCAGCATATCATATGGTCAGACAATTGTGTGTCACAATTCAAGAACTCACAGAATTTCTATTGGCTGAGTAGGAGGCATAATTTTACAGGTATTCAACATATGTGGAACTTTTGTGAGGCCAGGCATGGAAAGGGGGAGCATGATGGTGCAGGAGCATGTATCAAAAGAGCCATAGCACAAGAAGAGTTAAAGTATAAAGACAATGCAAAGTTGACAGATGCAAAATTGATTGTCGAGTGGTGTAATGCTTCTATGGGTCCAGGTAATGAAGGTAAGTCTTTAGTTCGTAGATTTTTTTGGTTGATAGATGATACTAACATTACACCATATGAGGATTGTTGTACACTGACAAGATCAAATGAGATGCACTCTTTCAGAAGCTCAATTGCAGGTTCCTGGAGTATCCATACACGAAAGATGTCATGCTTTTGTTCTTCCTGTACAATTCAAGTCTGGGATGAGTGCGAGTCAAAGGAGTGGGTTGACAAATGGCAGTTAAGTTATTTTAGCCCACTTGACACGTATTGACCCCTAACGGCACTCGAACTAACACAGATGGAATCGTCAGTTGACTTTGACCACATATCAGATTTAGTTCAACCAGGTAATATAGGGCACGTATATGCATCTAATTTCATCTAGTTCAACCAGGTAATATCATCTTACTTTGTAGTGTTTTTGTAATGTTGACTAATTTCATCTAATTTTCTACACATATCAATGTAGGGCACGTATATGCAGTTATTGCAAATGAAGATAATGAAGAGAGAACAGATTATTACTTATGTCGTTGTGTTGAGGCCAAAAAGAAATTGGAGGCCCCTGTTACAGATGGAGAAAACATCAAATACCCTACAGGATCAGTGGTTATTACTGGAACATGGCTTAGAAGGTACCCACATAAGAGTGTTAATATTTGGCTATTTCAGGACTTTGACATGCATCGGAAGATTCTTCATTACTCGAACCTTGTCATGGCATCCAATGTTCATTTGATAAAGTATCGGGGTAGACCTTTGAATAAAATATTGTGGAAGGTGCGTGAGTCTGACCATGAAGCAATACTTGACACAATAAAGAGTAGAGCAGACCCGGATGGTTCATTGGATTAATTTGTAAGTATTCACATTGATTTTGTAAAGTTATGTTACATTGAGTTGTAAGTATGCACATTAATTTGTAAGGTTTGTCTTTTTTATTTCCTCCTACATTTTTACACATATGTACACATTTTTACATCATCATGTTATGCATTTTTGGTGTCCTGCCCCTGATGCAACCAAACTCATAACTCACCCTACTAGACACCATTTGATGATCTCTCCAACACTCTGGATCCAGGGCGCCCAATCATGATGATGACCTATATACCATTCTCCTAGGGTGCTCATAATGAATGAAAAGAAGACCAAGGGCACCCAAGCTTAATAGACTTATTTTTTTCAATTTTGATGATCCAAACTCTTGCAATATGACATCCACTTTCATGCCTTTAGATCTTCCTTCACATATAGGGCGCCAAATCAAGTTGAAAAATCTACATAAGGGCGCCAAACTGGATGAAAAGAGACATGAAATGCACCTTAGGACTCCATGCTAAGGTTTTAGCCATTAAAGTCTCTTGATATTAGGCGGTCATGATGATGAAACTTAGAGCTTTTTCCTTTCCTATGCGCTCATCTAAGATGTTTGAATGATAAGGAGTGCCTCAACCTCTATAATGTACATTGGGCACCAAATTAAGGTGATTTTAAGTCACTTTGAGTCATTTGGGGTCAGTTTGAGTCTTTGAGTCATGTTGCAAAAAAGTGTCAATGTTGTCAAGTTGCACAAAGCAACTTTTGCATTTTTGGTGTCCTCCTCGTGATGTGACCAAACTGACTGTTCCAACATGTTCGGATGAGTACATTTATGCTAGGCATGGTCCTATTTTTCACCCAAACATGTCGAAACAGTCGGAGCTACATTGTACTGACGATATCCCTGAAGAGTCCAAAGTGCAAAAAGGCAGCAATCTTTGACAAGATGTTACTCAAAAATTGTGTCACTTAGAAACATTCTATCTAAGGCAATGTGATCATGTAGAGTGCCTCTACAATAACCTCTCTCAGTTTTTTATAGCTCTAAGGCATTTGCCCGTGGTGAAAGGTTTTCTGCTGCCCCAAAAATCGTCAGAAGGAGGCAGTGTAAAGTTGCAAAGGGGTGTAAATTTCATCCTACTCCTGATGCAACCAAACTAACTATTCCAACGCGTCTGAATGGGTACATTTACGCTAGGCATAGTCCTATTTTTCACCCAAACATGTCAAAACAGTCGGAGCTACATTGTACCGACGATATCCCTGAAGAGTCCAAAGTGTAAAAATGCAACAATCTTTGACGAGATGTTACTCAAAAACTGTGTCTCTCAGAAACATTCTATCTGAGAAAACGTGATCACATAGAGTCCCTCTACAATAACCTCTCTCAGTTTTTTATAGCTCTGAGGCATTTGCCCGTGGTGAAAGGTTTTCTGCTGCCCCAAAAGTCGTCAGAAGGAGGCAGTGTAAAGTTGCAAAGGGGTGTAACTTCCGTCCTGCTCCTGATGTGACCAAACTGACTATTCCAACACGTCTGAATGGGTACATTTATGGTAGGCATGGTCCTATTTTTCACCCAAACATGTCAAAACAATCGGAGCTACATTGTACCGATGATATCCCTGAAGAGTCCAAAGTGCAAAAATGCAGCAATCTTTGACGAGATGTTACTCAAAAATCGTGTCACTTAGAAACATTCTGTCTAAGGCAACGTGGTCACGTAGATCGCCTCTACAATAACCTCTCTCGGTTTTTTATAGCTCTGAGGCATTTGCCCGTGGTGAAAGGTTTTCTGTTGCCCCAAAAATCGTCAGAAGGAGGCAGTGTAAAGTTGCAAAGGGGTGTAACTTTCATCCTGCTCCTGATGCGACCAAACTGACTATTCCAACACGTCCGAATGGGTACATTTATGCTAGGCATGGTCCTATTTTTCACCCAAACATGTCAAAACAGTCGGAGCTATATTGTACCGACGATATCCCTGAAGAGTCCAAAGTGCAAAAAGGTAGCAATCTTTGACGAAATGTTACTCAAAAACTGTGTCACTTAGAAACATTCCATCTAAGGCAATGGGATCATGTAGAGTGCCTCGACAATAACCTCTCTCAGTTTTTTATAGCTCTGAGGCATTTGCCCGTGGTGAAAGGTTTTCTGCTGCCCCAAAAATCGTCAGGAGGTAGTGTAAAGTTGCAAAGGGGTGTAACTTTCGTCCTGCTCCTGATGCGACCAAACTGACTGTTCCAACGCATCTGAATGGGTACATTTACACTAGGCATGGTCCTATTTTTCACCCAAACATGTCAAAACAGTCGGAGCTACATTGTACCGACGATAACCCTTAAGAGTCCAAAGTGCAAAAAGGTAGCAATCTTTGACAAGATGTTACTCAAAAACCGTGTCACTTAGAAACATTCCATCTGAGGCAACGCGATCATGTAGAGTGCCTCTACAATAACCTCTCTCAATTTTTTATAGCTCTGAGCCATTTGCCCGTGGTGAAAGGTTTTCTGCTGCCCCAAAAATTTTCAGAAGGAGGCAGTGTATTAAGTCAAGATGAAAGCCTATTCACTCTAGGCGCCTATTTTTTACCAAATCACACATGTGCCTTGAACAAGTGATGCTACAAGTGGTGAACAAAATGGGCGCCTTGAAGAATTGAGCCCTCCAAATCACACATCACCCCAAATCACACATCACCCCAAAAGGGTAACTGTTGTGACCAAATCACACATCACCCCATCAGATTGGGGACCCCCTCTTTTCTTTCTTAGATGCTTTGCACAGGAGTTGTTATGTGTCATTTTGGCCAAGGTTTTCCGGAGCAGTGAAGACGTTAGGAAGGGGATGATCGTTTGGATAGTTTTGAATGCTTTATTTCTCCTTGTTTAAACTAGGTGCTCACTGAGGATTGGAGTAGCCTTTGCACCCTTACATCATGTTAATCAGCATTTTAGAGGCAATCATAGTATAGGAAGATTTGCACCTTGAAGAAGAGAGTTATCTGGTGAGCGCTTAGGAGTTCTAGCGCCTAGGGGAAAGGTCTAGGTAGAGCGCCTTTAGACTTTGACAGTGAAGTGCCTTAAGGAGTTGGATGATGTTTTTGCCTAGAGTGGAGATGATGTTTTTAGCGCCTTAAGGATGATGATGGAGTGCCTTGGAGTCAGGTTAGTCTGGAGCACCTTAAGAAGGTAAAGCACTTCAAATGTAAACACAAGTGTTTTGAGTGCCCTAATGAGAAGTTGTCTTGGCACCATAAGTTGTTCAAACCAAGATATGTGCCTTGGATAGTTGCAAAGACCTAATTTAGCACCCAAGGTTGGAAGACTCTTTGTGAGCGCCCAGTGTTTGAAAGCTCTTTGTGTTTGGTGCATTAAAATGAATTTGGCACCTAAGTAGTATTGAAACACTCAACTGAGTGCCTAAAGCCCATGAGAGAAGTGATATGCGCCTTGATAGGAATATCATGGAAGATGAATTTACTGAATGGCACCTTGAATGACTTGGTTGATTAAGTGTTTTAGCGCCTAGATATGGGATGAATCATTAAGCGCCTTTGGTTGAGATGATGTCAGCACCTTTGAGATTATAACACCTTGGAGTCAAGTTCGAAGGAGCACCTTGAGAATGTAAAACACTTCAAATGTTTTCAAGGAATTAGAGAAGTCACTTAGTGCCTAGAAGGAATTCCAGAGCAAGAGGGTTGGAGCGCCTTGAGCTTCAAGTCAGATATGCGCCTAGACCTCTACTCTTTAGCAAGTTGAAGCCCTCTGAGCCTTGACAAAGTGAGAATGCCTTATAGTGAATATGCACCTTGGGCAAGGTTGAATACAAAGTTGAGGAGTATATCATAATGAGTAAGTGCACTGTAGGGTTAGATAATTTTGACGTGAGAAGTCTTGCAAGATCAAACCTTGGAGTGCGCCTTAGAGAGAACCTATTGATCCTTTGCTTTGACAAGATTTGGGTGCCAGAATGATCCTTAATAAATGGAATGTATCTACTCCAATTTTACGCCTTTAGGGAAGTGATGGTGTCCAGATGAGTTTTGAGTCCCTTTGAGTGTTGAGATTGTTAGAGATAGGTGTCTTGATGAATGAAATGCGCCTTGAAGACCATGTGCGCCTAGAGAAGATAAGTGCCTAGTTGAGATAAAGAGGTGTTTCTGGCGCCTAGGGAAGAAGAGAGGTAAGTTCAGGGAGATAAGTGCACCTAAGAGTTTTAGCACCCTCAATCAAATTGCACCTTTTTGTCTTGGAGAATATAAGGTGAGGATTTGAGTTGAAAGTTTGAGAAAGTAGATTGAGCGCCCTGTGTTGGAGGAATCAAGTTGGATAAGCACTTGAAGAACTTGCATTAAGTGTTTTAGCACCTTGGTATGGTTTGGAGCACCTTGTTGAGGAGATACCCTGATTTAATCCAAGATAGAGCGCCCTAGAATTGAATATGCACCTTGTTGGAGGAATATATGCGCCTTGTTGGAGAAAGATATGCACCTTGAATGAGAGTTTGTGTGCCTTAACCAAGAATGATGATTGAAGTCACAATCTCATGTTTGTGTGCCTAGGTCTAGAAGTAAGATTTGAGTGCCTTAGGATAGGGTTTTTTGCACCTTGTCTTGGAGAGTGAATTTGCACCTTGGATGATGTTGAAGTGCCTTGGGATGAAATGCGCCCAAACTTACAGAGGGCCTTCAGTGAGGGAGTTGAAGAAAGTGCTTAGAGGAAGGATAGCCTTAAGATCAAACTAAGTACTTAGAAACCTAAGATTAGCGCCTTATTTGAAGTTATACACCTATTATGGTGCCAGAGAGTGAGTTTGAGTGTGAAGAAGTGAATGTCTGCACCTTGAAGGGGATACAAAGGGAAGATGATGCACCTTGATGGGTTGATGATGGAAATTTGTGCTTTGGAGCTAAATGTGCACCTTGAATCTAAATGATATTTGAGTGCTTAGAGGTAAATAGGGGCGCCCTTGAGAATTCTTTGTGCTTTAAGGAATGGATTGTGGCGCTTTGGACTAAGGTAAGTCCTAAGCACTTCCAATGATTTTAAGGAGCGCCTTGAAGGAGATAGTACCTAGAGAAGAAAAGATGTCAAGTTTTAACACCTTGGAAGAAATTCCAGATAGTGGTGCCTTCACAGGGTTTTCCAAGTTTGTGCCTTGGTTTGGGATGATCATGCTAAGAAAGAAAATGCGCCTTCAGCAAGGTCACATCAAGTCCAACATGTCAATACTCTTCATCACTAATGTCATGTTGAAATTTCAAGGCATCTATCCATTCAAGTTCTCCAAGGAATATCTTGCAAGTGTACTTCATTAATGATAGACATTCATCCATCCGAGTTTCAAGATCTCTCAATCTTCAAAGTTTTAAAGTCCACAACTCCAAGAGGGTCACTCCAAGGGTCGTCATGAAGGATCACTTCATCTTCATCTTATCATTAAGCAAGGCTTCATCTAGTCCTAGAGAGATCTCTACTTCATGTCATCATCATCTACTCTTAAGATGATAATCCTTGGAAGTCAAGTGTTTCAAAGATTCTTTGAGAAATTGACAAGTTGTAACCTAGGCGCCAAAACCCCTGAGAATCCTCCTATCTGGCACCTAGTTAGAAGAACACTAATATTGCACCTAAGTGAATTTGAGTGTCAATATAGAGTCATCAAACCCCACCAAACGTTCATCCATGTCTCTACCACCTCAAGGAAGTGCCCAGCTTAGGATGGCACCTAGTCTGGTCTCTACTACCTTCAGTTGGCGCCTAACCCTAAGAGTCTTGCAACTATGACATTCATCCATGCAACAAGCAAGGTGATGCTCCCTTGTGATATTGTGAGGTGTTGACATTCAATTGACATCATTGAGTTTGATTGAGTTGATCAAGTGTAGACGCCATTGTAAACATCAAGGCTTCAAGGCCTTTCTTTTGTATCTCCATTGAATAAGTTGTAACTTCATGCTATTGAAAGCATTATCCATGTAATAAGACATTACAAGTTGATTGAGTCAAATAACTAGACAAGTACCCAACTCTAAGGTTGATTCATTCAAGTAGTTATCTTTGATGTATATCTTTGTGTTGTTGAAGTAGTTGATGAATTGATAGCAAGTAAAATTGTTTAAGTAAGGAAAAATTTTCGTAGAACTAGTTGGGTATCTTACTGTCATGTCCCCATTTCCGGCCTGATCATCAAATGAAGAATGAGTTAGCCTATTGCTCATTCCCAGAGGCTAATTCGAAATAATGAGGGAATGAATTGGTTTTTGACTAACTTAACTTTTGTTTTTTGCAGGAACAAAGTCAGAAACTTGAAATTAGTTAAGTCTGGATGCTAAACTTGACTAAGGCAGGACTCCTAGAGTCAGGGCGCACTTTCTTGCTTGCTCAATGTCAAATGTGCGCCTAACCAAGAATCATGGAGCTTTGAAGCACTTTAATCACATCAACTAGGGCGCCTAAGTGCATAGAGGTACAATGAATCTTTCGGAGAACATGGATAGACAACTAAGTCTCCAACTTGAGTCTTCTAAGTGAATTGGATGATGAAGAGAGTCTAGTCATTTTGGGCGCTAGTATCAAGATGAATCATCCAAAATGGGTGCCTAGAACTAGAAGGCGCCAATGCATGAGTTCAAGGATCCTCCATTGGAGCGCCTAGCCCAGATGGCTATAGATTGAAAGTTTTAAAGCTAAGTGATGTTTCTTAGGTGAATTCCTAGCCCAGGTGCATGTGTTGGGAAAAACTCTTTGGCTCTGGCACCTAGAATTGGGAGCTTTGTAAGATGCACCAATTGATGAAACATTTCCATTTTGTGCCTAGAATAGAACTCTCTCACATAGTTGAAATTGACTTGATAGAAAGAGATAAGTCTTAAGGACTAGTTTGGCGCCTCACTTGCCTATCTCACCTTTGAAATGGGCTTTGGTTGATGATCATCATTGATGGCGCCTAGTGAAATGAAAAGCTATTTACATCTCCAGAGGATCAAAATTGGATTAGATCATCCTTGCAGTTGAGATTGACAAAGAAGTGTTAAAGGAATCACTTCAAATGGGTGCCTAAGCTAGTTGAGGTGCATATCAATTCCACTGTAACTCCAGACTGACGCTTAGGATCCAGTCATCTCCTAAGGCATAGTTCCATTCACCCATGACCTCGCTTGGCATCTAAAACTTGGAAACTCCTTTGGAAAGCTCCTGTTGCGCCTAGAAGCATGAGTTTGGGATATCAACTTGCAAAAGGCTTAGAAACTCTTCAAAGATGTTAGGCACAATCCCATGGCACTGGAGCTCAGTTTTGGCGCCTTCAAGGAACAGCACATGAAGGAACTTGGGAGGTCAGGTGCTTGTAAAAGGGAACACCTTAGAACATCTTCCAAGGGTTGAAGTAGTAAGAAAACATCAAGTGAGTCTAGGTGCACTCCCTTGTGTGAACAGTTTAGCTCTAGCGCCTAGCCACAGAGTGAGCCAGAAGAAGTAGTTTGGACATTAGAAGATAGGTGCTCATTCTACAATGAAGCATTCCACCTTCCTAATTATCAAAGACTTGAAAGAATTGACAAAGGAAGCCAAGGCACACCTTCTACTTGTTTCCACCTCTAGAATGCGCCTAACCTTGAAAGGGGGTTCAAAGATGTTTGTTAGACCTTTTCACTCAAGGCGCTCACCTTAGGCGTACTTTCTAAGTCCTTGTAACCTCAAGGAAACACCTAGTTTGGAAGGCACTTGCCCTGTTCTCCACTCCTTTCAATTAGCGCCTAGAACACAGAATGCATGAAAGGAGTGCCTAGACTCCAGAGGGCTCATTTAGGCGCCTAGCATTTAAAACACTTTCTTAATGATGATGTTTTGGCGCCTACTCTTGGAAACAATCCAGAGCATCCATAAACTCTAATTGGCACCTAATGTTGACAAGGCGCAACTTCAGGAGGAGGTCACCTCAACTTGGCGCCCAAGTCAGAAAAACCTGTAAATCCTTCAAATATGCGCCTACCTTGTGAGGTGATGAGTTGAACATTCCAAATCTTCGCCTGTCCTTGTATTTCCATTGAATGAGTTGTACTTCATGCTATTGAAAGCATTTTCCATGTAATAAGACATTGCAAGTTGATTGAATCAAGTAACAAGACAAGTACCCAACTCTAATGTTGTTTCATTCAAATAGTTATCTTGATGTATATCTTTATGTTATTGAAGTAGTTGATGAATTGTTAGCAAGTAAAAGTGTTTAAGTAAGGAAAAATTTTCGTAGAACTAGTTGGGTATCTTACACTTACACCATGCCTATCCATCAAACATCACAATGCAATCAAAATCCTAACAACATGCCCATGATCCAAGATCAAGTGCAATCATGAAAAGATATTATCAATCACAAGCCTATTAAGAATGAACTAGAGTCTTCTAGTACCATACTTTTCCATCAAACACCATCATGTAATCCATGGCCTATCAAGCCTATCAAAGAAAATGCAAACATCCTATGTAATACAATCAGACTTTAAATATTTGAAGTAGCCATCTACAAATATCCATTCAAAAGTGGATTTATAATGCAAGTATGGATGCCATCAATAAAAAAGATTTGTATTAACCAAATATCCATATAGGCATACATCAATATCTGTCGATATAAGTATAACATATATACAAAATAGCCATATAGGCTTACAAGAATGCCATATAGGCATACAATGTCAACTATGTACAATACAAAATATATGTCCACAAATGCCATATAGGCATACAACAGAGGAACACAATAAAAAGTCATTCCCCTCTGGCTGGTGAAGAGAATAAATCACGAGCAACCTTTGATCTTCTAGGGGATGGAGACATGCATGTGGGTGGTCTACTACGAACCCGAGGGCTACTCCTCCTATTTAGTTCTTCCTGCACCTTTACCTGTTACAAAAAAAAGTATAGATATTAATATATAGAAATTACATGTTATAAAAAAATGAAACATTTAACAAAATAATCACTTACCGCTAACATATAATCTATCTCCTCGCTTGCCTCAGTAGTAGGAATAGGCCCTGGTGATGTCATGTCCTATAAAAACCATCCAGATAGAAATTAAACTTCAAATCAATAATCTTTTGATTTTTCAAAAATAGACAACTATAACAATGAATGTAAATTGAAATTTACTAATTTGCCTCATACCCCTGTCAATGCCATAGAGCTATGAATCGCAGAGGCCACACCCTGCTCCATTGCCCTATGAACATGGGGAGGTGTATCCGCAGCCTGCATCATCTGGAAATAAAACAACATTATTCAATTACGAAAACTATAATAGTGATGCAAATCATGGCTCCTAACATACACACACGTTCATCTAAACATGGAAGTACACACAATAAAACACACAAATCACATACAAAAATTTAGTAAGTACAATTCATTCATTAAACTATTTATTTTATTACCTCTGTAAAGCTTTGAAGTCCACCACCGCTGGTAGGTGTTGCCATGAAATCTACAGTGTTAACCTATTCAACATCAAAAATCAGAAATTAGAATACCATTCATCTAACGATGCTATTCACATGTAATATTTATAATTGTTTACTAGCTACATACCTCGACAGTAGATGATCCAGTGAAAAATGTAGGTGGAGAACCACTGAAAACTGCATCGACGCCATGACCCTGAAATTTCATTAAAATCATCAATTTAAATTAGTTAATCTTGTATTTCAAAAATGAAATTTAATAAATTAAATTCAATAAACTTGCTAATATTTACCTGAGTATCAAGGCCGAAAGTCTCACTCAGGAGGGTATCTGTCATCACCATCTACTCAGCTGCAAATGTAGCCTGTGCACCTGTGTCCTGACTGTCCATGGGGTCATAACCACAGGCTGACCCGCAAGCCTGGCAAGTATGCAGTGGGACCCTACTCCTCGCACTATCTCCCAACCCACTCTGTGTTGCAGGATCGGCATGCTCTATGATGCTCTGGGTCAAGGCACTAATCGACCTCAGTGTATCAACCTCAACACTCTCCTTCACAATGGAAGGGATAGGAACATGCTCGTGGGCTGGTCTGCTGATTACTCGTCTCACTACCCGCTGTGGGTCAAGATGTGCCCCTAGTCTATCTTGTGCTGAGCCCCCACCTCTACCCTAGAAGTCCCGCATATCAAAATAGTTTGGCACTTTATTGAGGACAAACTTGCAGTAGAGTTTCCTCAAAAAGTATTGCGGGACCTCATTATTATTGCATGGAGGATGGTCAAAAACCATCCACCACCTCTGCCTGAAATTGTCCCTTATCGCTTGGTTATTGCACTAATGGATAGGGAACCTCTTGCATGTAATGGGTGGAGGTTGATTTGTTTGTGGATTTGTAAAAATTGAACACAAGTCTAATTTTGTAATTTGTAATTTTTTGACATCTTGGTATGACAATTTATCTGCATAGTAATCTCTAAACTCTCTCTTTTTATCGGTCCAACTAGTTAATTTCTTGCTAATTGAATTTACATTTGATAACATAGACTCAAGACATTCGGCAAGCATGGACCTATGCAAGGTTGAAGTGGAAGGATCTTTCAACCTTGCAATTATATCTTCAATTTGTTTTTTGTTGTTTTCAATTTCCCCCATTATATTATCTTGTGTTCCAGGGGCATGTCGAGGAATGAATGGAGAAGGTTGTTGTTCTGCAGGTATTTCCTCCTCAAGATTTTGTGGATTTTGAGGAGGAGGAGGAGGAGGAGGTGCATTAACATTTCCTACAATTAACAAAATATACATAAAAAATCAACAAAAACCTACCTATTTAGGAAGAAATTCAAACAAAAAAACAAAGATAACTCACCCCTTTGGCATGCTCGACGTCGCGGCGGCATTTTGGCGATGAATCGACAAGCTTTTTGTGTTGATTGGCGTTTTGTAGAATGCGAGCGCGTTTTTGAGGGTTTTGAAGCCGCGGGCAGAGGAGAAAAACAAAATGTAATGAAATGGCATTGCTTTTTTTTTAAAATTTATAACAAGTTATAATGCGAGCGCGTTATAACGCGCTCACGTTATGGCTCGGTAATGACGAGCCTGAGGCTTGTCATTACCAAGCCATAACGCGAGCGCGTTATAATGCTCTCGCGTTATGACTTAAATTTTTTTGAAATTTTTTTGGCCACTTTTTGGCCCCCCATCTTCTTGCACTTACCCGTCGACGTTAGTTTTACTATAATATGTGAACATTCTCTATATTTGTAGTGAGCATGACATCTTCTGTGCGGGTTCCATATTGAAATTTGGTCCACCTTCTAGCTTTGATCCAACCCGAGTAACTCATTTGTCTTGGCATCCCAAGTTTGTAAATACAAATTAAATGGGTTACTAGGATTGAAATGTTTTCAATTGACATTAGGTATTCTTTTGAACATATATTAGGATCTACAAACTCAATTTGTTCTATGCATTGACATTTAAATATTGGATTTGCTTTGTGCTTGAACCAGGGCCTTTTTGTATGAAAAATTCCCTCTAGATGAAGAGTGTGATGATCTCATTGAATTGGCAAGTAAATTATTCTGAGTGTTTTTCATGCAAAAAAAAATTTACAAAATTATATCTCAAATTTATTTTCCATATTATTTGTGTTATGTAACTACGGTCAAGAAACAAGTTCGAGAAATCCACGGTTGTAGACAATGACTCAAGGAAAAGTGTTATGAGTGAAATCTGAACAAGCTTGAGAATGTTCTTGAGTTAAAGGCAGGTGACTTTACAACATGCTAGGATTTAGGTTTGTGTTATTTTTTTTTTTAGTTCAAATTGTCATCTTTTTTTGGCATGGCACCATTTTTTGCATTCACTCACAGTGACTTACAGTTTTGGTTGTTCTGTAAGCTATCATGATCAATACATATATGTAACAATTTAATAGGGATTTATGTAAAAAAAAATTGCATACCTCCTAAATTTATTTTTTGGGTTTCTTTTGAGTTAAAACTAAACTTTAAGACTCTTGATTAGTAAGCAACTCTTTTAATTGATAGTAGATTTGTTTGTTTACAAAGTGTGTTTGCATCTATTAGGATGAAATTGTTGCTAGGATTGAGGATAGGATTGCAAGTTGGACCTCTCTTCCAAAAGGTGACAGATGTTTTACTTGCTTCTTGTCATGTGTTCTTCTTAATGCTAGTCAATTGGCTTTATTTACTGGGCTTACACTGAAATGAGATTGTCATAGATTTTAGTGTAAGTTTCATATCATATTATCAACTCATTTGTATTGCAAATGTTGTATTTAGAAAATGAAGAGGCAATGCAGATTTTGCATTGCAAAACTAGCCAGAAATATGATCCTCATTTTGATTTTTTTTACAATAAACACAATCAAGCCATGGGTGGTCATAGAATTGCCTCAGTGCTGATGTATTTATCTGATGTGGTTAAGGGGGGAGAAATTGTCTTTCCTAATTCATAGGTTAGGAGCTTGAAACCAAATATTCCAAGTGCTTTATAACTTTTATATGTTTTTTTATATCCCAAGGTGAACTTTACTACTTATTCCACTCTCCAAGTATTGTTGATACATATGTTGAATTTTCAGGCAAAGCAAAGCCAGCCAAAAGATCATTCATGGTCAGAATGTGCTCAGCATGGCCATTCAGGTGTTATTGTTGAAAGTTTAAATTTAATACCTAATTTAACATATATATTATTTAGTAGCATTTATCAAATGTGCTCAATGTTCTCTACTAATCTCAAACCTCTTTTTTGTATAGAGTAAAGCCCAGAAAAGAGGATGCCCTATTGTTCTTCAATCCTCGCCCAGATGCTACAAGTGATAGTACTAGTATCCATGGTAGGTGGCTCATTATTGAGGTAGGTCAGTTAGTGGTCGTTGATGCCATATTACCACCTTCCAAAATCATGAATGCAGTTTTCTAGTGGGCATTACATATTTTTCATGCTATTGCTATGATATCAAACTTATAGGGTCAATATAGATATATTGCTATCCTTAACTTTTAGAAAACATTCAAAGGCTGAAAGGTTAAGAGATCTTGTTATATTATCTTATGATAGTAAATTGGTGTAGGTCGATAGGCCAAGAGATTTTGGTTTAATGCTCATACTTGGTAAGCCCTTGTAGGCCTAAGAGTAGTATGATATTGATCATAAAACACCATATGTATTTGTTCTTGCTCAATCAACAATGTCTAATCTATTACGTTTTCTATGAATATTCCTCTATCTACATACTCATCTTGGAATTATTAGTTATTGTCTCTACTTATTAGATGACTTTGTACCACATATATCAAATGTTCAAGATGTTTTAGGAGTTTTCAAGCCCTATGTATGTTTGTCTTTATCATTCTATCAAGTCACAATGGTATATCAATACATTTTGTTTATAAGATCTGAAACTATCTTCTAGCGAACTCTATTATTAACCAAGAAATATGTTGGAAGTTTAGACTAAGATAGATTTTTATTTTCCAAGACTTATATGTAGAAAGTGTTAAGAGTTATATCAAAGATATTGGTATTGCTAAAAACACTAAGTGTGGTGATATTATATCACATATGCAATCTACATCATGATAGCATGATATTAATCATTAAAAACCATATGTATTTATTGTTGTTCAATCAACAATATCTAATCTATTATGTATTATGTGATTATTCTTCCATATACATACTCATATTGGAATTATTAGTTATTGTCTCTACTTATTAGATGACTTTGTATCACATATGTTGAATGTTCAAGATGTTTTAGGAGTTTTCAATCCCTATGTATGGTTGTCTTTATCTTTCTATTGTCACAATGGTATATCAATACATTTTATTTATAAAATTTGAAACTATCTTGTAGGAAACTCTATTATTAACCAAGAAATATGTTGGAAGTTTAGACTGAGATAGATTTTCATTTTCCAAGACTTATGCGTATAAAGTGTTAAGAGTTATATCAAAGATATTGGTATTGCTAAAAACACTAATGATGAAGGGGTAAATCACAAAACACACAATAACAGATATTGAACATAGCAAATAGAACTTTCTTTTATTGAACTGGACAATTCATTACATTACAAAAGCTCAATTACAATTAGAGGATGAACCCTCTACTAGCTGCAACACATTACAGCTTTCCCAACCTCAAGACTCCAAAATCTTCAGTCTTCTGTAACCCCAAATTAGCTAGGGTTTCTATTTTCCCACCTATTCTTGACTCTACACTTGCCCCCTTAACTCTACTACTGCCCGGGGTTTGCAAAATAGTCATAAATAGCACTTTTTGGCGGCCTCCAGCTAAATTTCAAAATTTGCAACTCCCTCCAAAAGTAGGTCAACTTTCGGGAAGCATAACTTTTCATCCGAGTGTCCGATTAACGAACTGTTTTAAGCACCAGAAAGCTCACAATGTGAACTATCATGCCAAAAATCCATAAATGGATTTCTATCAACTTTTTGAGATGTTATGAGATGTTTTAGTGCCTCATATCTTGTTCTAAAAAATTTCAGGGGCTTTTCAGAAATAAAAAACTTTAATGTCTTTCAACTCACAAATGATCTTTGCCTAATTCCTTCATCAAAGGTCTTATATTTCTATTATGTAACTATGTGGAATTTTTTGCTTCATTATGTGCCCAAATGCAAACTTTTGTAAAATAGTAGGTACACTTTCCAAAATAGGCAGGTCGCTATTTTTAGCAGTTTTGGAAAAACTGAAAGTCCTACATCATTAATCTGGATATTATGGAACCAAAAAAACTAATTATGGAAAGAAATGAAAATAACTACAATAGTTTTGAATTAACTTCTTTTTGGGTGATGCAAAATTGCCCTTACACCTCTGAATGCTTCTGCATCAGACACCCAGGGTAATTTGAGAAGTGACCCAGGTGTCACGTCTCAAGTGTTTGTGTGAGGGAAACCCAAATGGTCAATCTCTGCCTTCGACAACTAAGAAGAATCTTCAACAGGAATTCCTTTCCATTTCACTAGATATTCTTCGTATTGCCTATTCTGAGTGCTCCTTCGCACATGGCTATCCAAGATCTCTTCTATCTCCTCTATTGAAGTAGATGCCGGAATACTCCACTGTTCCTCTGTTGGTCCATCCTCTGTTCCACCTTCATGATATTATGATAAATTAGCAATGTTAAAAATAGGGGAAATATTGATCCCACTTGGCAGCTCTACCTCATATGCATTTCTTGAATCATGCTTCTTCAAGATTCTGCATGGTCCAAATTTCTTCATTTTTAACTTATTGTATGTTCCAATTGGGAACATTTCTTTTCTCAAGTGAACCATGACTTAATCTCCTACCTGGAACTCCTTATATCTCCTCTTATGATCTGCCTTAGCCTTGCACTAAATATTCATTTTATTAATGTGCTTTCTCACCTCTTCATACAAATTCTGCAGATGTTCTGCAAAGTCTTCAGCTTCGGCACTTGTCTTTTCTCCGTTATCTAGCTTCCTTAACTCTGAAGCATTTCTTGGACTATTCCCATATACAATTTGGAATGGTGATTTAATAGTACTCCTATTGACAGAATTGTTGTAAGCAAATTCAGCCTGTGGTAAAATCAAATCCCATCCCTTGGTTTTATTTCCTACCAAGCATCGTAGTAGGTTACCCAAACTCCTATTCACCACTTCAGTCTATCCATCAGTCTGTGGATGGTGTGCAGAACTGAACTTCAAGTCTATCTTCAAATTCTTCCACAATGTCCTCCATAAATAACCAACAAACTTGGTATCTCGGTCTGAAACTATGCTCTTTGGTAGACCATGTAGTCTCACCACTTCCCTAAAAAATAACTCTACAATATGAACAACATCATTAGTCTTCTTATAAGGAATAAAATGTGCCATTTTTGAGAATCTATCCACCACCACAAAAATAGAATCATGTCCTCTCTGTGTCCTTGGTAAACCAAGAACAAAATTCATGCTAATATCATCCCATGGCTTCTCTGGTACAGGTAATAGTCAATACAACCCTATATTCTGACTTGTTCCTTTTGCCATCTAACACACTCTACAACTCTGCACAAATTTTCTCACATCCTGTTGCAACTGTGGCCAATAATAATTTTCACCAATAATAGAAATGGTCTTATCTCGACCAAAGTGTCCAACCAATCCCCCACTATGCTTCTCCTTAATCAAGTTCTCTCTCATGGAACTCCTTGGAATGCACAACTAGCTTCCTCTAAACAACATGCCATCTTGAATTATGAAATCCAACCATTTTGTCTTGTCCAAAGTAATAGGCTCTAAACATGCTTTCCAAGCCTCTACAAAATCTAGATCTTTAGGATATAAACTTTTAAGCTCATCGAACCCAACAACCTCTATCTTCATTTCTGTCAACAAATTTTGCCTTTTGCTCAAGGAATCTACAACTCTATTGGACTTCCCACTCCTGTGCTTCAAAACAAAGCTATAAATCTACAAAAACGTAACCCATTTTAAGTGCCTTTGGTTTAACTTCCCTTGACTATTAAGATACTGCAAAGCCTGATGATCAATATATAAAACAAACTCTTTTGGCAACATATAATGTCTCATTTCTTCAAAGCCTAAACTATTGCATAAAATTCCTAATCATAAACATAATACTTTTTTCTTGGTATCATTAAGCTTCTCACTAAAATAGGCAATGGGCTTACCTTCTTGGCTCAAAATAGCTCATATACCACTACCACTAGCATCACAATCTACCTGAAATACCTTATTAAAATCTAGAAGTGCCAAAATAGGTTGTTCTACAACTTTCTACTTCAATGTATCAAAGCTCTTGTCTACTCCTTTAGTCCGTCTAAACTCTTTTCTATCCCCTCTCATTGTCTTAGTTAGGGGTGCACAAATGCTACTGAAATTCCTAATAAACTTTCTATAAAACTTGCTAAACCATGAAAAGGTATTACCTCCATTGCACTCCTTAGCGTAGGCCATTCAATGATAGCCCTTACTTTTTTTGGGTCCATCTTAAGACCTTCCTTTGAGACAACAAATCCTAGGTATACCAACTCCTTCTTTACAAAACTACATTTCTTCAGATTAATTAGCAACTTCTCTTCCCTCAACTTCTCTAGAACTCTTCTGATATGCATCAGATGCTCATCCCAAGTCTTACTGAAAATCAAACTATCATCCAAATAAACAATAACAAAACTTTCCAAAATTTCTTTCAGTACCTCATTCATGAGCCGCATGAATGTGCTCAGTGCATTAGTTAGCCCAAATGGCATGACTAACCACTCATACAAACCTTCCTTTGTCTTGAAGGTTGTCTTCCATTCATCTCCTTCTCTGATACAGATCTGGTGATACCCACTCTTTAGGTCAATCTTCGTGAAGTACTTGGCCCCACTCAAACAATCCATGATGTCATCCATTCTTGGCAATGCAAATCTATACTTGATCGTTATCTTATTGATTGCTCGAAAGTCTATACACATCCTCCATTCTCCATCCTTCTTTGGTGCTAGTACTGCATGTACCACAAATGGACTTAGGATCTCCCTTATCAGTCCCTTCCTCAACAACTCTTGAACATGTCTATTCAGCTCTTCATTCTCTACGGGGGTCATTCTATGGGCTGCCTTATTTGGCAAACTGGTTCTTGGTATCAAATCCATTTGATGACTTATTTTCCTTACTGGTGGTAAACCTTCTGGTACATTTTCAGAGACAATATCTTGAAATTCTTCCAACAGCTCTGAGACTTCAGCCGGTACATCTTCACATTTCTCTTGACTAATCTTAGGAATCAATGCATAGCAATGACGCTCATGCTTCATACCCTCCAAAAAATTTCTACCATCTACCAAGAAAATTCAGGCAGTACTACATACATTTTCTTCCACCTCCTTCAAGGGCTTCAACTTATGATGAACTCCATCCTTTGTTAGGGAATATGTGTTTGCACGGCCATCATGGACAGCACTCCTATCATACTACCATGGCCTCCCCAATAGCATATGACATGCATCCATCGGTATGATATCACACAACACCTCATGATGGTAGTCACCAATCTTGAACTTCCCTGAACATTGCTCATTGACCAAAGCTCTATGGTCCTTCTGCAGCCATACAATTTAATATGGATATGGATGCTTTCTTCTTGTCAACTTCAACTTGTCAATCATCTCCTCTAAAACAAGATTATCAGTGCTTCCACTGTCAATAATAATATCACAACACTTACCTTCACATTTGCACCTTGTGTGGAATAAGCTCTTCCTCTGATTGGGTTCTTTCTCCTCATTCAGCAAGGTTCTTCTAACAACTAGCATTTCTCCCCTTTTAGCATCTTCAGAATGCTCAAAATCTACATCTTCATCTATATGTGCAACTCATGCATTACCTTCAGGTCTTCTATTTGTCCTTCCTTAATGTTGTAGACACTCATATGCTCGATGCCCTTCTTCTCCACATTGGAAACAGGTTCCTCTAAAACCTCCTCTTCCAATTCCTTGCCTAGGTCTGTCTCTTCCTCTTCCTCTTTGCTCACCATTGTTCTAGTCACGAGGGCGGTAGGTATTATCCCCTCTTTGATTTTGACTAGTGCCTGCTTCTTCACTTTTCTTTTGATCTTCGTTACGGCCTCCATAGGGTCTTCCACCAGTCCTTTCATCTTGACCTCTTCCCCTTTGCTTGCTATCAAATCTTTTGTTCAGCTTCTCTTCCACCTTCAAGTAAAACTAGGATGCATCTTCTATGGTGGTCATTCTGACCAGGCTCAACTCCTCTTGAATACTCGGCCTCAACCCATTAATGTAACAGGATACCTTCTCCTTGTTGGGCTCTGCATGGCTTGTCCTGATAGTAATTTTATAAAACTCTTATGTATACTCCTTAACAGACTTGTTACCTTGCTTCAGTCCTTGCAGCTTCTTCAGCAACTCCATCTCATAGTCCACAGGAATGAACTGCTTCTTCAATTTCTCCACCATCTGATCCCATCTGGTGATCTTTCCTTTTCCTCTTCTATTCCTCTCTAATTGGACCTCCTTCCACCAAATATTTGTGTGGCCCTTAAACTTTGTTTTTGCAAACTTAACCCGATCTAGGTCCTCCACATCTTCATACTCAAAATACTCCTCCATGTCATCGATCTAATCAATAAGCTGTTCTGGATTCAAATCTCTAGAATATGTAGAAACTTTGATCCTGGGCCTCTTTCCGATCTTAGAAATGGCCCTCAACAACCTAACTTCTGCATGATCTCCTGCAGCTTCTTGTTCTTCCATAGATAGCTCATCTTCAGCTTCATCTTCACTTTCTTCTCTTGTCCTCGGCTCAAACCCTCTTCGTAGCTCCTCTTGCAATGCATCAATTTGCCTTTGTAGGGCTCTAAAATCCTCTTCCGTCAAAGCATTCCTCCCAACATGATTCCTTCATGGAGGCATCTTGGTCTCCACAGCAAACCCACAACCTCAGGTCCTGGTGCAAACTGCCTCACGGTTTGTGATCTGTCTACACACTCAGGAAACCTTGCTCTAATACCACTTGATGAAGGGGGTAAATCACAAAACACATAATAAAACATATTCAACACAGCAAATAGAACTTTCTTTTATTGAAATGGACAACTCATTACATTACAGAAGCTCAATTACAATCAGAGGATGAACCCTCTACTAGCTACAACACATTATAGCTTTCCCAACCTCAAGACTCCAGAATCTTCAGTCTTCTGTAACCCCAAATCAGCTAGGGTTTCTATTTTCCCACCTATTCTTGACTCTACACTTGCCCCCTTAACTCTACTACTGCCCAGGGTTCCCAAAATAGTCATAAATAGCACTTTTTGGTAGCCTCCAACTAAATTTCAAAATTTGCAACTCCCACCAAAAGTAGGTCAACTTCCGGGAAGCATAACTTTTGATTCGGGTGTCTGATTAATGAACCGTTTTAAGTACCAAAAATCTCGCGATGTGAACTATCACATCAAAAATCCGTAAAAGGATTTCTATCAACTTTTCAAGATGTTATAAGATGTTTAGTGCCTCATATCTCGTTCCAAAAAATTTCAGGGGCTTTTCAAAAAATAAAAACTTTAATATCTTTCAACTCACAAATGAGCTTTGCTTGATTCCTTCACCAAAGGTCTTATGTTTCCGTTATGTAACTTTCTGAAATTTTTTGCTTCATTACGTGCCCAAATGCAAACTTTCCTAAAATAGCAAGTACACTTTCCAAAATAGGCAGGTCACTATTTTTAGTAGTTTTCTAAAAACTGAAAGTCCTACATCATTATTCTGGATATTATGGAACCAAAAATGCTAATTATGGAAAGAAATGAAAACAACTACAATGGTTTTGAAGTAACTTCTTTTTGGGTGATGCAAGATTGCCCTTACACCTTTAGATGCTCCTGCATCAACTAAGTATGCTAATATTATATCACAAATGTAATCTACATCATGAGAGGTATTATTATTATACTAAAAGGATTATATCCAATAGTTTATAGCCTTTTCAATATTGAAAGGTCGTTGGACTTGAGAAGACCAAGTGATCAAAGATATCGTATGGTTATTATTATAGACTCAAACAAATCTAAGTTGTAAGATAGACTTAGTTGAGAGATTAAGCTATGAAAATATTAGTATTCATTAATATCATTTTTCATGAAGAGCATATACCTCGTACACTATATTTTGTAAGTTATGAGAAATGTGATTCTAAACATTGCCTAAGTAGTCAAGAGAAGACTCTAGTTTTATGTTTATGGTCGCAATGAAATTATTATTTCTACATCCATGAGTTTGACTGATTCAATGTACATAATACTATTTGAAATTCTAGAAATTAGATATTTCATATTTCATTGTCATTTATGGAATATCATATCTTTTATTTAGACATTGCATTCTTCATGTTGATAAAACTTATCGAGCAAAAGTTATCTCATCATATGTATTCTCAAAGATTTTTTTAATATGAATATTTATAGGATGTTTGTTTGGTTTTGCCTTACTGCATTATGGCATCCTTTCATGTTTCCACATGGACACTTAAAAATTATTTATAAACATACAAATTGTGCCCAAATAAATAGTGCACAAAATATTGCAATTATTTTCCTTGTCATTCATCTATTTTCTTATCGGAGTATTCACATAGTACAATGACATTTTTATTTACAATGTCATTATATGAATGAATCTAAAGCTCATTGTCTATCAACCAATATAATTTTTTATAAAAATAAAAAGCATAAATATGACATGAATCAAAATACATGTCAACATTTTTCTATAATTGAACCAACATTTTAAATATTACTTTAAGAAAAAATTAAGTTATTTCTATCATTACTCAGTTGTTTCATACTTTGTATCATTACTGAGCTATCTCGTAGCAACTTCTTCAAGCTAAATGGACATACATCCCTTCAAATCATGTTCAAAGCTCAAGTTGGTGCCAACACTTACCTATGTTATCTCCAAAACTGGGCAATGTACATTGTAGCTTCAAGTGACAAATTACAGTTTTCTTTGAATTTAACAATTGTTGTGTTATCTCTCATGTACTTTAAAACATGTAAAATATATATTGCACAACAGGACTAAAATTATTGATTTCACAAAATATAACAACTAAGAATGAAATCGTGATGACTTTCAATAATACCCAAATAGTAATTACATAAAGGATAAGCGAATGACAAATTTCAATTAAATACACTAGTTTTAACTCTAAGTGCATATTATTCCATTACAAATAGAAACCAAACAGATCTAAATAACTTTTTAACTCTCAATGTCTATGTTTGGTGAAACTTGAGATTTTGCGGAATAGTTAATAAAATCATGCTACTTAAATTAGGTTAAGCACTAACTGTGTCAACAGATCTATGGATTAAAATATTGAACGTCATGTTGTCTACAACTTGTTGCAACCATTAAGGTATTGCTATGTGTTGAACCAAGGTTGAATCTTGCAAAGATTGATTAGAGATTTGTTAGGAAGCTTGCTATAATTTTATCAAGTTTCAAAAACCATAATAAATTTCAAATAAAATAGACAAGTTTTAATCTTATTGCATTTGAATTCAAGATTTGAGTCTTAAAATCAATAGTTCAATTTTAATCTTATTGTCTTGATTAAAAATTTATTAAACCATATCTATTTCAAATTTCCATAAACTTCTTTATTCCCTTTGGCAGGGACTCCAGCTCTTTCAGAGCTCTTGTTTCATTTGAAAGAAAGTGTTGTATAGTGATTAGTCTACACTAGTGCAATATGATTGAAATTTAGTTGAAAAGAACTAGTAAATATTAATTAATATAATTACTTTGTTATGATAAGAAATAATAACCTACGTACTAAAAATTCTTAAACATAAAGATTGGTGTATTTTAATAATGTTTTGAGTTAGAGATTCTTGTATCTTGAATATAATATAAGATATAATGGTTGTTGTTCTAATTAGATTTTTGTCAAATTGTGATGATATGTCTAGTATTCTACAAGCTTTTGGTTTATTTTGCATTAGCTTAATGTAGAGTGTAGTTGAATAATTGATAGATGCTCTTATCTTTTGGTTTATAGGCCATTCCTAGAATGAACTCTCTTTAAAATTGAAAATTCTATTTGTCCAAAAATAATCTTTTTTCTTCCATAAAAAATTGAAATGTTGGATACAAAAGTGCTTATTTTAGTTAATTTAAACAATATTAATAGAAAACTACAAAATTACTAGAATGGGTTTATTATTTTTATTTAAAGAAGAAAAATTAATCCATAAAAGTATTTGAAGCCACATAATGAATTGTAGCATGACTTAGCACTATTGCAAGTAATTGGCATGGCTCTTGTGGATTTGGATTGCAAGGAGGTCTAGACAAAAGAGGTCTTCTATCATGGCCTCAAATTCCCAACATTCAATAGTTATTTTTCTCTTATAGAGGATCAATAGGACCTAAATTTGTGTAATAAATTGTAGCTAGGTCAGTTTATTTATGCTCAAAAAATTATACCTAGATGTACTATTCCTCTTCCTAGGATCTCAATGTTGCAAGTATGTGCAGTTAGTGTTGTCATTGATGTCAACAAGTTTGTGTTTTCATTGGTGTCAACTGTATGAGCAAGAGATTGTTGCAAGAGTGTAAGTAGTTGGTACTGAGTTGATGTTGTCTCTAATGACGCTTTGATTGGTTGCATTATGTTGTCATTAGTCAGATACTAGTGTCAACCTCTAGTGTTGCTTTGATAAGCCTCTATCTATGTATGTATGGTTGAGTTACTATGGTGGTTATGAGGAAGTACTGAATATGTTGATATGTTTCTGATGCTTGGTTTCCAAGTGTTTTTGAGAAAAAATGAATAAAAGAGGAAATAATGTGTTGTAAAGGTGTTCTGGTATACAGAGTGGTGTTTTGGTTTGGCTCCGCATTTCTTCCATATTGAAGATCTACTTGTACAGTTTGGATATGTTGATTAGAGGTATTCATAAGTACTGCATTCAGAGTTTGGTGTGATGGATCATTGTACAAAGGAAGGTGTGTTCACCAGTGTGTGTCCTATGTATAGCAGAGGTGTCTAGGAGAAATGCTTTTGCTCCACATTTCTCCATAGAGTGGTTTCAGGTGTTGTAATTCTAGAAGTGTGTTTATAGGGTTCATATCTACCTTCAGTTGAAGTTGTTCATGGTTTGGTGCTCCACAAGTTGATTTCTTGAGTTGTAGTGTATGACAGAGTATACTAGGTGTGTACTTTCTTCAGGTGAAAGTTGTTGCGAAGGAATTTGTTGGATTTCAAGATGTTTGTGGGATATCTAGATTGCATTCAAGCATGGTGTGTGGTCCACAATTTATCTTTGGTTTTGAGGAAGTGTGTACTTAAATGATTATGGTGTTAACATAGGTTTGGCCGACCTTGGGTGTTTACACTAATTGTGGATCTGCTTCAGTGATTGTGAAAATGTGGTGTGGCATGTATGAGTAGATTTAGGTCCAAGATAAAGTGTGTTGTGGTCCACCTTCATTCCTTTCCATAGCAGGAATGTTTTGGTGCCAACCTAATTTGAATTTATAAAGGTTAAGGTGCATTGCTGACCTTGGAGAATGTTTTCAAGGTTGAAGATAGTATAAATAAGTGTTGAGTTGTTGAGGGATGAAAAATAAGGTTTATGTGATGTGTTAGATGAAAATTATAGAGTTGTAGAGTGTGAATTTGTAAAGTGCAGTGGGAGCTTTCATGTGTTAGATTACTGGATGCAATGAGTATAAGGTGTCTACAATTCATCAGTCAGACTGCAAAGGTGTTGGTGATGCTGTGGTAGTTTTATCTATTGCATTGAGATGGTTTTCTCTTTGTAACATTCTTCTCTATCGTATTTTTTGTTCTGGCAGTGAGCCTTTCTTTCTTTTGGGAGGTGAGCCCTATTGTATTCAGTATTGATATTACTTTATATTATGAGCTAATCCTCATTGTAGTTTCTCCCTTCTTGGGTTTTCCCTGTAAATCTATTGTTTCCTTGTGTATGTTGTTGATCTAGTTATGTTTCTATTATCTACTTTCATGATTAATCATTCTAATAGATTAAGGGTTAATTGAATTAATGTGGATCTGAATGTTTGTTAGGGCTTTGAAGTATTAAGATACAACTGATTCACCCCCCCTCTTAGTTGTCTTGTGCATTCAACAATTTGTATCAGAGCAAGGTTCCTTCAAAGAAAGATGTTCCCTCGAAGAAAGCTTAACCACTTGAGGTAGATCTGGGATGGTGCATAAGAAAGATGTTCCCCTATTTCATGGATCAGACTATGCATTCTTTAAAAAAATGATGGAAGGTTATCTAGTTTCTCTTGGCTATGAAATCTGGAAGTTTGTTGAGTCTGGATATACTATACCTAAGAATGGTTCAAGTACTACTAATGAGATCAAGGCCTATGAAAACAATGGTAAAGAAAGGTATGCTCTTTTAAGTGGTCTTACTAATTTTGAATTGGTGAAAGTTATGAATTGGAATTCTGCTGATGAAATTTGGGAAAAGTTGAAAAAACATTTATGAAGGAGATGATAAGGTCAAACAAGCTAATATGCATAGTCTCAAGATCATGTTTGAGCCCCTACGAATGCCTGAAGATGAAAACATCACAAGATACTTGCAGAAGGTGGATGAAGTTGTCAATGGCATCAAAGGTCTTGGTGGAGAACTAGAAGAAAAAGAAGTGGTAAAGAAGGTACTCAGAACTCTTCCCAAAGCTTATAATAATAAACTTTTTGCTATTGAAGAACTAGAAAAATCTGGATTAATATGTCATAGATCAGTTGTATGGTTCATTAATTGCTTTATAAATGAGAGAATTTGGTACAGGTAGTGCAAAAGTTGAGACTGCTTTTAAGGCTAGCAAATCAGAGAAGACTATGGAATTAGATCAGGAGGATTTTGATGATGTGGAAGCTAACTTTGCGAGAAGAATGAAAAAGGGTACTAGAAAGTATAATGGTAAGTTGCCTTTCAAGTTTTTCAGTTGTGGAAAGATAGGTCATTATGCTTCAAGATGTCCAAATAAAGCTCTGAATAACAAAACTAGGGAGAACAAAGGTACGATGATTAAGAAAAGTTATTATGTTAGAGAAGATGCAAGTATGTCTAATGATGAATCTAATTATGAAGATGATAAGGATGGTGAATACTTCTTCCTAGCTTTAAAAGATGATACTATTCCTGCTAACTCTAAGGGATGTGTGAAGGAAAGGGCTTTGGAAGTAAGTACTAATGTTGAAGGCATCTTGATGTTTGCTTTTCATGCTAGACAGGAAAAGAACTACTTTATCATTGACAATGGATGCTCTAATCATATGACTAGTGATAAGAGTATGTTTGTTAAACTTGAAAAATATGAAGGAGGACTTGTTAGGTTTGGTGATGATACATCTGCTAAGATATGTAGAAAAGATTGAAATAGCTTTGATGGCAAGCATAAAATTGATGATGTTCTTTATGACAAGGATTTAAGACATAATCTCTTGAGTGTTGGACAAATGTGTAGAAAGAGATACAATCTTATGTTTCAGGATGATGGTTGTGAGATCAGAAAAGAGTCTAGAACTGTGATTGTTGCTGGAAGGATAGATAGAAATGTCTATCAGCTCAAAGGTGTTGATGGTTATTGTTTCATGACTCAGATCAATGAGAGTTGGCTATGGCATAGAAGAATGTGTCACATCAATTTTGATAGCTTAGTGAGAATAAGTTCAGTTCAAGTTGTGAGATATCTGCCAAAGATTACAAAGCCTATCAATGTTGTCTGTAATGAATGTCAAGCTGGAAACAAAGCTAGAACAAACTTCAAAGTCAAAGATCAATCTTCTACCAGACTATTAGAATTGGTGCATACATATCTTTGTGGCCCCACTAGAGTAAGGAGTTTTCAAGGTGACAAGTATTTCATGCTACTAATTGATTATTTTTCTAGAATGACATGGGTTACTTTCCTCAAAGAAAAATCAGAAGCCCTAGATAAGTTTAAAGCATTGAAAATTATGGTTGATAATGAAATGGATATGAAAATCAAATGTTTAAGGTTTGACATAGGTGGAGAGTTCACCTCCAATGATTTTAACATGTTTTGTGAGAATCATGGAATAAAGAGGCATTTATATGCCCCTAGGACTCTGTAGTAGAATGGAGTGGTTGAAAGAAAGAATATGACTATTTGAGAAGCTTCAAGGACAATGATGAAAGAAGCAAATCTACCAAAAATCTACTGGAGAGAAGAAATTCATACTTTTGTTTATATACTGAACATAGTGCAAGCAAGAGAAAACAATACAAAGACTCCTTATGAGCTATGGTATGGAAGGATTCCTATTTTTAAATACTTCAAAGTGTTTATAAGCAAATGCTACATTGGAAGAGATGAAGAAAACTTAGGAAAGTTTGATGCAAGGTCTAATGAAGGCATCTTTCTTGGATATTCTACTAAAGGCAAAGCTTATCGGTGCTACAACAAGAGGCTAAGAAATATTGTTGAGAGTGCAAATGCCAAGGTTGATGAAGACCTATAGAATAATTTAGAGGTGAATGGATATGAATAAGATGAGTCTTCTTGCAGACAAGAAGAAAAAGTTAACAAAAAAGAAGTGCAGATTGAAGAGGAATAAGCTCCGAAAAAGATTCATAAAACTCCCAAGTATGTGTAGAAGCATCATTCTGAAGAACAGATCATTGGTGATAAGACCAAAGGTGTGCTGAAAATAAGGAAAGTTACTGAAGAACATGTAAATCTATGTTTATTTTATGAAGTTGAACCTAAAATAGTAATTGAAGTATGTAAGGATGAGTATTGGGTCAAGGCTATGGAAGAAGAACTAATGCAAATTGTAAATAATTAGACTTGGGAACTTATCCCAAGACCAACAAACAAAAATGTGATTGGAACTAAGTGGGTATTCTGGAACAATTTGAATGAGAATGGAGAAGTGGTAAGAAACAAGGCAAGGCTTGTGTGTAAAGGCTACTCACAAGTAGAAGGAATAGACTTTGAGGAAACATATACTTCAGTGGCAAGAATAGAAGCCATCAGAATATTTTTGGATTTTATAGCACATAAGGATTTCAAAGTATATTAAATGGATGTGAAGTCTACTTTCTTGAATGATGAATTGGAAGAAGAAGTATACATAGAATAACCAGAAGGATTTCATCTATCAGATAAACTAGATATGGTTTGCAGACTAAAGAAGGCACTATATGGATTGAAGCAAGCTCCCAGAGCTTGGTATGCAAGGTTAGATGGGTACTTGTTACAGCTAGGATTCAATAAAGGCACCACAGATAATAATCTTTACTTCAAATTTGAAAATGATCAAATCTTAATTGTAGTTGTGTTTGTTGATGACATTATTTTTGGAGGAATTGAAGCTATGTGTAAGAAATTTGTAGAAGAGATGTAGAAAGAATTTGAAATGTCAATGTTTAGGGAGATGAATTTCTTCCTTGGGCTTCAAATCAATCAAACAGATAAAGGTATTTTCATTTCACAATAAAAGTATGTCAAGGAAATGTTGAAGAAGTTTAGAATGAAAGATTCTAAACCAATATGTACCCCTATGGTTAGTAGTTGCAAGCTGAAAACGAATGATAAAAATCTTAACATTGATCAAAGAAGGTATAGATCAATGATTGGAGGATTGCTATATCTAACTGCTACTAGACCGGATACTATGCATGTAATTTGTTTTGTGGCTAGATTTCAAGAAGATCCTAGAGAGTCACATGTTGCAGCAGTTAAGAGGATATTCAGTTATTTAAAGGGCACTCTAGATCATGGCTTGTGATATCCAAAGGATACTGACTTTACTCTAAGTGCTTACACAGATCTAGATTGGGCTGGTTGTGTACTAGATGATAGGAAAAGTACAAGTGGTGGTGCATTCTTTCTTAGATATGGATTGGTGTCATGGCTAAGCAAGAAACAAGATTTAGTATCTTTATCTACTAGAGAGGTAGAATATATTGCAACAACATCTTGTTGCACACAAGTGTTGTGGATGTGGCAAACCTTGAAGGGTATTAGAGTTGCATATGATGAACCAATTCCTATCTTCTGTGTTAATACAAGTGCTATTAACATTTCAAAGAATCTGGTGATGCACTCAAGGACAAAACATATCTCAATCCAGTATGACTTTTTGAGAGAAAAGGTTGCAGAGAATGAGGTGAATCTTGAGTATGTGCCTATAAAGGATCAGGTTGCTGATATATTCACTAAGTCTCTTCCTAAGGATACTTTTGAGTATCTCCAGGAGAAGTTAGGGGTTATTGCCCCTCCTTCATTGAACTATATGCATAAGGAGATGCATCAGTCCAACGGATTTCAAGATTCATTCTTTGTTCTAGACTGATGTTGGAGGCTACCTCTTAGGAGAAGTAGGTAGTGGCTTTGTTGGTTGTTGCAATCAAGGGGAGTAAGTGCTGGTCTGTAGGTTGGGTCAAAGGATATGTGATATGTTTTCTAACTGATATAGTTGTTGTGTGCTCCTAAAGGGGAGTATGCATAGCAGTAAAAGAAAAGATATTGCAAAGTAGTGGTGAGCAGGTACACAAGTATGAGTAATGTCTAACGGGGAGAGTGAGAGAGATATGTGTCACCCTTTGCCATTAATGTCAAAGGGGGGGAGAGAATAACGTGAAAAAGAAAAGAGTCAATTGTGAAAAGGAGATTAGTAAGTTGAGGGGGAGAGAAAGAGAAAGAAAAAGAGTCATCTGGTATGAAGCAGAGTATTAAGGATGTTTTTGTGTTGATGATTTTTCACATCATGTGTTGCCATCAATGACAAAGGGTGAAATTGTTGTAAGTATGTGCAGTTAGTGTTGTCATTGTTGTTTGACAAGTTTGTGTTGTCATTGGTGTTAACAGTATGAGCA
Organism: Cunninghamia lanceolata; assembly: GCA_027924645.1. NCBI lineage: Eukaryota > Viridiplantae > Streptophyta > Pinopsida > Cupressales > Cupressaceae > Cunninghamia > Cunninghamia lanceolata. The sequence continues at coordinate 11,772,923 of BSBN01000194.1, read as the reverse complement.
AGAGATTATTGCAAGAGTGTGAGCAGTTGCTATTGAGTTGATGTTGTCTCTGATGATACTTTGATTGTTTACGTTATGTTGTCATTAGTAAGCTACTAGTATCAACCTCTATTGTTTCTTTGATAATCCTCTGTCTATGCATGTATGGCTGAGTTACTATGGTGGTTATGAGGAAGTGTTGAATATGTTGATGATACATGTTTAAGATGCTTGGTTTCCAAGTGCTTTTGAGAAAATTTGAATAAAAGAGGAAACAATGTGTTGTAAAGGTGTTAAGGCATACAAAGTGGTGTTCTAGTTTGGCTGCACATTTTGTCCATATTGAAGATTTGCTTGTGTGGTTTGAATATGTTGATTAGAGGTGTTCAGAGGTATTGCATTTAGAATTTGGTGTGCCTGATCATTATACAGAAGAAGGTGTGTTCACCAGTGTCTAAATTGTGTATTGCAGAGGTGTCTGGGAGAAATGTTTTTGCTTCACATTTCTTCGCAGAGTGGTTTCAGGTATTGTGGTTCTAGAAGTGTCTTTATATGGTTAATATCTACCTTTAGCTGAAGTTGTTTGTGGTTTGGTGCCCCACAATTTGATTTCTTCAGTTGCGGTGTATGGTAGAGTATACTAGGTGTGTACTTTCTTTAGGTGAAAGTTGTTGTGAAGGAATTTGTTGGATTTCAAGATGTTTGTGGGATATTTTATATTGCGTTCAAGTATGGTGTGTGGTCTGTGAGTCATCTTTGGTTTTGAGGAAGCGTGTACTTAAATGATTATGGTGTTAACATAGGTTCAATTGACCTTGGGTGTTTACACTAATTGCAGATCTACTTCGATGATTGTGGAAGTGTGGTGTGGCATGTATGAGTGTTTTTAAGTCCAAGCTAAAGTGTGTTGTGGTCTACCTTAATTCCTTTCCACTGCGGGAATGTTTTGGTGCTGGCTTAATTTAAATTTACATGGTTAAGATGCATTGTGGACCTTAGAGAATATTTTCAAGGTTAAAGATAGTATAAATAAGTCTTGATTTGTTGAGGGATGAAAAAGGAGGTGTGTGCGATGTGTGAGATGCAAATTACAGAGTTGTATCTATTGTGAATTTGTAAAGTGCAATGGGAGCTTTCATGTGTTAGATTACTAGATGCAGTGAGCAGAAGGTGTCTACAATTCATCAGTCAGACTGCAAAGGTGTTGGTGATGCTATGGTGGACTTCTCTATTGCATTGAGATGGTTTTCTCTTTGTAACATTCTTCTCTATCTTCTTTTTTGTTTTAGCAGTGAGCCTTTGGCAATAAGCCTTTAGCAGTGAGCCTTTCTTTCTTTTGGGTAGTGAGCCCTATTGTATTTGGTGTTGATATTACTTTATATTGTGAGCTAATCCTCACCGTGGTTTTTTCCTTCTTGGGTTTTCCACATAAATTTGGTGTTTCCTTGTGTATGTTGTTGATCTTGTTCTTTTTATGTTACCTTCTTTCATGATTAATCATTCTAACAGATTAAGGGTTAACTGAATTAATGTGGATCTAAATTTTTGTGAGGGTTTTGAAGTTTTAAGATACAACTGATTCACCCCCCCTCTCAGTTGTCTTGTGCATTCAACAGTCAAGCATATTGTAGGTCACCATCCTATAGTAGAGACTCTCAAGGATTTGGTGGGTATGCATGAAAAGCAAGACCAAAAGAGAAGAAAAAGGACAACCCTAGTTTAAAGGGTCACAATTCTAATCATATTGGATACATTGAAGTCTACATATTCAAGGAATATGATATTAGGTGTAGTTACGTAGGCTTTTATAACCTAGTTGAGTTTTCAAGTAGCATCCCCTTAAGGTTAGGTTGTCTTTTTGAGCATTAAGCCTCCTAACAAAAAATCAAATTTAGATAAATATACAAATGCTAAATTTTAATCATGTAAATATTATATATCCTTGTCAGAGCTCTCCTCCTTGGCTAAGCTTCGAGCAAACATTTTGGTAAGAATGGGTTAGCTCTTTAGTAAATATATACCTTGCAATCTTATTTTAAATAGTAAATATATGTTTGTAGTGTAGGAGCCCTAGATTTCCAAATAAATGAGCTTTAAGGTTCTTAGAAAGAATAAACTAAGGGAGATTTGAAAATTAAATTTCAACTTGAAATTGTGAGATTGAATCTTGACAATTTTAATATGATTGTTCCATGTCTTTTAAATTAGTAGTTGTAAATATGTTTATTATTTCTTCCAATAAAACCATTTAAAGTTTAAAGTTTTGGCTACTCATTGTGTCCTTGAGGTAAGATACAAAATCCTTTTTAGGAAATAGTTATCATATTAAATGGTTTCTAATTTCTTCATTTTTATTAGCACGTTCTTTTCCATTTTCAATTACAACTTTTGATGTACATAATCATAGAAGTTGTTGTTGTAGCCTTGTTTGACCCCAAAGCCATTCAAACTAGTCTATCATTCTTTTTAACAAGGTAAATTTTAGTCTACATTGTATTATATTATAAATATGCGCATATTATTAGTAATTTCATAAAATTAAGAAATGACTAATGATTTGTGAAACATAATAAATAGGGTTTTATAGAACTAAAATTTCACTATTGAGACTACATTGAGAAGAATATTGATTCATGCAATTTGGACTTATTTATGTTTTTTATCATCTATTTATTTGAGTCATTCCAAGGACAAATTTGTATATCCATTATTGTTTTATTTCCATTGGACCTATGTGTATTCACACATTTAAAATTTAAACATTATTTAACTTAACCTTTAAGGTGATTGGAATGGTGTTGGTGCTTACAAATTATAGGTCGGTACTCATAACTACAAATAATATATACTATTCTAGAAATCATTAACTCTAATAATTATCATATTCTCAATAATTATTAATTTTTACAATACCAAATATATGAGGACCGATGGTGGAAATGATGTGATCTTGGACATTGAGAAGATGGGATTGAGGCACAAGGATGGCATTTCAAAGTTTTGGCTTCTTCTATTCATAGGATCAATAGCATTAAAAATGTCATATCTTTTATTATTACATTTCATATTGGCTATGCCAATAAATAATATCCTATAAGTCTGGAGTGCGTGGGGATTGCCAAATCCACAAGACAGAAGGGAGAACAAAAAGGCAACAAGGATTTATTCCAGTTAAGGGAGTGGACCACAATTTTAAAATCATACTTGTCTGACTGCAGATTGGGAAAGGAGAGGCCGAGAGCAGAGTAAAACAGGGGATGGCTTTAATTCCCTATTTGTATGTATTTTGTGATAAAAGTTAACTAGCTGTAAGTTTTGTATTTCAATAAATAAAAGAGAAAGAAATGTTTAATTTTAGTGTTGCTCGGTATGGTGTGTATGTGATATCTCTCCATTGTGTGTGGATTGAGTGTTTTTGACATTATCTTGTGTGTTTTATGAGGTCAACCCATTGCCCGGATAGAGTGTTTACGTTTCTTTTTTTTCCGTTATCTTGAGTGTTCTATGAGGTCAACCCATTGCCAGTGAGTCAAGACACTGTTTGTATGCTGGTAAATAGACATATGTGTATGTTTGTGTGTATTGTTTTAATCTCCAGCAACAGGGCAAATGATTGATTTAAGTCCCTTGTAACAACTTTGCTATTTGCTGTGGGGCTGATTTGAGTCCTTTTAGCAATTCGGTATTGGATGTGGGTCCAGACGAAAGGGTTTGAGTGGCTGCAGGACAACTTACAGAAAAGGCATTTGACTGTTTTCATAAGTTACAGAGGTGGTTTGGAGTCAACTGCTGCTGTTGAGCCACTCTACTTAAATATCATCCACATCAATGGTCAAATAATTAATAGGGATTTCCAACCTGATTCACAACAAAAATGGTAAATATTTGTCCTATTTTTATTAGCCAAAATTGACCTTTGACTGTTGAAGTAGATGACATTTAAGAACAGCCCTATTGAACTAAAGTGACGCCATCAAATTCTCAAAATATCATATCACTAAGCGATTGAAACAAGCAAAATAAGAAACAATGAACATAAGTGATACAGGCAAACAGAGCAACATAAGACATTAATAGTAGCTCTAAGTACCATATGATCAAGCAAATGTCAAACATGAATGACTTGGAAGCTTTACAGTGGATTGTACAAGCATGGGACATCCAAACCCGTGTAACAATCTGTGGATCTTCTAAAGCTAAATATAATAAGTAATATAGAGTTGTAAATAGCTCAAATTGCATATGCAATATAAAATTATTTTTAATCATTCAAGCCCATCTTGTACCAGATACAAGAATAAAATTTGTAGGAGAAATACCTTTGACTGGAATATGGCATTTGCCCGAATAATGGAAAATGCAGTACAAAAGGTCCAGAAGACAACTCTAGGCACCCCAAGATTTTTAGCTACATCTGCTGTGCAGGAAAGAAAGCTATCGGAAATGATGCAGGTAATTGGCGGCATAGACTTATCTTCTGCACTTAAAAGACTTATCTTCTGCAGTTAACAGACTTTCTCAAGCAGGACAAGCCGTCTGTGCTTGAACGTCATGGTCATGTTCGCATGGCCAGCGGCTCTGCAATATTCATCAGTGGATTAACGACACAATTACAGCGTGCAAAGGAGGCATCATTTCTCCTTGAATATGCACTAGAACGCCCTCTCTTCAGTTACTCTCTGTAAAACTATAAACCCAATTATGTATACAGTAGTTGAGCATAACTATCACATAACTATATGTGTGGTGGTTGAGTATAACTCACATGTTTTAGAGTGGAAGAATTGGTGTGAGACCACCGAAACATTACAAAGATCGATGTACCAACTGAGAAGTATGAGCCTTAAGTGTCTGCATCAAACTCTGAGTAATTTTGTCCAAACTGGAACTGGCATTTGTCATTTGTCATTGACTCATCGCAGTGCAGAAAGAGTTATAAAAGAAAAAATATAAATCCAAAAATGTCTTGCAGCTCTTTCTTTGCGAGCCAGCCTGGAGGGGATGATGCGGTGTCTAGGGGACAGTGAAAGAGGACCTAATCTTGAGCAATAATTTGTAGGTAGGTGAGTTTATTTGTGCCAAGAAAAATATATCTGGATGTAGAATAGAATAGAACAACTTTTAACATTTACGAGGCTAAAACTAGTCTATGAAACATCCAGCCCAGTTATATTTGTTTCTACCTTTCAGTTCTTTTTTATTTAAAGATATAATGAGCTCTTTGACTTTCTCAAATGACCCCTCTATAAATAAACCATGCCAAGAAGCCACTATCAGGATGCCTACATATTTTGCCCTAATGTCCATGTAAGTTGTCACACTCCAAAATAAGGTGTTTTTCTGATTCCACTACCCCAGTAGTGCAGAATTCACACTCTCTTTCCAAGTTTCTTTAGGCCTTTTCCACCTTCCCATTTCACATCAGAGCTAATGAGAGTTAGTTCTAAGCTGAGCAATCAAAATCTTATCTCTCCAAGGGATATTCCCTCCAATGTATACTTTTTTGTTGATGATCATGGGTGGGGTTAAACACCTCAAGGTAATATTTCTTCTTTCTCCCTAAAAAACCACCCCATAGACTTACGGAATTTATCTGACAAAAGTTGTTATTCCTTTGACATCTATAGGGCAAGCATTCAAATATATATTCCACTTTCTCATCCACTTGCTACTTTGCTTCAACCAAGACTGACTTCTTTCACTTAGAACCTCATTGAAGACTACCTTAGGCCACCTACTTATTTCCATCTACTCACTTCTTTTAAAATATCTTAAGAGACGCACCATAGCAGTGGCTTCCATCAGAACAATCCCTGTTTCCACTAACAAAATCTCATACGGAGTTGAAACATTTAGCTTGAACTTGCTAGTGATCATGTGCTTTTGGACTCTCTCTATTTGCTTCCACTTGGACTTTGACATGTTGCTATCCCAAAGTTCACACCCATAAAGTACCACCGGACTTAACAATAGTCCAAAAAGAATCTGAATAGTTTTCCAATCCCATAACTCTACCATGTTTTCCAACCTCCCAAAGTTCTTATCTTTTTGTAAGTCTCCCAACTAAGGTTATTTCTAAAGCCTATCCCGAGATATTTGTACTCACTTACTTCTTCAAGAATACTTCCATCAAAGAAAAATATGTGCTCAATCTTTTTCTTTTTCTTGGAGAAAATCATGATTTTCGTCTTGCTAGTATTGACTTGCATACCAAGAGCTTTGCAAAAGTGCTCAAGGGCATAAAGGTGCTCTTGTAGTCCATGGGGAACTTAGCAATCAGAATAAGGTCATCAATGTGTAAAAGGAGCCTTATCACATATTCCCCTAGCTGAACACCATCCCCGCCCTGCAAATTTAGCCACTCTTCAAGTTTGTCAATGGATAGGCCAAAAAGAGTGTGAGATAAAGGGCACCCTTGCTTAAATCCAATGTCACTCCTAAGAAATTCTCAGATGCTTGCTGAAGTTTTATTATTGACTTGAACCTCTTCATAGAGCCTATGGACAGTCGCTCTAAATGCATTGGAAGACCAAGTTCCTTCATCTTGCACCATAACTTATCTCTAGGGACCATGTCAAAAGCCTTTACAAAGTCAACAAAACAATAATAAGATTCTTCATTTTCATTCCAAATTTTTTCAATGATGTGTCTCAATGTAACTATCCAATCTAAAGTAGAATGCTTAGGCCTAAAGTCTACTTGCCCTTTTGCTCTCTTACCCTTCTCTTCTACCCATTTACTGATTTTGCTTTCAACCATGCTACCAAAGAATTTTGCAAACAAAGGATTGATCATGATGGTCCTATAATTGGAAGGATTGTTGGCATCTCCACTCTTAAAAAGAGGCATCGCTAGGTTGGTGATCCAATCTCCAGGGAAGCCATGCTGAATATTGTTGTTGAATATTTTTGTAAAGTGAGGCGCGAGAATCTTCAGTCTCCACTTAATGTATTCTACCTGAAGTTCAACCAAGTCCTTAAATTTTCCAATACCCTTGACTTCCCAATACCAACCTTGACCGCTTGCACAATGAAAAGATTAGTTGTTGTGTTGATCAAGGGAGGGGGCTCAATATTTATTTCCTGCTCATAATACTACTTTGCATAATCAAACCATTGACTAGTTGTAATGTTATTTTTCTATTTGTTTCTTCTTTGGTTGAAGTTCCTTCCAAAATAAATTAGGGTTATTCTTACCTAGGTAGATTAGCCCTTTGCACCTTGTGCTCATGAACTCTTCTTTTTTTGCTTTTATGATCTTTCTATAATACTTTATGTTCATCTTCTCTTTTCTTGAATTTGTCAAAGTTTTCCTTGCAATTTTACAATCTTCATCAAACAAAACATTTACTAGAAAATAGTTAGTTACCGACTTCTTATTTTTTCCCCTTTTGCACTTCTCAAGCACTCCTTGGATTACAGTGTTTAACTCATGACTATTGAGACCTTATGAACTAGCCTTCCCCTTTTTACATAGTTTCTCTAGTCTTTCCTTGAAAATATTATGGTTTTCTTGAGATAAAAGAATTCTACCCTTTGTAAGTGGTTGCTGAGGGGCCTGCATTTTTTTTATTGCTACCTTTTTTCCAACCATGAAATCCTTAAGTATATTGGTCTATGATATGATTTTAACTCCCAAAAATGATCACCGATCATGATATCTTCTATCTTTTCAATCACGCTTTTTGAACAAATTGCATAGTCAGCAACACTTACCTTATTGTAGGTGTTGCATGTAAAATTTATGGATTTCTTCCATCTTCCATACCATTACAAATGATAAGATCAAAGGTGCCACAAACAGTAAGCAATTCTTTTCCATAATGATTAATGCCCTTATTGTCTTCGAACATCTCCCCCATTATTGATTCCCTTCTTCAATAAGTCAAATAGGGTTATGATCCTCTCACCGTATAAAACATTAGTTTGACCACTTGTTGTCCTAGCATAGAAATCTCCCAAAAGAAGAACTTCACCTTTTTGGGAATACACTAAAATATCTTTTTTGATGGCTGCATATGAATCCTTGTTGTCCAAACCATTTGTTTTGTAAGCTTTTGAGATCTTAGGAGAAAATTAACACACTGCAATGTTTTTTTTTCTTTTTTTTAAAATAGGTGATGGAACACCAGACATATATTAATAAAAAGTACAATTACAATAACCATATATAAAGTAGAAGGAATAAAACATCTGGTATGTCACTACAAAAAACTATCCAAAAAACTGAGATGAATGACATTATGCCGCCGTTTATGTGGTTCCCATTTTCTTATATTTTGACCCAAATGTATTGTTTATTTGTGTCTTCTCTTTCCAACTGAATCGTGCACCCTTCAACTTTTTTCACTAAAACCATTATGCAGCCATACCCTTTGCCATTGCCCACTACTTTATTCCAAATCGAAAACTTCATGTATCCTCCAAACATGGGAGTCTTACAAACTTGTTGTTCATGTGTTTCAGTGAGACAAATTATGTCTCTTCCTTTAGCAACATGCCCTAACCTAGGTCTCCTCCTCCAAGGGTAGCCTCTACAATTGCAAAACACTAAAGTTAGGTGTTCTTGAGGGGGACTTGATTGCTATTTATTTTCATGCAAAAGACTCAGAATTGAGTCCTTGCCCCTTTCTACCCACACTTGTTGACCTACATTCCTTGTTGTTTGAGAAACATCCACTCTCCCTTTGTTTCCCTCTTGCTACTCTAACTTAACATGAGACCCTATATTGACCTAATAACTGCTTTTTCATTAACTAACCATGCCCCTTTTTGTTCATCCCTTGATGTCCTAATTTTATCCATTTCTACCCTTCTCTCCTCTTGCTCTTTTATAATTAAATTGTCATCTTAATAGAATTGAGAGGCCCTTAGAAGTCTCTTTTTTCTTAATATTTGGAGCTTTTCTTTCCTGTTTACCATGACAACTTTAATAGGTCTATTGTTTTCTTCCCATGATATATTTCCAATCCTCCTTGCTTCATAGATTTGCTCTTTCCATTACAGATTTTCTCTCAAAAAGTCATTTGCAAGATTGAATGTGCTTTCATTTTTACTGTAATCCCTTACTCCTCTTATAATGACATTTCTTACCCTATCTTGCCTTTCTTTGCACTCTCTTTCTTGCATTCTAATAGACTTCGTGTTTGTCTCTACTTCTAAAATCATTGAGCCCCTAATGACGTGTGCCCATGTTTTTTCCTCTTTTTCTGTGAGTTCTTTGTTATTTATGTGCATCCCTAGGCTTTGAATGTTTTCTTGTTGAACTGCTTGAGCCTCTATTCCTGTAAGTTTAGTTTAGTCTATCATGCTTTACCAAGCTAGATTCATATTTTTCCACTGATGTTTCCCTACTTTTATTTCATCTTGAAGAATTTACACCTATCCATTTAACATCTTATTGTCTTCTAACAAATTCCAATTTGCTTCAGTGAACTCATGGAGCATGTCATATTTTTCCTACTCCTTGGCTTCCAAACACTCGAGCCTAGTTTTGACATTTATCAATTGTTGGACATAAAGATGTGATGAGGTAAAAGGAGTGGAAGTGGGGCTATAGAGTTTTGTTTCTACTCCTCCTTTGTGCTTTTTTGGCCCCTTTCTTGGATGTGTTTTTATGCACCTAGCATTTGATTCTCTTTGGGTTTGTTTTCTCCTCACTTGTTCCCATTTTGAGTGGGAAATCCTACATTTTAGGATCCCCTAAAATTGTTTTGCATTTACCTAAACCCATTTACCACTTTTACTTGCTGATGCAATTTTTACTTGGCCTAAGTTGTTTTCATCCATAGAAATGATAGTTTCAGCACTCCTTCCCTGTTTGTCTCTAAGTTGTTTGCAACTTGTGTCTTTGCAGTGATAGGCCCCTAAGACACCTATTCCAAGTTATCTTTAAAACCCTCTTATTGTTTAACCATGGTTTTCCCTATCCCAATTTTTTTCTTTGAAAAGTAGGTAGGGTGATATTCTTTTGCCCTAACCAAAAAAGTTGCAAGTCTTATTGGTTTGTGTTTGAACAAGAGGTTTATTTGACAAATATGCAGAGATGCCACTATCAACTAAGAAAAAAAACTAAAACAAAAGGATGTTTGTTTGTTACACTAACCTTTGACCTTTGGGTCACACCTTTGCTGACAAAACCCTTGAGGCTGGTAATGGTCTATGATTTTTTGGTGGCCATTGCATTCTTCTTGTGCTCTTTTATATTCCTCTTCTTAGGGTGTCAGGCTTATTCTAGGTCACCATCCTATCGTAAGGACTCTTGAGGATTTGGTGGGTATGCATGAAAACCAAGACTGGAAATAGGAGAAAAAGGAGAATCTTAGTTTAAAGGGTTCCAGTCGTAATCATATTCATCTCATTGAATCCTACATATTCAAGGAAAATGATAGTAGGTGTAAATACCTAGGCTCTTGTAACCTAGTTGAGATTTTAATTGGGATCCCCTTAAGGTTAGGTTTGCTTTTGAGCATTAAGATTCCTTGCTCAAAATAAAATTTTAAAGAAAAATCTCAATGCTAAATTTTAACCATATATTGTTATATATCTTTGGCAGAGCTCTCCTCATTGGCCAAGCTTCAAGAAAACATTCTGGTAAGAGTGGCATAGCTCTTTAGTAAATATATGCCTTGCAATCTTATTTTAAATAGTAAATATATGTTGATAGTGTAGGAGCCCTATATTTCCAAATAAATGAGCTTAAAGGTTCTTAGAAAGAATAAACTTAGGGAGATTTGAAATTATAATTTCAACTTGAAATGATGAGATTGAATCTTGACAATTTTAATATAATTGTTTTGTGTCTTTTATATTAGTAGTAGTTGGAAATATGTTTACTATTTCTTACAATAGAACCATTTGAAGTTTAAAGTTTGTGCCACTCATTGTGTCCTTGAGGTAAGATGCAAAATCCATTTTAGGAAATAATTATCATTTTGGATGGTTTCTCGTTGCTCCATTTTTATTAGTAGGTTCTTTTCCATTTTGAATTACAACTTTATATGTACATAATCATAGAAGTTTTTGGTGTTGTAGTCTTATTTGACCCCAAAGCCATTCAAGCTAGTATATAATTTTTTTAACAAGACAAATTTTAGTCTACATTGTATTATATTATAAATATATGCATATTATTAGTAATTTCACCAAATTTAGAAATGATTAATGATTTGTGAAACATAATAACTGTGATTTTATAGAACTAAAATTTCATTATTGAGACTACATTAAGAAGAATTTCATACAATTTGGAGTTATTTATGTTTTTATCATCTATTTATTTGAGTCATTCTAGTGTTCAATTTGAATATCCATTATTCTTTTATTTCCATTGGACCTATGTATATTCACACATTCAAATTTTAACCATTATTTGTTTTAACCTTTAGGGTGATTGGAATGGTGTTCATGCGTACAAATTACAAGTTGGTACTCATACCTACAAAAAGAAATATGCTATTCTAGATATCATTAACTCTAATCATTATCATAATCTCAATCATTTTTAATTTTGACAACACCAAAGATGTGATGAATAAAAAATTAATAAGATGGGGTTGAGGCATAAGGAGGGCATCACAAAGTTTAGACTTCTTCTATTCATAGGAACAATAGCATTAAATATTCCACATCTTTTCTTATTACAATTCATATTAAATATGCCGATAAATAATGTCCTTATAAATTATCATTTTAGACTTATGTAATGTCCATTATCCTAAGTAATGAGGATGTTAGAGTCACTTCTATCCTTGGGCGGGACTTTTAACTTTCACATACTATTCTAGCTTCCTTCCATTTATTGCTTTCCCTCTAGTATTGGGTATCCCAAACCCTTGATCCCTAGCCTCCTACTCCCTTGTTGTTTGTGGACCCATGAACTTTCATTTCCCTAAGCACTCATTATTGCCAATTATTGATCTTTGCTCCCTCCAACCATTACATCCTTCTAGCAAGGAAATCCCTAGACCCTCATCCTATTGCATTTTGACACAATGAAATTTCATTCCCTAAAACCTTGATGTTAGGCCTACAAAGTATTATTTGCTTGACCTACTAGTAATCATTTCCTTAGACCCCCACCTACTTGCATGTCCTTTCAGAAAACCCTACCGTTCAAATAAAAGAACATACCAATCTTTAAGATCAATTAGGGATGCCATTAATGGGCCCAAATTTGAATGAAAACTAGTATGAAACTTTGAAACAGCTCTCAACACATTTGGGCCCATACTAGGCCTTCAACTCCTATATAAGGTGAACAACTTCATCAATTGGGAATGTCTTTTCATGACATCAACAATCCTAATACCCTAGTTCAAGCACGTGCATTTAGTGATTAGATATAAGGATGAAACCCCTTGGATTTAGAGATTAGAGGATGAAAAACCTTTGGTTTCTAGAGCGAAGCTTCATGTATGGAGGTTGTATCAACACTTCAACCTAGAGGATTGTAGAAGTAGTTGGATATTTCAATAGTTTGATCATTTTTAGTGTATCTTTCCAATCATTGTAGTTTAATTATCAAAAAAAATTTGTAGTAGCAAATCTATTTAATCATTTGAATGAAATAATTTATTCCCACCAATTTATATGTATAGATCTATTTATTCTATATGTGGACCTTTTAGATTGAAATAATTATATGTGAATGTTTTAGTTGATTTTTATTGCATTATTCTAGATCTAAGCAATTTATATGAATATTTTACCTAAGGTTCATTAGAGTGGTATCAAAGCATTGATCTTTCTAACTTGTAGAGCACAAAGAGTTGTTAATGAATCATAGTGACAAGGAGACCAAAGATCAAAGGAGAGTAAACAAGATTGAAGCAAACCCTTGATCAAGCACAAGTTCTAGTCCAAGAAGAAGCAATGGATCCATAATATCAAGAGAAAAGAGAATTCATGGAGATCGTGAGATCTGTCAATAATGAGTAATAGGAGCTCATTAGTCTCTTTAAATGAATTTTCTAGAACCTTAATGAAAACCTAGTGTTTACTTATTTATGTAAGGGAAATCAAGTAGAATCTTCTACTCCCAAAATGAGTTAGACATCTTGAACAACTAGTGGTTTTGGGCTACCCAAAATTACCTTTCTATAGAAAGAGATGGAGTATCTACAAATAGAGTTTATAGATCAATAGGATGATGATGTGTCAACCCTCCATGGTGAATATAGAGCACAAAGTGATAAATTTTTTTATGACATTTTTTCTATGAATTCCTACATTTTGAAATGAAGAATGGGCTGAGAACAAGGGGATCCCAAATTAGAACTAAACTAATCAGGATCTTTAGCACCAATTAGGGAATTTCTTAGTCTCTTAGAAGGTACACTTGCCTAGATCTAACAAGTGTTCAATTCATGCCTAGATCTAGAAGGTACACTTGCAACTCTTTTAGGAGCACCTAGAAATCATCCTTTTATAATTTGAGGAGTGTTGTTTGGGTAGAAAATCATGGTGCTGATTGATAGTGGTATGGTGGTTAAGAGAGGCCTAAAAGTTGAGGATTTTGAAGGATTTAATGTTATTATTATCAATGGATTCACTATTCCATGCACTAATATAATTCAATAGCTCAACATAACCATGGGAGATCTAATGTATCTAATGATTTCTATGTTGTGGTTTTAAGAGATATTGACATAGTTTTAGGTGTACAATGGTTGTACTCCCTTGGTAAGTTTTCATAGAACCATTAGTTCATGGAGCTCAAATTTAAATCTAGAGGGAACGAAGTGGTGCTTAGAGGAATTTTTAGTGGAGCACTATGGGTGGTAATAGCTAAAAGGATGGAGAAAACATTTTACAAAGGATAAGTTCCATGGGCAGTAAGCTATCTAATTATGCCTACACATTTATCTAGGGGTAAGAAGTGTAGTTATCATGTTGATATTTAGAATATCATAGATAGGCATCATGTGGTGGTTAGTGATTTTCCTTTAGGACTACCACCTCATAGGGGATTGAATCATATCATAGAGCTAGAACCAGGCTCTAAGGCTATTATTACCACTTATTATTTCCACCCAAGAATGTACAAATAAGAGAATAAAATGTCATAAAGGAGCTCTTGGAGATGGGGAACTTGAGGCCCAATTTTAGCTCATCTACCTCCTATGTGGTTCTTGTGAATAAAAATTATGGAACCATGTGGATGTTTTATTTATTATAGAGCTCTAAACAAGAAGACCATCAAAAATATGTATCACATTCCTTTGACCAATGATCTAATTGATAAATTGCATGGATCTATGTGTTTTTTAATGATTGATTAGAGTAGACTACCATCAAATCCAAGTAAGGGATGAGGATGTGCATAAGACATCATTTAGGTGTCAATTTGGCCACTTTAAATTCATAGTCATGCCTTTTGGCTTGACAAATGCACCCGTTACTTTCCATTCATACATGAATCATGTTTTTAGCAATCAACTAAGGACATTTGTGTTGGTTTTCTTTGACAATGTTCTAATTTATAGAAAGACATGGAAATATCATTTGAATCATATAGATATAGTCCTTGGAATATTTGAGCAATAGAACCTCTTTGCAAAAGAATCAAAATTTAATTTTATGGTGACAAAGATCTTGTACTTGCATCATGTCATTGATGCTCAAGGTGTTCATGTGGATCAACATCCACACCATCCTAGATTTCCCTCCTTCTACCATATTGACATAGCTGAGAGGAATCTCTAGACTTTCCAACTATTATAGGATATGTGTTAAGGGGTATTCAAAGTTAGTAGCCCCATTAATTGATATGAAAAAAGAAAGGATCTTTTGTATGGATAGAAACAACTCAAGAAGTTTTTGAAAAAATCAAGGAGGTAATGAGTTAATGCCCTCTTGTTTCTATCCCATATTTCTTACAACCATGGGTTTTTGAGTGTTATGCTTCAAGAGAGGAAATTAGAGATATCTTGGTACATAAGTGACATTTTGAATCCAAGAAATAGAAAAATCAGAAAATTATTCTCTATCTATGACAAAGAGACGTTACCAAATGGGTGAATAAGATCCAAGCTTATAATTTTTACATAGAGTACATGAAAGGGAAAAGAATGTAGTTGTTGATGTTCTTCTAGAAAACCTACTATATGTTATAATTTTTCTATTTTTGTTAATTGGAAGGTCACTATTATGGTAGAATATGTTAAAAATCCATTTTCTATTGATCTCCTTTATAAGAATGTGAGGGAAGATGGATCTGCATAGAAAATAGTCTAATTTTAATTTTTTTTTTTTAATTCTCATTCCTAAATCCTAAATGAAGGAGAGAATCTTAAGGGATTTTCATGATGCACCACTAGTAGGTCACCCATGATTCTACAACAACTACAGATAAATTAGGAAATGGTTCTCATGGAAGGGCCTCAAGAAGGATGTCCTCAAAGACATCAAAGAATGAATGCCTTTCTAGAAAACCAAAGCAAAAAATGTTTTTCCAACCGGCTTACTTCAACCACTAGCTATCTTAAATCAGAAGTGGGAAATCATATTTATGGTACAAGGAAAAGATCGCATTTATGTTGTGGTGGATAGGCTAACAAAGTATGCACATTTCTTTACTATTTCTGTAGAATTCAAAGCATAGATCAAGTGGCTGATTTATTTTTAGAGAAGTATTTAAGCTATAGGGGTTGCCTAAAAATATTGTTAGTGATAGAGATAGTAGATTCTTCAACTACTTGTGGTAGAATCTATTTCATTTAACTGGTATAGAACTCACTTCTAGCACAACCTATCATCTTTAAACTGATGGGATAAAAAAGATAATGAATAAATAGGTTCAAGGCTATTTGAGGAACTATGTTTTATATCATTAGTTATCTTGGGTTAAATGGTTATATTTGGGAGATTACTTCTACAACAATATCCACCATATGTCCATTGGTATTAATCCATTCATGGCATTATATGGTTATGATGCATTAATCTTTGTTGATGTAGTGTTCATAGATAGCAGAGTGCCATCAACCAGTGACTTAGTGTTTAGCATAGTGATGACATATTGAAGTCAGTCAAGGATCACCTCTAGCAAGTCCTAAATCAATAGTAATTCTATGCAAATTATAACTACATAGAGAGGTCATTTCAAGTTTCACATATGGTATTTTTGAGGGTGCAACCTTATAAGAAAACTTCCATCAAAAGCAGTGGGATTGAAAAGATCAAACCCCACTTTATGGACCTTATAGGATCTTAAGGAGAGTTGGAAAAGTTGCATATGAGTTGGAATTACTAGAAGCTAGTAGGATTCATAATATTTATCATGTGTCTCTATTGTAAGTATGAGTAGTAAGTGTTGTCATTGATGTCAACACTTAAGAAAGTTATTTGAATAAGTTTGAACAAGTATTTGAGGAATTAGTACAAAGTGCAGAATTGCTTTATCTACTAGAGCAGTGCAGTGTTTTGTTCCACATATCATGTAGTTTGAATATCTTTTCCTATGGATTGGAAGTAATGTTAAGGGATTTCTGTAGATACTATGTTTCAAGTTTGATCCTCTGGTGTGAAGATTTGAACGACTTCTATTCACCATAGTAAAAACTATTTTTCTATGTATTTAATGGTGATAGGGAGAATGTATTATGCTCCGTATTTCTCTACATTTAAGATTCACAGTCTACGGTTCTGATATTAAGTTTGTGATGATATTATGTGCCTTCAGTTCCAATGGTTCATGATTTGATGCTCTGCAAGTGATCTTTCCTTTATGACAGTGGTTGACATTAATGTTCATGTGCTCCTGTTTGAAGAATCTTATGGATAAAGTGTTTAGAGTTTATGCAGATGTTCTTAGAAATTTTAACATTATTATGGGAGTCTCTAGATCATGTTCCTACCTTTTGATTGGTCTACAAAGTATAATCCATATTGCGCATGAAGTGTGTTCCTAAAAGTCTTAGTGTCAACTCTAGTCTTGGCTGACCTAGTTGTTCTCACTACTTGCGGTTGTGCTTTGAAGTTTGTAAAGGGTATGGTTGCATGGAAAATTACATTTGAGTCCCATCTAAGGCTTGGTGTGGTCCGCATTCATTTCTCTTCTTCCTCAATCCATTTAAGACTAGACCTAATTTGAATATTAGCTAAGTATGTATGTATACTGACCTTCGAGATTGTTCCTAAGGGTGATGATTGTAATGCCAACCTTGATGATCATTCTGAGGTTGATGAATTGTATAAATACTTTGTAATGAAGTCATGAAAAATGTATGGATATGTGAAAATGCGAAGATAACTTCGAAGTGAAGAAGTAGAGAAGAGCAGAGGAATTTTACTATGCTTTAATAGAACTGAATCTTGGCATGGAGTAGATGCTAATATCTTAGTTCACCAATTTTGGTAGTGAGCCACCCCATTTGTAGTGAGCTACTTCTTTTGCAGTTAGCATTCTGGGTAGTAAGCCTTATTATAAATTTTGATATATATTTTATACTGTGATCTAACACTCACCATGGTTTTATTGGGTTTTCCACATAAAAATATGGTGTCTCATGTGTTGAAAGTGTGAATGTGTTTAATTTTCTGATTTCATATTTTCATGGTTAAATATAATAACAGTGATTAAGTGGTTGTTGTGTCAATGGTTTTGAAGTATTGGTTACAACTTATTCACCCCCTTCTTAATTGTATTGCACTTTTCAACAATTGGTATCAGAGCGGGGGTTCCTTGGCAAACAACCTAATAGCTCGAGGTAGGTCAAGGATGGCGCATAGGAAGGAATCACCATAGTTTGATGGAATGAACTATGCTCTTTTGAAGGTACAGATGAAAATTCAACTTATTTCTCTTGGTTATAGTGTTTGGAAGATAATAGAGAAAAAGTATACTATTCCTAAAAATGGTCCATCAAATGAAGATGAAGTCAAATAGTATGAATTAAATGGAAAAGCTAGAGATGCTCTATTAAATGTGTTATCTAACACTGGGTTGGTAAAAGTTATGGATTTAGAGACTGCTCATGAGATCTAGGATAATTTGAAAAGTTTATATGAAGGAGATGATTCTATAAAGAGTGCCAAATTACAAAACCTGAAGGTGAGGTATGAAACCCTAAAGATGACTGAAGATGAAAACATAACTATCTACATGCAGAGAATTGATGAAATTGTTAATGGAATCAAGGGTCTTGGAGGAACTATTAATGAGGATGAGGTTGTGATGAAGATTCTTAGGTCATTGACTAAATCCTATAGTCACTAACTAAATCCTATAGTCACAAGGTGGCAGCAATTGAAGAGGTTATGAGTGTGCAAAAGGTTACAAAGGATCAGTTGCTCAAGAAACTTATAGCTTTTGAAATGAGAGAATTTGGTGATGTTTTGCCAAAGATTGAGACTACTTTCAAAGCCAACACTTCATAAAAGACTTCAAGAGATCAGAAATATGCTATAGAATATGATGATGACCTTGATTAGGTTGAATCCAACTTTGTGGATAGAATGCAAAGAGGTTCTAGTAAGTTCAAAGGAAAATTACCATTCAAATTCTTTTCTTGTGGTAAGATTGGTCATTATGCATCCAAATGTCTGGAGAGAATTGAAAGAGGTAAGAAGAAATTTGAAAGTAGACCTAGAATTGTCAAGAAATTCTATAATGTTAGAGATCTTGACGATGATGGTGTAACAGATGTAGAGTCTGATAACAATAGTACTCATGCAAGTGAATGCTTTTTTATAGCTATTAAGGAAGAACCTATGTCTACTAATCCTACTAGTTGTATGAAGGAAGAAAAACGAGTGGAAGAAAGTGCTCTGTCTATCTAGGTTGAGAAGGATAAGGATGAATTGATCATTAAAAGTGGATGCTCACATCACATGACCAGTGACAAAAGTTTGTAAGTTTGGAAAAGTATGATGGTGGATTGCTTAGGTTTGGATATAATGCATCTGGTAAGATCTGTGGAAGAGGATCTATTTCTTTTGATAACAAGCATAATGCAAATGATGTTCTCTATGTGAAAGGTCTAAAGCATAATCTTTTAAGTATTGATCAGATGTGTGATAAAGGGTATGATTTGATATTCAAGGACAATGCATGCAAGATCATGGAAATCTCTAGAACAATGATTGCAAATGGTAGGAAGACCATAGGTAATATTTATCACTTGAGGGGAACTGATAATTGTTGTTTGTTGTCATAGACAGATGAGAGTTGGTTGTGGCATAGAAGGATGTGTCATATCAATTTTGACATTCTAGTGAAGATAAGCTCAGTACAAGCTGTGAGAGATCTACCCAGGATTGTGAATCCCACTAATACTATTTGCAAGGAATGCCAAATTAGAAAACAGACAAGGACAAGTTTCAAGAGTAAAGAACAATTTTATGTTGGATTGCTTGAGCTAGTGCATACATATTTGTGTGTTCTTAATAGAACAAGACGTTTGCAAGGAGATAGGTACATTATGTTGTTTATTGATGATTATTCTAGAATGACTTGGGTTGCTTTTCTAAAAGACAAATCAGAAGCCCTAGACAATTTCAATGCTTCCAAGGAAATGGTTGAGAATGAATTGGAATTGAGGATCAAATGCTTAAGATATGATAAAGGAGGTGAGTTTACATCAAATGAATTCGATATATTCTGTGAAGAACATGGGATAAAGAGACAGTTGTCTACTCCTAGGACTCATGAGCATAATGGGGTTGTTGAAAGAAAAAATAGGTTAGTTCAAGAGGCTGCTAGGTCAATGATGATGGAGGCTAACCTACCGGAAGTGTATTGGAGAGAAGCTATACACACTGATGTCTACATTCAAAATAGAGTCCAAGTCAAAGGTAATGGAACTAAAACTCCTTATGAATTGTGGTATGGAAGAGTTCCCATAGTGAAATATTTCAATTTTTTTAAATCAAATATTATATCAGAAGAGATGAAGAGCTAGGCAAGTTTGATGCTAGGTGTGATGAAGGAATTTTCCCTGGATACTCTACTAAGAGTAAAGCCTACCGGTACTACAACAAGAGATTGAAGAAGGTGATTGAGAGTGCTAATGTGAAGGTTGATGGAGACAAAGAAATGACATAAGATCTGAGTGGCTATGAATCATATGAACCTATTGTTATAGTCAATGAAGAAAAGGTGGAACAAAAGGATAATTAAGTTGAAGAAGAAAAGGCTCTGGAAAGTGTTGTTAAGACTCACATATATGTAAGGATTAATCATTCTGAAGATCAAATTATTGGTGACAAAAGCAAAGGAGTATTTACAAGGAAAAAAGTTGTAGAGGAACAGATGAACTACTATTTGCTTTCACAGTTTTAACCTAAAACTGTAAGTGAAGCTTACAAAGATGAAAGTTGGGTAAAAGGCATGGAAGAAGAACTAATGCACATAGAGAAAAATCAAACTTGGGAATTCGTTCCTAGACTTGCTGATAATAATGTGATTGGAACCAAATGGGTCTTTAGAAACAAGATGAATGAAAATGGTGAAGTGGTAAGAAACAAAGAAAGAATGGTATGCAAAGGATATTCTTAGGTTGAAGGCATAGATTTTGAGGAAACTTTTTCTCCTATGGCAAAGATTGAAGCAATAAGGATTGATGACAAAAAAGTACAAGTGGAGGTACTTTCCTTTTGGGTAATAGATTGGTTTCATGGCTAAGCAAGAAGCAAGAATCAATTAGTTTGTCTACTACAAAAGCATAATATATTGTTGCAGCATGTTGTTGTACTCAAGTGCTTTAGATGAAGCAAACATTGAAGGACATAAGAGTTGTGCATGAAGAACCTATTTCCATCTTTTGTGACAATACAAGTGCTATAAATATTTCAAAGAATCCAGTAATGCACTCAAGGACAAAGCATATATCAATAAGGTATCACTTTTTGAGAGAAAAGGTAACAGAGAATGAAGCAAAGATGGAGTATACGTGTCTACAAAGGATCAGATTGCAAATATTTTTACTAAGCCTCTACCTAAGGATACTTTTGAGTATTTCAGGAAGAAGTTAGGCGTTATTACCCCTCCTACTTTAAACTAAAGATGTATAAGGAATGCATCAGTCTAGTGGTATTCAAAGGTTCATCTTTCATCTAGATTGATGTTTTGAAGGCTACTCCTTAGGGGGAGTAGGTGGAAGTTTTCTGATCAGGAGCAGTAAGTGTTACAATTTTGATGACAGGCGAGTTGTACAACAAAAAAATAAAAAAGAAGGAAAAGTTCTGGCACCCTTTGCCATTGATGTCAAAGGGGGAGAGAAGTTCATGTGAAAAACCTAAGAAGAAAGTTGTAGTCAGACAAAGCATCAACTAAGGGGAAGCAAAGAAGCAAAGCAAGATTGTATGTCTTGATGGTTTTTCACATCATGTGTTGCCATCAATGACAAAGGGGGAGATTGTTGCAAGTATGAGTAGGAAGTGTTGTCATTGATGTCAACACCTAAGAAAGTCATTTGAATAAGTCTGAACAAGTATTTTGAGGAATTAGTACAAAGTGTAGAATTACTTTATCTACCAGAGTAGTGTAGTGTTTTTCTCTGCATATCATGTAGCTTGAATATCTTTTCCTGCAAATTGGAAGTAATGTTAAGGGATGTTTCTAGATGCTATGTTTCAAGTTTGAGCCTCTAGTGTGAAGATTTGAGTGAGTTCTATTCACCAGAGTAAAAACTATTTTTCTGTGTATTTAATGGTGATAGAGAGAATGTATTATGCTCCACATTTCTCCACATTTAAGTTTCACAGTCTATGGTTTTGAAATTAAGTTTGTGATGATGTCATGTGCCTTTAGTTCTAATGATTCATGATTTGATGCTCCACAAGCCATCTTTCCTTTATGACAGTGGCCGACAGTAATGTTCATGTGCTCCAGTTTGAAGAATCTTATGGATAAAGTGTTTAGAGGTTATGCAGATGTTATTGGTGATTGTAACATGCTTGTGGGAGTGTCTAGATCATGTTCCTACCTTTTGATTGGTTCACAAAGTATAATTTCGATCATGCATGAAGCGTGTTCCTAAAAGTCTTAGTCTCAACTCCAGTCTTGGCCGACCTAGTTGTTCTCACTAATTTTGGTTGTGCTTTGAAGTTTGGAAAGTGTGTGGTTGCGTGGAAAATTGCATTTGAGTCCCAGCTAAGGCTTGGCATGGTCCACATTCATTTCTCTTCTCCCTCATTATGTTTAAGACTAGAACTAATTTAAATATTAGCTAAATATGTATGTATACCGACCTTGGAGATAGTTCCTAAGGTTGATGATCGTAATGCCAGTGTTGATGATCATTCCAAGGCTGATGAATTGTATTTAAGGTCCTATGCCAACACATTTAAATCTAGATACTAGCAAACCAGCTTGGACTTGGGCACAGGCACCCAAGTCCCAGGATTGATTTGGGTCATGTCTAAGCATTTAAAACTGGCCCCTAAGTCCCATTTGACATGGATTTTGAGGGATTTTGCTCTAGGATAAGTATTAATCATGTAAAGTGTAAACACAAGGGCCTAAGAGCTAAACTAGGAGCTAAAAAGACCTACAACATGTGGTAATGCTCTGCAAATGGATGACACATGTTGTAGTTCGCAATGAAGATCTGTCTGGTCCTCTATTTCCTTGTGTATGTTCCATTTGGCTCCGCAAGTCACAGAAATTCTCCAAAAACCTTGTATTCTCAACTTGAATGTTGAATGCTCTGTTCTATGAGTTATGATGATGTTTTGATAGCGATAACTCTCTGCAGACAACTCCAAACCTCATGAATTTTGTATATGACATAGTGTAGAATCTAAATCCTACTCCATGAGCTATGAAGTTATAACGCAGTAGAATGTTGTGGAAAATGATGAAACTACAACTAACTAAAATGCAAGAAAAGAAAAGAAAGAAAATATTTTTTTGATTGATGCAAGATTTCCTTTCAACATGGGATGTGGTAGTCTACATAGTACAACTGAGAGGGGGGGTGAATCAGTTGTGCATAAAATCTTTAAACCCTGAAAGCAATTCCACACCACAACCTCTTAACATGTAGTAACAAAGTGTAAACATATGAAGCATTAATGCAGACACATCCAAACACATAAGGACACCAAATTTATGTGGAAAACCCTAGAAGGGAAAAACCACAATGAGGATTAACTCACATATATATGAATAACAACATTGAATACCAATAGGCTCACTGTCCATAAGAAAGGCCCACTACTAAGGGCTCATTGCCTAGAAGGACTCACTGTCCATAAGAGAGAAGAATAGAAGAAAACTATTATAGAGAGATTTAATATCTCAAAGCAACAGGAGGGATCCACCACTACAACTTCTAGCTAACAGCAACCTTTGGCTCACTACCTCTAGAAACTTCAAGCACACTGAAATGTAGACACCTTCTGCTCACTGCATTTCAGAGTCACAAGCATTTAAGCTCACACACAAGTCACTATCCTTGATTCATATTCACATTCTCTGCTCAACATCTCTCCATGCAACTTCATCTTGCATTTATACCATCTACAACCAAGACCTATCTCAATTAGGTTAGTCCGAGAGAAGTGTGTACACTTTAAATGTGCAACACCAATTAGGTTGGCACTAAGCACTTCCATGGTGGAAAGAAGTAAAAGTGGACCATGCCAATCTATATCACAAAGTTGCTCATCACATCTACATTCTACGAGGCACCTCCACAAATGGTGCCAATAAGCCAAGTCAACTAAACCTAAGCTAATAACCACATCCATGCTTCTCCAAGTCTAAAAACATCATGCAGATCATAGAGAGACACTCCACAATAGCTACACACCTTTCTACATTATTCAACATCATCAAAAACCTCTGCAACATTATCGTAACCATCTGACACAAGGAATGTCTTCATTATCCACATCAAGATCCACTACCACTGCACACCAACACACTAACTGAACTTGCAAAGAAACCAAGCACTGGAGACTTCAAAGGAAGATAGCTATAGACAATATAATCATGTTTCTAGAACCACAAGACAAGAAACCTCACTGCAAAGAAATGTGGAGCAATCTCATTTCTCCTAGATAGTCTTCCACACAGGCAAGCACTCTGTCAAACACATCTTCCACTTCTAAATAATATAGAACCTAAAACTATGGATATAACACCTCTGAACACCTCTGATCAATACTTCCAAACCTCACAAGCATAGCTTTAACTAGGAAGACATGTGGAACACAAGACTAAGCACATCTCTGTCACACTACACAGCTTTTTTATTCAAATTTTCTCAAAAGCACTTGGAAACCAAGTGAACTACTTGCTAGAGGTTGACATCAATGACAACACCAAAAAGTTTCCAACAATCTCCCCCTTTTTCATTTATGGCAACATCAACTCTCTGTATAAATACTTGTAATGAAGTCATGAAAAAGGATATGCAAAAATGCGAAGATAAGCCCAAAGTGAAGAAGTAGAGAAGAGCAGAGGAATTTTACTATGCTTCAATGGAACTGAATCCTATCATGAAGTACATGCTAATATCTCAGTTCAGCAATTCTAGAAGTGAGCCGCCCATAGGAAATGAGCCACCCCATTGGGAGTGAGCCACTTCTTTTGTAGTGAGCATTCTAAGTAGTGAGCCCCATTAGTAGTGAGCCTCAGGTAGTGAGCCTTATTATAAATTTTTATATATCTTTTATACTGTGAGCTAACATTCACCATGGTTTTTCCCTTATTGGGTTTTCCATGTAAAAATATTGTGCCTCATGTGTTGAATGTGTGAACGTGTTTAAGTTTTTGATTTCATATTTTCATGGTTAAATACAATAACAATGATTAAGTGGTTGATGTGTTAATGGTTTTGAAGTATTGGTTACAACTGATTCACCCCCCATCTCAGTTGTATTGCTCTTTTCAATAGTCTCACCTTAAGAGGTCCCTTGGGTAACATATCACATCATCTATGCATCTAGAATCTTGGATGATAAAGGAAATTGCATATTGGAACTAAATACCATTATTGATAATAGGATGAAGAAGTTGAGGAACATAGATTTATAGACTATCTTGTTCATTGGAAGAATCTAACTATTAAATATGCTACTTGGTAAGGACTAGATATTTTGGAGCATCCAAATTTTTGTTACTTGATGACAAGCAATTTTGGGAAAGATAGACTTGTAATATTGCTTATCCTAATGATGAAGGAGTCACTTTCTATCATTGGGTGGGACTTTAGACTTCCACATACTATCATACCTTCCTTCGATTCCCTTCTTCCCCATAAGTAATAGGTATCCCAACACCTAATCCCCAACCTCTAGTTCCCTTGTTGTTTGTCAACATATAGACTTTCATCTCCCTAAGCACTTGGTATCACCATCCCTCAATCCCTAGTCCCTCCAACCATTACATCCTTCTTGAAAGAGTATTCCTAAACCCCATACTATATTGTAACATAGCATGATAGAATTTTATTCATTTAATCCCTAACATTCAACCTATATATTATCATAGGTTGTTGACCTACTAGTAACAATTTCTCCAGACCCTTGCCATTCGGTATCCACTTTCATGAAACCCTTCCATTCAAATAGAGGAACTCACTGATCTTCAAGAATGACCAAGGATTCCATTAATGGGCCTAATTTTTAATGTAGAATGGAAAGAATCTCTCAAGCATCTCTTAGCACATTTGAGCCCATGCAAGGCCTTAAACTCTTATATAAGGAAGGCAACATCATTAATTAGGGTCATTTTTTAATGACATCAATAATCCCCAAACTCTAGTTAGAGTACCTGTGTTCAATAATTTGATCTAAGGATAAAAACTATTGGATTTGAAGATTAGAGGATGAAAAGCATTTTTTTTGGAGGGAAATTTCATATAGAGGCTGCATAAGTACTTCAACCTAGAGGATTTCTATAGTTTTATGATTTTAAAAATATATTTACAATCATTGTAGTTTGATTATCAAAAAACATTTATAGTAATAGATACATGTAATCATTTGAATAAAATATGTGAATAAAATACTTATTCCAACTAGTTGATATGTATAGATCTATTTATTCTATATGGGTATTTCAAATCTTTTCATTGCATTATTCCAAGTATGAGCAATTTATATGAATATTGTAGCTAAGGGTCATTACATCTTGTTTATGTTGGTGTCACATAGAGAATAGGATTGTAGTTTCTACATGAGATACTAAGATATGTGTTTGGTTTGTAGGTTACTTTGAATAGCATAGACCAACTCTAACATAGACCCCCATGTTGTTACATCTTTGATTATCAATAGCTACCATAATTTGGTAGCCATAATAAAATATGGGCCCCTTGAATAGAATACCGATATGGCAATGCATTGGAATTAATCCTAAAATGTTTGTGGAGAAGATTCTCATTTGAAATGGTCTGTCTAGCTTAGAATTTTAGTTGTAGTTTCTTCTAGTAGGAGTTATCTAATATCGTACGGTAGCATCTAGGATGCAATTTTAGCACATAGTTTGTGGTTAGACATGCATTTAGGAGTTAACTCTTAGCTCACATGCATGAAATGAAAATGAATACATAATAATTTGATGATTCTCCATATTGGAAAATTTTACAGAATAAAATCGCCTTTCAAGCTATCACTTTAGCCAAATATTCATTCACTTCATCTTTTAACATTTTCTCAAATGCAATCAAATAATTTATTCAATTCATTCCCTAAGCGTATTCTATGTTCATTTGTTCTTATATGCAATTTATAGTTGTCTAAAAGATGTAAATAAATTTTCTTTAGATAGAAAATCAAGCTATTAACTTGGGCTTATAATTAAATTTTTATCCACTATCCTTAAAATGATCCATTGGATTTAGATTTAAAATTATTATTAACTATTCATGTGCCTATTGCTTCTCATTAAGTTTTTTATTTTTTCCATGTAACTCTTACTCTTGAGTAATAGAGCTCTAGTTCTTGAATTTTCTAGTTTGATTTATTTATTAATCTAATGAAGAGCAATACAAGCATAATTAATTATATATTACATAATAACTTCTTTTTTTTTAACTCTAATAGTTTTATTTAGGGTTATTTTATTTTACACATTTACTTTTTGGGGCCTTGGCTATTGTAGAGTACTTTTAGATTATTACATCTCTAGTTTGAAGCTCACCCAATGTACCTTCATAAGGATGTGAATGTTAATTTTAGCATAGTGTATTTATTTATTTATTCTTAAATACAATATAGATCTTGTGAATATCATTAAGTTGTTATGTACCTATTTAATGATGATATGATAATAAAATATATTTCTTGAGTCCATAGCTATATTCAATACTACTAAGAAAGTATTCTAAACTTACACATTATTTAATAGCTTTTTTCTTATTTTGATGGTTATTCATAATTCACAAAGTTACTTTTAAGGACCTTGGTAACTTTAGACTATCTTTAAATAATTTAAGCTCTACGAGTGGGTGCAAAAAGATGGGGGGCCAAAAAGTGGCCAAAATTCTTAGAACTTTTTAAATAGCCATAGCATGAGTGCACTATAATGCACTTCCATTATGACTGTTTATAAAAAAAAAAAGCAACAACTGTCATTTCTTTCATCTAAGGTTTTCTTGCAAACCCGCAACCTGTAAACACTTGAGAGCACACTCACGTTATTGAAGGCTAGATTCTTCACAAAATTGTCACAGATTCTTCATCAAAATGCCACCATGACATTGGGGAGGCTAAAGGAGTAAGTTTTGTTTGTTTTTTTGTGTGAATCTGTTACTAAATAGGTATATTTAAGTAGTTTTCTAATGTAAATTTATTTAATTTATAGGAATTGATAATGCACCTCCTCCTCCTAAAAATCCTCAAAATCCTCAATCACCTGAACACCAAATACTTGATGAAGAACAACCACAACAACAAACACCTCCAGTAATTCCTCAATATGCCCTTGGAACACAAGAAAAATTAATGGGGTAAATTGAAAATAATAAAAATTAAATTGACAACATAATTGCAAGGTTGAAAGATCTTGCAACGTCAACCTCACATAGAGTCATGCTTGCTCAATCTCTTGAATCTATGTTATCAAATGCAGATTCAATTAGCAAGAAAATCTCTAGTTGGTTGGATAAGAGGAGAGAGTTTAGACAATTCTATGTAGATAAGTTATCTTATGAACAAGTCAAAAGTTAAATAATTATAAAATTTGACTTGTGTTCCCTTTTCATAGACCCACGAACAAATCAACCTCGACCCCTTACATGCAAGAGGTTCACTATCCATTGGTGTAACAACCAAGCAATAAAGGACCATTTTAGGTAGAGGTGGTGGATGGGTTTTGACCATCCTACATGAAACAATAATGAGGTCCCACAATATGTTTTGAGGAAACTCTACTGTGAGTTTGTCCTCAATAAGTGCCAAACGATTTTGATATGCAGGACTTCTAGGGTAGAGATGGGAGGTCAACACAGGATAGACCAGGGGCATGTCTTGACCCACAATGGTCAATGACATGAGCACTCACCAAATCATCCCATGAGCACATGTCTATCCCTTCCATTGTGAAGGAGAGTGTTGAGGTCAAGACACTACAGTCCATTAGTTCCCTGACCTAGAGCATCATGGAGCATGCTAGTCCTATAGCACAATCTGATCTGAGGCAGACTCTGAGGAGTAGGTTCCACCCCATACTTGTTAGGCTTGTGGGTCATCCTATGGTTATGACCCCATCGATAGTCAAGATGTAGGTGCGCATGATACATCTACAGCTGAGTAGATGGTGATGACAGATGCCCTCCCAAATGAGACTTTCAGCCTTGATACTCGGGTAAATGTTAGTAAGTTCATTGAATTTAATTTATTAAATTTTATTTTTGAAATGTAAGACTAACTAATTTTGTTTAATGATTGTAATGAAATTTTAGGGTCATAGCATTCATTTAGTTTTCAACGATTCTCCACCTCCGTATTACACTACAACATGTATTGTTGAAGTATCTAACTAGTAATCAATTATAAATATTACATGTGAATAGCATTATTATATGAATGGTATTCTAATATTTGATTTTGGATGTTGAATAGGTTAATCTTGAAGATTTCACAGCAACACCTCCTAGTGGAGGTGGAGTTTAAAGTTTCACTCAGGTAACAAAATAAAGATTTTAATTAATGAATTGTACTTACTAGATTTTTGTAGTTTATATTCATATTGTTGATTACATTTCATTGCACATGTTTCAAACTCAAAGAATTACTACACATTGCATAACTAATAAGTAGATGGTGATAGATGACAAAATTTCAATTACAATATAGTTTTTTAGAAAGTCAACATAAGCATATATGCAATTACTTCACATTAGATAACTAATAACTAGGAGTAGCTGCCAATTGCATTTGCTTGTCATTGCATTCCATGAGACCAAATTTTATTGAGGCATTTTTTCAAATAGTTCATTGCCTTGTCTATGCTATGGATGCTTGGGAAAAATCTATCAAAGCATAATAGTAAGCTATAGCATAGACAAGGCAATGAGCTGTTTGAAAAAATACCTCAAATAAATATGGTCTCATGGAATGCCATGGAAAGCAAATGCATAGACAAGGACATCACCATGAGACCACATTTCTTTGAGGCATTTTTTTAAACAACTCATTGCCTTGTCTATGCTACCACATTTTCCATACATGTCTACCAAAGAATTCTATCAAACAATTCACTTCCTTGTTGCCATGGCTAAAAGCCTAAAACAAGTGCTTTTGAACAAACTATGGATGTTTGGGAAAAATCTATCAAAGCATAATAGCAATGTGGTAGCATAGAGAAAGCAATGAACTGTTTGAAAAAATGCCTCAAAGAAATGTGGTCTCATGGTGATGTCCATCACCATGAGACCACATTTCTTTGAGGTATTTTTTCAAACAGCTCACTGCCTTGTCTATGCTACTACATTTTCCATACATGTCTACCAAAGCATTTTATCAAACAATTCACTTCCTTGTCGCTATGGCTAAAAGCATAAAACATGTGATTTTGAACAAACTATGGATGCTTGGAAAAAATCTATGAAAGCATAATAGTAAGCAATAGCATAGACAAGGCAATGACATCACCATGAGACCACATTTCTTTGATGCATTTTTTCAAACAATTCATTTCCTTGTCTATGCTACCACATTATTCATACATGTCTACCAAAGCATTTTATCAAACAATTCTCTCAAAGGTTTTTCAAATAGTTCACTACCTTGTCTATACTACCACATTTTCATACACGTCTACCGATGAGAATTTTTCACACCATTTTTAAAATTTTGATATCACTGTGAAGTTTCAAAGCATGCAGGTAATTGATTCAAGGTAGATTCAAGATGTGGATTTAGGGCAAAATGGGTCAATAAAGTTTCAAATAAGTTTCTATGGAATTTCAATAAAGATTCAGCCTAAGTCATTAAGAGTTCAAGGATGAAGGAAGCACCTCCAACAAAGACATAACTCCCATAATGGCTCAAGCTACAGGAATAGAGCTCAGCCATTCAAATATGGTACAACTATAAAAGGCATTGCCTCTAACTCCAAAGGTGGTCTCAATGGTGTACATATACATTCCAATGAGCTTACATTAGTGGATTCCATTTCTAATGGTGATATTGACAAGAAGGTTGAATCTCTAATGGACAAATTGAAAATCTTTAATGATATTTTGGGCTCCACACATAATGATAGCATGGAGCATATTTCCATTTATATCAGGGATAGTGTTGGTGACCTATTGTGTTTTCTTATATTGGAATAGTTGGAGAAGTTGCAATGTTTGAGAATGAGGCATGATGCAAATGATGCAATCATATGTAATGGCACGGCTCATAAGATAAAGAGTCAAAGGCACTAGATAAGAATCATAGCACACATCATCAGAATAGAAAGGTGCACATTATGTAGAGTAACATGGCACGACCTATTCATATTGAATCCAGTGCCTAGAGGCATGAAGCTAATTTGAAATCAATGCACCACCATTGCAAATGATATAGCATGGTCCATATGAAAGTTAGGTGCAACCATTAAAATGATGGTGTAGTCTCTATGAAGGAATCCAAAGATTAAGTCACAACCATGAGATAGAGGTAGCCTATCAAAATATATGGTGCATCAATAAGAATCAAGGCACATTCCAAATAATTGTGTATGGTCATGAGAACATGTCACTACACAGATTTAGAACTAAAGTGCAGGTTTGGATAGATGGTGCAGCCATTATAAGGCTCAAGAACAACAATGTTAAGAGTCAAGGCATGTAATAGAAACATGTCACAAGACATTTAGGGAAAAGAGGGCTTGGTCACTGAATTCAAAGTGTAGCCACCATATGAATATAGTCACAAAAGGAATTCAAATGTAGCCATATAAAGATTAAGGCTCAGCCTTATAAAAAGCCTTAGCCGATTCACACAAAGCTCATAAAGAGACTTAGCATAGTCCATATTTTGATACATGGTGCCACCTTTCAAGTGAAACTCAGCAATGAAGAGGCACAAGATACGAAGAAATGGAGTGGCCTATGAAACAGGTAGTCACTACTTTTTGGCATAGGCATATTAAGCATGGCAAAGAAATGGAGCGGCTTAACAAAGTAGAATGTAGTTTGAAACATGGTGCAAGACATATATAGAAGAAGCATGTTGATTAGTACAAGCACATTCTACTAGATAGTACAAGCCTTATGAGATGAGTCATAGAAACTCCAGGCATAGAACCTTCAATTCCAACATCATCCCAACCATCGATCAAAACAGAAGATCCAATAGCTAGCACGAGCATTAGAGAAGGAGAAGTGGGAGATACCAAGCAGTGTAACCACACTAGTTTGAAGACAAGGCAGAAATATTTCCTCTCAAATGAGTGAGACTGGAGCACGTGGCTGAGGCGGGTGCAAGATAAATAGTTGATTTTGTTTTATATGAAATTCATAAAATGCTAATGATTCACATGAGAAAGTAGAGACGTTAAAATATGAATTGAGTCTTTTATCAAATATGGTGAGCCACTCATAAAGGCTTAGCTTTATTTTAATAAAAGGGTCATCATCTTCTAAATTCATGGCTCATCTATAAAGTAATTTAAATAAATGAGTCTTTTATTAAAGATGAGTCATATTGAGTGGTGGGTCCCTCCAAGGAATAAAACATTAACTTTATTATATTATAAGACTCTCTTTCATATGAATCTTATATGACTCATGATTCTCATTTGACTCTCACGTAAGAAAAAGTAATGAGAAGCCTCTTAAGATAAATAAAGGTACGAGAAACTTCTATGACAAGTTACAGCAAGCTAAGGAGAATGAGTGAGAATATCAATTTTTCATGCAGGCCAGAGAAGCTACAGCCATGGAGGGAAAACAAAAAGGAGTTAACTGCAGAATTAGTTACAAGAACCATTATTAGAGTCATGATTTATGAATTTTCAATTGTAGATATAATTATTGGAAGACATCTACCATTCCACGTGTGTGCTTCATGCTACCATTCCACGTGTATGCTTCATGATAGACCATTCACATGTATGCTTCATGATTCCTATGTATACTTTACGTGTTCACGTGTATGATTCATGCTTCCTATATATACATCATGTTTTCACATGTATGCTTCATGCTTCCTATGTAGACTTCATGTATTACATGTATTCACATGTATGCTTCATGCTTCCTACATGTATACTTCACGTATTATGTGTATTCACATGTAAGCCTCATACTTCATGTATTAGGTTGATAAGCACTAACATAAAAGGGAGAGCAATTTATCATTGAGAAAGACATCCATAACATCTTTAAAGAATACAATTAAGAATACAACCTTAGGTAATATTGCAAATAAATGAATTTAGGTTCTCATGAAAAGTGATGATATGATTTAGGCTTTGACATTTCAAAGGTGAAAAATTGTGACCCTTTAAATAGGAAAGACTATGACCCTTTTATAATTAAGAGTGGTGACCATGCCTAGCATAGATTTGCCCAACTAGACATGTTGGTGCTAATGGTTTGGCCCCATGAAGAACAAAAGAAAAGGTAGCCTACCTTGCAACTTTACACTACATGCATTTGACAATTTTTGGAGCATCAAAAAAACTTTAACCATGGGAAAATATCTCAGAGATACCAAAAAATGAGAGAGTTATTGTAGAGGATCCCTACATGATCATGTATCCTCAAACGAATTGTTTCTAGGTGACACAGTTTTTGAGTAATAGCTCATCAAAGATTGTTACCTTTTTGCACTTTGGACTCTTAAGGGATATCACCAATACAATGTAGCTCAGACTATTTTGGCATGTTTGGGTGTGAAATAGGACCATGTCTAGCCTAAATATACCTATATGGACATGTTGGAACTATTAGTTTGGTTTCACGAGGAGTAAATCAAAAGTTACACCCCTTTGCAACTATACACTGTAGGCATTTGACAATTTTTCCATCAACTGAAAACTGGACACCACAGGCAAACACCTTAGAGATAACAAAATCCAAGAGAGGTTATTGTAGAGGGGACCTACATGATATCATAACCTTAGATGGATTGTTTCTAATTGACATGCTTTCCAAGTAACAACTCATCAAAGATTGTTGCCTTTTTGCACTTTGGACTCTTAAGTGCTATTACTTGTTAACGCCCCCGTTATTCCTTTTCATGATCTTGTAACTTGTTTTTCATATCTTTTACTTTGATCTTTAGATCAGCTACTCTATCATCATTTCTTAGGGTCCAACAACATCCCTTTGTTTGATAGAGTTTTCAATTTCTTGAATACTTTCATGTCTCCACCGCACTGATTCTATTTTTTGCACTTACATTTGATATTGCTTATTCCTTATCATCTATATCCAGTTGTATTTGCTCCATGGAAGTCTTAAGTTCAAGAATCTTTGACTTCATTTGTTCAAATCCAATGATGATGACAATGATAAGATGATAAGGGTAGGCTAATGGCCGAAAGGAGCAAGGTCTAGGGATGATGGTTGTGATGATTAGCTTATGATAATGGATGAAAATGCTAATGTGAGGGAAAGATGATATATTTTGGATGGATATGATGGAAATGGTTGATGTTTCAGGTGAGATGATGGTTGAGGAAGGGTCTCCCAAGTTAGATCTAGGGCCGTAAAGGTTAATTTTGCAAATTGAGGTCTCCATATGGTCAAATGGTGAAACCATAAATATGCATATAATCTACCCAATATTCACTGTATATGTGTAAAAATGCAACAGCAAAAAAAAAGACAAACATATGTAAACTTGGAATCAAAACATATGTAAAATTGAAATATAGAAACAAAAGGTCTAACTATCAACTGAAATACATTAATATCAATAACATGACTTTACAAAATTAATGTGCATACTTACATATTAAATCCAATGAACCATCAAGGTATGCTCTACTCTTTATTGTGTCAAGTATTGTCTCATGGTTAGACTCACGCACCTTTCACAATGCCTTGTTCAAAGGTCTACCCCAATATTGTATCAAATGAACATTGGATGCCATGAAAAGGTTCAAGTTGTTGACTCCCAAAACCACAACTCCACTTCCTAGGACAAAATCACACTCACAAGGCCAAGGAATGTCATCATGTGAGCATAATCAGCCCGTCAACAAAATATGGAGGGTTAAAGGACAACCTACATGAGTGGGTTTCGTCGCTTACACTTTGAGCTCAGCTTAAACTCTAAAGGGATATTCCAAGGGGTATACCTGAATAGGTATTAAATCCAAACCAAATGAACAACTAAAAAAAAGGACAACCAAACCCAACTCACCTTCTCAGCCCCCAAATTTGTCATTGAGCTAAGAACAGCTGGTTGTCATAAAACCCCTATATAGCTAATTCAACTATGCGAATGTACATACACAGGAAAGATAGTTTTTTCCCCTAAACCACAAGTGAATAATTTATTTGTTTTTAAAGGTGATTTGTCCCTCTCTAATATGGACTGGTGCCTATTCTACTAGGCAACTGAGTCATAAGCATTAAAGAGGAAATAAATAGCCTGAACCAACATCAACAGAAAACTAAAATATATTGACATATATTTCTCAGAATATATTTCATACCCTAGACATAATTATTTATCCAAATCCAAACTATAATAACCCATTTGCAATAGAGAAATGAACCAACACAAAGCTTGTATTGATTTGAATGATGTCATACATTATCAAATCTCATTACAATCGCACCAGCAAATATGGTGAAGGCAAAATACAAAGTTGTGACAATGTATTCCCCTGAATTATTACAAACAGCCATGGAAACATACCATTGTATAAAACATGCATTACAATCCATTCCTACACTGTATCAACCACATTTCTTCATTCACTGCTCAGACATTTTCCTCTGTTTGATGCCCTAAAATCTCATTAGGTGTTTTCCAGACTAGACAACTAGTTTGGTGACCAACCCTTTTACATCTTTGATTCATGCATATATAGCCTCTAATTTTACTTGACCTAATCCACATTGCAATAAATTCCCTCCTGCAAGTTACATTAGAAAATATCATGACAAGAAGGGACGTTCATCTACCAACAATAACTGTAAAAAATATCTAGAAGGGGTAGCTGAGAAGATGAAAATCTTTATTATTTGACCCCTGAATATTTATGCTGATTTGAACCTACAATTTTCCCACCCTCGGGGTCCCTAACAGTCTTCCTTCAACCATGGAGTTCTAGATCATATGGCCATGGGCCCCCAATATACACTGCAACTATCTTTTTTGCAGCCTCATAGAATTAATGTGACGTCGCCCCCTTTTGCTTTGTGTGAGTGTGAAAAATCCCCCATGTGGACCTTTGCCTGCTACCCTACAAGGAATCAACATCTTGAAAATATTCCTCGTGGTCTGGCGGGAAACAATCATTCAAAAGCCTTTGTAAAGTATGTGCTTCCTTTTAAATCTACAACCCAGAAAGCCACCACGTGTTGCAATTCTAGAGTCACAAGGAAGGAGAAGAGCCATCTCTATTTGGGCCTTATAGAAGGAATCCAAACCCTCTACATGGCATTGTGGTATAGGCGCCAGAAAGTGTGCAGTGAAAAGGTTAAGTCACCGAGTTAGGCATTTTTATAACTTTCAAAGGACAAGTCAAGAGTTCATAAGTTAGGAAAACTCCCGAGCTCCCAAGAACAAAGGATTGAAAAGGTCTTGAGACAAGTCAGGGAGTCGGGTGGTTTTCTAACTTTTAAACCCTTCAACTTAGGTTCTAGAAATTGAGAATCCCCCAACAAAAAAGGAAAATAAAAGGCAGGGCCGGTCACTTCATAGTTTAATAAGGCTTCAAGTGAAAACTTAAGTAACCAGTAACTAGGACAAAATGGTCAACAAAGAAATATAACCTAAAGTAGAAATATGACCATAAGCCTTAGTGTTTTGAGGGAAATGTAGGAAAGTATTTATGGGGACTAACTCAAAACCCTAAAACCTAAAAAGGTGTTAATACTAGATCTAGTTGGGGACGTGTGCCAAGTAGTGGCAAAATGAGAATCTAGATCTCTAAGTAGACCGAAAGGCAAAAAACAAACAAGGGGAAGAACATAAATGTATTTACAAGGCATATGGTAATAGGCATTGGGGCACAAAAGGAAAGTTGACTGTAATCAAAATTTGCAATCACTTGTAGGTCAAACCTACACAAAACTACCACAACCACTTGCCTCTATCAAAGACAAGTTGAATGAAGGAGTTGATCTCCCTCGAACCAAATTTGAATTTCTCACCTAGCTGCAACAACTGAAAACTATCCCTAGCATGTGCCAATCTGCAACATACACTCATGGAACCAAGGAGAGCTTCACCAATGAAATCACCGTTGCAGGGCAACCATAAGAAATAGGTGCTTGACCTATTCCATACTGCATCATGTCTATTCCCAATAGTAAGGGGTGTAAAACTAAAATTTAGGTTAGCAACAAAAGAAAAATATGGAGACAAATCTCCATTATCATGTGCAAGGCTATCATACCTGCTAACCTTTTCATGCAATTTGAAGGGAAAATAAAATACCTCTAATTCACATGGCAAAGTAAATTGTGCCTGAATGCACTGTTGATCCACAAAAGAAGATATATCTTCATGCAAATCAAAACGGAAAGAATCCATCACTGGTATACCTTCTAGTTGGGCTGCTATCTGTTCAAACTTAGGCATAAACATGTCTTATTTCTCATTCACATCAATGTCCCAAACAAAGGACTCAACCTCTACTGCAACACCAACACATTCAAGAGCTAACAAGTCTTTCACATTAAAATGAAGGCACTCATAAAAATTTCTAACTCCATCAAGATTTTGAACAAAATTTTCATGTGCTACTATAGACTTCACATTCTAAATCATAAGCATGACTCAAGCTTCAACACAAAACATCAACACATAAATCAATACCACGAGACACCTCGAGTGGATAACCATGTTCTTCAAATTGTCTCTTTGTTTCATGTCAATATTAGCAACTTGATGTGTCATATTCACTTTTGCAAATAGACTGATGACACACTTCTTCTTCCTTTAATTCTGTATTATTTCTTTGTGGTTGAGATGAAGCACACTCTGCATGAGGAAGAGAACATACCTTGCACCAAAGCAATAAGTTCTCATATGCATCCACTTGATCA
This sequence comes from Cunninghamia lanceolata, assembly GCA_027924645.1. NCBI lineage: Eukaryota > Viridiplantae > Streptophyta > Pinopsida > Cupressales > Cupressaceae > Cunninghamia > Cunninghamia lanceolata. The sequence continues at coordinate 11,735,320 of BSBN01000194.1, read as the reverse complement.
CCATCTTCAAAGTTTAGTACAATCTCTTCACATAGAAACTCCATGGCTGCACCTATAACTATCTCTGATCAGCTATCATCATGTGTAGCCACCTTTACCTCTACCTCATGCAAACAAGAACTAACTACCTCATCACAACATGAACAAAAAGGGGTAGTACATCAAAAAAGAAACAAGTTTATTTCTCATCATCTATTTCATTTACCTATGCATAATCTTCATAATCAACTTTACAAGCTGATCCATCAAACTATTCATTTATGCACACAACATCCTCATTATTCACTGAACCACATACCTCATCACTAGGCTGTGAGTCACCATTGGCTTCACCATTTTTAGTTTCACTTGATGAGCTATCTGTTGCAAGTATGGGCCTAACCGGTGTTGTCATTGGTGTCAACATACTCTTGTTGCATTGATGTCAAGGATTGGATGAGCTGTGTGCTGAGGATATTGAGAAAATTAGTCCTATCAAAAAAAGAGAACTGTGAAGACAGTGAAGCTCTATGAAGTGAAGATCCTAGCTAAGATGAAGATCAGAGGACTCACATCAAAGGGTTTGTAGATACATGTCTAAAGATGATACAGTCAAGATTTGAGAGGTCCACATGAAGATTTGGAGAAGTTATGGCTATATGAGTAAAACTAGTTCTGGCAAATATTTTGTTCTGTGGATTTTGTGGAGTGTTTAGGAAGCCAATGTGAATTGACAACTCAATTGGTTTGTGGTCTGGAGGTCTGCAAGCATCTATTCTAATACGACAGTGATGACAAAATATGTTCTTGAGGTTCTGAATGAAGATGCGAATGATTTCAGTAAGCAAAAGTGGTGTGGATGTTCTTGGTGATTCTGTTGGAAATAAGGTAGATAACTAAGAGGGGGGTGAATTAGTTATCTTAAATAATTTAAGTATTTATTCTTCTTTAACAATTAGTACAACATCAAGACTATAAGCATGCATAACCATGAGAGCAGAAATAAAATCAATACACATAACACAATGATTTTGACATGGAAAACCTTGTTAAGGGAAAAACCATGAGGTGACTAACCCAAGATTGTATTCTCTATTAAAATAATAAGTAGTACAAAATGGCACTTGCCGATTAGGGCTGACTGCCTGAGCACACTGCTCACAAGAGGCTCACTACCTACAAGAGACTCACTATCTACAAGGTATAAAGAAAGTAACTAGGTGTTTGAACTGATTAGAGGCATCCACATATGCTGAGGTTTAGTTTCGATTAGGCTCAATAAACTAATCTACTACACTTCATTCTTCCACTCCTTTAGTGCTGTTGTTCTGTCGCATACCGGACTTGTATTATTACTTCCACATCTATCTCTACCTTTCTTCGCACACACTATCACACACCACCCCCCTCACATCGAAATCCATTTGGTATATATATCCACATAAAGGATTTCAACATCTTTCTAGTCGGCATCTAAAATAATCAAGATTTTTCCAAACTCTGGTCTGTCGGCTGAATCCATGCTTACTAAGTGATGCATATCAAAAAGATAGTTATAGGAGTCATCAATCATGTTGGCCAACCATGAATGATCCCTCAAGAAACTTGATCACAATCAATTTCTTATCTAGATTAAGGTCTAATGCTCTACCGGTTAGTTCTTCCTTAGTCTACTTTGCCAGACAGGAACCCAACACTTAGATGCTCATATCTTTTCACTTTTTCATCACCGAAGGCTCAATCTCTAGAATGTATCAGTCATGGTACTCCTACTAACTTCCCCAAGTCTGCACTTTTCTAAGATACTTCCTCTGAGATATCCAGACCTAATTGTTAGACCTTGTTGCATACTCTATTCTTGTTCACCAAACCAAAACACTCTTCAATCTGACTTCTGGTAAAGACTTATTATGTGTTGTGGATGTGTGAGATAAACTTTATTTCCATTAATGACAACACTCATGAAGCCATACAATGTCTCTTGCCAACAATCTCTCCCTTTGGTATTGATGGCAACACTTAGTGAAAAATGACTAAGTGTCACACTACACTCCCCTTAGCTGATGTTTTGTTCTAATGTACACTTTTCTGGAGCTCCCCCTTAGCTAGATTCTATATTTTTCACTACTCCTCACTCTCCCTTTGACATCAAAGGCAAAGGGTAGAATCCACACATCAAAATTTCCAAGAATCAACCTATACCTAGCTGCATAAGTATATATACATGTTATACTTACATATACTGAAGTATATCTGCAAAGATGGTCTTCAACTGTACCACTTCTATCTCCCAAATCTTCTTCATCCTATCCAAAATTGAAATGTGACCACTTAACAAAAATACAAAAGCTTCTGCCCTCTTTAGGTCTACCAGATCACTGGTCTAGGCTGTGCTCTGGGCATCAGTTAGGGCCTCATGCATTGCCTCTAACTTGGGGATAATTATCCCTCTTAGTTCACTTAGCCTACTTATTCTATTTTTCTTCTCCTCCTTAAGCCTCTTTATCTCATTTAGTATGGAAATAGTTTGGCACTCTTGATTCATTATGGATGAGGTGAGAGGATCAAAACTCTGGGATAAACTTGATAGTTTGCCCTCTTGTTCTTCCATCTTCTTTGCAATGTCTATTGTTACTATGGACCAAGATAAACAAAATCTGTATAATTCTCTGCCATCTTTAAGAGCATTTTCTAGGCTCTTTATTCCAATATTTAGATTTGTCCTATCATTTGCTATTAGCCCCTATACTTCAGAGAATCTCTTACCTAGAAACTCTTTCCGAACTTTCTCTTCTACTAATTTCTCCAAGGAATCAGAATGTGTGCTAACAGAATTAACAAGAGATTTTAGATTACCGGATGAAGAGGCTGAAAGATCCTTCTGCAAGGATGGCATGATCTTCTCCAATACACTAGATGCAATCTCTATCAGCTCACAATCTTCCATGTGAGACTTTATAATTTTTTCTTTTGCCCTTGCTTGGGCAAAGGATGCTATCTTCATTGTCTAAACTGAGGAGAGGGAATCAAAATTGAATGGTCCTTGAAGTAGCTCCGGTTCATCTAATTCCATCATTTCTTTGGTCAAGAAATCTTTAACTATTTCTACAGTATCTCTTGCTAGAGACAGAGTCTTCTTTCCTTCTGCAGCTTCAGAACTATCACCTGGGGTCTTCTCTATTTGATCTTCTTCTCTTCCCTTTACCTCTTCTTCTTGACTGATTCTCTCTTCTTTTCTTACTTCTCCTTCAGTTTCGAAGTCTGCTAGGGGATCCGGATGAGAGATATTTACTCCTTCATGGACTTCCTCTTCTGGAACAGAGGAATCTAGATCCTTAGTCTTCTCTTCACCTATCTCCTTTGATTCTTTTGCAATTTTCTCTATAGGATCTTCCTTTAATATGCTTAGTCCTTCGACATCCATGGCAGAAGGTTCATCACTTATGTCCTCTATAATAGGAAGATTGAATCTTTTATATGCATCCCAAAGGATGTCTTTAGTCTCTTTTGCCACCTGATCAGTCTCTTCGAGCATAAGCTTGTTCATTCTAGCTTTTCTCCGGAACTCATCCTTGCAATCCTTGAAGATCATGTTCATTTGTTTTGGAGTGATGGAAGGATAGAGTTGAATCGCTATCTGTTCCTGGATCTCCATATCTTTTTCTTTGGCATTGTCTTTTCTAATCTCAAATATTTTCTTTAAACTTTTGGGGATTAGAGAGATGATTTCAATGAATGCTTTATTATAGATATTCAAGTATTTGACTGTGGTTTCCTCCAATATCCTTTTGTCGGTGTCATTATACTTATCATAGAATTCAGTTAATGGTTGTAGATTTCCATCCACTATAACTACCTTGATAACTTTATCAATAGAAGGAGTGGACCTTTCAACAAATTCTTCTGCCTCTTCTTCTTTATTTGTACCAGCAGAAGATCCACCTAATGTTTTCTTCTTCTTCTTCATTTTCTTAACTTCCTCATCTATTTCTATTTCTTCATCATCCTTCTAACTCATATAGGTCCTTGTGGCCTTGGTTTTTGTTCTCTTTTCTTCCTTACCGGATGTCTTGGCTTCCATTTTGGAGGCCTTTTGTTTCTTAGAGGTGGCAGGTGCAGAGCTTTTGGAGGAACTAGTCTGGGAGGGGACTTGCACCAGATTACTTTCTTTCTCTACTTCTTGTCTCTCCTTCTCAGCTCTTTGTAATTTTTCTCTATTTACATCAACTACTTCTTTTGAGATGCCATATCTTTTGGCAACTTCCTCTACTTCCCTTCTCACTTTTCTCTTCATTTCTGGTTGTCTTTGTTCAACATGAATTTTCACACTTAATTCTTGAAAGCTTCCAAACCTTTCTACCTCACGGTCCTTGGGCTAACTTAGCAAGTGTTGGATATGCAACTCTAGGATTTTCTCATCTACTTCATACCCCATTGGCATAATCCCAACTATCCTTGGCTCCACTGCCTCCATTAGGCATTGATCAGTGTCTACCATAAAGCACACTGTATCCTTGTATTTTTCAACCATGGATTGGGGAATTCTTTCTCTGGCCTGCATCATACCTTGGAAATTCTTGAAATATCCCCAGAGAGTTGTGCTTTGAGCCTTGGCCTCACCAAGCCCATGCATATAATCTATGATCTGTATGGCAACAGGTCTATCATTTTGCCATACCCAACCACTAGATCCAGGTAGCTCATTCATAAAGTAAAAGAATAGGAATAGTATCAAGCCACCGTACTTAAATAAATTCTTCTTATCCTTCTTTGTTTTCTATAAATTCTCTAACAGTTGGTTCCAGAGAAGCTCACAAAGATCATAGTCAGCATTTTTCCTTAGCATTTCATATGCAGTATATATAGCAATTCCAAATACTAAATTCTCTCTGTTGGAGTGATAGATTTTGTATCCAATTATCATAGAGGCAAATTTGACATCCGGATCTATGATGTCTTCTATTGTCATTGCCCTCTTGTCAAATTTTGATCACGTATCCTCACTTACAGTTTGGTTTTTCACTGATTTGAGAGCAGGCAACCCACCAAATGAGTGCAATCTGGTTACTGCCCTAATGGCATCTTTTGTGATCTTAAATGGCCTCATCAACTACATGAAGTTGTCATGCATTCTACTCAAAACATACCAGACCCATTCATCTTCAGCAAAATAGGGGAAATGGATGCAATGCCCAAAATGCTTATCTCAGATGGCCTTGTATTGGGGTTTAAGTTCAAACGATTCATCTATCAGTTCCTTGTGATAGATATCCATCAGCTTGGATTCCTCAAATTCTTCAATGATTGCATGTATGTAAATCCTAACATCTTCTACAGGCACAACCCCATGTGGAATGCTAGAGAATGTGCCTAGGGGATCAACTTATAGGGATTTGTAGGGATGTTTTTTGAACTTAGGGCATGGCCTATTAGTGATCTTAACAACATTCAGAGTAGCCATCTTTCAAAAGATTTAGAGAGAGATATTCAAGAGCAGAAATACCTTTTTACACTTCTAGGGTTCACGATAAGAGCAAAAAATATCGTTGGTTGAATCAAATTATGCGGTTGATCGTTGAGAGGGTTGAGGCAATTTTGTTGCATAGCTCTTTCTTTTTTCTCCTCAAATGCAAATGTGCAAGTGATGAACAAAAGAACTCTTTTATTTCTACGCAAACCCTAATTCCATATTGCAATAAATGCACTACTTAAGTCATTCTAGTTTCCTTGTTCTGAGAGAGATCTTTTTGGATCACTGAGATTCACTTAGGATGATAACTTACAATGTATCTTCCTTTCTCCAATCATTCCATCTAACCACAGATCCAAATATTTGGGTTTTGAATCATACTGGATCTAACTGTGAAAATCCTACTTTTTCTGGATGATTGTCAAACTGGAATAATCTGGGATGATTGACTCTTCAAATCTTCTTGTGGATATTTCACACTTTTACCTAGGATTATTTAGATATCTCTTTTAGGGCTCCTCAATCCACAATACTCCATGTACCAATTTCAGGCACCAATTGACTAGCTGGGGGAAATTGTTTTCTTTTGAGACTCCCCTTGAGCTAGAGCTCATCTATTTAGTTTCTAGAAGGATTGTCAGTACCAGATTCTATTGTGGATCCATCCCCAACATTTTTAGTACTTCTCTTTACCCAAATCTTATTCATCTCCCTTTGAATTTAATCCGCATTCACTTTTCCTTTTTCTTGACTTTGATTACGATGCACCGAACTCCTTTTATCCTGATTCTTAGTCCTGCAAAATTTGGCAATGTGACCGGATCTATTGTAGTTGTAGAAAATAACATTTCTTTGCATATTTGGCTGATATCCTCTTAATCTGCATTGATTAGCCATATGTCCCATTCTATTGCATGCAAAGCATCTACCATTGAATGAACTGCTTATTTGCCTATTTCTGCATTCATGAGATTTGTGGCCATATCTTTTGCAGTTGAAACATTGTCCAGAGAAGGATGAATTAATCTAATTCTTTCTTCTTCTACATGATTTGGTTTATGACCAAATTTATTGCAATTGTGGCAGTATCCATTGAAGGATGGATATCTTTGAGCATTTGGTTTTCTTACTGGAGGTCTTCTAGGCCTATGCCTTGGATTTCTTGATCCAGAGTTCTTCTGACCGAATCCAAAGATTTCACCTTTCTCATATCCCAAGACATGCTTGTCATCTACCCTCTTTTGGCTTTCAAGAAGAACTTCAAGTTGAGCAAAGCTTATCTTGAATTTTGAATTAGCGGAGCATCAAAACTATAAGCATGCATAACCATGAGAGCAGAAATAAAATTAATACACATAACACAATGATTTTGACATGGAAAACCCTGTTAAAGGAAAAACCACGGGGTGACTAACCCAAGATTATATTCTCTATTAAAAGAATAAGTAGTACAAAATGGCACTTGCCAATTAGGGCTCACTGCCCGAGCACACTGCTCACAAGAGGCTCACTACCTACAAGAGACTCACTATCTACAAGGTATAAAGAAAGTAACCAGGTGTTTGAACTAATTAGAGGCATCCACATATGCTAAGGTTTAGTTCCAGTTAGGCTCAATAAACTGATCTACTGCACTTCATTCTTCCACTCCTTTAGTGTTGTTGTTCTATCACATACTGGACTTGTATTATTGCTTCCACACCTATCTCTACCTTTCTTCACATATACTATCGCACACCACCCCCCTCACATCGAAATCCATTTGGTATATATATCTGCACAAAGGATTTTAACATCTTTCTAGTCGGCATCCAGAATACTCAAGATTTTCCCAAACTCTGGTCTGTCAGCTAAATCCATGCTTACTAAGTGATGCGTATCAAAAAGATAGTTATAGGAGTCATCAATCATGTCAGCCAACCATGAATGATCCCACAAGAAACTTGATCACAATCAATTTCTTATCGAGATTAAGGTCTGATGCTCTGTCGGTCAATTCTTCCTCAGTCTACTCTGCCAGACAGGAACCCAACACTTAGGTGCTCATATCTTTTCACTCTTTCATCATCGGAGGCTCAATCTCTAGAATGCATCAGTCATGGTACTCCTATTGACGTCCCCAAGTCTGTACTTTTTTGATATACTTCCTTTGAGAGATTCGGACTTGATTGTCAAACCTTGCTACATGCTCTGTTCTTATTCATCGGACCAAAACACTCTTCAATCTGACTTCTGATAAAGACTTATTATGTGTTGCGGATGTGTGGGATAAACTTTGTTGCCATCAATGACAACACATATGAATCCATACAGTGTCTCTTGCCAACAAATTCAAGCAAGCTTGTGGGGGTCTCTAGATTGTGTCCAGTTCGTGTTGGTGGTCTGCACTTAAGATTGAGCTCGTAATTGAAGAATTACTTTTGGATGATGATGTTCTTCCTAATCTTGGCTGACCAGATGATTTACACATCTTGCAGATGATCTTGAAGATGTTCTACGAAGCATGGCGTGTTCCTCAAAGAAGATTGAAGTCCAAAATCTGTGTGGCCGACAGAGTAGTGATTTGCATGAAGTCTTTTGTAATAAGTCAAGTTGTATTTGTGTATTTGCTTTGTAATAAAATGAAGTATGCCGACTTTGATGATTATTCCAAAGTTGATTTCTTGTATAAATAAGAGTTGTGAAGTCATTTGAAAACATATAGGTGAAGATGAGAGTGTGGTAGAGAGGAGAAGAGTGAAAGGCAGAGTAGAAGTGTTGAGCTTAAATGGAACTGACTCAAGCATGGTGAAGATGCTAATCTTCAGTTCAAGTATGTAATATTTATTATTCTGTAGACAGTGTGTCTCCTATAGGCAGTGGGCCTCTTGTGAGTAGTGTGCTCAGGTAGTGAGCCCTAATTGGCATGTGCCATTTTGTTCTTCTTATTCTTTTAACAAGAATACAATCTTGGGTTAGTCACCCCGTGGTTTTTCCCTTAACCAGGTTTTCCACCTTTAAAATCTTGGTGTCATATGTGTTAATAAGTCTCTGCTCTTGAATTATTGCATTGTGCTTCCATGATTAATTTATTATTATGATGTTGAATTACAACAAGGATTTAAGTGTTTAAAGAATAGAAAGTTTTGGGACAACTAATTCACCCCCCTCTTAGTTGTCTATCCTAAATTTAACAATTGGTATCAAAGATAAGTTCCTCTAAAAGAGCTTAACCACTTGAGGAGATCCAGGATGTCTTCCTACAAGAAGGATAGTCCAAGGTTTGATGGAACCAATTACACTCTTTGGAAAAGCCGCATGGAATGTCACTTTCAATGTATGGGAATGCAATATTGGACCATAACTTCAAAGAAGTGTGTTCCTTCAATGAATGGTCCGACAACTGTAGATGAAATAAAAGATGCTAAAGGTAATCTTTAGGCTAAAGAATCTTTATTAAGTACCTTATCTGATTTAGAGCTAACAAATGTTATAGATTTAAAAACTACATATGAGATTTGGGAAAAAATGCAACTTCTGCATGAAGGAGACAAATATGTTAAATGTGCCAAGCTACAGAGTCTGAAAGGAAAATTCAAAAACCTAAAGATGAATGAAGATGAGAATATCACTACATTTATGCCAAAAGTAAATGAGCTTGTTTGTGGCATTAGGTGTGTTGGTGGAATCTTGGATGAAGATGAGATTGTTGCCAAAGTTCTCAGATCCCTACCTCTTGCTTACAAACATAAGGTTGCTGCTATTGAAGAATTCATATCATTTTCAAATATCACAAGAGATCAATTGGTTGGAAAATTAGCTATATTTGAATTGGCCAAGTTTGGAGATGCATCCCACAAGATTGAATCTGCATTCAAAGCTAGTGCCTCTATAAAAGGCAAACAAAGGTATGATCCAGGAGAGAACTCCTCAAAGAAATTATCATGGTATGAAAAAGAAAGAAAAGACCTAGAAGAAGAAGTAGAAGCTTCTCAACTTGAAGCCTTTATTGCAAAAAAGACTGCCAAGAGGATCTGGTAACTATGAAGGAGAATTGCCCTTCAAATGTTTCAATTGCAACAAGATTGGTCATTTTGCCTCAAAGTCTCCAGAAAGATTTTCAAGGGAAAATCTAAATAGATCAAGATTCCAAAAGAAATGTTACTATGTTCATGAAGATGATGATGATTAAGGAGTAAAAGATGATGAATCAGAGATAGGAAACAAATCTAAAAGTGACTAGGTGTTTATTGCCATCAAGGAAGAATATCCAATGCCCTCTGAATCTATCAATCATGAAATAATAGAAAGAGCTCTGGCTGCCCAAGTTAAAGAAAAGGATGATTGGGTCATTGATAGTGGATGCTCCCACCATATGACTGGTGACAAAAATAAGTTCATAGATTTGGAAAGATATGAAGGAGGAGTTGTAAAATTTGGTGATAATTCTGTTGGTAGAATCAGAGGTAGAGGAACTATTTCTTTTGAGGGAAAGAATAAAACTAGTGATGTACTATATGTTGAAGGTCTAAAGCACAATCTTCTTAGTGTTGGACAGTTGGTGGACAAAGGCTATGATCTCTGATTCAAAAATGGAAAATGTGAGATCTTTGAAAGTTTTGGAACAAAGATTGCATTCGGTACTCAAACAAAAGGTACCATCTTCCACTTGGTTGGTACTGTAAAAGTTATTTATTTGTTCAAATTGATTAGAGTTGGTTGTAGTATAGGAGAATGTGTCATGTGAATTTTGATAATATCATCAAGATAAGAAACACTCAGGCTGTAAGAGATCTTCCAAGACTAGTGAAACCTACTAATAGTTTGTGCAAAGAATGTCAGTTGGGTAAGCAGAATAGAGTCACATTCAAAAGTAAGAAACAATCTTCTACTGGATTGTTGGACTTAGTACATACTGATCTATGTGGACTGGCAAAAATTAGGAGTTTACAAAGTGATAGATACTTCATGTTATTAATTGATGACCACTCTTGGATGATGTGGGTGACTTTTCTAAAAGAAAAATCTGAGGCTCTTGAGAAATTCAAAATATTCAAGGCTATGGTAGAGAATGAAATTGGATTAAACATAAAATGTCTTAGGTCTGATAGAGGTGGATAATTCACATCTATATAATTCATAGAATTCTGTGAGAAACATGGGATAAAAAGATAGTTATCTGCTCTAAGGACTCCACAGTAGAATGGAGTAGTGGAGAGAAAGAACCAGACCATCTAGGAAACATTTAGAACCATGATGATGGAAGCAAATATTCCTCAGATCTACTAGAGAGAATTTGTAAGCACTGTTGTCTATACTCTTAATCGAGTACAAATAAGAAGCAATACTGGTAAGACCCCTTATGAACTCTGGTTTGGCATCACTCCCACTATGAAGTATTTTAGTCTTTGGTAGCAAATGTTACAATAAAAGAGATGAAAACCTTGGCAAATTTGATGCTAGAAGTGATGAAGGAATATTCTTGGGCTATTCTACTCAAAGCAAAGCATACTGGTGTTATAACAAGAGATTGAGAAAGATTATAAAAAGTACAAATTTAAAGGTTGATGAAGGCATTCAAAAACCCTCAAGGTTTTATGAATATGAAGAAGATGATCAGAATGATGTTTTGGTCCAAGAAGTCCAAGCCCCCTCTGAAATTCAGATCCGGACTAATCTGGAGAATCCTGAAATATAGGAAGAAGAGATAAGTTTGAATGAACCTGTCCAGGAAATAGAAGTGCAAGAAATTCCCAAAACTCATAGGTATGTAAGACTGAATCATTTTGAAGACCAGATCATATGGGATAAAAGCAAAGGTGTTGAAACAAGAAGAAAGTTTTCTCAGGACTTAGAAAAGTATTGTCTGATTTCAAAAATTAAACCAAAAATAGTGAGGGAAGCATGCAATGATGAAAGAGGGATGCAGATTGAGAAAAATCACACTTGGGATCTTGTTCCTAGACCTAGAAACAAAAATGTAATTGGAACCAAATGGGTCTTCTAGAACAAACTGAATGAAGATGGTGAAGTAGTTAGAAACAAAGCCAGATTGGTCTGCAAGGGTTATTCTCAAGTAGAAGGAGTTGATTTTGAAGAAAATCTTGCTCGGGTGGCAAGAATTGAAGTAGTTAGATTATTTCTTGCCTTTGCTGCCTTCAAGAATTTTAAAGTATATTAGATGGATGTCAAGTCTACCTTCTTGAATGGTGACTTGGAAGAAGAAGTATACATTGAACAACCGGATGGATTTCAATTGTCTAATCATGGTGATATGGTCTACAAATTGAAGAAAGCACTATATGGACTCAAACAAGCCCCAAGAGCCTGGTATGAAATACTAAATAAGTATCTTTTGAAGATTAATTTCAACAAAGGTACTGCTAATAGTAACTTGTACTTCAAAATTGATCATGAAAATATCTTGATTGTTGAAGTATTTGTTGATGATATCATATTTGGAGGAAGAGATAGTATGTGTAAAACTTTCACAAATTAAATGAAAAGTGAATTTAAGATGTCCATGTTTGGGGAAATGAATTTCTTCTTGGGTCTGCAAATCACTCAAACAAAGAAAGGAATCTTCATTTCACAGACCAAATATGTGAAAGAATTGTTGAAGAAATTTGGGATGGAAGACGCAAAACTAATGAATACTCCCATGGCAACTAGATGTAAACTGAGAAAAGATGATGACTCTCCTAAGGCTAATCAAAAAATGTACAGGTCAATGATTAGAGGATTACTATATCTTACTCAAACTAGACCTGACATTATGAATGATGTTGGTCTTGTTACTAGATTCCAAGCTGATCCTAGAGAATCTCATGTCGTGGCAATCAAGAGAATTCTTAGATATCTAAAAGGAACAGTTGAGTATGGTTTATGGTATCCTAGAGATCATGATTTCTCTCTTCATGCATATATAGATGTGGATTGGGTAGGAAATGTGGATGACCGAAAGAGTACCAGTGGTGGAGCATTCTTTTTAGGGAAAAGATTGGTTTCTTGGCTGAGCAAGAAACAAGAGGCAATCTCTTTGTCCACTGCAGAAGTAGAATATATTACAGTAGCAGGTAGTTGCACTCAAGTATTGTGGATGAAGAAAATGCTGAGAGACATCAGAGTGGAGTATGAGGAACCTATCACAATCTTCTGTGATAATTCAAGTGCAATAAATATATCTAAAAATCCAATGTTGCATTCAAAGGAAAAACATATATCCATCAAGTTTCACTTTTTGAGAGAGAAGGTGAACAAGAATGAAGTAAGATTAGAGTTTGTGCCCTCCAAGGATCAGATTGCAGACATTTTTACTAAACCTCTACCTAAGGACTGTTTTGAGTATCTTAGGGAGAAGTTAGGGGTTATTACCCCTTTGGTTTTGAATTAAGGTGCACTGATGTGCATTAGTCCGGTGGATCTCACAGTCATATCTTGTGGTCCAGATTGATGATAGGAAGTTGCTACTCAGGGGGAGCAATCTATATGATTCTGAGTGATTCAAGTATGTTCCCTTTGCCATTAATGTCAAAGGAGGAGAGAAGACATGTGAAAAACAAAAAATGGTTGCTAATTAAAGGGGGAGTAGTAAAGGAAGAGAAGACATGTGAATGGTTGTTGTTGATAGGGGGAGCTATGTTAGTCAATAAGGAGAAGTACTTGTCTTGATGGTTAAAATAGTTTTTCACATCATATGTTGCCATCAATGACAAAGGGAGAGATTGTTGCAAGTATGGGCCTAAATGGTGTTGTCATTGATGTCAGCATACTCTTGTTGCATTGATGTCAAGGATTGGATGAGCTATGTGCTAAGGATATTGAGAAAATTAGTCCTATCAGAAATAGAGAATAGTGAAGATAGTGAAGCTCTATGAAGTGAAGATCCCAGCTAAGATGAAGATCAGAGGACGTGCATCAAAGGGTTTGTAGATATGTGTCTAAAGATGATACAGTCAAGATTTGAGAGGTCCGCATGAAGATTTGGTGAAGTTATGGCTATATGAGTAAAACTAGCTCTGGTAGATGTTTAGAGGTGACAAAGTGACTTAAATAGGTCTAATTAGATCCAGAAATGCAATATCTTGATCTGTGGATTTTGTGGAGTGTTTAGGAAGCCAATGTGAATTGACAACTCAATTGGTTCATGGTCTAGAGGTCTGCAAGCATCTATTCTATTATGACAGTGATGATAGAATATGTTCTTAAGGTTTCAAATGAAGATGCAAATGATTTCAGTAAGCAGAAGTGGTGTGGATGTTCTTGGTGTTTCAAGAAAGCTTGTGGGGGTCTCTAGATTATGTCCAGTTCGTGTTGGTGGTCTGCATTGAAGATTGAGCTTGTAATTGAAGAATTACTTTTAGATGATGTTCTTCCTAAACTTGGCCGACGAGATGATTTACATATCTTGCGGATGATCTTGAAGATGTTCTATGAAGCATGGCATGTTCCTCAAAGAAGATTGAAGTCCCAGATCTGTGTAGCCAACAGAGTAGTGATTCACATGAAGTCTTTTGTAATAAGTCAAGTTGTATTTGTGTATTTGCTCTGTAATAAAATAAAGTATGTTGACTTTGATGATTATCCCAAAGCCGATGTCATGTATAAGTAAGAGTTGTGAAGTCATTTCAAAACATATAGGTGAAGATGAGAGTGTGGTAGAGAGGAGAAGAGTGAAAGGCAGAGTAGAAGTGTTGAGCTTAAATGGAACTAACTCAAGCATGGTGAAGATGCTAATCTTTAGTTCAAGTATGTAATATTTATTATTCTATAGACAATGTCTCCTATAGGCAGTGGGCCTCTTGTGAGCATAGTGCTTGGGCAGTGAACCCTAATTGGCATGTGCCATTTTGTTCTTCTTATTTTTTTGACAGAGAATACAATCTTGGGTTAGTCGCCCCTTGGTTTTTCCCTTAACTAGGTTTTCCACGTTAAAATCTTGGTGTCATATGTGTTAATATGTCTCTGCTCTTGAATTATTGCATTATGCTTCCATGATTAATTTATTATTATGTTGTTGAATTACAAGAAGGATTTAAGTGTTTAAAGAATAGAAAGTTTTGGAACAACATATTCACCCCCCTCTAAGTTGTCTGTCCCAAATTTAACACTATCTAGCCAAAGGTAAGTACACACACTGCCTTCATCATTTGCATCACTATCAGATGATGTACCTTCTTCTACTTCTACTCTTCTGACTACACAATCATCCTCATTTGATGTTGCATGCATCTGATTGGTTGTATCTACACTGCTACTATTTGGATCAATATGTTCATTACCAGTAGCACATGCATTTGTGGACAACAAACCCTTTATGTAGTCATCTCTCATTTTCTGCATAGAGTCTAGGGACAAATATGCCTATTGTATACTCATTATTTCAAAATCTTCCCGCACATAACTCAATCCAGTTTCATATGATTCAAGAAAATATCAATGCAAGTGGGAATGTTAGGTCTGAAACCTTCAGGAATATGGGAAAGGGCAACAACAAACCTGTGACAAAACTCCATACTTGACTCTCCCTCTTGTCTTTTAATTTTTTCCAGCTCTATGACAAGATCAGCAAGGTCAAGACCTTTCAAAAATTCATTTTCAAATGCCACCACAAGTTCATTCAATGAGGCAAAGGACTACTTTGGAAATTTTTGGAACCACTCTCTTGCCTTTCCATGTAATGACTTAACAAAAAACCTCATGTACATATCCTCATCCTCAAACTGATGTTCTTCCATGAATTTTGAGAATACATCAACACGTGTGTCCCCTTCCCAAATATCTTACCCATCAAACTTGGGAAATTGTTTGTAGACCTTGGTTAGCATACTCATTGTTTTGAAATCAACCCATGAGAGGTATAGATGATCATACACATGATCTAAGGGAAGAGCAGGGGACTGATCAAACTAATTTTTAGGGACAACAAGAAATGCATTGGACTGCATCCTAGACTCCAGCAACCTAATCTGATTTTCTATTTCTACTTCTTGTTGCAACAATGACTCCAACAGTTGTTTGGTTTTATCAATTTCATAATGTTGCATTGCTAAGTCATTATGATTGTGCATGGGTGTATATAGGTTCTAATTTATATAACATGTAGAGCCATGACTGGAATATGCATTTCCAGGATAGTCATAGGAATCCACTCCAATGTAATTTCTATGGTGTGATATATATGGAGATTTAGATAAAGGAGAAGCCCTAGAATAGTCATATTCATACCAATTATCCATGACTAAAATATCCTACAATGTAGGGCATAAAACTGAGGCATATAAATTTGTTCCTTTAACATAACTGAAACAACCAACTTCAAAGGTCAGGAAGAAAACCATCTATACCTTTATTTTCACCAATTTTTGCATACTAAGATGGAGCACATGAATCACCAACAGTAACAAAGGGACAATAGTGACAAATTCTTCTTCTTTAATAGCAAAGTCGCCACCTCTTCCAAAGAAGAATTCCTTGAAGTGTGACTAATATTCAAGGCCACAAATTGATTATGGGTTTAGCTCACCAGCACAATCATCCATTGATTTCAAACCAACAGTATCATCCCTAGGAACGATGCCAAAAATGTTGTTGTAAGTTGATGGGATGCCAAACTTACACACAACAAATTGTCCCCGACAACAACACCAAAAATGTTGGCGTAAGTTGATGGGATGCCAAACTTACACACAGAAACAAACTGTCCCCAGCAACGATGCCAAAAATGTTGGTGTAAGTTGACGGGATGCCGAACTTACACTTGCAACAAACTATCCCTAGCAACGATGCCAAAAATTTTGGCATAAGTTGATGGGATGCCAAACTTACACACAAAAACTAATTTTCCTTGGCAATGATACAAAAAATGTTAACTCCCAAAACTGCAACTCCACTTCCTAGGATAAAATCACATTCACAAGGCCATGGAATGTCATCATGTGAGTATAATCAGCTCGTCAATAGAATATGGATGGTTAAAGGACAACCTATGGGAGTGGGTTTTATTCCCTACACTTCAAGCTCATCTTAAACTCTAGAGGGATATTCCAAGGGATATACCTGAATAAGTATTAAATCTAAACTAGATGAACTAAAAAACATGGACAACCAAACCCAACCCACCTTCTCAGTCTCAAAATTCATCACTGAGCTAAGAATAGTTGGCTATCATAAAACCCCTATATAGCTACTTCAACTGTGTGAATGTACATGCATAGGAAAGATGGTTTTTTCCCCTAAACCATAGGTGAATAATTTGTTTGTGTTTTAAAGGTGATTGGTCCCTCTCTAATATGGACTAGTGCCAATTCCACTGGGCAACTAAGTCATAAGCAATAAACAGGAAATAAATAGGCCAAACCAGCATCAACAAAAAACTAAAATATATTGACATATATTTCTTAGAATACATTTCATACCCTAGACATACTTATTTATTGAAATCCAAACTATAATAACCCATTTACAATAGAGAAATGACCCAACACAAATCTTGTATTGATTTGAATGCTATCATACATTATCAAATCTCATTACAATCACACCAACAAATGTGGTGAAGACAAAATACAAAGTTGCGACAATGTATTCCCCTGAATTATTACAAATAGCCATAGAGACATACGATTGTATAAAACATGCATTACAAACCATTCCTACATTGTATCAACCACATTTCTCCATTCACTGCCCAAACATTTTCATTTGTTTGATGCCCTAAAATCTGCTTAGGCATTTTCCATACTAGACAATTGGTTCGGCAACCAACCCTTTTACATCTTTGATTCATGCATATATAGCCTCTGATTTTACTTGACCTAATCTAGGTTACAATGCATTCCCTCCTACGTGTTACATTAGAAAATATCATGGTGAGAAGGGACATTCATCTACCAGTAATAACTGTGACAAAATATTTGGAAGGGGTAGCTGAGAAGATTAAAATCTTCATTATTTGACCCCTAAATGTTTCTACCAATTTGAACCTACAATTTTGATGCAAGAGCATCTAGAAGAATACAAGACAATTGAGACAATTGACAGTGAACACAAAGTATTGAACAGTGAACTGGGAGATACTACATTTTACCGCATTTGAGTATGAGAGGTTGTGGAGCTGGACTTTGCATCTAGACATAGTTAGTTACAACATATCAATAATTTAGATCATTTGATTTTGATTTCAAAAAGATATCACTATCAGAAGATTGACTGTTGTTGAACGTTTGACAGAGTAGAGCCGACTGTGTTTAGTGAAGTTTAATTGGCTTGGAGAGAAAATTCGTGAGTTGCAGAGCCTAAAGGAACATTATTCAATGAATTTTAGGACTCAGATGACCTTCATGGAGATCAACACGAAGTTCTATGCATGAGCAGAGCAATGCCTTATGTTTAAGCCTGACCTAGTTTGTGTACACATTACCTGACTAGCTGTTGCAATTAGGCCAACTTGATAATGGTTTGAAAGATTGTGGAGGATATAAATAAGAGGTAAAGGATTGTTTCTAAGAAAGGGATTGATGACATGAATATAGGAAGGAGATCTTAAGTTGTTTTGATCTGAGGGAGTAGCAGAACATAGTAGAAGGCAAAACAGGAAGCAAATTGAGTTACAGAGCAAAGAATTGAGTTGTAGAAAAAAGAAATCATGAAAGACTATTATTGTATGAATCTTTTGTAATCCGTGGGCTACGGCCTAGCATATGTAAAGCCCTTAAGGCATGTGTAACTTTATTTGAAGTTATAATATAAGAGGAATGAGCTTTGAAGGTTGGGCTTTTCCCTGTTAGGGTTTTCCCAAGATAAATTTTATGTTATGTGTTCATGAATATCTTTAGCTTTCTATTGATTAGTTGTTAGCTTCCATTGCATATCCATTATGATCAAGTCATTAATTGATTAAGGCTACAAGGTTGGATAATCCCTCACCGGACCCTTCTACCTTGACTACCTCAAGTGGTTTTAGAGCTAGTTTTGAATCTTCTAGGCTGGTTGTGAATCTGTTAGAAGGTGGTGAATCTAATAAAGTGTTGTGCAAAACCCTAGAAGTAGAAAGTATCATTAGTGAAGAAGATCAAGGTAAGGAATATTTAGTAATCTTTTCATACTAAGTTGTTTATTTGATTTTTTTTAGATGGGGAAGATTGGAAAGAGGGTGAAGAAAGAAAATGAAACCCTAATATGTGAAAAGGATATTTTGGAAGAAGAATTGTGTGAAGTCAAAAGGTATAATGCAGAATTGTTGGAAAGGATGAAAGAACTAGGAGAAGATAACAATGTTGCTCTTGAAGAAGAACTAAAAAATGTAAAGAGGATGAATGAATATTTAGAGGCAGAGATGAAATTGTTTGAAGATGTTGAAAAGAGATTTGCAGAATTGGAAGAAGTATTCAAGTTGTTTGGGAAGGTGGAAGAAAAGAACAAAGATCTAAAAGAAAGTTTAGAAGAATTAAAAAAGGAGAACAATCTACAGAAGGAGGAGATATCTGAATTGAAGGAACATGTTGATTAGTTGGAGCAGTCACTTGTAGTTTGCAGAGAAGAGAATAAAAATTCAAGATCTAAGACCACGTTTTGTGATGTTTCTTGTGATAGTAATGATTTATGTGATGTTGCAGAAGTTACGTTAGAAGGTGCAGATGAAAGTAGTAGTGTTCCTAAACCTAGAGTTGTTGTCGATGGTATTGGTTTCAAGATTATGCAGAGAATGGGATATGAAGGAAAAGGATTGGGAAAGCATCAACAAGGAATTATAGAACCTGTTGAACAAATAATCAGATCAAGAAGTGAAGGCCTTGGATATGATAGAGGTAAGGATTGTTGGCAAGAGACACTATATGGATTCATGATTGTTGTCATTGATGGCAACAAAGTTCATCCCACACATCTGCAAAACATGGTGTGTCTCTACCGGAAGTCAGAATGAAGATTGTTGTGGTCCGGTAAACAAGAACAGAGCATGTGGCAAGGTCCAACAGACAGGTCCAGATCTCTCAGAGGAAGTATCTTGGTGAAGTGTGGATTTGGGGAAGTCAAGAGGACTACCTTGAGTAGTATATTCCAAGGATTTAGCCTCCGGTGATAGATGAGGAAAAAGATATGAATAGTTGAGTACTGGATTCTTGAGTGACAATGTGAACAGAGGAAGAACTGACTGACAGAACATCAGACTAGTTTCCCGATGTGTTACTAATTGTGGTAAAGGTTATGAAGGCATGAAACATGTTTGGCCAACATGATTAATGATTTTTACAAGCATATACTTGATCCACATTAATTGATGTGCAAGGATTCAGCCGACAGATCAGAATTAGTGAAAAGATTGACTATTTCGGGTGCCGACTTGAAAGGTGATGAAATTACTTGTGTGGATATATATACACGATGGATTTAGTTGTGAGATGTGTTGTTGTTGTTGAAAAAGTGCAAAGAAAAGCAGAAGAGCAGAGCAAAAGCAGTAAGGAAGATCCAGTATGTGAAAGGAAAACAACAAAAGAGAAGAGTAAAGATGAAGTGCAGTAGATCAGTGCACTGAGCCTAATCGGAACTGAACTTCAGCATTTGTAGATGCTCCCAATCAGTTCAAGTATTGTATAACATTCTTTTGTAGACAGTGAGTCTCTTGTAGGCAGTGTGCCTCTTGTGAGCAGTGTGCTCAGGTAGTGAGCCCTAATTGGCAAGTGCCATTTTGTATTTCCTTATTCTTCTAACAGAGAATAATCTTTGGGTTAATCACCCCATGGTTTTCTCCCTTAATAGGGTTTCCACGTCTAAAATATTGTGTCATGTGTATCTTCATTTCATGGTTATGTTTGCTTGTTTGAATTAATGCTGCATTGATTAATAAGAAAAGTTCAAAAGAAGAAATAATTAGGATAACTGATTCACCCCCCCTCTCAGTTATCAACAAGGATGTTGTTGCAAACTTGAACAAATAATATTAGGGAAGAAGAGGTATGTATTGTTCACATTGTAATAGACATGGGCATGAAAAGAAAATGTGTTGGGGTCTGTACCCTTGTAAGTCTTGCGGAGTAAGGAATCATTCTGAAAGGATGTGTTGGGATAAACTGAGGAGGAGAAGATCTATGGCAAGTTGTATACAGAAGAATTATGGATGGATTGATGGATAGGAATGGAAACATGTTACTTTTATGTTTAGAGGGAGGTGTAGACTAAATTATTCATGTGTTGGATTAGGATGTAGAGAAAGGAGACCTTATGTGGAGTAGAACAAGGATAGTAATCCATTCTAAAGGCAGAAATGACAGGAGTCACAAGTCTTATAACAATGAAGGATACAAAAGAGATGAGAGAGGATTTGATAGAAGACCATTTAGAAGAACTTGTTTTCAAGTTTGGAGGAGGAAAGAATCAAGCAATGGATGTCAACAAGAACATGTTACTGGAGAGGCTAATGAAGGAGAAGTAGTACATAATTCAGAGACAATTTATACAGAAGAAGAAGAGACTGTTGATACAGAGATAGTTTATGCAGAGGAAGGAGAATATTTTGAGACGTCAAATTTTGATAGAGAAACTAGAAGAAGGAGAAGCATTGATCTTAAGGAGATTTGTGTTATAGAACAAAGGAAGTAGTGTAAAAGAAAGTTTGTGTGAGACCTATCAGAAAAGAGAAGTTCATAGAAAGAGGGAATGACAAGATATTCTACTAGAGGAGAAATTTGTGTACCAGAGTAAAGCAAATGTGGATAAAGAAACAAAGAAAAGTATTGAAGTAGTATATGCAAAGTAGAAAATGTAAGATTTTGAGGTGTGTGAGAGAAATTGTATCTGAGATCGGGATTGGAAAGTTTTGCAAAAAAGTTCAGGAAGTGTATTGATTGGATCAGAAATTAACTTGATTATTCTAGAGGATGTATGAATAAATTTGGTTGAAATAGACATTGATCTTAAGGCAACTTGCGGAGAAGACTTTCTCAGACCGCTGATCATTGAGGCAATGCAAGGATTGTAGGTAGACCATCGAACCTAGACCATGAAAAGATGATAAACTTGAGGTAGTTTTGGAAGGTTAGACTTGAATAGATCATCGACTTAGAGGCAGTTGCAAGTACCTAAAAATAGATCACCGAGTTTAGATTACTTTTGAAGCAGTTTTGCAAGATGGACTTGGACAGACCGCCAACCTTGAGGCAATTACAAGTACCTAAAGATAGATTGCTGAACCCATTTGATTTTGACATAATACAAATCCAAGTGATGAGGTTTACTTTTCAAATAACCCTGAGTGTCTTGTTGGATCTAGGGCATACAACTGAGAGGGGGGGGTGAATCAGTTGTATAGAACTTGTTCTGTTTTAAACACTTTATTCTCTGTTGTTAGTTAGCAGCATATCAAATAATCATTCATGGAAGCACAATACATAAACAGAAGAGTAGATAAGCATCAACACATTGAACACCAAGATTTTGACGTGGAAAACCCGGTTAAGGGAAAAACCACGGGGTGACTAACCCAAGAATTATTCTCTGTTAGAAGAATAAAGAAAAATGAATGGCACATGCCAATAAGGGCTCACTGCCCGAGCACACTGCTCACAAAGAGGCCCACTGCCTACAAGGAGACACACTGTCTACAGAGTGATAAAAATCACAGTCTTGAACTGGAGAATGACATCTCTACCATGTCCGGATCAGTTCCAATTAAGCCCAACAATCTCTGCTCTGCCTTTCGCACCTTTCTTCGCTACACCATACTCATCAACATGCCACCCACTGAAATGGATTCACAAATCATTATTTATACAAGACATCGACTTAGGAACAAGCATCTAAGTCGGCAAACAACCATAGGAGTATCCGCAAGATGAATAACACATCCGGTCGGCCATCACAAGAACATTCGCAGGATGAACAACTCATCCGGTCGGCTACACAGAGCAAGAACTTCATCCGGAAGAATAACTTCAATTCCGGGCTCTACCATCAATGCGGACCAACAACACAACCTAAACATGATTCAAGAACCTTTACAAGTCTGTCTGAATGTCCGGATACATCCGCACTTCCTCTGCTTACTGGAATCTCTTGTCTTCCTCATCCGGAACTTCAAGAACACAGTCTGTCGCCACTGTCATGATGCAGGAGGTACTTCCGGACCTCCAAATCACACACAAATCAGGATGACACATAACAAGGACATCTAAAACACTCCTTCCAATCCGCAGATTATGATAATACAATTCCGGACCTCACCGGACCTTTTTGTGATCCTCTGTCACCTCCGGATACTTGCCGGACCCGGTTCTATACCGGCAGTCATAACTCCTTCAGATCTTCATGCGGACCTCTGAAATCTTAACTGTAGCATCTAAAGACTCATATCTACTAACCCTTTAATCCGCATCCTCCGGTTCTCATCCTATACAGTATATTTACCTTCTTTTCATCACTGTTCTTCACTGTTCCTGACTGAGGCTAATTTTCTCAATATCCTCAGCACAAAGCTCATCAAATCCTTCTTGTCAATGCAGTATGAGTATGTTGACATCAATGACAACAATGGCTCACCTCATACTTGCAACAATCTCCCCCTTTGTCATTGATGGCAACATATGATGTGAAAAACCATCAAGACAAGAACTTCTCTTTTCTGTCACAGCTCCCCCTATCAACAACCACTCCTCACATGTCTTCCTTTGCTGCTCCCCCTTTGATCATCAACTACTTGTTTTTCACATGTCTTCTCTCCCCCTTTGACATCAATGGCAAAGGGCTCATACTTGCAACTCTCATGCATCAGAATAATACCAGCTGCTCCCCCTTAGTTGCAGCTCCCCATTAGTCCGGATCACAAGATATGACTGTGATTGCCACCGGACTGATGCACATCAGTGCATCTTAGTTCATCACCGGAGGGGCCATGACCCCTAACTTCTCCCGGAGATATTCAAAAGAGTCCTTGGGAAGAGGTTTTGTAAAGATATCTGCAATCTGATCCTTGGAGGGAACATACTCCAATCTGACTTCTTCCTTGTTTACTTGTTCTCTCAAAAAGTGAAATTTGATAGATATGTGCTTAGTCTTAGAATGCAATACCGGATTCTTGGAAATATTAATTGCACTTGAATTATCACAGAAAATTGTGATAGGCTCCTCATATTCAACTTTGATGTCTCTTAGCATCTGCTTCATCCACAAGATTTGAGTGCAACTACCTGCTGCTGCAATGTATTCTGCTTCAGTTGTAGACAGAGATATTGCATCTTGTTTCTTGCTTAGCCAAGAAACCAATCTCTTCCCCAAAAAGAATGCTCCACCACTAGTGCTCTTCCGGTCATCCACATCTCCTGCCCAATCTGCATCTGTGTAAGCATGAAGAGAAAAATCCGGATCTCTAGGATACCATAGACCATACTCAACTGTCCCTTTCAAGTATCTAAAAATTCTTTTGATTGCCATAACATGAGATTCTCTAGGATCAGCCTGGAATCTTGCCACAAGACCAACAGCTTGCATTATATCTGGTCTAGTTTGAGTGAGATACAACAATCCACCAATCATTGATCTATACTTTGTCTGATCTGCCTTTGGAGAATCATCATCTTTGCTTAACTTACATCCGGTTGCCATAGGAGTGTTCATAGGCTTTGAGTCTTCCATACCAAATTTCTTTAACAATTCTTTCACATATTTGGTCTGAGAAATGAAGATCCCTTCTTTTGTTTGAGTAATTTGTAGACCCAAGAAGAAATTCATTTCACCAAGCATAGACATTTCAAACTCACTTTTCATCTGATTTGCAAAAGTTTTACACATACTATCTCTTCCTCCAAAAATGATATCATCCACAAACACTTCAACAATCAGAATGTTTTCATGATCAATTTTGAAATATAAGTTGCTGTCAGCAGTACCTTTGTTGAATCCAATCTGCACAAGATGCTTATCCAACCTTTCATACCATGCTCTTGGGGCTTGCTTCGATCCATACAAAGCTTTCTTCAACTTGCAGACCATATCATTATTATCAGACAATTGAAATCCATCCGGTTGTTCAATGTAGACTTCTTCTTCCAGATCACCATTTAGGAAGGCAGACTTGACATCCATCTGATATACCTTGAAATCTTTGAAGGCAGCAAATGCAAGAAGTAATCTGACTGCTTCAATTCTTGCTACCGGAGCAAAAGTCTCTTCAAAGTCAATTCCTTCTATTTGAGAGTAGCCTTTGCAGACCAATCTAGCTTTGTTTCTGATTACTTCACCAGCTTCATTTAGTTTGTTCCGGAAGACCCACTTGGTTCCAATTACATTCCTGTCTCTAGGTCTGGGAACAAGATCCCAAGTATGATTTTTCTCAATTTGCATCAGTTCATCTTCCATTGCTTTGGTCCAATTTTCATCATTGCAGGCTTCATTTATTGTTTTAGGTTCAATCCTTGAAATCAGACAACATTCATTCTGATCTTGAGCAATATTCCTTCTAGTTTGTACACCTTTGCTTCTGTCACCTATGATCTGATCTTCAGAGTGATTCAGTTTTACATACCTTGGAATTTTGGGAGTATCCAGTACTGCTGTTTCTTGATCAGGCTCATTTAAACCTAACTCTTCTTCCTGATTTACCGGATCAGGCTGACTCTGTTTCACCGGAGAGGATTGAGTACCTTGAACACTATCTTGGTCATCTTCATCAAACTCATAAAATCTTGAAGGCTTCTCAATTCCTTCATCAACCTTTACATTGGTACTTTCTATCATCTTCCTCAATCTCTTATTGTAACACCGATATGCTTTGCTTTGAGTGGAGTAGCCCAAGAAAATTCCTTCATCACTTCTAGCATCAAACTTTCCTAGATCTTCATCTCTTTTAATATAACACTTGCTACCAAATACCCTGAAATATTTCACAGTAGGAGTGATGCCAAACCAAAGTTCATAGGGGGTCTTACCGGTGTTGTTTCTGATTTGAACTCGATTGAGAGTGTAGACTGCAGTGCTGATAGCTTCTTTCCAAAACATTTGAGGAACATTTGCTTCCAACATCATTGTCCTAGCAGCTTCCTGGATGGTCCGGTTCTTTCTCTCAACTACTCCATTCTGCTGTGGAGTCTTAGGAGCAGACAACTGTCTCCTTATACCCTGTTTCTCACAAAAGTCAATGAATTCACCAGATGTAAATTCACCACCTCTATCAGACCTTAGACACTTTAGTTTCAATCCGGTTTGATTCTCCACCATAGCTTTGAAGATTTTGAACTTCTCAAAAGCTTCTGATTTTTCTTTTAGAAAGGTAACCCACATCATCCGGGAATGATCATCAATTAACAACATGAAATATCTATCACCTTGCTGACTCTTGATTCTTGTCGGACCACATAGATCAGTATGTACTAATTCCAACAATCCGGTAGAAGACTGATCTTTGCTTTTAAAAGAGACTCTGCTTTGTTTGCCTAACTGACATTCTTTACACACACTGTTTGTAGGTTTTATCAACTTTGGAAGATCTCTCACAGCCTGAGTATTGCTTATTTTGATGATGTTATCAAAATTTACATGACACATTCTTCTATGCCATAACCAACTCTGATCAATTTGAACAAACAAACAACTTTTATTTGAACCAACCAGATGAAAGATGTTACCTCTTGTCTGAGTACCGGATGCAATTTCAGTTCCGGAGCTTGTAAAGATTCTGCATTTTCCATTCTTGAACCGGAGATCATAGCCTTTGTCCACTAACTGACCAACACTGAGAAGATTGTGCTTCAATCCTTCAACATATAGTACATTACCTGTTTTGCTCTTACCATCAAAGGAAATAGTTCCCCTACCTCTGATTCTGCCAGCAGAATTGTCACCAAACTTTACCATTCCTCCTTCATATCTTTCCAAGTCTAAGAACTTATTCTTGTCACCAGTCATATGGTGAGAGCATCCACTGTCAATAACCCAATCATCCTTTTCTTCCACTTGAGCAGCCAAGGCTTTTTCAACAACTTTGTGATTGACAGATTCAGAGAGCAAGGAATCTTCTTCCTTGATGGCTATAAACACCCACTCATTTCCGGATTTGCTTCCTGGATCTGATTCATCATCTGTTACTCCTTCATTGTCATCTTCTTCATGAACATAATAGCAATTCTTTTGAAACCTTTGTCTGTGAGTATTAGATCTTGCAGATCTCTCCGGACATCTTGAGGCAAAATGACCAATCTTATTGCAGTTAAAACATTTAAAGGGTAGTTTTCCTTCATACTTACCGGATCCTCTTGGTAGTCTCTTTGCAATGAGGGCTTCAAGTTGAGCTGTTTCTGCTTCTTCTTCTTCCATGTCTCTTCTTGCTTGATCATACCATGACATTTTCCTTGATGAGTTTTCACCCGGATCAAATCTCTGTTTGCCTTTCACATAGGCACTGGCTTTGAAAGCAGATTCAGTCTTGGGAGGATCATCTCCAAACTCGGTCATTTCAAATGCAGCTAGTTTGCCAGCTAGTTGTTCTCTTGTGACTGTTGTGTGGGCTCTGAATTCATCAATGGCAGCAACTTTGATTTTGTAGGCAGCAGGAAGGGATCTTAGGATTTTGCAGACAATCTCATTTTCATCTAGAGTTCCACCAGCATTTCTGATTCCACATACCAGCTCATTTACTCTTGGCATAAAGGTAGTAATGTTTTCATCATCTCTCATTTTCAATCTTTCAAATTTCCCTTTCAGACTTTGCAACCTTGCACTTTTGACAAACTCATCTCCTTCATAGAGAAGTTCCAGTTTAGTTAGGATCTCATATGCAGTTGGTAGGTCAATGACATTCGAGAGATCTGAGTCATTTAATGTGCTTAGAAGAGCTTCCTTGGTCCGCAGATTATTTTCAGCTTCTGTGGTTTCATCAGGAGTTGTCGGACCACCTTGTGGGGGTATATATGGTTTTGAAATCATAGCCAAGTATGCTTTTCCCATACATTCTAGATGACACTTCATGCGACCTTTCCAGAGAGTGAAGTTGGTTCCATCGAACTTCGGACTATCCTTCTTGTATGACGACATCCTGGATCACCTCAAGCGGTTAAGCTCCTATCAGAGGAACTCGGCTCTGATACCAATTGTTGGATCTAGGGCATACAACTGAGAGGGGGGGGTGAATCAGTTGTATAGAACTTGTTCTGTTTTAAACACTTTATTCTCTGTTGTTAGTTAGCAGCATATCAAATAATCATTCATGGAAGCACAATACATAAACAGAAGAGTAGATAAGCATCAACACATTGAACACCAAGATTTTGACGTGGAAAACCCGGTTAAGGGAAAAACCACGGGGTGACTAACCCAAGAATTATTCTCTGTTAGAAGAATAAAGAAAAATGAATGGCACATGCCAATAAGGGCTCACTGCCCGAGCACACTGCTCACAAAGAGGCCCACTGCCTACAAGGAGACACACTGTCTACAGAGTGATAAAAATCACAGTCTTGAACTGGAGAATGACATCTCTACCATGTTCGGATCAGTTCCAATTAAGCCCAACAATCTCTGCTCTGCCTTTCGCACCTTTCTTCGCTACACCATACTCATCAACATGCCACCCACTGAAATGGATTCACAAATCATTATTTATACAAGACATCGACTTAGGAACAAGCATCTAAGTCGGCAAACAACCATAGGAGTATCCGCAAGATGAATAACACATCCGGTCGGCCATCACAAGAACATTCGCAGGATGAACAACTCATCCGGTCGGCTACACAGAGCAAGAACTTCATCCGGAAGAATAACTTCAATTCCGGGCTCTACCATCAATGCGGACCAACAACACAACCTAAACATGATTCAAGAACCTTTACAAGTCTGTCTGAATGTCCGGATACATCCGCACTTCCTCTGCTTACTGGAATCTCTTGTCTTCCTCATCCGGAACTTCAAGAACACAGTCTGTCGCCACTGTCATGATGCAGGAGGTACTTCCGGACCTCCAAATCACACACAAATCAGGATGACACATAACAAGGACATCTAAAACACTCCTTCCAATCCGCAGATTATGATAATACAATTCCGGACCTCACCGGACCTTTTTGTGATCCTCTGTCACCTCCGGATACTTGCCGGACCCGGTTCTATACCGGCAGTCATAACTCCTTCAGATCTTCATGCGGACCTCTGAAATCTTAACTGTAGCATCTAAAGACTCATATCTACTAACCCTTTAATCCGCATCCTCCGGTTCTCATCCTATACAGTATATTTACCTTCTTTTCATCACTGTTCTTCACTGTTCCTGACTGAGGCTAATTTTCTCAATATCCTCAGCACAAAGCTCATCAAATCCTTCTTGTCAATGCAGTATGAGTATGTTGACATCAATGACAACAATGGCTCACCTCATACTTGCAACATGTCTAATGTAGGAGGATCCGAAAGAATTCAAGATAGTTTCAAGATAGTTGACAGTGAAAATAGAGTATTGAGACTGTGAACTGGGAGATACCACATTTTATTGCATTTGAGTATGAGAGGTTGTGGAGTTGGACTTAGCATCTAGACATAGTTAGTTACAACATATCAAGAATTAAGATCATTTGGTTTTGATTCTGGAAAGATATCGCTATCAGAAGATTGACTCTTGTTGCACATTTGATAGACTAGAGCCGGCTGTGTTTAGTGAAGTTTAATCATCTTGCAGAGCAAATCTGTGATTTGTGAAGCCTAAATGAACATTATTCAATGAAGTTTAGGACCTAGTCAACCTTCATGGAGATCAGTGTGAAGTTATATGCATAAGTGAAGTAATGCCTTATGTTTAGGCCTGACCTATTTTGTGTACACGTTACCTAACTAGCTGTTGCAATTAGGCCAACTTGATAATGAAAGATTGCAGAGGATATAAATAAGAGGTAAATGATTTCTTCTAGGCAAGGAATTGATGGTACAAAGATAGGAAGGATATCTTAAGTTGTTTGATTTGAGGGAGTAGCAAAACAGAGTAGAAGGCAGAACAGGAAGGAAAATAAGTTGCAGAGCACAGAATTGAGTTGTAGAAGAAAGAAATCATGAAAGAATATTGTTGTATGAATCTTTTGTAATCCCTAGGCTATAGCCTATCATTTGTAAAGCCCTTGAGTCATGTGTAACTTGATTTGGAGTTATAATATAAGAGGAATGAGCTTTGAAGGCTAGGTTTTTCCCTATTAGCATTTTCCCAGGATAAATTTTGTGTTATGTGTTCATGAATATCATTAGCTTTCTATTGATTAGCTGTTAGCTTCCATTGCATATCCATTATGATCATGGCATTAATTGATTAAGCCTACAAGGTTGGACAATCTCTCACTGAACCCTCTTACCTTGACTACATCAAATTTTCCTACCTTCAGGATGCCTAATAACCTTCCGTCAACCATGGAGTTCTAGATTTTATGGCCATGGGCCCTCAATATACACTGTAGCTATCTTTTTCACAGCCCCACAAAAGTAACATGACGTAACCCCTTTTTTGTCTATGCTCAAGTGTGAAAAAGCCCCCATGTGGACCTTCGTCCGCTACCCAGCAAGGAATTGGCATCTTGAAAAGATTCCTCGCAGGTTTGCGAGAAACAATCATTCCAGAGCCTTTGTAAAGTTTGTGCTTCCTTTTAATATGCAACTTAGAATGTCACCACGTGTCGCAATTCTAGACCTGCATAGAAGGAGAAGAGCCATCTCTGTTTGGGCCTTATGGAAGGAATCTAAACCCTCCATGTGGCACCATGGTATAGGCTCCAGAAAGTGTGCAGTGAAAAGTTTAAGTTGCTAAGTCAAGCATTTTTAGAACTTTTGAACCACAAGTCAAGAGTTAGGAAGTTAGGAAAATTCTCGACCTCCCAACAACAAAGGCTTGAAAAGGCCTTGACCATCAATGAAAGGCTTGAAAAGGCCTTGAGACAAGTCAGGGAGTCGTGCAGTTTGCTAACTTTTGAACCCACTGACTTAGGTTTTAGAATTGAAAATCCCTCGACAACAAAGGAAAATAAAAGGTGGGGCCGGTCACTTCATAGTTTAAAAAGGCTTCAAGTGAAAACTTAAGCAACTAGCAACCTGGACAAATGGTCAATGAAGAAATATAACATAAAGTAGAAATATGATCATAAGCCTTAGGGTTTTGAGGGAAAAGTAGGAAAATATTTATGGGGAATAACTCAAAATCCTAAAACCTAAAAAGGTGTCAACACAAGTAATGAAGAATCTTTCAATGCATGGCAAAGTCTTGAAATAAACAAACATTAACACTCTTATGTGGGTACCTTCTAAGCCATGTTCCAATAACAACCACCGAGCCTGTAGCGCATTCGATGTTTTCTGGGCCATATGTAACTGGGGTCTCCAATTTCCTTTTGGCATCAACACAATGACAAAAGTAATAATTCATTCCCTCTTCATTGTCTTCATCTACAATAACTACGTAAACATGCCCTATGAAATTAGTCAACATTAAAAAAAACTAGAAAGTAAGATAACATTAGGAATTTCAAAAACTATGCCAGTAGATGTATTACCTGGTTGAACTAGATTTGATATGTGGTCAAAGTCAATTGATGATTCCATCTATGTCAGTTCTAGTATCGTTGAGGGTCGATACATGTGAAGTGGGCTAAGATAAATTAACCACCATTCGTCAACCCACTCCTTTGACTCGCACTCATCCTAGGTGTAAATTGTACATGAAAAACAAAAGCATGCAATCTTCCACATTTAGATAGTCTATGAACCTACTTTTGAGCTTCTAAAAGAGTGTAGTTCACTTGATCCTATCAGTGAACAATGATCCTCATATGGTGCAATGTTAGTATCATCTATCAACTGAAAAAATCTACGAACTAAAGACTTACCTTCATTACTTGAACCCATAGAAGCATTACACCACTTGACGATTGATTTTGCATCTATCAACTTTGTATTTTCTTTATACTGTAAATCTTCTCATGCTATGGCGCACCATCAAGATCCCCCTTTCCATGCTCATCCTCACAAAAGTTACACATATGCCAAAAACCTATAATATTATGCATCCTGCTCAACCAATAGAACATCTTCAAGTTCTTGAATTGTGATTCACAATATCTGACCATATGATATGTTGACTAAATAATATGCCCTTTCTAGCCAAATCATTGTAGAACACATGAAATCAACCTTGCATGAACTCTGCAGAATGCATGCAATCATCACTAATATAAAAATTATACTCCCTTATGATCTTTCTTTCATCCTCTGTACTATAATTTGCATGAATAAATGCAATGTTCACAAATATAGAAACTTGTGTGGAGTTGTAATATTGTGATTGCACCTCATATTGTGGCTGTAGATTGTAGTTCTCTGCAAAGTCATCAACTAAAACAATGCTACCAAGTGGAAATTTGTCCTTGCATAACTTGAATTTCAAGTCCAACTATTGAGCTCTATGGATATGCCTTGCATACTCATATGCTATACTATCACGAAATGTAGACATAAATTGATACGTGCTGGAATATTTTGAATAACCAAATTACACCTCTTTTCTTCTTTCCCATAGTTTGTATTGTAGGGCACAGTTTTATACTTGTTGAACTATACTAGTTCATTTCCAACCGCATGTGTGCTTTCCATATGTTCATATATTGGCATATGTTGCAAGCCACCACAATGCTAACATGTGCCATCCAAGTATAATTTCCTGTAGAATATTTGACCTTCCTCTCTTTCACATCAAATTGTTGATATGAAGTCTCTTGAAGATTTTGGTGGGGCATGTATGCCACAATCCTACAAAACATCATTAGTATGCAAATGTAAACATATAAATTGATAAAAATCAAAATGGTTAGAAAATTCAAAATTTAATCTACAACAACAAGTAGTGCGTGCGTGATTTATTTTTACATAGAAATCTTTTAGCATTTCAAAATATCTTTGACAAGTTTTAATTTGAGGATACATCTCTAGAAATTTACCAAAAAATTGTGTTTGAGTCGTATCAAAAAATGCTTTGGATGTGGCTCATGGTTTTAACTACCAATTCTCCTTCTTACCACATCCCTTTGATTTGGAGATACCATTGTGTAAATCTTCCAAAAGTCTTCAATTAGTGATCTGAATGCTTCAACAATTGGTTTATCTTTTCATGGTAGTCTCCCCAAGAACACCCACAATTCATTGGCATCAGTTTCCTTGATTCTTTGGCACCTTCCAATGACTCTTGATAAAGTTTTTCTATTAATTCTGAATGCTTGACTCGTCTTTCTAATGAGATGATCTTTCCTCATTTGATTACTTACTATTGTCGATGTAATGACATGTCATATGACATTACTATCTTTTGTGCATGAGGTGTTACCCACATTGTCATATGCACTCATTAGACAATAGATTTTTCACTCGAAGCCTCTAACATTCTCAACCAAAGAATCATCATGATGGACCTATAATTTATACTTCACATCATTTCAACGAATAGTTGACATCTTGCGGTCTCATTTAACTTTTCAAAGAACACTCTCCAAATCTTATGAGCATATCTTCTACAAGTAAATTTTGGAATCTTACCTTCCATTGGATACAAAATATTCTCATCAATTTCAATCAAATACTTTGGCTTTGTATGCAAAATTCTAGGTCATGTTATGAAAGGTAAATTCATCTCAACATTAGGAATTTCATCAATATTTAAATGAGATGGGCTAGATGGCATACCTTTGATTAGAGATGGAATAGATGATGTACCTTGAGGTTGAGGTGGGAACGATGGCGTACCTCCTTCCTCACATGTGAGTGATGATGTACTCTCAACTTGAGATGTGGTAGATGGTGTCCCTCCATCTTGACTTATGGTAGAGGATGTGTCTCAAACTACGATATTCAAATTTCTCATAGCATGAAGTTTTTGCATTCATTCCCTTTGTGCTATCAATACCATATCTCTTGTTGATGGTTGAGGTTCCTCTTCAATTGGCATGTCTTTGACGATCGTGTCCAATTTCCTCTTCTCACGAAGTTCCCTCATACTTGTTGCTTTCTTTGCATTCTTAACTTCTTTCTCTTCCTATGTTGGTTTAATCCTTGATCATTTCATCGGCATAGTGGAGAATTTATCTGTAGCATGATAAAGAGACAAATATTAGTTCCTAAAAAATGAATCCATACAAATAAATGAAATATATATCATTCAACCCTTCAAACAAAATGTACATACAATCATCATGTAGAAGAGTAGTAGCATAGACAAAGCACATGAATTTTTTGATGTAATTCTTTAAAGAAATGCAGTCTCATGGAATGCCATGATTGCAAGATAAGCACAAAATGGATTTTTTAAAAGACATTACAAAATTTCAAGAAAATACAATTGGCTTGCGTATAAATCCAAATTCCAAAACTTTTGTCAACATCCTACCTTTGGAACAAGGTATGGGCATCAATCAAATGATTGAAAGAAAGGGGGATTTTTGTCAAATATTATAAAATTGTAACTCCCTTCATAGAAATGTATGAGAAATGTGGAAGCATGGACAAGGCATGTGAATTGTTTGACAAAATGCATCAAAGAGATATGTCATGGATTGTAATGATTGTGGGTGTTGGAACTTCTAAAATTTACCTGATTCTACTAGTTTTATAAACCTTAAATCCAAAAATCCATTGTAAAGGGTCTTAATCCTTTTTCCACTCATATCTTAAAATCAAAAAACCTTTACTAATGTCCTCATTGGGTCATTTTCCATTGCACCTATGTTGCATCCTTGTGATTCCATCTTGACATATATATGGGTCAAATATTGCATCCCCATAGAGGTTTGTAGTCACCCCTAATAGTCCTTAGCTAGTTTGTGGGAGCTTGAGGTGTAGTGCAAATGTTCACCACAATACTGCATCAGTCGGTGGGGGTATGTGTGGGATGGTGGTAAAAAATTAAATAATCATAAGGTAACCCGCAGCCCCGCGATAGGTGTACCATTACATCAAAGGTGATGTGTAGTGTAGCGAGATGGACTAAAATGTGAAATGTATGTGGTCTTGCTGTCCCACAGGGGTCTTGATCTATTGTGGTGGGACTGTGGTATAGGTTGGCATTGCATTTATTGCAAATGTAGAATTAATTATATGAAGGACTTTTGACCATTTGATCTTCTTAGATCAAGGATGCATATTCAAAATCACACATGATGATCAACCATTGCATCTTTTAGCATGAGTTGGCATTAATGGTGAAGTGACTGAGTTTAGGAGATGATATATTTGGAATTTGGTTCCATTTCGATCAATCATAGTAGCTCAATGTGTATCAATTTGATGTTTTCCTTGTTCTTTAAATCGGTGTATCAAGTATATATTTGGCTTATCAAAGAAAATTTATGTTTTTTTGTGGTTTATATGATTGGTTTCTTCAAGTAAGAATTAAATTCATTTGAATAAGTCACAGTAAACTAGAAGATTCATTTGGATTAAAAAGAAGAGCTTGGTAATTAATTTCCTTGCACGTTTATGCAAGTCATAAACATCAGAGTGCCAAACAATTTGAATTGTAACATGTAGGACACATATCAATCTATATTTTGACTCTATTACCCAGTGGAAGAAAGGCACTGATCATTTTATCCCCAAAACAATTCCTTGTAAAAGTCTTCCCTATATATTTTAACATCCAGTTGTAGGAGTAGGAGTAGCAGTTAGTTTTGTATTTTATTGTCTATTTCAAACCCTCATGCTAGTGTGAAATAGATTGTTATAGGATGATTTAATTGAAAAAATTGTGATCACACAAACTCTACAAAAGTGTATGAGGTTTTCAATCTGATTGATTATCATCAGTTAATCCTAGAGAGTTAACAATCATTGGTGATAAAGGTACACCCACCTAGGCATAGCAGAGCCTAAAGAGTAGGGAATTTTAACCATCTTGGTTAATTCTATTTGTTAGATGGATCACTTGTTGAACTTGATTATAAATCTTGGAATACTTTTAGGGTTTGATAGTCTTTAGATTTGTGAACCAACAATGGGATATGCACAAATGGATTTGCTGAAAAGGTTTTGGAAATTTCCCAGCAAATGCAATCAGTGGGTGTGAAGCCAAATTATACAACCTTTGTCAAGATCCTCTCTACCCACTCCAAGAAAGGATCTTTGGAATAGGATATGGGCATCCATCAAAGCATTAAGAATAGAGGCATTTTTTAAATTTATAGTTATAGCTTATCCTAGTAGATGTGTAAAAAAATATGGAAGCATAGACAAGATAGGTGGATTATTTGGAAAAATGCCTCAAAGAGATATGATCTCATGGAGCATAATGATTGTAGAATATGAACAAAATGGATTTGTTAAAAAAAAATTAGAATATTTCAAGCCAAAATTGACAATCTTTGATAGCATCCCCCTACATTTTCTGAAATGGGCTATTTCAAACAAGGTATGTGCATCCCTCAAAGCATAATAGAAGGGCAATTTTTTTCAAATGTTATAGTTGCAAATTCCATATTAGACATGTATGCAAAATGTTGAAGCATAGACAAGGCACATGAACTATTTGACATATAATTGCTCAAAGAAATGTGGTCTCATGGAATACCATGATTTTATAATATGAACAAAATGATTTGGTAGACATGTACGTAAAATGTGGTATCATAGAGAAGGCATTGAGCTGTTTGAAAAAATGCCTCAAAGAAATATGGTCTCATGGTGATGGGGATTTATAATATGAACAAAATGATTTGGTAGACATGTACGTAAAATGTGGTAGCATAGAGAAGGCATTGAGCTGTTTGAAAAAATGCCTCAAAGAAATGTTTTCTCATGGTGATGTTGTTAGATTAGGTCCAGACAACTGAGAAGGGGGGGTGAATCGGTTGTCAAGAATTTTGAACTTTTTCTAACTTGAATCTTCCTTCATGACTTATAATCAATTTAATGAAATAAACACTTAAGCATCACATAAGTAAAAATAAGAACAACACACTTGACTCCATGATTTTGACATGGAAACCTAGTTAAGGGAAAAACCACAGTGGGGGTTAACCCACAAAAATTAATACCCAGTTAAAAGTATTTTTACAAATGGGAATGCACATGCATTTAGGCTCACTACCTAGAGCCCACTACTCAAAAGAAGGTTCACTGCCTATGGAAAATATTACAAGAGAACAAGAGAGATTTGAACTAATTAATAGCATCTGCCCATGCATGAAATTCAGTTCTGGTAAGTACATAAACTAACTTGACACATTTCATCTTTACTCTACTCTTCTTACTTATCTGCCTTCATTCGTACTTTTGAATCCTAATCCTTTCGCACACACCACACACACTAAATCATCTAATTTCATTGTCTATATATATCCCAACATGATCTACAATCATTCTATCAGTCAACTTCAACAATACTTAGAACATTTAAGAATTCTCTGCTCTGTCAGTTAAATCTATGCGTAACTTAAGGCGCGGACCAAAACTTTCTCTTGGAAAATCATTACTCATGTCACCCAATGTTAGCCATAATCACTAAATGCCACTACTTGTCCAACAAGCAACTTCCATAGATCTGGAATCAAGATCTTCTGCAAGGTATGCATGTTCTTCTTTTGTCAGCTCTATCAAACTAGAACCTGATATTCAGATGCTACTATCTTTTGATTCCTTTATCACTAATGGACAAGATTCTAGATTTAGAGTGTCTTTGTAATGCTATCAACTACCTTAGATTTGTAGCATACCATGTCTTTCCACCAGAGAGATCCGGACCAAAATATCAGACCTTGTTATTGCTTTGTTCCTAGCTACCCAAACTTAGACAAATTATGATTCTGACTTCTGGTATGAGAAACTTGTGTTATGCAGATGTCTAGAATGATATTAGTTGCCATCAATTACAACACCTATAAATTATGAGAAGTGTCTCTTGCCAACAATCTCTCCCTTTGGCATTGATAGCAACACTTAGTGAAAAATAACTAAGTGTCTAGAAGTAGCTCCCCCTTTGTTTGTATACTCATGCCCTTCACTTATTCTGGTTCTCCCCCTTTGCTGAACTCCTCATTTTTCACTGCCCTTCACTCCCCCTTTGACATCAATGGCAAAGGGTGGGGTTCGTAAGTCAAAATTCTCCAAAAATTCTATATATATTGCTGCATATGTATAACAAATTATAAAATCCCATTTACATAAATTTTAGAATATCTACAAAATTGATTTTTATTTACATAAGAACAGAGGCCCAAGTGCTCTTCATTCCATCTAAAATTGAGATATGCCCACCCTACAAGAATGAGTATGCTTCTTCCTTTGATAGATCTAATGGATCACTTGTCTGAACTACAATCTGAGCTTCAGATAGGGCATTATGAATTGTCTCCAACTTAGGAGCTATCAATCCCCAGAGCTCACACATCCTCTTCATAATGTTACCCTTTTCTTTGACAAGCCTCTTTATCTCATCTGTTAGACTAATTACTTGGCATTCTTGACTTATAGGTGATATTGTTAAAGGATCAAAATTTTGAGTAAGATTTGATAGTTTATGTTCTTGCTTCTTTATCTTCTTTTCAATATTTTCATTAACTTTGGGCCATGATAGACAAAATTTGTACAAATCACTTCCATCAT
The DNA here is from genome assembly GCA_027924645.1 of Cunninghamia lanceolata. Classification (NCBI taxonomy): domain Eukaryota; kingdom Viridiplantae; phylum Streptophyta; class Pinopsida; order Cupressales; family Cupressaceae; genus Cunninghamia; species Cunninghamia lanceolata. Next base: position 11,697,303 of record BSBN01000194.1, on the reverse strand, counting down.
TAATGGCATTCTGAATACCTTTTATGCTATACCAAGTATTCTTCTATCACTTCCTATTAGACCTTTTATTTCACAAAATTTCTTATCCAAGAATACTTTTTGATTTTGGTTTCCGCAGATTTCTCAAATGACTCAAAATGAGTATTCACAGAACTTACAAGATTTTTTAGATGTTCTGAGGGTGAATTAGATGGACTCTTCTGATAAGCAGGCATCAATTTCTCCAAAATCTCGGATACAAGTCCCAGAAGCTCATTGCCCTCTCTGTGGAACTTCAACATCTTTTCTCTAGCCTTAACTTGGGTGAAGGATGCTATTTTCATTAGTTGAATTGGAGGGAGGGCATCCAGATTGGCTAGACCTTGAAGCAGTTCAGGTTCATCAAGCTCAATCACTTCTTTTTCAAGAAGACCTTTCACTACATCGGTAGTGTCTCTTGCAACATTTACACCATCTTCTTCTATTTTATCTACCTTTTCTCTTCCTTCTTCTTTATCTTTATTATTCTCTATGTTTTCTACAAAGGGATCCTGTTATGTTTGTTCATTACTTGCTATTTGATCTGGAGATCTTTGAGAAGTGGAAATATTGTCTTCTTTTCCCATCTTGTTTGGTGGATAAAGAGTATCTCCTGCATCAACTACTCTATATATCATTTAAGTGTATTCCTGATTTGCTTGTTCTTCTTCTAGAACAAAGGCTTCATCCAGCTTAGATTGTTGTTCAAAATTATTCTCTTTTTCTCCATCTAGAATTTCTTTTGTGACTATGGGAAAATTGTGCTTTTGCAATGCTTTCAGAAGAATTTTTTGAGTTTCTTCAACAATTTCACTTGTTTCTCCCATCATGAGCTTGTTCATTCTCTTTTTGCTTCCAAATTCATTTTTGACTTCCTTAAATATCATATCTATTTGATCAGGTGAAATTTGAGGACACAAGGTTATTAGCTCATGTTCCCTAATTTCCAAGTCCTTGCACTTAGCATTTTCTTTTCTCAACTCTAGAATATCAGCTAGACTTTGTGGTAACATAGAAGTTATCTTAATTAGTACCTTGTTATAGATGTTAAGATATCTGACTGTTGCTTCCTCCAACACCCTTTTATCCACATCACTGTAATTTGTTGGAACAAGGTGGATAACTGAGAGGGGGGGTGAATTAGTTATCTTCTATAATTTAACTTTCTCTTCTTCTTTAACAATTAGTGCAGTATCAAAACATTTAAGCATACATGAACATGAGAGCAGAAAGGAAATCAACACACATAACACAAGGATTTTTACGTGGAAAACCCTATTAAGAGAAAAACCATGGGGTGACTAACCCAAGATTGTATTCTCTGTTAAAAGAATAGAAGTACAAAATGGCACTTGTTAATTAGGGCTCACTGCTCGAGCACACTGCTCACAAGAGGCTCACTACCTACAAGAGACTCACAGTCTACAAGGTATATAGAAAGTAACTAGGTATTTGAACTTGTTGTGATGCTCACAACACGCCCCATTTTACTCCTTAGCAAGATGAGGACCCCTGTTGATGCTGGTTTGCTTTGCTTGTTGGTGTGGTTTTCTTGGTGGTAAAAGGGAAGAGGGGTTGAAAATACAAACCTTGTTAGAAATAGAGAAAAATTTGCATTTGGGTACCAGGTCAAAGTACAGGTGAATTCCTTGTTGGAAATAAACAAGGGTTGTTTTTTGAATTATTCTAAAATTCATTGTATTTTGCAAGTTATTGATGTCTTGGATAAATGTACAATTAGAGGGTTTGTGCCTTGTATATACAAAGTTCTTTGTATATGCAAAGTCATCTCATATACAAATGTGTTTGTATATCATGCTTTTGTGTTAGTCGCAAAAGGGAAGTCATCAGGTTTTCTTATTTTGTTGCTTTTTTCCTTGTATGCATTTAAGAAATGTTTTATACATACATACAGGGTGGACCCGAAAGGAGTTAGGTTGGAGTGTATACACGTTAAAATCCACTATGTATATTTCAGTTTGTATATTTGGCAAATGGAAGACATACAAGTAAATATACTAGGGATTATACATAGCATGGAACTGAAGAGGTATTAAAGTTGGTATAATCGATGTATGTTTGGCACTTGTATATTTGGCGGATGCAAAATATATAATCAAGAGATACAATGAGTTAGATACATTGCAGAATTGAAATGTTATCAAATATTGCATAATGATTGTATACGTTGGGTTTTCTATGCGAGGTATTGGGAGGCATGCATTCCGCTTTATACAAGGCAAGTTTTTGAAGGTAAAGCAAATTTCGGTAAGTACAATGAATCAGGACTTAATGGATATCAGATATACATTGTGTTTTATACAAGGCAGAATCAAAAGTAAATTGAAATACAATATAAATGGTGCATTTGGACTTAAAGTATATATAGCAATGCATTGATTTATATACCACGAAACTGAGGAATTATAATAGACAGTTAAGTCTTTGTATATCGTGCATTGTATATTCTTTATATACAATCCGATGTACATGGCACTTTATACATCCTAGAATTGAAAGGATTATCAAATGAAGTTAAACTATTGCATATTTCTGTGCCTGTATGTATGTTCTGAAATGTACATTGCTTTATACATACGAGCCGAAACCCAATAAGATTAAAATATGAAATATCCAATGCATCACGTCTAAATCAAATATCAAGAGATACATTGGGATATATACATCATGGATTTGAAGGTAAGTATAATGCGGTTTATAAGAGGTTGAAGTCTGGAAGAGATACGAAGGCATAAGCATCACGAAAATTGCAAATTTGAATGGTAAGTGGACTCCACCAGTTGTATATTTGTTTTGTATGTTTATAATGTATATCCAATATACAAGCTAATATACATAGTTCGAATGTCAAAAAGATTAAATAACAAGAAAGCCTTTGTAGGTTTGGGCGTTTGTATGTTTGAAAGATACAATGAAAATATACAATGAGAACATACAATGAAATGCATAAAGAGGGTAATGTATGTAGAATTTGGCTAACAGTAAAAGTTCAAAAGGCATAAACACTGTAATGAAGGCCGAGAGGACATGATGCATTAATTACTGTAATTAATGAGAATTTAATACTCAAACAAAAGGAAATTTACAAAGGGTTAGAGCTATTTCATATTACTTCGCTATACTGTTAAGACTGAAAATTACAGAAAAGAAGTTGTTGCAGTGAAAGAGCAAAATTTACCAGAGGAGAAGAAAACTACAGTAGCTGGACAAAAGTGAAAATGGTAGAGTAAGTCAATGGGTAAACGGTCATGACAAATAGGTATTTATCCAAAACGCCGTTTAGTTTTAGTTGTTAATATACACTATTAATTTCAATAATTTCGTTGCAAAAAAAATGTAAGCATTGGTCAAATTATTGTTTTAATTGTTAATTAGTTGAATAGAGCTTAACAAATTTAAAGAGGTTAAAACAGAAACAACAAACAAGCTAGGATAAATGGTAAAGTAAGTATTCATAGTAAAAAACCCTAAACATGGAGTAAAATGAGAAGTTAAAAGATGTATGCTTCTACAGGATGGCCCCTAAACCGAAGAAAGATACAGGGGAAGATATAAAAAAGGAAAGAAAACCATGGAAAGAGGTGGATAAAGAGGAATTACTGATACACAGAGGGTATCCAATCCTGATTAGTACGAATGGAGTGGGGACAGATACTAACATAGGAAACTATGATGCAGAGGATGTGCTAAAAAAGATTACTGCTGCAGATGCTACTCCTGATATGAAATGCATTTGGGATAGTGGACTGTATAGAGCTGCGGGTTTCCCTCTGGCAATGGAGGCTAGAGATTTATGTTTGGATTGTATAATCTTGTATGACCCTAATACAAGAAAGGTAATGCCACATGACAGATTAATTGTTGATCTGACTCTTGAGGGGATTGCAAGAACTTTTGGATTAGAAATCAGGGAGAAGATGAGTGATATTGATATTGATCAGTATAATGAAAGTTTCTACACAAATGAAGGAGACTGTAAGGGTAAAATATTTTGCAACTGGTACAGTCCAGAGAACAAACCAAAGGCAGTGGCCAGAATTCCTAAAAATCTGATGAGGATACATTTCAGGGAGGAGATATATTTGATGATCACTATGCTGAGTAGACTGGTTGGGTTTAGGGATGGAACCAAATGTGAGCCTTGGATGTTCACTGTCATAGAATACCTAAGAACAGGGGAAAAGAAACAAGGACAAATTCATTGGGCCAAGGCCATTAGTACAGCTATTTGGAGGTAGGTCATGCAGAGACAACAGAAGGGCTTGCCATTTTATTTATCTTCTTATGTGTTCTTTTCCTGTGTTGTAGAGATTAGGCCTTTTATTCATGGGATAGAGAGGATTGGTGTTTTAGGAAATGGCCTTAATCAGAAGCTAGTGTATAAACATTACCCTATCTTGCAGGAAGAAAATGCCTTGAAATTTTTTTCTTTAGTCAATGATGTTTTTTATACCTACCTGGTAAGAATATTGAGGGAGGAACCTGATAAAAGATTGTCCAAGGATGCAGAAAATGCAATTGGATTTTACAGTTCATGGTTCATACAGTTTGAACACTTTACTTATATAAGAACTGAGGGTTTTGAGGGAAACCATTCGTGCTTCCTAGGTATCCTTCTGACAAGCTAATTGTGTTAATTTTTTAAGATAGAATTTGAATGTGTTTAAAATGTACAAAAGGAAAATCAATAACAGGGGGAATGTGAAATTGCCATGGCCAATTGGTAGATATTCTTGTTTTAGTGAAGAGGTGGCAAGTTATTCAAAGCAAGAATTAAGGTATTATGGCTTCAAGGAGTTTGATTAGCAAGAAAATTTGACCCTTTCCACATAATTCAGAATTTTGTAGATAAAAAATACAAGCAGCAAGTACATATTGAAGATTTCTGGGAGGTGAGGAAAAGAGCTCACAAAAGATTAACTATGGATCAAATGATGTCTATTGGCAATATATATGTCCCTCCAGAGGTTAGAGAGGATGATCAATTATTACATCAAAGTTATGCAGAGGCAAGGCTGGCTCCTATTACAGAGCCTGATTGGTCAAGGCCTTGGAATACATCATTGGATGTAGTATGTAAGCCGGTAATTTTGTTTTCAAAAACATGGCTGAAAGACAGAGTTGAAGAGCTAAAAGCTGAAGGAAAGGAGGTCACATATCCCAAGAAGGGAAGGAAAAGAAAAAGTAGAAGACATGATAAAAATGTATAAAAGGATCATAGAGAGACTCCTACAACATGAATGTGTTGAGATGCTAGCATATGATTTAGAGAGGGCCTTAATAGAATTCAAGGCCATATTTGCACCTATATAGAAAATCCTAATGCAATTCTCAGCAAGCAAATGATGGATACACTGATGGAAGAAAGAGCCAAAATGAAGAAGTACAAGAAAAGAACAGAGGGCTCAGAGGACAAAGAAAAGGTGATGATGCAAGAGTTCATTTTAGCAAAAAGTCCAAGAGGGGACCGCACCTTTGTGGAGGGTGTGATTGACCATTTCAAGAAATATTTGAAGAAAGGGTAAGAAGGCAGGGGCAAAGAATTTTGAGAGGAAATCAAATGAAGAGCCTTGGCAAGAAAAGGTCACCTAAAATGGGAATCTTATTTATGAGATATTCCAAGAGCATCCTTTGAGAGGAGAAGATGCCAAGTAGTGGATTCACACACGGTTAGGGAATGAAGGCACACCATTGGTCAGTAATAAAAGGATCTTAACCATAGAATAGTGGTTGTAACCATAGAGTGGAGGTTGTAACCGTAGCAAGGGAGGGGATTCAAATTCTATATAAGAAGCATTGCTACTTGTATAATTTACACAAGGATTTTTAGCATTTAGCCAGAAATTGTAAATTCTTTCTGAGAATTTTGGAGTAGAATATTTTAGTTTAGAGGAGGTCGCCTGTTGTTTGCATTAAGGAATGCGTGGAATGTCCATCTTTCTTAATGTATCTGTAAAGTACTATAATTTTTCGGTATATTTCATTAATAAAGCTAAGAGTCATTCCTACATTATAAATCTTGTATGACTATGTTTTGAATATAAGTGAATCTAGAAGTCTGTGTCTATTTTCTGAGTGTCTTCTAGCTCTTCCTTGCATTTAAAATAATTTCTCTTAAAGCTCACAATCTTGAATGCAATATTCTTGAAAATACTCAGGATATTTGCATTTAACGATTTAGTCTGCTGGTTTAATTGAATCTACTGTATTTCTTACTGTGTGCATAATAGAACATTTAGATCCTGTAGAATTTAAATTTCTCTAACTTTTCCCAGCAACTTTGAAATACTTAGCTTAAACGTTGAAATCTAAAGGAGATTATCTAACATTTGAAGAGTTTAAGAGCAATAAGTTGATATTTGATAATCTTCATAAATAGTTGAAAAGGAAAGCATGTTTGAATATAAATCATATAAATCTTTGAGGTATAGTAACGATTTTATGCAAATGAATGATTAGAAAGTTAATATTTGTATTAGTTTGCATAATAAGAGTCCAGTAAGTCACAAACCCACTTTAAATCATGTAAGGCCCCTTGCATATTACAACTTCATAATAACCTACTGAACGGTCCAACAGGTCAAGACCTGACCAATAAGGAAACTTGGGATTAAGTAATCTTAGTTGATTTCTTCATATCTTTCAAGATAGTTAGGTTCATTTATGAATTTTAACTTTTGTTATGAGTGTGTAAAAAACAATCATCAATAGAACTGATCAAAGGCATCCACATATGCTGGGGTTTAGTTCTGGTTAGGGTCAATATATTGATCTGTTGCACTTCATTCTTCCTCTGCTTAGTGCTGTTGTTTTGTCACATATCAGATTTGTATGTCTACTTCCACACTACTCTCTACTTTTCTTCTCACACACTATTGCTCAACACACTCCCTCACATCAAAATCCATCTAGTATATATATCCGCACAAAGGATTTCAACATCTTACTAGTCGGCATCCGGAATACTAAAGATTTTCCCAAACTCTAGTCTGTTGGTTGAATCCATGCTTACTAAGTGATGTGTATCAAAAATATAGTTATAGGAGTCATTAATCATGTCAACCAACCATGAATGATTCCTCAAGAAACTTGATCACCATCAATTTCTTATCCGGATTAAGGTCTAATGCTCTGCTGATCAGTTCTTCCTCAATCTACTCTGCTAGACAGGAACCCAACACTTAGGTGCTCATATCTTTTCACTCTTTCATCACTAGAGGCTCAATCTCTAGAATGTAGCAATCAAGGTACTCCTATTGACTTCCTCAAGTCCGCACTTTGCTGAGATACTTCATCTAAGAGATTGAGACCTGATTGTCAGACCTTGCTGCATGCTCTGTTCTTGTTCACCAGACCAAAACACTCTTCAATCTGACTTTTGGTATAGACATACTATGTGCTGCGAATGAGTGGGATGGACTTTGTTGCCATCAATGACAACACTCATGAAGCCACATAGTGTCTCTTGCCAAAAATCTCCCCCTTTGGCATTGATGGCAACACTTAGTGAAAAATGACTAAGTGTCATAGCATACTCCCCCTTGGCTGATGTTCTGTCTTATGTACACTTTTTACCGGAGCTCCCCCTTAGCTAGATTCCACATTTTTCACTGCTCCTCACTCCCTCTTTGACATCAATGGCAAAGGGTGAAATCCGTACACCAAAATTTGCTAAGAAAAAACAACCTATATATTGCTGGATAAGTATATATACATGTTGTACTTACATATACTTAAGGATATCCGCAAAGGTATTCTTCAACTATACAACTTCTGTCGCCCAACTCTGCTTCATCCTGTCCAAAATTGATATGTGGCCACTTAACAAAAATGCAAAGGCTTCTGCCCTCTTTAGGTCTGTCGGATCACTAGTCCGGGGTGTAGTCTGAGCATCAGTTAGGGCTTCATGCATTGCCTCTAACTTAGGGATAATTATCTCTCTTAGTGCACTTAGCTTGCTTATTCTATTCTTCTTCTCCTTTTCAAGCCTCTTTATTTCATTTATAGTGGCAATAGTTTGACATTCTTGATTCATTATGGAAGAGGTGAGAGGATCAAAATTTTGAGATAGACTTGATAGTTTGCTCTCTTGTTCTTCCACCTTCTTGGCAATGTCTGCTGTCACAGTGGACCAAGATAGACAAAATTTGTATAAATCTCTGCCATCTTTAAGAGCATTTTTTAAGCTCTTTATCCCAATATCCAAATTTCTCCTATCATTTGTTATAAGTCTTCTGCTGCCTTTCTAAGGAATCAAACTAAGTATTGATAAAGTTTATCAGAGATTTAAGGTTACCAGATAGAGAGGCCGAAGGATCCTTTTGAAAGGATGGCATGATCTTCTCCAACATTCTAGAAGTAATCTCTATCATCTCACAATCTTCCATGTGAGACTTCAGAAGTTTCTCTTTTGCCTTTGCTTGGGCAAAGCATGCTTTCTTCATTGTCTAAACTAGGGAGAGGGAATCAAAATTGAGTGGTACTTGGAATAGTTTCGATTCATCAATCTCCATTATTTCCTTGGTCAGGCAACTCTTCACTACTTTTGTAGTGTCTCTTGCCAGAGACTTCTTTCCTTTTGTGGCAGCAGAGCTGTCAACATAGATCTTCTCTGTTTGTTCTTCTTCTCTTACTTTTTCTCCTCTTCTTGACTTGTTTTCTCCTCTTTTCTTGCTTGTCCTTTAGTTCCAGAATCTGTTGGGGGATCTAGAAGAGAGATTCTTACTTCTTTAGGGACTTCCTCTATCAGAATAGAGGAATCCAAGTTCTTAGTCCTTTCCTCACCTATCTCCTTTGACTCTACAGTAATTTTCTCAGTAGAATCTTCCTTTGATGCACTTGATCCTTCAACATTCATGGCAGAAGGTTCATCACTTATGTCCTCTATAATAGGAAGATTGAATCTTTTATATGCATTCTAGAGGATGTCTTCAGTCTCTTTTACCACTTGATCAGTCTCTCCAAGCATAAGCTTGCTCATTCTGGCTTTGATCTGGAACTCATCCTTGCAATCCTTGAAGATCATGTTCATTTTTTTTAGAGTGATGGAAGGATAGAGCTGAATAGCTATCTGTTCCCAAATCTCCATATCCTTTTCCTTGGCATTGTTTTTTTCTAAGTTCAAGTACTTTCTCTAAACTCTTGGGGATTAGAGAGATGATTTCAATGAATGCTTTGTTATATATGTTTAAGTACTTAACCGTAGCGTCTTCCAAGATTTTCTTGTCAGTATCACTACATTCATCAAAAAATTCTATTAATGGTTGCAAATTCCCATCCACTATGACTGCCTTGATAACATTATCAACAGAAGGAGTGGACCTTTCAATAAATTGTTCTGCCTCTTCTTCTTTATTTGCATTGGCAGAGGATCCACCTGAAGTTTTCTTCTTCTTCTTCATTTTCTTAACCTCCTCATCTGTCTCTGTCTCTTCATCATCCTTGTGGCTTGTGTATGACCTTGTGGCCTTTGTCTTTGTTCTCTTTTCTCCTTTACTAGATGTCTTTGCTTCTAGTTTTGAGGCTTTTGAGCTCTTAGGGGTGGCAGGTGCAGAGCTCTTTGAGGATCTGGTCCGAGAGGGGGTTTGCACCGGATCACTTTCTTTTTCTACTTCTTGTCTCTCTTTCTCTGCTCTTTCTATTTTCTCTCTATTAGCATCAACTACCTCCTTTTATATCCCATATCTCTTGGCAACTTCTTCTACTTCCCTTATCACCTTTCTCTTGATCTCAGGCTGTCTCAGTTCAACATGAATTTTTACACTCAACTCTTGAAAGGTTCCAGACCTTTCTGCCTCAGGGTCCTTGGGCTGGCTTAGCAAGTGTTGGATATGCAACTCCAAGATCTTCTCATCTACCTCATACCCCATTGGTATAATCCAGACTGTCTTGGGCTCCACTGCCTCCATTAGGCATTGATCAGTGTCTACCATGAAGCACACTGTATCCTTGTATTTTTCAACTAGAGATTGGGGGATTCTCTCTTTGGCCTGCATCATGCCTTGGAAATTCTTGAAATATCCCCAGAGAGATGTGCTTTGAGCCTTGGCATCACCAAGCCCATACATATAATCTTTGATTTGTATGGCAACTGGTCTGTCATTTTGCCATATCCAACCACTGGATCTAGGTAGCTCATTCATGTAGTAAAAGAATAGACATAGTATCAAGCCACCGTACTTAAAATAATTCTTCTTATCCTTCTTTATTTTCTACAAATTCTCTAACAGTTTGTTCAGGAGAAGCTCACAAAGATCATAACCATCATTTTCCCTTAGCATCTGATAAGCAGTGTATATTATTGTTTCGGATACAGAATTCTCCCTGCTGGAGTGATATATTTTGTAGCCAATAATCATAGAGGCAAATTTGATGTCTGAATCTATAATATCTTCTATTGTCATTGCCCTTTTGTCAAACTTTGATCTGGTAGCCTCACTTACTATTTGATTCTTGATTGATTTAAGAGTAGGCAACCCACCAGATGAGTGTAAACCAGTTACTACCCTAATTGCATCTTTTGTTATTTTGAAGGGCTTCAACAACCATGTGAAGTTGTCATGTATTCTACTGAGAACATACTGGACCCATTCATCTTCTGCGAAATAGGGGAAGTGGATGCAATGTCCAAAATGCTTATCCCGGATGGCCTTGTATTGAGGTTTAAGTTCAAATGTTTCATCTATTAATTGGTTGTGATAGATATCCATTAGTTTGGATTCCCCTAATTCCTCAATATTTGCATGTATGTAAACCCTAACATCTTCTACATGCAGAACTCCATGTGGAATGCTAGAAAAGGCACCTAAAGGATCAACTTCTAGGGATTTGTAAGGATTTCTTGAACTTAGGGAGCGGCCTATCAATGATCTTAACAACATTTGGAGTAGCCAACTTTCAAAAGATTCAAAGAGAGAGGAAATACCTTTTTATGCTTCTAGGGTTCACGATAAGAGCTGAAAAGATCGCTGGTTGAATCAAATTATGTGGTTGATCTTTGAGAGGATAGAAGCAATCTTGTTGTAGGGCTCTTTCTTTCTTCTTCTTGAATGCGAATGTGCAAATGATGAACAAAAGAACCCTTATATTTCTGTGCAAACCCTAAATTCATATTGCAATAAATGCACATCTTAAGTAAATCTGGTTCCCTTATTATGACCTTGTTTTGAGAGAGATCCTTCTGAATCACTAAGATGTAGACAAAATTAATCTTGGTGATAATTGACAATCTATCTCCCCTTGTCTAGTCATTCCATTTATCTGCAAATCAAGACATTTTAGTTTTGAATCATACCAGATCTAACTATGTGAGTCCTGCATTTACTGGATGACTGTCAAACCGGATCAATCTTGAATGATTAACCTCTTCAAAACTCCTTGTGAATCTTTTGTATTTTTACCAAGGGTTATTTAGATATTTCTCTAATAACCCTTTAATCCACAACTTTCGATGTGCCAATTTCAGGCACTGATTGACTAGCTAGGGGAATTTATTTTCCTTTGTGACTCCCCCTAAGCCAGAGCTCATCTATTCAATTTTTGGAAGGAATATCAACACCAAATTCTGGTGCGGATCCATCTCCAACATTTTTTGTACTTCTCTTCACCCAAATCTTGTTCATCTCCCTTTGAACTTCATCCACATTTACTTTTCCTTTTCCTTTGTCTTGATTTTGGTTATGATGCACCAGACCCCTTTTATCCTGATTCTTACTTCTACAGAATTTAACAATATGACTAGATCTATTGCAGTTGTAGAAAATAACATTTCTTTGCATATTTGGCTGATATCCTCTTGATCTGCATTGATTAGCCATATGTCCCATTCTATTGCATGCAAAGCATCTACCATTGAATGAATTGTTTATTTACTTATTTCTGCATTCATGAGATTTGTGACCATACCTTTTGTAGTTGAAACACTGTCCAGAGAAGGATGAATTAGTCTGATTCTTTCTTCTTCTACACTGAGTTGCTTTATGACCGAAGTTGTTGCAATTGTAGCAGTATCCATTGAAGGATGGATATCTTTGAGAATTTGGTTGCCTTACTAGAGGTCTTCTAGGCCTATTCCTTGGATTTCCTAATCCAAAGTACTTCTGACCAGATCCGAAGCTTTCACCTTTTTCAAATCCTAAGTCATGCTTGTCATCTACCCTCTTTTGGCTTTCAAGAAGAACTTCAAGTTGAGCAGAGCTTATCTTGAATTTTTCTTTGTATTCATTTGCTATTTGAAGATCCCTTTTAAGAGTGTCTATCTGATTTTCAAGTTGTTCTGCATTATCTCTAGCTTCTTCAAGATCTAATTCCAAATGTCTGATTATTCTATCCATTTTGTGGTAGTCTTCTAACTTCTCCTTGAGAGATTGTCTTAGATTGTCTTCCATTTTTCTTTTCTCTTCAATTTCTTGGGTGAATTTCATAACCCCTGATTCCATTTCATGTCTTACTATAATAAACTCTTTTGATAGCTTCTCACATAACTTGTTTTTCTCATTCAGATCTTCATTAGTATCATTGGCTTCACTTTGACTTGCTAATTGTTGAAGCAGTTCCCTTCTCTTTTTCATAGAGATACTCAGTTTTCTTTTAGTTCATTTATGAAATCATTAACTTGTTTGAGTCTTTCCCTCAGGTTATTGACTTTAGAGTGAATTGATCAAGATCATCTAGGGTAGACTTAAGTTGTTCCCTCATGCCATATATATCCATTGAGATTCCCAAATCTTCCTCAAGCTGTTAGGCTCTATTTGGAGGAACTTAGCTCTGATACCAATTGTTGGAACAAGGTGGATAACTAAGAGGGGGGTGAATCAGTTATCATCTATAATTTAACTTTATCTTCTTCTTTAACAATTAGTGCAGTATCAAAACATTTAAGCATACATGAACATGAGAGAAGGAAAGAAATCAACACACATAATACAAGGATTTTTATGTGGAAAACCCTATTAAGGGAAAAACCACAAGGTGACTAACCCAAGATTGTATTCTCTGTTAAAAGAATAGAAGTACAAAATGGCACTTGCCAATTAGGGCTCACTGCCTAAGCACACTACTCACAAGAGGCTCACTGCCTACAAGAGACTCACTGTCTACAAGGTATACAAAAAGTAACCAGGTGTTTGAACTAATCAAAGGCATCCACATATGCTGGGGTTTAGTTTCAGTTAGGCTCAATATACTAATCTACTACACTTCATTCTTCCTCTACTTAGTACTGTTGGTTTGTCACATACCAAATTTGTATAGCTGCTTCCACACTGCTCTCTACTTTTCTTCACACACACTATTGTTCAACACACTCCCCCACATTGAAATCTATCTAGTATATATATCTGCATAAAGGATTTCAACATCTTTCTAGTCGGCATCTGGAATACTCAAGATTTTCCCAAACTCTGGTCTGTCGGCTGAATCCATGCTTACTAAGTGATGCGTATCAAAAATATAGTTATGGGAGTCATCAATCATGTTAGCCAACCATGAATGACCCCTCAAGAAACTTTATCGCCATCAATTTCTTATCTAGATTAAGGTCTGATGCTCTGCTGGTCAGTTCTTCCTCAGTCTACTCTGCCAGACAGGAACCCAACACTTTGGTGCTCATGTCTTTTCACTCTTTCATCATCGGAGGCTCAATCTATGGAATGTAGTAGTCAAGGTACTCCTTTTGACTTCCCCAAGTCCACACTTTGCTGAGATACTTCCTTTGAGAGATTTGGACCTGATTGTCAGACCTTGTTGCATGCTCTGTTCTTGTTCACCGGACCAAAACACTCTTCAATCTGACTTTTGGTATAGACATACTATGTGTTGTGGATGAGTGGGATGGACTTTGTTGCCATCAATGACAACACTCATGAAGCCACATAGTGTCTCTTGCCAACATAATCATCATATAATTCAATCATGAGTCTTAGATTACCATCCACAGTGACTGATTTTATCACATCCTCCAATGAGAGTGTGTGTTTCTCAACATATTCCTCATATGTTTCTATCCTTTGTCTTTTGCTAGCTCTTTTTCTTCCAGAGAGATTCTCTTTAACTACTTTTGTAGCTTTAGTTATAGTGGCATTTAATCCTTTCACTTCAACATCAAAATCTGTTTCTTCATTGTTAGATTTGGAGCTTTTGTAGGCTCTTGTGGCCTTGGTTTTCTTCCTTTTTCCTCCTTCATAGGATGATTTTACTTCAATCTTAGAAGGAACAAGGGCAGTAGCAGAGCTCTTAGTTGTTCTTGTTTTGGTAGAGATCTCTACCAGAGCACCTTCTTGAATCTTTTCATTCTTTTCTTTCTCAATTTTCTCTATCCTTTCCATATTTTCCTTTACTGCTTCTTTAGTTATACATATGTTCTTCGCATATGCTTCAACTTGCTTAGTTACTTTTCTTTTTATTTCCAGTTCCCTGAGCTCAACATGAATCTTTATATTTAGTTCTTCAAAGGTGCCAACCTTTCTACTTTAGTGTCCTTAGGTTGTTTCAATAGATGCTAAGCATATAGTTTTAATACATCCTCCTCAACCTCATATCCCATGGGCATGATCCATACAACCCTTGGTTCCACTACCTCCATCAAACACTAATGTGTGTCTACCATGAAACAAATTGTATCCTTATATTTCTCAACTATTGTTTTGGGGATCCTTTCCCTAAAGTGCATCATGTTTTGAAAGTTCTTGAAATAGCCACAGAGCACAGTTCTTTGGGCTTTTCCATTACCAAGGTTATATAAATAATCTCTAATTTGTATTGCAACCAGTTTATCACTTGTCTAGACTAATCCTCTTGAATCTGGTAGTTCATTCATAAAATAGAAGAATAAGCATATCACCAATGTACCATATTTGAAATAGTTATTTTTATCTTTCTTGACCTTTTGCAGATTCTCCATTAGTTGGTTCAGCAATAGCTCACACAAATCATAATCCGCATTTTCTTTTAGCATTTGGTATGCAATGTAAATGGTAGTTTCAGAGATTGTATTCTCCCTGCTAGAGTGGTAGATTTTATAACCAATTACCATTGAGGCAAACCTAACATCTAGATTAGTGATGTTGTTGATGGTCATAACTCTCTTGTCAAACTTTGATCCGGTAACTTTAAACACAGTTTTATTCTTCACTACCATTAATAGAGGCAGTCCACCAATTGAGTACAATCCAGTCACAACCCTAATGGCATCCTTGGTGATCTTGAAGGGTTTCATTAGCCATATAAAGTTATCATGTATTCTACTCAGTACATACTGGACCCATTCATCCTCTTTAAAGGTTGGAAAATGAATGACATGTGCAAGATGTTTCTTTTCCAGGGTTTTGAATTTTGGTTTGATGTCATAATTCTCATCCCTTAGGTGGTTATCAAATATATCCAATAGTTTTGAGTTCCCAAATTTCTCAATGTTTGCGTGTATGTAAACCCTAATATCTTCCACATGTAGAACTTAGTACAGAACATCTGAAAAGGCACCCAGTGGATCAACTTGTATAGATTTGTATGGGTCTTTTTTGAATTTTGGATGTGGCATCTCAGTAATATTTACAACCAGTGGACTAGTCATCTTCAATAGTGAAATTTGAAAGCTTTGTGAGAAGAAATACCTCTTTTTTAGTCTAGGAATTCATCTTGGGCAGTCGGATGGGATTCTTGCTTGAATTCAATCTTCACTCCTCAGTTTTTGCAAGTTCTCTCTCTTAGTTTGCTCTTCTTATTTGCTCTTAGATGCAAGGCGTTTGAAATGAAGAGTGAAAATCCTTTTATGTCTTCGCAAAACCTAATTTGTCTTTGTAATAAATGTGTTGCCCTAATACATCTGGTTACATTATTTCTTGAGCAGTTTCATATAAATTGCTGTACAATTTTTCATATTCTTCTCTTTTCTTCTAGAAAACCTTCCAACTATTATGATTCAACTTAAGATACCTTTTCTTTTTGTTCTAGATCTAGGAACTCACTTACTGGCTGGAGGAATTTGATTTCCAATACTGCTCCCCCTAAGCCAAGGCTCTCAATTCAATTCCTGGAGGAATTTCAGCCCCAGATTCTGGTGCGGACCCATCATAATTGTTTATTGTATCTTTCTTTACCCAAGTCTTGTTCATTTCATTTCATATCTCATTCACATCAATCTTTCTCTTGTGTTTGTCTTGTCTCTGTTCCTCCAGTTTTCTGCTTATCAGACCTCTTCTTCCTTTACTTCTATTTCTACAGAATCTTGCAATATGACTAGATTTATTGCAACTAAAACACACCACATTCCCCTTTTGATGACCTTGATTCCCTTTTGATCTACACTAATTTTCCATGTGTCCAAATCCATTGCAAGAAAAGTAGTAGCCATTGAAATAATTACTATTCATTTTTATGCTTCTACATTCATTGAATTTGTGACCATACCTTTTGTATTTGAAGCATTGACTGGAGAAGGATGGACCATTTTGATTTACTCTGCTTCTACACTAAGTACCTTTATGACCAAATTTATTGCAATTGAAATAATTTCCATTGAATGATGGATATCTTTGGGCATTAGGTTGTCTTACCGAAGGCCTTCTGGTTTTGTCTCTCTTCTTTCTTGGTTGAATATTTCTTTGTCTGGGTCCGGAGCTTTCACCTTTCTCATCTCTAAGATCATGCTTGTCATCATTCCTTTTCTATTCTTCAATTAAAGCTTCAAGTTTAGCTGAGCTTACTTTGAACTTCTCCTTATAGTCATTTGCAATTTCTAGGTCATGTCTGAGAGTGATAATCTATCTCTCAAGTTCTCTTTCATTGTTTTTGATTTCTTGTAGATTGGGTTCTAGGAGACCAGCTATGCCATCCAATCTACAACATTCTTCAGTTCTTTTTTTCAGATTTCGTTTCATTTCTTCTTCAATTTTCTTCCTATCTTCAACTTCCTTGGTTACTCTCATTACTCTAATTTTCATCTCATGTCTTAGGACACCAACTTCTTCATCTAGCTTTTCACATTCATTTGTCTTATCTTTCAGGGCCTTGTCTTCCAACTGAGGAGATTGATCCTTTCCATTAGATTTTCTTAACTTTCCTTTTAAAATCTCAATGAAGTCTTCAGCCTTATTGAGTTTATCTTGCAGCTGTTGGACTTCTACCTTAGATTGCTCAAGATCATCTAGGGCGAGATTAAGTTACCCTTGAAGGTTGTATTCATCCATTTCCTAGATCTTCCTTAAGATGTTAAGCTTCTCAAAAGGAACTTAGCTCTAATACCAATTGTTAGATTAGGTCCGGACAGCTGAGAGGGGGGGTTGAATCAGTTGTCAAGAATTCTAAACTTTTTCTAACTTGAATCTTCCTTCACGACTTATAATCAATTTAATGAAATATACACTTATGCATCACATAAGAAAAAATAACAACAACACACTTGACACCAAGATTTTGATGTGGAAACCTAGTTAAGGGAAACACCACGGTGGGGGTTAACCCACAAAAATTAATACCCTGTTAAAAGTATTTTTACAAATGGGAATGCACATACATTCAGGCTCACTGCCCAGAGCTCACTACTCAAAAGAAGGCTCATTGCCTATGGAAAATATTACAAGAGAACAACAGAGATTTGAACTGATTAATATCATCTACCCATGCATGAAATTCAGTTCCAGTTAAGTACATAAACTGACTTGACACATTTCATCTTTACTCTGCTCTTCTTATTGATCTACCCATTCAACATTCAATTGTATATCACTCAAATAGAATTACCAACAATAATACAATTAACCAATGTATAATGTTAAACTCCTACAATTCAATCACAATTAACATTGTATCACTACAAAAATTGAAACTTGAATTGATATATATCAAATTTGATGTGAAAACTATGTTAGTTCCTCCTTCCTAATTGGCAAACTAGAAAAACATGCTGGAAAGTTCATGCAAAGGTGGTAGAATGTGAAAAGTTTGCATGTGCACTTCCCAACATTAAAAAGCTCTTTTTTGTCAGAACACACACATAACTAGGAGAATAATAGAGCATGTGGGCATGGATCATGGGTGTCCTGGCTATTTACCATTTGTATCACAAGCCAAAATACACTCGCATTATAATGTGCTCACGTTACAACATGAGCACATTTTATCTTTCTATACAAAACAACCATATTTCAACTTCTTCAAAAAGTTGATTTCCTAACTCATTGTCTCATTACCCACCCCTCTCCCCCTCTATCTGTCTCACACCTATATTTCCCCTATGTATCTCACCCCTCTCTCCCTAGGCTATAGGTCTCTCACCTCTATATCTCTCAGATGGATTTCTAGTTATTCCCCTTCCTCTCCACCTCTCTCCCTCCTCCTTACCCATCTTTCCCTCTAGTTGTCAACTTCACTTTGTCATTTTCTTCTATCTCTCCCTCACCTCTCTATCTCTCACCTCTGTCTCCCCCTAACCTCTCTATCTCTTCCCTCTCTAAGTCTCTTAGTCACTCCTTCTATACCTCTCCATACATCCTTAGCCATCTATGTCTCTCACTTAACCCTAAACCCTAAACCCTATCCGTATAGCCTCAACCCTCAACCCTTAAATCTTAAATCCTAAACCCTATCCCTTAAACATAAACCCTAAACCCTATCCCTCAAGCCTCAACCCTCAACCCTTAAACCCTCAACCCTCGACACCATACCTTAAACCCTAATCCCTCAACCCTTAAACCCTTAATACCTCAACCCCTAACCCCTAAACCCTAAACCCTTGACCTTTAAACCATAAAGCCTTAAATCCTCAACCCTTATCCACCCCTCTCCTCCCCTATCTCTCTCACCCCTCTCCCTAGGTTGTAGGTGTCTCACTTGTATATCTCTTAGGGCTCTCAATATATTTCCCTTCCTCTCCACCTCTCTCCCTCCTCCTTACCCATCTTCCCTCAATTTTTCAACTTCACTCTCTTATTTTATTGTATTTGTCCCCTTACCTCTCTATCTCTCACCTCTCTCTCCCCCTCACCTCTCTACCTCTCCCCTCTCTAGGTCTCTCAGTCACTCCTTGTCTACCTCTCCATTCATCTTTAGCCATCTAGGTCTCTCACTTAACCCTAAACCTTATTCCTAAAGCCTCAATTCTCAACCCTTAAACCTTAATTCCTAAACCCTATCCCTAAACCCTCAACCGTTGACACTACATCTTAAACCCTAATCCCTTAACCCTAAACCCTAAATCCTATCCCTAAAGCCTTAACCCTCAACCCTTAAACCTTAAATCCTAAACACTATCCCTAAAACCTCAACCCTCGACGCTATAACTTAAACCCTAATCCCTTAACCCTAAACCCTAAACCCTATCCCTAAAGCCTCAACTCTTAAACCTTAAACCTTAAACCCTAAACCCTATCCCCAAACTCTCTACCCTCAATACTATACCTTAAACCCTAATCCCTTAACCCTAAACCCTAAAGCCTCAACCCTCAACCCTTAAACCTTCAACCCTAAGCCCTATCCCTAAACCCTCTACCCTCGACACTATGCCTTAAATGGTAATCCCTCAACTCGTAAACCCTCAACCCTTAAACCCTTAATCCCTCAAACCTTAAACCCTTAAAACCTAACCTCTCAACCCCTAGATACCCTTAAACCCTTAAACCCTATACCCTATACACTTAACCTTGGACACTTAACCTTGAACATTATCCCTCAACCTTCAAACCTCTACCCTATACCCTATACCTTCAACCCTATAATTATGTCCTAAACCCCCAAACCTCATACACATACCTTATACCCTCAACCTTAAACTCTAAATCCTGCATCTTAGACACTCAACCTTGAACATTATCCCTCAACTATAAACTCTCAACCCTCTACCCTATACCCTCAACCATATACTTAAGCCCGAATCCTTCAATCCTCAACCCTATACCTTAAATCCTAAAACCTACACCCACAAACCCTCATCCCTATACCCTATAACCTCACCCTTATACCCTAAACCTTGATAATTGTGCCTCAACCCTATACTTAAAACCTAAACCATACACTCTCAACCCAAGTCACCCTATGACTTACATACCCTCAATCCATATTGTAAACCTTAAAGCCAATATCATAGACCCTAATCCCCATACCTTACACACTTAATCTTATACACTCAACAAGCTAAATATTATCCCTCAACTGTAACCCTCAACCTTCAACCCTATACCTTAAACCTTAAACCCAAAAACCTCAACCCTCAACCCTAAAAAATATAGGGCTCAAGTCCTTATATACCCTAAACCCAAAACCCTTACATACATACATATATACATACATACATACATACATACATACATACATACAGGCATACATGCATGCATACATACATACATACATATATACATTCATACAAGCATGCATACATACATTCATACATATAGGCATACATACATACATACATACATACAAGAATACATACAAGCATACATACATACATAAATACAAATATATATACAAACATACATACATCAAATATACTTAACAAACATGGACATAAAACATTCCAATTGAAACATAAAGCAAACACATTATAACATGCTCACGTTATGTCAATCTTGACAAACATTTGACAAACTTTTGTAAAAAAGAAAAAATGCAATGCAAAAATAACGTGAGCACGTCATAATGTGCTCATGTTATATGTTTCTTTGGGAATCCCCAGCCTTAGGCTCAGGATTTGCACTGGATTTCCAACCCAAAGGCTTGGAGTGTCTTCCCAACGTCCAAAGATGTGTTTTTGTATATTCTATAGGATTTTACATAGTCTCATTCATGCTAACCATCAAGTTTACACGCATTTCAAGGTTGAACAAATCAGACACCTGGATAATGTTAGGCTTTCTCTTAGCTATTTAACCATGTAATTTTTTCACATTTTAACAATTTTAAGCCTTTCATCTTTAATTTCTTTTGTTTGTGTCCATTTTTTTGCAAAAACCAATGTTTCATATTTTTTTATTTATAAATTAACTATTCGTTGAATTTTCAATTAAATTACATTTTTATAAACTAGACTTCATTCTACACATGAAAAAAAAATGATTTTCAATTAGTTTTCAAAATTTATAGGGGTAGCACGGCCAAAATTTTGTTTTTCAGGATGTGTCTACTTTGAAAATTAGTAAAAAAACTCAAATATTCATTAAAAATTATTAAAACAATCAGGCATAAACTACATTTTGTTAGATAATTTATCACCAAATTGATTTTAAAAATACCAAAAAAAGTTAGACTTTTGAGGGAGCCACAAAACATGCTGTTATGTTTTTTTGACAGAAACAACACCAATTTTTGTGGCTCCCTTTTTTGAACCCCTTAATCTATACCATTTTGAAAAAAATAGTAGTTTAGAAACTAGAGTCAGAGCACTATGATCATTATTTTTGTTGCATCTTAAAATTTTGAGTGTAACTATACTCAATTTCTCATCCAAGGTTAGTATTTCCTGATTTCAAAAAAAAGGTGGCCACTTAAGACCCCTTTTTGGCCCCTCATCTTTCTGCACTTACCCCTAGAGTTTGAAACTCATTAAATGTAACCTCTAGTAATTTAAAAAAGGGAAATGATGTTTGTTTATCAAGTTTTTATTTATTATTATTTATATAATATAGAACTATTGTGATTATCAATTACATAAATTAGTTACCTAGCACCTCAAACCCTTACCCAAATTTACCATTGTTGGGAATTAAGGTGTCTCAACCTTGATAATTCCTTGTATTATTTCATTGTATTTATTTATTGCCTATTATTGTATTTATGATGTAAATCCCTAATGTCATCTTGTGGGAGTTGGCATGGTGATGTGTCATCCTATGTGGAAGGTGACAACATGTAAATTTTTCCTCACATGAGGAGATAGGCATCCCACTTAGTGGTAGGAATATTTTTCCATGTGTCAGCATCTTGGATAGTGTGTAAGGGAATATTGACCGAAACGGTTATGACATATTCCCATGACAAATCTATGACATGTAATAGTTGTAAATGGAAGATTCTATGATAGGTGAAGACATGTGTAACAAGGCATGTTGGAAGAAGGCATCTTTGGGCACCCCAAGGAGGGTTATGACATGTTGTAAGAGAATATGCTATTTTTATCATGTATGATAGATTCTTTTATAGCTGTAAGATATGATAGTTATGACAGATTCTATGACAGTCGTAAGAGTCGTAAGAATATTTGTCATTGCCCAACTTGGGAATGGGTGACTTCTATGGGACGGGGTGATATGAAAAGTGTCATAAACATTCTACAGTGTTGGACAAGTGTCCATAGGCATGGGTTTTGGGCCATGAGGCTATGTTGGACACTCGTCTCAAGATGGACTCATTTTTGCCTTGTATCTTCTATATAAACATGTACTTTTGAGAGGAGATGTATTATGTGATTGACAGGTACTATTATTCTACCAGATTGTCTCTAGTTACAAGTGTCGAAGACTCTTGCAAGAGCATTGGCTCTATAATTTTATTGTAAACCTCATTGTTTAGATAATACATTTGAGTTGTGTTTTGGAGTGTGGGTTTTTTCACCCATAAGGGTTTTCCCATGTATATCTTGTCTCTCTCTCTTCTGTCTTCTTTCTTGCATTGTATATTTCTACAATATCTCTGTTGTTGTGTTAAACATTATGTAATTGTAAAGATTAAAATGAATCTGAACTCATCTCTCCTCATTAGATTAGTGTAGGAAGCAATTTCTACACACCTAGCTTCCTTTCAGTTGGTATCAGAGCAAGGGATTGAAATACATAAGACAACTCCTTACACCCCACAGAAAAATGGAGTTGCAAAGAGGATGAACATGACATTGATGGAGAGGGATAGGAGTATGCTTAGTGGAGCAAGCCTTGAACAAAATTTTTTGGCTAAAGCTGTAGCCACTACTTGTTACCTGGTAAACAGGTCTCCTACATCATCTCTTGTTGATAAAACACCTATGGAGGTGTGGTCTAGTAAGAAGCCTTCAGTAAGACATCTTTGTGTTTTTGGTTGTGAGACATATGCACATGTACCTAGGGAGAAGTGGTCTAAATTAGAGAACAAGGTTGTTAAGTGTATCTTCATTGGCTATGATGTTAGTGTGAAAGGATACAAGCTTTGGGATCCTATGGCTGAAAAAGTGTTGTATAGCAAAAGTGTTATCTTCAAAGAGTTAACACCTTCTTTCATTGTTCTACAGCCAAAAGAAACAGAAAAGAAAGAGGATGTGGTTTAGTTTCCTTCTACCCCTAAGAAGACCAAACCAATAGACCATGTGAGACATGATGATGAGGAGAGCTCTAGCAGCTTTGAAAGCTCAGAAGAAGAAGCAAAACCTCAACCTCAGCAATTGAGGAGGTCTACATGAATAAGGAAGCAACTTGATAGGATTGGTTATTCATTGCTTGATTCTAGTTGTTCTTTTGCCTTCCTTACTAACATTGATGAGCCTAGAACTATGACAGAGGCTATGGGCATGAAAGATGTAGGTTCCTAGAAGGAGGCCATGGAAGATGAGATGGATTCTTTGGAAAAGAATAAAACATGGGACTTGGTGCCTTTGTCTAAAGGACGGAAATATGTTGGATGTAAATGGTTGTTCAAGAAGAAATTTGTTGCAGATGGTAGTATTGAAAAGTACAAGGCAAGACTAGTTGTGAAGGAGTATTCACAAGTGGAGGGAATTCATTATGGTGAAACTTTCTCTCCCGTTGCAAAGCTGGCATCTATTCGGTTCATGTTATCTCTTGCAGCAACTTATGACTTAGAGGTGGAACAGATGGATGTGAAGACAAGATTCCTTCATGGTGATTTGAAGGAAGAGATTTACATGTCACAGCCAGAGCATTACATAGAGAAACGTAAAGAAAATTTGGTTTGCAAGTTGAAAAATTCTTTGTATGGTTTGAAGTAATCTCCTAGGATGTGGTACTTGAAGTTTGATGCCTTTATGTTGTCAGTTGGATTTTTGAGATTGAAATCAGATCATTGTGTGTATTACAAATTTGACAATGATTGCATTCTCATTATTGCATTGTATGTTGATGATATGTTGTTAATTAGGAATGGTAAGAACATGATTTCTGATTTGAAGTCTTAGTTGTCAGCACAGTTTGAGATGAAAAATCTAGGGGTAGCCAAGTACATTCTGGGAATGGAAATCAGAAGAGATAGAGCTAATAGAAAACTTTGGTTAAGCTAGAGTAAGTATGTGAAGACCATGTTGGATAGGTTCAGCATGGCAAATTGTAGACCATTGTGTGTTCTTGTTTCTTTGGGGACAAGGTTGTTTGTTAATGATTGTCCAAAATCTTTGAGTGAGGTGGAGGACATGAGTAGAGTACCTTATGCTAGCGATGTTGGTAGTTTGATGTATGCTATGGTCTGCACAAGACTAGACATTGCCCAAGCAGTGGGAGTCCTTAGTCCATTTATGGCTAATCCTGGATGGGTACATTGGGATTTACTTAAGAGAGTGTTCAGATATTTGAGGGGTACTTCTGAGTATTTCATATACTATCATGGTAATGCTACAAGACCTCCACATTCTATTTGTATTTGTGGATTTGTGGATTCTGATTGGATGGATGACATTGACAGCAGGAGATCCACCAGTGCTTATGTGTTCACTATATTCTGTGGTGCAATTAGTTGGATGAGTAAGCGACAACTTGTAGTTGTTTTGTCCACGACAGAAGCTAAGTATATGGAAACAACTCATGCTTGCAAGGAAGCCATTTGGCTTAAAAGATTGTGTTAAGATATTGGTTTTGATGCAAGACAGATTATGATTTGTTGTGATAGTCAAAGTGTGATTTGCCTAGAATCCAATTTTCCATGCCAGAACAAAGCATATTGATGTACAGTTTCACTTTGTGCAAGACAAGGTAGAGGATGAGAAGGTAAATTTGGAGAAGTTAGACACTTTGAAAAATGTTATGGATGGGCATAGAGAAGTTTAGATGGTGTTTGGAATGGGCACAGAGAAGTTTAGATGGTGTTTGGAGTCTATGGGCCTCTCGGCCTAGAGCAGTTAAATCATGTTTCTTCCAATGGCTCTTACAAGGTGTTCAACAAGTGGGAGAATGTTGGGAATTAATGTTTCAACCTTGATAATTCTTTGTATTATTTCATTGTATTTATTTATTTATTGCTTATTATTCTATTTAGGATGCAAATCCTTAATGTCATCTTGTGGGAGTTGGAATGGTGATGTGTCATCTTACATGGAAGGTGACATGTAAATTTATCCTTACATGAAGAGATAGGCATCCCACTTAGTGGTAGAAATATTTTGCCATGTGTCAGCATCTTGGATAGTTTGTAAGGGAATATTGACTGAAACGGTTATGACATATTCGTATGACAAATCTATGATGCATAAGAGTCGTAAATGGAAGATTCTATGATAGGTGAAGACATGTTTCACAAGGCATTTTAGAAGAAGGCATATTTGGGTGCCCTAAGGAGGGTTATGACATGTTGTAAGAGAATATGCTATTTTTAGCCTGTGTATGACAGATTCTCTTACAGCTGTAAGAAATGACAGTTATGATAGATGCTATGACAGTCATAAGAGTATCTATCATTGCCCAACCTGGGAATGGGTGACTTCTTTCAGATGGGGTAATATGACAAGTGTAATAAACATCCTACAGTGTTGCACAAGTGTCCATAGGCATGGGTTTTGGGCCATGAGGCCATGTTGGACGCCCATCTCAAGATGGACTCATTTTTTCCTTGTATCTTCTATATAAATAGGTCCTTTTGAGAGGAGATGTAGTATGTGATTGACAGGTACTGCTATGCTACCAGATTGTCTCTAGATACGAGTGTCGAAGACTCCTGTAAGAGAATTGGCTCTGTAACTATATTGTAAACCTCATTGTTTAGATAATATATTTGAGCTATGTTTTGGAGTGTGGAGTTTTTCACCCATAAGGGTTTTCCCCATGTATATATTGTCTCTCTCTCTTTTGTCTTCTTTTTTGTGTTGTGTATTGCTATAATATCTCTATTGTTATGTTAAACATTCTGTAATTGTCAAGATTAAAATGAATTTGTACTCATCTCTTCTCATTAGATTAGTGTAGGAAGCAATTTCTGCACACCTAGCTTCCTTTCAACCATATCATAACTTCCAAGGTTTAAAGGTGATATGGAAAGTGATGTATCAATTTCACAAGAGGATGTAGACTTCAATATTCCTAAATCTCATATTCTAAGATGTACTTATAGTCTAAACACCTCTACAATTTTAAAAATATCAATTTTTATGTCAAAAGTGGACACATGCTTTTTTACCTCATTGTTTAGCTCCTAGGTCCCCGTGATTACATTATATATCCTAATAATTCATTCTGATGCAAAATCCTCAAAACCAATGCAAATTGGTAACTAGGGGCCCATACTTTACCTTACCCTAGACCAATAAGGTGCCTTGGGACTTGGGTGCTCATGCCCAAGTCTTCCCTGACTGCTCAGGGAAAATTTAATTGCATGTTAGCATAAGACCTTTAAATGGGTTTCTCCTTATCATCATTTTTGGTTAATTTGACGAATGTTAGCAAGAAAACATATATAAGTGCATTTTTGAATTTATTATGAACCTAGATAGAGAAAGTTAACTTAAAGCAATGGAGTAAAGAGAATTCAAAGCATTCATTGTGATTCTAGAGAAGATTTATATTGTCATTGGGTGTGATGTTACAAGTTTTGAAGTTATCAGCTATCTCTCCTTATGAGTTGAAGAGCATTCATCCTCTTAAGGGTTTCATCACATAGGTGATATGATTTATGTTCATCATCATTTGATTTCATCTCATTGATTTGTGTTTAGCCTCTATCCTACAAGGGCATTCTCTCTTTGTCAAATAATAGTGTTGGGAAGCTTGAATGCTATCCCGGGATTTGACTGAGGCAAGTCCCTCAACACCATAATCCCCAAACCCTTTTTCTTCTTATGTGCAGGTTACAAGTGCAAGATCTGGAAAAATGATGGCACAGGAAGACTAAGTAAGGAAAAGGGTTTTGGGATCTGACAACATTTCAGGAATATTCCTCTATGGAAGACTTGGACACTTACTTTTGAAACTATCCTTCTACCTTAGCTAACTTCAAACCTGATATTAAGGCAGTGTTTACATCATTTCTCTAGTTTACAGTTTCTGTAAATTCCACCTTTCAGGACTTGGGTGCCTTTTGTTAGTGTGAATAGGGACATTTGGTAACTAGTTTTATATCTCCTAGTTAATTTCTCTTTGTGTAAGGATAATTCATATTATTGAACTATTTATTAGTTAAATAATAGTCTCACACATTCACATGTTAAGTTGACTTAGTGAGTTTTCTAAGAGTCTAGTTGTGTGTTGAGTTGTTGATAGTTGGAGTGAGGTGTCTTATCCTCCACATGTGTAATTAGTTGGTATCCTCTAATTGTCACATGTTGTAGGACACTCTTCATCTTTCACTCCACCTTCCTTGGCTCCCATCCTTGCCTTTATAAGCAAGGTATTCCATAGCATATTGTATGGTAAGTAATGGGAGTGTAATCTTGTATTTGCATTCATTTATAGGAATACAATTCATTCTTGTCATATTGATCTTCTCTTTTATTTGTGCTTTCCATTAGGCTTCTAGATCTTGGGTGGCTATCTCCATAGCCAAATCTTATATGGTTATAGAGCTTGTAGATTGCCTTTGGTTAGTGTATTGAGAGATCTTGAGTGCAAATCATGGTGGATCTTGAAAATTAAGTATGCTCTTCTCTTGCATCGTATGATCTTGAGAATAAGAAAAATTTGATAGAAATACCATATTTGGAGGATTTTCCTATTTTTGGCATTCTATTACAGGTTGCAACATGTCTTTTATTGACTCAGGTGGCTGATTCAACTTCTATATGTCATCTTTTATTACTGGAGACATTTTTTTGCACTAGGTCCACATCTTTAGCATGTCAGATCAAAAATTGCCTTCTAGGTTTTTTTCTCGACATCAAAAACCCATCTGGGTATCTTTTAGATTTTGCATACAGGCAATAGATCATCCATGATTGTAATCAAAAAGTTTTTGCAAGACCCCTCTCCAATGGAGTTTTCATTTTGACAATCCAACTTTGAAAGCTCATATCTTGCTCAATTTTGCTCCTTTTTTCGAGAATTTTTTCTTGATTTAGATCAAAATTTTGCAGGCTTCACAATGGTGTAGCTATTTTTTGATTTTATTGTCTGGATTTTCTAAAAATTGAAGATTTTCATCATTGTTGATGAACAGTCTTCATTTTCAAAACTTTCGAGGCTCTGTTTGGGGTCATATAGTAACATTTTTAGGTGATTTTTTTTAAAGTGCATGATTTTTTGAGTACTTCTCAGATCTGCAATTAGTTTGGTCCAAGTTTTTCTAGAATTTGTACTTTTAGATATAGCCTAATTTTGCCATTTGCATGCAGCAAAATCAAAAGACCTCTCAACTATGTTAGCTTGTGGCAACTGTTATCACATTAATTATAAAGTGCCAAGACCATATTTTCTGGAGGGATCATTGATTAAGTGAATTTGAGGGGGTGATCTTATAGTGGTTGATTGCTTTAAGTTATTGGTTGTGTGTCTTAGCAATGGGGAAATCTCAAATTAAACTTCTAACTCCATATAATTATGCATCATAGAAAAAATTAGTATGGAATTATCTAATGGGAAAAGGTTTCACAGGATATGTAAAAGAATCTATTCCTGAACCTACTGATGCAAATGCAAAGGTAGTATGGGAGATCAATCATGAGAAAACTCTTGGGTACATTTGTTCCTTTGTCTCCTTTGACTTGCAATTTCATGTTGAATCATGCACAACACCTAAGTAGGCTTGGGATATTTTTGAAAACTTGTTTGCTAAAACTGATAAGATTAGGGGTTATCATATTGATAATGATTTGATGAGTCTTAATCCTAAGGAGTTTGACAAATTCCAAGACTATATCTCCAAGATTAAGCAATTGACAACACAACTAAAGGATTACAAGATTACTAAGGATGATTTACAATTGATTCTAAATGTTGTGAGGCCTACCATTTCACTCCCTTATATTGACTACTTTATTTTGTTGTTGGAGACACATATTACACTCATGGGACTGTTGATCCTGATTTGCGGGACTATAAGACTTTATGCTTTATGTTGATTTATTATGTTTGACATGATTATGATGTGATTAGACCTTGATATTGACTCATTGATGATGTTAGACAGATGATTTACATCATGATGTCATTGGGATACTGTTCATGTGATTTTAGTTATAGATTTATTATGTGATCTTATCTTGTGATGGATTTTTGAAATGCAAAATTCAGAATTTAATTATGATGTGATTCTTTGATGCTTATATGATCATGTGATGATGTGAGTGTATGTTTCACTTTGCTTCAGCTATTATATACATGTTGGATTAACATTTCATTTGATTGTGCAGGTGTTTCTAACTAAGCCATGAATAATCAGAGATGATCCCACACACTGTGTTTATTTCCCGTGTAAAGCTAATCTAGTTCCAAGAGGAACCAAGATCAACTATGTGATGCATGATAAATTTTTGTAATGTGGTTGTGTGATGTTAGTTGGGTTAGGTCTACCCCTTCTTTTATTTGATTTTTGATTGGTGTTGTTAAGTTGTAATGTCATTTGGATTTTATTTTAAATTATAATTTTTGAGACCCCTTTTTATGTGTTTTTACTCAACCTATGGTGCTCAAAATGGGTTAAAATTGACCCTGGGTTGTTCCTCTAGGGTCTAGGGACCATTTGAGCTTGTATAACCTTAGGTAAACTCTCATTTGGTCACATTACCTTCACCCTAAAGTAAACTGACGAAAATGAAAGTTTGGGAGGGAGGGGATGAGTGGGTCAAACACTCAACCTCTTCCTTTCCTCTTACCTAGGTTGGGGGTCTTCAAAACCCCTTAATTGTGGAGAACTCAACTCTAAGCTCCACCTTTCTCTCCCACATATGTGAGAGAGAGCAAGTGGATGGGAGAAAGACTTGGTGAAATGGGTGGATGACATGTGTCACCACCCCATTCCAAGAGTCTTGCAAGTGGTTGTGTGGAGGAGTGAGGGGAGGACGTGTGTCATCTCCCCATTCCTCAAGGCTCACGAGAAGAGCCTATTTTAATCCCTCTTGAAGAGAGGGAGGGGTTTGTTGAATCTTTTTCAATTTTTAAATTTTAGTTGCTTTTGGGAGAGAGTTAGAGGAAAAAAAATTGGAGGCTGAACTTGGAGAAGGAGTTAGAGGAGCTCTTCTCAACTATCTTCCATTTGGGCTTTAAAAGGTTGGACTCAAGGCAAATGCCTTTCCTTATGCATTTTTTTTTACTTGTATGATGTATGTGTGAGTTCTTTTTTGTATTTTTTCTTTGTTGTTGTGGAAAAATTGGTTATGGGAGTTGTGAGAGCCTCTCCATTTGGAGAGAATGCTCAACATGTGTGGGGTGGGGGAGGAGTGAACCTCCTTGGGGTCACATCCTTGGTTTTGTGAGATTTTTGCCTTAAGGGCAATATGTGCATATGAATAGATTTTTGTAATGGCTTGAGATCCAAGAGAAATTTTGTGAAACTTAATGTTTAAGTGTTGGCTTGAGGCCTTGAGAAAAATTTGGTTGGGAAGTTTTTGGAGTGGCACTCTTGAGTTGAGTGATGTCCACTCCCCTACCCCATTAGACTCATCTTGGGTGAGTTTTGTTATGTTAAAGCCATGGGAGTATATTGTTGATGCAGGAGCATCTAGGGTGTAAGAGCAATCTTACATCAACCAAAAAAAAAATGTTGTGTCTTTTCAATAAGGGCTAAATTTGGCAGGGTTACTATTTTTAGTAAGTTTGCATTTGCGCACGGTTGGATACAAAATCTTACACAGACCTTTAGAATGGTGAATTGAAGCTAATGGTGAAGAAATCACTTCAATATCATTTGTCATTTGTGAGATATTAAAATTTTAAATTCTAAAAATCCTATTGAAATATTCAAAGTCAAATTTGAGGCACTTAGAGGCTCCGGATGGGCCCAAAATTTGGTGGGAAACCCAAGTAGTCTACCTATTAGTACTACTTCATGCTCGATCATCTTTTCGAGAGATTTCTGAAAAGGTATTATTATTGAAAATCCAACGGTCGGATCGAAAGTTATGGCCCCACAAAGTTGACCTATTTTTGGAGGGAGATGCAAATTTTGAAATTAAGCTGGTGGTCGCCAAAAAGGGCTATATATAACCATTTTTGGGAACCCTTAGGGTAGTGGAGTTAAGGGGGAAGGTGTAGAGTCAAGAAAGGCAGGAAATTAGAAACCCTAGTTGATTTGGGAATTACAGAAGGCTGAAGATTCTAGAGTTTTGAGAGAGGGAGTTGTAATGTGTTGCAACCTGTAGGGGATTCATCTTCTAATTGTATTTGAGCTTCTGTAATGTAATGTTTTTTTTCCCATATTAATAAAATATCATTCTATTTTCTGTGTGCAATTTTTGTTATTGTGTGCTTCATCAAGTGGTATCAGAGCAAGGGTTCCTGAGTGTGTAGACAGATCGCTGACCATGAGGCATTTTGCACCAGCACCTGAGGTTGTGGGTTTGTTGTATAGATCAAGATGCCTCCACAAAGAAATCATGGTGGGAGGAATACTTTGATGGAAGAGGGTTTTAGAGCCCTGCAAAGACAAATCGATGCATTGCAAGAGGAGCTGCGAAGAGGGTTCGAGCCGAGAAGGAAAGAGGAAAGCAAAGATGAAGCTGAAGAAGAGTTATCTAAGGAAGAACATGAAGCTGCGAGAGATCCTGCAGAAGTTAGGTTGTTGAGGGTCATTTCAAAGATCAGAAAGAGGCCCAGGATTGAAGTTTCTACCTATTCTGGAGATTTGAATCCGGAACAACCTATTGATTGGATCAATGATATGGAGGAGTATTTTGAGTATGAAGATGTGGAAGACCCTAAACGGATCAAGTTTGCAAAGACAAAGTTGAAGGGCCACACAAGTATTTGGTGGAAGGAGGTCCAGTTAGAGAGAAATAGAAGAGGAAAAGCAAAGATTACCAGATGGGATTGGATGGTGGAGAAATTGAAGAAGTAGTTCATTCCTGTGGACTATGAGATGGAGTTGCTGAAGAAGCTGCAAGGATTGAAGCAAGGTAACAAGTCTATTAAGGAGTATACAGAAGATTTTTATAAGATCACTATCAGGACAAGCCATGGAGAGACCAACAAGGAGAAGGTGGCCGTTACATTAATGGGTTGAGGCCAAGTATTCAAGAAGAGTTGAGCCTGGTCAAAATGACCACCATAGAAGATGTGTACCAGTTTTCCCTGAAGGTGGAAGAGAAGCTGAATAAGAGATTTGAAAGCAAGCAAAGGGGAAGAGGTCAAGGTAGAAGGACTGGTGGAAGACCCTATGGAGGCCAAAATGAAGATCCAAAGAAAGGTGAAGAAGCTGGAACTAGTCGAAATCAAAGAGGAGATAATACCTACCACCCTCATGACCAGAATAATGGTGAGCAAAGAGGAAGAGGAAGAGGTAGGCCTAGGCAAGGACCTGGAAGAGGAGGTTTCAGAGGAACATGTTTCCAATGTGGAGAAGAAGGGCATCGAGGATACAAGTGTCTGCAACATCAAGGAAGGATGAATAGAAGACCTGAAGGTAATGCACGAGTTGTACATGTGGATGAAGATGCACAGTCTGAGTGCTCTGAAGATGCAGAAAGGGGAGAAACCATAGTTGTCAGAAGAACTTTGTTGAATGAGGAGAAAGAATCTAATCAGAAGAAGAGTTTATTCCACACAAGGTGCAAATGTGAAGGTAAGTGTTGTGATATTATTATTGACAGTGGAAGCACTTATAATCTTGTTTCAGAGGAGATGGTTGACAAGTTGAAGTTGACAAGAAGAAAGCATCCGCATCCATACCGAATTGCATGGTTGTAGAAGGACCATAGAGCTTTGGTCAATGAACAGTGTTTAGTGAAGCTCAAGATTGGTGACTACCATGATGAGGTGTTGTGTG
Source organism: Cunninghamia lanceolata (assembly GCA_027924645.1). NCBI lineage: Eukaryota > Viridiplantae > Streptophyta > Pinopsida > Cupressales > Cupressaceae > Cunninghamia > Cunninghamia lanceolata. Next base: position 11,664,240 of record BSBN01000194.1, on the reverse strand, counting down.
ACATCATACCGATGGATGCATGTCATATGTTATTGGGGAGGCCATGGCAGTATGATAGGATCGATGTCCATGATGGCCATGTAAACACATACTCCCTAACAAAGGATGGAGTCCATCATAAGTTGAAGCCCTTGAAGGAGGTGGAAGAAAAGGTATGTAGTACTGCAAGAATTTGCTTGGCAGATGGTAGAAATTTTTTAGAGGGTATGAAGCATGAGTGTCATTGCTTTGCATTGATTCCTAAAATTAGTCAAGAGAAATGTGAAGATGTACCAACAAAAGTCTTAGAAATGTTGGAAGAATTTCAAGATATTGTCTCTGAAAATGTACCAGAAGGTTTACCACCAGTGAGGAAGATAAGTCATCAAATAGATTTGATACAAGGAGCTAGTTTTCCAAATAAGGCAGCCCATAGAATGACTCCAGCAGAGAATGAAGAGTTGAACAGACAAGTTCACGAGCTATTAAGGAAAGGACTGATAAGGGAGAGCCTAAGTCCATGTGCGGTACCTATAGTACTAGCACCCAAGAAAGATGGAGAGTAGAGGATGTGTATAGATTCCTGAGCCATCAACAAGATCACAATCAAGTACAGATTTCTATTGCCAAGAATGGATGACATAGTGGATTGTTTGAGTGGAGCCAAGTACTTCACGAAGATTGATTTGAAGAGTGGGTATCACCAGATTCGAATTAGAGAAGGAGATGAATGGAAGAAAACCTTCAAGACAAATTAGGGTTTGTATGACTAGTTAGTCATGCCATTTGGGCTAACCAATGCACCGAGCACATTCATGTGGCTCATGAACAAGGTACTGAAGGAATTTTTGGGAAGTTTTGTTATTGATTATTTAGATGACATTTTGATTTTCAGTAAGACTTGGGATGAGCATTTGATGCATATCAGAAGAGTTTTAGAGAAGCTGAGGGATGAGAAGTTGTTGATCAATCTGAAGAAATGTAGTTTTGCAAAGAAGGAGTTGGTATACTTGGGATTTATTGTCTCAGAGGAAGGTCTTAAGATGGACCCAGAGAAGGTGAGGGCTATCATTGAATTGCCTACGCCAAGGAGTGCTTTCAATGTAAGATCTTTTCATGGTTTGGCAAGTTTTTATAGAAAGTTTATCAGGAATTTCAGTAGCATTTGTGCACCCCTAACTGAGACAATGAGAGGGGATAGAAAAGAGTTTAGATGGACTAAAGGAGAAGACAAGAGCTTTGATACATTGAAGAAAAAAGTCGTAGAACAACCTGTGTTGGTACTCCAAGATTTCAATAAGGTATTTCAGGTAGATTGTGATGCTAGTGGTAGTAGTATAGGAGCTGTTCTAAGTCAAGAAGGTAAGCCCATTGCCTATTTTAGTGAGAAGCTTAATGATGCCAAGAAAAAGTATTATGTTTATGATCAAGAGTTTTATGCAATAGTCTAGGCTTTGAAGAAATGGAGACATTATTTGTTGCCAAAAGAGTTTGTTTTATATATTGATTATCAGGCTTTGCATCATCTTAATAGTCAAGGAAAGTTAAATCAAAGGCACTTAAAATGGGTTGAGTTTTTGCAGAGTTATACTTTTGTTTTGAAGCATAGGAGTGGGAAGTCCAACGGGTTGCAGATTCCTTCAGCAGAAGGTGAAATTTGTTGAAAGAAATGAAGATAGAGGTTGTTGGGTTTGATGAACTCAAAAGTTTGTATCCTGAAGATCTAGATTTTGCAGAGGCTTGGAAAGCTTGTTTGGAACCTGTTACTTTGGACATGATAAAATGGTTGGATTACACAATCCAAGATGACATGTTTAGAGGAAGCCAGTTGTGCATTCCGAGGAGTTCCATGAGAGAGAACCTGATTAAGGAGAAGCATAGTGGAGAATTAGCTGGACACTTTGGTTGAGATAAGACCATTGCTATTGTTGGTGAACATTATTACTGGCCACAATTGCAGCAAGATGTGAGGAAATTTGTGTAGAGTTGCAGAGTGTGTCAAATGGCAAAAGGAACAAGTCAGAATACAGGGCTATATCGGCTATTACCTATACTAGAGAAGCCATGGGATGATATTAGTATGGATTTTGTTCTTGGTTTACCAAGGACACAGAGAGGGCATGATTCTATTTTTGTGGTGGTGGATAGATTATCAAAGATGGCCCATTTTATTCCTTACAAGAAGACTAATGGTGCTATTCACATTGCAGAGTTATTTTTTAGGGAGGTGGTGAGACTACATGGTCTACCTAAGAGCATAGTTTCAGATTGAGATACCAAGTTTGTTGGTTATTTCTGGAGGACATTGTGGAAGAAGTTGAAGACAGATTTGAAGTTCAGTTTTGCACACCATCCACAGACTGATGGATAGACAGAAGTGGTGAATAGGAGTTTGGGTAACTTGCTATGATGCATAGTAGGAGATAAGCCCAAGGGATGGGATTTGATTTTACCACAGGCAGAATTTTCTTACAACAATTCTGTCAATAGGAGCATAGGTAAATTTCCATTCCAGGTTGTGTATGGGAGTAGCCCAAGAACTGCTTCCGAATTGAGGAGGATGGATAAGGGGGAGAAGAGTAGTGCCGAAGCTAAAAATTTTGCTGAGCACATGAAGAATTTGCACAAAGAGGTAAGAAAGCATATCGACAAGATGAATTCTCAGTACACGGCTAAGGCATATCAAAAGAGGAGGCATAAGGAGTTTTAGGAGGGTAGTGAAGTCATGGTTCACTTGAGAAAAGAAAGATTTCCAGTTGGTACATATAATAAGCTAAAGATGAGGAAATTTGGACCATGTAGAATCCTGAAGAAGCACGATTCAAGAAATGCATTTGAGGTGGAGTTGCCTGATGACATCAATATTTCATTAGTGTTCAACATTTCAGATCTAACAGAGTATCATGATGATGAACTTGATAAAGGAACACAGTGGGACATTCCAGCATGTACTTTAGAGAAGGAGGAGATAGAGGGCATTCTGGATAGCTGTGTGGGTAAGAGTACAAGAAAGAGGCAGTATACAGAATATTTGGTGAAATGGAAAGGAAGGCCTATTGAAGATTCATCACGGTTATCTAAGACTGAGGTTAATCATTTTGGTCTCCTTCTAACACATGAGAAGTGACATGGTCACTTTTCAAATTACTCCAGGTGTCTGATGCAGGAGCATCTAGGGTGTAAGAGCAATCTTGCATCAACCAAAAAAAATGTTGTTTCTTTTCAATAAGGGCTAAATTTGGCAGGGTTACTATTTTTAGTAAGTTTGCATTTGTGCACGGTTGGATACAAAATCTTACACAGACCTCTAGAATGGTGAATTGAAGCTAATGGTGAAGAAATCACTTCAAAATCATTTGTCATTTGTGAGATATTAAAATTTTAAATTCCAAAAATCCTATTGAAATATTCAAAGTCAAATTTGAGGCACTTAGAGGCTCCAGATGGGCCCGAAATTTGGTGGGAAACCCAAGTAGTCTACTTATTGATACTATTGCGCGCTCCATCGTCTTTTCGAGAGCTTTCTGAAAAGGTATTATAATTGAAAATCCAATGGTCGGATCGAAAGTTATGACCCTGCAAAGTTGACCTATTTTTGGAGGGAGATGCAAATTTTGAAATTAAGCTGGTGGTCGCCAAAAAGGGCTATATATAACCATTTTTGGGAACCCTTAGGGCAGTGGAGTTAAGGGGGAAGGTGTAGAGTCAAGAAAGACAGGAAATTAGAAACCCTAGTTGATTTGAGAATTACAGAAGGCTGAAGATTCTAGAGTTTTGAGAGAGGGAGCTGTAATGTGTTGCAGCCTGTAGGGGATTCATCCTCTGATTGTATTTGAGCTTTTGTAATGTAATGTTTTTTTTTCCATATTAACAAAATATCATTCTATTTTCTGTGTGCAATTTCTATTATTGTGTGTTTTATGATTTACCCCCTTCATCAATTATTTTAGTGTTTGTATGCATTGTTGTGATGTGGTGTGTTTTTACCATGTGTGAGGATGACATCCTAGCTTGGGGGTGACGCATGAGTGAGTCAATGGTAGGGAGGAGAGCAGTTCATTGTGGCTTCTTTCCCCTTCTTATATCATTGTAGGATTTTTGGAGCTATGTGATGTTGGAGAAAACACTACTTTATTCTTGTGTAGTTATTTTGAGCTCTTGATAGAGCATGACCAAGATAGGTATTGTGTATTTGTTTTAGTCTTCAAGAGAGGAGATCTTTGCTCTCTTGAGTTGTATAAATATATGTTTTAAACTTGAATTGTATTAAACTTCTTTACAATTAGAAATCAAATTTATAGCTTGCTGATTTACAATGCTTTATGAATAAAGAAATGAAAAAAAAAGAGTATTGCAAGAAAGAAAAGCATGTTCAAATGTTGGTATATTTATGTGCTTTAAATTTTTAGAAAAAAATAGATAGTTGCTGTTTGTATTTGAAAGATGAAATTTATAGTGAAATTGCTCTTAGAAAAAAATAATATATATAGTCTTTGTTGTTTTAGTTGTTTATATATATATAATAAGAAAACAATATAAGCTTTAAATCTAGTTGCCTTCATATGAGATTTAACTTACCTTTATTCTAATTTTTAAAAAAATGGTAGTGTTGTTATTGAGATTTCTTCCGTATCCATATTGTGTATGTAAAGGCATTTTATTCCTAATGATTTATACATATTTATATTTAATATATTTTCTTTCAATAGTATTAACATATGTATATACACATATATATCAAAATATATATGTATATATAATATAAATATATTCATTGCCTCCATATATATATATATTTAGTGTATTGGTTCATTTATAAAAATATTTATATTTTAGATTTATATTAAAACGAGAAGCTGTAGTACTTGTATGTTTTTATCAGTGAATATAATATACTCACACACACACACACACATATATATTTTAAAAGGTGTTTTATTTTAAAACAAATTTTATATTGGTGTGTAAAAGTATTAGAGACTGTGTAATAACAAAAGAAACAATTTTGAAGTTTGTTCGTGGGGGTTTCGACCCCCACCATCTGCCTTAATCTTGGATGGAGTGTGGGTGGGGCTCAACCCCTCTCCACATCCCTGCAACCCTCTCCCTCCACCGCTCCACACTCCCCACATTCCCTTCCCCTCCATCACCCTTTGTATGTCGCGGATTCCCCGAACCCTTTTTACATTTCTTTTATTAAACACAGCAACAACAATAAACATAGTCCATCTTTTTCACTCAATGGCGGTGCCCAATATGGATACCTACCCTCTCTGTATTTTCGGCCTTTAGCCATTTAACCTGAAATGTTTACTGTGTATCATGCAAAATGTATATACAAATAAATAAATATATATAGACACAAAGAAAGAGGTTTTAATCAAACAAATAACATATATACTCAATGTATATACCTCTCTTTTGGAGTGATGGCCATGGATGCCTCCTCCACCTACAACACAAAAAAAATAAAGAGAGAAGAATGAGAGAGGAAGAAGGAGAGAAAACAAAGTGAAAATGGAGGCTAGGGTTTCTCTCCTCCTCTCATAAGGATATTGAATTTTTATTGAGAGCTTTTAGGGCTTGTGTTATTTTAAAATTGTGGTTATTATTTGTTTTCCCCCTCTTTCTATTATGATATTTTGGTTATTTTTATTCTAAATGGGAGCATAGAAAATTTTAGTAATGGGAGTTTAATTAAATTGGTTTAGTTAATTATTCTCTAGAAGTGTTATTTTCTTTAAGTGGGCATTTAAATTATCTAGAGTTGGGAACAATTGTTCACTAGATATTTATTTAAATGTGCTAGAGGAAAACTAAAATTACTTTAATTTAACTAATGAGGTTAGGGTTTTAATTATTGTATTTAATTATTTAATTAAAGACTATCCCAGAGCTAATAGTGACTCGGATTGTTGTTGAAGTTATTTGAGATTAATTTTATTGTATGTGGGCAATAACTATAAGGATCATTAAATTTTATTAATTTTAATTGCATCATTTATTTAATTTAGGGAGAATTAAATAAATTAGTCATTTTTACTCACTTAACAAACCTAGTATACTTTTGACAAAAATTTAATCATTAGAATAAACCCTAATCACGCCCGTGAGACGTTATACTACCAGATTTTTCTAGAATCTAGGATTAGTTAATTTAACATTTTTTAGCCTTGCGTAGTGTTAATTTACCGTTTCCACAAACGTGTTGATTTTAGATTAAACCATTAATTTATTCTTATGCTTTAGAATTAGACTTTGATTTTGGCTTGTGTCAAAATCCCATCATTCACTTAGGTAAACCTAGGGTTTTGATCCTTGATCCTAACCCTATTAGCGACGTTATTCATGTCGCATCGACCCCCTAGTTGGCCTTCATCACATAGGGGAATTTGCATGTGATCGCATTACCCCTCTTTCGACTGACATGTTTATGCCTTATGCATATTGCCACCAAGCATGTTGACGCGTGCAAAGGGGTTCCTCAGGATTCATGGAAATTTTTTGATATTTCGTGTCATGACCACATGACAAATGTGGACATGACATGTGTGATGTGTGTCATGACCGCATGGGAAATGTGGGCATGACATTTGGTATCAGAGCCAAGTTTAAACACTAGGCTTGTTTTGGCACATTACTTTTTCTGCAATTTTGATTAATTAGTGACTATCTTGTTCTTGTAGGATGCCCCCTAGAACAAGGCAAGAGTGTTCACACCACATTGAGTCTATAGAGATACGAGATGAGTCCATGGCAGAGGGTCGAGGACCAGTAGCCTTATCAAAGCAGCAGGCACCACAGGCACCACTAGAGCTTGATATAGGACCTCAGATCTTACAGACGTTATAGGCCATGTTAGAGAGGTTACTGCCAGTTGTACCAGTGCCACTTGACGAGCCTTGCATTGATCTATGAGACGAGCATGTGAGGAGATGCATGTCAAGTCATGAGCTAAGCCACGTAGAGCCCTGCATTGAGCCACGAGAAGTACCACGTGTAGAGTCCTTTGTAGAGTAGAGCCCTTTGTAGAGATACCTGATACTATAGTGGAGGATATTGGGTCAACTTATAGAGCATGAAGAGCATGAAGTAGGAGTCCTTCATGACATGTGAGACGAGATGAGACTGTGAGGGTAGTGCAGGTGTATCATGGACCTTACGATTATGGTATGGATGAGCCGATCATAGGGCATAGAGATAGAGGAGATCCCATCAAAGACCTACTTAGACTTAATCCACCTACCTTCACAAAAGTTATAGAGGGAGATGAGGCTGAGGCTTGGCTTATCAGTCTAGACAAGTGCTTTGCGTTGTGACCTTATGGGAGCAACATGAAGGCACGGGTGGTAGTACACCTCTTGAGAGATGTAGCAGCTACTTGGTGGTGCACTAAGGAGTGCAAGAATTGTTTATCATTAGATGCACTCACATGGGACACTTTCATTGAGTTCTTTAATGTGCGTTATTTGTTAAACCATTATAGGCAATGTCGAATAGATGAGTTCCACGACTTATAGCAGAGAGGACTCACGGTTGCGTAGTATGAGAGTAGATTCATCAACCTTTCATGTTATGCAGAGTATCTCCACGATGAGAAACTTCTGGTGCACAAATTTATCATAGGTTTGAATCAGGGGATAGCAGGACCAGTGAGTATGGCAAACCCCCAAACCATGAGTGAGGCTGCCGAGAAGGCATATATTGCAGAGGAGATTTAGGGATGAGGACATAATTCACATCCTTAGTTTCAAGACCGAAATCATCAGCAGTAGCTGAACTTTCGTAGACCACCACCACCACCATAGAGAGGAGGATTTAGTTCTCCATCATTACCTCCTAGGCCTCAACAACAGTAGTATCAGCAGAGGTCTAGACCCCAGCAGAGGGCATAGGGAGGGCAAAATCATGGTTGGCAGTAATAGGGCCCATGTAGGTATCAGAGACAATAGGGACCACCTAGAGGACCTGTGAGATTGTAGCAGTCGTAAAGGGGTTCACAGGGGTCCACAGGATGGACTGGGCAGCAACAGAGTAGTAGGACTTAGTCTGGGCAGATACAGGGCAGGGGCCCATGTTATGTTTGTGGTGGGGTAGGACATTTGTCCAGAGAGTGTCCATAGGGTTTCATGACAGGGGGACAACCCCATTCAGGAGGGTCAGAGAAGACTGTAGGAAATGTGGCCAAGTCCCATTGTATGTTTGCAGCAGTTAACAACCGCTAGGCTGAATTCCAGGCCTCAGTGATTGAGATAGTAGGTATGATTGGGGATGTTCCCATTTCTATTCTTTTTTATTCTGGTGCTACTGATTCCTTTATATCTACATTGTTAATGGAGCATTGCAGGTTGGTGTCTTGTAGGTAGGACTTTAGGTGGGAGGTTGAGTTGGCCACTGGGGCCAAGATGTTAGTATATGCTTTGGTTCAGAATTGTGATATCTCTTTGGAGGCCTTCACTACATCTTGTGATGTTAGGGTTATGCCATTAGAATCATATGGTGTAGTTTTAGGCATGGATTGGCTTGCACCCCACATATCCAAGCTTGATTGTCACCGAAAGGCAATTAGTTGTTTAGATGACCATGGCATGATAGTCAAGATAGTGGGCATTTAGAAGCCCATGGTAGTTTGTATGATATCTGTTCAGTAGATTAAGCACTGCATACAGAAGGGATGTCAGTTATTTTCCATCACTGCTAGCAACTGATTAGATGATGAGCTAGAGGCATCTTTAGATGACCATCCTATCTTGAGAGAGTTTGCTAATGTTTTTCCACCAGAGTTACCAGGTATGCCTCCATGCAGAGAGGTAGATTTCCACATCGATCTAGCACCAGGTGTAGAGCTAGTGTCTCGTGCACCCTATAGGATGACCACACATGAGCTATTGGAGCTCAAATTGTAGTTACAAGAGTTGCTTGAGAAGGGGCACATCCGACCTAGCATTTCACCATGGGGCGTACCGATTATCTTCATGAAGAAGGATGGGTCTCTTCACTTGTACATGGACTATAGGAAACTTAATAAGGTGAAGGTGAAGAACCGTTATCCTCTGCCTAGGATTGATGACCTTTTTGATCAGATGTAGGGAGCCAGAGTGTTCTCGAAGATAGATCTGAAGTCTAGGTATCACCAGTTGCAGATCACAGAGGTAGATATTCATAAGACCACTTTAAGAATTAGATATGGCCACTACGAGTTCACTGTGGTACCCTTTGGTTTGACAAACGCCCCTGCAGTGTTCATGAGTCTAATGAACGGGGTGTTCTACACTTACTTGGATCGGTTCATGATCATTTTTCTTGATGATATTTTGATCTATTCACAGACCGAGGAGGAGCATGTGGATCACTTGCGTCAGGTTCCGTAGTGCTTGAGAGAGCAGTAGTTGTATGGCAACTTGGCGAAGTGTGCCTTTTTCAAAACTGAGGTGTAGTATTTAGGACACATACTATCTGGTGATGACATTTCCATAGATCCATCAAAGATTAGGGCTATCAGGGATTGGCTAGCACCCACCAGTGTGACAGAGGTTAGGAGTTTCATGGGATTAGCCAGTTACTACCACATATTCTTAGAGGGCTCTTCCAGGATTGTGCACCCCATTACTTCCCTTCAGCGGAAAGGGAAGGGCTTCACTTGGACTGAGCAGTGTGAGAGGACCTTTGGGGTCCTCAAGGAGTATCTTATTAGAATTCCCATCTTAGTAGTTCCTGATCCTGTAAAGGATTTTGTGGTTTGTACAGATGCATCACTTGAGGGCTTGGGAGTCGTGCTTATGCAGGGTGGTAGAGCGATTGCATATGAGTCGCATAAGCTCAAGACACATGAGTTGAACTACCCTACTCAGGATTTAGAGCTCACGAAAGTGGTACATGCTCTTATTCATTGGAGACACTTTCTTTTGGGTCATCATTTTGAGCTTCATTAGGATCACCACAGTTTGCAGTATATATTCACACAACCAAATTTGAACGCCCACCAGTGGTGTTGGATGGAGTTTCAATGCGAGTACAACTTTGATGTCCACTACATCAAAGGGAAGGAGAACATGGTCACTGACGCTTTGAGTCAGAGGTGCCACGAGATCCTGACCTTGACCTTGAGTGTGGACTTGAGAGAGTGCATCATTCAGCTTCTACCCAAGGATGAGTGGTTTCTTGAGGTGAAATAGGAGATCCAGTCACAGAGTGCCCTTAAGAGCAAATTTGTAGGATATTCCCTTGAGTCGGATGGGTTACTTAGACATCGACAGTGTATCTATGTACCCCATGTGGGTGACCTTCATGTAGTAGTTATTTTAGAGGCTCATAGAGTACCTTATGTAGCACACCTAGGGGTGAAGAAGATGCATGCTGACTTGCGACAGTTATACCATTGGGTGGGTATGAGACAGGATATTGCAAAGTTGTTGCTCATTGCCTTGAGTTCTAGAGGGTCAAGGTCAAGCATTAGCATTCAGTGGGTCTTTTATACCCTCACACAATATCTGAATGGAAATGGGACACTATTTCCATGGATTTCATTGTTGGTCTTCCTATGTCATCTTGCCACCATGATGCCATCATGGTGACAATTGACAAGTTGACCAAGGTGGCACATTTCTCACCTGTACACATGACTACAATGCACCGTCAGTGGAGAGTATTCTTGGATCAGATTGTTAGACTACATGGGGTACCTCACCATATCATATCTGATAGGGATTTAGTGTTCACATCAGGCTTTTGGAGGGCTTTGCAGTAGGCATTGAGCACATAGATCAACTTGAGTTCTGCCTATCATCCTAAGACAAATGGTTAGACAAAGAGAGTTAATCAAGTTCTTGAGGATATACTTTGTATGTATGTTATGGATTATCAGAGTAGATGGGAGGAGTATTTGTATCTAATTGAGTTTTCCTACAACAATGGGCATCATAGCTTGTTGGGTATGCCTCCTTTTCAAGCTTTGTACAACAAACCTTGCAGGACACCTTTGATTTGGGACTGTATTGAGGATAGGGTTGTGATAGGACCAGAGTTGGTTCAGGATATGGAGCAACAGGTGACTTTGATTAGATAGAGACTTCAAGAGGCATAGAATCAACAGAAGTATGTCGATGCTAAGAGGGTAGATCAGAGCTTCTCAGTTGGGGACAAAATATTCTTGAGAGTGTGACCGCACAAGAGTCCAATCCATTATGGAAAGGGATCTAAACTCACACCTCATTTTGTTGGACCTTTTGAGATCTTGGAGCGGATAGGACCCATAGCCTATCATCTAGCCTTGCCACCTAGCCTATTGCGCATCCACGATGTTTTTCATGTTTTTGTTTTGTGGCGTTACATATCTAATTTATCTCATGTATTGGATTGGAGTACTCTTCAGGTAGAAGTAGACACTCAATTGGCTTTGGAGCCAATTAGCACATTGGCTCATCAGACGCTGGGCCTTCGAGGTTGAGAGCTGGACCAGGCTAGGGTCAAGTGGGACATGTACATTGAGGTCACAACGACATGGGAGGATACACCTAGATTAAGGGCCCTTTATCCTCACCTCTTTGATGAATTCCAAGAGGAAGTATAGTCTTACGGGGGAGGATGTGTGGCCTACCATTTGACTCCCTTATATTGACTACTTTATTTTGCTATTGGAGACACATATTAGACTTATGGGACTATTGATCCCAATTTGCAGGACTATTAGACTTTATGCTTTATGTTAATTTATTATGTTTGGCATGATTATGATGTGATTAGACCTTGATATTGACTCATTGATGATGTTAGACAGATGATTTACATTATGATGTTATTGGGATACTATTCATGTTATTTTAGTTATAGATTTATTATGTGATCTTATCTTGTGATGGATTTTTGAAATGCAAAATTAAGAATTTAATTATGATGTGATTCTTTGATGCTTATATAATCATGTGATGATGTGAGTGTATGTTTCACTTTGCTTTGGCTATTATATACATGTTGGATTAACATTTCATTTGAGTGTGCAAGTGTTTCTAACTACGCCACGAATAATCGGAGATGATACCACACACTGTGTTTGTTTCTCGTGTAAAGCCAATCTAGTTCCAAGAGGAACCAAGATCAACTATGTGATGCATGATGACTTTTTGTAATGTGGTTGTGTGATGTTAGTTGGGTTAGGTCTACCCCTTCTTTTATTTGATTTTTGATTGGTGATGTTGAGTTGTAATGTCATTTGGATTTTATTTTAAATTATAATTTTTGAGACCCCTTTTTATGTGTTTTTACTCAACCTATGGTACTCAAAATGGGTTAAAATTGACCCTGGGTTGTACCCATAGGGTCTAGAGACCATTTGAGCTTGTATAACCTTAGGTAAACTCTCATTTGGTCACTTTAACTTCACCCTAAAGTAAAGTGACGAAAATGGAAGTTTGGAAGGGAGAGGATGAGTGGGTCAAACACTCAACCTCTTCCTTTTCTCTTTCCTAGGTTGGGGGAGTCTTCAAGATCCCTTATATGTGGAGGACTCAACTCGAAGCCTCTCCCACAATTGGTGAGGGTACCTTGGGGTTGTGTGGGCTTTCTTAGGAGGAGATGATTGGGGCACATGTGGTACCCACTTCTCCTTTAGCTCCATCTTTCTCTCCAACATATGTGAGAGAGAGCAAGTGGATGGGAGAAAGACTTGGTGAAATGGGTGGATAACATGTGTCACCACCCCATTCCAAGAGTCTTGAAAGTGGTTGTATGGAGTGAGGGGTGACATGTATCAGCTCCCCATTCCTCAAGGCTCATGAGAAGAGCCTATTTTAATCCCTCTTGAAGAGATGGAGGGGGTTGTTGAATCTTTTTCAATTTTTGAATTTTAGTTTCTTTTGGGAGAGAGTTAGAGGAAAAAATTGGAGGCTAAACTTGGAGAAGGAATTAGAGGAGCTCTTCTCAACTATCTTCCATTTGGGCTTTAAAAGGTTGGACTCAAGGCAAATGCCTTTCCTTATACGTTTTTCTTTACTTGTATGATGTATGTGTGAGTTCTATTTTGTATTTTTTCTTTGTTGTTGTGGGAAAATTAGTTATGAGAGTTGTGAGAGCCTCTCCATTTGGAGAGAATGTTCAACATGTGTGGGGTGGGGGAGGAGTGAACCTCCTCGGGGTCACATCCTTATTTTTGTGGAATTTTTGCTTTGAGGGAAATATGTGCATATGAATAGCTTTTTGAAATGGCTTGAGAGCCAAGAGAAATTTTGTGAAACTTAATGTTTAAGTGTTGGCTTGAGGTCTTGAGAAAAATTTGGTTGGAAAGTTTTTGGAGTGGCACTCTTGAGTTGAGTGATGTCCACTCCCCTACCCCAATGAACTCATCTTGGGTGTGTTTTTTAATGTGAAAACCATGGGAGTATATTGTTTTGGTTTTTGTATGCATTGTTGTGATGTGGTGTGTGTTTAGCTTGTGTGAGGATGACCTCCTAGCTCAGGGGTGACTCATGAGTGAGTCAATGGTAGGGAGGAGAGTAGTTCATTGTAGTTTGTTTCCCCTTCTTGTGTCACTGCAAGATTTTTGGAGCTATGTGATGTTGGAGAAAACACTGCTTCTATCTTGTGTAGTTATTTTGAACTCTTGGGAGAGCATGGCCAAGATAGGCCTTGTTTATATGTTTTAGTTTTCAAGAGGAGATTTTTGCTCTCTTGAGTTGTATAAATATAAGTTTTAAACTTGAGTTGTATTAAACTTATTTACAATTAGAAATAAAATCTATAGCTTGTAGATTTACAATGCTTTATGAATGAAGAAACAAAAAAAGAGAGTATTGCAAGAAAGAAAAGCATGTTCAAATGTTGGTATATTTATATGCTTTAAATTTTTAGAAAAAAATAGATAGTTGTTTGTATTTGAAAGATGAAATTTATAGTGGAATTGCTCTTAGAAATATATATATATATATTCTTTGTTGTTTTGTTGTTTATATATATATATATATATATATATATATATATATATATATATATATATATATATATATATATATATATATATATATATATATATATATATATATATAATAAGAAAACAGTATAAGCTTTAAATCTAGTTGCCTTCATATGAGATTTAACTTACCTTTATTCTAATTTAAAAAAAAAATGGTAGTGTTGTTATTGAGATTTCTTCCTTATCCATATTGTGTATGTAAAGGCATTTTATTCCTAATGATTTATACATATTTATATTTAATATATTTTCTTTGAGTAGTATTTACAAATGTATATACACATATATATAAAAATATATGTGTATATATATATAATATCAATATATTCATTGCCTCCATTAATATATATATATATATATATATATATATATATATATATATATTTAGTGTATTGGTTCATATATATATTTATATTAGATTTATAGTAAAAGGAGAAGCTGTAGTGACTATGTTTTTAGCAGTGAATATATATATATATATATAATATATTTTATAAGGTGTTTTATTTTAAAACAAATTTTATATTGCTTTATAAAAGTATTAGAAACTGCGTAATAACAAAAGAAAATTTTTGGAAGTTTGTTGGTGGGGGTTTCGACCCCCACTGTCTATCTTAATCTTGGCAGGAGTGTGGGGAGGAACCGAGACACACCCACACTCCACTGAAGTGGAGTGTGGGTGGGGCTCGACCCCTCCCCACACCCCTGCAACCCTCTCCCTCCGCCGCTCCACACTCCCCATATTCCCTTCCCCTCTGTCGCCCTCTATATGCCCCGGATCCACCAAACCCCTTTTACATTTTCTTTTATTAAACACAACAACAACAATAAACGTAGTCCATCTTTTTCACTCGGCGGCAGCACCCAGTATGGATACCGACCCTCTCTATATTTTTGGCCTTCAGCCATTTAACCTGAAATGTTTACTGTGTATCATGCAAAATGTATATACAAATATATATATATACATATACACAAAAAAAGAGAGGTTTTAATCAAACAAATAACGTATATACTCAATGTATATACCTCTCCTTTGGAGTGATGACCATGGATGCCTCCTCCACCTGTAACACAAAAAAAATAAAGAGAGAAGAATGAGAGAGGAAGGAGAGAAAACAAAGTGAAAATGGAGGCTAGGGTTTCTCTCCTCCTCTCATAAGGATATTGATTTTTTTATTGAGAGCTTTTAGGGCTTGTGTTATTTTAAAATTGGGGTTATTATTTGTTTTCCCCCTCTTTTTATTATGATATTTTGGTTATTTTTATTCAAAATGGGAGTATAGGAAATTTTAGTAATGGGAGTTTAATTAAATTGGTTTAGTTAATTATTCTCTAGAAGTGTTATTTTCTTTAAGTGGGCATTTAAGTTATCTAGGGTTGGGAACTATTGCTCACTAGATATTTATTTAGCTCTATTGGAATTATTTAAATGTGCTAGAGGAAAACTAAAATTAGTTTAATTTAACTAATGAGGTTGGGTTTTTAATTATTGTATTTAATTATTTAATTAAAGACTATCCCAGAGCTAATAATGACCGAGATTGTTGTTGAAGTTATTTGAGATTAATTTTATTATATGTGGGCAATAACTATAAAGATGATTAAACTTTATTAATTTTAATTGCGTAATTTATTTAATTTAGGGAGAATTAAATAAATCAGTCATTTTTGCTCACTTAGCAAACCTAGTATACTTTTGACAAAAAATTAATCATTAGAATAAACCCTAATCATGCCCGTGAGGCGTTATGTTGCCAGATTTTTTCAAAATCTAGGATTAGTTAATTTAGCATTTTTGAACCTTGTGTGGTGTTAATTTACCATTTCTACAAACGTGGTGATTTTAGATTCAACCATTAATTTATTGTTATGCTTTAGAATTAGACTTTGATTTTAGCTTGTGTCAAAATCCCATCATTCCCTTAGGTAAACCTAGGGTTTTGATCCTCAATCCTAACCCTATTAGTGACGTTATTCACATTGGATCAACCCCCTAGTTGGCCTTCATCACATAGGGGAATGTGCATGTGATCGCATTACCTCTCTCTCGACTAACATGTTTACGCCTTATGCGTATTGCCACCGAGCACACTGACGCATGCGAGGGGGTTCCTAGGGATGTGTGGAAATTTTTTGATATTTCATGTCATGACCACATGACAAATGTGGACATGACATGTGTGATGTGTGTCGTGACTGCATGGGAAATGTGGGCATGACAAATGTGTTATCCAAGCTTGGTCCTGAGTATTCAGTATTTATTTCTAGCTTTCACACTTAGCAGGTTTCCATGGGAGCTACATATGTTGAGCCTACTTTTGATGACTTTTCAAATCTTCTAATCCAAGGAGAAGTGAAGTTAATTCAAATGGGCATCCCCAAGACATGGAATATAGTATTCAGAGTAGCAGGTCCAATTCTAACAGGAAGTGAGATCACACCCTTAGAGGAATGTTCCGCATTGTCATAGGCCTTGATGGGAATTCTCTTGGATGAATCCACATAGGCCTCAAAATACCCCAATATCATGACTAATTTCAAAGGACATATGTTCAATCCTGCTCCATAGTCTACTAAGACTCGTCAGATCTTATGCTTATTGATGAAGACTTCGAGATGCAAGGGATCAGTATGGTTAGGTCTATGTAAGGGTAAGTCATGCTTGGTGAATGTAACATGATTGGTAGTAGCCACATGTCCTACCATGTCCTAGAATTGGTTAACATTAAGATCCATAGGGATGGATGATTCCAATAGGGATTTGTCTAAGATGGATTTATGTTCTAGAGATAGGAAAATCAATTCAAATATGGATATTTGCATAGGGGTCTTCTTTAGCTGATCTGAGAGATTGTATTGGGACTTTAGCTGCGGATCGGATGGAGAGCTATGTAAGGTCAACTTAGCTCTACGGGTGGTAACGACACACTCAGGATGAGATTTGATGGAAATCATGGAGATGTTACTATCATAAGCTCGGATGCTATTGATAGTGTACTCATAGGTAACATGGTTGTAGTTGGGTTTCTCATTTGTCTTGGTTCTCGAACTAGAGGATTTTCCTGATCCATGGTCTTGAAAAGGATTTGTGAAGATGGTATGATCGGTATTGGAGGAACCTTGAGGATTATCTAAGACTATGTTGTCTCATTCAATAAGATCCTAAATTGTATTCCTGAGCTTGTAATAGTTTGAGGTCTTATGTCCCTTTATCTGATGATATTTGCAAAATTTATTGTTGTTCCATGAAGGAGGCTTGAAGGATAGATCATATTGCTTAACCTCCAGAATTTGAATAAAGTTAGATTGTAATAATTTCTTTAGGATTGACTTAATTGGTTCTGGTAGAGGTGTATAGTTCCATTTTGGAAGATTTGTTCTAAGGGGAGCTCGTATGGGATTGTTTTTAATGGCATTTATTTCTTGTTGTTCAATGGGTGTTGGATTGTTTGGTGTTGGTGCTTTGAGAGTAAGGATGGGGCCACCCTTGTTTATTACTTTCACATTGACAACCCCATCATTTGTAACATTCTTATTCCTAGACCAGAACTTGTTTTTGTCATAGGAAGTGTCTGGATTGCTTCGTTGAAAATATTGATGGTACCCTTGGCAATGAGGGCTTTCTCAATTGTATACCTTTCTTGACAACTTCTCTGAAGGTAGTGCAACAATGTATTTGGAGTTGGTGCATGAGTTTCGTGTTCAAGTTCTCCATGAAGATTGGGACTATTTGATTCTTAGTTATATGGCATGGATATTTGCTAGCCAAACTTCTCCATCTTTGGAAGAAAGAGAAAAAAATTTCTCTATCTTCTTGTTTTGTATGGCATAGTGTAGTGACATTTACATCTGTCTCAATGTTGTAGAAAAAGTGGTCTATAAACTTATCCACTAGTTTGGTCCATGTTCTTATCACCATGGGAAGATGTGTGAAGCACTCAAGTGCTTAACCCATGAGGCTCCATGGGAATAGTCTCATTAGGTATGTTTTGTCGAAGGCAAGCTCTAGATATGCAGTATGAAATTCATGTACATGTTCAATAGGGCTCCCTTTTCCTCTATATTTGTTGAAGTTGGGCACACTATAGTTTTGTGGAAAAGGAGGCATGTAGATACTCTTATTAGAAGGGTAGGGACATAAGTCTTCCATTGAGTATGCTTTCGTGTTTTCCGAAATTTGCATGTTGGATAGTTGTTATTTCAATGAATGCATCTCATGTGCTAAGACCTCCACAGAGGACAATGATGTGTCAACTACGTTTGTAATTGTATTTTCATAGGGATTTCAGGTTTGCAATAGGTGTGTTTTCAGATCCCATGTTCACAACAAGTTGATTGATGTTTGTGTTGAGATAGTTGTGTGATGAAGATAAATTTGATTTTGGATGTTGGGTATGTATGTAGTATTTGGATTGGTGTTGATGTTTAGAAATTGAGAATGGGATGGGATGCTTGTATTGTTGTGGAATTGAAGGGGGTTGGAAGTTGTTTGAAGAGGAATGTTTGGGTCAACTTGTTGTATGGGATTCAAATGGATGTTTTTATGAGATGTACTAGCACCTTGGTCAACATTTAGATGAGACATATTATTATTTTGGTGAAGTGGGTCTATGTTTTGAGGATTCAAGTTATTGTTTGGTTGGGACCCAACATTCATGTTTGCATTCGGTGTATTAGTCCCTTGTACTTGTGTTTGTGAATTCACTATGTATTCTTCATGTTCTTTTGTTTTGACCTATGGGGTTTGTGTTGGTTGACATTGAAGCAAATGAGTTTGCAAAGTTCATTGGTTGAGACACGACATTTGTACTATTTACTCCAAATGGTGAAGGAATGTTGATGGGGTAGTGTCATGTGAAGTTTCCCCAAAGGGTATGTTGGTGTGTTCTTGTGTTGGATTTGTGTGACTAGTGAAAGATGTTGCTTGACCTTGACCTTGTGTGGCATTGTTTGGTGATGATCCTATAATCATGCTTATATCTACACCCATAGGAAGTTTGGTGCCATTTTGTAAAAGGCATATGAGGTAAGTTTGGGGATTTGTAGCTATCATCTCATCTAAGATTCGTAATAGCCTAGGATCTTGAACGAATTCATCTATCTCTTGTTAAGTTACCCCTTGTTCAACCTCATGTAAGGTGTAGTTCTCAAAGGGATTTTCCATGTGGGAGTGAGACTCGTGTTGTTCTTTAGAGGAAGATCCAAATCTCATTGTGTTAGTGAGATTATTGTTGGGATGGTCTAAGGACTCTGCTCCCCTTCTCTTCCTTTGTGACCTTGTCTCAACCATCAAAGACTTGCTAGCTTTGGGATGCTAAGGATGACAATGTGACTATGCTTATGCACTATGCTATATTTTTCAGTTTTTTGGGATAAGGATGACAAATGCAACTAAGACCAAGATGAGGGAAATAGTAAATGACAATGAAGCTAGATAATTTTTGAAGCTAATGGGTATGTAACTTTAAGGATTTTTGAACAAGAGGATACTATTGGCAAGCTATGACCTATCAAAGTGACTAGCTAAAATTGTCAAGACCTTAAAAAGATAGTGTTTGAAGGATTGATTGAAGTCAGTCTAAACAAGACAAAGAGTTAGACCCAACTTGCTAATTGAAAAAGGTGAACCTAAACTAGACTTGTGAGTTTGAGGTCCAAATTGTTGGTTGATTGTGAATAGAGAATGACAAGGTTTCGACAATTCCAAGTTTGTAACAAAGGTAGGCTCAAGTGTGACAAATTTTCCTAATTCCAAACCTCAAAGACGACTGAAACTAAAGATGGCCTAAAATGACAAATGCTATTTGGTTAGTGCAAGGTGAACTAAGTGAAGGCAATGGATGAAGCAAGACCAACTAGATTATGTAAGTTAGCCTTAACTAATGCAAATGGATGGGTTGAATAGGTTGAACAAGTCTATGGTATCAGTACAAGATCACTGTCTAAATCAGAGGAGTGTGGAAATCCTAGAATTTCCCTAAAGTTTCTATCTCAGGCAAATGTGTTGTTGCAGACCTCAATTGTGATGCTAAATCCTATAGATGCATTTCAGAAGTGATCAATTGTGACTCAAGACTATTCAGATGTGGTTTTCTATATAACAGGTGCATTGTAGAGACTATTAATTGTGTATCAAGATCCTACAATTACGTAGCAGAAACCTATAGTTGTAGTGGTCTGTCTAGTTTGTGACCTAAAATCTAGATTCTAAGTGATGTTTCAATTTGTTTTGGATGATCAAAAAATCACAGCAAACATAGCAAACACTTAGCATGCAAATTTGGTTGTTTTTGTGACTCTTGACTCTTTGGAAGGTATGCTATTTTGCAAGCATTCTACTATAAATCTCACTTGGCCTTGGTTCACAAATAATAAATCAAGCACAACTTAACTAGTAGTAAAGGTTGTTTAGCAAAGTAGGCTTACCTCACCTTTCAATGATTTTAAATAGGAGTAATTGGAGTGGGTAACTAGAGTATGCCAAGATCCTGGACCATCTTGACACCTCTCAACTTGAAGGGGCAAGACCCAATCAAGGAATCATGTCACCTCAACCAAAGACCCTACATGGTAAGTAACTTCAGGGTACTATTCACATTCCTTGCACCATAATGGTAAATGGCCAAAATGACTTAAGCTTCTACAACAAAGGTTCGTAGTGAGGGAAATCCTAAGAACACCACGACATAGTAGTGATGGGAGACCAAAATCTCAAACCCGCATTCAGAATCACCCAGGAGTGTAAGGACCACCTCCTATGGCACAAGTGGATTGAGTTCACCTTTTAGTTTTTGCCCCTTTGTATAGCTCACTAGAGATATGTGCTTGTGGTCAAACTCTAGGGTGAACTCCTAGGCAGGCCACCTACTAAAATAAAAATGGAAAGCATGTGTATTTTTATTTCTCTTCATCCTAGATCACACATAACACAAGGGGAGATGATACTCAAGCAATATTGTGTTGCTATATTCTCTTGGACCCAAGATCATAGTAAAGGAAAGTACTCTTGAAAAATCAAGGTGTTGTAATTTCTCATCAATCAAGACCACATATAGTACAAGGGGAGGATACTTTAAACAACACAATGTGTTCTTTCCAATAACCTATACTTGTATACAAGGGAAGATGAACAATAGACAGATGTATGCTTTCAGTGACTACCTAACAAATGTGCAAGCACACCAAACATAGAAAACACTTGTTCATTTTAGAGCACCAAATTGAAATGTTTCTCTTTTAAACACACATGTTCATTTTAAAGGACCAAACCAAGTGTTCCTATGTTAAAAATGCAACCACACAAAAGGATCCTTGCAACAATTGTATTAGTTGTCTTAGCTCAAAGTCTTTTCCCAACGAATGCCACAAAGTTGTAAACCAAACATTAGTAACAGAATAAAGCCTCTACCCTACTGCATGAAACATAAAATAGAAAATAATAAACTGACTCCTTGTTTGTGTAATAGTCAAGTGTGGTGTAGAGAGTCTCGGATGCATCACAGAGACTGGCAACTGTGTCTCAGAATTCAGCAAATGTAGTTCTCTATTAGAGAGTTGCAGTACAGAAACAGGCTACTTCATCACAAGATCGAGAGACTACATTACTAGATTAAGCAGTTGCATCACAGTATCTCTGGGAATCAAAAGCATAGTTAATTTGATAAAAATAGTCTAGTCTAGAAACCATAATGATAGATGTGAAACCCTAATGGTGCAGAGTGACTGTTAGGACACTTGAAAGGGAAGTAATCACTGTAAAGCACTTAGATTCAATAATGATTCAAGAATACTTTGTAAAAGATAATCCCGTGTCACCTTGCATGGTTCTTACTCGATCCCAACACAACAAACAAATAGAAATGGCTGACTCATCCGATCACCTTCTCCCACCACGTGATGGTGAAGAAGAGATTTCTCATGAAGAATTAGTGGCGCACATGCAAGATAGAAAATTCCAACGCGTCGTAGAGAAGATGATCCTTGAAGACCCCCATAAGTATTTCCATCATCTTGCTAGTCTTGGAATCAAACTCCCCGCAGACTTTGACATTAGCTCCATCATGGAAAATGCAGACAATGATCATGAGAGGGGCACAAATGACACAATCCCACATGTGCATGAGAGAGGCACAAATGACACGGTTCCCCATACAAATGAGAGAGGAAAGCAACCTGTAGATCCAACTACTCCTATGGCGGACATGAGACAACAAATCGAAAGTCTAAAACTCAAGATATCCAACCTTAAGACCGGTACAGGTTCTAAGAACTACTCTTTGGAAGATATAGCACCGTACCCCTTTGACAGAAATTTGATCATGAAACCATTCCCCTTTCAGTTCGGAGTTCTGAAATTTGACAAATATAAAGGGAAGGGTGACCCTAGAGATCATATCATGGAATTCACTGCAGCATGTTTAGAAGTAGCTCACAATGAGACCTACTTAATGAGACTATTCCCACGATCTTTAGGTGGTCAAGCTATGGAGTGGTTCTCGCATCTCCCACCAGGAATCAAAACTTTTGATGAACTTGTCAATAAATTTATAACGCACTTCTCTTACAACATAGAACACGAGGTATCTATGCTAGATCTATGCAACACCAAGCAGAAGAGTGGTGAGTCATTCACCGCCTTCCTACAACAATGGAGACAACTAGCTAGTAAGTGTTCTTACGATATGCCTGAGAAGCAGCTATTGGAAATGTTTGTCCACAATCTAAACACTGATCTTAGCTATCATATTCAGATACAATGCCCTACCTCGTTCGCCAAAGTCATTGAAACGGGCCTCTTCATTGAAAAAGCTATGATCACTAAAGGAACTCTCAAGCTCTACAAGGACACACCTCCTTCGAATTACACAACAGATAAATCAAAGTTTTGGACCAAGAACAAGAATGTGGTCAACGATGGAGTAGTGGATGCTAAGGCAGCAGCCCCTAAGCAACAACCCATATTCACTCTTAAGGGAGAAGCAAATACCGATGCACTCAACAAGCCCACCCCTCAGGAACCTAGACCTTGGTTCAATTCAAATCCAAGGAGAAAATTCACACCATTGGGGAATCTCAAGAGTCTGCCCTTAGGAAGTTGTTGGCTAACAATGAAATTTCTCTACCGCCAACAAGTGACTATGAGCCTATCGTCAAACCTCCCTATTGGAAGGACACAGACTATTGTGAGTATCATCGAGGAAGGGGGCACACGACTAACAATTGCATCCACCTCAAGAATGTCATACAGGATATACTAGATCAGAATCAAGGAGGGACACAACAGCATATCTCCAATGAATCTCATGTGGCCTACCGGGATCCTCTTCTGAACCACAACCGGCCGTATAACAACAATCGCAACAATGGCCACAACAGTAACAATGGTCACACCGGCAACAACTCCAATGGCAATCCCAATAATGACAACAGTCACAACTGGCCAAATCAGAACAGTGGGTCGAGTAATGCTAACTATGCAAGCGTTCCATTTGAGTACACCATTAACTGCATTTCTGAGCATATTCCGCAGGTCAATGTCATCTCCCCTGACCAACAACCAGGACCTAACAGAACTGGTTATAGTATAATTACCTGCAGTGGTAAAGTCACGATCAATACCACCCCTCCAAGGTCATCACCATCTCCGTCCAACTCCCGCCCATACAATGTCATCGACCAGTTGCAAAAAACTTCGGCTCACATTTCTATATTGGAGCTCTTGCGTCTATCTCCTTCTCATAAGGAGATTCTTGAGAAAGCCTTAGTTGAAACTACTATCCCCACTAACCTAGCCCAAGAAAAATTTTAGACCATGGTAGGCAATCTGACATCCTCCACTTCCATCTCATTTACAGAGCAAGATGACCTTTCCATATCTCAACCCCACAACACCCCTCTACACATTGTCGCATTCGTGCACAAGCACCGCATCAAGAGGGTTCTCATTGATGGGGGTGCCGGTTTAAATATTTGTACTTTGAAGCTAGTCCTTGCACTGGGGTTCTTCAAATAGGTAGTTGATCCAAGACGGAAAATTACCATCAAAGCCTATGACGAGGAGGAAAGAACCACAAAAGGAACAGTTGTCCTACCCATTCAAGTGGGACCGGTAATTAAAGATGTGGTGTGCCAAGTCCTTGATCGGGAGCTTGCTTATAATATTCTACTAGGGAGACCATGGATCCACGCCATGAAGGCTTTCCCCTCCACCTATCATCAATGCATTAAGTTCCCACACGAGGGCAAGCAGGTCACCATACAAGGCGACCCCGACCCCTACCAACACTGCAATTCTTTCCAAGCAAAATCTGAATGTGTCATTCCCAACAACAGAGCCTACATTTCCTCTACTCCGCAACAAGACCATACCGCCGAAGCTTCCTCCTCGAGGCCCAAGCCACTGAAACTTACCATAAAAGAAAATGGCATGGGGGAGTACTCCATTGAGCATAGCCTCAACCTTGCCACCATGCCTTTGTCTCCTCACTCCTTTGGCAAACCCAAGCATCAACCTAGGCATTTTTAAAGCCATCTGCTCCTCCTATAACTCCCGCAAATCCCTTTGTAAAATGGGGGACCTTATCTAATGAGACAGAGGAGCGAGATCTCCTGCAATGGCTTTATGCTGAAGAAGAAAACACACCCCAAGAGCCGCCTAGACTCCCTACAGAACTCTATGGATGGGGTGAAACTATTTTGCATAGGATGGGGTACGAAGGACAAGGCCCCATAGGCCTCAGAAAAGAAGGAATTGTTGAACCTATACAACCTTCTTCATCCTCTTCAGCTAGAAACACAACTGGCCTAGGGTACAAAGGCAAAGGTAAAGCCAAGGAAAATGCCTACCTTGTGGAGACAATTCAAACACTCCAAGTGGATAGTGACATAGATTCAGATGATTCAAATGAGTATGAATGGGATGAGCTCACAGAGCACTCCTACGATGACAAAGAGGTTGACACCATCCAAACTCTCAGCCCATACCATGAGGGACAAACGCAACGGGACAGACCACTGGAGTCTGATTTGCCCCTCCCTGAGATTATGGCTTTCGAGGAAAGTTTAGATTCCATTGCGATAAACAACTTGGAGGAGAGTACCACCCAGAACACTATCCCCACCAATGCTCATAACATCTCCATTCACACCATTAATGAATCAGATCTCTCATCCGACTCCCTTCCCCTCTTGCACCCTGAGCTTATTGACTGGGATCTGCAAGGAACCCCCCAATTAGATATGTTCCAGAACAATGATGCTTACATTGACTATATGGAACTTAGGGATCACTTACCAAAAGGAGATCATAAAGCGGGTTTTGCTATCGAACTCAATACTGTGGCTTACTTCGGGGAGGGTGCCAAGCCTTCTAGTCACAAAAATATCAAGATCAAAAATGGATCTGACGGTGAAAACTACCTTGTGGCAGTGTCAGATCATAAAACAGTAAAAAGAAAGGACGTATCCGAAGGTGAAAACCCAACTGCGGCACCTGACGATGGAATGCTTGACACCCTCCCTAGTGATATGTACTAGGAACAGTCACAGATTGTGGTGGAGCCAACAGAGCCAGTGAATATTGGAACTGAAGAGCAGCCCAAGATTATCCACTTCGCAAAATCTCTCACACCACCAGAGAAAACCAGGTTTGTACCATTCTTTAAGAAGAAGAGAGGCAGCTTTGCTTGGTCATATGCTGACATGCCAGGTTTAGACCCGAACCTAATTCTGCATCATTTGCCATTGGATCCAGGGGTGAAACCCGTAAAGCAGAAACTAAGAAAGATGCATCCTCATATAGCCCTTTTGGTCAAGGAAGAACTCAAGAAATTGCTAGATGTGGGGTTCATCAGAGCCATAGATTACCCCGAATGGATATCAAACATTGTGCCAGTGTCTAAACCAGATGGCAGGGTCCGACTATGCAATGATTTTCGAGACTTAAATAAAGCATGCCGCAAGGATGACTTTCCATTGCCAAACATCGATATCATAGTCGACTTTACTACAGGACATATAATGTTATCACTCATGGATGGATTCTCTAGGTATAACCAAATCAAAATAGCACCAGAGGATCAACACAAAACAGCTTTCACTTGCCCATGGGGTACCTTTTGCTAGAATGTCATGCCTTTTGGGTTGAAAAATGCAGGTGCTACATATCAGCGGGCCATGACAACTATATTCCATGACATGATGAATGTGACCATGGAGGATTATGTTGACGATATCTTAGCAAAATCTCTCATGCGGGACTCACACCTGGATATCCTAGAGAAAGTCTTCCAATGGTTGGACCAATTCCAAGTTAAATTGAACCTGAAGAAATGTGTGTTTGGGGTGACTTCAGGCAAGCTGCTAGGCTTCATCATGTCGGCTAATGGAATAGAAGTAGACCCTGCCAAGGTCAAGGCTATAATGGACATGCCACCGCCCAAGACTCTCACACAGTTGAGATCCTTACAGGGCAAGCTGCAGGCCATCTGCAGGTTCATCTCGCAGTTGGCAGACAAGTGCCAACCTTTCAGCCACCTCCTACAATAAATATTCCATTTAAATGGGATGAGCAGTGTGAAGAGGCATTCAACAAGCTAAAGGAGTACCTTATGAACCCTCCTATACTCATGCCTCTGATCCAAGGAAAACCTTTGATTCTCTACATATCTGCTACACCTACTGCTCTTGGGGTTCTCCTAGCGCAGCAAGACTATGAGAACAAGGAAAGAGCTGTATACTACATCAGTCGAACCTTAGTGGGCTACGAGTTACAATACTCACAGGTAGAATGATCATGCCTTGTGGTGGTTTTTGCTTCACAATAAATCCGACACTACATGTTGGCACATCCTATCAAACTCATTGCCAAAATCGACCCACTAAAGTATCTTCTCAGCAAAGCAGCTCTCACGGGTCGACTAGCAAAGTGGGTTATGCTTCTTAGTGAATATGATATAGAATATGTGGACAGAAAAGCCATCAAAGGGCAAATCATAGCTGACCAACTGGCCGAGGCACCATTACAGGACACTTCACCAATGCAGTTTGAGTTTCCCGATGAGTCTTTATTCACTCTGTCAACATCTCCTTGGAAACTCTACTTCAACGGGTCTTACACCAACCATGGATCGGGGGCAGGTATCCTATTTATCACTGCCTAAGGTGACACAATTCCAAAGTCCTATAGGTTGTTATTTCCATGCACTAACAATATAGCGGAATATGAAGCCTTGGTAATTGGTCTCAAGATGGCCACTGAGTGGAAAATCCAAGCACTATGTGTCTACGGTGATTCTCAGCTTATCATAAATTAGGTCAACGATGAATATCAAACCAAAGATGAGAAGCTCATCCCATACAAACGGATGGTCGACGACCTCAAAGAACAATTTGGGACCATCTCCTTTGAACAAATACCCAGGATCGAGAACAAAGCAGTAGATGCAATGGCTACCATAGCCTCTCTTCTTGAAATACCTGAATACGAGTCACGGTACGAGTTCTTAGTAGAAACCATTTGGCAACCAGCTTATGATCTCCTTGAAACCCATTCCATTTGCCTCCTAGTAGGATCTGATTCACCTTGGTACGGTAAGACCTACACTTACCTCAAGGACAATATTCTTCCACCGGACCTCTCTTCCAACCAAAAATGAACTTTCATCTGACAAGCCTCCTGTTACACCATCATAGCTAATACCCTTTACTGACGTGGTCTGGATGGTACTTTACTCCGTTGTCTAGAACAAGAAGAATCCATAAAGGCCTTGCGAGACATACACAAAGGGATCTGCAGAACACACTTCAGCGGTCCTTCCTTAGCTAAGAAACTCATGCGTTTGGGTTATTACTGGCCCAATATGGAAATGGATTCATATCAGTTCGTCAAAAAGTGTAAATAGTGCCAAATACATGGGAACCTAATTCATGCACCTACTCAGGAGTTGAGACCTTTAACGATGCCCTGGCCCTTTTGCTAGTGGGGACTTGACCTTGTGGGAAAGATTCATCCACCTTCTTCCAACGGCCATAAATTCATCATAACCGCCACTGAGTACTTCACAAAGTGGATTGAAGCCGTTCCCCTAACAACCATCACAGGAAAACAAATCTCCTCGTTCATTCTGAATTACATTATCTGCCGATACGGCATCCCTTCATCCATCATAACGGATAATGGGAGACCATTCAAAAATCAGGATGTCTAGGAACTTTGTGAGCGTTTCAAAATCCAACATCGTTTCTCCACTCCATACTACCCCCAAGGTAACGGCCAAGCTGAGGCATCAAATAAAACCATTCTGAAAATCCTAAAGAAGACTGTCAATGAAGTTGGTCGCGATTGGCACGTCCAACTCAATCCCGCTCTGTGGGCCTACAGAACCAGTATACGCACTCCCACAGGTGCTACACCCTATGCCCTTGTCTATGGCTCCGAAGCCATCCTTCCCATTGAGGTCGAACTCCCATCCCTCAGGGTGTCGTTGAAAGGTCTCATATCAGATGAAGAATATAGAGTCTCTAGGCTACAAGAACTAGAGCTGCTAGAGGAAAGGCGCCAGAAAGCTTTTGATCATCTCAAAGCCTATCAACAGATGATGTCCAGAAGCTACAACCACAAGGTTAGACCAAGGTGCTTCAAGGTTGGGGACCTAGTTCTAAAAGAGAACCCTCGCAATCAACAGGACAGAGACAAGAAAGGTAAGTTCGAGCCTAACTGGCTTGGGCCCTATGTAATTGTAGCTGCTTACGGATTGGGGGCATATCAGTTGGCCACATCAGAGGGTGAGTTGTTTGATGATCCAATCAACAACATGCACCTTTGCCGGTTCTATACCTAGGAGAACCCCAATGCAAGGGGGCACAATAAAATCAAAAATTAAAAAATCAAAACAAAAAAAATTGAAAAGAGAAAATACAAAAAAAAAAAAAAAAAAACAGAAAGCATACAAAAAAAAATATCATCCTTTGGTGAAAACCTAGCAAACAGGCACCTTGGATAGGTATCATGATGAAAACCTGGCAAACAGGCGTCATGTTACTCTCTAGCTCCTCATGCAAATAAAAGCAAGTGATGAAAACCTGGTAAACAGGCGTTACTTGTGATAAACCGCCTTCTCCATCTTTGAGAATCCAATCACCTTGAGTCCATTCTTCCTTCTCTCATTTTCCATTCCACCCATATCTATCCCACAAATAAACACTTGACAGTTACCTATCATGGCTTGATACTCACCTTGTGGCCTTATCAACCAAGGTTTTGTCCCATACCGTCTCCTCAATGTGAGCCTAGTATAGTATCTCTCATCGGTGTCCATTGTCCAAATCCATGAACTACGTTGCCTCTACGCCATCACGTAGGCAAGGCCATTATTCTAATGTGCCCCTGAGGCTTCCATTTCTCCCACAGTCCCATTCATCCCCTTTCTTGTCTTCATTCTTGTCGTCTTTCTTCTAGTCCATCCATGGTCCATTAGGGTTTGCCCCGAACTACGTTGCCTCTGTGTCGTCACGTAGGCAAGGCCATTTAGCAATGAGCCCCCAAGGCACTAGGTCAGTCCCTTAGGGTCCGTCTCCCCAATAAGGATTATGCAATCTTCTCACCAAGCAAGCAAATGCAAGCAGAACCCGTGCTTCAAGCAAAAATCTTGACTATGAGCATCTTAACCTATCTAAAGCAAAGCAAATACCCAAGGTCTTCTAACTAATTCTATCTAAATTATGGCAAGAAAAACACATCTAAATGCAAGAGTGTTTTGTGGATGGGAACCATGGTTAAGTTACAGAGTCTGGATTTTTGTTATCATGTCTTTCTACGCTACTCAAGGATGCCAAAAGCTAGAGATGCTATGATGGGGGGCATGATTATTTTCTTTGTTTGCTATTTGTGGCTTAAACTTTAGTAATGTGAAGCCTTGTCTAAGGACATGATCGGCAAAAGATCATCGAGGACATCAAAGGTATAACACAAACGGGGGCAATCCTTGCTTGTTGAAATGCAAGAGGTACTCAGGTCATCTAGATTCAATTTTGACTAGATGCTTGTATTAGCTTGCTAAATTCAAATCCATGTAAGCAATACTCAGGTCATCTCGGTTCAATTATACATCGATGCTTGTATTCACTTACAACATTTCAGAAAATGTACCACAAAAATATGCCCAATGATGAAATAAAGCTCTCTAAAAGCAAAGCATCCATCCTATATCCACATACACATCCATGCAATCCTCATTATCCAAACTATGCAGAGTATCGATATCAAGTAAAGTTTCTAAGTCATCTTATCACAACCATTCTTCTATCTATCTATCATGTCAGTCTTGTGTCGATAGAGTACATTTGGACTTCACAAAAACAAAGCATATAGGAGCATATCATATCATTCGTAGGACTAGTCATGCACATGCTTAGGTTCGTAGAATACACCATCCAATGCATTAGGTCACCAATACATTTGCATCACATTACATCTTAAAGCACAGATAATCACATCAAACTCATATCACATATGCATACATTTGCATTAGATCATATAGACGTCCCATAACACAGTTGCATCATCACATAGAAATCATAACACATATGCATATATTTGCATTAGATCATATAGACATCCCATAACACAGTTGCCTCTAACATAGAAATCATATTACATTGTGCATTCATTTGAAAACATTAAATCACATAGACATCATATAGTAGCATATCACAAAGCATCTCATATAGCATCAGATAGACCATCTAACTATGCACATACATCACATCATACAATAGAAGTAAATCTTCATCGCATAGCACAGGCAATAGATACACAAAGCTGCATCATCATATATACTATCATATAAAAGAGGTCCAAATGTACAAAATCGTCATCTATCTCTAGAATAAAAATGTAATATACAATATGCATCTAGATGGATGGTGATACATGTCCCAAAATGTACAAAATCCAGTCTGTGTCTATCCCTGCTACTATGGGCCACCACTGCCAGCTCTTGACTGCTGGGGACCCATCACGGAGGCCCCTGACTGTGATGGACCTACTCTATGAGTCACCCCAGACTGACTCCTGAAGCTCCCTGCCCTCTGGCTCGATGCCACGGCACCATGGTATAACCCTCGGTAATACTGAGCCTGGGACTGTGCTCTGGCTAGATCTGTCTGTGCCTGTGCCAACTGCATCTGCAACTGGCCAACCTGTGCCTGTGCCTGCTGCACCTGCCCAACCAAAAATGAACTCGCTGCATCTGTCCCCATAGCGGCCACAGCAGTGTCCCGCTCTACACGGATAATACGTACCCGTGCGTCTACCATGTCTCTCTCACGAGTCAACCCTGTGATCACCGCTGCATCTATATCTCACCTCCGCTCTACCCTCCTTAGCTGTGCCTGTAGCTCTCACACCTGTCCCCTCAGGCTGGCTATAGTCCTCTCATGAGCCTCTCCCTGTACTGGCCCCTGTGCTGCCTCTACCTATCCTAGCCCCTGTGGCTGGGGCACCTGCTGCTGTGGTACCTGCTGGGGTGGTGGCATCTGTGCCTGCTGAGGTATCTGCTGCTATGCCTCTACCTGCCCTGGCACTGCCTGCTCAGCCTGAACTATCCTCCTCCACTGTCTTGGCCTCTCTCTGGCTCTACCACCCCGTCGTCCTCGTCCTCCTCTAACTCCCCTCCACCCTGGGCCAGCCTCTCCCTCCTCCTCTGAGTCTGCCTCATCAATACGAGGCACCAGCATGCTGAGTCCTGAATATCTTGGGAAAGGATGTGCAGTGATCCAATCCTCGTACTCCTATGTCACCCCCGCATCTGCTATCTCTCTCCTCATATCCCATGCCACATACGGTGTCTACTGGAACTCTACCAGAGCCTCCTCATACGAAGCCATCGGCCCCCATCAGACCCTCTCTGCATGGGTCCGTGCGAACAGTGCCTGTCCCTGTGGCATACCCTATCTCTGCCCAAACTGTCTCAGCACCCTGCCCACCATTTGTCTCTCCAAGATGTGCCGTGTCAGGCCTATTAGCCACCTAGTCTGAAAGCAGTATGGCAGCTTGTCTCCCTCGTCGTTCCAGGGCTCACAATCCAGATATGGTCACTAGACGACCACATCCACTCTGTCCAAGGTGTGTCTCCAGTACTCTAGCTTCCCCAGCCTGTGCTGGGAAATCACTCCTGCATAGCCATAACTATATGGCTCTCCTCGCTGCCTCGCGAAGACACATATCGGCCTAGTCACCGCTATGTGCTCCCACAGCCAAAACTGTAACAGCAACACCCCAGCCGATAGACTCGTGCTACGATGGTACACCACCTGATGCATGTCATGGTATAAATGAGCCAGTACGCAGACTCCCCATGCATATCGAGTACCCTCAGTCAGCATCCACTCCATGATCCTGCCCCATCCAATGGGGAACCCATGCAATATCCTATCCGGGCATACGACACCCCCGATCAGTCCAGCCACAATCCCAGGGAAGTAGTCATAGTAGTCGTATATATCCTGCCACGGGATAACCTGTCTAGCTAGCTCAGGATCATCAAACACCTGCTGGCACTCAGTGAGTCCCACGTCCTGCTGTGCATCATACTCTACTAACTCGCCTACCACAGGTAAGTGCAGTATCTGGTAGACGTCCTCCAAGGTCACCGTCATCTCTCCCATCAGAAAGTGGAAGGTCCCGTCCTCACTATGGAATCTCTCCATGGTAGCTGTCAGCAGTCCACGGTTCGCCCGCACCTCGGGCATGAAGCACACATAATCCAAACCCATGGCACCAAGCGCCACTCTGTCAGTCTCTGTCAGCATATATCTCTGTAATAGGGGCATAGGAAACGTCTCCCTTGACTGCAATGTCTCCCGAATATCCTCATGCAAGCAAGCAACGCAAAGCGTCAGTCTCAAGCGACATATACCATACTCAACATACCTACTGAACTATATCAACTAAACTTAGCATTTCAAATTGATCAAAACAGCACACTACATCTCTTGACTAGATTTCTGCAATCTCAGAGATAGCTCATCGATTACCGCATCAAACAAGACGCTAATCGAGTCAATTTGGCTAAGTCCTTTGCTAGCCACAGCAAATGCGCCACTACAGGTGGTAAAAGCGCCGTTTTTTGGTATATGCGCCATTAAAATCAGCATATGCACCACCTCACACAAATGCGCCGCCATAGTGCACATATGCGCAGATCCATTAGATGCGCCGCAACATTCGGCATATGCACCGCCATATTATGAAAGCGCTGCTACAATCAACATATGCGCTGCATTAACATATGCGCCGCTACTTTCAACATATGCACGGCTTAAATACACATGCACCGCCAAATTACATAAGCGCAGCTACAGTGCACAGATGCGCAGCTTTCATGTATGCGCCACCGAAACCAGCATATGTGCTGTGCAATGACAAAAGTGCCGCTTCGCGAGACATATGCGCCGTTCTGCATTTCGGCGCATGCATTTGACCTATTTTCTAAGTGCATTTATGACATCCTAAATCGACCCTAGGGGAAATTTTTCGAAGCACATACCGGGGGTCCTGCCTCTGCTGGCCGCTAGAATCGATGGACTCACTCGAATCGGTGTTCCTCGCATGGAATGTCTGCTGCTCTGGCTGCTATGCTGCTCCAAGTTTGCTCTAGGCTCTCTCACTCCAATCCAGAGTAAACAAGTGTACAAATGACTATTCTTGTGGACCCAGCTCCTATTTATAGCCTCCAAACCCTAATTTTGGCTAGGTACTGACTATGACTACTTCCCGTGCCCGTTTTTCTTCCCATTTTCTTCCCACCTCCCTGACCGCGTCCCTTTTCCTCCAACCTATCCTAACCCCTTCGTTTTCGTGAGATTGTCCGTCTCCATTTCTTTCACCCTTTTCCCATCCAATCTCCCGAGGGGGCATCCTATCGTCATTGAACCTGTACCAGGGGCAAACTGGGGCATGTATCATCATGCAGGCTATCGAATTCTTTGAAGCAACGCTGTAAACTGCATTGCATCAAAGAGGGGCAAAATGTATACGCCTAAAAATGACACGAATCATCCTAAATAAATATTCTAAATATTTATTCCCTTCTTCTATTAATTAAATAAATATTCTAAATTTATTTAATTGATTCACTGTTCCATAATTAAATAAATTCTATTTATTTTTCTAAATGTCTCACATAATTAAATAATCATAAATTATTTTATTAATCCAAATTCCTCTATCCTAAGTTCTAAATTCCAAAAATCCACCTCACCTTTACACCTCACCTTTCCACCTCACCTTGTCCACCTCATCAGGTTGCACATGTAATTAAATATATTAAATATTTAATTACCTATTTTTCTTTCACCCACATGGCCTATTTCTTCTCAAATCAGAAGTTAGTTAACTAATCAATCAAATCTGTTAACTAATTAGTCATTTGAGTTCATTGGTCAATCTATTATGTTGACTCCTCAATCAACCCAGTTCACTGGTCAATCAATTCAGTCAATCCCATAATCCACTCTTCTAACTGATCAATCAAATCTGTTAACAGACCAGTCAATGGAGTTAACTCTCCAATCAATTTTGTCACATCCCCTCTTTCATGATGGAGCTGGGACACTTGTCACATTTCTACTGGTTGCACATTCCTCAACCATCTTCAGTCGTTGATCTTCATATCTCCTCTCAACCGTCGATTCCCATTCTTCTGAGTCTATGAATGAAGCTTCATCCTTCCATTCTAATGATCTAGGCTTTTGACATCGTTACTCTGCAGAAATATCACCAGCGCGCCTTTGGCACCCTTTTGTCATCTACAAGCTTGAGATCACATACTTGCATTGAAGCTCACCTTCATTCCATATCATCACAGCCATTCACCATGGACTTCCTACAAACTGCTAAAAGATTGCACTCTCTGAGGGCTCACTTCATCTGCAAAAGGACGATCTGTGATAGGTGAACAACAGAAGTTTAGAAACGGGAAAGGTTTGCTCTGTATTTGTTCATTGCTTCATTTATTGAATCCTTCTTGTTTCACTATTCTGTTGATGTTTGGGTCTTGTTTAATTCATTTGATTGATCACTATTTTACCCATACACCAACATAATCCCTAATGATGATTCTTAAAACCCTAATGTTGTAGAATGATTACCAGGTTGTTAGAGTTGCAACTATGTGCTATTGGTGTTTTATTGTTGTCAGCTGTGTCAAGAGTATGAGTTAAGAAATGATGCAAGAGTTTGAGTAGTTTGTGTTGAGTAGAGATCAGAGATAAGGTTGTGTAGAGATGAGGATATGAGCTATTTTTGAAGGTGTTTTGGTTTCTTTGTAGAGATGCTGAAGATGTTGAGAATATGCTTCTATTGGTTGGTTTCCAAGTTCTTTTGAGAAAATTTGATTAATAAAGGAAATAGTGTGTTGAAGATGTGTTCTGGCTTAACAGAGTAGTGTTCTAGTTTTTCTCCACATTTCTTCCTTATTGAAGATGTGTTAGCACAGTAAAAATTTGAAATTTTTACTATCTCCTTACCCCATCATATTTGAATAAATCCTGAAGAATATCCCAAAAAAGACCATAATAAAAAAAAAAAATTTCTCACAAGGTGTCTATGGATGAGCAGTGCCAAATTTCATCAAAATCAATCCATCGGCAAGAGGTTGTGTTGCTTACACCAATACATAAGGATCGTTTGAAAACAACCATCGGCGTGAGAATAGAGATCGGAAGAAGAATTATGGAAGTCACCGATGGAGTGAGTAATGCCGATGACATTACATCGGCAAGAAAGGCAAGTGGTCATGCCGATCGGTATGACAAATACCTATCGGATAAATTTTTAAAAGTTGCCCCGACGGTATATATCATACCGATGAAGCATTTCAGCAGGAGTCTCACCGAACATCCTGTGGGGGTAACGAAGCGAATAGTCATCGGCGAGAAATAAACTATCGGGATAGCAAACAAGTAAGTTTTCGATGATTAGAGTCTTAGCGATAAGAAAGCTTTCGGCGAGACTCACAGTGATACACATCTATCGGGATGACTCTACATATCGGGATAAGGAAATTAGGTCTCGCCGATTCTCAAGTCACGGCGATCAAAAGGCATCGGTAACACTTCAACATACTCTGTCCGATGAAGGATATGAAAAGGGCCATCGGGGAGATGATTTGGATCGGGATATCTTGATTTAGCTATCCCGATAGTGTATGTCATTCCGATAAAGATAAAGTCCATATATGAAAATGACTATCGGCGAGACAATAAAGATCAGGAGAACATAATTTTATTACCCTGATAGTATTAATTATCCCGATAAGCAAATCATATCGGTGGGACTTGCTATATTGCAGAGAGATCTAAAATACTTGGCGATGAGAGAAGTCATGCCGATGGCCGCGCCCACTTAAAACATGACATTACATAGCGTTGGGAATACAACCAAGGGGTCACGCCGATTGACTGTTCGCGCCATAAAAAATGTTGAGGTCGCCCAGACATTTCAAAAATCACGCCGATAAGCAAAGTTATGGCGATGTGACACTTCACAGCGATGAACATTGAATTGATCAGGTGATTAATACAAACGACTACGAAATTCATACGATCACTATAATTGCAAAAAACTTTCCGAAAGGAGAATACAGAGGAATTCTTAGGGCAAAAGCAGAGGCTTCCAATTCCAGCCACCGAACAACAGGTACACCTACACAAACCATTATATTGCCTGTATTTGAATTTCCTACCAAAGTTTTAAAATGGAAACTCTGCGAAAGGGAAAAGGAAGAAAGTCACAAGGGGAAACCAGTAAGCCTAAAAAACAAAAAACTGATCAAACCCTTGAAGAGAAAGTGAAAGATAGAAAGTTAAATCAGGACCTGATTGATCAATTGCCTGGGTCAACTCCCAAGGCTAGGAGGTCTGCCCAACTCAGAGCAGAAGTAGAAAAATTGGAAGATAAACATAAACACCTGGGAGATATCTAGACCCCAATTTGGGGGTATGAGCTTTTCAAATTTCACCATAATAGACGTTTTAGAAATGCTCCTGTGTCAAACCCATGGCACATGAATTTAGGCAAACTGGTTGTACCTAATGTATTCTTGAATGTAGAGCTCCTTCAACTGCTAGCCAGACATTACAACTCAGGCATAAAAGCTATCTGCAACCCTCAAGGAGAACCAATTGTACACCTGTCAAAAAATGCTATTTGTGAGGTGTATGATTTAGATGATTTGTGCACTGTCCCTATTGTTTATGAAGATTTGGATAAAGAATATTGGAGAATGGATACAACTTACAATGGATGGAGGTTGCCCATTCATAGGCCTAGGATTGAAGGAGAAGTGATACCCTTGACTGAGAATGATGGCCCTCCCTTTCATGTGGCCATTTTTGAACCATACATACAATATACTTACTATTCTGTAGGCCAAGTCCTTGGCTCAGAGGTCCCTGAGTTCATGACTATTCCTCTGATGGTCATAGCCTCTGATATTCAATGTCACAATGCCAGACAATTTGATTATGCCTCCTATGTTGCTACTAGAATAGACTCTGGTCTATCTGCAATAAAAAACAATGCTCCAGCATGCTCTTTTGAGCATTATTCGATGCTTATGCATATGGTGTTATACTATGGCCAGGAAGTAGGATTGTGGCCAAGTGAGTTTCAAGTTGTTGCTGCGGATAAGAAAGGGGAAAAGATACTTGTACAAATGTGGACCAGAATCTGGGATAGCAGGTATGCCAACTCCAGCTATGCTCAATTTGAAGAGCATTGTGTTAAAGTGCTATATAGGTATTTCAGCCATCCCTGTGAATATTCAATTTCGAATGAAATAAAAAGGTTCCTCAGACCTAAAGATTTTGGTGGTCCCCCTACTGTCACTCATAATTGGGGAGACTGGTACTGCTTTGAGGATGCCACTATGATCAGAGTTTATGGATTTGAGGATACTCCATTCATATTGCCTAAAATTGTCCCTAATAGACTTGCATATTTAGAAATAATTAGGCAAATGCATTGTTTGAATGTGATGCATCTAAGTTCACATGATAAACAATCATTCATGCCTAGCACTTTGTGTTTTGGTGATTTCACTGTGGTTTCAAAAGAAGGATACAATCTCATTTTGGATAAACTAATGCATTATAACATGGTGACTGCTGAGGTGAGGAAGGGGTTTGACCCTGAAGGTTTCATTGACTCTGCCAGAAGAAAACAAAATCTTAGTGGGTACATGCACATACATTATCCACATGATGATGTCATTAGAAATTTGGAAGAGGCTGAAGTCAACTTGGTGGTAGAAAATATAACAGAGATTTAAATGAAAAGAAAAAATAGTTGGCAGAAGTTGAAGTGGTATCCTCTGAAGATGAAGAATTGACTGAACAAGAGCAGCCACAAGATAAAACAATAGAAATGTCTAAAAGAAAAATGCAACAATATCAGCCTCCAGTTGTGCTACATGATGAGGAGGGGTCTGCTGATGAAGATCCACGACAAAAAGCTTATGATTCTTTTATTTCAGATGATACATTCATTCAGTCAAAGGAATTTAAATCATTCCTGTATAAATACAAAGGAAAAGAAATTAGAGAATTAGTAGATGATGTTTCTGCTAATAATGAAAAACAGTTATTAGATATGTTGAAGCAAACAGTAGATAAAGAAATGCAGGACATGACACCTAGCAAGGGTAGGCAGTTACTCAAAGATGCAGGGGTTATGATTTTCCTGGTTTGGATTTAAATTCTGCTCTGGTTTTTGATAGCTTTTTGAATAATGCTAATGACAAGTATAAGCTTACTCCAGAAGGAGTTAATGAAGTATATATGGGAACTAGATACAATAATGATGAAAATTCTTTGATGATATGGGCGTTGTATCTTCCCCATAAGAAGACGGCCATCATAGACACTGAAAAAACTTTTGGCCATGTTATGACTTTCAGAGCAGGTGAGACTGACCCTATAATTACTGCAGACATTGGTATCAATGTTGCAAAGTTAAATAAAGCACAAGCTCAGATGCTGATCAAAGAAAGAGACTCTTATAAACTAAATTGTGAGAGATTAACAAAAGAAAATGATTATTTGAAGGATGCTGTTAAGAGTACCTTTGGCCAATCCACAAAACGAATAACTCAGGGTGAGAGCTCACAAGGTAGTCAAGTAATATCCCTTGATCATGCCACACAAATTCAAATAGACGCATTTGTTACAGTACTGCAGAGCAGGTATGCAAATATGGTACGGTGGTTAAACCAGTTTTGGGATAACTACTCAGAAAATCATAAAGCAGTCAAAGAACATGAGAGGCTTGATAAGAGGATATAGGAAAAGATGATTGAGTTACAAAACAGAAGTGCCACTGATGGTACAGATATCTCTGATGCAAGAGCATTGTTCAAACAGCACCAGAATTATTATGACAAACTTAAAGCTAATTCTAAGGAAGGGACTGATGCCTCAGGCGCAGGAGTGCCCATGATATTCAAAGATAACGGAGAGGTGAAGAGCAAAGAAGAATGGGCTATTGATTGTCAGGTTATATTGCACAAAGCCACAGGAGCTCTGAAAGATAAAGCCTCTGCATCTAAAGAAGCTTGCAAACAATTGGAGGAGATGGTTACTCTTGATGTAATTACCAGAAGTGCTATTGAGCTTACTGATTCTCACCATGATCAAGAGTATCTAGATCATCTGGCTAAAGTTTATTTATGGCTGAATAGAGCCTAATTACGCTTATGTAATTGTTGTTAATACTTGTTAAGTTCCCAAGAGACTTATTGAAGAGTTGTATCTCTTCATAGAAATATCTATATAAGTTTAAACAATCGATGCTGAAAGGATCATCAGCAGTAGAAGATATTCATTTATACATAATATACAATGTCTCAAAGTGACTATGTTGCATATTTTATTTGAAGAAGAAGTTTGAAGTTCTCTGATTCAGTGTTTCTATCTTGGTATCAGTTGTTTCTTGAAAATATTCAATTGTGTGGCCGTCTCTATTTCTGCATTTCCTTGTTATTCAGATTAAGATATCAAGTATATAGTTAATCTGTCATTACACACTTGCTGTATCTGTGTGATTAATTTGGTTGGTGTCCATCTGAGGAATTAAACCCTTCTAATTTAGTCGCAGTAACTTGGAAGTAGTAAGTTGGGATTACTAAGTAGAGCCATATAATTAGGATTACCACTTTGTCTCCAGAAAATATTATCTGTTAATCTTGCCCATTCATTTCATTTGGTTCCTTCAAGTAAGGATTAAAATACCTTCTGGTGAATTATAAGATAATTGATTATATTGGTTGGATTGCTAAGAAGAGTTTGTCAATCACTTTCTTGCACGTTTATACAAGCTATAAACCAAAGCTATGCCAAGCAATTAGAATTATTACCATTAAGAAAACTACTGGTCTAGGTCCTTCAAATTGACTCTGTTACCCAACAAGGCACTGGTCTCATTTAACTCATTATTTAAAACCTTTTACCTTGATATTGCTTATACAATTTCTGCCAATCATTTATTAAACATTATACATAGAATTAAGTAGTCAGCTTCTTTTTCATCTATCTTACATCCTATGCCATTGTAGATAGATCTCGTTAGTCCACTCATCCACACTCATACTGCTTTAATATCTCAAGGTTCACCCACCTAGGTGTAGCAGGACCTAAAGTGTAGGAAATCATCAAACCTTGAAGGTTGATTTCGTCAAGTTAGTTCAAAAACGTTGCAAATCCAAACATAGAGCCTGGCATCCTCTTAGGATTAGCAACTTGCATTTTTGAGACCTAACAAGATGTACTTGTGTAGTTTGAATATCTTGTTTAGAGGTGTTCAGAGATGTTATATTCCAAATTTGGTGCTTCGGTTTGTTATACAGAGAAATCTATGTTCACCAGTGTGTGGATTATGTTTCTGGGTTGTGCAAAGGTGTCTAGGAGAAACTATTTTTCTTCGTATTTCTCCACAGATTTGTTTCTAGCTTTGTGGTTTTGGATTTATGCTTATAAGGTCTATATCTTTCTTTAGTTCAAGTGGTTCATGGTTTGGTGCTCTACAAGTTGATTTCTTGAGTTGTAGTTGGTGATAGAGTAACCTAAGTGCTTTGATGTGATCTTTCTTCAGGTGAAAGATGTTGCAAATATTATTGTTGGTTTTTAGGTGCTTGTGGATGTCTCTAGATCATGTTTAAGCTTGAAGTGTTGTCTTCATGTCATCTTCTAGTCTTGAAGAAGTGTGCATTTAAAAGTTCATGGTGTTAACACAAGTTTGGGTGACTTGGTTCTTTACACTAATTTCATTTGTGCTTCAATGATTGTGAAAGCATGATGAA
Source organism: Cunninghamia lanceolata (assembly GCA_027924645.1). Classification (NCBI taxonomy): domain Eukaryota; kingdom Viridiplantae; phylum Streptophyta; class Pinopsida; order Cupressales; family Cupressaceae; genus Cunninghamia; species Cunninghamia lanceolata. Next base: position 11,622,939 of record BSBN01000194.1, on the reverse strand, counting down.
GCTTGTAAGAGTGGATTTTGGTCCATGCTAAGGTGTGATGTGATTTTCATTCATTCCTTTCCTCCATGGGATTGTTTCGGTCCATACCTAATTTAAATTTTCTGGGTTAAGATGTGTTTCTGACCTTAGAGAATTATTTCAAGGTTGATGATGGCATAAATAAGTGTCAAGGAATCATGATTGCATGCATGTGTGATGGATATGATGTTTCTAATGTGAGTTTGATCAGTGCAGTGAGAGATTTCATGTGTTAGGCTATTGAATGCAATGAGCATAAGGTGTCTACTATTTTTTAGTGTTACTATAAAGGTGATGTTTGTGTTGTGGTGAATATTGAGCTTCATTGGAACTGTACTCCATGCATACGTTGGATGCAATTATATCAGTTCATCCATGGTAGTGAGCCTCCTCTTCTATCTCTTTCTTTTGGATAGTGAGCCCTTTGGCAATGAGACTTTCTTTCTTCTAGACAGTGAGCCCTCTGGTAGTGAGCCTTTTGTAATTTGGTGTTGTTACTACTTTATATTGTGAGATAATCCTCACTGTGGTTTTCCCTTCTTGGTTTTTCCACGTAAAATCTAGTGTTGTCTTGTGTTTGGTGTTGTTATGATTTAATTTCTATTATTTTCTTTTCATGCTTAAACATCATAATTGTTAACATATTGTGCCTATTTGATGCAATAGTTGACATAAGTGTTCTGAGAATGCTGTTAGGAGGTGTTTTGCCAAGGTTGGAAGTCTTGTAATTTTCCTTTAAGATTTAAATTGGTCATTTAGGGATCTAAAATGCCTTACCAACTCTAAAACCATCAAGTATTGCTTTAAAATTGTTTAAGTGGTCATGAGAAGAGGTTAAAGTGCCTTAAAAGTGTTAATTTTTTGTCAAACTCACCTTCACCATGTCTAAAAAGACATTCCTCAATGTATATTTGCATGCATGAAGGAGTCAATGATAGAAATTATAGTTAATACATAAAAAAAAGGAAAAGAACCTTAGTTTCCTCAAAAAGATTTCTATACTTATCCTTGGAGGGAGTTTTTCTTCAATTTTTTATCATGGTTTGGTTGGGTTTAGCTTCATTCTTTCCTTAGGTTAGTCTTGTAAGGTCTGGTTAGGGTTTTCTATCCTTGTGTTAAGCCTCTTTCTTCATGATGTATGCCTTTTTAGGGTTTCTCACCTTTGTCTTGTAGGTCTCAACATACATGAAAGTGTTTTGCTATGGTATCAGTTTTGGAGGCCATGAGTTGAGTGGTTTAGAAAGAAGAATTGCCTTTCAAACATTTTCAAAATTGTGTCAAGAAGAATGAAAGGAAAAATCAAGAAGGTCATCTTCATTATCATGGTATTCAAGAGAAAGAACACACTAAAAAGAGAAGACATATTTCAGGTGATAAGGTCAAGAAAAATGGCATATTATACAGTGAAAAATGTCCTAGCTCTGCACTATCAGGGATATAGTTCATGACAAAACATAATAGGCTACTATTGTACTCTTCAAACCTTCAAGAGTGTGAGACCTCTATGTGGATAGATGCTAGGTCTATGCATGGCTCATTGAAGTTTATAAAGGCACTAAATAATGAGGACAATAGAATAGTTCATTTTTGTGACAGCCACACAACAAAATGAGAGGAGATGGAACAACAAATAGAGATAGTTTGTAGAAGGAAGCTAGCATCAAAGAACAATCATTTTATTATAAAAATAGTCAAATACAGAAAGAAACAATCAACATTGTCAGGGATAATCATACCCTCCAATAGCAGTCTACAATGCCAAAAGGTAGTCTACAATATGAAAGAGTAGTCTTACAAGTTTGTTGGGGTTTATAGCCTATCATTTCAATTCTACACCATCATTGCATGGGGAACTTGCTCAAAGACTAAGTGTCAAGAAGATAGTCAAACAATGTGATAAAGAACAAACAAAATAGCATATGCATGCATAGGGACTTCTACAAGGTATGTAAAGGTTTGAGTACAAAATTTAGAATAACATAGTATATATAAGTCTACATTTCCTAAAAGTTGTTTTAATCATGAAAGAGAAAAGAGGTTTTGTTAAAGTCTGTCAAGTGTTTCATTATTGGCTATGAAGGTCTAAGAGATCCTTGTGATCATTGTCATTATAAAAGTTTAGGTTTTGTCAAAGGAACCTCAATAAGATTAAGGTCTTTTGAAGGCTTTAACCTTTAGTTCTTGAGAGAGGTTGTCATAAAAGCCAATGAGATAAAGGTATTGTAGCTACTCAAGAAATATGAAGGAAACAAAGATTTACAAGGGCATTGATAGGACAATGGGCTAAGTGGATTGGTTAAAGATAATAATGTGATAGTGGTGTAATGAGATTTCTGAAGAGTTGTGAGTCATTGAGAAGATGATCTTGTTGTTGAAAGTTTTCAAGAATAGTGATCTTTATAAAAAAAAATAGTCACAATGGTTGTAACAACAAGTTAGATAGCCATGGAACAATAGGCTAGAAAGAATGAACAGAAGTCCATCAATAAAGGAAGAGTCATACTAGCATTAAGTCATGCAAAACAATCCAAAACAACAACATTCATGAACACAAGGAACAACAAAATTCATAAAAGGCTAACAACAGAAAAAAACCAAAGGAAAAGAATAGTTACAATATCAAGATGATAGTCAACATTGAAGAGCTAAAGAATAGTCAAGCTGAGATAGCATAAAATCAGTCTAAGGAACAACATGAAGGCATGCATGGGAGGTGAAAGAATCGAGGAGATCAACAGAGAATGATTAGGTAATTAATGTTATACAATCAAACAAAAACAATCATCAATGATTGTTATAAAGGTACATAAGAGCATTTATTTACACTTGCAAGTTGGACAAATTGGTGAATGAACATGGTGGGAGATGACAGTATCAAGAGGTAAAAAACTGTTAACAACCCTATGTTTCTATCATAAGTAAGTACATAGTGATATCACCACTGTCAAAGACATACAAATATTAAGACTTTATTATTGTATAAAGCTCCAATCTTCTATGCCTTAGTCACGAGTTAGTGACTATTACAATATGAAGACCTTGATAGTGATGAACAATTGAACAAGTCATTTAGGGACATTCAAAGGTATGACCAAATCTTGTAAGGTCTGAACTTTTTAGGGTTCCCTTGTTTGTATCACTATCACAAAACTAACAAATGCTACCCTATACCTAATGTAGCAGGATAATTTTGGATGTTATTGGGACTATCAGAATCACAAAATGATGCAGATCTAGGTCTGACAATTTTGTAAGGAGTTTTAATAGTTGCATGAGGGTATTAAGGAAGGAATAGTGTGAATGAGACTATTTGAGACAATCAACAAGTTTTGGGTAGCTTTGTATGACCGAGGTTATAGGAAAAGAGGACTCATGAAAAGGATATAGTGCAGTCCTAACAAGGGATAGTGACAGTGGTTCAAATAGTGTCATAGTGAATAGCCAAAGAGATGAGTGAGTACAATGAGAGCTTCATCAAAATCTAAGGGCCTGAGGTTGTGTGCAAAGTAATTATTGTTTCTCCTTATTCCCTATGGTGGAGAATTTAAAGAATGAAGTTTCCATTCACATCAAAGACTTCAAAACTCAATCTAAAGACATCTATAGGAGTTCTAATCCCTCACAAAGACCCTACAAGGGTAATAGATGAAGTAAAGAGTGTTTTCAAAGCAATAATGGATGATTATGAATAGTTTGAAGACTCCTAATAAATCACAACTCTTTCAAAATGCCTAAAAGGCATTTCACCACTTCAAACACTCAGTCCAATTGTCAACAAGCATTCATGAAGGAGGTTGGGAAGTTTTAAGGGTCTTGATGGAGTTCAAGAGGCATCATGCAATCATCTAAGAGAGGTTATGGAGCAATTATGGCCAAATGGGTGACTAGGATACAAAGAGGAGCAATTTGTGGGCAGTTTGAGGGCATCTAGGGGCAATTCCAACACTCTCCAAGAACATAGGACCTTCACCAACAATTGGAGCACAATCCTAAGAGCTTGAAGGGGTCAACCAGCTCATGTCAAGAAGGCAAATTAGATGAGGACTCCTATTGGGCATCCAAAATAGGTTGACCGAGTTTTAAGCATTTTTTTTCAATTAAATGCAGTTGATATATGCTCTTCCATGGGGGGAATGAGATATAGAACCCTTAGGATAGATGTTTTAGTAGTTTTTTAGAGTGATCTTCCTAGTTTTCCAACTCTAAAAGGCTAAATATTGTAAATAAAAATTTAGTTATTTTATAGCTTTGCAAGGGTAGAAAATTGTATTGTAACTCATCTTCAAGGTAACATGAAGTACTTGCAGTCTATTATTGTATTGAAAAGACACCTTCTTGATCAATAAAAAATTATTTTTGACCTTCTACTTCTCTAATTTATTGTGTACAAACTAAATTATTGATGAATGTTCTTGTGAAATCATTTGAGTCCTAGAATGCATGTCTCATTCCAACACCGTTATGTAGATTATAACATGTTTTGGGTAGGTTGTGAATTGTTTCATCACATGGAAGCAGTCTTGTTTGTGAAAACATTGTATTTTCCTTCCAATATTGCAAAATGTAGAACCTTTTTATGAAATATTGATACTCAAACATGGAAGAAAGTTGAGTTGTGTCTACAATAGGTTGAGTTGTTAGCAAGATAGTGTTGGTGTGAATAGGGTTATTACCTATCTGGTTTAACCTTTATTGTGTAGATAATTCATATTATTTAACTATTTATTAGTTAAATAATACTCACACACATGTTCACATCTTAAGTTGACTTAGGAAGCATTCTAGTTGTCTTCTAGATGTTTCTAGGTTGTCTAGTTGTTGTTGATAGTTGTCATCTTATCCTATAGTTGTCATATGTCATAGGATTGTGACACTTGTCAGATGACTACAACATCTTGTATCTCACCTTGGTCTTTATAACCAAGGCCTCATTGTACATTATGTAATCCAGTACATTGTTGTATCATGGCAATACATCATTCTCTTTGCTTGTCTCTCTTGTGTGGAAGGTTATTTGGTTTTGTAGATTTGATCTTGGTGGTTGATTGCTCCAACATGGTATCAGAGCTTTGATCCTGCAAGCCCCTTCTCTCTTTTGTTGAGAGATCTTTCCGTCAACATTTTGCTGGTGCATCCTAGCTGAAAACATAGTTCTTCATTGAGTTCAAATCGCCCAAATCAGTAAGGATTGACTCTTCAAAATTTGATTTTGGACATAGTTGAATTTTTTACTTTTCTGGGTTTTATATGCATTTTTGGAGAAATTTTTTGTCCAAAAGACAAATTTTTTTTAGCAGAGGGCCATTTTGCCCCCTACATTTTCTACTACATTATCAGTTTCTTAGATCAGATCGATTGTTTTAGTCCGTTTTGGTGAGATTTGGCCCAGATCTCGCATTTGTAGATCAATCTTTCTGTCGCCGTGGGTCAATTTTTTTGGTGTTTAGAGTATTTCTTGCAGAATAGATTCACTTTTTTGCGATCAAGGTCGTGGCTTGATCACTAGTGGATTCAAGCAAGCGGACAAATCTTTGTTTCTGTGACCTTTACACCTTCTGCACCGTCGACGGATTGAACTCTGTCTGCAGTAGCTTCAAGGTCAAGATCCAGAGGTTTTAAGGTAGCGTGCATGCATTGTTTCTGTGGCGGTTTCAAGCCACACCAGTGGATCTTCATCAGACAGCAATCCACTATTATATCGACCAACAGCAACCACCTTCACAACCACCAGTGATCCTCGGGGGCTTCTACTTGGCAAGATCTTTGCAAAGATCCCACTGGCAGCGGTATTAACAAAAACTGGCAGTGGTCTTCTATTTGGTGGATCCTTGATAACCAGTAGTCACCTGATTCCCAAGCACATCGGCGGTCCTTGATCTAAGCTGACTATAGTATTCTTAGGCATCAGGTAGTTCAAAGTGTCTGTGGGATCTTCAGATCTCGGCAGGGTCAAAGCCATTTGGCATAATCCCCGAACCAGCGGACTTCTCAGCAATGTTTGCATCAGTGAGTAAAATCATTTCCGATGATCATTTGGAAGCATTCCTTGGTCGACCAACATTTGTCGGTGCTTCGGATCTATAGTTGGATTATATCATGGGCATCTAAATTCATTTAGATTTGCATCGTTTATTCATACCCTGCGGTGGTCTTCATATATCCAACGGTCTTTATATTCCCGGCGGCTTCCACATCCTAGTCTACAGTCCTACTCATCCATTTTGGTTGTCGACATTCAGATCTCTGGCAAAAGAGGTACATTAGCGACCAAGCCATCAGTGGTCTTCTGTAGTAAACTGGTGGTTAAAAAAGTATTCAATCAGCCTTCAATAACTAATGGTCATTAACTCCATTCCAGTCGATCATCTGCATCATGGTCGGCTCATGCATCGAGTGGTCATTTGATACCTCCCAGTGGTTGTTGGCATTGGTGACGGTTTGTTTTTGATCCCCATTGGAAGTCTTCAAATACCATTCGATCTACTATAGTCAACGGTGGTTCCAGTGAGGGACTTCATTTACTTCGTCGGCGGTCTTTTGTAGGCACGGTGGTCATATTTCTCAGATCTGCTATGATCAGCAGTTTGGATGCCATAACAGTCGACCACAAGTTTTTCGACTGGCAGTTCCATTTTGAAGTATTATCTGCAGATTCTTTAAACACAGTTGAAGTTTGTAGAGTCTTGGTGGTCATTTTTGCCTTTTGGGGTTTTTTTAATAATTCCAGTAAGTTTTGCCATTGAAGCGGTCATTTTCACTTTGGCGTCGACTAGTAGTCAACGTCGATGGCCGATCTGCACAAAGAACAAATTTTTGGGCAGTTTTAAATAAAGGAGGTGAACTATTGTTTGTTTGTTATTCATTTGCTGAAGACAGATATTGAGGTCCAGTTAGGTAGGTGGCCTACCCCCTCACAAACAAACTCCACCTTTCTTGTTGATTCTGTTGACTGGTAGTACAATTTTTTTTATTTTGTCACATGCAAGCCGAGGACATTTTTTTTGCAAATTTTGCCAAAGAGGGAGTTTTTTTCTTTTTGCCATATCTTGCAAACCAGGAGGCAGATTTTCACGTTTTTACAGTCATCGGAAAGCTAGTTCAGTGAATTTCACTGTTCTATAGGTGATGTTTTCAGATTTCATCATTATTTGCCAGTTTTAGCAGCTTGAAGGTTCAGATTGTCTTTTTCTTGCAACTGGTGTATCTTTTGCATACGAAGTCGAAATCTGGTGAATTTTTTTTGAAATTGCTCAGAAAATTGCAAGGAATCTGATTGTAACTTTTGTTTTTTCCCTTGATAAGCTATTTTGCTCAAAAATTGTAAAAATCACCATGTGTTATAAACGGTTGATTTAAGCTTGTCAATTGTACAAATTCTTTTATTGTACTTTGTTGGGGGGGGGGTTACAATCACATTGTTAATACATTCTAGGGGGGTGACAGGCATGATTTAAGTGCCCTTGTGTCTTTGGTTCTTGGTTTTTTTCTACTACACATGGTGGAAAGTGTGTCTATAAAACCACTCACTCCACATAATTACCACACATGGAAGTTAAAAATGAAACAACTACTGCAATCTAAGGGCCTTTGGCAAATGCTAGAGGATAATCCACTTGGTTTCACTAAGGAGTTTGAAAGATTTGCTTATAAGAACAAATTAGATGAAGCTATGGGAATCATAGGATTGCATGTATCAGACAACTTGTTGTTTCATATTGTGGAGTGTAAAACACCTACGCAAATTTGGGATAAGCTTGTAGAATTGTATGGTACTATCAATGAATTCTGAATCTTGCAACTTGAGGCAGAATTGACATCACTCTCTCGAGACAGTTTTCCTACTATCCAAGATTTTCTAGAGAAATTCAAGATGATATTGTCACAATTGAAAGGATGTGGGCATGATAAAACTGAAAAGGAATGTATCTTCTTGATTTTGTCAAAGTTGAAGGGCCCATTTCAGGTGTTTTCATCTACCTTCTATTCTACTATGGATGCCTTTGGGAAAGACTTTAAGATGCCCAGCTTTGAGCTATTCTGTGAGCGTCTTACTAGGGAGCAAACTAAGTTACTTCAAATGGATGCACTTCCTAGTTCTAAGAGTCAAGCCTTGATGGCCTCATCCTCCAAGGGTAAAGGTAAGAATAAGAAGAAGCCCAAGACAGAATCTCCTTTAGGTAGTGAGTCTACCTTCAAACCAAAGCTGAAGAATGATCAGAAGCCCACTCCACCACCTAATCCTTCCAAATCTGGTGAGTCTTCCTCTAAGACAAAGAAGAAAAAATGTGGCACTTGTTCTTTTTGTGGCATGACAAGTCATGATGAGTCTCATTGTTTCAAGAGGTTAGAGGCTTTGGAGGAAGCCATGAAGAAGCACAAGATTTCACTTCCCAAGCCCTCCTCTACAGGAAAAGGACATGCTCTTTCCACACATGGCTTGCTTTCATCTTTAGATAGTTGGATACTTGATTCAGGCGCTTCACATCATATGACCAATTCACTTGATCTACTTGAGACTCTTTCTGATACTAGCACTTCTCAGATTGTAGTGGGGAACTCTTCACAGATTTCAGTCATGGGGACAGGCACCATTCAATTGCAAGATGGTTGCATTGAGGATGTTCTTTTTGTTCCCAAGATTTCTGACAATCTTCTCTCCATATATCAGATTTGTCATTCTGGGGATGGAAAGAAAGTTGAGTTTACTCCTCACAATGTGGTTATTCGACAGCTACAGGATCCTGAGACAGTTGTTACTACAGGGAAAGTGGATCATGGATCATGACTATATAGATTTGATGGATTTGAGTCTTCATCGGGATCATTGCTTATAGCCCATGCCGATGCCTTGAGCAAGCTTTGGCATGAGAGATTTGGACATCTAAATTATAGTTATCTTCAGCAGATGAGCACAAAGAAGTTGGTTGTTGGTCTACCTAAGATTTCTTGTAGAGAGGGAGTTTGTCAGGGTTGTGTACTTGGCAAACATCATTAGGATCCCTTTCCTAAGGGTCAGGCTACTCAAGCTTCAGTACCCTTGGAGTTTGTTCATAGTGATCTCATGTCTTTTCCAACTCCTTCATTTTTAGGGGCCAAGTATGTGCTCACTTTCACTGATGATTTCTCATGACGCACATGGGTGTACTTTCTTAAGTACAAAAGTGATGTTTTTGACACGTTCAGGACATACAAGGTGTTTGTGGAGAAGTAGTCAGGTCTTTCTCTTTGACGAATATGCATAGATAATGGGGGGGAATATGTGAACCAAGATTTTCAGGATTTCTGCAATGAGCATGGAATTCAGCATCAGTTTTTAGTTCCTTACACTCCTTAGTAGAATGGTGTGGCCGAGAGAAAGAACAAGACATTACGGGAGATGGAAAATTGCATGCTAAAGTTTAGGTCTATGGATCCCACCTTTTGCACTGAAGCAGTCAATTGTGCCAACTATATTTAGAATCGTATGCCTCACAAGGCAGTGCATCATATGACTCCCGAGGAGGCTTGGTCCCATGTCAAGTCTAATGTATCCTTCTTTAGAGTATTTAGTAGTGAGGCTTGGGCATTCATTCCAAATGGTCAGCGTAAGGCTATGGAGAAGAAGAGTCAACCTTTGATTTTTGTTGGCTATTGTGAGGATGTGAAGGCTTACAGGTTGTTTGATCCTGTCACTCAGGATGTCTACTTTCGTAGAGATGTCCATTTTGATGAGTCCTTCACACAAGTGGATTCCTCCTCCACTTCTTCTTCCTCACTACATACTCTGCCTACTTCATCATCACTTGACGATGTTTTGCTTCTTCAAGATGATACTGATGAAGGTCCTGTCCCACCACCTCCTTAAGTACCAATTTTGCCTCGATGGGCCTGCACTACTCTTGAGGAGGCTGGTCCTCTTGTTAGTGATCCCACAAATACTCGCCGCACTCATTCATAGACAACAGGTGTCAGTCTTTTGAGTCATGCCATTTCCACGGATCCTCAGAAGTTTTCAAATGCCGCAGGTATTCCAGAGTGGGATAGTGCAATGGTTGAGGAGTATTCTTCTTTAACAAAGAATCATACTTGGGATCTTGTTCCTCTTCCTAAGGGAAGAAAATTGGTTCAGTGCAAGTGGGTGTACCGCACCAAATATGCAGCTGATGGTTCTATAGACAAGTACAAGGCTCATCTTGTTGCTAAGGGGTTTTCTCAAGTTGAGGGGATTGACTACTCTGAGACCTTTGCTCCTGTCGCCAAGATGGATTCCATTCGTCTTGTACTTTCTATTGCTGCATCTCAAGGATGGTCAGTGTATTAGATGGATGTGAAGAGTGCCTTCTTGCATGGTGATCTTCATGAGGAGATCTACATGGAGCAGCCTCCAGGTTTTGTGCAGGACTCTTCACTTGTTTGCAGGCTTCGTTGTTCATTATATGGTCTCAAACAAGCCCCTAGGGCTTGGTATGAGAAGATGGATAGTTTTTTGCTTGCTTCTGGTTTCACACGATGCCATTCTGACCCTACAGTTTACACTCAAAGACATGGAGATGATCTTTTGATCCTTGTGCTTTATGTGGATGATTTGATTCTCATAAGCAGTTCTACCTCCATGATCCAGAGTATTCAGTAAGCATTGATGGAGCGCTTTGATATGACAGATCTTGGTCTTCTACACTACTTCCTTGGTCTTCAGGTTCACTAGACTACTGAGGGGATCTTCATTTTTCAACAGAAGTATGCTCTTGATTTGCTTCAGAGATTTGGCATGGCTGATTGTAAGCCTACCCCTACACCATTTCAGTCAGGTGTTGTACTGTCTTCCAGCTGCACTACTCCCATAGTTGATGCTACCTTGTATCGACAGTTGGTTGGCAGTCTTTTGTACTTAACACATAGTCATCCTGATATTTCCTTTGCAGTTGGACTAGTCTCTTGGTTCTTTCAGGAGCCACATGAGAGTCATTGGAAGGCAGCTAAATGTATCTTGAGGTATATTCAGGGCACATCACACTTTGGCATTCATTACACATCTAGAGCTTCTTCGATTATGGGCTTCACTGACTTAGATTGGGATGGTGATGTTAATGATTGGAAGTCCACTTCTGGCTTTGTTTTCTACCTTGGTTCTGGTCTAATTGCATGGTCTTGCAAGAAGCAGATAGCTATTGCATTATCATCTACAGAGGCTGAGTATCGAGGTGTAGTTTTGGCTAGCCAGGAGGTTCTTTGGCTTCGACAGTTGATGACTGAGTTTGGATTTCCTCCGAATCATCCCACTACTCTTTGGTGTGATAATCAGAGTGCCATTCACATTTCTCACAACCCGGTGGAGCATTAGCACACTAAGCACATCAAGATCCACATGCACTTCATCAGGCAACTCATCCAGGATGGTGTTCTCAGCTTGGAGTACTTGCCTACTAAGGAGCAGGTTGTGGACATCTTCACTAAACCTTTAGCATCGCCTCATTATCTTCAGTTGCAATCGATGCTTGGGGTGAAGGAAGTTGTCCTTGGGGGGTCTTCTTGAGTCCTCCTTCCTTCATTTTTTCATGATTTTTCTTTGCATGTTTCTCTCTTTTGGAGAGGAGTTTTTTCCCATGAGGTTTTCTCCTTTTCACCGCTTGTGAGAGATTGTTTGTATATGGGTACCTAACATGGCCTTGTTGCCAGGACCCATCTTTGCATTTGTTTGTTCCTCCCTAAGTTGCACTTAAGGGGGGGTGTTGGTGTGAATAGGGTTATTACCTATCTGGTTTAACCTTTGTTGTGTAGATAATTCATATTATTTAACTATTTATTAGTTAAATAATACTCACACACATGTTCACATCTTAAGTTGACTTAGGAAGCATTCTAGTTGTCTTCTAGATGTTTCTAGGTTGTCTAGTTGTTGTTGATAGTTGTCATCTTATCCTATAGTTGTCATATGTCATAGGATTGTGACACTTGTCAGATGACTACAACATCTTGTATCTCACCTTGGTCTTTATAACCAAGGCCTCATTGTACATTATGTAATCCAGAACATTGTTGTAACATGGCAATATAGCATTCTCTTTGCTTGTCTCTCTTGTGTGGAAGGTTATTTGGTTTTGCAGATTTGATCTTGGTGGTTGATTGCTCCAACAGATAGTGTGTCTAAATAGGAAATATAGGTTTGAAATTAGTTTGGGTGCATCACTACATACCTGTAGTTTTCCTTGTCATGTCCTTTCTCACCTTTTCCTTAGCAAATAATAGTAGGTAGTCTAGTTTAGGTGATAAAATTGAGGGAACCATCCCTTAATCTAGAGGTTTAGCTTCAAGTTTTGCAAGGTCCCACACCTAGAAGCTATTCCTACTGTATCATAGGATATTGTTGAATCACATTCAACAAGAGGGTGCAATCTCATTGATAATAGTTATGGGCATGCCTAGTGGGACTAGTTTGATGGTTCTTGTTGGTGTTCCCAACTGATTGTCTAAGTTCCCCTTAAAAGTAGCCATCTTTTATCTATAGGGACCTTAGGTCATTGGCCAATGAACATGAGATTGACTCGCTATGTCCTCTGCACTTTAGGCTTTGCAAGACCTAGGGGGTATTCCCTTACTCAATACCCTTATAATAAACCCTGACTTCAACTAGGTATTGACATATAAGTAGATAAATCCTCCTTTATGTAGACCAAAACTATTAGATAAATGCAAAGGGGCTAGCTTTGGACACTGTTTCATTTGTAGGCCAAAGGATTTGAAAACCTAAAACCCTACTCCTAAAAACTAACAAGTTGGTATAGATTTTTGTTCTTAAATAGATGTGTGATTGTCTAATTGTGGGTATTTTGTGAAACTTTGACCAGTACCAATCCTAGGGTTAGGAGTCAACTTCTCACAAACAGAGAGCTATTCCTTTAAGCATCAAGCACATACAAATTCAGAGGATATTAAATGTTCCCTGTCTTACAAAAAACTATCCAAGGATGGGTATTTCTGTTGATTCTTCTTACTAATATCCCTACTATCACACAACCTTTCCCGTATCTAATTTGGAGTATTTTTAATCTAGTCCTTAATTAGAGACAAAAAATAGATATACAATATAGTGAATGTGTATTCAAGAACTTAGAAACGCTTAGTGTCTTTGTTCAAGAGAAGAATGCAAATAACACATGAGAAAATCAACAAAAACACATGCAAATAACATTTCTCATATAAATTCAATCTAAACTAATAAAATGCTTAAAGAAAACATGCATTCAACATTACAAGAAAATAGACTCACAACTCAGAATTAGGCCAACCTCCAAAATTGCTCTATATTTTCATTAGTAAAATACCCAAATCACCAACAACCTTACAAAGTGAGGCTATTAGTTCTTTTATAGACCAAGAACATGGTACCCAATATTTAATACATCTAGTTGGTTAGATGAGTTTTACATCACAAAGCACTACTCAAGGGCATTGGAACATTAATTACATAGAGCATGGAGAAAAGACAGAAAGCAATTTCACAGGAGCAGTACAATTGATTGGAGGAGCCCAGCCACATAAATGAAGAGGAGAAGGTATTTGCTTGTTCTTCTTAGGTACATATACCAATACAATTTCTTCATCTAGTCAGCATATGACTTCTTTTATGGCCATTGAAATGAGATCAACTTTGATATTTTATCATTATGTCCTGTGTACCTTGCATCCATCAATATCTTTGCTTCCTTATAGAATAATTCAAAATTTATTTCCAACACATGCAGTTTGTCCAAAGTTAACCTCAAAATATTCAATCTAGGGTCTCCATCGGTATAGAGGTGGATATTTACTGGCCAACAATTCCATCAAAATCAACTTTCCACTTGTCAAGACCTTTTACTTGCCCATCAACCGCTAATATACTTGGCATTATTTTCTTACCTATCTTTTCAATAAACTATTTCTTCTCACCCAACACCTTGTCTAGCTTTAACTGAAAAGCTACGACCTCCTCAAGTATTATTAGCATGTGAAGTTTTAGTTTCACCTCTTGTGGAGCCTTTACATCAAATCTTGAACACCTATGTAGGTCCCTTAATTCACTAGTCCTTAGCAGCCACACCCTTTTTATAGCCTTGAGACTTTCCTTGTCCTATTCATGCTTGTCAAGGGCTGTCCTCATATTTGAATAAGATCTCCATGTGTCATCCACCCTTGCTAGAACCTTGGTCACTCTATGATCTCCTTAACTAAATTTTTCTTTTTTTCTTTCAATCTTTTCACCTCCTCTTTCAACTCTTTTATCTCTACTAGCAGGGGCTCAATGTCAACTGGAAATGCTTCTACAGTTTGTATCACAGCTGGACTACTTGAAGTGCTAGCCCCTAACAATAACTATTCTTTACATTTGTTAAGCTCTAGGATTTTCTACCCATACTTCAGTAGAAACTCATCATGATCCTTTTGGAGCTTGTTTGTGACAACCTCTACAAATTGTGTTGCTTGCACATTTAGGCTCGCAGTTTGGGGAGCAGGGGTATTAGATACTCTCTTGATTATTACATCTCATGTCAACTCCCCTAATCTAATCCTAGGTTTATTATTACTTGGGGTTAATGCCCATATTGCTAAAGTCTCAAACCTAGGTTTGATGGCTGCACCAAAGAGCGCCTTCTCTACTTGCTCATCTGTCACCTTAGAATCTTATCTAGTAATTTTGTCAAATGCAATTGCATCTGACAAGGTCCAATGTGGGAGGAGTAATAATACATTACTTTTGTAAACCAATGCCCTCCCCTCCTCTTGAGTCATCCCACTAATATCCTAATTTACTTCAGTCAACACCCTTTGGGTGATGGCCTCATATTCTGATGGATCAGCTCCACTTTTGGCTTCTTCAATTTTCTTTTCAAAATTTTCACTTCTAACTTTTAGCATATAACTCTTAAATTTAGGAGTATTAATAATATCATCATCTTCCATAAACTTAGCATAGGCCATTACCCTAACATCCTCTGTATCTACACTCTTACTTGCCATTGTTCTCACTAAGGGAAAAATATGGCCTTATTCTGTCAGCTGAATTCACCTGATGGGAAGCTTCATGTACTTTCTCTTCTATTTCTTCCAAGTTGACTACCTCAATTTCTTCTTCACTTTCCAAATCAATTATATTTGCCCTTTTGGCAGGGGAGGGTAAAGTGGTTCCCTCTTTGCAACATACCCCCTTCTTAAACTACTGGCTTGGTAGGTGGGCCTTTCCTCACCTATTGGAGCACTAGAAATTAGTTGCTCTACATGATCAAAAACCATTTGTATTCTCTTTATCAGGTCCTGTATTTCTACAAAGGCACCCGGGTAGCTAGCATTCAAGTTTTTCCTCATTCTTTCTCCTACCATGATTATTTCCCATTTGATTCTTACGTTGTGGACATCATTCATAGTAAAGTAATTTCTGACAGTGTCCTCATCATTAAAGACCTGATGAATATATCTTGGTCTTTTCACACTAACCCTCACCTTATCAATAAAGCCTTCAGGGTCAAACATTCTAGGTTGCTCTACATTCATCCTGTAACCCTGAAGAACTGAATCAATCTTATCAAAACCACCTTATCAGTTGTCAAGAAGTCACTGAATCTAAGAGAAGTGGAAAAGAATGAGCTCTTCTTATGTCTCCTTAGATGTTATTTATCTGACTCATTTAGTTGTCTAATCATCTCTAGGAATCCGGTCCTTTTTGGCACATACTTAGGCAAAATATAGGGAGGATCCTCACACACATAAATTCTAATACAAGTGGAGTGAGCATGATAGAGCCAATCACCCCAATTATGTTCAATCCCTAAATCAAGGGTCATGTCTAAAGGCCTCAAAAAATCCAACACATCTACATGTAGTCTTTCTCCTTCTGGCTCTAAGAACTCTTCTCACAAAAGACTCTTCAAAAATTACATAGTCAGAATCAATACAATGCATGTCCAACATGCATGTCCACATTTGAAATGGCAACATATTTCCTTGCAAATATTTCATCATGACATGTAAATTCTGATGCCACATGCTTGACAGAGCAAACAAAATCATATGATACATCAAAGATAACCATGTAAATTCAATATGGGCATCTACAGTATAAAGTTTACCCTTAAGTGCCATCATTTGTTTATGCATCTTTTCTACCACATAGGAAGCATAGTCATATGGCTCCCTCATCTCTGGATCTTGAATGTTCACTGCCATCATCATCAGAGAGATTAGCATCCTATCTGAAGCATCCCTCCCATGTACCTGGTAGAGACTGTGGTAGGTTTTGACAAAGTAATGCATGAATAGGGAGGAATCAAAGGGCTTCTCCTCCCTGTTTGATATTGATGCAGTCAAGGTAGGAGGGTCCAGTGAGGGACTGTCCAACTTTGTAGCCTTATCCAAATAACTAGTAACATGATTAATTAGAGATGCAATGGAAGTAAGTAGATAACAATAGAAAGAAAATATATCCATCAGCACATAACACAAGGTGTATCCTGGGGAAAACCCTAACTGGGAAAAACCCAACCTTTAAAGCTCATTATTCTTATATTATACTTTCAAATTGGATTACACATGCCTCAAGGGATTTAGAGATGCTAGGCCATAGCCTATGGATTACAAAACATTCATACAACAACCTTCTTTCATGATTTCTTCCTTTGACATCTCAGTTCTTAGCTCTACAACACATTCAGCTTCCTATTCTGCCTTCTACTGCTCTATTCTGCTACTCGACTACATCCAAAAATGAATTAGATCTTCCTTCCAATAATCATGCCATAGATCACTACCTAGAATCAATCTTTTATCTCTTATTTATATCACCTGCAAGCTTTCATTTCATCATCAGGTCAGCCTAATTGCAATGGCTAGTTAATGTAACGTGTTCATGGATAGCTTAGACTTAATCGGCTTACAATCCTTCTTGAATGAACAGAATGATGTGCGGACCTATTAGGAAGGTTGGTCATGACTCAAAGAAAATTGTAGAATAATTCATTAGGATCCGTAAGTTGGCCACTGCTCTAAATCTTTCTCCTTCAGCTAATTAAACCTTACTATACTTTGTCGGCTTTGTTCCTCAAGAAACAATCAATCTTTAGATAGCGATATCTTTCCGGTATAGATGTGCAGACCTATGGATTTAGTATATGATGCAATTGACTATGTCTATATGTTAAATCCAAATCTATAGCTTCTCATATTCAAAATATGGTATCTCTCAACACTGCCTCAATACTCTATTTTCATTGTCAACTATCTCAACTGTCTTGAATGCTTCCAGATCCTCCTGCATCAGACTCTCGGGGTTATTTGGAAAGTGAGTCCCATCACTTAGGTCTTGTATTAAGTTAGATTCAAGGTTCGGCAATATATTTCTAGGTACTTGCAACTGCCTCAAGGTCAGCGGTCTGTTCAAGTCCACCCTGCAAAAACTACCTCAAGTTCATTATCTTGTCATGGTCTAGGTTCGACGGTCTACCTGCAAGCCTTGCACTGCCTCAATGATCAATGGTCTGAGCAAGTCTTCTCCACAAGTTGCCTCCAGTTCAATGTCTGTTTCAATCAAATGCATCTTCTGGAACAATCAAGTCCATTCACTTTCTTAGTTTCTCTGTAACACGATTTACTCTCTGGTCTTTAACACAATTTCCTCCACACTCATCAAGATCTTACAACTACTGCTCTGTGTACACTACTTCTATATTTACTTTGTTTTCTTTACCACAATCACTTCAATCTGATACACAATCCTTCTCATCCGGTCTAAACTATTTTCTTTGCTATGCTTTACACTTGCTCACACAAACTTTGCATTGCTTTCTCAGATGATTCTACACAAACTTTGTCTTGTACTTCTTTCTCAACTCTATAACACAAATCTCCTTAAGATCAATGCTTCTCCTTCTTTTGGTTTCTCCATTATACTCAATGATTCAAAAGGTTCTTCTTCCTCTTTTGCATAAACTATCTCTACATCATTTTCTTCTAGTTTTTCTATCAAACTTAGTGATTCAATCAACTCTTCTTCTTCTACACAAATCATCTCTGTATCAATAGGCTTTTCATCTTCTAAATTACTTACTACTTTACCCTTATCAATTTCTTTTGTAACCTTTTCCTTGTTTGATTCTTTTCTCCTCCAGACTTCGCAATAGGTTCCTCTTCTAGAAAATCCTCTTTCATTCTTCTGGTATCCTACACTATGATAAGAATTCTGACTCCTGTCACTTCTCCCTCTGTAGTTTGAATTTCTTTCCTTGTTCTGCTCCACATACGGTCTTCTTTCTTTGCATCCTAATTCAACACATGAATACTTCAGTCTATACCTTCCTCTAGACATACAAGTAACATGTTTCCATTCCTATCCATCAATCCACCCATAGTTCTTCTGTATACAACTTGTCATAGGCTTTCTTCTCTTTAACTTATTCCAACACAACATTTCAGAATGGTTCCTCAATCCACATAACTTACAAGGGTGTATATCCCAACAAGATTCCTCTTCATGTCCATGCCTATTAAAATGTGAAGAAAACATACCTTTTATGCTTTGATTTGATTTAAAGTTTTCCATAACCTCCTTAGCTCTGTCATATCCAATCCCTTCACTTCTTGATCTGATCATTGGCTCAATAGGTTCTATAATTCCTTTCTACTGCTTTCCTAATTCTTGTCCTTCATATCCCATTCTTTGGATGATTTTGAAACCAATACCATCACCAATAACTCTAGGTTTAGTCATATTGTCATCTTTGTCATTAGAAACTTCTGTAACATCCCACAAGCTATTAGTATCACAAGAAACATCACATAATTTAGGTTTAGATCTCAAATTTTCATTCTCTTCTCTGCATGCTACAAGTGACTGCTCTAACTGATTAACTTGTTTTCTCAAATCTAATATTTCATTTTTTTGCAAACTATTCTCCTTCTTCAATTCTTTCAAACTGTCTTCTAGATCTCTATTTGTCTGTTCAACCTTATAAAACAACTTAAATCCTTCTTCTAGTTCTGCAAATTTCTTTTCAACATCCTTAAGTAGCTTCAACTCTACTTCTAGGTCTTCGTTTGTGCTCCTTACATCTTTTAGTTCTTCTTCAAGGCTCTCAAACTTGTCCACTTCTAGATGTTTCATCCCCTCTAATAATTATGCATTACATTTCTTCAATTTGCACAATTTTCTTTCCAAAATATCCTTTTTTGCACATAAGGGTTTCATTTTCTTTCTTCATCCTCTTTCCTATCTTCCCCATTTGAAATAAATTAGATAAACAACTAAATTTGAAACTTACTAAATCTTTCTTGCCTTGATCTTCTCCAGTGATGACATTTGTTACTCTAAGGGTTTCACCCAACACTTTATCAGATTCACCACCTTCAAATAGATTCACAACTAGCCTAGTAGATTCGAAACCAACTCTGATACCACTTGATGCAGTCAAGGTAGGAGGGTCCAGTGACAGACTATCCAACCCTGCAACCTTATCCAAATAACTAATAACATGATTAATTAGAGATGCAATGGAAGTAGATAACAACAGAATGAAAATATATTCATCGGCACATAACACAAGATGTATCCTGGGGAAAACCCTAACAGGGAAAAACCCAGCCTTCAAAGCTCATTCTACTTATATTATACTTTCAAATTAGATTACACATGCCTCAAGGGATTTACAGATGTTAGGCCACAACCTAGGGATTACAAAACATTCATACAACAACATTCTTTCATGATTTCTTCCTTCGACATCTCAGTTCTTAGCTCTGCAACACATTCGGCTTCTTGCTCTGCCTTCTACTACTCTATTCTGCCACTCAACCAGATCCAAAAATGAATTAGATCTTCCTTCCAATCATCATGCCATCGATCACTACCTAGAATCAATCCTTTATCTCTTATTTATATCATCCGCAAGCTTTCATTTCATCATCAGGTTGGCCTAATTGCAATGACTAGTTTATGTAACATGTTCATGGATAGGTCAGACTTAATCATCTTACAATCCTTCTTGAATGAACAAAATGATGTGTGGACCTATTAGGAAGGTTAGCCACAACCCAAAGAACATTGTAGAATAATTCATTAGGATCCACAAGTTGGCCACTTCTCTAAATCTTTCTCCTTCAGCTAATTCAACCTTAATGTACTTTGTCAGCTCTATTCCTCAAGAAATAGTCAATCTTTAGATAGTGATATCTTTCCAATATAGATGTGTGGACCTCTGGATTTAGTATATGATGTAACTGACTATGTCTAGATGTTAAATCCAAATCCATAGCTTCTCATATTCAAAATATGGCATTTCCCAATTCACTGCCTCAATACTTTGTTTTCATTGTCAACTATCTCAACTGTCTTGAATTCTTTCGGATGCCCCTGCATCAGATATTTTCACCAACTAGCCATGTATCCCCTTTGGTTTGTGTTTGGCTAGATTGAAAGTCATGTATGGATATCTGACATTCTTATAACTTTCCTTCAATGCACTTAGGTTAATCCTCTTATTGGTTGCAGAGTTTAAGTTGAATACACTAGAGATGTAAGCCTTTGTAAATTTTATCATCATTGTGTCATTTCTTGCCAGGACTAATTTTTTTGAGGATCAGACCTCTACGCAATTCCCTCACCAAGTCTAGATTTGGGAATAAGTTAGGGAAAATTAGCTTGGCCAAATCCAACTGCCAAGCATTGCAGACCGAGACTTTGAAGTCCATCCTATGATGCCATTGTTTAAATAGAACCCAACTCGGCACAAGAAATTGGGCATCCCTACACTTGTAAGAGAAATCTAAGAATTTTTCATATGGCCTGCCAAGACCATGCAGATTCCAAGCATGCCTAATAGACCTTGGGAATTGGACCATGAGGTCTTCATCCAAAATTCATTTTGAGGTGGAGGCTTGACTGGCTTTCAACTCATCGTTATAGACATGCTAAACCAAACTAGGGCTTCTTACTTCAATCAATTTCCTACCTGATGCAGGGACTTCTGGAGGTCATAACTTTTGACTCGGATGTGGGTTTTCTACAAAATTTTACAGGTGGATGCGTTATGAGGTGGCAAGTGGTTTCCCAACCCACCCTAGTCAATTGGACCTTGTCTTGGCATTTTTTTGGGGCTTGAAACTTTCATCTTGGCCCTCAAAATGGCAAATTAGTGTTTTTTTCTAGTTTTTTAAAAGTTGCTTTTTTTAATAACTCGAAACTCATGTTTTGAATTTAGGATGTTAGTTGGTTTTTCGTCCTACCTTAGCTTTATGAGATTTTTGGGAAAAAAGTGGATTCTCAAGATATGATTGTAAAATTACCTAAAATGGCAAAATCTGACAATTGTCGAAATCTACCAAAAAAGGTAATTTTTTGTTTTTTTTGTTTTCTTAGATATAAGAAAGTTTTCTCTCATTGTAGCGGCAGAGTTGATGAATAGAAGTTTTGCTATGTTTCAGCTTCCAAATTTTTGTCTCTCATGTTTAATGGCACAATTCTGTTGAGTGTATGTTGTGTGCTGCATCATTTGGTATCAGAGCAGGAAGATGGCTGGGAGAGGAAGAGGAAGAGACGGTCTTGCCCAGATGCATAGAGAAATACAAAATCTGCAAAGGCAAATAGCAGAACTTACAACACATATGGAAACCCAAAGACTGGGTAGAGGAGGAGACGAATCTGATGAAGAGATAGGTCAAGGAGGTGCAAATCAAGATACAGAACATGAAGAAGAAGAATTAGAAGGCATGAGTTTTGAAGAGAGGATGCTCAGGGCCTTAGAAGGAAAAAATGAAGGGATCAAGGTAGATGTTTCAGATTATGCAGGTAGTCTTAAACCAGAGGAGTTGATAGACTAGTTGAATGGCATGAGAAATTTTTTTGAATGGAAATCCATGACAGAGGAGAAGAAGGTAAAATTCGCATGCACCAAATTAAAGGGTCATGCAATGATTTGATGGGATCTGTAGTTAGGGTAAAATTGCAAATTAGGGCAAATGAATAAATAACAATGATAAAAACCCTAGCAATGCACAATGAAGCACAAGATAATATGAAAATCAAAATAACAAATGTAAATGCAAACTGATCTCCACGCTATGCTCGATTTATCTCCATTGCTCTTCTCCACCTCGCATGAGCATGGAAGATTTTGAAGGATTATTGTTGGAAGAATGTTGGGTGCTCACTTCTACAGCATAACATTAAGATGAAGATGCTAGAATGAATGATAGATGAAGGATGCAAAGGCTCTAATGATATTTCGACAGCATGTAGATACTTGAGGATCAATGCATTATAGAAAATCTGGCAGAATAAGGGTACTTAAGGCTCAATGCATTGCTAATGGCTTATGAGGGGGTTGATTTATAGAATTGGCTTGGTTCAAATGGATGGCTAGGATCAATTAGGGCTTTAGATGAAATGGGTGGATAGGATTAAGTTAGGTTTCCTTGCACATTAAGAAATTGTAGTCAATTGACATGTGGCAAGGGAAGATAAAGCTTATGTGTGCTTGTGTAGATAAATACTAAAATTAGGTCCCATTAGTTGTGCATGTGAAAGATAAAAGTTGTAACACATGATTGACTGGACAAGTGTTGGAATGTGATAAAAGATGAGGACTTAATTCAAATAAAATATTTGAATTAGTTGTGATATAGTTAGAAATTAATTAAATAAAATTGATAAAAGATGAGGACTTAATTCAAATAATATTTGAATTAGTTGTGATATAGTTAGAAATTAATTAAAATTTATTTAATTAATTGGGTAGATGAATAGGATGGGATAAGATATGATGTGGAAATTAATTAAATAAATAAAATTTATTTAATCAATTGGGATGAGGATAGGATAAATGAGATTATGCATGTGAAATTAATCAAATAAATAAAATTTATTTAATTAATTGGCTAAGTAGGATGAGGATGGGATTGAATGAGATTTTAATTAAATAAATAAAATTTATTTAATTAATTAGCTTAATGGATTAGGGAAATTAGGACAAAATGCTACAAGATGTTTAGGATAATGTTTTAACAAGGTGTTGTAGGACATGGACAAAGTTGGGACAAATTTGGGTGTCTACATTTTGCCCCTCTTTGAGATGATGTTCGAGATGATGAGCTTTGTGTCGAGTAACATCATTTCAAAGAAGTTAAGGTATGGATAATTGATAGGGATGCTGATGCTGCTGCTGCTGCTGATGATGATGATGATGATGATGACTGATTGGATAGGTTGGTGATGCCCCCTCGAGAGGATAGGCGGGTTGGACAAACACGAGTATGCTCTCGAAAAGAAATGGCTTGGCTGCAAAAGAAAGATAAGGGGGTAGATAGAAGAAATGAAGGATGCATTATGCTGCAATGGAAGGTGAGCAACCATGATATTTGATATAGCACTAGACGTTATGCACCAAGGTATTAGGAACCAGGGTGATGATGAGTCTCATGCCCCAACGTAATACAACCTTGTCTGACGTATGAGGAAGAAAACTTAATTGAAGTCCTAATGCACAAAAGGTATGATATGACCTTAGATGCAAAGGATAGTGCAAAAAGCTATTCCAACATACACAAGATATGAATATTAGCTGGAAATGATAAGGATTTGATACAAATGCAAGATAAAGAGATAACACACACAAGCAAGCAAGCAAGCATGCACAAATGATTCAAAAACAAACAAGGTATTGCCCCTGTCAAGCTGTAAACCAATGATTGGTTGTTGATTGATGATAGTTGAGAGTGTTGTCATTGTGGGGAAAGCTATATCCCTAGATCAACACAAGTTGTTTGCTGAGTTGGTTGGATGATTGGCTGATTGATTTGGCTTACAACAAGGCTGGGATCAAGACCATGGATTGCGATTGGATAACTTGGCTTGATTGATTAACTTGATTGGTATGGATTAAGGATGGGCTTGCATTTGGATCTTTGTTTGGAATGGTTGGAAGATGATGAAATGAAGATTGATGAAAATGAATTGGATGGAAATGATGATGTGTGATGATTGAGCTACTTTTGATTTGCTGAAGTGATTGGATTTGTTTTGATTAGATTGGATGTGGTTGAGTTGATTTGCTTTGGTTGTGATGTTTTTTGTTGCTGGGTTGATTGTTTTGATGATTAGATTGTTTTGAATGATGATAATAATGGTGTGATGATAAGAGTGTCCACTCAAATCTAAGCATAAGCAAGTGTTCTCAGTGTGCTCAGAGGATGTAAAATAAACAAGGTATTGCCCTTGTCAAGTCATAAACCAATGATTGATTGTTTCATTGATAATGATAGATAATGTTGTCATTGTGGGGAAAGCTATATCCCTAGATCAACACAAAGATGTGGGAATGCTATATCCCATTGATGATAATGATAATTTGATTGGGCTCATGACAAGATTTGGATCAAAAACTTGTTGATTTGATTGGATTATGTTCCTTGATTGATGAGCTTGCTTGATATGGATTAATGTGACTTGGATTTTTAGATCATTTCTTAGATTGATTTGATTGATATGATTGGATGAAGTGATTGATTGAAATGGATGAATGAATGTTATTGATAGGAAGAATTGATGATGATGAGGATTTGATTTTGATTGAATGTTGATGGAGTGGATTGTTTTGGATGATATGATTGGTTTTATGGCTTGGATTTTTCATTGGATAGTTGATTTTTTTAGATTTTTTTGACATATTTTGATTTTTTTTGAATTTTTTTTGTTTTGACTATCAATGGATTGACAATGTGGGTAGCCTTTGCACTTGATACCAATGACAAGGGAGAAAACCAAGTCTAGGTGCAAGGATGGTTGAATGGGATTGGATGGAAGACTCATGAGAGTTGGATGGATAGATAAGAGGATAGGCCATATAAGGGATGGATGCTTGCCTCATGATAAATGGATAGGTAGGCTATAGTGGAAAGCTCACAATAAATAGATGGGGATAAGCTATAAGATGGAAAGCTCATGATAAGGATATGCCATAGTGGATGGATCATAAAGGAGTTAGGATGTGATCTCCAAAGGCTATGTTGCATAAGAAGAACTTGCCCCATTCTAGGTGGTAATGCTTAAGATTTTTACATGATTAATTTCATGACCAAGGGATGACATGATGGATTGGTGTAAATTAGATGGATAAATGGTCAATGGATAGGACTTGGTTTGGAAAGAAGGTATGTCAAGAAATATCCAAACATGTTTCAACATTTTGCCCCTATGTCTTCATCAAGATCAAAAGGAGGAGGATGGATAAATGGGTTCAATAGGATAGGCATATTTATGTAATGGCTAAGGATGGTAGGATGGCAAGATAGGATAAGATAGGTTGGTATGATATAATTGGATAGATAGTTGGGAAATGGATAGGTTGGATAAGACAATGTGCCCTCAAGTGTAAGTGACATAGAAGATCAACCTACACATGACGCCTGTTTGCCCGGTTTTCATCATGGTACTTATCCAAGGTGCCTGTTTACCAGGTTTTCACCATTGGATGAAGGGCTTTCTCTTTACTATTTTGAATTTTTTTTTTCTTTTTTTTTTTTGCTTTTAGATGGGTTGACAATTACACATGGCGCCTGTTTGCCAGGTTTTCACCATGGTAATGGATAGGAGGGACTCAAGTGTTTAGTGCTATGAAGGTTGATAGTGTCCCTTTAGAGATTGATGTCATCGCATAGACCATATCATTATGCTCATAGATGTTGATAACGGATTGTGTGGATGAGAGATGGATTAGGTAGATAGTGGATTATAATGTGGAATTATGGTAGGGTAGGCTAGTGGCTTATGGTGTGGATTTGTATAGGCTTATGAAATGAAGATGGATGAAAAGTTTATGCCAAAGCATGGGCCATAGGGTTAGCATGGGGGAGATATGTAGGATAATGGATGGAAGATGGGGAGATGTAGTTATGTAGAGGTGCTGCGGAGTGGAAGGGAACTATGATCAATGGTTGCACACACGGTGATAAACATTGAAGCTTTTGATGAGATGGTGGTGTAGGAAGCAATGGGGTTGTTCTCTTATGAGATGGTTGATGAAGTGATTTTGGAACCCACATAGATTTGGTATTTTTAGTACTTTTGTTTTGCTTGTGGGATTTTTGAAGGGAAAGGAAGTTTTGGATGGAAGTAGGCTTTTGGATGGATATAAGTGGTTGGGATTCTTGAGATGTAGATGAGGATGCCTCATTCATTTTGCTAGCTATTTGCTTAGGAACCCAAACCATTTTGCTTTTGGGCTTTGCATTTAGAGGTATGAGCTTGGATAGCTTTATGAATGTACTTTGCTTTGAGTTTGATTCTTTATGTCCTAATGTATGAAGACCTTTAGGATTCTTGGTAAGATTTTTAGCTTTATAGGTAGAGGCATCAAAATTTTTGCTTTTGAATCCCATGGGGTGGGTGGAGTGGATGGAATGATTGGAAGCTTTATGCTTAAACGATGTGTGCTTTTGTTGGCCATGATTAGGGATGTAAGGATACTTATGAATGATAGGCATGTTAGGTGTTGGTAACAACGGTGGCAAGGTGGATGGAGGTATATTTGGAGTTGGTAAAAGTGGAGGCAAAGTGGATGGCGGAAGGTGTACAGTCACATGCTTTTGACATTTATAGGATGATGGAGGTGGAATGGCTACATATGTTTTGGGAACATGATGGGGAGTGTGATAGAAAGTGGTAGGTTTAGGATGCATGAAGGGATTACCAACATCTTGGCCTTGTTTACCTTGGGGTGTGTATCCAAGGCCATATGAGTATGGAGGAATCTTGACATGGTTTGGCTCCAAAATACCTTGTTTATAAAGGCCTAGGCCTTTACCTTGGTAGTTCATGTTTTGGAGGATGCGATTGACTATAGGGCTTGGTGTGGTTTGAACACTAGACTTGAGCTCTTTATTGGATGGAGAAGATGAAGTGGATAAAGGTCGTTGTTTTCCTAAGGAAGAACACTCATGTATAAGGGTGGTAAGACTAAGGGGATATGATGGTGGACTTGAAGTAGAATTGATGATGGATGTGGAAGGAGGATCATTAGGATCTTGATTAGCATTGTGTTCACATAGATCCAAGTTGTTTGTTTGATCTTTTATGCTTACTTGGGGGACAAGTGTCTCATCATGACAATTAGATGTTTGCTCATTACGGATAGGGCTAGATGGCATATGACTAGGAGCAATGTGGATATCTTGCTCATGGATGGATATAAGATTATGGATAGGATCAAGGTGCTCATGGATAGCTTCTTCATAGGTATCATCTTGATCATAAAGAAAGTAAATGTTATGGATAGGTTGCATGAAAGTGTTTTGATCTTGAGTTGGACTAGGGCTTAATGTTTCCACATGCTTAGGATTAAACCTTTGACATACCTCTTGGGTTGCTTGAGTGGATGTCTCTTGGATAGGCTCTTGGTCAAAAACATGAGAACATGATGACTCTTGACTTGGATTCATAATAGGAGACTCTTGAATAGGCTTGATGGCTTGTAGGTCACATGATGGGCTTGAAGGGCTAAGAATGTTAATTGAGGGCTCTTGGATAGGCTCAAGGATAGGTGGACCACATGATGGGATTATAGGCTTGGACATGACCTTTGGAAGTTCTTTGATAGGCTCATGAATGGGTGTTTGACATAGATGTAGTTTATTCCTAGCTAATACCCAATGGATCACATCATGTGCAAGGGTATGAGTGGATGGGCAATATAATAGATGAAGGATAATAGTAGATGGTGTTGTAGGCTTATGATTAGGATTAGGTTGAGGGCTAATTGGATTGGGTGGATTAGGATTTGGACTAGATGGGGGTGACACATGGGATTTGAATGATGTGGCATGATTTTTTATTATAGGTAGGTACACCTTGTAAACAAATGGGACAAATATTGGGCATGTATATGTATTATGGCCTTTGGTCCTATGGTATGCACAATAATCATGTTCATCATATGGACTTTCTTCACATGGTTTGACTTCAGGAAGTTCAATGAGTTTTGCTTCAAGCATTCTTTGTAAAACTATCTTAGCTGCATCCTTTGGTGAAGGATTAGAATGACATGGTGACGAAGGTAATGGAGGGCTTGGTGGTTTGGAAGGTGGATGGACCAATGGACTAGGGGTAGGATCACATGGTGGTGTTGGGATAGGACTTGCTGGCTCATGTGTTTGCATGTGATTGGATGATGGAGGCCACTCTCGATCAGTATCTCCCTTGTCAAAGGTAATTAAGTCTTGTTGCTCATGATAACTTGGGCTTGTTTGATTTATGTACAAGGGACCACTTGGACTTGCATGTGCTTCTTGTTGCAAAGGTGGACTTAGGCTCACTTGTACTTGTTGTGGAGGCCATTGATAGTCTTGGTAGCTAGGTGTAATGGTAGGATATGTAGACAAAAGATCTTGAGGTGGACCTAAAGATGCGGGCATTTGATCTTGTTGGCAAGGTTGACTTGTGCTCACTTGATTTATATACAAAAGGCCATTTGGACTTGCATGTTGTTCATGTGATATCACTTGATTGCCTTGTGGATGGGCTTGGTAGTGCATTGGAATGTGGGCATGAGGGATTGAATAAGATTGAGGTGGATGTTCATAGTTTGATGTGGCATTGACATGATAGGTGCATGAATTAGGTTGGTGTGAAGTTGAAGATGAAGACATGTAAGGTTGATGTGGAATTTGTTGAGGTTGGGATGGTCTTTGGACTTCTCGTTGTGATATGATTTGTTGTTGTTGGAATTGTTGAATGGGTTGTTGTGATGGTTGGAATTGTTGACTTGGTTGATGTTGTTGTAGTTGAATGTGTTGATGTGATGATGATGGAGGGGTTGCATAGGATAATGATTGTTGTGATATGGATTGATATAGATAAGGGTTGTGATAGGTTGATGAAGGATTGATATGACATGTGGATGAATTTGGTTGATATGAAGTGGATGGGGATTTCGGACTTGTCTCATCCTCATCAATAAAGATATATCCTCCTCAAAGTATAAACATGGTCTTAGGAGGAGAGGTTCCTTTAATTGTGATCTTGGGCTTTGGTTCATTCTCATGATTTGAATTAGGAAGATAACCACCTTTAATTGTGATTGGTTTCTTCTCATGATTTGGATTAGGAAGATAACCACCTTTAATTGTGATTGGCTTCTTCTCATGATTTGGATTAGGAAGATAGCCACCTTTAATTGTGATTGGCTTCTTCTCATGATTTGGATTAGGAAGATAGCCACCTTTAATTGTGATTGGCTTCTTCTCATGATTTGGATTAGGAAGATAGCCACCTTTAATTGTGATTGGCTTCTTCTCATGATTTGGATTAGGAAGATAACCACCTTTAATTGTGATCAAGGTTTCTTCTCATGATTTGGATTAGGAAGATAGCCACCTTTAATTGTGATTATAGGCTTAGGTCTTGTCTCATGATTATAAGGATAACCCCCTTGAATTGTCACTTTAGGCTTGGGATTTGTCTCATGATTAGAGGGATAGCCCCCTTGAATTGTCACCTTAGGCTTGGAATTTGTCTCATGATTAGAGGGATAGCCCCCTTGAATTGTCACCTTAGGCTTGAGATTTGTCTCATAATTAGAGGGATAGCCCCCTTGAATTGTTACCTTAGGCTTGTGATTTGTCTCATGATTAGAGGGATAACCCCCTTGAATGATTATGACCATCTTGACAAGTGTTGACTAGGAATAGGTTGATGATGATGTGGATATGATTTGGAATGAGTATGGATGTGACTAGGATATGTCTAGAATAAAATTGATTTGGTTATGATTAGGATATGATGTGGAATGACAAAATTGGGTGATGTAGATGAAATGTTGGATGAATTGTTTGTGTTTAGTGTTTAGAGCTGGATTTGGAAATGTTCAAACAAATGATTATGCATATACACACATGAATCACTCACGTAAGACACATAAGCAATTGTTGACTTTGAAAATGAAATGTGATGATTATGCAAGCACACATGGAAGACACATCAACAAGCCTAATGTCTAGTCAAGTGGGTATGGCCAATTAGGTCTTAGGCTAGATTGCACAAGGTTGACTAGGAATTTGAAAGTGAAATCCTGCCACACAGCCGGGAGAAAGGGGTAACCCACCCTTCACCTTCACTTCCCAAAGGTATAAAGTTTTTCAGGGCTTAGCCAAGAGTGACGAGATTTACAACTCTCAATGAGGGTGTCTTTCGATTCAGCCTCGATTGAGGTCATCCCTTGGAGTGGTGTGTCTTCAAGCAGGCCTCCTAGATAGGGTTTACAAAAGCAAACCAAGTGATCTATCACCTGATTCACACTCGCACTTGTTAATTGACCCTTTAAAAATGAGATGTGTAGAAGACAATTCAAGCACTTGATCATTTTAAACCCAAATCTAAATGTGATGGAAGACAATGATTCGTTTTAAGCCCAATTTCTTGATGACGTGATAGCAAACAAATGTTTATTTCAAAGCCCAAATCCAAGTGTGATGACAAACAAGTTATTTGTTTTATGCCCAAAATCCAAATGTGTAATCAAATAATGAATAGAGATGAGAGATTAGAATGAGTGCACCTCATAAAAATTGCTTTCTAAGTTGCTATTATGATTGATCCAAATGTTGCTCCAGCTCCTTTGATTCACCTACAAGTCACTGCAAAAAATAAAATGTGATTTGGTTCACTAGATTGAAAGATATGATTTTTTTTAAAAGTCGCAGATCAAAAATTTCTGAAAAATTAGAATCGCAGGGTCAACTTCAAATCGCCATAACTCTTTGAATACTGAGTCAAATCTTTAATGTAACCACTTTTCGGAATGCTCTCGAAGTCATCTTTCTAACGAATCTAAGATCTTTTTTTTTTCAGGACCCGTGTAAAACAAAAAACCCTCTGCAACAGATCTGGTTATAAATTTAAAAAATTAGCAAAAAGTTGCGCGTCAAAAATTTCTAAAAAATTGGAATCACAGGGTCAACTTCAAATCGTCATAACTCTTTGAATACTGAGCCAAATATTTAATGTAACCACTTTTTGGAAAGCTCTTGAAGTCCTCTTTCCAACGAATCTAAGATCTCTTTTTTCTAGGACTTGTGTAAAACAAAAAACCCTCTGCAACAGATCTGGTCATTAAAAAAAAAATCAGCAAAAAGTTGCGTGTCAAAAATTTCTGAAAAATTAGAATCGCAGGGTCAACTTCAAATCGTCATAACTCTTTGAATACTGAGCCAAATTTTTAATGTAACCACTTTTCAGAAAGCTCTTGAAGTCCTCTTTCCAACGAATCTAAGATCTCCTTTTTATAGGGCCTATGTAAAATAAAAAACCCTCTGCAACAGATCTGATCTTAAATAAAAAAAATTAGCAATATAAAATATCTTCAACCTACAAATCAAAGTGCATAAACCTGCAAAAAGAGGGTGAGTCCCACTGGGCGTGCCAAAATGTAGTTAGGATAAAATTGCAAATCAGGGCAAATGAATAAACAGCAATGATAAAAATCCTAGCAATGCACAATGAAGTACAAGACAACATGAAAATCGAAATAACAAATGTAAATGCAAACCAATCTCCACGCTATGCTCGATTTATCTCCATTGCTCTTCTCCACCTCGCATGAGCATGCAAGATTTTGAAGGATTATTGTTGGAAGAATGTTGGGTGCTCACTTCTGCAGTATAACATTAAGATGAAGATGCTAGAATGAATGATCGATGAAGGATGCAAAGGCTCTAATGATATTTCGACAGCATGTAGATACTTGAGGATCAATGCATTATAGAAAATCTGGTAGAATAAGAGTACTTGAGGCTCAATGCATTGCTAATGGCTTATGAGGGGGTTAATTTATAGAATTGGCTTGGTTCAAATGGATGGCTAGGATCAATTAGGGCTTTAGATGAAATAGATGGATAGGATTAAGTTAGGTTTCCTTGTACATTAAGAAATTGTAGTCAATTGACATGTGGCAAGGGAAGATAAGGCTTAGGTGTGCTTGTGTAGATAAATTCTAAAATTAGGTCCCATTAGTTGTGCATGTGAAAGATAAAAGTTGTAACATATGATTGACTGGACAAGTGTTGGAATGTGATAAAAGATGAAGACTTAATTCAAATAAAATATTTGAATTAGTTGTGATATAGTTAGAAATTCATTAAATAAATAAAATTTATTTAATTAATTGGGTAGATGAATAGGATGGGATAAGATATGATGTAGAAATTAATTAAATAAATAAAATTTATTTAATCAATTGGAATGAGGATAGGATAAATGAGATTATACATGTGAAATTAATCAAATAAATAAAATTTATTTAATTAATTGGCTAAGTAGGATGAGGATGGGATTGAATGAGATTTTAATTAAATAAATAAAATTTATTTAATTAATTAGCTTAATGGATTAGAGAAATTATGACAAAATGCTACAAGATGTCTAGGATAATGTTTTAACAAGGTGTTGTAGGACATGGACAAAGTTGGGACAAATTTGGGTGTCTACAGGATCATCTTCAAAAGGAACGAACAAGGAAAGGCAAGGATAAGATCAGGACATGGAATAAAATAGAGAAGAAGTTGAGAGAAAAAAATTGCCCATAGATCATGCGCAAACCCTTTTTTCGTAGGTTTCAAAATTTAAAGTAGAACCTCTCTTCTGTGCAAGATTATACAAATGAGTTTTATACACTGTCTATACGTATACAGCATCAAGAAACTGATAAACAAATGGCTGCTAGATATGTGAATGGCCTGAAATTTTCTATTCAAGATGAATTGAGTATGCATCGACTCAACAATATGGAAGAGGCTTACCAATTGGCTCTAAAGGCTGAAGAAAAACAAAACAGACAGTACCATCAAAGGAATAGAGGAGGAAGAAGGGGTACATCAACCCCATTTCGAGGAGGTTCAAATTATAGCAGGGGAGAGTCATCCCATGGTTTGGAAAAACAAATAGACACTCGGCAAGATCCTCTGAATCAAGAACGAGGAAGGGGATTTCAAAGAGGTAGAGGTTATGGTAGCGGTAGAGGATGGGAAAACCAGAGAAGGCCTTTCACTTGTTTCCGATGTGGAGAAGAAGGTCATAGGGCATTTGAATGCTCCAATTATAACATGCAAGAAAGAAATCAAGGAGGACAACCTAGGGTGAACATGATTCAAATGCAGCATGAAGTGGAAGGGATAGAGCTGGAGGTTCCACCAGATGTGGGAGAAAGTCTCATGATGAGAAGAGTAATGGTGATTCCAGAGAAGGAGAAAACACAAGCCAAAAGCTCTGATGGTTCATGGCTTCGAACCAATATCTTTAGAACCAGATGCACTTCGGGTGGCAAGGTATGTCAATTCATTGTTGATGGAGGTAGTTGTGAAAATATGGTTTCTAAAGAAATGGTAAACAAATTGAATTTACACTGTGAAAAACATCCTCATCCGTATCGCATTGCATGGTTTAAAAAGGGAAATGAAGTCACTGTTGATAAAAGATGTCTAATTAAGTTTAGCATAGGGAAGATCTATCAGGATGAGATATGGTGTGATGTTGTCCCAATGGATGCCTGTCATGTGTTATTGGGAAGGCCGTGGTAGTATGATAGAAAAGTTATTCATGATGGAGAGAAAAACACATACACCTTTTGGAAAGATGGCACTAAGGTGATTTTATTGCCTCTCAAGGATGAAGGAAAAGGTGAGACCATGTTGTCTGAAAGAGATCTTGTTAAAGAAATGAAGGTGACAGAGTGTTGCTATGCATTAGTAGTGAAAAAAGGTGAAGAGGAAGACATTTCAATTCCCCCAGAAGTAGCCAAGCTATTGAAAGAATTTGTTGATGTTTTACCTAATGAATTGCCTGATGGTCTACCACCAAAAAGAGATATTCAGCATCATATTGATTTGATTCCAGGAGCAACTCTACCCAACCAAGCAGCTTATAGGATGAATCCAACACAACATGCAGAGATGAATAAGCAAGTAACAGAACTCCTAAGTAAAGGTGTGGTGAGAGAGAGCATGAGCCCATGTGCTGTACCTGCATTGTTAACCCCCAAAAAAGATAGAACATGGAGGATGTACACTGATAGCAGAGCAATTAATAAGATTACCATCAAGTATCAGTTTCCTATACCTCATATGGAGGACATGATGGATGTCCTTGTAGGGGCAAAATATTTCAGCAAGATCGACCTACGAAGTGGCTACCACCAAATCTGGATTCGAGAAGGGGATTAGTGGAAGACATCCTTTAAGATTGGAGATGGATTATATGAGTGGATGGTTATGCCATTCGGGTTATCAAATGCACCTAGCACATTTATGAGATTGATGAACACTATACTACGCCCTTACATTGGTAAGTTTGTGGTAGTTTATTTTGATGATATTTTGGTATTTAGTAATAGCAAAGAAAAGCACCTACAACACTTTAGGATCATCTTTGGTGTGTTAAGGAAGGAGGAGCTCTATGCCAATTTAAAAAAGTGTAGGCTCATGTAGGACAGTTTGGTTTTTTTAGGCTTTGTCATTTCTAAAGATGGTGTCAGAATGGATCCAGAAAAGGTCAGGGCAATTCTAGAATGGCCTAGTCCAAGCAACATCACAGCGGTAAAAAGTTTTCATGGCTTCGCCACTTTCTATCGAAAGTTCATTCGAAATTTCAGTAGTATTGTAGCTCCTATAACAGATTGCACCAAAGGGAGGGAGTTTGTATGGACCAAGGATGCTGAGGAGAGCTTTAAGTACTTGAAGAAAAAGGTAACAGAAGCACCTATACTTGCATTGCCAAATTTTGATAAAGTATTTGAAGTAGAATGTGATGCCTCCCATGTGGGAATAGGTGCTGTGCTTAGCCAAGCTGGAAAACCTATAGCTTTCTTTAGTGAAAAGCTGAATGCAGTGAGAAAGAATTATTCTACTTATGATTTGGAATTTTATGCAATTGTTCAAGCATTGAGGCATTGGAGACATTATCTAGTTCCCCAGGAGTTTGTATTGTTTACAGATCATATTGCACTGAGATACTTGAACACATAGAAAAAGCTGAATAGTAGGCATGCCAAGTGGGTCTCTTTCTTGCAGGGTTACAACTTTGTGCTGAAGCATAAGTCTGGAAAACAAAATCAGGTTGCAGATGCGTTAAGTAGGCGTGTTACACTTTTCACCACAATGGAAGCTGAGGTGATTGGTTTTGATGCCATCAAAAAATTGTATGAGTCTGATGATGATTTTTGGGAGATTGTGGAACAATTGAAGGCACCAATATCTGGTAACTTGGATCACTTTAGGGGTGAATATTTTATGCAAGATGGGTATCTATTTAAAGGAAAACAACTATGCATACCAGCTGGCTCTACGAGGGACAACATTATCAGAGAATTTCATAGTAGTGGGTTGGCTGGACATTTTGGCAAGGACAAGACAATAGCTTTGATAGAATATAAATATTACTGGCCAAAGATGAAAAGGGATATAACTAAGTATGTAACAAGGTGTAGAATCTGCCAAGTGGCTAAGGGACATTCACAGAATACAGGATTATATATGCCCTTACTAGTACTAGCTGCACCATGGACAGATTTGAGCATGGACTTTGTGTTGGGACTTCCACATACTCAACGAGGTAATGATTCCATTTTTGTAGTTGTTGATAGGTTCTCCAAGGTGGTTCATTTTATTACCTGTAAGAAAACTAATGATGCAACGAGGGTAGCAGAGTTATTTTTTTCAGAAGTTGTTAGACTACATGGTGTTCCAAAGACTATTACCTCTGACAGGGATACCAAATTCCTCAGTCATTTCTGGAGGACTTTATGGAAGAAGATGGGGACCAAGTTACAGTTTAGTAGTGCCTATCATCCTCAAACAGATGGGCAAACAGAGGTAGTTAATTGGAGTCTGGGAAATTTGCTAAGGTGTATTGTTGGAGAAAAGCCAAAACAATGGGATTTGGCATTACCCCAGGCTAAATTTGCCTATAATAGTTCTGTTAACCAATCAACAGGAAAGTCCCCTTTCCAGATTGTGTATGGTAGGAATCCTCAGGGTGTTCTAGATTTGGTACAGCTACCAATGAAAGATCGGGTCAATGATGATGGGGAAGCATTTGCAGAACACCTTCAACAGTTGCAGCAAGAAGTGAGACAGAAGTTGCAGGACAGTAATGAGAGGTATAAGAATTCAGTGGATACTAGTTGGTGACATTAGACATTCAGTAAAGGTGACTTAGTGATGGTATATTTGAGAAAAGAGCGGTTTCCTACTGGAACATATCACAAGTTGAAGTACAAGAAAATTGGTCCTTGTAGAATTACAAAGAAGATCAATGATAATGCATATGAGGTCAGTTTACCAGATGATCTTGCTATTTCTCCCATGTTTAATATTTCTAATTTATATGCATTCCATGGTGAGGATGATGCTGAAGATAGTCAACCAGAGGTGGCATGGCACAACCACATTCCCCATAAGAAGAAGGAAAAGATTGCACAGATTCTTGATAAGAACACTATCTACACTCGGCAAGGGCGTTACAACAAGTATTTAGTACAGTGGGAAGGATTGCCACCAACAGATAGCACATGGATTATAGAGTGGGAAGTGCAGAGGTTAGATCCCATCAAATGGCAGCAGTTTGAAGACACTCACTTACAGGAGTTGTGTTCTTTTCAACCAGAGGAGAATGATACAGGGACTTCCGGAGGTCATAACTTTTGACTTGGATGTGGGTTTTCTACGAAATTTTACAGGTGGATGTGTTATGAGGTGGCCAGTGGTTTGCCAACCCACCCTAGTCAGTTGGACCTTGTCTTGGCACTTTTTCAGGGCTTGAAACTTTCATCTTGGCCCTCAAAATGGCAAATTAGTGTTTTTTTCTAGTTTTTTAAAAGTTGCTCTTTTTAATAACTCGAAACTCATGTTTCAAATTTAGGATGTTAGTTGGTTTTTCATCCTATCTTAGCTTTATGAGCTTTTTGGGAAAAAAGTGGATTCTCAAGATATGATTGTAAAATTACCTAAAATGGCAAAATCTGACAATTGTCGAAATCTGCCAAAAAAAGTAATTTTTTATTTTTTTTGTTTTCTTAGATATAAGAGAGTTTTCTCTCATTGTAGCAGCAGAGTTGATGAATAGAAGTTTTGTTATGTTTCAGCTTCCAAATTTTTGTCTCTCATGTTTAATGGCACAATTCTGTTGAGTGTATGTTGTGTGCTGCATCACTACCCTTTCAATCAAGCAATCAACTTAAAAATCTACTATGGTTGAATAGAGTAAACTTACTAGTTTTTTACGTGTAGAAGCTTGAAATTGCTTCTTTTACTTGCCTAAAAACTTGTTGCACATCTGGACCCTGTTCGTGTTGTGGAAATGATGTAGAAAGCCCTAATTTTCTTCTTTTTGAAGCTTCGTAGCATAGGTTATGAGGCATTAATGGAAGTAGCTTCATCTTGAACTCAAATTCATGTCACAGGGCACCCACAACATTCTTCATGAAAAGTTTAAACCTGGACTGTTGATCTAAATTTTTCCTTGTGAAATCTAGAACCACCATTCACCCACCAGATTTGAAAATATGAGTCTTCATCATTGAAAAGTCTTCAACCAATAGGAGAAAGACAAGTTAGATGTACATCCCTTGGTGACTGCATCACCTTTTGTCCAA
The DNA here is from genome assembly GCA_027924645.1 of Cunninghamia lanceolata. Classification (NCBI taxonomy): domain Eukaryota; kingdom Viridiplantae; phylum Streptophyta; class Pinopsida; order Cupressales; family Cupressaceae; genus Cunninghamia; species Cunninghamia lanceolata. The sequence goes on along the minus strand of BSBN01000194.1, from coordinate 11,585,290 downwards.
TGTAGACACGTGGTGCCATTTCGCAGTGTCACGGCTAAAAATGACCCAGCATCAACATGCCTTACACTAGTGTGATAAAGCTTCCACACATCCTTCTTTGAGTACACCTTTATTCCTTTCATGAGAGGATGTTGTGTTTTGTCATTTCACATCATCATGGAGGATCTTTATCTTTGACAAGATTCACCTGTGTGCTTGTAGTACCATTATATTTGAACTTCCCTATAGATCACTTCTTACCTCAACCCATGGTAGCATATGATTCCTTGATGTAGGATCTTCGATTAAGGGGTTGTAAGCCTAGATTCCTTGACATGTGTCAATTTGTCGTAGCCCCATAGAGTGATGATGATGTCATCTTAAATGCTCAACGATGTTGCGAAATACTAAGAAATAGGGACTCATAACCTTTTGAAAAGCTTAGGACATGAAATTTAATATTTCTATGGGTTATTTGGGGTAAGCCTAGGACATGGGGCAGGTCACCTAACAAATACAAAGACTTCAAGTTATAACTTAGATGATCAGGGGCCTACTACAAGCAGTCAATAGGGAATTAAAAGATAAATCAAGGGACATACCATGGGATTAAAACCTTAGGGGTTTAAGGGTCTATTAGGAATAATGACATGCAAAGTAAGACTTTGACTCAAAACCCTAACCCTGAGTAGGTGCCACTAGTTCTAACATCATCCACTAAAGATTTTTGTGTGTTCTTTAGTGTATCTTGCCTTTCAAGCTAGTATCTTCAACACCATGGTGACTCTATGATTCAAGTTTGTTGATTTGAGCAGACCATGTACTTAAAAGATCATCAAAGACCCTACTGGTATGTGCATAAATCTTTGATTCGGACCTCATTTTCTTGTTTTCAAATAGTATTTCATGTTTTTTCCAACTCATTTTAAGGTTCTAGCATGATGAACTATTAAGGAAAACATGTTCCTTTACCACCTTTTCACTAAAACATAGTTTGTGAGTCCTTATATCAGCCATATCAAGTTGAAAATGTTGTTGGTTTCATCCCAAACAACCCTTTAACAATACGATACCAACATGTTCATCATACTTACCACCCACCCAGCCCTGCTCAATCTTCTTGGCAGCCTTCCCATGCCTATAAATAGTCCCAAGAAGACTATTTTTCTCATAACCAACATGCCATTTCTCCTAGCCAACTTCAAGATGATGATAACACATGCATTAAAGATATTAGAGATATCATGCTAAACCTTTAGATGTAGCTAGATGCTATTAAAAATGAGCAATAGTATAGTTGGTAGTAGGAAGAGCTTGCATATCAAGCTTATTTACACCAGCAAGAGAGGGAAGTACAAGTGAAGTATGAGGATGATTTTTTGGCTAAACAAATTGTGGCCAAAGAAGAACACCTGAAGCAATTGATGGCTCAATTACAAAGGTATGAAACCCAACCAGCTCCTTACATTCCTAGTCTCAGTTTATTTTTTCCTACAAACCAAAGTGAACCTATGAGAGAGCCTCAAACTCCTCTACAATGGCAGCCTTCTTAGACTAAGCATCTTAATTTTGAAATACCAAACCTTTTTAAAGCCACTCCTTTCATACCAATTCAAAATCAAGAAGAGGAAAAGGTTGTAGAATCCAAGCCAATTAGAATCCCAAGTTTTACGAGTACTTCTTCAATCCAACAACCAATTCATAACCAAGAGCAGTCCATAATACCACATAGTCATCTTAGTAATGAAAATGTTAACCTCACTTCATCAGCTAAACACTTTTGCCCTCCTACCATGTCCCTTTTCAAAGGGGGACCCATTATTTGGAGAGCAAATGAAGGCTATGTAGGTGAAGAGGAGAATATTCCAAGTGAAGATGATGAAGGAATAACTATTTGTAGCCCCTTTTGTGACATTAAATTAGAAAAATCAGACTTGTTACAAGAAGATGATGAGCATGATCAAATTGGACCTCAGTTTGATAGATAAGAGAAAGAATCTTTTGAAGTAAAAGAGGAACTAACTGTTGTTCAAGAACTATCATGTGAGCTAGAAGAGGAAAAATTAGACTTGTTGCAAGAGGATGATGAGCATGATCATCTGGGACAATAGGGTGAAAAACAAGTAAAAGGCAATGACCATGAACTTTTGATTAATTTATTTGACGAGATCCCTTATTTTGTTGGATACGAAGAAAATTTATCAATGGATATATGTCAAGAAATCATGATCAGTTGGGATGACAGTTTGAGTAGTAGTGTGTAAAGCAAGTGGATTATAATGAGGAGGAAGAGTTGGTCTACTTGTTTGACCAGCTGCCTTGTTTTGTTGATAAGGAGGAAGTTTTGAAGCAACATGAAGAGGTTTGAGCTCCTAGTGAGCTATTGGTTTGTAAAGGAATGTCTGAGTTTGAAATCCTAATTCATGATGAAGAAAACATAATCAGTCCCTCTATTCATAAAAGCAAGGAAAAAATTGAAGAGGACACATTTTAGGATGAGTTTCTCAAACTTGGGCATCAAACCAACACCTTCCAAAGAGTAGATTCATGAGAAACAAAAAGAAAAAGAAATAGAGGTAACCATGATTCAAGGTGAGTCATAGGATTGAAGTCTTTTCAATCAGCAAGAAGATGGAGCATTTGTCCATGAACAACAAGCCAACAAGGGTAAGTCATTTTTTTTCATTTAAAGAGGATGCCCAATTAGGCATCTAGCTTGGTTGGAAGCCAACAAGGAGGAGGAATCCCACGTCAACACTGATTTAGAGCATCAAAGAAGTTATAAGGTTAAGCACAACCAATCCACTTATTCACTTGATCACAATTGGTTCTCCAGTCAAGATATGTGTGTGAGTGACTTCATTTTCTTTCTTGGAGAGGTGTTGCAACAGTTTGTTAGATATTTGATCTTTCTCCATCTCTTTTGGTTGACTCACAAGCATGAAAAGCATACCAGGATGCTTAGAAAGGGCAATTGCTTTCAAGAACCGATTAATGGCTTTGTCTAGTAGGTCATGCAAGTGTTTTATTTCCTCCAAGTGTTGAGGCACAATTAGTTTAATTGTTGTCTTGTGCCTTCTTAGGAGTTTTAGGAGTTTTGGTAGGTGTCAAGTCCTTATCTTGAGGAGCTAATAGTAGTTTTCAGACCTGTTCTAAGTATGTTTTAAGGCTTTTTGACTATATTACCCAATTGCTACCCAAGGCTGCTAGTCTTCTAATGCTTAGTAGGAAAGAATTCCATAGAGATTGCCAAAAATGTCAACATATTGTGCCTATCCGACCCAATAGTTGACATAAGTGTTCTAAGAATGTTATTAGGAGGTGTTTTGTCAAGGTTGGAAGTCTTGTAATTTTCCTTTAAGATTGAAAATGGTCTTGGAGGGATCTAAAATGCCTTACAAACTCTAAAACCACCAAGTATTGCTTTAACATTGTTTAAGTGGTCATGAGAAGATGTTAAAGTGCCTTAAAAGTGTTGAAATTTTGTCAAACTCACCTTCACCATGTCAAAAAAGACCTTGCCCCATGTATATTTGCATGCATGAAGGAGTCAATGATAGAAAGTATAGTCTACATGTTACAAAAAAGGAAAAGAACCTTAATTTCCTCAAAAAGAATTTTGTGTTTATCCTTGGAGGGAGTTTTTCTTCAAATTTTTATCATGGTTTGGTTGGGTTTAGCATCATCTTTTCCTTAGGTTAGTCTTGGAAGGTTTGGTTAGAGTTTTCTATCTTTGTGTTAAGCTTCTTTCTACATGATGTATGCCTCTTTAGGGTTTTTCACCTTTGTCTTGCAGGATTCAACATACATGAAAATGTTTTGCTATGGTATCAGTTTTGGAGGCCATGAGTTGAGTGGTTTAGAAAGAAGAATTGCATTTCAAATGTTTTCAAAACTGTGTGCGGAAGAATGATAAGAAAAATCAAGAAGGTCATTTTAATTATCATGCTATTCAAGAGAAATAACATAGTGAAAAGAGAGAAGACATATTTTAGGTGATAAGGTCAAGAAAAATGGTATATTATGCAGTGAAAAATATCCTAGCTCTGCACTATCAAGGATATAGTTCATGACAAAACATAATATGCTACTGTTGTACTCTTCAAACCTTCAAGAGTGTGAGACCTCTGTGTGGACAAATGTTAGGTCTATGTATGACTCATTAAAGTTTACCAAGGCACTGAACAATGAGGACAATGGATAGTGAATAGTTCATTTTTGTGACAGCTACACAACAAAATGAGAGGAGATGGAACAACAAATAGAGTTAGTCTGCAGAAGGAGACTAACATCAAAGAATAGTCATTTCATTATTAAAAATAGTCAAATACAGAAAGCAACAATCAACATTGTCAGGGATAATCATACCCTCCAATAGCAATCTACAATGTCAAGGTAGTCTACAATACGAAAGAGCATTCTTACAAGTCTATTGGGGTTTATAGCCTATCATTTCAAGTCTACACCATTGTTGCATGGGGAACCTTGCTCAAAGACTAAGTGTCAAGAAGACAGTCAAATAATGTGATGAAGAACACTGAAAATAGCATATGCATGCATAGGGACTTCTGTAGGGTCTGTAAAGGTTTGAGTCAAACCTTTAGAATAACATAGTATATATAAGTCTACATTTCCTAAAAGTTGTTTTAAGCATGAAAGAGAAAAAGGTTTTGTTAAAGTCTGTCAAGTGTTTTATTAGGCACTATTGGCTATGAAGGTCTAAGAGATCCTTGTGATCATTGTCATTGTAAAAGTTTAAGTTTTGTCAAAGGAACCTCAATAAGTATTAAGGTCTTTTGAAGGCTTTAACCTTTGGGTCTTGAGAGAGGTTTTCATAAAAGCCAATGAGATAAAGGTCCTGTAGCTAGTCAAGAAATATGAAGGAAACATAGATTTACAAGGGCACTGATAGGACAGTGGGCTAAATGGATAGGTTAAAGATAAGAATGTGATAGTGGTGCAATGAGATTTCTAAAGGGTTGTGAGTCCTTGAGAAGATGATCTTGATGATAATGAAAGTTTTCAAGAATAGTGATCTATGTCAAAAAAAATAGTCACAATGGATGTAATAGCAGGTTAGACAACCACAGAACAACAGGTTAGAAAGAATGAACAATAGTCCATCAATAAAGGAACAATCATACTAGATTTAAGTCATGAAAAATAGTCCAAAAGAGTAGCATTCATGAACACAAGGAATAACAACATTCACAAAAGAATAACAACAAGAAAAAAACTAGAGGAAAAGAGCTAAAGAACAGTCAAGCTAAGATAGCAAAAAATCAGCCTAAGGAACAACATGAAGGCATGCATGGGAGGTGAAAGAATCTAGGAGATTAGCAAAGAACGGTCAGATTATGACTGTTACACAATCAAAGATAAATAGTTATAAATGATTGTTATAAAGGTACATAAGAGCATTTATTTATACATGCAAGTTGGACAAATTGGTGAAGGAACATTATGGGAGATGACAGTATCAAGAGGTAAAAAAGTGTTAACAACCCTATGTTTCTATCATAAGTAAGTACATAGTGATATCAACATTGTCAAAGACATGCAAATATTAAGACTTTATTATTGTCTAAACCTCCAGTCTTTTGTGCCTTGGTCATGAGTCAATGATTGTTACAATATGAAGACCTTGGCAATGATGAATAGTTGAACAAGTCATTTAGGAACATTCAAACGTATGACCAAGTCTTGTAAGGTTTGAACTTTTTAGGGTTACCTTGTTTGTATCCCTGTCACAAAAGCGACAAATTTGCTACCCTATACCTAATGTAGCAGGATAATTTTGGATGTTATTTGGATTGTTAGAAGAACAAAATGATGCAAATCTAGGTTTGACAGATTTGTAAGGAGTTTTAATAGTTCCATGAGGGTATTAAAGCAAGAATAGTGTGAAGGGGACTATTTGAGATAATCAACAACTTTTGGGTAGTGTTGTATGATTGAGGTTATAGGAAAAGATGACTCATGAAAAGGATATAGTGCAGTCCTAATAGGGGATAGTGACAGTGGTTCAAACAATGTCATAGTGAATAGTCAAAGAGACTAGTGAGTACAATGAGAGCTTCATCAAATTCTAAGGGCTTGAGGTTGTGTGCAAAGTAAATATTGCTTCTCCTTGTTCCCTGTGGTGGAGAATTCAAGGAATGAAATTTCTAGTAACATCAGAGACTACAAAACTGAGTCTAAAGACATCTACAACAGTTCTAAGCCCTCACAAAGACCCTACAAGCATAATAGATGAAGTAAAGAGTGTTTTCAAAACAATAATGGATGGTTATGAATAGTTTGAAGACTCCTAATGAAGCATAACTCTTTCCAAATGCCCAAAAGGTATTTGGCTACTTCAAACACTCAGTCCAATTGTCAAAAAGAATTCATGAAGGAGGTTGGGTAGTTTTAAGGGTCTTGATGGAGTTCAAGAGGCATCATACAAGCATCTAGGAGAGGTTATGGAGCAATTATGGCCAAATGGGTGACTAAGAAAAAAAGAGGAACAATTTGTGGGTAGTTTGAGGGCATCTAGGGGCAGTTCCAACACTCTCCAAGGATATAGGACCTTCACCAACAGTTGGAGCACATTCTTAGGAGCTTGAAGGGGTCAACCAACTCATGTTAAGAAGGCAAATCAAATGACTTTTATTGGGCATCCAAAACAGGTTGACCAAGTTTTAGACATGTTTTTCCAATTAAATGCAGTTGATATATTCTCTTCCATGGGGGGAATGAGATATAGAACCCTTAGGATAGAGTTTTTAGTAGTTTTTAGAGAGTTCTTCCTAGTTTTCCAGCTTTGAAAGGCTAAATATTGTAACTAAAAAAATTAGTTCTTTTCTAGCTCTATAAGGGCAGAAAATTGTATTGTAACTCATCTTCAAGGTAACATGAAGTACTTGTAGTCTATTATTGTATTGATAAGGCACCTTCTTGATCAATAAAAATTTAGTTTTGACCTTCTAGTTCTTTGATTTATTGTGTGCAAATAGAATGATTGATGAATGTTCTTGTGAAATCATTTGAATCCTAGAATGCATGTTTCATTCCAACACCTTTATGTAGATTATAACATGTTTTGGGTAGGTTGTGAATTGTGTCATCACATGGAAGTAGTCTTGTTTGTGAAAAAATTGTATTTTCCTTACAATATTACATAATGTGGGACCTTTTTATGAAATATTGATACCCAAACATGGAAGAAAGTTGAGTTGTGTCTACAATAGGCTGAGTTGTTAGCAAGATAGTGTGTCTAAATGGGAAATGTAGGTCTGAAATTAGTTTGGGTGCATCACCACATAGTTGTAGTTTACCAAGTTGTCATGTCCTTTCTCACCTTTTCCTTAGCAAATAACGGTAGGTAGTCTAGTTTAGGTGATAAAATTGAGGGAACCAACACTTCATCTGGAAATTTAGTTTCAAGTTTTGCAAGGTGCCACACCTAGAATCTATTCCCATTGTATCACATGGTCTTGTTTGTTAGGATTAGCTGGTAGAAGATATCAATTAAGTGAAAATAAAGATTAAATAGAGGAATGAAAAATACATAGAAATAATAATAGTGAGAGACAAGTTTTAATGTGGTTCACCCAAATTCAGGCTACATCCACCAATAGAGAGTCCAGTAAATCAAATTGATTACAACCAACAATCCTTGCAACTCAATACCGCTACAAATTGTTACAATACATCAACAAAAACTCTAACCCTTAGCCGCTTTTATCAAGACTTATGTCAGTTAAAAAATAGTTTTTTTATGTTAGCCAATAGAAAAAAATAACTCCCAATGCCTTAATAAAATAATAAAAAGTCATTGGAGGTTTCAGGGATGCTGCCCCCAAGCCCCCGTGGGGACACTGCCCCTTGACCCCACCTTGTATCATGATAGGGAGCACACCAAGGGTGCTGCCCCTGGATCCTGCAAGGGGTGCTACCCCCAAACCCCCACAAGGAGCACTGCTCCTTGACCCCATTAAATAATTTGGGGGGAAACTATGCCAATAAAAGTGGGGTAAATTTAACCTCTGAGTCTGATTAGGCTCCATATAACAATAATCTCCCACTTGGAGACTGATGAGACTCCACACCATATCATCTCCCACTTGAAGGCTGATCATAACACTGCTAACCCTATAGCTTCGACTAGAAATAAACACCCTGGACTCTATTGTTCCAATTTTTTTTGTTTTCAGTCTTGAAGACCAACCGAAGCTAAAGACGAGCTCAACTTCTCCCTTGTCACTGCCTTCGTAAACATATCCACTAGATTTTCATCTCTATGTATCTTTTCCAGCCTTAACTTTCCATCATCTAACACTGATCGGATGAAGTGATACTTGAGTTGTATGTGTTTGGTATTTGAATGCAAGGCATCATTCTTTGCAATATGTATGACACTCTAGTTGTCTATATACAAAGAACTGTTAGCCTGTTGTTTTCCCAATTCTTCCATCAAAGATTGTAGCCATATCATCTCCTTGCTTGCCTCCATTGCAGTTACATACTCTACCTCCATGGTGGATAAAGAAACCACCTTTTGCAACTTAGAGATCCAACTCATCGTTGTCCCACCTACAGTAAAGACATTACTGTTGGCAAAAGACACTATATGGATTCATGGTTGTTGTCATTGATGGCAACAAAGGTCATCCCACATATCCGCAAGTCATGATGTGTCTCTACCGGAAGTCAGAATAAAGAATGTTGTGGTCCGGTGAAGAAGAACAGAGCATGTGGCAAGGTCCGATAGATTGGTCCGGATCTCTCAAAGGAAATGTCTTGGTATAGTGCGGATTTGGGGAAGTCAAGAGGACTACCTTGAGTGGTATATTCCAAGGATTTAGCCTCTGGTGATGGACAAGGAAAAAGATATGAATGGTTGAGTACCAGATTCCTGAGAGACAGTGAAAACAGAGGAAGAACTGACTGGCAGAGTATCAGACTGCTTTCCGGATGTGTTACTGTTGATGACAGAGGTTGTGAAGGCATGAATCATGTTTGGCCGACATGATTAATAATATCTACAAGTATATGCTTGATCCGCATTGCTTGGTGAGGAAGGATTCAGCTGACAGAACAAAAGTTTGTAAGAAACTAGACTGTTCCGGATGCCGACTAGAAAGGTGATGAAATTACTTGTGCGGATATATATAGAGGATGGATTTAGTTGTGAAGGGTGTGATGGTGCGAAGATATATGTGAATAAGTCCAGAAAAGAGAAGAGGTAGCAAAAAGGATCCGGTATGTGAAAGATAGCAGAATAAAGAACAGAGGAAAGATGAAGTGCAGCAGATCAGTGTATTGAGCCTAACCGGAACTGAACTCCAGCATATGCAGATGCTTCCAATCAGTTCAAGACTGTGATTCTTATCACTTTGTAGACAGTGTGTCTTCTTGTAGGCAGTGGGCCTCTTGTGAGCAGTGTGCTCGGGCAGTGAGCCCTAATTGGCAAGTGCCATTTTTTGTAATTTCCTATTCTTCTAACAGAGAATAATTTTGGGTTAATCACCCCGTGGTTTTCTCCCTTAATAGGGTTTCCACGTCAAAAATACTGTGTCATGTGTTTCTTATTTCATGATTAATGTTTTTGTGTTTGATTCTATGCTGCATCAATTAAAAGGAAAGTTCAATAAGGGAAATAATTAGGATAACTGATTCACCCCCCCTCTCAGTTATCAACAATTGGTATCAGAGCTAAGTTCCTCCTAATAGAGCCTAACAGCTTGAGGAAGATCTGGGATTTCAAATGGATGCATATGGTTTAAGGGAGCAACTCAAGACTGCTCTTGAGGATCTTGAACAGTCAAATTCTGAAGTCAGTGAATTAAAGGAAAGACTCAAACAGGCTGATGAATTCATGAGAGAACTAAAAGACAAATTAAGTCTCTCTATGAAAAAGAGAAAGGAGCTACTCCAACAATTGGCAAGACAAAGTGAAGAAAGCAATACAAATGAAGAATTGACTGAGCAAACCAAGTTATGTGAAAAGTTATCAAAAGAAGTCATTATGTTAAGACATGAAATGGAATCAGGAACTATAAAGTTTACTCAAGAGATTGAAGAAAAAAGAAAGGCTGAAGACAATCTAAGACAATCTCTTAAAGAAAAATCAGAAGAATGCCACCAGATGGACAGGATTATCAGACATCTTGAATCTGATCTTGAAGATGCCAAAGATAATGAAGAAAAACTTGAGGATCAAATTGCCTCTCTCAAAAGAGACCTTCAAACAGCAAATGAATATAAAGAGAAATTCAAGATAAGTTCTGCTCAACTTGAAGTTCTTCTTGGAAGTCAAAAGAGGACAGATGACAAGTATGGTTTAGGATATGAGAAAGGAGAAAGCTCCGGATCCGGTCAGAAGAATCTTGGATCAGAAAATCCAAGGAGCAGGCCTAGAAGACCTCCGGTAAGACAGCCAAATGCTCAAAGATATCCATCCTTCAATGGATACTGCCACAGCTGCAACCACTTTGGTCACAAAGCTAATCAGTGCAGAATGAGAATGAATCAGATTAATTCATCCTTCTCCGGACAGTGCTTCAACTGCAAAAGGTATGGACACAAATCCCATGAATGCAGAATTATGCAAGTAAACAAATCATTCAAAGGTAGATGCTTCACATGCAATAGAGTAGGTCATATGGCTAATCAATGCAGATCAAGAGGATATCAGTCAAATATGCAAAGAAATGTTATTTGCCAAATCTGCAATAGGTCCGGTCATAATGCTAAAGTCTGCAGAAACAAGTATCAGGACAAAAGAGGTCCGGTGTATAATCAGAATCAAGACAAGGGTAAACAAAAGATGAATGCGGATGAAGTTAGGAATCAGATGAGCAAGATTTGGGTGAAGAAAAGTTCAGAGAATGTAGAGGTTGGATCCGCACCAGACTCTGGTGCTGATATTTCTTCCGGAAATTAAAAAGTGAGCTCAGGCTCAGGGGGAGACTCAAAGAAAATCCTGTTCCCCCAGCCAAACAAGTGATGCCGGATGTGGCACAAGATGCGGATTAAAGGGTTTGCAGATATGAGTCTTGAGATGCTTCAGTCAAGTTTTCAGAGGTCCGCATGGAGTTATGGAGAAGCTGTGATCGATCAAATAAGACCTGTTCAGGGAGATGCTCCGGTATGACAAAGGATTACAAAAGGGTCCGGAGAGATCCGGAAGTGCACTATCTTGTTCTGCGGATTGGACAGAATGTTTGGGATGTTCTTATAATATGTTACCTCTATTTATTCATGATTGAAAGATCCGGATGATATTCACAGATCAGGACTAATCCGGGATACTCCAAGCTATCCAGACAAGGCGAACCAGAATAATGTAGGTGAAGCATTTATTGCAGATAGATATTAGGGTTCGCGGAGCAATATAAGGGATTTCTCAAAAGTCATTTGCTCATTCTGCACTCAAGAAGAAGCGAATAGTGGAGCTCTGCAACAAGATTCATCAAGCACACCAAGGATCTCCTGCCGAAGTCATTACATAAAGAAATCAATCCAATCACTCCGTGCAAGTCGAAGGCGCATAAGGTATTCTCCGTTTTTCATTACCTCACTGCAAATCTTTGAAGAATGGCTACTCCAAACATAGTTAAGATCTCTGATAGACCTCGCCCCTCATTCAAGAAACATCCCTACAAATCATTGGAGGTAGATCCACTAGGAGCCTTCTCTAGTGTTCCTCACAGAGTTTTACATACTGAAGACATTAGGGTTTACATACATGCAAGCATTGAGGAATTTGGGGAATTCAAATTAAGAGACCTCTATCACAAGCAACTGATAGACAATGCTTTTGAGCTTAAACCAGAGTATAAGGATATCCAGAAGAAACAATTTGAGCAATTTATTCATTTCCCCTGCTTTGAAGAAGATGAATGGGTCCGGTATGTACTGAGCAGGATGCATGACAACTTTCTATGGCTGGATAGACCCTGCAAGATCACAAAAGAGGCAATTAGAGCAGTAACTGGTCTATATTCTTCCAGAGGGATACCTATCCTCAAATCTGTCAAGAACAACATTGTAACTGAGGCCACCGGATCAAAATTTGATAAGAAGGCAATGACCATTGAAGATATTTCTGATCCGGATATCAAATATGCATCAATGATAATAGGATACAAGATCTATCACTCCAGCAGGGAGAATTCTGTATCCGGAACTGCAGTATACACTGCCTATGAAATGCTAAGAAAGAATGCAGAATATGATCTCTGCGAACTACTGCTAAGCCAATTAATGGAAAATATACAGAAAATCAAGAAGGATAAGAAGAATTCCTTTAAGTATGGTACTCTTATTGTATGTCTATTCTTCTACTTCATGAATGAGCTACCCGGAACAAGTGGATGGGTATGGCAGAATGACAAACCTGTTGCAGTTCAGATAAGAGACTATTTGCATGGACTTGGGGATGCAAAAGCGAGAAATACAGCTCTATGGGGATACTTCAAAAACTTTCAGAGCATGATGCAAGCAAGAGAGAGAATTCCCCAGTCTCTTGTTGAAAAATACAAAGACTCAGTGTGCTTTATGGTTGACACTGATCAGTGCCTAATGGAGGCAGTAGAGCCAAGGACTGTCTGGATCATGCCCATGGGGTATGAAGTGGATGAACAGATAGTGGAGCTGCATGTTCAACACATGCTAAGTCAGCCCAAAGATCCTAAGGCAGAAAGGTTTGGAACCTTTGAGGAGTTGAGTGTAAAAAAACATGTAGAACTCAGGGAACCTGAGATTAAAAGAAAGGTGAGAAAAGAAGTAGAGCACATTGCTCAAGGCCTAGGCATCTCAAAAGAGGCACTTGATGCCAGCCGAGAAAAGAGGAGGAAGGCTGAGGAAGAAGAGAAAAGTAAAGAAAGTGCTCCGGTTGAAGCTCCCACTCGGACCAGATCATCAAAGAGATCTGCACCTCCCACAACCAAAAGTTCTAAACTGGAAGTCCAGGCATCCGGTAAGAGATCCAAGACAAAATCCACAAGGGCTTATGGGAGCCAAAAGGATGAAGAGGAAACAGAGTCAGATGAGGGAGTAAGAGAAATAAAGAAACAGAAGAAGAAAGGATCCGGTAAACCCTCCACAGGCCAAGACAAGGATGAAATGGCAGAGGTATCTGTTGAAAAGCCCACTCTGTCTCTAGAGAATGTAATCAAGTCGGTCACGGTGGATGGAAACCTTCAACCAATGACTGAATCTTATGATGACTTCAGTGAGGCTGACCAAAAGACTCTGCAGGAAGCCACAGTCAAATATCTTAACATATATAATAAGGCTTTCATTGAGATCATATCTCTTATTCCTAAAAGCCTAGAAAAGGAATTGGAAGTAAGAAAGAATAATGCTCATGCTAAAGATCTTGAGATCCGGGAGCAGATAGCTATTCAGCTATATCCTCAAATTGATCCCAAGACAATGAACATTATCTTCAAGGACTGCAAAGATGAGTTCAGAAGCAAAGCCAGGATGAATCAACTCATGCTTGGTGAGACTGACAAAGTGGCCCAAGAAACAGAAGAGATCCTCCGGAAGGCCTTCAAAAGGTTCAATCTTCCTGTTGTAGAGGACTTAGGTACAGAAACAGCTGAGGACTTGGGACCCTCTGCTCCAGAAGAAGTGGCCCATGAACAAGCTAGCATCTCTCCTCCGGTTTCCCCTACAGTCTCCGGATCCAAAGAAGAAGAGCAATTACAGGAGAAGGAAGCAGTGGTGAAAGACAAAGAGGTTGACAGTTCCAAGACTGCAGAAGAAAAGAAACATCTGTCTCTGGCAAGAGACACTGCACAAACTGTTCAACAATTTTTGAGCAAAGAAACTTTAGAGATTGATGAACCGGAGCTTCTAAAAGGCCCATTCGACTTTGACTCTCTCTCTCCGGTACAAACAATGAAGATAGCTTCATTTGCAAATGCCAAGGCAAATGAAAAACTCCTGAAGTCTCATATGGAAGACTGTGAGTTGATAGAGGCTGCTTCCGGAGTACTTGTAAAGATTATGCCATCAATCCAGATAGATCCGACAGCCTCCACTTCCGGTAATCTAAAAACCTTAGTCAGCAGTGTTGATACACATTTTGATTCTCTAGAAAAATCAGCTGAAGAAAAGGTCCGGAAGGAATTTTTGGATAAGAGATTTTCAGAAATATTAGAATTAATCTCTAAAGATAGGAAGATTGTAAGCATTGGAATAAAAAGCTTAGAGAATGCTCTTAAGGATGGCGGTGACATCTACAAATTTTGTATATCCTGGTCAAAGGCAACAGCAGCATTTGACAAGAAAATAAAAGAGGAACAGGATAAGCTACAAAGCTTATCTCAAAGTTTTGATCCTCTCTCTTCCTCTATAATAAATCAAGAATGTCAGACTATTGCAGTCTTGAATGAAATAAAGAATCTTGAGAAGGAAAGGAAGAACATCACTAACCGGATGGGAGAACTTAGAAGGATTATAATCCCTAAGTTGGAAACTATGCATGAGGCCATCAGTGATGCTCAGACCACCGCCCAAACAAAAGATCCGACAGATCTCAAGTGGGCAGAAGCTTTTGCATTTTTGTTAAGTGGTCACATTTCAATTTTGGATAGAATGAAGCAAAGTTGGGCTACAGAAATGATCCAATTGCAGACATCCTTTGCAGACATTCTTCAGTACATGTGAGTATGTAAATATGCGGCTATATATAGAAAATTTTTGAAAATTTTGGTGTACGGACCCTACCCTTTGCCATTGATGTCAAAGGGGGAGTGAGGAGCAGTGAAAAATGAGGAATCCAACTAAGGGGGAGTTCCGGAAATTGTATATAAAGACAGAGCATCAGCAAAGGGGGAGCATAGTGAAAACACTTAGTCATTTTTCACTAAGTGTTGCCATCAATGCCAAAGGGGGAGATTGTTGGCAAGAGACACTATATGGATTCATGGTTGTTCTCATTGATGGCAACAAAGGTCATCCCACATATCCGCAAGTCATGATGTGTCTCTACCGGAAGTCAGAATAAAGAATGTTGTGGTCCGGTGAAGAAGAACAGAGCATGTGGCAAGGTCTGACAGATTGGTCCGGATCTCTCAAAGGAAATGTCTTGGTGCAGTGCGGATTTGGGGAAGTCAAGAGGACTACCTTGAGTGGTATATTCCAAGGATTTAGCCTCCGGTGATGGACAAGGAAAAAGATATGAATGGTTGAGTACCGGATTCCTGAGAGACAGTGAAAACAGAGGAAGAACTGACTGGCAGAGTATCAGACTGCTTTCCGGATGTGTTACTGTTGATGACAGAGGTTGTGAAGGCATGAATCATGTTTGGCCAACATGATTAATAATATCTACAAGTATATGCTTGATCCGCATTGCTTGGTGAGGAAGGATTCAGCCGACAGAACAAAAGTTTGTAAGAAACTAGACTGTTCCGGATGCCGACTAGAAAGGTGATGAAATTACTTGTGCGGATATATATAGAGGATGGATTTAGTTGTGAAGGGTGTGATGGTGCGAAGATATATGCGAATAAGTCCAGAAAAGAGAAGAGGTAGCAAAAAGGATCCGGTATGTGAAAGATAGCAGAATAAAGAACAGAGGAAAGATGAAGTGCAGCAGATCAGTGTACTGAGCCTAACCGGAACTGAACTCCAGCATATGCAGATGCTTCCAATCAGTTCAAGACTGTGATTCTTATCACTTTGTAGACAGTGTGTCTTCTTGTAGGCAGTGGGCCTCTTGTGAGCAGTGTGCTCGGGCAGTGAGCCCTAATTGGCAAGTGCCATTTTTTGTAATTTCCTATTCTTCTAACAGAGAATAATTTTGGGTTAATCACCCCGTGGTTTTC
The DNA here is from genome assembly GCA_027924645.1 of Cunninghamia lanceolata. Classification (NCBI taxonomy): domain Eukaryota; kingdom Viridiplantae; phylum Streptophyta; class Pinopsida; order Cupressales; family Cupressaceae; genus Cunninghamia; species Cunninghamia lanceolata. Next base: position 11,569,481 of record BSBN01000194.1, on the reverse strand, counting down.
TCCCTTAACAGGGTTTCCACGTCAAAAATACTGTGTCATGTGTTTCTTATTTCATGATTAATGTTTTTGTGTTTGATTCTATGCTGCATCAATTAAAAGGAAAGTTCAATAAGGGAAATAATTAGGATAACTGATTCACCCCCCCTCTCAGTTATCAACAATTACCTATAGTACTCCACCTGTTATCATTATCTCTTTCCAAATCTGAGTCTACATAACTTGCTAAATCAGTATTAGAGCCCCCAAAACATAAGTGTTTATTAGATGTACCTCTCAAATATCTAAGAATCTATTTTACCGCATTCCAATGCTCCAATCCTAGATGACTCATATACCTGCTTATAACTCCTACATCATGTGCAATATCCAGTCTCATGTATACCATGGCATACATTAAACTTCCTAAAACTGAAGCATATGGTACCTTGGACATTTTTTCATCCTCCTCTTGTGTCTTAGGACACATCTCCTTAGTCAATTTCAAATGACTAGGCAAAGGTGTACTGACAGCTTTTGCATTGTCCATATGGAAGCTCTGCAACACCTTTTCAAAATAATTAGCTTGAGATAGAGTCAATTTTCTATTCTTCCTATCTCTGCAAATTTTCATACCAACAATTTGTTTTTCTACCCCCAAATCCTTCATAGCAAATGATTGTGTTACCTATTGTTTTAACTTTCTTATGTGATCCATGTTAGACACTACTACAAGAATGTCATCAACATTTAAACATAAAATAATGTAGTTGTCATTATCCAACCTCTTAAAATAAACACAATAGTCAAAATTACATCAACTGTACCCTTGCTCAGCCATAAAGCTATCAAATTTCAAATACCATTGTTGAGGTGCTTGTTTCAAGACATACAGACTCTTCTTCTATATGCACACCAATTTCTCCTTATCCGTGACCTCAAATCCTTGCGACTATTCCATATATATCTCCTCCTCCAAATCACAATGGAGAAAGGCAGTTTTCACATTTAGCTATTCCAAATACAAATCTTTAGCAGCAACAATACTTAAAATAGTATGAATAGAAGTCATCTTGACAACGGGAGAAAATATCTCATCAAAATCAACACTTTTTTATGTGCAAATCCTTTTACAACTATCCTGGCTTTAAATCTTTTCTTACCTTCATCTTCCTTTTTCAACCTAAAAACCCATTTGTTTGGTAAATCCTTTTTACCATCAAGCAACTTACATAATTTCCAAGTCTAATTTTTCAGCATAGAGTCCATTTCTTCTTTCATTGCAAGCTCCCACCGAACCTTTGTATCCACCTACATAGCTTCATCATACCCTTTAGGTTCACCAGTATTTGTTAACAAAATAGAATATAAAGAGGGAGAAAGGCTTTTAGGAGGTCTATTTAGCCTTATTGACCATCTAACATTCACTGGAGTTTGTGGTATTTCTTGTTGCTGTTGTGGAGCATGAGAAAACACTGGAACATCACTATTTGAAGTATCATCCAACACCACATAATCATTTTCTTTCTTCTCATGTTGCTACAACTAATCTTTGTAGAACACCTTCTCATTGAATACAACATCCCTACTTCTCACAATTTTTTAATTTTCAAAATCCCAAAGCCTATAACCAAATTCATCAATGACATATCTGACGAAGGTACATTCTTTTGATTTTGCATCCATCTTGGTTCTATTTTTAGAATTTGTATGTGCAAATGCTTCACATCTGAAGGTTTTGAGAAAAGAATAACTCACCTTCTTACCTACCCATGCTTTCTTTGGAATACCACAACCCAAAGGAACTAAAGGACCTGTATTAATTAAATATATAGTGGTGTTCATAGCCTCTTCCCACATGTTTAAAGGCAGCCCAACATGCAATCTCATGGTCCTTGCATGCTCCATTATTGTCCTATTCATGCGTTCAACTACTCCATTCTCCTGTGGAGTCCCTGGAACCATTTTCTACCTACAAATTCTATTAAAGGAACAATAATGCTCAAATTCTTTGCTACAATACTCACCACCATTATTAGATCTAAGACATTTTAATCTTTTACTCGTCTCATTCTCAACCAAGCTTCTCCATTTCTTAAATATTTCAAATACATAAGATTTTTTCCTAAGGAAATAAATCAAAACCTTCCTAATTGCATAATCTATGAATGTAACATAATATCGAGAGCTACTAAGAGAATATACCTAAGCTGGTCCCCATACATCTAAATGTAAAAGCTCTAACTTTTTATCTTTCTTTTGCTTCCCATCCTTGAGAAAATTGACTCTCTTTTATTTTCCATACACACAACTTTCACAGAAATCCATATTAATACATTTTAGACCTGGTAAAAATTTCTTAGAATGAAGTACCTTTATACCTTTTTCACTCATATGCCCAAGTCTGTTATGCCACAGTGTTGTCTCTGAACCTGCAACAATTGTTTGAGTCTCTTCCTGCGAACCTGTAGCAATTGTTCCTGAACCTGTTTGGTTTTTCTCTATAACAACTAAACTAAAAGGAACAGTATGACCTGTACAAAGATATAAGGTGCATACTTTCATACCTTTTTCTACTATTAAGGCACCTCTTGGACCCTTCCAATTTTTATCAGTAAATGTAACAATGCAACCTTCATCAGCTAGTTGCCCTGCTGAAATTAAATTCCTACTCAACCTTGGAATGTGCCTTACCTCTTGTAGTATCCAATGATTCCCATTCTTCAACTTAATCTTGATTCTTCCCTTTCTAACAATCTAACAGGGTTCATTATCTCCTAAATAAACTAGCCCAAAATCCCCTTGGACATAATAAAGAAAATAATTTCTATGGGGCGTAGTATGAAATGAGGCTCCTAAATCTAAACCCATAAATCATCAGCATTATCTAGGGAAAGAATCAAAGCATCATATTCAAATTTATTACTTACCACATTTGCCTCCTTATTGCCTTCTTGTTTATCTACTTCTTTATTCTTCCGAGACCAACAATCTTTCTTCAAATGACCTGGTTTCCCATAGTACCAACAATCCTTTTGTCCTCTAGTTTGGGATCTCTTGTCCTTTGATTTTCCTTGTGACTTCCCATGACCTCCAGAACCTTTTCCTCTCTCCTTTGATCTGCCCCTACTTTCTGCATTCAAAATACTACATGATATGGACCCTCCCAATCTTTTTTGTCACATTTTCTCGCTAAGGATAACACCAACAACATCATCAAATTTCAAGGTATTTGAACCAGAGACAAAGTTACTTACAACCATTACCAAGATATTCTAGCTTTCTGGCAAAGAACATAAAACCAAGAGAGCCCTCACCTCTTCATCAAATTTCACTTTTACAAAAGTTAACTGACTGGTAATTGTATTAAACTCATTTAAATGATCTGTCACAAATCCACCGTCAATAATTTTGAGATTAAACAAATGCTTCATGAGAAATACTTTATCTGAGGTTGAGGGTTTTTCATACAATTTAGACAAAGCTTTCATCAGTTCATCTGTTGTCTTTGCTTCTAAGCACAACTGAATGGTTCTTGATGCCTTTCTATCCAGTAGATTCCAATCCTCATCAGTCATTGCTGCTAGTTTCTTGGCTATTCCTTCCAACAGCCTCCATAAATCCTTCTGATAGAGATAATCCTCCATCTACGTCTTCCATAACTAATAGTTCTGCCCATTGAATTTACCTACCTTTAGTTTACCTTCATCCACCATTACTCCCACTTAACTGTGAGACCTTCCTACAGATGATAATCAAATACAACCCGCTCTGATCCCACTTGTTACGGTTAGCCAGCAGAGGATTGTTGCAAGTATGGGTTGAACCGGTGTTGTCATTGATGTCAACATACTCATGTTGCATTAATGAGAAGGATTGGATGAGCTGTGTGCTGAGGATATTGAGAAAATTAGTCTCAATCAGGAATAGTGAAGAACAGTGATGATAACAAGGTAAAAGTCTAAGATAAGTTGAGGATCAGAGGATGCGGTTTAAAGGGTTTGTAGATATAAGTCTTGAGTTGTTACAGTCAAGTTTTTAGGGACCCACATGAAGATCTGAAGAAGTTATGGTTGCTCAAGTCAAACTAGTTCCGACAAGTGCTCAGTGGTGACAGAGTGAGACAGATAGGTCCGGTAATGCATTATCCCACTCTGTGGATTTGATGAAGTGTTTAGGATGTCATTGTGATGTGTCAAGTAGATTAGTTTGTGGTTTGAATGTCCAAAAGAACCTATTCCTTTGTGATAGTGATGATAGATTGTGTTCTTGAGGTTCCAGATGTAGGAGAGAAGGATTTCAGTAAGTAGAGGAAGTGCAAATGTTCCTGGTGATTCAAGAAAGCTTGTGAAGGTCCTTGGATTATGTTTAGTTCATGTTGATGGTCCGCATTAGAATTGGAGCCTGAAATTGAAGAAATACTTCCGGATGAAGGTGTTCTTTCTGTGACTGGCCGACCGAATAAATTATACACCTTGCGAATGTTCTTATGGTTGCTTGCCGACTTAGATGTTTGTTCCTAAGTTGATGTTGTTTATAAATAAAGGTTTGCAAAGTCATTTCAAGTGTGTATTCGTGGAGATGAGTGTGTGGTAGCAAGGAGAAGAGCAAAAGGAAGAGTAGAAGGATTTGGGATTTAATGGAACTGATTCAAGCATGGTGACGATGCTATTTACTAGTTCAAGTATGTAATACTCATTTATTATAGATAGTGTGTCTCTTGTAGGCAATGAGCCTCTTGTGAGAAGTGTGATCAGGCAGTAAGCCCTAATTGGCATGTGCCATCTTATTCTTTCTATTCTTCTAACAGAGAATAATATCTTGGGTTAGTCACCCCATAGTTTTTCCCTTAATCGGGTTTTCCACATCAAAATCTTGGTGTCTCATGTGTAGATGTGTTTCTGCTCTTTGTTAATTACATAAAGTTTTCATGACTGATTTATTGTTAATGCTAAGTGAATTCAAGTGTTAAAAGAAGAAAGTTTTTATACAACTGATTCACCCCCCCTCTTAGTTGTCTACCCTAAATCTAACAATTGGTATCAGAGCCAAGTTCCTCTGAAAGGAGCTTAACCGCTTGAGGAGATCCAGGATGTCGTCCTACAAGAAGGATAGTCTGAACTTCGATGGAACTAACTTTTCTCTTTGGAAAGGTTGCATGGAATGTCACTTGTAGTGCATGGGATTTGCATACTAGTCCATGGTCACAAAGGCTTATGTACCTCCATAGGGTGGTCCGATAACCCTAAATGAAATCACAGATGCTGAAAATAATCTACGGACCAAAGAGGCTCTTTTAAGCACATTATTCGACTCAGAACTCTCTAATGTTATTGGTCTACCAACTGCCTTTGAGATTTGGAAGAAATTAGAACTTTTGCATGAAGGAGACCAGTATGTTAAATGTGCATGATTACAGAGTCTAAAAGGGAAATTTGAAAGACTAAAAATGAGAAATGATGAAAATATTACCTCTTTTATGCCAAGAGTGAATGAGCTGGTTTGTGGAATTAAAAATGTAGGTGGAACCCTAAGTGAAGATGAGATCGTTGGCAAATTTCTTAGATCCCTTCCTGAGTCTTATAAAATCAAAGCTTTTGTAATCAAAGAATTCAGAGCTCACACAACAATCACAAGGGATCAATTGGTTGGTAAGCTAGCTGCTTTTGAAATGGTTGACTTTGGAGATGATCCTCCAAAGACTGAATCTGCATTCAAAGCAAGTGCCTTGGTAAAAGGAAAACAAAGGTTTGATCCGAGAGAAAACTCTTCAAGGAAAATATCATGGTATGAAAATGCAAGAAAAGACTTGGAATAAGAAGAAGCTGAAACTGCTCATCTTGAAGCTCTTATTGCAAAAAGACTACCAAGAGGATCTAGTAAGTATGAGGGAAAATTGCCTTTTAAGTGTTTTAACTACAATAAGATTGGTCATTTGCATCAAGGTTTCTGGAAAGATTTTCTAGGCCAAATAATAATAGACCAAGATTCTAGAAGAATTGTTACTATGCTCATGAAGGAGATGATGAAGGAGTAACAAATGATGAATCAGAGAAAGAAGACAAATCCGGAAGTGACTGGGTGTTCATTGCCATCAAGGAAGAAGATCCAATACCCTCTAAATCTATAAATCATAAAGCCCTGGCTACCCAAGTTGAAGAAAAGGATGATTGGGTCATTGACAGTGGCTACTCTCACCACATGATAGGTGACAAAAACAAGTTCATAGATTTGGAAAGGTATGAAGGAGGAGTGGTAAAGTTTGGTGATAACTCTGCAGGTAGAATCAAAGGTAGAGAACTATTTCTTTTGATGGAAAGAACAAAACCGGTAATGTATTATATGTTGAAGGATTGAAACACAATCTTCTCAGTGTGGGATAGTTGGTGGACAAAGGCTATGATCTTAGATTCAAGAATGGAAAGTGCAAAATCTTTGAAAGTTCTAGAACAGAGATTGCATTAGGTACCCAAACAAAAGGTAACATCTTTCACTTAGATGGTATTGGTAAAAGTTGCTTATTTATTCAAATTGATCAGAGTTGGTTATGGCATAGAACAATGTGTCATGTGAACTTTGATAATATCATCAAGATAAGTAATACTCAGGCTGTAAAAGATCTTCCAAGATTGGTAAAACCTACAAATAGTTTGTGCAAAGAATGTTAGTTGGGAAAATAAAGCAGAATCTCATTCAAACGCAAGGAACAATCTTCTACCAGATTATTAGACTTGGTTCACACTGACTTATGTGGTCTGGCAAGAATCAGGAGTGTGCAAGGTGATAGATACTTCATGTTGCTAATTGATGACTATTCCCAGATGATGTGGGTAACCTTTCTGAAAGAGAAATCAGAAGCTCTTGAGAAATTCAAAATATTCAAGGCTATGGTGGAAAATGAGAACAGATTAAAATTGAAGTGTCTGAGGTCTGATAGAGGTGGAGAATTCACATGCGGTGAATTCATAAACTTTTGTGAGAAACATGGAATAAAGAGACAGTTGTCTGCCCCTAGAACTCCATAGCAGAATGGAGTTGTTGAGAGAAAGAACTGGACCATCCAGGAAGCATCCAGGACCATGATGATGGAAGCAAATTTTCCTCAGATCTATTGGAGAGAAGCTGTCAGCACTACAGTCTACACTCTCAACCGAGTTCAAATTAGAAACTATACCGATAAGACTCCTTATGAACTCTGGTTTGGCATTACTCCCATTGTGAGATACTTCAGAGTTTTTGGTAGTAGATGTTACATTAAAAGGGATGAAGATCTAGGAAAGTTTGATGCTAGAAGTGATGAAGGAATATTCTTGGGTTATTCTACTCAAAGCAAAGCATACCGGTGTTACAACAAGAGATTGAAAAAGATTGTAGAAAGTATAAATGTGAAGGTTGATGAACAAACTGAAAGACCCTCAAGAATTCTTGAACATGATGAAGATGATTAGAATGATGTTTAGATTCAAGGTATCCAAGTCTCTTCTGAGAAACAAAGTCAAGTTGATCTGGTAAGATAGGAAGAAGAGATAAGTCTCAATGAGACTGATCAAAAGTTAGAAGTGCAAGAGACTCCCAAAATTCTAAGGTATGTAACTCTAAACCACTCTAAAGATCAGATCATAGGTGACAAAAGCAAAGGGGTGCAAACACAGAGGAGAATTGCTCAAAATTTAGATGAGTATTGTCTAATTTCAAAGATTGAACCTAAGACAGTAAATGAAGCCTGCAATGATGAAAATTGGAATAAGGCAATGGAGGAAGAACTAATGCAAATTGAGAAGAATCACACTTGGGATCTTATTCCTAGACCAAGAAACAAAAATGTGATTGGAACCAAATGGGTCTTCCGGAACAAATTGAATGAAGCCGGTGAAGTAATCAGAAACAAAGCTAGATTAGTTTGCAAAGGTTACTCTCAAATAGAAGGAGTTGATTTTGAAGAAACTTTTGCTCCGGTGGTAAGAATTGAAGAAGTTAGATTATTTCTTGCATTTGTTGCCTTCAAGGATTTCAAGGTGTATCAAATGGATGTCAAATCTGCCTTCCTAATGGTAATTTGGAAGAAGAAGTGTATATTGAGCAACTAGATGGATTTCAATTGTCTGTTCATAGTGACATGGTATGTAAATTAAAAAAGGCACTGTATGGACTAAAGCAAGCCCCAAGAGCCTGGTATGAAAGATTGGATAAGCATCTCTTGAAGATTTGTTTCAATAAAGGTACTGCTGACAGTAATTTATATTTCAAAATTGATCATGAAAATATCTTAATTGTTGAAGTATTTGTTGATGTTATCATTTTTGGAGGAAGAGATAGTATGTGTAAAACTTTTGCAAGTCAAATGAAAAGTGAGTTTGAGATGTCAATGCTTGGAGAAATGAATTTCTTTTTGGGTCTACAAATTAATCAAACAAAGAAAGGAATCTTCATCTCTCAGTCAAAATATGTGAAAGAATTGTTGAGGAAATTTGGGATGGAAGACTCAAAGCCAATGAACACTCCAATGGCAACCGGATGCAAGTTGAGCAAAGATGATGACTCTCCCAAGGTTGATCAAACAAAATATAGGTCAATGATTAGAGGACTGTTGTATCTCACTCAAACTAGACCAGATATTATGTGGGCTGTTGGTCTTGTTGCTAGAGTCCAAGCTGATCCTAGAGAATCTCATGTTATGGTAATCAAGAGGATTTTTAGATATCTAAAGGGGACAATTGAGTATGGTCTATGGTATCCTAGAGATCATGATTTCTCTCTTCATGCATATACAGATGTAGATTGGGTAGGAGATGTGGATGAATAGAAGAGTACCAGTGGTGGAGCATTCTTTTTGGGAAAAAGATTGGTTTCTCGGCTAAACAAGAAACAAGAGGCAATATCTTTGTCTACAACTGAAGTAGAATACATTGCAGTAGCAGGTAGTTGTACTCAAATCTTATGGATGAAGCAGATGCTAAGAGACATTAAAGTAGAATATGAGAAGCCTATCATAATTTTCTGTGATAATTCAAGTGCAATAAATATTTCTAAGAATCCAGTGTTGCATTCTAAGACCAAGCACATATCTATCAAGTTTTACTTTTTGAGAGAGCAAGTGAACAAGGATGAAGTCAGATTGGAGTATGTGCCCTCCAAGAATCAGATTGTAGATATCTTTACTAAACCTCTTCCCAAGAACTCTTTTGAGTATCTTAGGGAGAAGTTAGGGGTTATTGCCCCTCTGGTGATGAACTAGGATACACTAATGTGCATCAGTTTGGTGGATATCACAGTCATATCTTGTGGTCTGGATTGGTGTTGGGGAGCTGCTACTTAGGGGGAGCAGCAGGTGTGATTATAAAGTTGCAAGTATGGGCCCTTTGCCATTGATGTCAAAGGGGGAGAGAAGACATGTGAAAAACAAGTGGTTGATGATCAAAGGGGGAGTAGTACAGGAAGAGAAGACATGTGAATAGTTGTTGTTGATAGGGGGAGCTATGACAGTAAGGAGAAGTTCTTATCTTGATGGTTTTTCACATAATATGTTGCCATCAAAGACAAAGGGGGAGATTGTTGCAAGTATGAGTTGAACCGGTGTTGTCATTGATGTCAACATACTCATGTAGCATTAATGAGAAGGATTGGATGAGCTATGTGCTGAGGATATTAAGAAAATTAGTCTCAATCAGGAATAGTGAAGAACAGTGACGATAACAAGGTAAAAGTCCAAGATAGGTTGAGGATCAGAGGATGCGATTTAAAGGGTTTGTAGATATAAGTCTTGAAATGCTAGAGTCAAGTTTTCAAGGATCCGCATGAAGATCTGAAGAAGTTATGGTCGCTCAAGTAGAACCAGTTTTGACAAGTGCTCAGTGGTGACAGAGTGAGATAGATAGGTCTGGTAAGGTCTGGTAATGCATTATCCCACTTTGCGGATTTGAGGAAGTGTTTAGGACATCCTTGTGAAGTGTCAAGTAGATCAGTTTGTGGTTTGAAGGTCTAGAAGAACCTATTCCTTTGTGACAGTGATGACATACTATGTTCTTGAGGTTCCAGATGTAGGAGAGAAGAATTTCAGTAAGTAGAGGAAGTGTGGATGTTCCTGGTGATTGAGGAAAGCTTGTGAAGGTTCTTGGATTATGTTCAGTTCATGTTGATGGTCTGCATTAGAATTGGAGCTTGAAATTGAAGAAATACTTCTAGATGAAGGTGTTCTTTCTGTGACTGGCTGACCGGATGAATTATACACCTTGCAAATGTTCTTGTGGTTGCTTGCCGACTTAGATGTTTGTTCCTAAGTTGATGTCGTGTATAAATAAAGGTTTGCAAAGTCATTTCAAGTGTGTATTCGTGGAGATGAGTGTGTGGTAGTGAGGAGAAGAGTGAAAGGAAGAGCAGAAGGATTTGGGCTTTAATGGAACTGATTCAAGCATGGTGACAATGCTATTTACCAGTTCAAGTATGTAATACTCATTTATTGTAGACAGTGTGTCTCTTGTAGGCAGTGAGCCTCTTGTGAGTAGTGTGCTCAGGCAGTGATCCCTAATTGGCATGTGCCATCTTACTCTTTATATTCTTCTAACAGAGAATAATATCTTGGGTTAGTCACCCCGTGGTTTTTCCCTTAACCAGGTTTTCCACGTCAAAATCTTGGTGTCTCATGTGTAGATGTGTTTCTGCTCTTGGTTAATTACATTAAGTTTTCATGATTGATTTATTGTTAATGCTAAGTGAATGCAAGTGTTAAAAGAAGAAAGGTTTTGGATAACTGATTCACCCCCCTCTCAGTTGTCTACCCTAAATCTAACAAGGATATCAATTAAATGCAAATAAAGATTAAACAGAGGAATGAAAAATACACAGAAATAATATCAATGAGAGACAAGTTTTAATGTGGTTCAATAAAACTCAGGCTACATCCACCAACAAAGAGTCCAATATTATTATCCAGTAAATCAAACCGATTATCACCAGCAATCCTTGCAACTAAATACCACTACAAAATGCTACAATACATCAATGGAAACCCTAATGTTTAGCCTCTTTTTATCAAGACTTATGTCGGTTACAAAATAGGGTTTTTTTATGTCAGCCAATAGAAAAAAATAACTCCTAACACCTGAATAAAATAATAAAAAATCATTGGAGGTTTCAAGGGCGATGCCCCTTAACCCCGCCCTGAATTGCGACAGGGAGTACGCTAGGGGCACTGCCCCTAGATCCCACAAGGGGCACTACCCCTTGACCCCGTCTTGGGGGCACTGCCCCCAAACCCCCACAAGGGGCACTACCCCTTGACCCTGTTAAATAATTTGGGGGGAAACTGCACCGATAAAAGTGGGGTAGATTTAATCTCTGAGTTTGATTAGGCTCCACATAACAACATTGTTGAATCACATTCAACAAGAGGGTGCAATCTTGTTGATAGCAATAACAAGTTTAAAGGTTAATGTGGATCTGAATGTTTGTGAGGGTTTGAAATTTATATTACAATTGATTAATCCCCCCTCTCAATTGTCTTATTCATTCAATAGTTAGAACAATAGATAAATATGATAAAATTGATTAGAAAAATGTTTAAACCCTCCTTACAAACAACATTTGAATAGAAAATACCTGAAAATATTAGAGATGGTTCAGTAATAGTCAAATACATTACTGGGCTCTACAACTGCATCACAAAGTACTACAATTACATTTCAAAAGTTGTTGATCATGGTGCGGTAATTGTCAATTGCATCGTACTATCCCTGTAGGTCAAAATTACAATAAATATGATAAAATAGTCTAAACCTAAAAACTCTAATGATAAATATGAAACCCTAATCCTACAGAGTTACTGTTAGGGAACCAAAGAGGTCACAAATCACAACAAATTAATCAGACTTTCGTAATCAAAATAATAATGACCTAAGGACGCTTTGAGATCCACCAAAAGACCATCAAACACCAAACCCTAATGTTGTACCCTAAAACCCTAGTGATGAAATTTGATTATCAAAGTGTTAGGCAAACAGATAAAGCATTAGAATCATCCAATAGAACATTAACAACCCCTGTGAAACAAGATTAGACAATCAATGATGAAAGACTAAGTAATCTACCAAATAAATAGTCGATTGCATCACTATAACATGAGAATGTGTTTCAAGATTTAGCAGGTGCGACGGCCCATATGGTGAGTACATCATAGGATTTAGCAAGTGTGTCATAGAAACCAAAAAGTGCATCATTCCTTCTGTAAACCCTAATTCTAACAAATTTGCACAAAAAATAGGTTAGTTCACATCAGGTTCAGCAATGTAGACTAGGGAAAACAAAATTACATACCTGCATCATCAATTAGCAACCACAAACTATCAAATGCAAGCTAAGATGCCCTAATCCAACAATGGAGCACAAATAGACATAGAAATCACAATAAACAATAGCTATAACTAAATTCCTATGCTAAACTTGGCTCTCCTCCATTGTTCTTCTTAACCTTGCTCTAATTTTGCTCTCAAATTTGCAGACATGCAATATTCATGAGAAGCTTAATGATAAATGCCCCAAAATCTTGAAGATAATGCCTGTGGTTGTACTTGAAATGAGGGTGAAGGGCTTCTTTTATAGAAGGCTTGATTCAAATGAAGGGCAAGGATTGAGTTGTTGACTTCGACATATGAATAGTTGAGATTGAGTAGGGTTTCCCTCTCACAAGAAGACATGAGTGAATTTTTTTATTTGAATAAATGGTGAGGTGGGAATGCCTTAATTAAATAAAATTTTTAGTTTATTTAATTAATTTGAGATGAGAAATGAGTGGAAAAACTTGATTAAATAAATATGATTTATTTAATTAAGGTGGGAGCTAGATTTAAATAAATATTTTATTTATTTAAATTAATTAAGTGATGGAGACATAGGATAATGAATAATTAAATAAATAAAATTTATTTAATTATAGATTAGAAAATAAGAAAATAAATTAATTAAATAGTTAAAAATTATTTAATTAATATAAGAATGTGGAATTAGGGAGAAATTGATGTGAAAATGATGCTTGCAGGCTCAGGACATTTTTAAGTATCTGCAATCACTATTGTTATTGTGAGTAGTGATAATCATTGTTGCCTTTGACAACAACTAACACTTATGTCATTATTTATGATTTATGGGCATAGTCATTACTAGGCAAAACTATCAAATGATTATGCTATCCTTTGGCTTGTCATTATTATTGCATCACGGATGTTAGTGTTGTCATTTATACTTATCAATGGATATTGTTGTCATTATTTAATTTGTAAAATAGTTGTATTATTGAGGCAATTGTTTGGCAATTTTCATAATTACATAGTAGTTGTTAATAATGTTGTACTAGTTGAGATGGTTGTCATCATCATTGTCTTACATAACTATCCTTTTGTGATTAGTAATCTTCTTATGATCCCTAATTAATAGCATTCTGTCATTATTTTGACCTATACATTCTTGATCAGTATAGTGTTTAGTAGTATCCTTATTAGTACTATGGTCAATTAATATGGGCATCAATACTGTAGTCAACATCCTAGGAAATATTAAGTATAAAAATGATTAATATGGAACATTGTTGAGACAGGACATTATTGTTTTGAAATGCTTGCTGCTGCTATAAAATTAAGAGGTATTTGAAGTAGTTAGGGAGACTGTTGTGAATTGTACTTAATATTTGCTTATATGGTATGGACAACCATGAATGAATAAAGGATACAAGAATTTTAATAGTTGTAGTTGTAACTGCCCTAGGAGACATGTATGCAAAGTGTGGAAACATAGACAAGGCACATGAACTACTTGACATGATACCTCAAAGAAATGTTATCTCATGGAATGCAATGACTGCAAGATATGCACAAAATGGTTTTTTCAAAAAGGCTTTAGAAACTTTCAACCAAATGCAATTGGTGGTGTAAATCTGAATTTCACAACCTTAGCTAGCATCCTCCTTGTTTATGCCCATATGGGATCTTCAGAATAGGGTATGGACATCCATCAAAGCATACAAGATAGGGGAATTCGTTAGATGTTGTAGTTGCAACTGTCCTATGAGACATGTATGCAAAGTGATGAAGCATAGACAAGGCAGGTGAACTGTTTGACATGATGCCTCAAAGAAATGTTGTCTCATGGAATGCAATGATTGCAAGATATGCAAAAAATAGTTTTTCGATAAGGATTTAGAAACTTTCAAGAAAATGCAATTGGTGGGTGTAAAGCCAAATTCCACAACCTTAGCCAACATCCTCCTTATTTATGCCTAAATGGGATCTTCAAAATAGGATATGGACATCCATAAAAGCATAAAGGATATGGGACTTTTGACATATGCTATAGTTATTGTAGACATGATATTTCCATAGTCCATGCTAATAGATTTTAGTGCTTCTAGAATAAACTATGCATGCTTTTTTATCTCAACATTTTAGATCACATTCCATGATCCATCATCAGGAGGAAGGAAGAGAATGTATATGAGTTAGAATTGTAGAGATGGTTTCTTAAAAAGATATAGGAGAGGTGGGCATGAATGACAAGAATAGCTAGAGGAGACACTAAAGGGATGGGAAGAAAGAAGAACAGCTGAGTTGAAAATAAAGAGTAAAAACTATAATCAACATCACAAAGCTAAAAAATAAAAGAAAGAGATATCAAAAGGAAAAAGAAAATAAAAGTTAGGTCAAATAAGGAACAAGAAGTAATACTAGCTGAGTAAAAATAAGTAGAAGAGGCAAAAAACTAAATAAATAAGAAGAGGGGTGAGGATAAGAAATGAGACACTAAGGCATAATGATTAAGAGAGGGATAAGAATTTTTAATAAAAGCTAAAAAATAAAACAAAGGCCAAACGATTAATTGGAGATATACACATATAGCAAAATTATAAACTATATATATAAGTATATAAAAAGAAAAATATGAATATATACATCTCATCTAAAGTGTAAAAGAAAGGCTAAAATTAAAAGCAAAGAGTCCAAAAGAAAGTAAGGTGGAGAGCATCAAGGCGAGAAAACAAGAGAGTGAGAAAAGGTGTGGTGAATACAAAGATACAAAGATTAGGGAGCCGTAAAGGAGGAACTAAGGGAGGATGAAAAACAAAAGCATAAGAGTGTAAAGATATGAATGAAGGGAGAAAAAGAAATAAAAAGAAAGTAAATTGTAAACAAGTTACAAGGAAAAGAACATGTATAAATCTAAGACAACATATAGGATAGAAATTGAAAACAAAAATAAATATATATCCTTATATATAGAAATATATCTATGAAAAGATGAAACCAAGAGATTAGGAGAAATGCAAAGGGAATCAAGGGAAGGTTCAAGAGATAAAAGCCAACCATACAAGTGCAAAAAAGAAAAGTGAACAAGAGAGAAGAAAGAAAGATCAAAATGAAATGCAAGAGAGATAGAGAAAAAAAAATGTGAGAGATAAAGGGATGAGTGAAAAGAAGCAAATGCCAAAGAGGGATAAAAGTCAAAGAAAGATAAGGCTAACTAAATATATACAATGAAGAGAACAAGCAAATATATAAAACAATGTATACATCAACAACTAAAAACAAATAAATATATATCCTTATATATGGAATCATACAACTAGAAAAATGAATCTAAAAGATTAAGAGAAATGAAAAGGGATAGAGAGAAGAAAAGAGACATAAAAACAAAACTTGGCAGGTACAAATAAGGGGAAAAAGAACAAGAGAGAAGGAAGCAAGATGGACATAAAATGCAAGAGAGAAGAAGGAAAGAGTGAAAGGATGCAGATGCCAAAGAGAGAAGAATGCCAAAGAAAGATAAGGCTAACTAAAAAAATAGGATAAATGCATGGGAGAGGAAAGTGCAAAAGAGAAATCAATGTAAGAAAGAAATAAAATGCAAGTGGGATAGATAAAAATGAAGAAGAGAGGTAGATGGAAAGAGAGATAAGAAGCAAGGGAAAAATAGAAATAAGATGCTAAAGCAGGCTGAAAGCCAATGTAAGAATATATATATATATATATATATATATATATATCGGATGAAATCAAGGGAGAGGAAAATGCAAAAAAGAGAAGAAAGCGAAAAAGAAAAATGTAGGAGTGATGGATAGGAAAAAGAGAGATAAAAGGAAGGAGAGATAAGATGCACAAGACAAGGAGGGATAAATGGCAAAGTAATAAGAGAATAAATAAAAATAAAAAATAAATGCAAAGGAGATAAAAAGGCACATAGAAATCAGAGCGAAAGGGAGAAAAAATAGTTAAAAAAGAGAAAAAATAAAATTGGGGAGTCAAGAGGTAAGTGCAAAGGTAAATGAGAGAATAATGAAATAGAAAGAGAAAAATTATAAATAAACAAATATATATATATGTATATATATATGTATATATATATACATATCTCTCTAGGTGTGTACACTATATATATTAAAATAAATAAGAAAGCACAACAAAAAAGAAACCAAGAAAGACAAAAGGGGAAGTAATGAGATAAAAAGCGAAATAAAAGTGAAAAAGATATATATAAATATATAAGAAAAAGAGGCTAAAGGAATATACAAAGAAACGGAGGCTAAATTCAAAAAATATAAATAAATAACAGAATATGTACACAAATATTTATAGGCATAAAAATAGAAAAATAAGGGAAGAATAAACTATAAATAATCTTGTAGATATATCTAAAAATGCAAAAAAGGGTCAATAAATATGACCATATAGATGCATACATATGCATGTAAAAGCATATGTATATATCCATAAATATACGTGTAAAATAAACAATCAAGAAAGTAAAGAAAAGAAGAAGAGAGAGAGAGAAGGGACACAAAAAGAAAATAAAAATAACCAGAAGAAAATATGGATGAAGACCACCATAGTGAAGGAAAAAGGGCCATAGACCGAGAAGAGAGGAAACACGGAGAACGAAACACATGGGAGAGAAATAAGAAAACAAGAAGAAAGTGGATAGATAGAAAAAGAAAGGATGAGAGAAAGGGGAGGAGGGGATGGGAAAGGGGAAGGATGGGGGAGAGAAGGATGGTTAGGGACAGGAGCAAGGTCACAAGGATAGGGGGGAAGAAAGGAGAAAAATAGGAGTCAAAGGAGCATAGGTGGAGAGAAGAGGAGGAAGAAAAAGGTGGGGGCGACAGGTGAGGTAAAGGTGTGGACAAAGGAGAGATGGGGGGAGGCTAAAAATGATCAGGAGGGTGGAGGGTGACTATTAAGGGAATGTAATAGATGGTTCCAAGTTTGTCTTAGGTTCCAACCCTCATCTATATTAATGTTGGTAGGGTGGTTCTTGATGAAAATAGCCTCTTTGAGTTTTCTCTTGAAGAAATTATCTTCTTTGGCAAGGACATGGGTATCCTCTAAGTGAATGTGGTGCTTCGCGCTAGAAGAGTGGTTAGAAAGGGCTGGTTTTGTGACCCTTTCATGTCTAATATCTGCACTATGGTTTTTGATTCTCATGCCGATGGATCGCCCAGTCTCACCAATGTATGGGGTACCACAAGAGCATTCTATTTTATAGACACCCAAGTTCAAGAGAATGTTCGTGGGGTCTTTGGTTGAAGGGATAAGGTTTCTAATGGTCAAAATAGGTTTGTACACACAATTGAGCCCTTTCTTGTGGAGGATTTTGGCAATTTTATTAGAGATACCTTCAATGAAAGGAAGGGTGGCACTAAAACCACTGTCAGAATCTTTATTGTCAGGTTTGGTTTTAAGGTAGGTTTGGGCTTGCTTAAATGCTTTCTTGATGCATTTGTTGTGATGTCCATTAAGTTTAAAAACTTTGGTAAGGTGGAACAACTCTTGTTCAGTGTGATCATTATCACAAATGTAGAAGGCCCTCATTGCCAAGGTTTTGAGGACACTAGACTTTTGGTTGGGGTGGTGGTGTGAAGAAGCAAGAAGATAGAGGTTGGTATGGGTAGACTTTCTGAAGACACTATGGCCAAGTGAACCATCATCTTTTCTGAGAAGAAGGATTTCAAGGAAAGAGAGTTGGTTGTTGGTTTCTAGTTCCTTGGTGAACTTGATGCAAGAGGCAATGCTATTGAGGTGATTGTGGTAGAGTTCAAGTTGCTCAGGGCCATGTGGCCAACATATTTTGGTATCATCCATGTAGCACTTCCACCAAGTTGGTTTGAGAGGGAAAGAGTTCAGGGCAAGCACTTCGAAATGCTCCATGTAAAGATTGGGAATGACTGGGGATAAGGGAGATCCCATAGCGACCCCATCAGATTTCTCATAAATCACACCTTGGAGGTGAAGAATGTGGATTTTAAGAAAAGTTCAATGAGGGATGCAATATCTTCATTGGTCTTTTGCCTAACTACTAAAATGGAGTCTTAGAGAGGGACTTTGGTAAAAAGGGAAACAACATCAAAGCTGACTAGAATGTCCTCATTGTTGACCTTCTTATCTTTAATGAAATCAACAAAGTGGGTTGAGTCTTTGATGGAGGAAGGAGACTTACCAATAAGAGAGGAAACAAGCTTGGGTAAGTAAGAAACAAGTTTGTAGGTAGGGGAGTGGGTAGTGTCAACAATTCGTCTCAAAGGAAAATTGGGTTTGTGGATTTTAGGTACACCGTATATACACGGTGTAACTTCTTTATTAGGGATGAGTAATTTTTTAGTACAATCATCAAAGGAGGAATTAAAGATTGCACTTTTCACTTGTTTAAAGATTTTTGAAACTGGGTTTTGGGGAAGCATTGTGTAGCTCCCACTACTGTGCAAGTGGTCTAACATTTTAGTGGTGCAATTTAGTTTGTTCATGACAATAGTGGCATTCCCCTTATCTTCTTTAAAGATGATGATGTCTTGGTTATTGACAAGTCTCTTGAAAGTGAGAAATTCTTCTTTGGGGACATTGTGCTTGGGGGGTTTGGCATGTCTAAGGGTGATAGTGTAGTCTTGTCTAACTTCATCTGCCATGTCATTGGGTAATGAATGCATGACATTCTCAATTTCAATGAGAAAATCTACTTTGGGAACCAAGGTCGGGGCTAAGGCAAAGCCAAGCCCTCTTAGAAAATTGAGGGCTGGAGGTTCGATGTTCAGGTTAGAGATTCAGGACTAGTTTATTTTCCCAATCATGAATGAAGGTTAGCAATTGGGGATTGTGAGACCATGCTAGAAGAGGGTTGATTGAAACATAGGTTGAAGTAGGAACTGAGGTGTGGTTGCCATAACTGTTAGCCATAGAGTAAGAGATAGGCAGATTAGAGCACAAGCTAACTGTACTGCTTGGAGAAGGATTGCATAGAGGAGAGCACAAGGAGTGGATGTGTCTAAACAGTGTTGGAGGGTGAGTATGGCCATCAAAAGAGAAAACCAAGGTGCTGAGGGTAGGAAGAGATGTTGAAGGCTGGTGAAGATAATTAAGATCTGCTAGGTTTGATGATGATTGGGAGTCAGGTTGGAGAGGAGACAAAGGGCGGGTAGAGTCAACACAAGCTAGAGGTCACTGTTCAATGGGAAGGAAGGATGAATGTGAGAGGATAGAGAATTGGAAGAAAGATATGTTGTAGATGCAACTAACCTAGGAGACAAGGCACATGAACTATTTGACATGATGCCTCAAAGGAATGTTGTCTCATGGAATGTAACGATTGCAAGATAACACAAAATGGATTTTTTCAAAAAGGATCTAGAAAATTTCAAGTAAATGCACAAAAGAAACCTTCGATAAAATGTAGTTGGCATGTGTAAAATCAAATTCTATAATCTTATCCAACATCCTCCTTACCTATGCAAAGTTTGGAATCATAGACAAGGCACATGAACTATTTGACATGATGCCTCAAAGGAATGTTGTCTCATGGAATGTAACGATTGCAAGATAACACAAAATGGATTTTTTCAAAAATGATCTAGAAAATTTCAATTAAATGCACAAAATAAACCTTCAAGAAAATGTAGTTGGTGTGTGTAAAACCAAATTCTATAATCTTATCCAACATCCTCCTTGCCTATGCTAAAATGGGATCTTCGGAACAAGGTGTGGACATCCATCAAAGCATAAAGGATATAGGAATTTTGTCACATGTTGTATTTGTAGTTGCCCTTGTAGACATGCATGCAAAGTGTGGAGACATAGAAAAGGCATGTGAATAATTTGACATGATGCCTCAAAGAAATGTAGTCTCATGGAATGCAATGATTGCAAGATATGCACAAAATGAATTTTTTCAAAAGGATTTGTAAACTTTCAAGCAAATGCAATTGGCATGTGTAAAACCAAATTCCTATAACCATAATTTATCATCATATTATATTTAATGTAAATTGTCATATATATAATGTCATGAACATAGCATATAGTCTATATATAAATCCATATAGGCATGTACAAACAAAGCCATACAGGCATATACAAAGATATACATCAGTAACATACACAAGTATGTATAGAAATCCATCTAGGCATACAAACAAATGTCCCAAAATCTAATTTCCTATGAACTGTTATCAAATAATCGGTAGTCCTTGCTTGACCGTGAAGATGGAGAGTCAATCAGTGACTCATCCTCTCTCTCCCATTGACTAGACCTCCTCAACTGATATTTTTGAAGCTCCACCTATTAATTCAATCAAACAATATCCACAAATTAATATAGAAAACATGAAATATATAACATCACATATGTAATCAATTACGTACCGCTAGTTGATGATCCCTCTCAAGTTTTTTCTCTCTCTTCATCTGTAGCTGGACGGGTTGGATTTGTTACCTCCTATTAGAAGCATCAAGAAGAAAAATTGAGTAATCATGAATATCATTTATGTACATTAAATGACATGAGATAAAACAAGAAATACAAAATGACATTTACATATTACTGGATCATACCTCGGTCAAAGGTTTTGTAGACAAAATAGTTGTAGCAATGCCCACCTCCACTGATTGATGAATATGAAGAGTCTCTATATTCAACATTTGAAAATAGAATTCAAGTTTATTTGACAAAATAGATACATAACATTATTTAAATGCATAATTATTACAAATGGTAAAATTTACCTCAATGAAAGTGCTTTAGCATCCAGGGGACCAAGGAAATCATGGTGGTGGTGGTGAAGCTCCCTAATCATTATTAGATTGTCACTAAATAAGATTACCATTGATATATGTACTATATTTACGATCATATGATAAATTACATTCTTGTTGAATTGACCTCCTCTCATAACCCTACACTAAATGGCTAACAGATGTAGGATGAATACTTTGACCCTAGAATTTCATAGTCTAAACAACTACATACAATAATTTTGACTTATAATATAGATAGTCATATAGGGGTTCGCCCCATAGCCTGAATGGTTGGTATGGTTGAGCTAAGGCTTTGGGTTCTTCCCATATAGGTCCAAGGTTTGACTCATGCTGGCTGGGTTAAACCGGAGAAGTTCTGTTGTGGGCTCGGAGCTTCTCCCTAGGGGGACTAGTCTCACCTCCGCTCGCCCCTCCACTGCCCCAAAACTTGGCATCCAAGTAAGACTGAGGCAAGGCACGGAGGGAATCGCTAGGCTGGTTTGCTGGGGATACCTCCTGAGTATTAAAAAAAATATAGATAGTCATATAGTTGATTAGAAATTTTAAATACAAATATATTAAGTCAAGATGAACTATGTAAAAAATTACCTGGGAATTACTGCCAAACGTATGCTATAAGAGCTCATATGTGAGAACATTATTGTCCAATGCAAATGTGTCCATCACTGTTGTTGTCCCTGTGTCACAATGTCCTAGTGAGAGTCTTGGGTCCCATAATCGCACAAGTTCCCAAATGAACAACAAATATGTGGGGACAAACGATGCCTATTGTTCTCACACTCATTGGCTTGGGTAAGATCATCACCATGTTGTGCTAGACACTAGGTGAGAGAACTCAATGAATGCAGTGTCTCCACCTCAACACTCTCCTTCAAAACCAAAGGGAGTGAGATATGTGTTTGCTTCATGAGGAGTCTAGGTACGTGGTTCTATTCTCAATGTACCCCTATCTATCTTGGGTAGAGTCACCAGGTGTATACACAAAGATGGGGGACCAAAAAGTTGCCACCATGGGACTTTTTGGTCTAAAACAGGCCAAAACATGAGCCTGTTATAACACGCTTGTATTTTGACTTGCTTTAAAAGTGAAAAAAACTTCATTTTCTCCCACTCACCCATGGCCAAAGGAGTTTGTATGCAAAAAAATAGTCTTCAAAGCATGAACACGTTTAAGGAAAGTCTCTCCAAGCAAGTGCAAGGGAGAAATCAACACTTTCACGATGCCACCTCATTGTGAAAGACGTCGTGAAGCAAATTTGGAGGGCCTAGTAGCTGAAGAAGGTAGGGTTTGTTAAATTTTTGTTAGTTTGAGAAGAATTTTTTACTTTTACAATGTTTGATTAGTTTTTTATTTGCAGTTACATTTAATGAAGCAAGAGAAAACCTAAATCTAGTTGAGGAGGGTCAAAACAACCCCCAAAACCCTCTAAACCCTCAAAACCCACCTTCACATCCTCAAAATGTAAGGGATAGTTATGAAAACTACCTACGGATAATAAAAGAAAACAAGAAACATCTTCAAACTCTTATTCAAACGCTAAACAATCTAAGTGGAAGAACCAATCATAGGAGAGCACTTGCGAAGTCACTAGAGGAAATTGTTTCCCACACTGATTCGGTGACAAAACAAATCACCAAATTTCAAGACTATAGGGAGAGGTGTTAGCAATACTATGCCAACAAATTGTCATATGAACAAGTGAAGAATGACAAAATTAAAAAATCTCAATTACATGCACACTTTATTAATCCCAAAAATAGCCAAAGATTAGAAGAAACTTGCAAACGGTTCCCTATTCATTGGTGTAGTAATGAAGAAATATACCAAAAATTTTGGGATAGATGGTACATGGTCTTTGATGAGTACCCATGCTACAATGATGAGGTGCCACAATATTTCTTGAGGAAACTCCATTGCGAGTTTGTCCTCAAGAAGATTCCCAATTATTTTGACAGTCATGAGTTTCAGGGTTGAGGTGGTGGCTTTGTGCAAGATGAAAACCATGTACCTATACCCCTATTGAGGCTAGAACATAGGTCACTCCATTCGACTTTGAAGGAAAGTGTGGAGGTGGAGACATTACATTAATTGACTACTCTCACATAGTCTCTATCATAGCATGCCGATGATCTTACCTAGGCCAATGAGAGTGAGAGCAATAGGTGTCATTTGTCCCCACATTTGTGCCGTTTATGTGGGAACCTGTGTGATTATATGGGAGGTAGGATGCACGGTAGGACTCTCGGTAGGATGCATCGACGCAAGGGCAGCATCCATTGACGCAAACATCTATATTGGATGATATTGTTCTCACTGACGATCTCTTACAACATACATTTGGTATTGACTCTTAGGTAATTTTTTACAAGTTTCATCTTGATTTAATATAATATTATTTGAAATTTGTAATTAATTTTATATGACTATCTATATTATAAGTCAAAAATAATGTATGTAATTGTCTTCACAATGAAATTCCAGGGTTAGAGTATTCATCCTACCTCCATTAACCATCCATTGGCGGTGGGTTATGAGAGGAGGTCAAGTTAACAGGTATGTAATTTATCACATGATCGTAATTATTGTAGATATGTCAATGGTAATATTATTTTGTGACAATTTGATTATTTCAATAGTCACCAACACCTCCACAGTTTCCTTGGTCCCCTAGATGCAAATCCACCACTTATAAAGAGGTAAATTTAACTATTTCTAATCATTATGCATTTTAAAAATAATTTTATGTATTTATTTTGGTCAAATAATCTTGAACTTGATTTTCAAATGTTGAATATGGATACTCCTCCTCATCTTTGTGAGTCAATGACGGTAGGCATTGCTGCAACCATAATAACTTCAAATCCTTTGACCAAGGTATGAACCAATAACATGAAAATGTCATAATTTTTTATTTCTTGTTTTATCTCATGTCATTTGATGTACATAAATGATATTTATGTTTAGTCAATTTTGCTTCTTGATGCTTCTCATAGGAGATCACAACTCCAACCTGTCCAACTATGGACAAATAGAGAGACAAGATGATGAAGAGTGATCATTGGATTGTGGTAAGTGATCAATTACATATGTGATGTTATATATTTCATGTACATTTTCTATAGTAATGTGCATATTGTTTGATTGTATTAACAGGTGGAGCTGGATGAACTTTTGTCGAAGAGGTCTACTCGACAGTAGAGACAGGATGAGTCACAGATTGGCTCTCGATCTTCACAGTCAAGCAAGGGCCGCCAATTATTTCATAAAAGTCCATAGGAAAATTATTTTTTAGACATTTTTTGTATGCCTAGATGACTTTGTATACATACTTTTGTATGTTACTGATGTATATTTTTGTAGTATGGCTTTGTTTGGACATGCCTATATGGCTTTGTATATAAACTAGATGTTATGTTGAGCATGACATTATGTATATGATAGTTTATATTAAATATATAATATGATGATCAATTATTGTTACAAGAATTTGGTTTTACATGTGCCAATTGCATTTGCTTGAAAGTTTATAAATCATTTTCAAGTAATCCATTTTGTGCATATCTTCAATCATTGTATTCTATGGGACTATGCATTTCTTTGATCCATCATTTCAAATAGTTCACGCACCTTGTCTATGCTTCCACACTTTCCATACATGTCTACAAGGGCAGTTGCAAATACAATACATGTGACAAAATTCCTATATCATTTATGCTCTGATGGTTGTCTAGATCATGTTCCCCAGATCCCATTCTAGCATAGGCAAGGAGGAAGTTGGATAAGGTTGTTCAATTTGGTTTTAGACATGCCAAAATTTATGTTTGGTTGAAATTTACTTTTGTACATTTGCTTGAGAGTTTTTAAAGCCTTATGAAAAATCCATTTTGTGCATATCTTGCAATCATTGCATTCCATGAGACAACATTTCTTTGAGGCATCGTGTCAAATAATTCACATTCGTTGTATATGCTTCCACACTTTGCATACATGTCTTGCAGGGTACTTACAACTACAACATTTGACAAAATTCATAAAACCTTTATGTTTTGATGGATGTCTATACCATGTTCCAAAGATACCATTTCTAAGGTTTTGGAATTTGGCTTTACACTCGCCAATTGCATTTTCTTGAAACTTTCCAAAGGTTTATCAAAAAAATCCATTTTGTTCATATCTTGCAATCATTGCATTTCATGAGGTGACATTTCTTTGAGGCATCATGCCAAATAGTTAACGTGCCTTATCTATGCTTCCACACTTTGCATACATGTCTCTAAGGGTAGTTGCATCTACAACATCTAATAAAATTCCCATATGATTTATCCTTTGATGGATGTCCATTTTGGCATAGGTAAGGAGGATACTGTTAAGGCTGTGAAATTTTTCTTTACACCGGCCAATCACATTTTCTTGAATGTTTCTAAAGCCTTATCAAAAATTCCATTTTGTTCATCTTTCAATCATTGCATTCAATGAGGTGACATTTCTTTGGGGCATCATTCTAAATAGTTCACGTGCCTTGTTTATGCTTCCAAACTTTGCATACATGTCTACAAGGGTAGCTACAATTACAGCATGTGACAAATTTCCTATATCATCCATGCTTTGATGGATGTCCATACACTATTCCAAACATTCTATTTTGGTGTACATATAGGGAGGATGCTGGCAACGGTTGTGGAATTTGGCTTTACACATGCCAATTGCATTTACTTGAAAGTTTCTAAAGTCTTTTCAACAAATCCATTTTTTGCTTATCTTGCAATTATTACATCCTGTGAGAGGATATCTCTTTATGGTGTTGTATCAAATAGTTTATGTTCCTTGTTTATGCTTCCACACTTTGCATACATGTCTCATACAGTAGTTGCAACTGTAACTTTTGACAAAATTGCTATATCCTTCATGCTTTGATGGATGTCTATACTGTGTTCTAAAGATACCATTTTGAAGGTTTTGGAATTTGGCTTTACACCTGACAATTGTATTTTCTTGAAATTTTCTAAAGCCTTATCAAAAAATCCATTTTATTCATATCTTTCAATCATTGCATTCAATGAGGTGACATTTCTTTGGGGGCATCATGCCAAACAGTTCATGTGCCTTGTCTATGCTTCCACACTTTGCATACATGTCTACAAGGGCAGCTGCAATTACAACATGTGACAAATTTCCTATATCCTTTATGCTTTATGTCTATCCATACACTATTCCAAACATCCTTTTTTGGTGTACAAATAGGGAGGATGCTGACAAAGGTTGTGGAATTTTGCTTTACATGTGCCAATTGCATTTACTTGAAAGTTTCTAAAGTCTTTTCAACAAATCCATTTTTCACATATCTTGTAATCATTGCATCCCATGAGAGGACATCTCTTTGTAGTGTTTTATCAAACAGTCCACGTGCCTTCACTCTAGGTCTAGAACACACTAGCTCACACTAGGTTGTATCAATCTCCCACTAGCTCACACTAGCTTCACTCTGGGTCTAGAACAAAACCAAATATTGATGGAAGACTCATAGAAATTAACCATGGTTTGAAAACACTCATACATGCTTAAATTCACTATACAAACCTTATCTATGCATGGGTAGAGCTCTGTGATCAGTAAAATATGTACTTGCTTTATAAGTGGTCTTGGGGCTTGTAGCCCTTCTTAGAAACCTTTTATGTAATAACTACCTTAATAAACTTGATAATTGAGATCTGAGACTTTCTTTGGATACCCTTTTGGTCCTTATCAAACATATGTAAAAATTAGGTAGGCTTGTTTTGTACAGAATAGATAAAACTTGGACTGTTACAGTCAAATTAAGCCTACTATAGGGACTATTTTGTAACAACAGAGACTGAATGGATTAATCAAGCCCTAATATTAATAGGGAAGGTGTAAGTATACACATATATCATGTCTAAATAGTCCTCTTTCATATATCACTCACCCAACACAAGAGATCTCAAAACTACAATAAAATAGGGTCTTTTTAGGCTAAAAAGAGTAGGGCTTTCTCAAAATGGAACTTGCACATGTGACCAGCCTATGGAATTTTTCCTATAGCTCTATATATACCTGCATATGGTTTCCACTAGGTTTTAGAGGATTTGAACGCTGAAATTGGGAGAAAATCAAAATTTTGTAAAATTGCCCCCTCACTGGCTGAGAGCACTCAGTTTGCTATAAAATGCAAATTAAATTATTCCAAAGGGTCTAACTCATTGGATTAGGTTTATGCACATGTATTACACCTCATAGAATCATCATAGTGCTCAAGTTAAGGATCTAAGGGTTTGTATGGAGTTTTAGCCAAAAATATAAGAAAAATAACAAGAAAACATGCAACAGAGTATACACAACTATAATTACTTGCTTATTCACTCAATAAACTCTAAATACAATTCCTTCACACCTTCTCCACACCTACTATACACCTGCATACCTCTCATATTGTCTTCTTCAATGAATTATATACAAAAAACTAGTCTTTGCTATCTTTGGCAACCTCTAAAGTTGCTCCTAAACAAACTCAATCTCTCCTAAAGTTATTCAAATGCTTCCTTGAATAGAAAACATATCTATCTCCTTAATACAATGCAGAATTCATCCCTATAAATTTGGATTTCAAACTTTTAATCTTTAACCACCTAGACCTAGTCAACTTACCTTTTTTTACTTCTCACTACAATCATTCACCTTTTGACAACATGTCAAGGTGGTTTTACAATACAAAATAATATAAATATGTTCTATGAGACCTTCAAGGTCATTTTAACCTCTTGACACATTTCATGTTCATATTTGAGGCCTCCAAAAGTCCTTATACAACTTGAATTTTCAAATAGTCCATTTTGGCGGGAAAATGAGAAATCCATTATCCAAATGACTTAAATGGATGTCTTGACCTACAAGACCACTTGGAAACATGAAATTGTCCTCCTTGCCATCTCCTAAGGTCACTTGATTAGTTTGAGCCTATGCTCCTACATCATCTTTGATGGATGTCTATATTGTGTTCCAAAGATACCATTTTGAAGGTTTTGGAATTTGGCTTTACACCCGCCAATTGTATTTGCTTGAAAATTTCTAAATCCTTATGAAAAAATCCATTTTTTTCATATCTTGAAATCATTACATTCCATGAGGCAACATTTCTTTGGGGCATCATGCCAAACAGTTCATGTGCC
The DNA here is from genome assembly GCA_027924645.1 of Cunninghamia lanceolata. Classification (NCBI taxonomy): domain Eukaryota; kingdom Viridiplantae; phylum Streptophyta; class Pinopsida; order Cupressales; family Cupressaceae; genus Cunninghamia; species Cunninghamia lanceolata. The sequence continues at coordinate 11,541,264 of BSBN01000194.1, read as the reverse complement.
TGGTCTATGCTTCCACACTTTGCATACATGTCTACAAGGGTAACTACAATTACATGTGACAAATTTCCTATATCCTTTATGCTTTGATGGCTGTCCATACACTGTTCCAAACATCCAAACATCCTAATGATGATCATATGGATAGTGGTGAGTACATACATACTAATGATCGAGACCTTGTGATGCACCTTGTAGGACATGCATTGATGACATAATCTTACCTCCTACTATTGAACCATCCACATGCCATGATGATAATATTCATTATGAACCATCTTCCAAGATTAGAGATATGCATGTTTTTTGGTACTACATATTTATGATTTTTCCCTTGTGTTGAAAATAGTGTTTATTACCTTTTTCATATTCTTCCTATATATCATGATGATTCTCTAAATGTGCTACCTCACATTATACATGATGATGATGAGCCTCATCATGATTATTCTATTTCTTCACATGATTGCTTATGCTTTTATGATAATACATTAGCAACTTATCATATTAGAAGTCTTAGTGAGGAGTTATTATTCAATGCTTTTGATGGTTTTATAGATGGCTTACATTTTGATCTCATGATCTTTGTCTTTCATATTTCATCTTTACATTGTCTTATCTTGTCCTGTCTACTTAATTATGTTTTTTCTTTGGTCCTTTCTCTCAATCCTTTACGTCTTATATTTTGATCCTTGGTTTTGTATCCAATGATACTAATAGCTCTTTGCTTTACATATGTTCTTACACTATTTGATCTAACTTCTTAAAGCTTTATCCAATATATACTCACATTAAGTGAGGTTCTAGCTTCTTAGAACATTCATGGTTTATCATTATATTGAGCATCTTGTGTATGGTCCATCTCGTATCATTGTTTCTACCTAGCTATTATGAGTATTTATGATCAAATATTGACATATTTTTCTATTTTAGAGAATTTACATCATTGATCCTACATTTTTGTATCTTCTATACCATGCCTTATTATGTTACATTGGTTGGTAATCATAGAAATTTGTGTTGGTAATCATAGAGTAGACATCCTAAATTAAGAAGGAAAGACAACCCCATCAAGTCAATCATGTCATTCCCACATAAAGACAATCCTAGCAAGGCCAATAGACCAATTATGATACAGTACACTTATGGACAAGCATGTAATCATGAATTAGCATGCAATATATGTAAAACTATATATCCATTTGACGAGAAAAGTTTCCATTTGGGGGGATATAGTAATTAAAAAAACTAGTCATATGATTGCTAGGAGAGTCATCAAGGTCCAAGAGTATTTACTAATCATCATACCATTATTCGTATTTTAGCACTGTCAACACATATTAGGATAGTGTTGTCCCAGCAAAATAGATAAGGTTGTAATAAAAATCTTAGAACACTCATTTTATAAATGTATAGTTATATGCAAATGGTATCAGGCATATGTCAAGCTTAGAATGGTCATATCAACCTAAGGACTACTTGATTGAATCCTCAGGGCTAGGAGTGACATTTTGCATTCCATAGGTGATGGGGTTGAATGAACTTTAGTAATGCATTGGGGTGGGTGGGTAAATTCTAGGGGAGGTCTCGCTTCATGTGTGAAGTGCCCCAATCATTTGGGGTAGCACGCTATCGGCAAAGTCCCTTAAGATCCCTAAGATGGAAAACTACCAAACTTTGACATAGCAGTTCTCAGAATTTGTGGTTGCTGGGAACATTCCATTTGGACCTACAAGTGCATGTAGGATCCATCCACAATAAAATCTCTTGGTTCCAGTCAAATCTAGTCCATTTGACCGTGCCAAAATCAAATGTATTCTTGCAAAATGCTCCAGTTTCATGTAGTGGAAAGGTGCTAGGAGTCATATTTTGCATTCCATAGGTTGTAGGGTCGAACGGACTTAGCCAACACATTGGGGTGGGCGGGTAAATTGTAGGGGAGGTCTTGTTTCATGTGTCAAGGACTCCAGTTGTTCGAGGTAGCAAGCTACCGACAAAGTCCCTTAAGATCCCTAAGACACAGAAACTACCAAACTTTGAGAGAGTAGTTCTCAAAATTTGTGGTAGCTAGGAACATTCTGTTTGGACCTATAGGTGTACATGGGGTCCATCCACAATAACCTCTCTTAGTTTTGATCAATTCTAGTCCATTTGATCATGTCGAAATCAAACACATTCTTGCAAAATGCTTTAGTTTCATGCAATGGAAAGGTGCTAGGAGTGATATTTTGCATTCCATAGGTCATGAGGTTGAACAGACTTCACCAAGATGTTGGGGTGGGTAGGTAAATGCCAAGGGAGGTTTCGTTTTGTGTGCCAAACACTCCGGTCATTCAGGGCAACATGCTACTAGTAAAGTCCCTTAAGATCCCTACGATGCAAAAACTGCCAAACTTTGATAGAGCAGTTCTTAGAATTTGTGGTAGCTAGGAACATTCTGTTTGGACCTACAAGTGCATGTGGGGTCCATCCACCATAATCTCTCTTAGTTTTGGTCAACTCCAATCTATTTGACCAGGCCAAAATCAAATGCATTCTTGTAAAATACTTTAGTTTCATGCAGCACAACATTGCCAGGTGCTGTAATTTTTGTTTTGGTCATCATGGGTCTGAACCAATTGCACCAACACATTGGGGTGGGAGGGTAAATATTTGGGGAGGTTTCATTTCATGTTCCAAGCATCCTAGTTGTTCCATGTTGTAAGCTACTAATAAACTAGAAAGTTGCTAAGACTGAAATTTTGCATTCCACAGGTTGTGGGGTTGAATCGACTGTGCCAAAACATCCGTGTGGGTGGGTAAATGTTAGGGGAGGTCTCATTTCATGCGCTAAGTGTCTCAGTCATTTCAGGCTACAAGCTACCAGCAAACTTGAACGGTGCTAGGAGTGACATTTTGCATTCTATAGCTCGTAGGTCTGAACAACCTTCATCAACACATCAAAAAGGGTGGGTAAATGCTAAGGGAGGTCTTGTTTTGTGTGCCAAGGGTCCCAATTGTTTTGGGTTGTACACTACCAGCAAAGTCACTTTGCTGGTAGCTTGCAGGCCAGAATGACTGAGACACTTGGCACATGAAACAAGACCTTCCCTAACATTTACTTATCCACCTCGACATGCTTGTGTAATTAGTTCAGCATAATGGTGAGCATCTCAAACAATAAGGCACCTGGTAAGGTTGTGCTCCATGAAACTAAAGCATTTTACAACAATGCATTTAATTTTGGCATGGTCAAATGGACTAGAGTTGACCAAAATTGAGAGAGGTTATTGTGGATGGACCCCACATGCACTTGTAGGTCCAAATGGAATGTTCCCAGCTACCATAAATTCCAAGAACTACTCCATCAAAGTTTGGTAGTTTTTTCATCTTAGGGATCTTAAGGGACTTTGCCAGTAGCCTACTGCTGTGAATGACTGGCACACTTGGCACATGAAACAAGACCTCCCCTAGCATTTAACCACCCACCCTAATATGTTGGCAAAGTTTGTTCAACTCCACAACCTATGTAATGCAAAATTTCCCTCCTAGCACCTTTCCACTGCATGAAAGTAAAGCATTTTGCAATAATGTGTTTGATTTCGACACGGTCAAACAAACTGGAGTTGACAAAAACTGAGAGAAGTTATTGTTGACAGACCCCACATGCACCTGTAGGTCCAAATGGAACATTCCCACCTACCTTGAATTCGAAGAACTGCTCCATCAAAGTTTGGTAGTTTTTGCATCTTAGGGATCTTAAGGGACTTTACCGGTAGCTTACTGTGAGGACCGCCTTTTTACTTCTATTCTTGTGACTATTTACATTACTGTTATTGATACTTTTTATATGTGTGGGATAGTAGTTCCTGGATTTGTCAGACTATTAAACTTTATTTTGTTTATGGAAAAACTAATTAGGTGATGTTTGGATAAGTTTACATTTCAGAAAAGTTAATTAGGTGATGATGGAAAATTGTAATATGATTTCATTTATGCTATTTAGAACTATGTCAGGATAATGCATGTTTTTTTTTTAAGTTGCTTCGGCTATGATGATTATATGTGAAACTGATCTTGCAATTTAGTGTGCAGGAATTTACTAATCAAACCACAGAGTCGGAGATCATTCTGCACCTTGTTATTGTATTCTCTGTTAAGCCGATCTGGTTCCACAAGGAACCAAGATCACTCTGTGTTTGATATGGTGTCGTAATGTGGTCTTTCATAAGGTCGAATGGGTTGGTCTACCCTCTTGTAACACTGACTTATGATTTGTGTTGTAAAAAGATTGAATTTAAATTTCTTTTCTTTTATTTAAATCTTGGAGGCCTTTTCTTGTGCTTTACCTTGACCTTGGTTGTCCATAATGGGTTAAAGTTGACCCTGGGTTATACCCCATGGGTCCAGGGCCCCATTTGGCATGGGTAACCCTTGGGTAACCTCCATCAAGCCATCTTAACTACCCCCTGAAGTTAAGTGGCGAAAATTGGAGGCATGGGGGGGACATGATGGGTTGTACCAACACCCACCCCATCCCTCTTCAATCCCCAAGGTAAGAGATGACTACAAACCCATCCATTATAGAGGGATTGACTTGAAGTTACCCTCACCATTAGTGAGATTCCCCATGTGCTGTGGGGTCATCCATGTTGAAGGAAGGGAGAAGAGGCATGGGTCACCTATCTTTTCCTCCTTTAACTCCTTTTATTTCTCCCATACGTAAGAGAAATGACATGAGGAGAGGGATAAGGAGTACTCTAGGGATGGGTGAGTGACATAAGACAACACTCATCCCTTGGGACATAATAGTGGTTTTGGGAAGGGTGAGGAGGTGACAAGTGTCACCTCCCCATTCCTCTAAACTGGAGGGTTTTGGGTTATTTGAATTCCATTTTTGGAAGGGAAGGGAGTTTGTTGATTTTTTTTGGAGAGTTTTATTTGATTTGCCAAAAATAGGAAAGTTAGCTTGAGGTGAGGAAAGGAAGAGGGAATTGGTGGCTAAGGTTGGAAGAGATCTCAATGGAGCTCTACAACAGTTTCATTCCAGAAGGGCTTTGTAAGGTTGGTTTGGTTTTACCTTTCTTTCTTTTATCTGAATGTTGTATGAAAAATTGTGTGAAAGGTGTTTATTTGTGTGTGTTTTAGATTTGTTTCTGTGGGATCTGTTGTCGAGTTGTTGACAGAGCTTCTCCCACTTGGGAGAAATGCTCATCAAGTTGGGGTAGGGGAGGAGTGATCCTCCTCGGGTGCATACCTGTTTCTTCTTTTGGGATGTTGAAAGCCTTGAGGGCTTGTATTTGTGACCGGTTCTTTGACTTGAGAGTCAAATACAGATTTTTTTGGGAAATTTTGTGATCAAACTTGGTTTGAGGCCAAGAGAATTGTGTTGGTTATAATATCTGTAAGGGTGACACTCTGGAGTAGAGTGTGTCCACGCTCCTGCCCCTTGTAAAGCTCACTATTGTTGAGTTTTCGTGTTGTGTAATATACCCACGGGTGTTTGTGTGCTTTGGGTTTGTTGTTGTTCCCTGTTGTGAAGTGGATTGCTTGAGTTACCCAGGTGTGAGTATGGTCTCCCTAGCTCGGGGGTGACCCTCTTGCGGGTCTACGGAAGGGAGGAGAGCTAGATGAGTGGTGTTTTCTTCTTTGTTTGTCTTTGATACGCAGGTTTCCTCTTGAAGCTTGTGGTTGGAATTGGAGGAGTGCTGTTTGTAGAGAGAAAGAATTTCATCCTTGCTAAAAGGAGAGTTTGGCTCATTGTACTTCATTCTGTTAAAGTTCATTGTGGAGAGATTCTCTCTCTCTGAAGTTGTAAAACTTATTGTTTGGGGAAAGAGAGAAATTCCTCCCTTCAATGTTGTTTGTAGTTATGAGTTTTGACAGTTAAGTATATTTGAAGTAACTGTTGTTAAGTAGTGAAATTGTATGTTGATCTTGACAGAGGTGTTAAAAGTTTTACAATAGTATTGTTTGGAGGTGGTTGGGGAAAACTATGTAATTTGTAATATTTAGATATGGTAATTCGAATCAATTGAGAGCCAATGTGATATTAATTATCCTTTCCATTTTCAGTTTAAACTAATATGAGTTAAGTTGAAATTTGCAAGTTAGAAATTAAGAGAAGAAAAGCAAGAAAAAAATCGATTTAAACATTGTGTATGAAGTCTATTTCTTGAAATTTCATTGATACATATCTGAATAAAATTGTAATTGGCAGATTAAGAGATTCATTTTCCATATTTATTTTTGCAATTTGTAGATGAACTGGGATTGTTAAATAGAAAAAAAGATTCATTCTTTGCATTTAAAATTTTCAATTCTTAAGTAAATGGTAAATGTAAATCGCATTTGGAGGAATTATTAATTGTTTTCTGCATTTGAAATGTTTAATTATCATGTGAGAATGTGATCGTAAGATAAATTAGATTTCTTATTTTTCATTTCTCTGTAATTATAAAGTTACCGTGAAAGAGAATTATTAATGCGATTGTAAAAAAAGAGAGTTATATGTAATAGTCTTACTTATTTAATTCTCTGTTTTTTCTTTTAAATTTCTCTGTAAAAAAAATATTGTCTGAAAGTCGTGGGATATATATATATATATATATATATATAAATTCATCAAATGTGATTCGAAGAGTTAATAATATGAAGAAATTTTCATTAAAGAAAATAAAAATAAAATACAATGAATCGCTTTTTGGTCCCTGTACAGCACATATTATAAACAATGTGATGTGGTGGTGGGAAGGGTTTGAACCTTCCCACCACCCCTGTCGGCGCCTATTGGGTGTGGGGAGGGGTAGAGCCCCCACCCACACCCCACGTAGTGGGATGTGGGTGGGGGCTCCGCCCCTCCCCACACCCCCCCCGTAATTTAAACCACAGTCCGCAGCCGTGTGACCGTGGACTCCCCTCAATGCAACTTCCCCACAGGCAATACGTTGCCTCCCGCCCTCCGCCTTGGACGGAAACTCCATTGCGACCTGCGTGTGCTTCCCACCGCCGCCCTCGCGTGGCCCTGCCGTTCGCACCACCCCTGTGCCTCTTCCCCAGTGTGCTCCCTCTGGTCGACCCGCCATTAACACCGCCACCGCCGCCGCCATGGATGGCCCCTGCATCACAAACAAAAAAAAAGAACCATTCAAAGATATTAGGGTTTGATGAAACCCAAGAATATATGGATTGTTGTTAAAAAAAAAAAAAGGGACTATAGCCCTAATTTTTATATGGGGTTGAGATGTAAAAACAAACAAAAATAACATAAATAAATAGAAAAATAAATAAAAGAATAACAATTGAACTAAAAAAAAAGAAAATAGTAATAATATTTAGATAACTTAATAATAAAATAGTAATAATAAAATAAACTAACAATTGTAATATTAGTTTTAGTAATAAATAGTAGTAATAATAACAATAGTAATAATAACAAGAAGAGAAATATAAATGAATATACATATATATATATATATATATATATATATATATATATATATATATAATCTTATAAATATATATATTTAATTGATAAGTTTAATCTACTATATATATATATTTAATCTTATATATATATATAGATATTATTTAATTGATAAGTTTATCAGAGAGGCCATTTGTATTCTCATTACAACAACAGGAGAAAATAAAATAGAGCATAAAGGAATATATTATGATATTCCGAGAAGAGTTTCTCGGAAGTTTAACTATCAACGAGATTCAATAACTAGGAAAATGAAGAGGAAAATTACGCGTCACCTTGTTTAAAAAGGTCACTGGAAATAAACTTAAGAAGCCATCACAGACATTCCATGTGAGGCCATTTTAATCTCAACTGTAGTTAGTAAACATCCAGAGCAGAAAGCCTGCAAGAGATTAAGAAGAAGAAAAACTAACATTGGAAAACATAGAAGAGAAAATGCGTGGCATTTCCTACATGGGATAAGAGAACTAAGTTGATGGATCCTTCTATTAAATTTGCTTAGGAACAAGTTTAATTAATACACGGTGAATCCTAGATCGGAGAAAAACAAGAGACCGAGTCTAGCGAAGTAGTAAACCGACCTATGTGATCTGGGAAATCTGGAAGTTAGGAACAATGTTAAAATAGATACAGTGATAACTCTGATTGATGTAGAATATGAAGAAAGGACAGGATAAACATAAAGAAAATGAAGAGACCCAAAAGAGAGAGACCGAAATATAAACAAACGAAAACATCAGAGAAATAGTTAAGGTGAGCGCGATAAAAATACAATCAAAATTAAGATCCAGAGAAACGGAAGAGAGGGCAAACGAACTATCTTGTTGAGAATGCTAAGCTCGAAGTAGGAGTATATTTTAGGAAATGATAAAGAAGACAGATAAATGTGCTTTGCTAAAAAATATCCCCATAGGGAGATCATGAGTTAGTTAGTAGGAACAAGGCATCGTGGGAAGTTGTTAATCTATCAGGGAACCCCGTAAGTGGTATAGTGTTGAGTAATTCCCACTTACGCCATAAGGCGTTATGCTGTCGAAATCTACCGAGAATTAGGGTTAGGGACTTCGAGAATATAAACTTTGTAGTGACATTAACTGCATCAAGGAGACCCCCTTGTTGGACTGCTTGCGTCTGGTTGCACGCAATTGTACTTGTACTCCACCGACAACTGTAGTGTTTTCACCTTGAGCATACACCACCAAGCATGCTTATGCATGCGAGGGGGTTTCTAGGGTTGCGTGAGAAAATTTTTGATAGTTCATGTCATAACCACATGACAGATGTGGCTATGACACATGTGACGCGTGTTGTGACCACATGGAAAATGTGGGCATGACACTCACTACCTTGAATGATTGGGGCACTTGGCACATCAAAAGAGACCTCCCTTGGCATTTATGCACCCACCCCAATGTGTTGGAAAAGTCTGTTTGGCCCCACAACCTACAGAATGCAAAATATCATTCCTAGCACCTTTCCACTACATGAAACTGAAGTATTGTGTAAGAATGCGTTTAGTTTTAGTATGGTCCAACAAACTGGAGTTGACCAAAATTGAGAGAGGTTATTGTGGATGGGGCTCACATGCACCTATAGGTCTAAACAAAATGTTCCCAGCTGCCATGAATTCTGAGAACTGCTTCGTCAAAGTTTGGCATTTTTTGGTCTTATGATCTTAAGGGACTTTGCCAATAGCCTCCTACTTTTAATGATTGAGGCACTTTACACATGAAACAAGACCTCCCCTAGCATTTAACCACCCACCCTGACATGTTGGCAAAGTCTGTTCAACCCCATGACCTATGTAATGAAAAATGTCACTCCTAGCACCTTTCGACTTTACTAGTAGCTTGCAACCTGGAACAACTCATACACTTGGTGCATAAAATGAGACGTCCCCTAGCATTTATCCACCCACCTAGACATGTTGGCATAGTCTTTTTACCCCCAAGGCCTATGGAATGCAAAATTTTAGTGTTAGTAACTTTCTACTTTATCGGTAGCTTACAACCCAGAACGACTGAGATGCTTGGCATACGAAACCAGACCTCCCTTGGCATTTACCAACCCACCATGTTATGTTGGAAAAGTTTGTTCAACCCCATGAGCTATGGAATGCAAAATGTCACTCCTAGCACCTTTCCACTACATGAAACTGAAGCATTTTGCAAGAATGCGTTTGATATCGGCATGGTCAAATAGACTAGAGTTGACCAAAACTGAGAGAGGTTATTGTGGATGGACCTTGCATGCACCTGTAGGTTTAAACAAAACATTCCCATCTGCCATGAATTCAAAGAATTGTTATGTCAAAGTTTGGTAGGTTTTGCGTCTTAGGGATCTTAAGGGACTTTACTAGTAGCCTGCTACCCTGAACGATTGGGGCACTTGGCACACAAAACGAGACCTCCCCTAGCATTTACCCACCCACTAGATGTGTAGGTAAACTTCATTTGGGCCCATGACCTATGGAATGCAAAATATCACTCCTAGTACCTTTCCAATGCATGAAACTGAAGCATTTTGCAAGAATGCATTTGATTTTGGCACAGTCAAATAGACTGGAGTTGACTAAAACTGAGAGAGGTTATTTTGGATGGACCCCACATGCACATGTAGATCTAAATGGAATGTTCCCAACTGCCATTAATTCTAAGAAATGCTCCTTCAAAGTTTGGTAGTTTTTTCATCTTAGGGATCTTAAGGGACTTTGTCGGTACCCTGCTGCCCTGAATGATTGGGGCACTGTGTACATGAAATGAGACCTCGTCTAGCATTTACCCTCCCACCCTGATGTGTTGGAAAAGTCCATTTGGCCCCATGACCTATGGAATACAAAATGTCACTCCTAGTACCTTTCCACTGCATGAAACTAAAGTATTTTGCAAGCGCATGTTCCTTGCCACCATAGGAAAACAAAATTGGTTCTTGAAAAATTGAGGTAGGTGTTTGTAGGTAGACCTGACATCCACCTATACATGCTAATAAGATATTCCTAGGTGTCACAGTTTGATGGAATAGTCGATCCAAAGTTTGTCACATTTTTTTTCTTAGGGCTCTTGAGAGATTGTCTGTGTTCGATATAGCCAAGAATGACCATGAGGCTTTGCCACCAAAAAGGCATCCATTTGGCCCAAAGAGATACCTAACCTACAGATTTAGTCATAATACCTTTCTGGTAGCTGAAAATTCAATATTATAAAGGTGTTCTCACTTGATCCAATGTCTTGTAGGGCATCAATTAAGGCTACCCTTATTGCTGCTATCAATTGTTTGTTATTAAAACTCATTAACACTCATTATGAAATAGTAACATCATTAAAATGAATTAGAAATCATAGTAACATCATTAAAACTCAATATGAAATAGAAAGTAAAGGACATATCATCATGAAATAATCATGAAAACCTACCTTACTATCCATCCAAAGGCAACTTCATAAGGATTATGCCTACCTCCATCATACTAAAATCCTGAATGCAAATGAAATTGCACTATTTATCTCAAATGAGTACCTAAAATATACAAGGTGAAATGAGGATTGAAAAGAAAACTAACATACCTTCATATCATTCCACTACTTCAATCCAATGAATCATCAGGATCTTCTCTACTCTTTATTGTGTCGAGTATTGGCTCGTGATCAGATTCATGAACCTTCTATATGGTCCTATTCACTGGTCTAACCCCATATTTGATCAAATGAATGTTTGAAACAACACCAAGGTTAGAATAATGAAGAATCTTCCTATGTGTGTCAAAGTCCTCGAACACCCACACATCAAACTTCTTCAATGGGTACCTTCTAAGCCATGTTCTAGTAACAACCATTGATCCTGTAGGGTACTTGATGTTTTCTCCATCTATAATAGGGGAATCTAATTTATTTTTTGCCTCAACACAATGACACAAATAATAATTCATTCCTTCTTCATTGTCTTCAGCTACAATAAGTGCATAAACATGCCCTGCATTGATACGTGCATTTAGTTCGATGAATATAACTTCAACAATACAAGAAAAAATACAAATTAAGATGCCATATTGAATTTTATTAAATTTGAATGCTGATAATACATGGTTCTACTAGATCTGAAACATGGTCAAAATCAACCGATGTTTCAATCTTTGAGATTTGTAGTGCTGTTGGTAGTCGATACATGTCAACCTGGCTTAGGCCTCTTGAGATGGAGAAGATGGTGTACCTTCAACTTGACATGTGAATGATGTTGTGCCACCAAGTTGAGAAGAAAATGAATGTGTACCTTCTACTTCACCTGTGAAAGATGGAGTGTCTCTAATTCGAGAAGATAATGATGGTGTTCCTTTAACTTGACTTGTGGACGATGGAGTGCCTCCAACTTGGAGATTCACTTTCCTCATTGCAAGAAGGTTTTGTATTCATTCCCTTTGTGCTGCCAATTCCATCTCTCTCTTAGCTTCATTAGATGTGTCATGTTCCTCTTCAATTGGCAATGGTGGAATGTCTTCTTATATGGTTGACAATTTCCTACTTTCCTGAATTTGCGTCATTCTTTCTCTTTTCCTCTCATTCTTAGCTTCACACGCTTTTGGTGTTAGAGCCTTTACTTGTTTCCTAGCATGAAGATGATTTCTATAAGCATGATTAATAAGAAAATGATAACTAGAACTTTTATATTCACTAATTAGCATTGATATAACAGTCATAAATGACTAATCAGCATTAATATATAACAGTCATAATTGATTGATTAGCAATGATATAACAATCATAAATGATTGATCAACATTGATAAAACAATCATAGATGATATCATAGTCATAAATGATTGATCAATAATGATATAATAGTCATAAATGACTAATCAGCGATGATATAAAAGCCATAAATGACTGATCAAACTTCATACAACTTCTAAAAATTGTGTTAAAATGACTAGATTATGATTGTCCCCTCAATATCATATCATATCAGTCATAAGAACAATTGGGTTTGTCTTTATGCTATAAGGTTATCATGAACAACATTGACATGGTGTCACATGAGATACAGGAACAATCATGAGTACTATGATTGCTATAACAACCCTAAGGCTGTTCTTTACCAAATGATTTCATTACATGACCTATGAATATGATTGAAATTCTATCAAAAGGAGAAACAATGCTAGTATAGAGAATCAAACCCTCACCATTGAATATGGAAGGTGTTTTTAATAAGAGGGTAATTATGGTCTTTCCATACAAAGGGTATTTTAATAGTTGGAGAAGACTATTATAACAATCAGATGCTTACCAACCCATGCATAAAAGGATTGTTGTTCATCACAATGTACTCTATTCTCACATGATAGAGTAGTCAACTGGGACTAAAGAGTATCCAAATGATTGATATTGGTGGGTGAAGGTCATCAAAGAATTGTTAAGACATCAAGAGGAATATTAAGTGCATTAGTTGTGTAAGGAAGTTACAAGTTGGTTTCATGGTTGTGAGGTGCATAGAAGATCTAAGAAGGAGATCAAGAGGCTACATGAAGGGAACAAAATAGTAGAAAGGGTGGCAATAAGTAGCCATGATTATGGAAGGACATTGCAAGTAGTGTGATTTATGACAAATAGATTTGAAGGGTAATTTGGAGGCCATGATTGGACTGATTATATATAGATTAGAATTGTCAAGCACCTTAAATGGACTATCAACACAACTAGGACTATCATGACAATCAATAGGAACATCAAAAAAGGTATGAAGATAATTTGATATCTTGTCAAGGTGTAAAGGAAGGGTTTTCTAGGAATAACAAGGTGTAGAAATTCAAGGTAGAGTTTTGTTTCATGATGACAAGTTGTCCTAAACTATAATATTTTTAGTATATCCCATATGTGAACATTACCATAAATAATGATAGACAAATTACTAAGTATGCAAGTCATGTTGAGGGAAAAGACTATCAAATTACACTATATGACTATTACAAATAGCCACATAGACTGTCACATCATAAACATAGAAGACAATTGTCACATCATAATGAGAACTTTCTCATGTGCAGAAAGAGAGGTTGCAAGATCAACAATGATGAGTTTGGTATTTTATGCTTAAAGAGTACAACGACAAGTGGTTACAAACGTGAACTCTAGTTGTGAACTACAAATGCCTTAATATTGAAAAATCATACTCTCATTTGTGTTTTACAAATTATTAGCCTAAGATGCACAAGGCCCTGCCCATGAAGGTTTGAGTAGGTCATACAACACAAATGTTAATATTGTTATATTTTTTGTTAAGTTTCAACCACACTTATTGCAAACCAATACTAGCACACATGTATGTGCTCCATGGTTCCACAAGTGAGACATTGTAGGATTGTCTATTGATGTAATTATCATTTTCATGACTAGAAACTTAAGAGTAAATTTATAGTTCTACTAATTTCATAATGACATGTTATAGAACCCCTTCCAATTATGCATAAACTTTTTTTTATAGAATATGTTGAGGAATAGATTCAACTTTGGTTCATGAATTATGATTCCCTTGATCATTTGTAGTATTGGAAATGAGGATTCCATCAAAGTGTATACCAATGAGAAAGTATCATTCAAATATACGATGCAAGAGAGTGGACATGAAGCTACTGCAACACCATTCCTATGTAGTTGGTAATAAGCAAGAAGATATCAATTGTGTGATGTTGTTTCATCTAATGAAATTTTTTAGATATTGTCTACAACACAAAAACTCTTAAATCCTCTAGGTGTATAAGCTTAAGGAGATAACTAGTGATACAAAAACTCATCCAAAATTAGGAGGTGTATTTTTATGATCAATTTGTTTCCCTTATTCTAGATCACAATTATGTTTTTCTTAGATTAGATGATGATGTGACATGATTGGTATTTTTCTTTGACAAAAAAGACTTTTAAAAGTCTATGCTATCATATTGAACTTCTAGAATCAATTATGTTTGTGAACTTTTTTAGAATCTTGAGACAACGCCATAGACTTTTCTTCTAAATAGTAGTCAAGGAATCTATTCACAAGGTAAGAGATGACAACATGATGAAAAGGACTAATCTTATATAAAAATTAGAATTGTCAAGCACCTTAAATGGACTATCAACACAACTAGGACTATCATGACAATCAATAGGAACATCAAACTAGGTATGGAGATAATTTGATATCTTGTCAAGGTGTAAACGAGGGGTTTTCTAGGAATCATAAATGTATAGGACATTCATTGTAACCTTAGGAATATCACATGTGACATTGTTTGAACAGTAGTCCAAAAGAAGTATGATCAAACCTTAGGAGTTTCATAAGTAAATTGGTGCATTACAACCTGAGAATCACAAGATCATTGAAGGATAAATGGTGAGATAGGTTATTAAAGAAAAATATAATGATGAGAAGACGAGAAGATGAGAAGATGAGAAGGAAGAAAAATATAATGATGAGATAGGTTGGACATTGTACTATGGCATGGAGATTTATTACAACCAACAGTTGTTATGGTAGTAATTGCAAGACGCTTGGTGAAGAACTCGATATTGCATTATGAGCTAAGTGAGTTGCTAGAGCATGTATGGTAGTGCAAGGGCACATGTGGCAATGCTGGAGTGCATGTAATGATAATTGAGAACATGTATATATTTTCTAGAAAATGTTTTGAGGTATCAAAGTGAGAAGAAGAAATTGCTCGAGTTTGTCTTTGTTATCGCAAGCCATAGTTTGATTTTGGTTACAATGTATGAAGACATACATATAGGGTTCATGTGTTTTGGTCAACAACTTTTGACTAAGTATGAAAACATATTTAAAGAACATATCTTAGAACATAAAGAACATAAATATATAAATGCATAAAGAATATAAGAACATATATAAGTGAATTAAAATGGACATAACTTGAACATACCTTAGAATTTGAAATTAGAGTTGACCAATTCTCCAAAATATAGCTTCAAAATCCTCAAATTCTTCTTTTTTGCAAGTTTGATTATGAATTCTATATAACTCTAGAATAGGATTAGTGAAATTTATGGAAAAAAACAAACATATATCCTCAAATTCAATCTATATATCAATGGTAATTAGCTTTGAAACAATATCACACATGAAAAATGAAACTTTAGGTTTAAATAATTAGATTTTCTCCAAAAACATGCAAAATTAGTTCTTTTACGTTGAAAAAACAAAAAAGGTGGTGGATTGATCTAAAAATGATTCTTAATATGTCAAACAACATGAAAAGAATTTTCTTGTTTGATATACTGCATGAAAAATAGGAATAACAATAATGTGGGGTCTGAATCATGGATCCCACATGCGTTATTCCCATTTTTCATGCTTCCCATAATAATAGTGCATTATAATGTGTTTGCATCATTATGGGAAGCATGAAAAAAATAAGCTTCATGCATGGAAAAATCATAACCTTTTCAATGTTGGTTCCAAAATCATGGTCTAGAATGTCATGCTCTCACATAAAATATATTGTAACTATGTGTGTAGTGCATCAAATAGGTAATCAAGTGACAGTCCAAGAGTATCCCTAGACTCAAATATCCATGTGGTTCATGAAATAGACCTTGTCTATACTTGGAGGGACAAATGTAACCTTGTATCTGCATAGGAGAGTTTCTCTCTTTCTCTCTCTCTTTATTTCTCTATTCTCCCTCTCTACAACTCTATCTGCCTCTCTTTCTCTATATCTCTCTCCCTCTCTGTCGACCCCTTGAAATGTCAGGGAGAGAGATATAGACATATAGAGGTAGATATATTTAGATAGTGGGAGGATAGATAAATAAAGAGATAAAGGGAGAATAGATAGATAGAAATGGATGTATATAGAGAGGGAGGGAGACATAGAAAGGGGGAGGGGGAGACTTGGATAAATAGAGAGAGATAGAGAGAGGGAGACATAGAGAGATATAGAGATAGAGAGGGATGTCGACATGGATACGGAGAGAGCCCATGGATATGGAAAGAGATGGAGAGATAGAGATAGAGTTAGAGAAAGGAAAAAATCTAGAAAGAGGGGCAAATCGAGAGATAAAGAGGGATAGGTGGAGATAGAGATGGGGAGAGGGAGAGAGGGGGATTGACATAGACAAAGGGGTCTATAGAGGGAGAAAGATATATAAAGAGACAAATAGAGATAGATATATATGTTGATGGTGTTTTTAGCACACAACAATGCAGGTATGATTGCTGGTATCACACCTCTCCTGAAAAAGGTATCCTATCCTAGATAGGACTGCCCCAAGGATAATACAACTAGCTCTTACCTTTGAATGGAATGACTCAGTGGGATGTACTAGCTATACGAACAAGGGGTCTTAGATGAAATGTAGGGTTTATGAATGATGGCAGAAATGTACATGCAGAAACCCTAGGTGGTTCAAACTATGAAGTCTAAAATTTCAGCAGATGGGCAATGAAATGCTTCTTGAACCCTAAATCTACCAAACTTGATGTAAAGAAAATGCAAAAGGAAAAGGGAGAGACAGAAGGGATAAGAGAGATCCTATAGACAATTGCAAAAATGATAATCAGACAGATAGACAGATTCCCAATAATAAACAAATCTCCACTTAACCAAGCAGCCCATAATGCCACAGAGATTGTGTAATCTTCTAAGGACATGCAATGATTTTTAAATTGTAGAGGGTTCATCAAACACCCAACTCTTGGCATAGCTCAATGAATTCATACAATTGAACTTATCTCATAAAATATGCCTAGACTAGTTAACCATGCACAACGACATACAATTAGTAAGCCATTAATGGTATGGATAGGAAATCCATCAAATATCTAAGTGATTAATCACTAATGCAACTAAATATAAACTAATTTTAGATTGAAATGAACCATGAAATCCAAAATGAAACAACACAAAAACATAAATTCCCATCAACCTACAAAACTTGCTTTGTATTGACTGAATTTTGGCATAGTCTCAACAATTCACTATCAAATCTTCCTTACAAATGAGAGAAAAGGATGGCTCTTTTATAGACAAGGCACCATACTAATTTTTTCAATGGATGGTGGAGATTAACTCAACACCAAGGGTCCAGATTACATGGCATTTAATGAGATACATCAGTTTGTTACATTTTCAGATTTACATTTGTACTTTAGGAAAAAGACAAAAAATAGCTTGCAAATACATTGAATCTAGACAAAATGGATACTCAATTGGTTGTACATGATGAAAAGTCAATTTTCAAGGTCTAATAAAGACAAAATAGAGTCACATTACGTTTGAAAATATGAGCTGATGTGGATTCATGGGATTCCAAGTGCTACCTGGATCAAGAGGAGTATGTGGCACATTTTAGTGAAGGTATATCCATCTAGATGCTTGTTGGACAAACATTGCATGACTGGGTGATTAGGACAGCTATATGCATCTCTTAGACATTGGACTGGATATGTAAAAACAATAATGAAGTAGACTTAATCTTTTATGTCTTTAGCCCTTGTAGCTCATCTCCATCATCTTGGACATCATACTAACTTCCTTCTACAAGCGCAACAGTAATTTGATTGATAAAATGTCAATTCTGCATTGTAACGTTCTCCTCTTTCATGTTTTCTACTTTATTTTTGTAGTCAATGCTTTGATATTCAATTGTGATTCAATTTTTGAATCCTTTTCTTAGGTCTCATTATTGCAAGATTGAGTGTGGGAGTTTCATGTAATGCAGGTTGCATGTTATGTTTAGCCTGGTTGTTGGGTTGAAGTTGTGATAAAACTTGTGTTTGTTCTTCATGCGAACCTCTAGCTTTCAAGCTTTCATGCAAATTACTTATGTATTGCATTGTTTTAGTAAAATTGTGAGGATAAAAGAATTTGTGAGGCTAATTGTGAGTCAAGTTAGTGAATAGATAAAATTATGGTAAAATATCCTTAGGTTTAAGAATTTAATTTTTAGTTATATTCTTAATCCTTTCCTTAGGAAGTCTTTTAGATTAAGTGATTTACTAGGGGAACCAACTCACTCTAGAGGTTCACTCCAAATGTTAGGCAACCCACAGGCCTAGGAGTGTTCCCATGTATCAACAGGTAGCTAAGCTCATAGCTTAGTATTTGGGTGCATACTTTGTTGATAACAGTTTTTGACATGCCTGGTGGGATAGTTTGAACTCTCATAGTTCAAAGCTTATTATTTCATTGTTGGTTCTTGGTATGTGCATCATAAATCTTAGCCTTTGGAGGAAAGTTATTCAAACACATCTAGCAACTCCTAATCAAGATTTACTGGTTTTAATAGATCAAGTGCTGGTATGTTTCAAAAATTAAGTTTTTATTCTTATTTCAAGCTCTTCATATGAGTAGAAATGTCAAATTTTCATAGTCAGTATGTATACCCACCACCATACTATGAAAATACCATCAACAAACCTTCAAGTATCAACCATATCCAAGCAGCCACAATGTTGGTTTTAGTCCAAATAATCCTGTTACAGCAAGCTACCAACTTGCTCAAGATGCTTAGCACCCATCCACCCTTGTCTAATCTTCTAATCAACCTCAAATTCCTGAACTTATGGATCTTAGAGACATTCTGGTAGACTTCAACAAGTAGATGGACAACATTAAGAGGGGGCAAGTGATCAATTTTTAGTTGGAAGAATGTTATTATCAGGCTTATCCCAATGGGCAAGAAGGTTTGGCTCATCAAACCCAACTTCATAGGCAAGAATTAAAGGTACAAGGTAGACAGTTTACAAAAGAGTTGGTAGCTCAAAGAGGTAATTTGAGGAGAATCATGCTCAACATGCTTACCTCCCACCCATCGCTGCTCTGCCTCTGTATCAACTTTCATAAACTCAAAATCAACTCCAAGAGAGTGAAAAGGAGGAGATTGCAAGCATAAAGGGTATGTTGTTTGACTTCATGCATGACTTCACAAAACAAGTAGAGGAGATTAAGAGGCAACATGAGTATAATCAGCAATAGGAAGAGATGGCTTATCAAGCCTATCTCTATGAGCAAGGGTTGGAAACACAAAAGCATAAAGCCTAAACAACCCCTTTCATTCTAGATCAGCGCCTTCAAGATGAGGTTAGTAGGTATAAAATTCCAAGTTTTATGAAAAGTGAGCCTCTTAACCCTCCTAAGGTCCAGATTCCTAGTTTCATATGTTCTAATTTTTATTAGGAGCTTGTTTACATTCAAAACTTGTCCATTAACCCTTAGTTTTAGTCATATCAAGAGCTCAAATCAATCAGAATTCTGAGTTTCAGTCCAGTAGTTGAAGGTTCTTGCAAGCCTTTTTATGCCACCGAATTAGACAAACCAAATGTGAAGCAAGAGGTTGCTATTGTTTGTGTTGCATCCCCAGCCAAATATGAGCATAATGCACATGTAGAGGAAGTTTATTCAAGCTTGATACTAAAACCTTTGCATTTTGATTCATTTGAAAAAAATTCTAATGTTATTTATAAGATGAATGAAAGTAGGGTATAGAGATTAGAAGGCGAAAGTCTCCAATTTCAAAGACAAATTGTCCAGGTTCCAGTTTCTTTGTTTGATTAGCTGCCTACTTTTGTTGGTGATGATGAAGACAACATATAGGTACCTAATTTACTAGCTGATTTGGGATAGACAAAATATATTACAGAAAATGATGTACTATTGGTTAATAAAGGCAAGGATGAGATTGAGGCCTCAATTCAGCTAGAAGAGCAAAGGGACAGTTTTGTTTTAGAATCTAGCAGGCTTATTTTGCATGAAGAGAGGACTGATTACTAGGCTGAACATGAAACTAAATCAGATCAAATTCTCCATGGTGATGAAGCATCTAGTTTGTTTTCAGATCCCCCCTTGTATTACAATGAAGAGACTATCATGAATGAAACTACTACAACTTGCCTTGAAGAGCAATCAAGTGGACTAGTTGAAGATGATCAACCTTTTCAAGACAACTCTATGCTTGATTGCCAAGATCCTGATTGTTCATCTTGTAGAGAGCTTGCCACTCTGCTGAATTGCTATAGCAACCAGAAGCCCAAGCTAGTAAATGACGAGGATGATAAGGTCAAGCAAGTTTCTAAATTCTTGCCTTTTGCATTTGAACAATATAAGGCTAATCAATTTGAGGACATCAAGGAAAGTATGTAGATAGAGCTTTAGGAAGATGAGCAATTCTTGATTGAACTAGCATCAATGACCACTTTCGAGTAGCAAGATGGAGGGCATCAGTTAGGCAAAGTGTAGATTCAGGAAGAATCAAGTGAAGGCAATTATGTTTTAGAAGGTCAAAAGGTTGATTCACAAGAGAAGGTTGTTCAAGTAAAGCAAGACAAGCAACAAATCATATATTTTGAAGGTATGAGCTTTGAAAGCCATTATGAAGATAAGTTAAAGCATACATTACATGATGAAATTGTTCATCAAGAGGATTTATTCTCAACTACCATTGAAATTTTTTTCTCTAACATCATTGATAACCTAGCACTTTTCAAGACAAAGGTTTGCGATCAACATAATCAAGTGATCAAAGAGGGGGTGGTTGAAAAAATGATTCTTGAAGGAGAAGACAGTAAGAAGCATTATTAGTTTATCATCTCAAAGGGATGCCCCATTAGGCATCTTTCCAAGATTGAAATTCTGAGAACACTTGATGAGGTTTCAGTAAAGGGACAGCAGATCCAACTTATCCATTTGCCCCAAACCAGTAGTATGGTTGGTCATATTCAAAGGATGGGTGAGTTTGTCTACATTCTTTATGAAACATTGCAGTAGTTTATTGAGTATCTTCTTGTGCTTCACCTAGTTTCAGCTAATCATAAGCATGTAAGTCAGCGTTCTTTGTTGAGAAAAGGCAGCTACTTCACCTAACCAGTGAATGGGTTTCTTTGACCTACTTCTTTGGCTAGTTAGAATAGGTTAGAGTTAGTGTTCTCAGTTAATAAGTGCTCAAGGCACATTTCCTTTGAATTATTTTCTTTCCCTAAGTGCTTCTGCACATGTTTTTTGGCCACCAAGGCCTTTTAGTTTGCTTTTAGTTTGGTTCTATTTGGTTTTCTACTATTGTTTGGAGTAGTTTGCAGTTGAGTTTCATTATTTTTTGAGTTTGAGAGGAGAAGAGTTTAACTCCATGCCGAATGGACAATTAAGGCAACTGGTCTTGATGCTTAGCAGACAAGCATTTAGCAGAAATTGCCAAAACTATTACCAATTTTTCACCTACAACTCAAAATGGCAAAGTTGGAGCACGTTTATTTCCTTTTAGGTTGAAATATTCTTAACATTTTCTGCTATGTTGGTTTTGCATAGTTTAAGGTGCTTGAAAAAGAAAAGGTTCAGTTTATGATGCCATTGTCAAAATAAAAGAGAGAAATTCAATTTATCATTTATTGCTTTGCAGAGTTTTCATGGATAAATAAGAGGTTATTTCATTTCATATTGCAATGATTATTCATTTGACAAATGAGATATACACAAACTGAACAAGTATTGCATTGAATAAAAGCAAGAAAGATCAAATGTCCCACACAAGCCGTGGGAGTAGCTGAACCAATACATTAGAAAGAATATACTATGCATATGAGGAAAACTAAAGTAATGAAGCAGATAAGATAAGGAATATCTATCATTTCCTATTGAAGTCTTGAGTTGACCCTCATTGTAGATAACTCCTCTTTGCTCTTGACCTTTGAATGAACCTGTATTGATGGAGAGAGATATGTTAGAGTTGCAGATATGATTTATCCTATGTACTTCATCAAACAGAGACATAATACATTCTTTATGATGCATTGAATCAGATGATCAAATCATCCATATGCAAGAGAGCTTGAAAGATGAAACATCATTGAGCTTCACTATTTTTTAAACTAACATGTTTGTTTCCTGTGCATGTATAGAAGAAGTTATGTTACTGGTTTGAAGATATCATATCATGTGGTGCAAAGTAGGCTCCTACAAGGGTTGAGCCCAACATTCTTCCCCTGAATCTCAGGAGGGGATGAAATAATAATTCATATTCATTGTGATCAAATAGAACCTATTCAGCTGAAGGAGTATTACATCAAGTCAGTGCATGAGCTTCAAGCTCAATGCTTATCCATGATTGTCAGTTCAAGGTGCTATGAAGTGAGAACCATTAATGAGAATTGAGCTCATTTCAAGACTGTCCAATGATCTGAGTAAGAGGCATTGTCACATCATGGTTACATTCATTTTCTATCTCATTATCATTTATCATGTATTCAAGATGCTCAGAAGCAATAGTCTAATATCATTACGCAGCCTTTTAGATGAGGAAATATTTCAAATAAAGGTCATGATAGAATGCAACCTTGATTAATAAAAGTACTCACATGTTAAACGACAACACTCTTGTGCTGATAAAAGAATGACATCTAGTGCCAACATGATAGATGCATCATAACATATTCATCAAAGTACTCTTCCCATGGTCCTTGGACATTAAGAGACAGTGAGAAGTATGTTGTTCACAAGAGGAATAGATGAAGTAGTCTCCAAGTGTGCATTGCAATGTACAACAAGTGACAACACACATGACTCATTCAAACCATCATCAAAGAAGCGATTGGACAACAATACATCAGGTATTTATCGTTTGATGAAGTATGAAGTTATAATTCAATGCATGAACAACCATAAAAGATCCAAAGTCAGTCATCATCATGACTATCATATCAGTCATAATATATAGTGTAAATGCCATAGTCATAATTTACAAGTGCAACTACAGGAGGTAGCAAATGAAGATTATTCAAATGGACATATTATTTCAGCCATATGGATAGCGACATTTGTAAAAGAAAGTGTTAGAGTATAGTTTCAACTATGAAAGAAATACCATACTAAAATATGTATGTGCTATACAGAATGAAATGAAGAGGCTATATATGATATATGTGAGAACACATTTGGTGCAAATCCATAAGGTAGAATGAGCTTATCTATCACAATGACAAGTGCATATAGGTTTATATTAGTTTAGAAATTGCAAGAGAAGAGTTTATACAGTATTTTCAATGTTCATGTTCATCCATAGGTGGTTCAAAAAGAGTAACATGTATGTTAAATAGCACTACATCAGTCATAATAAAGAAGCAAAGATCTCTATCAGAAACATTTAATCTTCTCAGCCATGGAATGATAAGTAAGTCATAAAGTGTAGAAATGATCATGTTAAGAGTATGACAACCATGGAATGGTTTTGAAGGATGTAAATACAGAATGAGATAAAAATGTCTTTTATTGCTATTGAAAAGATAAACAATATGTATTTCTTGCTGCCATACAATGAAGGCAAGTCAACATTTTTAAGGGCAAATGAATGGTATAAAGTAGTGATGCAAGGAGATAAATAAATTTTTGAGTTCTATGCCATGACTAAGGGTTTCGAACCTATCTCCTGCAAGATGAAGAAGACTGTATCAAAGATTTGACCCATTTTTTGGGAAGGAATGGATAGATCTAAGCATAAACAAGAAGAATATCATATTGGAACAAATGTCAAGCACCCAAAAAGTCAATAGACTGCGGCCTTGCATAAGAAAGCAATTTCTTTTGTCTCTTTCAAAAGAATAGGAAGCATTGTCTCTTCTGCCATAAGCGAAATTTATCAAGCTGTATAACATTTAAAGATATCTAGAGGCTAAAAGACCATTGTCCAGCATATAGAAAGTATATAACCATGGCCTTCAATGAGTAGAACATACAGGAAAATGCTATGCCTCCTTTGTAGAATGTAAGAAGTAAGGAAATACTACTATTTCTATGTTTGACTAGGGCTTCTATCTACAAGAAACAAAGAAAGGTGCTGGATAATGCAAAGATTTGAAAGATGGAGAACTTACTCAAGTTGTTGCAAAGGAGGAACATTCGAATATCTTTGTTTCTTTAGACATCGACCTCAAAATGCAAGAGGATATCAAACACAAAATGCATCAGAAATAATAGAGTGGTTGTGGCCTAGAAGACCAGTACACATTCAAAAATGGAGAAAAATATCATATATACAACTGAGAATGACTCACCTTGTACTTTCCTATCAGAATCCTCAAGAAAATCAACTTGAAATAGCAAAAATGCTTGAGTCTTGAGTTCAAACCCTAGTCTTCATGGCGGCTCGAGGTAGAGCTCATTCCATCAAAAAGACAAAGTGAAAATGGGCCCAAAAAGTTAGGGAATTCAAGTGGTTTATGCTTAGGGTTTCCTTTGTGCCCTAATTCGAATGGGGCATTTTTGTCACATTTGAATTAAATCAAATGCCTTAGCTAATACCCCTCGTGGTATTGTTTTCACCTTGGATATGCCTAGTCTTGATGACTTAGGATGTTTTATGCCTTAGGTCCCTTTGCCACATATGTCTAATATGCCTTAGGAATATTTTGCAAACTAAATGGAGAATAGACCTTAGAGGTTTTTCTTTTTTTTTTCAAAATATCCAATAATGCCTTAAAATTTTTATGATTTTTATAGAAACTCAAATGCCCAAATTGTGCATACTTGGCAATATAATCATATTAGCCTTGTATTGTTTTTGTAAAGTCAAATCAAGATAAATAAAGATATAAAACTACAAAATCCATTGTAAAACATTACTAAAGCAATGCTTTTATAAATTGCTTTAATAATTGTTATTTTTATGCAGTTACAACAAAGTAAATCTAGACTAAATCATATCTTTCTTGATTTGGTTTCCTTGGGCAAAATTGAGAAAAACTGGGCAAAAGGAGGCTTTTATTGATCAGGTAAGGCTTGATTTTTTGTATCTTTTTGGTGGGGCCACTTGACAAAGGATTTTGACAGCTTTTACACCTAGTTTGGTTACATTTTGGACAAAGTTTTAAAGGCTTTTCTATGGGTCTCGAAAATGACTTGGAGGATTGCTTTTGGAGAGATTTTTTGTAGAGTTTTTCTATTTTTTCATCTTGGGAAAAATTGGAGGCATATATAGAAGAAAAAACTTAGTTTTTTTTTAGTTTAGAATATTGTTTCTTCCTCTCTTGTTCATTTGTAGAGATCTTTGTAAACATTTCTTGTACTCAGTTTCTACTCCTTTCAAATCAATAAAAATATTAGCATCCTCCTCTTTCATTTTTACTACTTCATTTTTGCATTCAATGCTTTGATATTCAATTGTGATTCAATTTTTGAATCCTTTTCTTATTTCTCATTTCTACAATATTGAGTGTGGGAGTTTCATGTAATGTAGGTTGCATGTTATGTTTAGCCTAGTTAGTGGGTTGAAGTTGTGATAAAACTTGTGTCTATCCTTCATGCAAACCTCTAGCTTTCAAGATTTCATACAAATTACTTATGTATTGCATTGTTTTAGTGAAATTGTGAGGATAAAAGGATTTGTGAGGTTGATTGTGAGTCAAGTTAGTGAATAGATAAAATTCTAGTAAAATATCCTTAGGTTTTAGAATTTAATTTTCAGTTATCTTCTTAACCCTTTCCTCAAGAAGTTTTTTAGATTAGGTTATTTACTAGGGGAAAAAGCCCACTTTGAGGTTCACTCCAAGTTTTAGGCAATCCACAGGCCTAAGATTGTTCCCATGTGTCAATAGGTAGCTAAGTTGATAGTTTAGCATTTGGGTGCATACTTTGTTGATAACAGTAATATATACATACACATGCATATATAAACATACATATGTATATATGTGTGCATGTGTGTTTAATATGCTCGTAAATGGAAATTTCTTTTTGTTTTCTATCTGGTTGTAATCATGTGGCTTCAGTATTCAAATGGGGTTATTGTTTATCCATATACAATCAGAATGTAATATAAACATACATATGCATATGTATAAACATACATATGCATATGCACATACACATACTTATGCATATGCATATGCATAATAAGTGTATATATATTTTTTCAAAACATAATATATGCTCTAGGTATCGAAATGGGGTTATTATTTATCCATGGGTATTCAATTATTTTATATATTTTTTGTTTGCAATGGCATTTTTTCCATCTATTTTTGTCTGTAATCATAAATGGAAGCTTCTTATGGTTTTCTCACTATTTGTAATCATGAGGGTTCAGTATTAAAATGACGTTACTATTTATCCATGGGTATTAAAATATTTTCTATTTGTATTATTTGTAATGGCTTCGCTTATTTATCCTTCGACCCTAGTAAGGATATCCTATCCTACTAAGGCAATGATCTTTCTAGTTTTTAAAAAAAAGAGGATTTATTTGGTTTTTTTCTATTTTTATGTCCTATGGTTTATGCATGTAACATCTTAATTGAATCAATGACTATAGACTTGTCCTCTAAGTTTAGACTATAGTTTTTATTGCACTTCATTTGAATGATTTAATGGATGTCTATAAAATTGAATTTGGTATTAAATATGGGAGGTAACTAATTTGGTCGAATGCTTATTTTCTCTGAATTAGTTGATTTCCTATAATGTTTTTTGACTGCTTGATTGGTGAGCCTTAAACCTTCAATGGTGTGAAATTAATGGAGAGTTGATTGATTTAGTTGAATGCTTGTTTGGGCTATTTGTGCTAGATTTTAATAAATTGTTGTCCTTTTGTGTGTGGATGTTAGATTAAAGAAGATCTTTGACTACTAGGACAAAGTGTCAATTTTTGCAAAATGTGTAGTTAGCTCAAAGTAGGAAAATCAAGCGGTAGAAGTAGGAAAATGAAGGGGCAGAACACATATCTTGGTTTGGTTTTTGTTGTTTGCAATGGGAGTACATTTTTGTATGTCTGTCCTATATGGTTTATGCATGCAATATATTTCACTAATTAAAGAATATCTTTCACTAATTAATGAATTATTTGATATGTGTGGATGACAAATTAAAGAATATCTTTCACTGCTAGGACATAGTGTCAAATATTGCAAAATATCTTTTAGTACTAGGACATAGTTTGAATGGAAGGTTTTCTTGGTTTTATGTGTATACACACACACATAGACATATCTATTGTTGTATGTGGTCGTAAATGGACAGTTCTTTTGGTTTCATGTGTATACACACACACACACACACACACATACATACATACATACATACATACATACATACATAATGTGTGTGTGTGTGTGTGTGTGTGTGTGTGTGTGTGTGTTTATATGTATATAGATAAACTAGATAAGACTCATGAACAACATAACTAAATATTTAGGGTGTCCACATCATCGAATATAAAATATTGAATACCCATGGATAAACAATAACCCCAAGAAGCAGATGAAAAGTTTATTTATTTTGGTCCATAATGTGGTGCACTAGTTGGAGGGGTCAAGTTAAGGTTACCCACTATGAAAAGAGGACATCTTGCAGATTGAATTTTGAAGTAAACATGTTTTAAAAGGTATTCAATATGATATCAATTATAAACTTAAAATGAACTTGTAAAAAAAATTTGCAGCACATTAAAATAGTTGTCATTCCATTTTCTACAATTAGAAACTATAAACTAAAATTTGTAACTTCAATTAAAGAGTCACAGTGATGCTCGAACATAATTTTGTAATTTCCAAAAGCAATAATTGTGTTAGAAAACATAGAAAATAGCCAATAAGCTATGTTGATAAACACTACTAATAAAGTAGATAAAGTGTTACAACACCATTGAACACCAGTTTTTCCATTTTGAATCTTTTGAATCTCTACGGTACAAAGTTAAAGAAACAAAGAGCCTTAAGCATTGAACTAGACATTCCACCACAAAGAAATAAAACAACCTTCCATTAGTGACCACATATAGCAAACTATGGAAGAAAATCGTTGCAAACAAAAAATAAAAATCAATAGACATGGATAAAGTATAATCCCATTGCAAACAAAAATAAAAATAAAAATCAAATACCCATAGATAAACAATAACCACATTTTAATACCTAACCCACATGATTACAAACAATGAGAAAACCATAAGAAGCTTTCATTTCTGATTGCAGACAACAATAGACAGAAAAAATCCCATTACAAACAAAAAAATATAAAATAATTGAATACACATGGATAAATAATAATCCTATCTTAATACCAAATGGTCATAATTTCAAACAATGAGAAAACCATAAGAAGCTTCCATTTATGATTACAAACAACAATAGATAGAGAAAATCTCATTGCAACAAAAAAAAGTATAAAATAATTGAATATTCATGGATAAATAATAACCCCATTTTAATACCAAACCCTCATAATTTTAAATAGTGAGAAAACCCTAAGAATCTTCTATTTATGATTACAGACAACATTAGATAGAGAAAATCTCATTGCAAACAAAAATAAAATAAAATAATTGAATACCCATGGATAAATAATAACCCCATTTGAATACCAAACCCTCATGATTACAAACAGTGAGAAAAACATAAGAAGCTTCCATTTATGATTACAGAAAGCAATAGATTGAAAAAATCCATTGCAAAAATAAAAAATAAAAAATAATTGAAAACCCATGATACAAATAATAAAAAAATATCCTTACCACGATCGAAGGATAAATGAGCAAAGCCATTGCAAACAAGAAAAACAAAAAATATTTTAAAACCCATGGATAAACAGTAACCACATTTTAATATTGAACCCTCATGATTACAAACAGTGAGAAAACCATAAGAAGATTCCATTGATGATTACAGATAGCAATAGATGGAAAAATTCCATTGCAAACCAAAAAATCCAAAAAAATGAATACCTATTTGAATACCGAAGCATAATGATTTCATGCAAACTGAAAATGAAAAGAGCCTTCCATTTACGACCACTCACAATAATATGCATAAACCATAGGACATAGAAATAGAAAAAAAACAAATAAATCCTCCCTTTTTTTGAGCTAGAAAGATCATTACCTTAGCAGGATAAGATATCCTTACCAGGGTCGAAGGATAAATGAGCTAAGCCATGAGTGGAAGGAGAAACCAATGGAGTCATGATGACTACAACAAGACAAACAATAACCCCTTTTCATGACTACAAGAAGACAAAAACTTAAAAAACTAGACAAACAATAGTGAATACCAAAAACCCGTTTGAATACCAAAACTTGAAAATAGGCAAGAAGATGGTAAACCAGAAGAACATTCAATTTACGACCACATAAAGCATTGCAAATAGAAAAAGTAGATAATTTCTCTTTGTTTTTGAGCTAGAAAGATCATTGCCTTACGGGATAAGAAATCCTTACCTAGGTCGAAGGAAAAATGAGTGAAGCCAGCTTTGTCATTGCAAAGGAGATACAAGTGTAGCCATTGGGAAGGAAATAACAGTGGAGACCCAACAAATGCAGGTTTCTGAAGAGCACCAAGGTGAACCAGTATGGGTGCCATCTGTAATGAGCAAACACGGAGAGAAGAGTCGGTAATGGTGTCAAAGGGTTTGTTGAGTGTGAAGGATGAGAGCATTGAACACTCCATAGTTGCGAAAAGGCAAGACATGATAACCAGTGAAACAAGAAGGGAGTAGGAGTTAATGAGTCTGAAGTTGGTGTAAATGTGATTGGACTTCTTCGTTAATGTGGGAGTGTGCAATAAAAAGGTGGCAAGTTGCTCAGATGCCACATGGCATCACGAGCACAACTCATGATGCCACTTCCCACCACTAGTGTATGGTGTGTTTGGTCTTCGGTCGGCGGTAAAAAATGGCTAAAAATTTGACCCCACCAAAAAAATGTGTCATCCACGTGGAAAATTGATGTCTTGCATGTTAAACTGAAATAATTAGGTTGTCCATGTCACCATCTATGTGGAAAAGATAATTTTTTTAATTCGGATGACGTGGCATGCCAAGTGGAGGGGGGAAGTTAGGGTGACCCACTATGGTCCCTCTCCCCTAATTACCACATAAGAATGTATCATTGCATGCCCATTTACTATTTATTATTTATTTATTACTATTTCCTTTCTTAAGATGGCATAGGCAAGATGTCTCTTTTAATTAGTTAATAGTCAAAAATGTGTGAAGCTTCTCCGCATTAAATTATTTTAAGATATAAATATATTTTGTGTCCTCATAGTTTGCAAGATTTATTGTTTTCATCATATTTTGCAAGCTTTATTGTTTTCATTGAACTTTTAGCCTACTTGTCTTAAATAGCATATTTTTGTACAACATATATTAAATGAAAAAATGGGAGATGAGAAATTGGCCACTACTACTACTTGTGGTTCATTTCAGTATTCTGTAATGGTTTAATGAGAAGTTCATTCTTGACTTGCAGCAATAGCAGTACCATTCATTCAGTGAGTCTTTGTTTGCTGGCAATTTTCTTTGTCTACTACTTTGTTTTGTATGGATGCTAGCTGCTCAAATGCATATACTCTTACATGATTAGAAATATAGGGCCTTGCATATACAACTGTGTGTTTTTTGGAGGGTGCCTATACAAGATCTTTAGTTTCTCTGGTTCCAAGATGAAATTCTATTTGGATAGCAGTTTATTGTTCTGCGGTTTTATTGCTTTGTGTTGTTGTGCATGTTATCTTCTATTTGCAGCTTTGCTACTTTTATTTCTGTACTTTGCATTTTTTCAATAAAAAATAAAAGTTTAGTGCACGTGGTTCATTATTAAAATTTAATGTTTTCTATGAGTAGATGAATATAAAAATAAATAAATATTAAGTTTGAAGTCACGAATTCCCTAACAATAGTTGTAGTGTTGTACATGTTGTAATAGTGTTGTACATATTGTATACTTAATTTATTTATTTAGCGGTGCTTAAATATTATTTATTTTAATGGACTTTAAATATGATTTATATATAGGATGAATCAATAAGAAACTAGATAAATAACATTTAACAAATTATTAAATATGAAAATTAGTTTTGAACTATAGCATGTTTGCAAAAAATATTTAATACTCTATGGTGATTGGTCAAATGGGTAAAAGAATTTGCATCACATGGATGGAGAAAGGAACTAATCAAAAGAACAAAATATTTATTTTTTATTAGAAATAAAACCTTCTAATGTTTGTGAGTCCTTAGATGCAAGAGCAATAGTCATAAACACTTAAACACTAGTTGGATTCCATGTTTTCATAATTAAAAAATAAAAATAAAATCAATTGAATAACTTAAGCCTATATTATTATTGTTTACAAATTTGTTGTGTATTACAATATATTTTAGGTATTGGGTTAGCATTTAAAATATCAATTAAATCTTCATGTGTAATGGGTATGTCGACATGATTACAGTCATTAAATTCAATATTTAGCAGCATAGAGTAGGGAAATAAATGAGTTTAATTGCAAGGTTGTTAAGTGACGTTTTATGTGCAACCTATGTATCCATAGACATGTGGCAACTTTAGATAGATTTTTTGTTGGTGTATAACTCACATGAGTTATTCCTAACATAACCATAGTTAGACAGTTTTCCTCACATGTGGAAAGACTAATTCCACTCTATGAGTCATTAGTAGATGTATCATCTCATATTCGACACATTGCCGCTACATTTGAGGGTGGTTGAACCTTGAGCTATTCTCTTGGTTCCATTTATGCCACCTTTCCTATTCTCATGAAGACTTGTTCCTCAAGCTTCACCTATTTATACCAGTTCGGTTGTAAATCAATTTAGTTCATTTTCAATACATTAAATTCGTGTTTGATTTTTGCTTCCATGATCTTGGACTTCCGCTCACACATGGTATCAAAGAGAGTGGAATAGTGTCAAATTATTTGCACATTGATTACATCTCCATTAGCAAATCTTTGCAACTTCTCTTGCACACTAGGCTCAATCTAGCCTTCTATCATTGCATATCGAGGAGGTAATTTTTTTTTACAAATCATCATTGGCAAAGCTCATCAACTCTCACCCCAGTGAGGTCGAATCATTGTCGAGAAAGACTCATCAGAGGCATTTTCTTAATGGTATTCATGCCTCACACAGAGGCCAAACTCTTTGCTCAACAAGAGGCTGAAATCGACCTACATCTGCCTTGATCAGCACCTCCAAAGAGGCCCGACACTCTCATCATAGCTGCCATCCAACCTATGCCAGTTGCTTCCCATTCAACACCAAGTCGACGCCGCCTCTCTCAGTGGCATTTTTTCCATTTGCCCAGTCAATGGAGTCTGCTCATTCCTCATGCCAAACTGTGGAGCTAAAGCACTTGAGATTGAATTGCAAGGTTTTCTATACCTGATCTAATTTTGGGATAGTTATCACATTGAATCTATTCTATTTTGATTAGGATAAGGTGGTTTTGAAGGGACCATAAACCCTTTATATTGAATCTATTAGTGTTCATGAGATAGTCAATCTATTCATAGCATCATCAACATGATCATTCTCCTTCATTAGTTTTAGAGGTAATCCCCTCTATAATCTCATTTAACTTTTGAATATTTATTGCAAGTCTATCAAACAACACTTTCTACAGTAGTCGTGTCCCTTGAATAGGATTGGTGGCATGATCTTGTCCCATAAAATTGAGAATTGTTTTATGGTTATTCTAAGTTGATCTTATTCAATTACTTGTTGACTACAATGTCAAATTGTATGAATTGGGATCTAAGTTTCCATATTTAAGGATAGGGCTTAGGTCACTTGTTTTGAATCAATAATTTGTATCTTTTTTGATGCCTCAAAGGTGATCATGGAAAAAAGAGAAGATTTTGACCAAAGGTAATGATCATAGTCACATTTTTTTCCAAAATGTCAAAGTGGAAAAATTAATATATTGTAGTCACCTACACATCTCTCTAGCCTCTAATTCATTACATTTTTAGTTTTAAATTCATATTTAATAGTTATATTCATAGACGAATACTAGACATATAGAAATTATTACAAATGAACATTACACCTACTAGGATTATTTTTACTTTGCAAAAATAAATTACATTTACTATATACATTGTACCCTATTTATATAATTAAACTATCTTTACTTTGAATAAAATTTCAAATATTAAATCTATAAAGAAAACTAGATGCCATGCGCCTCTTGTTTATTTTTGGAGAAGCTTTGAAATAAATATACTTGTTCAACACTAGGGAGCTAAATAATAAAAACAAATAGTTCATATGAAAGGATATTACATTCCTATGAACTAATATCCACAAGCTACTAACTTTATGTGATCTTCAAAAGCTACCAGACTTTCCATAGTGGAGAAATTATAAATCTTACCACATAAATTAATTGAGGCTTTAATTAAAAGTTATAACCTTTACAAGATAATAAGAGACTTAAAATCTTCTCAGACCTTTGATTTGGCTATCTTTTCCATGTCTTCAACAAATTTGTTGAGATTCTCGAAAGAAGTACCCCCTGGAATCATAGCCTTAGTTGCTGCCTCCTTGAACCCTGAAATATTTCTTCGCAGCTCCTTTCCTACAAAACCTTCCATCAGATCCTTCACTATATTTTCAATGTCTTCCTTGGTGACCAATTTGAATTCATCAGCATCAACGCCTTCAAAGTCTAAGCCAACTTTCCAAACATCTTTGACAAATTGACAATTAATAAACTGATTAGAAAAATATGGCCATCTGATCATAGGAACTCCCATGGTGATTGCCTCTAAGATATAGTTCCACCCATTATGTGTAACGAATCCTCCTACCGAAGGGTGGGAAATGACCTACAATGAGAGAAGTCTTAAGGAATTAATTTTAATTTTGCAAAATAATCTTAGTCTAGTCATTTTATTGAAAGATAGCACAGAAAAATGTCCTACTTCCAACTGCTTGGTCCAACTAACAACCAGGGCTTGATCTTTGGTTCGTTCCTTAAAGCCCTGTGGTAACTCTAGAGATTTGCCTTCAGCTATGTCAGATCTAAGTACCCACAAGAAAGGGTACCCACAAGCCTCTAGTCCAAGTGCCAGCTCGTGCAATTGCCTTTTAGATTTTACAGCGAGGCTGCCAAAGCAAACATATAACACAGATTGTTTTGGTCAGGAATCTAGCCATTGAAAGCAAGTATTGTCCTCTTCCCACATACTGGACATGGAATTCTTGCATTGCAAGAAATTCGGAAGAGACACCGGACCTACTGCCAGAGCAGGGCATCCATTTATGCTGAGACCCATTTGTGCTTCCTTTCCTCCTAGCTCCTTGAAGGTGTTCACCAGCAGGTAGTCTGCTATGTTTTGGTGGCGAGCTTCGTAGAGAAAGGCACTATAAATTGTTTTAGAGACATGCTTTTCGTGGTAGAAGGAGACTATATCAATTGGTCGGATAGGTGGAATTTTTCCAGGAAGAGATGTAATTAGTTTGTCTTTGGATTTCAAATCATCATCTGCAACAAAGATGCCAATCATATTACGAAAAGGAGTTGTATAATAAGAGTGCTAGCTATAATCTATTGTTTCAGCCAGTCATCTTGTATGACTGTCCGCTGTTCAAAACTATCTTGGAAAGAAGTAAAAAATGGCACAAGAACAATAAGGTCTAGGCACAAATACTTATTTAGTAGAATAGCCTCTAATTTTCTAGAGAGTTTAATTATTCATGCCCGATTTAATAGAGCATAGTGGGAGAACATAAGTTTCGCTGGGCTTAAACAACATACACTAAGCTTTGACTTGCGTAGGTGGCTGGTGGGCCCTTCTCTTATTAACACATTAACAAAACAGAATAAGAGAAATGGCCCACCAGCCACCTAAATAAGTCAAAGCTTAGTGTGTCCTATTTAATCCATAGTTAGAAGCTTTACATAAGTGGATAAGCATTTTACAGTGGACTCTCAAGTCTAAAAATGTCAAAAAATTTATTTTTAGGTTATATATATATATATATATATATATATATATATATATATATATATATATATATATATATATATATATATATATATAATATTAATTTTTTATATTTTAGTGGTACAAAAATATATATTCATAAAATATTACAAAAGAAATTAGTAACAGCTGTCACTATGTTTAAGGGATGAAATCTTGTTAAGGATTAAGATTGTTTAGAAAAGACAAAATGTTTCTAGAGTTCTCTATAAGCTAGAACATTCCAAAAGATGTTCTAGAAAAGAACATTCTAAGATCTATTCTAGAAAATGAACATTCCAAAATTTAGAATTATCTAGAAAACTAGAAGCTTCTAGGCTTCAAAGACTTTGTAGTTATATATATGTGATTGTAGATAGCTATTGGATACAACATTCGGATTGATGCTAGACACAGCATCTGGATAGTTGCTAGACATACAACATTTGGATGTAATGTATTGCAAGCTAGGTAAATATATTTCTGAGTTTATTCAACTTTCTTTTGCCCTGTCTCTTTCTGTTTATTGCTGTTATGTTTTGCACTGTCTTTTGGTGTTTATTGGGCGTGTTCTTACATGGTATCAGAGCGAGGTCATGGGTGTGAATCACCTTGGGTAACGCTGAGGGGGGGTTGTGGGAAAAAAGTTCAGCTAGAATGTGAAGGCAAATAGACAAAACAAGTGATCTGCTGATCATAAACCAAACAATTACAAAAGCCCAGATTACCTTAGAGATGAAGAGGCAGGGCATCAATATATAGAGTTATGGATTTACAAGGGAGTTATGGCACACAACCACAATGCCAATAACTCAACCATAAAACTAAATTCAAAAACAACAAAGTCAAGAAATACAGCTACAAAAATAAATAAGTCCAATGGAAATTACAAAAAAGTCCACAAAGGTTGCTGTACATGTCTATTGACTGCTACACATGATAATTACTATCATTCTCCCCCATAATGACCATTGGGAAGAACTTAGAGTAGATCTCTAAGTGTCTCAAACCTTTCACGAGCTAGAGCCTTCATGAAGATATCTGCTATCTGATCCTCTGTACTATAGTACACAATCTCGATCAATCCCTGTTGAACAAACTCTCTGATGAAGTGATGTTGAATCTCAATATGTTTGGTCTTGCTATGAAACACTGGATTTTTAGTCATCTGTATAGTACTCTTGTTGTCACAATACAATAAGGTAGGTTCATTATGTAGCTGGTGCAAATCCTCCAATAGTCATCTCAACCACACTATTTAGGATGCTGCAAATGTTGCAGCTTTATACTTTGCCTTTACTGTAGAAAGTGATACAATTGGCTATTTTTTGGACTTCCAAGAGAAAACTGTTAAACCAAGACTAAAAGTATAACCAGAAGTAGACTTCTGATTATCTATGGAACCTGCGCAATCTGAATTTGTATAGTTAATCAACTTACTATCCTCTGAATGCTGAAATCTAATACCATTACTCAATGTCGCTCTGACATATCTAAGAATCCTCTTAGCTGCACTCCAATGTGTTTGCTTAGGTTTTGACATGAACCTAGATACCAAGCTCACTGCATATGTGATATCTGGTCGAGTAGTAGTTAAGTAGATCAAACTACCAATCAACTGCCTGTATAGAGTGGGGTCCACTAGATCTGACACATCCAAGTTAGACAACTTAAGTCCAATTTCAATGGGTGTTGCAACTGGTTTGCAACTATTCATTTGAAATTTTTGTAGGATGTTTGAATCATATTTTTTCTGAGACATGAATATTTCACCTTTGTTTTGCCATACTTCTATATCAAGAAAATAGTGCATCTGCCCCAAATCTGTCATCTCAAATTCAGCAACCATAGTTGCTCTAAACTCTGTAAATAAATCTGAATTGTTCCCAATATAGATAAGATCATCAACATAAAGAACTAATAAAAAAATATCCTTAGCCGAGATCCTAATATAAAGATTCG
The DNA here is from genome assembly GCA_027924645.1 of Cunninghamia lanceolata. NCBI lineage: Eukaryota > Viridiplantae > Streptophyta > Pinopsida > Cupressales > Cupressaceae > Cunninghamia > Cunninghamia lanceolata. The sequence continues at coordinate 11,504,113 of BSBN01000194.1, read as the reverse complement.
GATCTAATTGACTTCTTAAGAAACCTTTCTAATGTAGGTATGAGTCTATCCTTAAATACCATGCTCGTGGTGCGTGCTTAAGACCATACAAGGCCTTCTTTAATCTGTAAACATAATGTTCTTTATAAGGTATTTCAAAACATCTAGGTTGAGAAACATACACTTCCTCATCAATATATCCATTCAAAAAAGTACTCTTTACATCCATTTGATAAACTATCCAACTCTACTAAGCCGCCAAAGCCAAAACCAATCTGATAGTATCCATTTGTGCTACAGGTACAAATGTTTCAGTGTAATCAATACCTTCATGTTGAGTATATCCTTTGGCTACCAATCTAGCCTTATGTTTATCAATGCTTCCATCAGATTTATACTTAGCTTTATACACCCATCTTGTACCAACAATTTCCTTACGAGGAGGTAGCTGAACCAAATCCCATGTGTCATTCCTTTCAATTGTTTCTATCTCACTATTCATTGCTTCAACCCACTCTACTTTTTCTTAAGCTTGTTCAAATGTTTGTGGCTCATTACTTTCCATGATTTAAGTCATCAAAGCATAATTCACTTTTTCTTGTGATCTTGTTGTCATTTTCTCAAAGTTTGAATCCAACATAAGAGTTGATAGATGATTCTTTTCTGTCCTCCTTTGATATTTTTGATACTTTCTTGTTCTTGTACTAGAATACTTAGGTTCATTTTCTTCTTCTTCTTCAACTTCATCAATCATTATCTATTTTCCCTTTGTTTCATTTTCCTTGGTATATACTACTGCTTCATTGAATATCACATCTCTACTTATAACAAGCTTCTTTCCTATTGGGTCATACAATTTATATGCTTTATTTTCTAATCCATACCCAATAAAAATACATTTTAGGCCTTTGTCATCTAGCTTAGACCTTTTTTACTTTGGTATGTGTGCATAAGCAACACACCCAAATACTCTCAAATGTTCAACACTTGGCTTTACCCCAGACCATGCTTGTTCATGAGTCATTCCCTTAACTGCTTTTGTAGGACTCCTATTGAGAAGATAAACTATTGTGCATACTACTTCTGCCCAAAATAGCTTATCTAAATTCTTCTCTTTCATCATACTCCTTGCCATTTCAACAATGGTTCTATTATTTCTTTCAGCAACTCCATTTTGTTGTGGAGTGTAAGAAGTAGTGAACTCTCTCTTGATTCCATGATTTCTATAGAAATCTAGAAACTGGTTTGATTTGTACTCACCTCCATTATCTAACCTTATCACTTTGATGTACTTACCACTTTATTTTTCAACCAACCTCTTAAATTCTACAAACTTGTCAAACACTTCTGATTTTGAAACTAAACAATATACCCAAGTTTTCCTTGAATAGTCATCAATGAAGGTTAGAAAATACTTTGCTGCTTAACTCTATTGGATTTACCAATTGGAAAGCTAGCTCAGTGTTGTTTGCCAACAACACATTCTTCACACACTTCTTTTGTATTTTCAATGAAAGGTAGACCCTTAACCATTTTAAATCTCTTGAGTAAAATTAATCCACTAAAGTTGAGGTGGCCATATCTTTGATGCCAAATTCTACTTTCATTCATTTCACTAGACCTTAATGCTTAGTTTCCTTGTGTGAAATGGAGAGGAAACATCCTATCACCCATCATCTTTGCTCTTGCAACAACTGCATTTCTTTTTAACTTATCTCTTATTATTCACTCTTTTTCATCAAACATCACCTGATAATTTTTCTCTAACATTTGTCCAACAGACAACAAATTCTTTTGGAGAGCTAGAACCAACAATGTTTCATTGATGTGTTTTACCTCACCATATTCTATTGCAACTGCAATAGTACCCTTACCTTTGGTTCCATAAGATTGATTATCTCCTAATACCACTATACTATGATGGTTTTCATCTAGATTGATAAACCAATTTTTATTAGATGTCATATGCAATGAACATCCAAAATCAATGTACCATACATTATTCTCACTAACATTTATATTGAAACAAGAAATAAACAAATTTTGCTTATCTTCAATAGTATTGTGAGCATTTCTCTTTTCTGTTTCACCTTGTTTACTCCAACATTCTGATGCATAGTGTCCAAACTTGTTGCAATGAAAGCATTGGACATTTTTTTATCTCCCCCATTATTTCTACATCTTCCTCTTTATGTTCCTCTAAAGTTGCTACTTCTTCCTCTAAAACTATTACCTCTTCCTCTAGAATTGATAGATTCACCTTTGTATTCATTTTTATTTTAATTCCTGAAAAATGTGTTTCTTTTATCTCTTATGCTTGCTTTAGAGGCAAATGCTTGTTCTAGACCTTCCTCATTACTTTTCATTCTTTCTTCAATAGTTAACAATATTCCACTTAGTTCATCTATTTGCATAGTTGTGAGATCTTTGGAAATCTCAATTGTAGAAACTACACCATCAAATTTAGGAACTAAACTCCTTAAAAAATTTTCAATGACATGCTTGTCATCCACAGTTTCTCCTAGAAACTTCATTTGACTAACTAAGCCTTCTACCTTTGTTAGAAATTCATTTACACTTTCACTATTGACCATTTTTACATTTTCAAAATTTTTCTTCATTGTCTGTAGTTTTGTAGTTTGTGCACCTTGATAAGCATTATTGAGAATTTGCCATGCTTGCTTACAATTACTAGCACCACTTATCCTAGGAAAAATTGCCTGATTAATTGTACCTTGAACCAGAAACAAGGCTTCATTATCCTTCTTTACATTTGCTTTGTATTCTCTCTTCTATTAATAATTTAATGCATTAAATGCAGTTGTATCTAGTTTTACATACCCTATTTGTACAATTTCCCACAAATCTTTAGATTTGAGTAGGGTTTGCATCCTAGTACACCAATATGTGAAATTGTCCCCTTCAAACATGAGAATTATCATGTTAGACATACCACTTCCTGCCATATTTGCTATAAGAGAAATATGCAAAATATCCCAAAGACTCAATAGAAAAACTTAGAGAGATCTCTGCAAATGGATACTCTTTCTGTCCTTTCAAATAGGACTCACACCAAAAATGATTTTATATTATATTGTTGTGGTGTATAAGTGTCGGTTTCAACCAAAAATGCACTTAATTACAAATAATTTCCTTTATCACTTTGCAAGAAAAAACACAATTTACAATAAAAATTACACTTTGTAAGGTTAAATCCCTTTACCTTATACAAAAGGCAATATAAATATTTAAAGCTTTTTAAAAGCTATTTCATTTCCATAACAAAAAACTTTGGACTTCTTTTCTTTTAATAAAAGACTCTTACTTTTACTTAAAAGAAAACTCTCCTTTCATTTGGCCTTGTAAAAACTTAAAGCAAAGGACTTTAGAAAAAAAAATCCCTTTTCTAAAACAGAAGAGCCCACTTCTTTTCTATACGTGAAAAGTGAAGAATAAAAGAAAGGCTTTTAATGAAATACTTTCACAAGTGAAGTAATCTATTTTTTATATTGAAATGCCCTCCTTTGAATTGCTCCCTTGACGTTTCTAAATGGGACTTGTTACTGACCTGCACGCCTCCTCGCTTGGTCTACACACCTCTGCACACAGAACAGGGAAGTATTTTGAAATCTTTCACATGCGGGTCTTCACACAACACGCCTGCACGCATCCTTCCAAATAGTGAGAGCAGCCTCCTCTTCTCTTGAACGCCTCTGTTGGACTCTGGAGACGTCTGCTACAAATAACAGACCTTTAAACTACAATATGTATCACTGTGTGCTCACTCACAGCCAACACAGAACTCAACCTTAAAAGCATCTATAAAGACTCAAGATTTATCATTCAAATAAACTGGCTCTGATACCAGATGAAGGCAAATAGACAAAACAAGTAATCTGCTGATCACAAACTAAACAATTACAAAAGCCCAGATTGCCTTAGAGATGAAGAGGCAGAGCATCAATATATAGAGTTCTAGATTTACAAGAGAGTTATGGCACACAACCACAATGCCAATAACTCAACCATAAAACTAAATGCAAAACAACAAAGTCAAGAAATACAGCTACAAAAATAAATAAGCCCAATGGGCATTACAAAAAAGTCCACAAAGGTTGATGCACATGTCTATTGACTGCTACACATGATAATTACTGTCAGAATATTTTCCAAGTTCAACTAGAGATTCAACTAGAGTTTTAACCAGGTTCACCTAAAGGTTCAGCTAGAGGACCATCAAGAGGTTCAGCTAGAGGTTTAGTTAGAAATATATTGCTGGAGTGATTTACTTGCAAGGCAAATATATTGCTGGAGTGATTTGTTTGCAGAGCTGATATATTGTTAGAGTGATTTTTGTTTGGAGGGCTGCTATATTGCTGGAAATGCAAGTTGGAGCAAGCTAGAAGTATTATTGGTAGTGCTCTCATGGCCAAAGTATTACATATAAATGATCCAATCTCATATGAGCAAATTAGAGGGAAGAAAGAATGGGAGGAAGCCATCAAAGAGGAATATGCTAGAGGAATGCTTGGTATGCTAGAGGTGAACATTAAGGGGGGATAGTAGTATAATGTTCCCCTCCCATTTGTATTTTCTCTGTATTATTCTAGCCAATCTTAAGGGGGGATGTTAAGGATTAAGATTGTCTAGAAAAAGACAAAATGTTTCTAAAATTCTCTATAAACTACATCATTCCAAAAGTTGTTCTAGAAAAGAACATTCTAAAATCTGTTCTAGAAAACGAACATTCCAAATTTTAAAATTATCTAGAAAACTAGAAGCTTCCAAGCTTCAAGGACTTTGTAGCTATATATATGTGATTGTAGATAGCTATTGGATACAACATTCGGATTGGTGCTAGGCACATCATCTCGATAGTTGCTAGACATACAACATTTGGATGTAATGTATTGCAAGTTAGATAAATATATTTCTGAGTTTATTCAACTTTGTTTTGCCTTGTCTCTTTTTGTTTATTGCTGTTATGTTTTGCCCTGTGTGTTTATTGGCCCTATTCTTACAAATCTAAGGAGATTTAGGACAATTCCACCACTTCCAAAACCTAAAGGAAACCACAAAACAGACAAAGCACAAAATACAAAGAAAAATCATACCAGAACTATCAAATCAAGTTATTATCATGGAGCTTCAGAAACTGCATAAGGAAGGATGTGAAGAAGACAAAGACCCAGTATTCCATAACATGCCAATTACCATCTACATGAGGATAAACCTTAACCAGCCGGTGTGTTGCAAGCGACCGGCTGGTCGAGATTTGTATGGCACCCATCATTTGATAGAATTCAGTGTACGACAGTCACCGATTGGTTGGTCGACAAGAATCCAGTCAAAACATTAATTATATTTTTTTGACTGCTTCACTGGATCGAAGAAGCTGTTTACCGCTGACCTTACATGAGAGACCCATTTAACTAAACAATCAAACAACAGCATTCCACTCTTTAAAAATATTACTCAGTAAAAAAAGAAGATAAAAACACAATGTAATGACAAGAAAGAGCGAGAGTAAACAGTCACGTCTTGCGTTAAGTGGACTCTCTCAATCGCAGCGTGCGGCTGCTTAACCTTTTTAATATTAAAACAGATATTTGAAACAGATGGTAAGGAAAAAACCATTCACTGAAAGATATCTTTAACAAATAAAGGAAGGAAAAAATGATGTGGCTGGTAAATACCTTTGACTGGAATATGGCCCTGAGAAAGTAGAATGTTAGCGTTAGTCTGAGCAATTGAGTTTGCAGTACAAGTCGTCCAAAAGATAACTCAGGGCACCCCCAGATTTTGAGCCACCTCTGCTGTGCAAGAGATATAACTATCTGACACAATGCAGGTGATGGGCGGAACAGAATTGTCTGGCGTAGTTAACAGACTTTCCAAAGCAGGCCCCAAACTTTGCAGTGCAAGGAAAAGCTCACCGATCTCAGAAGTTCGGCCATGTTCAGGCGGTAAGCCAGCAGGGATAGAGAGAAAGCAAAATTCGAAGCCCCTCTGTTTGGCTTCACAGTGACGTGACGCTGCATCTGTGGAAGCTACTTTTAGAAGGCGTTGGTCGATCCATTCGGTGGTGACAAAGGTTATGAAGAATCCCCGCATGGACAACAGCTCCGCAAAATTCATGAGCGGATTGACATGGCCCTGTGCAGGAAATGGCACGACTACTGCGTGCAAAGGGGTCACTGTTATTTCTCTAGGCATTTTTTTGAGGCCTACGAACTTTCTCTTGTGCGAGTAAGGAAGGAATGAGTGCATCAACCAAAATGACAAAGCTCAATATATAGAAATCAATGTTCCAACCGCCACGGACGGCCACAATAAAATTCCGGTAGTTGGCAGATTTTGAAATTTGTTCGCCGTTCCATTGTCGATATAAAAACATCGTCACCTAATGCCAGAAATAAGTACTTGATATGAGATCTCGAAAGATTCCACTGACCTCCAAATGACATCAGGAGACAGGCTAGTCACTTTTAAAAGCCAAACTGAATTTCAAATTTAATAAAAGAACCAAACGTTTCTAATTATTTTTAATTAAAGAGAAAACTTTTGTAATGTTTGAGCGATAGTGATATACATTTAAACACCAGTTGGATTCCATGTTCTAATAATAAGTAGTTAATTCCTTGGTGTTTGCAATCTTATGGAAATGCCTATATAGTGTGAGTTGTCACTGGCTATTAGGTGATGATTGAACACATATCTTCACATGATAGATTACATTTAAAAGTATATGTGATTAATTTTGTCTCCATTTAAAGAAGAGAAATCTAATTTGAATATAACTACTAGTTGACATTATATTTGGGAAAGAGAAATAAATGTAAGCTTGCTCAAGATTTGTTTTTTCCTCTAACATTTATGATTATTCTTAATGGATATTAAGTATGATAAATTGCATGATGTATATCTTTATATGATTGATGACATTTAGATTGATATTTTTCATATTTTGTAGTTATATATTTATTGTGCTAGGTGATTAATTTTATCTCTATTCAAAGAAGAAAAATCTAATTTGAATAAAGCCACAAATTGACATCTGGCTTGAAAAAGAGAAATAAATGTAAGAAGAAGATTTTTTTTCCAACATTTATAATTATTTTAAAAATATAATAAAATAAGGTTAAGGTCTTTTTATTCCCAACATTTATGACTATATAAATAATTTAATTAAAAAAAATCTTTTGAATAGTGTAAGCTTCTATTATTCCCTTGTTAATGGGGCTCCTCAAGATGATCTGAGTGTCAATCAATGGAAAATGGCAAAATGGAACCCTCCAGAACCTGGCTGGGCAAAGTTGAACTTTGATGGAGCCTCCCGACGCAATCCGAGTCCACCCAATATTGGTTGTGTGATTAGAGACAAGAATGTGAAGTTTTGGAGGGCAAGCTCTAAACAAATTGGAATCCAATCCAACAATGAGGGGGGAGTTCCATGTTTGGGTCATGGGGATGCAATTGGGACTCATGCTAAGGATTCAAAGGCTCCATATTGAGGGTGACTCCATGATTATGATTAATGCCATTTGGAGTAGAGAGACTCCAAATTAGAAATTGAACAATATTTTGTTCAAGGGCTTAGAACTGATGAACAAACTTAGAGACTTTAAGGTTTCTCATGTCTTTCGAGAAGCAAACAAATTGGCAAACAAATTTGCAAATATAGCATTTGAATTGGAAGTAGACTTAAAGATTAGTGGAGATATAAGGGAATGGGAAAAGTTTTCCCAACTTAGAACATTTTCTTTTACAAGATTGTGGTGGCCTCAAAAATTGGACTATCCAAATTGGAGCCCGAAGAACAAAGAAGCGGAAGTGTCAACATCAACTTATAGATCTAAGGTCAATAGTGTTGCCATAAGAGAGGACAACATGACAGCCACCTAAGGATGATGGGGAGTCATTGTTAATATGGAAAGGTGGTGGTGGGGAGAGAAGTGTGTGGGGACTGATGAGGAGAAGTGAGAAGTGATGGCCATTATTTCACATTATGTCAAATTGAAGTCGAAGGGGAAGTGAGGTATGTTGGAGCAGGTTCAGAGTATTAGACATGATGGATAGCCCATGGGAGAGTTCATAAAGTGGCCATTTTGGTGGTAAGTAGAACTAGAGGAAATTAATGGAGAGGGACTGATGGTGGGTAGGGTAAGTTTGAGCAAGGGGTCCACATCAGTAGCATCCAAGTCAAAAAAAATTTTTGCCATGTCCCTTGACAGTCGAGTTGGCACCCCCCCTTTTTCTTCCTAGCTTTTTTAAGCACGTTTATCAATGTTTTTAGTGCGTTTTCAAAAACTATCAAAAAATGCTAAAAAGTGTCATTGACCAATATTGGACATGTGTAGGGTCCCTTCGTGGGTTGGCACCATGCTAGTAATGGCTCATTTTACTACTAGTTAATGTGCATTAACTGCCCAGTTATATCATACCGCAATGGTCTTAATGTCTACCACCTCGGTATGCACACCATTCGCTTAGTCTTTCTTTAGCTTCACGAAAACTCTATTCATCAGAATAATTTGCATTTGGAGTGATTGCATTCACTTAATATTGAGAAAGTGGTAAAAAAATACCCTATGCACCATAGGACATATTGTGAAATTTATATGAACCTGTCCTATCATATTAAAAAGGATATTTGAATTTTTTGTTGCTCTTTTATTGCCCAAAAGTGGACCCCAGGCTGTCATAAACTATACCCACCATATGTCCTATGACATACCAAATTTACAGGTGTATAGTATTTTTTTGGTTGGAAGGATGGATACCACAATTTTCTTGACATGGAGAAAGCAATAGATGGCATTACTCAGAAGTGACTGAAGAAAGTCTTCAAAATCAAATCCCCAATTAGATTGCACGCATTTGGAATGGTTCTTGGACCTACATTCATGGAAGGACAATAGAGATACCAAGTTAACTCGGCCATTGCCTCCCTGCTTGTAGGCATCTTGTTAGACTTGAAGGAATCCAAAGACACTATTCGGGAGATGGTGCGGGCTTTGATCAAGGCGACGTGGCGGGAAATTTGAACAAGGTATTGTACATGGTGGTGACATGGCTTGGATTCAAGCTAGAGGAGGGAATGTGGTCAGCTTTACTCCCAATCTACAATGGGCCCTGGATTCCCTTCATTGTTTACGAAGTGGGAGTAAATGAAAATAATCGCCGAAGTCAGGCTAGATGGGGGGTAGAATTTCTTAAGTTATTGGCTAGAATTGTTGATGGGGAAGGATTTGATTGGGCTGGTGAAGTGGAATCCGAAAGTAGCGTTGGTGAAGTGGAACCCAAAAGTAGCGGTGTGATAGGAGAGGAGGCAGGGGAAGGTGACAACTAAAACTACGGTGTGAAGATATAATAGCTATAGCTGATAGAAGATCAAAGATATGAAGATAGTATACTTATAATGTATGTAAAAATATGAAAGCAACAATTTGTAATAGTTACAATGATAAATAAAATACTCTTGTTAGCTATTTTGGCCTCTTTTGAGTAGCTTATGTTTATTTTTATTCTTTGTTTTAAAATGGGTTAAGGCTCCCACAAAGCCTAATTCATCTATCCAGAAAATATCTTAAGCTTCTATTATTATTGTTTACAATAAAGTTGTGTACTACAACATATTATAGGTATTGTGTTGGTCTTTAAAATTAGTAAATGTACCTTGGTGTGTAATAGGTATATCAACGATGATTGCACTCATTCAATTCATCATTTTTAGCATACAACTGAGAGTAAATAAGGTCAATTGAAAGGCCATTAAGAAAGTGGTGTTTTGTGTGTAACCTATGTCTCCATAGACATGTGCCAGCTTTAGATTGATTTTTTTTTGCAAACACAAATGCCACATAAAAATATAGTACTAAATTATTGATAAGTTTTGGAAATTGAACTCAAAATCTCCAACTTGGTCATTACATTAAAAAAATGAGATTAAAAAGTTATATAAAAATAAGAAGGTACCTTTTGTCACATAATTGAGATAATTATAGATAATGGTATGTAGGAGGATTTTTTTGTATTAAGCAGTAATATTTTCTAGTTTCCCCTTTAAAAATTCTCTTAAAATAATTTCTCAATGATTTTCACACAAATTTCACATGTTTAAAATATTAAATATATAATTCCATAAAGCAACTCTAAATCTTCTAATGCAAAAGAAAAGCAATCATTTAGAAGAGTAAATTGATTGAACAAAGAATTCACAATGTGGACCAAAATTAGGACTAGATTGAGTGAAAATAGGAAAAAACTAAAAATTAAGGAATATAAAGCATTACTTGTTCAAAGTGGCTTGGTTCCTACAATTTCTATTCTAATTGAAATAAAATAAATGTGAAAAATAAATCCATGCTAACTAGTTTAATAAAAGAAGGAACCTTTACTCTATTGAAAGAAAACATAAAAATAAATTATCTTCACAATTCTAACTTTTTTCTCTACTACAAATGATAAAATGTGTTCTAAATTTGAATAAACATGGTAAATAATTTTATGAATAAATGTGCAAACACAATTAAGAATCTACTTTTGATGAAGAACAAGTAGGAAAACATGTATTCAAAATATATTACATTAAATGTCATTTGCAATTATGAAGGTTGGTGAACAATCACTTGATGAGATGAAAACAATAATATTCATGAATTAAAAGTTCTATTTTAAGAAATGGAATCAAGTTGGAAACACATGGACAGATACAATAGAAATAATTATCCCACTTCCTAGACTTAAGAATATAAAAAGAAAATTAAGAAATGATCTCATTAGCTTGAAATTGAAGGAAAGAAAGTATGTGCAATAAAATTTATTTCTTCAAGAATGCCAATTTTTTTCTCCATTGAATTGATATTTATAATTAAAGCACTCATAAAAAGCTAAAAAGATAGGACAAGAGTGAAAAACAATGTTCATAGAAAATGAAATACATAATAATCAGCTTTGTATCATTCATCTTTGTTCAATAAATAAATAATAACAATAAATAATTTATAAACTTGCTATACTACATCATGAATTAGATAAAATATTTTCAAGAATACTGATTTCCCTCTCATTGAACTAAAAATTATAATTAAAGAACTTATAAAAACTTGAAGAAAAAGACAAGAATGAAAAACGATGTTTATAGAAACAAAAAAACTATTTTAACAAAGACAAACAACTAATATATAAAACAAAGGTTGCACTGCTACAACAGTCCCTGCCTAAAAGCTGTAAATGCCCATATTAAAAAGACGAAATATTAGATTTAAAAACAGGTAAAATAAATCTAAGTTCTAAACATAGATTTGACAAAATACAGTTAGATATGAAACTATTAGAATCATAGCAGTTAACATCTTAACCATCATGAGCAACAAAGCCATCAAAGTATACTTAGATATCAAATGAATGAAAAGCAATCCATTGAATTAACAGGTCATTTCTAGCAAGCAGGGTTATACCAGAAACTCATGCACTTACAAAATTGTGTCCTAGCTATATTATTTCATTATTTTGGTGATATTTGTAATTAGTTAATCTGTGACTAAATGTTTGCTATTTTTGAATTAGCACATTCCAAAATTCAGATCCTCTACCACCATTCCTAATTGGAGCAAATGCTATGAGCATATATTGTTAAAAGAAGAGAAAATTTTGAGAAAGGACGAAAGGAAAACATGGAAGAAAAAACATATCACCAAGTCTCTAGATTTAAAGAAATTGAGCTCGGAGCGAGAGGACAATGTCATTAGAAGAGCAACAAACTGACTGATGGTAATTGTAATCAAAAGAGCAAGAACAAGAAAACAAAAATGGTGGCTGGTAAGAAACAATTGATGTCTAATTCTCATGTTTTCCTTCAAAATAATACTAACATCAGAATTGTACTTTTCAAAAAACTTCATGAAACTGTCAAACTAGAGAATTTGTATAAGGTGGTATGTCAAGTGGAATAGCATACAAACTAAGAGGAAAACAATGGTTCTATAAAGCCACAACATAATAATTTAGCTGCGAAGACCACCAAAGCGCTAAGAATGCAGCTACTGATGAAGAGAATTGGGACGGTTATAGTTAAGTACCATAAAATTTTGTGAAGAATTTCAGTAAGGAATGAGGGAAAGAGAACCCAAGCTAATAATTTGAAAGCTTTATCAAGCTCCTTTGTGCAAACATCAGAATTGTACTTTTCAAAAAACTCCCTGAAACTGTCAAACTAGAGAATTTGTAGGTGGCATGTCAAGCGGAATAGCATACAAACTAAGAGGAAAACAACGGTTCTATAAAGCCACGACATAATAATAGCTGCAAAGACCACCAAAGCGCTAAGAATGCAGCTACTGATGAAGAGAATTAAGACGGTTACAGTTGAGTATCATAAAATTTTGTGAATAATTTCAATAAGGAATGAGGGAAAGAGAATCCATGCTAATAATTTGAAAGCTTTATCAAGCTCCTTTGTGCACCCAAGTTGCACTTGAGGAGTGTCGTCATAGAGTTGGTCCAAGAACAAGAATTTTTTGAGCCCATATTTCCACAGGTAGCGAGAAATGCAAAAGAAAGAGATTGAACCAAGTATGCACTCAGGAATCTGTACGAGCTTATCAAAGGCATAGCCTTGTTCATCACATCGAGAGCATTCTACAAAGAAAGAACTAAAAATAGGAAGACAAATTGTAAACAAAATAAAAAGAATCAGTGAGAATGCTCTGCTTAATTTGAAGGATTGACTGAGTCCCTAGCAATGAAGGCTTGTCTTGAAATGTCATAGTTCATCTCTGCGGCTCGAGATGGATCTTTTATAATCCTTATGCAGGAGGGAGACTGCACAACTGTTGTGGCCACTCCCCTCCTCCTCATCATTAACTCTCATATATGAAGAGTACAGATATGAGAGAATGTAGAGCTTCAGCTGATATGTGTCACCAACATGTTTGCTGACATGCATGGCTTTGATACATTGCAGGTTAATGAGCAACCGTGTATCTCTTTGATAAATAGAGATTTATGCTATGATAAAAATTAATATGTTAACCGTTTATAGAGAGATTTGTACCATAATAAAAAAACATAGAAAACAGTAGCTCCATAGTATCTTCTAGCAAAAAAGTTTTAAGATTTTACGAATACGAAAAATAGTTATCAATGAGCTCAAAAATTAACTATCAAATCAGAAAAATAACTTTCTTGAATAACTCCCTCTCAAAATTCTAGGAAAATAAAAAAAACCATAAACAAATAATTAATTTTTTCCTTTACACATGTTCCAAAGCACAATTAATACTAACAAGCGAAAACAACAATACCCTACCTATGATAGAAACTAATAAGAGTGTTCTAAACAAACATAAACATAATTTGTGATTGATATTGACAATTGAAAACCTTGAAAGCAACAAAATTGATGGGGGAGGAGATCTCGAAATCTACTAAACAAATTATAAAACAAACATGGAATTGAATTTAAGACAACTAACAATGCAATTATTAAAGAGCACCATGTGTTTTTTAATGGTCTTAAAGAGTACAAGTGGATGTTATGTAGAAGCAAACGCTATCCAACGAGCACTCTTATCTAGCACACTTCAACGCTTGACCACTCGGTAGCGTGGGGCCGTCTAAGGTCCCTCTCGTGCTCTCTAATAGTCATTAACACACTAAGCAATAGATCGCATGCTTATTATCGATTCAATAATAGTTGCCAATAAACGTTAACACACAACAAATCGTCGCTCCATACTGTTTAATTCAAAATATTTTGAACTAATCTCTTGCCCAAGTAAACAGTTAAGTACTGACCCTGTCCCTGCATTCTTAATATTACAATTCATCGTCAGGGACACGTAATCATAGAGGAATTCCTATGAAAGCCTATAGGTGTTTCTCTTCATGAGATCAAGAGGATGAGGAGCGTAGTGTGTATTCTTTCTTGTCGGTCCTCAAGATTTCAAACTGTAGAAGCATTATCATATAGCGTCAATACCGATCGTCGATAGAGATGCGAAATCTTCCAATATTTTGCTGGGCGATGGTCATTTGGACTCTGAATAGTTTTGGACGATTCATCTTATAGAGAAAAGTGATGTCTACAGCTTTAGGGTTGTGCTGGGGGAGCTTTTGATGGGGCTGACGCTTATTTCCTTTGAAGGAACAAATAACCAGAGGAACTTGGCCATTTATTTCCTCAATACAACGAAGATGAAGGATATGATTGAAATTCTAGGTTCTTGGCGCATTATAGAGGATGTCGGGAATATGGAATCAATGGGGAAATTGGCAGATTTAGCAAAACATTATCTAAGCATGGAGAGGGAGAAGGGGCCAACAATGAAGGAGGTGGTTTGGGAGATACTACGGATCAAAGGGGCGACAAGGTCACAAGTATAGTTGATTTATGATGCAGCGCAAAATGAAGAAGAAATTGCTTTCCTTCTAGTGGATGGGGAGCGAACAAATGAAATGATGAACACCCATATAGTGGAGCCACCCACTATAAATAGCTAGGACATTGTCGACTGTTTCCTCATTTTTCAATTCTGTTTGTTGTCGATTTTTACTGTCGACTTCCTCACTGTAATTCTTTCGACCTGTTCAATGACTTTCCTTGTCGATATGTTTGTCTAAAATATTTCTGTCGACAGGATTTCAACCAGCCGACCATTTTACAATGCACCGGCTGATTAAGCCTTACATAGTGGAGCTTTGTCATTGATGTTCAAAGCTCCTAAGACAACCTGAATGGCGGTAGATGAAGCATCTACATGAGAGAAATCATGTATCAAGGGAATCCTTTAATAATTTTGTTCAAACTGGTTTCTTTACCTACTTTGTAACTAAGATATGCTATTGTTTTAAGAATGGTTATTTTCTTTGTTAAATTGAATTTTCTTCATCATTAATGTTTTAGTTTTTGATATAGGCTATTTTCAAATATCATCCAATTTAATAGTTAAAGGTTAATTCTGGTCAATGAAAATAGGATAAATGTTTAATATTTTTTGGTGTTGATGAGGTTTAAAATTATTATTGAATATTTCACGATTGGAGTAGATGATGTTTAAGTAGAGTGGTTGATATATGATTATGCCTTACATAGTGGAGCTTTGTCATTTGATGTTCAAAGCTCCTAAGACAACCTGAATGGCGGTAGATGAAGCATCTACATGAGAGAAATCATGTATCAAGGGAATCCTTTAATAATTTTGTTCAAACTGGTTTCTTTACCTACTTTGTAACTAAGATATGCTATTGTTTTAAGAATGGTTATTTTCTTTGTTAAATTGAATTTTCTTCATCATTAATGTTTTAGTTTTTGATATAGGCTATTTTCAAATATCATCCAATTTAATAGTTAAAGGTTAATTCTGGTCAATGAAAATAGGATAAATGTTTAATATTTTTTGGTGTTGATGAGGTTTAAAATTATTATTGACTATTTCACGATTGGAGTAGATGATGTTTAAGTAGAGTGGTTGATATATATCATTAGTTTGAACAAAATGCAATATGGTTTATGGAAAAATCACATACATGCTCTCTATGTATGTCATTCTTGAGCACATTCAAGACATGTTTTTCTTCATCCCTCCCTATGTGGCCCTTTGGGAGAGTCTATTCAATCCATTGAAAATTTAGATATTTTATATATCAAATTTATTTCAATAATAAATTTGTAATGGTGGAATTAGCATATCCATGCATTTTCTAATTTGTCCCCATCTTAATGACGATGTCCTTATTATAACATATTGATAAGTGGCATATTCTTGTGTTAAGTTTAGCTCATGGCTTGATTCTTATTCCCATCACTTTCACCTTCACTATTTCTATGCATTCGTCATTTATTCATCATTAAAGTACCTTCATTTTCACATATTTCCATATATTAAATCCCCACCTCAAATTTATCATTTTACTTTAGGATATATTTCCAAGTGACTCAATAGTGACCAAGTTTAATATTACAATACGTAGGAATGAACCTAAAATTGAAATCACAATTCAACTTCAAACATTCTAGCCCATGTTTCTACTAGCCGTTATGGGTTGACTTGACACATGTTTGCGTAGCTTATTTCTATGTCATTGTATGTGAATACATTTAATGTATGCTTAATTTTATACGAAAAAATACATGTAACATCGAGGAGAAATTTTTTATAGAACATTTTGCTTTTTTCTAAAGCGACAAACATTTGTTGGCTCTTCAAATCTTAAAGAAAATAAATCTCAATTATAAACACAATACTTGTATCGTGGGTGCCATTGAGGTACCTATCTCTCCAAAAACTAAGCTTACAATTGCATACATGGGTGAGTGCAAAATCATGATAGGTCAAACAATACCTCTAGGTGGCAATAAAAATGCTAAAAATAGACTTAAGTAAATTCATATTAAAAATTGAATGAGTTGTAGTAAATTAAATGTAGTTTATGCACTACTACTATTTTTGATAATTTTAAAATTAATTTATTAAAAAAGTGATATTTGAATGAGGCACTACTATGATTTCCATAAAAATTTAAAAACTAGGTGTCATTCCATTTAGCGTAAGTATGAGAAAAATATAGTTTCCCTCTAAACTATGGATTTAAGTAAATGAATCATGAGTGAATGTGATAGATTTTTTTTTGAATTATTTTAATAAATAAATAATTACTTTTGAATTTTTACTATGACTATTTTAAAATATTAAAAAATAATTTTCCCACAAACCTAACTTTGTCAAAAAATATCAAATTCAAAACATTTTTTATAATTATAGCCAATAAAGCCTAGAATTTGGTGCATCTTTTGGATTTGGAAAAGATAAATAGTTTTAAATTTATGTGTATTTTTGAATATGTATATCTATCAAGAATTTACACAGTATATGTAGAGAATTAATAATAATTACCTATTAAAATTATAATGAGGCATATATTATATTTTTAGTATCCTAATAGTTTCCTTTAGAAACTCTTTTCATTTTATTAAATTTGGTTGCAAAAAAATCTATCATCTTCAGGGATGAAGTCATGGAAAATTTGAGGATACTACTAAATAAGTGGTTTTATAAGTTTTTTTGGTAAGTTTTAGGACTCTGACTTGCCTAGATCCAAAGTATTTTTGGAGGGAATCCTTATTTCAGCTAGAAATATTAACACTATTTTCATCCAGATCTAAATTTAAGTCTAAATGTTAGCACATTTTCATCCAATGGGTTTTTCTCCCATTACCACTATTTGTCTCATCATGATCTCATACTCAACTAGATACTCCCATCTTAGATCATTACATGTTACCTTAAGAACATACTAGAGCACAAACCCTTTGCTTTAGCGAAGTTTAGGTATCATTTGGAATACTCCAACTTATACTTATCTAGGATTATTAAAAGTTACAAGTATCTGGTTAGAAATCAAATATTAAGTATTTTGATCAAGTGTACTGGTGTAACTACATTGTTTCTTGTAGTTATAATCTAATAATGAGAGATTTTCTATAGAGATGAGATATTCTAGATGTAATTTGAAAGCATGGAATTTCAGTAGTAGCCATCCCTATTCTAGTGAGAAAAGGTGGTAGAATCAACATACATAGATATCCATCCACTCAAAGTCATCTAATTATCATCCTCTACCATACCAAGTATGCTCAATGTTTCACACCCAATCATAAAAAAACCTTCTTTTTGTGTAGAAACTATTAGAATCTCTTCAACAAGAATGATAAACCATGTGACATTTTAGTGGCCTAGACAATTGGTAGTGGAATTTGAAAGAAAACAAAAAGAGATGGAAGTTAGAAGACAATGACAGATAAATGACTCTTTTTTGTATGTGTGTAACAAACTAGTGCCTATGAAATGAAATCTACAACTAGTCCAACATTAACCTATCACACAAAGATAGGACTGATGAATAGTCAAGACAAACAAGAAACACACATTGCCTAAGTGAGAAAATAGGAAATAAGAGGGTAAAGTGAACCTAGTGTTAGTCAATATAGTTATGGAAAATACTTGAAATGTTGATTTAGAGCTATTGACAAAGTTATTGAATAAAAGTGAAGGAAAAATATATCCATACTAGGGTAAAGGCATAAGTGTCCTATAATAAGTGCACTAGTGCTAGTGTTATAGAAATGGCTTGGTATCTTACAATAGAATCTTCTTAGATTCTTAGATCTATCAGTTACTATTTCTAGGATACAAGATCCAT
The DNA here is from genome assembly GCA_027924645.1 of Cunninghamia lanceolata. NCBI lineage: Eukaryota > Viridiplantae > Streptophyta > Pinopsida > Cupressales > Cupressaceae > Cunninghamia > Cunninghamia lanceolata. The sequence goes on along the minus strand of BSBN01000194.1, from coordinate 11,485,930 downwards.
TAGTGGCACATGTCCATAAGTATAAGAAACAAGAGAAAAATTAGGAATACATTGCAAAAAACTAGTGTAAAAAGATAAATGAAATGCATACAAGAGGGAAAGAGAAAATTAAAGAGATGTGAAACTCTAGATCTGGTAAAAAGCTAAGAGAAAGAAATAAAAAAGGTTTGTTGTGGTATCAAAAAACTCCATATTGATAATGAAGGTTATATGACTTATACTTTTATTGGGGCACTTGCACTAGTACTAGGGTAGGGGCATTGGTTTAGTGTACTAGAAGTCATTGTTGTTAAAGCTTAGAATATCCTCAAAATTTCAGGTACTATTTGGCTTGATGTGCTAGTCACTTCATGAAATTATCATATCTATCCAATCTAGATATAAAATATTTCGCAAATCAGTTTTAAAACAAATTTTACTAATGGAAACCCTAAAACATGATTTAAATTTTGAAGGGGCAGCTACATTAGTCAAATCCCTTGTGGATATTTCAAAAATAGATCCACATTGCATGATGGTGGTAACAAGATACTAAAATCAAATTTGAAATGCAATTGCAAATTGAAATGAAAACTCGAGTCCTAATGTTCTTATCAATAGAAGATAGAAATAAAGGAAGCTAGGGCTCAGTGGGAGAAGGAAATGGAAGAAAAAATGGAAATAAAGGGTAATAAGAGTGGTATGGAGTTGAAGGGGGGTGGAATCGGAAAGCAAAAAAAAAAACTAGGGAACAATAGTGTGAGATGGAAAGAAAATCAGGAAGGAGGAAGAATGGATATGAGAGGAAGAAAGAGAGGAATATGACCACAAAAAGCTATTTCATGGCTTCAAAATACAACACAAATGGGATGCAAATCTCTATGATGATACTCCAATAGTAGATCAAGATGACAAAGAAAAAATTCAAAATACAAGAGGAAACTTGAGTGTGTGATATTAAAATAACAAAGATGAAGGCTCCTTTTATGGATTTTTTGGGGTCAAATTTTATTATTTTAAATGTGAATAAATTGAATTAAGATTAGTCACCCTAGGGTTAAGTTTCATTTAATTTTTGGAGCCAAGGGAGGGTAGGAAACCTATGCCACTACCAAGGTATGGGTACAAATACCTCATATCTTGAGGATGGTGAGATTAGATGGCAAGGAAGAAGAGAAGAAAACAAGACCAATAGAGTTGGTTTTAGCTCAATTTGAGTTCAAATGTGCAAGATATGGAAGAAATAAGGTTAGGATGGTATAGTTATGGGAAGGGTTAAGAAAACATTTCACTTTTGCAATAATCATCTTGGAAATGGAAACATCGATACCTTAAGTGTCAAGGAATCACAAGGAAGGAAGAAAGACACATGAAATGGGGGAAATATGACATAGCCATAAGAAATAGAACCTATTAAGTGGGTCAAGGCAAATGTAAAGGGCAAAGTCTAGGGGAAGGATTGGAAATATGCTAGAAAGATGTCAAAAAGGACAAAATAGGGAAGACACTAGAATGAGTTAAAAGCATATTAAAAGGAATCATAGGCTATGCATTTTCCATTATTACAAAATCAAGGAATTGAGTTCCATCAAAATGATGAAATGATCATGAGAGAAATGCAATATTTATACTTCTCTGGGAAAAGAATAGGTAGAAGATTTCTCTTAACCATTTAATCTAGATTCTTTTTTTAATCACATGTCATAGGGATCCTCATTGGTATCATTAAAAATTTATTGATTCTTCCATTTATCTCTTCCATTATTGTTCCTAAAAATGTATGCATGTCATGGTTTACATTCACCTGACATGTCACCACAAGCACTACACAAACCACTAGATATAACAAGGGGTGGTAATGGATGTCAATGTGTTGTGGTAGTGAATTCCAATGAGCTGGTCATTGATTATTTTTTTGTGAACAAATTTATTAAATAATAAAAAATATTCAAATTATACACATTCTCTTGGATTCATTAAGTATCCCTATAATAAAGACGTTTTATAACTCAAGATCATAGGAGGGGGTGATCAATTTAGAACATAAAGAGTAAAACTAGATGACATATTCACTAATGTATTCATTTGATCCTTGGGCACCCTTAATAGATAAATAATTTAGTTACCCTAAGACCCATATAAAAATTGAATTTCTTTAGGATCACTAAATAGTGAGGTCATCAAATGAATGTAAGTAACTAGAGTTGAAAAGAACCACTCAATATCATAATATTTTAAATTGTGTGGAAATAATATATAAAATAGGTAGGGTTTGTTTAATAAACAATATTATATATAAACTACTATACTAATAGGGTGAGATTCAACATAGGGGTACACAATGATGAGGTGTTTTGTGACATTGAGCCAATGGATGCATGCCATATTCTATTGAAAGACCATGACAGTTTTATAGGGAAGCGATGTATGATGGAAGAGCTAACACCTACATGATTTAGAAGGATGGATAAAAACATAGGCTAATGTTGTGAAGGGTAAGTGAAGGAAAAAATTATAACAATTTTGGAGTGTGTGTTGGGGAGTGATGATATGTTTTTATTCCAAAAGTGTGTTGCATTGTTGGAACATGTGGTTGCACCATAAATACATAAGAAGTAGTGCAAATAAAAGGAAACTATCTAGAGAAAATAAAAATGAAGAAGAGAATTATGATCTATACTAAAGAACATGTAGTAGTAGAAACCATAACAAAAGGGTATCCAGAGTAGCTAGGAAAGGGGCTAAGAGATGTGAGGGACTAGTTGATAATAAAGGGAAGTGGGTCATGACTAAATACAAGATGAACACAAAAGGTACAGAGGATGATTGGTGGAATAGAATAAAAAATTATATGGGTAGTACTTGGGGTGGATCACTCGAGGCATATTTGAGGAAGTGGAAGAAGTACCTGTTGAGGAAGCAACTAATTGGAATCTCTAGGTAGGGGAAAGTAACAAGGGGGGTTGTTGGAAATAATCTACACCTGGAGCGATGATGGACTAGCCACAAAGGGCTGGTAGCTCAGTTGGTAGAGCACTCTAGGATGCAAATGGAAGGTCCTAGGTTCAACTCCTAGGTGTTGGACCTGTTAGTGTACTATTTTATTATTTATCCTTATTAAGGATAATTATGCATGTATCCTACACATGGAGTTAAGCATGATTAGGTGTGTTAGTCTCTTAGAGTTGACAAGCTAGCTTTGTGGAGTTAACTCACCACTTCTTTCTACTCTTATGGGAGTTAGCTTGCCACTACTCTCAGTTAGTGGCAGTTACGTGGAGTTATCTTCTCCATTATCTTCTCCATTCTTCAGCTATATGTACATCTCCAATCTTAATCAATTAAATTTTTGTTGGATTGATTTATATGTATTTCTTGTTTGTATTACATCCTCTCTATTTTCATATCTTGTAGGGGTGTACAATTGTTTCTCTCATGAATCTACTTAATACTAGCATTCTACTATAAGGTCTTTACACACTCTAAAAAGACTCTCTAACCATGAGTGTATCAATGATGGTGAATTAAGATTTCTTTCAATCCATCATAAAGGTTCATAGCCTTATGTGCCAAATGCATTATTAGAGCCTTAGAAGAAAATGAAACCTAGAAAATTCTCATCAAACATTATATTAGCTCAACTGTGCCTTTGAGACGACCAACTTGGAAAGGGCTTACTTTGGTAATCTCCTCACGATGGGGAACCTGTCAAGATTCATGACACTTTTGTTATCGAGAGCATTTGGAAATCTTGGGATGATATTAATCCTTGGCTTTTATGGTCAAGAAATGACTTCTGTAATGGCCTTTTAATCAATCATTAGTCTATTTGGTTGTGTCTTATTCTTTCTTGTCAATATCATTCTCTGGGTAAGGTGCCATGGATACATGCCTTGAAATTTTTTAAAAGAGGAATTAGAGTGTCACTAGATTTTATTAATAGAGCTACCAACAATTTTCTCACTTGGATAGAATTTAAAATGAAAGCTAGATTTGCTAATCAAGACCAAGAGACTTTCTAGACTATTATTGCTTTTGTTCCTCCCCAGATGATTCACAAAATTGGGGTAGATATTTTAATCCTTGGTGAAAGGATTAAAAATGGTGTCCAAACACACTATCTCAAAATTATAGTTCTCATAAAAGATATTTGTTGATAACACCTTCCTTTCCTATGGTGGATTAGTTGAACCATCATTGGTAGCTTCATTCCTCTCTTGATACATGACATCATTGGTTCCATTCTGTCTAGTTGGCCATTCTTGAAACTAAGTTGTCTCACTTTGCATAGTGCATTCTTTATCAAGGCCTTCCTCTTGGTGCTCATTTGACTCATTTGGGAGTTCTTGTAAGATTTGGATATGGATATAGCCACCCAAGATCTAGATGCCTAGTCAAAAGTACAAGGAAATGAGAAGATCAATATGACAAGAATAAATTGTATTTTTATCAAAGAATGCAAATACAACAATATACACTTGATTACTCTCCCATTCTCTACCATACAATATGCTATGGCATACCTTGCTTATAAAGACAAGGTTGAGAGGTAAGATGTTATATGCATGTGACAAGTGTCTTAATTTTATGACATGAGACAACTAGATCACATGTGTAGGATAAGACAACTATCACCAATTAGAAACAACTAGGAACATATAGAATGCTTCCTAAGTCAACTTAACATGTGAATATGTGTGTGAATATTATTTAACTAATAAATAGTTAACTAATATGAATTATTCACACAAGGGGAAAATAAATGAGAAATACCAAACTAGATAGGAAATACCCATGTTCACACTAACATCCCCCTTAAGTGCAACTTAGGGAGAAGCTGACAAAATGCATAGATGCAAAGATGGATGTATCCTTACTACTAGGCCATGTACACAAAAATCTCAAGTGGAGTAAAGGAGAAAACCTCATGGGAAAAAACTCCTCCCTAAAAGTGAGAATGCAAGAAGTGTGGAAAGGTAGAGTCAACATGAATCATATGCTACCAATTCAAATACATATATGCAATGAAGAATACCCCTCGAAGAGAGGAAAATAAGAGACACAAAGTAGCCCCCCTTTAATATCGAATCTAGAGCACTAATGGTAGATGCTCGACAATGAATGTTGAAGATGATCCATGAATGTTGAACAACATTCCCCACCCTTAGGAAGAAACAAGACCAAGAATGTATGCAACCCAGTTTCTTCCCATTCCTGAAAGGAATATGAAGGAAGAAAACTCAAAATGTATGAAGTCTTTGTACTCTTGTCAATTTTTTCCATGTCGATGGCAAAAGATGCCACTATCAAATCAGAAGTCTCATGCCAAACTGAAGAATACATGGCAATCCAGAACCTAGTGGAAACCAATGTAGAACATGATCCAAAGACAAGGAAGATGACTCTGAATGTTGCTCAAGGTACTCCAACACAATGCCAAACTATGATAAGTGAAGAGGAGAAGAGGGAACAAGAGGGTATGAAGGTTCCCTCATCACATTCAAAGTAGATGAATCAACTCCTTCAAAGAGGAGATGAATGTCATCAATAGTGCCCTCCAAGTTTGCAAGATAGGACTTACAAAAGAAGCCTGCAATACCTGTCAAGTACTCAACCCAAGTAGCTGAATTTGGAAGACTATGAATGTTCTCTTGCATTGAATCATTGGAAGCCATGCATGTAACAACACTGCATTCTGTAGATGTGATAAGAGATGGAGGAGATGGAGTGTCAGCACATGTTTCTAGAACCTTAGTCGATGAAAGAACACCAAGATTCAAATGACCATATTGTATCTCCTCAAAAGTGTCTACATGAGTGTGAACCTCAGCCGAAGGAACATTAGGAGAAAAATGTGAGAAGGTGTACACTCTAGAGTGATGATATACCTCCCCAATTGCAACTAGATCTCTTCTATGCAAATCTTGAATAATCACATAATCAGGTGTGAACTAAACATTTTTTCCTACTCCACCATGTGTGACCTAATAGATAGAAAGGACATTGGTTCACAATGAAGGCACACAAAGGACATCATTGAATGATCCTTCATCCATGTCAATTGAACCTTTCCCACAAACACTCATATATGTGTTGTTGGCCATCAGGATATGTGGTGATGAACAAGTCTCAAATGAAGAGAACATACTCTTTGATGAAGCCATATGATGTGAAGCTCCAGAATCAAGAGTCCATCTTCCCAACTCATTATATATAACTGCAACAAGTGCTTGCCCCTTTTGTCTCTCTGTCTTTGAAGATGAAAGAGAAGATGCTGAACCCCCTGACATAGTTGAAGGTATATTGACTTGAGTCTTCTTATGAAGATGCTTTAACTCATCAATCTATTATACGTAATATTTGTGTTCATCATGCCACAATTTCTTACAATAAGCACACTTAGGCTTCTCCTTCTTAGGTGATTCACCTTGTAAGGGAGATTCATAATTTGGTGGCTTATTCTTTTTCTTCTATTTCTTTTCAGGATTAGTAAACCCCTTCTCACCTTGTGGTTGACTAGCCACCAAAGCTTGTGACTTAGATGACTTGAGAATGCTGATTGTGATTAACTTTGCCTATTCAAGCATCAACATTTTTTAAAATGACTCAAATAATGGCATAGTGTAGGCCTTTCCCATAGTTAATCGATGAGTGTGAAAACTAGAAACAAATGTTGTATATTTAGAAAGAAGCTTGCCTAACACATTGAAGACCAATTGTGCATCCTTCTTATCAATACTGCATTCTTTGATTTGTGTCCTTAGTTCATTAAATTTGTGGCATAGTCTTTGATATTGTCAAAAACTTTTGGATCTAGATTAGTGATATCATTAACAATTTGATATCCTCTAACCTCATCAGTTTGACCATATAATTGTGCAATTTTTTCCTAAGCCTCCCTAGGTGTAGGACACTTATCAATATGATAAAGAAGGTCAGGTGAAACAAATGTATGTAGATATCCAAGTGCCTTAGAATTGTTAATGAGCCATTCCATCCTTGCTTTATCATCCTTTGGTTTAGGTTGAGGATTTGTGATTCGAGGTGAATACCCCTTACTCATTAAGGCATTCCATGCTATTGATTTCATGTTGCATAGATAAATGGAGTCAAATGACAGAAATTAGGATAACCCATGGCAAGAGCACAAGTGAAAACTCAAAGAGAAGATGAACACAACCACACAACACACCCCCCAATTTCACTCAATCAATGATCTCACCCAACAAATTATGATCTTGGCACTTTATAATTAGTAAGATTACAATTTCCACTAGCCAAAAAACAAAAAAGTGGTCTTTTGATTTTGGTATATGCAAAAGCCAAATTAGGCCTTAAACTGAAAGTACAATTTTTGAGAAAAAATAGATCAAATTGATTGTAGATCTAAGAAGTACTTAGAAAAATATGCACTTTCAAAAAAAAAATTACCAGAAAATGTTCCCATATGACCCCAAATGGAGCCCTTGAAGGTATGAAAATAAGAACTGCTCATCAATAGTGATGAAAACCTATAATTTCTAAAATGCCAAACACCAAAATGAAAATATATCTACACCACTTTGAAGCATGTGAAATTCTACCCCAAATAAAAAAAATGTGCAAAAATTAGAGCAAATATGACCAAGTTATAGGCGTTGAAAATTTGAGTGCCAAATTGAAAACTCCATTGGAGATGGCAGAGAAAAAGCTAAAAAAAAATTGCCGCCAAATTTGACAGAACTACGACCAAATCTAGAGGTCTTATGACTTTAGATATTATCCATATAAAATTAGTCTATGCCAGATGTAGTGGACCGCCAACTAGTTTAGAGATATGTTAAACTGAAGGTCCACCAAGTTCACTGCTAAATCTAGTATATTGCCAAATACTCCACCAAGTTTGGCGGGCTACCAAACTCACTGCCAAAAATGGCAGATCTAGAAGGATATTAAAAAATTTGTTTTAATGGCCAGAAGGCCTGCTACCATACCCTAGAGATCTAGGTTTTTTAAAATAAAAAGATTTTGAAAAAAAATTAAATAAGGTTAAAGCCTGTGAATAAGGGTCGAGCCCCTTTTATAGGTTTCTGGGCCTTGAGGGACCCACGAGGGATTAGACTGCTCCGCATGGCCCTATGAGCCCATGGGGGCCTTGCAAGGGGCTGCAGGACTCAAGAGGTACGAGGCCTACGTAGGGTCCCTTAATAATTTTTTTATTTTTAATTTTTTAATACTTTTTTTAAAACTATACAACTACAAAAAAAATTTACAGAATAATATATATTTTTTATTTTATGATTTTGCAAGGTACCTGGGCAGAATATTTCTACAAGGAATATTCTACAGAATATTCTGTATGAATGGCAAAGGAGGGTGAAAATTTTCCCTGATTGCTTGGGGCAAAGTGCTTTGATTTTGATGAATTGATTATCAATCGTGGGGGTTTTTGGACCTCGTGAACGTGATGGCAGGGTCATATTTGACTCAAAATCTTCTGAAGGATTAGGTACCTACTAGATTTGGAATGCACCTCCCAACTTTAAACCCTCATAGATTTTGCCTCCAATGTCCTATTTGGATGAAACAAAAGGTGATTTTTACTATCTCAAATGCCCTAAACATAATAGTGTGCTCAGATTTGAAGTACAATGCTAAAAAATGGACCTAAAATATAAAACTAAAAGAAGGAAGTGTTGGCACCTTCAAATTTTGGCTAAATTTGAAGTGCCCATGATGAGAAAATTGATTGCAACACTCAGAAATGCACTCGTGAAATTTGTCCTAGTAGCCTACTTTGGAGGATTATAATTTGAAGCCTGTTCACTTTTATGCCAAATCACTTGGTAGGAACATTCACTTACCATATGTAAGTATATATGTTTGATTTCACCTTCCTATGTTTAGATTTGACAGGGTTTTGAAGCACCAAATTGGAGGGTTTTGGAAGAATTTGTTGTCCCCACATTATTGGATCTTCCAGGGTGGTCAACTTTGGAGGTCAATATTTACAAATTGAATGATTGTCATGATGAATAAATTAGTGCATGCAATTTTCCTCATGTTGATGTTCTTTTATGTCCATTATCGAAGCCCTAGTACCTTGTTTGATATTTTTACCAGAATAAAAGCAAATACAGTTTGTAAGATCTGCAGTCTGCATAGTGATATGCTTGTCAAAGTTTTCTTCTATATGAATCAATATTTCACATCTGGGTAATAGTCAAGATGGGTAGATTGGTTCTGTGATTTTTTGAATAATCAAAAGCAAATGGAAATTAGTTTGATATTTTTTTAAAATCAAAAGCAAATGGAGTTTTCACATTTTTTATGTATGCATTTTCGGAAGGTTTCAAAGGGGTCACTTTTGAATTTTAATACTTTGTGAATGAAGTGAATTGGTGAAAAGCCATTTTTCACATGTGTTCATTGGGCATAAATGAACTAATTTCCCCAGTGGCAACTTCTCTAGAAGAAGTCTGGTAGTTTTTTCAAAATGGTGCTTCGGTGAATTTCAATTAGTCTTTGACAGGTGTAGTTTCAGAAACAACTAACTAAGCCACTTTGACCATTAATGGCTTACAATCTAGATGGCATTGTGCAAATCCTCTTGATGACCTTTCTCCCATATCATTTCTCAACATGTATGTTCATTTTTGTGGTCTCTGGATGAGTTTTGATATAGTTTTTAATGTGTTCCCGACTGCTCCTGGACTAAATTTGGCATCCCAAACAATTTGCAAATTTCAAAATTCTGAGAGTTACCTAGTTGATATTTTGGTCTCAAATGACTCCAAATTCAATTTCATGGCCATTTGAGCTCATTTGGTGTATTATTTTAAACTTCACTTTTGTCTTGCAACTTACCTACAGGGCCAATTTAGAAAGGGAGTGCATAAATTTGGTGAACTGGGGGAAAATGGATAGAAAATTATGTTCCCTTACAAAAAATCATGGCTTTAGGTCACCTGGTTTGCCTACAGTGAGTTTTCTCTGAAATGGCTGAAGGAGAAATTAAAAATTTCTCTATTTCTCTATAGTTTGTTGTGAAAGGAAGCTAGGTGTGTAGAAATCACTTTCTACACTAATCTAAAGATGAGAGAAGAGTGCAAATTCTTTTAATCCTTACAGTTGCAATGTTATTAAACCAACAACAGAGATATTGCAGCAATACACATACACATAGAAAGTAGACAGAAGAGAGAGAGAGAGAGAGACAAGACATATGGGGGGAAGATCCTTACATGTGAAAAACCCGACACTCCAAAACACAGCTCAAATATATTTTGTAAACAATGAAGGTTACAATACAGTTACAGAGCCAATGCTCTTACAAGAGTCTTTGACACTCATATCTGGAGACAATCTAGTAGCATAACAATCCCTGTCAATCACATACTACGTCTCCTCTCCAAAGCACCTATTATATAGAAAATACAAGACAAAAATGACTCTATCTTGGGATGGGTAGCCAACATGGCCTCATGGCCCAAAACCCATGCCTATGGACACTTGTCAAGTCACCCCATCCCAAAGAGGTCACCTATTCCCAATTTGTGTAATGATAGATACTCTTACGACTATCATAGAATTTGTCATAACTGTCATATCTTACAGCTATAAGAGAATCTATCATACATAGGCTAAAAATAGCATATCTCTTACACCATGTCATAACCCTCCTTGGGGCACCCAAAGATGCCTTCTTCCAAGATGCTTCTTGACACATGTCTTCACCTGTTATAGAATCTTCCATTTACAACACTTATGCATCATAAAACTATCATAGGAATCTGTCATGACAATTTTGGTCAATATTCCCTTACACACTATCCAAGATGCTAAAACATGTCAAAATACTCCAACCACTAAGTGGGATGCCTATCTCCTCATGTGACGACAAATTGACATGTGGTCATCTTCCATGTAGGATGACACATCACCGTGCCAACTCCCACAAGATGACAACATAGGATTTGCATGCTCATTACACAATAGGCAGTAAATAAATAAATACAATGAAATAATACAAGGAATTACCAAGGTTGAGACACCTTGATTCCCAACATTCTCCCACTTGTTGAACACCTTGTAAGAGCCAATGGAATTAACAAGATTTAACTGCTATAGGCCAAGAAACCCATAGACTCTAAACACTATCAGAACTTTTCTGTGTCCACTGGTTTCATCAATGCATCTGCAACATTCATCAAAGTATCTACCTTCTCCAAATTCACCTTCCCATCCTATACCATGTCTTGCACAAAGTGAAACTATACATCAATATGCTTTGTTCTGGCATGGAAAGTTGGATTCTTTGCTAGGCAAATCACACTCTGACTATCACAACAAATCGTAATCTATCTTGCATCAACATGAATATCTAAACAAAATCTTTTAAGCCAAATGGCTTCCTTGCAAGCATGAGATGCTGCTATATACTCAGCTTCTGTCATAGACAAAATGACCACAGGTTGCTGCTTACTCATCCAACTAACAGCACCACCAAACATGGTGAACACATAGGCACTGGTGGATCTCCTACTGTTAATGCCACCCTTCCAATTAGAATCCATGAATCCATGAATGCAAACTGAATGCAGAGGTCCTATAGGATTACCATGATAGCATATGGAATACTCAAAAGTACCCCTTAAATATCTGAACACTCTCTTAACTGCATCCCAATGAACCCGTCCAGGATTAGCCATAAATCGACTAAGGACTCCCATTGCTCGGGCAATGTCTGGTCTTGTGCAGACCATAGAATACATCAAACTACCAACAACACTAGCATAAGGTACTTTTCTCATGTCCTCCACCTCACTAGGAGATTTTAGACAATCATTAATAGACAACTTTGTCCCGAATGAAACAGGAACACACAATGGTCTACAATCTGCCATCCTGAACCTATCAAACATAGTCTTCACATACTTACTCGAGCTTAACCAAAGTTTTTTGTTAGCTCTATCTCTTCTAATATCCATTCCCAGAATGTACCTAGCTGCCCCTAGATTTTTTATCTCAAACTATATTGACAATTGAGACTTTAAATAAAAAATCATAGTTACCATTCCCAATCAACAACATATCGTCAACATACAATGCAATAATGAAAATGTGATCATTATCAAATTTGTAATACACACAATGATCTGATTTCGATCTCAGAAATCCAACCGACAACACAAAGGCATCAAACTTTAGGTACCACATCCTAAGAGACTGCTTCAAACCATAGAAAGACTTTTTCGTCTTGCAAACCAAATTTTATTTACCTTTCTCCATGTAATGCTCCAGCTGTGACATGTAAATCTCTTCCTCCAAATCACCATGAAGGAAAGTTCTCTTCACATCCATCTGCTCCACCTCTAAGTCATAAGCTACTGCAAGAGATAACAGGAACTAAATAGATGTCAGCTTTGCAATGGGAGAGAAAATTTCACCATAATCAATTCCCTCCACTTGTGAATACACCTTTGCAACCAGTCTGGCCTTGTACTTTTCAACACTGCCATCTGCACCGAATTTCTTCTTGAACACCCATTTACATCCAATAGGTTTTCATCCTTCAGGCAAAGGTACCAAGTCCCATGTTTTATTCTTCCCCAAAGAAGCCATCTCATCTTCCATGGCCTCCTTCCAGGAACCTCCATCTTTCATGCCCATAGCCTCTTTCATAGTTCTAGGCTCATCAGTGTTAGAAAGTAAAGAAAAAGCACAACTAGAATCAAGTAATGAATAACCAAACCTATTAGGTTGCTTCCTTGTTCATGTAGACCTCCTTAATGGCTAAGGTTGAGGTTCTGCTTCTTCTTCTGAACTTTCAGAGCTGCTAGAGCTCTTCTTATCATCAAGTCTCACAAGGTTTGTCAGTTTAGTCTTCTCAGGGGTGGAAGGAAACTGAACCACATCCTCTTTCTTTTTTGTCTGTTCTAGATGTAAAACAATGGAAGAAGGTGTTAGCTCTCTGAAGATAACACTTCTGCTATACAACAGTTTTTCAATCACGGGATCCCAAAGCCTATATCCTTCCACATCAACACCATAGCCAATGAAGATACACTTAACAACCTTATTCTCCAATTTAGCCCATTTCTCCCTAGGCACATGTGCATATTCCTCACAACCAAAAACATGAAGATGTCTAACTGAAGGCTTATTGCAAGACCACACCTCCATAGGTGTCTTACCAACAAGACATGTTTACCAGGTAGCAAGTAGTGGCTACAGCTTTAGCCTAAAACATTTTTTCAACGCTTGCTCCACTAAACATACTCCTAGCCTTCTCCTTACGTGTCCTATTCATCCTCTCTACAACTCCATTTGCTATGGGGTGTAAGGAGTTGTCTTATGTCTTTCAATCCCTTACACTTTACAGAACTTATCAAACTCTGCTAAACAAAACTCACCACCGTTATCAATCCTCAAACTCTTAATCTTTTTACTAGTCTAATTCTCAACAAATGCTTTAAACTCTTTGAACCAACTAAAGACTTCAGACTTGCTTATGAGAAAATAAATCCATGTCCTTCTACTGCAATCATCTATAAAAGATACAAAATATATAGATTTGGAAATTGAAGGAACACTAACAGGACCAAACACATTAGAATGAATAAGATCTAATACACTAGAAGACTTGTGAGAACTAGAGTAAAATTAAACATGGTTTTTCTTTCCATATATGTAATGTTCACAAAAGTCATACTTGAGATTACAATCATTTAACCCCTCAATGAGGTTTTATTTTTTAGGGTTCTAAGACCCTTCTCACTAATGTGGCCAAATCTCTCATATCATAACATTATCTTTTCAATAGGAAGTTTAACTTCCAAAGCATGTGCACTACCATTAGGATTTGTTAAAACAAATTTCTTCACTGCTGGTTTAGATGGTGGGAATGAAGTGACTGTAGCTCTTTTCTTTGAGTTAGAAGAACTATTACACTGTGTAGTGCATGCCTCTAGCTGAAATAGAGTACCTCTCTGAGTATCCTTCTCAAGAACCATAGATCCTCTAGTCATCTTGCATCCATCCTTCAAAAAGATAACCTACACACCTGCATCACTCAACATACTTACAGACAACAAGTTCTGTGCCAAGCCTGGGATGTACATAACCCCAGAGATCCCCTTCACTCATCCATTAGGGAATTAGATTGAGACTCTTCCATGACCAACAATCTTTAGATGAGAATCATCACCCAGGTACGCTCTTCCCCATTGAACTCTTTATACTTCATGAACCAGCTTCGATGCGAGGTCATGTGAAATGATGCACTATAATCTATCAACCACACATCATCAAATGCATGGGTGGATAAGGCTGCGATGAAGGCATCACCATCATCTTTTGACTTGTCAGAATCTGAATCAGGGGCATTCTTCTTCTTCTTTTTCTTTTCCTCTTTGCATTCCTTTCATAAATGCCCCATTTTACCACAGTTACAAGAAAGAGCCTTGGACTTTCCAAGAGATTTGGATCTCCCACAGGATTTGGATCTACCCTTTTCACCTTTCTTGTCCATCTTCTTCCCTTTCTCTTTGGGTCTTCCACAAACCACAAGGGATCTTTGGCTGACTCAGTTGTCTTCCTCCGCACTTCTTTAGATAACAATGAAGATACTACATCATCCATCTTGAAGGTGGTTGTAGTGCTTCCAATAGCCACATACAAGATGATCCCATGAATCTGGCAAAGAACAAACTAGGGTTATACATTGATCCTCCTCCTCCATTTTCACACCCACAAATGTCAACTATGCAAAAAGCATGTTAAAAGAATTCATATGGTCCAAAACAAATCCTGCATCTTCCATCTTTGGAGTAGACAACTTCTTTTTTAGAAAGAGCTTGTTCACCAGGGACTTGGCCTGATAAATAGATCTCAGCTTCTTCCAAAGATCTTTTGCAGTCTTCTCCTCATGGACATTCAATAGGATAGAGTCAACTAGACAGAGTCTTATGAGACCCTTAGCCTTATGATCTTTGAGGTCCCAATCAACTTGTGACATTGTCGTAGATTTTGTTCCATCAACGGTTTCCCATAGGTCATGATCAACAAGTAGGTCTTCCATCTTGAGTTTCCACGACTCAAAATTTGTGCCATTGAATTTCTCCACTTCTACTCTTCTGGATGTGGTTGCCATCTCCTTCCTACAAGAAGATATAGAATACCCTATACAAACTTCCATTCAACCTAAGATTAGCTCAAAAAACCTCTACCTAGTAGCTAGAACCAAAACTGGCCAGGCTCTGATACCAATTAAAAGGAAGCTAGGTGTGCGGAAATCGCTTCCTACACTAATCTAAAGAGGAGAGAAGAGTGAAAATTATTTTAATCCTTACAATTGCAATAATATTAACCCAACAATAGATATATTGCAGTAATACACATACACACATAAAGTAGATAGAAGAGAGAGAGATAAGATATATGTGGGGAAAACCCTTACGAGTGAAAAACCCCACACTCCAAAACATAGCTCAAATGTATTCTATAAACAATGAAGGTTACAGTACAGTTACAGATCCAATTCTCTTGCAGGAGTCTTTGACACTCATAGCTGGAGACAATCTGACAGCATAACAATACCTATCAATCACATACTACATCTCATCTCCAAAGCACCTGTTATATAGAAAATACATGGCAAGAATGACTCTATCTTGGGATGGGCGTCCAACATGGCCTCATGGCCCAAAACCCATGCCTATGGACACTTGTCCAACACTATAGGATGTTCATGACACTTGTCAAGTCACCTCATTCGAAATAGGTCACCTATTCCCAATTTGGGTAATGACAGATACTCTTACGACTGTCATAGAATCTATCATAACTGTCATACCTTACAGCTGTAAGAGAATCTGTCATACATAGGCTAAAAATAGCACATTCCCTTACAACATGTCATAACCCTCCTTGGGGCACCCAAAGATGCCTTCTTCCAAGATGCTTCTCGACACATATCTTCACCTGTCATAGAATCTTCCATTCCTGACTCTTACACGTCATAAAACTTTCATAGGAATCTATCATGACCATTTCGTTCAATATTCCCTTACACACTATCCAAGATGTCGACTCATGGAAAAATATTCCTACCTCTAAGTAGGATGCCTATCTCCTCATGTGAGGACAAATTTACATGTGGTCATCTTCCATGTAGGATGACACATCACCGTGCCAACTCCCATAAGATGACAACATACGATTTGCATCCTATTTACACAATAGGCAATAAATAAATAAATACAATGAAATAATACAAGGAATTACCAAGGTTGAGACACCTTAATTCCCAACATGTTGCAGTAAACCAGATTCAACAAACATGCAATGTGTTTAATCAGAGACATTTTTTGCATACACTCCAACAATATTGGTCCCGTGATCCACAATCAATAGTTTATGTTTTAATTGCCACAATCTATTTTGAAGTTTATGTTGCCATGTCATGTACACAAGAATAGGCAAGGGAAACAAGTGCTCTAGAGGAAGCAACAAATAAGCTTGAGAAGAGATGCGAAGGGTTGCTACTAAAGAATCCAAGAGATTGGAAGTAACAAAGCTGCAAAATCCATTCCAAGAAATGTAAGAGAAATTAAGTAGAGTTAATTTGATTTTTTAAAAGGAGAGAGGTAAGGAGATTGCTGGAACTGCAATACCGCATTAATCCATGAAAGAGTGTGTGGTTCTACTATAACTTAAGGTTTCTCCGCATTCCCTCAAGGACATTATCGTAAACTCTAAATTATGTGTGGTGTTGTGATAACTTAAAGCTTCCCAGCATCCTCGCAAAGGTGGAATAAAAATTATAGGATGAGTGCGGTAATGCGGTAGAGAAACAAAACCATGAAGAAAAATAGAATATTTTGCAATTAAAATGTGGTACTCAAGAAAGGGAAAATCTAATATTATTTTGGGGGAGTTAAAATAAAATTTGTGGGAATATAAAGCAAGTAAAGACTAAACAATATTTTATTTTATTGTAAATATGGTCAATATTTTTGAAAGGTGAGAATATAAATTTCACTCATGGTAATGTGCAATGAAATGTTTTCACCAAGGAAGTTAAGGAGTGGGTAATTATTTTTACCCAAGAGATATGGTTTCAAAATACATAGTGAATGTGAAAAGGAGATAACAATAATCATTGAGATTATCGTATTGCAAAATATTATTGGAAAAATTATTCACAGGGATGAAGGAAGAAAATTAAATATTTTTAATTGCACAGGATAATGAAAAGTTGCACCGAATGGACATGTGAAGGTTCATAACCCTTGGAAATGAAAAGTATATATGATAAAATCAAAGAAAAAAAAGGGAAGAGAGAGAAAAGGGGGCAGAACATATTGGTGTACCTGTGATGATTTGAGATAAGATTGTACAGAAATCTATTTTCTCTAAAAATGGTTTCAACTATTTATTGATTTTTAATGAAAAGAAATTGTGAAACTATCTTGAGATTGTCTTATTTTAATCATATGAATCAATTTGTCAGGTACTTATTGATTTTTTGTTGCATCTTTAAATGCTTCTGTGTAATATTTTTGATGGGTTCTCTCAAGTAGAGATTAAATTCTATTGAATATGTTACTGTGATTCAAAGAAATCAATTTGGATTAAGAAGTATGGTTTTCATGGTTGAAATTTTTGCACGTTTATGCAAGGTATAAACATAAATTATGCTAAATAATTAGAATTTAAGACCATTGGATGAGCAAAAACTCATTACGACTCTGATACCCAACAAATAAGGCATTGATCATATGTTATGCTCCAGAACAAATAAAATCATTATACAGTTTTGATTTTCTATTGTAGGAGTAGGAGTAGTGGTTAGTATATTTGAATTTTCTATTTTAGACATCATGCAAGTTTGGAGTAGATTAAGTTGAAGAAGTTATTGTTACGTCCCCAACTTATGATTTGACTTAATCTTAACTTTGTGCAGTAATCAGGAGGATTAATCATAGTTTAATGATTAGATATTGTGAAAATATCTAATTTAATCATTGATTATGAGAATACTGACTAATGATAGTTAGTTATGAAATTACTTGTTCATATGAATATTTAATTAGATGATGATGCAGTGATCATGGTTTTATGATGCTGAGTGTAAATAGGAAATGAATCATCCTTCAAAGATGGAAGGAGAGTATCATTCAAGAGGAAGAGATAGATGTTAGGAAATGGGTCCAATTGCCATCTAAGTGTCAAACTTTACATCCTTATGAACCCTTGAAGTTGGCGTAAGTTACGTATTTTCTTTACTAGTTAATTTTCTATATGTGTCATCTTGTCGATGGAGTCATTTTGACAATGTTTGCATTGACTCGACCAAATGACGTTCTTATAATGTCATCGTGAGTTAAGAGATAGTCTTGCCATGTGGCAGAGTAGCTTCTTGTTTTCTCCATCTATTCTTGAACTGAGATTTTAAACCTATTATTCTTGGTATATTATGTTTTGGGTTTTTAGCGAAGAAGGGGAAGCGGTGCTCGACCCCCTAAATCGCTTGTTGACCATGCCACCATGTAGGTGGTGATGTTGTATGATGACATCTAGAATGATATAACTATCTTCATACATCATAGAAATGTATGAAATTAATATTATGCTATGACTATTTAAATCTAATATTAAATTTCCTGTAATACTAATATGGTTAATTATTTTGTTATTGGACAGATATCACCCACAATAGTGGAGTGATGAGAAGTTATTTTTAGCCAACGAGAGCTTCATGCTCACCAATCACTTACAAATAGCAAGTATAAGATCAAAAGACTCCTTAGAAACCATGAGTGGCGGAGTGAGGAAACCACCCACCACATCATGGGCATGGGTGGTAGTTCCCTGCATGCACAACATGCCAATAAAACCTAGCCATAGCAAGTTTTTCTATTATCAAATGCTATCGATAATCACTAGGATGGTGATCTATTATCGTAGGTTGTTCACTATGCTGGAGAAAGAGAGAAAAGGAGCAAAGAAATCACAGTCTACTACAAAAACTTTGGAGATACCATAGGCAGTGATACATAGCTCTCAACCATGAGACCTGTGGACAATATCAAATGACTTCATTCAAGTAGAATCAAAGTCTAGAAGAACTTAATTAATGAATATTTTCTATTAGTGATGTTTCCTATAGCCTAAGTGTTGACTATGTCAACTATCTCATAATATGAATGTTGTGTTATTTGTTTGAAGCTTTTAGCCATACCCACTGATAAGCCTAGCTTATTATCTTAGACCTTCATGTTAAGTTACTATGTTAAATAGTTAATATTTCTATTTGGATATTTACTCTAGGTCACTGGGTCGATTATGATATATGTATCATTAGTTATCATGAATTGTATCTTTCATTATGATAGTTTCTCGAGGCCTTTAAGGCCGAGCTCAAAACCACTATGGAAAATACTCATGTTGAGTGCCGACATGGCACCATAGATAATAATTTAAAGATAGGACCAAGACCCATATGATAATCTGATAGCACTCATGGTATACGAGGTGTTAAACCATTGTGTAGAGTATTTTTGAAGACTTGGCCTACATGTGGCCGAGGCACCAACCATGAACTATTGTGATGGTGTTTTGAAAACTTTAACTTTAGACTATGCTAATAGCACTTAACCATAATCTTGAAACTATCATACATTGAACTTGACTACTTTTAAATGGCTATTAAGATAACCAAAGCTAGTATTATTTTTCATCCCTCGATAAAGGAGGAAGTTTGCAATACAAAGATTATTGTTTATTTCAATGGCACATTTGCATGCATGCTGATACATTAGAGAGGATTCTCTTCTTGATGTTGATTCATCTTGAGATAGAAAGCATATATAGCTTAAGTATTATATGTATATTATAATGTGAGTCAAAACCTTTTTCATTACTTATGATCAAACTCTAATAGGAGAGTTTTTATCATTAAAAACCCACATGGGTATTTGAGTTATTGTCTATTATTAAAACCTTTTTAATAGTTAAGGCAAGGTGTGCCTATGGTATCATGCTTGTGAATCTAACCTAAATGGTAGATCACATTGAAATTGTAAACCATGATAACCCTAAATTGGAAAACTTGGTTTGACTTTTAATATGATTGAAAAATAGAACATAGTGATGAGGAGTCATAGGTTCCTCATTACAAAAGTAACCCATTATGTATGGTACACTCCTAAGATGGGAGTCGATTGTCCTAGTATAGGACTATGAATCAAATTGAACCCATTTATACTAGACCTAGAGAGAGGTCAAATTAAGCATATTGTAGGCTGAGACAGCTTATAAGTCAAGTTAGGGTGGTGGACATATGACAACATTCATTGTATAATGTACATGTATGTAAATATTTGGCCAAATTAATGCATCCATCTCTGCATGCATTGTCAGTTGACAGTGCTCCGAATGACATAATGTCTCTGGTAGTGTCATGCATAGTTAGAGTGGATCTATAGTTGTGTGACTGAGATGCATTATGAAGGACACCACACTAGATACTCAGATGGCAAACCTAATCATTCCTTGCATCTTTACCTTCCATGAAGGATAAGGCCGCTTCCAGGTAGGAAGTTGTGCAAGGGACCATTGGTCTGTGGTTGGAGGAAAAGCACTCAGATAATGCTCTACTTCCCAAGCATGAGACAAATTAAGGCTTATGAAGATAGATGTCCATAGTTCCAGATGTAGTGCTTTTAATTAAATATGACTTGATAGTCATTTATTATGTATAATTTGATATTTGATGCCTTAAGCATAGCTTTGTACATGCATAGTGAAGGTTATTCACTAATGAGATGTAATTGGATATTACAATTGTAAATTTTGATATATTTTGGTTTAGAATAACATGCTTAATTATTGAAATAATAATGATTCATTTTTTTAACCTTAATTTGGGTAATCATTATGTAATCTAATTCTTGGTTGGAATGATTATTTATGTTAATTATTGAGTATTATGGAATGTGATGTTACAATTGTATAAATTTGTATAAGATTTTAATCTGCTCAATCATCACCATTTAGTCTTGAAAAGTTAACATTTAGTGGTGATAAAGAGGTACACCTACCTAGGCATAATAGAGCCTAAAGTGTAGGGAATTCCAACCATCTTGGTTGATTCTATTAGTTGGCCAGATCGGTTGTTGAACCTGATCATAAAGCCTAGCATACTTTTAGGGTTTTGCAATATGCATATTTGGGAACCAACATGAAACCCTCCCAAATCTTGTTTTTATATCAATTTTTTTATTCTCAAAATCATCATGCGATGCAAGAGAAGAGCATACTCAATTTTTTAAGATCCACTATAATTTACACTCAATATATCTCAATAGAATAACCAAAGGCAATCTACAAGCTCTGATACTATGTAAGATTTAACTATGGAGATAGCCACCCAAGATCTAGAGACCTAATGGAAAGTACAAAGAAATGAGAAGATCAATATGACAAAAATAAACTGTATTCCTATCAAAGAATGCAAATACAACAATATACAAGATTACTCTCCCATTCTCTACCATAGAATATGCTATGGCATACCTTCTTATAAAGACAAGTTTGAGAGGTAAGATGTTGTAGTCAGGTGACAAGTGTCTTAATCCTATGACATGAGACAACTAGATCACATGTGTAGGATAAGATAATTATAAGTCAACTATCAACAACTAGAAACATCTAGAATGATTCCTAAGTCAAATTAACATGTGAATAAGTGTGTGAATATTATTTAACTAATAAATAGTTAAATAATATGAATTATTCACACAACAAGGGGAAAATAGCTTGGAAATACTAAACTCGATAGGAAATACCCCTATTCACACTAAAAATTCTTAATCCGTATTGTCTATTTAGTGGGTAGATTGAGAATTTAAACCATCTTTTATGATTTTTTCACTAGAGCTCAGGAAGATTACAATTGGATTCATGATTTCTTCAAGCTTTTTTGGCCTACTCCTTTTTCTTGCCATATGGTTTTTCTATGGGACTAGCCTTGTCTCCTATTCAAATATACCTAGATCTAGCGTGCTTTCAAGGTGGAAATTCTCTTTAGCATTTGGAAAGATAGAAATGTAGCTCCTTTTTAGGTTTCTCTATTCATGTTTTTTTTTCACTATATACTAAATCTATGATTTTCTTAATGTACTCATGCATATTTAGGTACAAGCTAGTAAAGTTGCAGTTGAAATGAGTCATCTTCAAGAGATTTTGGACCATTATAGGCATTCTCCTTGCACTATCACTAGAGTTTCTCTTGACCCCTCTTCTACTCCTCAAGGTCACTAGCATGGTTGCATTCAATCTACTAGAAGAGATAAATGTTCCTAGTCCCATGGTTCTCAACCCATGGTAGTTGGCCTTAGCCTTCTAGGTTTCCTTTTGCTTCCTCTCATGGTAATGGTGTTCCTATATGTCCTGACTCTAGCAAGGTTCCTCGGTTGGAGCTAGCCATTTTTCCAATTCATTCCTAGCCACCATCAGATGATACTCCTAAAGATGAGAGTGCTCTTACTGGTTGAGAGCTTATTGATTATTCAATCCTTGGTGATGTTTGGGGAAATCCTAATGATCAATATTCTCCTTCTAATAGCATTGTATTAGCTACTTAGTTGTATTTGGGTGTTTCCCTTTGTTATGTTATCATCTTCTTTGTGGATTCTATCATGTTTAGAGCATGTGGGTGTGCCTCCTTACGACGCATATTTTCTTTGTGAATATTATAGTATTTTATTTATGGTTAATAAAAAGTAATATAAGAATTATTTATCAAAACAAATATTTTCATAAGATTTAGCATCAGTTTGGATTATAGGATTATGTAAATTGGAAAAACTCCATACAGGTATAATTCACTAAGCACATATTAGATTTGTGTTCACAAAAAAATTCGTATAGATATATAGAGTCATGCGTGTAGATACAACTTAAGAATATACCTAATCTAGAGAGGGACAAAGAGATGTACTATAAATAAGAATTTGATCATTTAACCATTATTGTTTGGTTCCTATTCATTTGGGTGATAGAGTCAAGGCTTTTAGAAACATGTACACATTATTCTAAATCTGGCATAAAGAACCAACACTACTTCATCTCAATGCAATGCATATGCTCAAGAGTCTTCACATGTAATCAAGTCTACTTTAAATATCCATATTTGCTTAAAATACTCCATACATTATTATATGAAGATCGTTACAAAAACTTTGTAATGTTTTATAGTGCAACAACAAAACTAATCAACAATAACACCAAGTTAGTACATATTAACTTCAAAATATATATTGTCCCCTAAAGCATCCTAGTCAATTGAGGAGACACGAGATTATGGAGAGGATTTTGCAATACAATACCTTGTCTACACTTACAAATAATGTGCCCATAGACTCAAAACTAAACATGCAATATTTGAAACTCTAGATTATAATTAGACTTCTTCTACCCAAGTTTCCTAAAACCATTTATTGAACACCTTCTTGTAATGCGACATGACCCTACCCAAAACAATCATCAAGTATCTCTAGATATAATTTAGATATCTATTATTAAGTGTACTCATTGTTAGAGTTGATGTGGCAAGGGTTTTGGGGTTGAGATGTAAAATTTATTTTAAATCAAATATTTCTACAAGATGACATATTTGTCATATCTCATCTAGGTTTTATGTGCTAAGGCTTTAATATATGGGGTGTCAATATAAATTGGTGTTGAGTAAAATGTAGGTGTGGCCAATGAATTTGTTTGATAGAGTAGAAATAAAAAGTAAGATATAAAATGTAACCAAAAAATATGCACATAAGATACTTGGTGAAAACAGGGCATTATTATAGTTATACTAGTGTATTTAGAGGGGGTATCAAAATCATAAATTTCATGGGTAGAAATGAAATGAGGGGTGCTTATTAGTGCCCTATAAATATGTGTACAATGCCATTGGTTTATTAACTTAATCCCTAGAGCTCTCCTACTATTTTGATAGGACTATTTATAAATTACTAATTCAAATAGATTCTTATCACAATATTGATATTTGGTTGTAATAATTTTTTTGAATGAATTTTCCCATCTATTTTCCAATTCATTTTGGGTACTAGAAAGATAGAAGGAATCAATGCCAACTAGATCAAGGAGTCCTTGGGATTGGTCAAGCTTTTTCATTCTAGTATTTCAAGTTCTTTTCATCTTAAAATAGATGAAATAAATGTTAGAGAGTATATACTAGATTGTAGGTTAGCCCATCTAATTACAATGGGTGTTTCTCCTATAGATGATTATTAGTAGACTTAGTCCTTGTCCACTTGCTTGGTAAATGACCACATAGATAATGAAAGTAAGTTCTTTCAAACCTATGTTAAACTTTTTACTTAATTACCATGTGATAAATCCTATACAATTACTTGTCACTAAAAATCCACACCAAAAACATGTTGAAAAGATGTGTTTATATCTATTACCAATTTTACCCTATTGTTAAAAGAAAATCCTTATGTAAAATTTTAATTCTATGTGCAGTTCACATAAAATGTCATGGATTCCTCTTGGTATTCAGCCTTATATTTTAAAATCTTCTCCACAACTATTCCCATAAATTCTCTTCAAATTTATGTTTTTGATAATATAAGGCAGCTAAACAAGGGGCTGAACCCTTACAAAAAGTAGAAAGGCCACAGAGGCAACCAGCACAAAAAGTGCCTCAAAACAGATACATCAAATACTATTTTCCTAGCATAAATAGAAAAACCAGCAGCTATAAACTAAGATAGTTAATACAGAGTAGCAGAGTATCATCAATATAAAAGAAAAAACTAAGGAGGCAAATTCTCTCCTTACTTAACCATAGATTTAATAATGTCATCTAATTTCGTAGCGAAATCATCATTGTCAGCAGTAACAGTAGCCCCCAGGTTCTGCAGCACAGAAATATTAAGGAAAATAGAATTCCTGATCATAGTGGAAAGATTCTATTCCAGTTTCTCAATGCGAGCCCTTAGAACTGCAATTTTAGCTCCCAAGCCAGCATCAGTTTCTATTTCATCATCAGCTTCTTCCACAAACATCTCTCCCGCTTTGCCAACATTTTCAGCAGAATCAACAACATCCTCAGTAGTAGCCCCCATTTCTTGAGTCTTTTGCTTACCATCAGCATCCTCAGAGATTTCTTGAACATCCATATCCTTAGCCTCATCACCCTGGGTGGATTCATTAAAAGCGCTCTCAGAATAATCAATAAGTTTTGCTTTTGGAGTAGGTTTGCCAGCAATTCACCCTGACTGCCTAACTCCTAAAAAGAAACCCTCCTTAATAGCCTTATCAGATGAATGAGACTTTCTACCTTGTCCCACAGGGGTCCTACAAGGATATTTTGGGGTCCCCACCGTAGCCCCCCAAGTACCCACTTCACCAGCATGTGTCTTCCTCTTTTTGCACTTCGTACTCACAGTAGAACCCAGAGTATCAATGGGAATCTCCTCAGGAGCAGAAAAAGAAACTTCTTTTGTCTTAGTAGGAACAAGGGAAGGGCATGGTTCTTCAACAATAGGAGTATCATTAGGGTTAGAAGATAGTTCCCCACTATTGGTTTGAATGGCCTTAGATGGCTCTAGGGCAAGATGGAAGTTGTAAAGACAGAAGATAAGGCCCTGATGAAGGGGGATGGGTTTCTTAGCCAATTTAGCTCTAACCCTAAGGACTAAATGCTCAAGGGAAGAAAGTAGATAAAATGGAAAGCTAATATGTGCATTGCGTCTAAAATGATTCAGAAGGGGAAGATGATAGTTGTAGAACCTGGTGAAGCGCCCCTCTAGGGTGAAATACTTCATGAGGAGAAAACACACACTATCCTAAGGCTCGGGCAACTTGGCTCGATCAAATCCCCCCTGATAGGGGACTTCATATTTATGTTGACTTTGATACTGAAGTATATTTACTACATAAAAAAAATGTAGATTGATTGTAACTCTCCCTCTATATGGTCCCCATGTTATTAAAATTCACAAAAGCATGAAATCACTCTACACTATTTGAAACAAAAATTAAGACCACAACATCGAGAATAAAAAAATTAAAAACATCAGGCTCATTTAAAGTTTTAGCATGTTGGTAGTGAAACAAGACATAGGAGATATATTACAACATATATGGTTCTCATAGATGCATTGAATACATTAACTTTAAAGGAAAAATGGACATACCTATCTACAAGAAAATGGTATTTCCAATTAATAAAAAAAATGGAGAACAAAAGTAGGTGTGCACATCATATAGTCATGTATAGCATGATGCTTGCAACATTTTTGTTAGGATTCTCACTAGAAACAAACTAGAATAATATCATGCAATTTAGAAGAAATTTTCTAGTTAGATTAAATGCAATTATAATAGACGACACTTTAACCTTCTTTTTCTGAAATGCTTGAGACATGCCATGTCCCAACCTTTGTTAGGTTGTGGGCTATTCCATAGTTAATTCATTTTGCATGATACAATAGAATCGACGAATTGGAATTTGGATGCCATATGGATTGGTGCCTACAAATAAACCATGAAAAAATTATAATGTTAAATTAGTAATCAGCACATAATTATAGGGCAATAACAAAACCATCATTAGAGTCTTTCATAGGAACTTAACTACGCTGCAACTCTAATTTTCAAAATCTGCAAAAGCCAAACACTTAACCTAGAGTGCAAAAGTCAATTGGTCAATATCATTTTCATTTTGAAAGAAATGTCAAAAGGAACACATAAATAGGTACTTGTCATTCACACCAAGGGACTAAATAAGAAACACAAGTAATTCATATGAAAGATACTACATTCACATGAGAAAAAATAAATCTTGGCACATAAACTAATCAAAGATTTTTATTAAAAATTACGTACTTGACAAGATAAAATCCACACTCTAAAATCTCTTAGACATTTAATTTGGCTATCTTGGCACATAAACTAATCAAAGATTTTAATTAAAAATTATCAACTTGCCAAGATAAAATTCATAGACTCTAAAATCTCTTAGACATTTAATTTGCATGTCTTTTGTACTTGTACATTGGCTATCTTTTGCATATGCTCAACAAATGTGTTGAGGTTTTCAAAAGAAGTACCCCCTGGCATCACTGCCTTACTTGCTGCATCCTTGAACATTGCAATATTCCTTCGTAGCTCCTTTCCAACACAACCTTCCATCAGATCCTTCACTGTATTTTCAACCTCTTTCTTGGTCACCAACTTAATTCGTCAGCATCAACGCCCTCAAAATCTAAGCCAACTTTCCAAACATCTTTGATAAATCGGCAATTAATAAACTGATCAGAAAAATAAGGCCATCAGATCATAGGAACTCCCATGCTAATTACCTCCAAAGTAGAGTTCCACCCATTGTATAAGGAATCCTCCAATTAAAAGGTGGGAAAGGACCTGCAACCAGACAAGTCTTTTTAGGGTTAATTTTCTTTTTGAAAATCTAAAGAGTTTATTAGTGTTATTAAAAAATAGCACAATAAAAATGCCCTACTTGGAACTGCTTGGTCCAACTAACAACCAGGGCTTGATCTTTGGTCCGTTCCTTAATGCCCTGTGGTAACTCTAGGGACTTGCCTTCAGCTATATCAAATCTAAGTACCCACAAGAAAGGGTACCCACTGGCTTCTAGTCCAAGTGCCAGCTCGTGCAATTGCTTTTCAGATTTTATAGCGAGGTTGCCAGTGGAAACATATAACACCGATTGCTTTGGTTGGGAATCTAGCCACTGAAAGCAAGTATTGTCCTCTTTCCACATACTGGACATGGAATTATTGCCTTGTAAGAAATTGGGAAGAGACACCGGGCCTACTGCTAGAGCAGGGCATCCATTTATGTTGAGACTCATTTGTGCTTCCTTTCCTCCTTCTAGCTCTTCGAAGGTGTTGACCAGCAGGTAGTCTGCTATTTTTCGGTGACGGGCTTCGTAGAGAAAGGCACTGTAAATGGTTTCAGAGACATGTTTTTTGCGGTAGAAGGAGACTATGTCAGTCAAGGCCAGATAGGTGGGATTTTTCCAGGAAGACATGTGATTAGTTTATGTTTGGATTTCAAATCGTCATCTGCGTGAAAAATGTTAAATGACATTAGGAAAGGATTTCCAAGTCCTATGTAATACTTTAGATATTTTTGGGCATATTTTAGATATTTTTTTTAAATATAGGTATACTAGTTATAATCTATTGTTTGGAACTGTCATCTTTAATGCTTATCCATGTTTAAAAGTAACTTGAAAAGAAGAAAAAAATATGGTAGATGTTAATATATAATTAATTACATTTCATCCCCACCAAAAAATGGTAAATTGTTATCCAATAACAAAAATTTAGCCTCGACCATTAAACTAGGCGATGTCAGAGAATAGTCTAAGAAAGATGGGTCCAAAGGACTAAATTTTATAGTTGTATGATCATATTTAAATGTTTTGTTATAAAATACAGTTAAAATTTCAAGAACACAAAAGATAGAAATTTTGAACAAATTGTCAAAATTCCTATAATTTTTTTAATGTTTATCCAATATTTTATACCTTAATATTTAAAATGTAATTTCAAATAAATAATCATCACTAAAAGTCTACTTGACACACAAAATTGACCATCAGTTTTAGGCCCTAGTGAGTCCCATTAATTGTCTATAGTAGAAAAGTAATGATAACAATACAATGGAAAGTGGTTAAGTCGTTGAAAGACAAAAATAATTGTCACAAGTTCAAAACATGATTTTCCCACTATATACATTAGTGGCAGTGTGTACAACCCAGAGGTTATAGAGGGCTCGCCCTGCAGGTTGCTTGGATACCGATTCTTCTATGGTTAAAGAAAAATTAAAATAATCAATACAATATAAAGAGTTGGCACATCTAGAATCAGCCTATTGTTCATGCTACTTCTTATATTTTTGGGCTAGCTTGGGGCATCCTCCTACTTTAGCATCCTTCCTTTTGGTACCTTACGATATTGGTCCTATTTTTATTCTCTAGTAAATTTGGCTGGAAAGAATTTGTAAGATTTTCCAAGCCTATCAAAGTCTTATTAGGTATGTCTGGCAGAAGATTCTTGACTAAGTAAGAGAAAAAACTTTGGTGACTAAGTGCTTTGTAGATGAAGTCCCAGCTCCCTTTGATAATTTGATTTTAAATATTTAGATTTGGGTCATTTGATTGGCTCTACTTATCCTCGTTCTAGGATCAATTCTTCAAAAAAGTTGAATAGAGCTAGTAAATAGTGTTCTCCCCCATTGGGTTTTTTTAATCAATATTCATGGTTCTTCTTAGGGTAATCAAGGTGCTATGAGGATTGGCAGAGTTTGGAGAGATAGTGTTAGTTTAATTCATCTTTTTCTTTTCATCTATAAGGTTTGACATTAATAACCAGATGGAGACTTGAGTAGTCCTCGTAGCTCTAGACAAACCATGTGAGCTAGGTTGGAAGAAGTTTATCTCTGAGATGAATTTCTATGGTTTTGATGTCCTTTCTAAATAATGGGAAGTGTTAGGTCTCAAAAACACAAGTTTTTACACCGTAAGAGGTTTCCAAGCTCTCTTCATGTTCTTGGCTAATAG
Source organism: Cunninghamia lanceolata (assembly GCA_027924645.1). NCBI lineage: Eukaryota > Viridiplantae > Streptophyta > Pinopsida > Cupressales > Cupressaceae > Cunninghamia > Cunninghamia lanceolata. The sequence goes on along the minus strand of BSBN01000194.1, from coordinate 11,456,343 downwards.
GCACAAGGATAATACCTTCTTCACTTTAGGTTCTGCTGGACCTAGGTGGGTATACCTTTCACAACTAAAGCAGATTTCTAATATCCTTCATGGTGGCAAATAGGTGTGAAGTAGCTAAAAGATAAGTGTCCTTACTCCTAATGTTAAGATCTTAGATATGAATGCTTGAATAAAACTATGTATAACTTCTAAGATGAATTTAGAATGATCAGTGCCTACCTAATTGGGCTATAATGTTAGTAGATGAGTTAATGGAAATAGATGTATATGATGATTAAATTTATCTCCTAGCTTAACTCTAATAGTTGGGCACTTTGACTATTTACACCTTGTACAAACGTGCATGTATGTATGTGACAGTGCTCTTCTTATATAATCCCAGTGATATTCCCTTAAATTACTATGAAATTATGAAAGGAGATTTAATTCTTAAGTTGATGGAAATCGATCACAGTAACTTTTTCAAAAGGATTTTAATCTTTAACAAGAACTGATTAAAGTCAATTATGTGAAAGGATTTTAATTCACATCAACTAGAAACCAATCAAAGAACTTCGTACAGTGATAGCATATGTGCCCTAACAAATGTAAATTTGAATAATTCAACAGAACCACATTGGAGAGAACACAATAACATGTAATCATGAAAACTAACACAACTATTGAAAACTGGAATAAATCACCATATGAAAGTATTATGCTCCATTATATTTCTTTAGATAATAAGCATATACGATATAAGTTTTTCAAATAGACAAGAGATGGCAATCTATCTTCTTACTAATATCTTATATAAGATGCTAATGGATAATAATACTACCGCCCATAATCCTTAGACCATCACATGTTCAACTTATTTAGCAATATTTGTGAAGAGGACATATCTCTTCATAGTGTCCTTTGGGAATTAATAGAATTAACATAACAATAAATAAAGGTAACTAACACTAAGCCCTACTAAACCACAAGTAGATTTGAGCAATATGATCTAAATATTCTTGGCTCAAATGTGTTTCAGCATGCTCTATTAGATTCCTTGTGACCACCTCTATTGTAACCATCTTCTCTAGATACGTGTAGGCTTCCCTGAATGTTGAATCCATATCTTTGATAGTCTCCAGAGCTTCATGTAATATTACTTGACACTCTTTACCCCATTCATCTTTTCTTTTCAAATCTTTCTCATTTCCGAGTAACATAGGTACACTCATCTGAGAAGCATCGATACATTCCTTTTCCTCATCTTGAAGCCTCTCATGAATGTTGTTTGATCAAATTTTCTACGCTGGAGGTCACTACACTGTCAGAGGTATTTTTACTCTATATCTCATGGAGCTTATCTTGGATCCTTTTATTTGATCTTTCATGCTCTTGGATAACTTTATGATTCTCAGAGCCAATGTCCCAGAATTTATTCATCCAATGCATCATATAAGTATGCCTGCTTTGTAGGATTGTAGTAAGCTTGATCATTTTGACCTATGCTATATGATCATTTGATGGTGGTTGGGCATACTGTGAGTATTCTCCCTGGGTTATTCTTTTTAGTTGTTCCTCCAAAAGCACCTTTGACTATATCCTTCAAGAAATCATTTTCCTTTGTCATTCTTTAACAAATCAAATTGTACATGTCTCTTTCTTTGATCAACATTTGGATTTGGGCTTTATTCAACTTTGCCACATTAATCCCAATATCAATAGTGATTACGGTATCCGTTTCTCCTTCCTTTAATGTCATTACATGCTTGAACGTTTTCTTAGTGTCAATGACTACAATATTCTTGTGAGCTGGATACAAAGCCCATATCATAAGTGAGTTTTCATCGTTGTTATATTTTGTTCCCATGCACACTTCTATTACTTCTTCTGGAGGAAGCTTATATTTATCATAATTATTGTGTAAGAAACTATCAAACACCAATGTAGAATTCATATCCAATCCTAGAAATATCATCACACCAGATTCCCTTAGTAGATGTCTTCCTTTATCTAGGGTCATGCTCTCCATCTCATTATCCACAGTCATTTTTAGTACATTTAACAATTATTTTTCATTATCAGGTGTGACAACTTCAACAGATTCCCTAACTTCTTTTCCTTCATATTTGTACAAAAAGGATTTAAACTCTGGAGAATGAATAAATTGGTCATCAGAAATAAATGAATCATATGCCAATTGTCTAGCATTGGTATCAACTAATTCTTCATTCTCATGTTCCTTGCTAGGAGGCTGGTATTCAATTCTATGTTTAAGAACTCTATCAGTTTGTGAATGGGGTTCATCTTCATCTAAAGATTCTTCAGTACAAGAGGACAACAGTTCCACTTCTTGTATTTCCCTCCTCCTCCAATCTATCTCTTTGTTATATTTATCAATGGCTAATTCAACCTTTGCTCCCTCCATATTCCTTATTACATCATCATCTGGATAAGGTATGTGTGCATACCCACTGAGATTTTGCTTCTTTCTTGCATAATCTATAAAACCTTTGGGATCAAACTCTTTCCTCTAATCTTTATATTTCATGTTGTAATGTAGCAGTTTATCTCAAATGAGATCATACCCATTTTTTGACACTATGGTGAAATCTCCAAAACATGATGTGCTTGGCATAAACGATTGTTTATCATAAGCACTTAGATTCATCACATATGAGTAGTCCAATTGTCTGACAATCTCCAAATAGGCTATCATGTCTGGAATAGTCTTAGGTAACAAAAACGTGTGTCCTCAAAACCATAGACTCAAATCATGGTAGAATCAAAGAAACAATACCAGTCTCCCTAGTTATGTGTCACAGTTGGAGGCCCATTGAAGTCTTTTGGCCTCAGAAATCTCTTAATTTCATCATACAAGGAAAAATTATAAGGGTGGCTAAAGAATCTATAGAAAGTTTTTACAAAATACTCCTCAAAGTGAATGTAATCAGAATTTGCAAATCTGATATCCCATACACTAGTCCATAATTGCATAAGTAATGGTTGTCCTTTCTTGTCCAATTGTGTGATCCTCAACTCTTTTGGCCACATCCCAATTTCTTGACCATTATATAGTATTATGTGCATAAGCAATGAGTAGTGTTTGAAGTGCAGTGTGGGAGAGTTATTTTTAATAGCCATTAACCCAAAATCAATCTCCTTAAAAACATATGCAACATAGTTAAAAGGCCTGGCATTATGACACTATACATCAGCTGCTATCACCATTGGTCCAATTGTCATGTATTAAGAAACTTCTGACCCTAAGACCTGATCAATCGAGTAGTAAGTGTATTTCATATATGTTTCAAACAAATCAACATGAAATGGAGGGCCATCATTGTCCTTAAGGGGCACTGTGTTTCCTTCTACCCTAGGCCTATGAAGTGGTAGTCTCCACCCTTTGTAAGTGGTATCCATCCTTCAATACTCCTCCAAGTCTTCATACATTATGGGTTCATTGCACAAGTCATCCAAATCAAATACTTCACACATTGCATTTTTTGACAAATGCATAAAAGGCTCACCCTGCGAGTTGCATATAGCCTTAAGGTTCTGATTGTAATGAGTGGCTAGAAGTTTTAGGAGGTCTATATTTACAAACACATCTGGTACAACCAATTTCCCCAAATTGAAATTCTATGGGTTGCAAATAGGTGCACTCCTAATTCTTCTGTTGTAATGGAACTTAAATAGTTCATACCCATGGATGGGTGTCCATATATTGCCAATGTGTTTGCATTTATCTTCCAATTTCTCTACATCAGCCCTAAGTTGTGTAGACCTTCTAGCCTTAAGGCCTGAAATGGCCAATTGATCTATAAGATCCTGGTTTAATTTTTGCTCTTTCACCATCTCCTCTTGTACCTTTTCACTTCTCTATTTCTTTGGTTTACTTGTTTCCCCTTGTTGTTTTCTATCTTTTGTTTTTGTGAGTGTTTCCATTCTAACCCTTTCCAGAATAATTAGAGATGGATTTCAATTTATGAAGCTCAGAGGAGTTTTAGGTGCCTACCTATAATTGCAGAGATTTCTAAATCCTTTTGTTCTTTTGTATCCCCACGCTTTAGACATGTCTCCAAAAATTTCCTTTGGTTTCAATTGTTTTGATTTAGAATGTTTCACAGGGGATTTTATTCATGTCACCACTAATGTTTCTTCCTGTGAATTAATGTGACAAGTTTTTGGAAATTCATAATGTCAAATCAATACAACATTCATTTTTGGTGAGACATTTCTCCCATTGTGCCAAGTTGTATGCTTCATCTAGCACCATTTTAATTATTTGTTTTCATGGCTCAATGGTTGTGACCAACCAAATGTTCTTTTTGATATAGTATATTACTGTTGGGAATACCCCTTAATCTTCTTACAGATGGATTTAACCCCTTTTTTTATTTTCAATGCTTCGAGGAGACATTACAAAGTTTATTTGACGCAGGAATGAGTGTTTGCATTGTCATTGGCTTGTCTTGACCCATCGCTAGGAGGCTATCATATGGTCCCGATTTTTTGAGTTTCTTCGATGTATTTTTGTGTTTTGTCTCACCCATCGATAGGACTCCTCCCAAAATAGCTCTCGAGTTTCCTTGTCAGAGTAACATTCATCATCGGTGAGATTTATAAGATCAATCCCAGTTGCATATGTCCTTCCGATATATCTTTCTTCGTTACCCTTGTTTTATTACATCGGTACAAGTATGCACTTTTCTCCATGATCTATCCATTGGTATGAAAATGGGATTAGTATAACTTAGTGTTCTTTCTCTAATCAACTTTACTTTGCTGATGGATCCTCATCAGTAAGACACAATATCACATCTTTTCGATTACTAACCCCCGTTGTCTTCAAAATTCTTATCGGTGAAATCTCACTTGTGTCTTTTCAAAAACCATTCATCGCCATGACTAAGGACTTTACTTTGATCTATCTTCTTATATTGATGAGTTCCATTTGTTATTTTATACATTGGCATGACTTTCTACGAAGGTTCTTTATGATTGCTATGACTTACAAAGTTAGCAAGACCTAAACTTTGTGTTCTGATGATGCTAATCTTCCTGATATACATATTTCTCAATTATCATCTTGTTCTTCGGCAAGACATTTGCCAAAAAATGTTTCTTTGGATTTCACCATCAGAATGAACTATGCTATCGGAGAGATTTCTGTGGTATATCCCGATCATATACTTCTTCCTGATGCAATTTTATCTAACTTCTTCGATGAGACTTGGTACTTCTTCCTCTAAAAAATTTTATTGCTATGGATAATGAGTTTGGAAGAACATAAAATTTTCATCCCGATCTTTCTACTCTCGCCAATAATTCAACTTGTGTAATTTTTTTGAATTCTCATCAGTGAGACTTCAACTGTCTCTTCCTAATTATGGACAAAATGTGTTTTGTATAGACATATGGTTCATGAATCGGGGAAATGTGACTAGGGTCTTGCTGAAATTGATTAACCTGAGGTTTTTATGTACCATAATGAAAGAATTAGGGTTATTGGTTAACAGAGGTCACAAGATGGGTCTTGTCACACAAACTGTGGCATTTTATTTTAATCACAGAGTTACATAGTGGCTGTATAGACTAATGATAGCTAGAGATTGTGAGATTTATTCTAGTCCCAACAATGGCTCTTATTGGGGATGCATACCCCTTTGTGGGTGTGACAAGATTCCAGATCTCTGGGAGAGCAGACCAAGTGTCTTATTTGTTGGATGTGGCAATTGGATGGAATTTGGAAGTGGATGTGAATGGGTGAAAATTGAGTGGAATCCTATACTATTGTGCATGGAAAATTTATTTGTAAAAAGGCATTTTCTAAGAACTGTCCATGCAATGGCAATTCTTTACCTTTTCCTAGACTACTATGCATGGAAATTTTAAGAAAAGAAATGTTTCAGGAATGCACTGGCAATTCCATATTCTCTCCTGACCTATTTTGTAGATAGTAGGAATCTTCTCCTCCTTTGCCAGTGATAATAAATGGCCCTACCCATAATGCCTCAAATTTGCAATGTTTACCTTTTTCTTGTGCTCTGGCATTCCACATCAGCACCATGTCATTTTCCTAAAATTTTCTTTCCTTGGCCCTTTTATCAAAGAGGTACTTTGTTTGTAGCTGCAGTTTCTCATTTTGTTTTTGTGCCTCCATCCTCACTTCATCTAATTCAATCAGTTGCTCTAATCTCCCCTCCATGGGTTGGGGGACATCTAAATCCTCTTGAAGAATAAACCTACATACTGGTATGAGATTATGCATAGGTAACCTAACCTGGGTTCCATATACTAATTCAAACGATACCTTCCCTATAGCCTTCTTTATAGTAATCCTATCTGCCCACAAGGCTAACCTCAACTTTGAATCCCATGCCTTTTTATTATTGTCCAAGATCCTTTTTATGATTTTCAAGATGCTTTTGTTGCTACATTCTGCCTGACCATTCTCCTGAGGATGATATGGTGAAGCATAGGATATTGTTATGCCATAATTTTCACAAAATGATTTGAATTCCTTAGATCTAAAGCACATACCATTATCTGTAATAATTCTTACTGGTACTCCAAATCTTGTAATAATGTTTTCTAAGAGGAAATTTGTCACTACTTTGTTGGTAGCCTATTTTGTTGGGATAACTTCTGCCCACTTGGTAAAATAATCAGTGGCTACCAAGATCCATTTATGTCCTCCACTTGATTTCTCAACACTTTCTCCTATGAAATTAATTCTGCACTGGTGAAATGGAGCTTCTATTTGCATGGGTCTTAGTGGCAGGGCTCCCTAATATTTGAGCTTACCAAAGAATTTCTGACAGGCTTCACATTTTTTGACATAACTATAAGCATTTTTGAATAATTCTGACCAATAATATCTGGCTCTCAAGATTCTATGGGTAGTGGTCTTTGCTGAGAAGTGTCCCCCACATACACCTTTGTGTATTTATTGCAACATCCTTTTAGCCTGTGTCTTACCTAATCATAGTAGTAGAATGCCATCTCTGTTTTTCCAATATAAGTCTCCATCCATGAAAATATATTTTGATGCTTGTAGTTTTAATGTTCTCTTCTAATTTTCATTTAAGTTTGTAGGGCATTTTAGATTCTTCAAGTAATATATTATATGGGTATACCAAGATGTATGCTCTATGCTTGAGTATTGTTGTTTTCTTCATCATGTATATTGTAGACTTGTGCTACCTCCAAATTAGATTTAGTCATTAGTTTTGCTAAGCCCTATCCCCTAACCAGTTTAGTGATTTGAATGTCTATGTTGAACTCTGGGATTCGATTAATCCACCTACACCTTCGTCCAGTGACCTCATTTTGAACAAATACATCATTCATTATAGCATTAGGCACATACGCTATCACTTGAGCTCCCACTAGATAAGGTCTGAATGATTTTACTTCTTTTACTAAGGTGTAGGCTTGCTTTTTTGTTATGTCATATTTTAATTCAGCCCCCTGAAGTGACTTGCTAAAGAATGAAATTGGTTGTTCAAATCCTTCAATGTTCTTTTGCAGCATTACTGCAGCCACTGTGTGGTATGATGCAAAAGAGAATATCCGAAACGGTCTATCAAATTCAGGGGACTTTAATATAGGAGCCTTTTTTATTGCCTCTTTAATAGATCCAAAAGCTTTAATTGCATCCTCTGTCCATTCCACATGTTCACCCTTTTTTAACATCTTGGAAATAGGTTTTACTATTTCAGGAAAATTTGGAGTAAATCTCCTAACAAAGTTGATTTGGCCAAAGAAAGATTGTATAGCCTTCACAGTTCTAGGGATGGGAATCTGGTCAATGGCTTTCACTCTTTTAGGATCTATTCTTATTCCATCTTTTGAAACTATGTGGCCAAGCAACTTGCCCTCTGTTATAGTGAAATGTCACATTTTAGGATTCAATGAGATCCCATATTCCAAGTGTGTACAATGATCCTTAGCTTTTTTGGAATATGCTATGAAGTCATCCCGATAAACAACCATAATTTCATTTATTAAACTACCAAAAGCCACATCCATTGCCCTTTGGAATGTTGCTTCAACATTTGTGAGCCGAATGACATTCTTACATAAACATATCTTCCCCAAGGTGTAGTAAAGGTAGTTTTGAATTGTTTAGATTCCCTGACCTTCACCTGGTTGTATCCTAAGAAGCCATCCATCATGGACAATTGTTCACAACCTGTGACTTTTTGCAGTGCTGCTTCGATGTTAGGAAGGGGGTAATTATCCTTAAGTGAAGATTTATTTAGATTTCTAAAGTCCACACATAATCTAACATCCCCATTCTTCTTCCTGACAAGCACCAAGTTTGAAACCCAAGATGAATGTCTAATGGGTTTAAAAATAACTCCATCACTTAATTTTGTGAGTTCATTGAGCATCTTAGGGGCCAATGTGGGATTGATAGGTCTCTATTTTTGCCTAAATGGTTTGGCATCTAGCTTTAGTGGTATCTCATCTTGAAAAAGATCTCGGTATGCTTTCAACTCATTGTAGGACCATGCAAATACATGTCTGTACTTTTTGAGTAAATCAATGTGCATGCTTTTAATTTTGGGATTCAGTTTTTTCCTAATATATACATTCTTTGGGGCTGTTTGTGTTCCTAGATTTATTTCTTCAAGATCATTTTATCCTATGGGTATATTGTTTGCCTTGAATCGGTCATGCACATCAAATACTTTCTCGAATGCTATGAGACCGCTAGGTATTTTATTTGTTTTTAGCTGAACTATCTCCTGACCAAAGAGAGTTTCTTTTCCATCTACTTCCTCCACAAACGCATTGAAATCAATTTCTTGGGCTTCATATTGATCAGTACAATGTAAGAATTTGATTAGATCTTTGCCATCATTAAAGACATGCTAATTATGGACGTTGTCTGGAATCGCTAGTCCAATTTTGAACTCTACTTCAGTTATGCCTGCCAGTGTGATATCATCCCTTTTCAATGTTGTGTTTGCTAGGAAGTCTATCATTATATTTTTTGACTTGTCTATCCAGTTAATTGAGAAGGCATCAAACAACTCAACATCATCCTAGATGACATTTCTATATTACTTCAATCTTTTATTTTTGGGTGAATATTTCCCCCTGACCTAAGATGTAACTAATTTGGAATCCCCATATACAACAACATATTTTATTTTATGCTTTATGGAAATGTTTAGACCAATGAGCAGAGCCTCATATTCTACTACATTGTTAGTGCACTCAAATGTCAACAGGAATGAGTATTTGAAGGTCTTACCAATCGCCAGTCTTGCTACATGCACCATCAAAATACATCTTCCATACATCACATTCATCTTTTTGGGCTTCTAGATGTACTGAATTAGTATTCTGTAATTCTGGCTGGCTTCTCTCAACTCTTAATGCACCAAGGTCTGTATCAAAAAATAAGTTTATTTGGTTTTGATCAATACGCTCAATAATGTTTTCATACCTTGGTTCTTTGCATAACTTAATTTCATTTTCTCCGACTGGTATAGTGGCATAGGATAGATCTAGCTGAACATTCCCTCCTGCCATTGCAGCCCATTGTCATGATAATAACATCCTGTAATATGGTGGGATATCAACCACAGTAATGTCAACATTATATGTTGCTTTCGGGTAGGCAGCTAGCTTTATTTCCACATCCTTCATGATACCCACAACTGGAATGGACCTATTGTTCGTTGCATAACACTTACGATATGTAGTATCAACCCACATTCCCAGCTCCTTCATAATTGCTATTGGCATAATATTCATTGCTGCGCCTGAGTCAATCATGTAATTTCTTACTAGTTTATTTTTTATCAACAAATTGGTGTAGAAAGGATCTATTTGTGAGGGGTTTTTTGTAAGAGTATGACCTAGGTATACCTTAGGAATTTTAATAGTCCCCTATTGGACATTGTTTATTTTACCTTCAGATTTCTACTATTCTTGATTTGGTATATCTGAAATTATTTTGACCACTGTATTTTGGTACTTGTCTACCTTCATCATTTCCAAAAGTGGTACTGATATCTTCACCTGAGATATTACTTGGACAATGTCAAATGAGGGAGCTATTGTTTGATCATTCTTTTCTATTCCCATATGCCCTCTTTCTTCAATTGGCATTTTATCTTTTATCTTATTTTGCTTAGTTTTTCCTAGTTTTTTATGTGAGGATTTCATGTTATTTTATTATAATTTTGATGTTTTATAAAGACACTCCCAGGTGTTCCTTGATCTGCATTGACTGTCCTATTTCTTTGATTATAAGTGTTCTTAGCCTGTACCACTGCAGCCATTGTAAGAGCTTTCTTTTCTTCTTTAGTACGCTTTCTCCATTGACTATGTGGTGGCCTGTTATGATAATAAGTACTTCCCCTATAGCTATCCTCCTGATCTGAGAATACTTCTTGTCTTCCCATATTGACATTGTATTTTTGGTTCCCTACATCATACTCATACCCATTTTCTTCCATAAAATAATACTCTTCATCTATCTAGTAGGGTGTAACTTCCAGCATATTTATGGTGTGGTTGTCTCTTTCATAGCCATAAGACACTTCCTCTTGCTACACTAATTTGGCCACTATACAATATTTAGGTGAATGGGGCAAATTACATACCAAGCACCATGGGTTATCTTCTACCACCTGTGTCCCATTTCTTTTTAACAGGTCAGGAGTATCTTCGCCATAATTTTTCCTTCTGCTATTTTCTACAGGTCTTCCATCTTTCCAGTTAGTATTATATGGTATGTCATGCAACCTAGGTCTTTCATTTCTATATTGATTCTCTTGCTTATTCTGGTGATTGTTATTGTTTTGAGGAACTATGAGATTATCTCTTTTTCCAATCATCCCTATAGCTTTTCTATTATTTTCAATAGTCACTGCTACTTGTTTGCTTTAACTAAGCTCCTTGGGCATCGGTTTATGAGTTCGTACCCTATTTTTGGATCAAAGGCTTTCAGATAAATACTTAAAGCTGTTGGGTTAGTCATCATAGATCCGTGTGGTATTTTGTTATGCAATTTGGAGAATCTCTGATTAAAGTCATACGCTGATTCATTTTGGTATTTCTAGATGGTTATTAACTCATTCAAGGCAAATTCAGGGCCATATTGATTTCCATACTGTTCCTTGAACTGGTCATGGAAATTTGCTATGGAATAAATTAAGGAATCTGGCAAATTATTAAACCAATCCCTAGTGTCTTCAGTTAGAGACATCATGAATAATCTCATTTTTACATCCTCATGTTCCATACCAATGTCTTGTACAAAGGCATTGAAGATTCTAATATGATCTTTGGCTGATATTGCATTACTTCTAGTGAAATTGGGGACCATATTTCTCTAGCTGCTATCTATAGGGTATGGATATAATTGATATCCTATTAAATCAAATTGTCTACATACACTCATGAGATTTTGTGGAGGCATATTCATAGGTGGTGGATAGGGGTAATATTGATATCCATATGGAGGCAGATGATCATCATGTTGTTGTATGTGTGGCTAATGTTGTGGGATAACATGATGATATTGAGGCCTAACATGTTGTTGGCCTAAGGGTGGGTATAGCTTAACCATGTGTGTGGGAAGTGTTGTTGGCAATGGATGGTTTTGGATTTCTTTGAGGAATATTTTGTTGGACAAGGCTTTCTAATGGTGGTGTTGGATTGGATAAACTGGCTACATTTGAGTATACATTTTGTTGTAGATTCTTTGGGGCATATCCTCCTTGTTTATGTGGAGGTACATATTTTGGGTTAGCTGCTCTGGTTCTGTCTTTTACTTGTATTTCTTGTTTCAACCGACTTTTAGCTTCCCTTATCTTATCCATCTCAAGCTCCTCCTATAATTTGAGTAGGTTTTGGTCCATTTCATCCTTGGTCCTAGTATCTTTTGATGGGCTTTTATTCATCTATGTAAAAGCTTCTTGATCTGTAAGTTCTTTTTGTACTCCTTCCCCTTGTTGTAATGACATGTGATAGTCATATTCAACCTATTTTTGTTCATATTCCCTCATAATCTGAGCTTCATATTCAAGTTGTCTTTAAGGATCAGGGTTGTATCAATTTATGAGGTAGTTTTTTGATTGGGAGTCTTTTGATTCATGCAAGAGAGTGAAACTATTATGAGTTATTATAGGCTGCTATTCTGATGTATCTTCTAGGGCAACTTGGTCATTATTGTGTTGATTTTTACTTGATATTCTTATTTTCTTGGAAGTAGCTTTTAGAGGTGGGGATGTTTGCAATTTTCTACCATCAGTCTTAGATCTTCTTCTATCCATACTAAAAGATTACTATGTGAACATGAAAATCTTATATTTAAATAAAGTTGCCACCTACTCTTTGTAGGAAAATGATTGTAGTTCTTCCCAACAGAGTCTTAAATATGTTATGATGTTTAGAGATAACTCTATGATGGAAGGATAAGGTTCAAAGTGGGCCTATTCCCCAGTAGAGTCACCAATTCTGTTAGGTCTCAAAAATGTAGGTTTTTACACCTTAAGAGGTTACCAAGCTCTCTTCACGTTCTTGGCTAACAGGTACAAGGATAATACCTTGTTCACATTAGTTTTTGCTAGACCTAGGTGGGTATACCTTTCACAACTAATGTAGATTTCTAATATCCTTCATGGTGGAAAATAGGTGTGAAGTAGCTAAAAGATCAGTGTCCTTAGTCCTAATGTTAAGATCTTAGATATGAATGCTTGGATAAAACTATGTATTATTAGTGTTAGCCGGAAGAAGATATCAATTAAATGCAAATAAAGATTAAACAGAGGAATGAAAATACACAGAAATAATAACAATGAGAGACAAGTTTTAACGTGGTTCACCCAAACTCGGGCTACATCCACCAAACAGAGAGTCCAATATTATTATCCAGTAAATCAAACCGATTACAATCAGCAATCCCTGCAACTCAATACCGCTGCAAAATGCTACAATACAATACCAAAACCCTAACCCTTAGCCACTTTTTATCAAGCTTTCTGTCGGTTTGTAAAAATAGGGTTTTCTTATGTTGGTCAATGAAAAAATAACTCCAGGTGCTTTATAAAATAATAAAAACCATGTGAGGTTTCGGGGGTGCTGCCCCTAGACCCAGCAAGGGGTGCTGCCCCTTGACCCCGTCTTGGGGGTGCTACCCCCAAACCCCCGCAAGGGGTGCTGCCCCTTGATGCCGTAGGAATTTGGGGGGAAACCACGTTGATAAAAGGGGGTAAAAATAACCACCAAGTCTGATTAGGGTCTACATAACAACATGTATGACTTCTAGGATTAATTTGGAATGATCAGTGCCTACCTAATTGGGCTATAAAGTTAGTGGATGAGTTAACGGATACAAATTTATATGATGAGTAAATTTATCTCCTAGATTAACTCTAACAATTGGGCACTTTGAATGTTTACACCTTGTACAAACGTGCATGTATGTATGTGACAGTGCTCTTCTTATATAATCCTAGTGATATTCCCTTAAATTACTGTGAAATTATGAAAGGAGATTTAATTCTTAAGTTGATGGAAACCGATCACAATAACTTCTTCAAAAGGATTTTAATCTTTAACAAGAACTGATTAAATTCAATTATCTGAAAGGATTTTAATTCACATCAACTAGAAACCAATCAAAGAACTTCACATAGTGACAACAAATATGCCCTAACAAATGTAAATTTGAATAATTCAACATAACCACTATGGAGACAACACAATAACATGTAATCATGAGAACTAACACAACTATTGAACACTAGAATAAATCACCATATGAAAGTATTCTGCTCCATTATATTTCTTTAGAAAATAAGCATATATGATATAAGTTTTTCAAATGGACAAGAGATGGCAATCTATCTTCTTACTAATATCTTATATAAGATGGTAAAGGATAATAATACTACTACACATAATCCTTAGACTATCACATGTTCAATTTTTATAGCAATATTTGTGAAGAGGACATATCTCTTCATAGTGTCCTTTGGGAATTAACATAGTTAGCATAACATTAAACAAAGGTAACTAACACTAAGCCCTACTGAGCCACAAGTAGATCTGAGCAATATGATCTAAATATTCTTGGCTCAGATGTGTTTCAGCATACTCTATTGCATTCCTTGCGACCACCTCTATTGTAACCATCCTTTCCATATACTTGCAGGCTTTCCTAAATGTTGAATCCATATCTTTGATAGTCTCCAGAGCTTCATGTAATATTAATTGACACTCTTTAGCCCATTCATCTTTGATTTTCAAATATTTCTTATTTCTAAGTAACACAGGTACACTCATCTGAGAAGCATTGATACATTCCTTTTCCTCATCTTGAAGCCTATCATGAATGTTTTTTGATCAAATTTTCTGCGCTGGAGGTACCTGCATTGTCAGAAGTGTTTTTACTATATATCTCATGGAGCTTGTCTTGGATCCTATTATTTAATCTTTCATGCTTTTGGATAACATTATGATTCTCAGAGCCAATGTCCCATAATTTATTCATCCAATGCATCATATGAGTGTGCCTGCTTTGTAGGACTCTAGTAAGTGTGTTAATTTTGACCTGTGCTATATGATCATTTGATGGTGGTTGGGCATGCTGTGAGTATTCTCCCTGGGTTATTCTTTTTAGTTGTCCCTCCAAAAGCACCTTTGACTGTATCCTTCAAGAAATCATTTTCCTTTGTCATTCTTTCACAACTTAGTTTGTACATGTCTCTTTCTTTGATTAACATTTGGATTTGGGCTTTATTCAACTTTGCCACATCAATCCCAATATCAATAGTGATTATGGTATCTATTTCTCTTACCTTTAATGTCATTACATGCCTGAACATTTTCTCAGTGTCAATGACTGCAATATTCTTATGAGGTAGATACAAAGCTTATATCATAAGTGAGTTTTCATCGTTGTTATATTTTGTTCCCATGTACACTTCTGTTACTCCTTCTGGAGTAAGCTTATATTTATCATCAGTATTGTGCAAGAAACTATCAAACACCAATGTATAATTCATATCCAATCCTGGAAATAACATCACACTAGCTTCCCTTTGTAGTTGTCTTCCTTTATCTAGGGTCATGCTCTTCATCTCATTATCCACTGTGGTTTTTAGTACACTTAACAATTGTTTTTCATTATTAGGTGTGACACCTTCAAAAGATTCCCTGACTACTTTTCCTTTGTATTTGTACAAAAAGGATTTAAACTCTAGAGAATGAATTAATTGGTCATTAGAAATAAATGAATCATATGCCAATTGTTTGGCATCGGTATCAACTAGTTCTTCATTCTCATGTTCCCTACTAGGAGGCTGGTATTCAATTTGCTGTTTAATAATTTTATTAGTTTGTGCATTCAATTCATCTTCATCTAAAGATTCTTTAGCACCAGAGGATAGCGGTTCCACTTCCTGTATTTCCCTCCTCCAATCTATCTCTGTTATATTTATCAATGGCTAATTCAACCTCTGCTCCCTCCAGGTTCCTGTGACAGCATCATGTGGATAAGGTATGTGTACATACCCACTAAGATTCTGCTTCTTTCTTGCATAATCTATAAAACCTTCGGGATCAAACCCTTTCCTCTATTCTGTATATTTCATGTTGTAATGTAGTAGTTTATCTCGAATGAGATCATACCCATCTTTTGACACTATGGTGAAATCTCCAAAACAAAATGTGCTTGGCACAAATGATTGTTTATCACAAGCACTTAGATTCATCACATTTGAGTAGTCCTTTTGTCAAACAATCTCCAAATAGGCTATCCTGTCTAGAATAGTCTTAGATAACAAAAAAGGAGTGTCCTTAAAGCCATAGACTCGAATCATGGTAGAATCAAGGAAACAATACCAGTCTCCCCAGTTGTGTGTCATATTTGGAGTCCCATTGAAGTCTTTTGGCCTAAAAAAGCTCTTAATTTCATAAGACAAGGAATAATCACAAGGGTGGCTAAGAATCTGTACAAAGTCTTTACAAAATACTCCTCAAAGTGAATGTAATCAAAATTTGCAAATCTGCTATCCCATACACTAGTCCATCATTGCATAGGTAATGACTATCTTTTCTTGTCCAATTGTGTGATCCTCAACTCTTCTAGCCACATCTAAATTTCCTAACCATAATATAGTATTATGTGCATAAGCAATGAGTAGTGTTTGAAGTGGAGTGTGGGAGAGTTTTTTTTAATAGCCATTAACCTAGAATCAATCTCCTTAAAAACATATGCAGCCTAGTCAAAAGGCCTGGCATTATGACACTGTACATGAATTGCTATCACCATTGGTCCAATTGTCATGTATTCAAAAACTTTTGACACTAAGACCTGACCAATCGAGTAGTAAGTGTACTTCATATATGGTTCGAACAAATCATAATGAAATGGAGAGCCATCATTGTCCTCAAGGGGCACTGTATTTCCTTCTACCTGAGGCCTATGAAGTGGTAGTCTCCACCCTTTGTAAGTGGTATCCATCCTCCAATACTTCTTCTCCAAGTCTTCATACATTATGGGTTCATTGCACAAGTCATCCAAATCAAATACTTCACACATTGCATTTTTTGACAAATGTATAAAAGAATCACTCTACGGGTTGCATATAGCCTTAAGGTTTTGATTGTAATGAGTGGCTACGAGTTTTAGGAGGTATATATTTACAAACACATCTGGTATGACTAGTTTCCCCAAATTGAAATTCCATGGGTTGTGGTGATAAATTTTTTACCATTTCAAAACTTCAATGCTCAACAACGTAGCCTCAAACGCAGGACACGGTCACTGTTAGATATAAAAGCAAATCGATTGTTCAAGTTGTAGTTTCAATGAAAGCTTTGGAGTGCTCCAGGTGTTAGCTATAGGTGAAAAGAGAGCAGCTCAAGGAGAGTTGAGAGGAAACACGTGGCAGCTACGGAGCTTTGAAAAATAAAATGTTTTATTTCATTTCATAGATGCATCATAAGTCATGGGAGTCAAAGAAGAAAAAGCTAAAATCTTTTATTAACTAAAAAGTTCTTATAATCAGATGGTAGATCCCATTGGAAATAAAGCTAAGTTCTTTATTATTTTAGTAAGACTCTCATGTCTCACGTGAAGAAAAATTACAGCAAGAAGAGACCCTCGGAGGAACCCACATGCCAGGAAAGAAGTGCAAAGAGGTAGCTCAAGAAGGCAACGGAAGTGGAGGCTATGGGTACAAGATAAAAGAATCTATTTTATTTTATGAAACTCTCATAAATGTTAATGACTCATGGGAGATAAATCAGTTTCAAATATGCCTATGTCTTTGATTTAAATGATGTGGTGGGCCCTCCTATTCAAATTAAAGTGAGAACCTTATTAAAATAAAGAATCCCATTCTCTTACTCACAAGAAATTAAAAGTCATTAAAGAATGGAGAGTCTTTTATGAAAAGAGATGCATATGGGTCCGTCCAGCTAATGGAAGTTTATAAATCAATCACCGGAGAAGGTCACATGGAAGCTGCACTGCAAAGGAACCAAAAAATGAAAACGGATGAAACCACGTGGAGCACCCTAGCACAAATAAATAAAATATTTTATTTCATTTTAATAAAGTGTATCAAGTGTTTCACAGGAGTTTTAAAAGCTGTCTTTTATTAAATATTTTAAAGTCTCTCATAAAATGTGGTGGGCCCCTTTCATAAAGTCAAAAACTTTATTTTAAGCTGAAGTATGAATGCCTCTTAGAAGCCATGAAAAGACAATTCAATTTTGAATAAAAATTAAATCTTTATTAAAAATTTGATGTGGGTCCAAGTTAATAAAGAGAAGCTTATTAAAGAGTATTTTATGACTCTCTTTTCACGGGAAAATCTTGATATTAAACCCTAAAACCATGCTCTTTGGTTTCCCAGTTAAATACTTCAAGGTTTATTCTTTGTGCAACTATTTGTTTCAAATATGGCGCATCGCCACAGGGTTAGATTTTATTTTATTGTATCTATAATCCTATTCTTCCTCCTCTCTTTTCCCAAAGCCCACTAAAAATAAAAGAACTAGCTTCCTTAAAATCTAGAGGTCACTTCAGGGGTCAATCCCACGTCTCTAAAGTTTCCCATGTTGCTGCTGGATTAAACCCATAGATTTATGTATCAACAGTTTTTGGCATGCCCAATGGGACTAGATTCAAAGACTTTGCTCTTTGTTTTCAGTGAATCTTTGCCCTGCATTTTGTGGTTTTTATGGAAAATCATAAAAATATCTGCTCATAGGAGCATGAATCATCCATCTGGCGACTCTACTGAAGGTTCTTTCTCAGATCTTTGCTCCTACAAATCATGGAAGCCCTTGGTATACATGTGCACCTGAATATTCAAAGAGATCTACCTTTTGGGACTTGGGATTCAAGTCCTCTTGTTCTTTAGCGGCAGGATCAAGTACTTGACATAGCCTGGAAGGCATTCTCTCATTTTCTTGGGCATGGCTCAGTTTCTCCTGCAGATCACATTTAAGATGTTGCACATTTATGCTCCATCCACAATGTCACAAATGAGAATCATGCTCTCTTATTGATTGCATCTTCTCTCAAAGGCAAAGTGAAGGAATTTTATAGAAGGTTGCAGCCCAGTTCAATCACTAGATGGGACCAACTTGGTGGACTCATCTACAATCAGTTCAAAGAGAGGATAGATGTTAGCACTCTCACCCAGAAACTCATCACCATCAAGAGACATCCAACGGAGAGCATCTATGACTTCAATTCAAGATTTGATAAGGTATGGAAGAAATTCTCTATTGATATCAAGCCTCCTCCAACCTTTGCATTTCTTTATTATTTAAAGGCTTTAAACCCTGAGATATTTGTCATGATACAAGCCCTACAAGGTGAGACACTGTCCAAATCCTATGATTTGGCTATTAAAGCTGAAAATAAACTCATTGATGCTGGTAGACTGTCCCCTCTACCTTTAACACCACTGATGCCTCATGCAGAGATTCCATCTCAAGCTCTTTCTTGTAGACAAATGTATACTTATTCAAATCCACTCACCTTCCCTGTTGTTTTGCCAAACCATAAGGAGATGATGGAAGTAAAAGAACTCATAAAAACTTTTGCCCAAGAGCTTGATGAGCTAAGAAACCAAACCTTATATCATGATGAGCCTAGTTTCATGCCTCAAAGTGAGTTTTCATCGTTGTTATATTTTGTTCCCATGTACACTTCTACTACTCCTTCTGGAGTAAGCTTATATTTATCATAATTATTGTGTAAGAAACTATCAAACACCAATGCAGAATTCATATCCAAACCTAGAAATATCATCACACCATCTTCCCTTAGTAGATGTCTTCCTTTATCTAGGGTCATGCTCTTCATCTCATTATCCACAGTCATTTTTAGTACATTTAACAATTGTTTTTCATTATCAGGTGTGACAACTTCAATAGATTCCCTAACTTCTTTTCCTTTGTATTTGTACAAAAAGGATTTAAACTCTGGAGAATGAATAAATTGGTCATCAGAAATAAATGAATCATATTGTCTAGCATTGGTATCAACTAATTCTTCATTCTCATGTTCCTTTCTAGGAGGCTAGTATTCAATTTTGTGTTTAAGAATTCTATCAGTTTGTGAATGGGGTTCATCTTCATCTAAAGATTCTTCAGCACAAGAGGAAAGCAGTTCCACTTCTTGTATTTCCCTCCTCCTCCAATCTATCTCTCTATTATACCTATCAATGGCTAATTCAACCTCTGCTCCCTCCATGTTTCTTATTACATCATCATGTGGATAAGGTATGTGTGCATACCCACTGAGATTTTGCTTCTTTCTTGCATAATCTATAAAACCTTTGGGATCAAACTCTTTCCTCTGATCTTTATATTTCATGTTGTAATGTAGCAGTTTATCTCGAATGAGATCATACCCATCTTTTGACACTATGGTGAAATCTCAAAAACATGATGTGCTTGGCATAAACGATTGTTTATCATAAGCACTTAGATTCATCACATCTAAGTAGTCCATTTCTCTGACAATCTCCAAATAGGCTATCCTGTCTGGAATAGTCTTAGGTAACAAAAAAGTTGTGTCCTCAAAACCATAGACTCAAATCATGGTAGAATCAAAGAAACAATACTAGTCTCCCCAGTTATGTGTCATAGTTGGACGCCCATTGAAGTCTTTTGGCCTCAGAAATCTCTTAATTTCATCATACAAGGAATAATCACAAGGGTGGCTAAAGAATCTATAGAAAGTTTTTACAAAATACTCCTCAAAGTGAATGTAATCAGAATTTGCAAATCTAATATCCCATACACTAGTCCATAATTGCATAAGTAATGGTTGTCCTTTCTTGTCCAATTGTGTGATCCTCAACTCTTTTGGCCACATCCCAATTTCCTGACCATAATATAGTATTATGTGCATAAGCAATGAGTAGTGTTTGAAGTGCAGTGTAGGAGAATTATTTTTAATAGCCATTAACCCAGAATCAATCTCCTTAAAAACATATGCAACATAGTTAAAAGGCCTGGCATTATGACACTATACATCAGCTACTATGACCATTGGTCCAATTGTCATGTATTAAGAAACTTCTGACCCTAAGACCTGACCAATCGAGTAGTAAGTGTATTTCATATATGGTTCAAACAAATCAACATGAAATGGAGGGCCATCATTGTCCTTAAGGGGCACTGTGTTTCCTTCTACCCTAGGCCTATGAAGTGGTAGTCTCCACCCTTTGTAAGTGGTATCCATCCTTCAATACTCCTTCTCCAAGTCTTCATACATTATGGGTTCATTGCACAAGTCATCCAAATCAAATACTTCACACATTGCATTTTTTGACAAATGCATAAAAGGCTCACCCTGCGAGTTGCATATAGCCTTAAGCTTATGATTGTAATGAGTAGCTAGAAGTTTTAGGAGGTCTATATTTACAAACACATCTAGTACAACCAATTTCCCCAAATTGAAATTCTATGGGTTGAAAATAGGTGCACTCCTAATTCTTTTGTTGTAATGGAATTTAAATAGTTCATACCCACGGATGGGTGTCCATATATTGCCAATGTGTTTGCATTTATCTTCCAATTTCTCTACATCGGCCCTAAGTTGTGCAGACCTTCTAGCCTTAAGGCCTTAAATGGACAATTGATCTATAAGATCCTGGTTTAATTTTTGCTCTTTCACCATCTCCTCTTGTACCTTTTCACTTCTCTATTTCTTTGGTTTACTTGTTTCCCCTTGTTGTTTTCTAGCTTTTGTTTTTGTGAGTGTTTCCATTCTAACCCTTTCCAAAATAATTAGAGATGGATTTCAATTTATGAAGCTCAGAGGAGTTTTAGGTGCCTACCTATAATTGCAGAGATTTCTAAATCCTTTTGTTCTTTTGTATCCCCAAGCTTTGGCCGTGTCTCCAAAAATTTCCTTTGGTTTCAATTGTTTTGATTTAGAATGTTTCATAGGGGATTTTATTCATGTCACCATTAATGTTTCTTCCTGTGAATTAATGTGACAAGTTTTTGGAAATTCAAAATGTCAAATCGATACAACATTCATTTTTGGTGAGACATTTCCCCCATTGTGCCAAGTTGTATGCTTCATCTGGCACCATTTTACTTATTTGTTTTCATGGCTTAATGGCTGTGACCAACCAAATGTTCTTTTTGATATAGTATATTATTGTTGGGAATACCCTTTAATCTTCTTACAGATGGATTTAACCCCTTTTTTATTTTTAATGCTTCGAGGAGACATTACAAATTTTATTCAACGCAGGAATGAGTGTTTGTATTGTCATCGGCTTGTCTTTACCCATTGCTAGGGGGCTATCATATGGTCCCGATGTTTTGAGTTTCTTCAATGTATTTGTGTGTTTTGTCTTACCCATCGACAAAACTCCTCCCAAAATAGCTCTCGAGTTTCCTTTGTCAGAGTAACATTCATCATCGGTGAGATTTATAAGATCAATCCCAATTGCATATGTCCTTCTGATATATCTTTCTTTGTTACCCTTGTTTTATTACATCGGTACAAGTATGCACTTTTCTCCATGATCTATCCATCGGTATGAAAATGGGATTGGTATAACTTAGTGTTCTTTCTCCAATCAACTTTACTTTGCTAATGGATCCTCATCAGTAAGACACAATATCACATCTTTTCGATTACTAACCCCCGTTGTCTTCAAAATTCTTATCAGTGAAATCTCACTTGTGTCTTTTCAAAAACCATTCATTGCCATGACTAAAGACTTTACTTTGATCTGTCTTCTTATATCAATGAGTTCCATTTGTTATTTTATACATTGGCATGACTTTCTACGAAGGTTCTTTATGATTGCTATGACTTACAAAGTTAGCAAGACCTAAACTTTGTGTTCTGATGATGCTAATCTTCTTGATATACATATTTCTCAATTATCATCTTGTTCTTTGGCAAGACATTTGCCGAAAAATGTTTCCTTGGATTTCACCATTAGAATGAACTATGCTATCAGAGAGATTTCTATGGTATATCCCAATCATATACTTCTTCCTGATGCAATTTTATCTAACTTCTTCGATGAGACTAGGTGCTTCTTCCTCTAAAAAATTCTATTGGTATGGATAATGAGTTTCAGAGAACATAAAAGCTTCATCCTGATCCTTCTGCTCTTGCCAATAATTCAACTTGTGTTATATTTTTTAATTCTCATCAGTGAGACTTCAACTGTCTCTTCCTGATTATAGACAAAATGTTTTTTGTATAGACATATGGTTCATGAATCAGGGAAATGTGACTAGGGTCTTGCCAAAATTGATTAATCTAAGGTTTTTATGTACCATAATGAAAGAATTGGGGTTATTGGTTAACAAAGGTCACAAGATGGGTCTTGTCACACAAATTATGTGCTAACATGGATCTTGTCACACAAATTGTGGCATTTTATTTTAATCACAGAGTTACATAGTGGCTGTATAGACTAATGAAAGCTAGAGATTGTGAGATTTATTCTAGTCCCAACAATGGCTCTTATTGGGGATGCATACCCCTTTGTGGGTGTGACAAGATTCCAGATCTCTAGGAGAGCAAACCAAGTGTCTTATTTGTTGGATGTGGCAATTGGATGGAATTTGGAAGTGGATGTGAATGGGTGAAAATTGAGTGGAATCCTATACTACTGTGCATGGAAAATTTATTTGTAAAAAGGTATTTTCTAAGAACTGTCCATGCACTGGCAATTCTTTACCTTTTCCTAGACTACTATGCATGGAAATTTTAAGAAAAAAAATGTTTCAGGAATTGTCCATGCACTGGCAATTCTGTATTCTCTCCTGACCTATTTTGTAGATAGTAGGAATCTTCTTCTCCTTTGCCAGTGATAATAAATGGCCCTACCCATAATGCCTCAAATTTGCCATGTTTACCTTTTTCTTGTGCTCTAGCATTCCACATGAGCACCATGTCATTTTCCTAAAATTTTCCTTCCTTGGCCCTTTTATCAAAGAGGTACTTTGTTTGTAGCTGCAGTTTCTCATTTTGTTTTTGTGCCTCAATCCTCACTTCATCTAATTCAATCAATTGCTCTAATCTCCACTCCATGGGTTGGGGGACATCTAAATCCTCTTGAAGAATAAACCTACGTACTGGTATGAGATTATGCATAGGTAACCTAACCTGGGTTCCATATACTAATTCAAACAGTACCTTCCCTATAGCATTCTTTACAATAATCCTATCTTCCCACAAGGCTAACCTCAACTTTGAATCCCATGCCTTTTTATTATTGTCCAAGATCCTTTTTATGATTTTCAAGATTCTTTTGTTGCTACATTCTACCTGACCATTCACCTAAGGATGATATGGTGAAGCATAGGATATTGTTATGCCATAAGTTTCACAAAATGATTTGAATTCCTTAGATCTGAAGCACATACCATTGTCTGTAATAATTCTTACTGGTACTCCAAATATTGTAATAATGTTTTCTAAGAGGAAATTTGTCACTACTTTGTTGGTAGCCTATTTTGTTGGGATAACTTCTACCCACTTGGTAAAATAATCAGTGGCTACCAGGATCCATTTATGTCCTCCACTTGATTTCTCAACACTTTCTCCTATGAAATTGATTCTGCACTGGTGAATGGAGCTTCTATTTGCATGGGTCTTAGTGGCAGGGCTCCCTAATATTTGAGCTTACCAGAGAATTTCTGACAGGCTTCACATTTTCTAACATAACTATAAGCATTTTTGAATACTTCTAGCCAATAATATCCGGCTCTCAAGATTCTATGGGCAGTGGTCTTTGCTGAGAAGTGTCCCCCACATACACCTTTGTGTATTTATTGCAACATCCTTTCAGCCTATGTCTTATCTAAGCATAGTAGTAGAATGCCATCTCTGTTTTTCCAATATAAGTCTCAGTCCATGAAAATATATTTTGATGCTTGTAGTATTAATGTTCTCTTCTAATTTTCTTTTAAGTTTGTAGGGCATTTTAGATTCTTCAAATAATATATTATATTGGTATACCAAGATGTATGCTCTATGCTTGCAGTACTGTTGTTTTCTTCATCATGTATATTGTAGACTTGTGCTGCCTCCAAATTAGATTTAGTCATTAGTTTAGCTAAGCCCTGTCCCCTAACCAGTTTAGTGATTTGAATGTCTATGTTGAACTCTTGGATTTGATTAATCCTCCTACACCTTTGTCCAGTGACCTCATTTTGAACAAATACATCATTCATTGTAGCATTGGGCACATACGTTATCACTTGAACTCCCACTAGATAACGTCTGAATGATTTTACTTCTTTTACTAAGGTGTAGGCTTGCTTTTCTGTTATGTCATATTTTAATTCAGTCCCCTGAAGTGACTTGCTAAAGAATGAAATTGGTTTTTCAAATCCTTCAGTGTTCTTTTGCAGCATTACTGTAGCCACTGTGTGGTATGATGCAAAAGAGAATATCCGAAACGGTCTATCAAATTCAGGGGACTTTAATATAGGAGCCTTTTTTATTGCCTCTTTAATAGCTCCAAAAGCTTTAATTGCATCCTCTGTCCATTCCACCTTTTCACCCTTTTTTAACATCCTGGAAATAGGTTTTACTATTTCACGAAAAATTTGGAGTAAATCTCCTAAGAAAGTTGATTTGGCCAAAGAAAGATTTTATAGCCTTCACAGTTCTAGGGATGGGAATCTGGTCAATGGCTTTCACTCTTTCAGGATCTATTCTTATTCCATCTTTTGAAACTATATAGCCAAGCAACTTGCCCTCTATTACAGTGAAATGGTAACTTTTTAGGATTCAATGAGATCCCATATTCCAAGTGTGTACAATGATCCTTCGCTTTTTTGGAATATGCTATCAAGTCATCCCTATAAACAACCATAATTTCATTTATTAAACCAGTAAAAGCCACATCCATTGCCCTTTCTAATGTTGCTCCAACGTTTGTGAGCCTGAATGACATTCTTACATAAACATATCTTCCCCAAGGTGTAGTAAAGGTAGTTTTGAATTGTTCAGATTCCCTGACCTTCACCTAGTTGTATCATGAGAAGCCATCCATCATGGACAATAGTTCACAACCCGTGACTTTTTACAGTGCTGCTTCCATGTTGGGAAGCGGGTAATTATCCTTAAGTGAAGATTTATTCAGATTTCTAAAGTCCACACATAATCTAACATCCCCATTCTTCTTCCTGACAAGCACCAAGTTTGAAACCCAAGATGAATGTCTAATGGGTTTAATAATAACTCCATCACTTAATTTTGTGAGTTCATCGAGCATCTTAGGGGCCAATGTGGGATTGATAGGTCTCTATTTTTGCCTAAATGGTTTGGCATCTGGCTTTAGTGGTATCTCATCTTGAAAAAGATCTTAGTATGCTTTCAACTCATTGTAGGACCATGCAAATACATGTCTGTACTTTTTGAGTAAATCAATGTGCATGCTTTTAATTTTGGGATTCAGTTTTTTCCCAATATATACATTCTTTGGGGCTGTTTGTGTTCCTAGATTTATTTCTTCAAGATCATTTTATACTATGGGTATATTGTTTGCCTTGAATCGGTCATGCGCATCAAATACTTTCTCCAATGCTATGAGACCCTTAGGTATTTTATTTATTTTTAGCTGAACTATCTCCTGACCAAAGAGAGTTTCTTTTCCATCTACTTCCTCCACAAATGCATTGAAATCAATTTCTTGGGCTTCATATTGATCAGCACAATGTAAGAATTTGATTAGATCTTTGCCATCATTAAAGACTTGCCAATTATGGATGTTGTCTGGAATCGCTAGTCCAATTTTGAACTCTACTTCAGTTATGCTTGCCAGTGTGATATCATCCCTTTTCAATGTTGTGTTTGCTAGGAAGTCTATCATTATATTTTTTGACTTGTCTATCCAGTTAATTGAGAAGGCATCAAACAACTCAACATCATCCTAGACAACATTTCTATATTGCTTCAATCTTTTATTTTTGGATGAATATTTCCCCCTGACATGAGATGTAACTAACTTGGAATCCCCATATGCAACAACATATTTTATTTTATGCTTTATGGAAATGTTCAGACCAATAAGTAGAGCCTCATATTCTGCTACATTGTTAGTGCACTCAAATGTCAACAGGAATGAGTATTTGAAGGTCTTACCAATCGGTGAGATAAATATTACTCTTGCTCCATTGTCAGTCTTGCTACATGCACCATCAAAATACATCTTCCATACATCACATTCATCTTTTTGGGCTTCTAGATGTATTGAATTAGTATTCTGTAATTCTAGTTGGCTTCTCTCAACTCTGAAATGCACCAAGGTCTGTATCAAAAAATAAGTTTATTTGGTTTTGATCAATATGCTCAATAATGTTTTCATACCTTGGTTCTTTGCATAACTTAATTTCATTTTCTCCGACTGGTATAGTGGCATAGGATAGATCTAGCTGAACATTCTCTCCTACCATTGCAACCCATTGTCTTGATAATAACATCCTGTAATATGGTGGGATATCAACCACAATAATGTCAACATTATATGTTGCTTTAGGGTAGGCAGCTAGCTTTATTTCCACATCCTTCATGATACCCACAATTGGAATGGACCTATTGTTCATTGTATAACACTTACGATATGTAGTATCGACCCACATTCCTAGCTCCTTCATAATTGCTATTGGCATAATATTCATTGCTGCGCCTGAGTCAATCATGTAATTTCTTACTAGATTATTTTTTATCAACAAAGTGGTGTAGAAAGGATCTATTTGTGAGGGGTTTTTTGTAAGAGTATCACCTAGGTATACCTTAGGAATTTTAATAGTCCCCTATTGGACGTTGTGTATTTTACCTTCAGATTTCTACTGTTCTTGATTTGGTATATCTGAAATTATTTTGACCACTGTATTTTTGTACTTGTCTACCTTCATCATTTCCAAAAGTGGTACTAATATCTTCACCTGAGATATTACTTGGGCAATGTCAAATGAGGGAGCTATCGTTTGATCATTCTTTTCTATTCTCATATGCCCTCTTTCTTCAACTGGCATTTTATCTTTTATCTTATTTTGCTCAGTTTTTCCTAGTTCTTTATGTGAGGATTTCATGTTATTCTATTACAATTTTGATGTTTTATAAAGACACTCCCAGGTGTTCCTTGATCTGCATTGACTGTCCTATTTCTTTGATTATAAGTGTTCTTAGCCTGTACCACCGCAGCCATTGCAAGAGCTTTCTTTTCTTCTTCAGTAGGCTTTCTCCATTGACTATGTGGTGCCCTGTTATGATAATAAGTACTTCCCCTATAGCTATCCTCCTGATCTGAGAATACTTCTTGTCTTCCCATATTGACATTGTATTTTTGGTTCCCTACATCATACTCATACCCATTTTCTTCCGCAAAATAATACTCTTCATCTATCTAGTAGGGTGTAATTCCAGCATATTTATGGTGTGGTTGTCTCTTTCATAGCCATAAGACACTTCCTCTTGCTGCACTAATTTGGCCACTATGCAATATTTACGTGAATAGGGCAAATTACATACCAAGCACCACAGGTTATCTTCTACCACCTATGTCCCATTTCTTTTTAAAGGGTCAGGAGTATCTTTGCCATAATTTTTCCTTCTGCTATTTTCTATAGGTTTTCCATCTTTCCAATTAGTATTATATGGCATGTCATGCAACCTAGGTCTTTCATTTCTGTATTGATTCTCTTGCTTATTCTGGTGATTGTTATTGTTTTGAGGAACTATGAGATTATCTCTTTTTCCAATCATCCCTATAGCTTTTCTATTATTTTCAATAGTCAATGCTATTTGTTTGCTTCAACTAAGCTCCTTGGGCATTGGTTTATGAGTTCGTACCCTATTTTTGGATCAAAGGTTTTCAGATAAATACTTAAAGCTATTGGGTCAGTCATCATAGATCCGTGTGGTATTTTGTTATGCAATTTGGAGAATCTCTGATTAAAGTCATACACTGATTCATTTGGGTATTTCTGGATGGTTATTAACTCATTCAAGGCAAATTCAGGGGCATATTGATTTCCATACTATTCCTTGAACTAGTCATGGAAATCTGCTATGGAATAAATTAAGGAATCTGGCAAATTATTAAACCAATCCCTAGTGTCTTCAATTAGAGACATCATGAATAATCTCATTTTTACATCCTCATGTTCCATACCAATGTCTTGTACAAAGGCATTGAAGATTCTAATATGATCTTTGGCTGATATTGCATTACTTCCAGTGAATTTGGGGACCATATTTCTCTAGCTGTTATCTATAGGGTATGGATATAATTGATATCATGTTAAATCAAATTGTCTACATACACTCATGAGATTTTGTGGAGACATATTCATAGGTGGTGGATTGGGGTAATATTGATATCCATATGGAGGCTAATGATCATCATGTTGTTGTATGTGTGGCTAATGTTGTGGGATAACATGATGATATTGAGGCCTAACATGTTGTTAGCCTGAGGGTGGGTATAGGTTAACCATGTGTGTGGGAAGTGTTGTGTGTAATGGATGGTTTTGGATTTCTTGGAGGAATATTTTGTTGGACAAGGCTTTCTAATGGTGGTGTTGGATTGGATAAACTCGCTACATTTGAGTGTACATTTTTTTGTAGATTCTTTGGGGCATATCCTCCATGTTTATGTGGAGGTACATATTTTGGGTTAGCTGCTCTGGTTCTGTCTTTTACTTGTATTTCTTGTTTCAACTGACTTTCAGCTTCCCTTATCTTAGCCATCTCAAGCTCCTCCTATAATTTAAGTAGGTTTTTCTCCATTTCATCCTTGGTCCTAGTATCTTTTGATGGGCTTTTATTCATCTATGTAAAAGCTTCTTGATCTACAAGTTCCTTTTGTACTCCTTCCCCTTGTTGTAATGACATGTGATAGTCATATTCAACCTATTTTTGTTCATATTCCCTCATAATCTGAGCTTCATATTCAAGTTGTCCTTAAGGATCAGGGTTGTATTGATTTATGAGGTAGTTTTTTGATTGGGACTCTTTTGATTCATGCAAGGGAGTGAAACTATTATGCGTTATTATAGGCTGTTGTTCTGATGTATCTTCTGGGGCAACTTGGTCTTTATTGTGTTGATTTTTACTTGATATTCTTATTTTCTTGGAAGGAGCTTTTAGAGGTGGGGATGTTTGCAATTTTCTACCATGAGTCTTAGATCTTCTTCTGTCCATACTAAAAGATTACTATGTGAACATGAAAATCTTATATTTAAATAGAGTTGCCACCTACTCTTTGTAGGAAAATGATTGTAGTTGTTCCCAATAGAGTCTTAAATATGTTATGATGTTTAGAGATAACTCTATGATGGAAGGATAAGGTTCAAAGTGGGCCTATTCCCCAGTAGAGTCACCAATTCTGTTAGGTCTCAAAAATGTAGGTTTTTACACCTTAAGAGGTTGCCAAGCTCTCTTCATGTTCTTGACTAATAGGCACAAGGATAATATCTTCTTCACATTAGGTTTTGCTAGACCTAGGTGGGTATACCTTTCACAACTAATGCAGATTTCTAATATCCTTCATGGTGGAAAATAGGTGTAAAGTAGCTAAAAGATTAGTGTCCTTAGTCCTAATGTTAAGATCTTAGATATGAATGCTTGGATAAAACTATGTATTGTTAGGGTTAGCCAGAAGAAGATATCAATTAAATGCAAATAAAGATTAAATAGAGGAATGGAAATACACAGAAATAATAACAGAGAGAGACAAGTTTTAACGTGGTTCACCCAAACTCAGGCTACATCCACTAAACAGAGAGTCTAATATTATTATCCAGTAAATCAAACTGATTACAATCAGCAATCCCTGCAACTCAATACCACTACAAAATGCTACAATACAATACCAAAACCCTAACCCTTAGCTGTTTTTTATCAAGCTTTTTGTCGGTTACAAAAATAGGGTTTTCCTATGTTGGTCAATGAAAAAATAACTCCATGTGCTTTATAAAATAATAAAAACTATGTGAGGTTTTGGGGGCATTGCCCCTAAGCCCCCACAGAGGTGTTGCTCCTCGACCCTACCTTGTATCACGATAGGGAACGCACCAGGGGTGCTGCCCCTAGACCTTGCAAGGGGCACTGCCCCCAAACCCCCACAAGGGGCGCTGCCCCTTCACTCCGTAGGAATTTGGGGGGAAACCGCACTAATAAAAGGGGGTAAATATAACCTCTGAGTCTGATTAGGCTCCATATAACAATAATCTCCCACTTGGAAATTGATCAGACTCCACACCATACCATCTCCCACTTGGAGACTGATCATAACACCACTGACCCTGTACCTCCCACTAGAAATAAGCACCCTGGACTTTGTTGTTCTGTTTTTGTTATTTTCAATCTAGAAGACCAACCGAAGCTGAAGAGGAGCTCAACTTCTCCATTGTCACTCCCTTTGTAAACATATCCGCTAGATTGTCATCTATATGTATCTTGGCTAGCTGTAACTATCCATCATCCAACACGGACCGAATGAAGTGATACCTCAACTGTATGTGTTTGGTCTTTGAATGCAAGGTAGAATTCTTTGCAAGATGTATGGCACTCTAGCTATCCATAAACAAATAACTGTTAACCTGTTGTGTGCCGAATTCGTTCATGAAAGATTTCAGCCATATCATCTTCTTGCTTGCCTCTGTTGTAGCTACATATTCTGCCTCTGTGGTGGATAAAGCAACCACCTTTTACAACTTGGAAATCCAACTCACTGTTGTTCCACCTATAGTAAAGACATAACCTGTAGTACTCTACCTAGTATCAATATCCCCTGCTAAATCAGTATTAGAGACCCCAAAACATAAGTGTTTATTGGATGTAACTCTCAAATATCTGAGAATCCATTTTACCGTATTCCAATGCTCTAATCTGGGATGACTCATATACCTGCTAATGACTCCTACAGCATGTGCAATATCCAGTCTCGTGCATACCATGGCATACATTAAACTTCCTACAACTGAAGCATAGGGTACCTTGGACATTTTCTCTTCCTCCTCTTGTGTCTTAGGACACATCTCCTTGGTCAATTTCAAATGACTAGGCAAAGGTGTGCTGACAGCTTTTACATTCTCTATGTGGAATCTCTGCAACACCTTTTCAACATAAGCAGCCTGAGATAAAGTCAATTTTTTGTTCTTCCTATCTCTACAATTTTTCATACCAAGGATTTGTTTTTCTACCCCCAAATCCTTCATATCAAATGACTGTGTTAACTGTTATTTTAACTCTCTTATGTGATCCATGTTAGACCCAGCTACAAGCATGTCATCAACATATAAACATAAAATAATGTAGCTATCATTATCCAACCTCTTAAAATAAACACAATGGTCAGAATTAGACCTGATGTAGCCTTGCTTAGCCATAAAACTATCAAATTTCAAATACCATTGCCGAGGTGCTTGTTTTAGGCCATACAAACTCTTCTTCAATCTACACACTAGTTTCTCCTTACCTTTGACTTCAAATCCTTGGGGCTATTCCATATAAATATCCTCCTTTAAATCACCATGGAGAAAGGCAGTTTTAACATCTAGCTATTCCAAATGTAAATCTTCAGCAGCT
Source organism: Cunninghamia lanceolata (assembly GCA_027924645.1). Classification (NCBI taxonomy): domain Eukaryota; kingdom Viridiplantae; phylum Streptophyta; class Pinopsida; order Cupressales; family Cupressaceae; genus Cunninghamia; species Cunninghamia lanceolata. The sequence continues at coordinate 11,424,275 of BSBN01000194.1, read as the reverse complement.
GCAATACTTAAAATAGTACAAATAGAAGTCATCTTGACAACCGGAGAAAATATCTCATAAAAATCAATGCCATTTTTCTATGCAAATCTTTTTACAACTAACTTGGCCTTAAATCTTTTCTTACTTCCATCTTTCTCTTTTAGCCTGTAAACCCATTTATTTGGTAAAGTCTTTTTACCTGCAGGTAACTTACATAATTCCCAAGTCTGATTTTTCAGCAAGGAGTCGATTTCTTCTTTCTTGCAAGCTCCCACTAAACCTATTTATCCACCTGCATAGCTTCATCATACCCTTCTAGTTCACCAGCATCTGTTAAAAAAATAGAATACAAAAAGGGAGAAAACCTTTCAGGAGGTCTACTAATCCTTGTTGACCGTCTAACATTCACTGGAGTTTGTCGTATTTCTGGTTGTTGTTGTGGAGCATGAGGAACCACTAGAACATCACTATTTAGAGTATCATCCAGCACCACATAATCCTTTTCTTTCTTCTCATGTTGCTGCAACTGATCTTTGTACAACACCTTCTCATTGAATATAACATCCCTTCTTCTCACAATTTTCTGATTTTCAAAATCCCAAAGCCTATAACCAAATTCATCAATGCCATATCCAATGAAGGTACATTTTTTTAATTTTGCATCCATCTTGGTTCTATTTTTAGAATGTATATGTGCAAATGCTTCACAGCCGAAGGTTTTTAGAAAAGAATAACTCACCTTCTTTCCTGTCCATGCTTCCTCTGGAATACCACAGCCCAAAGGAACTGAAGGACCTCTGTTAATTAAATATACAGCAGTGTTGACAGCCTCTGCTCACATGTTTAAAGGCAGTCCAGCATGTAATCTCATGGTCCTTGCACACTCCATTATTGTCCTATTCATGCGTTCAACTACTCCATTTTCCTGTGGAGTCCCTGGAACCATTTTCTGCCTACGAATTCCATTAAAGGAACAATAATCTTCAAATTCTTTGCTGCAATACTCACCGCCATTATCAGATCTAAGACATTTTAATCTGTTACCCGTCTCATTCTCAACCAAGCTTCTTCATTTTTTGAATGTTTCAAATACATCAAATTTTTGCCTAAGGAAATAAATCCATACATTCCTAGTTGCATCATCTATGAATATAACATAATACCGAGAGCCACCAAGAGAAGATACCTGAGCTAGCCCCCATACATCTGTATGCACAAGCTCCAACTTTTTATTTTTCTTTTGCTTCCCATCCTTAAGAAAACTGACTCTCTTTTATTTTTCATACACACAACTTTCACAGAAATCCATATTAATATATTTCAGACCTGATAAAAATTTCTTAGAATGAAGTACCTTCATACCTTTTTCACTCATATGCCCAAGTCTATTATGCCACAGTGTTGTCTCAAAACCTACAACTTTTTCAGTCTCTTCCTGCAAACCTGCAGCAACTGTTCCTAAACCTGTTTGTTTTTTCTCTATAACAGCTAAAGTAGAAAGAACAATATGACCTGTACAAAGATATAAGGTGCCTACTTTCACACCTTTTACTACTACTAAGGCACCTTTTGAAACCTTCTAATTTTTATCAGTAAATGTAACAGTGCAACCTTGTTCAGTTAGCTGCCCTGCTAAAATTAAATTCCTACTGAGCCTTGGAACATGCCTTACCTCTTATAGTAGCTAATGATTCCCATTCTGCAACTTAATCTTGATTCTTCCCTTTCCAACAATCTGACAGGGTTCGTTATCTCCCAAATAAACCAGCCCAAAATCTCCTTGGACATAATCAAGGAAATAACTTCTATGTGGCATAGCATGAAATGAGGCCCCTGAATCTAAAACCCATGAATCATCAGCATTATCTAGGGAAAGAATCAAAGCATCATCTTCAGACTTATTGCTTACCACATTTGCTTCCTTATTGCCTTCTTGTTTGTCTCCTTCTTTGTTCTTTCGATACCAACAATCTTTCTTCAGATGACCTAGTTTTCCACAGTACCAGTAATCCTTCTGTCCTCTAGTTTGGGATCTTTTGTCCTTTGATTTTCCTTGTGACTTCCCATGACCTCCAGAACATTTTCCTCTCTCCTTTGATCTGCCCCTACTTTTTGCATTCAAAACACTACCTAATTTGGATCCACCTGAGCTTTTCTTACGAATTTCCTCACTAAGAATAACACCAACATCATCATCAAATTTTAGGGTATTTGAACCAGAAACAGAGTTACTAACCGCCATTGCCAAACTATCCCAGCTTTCAGGCAATGAACATAATATCAAGAGAGCTCTAACTTCTTCATCAAATTTTACATTTATAGAAGTTAATTGATTGACAATCGTATTAAATTCATTTAAATGATCTATCACAGATCCACCTTCAACCATTATCAGATTAAACAAACACTTCATAAGAAATACCTTATTTGATGCTAAGGGTTTTTCATATAATTTAGCCAAAGCTTTCATCAGACCATCTATTGTCTTCGCTTCCGTTATATTGAATGCCACCGATGGTGCTAGGCACAATCGAATGGTTCCCAGTGCCTTTCTGTCAAGAAGATTCCAATCCTCATCAGACATTGTTGCCAGTTTCTTGGCTACTCTTTCCAACAGCATCCATAAATCCTTTTGATAGAGGTAGACCTCCATCTGCATCTTCCATAACTGATAATTCTTCCCATTGAATTTATCGACCTTCAATTTACCCTCATCCGCCATTGCTCCCACTCAACCGTGAGACTTTCCTGCAGACAATAATCAAACACAATCCGCTCTGATACCACTTGTTAGGGTTAGCCAAAAGAAGATATCAATTAAATGCAAATAAAGATTAAACAGAGGAATGGAAATACACAGAAATAATAACAGCGAGAGACAAGTTTTAACATGGTTCACCCAAACTCAGGCTACATCCACCAAACAGAGAGTCTAATATTATTATCCAGTAAATCAAACTGATTACAATCGGCAATCCATGTAACTCAATACCCCTGCAAAATGCTACAATATAATACCAAAACCCTAACCCTTAGCCACTTTTTATCAAGCTTTTTGTCAGTTACAAAAATAGGGTTTTCTTATGTCAGTCAATGAAAAAATAACTCCAGGTGCTTTATAAAATAATAAAAACTATGTGAGGTTTCGAGGGCACTGCCCCTGGACCCTGCAAGGGGCGCTGTCCGTTCACCCCGTCTTGGGGGCGCTGCCCCCAAACCCCCGCAAGGGGTACTACCCCTTGACCCGTAGGAATTTGGGGGGAAACCGCGCCAATAAAAGGGGGTAAATATAACCTCCGAGTCTGATTAGGCTCCATATAACAACATGTATGACTTCTAGGATAAATTTGGAATGATCAATGCCTACCTAATTGGGCTATAAAGTCAATGGATGAGTTAATGGAAACAAATGTATATGATGAGTAAATTTATCTCCTAGATTGACTCTAACAGTTGGGCACTTTGAATGTTTACACCTTGTACAAACGTGCATGTATGTATGTGATAGTGCTCTTCTTATATAATCCTAGTGATATTCCCTTAAATTACTGTGAAATTATGAAAGGAGATTTAATTCTTAAGTTGATGGAAACCGATCACAATAACTTCTTCAAAAGGATTTTAATCTTTAACAAGAACTGATTAAAGTCAATTATCTGAAAGGATTTTAATTCACATCAACTAGAAACCAATCAAAGAACTTCACACAGTGACAACAAATGTGCCCTACCAAATGTAAATTTGAATAATTCAACATAACCACTATGGAGACAACACAATAACATGTAATCATGAAAACTAACACAACTATTGAACACTAGAATAAATCACCATATGAAAGTATTGTGCTCCATTATATTTCTTTAGAAAATAAGCATATATGATATAAGTTTTTCAAATGGACAAGAGATGGCAATCTATCTTCTTACTAATATCTTATATAAGATGGTAAAGGATAATAATACTACTGCCCATAATCCTTAGACTATCACATGTTCAATTTTTATAGCAATATTTGTGAAGAGGACATATCTCTTCATAGTGTCCTTTGGGAATTAACAGAGTTACCATAACATTAAACAAAGGTAACTAACACTAAGCCCTACTGAGCCACAAGTAGATCTAAGCAATATGATCTAAATATTCTTGGCTCAGATGTGTTTCAGCATACTCTATTGCATTCCTTGCAACCACCTCTATTGTAACCATCCTCTCCAGATACTTGCAGGCTTTTCTGAATGTTGAATCCATATCTTTGATAGTCTCCAGAGCTTCATGTAATATTAATTGACACTCTTTAGCCCATTCATCTTTGATTTTCAAATATTTCTCATTTCTAAGTAGCACAGGTACACTCATTTGAGAAGCATTGATACATTCTTTTTCCTCATCTTGAAGCCTATCGTGAATGTTTTTTGATCAAATTTTCTATGCTGGAGGTGCCTGCACTGTCAGAGGTGTTTTTACTCTATATCTCATGGAGCTTGTCTTGGATCCTATTATTTAATCTTTCATGCTCTTGGATAACTTTATGATTCCCAGAGCCAATGTCCTAGAATTTATTCATCTAATGCATCATATGAGTGTGCCTACTTTGTAGGACTCTAGTAAGTGTGTTAATTTTGACCTGTAATATATGATCATTTAATGGTGGTTGGGCATGCTGTGACTATTCTCCCTGGGTTATTCTTTTTAGTTGTCCCTCCAAAAGCACCTTTGACTGTATCCTTCAAGAAATCATTTTCCTTTGTCATTCTTACACAACTCAGCTTGTACATGTCTCTTTCTTTGATCAACATTTGGATTTGGGCTTTATTCAACTTTGCCACATTAATCCCAATATCAATAGTGATTATGGTATCTATTTCTCTTGCCTTTAATGTCATTACATGCCCAAACATTTTCTCAGTGTTAATGACTGCAATATTCTTATGAGGCAGATACAAAGCCCATATCATAAGTGAGTTTTCATCGTTGTTATATTTTGTTCCCATGTACACTTCTGTTACTCCTTCTAGAGTAAGCTTATATTTATCATCAGTATTATGCAAGAAACTATCAAACACCAATGCAGAATTCATATCCAATCCTGGAAATAACATCACACTAGCTTCCCTTTGTAGTTGTCTTCCTTTATCTGGGGTCATGCTCTTCATCTCATTATCCACAGTGGTTTTTAGTACACTTAACAATTGTTTTTCATTATCAAGTGTGACACCTTCAAAAGATTCCCTGACTACTTTTCTTTTGTATTTGTACAAAAAGGATTTAAACTCTAGAGAATGAATTAATTGGTCATTAGAAATAAATGAATCATATGCTAATTGTTTGGCATCGATATCGACTAGTTCTTCATTCTCATGTTCCCTACTAGGAGGCTGGTATTCAATTTTGTGTTTAATATTTCTATTAGTTTGTGCATTTGATTCATCTTCATCTAAAGATTCTTTAGCACTAGAGGAAAGCAGTTCCACTTCCTGTATTTCCCTCCTCCAATCTATCTCTCTGTTATATTTATCAATGGCTAATTCAACCTCTGCTCCCTCCAGGTTCCTTGTGACATCATCATGTGGATAAGGTATGTGTACATACCCACTAAGATTCTGCTTCTTTATTGCATAATCTATAAAACCTTCAGGATCAAACCCTTTCCTCTATTTTGTACATTTCATGTTGTAATGTAGCAGTTTATCTTGAATGAGATCATACCCATCTTTTGACACTATGGTGAAATCTCCAAAACAAAATGTGCTTGGCACAAATGATTGTTTATCACAAGCACTTAGATTCATCACATTTGAGTAGACCTTTTGTCTAACAATCTCCAAATAGGCTATCATGTCTGGAAAAGTCTTAGATAACAAAAAAAGAGTGTCCTTAAAGCCATTGACTCGAATCATGGTAGAATCAAGGAAACAATACTAGTCTCCCCAGTTGTGTGTCATAGTTGGAGTCCCATTGAAGTATTTTGGCCTAAAAAAACTCTTAATTTCATAAGACAAGGAATAAGCACAAGGGTGGCTAAATAATCTGTACAAAGTCTTTACAAAATACTCCTCAAAGTGAATGTAATCAGAATTTGTAAATCTGCTATCCCATACACTAGTCCATTATTGCATAGGTAATGATTATCTTTTCTTGTCCAATTGTGTGATCCTCAACTCTTCTAGCCACATCTAAATTTCCTAACCATAATATAGTATTATGTGCATAAGCAATGAGTAGTGTTTGAAGTGGAGTGCAAGAGAGTTTTTTTTAATAGCCATTAACCTAGAATCAATCTCCTTAAAAACATATGTAGCATAGTCAAAAGGCCTGGCATTATGACACTGTACATCAACTGCTATCACCATTGGTCCAATTGTCATGTATTCAAAAACTTCTGACACTAAGACCTGACCAATCGAGTAGTAAGTGTATTTCATATATGGTTCGAACAAATCAACATGAAATGGAGAGCCATCATTGTCCTCAAGGGGCACTGTGTTTCCTTCTACCCCAGGCCTATGAAGTGGTAGTCTCCACCCTTTGTAAGTGGTATCCATCCTCCAATACTTCTTCTCCAAGTCTTCATACATTATGGGTTCATTGTACAAGTCATCCAAATCAAATACTTCACACATTGCATTTTTTGACAAATGTATAAAAGGCTCACCCTACAGGTTGCATATAGCCTTAAGGTTTTGATTGTAATGAGTGGCTAGGAGTTTTAGGAGGTCTATATTTACAAACACATCTAGTATGACCAGTTTCCCCAAATTGAAATTCCATGGGTTGTGGTGATAAATTTTTCACCATTTAAAAACTTCAATGCTCAACAACGTAGCCTCAAACGCAGGACATGGTCACCATTAGATATAAAAGCAAATCAATTGTTCAGGTTGTAGTTTCAATGAAAGCTTCGGAGTGCTCCAAGTGTTAGCTACAGGTGAAAAGAGAGCAGCTCAAGGAGAGTTGAGAGGAGGCACGTGGCAGCTACGGAGCTTTAAAAAATAAAATGTTTTATTTCATTTCATATATGCATCATAAGTCATGGGAGTCAAAGAAGAAAAAGATAAAGTCTTTTATTAAATAAGAAGTTTTTTATAATCAGATGGTGGATCCCATTGGAAAAAAAGCTAAGTTCTTTATTATTTTAGTAAGACTCTCATGCCTCATGTGAAGAAAAGTTACAGCAAGAAGAGACCTGTTGTGATGTTCACAACACGCCCCATTATGCTCCTTAACAAAATGGGGACCCCTGCTGATGTCTTGCTTTTTGCTTCTGCTTGTGTTTTTTGTGCTTCCTGGCGGTCTGGTAAAAATGAAGGTCAGGTGCATCATCATCATGATATATGATAAGGTAGGTCATCATCATGAGGTCTGTTTGTCAAAGTTCATATTTTGTTTCTGTGACCTCATATTTTAAAAGAGCTTGAAATTCCATGCAGGTTTGCCTTTTACTTCACTTGAAAATTCATCCATATGTGGAAGTTATGCACGGTCAAAGTCTTGGTCAAACCTGATATTCGCAGGAGGATCATCATATTTTTATATCCTAAGTCATGTTGACAGGATCATCATGATCTTGGTCTATCACCCGCTAAAAATCATGCAGTCGCAATATCCGGACGTCAATTTTAGGTGGTAGTTCCCTTTACCCGTCAAATGGCCTCAGGCGCATCATCAGCATCATGATTTTCTTAGGAGCGTCATATGTTATAAACTCGGTTTTTGGTTGCATGATGATCAGCATCATCATCATATTTTAAATGCACCCCCCCGATAATATCTTGAGGTTCAGAATATCATGATGATGAGGTATATCGACTAACCTATTTTTTGACGCACCGACAGCGAATATCATGCCGATGGGCGGGAAATAAGGCGGTGGACGTTTTAAAGTGTTTTTTTTTGCGCCTCTGGCATTTTTTTCGGTCAGCGATGGTTGACCCGTGAATCTTGAGCAGTCTGAACGCATTTTGGACGCGTTTTGAAGAGTTTTCTGGATCTGATTTTCTCAATCTTGCGCTGTCACCTGGATTTGAATGCTTATTTTAATTTCATGCTGTTTTTTATGATAAATGTGAAACTTATTGCTTGTCTTGTCTTGCAGGCTTGCAGTTGAGGAAGCAACTGGAAAGTCAACACAGTGACCTCATGGAGGTAGAAGATCTGATCTCAGGAGCAAGAAGATAGAGATGAAATGCAAAAGGTCAAGGCCATTCAAGTAAAGAAGAAGGTTGCAGCTGAAGATATTATTGCAAAAGACAAACAGAAGTTATTACCCAGCTGCCGGAACTTCTCAGAAGGGGCAATATTTCGCCCAGATTTGACCACTGCTCTGAGATATTTTTGAGAATTGGTTCACCTATATTTATTGCTGTAACCAGAGGTTTGAACCAGGGGTTCAGTTAGGTTTTTTTTGCTGTAGTGAGGACAATCAGAATGTTATATATTGTGCCTCTCTACACTGTAATACTTTACAACAGGGGCTACAACAGGGATTTTTAGGGCCTACAACAGAGATTCTAGGAAAACACAGCAGATAGCTTAGCATAGTTTAGAAGTAGAAGAAGGAGGTCGCCTGTTTGTCTGCAGTAAGGTGCGCGTGGAATGTCTAGCTGCCTTACTATATCTGTAAAGCTTGTAAGTTCTCTGTAGTATGATCAATGAAACTAAGAGTCATTCTTACATTGTAAATCATGTATGGCTATTCGTTTCTAATACAATAGAATCTGGAGTTCTGCATCTATCTTCTGAGTGTTCTCCTGCTCTTCTTTGTGTTTTGAAATATCTTCTTTGAGAGCTTGCAATTTTAAATGTATGTTTGTGAAAATGCTCAGAACTTACATTTAGGGTTTTTACTGTGGATTTGATCAAACTACTGTGGTATTTACATAGTGCATAACAGAAACACTTAGATCCTTCTGTAGATTAAGTGAGGTATAGAGTAGATCTTTCTAACTTTTCCCAACCCATCTGAAATATCTAGCTGAAAACGTAGAAATCCAGAGGAAATTGTCTCAAATTTGAAGAAGCATGATAACAGAGCTATAAGTAGACAGTTTTCATAAACAGATCAAGAAGAAAGCTGCAAAAATCCAAGAAAACCCACTGAAACTTGCAGCCCGGTATCACTTGTATGCAAATGAACAGAATACTTGTTGAAATCTATGACCTCTTTGCATATTCTTAGTCCAGTAAACCACAAAATAAACCTAAACTACGTAAGGCCCCTTGAACATTACAGCTTCACATTGACCAACTGAACTTGACCAACCGAACCATTGTAGACTTGGGATTAGTTGAATCACCAGATGATTCCTTCTTGTCTTTCAAGTATAGTTTCAGTTCATTTTATGTGAATTTTAACTTATTGTTATGATTGCATCAAAACAGTCATCAACAAGACCCTCAGAGGAAACCACGTGCCAGGAAAGAAGTGCAAAGAGGTAGCTCAAGAAGGCATCGGAAGTGGAGGCTATGGGTGCAAGATAAAAGAATCTATTTTATTTTATGAAACTCTCATAAATGTTAATGACTCATGGGAGATAAATCAGTTTCAAATATGCCTATGTCTTTGATTTAAATGATGTGGTGGGCCCTCCTATTCAAATTAAAGTGAGAACCTTATTAAAATAAAGAATCCCATTCTCTTACTCACAAGAAATTAAAAGTCATTAAAGAATGGAGAGTCTTTTATGAAAAGAGATGCATATGGGTCTGTCCAGCTAATGGAAGTTTATAAATCAATCACCGGAGAAGGTCACATGGAAGCTGTGCTGCAAAGGAACCAAAAAATGAAAGCGGATGAAACCACATGGAGCACCCCAGCACAGATAAATAAAATATTTTATTTCATTTTAATAAAGTGTATCAAGTGTTTCACGAGAGTTTTAAAAGCTGTCTTTTATTAAATATTTTAAAGTCTCTCATAAAATGTGGTGGGCCCCTTTCATAAAGTCAAAAACTTTATTTTAAGTTCAAGTATGAATGCCTCTTAGAAGCCATGGAAAGACAATTCAGTTTTGAATAAAAATTAAATCTTTATTAAAAATGTGATGTGGGTCCAAGTTAATAAAGAGAAGCTTATTAAAGAGTATTTTATGACTCTCTTTTCACGGGAAAATCTTGATATTAAACCCTAAAACCATGCTCTTTGGTTTCCCAGTTAAATATTTCAAGGTTTATTCTTTGTGCAACTATTTGTTTCAAATATGGCGCGTCGCCATAGGGTTAGATTTTATTTTATTGTATCTATTATCCTATTCTTCCTCCTCTCTTTTCCCAAAGCCCACTAAAAATAAAAGAACTAGCTTCCTTAAAATCTGGGGGTCACTTCAGCGGTCAATCCCATGTCTCTAAAGTTTCCCATGTTGCTGCTAGATTAAACCCATAGATTTATGCATCAATAGTTTTTGGCACGCCCAGTGGGACTGGATTTAAAGACTTTGCTCTTTGTTTTTAGTGACTCTTGGCCCTACATTTTGTGGTTTTTATGGAAAATCATAAAAATATCTGCTCATAGGAGCATGAATCATCCATCTGGTGACTCTACTGAAGGTTCTTTCTTAGATCTTTGCTCCTACAAATCATGGAAGCCCCTGGTATACATGTGCACCTGAATATTCAAAGAGATTTACCTTTTGTGACTTGGGATTCAAGTCCTCTTGTTCTTCAGCAACAGGATCAAGTTCCTGACATAGCCTGGAAGGCACTCTCCCATTTTCTTGGGGATGGCTTAGTTTCTCTTGTAGATCACATTCAAGATGTTACACATTTATGCTCCATCCACAATGTCACAAATGAGAATCATGCTCTCTTATTGATTGCATCTTCTCTCAAAGGCAAAGTGAAGGAATTTTATAGAAGTTTGCAGCTCGGTTCAATCACTAGATGGGACCAACTTGGTGGACTCATCTACAATCAGTTCAAAGAGAGGATAGATGTTAGCACTCTCACCCAGAAACTCATCACCATCAAGAGACATCCAACGGAGAGCATCTATGACTTCAATTCAATATTTGATAAGGTATGGAAGAAATTCTCTATTGATATCAGGCCTCCTCCAACCTTTGCATTTCTTTATTATTTAAAGGCTTTAAACCTTGAGATATTTGTCATGATACAAGCCCTAGGAGGTGAGACACTGCCCCAATCCTATGATTTCGCTATTAAAGCTGAAAATAAACTCATTGATCCTGGTAGACTATCCCCTCTGCCTTTAACTCCACTGATGCCTCATGCAAAGATTCCATCTCAAGCTCTTTCTTGTAGACAAATGTATACTTATTCAAATCCACTCACCCTCCTTGTTGTTTTGCCAAATCATAAGGAGATGATGGAAGTAAAAGAACTCATAAAAACTTTTGCCCAAGAGCTTGATGAGATAAGAAACCAAACCTTGTATCATGATGAGCCTAGTTTCATGCCTCAAAGTCTGTATGAACAACAATATCACTCTAACAAGTTTATTGAAGAGATCCTCCCTCAGGCTTAGCATAGACCCACTTATCTTGAAAATTGTGTTTTACAAACCTCTATAGCGATAAATTAGCCAATTACAACCATAGACCAAGTTCTTTCTCATTTTGACATAAAAGAAGATTTGACTATAAAAGATCAAAATGCAAGCAAGAAGGTGACTCCTATCTATTCAGAATGTCCTTCTAGTTGTCAACATCATGCAGCTGTGGCAACATGTAACTCAGAAACCCAGTCAAGTCATGAAGGTGAGTCAAAAGATTCTTAAGAGGTGACACTTTTTGAAGCTTAAAAGTACTGGGTCAATGGTGATGCACATTCTGTATCACATATGGAGGTAAAAGTTGCAAAAGAAGTTACTGCTAAACCTACAAGTGAAGGACACTATTTCTGTAATTTTTTTTCACATCTTGAAGGAAATGATTTAGAGATGCAGTCACATAAAGAAGAGGATGAGGCAATTGACAATGGCTTGGTTCTTTTAGAAGCTGAAAGGTACTGGGCATCAGAGTACACAAGTTATTTACCTCATCTTGTAGAAAAAAGAAGGTTCATTATCTTATGCAAAATGGTGAAGATGAGTCTGAGGATGATTCTTTTTGGGATGATCTAGAAGATTTCTATTCAAAATTGGATGATCATGATAAAATAAAAAATGAGCTCCATGATAATGACATATCAAGAGACATACGTGGCAAGGAGTCGAACATAGAGTCTCATCTTACCCCGTTCTTCTTTCAAGAAGAAGTGCCAATAAGATTCAATACAGTTCTCGCTAATTCTGTCACGTTCTAGCCAGAGTTTACAGCCAATATAGATTATGAGCATACAAAAGTGCAATAAGGAGAAGTCATTAAGAAGCCCAAGATCATAAATGCTTTCACACACAAGAAAAAAAGTGAGCTCTATCACTTGATTTTCCCTTCCCACCCTCCGCTCAATAAAGTACAGCATACATATAAACCTAACTGGTATTTTCATGCAAATGTTGAACCTTCAGAATGCAGGAAGGTGAAAAGGTACAAATTCTAGTTATTTTTCTTCATACATTTTGTTTGGACAATTCTTAGTGCAATGTGGAGCCACTAGAGTGATATCATCAGATCAAGCAGTTATTTCTCTATTTAGGTGAATGGGCATGTCCCTGTGTGTTTCAGTTGCCAGTAATTAAGTTTTAGTTTTCAAAATAAGCTACAACAGTAGTATTAGTTTTCAGATTTCAGTTGTTTTGTTTTCAATAAGTCTCTACTGTAAAGGAGCTCCTGTGATACAGTTCATCATGGTCAATTTCTATGGTTCAGTTATGTCTCAGAATCAGTAATCAATTTTAGCTATGGGTATGTTCATATTAGCAGTGTTTCAATTTCATATTCATGCCTCTTCAGAGTCAGATGTGTCTTCAGTTTCACAAATGTTTCAGTTTCAAAGTAATGTGACTCTATGCCCAATGATAAGGCACTGATATGCGAAGCCATAAATTTTGGGTTCATCGTGAGCAGGCCCACTTTCCCAGATAGTTGCTAAGAACTGGTCATAAATTTTTCACCATTTCCAATATTTAATGCTCAGCAATGTAGCCTCAAATGCAAAACACAGTCACTATTAGATATAAAAGCAAATCGATGGTTTAGGTTGCAATTTGAATGAAAACTTTAGAGTGCTCCACGTGCCAGCTACAGGTGAAAAGAGAGTAGCTCAAAGAGCACTGAGAGGAAGCATGTGGCAGCTGCGGAGCTCTGAAAAATAAAATGTTTTATTTCATTTCATAAATGCATCATAAGTCATGGGAGTGAAAGAAGAAAAAGCTAAATTCTTATATTAAATAAGAAGTTTCTTATAATCAGATGGTGGGTCCCATTGGAAATAATGCTAAGTGCTTTATTATTTTAGTAAGACTCTCATGCCTCATGTGAAGAAAATTTATAGCAAGAAGAGACCCTCGGATGAAACCACGTGTCGAGAAAGAAGTGCAAAGAGGTAGCTGAAGAAGGCAATCGAAGTGGACAAGTGGAGGTTGCGGGTGCAAGATAAAAGATTCTATTTTATTTTATGAAACTCTCATAAATGTTAATGACTCACGGGACATAAATCAATTTCAAATATGCCTACGTCTTTGATTTAAATGATGTGGTGGGCCCTCGTATTAAAATTAAAGTGAGAACCTTATTAAAATAAAGAATCCCATTCTCTTACTCACGAGAAATTAAAAGTCATTAAAGAATGGAGAGTCTTTTATTAAAAGAGATGCATATGGGTCCCTCCAGCTAATGGAAGTTTATAAATCAATCACCAGAGAAGGCCACATTGAAGCTGTGCTGCAAAGGAACCAAAAAAGGAAAGCGGATGAAACCACGTGGAGCAGCCCGAGCATAGATATATAAAATATTTTATTTCATTTTAATAAAGTGTATCAAGTGTTTCACAGGAGTTTTAAAAGCTGTGTCTTTTATTAAATATTTTAAAGTCTCTCATAAAATGTGGTGGGCCCCTTTCATAAAGTCAAAAACTTTATTTTAAGTTCAAATATGAATGCCTCTGAGAAGTAATGGAAAGACCATTTAGTTTTGAATAAAAATTAAATCTTTATTAAAAATGTGATGTGGGTCCAAGTTAATAAAGAGAAGCTTATTAAAGAATATTTTATGACTCTCTTTTCATGGGAAAAGATATTAAACCCCAAAACCATGCAGCCACTTTTTTTTACGGTAAGCTACAGGAGGCCAGTGGGAGATTTATTTTCTTCATGCCATAGATATTTTCCAGCTATGGCATATTTTTCCAGCCAGTTCAGATAAGATTTTCAGTTGAAGATACAATCAGTTCTGGATTTTATGTTAGATTTCATGGAGATAGTTGCAGATTTTTGAGAGGCAGTTGAGACTTTGTTTGGGTTTTTCAGGCTATAAATGTAGATTTGAAATAGAGTTCTATATACATTCAAAGTTCTACATTTCTATAGATTAGAGAGTTGGAGCAGTAGACACAGATGTTTTCTTCTTGCCTTAGCAATTCTTTCTTTATGAGAATATAATAGTCATTTTGTTCAGCAAATCTTCAGCCTCTGTCACTTGTTACTATTCAAATAAAGAGAATATTGTTCTGTGCAGATATGAGTGTCTCTGTTTATTGTTTCTCTAATTCCTCTATTTCATTTGCCTTTGTTAAATCTGCTCATAAATTGGGTATTGATCATGCATTGATGCTCTTTGGTTTCCCAATTAAATATTTCAAGGTTTAGTATTTGTGCAACTATTTGTTTCAAATCTGGCGAATCGCCATAGGGTTAGATTTTATTTTATTGTATCTATAATCTTGTTCTTCCTCCTCTCTTTTCCCAAACCCCACTAAAAATAGAAGAGCTAGCTTCCTTAAAATATGGAGGTCACTTCAGGGGTCAATCCCACGTCTCTGAAGTTTCCCATGTTGCTGTTGGACTAAACCCACAGATTTATGCATGAACAGGTTGCAAACAGGTGCACTCCTAATTCTTTTGTTTTAATGGAACTTAAACAATTCATACCCATGGATGGGTGTCCATATATTGCCAATGTGTTTGCATTTATCTTCCAATTTTTGAACATCAGCCCTAAGTTGTGCAGACCTTCTGGCCTTAGGGCCTGAACTGGGCAATTGATTTATAAGACCCTGGTTTAATTTTTGCTCTTTCACCATCTCCTCTTGTCCCTTTTCACTTCTCTCTTTCTTTGGTTTACTTGTTTCCCCTTGTTGTTTTCTGACTTTTGTTTTCGTGGGTGTTTCCATTCTAACCCTTTCCAGAATAATCAGAGATGGATTTCAATTTATCAAGCTTAGAGGAGTTTTAGGTGCCTACCTGTAATTGCAGAGATTTCTAGATCCTTCTGTTCTTTTGTATCCCATCAGTTTAGCCATGCCTCCAAATATTTCCTCTAGTTTCAATTGTTTTGATTCAAAATGTTTCACAGGGGATTTTATTCATGTCACCATTAATTTTTCTTCCTATGAATTAATGTGACAAGTTTTTGGAATTTTGAAATGTCAAATCGATACAATGTTCATTGTTGGTGAGACATTTCTCCCATTGTACCAAGTTGTATGCTTCATCTGGCACCATTTTACTTATATTTTTGCATGGCTCAATGGCTATGACCAACTGAATGTTCTTTTTGATATAGTATATTACTGTTGGGATTACCCCTTAATCTTCATACCGATGGATTTAACCCCTTTTTTCATTTTGAATGCTTTGGGGAGACATTACAAAGTTTATCCAATGTAGGAATAAGTGTTTGCATTTTCATCAGCCTATCTTGACCCATCGTTAGGAGGCTATCATATGGTCCTAATGTTTTGAGTTTCTTCAATGCATTTTTGTCTTTTGTCTTACCCATCGACAAGACTCCTCGCGAAATAGCTCTCGAGTTCCCTTTGTCAGAGTAACTTTCATCGTCAGTGAGATTTATAAGATCCATCCCGATTGCATATGTCATTCCGATATATCTTTCTTTTTTACCCTTGTTTTATTACATTGATACAAGTATGCACATTTCTTCTTGATCTATCCATCGATATGAAAATGGGATCGGTATAACTTAGTGTTCTTCCTCCGATCAACATTACTTTGCCATTGGATCCTCATCGGTAAGACATGATATCACATCTTGTCGATTACTAACCCCCATTGTCTTCAAAATTCTTATCGGTGAAATCTCACTTGTGTCTTTTTGAAAACAATTCATTGCCATGACTAAGGAGTTTACTTTGATCTGTCTGCTTATATCAATGAGTTCCATTTGTTATTTTATACATCAAAACAACTTTCTCTAAAGGTTCTTTTATGATAGTTGTGACTTACAAAGTCAGCAAGACTTAAACTTTGTGTTATGACGATGCTAATCTTCCCGATATACATATTTCTCAATTATCATCTTGTTTTTTGGCAAGACTTTTGCCAAAAAATGTTTCCTTGGCTTTCACCATCAGAATTAACTATGATATCAGAGAGATTTCTGTGGTATATCCCGATCATATAATTCTTCCCAATGTAATTTTATCTAACTTCTTCAGTGAGACCAGGTGCTTCTTCCTCCAAAAAATTCTATTGGTATGGCTAATGAGTTTGGGGGAACATAAGAGCTTCATCCCGATCCTTCTGCTCTCATTGATACTTCAACTTGCATTATTTTTTTGAATTCCCATCAATGAGACTTCAACTATCACTTCCTGATTATGGACAAAATGTGTTTGTATAGACATATGTTTCATGAATCAAGGAAATGTGACTAGGGTCTTGCTGAAATTGATTAATTTGAGGTTTTTAGGTACCATAATGAAAGAATTGGGATTATTGGTTAACAGAGGTCACAAGATGGATCTTGTCACACAAATTATGGGCTAACATGGATCTTGTCATACAAATTGTGGCATTTTATTTTAATCACAGAGTTACATAGTGGCTGTATAGACTAATGAAAGCTAGAGATTGTGAGATTTTTTCTAGTCCCAATAGGAAGTTTCATGAGTCTTCCTGGATGTTGGCTTCTTTTATGGTGCAAATTCTTTGCCTTCCATGGAACTTTGATTCCATCTCTTTATTCACATTCCTAGATAGTAAAATGTTGTTGTCGATTGTTTAGCTAAATGAGCCTCTAATGTTGATTACAACTGAAATGTTATAGAACATGAGTCCTTGACTTCTAATCATTCTTCGCAGCCTTTGAAGCTCCTTCATAAAGACTCGGTTTGATATTTGTTTCCAATTTTTCACCCATAGCTCGAATTGGCAGAGCTGAGATAACTTATATTCTTTTGTTAAGGTGAAAGATTTAAATTTGTTTCTACTTTGCTTAAACCTTTGCACGTATTGGATTTTATGAGAAAAGTTCAGTTGCTTTAGTATAATGTGTTTCATGAAGGAAAAGTATTTAGCTTGTAGTTAAGTTGTTTAACATAAGAGAAAACATCCAGTTTATCATTTAATGCTTTGTAGAGATCTCATAGATGATAAGGAGTTATTTCATTTTGTATTACAATGTTTCATTCATTTTACAAATGAGATATATAAAAGATTGCCAAAGATGTCGCATTTTCATTCATGGGAAAGAAAAGAGAGATCAAATATCTCACACAAGCCATGGGAATAGTTGAGGCAACACAACCTAGGAAATGCACTATACAACTGAAGATGGAAAGAGAAAATAAGCATATAATGAAAAACATATCCATCATCGCCTGTAGTGTTCGATGTTGGTCCTCATTGTAGTTGCTCCATCCTTGCTCCTAGTTTTGAGTGGACCTACATTATGATGAAAGAAGTTGTTAGAGCTCAGGATATCAATTCCATTATGTACTTCATCAACAGAGAATATAGTACATTGCCTATGATGTACTGAGTCAGATAATCAAATCATCTATATGCAAGAGAACCTAAAAATTGAAGTATCATAGGAGCATTGAGCTTCATTGTTTTTATCTAACATGTTTGTTTCTTGTGTAGGTATAAGTGAAATCATGTTGTTGAGTTGAAGACATTTCAACATGTGGTAAAAAATGGGCTCCCACAAGGGTTGATCCTAGCATGTTGCCCTTAAATCTCAAGACGGGATGAAATAATAATTCATATTCATTGTGTTCAAATAGAACATATTCAACTGAAGGAAGTGCTGCATCAAGATAGTGCATTAGCTTCAAGCTTAATGTCCATCCATGATTGTCAGTTCAAGTATTATGAAATGAGAACCATGAATGAGCATTAAGCTCTTTTCAAGACTATCCAATGATTTGAGTAAGAGGCATTGTCACATCATGATGTTATTACATCTGCTGGCTGTCTCATTATCATGTATTGTCATCTATATGCATTCAAGGTACTTAGGAGCAATTCATAATGAGTTGAGTTCATAATCATATGCTTAGAGAGACATGTTATCAAAGTCCCTGATAAATCTTTAAATACTGCTATCAATGGTAAGACAATGAATAGAAAGGAAGATCTAATGTTCACTAAATAGTAGTCACTATATTGGAAGAGAAGAAGCATCAACAATACAAAAGGCAACCATTGATGTCATTAAGTATCAGAGATTAATTCCAAGAAATATCATTACAAGGGTAGTTATTATCAGCTAAGAGATTCCATCATGATACCTCTGTCAAATGAAGATACAATCATAGGTTACAGGTACAGCTACTTCCTTGAGGTTCAACCATTTTAAAATCAACCACCATTGTGCAATATAGACAATACAAGTGATGCAGGTTGGCTCACAACCAAGACTGCAAAGAGTGATGACAACATTCACACAAGATGCATTGAAAGGACAAAGTTTGAACATCCTTGTACATTTATCATCATAAAGAAAGCTTGTTAAGTAAATAAAAAACCTACAATAAGCATGTGAGTAAAGGCACAGTGCATGGAATGAAACAACCATAGATTGCTTGCAAGCCATAACAAGGAAGGAGTAGCATATAGTTAAACTGTCACAAGTTATCAAATAGATAGTATTCATTCCCCTATACATTCATGACTAATATGCATAGAACCTCTATAGAGAAAGCCTCTTTTCATCATGTCATCAGAATGAGAGCTCAAACTAAGATAGCATGGGTTTAGTAAACTCAGAAATGATGAGGAATCAAACATATGAAGCTTGTGGCCCTATATAGTGTCAGAGAAAGGTTTGTCTTTTTGCATTTTCAGAAATGGAAAGCTTTCAAGTTTTCTCAAGTATAAAGAAAATAAAAGGAGAAAAACCTAGTTTGTGCCATCAATGTTCTCAGCCTAAGAATGCTTTCCTCTCTTCATATATAGAATTTCACTTTGGTTTGAATAGAATGACAAATACAGAAGAAAATGAAGAGGTTTGAACTCATGAAAGCAAAAGGATGCTAAGAGATAAGAGAAATGAAAGTATTTGGCTGTGGCATTTAATGGGAAAACACTTAGAAAAATAGTCTAAGCCACAGCCTTACCTACAAGAATAACATCCATTTCTTTTCCATGTTTAGAAAAATGAGAGGAGTCTAAAGTCGCGGCCACAAGAATATGAAGGAATCTCAATAAAGAAGCATTGAACAAGGGTTTCATTCTTTTACAGTTTATTGAGCTCATTCTAAGACTCTAACTATAGGAAATAGAAGTGAAATATAGAGATCAAATGATGGAACTTGCCCCAAGTTTCTATTGTGCACAAACTACATCCAAAACCACTATGTGAATACTTCTGTAATGCTTTAATGGTAGCCTCAAAGCGGGAGAAGAGAACAACAAAAGATAAACAAAGTGAAATACATTAGAAGATAGTCTTGGCCACGGATAATAGAGCCAAATAAATCTTTGAAATGCAGAGCTATCTTGTGTTTTGTGACAGAAGCAACTTACCTTCACCCCCCTTGCAAAATGCTTCAAGAAAATCTAGAAAGCAACTAAAAATGAAGGAGTTTCAATCTCCAAACCCTAGCCTTCCATGGCAACCACAAGTAGAGCTATTTTCATCAAAGCTCAAAATGCAAATGAGCCCAAAAAGTTAGGGCATTCAAGTGTTTTGTCTTAGGTTTTCATAATGCCCTAGTTCCCTGGTGATATTTTATCACATTGAATTAATTTTTAAAGTCTTGGCTAAAAGCCTTGGGGGCATTAAGTCCCCTTTGCACATATTGATGCCTAGGCTTTATGCCTTAAGATCTTGATGTCCCTTTTGCCATATTTGAAGGTAAGTCCACAACAATGATAACATTGCCTTAGAAGATCTTTGCAAACCTATTAGAGCACAGGCCCTACGCCTTGTA
Organism: Cunninghamia lanceolata; assembly: GCA_027924645.1. Lineage (NCBI taxonomy): Eukaryota > Viridiplantae > Streptophyta > Pinopsida > Cupressales > Cupressaceae > Cunninghamia > Cunninghamia lanceolata. Next base: position 11,404,061 of record BSBN01000194.1, on the reverse strand, counting down.
TTTTTTATCAAAAAGTTCAATGGTGCCTTCACATTTTTTATGATTTTTTATATAAAATCAAATGCTTTGTAAAGTACTATATCAAGCCAAATTGGTAAAATTAAACTACAAATATTGTAAAGCATTATTTAAAGCAATTTTTTATAAATTGCTTTTAAATAATTGCTATTTTAATGCAATTAAAGCAAGTAGATATAAGGAGATTCTTTTTTTTTTTGGATTTGCTTTCTTCTGGGTGAAATTGAGAAGATATGGACAAAAAGGAGGCTTTTATTGATCAGGTAAAGCTTGATTTTGAGGAGATTTTGATGGGACCACTTTGGAGAACATTGTTGTCAATCAGGATTGCGCCACTAGCCAAGTCAGGCATGACTATCCTGTTGAAACATGGAAACCCTCTCAGACTATGGGTGATCTATTTTGAGAGGGAATCTCCAGAGTGAGCTAGTTCTCCTTATGATTTTCCTAAACTACTAACTTGCAAGAGAAAAAGGATAGGAGGACATGCTGAAATAAATAACTGAAATGTAATCTAAGTGATACACAATCAGATCTTACTCACAGTCAAACCACAAAACTCTAATCTTCACAACACTTCTTATTTACTCAATTCATAAATATTTTGCATGAAGTTTTAATTAAACACAACATGCAACCTCAATTAAGCAAAAAAATTGCATATCCTATTACAAAACCAAGACAACAATAGAGGATAAATGCTTATCACAGTGTAATATCAAATTAGTTGTGCAACAAGAGAGGCAAAAATGAAGGAAAACTGCTGCTCTATATCTGAAGGAATAAAGAGTACATGAAATTAATACAACACTCTCGATGTGAGGAATATTCTAATATCTCTACACTCTGATCTCTACTCTATGTTGTAAAAAACTCTAACTCCAACTGCTGAAAAGAAGTGGATCACTGACATATATGATGTAGAATGATATCCCCCTGAAAGATGGAAAAAACATCCAAAAATAGACTCCAAGTCCATTTTCAAGCTACTCAGAAAAGTTAAAATAAAAGCTCTCCAAATGAGTCCAAACTGTGAAAATAGGATGCCTAAAGATCCTCTCATATGACCCCACCACAAATCTTCTTTCTTCTACCTATTGGATCTCAAATTTTGTCCATATCTACCTCTAAATAAAACAAATCAAAAAGGAACATTTGATTTGTCCTATTAGCCTAACTACCTAAAAATAGTTAAGTTTTAAAAGTAATTTATAAATGATTGCTTTAAAACAAAACTTTACAAGACTTGGTAGTTTTAACCTATCTCATGTTCGATTTGATTTTTCCAAAAAATAAATCTCTATGGCTCATAATTTCACAATTTTCCCATTACAATGTTTGATTTTTCAATAAAAAATCATAAAAATAATATCAAGGGATCATATGATAACTGCAAAAATAAAACCCCTGATGGCTTGTCTCCATATGAACTTGGCAATCTATGTGGAACGCATGGCATGTAAACTTGCCTCTCATGAAAGGTTGGCATATATTCCTAAGGCATGGAATTATCTCCATCTCCAAGGGCTATGGAAAAGTGACTTAAGCAGATTAAAATCATTAAAATCAAGAGGGAGCCATGCTTGACCTCCCTAAGTCATAGACTTAGGCACCATGGTGAATGCATAATACCACAAGGTATTAATTTGGGTCACAAAAAAGAAAAGAATGTGACAAAAATGACACATTGGGGATAGGGAAAAAGGAAACCCTAAGAACAAAACCAATCTTCACCATATTTTTTTGCACCATTTGCAAAACACAACTTTTGGAAATTTTGGCTCTGTAGCTGACAATAAAACCCTAGGGTTTGATGCTCGAAAATCTACTTCATTCTAGCGTTTTGATACTCTACCCCATGAATCTTTAGCAGAAAAGAAAGGTAAACTATTTCCTGATGCATATATGACTCCTTTTCTCCATTTCCTTTCACTCTGAGATGTGTAAATGGATTTCATAGCTGCGGCTTGTATATGGTTTCTGATGGTATTGTTGTTTCTTTGTTCACTGCCATTTTTGTTTGTATATTGGCTGCCATGGTCGCATTTCTTAGAAGGAAATGAAACACAAAGAAAGGAAGTTTTCAGCTCTACAATACATGCTCTTTCTCCATATAGAGGTAACTATCATATCTATCATTGTATCCTCCATTTTCATTGCATTTCTGTGTATGATGCTGAAACCCCATGGCTATATGTTCTCATTTTGTCTTCTATAGCTTTATTCTCTAAGCAAAAATGAAGTGGGTTCTATGAAATCCATGAGGAAAGAATGCATTTTAAAAACGGTTGTATTTATACATTCGCTCTATGCAGTTGTTATTGAAAGCTTTAGTTTTTCCTCTCTGTACATTTGTATCTAATTTTGAAACCCTTAGTGGGTCAGCATATGGCTGCGATTGGCACAAACACCTTTGCATTTTACTTTGTTTTCATGAAACCATAAGAGGGTTTGGAATATTATGAGGAAATAGCTTCATTTCCATGTGGTCGTGACTATGGACCTCCACAAGACTCTGAGTTTTTCATCCTTATGGTTTGAAACCCTTATGATGGCTCCACATCCATTTGTTTGTGTCCATGGCTATAGCTTTGTAACATTGTGTAGTCTTTACACTTTTGATGGCTTGAAACCACTTATGATACCCATATCTGCATAGAACCATTGTATATTGTTATATTTCTTTCCTCCTGTATCTTGTAATTTCACTTTGGTCTGGCTGTAGCAATACATTTTTCTGAACATCTGGTGGTCGATCTGCAAACTGTCACTCCTTTTCTTTTATATCATGTGGGCATACCTTATGACCTATGTTATTTTGCACAATATCCATCATTCTTTGTATCAGAAGGGCCTTTTGTTGTCACGGCTTGCATCATTTGATCTCTGTAAACACAAAAACTGTAAGAGTTCCCAAATTGAAAAAAGGGTTGATGACAAAGCTCACTTAATGGATTTGACCTGTATGATATATTTTGTACATTCTCCATTTGATTCAAAACCTCTATGATACGCTATATCTGCATAGAACTTTCTTCTTAATGGCTGCGAGCTATTTGTTGTTGTGTGTTCAAACCACTAGATAGTGCATTTGGAATCTCTATTATGTTCACTATATTTGATGTCTGGCAAATGATTCTTGATATTTGTAGTCTATTCTAATATAGCTCTATGATCACTTGCATCATTGATGTATTCCTCTAACAAACTCAGATTTATTTACTTCTTCTATAGATGCAGTCTATTCTGGTACATATGAGACCTATCATTTTAATGGAAATTATTCTCTTCCTATAGCATACATTTGATATTCATGACAGATACATTGGTTGACTACCCTTTCTTGAGTCATTGCATTTCCTGTAGCTATCACCATTTGACATGCACATACCTAAAATGAGTATGTGATTTGTAGCATATATATGTGATGTTGGTTTAGCTCAGTCTCTTTCTATCATACTTTGAATGCTCCATCATGCTCTGTTTATTAGAACTCATTTTGGTCTCTCCATGATATAAGATTATCTCATGCTTAAAAAATGATAGCTCTTATATGATGAATATACCTTGTTCCAACATGAAAGAGAAGTGATAACACATGTTGTTCCTTAGTGGTTGTCCACTTGCACTTTCAATTTATTCAAATTATGTATAAACTGATATTTGTTTCTGATATTTCTTTATGAGCAAATAGTTATGCACTGTTGCATGATATGTCCATTAGCAACTTCTGACATTACACTGATGAAATGTACTTTGATGTTCTTAGTTTCTGATGTACACTATGAAAGATATAAAAGTGAAATACCTGTGAATGTCATTTTTCCTTGACAACTAAAGCAATGATGACAGTTGCCATGTGCATTAAATGTTGTACCTTTAGTTTAGTTCATCTTTATGGTTCCATTTCATTCTTGAACTATAACCATGACTATGTCCTAAAACAAAAACCAATGCATATGACTGCATTTGCCATTTCTTCAGTTTGTCATATAAATGTGAATAATGATTCTTTCTTTTTCCATTCATCTCTTTTGAGATTAAGGGGAAGCAACATGCTAGGCTCAACCCTTGTGGGAACCTCATTTTACACCACATGCGGATTTCTCTTCAATCAGCTACATGACTTATCCTATACCTGTACATGAAACAAATAGATTAGAATAGAACACTAGAATTCCATGATTGTTTCTTTCTCAATTCCTTTTGCATGTGGATGATGATCATTGATCAATGCATTATAAACAAAGTGTTATGCCTCTTCATGATAGGATATAGGGATCTCATAACCGGAGCTCTAACGGGACCCTTCCAACATTTTGCAGGTTCATGTCAAAGGATAGGAGTAGGACAAAAGACCATTCCAAAGATTAAGAACCTTCAAGGCAATGATGGCTATGACCTTCCCTTTTCTTATCATTAGATGCATAGTATTTTTTTTATATCTGCACATGTTCATCTATACCCACATCTTGTGTGGGACATTTGATATTTCATTATTTCTTTCAATGCAATACCTATTCTTTTATGTATTTCAACTTTTAAATGAATAATCACTGTGGTGAATGAAATACTTATCTCTCTTGGATGTTCTGCAATGCAATGAATGATCTGAAATCTTTTCTTCTTTTGAAAATTGAACTGCAATTAATACTGAAACACAATAACTATGCAAATAACTCATAACAGAAGAATGTTAACCTTCACCCATAAAATGAACTTGTCACATCAACTCTGCCAATTTTGAGCTATGGTGAAAAAATGGTAACAAACATTTTGGTAGCTTTTCTACTCGGTTTGGAGGAAGTTCAGAGACTTTTTTGGGGGCTTTTCTGTGGAGCTTGAAAATGCATCAAACTTTCTCTTTTAGGAAGATTTCTCATCTTTTTCCTTGTTTTGGAGTTATAAGTAGGAGAAAAACTTAGTTTTTTCTTAGTTCAGAATTATGTTTCTTCCTCTCTTGTTCACCTACAGAGAGTTTTGTAAACATTTTTGTACTTAGACTCTCAGTTTAATATACTCCTTTCAATTCAATAGAAATAACAGAGCATTCCTATCTCAATTCTTATCTCATTTTGCAGTAATAATTAGATGTTATCATTGTGATTCTATCTTTTGTATCCTTTTTTCATGTCTTATTATTGCAAGTGTGGGTGCAGAAAGTTCATATGATGTAGGTTGCATGTTGTGTTTGATTCTAAACCTTCATGCAAATTAATTTAGTGTTGTATGCACATGTGAGATTGTGAAAGTTATTATCTTGAGAAGTTGTTTGTGAGTGAGATCATTGGAATAAGTTAAAATTCTGGTAAAATATCATTAGGTTTTAAGATTTCATTTTAGCTATCTTTTCAACCCTTTTCTTAGAAAGTCATTTAGATTAGGTGAAGTAACCAAGAGAACCAGCTCGCTCTGGAGGTTCACTCCAAGTTTTAGGCAACCCACAAACCTAGGAGTGTTCATATGTGTCACACATGGTGTAGGGTGATGTGAACTCCTTTCACCACCCCTACGGTAATGATAGCTACCAAGGGGGGTGTGCGTCACAGAAGCATCACTAAGAGGGGTGGTCACCATCTAGGAACCATCCCTAGGGTTTCTTGAGTGAAGGTGACACAGTTCTGACCTAAGTTGAAACCTCACTTAAGAAATTAAACTATCAAAATTAATAAAATTAAAATGTGGAAAATAAACATGCTAAGGATAGATAAATCTATTTTAACCTTTAAAAACCAACCAAGATAATAGTTAAAGTCTAATGACTTTATAGAAACATCTATCCGCATAAATTTTAAACGAGAAGCTTAACAACTATGTAAATAAATTAATAACTAATGCTTGAGACAAAATGACAAAAAGACCATACAAACTATGGGAGGAGACAATGATGAAACCTTGCAAGGGAAGAGCATACAAAGGGTATCCAAACATATAGCATCAAAAAATTACCCATGAATCAATATGCTAATTAACCAAAAGCATGAGATCAATTCAAATAAAGGTAATATACAATTTCTAGTTCAAAATAACATACATGCCAAAAATGAGAAATATCACATAGAATGATGCACTCGTTTGACACCAACATTGAGATAGGCTAAAAATAATAATGGGAATCTCAACAATAATGTGGGAACATTACAATCTGAACAATAAACATAATATAAGATATCATTACAACAATTAACAAAGGACTCCAACATCCTTATTTAACCATTTCCATCAAAATAAACCATGCTAAAGCAAGATAAATTCCTTTCTAAACAACATTCATTTTCTAACCAAATAAAAGTTGATAGCTTAGTATTTGGGTACATACTTTGTTGATAACAATAGTTCTGGTCTAATTTTCCTTGTTGTTTTGTACGTTGTTAGTTTTCTTGGTTCTTAAGGTGCTCCTTGAATTTTTGTCCTTTAGACTTTAGTGACAGCTATTACTATTTGGAAGTCTTTTTTAATATTTTCTAAGTTCTTAATTGATATATTTAAAGAAAGAAAAAACTAACAAGAGATGGACTCTCCCTCCTACTTAACCTCTTTTTCCTTTAAAAAAGACATTTTTGAAAGAGATGGTAAGAAAGACTTTATCAACTTAACTCAAATATACCTTAAACATATAAGCCTTAAACATATGAAGGCGGGAAAAGTAGATGTGGCTGGGAAATACCTTTAATTGGAATATGGCCTTGAGAGAGTAGAAAGTTAACGTTGGTCTAAGTAATTAAATTTGCGGTACAAGAAGTCCAGAAGATAAACCAGGGCACCCCAAGGTTTTGAGCCACCTCTACCATGCAAGAGAAATAACTATCTGACACAATACACGTGATGGGTGGAATAGAAATATCAGGTGTAGTTAACAAACTTTCCAAAGCAGGGCCCAACTTTGTAGTGCAAGAAATAGCTCACCAAGTTCAGAAGTTCAGCCATGCTCAAGCGGCAACCCATCGGGAATAGAAAGAGAGAGAAATTCAAAGCCCCTCTCTTTGGCTTTGCGATCACGTGTTGCTACATCTGTGGAAGCTTGTTGTAGAAGGTGTTGGTCTATCCATTCCGTGGTGAGAAAGGATATGAAGATTCCCCGCATGGCCAATAGCTCTACAAAATTCATGAGCGGATTGACATGGCCCTGTGTAGGAAATGGTATCACTACTACGTGCAAATAGGCCAATGTTATTTCTCCAGGCATCTTTTTGAGGCCTACAACTTTCTTCGTGTGTGAGTCTAGAATGAGTGCATCAACCAAAATGGCAAAGCTCGATATATAGACATCAACGTTCCAAGTGAGAGAATCGGCTACATTAAAGTTTGAATAGCTTGCAAATTCTTAAATTTATCGAAGGGATCCATACTCCATATAATAACATTGTCACCTAATTCGACAAATATCAACTACTTCTAAATAGATTGGGTAAGAAAGATCCCTCTGACTTGCAAGAAGATTCCTCTGATCTCCATGTTTGTCATAGGGTTCCATTCTCGACATAAAAACATTATCAGCTACTACCAAAAATATGAAATACTTTATAAGAGATCTGAGTATGTGGGAAGAAAGATTCCTCTAACCTTCAAGTGGCATCATGAGATAAGCTTGCCACTTTTAAAACCAAACTAAAATTGAAGCTCTGCTAGAGTTTTGGTGTCTTCTTGTGTATTGTTTGTCGAATTTCATATTATGCTCTTTGCACAGGATCTTTAGTCTGCTGCATTTATTGTGGGCTTGTTTAGCTAGACTTTTATGGCCTCAAACTATCTCAACTCAATAGTTACTACTAGTGTTAAGGTTTGATGGCTTTTGGCAATGGCTCCTCCAAACAAGTACCCCTGGAAATTTGTTCCAAAGGTGTCCTACCAAGTATGCATTTTGATTCCCCTCCAGATGTGGTTCACCCCATCCTGGAGTTTGATAATGTCTACAAATGGCTAGAGAATTTTACTTTGATAGGCTATTTTATTGGGAGAGTTCCCCTTGAAAGCATGCTTAAAGAATGGGTCAATAAAGCTTGGGTCCCACATGGGTCCAACTAGATGTTCCTCAAAACCTTACTAAAGTTTTTTTTCTTTTCTACTTTGGGGAAGCTAGCTATGCAAAAGCCATTCTCAATCATGGGCCTTGGTTTGTTCATGCATCTCTTTTGGTCTTCCAACCTTGGACATGAGAGTTTGTAGTCTCCAATGAAAGAGCTATTATGTTTCAGTTTTGGTTGAGTTTAATGGGTGGGTGAGTGCAAGATCATGATGGGCCAAATAGTGGTAATGGAGAAAAACAAATTTGGATGAAAAAGTGCTAACATTTAGACTAATATTTAGTTTTGGATGGAAAGGATGTTAATCTTTATAGCTCAAATATTGATTCTCTCTAATAATTCCTTAGGATTACCTCATATTTAGGCATCTGGGAGTACCAAAACTTGCCAAAAAAACTTGTAAAACCACCCATTTAGTGTTATCCTAAAATTTTTCTCAATTTCATCCTTGAAGCTGACAAACTTTTTTATAACTAATTTTAATCAAATGAAAAGGGTTTATAGAGGAATCTCTTGAGAATCTAAAAATATAATTGCATACGCCTAAAAATGAAACGATTCGGTCTAGATAAATATTCTTAATATTTATTCCCTTATAATTCCTCTATCAATAAATAAATAAACAAATTTATTTATTTGATTCACATTCATCTAAATTAATTAAATATCAAAATATTTAATTATCTCTTCTAAAGTCAAAATGTGATTTTCCACTGGTTTATGTTGTAATAAATTATAGTTGGAAATAAACTTGTTTGTTTTGTCTTAGGATATTGATAGGACGTATGCTCTCCCCTCTCACCCTTGGCTAATCTTGGGGATTAAAACTCTATCATTATCCTCTTTGTTATTTGTTTAATCCTAGGGTGCTATCTCACATATGATCTCTCCTTGCACTTCGTTTGATCTTGGAGATCAAAAGTGAATAGCATTCTTGTTGCAAGTTTGGGCCTAACTGGTGATGTCATTGATGTCAACATACTCCTATTGCATTAATGTCAAAGATTGGATGAGTTGTGTGCTGAGCATATTGAGAAAATTAGCCCTATCAGAAACAGAGAAGAATAGTAAAGACAATGAAGTTCTATGAAGTAAAGATCCCAGCCAGATGAAGATCAAAGTATGCACATCAAAGGGTTTGTAGATATATGTCTGAAGTTTCTCTAGTCAAGATTTCAAAGGTTCACATGAAGATTTGGAGAAGTTATGGCCATGTGAGTAAAACTAGTTCTGGGAGTTGTTCAGAGGTGACAGAGTGACACAAATAGGTCTGGTAAGATCCAAAAATGCAATATCATGTTCTATAGATTTGGTGGCATGTTTGGGAGGTTAATGTGCATTGACAACTTGATTGGTTTGTGGTTTGGAGATCTGCAAGCAATCCTTCTAATGTGATAGTGATGGCTGACTGTGTTCTTGAGGTTCTAGGTGAAGATGCAATTGATTACAATAAGCAGAAGTGGTGCGGATGTTCTTGGTGATTCAAGCAAGCTTGTGGTGGTCTCTAGATTATGTCTAGTTCAGGTTGGTGGTTCACATTGAAGATTGATCTCGTGATTGAAGATTTACCTTCAGGGGTTAGTGTTCTTCCTAGTTTTGGCCGACCAGATGATTTGCACATGTTACAGATGATCTTGAAGATGCTTTGCGAAGCATGGCGTGTTCCTCAAAGATTATTGAAGTCCCAACTATGTGTGTCCGATAGTGTAGTGATGTGCATGAAATTTTTGTAATAAGTCAAGTTGTATTTTTGTAATTGCTCTGTAATAAAATAAGTGTATGGTGTACTGATATTGATGATCATTCCAAAGTTGATGTCATGTATAAATAAGAGTTGAGAAGTTGTTCAAATACATTGGTGTGGTCATGATGAGAAGGTGGTAGTGAAGAGGAGCGAAAAGCAGAGCAGAGGTATTGAGCTTAAATGGAACTAACTCAAGCATAGTGAAGATGCTAATCTCCAGTTCAAGTATGTAATATTCATATTCTTCTATAGACAATGTGTCTCCTGTAGGCAGTGGGCCTCTTATGAGCAGTGTGCTCGGGCAGTGAGCCCTAATTGGCAAGTGCCATTTTATTCTTCTTATTCTTTTAATAGAGAATACAATCTTGGGTTAGTCACCCCATGGTTTTTCCCTTAACCAAGTTGTCCACATTAAAATCTTGGTGTTGTATGTATCAAATTTATTTTTAGTCTTGAATTATTGTATTATGCTTCATGATTAAATCATTGATATGCTATTGAAATATAAGAAGGTTTTAAGTGAACAAGGAACAAGGTTTTGGTAACAACTGATTCACCCCCCGCCCTCTCAGTTATCTATCCTAAATCTAACAATTCCTTCCCTTTAGAAGGTCTACTTGGGGATTTCATCACACCAAGGGATGATCTCAACCACACATTTTGATGGGGTATATCAAAGGGGGAGAATAAAAATTGTAACCCAATCTAGTCACGTTGTCATTGGCATAGCCTTGGGGCCTCGGGTGATTTTAGACACAAGGTGAAGTGAAATTTTCTTAATCGCTTGTGTCACATGCCTCCAATAGACTAGTGTTCATGGACCTAGACCCCATGTACCTTGTGTATTAAAGGGGACTTCATAGAGAACTTGTAAAGCCTAGATTAAGATTTTTCAACCATATTTTCATGTAGTGCAAGGATTAAGATCAGCCCTGAAGATACTCACCATGTGCCTCCTTGAGTATAAATATAGGTTCTTTGGGTAAGGCATCAAGGCCTCTAAGGAAAGGGAAAGGGCGAGCCTTGAGCCACTTGAACCCTAGCTATTCACTCTTGAAAAGATATTCCTAGCTAGGTAGGAATATTGAAGAGGTATTGAGTGTGGGCCTACACTAAGAGTCAATCCCACTTGAATAATTTAGGGAATGTGCTTATGTGCATGGCATGTCTTCTTGTGTAAAACCTGTACAAGACATTTAGCCTTTTCACCTTAAAAAAATCAAGTTGAAACCCTTGTGTGTTTTGTAAGATCACCTCTTGCTAAATTTTACAAATGTTAGAAACCTACAGAACCACACATTTGGCTACCCTTCAGTGCATTTGATGACTTAGTGCATTTGACAATGACTTAGTGCATTTGACAATGAATTAGCACTTTTGCCTAAAACTAGGTGCTTTCACCTATAGTGATGTGCATTCAACTATAGTGACACACTTTTGACCCTATCCCCATGATTTTACCTATTGACCATTTTGACAATTGATCCAACACTTTCCAAATCAAAACCAAACTATCCTTAGCTTGGGTAATCACAAAACTAAACTAGTACCATTCATCGTCTTCATAATTTCAGCCCATCCTCATCTTTAACATCAAATCCCATATCATTCCTTCACCCACCTTACCAAAATTATCCTCATCCATCTTGGAGTTGTACCTAGCATTGATACTTTGAGCTTTATTGATGCAGGAGCATCCTTGGCTCAAGAGCAATCTTGCATCAACCAAAAAAATTTGCATTTTAGTTTGTTTGCATTTTAGTTCTTTCATTTTCCAATTCAGTCTAGGTAGTGCAGCCAGGAGCAATTTCAACTTGTGCTCCGGTTTTGGCATTTCACATCTTATGGATCTGGACTTAGCATCTACATTCATTCATTTACATCATATCAAGAATTCAGAGCATTTGGATCATTTACCGAAAAGATATCATGACTAGAAGATCAACTGTTTTCTCTTAACAGAGCATTTTAATAGTTCCAGATAATCAGCTAGAGGAGAAGGTTTGTGGATCATTCCTGGACTTGCGGATCCTAATGACACATCATTCAATGATCCTTGGTTCATGGCCAATCCTTCCCAAAGGTCCACACATTGTTCCATTCATTTGAGGAAGTGTTCTATGCATTTAGGTCTGACCTATCTATGAACATGTTATAGATCTTCATTAGAGTTTGTGATCTTCCTTGGCTGACACAGAGGAATCTATTGGTCCATAAATGATATATATTGATGTAATAGATACTTAGGAAAGTAGTTAACAAAATAGTAATAGCTGATAGTTTAGATTTGTGTGAAGGAGCTTCAAAGCTTTATCTTGCGCATGTATGTAATCAAGCCTTTGAGCCCTAATTACAAGCCTACATGTTTCTAGCCAATTTGTGTTTGAATCCTTTGATATGCTAAATGACTAAATTTGCTTCTATCCATCTCTTTGAGTTGTTTCAATTGTGTTTAATCTTGCTGCATGGTCCAGACAGTTCATTCTATGAACCCTCCTACAGTGACTGCGCCAAGCGGTATCAAAGAGAAAGCTTGATTCTTTGGAGTGAATTGGTGAAGGGGATTCCATAAGATCTTATGGTAAGAAGATTTCCAATCTAAGGCAGGTTACTTGTGTGCAATCAATCACTGATTGAGAGGTAGTTGTCTCTTATAGTCCGATCGCCGACCTGAGGCAGTTTGCACTTGATCCTAGGAAGATACCACCACAAAGAGTTCCTCCTGTTGGTGCAATGGCTAATAGAATGGATGAGATGATGGAATTGATGAGAACAATGTGAATTCATTTGGATGCTAGTGAGGAAGATAGGCGAAGAGGATTGACACCAAGACCTAATATTGAAAGCGATGATGAAGAAGAATTTCAATCTGTTGAACAAACTAGTGAAACTCTAGAAGGTCATGAAGAAGAAGAATTAGATCAAATAAAGATGTTGTGAGCTATTTTAAAGATTGGGAAAAGACCTAGAGTGGATGTGTCAAACTATACTGATAATTTGAATCCAGAAGAGTTGATTGGTTGGATAAATGACATGGAAGAATACTTTGAATATGAGGAAATTGAAGATCTAGAGAAGGTGAAATTTGCAAAGACAAAGTTGAAAGGACATGCCACTATATGGTGGAAAGAATTTCAGTTGGAAAGAAATAGGAGAGGAAAAGAAAAGATTACAAAGTGGGACCGGATGGTGACAAAGTTGAAGAATCAATTCATACCTGCTGACTATGAGTTGGAGTTGTTGAAGAGATTACAAAAATTGAGACAAAAGGAGAAATATGTAGAGTACACTGAAGAATTTCATAAAATGATGAGGACATAGTGAAGCAAGAAAGGAGAAAGTGGCTAGATACATCAATAGACTAAGATTGAACATTCAAGAAGAACTAAGCTTGGTAAGGATGACATCTTTGGAAGAAGCATACCAATTTGCATTGAAAGTTGAAGAAAAGCTGAATAAGAAACATGATCAGAGATAGAGAGGTAGAGGAGGTAAATTTCAAAGAGGGAGATCATTTTCCAGATATGATAGATCATCTATGGAGCAGAACAAGTTTGACAGCCCGTTGAAGAAGGATGACAGAGATAACAATGCTTACCAAAAAAATGATAGAAATTTTCATCTCAGAGGAAACTATAATTCATACCAGAATGAAGGATATAGAAGGGAAGGAAGAGGATTTGATAAAAGAACATTTAGTGGTACTTTTTTTAAGTGTGGAGGTGAAGGACATAGAGCATTTAAATGTAATCAGGGTAGTACAAGCAAGAGGACAGAAAATAGTGGAAGAGTAGCCTATGTTGAAGAAGAACCTGTTGAATCACCTTGTTGAGTTGGCAATCTAGAGAAGGAGAATCATTGGTAATGAAAAGAGCACTATTTCAAAACTCAGGCAAATGATGAACCATTACAGTGGAAAAGTTTGTTCATAACAAGATGCAAATCTGGAGGCAAGTGTTGTAAAGTTGTGATTGATAGTGGTAGTTCAGATAACCTAGCTTTAGAGGAGATGGTGACTAAGTTGAAGTTGGAAAGATTGAAACACCATAAGCCTTATTAGATAGCATGGATTCAGGATGATCATAAGGTATTGGTGAGTGAACAATGTTTGGTGAAATTTCATATTGGATCTTATCATGATGAAGTCTTGTGTGATATTATGCCTATGGATGTTTGTCATATCTTGTTGGCTAGACCTTGGCAGTATGATAGAATTACTTTGATTCCTTTGGAGGATGACCCTAAGAGTGAAGTATGTGGGAAAGCTAGACTCTATTTGGTAGATGGAAGAAAATTCCTTGATGGTTTGAGACATGAGAATATGTGTTATGCCTTGATTCCTAAGAAGCCTAAAGTATTGAAGAAAAAGACTGAACCAAAGGAGATAAGAGAATTGCTGACAGAATATGAAGACATCATATCAGATAATGTACTTGAAGGATTGCCACCTATAAGGAATATCAGTCATCACATGGATCTTATTCTGGGAGCAAGTTTGCCTAACAAAGAAGCACATAGAATGACACCGGTAGAGAATGAAGAATTGAAAAGACAGACACAAGAGTTGTTGAGGAAATGTTTGATCAGAGAAAGTCTGAGTCCTTGTGCAATACCTGTAGTTTTGGAACCAAAGAAAGATGGAGAATAGAGAATGTGTACTGATTCTAGAGAAATAAACAAGATCACAGTTAAGTATAGATTTCCTTTACCTAGGATGGATGATATCATGGATTGTTTGAGTGAAGCAAAATATTTCACAAAGATAGATTTAAAGAGTGAATACCATCAGATTAGTATCAGAGAAGGTGATGAATGGAAGACTACTTTTAAGACAAATTAAGGATTGTATGAGTGGTTAGTGATGCCTTTTGGATTGATAAATGCACTGAGTACTTTTATGAGGTTGATGAATGAAGTTCTGAAGAAATTCTTGAATAAGTTTGTGATTGTATACTTGGATGATATTCTAATTTTTAGTATGACAAAGGAAGAACATTTGTGGCATATTAGACAAGTTTTGCAGAGGTTGAGAGAAGAGAAATTGCTGATAAACATCAAAAAGTGTAGTTTCATGAAGGAAGAACTAGTGTATTTAGGATTTGTGATTTCTATAGAAGGATTGAAGATGAACCTTGAGAAAGTGAAAGTGGTTGTTGAATGACCTACATCGAATAGCATTGGAGAGGTTAGATCACTTCATGGATTGGCTAGTTTCTACTGGAAGTTCATAAAAAATTTTAGTTCAATTTGTAACCCTATGATAGAGACAATGAGAGGTGATAGAAAAGATTTCAAGTGGATATCTGGAGTAGATAAAAGTTTTGAATTGTTGAAGTAGAAAGTGATAGAGCAACCTATTTTGGCATTACTGGATTTCAATAAGGTATTTCAAGTTGATTGTGATGAGAGTGGAAATACAATAAGAGCAGTGTTAAGTCAAGAAGGTAGACCTATAGCATATTTCAGTGAGAAGTTGAATGCAACAAGGAGAAGATATTCAGTTTATGATCAAGATTTCTATGCCATAATTCAAGCCTTGAATAAGTGGATACATTACTTGTTGCCTAAGGAGTTTGTGTTGTATATAGATCATCAAGCTTTGCAATACCTGAATAGTCAAGGTAAGTTGAATCAGAGACATATGAGGTGGGTAGAGTTCATGCAGAGTTATACTTTTGTGTTGAAGCATAGGAGTGGAAAATCAAACAAAGTTGTTGATGCCTTGAGTAAAAGAGAAAACTTGTTGACAAAGATGAGAGTTGAAGTATTGGGTTTTGATGAATTGGAGAATATGTATGAGGAAGACACTAATTTTGCAGAACCTTGGGAAACATGTAAAGAAACTATTGTGGCAGATAGAAGTAAGTTGTTGGATTATTTCATTCCAGAAGATATGTTGTTCAAAGGAAGTCAGTTGTGCATACCTAGAAGTTCAATGAGAGATAACTTGATCAAGGAGAAGCATAGTGGTGGATTGGCAGGACATTTTGGTATTGATAAGACAATGGCTTTGGTAAGTGAAAATTACTTTTGGCCTTAGATTCATAAAGATGTTCAGAAATTTGTACAGAGTTGTAGAGTTTATCAAGTTGCAAAAGGGAGTAGTTAGAACACTGGATTGTATAAACCTTTAACAATACCGGAGAGACCTTGGGAAGACATAAGCATGGATTTTGTATTGGGATTACCTAAGACATAGAGAGGACATGATTCAATATTTGTAGTGGTTGACAAATTTTCAAATATGGCTCATTTTATACCTTGGAAGAAGACAATGGATGCCACGCATGTGACTGACCTATTTTTCAAGGAGATTATGAGATTACATGGATTACCAAGGAGTATAGTTTCAGATAGAGATACGAAATTTGTTGGATACTTTTGGAGGACACTTTGGAAGAAGATGAAAATAGATTTGATGTTCAGTTTAACTTTTCATCCACAGACCAATGGACAGACAGAAGTAGTGAATAGGAAATTGGGAAACTTGTTAAGATGTTTCATTGGAGAGAAAGATGGAAGTTAGGATTTGATTCTTTCATAAGCAGAGTTTGCATACAACAATTTAGTCAATAGGAGTACTAGAAGAACACCTTTTGAGATTGTTACTAGAGTGAATCCTAGAGGAGTAGCAGAATTAAGAGATATTAGCATGGAAGAAAAGAGGAGTGCAGAAGCAAAGGAATTTGTAGATCATATGAAAACAGTGCATAGTCGAGTGAAGAAGCATTTGGAAGACATGAACAGTAAGTACAAAGAGAAGTCAGATGAGAAGAGAAGACACAAAGAATTTGAAGAGGGAGATGAAGTAATGGTATATTTGAGAAAATAAAGATTTCTAGTTGGGACATATAACAATTTGAAGATGAAGAAGTTTGGACCTTGTAAGATACTAAGGAAATTTGATTCAGGAAATGCATATGAAGTGGAGTTACCAGAGACATTGGGTATATCACCTATTCTCAACATTGCAGATCTTCATTAGTATCATGAAGAAGCAATTACCACAACAAGCACCGGAGCAGATTGAAGACATTTTGGATAGCAGAGGTGGATGCAGCACTAGAGGAAGACAATACAAAGAATATCTTGTGAAGTGGAAAGGCAGACCGGAAGAAGATTCATCATGGATTTCTTAGGATGAGGTGGACCATCTTGTTTCTCCCCTAGCCCCAGCAAAGTGAGGGACTCACTTTTTCAATAACCCTGGATGTCTGATGCAGGAGCATCCCTAGCTCAAGAGCAATCTTGCATCGACCAAAAATATTTGCATTTTAGTTTGTTTGCATTTCAGTTCTTTCATTTTCCAATTTAGTCTAGGCAGTACAATCAGAAGTAGTTTCAACTTGTGGTCTAGTTTTGGCATTTCACATCTTGTGGATATGGACTTATCATCTATATTCATTCATCTACATCATATCAAGAATTTAGATCCTTTGGATAAGTTACCGGAAAGATATTGCGACTAGAAGATCAACTATTTTCTCATAACAGAGCATTTTAATAGTTCTAGATAATTAGCTAGATGAGAAGGCGTGCAGATCATTCCTTGACTTGCGGATCCTAATGACACATCATTCAATGATCCTTGGTTCGTGGCTGACCCTTCCCAGAGGTCCATACATTGTTCCATTCATTTGAGGAAGTGTTCTATGCATTTAGGTCTAACCTATCTGTGAACACGTTATAGCTCTTCATTGGAGTTTGTGATCTTCCTTGGCCGATGCGGAGGAATCTATTGGTTCATAAATGATATATATTGAGGTAATAGATTCTTAGGAAAGTAGACAACAACATAGTGTCAGCTAATAGTTTAGATTTGTGTGAAGGAGCTTCAAAGCTTTATCTTGTGCATGTATGTAATCAGGTCTTTGAGCTCTAATTGCAAGCCTGCATGTTGCCGACCAATTTGTGTTTGAATCCTTTGATATACTAAATAACTAAATGTGCATTTGTTCCATCTCTTTGAGATGTTTCTGTTGTGTTTACTCTTGTTGCATGGTTTGGATAGTTAATTTTGTGAACCCTCCTACCGTGACTGCACCATTTATCAATTTATCATCCATTTGGACCTACACATATCAACCATTATCTGATCCATCATTATTAAAAAAAACCAAATTTGTTATAGTTTAATCTAGAACTTTTAATCCTTCATCCCCTAATTTGCATTTTTCTTGAGAACTTTTCTATCTCAAGTAGTGTGTAAGTTTGTCATATCAACCTTGGATAAATTAGCTTAAGAACCTTGACTACTCTTAAGTTAGTGGACTCCATTATCCTATCCCATTTTGCTTGGGTTATTGTCTACCCCAAGTAAAATAACCCTTATCTTGCTATTACTTAGGCTTTTGTCTACCCTAAGTGAGAACGGATAAAATCCTTGTATCCACACAAATGATCTAGATTTTGCTTAAACCATTTTGGTTGTATGCAAAGTATCCTTTGATCATGAAATCTTATCCAAAGTATCCTTCAAATTAGCTAATCATCCAACATCAAATCAACCTTGATCCAAAATCCTTGAAATCAGAGAACCTATCAAAGTCTCTAAACCTATACATCTCCAAAAAAAATTCACATTTATCATCCAAATCTTCAATCGTCACCCTAGGTCACTCCTTTTTGATGAAGAGGTAAACGCAACGGGAGCTTACAAATGGGAAGGAGGAGTCATTGATACAATCGGCATGTTAAAATCCTATCGGCTTAGCATCATCATCCTATTTCCTGCAAACACAAACAGCATCATCATATTTCGGACGAGCATGAAATATCCTCCTGCTGACTACTGTTCACTTCCTCTGCCTTTCGCCTTTCGCCTGTCAACATCATCATGATACTCAACGAACACAATTATCCTCCTGATGATCACTATTCACTTAGCGCCAAACTCTATCTTCATCATCATGATGTTTAGCATCACCTTCATCAGCAGGATATAAAATATCCGGTTGCTCCGATATATCCTGATGACGACTGCTTCAAGCACCTTTCCTTTGATGCTTACGTCACCCTGATATCCTGATGACGATTATCCTGATGACGATGACGTCATATGCAGCTCCTTCAATATCCTGCTGCCCCGATATCCTGATGACGATTATCCTGATGACGATGACGTCACATGCAGTTGATGATGATGTCAATGCACCTGATGATGATGTCATCCGGATATAAGATCCCTATATCCTCCACAGCATGATAATGAAATATCCTGATGATCTCTTAATATCCTGATGATGACCTCTCCGGTACTTAGCCAAAAAATGAACTTTCACTTCCGCATGCGATAGTGATATGCGGATGAAGGATGCACCCGAAAGATGATCCTGACGATGATATACACACTGAGTATATATCCAACCTATATCATCCTGATGCACTTGAAACATGCAAACTTCATCAGCTTCATAACCCGATCCGGAT
The DNA here is from genome assembly GCA_027924645.1 of Cunninghamia lanceolata. Taxonomy (NCBI): domain Eukaryota; kingdom Viridiplantae; phylum Streptophyta; class Pinopsida; order Cupressales; family Cupressaceae; genus Cunninghamia; species Cunninghamia lanceolata. The sequence continues at coordinate 11,384,846 of BSBN01000194.1, read as the reverse complement.
AGCGATATACTCGCAGATGACGATGCGATTCACTCCGTCTGGAAAAGCACATGCAGACCCCTATATATCCGTCAGTTGCATGCAAACGCACAGAACCGCATAATCTCACAAAGGAAATATGATGATCGGGCCGGATCACCTTCAGACCAAAACTTAACAGTTTATCTTTCTAAACCTAGCACATGAGGATGCTAGGCTGATTCACAGCATGCTACCAATTGATCTCTCAAACAATGAAATGCACAAACAGAAAACTAAAATGCAAACTAAACTATCATACATGACCATTCCACCGATTCACAGGATCAACTGGTGGAAGGGTTGAAAGAATCCATCAACCTGTAATCAGAATAGAAATCAAAACAAAAACAGCTGATAAACCAGATAATGCAATTGATGAGATCTTATTCAGATGAAACACAAATGTCCTGCTTCCACAATGGTTCACAATGTCTGGACTGATCTCTGGAACTCACTCAATCACCAGTACAACATAACACAACTACTACTCTCTCTGATATGATACGATTGATATTAGATATCAAACCCTAACTGATCTGAGTTATTTATAGCAATATCCCACGAGTACTACCAACTCGATTCCCAACGGCTGGGAGCTTCCAAGCGGCTGGGAGAGGACAGCGCATACTACCTGATCACGAACTCTAACTGCCTGCACACTCTCCTAGGCTGATCTAATACATATGCATTGGTCCAATGGACCTTATTACATTATGAAGTCAAACATACTAAAAATAGACTAATGTCCTGTCATGCGGACAATTAACCTATATCCTGTCTTGTAGGGGTGCTCTTGCACCACTTTTCATGCCCATTAAAAGGTCACAAGAAAGAAAAATGTTTTCCAATTGACCATATAGGATGGTGAAGATCTTTGGAATCCAAATACCCAAGGGGAGGGTGTGTTCCCTACTTCTGCCCAAATAGCACTTGACACAAATGAGCCTAACCAAGACTAATCTATGCTTGAATTTCCACAAAATTGCCAAGCCATGGACATGGTAGACCATATCATAAAATCAGATCCAAATCACCACCTCTCATTTTTAGTTCAAAATGGTACCAATCTACCTAATGACATGAACACTTCCAACACCCCATGACAAAATCCTATAACTTCAGCTACCATAGACAACACCATAGGGGGATCTCAACCTCAAACCTCCAACACCCAAAACATCTGATCAACACCCCAAACTACCAACATTCTCAACTCACAAATATCCATCAACATCCCAACAAACATAAATCAATCTAGTTTCACCACTAGTATCCAACCACTTGATCCTAACACCATAGCAAACATGTCTCAATTTATTACCCAATCTCTAACATCCAACCCAATGTCCCATGTTGTAACATCTACCCATATCCCCCTAAATAATACGCAAGCATCTACATCTCTTCCATTTAACACAACATCATCCCAACCCCTCAATTCATATACTCACCCACCCAACAACTCTTAATCACAAGTATCATCCCTTCTTCAACAACTCTTAGCCCAAAATCATGTGAACACATCTCCCACACCACCCACTTCCAAATTTGACAACAACTACATGAATTAACCAAAAGGATTGATGACATGCAAAATGGACATAAGAACAACCAATATTCTTTTGAATTTGTATATGTCCTTATCCTTTTGATTGATCCATCATCATTTCTCCCTTACGCTCTAACTGTGAAACAACCAAATTTGACAGATATAAGGGGAAGTGTGATCCTAGAGAGCATCTAATGGAATTTTATATTGCTTGTCTAGATGTCTCTTACAATGATACTTATCTTATGCAGTTGCTCCCTAGGAGCTTAGGAAGCAAAGCCATCAAATGGTTCTCCCACTTACCTCGTGGCATCAAGACTTTCCAAGAAATTGCAGAGAAATTTGTCACTCATTTCTTTAACAATATAGAACATGAGGTATCTATGATAGACCTTTGCAACACCAAACAAAGAAATGGAAAAACCTTTGTGGCCTTCTTGCAATTTTGGAAAAATCTAGCAAGAAAATTTCCATGCCCATTCCTGAAAAATAACTTATCAATATTTTTGTTCAAAATCTTAATCAAGAAATAGGATTTCACCTTCAAATCCAAGTCACCACTACTTTCAATGAGATTATTGAAAAACCCATAACTACCAAAAAATCCTTTATTGCCAAAGGGGTAGTCAAAATATACAAAGACAAAGACAATGCCAGCAACACCCAATCAAATGACAAGCCCCATTTTTGGGCTTAGAATAAAAACATTGTCAATGATGGTGTAATTGATGTTAAAATTGTTGAAAATGTTCAAACACATACACCATTCAATGTGCAAACTAACAACAACAATATAACAAAACCCAAATCGCAACTAAATCAAAGCACCATGCCTAGATGTAAATTTACCCCATTGGGGGAACCAATAGAGTTAGCTTTGTGAAAGTTGGTCCAATCAAATCTTATCAAACTTCCTATTATTCTTCCCTATGATGAAAACCAATTCAAACTCTCATGGTAATAATAAAATGACCATTGTGAATACCATAGGGTTAAGGGACATAAAACTTTAGATTGTATGAGACTACAAAATCGTATCGAAGACCTCATTGATAGAGGCAAAATTATTGTTGAAGATCATTCTAACAAATCATCTAATGAGGAATTAGGTGTATACAAAGATCCTCTTCCTGACCATGGTAAAGGGTAGGCTTCCAATACAAATAATGCCAACAAAGTTAATGCATCCACTTCATATGACTTCGTTGTGGGTTGTATCGAAGAATGTTACCATCAAATACCCTAAATTATCTTCAAATCTAAAACACGTGATTATGTTGTTATGACCCATCATGGTCGAGTCACTCTTCAAGGAGCCCCATCCTCCTCCAAATCCCTTCCCAAATATGACATCCTTGATCACCTAGTCAAGACTCCTCAAATCTCTATTTTGGAGTTGATCTACACTTCACCCATCCATAAGAACATCCTAGATAAGGATTTGCAAGAAACATGTCTCCCCAATGATATTAATATTGATCAATTTTAAGCCATGGTAGGACACGTCTTTGCCACATCACCTTGTGATTTCCAAACAAGATCTACCTTCATCTAACTCATCCCATAACGATGCCCTCAACATCGAGTTCTTCATTCATAAACATAAAATCAAGTGATTCGTTATAGATGGTGGGTCTAGCCTAAATCCTTGCACTCTAAAATTGATAGAAGACTTGGGATATTTTGATGGTGTTGTGGATTATCAAAAGAGTGTAAAAAAATAAAGGGTTATGATGACATCAAGTGATAGTCCAAAGCAATAATAATACTAATATAAGTTGGCTTGATGATTCTTGAAACCACATGTCAAGTCCTAGACCTTGATATCCCTTACAATATCCTTCTTGGCTATCCATGGATACACACCATGCAAGCTATGCCATCCACCTACCATCAATGTATAAAATTCCCTCATGATGGGACAAAAATAACTATCTATACCAACCCTCACCCCTTCTAGTATGCACATTCATGGATGACAAATATATAAATTCCAACCAATGTCCTCTTAATGATGCAGTCCAACCATCCACACTTACATCTTCATCTACCTCACAATCTGCCATCTCAGAGATCAAGGTCAAGGTTAGTGACAAAGTCTATGGTGAGTACCACCTACATAGTTCCTTCTATGTGGGAAAACTCCCACCTTCTCCCAAGTTATATGGGGAACTAAAACCTTTTGATTCAGTAAGCATAGCGGTCATAAAATGTAAGCCCACAACATTTGAATGTTGGGGAGTATTAGATAAAGAATATCTTGAGGACATCACATCATGGCTCTATCGAGAAAAAGAAGACAAAGTATGGTAATAGCCTCCACATTATTAAAAAATGGGTTACAAAGGTCATGGTAGATTAGGCCTACATAAACAAAGTACTCTTGAACCCCTCATTGTAAGAAGTAGATATTGTCACAAAGGGCTTTGGTTTGGATCACTTGAGCCTGTATCCTCATAATTCAAGTGTATCCTCAATGAGGTAGCTAAAGCATTTCCCATTGTTGACATTACCAATGGAGGGATGAATCAAGAATCCTTCAAGCTCATCGCTGATCTTTTCCAAGACTCCAACATTTGTACCATCTATAGCATTGCACCCACTTCATGCACACCTAATGACCTTCCCATAGTCTATTTCCAACTAATCAATTGGGACCAACAAGGACCTCCTATCCTAGACACATTCCAAAATGATGAGGCTATCACTGAGCTAATGGGACTTCGATAGCACATAGCACTTGATGATCACAAGGAAGAGCATGTCATTGAATTAGACTTAGCTGCATACTTTGGGAAGACTATCAAAATCCTCAGGTGTAAAAGAAAAAACATAAAAAGAATAACATTCCCTAGTGAAAACCATGTTGTGGCACTTTTGGATGACAAAAAAGTAAAAATAAAGGACATATCTTCTAGTGAAAACCTCTTTGAGGTGCCAGAAGATGGTGAATTTAACCTCCCTAAAGTACCAAAGTATTATCAATAAAAAATTGTAATCTTGGTCGAAGAAGCACAAGAGCTTAATCTAAGAATAGAGGACACCTCAAAAATCTCTTTTGTGGCAGCATCACTCACATCACAAGAACAACATGACTTTTCTATATTTTTTAAAGAAATCGCTAAGAACTCTGCATGGTTCTACACTAATATGGTTGGATTGGGTCCATCAGTCATAATACACCACTTAATAGAATACCCTAATGCAAAGCAAGTCAAACAAAAGCTCAGGAAGATGCACCCTCAAATAACACTTCTAATCAAATCAGAACTTCATAAATTACTTCTAAGTTGAATTTACTTGTTCTATTGATTATCCAAAATGGGTATCCAATATCATACCAGTAGCTAATGTAACTTGGGACATACACGTTTGCACAAATTTTTGTGATCTTCACAAAGCTTTCCCTAAAGACAAATTTCCACTTCCAAATATTGACATCATAGTGGACCTTATTTCTAGAAATGAATTTTTATCCCTTATGGATGGTTTTTTGGGTATGATCAAATCCGTATCGCAAAAGAGGACTAACACAAGACTTCTTTCATCTGTTTGTGGGTAACATACTATGGGCAGGTCATGCCTTTTGGCATTAAGAATGCTGGGGCCACATACCAAGAAGTGATGACTATCATTATTCATGACATGCTACATAAGACTATGGAATATTACATTGACAAACTTGTAGGAAAATCAAAGACAAGAGAAGGTCAGCTTAATGTACTTCAGAACATCTTTGATTGACTAGATAAACACAAGGTGCACCTTAATCCAAAAAAATATGTCTTTTGGTTAACTTATAGGAAACTATTAGGCTACGTTGTATTAAGATGAGGCATTGAAGTGGACCCTACAAAAGTGAAAGCTATAGTTGATATGCTTCCACCTCAAAATTTAAAGTAGCTGTGTAGCCTACAAGGAAAGATTCAAGCAATAAGATGTTTCATTGTGCAACTTGTGGACAAATGCCACTTGTTTTCACATCTCCTTCACAAGAATGAGGATTTTCAATGGGATTCCAACTATCAAAATATTTTTGATCAACTCAAAAAGTATCTTGGATCTCCTCCTATACTCATGCCACCTATTGTAGAACAACCCCTCTTTTATACATTTCTGCTACATCAGCAGTAGTGGGGGCACTTTTGGCATAATGCGATGTTAAAGGAAAAGAAAAAGAAATATATTAGATTAGTCATACTTTAGTGTGGTATATGCTTAACTATACACCAATCAAACAAGCATGCTTGGTAGTTGTCTTTAGTTCACAGAAACATGGACACTATATGCTCAATCATAAGACAAAGCTAATCTCAAAATTTTACCAACTTAAGCATCTCTTATCAAAATTATCTCTCATAAGATACATGAAAAAATAGATCATGATCTTGAGTGAATTTGACATGATGTATGCAGACTAGAAAACTATCAAAGGGAAAGTGATAACAGATTAGCTAGAGGATGCACCTATAGAAGTAGACCATCCACTCCTTTTAGAGTTTTTGAATGAAGTTGTCTTTTCTAACACTATGCCTACAAATTGGAAGTTGTACTTCGATGGGTCCTACACACATCATGGTCCAGGGGTTGGGATCCTATTTGTCACTCTACAAGGGGATTGCATTCTGAATTCTTATAGGATAGGTTTCCCTTGTACCAATAACATTGTAGAATATGAAGCACTAATTACTGGATTAAGAATGTTTGTTCAATGGAAGATAAATGAATTGCATTTCTATGGAGACTCACAAATGGTCATTAAATAAGTCAACAATGAGTATCAAACAAACAATGACAAGTTGCTCCCTTACAAGAGAATGGTAGATGATTTTAAACAATGCTTTTTTACAAATCCAATTTGAGAAAGTACCTAGATAGAATAACAAAGTTGTTGATGCCACGGCTACCATTGGATCACTCTTAGACATGCCCTAGAATAGTCAAAGTGTGAATTTTTGGTCAAGAAATTGTTAATCCCTACTTATGAGGTTCCTAATTTAGAGCTCATGTGTAAACATTTTGTTTGAATTCCCCATGGTATCATGATAACTACACCTATCTCCACAATTATAACCTTGTATCTAACCTTTCTAACACAGTCCAACTTAGAACATTCATATGTCGTTCCTCCTACTTCACCATCCTTGGCAACACATTATATCCAAGGGGTCTTGATGGTACTCTTTTGTGGTGTCTTAGCTCAGAAGAATCCCAAACTACCTTACCTGAGGAACATGAGGGAATATGTGGTTCACACTCTAGTGCTCTTACATTTGAAAAGAAACTCTTGAGAACAAGTTACTACTAGCTGACTATGGAACAAGATGCCTATTAGTTTGTGAAGAAATGTCTACAATGTTAGCAACATGGAGACTTAATTCATGTACCATCTTAAGAACTACAACCAGTTACTACTCCTTGGCCCTTCTCATAGTGGGGACTTGACCTCATTGGTAAAATACACCCTTCATCCTCCAATGACCACAAATTCATTATCACCACCACTGTCTATTTTTAACAAAGTGGGTTGATGCCATTCCACTTACCTATACCATTGGTAAGAAAATATCCAAATTCATCCTTCACTATATCATATGTCGATGTGACATTCCCCTTGCCATTATCATCAATAATGGAAAACCTTTCAAAAAATAGGACTTTCATTCTCTCTACCACAAATTTCATATCCAACATGACTTTTCCACCCTGCACTATCCTCAAAGTAACAGTAAAGTAGAGGCTTCAAATAAAACTATCCTCAAAATACTTATGAAGACAAACAATGAAATTGGTTGTGATTGGAAACTTCAACTCAACCCCACCCTATGGCCCTACCATACTAGCATCCACACACCAACAATAACCACACCATATTCCCTTGTTTTTGTCTCTTAAGCTATTTTTCCAATAGAGGTTGAGCTCCCCTCTCTCAGAATTTCTCTACAAAATCTCATTGATTAGGAGGAGTATCATATTCCATAGTTGCATGAGCTTGAATTATTGGATGAGAGGCATATCAATGATTTGAATCACCTACAAGATTATCATAATCATCTTTGTCATAGCTACAACAAGAGAATCGAGACCTGTAAATTTGAGGTTGGTGACATGGTCCTGAAAGAAAATCAAAAGAATCTACAAGATCGAGATAAAAAAGGCAAACTTTTCAAGCCTAATTGGTTGGGACCCTTCGTCATTATTGCCAACTATGGATTAGGAGCTTATCAACTTGCCACATTAGAGGGACAAACTTTGGAAGTGCAAATAAATATCATACACCTCAAGAATTTCCATGCATGACCCATGAGGTATCCCAATTGGAACAAATACTTGAAAAAAATAAGAAAATTGGAAAAAATACAAAAAAATTAAAAATAGTCAAAAAACTGAGATGCAATAAAATATGTGATGGTGGAAACCACTTCAGTGGTGCCTTAGATAAGTACCATGGTGAAACCCTATTTATAGGCACCATGTGTAGAGGTTGACTCCACCATCTACTAGGATCTTGTTCATCCCCTAATCTACTCACATCCATAATCCATCCTCTCCATTAAACACTACTCTATTTTTCCACCTATCACTATTACTTATCATGGCTTGGTCTTTATTAGTTTAAATATCATTCCCTATTCCTTATCCCCTCCCATCCAATACCATCATACCATGTTGGGGGCAAGTCCCTACACCTAGTTATGGATTGGATCTTTGTATACATCTTCAAACTGGATCTTTATGCAATAAAGTTTCATACAGATCACAATAAAACACATTTTCTATACTAAAAACAACCTTGTGCTATCACCCTTATATTTTCATCCTTCACTTTCACATCCCATTACAAACAATCTTGCACAAGACTTGATGACCAAACAAAACAAGTTGTACATGACACATTGTACCACAATGTAAATCAGACATTTGGACAATCTTGCACAAACAATAACCAGTCACCATACACTTTGCCTAAATTTTCCACATCCATCATCCTAGTTGTGCATTTAGGGATGCATCCTTCTCATACCATGCATAATCCAATCTCATCCTACCTATCCTAATTTGGAAATAGATATGATGGTAGCATGATGTGTTGTGTCAATTGGTCTTTTTTCTTTGATTTATCTTTTTAGCCATTTTCTAATGCTTACATAGGACCACCTCAATCTTTCCATATCTTGGTGCATTTTGACTACCATAGAATGGGGCATCGTCTTGTATTTTTGTGTGTTATGTTTGTTTGTTATTCCTTTACATGACCAAGGCCATAACAACCTTGAGTGTGTGGAAATGACTTTATGTATGATGAACATTTTCATCCTTGTGCTTAAATTATCTTTTCTCATATGAACCCTCCAGGGTTAAATTACATCTAGAATGTATAGGGGCAACCTTTTTGTTTGAGATACAAGTCCATACAAAGGATACAAAGTCACCCTAGTAATTTCTACCTTGGTACATAGTATCCATTTTCTATATTAAATCTAGGATTGCTCTCCACATACTAGCATGATCTAATCACCTATCTATTCCTAACAATCACCCAACCATCCCCATATATCTTGTCTACCCACACCCACCTAATCATATTATCCATATTCCCCCCACCCATTTTCTAAGGCATTGTATCTTCTTCATCTAACATTATTTCTACCCTCACTAACTCCATTCAGTCCAACCAACTTTCCCCATCCCCATCCTAACATCAACCTGTATCATGGCCAGACCAAAAAATATAACACTTGCACTGCTCCCATCATCCACTACATCCATAATATAAACATGCATATATATTTGAGTACCATACCATAATCATAGCTAGAACATCAGTGGTTTCTGCAATGGCCTTTCAATAAATCAATAGTCTATCCAATGGTCTCTAGTCATTACCTATCAAAATTTCCCTCTTGTTGAGGTCCTTTAAGTTAGTTCTTTGAGGTTTCTCAAAAAAGGAATTAAGAGTCTTCCTTGCTTGTTTTCCAAAATAACTTGCAATCTCCTATCCTAGCCAGAAGCCAAAATATAAATTCCATTTATGCAATTAGGATTATGATACTTTTAAGGTGATTATTGAGGTTGTCACATAAGATATTAGTCATAAAATTGGGGTCCATAGTTTTAAACTATCATTCTAGAAAGATTGGAAATGGTACCTAGACACACCATTTCACAATTAAAAACCTTGCAAAGGTTATTCGTGGCTTCCTCCACACTTGCCTATAGTTTTTAATTTGAACTTGTAGACACTGAAAATTAACCACTTCATCACCATCATTTCAACATCACTCTAACATCATTCACCCTAACACATCCCCTTTGACTACTTAAACTTATTTAATTAATTAATTTTAACAATTTTCCTACCTCCTAGGCTAATTAAATAAATTTATTTAATTAATCCATTTCCCCCTTTCATTTAAATAAATTATATTTATTTAATTAATTAATTTTTATTTCTATCCATCACCTAAAAATTAATTAAATTAAATCTACTTTATTTAATTAATTATCCCACATCCATGATTAATTAAATAAATCCTATTTATTTAATTAATCTTATCCTCACATGACCCCTTCTCCGAAAATTAATTAAACAATCCTATTATTTAATTAATTTCCTATTTTTTCCTCATCGTCATCCAAACATTCAAACTAACTGTTAATCTCCACCCTTCATTTCAAACCCACCTCTTAATCTACACCATTCACATAAAAAGATGCCCTAGAAATCACCTCTTAATCTTAGCCCTTCGTTTGACTATCACCTCTTAATCATATTTGTTCATATCACCTCTTAATCTCATCCATTAATTCCACCTCCTAATCTCATCCCTTCATCCATCTTATAACAAATATATAAATAAACCCTTATCCAAGCCATTTTTGTCAAATCTTTTATAATTAGCCTTACACTATCCATTTATCTCCATATTTTGCCTCCATTATAGCTAGGATATATTGGTTTTGAGAGCAACCCACATAGCTTCATCAAGAGAGGAAAGCCTAGGGTGCATTCCAATCAACTCTATCAAGGAGAAAGGAAGGGTTAGGGTGATAGTATTTTCATGCTTTATATTTATGTGTTTAACCCTTAATCTTTTATGTTCTTGATTTTGGCATGCCTAGTGGGACTTGCGTCCCTAAATTTGACTATTTTTGTGGAAGGTTTTGTGTATTTTTCATGACAAGTTATAGGTTAGTGCATTTTTCTATAGAATGGTACATTTGATCATGACTCGGTGCATTTTCTTGTAGCAGTGCACATTTGACTGTAACATCGCACATTTGACATTTCTAGCATGCTTTTGTTTTAGAATGATGTGCTTTCACCTAAAGCTACACATTTTCCATCTATTGTAGTTTGTGTGCTTTGTAGGGTTTGTAACAAAATTTTTATCTCTAATTCTCTGGATGTTGGCATTTTTCTGGATTGGTTAATATTCTACTTATTATCTATGTTGGGTTAACTATCTATTTTGCAAGGATTTTTATCATTATGTCTGTAGGTTTTAACCCTAAGCCATATTAGGGCATTTGACTATAATGTTGCACATTTGTTGTTGTCTGGTTTTCACTAACACTATTTGGTTATCTGTAGAATAGGGCATATTGGGTTTTTCTTTTTGAGGTCTATTTCTAGTTTCTATGTTTTTTGACTATTTGTTTTGTAGGTCTTACTTACCAGATCTCACTTTAGCTACTGGTCAATGCATTTGACTATAGATTAGCACTTTGGTGCTCTGGTATATCACTTCCAGTCCTTTAGCACATTTTATTGATCCTTTATCATTTTTGTTTCATTTTTCTATGTCTTTGATTGGTTTAATGCATTTGTAGCTCTGTACAATTCATTTGCTTAATTTTGCAACGCTTTTTCTTAGCATGATGCATTTGCAAGTCTTTCAATGCTTTTGCATCTATTGATCATTTTAGCTTGTTTTTCCCTATTTTTTGAAACTAACTCAGTTCTGTAGCTTGTCACACACTGGTTGTCACACATTGGTGAAACTTAAAATCTAAAACTACTAACATGTTTCCTGCAGAACTGCAGTCAAAGGCTTTGATTTTCCACTAGTTTAGTTGCACTAAATTAGATTAGTTGGAAAATAACTTGATTTTCTTTGTCTTAGGGTATTGATAGGACATATGCTCTCCCCTCACACCCTTGGACAATCTTGGGGATCAAAAGTCCATCATTATCCTCTTTGTTCTTTGTTTAATTCTAGGGTACTATCTCACATATGCTCCCCCATTGTGCTTCATGTGATCTTGGAGATCAAAAGTGAATAGCATTCCTTCCCTTTAGGAGGCCTTCTTGTGGATTTCATCACCTAAGGGATGACCTCAACCACACATTCTGATGGGGTATATCAAAGGGGGAGAACAGAATTTATACCCTAATCTAGTCACGTTGTCATTGGCACAACCTTGGGGCCCTGGGTGATTTTAGACACAAGGTGCAGTGACATTTGCTTAATCTGTTGTGTTACATGCCTTCAATGGACTAGCGTTCATGTACTTTGACCCCATGTACCTTGTGTATTAAAGGGGACTCCATAGAGAACTTGTAATGTCTAGCATAAGACCTTTCAGGCATCTTTTTATGTAGTGCAAGGGCTAAGATGAGCTTTGAAGTTACTCACCGTATGCCTCCTTGAGTATAAATATATGTTCTTTGGGTAAGGCATCAGGGATTCCAAGGAAAGGAAAAGGGTGAGCCTTGAGCCACTTGATCCCTAGCTATTTGTTGGAAAATGGGAGAGAGGACAAGATAATTTTGTAGCTATGTAGCTTTAAATTATTTTCAAATCTGAAATTATTAGCATGTGTAAATCTAAAAATTACTTTCAATTTAGATGTTATAGTATTTCTCTAATTTAAACAGTGTAGTAGAAGAAAATAACTTGCAAGAAGAAGACAAGTATTTACGTGGAGAAACCCCTAAGGGAAAAAACTCCACACCAAAGGTGTTTATGCTTGTATTAAATCTCTTGTGAAATATTACATTCAGTACTGAAATCCTTTGATTCCATGATGCACCTCAAAAGATTCTTCAATCTTCAAACCTGTAAAAGATTCAAAAAGCTTCTTGTTTTTTTCTTCCAAGTCTTTTACAAAAAACTTCTTTCTTTTTTATTCTAAGTCTTTTACAAAAACTTCTTCTTTTTTTCTTCTAAGTCTTTTTCACAATTCAACTCTCTTGAAAATGTACAGGGCTTTTTAATTAATACAAAAGATTCTTAATTCAAAAGCTTCTTAATTGGAAAGCCTGAAACTCAAATTACAATCAATTGTAATTGATAACATGAGAACAAATCCTCATGCAAAACCTAAGCACTCCAAATAGAGAAGATAGAAGTGAAACTAAGTCAAGCTTCCTATTAACTACCTATCCTAGATGTGGGTACCCAAGTTTTCTAAGGTAAACTTTGCCTTGACATCAAATACATTTTGAAATAAAATCAACAAAAAGTCCTCAAACTGGGTGTCCAAGTTTGCCCAATCTCTTTCTATTAACTGAAGTGATAAACACACACCAATCTCATGCAAAGAAAATGCAAGATTGATGTCCCCAAAGTTATTTTTAATTACCTTGTTTTGTACATGCAAGTGGCATGCAAACACCTGATTGAACATGCAACTGATACCCATTATTTGAAACACTAAAATGCACAATCTTGTAATTTTCTAGAGTTGGAGTGTGCTGCAAGCAATCTCTCAAAACTGACATGTGTAACAACATGCAACTGATACCCATTACCTGAAACACTGAGATGAACCATCCTACAAGTTTCTAGAGTTGGAGCACATTTTGCTAGCAATAACATGCAACAACATGCAAGACCATATAACTGACATGCAACAAGCAAGCACATGGAAGTCCATAGGAGCAACATGCAACAACATGCAAACATATGCAGGTGACATGCAAGTGCATAGGAGCAACATGCATGCACATGTAAGTGACATGTAACAACATGCAAGCACATGCAAGTCTATAGAATAAACATGTAACAACATGCAAGTACATGCAAGCAACATGCAACAACATGCAAGTACATGCAAGTAACACACAAAAAATATACAAGTCCATGCAATATTTTATGAACTCATCCAAGAAATATCCAATGCATGTATCTCTAACACTTTAGTTAACTCCAACATTATATCCATGCAAGGTGTCTCAACAATATCCACTTATGTACATAAAAAGTAACAACTCCAAGTCTAAATATAAGTCCCCATCAAAAGGGGACACCCAAGTTTAACTCCCACTCACTAGGAGTCATCAAACTCTCAAAATAGGCTTACAAGAAGTCAACAAAGTCTTCATGGCCCACACCCCAAAAGTGGGCACCCAAGTTTGACCCTATCGATTAGGAATTGATTGCAATAAGTCAAAGTGATGTAATTAATAAATAATTAATCTCTCAAAGTTCTTATGTGTTGGGGAATACATTCCAATAACTTTGGAGACACATTAATTGGTTAAAATTGCAAGTTAATGGCAACTTATCCCAACACTATTCACTCTTGAAAAAGATATTCCTAGCTAGGTAGGAATATGGCAACTTATCCCAACACTATTCACACTTGAATAATTTAGGGATTGTGCTTATGTGTTTAGCATGTCTTCTTGTGTAAAACATGTACAAGTCATTTAGCCTTTTCACCTTGAAAAATTCAAGTCAACCATTGTGTGTTTTGTGTGATCATCTCTTGCCAAATTTTACATTGGAAACCTACAGAATCACACATTTTCCTATTCTTCAGTGTATTTTCTAATGACTTAGTACTTTTTATTGAAACCATCCACTTTGACCTCTAGTGACATGCATTCGACTATAGCAACACATTTTTAACCCTATCCCCATGCTTTTTCCTATTGACTATTTTGACAACTGATCCAACACTTGCAAAATCAAACCCAGACTATCCTTAGCTTGGGTAATAAAAAAATTGACCTAGTACCATTCATCATCTCCCTCATTTCAACCCATCCTCATCTTCAGCATCAAATCCCATATAATTCCTTTACCCTCCTTACTAAAATTATCCTCATCCATCTTGGAGTTGTACCTAGCCTTGATACTTTGATATTTATCAATTTATCATCCATTTGGACCTACCCTTGTCAACGATTATCTAATCCATCTTTATCTAGAAAAAAAAACTTATTCGATTTCAATCTAGAACTTTTTATCCAAGTCATCCCCTAATTTGCATTTTTCTTGAGAACTTGTCTATCTCAAGTAGCGCCTAACTTCAAATTAAAGCAGCTAGCAAATCCAAATGCTTATATGTTGCCACCTCTCATGCACCTAGAGATAATCTATTAATCTGGTTTAAAATTACAAATATATAGTGATGACTACTAGGGCCTTCTTCTACAGTGCCCAACATCTCTTCCACTCTGATATCAAATGATGAAAATATTAGGGCATTTGCATTTACATTTGCATAGCTATAAACACAAACTATAATTATAATATTATTATAGTCAACATAAATCTTACAATATAACTTCCTAAACTACCCTCTTATTGGAATGTAACTAATTATTTACTAACAATAATAAACTACAACTCAATAAGGTGACTTTAAAAATTAAACCTTAATATTCTAACACCAAAATGCAATGGTACCAAATAACTTCTTGAAGCTAAGTCGTATGAGAAATAAACACTAACCATAACAGAATGTCAGGCTTTGACAAAGTGTGAGATTTGAATACCCAAACTACACATGCTCCTCATAATATACACAAATAGGAATGATGGTTCAGTGAAAATCTATTTAATAAAAATTTGAAAATATAAACATAACATTATTTAATGCTAAATAACTTGTAACTCCCCAAGCTTACACTAAGGACGTTAACAAACAAAGAATAGGATAACATTTTTTTACATTATAATTTAAAAACTAACATGTGATATTATACACTCACACTAGAGATGTGATACAACACAACAACCTAGAAAATTGCATCAATGCACAAATAATGACTACATAAGTGGGAGACTCAACACTATCTTTAGAGGACTCCATCATGAAGACCAAACTAGAAGGTAGAGTTTCTTCTAACATGGTGGTATGGTACTTGACCACTATGATCATCTCCCAAAATAGATAAGAATAAAAGAGAAATTGATAATATTTCTTAGTCAAGGGAAACCCTAGACATTGCCTCAAACTTTAGTTCCACCTACAACTAAACCAAACCACAATGATAGATTGAGAATCGACATCCAACCCAAAATAATGCTTACCTATGAGATATAATGGTAGGAAGTACAATATCTCACTTAATTCTTACAATATAGTAGTGATTACCACTCAAGGGCACAACTATGACACCAAATAGATGATAACAAAAAAAGGACACAAGAAATCATCAAAACAAGTTGATGGAAAAAAATAGCTTATCATAAAGAGCTAAGTTTTACTTTAGGAACATTTACAAAAAAGGTGAACTACTACTCACTATTATAGTATCACCCATTTTTAGTAGGATCACTCCTTTTCAAAAGAACTTATTCTAACTTGACTTGTAGGATCATCATTTTTGCATTGGACCACCTCTCTTGAAAAATAGGTGAATCTAAGCAAGGAACAAGCTTAATTTCAATAGATAGATCTCGTTTAGAATCAAGATCATTTTCCAACATGGTTTAGGATTCACAAAATGTTCCTACATCTTATTCCACCACTAGAGTTAATATTTAAACATCAAAGTCACTTACCAAGGGAAAAAGATCAAGTTCTAATACATTGTTAAATAATGCAAGCTAAATAGTTTTGTCACAAAATGACCCACAACTTCTACACTTGAAGAATTGTGTGGAATAAATTCAAACCAATAGGATATGAGATATCCAATCACCATTTATTCGAAACAAGAAAAAACATCTTTTTAAAAATCAAGTAAAAATTACTCATCTTGCACCTAGTGAACTAGCCTACTCTGCCATGCTACTAGAACATAATCAAAAGAATATCTTTCCATGAGTCACAACTAAACTAGGACATGTTCCAATAATAAAATTCATTTAGTATACACATCAATTCAATATTTATATCAATATTGTTCATATTTCGAATCAAGTGCAAATTTAAATGTTCAATGCATGAGAGCAAGGCTATCAGTCATCCTACAATGATGTACCATTTTGATCATATCCTTTTGATAGTAAGGGTTGTGTGAATACTAACCACACCACTGAAATTGAAATACATCCACAACATATTCGTCAAATAAAATATTACTTTTCTATGCTTCCCAAAAATCATGAATAGTAACAAATGTGATGCTCAAATGAAGTTACCCTCTTACACATGCATTTCCAACTATTATACATTTTACAAAAAATTATAATTTTAGCCAAAATCTAGTGAATACAAGGATTTTAAATATTTCAAGGTCATATGCAAATTCAAATACAACAATTGCATCATTACATACCTAAAACATAGTTTAGATGTGTTCTCAATAATCATTAAGTTACAATTTATCAAGAATGAAGATTGAAATATAACACAATAATCTCATGAGAATATTTCACAATCATCACTTGATGCACTCCCATGGATGAAACTAATGAATAGAGTTGTTTGTTCTACCACTCAATAAATGTGGCACCTTAAGGCCCACAAAAAGACTAAGATAATGAGTACAAGACAATTCAAACACCCTCACATAAATCAAATTAAGATTGATGACAATCAATACATACACTTGGTATTCACAACACTAATCAATGCATAATCTTAAAATGGACACACAACCCAAATATGATTCAATGAACAATTTCACATGTTTAATTCACCTAATGCAACTTAAGCTAGGAAAAGTGCAAGTAGCATAAAAAGTGGAGTGTCATCATGATAGTTCATTTAGTCTATCCTAGTCCATCCACCAATGCTATTGATTTCATGAAAACAAAGTTAAGGAGAAGAAGGCCACTCTAAATTCTCATTTTGACTCAACTCCTAAAGACATGCTAAAACTATCATTTTTTTACAAAATGGGTCAAGACAAGATGAAACTCAGGGTGACATCATCACACCCATACCCAAACCCTAAACAATTTTATTTTCTAGTTAATATACCTAATTCTAGAAATTAATAACCCTTCACACTCAAAATTCCATTTTTTTCATATATGTAATGAGAACAACATAAAAATAGATTCTACCATTAATGGACCTCAAGTTTTACACCCAAATTAAAACTCAAAAGTTCAAAAATCTAATCATATATTTTTATTCTAAGTGGCAAGTGGAGTCCACTTTCACCATAACATAAATTTTATGAGAAATTTCATAGGAGTTTTGGGGCAATTTTATGTTTTTCACTAAAAATTTAAATGCAACCAATTAAAATTTTAACACTAACCTTTTGTATTATATAGGAAGGGAAGTCCATTTGTACAACATAAATTCTACAATTATATTGCAAGGGTTTGGAGATAATTTTATATTTCTTCCACAATTTTAAATCTACAAGTTTAAAATTTCATAACTACTATAAATCTAATCCTATCCCACATTGAAACACATAACTATGAGTCATATTCATATCTCAAATAAGTGTTGCAGTGTAGCTAGAGTCCCTACCAAGGGTAGCTAGGATAGGTGTAAATAAAATGCATAAAACAGATGTAAAAGCCATTTTATATATGACAATTAGATTTCTCATGTCCACTCTTGTGTTAGGAGTATTGAGTTGGATTTCTAAAGAGGCATTGAATCAAAGACAATGACACTTATAAAGAGTTGATAAACACCAGCAGATAGCTGGTACGATGGTCCCTATCTAGTTACAAGTCCAAATAAGACAATAGTGAAAATATGTCATGATTTTTACCATGAACCTATCATGCGCCATTTCACCTGCAAGAATAAACACCTTTAATTAGATCTATTGTTACAAAAGGGATTATTGTTAAACATGAGGAATAAAAAATTTGATGCATAATGATAAGAATTATCTTAAGGAATTCCTAGAAAAATTGGTTTTTAGAGCCGCATGCACTCGAACATAGAATATTTGTAAAACCATAGCAATGCAATCATTCATCACATGTCATAGAATTTACCATGTCATAAAAGTGACACTAGTGTGGGTGTATCATGCTACTAATTTGAAAGGAATTGGGCTTGAACTTACATGTTGTGGTGTTATAGTCTATAAGGAGACACTGATGTTTGCCAAAATTTTAGCCCATTTAGGGCTCCTTACAAGTCACGTATTCTATAGGATGACAGAAAGTTTAAGGCTAGTCACTAAATTTGAATTGTTATGGTGTGAATGCTCTATCAAAGTCACCTAGCCTATAGGATGACAAAAAGTTTAAAGCTAGTCACTAAATTCCAATTGTTAAGGTGTGAATGCTCTATCAAAGTCACCTAGCCTATAGGATGCCAAAGAGTTTAAAGATAGGGATTGTTCACTTACATGTTCTAGTGTTATAGTCTATAAGGATACACTGATGTTTGCCAAAATTTTACAAGTCACCTCTAGTCTGTAGGATGATAGAAACTTTAAAGCTAGTCACTAAATTCCAATTGTTAAGGTGTGAATGCTCTATCAAAGTCACCTAGCTTATAGGATGACAAAAAATATAAATATAGTCATTAAATTCCAATTGTTAAGGTGTTAATGCTCTATCAAAGTTATCTAGCATGTAGGATGACATGGAGTTTAAAGATAGTCACTAAATTCCAATAGTTAGGGTGTGAATGCTCTATTTTATTGTTGGTTGTTGTAATGTACCCTGTAGTATGACTAAAAGTTTAAAGTTAGTCAATAAATTCCAAATGTTAGGGTGTCAAAAAAATGAGTTTGGATATGAATGACATTTGCCTAAGAAATAATCTACGCATTGCAACTCCTCTCTTAGCCTTACAATTTCATGAAAGCATTGTTGCGTGGAAAACATTCAAAAATCATTGGATGTTACACTCTTGTGATATTTTATTGCAAAATGGAACATTGAACATGTAACCTCAAAGTTACAAAATGGAGGTGACATTAGGCAATCAGAAGGGACTTTATCTATAGCATTGAGCCTTACTCCATTGAAGACTTGAGCCACAAGGTTTGCAAATAGTGTTGAGGCAAGCCATGGCCTCCTAAAAAGATTCATGGTTCTAATCAAGAGTGAAAATATCATCAACAAAATTCCCATTGGAGGGGAGGGATATTCACTTTACCAACCCCTTTCTTGTTGGCCAAAAATTTGCCAATATCTTCCATAACAAGCACATATAGGTATTTTGCAATCAAATAGCCTTGTTAGATGTGATTTGATGAGCCCCAAGACTCTTGGAGATTTCCATTAGTTGAAAGGAAACCAAAGTCATTGTAGACAAGGATTTGAATGGAATCTAAGAACAAATCTATAAACATGAGAAATTTAGCAATAGAAAAAATGAAAGGTCATGCTCAATGTAATCAAATGTCTTTTCAAAGCCTAGCTTGTGAAAAAAGGTGTGTTTCTAGGAAGCCCTATGCCATTCTATTACTTCCCAAACAATGATGATTTTATCCAAAATTTATCAACTCTTAATGAAACCTATTTTCTCAAGACACAATATAAAGCTAAGAGTGCTGGATGCACAATGCCAAAGCCCTAGCCCATTCCAATACCTCCCAAACAATGATGATTTTATCCAAAACGTATCAACTCTTAATGAAACTTGTTTTCTCAAGACATGATGTAAAACTAAAATTGGTGGATGCACAATGCCGAAACCTTCACCACATCTTGGAAGAATCATTGAGCACCATGATATGGTGCTAATTAGTTATGAGTTTAGAATCCAAAACTTTAGGGATTAGGTTGATGATCCCACAATTGATTTAGTTTCATAAATTATTATGAAGGGCCTCCAAGTAGACTTGGGGAAGGTCAATACTAGTGAAATACCACATAGTGAAGTGCCACATAGTCTTGAAGAACTCATAATTCTTCAAAAGGAAATCCATCCAAGTTAGGTACTTTTTTGTTAGCCATCTACATATTTACATATAATAAAGCTCATCCAAAGTGAATAATAGATAAATTTTCAGTGGTAAACTTGGAAAGAACAATATCTAGGTATTATTACAAAGCTTGAGTTCATTAGATGCTTTATCTCCAACTTTGAGCCAATGAAAGCAAGATAAATAATGAGTACCTTTGACTTTATGACATTTAATAATCTTGAGCTTGTCTTTTAACTAGGAAAATAGATTTTGAAGTTAGGTGTGGAAAGGGTTGTTTTCCAACTAAGTGGGAAACTCGAGCACAAACTCCTTGGTGACACCATCATCAACACTCTTGTATATCCTTGTCACTTGCATGATAAACAGCCACATAAAAATGACAATGTGAACAATCACAACATTCCACCAATCAATCGAACTGGGAGCAACTAAAGGATGTGATTTGAGGTTCCACACACGTGTTGAGTTGGATAGATCTTTTTTGAGAAATGATTACAATGTTTACAAAGAATTTCGTGCTTGATATTTTCAAAGGCTTATTATCCCACACAAACTAAAAGTTGATGGGACTGTAGTTAGAAATAAAGTGAAACACTTGTTTCTCAGAAATCATGACACAATCCAAGGTTTGATGACCCTATCCAAACCAGATCAGAGATGAACCACATAAACCAAAAGTCTGGCATGACAAACTGCTACTAATACTACCATAAAAACAAAACATTAAAAAACATCAAGAGGTTTAACCTTTATTGGGTTTATGTGGTTAATGATTGTCAATATTCAAGAAAAAAATGAGACATTATCCCCTTGCCATAAAACTAATATTTGTATTCGTTTTCTTTAATTTTGAAAATGATTTGCTAGGGAAATTGAAGATGATACTTGTATTATTCAAAAACTACTTTAGTGTGAATAATCATTCATCGAAATTATGATGGTGTGCCAAAGAAAGCAGGCGTTCAACATTTCATAAACTTCCTTAGTGAGGCATATAAACTAAATCACACCCTTGCCTGTCTCAAGCCCAAAGTACCATCTCTCCTCTTTCCTTAACACATATTTCTATGTTGGGTCAAGTTGGTAAGTCTTTATACACCCTGACTACAACCCATGCTAAATAATTTCATCTACATTATTAGAGAAATCCTTAACAAACATACATATAACTAGGACAGAATCATCATTATAAACAAATATATTAAATTGGGGTAGAGAATAATCATCCATCATCATAAACAAACTAGATAAAAAAAACATTAAAACATATGAACAACATGATGAGTTGGGTTTGCCGACTCTTTTTCTTCTTTGTAAATGTGCCAACCATGTGTTTTCTCTTCATATTCACCACCACCGCATGCATTTCTTTTTTATGACTAAATCCATCATAAAAGTGAGGAGAATAATGAGGGTCTTATGCAGTAAATATTAAGCTATTCAATCATTTCATAGTCACACACAACACATCATACACACACTCTTTCATGTATTGGAAATGATAGCTAAGGAACCCAACTACCAACATTATTTTCTTACCTAGGAGTTCTTGATGTACATAGACACCACTTTCTAGTGAAGGGCTCTTGCATATAGACCATTTTGTCACTTTCCAAACTTGTGCTTGAAGAATTTGGTAGGGAGCCATGCCTCCCATAGAAATGGTTGTGTGCATCTCTACATTGTGAGCAGGTTACTTCTCCTTTCTCCTAGAATTCTTGTCTTTCAACCACCTTCCCACAATCTTCCCCTTCAATTGCCTTTGACATAGTCACACACCTTAAAAACTAAGAAATGCCTACTTAGAAATTTACCCATATTAGTCTAGAAATGAAATAAAAAAGCTAAAACAATTCATAGAGCTTGCAAGACCATTGTGGACAACCATGTGAGATGACCCACATGTAAAGTGAAGCAATTGTTTGGCTTGTTATTCTCTATGAGCATTGCACTATGGTTTTTATTTTTCCTATTGCTGCTACTTTGCCAAGGTGTAAAGACAAATTTCACAACCTTTGATAGCACCCTCAATGCCTATGCCAAAATGGGGGCTTTGAAATAGGGTATATAATGTAAGGGGGATTTTTAATCAAATGTTATAGTGGGAAATGCTCTGGAAAAGATATATACAAAATGTACTAGAAGCAGATGCAAATAATGTGTAGCTGTAAGAACTACAGTGCATAACCTACTACCTAAACTTTATTTGCAATGTTAGGGTTTTCATCCCTGCTCAAAATCAACATGAGACCTGTAACAATAACAAATGTAAGGTTCCAAGTTATGTCAAGCATGACAATAGGACAAAAATAAGCTCAATCTCTCTACCTCTCCTCCAACTGCTCGGTGGTTTCTTTTGTTCTTAGCCCTACATAAAAAGTGAGCCACCCCTAAATGCTTGCCCTTTGAGGAAAGTTACTTCTACCACTATGTTCTGCATATTTGATCCAAACACTTTTTCCATGTTTTGGGAAGCACCCATACAAGAGGTCAAGACACCTATTTTGAACCAACCCTAAGCCCATACAACTATACCCATAGGTGCCCTGCACAAAAACATTCATCCCCCAACATGGCAGGTTGTCTCCAACTAGGAAAACACATGCCCTAGGCCATGGACATGTGCCTTTTTATAAACCTTCCAGCCCACTATGTAAAAAAAATTAAATGCAAAATATTGGAAATCTATGCAATTTTTTTGCAGATGGATTATGATTGTCCAAGAAAACCTTAGCTTCCTCCTGGAATAAAAAAACATGGTGTTTAATATGCCTCCAATCAGAAAATGGGAACATGTTAGAAAAAATTCAAAAAAATTTGCCAACCTTTGCAACCATTTTAAATTTTTCCTACAAACACAATTCTAGAGCAAAACAAATGCCAAATTAGTGAACCAAAAACAATAGTCTCCTGCTAAAGTAGGGACTAATAAAATGGGAGAATGAAAAATCATTTCCTTTCAAACAAATGAATAATTTGAACAAAATTCAAAATACTTCAATACAAATGAAGTACACAAAAGATGGAAGAGATCATCCCAAGATACGATCTAGAAGAATCCATTGCAATCCCCAACAAGATTCAAGCTCTCTATTCAATCTTCACTATAAGATTTTAAAACAAGTGATGCTTCCTCTAAAGTTTTCTCTTCCCAATCACACTCAAGACACAAGAAATAAATAATGAAACGAAACTCAAACTCACAAGACTCAATATTCTATTTCCCACTAAATCTAATTCTTTTCTAAAAAGCATAATACATTTAAAAAATAAGAATAAAAATACATGTTAACATTTGTAATAAGATTCAAATATACACTTAACTCAAATACAATAAAATATAGTTAAATCATTAACTCATAAAACTATTTAAACACATTTTCAACTCTAAATTGCAAATTAGTTTGCATTCTAAAATTCACATAGGTGTAACAACATAATAAAGTGAATCAAACTTAAACAAAGCATTTTTCTAATAGAAAAAAAAATCACATGTATTAATTCATATGATCCTCTACCAAATCAATTGAATTTTAACATTCTTGTTAATCCATTAAAATATTCTCAAAGATCAAGGAAACTAACTACATTCAAGAATAAATTAATTCCTATGGAAAATAAATATTTTGTGTGTTTCACATAGTAGGGATGCTAAATTATGGATGATTTAAAATAGTGAAAATTGTTAGAAACATCAAAAGTCTTTTTCTCTAATAAAGTTTAGATGGTTTAAGATATTGAAACATACCTAGTGATCACCACTAAATTAAACAAGTTATTGGTTTGATATGTGCCTAAAACATTAATACACATTTCAAGTCCATCTACACAATAACATAGTAAAAGTTTCATAAAATAACTAGTGAGAACATTTAATAAAACAAACATATATTCAAAAAATAAGCTATGTCACTTGATCCCAAGTCTGTTGCTCCTGCGAAATCCTTAGAATTGATTCCTACTTGTTCCCTTGCTACCGATGGAAATGTCCTCGATTCATTTGTTCTTTAGGCCCACAATTGCAGTCTATTTTGGGTATGGACTTTGCGGGACAGATCTCCACTATGCCTTTATTGTCATGCCTTTCTTTGGCTAGGGTTTCTAATATTTGGAACTCAGAAATCTCCCTTTCAAGTGAATCAATTTCTCTCGACCTTGATGTTGGGTCTCAGGGATCGACGGATTCAAAGTCTAGGCATAGCCTTTCCTTCAGGGATATGGTTGCTAGTCCGAATCAGGACAAATTCAAACCTATGGCCTAGGATGCTCAACCATTGAAGGGAAAATTAGTCTCTAATGAGCATGGGATATCCAAGAGCAGCCCAAGAACCATCATCATAAAGGTGCCCTCCTCTCCTATTCTAGTTTTTCAGAGAATCTCAAAAAGGAGGTCAATGATGATGAGGATTTTTTTGCTTCCAATGGATTAATTAGCCAGTTCAATTATCTTTGGCCAAAAATACCAAATCTACATGATTAGATTTCATCATCTTGGTAGCCCATGCTCAAAGGTAATGTAGAAATCTACCCTTGTGGTCAAGGGTTTTTTATTGTGGTGTTTGATTGCAGGCAAGACAGGAATGCCATTCTACAAGAGACATAGTGTTGGGGCAAAACTTGCTCCTTCTCAAACTAAGGTTTCTAGGCTTCAACCTTGCTACTACATCTTTCTCTGTAAAACCTATTTGGATTCATCTTTTGAATCTTCCGTTACAATTTTGGTTCACGGATTGCTTTTAGGCGATTGGTGACTCATTGGGTTGCTTTCTAGCTATGGATTCAGACACAACTAATTTCACCCATACAACTTTTGCATGCATCTTGGTAGACATGGATGTCATAAGAGATCTTCTTGTGGACATCACCTTCAAGGTTTCGTATCGCAGCTCAACGCAACTTCTAGATTATGAAGGTTTACCCTTTTGATGCAGGAAATATTTTAAAATGGGGCATATTGCCAATTCCTACTCTAGAATCATTAAGAATTCTATTTAGTGGTCCTGGTGGGATGATTCTTAGCTTCATCATTATTCAATTAAATCCTTAACAAATTGCAAGGAGGAAACGTCAGAACCTTCTTAGAGGCACAGATCTTCCCAAAAATTAGAGGTGGAGAAAGATAAAACACATAAAGTAATGCAGATTTCTATAGTAGTGAGGTTGTCTCAAAAGTAGCCTCAACAATCAGAAATGATTAATTTAAATTCATCAAAAGTTGATCCTGAGATTGTGGTCTCGAACCCAATCACCAATTCTTCCCCAATGAGTTGTTGGAGATAACCTGCAAAGGATGGTGTGAATATCCCATAGGATGTATCTCAAAGTATGGACACCATTAAATTACAAAAAAATGAGGCTAAGGAGGAATGACAAGAAGTACGGAATAAGAAGAAGAAAATTCTCAAGATGGAGCTAAATCGGATTAAAATGCAATTGCGATCTCACACCAAATCAGGTGTCCAGAATGCAACTTAATCTAAGCAGTTGTGTAGTGTAACTCTTCAATACAAACTTTGTTTGATGGCCATGGATGGCTATTTTTGTAATTTTTTCATTTTTAATCAATACATTCCCTCTTACTGATAAAAAAAAAACATATATCCATCCTATGATTACATTATAAGTCAATAAAAAATCAATGCAAACCTTTCAATCCACAATAATGTTCAACTGCTTAATTAATTAAATTACAATTGACTATAAAATCAACTCATCATGTCATATCAATAGAATAACTTACTATCAACATATTCTTCTAAAAATAATGATGTTGAATAAGTCAAAAAGGTTCAAACATTACATAACAAATGTGCAACCAATACATGCATCATATAATCATAATCAAGACATTCCTCAGAAACCAAACATAGATCACCCTTAAAACACTTATTGAATAGGTCTTAAAACATACTCTAACCAAAGTATTGCTAAAATACCATGACAAGGAAAATGTTAACATGGGCATGCCTTACATCCTCCCCACTAAGAATAGATTAACATAACCTACCAACCACAAAAGCTTGGGTCATCTGCATCATACACACAATATACAAATAATTAAGAATATAAATCAACATACAATAGATGCTACAAAAGTTTTATTCCTCTTCATAATAATATGATTGAAAATGAAATCTTACAATAATTTCTTAATCATTGTTCTTTTCGACATGTATACGATCATCCACACATTCTAATGCATGTCTATACAAGATCAACCACTCATATGAAGATACACTCAATGCAAAATTCTATCATAAAACCTAGTTCACTCATCCACATCATAGGGATAACACATATGACACAAGTCTGACATATTAGTTAATAGGAACTCCAAGGTAATAGAGTAGCACCAAGTAACTACTTGAATCAATGTCAAGTAACCAACTAGAGTGAAGGTCTTAGGGCCAAATAAAAGAGGATACATCCATAAATTTAAAAAAAAATTATTCCTTGTGTTTGTTTAACAGGATTGACCTCCAATAAAATTATGCTAAAGAGAACATAGGTAACTAGGAAGATAAATGGATGATGAATTCCCCATTTATGGTCCACATTTTTTTTCCATCCTCAAAAATTTATAAACATCTACTTTCTTATATAAATTTTACCATAGTCATTCTCTCTGCATTGTAGGAAAGAACATCACAACACAAGACCGTCAATTGCAAAAAAAGGATCAAGTTTAGCCACCACAAATTTCAAAATACCAAAAGAAAGGAATCTCAATTCCAACAATATGGTAAATAACATGTGTGTGATACGACACTTTCCGAAATCTCAAGGAGTCAATAACAACATTGTAGCATAAAACATGATATCATAACTTTTCACTTACTATCACACATCATAATTCAATTTACCAAGAAATCAATATTTCATCATGCTACTAAAATATCAATTTTCATAATTACTAGGTCTATTATAATGCCAATATTTCGTAGTGTCAGACATCCAAAAGTTGATTTATAGTAACCTAAGAGTAAGAACAACCTTCTACCAAGTATTGGAAGACTATGAGCAAGAACTCATGCAATTACCAAACTATAACCAATACCACATGTTAGAATGCTGATAGTATCATTGGGAATAGCAAGAAAATATAGGCTAGCATTGTGAACCAACTCAATGGTTCAATCAATAAGGAGAATTTATTAGTATTCTACAAAGGAAAGGTATGGTTGCTAAGGATTTATCCATGCCCAAATAAAAATGTAACATCATAGATTCCTAAATTTTATACTAGCTTAGTTAACTCAACATGTGTTGTGGCAAACATCTCAAACATTGGCTCTCAACAAGTTACATTAATAAGAAATAAAACAAGCATGGATCCAACATATTTCTAACAATGAACTAAAGTTGAGGTTGGATATTGAATATCACAAGCCCAAGGATACACAAATCATGTGCAGAGTGTTCACATTGCACATTGCATATACACTCATAACAGGGCATTCACATTCCCAAGGAAATATAAAACATAATTTCTTTGACTTTCCCTTTCATTACTTAGTGTTAAAAGTAAATTTCTTAAATGCATCATCGTTTAATCAAATTATCATAAACTTATCTGTAAATTTCTCTAATTTGACATCTATTATGTTAAATCTTTCAAAAATGAATGAAATTTAATCAAGATTCATATTCCAGAGCATCATAATGCATCTAGGAAAGGTCACCAACACACTAGTATTTACACATTAGGCCTTACTTAAATCTTGATGCAACATAATTTTTACTCACAAGATGATGAGCCACAACTCAAACATGTATCATGGAGTCCTCTAACATATATCATACTACATAAGGAAAGAAAATATAGTTGGGGACTCTAGTCCTAACAAACCAAGAAAATCCTTCAATACAACAATTTATTTTTACATGCCAACATGCACACTATGTAAAATTATGAGCACATGGTTAGGGCCATAAATTGTAGGATTTATTATTGCTAGTGTTTTAAAATACACATCTTCTTTTATGAATTCCATGCATATGATTAGAACACAAACTCTTTCTCAAATTTTAATATTTTTTGTTGTGCATATAATGCACACCATTAACAGCTTGTGAGTTGGCCACGAACATAAGAACTTTGTAGGAATATGCACAACGGTTCATCTTGTGGATATCCAAGTGAAGATCAAGGATCAACATAAATGTATAATAAATTGTGTTTCCAACGGAAGAAGGGTGTGTCCCTAAAATGATGCCATGAATTAATTGGAAATAGTTTTGATTACGTTTCAATGCTTAATCAAGCATGGTTAACAAAGTGGGTCTAATCTGTTGGACCAACCTAATTAATGGCTCTCAGGGGTTCTAATTTTTTTGTGAAGTTAAAGGAAAATAGAACCGCACCATTGGCCAAGAGGTTCCAATTCAAGATAAAGAAAATAATATTTTAATGTATGCCCAAAAGGTATTAAGTCAAAGGCTTGGAGAAGATATTACTCCCACTCCATTGATTTTATTAAATCAATGGACACTATGAATTCAAAGAAAAAAAAGTTGAAAAGATGAAAACCTCCTTTGAACCATTTGTTAATAAGGTCCATATAATCGACCCAGCTCACCTCTAAAGGTTTAAGAAATATTTTTTTATTCTTGCATTGTGAAGGCCATCAATACAACTATAGTGCATTGTATTTGAATCAATCCATGCCATGTGGTCAATATTGATCAATGGTCCATGATATTTTAGAAGGAAAAATAAAGTGAAATGAAGGAAAAGACCTACTATTGGCCTATTGATTATGAGTTGCAAAGTTTTAATATATTTTAATCCTTATAATTAAAATACATTTGTAGAGAACCTTTGTAAACTTTTATCCACTTTGTCAAACCCCACAATGCATTTTCCACATGGTTCATGAGGATATCCATGGTCTACTAGGGTGTTTCTTCAATCCACAACCAATAATTAATATAAAATCTACTCTCCAAGATGGTAGATCAAATCTCATTTCTGCTTTATAGAGATGAAGGATATGAAAATAAAAAATGATTTAATATTAAAATTTTGTCTATAAAATAGCACATGCCATGAAATTTACCATGAGAGACTTGATCAAATGGTACATGGGGTGCAAGGATTTCTCTTGTTTTTTCTTGGCTATGATAATCTTTGTAATCTAATCTTGAATCTTGTGGCTCCTCTGTAGCAATCCAAGGTTATTCCCACTTATAGAAATTCATAATATTTAGATCTCAACCATTGCAATCTAAATCACCTAAAAAATACATCAAACATTTAGTGTTAGACACTTAAACTCTACATGGACTTTGTCCATGACTTAGATAATTTACCTACCCTTACACTCTTCTCAAAATCTCTTAGTTACCCTATAGGGCATTCAAGGCTAGTGGACTTCTATCCTTTGTGACACACAAGGTAATTCACCCACCTAGAGCTACAAAGTAAAATACCTATTCAACAAACTTTAGTTGATCATGTATCCATAGCCTACGTAGTAAACTCTAACTACTGCTAGGAGACTTCAAGGTGCCAAATTCATAGAGATATCACCATCTCCTCACTTATCTTATACATTCAAACTCTTATTTTGGGAAAAAACCACTGTCAGTTTTGGAAATTTTTGCTATAATAAATATTAGCTTGGATGCCTCTTATTAGTTTAGAACCTATTTTGTATAGTTGATCTATTAGGGATAATGTATAAAACTCTTTCTTTGTCCTTTTACTACTTATCTCTAGAGGAACATTGATGCATGCGTACTTGTAGATGATCCTTCACTTGTATGTAATTATGTTGTTTCTTCACAGTATGTAATCTATGAGGTTGTTACTTTAGTAAATCTGACTTGTATCTATGTATGGTTTTAGTAGATTGCTTGATGTATCCTTGTGTTGTGTGATGTTGTCTTGTTAGCTAATATATGGTGAGTTGCAAAGCTCTAGTTAGATAATGGAAGATACATATTCTTAGCTTATGGACTTTTACACTTTCTACATTTTACTTTAAAGCATCTACCTCTTTCTCCTTCCCTCTTCAATTAGAACTAGCTTAGAATATGTAGGTACTTGGCCCTTAATCTAAAGATTAGCTTGTTGATCAATCCTTATCTTGTAAACCTTTCAATTGTTGGTGTTTTGTGTGTGACACATTGGTCCTTGATATCTAAGACCTATGGAACCATCAATAATTTTTGGCACACTCATTGGGACTTGAATTCAAGGATTTTAGCATTTATTTTAGTCTCAAAATTAATTCTACATATTTTAGTTTTGGTGGTAAGTTAAAAAATAACAACTCTAAATGGGTGTATATCCTCCACCTAATAACTCTACTGTGTCGAAAGACCTATTTCTCCATATGTGAAAACTGTGTCCATCTAAATATACAACCCGATGTAATGGCTGACCGAAGAAATCTTCTATTTCAACTCTTTCTTTGTCCTTTTACTACTTATCTCTAGAGGAACATTGATGCATGCGTACTTGTAGATGATCCTTCACTTGTATGTAATTATGTTGTTTCTTCACAGTATGTAATCTATGAGGTTGTTACTTTAGTAAATCTGACTTGTATCTATGTATGGTTTTAGTAGATTGCTTGATGTATCCTTGTGTTGTGTGATGTTGTCTTGTTAGCTAGTATATGGTGAGTTGCAAAGCTCTAGTTAGACAATGGAAGATACATATTCTTAGCTTATGGACTTTTACACTTTCTACATTTTACTTTAAAGCATCTACCTCTTTCTCCTTCCCTCTTCAATTAGAACTAGCTTAGAATATGTAGGTACTTGGCCCTTAATCTAAAGATTAGTTTGTTGATCAATCCTTATCTTGTAAACCTTTCAATTGTTGGTGTTTTGTGTGTGACACATTGGTCCTTGATATCTAAGACCTATGGAACCATCAATAATTTTTGGCACACTCATTGGGACTTGAATTCAAGGATTTTAGCATTTATTTTAGTCTCAAAATTAATTCTACATATTTTAGTTTTGGTGGTAAGTTAAAAAATAACAACTCTAAATGGGTGTATATCCTCCACCTAATAACTCTACTGTGTCGAAAGACCTATTTCTCCATATGTGAAAACTATGTCCATCTAAATATACAACCCGATGTAATGGCTAACCGAAGGAATCTTCTATTTCCTACATGGAACACTATTGGTCCTCTTCTACTACCACAATAAAAAAATATTATTTTTGAATCAATTTTGAAGGCCCTACCTCATTTCTACGGAGATGACTCAATATTACTAGCTAGGCAAATACAATATATGCTCAGTTTATGTGAAATCCATGGTAGTGTAGCTAAAGAGGTTACTCTGACAATTGTGGTCATATCTATCAATGGTAAAGGACTTGAACTATTTTGAGGTTTAATACTCTTAGCGATCACAAGTTTTTTTAAAATAGAAAGGTGATAAACACCTATATTGTGTTAAAAAACATGTAATTACATATGCCAAAGAAAATTATAACCAAGAATATATCATCTGGTTCAAAGCTTACAAAGCAAAACACACATACATTAGATGGAGGGAGTAGAGAGAAAAGAACCAAAAAGTACTAAACTGAAGAGATACAACCATAGATAGGTATGCTAGTCAGATTTGGAATCATGGTGCTCCTATGGAGGCAGCATGGCAAAGGGGAGGGCAAATGATTGAGTGTTTGGAGCCCATGGGGTTCTTGGAACCATGTCCAAAGCATGGTGACGTAGAAAGCAAACTGTATTAAACACCTCTTTAGCCTTGTCTGCAAGCCCCTTCAAGAAGTTGAAAGCGATGGCCATTAAGAGGTCGGTTGAAAGCATTAGTACAATCCACCCTATGACCCCTCTAAAGACCCATGTAAACACAAGTAGCATGATGTGAAGATTAAAAAAGCTGACGTTCAAAGATAACCCTGATAGCGGCTACTCCTTCCTAATAATTGTAAACTACCAATGTTGTGCGTCATCTTTCTGCATTGAAAAAAGAAGAATGTACTAGACCAAAGCCATCACAAGTTGGAAATAGTTTAGAACTATGTTGCATGAGTGTTTTAAGGAGTAGACTACTTATATGAGTTTTATTCATCATCTCACCACAATGAAGAGAGCATCAAATGAATCTATGGATAAATTCAATAAAATGTGGGCAATGCTATTAGTTGGCATGCATCACCCTTCAGATATTTCTTTTCTCTACTTCCTAGGAGCATTAGATTCTATTTTGGCTTTGAAAATTAAGATGGTAGGTGGTGTAACACTTCCACAAGCTTGTGATATTTCACTCAAGATAAGCATGACCTTGTCATGGATGGAAAGATCTCTCCCATATCTACAACCTATTTGCTTCTACCTTCTTGTGCCTCATCTCAAGCTATCAAAGAAAATCCTATACAAATTTATGGTTCACCCACCTCCCCTCCAATTCAATCCTATGACCATAATCCAATAATTCTAATGAAAGAACTATGATAAAAAAAATCAAATGACTTGATGGTTATCAAAAATCAATTCACAACTGAGAACCCTCCTATACAACTCATTCCTTCAATGTTAAGGTCTATCTTACAAAAATAAAATCATGATTAGCCTATTCCTACTCATCCTAAGCAACCCATTGCACAATTTCCTCAAGTTCAACCAAGTCCAAGGCTTGAAAATATAAATTCCATGATGGAAAACTTAGTTTTCTTCATGAATGAGGAGTGTGCAATTCCTAAAATATCACATCAAGATGAAGAACAAGAAATTAATGCTACTTTACTCACATTTCCTATAATAGAATGACTTCATTCTTTATATTCAATAGGTGCAAATTCATCCACTAATTAGGGCCTATGTGAATACAAATACTTGGTAGCTCCACTCAATAAACAAGAATGTCAAAATGGTCCTAAAAGACCCTTGGAGGAAGATGTGATGATTTCATTTGAGGGAATGCCAAGTTTAATTAAAGATGATTGTAAAAATGTACATGAAGATGAGCTAAAACAACACCTATTTTCCATCTTGGAAAATAGACATACTCTTCTTGATAAAATAGATATGTCCTTAATCCAAGATATGAGCTTCAACTTGGAGCATGTTCAAAAAATCAACAAGCATTTGCTACATGTGCATAGTTCTTGAGGTTGAAAATATGAATTCATTACATGGTTTTGTGGTAGAGGAGTGTTGAAATGAAGATGGAGAATCTTTACGTCATGGAAGAAGAAGAATGGAAAAACATCCTCAATGAACCCTTGGATGATAACATAGTCAATATGTTTGAGGAGCTTCATTATTGGGATGATGAAGATCAAAACAACATGGACAAACAAGAACATAACAAAGATATATTTTCAATCATTCAAGAATGATATCTTCGTTTGGTCAATGAAAGGTGAGGAATTCAATACATCTCTTGGTATTGATTTCGAGACACAATCTAAAAATATGTACATGTACATGTAGCTAATGTGCTCTCTATCATGGAAAGCATGGTTTTATCCTCCCTTCTAGATGAGGGATATGTTCTCCTTTCTTAGGAAGACATGTAGATGAATGGTGGACCATATTTTTGTAGCAACAAGAATTCATATTCTAAGGATGGAATCATAAATTGCCATTGTCATGTCTCATACTTTTCGTACTTGATTGAATGGTTAAATGCAATAATTACATTGATTGGTTAACTTGATCGCTTCGGCTATTTAGAATGCTTCGGCTATATTGGGACTAACTTATTGATGGTTTTATGAGTTTGACTTTTACAGTCTTGTCGACAACAAGAGCATGGTTCAAGTAGGGGAGTCCTAGCTTCATGGCAACATCTGTCGGGTTTTATCTCAAAATTCCACACACTCATGTAGTTTGCTTTATCTTGCATTGCATTGCATGTTGTTTCGAAGAATGTTTGATTGATTTCGCTTTGATTGAAAGATGTCAACTATCTTCTTCACACTTTGTCTTCATCATGTTTGCCTCTAGTCTAAGATCAATATCTGTCTTGTAGCAAGAATAAACAAGTTAATCTTGTAAACAACCGAAATAGATATATGGTTTTAAAATATTACTCCAAAGGAAAATACAAACACCTTCAAACAAATTCTTCACAACATTGTGGTATCTAACATTTTTTTTATATTATTAAGTTATAAACAAAGAGCACTATTTTTACTTGAAAAGTAAATTGATTATATATATATATATATATATATATATATATATTATTGTTAAATAAATTAGTAAGAAATAATACTATATTATGACCTATAAAAATATACATATATTGATATAACTTCCTTTTTGTTTTAAAAGAAAATAGGTATAAATAGCTTCTAAAAATAAAGACAGAATATAAAATTAATAAAAATAAATAAAGAAAAGAAATACTTAAGTATAATCTAAAAGAAAATATAGGTAATTGAAACTTTAGTTTAAATTAAAGTTAAATAGTTCTTTTAAAAAGAAACATATGAAGAGAAGATGTTTTTTTTCTATTTTTTTTATTGGTAAGACTAAGTTTCACTTTAAATGGAAATAAAGGGCATGCAGATGGCTCGAATCATAAAAAGGAAAAGATAAATTTTTGCATGGAAATTAGAGAACGCCAATAAGAAATTTATGGTTTGGCTTTTATTTATTTTTTTGGTGGGATATAAGACAAAGGAGGGGGGAAGTTAAGGACACAAATGGTGGGAGGAAAAATAGAAAGGTAGGTGATCAAAAGGAGAGGGAAGCGAGCCACTATATAGGAGGATAACATGAGGATAAAGATAACATAGAACTTGCAAGAAAAGATTTTTATTTTCAGATTGGCTTTTTCCATAATAGGTATTCATCTTTTTATAGTCTATTTATGCCATGAAAACAATATCTTGTGTAATTAGAGTATTTTCTAAAGCATACACTCCAAAAAAAGAATTATTCTCCTTCTGGGCATTCATGATACCTTGTTATGGTAGCTTGCATTGGCATTTTTGTTTACTCTTGTTAGATCTTTCCTATGTTCTAGCGTTGCCTCAAACAAAACTGTTATGACATCATCATAAGCTAAAATAGATCAATCTTTTAAAACCATTACTAAGATTGGCAATAGAAAACCGTGTGTGAAGTTTGTATCTCATAGATCATGCCGTGTTTCATTGCCATCATTTCTTTTTTTGTTGTTACACCTAAAATGTGCTAAGCGCTGCCTCAACAGCCCTGCCAGAGGATACCCTTCAAATTTAATCATATAGCAATCAGTAAATGAATGTGTGGATTTTATATCTTCTTTTTTTAATCAACAGATTCTCTCAACAGCCCTACCAGAATTCTCTTATATACACCGATGCTGTGGAAAAAACTATTTGAGTAGAAGTAGAAACTATTTTAGAAGATAAGACATCCTTAGTTTCTTTTGTATGTCGACCCATGACAAATCTAATTGCCTTTCTATTAGTACACCAATCTCTTCTAATGTTATCTTCGCTATTTGGAAGTTGATCCTTATCCGCATAAACTGATCCCACTATACTATTTTGCCGTTACCTCTGGTAAATGCCGATCCCTGATGATAGGCAGTTTTAGTAACTGAAAGCCTTTTGGTTTTAAATGAATGTCATTTAGATCTAAATGAAGGCCGTTGAGTAGTAAAAGTGGCCTTTGGGTGAAAAATCAATCTCTGGTTAATGTCAAAAACCTCTGCCTAATAATAGATGTGGTATTGTATATGCCATTTTTATTCTATTCTTTAATCCACCTTGATAAACCTGGTTGCTAAAGTTGCACCTTTCATCTTTTAGATCTAACAGTTTTATCTACTTCTTTGTTGGATTCGCACTATAATTAAGATCGACTATGTCTATATGATTGACCCTGTCACATTAAATGGTCTGCAATTCTTTTAGTTGGCCTTTGCATCGATTGGCTTCCTCTTTTGTGTGTTCAAAGTCTCTGCAGAATAACTAGCAAACGACAAAAGCTTTAAACTTCTTATCGACTTCCAAGGACTATAACGGCCTCAAAGTCTTACTTCTTCTAACTTCCACTTTGGCCTGTTAACAACCTCTTAATTATGATTAGATCTGCAATACAAATGTTGAACGCAGTTATAAACATAAAATATTATGTGTTAACTTTAAAATGGGAATTATTCTTTTCTTTCTATCTTTTGACTCAAGATAGTTGCGAGCTATATTAATATAATAGGTATTTGGATACAAAATCTAGTACTATTATGAAATTCAAAGAACACTTATGAATAACTAAATAGGTGAAATAAAATAAAATAAAAATATGAAATACCTTTGTGATTGTCTTGTCGATATAAACTGAATAAATTAATCTTATGGATAATTTATTTCCTTGTGCTCAACAATGCATGTAATAAGATTATTGTATGCATGATTAAAGATTACCTTTCTATTTCATTATAAATATGTTGGGAGTGGATTATTTCCTTTAGTTTTGCTATCCTTCATCTTATTGGAAAGATTGCCTTCCGGGATGGGTATCGAATGTGGGTTAATAGGGAAGTGAGTTTTTCTTTTTCAAAACTTGCATGTCAGTATAACGGATAAATGTTTTGGCCAAAGCAAATTGAATGTTGAAATAGACATGCACCATTGGAATAGATGGACTTTTTCCTAGCTATACATTGTATATTTTCCCTACCATATCCTATTGATGAGATGTTGCATTCATATTAGAGATGCATGTAGATTGATAGGCACATACCAGATTCCACCCTGCATATGTTTGCAGATTGCTAGGCTCTTTGAGCAGGGTCGGGCATCCTTCAGTTCAAAGGATACCAGGGAAGCACAAGCTTCGTGGTTGGTTGGAAAAAGCACCTGAACCATGTTCTTCTCCTTCGACGTAGCAGATGGCCGGTTGGTCGATGGCGGTCGAAGAATCCTTGATAGATTTATTTGACATTGATGACAGTTGTACTCCTTCTTGTATTAAAATGATTGTAAGGCTTGATGCCATGATTTGACACTTGTAATATTGTTCTACATACTCTGTAACTGACTTCAGATGTATCTAATACATTGTAATTATGATTGTACTTTAAAACTTATGAAAATGAAAGCTTGCTTGGACTCTTGAAAGTTATCTTAATATCTTTCTTTTGAATGACTAATCGAAGTTAACTTACTTTGCCTTGGTTTACTGCAATGATTGTTGGAATTTTTTAGTACTTTACATTTTGTATCAGATCGATGGTTCTACTCTAGGACTTTATGGAACCATTATGCTAAAGTTATAACTCTTTGTAGATAGTTCATCATGAACACTAGAAACTCTGGACGTAGGGGAGAAACCCTAGGATTTGGCAATAACCCCAATACTAGAAACAATGAAGAAGCCAATGTTGGAAACAATGTTGGCACTGATGCAGGAGGGGCTAATGCTGGAAACAATGAGCAAAACAATAATAACAATGCTAGATAGAATGGTGAAGGATAGAATAATCAATTGATCCAAATCCTAGCTCTCTTGACTCAACAAGGAACTAGAATGAACACCATGGAAGAGGAAATCAGAGGCATAAGGAAAAATAGGAATGAGGAAAGAAGAGAAGAAGCTCGAGGTCCTGAGGGAGAAGTGAATGGAAACAACAGAAATAAGATTGCTGAAGAATTGGGAAAAGATCTTAAGAAGGTTACACCTCCTAAGTTTGATGGTAAGACTATTGGTGACAGAGCTAAAGCATGGATTATTGACATGGAAAAGTACTTTGATCTCCATGATTTGTATGCCGAAACTAAAGCTATTTGGTGATCTTATCAGCTTACTGGGGAAGCAGCTACTTGGTGGGACAATGAGAAAGCTGAAAAGAAACTACTTCCGGGAGAAGTCACATGGGATCGTTTTCTTGAGCTCTTCAGGAAGAGGTGGTTACCACAGCTCTACTTTGACAAGAAAATGATAGAATTTCAAAATCTCACTCAGGGAGGTATGGCCATGACTCAATATTGGGAGAAATTCTCACTTATTAAAATATGTACCATAGTATCAATTTGATGAAAGGTTTGGGATTTGCAAATTCATCTTGGGTTTAAGGCCACATATTGGATCAGATGTTGACATGCATTATCCATTAACCATAAATGAAGTGTTTAAAAAGGCTACCAAGCAGGAATAGAAACTACAACAGATCTCAAATTACCATAAGAATCAGGATATGAAGAATGGGAACA
The DNA here is from genome assembly GCA_027924645.1 of Cunninghamia lanceolata. Classification (NCBI taxonomy): domain Eukaryota; kingdom Viridiplantae; phylum Streptophyta; class Pinopsida; order Cupressales; family Cupressaceae; genus Cunninghamia; species Cunninghamia lanceolata. The sequence goes on along the minus strand of BSBN01000194.1, from coordinate 11,346,141 downwards.
AAAGGTATTAGAATGATAGTGGCAACCAAGGAAATAGTAAGAGACAGATAAGGAATCTGAAGAAAGGCAACAACTACCAGGAAAAGAACAATGGAAACCAAGGTGGAAATAACAATAAGGGAGGTATTTATGGAAACAATGGAAACAATAATCGAAGAGATAATCCAGCTAGACATAGAGGCCCTAGAGATGGATGTTACACTTGTGGAGGAGAGAACTATGCTAGTGCATGTCCTTGTCGAGTAGAGAGTCAGAAAGATGGAAATCAACAGAGAGCTCCTCAACACTAGATTCATGCAGCAGTGGATCATCATCAAGTGGATTTCCAAGCTACACCCATTCAGATGTCTGGTAAGCTCTTTGGCCTTCCAATTTCTATTTTAATTGATACAAGAGCTATAGAATGTTTTGTTGATCCAAAAGTTGTAACTAAGTTAACTGTTAAACATGGACACATGGAAAACTCGTGGATGGTGTAGTATGGTAACAATGCAGAGAGAAGAGTAGATTCATGTCTTGTATGTAGTGAAATAGATCTTCCTACTTTCCAAACACAAGTCAATCTTTATGTTGCACCTCTACGATCTTATGATGTGATTCTAGGAATCAACTGGTTGTCAGAACATAAGTCTTTAGTAGATTACAAGGAGAAAGTAGTGAAATGCCTTGATGACTTTGGGAACTCGGTAGAAATTCATGGATCATGAACACCCCTTAAGCTAAGACATATATCTTCCATGCAATTGAAAAATGCTAAGAGAAAGGGTTGTTCTATCTATGTAGTGAAGATAAGAGATCTAGATAATCAGGAACCATCTTTTGAACAGTATCCTATCCTTAGAGAATTTAAAGATGTCTTTCCTGATGAGTTGACTGAACTACCGCCTAAAAGAGAATTTGATTTCTCTATAGATCTAATGCTAGGAATAGAAGCACAGTCTAAAGCACCTTACAGGATGACAACAACAGAACTATTTGAACTTAAGGCATAATTAGAGGAATTGTTAAAACAAGGGTTTATCAGACCTAGTGTGTCACCTTGGGGAGCACCAGTAATCTTCGTTAAGAAGAAGGATGGAATGTTGCAATTGTGCATTGATTATAGAATGCTCAACAAGGCAACTATTAAGAACAAATATCCGCTTCCAAGGATTGATGAATTGTTCGACCAGATGAAAGGTGCAAAGGTATTCTCAAAAATAGACCTTAGATTCAGTTATCATCAGTTACAAATTAAGGATGAGGATATTTCTAAAACAGCATTCAGAACATGATATGGACACTATGAATTCACCATAGTACCATTCGGGTTAACTAATGCATCAGCAGCATTCATGAACTTGATGAACAATGTATTCAAGGATTGTCTTAATGAGTTTGTTCTAGTCTTTCTAGATGACATTCTAATTTATTCTAAGTCATTGGAGGAGCATGAAAGACACTTGAGAATAGTCTTGCAGCGTTTGAGGGAAAAAAACTTTTTGGCAAGTTATCTAAGTGCACGTTCTACTAGAGTAATGTGCACTATCTGGGCCACGTAATTTCAGTAGATGGAATAGCAGTAGATCCTAAAAAAATCAAGGAAATAATGGAATGGCCCACACCACAAACTATGACTGAGGCTAGAAGCTTTATGGGGCTGGCAGGATACTACAGGAAATTTGTAGAAGGATTCTCGACAGTTGCAGCACCCATAACCTCATTGCAAAAGAAAGGTAAGAAGTTTGAATGAACGGATAAATGTGAACAAGCTTTTTAGTTGTTGAAAGAAAGACTCACATCAGCACCTATTCTGACCATACCTGATCCTAATGGTCATTTCATAGTGATTATAGATGCTTCTAGTGAAGGTGTGGGAGGAGTGTTGTTGCAGAAAGGAAAAGTAGTGGCATATGAATCAAGGAAACTGAAACAACATGAATCAAATTATGCACCTCATGATCTTGAGTTGTTTGCCATTGTTCATGCACTTCATAGGTGGAGGCATTATCTCTTGGGTAAGCCTTTTGAGCTTAAGACAGATCATTTAGGGCTCAAATATATTTTCACCCAATGCAATCTCAATGCTCGATGCAGAAGATGGTTAGAATTCCTTAGCGAATATGATTTCAGAATCGAGTCATAAAAGGTAAAGAGAAAAGGGTTACAGATGCTCTTAGCAGAAGGCGACATCTGTTAGCCATGGTGACTTCCAAATCTAATCTGAGACAACAGGTAATCCAGAACTTGCAAGGAGATCAGCACTATGAAAGGGTTAAACAAGCATTAGAAGTAGAACCTACAGATCATCGATTTGATGGGTATACGATAGAATCAGATGGGATTCTAAGATATTAGGGGAGAATGTATGTCCTAGATTTAGGTGAATTGAGGAAGTTAGTTCTTGAGGAGATTCGTAGTGCTCCATATTCTAGACACCCAGGTGTGACCAAGACAATGGAAGGATTGAGGCCATTGTATTTTTGGCCTAAGCTTAAGAAGGATGTGACAGAGTTTGTAGCTCGATGTTTAGAGTGTCAACATGTTAAGGCAGAACATGTCCATCCTGCAAGATTGCTCTATCCACATAGCATACCTAAGTACAAGTGGCAGGTGATTAGCATGGACTTTATTCAGGGATTGCCCATGTCGAAGAATCAACATGATGTCATTTTAGTGGTGGTTGACAAACTAACAAAAGTGGCTCATTTCATTCTGGGAAATCTCACGGATGGGTCGTTGACTTTAGCAAAGAAGTTTGTACAAGAGATCTTTTGACTACATGGAGTGCCAGAGACAATAATTTTAGATCATGACACTCACATGACCTCTATGTTCTAGATCACACTTAATGCAGCATCGGGGACTAAGTTGAACTTTAGTATAGCTTATCACCCTAAAACAGATGGTTAGACAGAGAAAGTCAACCAGGTTCTAGAGGATCTTTTGAGGATGTACTGTATGGACTAGCAGTACAAATGGGAGGAATATCTACCCTTGGTAGAGTTTGCTTATAATAATTGTTACCATGCGTCCTTAGGTATGGCACCTTTTGAGGCTCTTTATGGTCACAAGTGTAGAACTCCAGTCAGTTGGGATGGGATTGAAGACTGAATAGTAGTTGGACCTGATATGTTGAAGGAAATGGAAGATCAGATGAGGCTAATCAAAGAAAAAATAAAACAAGCCTCAGATAGATAGAAGAGTTATGCAGATAAGAATAGGACTTTTAGGCAATTCTCTGTGGGTAACAAAGTGTTTTTAAAGGTCAAGCCACATAAGAGTTTGATATCATTTGGCAAGGCATCCAAACTAGCTCCAAGATTCATAGGACCTTTCGACATTCTTTAAGTGATCAATCTAGTTGCATACAGACTTGCATTGCTGCCAACTCTCGCCAAGATCCATAATGCTTTTCATGTGTCATTGCTCAAACCTTATCATCCTAATGTTTTGCACATTCTTGATTGGCATGCTCTATAGGTACGGGATCCAGGAGTGGTGCTAGTGGAGCCCATTCAAGTCTTGGAGAAGTGCAACATTAAGTTGCGTAATCGAGACATAGTGCAGTATAAGGTCCAATGGGACCAGTATTCAGTGGTCAGTGCCACTTGGAAGGATGCTTCTGATATTGATAGATCTTTTCCGCATTTGGGAAATTAGATTAGATGTTTATTTACATGCATATTCAGATATTATGATACTCAGATGATGATACATTATTGTTTTGATTTTATTGTTTACGTGATCTAATAAGACATCGAGACGATGTCTCTTCCAACTGGGGAAGGACATCACGTCTCATACTTTTCATACTTGATTGAATGGTTAAATGTAATAATTACATTGATTGGTTAACTTGATCGCTTCGGCTATATTGGGACTAACTTATTGATGGTTTTATGAGTTTGACTTGGTAGTCTTGTCGACGACAAGAGCATGGTTCAGGTAGGGGAGTCCTAGCTTCATGGCAACATCTGTCAGGTTTTATCTAGAAATTCCACACACACATAGTTTTCTTTATCTTGCATTGCATTGCATGTTGTTTCGAAGAATGTTTGATTGATCTCGCTTTGATTGAAAGATGTCAACTATCTTCTTCACACTTTGTCTTCATCATGTTTGCCTCTAGTCTAAGATCAATATCTATCTTGTAGCAAGAATAAACAAGTTAATCTTGTAAACAATCGAAATAGATATATGGTTTTAAAATATTACTCCAAAGGAAAATACAAACACCTTCAAATGAATTCTTGGCAACATTGTGGTATCTAACATTTTTTTTTATATTATTAAGTTATAAACAAAGAGCACTATTTTTACTTGAAAAGTAAATTGATTATTTATTTTTATAAATATATATATTTTTATATTATTGTTAAATATTATTGATAAATAAATCTTAAACCAAATAAATAAGTAAGAAATAATATGATATTATGACCTATAAAAATATACATATATTGATATAACTTCCTTTTTGTTTTAAAAGAAAATAGATATAAATAGCTTCTAAAAATAAAGAGAGAATATAAAACTAATAAAAATAAATAAAGAAAAGAAATACTTAAGTATAATCTAAAAGAAAATATAGATAATTGAAACTTTAGTTTAAATTAAAGTTAAATAGTTTTTTTAAAATGAAACGTATGAAGAGAAGATGTTTTTTTTCTATTTTTTTTTTATTGGTAAAACTAAGTTTCACTTTAAATGGAAATAAAGGGCATGCAGCTGGCTCGAATCATAAAAAGGAAAAGATAAATTTTTGCATGGAAATTAGAGAACGCCAATAAGAAATTTAGGGTTTGGCTTTTTTTTTTTGGTGGGATATAAGACGAAGGAGGGGGGGAAGTTAAGGACACAGATGGTGGGAGGAAAAATAGAAAGGTAGGCGATCAAAAGGAGAGGGAAGCGAGCTACTATACAGGAGGATACCAAAAGGACAAAGATAACAAAGAACTTACAAGAAAAGATTTTTATTTTTAGATAGGCTTTTTCCATAACATGTATTCATCTTTTTACAGTCTATCTATGCCATGAAAATAATATTTTGTGTAATTAGAGTATTTTCTAAAGCATAGACTCCAAAAAAATAATTATTCTCCTTCTGGGCGTTCATGATACCTCATTATGGTAGTTTGCATTGGCATTTTTGTTTACTCTTGTTAGATCTCTGTTGTGTTCTGACGTTGCCTCAAACAAAACTATTATGACATCATCGTAAGCTAAAATAGATCTTTTAAAACCATTACTAAGATCGGTAGTAGAAAACCTTGTGTGAAGTCCGTATCTCATAGATCATGTCGTGTTTCACTGCCATCATTTCTTTTTTTGCTGTTACACCTAAAATGTGTTGAGCGCTGCCTCAACAGCCCTGCCAAAGGACACCCTTCAAATTTAATTGTATAGCAGTCAGTAAATGAACATGTGGATGCTATATCTTTTTTTTTATCAGCAAATTCTCTTAACAACCTTGCCAAAATTCTCTTATATACACCGGTGCTGTGGCAAAAACTGTTTGATCAGAAGTAGAAGCCGTTTTAGTAGCTAAGATGTCCTCAATTTCTTTTGTATGTTGACCCATGACAAATCTAATTACATTTTTGTTAGTATACCGATCTCTTCTAATGTTATCTTCGCTATTTGGAAGTTGATCCTTATCCTCAGAAACTAATTCCACTATATTGTTTTGCCATTACCTGTGGTGAATGCCGATCCCTGATGATAGGCGATTTTAGTAACTAAAAGCCTTTTAGTTTTAAATGAATGCCGTTTAGATCTAAACGAAGGCCGTTGAGTAGTAAAAGTGGCCTTTGGGTGAAAAATTGATCTCTGGTTAATGTCAAAAACCTCTGCCTGATAATAGATGTGGTATTGTATATGTCATTTTTCTTCTATTCTTTAATCGACCTTGATAAACCTGGTTGCTGATATTGCACCTTTTGTCTTTTAGATCTAACAGTTTTATCTACTTCTTTGTTGGATTTGCACTATAGTTAAGGTTGACTGTGTCTATACGATCGACCCTATCACTTTAAACGTTCTGTAATTCTTTTACTTGGCCTTTGCATCGATTGGCTTCCTCTTTTGCTTGTTCAAAGTCTCTGCAAAATAACTAGCAAATGGCCCTCCTTTTGGATTTAAACTTCTTATCGACTTCCAAGGACTATAATGGCCTCAAAGTCTCACTCCTTCTAACTTCCACTTTGGCCTGTTAACAACCTCTTAATTATGATTAGATCTGCAATACAAATTTCGAACACAATTATTAACACAAAATATTATGTGTCAACTTTAAAATGGGAATTATTCTTTTCTTTCTATCTTTTGACTCAAGATAGTTGTGGGCTATATTAATATAACAGGTATTTGGATATGAAATCTAGTACTATTATGAAATTCAAAGAACACTTATGAATTGCTAAATAGGTGAAATAAAATAAAATAAAAATATGAAATACCTTTGTGATTGTCTTGTCGATATAAACTGAATAAATTAATCTTATGGATAATTTATTTCCTTGTGCTCAACAATGCATGTAATAAGATTACTGTATGCATGATTGAAGATTACCTTTCTATTTTATTATAAATATGCTAGGAGTGGATTATTTCCTTTAGTTTTGCTATCCTTCATCTTCAAGTTTATGTATTGGAAAGATTGCCTTCTAGGATGGGTATCGAATGTGGGTTAATAGGGAAGTGAGTTTTTCTTTTTCAAAACTTGCATGCCATTATAACGGATAAATGCTTTGGCCAAAGCAAATTGAATGTTGAAATAGACATGCACCATTCGAACAGATGGACTTTTTCCTAGCTACACATTGTATATTTTCCCTACCATATCCTATTGATGAGATGTGCATTCATATTAGAGATGCATGTAGATTGATAGGCACATACCACATTCCACTATGCATATGTTTACAAATTGCTAGGCTCTTCGAGTAGGGTCAGGCATCCTTCAGTTTGAAGGATACCAGGGAAGCGCAAGCTTCATGGTTGGGTGGAAAAAATGCCTAAACCATGTTCTTGTCCTTCGACGCAGCAAATGGCTAGTTGGTCGATGGCGGTCGAGGACTCCTTGATAGATTTATTTGACATTGATGACAGTTGTACTCCTTGTATTAAAATAATTGTAAGGCTTGATGCCATGATTTGACACTTGTAATATTGTTCTACATACTCTGTAACTAACTTTAGATATATGCAATACATTATAATTATGATTGTACTTTAAAACTTATGAAAATGAAAGCTTGCTTGGACTCTTGATAGTTATCTTAATATCTTTCTTTTGAATGACTAATCGAAGTTAATTTACTTTACCTTGGTTTATTGCATTAATTATGTTTTACTTCTGTGAATGTATGATTGTTGGAATTTTTCAGTACTTTACAGCCATACCTGAGGACTAACCAAATCAAGAGCCAACTCATTCATGGGTAGTGCAGTTATTTTCAAGATAAACTTTGACATTCTCCAAAGTATCAAAGATGGAAAACAATAAGAGAAAGATGCAATCAATGATGTCAAGTCACTAGGAATACTCATTTGCAAATATAACTAAGTGTTCTAAAACTCCAATGATCCTACAAACCCTCCACATAGTGTCAATTAGCATACACATCATGAAAAAGAGCAAGGGAAGTGAAAAATTCAAGTGCCAGAATGACAAAGATCAAAAGGTATAAATTTTTATTATTTTATCTCACAATGTGTGTGTAGTCAATAGCCATGTGTTAGTTTTTTCATGGTGCAAGTTTATCAAGAAGGGTGGTTATTTTCCATACCGGTCAATGGTTTTGTTTGCCAGTCTCTATGCGTGTTGTAGCATAGCTTTTATTTTTAGCTTTGCTAGTTATAGTTGCAACAAAAATTTTAAGCAGTTGAAAAATTATTAATTGTAGTAGCATTGTGTTTTAGTTTGTATCTAGTTTAGGATATAGAAAGCACTTATTTTCATTTTTATCTTTTGGCAGCCAATGGGGTTCAGTTGTGTATTTCATCATCTTGTTTTATTCTTGACTCAACTCTCATGCATAATAGATTAAGGTGTGCCATGATTTGGTTGTGTTTATTCTTCCACCCAAGTAAGAAAGCCCTCATGAGTCACCATAAATATTTTGCATATATTCTACACCATTTAAAATTTACAAGTTGGCCATGAATAGAACTTTAGATGAATAAGAACAGTGATGCAGGCTCATCTTGTAGATGGCCAAGCGAACATCAAGGCTCTAGAGTAATGAATTAGGAATGGTATTGCTGATGGGAGAAGGGAAAAAACCCTGAAATGGGACCATGAATTAATCAATAATGATTTTTATGAAGTTGTACATAGTTTAATCAAGCATTCTTGGCAAAGTGGATCCACTCCATCGGATCAACTTGATCAATGGCTCTAGGGGGTTCTAAAAGTTTTGTGAAGCTAAAGAAAAATAAAACCCTTCCATTATCCAAAAGGTTCTAGCTCAACATCCAAAAAATAATATTTTAATGTGTCCCTAAAATGTATTAATGTAAAGGCTTAGAGAAGGGATTAATCCCACTCTATTGATTTTAATCAATAAGCAATAAGAATTTGGGACTTGAGGGTATTTGTAGTTATTTGAGAGTTATTTGGAATTTAAACCAAAATATTTATTAGTTCCTGAACAACAAACCTCATTCAATCTCATGTCTGGAAAAGAGGTTATCATCTCTATTGAATTATTGGAACCCAGCTTGAGGATATCATACATGACATGACTAAACACACTAAAGACATTCATTAATGGACCTTGATAGAGAGATGAGCTTCTCCTTTTCATTCATTAGAGTGAAGAAGGAAAGGGTGTAAGAAAGAAAGAGTTTCTTGACCACCAGATTAAGATCTTGAAAAGTTCAACATTAGTTATCTTTTTCTATTGCATGGTTCTAGCTATTAGAAACACCCTTAAGAATGACATGGAACTTTCCTCAAAATGAGGTGGTAGATATTAATGGCTAAAGAACCATCTAAATATATGTAGTAGTGGAGTTCAAGTTTCATTATACAATCTAAGGATTAACTAAAAAATGAGATATCTATCTTCTAAGCAATAATTAAGTAAAAATGTTTAGAGTCAATTGAGCATTCGAGAGTTGGTGAAAGAGGTAAAACCAAAGAAGTAAGGAAGAATAGGCATAGATCTAGAAGTTTGAACATCAATGTAGTTAATTTAGGAACACAACAAGAAAGACAAAAGTACTTTGATGTACTTGAAATAGTATGCTAACACACACCAAAAAAATTTGCATTAATGTTATTTAAAAAGATCCCTCTTTATTAATAACAGTAAATGATATCTCTTACAATAAACATATTAAAATATTAAAAATTATTAATTATCTAAGATGAGATGGCATAAATTTAGAAACTCCTTAGACCTTTGACTCTACTATCTTTTGCATATCCTCTACAAAAGTGTTCAAATTTTGATAAGAAGACCCTCCTTTCATCACTGCCTTACTTGCTAACTCTTTCAATCTCACAGCATTTTCACGCAACTCCCTTCCAATACAGCCTTCCATTAGATTTCTGATTGTGCTCTCTACCACCTCTTTTGTCACCAATTTAAATTCGTCTACATCGACACCCTCAAAGTCTAAGCCAACTTTCCAAACTTCTTTTGCAAATCGACAATCAATAAATTGATCAGCAAAATAGGGCCATCCAATTAAAGGAACTCCCATACTAATTGCCTCCAAAGTAGAGTTCCACCCATTGTGTGTAAGGAATCCTCCAAGAGAAGGGTGAGAAAGCACCTACAAACATAGAAAAACTTAAATTAAAATAAAATTTAAGGTTATAATATATGTATAATTTTTTGGAATTCGAAAACAAAAATTAGCGATAGCATTTTTTCCTTCACATGGTTAAGTGGATACATATTGTTAAAATGCATCATGGTGTGTGCATTATCCTTGTATGTGTGGCATCTGGCTCATTTAAACACAGCCTATCGATTTAACCACAGTGGCGCTATTGTTAGTGCTATAGCGAGAGCATGATAAGATGCCCCAAAAAGAAAAAGAAAAAAATTTGTAAAAGTATTACAAGAAGATATTTAAAATTTTATAAAATGTTTCATTCTCTGTTGGTGTTCCGGTTTGTTATCGCATGCTGCTATTAGGGATTGAGAAGTTTTAAATTCCAACCCAATAATCAGGGAGAAATTTGTTACATTGCAACAGTTTCTTCCGTTGAGATGGATTTGGAAGAAACACTTTGAGATTGAAAGTTCATTCCAGGCAATCAAATTATTCTTCTTTGTTGTTCCAACTGTTGGCATCATTTCGAATCCACAATATTTTAAATTCTTAATCGCTCCATTCGTATTTGTTAGAACGATGTGCACATATAACTGTTATAAATCATGGAATTCTAATCCTATCAGACTAACAATATCAGAGAACAATGCAGGCAACCATTCAAGATTTAGTAATTGAAACCAGGGAATCTTATAGCTTTATGTCTATATTATAGAAAATGTAGCAGGCTTTGAATTAGGGAATTTAATATATTTATGTACAAAAAATAACAGCACATAAAAAACGCCTTACCTTCAACTGCTTCGTCCAATTAACAATGAGGGCTCGATTCTTGGTTCGATCCTTGAAGCCCTCAGGTAATTCCAGAGGTTTGCCTTCTGCTATATCTGATCTCAGGACCCACAGGAAGGGGTGCCCACATGCCTCTAGTCCAAGAGCCAGCTCATGCAACTGCCTTTCAGATTTTACAGCAATGCTACCAAAGGAAACATATAACACAGACCCCTTCGGTTGAGCGTCTAGCCATTGAAAGCACGTTTTATCCTCTTCCCACATGCTGTACATGGAATTCCTACCTTGTAGGAAATTTGGAAGAGACACAGGGCCAATTGCCAAAGCTGGGCATCCATTAACACTGAGACCCATTTGTGCTTCTTTACCTCCTTCCAACTCCTCGAAAGTGTTGACTAGCAGGTAGTCTGCTATATTTTGGATGCGAGATTCGTAGAGATAGACACTGTAAATGCTGTCAGAGATATGTTTTTCCCGCAAGAAGGAGACGACGTCAGTTGGCCTGATAGGCGGGATTTTTCCAGGAAGGCATGTGATGAGTTTCTCTTTAGATTTTAATTCTTCCTCTGCAATAACAATGCTCATCATATTAGAAAAGAATATAATCCTCCGATATGGAATTGTATTTCAAAGATTAGATGGGAAACAAAACCAACTAAGATATCACAGAGCGATTCAAACAAGCAAAATAAGAAACAAAAGGACATAAATGCTACAGATAAAACATAGCACATTAGGCTGGGGTCCAATGAAGGGGCTTCTTAAATTATCTCAGTGGTGTGGCCGAAAGTTGTTAGGAGCAGGTGGTCCTATGAATTTTGTATTTGCAGGTAGCTTTAAACTCAGAAATTTATGGAAGGGGGTGGTTTTATGGGGTTTTTTTTATAGTAGTTCAATGTTAAATGATTTAGCAGAGATTTTTTAGGACCTTCAAATAAAAAAATTAAAAATGATTAAATAAAAAAAAAATTTCTCCAAAATATTTCCTAAATTAAATGGCAGGAATCTGAACACTGGCAAAAAATGTCTAAGCTGGTGGGGGTAAAGTTTCAGCCCCACCCCAAATGCACCAGCCCAAAATCAACAAACTAAAAGGTAGGGACTCTTATTTTGGAGGAAAAGATTCTAATTTATGCCCTAACATTTGTTTCGGTTTTATAGGACCCTTGCTCAAAAAATTAGATCCTTTAACAATCCATGAAACCATAACAGTTACAAATACTATATGATGAAACAAGTGTGAAGCATGAAAAACTTGAAAGCTCTATTGTCAGATTGTACAAGCATGTGACACCCAAACTAAGTTCACTGTCTGTGACCTTCTAAAGCTGAATTATGTATACAATTCTTAGATAGCTATGTTGAGAAATAAGTCACATTTGAATTTAGGATTTTCTGTTTGTGTGTATGTTGTCATGTTTTATCACCAATTTGTTGATCTTTTAGCTGGTGTTAAAATTAGATTAAGAGTTCCAATATTGCTCAAGGGAATGTTGGAGAAATGAATCAGACCCTAATTATAATAAGTAATCCATGAAAAGGCCCCCATCACAAGGAAAACCGGTAACTCAGTGATAGAACACCAACATACATGCACATAGAAAGTTCTATATTTGATTCTAACTAATCCATAAAAATATTAAGCTTAAACTGCATATGCAATATAAAATTTATTTTTTTATCAAGAAGACTCCCGTTGCAACAGGAAAAAAACAAAAACAAAATTTGTATGAGAAATACCTTTGACAGGAATATGGCCCTGAGAAAGAAGAAAGTTAGCATTTGTCTGAATAATGGAGAATGCAGTACAACAAGTCCAGAAGACAACTCTGGGCACCCCCAGATTTTTAGCTACCTCTGCTGTGCAGGAGAGAAAACTATCGGAAACAATGCAGGTAATTGGCGGGACAGACTTATCTGCTGTAGTTAACAGGCTTTCCAAAGCAGGGCCCCGACTTCGCAGTGCAAGAAAAAGTTCTGCAAGCTCGGAAGTTCGACCGTGGTGGGGTGGTAAGCCATCAGGTATAGACATAAATCTAAATTTGAAGCCCCTTTCTTGAACCTCACGGTCACGTGTAGCTGCATCTTTTGAAGCTGCTCTTAAAAGGCGCTGGTCCATCCACTCAGTAGTAACAAACGTTATGAAAAATCCTCGCATGGCCAGCAGCTCAGCAAGATTCATCAGTGGATTGATATGGCCTTGTGCAGGAAATGACACGATTACTGCGTGCAAAAGAGGCATCCTTTCTTCTCCCTGCATTTTGAGGCTCCTGTTTTCAGTTACTCTGCTCAAAATTGTAAACCGAAATCATGTATATACTGGCTTAGTATAACCAGCATATATTTCCAAAATATGGTGTGACAGACAAAAACGTTATAGAGACCAATTTGCTAACTGCGAAATATATACCTCAAGTGTCTGCATCCAAAACAAATTTGTATTTGTCACTAACATTTCGATACAGCTGGGCACGTTAACTCTTTACAGTAGGCATTAAAACAGAGTTAAAAAGACAAAAATAAAGTCAGCCGTATAAACCTAAGATTTTGTTTTCTGAGAAAGACATATTTAGAAAAAATGTCTTGCAACTTGCTTTCTGAGTGCGGATGATGTTGTGTCTGTGTGACAGTAGCAGATGCCTTGCCTTGGCCTTAAGAATACGTGATTGCAAATGTGTGATAAGAGATAATCCACAGTATGAATGTAACAAAGCATTTGAAAAACAAAAATGCAACAAATGGCTGTGTCATTTGAGAATAAGAATATCTTTAGTCATTCTTACCTATCTTTTCTTTTCTTAAGAAAATTGGGTAAATTAATAGAGAGAATCGACGAAGAAGTCCGTATCACTTGAAAAGTAAGCAGATTTATAAAAATCAAGAAGATTTGTGGACATCAACAGTCCTTTTTTCTTTTACTTAGCAAGCTTAGAAAATCTCCAAATATTATGTGGCTTAATATATATCATAAATGTAAGAATCACTTGGAAAGTAAGAATGCACAAATTAATCTCACAGCGTACCTCAAAAGTAACTTGACTTTTTTTATAAGTATATTCGAAGAGAATTTACAAATTTCATGTAGGAAAATTATACTCTAGAAAATTTATTACATTATATTTATTTTTTATAATGTTACATGCAGTAATGGTGAAACTTCCATACGCATGTCCTTTTTCGTTATATTTTGGGTTCATCATAATTGGGTTATCTTTTATGTATTGACTACTATGTATGATAGCAAATTTTGCATAAGAATTGGTAAATAATATTATTTGAATCTATCTCTAGGATTTAGATTTGATCTCCACATCTGCTTGTTCATCAACTTGATTTGGATCTACAGGTGTATAATTGATTTAGATCATTTTTCATGGCCACAAACCTTTAAATGTGAATTTCTTAATTTAGGCCCATGTTTCCCTCCCTTACTAGTCGTCATGAGCCAACTAAAGAACAACGTAATTTAAATCACATGCAAGGGTGGTGTATTTAAAGATTAACACAAGATAAAAAGAATCATTTGAGATTGAGAGAAGAATCTGATAAGCACATATAGAACTTGATTGTAAAGGGATGAAAAGGATTACATCAACATTGCTTATTATCTTAGGAGCATACTGCACACTTGCTTGTTGTTGTGAACCTTAGTTTTCCACCATTGAATTGATGCATATAGGGCTTTGAGTGAGGAGAACATGACCATCATGATTCAACAATTCCCAAAAAAATGTCTCTAAATATTGTTTGTTCCATATTAGATCCAAAACATTTGTAAAGAAATAAAAAGAGTGTAGTTAAAAGAATTGTATTGGATTAGATTAATCAATCATAGGTTCAGTTTTGTGCACATGTTTAGGTGTGGACTCGTAGAGATCGTCATTGGTGGCTATATAGATTATTAATCAAGATAACACAAAATATGTTAGACATACACAATATCTAATATTATTCCATACAAATATAATAGAGACACAAATGTCATGGCTAGTAATCCCTCAATTATGAGTATGGATGATGGTAGAACTATAGATGATGGTAGTTCTCACTTTACACTGCTTATTCCTACATATACTAATTAGCTATATAAGGAACTTCTTTAATTATTTGTGTTGCATTGACTATTGAGGAGTAGTTTCATGATATTTATGTACATACATTAATTCAAGGGTATTTCCCCCTAGTTCTTCTAAAAGTACTTGTAATTGTATCCATAGTTCAACTCCTAAATGCTTGATTATTATGAGAGTGCTTTAAAAGGATGGTTACAATGATTTATTACTTAGATTCCTTGGAGATCATGAGAAATCTATAACCCTTCAAGCTTGATATAAGGACATATGTTGTGATCATGCTAGTACTAAGTTATTTATTCAAAATCATTAATGCATGGGTTATTATAGGAGTGACATGTTGGAAGATTCAAATGACTTTGTTTACAAGTATACAATATGTCAAATACATACTAATCTAAAACATGCATCGTCTCATGAGATTCATCCATTATTGCTTCTACTTCTATGGATACAATATAGTAAGTGTTGTTGTTGGCACAACATGTCCTATTTTCTTAGAAGTAAATTGGGATCACCTTTTTCATATCCCAAGTTTTAGTTCATCTAGTTATTTAAATTGCTGCAAAAAAATTATCATCATTTGCTTTCTTTTGGGTGTTATTCTCATGGTCGTTTTGTTGTGTTCATTCCCTATATTTATGAATTCGAATTTTGAGTTGCACCATCTTGTAGAGGTATAATTCTTAGAGTGGTCGTTCAACTGAGGCATTCCCATTCCTTTAATATTTTATTATGCAATCTAAAGTTTAAACTATAATTTTTGAGTTTAATTTAATTTCTAAAGTCCAATTTAATTTTTCCAATTCATAGTTGAAATTTAAAATCTTGATTAAATTTGCAAAATCCTTGATTAAGTTTAAATTTCATGCCTTTCTCAAGTCCCGTTCTTTTATTCTAACTTAGACCTAAAATATTTTTGTTATTTAATCAATCGAAAAGAATGGATCCATATTGTTTAAATCCAAACATTGACCTTAGCATAATTTAAATCTAAGATTCTCGAGTGTTTGTGTCCATGTTAGAAGAGTGAATCATCATTTCTACAACCATTACTTTTATTTGATATGACTGGCTGAGGAGAACAAGTCTATAGACTCTTGAATAAACTTGGCATTGGTCATAGACCTGAAACTGATTTAAGACTAAGTCTTAGTCATAATTTTACATTTGTGTTCACTCATGATGAGCTTACTTCTTTAGACCTACTAGCATATATAAACTATGATTGACTTACAATAGCCATTTAATAAAAGTAACAGTTAGTAAATTGTTTTATTCGCAAGTTTCCAACTATATATATATATTGTTATATAGAAAGGTGGCGGAGCACCTATAATATATTAAGATAAGTTAATATAGAGAAAATACAAAAACTAGTCCAACGAAACAACCCTGCGGGCCAAACAGTGAGGAGCCTTACACAAACAAAAGAGGCGGAGGACGCCTATCTATAGAGAGTATACAAAAAAATTGCCTCATGAGAATGGCAACAGTGGGCAATAAGGAAATCAGACCTAGTTTGAATTGGAGCTCCATGATTGTCTTCTAGCAGAGTGATGGCAAATGGGAGAGCGAAAAAAGAGTACTTGGAGGGGTGGGTAGAGAGAGATCAGACGCATGGTGGTGAAGAAAATGCACAGCGATGAAAACCTCCTTACTTTTATATGATATCTTAGGTGGAAGCTAGAAGCGGTGTGCATTCAACACCTTGTTGAGGAGGTTGTAGCAGTCGCCCCGGAGTCCTCTTTGCATGGCATTATACACTCAGGCAACATGATGGGAGGTTTGGATGAGCTCTCTACCAAAGATGTTGCCTATCAGGGCCTGGCCTTCCTGGAAGCCGTAGGAGTCGAGGGCTATCCTCCACCTAATGCACAAGGCCAAAGCCGATGGCCTGAATGTATTCATAGTCCTGTACAATATCGAGTATATTTGAAATGAATGTGGCTGTAATTTCTGACCCCTTCACTTGTCTTTCTGCAGGTTTCCAACTCTATTTAGTTTGTTCTTATCTAGTGTTTATTTATCTTATGTCTTTTGTTGTGATCAAATGAGTTCCAAGGAAAAGCATAAAGCATTTAGTAATGCAAGACATATTTTTTAATTTGTAATCCCTCTATATAATGAGACGTGTAATATTTTTCTATCAAGAAATAGAAGTTGAAGTGTTTTCTTTATGAATGTTGTAGCATTTGAATTCTGGCCTCTATCCTTCTTCGGAGTGGTAATAGAGCAAGTTTGTCTAAAGAGATTGTGGAAGATTTAAGTTTACAAAGAAAAGGAGGGATAAAAGATAATTAACCAAAAAGAGAATTAATCACAACAAGAGAATTTATTAGATCATACTTCAACAAATTGGATCTCAAGCATGGCAACAAGCATCAATATCCCTTAGCCTCAAATTCTCATAAATTCATGCATAAGATTTATGTTTTTTGGTATTATAAGGTGAATAATTTATTTTTTTCACAAGAAGTTGAGCATTTATTTTTCAAAAGATGCAAAAACCCTATTTTTAATCTAACAAGTAATGGATGATTCTATTTTCCCTAGGATTGTAGCAACAACTAGATCTAAGAGGGAATGAGATATTTTAGAAATTACTTATTAGGGAACAACTAAGGTGAAGGTAGCTAAATTATAGACTCTAAGGGTCTTAAAAATTTTCACACGAAAGATTCTGAGTATGTAGATCAATTTTTGAGTTAGGTTATTAATACATTTAATCAAATTAGATCATATGGAGAGGAGATAACTGATTATAAAATTGTACAAAAGATTCTTCGAGGCCTACCTAGTAAGTTTGATGCTATATTGTAGTTTCTATTGAAGAGTCCAAGGATCTAAGACAACTATTAGTAGATGAGATGATAGAATATTTGTTATCCCATGAATCCATAATGAATAAGAAAAATAATTCATCTTTAGAGAATGCATTTAAATATCTGGCTTCATTTAGCAAAGGTAGAGGAAGGTCAAGCTCTAGAAGAAGGGGCAAATTAAATAATCATAGAGGTGGAAGGAGTAGTCTAGATCTAGGTGGAAGGAGTAGCAAATGAACAACATCATTCAAAGATGTATAAATGTTTTAATCATAGCATGAGAATACTATCAAGTATATGCATGATTGAACAAACTGAGGAGTCATGATCATTCAAATGAAGGTATGTGTGATTACGTTTGATTCAGTTAACTGAATTAACAACAAGTGTGCTATGATACAGATTGGACATGGTCATGTCATATAGAATAATTAAAACTCTAGAGGGTGCAACATCTAGTTCTAGTAAAAATCTTAGAGGTATAATAAATCCAATATTCAATGTTATTACAATGAAAAAATTGATCATTATGCATATGACTGCAAACAAAAAGCAAATATCAATAAATATAATAGAAAAATTTCAGATTTGTCCGAATGAAATTCTCGGTCTTTGTTCATTACGTATGATGCTTCTCAAGAGAGTAGTAGTAATGTTATATTTTTAAATAGTGGGTGTAGTAACCACATGACTAGAAATAGAGATTTGTTTGCAACTTTAGATAGTTTTATGAAGTCAGAAGTCAAGCTGGGTAATGATAATAAAGTGATAGTTATGGGTAAAGGTGCAATTAATATTTGTACAAAATATGACCTTAAAGAAAGCATGTCCTAGATGTTTATTTTGTTCCTATATTGAAGCATAATCACTTGAGTATTGGGCAACTTATACAATACAAAGTATTTTTTGAAGATAATGTTTGTATTATACTAGATAAAATTCCTTGTGATAGGTTTATTGCAAAGGTTGAGATGACTAGGAACCAAATGTTCCCACTGTAGATTAAGAGCGAATGTCAAAAATAGCCCAAGACGAGCCCACTCAAGAGGAAGAAAATTTAAAGGTAGCATATTTAGAACAAACATGGTGGTGGCATCTAAGGTATGGTCACCTTCATTTTGGAGGTTTGAGTTTATTACAAAAGAAGCAGATCATTAGAGGATTACCATGAATCGAGCAACCAACTAGTTCATGTGAGAGTTGTATTCTGGAGAAACAACTAGGGAAATATTTCCAACAAGGGTGTCTTATAGAGAAAGGGCACCATTAGAGCTTGTTTAAACGGATTTATGTGGATTAATGTAGACTCCATCATTAGGAGGAAGTTTTTATTTTCTAACTTTTATTACTGATATCAATAGGGAAACATGGATTTATTTTCACAAGCAAAAGTCTAAATCCTTTGAAATATTTAATGATTTCAAAGAAATGGTTGAAAAATAGAGTGGCTAGTACATCAAGGTACTTAGGTCAGATAGAGGTGGAGAATGTAAGTCAAATGAGTTTTTAGATTTTTATAGATATCATGAACTAAGAAGAAATTTACTACAAGGTACACACAACTATAAGTGGTGTTACAAATAAGAAAAATAGAACAATAATGGATACAACCAAGAGAATGTTAATGAAATCTCCTCATCTCCCTTCACTTGCTAGCTTTATGATATCTCCTGCTCTGTTGGGGTGTCCTTTCCACCCTTATCTGGCTCATGTAGCAACTCTTACTGAGTTGCTACATGATTCTAGTAATGATGACAACTAGAATGGCCCTCCACCAGGGAAGTAGGCCTTCTAGGGTTGACTAAAAGCCTTCAACTTCCTTTACTTTTCTCCTTAAACTCATCTACTTCTTCAAAGCAGCAAATTTCAGTGTTGTCCCAACCTAACATGATTGGGCTAGAATGCACAATTAAGTAACAATAATAACTCCTCTTGAATGATTTTCCTTTGTTATCCTTGTATTTATTATTTGAAATCTTGACCGAACATTTTGAAGCATAGTGACCTATCTTTCCATACTTAAAACATTTGAAAGGTAACTTACCTCTGTATTTTCCATAGCCTTTTTTCAATCTTCTTACAAAATTCGTTTCTATTTTGTCAAAATTATCTGAATATGATTCCACATTCTTTTCTGCCTTACTAACCTTAAAAGAAGTTTGTTTTCTTGAATCATCTTGAACAAATTCTCTTATCTCAAAAGTAGTTAGAGTGCCAAACATTTGACCCCTAGAATACTAATCCAAATTTTGAGTATCTTCAATAGTAAAAACATTGGCACTATAAGATTTTGGATATGTTCTTAGTACCTTCTTTACCACTTCACTTTCCTCCAACTTCCCACCTAAACCATTGATGAAATTGACAACCTCATCCACTCTTTGCATGTAGCTTGCAATATTTTCATCCTCTGAAGTCTTTAGGGTTTCAAACTTGGTCTTCAAAATCTATATCTTTGCTTGCTTGACCTTGTCATCTACTTCATAGGTACTTTCCAGCTTCTTCTAGATCTCATGAGCAATTTTGTAGCTCATTACCTTAACTAATTTAGAATCAGAAAGACTATTTAGAAGAACACTCCTTGCCTTTCGATTGTTCTCATATTCTTTAATCTCATCTTCATCCTTTAGACCATTAGTAGGTATAGTATACTTTCTGTCAACTATCTTCCATATGCCATATCATAATGATACAAGAAAGCTTTCCATCCTAGTCTTCCAAAAAGCATAATTTGTTCCATCAAACACTAGAACCTCCATACCTTTCCTGTTTGCCACCTGAATCTACCCCAAGTGGTTAATCTTCTTCAAGGAACTCAACTCTGATACCAATTTTTAGTATGCATAGGACAACTGAGAGGGGGGTTGAATTAGTTGTCTATTAAAACTTTAAACTCTCAAAGAAATTCCTACCATCAACCTCTTATTATGCATTAACAGAATGTAAACATATGAAGCATCAATGCAAACACTTTCAAACACATAAGAACACTAGATTTATGTGGAAAACCCAAGAAGGGAAAAACCACGGTAAGGATTAGCTCACATATATAATTATGAATAGCAACACCAAAAACAAATAGGCTCACTATCAAGGGCTTACTGCCTAGAAAAAGGTTCACTGCCTAGAAGAGAGAAGAAAAAAGAATACTGTTACAGAGAGATTCACTATCTCAAAGCAATAGGAGAAATCAACCACTGCCACTCCTTGCCTTCCACAACCAATATTGGCTCACTGCCTCTAGCATGTTTAGGCATACTAAAATGTAGAAACCTTTTTCTCACTACATTCCAGAGTCTTAAGCATTTTAGCTTGCACACAGCTCACTGCCCTTGATTTACATTCACATTCACTTCTCTACTTTTCTCCACTCAACTTCATCTTTCATTTATACCATCTACAACCAAGACCTATCTCAATTAGGTCAGTCCTAATGAAGCATGTGTACCTTAAACATCTAACACCAATTAGGTCGGTCAATAAACACTTCCGTGGTGGAAAGAAGTGAAAGTAGACCATGTCAAGGGTTAACTAGGATCAAATATGTATCACCAAGCTACTCATCACATCCACAATCCATGAGGTACTTCTACAAATGGTGCTAGCAAGCCAAGTCAACCAAACCTAAGCTAATGAGGTCACATCCATGATTTTCCAAGTCCAAAAACATCATGTAGACTAGAAAAAACCACTCTACAGCATCCACACACCTTTCCATAATATTCAACACCATCAGAATCTCTTGCAACACTTCTAAAACCTCTGAAACAAAGAATGTCTTCTATCTACACATCAGGATCCACTACCTCTGAATACGAACACAATATCTAAACTTGTGGATCAACCCATTACTAGAAACTTCAAGGGAAGGTAGATATAGATTGTATAAGCACATCCCCAAATCCATAGGACAAGAAACCTCAATGCAGAGAAATGTGGAGCAATCTCATTTCTCCCAAACAATCCTCTACACAAATAGACACTATCAAACACATCTTTCACTTCCACATGATCTAGAACCTAAAAATATGGATATAACACCTTTGAACACCACTGATTAACACTTGCAATCTGTACAAGCATATCTTCAATAAAGAGGAAATTTGGAGTATAACACTAAGCACAACTCTGTCACAGTGCACAAATTTTTATTCAAATTTTCTCAAAAGCACTTCGAAACCAAGTGAACTACCTGCTACAAGTTGACATCAATGAGAACACTAGAAAGTTTCCAACATAAATGGATGATGATCGATGGATAAGGATCAAAGCATCAAAGATAGACGCAAATCCAAGTACAAGATGAGGAGGATGACAATGGTTAAAATATGAAATTTTTGGTTATGGAGGTGAGGTAAGGTTTGGATGCTAAAATAGAGATTGCTTCAATATGAGGAAAAAGGTGGATGATACCAGGCCAATTTGTAGTGGCGTAGGCTAAGGTTGTGATCTCAAGATAGTCTAGTTTGATATTGCAATTTTAGCTGGTTGTGTAAAGGGTTACATAGAAAAAGTGTTGTGTTATAGTCGAAGGTGCATTATTACAAGAAAAGATGAGATGTTATAAGCAAAGACACACTACTATAGGAAAATACATGCTATGATAGTCAAAGGTGCCACAGTAGGATTAGAAGTGCTAAGTCATTGTCAAATGTGCTAAGGCACATGCAAAGGTGCTAAACTATAGTCAAATGCATGATTATCTAGGTTTGCTAGTGTTTGTGAAAATTGGCAAGAGATAACACAAACAAAAACATAATGGTTGAGTTGACTTTAGGGTAAAATAGGCTAGAATGGCTTTTACTAGTTTATCACATGAAAATACACTAGACACATGAGCACATTCCTAGAATTATTCAAGTGGGTTTGACTTCTAATGTGGGCCCACACTCAATACCTTTCAAGAGAAAATAGCTAGGGAGTGAGTGGTGATCACTCACCCTATCCCTTTCCTTGGAGGCCTTGACACCTTGCCTAAAGAAACCCTCTATATCATTGCCAAGAAAATGAGTTAGTAGTTTTAGATTGAGTCTTTGACCAGTGTGTGACAGGCTAGACCACTTGGTTAGTCTCAAAATCAGGCAAAGTTAGCTCAAAGGTGATAAATAGAAGCAAACATTCTATAGAATAGTCACAGGTGCTAAAAGATGGTTGAATGCGCTTAGTTAAGAAAAGGTGCTATAGAATGAATAGAATGTGCTACACAGTAAGACAAATATGCTAAAACATTTAAATGCACTGCAAAAAGAAGAAAAAGCACTAATTTGAGACACAAATGTGCTAAAAGAAAAAAATGATATACCTAAGCACAAAAATGCTATTTTGTAGTTGAATGCAATGACTTGTAGTTGAGTTGAGACCTGGAAAGTGAAACCTACAAAACATTGGGTTTAGAATCATTACAAACCAAAAAGAGACCAAAAAAATAGAACCAAATGAACTCTATTTTGTAGACAACTAGATAGTATTAGTAAAAATCAAACACAATAAAATGCATGGCATTGCAGTCAAATGCTTTGATCTAGATTAGGGTTTGAAAACCTATAAACATGGTGATTAGATCTCTACAAAATAGACAATTAGGAAAATATCGATGAAACCTTCAACAGAATTTAATCCAAAAAATATCAGTATGTAGAAACCAAAAAGAGATAAAATGTTGTTAAACCCCTATAAAACAAAAGCACTGCAACATAAAGAAAAGGTGTGGCATTAGGTGAAAGCACTACATTTTAAAGCAAATTCACACTTCTAGAGTCAAATGCGATGTATGGCAGGTAAATGCATCGATCCACAATCAAAAGTGCTAGCTTGTAACTTGCAACAAAAAACATGAAATTTCTTCCCAAATATAATCAGATTTATGAATAGAGTCCTACCGGGCATGCCTAAATGAAGAACAGAAAAGATTGAAGGATAAACACATAAAGATAAAAGCATTACAAGACTATTACCTTCACCTTAACCCTTCCTTCTCCTTGATAGAGCGGATTGTAATGCACCCTAGTTCCAATGGTGTTTTCTCTCTTGATGATGCTATGTAGATTGCTCTCTTGATGAAACTATGGATAAATGCTATGTAGGATTTATTTAATTAATCATGGGTGTAGGAAATAGTGGTTAAATTAATTAAAATGTAATTTATTTAATTAATTTTAGGTGATGGAGACAAGGAGTCGATTAAGCAAATAAATAGAATTAGTTTAATTTATTTTAAATGATGGGGGAAAGGAATTAATTAAATAAATAAATTTAATTAATTAATTTAGGAGGTAGGAAAATGGATTAAATAAATTAATTTAAATAACAAAAGGACATGATAAAGGGGACGTGTTAGGATGAAGGTGATGTTAGGATGATGTCGAAAATGACAGTGAAGGCATGGTTAGTTTTCAGTGTCTACAAAAGGGTCAATGAAGGATTCTAAAAAAGTCCCTATAGCTATCCCTTTACATCAAGGGTTAATGCTCCTGATTGTGAGTCATATTAAGATTCTAAAAACCTTGTCCATGGGCCTATGAATAAGAAAGTGAAGAAAATAAAAGGATCAAGCCAATTATTCTATCTCAACTTCTGAAGAAATAGAGGAAGATGATAGCAGTTGGCATAACACTAGGTCCAAAACAGAGTCAAAGCTTGGAAACCAAAATTCTATGGACCTTAAGGATACTAAAGTGGGAAAGAAAAATACCAAGAATAGTAAAAGGAAAAGAGGTGAGAAGATAACATCCCAGTTGGGGAAAGAGAACCCCTTCTTTTTGGAGAAAGGAAAACCTAAATATTTCCCAAATCTAGTCATGGGGATCCCCTTCCTAGGAGTTAAAAATCCATTCCCCCACATCATGGTTGAACCTAGTATTCCCCACCTTACCCCTTCATCTATGAAGAAGTTAAGGAGAATATATTTTCCCTCAGGTAGAACATCTTGAATCTGTATCAAACATTTGATATGCGGCACATACTCATGAAATGTTTTTATATTAAAATTAGTAGAAGTAATATCAAAAGGGAAATTATAACCATGAAGAGAAGTGGTGAAAGCCAACTACTAATGGAGGAAGAGAGAATTTTTTTTGGAATTGATAATCAATCCTTGTCAATAACCTTCCAACTAAGCTATCCACTAAAAATAGAAACTGACCATCATGGAGGAGGAACTATCTAAATGCTAAGGACAGTAGGAGGGAAGAATTGTGGCTTTATGAGGTCAAGAAATTGAAAGAAAACTTCAATGGGTACATGAAATTTAATGCTGGTGAAATCATGAGTATTAATGAGAAGATTAAGAAGCATAGTGCTAATCTTGTTGAGGAGAGTAAGATTGTAGCAAGTATAGGTCCTAGTACTAGGGCTAGGAGAACTAAGAAACAAAGCAAGGAAGTGAACAAAAAGGTCTAAGATCCTCAAGGCCTGGATGAATATATGGAAGACCTAGGGGCAACTAATACTCTGAAGGAGCTATGATCTATTCTCTTTGCTATGTTGTTTTATAATTTGTTCTACATTTTATAGTTTATCTAGTTGTGTGTTATCTATGGTTTGACTAACATTTAGCTAATGTAAAGGGTTTCTAGGGTCCCTTCAAAATGGGGTGATTGTATAGAATATAAGTGTTTATGTAGAAATAAATATGTTTACAAAATTATTTTTGCACAAACACATTCCCTCTAAATCACTATTACAGAGATTATATTTTGCATAGATTTGCATTAATGTTGATGCATTTCTATCAAAGGAGAATAAAAACCTAATTACATTGATTCTATTTTCTAAATTCATAAACAAGTTGCAATTCAATGTGAACAACAAATCACAAAACTAATTTTAATTTAATTCATCATGTTTTATATGTTTGATTTGTTCCTCAACATAATAAGAATCCCTAAAAATAAAAATACATTCTAATTTTTTGAATGTACATGATGAGAAAATTATACCTCTCAAAAAATAACAAATACATTATCAATGGGATGGTATTTCCATTCACATCCTTGATTTAAATCCATTGTGATAACAAATGTAACAACTCCAAGGAGTATTATTGCTATAACCCATTTCAACAAGGGTTTTTAAATGACAAAAAATAAATGACTAACATGATTCCACCATAGAGCTTTCTTCCAAGCAAGTTCAAAATCTACAACAAAGAAAAAATCACAAAGCCTCAAATGACCAAGGCTAGCTCATCTCCCAATCGTAGGACTTGCAATCAAGTCTACCCCTGAGCTAGGAGGCTCCCAAGAAATTAGTTTCACAACACAATACACACATAAACACTCACAAATCTACAAACTACCATTTTTGGCTAACACACACAAATGGAACTCCACAAGATCCATAGCAAGGGGGAGTCAAAGGGACTCACTAATCTCTTGGGGAAAGAATGTAAAAGAAATTTCCATCTCCACCAAATCAAGTACCACAACTCTTCATAACACTCAAATGTCCTTCACCCAAACCACATAATCACCACAACACAAATTTAATACAATCTGAATAACTCACCTCCACAACCTAACCACTACACCTATATAGGCACTTATGCCAAAAAAATAAAATAGATTTTTTTCCCCAAGAGAAGGTCCACATCTCTCTCAACTCCAACACATAGGTGGGTCTTAACCCAGATGGGAAGATCTGCACCCAACGCAACCCATACCCAAAATAAACAATGCAGATAATGACAACACACAAAGGGTTTTCAACACAAAAGAAGAAGAGGATTCATAAAAAAATAAAAAACTTTCATTTTCCATATTAACAATAAATAATACTACTACATTGTAATAATAAATTAAAAGCACATCTCTATACTTCAACTAAGGGCATGTTCCCATGCTGTTGCTTAGCTTATTTTGGCTAGCAGCCATTGTTGAATTTTTTTTGGACATATTTGTGGAGCTAGTGACCCCATGAAATTTTATTTTTCTGCTTATTTTAAGCAGTTATCTTAATTTGTAGTTTTTTTTATATAAAAAGTAAAAAATAGATTATCTTAATTATGAGATTAGTAGCTTCTGGAAAAAACTGTGTTGTGTTTTTTTGGATCGACGTTTCGGATCACACTCCATGATCCATCATCAGGAAAAAAAGATGAAAGAAAATCAAGATGATGGATCACGGAGTGTGATCCAAAATGTTGATCCAAAAAAAAACACAACACAGTTTTTTCTAGAAGCTACTAATCCCATATTATGGACTATGGAAATATCATGACTACTATCTCAATTACGTTAATTTAGAAGAATATTGTAAAAAGGGAAGGAAATATATGCAGCCACATGGCATATTTTTCATTATGTAGTGGCTTAGTCCCCCTTTTTTCCATAGCTTATTTGCAATTCCTAAACAGTAGCTGCTCCACAAAAATAGGGAAAGATTCTATATTATCCTTTTCCCACAATTATAAATTTCCATGGGGCCACTCCAACTGCTTAAATTTATGTAGAAAATTAACTTAAGCATCCACATGGGGACATGGGATAAGTTTGGTAAAACTCTTGACCCAAATTCTTCTATCTTTTCTCTTCTTGAAGCTCCCAATCTCTTCCTCCAATCTTCACTCTTCTAAACATCCTTGGTGATCAAAATATAAATTCCAATAATAGAAAGACCAACCTTAAAAAAACCTTCTAAAAGAGAATAAATAAATAAATGAATTTAGGGTTAGGTTTTGACTTGCAATTTAAAAATGGATTTTACCTCCCAAAAACTTATCACCTATCTTCTAAGGCACTTCTCAAGCTTGTAGATACTTTCAAAACATATTTTAAACATTCAAACATGGGTCCCTTGGTATAGGGGTTTAATTTTACACAAATAGTAAATAAAATAAGATTTTATGACCTCAAAATATCTCTCTTAAGTTCAAATTCAAGATTTGACATTTAATGGAATTTAACCACACACAACATAGAATAACAAAAAAATAATTAGAAAATTAATTAACATAATCACACCCACAACACTTTTACACAAGAAGACCATAATCCCCTCTTAGAATAAAACTTAGGTACACTAGGGAAACACAACATTGGTTTTTTGAGAACCTCCACAATTTTTATGGAATTACCTATACACTTGCACACAAATGTTAATATATCTAAAAAAATGACCAAAGTAACATTTATAATTAAATTAATATGCACATCATAAAAACTTCATAATTAATAACATTATCGCTATTAAGTGAAAATATAAACACCATATTTAATTTATTACATAGGTCATACTAATACAAAATTGCATAACCACATCATGTTCAACCAAATGCGATATAAATTAAACATACACAATTACATTCATTCAAAATCCATTACATAACAGTAATTAAAATTTGTAAACTCTAATCCAAAAAAGGACAAATATGCCCATAATCAATAATTAGCTATGTCATCATCAATAATCCATAAAATGTTACTCTAACATGATATAGGTACCAACATAGTCTATAATCATAATAACATAAAATGTCATGTCCATGAGTGTCATAAACAAATAAATCTATCAAACTAAAGTATGATCATTAAAAAGAAAATGTGGGACTCACAATAGTAACACAATAGAAAGACAAAAGCAGTTGGATGTACTTGTAGCAGTATGCCGACACAAAATGAATATAATATTTATGTTAATGTCATTTTAAAAGCTCCCTAGCTTTAGGTAATAATATATGATATTGCTTACAATGAGTTGATTAAAATATTAAAACCCATTAATTTCACTAGATAAAATACCATAAATTTACAAACTCCTTAGACCCTTGATTTCACTATCTTTCGCATATCTTCTACAAAGGTATTCAAGTTTGTATAAGAAGTTCCTCCTTCCATCACTGCGTTACTCGCAGCCTCTTTCAACGTCAAAACATTTTCATGTAGCTTCATTCCAATACAACCTTCCATTAGACTTCTAATCGTACTCTCAACCACCTCTTTTGTCACTAATTTAAATTCATCTACATTGACACCGTCAAAGTCCAAGCCAACATTCCAAATGTCTTTTGCAAATCGACAATTAAGAAATTGGTCAACAAAATAGGGCCATCCAGTCATAGGAATTCCCATGCCAATTGCCTCCAAAGTAGAGTTCCACCCACTATGTGTAAGGAATCCTCCACAAGATGGGTGAGAAAGCACCTACATCCATTTAGAAAAATAATTTAAAAACATTTTTAAAGTTACAATAATTACGAATTTTTTTTAATTAAAAAATAAAAACTACCAATAACAACTTTTCCCTTCCCATGGTTATGTGTCCTTTTTTAAAACCTATATATAGGTTAGGGATCTCGTTCATTTAATACAGCCTTTTGATTTAATCAGTGGTGCTATTATATAGGTTTGATCTCTCTGTCTACAGAAAACAATAGCAGAATAAACCGCCTTTACCTTCAACTGGTTCGTCCAATTAACAATCATTGCTCGATCCTTGGTTCGATCCTTGAAGCCCTCAGGTAATTCCAGAGGTTTGCCTTCTGCTATATCTGATCTGAGGACCCACAAGAACGGGTACCCACAAGCCTCTAGTCCCAGAGCCAGCTCATGTAATTGCCTTTCAGATTTTACAGCAATGCTACCAAAGGAAACATATAACACAGACCCCTGCGCTTGAGCGTCTAGCCATTGAAGGCACGTTTTATCCTCTTCCCATATGCTGTACATGGAATTCCTACCTTGTAAGAAATTTGGAAGAAAGACGGGGCCTATTGCCAGAGCAGGGCATCCATTAATGCTGAGACCCATTTGTGCTTCTTTACCTCCTTCCAACTCCTCGAAAGTGTTGACTAGCACGTAGTCTGCTATGTTTTGGATGCGAGACTCATACAGAAAGATATCGTAAATGCTTTCAGACATGTATTTTTCTCGGTAGAAGGAGACGATGTCCGTTGGCCTGATTGGTGGAATGTTTCCGGGAAGGCATGTGATGAGTTTGTCTTTAGATTTCAAATCCTCCTCTGCAATGCCAATGCTCATCATATTTGATATATGATATAGTAATCACGGTTATAAGATTTAGTTTTGGAACATATTTATATTATATATTGTCAATGATTACTTCATATGTAAATGAAAAATGACTAAATATTAAACATAAGTATTTCAAATCATGTGAAATTACATTGGTGTACCAAAAAAACATGATTTAGTGCACAATTATGGGTCTACTTCTCTTTTAGGTCTTTTTTGACACTTCAACAAAAAGCATGCTAATATGGCATCATATTTGATGATGTAGACCTAAAACTTTAATTATAAGCAAAGGCCTTGCCAAATACGCTACTGGCAAAATTTCCAAATAATTCAAAATTGTTATGTATGATTTTGAAAAGCAAAATTAAGGTGTTCAACTATGGACTCCTCTCCCCTATTTCAAAGATTCAATGAGAAATAAAATCAACAGCCACAGCTTTAAAATTTAAAATTTCACGTCCAATTATCGAACCATTCAATGAGCAGGTTAGTGAGTTTAAACCTTGCCAGGCCCTTTTCTTCCAACTTGGCGCCCAAATTAAAGATTTGGGCAGGATTTTGTGAAGCAGTGAAAGAAGAGGAAGAGGAAGAGGAAGAGAAGCTGTATGTAATGAAAGAGAGGAAAACTGTGCAGGTTGCGTAGAAAAAAAAGAGCAAGAGAGGCATGTAAAACAGCAAGAGATAAGAGAAGAAGAGAGAAGGGGCGATGCCATTTTCCATAAAAGAACTTATTCAGTCCTGTAGTGCGTGGGGATTGCCAAGTCCACAAGAGAGAATGTCGAACAAAATGGCGACAAGGATTTATTCCAGTTAAGGGAGCGGACCACCATTTTAAAATCATAAAGTCATCCTGGGAAAGAGAGGCCGAGAGCAGAGTAAAACAGGGGATGGCTTTAATTCTCTATTTGTATATATTTTGTGATAAAAGTCAACTACCTGTAAGTTTTGTATTTAAATAATTGAAAGAGAAAGAAACATTGAGTGCTGGCCTTTTTTCCTTTTTGTTGTTGGTTATCATGAGTGTTCTATGAGGTCAACCCATTGCCAGTGAGGCCGTTTAGAATGCTGGTAAATATACACGTATATGTTTGCGTGTATTGTTTTAACCTGCAGAGTGTAGAGGTTGATTTAAATCCCTTGTGTGCTGGGTGTGGGGCTGATTTGAGTCCCTTCAACAACTTTGGTGCTGGGTGTGGGTCTGTAGGAAAGGGTTTGAGTGGCTGCAGTACAACTAACAGCAAAGGCATTTGACTGCTTTCAAATTGTCAAGGTAGATATCACTAAGCTATTGGAACAAACAAAATAAGAAACAAATGACATAAATGACAGGCAAACAGAGCAACATAAGACATTAATAGCAGCTCTAAGTACCATTGATCAAGCAAATGTGAAACATGAAAAACTTGGAAGCTCTATAGTGGATTGTACGAGCATGGGACATCCAAACTAAGGTAACAATCTGTGGATCTTCTAAAGCTGAATGTAATAAATTATGTGGAGTTGTAAATAGCACAAATTGTATATGCAATATAAAAATTATTTTTAAGCATTTAGACCCATCTTGTACCAGAAACAAGAACAGAATTTGTAGGAGAAATACCTTTGACAGGAATATGACCCTCAGAAAGAAGAAAGTTAGCGTTTGTCTGAATAATGGAATTTGCAGTACACCAAGTCCAGAAGACAACTCTGGGTACCCCAAGATTTTTAGCTACCTCTGCTGTGCAGGAGAGAAGGCAATCCGAAACGATGCAGGTGATTGGCGGCACAGACTTATCTTCTGCAGTTAACAGACTTTCCAAAGCAGGGCCCAAACGTTGCACGGCAACGAAAAGCTCACCAACCTTAGAAGTTCGACCATGTTCCGGCGGTAAGCCGTCTGGGATAGTTAAAAACCGAAAATTTAAACCCCTTGCTTGAACCTCACGGTCACGTGCAGCTGCATCTTTGGAAGCTGCTTTTAAAAGGTGTTGATCCATCCATTCCGTAGTAACAAAGGTTATGAAGAAACCTCGCATGGCCAGCAGCTCTGCAAGATTCATCACTGGATTAACATTGCCCTGTGCAGGAAACGACACAATTACTGCGTGCAAAGGAGGCATCATTTCTCCTTGAATATGCACTATATCGCCCTCTCTTCAGTTACTCTGTAAAACTATAAACCCAATTATGTATACAGTAGTTGAGTATAACTATCACATAATTATATGTATAGTAGTTGAGTATAACTCACATGTTTTAGAGTGGAAGAATTGGTGTGAGACCACCGAAACATTACAGATATCAATGTACCAACTGAGAAATATGAACCTTAAGTGTCCGCATCAAATTCTCAATAATTTTGTACGAATGAACTTCGATGTTAAGAAAGAGTTATAAAAGTAAAAATATAATTCCAAAAGTAGGCCATGGATTTATGCCATGCGTGCCATCCCGTCAACTTTACACTAGTCCATTAAATTTGTCCATAGGAATAAAAATTTCATGATAAAAGCATATCCGCCATTACAATATTGTCAGCAAACCAGATTTGGACAAAAAGATAATTCTTCGATAGTGCTTCAGAATCTGATCCCTTCTTTATCTTCACAACAAAATACAAGTCTCATTAGAAATGTGACTAATGATTCCCCTCTTCTGCAAATACATGGATTGATGACGATTGGAGTCCCCTAGATTTCACCCCTTCTTTTATTGAGAATAAAACAGACCCCTCACATTTTGACACTCCTGAAATCATGACTACTATATGTACGTCTCACTCTAATAAGGAGTCATCCGCTTCCTCTGATGAATATACTTCTTATATTGAGCATGCCTTTGACATTGATCCTCCTCCTGAGGAGTTTCAATTGTGTTATGGGCTTGGTTTTGATATCCTCACAAAGACTTCTTATAGACGTAGTGGTTTAGGACGAAGAGAACAAGGCATTAAGGTTCCTACTGAGTCTAATGGACAACATACCATAGTAGGTATCGATTATAGACCTCTTATGCTATTATCTTAAAATTATTTGCATGTGAATATGATCACCTCATCATCAGTTTCATCTTCCTTATCATTGTTATATCCAGAGTTAATCATTGACACTAAAACCTAATAGAACAGGCCCAATAAACAACAAAACATAACAGCAAATTAAAAAAAGGGCAAAATAGAGTTAATAAACTCAAAAAAACATTTATCTAACTTGAATTATATTTCATCCAAAATGTCGTGTACAATAGCTTTGTACAATCATATATATAATTACAAAAATTTGAAGCCTGAAAGCTTCCATCTTTCTAGATAATTCTATATTTTAATTCTAAAAAATTGGAATGTTCTATTAGTTTTATGGAGAACTCCAGAGAAAGCCTAACTTTCTATTGTGGAAAACTCTAGAGAAAACTTGCTTTTTCTTAGACAATCTTACTTTCCTTAACATCCCCCCTTAAGATTAGTTAGAATAATACAAAGAAAATACAAAATAGAGGGGAAATACAAAGGAGAGGGGAACATTATACTACTATCCCCCCTTAATGTTCACCTCTAACATACCAAGCATTCCTCTTATTTTTAAGATTTTGGCTTCAATCATACTCTTAGTGAATATATCAGCAACTTGTTTTTCACTTGGACAAAATTGAAGATTGACAATGGATTCTTGAACAAGATCCTGAATGTAGTGGACATCAATTTCAATATGCTTTGTTTTAGCATGAAAAACTAGATTGTTGGCAACCTGTATAGTACTTTGATTGTCACAATACACAATGCTAGCTGAACTTTGTAGAAAACCAAGCTCAAATAGAAGTGTCTGAATCTAAACTGCTTCCTTGCCTACTTCTTTTGCTAGTCTATATTCTGCTTCACATGAAGATAATGATGTAGTTGTTTATTTTTTGCTGCTCCATGTAATAGGGCCTGATCCAAGATGAAAACATATAGCCACCGGTAGATTTTCTATCATCTATATCACCTCCCCAATCTAAGTCAGTAAATCCAACCAAAGAAATTGAAGATTTATAGTCATAGAAGATGCCAAAGTGTATGGTTCTGCAGATGTATGTAAAATTCTCTTAGCATCTAACCAATGACTTTCTTTAGGTGCCTACATAAATCTAGATACAAGATTGACTGTAAAACAAATATCTAGTCGAGTATGAGTTAGATAAACCAAGCTACCAACAAGTTGTCTATATAAAGTGGCATCTACACTCTTGGAAGTACATTCTTTAGTAAGCTTGACTCCAGATTGAAATGGGGTAGATTTTGGCTTGCATTCAAACATGTTAAACTTTTCTAAAAGGTCGAAAGCATATTTTGATTGTGAGATGAACAATCCATCATGTAATCTACAAACTTGTAATCCAAGAAAATAGTTTAGTTCACCCAAATCACTCATATGAAATATCGTCTTAAGATCTGATTTTAAATCATTGATGAGCCCAATATTTGGTCAAGCAATGAGTAAATCATCTACATAAATTGCAACAAGAAGAATCTCATCCTGAACTTTCTTCACATAAAGATTTGGATCTGACTTACATCTTTTAAATCCATGAAGTTGAAAATACCTGTCAATCTTCTCATTCCATGCTCATGGTGTTTGTTTAAGACCATAAAGTGACTTCTTTAAACTACAAACGAGATTAGGATGTTGCTGATCTACAAAACTTGGTGGTTGATCCATATATATTTTTTCATATAAATCTCCGTTTAAGAAAGCATTTTTAACATCCATTTGATGGATATGCCACCCAAGACTTGTAGCCAAAGAAAGAATAATTCTAACTGTGTTCATTTTAATGACATGAGCAAATGTTTCTTCATAATCGACACCCTCTTTTTGATTAAACCCCTTAACAACCAATCTAGCCTTGAATTTTTCTATAGCACCATCTGATTTAAATTTTGTTTTGTAAACCCATTTTTAACCAATAACATTATTACCTTTGGGGTGGGGCACAAGTTCCCAAGTGTCATTGTTTAACAATGCATCATATTCCTCTTTCATGGTTTTCTCCCATTCTTTCTTTCGTCTAGCTTGCTCATATGAGATTGGGTCATTTACTTGTAATACTTTGGCCATGAGAGCACTACCATTCCTTCCTTGGATCTTTGAGCCTTGTCTATATATTTCTTCAATACTCCTTGTCTTTTGTCTAGCTGAAATGTCATCTTCTTCATCATCGCTACCTATAGAAAATGGCTAATTACAAGCATTAGTATTTTCATTTTCAATAGTATTATCATCATTTATAGTCGTACACACCTCATCCTCATCAATATTGGCTCCATTTCTTTCTAAAATATCAGAAAGATGATAAGCATTTGTTGTTGTAGGCTAAGAGGAAGTGGTTGTAAGTTGTGAATACTCATCAAACTTTACATCTCTACTAACAAAGACCTTTTTCGTTGTCAAATCATATAACATGTAAGCCTTTGATTCTTCACTATAACCCACAAACAAACACTTATGACTCTTTGGTTCTAACTTTTCCCTCTTTTCTTCAGAAATGTGTGCCCAAGCAGCACACCCAAATACTTTAAAATACCAAATGTGAGGCTTTCTAGCACTCCATGCTTCTTCAGGGGTGATATTTGTGAGGGCTTTAGTGGGGATTCTATTCACAATATATGCAGCACAAGAAATAGCCAAACCCCAAAATTTGTTATGCAAACTTTTAAAATGCAACATATAATGAGCCATTTCTAAAAGAGTTCTATTCATTCGTTCAGCCACCCCGTTTTGATGAGGAGTATAAGGAACTGTTCTTTGCACCTTAATACCACAATTTTCACAAAATGACTCAAATGCATAATTGCAATATTCACCCCCATTATCTGTCCCTAAACACTTAATTCTTTTTCCACTTTGATTTTCAACTAATGCCTTAAACTTTTGAAAGACTTCAAATACTTCATTTTTTCTTTCCAAAAAATAAACCCATACTCTCCTACTGTAATCATCAATAAAAGTGAGAAGATACCTGGCACCTGAAAGTGAAGGATACCCTAGTTCACATAGATCACTATGAATGAGCTGCAATGGATAATTAGCTCTCCATGCTTTGCCTGAATCAAAAGGATCTCGATGATGTTTGCCTAA
Organism: Cunninghamia lanceolata; assembly: GCA_027924645.1. Classification (NCBI taxonomy): domain Eukaryota; kingdom Viridiplantae; phylum Streptophyta; class Pinopsida; order Cupressales; family Cupressaceae; genus Cunninghamia; species Cunninghamia lanceolata. The sequence goes on along the minus strand of BSBN01000194.1, from coordinate 11,310,610 downwards.
CACACATCCTTCACACACACCTTTAGAAGCTGAAATTTTTGTTAATCCTCTAACCATATCCATTCTAACCATGTCTTATAATTTTCTATAATTTATATGTCCAAGTCTAGCATGCCAAAGTTTTGACATATCATCAGTCTGAGCAAAAAAAGTATGAGAGAGTGTGTATTCATTATCAACAAACCCCACAAATTTAAATAGACTCTCTTTATGACCAACTCTACCAATAGCAATTATATTGCTTGGGTCTTTTCTATCTCTAACAACAACTTGATCAACAGTGACAACAAACTCATATCCAGCTTGGGCAATTTTATATACTGAAATAAGATTCACCCCTAATCCTTCAACCAGCAAAACATTTTTCAAAGACCCATTTGTTACATTAACAGTCCCTATTCCTAAAACTAAAAGTCTCATTTTATTGCCAATAGTAATTTCTTGATCTGAATTCTTCCCTTCATAAAAATCAATAAACAAATATCTATCACCAGTCATGTGATATGATGCCCCTAAATCTAAAATCTATTTTTTATTAGAATATGAAGCAAAGTACCCCCCTTAACACTACTTTCAAGTCTAGCAATTACCTCCTTATTTGATTTCTCTTGCCTTTTTAGAGATATGGCTATGAAGCTATGCCTATCCTTCTTGCCATCCTTGATCCTTTCTTGTTTGGGCTTGTATTGGTGCCTTTCATTGTCTCTCTTCTTCAAACAAAATTTATCCATGTGATTCTCACCTCCACAATACCTGCAAACAATGGGTTTTTTTTCAACTTGCTTTTCTGCACCATCATTTCTAGAAAAATGGTTAGAACATCATTATTTTGAAATTTATAATTTCTTTTCCAATTCTTCTTTCCATCATATCTAGAAAATTTACTCTTAGATGCATATGCATGATTCTTCTTAATATATCCTTCTTTAATAAGTTGAACCTCTTCATCTAAAACAAACTTACAAAATTGATCAAAAGTTTGCTGGGGGGTATTGAGATTTAGTTGAAGAACCCTTTTCCTTGATTCCTTAAATACCTTGTATGGTTGGGGAAGCTTACTTTCAACTATTACAATCAATTGAAAATCTTTTTTTGCATATTCAGTGCCTATTTTCTTCAGCTGGGCATTTAAAAAAGTAACTTCATTGAAGTAATCAGTCATTTTTTCAAAATCAGATGGATCTAAGTTCACGAATTTTTCTTCTATACTAAACATGCTAGCAATATCTGCATCTTTATAATCTTTTTCCAAACTCTCCTACAGCTCTATTGGATTATCAATATCAACAAATCTTCTATTGAGATTGGGGCTTAAAGCTTTACCAATAATACCTCTAGCTTGTTCCAACTTGCATTTCCATAGCTCCTTTTCTTTTTCACTTTGGGGTTCTCCAATTTCCTTGTTCACTATCCTCCATAGAGCCTTTTCTCTTAGAGTATTCTTGACTCCAATCTTTCAATCTGCAAAACCACTTCCATAAAAAAATGGTCATACTTCATTTGTAGAGCCCATGTTAGCCAAAAAAAAAAATCAGTCTTCAAACAATTATCATTCCAGCAATATAATAGCCCTGCAAACAAATATCACTTCTAGCAATCTATTTGCCCTATAGCTAAACCTAGAAAAAAAATCTAACTAAACCAGGCTCTGATACCATGATAGAACAGGCCTAATAAACAACAAAACATAACAGCAAATAAAAAATAGGGCAAAACAGAGTTAATAAACTCAGAAAAATATTTGTCTAACTTGAATTATATTTCATCCAAAATGTCATGTACAATAGCTTTGTACAATCATATATATAATTACAAAAACTTGAAGCCTAGAAGCTTCCATGTTTCTAGATAATTCTATATTTTAATTCTAAAAAATTGGAATGTTCTATTAGTTTTATGGAAAACTCTAGAGAAAGCCTAACCTTCTATTGTGGAAAACTCAAGAGAAAACTTGCTTTTTCTTAGACAATCTTACTTTCCTTAACAAAATGTCCTATGTTCCTCCTATCGATACCTTCTCTATAAATGAATCCCTTGTGGAGTTCTTAGGGGTTTTGGATCATGTAGGTATATGTATCATCATGATCATAGTTTTCCCTATTGTTTGAATGCTTAGGCATATTTTGGGGAGTCCACTGCATCATTTGGTGATACATCTACATCTACTTTGCGAGACCCTCCAATTAACCTAGTCATGAAGATCATAGTATGTTGGAAGTAGGAAAGATTGTTGAAGTCAAGCTATGGATCTTGATGACTCTAAGGAATCACTCATATTGGGGAGTGTATTTCACCTAAAGAACATTCATCTCAATTTGATTTATTACAAAAATTTCCTGATATCTTCATTCGTACATTCTAGGCCTAGACCCCAAGCTAGTTACCCATAACATAGACTTTAATCCTGATGCCTAGCCTGTAAAACAAAAGATACAAAAAATGCATGCTAAAGTGGCACTTCTAGTTAAAGAATAAATAAAAAAGATTCTAAAATTTGGGTTCACTCATCCTATAGATTATTGTCCTTAGATTTCAAAGATTATGCATGTCGCTAAACCATACAATCACATTCGTATTTGCATCGACTTTCATAATTTAAACAAAGCATATCTACAAGATAATTTCCATCTTCTGAATATTGGCAAGATAGTTGACTCGCTGGTAGAGTATGCTTTACTTTCATTTATGGATGGTTTTTTGGGTTATAATCAGATCTTGAGTAACCCTAAACATTAATATAAGACCACTTTCACCACTTCTTGGGGTATATTATGCTACGTGGTCATGCCATTTGGTTTGAATAATTCTACATGCCATTTATATGGGAATTAGGAAAGAGAGTTAAGAGATGGTAGTATAGAAGTATAATGGGAGAATTATTAATTGTAATAGCCAAAGGAGGAGATTAAGAAGATTTTAGACAGTGGGATTGGAAGAAGCACAAAGAACAAGTAGTATGAGTACTTGGTGAAGTTGAAAGGTAGGCCTAAAGAAGACTCATCTTAGCTTTATAAGACAGAGGTAGACTATCTTGGTTTTTCTCTGGACACTAGAAAGTGAGGGACTCACTTTCCAAATTACCCTATGTGTTTCATGTAGGAGCATCCTAAGGTGTTTAAGAGAAATCTTGCATCACCAAAAAATATTTTCTTTTACTTGTTTTGTTTTTTCGCAAGTTTTTAAATAACATTCCAACTGCTACCAGTCATCATAGGTCCTACTGTATATTACTACACTTGCACAATTCACTTCACAATTACGAATACATGTTCTACATTGATACTTCAATATAATATTCGCTTTTTAAGAGATTATGATCACTATAAAAGCATACCTCACTTCCAGAATCACCACCAACATTGCAAGAAGATAATCCAATTTTACTATTATTATTTTGCAACAACTTTCTCTAGCATGCAGCAAAAAAGTAGCACATTTCAAGAGACATTTAAGCTAGAGAGATTATGGTGTGAATTACATCGGTTTTCATTGATCCATCATCACTACATTCATTCTAGAAGGTTCTTTCTACACATTTTGGTTGACTACAGATTCCATAAGGTATTGATTTTTGCACCACCTTCTAGCTGATATGAATTGTTTCTAAGGCTAGGAAATACTATACAAACATTTATTTTGACCATTTGAAGGGGTCAAGTTAGTTAGTTTGGGTTTGAATCTTGGCATTTGATTGTATTGTAATATCATTCAAACTATGTAATTTTCCCATTTGTAATTAAATAGCTAACGCCTAGCATGTTGGAAGCCTATTGTGATAGATTGTAATTCCATTGTAATAAAGAACATATTTCTAATTTTTATTTTATTGATTTCTAATCTATGTGTGTTTCATTTCATTACATGGTTAGATAATCCTTCAATGGATCCTCCATTGATTACTAAATCAATAACTCCCTAATGTTAATTGCTAACTAGTCTACTACATATTTCAAAATGGATGATGGATTCCTAAGGCAAGGCTTCACCTAACCTTAGAGGGTCATCCAATATATTGAAAGATACATATAAGATCAATTTTTTATACAAATAGTTTCAAAGGCCCAAGTATTGGCATCTAAGCATCCCTCACTTCACTAGACAATTTATGTGAAATCTAGGTTAGCCCTAAATGATAGCTCTCTACAATAATTTAAAACCCTTAGAACATGAATTTTAATCTAGACAATCTATTATAGAACTTAGCAATTAGTGGACAATATTTAGCACCCCACTACACTCACCACTTTCTAATCATACAGATCCTATAAGGGTGAGGTGAGAGCAGAAGTTGGGTAGTTGTAGTAAGCCACTAAACTATTGTTAATTTTGTTGTAGAACGTAGTCCTAGAAAGAACTCTGATACCACTTATTAGCATTTTCACCTAAAAAATATTATCAAATAGAATAATAACATGCGAAAATAACACAATTCTCATTAAATAGTTGCAAATACGATTGTATTAATAACAAGAATCATAAGCCTCTTCAAGGGTGCAACCTCCTTGAGAGTAAAGCTATATTAAAAATATGATTCCAAAATGATTTTTATTTACTACAACATCAACATAAAGCCCACATAAAGAGTGAAAAAATACAAGTAATGTAGAATAAATAAACATAATATAGTATCAACTAAAGAACTCTACTATTGTTAGAATATTACAGGTTGATCAAACCATTTCCTACATAACCATATGAGAGAAAATGATGTGTGAAATCTTATAGAATAAGCATAACACAAAATTCAAAATATATACGACAAGATTACAATAGGTATGCCTTGGTAAAACTCTCAAGAGGAAAAAACCTAGCCTCCAAAATCATCCACACTCAATGTATTATTCAGTAATAAAAATATTATAATACACTTATAGAGTTTCCATGAATACTTTTGAAACATCAAACACCTCTAATGCATCCTCCATGTGTCCAAGAAAAATGGGTAACCATGCAACCACAAATCCCATGCCATGCTTCATATATGCGCTCTTCAGGAGAGTTTAATATGATGACAACCAACTCCAAAATGACAACCAACCTCAACCACTACACATGTGATTGCTTTAATGGAATCAAGCTCACACAAATACAATTATTGTATTACCAAAATCATGTGTCGCAAAACCATTGACCCCAAAATTAAATATTTACCTCAAATATTAAATATTTGCCCTTTGTCTCCCACACACAAAATATGTATTTTCAATGTTACAATACAACTTTGCAAGTGGAGGTGAATCCAAAACTGGAGGTTTCCCTGGTGTTACCAAGGTGGAGGCATAGGAGGAGGTATAGAGGAAGTCTTTGATGAAGTTGTTGTTTGATGCACTGGTGGTGTTGGTGGCACAGTGCTGGGTGGTGGAAGCCACGTGGGTAATGATGTTGGTGGTGGTTTTGGAAGATTGAGTGGGTTAGGAGTTTGCCTAGGTAGTGTTGGGGCTAGTTGTAGTTGCTTATGCATACCTAGTGGGGGAGTTGGTAAGTAGGCTAAGATTTTGAATCTTGGCATTTATGATATGCAAATCCTAAACTGACAAACTTGTGTCATTCTCTACCATCTTAATGGGCAGTTTCTCAGTGTGTGAGCCAAATGTACATTTATGACTACCGGTCTTTTCTGCCATTCCTTTGGCAGGTTTCTTAGGGTGATGTTGGGACTACCCTGCCAGCATTTTTCCACATATGGAGCATTGATTGGCTACTCGTGTGGTCTTTTATTTGCATATTGCTTTTGCAACTCATGATTTTACTCTTGTATGTCTGCACAGATACCTCATGGTGTTTGATTTAATTGGCAACTGCGTAGTGGCCTTTGTGCATAGCCTTGCCCTTCCTAGGCCTATCTCTATACCTTCTAATGTATTTTTTATTTTAATATTTTAATATTTTAATATATGGTATAGGTGCTTTGTAACATTCTCTAAAAAAAAAACTTTACAAGTGGACCCAAATAAATGTTTAATGTGGCTAAACACAAATATAATTCTTTTAGCCACATTAAATATTTAATTATTTAATATTTATTTTCATTTGTCAAATAACACAAATATAATTGCAATATCCATAAATTGGTAATATGTCATAATGAGGGATATACAAATATACAAATCAATTTATAGTGATAGATATACAAAATATACATCATATGAAAACTAAAAGAACTAGGCTTAATAATTGACTCTAATATGATGGATTCTTAGGAAACTCATTTATAGATATTTTTCATCCATCAAAATGATAAAGGTCCAATATCACTTTGAAAAAATGGTGATTGATTATGCAGATCCTTCCAACTTCCCAACATAGAAAAGTGGCATTCAATTAGCACATTAAGAGTAAAGAGTTCAACATCAAGCTTTTTTTTTACATTTGTGATCTTTTTCTATTGTATGATCATTATAGATATGAGAAGAACCCTTGGGAGTAATGTTGAATTCACCTCAAAATGAGGTGGTAGATGCTAGTGGCCCAAAAAAGCTATAAATTTATGCATTAGTAGTGTTCAATTCTCACTTTATATTCCAAGGATCATGTCAAGAAAGAGCTCTATGAATTCTAAGCAAGATCTAAGTAAGAGAATTAAGAGTTGTGTAAGAGAGGTCAAATGAAAGATGTAAGGAAGAATAAGCATAGATCTGAAAGTATAAATGATGAAGAATTCAAAGTACTAACAGAATAGAAAGACAAGAGCACATAGATGCACTTGTAGTGGTATGCCAACACAAAATGAATATAATATTTACATTAATTTCATTTTAAAATCTCTCTAGCTTTAGGTAATAATATATGATATTGCTTACAATGAGCTAATTAAAACATTCAAACTCATTAATTTCACTAGATAAAATGCCATAAATTTAAAAACTCCTTAGACCCTTGATTTCACTATCTTTCACATATCCCCTACAAAGGTGTTCAATTTTGTATAAGAAGTTCCTCCTTCCATCACTACCTTGCTCTCTGCCTCCTTCAACCTCACAACATTCTCCTGTAGCTTCATTCCAATACATCCTTCCATTAGACTTCGAATCATACTCTCAACCACCTCTTTTGTCACTAATTTAAATTCATCTACATCGACACCCTCAAAGTCCAAGCCAACATTCCAAATTTCTTTTGCAAATCGACAATCAAAAAATTGGTCAGCAAAATAGGGCCATCCAATCATAGGACTTCCCAGGCTAATTACCTCCAAAGTAGAGTTCCACCCACTATGCCTAAGGAATCCTCCAACAGATAGGTGAGAAAGCACCTGCATCCATTTAAAAAACAATTTAGAAACATTTTTAAAGTCAAAATGATTGGAATTTTTTTAATTAAAAAATAAAAAATACCAATAACTACTTTTCCCTATGTATAGGTTAGGCATCTCATTCATTTAATATAGCCTTTTGATTTAGCCAATGGTTCTATTATCTAGGTTAGGGCATGGGCATGACAAGATCAGAAAAATTATTGACTATTACAAGAAGATATCTAATATCCAACCCAATTCTCGGGGAGAAGTTTGTGACATTGAAGCAATTTCATCCGTGAAGATGAATTTGAAAGAAACACTTTGAGATTTGAATTACTTGCTTAGTGGTTCCAGACAGTTACTTATCTTTCTCTATTTAATTGATGACATCACTTTAAATTGACTCTAATCTTCTAAATTTTTAATCATTCCATTTGTATATGTTAGAACTATTTGCACACTATAACTCCTATAAATCATGGATTTTAAATCCCATCTGACATAACAATGTCATACATGAATGCAACCTATTATTCAAAATCATGAGATCAAATAACTTTATCTAATATTTATAGAAAATGCAATTGGCTATGACTTAGGGAATTTTTATCTCTTTGTCTAGATAAAATAATAGCACATGAAAATGCATTACCTTCAACTGGTTTGTCCAATTAACAATCATTGCTTGATCCTTGGTTTGATCCTTGAAGGCCTTAGGTAATTTTAGAGGTTTGCCTTCTATTATATCTGATTTGAGGACCCACAAGAACAGGTACCCACAAGCCTCTAGTCCCAGATCCAGCTCATGTAATTGCCTTTCAGATTTTACAGTAATGCTACCAAAGGAGGCACTTTTTATCCTCTTCCCACATGTTGTACATGGCATTCTTACCTTGTAATAAATTTGGAAGAAAGACTGGGCCTATTGCCAGAGCAGGGCATCCATTGATGTTGAGACCCATTTATGCTTCTTTACCTCCTTCCAACTCCTCGAAAGTGTTGACTAGCAAGTAGTCTGCTATGTTTTGGATGCGAGATTCGTAAAGATAGACACTGTAAATGCTTTTAGAGATATTTTTTTATCGATAGAAGGAGACGATGTTAGTTGGCCTAATAGGTGGGATTTTTGGGAAGGGCTTAATCAACTGGTGCATTGTAAATGACTGGCTGGTCGAAGCCTGTATGGCACCTCAAAAACAGTCAAAAATCACCTCACAACCTGTACGTTTGAACAAGTCGTGAGCTGGTGATTGGCTGTGGTGCTTAGTCAAAAAATTTTGTTAAAAGAAGTCAAAAATCCATACAGCCGGTGGTTTACAACTCACCAGCTATTTACGGTGGGTGAGATTTTTCTGGGAAGGCATATTAGTTTCTCTTTATATTTTAAGTCCTCCTCTACAATAACAATGTTCATCATATTAGAAAACATTAATCGTCTGATATGGAATTGTATTTCAAAGATTAGATGGAAAACAAAACCAACACAAGTGAGCTCAATGTAATATAGCACAGAGTGACTCAAACAAGCAAAATAAGAAAAAAAATAGACATAAGTAATATAGGCAAAAAGAGCAAATAGGACATAATTAGTACTAGTTCTAAGTAGCATATGATCAAGCAAATGTGAAGCATGAAAAACTTGGAAGCTCTACTGTGGGTTGTACAAGCATGGGACATAGAAACTCGGTTAATAACTCATGGACCTGGTAAAGTTGAATATAATAAGTTGCATAGAGTTGTAAATAGCTCAAATTGCCTATGCAAAACTTTTATAAAAAACAATTCATTCAGGCTCATCTTGTACTTGTTGAAAATATTAGTATAGTTATATTTAAAAAATATATCTAAAGTATGCAGAGAAGTATCCATCTTGAGGCATCTTTTAATCAATTTATTTTAAATTATAATTGTAATTTTTGTATACTTTAATAATTTTAAATCATAATAAAGTAGTATAATATTAGTAAACATTATAATAATATATTTTTATTTTTATTTTATTATAAATGTTTATTAATTTATTCCCAAATAGTTTCATATTCTAAATCAAAATAATTAATTTAAATTACAATAATTATTTTAATGTAAATTATTTTAAAGTTTCCTAACATATTTAATTCCTAAAATTAATGACATGATTGTGTGATAATAAAAATTAAAATTATTTTAAGGTTTCATAACATATTTAATTTTTAAATTTAATGACATGATTGTGTGATAATTAAAATTTTAAAAATATCAGCATTAGTACAGTTAGAATAACATTTTAAATAATATTATATTATATTTATAAATTAAATATAATATAATATAATTAAAATTATATAATATATTATATAATAATTCTAAATATAATTATATTATATATTATATTTAGAATTAGAGTTAGAGGTTAAAATTAGGGTTGGGGTTAGCATTAGTGTTAGGATTAAGGTTAGGATTAGGGTTAGGGTTAGGGTTATGAATATAATTAGGGTTCAAATTAGGGTTGGGATGATGGTTAGCATTAGGGTTAGTGTTATTATTAGAGTTATAGGCAAAATTACGGTTAAAATTATGTTAAATAGGGTTATATTTTGAAATATGGATAGGTTGAGGGTTTTGAGGCTTACAAAATAATGGTAAGTGTAATGTTATAGGAACCCTAATCCTAACTCTAACCTTAACCCTAATTCTAATTCTAATCATAACTCTGATTCTAGCTTATTATAACCCTAATTTTAAATCCGATAATAATCTTGATTCTAACCCTTACCTTAATCCTAATTCTAACTATGATTTTAACCCTAACCCTAACCTAAATCCTAACTCTATCCCTATCCCTAATTCTTACCATAATTATAATAGTAAGCCACCTTAACTCTAAGTCTAATTCTAATAGGAACCCTAATCTTAACTCTAACCTTAACCTAACCCTAATTCTAATCATAACCTTGATTATACCCTAACTATAACCCTAATTTTAAATCTAACAATAACCCTCAATTCTAACCCTTACGCTAATCTTAATTCTAACTACGATTTAACCCTAACCCTATCCCAAATTCTAACTCTAACTAGATAGCCCTAACTCTAACCCTAATTGTAACTCAGATGTTTACCTTAATTTAGTAACCCTAATTCTAACTCTAACCCTGATATCAATACAAAACCTAACCCTAATTAAAACCATAACCTGATTCTAACATTAATCGTAATTGCATCCCTAACCCTAACCACATTGATAATTGTAATCCTAACTCTAATTCCAAACCTAACCCTAATCCTAATTTCAACCCTAACCATAATCGTTATTCTAACCCTAAAAATAGCTCTAATTTTAACCCTAATCCTAACCCTAATCTTGATTATAATTCAAACCCTAACCCTAAGCTTAACAGTAACCTTAACCCTAACTAAACTCTAACCATAACTCTAATTTGAACCCTAACCCTAACTATAACTTTCATTCTTCACCTAATTCTTGAAAGGGGCAGTAACTTTATTGATTGATTTGAAATGATACAATGTAGTGGATTTATACAAGTCACATAACTGTCGATGCAGTTCACATAACTGCATACAACTTTATAACTGCAACATTGTAAATGACAATGTAATTAACAATGTAATACCATTGTTACTATAACTATTATGCCAACATTTCCCCCTTATTGCATTGATCCTGGAATAGTACCAAGGGACCCCTCCTGAATGCTAATATACTCAACAAAGCTGATTACATAACATGAATACATATTTTATAGAAGATCTTCTCCTAAAAGAACAAATCCTAAACCAAGTAGGGCTCCATCAAGTTGTCTCTTGACCCTCGGAAAGGTGTAGCTTTGAGATATGTTCTTGAGCTCTCAGTCCCGAACTCTCAAATCACAGAGTCTTAAATTATTCGACAACAATCCCTAAGAGATACGACAGATCTCTATCATTGTCTAGTGACCGCGAAAGGGTATAACTCTCGATCATATACTCTAAAGCTTGCTTGACAACAATCCATATTGAGCTCAACACCAAATCCCAAACTTGTCTCCAGAACATAATTTTCACAAAACATGTATTCTTCAAATCTGTCAGCAACAACAAGGAAAAGCAAAAAAAACTAAAGCCAAAAATGCTTCTCATGAAAGGCATCATCTCAAAGTGAGAAGCTAACTTGAGATGATGAAAATTCCTCCATCCTCTGATGCCCCCTGCCTCCAATATAATATGCTTACACTCTATCCATTTGCTTTAGAATCTTCAATAGCACAAGCATGCAAGTCTCTCAAATTTCTATCAATGATAGAATGGATGGCATCGAAACCACAAACATAATGTGTGGCCATTTTCAAATTTTAAAAACAATGATGTCAATTTTGATCAATGATCCAAACCTTATTTTCTTTATCACTCCAATGTATACAAATGTACAAACCTCACACAATAGCAATGGAATGAAATATCTCATAACTTCAATACACTATTAGACCTTCATCAAATTAAACTTTCAACAATTTAATCCTTATTAATCCAACGTAAAATACACATTCATAATAATTTTAACTCTAAATGCTCTTTTACACTCACCAGGAAATGCCTTCACTAGTAATTTATTATTCTGCTTAATACATATCATAGCTTCACATAGACTTCCTCCCATGCAGATCTCTTTTCATGCCTTTCTATTGCTTGGAAACTGCACCTTACATGGTTGGTAAGAGGAGGTTCAAACAAATAATTTATTCACTAATAATAGCACCAACATCTGCAAGAATAGCGCTTTGTTTTACTAGATTTCAACTCTCATCTCCTATCTCTCAAACATCAAACATCAAATCTTAACGCATCAAATCTTTCAACGGTATATCAAATGTTAAATGGATTTTGGTGATTATCTTTTATCATTCCCTCACTAGACCTCAATAGATCTGTGGCTTCTTCACCTACACGACTCTTCTAAACCTCGGGCGATAAACAATGATGTCTCAAAAACTATGCACATCATATAATGTAACTCATTCAAACTTCAACATTGAAAATTTATCGCTAGACTCCAAGCTCACTAAGCACCACCAGGCATATAAAAATTCAATGACCTTTAAACAATAACTAACTTCAATAAATTTCTTCGAAACAAGTTATTCACTTGAGGCTATGAATCAACAAAGATGCATCGTGCTAAAACAATTCATCAAATTAAAATCTATTTATCCTTACCTACGATGCACATCTCAAGTGACTCGGGAAGATTGAATTTCCACACTGCACAGATATTGTCAAGACAACCACATTTAGGGAACTTGGGTCCTATGATTACACTGTTTGTACAGGCATCATGTCTTCTTGCATTTCCTCTTTGTACAATCATCTTCCATCATGGTTAACCGCTCTGATACCATATGAAAGGGACAGTAACTTTATTGATTATTTTGAAATGATACAATGTAGTGGATTTATACAAGTCACATAACTATCGATGCAGTTCACATAGCTGCATACAACTTTATAACTGCAACATTGTAAATGACAATGTAATTAACAGTTTTATACCATTGTTACTATAACTATTATGCCAACAATTCTAATAGTAACCCACCTTAATTTTAACCCTAATTATAATAGGAACCCTAATCCTAACTCTTACCATAACCCTAATTCTAATCATAACCTTGATTGTACTCTAACTATAACCCTAATTTTTGTTGGCATAATACTTGTATGCCACAATATAAATTTCTATTAAAAATAGGTAGAAACTATTGCAAACCATAGAAACTTATATCAAATGCACAACTAAATAGATCAAAAGATATGATAAAACAAATGTTACCAAACATGCTTAAAAATGTGGTTGCTCATTATATTTTCATAACTCTGATATAGTTTTGCTCCAGAGGGGTAAATGGAAAAATGAAATTGATTTTATAAGGTTTGGGTAGAAGTAGTTCAGGTAGTTGAATGGTAAAAGATGGTTTATGTAAAGGTAGGTAAATAACAGGGTTTGGTTTATTGAACTGTAAATAATAAATTAAGTTTATTAAATCTTAATTTATTATTTATGGAAGGATTTTAGGTTTAGTAAATAATAAATTAATTTTAATTTATTATTCACAGAATATGGTAAAAGGTGAAAAGATTTAATTAATTAATTAAAATTAATTAAACTTTAGAAAATTAAGGGTGGATTAAAGATAAATGGAAATTTAATTAATTAATTAAAATAAATTAAATTTCATGTGAAGAGAGGACTTAGGAAATTGATCATAGGACAAGTTTTCATGTATATAGTTTGCCCCTCTTTGAAACGATGTTGCAATGTTGTTTCAAAGAAGATTAAAACATAGGTTGGAATGGATTTCGAGTAGGCTAAGGCTCACATGGGGCTCATAAAAATGAAGGACTAGATAAATAATGCCCCCTCAAGAGGATATGCAAGGATGAAGGAGATGGATAGGCTCTTGAAAAAGGAAATGATAGGAAGGAAATAGAGTTATGCTGATTAAACTTTGAGCAACCTAATGTTTGATATAGCACTTGACATTATGCACCAAGGTATAAAGACCAAGGTGACGATGTGTCCTATGCCCTAGCATAATACAACCTTGTCTAATGTATGAGAAAGTAAACTTAGAGCATGAAAATCCTAATGCACAAAAGGTATGATATGACCTTAACTGCAAAGGATAATGCAAAAAGCTATTCCAACATACACAAGATATGAATAGTAGCTGGAATGATATGGATGTGATTCAAATGCAAGATGAAATGATGACACACACAAGCAAGCAAGCAAGTATGCACAAATGATTCAAAAACAAACAAGGTATTGCCCCTGTCAAGATGAAAACTGATGATCGATTGGATTGATTGATGATGATTGATTGATAGCATTGTTGATGTGGGAACGATTTATCCCAAGAACAACATGAGGATTGTGTTGTTGATATGGGAATGATATATCCCAAGAACAACACTAGGATTGGGAATGATGTATGAATGATGTATCCCATTGATGATGATTATTGATCAATCATGATTACAACGAAGCTACCTGAACAGGACCATGGATGTGATTGGATAATTTGGCTAGATTGATTGACAAGATGAGTATGAACTAAGAAAACTTGCATTTGGCTTATTGTGTGGATTTTAGTCAGAAATTTGATTTTTTTGTATTTTGATTTTTTAGATTTTTAGGAGATTTAGCATTGGATTGTGCTTGGATAGCCTTCGGATAGATACCAATGAGAAGGGAAAACCAAACCAAAAGGCAAGGAGGATGAGAGAATGTGGACGAGCAATAATGGATGAGATAGATAAAAGCATTGGATGGATGGATAAGGGGATGAACAATAGGATCAAAGGTAGGATTTAAAAGATTGGTAATGGGATAAATGTAGGATTGGATAGATGGATACAAAGATTGGCGATAGGATAAAGGTAAGGGTATGGATGGATAATGTATCGGAGACATATGATAGATGGATGGAGGAAGCCTATAATGTCATCTTCAAGGACTATGTCACATAGGAATAACCTACCTCCATTCTAGATATTCTGCCTTAGGATTTAGCGAGGTAATGCTTATTAAGATGCATGATGGGAATAATGCTTGGAAAAGTGGATGGATGGAGGATATTCTTAGAAATGTATGGATGAAATTTGGAGTATAACAAGAGGTGTCAAAAGCATTTTTCAACATTTTTCCTCTACTCTTATCAAGATCAAAAAGGAGGAAGGGAAAATGGATGGCACAATAAGGAAGGTATGACATATATGATGTGTAAAGATGGCAAGATAGGATGGAAAATGATAGGATATGATATGAGATGGGATAGATAAGAGGGGATAGATGTGACAACATGCCCCCAAGTGTAAAGCACATAGATAATCATCTACACATGACACCTATTTGCCAGGTTTTCATCATGGTACTTATCCAAGGCGCCTATTTACCAGGTTTTTACCATTGGACGAAATAGTTTCTCTTTAGTATTTTGATTTTTTTTTTTGAATATGCGATATGTAGGAACTCAAGATTTTGTTCACATAGCAAGGTGGTGGTTCTGTTAGAGATGGATGTCAATGTACATAGACGATGTCAAATGTCATTATGCTCAGAGATGTTGGTAAGGGATTACAAGAGAGAGATACAGATTAAGTGCATAGTGGATTTTGATGTGGAATATGAAAGGTTCATGCAAGGATGGATAGGTCATGGATGGATAGGTCATAGGTGGAAGATGGGGAGATGAAGGTATGTGGGAATGTTGTGGAGTGGAAGGGAACCAAGACCAACGGTTGCACACACCAAATTGGATTTTGAAGTGTTTTATTGGAAGAGGGATTTGGGAGTAGTGGAGATGTTATCTGAGGGGATTGCCTATTCAGGTCTTTAGGGACCCAAATGGACTTATGAATTTTAGGATTTTGTGATAGGGAGCAGGATGTTTGGGATTTTAGGCATATGGATGCTCCATTTGAATTAGATACTTTTTTCTTGGGGACCCAAACCATTTTGGTTTTGAGATTATCTTTTTGAGATGTGGACTTGGGTAGGCTCTTTGAATTTTGATTTTGCTTTGATTCTTCACATTTGTGCCATATGACATAAGAATTATTGGGATTTTTGGCTGTATGGGTGGAGGTATCCAAATTTTTTTTCGTGAATCCCATGGGGGTGTTTAGGATATTTTCATCTTTAATCGATCTGTGCATTTATTGATCATGATTAGGAATTGCAAGGGATTTATAGGAACAGGACGTATGAATGGAGGGATTAATGGATTTGTGGCTAAAGTGATAAGGGGATGTGAGGATAGGAATATTAGGAGTTGGAAGGAGGGGAGGTAAAGTAGATGGAGGGATGTTTGGAGTTGGAAGAAGTGGAGGTAAAGTGGATGGAGGAAGATGAATGGTCACATGCTTTTTGGCTTCGTAGGATAATGGAGGAGGAATGAAACATATGTTTTATGGGTATGATGAGGTGCACCTTGTTTGGGCTTAGATGGAGTGGATTTAGGAGGTGAGGATGTGGTACCAATATCTTTGGATTGACTTCCTTGAGATACATAACCAATACCATATGGTTTGGGAGAGACTTTGACATAGATGGGTTCCAAGTTACCTTGTGCATGAAGGCCTAAACCTTTACCTTGATAGTTCATGTTTTGGAACATATGATGCGCAATGGGATGTTTATTTTTGAGGATACAAGACACAAGCTCCTTATTGGATGAGGAGGGTGAGGTGGCAGATACAAGTTGTTGTTCTCCTAGGGAAGAACATACATTTAAGAAGGTAGTAAGACCAATAGGACATGATGATGGATTTGAAATGGTATCAATATGAGATGGTGATTGTGAAGGAGTAATAGAATCTCGATTATCATTATGCTTAAGATCCAATGTATTTATTTGATCATCTATATGCTTGTGGGGACCAAGCATCTCATCAAGGGAAGTGGATGTTGTGGGATCATGGATTAAAGGAGAATGGATGGGACTGGTGGAAGTTTCTTGGGAATGGATAGTGTTGGGACCATGAGTGGAAGGAGTGACAAGCTCTTGATCACAGATAATATCTTGATCATAGAAAAGATATAGGTTATGAATAGGTTGAAAGGAAGAGCTTTGATCTTCATTTGGTAAGGAGCAAGACTGATCATGCTTTAGAGTTGACTCGTGACATAAATCCTGAGGTTGGATAGGAATGGAGATTTCTTGGATAGGTTCAATGTATGGTGGGGAATGAATTGGGCTTATGGTAGGTGGATCTTCAAGAACATTTGAAGGTTCTTGGATAATTTGTAAACTAGAAGATGGGATTGGAGAAATAGGCATGACATTTAAAGGTTCTTGGATAGGGATTTGATGGCATGAGGGTGGTGGTTGATTCCTTGCTAGTAGCTAATGGATCACATCCTTCATTAGTATATGAGTGGATGCATAGTATAATGGATGGATAATGAGGCTAGAATGTGTAGGATTAGGATGCAATGGAGGGATAGTGGGGTTAGGTGCTATAAGAGTGGGATTAGGATTGGGTGGTATGAGGATAGGATTAGATATGATAGGATGAAGACATGGATTGGGCTTAAGTGGATGGATAATAAGATTGGACTTAGATGGAAGATTTGACAGTTTAGACTTTAAGGGTGTTGGGGATTGGCTTAATGGATTAGGATTTTGAAGGTTGGAAGGATTATATGATGGAGGTTCCATAGGGATGGATGAATGAGGAGGATTGGTGTATGATTCCAAACTTGAGGTGATATCTCCCTTGTCAAGAGTATCATTGAGATGGATTAAGGAGTCTTGATCTTGGTGCAAGGAGTGACCAATACTAACATGCTCATGATGTGGAATATTTTGAGATGGATATTGAGAAATATTCATGAGATTGGTTGATGTGGAGAGACTATGTTGGCATGATGATGGGGGTGAAGGTAATGAAGGGATTGATGGGTTAGAAGGTTGGGGGACCAATGGATTAGGATTGAAATTAGATGGAATTTATTGTTGTTGTATGAATAAAGGTATGGTGGATGATGTATTAAATGAAGGTTGTGGTTTTTGGGCTAAGATTTGTTGTTGTTGAAGGAGGGCTTGTTTTTGTTGAATTTTTTTGTTGAAGATGTGAGATGAGGGGATTTGGTATGTGTGAAGATGAAGCACAGGTAGGGATTTGGATCTGTGAGGTTTGAGGTAAAGTTATTGTTGAATAGGTTTGAGGTATGGGTGTGTTGGGTTGATATGAGTGGTAGATTGGTTGTGATAAAGATTTGTATGAGGTGGATGGAGATGACTCATAGAGTTGGGGTGTTGATATGGTAAGATGTTGAAATTGTGAAGACAATTGTGATAGTTGTGCCAATTGAAATCTAACATCTGCCTCTTGTAGTGATTGAGTGAGCTATTGTTGTGATTGGATGAGTTGTTGTAGCTGAAGGACTTGGGGATTAATGGATGTCAAGGTTGAGACCTGGGTAGGATTATAGTTTTGTGAGGTTGAGGGCATGGAAGGAAAATTTTGGGTTGTGTTAAGATGATAAGAATGTTCTTGTGGATAATGATCATCATAGATATTTTGAAGCTCTTGTATTTCCTCATATTCTTGGGATGATAGTGATGTTGGTGGAAGAAAATATGGGGAGATATATGGTTCATGGGTATCGAAATTTGCATCATGATCTACCAAATTCTGATCGTTATTATAGCTAGGAGGACCTCCGTGGAGTATGAGTTTTTGTTTTTGATTTGTCCTAGATTTGTTGATGGTCACAACCATTTTGACGAATAAGGATTGGACTAGGTTAAGGATGGAATATGAGTAGGATGATGATAAGTGAATTAGGTGGGAAATGGATGGACCAATTGAACGAGCTTCTTAGGATTCAAAGTGACAAGGTTCCACTTGAGATGTGACACGAGGACGAAAGGTTCCTGATTCTGAAAGCCAAGTTGATGATATAGGAGACAAGTTGTAGTGTTGATGATGATCAAGCAAGCACACACATCAATCATATAAGAAACACGACAATTTGATTGGTTTTTTTTATGACACCTTGATGTTTTGCAAATACTTGTAAACATGCACGATCCTAGCCTAGGAAAGGCCAATATTTGTGTTGATGACTGTTTTGATGCAATCATAACAATAAGTTAAAATTCACATAAAATGAACTGAAACTATACTTGAAAGACAAGAAGGAATCATTTGGTGATTCAACTAATCCCAAGTCTACAATGGTTCGGTTGGTCAAGTTCAGTTGGTCAATGTGAAGCTGTAATGTTCAAGGGGCCTTACGTAGTTTAGGTTTGTTTTGTGGTTTACTGGACTAAGAATATGCAAAGAGGTCATAGATTTCAACAAGTATTCTGTTCATTTGCATACAAGTGATACCGGGCTGCAAGTTTCAGAGGGTTTTCTTGGATTTTTTGCAGCTTTCTTCTTTATCTGTTTATGAAAACTGTCTACTTATAGCTCTGTTATGCATGCTTCTTCAAATTTGAGACAATTTCCTTTGGATTTCTACGTTTTCAGCTAAATATTTCAGATGGGTTGGGAAAAGTTAGAAAGATCTACTCTATACCTCACTTAATCTACAGAAGGATCTAAGTGTTTCTGTTATGCACTATGTAAATACCATAGTAGTTTGATCAAATCCACAGTAAAAACCCTAAATGTAAGTCCTGAGCATTTTCACAAACATACATTTAAAATTGCAAGCTCTCAAAGAAGATATTTCAAAACACAAAGAAGAGCAGGAGAACACTCAGAAGATAGATGCAGAACTCTAGATTCTATTGTATTAGAAACGAATAGCCATACATGATTTACAATGTAAGAATGACTCCTAGTTTCATTGATCATACTACAGAGAACTTACAAGCTTTACAGATATAGTAAGGCAGCCAGACATTCCACGCGCACCTTACTGCAGACAAAGAGGCGACCTCCTTCTTCTACTTCTAAACTATGCTAAGCTATCATGCTGTGTTTTCCTAGAATCTCTGTTGTAGGCCCTAAAAATCCCTGTTGTAAAGTATTACACTGTAGAGAGGCACAATATAAAGACATTTTGATTGTCCTCACTACAACAAAAACCTAACTGAACCCCTGGTTACAGCAATAAATGCAGGTGAACCAGCTCTCAAAAATATCTCTGAGCAGTGGTCAAATCTGGGCGAAATATTGCCCCTTCTGAGAAGTTCCGGCAGCTGGGCAATAACTTCTGTTTGTCTTTTGTGATAATACCTTTAGCTACGACCTTCTTCTTTACTTGAATGGCCTTGACCTTTTGCATTTCATCTCTATCTTCTTGCTCCTGAGATCAGATCTTCTTCCTCCATGAGGTCACTGTATTGACTTTCCAGCTGCTTCCTCAACTGCAAGCCTGCAAGACAAGACAAGCAATAAAATTCACATTTATCATAAAAAATAGCATGAAATTAAAATAAGCGTTCAAATCCAGGTGACAGCGCAAGATGGAGAAAATCAGATCCAGAATCCTCTCAAAACGCGTCTAAAATGCGCTCAGACTGCTCAAAATTGATCAAGTCAACTATCGCTGACTGAAAGAATGCCAGAGGCGCCAAAAAAACACTTTAAAATGTCCACCGCCTCATTTCCTGCCCATCGGCATGATCATCCCTATCGGCGCATCAAAAAAAAAACATGCTGGTCGATATACTTCATCATCATGATATTCCGCTTCTGCATATTGGAGAAAAGAACAACATCATCATCATCATCATGTTGAAGAAGAATAGGAGGATATGAATATAATCATGCTGCCGAGGAAAGGAAGATGATGGTGACATCATCATGATATTCGGGCTTCATTGAAATGCTAAGGATGACGTCATCATCATGTTCGACTAAGATCAGGGGGATATTTGTGATATCGGGTTACCTAAGGAGCATGATCAGGATGATGATGATCATACGACCCCTTTGCGGCCAAGGCAATCTTCTCGAAAGATCAGCATGATGAAGATGACAATCAGGATATTTGCTTTTGTCGAACTTAGAATAAGACGTCATCATCATATTTGGGAACCGGATCGTGCTTTGGGAAATATCCTGTTGAAGGAAAAATGTGATGATGACGATCATCAGGATATTTGCTTTTTCGTTTATTAGATCGGGATGACATCATCATGATATTCGGAGCCTTCGTTAAACTTGAACATGACGTCATCATGATATTTTGCCAACTGGATCATGTTTTAGAAAATATCCTACCGAAGGGAAAAGGTGATGATGATGATCATCAGGATATTTACAAAAGGTTGTATTTCATCGGCAGGAGGACTTGGCGAAATATCGGGCGTACAAACAAGATCATGATGATCTTGACAATATGACAGGATAAAAATATGATGATGACGTCATCATCATATTTCGCTTTCGGAGCACAAGGATGAGTTAAGGTCATCATGATATTCGGGCTAGGGTGATATTGCAAAATATGATCATGCGGTTGAGGAATGCAATATCGACTTCTTCTTAATAAATAGGGTGGTCATCATGATATTTTGCTAACCGGAGATCAGGAGGATATGAAGATGATGATCCTCTTTGTCAAATTATCATGATGATGTCTCCATCACTTAGCGAATTTCAGCGAATATGACCTTCTTGTGAAAGATCAGGATGATGTGAAGTCGTCATCATCATATTTCGAACTTCAGCAAATATCATGATGATGACCTTGCGATAGGATTTGAACGTGCGCACACAAATATGTCGATGATGAATTTGTTAAGTCAAGGTGATCTTATACCATTAGCGTGATATTTTAAGATCATGCGATGCAAGGATATCATGATGATGCTCGCGATACAAAGACCGCTCGACGGGGGAACTTACCTTGACTTAAAGCCGACGTCATCATGATATTTGAGCCTCGGGATATTATCGGGGGGGGGGGGGGGGGGGGGGTTCAAATATGATGATGATGTCCTCATATAGCAAAACCAAGTTTATAACATATGACGCTCCTAAGAAAATCATGATGCTGCATAATGCGCACAAGGCCTTTTGACGGGTAAAGGGTACTACCACCTAAATTTGACGTCCAGATATTGCGACTGCATGATTTTTATCAGGTGATAGACCAAGATCATGATGATCTTGACAACATGACTTAGGATAAAAAATGATGATCCTCCTGCGAATATCAGGTTTGACCAAGACTTTGAGCATGCATAACTTTCACATATGGACGAATTTTCAAGTGAAGTAAAAGGCAAACCTGCATGAAATTTCAAGCTTTTTCTAAATATGAGGTCACAACAACAAAATATGAACTTTGAAAAACTGACCTCATGATGATGACCTACCCCATGCAATATCATGATGATGACCCTGACCTTCATTTTTACCAGACCGCCAGGAAGCAGAAAAAACACAAGCAGAAGCAAAAAGCAAGACATCAGCAGGGGTCCTCGTTTTGCTAAGGAGCAAAATGGGGCGTGTTGTGAACATCACAACAACTAGCAACCAAAACAAAACAATTAAATTCAGAGTGTTCAAGGAAACTAGATGAAATGAACTCATAACTTCCAACTATCTTTCTTGCAAATTACTATTCAGCCTGAGACTCAAGGTATTCAATAAAGATGCATGAATTTCCATTTTCAGTTTAGTTGTGTGCATGTGATTAATTATCCTCATCTTGAAGATCGGTTGAACAAACCAGTGACTGACATTAGCCTACGTAGGTGAGGATATTCCCTCATAGCCGACTGGATAGAGCCTTGCTGCCAACGAGCGTCTATAGCCCCGGCAAGGTTATCGTTACAATTCTCCTAAGTAGAGCCCCACTGCCAGCGAGCGTCCATAGCCCCAGTAGAGTTACTTAGATGGCTTAATCTAGATTTTCAGTATAATCCGCTTTATTTATTTATTTATTTATTTGTTTTATAATTTTGAAAGATTTCATAAGATATAGCAATTGTAACTTTATGATGATGCAAGGAGTGGACACTTGCTGAAATTAAGCTGAGAATTGTAATGGTAGCAAGGGTGACCTCTGATTTTTCACCTAATATCTACACTGGTAGGTTCAACAAACCCAAGGATTTTAGGTGTGTCATCGTGAGAAACCTGCTTTGAATTCTCAATCATATTTATTGAATACAAAACTTCAGAAGATGAACAACTCTCTACATTCATGACAGTGACAGGTTATGTGTAAATTGCAAATGGTTAACCTGAATATCCTAAATTTTATACTGTTTTGAAAGGTTGCTAGTTTTGCTCCTTAATACTCTACAGTAAAATAAAGATCCCTGCTGAGGAGACAACAAACAGACCAAACAAACAGGCTGTACAAACAACACAGCAACAAAAAAACTGTACAAACAGAAAGAAACAAAAAGAAGACAAGCAGAGGACAAGCTATACAAACAACCAACCCGAAAAAGAAAACAGCAAAAGCAGAACTGTACATTATCTACAGCACTTTACATTAGGAAAGAAAGGACTGCCTCATCCTGACCTTCAAGCCTGGAAGTAGTGTTTCAAATGCTGGCCATTAACTGGTAATGGCACATCTTCTCCAGTCAAGGTCTTAAGTCTAAAGGTGTTGTCTCCTATTATTTCTGAAATTTGTAATGGACCCAGCCATAATTTATCGAATTTTCCATGGCTTCCTTTCTTTTCATGTGCTTTGTCCCAGCACAACACTAAGTCTGATATCCTAAATGTTTTGACTCTTGCCCTTTTGTCAAACCACCTCTTAACAACTGCTTGGTGTTTGGCAAACTTCTCGAGGGCTTGACCTCTTTTCTCCTCTAGTTGCAACATTTGCACTATTCTGGCTTCCCTATGGTTATCAAAGCCTAGATATTCATTGGCAAACTTCCAGGTTGGTATTCTCAGATTAACCGGAAGTATGGGATCAGTCCCATAAACTAAGTGATAAGGTGTGCTACCTAAAGCTGTTTTGAACTTGGTCCTGTCTACCCATAATGCATATCTTAATAGGGTATTCCACTCTCTAGGACTTTTGGCAATTAACCTCTTGATGATGTCTAGTAAGATTTTGTTTGTTGATTCAGCCAGTCCATTACCTTGAGGGTAATAATTCGAAGAAAACCTTAGAATGATCCCATATTCAAATGCCCATTTAGAAAATTTTAAAGAAGAGAAAGCAGGGCCGTTATCACATACCAATGAATAGGGCGTTCCAAACCTGGTGATAATGTTTTCTTCAAGGAACTTGATAACTACCTCAGTTGTGGAAAACTTGCAGCAGGTGGCCTCAGTCCACCTTGTACAATAGTCCGTCACCGTCAATATAAACTTGTGTCCTGCAGAAGATGGGGGATTGATGACTCCGATAAAATCCAAGCCCCACTGTGCAAACGGTCTGGACTCGATCACAGGCTGTAGTGGATTGGCCAGATTTCTTCCTTTGTCTGCTGCAGTCTGACAGGTGTGGCAGCTTCTGATGTGACTCTTAGTGTCTTTGAATATAGTGGGCCAGTAATATCCCGCTCTCAGTATTTTGTGTGCTGTAGCTAAATGGGAACCATGGCCGGTTCCGTACTTGTCATGTAGTTCTGTCAACACCTTATCAGCTTCAGTTCTGTTTATGCATCTCAAATAAATTCCATCATGGTTCTTCCTGAATAGAAGACCTCCTTGCACCATATAATGCTACGCCTTAATCTTCAAAGCTCTCCTCTGAGAAGCCTTCATCTTGCCTGGGTACTTTCCAGCTATCAGGAAGGTGCTTAAATCATCATACCAGCCTGATGCGTCTTGGGAATTCAATACATATTGCTGTTTTATCAGATTTGGATCCATGTTTGCTATTGTCTGCACCAACGCCTGCCCTCTAACCAGCTTTGCGGGAATGATCTCCATGTCGAGTTCTTGCAGCGTGGTGATCCATTTGGCTCTTTTTTCTCCAGGCTCGTTCTGCATCAGCAACATCTTTACTGCTGCGTCTAGTACTATGGCTTTAATCTGGCTGCGCAGGATGTAGTGTCTGAATTTTTTTATAGCCTTTACTAATGCGAATGCCTGTCTTTCGATATCTAGATATCTCAGCTGTGCATCCTTCAGAGGCGCACTCATAAATGCTATGGGCCTCTCGTCATTATTTTCACCTTTCTGTGTCAAGGCAGCAGCGACAGAATGAGAAGATGCAAAGGAGTAGATGTAAAACGGGCATGTGTAGTCTGGACTTGCCAATACAGGGGCATTAGAAATTGCCTCCTTGATATCTTCAAATGCGGCTTTGGCTACTGGCGTCCATTCCATCTGTGCATCTTTCTTTAACATGGCATTCAACGGCTGCACAATCTCTGCAAAACCTGTTATAAACTTCCGAACAAAGTTAATTTTACCAAAAAATGATTTCAATTCTTTCCTACTGTTTGGTATTTGCAAATTTTTTATGGATTCTATTCTATCCGGATCAATTGAAATTCCATTTTCAGAAATGACATGGCCTAATAATTTACCTTCAGTTACACCAAATATACATTTCTTAGGATTAAGGGAAATCCCATACCTTTCACATCGCTGGAGTACTTTTCTGAGGTCCTCAGCGTGGGTGGATGCATCCTTGGAATACACAGTTAAATCATCCATATACACAACAATGCATTTACCTGATAATCCACGGAATGCAACGTCCATGGCCCTCTGAAAAGTGGCACCTGCATTAATTAGTCCAAAAGGCATTCTTCTATACGCATAATTTCCCCATTTGCAAGTGAAGGTGGTTTTCAGTCTATTCTCTCTATCAATTAAAACCTGGTTATAACCTGAAAAACCATCTAAAAAAGACATCATCTTTGTGCCATTTACTGCTTGCAGTACTTTGTCTATTGGGGGCAAAGGATAATTATCTTTTTCAGATGCCTTGTTTAAATTTCTAAAGTCTACGCACAACCTAATGTCTCCGTTTTTCTTCCTTACTGGCACTAAGTTAGCTACCCAGACAGAATGTCTGACTGGAAAAATTATTCCAGCGGACAGTAGTTTTTTAACTTCCTCAAAGATTAAAGGCTCTAGAATGGCGTTTACAGGCTTCTGTTTCTGCCTAAATGGTTTGACTTCTTTTCTTAAAGGTATGACGTGAGTTATGATGGACTCATCAAATGTTTTCAAGTCTTCATAAGTCCATGCTATGACATGTTTATATTTTTTCAGAACATCCAGAACCTCTTTTCTGATTTTCTCAGAGCAAGCCTTCCCAATTAGTACATTTTGCGGATTTAGCTCAGTCCCTAAGTTATGTAAATCACACTTACCCCCTTCTGTTTTGGGTAAGTCTTTCTGTCTTATTATTCCGTCGAAGTCAAAGATGTGTTCTAATTCAATTACTCCTTTTGGCAAGAAGTTGCTCTTTAAGTTGATCATATCTTCTTCATCCCATGTTACTTCAGGCCTTTCTTGTTCATCAATAATTTGGGCCTCAAATGCCTCATTACAAGTCAGAAAATCAATAATTTGTTGATCCTCTCCAAATACCTGAAAGTGTGTAACGTTGTCTGGTATACTGGGCACGTTAACTAGCTCAACAGCAAATCGTCTTAATCCTGACAGTGTCAATGGTTCTAATGTACTAGCAGCAACTGCTAACGCATCTGGCTTGTGGTTCAGCTCTCTAGGAATGTGCTCTATGTTAAAAGCATCAAATGAATCCATTAAACCCCAAACTCTATGTCTGTAACTGATCATTTTCTTATAATTGCAGGCATATAGTTTCCTCACTTGTCTGACTACTAATTCAGAGTCTGAAAATACTCTGATGGTTTTTACCCCTTTCCTGATGGCCATGACAAGTCCTAAAATTAGGGCCTCATATTCAGCAATATTATTAGTGCAGGAAAATTGTAATCTATATGCTGCCAAATGTGATTTACCTTGATGATTTATGAGTTCAATACCTGCACCTGCGCCCTATTTTGATTTGGACCCATCACATTTTAATGTCCACATGCCATCTTTACTTTTCTGATCTTTTACCTTGGCATACTTTGTCTCTTTTATTGCCTGTGGGGTGTTGTCTTGTTGATTCATGGGTTTTTCCATTTGGTTATCTTGCATATGTGTGTTTGTAGTTTGCAACTTAGAAAGATAACTACCCTTGTCCTCTATTTCTTTTCCTAAATCTGGAATCAAGGCATCTATATTATCCTGAACATATCTCTGTGTTGGATCAGGATTCTCATTTTTCTCTTGTGACTCTACCCTCCCTATGCACTTTTTGTATTCATATTCAATGATGTCTTTGCATATTTCACAATTCTCCTCAGAATGTTGCCTATCATGGACTCTACACCTATTTTTATATAACTTACATTGGACTGGGAGATTGTGTGTAACGCACTCTTCCACCTCTCGTCTAATGGCGTGACCAAATTTGTCTATTGCATTGTTTTCCTCATCTGAAGAATTTCCGTCAGACTCAATGAATAGTGCTGTTCTATTGCTGACACACTTCTTTCTAATGTTTAACATCATAATCTCTTCAATCTGCATCCCATTGTTGGTAACTCTATAGACACCTGGTTCAACAGCAGCATATAATATTTCATTAGTTCGATTATACTCTGTTATCATATGTTTCATTCTGGGCTCTGCCCCTATTCTGATCTGGTTTGGGATGCCTCTCCATGGTAACCACATGTGTGAAAAGTCAGTAGCCATATACCCGTTTAATGTCTTGGACCAATCCCTACTCAGCAACATTCCATAATTTACGGGTATATCCACTACTTGGATGTCAATGATTTGGCTCACCCTAGGGTCTGAAGCTAACTACACTTGTATGTTCATGAGTTCTCCTATCACACTAACCTCGGTCTTATCTAATTGCGTGACAACCTTGGCAGATTTGGTGGGAGTCAGCCCGAGAGTTTTACATATTCCTAAGGGCATTACGTTGGCTGAAGCACCAGAATCTACCATGCAATTGTGTATATTCTTCCCACACAACCTAATAGTTAACAAGAAAGGTTGAGTATCCCTCTTATCTGCATGTATTACTACATTTGTGTTGGAAGGCTGCTCAACTTTCTTACCTTTCTCCTTAGGTGGTGAATCACTACTAGGAACAGTTATATCAGCAGACACCATGTTTGTCATGGATGTATCCAGGGATTTTAAAAAAGCATTTCTGATCCCTGGGGTCTTCAATAATTCATTTAGAGGTATGCTGACCTTCATTTTCTTTATTTCCTCTGATAAGTAATTCATTAGTCTTGTTGTCTCTATTGTTTCTGTCTTGCTTGTTTGATCCTTTTGCACTGCTGTTCCGTTATTTGTGTGTTGACTAGCTTTAAGTATGGCAGGATTGTTGCTAGCATTCTGATCTGGGGGTGTATTGATGTTATTCAGAGGAGTGGAAGTGGTGAAAGGTCCTCCCGGCCTAGGGTTGTTCCTCAAATTGTAGGTGTGGCTTTTATTTGTCTGTTGAAAGGCCTGCACCTCTTCTGTTTCATTTAATATCTCGTTTTCAGATTCAAAAGGAAACTGAAAAGCATTTAACACAAAGGCTGATTCGGGATAAAGACTTTCACAACAGTATGGTTCATCCTCTAGCAATTCATCCTCCTTCTCTTCTGCAGTTGCAAAGGTAAACGTTTCTAAGACTAATGCTGTGTCATATTCTAAGGGTACTACCTCATTACCCTTAGGAATGAGAAATTCAGAGGTAGGAGGCTATACATCTACGTTGAAAATACTAGCTGCCAAGTGGAACTGTGGACAGTCGTGCTCAGCATGGGCATTAGTATTGTGAAATCTGCACCAATTTTTGGGTGCTGTATTGGCCATTTGTATGTTAGTTATTTGTTTTGCACCATGATTATCTGTATTCTCAAAAGGAGAAGCCAGAGTACCGTTGTTGGGCCCAGTGTTCCATGTCTTGGGTGGCCTAGGTTGATTCTGGTTCTTGTTATTATTGCCCCAGGTCCTATTATCTATCACTGGCCCCCTATTTTGCATTGGTTGCCCCTAACTGGGGCCTTGATGCTGATTGTAGTTTTGGTTCTGATTGTACTGCTGATTTTGATTGAGACTATAATTCTGATTTTGGCCTTGGTTGTGATTTTGATGTGGATTGTAGTTTTGGTTGCTTCTGCCATAGAGATTCTCATTTCTTAGCTGTGTCACTTTGGTTGTTAATCTTTTCAAATGTGCAGTAATCTCTTTGATGTCTTCCCTATCCTCTTGTGATTTTGCCACAGTTACATCCCTAGGAAGTTGGAAGAAAGGCTGATCATTATTTTGACTGTTATTGGAAGTACTAGCCGTGTAAGGAGTTATAGCCTGGATTGGAGTAGGGTTATACACAGGTGTGTAAGAAGGAACCGGATTTATTAGTGGAGCATGCTGCACAGGGACTCCATTCCATGGGTGTGCCTGATTCTGTACCCCAAAATTTCCTCCAAATGGACTGTAAGTTGTATGTCTCATTTCTTGGTTCACTGAGGTTGCCTCTTTATAGGCTTTGGATATTGAATCTATGTCAGGTTTCCTTTTGACAAACATGGCAGTTAAAGGATCCAAAGCAGCATAGTACATAGCCAACAAGGGAGCATCATCTATGGTATAAGGGGTTACTAGCCTAGAATAGGCCTTTTGAAATCTGTCATTGAAATTATCAATTAGCTCTCCCTCACCTCGTTTTATAGCAGCCAACTTATGATACAAAGCACAAGGGTCAATGGGTCCTCTAAATCTTGACAGAAATGCTTCTTCCATAAGTGCCCAGGAAGAAATGTAACCATTGGGTAAGTTTACATACCAGCTAGAGGCCTGCTCATTAAAGGTGTAAGGAAACAACCTACACACAACATCCTCGTGCTCTAACATAGCCCTAAAACATGCTTCCTTAAATATTCTAATATGATCTTCTGGGTCTTGATGCAACTGGTATTTGGGACATATCTTTTCCGGATTTTTTGGCATGTCATGATAATCATTGAAGAATATGGGAGGATTGACATCGAAATAAGCCATTGCAGGTGTTTGAGCTTGACTTGAACTTGCAGAAATACCTGGATTGATTGGTGGATTAGGATTTAGAGGAGGATTGAGACCTCCAGGAGTGCCTGAACCAAGATTTAAAGATCTGAACAGTGATCTGTCAGGACTTACAATACTACGGATGTTAAAAGGTTACCCAGGAGGTGTACCAGATGAACTTCCTTCTTGCGATATCTTTGGATTCTAGATTAAAGGGCTTTTAATTCGCCTTGTATCAGGTAGTTGCACAAATATATCTCCTAAACTGGACCTAGACCTAGTCACTCTGTTACTGTCGTTAGCCAGTTTGAAATGAAACCTAACTCAGGCAGGCCCTCCTTCTAGCGCCAGAAAACTGTTGATGACTGTTTTGATGCAATCATAACAATAAGTTAAAATTCACATAAAATGAACTGAAACTATACTTGAAAGATAAGAAGGAATCATTTGGTGATTCAACTAATCCCAAGTCTACAATGGTTCGGTTGGTCAAGTTCAGTTGGTCAATGTGAAGCTGTAATGTTCAAGGGGCCTTACGTAGTTTAGGTTTGTTTTGTGGTTTACTGGACTAAGAATATGCAAAGAGGTCATAGATTTCAACAAGTATTCTGTTCATTTGCATACAAGTGATACCGGGCTGCAAGTTTCAGAGGGTTTTCTTGGATTTTTTGCAGCTTTCTTCTTTATCTGTTTATGAAAACTATCTACTTATAGCTCTGTTATGCATGCTTCTTCAAATTTGAGACAATTTCCTTTAGATTTCTATGTTTTCAACTAAATATTTCAGATGGGTTGGGAAAAGTTAGAAAGATCTACTCTATACCTCACTTAATCTACAGAAGGATCTAAGTGTTTCTGTTATCCACTATGTAAATACCACAGTAGTTTGATCAAATCCACAGTAAAAACCCTAAATGTAAGTCCTGAGCATTTTCACAAACATACATTTAAAATTGCAAGCTCTCAAAGAAGATATTTCAAAACACAAAGAAGAGCAGGAGAACACTCAGAAGATAGATGCAGAACTCCAGATTCTATTGTATTAGAAACGAATAGCCATACTTGATTTACAATGTAAGAATGACTCCTAGTTTCATTGATCATACTACAGAGAACTTACAAGCTTTACAGATACAGTAAGGCAGCCAGACATTCCACGCGCACCTTACTGCAGACAAAGAGGCGACCTCCTTCTTCTACTTCTAAACTATGCTAAGCTATCATGCTGTGTTTTCCTAGAATCTCTGTTGTAGGCCCTAAAAATCCCTGTTGTAAAGTATTACACTGTAGAGAGGCACAATATAAAGACATTTTGATTGTCCTCACTACAGCAAAAACCTAACTGAACCCCTGGTTCAAACCCCTAGTTACAGCAATAAATGCAGGTGAACCAGCTCTCAAAAATATCTCTGAGCAGTGGTCAAATCTGGGCGAAATATTGCCCCTTCTGAGAAGTTCTGGCAGCTGGGCAATAACTTCTGTTTGTCTTTTGTGATAATACCTTCAGCTGCGACCTTCTTCTTTACTTGAATGGCCTTGACCTTTTGCATTTCATCTCTATCTTCTTGCTCCTGAGATCAGATCTTCTTCCTCCATGAGGTCACTGTATTGACTTTCCAGCTGCTTCCTCAACTGCAAGCCTGCAAGACAAGACAAGCAATAAGTTTCACATTTATCATAAAAAATAGCATGAAATTAAAATAAGCGTTCAAATCCAGGTGACAGCGCAAGATGGAGAAAATTGGATCCAGAATCCTCTCAAAACGCGTCCAAAATGCGCTCAGACTGCTCAAAATTGATCAGGTCAACTATCGCTGACTGAAAAAATGCCAGAGGCGCCAAAAAAAACACTTTAAAATGTCCACTGCCTCATTTCCCGCCCATCAGCATGATCATCCCTATCGGCGCGTCAAAAAAAAACATGCTGGTCGATATACTTCATCATCATGATATTCCGCTTCTGCATATTGGAGAAAAGAACAACATCATCATCATCATCATGTTGAAGAAGAATAGGAGGATATGAATATAATCATGCTGCCGAGGAAAGGAAGATGATGGTGACGTCATCATGATATTCGGGCTTCATTGAAATGCTAAGGATGACGTCATCATCATGTTCGACTAAGATCAGGGGGATATTTGTGATATCGGGTTACCTAAGGAGCATGATCAGGATGATGATGATCATACGACCCCTTTGCGGCCAAGGCAATCTTCTCGAAAGATCAGCATGATGAAGATGACAATCAGGATATTTGCTTTTGTCGAACTTAGAATAAGACATCATCATCATATTTGGGAACCGGATCGTGCTTTGGGAAATATCCTGTTGAAGGAAAAATGTGATGATGACGATCATCAGGATATTTGCTTTTTCGTTTATTAGATCGGGATGATGTCATCATGATATTCGGAGCCTTCGTTAAACTTGAACATGACGTCATCATGATATTTCACCAACCGGATCATGTTTTAGAAAATATCCTGCCGAAGGGAAAAGGTGATGATGATGATCATCAGGATATTTACAAAAGGTTGTATTTCATCGGCAGGAGGACTTGGCGAAATATCGGGCGTACAAACAAGATCATGATGATCTTGACAATATGACAGGATAAAAATATGATGATGACGTCATCATCATATTTCATTTTCGGAGCACAAGGATGAGTTAAGGTCATCATGATATTCGGGCTAGGGTGATATTGCAAAATATGATCATGCGGTTGAGGAATGCAATATCGACTTCTTCTTAATAAATAGGGTGGTCATCATGATATTTTGCTAACCGGAGATCAGGAGGATATGAAGATGATGATCCTCTTTGTCGAATTATCATGATGATGTCTCCATCACTTAGCGAATTTCAGCGAATATGACCTTCTTGTGAAAGATCAGGATGATGTGAAGTCGTCATCATCATATTTCGAACTTCAGCAAATATCATGATGATGACCTTGCGATAGGATTTGAACGTGCGCACGCAAATATGCCGATGATGAATTTGTTAAGTCAGGGTGATCTTATACCATTAGCATGATATTTTAAGATCAGGCGATGCAAGGATATCATGATGATGCTCACGATACAAAGACCGCTCGACGGGGGAACTTACCTTGACTTAAAGCCAGCGTCATCATGATATTTGAGCCTCAGGATATTATCGGGGGGGGGGGGGTTCAAATATGATGATGATGTCCTCATACAGCAAAACCAAGTTTATAACATATGACGCTCCTAAGAAAATCATGATGCTGCATAATGCGCACAAGGCCTTTTGACGGGTAAAGGGTACTACCACCTAAATTTGACGTCCGGCTATTGCGACTGCATGATTTTTATCAGGTGATAGACCAAGATCATGATGATCTTGACAACATGACTTAGGATAAAAAATGATGATCCTCCTGCGAATATCAGGTTTGACCAAGACTTTGACCGTGCATAACTTTCACATATGGACGAATTTTCAAGTGAAGTAAAAGGCAAACCTGCATGAAATTTCAAGCTTTTTCTAAATATGAGGTCACAGCAACAAAATATGAACTTTGACAAACTGACCTCATGATGATGACCTACCCCATGCAATATCATGATGATGACCCTGACCTTCATTTTTACCAGACCGCCAGGAAGCAGAAAAAACACAAGCAAAAGCAAAAAGCAAGACATCAGCAGGGGTCCTCGTTTTGCTAAGGAGCAAAATGGGGCGTGTTTCGAACATTACAACAATTTGTTGAATCCCCTAGCTACGCTTATTAAAAGCGAATAGCTCTAGGATCTTGGTAGCACCGGCTCCCCTCCACGGAACTCACTTCTCATGCATACTAATTTATGGGTTTCCCAAGGCTTGTCCCCCCACCAAATCTTAGGATTGTCCCTGCTATCTTAGCTGAGAATCACAACAATCAGGATGGCTTCAAAGGTTACCCTTCTATGTCAACAAATAAAGGGTTTTTGGCCAGTAAACAAAAGGGTTCTAGTGAATTTCCAGGGGACCGGCACCTTACGAGCATCCAGCAAGCCACTAAAGGATTTGACTAACCCTACTAGGAGTTTAATATACACAAAGGTATGCCTCTTTTCAAGCTAGCACTGTATAGCACCAATACTGGTTAGACTTGGCTTTCGCCTTATTCTCAATTTATATAGCGGACCGGATGAAAGTACTGCTTGGGGTCACAAATGAGTTATCCTTACAGATGTGTCTCAAGAGCAGGCCCACTCTAAAGGGTAACAAAAGAAAGGAAACATGTTGTTTTTGATCTCCCAAGTCGCACGAAGCACAAAGAGAGAGCATACATAACACCTTTGCCTCACACTCACATGGGGTTCATTTTTAATTCAAAATCCAAATGTGTGGGTGGTTATACAAAATGTCAAAGGAATACTTTTGATTCTCAAGATTTCTGACTGGCGCAAGAGAAGAGAATACACATTCAATGACAAAAATGTAAACCACAAGACATGGAAAACACTTGTTAGTTTTAACCCTTGCTTATGATGTGATCTAATCTATAAAATAAAGACACAGTGTTTCAAGATTAGATTCTCTGACAATTGAACCTGCAAGACACTGATTAGTAGTTTGCAAAATAGTCTTTGACAGGCGTAAAGCTGCAAGAAAACGTTAGACCAAAATGAATAATCCTACAAAAGTCTAGACAAAAACGTTAAATGTATGGCAAGAAGAAAAATGTTTGGTGTTTTAAAATGACTAAATTTAAATGATTATACTAGAAAATTTGAGTTGAATTCAGGAAAATGGATTGCGTTTTTGTGTAGTTCATTGAATTGTCTTTCCAACTCCTATAAAATTATAAAAATCCAATGAAAAATGAAAAAGTTAGGTCCATTTGAGTGAAACGACCTCCTACGGCTAAAAATGGACACTCTGGGAGTTTGACAAATTTTAGCAATTTTAGGTAGATTTTGATGGCTCTATGCTCAATTCATGTTCAAATACTCTTTCTGACGGATAAAATGATGGTTGACAGTTTATAACAGTTTGGGTTGTCTACAGCAATAAAATTTTAACACTGATAATAGTAGCTTTCAACAGGTATTTGATATTTGGTAATTGAAGTTAAATTGTTGTATTCAATGTGAAAATTTTAACAAGCAACCTCTCATGCTGGGCAATCAAACATGAATCCACACATAGTCCAATGCTTATTAAAACCTCCTACACACAACAAGTTAATGTTAAATATCATGAAACAAAACAACAAAAGATATGCTATTTCAAAGGATATGTGGATAAGCAATAATCGTTTGCAAATCATCACCAAGAATATCAATATAAACTGCTATTTAAAATGAACTATTGCATTTTCAAAACATTGAAGGAATACGCCTATAGGAACAAACGACGAGTTCATAAAATTTGCCAGCAAACAGTTAAATTTTAGAAAGATTTCTAGCATATGATTTTTAATGGCATGAGACGTGAGGTCACCAAACTCAAAGACATGTAAACCATTCTCTATTATCCTTTCTTCAAACAAATGCAGCAAGACAATGACTACATACCATCATATCTCTCAAAAGCCTCTATCTCTCAAATATTAAAAAAATGCACATCAATATTTAACCACAGATTGAAGGATTTGTGCCCATAGGAGGTTTAAAGAATATACTGATAGGAATAATCAATGAGTTGATAAAATAGTTGCACCTCTAGGAAGTTCAAGAAATATGCCAATAGGAACAACCAATGTGTTTAGACAGAAACAACCAACGAGTTTAGGAACATTCTCTAGTGTGCAATCTTTTTTTATGACATGAGACAATTTTCCAAACGCTATAATGCATAGCAAATGATTAATGGCATGAGAACAATCAATGAGTTTAGAACATTTTAAAGCATGAATTTCTCATATATAAAAATTTGTTCAAGGAATATTCCAATAGAAAGAAACACCGAGTTTAGCAAATTTGCAGCGTTAATCCTTTTTAAGAGCGAGGCAATTTTGGTCAAGGAAACTCAAAAATGGGTATTACTAAGCAATAACCGTTCAAACTACATTCAATAACTTGAACCTCCAATACAACCTTCGCCAACCCACCAACAATGAAGCTTAAATAAAAATGCTTACAAGAATATCCAATCAAACCTAAAACACCACCATTAAATGTTTAGTCTCACTGCCATAACCATCACATCTAGAAACCATCTGAGTTTTCGTAAAAACTTACTGATGATAAGCAATCAGTAGAAAATTGTATGGATTCATAATGTGTGATAAATGTCATAATCATTGATTTTATCCAAGACCTGCAAGCTGCTCTGGAGTTGATAATGGAGTCCAATTTAAGCCAAGAAGAAATATGCACAAAGTCACCAAAACCACTTGGAAAGCAATAGATTAAGAAGGAGATTTCATGTTAGGTTCACCATTGTATGCTACAATATAAATTTCTATTAAAAGTGGGTAGAAACTATTGCAAACCCTAGAAACTTATATCAAATGCACCACCAAATAGATCAAAAGTTATGATAAAACAAATATTACCAAACACGCTTAAAAATGTGGTTTCTCATTGTATTTGCATAACTCCGATATAGTTTTGGTCTGGGGGGATAAATGGAAAAATGAAATTGATTTTATAAGGTTTGGGTAGAAGTAGTTTGGGTAGTTGAACGGTAAAAGGTGGTTAGGGTAAAGGTAGGTAAATAACGGGTTTTGGTTTATTGAACTATAAATAATAAATTACGTTTATTAAATCTTAATTTATTATTTATGGGAGGATTTTAGGTTTAGTAAATAATAAATTAATTTTAATTTATTATTCATGGAATATGGTAAAAGGTGAAATGATTTAATTAATTAATTAAAATTAATTAAACTTTAGGAAATTAAGGGTGGATTAAAGATAAATGGAAATTTAATTAATTATTTAAAATTAATTAAATTTCATGTGAAGAGAGGACTTAGGAAATTGATCATAGGACAATTTTTCATGTCTACAATAGTCATAGTAACAATAGTATTACATTGTTAAATTTGAATTTATAGGTTAGTTTATGCATATTAAATAAATGTTAGTAAATAAAGCAATAGTTAGTTTGTTAGTTTGTGGGAGTTACATTCCCATATGGAGGTTATGTAGGTAGTTATAAAATAGTTAAAGGGAAGAGGCTTTTATAAAGCCAATGTAATGTAATGTGAAAATCATCTGAAGACAATAATATATTATTCTATGTTTTATATTTTGCTATGTTAAAATGGTTTGATCTGGTTATCTGTGTTTGTACTCGCCATATTTCAATATGGTATCAGGGCAAATCATTATCCTATGCATGTATGATTGAAGGCAGTTCATTTCTAGGTGTAACAAATGTGTGATGAAGGAATGAAGGAGGAGACACTGCCAGGCGCATGGTATCTACATATATTCATTGCTATGTGTAATGAGATTTGAAGGTGTTTTTAAATTAGATATGAGTGTTGCATGAAACATCTTCCTATGAAGGTATTACCAAGTGAGTTTGGGATTGACTGGAGTTTTGATAAAAGTTTTGACTTTTGTTTCCATTAACACCCTCTACATTTAAACTCTTTCTCAAGCGTTCAACATAGGGCATTGAATTTAACCAATCCATGTAATATCTAGCTAGTGGTTCATTCACTGTGAGAACATCTATGATTTGTCTCCTATTTAATACATATAGATATATTCCCAATCGTGTAAGGTGCAAGTTCATGTCAATGTGGGAGGAAATGGCTGCATAATGAAAATAGTTCTGCGTGTAGAAGAGACAAGACAAAGCCAGGCCGCTAAGAAAACAAAAACACCCTAGTTCCTATGCTCATTCAATCATTCGACTAAGTTTTTGGTAGAGGTATAACACTTACTATATTTTCCATCTATGGATGTGTTGATTGTTGATGCCAAACCCTCAAGCGACGTGGAGATTGGGTATTAGTCTCGTCTATAAACAAGATATAACTTTTGAAGTACATTGGTATAAAGCAAAATAAGGTAACAAAAGATAGCAACTTGATTTGGTAAAGCTTGGGTTTTTATTATCTTATTTTGGAAGTAACTTTATGCTTTACAAGAAGTTTATAGTGAATAAAATGTGTATTTCACTTTGGAGTAATAAGGATTAAATTGTTGAAAGTTTAATTTGATGAAGGTCTGATAGTGTATTGAATTTTGTGTAGGGTTTGTACATTTGTGTGCATTGGAGTGATAAGGAAAATAAGGTTTGGAGGTATATGAGTCCATCATTGATCAAAATTGACATCATTATTTTTAACATTTGAAAATGACCACATATTATGTTTGTGGTTCCGATGCCATCCATGCTATCATTGATAGAAATTTGAGAGACTTGCATGCTTGTGCTATTGAAGACTCAAAAGAAAATGGATAGAGTGTAAGCATATCAAATTGGAGGAAGGCGACATTGGAGGATGGAGGATTTTCCATCATCTCAAGTTAGCTTCTCGCTTTGAGATGATGTTTTGCATGAGAAGTCTTTTTGGTTTTGGTTGCTTTGCTTTTCTTTGTTGATGCTAACAGATTTGAAGAATGTATGTTTTGTGAAGATTTTGTTTTGAAGACAGGTTTGGGATTTGGTGTTGAGCTCAATATGAATTATTGTCCAGCGAGCTTTAGAGTATATGATCAAGAATTATATCCTTTCGCAATCACTAGACAATGATAGAGATTTGTCGTATCTCTTAGGGATTATTTTCGAATAATTCAAGACTCTGTGATTTGAGAGCTTGGTTCAGGATTTGTTCTTTGGGAGAAGATCTTCTATAAAATATGTATTCATATTATGTAATCAGTTTTGTTGAGTATATTAGTATTCATGGGGGCTCCCTTGGTACTATTGCAGGAACAATGTAATAAGGGGGGGAATGTTGGCATAATAGTCATAGTAACAATCATATTACATTGTTAAATTTGTATTTATATGCTAGTTTATGCATATTAAATAAATGTTAGTAAATAAAGCAATAGTTAGTTTGTTAGTTTGTGGGAGTTACATTCCCGTATAGAGGTTATGTAGGTAGTTATCAAATAGTTAAAGGGAAGAGGTTTTTATAAAGCCAATGTAATGCAATGTGAAAATCATCTAAAGATAATAATATATTATTCTATGTTTTATGTTTTGCTGTGTTAAAATGGTTTGATCTGGTTATCTGTGTTTGTACTCACCATATTTCAATAATTTTAAGTCTAACAATAATTCTAATTCTAATCATTACCTTAACCCTAAATATAACCTTCACCCTAAATCTAATTCTAACCCTAACCCTACTTGCAATCGTAACACTAATTTTAATCCTAACCATAATTATAACCCTAACCCAAATTCTTACCCTACATTAATTCTAATCTTAATTGTAAGTCCAATTCTAACCCTAGCCCTAAGTATAATTCTCAACCTTACCCTTATTCTATTTGAAACATTGATCCTAACCCTCTAATAGTAATCCTAATTCTAATCCTAATTATAAATGTAACCCTAATTGTAATCATAATTCTAACCCTATCCCTAAGTATAATT
Source organism: Cunninghamia lanceolata (assembly GCA_027924645.1). Taxonomy (NCBI): domain Eukaryota; kingdom Viridiplantae; phylum Streptophyta; class Pinopsida; order Cupressales; family Cupressaceae; genus Cunninghamia; species Cunninghamia lanceolata. Next base: position 11,271,362 of record BSBN01000194.1, on the reverse strand, counting down.
CTAATCCTAACCCTAACCAATTCTAAGCCTTACCCTAACTTTTATTATAACCCTAACAATAATTCTAACATTAACCCTAACGTTGACACTAACCCTAATGCCAATAGTAACACTAATTATATTTCAAATGCTAACAAAGTTCGTAATTATAATCCAAATTCAAATCCTAACAAAGATCATAATTCTAATCCTAAATGTAATACTAAAACTTAACACCCATCCTAATTTTAATCCTAATTCTAACCCTAATTCTAATCCCAACTTTAATTCTAAATGTAACCCTAACACTAATTGTAACTCTAACCTTACCCCAAATTCAAACCCTAACGGCCTTGATTGTAAGCCCAGTCCTAACTCTAAAAGTAACCCTAAACCTAATTTTACTAATAATTTTAATTCTAACTCTAATCTTAATTTTAATCATAATTATAATTAAAGCAATTAGGATTTGAATTATTTCTAACCCTAATTCAAACCCTACTTTAAACCCTAATTCTAAACCTAATTGAAACCCTAACCCAAATTGTAAACCTAACCCTAATTCTAACCTTAAACCTAGACCTAATTCTAACCATGATTCTAACCCTAAATCTAATTGTACTCACTATAACTTTAACCCTAACCCTAATTTTAATCCTAATGGTAAACCTAATCCTTATTATATCCCTATCCCTAATTTTAATCCTTATTGTAGGGTCATCCCACAATAATGGGTTACACCTTTTGGCCAAACTTGATATCGAAATCAACATTTTGAACTAAATCTTCCCTTTCTGACACCTATAGCCGCTAAACCGTTACGAATTTGAAGATGATGCAAACTAGTGATTTGTGAGATTTTATTTGTAGATTCTAAATATATTTTTCTAAAAAAATTTGGAGTTAAATTGTAATTTTTATTTTTGCTTAGATCTTTTGATAACTAGTTTTTAATAGTAAACAACATTTTTTTAAAGTGATGTGTATTCTGTAGCACATAACTTTTTTTCTACAAAGGATAAAATTTTGATTCTTTTGAATTTAGATTGGTAGCACCAATATATAGGGTATGCATTTGGTTTTATAATGTTTTGTTGAATATATTTTCTTTAATTATAAATTTTGAAGTCAAACCAATTATAATTTAGGCATAGACGTATTCCATAAAACATAACTTTTTTTGTATGTATCAAAATTCAATTTTTGTTTTTTTTTTGTTGAAACAAGGACATCAATACCAAGGGTATAGATATTTTTCATAATTTTTTTTCACTAACTTACTAATTTTCAATGTGTGTAGAACATAGAACTTGATGTTCAGTGAAAAACCTACATTCACAAGAAATAAAAAATAAAAATAATAATCAAATTAAATATATTTAAAATTATACTTTTTTTGAAGCTTATAATAAGAATTACATACTTACAAAACATAAATTTTAAATGAATTCATTTGATCCCCCAAAAGGTAAATCAAAGGTGGTTTTTTATCAGCACTTTGATAGGTGTAGAGGAGACTCCATTATAGGTATGGTTTAAAACTAGTGAGGTTCTATCCAAGGGGGTTTGAATCTAAGGGGATTTGATCAAACCCTCTTCAATTAAAATCTTTTAAATGGAACCTTTCAAGGCTTAAATCATTATATTTTGTAAAAATATGTGATTTCAGCAAAACTCAAGATGTCCCAGAAACTGTAACCCATTATTGTGGTAGCACCCTATAATTATAACTGAAGCCCTAACCCTAACACTAACCCTAACAGTAACAGTAACACTAATTCTAATTCTAACCCTAACCCTAACTCTAAGCTTAATAGCAACCCTAATTTTAATCCTACTTCTAATCCTAACTCTAATTCTAAACCTAAACCTATCCCTAATCATAGCCCTAACCTTAACCCCAATTTAAACCCTATCCATAACATTGATTCTTATTCTAATCCTAACCCTAACCCTAAACCTAACCTTAATTGCAACCCTAACCTTAATTTTAATCATAATTAAAATATATCCCTAATCTTAATTCTAATCCTAATTATAATTAAAGCATTTATTGTTTGAATTAATTCTAACCCTAACCTTAATTTTAATCATAATTATAATTTATCCCTAATCTTAAATGTATTCCTAATTATAATTAAAGCATTTAGGGTTTAACAAAGACTCTAATAACAATTCTAACTATAACCCTAATTCTAAGCTTAACACCAACCCTAATTTTAATCCTACTTCTAATCCTAACTCTAATTCTAAACCTAATCCTAAACCCTAAATTTAACCTTCCCCCTAAATCTAATTATAACCCTAACCCTACTTCAAATCAAAACACTAATTTTAATCCTAACCATAATTATAACACTAACCCTAATTCTAATTCTTACCCTACATTAATTCTAAACCTAATTGTAATGCTAATTCTAACTCTAACCCTAACTATAATTGTCATCCTTACCCTTATTCTATTTGTAAGGTTGATTCTAACCCTCTAATTTTAATCATAATTATAACCCTACTTCTTTTAAATCATAATTATTCCAAACCTTAATTAATTAAATCTTAATTATTTTAAACCTTAATCCTAATTATTTTAAACATTAATAATATTTATTTGAAACTGTAATTCTAATTCTCATTTTAAACCCTAAGCCTAATTATTTTAAACTCTAACCCTACTTATTTAAAACCCTAATACTAATTATCATTTTGTAACCCGTAATGGTCATTTTAAAGCCTGACCATAATGATCATTTTACACCCTAACCCTAATTATTTTAAAGCCTAACCCTAATGATCATTTTACAACCTAACATACTTATTTTAAACCCTAACCCTATGATCATTTTAAACTTTCAAAATTGAACTTAGCCATGTATATTTTCTACATTGTCTATAAATTTATAAATCATAGTTTTAACTCTAATTCTAACCTAAATCCTAACTCTAACAATAATCCTAACCATAATTCTAACCCTAATTGTGACCCTAACCCTAAATCCAATTATAATTCTAATCTTGATTTTATTCCTAATCCTAATTCTCACCCCATTACTAATTATATTACTAATTCAAACCTAAATTATTAATATAACCCTAAGTTTAAGTTGATAGGTTAAATATCCATTTCCCTTTCTTTTAGTAAATTGATTTGTATTTTAACAATTCAACTAAATTGCTTTATTTATTAAAACTAAAGTGAACATCTTATTTATAGTATATTAAGACAAACATTTTCCTTTACCACATAGTTGAGTGGTGGAGTTTTATATTAAAGAGATTTTAATTTGTCATTTCTAGTAAGTTTTTATCTTATAATATTTTAGATAATTTGTTATACTTACTTTACTTTGTCCTTTAGATGGATTTTTTTTATCTATATACTTTTTTCTACAGTTTTATTTTATATTGGCTACTTCATTTTTCCATATTAAAATGATAATTTTTTTGGACCTTATTCTCTTAAAATCTCTGTAATACTTTTGTCATCATATTATGTTAAGTTAAAAAATTATAGATTCAACCAATTTGAATGCTATATTTCATTTTATTTTTAAATCTAGTATCAAACTTAACCTCCCATCTTATTCTTAGTGAACTAAATCTCATTGTGCACCCACCAAACCAAATGATAGAAAATGTAAAATCTAAACATTTTATCTAAATCAATGCAAATTCTTGTCATTGCTTAATACTTCTCTATAGACTTGAGCAATCCACTAGTAAACAAACAAAAATCAATAAAATTTATTACAAATTAAATATGATAGCATAGAGGATAACTATGCAACAGGACATTGGAGGGCTAGTTTATTGGGAGCCTTTTTAATTGAAAATAAAATTGGTCATGCCCTTAAATACTGCCAAAAATTAAATGGCCACTTATGCTTCTTATATTTATAGTTGTACAATACTGAGCTTTACAGCATAGATAATGTGCTTTAAAGCTAGGAATGAGAATCCTAGAAAGAATGTGGTGAATCTGCCACCTCTAAATTTTTGAAATAGATGAGCTTACATATATGTACATTTCTAATTTATACTAAGAATCATCCCTGAAAATAAAATTAGCCGTGCCCTTAAATGTTGCCAAAAATTAAATGGCCACTTATGTTTCTTATATATATTGTTGTACAATACTGAACTTTACAACATAGATAATGTGCTTTAAAGCTCAGAATGAGAATCCTAGAAAGAATATGACGAATATGCCACCTCTAAATTTCTGAAATAGACGAGCTTACATGTATGTACATTTCTGGTTTATACTAAGAATCAACCCTAGAAATTACATAGTCAAAACCTTGGGCTGCTATTCTCTCTTACATTGATAAATAGCATTATCCGTCAATTATAGAATTACAAAGAAGATTTAGAATATAAATTAGCAAAGAATCATCAAGGTTTATATGGAATTCGCCTCCCAAATTCCACTCACCCACATGAATATATCAATGCAGGGAATTACAATTCCATTTTCATGTGATTAATATCCAAATTCCCTGAAATGGTGTGTAAATTAATTAGTCTTTATTGTTTTGAAAGAATGCAAACAATATATATATATATTATAAGCATTACACTAATATACAGAGTAGTTGAAAGGGAGTGCATTTTCAAACGATCTTTGTAAAATTCGTAGGACAGGCATAAATTTAGGTAGAGGAATAAATAAAAATAGGAAAATGCTCAAATAGATTTTTCTACTCAATTGCACTTATCCACATGTCTCAAAAATATGAAGCCAAATTGATACCAGAAAACTAAAAATAGGAAAAAGCATTAATGGTTATCCATGAGAGAGTGTTTAGCTATTGTTTTAATGTAAATGCTTCAGGGTGTCAAACTCACCTCATAATTATCTGTACCTTCTGCAAGTATTGGCAAGTTTTTTCCAGAAGCACTAAAATCAAGTTATAGCCCTTCAACTTTGAAACCTGATTTTGGTCTAACAGAACATTTGTGATTTTCAAGTTATTATGGAAAATTCTAGGCACCACACCTATATGTAATAAATGAACATATTCAACAAAATCCACCAAAATTAAATTGGTGTGCCTAGGATGTTAATGAGAAACCATCCCCTCATAGTTCTTCCTAAAGCAAAAATTTGTCCATCTCTCTTGATTGCTATAATTAGTTTGCAGATGACATAATTATCAACACAAGGTTTGTGATCTATTCAAAAGTCCAACTTTTGATTGTTGAATAATCCCTTCAACTCCTCTAACTTTATCTACAATTCAAATTGCTTGCTGAGTTTGTGGAATTGCAAAACCTATGAAATAGGCAGTCACCACCTAAATGAACATGTACAAAAACACAATTCTTTTATCTAACTATCTTCTACTAAGACTATAGTTATAGCCATGTAAATCATCCTCATCTCTGCTAAAATATTGGAACTTTCACTTAACAACTGAAGCAAAACCTAGATCACTTATCTCACAAAGCCATCCCCACCAGTGATTTGGGCCAAGGGGCATATCACAAATCTTCAGGTTCTTGACATACCCTCCATGGAATTTGAGCTTGGGGGTACATTCAAATCCATATGAGGCCTTTCTTGCACCTACATAACCAACTAAGATCCACCCTCTTTCCTTACGAAAATACAAACACTATCAACATTCACTTTAAGCTAAAACACAACTCCAAATTTTCTATTTCCCAATAAGCATTTAGCCAATACATGTTCAATACTATTCTTGCTCTTCTCCTAAGGTTAAACCCCCATAGAAAGATTAGTTTTAGGATTAATTATTTTGCTTTCAAAGTCACATGAGGAATCCACTGGAGTAGCATATAAAGAACTTATGTTGCTTGGCAATACAAAAGGTTATCATAAGAGCCACTGAAATCTAACAATACTTCTTTTAAAATGGTCATGTTCATCTATATTTTTCTTACTAATTCTAGGCTATATTTTTCAACATCTTCATCAAATTTATCTTGACCATCATTCTTTAGCACAGAACATGAAGCATACTTGCATGTTGAAGACACATGACCTTGAACTTTATCTTTAATATTTAGGGAATGCAATTTCATCCCAAAAGTCAAATCATTCTCATGTCACATAGGGGTCACCTTGCCTCCATAAAAAATAGTTCCAAAAGCATTTTCTCTTTACAAAAAATAGCACTATCTTCTGTGCACTTCCCATAGATAAGAGGCTTCAGCTCTATTAGAGAACCAACTATAGACAAATTTTCCATTCCAATTGTAGCAGCTAGCCTTTGTGGCTAGGTTACCACTTCTTTAGTCATATGACATGAAAAATCAAGTCATAGACTTATAGATAAGATACGTTGATAGCGTTTCAAAAAGCATGCAACAAATGTTTAGTCATACTTACCTGAAAGATTGTTCCCCAATGTCCCATTGGATACATATTCAAAGATGAGAAAAATTCTCTTCATAGTCAACCCATCATGATCATAGTCAATATAATGTCCAAGAAGACTGACCAAATTACGGTGTCTTAACTTTGAAAGCAACTCCAAGTGAATCTTCAAATTTTGAATGGTGTATCTCAACTCAACTTTTAAACATCTTATGACATCCAGAGTTCCATCTTCCAGCCTACCCCTGTATAGCTAAAATTACTTTAGTCAAAAAATAGATGTGGCTGCGAAGCATCAGTATAAAAATGTAAATGTGCAATAATCAAAAACTATCAAAACTGCTCTTATAAAAGGGGAAAACCACACACAAGCTAGGGTTTCAAGAATTAAAAACAAAGAAAATACGATTAATCTCCTGGCATTGCACCCCAGCACTTGCCTTGCAAATACCCACAATACTCCCTCGCATGGGTAAGTGCAAGAAGATGAGTTCACTTTTTGGCCAAAAAGTGGAAGTGTTTTTCCTATTTTTCAAATTTTGTCGTACTTGGAGTGACAATTTGAAGCACTTGCACATAAAATATTAAGATGATGTAAAAATTAAAAAATGTAGGATTATGTTTCTAGTTTTCAAATATGTAATCTTTTCTAATACCTAGATGATTGAAGTTGTTTTTTTATTGAATGTACAAAAAAGTGACTTTTTAAAAGTCCCCAATTTTTTGCAAAAGCATGCAAGTGTACGACCAACATAATTTGACCTAAATTAATGTATTTTTTCTAATTCCTTTTGTGGAAAGATTCTCAGGATGTTGAATTTTGGTCAGGATATTTTTTTGTAATTTTTTGATAAATATATTTTTTTATTAATTTTTAAATGTCCCTAATTAGTGTTTTTAAAACCCCTCACATATGGCCAACATAATTTGAGCTAAACTAATCAATTCACCAAAAAAAAAATTCAACGTGTAGAGAATGATGTCTAGTTTGGTCAGCTAATTTTTTTTTCAAGAGACTTCCAAAATCAAAAGTTATTAAAAAAAAGTTACCTATATTATTTCAAGTTTATGAGTTAGTTTGTTTGGAAAATAAATAGTAAATAGAAAATTATATTCAATAGTAGAAAAAAATACATATTTGAAAACTAGACTTTAAGATCTATAATGGGTTTTAATTTCATTAAAATATTCTAAAAAAAAGTCGTCAGCCGTAGTGGTGAAACTAGCTTTTTCTCTTGTTGTTTTCATGGTCTCCTAGTTGTGGGTCCAAAGTTACAGCTTGGGTTTCCAAGCCTCAAACCAATGCAAATTGGCAGGTTTAAAATTTCAAAATTTTAGAAATGGATACCCATTATAAATGGGTGCCCAATATAAACAGGTACCCATTTTAAAAATAACGGGTACCCATTTCTAAAAAATAAAAAAATTAGCCATAGGCATGTAAATTTTTTTTTTTTTTTTTTTTTTGAAAATGGGTACCCATTTTGAAACAGGTACCTATTTCAAAATGCACAAAATGGATTTGAAGAAATGGCTTTAGAAACTTTTAAGCAATGCAACTAGTGGCTGTGAAACCAGTCTCCACAACCTTAGCCAACATCCTCACTGCCCATGCCAAAATGGGAGTGATGGAACAGGGTATGGATATCTAGTAAAGGCATAATAGAAAGCAGATTTCTCTCAGATAATATAGTTGGAAAAGCTCTGGTCAACATGTATGCAACCGTGGAGGCATAGACAAGGCACATGAACTGCTAGGCCAAATGCCTCAAGGTGACTTCACCTCATGGAATGCGCTGACTGCAAAAAACACATAAAATGGATCTGTTGAAGCGGCTTTGGAAACTTTCAAGCAACTGCAATTAGTAGGCGTACTACCAGACTCCTCCCACTGCTGCCCTGCTCTTCCTTCTACCTTCTTTTCTCTCAAAAACCCCAGCTCTCATCATTCTTTTTCCCAAATCCCTAGCAAGAGTCTCCGTGTGATAAAAACAAAAATGAGTAATGCATAATCAATAATAAAAATCCATAGTGACACCTTCCCTGAATGCCAATAGAGCTTGTTCGTCAAAAACATTGCTGAGCTGACTCAGGTGTGACAGAACAATTACTGATGAACAAGAGAGCAGTCAGAACCATCTAATCCCAACCACCAGTATTCAATATAGGCCCAAGCCATCTCCTACCATAGTAGATAGAGTGTTGTTTCCTTTTAAATGTAGAAGACTTTTTGTAGAGGATAAAGACTGACCTCTCATATCTCCCTTTCGACAGTGAGATAGTTTGCTGCCTTAAACACTTTCGCCCACCTCTCTTATCTTTCCTGCAGTCACTCTCACCCAAGCCATTCAATTCACACCTGAAACCAACTATCCACTTAACTTCCTTTTTACGCTGCCCATAAAGATATTTTCTGGTCCGTAATAAATCAACTCACCAACTCTCATTGCCAATAGGGAGGGTTGTTATAGTTCGAGAGTTGGTGAAAGAGGTGAAACCAAAGAAGTAAGGAAGAATAGGCATAGATATAGAAGTTTAAACATTAATGAAGTTAATTTAGGAACACAACAAGAAAGACAAAAGCACTTTGATGTACTTGAAATAGTATGCTAACACACATGAAAATTTTTTACATTAATGTTATTTAAAAAGATCCCACTTTATTAATAACAGTAAATGATATCTTACTGTAAACAAATTAAAATATTAAAAATCATTAATTATCTAAGATGAGATGGCATAAATTTAGAAACTCCTTAGACCTTTGACTCTACTATCTTTTGCATATCCTCTACAAAAGTGTTCAAATTTGTATAAGAAGACCCTCCTTTCATCACTGCCTTACTTGCTAACTCTTTCAACCTCACACCATTTTCATGCAACTTCCTTCCAATATAGCCTTCCATTAGATTTCTGATTGTGCTCTCTACCACCTATTTTGTCACCAATTTAAATTCGTCTACATCGACACCCTCAAAGTCTAAGCCAACTTTCCAAACTTCTTTTGCAAATCGACAATCAATAAATTGATCAACAAAATAGGGCCATCCAATTAAAGGAACTCCCATACTAATTGCCTCCAAAGTAGAGTTCCACCCATTGTGTGTAAGGAATCCTCCAAGAGAAGGGTGAGAAAGCTCCTACAAACATAGAAAAATTTAAATTAAAAATAAATTTAAGGTTATAATATATGTATAATTTTTTCAAATTCAAAAACAAAAATTAGCAATAGCATTTTTTCCTTCGCGTGGTTAGGTGGATACATATTGTAAAAATGCATCATGGTGTGTGCATTATCCTTCTATGTGTGGCATCTAGCTCATTTAAAGACAGCCTATTGATTTAACCACATTGGTGCTATTGTTAGTGCTATGACGAGAGCATGATAAGATGCCCCAAAAAAAAATTATTATAAAAGTATTACAAGAAGATATTTAAAATTTTATTAAATCTTTCTTTCTCTGTTGGTGTTCTAGTTTGTTATCTCATGCTGCTATTAGAGATCAAGAAGTTTTAAATTCCAACCCAATATTTAGGGAGAAACTTGTTACATTGCAATAGTTTCTTCCGTTGAGATGGATTTGGAAAAACACTTTAAGATTGAAAGTTCATTCCAAGCAATCAAATTATTCTTCTTTATTGTTCCAACTATTAGCATCATTTTGAATCCACAATATTTCAAATTCTTAATCGCTTCGTTCATATTTGTTAGAACGATGTGCACATATAACTATTATAAATCATGGAATTCTAATCCTATCAGACTAACAATATCAGAGAATAATGCAGGCAACCATTCAAGATTTAGTAATTGAAACTAGGGAATCTTATAGATTTATGTCTATATTATAGAAAATGTAGTAGGCTTTGAATTAGGGAATTTAATATATTTATGTATAAAAAATAGCAGCACATAGAAAATGCCTTACCTTCAACTGCTTCGTCCAAATAACAATCAGAGCTCGATCCTTGGTTCGATCCTTGAAGCCCTCAGGTAATTCCAGAGGCTTGTCTTCTGCTATATCTGATCTTAGGACCCATAGGAAGGGGTACCCACAAGCCTCTAGTCCAAGAGCCAGCTCATGCAACTGCCTTTCAGATTTTACAGTAATGCTACCAAAGGAAACATATAACACAGACCCCTTCGATTGTGTTGGCAACAAGGGGAAAATAGGGGAGACAGACAACTAACCAGACAATTGAATGTTACAGCAATATATGTGCAACAGAATAAAAAACAAACATACACAGAGAGAGACCATAAAACACAAGTCACAATAAACATATATTTATATATTTTCCTCTTTCCAAGATTACATTCAAAAACTCTTACAAAACTTATGCAGAGTTACTGCTCTATTTTCCTGTTCTGCCCCAATCTCTGGAGCTATGAACTACTTGATTTTGGAGCTACCCATAAGAACTCCATAGCTGTCTGTGCATCATTGTTGCTGCTGCAACATTCACTTCTATTGTCTTCTCTCTGTTGTTCTCTGTTAGAACATTCCCTTCTCTTTCCTTCTACTGCTGTAGGTTCCTCTCTTCATTATGCTCTCTCAGTCAACTATAATTCCCTCCTTTTTGTCTCATTCTTTCCTTGCTAGAAAATTGGCGCTCAACCATTCCTTTCAAATTCAAACTTACCTGCTGAGTTAATTACTGGGCAGGCCAACGGTGCTGGGGTACAGATTTTGGAGATCCCCAGTTCTAATGTGGGGGCAGGAAGGATTAAATTATCTGACGAAAGATTAAATTCTTCCAACACTCCCCCTTAATCTAAAGTCAAATTTCATGCAACAATTTTCTTTCCAGAACTGATCTCTGGAGTTCTACCTATCCATTTGCCTTTCCGGAACAAATCTCTGGAGCTGTTTCTACCACTCTGCATCATCTCTAGAGCTCTTCTCTGCATCTCTAGAGCACTATGTCTACATCTACAGAGCTGACTCCCTGCTTCTGCATCTCCGGACCATCCCCGAAGCTGTACATACATTCCAGAGTTGAACCTCTGGAGCTCTGCTGCTGTCTTTCTAGATCTGAACCTCTAAAGCTGTCTTCTTTGAAAGACTGCACACCTCTAGAGTTGTCCTCTTTTCGGGGCTGCACACCTCTGGAGCTGTCTACAATGCCTAGCCTATCCCTTAGGCGTTCAAAAGAATCTTTTGGCAATGCCTTTGTAAAAATGTCAGCGAGCTGCTGCTCGAATCTGCAATACTACAGCTCAATCTCTCCTCGTTCTACCAACTCCCTTATGAAGTGATAACGGATCTCAATGTGCTTTCTTTGTCCATGGAAGACTAGATTCTTTGTTAGGGCTATTGATGAAACATTGTCACAATGAATGGTTGTACCATCTTCTTGCTACTCATTCAAGTCTACAAGGATCCTTCTCAACCAAATAGCCTACAATGCTACTGCATTTGCTACAATAAACTCAGCTTCTACTATAGAGAGAGAGACAATGGCCTACTTCTTTGATGCCTATGATATCACACCTGAACCCATATGAAATACATAGCCAAATGTGCTCTTCCGGTCATCTACATTTCCTGCCCAATCACTATCCGTGAAACCAGCCAACTTAAACTCATTAGAAACATCATACAAGATGCCATAAATTATTGTGCCATTCACATACCTTAGGATCCTCTTTCTTGCTTGCCAATGTGTGTCTTTAGGCTTCTCCATGAGCCTAGAAATTAGGCTTACATCATACTTCAAATCAGGCCTAGTTGTTGTCAAGTACATGAGGCTTCCAACCATACTCTTGTAGAGGGTTGGGTTTACTTCCTTGCTGCTATCCTCTTTACTCAATTTCAGACCTGTAGCTGTTGGTGTTGGGGCAGGTTTACTGTTCTCCATCTTAAATCTCTTCATAATCTATTTGGCATAGTTAGTTTGTGAAATAAATATGCCATGCTCTATTTGCTTGACCTCAATGCCAAGAAAATACTTTAGCAGACCTAAGTTGATCATCTCAAACTCATTCTTCATTGCCTCTTTGAAATCAGCAATGAAAAGATCACTATTACCAGTTAAAATTGGATCATCTACATACAAAACAGCAATCAAAATTTTACCTTCAGCTGCTTTGATGTAAAGAGTGGGCTCACTGCTGCTTTTACTAAAGTCATTACTCACTAAATATGAGTCTATTTTGCTGTGCCATGCCCTAGGTGCTTGTTTTAGCCCATAGAGGGCTTTCCGGAGCCTATATACTTTGTCCTCTTTCCCTGGGACTTCATAGCTAGGTGGCTGCTCCACATACACTTCCTCTTTCAGCATTCCATTCAAGAAGGCTGACTTTACATCCATTTGAAACACCTTCCACTTGTGTTGGACTACTATTGTTATGACTAGCCGAACTGTTTCTAGCTTTGCAACTGGTGCATATGTCTCATCATAATCTTTTTCAGGCTGTTGTTTGTACCCTTTGACAACTAGCCTTGCCTTATGTCTTTCAATCTTTCCTTCAGCAATAGACTTGGTCTTATAGACCCACTTAACTCCAATCACTTGTTTACCCTTGCGTAAATTAGTTAGCTGCCATGTGTCATTCCTCTCTATTACTTCCAACTCTTCATCCATGGCCTTACACCATTTATCTTCTTTCACAGCTTCTTCAAAGTGAATTGGATCACTACAGGAAAATAATGTAAAATCCAAATTCTCATCATCATCAGCATACCTTGTGCTTTCATAAATCTCCTTCACACTCTTTGTCCTCCATGGCATCATTGATGTGAGTGTGGGGTTTGAAATGCCTCTAGAGCTGCTACTCCACTGACCTCTGGAGCCACTATTTTGTCAACCTCTGGAGCTGCTGCACTGACCTCTGGAGCTGCTGTTCTATCGACCTCCAAAGCTGCTGCACTGCTGACCTCTAGAGCTACAGATCTCTAGAGTTGCAAACCTCTAGAACTACTGATCTCTGGAGCTGATGTGTTGCTATCCACCTCCAAAGCTGCTATTATCCAATGCTCTATAGTAGTTTCTCCTTGAGTTGTTGCTCTCCATAGGTCATCTAGAGTTGCTGTCCTCCAGAGCTTCTTCATCTTCAAGGGGTATTGTGACTAAAATACCTATGGTGCTATCCACCATTCCATCCCATGCTTCATTTTCAATGAACTCAACGTCTCTGCTGATCACAACCTTTTTGGTGATGGGATTATATAGTCTATAGGATTTTGACTATTCACTATAGCTAGTGAAGATACATTTCTCACCTCTATCATCAAATTTCTACCTCTTCTCTTTAGGCATGAATGCATATGCCACACACCCGAAGATTCTTAGCTGTTCAACACTCCATTTGTTGTTTGTCCACACCTCTTGTGGAATCCTATCACGAACGGCCTTTGTAGGACACCTATTCAATAGGTAAACCGATGTTGCTATAGCCTCACCCCAATAATCATTTGACAGTCCCTTTGCCTTCAGTATGCTTGCTAACATCTCTGTGATGGTTCTGTTTTTCCTTTCAGCTATTCCATTTTGCTGTGGAGTATACCTTGTCACGAACTGTTTATGAATGCCTTCATTCCTGCAGAAATTTAGAAATTGTTTGGAGACATACTCTCCCCCTCTATCTATTCTTAGGGCTTTGATATAGCAGCCACTTTGTTTTTCAGCTGATGCCTTAAACTCCTTAAACTTCTTAAAGGCTTCTAATTTGTTCTTCAAAAAAAATCCAGATTTTTCTGCTGTAATCATCAATGAAGGTCATAAAATATACATTCCAACCTAGTGTGGGGGTCTTCATAGGGCCACATAAATCTGAATAAACCAACTCCAATGGTGCTCTTGCCCTCCTAGAATACTCTTGATGTGTTTTTTATGCACATGCAAACTCAGAATAAAATACCGAGGTATTCTATCCTCTCTTGAACAAAGTCTCTCAAAGGCTAAACAATGTGATCCAATGAGACAACTCCAAGGTTCTAGATGTCAGGTCTTAACTTGCAATGGATAGACTCAATAGTTGATGTGATTTGCTGAAAACTCACAAAGGGACTTACACTGAATTGACTCCGTATTCCAATGAAATATGTTTTTCTCCTTGTGAAATGGAACTTCTTCTAACCAGCTACGAAAAGAAAATGCAAAAGGACAAGGGTTTAGAAAACTATTCTAAGGACAATGATATAATGAAACATGCTAGGATAGACAAATTCCTTATGAAACCTGACTCTGTTTCACCATGAGAACCAACAACTACATGAAGCTGGTGCAATCTTCTAAGGAAACTCAAGGATTTTCATATTGTAAACCTCCATCCAAACACCCACATCTGGCGCAACATGAACAAGCATTCACAACTGAACTAAAGCAAATGAAGGTTCAGTCTAACTTTGCAAAGTGGGTTGCCTTCAATAATCCATAGAAAGTATGAACCAGAAGAATTCATCAAATATCTTTACATATATTCATTACATCAATGCATTTTTAATCTACTTCTAAACTACTTAGAAACATTTCTCCATCATATTCGAGAATTTGAAACCATGCTAACATTCCATCACCACACAAATCACCATGAAGCATTCAACAATGAGCTTGTATTGATTTTGGAAATGTATTTTTTACAACAATTTCATATGTCCTCTCAATGATTTTGAAAAGTCTCCTCTAATCTACCTCTACTCTAATAGCATCTACTCCTACTGTTGATTCCTGTTCTCCCTCTTTGATAATCTCCCCCTTACAAATGAGAGAAATGGGTCCTTTTATAGGCCTCAAAATTACATGAATGGCCAAGATTGATTTGAGAATCGATGGCCCAGATTTTGACAAGGTATTCTGTTACAAAAATTTACTATCTTTAGAACATTGAATGCGGATTAATGATGTGGCAGACTGTGATTGGATCAATGTTGTGCACATGCCACCTCAGTATTGAGCAAGCTGGTTTGGTTTTCTTTGTGTTCATATTACTTGGAATATTTTCCCAAATTTTGTCATCTTTTGGGAGTAGTCTTTTAATTTTCGAATTTTCACCTCTGGAACTTGGCTACTTCAAACTTGGAAAACTTGGGAAAATTTTTTGAATTTATTGTTGTCGATCATGCAATTGTCCCTTTGAATAAACTTGCTCATTTCTCTTGTTCATGACTTTCCTGATGATGTCGCTGTGCAAGATGCAAGATTCTAGTTCTAGACTCTGGAAGTAGAAAGATGCCCCGTGCGTGAATTCTTGGAGTGAACTATGGATGATAGATGCTCCCTCCCCTTGCCATACAAAGTAATATTCTTCGTGCAAATGATGATCTTGATGCAGAAATTCTCCCGTTTGGTGATGATATCTTCCTCCATCGAAAGCTCTTGAACAAGAATCCTCCATGCATTGAACTTCTCCTATGGAAGTCTTTCACCACTATCCTTCCATATCACTCTTCATAACCGCTTGTCGGTCTGTCTCTTGCACTCATTGCTCATCTGCACAAATACCCAAACATTAGTTCTCTCAAAAATGCTTAAAAGACAAGCACATGAGATGAAACTCACCGCATAATGTATGCGGGATAAATGAATATGCGAATCTTTAAAATTTCCCTGCTTTATTTCAAGAAAGCCCAAAAAATACAAATTTTGCAAAAACAAAACCCGATCAACATTTCAAAAAAAAACTCAATCAATAAATGCAATTCCAACTTGTCTATGCCAAAACCTCGATAGGCCTGCAATAATTCAACGTCAAATTTGTGCACACAATTTGAAATGAAGAGCACTGGAATCCAAGAATATATGCATAACCAAAACCTTTCTCCCAGGCTGGCTGCAAGGGTGTAAACCTTTTAAAACAATAGGGGCTCAAAAGAATTTATGGCTTGTATCCCGTGGTAATGGACAAAAAATCAACGAACTCAGAGTTTAAAAGATTTCATGCAGACTGCATTTGCAAAGTCTTTTCGAATACTCCATATTTAGCATGAAATTACTTTAAATGCACCACTTGGTGCTTCAAATTTGTGAGCAGGCTTTGAAGACTTCCATGGGCATTGGAGGAAAATGTGATTACCATCTTTAAAACTTTAATGAGCACTGCCTAAATTGGTCATATCTCTACTAAACGCTCGTTACAATGGATCACTATGCATTTTACGGTGCAACTAAATTTAGCAAGATAACCAGAATAGCCTCTTAAATGTTCTGAGGACCATTTAAAGTGATGAGTAGACATTTTGAAGCTCAAGGCATAATGGTAGCGGATAGGTATGCAAGGGACACCAATAGGTCCGCTTGAGCAGAGATTAGAAACCAACGTGAAAAAAAAATGAATACTACAAAGGGACAACAAAAGTCTACTTGAGCAGAGGTTTGAGGGACTTCTTCACAAGTGTCCAGCAGATATTCTTTTGGTGCTTTCACAGATCGTAGCAGGGACTTTGGGTGCCCTCCAAAAAACAAAAATTGCATATTCGTATGGTCTTTCATAATAAGATTGCACCTTTTGGGTGATTGTTCACAATTTCTCAGCACACATTTGGATGAGTTATTCACAAGAAATTCGCCTACCGCCTGAATGTTTTCACAAATTTGGCACTAGTTATATGATGTTATGAACAAGAAAATTCACCCTTTTAAGAGTCCATTCACAAGAAATTTGCACATTTCAGGAAGTCATTCACTAATTTGAGCACACCTTTTGATATCCCTCTCATGAATTTCAGAGGTCTTGCACAACATTTGGCCTGAATTTCATGAAGTCATTCACAAGAAATTGAGCAGACTTCTCGTGCAGTTGCGCATAAATCAAATTTGTGCAAAGGGCACTCAAAATTGCGCTGCTACTTGGGCGGCCTTTCATGCTTGCATGTATTAAATATGTATTGTAAAGGTATGCCAAATGTGCGCCTACTTGTAGTGGAGTGGCAGTTTTGGGTGAGTATGCATAAAGTCTAAAAGAAAATGCATTATTCAAAGTCTTTCAAAAAGTGCGATCAAGCAGCCTCTCTAGGTATGCTTGCATAAATCATGTATGAAATGCCTTTTGCTTGATGCAAGGCCCCCTTTTAAGTGAGCTTGGGCAGACTTTTCCTGCCCTTATGAATAAGTTGAAAATTTACAAAATGCAAGGTCTTTTGAAATGTGCGCTTGAGAGAATGAGCGGGCTTTTTGGGATCACATGCATAATGTTTGTTTGTGCAAACCTCCTCCAAAAGTTCGCCTAAGGTGAAATGGTGGACCTCTTGAACATGTTTGTATAAATGGTAAAATACAAGGGTGTTTTAAAAGTGTGTCAAAACCAAGGTGGGCAATTTTTGTGTGTATGTATGAAACACGTTATGCAAGGTGGTATGGAATGTGTGCCAAGATGAAGTTAGTCCTTACCACACTTTCTCCATATTAGTTTGGATTGAGATTTTGATTTGCAGATGATAAACTTTCCAAGTGCCCCCTGCTTTAATTCGAAGTGAGTGTATAAGATGTAAGTGAGGCATAGATTTGGAAGTGATATGCACAAGTCGACTCGTGCAAGAGTGACCTAAAAGTGTGCCATAGACTTAAGTGGAATGCAGAGATAAGCTAAGTGGTTTGTAGAGGAGAACTGATCGAATGACACCTCCAAAAGACTCCTACAAGCTCAAAATTGTGAAAGAAAGGGTGGGTCCCCATTTGCAATGGCGCGATGTGTGATTACATCACAACATCTAGTGCTACCTTCGAATAAATGTCCCTAAACATTTCAAAAATAAAGACCCAATCCAAACCCAGAAACGTTAGATAATACCTTTAAAATCATCAACCACCTAGGAAATGCACTCAAAAGTGAAGAAGAATCATAGATT
Organism: Cunninghamia lanceolata; assembly: GCA_027924645.1. Lineage (NCBI taxonomy): Eukaryota > Viridiplantae > Streptophyta > Pinopsida > Cupressales > Cupressaceae > Cunninghamia > Cunninghamia lanceolata. The sequence goes on along the minus strand of BSBN01000194.1, from coordinate 11,253,254 downwards.
GGATCGAGACACGTCAAAATTAAACATTTCCAGAATAGTGATTAATATAAAATCTCAAGCATTCCAAAGTTAAACAAGAATCACAACTTCAAAATTCCTGTGTACACCCACATATTAGGCCAAATAGACATGAAAACTTGATCAAGGCATCGAAATCAAAAGATTAGGACAACCATTCACATCCCGAAGATCCAAGTGTGTACAATTGAGTTCATTCCCATCCATTAGCAACTAAGATCACCTTAGTTCCTCTGCATTAAGCTATGTGATTGGTACACACCTCATGAACTACCTGGACATGGCCCCGTTGCCAGCGAGTGTCTATAGCCTCAACGGGTTTGTCTCGTAATTTCACTCAAGCAAAGCCCTACTGCTAGTCAAGCATCCATAGCCCTGGTAAACTCGATCGTCCATCTAACTGAGTTATAGTGTGTGATTTGTGATTTTCTTTTCATTTCTTTTGATTTTCAACATGCTTTTGCTTGGTAGAGTACAATACAATACCGCTACGTGATAACTCAGCTAGTTGGGTGTGGACTTACGATGGCAGCAAAGGTGGACCTTTAGATTTTTCACTTAATGTGAGATCACAAAGATTCACTTACATACCTCTAGATTTTAAAAGTGTGAAAAGATATAAGATCTCAAAACAATTCAAGTTGTTCTAAACAGTCAATTTATCTTCCAAGAACAAGCAACATGCTATTCAAACACTAACAATGGAGTCCACAATGAATCCATCCATCTCACGCAAGTTTCTCAAAGGAAAATTAAGAGGTTAATAAAAAAATTAAGATTTGGCATTTTAAACATCATAATCGCAAGATGTCAGTGTCAAGACACAATATACGATTCCTTTCTGAGTCAAGTACAAATCTTAGCTAGTTGATAAAGTTAAAGAAAATCATCCTCAAAATCCAAGGAATTTCATGAACATTTATCATAGAAATGAACTAAACATTCGATAGGAATCAGGCTAAATGTGCTTAAAGGATGACATTGCCCACTTCACCAATGGGAAACTGTTGATCATGATGTTAGTCATAAACAAACATAGAATAAAAGTACACATTAACCTTTACTCATCTTGCAAGATATGATGAATTCAGAGAATTCATGATCTCAAGTCTCCATTGATTAGGTCTTAATCTTCTGATGTTACTCAGAGGTTGATGTGTGTTGCTGTTTCCATTTTGGGGCCTTACGTAGATCTCATTAGTAAGATAATGTTTCCTGTAATGATGCTGCACAGAGAGTTATTTCTACACAGGATATACTTCAAATATTGTGTCTATGTTTCCTGTAATGATGCTGCACAGAGAGTTATTTCTACACAGGATATACTTCAAATATTGTGTCTATCTTTAAATCTTTGCATGATATTTGTCATTTTGACACGCTTTAATCTCAAATATGTTGAATATGTTTAATTATCTTCAGGATGTCTGCATATTTGTATTATTTTCTTAAGATTGTCAATTATTTGCAATTATGATGATGAAATGCTTTGAAATTGAAAGAAAATGAAAGAAATACTTCAAATTAAAGTTGAACCTTCAACTATTGAGCCATATATATATCAGATACATTCATGAAGAGAAGAAATCAAACCATATGTTCACCAGGACATTCCACAGCTAGATACAGTCGATGCTAACTTCAAAGGAAAGGTATGAAGACAACACATGCAAGCTGATATGCTCTCCAAGGGATGCAGCAAATCAAAGCATATATCCAGAATTCACATACTGATTACTCAAGATTTATGATGGATTGTAATCAAAACAGTCTTCTCATTCATTAAGTATGCAAGAACATATATGTAAACAACAACTTTGAAATGAGCCCTAAATATTTTAGCAAACAGATTTCAATTAAGTTTCAAATGTTTAAAATGAGGCATCCCTGCACCTTTTATAGAACAAGATGAGGGAGTGGTTACAATTGATCTACGATCAAGATTTATCTATTTAAGATCTACGGTTCACATTTCTCTTTGACTTTGTCAACATTTCCACATGGCACAGGTTGCCAGTTGGCAACCTGGTGATGAAGTTTTCACACCATTTTTTTAAACTTTCATTTCATAAGTTTTACTACGGCTCAGCACAAAGGATGGTGCGGTCTCTACAAGAAAACATTGTCTTAGGAGTGGCGCATATAAAAGGTCTCAGAGCACATGCCATTCACATATAAAGACACAGAGTTTCACTATAGCACAATAGCCACTGTTGATACAAAAAATATCTAATAGTGCAAATACAGTTTCAAAGAAAGACTGCGGTGAAGGCCACATGCACCCGTGCAACTCAAAGAGAAACCAAGGAGTTATGCGGAGGCTACCATTTGTCAACACCTGCGGCAATGTAAAAGTAACTCAAGATGCACCGGAGTGAGACACATGCAGGCACTGGAGTAAAAGCTGTAGAAACTCAAGCTTGAAGCGGAATGTGACATTTGGAAGCACCTGTGTTATTGACAGTAGCTCAAGGATTCAGTAGAAGAGGCCACATGGAGCAACCAACGCATAAGGGATAAAGCCTTCATTTTATTTTATTAAAATCACAGGAGATGCTGAAGTTCAATAAATAAAATAAGATGTGGGTCCCTCATGGAATAAAGTCACGGGACTGTGAAAGCCCCAAAATATGAAAAAAGGCACTTTATTTAGCAAGTGAAGGAGCTACGGAAGCCAACATGTGGAGGCACCCGAGAGCAATATAAATCAAGTTTAAATGAAGCAGAGAAGGGCACATGGTTGCAGCAGAATGCAAAGAGAGAAACTCAAAATGCAGCGGAAGCTGCCAAATGTAAGTGTCTGCGGAAATAAAAGAGCTCAAGCAGGATGCACAAGGAGCCTTTTATTAATGAGGCAAAAGTGGTGGGCCCTTCCTTTTAATAAGTAACACTTATTAAATATAAGTTTCTCATAATATAAAGTTACGGGTGAGCGGGAATTTTATATAGCCTCATATTAAATGGTGAAAGCCCCAAGTTAAATAAATCACTTTATTTTTCATGAGCAAAACTCAAAGGCAGCGGAAAGTGACAAATTTAAACACCCGCGTCAATTAGAGAGCAATTGAAAATTGAAGTGGAAGAGGCCACGTGGTGGAATCCGCGCACAGGAAGAATTTGATGTTTTATTTTGTTTCACATTTAAAGCAAGTCATGGGAGTTCTTAAGAAACAATTTTAAAATATATTAGGGTCTATGGACAAACAAGGTGGGCCTTCCTTTTAATAAGTGACACTTATTAAAAGATATGTTTCTCATATTTTAAAATCACGGGAGAGGTAGGTTTTAATAGAGAATATTTTATATTGCCTCATTTTAAAATGGTGGGTCCCTGCTTGTAAAATATATATTTTGTGAAGTAAAACTTTTAACTCACGGGAGTAAAAAGGTGAAACCCTAAATGTGAGCAGCCAGTTTTTATTTTCATGAGCAAGCTACAGGAAGTAGCGGGAGTTTTCTTTGTCACAGAGATGCATTTTAGTGCCAGATACAGCCATGGGCAAAACAGAAAGACACAGTTCAGTTTCAAATGCCAGATTTGGTGCTAGATTTTGTGGATTCAATTGTGGATTTTCAAAGGCCATTGAGAATTTGTTGAGATATTCAGGCTATAAGTATAGATCCGTCAGGGTCATTGAAAGAGGTTGAAGGTTCTTCTTCAGATAGGTTCAGAGTTCTACATTCTACAGATCAGAGAGTCAGAGCAGCAACAGAGTTTCTTCTTGCCTTTGTAGTGTCTTTTCATGATGAATGTAACAGTTATTTTTGTGCAGCAACTTTTGCCTCTGTAATTTGTGGTCATTCAAATAAATGAGATGTGTTATGTGCATACTGGGATATCTCTGTTTCTTGTCTCTAATTTCTCTGTTTCTCTGCCTCTGTTTAATATGTTTTAAAACTAAGTTTTAATCATGCATATGATGCTCTTTAATCCTAGTTAAATCTTTCAAAGTTAGACACTGTGCAAACTGAGTTTTAAAATCCAGCAGATCGCCATAGATTAGGCATTTGTTTTCTGCAATTTTAGTTTCCTTTCTAACTTTTTCTCAAACCCTACTGAAAGAATGGAAGAGCCAGCTTCCCTAAAAATCTGGAGGTCACTCTGAGGAGCATTCCCACATCTCAGAGTTTCCCATGTTGCTGCTGGATTACACCCACAAATTTATGCATCAACAGTTTTTGGCACGCCCGGTGGGACCCAATTCAAAGACTTGAGTCTTTATTTTCTAAGAATCTTTGCCCTGCATTCTGTGGTTTTGATGGAAAATCATAGAAATATCTGCTCATAGGAGCATGAATCATCCATCTGGCAACTATATTGGTGACTCTATTGAAGGTTCTTTCTCAGATCTTTGTTGCTACAGATCATGGCAGCCCCTGGTATATATGTGCATCTGAATATAGTCAGAGATCTACCCTTTGTAGCTTGGGATTGAAGTCCCCTGTTTCTTCAACAGCAGGGTCAAGTTCCTGACACAATTTGGAAGGCATTGCCTTACTTTCTAGGAGATGGATCAGTTTGCCCCACAGATCATATTCAAGATGTTGCAAATCTATGCACCATTCATAATGTCACGACTGAGAATCATGCCCTCTTGTTGCTTGCATCATCTCTCAAAGGCAAAGCAAAAGAGTGGTACAGAAGCTTGTAGCCTGGCTCTATCACTGGATGGAATCAGCATGGTGGGCTCATCTACAATCAGTTCAGAGACAAGACAGATGTCAGCACTCTCACCCAAAACCTAATTACAATCAAGAGGTATCCTATGGAGCCCATACATGATTTCAATTCAAGATTTGATAAGGAATGGAAGAAATTCTCTGTTGATATCAGGCCATCTCCAATCTTTGCTTTCCTGTACTTTTTAAAGGCTTTAGACCCTGAGATCTCTGTCATGATACAATCTTTGGGAGGTGAAACTCTTCCTCAATCATATGATCTTGCCATTAAGGTTGAAAGTAGCCTCATATTGTCTGGTAAACTGCCTCCTCTGGCCTTAGAACAGCTGATGCCTCATGCAAATAGCCTGTCTCATGCCTTTTCTTGTGGCCAAATGCATACAAGTTTTAGTCCACCGACCCTCCCTGCTGATTTGCCAAATCATGAGGAGATGAGTGCTGTGAAAGAACTAATTAAAACCCTCTCCCATGAGATCAATGAGTTAAAAGGTCAAAACTTGTAGTGTGAGTCTCAAGATTCTTATACACAACAATATGAATATAGCAAGAGAATGCCCAATTGTCTTGAAAATTACCCTTTACCAGCTTCCATAGCTGCCAATCCTGGCCCAATAAAGCCATAGACCAAGTTCTTTGTCATTTTGATATCAAGGAGGAATCAGATATCAAGAATCAAATTACAAGCAAAAAAGTGACTCTTATGTGTCCTTCTGGTTACTAGCATCAAGCATATGTGGCAAAGGGAGATCCAGAGTTACTATTAAATCTTAAATCAGATTCAGAAGATGCTTATGAGGAGAGGTTTCTAGAAGCTGAAAAGTACGACAAGAAAGGTTTTGAAGCTAAAAAGTACTGGGTCTAGACTGACACTGTATCTGTATCTCATTTTGAGGAAAAGGTTGCAACTAATATTATATCAAATTCTACAAAGAATGAATGTCTTTATTTTAGTCATGAAGTTTCACACCTTCAGGAGGAATGCACAGAGAAACATGAGCAACACTTGGAACATGATGAGGATTTGTTCTCATTTTTGCAACAAGGATACCAGCTTCTTAATGAGGAAGATCTTACAATTGAGAAAGTACAAGGTTCTTTTGTAAGGCTTGTAGGTGATCATTGAGAAAATGTTGAAACAGAGGAAGATCTAAGACCTAATTTATTTACTATTTTTGCAAATGGTTATTGTCTTCTTCTTGATGAAGATTTGCCTCTACAAGATGATGAGATTCAAAGAAACATTTGCCACAGTGCAAAACCACATATAATGTCACAAAACGAGTTAGATTCTACACATTTCTTCTTGCATGAAGGGATCCCAATCAGATTCAGGACTGTTCTTGGTAGTTCTGTCACTTGTTAGCTAGATCTTGATGCTATCATGGATCATCATTCAGATAAACAATCCGCAAAAGAGGTCACCAATGAGTTTCTAGTAGTAGAATCTCTCAACTACAAACAGAGGAAAGAGCTTCAGTGTTTTATTTTCCCTTCCCACCCTCCACTAAAATAGAAACAACATGTTGATAAACATGACTGGTGTTTTGAAGCAAAGAAAGAATCTCTTGAGTGCAGAGAAGTAAAAAGGTACAAAATATTGTTGTATTTCTTCATACAGTTTATCTGGTTCCTTTTCAGTTTGATGAAGATAAATTGGAGCAACATAATCAGACATGGTAGCTACTTTGTTGTTCCGGTGAATGGATATGTTCCTGTATGTTTCAATTGTTAGTAATTTGGTTTCAATGTTCAGAATAAGCTACAGTAATAGCATTAGTTTCAGTTTCAGTTAGTTTTGTTTTCAATAAGTCTCAACTGCAAGGAATTGGGGATCTGGTTAGTCTCTATGTTTTGATCATGTCTCAGAATAAAAGATAGATGGTTCATCTTGTCTCATCTCCCAGTCTCTGAGGTTCAGTCAGTTCTGGTTGGTTTCAGTTGTCGAGTGATGTTTCAGCGGTGTTTCAGTTCAACTTCATAAATTTTCAGATTCAGATGTGTCTTCGAAGTCAAAATTGTTTCAGTTAGATGGATGTTTCAGACACTTGACTCTATTGCCCATGGATAAGAAATTGATATGCAAAACCAAAGATGGTGGATTCTAAATGAGCAGGCCCATTTTCCCAGCCAGTCACCAAGAACTGGTGATGAAGTTTTCACACCATTTTTTAAAACTTTCATTTCATAAGTTTTACTACGGCTCAGCACAAAGGATGGCGCGGTATCTACAAGAAAACGTTGTCTTAGGAGTGGCGCATATAAAAGGTCTTAGAGCACATGCCATTCACATATAAAGACACAGAGTTTCACTATAGCACAATAGCCACCGTTGATACAGAAAATATCTAACAGTGCAGATACAGTTTCAAAGAAAGACTGCGGTGAAGGCCACATGCACCCGTGCAACTCAAAGAGAAACCAAAGAGTTATGCAGAGGCTGCCATTTGTCAACACCCGCGGCAATGTAAAAGTAACTCAAGATGCACCGGAGTGAGACACGTGCAGGCACTAGAGTAAAAGATGTAGAAACTCAAGCTTGAAGCAGAATGTGACATTTGGAAGCACCCGCGTTATTGACAGTAGCTCAAGGATTCAGCGGAAGAGGCCACGTGGAGCAGCGAGCACATAAGGGATAAAGCCTTCATTTTATTTTATTAAAATCACAGGAGATGTTAAAGTTTCAATAAATAAAATAAGATGTGGGTCCCTCATGGAATAAAGTCACGGGACTGTGAAAGCCCCAAAATATGAAAAAAGCCACTTTATTTAGCAAGTGAAGGAGCTGCAGAAGCCAACACATGGAGGCACCTGAGAGTAATATAAATCAAGTTTAAATGAAGTAGAGAAGGGCACGTGGTTGCAGCAAAATGCAAAGAGAGAAACTCAAAATGCAGCGGAAGCTGCCAGATGTAAGTGTCTACGGAAATAAAAGAGCTCAAGCAGGATGCAGAAAGAGCCTTTTATTAATGAGGCAAAAGTGGTGGGCCCTTCCTTTTAATAAGTAACACTTATTAAATATAAGTTTCTCATATTATAAAGTTACGGGTGAGCAGGAATTTTATATAGCCTCATATTAAATGGTGAAAGCCCCAAGTTAAATAAATCACTTTATTTTTCATGAGCAAAACTCAAAGCCAGCGGAAAGTGACAAATGTAAACACCTGCGTCAATTAGAGAGTAGCTGAAAATTGAAGCGGAAGAGGCAACGTGGTGGAATCCGCGCACAGGAGGAATTTGATGTTTTATTTTGTTTCACATTTAAAGCAAGTCACGGGAGTTCTTAAGAAACAATTTTAAAATATATTAGGGTCTATGGACAAATAAGGTGGGCCTTCCTTTTAATAAGTGACACTTATTAAAATATATGTTTCTCATATTTTAAAATCACGGGAGAGGTAGGTTTTAACAGAGAATATTTTATATTGCCTCATTTTAAAATGGTGGGTCCCTGCTTGTAAAATATATATTTTGTGAAGTAAAACTTTTAACTCACAGGAGTAAAAAGGTGAAACCCTAAATGTGAGCAGCCAGATTTCATTTTCATGAGCAAGCTATAGGAAGTAGCGGGAGTTTTCTTTGTCACAGAGATGCATTTTAGTGCCAGATACAGCCATGGGCAAAACAGAAAGACACAGTTCAGCTTCAAATGCCAGATTTGGTGCCAGATTTTGCGGATTTAGTTGTGGATTTTTAGAGGCTGTTGAGAATTTGTTGAGATATTCAGGCTATAAGTACAGATTCGTCAGGGTCATTGAAAGAGGTTGAAGGTTCTTCTTCAGATAGGTTCAGAGTTCTACATTCTATAGATCAGAGAGTCAGAGTAGCAACAGAGTTTCTTCTTGCCTTTGCAGTGTCTTTTCATGATGAATGTAACAATTATTTTTGTGTAGTAACTTTTACCTCTATAATTTGTGGTCATTCAAATAAATGAGATGTGTTCTGTGCATACTAGGATATCTCTGTTTCTTGTCTCTAATTTCTCTGTTTCTCTACTTCTGTTTAATATGTTTTAAAACTAAGTTTTAATAATGCATATGATGCTCTTTAATCCAAGTTAAATCTTTCAAAGTTAGACACTGTGCAAACTGAGTTTTAAAATCCAGCGGATCGCCATAGATTAGGCATTTGTCTTCTGCAATCTTAGTTTCCTTTCTAACTTTTTCTCAAACCCTACTAAAAGAACAGAAGAGCCAGCTTCCCTAAAAATCTGGAGGTCACTCTGAGGAGCATTCCCATGTCTCAGAGTTTCCCATGTTGCTGCTGGATTACACCCACAGATTTATGCATCAACACAACCATCTAGGCAACTTATACTTTCATAAGTATCAAATGCATATATTCCCTTTATGATGCATCCTCAACAGGTTCTTTATCATCATCATCACTTTCACCACACTCGCTATCTTCATCATCATGATGATTGTTGCTTTGAATATGGACCTGCATGACTGTCCTGATATTCTCATATGCTTCCACTATTTTCTCCAATTCTCCACCATCCTGAGTTCTCGCTTTGGTGATGGCATGTTTATGCACCTAATATTTGATCCGAAGAGATTCCAACTTATTTCTCCTATTGCTGGATGTTTCATTATAATCTTCCACCTTGACCTTTATTCTCATCACTTTATCCAACACTTCTTCTGTCAGGTGGTTGAGAGGGTCTTCAATAACTAGCTGGAAATTACTATGTAAAGCTTTGATGACAAACTCTCCATCTTGATTTTCTATCTTGCCTTCTGCATCTCCTTTTAATGTTTCCAAACTTTTTGCCTCATGGGACATCATATCATGCAGCTTCATGCTGATATTCCTTAGTTTACTATTGCATCTTTTGAGTACATCACATTCAAATCTGACGTCCTTGTACCATATGTCTATCAATAGTGCATTATTGTTATTTAGGACTTGATTCTTTATTAGAATCTATGGATCAATCCTCTTCATTTCATCCAAAATGCTCATGATCTTTTCTAATTGGAATGACCTCCTGCCGATCTCCATTTACAGTTTATCTACTTTTCTCCTAGAGGTGCCTAAAGAATTCGACCTCTTCAAAGAGGTCTTTGCCACTTCTTCAGCTCCATTGAGCGCGGATGATATCCATTTTAACATTATTATTGATTCATGTAACTTCATGAGGTTCAACTTGTTGACCTCCTCCTGAGAAATAGCAGTCAATGGGACTGCATGATCACTAGATGTATCATCAGGGTTAATTAACCCTCTTATATATGCATGCAGCTGAGCAATGTGCTCTTTATGCTGCTTATTCTTTTCTTTCTCTCTTTTCACCCTTTGGGTTAATGAATCAATTATATCTTTACCTTCTTGGCCCTCTTGATCCTCATTGGCAAATCCAAGATCAACTATGCTAATCCAGAATTCATCCTGAGCGATTTTACCCTTTTCTTTATCCACAGTAGGGAGTGCTAACTATGCAGTCCTCCTACCTATCATAGGATCCCTTCTTATTGTAGAAGTTAATCTTGCCTTCCTCTTAGGCTTTATTAATGTTTCTGAAAACAATGTAGACACACCAAATTCTTATGCCTCTATACCTAGTTTTGCACCAATTTCTTTCTCGATCGACGAAGGAACTTGATCCTTTAGCTGTTGGTCTCCATCATCATCATGATGATCACCATGATCTCCGGTATCCACCATCATGTTCGATGGGGAGGCTGATCTCCTTATTTCTTCTTCATGATGCTCCTCATGAGGGTGATCTTTGGGTATATCCCCCTGTTGAGGACCTTCTTTTTCTAGAGGGTGATCCTATTGATCATCTTCATGTTTATCTTGATCCTGATCTTTTGCTTCTTCCATGGGTGTCTCATCTACTTTAATGATTTCCTCATCATGAGGCATATTAGTTTCCGTAGATATTACTGTATCTACCTTAGGCTCTTCCAGATGATCTGCAACTATAACCTGCTCTGGACTTGTATTAATTACCTCTTGAGCCTTATGGTCATCAGGACTTGATATTTCTTTTTCTTTTGCTCCCTTATCTTGGACTTCAACCATCTTGGGTCCAACAGGTACTTCCTTTTGTTGTTGCTCACCCATATCCAAAGTATGGCTCTCTATCTCTACCATTTTTACTTTCTCAATATTTTCTTCTTTATCCTGAGTACCTCCTTGATTTTTAGGACTTGCATCCTGTATATAGGTGAGATTGATTACTGCAGGACTAGTTACTTGTTCAATCAATGTATCAAGCCCCATATCTTGGGCTACCTTTTTTGGGCTCTTCTCTTTCCTTGATTTCACTTGCTTCATCTCCTCTAACACTATTTGTACTGATGGAGTTCCATGAGGAGTTATCCGAGTGCTAGCAGCAAGGGTTTCCATTCCTTGTGAAGTTACATCTTTCACCACCTCATCATCATATAGGTCGACTGTCTCATCTAATGAGACTTGACCACTTTGAAGTACTTTGGAGGTTTCTTTCAATTGTTCCTCTGCTTGTTCAGTTTTAAACTTCACAATGGTGGGAAGTGGAACATTATGTTCCCATTTCTTCTTAAATACTTCCCCACCTACTCCCCTCAACATTATGGGAGTTTGTCTTATTTCACCTCTCATAGAAGTCCTTGGTTTCTTAGGTGTAGTTGCTATCACCTGAGGTGCTTTTCTTTTCCTTGTGAAGGATATGGGGCCTTCCTCTTCTTCATATTCTACTTCAAGAGGAATATCCTCTTCCATCTTCTTATGTGAGGCTTGACCCTCCTCATATGCAATAGTAGGTTGTGCAACTGGCCTCTGGATCTGTTTGGTTTTTTGTTTATCCTGAGGAGGTGGTGCGGAAGATGCCGATATTTGTCTTGATCCTGATGCAGCTTTAGCAGGCACTATCACTCTTTCTACTATAACCCCTTTGGGTTTGGTATCAGTCTTCTTACCTCTTGAAGACTTCTTGCTCTTTTTAGGAGGTAGTGCCTTTTCTCCTTTAGTCTTTCTCTTCTCAACTAAGAAGTCATCATATTCATCTTCAGGAACTTCTTGTCTCTTCTTCTTATTATCAACAATGATGAAAACACCTTTTTTCTTTAGTACACTTATCTGTTCATCCACCCAAGCTTGGGTTAGCTATAATATCCAGCCTGTGAATGGATCTAGGGAGATATGCTCATGTATAGTGAGAGATGGTATCATTATATATCTTTTTTCTTCATATTCATCAGCCATTATCATTCCATCATCTTTCTTTAGTTGTGCTGGGATGGAGATGCAATCAAAGGTCTTGATTTGATTAAGTGTTAACGTTTGATACCTTCTTCTTTGGGCTTCAGCTTCATCTTCACAATCTGCCCAGAAGTCTTCAAGATGTCTTCTATGAATAGGCTTCCCCATGATCTTCTGCATCCTCCCATACGGATCATATGATCTCTTTAATGGAAATGGCTGGAAATTCATCATATATAGACTATCTATGGCCTTCTATATACTCTTAGAATCTGGGCACATATACCAGCCCATTGCAACTAGAAACAAAACTGGTGGAAGCTTGTTGTTTGCCTTATAAGCATTCAATATTATAGAGATTTGTCTTAGAAATTCCATTAGGACAACTGCATCTGTGGGGTACCTTGGGAGCATGAGAGGCTCCCCCTCAAAACCTTCAATCCTGATATAGGAGAAAGTGGCAAATTGGATAAACCAGGCTCCATGCCTATAGATTACTTCCTGAGCCTGCATGCTCAGTCTCTTGGTTCTATCTTCTTCCATTGTTCTCACCAAGTGCATTGAGAATGCATCATTTACCAGCTTGTAATCCTGGAGGTAATTCACTCTTTGCAGTTGGGGATGATGATCCCATATGTTTGCATCATTGGTTGTGCCTCCAATTTTTCCATCTGTAATTAATGCATCAATGTACCTTTATAGGCACATGAATAAACTATATATGATGTCATATAGAAGGAACAATCTAGACCTCCTAGATTCATCAGCTGCTCATCTAGAGCATCACTTATCATTTTAGCCCACATTGGCTTGTTATTCATGTAAAGACACATCAAGATGACTGCATACATCTAGTCCCTAAAACTTCCAGCATCAGGCTGGCCTGTCACTCTGCTTAGCAATGCTATCATGTACTGGTACTCATCATCAAAGTCATATTTATATAAATGAACCAGAAGTTTAGTTGCTGCAGGATAGGGACTATTCTTTGCCCTCCATTGATACATCTTCTTCCTGGCAGACTTCTTGTTATTCTTGTACTCTACTTCTGATTTCTTCAGATCTATGTTGGCCACCTTCTTGCCCAATAGTAAACTAAATGTAGCAGCAATACCATTGATTGACAGATCAGCATATATTCTGCCATGTTTCTCTACCCTCTTGGTTTCTAGGTTGTAGTTCCTCGCACACTCAATAACCATCTCAAGGGTTTCCATGGAATATGGGAAACCAGCTGTATTCCACATTCTTGATATGAAGACTGCATCTAGCAGGGCACTATTATTCTTTTCATCATTCATTTTGACTGACTAGGCGGCCAGATCTATATTTCCCTGGTGTGTATCGATGATGGCACCATATTTGAACCGGACACCCTCAAGTTGAGCAAACAGGGGCTTCAGAAATTCTGCCTCTGACTTAGCCAGCCGTTTATCTGCCATGGATGCCTGTAATTAACACAACTTGGTCTTACAATTGATACAAATACAAGCATGCATATACATTACATATTCATTATTCATCATGCATACTACTATTCTTTCCACATTTCATTTATCCTGACATGCATAATTTGAAATTTCAAACTAGAAGACCCCATGATACCTGGATATACAGAATATGACAACCAGAGGGTTTTAATTACTTACCTGATGCGATTATCTTCTTAATTATGCTGATATCTGTGAAAGGGACTCAATTACCAATAGTGCTCTCGTATCCCGTTCTGATTCAAGCTCTATGAGTCCATAGGTAGCCTTATGAGGATTTGTAAGCTTGGAACTCTATAAAAAACTTATTTTATCACAAGATAAGTGTGAAATGACTCTATAAATCACTTTTAACCTTTTTCACTAAGGCAAATTAGGGTAACTTAGAGTGAATTAAATGCAACATCCAATTTTCTTGTACAAAACTTCTGGACCCCGCCAAGTGTATGTATCGGGTTCGTAATGGGCGGGAACCACCTACCACCTCCGAGTGCATTTAATGTTATGGCGGCAAGGTGCGAGGTGATCTTCGTAGGATAGCGTGATATTCTGAATATCGGGGGATGTTCATAATGTCTAGTGATGTTTATAATATCACCCCCTTAGACTAAAATGACCTCCTGTCAAAATATTAGGGTAACGTCAATAGGATAAAGACTTGGTTCATCATTGTCGCACCATGACGTCACCGTCATGTTATGTAGGAAGGGTCATGTTTGGAAATATACCTCCATGAGGTAAAAAGGATGGTGATGTCATCAGTATGTTTATTTCTTCGATTATCAGGTTTGGATGACATCAGCAGGACATTGGTTCGGAGTGATATTTTGCAACAGGTAGATATTTCAAATATCGGGGTGATATTTAAATATCATGTGATTTTCAGGAATATGACCTTCGCAAAATACATGATGTTGTTCTACGGGTAAGTGTCACTATCACCTAAAGTTGACGTCTGGATATTCAGAGCAAATAATTTTATCGGGTGATAATTTGGATCGGGGTGATCTTTCGTAAGATGACTGATATTGAGAAATATGATCCTCCCCCTCAGAATATCACGTTTGACCAGATCTTTGACTCATCATAATTTTTGTTCCCTAAGGAATATCTGGGTGATCCAAAAGGCAAACCTATATGAAATTTTGTGCTCTATCTACCCATGGGGTTATTGACATGAAATATTAACTTTGGAAAAATTGACCTCATGATGATGACTTACCTAGTCCCATTATGCAGGATCATCTGCATTGACATACTTTTACCAGACCGCCAGCAAGCAGAAAAATACGAGCAAAGCCAAACAAAAAGTTGGGTTCCTATTTTGTCAATTCAAAATGGGGCATGTTGTGTAACCACACAACAACTTGCCACCAAAGAAAACATTAAAATTCTAATGATTCACGTGATGTGAACACATTCTAACATAGCATTCTAATTCTTTCTAAGCATAGGCATCATAATCTTTCTAAATGATAAAATGTCCTCATGGTAACAATGCTGGCAAAGGATCAATAGTGTGCAAATGATTAATTATCCTCATCTTGAAAGCAAGTTGAAAACATGAGTAACATGTGTTAAGCTACATAGTTGGAGATCATCCCTCATAGACAACCTATATAGAGCCTTACTGCCAGCAAGCGTTCATAGCCCCGGCAAGGTTATTTATATAATCACCCTAAGTAGAGCCCCACTACCAGCAGGCGTCTATAGCCCTGGTAGAGTTACTTAGATGACCTAATTTTGTTATATTTTTTTTATTTTTCAATATTTATACTTCATATATTGGATATCATCATGTAAGCTCATAATGCAAGATATGGTCACTTGCTATTTTAGGTTGGAGATTGCATTGGTAGCAAGGGAGTCCCTTTAGATTTTTCACTTAACACCTATACTTGTGTGTTCAACAAACCCAAGGCTATTGGGTGAGTCATTGTGAAGAAATCACTTTGGTTAGGAAAAGGTATCCTGATGACAGGATATCACAGACCTGATCATGATGACTTTCTCAAAATGAGTCATAACTTATATATAAATGTGTTTTCATCACTTTAATCTTAACAATTTTGTTATTTTCTAGGGTGATGAGTTGTATCATCCTGACTAACCAAAACCAAAACTCAACCAGCAAGCAAGGCAAAAACAAAACAAAAACACTGTACAAACAACTATACAAATATACATCATGATACACATGACTGACATGAAGTTAATTAGGCTTGGAAATAGTGCTTGAGGAACTATCCATTCACTGGTAATGGAACATCCTCACCTGTCAAGTTCTTAAGCCTGAAAGTACTATCTCCTAATATCTCATAAATTTGAAAGGGACCTATCCATAATTTATCAAACTTACCATGGTCTCCTTTCTTCTCATGGGCTTTATCCCACATCAGAACTAAATCTGATATCCTGAATGCTTTAACTTTGGCTCTTTTGTCAAACTAGCATTTGACAACAGCCTGATATTTGGTAAATTGATCAATTGCTTGACTTCTTTTCTCTTCCAGGTGCATCAGTTGAAGCAACTTGACCTCTTGGTTATTGTCTATACCTAGGTACTCTTGGGCAAACTGCAAGGTAGGAATCTTCAGGTTAATAGAGAGGATTGGATCTACCCCATAGACTAAATGATAAGGTGAGTTTCCTAATGCAGCCTTGTTTCTGGTTCTGTCTACCCTTAAGGCATATTTCAAAAATGTATTCCATTCCCTAGGGTTCTTGTCTACTAACTTCTTTATGATATTCAACAAATTTTTGTTAGTGGATTCTACCAATCCATTCCCTTGGGGATAATAATTGGATGAGAACTTCAGTATGATCCCATAATCAAATGCCCAACTTGACAATTTGGTTGAAGTAAAAGCAAAGCCGTTATCACTTACCAGAGCATAGGGAACCCCATACCTAGTGACTATGTTACTTTCCAGAAATCTGATGACATCTTCTGCACTGCAAGTCTTGCTGCTAGTGGCTTCAATCCACCTGGTACAATAATCAATAATTGTTAGCACATACGTGTGGCCTAAGGATGATGGAGGATTAATAGGTCCTATGAAATCCATGCCCCATTGTGCAAATGGGCGTGCTTCCATCACTGGTTGCAGAGGTTGTGCAGCATATCTCTCTCTGTTGGCAGCTACCTGACATACATGACAGCATTTAATGTGCTCAGCTGCGTCCTTGAAAATTGTAGGCCAATAATATCCTGCTCTGAGGATGGCATGTGCTATAGCCAAGGATGAGCCGTGTGCTATTCCAAACTTATCATGTAATTCTAATAGAACTTTATCTGCTTCTGGCTTTTCTAGGCATCTCAAGTATATTCCTTCATAATTTTTCTTGAAAAGTACTCCTGCTTTCATCATGTACTTCTGGGATTTTATCTTCAAGGCTCTTCTTTGTGAAGCCTGCAGTCTTGGAGGACATCTTCCAGTGATCAAGATGTGCCTGATATCTGAATACCACTCTCTACTGTTCTTTTCATTAATAACATACTGCTGACTTGTGATGTTTGGATCAATCTCTAATATCATTTGGCTTAAAGCATGTCCTCTTACCAATTTCATGGGTGTAATCTCCATGTCATATTCTTGTAAAACTGTGATCCACTTAGCCCTTTTTTCACCAGGCTCACTTTGCATTAACAGCATCTTCACTGCTGCATCTGGCACCACCACAATCACCTTGCTTCTCAAGATATAATGCCTAAATCTCTTTACTACTCTAACCAAAGCAAGTGCCTACCTTTCAACATCTACATATCTCAATTCAGCATCCTTGAAAGGGTAGCTCATGAAGGCAATTGGTTTCTCTTTCTTTTCTTCATTTCTCTGAGTTAGCACTGCTACAGATGTATGTTCTAAAACAAATAAATAAATATAAAAGTCTCTGGTGTAGTCTGGATTGATAAGTACAGGAGCATTAGAAATAGCTTTCTTTATGTCTTCAAAGGCTGCCTTGGCTTCTGATGTCCACTCAATCTTTGCATCCTTCTTCAGCATAGCATTTAAAGGACTAACTATTTCTGCAAAGCCAGTGATGAACTTCCTAACAAAATTTATCTTACCAAAGTAAGATTTAAGTGCTTTCTTGCTTCCAAGAAGCTGTAATTTCATAGTGGACTCCACCTTGTCAGGATCTACGATAATCCCATTTTTAGTTATTAGGTGGCCTAGCAACTTTCATGTTGTCACCCCAAATATGCATTTCTTGGGTTCAAGGATATCCCATACTCTTCACACTTTTTCAATACCTTTCTGAGATCAGCTACATGGTTTCCTCTATCTTTAGAGAACACTGTCAAGTCATCCATGTATATGACTATGCATTTTCCTATTAAGCCTCTAAAGGCTACGTCCATTACTTGCTAAAATGTTGCTCCAGCATTTATCAGCCCAAATGGCATACGTCTATAAGCAAATATCACCCACTTTGTGGTGAAGGCAGTTTTTAGTCTGTCAATCTTGTCAACCATGACCTAATTGTAACCTGAGAAGCCATCCAGAAATGACATCATTTTTGCACCATTAACAATCTACAGGACTTCATCTAAGGAAGGCAAAGGATAATTGTCTTTCTCTAATGCTCCGTTCAGGTTCCTAAAGTCTACACATAGTCTGATGTCTCCATTCTTCTTTCTTACTGGCACTAGATTAGCCACCCAGGTGGAATACCTCACAGGAAATATAATCCTAGCATTTAACAGCTTCTTGACTTCTTCAAAAATTATTGGTTCAAGCAAAGCATTGACTGGCCTTTGCTTCTATCTGAAAGGTTTAGCATCTGGCTTGAGAGGTATAGTGTGAGTTATGACTGATGTGTCATATGTCTTCAACTCATCATAGGTCCATGCAATAACATGTATGTAATCCTTGAGGGCCTGAGTTATTCCTTCTAACTCTTCTGGTGTGCAAACCTTACCAATCAAGACATTTATCTTGTCTTCATTTTGTCTAATATTCACTTGTGAATACTATCCTCCATCAGCTTTTGGAAGATCTTTTTGTTTTAACATGTTATCTAGGTCAAATGCCCTCCTTCTAGCACCAATTTATGTTGATCATGATGTTACTCATAAACAAACATAGAATAAAAGTACACATTAACCTTTACTCATCTTGAAAGATATGATGAATTCAGAGAATTCATGATCTCAAGTCTCCATTGATTAGGTCATAATCTTCTGACGTTACTCAGAGGTTGATGTGTGTTGCTGTTTCTATTTTGGGGCCTTACGTAGATCTCATCAGTAAGATAATGCTTCCTGTAATGATGCTGCATAGAGAGTTATTTCTACACAGGATATACTTCAAATATTGTGTCTATCTTTAAATCTTTGCATGATATTTGTCATTTTGACATGCTTTAACCTCAAATATGTTGAATATATTAAGTTATCTATGGGATGTCTGCATATTTGTATTATTTGCTTAAGATTGTCAATTATTTGCAATTATGATGATGAAATGCTCTGAAATTGAAAGAAACTGAAAGAAATACTTCAAATTAAAGTTGAACCTTCAGGTATTGAGCCACATATACATCAGATACATTCATGAAGAGAAGAAATCAAACCATATGTTCACCAAGACATTGCATAGCTAGATACAGTCGATGCTAACTTCAAAGGAAAGGTATGAAGACAACACATGCAAGCTGATATGCACTCCAAGGGACGTAGCAAATCAAAACATGTATCTAGAATTCACACACTGATTACTCAAAATTAATGATGGATTGTAATCAAAATAGTCTTCTCATTCATTAGGTATGCAAAAACATATATGTATACAATAGCTTTGAAATGAGCCCTAAATATTTCAGCAAACAGATTTCAATTAAGTTTCGAATGTTTAAAATGAGGCATCCCTGCACCTTTTATAGAACAAGATGAGGGAGTGGTTACAATTGATCTACGATCAAGATTTATGTATTTAAGATCTATGGTTCACATTTCTCTTTGAATTTGTCAACATTTCCACATGGCACAGGTTGCTAGCTGGCAACCATCTAGGCAACTTATACTTTCATAAGTATCTGATGCATATATTCCCTTTATGATGCATCCTCATTAGGTTCTTTGTCATCATCATCACTTTCACCGCTCTTGCTATCTTCATCATCATGATGATTGTCATTTTGAATATGGACCTGCATGACTGTCCAAATATTCTCATATGCTTGCACTATTTTATCCAATTCTCTGCCATCCTGAGTTCTCGCTTTGGTGATGGCATGTTTATGCACCTGATATTTGCTCCGGAGAGATTCCAACTTATTCCTCCTATTGCTGGATGTTTTATTATAATCTTCCACCTGATATCTATTTTAACTTAGGAATTTCAGCATTCTTAGACCTCATCTTTTCTTTCTTCTGCGAAGCTGAATCCTCTTTTTTCTTTGCATCATCAGGAGGATGATCTTCTAGATCGGGCACTATATGCCTCTTTAAAATATGTAAGCTTAGTGAACAGGTAGTCTCCGAGTGAGATGCCTCATGCAACCTACACCATCCTTCCGTCAGTGCATCCTGTGGATGCTTCTTTTGTTCTATCGTCTTTTTAATTTCTCCTGATAGAAACTCCTCAAATCTGGTCAGGTTACTACCTCTATCTTCATCAGACAGTTCGTAATCCAACTCCATCAAACAATCACTCCCAAGGGTGATCTTTTCTTTCTTCTTAACATTTATCTGGTTATATACCAGAATTTCTTCTATTCTCAAGATATGATCCTCATCATGATTTGTTACCTCACTTGTGCTTCCTGCAGAAAACAAACAAAAGTCAGTATCCTCATCATCACTAGATGCAGAACTTACTTCAGATGATGATGATGCCTCACTGCATGTCTACTCCAGCTCCATCATATCTAAGCATGTTTCACAAGTTCTCTCTGAATGTGCCTCGTCGTGTAATCTGCATCAATCAAAATGTCATGAGCAGGTATATTTAGCAATTGACAACATTTTACCTACCTGGATAGATGCATCTCATAGTTTCTGAAGCGATCTACTTCATTGTCATTCTCAAAATTACTATCTGGTTCTACAATCAGTATGTCTTCATGATGATCATCATCATGATGATGAAAGTCAAGCATCAAGATCTCTTCTATCTTGATAGTCTGTGGTCTAATGGCGTAAACTCCAGGTTCAACATTCACATACATGATCTCATTTGTTTTGTTGTACTTGGTGATCATGTGCTTCATTCTAGGCTCAGCATCTATTCTTATCTGGTTGGGTATACCTTTCCAAGGTAACCACATGTGACTGAAGTCAGTAGACATATATCCATTGAGAGTTTTAGACTAGTCTCTACTGAGCAACATCCCATATGTATCAGGTATATCTACTACCTGGATATCGATGTAATATTGGATCCTGGGATCAGATGCTAGTTGCATGTGGATATGAGTTAATTCACCTACCACACTTACTTCTATTTTATCTAGTTGTGTCACCTTCTTTAAGGATTTAGCAGGATGCAGTCCTAAAGCATTGCATATAGACAGGGGCATGACATTTGTAGATGCACCTGAATCTACCAAACAGTTGTGTAAATTCTTACTAAACATCCTTATGGTAAGGAGGAAAGGTGGTGACTCGCTTTTGTCCCTGTATAAGGTCATGTGGGAGGTTTCTGCAGTTTGGACTATAGCTGGCATTTTATGTTTGACATTGTTATCTTTAGCAGCATGATCTATATTGCTAGGCTGACCTAGGGAATGATTATCCTCTCTAGGAGCAGGATCATCTAGTGATTTCATAAATGCCTTCTTAATTGCAGGAGTTTTCAACAACTCTAATAGAGACAGGCTGATCTTTACCTTCTTCATCTCATCTACCAGATATGTGATTAGTTTGTCAGATTCATGAGGTAGGCCAACAACATTTGATACTATGTTTTGTGGTGACAGATACTGTGTATTTACCTTTGGAAATCCTAGATTGTTACTTGCCTTGGGATCAGGAGGCGTGTTAAAATTATTCAGAGGCAAGGAACTAGTTAATGGACTAGTAGGTCTGTTGGGGTTACTTCTTAGATTGTAATTGTGCTTACCCTGGTTGCTAGTAAGCATGCACCTCTTCATGTTCATTGGATGGCTCGTTCTCATCCTCAAAGGGGAAAACATAATTTGACTCAAAAGCCATGGTAGATTCTTCACATGCCAGGTTGTAATTCTGGTGGGATGACACAGTCTGCTGATGATGCTGATCAGTATAGCTTTCTAATACAAATGCAGAGTCATATCCACAAGGGACAATTTCATTTCCCTCCACCTAAGGTGGATTTCTAGAAGTATTAGACACTTCTGTCTGGAAAATGCTAGTAGCAATTCTAAATCGTGGATAGTCTAATTCTGCATGAGCATTTGTATTGTGTATTCTACACCAATTGGTGAGGGTTGCCTCAGCAAGATTGACTCTAGTAGTTTGTTTGGCTTCACCAGGTGGCTGACTATCTAAAGGTGATGGTAAGGAACCATTATTTGGCCTAGAGTTCCATACTCTAGGCTATCTGGGAGGATTGTTATTATTTCCACCACTATTGTTGAAATTATTGTTGTTGTACCCCCTATCAGGATAACTAGGTCTGTCATTGTTATAGCCTCTATTTTGGTTAGGCTGAGAATGGAAATTCTAATTTCTTAGATGAGTGACCTCTATAGTTAGTTTTCTTAATTGAGCAGAGATTTCTTTGACCTCTTCTTTCTCCTCCTGAGCTTTAGCCACTACATTTTTAGTTTGAGGCTTGAAGAAAGAGGATCCAATGTTATTATTCTGATCCACACCCTGAGGTGTCGGTGCTTGTGTAGGATACTGAGGCACTAGACCATTCCCATTAGGAGGAGGAGGCATAATACTCAATGGAGATATCTGCAATGGTGTTGGCATTACTGCTGGAGGCATCATAGCTCCATTATACTGTGGTTGGGGAGGATATTATGTAGGATATGTTGGATACATGCTAGGCAATGTAGGGAATGCAATGTTTGGTGTTGGAACAAGTACTAGCTGTTGATTGACTTTGATAGCCTCTTGAAAGGCTCCTGTCAAAGTAGTGATTTCAGGATGTGTTCTCCTGATGAACATGGAAGTCAATGGATCCAGAGCTGAATAATAGATACTCTTGGCAGCAGCACCTGTTACTACATATGGGGCAACTAACTTAGATAACATTTTTTGGAACCTAGCATTGAAATTGGCAATAGGTTCACCTTCAAACCTTTTGATTGTGGCAAATAGGTGGTAGTTCATTGAAGGATCAATAGGTACTTTGAACCTATCAGTAAAAGCTTTCTCTAGGACATCCCATGAACCAACAGAACCCTAACCAAGACTAATAAACCAATTATAAGCCTCTTCTCCTAAAGAAAAAGGAAATAATCTACAGACAACGTCTTGATGCTCTATTCTAGCCTGACAGCAAGCTTCCTTGAAAGTCTTAATATGATCATCTGCATCCTGATAAGGATGATATTTCAGACAGAGTTTGTCTGGATTCTTTGGCAAAGTGTGATATGCAGTAAAGGTCAAAGGTGACTCTGCTGTAAAGAATGACATCGCAACTGAAGGAGGTTGGCCCTATGGTACGGTCAGCTGAGGTTGAACCTGAGGTTGAGGCTGGATAGGAGATGTCACAAATATTCTAGAAGGTATTTGTAAACCAATAGGAGTTACAGGAGGAGGCTCTGGTGGGGCTCCTGATGCACTAGACCCTGGAGTGTGATGGATGTTGACAGTTCTAGGTCTGAACCCCCTGACAAGTAATTCTTCAAATATTCCACTAGGTCTAGAACTAGTAATTATCCTGTGAGCTAGGATTTCTTGATTTTGAGCAAAACGGCTGGATGATTGTAAAGATCAGTTGAAATTCACTAGCAAAGCCTGTATTTATGGTCAGGATTGGAAATTGACTAAGTATTTATGAAATATTTACAGCTATACTGCAAATAGGAGGTGATTTTTGGTTTGGCAACCTTCGCAGGTTGATATAGGGTTTCTAGAGCAGGATACCTCAAAGCTTGGACAAATTTACCCAAAATAAGGCTGATCTTTGCAAATACATGATGATATACTTACAATCTTTAACATCACTTGAAGAACTGATGATGATCCTCGTCCTATGGGACCTCCTTCTAGCACCAATTTATGTTGATCATGATGTTAGTCATAAACAAACATAGAATAAAAGTACACATTAACCTTTACTCATCTTGAAAGATATGATGAATTCAGAGAATTCATGATCTCAAGTCTCTGTTGATTGGGTCTTAATCTTCTGACGGTACTTAGAGGTTGAAGTGTGTTGCTGTTTCCATTTTGGGGCCTTACGTAGATCTCATTAGTAAGATAATGTTTCCTGTAATGATGCTGCACAGAGAGTTATTTCTACACAAGATATACTTCAAATATTGTGTCTATCTTTAAATATTTGCATGATATTTGTCATTTTGACATGCTTTAACCTTAAATATGCTGAATATGTTCAGTTATCTATGGGATGTCTGCATATTTGTATTATTTTCTTAAGATTGTCAATTATTTGCAATTATGATGATGAAATGCTCTGAAATTGAAAGAAACTGAAATAAATACTTCAAATTAAAGTTGAACCTTCAGCTATTGAGCCACATATACATCAGATACATTCATGAAGAGAAGAAATCAAACCATATGTTCACTAGGACATTCCACAGATAGATACAGTCGATGGTAACTTCAAAGGAAAGGTATGAAGACAACACATGCAAGCTGATATGCTCTCCAAGGGACGCAGCAAATCAAAGCATATATCCAGAATTTACACACTGATTACTCAAGATTTATGATGGATTGTAATCAAAACAGTCTTCTCATTCATTAAGTATGCAAGAACATATATGTAAACAACAACTTTGAAATGAGTCCTGAATATTTCAGCAAACAGATTTCAATTAAGTTTCGAATGTTTAAAATGAGGCATCCCTACACCTTTTATAGAACAAGATGAGGGAGTGATTACAATTGATCTACGATCAAGATTTATCTATTTAAGATCTACGGTTCACATTTCTCTTTGACTTTGTCAACATTTCCACATGGCACAGGTTTCCAGCTGGCAACCATCTAGGCAACTTATACTTTCATAAGTATCTGATGCATATATTCCCTTTATGATGCATCCTCATTAGGTTCTTTGTCATCATCATCACTTTCACTGCTCTCACTATCTTCATTATCATGATGATTGTCATTTTGAATATGGACCTACATGACTGTCCTGATATTCTCATATGCTTGCACTATTTTCTCCAATTCTCTGCCATACTGAGTTCTCGCTTTGGTGATGGCATGTTTATGCACCTGATATTTGCTCCAGAGAGATTCCAACTTATTCCTCCTGTTGCTAGACGTTTCATTATAATCTTCTACCTTGACCTTTATTCTCATCACTTTATCCAGCACTTCTTCTGTCAGGTGGTTGAGAGGGTCTTCAACAAGTAGCTAGAAATTACTATGTAGAGCTTTGATGACAAACTCTTCATCTTGATTTTCTATCTTGCCTTCTGCATCTCCTTTTAATGTTTCCAAAACTTCTGCCTCATGGGACATCATATCATGTAGCTTCATGCTAATATTCCTTAGTTTATTGTTGCATATTTTGAGTACATCACATTCAAATCTGACGTCCTTGTACCATTTGTCTATCAATAGTGCATTATTGTTATTTAGAACTTGATTCTTTATTAGAATCTGTGGATCAATCCTCTTCATTTCATCCAAATGCTCATGATCTTTTCTAATTGAAATGACCTCTTGCCGATCTCCATTTGCAGTTTATCTACTTTTATCCTGGAGGTGCCTAAAGAATTCCACCTCTTCAAAGAGGTCTTTGCCACTTCTTCAGCTCCATCGAGCGCGAATGACATCCATTTTAACATTATTATTGATTCATGTTTCATGAGGTTTCAACTTGTTGACCTCCTCCTAAGAAATAGCAGTTAATGGGACTGCATGATCACTAGATGTATCATCAGGGTTAATTAACCCTCTTATATATGCTGCTTATTCTTTTCTTTCTCTCTTTTCACCCTTTGGTTTAATGAATCAATTATATCTTTACCTTCTTGGCCATCTTGATCCTCATTGGCAAATCCAAGATCAACTGTGCTAATCCAGAATTCAACCTGAGCAATTTTACCCTTTTCTTTATCCACAGTAGGGAGTGCTAACTATGTAGTCCTCCTGCCTGTCATAGGATCCCTTCTTATTGCAGAAGTTAATACTGCCTTTCTCTTAGGCTTTATTAATGTTTCTGAAAACAACATAGACACATCAAATTCTTGTGCCTCTATAACTGGTTCTGCACCAATTTTTTTCTCGAGCCACGAAGGAACTTGATCCTTTAGCTGTTGGTCTCCATCATCGTCATGATGATCACCGTGATCTCCGGTATCCACCATCATGTTCGATGGGGAGGATGATCTCCTTATTTCTTCTTCATGATGCTCCTCATGAGGGTGATCTTTGGGTATATCCTCCTGTTGAGGACCTTCTTTTTCTGGAGGGTGATCCTATTGATCATCTTCATGTTTATCTTGATCCTGATCTTTTGCTTCCTCCATTGGTGTCTCATCTACTTTAATGATTTCCTCATCATGAGGCATATTAGTTTCCATATATATTGCTTTATCTACCTTAGGCTCTTCTACCTAATCTGCAACTATAACCTGCTCTGGACCTATATTAATTACCTCTTGAGCCTTATGGTCATCAGGACTTGATATTTCTTTTTCTTTTCCTCCCTTATCTTGGACTTCAACCATCTTGGGTCCAACAGGTACTTCCTTTTGTTGTTGCTCACCCATATCCAAAGTATGGCTCTCTATCTCTACCATTTTTACTTTCTCAATATTTTCTTCTTTATCCTGAGTACCTCCTTGATTTTCAGGACTTGCATCCTATCTATAGGTGAGATCGATTACTACAGGACTAGTTACTTGTTCAATCAATGTATCAAGCCCCATCTCTTGGGCTACCTTTTCTAGACTCTTCTCTTTCCCTGATTTCACTTGCTTCATCTCCTCTAACATTGTTTGTACTGATGGACTTCCATGAGGAGTTATTCAAGTGCTAGCAACAAGGGTTTCCATTCCTTCTGAAGTTACATCTTTCACCGCCTCATCATCATATAGGTTGACTGTCTCATCTAATGAGACTTGACCACTTTGAAGTACTTTGGAGGTTTCTTTCAATTGTTCCTCTGCTTGTTCAGTTTTAAACTTTACAATGGTGGGAAGTGGAACATTATGTTGCAATTCCTTCTTAAATACTTCCCCACCTACTCCCCTCAACATTATGGGAGTTTGTCTTATTTCACCTCTCATAGAAGTCCTTGGTTTCTTAGGTGTAGTTGCTATCACCTGAGGTGCTTTTCTTTTCCTTGTGAAGGATATGGGGCCTTCCTCTTCTTCATATTCTTCTTCAAGAGGAATATCCTCTTCCATCTGCTTATGTGAGGCTTGACCCTCCTCATATGCAATAGTAGGTTGTGCAACTGGCCTCTAGATCTGTTTGGCTTTTTGTTTATCCTGGGGAGGCGGTGTGGATGATGCCGATATTTGTCCTAATCCTGATGCAGCTTCAGCAGGCACTATCACTCTTTCTACTATAACCCCTTTGGGTTCGGTATCAGTCTTCTTACCTCTTGAAGACTTCTTGCTCTTTTTAGGAGGTAGTGCCTTTTCTCCTTTAGTCTTTCTCTTCTCAACTAAGAAGTCATCATATTCATCTTCAGGAACTTCCTGTCTCTTCTTCTTATTATCAACAGTGATGGCAATGCCTTTTTTCTTTAGTACACTTATCTGCTCATCTACCCAAGCTTGGGTTAGCTGTAATATCCAGCCTGTGAATGGATCTAGGGAGATATCCTCCTGTATAGTGAGATTTGACGCGAAGATGGTATCATTATATATTTTTTTTTCTTCATATTCATCAGCCATTATCATTCCATCATCTTTCTTTAGTTGTTTTGGGATGGAGATGCAATCAAAGGTCTTGATTTGATTAAGCGTTAACCTTTGATACCTTCTTCTTCGGGCTTCAGCTTCATCTTCACAATCTGCTTAGAAGTCTTCAAGATGTCTTCTATGAATAGGCTTCCCCATGATCTTCTGCATCCTTCCATATGGATCATATGATCTCTTTAATGGAAATGGCTAGAAATTCATCATATTTAGACCAGCTATGGCCTTCTGTATACTGTCAGAATCTGGGCACATATACCAGCCCATTGCAACTGGAAACAAAACTGGTGGAAGCTTTTTGTTTGCCTTAGAGGCATTCAATATTGTAGAGATTTATCTTAGAAATTCCATTAGGACAACAGCATCTGTGGGGTACCTTGGGAGCATGAGAGGCTCCCCCTCAAAACCTTCAATCCTGATATAGGAGAAAGTGGCAAATTGGATAAACCAGGCTCCATGCTTGTAGATAACTTCCTAAGCCTCCATGCTCAGTCTCTTGGTTCTATCTTCTTCCATTGTTCTCACCAAGTGCATTGAGAATGCATCATTTACCAACTTGTAATCCTAGAGGTAATTCCCTCTTTGCAGTTGGGGATGATGATGCCATATGTGTGCATCATTAGTTGTGCCTCCAATTTTTCCATCTATGATTAATGCATCAAATGTACCTTTATAGGCACATGAATAAACTATATATGATGTCATATAGAAGGAACAATCTAGACCTCCCAAATTCATCAGCTGCTCATCTAGAGCATCACTTATCATTTTAGCCCACATTGGCTTGTTATCCATGTAAAGACACATCAGGATGACTGCATACATCCAGTCCCTAAAACTTCTAGCATCAGGCTGGCCTGTCACTTTGCTTAGCAATGCTATCATGTACTGGTACTCATTGTCAAAGTCATATTTATATAAATGAACCAGACGTTTAGCTGCTGCAGGATAGGGACTATTCTTCGCCCTCCATTGATACATCTTCTTCCTGGAAGACTTCTTGTTATTCTTGTACTCTACTTCTGATTTCTTCATATCTATGTTGGCAACTTTCTTGCCCAATGGAAAACCAAATGTAGCAGCAATACCCTTGATTGACAAATCATCATATATTCTGCCATGTTTCTCTACCCTCCTGGTTTCTAGGTTGTAGTTCCTCGCACACTCAATAACCAACTCAGGGGTTTCCTGATGCAAAGACTGCATCCAGCAGGGTACTATTATTCTTTTCATCATTCATTTTGACTGACCAGGCAGCCAGATCTATATTTCTCTAGTGTGTATCGGTGATGGCACCATATTTGAACTGAACACCCTCAAGTTGAGCAAACATGGGCTTCAGAAATTCTACCTCTGACTTAGCCAGCTGTTTATCCACCATGGATGCCTGTAATTAACACAACCTGGTCTTACAATTGATACAAATACAAGCATGCATATACATTACATATTCATTATTAATCATGCATACTACTATTCTTTCCACATTTCATTTATCCTGACATGCATAATTTGAAATTTCAAACCAGAAGACCCCATGATACTTGGATATGCAGAATATGACAACTAGAAGGTTTTAATTACTTACCTGATGCGTTTATCTTCTTAATTATGCTGATATCTATGAAAGGGACTCAATTACCAATAGTGCTCTCGTATCCCATTCTGATTCAAGCTCTATAGGTCCACAAGTAGCCTTATGAGAATTTTTAAGCTTGGAACTCTATAAAAAACTTGTTTTATCGCAAGATAAGTGTGAAATGACTCTATAAATCACTTTTAACCTCTTTAACTAAGGCAAATTAGGGTCACTTAGGGTGAATTAAATGCAACATCCAATTTTCTCGTACGAAACTTCTGGATCCCACCAAGTGTATGTATCGGGTTCGTAATGGGTAGGAACTACCTACCACCTCCGAGTGCATTTAATGTTATGGCAGCAAGGCGCGGGGTGATCTTCGCAAGATAGGGTGATATTCTGAATATCAGAGGATGTGTGGAATGTCTGGTGATGTTTATAATATCACCCCCTTAGACTAAAATTACCTCCTGTCAAAATATCAGGGTGACATCAACAGGGTAAAGACTTGGTTCATCGTTGTTGCACCATGATGTCATCGTCATGTTATGTCGGAAGGGTCATGTTTGGAAATATACCTCCATGAGGTAAAAAGGATGGTGACGTCATCGATATGTTTATTTCTTTGATTATCAGGTTTGGATTACGTCAGCAGGACATTAGTTCAGGGTGATATTTTGCTATAGGCAGATATTTCAAATATCGGGGTTATATTTAAATATCAGGTGATTTTCAGGAATATGACCTTCGCAAAATACATGATGTTGTTCTACGGGTAAGTGTCACTATCACCTAAAGTTGACGTCTGGATATTCAAAGAAAATAATTTTATCAGGTGATAATTTGGATCGGGGTGATCTTTCGTAAGATGACTGATATTGAGAAATATGATCCTCCCCCTCAGAATATCAGGTTTGACCAGATCTTTGACTCATCATAAGTTTTGTTCCCTAAGGAATATCTGGGTGATCCAAAAGGCAAACCTGCATGAAATTTTGTGCTCTATCTACCCATGGGGTTATTGACATGAAATATTAACTTTGGGAAAACTGACCTCATGATGATGACTTACCTAGTCCCATTATGTAGGATCATCTGCATTGACATACTTTTACCATACCACCAGCAAGTAGAAAAACACGAGCAAAGCCAACAAAAAGTTGGGTCCCTATTTCGTCAAGTCAAAATGGGGCGTGTTGTGCAACCACACAATAGAAACCCACAGAAGAAACCTAAAACTACAGCAACAACCTAAACAACAGAAAGCAAACTAAACTACGACAAAACTACTCTAAAGAAACAGAAAAGGAAACCTACTCTAAGCAACTATGCACAAAGAGTGAACAAAACTCAAAACACTGAAATATATACAAGACCTTGAATGATTTCTCAAAACAAAAAGCAATAATAAGGCACATGTGATGGTTTAGATTTTGGCAAATTTGTCCTTGAATTCAGAGAAAAATTCTTTCACAACACAATCATCGAATTCACAAAAAAATTGCACAAAATTATAAGCTGTGGCGATTCATTAGGACCATGATTTATCCAAATGTAGGTTGTCTTTCCTAAATTTCCATAGTGAAAATCATATTCTTCAAATTCATAATTTGCAAATTGATGATCTCCAAATCCATAATCTTCATCACTAGGAGCAGGGAAAGATACAACCTGGTGGTCTTCACCCTTAAGTAGCAATTCTTGTTCATCGCTTATTAATGCGTCGGGAAGTCAAAGTTGGTGATGAATCATCCCACTCACATCCGCAACATGCAAATCAACATTATAATCAATAGTGGACATATCAAAATGAAAAGGTGAAAATAACAGAAATTCAAAAGCATGGAACATTTCACTTGTTAATTCATCATAGATCTTTAGCAATATATCTAGCATCAATTCAAATTGCTTTGTATATTTAGCCTCCACCTGTTCATTTTGGCATAGCTTTGACAATACTTCATCTATGAGAGCGTCGAGTGCCCCTTCGAATTGCACTTGATTGTCAGGCTTGTGGATGATGGTTTGCAACACATCTTCTTGATCACTTCCCTTTTCAAGGCTTCTTAATACTTCTTGTAATTCCTTCTCAATGATCTTTTATAGCAACATGGTTGAATATATAGCAAGGAATTCTTCTTCTTGCAATTAAATCAAGTCACTTTCTTCTTTGATGGAGGAATCAACATCTTGTTCATTAATTACCTTTGTTTGAACATCTTTTATTCCCTTTTCAACTTCTTCAGAAGGAGGTTCATTCTTACTTGGAAGAAGGTATGCAAATGGACATTTCACTTGATTATCAAGTTCACTTGTGCTATTTTCATTAGTAAATAACATGGGAACATCTTCTTCTTTGGGTGGTGAATTGATTTCTTGAAGACATTTGCTCCACAAGTCTTCTAATCTCAATTGCACTTTGGATTCTTCTTCCAACTTTAATTCTTCCGTCACTTGATGAACAGTGTCCTGAAAAGATGAACACATGAATTCTGAATGAGTGGTGTTGTGAATCCTACACCAACCACCTGGACTCAACATTTCTTCTATGGGCAGGTCCTTCTCAATACTTAGTCTTTTCTTGATCATTTCTTTAAAACTTATGAAGAACTATCTTTCATCAAACAAGGTGTTGGGAACCACCTTCATAGAAACAATTGGCTCATGTACTTGTGAGAAAGAATTTTTTTCTTGCAATGCTAATTCCATCCTTGATAAGAAAGTTAGGCAATATAGCTCCTCATGTCCATTGGTTTTGTGAATTCTACATCCATTCCTTGATGCAAAGTCACCCAGACTCTTGGGATAGAGTTGTACATTTAAAGTCCACCAAATCTGAAGAATATCATCTTCAGTGTGATCATATTGCCACCCATAGCCATGAAACTGCTTCACGTGTACTGAGAAATCCATCCTTATTTTTTGTATTTTTCAATTTTTTTTTTTTTTTTAATTTTTGAAGTTTTATACTTTTTTTGGATTTTTGGGCATAAAAGAGATCTAACAAATCTCAAATTTAGCTTTGAAAGCTCACTTGGTTCCAATTACACAATTCGGAGTTCGTTCGTGTGCTCGGAGTGAAAGAACCAATTCAATTCCTTGTTCATGCCCCCTTTTATCCTGAGTTGAGATGTATGTACCTCGTTCTGGCCTCCTCCTTGCTGAATTCTATCAAGCAATATGATAGAGTAATGAATGATAAAACACCAGAATATCTTTTGTATGCTTGGAAAAAATGGAGCAATTTGTTGTTCGCCCTCCTTCTAGTGCCAATTCTAATAAATGTTCCTAAACATTTCAAAAATAAAGACTCAATCCAGACCCAGAAACATTAGACACTACCTTTAAAGTCATCAACCTTTTAGGAAATGCACTCAAAAGGGAAGAAGAATCATAAATTGGATCGAGACACTTCATAATTAACATTTTTAAAACAGTGATTAATATAAAATCTCAAGTGTTCCAAAGACAAACAATAATCAAAACTTCAAAATTCCTGCATACACCCACATGTTAGGCCAAATAAACATGCATACTTGATCAAAGAGTCAAAATCAAAAGCTTAGCACAACCATTCATATCCCAAAGATTTGAAGATTACTCCCAAAAGATGACAAAATTTGGGAAAATATTCCAAGCAATATGAACACAATGAAAACTAAACCAGTTTTCTCGATACTGAGGTGGCATGTGCATAGTATTGATCCAATCACAGTCTGCCATGTCATCAATCTGCATTCAATGTTCTAAAGATAATAAATTTTTGTAACAGACTACCTTGTTGTCAAAATCTGGGCCATCGATTCTCAAATCAATGCTGGCCATTTATGTAATTTTGAGGCCTATAAAAGGGCCCATTTCTCTCATTTGTAAGGGAGAGATTATCAAAGAGGAAGAATAGGAATTAGCAGTAGGAGTAGATGCTATTAGAGTAGAGGTAGATTAGAGGAGACTTTTCAAAATCATTGAGAGGACATATGAAATTGTTGTAAAAAAATACGTTTCCAAAATCAATACAAGCTCATTGTTGAATGCTTCATGGTGATTTGTGTGGTGATGGAATGTTAGCATGGTTTCAAATTCTCGAATATGATGGAGAAATGTTTCTAAGTAGTTTAGAAGTAGATTAAAAATGCATTGATGTAATGAATATATGTAAAGATATTTGATGAATTCTTCTGGTTCATACTTTTCGTGGATTGTCGAAGGCAACCCACTTTGCAAAGTTAGACTAAACCTTCATTTTCTTTAGTTCAGTTGTGAATGC
This sequence comes from Cunninghamia lanceolata, assembly GCA_027924645.1. Lineage (NCBI taxonomy): Eukaryota > Viridiplantae > Streptophyta > Pinopsida > Cupressales > Cupressaceae > Cunninghamia > Cunninghamia lanceolata. Next base: position 11,220,010 of record BSBN01000194.1, on the reverse strand, counting down.
TTGTTTAAGTTGCGCCAGATGTGGGTGTTTGAATGGAGGTTTACAATATGAAAATCCTTGAGTTTCCTTAGAAGATTGCACTTGCTTCATGTAGTTGTTGGTTCTCATGGTGAAACGGAGTCAGGTTTCATGAGGAATTTGTTTATCCTAGCATGTTTCATTATATCATTATCCTTAGAATAGTTTTCTAAACCCTTGTCCTTTTGCATTTTCTTTTTGTAGCTGGTTAGAAGAAGTTCCATTTCACAAGGAGAAAAACATATTTCATTGGAATACGGAGTCAATTCAGCGTAAGTCCCTTTGTGAGTTTTCAGCAAATCACATCAACTACTGAGTCTATCCGTTGCAAGTCAAGACCTGACATATGGAACCTTGGAGTTGTCTCATTGGATCACATTGTTTAGCCTTTGAGAGACTTTGTTCAAGAGAGGATAGGATACCTCGGTATTTTATTCTGAGTTTGCATGTGCATAAAAAACACATCAACAAATACCTTGATTGAAAGGGTTACCTGTGCTGCTTTCCTAAAATGCAAGCTTCACATTTTCCATCAGGCTCTACAATGTTTGGTAGCCCTCTAACCATGCCTTTCTTGGACAATAAAGTCAAACCAGAAAAACTTAAGTGCCCATACCTCAAATGCCACAATTTGGATGGGTCTTTGATGGCTATCCTAAAGGCTGATTGTTGTCCCACTGCTGTGAGTGCCAGAGATAGTGCTGAAAATTGTGCCAGAGATAGCACCAGAGATAGCGTCGGAGACTCTACGTGTATCCTAAGAGGAAACATTTTGTTCCTCGTCATCTACACTGTTGCAATCACTTTCTTACTGCCTCCTTTATCAAATATTGTGCACTGTCCATTTTCCATCAGGATTCTATACCCATTTTGGACCATCTGTCCAATGCTCAAAAGGTTATGTTTTATGCCTGGGGCATAATAGACATCCTGGATCTACATTTTCTCACCTTGCTTGCTAAGGACTATGATGATGCCTCTTCCTATGACAGGAACCTTTTGAATGTTCCCAATCATGATCTCAGACTTGACATTTCTGTCAATGGAGGCAAACAAATTTGCATTACCACTCATGTGGTTGCTACACCCATTGTCCAAATACCAGACTTCAGGGCTGCTCTTCTCAGCAAGGTTGTAGACAATAAACACCTTAGACTAATTTTTATTTTCAGCCTTGTTTTCATTTGCTACATTAGCATTTTGGCCTCCAGGATCATGTTGTTTCTTTCTACACTCACTAGCATAATGACCAAACTTATGACAGTAATAGCATTGCACATTGCTTTTGTCATACCTTTGATTAGAACTGATGTTTTTCTTCTTTTCTTGATAGCTTGGCTGTGAGCTACTTGCCTCTTCTTGGCTATTTGAGACTCCTCTTCCAGAGTTGCTTCTTCCTCTACCTCTTTGACCTCTACCTCTTCTATTTCTTCCTCTTCCCCTACCTCTTGCATTGGTTTGAGCCTTGAAGGCTTGCTCAAGGGAAGGAGTGGATCTATTCAACTGCTGCTCATGGCTTTGTAGAGAGCCCATCAACTCATCCACTATCATCTTGGACAGATCCTTTGTCTCTTCAATGGTTATGACAATAGGGTCAAATCTAGAAGGTAGACTCCTTAGGATTTTTTCAACAATCCTTTGATCATCCATGGTTTCTCCATTTATCCTTAGCTGATTTAGCATGGTAGAAACTCTAGTGTGAAAGTCTGAAATAGACTCACTCTCCTTCATCTGTAAGGTCTCAAAATCTCTTCTAAATAGCTGGAGCTTGACTGGTCTCACTTTATCAGTTCCTTTATAGTTGTTCTGCAATATTTGCCATGCCTGTTTTGAGTAGTTTGCTACTGCAATGCAGGGGAAAATAGCCTCTGTTAAGGTTGCCTCAATCAGACTGAGGGCTTTTGCATCCTTCATTCTTGTTTCCTTCAACTGGTTTTTTTGAGCATTAGTTAGGGCTGCATAGGCTGCTGCGTCTGTGGTGTCTGTGAACCCATTTGTGACCAAATCCCATAGGTCATTAGCAACTAGAATAGTCTTCATCTTCTTAGCCCAGATGTCATAGTTTTGCCCATCAAATGTAGGTGGCTGCTACCATCCTTTGTTGTCCCCACCTACCATGCTTCCCAAATCTGAGAAGGCTGAAAATGCCTAGTCAAACTAGGGCTTATATAAAAAACACCCACTTGAATCTAACTGCCCAGAAAAATAGGGCTCTAATACCACTTGTTGGTAATAGGGGGAAAATAGGGGAGGCAAATAGCTGACTAGACAATCGAATGGTATAGCAATATATGTGCAGCAGAATAAAAAACAAACATACACAGAGAGAGACCATAAAACACAAGTGACAGCAAACATATATTTATATATTTTCCTCTTTCCAAGATTACATTCAAAAATTCTTACAAAACTTATGCAGAGCTACTACTCTGTTTTCCTATTCTGCCCCAATCTCTGGAGCTACGAACTACTTGATTTTGGAGCTGCCCGTAGGAAATCCGTAGCTGTCTGTGCATCACTGTTGCTATTGCAACATTCACTTCCATTGTCTTCCCTCTGTTGTTCTCTGTTAGAACATTCCCTTCTCTTTCCTTCTGCTGCTACAGGTTCCTCTCTTCATTCTACTCTCTCAGTCAACTCTAATTCCCTCCTTTTTGTCTCATTCTTTCCTTGCTAGAAAATTGGCGCTCAACCATTCCTTTCAAATTCAAACTTACCTACCGAGTTAATTGATGGGCAGGCCAATGGTGTTGGGGTGCAGATTTTGGAGATCCCCAGTTCTGACACGAGGGCAGGGAGTATTAAATTATCTGACAGAAGATTAAATTCTTCCAATAGGTTGAGCCTCTAGCCATTGAAAGATATCACAGAGCGATTCAAACAAGCAAAATAAGAAACAAAAGGACATAAATGCTATAGATAAAACATAGGACATTAGGTTGCGGTTCAATGAAGGGCATTTCCTAAATTATCTCAGTGGTGTGGCCAAAATTATCTCAGTGGTGTGGTCGAAAGTTGTTAGAGCATTTTAAATCAGGTGGTCCAATGAATTTTGTATTTGCAGGTAGGTTTAAACTTAGAAATTTATGGAAGGGGTGGTTTTATGAGGGTTTTTTTATAGTAGTTCAATGCTAAATGATTTAGCAGAGATTTTTTAGGACCTTCAAATAAAAAGATTAAAAATGATTAAATAAAAAAATTTCTCTCCAAAATATTTCCTAAATTAAATGGTAGGAATTTGAACACTGGCAAAAAATGTCTAAGCTGGTGGGGGAAAGTTTCAGGGCCACCCCAAATATACTTGCCCAAAATCAACAAATTAAAAGGTAGGGGCTCTTATTTTGGAGGACAAGATTCTAATTTATGCCCTAACATTTGTTTCGATTTCATAGGACCCCTTGCTCAAAAAAATAGATCCTCTAACAATCCATGAGACCGTAACAGTTACAAACACCATATGATGAAACTAGTGTGAAGCATAAAAAACTTGAAAGCTCTATTGTCAAATTGTACAAGCATGTGACATCCAAACTAAGTTCACTGTCTGTGACCTTTTAAAGCTGAATATAATTCGTTATGTATACAATTCTTAGATAACTATGTTGAGAAATAAGTCACATTTGAATTTAGGATTTTCTATTTGTGTGTATGTTGTCATGTTTTATCACCAGTTTGTTGATCTTTTAGCTGGTGTTAAAATTAGATTAAGAGTTTCAATATAGCTCAAGGGAATGTTGGAGAAATGAATCACACCCTAATTATAATAAGCAATCCATGAAAAAGGCCCCATCACAAGCAAAACCGGTAACTCAGTGATAGAACACCAACATACGTGCACATAGAAAGTTCTATGTTTGATTCTAACTAATCCATAAAAATATTAAGCTTAAACTGCATATGCAATATAAATTTTATTTTTTATTAATAAGGCTCCCGTTGCAACAGGAAAAAAAACAAAAACAAAATTTGTATGAGAAATACCTTTGACAGGAATATGGCCCTGAGAAAGAAGAAAGTTAGCATTTGTCTGAATAATGGATAAATGCAGTACAACAAGTCCAGAAGACAACTCTGGGCACCCCCAGATTTTTAGCTACCTCTGCTGTGCAGGAGAGAAAACTATCGGAAACAATGCAGGTGATTGGAGGGACAGACTTATCTGCTGTAGTTAACAGACTTTCCACAGCAGGGCCCAGACTTCGGAGTGCAAGAAAAAGTTCTGCAAGCTCGGAAGTTCGACCGTGTTAGGCTGGTAAGCCATCAGGTATAGACATAAATCTAAATTTGAAGCCCCTTTCTTGAACCTCACGGTCACGTGCAGCTGCATCTTAAGAAGCTGCTTTTAAAAGGCGCTGGTCCATCCACTCAATAGTAACAAACGTTATGAAAAATCCTCGCACGGCCAGCAGCTCAGCAAGATTCATCGGTGGATTGATATGGCCTTGTGTAGGAAATGACACGATTACTGCGTGCAAAAGAGGTATCCTTTCTTCTCCCTGCATTTTGAGGCTCCTGTTTTCAGTTACTCTGCTCAAAATTGTAAACCGAAATCATGTATATACTGGCTTAGTATAACAAGCATATATTTCCAAAAAATGGTGTGACAGACAAAAACGTTATAGAGACCAATTTGCTAACTGCGAAGTATAGACCTCAAGTGTCTGCACCAAACTCCCAACTATTTTCTAAAACAAATTTGTATGTCACTAACATTTCGATACAGCTGGGCACGTTAACTCTTTACAGTAGCCAATAAAACAGAGTTAAAAAGACAAAAATAAAGTCAGCCGTATAAACTTAAGATTTTGCTTTCTGAGAAAGACATATTTAGAAAAAATGTCTTGCAACTTGCTTTCTGAGTGGGGATGACAGTAGCAGATGCACGATTGTTACCGGCCTTGCCTTGGCCTTAATAATACGTAATTGCAAATGTGTGATAAGAGATAATCCACAGTATGAATGTAACAAAGCATTTGAAAAACAAAAATGCAACAAATGGCTGTGTCATTTGAAAATAAGAATGTCTTTAGTCATTCTTACCTATCTCTTCTTTTCTGAAGAAAATTGGGTAAATTAGTGGAGAGAATCGACGAAGACGTCCATATCACTTGAAAAGTAAGCAGATTTATAAAAATCAAGAAGATTTGTGAACCTCAACAGTCCCTTCTTTTTTTCTATTACTTAGCAAGCTTAGAAGATCTCCAAATATTATGTGGCTTAATATATTTCATAAATGTAAGAATCACCGGGAAAGTAAGAATGCACAAATTAATCTCACAGCGTACCTCAAAAGTACCTTGACTTTTTTTTATAAGTATATTCGAAGAGAATTTACAAATTTCATGTAGGAAAATTATACTGTAGATAATTTATTACATTATATTTATTTTTTATAATGTTACATGCAGTAATGGTGAAACTTGCATATGCATGTCCTTTTTCTTTATATTTTGGGTTCATCATAATTGGGTTGTCTTTTATGTATTGACTATTATGTATGATAGCAAATTTTGCATAAGAATTGGTAAATAATATTATTTGAATCTATCTCTAGGATTTAGATTTGATCTCCACATCTACTTGTTCATCACCTTGATTTAGATCTACAGATGTATAATTGATTTAGAACATTTTTCATGCCCATAGATTTAAACCACAAACTTTTAAATGTGAATTTCTTAATTTAGGCCCATGTTTCCCTCCCTTACTAGTCGTCATCAGCCAACTAAAGAACAACATAATTTAAATTGCATGCAAGGGTGGTGTATTTAAAGATTAACACAAGCTAAAAAGAATCATTTGAGATTGAGAGAAGAATATGATAAGCACATATAGAACTTGATTGTAAAGGGATGAAAAGGATTACATCAACATTGCTTATTATGTTAGGAGCATACTACACACTTGCTTGTTGTTGTGAACCTTAGTTTTCCACCATTGAATTGATGCATATAGGGGTTTGAGTGAGGAGACAATGACCATCATGATTCAACAATTCCCAAAAAAATGTCTCTGAATATTGTTTGTTCCGTATTAGATCCAAAACATTTGTAAAGAAATAAAAAGAGTGTAGTTAAAAGAATTGTATTGGATTAGATTAATCAATCATAGGTTCATTTTTGTGCACATGTTTAGGTGTGCACTCATAGAGATCGTCACTGGTGGCTATATAGATTATTAATCAAGATAACACAAAATATGTTAGACATACACAATATCTAATATTATTCCATACAAATATAATAGAGACACAAATGTCATGGCTAGTATTCCCTCAATTATGAGTATGGATGATGGTAGTTCTCACTTTGCACTACTTATTCCTACATTATACTAATTAGCTATATAAGGAACTTCTTTAATTATTTGTCTTGCATTGACTATTGAGGAGTAGTTTCATGATATTTATGTACTTACATTAATTCAAGGGTATTTCCCCCCAGTTCTTCTAAAAGTACTTGTAATCATATCCATAGTTCAACTCCCAAATGCTTGATTATTGTGAGTGCTTTAAAAGGATGGTTAAGATGATTTATTACTTAGATGCCTTGGAGATCATGAGAAATCTATAACCCTTCAAGCTTGATATAAGGACGTATGTTGTGATCATGCTAGTACTAAGTTATTTTTTCAAAATCATTAATGCATGGGTTACTATAGGAGTGAAATGTTGGAAGATTCGGATGACTTTGTTTACAAGTATACAATGTGTCAAATACATACTAATCTAAAACATGCATCCTCTCATGAGATTCATGCATTATTGCTTCTACTTCTAAGGATACAATATAGTAAGTGTTATTGTTGGCACAACATGTCCTATTTTCTTAGAAGTAAATTGGGATCACCTTTTTCATTTCCCAAGTTTTAGTTCTTCTAGTTATTTAAATTGCTGTAAAAAAGTTATCATCATTTGCTTTCTTTTGGGGGTTATTCTCATGGTCATTTTGTTGTGTTCATTCCCTATATTTATGAATTTGAATTTTGAGTTGCACCATCTTGTAGAGGTATAATTCTTAGAGTGGTCTTTCAACTGAGGCATTCCCATTCCTTTAATATTTTATTATGCAATCTAAAGTTTAAACTATAATTTTTGAGCTCAATTTAATTTCTTAAGTCCAATTTAATTTTTTCAATTCATAGTTGAAATTTAAAATCTTGATGAAATTTGCAAAATCCTTGATTAAATTTAATTTTCATGCCTTTCTCAAGTCCCATTCTTTTATTCTAACTTAGACCTAAAATATTTTTGTTATTCAGTCAATCGAGAAGAATGGATCCATATTGTTTAAATCCAAACATTGACCTTAGCATAATTTAAATCTAAGATTCTCAAATGTTTGTGTCCATGTTAGAAGAGTGAATCATCATTTCTAGAACCATTAGTTTTATTTGATATGATTGGTTGAGGAGAACAAGTCTATAGACTCTTCAATAAACCGCCCACCATAAACAGCCAATGAGTTGTAACTCACCGGCTCTACGGAATTCTTGACCGGCCTGCCAAAAAACATCAACTATCAACCACAACCAGTCAACTGCTGTCGACCAGCTCTGCCATACGGTTGGTTGAAGGATTTTCGACTGATTTCATGGCTCCGTACAGGCTTCGACCAGCCGGTCATTTACAACGCACCCGCTGGTTAAGCCCTTCTTGAATAAACTTGGCATTGATCTTAGACCTTAGTCATAATTTTACATTTGTGTTCACGCATGATGAGCTTACTTCTTTAGACCTACTAGCATATATAAACTATGATTGACTTGAGTTTTTGCTAGAATAAATTAAGTTCTCTTAACAATAGCCATTTAATAAAAATAACAGTTAGTAAATAGTTTTATTCGCAAGTTTCCAAAAATATATATATTTATATAGAAAGGTGGCGGAGCACCTATAATATATTAAGATAAGTTAATATAGAGAAAATACAAAAACTAGTCCAACGAAACAACCCTGCGGGCCAAACAGTGAGGAGCCTTACACAAACAAAAGAGGCGGAGGACGCCTATCTATAGAGAGTATACAAAAAAATTGCCTCATGAGAATGGCAGCAGTGGGCAATAAGGAAATCAGACCTAGTTTGAATTGGAGCTCCATGATTGTCTTCTAGCAGAGTGATGGCAAATGGGAGAGCGAAAAAAAGGAGTACTTAGACAGGGGGGGTAGAGAGAGATCAGACGCATGGTGGTGAAGAAAATGCACAGCGATGAAAACCTCCTTACTTTTATATGCAATCTTTGGTGGAAGCTAGAAGCGGTGTGCATTCAACACCTTGTTGAGGAGGCTGTAGCAGTCCCCCCGGAGTCCTCTTTGCATGGCATTATACACTTAGGCAACATGATGGGAGGTTTGGATGAGCTTTCTATCAAAGATGTTGCCTATCAGAGCCTGACCTTCCTTGAAGCCGTAGGAGTCGAGGGCTATCCTCCACCTAATGCACAAGGCCAAAGCCGATGGCCTGAATGTATTCATAGTCCTGCACAATATCAAGTATATTTGAAATGAATGTGGCTGTAATTTCTGACCCCTTCACTTGTCTCTCTGCAGGTTTCCAACTCTATTTAGTTTGTTCTTATCTAGTGTTTATTTATCTTATGTCGTTTGTTGTGATCAAATGAGTTCCAAGGAAAACCATAAAGCATTTAATCATGCAACAAATATTTTTTAATTTGTAATCCCTCTATATAATGAGATATGTGTAATATTTTTCTATCAAGAAATAGAAGTTCAAGTGTTTTCTTATGAATGTTGTAGCATTTGAATTCTGGCCTCTATCCTTCTTGGCCTCTATCCTTCTTCAAAGTGGTAATAGAGCAAGTTTGTCTAAAGAGATTGTGGAAGATTTAAGTTTACAAAGAAAAGGAGGGATAAAAGATAATTAATCAAAAAGAGAATTAATCGCAACAAGAGAATTTATTAGATCATACTTCAACAAATTGGATCTCAAGCATGGCAACAAGCATCAATCTCTCTTAGCCTCAAATTCTCATAAATTCATGGGTAAGATTTATGATTTTTGGTATTATAAGGTGAATAATTTATTTTTTTCACAAGAAGTTGAGGATCTTGTAGAGAATGGGTTGTATAACCCCGAGATCAAGCAACCTATTAGGCTTTGTCACAAGCTAAAAATATCAGCTTAGATATAATAAGAAAAAATGATGCAAAAGCCCTATTTTTAATCTAACAAGTAATGGATGATTCTATTTTCCATAGGATTGTACCAGCAACTAGACCTAAGAGGGAATGAGATATTTTAGAAATTATTTATTACGGAACAACTAAGGTGAAGGTAGCTAAATTATAGACTCTAAGGGTCTTGAAAATTTTCACATGAAAGATTCTGAGTGTGTATATCAATTTTTGAGTCAGGTTATTAATACATTTAATCAATTTAGATCATATGGAGAGGAGATAACTGATTATAAGATTGTACAAAAGATTCTTCGGGGCCTACCTAGTAAGTTTGATGCTATATTATAGTTTCTATTGAAGAGTCCAAGGATCTAACACAACTATTAGGAGATGAGATGATAGGATATTTGTTATCCCATGAATAAGAAAAATAATTCATCTTTAGAGAATGCATTTAAATCTCTGGCTTCATTTAGTAGAGGTAGAGGAAAGTCAAGCTCTAGAGGAAGGGGCAAATTAAATAATCATAGAGGTGGAAGGAGTAGTCTAGATCTAGGTGAAAGGATAAAATGGAATTTTAATTCTTAAAACTCTAGAGGGTGCAACATCTCGTTCCAGTAAAAATCTTAGAGGTGTGATAAATCCAATATTCAATGTTATTACTACAAAAAAATTGATCATTATGTATATGAGTGCAAATAAAAGGCAAATATCAATAAATATAATAGAAATATTTCAAATTTGTCTGAATGAAATTATAGGTCTTTGTTCATTACATGTCATGCTTCTCAAGAGAGCAGTAGTAATGTTATATTTATAAACAGTGGGTGTAGTAACCACATAACTAGAAATAGAGATTTGTTTGCAACTTTAGATAGTTTTATGAAGTCAAAAGTCAAGCTGGGTAATGATAATAAAGTGATAGTTATGGGTGAAGGTGTAATTAATATTTGTACAAAATATGGTGAAAGAGAGCATATCCTAGATGTTTATTTTGTTCCTATATTGAAGCATAATCACTTGAGTATTGGGCAACTTATACAATACAAAGTATTTTTTGAAGATAATGTTTGTATTATGCTAGACAAAATTCCTTGTGATAGGTTTATTGCAAAGGTTGAGATGACTAGGAACCAAATGTTCCCACTGTAGATTAAGAGTGAATGTCAAAAATAGCCCAAGACAAGCCCACTAAAGAGGAAGAAAATTTAAAGATAGCATAATTAGAACAGACATGGTGGTGGCATCTAAGGTATGGTCACCTTCATTTTGGAGGTTTGACTTTATTACAAAAGAAGCAGATTGTGAGAGGATTACCATGAATTGAGAAACCAACTAGTTCATGTGAGAGTTGTATTCTGGAGAAACAACTAGAGAAATATTTCCAACAAGGGTGTCTTATAGAGAAAGGGCACCATTAGAGCTTGTTTAAACTAATTTATGTAGACTAATGTAGACTCCATCATTAGGAGGAAGTTTTTATTTTCTAACTTTTATTACTGATATCAATAGGAAAACATGGATTTATTTTCTCAAGCAAAAGTCTGAATCCTTTGAAATATTTAATGACTTCAAAGAAATGGTTGAAAAATAGAGTGGCTAGCACATCAAGGTACTTAGGTCAGATAGAGGTGGAGAATGTAAGTCAAATGAGTTTTTTTATTTTTATAGATATCATGGAACTAAGAAGAAATTTACTACAAGGTACACACAACTATAAGTGGTGTTACAAATAGGAAAAATAGAACAATAATGGATACAACCAAGAGCATGTTAATGACATCTCCTAATCTCCCTTCTCTTGCTAGCTTTATGATATCTCCTGCTCTTTTGGGGTGTCCTTTTCACCCCTATCTGGCTCATGTAGAAGCTCCTACTGAGTTGCTACATGATTCTGGTAATGATGACAACCAAAATGGCCCTCAACTAGGGCAGTAGGCCTTCTAAGGCTGACTAATAGCCTTCAACTTCCTTTACTTTTCCCCTTGAACTTATCTACTTCTTCAAAGCAACAAATTTCAGTGTTGTCTTAGCCTAACATGATTAGGTTGGAATGAACAATTAAATAACAATAATAACTTCAAGGATAGACACATGGAGCCATTATGAAGCTACAGTCTTCAAGGATCAAATCAGGAAACAAACCACAATAAGAGAAAGCTTGAGCATGAGTTTGCATAAGGAGAGAAAAAAAGATGAAAATGGAGAATAAATTGATATATATTACAATGAATTGCGCTCTTATTTTACAAATGTGATATATGGCTTTTATAGCCTACATTCCCATGAATTAACCATCGTAACTAGTCATGGGAATAACTTCCCAACAATAACTATTGAATAATTATTTGCCTAAGTAAAACTTAAGCAAGGTAAAATCTATTTACCCTAACACCCCCCCTTAAGTGCAACTTAGGGAGAATAATTATTATGAAATGCAAGATGCAATATAGGTCCCAGCTACACAACCATGTTTGGTACCCATTTACAAAGTAAAATGTGATGCAATCTCTCACAACTAGAGAAAAGGAGAAAAACCCTGTTGGAGAAAACTCCTCTCCAAAAGAGAGAAAAAAGAGAAAACAAAATGCATGTATGGAGGACTCACTAATACCCCCAAGGACTACATACATCATGTGTGTACATTCAATGGTCCTCCCATAGGAAGGAAAGAAGGAGACTACATAGCCCCCCCATAATAAATAATGTCCTGCAAAGATGGTAAGTGTATGAAGGCAAAACAAAATCCAATCTTTACAAACCACTTGTCTCCCTTTATGAAGAAATAAAACCATGTATAAATGTAGGTATGCTTCCCATTTAGGATATGCTTTGAAAGATGGGAGCATGAAAAATGATGATGATGATGTTGTTGTCTTTGAAAAATGTTCATGTGTCTCCTTGTCGAGATAAAATGATGATGCCACAATCTAATTAGGTACATCCCCAATCAAGAAAGAAGGTGACAAACTAGAACTATGTGGAAACTGATATAGAACAAACTCCAAAGATGAAAATGCTGAAATATGTCTTCCAATGAAATCTGAAAGACAATGATTGTCCTGCTGATCAAGAATGATGGAAGTCTCAATCAATGACTTTGGATAAAAAGCCAATGGATGTGAAGGTGGATCAACTATCTTTGAAGAAGAATCAAGAACCTCTGAAGCAGCTGCAACCTCATCTGAAATCTCCAAAGGATCACAAGCATGGTTTATCTTCTTTGAAGAATAATGAGGCACATCAAAGTTGGAAAGAGAAGCATCGAGAGATGGTGGAGGATCATGATCTCCATATGATTCTTGAATGTAAGTCCAAAGAGCATAAGGGCAATCAAAATGAACAAGTGAATCCAAAAGGTCATCATCTACATGGTTAAAAATAACTCTGAAGACTTTAGCCCTATAGCCTTTCCAAATATGATACTCACGAGGTGTGTTGAGAATAGAAACATCATTATAGAGATACGACAATAGATTGTGCTCACTCAGATGAGTGAGGATGGATTCACTCCATTGCTCATAGTTCCCTTTCTCTAAAGAAAAACCCATTAAGCTATAATTCTTCAAAACACAAAGATAGTACCTTCTATATGTAGAAATTCCAAATAAGATATGCAACTAAAAACGAAGTCCCCCCACAAATTGTACCTCTCCAAGTGGCAGGATATCCAAATTATCAAGTAAGTGCCCAAAAAACACAAAATTCAATTGATAGTACCTGGTGCTGAATAGGAAACTAGGGCATGGACTGGATGAAAGAGCTCATCAACACCTTTCTGATGCCACAAGAATGACATAAATTGAAGATCGAGGCAACTAGTTACGAGCTCAGAAGTCCAAAAAAAAATCTTGACTTCAAGCTACAATAGATATTGACAGGGAAATCAGGCGGATTGACCTGCACCACTGCTAGGTTGGTGGAATCACCTTTCCAATGATATATGGAACTCAAAATTCTAACTCTGGATGCCCAAGATATCCTCTGTGGTAAAAATATCACTGATATGGAGCCCACTAAATAATAGAGGGGGCCGGCTTGAACCCTAGGGCAGATTGACCCTTGACCATGCACCTGACCACCTACTTAAAATGGGCAAAAAAAAGCATATGAGGATAAAAAATCAAGCACCGTGATTGGGTGCAAAATAAGGGGCCCACCAAATGGGCTATAGTCGATATGTTGGTGGGATACCTGTGCCAATTGATATGTCAACACAGACAAATCACCAATCTACTAAAATGAAAGCTCGGATAGAGCTGTTAAGTATCAATTAATTACCACTCACAAATCCATTGTCCACTACATCTGCCTATGTGTGTGAGTGTGAGCCTTTGGTAGCACTTCACATGAACAATGCAAGTACAGGATATAGAAAGACCAATTAACACATCTTCAGGCTCAATGTGGGATTAAAGTCCCTAATAGCATTCCAAAGAGCCACGGATGGGCCCACCTCAAGAACTGCATGGGAAACAAACCCTAGGATTTTTTTTGGCAAAACTTTAGAGATCTTAAAGTTTGCATACAAAAATATATTTGGTGATGAGGAATGCTTCGCTCTGTGTGGTATGGTGAATATGCACTCCAAGCTCTCTAGTTTGAATCTATGCCTTTCACATTTATAGATGAAATTTGTTGCAGATGTAAAAGGGACCATGTGAAATTTGTCTTAGTTTATATAGGGTCTGCTAGTAATAAGAAAAACAAGCCTGAGTGTGCCACTACAAAAAAAACATAAACTGCAACAATGAGAGGGTCTCAGCTTTGCCAGCTTCAGCCTCACCATCCTGATCTTTCCCTCTTCACACCTTCAAAATTGAGTCTCAATAGTGATGGTGAATGGCAAAATGAAAATTTTGATAAAATTTTAAATGCCAAAAAAATAATAATCGACCATACTGTGAAAATACAAAAATAATGCTTAGGTTGATGCCTCTTTAATGAAATTGATATGAGGAAGACATGGATAGATGCCTCCAGAATGCCACTCAGCTCTAGATCAGCATGAATTGATGCCTCTAGAAACTAATGTTGGCACGGATTGATGCCTATATGATTGCTTCTCTAGAAACTCAATTCTCTAATACGAGCAGAAAGTTTCTTGATTCTGGCTCTAATACCATGTAGGGATAGACATAGGGAGCCATTATGAAGCTGCAGTCTTCAAGGATCAAATAAGGAAACAAACCACCATAGGAGAATGCTCGAGCATGAGTTTGCATAAGGAGAGAAAAAAAGATGAAAATGGAGAATAAATTGATATATATTACAATGAATTTCTCTCTTATTTTACAAATGTGATATATGGCTTTTATAGCCTTACATTACCATGAATTAACCACCCTAACTGGCCACGAGAATAACTTCCCAACTATAACTATTGAATAATTATTTGCCTAAGTAAAACTTAAGGAAGGTAAAATCTATTTACCCTAACAATAACTCCTCTTAAATGATTTTCCTTTGTTATCCTTGTATTTATCATTTAAAATCTTGAATGAACATTTTGAAGAATAATGACCTATCTTTCCATAGTTAAAACATTTCAAAGGTAACCTACCTTTGTATTTTCCAAAGCCTTTTTTCAATTTGCTTACAAAAATTCGCTTCTATTTTGTCAAAATCATTTCAATATGATTCCTCATTCTTTTCTACCTTACTAACCTTAAAAGAAGTTTCTTTTCTTGAGTCATCTTAAACAAATTCTCTTATCTCAAAAGCAATTAGAGTACCAAACATTTGATCCCTAGAATACTAATCCAAATTTTGAGTCTCTTCAATAGTAAAAACATTGGCACTATAAGAATTTGGATAAGTTCTTAGTATTTTCTTTACCACTCCACTTTCCTCCAACTTCCCACCTAGACCATTGATGAAATTGACAACCTCATCCACTCTCTACATTTAGCTTGCAATATTTTCATCCTCTAAAATCTTTAGGGTTTCAAACTTGGTCTTCATAATCTATATCTCTGCTTCATTGACCTTGTCATCTACTTCATAGGTACTTTCCAGCTTCTTCCAGATCTCATGAGCAATTTTTTAGCTCATTACCTTAGCTAATTCAGAATCAAAAAGACTATTTAGAAGAGCAATCATTGCCCTGCCATTGTTCTCATATTCTTTAATCTCATCTTCATCCTTTACACCATTAGTAGGTATAGTATACTTTTTGTCAACTATCTTCCATATACCATATCATAATGATACAAGAAAGCTTTCCATCCTAGTCTTCCAAAAAGCATAATTTGTTCCATCAAACACTGGAACCTCCATATGTTTCCTATGTGCCACCTAGATCTACCCCAAGTAGTTAAGCTTCTTTAGGGAACTTAGCTCTAATACCAATTTTTAGTATTCATAGGACAACTGAGGGGGGGGTGAATTAGTTATCTATTAAAACTTTAAACTCTCAAAGAAATTCCTACCATCAACCTCTTATTATGCATTAGCATAATGTAAACATATGAAGCAGCAATGAAAACACATTCAAACACATAAGAGCACCAGATTTATGTGGAAAACCCAAGAAGGGAAAGGCCACGGTGAGCATTAACTCACATATATATATATGAATAGCGACACCAAAAATAAATAGGCTCACTGTCTAGAAGAGAAAAGAAATAAGAATACTATTACAGAGAGATTCACTATCTCAAAGCAACAGGAGAAATCCACCACTACCACTCCTTGCCTTCCACAACCAATATTGTCTCACTGCCTCGAGGATGTTTAGGCATACTAAAATGTAGACACCTTTTGCTCACTACATTCTAGAGTCAAGCATTTTAGCTCACACATAGCTTACTATCCTTGATTTACATTTGCATTCACTTATCTACTTTTCTCCACTCAACTTCATCTTGCATTTATACCATCTACAACCAAGACCTCTCTCAATTAGGTCAGTCCTAATGAAGCATGTGCACCTCAAACATGTAACACCAATTAGGTCGGTCACTAAACACTTCCATGGTGCAAATAAGTGAAAGTAGACCATGTCAAGGGTTAACTAGGACTCAAATATGTATCATCAAGCTGCTCATCACATCCACAATCCATGAGGTACTTCTGCAAATGGTGCTAGCAAGCCAAGTCAACCAAACCTGAGCTAATGAGGTCACATCCATGCTTTTCCAAGTCCAAAAACATCATGCAGACTAGAAAGAACCACTCTACAACATCCACACACCTTTACGTCATATTTAACACCATTAGAATCTCTTGCAACACTTTCACAACCTCTAAAACAAAGAATGCCTTCTATCTACACATTAGGATTCACTACCTCTGAACACGAACACAATAACTAAACTTATGGAGCAACCCATTACTAGAAACTTCAAGGGAAGGTAGATATAGATTGTATAAGCACATCCCCAAATCTGTAGGAAAAGAAACCTCAATGCAAAGAAATGTCGAGCAATCTCATTTCTCCTAGACAATCCTCTAAATAAACAGATACTCTGCCAAACACTTCTTTCACTTCCAAATGATCTAGAACCTAAAATTGTGGATATAACACCTTTGATTAACACTTGCAATCCACACAAGCATATCTTCAATAAAGAAGAAATGTGGACCATAACACTGAGCATAGCTCTGTCGCACTACACAACTTTTTATTCAAATTTTCTCAAAAGCACTTCAAAACCAAGTGAACTACCTTCTATAAGTTGACATCAATGACAACACCAACAAGTTTCCAACATAAATATATGATGATCCATGAATATGGATAAAAGCATCAAAGATAGATACAAATCAAAGTACAAGATGAGGAGGATGACAACGGTTAAAATATGAAATTTTTGGTTATGGAGGTGAGGTAAGGTTTGGATGCTAAAATAGAGATTACTTCAATATGAGGAAAAAGGTGGATGATACCAAGTCAATTTGTAGTGGCCTAGGTTAAGGTTGTGATCTCAAGATAATCTAGTTTGATATTGCAATTTTAGTTGCTTGTGTAAATGGTTACATAGAAAAAGTGTTGTGTTACAGTCGAAGGTGCATTGTTACAAGAAAAGGTGAGATGTTATAAGCAAAGGCACAATACTATAGGAAAAGACATGCTACGATAGTCAAAGGTACCACAGCAGGATTAGAAGTGCTAAGTCATTGTCAAATGTGCTAAGGCATAGGTGAAGGTGCTAAGCTATAGTCAAATGCCTGATTCTATAGGTTTGCTAGTGTTTGTGAAAATTGGCAAGAGATAGTACACACAAAAACATAATGGTTGACTTGACTTTAGGGTAAAAAAGGATACAATGGCTTTTACTAGTTTATCACATGAAAACACACTAGACACATGAGCACATTCCTAGAATTATTCAAGTGGGTTTGGCTTCTAGTGTGGGCCCACACTCAATACCTTTCAAGAGAAAATAGCTAGGGAGTGAGTGGTGATCACTCACGCTATCCCTTTCCTCGGAGGCATTGACACCTTTCCTAAAGAAACCCTCTATCTCATCTTAAGGAGGTACATGGTGAGTAACTTCAAGGATGATGTTGACCCTTGAATCACACTAAAAGATTAGTGGAGAGGTCTTAGCTAGGTTCATACAAGATCTCTAGGGGCGTCCCATAAATACATAAGGTACATGGGGTCCAAGTCCATTAATACTAGTTTGTTGAAGGCATGATACCAGAGAAAGAGATTGAAGAATCTCTTCACCTTGTGTCCAAAATCACCTAGGATGTCAAGGTTGTGCCAATGACAACATAACTAGATTGGGGTAAAACTTTCATTCTCCCCACTTTGATTTACTCCATCAAAACATGTGGTTGAGGTAATCCCTTAGGGTGATTAAATCCCCAAGAAGACCTCCTAAAGGGAAAGCTAAATGCTAGGTGTTTTTGATTCCTAGGCTTGCACTAGGTGAAAGGCGAGAGCATAAACAGAAACACACCTTGGGTTTTAAGCTAACACAAAAAGGAAAATACAACAATTTTGATCTCCAAAATCACACTAAGTGCAAGGAGATAGAATACATCTATGTATTTTCAAAGACATTGCAAACAATGTTCATTAATCCACTAAACTAACTTTAGTGCCTAATTTAGTGAAAAACCATGTCTTGGACAAATGAAAGTTGCAGCAAATGAGTTAGTAGTTTTGGATTCAGTCTTTGACTAGTGTATGATAGGCTACACCACTTGGTTAGTCTCAAAATTAGGCAAAGTTAGCTCAAAGGTGATAAATAGAAGCAAACATTCTACAAATGAGTCACAAGTGCTAAAAGATGGTTGAATGCACTCAGTTAAGCAAAGGTTCTATAGAATGAATAAAATGTGTTACATAGTAAGACAAATATGCTAAAACATGCAAATGCACTACATAAAGAAGAAAAAGTGCTAATCTGAGACACAAATGTGCTAAAAGACAAAAATGATATACCTAATCACAAAAATGCTATTTTGTAGTTGAATGCATCGACCTATATTTGAGTTGAGACCTGGAAAGTGAAACCTACAAAACAAAGCATTTAGAAGCATAGAAAACCAAAAAGAGACCAAAAAAATAGAACCAAATAAACTCTATTTTGTAGACAACTAGACAACATTAGTAAAAATCAAACACAATAAAATGCATGGCATTGCAGTCAAATACTTTGATCTAGATTAGGGTTTGAAAACCTATAAACATGGTGATTAGATCTCTAGAAAATAGATAGTTAGGAAAATAAAGATGAAACCTTCAACATAATTTAACCCAGAAAATGTTAGTATGTAGAAACCAAAAAGAGATAAAATGTTGTTAAACCCCTATAAAACAAAATCACTGCAACATAAAGAAAAGGTGTGGAATTAGGTGAAAGCACTACATTTTAAAGTAAATGGCAGGTGAATGCATAGATCCACAGTCAAAACTGCTAACTTGTAACTTGCGACAGGAAACATGGAATTTCTTCCCAAAAATAATCAGATTTAGGGATAGAGTCCAACTAGGCATGCCAAAATAAACAACACAAAAGATTCAAGGATAAACACATAAAGATAAAACCATTACAAGACTATTACTTTCACCTTAACCCTTCCTTCTCCTTGATAGAGCAGATTGGAATGCAACCTAGTTCCAATGGTGTTTTCTCTCTTGGTGATGCTATGTAGATTGTTCTCTTGATGAAACTATGGATAAATGCTATGTAGGATTTATTTAATTAATCATGGTTTTAGGAAATAGTGGTTAAATTATTTAAAATGTAATTTATTTAATTAGTTTTAGGTGATGGAGACAAGGAGTCAATCAAGCAAATAAATAGAATTAGTTTAATTTATTTTAAATGATGGAGGAAAGGAATTAATTAAATAAATTTAATTAATTAATGTAATTTATTTAATCATGGTGTTTTCTCTCTTGGTGATGCTATGTAGATTGCTCTCTTGATGAAACTATGGATAAATGCTATGTAGGATTTATTTAATTAACCATGGTTTTAGGAAATAGTGGTTAAATTATTTAAAATGTAGTTTATTTAATTAGTTTTAGGTGATGGAGACAAGGAGTCGATTAAGCAAATAAATAGAATTAGTTTAATTTATTTTAAATGATGGAGGAAAGGAATTAATTAAATAAATTTAATTAATTAATTAATTTAGGTGGTAGGAAAATGGATTAAATAAATTAATTTAAATAACAAAAGGACATGATAAAGGGGACGTGTTAGGATGAAGGTGATCTTAGAATGATGTCGAAAATGACAGTAAAGGCATGGTTAGTTTTCAGTGTCTACAAAAGGGTCAATGAAGGATTCTAAAACACTCCCTATAGCTATACCTTTACATCGAGGGTTAATGCCCCTGATTGTGAGTAATATTAAGACTCTAAACCCCTTGTCCATTGGCCTATGAATAAGAAAGTGAAGAAAATAAAAGGATCAAGCCAATTATTCTATCTCAACTTCTGAAGAGATAGAGGAAGATGATAGCAATTGGAATAATACTAGGTCCAAAATAGAGTCAAATCTTGGAAATGAAAATTCTATGGACCTTAAGGATACTAAAGTGGGAATGAAAATTACCAAGAATAGTAAAAGGAAAAGAGGTGAGGTGATAACATCCCAGTTGGGGAAAGAGAACCCCTTCTTTTTGGAGAAAGGAAAAGCTAAATATTTCCCAAATCTAGTCATGGGGATCCCCTTCCTAGGAGTTAAAAATCTCTTCCCCCACTTCATGGTTGAACCTAGTATTCCCCACCTTACCTCTTCATCTATGAAGAAGTTAAGGAGAATATATTTTCCTTGAGGTAGAACATCTTGAATCTGTTTCAAACATTTGATGTGTGGCACAAAATCATGAAATGGTATTATATTAAAATTAGTAGAATTAATATCAAAATGGAAATTATAACCAAGAAGAGAAGTGGTGAAAGCCAACTACTAATGGAGGAAGAGAGAATTTTTTTTAGAATTGATAATCAATCCTTGTCAATAACCTTCCAACTAAGCTATCCACTAAAAATAGAAAATGACCATCATGGAGGAGGAACTATCTAAAGGCTAATGACAATAGGAGGGAAGAATTGTGGCTTTAGGAGGTCAAGAAATTGAAAGAAAACTTCAATGGGTACATGAAATTTAATGTTGGTGAAATCATGAGTATTAATGAGAAGATTAAGAAGCATAGTGCTAATCTTGTTGAGGGGAGGAAGATTGGAGCAAGTATAGGTCCTAGTACTAGGGCTAGGAGAACTAAGAAACAAAGCAAGGAAGGGAACAAAAAGGTCTAGGATCCTCAAGGCCTCAATGAATAAATGGAAGACCTAGGGGCAACTAATACTCTAAAGGAGCTATGATCTATTCTCTTTGATATGTTGTTTTATAATTTGTTCTAACTTTTATTGTCTATCTAGTTGTGTGTCAGCTATGGTTTCACTAACATTTAGATAATGTAAAGGGTTTCTAGGGTCCCTTCAAAATGGGGTGATTGTATAGAATTTAAGTGTTTATGTAGATATAAATATGTTTACAAAATTATTTTTGCACAAACACATTCCCTCTAAATCACTATTACAGAGATTATATTTTGCACAGACTTGCATTAATGTTCATGCATTTCTATCAAAGGAGAATAAAAACCTAATTACATTGATTCTATTTTCTAAATTCATAAACAAGTTGCAATTCAATGTGAATAACAAAGAGCAAAACTGATTTTAATTTAATTCATCATGTTTTATATGTTTGATTTGTTCCTCAACTTAATAAGAATCCCTAAAAATAAAAATACATTCTAATTTTTTGAATGTACATGAAGAGAAACTTATCCCTCTCAAAAAATAACAAATACATTATCAATAGGATGGTATTTCCATTCACATTCTTGATTTAAATCCATTTTGATAACAAATGTAACAACTCCCAAAGAGTATTATTACTATAACCCATTTCAACAAAGGTGTTTAATTGACAAAAAATAAATGACTAACATGATTCCACCATAGAGCTTGCCTCCAAGCAAGTTCACAATCTACAACAAAGAAAAAATCACAAAGCCTGAAATGACCAAGGCTAGCTCATCTCCCAATTGTAGGACTTGCAATCAAGTCTACCCCTGAGCTAGGAGGCTCCCAAGGAATCAGTTTCACAACACAATACACATATAAACACTCACAAATCTACAAACTACCATTTTTAGCTAACACACACAAATGGAACTCCACAAGATCCATAGAAAGGGGGAGTCAAAGGGACTCACTAATCTCTTAGGAAAAGAATGTAAAAGAAATTTCCATCTCCACCAAATCAAGTACCACAACTCTTGATAACACTCAAATGTCCTTCACCCAAACCACATAATCACCACAACACAAATATAATATAATCTAAATAACTCACATCCACAACCCAGCCACTACACCTACATAGGCACTTATGCAAAAAAAATACAATAGATTTTTTTCCCCAAGAGAAGGTCCACATCTCTCTCAACTCCAACACATAGTTGGCTCTTAACCCAGATGGGAAGATCTGCACCCAACACAACCCATACCCAAAATAAACAATGCAGATAATGACAACACACAAAGGGTTTTCAACACAAAAGAATAGGAGGATTCATAAAAAAATAAAAAACTTTCATTTTCCATATTAACAATAAACAATACTACTACGTTCTAATAATGAATTAAAAGCACATCTCTATACTTCAACTAAGGGCATGTCCCCATGCTGCTGCTTAGCTTATTTTGGCTAGCAGCCACTGTTCAATTTTTTTAGGAGATATTTGTGGAGCCAGTGACCCCATGAAATTTTATTTTTCTGCTTATTTTAAGTAGTTATCTTAATTTGTAGTTTTTTATTATATAAAAAGTAAAAAATAAATTATCTTAATTATGAGATCAGTAGCTTTTGGAAAAATTGTGTTGTGTTTTTTTGGATTGACATTTCAGATCACACTCCGTGATCCATCATCAGGAAAAAAAAGATGAGAAAGAGAATCAAGATGATGGATCATGGAGTGTGATCTGAAATGTCAATCCAAAAAAACACAACCCAAATTTTTCCAGAAGCTACTGATCTCATATTATGGACTGTGGAAATATCATGACTACTATCTTAATTATGTTAATTTAGAAGAAAATTAAAAAAAGTGAAAGAAATATATGCAGCCACATGGCATATTTTTCATTATGTAGTGGCTCAACCCCCCTTTTCTTCCATAGCTTATTTGCAATTCCTAAATAGTAACTACTCCACAAAAATAGGGAAAGATTCTATATTATCCTTTTCCCACAATTATAAATTTCCATAGGGCCACTCCAACTACTTAAATTTAAGCAAAAAATTAACTTAAATAGCCGCATTGGGACATGGGGTAAATTTGGTAAAACTCTTGACCCAAATTCTTCTATCTTTTCTCTTCTTGAAGCTCCCAATCTCTTCCTCCAATCTTCACTCTTCTAAACATCCTTGGTGATCAAAATATAAATTCCAATAATAGAAAGACCAACCTTAAAAAAGCTTCTAAAAGAGAATAAATAAATAAATGAATTTAGGATGAGGTTTTGACTTGTAAATTAAAAATGGATTTTACCTCCCAAAAACTTATCACCTATCTTCTAAGCCACTTCTCAAGCTTGTAGATACTTTCAAAACATTTTTTAAACATTCAAACATGGGTCCCTTGGTATAGGGGTTTAATTTTACACAAATAGTAAATAAAATAACATTTTATGACCTCAAAATATCTCTCTTAAGTTCAAATTCAAGATTTGACATTTAATGGAATTTAACCACACAACATAGAATAAGAAAAATATAATTAGAAAATTAATTAACATAATCACACCCACCACACTTTTACACAAGAAGACCATAATCCCCTTTTAGAATAAAACTTAGGTACACTAGGGAAACACAACATTGGTTTTTTGATAACCTCCACAATTTTTCATTGGTCATGGAATTACCTATACACTTGCACACAAATGTTCATATATCTAAAATAATAACCAAAGTAACATTTATAATTGAATTGATATACACATCATAAAAACTTCATAATTAATAACATTATTATTATTAAGTGAAAATATAAACACCATATTTAATCCATTACTTAGGTCATACTAATACAAAATTGCATAACAACATCATGTTCAACCAAATACGATATAAATTAAACATACACAATTACGTTCAATCAAAATCCATTACATAACAATAATTAAAATTTGTAAACTCTAATCCAAAAAAGAACAAATACGCCCATAATCAATAATTAGCTAAGTCATCATCAATAATCCATAAAATGCTACTCTAACATGATATAAGTACCAACATAGTCTATAATCATAATAACATAAAATGTCATGTCCATGAGTGTCATAAGCAAATAAATCTATCAAACTAAATTATGATCATTAAAAAGAAAATGGGGGCCTCACAATAGTAACACAATAGAAAGACAAAAGCAGTTGGATGTGCTTGTAGTAGTATGCCAACACAAAATGAATATAATATTTATGTTAATGTCATTTTAAAAGCTCCCTAGCTTTAGGTAATAATATATGATATTGCTTACAATGAGTTGATTAAAATATTAAAAATCATTAAGTTCACTAGATAAAATACCATAAATTTACAAACTCCTTAGACCCTTGATTTCACTATCTTTTGCATCTCCTCTACAAAGGTGTTCAAGTTTGTATAAGAAGTTCCTCCTTCTATCACTACCTTACTCACAGCCTCCTTCAACATCAAAACATTTTCATGTAGCTTCATTCCAATACAACCTTCCATTAGACTTCTAATTGTACTCTCAACCACCTCTTTTGTCACTAATTTAAATTCATCTACATCGACACCCTTGAAGTCCAAGCCAACATTCCAAATGTCTTTTGCAAATTGACAATTAAAAAATTGGTCAGCAAAATAAGGCCATCCAATCATAGGAATTCCCATGCCAATTGCCTCCAAAGTAGAGTTCCACCCACTATGTGTAAGGAATCCTCCACAAGATGGGTGAGAAAGCACCTACATCCATTTAGAAAAATAATTTAAAAACATTTTTAAAGTTACAATAATTAGGAATTTTTTTTAATTAAAAAATAAAAACTACCAATAACAACTTTTCCCTTCCCATGGTTATGTGTCCTTTTGTAAAACCAATATATAGGTTAGGCATCTCATTCATTTAATACAGCCTTTTGATTTAACCAATGGTGCTATTATATAGGTTTGATCTCTCTGTCTACAGAAAACAATAGCAGAATAAAAATGCCTTTACCTTCAACTGGTTCGTGCAATTAACAATCATTGCTCGATCCTTGGTTCGATCCTTGAAGCCCTCAGGTAATTCTAGAGGTTTGCCTTGTGCTATATCTGATCTGAGGACCCACAAGAATGGGTACCCACAAGCCTCTAGTCCCAGAGTCAGCTCATGTAATTGCCTTTCAGATTTTACAGCAATGCTACCAAAGGAAACATATAACACAGACCCCTGCACTTGAGCGTCTAGCCATTCAAGGCACATTTAATCCTCTTCCCATATGCTGTACATGGAATTCCTACCTTGTAAGAAATTTGGAAGAAAGACGAGGCCTATTGCCAGAGCAGGGCATCCATTAATGCTGAGACCCATTTGTGCTTCTTTACCTCCTTCCAACCCCTCGAAAGTGTTGGACTAGCACGTAGTGTAAGGAAATGAAGACCAACATACACATCTTTTTCCCGCCAATTGCTTGTCCTTTCACATTCCTCTTGTGATGTATAACGAAGCATTATATATGCTTGATATCTCATTGTAAAACACAATTCGATTATCAATACAATTCCTCTGCTCAGTGTGGATGTAGCCAAGTTTGGTGAACCACGATAAATCTGGTGTCTTATTTCTATTAGCTTTCTAATTACATCTGTGCGCTATTTTTACTTCTTTCTTTCTGCAATTGAGTTCTACTTTCAGTCCTAACAATTGGTATCAGAGCTGTATGGTGATCGTATAGCTGATTGCGAAAATCGATGTTGGATTTTTGAGCCATGGAGGAATCAAAGATTGAGAAGTTCTCCAGTCAGAATTTTGGACTATGGAAAGTACATATGGAGTCCTTGCGAATAAAACAAGACCTCTCACTCGCGCTTGAAGGGTCAGCAAAGAAACCAAGCTCAATGACGGATGAAGAGTGGGACAAGATGGATAAGAAGGCAAGAGCTACGATTTTCCTCTCGCTGTCCAGCAATGTGTTGTTTAATGTTTCAGCGGAGAAGACTTCAAAGGAGTTGTGGGATAAACTTTGTAAGATGTATGAGATGGCTTCAACATCCAATAAAGTTTTTATCATGAAAAAGCTTTATAACCTGAAAATGAAAGAAGGTGGAATCATGTCAAACCATTTGAATGAGTTTAATACCTTACTTACCTAACTGACTTCAGTGGAGATAAAATTGGAAGATGAAATTAAAGCAATCTTGCTGCTATGCTCATTGCCCAACAGCTGGGAAGGTGTCGTGATGGCCATAAGTACTTCAGCTTCAGCCAAAACAAAATTGGTGTTTGATGACATAGCAGCTACACTCCTTAGTGAAGATATGCGTAGAAAGAACCAAGAAATATCTTCCGGTGAAGCCTTAACTGCTGTTAGTAGAGGAAGGCCTCATAATAGAGGCAAAGACAATAACAAAAGAAGATCAAAATCAGTAAAGAGGTCAAAATCCAGAGGTAGAGTTGGTGACTATTGGTTCTACGGTAAGCCTGGTCACAACAAGAAAAATTGTTATTCCTATAAGAAGGCGCAAGAAAAGGTTAAAGACAGCGAGGTTAATGCTGTTTATGATAGGGGTGATAATATTTTGGTTTTGTCCATAAGTGAAACCACTTCAGATTCATGGGTTCTAGATTCGGGCGCATCCTTTCATGCCTCCTCTTGCACAGATGCCTTCTCTAATTATCAAGGAGGACAGTTCGGGAAGGTCTACTTGGGGGATAACAATTCATTGGACATCATTGGTAAAGGTGATGTTCTCCTATAATCTAAAAATGGAAGCAAATGGCTTTTGCAAGATGTTAGGCATGTCCCAAAACTGAAAAAGAATCTGATTTCAATAACCCAATTGTTCTCACAAGGCTGCAATACTACTTTCTATCCAGATTCATGGAAGGTTACTAAAGGTGTCATGTAGATTGCCAAAGGAAATAGAGAGGGCAGTTTATATGTTTTTGAGAATGACTCTCAAGTGGGAGCTGCTATGATAGTGACGGACAGCGAAACCAAGCTATGGCATCAACGGCTTGGACATATGAGTAGAAAAGGTCTTGAAGTCATGATCAAAAGAGAACAACTACCGGGGTTGAAATCCATGGATTTGGATTTTTGCCAACATTGTCTCTACGGCAAGCAGAAGTGGATCAGCTTCATAAAGACGGGTCATGAGAAGAACACCTCACCTTTGGAGCTAGTTTATTCAGATGTTTTTGGGCCAACTGAGGTAACTTCTCTTGGAGGTGCTAATTATTTTTTAACTTTCCTTGATGATTGCACTAGGAAAGTTTGGATTTTTATGCTTAATAAAAAATCTGAAGTGTTCAGCAAGTTCAAAATTTTTAAAGCTCTAGTTGAAAATCAAAGTGGGCATAATATCAAGTGTTTGCAAACTGATAATGGCAGCGAATTTTGTTCACTAGAGTTTGATAGTTTTTGTGCTGATAATGGTATTCAAAGAATCAAAGTTGTTCCTTATACACCACAAGAAAATGGGGCTATGGAGAGGCTAAACAGAACAATTTTAGAAAAAGCACAGTGTATGCTTTCCAATGCTGGACTGGGAAAAGATTTCTGGGCAGAAGTTTGCAACACAGTAGTTTACCTCATTAATCGAGCTCCCTCATCTCGATTAAATCTTGACATTCCTAAGGAAAGGTGGATGGGCAAGCATATTTCTTATAGTCATCTACGGGTGTTCGGATGTGAAGCATTTTCTCTTATTCCTCTTGAGAAATGATCCAAATTGGATCCCAAGTCGCAGAAGTGTATCTTTGTTGGATATGGCGAGGATCAGTATGGATTCAGGTTGTGGGATCCCGCTGCCAAAAAGGTCACTCACAGTCGGGATGTCGTCTTCAATGAAAAGGTTTTCCTAGGTTTGCATAGAGAAAGTACATCTTCAAAAGAATATGTTAATATTGATTTGTTTGACAATGGTGCTTCTTTTACACAGCCATTAAATGGTGCCTCTGTTGTGCACTCTACCCAAGCCCATATCAACTCTCCTCCAATGCAAATGCAGCCTCCCTCACACACAATAGCTGGTCATACACATCCAACACAGCCTCCCTCACTGCCCACGCAGCCTTTAATTGGCTCTCAGCTCCCTGTTGCCACGCTGCCTCTGGCAATTTCCTCTCAGTCTCCTCTGGATATTACACTACCCCCAACTGTGAATTTGCAGCCTCAAAGTAATGGATCGCTGCCCCCATATGAGTCTGCTACCTTTAGATGTTGGATCGTTGCCCTCACCACATCATGTGCAGCGATCCTCATCTCATATGTTGCCTCCCATTACCTATTCGTAGCCTCTATATGATGATTTGCAGCACTTATTTCATGAACCGTAGTCTCTACGCAACAATACACAGCAGAAAATAACTCCAACACAGCCTGTTTTTGCTAACCCGCTGCCTCTAACTTCTACGCTACCTGTCCAACTTCATACGCAGCCTATGATTGATGCAACGTAGCCCCTGTAGCATGGTCAAACAAGTTCGGTGCCCTTATATGCTACGCAACCTCCTCAAACTTGTTCATAGCCTCTTCTGAATGCAACGCAGCTTGGTCAACACCATTCGCACTCCTCAATGGTGGCATCGCTGCCTCTGGCAAATACAATACAGTCTGGTTCAACTCATTCGCTGTCCCTGGGGTAGAACATGGGAGATATTGCACAAGGAAATGTGCAGGCACAGGGGACTGTAGAAATACAGAGGCAGAGTCTTGCTCAGAACAATGGGAATTTACAAAATGACATAATAAATATTCAAAATCAGTTGCAGAACATGAATTTGGAGGACTCAAATTCGTAACAGGAGGTTTCTCAGTTAAGGAGGTCTACCCGAGAGAGGAGACGTCCTTCTAAATTTTCTGATTATAAGTTATTATATTCAGAGGAGGCACAGCCAGAATCATTGATTTCTGATCAACCTGAACCAGCTACCTATAAACAAGCTTGCAAGGCAGTTGATTCTTTGAAGTGGCAAGAGGCGATGCAAGATGAAATGCGTTCATTGCAGGCTAATAACACTTGGGATTTAGTGCCACTTCCGCCTAATCGAAGACCCTTGAAGAACCGCTGGGTATACAAGTTGAAAGAGGAAGATGGAGGCAACAAGCGCTATCGCGCTAGACTAGTTGTCAAAGGGTATGATCAACAGAAAGGCATAGACTTTAATGAGATTTTCTCACTAGTTGTGAGAATGACCACAATCCGAGTAGTTTTGGGTTTGGTTGCAGTTTGGGATCTTGAACTTGATTAGTTGGATGTTAAAACAGTATTTTTACATGGTGATGTTGATGAAGAACTATACATAGAACAGCCGGAAGGATTTAAAAAACAAGGACTGGAACATCTTTATTGCAGATTGAAGCGCAGCTTGTATGGGCTCAAGCAAGCCCCGTGCCAATGGTATCTCAAGTTTGATCGCTTTATGACTGAGCATAACTTCTTGAGATGTGAATCAGATCCTTGTGTCTACTATAAGCAACTTCCTAATGGTGAGTTTGTCATTCTCTTGCTCTATGTTGATGACATGTTGGTTGCCGGCACAAGTATAAGGATTGTTTCTAAATTGAAGTCTCAATTAGCTAAGAGATTTGCTATGAAAAACTTAGGCCCAGCCAAGAAAATTCTTGGAATGACCATCACTAGGGATAGACAAAAGAAGGAGATCATGTTGTCACAAAAGGCATACATTGACAAGGTTGTAGACAGATTTGGTATGGCTGATGCGAAGGTTGTTTCTACCCCTCTTGCTGCCCATTTTCGTTTATCTTCTGATTTGTGTCCAAAAACACAAGAGGATAAAGAGTTTATGCAAGGTGTTCCTTATACATCAGCTGTTGGTAGCATTATGTATGCTATGATCTCCACTCGTCCCGATATTGCTCATGCAGTGGGAGTTGTGAGCAGGATCATGAGCAATCCCGGTAAGCCTCATTGGGAAGCCGTCAAATGGATATTAAGGTATCTTAAAGGTACTTCTAATTATGCTTTGTGTTTTGGTGGCAATAAGGTACAGCTGCAAGGTTTCACTGATTCTGATCTTGCCGGAGATTTAGATAAGTGGAGATCTACTACTAGCTATGTTTTTATGTTTGCTGGAGCTGCCATTAGTTGGGTCTCAAGGCTGCAACATTCTGTTGCTCTTTGTTCTGCCGAAGCTGAGTACATGGCTCTTTCCGAAGGTGCTAGGGAGATGATCTGGTTACAGTAGTTGTTTGGTGATTTGAAATGTCAACAAAGTGACTATGTTTTGTTCTGTGATAGTCGCAGCGCCATTTTTATGGCTCATAATCATTCATCTTAGCATCGTTCTAAGCATATTGACATACATGCTCATTTCAATCGTCATGTAGTTGAAGAGGGCAAGTTACAAGTTGAAAAAATTGACACAAAGGTCAATCCGGCAGACATTTTCACCAAGGTTGTTCCCAAAGAGAAGTTTGAATGTGCCAGGACTTCTCTTGGTCTAGTTAAGAAGAAGTAATCAGAAGTTTAGAGCAGGGGAATGATTGGCGAGTTGCAGCATCCGTTGACCTTCAAGTGGGAGATTGTAAGGAAATGAAGACCAACGGACACATCTTTTTCCCGCCAATTGCTTGTCCTTTCACATTCCTCTTGTGATGTATAACGAAGCATTATATATGCTTGATATCTTATTGTAAAACACAATTCGATTATCAATACAATTCCTCTGCTCAGTGTGGATGTAGCCAAGTTTGGTGAACCACGATAAATCTGGTGTCTTATTTCTGTTTGCTTTCTAATTACATCTGTGCGCTGTTTTTACTTCTTTCCTTCTACAATTGAGTTCTACTTTCAGTCCTAACACGTAGTCTGCTATGTTTTGGATGCAAGACTCATATAGAAAGATATTGTAAATGCTTTCAGAGATATATTTTTCACGGTAGAAGGAGACGATGTCGGTTGGCCTGATTGGTGGAATGTTTCCTGGAAGGCATGTGATGAGTTTGTCTTTAGATTTCAAGTCTTCCTCTGCAGTGCCAATGCTCATCATATTTGATAGAGTACTCATGGTTATAAGATTTAGTTTTGGAACATATTTATACAGTACAACTAACAGCAAAGGCATTTGACTGCTTTCATAGGATCAAATTGTCAAGGTAAGATATCACTAAGCTATATAAGACATTAATAGCTATTGGAACAAGCAAAATAAGAAACAAATGACATAAGTGATACACGCAAACCGAGCAACATAAGACATTAATAGCTATTGGAAGCTCTATAGTGGATTGTACAAGCATGGGATATCCAAACTCAGGTAACAATCTGTGGATCTTCTAAAGCTGAATGTAATAAGCTATGTGGAGTTGTAAATAGCACAAATTATTTTGAGGCATTCAGACCCATCTTGTACCAGTAACAAGAACAAAATTTGTAGGAGAAATACCTTTGACAGGAATATGACCCTCAGAAAGAAGAAAGTTAGCGTTTGTCTGAATAATGGAATTTGCAGTACAAAAAGTCCAGAAGACAACTCTGGGCACCCCAAGATTTCTAGCTACCTCTTCTGATGCAGGTGATTGGCGGCACAGGCTTATCTTCTGCAGTTAACAGACTTTCCAAAGCAGGGCCCAAACTTTGTAGTGCAAGAAAAAGCTCACCGAGCTCAGAAGTTCGGCCATGTTCCGGCGGTAAGCCGTCTGGGATAGTTAAAAACCGAAAATTTAAACCCCTTTCTTGAACCTCAGGGTCACGTGCAGCTGCATCTTTGGAAGGTGCTTTTAAAAGGTGTTGATCCTTCCATTCCGTAGTAACAAAGGTTATGAAGAAACCTCGCATGGCCAGCAGCTCTGCAAGATTCATCAGTGGATTAACATCGCCCTGTGCAGGAAACGACACCATTACATCGTGCAAAGAAGGCATCATTTCTCCTTGAATATGCACTGTAACGCCCTCTCTTCAGTTACTCTCTGTAAAACTATAAACCCAATTATGTATACAGTAGTTGAGTATAACTATCACATAACTATATGTATAGTGGTTGAATATAATTCACGTGTTTTAGAGTGGAAGAATTGGTGTGAGACCACCGAAATATTACAGAGATCATTGTACCAACTGAGAAGTATGAACCTTAAGTGTCTGCATCAAACTCTCAATAATTTTGTCCAAACTCGAACTGGCATTTGTCATTGACTCCTCGAAGTTCAGAAAGAGCATAAATCCAAAAATGTCTTGCAGCTCTTTCTGAGCGAGCCAGCCTGGAGGGGATGATGCGGTGTCTACGAGGACAGTGAAAGAGGACCTAATCTTGACCAATAATTTGTAGGTAGGTGAGTTTATTTGTGCGAAGAAAATTATATCTAGATGTAGAATAGAATAGAATAACTTTTAACCTTTACAAGGGTAAAACTAGCCTATGAAACATTCAGCCCAGTCATATTTGCTTCTATCTTTCAGTTCTTCTTTTATTCAAAGATATAATGTATTAATGAGCTCTCCGACTTTCTCAAATGACCCCTCTATAAATAAACCATGCCAAGAAACCACTCTCAGGATGCCCACATATTTTGCCCTAATGTCCATGTAAGCGTCACACTCCAAAATAAAGTGGTTTTCTGATTCCATTGCCCTAGTAGTGCAGAATTCACATACTCTCTTTCCAAGTTTCATTAGGCCTTTTCCACCTTCCCGTTTCACATCAAAGCTAATGAGAGTTAATTCTAAACTGAGCAATCAAAATCTTAGCTCTCCAAGGGATATTCACTCCAATGTATGCTTTTCGTTGATGATCACATATGGGGTAAAACACCTCAAGGTAATATTTCTTCTTTCTCCCTAGAAAACCACTGCACAGACTTGCAGAATTTACCTATGACAAAAGATTTTATTCCTTTTCCATCTATAGGGCAAGCATTCAAATAGATATTCCACTTTCTCATCCACTTGTTATTTTGCTTCATCCAAGACTTCTTTCTTTCTCTTAGAACCTCATTGAAGACTACCTTAGGCCACCTACTTGTTTCCATCTACTCAATTCTTTTAAAATATCTTAAGAGATGTACCATAGTAGTGGCTTCCATCAGAACAATCCCTGTTTCTGCTAATAAAATCTCATACGGAGTTGAAACTTTTAGCCTGAACTTACTAGTGATGTGCTTTTGGATTCTCTCTATTTGCTTCCACTTGGACTCTGACATGTTGATAGCCCAAAGCTCACACCCATAAAGTACCAGACTTAACAATAGTCTAAAAGAATCTGAATAGTTTTCTAATCCCATAACTCTACCTCTCTACATCTATTTTGGAGGGCATACCATGTTTTCCAACCTCCCAAAGTTCTTTTCTTTTTGCGAGTCTCCCAACTAAGCCTATTGTTAAAGTCAATCCTGAGATATTTGTACCCATTTACCTCTTAAAAAATACTTCCCTGATAGAAAAATGTGTGCTGGATCCTTTTCATTTTGTTGGAGAAAATCATGATTTTGGTCTTGCTAGTATTGACTTGCATACCAAGAGCTCTATAAAAGTGCTCAAGGGAATAAAGGTGCTATTGTAATCCATGGGGGTACTTAGCAATCAGAATAAGGTCATCAACATGTAAAAGGAGCCTTATCACATATTCCCCTAGTTGAAAACCATCCCCACCCTACAAATTTAGCCACTCTTCAACTTTGTCAATGCATAGTTGAAAATACTTCAAGGTAATATTTCTTCTTTCTCCCTATAAAACCACCCCACAGACTTGTGGAATTTAACTATGACAAAAGATTTTATTCCTTTGTCATCTATAGGGCAAGCATTCAAATAGATATGCCACTTTCTCATCCACTTGCTATTTTGCTTCATCCAAGACTTCTTTCTTTCTCGTAGACCTCATTGAAGACTACCTTAGGCCACCTACTTTTTTCCATCTACTCAATTCTTTTAAAATGTCTTAAGAAATGCACTATAGAACTAGCTTCCATTGGAACAGTCCCTGTTTCTGCTAACAAAATCTCATACGGAGTTGAAACTTTTAGCCTGAACTTGCTAGTGATTATGTGCTTTTATAGTTAAATCATCATCTAGATAGAATTGAGAGGCCCTCAGAAGTCTCTTTTTTCTTAATACTTCTATTCCTCCTTGCCATGACAACTTTAATAGGTCTATCATTTTCTTCCCATATATTTCCATTCCTCCTTGCTTCACAAATTTGCTCTTTTTGTTGTACATATTTCCTCTCAAGAAGTCCTTTGTAACATTGAATGTACTTTTATTTTTACTATAATCCCTTACTCCTCTTATAATGTGTAATGCCTACCCATGAAAATATCACTAAATAAGAATAAATAATTAAATTAGCAAGAAATAATAAAATAAATATGATGACAAGGGAAATTTTATTTAAATCTAACTTAATAAACTTCTACTTCCAAACATAAGTATTATATTATTCATCGCAAATAAAAATTTAGGACTTAAAATTTCTTATACAATTATACATACTAACAACAAAAGTCGATTGATCATCCTTTCACAAGGTGTGACATACTTTCTTAGCTCCATTATCCTACATGAATACCAGACTAAAATCTACACACTAAATGTATACATTAGTTCCACAAGATCATTAAATTTACAAAAGAGATATTAATTTGTACTATATAACAAGACTAAGGCCCTAGGGTCTGACCTAATGTCTCAAGGGCTCATGATGCCCTTGCCTATGTACGCGTAGCACAGAGACTTCGTAGTTTAGTCAATGAACAAATCAACAATGGATATCATGTAACCATAACACTAGGACAAACTCAAGAACTATTCCAAGGGGTTAAAGGATTATTCCAAGTAGAATGATCATTACAACCATGATTCTAGTGTCCCACCAATCATCATGATAGCTCTAAAAAGAAGAAACAATTGTTCACCCCAAATAAACCACTAAAGAAAACCTAGTTTTATAGGGATAAAAGCAACTTGTTCAATAAAGATTAACCAAGATATAATTCATTGATCAAAGGGTCAAACAAGATGAGAAAAGATACATCAAATCTACAAAAGATTCGATACCAAATTATACTTTCTATCAAGTTCAATTGTATAAAATGTTTTCGTTGCCCTTAACAAATTACATTAATCACTTTAATGGTAAGAATATTCATTGAGTTCTAACAAGTTTATTCTTACTCAATTAAAGTTTATATACAATTCTATTTTTAACTAAAACCTTTAATCAATATAAATTCTTAAACCAAAATAATTACTACATAGCTAATGGTTTAATCCAATTCTTAACTTCTATGCATGATTAAAAGGGTTTGTTACAAAATCTATCATCATAGCAACTTTGCTAGAATCATCATAAAATACATGATTCGTTCTAAGTATCTAAATAGTTAAATAATAGAGAGAACAACAATATATCCCTTAGAACTAATTCATTGAAACACAAACATGTGATCTCCACATGCAAAACTAAGTATGTGCATGATTCTTCTTAGATTATTAACTCTTAAATGATAAAAATATCCCTCATGAAGAATTAAGAGTGCATTCTATACATACAGAATATATATATATATAGAAGAAGAACTATCAATAATAGATATAATAATGACCACTTGCTAAAATCGTATATTAAAACTTAACAACTTATCCAAGTAATTAAATTTAAGTGAATTGAGGAAAACACTAAATTTGAAGATTATAATTGGAGTAATTAACAACTAAGAGTTATATCAATCTGGGATTTAAAACCATGCCACATAATGATGAAACATTAGACTGAACTCTAGCCTTAGCGAGACTAATAATGCATTCACTATGGAAAGAAAACTTGAGTAATTATGGAAGGCGGATCTTTGTCAGAAATTATAGATGGAAAGGTTCTGTAAAATGTGGAATCAAAGACATCTATCGAATTGTTTAACAAAATGCCTATAGAATGCAAACTTTACTTGCAGAATGTTATGATCAGAGAGTATGCCAGGAATGGCTTGAGTGAGGAGGCATTTGAACTGTATTGTGAAAAGCTACAGGCAGGTCATTGCCTAGATAATTTTTCTTTCCCCTACATGCTCAAGGTGTGCACTACTCTGTCGGCTTAACGAGAGGGTAAGCAGATTCACAGGCATGTCATTACTTGTGGTTTCGAGTTCAATTCTTTTGTGGTGAATTCCCTTGTGCTTATGTATGCTAAATGCGGAGATTTGAAGGATGCCTCCCATGTGTTTGGCAAAATGCCTACAAAATGCAATGATTGCAGGATAAGCACATAAAGGATTTCCAAGAAAATTGCCTCATTGCAAGCCACAGACTAAGCACAAAATCTAAAAGAAGAGTCGAATTCAAAGATTTCATTGATAGAAAATATGCAAAACACAATAGATGTATAAACAGAAGTGAAAAGATACAAGCGAAATTGAATCATATCCTTCAAGCAAAAGCATTTGACAGGTGAAAAGCCAATTTCCTTGGCCACTGTTCATTTTAATCAATAGAATATGCTGTGTGTGGAGACATTCACCAAAATATAAAGACATGAAAATTGAATTTGAAAGAGATTAAAATAATTTTAAGAAAACACAATGGTAGTTGTAAAGCCAGAGGAGAAAGAATAGACTCAATAGAAATAAAAGCTAGGGATTAGTGAAAATTTCATGGAAGATCTTCAATATAATATTCAGAAAATCACAGACATGCATGTAAAAGTGAAATATTTACTAGAAGAGGGAAGCTTTCAATCATAGCAACAGCTCAAAAAGACCAATTGAGGCCTCCTCCACCTTACTCGGTGCTGCACCTTGTGTAGATTGAGGTGTCATCCCAACATCATTCTCATCTCCACAACTTATACGCATTTACAGGGTCATGCAATACTGTAAGCCCATCTGTAACCTTACAATGGCCAGCAATAAGCATCTATATCAACATTTCCTGATACAAGAAAGGATCTCATCCAAAAAGAAGTGAAGATAATTGTTTTTGCAATTCCTATTGTAAATGCTAAGCATGCATAACAATTTTCATATTCATATTTCAAAATCTTTAGATTAATGGTAGCGACTAT
Organism: Cunninghamia lanceolata; assembly: GCA_027924645.1. Taxonomy (NCBI): domain Eukaryota; kingdom Viridiplantae; phylum Streptophyta; class Pinopsida; order Cupressales; family Cupressaceae; genus Cunninghamia; species Cunninghamia lanceolata. The sequence goes on along the minus strand of BSBN01000194.1, from coordinate 11,183,124 downwards.
GTGTGTTGAGGAAGAAGAGAAACCGCTTTTAAAACCAAACTTTCATCTTCTTTCTAGTAACGTCTAATATGACTCTTCCACTTCAATTTCCATCACCCAAAAAAATAATTCTTAGAACGTAAATTATAATTTTCTAATAAAATATTAAATCTATTAATCACATAATAAATGATTAGGCCTTACATTCTCCCCCCTAAAAGTGAACTTCTGCACAGTCTTATCTTCTGCAGTTAACAGACTTTCCAAAGCAGGGCCCAAACTTTGTAGTGCAAGAAAAAGCTCACCGAGCTCAGAAGTTCGGCCATGTTCTGGCGGTAAGCCGTCTAGGATAGTTAAAAACCAAAAATTTAAACCCCTTGCTTGAACCTCACGGTCACGTGCAGCTGCATCTTTGGAAGCTGCTTTTAAAGATGTTGATCCTTCCATTCCGTAGTAACAAAGGTTATGAAGAAACCTCGCATGGCCAGTAGCTCTGCAAGATTCATCAGTGGATTAACATCGCCCTATGCAGGAAACGACACAATTACAGCGTGCAAAGGAGGCATCATTTCTCCTTGAATATGCACTGTAACGCCCTCTCTTCAATTACTCTCTGTAAAACTATAAACCCAATTATGTATACAGTAGTTGAGTATAACTATCACATAACTATATGTATAGTGGTTGAGTATAATTCACATGTTTTAGAGTGGAAGAATTGGTGTGAGACCACCGAAATATTACAGAGATCATTGTACCAACTGAGAAGTATGAACCTTAAGTGTCTACATCAAACTCTCAATAATTTTGTCCAAACTCGAACTGGCATTTGTCATTGACTCCTCGAAGTTTCGAAAGAGCATAAATCCAAAAATGTCTTGCAGCTCTTTCTGAGCGAGCCAGCCTGGAGGGGATGATGCGGTGTCTACGAGGACAGTGAAAGAGGACCTAATCTTGACCAATAATTTGTAGGTAGGTGAGTTTATTTGTGCGAAGAAAATTATATCTAGATGTAGAATAGAATAGAATAACTTTTAACCTTTACAAGGGTAAAACTAGCCTATGAAACATTCAGCCTAGTCATATTTGCTTCTATCTTTCAGTTCTTCTTTTATTCAAAGATATAATGTATTAATGAGCTCTCCGACTTTCTCAAATGACCCCTCTATAAATAAACCATGCCAAGAAACCACTCTCAGGATGCCCACATATTTTGCCCTAATGTCCATGTAAGCGTCACACTCCAAAATAAAGTGGTTTTCTGATTCCATTGCCCTAGTAGTGCAGAATTCACATACTTTCTTTCCAAGTTTCATTAGGCCTTTTCCACCTTCCCGTTTCACATCAAAGCTAATGAGAGTTAATTCTAAACTGAGCAATCAAAATCTTAGCTCTCCAAGGGATATTCACTCCAATGTATGCTTTTTGTTGATGATCACATATGGGGTAAAACACCTCAAGGTAATATTTCTTCTTTCTCCCTAGAAAACCACTGCACAGACTTGCAGAATTTACCTATGACAAAAGATTTTATTCCTTTTCCATCTATAGGGCAAGCATTCAAATAGATATTCCACTTTCTCATCCACTTGTTATTTTGCTTCATCCAAGACTTCTTTCTTTCTCTTAGAACCTCATTGAAGACTACCTTAGGCCACCTACTTGTTTCCATCTACTCAATTCTTTTAAAATATCTTAAGAGATGTACCATAGTAGTGGCTTCCATCGGAACAATCCCTGTTTCTGCTAATAAAATCTCATACGGAGTTGAAACTTTTAGCCTGAACTTACTAGTGATGTGCTTTTGGATTCTCTCTATTTGCTTCCACTTGGACTCTGACATGTTGATAGCCCAAAGCTCACACCCATAAAGTACCAGACTTAACAATAGTCCAAAAGAATCTGAATAGTTTTCTAATCCCATAACTCTACCTCTCTACATCTATTTTGGAGGGCATACCATGCTTTCCAAGGGGTTAAAGGATTATTCCAAGTAGAATGATCATTACAACCATGATTCCAGTGTCCCACCAATCATCATGATAGCTCTAAAAAGAAGAAACAATTGTTCACCCCAAATAAACCACTAAAGAAAACCTAGGTTTATAGGGATAAAAGTAACTTGTTCAATAAAGATTAACCAAGATAAAATTCGTTGACCAAGGGGTCAAACAAGATGAGAAAAGATACATCAAGTCTACAAAAGATTTGATACCAAATTATACTTTCTATCAAGTTCAATAGTATAAAATGCTTTTGTTGCCCTTAACAAATTACATTAATCACTTTAATGGTAAGAATATTCATTGAGTTCTAACAAGTTTATTCTTACTCAATTAAAGTTTATATACAATTCTATTTTTAACTAAAATCTTTAATCAATATAAATTCTTAAACCAAAATAATTACTACATAGCTAATTGTTTAGTCCAATTTTTAATTTCTATGCATGATTAAAAGGGTTTGTTACAAAATCTATCATCATAGCAACTTTACTAGAATCATCATAAAATACATGATTCATTCTAAGTATCTAAATAGTTAAATAATATAGAGAACAACAATATATCCCATAGAACTAATTCATTGAAACACAAACATGTGATCTCCAAATGCAAAACTAAGTATGTGCATGATTCTTCTTAGATAATTAACTCTTAAATGATAAAAATATCCCTCGTGAAGAATTAATAGTGCATTCTATACATACAGAATAAATATATAGAAGAAGAACTATCAATAATAGATATAATAATGATCACTTGCTAAAATCATATATTAAAACTTCACAACTTATCCAAGTAATTAAATTTAAGTGAATTGAGGAAAACACTAAATTTGAAGATTATAATTGGAGTAATTTTTTTTATTAAAATAGTAAAGGCGAGAGGGCACCCATAAATTAGAGTTTAATAAGATAGTATACAGCAATATTAACCAAAGCCAGTATGTATAAACAAAGAAAAGCAGAAATGGATAATGGAAAACATCCTGGCCTGGAATATAAACAAGGTAAAAACAAGAAACAAAAGGAAGAAGTCACCCGAAAATAGCTAGACAAGAACCACCTCCAAACATAATCCAAAAGACCGGGAACACCTTGATAGCCACCCAACAACACACAGGGACCAAACCACACACCCTGATAGCCGCCCATCCACACACTGGCGCCAAAAAAGATCCCCCACCCCCGTAGTGCCATCAAGCAGTATAAACAAAAAAACACCACCTTAAGCCACTGGAGGAGCAGCATGTGTGTCATTTTCATCTAGCCCTACATCCAGAGAAGGCTGAGCACCATCACCGGGATCCACCAAAGCATACCTAGGTAGGCTTGGTGCAAGATCGGGCGCGTGAAGACGAAGGAAACGAACAGCTGTGAACACATCCTTGATGCATTCTGATTTTTTCTTTGAGAGTAAAAAAGAGTTATATCAATCTGGGATTTTTTTCTTTGAGAGTAATTAACAACTAAGAGTTATATCAATCTGGGATTTAAAACCATGCTGCATAATGATGAAACATTAGACTAAACTCTAGCCTTAGCAAGACTAATAATGCATTCACTATGGAAAGAAAACTTGAGTAATTATGGAAGGCGGATCTTTGTCAAAAATTATAGATGGAAAGGTTTTGTAAAATGTGGAATCAAAGACATCAAGCAAATTGTTTAACAAAATGCCTATAGAATGCAAACTTTGCTTGCAGAATGTTATGATCAGAGAGTATGCCAAGAATGGCTTGAGTGAGGAGGCATTTGAACTGTATTGTGAAAAGCTACAGGCAGGTCATTGCCCAGATAATTTTTCTTTCCCCTACATGCTCAAGGTGTGCACTGCTCTGTCAGCTTAACAAGAGGGTAAGCAGATTCAAAGGCATGTCATTACTTGTGGTTTTGAGTTCAATTCTTTTGTGGTGAATTCCCTTGTGCTTATGTATGCTAAATGCGGAGATTTGAAGGATGCCTCCCAAGTGTTTGGCAAAATGCATACAAAATGCAATGATTGTAGGATAAGCACATAAAGGATTTCCAAGAAAACTACCTCATTGCAAGCCACAGACTAAGCACAAAATCTAAAAGAAGAGTCAAATTCAAAGATTTCATTGATAGAAAATATGCACAAAACTATAGATGTATAAATAGAAGTGAAAAGATACAAGAGAAATCGAATCATATCCTTCAAGCAAAAGCATTTGACAGGTGAAAAGCCAATTTCCTTGGCCACTGTTCATTTTTATCAACAGAATATGCTTTGTGTGGAGACATTCACCAAAATATAAAGACATGAAAATTGAATTTGAAAGAGATTAAAATAATTTTAAGAAAACACAATGGTAGTTGTAAAGCCAGAGGAGAAAGCATAGACTCAATAGGAATAAAAGCTAGGGATTAGTGAAAATTTCATGGCAGATTTTCAATATAATATTCAGAAAATCACATAGACATGCATGTAAAAGTGAAATATTTACCAAAAGAGGGAAGCTTTCAATCATAGCAACAGCTAAAAAAGACCAATTGAGGCCTCCTCCACCTTACTCGGTGCTGCACCTTGTGTAGATTGAGGTGCCATCCCAACATCATTCTCATCTCCATAACTTATACGCATTTGCAGGGCCATGCAATACTGTAAGCCCACCCGTAACCTTACAATGGCCAGCAATAAGCATCTATATCAGCATTTCTTGATACAAGAAAGGATCTCATCCAAAAAGAAGTGAAGATGATTGTTTTTGCAATTCCTACTGTAAATGCTAAGCATGCATAACAATTTTCATATTCATATTTCAAAATCTTTGGATTAATGGTAGTGACTATGTGTGTAGAGGAAGAAGAGAAACCCCTTTTAAAACAAAACTTTCATCTTCTTTCTAGTAACACCCAATATGACTTCCACTTCAATTTTCGTCACCCAAGAAAATAATTCTTAGAACATAAATTATAATTTTCTAATAAAATATTAAATCTATTAATCACATAATAAATTATTAGGCCTTACATTCTCCCCCTCTAAAAGTGAACTTCCTCCTAGAAGTTCTCAATAGGGATGAATATTTCCAAACTTCAACACATTCAACAAAAGTTAGATTTCATTTACTGAAGGAATCCTTTCACTCTTCAAAACTAATCTTAATATCACAAGAAACAGATTTAGTCTATAAATTTGTATACACAAAATTATATCAACCCATATTAGCTCACTTGATCTGCAACCACAAAGTTAATAACAATCCAGATTTGCTCACCGCCCAACCATAGGATTCGACCCCAAGCATTTAAAGAGAAACATTTTCTTGATGTTCAACAGATTAAATAGAAATCAATTTCTACTTTCAAGAATTTATTTCATAAATCCAAAACAATAACTCCCATAAGCATCAATCTCCCATAACAAATCTCCCTTAAACATTAGCTCCCTTTATCCTCAACTCCCAAAATCTTCCTTTAGCAACATCTCCCAGAAACAATAATCTCCCAAACTCACATAAAACAATAATCTCCCAAAACACCATAAGACAATAATCTCCCAAAACACCATAAAACAATAATCTCCCAAATCTCCCAAGAACATTAATCTCTTGTTAATCAACTCCCAAAACATATATTATCATTTCACATTTCATCAACTCCCAGCAATAACCTCCATCACAGCTCCAACACCAAACAACATAATAATACTCAAATAATTTCATCAATCTTGCCAAACTAAATATATAAACAATAATAGAACATATCTCTTTCAGAATTTAAGTTGTATACACTCATTTAAATCATAAAGTCCATATAAAACAGAAATGCAATTGCTTTTTCTTACCTTGGCTTATCCAAGAAGCTTATTTATATTATCTAAATATTACTGAAAATCAAATTCATTGCAAAATATTTTTTTATAACAAATCTTAACATTTAAATATCATGGATATATATTCTATACATTATGTATACTTTCAATGGAATTGGGATGATTAGTGCAAAATAGAACCATAATGCCATAGAATATATCTTTCACGATTTCACAATAAACATTCCCCAGACCATCTACTCCCCTATACAACTTTCCAGGGACCTCTCTTAGGTATGGAAATCAACACAATTCTCATTACTCCACACAAGCCAACAACCAACAATGATAAAGCCTCCAAATAAAGAAATTCCCAATGGATAACAATTTCAAATAAAATTAATGATTAAAACTTCATATAAAACAAATAAAATAGTGGAAGTCAAACATGAGTTCAAATTAAAACCAAAAAAATTGATAAAATAGTCCTTGAAGCAAAAGGATAATTTTGTAATTACAAACAACTAAATATCTTAAAGAAATTTTAAAACTGATGGCTCAATCAAGGGAGGAAAAAAATGAATAATAATTCAAGTATTCTCATAAAACTTAACATCACAATCACTACGTGGCTTCAAACGAGACAGCTAAGGAGAGGAGAGGAATGTGGTGGTCTCAAACCACATGGAGCTCCAACAAATACTACAAAAAGGAATTGATCATGAAACTTATGCAATTATGAACATTCAATAATTAAGAATAATCTCAGTTTAGAAAAAACTCCCATTTTTACAAATGTAGCTTCCTTATCACAACAGGGTGTATCCACAAAGATGGGGGACCAAAAATCCACCACCATGGGACTTGTTGGTCCAAAACAAGCCAAAATGTGAATGCATTATAACGCACTTGCATTTTGCCTTCCCTTAAAAGTTAAAAAACTTCACTTTCTACCATTCACCCATAGCCAAAGGAGTTTGTATGAAAAAAAATAGTGTTCAAAGCATGATCACATTCAAGGAAAGTCTCTCCCAGCAAGTGCAAGAGAGAAATCAACATTTTCATGATGCCACCTCACCGCCAAATACATCATGAAGCAAATTTGGAGGGTCTAGTAGCCAAAGAAGGTAGGGTTTGATTGATTTTTGTTAGTTTGAGAAGAATTTTTTACTTTTACAATGTTTGATTAGTTTTTTATATTGCATTTATAGTTAGTGAGGCAAGAGAAAACCCAAATCCAGCTAAGGAGGGTCAAAACAACCTCCAAACCATCAAAACCCACCTTCACGTCCTCACAATGTAAGGGATACTCAAGAAACCTACCTAGGGATAATAGAAGAAAACAAAAAACATCTTCAAGCTCTTATTCAAATGCTAAACAATCCAAGCACAAGCATCAATCGTAGGAGAGCACTTGCAAAGTCATTAGAGGGGATTGTTTCCCACACTAAATCGGTGATAAAACAAATCACCAAATTTTAAGACTATAGGGAGAGGTGTTGGAAAAACTATGCCGACAAATTGTCATATGAACAAGTGAAGAATGAAAAAATTATAAAATCTCAATTATGTGCACACTTTATTAATCCTAAAACTAGCCAAAGATTAGAAGAAACATGTAAATAGTTCCCTATTCATTGGTGTAGAAATGAAGATATATCCCAAAACTTTTGGGATAGATGGTACATGGTCTTCGATGAGTGCCCATGCAACAATGATGAGGTACCACAGTATTTCTTGAGGAAACTCCATTGTGAGTTCGTCCTCAAGAAAATTCCAAATTATTTTGACATTCGAGAGTTCCAAGGTAGAGGTGGTGGCTCTACCCAAGATAGAGAGGGGGCTCAGCAAGACCAAAACCGTGTACCTAGACCCTTGTTTAAGCTAGACCATGTGTCACTCCCTTCGAATTTGAAGGAGAGTGTTGAGGTGGAAACATTACATTCATTGACTACTCTCACATAGTCTCTAGCACAACATGTCGATGATCTTATCTAAACCGATGAGGGTGAGAGAAGTAGGCATCATTTGTCCCCACATTTGTGCAGTTCATGTGGGAACCTGTGTGATTATGGGACGCAGGATGCACGGCAGGACTCTCAGTAGGATGCTATGACGTAGGGGCAACATCCAATGATGGAGACATCCATATTGGATGAGATTGTTCTCATTAATGATCTCTTACAGCATAGATTTGGCATTGACACTCAGGTAATTTTTTACAAGTTTCATCTTGATTTAATATATTGTTATTTGAAATTTGTATTTAATTTTATATGACTATCTATATTATAAGTCAAAAATAATATATGTAATTGTCCGCACAATGAAATTCTAGGGTTAGAATCTTCATCCTGCCTCCATTAGCCATCAATGTGCAGATTATGAGAGGAGGTCAAGTCAGCATGTATGTAATTTATCACATGATTGTAATTATTGTACATATATCAATGGTAATATTATTTTGTGACAATTTGATGATTTCAACAGGGAGCTTCACCGGCACCTCCATAGTTTCCTTGGTCCCCTGGACGCAAATCCACCACTTATACAAAGTAAAATTTAACCATTTGTAATCATTATGCATTTAAATAATGTTATGTATTTATTTTGGTCAAATAATCTTGAATTCTATTTTCAAAAGCTAAATATGGAGACTCCTCTTCATCTTTGTGAGTCAGCACAAGTAGGCATTGCTGCAGCCAGGATGTCTTCAAATCCTTTAACTGAAGTATGAGCCAATAATGTATGAAATTGTCATAATTAAATTGTATTTCTTGTTTTATCTCATGTCATTTGATGTACATAAATGATATTTATGTTTAGTCAATTTTGCTTCTTGATGCTTCTCACAGGAGGTCACAACTCTAGCTCGTCTAACTATGGATGAAGAGAGAGATAAGATGATGGAGAGTGATCATCGGATAGAGATAAGTGATCGATTACATATGTGATGTTATATATTTCATATTTTCTACATTAATTTGCATATTGTTTGATTGTATTAATAGGTGGAGCTAGATGAACTTCTGTCGAGGAGGTCTAATCGATAGCAGAGAGAGGGTGAGTCACTAATTGGCTCTCCATCTTCATAGTCAAGCAAGGGCCATCGATTATTTCATAAAATTGCATATGAAACTAGTTTTTGGGACATTTTTTGTATGCCTAGATGGCTTTGTATACATAATTTTGTATGATACCGATGTATATTTTTGTATATGCCTATATGGCTTTGTTTGGATATGCCTATATCGCTTTGTATATAAACTAGATGTTATGTTGATGACATTATGTATATGATAGTTTATATTAAATATTTAATATGATGATCAATTATCATTATAGGAATTTGGTTTTACACATGCCAATTGCATTTGCTTGAAAGTTTATAAATCATTTTCAAATAATCCATTTTGTGCATATCTTGAAATAATTGCATTTCATGAGATTGTCCATTCCTTTTAGGCATCATGTCAAACAGTTCACGCACCTTTTCTATGCTTCCACACTTTCCATACATGTCTACAAGGGTAGCTACAAATACAATATGTGACAAAATTCCTATATCCTTTATGCTTTGATGGTTTTCCACACCATGTTCTCCAAATCCCATTTTGGTATAAGCAAGGAGGAAGTTGGATAAGGTTGTGCAATTTGGTTTTAGACTTGCCAATTGCATTTTGTTGAAATTTTCTTTTGTGCATTTGTCAAAGTTTTTAAAGCCTTATGAAAACTCCATTTTGTGCATATCTTGCAATCATTGCATTCCATAAGACAACATTTATTTGAGGCATCGTGTCAAATAGTTCATGTTCCTTATATATGCTTCCACACTTTGCATACATGTCTCGCAGGGTAGTTGCAACTACAATATTTAACAAAATTTCTATATCATTTAAATGCTTTGATAGATGTCTATACCGTGTTCCAAAGATACCATTTCTAAGGTTTTGGAATTTGGCTTTACACTCGCCAATTGCATTTGCTTGAAAGTTTATAAAGCCTTATCAAAAATCTATTTTGTTCATATCTTGCAATCATTGCCTTCCATGAGGTGGCATTTCTTTGAGGCATCATGCCAAACTGTTCACGTGCCTTGTCTATGCTTCCACACTTTGCATACATGTCTTCGAGGGCAATTGCAACTACAACATCTAACAAAATTCCCATATCATTTATCCTTTGATGGATCTCCATTTTGGCATAGGCAACAAGGATACTGGCTAGGGTTGTGGAATTTGGCTTTACACCTGCCAATTGTATTTTCTTGAAAGTTTATAAAGCCTTGTCAACAAATCCATTTTTTGCATATCTTTCAATCATTGCATCCCATGAGAGGACATCTCTTTGTGGTGTTGTATCAAATAGTCCATGTGCCTTGTCTATGCTTCCACACTTTGCATGCATATCTCGTAGGGTAGTTGCAACTACAATTTTTGACAAAATTGCTATATCCTTTATGCTTTGATGGATGTCTATACTGTGTTCCAAAGATACCATTTCAAAGGTTTTGAAATTTGGCTTTACACCCACCAATTGCATTTGCTTGAAATTTTCTAAAGCCTTATCAAAAAATCCATTTTGTTCATAGCTTGCAATCATTGCATTCCATGAGGTGACTTTTCTTTAGGGCATCATGCCAAATAGTTCACGTGTCTTGTCTATGCTTCCACACTTTGCATACATGTCTACAAGGGTAGATGCAATTAAAGAATGTGACAAATTTCCTATATCCTTTATGCTTTGATGGTTGTCCATGTATGTTGTTCCAAACATCCTATTTTGGTGTACAGATAGGGAGGATGCTGGCAAAGGTTGTGGGATTTTGGTATTTTGACCTCTAATCATGGTTGTCACAGTCAAGACAACAATGGATTAGTCCATTATCTTGTTGTATTTTACCCAGAAAACCTTATGAAATATGGGATCTAGTCAAGTAGAACGAATAACATACATCTCTGAATGTTGTTCACACATGTGCAGGCACATATTAAGGTTTAAGGCATTGAAACGTGTCCACCAGTAGCAATATGTGGTCATATTGTTCTTGATTCATTTATACAATTTTATCATATTGATGGAAACACATTGAAGATAGAAGCATTAAATGATCATTTATGTTTATTCTCTAACTTTAATGAGTTTCTTATTATGTTTCCTTCTTTGTTAGACAGTTGTACTTCACTTCTTCATGATTATCATAGCTTGCATCCTTCATCTATGAAGAGTGATTGTGTTGTGCATGTCTCTAATGAACTATTACCTTTGAGCACATGTTCTTTGCATGATATACCTATAGATGATGAAATAGTTCATTGTGATTTGATATTGTTTATTCTTCTTCATATTCCATTTTTCATAGTAAGCCTAATGATTATTGTATGGATAGTGGTCAGTACATACATATTAATGATCTAGACCTTGTGATGCACCTTGTAGGACATGCATTGATGACATAATCTTACCTCCTACATACATGCTAATGATCTAGACCTTGTGATCCACCTTGTAGGACATGCATTGATGACATAATCTTACCTCCTACTATGAGGACCGCCCTTTTTACTTCTGTTGTTATGACTATTTACATTACTGTTATTGTTACTTTTTATATTTGTGGGATAGCATTTCCCGGAATTGTCAAACTATTAAACTTTATTATGATTTCGGAAAAACTAATTGGGTGATGTTTGGATAAGTTTACATTTCAGACAAGTTAATTAGGTCATGATGGAAAATTGTAATATGATTTCATTTATGTTAATTAGAACTATGTCATGATAATGCATGTTTTTTTTAAGTTGCTTCGGCTATGATGATTATATGTGGATATTGATCTTGTAATTTAGTGTACAGGATTTACTAATCAAACCACAGATTTCGGAGATCATTCTGCACCTTGTTATTGTTATTCCCTATTAAGCCGATATGGTTCCACGAGGAACCAAGATCTTTCTGTGTTTGATGTGATGTTGTAATGTGGTCTTTCGTATGGTCGAGTGGGTTTGGTTACTCTCTTGTAATAATATTTTATGATGTGTTGTAAAATTTTGAATTTGAATTTCTTTATTTTATTTAAATCTTTGAGGCCTTTTCATGTGCTTTACCTTGACCATGGGTGTCCTGGATGGGTTAAAGTTGACCCTGGGTTATACCCCATGGGTCCAGGGGCCCATTCGGCATGGGTAACCCTTGAGTAACCTCCATCTAGTCATCTTAACTTCCCCTTGAAGTTAAGTGGCGAAAATTGGAGGTATGGAGGGGACATGATGGGTTGTACCAACACCCAACCCATCCCTCTTCATTCCCCAAGGTAAGAGATGACTACAAACCCATCCATTATTGAAGGATTGACTTGAAGTCACCTTCTCCATTAGTGAGATTCCCCCATGTGTTGTGGGGCCATCCATGTGAAGGAGGGAAGAAGAGGCATGGGTCACCTGTCTTTTCCTCCTTTAACTCCTTTTATTTCTCCCATGTGTAAGAGAAATGACATGAGGAGAGGGATAAGGAGTACTCTAGGGATGGGTGAGTGACATAAGCCACCAGGACAGAATAGTGGTTTTGGGAAGGGTGAGGAGGTGACAAGTGTCACCTCCCCATTCCTCTAAACTGAAAAAAATTTGGGTTATTTGTTTTCAATTTTGGGATGAGAGGGAGTTAGTTGAATTTTGGGGGGAGTTTTATTATTATTGCCAAAGAATAGGAAAGTTAGCTTGGAGGAGAGAAAAGAGAGAGAGGAGTTGTTGGCTAAGGTTGGAAGAGAACTCAGTGGAGCTCTGCAACAGTTTCATTCCAGGAGGGCTTTGTAAGGTTGGTTTGATCTTTACCTTTCTTTCGTATATCTGAATGTGTATGTAAAGTGTGTGAAAGATGCTTATTTGTTTGTGTTTTTAGAGTTGTTTTCTGTGGGGTTTGTTGTCAGGTTGTTTGACAGAGCTTCTCCCACTTGGGAGAAATGCTCATCAAGTTTGGGGTAGGGGAGGAGAGATCCTCCTCGGGTGCATACCTGTTTCCTTCTTTTGGGATGTTGAAAGCCTTGAGGGCATGTATCTGTGACTGTATCTTTGACTTGAGAGTCAAATACAGATTTCTTAAAATTTGTGATCAAACTTGGTTTGAGGCCAAGAGAAATTGTGTTGGTTAAATTATCTGTAAGGGTGACACTCTGGAGTCGAGTGTGTCCACTCTCCTGCCCCTTATGAAACTCACTGTAGTTGAGTTTCCGTGTTGTGTAATTTACCCACGGGTGTTTGTGTGCTTTGGGTTTGTTGTTGTCCCTGTTGTGAAGTGGAGTGCTTGAGTACCCAGGTGTGAGTATAGTCTCCCTAGCTCGGGGTGACCCTCTTGCGGGTCTACGGAAGGGAGGAGAGCTAGATGAGTGGTGTTTTCTTCTTTGTTTGTCTTTGATACGCAGGTTTCCTCTTGGAGCTTCTGGTTGGATTTGGAGAAGTTATTTTTATGAAGAAACAGATTCTTCTTCTTTGTCTTGAGAATTAGTTCATGATCTTTTGTAAAGAGTATAAAAGAGAGCACCTCTCTTGATATTTTGTAAATTTATTGTCACCCTGGGAGTGAAAGAAATAACCTCTATGATCTTGTTATTGGGTGTGACTGTTACTTAGTTGTTACATAACTTCTTTTGTAAGTTGGTTGGGAGAAGGAAATCCTTATCTTTCATCTTGTTAAGGGTAGTGAAATAGTTGTTCTTATTGTATTGTGTATGATGTAATTATTTACCTTGAAATTTCATATGGAAAGTTTGAAGTTATATAAAAAGTTTTACTGTATTAAATGTGTTATTGAAAGGAAGAGATCATTACTTACTTGTAATCAAATCTGAACTTGTTTATGTAATTATAAGAATAGATTTGCTTAAATAGTTGAAATGGACACTTACTTGACAAATTACAGAATTAAACTGATTAAAAATCCATTTCCTTTGTTCTTTGGATTAGTAGTTATTTAATGTTATCATGTTGAGATTAGTACGAAAGAAATTGTAATTAAGAAATAATATGATTGTAAGAATTTTGCATCTACTTGGTAAAATTATTCTTTTATTTTATCCTTTTTGAGAAAGTTTTGTTCTCTGTTAAAATTTGAGTAAAGGTGAGCTAAAAGTATATATATATATATATATATATATATATATATATATATATATATATATATATATATATATATATACTCTTTATTGAATTTCTTATATGATCATCTTAACAAGACATGAGAAACTGAATAAAGCACTGTATTTGTGAAATTTGAGTTATATATATATATATATATATATATGTTTGAATTGTTATATATTTTACATTTTTAATTGTTAAACAAAAATTTGAGACACTGTATATATTACTGAGTAATATCATGCAACTATTATATATATATATATATATATATATATATATATATATTTATCATTAATTATTAATGAGATGGAATTTAACACTCATGGAAATCGAAATAAAGATTTCTAGGTTCGCTGTGTTAAACACAGTATATAAAAAAAATTTACATGTGGCGGTGGGGTTTGAAACCCCACCGTAGTCCCTTTTAAGGTGTGGGGAGGGGCGGAGCCCCACCCACACCCCACATCCCTATATAAAAACAAAACCTTCGGCCCGCCGAAATGCTCCCCGCTGTGTGCTGTGCGCAGAGCCTTCCCCGCCGCGCGGCCCTTCCGCCGCTCACACTCCGCTCTGCCCAGTGCGGCCTCCGCCGCCCACACTCCGCCCTGTCCTCCATCTCTGCCTCCGCCCTCTGGTTCCGTCCGCCGCCGCTCCCCTTGGCCCCTGCCCTGCATAAAAATAATCACAGTTAGTTCTTTATTTTTTTATGTTGAACAAAACAACCAAAGCAAATGATACTATAATCCCATGGTAAGGGTTTTATAAAGAGGAGAGCCTCCTATTTAGTTTAACAATGTTATTTATATATATATATACATATATATATATATATATATATATATATATTTATATATATATACATATATAATCATATATTATTTAAAAGAAAAGAAGACATATTATTGTTAAATTATTAGAAATATAGAAGATTAACAAATGAGATAATATAAAAAAAAAATAGTAATAATATTTACATAATTAAATAAAATAACCTAACTATTGTAATAATAGTATTAGTACGAATTAATAGTAATAATAACAACAGTAATTATAACGATAAGAGAAATATAGTTGTGTAAATAGGTATATATATATGTATCGAAATATACATATGTTATTTAAATGATAATTTTATCGGAGAGGCCATTTGTTTTCCCTTTACAATCTAAGAGAAAATAAAATTATAATTTAACGAGAGCATAAAAGAATATACTGTAATACTCCGGGAAGAGTTTCTCGAAAGTTTCAACTATCAACGTGATTCAATAACCGGGAAAATGAAGAGGAAAATTACACGTCACCTTGCTTAAAAGATCACTGGAAATAAACTTAAGAAGCCATCACAGACATTCCATGTGAGGCCATTTTAATCTCAACTGTAGTAAACGTCCATATAAGTAAACCTGTAAGAGAGTCAGAAGAAGAAAAAGTAACATTGGAAAACACAGAGGAGAAAATGCGCGGCATTTCCCACATGGGATAAGAGAACTAAGTTGATGGACCCTCCTGCCAAAATTTGCTTAGGAACAAGTTTAATTAATACAAATGAAGAAGAGAAACCTAGATCGGAGAAGACTAGGAGACCGAGTCCAGCGAAGTAGTAAACCAGCCTATGTGACCTGGACCATCCAGAAGTTAGGTTTAATATCAACAAAAGATACAGTGATAACCCTGATTGATGTAAAATATGAAGAAAGGACCGGATAAACATAAAGAAAGCATAGAAAATGAAAGAGAGAGAGACCGAAATATAAACAAACTAAATTATCAGAGAAATAGTTAAGGTAAGTGCGATAAAAATACAATCAAAATTAAGACCCAGAGAAAAGGGAAGAGAGAGCAAACGAACCGCCTTGTTGAGAATGCTAAGTCGAAGGAGGAGTATGTTTCAGGAAGCAAGAGAGGAGACAGGCAACCATGCCTTACTGAAAAATGACTAAATAGGGAGATCACGAGTCGGTTTAGTCGGAACAAGGCGTCGTGGGAAGTTGTTAATCTATTAGTGAACCACGTGCGTAAAATAGTGTTGAGTAATTCCCACTTACGCCGTAAGGCGTTATGCTACCGGAATATGCCGAGATTTAGATTTAGGAACCTTGGTAATCTCACCCTTGTAATGACGTTAACGGTGTCGTAGAGACCCCCTTGTTGGACTGTTTGCGTCTGGTTGCACGCAATTGTACTTGTACCCCACCAAAAACTGTAGTGTTTTCGCCTTGAGTAAACACCACCGAGCATGCTTACGCATGCGAGGGGGTTTTTAGGGAAGCGTGAGAAAATTTTTCATATTTCGTGTCATAACCACATGACAGATGTGGCTATGACACGTGTGATGTGTGTTGTGACCACATGGAAAGATGTGGGCATGACATTTGGTATCAGAGCCAAGTTTAAACACTGGGCGTATTTGGGCACGTTATTATTCCGCAACTTTGGCTAATTAGTTTCTACCTTGTTTTGTAGGATGCCTCCCCGTGTTCGACAAGCGCGGTCACGCCACATAGCTTCTATCGAGGTGCACACCGATTCCTCAGCCGAGGGACTAGCACCCGTAGTTACAGCAGCACCACCTGCACCACCTGAACCACAAGCACCACTAGTACCACAGGTGACACCAGTATTGGATATAGGTCCATAGATCTTACAGGCACTGCAGGCTATGTTAGACAGGTTATCGCCAGTGATTCCTGAGCCACATGTAGAGCCTCGTGTTGATCCGCGAGAGGAGCCACGTAGGGAGCCACGTGCCGAGTCACGTATTGAGCCACGTAAGGAGCCCCGCGTTGATCCAATAGAGGTGCCACGTGTGGAGCCTTTCGTTGAGATTCCCGACACAACAGTAGAGGAGGTAGGGTCAGCCTTCCATGCACGGAGCAGGATTCCTCTGAGACCTTTGAGACGAGATGAGATCCAGAGGGCAGAACAGGTACATCATGGATTGTATGAGGATGGTGTGGGAGAGCCAGTTGTGAGACTTAGAGACAGAGGGGACCCCATCAGAGATCTACTTAGGCTCAACCCACCCACTTTCGCAGGTGCTATAGAGGGAGCTGTGGCCGAGGCTTGGCTGATTAGCTTAGACAGGTGTTTCGCTTTGCGACCATATGGAAGCAACACGAAAGCACGAGTGGCAGTCCATCTTCTTAGGGATGCAGCAGCTACCTAGTGGCGCACAGAGGAGTGCAAGCACCGACTTTCCGTGGATACACTCACATGGGACATCTTTATAGAGCGCTTTAATGCGCGATATTTGTCAGAACATTACAGACAGCGCAGGATCGATGAGTTCCATGATTTACAGCAGAGGGGACTCACTGTTACTCAGTATGAGAGCCGATTCATTGAGCTTTCTCGTTACACGGAATACCTCCATGACGAGAAAATATTAATACACAAATTCATCAGAGGGCTGAATCACGGGATAGCAGGACCAGTTCGTATGGCAAATCCCCAGACCATGAGCGAGGCTGTTGAAAAGGCCCTTATAGCAGAGGAAATTCAGGGACGATGGCAGAATTCATGCCCGCAGGACCAAGAACGTAATCCCCAGCAACAGCAAAACTTTCAAAGGCCTCAAAACACAACACAGAAAGGAGGATATAACTCTTCCTCATTACCTCCTAGGCCTCCATAGCAGCAGCAACATCAGCAAAAATCTAAATTCCAACAGAGGGGTCAGGGAGGACAGAATCGTGGATGGCAGCAGCAGGGTCCACGCAGAGATCAAAGACAGCAGGGTTCATCGGCAGGACCCGCGAGGTCCCAGCAGTCTTACAGAGGCTCACAGGGGTCTACGGGATGAACTGGGCAACAACAGTTGGGCAGAACACAGTCAGGGTAGTTACAGGCTAGAGGACCATGTTATCTGTGTGGTGGGGCAGGGCATCTGGCTAGAGAGTGCCCGCAGGGATTTACAGCAGGGGGACAGCCCCGATCAGGAGGATCTGAGTAGACCGTAGGTGACGTGGGCAGATCCCACCACATGTTTGCAGCGGTTGATAACCGCCAGGCTGACTTCCAGGCTTCCGTCATCGAGGCAGTAGGTACGATTGGAGACTTCCCCATCTCGATCCTTTTTGACTTAGGAGCTACTGACTCCTTTTTGTCTACTACATTAGTGGAGCGTTGCAGGCTGGTGGCTTCTAGGCAAGACATTAGGTGGGAAGTTGAGTTGGCCTCAGGGGCCAGGATGTCAGTAGATACCTTGGTTAAAGACTGTGAGATCACATTGAGATCATTCATCACGACATGTGACCTTAGGATTATGCCGTTAGGATCTTACGGTGTAGTTCTGGGTATGGATTGGCTCGCGGCACATAGAGCCAAGCTAGATTGTCGCCAGAGGACGATTAGCTGTTTAGACGATCATGGTTTGCTGGTTGAGATAGTGGGCATTCGAAAGCCCACGGCTGTTCATATAATATCCGCTTAGCAGCTTAAGCGTTGTATGCGGAAGGGATGTCAGATGTTTGCCATCACAGTCAGTGATAGAGCAGAGGATGAACCTGAGGCTACTTTAGATGATCACCCTATCCTTAGAGAGTTTGCCGATGTATTTCCGCCAGAATTACCAGGTATGCCTCCACGCAGAGAAGTGGATTTCCACATCGACTTAGTGCCGGGTGCAGAACCGATATCCCGTGCACCCTATAGGATGACTACACATGAACTCACTGAACTTAAACTGCAGTTAGAGGAATTACTTGAGAAGGGGCACATCCGACCTAGCGTTTCGCCATGGGGCGCACCGGTTATCTTCGTGAAGAAGAAGGATGGGTCTCTTCATTTATGTATGGACTACAGACAGTTGAACAAGGTGATAGTGAAGAACCGTTATCCTCTGCCTAGGATTGACGACCTTTTTGATCAGATGCAGGGAGCCAGAGTGTTCTCGAAAATCGATCTAAAATCTGGGTATCACCAATTGCGCATCACGGAGGCAGATATTCATAAAACTACTTTTCAAACTAGATATGGCCATTATGAATTCACAGTGGTACCCTTCAGGTTGACGAACGCTCCTGCAGTATTCATGAGTCTCATGAACGGGGTGTTCCATACTTACCTAGATCGGTTCGTGATAATATTTCTAGATGACATTTTGATTTATTCACGGACTGAGGAGGAGCATGTGGAGCACTTGCGTCAAGTTTTGCAGCAATTACGAGAGCAGTAGCTTTATGGCAACTTGGCGAAGTGTGCCTTCTTCAGGACAGAGGTGCAGTATTTGGGACACATTTTATCCGGCGATGGCATCTCCGTAGATCCATCTAAAATCAGAGCAATTTAGGAGTGGCCGGCACCCACCAACGTGACAGAGGTCAGAAGCTTAATGGGGTTAGCCAGATATTATCGTCAGTTTGTCGAGGGCTTCTCCAGGATAGCACATCCCATTACTTCCCTTCAGCGAAAAGGGAAGGGTTTCATTGGGACCGAGCAGTGTGAAAAGGCCTTTGGAGTCCTCAAGGAGCATCTTACCAGTGCTCCTATTTTAGCGGTTCCAGATCCTACAGAGGATTTTGTAGTTTGCACAGATGCATCATTAGAAGGTTTGGGAGCCGTGCTTATGTAGGGTGGTAGAGCGATCGCATACGAATCGTGGAAACTAAAGATACATGAGTTAAACTATCCTACTCACGACTTAGAGCTCACAGCAGTTGTTCATGCTTTGGTCCGCTGGAGACACTTCCTCCTAGGTCGACGCTTTGAACTCCATTCGGATCATCATAGTTTGCAGTATATTTTTACACAGCCAAATTTGAACGCCCGCCAACGGCGTTGGATGGAATTCCTATGCGAATACGACTTCGACGTCCACTACATCAAAGGGAAGGAGAACGTGGTCGCTGATGCTTTGAGTCGAAGGCGCCACGAGATCCTGACCCTGACCTTGAAGGTGGACTTGAAAGATCACATCTTACAGCATCTGTCAGAAGACGAGTGGTTTCTTGAGGTGCAGCAGGCAATACTAAATCAGAAGGCCCTTGAGGGCAAATTTACAGGATATACCCTTGAGTCTGATGGTACGCTTCGACATCGGCAGCGCATCTATGTACCCCATGCGGGTAATCTTCGTACAATAATCCTATCAGAGGCTCATAGAGCACCCTATGCCGCACACCCAGGAGTGAAGAAGATGCATGCTGACTTACGACAGCTTTATCATTGGGCTGGGATGAGGCATGACATTGCCAAATTTGTTGCTCGTTGCCTAGAATGTCAGAGGGTCAAGGCCGAACATCAACATCCAGCGGGACTATTGTACCCTCACGAGATACCTGAATGGAAATGGGACACCATTTCGATGGATTTTATCATTGGTCTACCTATGTCATCACGTCGCCATGATGTTATTATGGTAACAGTTGACAAGCTGACCAAAGTGGCACATTTTTCACCAATATGCACAACATACAATGCACCATCAGTGGCAAAGGTGTTTCTTGATCAGATTGTTAGATTTCATGGGGTACCTCGCCGCATTATATCTAACAGAGACTCCGTATTTACATCTTCATTCTGGAGAGCCTTACATCAGGCATTGGGCACACAGCTCAACTTCAGTTCAACCTATCATCTAGAAACCGACGGACAAACAGAGAGAGTTAACCAGGTGTTAGAAGACATGCTTCGCATGTATGTGATGGACCATCAGTCTAGATGGGAGGAGTACCTATATCTAGTTGAGTTCGCCTATAATAATGGGCATCACAGCTCGTTGGGTATGCCTCCTTTCCAGGCTTTGTATGGCCAGCCATGTAGAACACCATTGAGTTGGGATCGAATAGAGGACAGAATGGTCATCGGTCCAGAAATAGTTCAGACTATGGAATAGCAGGTCAAACAGATTAGACAGAGACTTCAGGAAGCACAAGACAGGCAGAAGAAGTATGCCGATGCTAAGAGGACAGACCGAAGCTTCTCTGTGGGGGAAAGGGTATTTTTGAGAGTGCGACCGCACAAGAGTCCAATCTGTTACGGGAAGGGCTCTAAACTCGCACCTCGATTTGTAGGACCTTTCGAAATCTTGGAGCGGATAGGACCAGTAGCCTATCGTCTAGCCTTGCCACCTAGCCTGTCACGTATCCACGATGTATTTCATGTATCAGTTTTACGTCAATATATTTTTGACTTATCTCACGTGTTGGAATGGAGTGCTCTTCAGGTAGAGGCAGACGGATAGCTAGCGCTAGAGCCAATTCGCATATTGGCTCGTCAGACGCTGGCCCTTCGAGGTCAAGAGCTAGACCAGGTTAGAGTCCAGTGGGACCTATACGATGAAGTCACAGCGACTTGGGAAGATGCAGAGAGACTGAAGACCCTTTATCCTCACCTTTTTGACGACTTCCAGGAGGAAGTACCATCTTAGGGGGAGAGGATGTGAGGACCGCCCTTTTTACTTCTATTGTTATGACTATTTACATTACTGTTATTGTTACTTTTTATATTTGTGGGATAGCAGTTCCCAGAATTGTCAAACTATTAAACTTTATTATGATTTCAGAAAAACTAATTGGGTGATGTTTGGATAAGTTTACATTTCAGAAAAGTTAATTAGGTCATGATGGAAAATTATAATATGATTTCATTCATGTTAATTAGAACTATGTCATGATAATGCATGTTTTTTTTTAAGTTGCTTCGGCTATGATGATTATATGTGGATACTGATCTTGTAATTTAGTGTGCAGGATTTACTAATCGAACCACAGATTTCGGAGATCATTCCACACCTTGTTATTGTTATTCCCTGTTAAGCCGATCTGGTTCCACGAGGAACCAAAATCTTTTTGTGTTTGATGTGATGTTGTAATGTGGTCTTTCGTATGGTCGAGTGGGTTTGGTTACTCTCTTGTAACAATATTTTATGATTTGTGTTGTAAAAAGTTTGAATTTGAATTTCTTTATTTTATTTAAATCTTTAAGGCCTTTTCATGTGCTTTACCTTGACCATGGGTGTCCTGGATGGGTTAAAGTTGACCCTGAGTTATACCCCATGGGTCCAAGGGCCCATTTGGCATGGGTAACCCTTGAGTAACCTCCATCTAGTCATCTTAACTTCCCCCTGAAGTTAAGTGGCGAAAATTGGAGGTATGGAGGGGACATGATGGGTTGTACCAACACCCAACCCATCCCTCTTCATTCCCCAAGGTAAGAGATGACTACAAACCCATCCATTATTGAAGGATTGACTTGAAGTCACCTTCTCCATTAGTGAGATTCCCCCATGTGTTGTGGGGCCATCCATGTGAAGGAGGGAAGAAGAGGCATGGGTCACCTGTCTTTTCCTCCTTTAACTCCTTTTATTTCTCCTATGCGTAAGAGAAATGACATGAGGAGAGGGATAAGGAGTACTCTAGGGATGGGTGAGTGACATAAGCCACTAGGACAGAATAGTGGTTTTGGGAAGGGTGAGGAGGTGACAAGTGTCACCTCCCCATTCCTCTAAACTGAAAAAAATTTGGGTTATTTGTTTTCAATTTTGGGATGAGAGGGAGTTAGTTGAATTTTGGGGGGAGTTTTATTATTATTGCCAGAGAATAGGAAAGTTAGCCTGGAGGAGAGAAAAGAGAGAGAGGAGTTGTTGGCTAAGGTTGGAAGAGAACTCAGTGGAGCTCTGCAACAGTTTCATTCCAGGAGGGCTTTGTAAGGTTGGTTTGATGTTTACCTTTCTTTCGTATATCTGAATGTGTATGTAAAGTGTGTGAAAGATGCTTATTTGTTTGTGTTTTTAGAGTTGTTTTCTGTGGGGTTTGTTGTCGGGTTGTTTGACAGAGCTTCTCCCACTTGGGAGAAATGCTCATCAAGTTTGGGGTAGGGGAGGAGAGATCCTCCTCGGGTGCATACCTGTTTCCTTCTTTTGGGATGTTGAAAGCCTTGAGGGCTTGTATCTGTGACTGTATCTTTGACTTGAGAGTCAAATACAGATTTCTTAAAATTTGTGATCAAACTTGGTTTGAGGCCAAGAGAAATTGTGTTGGTTAAATTATCTGTAAGGGTGACACTCTGGAGTCGAGTGTGTCCACTCTCCTGCCCCTTATGAAACTCACTGTAGTTGAGTTTTCGTGTTGTGTAATTTACCCATGAGTGTTTGTGTGCTTTGGATTTGTTGTTGTCCTTGTTGTGAAGTGGAGTGCTTGAGTACCCAGGTGTGAGTATGGTCTCCCTAGCTCGGGGTGACCCTCTTGTGGGTCTACGGAAGGGAGGAGAGCTAGATGAGTGGTGTTTTCTTCTTTGCTTGTCTTTGATACGCAGGTTTCCTCTTGGAGCTTCTGGTTGGATTTGGAGAAGTTATTTTTATGAAGAAACAGATTCTTCTTCTTTGTCTTGAGAATTAGTTCATGATCTTTTGTAAAGAGTATAAAAGAGAGCACCTCTCTTGATATTTTGTAAATTTATTGTCACCCTGGGAGTGAAAGAAATAACCTCCGTGATCTTGTTATTGGGTGTGACTGTTACTTAGTTGTTACATAACTTCTTTTGTAAGTTGGTTGGGAGAAGGAAATCATTATCTTTCATCTTGTTAAGGGTAGTGAAATAGTTGTTCTTATTGTATTGTGTATGATGTAATTATTTACTTTGAAATTTTATATGGAAAGTTTGAAGTTATATAAAAAGTTTTACTGTATTAAATGTGTTATTGAAAGGAAGAAATCATTACTTACTTGTAATCAAATCTGAACTTGTTTATGTAATTATAAGAATAGATTTGCTTAAATAGTTGAAATGGACACTTACTTGACAAATTACAGAATTAAACTGATTAAAAATCCATTTCCTTTGTTCTTTGGATTAGTAGTTATTTAATGTTATCATGTTGAGATTAGTACGAAAGAAATTGTAATTAAGAAATAATGTGATTGTAAGAATTTTGCATCTACTTGGTAAAATTATTCTTTTATTTTATCCTTTTTGAGAAAGTTTTGTTCTCTGTTAAAATTTGAGTAAAGGTGAGCTAAAAGTATATATATATATATATATATATATATATATATATATATATATATACTCTTTATTGAATTTCTTATATGATCATTTTAACAAAACATGAGAAACTGAATAAAGCACTGTATTCGTGAAATTTGAGTTATATATATATATATATATATATATATATATATATATATATATATATATATATATATATATATATATATATATATATTTGAATTGTTATATATTTTACCTTTTTAATTGTTAAACAAAAATTTGAGACACTGTATATATTACTGAGTAATATCATGCAACTGTTATATATATATATATATATATATATATTTATTTATTTATTTATTTATTTATTTATTTATCATTAATTATTAATGAGATGGAATTTAACACTCATGGAAATTGAAATAAAGATTTGTAGGTTAGCTGTGTTAAACACAGTATATAAAAAAAATTTACATGTGGCGGTGGGGTTTGAAACCCCACCGCAGTCCCTTTTAAGGTGTGGGGAGGGGTGGAGCCCCACCCACACCCCACATCCCTATATAAAAACAAAACCTTCGGCTGGCCGAAATGCTCCCCGCTGTGTGCTATGCGCGGAGCCTTCCCCACCGCGTGCTGTGCGCGGAGCTTCCCCGCCGTGCGGCCCTTCCAACGCTCACACTCCGCTCTGCCCAGTGCGGCCTCCACCGCCCACACTCCGCCCTGTCCTCCATCTCCACCTCCGCCCTCTGGTTCCGTCCGCCGCCGCTCCCCTTGGCCCCTGCCCTGCATAAAAATAATCACAGTTAGTTCTTTTTTTTTTATGTTGAACAAAACAACCAAAGCAAATGATACTATAATCCCATGGTAAGGGTTTTATAAAGAGGAGAGCCTCCTATTTAGTTTAACAATGTTATATATATATATATACATATATAATCATATATTATTCAAAAGAAAAGAAGACATATTATTGTTAAATTATTAGAAATATAGAAGATTAACAAATGAGATAATATAAAAAAAAAATAGTAATAATATTTACATAATTAAATAAAATAACCTAACTATTGTAATAATAGTATTAGTATGAATTAATAGTAATAATAACAACAGTAATTATAACGATAAGAGAAATATAGTTGTGTAAATAGGTATATATATATATGTATCGAAATATACATATGTTATTTAAATGATAATTTTATCAGAGAGGCCATTTGTTTTCCCTTTACAATCTAAGAGAAAATAAAATTATAATTTAACGAGAGCATAAAAGAATATACTGTAATACTCCGGGAAGAGTTTCTCGGAAGTTTCAACTATCAACGTGATTCAATAACCGGGAAAATGAAGAGGAAAATTACACGTCACCTTGCTTAAAAGATCACTAGAAATAAACTTAAGAAGCCATCACAGACATTCCATGTGAGGCCATTTTAATCTCAACTGTAGTAAACGTCCATATAAGTAAACCTGTAAGAGAGTCAGAAGAAGAAAAAGTAACATTGGAAAACACAGAGGAGAAAATGCGCGGCATTTCCCACATGGGATAAGAGAACTAAGTTGATGGACCCTCCTGCCAAAATTTGCTTAGGAACATGTTTAATTAATACAAACGAAGAGGATAAACCTAGATCGGAGAAGACTAGGAGACCGAGTCCAGTGAAGTAGTAAACCAGCCTATGTGACCTGGACCATCCGGAAGTTAGGTTTAATATCAACAAAAGATATAGTGATAACCCTGATTGATGTAAAATATGAAGAAAGGACCGGATAAACATAAAGAAAGCATAGAAAACGAAAGAGAGAGAGACCAAAATATAAACAAACTAAATTATCAGAGAAATAGTTAAGGTAAGTGCGATAAAAATACAATCAAAATTAAGACCCAGAGAAAAGGGAAGAGAGAGCAAACGAACCGCCTTGTTGAGAATGCTAAGTCAAAGGAGGAGTATGTTTCAGGAAGCAAGAGAGGAGACAGACAACCATGCCTTGCTGAAAAATGACTAAATAGGGAGATCACGAGTCGGTTTAGTCGGAACAAGGCGTCGTGGGATGTTGTTAATCTATCAGTGAACCACATGCGTAAAATAGTGTTGAGTAATTCCCACTTACGCCGTAAGGCGTTATGCTGCCGGAATATGCCGAGATTTAGATTTAGGAACCTTGGTAATCCCACCCTTGTAATGACGTTAACGGCGTCGTAGAGACCCCCTTGTTGGACTGTTTGCGTCTGGTTGCACGCAATTGTACTTGTACCCCGCAGAAAACTGTAGTGTTTTCGCCTTGAGTAAACACCACTGAGCATGCTTACACATGTGAGGGGGTTTTTAGGGAAGCGTGAGAAAATTTTTCATATTTCGTGTCATAACCACATGACAGATGTGGCTATGACACGTGTGATGTGTGTTGTGACCACATGGAAAGATGTGGGCATGACACCTACTAATTTGGCATTCTTGTATTTTATAATGATACTCCTCTCACATGTCATGATGATATTATTCATTACATGTACCATCTTCCAAGATTAGAGATATGCATTTTTTTTGGTACTACATATTTATGATTATTTCCCTGGTGTTGAAAATTGTGTTTATTAACTTTTTCATATTCTTCCTATATATCATGATGATTCTCTAAATGTGCTACCTCACATTATACATGATGATGACGAGCCTCATCATGATTATTCTATTTCTTCACATGATTGCTTATGCTTTTATGATGATACATTAGCAACTTATCATATTAGAAGTCTTAGTGAGGAGTTATTATGCAATACTTATGATGGTTTTATGAATGGCTTACATTTTGATCTCATGATCTTTATCTTTAATATTTCATCTTTACATTGTCTTATCTTGTCTTGTCTACTTAATTATGTTTTTTCTTTGGTCCTTTCTCATAATCCTTTACATCTTATATTTTGATCCTTGGTTTTGTATCCAATGATACTAATGGCTCTTTGCTTTACATATGTTCTTACACTATTTGATGTAACTTCTTAAAGCATTATCCAATATACTCACATTGAGTGAGGTTCTAGCTTCTTCGAACATTCATGGTCTATCATTATATTGAGCATCTTGTCTATGGTCCATCTCTTATCATTGTTTCTACCCAGCTATTATGATCATTTACGATCAAATATTGACATATTTTTCTATTTTAGAGAATTTACATCATTGATCCTACATTTTTATATCTTATATATCGTGCCTCATGATATTACACTGGCATATCTTAGATATCATGATCTCATATTACTATATCTTGTATTATAATCTCATCTTTTAATATGTACTTTCTAGAGTATACATGTTATCATCCAACACTTTTTATCTTATTTTGAGAGTTTAGTATTGATCCAAGTTATTGGTTATATCATTCTTTGATCCTATGTCGATATTGGGAGACATCATGCTACCTCCCCTTATCTAATTGAGCTACTATTCATCTATCCCATATTCACCATTATCTATTTGATCTATCATTGATCTTTCATTGAGCTATCATTGATCTATCATGGACACTAGGGTTAATCACACAAATAGGTTAATCACCATCCAAATAGCATGAAATTATGTAAATGTAATGTATTTTGACCTCTAATCATGGCTGTCACAGTCAATACAACAATGGATCAGTCCATTATCTTTTTGTATTTTGCCTAGAAAATCTTATGAAATATGGGATCTAGTAAGGTAGAATGAACAACATACATCTTTGAATATTGTTCACACATATGCAGGCATAGATTAAGCTTTTAAGCATTGAAACATGTCCTCCACTGGTGGCAATGTATCTATAAACTAGTCATGAACTTGGTGATATTATAGAAGATGCTTAGAGGTACTACAAGTAGCTAGAATTAATTAGGTGTTTGTCATAAAAAGATCAAAGACAACCCTAGGTTGACTATCATGTATCAAAGGCATTATTGTCTTCCTAGAGGATACTTATGTACTCTAGCATTATGAATGTGAAGTCTACAATTAGGGAGTGTAGAAGAGAGAATGAAGAGGACTTTCATAATGAAGAGATGGTTGTGTTGGTAATCAAAGAGTAGAAATCCTAAATTAAGAAGTGAAGACAGCCCCATCAAGTCAATCATGTCATTCCGACATAAAGACAACCCGAGCAAGGCCAATAGACCAACTATGACACAGTACACTTGTGGACAAGCATGCAATCATGAATTAGCATGCAATATATGGACAACCATACATCCGTTTGATGAGCAAAGATTCCATTTGGGGGGATCTAGCAATTAAAAAACTAGTCATATGATTGCTAGGACAATCATCAAAGTCCTAAGAGTATTTACTAATTATCATACCATTATTCACATTTTAGCACTGTCAACACATATTAGGATAGTGTTGTCCCAACAAAATAGAGAAGGTTATTACAAAGATCTTGGAACACTCATTTTATAAATGTATCGTTATATGCAAATGGTAGCAATCATATATCAAGCTTAGAATGGTCATATCAACCTAAGGACTACTTGATTGAATCCTCAGGGCTAGAAGTGACATTTTGCATTTCATAGGTCGTGGGGCCAAATGGACTTCACCAAAGCATTGGGGTGGGTGGTTAAATGATAGAGGAGGTCTCATTTCCTGTACCAAGTGCCCCAGTCGTTTGGCGCAGCAGGCTACCGGCAAAGTTCCTTAAGATCCATAAGACGAAAAAATTGCCAAACTTTGATGGAGCAATTATTGGAAATCATGGTAGCTAGGAATGTTTTGTTTGGACCTATAGGTGCACTGAGATCTGTCCACAATAACCTCTCTCATTTTTTGTCAACTCTAGTCTATTTGACCATGCCGAAATCAAACGTATTCTTGTAAAATGCTTCAGTTTCATGCAGTGGAAATGTGCTAAGAGTGACATTTTACATTCCATAGGTCATGAGGCTGAACGGACTTTGCCAATGCATTGGGGTGGGCGGTTAAATGCCAAGGGAGGTCTCGTTTCATGTGCCAAGTGCCCCAATCATTTGGGGCAGTAGGCTAATAGCAAAGTCTATAATGCATACTCTTAATTATACATTTTTAATCAAAATAATACGTGATATAACATAGTAAAAATAGAAAAAATATTATTAACAGAAAATTCAAATCATTTTTTTTTACAACAAGTCAAGAATATATCTCCAATTAAGCCATATGATGCTTCAAGCAATACATTTATAAGAAAGTCTCAAAATTTGGTAGTTACTATGGAAGCTATTGCACAACTTTCAGTTCTGTCACCAAGAGGTAATAAACCTATCAAATTCAGAGAAACAAAGTTAATACATTACATGTTTCTATCAACTTCTTAGCTCATATCCCTAAAGCATCTCGTTTTAAGTTAAAATTTCTCCTAGAGAATATCAATTCTCTGTGTAAGAACATTGGCTTCAGTTTCAATTTTACTCACTGCCTTTGAGACTATCATAACAAAACATAAAGAAAAATAACCATAAAATTGTTAAGAGATAATGTATAACGATCATTAAGATCTTTGCAAACGTTATAAAAATGCATAATTTGAAAGGAAGAACTTTCAAAAGAGTTATGAGGATTTTAAATACTTCCATGTATACCCAGTTGAGTCAGCTCATTCGCAGTAGTATAATCAAATCAAAGGAAGTTATTCTCCATGAATTTCCTTTCTATATACAAACACTAAAGATATAACTAAAGTATTTACTATCATTTTATTTGAACTTCATTTCATGGTCTTGTAAGAATGTATGAAAGACAAAAGCATTTTAATATTATCCACCTAATAGATCATAGAAAGAAAGAGTAACAATAACTAAATAAGGCTAGACTGTGGCAGTTTTAACATGCCACAGTTGGCACCATACCAATAAGAGGGGAGCTATGAATTCCACAGCTCCCTTGCTTATTTCTTCCACTGTTTTTTTTTTTTTTTTTTACCAGAAAAAGGTGACGATGCACCTATAAAAATTCTATTGATTAATAAAGCAAATACAGAAGTCTAAAGGCGTCAAGCCTAGGTGAAACCAGAAAGATTATACATAGCATAAACCATAACATAGGCAGAAATAAAACGAGATTTCACAAAAAAATAGGTTCTAGACCAACCCGATATAGCAAGAAAAGAAACTGGACAGAAGAAACCACGCCGCCAACACTGCAGAACCCGAGCGAGATAAACCTGCACCACACACATCACCAACACCAGAGAGACACCGCCGGACCAGCCACTGAACCCCTGACCAAACCAAAGACCAGAAAGACAGACAAAAGCTGCACGAACTACCCCCAAAACAAAACCTGTTCACAGGCCCTCAGAAAACAAAAGACCGCAGACGAAGCTTAGGCCGCTGGCGAAGCCTCCGGTAAATCCCTAGCCTCCATATCCACTGTGGCCGCTGACTGACCCCCGTCATCCAAATCCGCCAAGGCATAGTAAGGCATCCTCGGGTATTTCTTCCACCGTTACAACATAAATATAGCAATTACCGTCGCTACTGTTACTTTGATAAGATTCTTAACAAAAGGATTAATTATGAATAGTTTCTATAATTTTATACTCTAATAATAACTATTATAATAGATTGTTAATTCAAAAATGATATAACTATATCCATACTGCTTGCATGTTATAATTATCTACTATTATTCCAATGAAACGCTTGAAGTTATTGCTATTTTCCTAAAAGGCGGACAATGGCATTTTACAAAAGAGGGAGCCGTGGCTCTTCGGCTCCCACAACTTGGGTCGTGGGAGATTCATTGTGCCTTGACCATCTCCCATAACGTAAACCAAAATCTATAAATGGTATGCGGTTACAATCGCCCTGATTACTTTATTTACTCAAACTAACTTTAATAACAATAATATCATTAATACTGATAATCCATAAAGAATATGGTTGAGTCTCACAACTTAGTAATAGTACAAATCGAATTATCACTAGTAAACAACCTCTGAAACATAATTATTTTAATCAGTAATAATGTCACTACTAGAATATAAGGGGGTCAAAATTTCCAAATTGCGCCCCTCTATGTATTAACAACACAGATCAAAACTTCCTTAAATTCGGTGCAATAGACAATAACGTGCTCTGCAGTGATAGTATCGTTATAAAAGGTTAAAAATCTTGAATCTCCTTTAGTTATAATTCGAAATGATACAGACTGAATCTTCATTTAAATAATTGTATTAAAAAATATTTAGTTTGCCAATCATTTTAAGAAGGTTTGAGATAGTAATTACTTGTATAAAATAATTGCTCTGATCAACTTCCTTAGATTCTCTTACAGAAAGATTCCTTCCATTCTTCAACACTACAACACAAAAACCAATTTCAGTCTTCAAATCTGTACATTCTGATTTTCCATCTAATCTGCAACCACATAATTAATAATCATCCAAAATTTACTCTTTTGTACTGCAACCAGAAACAATAACAAACCAACAATTTCCTCATCATAAACAATTCTCCCTTTAAATCTTTAGTAACAAAATTTAATCATCATATTTCTCTCCACCCAATGTTAAGATTGACAGAGTCGAATCCACCCCCGAGAAAACTTTTTCGAAAACAAAATTTAATTATACAATAATAACTTTTATAATAATAGCTCACACAGAGCAGCCATGATACCTCACACAAAGTAGCCAAACTAGCTCACACAGAGCAACCATGATAGCTCACACAGAGCAGCCAAACTAGTTCACACAGAGTAACTAAAAATTTAACATTTCCAATCAATGATTCCATCAATAATCTGACAATAAAAATAGATCTATCAATAGATTTCATACCTCTATTGTCCATGCTAGGATCCACCCCTGCAACTTTCAGCCATTTTTTTCCCAAAATCCTTCCAAGAATCTATTACAAAAGTTTACAGTACTTTCTTTTTCCAAGAGCATGCATAATAACTCACTTTCTTCTCTTTTAATAGAATGTTTTTCACAACTCTTCATATTTCTTTTTATGAAAATAAAGCTAAAGTAACATGTTAAAAGAAAAACTATACATTTCCACCTACACACCTCTTAATTAATCATTGATGCATTTAAAATATTTAATAATTAAAATCATCTTAATCACTAACTTATCATTATTATACTCTTTTCAACATAATCATCAAATGTATAATTAAAATTATTGTTTATTTTCTAACAAATAATTAAATATCTTTTAAATACATAAATTCCATAATCCAAAATAATAATAATATTAATTTTATGGTTTAACATAATCAAATCCATTACACAACCTCACACCAAAATATAATATCAAATAAATATCCAAAAAGAGCAATATTAGCTAGGACCCTACATTCTCCCCCTCTAGAATCTCGGCTTCCTCCTGGAAGCTCTCAAAAAGATAAGGGAATAAAGATTTCATCCTATTTGCATCCTCCCATGTAGCAAAAGACTCAGTAAAGGGGTCCCATTGAACCCTGACCGGGTCTAGCTGTCAACCTCGCAGGGCCAGTATTCATTGATCCTAAATGCGAACCAGTTCCAGTGTTAACTGTCCATCCTGTGCCACCTATAAAGCATTCCACTCCAATTCATAAGAAGAATCTCTAACTCCTAAATTCAAAAAAATCAAAATAGTAACCTTACCATTTTTTCTAGGAACCTCTATCACTGATCCCTGATGCTCTGGTTGCTGATTTTTAGTCACTACAAATACCTGATGAGATCTGCCCACATCTCCCATTGTAGGTTCTGAAACTATCAACTAATGAATTTCTTAAGCTATATTGATTTGATTACAATCCTGAGCATAGTTTCCTAACCACCACAATCAAAACAAGAACGGTTCGAAGGAGCCAAAACCTGAAAGGCTGATTTACTAGTGTTAGCCTGACTAGCTCGAGAACTCTACTACAAATGAAATGATCCAACAAACTATGTCTAATTTCTCTGATCCTTTTTATGAGATGAAGCTTTCCAAGATCTGATTGGGCCCCCTTGAGCTGAGTTAGTTTCCAAGCTAGGTTGTGACTGTGTTGATCTAGCAGGATAAGGATTTGACCTATTTCTATTACTAGAGTGAAACTAATTACGGTTCTGATATTGAGATGAATTCTAATGGTGATCATGATGTTTTAACTAAATTTCTTCTGCAATGAGTGCCTTTTTAGCTTCCTGCTTCACAGTAGAAGGCTCAGATAACCGAACCGGACCTGTAATATCATGATTAATTCCTTTGATAAAGCAATTTACCATCAACTTCTCATCATGAATATTGTCAACATACTGAGATAACTCAAAGAATTTATTTTCATATTGTGCTACAGTCAATTCCCTTTGTTGGAGATCATGGAACTCGTCAATTTTCCATTGCCGAAAATGATCAGAAATATATCTCTTCTTGAAAATCTCAGAGAAAACTTCCCAAGTTATATGCTCCGGAGTCAAATATCTTTTTCTCTCCTCCTTTTGCCACCAAGTGTCTGCACTATCCTTGAGAAGGTGAATAACTAGTCTAGCCTTAAGATTACTCCCATAGATTTTTAATGCAAAACTTTTCTCAAGATTGATCAACCAAGATTTTGCCTTTGATCCATCAGTAGATCTAAAAAAATGTTGTAGTTGTAACTGGAGAAAATCTCAGATTAATTTGTCAATACCCACAGAGACCTCCATTTCTACTTGAGTGTTATGAGGAGGTGGTGAATAATGTCCTAATTCTTCTTCCTCTGTATGATCTTCTCTACTACGGTGAGAACTTCTACTATGTTCGTGGGATAAAGAATGTTGTCTTTCAGAGTGTTATTGGTCTTGATTGTTAAGCACAGGTAACCTCTCTTAGATCACATTCACCAAATTTTGTAGGGCCTGTAAAATTTGAGGTCCATGGTCAATCGGTTCCCCAAAATGGTTTGATGACATGTTCTACACATTAGGACAAACAAGTTTATATTACTATCACTTTTTCTCCAAAGCTCCCAAGTGTTGCAACTTGGTGCCTACTCTTAATTATACATTTTTAATCAAAATAATATGTGATATAACATAGTAAAAACTAAAAAATATTATTAATAGAAAATTTAAATCAACTTTTTTTACAATAGATGAAGAATAGATCTCCAGTTGAGCCATATGATGCTTCAAGCAATACATTTATAAGAAAGTCTCAATGTTCGGTAGTTACTATGGAAGCTATTGCACAACTTTGTGTCCTGTCGCCAAGAGGTAATAAACCTACTGAATTCAAAGAAACAAAGTTAATACATTACACTTTTCGATCAATTTATTAGCTCATATCCCTAAAACATCTAGTTTTAAGTTAAAATTTCTCCTAGAGAATATCAATTCTCTGTGTAAAAACATCAGCTTCAGTTTCGATTTTACTCATTGCCTCAGAGACTATCATAACAAAACGTAAAGAAAAATAACCATAAAACTATTAAGAGATAATGTATAATGATCATTAAGATCTTTTCAAACATTATAAAAATGTAGATCGTTTGAAAGGAAGAACTTACAAAAGAGTTATGAGGATTTTAAATACTTCCCTGTATACCCAGCTGAGTCATCTCATTCGCAGTAGTATAATCAAATCAAAGGAAGTTATTCTCCATGAATTTCATTTCTATATACAAACACTAAAGATATAAATAAAGTATTTACTATCCTTTTATTTGAACTTCATTTCATGGTCTTGTAAGAATGTATGAAAGACAAAAGCAATTTTATATTATCTGCCTAACAGATCATAGAAAGAAAGAGTAACAATAACTAAATAAGGCCAGACTATGGCAGTTTTAACACACCACAGTCGGTACCATACCAATAAGAGGGGAGCTGTGAATTCCACAGCTCGCTTGATTATTTCTTCCGCCATTACAACATAAATATAGCCTTAATTACCATCGCTACTATTACTTTGATAAGATGCTTAACAAAAGGATTCATTATGAATAGTTTCTATAATTTTATACTCTAATAATTATTATTATAATAGATTGTTAATTCGACAATGATATAACTATATCCATATTGCTTGCATGTTATAATTATCTACTATTATTCCATTGAAATGCTTGAAGTTATTGATGTTTGTCTAAAAGGTGGACAATGACATTTTACAAAAGAGGGAGCCGTGGCTCTTTGGCTCCCATGACTTGGGTCATGGGAGAGTCGTTGTGCCACAACCATCTCCCACAATGTAAACCAAAATCTATAAATGGTATGCGGTTACAATCGCCTTGATTACTTTATTTACTCAATCCAACTTTAATAACAATAATGTCGTTAATACTGATAATCCATAAAGAATACAATTGAGTCTCACAAAGTAATAAAATAGATCAAATTATCACTGGTAAACAACCTCTGAAACATAATTATTTTAATTAGTAATAATGTCACTACTAGAATATAGGGGGGTTGAAATATACAAATCGTGCCCCTCTATCTATTAACAACACAGATCAAAATTTCCTTAAATTTGGTGCAGTAGACAATAATGTACTCTGTAGTGATATTATCATTATAAGAGGTTAAAACTCTTGAATCTCCTAAATCGGGTAAAAGCACAATAGTGTGTCACACTTTATAAAAGAATCGGTCAACAGCGAAAAAAATTTTGAACTTCGACCACATAAAAGTGGTCTTTATATTTTTAATTTTAAAATGATGTAAACTAATGAAATGTAGATCTTTTAATGAAGTTTATTCCTGTAATTTTTTAGATTTTTTTAAAATTGTTTTCAATTTCTTATATCAATGTAAGAATAAATTTTGAAATGCTGAAAATTTCAAGAAAAAGTGACGTTCACAGGATGTCAAGAAACAAATTAAAACAAACTTAATTTCTCCCTGAATTTTTTTTTCCAAATAGGTAACTTCAATATCTAGTGCATAGAAAAAAAAAATCAAATTTTGATGTATATTTTTCTCGTAATAACGTTTTAAAGTCAAATTTGTCAGAATTTGACAATTTTCATGGGACGTCAACTATTGTCTATTTTTTTAATGATTTTTAAAAAACCAAATATACCCTTTTGAAGAGGACTCTCTCATCTAGTGCACCATATATTTTTTAAAAAAAATTAATATCTTTTACTATTTTTTTTAAATTTCTAATCAGCCTCTTTTTTAATGTTAACAACCTACTTGTCGTATTTTAAAAATAAAATATATTAAAACTAGTTAAAATATGAAAAAAATTACATATTTGGATTCTCCACTCTGAGCTCTACAAAAGAGTATTTTTCTTTGTTGCAGAAAATTCATTCTAATAGGAGAAATACCCTTTTAAAGTCCATTGTTTCATAAATCTGTGAAAAAAGATGAGTTGGCTGCCATGTAGGCATCCAACTAGACGTACTCGGCCGAGTAATTTACAATTGACTGTGTTTTGGGCATATTTTTATCGGGTGATAAGTTGTCTCTCAATAAATATCGGTTGGTAAGTAGTTGGCCGATAACGTATCGGTCGTAAAGAGTCGATATATATATATATATATATATATATATATATATATATATATATATATATATATATATATATATATATATTTCAACTCAAGAAAATTTGATTAAATACAATTTAAGAAGGCAAATTTCGGCAAAGGAAGGCTTATTTGGAGAAAAGAAGACTTATTTCAACAAAATAAGGTTTGTTTCATATCATGTCTTAGAATTTGTAAAATCATAAGATTAATGCTAATTACCAAATTTGAAGTAGATTAGAAGTAAAAAAGACAAGTACATATAGCCTTCATAGGAGGTGAGAGAGGCTGTAAAACAGACAGTAGAACAGTTGTTTGCATGAATCACAGGAGATGCACCGTAACTAACTCATGTTAGCTGAGTTGCATTAGTTAGCTTATGCATGAATAGATCTCATGTTATCATGGAGAGAAAACTAACACTAACACCCCCCCTTAAGTCTAACTAAGGAGACAAAAGCTAATATAGCCAACAAAGATGGGTTCTGGTAGCAAGGCCATTTTAGGAACCCATGTACATAAAAAATTCTCATAAGTGGATAAAGGTAGAAAACTCAATGGGAAAAAACTACCCCCAAAAGAGAAAAAACAAGAAAGTGTACTAGACACTTTACAAAATACCTAAAGGTGATAACCCTACTGTGAAGAATCTTTGGAAGCCTTCTGTGAAGCAACTCTGAACTCTGATGTAGCAACAGGTGATGATGGTAGTGATGTCAAGTTCCAGAATTAGGAATCCATGTTCCAAATTTAGAGACTGCAGATGCGAAAAGAGCATGACCCCTAAATGTTTATGGTGTTATATTTGGTGTTGATGATGACTCTTGAATAGATTCAGGATCCTTTATATTATGCTTTTCAAGAAGATTGGTCAGATGATTGATCTTCTTCTTCAAACATTTTTGCTCAGTGTGCCCAATATTTTTGCAATATGTACACTTAGCTTTTTCTTTTCCTTGATTGGAAAAGCTTTGAGTGTTTGATTTTGAAGACTCAGCTTTCTTATCTTTCTTGATTTCTTTGTCCTTTTGTTTTCCTCCTTTGTTATTTTCCCAATTTCCAACAACAAGAGCATGTGGTTTGTAATTCTTCATGGCACCCATTTGTATCAATTTATCATGTTCCCTTGTTATCTCAACAATGAATTCATCCAAAGTAGGCATTTTTCATGAAGCACCAAAAGCCCTTTTGGTGGTATAAAAAGAAGATACAAAGATAGAATATTTAGGACCTAATTTTGAAAGCATAGAAAGTATGAGTTGATCTTCCTTTTTATCTATCCCACATTCTTTTAACTGCAATTCCAATGATTTGAACTTTGTGAAATAATCTTCTAAGGTATCAAAATCTCTAGGGCTCAAACTTAGGAGCTCATTCTCTAACTCATGACTTTTTAATTCATCAACCTTCCCAAAGAGTTTTTCTAAGTTTTGCCATACCTCATTGGGTGTTTTCAAGGTTTCAACATGGAATAAAAGTTCAGGAGCTAGATTTAGACATAAGAACCTGAAGGCCTGATCACACTTATTGAACCATTTTTCTTTATCTTTGATAGCATTTGGCTCTTTTTCTATGCCCATAGTAACTCTTTATAACCCTTTATCCTTTAGCATAAGTTGAATACTGAGTTTCCAATCATGATAGTTAAAGGGTGTTAGAGGTTTGATTGGATGATTTGGCTCTATGCTTTACTTAGATTATTTACAAATTTGTGGAAAGAAATATTGAGGGAGAAATGGAAGTGCACACAAGACACAACTCTAGTTACCCCCTTATAAAATTTTGGCACTTTATATTTTAGTGCATGTTTAAAAATCCCTTTGCTTAATTTCCCCCCTTAAACATGGCACTTTATATTGCATAAAATGTCTATTCTAACATCGAATACAAAGAATTAAATGCTTTGTTTTTAGGGCAAACAAAACTCATGCCCAAAAAGAAATTAGGGCATATGCTATCAGGGGTGGCCAAAATGAGCAGGGGCGGCTAGGCAAAATTTACAGGGCAATTGGGATTGAAGTCCTCTGTGCCTTCCTTCACCAGACCCACGTCTGCACAGAGAGCACCAAAAAAAACTACACAGGAGATTCAATCCATGCCCCAGGTTGGTCCTTCCACAAATGAGAGCCTCCCTTATCAATGTGAGCGCCCATCGATCTGCATAAGGAACAAGAGTTTTATGCAAGAATGGACTAAATAGTGACCAAAAAGGAGTGAAAGGGTTTCGATGCTGGCAGCCAAAGAGGAAGGTGTGTAGCACTTCTTTTAATCCAACCTCTATTGAGCTAAACCCCACGAAGAAAGTTTGAGGCCTGAGATTGCGATCTCCTGGCAACCCCATGACTTTTACACAAGCTGAGGGTCTTCAAGGCAAGGTGTAGCCCTTCCCACATGCTGTAAGCCTTGAAACAGGTCACAAGCTTTGAGAAAAAAATGAGCTTCTTTGCCCTTGCATGCCCGATACAGCCCTCAATCAATTCTCTATCTCCCTTTTCACGTTGATTCACTTCTTGTAGCGGATTGCCTTCGAATTTGGCCTCCAAACAAGGGCTACATGATATAGAGAGCTCGAACAGGGCGTGTGGCTAGGGTAAAGACTCTTGTGACAAAACATCTATGCCAATCACCTTTCAAATCTCCTCTCTACTGGCATTTCAAATGCCTTGCATCAATAATCGATGTTGTTCCCTCTGATAAGTTTCCTACCCTTTCTTCTGGACATAGGCATTACCAATGCTATAGTACGTGGCCTCTCACTGCTAGACGCAACCTATCTTTTGCCCTATCTATGCAGATAGGAAACACACACACACATACACACAGACTCCAAGATGAACCAACATCATCTTAGTCAAGCTCTGATACCATCTTAGAATTTGCAAAATCATAACATGAATGCTAATTACCAAATTTGAAGAAGATTAGAAGTGAAAAAGACAAGTACATATAGCCTTCGTAGGAGGTGAGAGAGGCTATAAAACAGACTGTAGAATAGTTGTTTGCATGAATCATAAGAGATGCATCGTAACTAAATCCTATTAGCTAAGTTACATTAGTTAGCTTATGCATGAATAGATCTCCTATTATCACAGAGAGAAAACTAACACTGATGTTTTCTCTCTTTCACATCATATAAGTCTTTTATTACGATATATATTTAAAATAGAGGGATAATGTCTTTCCCCCCTCATGAGTAAATCATTATATATACTATCCTAGGCATCTAGGGAAAACTAGATTTATGTATGTGCACAATCATGTTTTCCCTTGCACCTCTTCTCTTCTCTACTTTTCATTTATTTATCATGTGTTGGTTCCATCCCTTGTTACAAATTAGTATTTAACAAATGAAATCAATTACATTAGTATTTAACAAACGAAATCAATTACATCTAGTGTGATTTTATTTACATCACATCCTTGCATTTAAGGAATCATGGGTCTTCTCCTTTATAATCTTATCCTTTAATTGCTATATACATTTTCATAGGATCTATATATTATGTTTTTTCTCTTTCACATCATATAATTCTTTATTACAATTTATTTAAATTAGAGGCATCATGATATGTACCAAATATGCTTATGATACCAAATTTGATTATGATATGTTTGTAATTTGAATGTTTTTTAACTTTGGCTTTAACAAATGAACAATTTATAATTTAGTGTTCTATTTATGCAATATTAACTACATTCATTCATTTAAAGCACACATGTGTGTACACTTGTATGCAGGTGAATTCAAATTTGAGTGTAATTTGTGATGGGGAATCGAAGGACTAGATCGAGGAAGTATGATCGAACAAGAGAGACAAAGACAAACATGGGTGAAGGAACATGTATTGAAGAACAACCCATGGAAAATATTGATGACCAAGGTGACGTACAGGTACAAGAACAAACTAAACTTAGTAATAGAAATTTGCTCTATAGTATAGAAAATTTGATGGAGATGGATGAGGATTCTCTTTTCAATAAGATTTCATCTGAAGATATGTTACCTAAAAGCACAGTAAAATTACATTCTAAAAGAATATGGGATGAATTTTTTGAAGAAAAATCTCTAATTGGAAGAGCACAGTTAGTTGCAAAGTTATTTAGACAAAAAGGAATGACCCCTATTTTGGAGTTGTTAGGGGTTGATAATAGGAAACAGTCATCGGGTTCATTAAAACAAACAATTGTTGAAAACTTGCAAGAAGCATTGAATTGTATTGATACCAAGAGTCGAGCTAGTGATCCAACTGTTGCACATAGAGCATTGATGACTATAATTTCTACTACGAAATTATCACATTGAAGACAAGTTCAAGCAATCTCTAAATTACTAAATTTTTCTAGGAGAACTGTTCAAAGGTAAATTGAAAAGAGAAATGAAATAGATACAAAAATTGAGAAAAATTGGGTAAATATTTCTAGGGTTCCCCAAAAAAATAGAATTTCAAAAGATGTAAAGAAACAGGTGGTTGAATATTAGACCAATCACTCTCATGTTGTTTCCAATAGAAGGGATACTATACAAAAAATAGGTGAAGATGGTAAAAAAAATTCTCATCCAAAACATTTTATAGATACAACACAAAGTAAACTTTTGGAAGCATTTAAGCAAGAATTTTCAAATGTGAAGATTTGTCAAAGGATGTTTGAGACACTATGACCATCATTTGTACGTATAAATAAAGTACGTGAAACTTGTTGTTGTCGAAATAATGTTAAATTTGATCTACATCTACAATCATATAAAAATGCTATGGCAGTAATTGATTGAAATATAGCCATCCCTAGAAGCACAACACAATTTGTGAAGTCTCTTTTATGCGAAAAATTAGAAGATTCGGATGAATTCAATGTTTAGTGTATAAAAAATATATGTAGTGATTGTGGAAATTTGAAGAATCATAAATTACAAGTTGACAACATTGAAATACAAGTTATTTGGAAGAGATTTGAATATGAGACATACTTAATGAAGTCAGGAGTCGAGGCCAAAAAAATTATTCTCAAAGAGAGTGGACTGCCTTACAATGAATTTATGAATAAATTTCACAATATCATATATCCACATATCCAGCATTGTCATGGTGCAAGATGGAAAGCTAAGCAATTTTGTGATTCAAAGAATTGCTTTCCACTAGGTTGTATTCTCTCTATTGTAGATTTCTCTAAGAACTATACATTTAGTCCTCAAACTAAGATTCAAAGTCAGTATTATCATTCAGAGCAAGTTGCAATCTTTGTGTAAGTTTGCTATATACACATGCCGAGCTTCAGGTAGATGGTATACAAAGTAGTAAAGATGGTCGAATTATCATCAAAGACTTTCACTTTTATATCAGTGATGATACAGGTCATGATAGAAGTTATGTAGCTCATTGTATGAAATTTTGTTTGAAGACCTGAGTCGGTGCAGCATAAATCAAGAACAACATTGGATATGGTCTGGTGGATGTGCTAGTAAGTACATTGTTTAGGGTTTAATTTTAAATTTTTATTTACTTTTAACTTTGAGACTTAAATTGTTCAATTACTTATTTAATATATTTAATATGTCAAGTTTTTTGAATCTAATTTTGTTTGAGTGTAGTTATTTGTAAATTCATAGGACAATTTAAGTCTGCAAAGGCTTTTTTTTGGTTAAGCCATCAACATGCTAGGCGCAACACCAAATTCTTGTGAAATTTTTATGAGAGTGGACATGGAAAAGGAGAGCACGATGGAGTAGGAGCATGTGTGAAGCGTACACTTCATCAACATGAACTTGCAGGTAGTTTGTGCCATATATATAGAATCTAGAGATATTTTTAAAAAAATTAGATCTATATTTAAACTTTAATTTTAAATTCTTAAATAAACCTTGAAAGTAACTGGTGACAGATAAATTGCCAACATATGTACTTGTAGGTAATGCCATACGGAATGCAAATGAAATTGTTGAATGGTGCAAAAGTCATTTTTCTTCTCGCGACTTAACATACAACACATGGTATTTTTGGGAAGTTATAGGTACATCTAGTCAAAATTTGTTAAATTTGAATTTCAAAGTGTGTACATACACATGATTTTTAATTAAATTTTCAAATTTAAATTTATATATATAAATTAATCAATTGGATGTTTATATAATTTACAAATATTGATCAATCAAATGCTATTAATTGTCAAACAATTAATGGTATTAGAAGCATGCATTAAATCATGACAACGGGAGGTAGCAAGCCTTATGTAATTAATGTGAGAAAAATCATGTTTTTGTGTTGATTACATCGAGGACAATGCAAATATTGTTCAATGTGAGAATATTAGAGATGGGTATGTTTCACGATGGGAAATGAAACAATTAATATCAATGCCTCCTTCTGAAGACAATGATAATGTCGATGTCTAGAATCCTCTATATTCAGCTGATTACGAAAATGTATCTAATTTAGTTGTTATAGGTATGTATTTAATTGATTCACTTAAAATTGATTTATATATTCTATGTACAAGTAAGTTTATATATTTGAATTTACATATATTAAAAATATATATTTACAACTTTCCTAAACTCTACATGGTGTGTGTACAGGACATATTTTCACTATTGTTGCAAATCCTGACAATGTGGAAGGTGTAGATTACTATCTACTAAGATGTACACAACCAAAAAGCAAATTAGTGGAATCGATGATAGATGGTGATGGACAAGAGTATCCCATTGGATCAGTCGTTATTGAAGGCACATATTATCAACAAATAAATATAGATAGATATGGTATTGTATTTGTTGATTATATGCCAAGACAAAAGGTTCTACATTATAGTCACTTAGTTATAGCAACAAAAATAAATTTAGAAACTTTACCTAAAAGAGGACGTGCCAAACAAAAGTGGAGGTTGCCTATTGAAGATTATGAAAAGATTTTAGAGATAATTAAAGATAGAGAGGATCTAGATTATATGTACTAGGAGCTTTAAGTTGGTTTTTGGATATATGTACATACATATGACTGGATTATATGTATGTACTCAAACCTTTTATAGATCTATCTAGATATCTATATTGATTGGACATGTGACATGATTTAGAATATTTTTTTCAAAGGCTTCCAGTCATTTATTTTTGTCCAATTCCTTTTAAAAATTAGTATCACTCATACCTAAATACTCACTAAACTTAAATCTAATCTTCATCTTCTGCCTCATTCTCAGCAATGTTGAAATAGTGTAGCTTGTATACATTGCAATCCTTATTGGAAGCTATCACTTGCAGCCAATCCCCAACATTATCCAAGTATTGGAATGTATCTAGGCATGTTGTAATTTCTTTTCTTTCATTTAGAGTAGCAACCATGATCTTCTATGTACATGGCATTTATAAGAGAATTGCAGTAGCTAACTCTTTATAGTTTAAAAAATTAGTATCACTCATACCTAAATACTAAAAAAACTTAAATCTAATCTTCATTTTCTACCTCATTCTTAGCAATGTTGAAATAGTGTAGCTCATATACATTGCGATCCTTATTGGATGCTATCACTTGCAGCTAATCCCCGACATTATCCAAACTTATTATCTGTGTATCTCTAGGCATGTTGTAATTTCTTTTCTTTCATTTAGAGTAGCAACCATGATTTTCTATGTATGGCATTTATAAGAGAATTGCAGTAGCTAGAACTCTTTATAGTTTAAAAA
The DNA here is from genome assembly GCA_027924645.1 of Cunninghamia lanceolata. Lineage (NCBI taxonomy): Eukaryota > Viridiplantae > Streptophyta > Pinopsida > Cupressales > Cupressaceae > Cunninghamia > Cunninghamia lanceolata. The sequence goes on along the minus strand of BSBN01000194.1, from coordinate 11,139,161 downwards.
ATTAGTATCACTCATACCTAAATACTGACAAAACTTAAATCTAATCTTCATCTTCTACCTCATTCTCAGCAATGTTGAAATAGTGTAGCTTGTATACATTGCAATCCTTATTGGAAGCTATCAATCACAGCCCATGTTGCTTTCTAGCTTGTTGAGTTTTATGATGTTGTATGAAATGTGTTTATTTAAAGTTTTGAAGGTTGTATTGTATAATGCATTATTGGCTTGATAAAGTTGTTATATAGACTTGAACAATCTTGTCAATGAGCCCATATAACATACATTTTTTTAGGTCACTTGCAAAACTTTTTGAGCATTTGAACCCATTAGAATAGTTATAAGAAGTGATCAAGAGGTCAAGACACTCAATCCTTAAAATTTTTAAGTAATGTGTTTCCTAAAAATTTTGGGAACCATATGCTTGTTCAAGAGTTCTTGAGTGTACTAACATTATGGGTTTCATGTTAATTGGATCTAGAGCATCATTTATTTTTGTTTTTTGTGTATTTATGATTTTGGCCACTTCCAAATTTATTTCTTGTACAAATAGGTTGGTGTAGTTATTTGTGAATCCAATCTAGGAAATATTTAAACTATCTTTGATATCTCATTTGTATATATGTGTATTGTTTATGGTTGGTTGGCTTTAACATAAATTATAATATTTCTCTAAGGTTTCTTTGAGTGTGAGCTATTATTGCAATATATGGCACTCGTAAGTTAGCCCATGGATTATTAAAGTATTCCTAATATATTATTTCTTACAATATATTTTGAAAGCATTTTAACAAATATATAGAAGGGCTTATGCCAAGTTAGATGCCTTGGTTTCTCAATTATTACTTGAGTCACATTATGCTAGGAAGGCAAAAAGTTTACTCTACATGAGTACTTGGTTAAAGGTTTGACCCTATCACCCATATTTAAGGCATTGGTCTTATTGTGACCACTTTTCCCACCACAACACACCAAAAAACTAGAAATCAAAACTCATTTCACTTTATGCTTATTTTTACTTGTGTTGACAACTTACATAGCTTGATAAATCTAAATCTTTGTATCTTATGAGAGCCAATACTAGTCTTCATCATATGTTTTTATGTTAAGATTGATGAATAGTAATTTTCAACACCATAAAGTCTCCATTCATTATTAGCTTTTGTTTCTTGATTTGGTCTTAGATTATAGGTATATGTGTTACAGTGTCATAATCAAAATTAGTCTCCTATCCAAATTCTAGGTACATTATTAATTTAGTTATCTCTAATTTAGTTTATAATTTATTATAATTAGGTACATGCCTAGACTTAGCTCTTTTATCTAGATTAATTCACCTATTGCTTGCTTTATTACATTTAAGTAGTCTATATTAGATTTAGGTATATGTATGGACTTATCTCTTCTATGTAGATTAATTTGATTATTTCTTTCTTTATTACATTTAAGGGTGTGTCTTCTTACCTTTCAATTAAATTTCTATTAATCCAATAACGTTTATAGTAGGACTCCACAACTACCACAATATAAGTGTATTTATTTAACTTCCACTTTACAAAAGAAGTTTAATGATTAATGATTAATGTGAAGTATGGAATATTAGGTTGAATTTATATGACATGGTAGGGTATTTTTTGGTTAATAAAATATATTTTAGCTTATTTTAAATATCTTTTATTAATTATCATTTTTTATGTATTATTTATTGAGAATTTTAAGAGAGTAAAATGAGGTAGAGGAAATAGGCTCTATAAACAATCTTTGATATAATTTGTAGTCTATGAAATGTTCACATATCAATTAGGGTTTTGATGCCTCCATTATAATAGCTTACATTGTAAGAATTTAATTGACAAATTTGTGTAGCTTTTGGCCACTTCCAAATTTATTTCTTGTACAAATAGGTTGGTGTGGTTATTTGTGAATCCAATCTAATTGTGACTTGATATTTAAATAGTCTCCTTTTTAAACTATCTTTGATATCTCATTTGCATATATGTGTATTCTTTGTAGTTGGTTAGCTTTAACATAAACTATAATATTTCTCTAAGGTTTCTTTGAGTTGCTTTCTTGATTTGTCATGCATTAACTAAGATATTCAATTGCATATTACTTCAAGGGTTCAAATCTTTAAAAAAATTTAATGGAGATGTGGTTTTAGAAAAATATTAGGTTGGACATATAATTAATTCTAGATCATTGTATAGGATTGTTTTCACAAATTAATTCAAAGTTTTCTTAAAATTTATTAGCCATATAAAAACATGTGACAAAACTATCAAATTGTAGACACATCTAATAAGCTCAACTATATATTATTAAAAACTATAAAAAACTATATATTTTAATTCACAGGATTCAATAGATATAAATTAAATTAAATTCACATTCCCAAATATTTTATAAAAAACTATTCTTATCAATGACTAGGGTGTTGACATCATTTCTCAATCATTAATAGTTCATCACATCACAAGTGAATTTATATGCATCTACAACTATTTAACATATATACATATTTAAACTATTTAAGTTAAAACTTGATTTTATCCAAATTAAGACCCATATATTCAAATGAAAACATCCATACAGATCTATATTTAACTAAACATCTAAATGTGCATATATACATATCATAAATATAAAGTCTAACTACAACATGTAAATGCAACAACATAACATCAAGTCTAACTGCAACATCATATGAGAGTTCAGGCAAACATATCAAAAAACACATGAATACATCTAACTGTGCACAAAAGCATGACTCCTGCCTCCTATGGGCGGAACAAACCTCACTCAACCTAGGACTAGAATGATGAGATGAGCCCTGTACTGATCCCTATACTGATCCATGTACTGATCCTCGTCTCAAGCCCTGTACTGATCCTCATCCCGAGCCCTATCCTGAACCATGTGTATTTAATCCCATCCATCTATGAACATCTGAGTGATGTGTAGATCCCTAAACATACAAATTATCTCTATTAAATTAAATTTAAATATATATTAAAATATATGGAATCTCAAGTACATGTGTTCTCAAAATTTTAAATGTACAATTAAATACTAAATACCTCGCATCCAACCTCATTTGTATCCGCTGTCTGTTGCACAGTGTCATGTCCTAGCACCTCTCTCATCAATCCCTAATGTAAGATTGATTAAATAAGAGTCAACACGTATATGATGCACAAGACTAAATTTTATAAAATTTAAAAATATTTAAAATGTATGTACCTCATCATTAGCAACCTGTGTAGTTCCATGGATGACCCTCCCAATCCCACTAAGCTCAGATGAATTGAGGGTCATTGCAATGTTTTCCTCAAACAAAAGACCATGGAATGATCCTAGTGCATAAGGTGGCACAATACCAGCATCAAGTTGTGATGGGGTCTTCTCTGACGGCACTGTGTCAGTCATATGTGTAGCTTTTTGATCACTGTGCTAACTAAAAAATGTTGACATGGTCTTGAGAGGGATGTCGTACTCAGAACTAACAAACTCATATACATAAAGTAGATCCTGTGCCAGACATGTACTTAATCTACGTAAAGTACTCTCTCCAGAAGTCTGCACCACATCACATGGTGAAACTATGTCAGCACATATGTAAGGATCATAACTAGTAGAAGTTGAATCAACTGATCCTATGCTAGTGCATGGACACGACATATATCTACCAACATGATCTAATGCCAAATGGTCAACATCACTGGCAATAGAACCTAAACTCTCAAAAATACGCTGTCTTGATGATGTAACTACCACCTTAGCTGACTATCCTAGATTCAACCTTTCTGGAAGTACCAAAAGGTTCAGACCCACTAATGCCCTCTTATTTTCAAGCGGAGCCTAATCAAGATGTCAGAATTTCTCTGAAAACCTCCCATGACCCTGTCCCACATGTTTTGGTATAGATGTGAAATCAACATCAAGTCGTAAATGAGCAAAAGCAAATAGTTGTTTACAAAAATACAAAGGCAACTCATCATTGTGTGGCCATGTATGATGTGCTGCTAACCACTTAGGATATATAAGTGGTGCAACAACATCTATACACCTGGTGACAAAATAGCCCTGAACTCTATCATGTCTGTGATAATGTGGAAACATATTATACACCATATTCAATGAAACAGACCTATTAACTTCTGGCCATTTTACTGTCCCAGTAACAGTGCTAGCAAGTGACACATAAAAATCATACATACAAACTCTGCTCTTGTCCCCACCAACCTGTCTCTATTAGATAGGTTAGGTGTATTATGGATCGTCTAATCTAAATGTGTCAAAGCATTATTGAGTCTATCAAGAGTGGCAGCATATAACTCACTCCTACTTACACTATTTGCATCACCACTATTATGCTCACTATCATGGCCATCACTATAATGAGATGCCATGTCAGATGCCGTGTATGTGCAAATTTCGGCATTTTAGAAAATTTAACATACATTTAAATTATAATTTAATGAATTTATATGTGCATTCAATTTTTACATTTAAATTAACAAAACTAAAAACATTTAAAATCTAAGAATTAAATACACATGAACAATCTACACATTTAAATTAACTTTACAAAACTATATAAACATTTAAAAATTAAAAATTAAATATACATTCAATCTAATACATCTATTTCAAATACATCTAGCCAAGTTCAGATTTTCAAACTAATAATGTAGTTAAATTAAACAGATCTTCAATAAAAATGCAAAATTTATTGAAATAAATACTAACAAGAAGAAATGGAAGGGTCTTGGAATTATTATGTTTTATACTTTGTTGTTTCTAAGTTTCCTAAGAGTTTTCACAATGTGTGTATGTAGTCTTCTTTTTTTTGGTGGTATATTGGGTGTGTGTATATTGGGCATGACCATGTTTCCTCCCTCTAACTTCATATCTAGATGTGAATGGTCATGTTCAAGGTCTAGATCCAAGAAGCCTTGAACTATCATCCCATGATATCAAAAAAATCCATATCATATCATGTATTGGTAGCAGATTTGGGCCTAGAGACAAGTTTTAGAAGCTTTGATCTACAATATATGGGAAAGAGGTATCGAATTCTATATTCCTCTCCATCATTTTGATAGAGGCCCTTGAAACAAATTCAATGCACTTATTTAAATCATTCATGTTGGGAGGATAAAGAGTAGTGTCTTCATGGCAATTACTTTCTTTCATTTGCAAGAACAAAATAAAGTTAGGAGTTGATTCTCTTTCTAATACGTAGCCCCTAGTCATCAATAAGTTTGGACCTAGGTGGTACTTGTAATGGTGCTAACCACCTAACTAATTTTAGATTGTAGTAAGAACTGACAAGTGTCAATCATCTGTGAGATGAGTGTTATCACTTTTCTATAAATAGAATATGCATACATTGTACAAAGAGTTGGAAAATATTTTGCAATGTGTTACAAGGAGATGAAATTTTTAAATCATCATTTATTATTTATTGTTACTCTAAACCTTTATTTGGTCTCTTAAAGCATTAGGAGATACTGTGAGGTTGAAGATTAGAATGATCAAATTGTAGACGTTATATGAAAGAGGTATTCCTCTACAAGAAAAGAGTGGATTGTTCATGGGAACAAATAGAGTCGTAACTAGGCAAGAGTTAGCATCTAGTCTCTTTGCTAACAAAGAGAAGAGAAGTGGGCATTTTTTTTGTGAGAAAGTTAATTTGGGAAGCAATAAGATTTTATGAGAATTGATCCAGTCAAAGACACTCAAAGTTGTAACAAAAGAGATCATAGAGATTACAAAACACAAAATTTAGGGGGATATTCTGCAAGTAGGGTATACATAACCAACAAATATAGATGCATTAAATGATCAACAGAAAACAAGTATACAAAGAGGTTGTTAAAAATGACAATGAAGCTTTATTTTTAATTCATGGTGCACTTAGCCAAACAATCTTTCTTAGGATTAGTGGTAATTATGTTTAGTGGATAGACACAAGAAGCACTCAACTTCATTAACAAGAAGTTAGCTTCTCATCTAGAAATTATTTTATTTATTTGGCCCCAAAATTTTAGGCCATGATTACAGATAGGGGTGCAATCAATTGTTTAGGGAAATGCCCTATCATTAAAATTTTAATGGGAGAATGTTAACTAGATTTCTCTATGTTCAATATCTCCATGGGTGCAATAGACATTATTTTAGGAGTCCATTAGCTTACTACATTAGGAACAATTGAAATTAACTTCCAAGGGCTATTCACGCATTTTTACTCAAACAGTAGGACAGTCAAACTAAGAGTGTTGCAGACAAAATCTCCATAGTAAGCTCCCACCAAAAGCAAAAGATGCTTAACAAAAGGGTAGCCCAATCGTTTTCACTAGAAGCACAACAATTAATGGTCCCTACACCACTAGATTTACAAGTAATTGATAGGAACTCAATAGTTTTTGGAGATATGTCAAAAGGATTATCTCCTAAAAGAGTTTATGGTCATTCCACTCAACTAGTGCCAAGGAGCCAACCACCTAACATCAAGCCCTTCAGGTACCCATATGTATATAAAGGCGAGAACGAGAAGGTATAAAACATGCTAGAGGAAACTATTATCAAGCATAGCTAGAGAGCTTACTCTTCTCCTGTAGTAATGGCGTGCAAGAAATTTGACACCTAGAAAATGTGTCTTGATTACAAAGAGCTCAATAAGTACACCATAAAAGGCAAGTTTTCAATTCCAACAATTGATGATTTTTGGATGAGCTAAATGGTATTATTTATTTTATCAAACTTGATCTATTTTTTTGTTATTGTCAAATCAGAATTAGAAAAGGGAATATACACAAGATAGCTTTCTAAATTGATCGAGGCCACTATAAATTTTTGGTGATACATTTTAGCCTCACAAATACACCATCTACATTTCAAAGTTTAATGAACTCTATCTTTAGGCCATCTTTATAGAAATTTGTTTTGGTATTTTTTGATGACATCTGAATATATAGAAAAACTTGGGAGGAACACTTGCAACATGTGAATCAAGTTTTGAATATTCTTGAATAACATCAATTTTCTGCTATGTCATCCAAGTGCAATTTTTTAGTCAAAGAGGAGGAGTACCTAGGACATATTTTTCTCATGAGGGAGTCAAGGTGAACCCAAACAAGATCAAGGTGACAATAGAATGAAAAATTCCTAGAACCCCCAAGAACCAACAGGTTGTCTTAGGGCTTACTAGTTACTATCATCAATTTGTAAAAAATTATGACAACATAAAAGCACCACTCATAGCTTTATTGAAAGTCTCTTTCTAGTAGAATGAGGTAGCCACTAGGGCATTTGAGAAGATCAAGGAAACCATTTTCACAACTCCAATTCTAGCTACCTCCTATTTTTCTAAAACCATCATTGTGGAATGTGATGCTTCTAGATTGGGCATAGAAGCAACACTCATGAAAGTTGAAAAACCTATAGAATTTCAAAGACTAACTCAAAGATTTAAATTCCAAAAAAGCATGGAATATACTTAGTAATGATATTAGGCACAATTGCAAACATTATGAAATAACTTTGAAAACATTAAAGTGACATAACAAAGATTTTAGGTGAAAATATGGTTAATCGGTATACTATAAAAATATTATAAAATTTACTTTCAAATTTTGATAATGTAGCTCCTATAACTAAAATTTCAAAAGACCTCACAACCATGCAAAACAATGAATTGAGTGGCATTTTGTTAACTATCAAAGAAAGAATAATGCTTAGAAATAATTCTAGCTTGTCTGCTGAAATGAATTGCATTTTAATACTTAATAACAATTGTGAGTTTTGAATAAGAAATTGTGGTTTCATTGAATATTGTGTAAGTCATGGGCATAGATATATATAGATTTCTATGTGATAGTTTTCTCCTCCTAATTTCTAAAACATTGGAAATTGTCAGCAGTTACGCCTTCACACCTATGACTAGGTGGGGTAAAACAAATTATGTTCTGAATTAGAAAACTTCTGTATAAAATTGTATACAAGTTTCAGTTTCTATTTTTTAGAAATCTTTCTAATTCACTGTTCAATGTAATAGACTATGGAAATATTATATATATATATATTAGTAGATAAACTTTTGAAATGAAATCTTAACTGTCGAGTACTAGTAATGACCGACAAACAAAGATAACAGTGTAGAGAAATATTCGCTCATTTCATTTCACAACATTTTTTCTCTAAAATTAAACAATGCAGCTTTAGATTATTTACAATCATTCAAAAAAACAATTATAGTCATTCAAAAAAACAAAATCACTTCCAAAAATAGGCTACTGATGTCCTAATTGTGTTTTAATGATGATAAAATCTTGCAAAATTAAAGTCCCTACTGATGTCTTACTCTTTTGGGACAAGAAAAACACATTGCAGTAAGTGGGCTAGGGGAAGCTCCAACCTTGTTTAAGACACAAAATTGCACACTATGGAAATACAATAGACCAAAAAATTGAACACTACACTACTCCAAGGATATTGTCATGCAGAGGAATACTATTTATTATTGAAAGGTATTTGATGACAGGCATTTCAAGTTTGTAGACTATCAATTATAGAGGACTTCTACAACAAGCTTAGAAATTATATTTTGACACACACATTACATTTCCTCTTGTATGATTGTCCTAGGGTTTGATTGATGAATTTGGGATTTTTGTCAAATATTATAGTTGGAAATTCTCTAGACGACATGTATGGAAAATGTGGAAGCATAGATAAGGAACTGTGCAGGTTTAGTGGATGAGTGCTGCACATGCTTCAATCATATGAGTAACCCTTATTGCATTACACCTATAATTGATCAGTATGTGTGCATGGTTGACCTTCTTACTCGCGTTGGCTATCTGTGTGGAAAATGTGGAAGCATAGACAAGGAACTATAGGTTTAGTGGATGAGCACTACATGTATGCTTCAATCATATGAGTAACCCTTATTGCATTACACCTACAATTGATCAATATGTGTGCATGGTTGACCTTCTTGCCTGTGTTGGCTATCTTGAGGACACCATAAACTTTATCATTAAGATGCGAGTGAAACCTATGGTAGTTGTGTGGATGTTGCAGCGTTGATATAAACTATGAGATTTATTAAATACATTCCCAGCATTCGTGATTAGGGTTTATTCAAATCAATAGAAGGTGGGTATTGTTTATTTATCCCAATGGTGCACGTGGGTGTTGAGGAACAGTACAGTACCTGTAGGTGGCAGTGTAGTGTAGTGCAGTGTTGGCTAGAGGTGGCAGTGCAGTCTAGCTATGGGTTGTTGTCCGTCATGGGCTCCAGGTAGAACACTCCAAAGCTATATCAATATGGACGAAAATGACAATTTCGCCTTTTTTTTATTTTTATTTTCTTTGGTTACACACTAATTCTAACCAGGTGTAAACTTACTACCTGATACAGTTTCGCAAGGAAATGTACAACCACGTAGGTGCCACATAGGTGCAACATGGTTTCAGGCATAACAAAAATGGGTGTAATTAAATCACGCATAAACGATCCGCATGTAATTATTTAGTTAGCCAAAATTTTGACACCCTATTGTGCTTTTACCCCTTTAGTTATAATTTGAAATGATATAGATTGAATCTTCACTTGAATAATTGTATTACAAAAATATTTAGTTTGCCAATCATTTTAAGGTTTGAGATAGTAATTACTTGTATAAAATAATTGTTCTGATCAACTTCCTCAGATTCTCTTACGGAAAGATTCCTTCTATTCTTCAACACTACAACACAAAAACCAATTTCAGTCTCCAAATCTGTACATTCTAATTTTCCATCTAATCTGCAACCACAGAATTAATAATCATCTGGAATTTGCTCTTTTGTACTGCAACCACAAACAATAACAAACTAATATTTTGCTCCTAATAAATAATTCTTCCTTCAAATCTTTAGTAACAAAATTTAATCAATCATATTGCTCTCCACCCAACCTTACGATCGACAGAGTCAAATCCACCACCGAGCAAACTTTTCCAAAAACAAATTTTAATTGTACAATGATAACTTTTATAATAATAGCTCACACAGAGCAACAATATCAACTCACACAGAGCAATAATAATAGGTCACACAGAGAAATAATAATAGCTAACACAAAGTAGCCATGATAGCTCACATACAACAACCAAATTAGCTCACACATAGCAGCCATGATAGCTCACATAGAGTAGCCAAACTAGCTCTCACATAGCAACCATGATAGCTGACATAGAGCAGCAAAAACTAGCTCATAGAGAGCAACTAAAAATTTAACATTTGCAATCAATGATTCCAACAATAATCTAACCATAAAAATAGAATTGTCAACAAATTTCATACCTCCATTGTCTAGGCTAGTATCCACCCATGCAACTTTCAGCCATTTTTTTTCCCAAAATCCTTCCAAGAATATGTTACAAAAGTTTACAGCACTTTCTTTTTCCAAGAGCATGCATAATAACTCACTTTCCTCTCTTTTAATAGAACTTTTTAAACAACTCTTCATATTTTTTTATGAAAATAAAGCCAAAATAACATGTTAAAAGAAATACTATACATTTCCACCTACACACCTCTTGATTAATCATTGATGCATTTAAAATAGTTAATAATCAAAATCATCTGAATCATTAACTTATCATTATAATACTCTTTTCAACATAATCATCAATCATATAATTAAACTTTTTTTTTCTAACAAATAATTAAATATCTTTTAAATACATAAATTCCATAATCCAAAATAATAATGATATTAATTTTATGGTTCAACATAATCAAATCCATTACACAACCTCACACCAAAATATAATGTCAAATAAATATCCAAAAAGAGCAATATTAGCTAGGACCCTACAAAGTCCCTTAAGATCCCTAAGATGCAAAAACTGCCAACTTTGACAGAGCAGTTCTCAGAATTCATAGTAGCTAGGAATGTTTCATTTAGACCTACAGGTGCATGTGGGTTCTATCCATAATAACCTCTCTTGGTTTTAGTCAACTCCAGTCCATTTGACTGTGTCGAAATCAAATGCATTCTTGCAAAATGCTTCAGTTTCATGTAGTGGAAAGGTGCTAGGATTGACATTTTACATTCCATAGGTCGTGGGGCTGAATGGACTTTGCAAATACATTGAGGTGGGTGGATAAATGCTAGGGGAGGGCTTGTTTCATGTCCCAAGAACCCTAGTCATTCAGGGCAGCAAGGTACTGGCAAAGTCACTTAAGATCATAAGAGTAAAAACTGCCAAACTTTGACAGAGTAGTTCTCAGAATTCATGGCAGCTGGGAATGTTCTGTTTGGACCTACAGGTGCATGTGGGGTTTGTCCACAATAACCTCTCATAGTTTTGATCAACTCCATTCTATTTGACTGTGCCAAAATCAAACACATTTTTGCAAAATGCTTCAATTTCATGCAGTGGAAAGGTGCTAGGAGTGAAATTTTGCATTCCATAGGTCACGAGGCTAAACAAACTTTTCCAACATGTTAGAGTGGGTGGGTAAATGCCATGGGAGGTCTCGATTCATGTACCAAGTGCCCCAATCATTCGGGGCAGCAGGGTACCAGCAAAGTCACTTAAGATCCTAAGAGCAAAAACTGTCAAACTTTGATGAAGCAATTGTTAGAATTCATGGTAGCTGGGAACATTTTGTTTGGACCTACAAGTGCATATGGGGTCTTTCCACAATAACCTCTCTCAATTTTGGTCAACTCTAGTCTGTTTAACCGTGCCAAAATCAAATGCATTCTTGCAAAATGCTTCAGTTTCATGTAGCACAACGTTGCCAGGTGCCATATTTTTTATTCTAGTCATTGTGGGGCTAAACTGACTATGACAACATGTTGGGGTGGGTAGGTAAATGTTACAAGAGGTCTCGTTTCATTTTCCAAGCATCCTAGTTGTTCCAGGCTATAATCTACCGATAAACTCTAAAGTTGTTAAGACTAAAATTTTGCATTCCACAGGTTGTGGAGTCAAACTAACTATCCCAACATGTCTGAGTGGGCACGTAAATGCTAGGGGAGGTCTTTTTGCATGCACCAAGTGTCTTAGTCATTCCGGGCTACAAGCTATCGACAAACTTGAAAGGTACTAGGAGTGACATTTTGCATTCCATAGCTCATAGGGCCAAACAACCTTCACCAACACGTCAAAGTGGGTGGGTAAATGCCAAGGGACATCTCATTTTATGTGCTAAGTGTCCCAGTCATTCTGGGCTATAAGCTATCGACAAAGTCACTTTACTGGTAGCTTGCAGGCCAGAACGATTGGGATGGTTGGCACATGAAATGAGACATTCTCTAACATTTACCCATCCTGACATGTTGGCATAGTCAGTTTGGCTTCACGATGAGCATATCAAAAAATAAGGCACCTAGCAAGGTTGTACTACATGAAACTAAAGCATTTTGTAAGAATGCATTTGATTTCAGCTCGGTCAAATAGACTAGAGTTGACCAAAACTGAGATAGGTTATTGTGGATAGAACCCACATGCACTTGTAGGTCCAAATGGAATGTTCCCAACTACCACAAATTTTTAGAACTGCTCTGTCAAATTTTGGTAGTTTTTTTCTCTTAGGATCTTAAGTGACTTTGTCGGTACCTATTGCCCCAAACGAATGCGGCACTTGGCACATGAGACGAGACCTCCCCTAGTATTTACCTATCCACCCCAATGTGTTGGAAAAGTTCATTTGGCCCCATTACCTATGGAATGCAAAATGTCACTCCTATCACCTTTTGACTTTATCGGTAGCTTGCAGCCTGAAATGAATGAGACACTTGGTGCATGAAACGAGACATCCCTTAGCATTTACCCACCCACCTAGACATGTTCGTGTAGTCATTTCACCCCCAAGACTTGTGGAATGCAAAATTTCAGTGTTAGCAACTTTCTACTTTGTCAATAGCTTACAACCTGGAATGACTGGGATGCTTGGCACATGAAATGAGACCTCCCTTGGCATTTACCCACCCACCCTGACATGATAGCAAAGTCCATTTGGCCCCATGAGCTATGGAATGTAAAATGTTACTCCTAGCACCTTTCCACTACATGAAACTAAAGCATTTTGCAAGAATGCATTTGATTTCCGCACGATCAAATAGACGAGAGTTGACCAAAATTGAGAGAGCTTATTGTGGATGGACCCCACATGCACCTGTAAGTCCAAAAGGAATATTCCCATCTCCCATGAATTCCAAGAATTTCTCTGTCAAAGTTTGATAGTTTTTGCGTCTTAGGAAACTTAAGAGACTTTGCCAATAGCCTGCTGCCCCAAACGACTGGGGCACTTAGCACACAAAATAAGACCTCCTCTGGCATTTACCCACCCACCCTGACATGTTGGTGAAGTCCATTCAACCCCGTGATCTATGGAATGCAAAATGTCACTCCTAGCACCTTTCAACTTTGTCGGTAGCTTGTAGCTCAGAATGACTAAGACACTTGGCACACAAAACAAGACCTCCCATAGCATTTACCCACCCACCCAGACGTGTTGGTATAGTCGTTTCACCCCCAAGACCTGTGGACTGCAAAATTTTAGTGTTAGCAACTTTCTACTTTTTTGGTAGCTTATAGCCCGAAACAACTAGGACACTTGGCACATGAAACAAGACCTCCCCTAGCATTTACCGACCCACCCTGATGCATTGGTGAAGTCCGTTCGGCCCCACAAGCTATGGAATGTAAAATATCACTCCTAGTATCTTTCCACTATGTTGTCCTCAAAATCAGTTGCGCTCATTCTGTAGGACAACCCCTACGAAACTTGTCTGTTTCGTAGCCTACACTCTAAGTTTATTTTTCGAGGCAAGTCTCTTTGACCTTGTGTGTAGTCCTCTGACACCTAAGAATGGCTTGTAATGTTCCCTAAGATGATTCCTTGAAATTCGTGAAAATCAGCTAAGTTGCAAGCTTGTCAAAACAATAATTTTGACCCTTTTGGGAGTTAGAAAATTTTCACTGTTAACATGCTAGGGCAGTGAAATTCAACGCTTATGCATGTTTTTAGACTTTTCCCTTTTTGCATGTAAGGGCAGTGAATTTCTCCACCCTGGCATGTTGTTTCCCCTTTATATTGCATGTTTTTCCTTTTATGTGTTTTAGTGGTAAAAATGACTGCCGCGACACTTAATAAATGTCACAATGAGTTAGCTCATGAGACATTTATTACAAACTCTTAGTTTTGTTTTAGGTTTTTAAAGGTCTTTTAAATCATTTTTGTTTTGTTTTACTTTTTACCCTACCTTCATTTCTTTCTCTAAGCATGTTGAGTTGCTAGTTCGAATCGGTTCGATGGATCGTGGAAGCATTGTTCATTGGATTTTGATTGTGTTATCTCCATTCATCAATATTAGGTTAGTTTCTTTTGTTTTATCCTCCTCCTAGTCATTTCATGCTTAGTGTTTTATAAATGTAATTGTGTGATTAGATTTTGCCACTGATTGCTGATTGTTCATTGTTCTATAATTTCCATGTCTCGAAACCCTAAACTTTCTGAGTTTTCTTTTATCGGTTGACTAGGTTTTTGTTTTCATTTTTCTTTTTTAAAGTCTTTTATTTTTCTTATATCTATCTTATATCATGTTTCTATGTTTTCTTTTGTTGGTTCAGAACTAGGTTTTTTGTTTTTTGTTCTTAGGTCCCATGCCATAGCAGTAAATTTTACCACTCAAACATCAGACCTCAGAACATCCTCCACATGTTGAGTCGGTAAAATTTACCACTCAAGTATGTGAACCATTAGGTATTTCTATGTTATGTTGGTGAAATTTGCCTCTTGGGCACATTCCCTTTTTACTGACTACAATATCAAAAGTGCATAAGCGGTCAATATTTCTGCCCTAGCATTGTTTAAAATTTCCATCCAAAGGTGTATGGGTGGTGAAATTCACCACCCTTACACAAAGCAAACTAATAAACCTCCAATATGTAAAGTTAGCAAAATTTGCCACTCCTACATAAACCTTGCAAATTTTTCCTGAGATGTTAAGGTGGCAAATTTTGCCGCTCAGACATGAATAAAAGTTTTCCCTGCATGTAAGGGCAACAAATTTTATCACCTCGACACCTACAATTCTTTCTAATATGCAAGGGTAGAAAATTTTGCCGCCCATGCATTCACTCTCCCAAATTTTTCTAACACTGGAGAATTTTCTGAATTGCTATCCTAAGCCTGCTTTCCTCCATTTTTTTGACTCACTTGCTCTTTAGCCATTTCAATCTTACTCCTGTGATCATGATCATCAATATGCAGTTTCCCCTAATTCCCAATTTTTTCCCTAACTGTAGGATCATGAATTCTTTGCAGTCTTTGCAAGTAGCTGCCGAGGTCTTCATCTGAAGGAGTCTTCTTCCCAATTAACTGATCTATCTCCATCAAAGGCAAAAATAATGAAGTACAAATATCAAGGCGTCTTTCCCATAACTTTAGTAACATCAAATGTTGATGAGATATGGGATACAGAGATTGGCCATGTGGATATGGCTGAATCCATAGAGAGAATGAAGTCTAATAAGCCTAGTTCCTCTATGCAAAAGATTGTCAAGAGTAACATACATCTGGTGTCTTCATTTCCAGTAGCTACACTCAATATGAAGTTTATTCTCTAGATTGCTCATTTCTACAACAGAGATACCAGAGCAATGGTTGATGCTCATGGGAATGTGATTATAAGGCTTGATCCAGAGTTCATAGATAAGGTGTTCATATGTCCACCAGTTGAAAATGTTGCAGAGCTGGATTTTGGTATTGCACAACGTGAGTATGACAAAAATGTAGAAAAGGCAAAAAAGGTGATAAACAATAAGTGGTTCAAGACTGATAGACCTAATTTGTCTAGATGGCCTAGGAGTTTTGCTAGAAGTGAATTTGTAGAAGTGGGTGACTTGATAACTCTTCTCAGTAGAGTTAGGGGTCTTTCTTCCTCATCAACTTTTCATGAATGGATGTATCCATACATTAAGGTCATTCTTCAAGGTACTCAAACTATCTTCTGGGGTGAACAGATAAGTAATGTTCTTCATTAGTAGTTAACTAAACTATTAACTACTTTGAAGTTCTACATGACTTCAAATTTGGTGTATATAGTAGCTTCCATGAGAAGCTTCCTAGGGCTAACATCTAATGGAGATAGGAGAGTTGTACCTATTTATCAGACTATCCTCAGCTCACTCTGAAAGGCTCAATTCATCATTTTAGAAGGGTGAATGATGCCTTCTTTGTTGTTTTCTTGTGCCTTTTTGATCCTTAGTTGGAACAGAGAAGAGTTTCAGATGAAGCCTGGTCAATGGTAAATAGTTATGGTTGTTTGTTTCTTCAATTTTCAACTTTTAAATATCTCAGAGTTGGTTTTTATCAAGGTTATCCCTATGTGCTTCCAAGATTTCCCTCTAATAAACTTGTTCTAATGGAGTTGTGTCGATGAATGATTGTTGTCCATAACAAACAGATGGAATTGAAAAACCCTAGTTTTAGGTTTCCTATTGAGATTGGTAGGTATTATGTGGCAACTACTACTAAGGCCAAGGTAATGGAAACAAAAATACAGATGGTCACAATGAAGATGTTCAAGAAGAGACTCCATTTTGATTGCAAGGGGTGAAGGACAGGATCAAGAGGAAGACCCAGTTTCATGAGCCAATGGTTGAAGATATCTGGGCTGATTTGCGAATAGAAGAGGAAATCAGGTAGTTGGATTATAGCAGGTTGACCCTAGACCAAATTAAATATTTGGGTCTAGCTAATATTCCAGAAGACATGGTGGATGATGAAGAGGTTCTCGATTCAAGCTATGTCAATTAGAATATTGCAAACTCTCCCTTGCCTATTGTTCAATGGTCAAAGGAGGTAACTTCTTTGAGGAAGAGGTTTGATCTGATCCTAGCTAATACCAATTTGTGGCTTTAGAGAAAAGGTATTCCTTTGAAAGATTTCATAACTAGATCTATGGAGGAAGTCTTAGAGCAAACAGGTAAGAAGGTTGAGATGAGAACAAAGAATAAAAGTGATACTCCAGGCACATCTAAGGTTTCCAAACCAAGGATCAAATTTGTGTCCAAAGGGAAAAAGGCCAAAGTTGAAGAAGAAGAATTTGATGCAAAGGACATGGAAATTGAAGAACAGGGTGTTGATGAACCAGCCATTGAGGAGATGGATGTTGAGGATAAGTCTTTAGAAGAGAAAAGGGATGAACAGGAGAAAGAGGAAGGAGAAGGTCAGGAGGATTTACAAGATACAACCATGCCTCCACAAAGGGATGATCCACAAGGAACTGAAAATCCTTCCCCCTTACCTAATGTATCTATTTCAACCCTTGTGTATGTTCTTCCTACTAGCCCAGCATCACCAATCAATATTCCATCTTCTGAGTCACCATCGTCTTCAAGAACAATTTTTGATAATCCTCAAGTTGCCTTTGATAATGTTCTCTGTTCTTCAGGATCTATTCCCAGTTTGTCTTCACCTTCTTATAACATTGGGGATTCTACAATTTTTTATCATTTTGTTTTGGGTATTGAGCAAGTTTCAAATGTGGAAATGCCAGGTGTTGTGTTAACCAATACTCCTATCATTACTATTTCAAGTGTGGGTACAGTTCCTTCTACACCAACAATGGGTTCCGATCCAAATGTTAGTACATCAGTACTTCCTCCATGGCTTTCAGCATATACACCCAAGAGAAAGAAACAAGTCATCTCTCTAGATGACTTTGATTTTGGCAAGTTGGTACCAGTGACGGATAAAACTCAAGAGAAGCCCAAAACTCTTTCTCAGCTACTGGAAGATAAAGAACACAAATATGTGGAGATTGCTCGACCAACACAGGATGCTATTGTTGAGAATTTTAGTATGAATGACTAGACAATTTCTATAATTGAACTTGGAAAGCTCATGCATGAAAGTGCAAAAGATGGCATGCAATCTGCAATGGATTCTTTAATTTAAAAGTTTGATCAGGAAAAGGAAATGAAGGATCACTACAAGGCATTGGTAGAACAGCTGGCTGCAGTGGTAAGAAAAATTACTCTGGCATCTAAGCCATTGACTCCTGAAGTTGTTTCTGTAGAGATCATGTTATTCAGAAGGCTGAGAAGCCTCACCTAAAGGGAAAAGTGGTTGAAGAGTATTTGGAAAAGATGTAGGCGCAAGGAGTGTCTCTTCTTACATAGACAACTGAGAAGACAAGTAAGATGGAGAAGATCAAAGCAGAGATTGATGATCTAGTTGATACTATTTCTCAGGAAATTGAATATCTAGATGGAAGCTATGAGAAGTGGAGTGAAATGAAGAAGCTGAAGATGAATACTCTTATATCAATTGGTGTTATTCCAAATCAAGATTCATATGTGGAAACTAAAGAAGCATTGGTCTATTAGAGTAATATTTTGAAAGACTTGATCAAAGATTTGAAAGTGCCAAGGAGCTAAGTGAACAAATTGATGTTAGTCTCTTGCATAAATTGGAGGAGCTTCCATGTAATTTGGTATCAGAGGATCATCATTTCCTTCCTGCAGATGAGATGATCCAAGAATTCAAAAATATGTTTCAGAAAGAATTTGAAGATAACACTTTCTCAATTTCTTCTATGGATAACATCCTGGATAATCAGTTAACATTAGACAACCTGAAGACTAAGTTAACTAGTCATGCAAAAGCCATCACCATAGTGAAGGATGCACTGATCAGGGCTCGGATGATTTTTAGGAACATTATCAGTCCAGACAGTTTTGGGGATGCAAGCAGCATTTACCATGTATCATGCTCATGTGAAGAAAGATGGCAATACAAGTTGATGCAGGCTTTCATAACTTAGTTTATTTTATATTTTCATATGTGCTTTGCATTTAGTTTTGGGCATATTTACATGTACTTTTCTCATATGTAATTACATATAAAAATATAGGAAGTCCCAAGTCAATAAGGACTCCTATTTTTTAATAAGTCAAAGTAGTTAGGTTTTTCCTAAATTTTCTCAAGGCCTCTCCCTATAAATAAAGGGGGCCTCTATTGTAATTATTACCTTTTGACTATTGAAGTGAAGTGCTACCATTTTGAAGAGCAATTTGAGACTTTGAGCTTATTTTGTAAATCAGTTTTCAAGAAATATAAAGAAGCAAGTTGGCATCCAATCTTTGTCTTGGAGCAAGTTTGTGAATGTTATAGAATTGTTCTTATGTCCTTTCTATCACATGAGCTTATATGAATGTTTGAATTGTGAGTGTGAATATCAAGTGTTTGGGAGGTGATTCAAATCGAAATTTGTAGACTTTGTGCTGTTATTTCATATTTGAGATTAGAATTTAAGTTTGTGAATGAAAATTAATTTGAAGACTTTGGGCTGCAAATTATTGTTTGTGATCGTGTCATTGTACCTCAGCATATAGTAAAGACTTTGAGCTTCACTCTATTATGAAATCCTTCATTTTCAATCGGCATAAGAAGCAACGAGAAACTTTGTGTTATCGTGGGTTTCTTGGTTATCAACACAAGTAGGTACTTTTCAGATATTAAATTGTTTTGAGTATCGTATTGAACATTGTAAACATCGTTTCTGAAAAAAGAGAAATGGATGAGATGAAATCACCCCGATGTTAGTTTTAGTGTAAATAAATTTGAAATAGTTAGAAAAGGGAACCTCCCCTTGCTAAGAGGAGAGACTCTGTCTCATCATAGCTGTGGCGATATAACCATTTTGCCGTTAGTGAGTTAACGATAAAATATTCACCCAACACATTGCATGAAACTAAAACATTTTGCAAGAATACGTTTGATTTCAGCACGGTCAAACAGACTAGAGTTAACCAAAACTGAGAGAGGTTATTGTGGATGGACCCCACATCCACCTGTAGGTCCAAACAAAATGTTCCTAGATTCCACTAATTCTAAGAACTACTCCATGAAAGTTTGGTAGTTTTTTTGTCTTAGGGATCTTAAGGGACTTTGTCGGTAGCCTGCTACCCCAAACGAATGGGGCACTTGGCACATGAAACAAGACCTCCCCTAGCATTTACCCACCCACCCTAACATGTTGGTGAAGTCCATTTAGCACCATAGCCTATGGAATACAAAATGTCACTCCTAGCACCTTTCCACTGCATGAAACTGAAGCATTTTGGAACAATGCGTTCCTTGCCACCATAGGAAAATGAACTTGATTTAGCAAAAATTGAGGTAGGTTTTTGTAGGTAGACCTAACATCCACCTATACATACAAAGAAGATGTTCTTAGGTGTCACAGTTTGATGGAACAGTTGATCCAAAGTTTGTCACATGTTTTTTTCTTAGGGCTCTTGAGAGATTGTTTGTGTTCGATATAGCATAGAACGACCATGAGGCTTTGCCACCGAAAAGACATCCCCCCTAGCATTTACCTGCCCACCTGGATGCGTTGGTACCATCCGTTTGGCCCTAGGAGATGTCTATCCTAAAAATTCAGTCACAATACCTTTCTGGTAGATGAAAATTTAGTACTATAAAGATGTTCTCACTTGATCCAATGTCTTGTAGGGCATCAATTGAGGTTGCCCTTACCACTGCTATCAATTGTTTGTCATTAAAACTCATTAACACTCATTACGAAATAGTAACATCATTAAAATTCATTATGAAATAGAAAGTAAAGGACATATCATCGTGAAAGAATCATGAAAACCTACCTTACTTTCCTTCCAAAGGCAACTTCATAAGGATTATGCCTACCTCCATCATACTAAAATCCTGAATTCAAATGCAATTGCACTATTTAGCTAAAATGACTAGCTAAAATATACCAGGTGAAATGAGGATAGAAAAGAAAACTAACCTACCTTTCTGTCATTCCACTAGTTCAATCCAATGAACCATCAGGGTCTGATCTACTCTTTATTGTGTCAAGTATTGCCTCATGATCAGATTCATGAACCTTCCACAAGGTCTTGTTCAATGTTCTACTCCCATATTTGATCAAATGAATGTTTGAAGCCACAACAAGGTTAGAATAATGAAGAATCTTCTAATGTGTGTCAAAGTCCTCGAACACCCACACATCAAACTTCTTCAGTGGGTACCTTCTAAGCCATGTTCTAGTAACAACCACTGATCCTATAGGTTACTTGATGTTTTCTCCATCTATAAAAAGGGAATGTAATTTCTTTTTTACCTCAACATAATGACACAAATAATAATCCATTCTTTCTTCATTTTCTTCAACTACAATAACTACATAAACATGCCCTACATTGATACATGCATTTAGTTCGATGAATATAACTTCAACAATACAAGAAAAAATACAAAATAAGATGCCATATTGAATTTTATTAAATTTGAATGTTGATAATACCTGGTTGAACTAGATTTGAAACATGGTCAAAATCAACTTATGATTCAATCTCTGTCATTTGTAGTGTTGTCGATAGTCGATACATGTCAACCGGGCTTAGGTCTCTTATACACCAATCATCAACCCACTGCTTTGACTCACAATCATACCAGGCTTCATATGTACATGAAGAACAAAAGTATGCCATATGTTCCATATGAATACTCTATGAACCCATATTAGAGATTCTAAAAGAGTGTAGCTCACTCGATCCTATCAATGTACAATAGTCCTCATATTTTGCAATGTTAGTATCATCAACCAACCAAAAATATCTACAAACTATAGACTAACCTTCATTACCTGGACCCATTGTAGTGTTACACCATTCAACAATAGATCTCGCATCTGTCAACTTTGTATTGTCTTTTTACTTCAACTCTCCTCATGCCAATTGATGCTCTTTTGATACATGATCCTGCACCATCATGCTCTCCCTTTCCATGCCCAGCCTCACAAAAATTCCACATATGTTGAACACCAATCATCGTATGCATCCTGCTCATCCAACAGAACATCCACACATTCTTAAATTTTGATGCACAATTATCTGACCATATGCTATGCTGATGAAATGATATGCTCCTATTGGCCAAATAACGATAGAACATCTAAAAGCAACCTTGCAAAAACTCTGTATAATGTGTGTGATCATCACTAATATAAAAAGGATATTCCCTCAAGATCTTCTTGTCATCCTCTGTATTATCTTCTGTATGAATGAATGTTATTTGCAGAAACATAGCAACCTGCGTAGAGTTGTAATATGTGATTGCACCTTATTCTGTGGCTGCAGCAGTTCTTTACAAAGCCAACAACTAAAACGATGGTACGAAGTGGAAATGTGTCCTTGCATAACTTGAATTGCATGTCCAACCATCGAGATCTATGTGTATGCCTTGCATACTCATACACTATACTATCACAAAATGTAGACATATAAACTGATACATTGGAATCTTTTGAATAACCAAATCGCATCTCTTTGCTTCTTTACCATCTTTTGTATTGTAGGCCACTGTTTTATACTTGTCGAACTCTACTACTCTATTTCCAACCACATGTGTTTTTTCCATATGTTCACATATTGGCATATGTTGCAAGCCACCACAATGCTAACATGTGCCATCCAAGCATAATTTCTTGTAGAATATTTAACCTTCCTCTCTTTCACATAAAATTGTTGATATGAAGTCTCTTGAAGATGTTGGTGGGGAATGTATGCCACAATCCTATAAAACATTGTTAGTATGCAAATCTCAACATATAGACCAATAAACATCAAAATGGTTAGAAAATTCAATATGTAATCTACAACAACAAGTAGTGCGTGTGTGATTTATTTTGACATAGAAAGGTTTTAGCATTTCAAAATATCTTTGACAAATTTTAACTTGAGAATACATCTCTTGAAATTAATTGAAAAATGATGTAGTGGCAAGGTAACAATCAATTCAAGTTTCAAACAAACCAATTTGCAAGTCTCAAACCTCTAAGATGAATGGTTTCCTTCACTAGCCCTTCATATTCCTTGTAGCCCACCTAATTGAGTTTTTTCAACATAACTTTCAAATTTGGCTGCAAAACCACAACCCATTTACCTTTTTGAGTACCCTTTATTCCCTTCTTCAACATACCAGAAACTTGGGTAAGGTTGTTTCATACCAACCTACTCAACAATTTGTTGTTGATGTTGTCCTAAAGGGGTAATTAGGTCACTTTTACAAAGAAACCACCATGTAAACTCTTCCTTAACCCCAAATCTCAATTCCACGACCTTAAGAAGGTTTCAAATGGATCAAATCAACAATTTTTATCAATGGAAACTCTTACAATTTCACCCAAGACCAAAATCTCTCTTCTAGGCCTTCTAGGCTTGCCTATAATGAGGGTTTATTGAAACTCTTATCTCCGGATCTTTTCTAACCTCATAAATGGATCAAACATCTTTATTTGGACCTGCACATGCTATACCAACCATTCCTAACATTTACCAAGGTCATTTCATCACATTCTAGCCTCTAACCATACAAATTTGCTCAAAATGAAGGTTTTACCAGCCTCGGGCATCACCATACACACATCAAACTCACACCTCTACTTTAACCACTTTGAGGAATCAAAATACATGTAGTTACAGTCCATTTCACCAATTTTGAGAGATTTTCACCAAAGTGATTTGTCACAAAGTTAATTTTCTCATTTCATACCCTCAAAAAACAGGGTTTCCAGGCTGCTTGCACTCAAAATATCATACAATTATTTAAATTCAATAAAAATTGATGCAACCAATTGCAAAAGAAATAATATTCATAGGTTCATTGATTCCAATTATTAAATGTACTCCTATAGGCCGTACTAGGCCGTACCAAAGCAAAAACAGGGACTATTACAGAAAACAGGGTCTTTTTTTAATTGATTTTCATCACCAAAGTTGGTTACGACTCCAATACCAAGCTTCTCCTTCATTGTTTGACCCTTACCAAGTGAATATCAATATTACACACCAAAACCAACTAACATATTTGACCGAACTAACACTTAGACTCTTATGACTGTTGGTATTCCACACTTTGCAACTTTTCATTTACATCATTTTGACAATATTGCAATATTTACAAAAAAATGAACTCTCTAAATGACTTAAGACACCAAATATGGTCTATTATGACCTTATTTGAACTCAAAAGACTCAAAACACTCTAAACCAACCTAAGACCATATTTACAAAAGATGGACTAACATGGTGCCCCTACACCATACACCCGGATAGAAAAAGATTCCAAGTCCCTTGGAAATTGAATTGCAGCTTGTCCACTTCATGTCTCTGACCTCCAAAATCTCTTTCATCTAGTTTTCCTTTCCAATGTGTTAATTATTGAAGTTTTGCATTATTCTTTGCATTGATAGACCCCTTGCCACTTAGAAACTGCTTCATTTCCACAAACTGACTTGATGAATGTTCCCTTATCTTTCTCTCATCTGAGATTGATGTGAAATCTACTTGAACTAGCAAACAAACACTAATCAGGTGCTCCATGAACTCTCTTCTTCATCACATTTTCTGCATTCTTGGACTCACCCACTTGCTTTGGCCAAATACCCATTTTCACTTCACTTTTTGTCTTCACTCCCACTTTCAGGTTCTCTGCTCTTAGAAATCTTGTGAAATCAGGTCTACAGACCTCTGTCATGGTAGAATATGACTACCTACCAACCTCTTTTGACACCAATGGATAAATCATTGCCCCTACCACAATATCATCATGTTTTTCTAACTCAACTTGTACTCCTGCAACTAAGTCATCCTTGACCTTCTCTATTTCTGCCTTTAACACCAAACCATCATCTTTCCCTTCCAACCTTGAATCATTCTTCAAACTGACTATCTCATCATCTTCTTCCTTTGTAGTGGCTGCAACCTCCATCTTATTTTCTTCCTCTACTTTCACAAACTCTTTCTTACCACACATAATTAATCTTGTTGCCTTACTCTGTCGCTTATCATCTTCCACCAATGGAGTTAAAATGAAATTGGTTCCACCTTTCTCAATCTGATATGTATTAGCTCTTCCATCATTTATGGCATGTCTCTCAAATTGTCATGGTCTCCCTAGTAATAAGTGACAACAACTCACAGGCAACACATCACATAAGATCCTATCATTATAGGGACCAATATGAAACTCAACAAAATCTTGCTCCTTAACCAAAAGAGAGTGTTTATCATTCAACCAAGAAACATTATAGGGTGACTCATGAGGTATCCTTACCAAATTCAATTTATCAACCATCTCTTGTGACACCATGTTATCTATGCTACCAGAGTCTACTATAACCTTACGTACCTTTCCATTGCACTTGTAGGTGGTTTTGAAAAGTTCTCTCCTTTGTGTTGCTTCCTTCTCCTTCAACTCTTTGTTTTCCTTTGCCATGTGATCTCTTGGATACATCTTGCCTTTTCAACTTCTAATTGTTCTCTTCTTCAACCTTCAACTTCTCACCCTCAATAGATCTAATCCATGTGCTCTGATACCAATTTGATGCAAAGTCAAGGTAACAATCAATTCAAGTTTCAAACAAACCAATTTGCAAGTCTCAAACCTCTAAGATGAATGGTTTCCCTCACTAGCCCTTCATATTCCTTGAAGCCCACCTAATTGAGTTTTTTCAACATAACTTTCAAATTTGGCTGCAAACCTACAACTCATTTACCTTTTTGAGTACCCTTTATGCCCTTCTTCAACATACCAAAAACTTGGGTAAGGTTGTTTCAGACCAACCTACTCAACAATTTGTTGTTGTTGTTGTCCTAAAGGGGCAATTAGGTCACTTTTACAAAGAAACCACCATGTAAACTCTTCCTTAACACCAAATCTCAATTCCAGGACCTTAAGTAGGTTTCAAATAGATCAAATCAACATTTTTTATCAGTGGAAACTCTTACAATTTCACCCAACACCAAAATCTCACTTCTAGGCCTTCTAGGCTTGCCTACAATGAGGGTTTATTGAAACTCTTATCTCCAGATATTTTCTAACCTCACCAATGGCTCAAACATCTTTATTTGGACCTACACATTCTATACCAACCATTCCCTAACATTTACCAAGGTCATTTCATCACATTCTAGCCTCTAACCATACAAATTTGCTCAAAAATGAAGGTTCTACTAGCCTAGGGCATCACCATACACACATCAAACTCACACCTCTGCTCTAGCCACTTTGAGGAATCAAAATACATGTAGTTACAGTCCATTTCACCAATTTTGAGAGATTTTCACCAAAGGGATTTGTCACAGTTAATTTTCTCATTTCATACCCTCAAAAAATAGGGTTTCCAGGCTGCTTGCACTCAAAACACCATAAAATGCTTCAAATTCAATAAAATTTGATGCAACAAATTACAAAAGAAATAATATTTATAGGTTCATTGATTCCAATTATTAAATGTAGTCCTACAAGCCATACTAGGCTGTACCAAAGTAGAAATAGGGACTGTTACAGAAAATAGGGTCTTTTATTAATTGATTTTCATCACCAAAGTTGGTTACAACTCCAATACAAGTCTTTTCCTTCATTGTTTGACCCTTCCCAAGTGAATATCAATATTACACACCAAAACCAACTAAAATATTTGACCAAACTAACACTTAGACTCCTATGATTGTTGGTATTCCACACTTTGCAACTTTTCATTTACATCATTTTGACAATATTGCAATATTTACAAAAAAAATGAACTCTCTAAATGACTTAAGACACCAAATATGGTCTATTATGACCTTATTTTAACTCAGAAGACTCAAAACACTCTAAACGAACCTAAGACCATATTTACAAAAGATGGACTAACATGGTGCCCCTGCACCAAAAAATTGTGTTTGAGTCACATCCAAAAATGCTTTGGATGTGGCTCACAGTTTCAACAACCAATTCTCCTTCTCACAACATCTCTTGTATTTGGAGATACCTTTGTGTTTTTTTTCCAAAATTCTTCGATGAGGGATCTCAAGGCTTCAACAACTTTGTCTTTCCTTGGGATTCTCCCAGAGAATGCCTACAATTCATTAGTGTCTATGTCCTCAACTCTTTCACATCTTCCAACAGCTTTCATTAGATTTTTTCTACCTATTGTCAATGCTTGACTTGTCTTTCTAATGAGGTGAGCTTTCTTTGTTTATTGGCTTACTATTATCGATGTAATGACACATCGTGTGACATTACTATCCTTGGTGCATGAGGTGGAACCCACACTCTCATATGCACTCATTAGATTCTTGACAATTGATTTTTCACTTGAGGCATCCGATGTTCTTAGGCCAAGAATCTTCATAGTGGGCCTAAATTTTAGATTTCTAATCAATTCAACAAGTAGTTGACATATTCTGATTTCATTTAAATTCTCAAAGAATAATTTCAATATCTTATTCACATATCTCTGGCAAGTGCACTTGGGAATCTTATCCTGCATGGGCTTCAACACATTCTCATCGATATCGATTAGAAATTTAAGCTTCCTATGCAAAATTCTAGGAGGCATTTTAATTGGTAAAGTTGACTCAACATTAGGAATTTCTTCAATATTTACTCGAGATGGGATAGATGACATACCTTCAATTAGATATGAAAAAGATGAAAAGGCTTGAAGTTGAGATGGAGAAGATGGTGTACCTGCAACTTGACGTGTGAATGATGGAATACCACCAAGTTGAGAAGAAAATGAAGATGTACCTTCTACTTCACCTGTGAAAGATGGAGTGTCTCCAATTTGAGAAGATAATGATGGTGTTCCTTCAACTTGACCTATGGATGATGGAGTGCCTCCAACTTGGAGATTCGCTTTCCTCATTAAATGGTGGTTTCGCATTCGTTCACTTTGTGCCACCAATTCCATCTCTCTCTTAGCTTCATTAGATGTGTCATGTTCCCCTTCAATTGGCAATGGTGGAATGTCTTCTGGTATGGTTGAAAATTTCCTTCTTTCCTAAATTCGCCTCATTCTTTCTCTTTTCCTCTCATTCTCAGCTTCACGCTCTTCTGGTGTTAAGAGTCTTTGCTCATTTCCTTGGCATCATGATGATTATACAATCATGATGAATAATACAATGATAATTAGAACTTTTGATAATGATAATGGTTCTACAAACTTCTAATTTTCAATAGAGTTAGGGTTAGGGTAGAATAAGAAGGTGCAGAAATTTGTGGTAGAATAACAAGGTGCAGAAATTTAAGGCAGAAATTCTCATGTATGGAGCATGTTTTCCTAATGATTAGGAGGTCACTCATGCTATGAATGTCCTAACTTCTCTAAATCAGTCTCCAAGATTTGATTATGCATGAATAAACTTCCTTAATCCATCCCATCTCCATGAGAAACATGAAAACCCTCCAAGTTCTTCATATTTTATGATTGTAAGTTATAATGTTTGATGATTGTTAGGACAGCCTAAAAACTTCAACCAAATGCTCTAATCCATGTTTCCGCAACAAGATCATTTACCTAGGGTTTGGTAAACTTGGCATGATTTTCTAATCCTTGATCATTGCACTTAACATCTTTGGAATGGACTGTCGATATAGACAATACTCAAATTTACACCGCCTTGATAATCACACACATGCATAAGACAACATTTTTATAATGGATAATAATCTCAAACAATACCCTAGGGTTTCAACATGGAATCTTCAATATTTGAATAACAAAATAATAAACCCTAGGATTCTATCATGATGACAACATCCATAACCCACTTGATTGTCATGGCATCCCTCACTACTATTACTAATGTAATTTCTCATGAACATGACAGCCCTTGATTGTTACAACAATAAGAACCCTTGAAGCCTTCATGCAATTTCTAGAAATTGTGTTAAAATGACTATATTATGATTGTAGAAGAATGCATGACCAAGGACTTTTGAGATCCTAAGGAATAATGGGCTTTCCATTGCATTTAGGACTGTTAAGAGGACTATATAGTTAGAGTATTGTGAGATCAAATGGTTTGAAGATGGTTGATAAATGTATATATCCCTAAGAAGGGCTATTGAGAAACCTATTGAAGTCAAAATCCATTGGTAGGGCACTCATAAAAGAGTGTAGGCTAGTCATGTGTGTGTTAGATTATCATTGGAAAAGAGTGAAGGACAGTCATACGTACATAAAGATTTTTCTTTTTAAAGACTAACATGATTTGGTGTTGTTATGTTGATCTTTGATGATTATTATGTCACTCTAAATCCAAGAGATGAAGTGATATTGAGGGAAAATATTGTCATACTGTATATGCTATGGGATGAAAATATTGGACCTTATTTGTATTGTCCTAGTTAGGAAGATTGTCCTCTCAATATCATATCAATCATAAGAATAATTGGGTCTATCTTTATGCTCTAAGGTTATCATGAACAACATTGAAATGGTGTCACATGAGATGTAAGAACAATCATGAGTACTATGATTGCTATAGCAACCCTAAGGCTATCCTTTACCAAAAGATTTTATCACATGACCTATGAATATGATTTCCATGTTGTCAAAAGGAGAAATAGTGCTAGTATAGAGAATAAAACCCTCATCATTGAATATGGAAGGTGTTGTTAATAAGACAGTAATCATGATCTTTTCTTACAAGGGGTATTTTAATAGTTGGAGAAGACTATTATAACAATCAAATGCTTACCAACCCATGCAAAAAAGGATTGTTGTTCATCACAACGCTCTATTCTCACATGATAGAGTAGTCAATTGGGACTAAAGAGTATCCAAATGATTGATATTGGTGGATGAAGGTCATCAGAGAATTGTTAAGACATCAAGAGGAATATTAAGTGCATTAGCTGTGTAATGAAGGTACAAGTTGGTTTCATGGTTGTGAGGTGCACAGAAGATCTAAGAAGGAGATCAAGAGGCTACATGAAGGCAACAAAATAGTAGAAAGGGTGGCAATAAGCATCCATGATTATGGAAGGACATTGCAAGTAGTGTGATTTATAACAAAGAGATTTGAAGTGCTATTTGGTTGCCATGATTAGACTGATTATATACAGATTAGAATTGTTAAGCATCTTAAATGGACTATCAACACAACTAGGACTATCATGACAGTCAATAGGAACATCAAACAAGGTATGAAGATAATTTGATAACTTGTCAAGGTGTAAAGGAGGGGTTTTCTAGGAATAACAAGGTGCAGAAATTTAGGGCAGAGTTTTGTTTCATGATGACAAGTTGTCCTAAACTATAATATTTTGAGTATATCACATATGTGAACATTATCATAAACAATGATAGACAAATTGCTAAGTATGGAGGTCATGTTGAGGGAAAAGACTATCAAATTGCGCTATGACTATTACAAATAGCCACATATACTATCACATCATAAACATAGAAGACTATTGATCATGAAACTCTAGATCACTATTACTTGGTACAGTATTTAAAATATGCAATAGCCTCTCACTACCCTATTCAAAAGGTAAGAGATGACAACATGATGAAAAGGAGTGGGGTAAGTGCAAGAAGATGGGGGGCCAAAAAGGGGTCTTAAGTGGCCACTTTTTTTTTGAAATCAAGAAATACTGGCCATGGATGAGAAATTGAGCATAGTTACACTCAAAATTTAGAGATGCAACCAAAACAATGTTCATAGTGCTCTGAGTCTACTTTCTAAACTACTATTTTTTTTTTAAATGGCATAGATTAAGAGGTTCAAAAGAGGGAGCCACAGAAATTGGTGTTGTTTCTGTCAAAAAAACATAACATAGCATGTTTTGTGGCTCCCTCAAAAGGTCAACTTTTTTTTGGTATTTTTAAAATTGCTTCAGTGATAAATTAACTAATAGCATGTAGTTTATGCCCGATTTTTCTGATAACTTTTTGATGAATATTTAATTTTTTACTAATTTTCAAAGTGGACACATCCTAAAAAATAGAATTTTGGCCATGCTACCCCTATAAATTTTGAAAACTAATTGACAATCATTTTTTTCTTTTTATAATATTTGTAGAATGGAGTCTAGTTTCTAAATATGTAATTTTTTTAAAATTTCAATGAATAGTTAATTTACAATGAAAAAAAGACCAAATAGTGGTTTTTGCCCAAAAATGGACACACAAACAAAAGAAATTAAAGATGAAAGGCTTAACATTGTTAAAATGTGAAAAAAATCACATCGTCAAATAGCTAAGAGAAAGCCTAACATTACCCAGGTGTTCAATTTGTTTGACCTTGAAACACGTGCAAATCTGAGGTTTAGCACGAACGAAATTATGTGAAATCTTGAAGAATATGGAAAAACACATTTGTGACTGTTCATAAGGCACTCCAAGCCTTTGGGTTGGAAATCCAACGTAAATCCCAAGCCCAAGGCTTGGGATTCCCAAAGCAAGACATAATGCGAGCGCATTATAATGCGCTCGCTTTATGTTTTGCTTTGCATTTTTCCTTTTCCGCAAGTCTGTTGTTTTTCATGTTTGACATAACACGAGCATGTTATAATGTGCTCGCGTTATGTTCCCCTTAAATTTTTTTATGTTCAAGGCTATTAATCATGTATGTATGTATGTATGTATGTATGTATGTATGTATGTATGTATGTATGTATGTATGCCTATATGTATGTATGTATGTATGTATGTATGTATGCCAATATGTATGTATGTATCTATGTATGCCTATATGTATGTATGTATAGTGTCGAGGGCAGAGGAGGGTAGAGATGGGAGTGAGCCAGATAGGGGAGGAGAGGGGTGGATAAGGATTGAGTGATTAAGGTTTAAGGTTGAGGGTTGAGCGTTTAGGGATAGGATTTAGAGTTTAGGGATAAGGGATTGAGTTTAGGACCTTGAGGGATTTGGGTTTAGGGTTGAGACTTTAGGGATAGCATTTAGGGTTAAGGGTCGAGGGATTAGGTTTAAGGTAGAGTGTTGAGGGTAGAGGGATTAGGGATTAGGGTTTAGGGTTGAAGCTTTAGGGATAGCATTTAGGGTTAAGGGTCAAGGGATTAGGTTTAAGGTAGAGTGTCGAGGGTAGAGGGATTAGGGATAGGGTTTAGGGTTGAAGGTTTAATGATTTAGGGTTGAGGCTTTAGGGATGAGGGTTAAGGGATTAGGGTTTAAGATATGTCGAGTGTCGAGCGTGTAGGGATAGGTTTTAGGGTTCAAGTTTTAAGGGTTAAGGGTCAAGGGATCAGAGTTAAGGGTTGAGGGATTAGGATTTGACGTTGAGGGTTGAGTACATTGAGGTTCGAGGGTTAAGGGTTTCAGGATAGGGTTGAGGGTCAAGGGATTAGGGTTAAGGGATAGGGTTGGAGGGTTTAGGGATAAGGGATTAGGGTTTAAGGTATAGTATCAAGCCCATTGAGGGTCTAGGAATAGGGATAGCGTTTACGGTTTAGGGATGAGGGATTAGAGTTGAGGGATGATAGATGACGGATTAGGGTTGAGGGATTAGGGTTTAAGGTATAGTGTTGAGGGTTTAGGGATAGGGTTTAGGGTTCAGGGATTAGAGTGAAGGGTTGAGGGATTAGTATTTGACATTGAGGGTTGAGGGTTTAAGGTTTGGGGTTTAGGGTTTAGGGATAGGGTTGAGGGTCGAGGGATTAGAGTTAAGGGTTGAGGGATTAGGGTTTGACATTGAGGGTTGAGGTTCGAGGGTCAAGGGTTTAGAGATAGGGTTGAGGTTGAGGGACTAGGGTTAAAGTAGAGTGTGGAGGGTATAAGGATTAGGGATAGGGTTGGAGGGTTTAGGGATAAGGGATTAGGGTTTAAGGTATAGTATCAAGTCTATTGAGGGTTAAATAAGAGTGTCGAGGGTAGAGGGATTAGGGTTTAAGGTATAGTATCGAGCCCGTTGAGGGTCTAGGAATAGGGATAACATTTAGGGTTTAGGGATGAGGGATTAGAGTTGAGGGATGATGGATTAGGGTTGAGGGTTGAGGGATTAGGGTTTAGGGATAAGGTTTAGGGTTGAGGGTTGAGGGATTAGGGTTTAAGGTATAGTGTTGAGGGTTTCTGTCGTCAAATGTAGATTTATGGGTTCGATTATATTGATTGCCTCTACAGTTTTGGGGTGTGGATGTTTTGGAATCAATTAGGAAGTCTTCAGGAGACTTTGGGAAAGTGGATTGGAAATCGCTTGACAGAACCCCTGCTATTTATGCTTGGATAAGGATTTGTCACAAACTAGAACTTCTACTTCCAAAGAAGATCTGTCTTTCTTCCTTAATGGGCATTTTCTATCAAGAACTTGATTATGAGGGCTTGCCCCTTCATTGTTATGCCTATCATATGGCGGAGCATCTGGCAAGCTCTTGCAAGAAACAAGAAAAGTTCTCCCTCAAAAACCTTGTGGTCATTCAAGTCTGAAGGGGAAGGTTTGGAAAGAGATGTGATCAATGCAAAGGATGTGATCAATCT
The DNA here is from genome assembly GCA_027924645.1 of Cunninghamia lanceolata. Taxonomy (NCBI): domain Eukaryota; kingdom Viridiplantae; phylum Streptophyta; class Pinopsida; order Cupressales; family Cupressaceae; genus Cunninghamia; species Cunninghamia lanceolata. The sequence continues at coordinate 11,105,845 of BSBN01000194.1, read as the reverse complement.
ATAGCAGGACAAAATGCGAGCGCATTATAACATGCTCGCGTTTTGTCTTGCTATAGAAACGGTAAAAAAGTGTTGACCCCCATGATCCAAGCCCACATGCTCTATTTTCATACTGATTATGCGCGTGCTCTAACCAAAAGAAGTGCTTTCATGCTATTGGGAAGTTCACATGCACATTTGACACATTGTACCACCTTTGCATGATCTTTCCACCACCTTTTCTGCTTTGCCAACTTGAGGAGGAGGAAATAACATAGTTTTGACACCAAGTTTGATATATATCTATTCAAGTTTCAATTTTTTTAGTGTTGCAATGTTAATTGTGATTCAATTTTAGGAATTTAACATTATAGATTGGTTAATAGTATTGTTGTTAGTAATTATATTTGAGTGTTATTCAATTTAACATTGAAAATGAAGCAAGTGGTGAAAAACTCAAATTGTTGAGGAGTTTGATGCAAGAAGAAAAAAACACTACATAATTGGGTACTCTCTCCATTCGAATCTTCATTTTTTAGGTATGTCAAATCTTTACATGCATGTTTTTTACATTTTCCTTATTTCAGATTGAATTACTTTATCATGCTTTATCATACATGTTTAAAATAGACATATTCGCAATCAAGAAAGCAGCCTACAATCTCACATGATGCCATGTATATTTTCTACACTTGGGCTCTTTAATAATTATGTGTAATAAATAGACCTTAACATACCATGATGTCAAACTATACAAGAATAAATCCTTACAACATAATAAAAATACAATCCCACTATTATCTTGTATTTATTTCTTAGGAACTAATATTGGTCTCTTTATCATGCTATAGACAAATTCTCCGTCATGCCAAGGAAACGATCAAGAATTAAACCAACACAGGAAGAGATAGAAGCTAAGAATGCAAAGAAAGTAGTGGCTATGAGGGAACTTCGTGAGAAGAGGAAATTGGACATGATAAATGAAGACATACCAATTGAAGAGGAACCACAACCATCACAAAGAGATATGGTATTGGTGGCACAAAGAGAATGAATGCAAAAACTTCGTGGTACGAGAGATTTGAATACCATAGTTGGAGACACGTCCTCTATCGCAAGTCAACATGTAGGGACACCATCTACCATATCTCAAGTTGAGAGTACATCATCACTCACATGTGATGAAGGAGGTATGCCATCGTTCCCACCTCAACCTCAAGGTATGTCATCTATTCCATCTTCGATCGAAGGTATGCCATCTAACCCATCTCATTTAAATATTGATGAAATTCCTAATGTTGAGATGAATTTATCTAACTTAACACCACCTAGAATTTTGCATAGAAAGCCAAAGTATTTGATTGATAATGATGAGAATATTTTGCAGCCAATGGAAGGTAAGATTCTAAAATGCACTTGTAGAAGATATGCTAATAAGATTTGGAGATTGTTCTTCGAAAAGTTAAATGAGACTGCAAGATGTCAACTATTCGTTGAAATGATGCGAATTATAAAGTATAGGTCTATCATGAAGATTCTTGGGTTGAGAACATCAGAGGCTTCAAGTGAAAAATCTATTGTCAAGAATCTAATGAGTGCATATGAGAGTGTGGGTAACACCTCACGCACAAAATATAGTAATGCAACACGATGTGTGATTACATCGACTATAGTAAGTAGTCAAACAAGGAAATCTCGTCTCATTAGAAAGACGAGTCAAGAATTGAGAATTAATAGGAAAACTTTATCAAGAGCTGTTGGAAGAAGCCAAAGAATCGAGGACACTAATGCCAATGAATTATGGGCATTCTCGGGGAGACTACCACAAAAAGATAAACCAATTGTTGAAGCATTGAGATCACTAATTGAAGACTTTTGGAATAATTACACAAGGGTATCTCCGAATCAAAGGGATGTGGTAAAAAGGAGAATCGGTAGTCAGAACCACGAGCCACATCCAAAGCATTTTTTGGATGAGACTCAAACACAGTTTTATGGTAAATTTCTAGAGAAGTATCTTCAAATTAAAATTTGTCAAAGATATTTTAAAATGCTAAAACCTTTCTATGTTAAGATAAATTACACATGCACTACTTGTTGTTGTAGATTACATATTGAATTTTCTAACCATTTTGATGCTTATAGGTCTATATGTTTAGATATGCATACTAACAATGATTTGCAGGGTTGTGCCATATGTGCCCCACCAACATCTTCAAGAGACTTCACATCAAGAATTTTATGTGAAAGAGAGGAAGGTCAAATATTCTACAAGAAATTATGCTTCGATGGCACATGTCATCATTGCGGTGGCTTGCAACATTTGCCAATATGTGAACATATAGAAAGAACACATGCAATTGGAAACGAACTAGTGGCAAGTATAAAACAGTGGCATACAATACAAAAGATGGTAAAGAAGCAAAGAGGTGTGAATTGGTTATTGAAAAGATCCCAGTGTATCAGTTTATGCCTATATTTCGTGACAGCATAGTGTATGAGTATGCAAGACATGCCCATAGAGCTAGATGGTTGGACTTGCAATTCAAGTTATGCAAGGACACATTTCTGGTTGGTAGCATTGTTTCAGTCATCAACTTTGCAGAGAACTACAGTCTACAGCCACAGCATGAGGTGTAATCACAATATTATAACTCCACACAGGTTTCTATATTTGTGCACATCGCATTCATTCATGCGAATAAAAGTACAGAGGATGATAGAAAGATCATAAGGGAGTATAATTTCTATATTAGTGATGATCGCACGCATTCTACAGAGTTCATGCAAGGTTGCTTTCAGGTGTTCTACAATGATTTGGCTAGAAGGGGCATATCGTTCAGTCAGCATATCATATGGTCAGATAACTATGTGTCACAATTCAAGAACTCGTGAAATTTCTATTTGCTGAGTAGGAGGCATAATTTTACAGGTATTCAGCATATGTGGAACTTTTGTGAGGCCAGGCATGGAAAGGGGGAGCATGATGGTGCAGGAGCATGTATCAAAAGAGCCATAGCATGAGAAGAGTTAAAGTATAAAGACAATGCAAAGTTGACAGATGCAAAATCAATTGTCGAGTGGTGTAATGCTTCCATGGGTCCAAGTAATGAAGGTAAGTCTTCAGTTCGTAGATTTTTTTGGTTGATAGATGATACTAACATTGCACCATATGAGGACTGTTGTACACTGACAGGATCAAATGAGATGCACTCTTTCAGAAGCTCAATTGCAGGTTCATGGAGTATCCATACACGAAAGATGTCATGCTTTTGTTCTTCCTATATAATTCAAGTCTGGGATGTGTGCGAGTCAAAGGAGTGGGTTGAAGAATGGTAGTTAAGTTATCTTAGCCCACTTGACATGTATCGACCCCCGACGGCACTGGAACTAACACAGATGGAATCATCAGTTGACTTTGACCACATCTTAGATTAAGTTCAACCAGGTAATATAGGGCACGTATATGCATCTAATTTCATCTAGTTCAACCAGGTAATGTCATCTTACTTTGTAGTGTTTTTGTAATGTTGACTAATTTCATCTAATTTGCTACACATATCAATGTAGGGCACGTATATGCAGTTATTGCAGATGAAGATAATGAAGAGGGAACAGATTATTACTATGTCGTTGTGTTGAGGCCAAAAAGAAATTGGAGGCCCCTATTACATATGGAGAAAACATCGAATACCCTACAGGCTCAATGGTTATTACTAGAACATGGCTTAGAAGGTACCCACATAAGAGTGTTAATATTTGGCTATTTCAGGACTTTGACATGCATCAGAAGATTCTTCATTACTTGAACCTTGTTGTGGCATCCAATGTTCATTTGATAAAGTATCGGGGTAGACCTTTGAACAAAATCTTGTGGAAGGTACGTGAGTCTGACCATGAAGCAATACTTCACACAATAAAGAGTAGAGCAAACCTGGATGGTTCATTGGATTAATTTGTAAGTATTCACATTGATTTTGTAAAGTCATGTTACATTGAGTTGTAAGTATGCACATGAATTTGTAAGGTTTGTCTTTTTTTTATTTCCTCCTACATTTTTACACATATACACATTTTTACATCATCATGTTATGCATTTTTGGTGTCCTGCTCTTGATGCGACCAAACTCATAACTCACCCTACTTCCTCTAGACACCATTTGATGATCTCTCCAACACTCTGGATCCAGGGCGCCCAATCATGATGATGACCTATATACCATTCTCCCAAGGAGCTCATAATGAATGAAAAGAAGACCAAGGGTGCCCAAGCTTAATAGACTTATTTCTTTCAATTTTGATGATCCAAACTCTTGCAAAATGACATCCACTTTCATGCCTTTAGATCTTCCTTCACATACAGGGCACCAAATCAAGTTGAAAAATCTACATAAGGGCGCCAAAATGGATGAAAGGAGACATGAAATGCACCTTAGGACTCCATGCTAAGGTTTGAGCCATTAAAATATCTTGATATTAGGTGCTCATGATGATGAAACTTAGAGTTTTTTCCTTTCCTAGTCTCTCATCTAAGATGTTTGAATGATAAGGACCACCTAGACCTCTATAATGTACATTGGGTGCCAATATCAAAGTGATTTTAAGTCACTTTGAGTCATTTGGGGTTAGTTTGAGTCTTTGAGTCATGTTGCAAAAAAGTGTCAATGTTGTCAAGTTGCACAAAGCAACTTTTGTATTTTTGGTGTCCTGCTCCTGATGCGACCAAACTGACTATTCCAACACATCTGCATGGGTACATTTACACTAGCCATGGTCCTATTTTTCACCCAAACATGTCGAAACAGTCTGAGCTACATTGTACCGACGATATCCCTGAAGAGTCCAAAGTGCAAAAAGGCAGCAATCTTTGACAAGATGTTACTCGAAAACTGTCACTTAGAAAAATTATGTCTAAGGCAACGTGATCATGTAGAGTGCCTCTACAATATCCTCTCTCAGTTTTTTATATCTCTGAGACATTTGCCCATGGTGAAAGGTTTTCTACTACCCCAAAAATCGTCAGAAGGAGGCAGTGTAAAGTTGCGAAGGGGTGTAACTTTCGTCCTGCTCCTAATGAGACCAAACTGACTATTCCAACACATCTGGATGGGTACATTTATGCTAGGCATGGTCCTATTTTTACCCAAACATGTCGAAATAGTCTGAGCTACATTGTACCAACGATATCCCTGAAGAGTCCAAAGTGTAAAAAGGCAGCAATCTTTGATGAGATGTTACTCAAAAATCATGTCACTTAGAAACATTTTGTCTAAGGCAACGTGATCACGTAGAGTGCCTCTACAATAACCTCTCTCAATTTTTTATATCTCTGAGATATTTTCCTGTGGTGAAAGGTTTTCTGCTGCCCCAAAAGTCATCAGAAGGAGGTAGTGTAAAGTTGCAAAGGGGTGTAACTTTTGTCCTGCTCCTAATGAGACCAAACTGACTATTCCAACATGTCTAGATGGGTACATTTACACTAGGCATGGTCCTATTTTTCACCCAAACATGTCGAAACAGTCCGAGCTACATTTTACCAACGATATCCCTAAAGAGTCCAAAGTGCAAAAAGGCAGCAATCTTTGACGAGATGTTATTCAAAAACTATGTCACTTAGAAACATTCTGTCTAAGGCAACACAATCACATAGAGTGCCTCTACAATAACCTCTCTCAATTTTTTATATCTCTGAGACATTTGCCCATGGTGAAAGGTTTTCTACTGCCCCAAAAATTGTCAGAAGGAGGTAGTGTATTAAGTCAGGATGAAAGCCTATTCACTCTAGGCACCAATCTCAAGTTGCACAATCATGAATGGGCACCTAGAGCAATAAGGTGCTACATTATGGTTCCAGGACCTTGAAATGGTGCCCAAGCATGTAGGAGGAATTTTCAAGGAGCCAGAATGTTTTTGAAACTCTAAGGAACTAGTCCAAATACTCTTTGGCGCCATCTTGATACCACTGAGTCAACTTTGGAACTCAAACATATTGAAACAAGGTCTAGGAAGCTCGGCACCATCTCTTGCCAATTCAACCTCTCAAATACGCCAACATTGGAAAGACTCTTAATGAGCGCCTAAGTTTGAATTGATCTTGTGATTGAAAGTTTGGTGATGTATTGGTGCAAGCTGATCTTCAGTTGAAGCAATCTAAGTTCCAGGAAGGGTTTAGAAGTTATCAACCTCTTCACTAAGTTAGGCACACTTTACAAGCTTTCTTACCCAAGAGTTACACCTCATTAAGACAAGGTGCATCTTAACCTCCAGGACTTTTCCAAAGAAGCGCTTCAGTTTATTAGCACCTTTAGACCTTATTTTGCATTATGAAAGAGAAGGCGCACTTTGGAGGCATTTCTAACCTAGATTGATGCCTAGGTATAGTCATCTCTCTAAAGCATTACAATGTGTTTTAAAATGAAAGAGGACATTTCATAAGTTGGGGAATTGATCACTGAAGACCTTGGAGTGTTTGAATTACTCTAAGCAAGAAGGTGCATTTCCATGGAGTGGCATACTCTAGATAGCACCTAATGCCATCAAGGCATAATTCCACCCTCACTTTGGTGCCTATCATCAAGAAGGGGCATTGGGCATTCCTTGAATAGTTCTGAGTGTTTGAATTTCATGAAATCACCAAGGAATGTTGGGCGCCATGTGTATCCTCAACAAGCTTGAGTTTGCACCTAGACAAGTTGGCACTTATTCATGTTTTAACTTCCCTCTTGAAGCGCCTAACTTGGGAAAAAGTTGTCTTGCTGTTAGTCAAGTGTTTGATGTGTTTTGGAGACTCCAAAAGACTTCCTCTTGCTAGGTGCTCTTCTTGGCAACTACAACCTTCAACTGGTGCCTAGATCCTGAAGAAAAACACTTGCAAGTGTGAGCGCACTTTCCTTGTGATGGAGAATCGAACTGGTACCTAGAAATCATAATGCATGAAGTGAGCGCCTAGGATCCTATTGGTCCAATAGGTGGTTTTGGGATCTGTGTCAAGTCATTGGATTAGGTTTCCAAAGGCATTCACAAAAACAAAGGGGAGAACACAACTAGAGAATGCTAGACTATAGTAGGGATGAGTGTCTGATGCAGAGCACATAGTGGAAGCATAGAATTATCAACTTTTGAACCTTCAAACTCACTATTGGCGAGACAACATACCATCGGCGAGCTTAAAATTTCATCGGCCAATAGGCCGATGCCACCATGACTCCGTTTGATTTCACTTCTGACAAACATCCCATCATTGGCTCTTATTGGTTAGATAGACCACTATCGGTGACTTTATATCCTTTCACACCGATGTCTTTGTCACTCTGATATGAGACTCTAAGTCCCTCACCTATTGGTAGGACTTAATACCATCGGCACACTCAAAAACTCTTCTGCCGACACACCGATCTCACCAATGACAACCTTTGAACCACACCTGTCGGTGAGACTCCAAACATCGGTGTACTCTAATCTCATTGGGTTGATTCACTGATGGATTTCGACTATCGGTGTGACCCCCTTCATCAACAAATCTCTCAAATGCTCTTCCGATGCGCTGATGGGATTATCTTCTGATACATCGATGTCTTCGACTTCGAACCACACTCATCGGCAAGATAGACCACTATCAGCAAAGCCTAACCAAGGTCTGTCGATACGTCGATACAACCAACTCTTGATGTTGATACAAGGTTCTTTTGAAGGCAAAGGGCTCCTAGCCTTATGGGGCTCAATTTCATGTATTTATTGAAAGCTCAAGGTGAATTGATGCTTATTGAAAATGCCACTTAGTCCTTCATTTGCATTATAGGTTCCATTTCCTATTGACTTATATACTCCTCCTTATGCTAGGGTGCCATAATGAAGTGGTTTAGACAATAGGTATGCTTCACTTACTAAAGGCTTGTTCTCCTTCCACCTTAGGTGCACTTTTATGGTGGAACAGGTGTCAATGGGTGCCTTGTCTTAAATGAATGCTCTCTCTAAGTTGGGTGCCCTTTTGAGGCTTTATGAGTTGCAAATTGTGCCTTAACCCTTCATGCTTGTTGCTCAATGTTTGAATGTTTAAGAAAGTCTCCTTTAGGCACTCATCTTAATGACTTTTTCTCAAGGCAGAATCATCCTAATGACTTGGATATTCATCCTAGTGTTTCAGGATATCAAGCTACCAGACTTAGTCATTTTCAGGATCTCAAACATAAAGAATAACATGATGATTCATTTTTTTGTATTGCATATAGTTGACATTCTATGCTACTCATAAAGAATATTAATATTTTCTGTTCAACATGATGATTCATTTTTTTTTTAAATACAACTTTTATCTTTTAGTTCCAAAATGAGGTTTAAGTGATACTTGAATAACAATAGCTAGCTTATTGGATCAACAAACATCTTATGTAATACAATTGGACTTTAAATATTTGAAGTAGTCATCTACAAATATCCATTCAAACTTGGATTTATAATGCAAGTATGGACGCCATCAATAAAAAAGATTTGTATTAACCAAATATCCATATAGGCATACATCAATATATGTCGATATAAGTATAACATATATACAAAATAGCTATATAGGCTTACAAGAATGCCATATAGGCATACAATGTCAACTATATACAATACAAAAATATATGTCCACAAATGCCATATAGGCATACAACAAAGGAACACAATAAAAAGTCATTCCCCTCTGGCTGGTGAAGAGAATAAATCACGGGTAGCCTTTGATCTTTTAGGGGATGGAGACATGCATGTGGGTGGTCTACTATGAACCCGAGGGCTGCTCCTCCTATTTAGTTCTTCCTGCATCTTTACCTGTTACAATAAAAAGTATAAACATTAATATATAGAAATTACATGTTATAAAAAATAAAATATTTAACAAAATAATCACTTACTTCTAACATATAATCTATCTCCTCACTTGCCTAAGTAGCAGGAATAGGCCGTGGTAATGTCATGTCCTATAGAAACCATCCAGATAGAAATTAAACTTCAAATCAATAATCTTTTGATTTTTCAAAAATAGACAACTATAACAATGAATGTAAATTGAAATTTACTAATCTACCTCATACCCCTGTCAATGCCATGGAGCTTTGAATCGCAGAGGCCACACCCTACTCCATTGCCCTATGAACATGGGGAGGTGTCTCCGTAGCCTGCATCATCTAGAAATTAGACAACATTATTCAATTACAAAAACTATAATAGTGATGCAAATCATGGCTCCTAACATACACACACATTCATCTAAACATGGAAGTACACACAATAAAGCACACAAGTCACATACAAAAATCTAGTAAGTACAATTCATTCATTAAACTATTTATTTTATTACCTCCGTAAAGCTTTGAAGTCCACAACCGCTGGCAGGTGTTTCTGTGAAATCTATAGTATTAACCTATTCAACATCCAAAATCAGATACTAGAATACCATTCATATAATGATGCTATTCACATGTAATATTTATAATTGTTTACTAGTTACATATCCCGACAATAGATGATCTAGTGTAAAATCTAGGTGGAGACCCACTAAAAATTGCATCGACACTATGACCCTGAAATTTCATTAAAATCATCAATTTAAATTAGTTAATCTTGCATTTCAAAAATGAAATTTAATAAATTAAATTCAATAAACTTGCTAATATTTACCTATGTATTAAGGCCAAAAGTCTCACTCAGGAGGGTATCGGTCATCACCATCTACTCAGCTACAGATGTAGCCTGTGGACCTGTGTCTTGACTATCCATGGGGTCATAACTATAGGCTGACCCGCAAGCCTGACAAGCATGGGGTGGGACCCTACTCCTCGCACTATCTCTGATGCAGAGGGAAAACTAGTTAACAGATAAAACAGGGTTGAATAATCCTTGAAAAGCCCACAAAATAACCTTTATAGTGTATATCGGCAAGACAATTTAAATGTCACACTGAAATATACCTATTCTTGCCTATCGGCAAGATTATACACCGTCGATCAAACTAAAGAGTCCTTCGCCGATACATATCTCTCAGTGATGAGTGGCTTTGATTATGTGCCTATCGGCATGATGCTATTCTATCGGTGAGTTCCTTGAATCTTCTGCCGACACTATCGGTCACACCGATGAGCGTCTAACTCCCGCTTCTCCATCGGCAACACTTCATAATGATCTCCCCGATCGGTGAGAACATAAACTATCGGTTACCACTCAAAACTTTATGCCGATATACCTTCTTACTCCGATGGCCTCAAAGGCTCCTTCAAACTGCACTGTCAGCTAGACTAATACTGTCGATGTAACCTTGGTCCTTTCTCCCGATCTCCATTGTCATACCGATATACTCTCGTCGGTGACATTCTTCAAACCTCACCCCGATCGGTGAGAGATCCTACCATTGGCCCCGTGTAACTTTCTTCTTCCGATGGTGATACTCACACCAATGACTTCTCACATACATTTCTCAACTTGTTCTTTCGGTCTTCCTTACCATTTCCATTAGTCAACCTTTGTATTATTCAAAATGCATATTCACCAATCACAATCATGATAAATGATAGCAGGATATACACGAAACGTCCATGCATACATAAACATTATACACCTAGCTTGTATCTTCAGTGGAACAATATAGATTTCACACCGATAACCTCCTCTGCAACAATCTTGCAACCGAACGGACAACACACAGAAAACTACAGAAAGCTATAGAACAGAAATAAATCTAACTACATGGAGGTCATTCCACTGGTTTCGAAGAAACCCACCAGTGGAATGACTCCAAATCGATGTTCTGTAATTAGACCAGGAACTAAACCTTTTCTATTCCTTCCAGAGATTATACATACAAATAGTTCACTTTCCTCTCCTCTCTATTTCTCTTCAAACACACACGCTTATAAAGAACCTAGCCAAGGCAGTTACACTTCGGTGGAATCTGAATCGATTCGTCACCTCTGCCATCCGTTACAAGACAGTTACAACCTACTTACTAATGCCAAGTGGCTTACATCTTAGGACTCGTTCATCTAGGGGACACATTTGTCCAATCAGGTACATTTTGGCTCTAGGCCTTACAAATGATAAACTTAGACAACTTTTGGGGTGCTCCTGCACCAATCTCCCAACCCACTTTGTGCTGCATGACCGGCATGCTCTATGATGCTCTGGGTCAAGGCACTAATGGATTGAAGTGTATCAACCTCAACACTCTCCTTCACAATGGAAGGGATAGAAACATGCTCATGGGCTGCTCTGTCAATTACTCGTCTCACTACCCACTGTGGGTCAAGACGTACCCCTGGTCTATCTTGTGCTGACCCCCCACCTCTACCCTGGAAGTCCCGCATATCAAAATGGTTTGGCACTTTATTGAGGACAAACTCACAGTAGAGTTTCCTCAAAAAGTATTGTGGGACCTCATTATTATTGCATGGAGGATGGTCAAAAACCATCCACCACCTCTAACCAAAATTGTCCCTTATCACTTGGTTGTTGCACCAATGGATAGGGAACCTCTTGCATGTAATGGGTGGAGGTTGATTTGTTTGTGGGTTTGTGAAAATCAAACACAAGTCTAATTTTATGATTTGTAATTTTTTCACATCTTGATATGATAGCTTGTCTGCATAATAATCTCTAAACTCTCTCCTCTTATCCATCCAACTAGTTATTTGCTTGCTAATTGAATCTACATTTGATAATATAGATTCAAGAGATTCAACAAGCGTGGACCTATGCAAGGTTGAAGTGGAAGGATCTTTCAACCTTGGAATTATATCTTCAATTTCTTTTTTGTTGTTTTTAATTTGCCCCATTATATTTTCTTGTGTTCCAGGGGCATGTCGAGGAATGGATGGAGGAGGTTGTTCCACAGGTATTTCCTCCTCAATATTTTGTGGATTTTGAGGAGGAGGAGGAGGTGCATTAACATTTCCTGACAATTAACGAAATATACATCAAAAAACAACTCAAACCTACCTATTTAGAAGAAAATTCAAACAAAAAACAAATAAAACTCACTCCTTTGGTGTGCTCGACGTCGTGGCAGTATTTTGGCGATGAATTAGCAAAATTTTGGTGTTGAATTATCTTTTCCAAAACGTGAGCGCGCTTCCTAGGGTTTGCAAGCCATGGGGATAAAGGAGAAAAACATAAATGAAATGAAATGACAAGCCATTTTTTTTTATTTATAGTAGTTAATAATGCGCTCGCGTTACAACACGCTCGTGTTATGGTTTGGTTTTGACGAGCCTTAGGCTCGTCATTACCAACCCATAACGCGAGCATGTTATAATGCGCTCACGTTATGTATTAATTTTTTTAAAACTTTTTGGCCACTTTTTGGCCCCCCATCTTTTTGCACTTACCCAGTCATCTTATATATAGATTAGAATTGTCAAGCACCTTAAATGGACTATGAACACAACTAGGACTATCAAGACAGTCAAGAGGAACATCAAACTAGGTATGAAGATGATTTGATATCTTATCAAGGTGTAAAGGAGGGGTTTTCTAGAAATCATAAACATATAGGACAGTTATAGTAAAGTAGATGCTACTTGCAACAACTTGAGGTGTACCCATGGAGTGATGGCCACTTGCAACAAAAGGAGTGAGGTGCTTGGGGTAGGCACACTTACTAAAATAGGGAGATTGTTGAGGTTTACGGGTAGCATAAGAGGCAATGTTTCAAGGTGCCAAGGTATCATGAAGAGGATTGATGGTGTTACACACACACACATGCAACCAATGTAGTATAATGAGAGTTCTCATGTGGAGAAAGAGAGGTTGGAAGATCAACAATGATGAGTTTGGTATTTTATGCTTGAAGAGTACATAGTTTCTAGTAGAGTAGAAGCAATCAAATAAGAATGGGTCATGAAGATGAAGAAGTGGTAGTGGAAGTGTTGGTTGCTAATGTGGATGTAGGAGGAATATGTAGGTGTTGCATTAGTTTTGTAATGAAGGTACAAGTTGGTTCCATGGTTGTGAGGTGCACAAAAGATCTAAGAAGGAGATCAAGAGGCTACATGAAGGCAACAAAATAGTAGAAAGGGTGGCAATAAGGATAATTGATTATGGAAGGACATTGAAAGTAGTGTGATTTATGACAAAGAGATTTGAAGGGCTATTTGGAGGCCATGATTGGACTGATTATATATAGATTAGAATTGTTAAGCACCTTAAATGGACTATCAACACAACTAGGACTATCATGACAGTCAATAGGAACATCAAACAAGGTATGAAGATAATTTGATAACTTGTCAAGGTGTAAAGGAGGGGTTTTCTAGGAATAACAAGGTGCAGAAATTCAAGGCAAAGTTTTGTTTCATGATGACAAGTTGTCCTAAACTATAATATTTTGAGTATATCCCATATGTGAACATTATCATAAACAATGATAGACAAATTACTAAGTATGGAGGTCACGTTGAGGGAAAAGACTATCAAATTGCGCTATGACTATTACAAATAGCCACATATACTGTCACATCATAAACATAGAAGACTATTGATCATGAAACTCTAGATCACTATTACTTGGTACGATATTCAAAATATGCAATAGGCTCTCACTACCCTATTCAAAAGGTAAGAGATGACAACATGATGAAAAGGAGTGATCTTATATATAGATTAGAATTGTCAAGCACCTTAAATGAACTATGAACACAACTAGGACTATCAAGACAATCAATAGGAACATCAAACTAGGTATGAAGATGATTTGATATCTTATCAAGGTGTAAAGGAGGGGTTTTCTAGGAATCATAAACGTATAGGACAATTATAGTAAAGTAGAGGCTACTTGAAACAACTTGAGGTGTACCCATGGAGTGATTGGCACTTGCAACAAAAGGAGTGAGGTGCTTGGGGTAGGCACACTTGTTAAAATAGGGAGATTGTTGAGGTTTAAGGGTAGCATAAGAGGCAATGTTTCAAGGTGGCCAAGGTATCATGAAGAGGATTGATGGTGTTACACACACACACATGCAACCAAGGTAGTATAATGAGAGTTCTCATGTGGAGAAAGAGAGGTTGGAAGATCAACAATGATGAGTTTGGTATTTTATGCTTGAAGAGTACATGGTTTCTAGTAGAGTAGAAGCAACCAAAAAAGAATGGGTCATGAAGATGAAGAGGTGGGAGTGGAAGTGTTGGTTGCTGATGTGGATGTAGGAGGAATATGTAGGTGTTGCATTAGTTTTGTAATGAAGGTACAAGTTGGTTCTATGGTTGTGAGGTGCACAAAAGATCTAAGAAGGAGATCAAGAGGCTACATGAAGGCAACAAAATAGTAGAAAGGGTGGCAATAAGGATAATTGATTATGGAAGGACATTGCAAGTAGTGTGATTTATGACAAAGATATTTGAAGGGCTATTTTGAGGCCGTGATTGGGTGCAAAGGAAGTTGCAAACAACATTGAAGGAATCCATTCATGGAAGGATGGAAAAAAAGGATAGTTGAGTAGATGTTGGTAGCAAAACATTCAGCTACAAAGGATGAAGTTAGGAATTTAATACCTTTTATGAGTGGTAGGTAGTGGTTGCTTCAAAGAGGTTGTAGAATGCATATACTATATCAAATGCAAAGGTATTGGCACTTTGGGAGAAGACAATCATAGTTTGTAAGTTGAACAAATGCACACTATCAATAACAGTCATATTTCAAGTTTTGCTCATTTCATATTGTTTGTTATGTATCATGAAAAGATAACCCTATGAATAAATCCCTCATAGATTGTATCAGATCCTAAGATTTTTTGATTGTTTACTTGATCTTTTGAAGAGTTTAATTTTTAGCAAAGTTAGGGTTAGGGCAGAATAACAAGGTGCAGAAATTTAGGGTAGAGTTATGTTTCGTGATGACAAGTTGTCCTAAACTATAATATTTTGAGTATATCCCATATGTGAACATTATCATATACAATGATAAACAAATTTCTAAGTATGGAGGTGATATTGAGGGAAAAGACTATCAAATTGCACTATGACTATTACAAACAACCACATAGACTGTCACATCATAAACATAGAAGACTATGATGAAAATCATGATCACTATTAAGGTCAGATATTCAAAAAATGCAGTAGACTCTCACTACCCTATTCACAAGGTAAGAGATGACAACATGATGAAAAGGAGTGATCTTATATATAGATTAGAATTGTCAAGCACCTTAAATGGACTATCAACACAACTAGGACTTTTATGACAGTCAATAGGAACATCAAACCAGGTATGAAGATAATTTGATATCTTGTCAAGGTGTAAAGGAGGGGTTTTCTAGGAATCATAAATGTATAGGACAGTCATTGTAACCTTGGAAATATCACATGTGGCATTGTTTGAATAGTAGTCCAAAATAAGAATGATCAAACCTTAGGAGTTTCATAAGTAAATTGGTGCATTACAACCTAGCAATCAGAAGATCATTGAAGGATAAATGGTGAGATAGATTATCAAAGAAAAATATAATGATGAGAAGACGAGAAGATGACAAGATGAGAAGGAAGAAGAATATAATGATGAGATAGGTTGGACATTGTGCTATGGAATGGAGATTTATCACAACCAATAGTTGCTATGATAGCAATTGCAAGACGCTTGCTGAAGAACTCACTATTGCATCATGAGCTAAGTGAGTTGCTAGAGCATGTATGGTAGTGCAAAGGGCAAATGTGGCAATGTTGGAGTGCATGTAATGACAATTGAGAACATGTTTATATTTTCTACAAAATGTTTTGAGGTATCAAAGTGATAAGAAGCAATTGCTCGAATTTGTCTTGTTATCATAAGCCACAGTTTGATTTTGGTTGCAATGTATGAAGACATACATATATGGTTCATGTGTTTTGGTAAAGAACTTTTGACTAAGTATGAAAACATATTTAAAGAACATATCTTAGAACATAAAGTCATAAAGGCATAAAGAACACAAGAACATATATAAGTGAATTAAAATGGACATAAAGAACATACCTTAGAATTTGATATTGGAGTTGACCAATTCTCCAAAATTTGGCTTCAAAATCCTCAAATTCTTCTTTTTCGCAAGTTTAATTATGAATTCTACATAACTCTAGAATAGGATTAGTGAAATTTATGGAAAAAACAAACATATATCATCAAATTCAATCTATATATCAATGGTAATTAGCTTTGAAATAATATCACACATGAAGCATAAAACTTTAGGTTTAAATAATCAAATTTTCTCCAAAAACATGCAAAATCAGTTCTTCTACATTGAAAAAACAAAAAAGGTGGTGGATTGATCTAAAAATGATTCTTAATATGTCAAACAACATGAAAAAGCATTTTCTTGTCTGATATACTACATGAAAAGCAAGAATAATAGTCATGTGGGGTCTGAATCATGGATCCCACATGGTTTTTTGCCATTTTTTTTGGCTTCCCATAACACTAGTGTGTTCTAGGATGCATGAAAACATTAAGCTTCATGCATGTAAAAATCATAACCTTCTGAATGTTGGTGCCAAAATCATGGTCTAGGATGTCATGCTCTCACATAAAATATATTGTAACTATGCATGTAGTGCATCAAATACATAATCAAGTGATAGTCCAAGAGTATCCCTAGACTCAAATATCCACGTGGTTCATGAAATAGAACTTGCTTATACTAGGAGGGACAAATGTAACCATGTATCTACATGGGACTCTCTCTCTCTCTCTCTCTCTCTCTCTCTCTCTCTCTCTCTCTCTCTCTCTCTCTCTCTCTCTCTCTCTCTCTCTCTCTCTCTCTCTCTCTCTCTCTCTCTCTCTCTCTCTCTCTCTCTCTCTCTCTCTCTCTCTCTCTCTCTCTCTCTCTCTCTCTCTCTCTCTCTCTCTCTCTCTCTCTCTCTCTCTCTCTCTCTCTCTCTCTCTCTCTCTATATATATATATATATATATATCCCTCTCTCTATCAACTCCTTGGAATTTGAGGGAAAGAGATATATCTAGATAGAGAGGTAGATATATTTATATAGAGGGAGGATAGATAAATAAAGAGATAAAGGGAGAAATAGATAAATAGAAAGAGATGTATATAGAGAGGGAGGGAGACATAGAAAGGGGGAGGGCGAGAGGGATAAATAGAGAGAGGGAGACATGGAGAGATAGAGATGGACATGGACATGGAAAGAGATGGAGAGATAGAGATAGAGTTAGAGAAAGGAAAAAAATATAGAAAGAGGGGAAAATAGAGAGATAGAGAGGGATAGGTTGAGATAGAGATGAGAGAGGGAGAGAGGGGGATTGAGATAGACAAAAGGGGTCTATAGAGGGAGAAAGATAGATAAAGAGGGAGATAGAGATAGATATATAGAGAGGGGAGATATAGGGAGATAGAGAGCGAGGGAGAGATAGATAGGGAAATAAAGAGAGAGAGGTAGAGAGGGATATATTAAGAGATAGGGTTATGGGAAGAGATAGAGATAGGGAAAGAGATTTTGAGATGTCTAGGGACATATGGAGAGAGATTTCAAGAGGAAGAGGGATGGGGAGAGAGAGGTAAAGAGGGATAGATTAAGAGATAGGGATATGTGGAGAGATAGAGATAGGGAAAGAGATCAAGAGATGTCCAGAGACATAGGGAGATAGATTTGAGGTAGAGGGATTGGGAGAGTGATAGAGAGGGGGAGTGAGATAGTGAGGGAGGGAGAGATAGAAAGGTAGAGTTAGAGAGAGGGGATCGATAGAGAGAGAAAGACAGAGAGAAGGAGAGAGATAGAGAGGCAGATATAGTTAGAGAGAGGGATAGAAGAGATAGATATATCTCTCCCCTTGGTCTCCTCTATATCTCCCTATTAGTCCTCTCTCTGTAAACCCTAACCTAAACCTCTAAACCTTAACCCCTAAACCATAAACCCTAAACCCTAAAAATGAGCAACCCTAAACCCCTAACCCCTAAACCATAAACCCTGGAAGCAACCCTAAACCTCTATCTCCCTATCTCTCCCAATCTCTATTGGTCCCCTCATTCTATCTCTCTCTAAACCCTAAACCCTAACCCCTAAACTCGAGCAACCCTAAACCCCTAACCCCTAAACCCTAGACCCTAAAATTGAGCATCCCTAAACCCCTAAAGCCTAAATAATTCCCCTAAACCCTAACCCCTAAACCCTAAACCCTAAACTTGAGCAACCCTAAACCCCTAAAGCCTAAATAATTCCCCTAAAGCCTAACCCCTAAACCCTAAACCCTAAACCTGAGCAACCCTAAACTCATAAACCTCAAATAATGCCCTTGACCCCTAAACCCTAAACTTGAGCAACCAGGATAAATCCCTAAACATATAGTTTGATAGGGGATGATAGAGGATCAATAGGAAATGGATGTAGAATTCTTGGATCTTGATTATCATAATCCTCATTGGGATGTGATTTGATAGGATCCAAGTTATTTGTTTGATTATCTATGTTTTCTTGGGGACCAAGTGTCTCATCATAGGATATTGATGGATAATGAATAGGACTAGTGGGATGATGGATAGGGATAATGGGATGATGGATAGGAGTGTTGTGTGTTACTTGCTCATGGATAAGATCTTGAATATAGATAATAGGGTACCCGCAAGAAACTGGGTCCACATATAGGGGAAGTCGCGCAGGCAAAAAAAATGCCGCCGGTAACGGGTACCCGTTTTCAAAGAAACGGGTACCCATTTAGGAACGGGCGCCAGAGCCTAAATGGGTACCCGTTTAGTAATGGGCACCCGATCCTAAATGGGTACCTGTTTAGTAACGGGTACCCATTACTAAACGGGTACCTGTTTTCAAAAAATTATATATTTTAAAAAAAAGAGCTTTGCGGGCTCATTTTCACACACAGAGGATGACAGCGACAGTGGACAGCAAGAAACGGGTATGCGTTGCCAAGGACCAGACAAGGAAAATAACAGAGTTTTTTTGCCCTCTCACCTCCTCCCACCACCTCGTCACCCTCGAGCTCTTCCAGGTTGGTTCTCTACCTATCTTTAGCTTGTTTTAAATGCTTTTTTTCCTAATTGTAGGGTTAAAATGAAAATTAGGGTTTTATTTGTTATTTAAGGGTTTTACTTTTTATTAGAATTTTGTGATTGTATGTTACTGCAAACCCTAAAACCATGTTACTGCAAACCCTAAAAAACTTAAACTATAAACCCTAAAAAATTGAAACTATAAACCCTAAAACCATGTTGTACTACAAACCCTAAAAACCTAAACTATAAACCCTAAAAAACCAAATTATAAACCCTGAAACCATGTTGTACTACAAACTCTAAAAACATAAACTATAAACCCTAAAAAACCAAACTATAAACCCTAAAACCATGTTGTCCTACAAACCCTAAAAACCTAAACCCTAAACCCTAAAAAACCAAATTAGTATATGTAATGTAATGATAAAAGGGATAAGTTTAAAGATGAAAATGTATCAAGAGGAGGCATGTAGATGCTTCAGTGTTGATGATTAACTTAGGGTACACTAAATGTATCAAGAGGAATATTGAGGAATCATATAAAACTATATACCCTATTTTTTATTTATGTCATTGTTGGCTATAAGACTATACCCTATCTTTGATATCTATCATTGTTGGCTATTAGAAGTTCCTGTCTAATATGCCAGTAAGGTTGCTATCACCAAAAATATAAGACATAAAGTCTAATGGACCCAAATCATCTTCTTGTAAAACATTATGATCATTGATTAGGGGTTAATTTTGTGTCACTTAATTGTTAGATATATCGAAATTACAAGTATCCAATAATAGTTAAATGATATTCCTTTACATTTATTTGTGAACCTGACCATAGTTTTCACTTGAGTGTAATGTATATGAACCATATTAAACTCGTAGACTCTTTCCATTCTATGAAATATCACATTATTTAAGGGTCCATATTAAAATAGAACGATATTTGGTCATATGTATTTAATAATGGAATACCATAAGCCTTTTAAGATCCACATGATACTCACCAAAACTATAAGATATAAATTCTAGTGGACCCCAATCATCTTCAAGTGTAAGGCACTATGATCATTGACTAGGGGTTCATTTTGTGTAACACAACTGTTAGATGTATTGAAATTGTATCCAGTAATAGTCAAATGGATTTGCTTTATATTTATTAGTGAACTTGACATTCCATCACCTAGGATTTTATAGTACTGGTTTGGCCTTTTTTTAATTACAGTTCTTAGATCTAATTTCTCACTTTTATCTTTTTCTTAAATAGATTTACCTACGGTTTGCATTCATCCTTGTTTATCTTTTCCTATCATATCTTGATTAGGGTTTGAGCATGTAAATAGTGATATATACCTTTTTTATTCAACCTATCTAGAAGCTTGGATAATCTTTTGTGGCATGTGATCCTTCCATCCTTGATACCTTCATGATACATTTAAATGATGGACCAATGAGGATGTGTTTTCTATAGCCTGTGTTGTTCTAGTTATATACTTGTTTTACCTGCTTCCCTTGAGGATAGTGTTTATCCAACACGTTTGATGCACTATGGCCATAAGATTTTATGCATGGATTTAAATGTACATTTTATCAGTTGTGGTAAACTTATCCATAAGTTTCATGTAAGAAATGAAAAATAAATTTATAGTCCACTATGGTTTGAAAAAAATTCACTACAATTTTAAACTTGGAATAACAAATTTGCATCTATATTTTACTTCAATAAATAATTTTCTCTCCTCTTGTTTTAGTTTCAGAATTAAATATGATTTAGATAACATCAATGTATTAACTAGCACCCAATGGTGACATTTGTAGACCTATGCTAATTCTCATTTAGTTTTGGGTCTGGATTCTAGTAGATGGATTAATATAGTTGCATATCAACATATGGTGTGCAATCTTATATGAAGTTGGGATCATTCCTTGATCCTTCACCTACCCTTAGTTCATTTAAAAATATTGAGGAAAACATTCTTCTACCCTTGACATCCACATTTTATAGTTTCAAATTTACAATTTAGGGAACTTGACATCCACAATTTAGAGTTTCAAATATAAATTTTAGGGTTCTAAAGTAGATGTTTAGGGCTTCACTTTTCACCTTTTAGGGTATCAAAATGATGTATTAGGGTTTGAAAATTCACATAATAGAGTTTAAAAATGACATTTTAGGGTTTCAAATTCTCATATTAGGGTTTGGAAATTAACATTTAATTTTCTCTCCTCTTGTTTTAGTTTCACAATTAAATATGATTTAGATAACATCAACATGTATTAACTAGTGCAATGGTGACATTTGTAGACCTATGCTAATTCTCATTTAGTTTTGGGTCCATTCTAGTAGATGGATTAATATAGTTGCATATCGACATACGGTGTGCAATCTTATATGAAGTTGGGATCATTCCTTGATCCTTCACCTACCCTTAGTTCATTTAAAAATATTGAGGAAAACATTCTTCTACCCTTGACATCCACATTTTATAGTTTCAAATTTACAATTTAAGGAACTTGACATCCACAATTTAGGGTTTCAAATATAAATTTTAGGGTTCTAAAGTAGATGTTTAGGGCTTCACTTTTCACCTTTTAGGGTATCAAAATGATGTATTAGGGTTTGAAAATTCACGTAATAGATTTTTAAAATGAGATTTTAGGGTTTCAAATTCTCATATTAGGGTTTGGAAATTAACATTTAATAAGGTTTCAAAATGATATTTTAGGGTTTTTACACTTCAGCAGAAGGTAACTCATATTGTTGGAATACAATGTTGTAGTATTGGTATAAATGTAGTCTTTAACAAGGTCACTATTGTTATAAATGTAGTATTGGTAATAAATGTAGTATAAAAGTAGCATGCAATGTTCAATTAAGTCATAATCTGTACCGCTCTTTTGAGACACATGAGAAGCCTATAGTAAAATTGGAGTTAATATAGGAAGAGAAATAGGAATGATAGCTCTAGCAAATTGAGTATAATGCTATTAATTAGAAAATATAACTTTTCTAGGTTAAGAGCAATAAATGAATAGAAATGAAATACTATTTACAAAATTGAGCTTAACTTAGAACCTATAATGTCAGGGCATCACGTAGACATCTTCATGTCACACCATCACAATTGAGCTTAACTTAGAAGCTAGAAGTAGCCTGATTAATAGAGAAATGGGAATCTAATACACTTGGCATGCACTATTAAATTTGGACTATATATAAGGTGTCAAAATGTAAATTCCATTATAATTTTGAGAAAAATGATGATACGACAAGACCTTGTTAGGTAGAGTGACACCTTGGTGTATGACTAGGACCTAGAACCTGCAACCTTGTCCACTATGTGAATTTAATGATCTAAAAATTTAGACATAGCTTTATGTTGTAATTTTTTGTATAACTTCCTCTTGGTAATTTTTGTGAGATCTTTTTTCTAATTATTCCATATTTTATCTATAAATACCAGTTCTATAGTTCAAAAACCCTCTAAAAAATGGTTAAAGAGGAATGAAGTAGGAAGGAGAATATAATATTTTAGGGAAATGTTGGATTAATTTAAGGAGACATTGGTATGAGGCATCATCATTTGATTGAATATTATATGATAAACTTGTGCATGTGTTTAATTTTCAAGTATTATGTGCTCTCTGAATTCATAGATATTTTAAACTAAATCATTTATAGATCTATTCTAGATTAAGTTTAAATTTATAGATATTTGTTTGTAAGTTTTCAATACATATATATATATATATAAATTGTGAAATTATACATTTGTAAGTTTTTTATATGAATTTACATATTTGAAAATTTGCAGGAGACAGATCTAATGGATGACCAGAGTCTAGATGAATTTTTAATATATGACATTCTTTATGAAACCCCCCCACCCCGTGATCCACCTCAAAACCCCCCACCCCATGATCCACCTCAAAACCCCCCACCCTCTCCACCTCAAAACCCCCCATCCCCTCCACCTCAAAACCCCCCACCCCCTCCATTTGATGAGGCCCGATTGCGGCAAAACATTAATGAAAATATTAATACAATTGAGGAGAACATTAATTTGATTAATAATCAAACTCACTTGATGCCTCCGCATGTGGTTTAGTTTGCATCTTCGATGCAAACCATTATTGATTCTGTTAGGTCTATCGATGCAGACCTAAATAGATTTCAGCTTTGGCGGGAGGAGAGGAGGCAATTCTATGCAGATGGTCTTTCATATAAAGACATCCATGACCTCCACATTACAAAACAAACATTAGCCCCATTTTTTCGTCACCCAAAAACTAATCAACCTATAGCTGCAACAAAAAAAAGAATATCAATTAAGTGGTGTATGTATGAGGGGATTTCGAGACATTTTTGGGATCGGTGGTGGATGGTGTTTGATCACCCACCACATGCTAATTGTGAGGTGCTGCTATATTTTTTGAGAAAATTATGGGTGGAGTTTCAATTGGGTCAAAATCCCAATTATTTTGATATGAGAGATTTTCAGGGTGTTGGTCGTGGCATGCCACAACACAGACTAGGGGCACGAGTTGACCCCAATCGACCTGTTCCTCCTGCTCCTATGGTTGCTCCTGTTTTGCCCACGATTCCTACACCTATTCAGCAGCAGTCAGTTTTGTCGACATTAGGAGCATTAAGTAGACTCTTAGGCAATCTCACTGAACAAGCTGCCCACATGGCAGCTGAATTCAGTGGTGGAGAGCATCATGGAGGAGTCGATGCATCTCAGCATAGAGCCCCAGGCCTGTCAGGGGCACATTTGTGTACAAATTGCAATCAACCATGGTATGGTCCTGCTCCTACATCCACATCAGATGCAACTACAGCCGGAGTGGAGTCATACTTGGATCTACTATATTCGGATGATAATCCTACACAGGTACATTGACCACATTTTATTAAATATTTCAAGTGTATAATTTGAACGTAGATCAAATTTTTTATAAATAATTTAATGAATTAATTTATATAATTGTAAACTATTTGTTGTACAGATCTCAAGTCGCTCCAGGGCCACATCACGATTTGATACATTGAGTTTTGCATCGACAGCTGTAGAGGTTGGCACACCTTACGGGGTAAACCAATATATCTTAACCCTAAAACCATATGTATCTAATTCTAGTTTAATTTTTCTTTTGAAACTTATCAATATTATATTTTAAATTAACAAACTATGTATAATTAAATAAATAACTATATACATACATGTATGTGAAACACTACTATTGCAGCGAGGCTCAGGTCATGTGGCAGTTCCCATGTCTGACCGACCACCTGGCTCAGGTGTTTCTTCCATTGATCCTCCATCGACAGCTACTATGCCTGAGTATTCCCCGATGTGTGTTTTAAAAAATTGTACTAAATTTGTACTAAGTTTCTTTTTTTGAGTTTACATAAATTTGTATATATGCACCCATATATATGTAAGTGTAGGATGATAGGAGTGAGACTATTGGTCAGGTTGGTACTCAGGGACAAATTCATGAGCCATCTACACATTTTTAGGTCCTAAACTTTACTTTAAAATTTTCTATATGTGTAATTTCTAGGTCTTTTTTTGAGTTTATATAAATTTATATATGCACCCATATATATGTAAGTGCAGGATGATAGGAGTGAGACTATTGGTTAGGTTGGTACTCAGGGACAAATTCATGAGCCATCTACACATTTTTAGGTCCTAAACTTTACTTTAAAATTTTCTATATGTGCAATTTCTAGGTCTTTTTTTGAGTTTATATAAATTTATATATGCACCCATATATATGTAAGTGCAGGATGATAGGAGTGAGACTATTGGTCAGGTTGGTACTAAGGGACAAATTCACGAGCCATCTACACATTTTCAGGTCCTAAACTTTACTTTAAAATTTTCTATATGTGCAATTTCTAGGTCTTTATATGCTAATTTTAAATTGTAACTTATTTCAAACTTGCTTTATTTGAAATTCTAGCAATTAGCAAGTGAAACTTTTGGTCACGAAGATGAAACAGTTATACCACCTACATAACAAAATGTGGGAAGTGAGACGGTAATTTAAATGCACACTTTAAAGCCTACATTTAAATATTTAATTTCATATGTCATTTTTAAAATTTTTAAATCTAATTGCAAGTTCTTTCTCTTGTGTGTATAGCATGAGGTAGATCCATCCATTTCACGAGGAAGAAAGAGGCCTCTTTCAGATTTGAACTTGAGTGATGATCATCCCTGACATAGAGTTTTATTTCATAGACTAAACTATATGATGTGCACATTATTTTTTATATATGCCATTCCAGGACTTTGACTATCTATGTCGAACTTGCTATGACATGTTCTTCTAGATATATTTTAGTATTTCATGAACTATGATTTGTATTTATTTATATGCTGATGATGAGTAGATGTTTTAAAGTACACATTTCATGGGTCCTACCTAGATATTTTATAGTATTTCATGGACTTATCTAGATCTAGATCTACATGTATATATTATTGAGTATATATGCTTGAATGTAGTTTAGTATGTTAAATATGCTTCATTGTTCACTTCTAGATTATAAATTATTTAATTGAGATGTATGTTAGAAGATTTCTCTCTACTACATTTTTAAATTTTTAAGAAGTGATTAAATGCATTATGGTTCAATAGTTTTTCTTGAAATAGTGAACAAAAAGAATGCCAAAAGTTTGGATTTTGGTAACAAAGTGTTTAGTAGATCCATCTATGTTATATGTGTTATCCCTCTCAAATTTGTCTCACTAGAAATGCCAAAAATGGATTCAACCTTAAGGATGTGATTCTTTTCTAAAATAATGTGTCATTGCCAAGAACATACTACCATCAATACTAAAGAGTTTCTATTAAAATATGTGAATTGAAACACCACATATCATGACATCAACTATTCCATAAAAGTTTGTGATAGTGGCCCTCACCCTAGAGTAATTTAAGTTGAAGTAGTGTTAGAATTACAAATAAACTAAAAAACTTTATCCTAGGGTGGTGGGACATTTATCCTAGGGTGGTGGGACTAATAAACTGAAATTTACACAAGCCTTACAAAGCCTCTACCACTTCCTTGACATTTTTAACATTGTTCGAATTTGATAGGAGGGATTTATGTCACCTCCTCCTCATCTTAATTCTTATAGTAGATAGAATCATCCAATTTAGCATCAAGATGAAGGTTTATCTTCATTATCATAGAAATATCCTCCAAGGCTTTGTGCATATGCTCATGCCACACATTGAAGATGTGGAATTTATCTAAGTAGCAATATAGAAATCCTTAGCCTAACCTTCTACCCCTTCAATATCATTGTATAGAAGGTAGATACAAGTAACATTTGATAGCATGGAGGCACAACTTAGGGATTGAGTTGAATGTAACAAAATTATTCTTCCCAACAAGTGCTAGATGTCTAGGAGCAATTTAATGATTTCTTCCATTACCTGCCTAGTCTAGAATATAATTACCTTTTCTTTTGATATGTTTGAAGGAGATAGATTTAAACTTATTCACCAAGTTTCTAGATTCCAATAGAATAGTTTCCAACCACTTGAGCTTCATCTATGCTTTTTCATATGATCAATGTTGATCTTGGAATCTCCTTCCACACTAAGGGATATCTTGTTTAGTTTCCAAGTCATCTTGAGGCCCTGGATATCATGGCCCTAGAATCTACCATATTATTGTTCTTGACACCAAAATCATAAGCTAAGATAGGTATAGGTTTTCCCTTATCATCTCTTAATAAACATACTCCTCCTACTTCACTAGGATTACCCTTGGCTACCCATCAAAATTTCAAGCTTAATCCATCCCAATGTAGGTGTGGACCAAAGGGTGTGAATATCAACATGGGTATCTCCTTGTTTTAACCTTATTCAAAGCAACCTTGGCCAATTATGGGCCTAATCCACCTCTTCTAGTATGATCATATATTCCTCTTTACCCCAACAATCACCAAGTTCCTAAATGCACCATATTTCTTTAAAATAGTCCAAAATTTGGGATGCATATTCACATTTCAGAAATACATGATGATTGTCCAGAGACTTCCTTAAATGTGAATATGCATCCCAAATTTTGGACTATTTTAGGTTTGTCACCTTTCCCATTGTATCAATCATTATGCATAGTGAACAATCTATTAACTACCTCACAAACCTAAATTAAGTTTGGTGTTACAATTATCTAATGGATAAATTTGGTGTTACAATTATCTAATAGATAAATTTAGGGCACTTTATAACAAGGTAATTTACCTAGGATAAACCTACAAAATCATGATAAAATGATAAGGATGTTAGACTCACCTAGTTAGCCTCAATTGAGATACATTTATCCTTTAAATGATTGTGGTCATCCTTTGATTACAAAACCTTCTTGATATATATCATTTGTATAGTCCTTGAAATTTTATTAATTTGCAACTGAGACTTTGTTATCATCTTTCTTACTTAACCACTATAATAGCCAAAACTTCCTTGGCCTTTGGAAGTTGAATCACATATAGTTTCTCATAAAGGAAAGGAATTAAAGAAGAGATTCCTATGAATATTTTCCCAATTCAAAATTACTTTACATCTTCAACATACCTAGTTCCTAGTGTGGATTTCATATTTGTTTGGTTTAATTTTTTTGAATTATAATATAGGTGTTCTACTTAGGGGACCCATCCTTACTAAATAGTTTAGAAAACATATATAAATGAGTGTGCTAACAACCCAAGACTAGGCATAGCAGTAGAAAGCACAACATCCCATAAAGGTTTCTAAACTACCCATATGCAACTATATATCAATACCCCAATACATATAGCAAGCACAAAATTCCAACACAACTAATAGAAAGCTAAAAAACAAACAAAACACCAAACCACATCAACATCTTGATGGAGCTTTGGCACTCCCTAATGCATCGAACGTCCCACTCCTCATAGAGAGATTTCCATTTGTCATAGGCCCTATTGTGCACACCATTCCCAAACACACTTACAAGATCCACCAAAAGAACCTTTAGACACTTTGCATTCTCTAGTCCATGAAAGTTGACACATTTCTAGACCTCTACACATTGTATAGAACAAATGACAATTAATCCATAAACTCAGGACCATAGCTAGATGGCTCACTTTGATACATCACATATGGATTTAAAAATGAGATACTTCCAACTTCCTTTACCTTCAATCAACCACCTCTAATGGCTATCTAAAATGTGTATTAAAAGACTAAGAAAACATGTCTCAAATGTGGAACATTTAAACTTGCATCACACATAAATAAATAGTATACAACACAAGAATTCAAACTTGGGAGAAACTCTCAACTAGGCATAAAATTCTCAAAAGAGTGAGCAATGCTTCTAATGACACTAATTCATAATATATAATGGCTTTTACATAGCCTTAACATGACTTAAATTATCCAAATGCACAATTCTCTAAAATGGATCATGACCTACAACTCCTCTTGCAATGGTGGAGAATGAAGGATGAGAGCTCCATGCATGGGTTCCAAACACCACTTAAATAGTAGTCCAAAATTTTATTGCAACAATCCCAATTGACTTTGCATGCAACCTCTCTTCCAACCATAATCAACTATCTAGTTAGTCATAATGCTTTGAATCTTTATCAACCAACCGGCTTCACAAGCTTTACTATAAACTTACAACATGGCTCCGGTCTCTATACCTCTATCAAGGACTCTCAATAACTGTATCAACCTACATACAATCAACACTTTTGCTTTCAAGATGCCACCAACTTTTCTAAGCTTTGTCTCCAAAAGACATCATTCTTTGTGGACTTCAACCATGTATGGCTCTGTCTAATACAACCTACTTTAAATGACTCCAACACTATACTAATCACATAGCTAGTTCTGTGCAACAACCAACCAATACCTATATTAAGTCTCTAAGCTCTGCCCAAGCATGTTCAACAAAGTTCAACCATGAATGGCTCTTTGCAAGCCTCCGTCACAAATCTCAAACAATTCAAATCAAGAAGAAACTAAAAGGTTCAATTCAAATCAAGTATCCACACAATATAAGCTACAAAAAAAAATATCACAATTTGAAATTATTCAAGAAGTAGCATTCAATTCTTGTAGAGAAACTAAATCTTTTAAAGAAGAAACTATCTAAGGAAATTCATTTAAATCTTATCCACACAATATAAGCTACAAAAAATTTTATCACATTTTGATTTAATTATTCAAGTAGTATTCAATTCTTGTAGAGAAACTAACTCTTTTAAAGAAGAAACTACAAAGAAATTCAATTTTCTTATCCACACAATATAAGATACAAATAAATTTATCACAATTTGAAATTATTCAAGAAGTAGCATGAACAATTCTTGTAGAGAAACTAGAACTCTTTTAAACAAGAAACTATCTAAGGAAATTCATTTGAATCTTATCCACACAATATACTTGATCATCAATTACTGTGAAAACCTCTTGACTAACATTAGTTTGACATGACTACAAAATTGATCTACAATTTACATTATGATCAAATCTTGTAGTGGCAATCATGGAAAAATCTACTTGTAGGATACACCTGTAAGAAATAATGAATGTAAATGAGAATGAAAGAATATGTACCAAAAACACAAAATATTAATGCAATATGTACTAAATAACAAAAAAGAGGATACAACTTGACGATGGCTTAAGGGGAGCTAAGAGGATGTCTTAAGGGGATACATAAGAGGATGGATTTAGGGGATGTATAAGAGGATTAATTAAAAGGGGAGCTAGAAGAGGATGTCTTAAGGGAATACAAAAGAGGATAGCTTACTTGGAGAGATGAACACTAGTAAATTTACAAAGTATAAAATAAAACTTGATGGCTTAAGGGGATGGAAGAGGATGGCTTAAGGGAGCTAAGATGACATCTGAATTAAGAGGATGTACAAGCGGGTGTCTTTAGAGGATGGATGATAAATATTTAAGTATATATATATGTAATTACCTAATTTGCGTTCACTTTTAGTTGAAGACTACAAAATTGACCTCACATACTTGTATGGTGATAACTTCTATTGACAATCATGCACATTTGACTACTTGTCTAGGATACACCTACAAAAAGTAATGTTCAAATGTACAAGTAAATTAACTATATATTTCCATGGGTCGATACAAAATTTAAGAAAAGGGGAATAATATAGAAGCTAAAATGAGAATGAAAGAATTTAACTTGGGGATGTAAGAGTATTATTTACTTACCTGAAAATTTATTCCATTGTACCATCTGCATCCTCATTTTTTTGTAATGCATCTATAATTGACTCATGTTCTTCTATCAAAAGTGTCCATAACTGTTTATTAGAAGGTTTGCCTTGATATCTGACTAGTTTTATATTTGTTGCCACAACCAAATGTGAGTAGTGTATGATCTTCTTATGTGTTTCATAATCGTCAAATGCAGGCACACCATTCCTTCTTATTAGATATTTTTGTAGCCAAGTGCCAACAACAACCACAGAACCTGTTGGATACTCCATATTATCATCATCTACTCTAGGATGTAACAACTTTTGTTTTGTCTCAACACATCGATCCAACCAATACTTGGTTTCCTCTTCATTGCCCTCAGGTGCAATAACAGCATAGACATGTCCTACAAAAAAATTATGTAATTCAATAAAGTGTGACATGTATCTAAATCACATAAATTTGTGGATGCATACATATATAATTAATTATATACAGGATGTACAAAAAAATGATAATAAAAAAAATTGGAAACAAAAGTACCTTCTTGTACAAGGTCTGAAACACGATCATAGTCATCTGATGCAAACATTTGATTATCATCTTCAATTGTTGTTTCAAGTTGATCTTGTGTTTCTGTAGGTGTCAAGGATCTTTGTTTCCATTCTTCAACCCATTATGTATTTTCACATGCTCCCCAATCACTTGTAATACAAAATTGATAAAAACATGCAAGCTCCCTAGTCCATATAGTCCATGTGCTTACATTTGAACTCTTAAATGAATGCCATTTTGTTGATCCAGTTATTGTCTCACAATCAAGTCGAGTAGGAATATTCTCTTCTTCAACTAACCAAAAGAATCATCAAATTGTAGAGTTCTGACTTGATCCCGTAGATAACTTTTCATTACATCAATCCACAATTGCATGTGCATCTCTAAATTTGGCTGTATCCTCAAATTTTAGTTGCTCTCTAGCAAGAGCTCTTTTCACACATGCTCCAGCTCCATCATGTTCTCCTTTACCATGTCCAGCTTCAAAAAAACTCCACATATGTTGGATATTGATTTCTTTGTGAGCCCTACATAGCCAATAAAACATTCTTTCATTTTTGAATTGCCCTGTACAATTATCTGACCATATGAAATGTTGTGTCATCTGGATTCCTCTTTCTTTTAAACTTTCATAAAATTTTGTGAAACAATATTGCACAAACTCTGAAGAGTGTAACCGGTTATCACTCAAATAGAAATGATACTCCCTCAAAATTTTTCTATTATCTTCTGTACTATCATCTACATGTCTGTATACAATATGAACAAATATGGCCACCTGCACTGAATTATAATACTGAGACTGAATTTCCTCTTGTGGAGTAAGAGTATAGTTTTCTGCAAAGTCAACCACTGATAGGATAGTTCCAATTGGAAAGGTGTTTTTACATGAACAGAATTGTCCATCAAGCCACCGAGCATATTGGGAGTGTTTGATATATTTGGATAGAATATTATCCTTAAAATCTTTGATGAATGCATGCACACAAATTTTTTCAGTGACTAACTCACAACGCTTTCTAATTTTTCCATCTTTTAAAGAATATTCAACATTCTTGAATCTTTTCACATCCACTAATTGTTGTCCAAATTCATGTGAAATATTTTCATGCATACATTCTCCTAACAATGAAAAGTTGCCACATCTATTGCATTGTCCAGAAATACATGCTTTTGAATAAAATAAGTATCCAGTAGATGTTTCACAAAACAAACCTGCTACAAACTCCTTAATTGTTTGAAGTGGCATATTAATACCACATTCCTGCATAATTTCATTAGTATGCAAAGTAGAACGTATATATCGAAAAAGATCATAATAATAACGAAATTGCACATGAGTTTTACAACAACAAGAGATTCGCTGTTTATTAATTTTCACATACCAAGGTTTACATTTCTCAAAAGATCTTTGGCTTATGGTAATATTAAAAGGTTCTAACACTAAATCATCTAAGAATTTTTTATATAATTCAGTTTGAGTCATGTCTAATAGATGTTTTGGATGAGGATCACGAATTTTAGACCCCACTCATAATTTTAAAACATCTCTAACATTAGATGATACCCTTGTATTATCATGCCAATATTTTTCAATTAAAGATTTGATTTCACTATTTAATTTCATGTCATACCTTGGGAGTCTACCACTAAAACTCCAACATTGGTTAATTGAATCTTTTTCAATAGATTCTCTTCTCTTTGCTGCTCTTCTCAAAGTTTTAGGATTTATCTTTAGAATTTCACTTGTCTTACTTATCATTCTTTTATTAGAAGATGATTTATTGACTAAAGCAGTTGTTATAGCTCTTCGTGTTGCATTGCTATCTTTAGATCGACTCTTTTTACCAATAGAATCAATAGCATTAGCAACACTAGATAAAACTTGTTTTATTGATTCATCTTTTTTTTTAGGTTTTACAAATATGCCTAACTTTTTCATTACTTTTCGCAATTTCCACATCTTCATCAATTGCATCATAAGTTGACATTGAAATCCAAGACTTTTTCTATAAAAAAAATCTTTATATAATCTATTTGCATGAGTTCTCATTTGCCTCCAAGAAATCTTACCAGGAAGATTATCTAAGACATTTCTTTCAATCTCAAATAAAACATTTTCATTTTCACTCCTAAAAGGGATATCATTCTCATTCATATCATCAATAGGTGGGTTTGAAGACATACCTGGATTTGTTTCTATAGTCATGTTTTCCATATCATTGAAAGTTGGCTCCGAAGACACACCTAGATTTGTTTCTATAGTCGTGTGTTCTATATCATTGAAAGTTGGCTCCAAAGACACACCTGGATTTGTTTCTATAGTCATGTTTCCCATAACATTGAAAGTTGGCTATGAAGACATACTTGGATTCGTTTGTATAATCATATTTTCCATATCTTCGAAAGTTGGGTTTGAAGACATACATGCATTTATTTCTATAGACACATTTTCTTCCAAATTCACCATTTCCGCATTTGCATCATGTACATTCATCCCATCATTTTTACTCTCTTGAATGTCTTTCTCTTCAATACTCATGGAACTAGATGCTTCAATATTCTTTATCTCTTGAATCCTTGCTCTTCTATCTCTTTGCCTTTTGGCTTCCTTCTCTCTATTTGCTTCAATTTCTTGAGGTATCATTACCCTCCTTTGTTTTTTTTTTTTACGTTGATTTGATCCCATGATTACCAAGCCCTCTTAATAAAATAACAATTGATACTTAATCCAATTTCATAATTGATGTCCTTATTTGAACTTTTGAAGTAGAATTAGATGTAGATCCTTTGTTCCATAGATTTTGAAGTAAAAGGTAGATGTAAAAACAAAAACCCTCTTGCTTTATTCCTCTTGAAAATAGCTCATGCACTTGATTTCACTTCAGAATTGTTCATATGATTGACTCCTTTCAAAATCTGAATAGAATATGACCTGTTAAGAGATTCCACAAAACAATTGTAAGTAAAAAAATGTAGAAATTGTCGCTATCACGCCGTATGTATCAGACTTGCAAGTTGCAGGGATACAGGGAAAGTACTTTTTCCCCTAATATGGGAAATAACGGGTATAATAGAAACGAGTACCCATTATAAAATGGGTACCTGTTATATAAATAATGGGTACCCGTTCTATAATGGGTACCCGTTATATAACGGGTACCGGGTGTGTGCAAGAAGTTGTGTCCACTTTTTGGCCAAAAAGTGGAAGTGTTTTCCCCGATTTTCAGAATTTGTCACATTTGACCTAAAAATTTGAAGCACTTAACGGTGGAATCTTGGAAAAAGTCACTAAATATGAAATGTAGTACTCCGAGTCTAGTTTCCAAATATGTAATTTTTTTCAATACCCAGATGATAGAAATTGATTTTGAATAGGCGTTTCTAAAAACCACTATTTAAAAGTCACTTTTTTTTACTATACCATGTACATGTACGTCATCCATATTTTGACCTAAATAATCATATTTTTTAAAATCATTTTGGGAAAAGCTTTGTAACTCACTAAAGCGCGTTTTCCATATTTATTTGTAATTTTTTATTGAATAATTTTTTTGTTATTAATTTCTTATTAGTTATTTTTTGTCTTTTAAAAAATCATCGTGTACGTCACGCATAAGATGACCTAAACTTAACATTTTTTGAATTTTTTTTTTTTTAAATTGAAAAGAATTGTCTAAAATACGTTTTCATACAATTTTTTTTACAAAAAAATATTTCAATAAAAAGTTATTAAAATATTAAAAAACCCTGATAATTCAAGGTTATGAACATATTTCATCAGAAATTGATTAAAAAATAGAAAAATTAATTTAATTGTAAAAAAAATTACATATTTAGAATCTACATTGTCTCCTCTATAATGGGTTTTAATTTCGTCAAAATATTCTGTAAAATAGACCTTTAAATATATGCCCAAAGTCACTATTTTGTTGTGACATTGATAGGGCCTTCAAGTTGCAGGTCAAACTAGGTCCAGAGGTCAGGGTCGGGTCCCCAAAGCATTTTCTGAAGCGGGTTACAAAGCAAAACCCGAGCCTGAAATTTAAATTTTGAATAACGGGATCCTGTTTATAAAACACGATCCTGTTTATAAAACGGGATCCCGTTTCTTTATCCATTGGCGCTGAATAAAACGAGATCCTGTTTTATATTTGCCCATTTTTTTAAGAAGACTGTACTATGACTGTCATTTCTGCAACTTGCCCTACAGTACGGCCGACAGCGACACTTGCAGCATTCTTTGGCATATTTCTTTCTTTTGCAGGTCCATCAACTTGAAGTATTGTTGGTATTTTGATAGAAACCATCATGGAGACGTTATTTGAGTGAAATTTTGTTGAATTGGTACTTGTTTGAAGGACTTGAAACACATTCAAGTTTTTGACATTCATTTGTACATGCTTCATAAATTTTTTAATCATGGGATCACAAAGTCGTAATAAGAGGAAAGATAGGAAGCTATTAACTCCTGAAGAAATTGAAGCAAAGAGAGTGAAGGAGGCAAAAAGACAAAGAGATAGAAGAGTAAAGATTCAATCAATGAACAATGTTGAAGCATCCAATTCCACAACTATTGAAGATAAAAATATTGAGGAGACCATGGATATAGATGATGCAAGTTTGCAAGAGGTGAATGTGGAAACTAATACGATTATGCAAACTACTCCTGGTATGTCTTCAAATCCCTCTATTAATGCTATGGAGAATGTTTCAATGGGCACAAATCCAGGTACTTCTTCAAATCCACTTTTGAATGAAATGGAAATAGTGTTGATAGGAGATTTAAAACAAGCTGGATATAACAATGTTGAGATTGATAATATTCGTAGAGATCAAAATTTGAAACAAATTGTAGTTGAAAATGAAAATAAAAATCCTTTTGTTGAAAATGAAAATGAAAACTCATTTGTTGTTGAAAATGAAAATGAAAACTGTTTTGTTGTTGAAAATAAAAATGAAAACCGTTTTGTTGTTGAAAATGAAAATGAAAATCCTTTTGTTGAAAATGAAAATGAAAATTGTTTTGTTGTTGAAAATGAAAACAAAAATCCTTTTGTTGAAAATGAAAATGAAAACCGTTTTGTTGTTGAAAATGAAAACGAAAATCCTTTTGTTGAAAATGAAAATGAAATGAAAACCGTTTTGTTGTTGAAAATGAAAATCGTTTTGAAGTTGAAAATGAAAATGAAAATCTAGGAAGTGATGTTGAAAATGAGAAATATTTTTTCAAAATTGAAAGAGATGTTTTGGATAATCTTCCTGGTAAAATTTCTTGGAGACAAATAAGAACACATGCCAATAGATTATACAAGGAATTTTTTTATCGTAAAAAACTATCATTTCAATGTCAACTAATGATGCAATTAATGAGAATGTGGAAAATGAGAAAAGTAATGAAAATGTTAGGCATTTTTGTTAAACCAAGAAGAAAAGATCAATCACTAAAACATGCTATGTCTACTGTTGCTAGTGCCATTGAGTCTATTGGAAGTAATAGTCGATCCAAAGATAAAAATGCAGCAAGACGAGCTATAACAACTGCTATAGTGAATAAAATAACTTTGAATAGAAGAATGGTAAGCAATATTAGTGGAATTCTAAAAATACATCCTAAAACATTGGTAAGAGCGGCAAAAAGAAGAGAAAGTATAGAAAATGATCCAATTAACCAATGTTGGAGTTTTAGTGGTCGACTCCCGAGATCTGACATGAAACTAAATGTTGAAATCAGATCTTTGATTGAAAAATATTGGCATGATAATACTAGGGTATCGTCTAATGCTAGAGATGTTTTAAAATTAAGAGTGGGGTCCAAAGTTCGTGATCCTCATCCAAAACACCTATTAGATACAACGCAAACTGAATTTTATAGAAAATTTTGTGATGAATTAGTGTTACCTGGTAATATTAAAATAAGTCAAAGATCTTTTGAAAAATGCAAACCATGGTATGTAAAGATTAATAAGGAACGAATATCTTGTTGTTGTAAAACGCATGTTCAATTTTGTTATTATTATGATGTGTTTCAATATATACGTTGTACTTTACATTGTAACATGATTATACAGGAATGTGATATTAATATGCCAACTGAAGCAATAAAAGAGTTTATATCAAGTTTGTTATGTGAAAGATCTAATGAAAAAGGTTTTTATTTAAGTTCATGTATTTCTGGACAATGCACTAGTTGTGGCAATCTTTCTTTGTTAAGAGTTTGTATGCATGAAAGTGTTGAAAATGATTTTGGACAACAATTAGTGGATGTTAAAAGATTTAAGAATGTTGAATATTCTTTAAAAGATAGAAAATTTGGAAAGCGTTGTGATTTAATTATAGAAAAAGTTAGTGTGCATGCATTCATATCAGAATTTAAAAGTAAAATTGTACCAAAATTTGTCAAGCACTCTCAACAAGCTTGATGGCTTGATGGACAATTTCGTGAATGTAGAAACACATTTCCAGTTGGTACTATACTATCAGTGGTTGATTTTGCGGAAAACTATACTTTAGCTCCGCAAGAGGAAATTCAATCACAATATTACAATTCAGTGCAGGTTGCTATGTTTGTTCATATTGTTTATAGACATGCAGATGATAGCATAGAGAATGATAGAAAAGTTTTGAGGGAGTATCATTTCTATTTGAGTGACAACCGGTTACACTCGTCAGAGTTTGTTCAATATTGTTTCAATATATTTTATACAAATTTAAGAGAAAGAGGAATCCAAATGACTGAACATCTTATATGGTCAGATAATTATACGGGGCGGTTCAAGAATGCTCGAATGTTCTATTGGTTATGTAGGGTTCACAAGGAGAATAATGTCCAACATATGTGGAATTTTTTTGAAGCTGGACATGGTAAAGGAGAACATGATGGCGCTGGTGCGTGTGTTAAAAGAATTCTTGCTAGACAACAATTAAAATTTGAGGATGCAGTAAAATTTAAAGATGCACGTGGGATTGTAGATTGGTGCAATAGAAGATTATGTACACCAGGATCAAGCGAGTACTCTACAGTTCGTCGATTCTTTTGGTTGGTTGAAGAAGAAAATATTCTACCTAGACTTGATTGCCAGACAATCAGTGGATCTACTAAATGGCATTCATTTAGGAGTTCGAATGCAAGTACATGGACTATCTGGACAAGGGAGCTTGCATGTTTTTGTCAGTTTTGTATTTCAGGAGATTGGGAAGTATGTGAGAATACAGAATGGGTTGAAGAGAGGAAACAAAGACCATTGACACTTGCACAAGCACACAATCAAAGTGAAACAACAATTGAAGACAATGATCAACTGTTTGTATCAGACGATTATGACCGTGTTTCAGACCTTGTACAAGAAGGTAATTTAATTCAAATCATTTCATTTTATTTCACTTTGATTACTAATTTGTAGTGCTTTTATTTATTTATGTGTACATATGAATGCATGTATGTTGATTAGTCAAATTTTATGGACATGTGCAAGTTATTGAATCAAAATTTGTTTTGCAGGACATGTGTATGCTGTTGTTGCACCAAAGAATAATGAAGAGGAAACTGAATATTGGTTGGCTCGTTGTGTGGAGACTAAACATAAGTTAACAGCACCTCGAGAAGATGATGATGGCTTTCCTTATCCAATAGGTTTAGTGATCCCCTTAAGACATCCCCTTAAGCAAATTTTGTTAACAAGTCTTTGATCCCCTTAAGCATATTTTAAGAACTTCTTTGATCCCCTTAAACAAAATTTAAGTATTTCTTTGACGATGCCTATCATTATCCAATAGGTTCGGTGGTGGTTGTTGGCACTTGGCTACGGAAATACCTAATAAGGAAGAATGGTTTACCTGCATTCGAAGATTATGAAACACATAAGAAGATTATACACTACTCACATTTGGTGTTGGCAACAAATATAAAACTGGAGAGGTATCGTGGAAAACCTACAAATAAAGAGCTATGGAACATTTCTATGGAAGACCATGAGACAATCATCGATGCGTTGGAAAAAAGAAAGGATGGAGATGGTACAATGGAATAAGTAAATACAGGTAAATATAGTTAAATAGATTTATATTATTGTTTTAAATATGTATTAAATACATGTTTTGATATTTCTTGTGCGTTATTAGTTGAAATTGATTTAATTTATCCTTTTATATCCTTAGGCCATCATCACAAATTCATCAAATACTTTGAAACAAAAACTTGAGAGGCACTTGTAAATACAGGTACAAATTGTGTATATCTAGATAGTTTTATATAAATTAAAATACATGTTTTGATTCTCATATATTGATAAATTGCTTGTATTATTTTTATATCAGGTGGCATGAAGACCTGCTACATTCTCCTCAAGTTTTGGATTTTCTTGAGATGGCATATAATGACATTTTGTATTTATATTATTTTGAGTTGGCATATATGTACATACACAATTACATTATTACACATTTTGTACAGAAATTTGTATACATGTGTATGTACACAATTTTATACTCTACAGTATTAAATTTATCAAAATTATTATTTTATGTATTTTATTTGTTAAATGTCCATGTTTTTCTACTTAGAATTTACTTTAAATTTGATTTATTATATTGTTCAATTTGGTTGCCTTGGGCAACTTCACCAAATTTTGAGAACTTAAGACGTCCCCT
The DNA here is from genome assembly GCA_027924645.1 of Cunninghamia lanceolata. Lineage (NCBI taxonomy): Eukaryota > Viridiplantae > Streptophyta > Pinopsida > Cupressales > Cupressaceae > Cunninghamia > Cunninghamia lanceolata. Next base: position 11,066,463 of record BSBN01000194.1, on the reverse strand, counting down.
TAAGACATCGTAAATTAGGACCCCTTAAGACATTCAAAAAGTTAGCATACAACTTCCACCTTAAGTGGACACTACAAATGCAAGAATTTGTTTAATTTTGTTGAAGTTCTACATGGAGAACTCTACAAATGTATTATCTCTGTAATCCCATTCTTGAGATAATACATTGGGTTTGTGGTCCTTTGGAGGCCAGGTTTTTTCTAAAAGGGTTTTCGCAAGGTGCATATTGTATTATCTTGTAATTATGCTTTATTCTTCTTTTGTATTATAGATTCTGCATACTATTTAGCATAGTTTCTCTCATTAAGGTTATGTGGAATTAGTATTTGTGGCTTGAAACTCCTAACATTTGGTATCTATAAGTACTAAAATCACATCAAGCCTACATGACAATTTGATGATGATAAATAAGTCCTAATCATAGTCATGTAGGTGTGAATTACACTCCTACCAGTAGTTTCACTCTTGGTGGCATGTCCTGTGTGTTCTTCCCCCTCTTGACCATCTTTTTCAACCCCCAAATTGAAACTAGTTTTCCATCTCTCCTTTGCAACTAGTTTTCCATCTCTCACTTTAATGAGATACTATAATATATAGATCGTTCAATGTCAACAAGCAATGTTGGACAAGGACCTTGGTCACTTGAGAGTTAAATGTCCACCCATACTTTCTCGTGTCACTTTCACATGGCACACACTTGATTATCATGCTGAATTATACCATTATCCCATACCTTTATGCCCAAATCATATTTTTGAGGGTCCACCGATGTTAAGAGGAATTTGGTGGAAATATTACATCATATCATGTCCATTGAAAGTCATTAATGGTGGTCCTAAGTCATGCAGGGGAGTACTTGGGGTGGGTGGAATCTTTTGAAGAAGTTGTAGAAATTTGACTTGGGACAGGGTATATGAACTTGGCAAACTTTTGCAAAAAATGTTACAAAACTTCAGGTGGGAATTGGATGAACTGAATTGAAGAAAGGAATGATTTCTTCAAGGCAGTTAGGCTTCTACAATTAGGAAGAAATGAGTGTTTCGATGTTATGGGGAAATCATGTAAAACTAGACAATAGGATAGGAAGTGGGATGGGATAAATCATATCCTAAAGTTAATCTAGCTTTCACAAAGTGGAGGGAAGGGAAGATACAAAGGAATATAAATTGTGGGAGAACCATATGGGACCATAGCTAGGAAGTGGAGGGGAGAAATAGATGAGATCCAGGGCCTTTTGTCTAAAAATGTAAAGTATTTTGATCTTATAAGTTCCTACAGACCTAAACTTATTTTAAAATTTGATTCACATCCAAGGTTTGTGTTCATAGGATGAAACATGTCAAGCAGGAGATACCCTTGAGTCCTAATGGACACTAAAGATCATATTAAAAGGACTAAGGGAAGTTCTCATTTTAGTAGTTACACTAAGATTTCTCATTAAAGTTGACAAATCCTAATGAGCTTGGGCAAGCTTAGGGGAAGGTATAGATTTATATTATTATTATTTTTTATTTTGACAAGTTAAGCTTAGTCCAATTAGATAATGACACCTAGAGTATGATATAGTAAGAACACTTTAGCTTAGTCCAATTAGAGAATGACACCTTGAGTATGATATAGTAAGTATATTTCAATGATTTGACAAGATAATTAAGGTAATATAAATGGTTTCATTTTGTAAAATATTGGAATATCCCATCAATTTTCTTTGCATTAATGAAGTAAATCTATGATGAAATCTTTTATCTTGTAAATTAAGTTGTTTATTAATCAACTTATCAAATCAAGTGATTTCTCATGATTATTTCTCAAATACATGTATATGAATCTTATTGTGGAGAAGACTGTGAAACAAAATAAGAAGTCAACTAGAACCAAAGTGATGAGAGTTTATTCAACTATAAATAGTTTACATGTAGAAGCATAAATGGAATCTAAGTTACTAGATTGCAAGGACACTCTATGATACCCACATAAGGCCTTGGGATTTAATTTAATATAATATTTCTTCATAGATTAGCTAGAGGACAAAGGAGATGTAGTCACAAATGTTGGTAGGTTAGAGCATCCTACTTACATAGGCTAGATAGAAAATTTGATGTGTTTAACTTTTTAGATATCTTGCTAGATACTTTTAGGCATTGTACCATAAATGTAGACTATATCAATAATGTAGAAAATTAGACTATAATAATGGTGAGAGAAGTAGTTTTCAAATAAATGTTGAATTCACTTGAACCCACTTTGAGGTACAATGTTATAGTTGCAAGGTAATGGGCTCAAGAGTATAATGTAATTGAAGTGTTAAAAGATTGGGCTAGTCCTAATGTGGATTTAAAAAGTTAAGGAATGTGGAGGATTACACAATTGTAATTTTTCCTAGTGAAATGAAAGAGGCCATGATTATGATGTGCAAACTATTTTGGAACAAAGACTCAATACATTTAAATGCTAGATGGGTGTCATTATTACACATGTGATTTACCAAAGGGGAAGATTTCTACTAACTTCATTCCTAATTTGTGTCATTTATGCTACAATGAAATTCCCACCTCCACTAATAAATTGTAGGCCTAGTTCCTGTTGATAACTGAGAGGGGGGGGTGAATTAGTTATCCTAATTATTTCTTCTTTTGAACTTTCTTATTAATCAATGCAGCATTGAATCAAACAAACAAACATTACCATGAAATGAAAAACACATGACACAGTATTTTTGACGTGGAAACCCTGTTAAGGGAGAAAACCACGGGGTGATTAACCCAAAGATTATTCTCTGTAAGAAGAATAAGGAATTACAAAATGGCACTTGCCAATTAGGGCTCACTGCCCGAGCACACTGCTCACAAAGAGGCCCACTGCCTACAAGGAGACACACTGTCTACAAAGTGATAAGAATCACAGTCTTGAACTAATTGGAAGCATCTACATATGCTGGAGTTCAGTTCCAGTTAGGCTCAGTACACTGATCTGCTGCACTTCATCTTTCCTCTGTCCTTTTATTCTGCTATCTTTTCACATACCGGATCTTTTTTACTGCTTCTGCTCTGCTCTGTATTTATTTGCATACACCTTCACATCATTACACTTTTCACAACTAAATCCATCCTCTATATATATCTGCACTAGTGATTTCATTATCTTTCTAGTCGGCACCCGGAATAATCTATCTTCTCACAAACTCTGTTCTGTAGGCTGAATCCTTGCATATCAAGTAATGTGGATCAAGCATATACTTGTAGATATCATTAATCATGTCGGCCAAACATGATTCATGCCTTCACAACCTTTACCATCAACAGTAACACATCTGGAAAATAGTCTGATACTCTGTCAGTCAGTTCTTCCTCTGTTCTCACTGTCTCTCAGGAATCTGGTACTCAACTATTCATATCTTTTTCTTTGTTCATCACCAGAGGCTAAATCCTTGGAATATATTACTCAAGGTAGTCCTCTTGACTTCCCCAAATCCGCACTGTACCAAGACACTTCCTCTGAGAGATCCGGACCAATCTGTCAGACCTTGCCACATGCTCTGTTCTTGTTCACCGGACCACAACAATCTTCATTCTGACTTCCGGTAGAGACACACCATGACTTGCGGATATGTGGGATGACCTTTGTTGCCATCAATGACAACAACCATGAATCCATATAGTGTCTCTTGCCAACAATCTCCCCCTTTGGCATTGATGGCAACACTTAGTGAAAAATGACTAAGTGTTTACACTATGCTCCCCCTTGGCTGATGCTCTATCTTTATATACAATTTCCGGAACTCCCCCTTAGTTGGATTCCTCATTTTTCACTGCTCCTCACTCCCCCTTTGACATCAATGGCAAAGGGTAGGGTCCGCACACCAAAATTTTCAAAAAATTTTCTATACATAGCCGCATATTTACATACTCACATATACTGAAGAATGTCTGCAAAAGATGTCTTCAGTTGGATCAGTTCTGTAGCCCAACTTTGCTTCATTCTATCCAAAATTGAACTGTGACCACTCAACAAAAATGCAAATGCATCTGCCCTTTTTAGATCTTTCAGATCACTTGTCTGGGCTGTGATTTGAGCTTCTGCTATGGCCTCATGCATGGCCTCTAGCTTAGGGACAATTAACCCCCTGAGCTCACTCAACCTGCTTATTCTATTTTTCCTTTCCTTCTCCAATTTCTTGATTTCACTCAAGACTGCAATAGTCTGACATTCTTGATTTGTTATAGAGGAAGAAAGAGGATCAAAACTTTGAGACAAGCTTAGTAGTGTGTCCTCTTGCGCTTTTATTTTCTTCTCAATGTCCACTGTTACCTTGGACCAGGAGATACAAAATTTGTATATTTCACCGCCATCCTTAAGAGCATTTTCTAAGCTCTTTATCCCAATGTTCATGTTTCTCCTATCATTAATGATCAAACCCTGAACCTCGGAGAACCTTTTAGCCAAAAACTCCTTCCGGACCTTTTCTTCAGCTGATTTTTCTAGAGATTCAAAATGTGTACTAACACTACTGACTAAGGTTTTGAGATTACCGGAAGAGGAGGCTGTGGGATCCTTCTGAAAAGATGGCATGATCTTTTCCAGCACTCCAGATGCTACCTCCATAAGCTCACAGTCTTCCATGTGAGATTTCAGTAGTTTCTCTTTGACTTTCTCATTTGCAAATGAGGCTATTTTCATTGTTTGTACCGGTGACAAAGAGTCAAAATCTAATGGTCCTTTTAGCAGGTCCGGTTCATCAATTTCTATAGTGGCTTTTGTCAAGAATTCTTGAACAGTTTGTGCAGTGTCTCTTGCCGGAGACAGATGTTTCTTCTCTTCTGCAGTTTTGTCCTTTGGAATCTTTTCTCCTTCCTTACTCTTACCACTTTCAGTTGTGGTTTTCTCTGTTGGGGTCTTCTCTTTCTCTGCATCCTTGGTGCTGTCAACCTCTTTTTCTTTAACTGCTGCTTCTTTCTCCTGTAGTTTCTCTTCTTCTTGGGATTCGGAGACTGTAGGGGAAACCGGAGGAGAGATGTTAGTCTGTTCAAGGGCCACTTCTTCCGGAGCAGATGATTCCAAGTCCACAGCTGTTTCTGCACCTAAGTCCTCTACAACAGGAAGATTAAACCTTTTGAAGGTTTTCCAGAGAATCTCTTCAGTGTCCTTAGCTACCTTGTCGGTCTCACCAAGCATAAGCTGATTCATCCTTGCTTTGCTCCTGAATTCATCCTTGCAGTCTTTGAATACCATGTTCATTGTTTTGTGATCAATTGAAGGATATAGCTGAATAGCTATCTGTTCCCTGATCTCAAGGTCTTTTGCCATGGCATTGTTCTTTCTTATCTCTAATTCCATCTCTAGGCTCTTTGGGATTTCAGAGATAATCTCAATAAAAGCTTTATTGTAGATGTTCAAGTACCTTATTATAGCTTCTTGCAGGATCTTTTGATCTGCCTCATTGTAGTCATCATAGAATTCAGCCACCGGTTGAAGGTTCCCATCCACAGTGACTGATTTGACTACATTGTCTAGAGACAGGGTGGGCTTTTCAAAAAATTCTTCTGTCATTTCTTCCTTGTCTCGACCAGTAGAGGGTTTACCGGATCCTTTCCTTTTCTGTTTCTTTATTTCTTTCACTCCCTCATCTGACTCAGTTTCTTCTTCATCCTTTTGGCTTTGATAAGCCCTTGTGGCTTTTGTCTTAGATCTTTTACCGGATGCCTGGACTTTCAGTTTTGAACTTTTGGTTGTGGGAGGTGCAGACCTTTTTGATGATCTGGTCTGGGTGGAAGTTTCAACCAGAGCACTTTTCTTACTTTTCTTTTCTACCTCTTTCTTTTCTTCCTCAGCGTTTCTCCTCTTTTCCCGGTTGGCATCAAGTGCCTCCTTTGGAATGCCTAGGCCTTGAGCAATATGCTCTACTTCTTTTCTCACCTTCCTCTTTATCTCAGGTTCTCTGAGTTCCACATGAATTTTCACACTCAGTTCCTCAAATGTTTCGAACCTTTCTGCCTTTGGATCTTTAGGCTGACTTAGCATGTGTTGAACATGCAGCTCCACTATCTGTTCATCTACTTCATACCCCATGGGCATGATCCACACAGTTCTTGGTTCTACTGCCTCCATTAGACACTGATCTATTTCTACCATGAAGCATACTGTGTCTTTGTACTTTTCAACAAGGGATTGGGGTATTCTTTCTCTTGCATGCATCATGCTTTGGAAGTTCTTGAAATATCCCCATAGAGCTGTATTTCTTGCTTTAGCATCCCCAAGTCCATGTAAATAGTCTCTGATTTGGATGGCAACCGGTCTGTCATTCTGCCATATCCATCCACTGGATCCGGGAAGCTCATTCATGTAGTAAAAGAAGAGACAAAGGATCAGATTGCCATACTTGAAGGAGTTTTTCTTGTCCTTCTTAATCTTCTGCAGATTTTCAAAAAGTTGGTTTACAAGAAGCTCACACAAGTCATAGTCTGCATTCTCCTTTAACATTTGATAAGCTGTGTAGATTACAGTTCTCGGTACTAAATTTTCCCTACTGGAGTGATAGATTTTGTAACCAATTATCATAGATGCAAATTTGACATCCGGTTCAGTGATGTCATCAACTGTCATAGCTCTCTTGTCAAACTTGGATCCGGTTGCATCACTAACTGTCTGATTTTTGACAGACTTGAGAACAGGTAATCCACCGGATGAGTGCAGACTGGTTACAGCCCTAATTGCATCTTTGGTAATCTTGAAGGGCTTGTTCAACCATAGGAAGTTGTCATGTACTCTACTTAGTACATACCGGACCCATTCATCTTCTTCAAAATAGGGGAAATGAATGCATTGTGCAAAGTGTTTGTCCCGGATGGCTTTGTACTGAGGTTTGATCTCGAAGGAGTCATCTATCAATTGTTTGTGATAGATATCCATCAGTTTTGATTCTCCAAAGTCTTCAAAATTCGCATGGATGTAAACCCTAATGTCTTCCGTATGCAATACACCATGTGGAACACTAGAGAAGGCTCCTAGTGGATCTACCTCCAAGGATTTGTAAGGATGTTTCTTGAATGTGGGACGAGGTCTATCAGAGATCTTAACTATATTCGGAGTAGCCATTTTTCAAAGATTTGCAGGGAGATATTGAAAACAAAAAATACCTTATGCGCCTTCGGTTATTTGGATTGATTTCTGTATGTAGTAACTTCTGTAAGTGATCTTCAGTGAACTTGATGAATTTTGTCGCAGAGCTCTGCTTTTCACTTCTTCTTGGGTGTGGAATGATCAAATGATTATTGAGAAATCCCTTATATCATTTTGCAAACCCTAATATCTATTTACAATAAATGCTCCACCTATATTGTTCCGGTTTGCCTTATCCGGATAGCTTGGAGTATCCCGGATCAGTTCTGATCTATAAACATCATGCGGATCTTTCAATCATGAATAAATTGAGATGACACATTACAAGAACATCCCAAACATTCTGTCTAGTCTGCAGAGCAAAATAATATACTTCCGGATCTCTCCGGACCCTTTTGTAGTCCTCTGTCATTCCGGAGCATCTCCCGGAATAGGTCTTACTTGATCGATCACAACTTCTTTGCATCTTCATGCGGACCTCTGAAATCTTGTCTGGATCATCTCAGGACTTATATCTTCAAACCCTTTACTCCGCATCTTGTATCACATCCAGCACCACTTGATTGGCTGGGGGAACAGGATTTTCTTTGAGTCTCCCCCTGAGCCAGAGCTCACTTTTTAATTTCTGGAAGAAATATCAGCACCAGAGTCTGGTGCGGATCCAACCTCTACATTCTCTGAACTTTTCTTCACCCAAATCTTGTTCATCTGATTCCTAACTTCATCTGCATTCATCTTTTGTTTACCCTTGTCTTGATTCTGATTATACACCGGACCTCTTTTGTCCTGATTCTTGCTTCTGCAGACTTTAGCATTATGACCGGACCTATTACAGATTTGGCAAATAACATTTCTTTGCATATTTGACTGATAACCTCTTGATCTGCATTGATTAGCCATATGACCTACTCTATTGCATGTGAAACATCTACCATTGAATGATTTGTTTACTTGCATATTTCTGCATTCATGAGACTTGTGTCCATACCTTTTGCAGTTAAAGCACTGTCTGGAGAAGGATGGATTAGTTTGATTCATCCTTTTTCTGCACTGATTAGCTTTGTGACCAAAGTGATTACAGCTGTGGCAGTATCCATTGAAAGATGGATATCTTTGAGCATTGGGCTGTCTTACCGGAGGTCTTCTAGGCCTATTCCTTGGATTTTCTGATCCAAAATTCTTTTGACCGGATCCGGAGCTTTCTCCTTTCTCATATCCCAAACCATACTTGTCATCTGTCCTCTTTTGACTTCCAAGAAGTACTTCAAGTTGGGCAGAACTTATCTTGAATTTTTCTTTATATTCATTTGCTGTTTGAAGATCTCTTTTGAGAGAGACAATTTGATCCTCAAGTTTTTCTTCATTATCTTTGGCATCTTCAAGATCAGATTCAAGATGTCTGATAATCCTGTCCATCTGGTGGCATTCTTCTGATTTCTCTTTAAGAGATTGTCTTAGATTGTCTTCAGCTTTTCTTTTTTCTTCAATCTCTTGAGTAAACTTTATAGTTCCTGATTCCATTTCATGTCTTAACATAATGACTTCTTTTGATAATTTTTCACATAACTTGGTTTTCTCAGTCAATTCTTCATCTGTATTGCTTTCTTCACTTTGTCTTGCCAATTGTTGGAGCAGCTCCTTTCTCTTTTTCATAGAGAGACTTAATTTGTCCTTTAATTCTCTCATGAATTCATCAGCCTGTTTGAGTCTTTCCTTTAATTCATTGACTTCAGAATTTGACTGTTCAAGATCCTCAAGGGCAGTCTTGAGTTGCTCCCTTAAACCATATGCATCTATTTGAACTCCCAGATCTTCCTCAAGCTGTTAGGCTCTATTAGGAGGAACCTTGCTCTGATACCAATTGTTGATAACTGAGAGGGGGGGTGAATCAGTTATCCTAATTATTTCTTCTTTTGAACTTTCTTATTAATCAATGCAGCATTGAATCAAACAAACAAACATTACCATGAAATGAAAAACACATGACACATTATTTTTGACGTGGAAACCCTGTTAAGGGAGAAAACCACGGGGTGATTAACCCAAAGATTATTCTCTGTAAGAAGAATAAGGAATTACAAAATGGCACTTGCCAATTAGGGCTCACTGCCCGAGCACACTGCTCACAAAGAGGCCCACTGCCTACGAGGAGACACACTGTCTACAAAGTGATAAGAATCACAGTCTTGAACTGATTGGAAGCATCTACATATGCTGGAGTTCAGTTCCGGTTAGGCTCAGTACACTGATCTGCTGCACTTCATCTTTCCTCTGTTCTTTTATTCTGCTATCTTTTCACATACCGGATCTTTTTTACTGCTTCTGCTCTGCTCTGTATTTATTCGCATACACCTTCACATCATTACACTTTTCACAACTAAATCCATCCTCTATATATATCCGCACTAGTGATTTCATTATCTTTCTAGTCAGCACCCGGAATAATCTATCTTCTCACAAACTCTGTTCTGTAGGCTGAATCCTTGCATATCAAGTAATGCGGATCAAGCATATACTTGTAGATATCATTAATCATGTCGGCCAAACATGATTCATGCCTTCACAACCTTTACCATCAACAGTAACACATCCGAAAAATAGTCTGATACTCTGTCAGTCAGTTCTTCCTTTATTCTCACTGTCTCTCAGGAATCCGGTACTCAACTATTCATATCTTTTTCTTTGTTCATCACCGGAGGCTAAATCCTTGGAATATACTACTCAAGGTAGTCCTCTTGACTTCCCCAAATCCGCACTGCACCAAGACACTTCCTCTGAGAGATCCAGACCAATCTGTCGGACCTTGCCACATGCTCTGTTCTTGTTCACCGGACCACAACAATCTTCATTCTGACTTCCGGTAGAGACACATCATGACTTGCGGATATGTGGGATGACCTTTGTTGCCATCAATGACAACAACCATGAATCCATATAGTGTCTCTTGCCAACAGTTCCAAAGTTATAGTTCACATGTTTTTTTTATCAACAATTTGGTGAAGAAGTTGTGTCCACTTAAGACATCGTAAATTAGGACCCCTTAAGACATCTTAAATTACATGCTCAACACAAGATGTTCAAGAACCAAGGCACTTGGATAAATATAACTATAACCATGCTAGGATCATTTACTATAACTTAGTTGATCTCTAGATGAGAAGATGTGAGAGATTGATCCCTCCTAGTAGGCGAGAGATCCTCATGAACTTATCTCATTTTTTAATGCTTTGTTTTGATTTGCTTACCATTTTATTGCTTAAAATTTGACCAGGACCTAAATATGCATACCGTGAATAAATGGAGGAACTTTATTAGGACCTCATCACTACATAAATTCTTTCAATGCAATTTCTTCATTAAGCGCAAATCTAGATCAACACTCTGACACTTGTAGATTTATTTATGACAATTGATTATTTCTATTGATGTCAATCTATATATCTTATTATGGTTGATCTCAAATGTTTACATTTCTTTTCCTTCATGCACATGGTTAGATTAGTGTTTGACTTATGATTAAATTTAGGGAAGCTTGTAAATACATATGTATGTGATGTTATGCTTTTATAGTTTATGATGTATATGCAATGTATGTATGCATGGATAACATGTATATATAAATATGAATGCACCTAAACTAACATGATGGTTTTACATGACTATTACTTTGACAGGTATATGATTTTGAACTACAACAAGATTGCATTTATTGTGTGACATGTAAAAATATATAGTCCCTGGGAGATTCAACAGTATATATATAAAGTCCAGGTCCATGTTCAAAAAATATATAAAGTCCACATGTTCAACAATATATATATAAAGTCCATGACAAACAGTATATAACAAATAGTCCATGAAATAGTCAAATATATAAAGTCCAGGTCCATGTTCAAAAAAATATATAAAGTCCATGTTCAACAATATATATATATATAAAGTCCATGACACAGTATATAACAAATAGTCCATGAAATAGTCAAATATATAAAGTCCAGGTGAACAACAATATATATATAAAGTCCATGACAAACAGTATATAACAAATAGTCCATGAAATAGTCAAATTATACATAGCCCATGTTTGAAATAACCTATCACATACTATCTCTATCATCAAGAGTCTTCTTCACACCATGCGAACTACTCAGATGACCTGAATCACTCTGCAAAAGAGAAAGATTTATATGAAATTAGATGTAAGATGATTAGTCCAAATCTAATTTAATGACAATTTTTAAATTTATAATTTAAATATCATAAAATTAAATTACCGTGTGAGGCTGAGAGGCATGCTCTGGTGCACTTGGACCTGTGTCTCCATGCTCTGAATCAATCTATTTAATACAAGAGAAAGTTCAAGTTGAAATTAGATATACTTGACGATTTTAAAAATGATTTAATTCAATTTAATTTATAAGAACTATCATATTTAAAAATTATTATACCATAAGAGGAACTTGTTGTGAATCCTCTATTCCAGGACCTGTCTCTATAGGCTTAGCTCCATGACATGTATCGAGCTATATTTTAAGAAAAAAGAATTTTGAATGTACATGTCAACATATATATATATATATAGATATATCAAGAAATTTACTTTAAGTTCACAACGTTTATTTTAATTGTTCAATTTAAATATAATCTAAATTTTAAATTATATCGTATCAGGTTGCCCATCTCCTCTGTCCTCCTGCTCTGCATGTGCTGTGTGTTGATCATGAAACGTGTCACTAACAAGCTCCTACAATGTCATTTATATTTAAGTTAGCACATGTGTGTACAAATTAGGTTTTAAAACATATATATAATTGACTTATAGTGTACATGTTATTAAATACATTTTTCAACAACCTGAAATGCAGTCGACTCCTGATATAAACTTGGATTATCCAAGTGTGGTACAATGCCCATCCTCATAGTTGTGTCAACCTGCATAGACATATTTATAAAATATTAAATATGTATGTGCACGTTTTTAGATACACTGATATCAAAATAGAATTTAAATTTAAGTATATATACAGTTTTTTAAAACAATATACATACTGTAAGAGTGTCATGTGAGATGCCCAATGATGGAGGAGCACTCAAGACACCCTGAGATGGAGGATTCAATGTGGAAGAACCCTGAACTAGTTCATAAATAAGTTCATAAATATTTAATTGTACACACAATCAAGACTGAATTTTACAAATTTACAAATCATTGATTTAATGTACCCCAAATGGGTGCCCGAGATGAACAGGTGTCGATGAAAAATTAATTCGATCAATTGTGACCCCTGTTGCCATCATCTACACCAAACAAACCAAACAATTCGATTGTTAAAATATTACAATTTAATTGATCATCTATATGTTGATTAAAAACATGTGGTTAAAAAATTGTTTTAAATTCAACATGTGTACATAACCTATATATACCTGTGTCGAATGATCAGTGGGATGATCCTCAGCAAATAGATAATCAACAAATGATTCAGTGCCCACATTATCAGATGATGCATGTGTAGCTGAAGTGGGTGCAACTGCCTGATCAGGTCCATAACACAACTGATTGCAACTCGTACATGTATGAGGCATCGACGCATGTGGAGTGGCACTAGGACCACTTCCATCATCAACTCCTCCATGCTCTCTAACTCGAGCTACCATCATAGAAGTCTGCTCATGTAGGCTACCTGAGAGTGAACTCAATGTGCCTAGTGTGGATACCACTGCACGATGCTCAAAGGGCGAAGGAATGGCAGTAACAGGAGGGTCAATAAGAGGTTGACCGGTTGTTGGGGATCAACCCGTGCCCCCAACCTCTATTGTGGCATGCCACCACCAACACCCTGGAATGATCTAAAATCAAAGTAGTTGGGTTTTTTATTCATAACAAACTCTACATATAATTTTCTCAAAAAATATAAAGGACCCTCACAATTAGCATGAGGTGGATAATCAAACACCATCCACCATCTATCCCAAAAATTGGTAGACATTCCTTCATGCCTACACCACCTGATTGATATTCTTTTCTTATTTGCAGGAATAGGTTCATTTGTAATGGGATGTCTAAAATATTGTGCTAAATGAGCTTTTGTGATTTTAAGATCCAAAATAGTCTTATAGGAGAGGCCGTCAGCATAAAATTGGTGCGTCTCCTCTCTCCATTTCTGGAATCCATCAAAATCTGAGTCAATAGACCTCACAGAATCTACAATGTTTTGCATCAAAGATGCAAAACGTACTACGTGAGGTGGTATGAATTGTTCACTGCGAATGGAATTCAGTTTTTCTTGTATCGAATCCACATTTTCATTTATTATGGCTCGCAAGCGAGCCTGGTCAGTTCCAGGTGGGGGTGGAGGTGGAGGTGGAGGTGGGTCATCTGCAGGTGGGGCATCTAGAGGTGGGGCATTTGGCACTAGGGGTGGGGGTGGGGGTGGGGTTGGGGGTGGATCATCTTGTGCATTAAGGAAGTCCTCAACATCAAAGTGAATATCATCTAGATTCATGATGTATATATAAAAATCTAGATATGAACCTACATATATATACATATAAACATACAAACTTCAGTACAAATTTAAAATTAAATCAAGAATATATATATATATATATATATATATATATATATATATATATATATATATATATATATATATATATATATATATATATATATATATATGTTTCAAGAAATTACACTTGAAATAAATTTAAATTAAAAACATACAAATAATGTATACATGCATGTACAAATTTCAAAATGTAAGAGAGCTATTAGGACTACCATTCAATAATGATTGATACAATGGGCAATATATATTTCAAAATTTCAATGTGCATTTAAGTAAGGAAACTTCTCTAGACAATCATCATGTATTTCTTAAATGTGAATATGCATCCCAAATTTTAGAAGTTATTTTAAAGAAATATGGTGCATTTAGGAACTTGGTGATTGTTGGGGTAAAGAGGAATATATGATCATACTAGAAGAGGTGGATTAGGCCCATAATTGGCCAAGGTTGCTTTGAATAAGGTTAAAACAAGGAGATACCCATGTTGATATTCACACCCTTTGGTCCACACCTACATTGGGATGGATTAAGCTTGAAATTTTGATGGGTAGCCAAGGGTAATCCTAGTAGGAGGAGTATGTTTATTAAGAGATGATAAGGGAAAACCTCTACCTATCTTAAAGCTTATGATTTTGGTGTCAAGAACAATAATATGGTAGATTCTAGGGCCATGATATCCAGGGCCTCAAGATGACTTGGAAACTAAACAAGATATCCCTTAGTGTGGAAGGAGATTCCAAGATCAACATTGATCATATGAAAAAGCATAGATGAAGCTTGTGGTTATTGGAAACTATTATATATTGGAAGCTAGAAACTTGGTGAATACTTGTTTAAATCTATCTCCTTCAAACATATCAATGGGGCCACCCTAGGATAAGGCTTGTGTAATTTGTCCCACCACCCTAGGATAAAGTTTTTTAGTTTATTAGTAATTCTAACACTACTTTGAAACTTATTACTCTAGGGTTAGGGCCACTATAATTTTCCCTACCACTAATATATCTTAAGACACCTATTGGTTTATATGTTTGATGTCATTGTAGTATATTAATTTCCCCTACCACTATTGATTGAACAAAACTATACCATATATATTAAGTACTCTAGCTCAATGATCTTAAGATTAATGAAATCAGGACTAACTATATCATCATTATGCTTAGATACACCCAACATGCTAATCAAGAACTTAATTACCTTCACAACCCTATTAGCATTGTATCACTCCTATTAGGGAGTGGACTTGAATGGGGCCAAAAGATTCTTTACCTCTTACGATTGTGACTTTGGGTTTGGCATGGTCAACTTGGAGAGGTTGTGTCACGGCATATCCCTATAAGAGGATGAAGGGTGATAGGAGGTTGTAGGATGGCTAAAAGCATTCACATGACGATAATGTTCAAGTTTAAATTTCAACATATGCATCATGGAGACCTACAAGGTTCTCTTGTTCAAAAGGTTCATCATATTCTCGACAAGGAACTCACAATCATTGGTACCAAATTCAAGACCTCCTATTACAAGTCTCCATATATAGCTTTAAACATAATACCTATAAACACAAAATTTATAGGGCTTGAATACAAGCCCGCCTCCCAGTTAGGAGACTTCCAAATAATTGGTGAACTCACATGCAATAAGGGAATAACACATGCATACAAAATATGTAGAAGAAATCCCTGTAGCATGACTCGTGATTAATTAAAGTTAGGGTTAGGGTTTCAATTAGGATCAGGCTTAGGGTTAGAATTGAGGTTAGGGTTAGAATTAGAATTCAAGGGTTGCTAAATTAGGGTAAGTATTAGAGGATATTTCTAAGATTTAATGAAGATAAACCTTCATGTCTTGATGCTAAATTGGATGATTCTATCCACTATGAGAATTAAGATGAGGAGGAGGTGACATAAATCCCTCCTATCAAATTCAAACAATGTTAAAAATGTCAAGGAAGTGGTAGAGGCTTTGTAAGGCTTGTGTAATTTGTCCCACCAACCTAGGATAAAGTTTTTTAGTTTATTAGTAATTCTAACACTACTTCAACTTATTACTCTAGGGTTAGGGCCACTATAATTTTCCCTACCACTAATATATCTTAAGACACCTATTGGTTTATGTTTGATGTCATTGTAGTATATTAATTTTCCCTACCACTATTGATTGAACAAAACTATACCATATATATTAAGTACTCTAGCTCAATGATCTTAAGATTAATGAAATCAGGACTAACTATATCATCGTTATGCTTAGATACACCCAACATGCTAATCAAGAACTTAATTACCTTCACAACCCTATTAGCATTGTATCACTCCTATTAGGGAGTGGACTTGAATGGGGCCAAAAGATTCTTTACCTCTTACGATTGTGACTTTTGGTTTGGCATGGTCAACTTGGAGAGGTTGTGTGGCATATCCCTATAAGAGGATGAAGGGTGATAGGAGGTTGTAGGATGGCTAAAAGCATTCACATGACGATAATGTTCAAGTTTAAATTTCAACATATGCATCATGGAAACCTACAAGGTTCTCTTGTTCAAAACGTTCATCATATTCTAGACAAGGAACTCACAATCATTGGTACCAAATTCAAGACCTCCTATTACAAGTCTCCATATATAGCTTTAAACATAACACCTATAAACACAAAATTTATAAGGCTTGAATACAAGCCCGCCTCCTAGTTAGGAGACTTCCAAATAATTGGTGAACTCACATGCAATAAGGGAATAACACATGCATACAAAATATGTAGAAGAAATCCCTGTAGCATGACTCGTGATTAATTAAAGTTAGGGTTAGGGTTTCAATTAGGATCAAGCTTAGGGTTAGAATTGAGGTTAGGGTTAGAATTAGAATTCAAGGGTTGCTAAATTAGGGTAAGTATTAGAGCTACAATTATGGTTTGGGTTACGGCTAGAGTTAGGGTTACAATTACAATTACAAGTAGCTCGTTAGGGTTGGGGTTAGGGCTAGAGTTAGAGTTACAATTACAATTACAATTACAAGTAGAGTTAGGGTTAGGGTTATGATTAGGGTTATAATAAGGGTTAGGGTTTGAATTGCATATAGAATTAGGGTTAGGATTAGGGTTAGAATTAGTGTTAGGGTTAGAGTTGGAATTGCATATAGAATTAGGGTTCAATCTAGCTAGAAATAGATAAATTAGTCAAGATGGTTCTAGCTCAATTTTGTTTCCTATTTCCTAGAAAATGCAAAACTAGTTATTGTTTTCTATTTATTTGTTCTAAGTCCCAACTCTTTCCTTTTAAGAAGTATATCAAATCTAATGTAGTAGTAGATACTTCTACATATACAAGTTTCTGTTAGGAGAAAATATATTTTGCCAAATATATTTAGAGTTGTCTATAGTGTGTTCCAGGGTAATCAAATGATGTAAGTCACAATTTAGAGGGTTGAGGGATAAGTTTGTGTTGAGTCTATAGGACGTGTTTTCTTACATAGACCGAGCTCCATAATCTAGGTGTCTCCATGTCTAACTCAAATGTTTCAACTTGGTCCATATTATATCCAAATTAATGATAAAATTATATATATATGGCTATGCACAAGATCCATGACCATATCAATGTTTGGTAGAGAAAAGTTATCTAAGTTGGGGTAGATCCTTTTTTGATGTCTCAAAAGTTAGTGCAAACATGAATTCCCTTAGTTTTCTTGTTAACTAAGACCACATTAGATCTACCCATTTAGGATAAGTAATAGTCTGAATGAACCCTGGACATCCAAGAGTTTATACAATTCTTCTATGACCACGAGGGCTACTTGGGGGTGCATTTTGTGTAGCTTTTATTGAATAGGTTTGGCATTGAGGTGAACCACAAGATGATGCATGACTTTAAAGATGGAGTCTCAAGGCATAGATCACCATAAGACCACATGAAGAAATCAATGTAATATTTAACATGGTGACATGGTTATATATGCCTTCTTTGATGTCAAGGTCCAGTGGAGCTACTATCTTAGAGAGTTTAGGGTCCAAGCTTCTATTCACAGGTTGATGTTTATAGCATGTCCTCAACAAGGAGAGGGGAGTCATGTCTTGTATCTAAGTGGTATATAATGAAAGGTGAAGTTTGTCAAATTGAGGAGCTCTTGGGAAGTGTCTATTTTTATTGTATCATTTTAATCGATCACAATTTTCTTCTTATATAGATTGTTGCTATTCTGCCTAGACTAGGGTGCCTCAGGACTAAAGGGTTCTTTCTTTCTCTCCAAAATAAGTATATATGTAGGTGTTAAGTATGGTGGAAAAGTCTTTCTTATGATTACAATGGGGATGTGGTCTTGACACTTCATAAGTTTCATGATGGCTTCATCATTTTGGATGTGATAAATTGGTTTTATTATGGTTTGTTGTAATTTTTTTACATGATAGTTAGCTATTCAATAATGCCTTTAAAATACAATGACATACATTGTTATAAGTAAATTTTATAAAAACCAAATATATATATCATCCCAATGCTATATAATTTTTGACAGTTTGTTCAAAATCTCTCCTTTCATATGATACAATCGTTTCAAAATTTCAATTGCATTTTCCAGCTAAAATGTTTAAATACAGCTATTCAACACTCAAATTGAACTCAAATTTTGACAGTTTGTTCAAAATCTCTCCTTTCATATGATACAGTATTTTCAAATTTTCAATTGTATTTTACAGCTAAAATGTTTAAATACAGCTATTCAACACTCAAAATGAATTCAAATTTTGATAGTTTGTTCAAAATCTCTCATTTCATATGATACAGTATTTTCAAAATTTCAATTGTATTTTACAGCTAAAATGTCTAAATATATCTATTCAATTCTCAATTTTAAACATAATTTTGACAGTTTGTTCAAATTCTAACCTTTTATTTGATACAGTCTTTCAAAATTTCAATTGTATTTTACATCTAAACTATCAAAAATCAACTACTGATTTCATAAACCCTAAACCCTAAATAACAATTCAAAATTTAAATTTTGATTGTATTTTACATCAAAACAAACAAAGGAAACTTAAAACAATTCATGGGTAATTTGTAGAAGTGGAAAAATCCACTTACTTGGTGGCTGGATGGTCTCTGAACTCGGGAACCTGTTTTTGCCTGTCGCCTGTCACTGTTGAAAATGGGGTCTCTGCCGTTTTTTAAAAAATTTAATACTTTTGAAAAACAGGATCCCGTTTTATAAAACGGGATCCCGTTATATATAATGCGATCCCGTTATATAAAACGGGATCCCGTGTTTTGAAACGGGATCTCGTTTCTTGCTTCTAGGTTCGGGATCCCGGGAAAAAACGGGATCGCGTTTTTGGTTCTAGGCTCGGGATCCCGAGGCAAAACGGGATCGCGTTTTCTATAAACGGGATCCCGTTTTATATAAACGGGATCCCGTTTTTGGTTCCCCAATTTCAGATTTTTTTCTAACTCCAAAACTTCCACCTTAAGTGGACACAACTTCTTGCATTTACGCTACCCATTATTTAAATAACGGGTACCCGTTTTATAATGGGTACCCGTTATGTAACGGGTACCCGTTATGTAACGGGTACCCGTTATGTAACGCGTACCCGTTTTATAACGAGTACCCGTTATTTGAAATTAGAAATCTCCGCCGCTTTTTCCCTAACCTTTGCTTGGGTTTTAGGCTCGGGATAGGCATGGTTGACCGACCTTGAGTCTTGGACCTGCAAATTTTTTTCTAAGTACAAAACAAGAAGAAACACTGAGTTTACCTGTATGGATGAGGGTTTTTTTTCTGAATTTTTTTACGAAATGAAAACCCATTACAGATGACATTGTCTAGTTTTCAAATATATAATTTTTTTTGTTATTGGACATGTTCTTCTATTTATTATTTAATTTATAAGCAAACTAGTCCAAAAACTTGAAATGACAGGTGTTTGTATTTTTTTAATAACTTTTAATTTTTAAAAAAAAATTTAAAAAAAATTATATGTCATCAATCTACACATCATTCTTTACACAATAAAAAAAAAATATATATTTTATGATTTTTTTTTGCTCAAATTATGTTGGCCGTACACGAGGGGTTTTCAAAAGTACCAATTAGGCCTAATAAAAAATTAATAAAAAAAAATTATTTGGAAAAAAATTATAAAAAAATATCCTCATCAAACTTCACTGTACTACACATGTTTTCCCAAAAGGATTTTAAAAAATAATTTCATTTAGGTCAAATTATGTTGGTCATAGACGTGCATGGTATGGTAAAAAAAAAGTGACTTTTAAATAGTGGTTTTTAGAAATGCCTATTGAAAATTAATTTGTATCATCTGGGTATTGAAAAAAATTACATATTTAGAAACTAGACTCCAAGTACTACATTTTATATTTAGTGAGGTTTTTAAAGATTCCATTTCTAAGTGCTTCAAATTTTAAGGTCAAATGCGACAAATTCTAAAAATCAGGGAAAACACTTCCACTTTTTGGCCAAAAAGTGGACCCAACTTCTTGCACTGACCCAATATCTTGATCACAGGGAGGATAAGCATGGATAGCGCTATATTAGATATGGATAGGGTAAGTGGGGATGCATTGATATTCATTGGATTGGGGAGTAAGAGGTGGTGATGGTGGTTCACTAGGAGATGTTGGAGCATCAATGATGGGATCGATGTAGATGGGTTGACCATGAGATGGTAAGGGATCTGAGATGGGATTAGATACAATGTTTGTATTTTGATTAGGATGGGTGGTTGGTTTTTCCACATGCTTTAGAATAGGCTCTTAACATAGCTATTGGGTTTCTTAGATGGATGTGATGGGTTCTTGAATGGGATCAATAATCTTTGGATGTTTGATAACATGTCTACATGATGGGGTTTGACTTGGAATTATGGTAGGAGACTCTTCAATGAAATGGATAGACATAAGAGTGGATGATGGTGTTGGAGTGGTAGACATGTTATTAGGAGATTCTTTGTTAATCTCAAGGATAGGAATTGGAGTACATGTTTTTAGATTCCTTGCTAATAGTCCTTGAGTCACATCCTTCATGGCTTCATGGGTTGATGGACTAGGATATGCATATAGTTGATGGACAATGATGGAAGATGTGGGGTTAGGATTAGAATCAAGTGAATGGATATAGGAGGGGATGGATTAGGATTGGGAGTGTTATAGGAAGATGAAATTGGATTAGTGGATTTGGATGGCTCCATATCTTTGCTTTTATTTTTGGATTTTGTAAAGAGTCTTTGGAGAAAAATTTTCAAGGGTTCATGGGTTGATAGATTAGAGCTTAGAATGTTTAATGGTGGATTAGATGGTGAGTTATATGGTGATGGATGATAGTGATTGATGGATTAGGAGATGGGTGGACTAATGTGTTAGGATTAGGAGGATTGGAGGGAAATTATTAAATATTTCCCCTTTAACCCTAAACCCTAAACTTGAGCAACCCTAGAAAATCAGAAACCCTAAATAATTCCCCTAAACCTAAGCAACCTTAAACCTTTCTCTCTCTCCCAAAACACCTAAACCCTAAATAATTCCCCTAAAACATAACCCCTAAACCATAAACCCGAGCAACCCTAAACCCCTAAACCCTAAACTTAAGCAACCCTAAACTCATAAACCCAACCAACCCTATCTCTCTCTCTCTCTCCAAAAAAAGAAAACTAGGACTCTTTCTCTCCTTATCACCCTATCTCTGCCCTCTCTCTCCCCTCCATCTCCATCCTCTCTCCCTCTTCCTCCCTCTCCTCTCCCTTGTCGACAAAGAACATGCAAACAAGAAAACTAGGACATGCAAAGAGGGATGAGGATATAAATTGGAATGTTGAAATGGAAACAAAATAATTTATGAAACTTCATTAGATGGGAAGAATGATGAGGAGAGGTAGAGAGGGGAGAGAAGTAGAGAGAGAGAGAGGGTAGGAGGTAGATATGGGAGGGAAGTAGAGAGTGAGAGAGGGTAGGAGGTAGATAGGGGAAGGAAGAAGAGAGAGAGAGAGGGTAGGAGGTAGACAGGGTAGGGAAGTAGAGAGTGAGAGAGAGGGTAGGAGGTAGAGAGGGGAGGGAAGTAGAGAGTGAGAGAGAGGATAGGAGGTAGAGAGGAGGGGGAGAAGAGAGTGAGAGATAAGGTAGGAGGTAGACAGGCAAGGGAAGCAAAGACTCAGAAATAGGGTAGGAGGTACACAAGGGAGGGAAGTAGAGCTTGAGAGAGAGGGTAGAAGGTAGAGAGGGGAGGGAAGAAGAGAATGAGAGAAAAGGTAGGACGTATAGAGGTGAGGGAAGAAGAGACTTAAAGAGAGGGTAGGACATAGAGAGGGGAGGGAAGTAGAGAGTGAGAGAGACGGTAGGAAGTGCAGCTACCCTTGTAGACATGTATGTACAAAGTGTGGAAGCATAGACAAGGCATGTCAATTGTCTAACGTAACACCTCAAAGAGATGTTCTATAATGGAATACAATGATTGCAAGATATGAAAAAATGGATTTGTTGAAAAGGCTTTAGAAACTTTCAAGCAAATGCAATTAGCATGTGTATAGCCAAATTTTCTCAGCATAACGCAAGTGCGTTGCAATGCGCTCGTGTTATGTGAACTCACATAACACAAGCTCCTTATAATGCACTCACATTATTGATTTCACATAATGCAAACACGTTATAATGTGCTCACATTATGCTGAGCTTGCTTGGACATGTTTTTACTATTTTTTAGCAAAATTTTGAGATAATCTAGAGCATGCTCCCCATCAGGATAGCACTTTTTTCAATTAAAAAAAAAAGTACCATAATCTTAAGCTCTTTGTTAGCTATCTAACCATATAATTTTTTTCGCATTTTGAGTATGTTAATGGTTTCGTCTTTAATTTCTTTTATTAGTGTATCCATTTTTTGTCAAAAACCAGTGTCTAGTATTTTTGACTTTTTTAACCATTCATCAAAATTTGAAATAAGTTACATTTTTAGAAACTAGACTCCCTTCTACACGTATTCAAAAAAAATTAATTTTCAATTAGTTTTCAAAAAATTTAGGAGGAAGCACGCTCAATTTTCTATTTTTCATGATGTGTCCACTTTGAAAATTACTAAAAAATCAATTGTTCATGAAAAACTTATCAGAAAAATCAAGGATAAACTAAATGGTGTTAGCTAATTTCTCACTAAAATAATTTTTGAAATACTAAAAAAAAGTTAACATTTTAGGGGGAGCACACCCGACGCTATGTTATATTTTTTTGAGAAAAATAGGACCAATTTGTGTGCTCCCCCTTTTTGAACCCCTTAATCTCAACCATTTTTGGAAAAAATTAGTAGTTTAGAAACTAGATTCAGAGCACTGTGACTCTTGTTTTTGTTCCATCTTCAAATTTTGAGTGTAGCTATCTTCAATTTCTCATCTAACATCAATGTTTCCTGATTTCAGAAAAAAAGTGGCATCTTAAGACCCCCTTTTGGTCCCCCATCTTTGTGCACTTACCCAACATCAACTCCCATATAGCACATAATCTCCCATGAACAAATAAAATTATTCATAAAAGAACTCCCATAAATAATAACTCCCATGATCAACAACTCCCTTACCATAACATATACTCCCATAAATATTAACTCCCATATCGCATCAGAAAAACTCCCTTTACATCACATCAGATTAACTCCCATAACTTAACATATACTCTCATATCATATCAGAAAACTTCCTTAATACAAAACTCCAATAATTCATAACTCCCAACAATTTACATTATCAAAACCCCATTTCTCCCATACCCATTCTCCTTTTCAGCCAACATTTTATTCATAGTATCATTACCAAAATATATTCAAACACCTAAAGAAATAATCACAAATCATTTCCTTAATCAATTTTATTCACATTTCCACATTAGATATTTCATTCAAACCATTTCTAAATGATCATAGCAAACATTAAATTTCAGACCTTGCTTGTTCATGCCTGGATCAGCTCCTTAGCCTTCCAGTCTTCCTCTCTTCCGTCTTTATTTTCTTCTTTAAAATTTTTGAAAATCTCGTAGACTCACATAAACTCCAATACCATTAAGATTCGGTTACACCCCAAAATTACAGCTCTTTCTTTTTAGAGAGAATATGAAAAATAACTAACTTTTGCATTTCTTCTCATAAAATAAAACAAATAATATGATTAAAAAAACTATATATTTTCTCCTAATAACAAAACTCCCATCAAACAATAGCTCCCTTAAAATAATAACCTCCCAGATCACTACACAACTCCCATAACAAAATACAACTACCAAATTCACATTTGCAATTCCTATTATACCAACAATCCCAAGAATACATCTATGTATATATGTTGAAAAAGATTTACTAGACATTCTTTCCATATAGTTAATCGACCAAAATTTACTTACACTTACCATGGTGAGACCCAAAAATGGGTTTACATTACTAATAAGCTTACCCCAAAGCTCCCAAATGTTGCAACCTAGTGCTCTGATACCTTTGTAATGCCTACCCATGAAAATATCACTAAATAACAATAAATAATTAAATTAGTAAGAAATAATAAAAGAAATATGATGACAAGGGAAAATGTACTTAAATCTAACTTAATAAACTTCTACTTCCAAACATAAGTATTATATTATTCATCACAAATGAAAATCTAGGATTTAGCATTTCTTATACAATTATACATATTAACAACAAAAGTCATTTGATCATCCTTTCGTAAGGTGTGAGATACTTTCTTAGCTCCATTATCCTGCATGAATATCAGACTAGAATCTGCACACTAAATGTATACATTAGTTCCACAAAATCATTAAATTTACAAAAGAGATATTATTTTGTACTAGATAACAAGACTAAGGCCCTAAGGAGCCGACCTAATGTCTCGGGGGCTCATGATGGCCTTGCCTACATACGCGTAGCGCATAGACTTTGTAGTTCAGTCACTGAACAAATCAACAATAGATATCATCTAACCATAACACTAGGATAAACTCAAGAACCATTCCAAGGGGTTAAAGAATTATTCCAAGTAAAATGATCATTACAACCATGATTGGTGTACCACCAATCATCATGATAGCTCTAAAAAGAAGAAACAATTATTCACCCCAAATAAACCACTAAAGAAAACATAGTTTTATAGGGATAAAAGTAACCTATTCAATAAAGATTAACAAAGATATAATTTGTTGACCAAGGGGTCAAACAAGATGAGAAAAGATACATCAAGTCTACAAAAGATTTGATACCAAATTATACTTTCTATCAGGTTCAACAGTATAAAATGTTTTTGTTACCCTTAACAAATTACATTAATCACTTTAATGGTAAGAATGTTCATTGAGTTCTAACAAATTTATTATTACTCAATTAAAGTTTATATACAATACTATTTTCAACTAAAACCTTTAATCAATATAAATTCTTGAACCAAAATAATTACTACATAGCTAATAGTTTAATCCAATTCTTAACTTCTATGCATGATTAAAAGGGTCTGTTACAAAATCTATTGTCATAACAACTTTGCTAGAATCATCATAAAATACATGATTCATTCTAAGTATCTAAATAGTTAAATAATAGAGAGAACAACAATATATTCCTTAGAACTAATTCATTGAAACACAAACATATGATCTCCAAATGTGCATGATTCTTCATAGATAATTAACTTTTAAATGATAAAAATATCCCTCATGAAGAATTAAGAGTGCATTCTATACATACAGAATAAATATCTAGAAGAAGAACTATCAATAATAGATATAATAATGATCACATGCTAAAATCGTATATTAAAACTTCACAACTTATCCAAGTAATTAAATTTAAGTGAATCGAGGAAAACACTAAATTTGAAGACTATAATTGGAATAATTAACAACTAAGAGTTATATCAATCTGAGATTTAAAACCACGTTGCATAATGATGAAACATTAGACTAAACTCTAGCCTTAGCGACTCTAATAATGCATTCACTATGGAAAGAAAACTTGAGCAATTATGGAAGATGGAACTTTGTCAGAAATTATAGATGGAAAGGTTCTGCAAAACGTGGAATCAAGGACATCAAGCGAACTGTTTAACAAAATGCCTACAGAATGCAAACTTTGCTTGCGGAATGTTATGATCAGAGACTATGCTAAGAACAGCTTGAGTGAGGAGGCATTTGAAATGTATTACGAAAAGCAACAGGCAGGTCATTGCCTAGATAATTTTTCTTTTCCCTACATGCTCAAGGTGTGCACTGCTCTGTTGGCTTAATGAGAGGGTAAGCAGATTCACGGGCATGTCATTACTTGTGGTTTTGAGTTCAATTCTTTTGTGGCGAATTCCCTTGTGCTTATGTATGCTAAATGTGGAGATTTGAAGTATGCATGCCAAGTGTTTGGCAAAATGCCTATAGAATGCAATGATTGCAGGATAAGCACATAAAGGATTTCCATGAAAACTACCTCATTGCAAGCCACAGACTGAGCACAAAATCTAAAAGAAGAGTTAAATTCAAAGATTTCTTTGACAGAAGAATATGCACAAAACAATAGATGTATAAACAAAAGTGAAAAGATACAAGAGAAATCGAATCATATCCTTCAAGCAAAAGCATTCAACAGGTTGGCCACTGTTCATTTTAATCAACAGAATATGCTTTGTGTGGAGACATTCACCAAAATATAAAGGCATGCAAATTAAATTTGAAAGAGATTAAAATAATTTTAAGAAAACACAATGGTAGTTGTAAAGCCAGAGTTGAAAGCATAGACTCGGCAAGAATAAAAACTAGCTTGGATTAGTGAAAATTTCATGGCAGATCTTCAATATAATATTCAGAAAATCATATACACATGCATGCAAAAGTGAAATATTTACCAGAAGAGAGAAGCTTTCAGTCATAGAGACAGCTCAAACAGACCAATTGAGGCATCCTTCACCTTACTCGGTGCTACACCTTGTGCAGATTGAGGCGCCATCCCAACATCATTCTCATCTCCATAACTTATACACATTCGCAGGGCCATGCAATACTGTAATCCCACCTGTAACCTTACAATGGCAAACAATAAGCATCTATATCGGCATTTCCCAATACAAGAAAGGATCTCATCCAAAAAGAAGTGAAGATGATTGTGTTTGCAATTCCTGTTGTAAACGTTGAGCATGCATAACAATTTTCATATTCATATTTCAAAATCTTTGGATTAATGGTAGCGACTATGTGTAGAGGAAGAAGAGAAACCCTTTTAAAACCAAACTTTCATCTTCTTTCTAGTAACGTCCAAGATGACTCTTCCACTTAAGTTTCTGTCACCCAAGAAAATAATTCTTAGAACATAAAATATAATTTCTAATAAAATATTAAATCTATTAATCACATAAGAAATGATTAGGCCTTAGATAATGACATTTCTTACCCTATCTTGCTTTTCTTTTCACTCTCTTTCTTGAATTCTAATAGACTTTGTGTTTTCCTCTACTTCTGAAACCATTGAGCCCCTAATGATGTGTGCCCATGTTTTGTCCTCTTTTTTTATGAGTTCTCTGTTATTTATGTGCATCCCTGAGCTTTGAATGTGTTGGGACCTAAAATTTCATACCAAATTTTTGCAAAATTTTAGGTTCCCATATGTGAAAATCACTTTCAACACTCACAGATACACATGCACAATATGCTCAAGTGGCCTACTTTAAAGCATTATAATTTGGAGCCGGTTCATCTCCATGCGAAATCACTTTGCAAGCATGATCACCTATCATATGTGAACACACATATCTAATTACAACTTCCTGTGACACAATTAAAAATGAGTATCGAGCATTCTTAATAAATGTTAAAAACCAACTCCTTGAGCCAAATATCAAGTCCGCAAAAGCCTAATTGCCAGTCACCCTTCAGATGCCGTGCAAGTTGATAATGTTGTTTCAAGCCAAACCTTTGTTGCAATAGGTAATTCTGGTAATGTTCAAGTAAAAATGAAGCTTCCGATGAGACTATTTCACAAGATTTAGAGGAGACAGAAGTATTACCAAATAAGATTTAAAGATTTGAACAATTGCAAAATGAACTTACAAGGTTTGAAAACAGGCTCAAGAAAGGACTAATGGCCATTCAAATGAAAAGGAAAACTGAGATTATGATATATATTCAGCAAGAGATGCGCGTGATAAATGAACTAAAGCAAAAAGGGAAAGAAACTTGTTGGGCGAGTCCATTTACAAGTTAAAGAAAACTGGTTTGGATGTATGGTAGGGCGCTCAGCTCCTTGCTACAGATATGGCTGCTGCAACAATCCTACTACTAGGAACGTTAACAAGGGATGAGTTTACCAACAAGGAAAAGACAATCCTTCAGAGGACTCTGACAGATCTTGCTTCAATTACACCAATCGGGATACTCATGCTTCTTCCAATTATAGCTGTTGGTTATGCAGCCATGCTGACAACAATTTAAAATATTTCCTTTTCTATGACACCCTCAAACATGTGCACGTAAATGATTGATTTACTGAGGCAGTTAGAGAAATCGAGGGTAGTATGCCAAACCAGTATAAAATCATTGCAAGAAACTCGTGAACTTTCAAATAAATGCATCCTTTTCACCACACCATAAATATATAATGGAAAGATATTCGTGTCAAATATTATGAGTGGAAAATGCGTCGGAGTGATATATAGGATCGGAGCAGGATCTCTAGGTCTCTCCGACCATGCATATCACTCCGATAAGGAGGACAGTTATTTCCATGGTATCCCTAGATATGAAAATGCATGCATAAAGCTTTTAAGACACGTGTCATTGGTTGATTACCCGATGGTGCTGTTAATTGTGAGAGTTGTCTACTTCAAATCTTCTCTCCCTATCTAACTCAAGGAAAGTAACAAGTTCCACACAGAAGGAAGAGACCAAAGACATTCTAACCAGTAGAATGGAGAAGTTTAGTCTTGATTCAACAGCAGGTGAGAAAGAAAATGTAAATTTTCAAGAAGGTGGCTCAAGTGCACCATCAATAACAGGAAGCTTGAGACTTGTGTAGCTAATGAAAGCGTATCATTCAATACTAAAATCTAAGATGTTAAGTGTGTCAGACATGAACACATATCAACGAGCTAGTTGGTGCAGAAACTGACGAATGAGATGCATACTTACTTTTGGGTTGATCAATTTTCAGTAGAAAATGATTTATGTGGATATATCAGAAGTTGAAAATTATGCATCCACATTATGGTGCAAGGCACTCTTAATTGCAGTGAGAAATATCACCCTGCGAAGGTTATTAGCCAAAGTGAATGGACAAGGACATACATTGTTTGGAATCCCCGTTCAGAGTTTGCTCTTTGCCTTGAAAAGATTTTTGGGTCTTTGATCCCTAAACATACATGCAAAAGGTTCAAACAGTATTTCTTTAAGAGTGATACACCAAAATCATCCATCATATAACAATCCAAATTTCAAGATAAGACAACTTATGCCATTGAAGATGGTGATAGTACAAATAAATTGAATCAGGTTTTACAAATTACAGCTTCAATGACCCTATATATGCAGAGGCATATGTTACTGTACACCAGTATGATGTTGCCCTAGATGTTACAATAATCAACTACACAAAAGAAACACTTCAGAACATTTGTTTGGAATTAGCTGCTATGGGTGATCTCAAACTAGTTGAAGCAACCCTAAAAATCATATATCAGAGAGATATTTAGGATTAGAATAAATTTTCCAGATCTCTCCGATTATGTGCATTATGCCGATGGAGTGGGCCACCAAAAATGCGATTGAGAAACATTGCGTAAAATTATAAATTTATGCAGGACAATAAAAAGAATATTATTAAAGTCATCGCCAAGAGAAAGGAAATCGGAATGCATTTTTAAAAATCATGCCGATCCGAGGAGTCTTGCCGATGAATACCTCATCGGCAAGAGTTGGCTCATCGGTGAACAAACATCGTGTCCTCCCGACTTATAGTGTCAGCCCGATGATAAAATAAAGGAAATCAAAAGATACAATTAATTTGCCAAAAAAAAGAAAGATTTAATAATTAAAAATTAGAATTTCACTTGAAGATTGGACATTTTTGCCAAGGGAATTACGAGAAAGATTTTTCACCGAGGAGAATAATAAATTGAAGTGAGCATCCCGAAATATTTCAAAATACAGATTTATTAAAGTATAACTATTCTATATGAGCATTGGGATTAATGGAAAAGTAGTAATTATTATTTTCACAAAATGTAAAGGACACGGGGACTAAGGTTAAAAAAGAAAATTGATAAAATTGAGTAAACCCTAAGGAGGAGTGTTACTTCAATAAATCAAAATATTTTCCCAATGAGTTAAGTAAATGGTCAGAGGAATACTTCACGAGTGAAATTATTGATATTTTATGCAAAGAGAAAAATTAAAATTTTGTGGAAGATAATATTTTATTAACCTAACTAATATCTCTCGGCAAGCAAAAAGACGCACAGGATAAGTATGAAGGGTTGTAACCCTAGAATCCAAAGGATATTTATCAGGGAAGAAGAAACATCAGACATCATTAGTAGATTAGGATCAAGAGTAGATTAGGAAAAACATCAGTTAGATAACTGGATGGATTGACCAATTGCCAAAATAAAATATTATGTTGTACATTGTAAAATCTTTCGAAACTGTATAGTGGAGAAAATGTATATATAAATGATTTAATATTGGTGTCTATTGTTTGTTGAGCTGGGCAATTATTTGGTTGTCTCCATACTGTTATTTCTTTGTTATTTGAACCTGAGTTTCCAAGTTGATATTTCAGTTTCATCGAAACACACTTGTTGTTTTTCGTGTAATCAAATTAATTGGTTTCCATTACAGATATAAAATCCTTTTGATCGATTACAGTAACCTGGAGGTAGCATTTGGATAGGTAAGAGCAGCCCTATAATTATCAAAGATTGCCATACTGTCTCCAACTCAATATTGTCTTGTTATTCAAATTGAGCATCAACTCCATTTGTCAATACACATTTGCTGTCATTGTGTGATTCTTTTGATCGGTTCCTTCAAGCAAGGATTAAAAAATCCTTTCAATAAATCACAGTAACCTGGTAAGATTTGAGTGGATCACTAAGTAGAGTCTGTCAGTCACATTCTTGCACGTTTATACAAGCTATAAACAAAACAAGTGCCAAACAATCAGAATTGTAACCAGTAAGTAAATCGTATATCATATATACTTTGACTCCATTAGCCCAATAGAAATAGGCATTGGTCATACCATTTCCATTTTAGAATTCCATAAAATCCTATTCAAACAAATACAACTCATATCTTAGTACTAGGAGTAGGAGTAGTTCAGAAGCTTTTATCTATTTCACATTTCATGCCATTGTGAGTAGATACCTAAATCCAATCAATTCATATAGGGTTAAGTCTGCTTTAGTTACAAAGGTACACCCGCCTAGGTTTGTAGGACCTGAAGTGTAGGGAGCTAATAGCTCTGTCAATTGGTCCAAAAACGTTGCAAATCCAAACATAGAGTCTGGCATCCTCTTAGGGTTAGCAACCTGCATTTTTGGGAACCAACAGAATGTTTGCTTGTTGAACTACTTGAGACTTTGTTTCGGTAAGTTTAGTTCAATCTATCATGCTTTACCAAGCTAGCTTCATATTTTTCCACTCATGTTTCCCTACTTTTATTGCATCTTGAAGAATTTCTACCTATTAATTTAACATCTTGTTGTCTTCTAGCAAATTCCAATTTGCTTGAGTAAACTCGTGGAGCTTGTCATATTTTTCCTACTCAGGTTGGCTTCCAAACACTCTAGCCTAGTTTTTGACATTTATCAATTCTTGTACATAAAGATGTGATGACTAGGTAAGAGGAGTGGAAGTGGGGGTATAGATTTTTGTTTCTACTCCCCCTTTGTGCTTTTTTACCCCTTGCTTGGATGTGCTTTTATGTGCCCAACATTTGTTTCTCTTTGGGTTTGTTTTCTCCTGGCTTGTTCCCATTTTCAGTTGGAAAGCCTATGTTTTAGGATCCCCTAAAATTACTTTGCATTTACCCAAACCCATTTACCACTTTTACTTGTTGATGCAATTTTTACTTGGCCTAAGTTGTTTGTTTCCGTAGAAATGGTAGTTTCAACACTCCCTTCCATATTTGTCTCAAAGTTATTTGCAACTTGTGTCTTTTCAATGGTACATCCCTGAGACACCTATTCCAAGTTATCTTTAAAACCCTCTTATTGTTTACGCATGGTTTTCCCTATTCATATTTGTTTGCTTTGAAAAGAAGGTAGGGTGATTTTCTTTTGACTTAAACAAAAATGATGCAAATCTTATTGGTCTGCATTTGAACTAGAGGTTTGTTCAACAAATATGTAGAGAATGCCACAATAAACTAAGAAAACAAACTTAAAGAAAACCCTTGAGGTTTGTAACGGTCTGCGATTTCTTGATGGCCATTGTATTCTCCTTGTGCTCTTTTATATTCCTCTTCTTAGGGTGTCAGGCCTATTCTAGGTCACCATCCTATCATAGGGACTCTTGAGGATTTGGTAGGCATGCATGAAAAGACTAGAAAGAGAAGAAAAAGGAGAATCTTAGTTTAAAGGGTTCCAATCCTAATCATACTAAACTCATTGAAGCCTACATATTCAAGGAATATGATATTAGGTGTAGTTAGCTAGGCTCTTGTAACCTAGTTAAGTTTTTAATTGGTATCCCCTTAAGGTTAGGTTAGCTTTTGAGCATTAAGCCTCCTAGCTCAAAATAAAATTTAGAAAACAACCCCAATGTTAAATTTTAACCATATAATGTTATATAGATCTTTGTCAGAGCTCTCCTCCTTGGCCAAGCTTTGAGAAAACATTCTGGTAAGAATGGGTTAGCTCTTTAGTAAATATATGCATTTATAAATAGTAAATATATGTTGATAGTGTAGGAGCCCTATATTTCCAAATAAATGAGCTTAAAGGTTCTTAGAAAAAATAAACATAGGGAGATTTGAAAATGTAATTTCAACTTGAAATTATGAGATTGAATCTTGACAATTTTAATATAATTGTTTTGTCTTTTATATTAGTAGTAGTTGGGAATATGTTTACTATTTCTTACAATAGAACTATTTTAAGTTTAAAGTTTGTGCCACTCATTATGTCCTTGAGGTAAGATGCAAAAATCCATTTTAGGAAATAATTATCATTTTGGATGGTTTCTTGTTGCTTCATTGTTATTAGTGGGTTATTTTCCATTTTTAATTACAACTTTAGATGTACATAATCATAGAAGTTGTTGGTGTTGTAGTCTTGTTTGACCCCAAAGCCATTCAAGCTAGTATTTCATTATTTTTAATAAGACAAATTTTAGTCTACATTGTGTTATATTATAATTATATGCATATTATTCATAATTTCACCAAGTTTAGAAATGACTAATGATTTGTGAAATATAATAACTAGAATTTTATAGAACTAAATTTTCCCCTCAATAAAGTTTGATGATCAAATATTGAAGGTGAGAAGCAGCTAAAACCATACCAAGTCATGGTGAAGTGGTACAATCTGATCATCAGTTAGTGATCCCAACCATTCTACATCAATTATGAAGCTTCAACCAAAGAAAGAGACTGAGAAGTATGTAGATCTTGTTCAAAGAGTAGCGGTGTAGCATAATATTCAAAAACCTACAATAAATGTCACATCATGTAGCTTTTTTCAAATTGTAAGATTGGTCCCTCAATAACGACAATCCTATTAGGTTAAATAGGGAGCTAAAGGAGGTATTTCCAATTCAAATTTGAATAGGCTGACATGATATTCTTGAGTGTCAAAAACGAGGTTGTGTCATCAAAGACAACGACCACCTTAAGAGCCTCATTCTTTTCTGGAAAGAGTGGGTAGGACACTAGTGTTGGGTGCTAGTGTTCTAGTAGAATGATCCCAAAATGTGTCCAATGATTTGGAACTTAACTAGGATCTAAACATTGCTCAAGGTTCCATCATGCGGTCATCGGTAAAGTTTTAGGTAATGTGTAACATAGCTCTTGTGTTAGAAGGTTAGGTCAAGGTTGGAAGTGGTCCTAAAATGGACCAAGGGAGTGGACACTGAAGTGGGTCCCAAATAGAGCATGAAATTGTGCTTGCAGCATCAGGGAGCACAATTTAGTATGCTACATTTAGCAACTGCCACCCAAATAGGTTTGATGGAGGTGCGTTCATATCCCAAGTGAAGGTTCACCAATTTGCTCCTCTCATTACCCTTAAATAAGAGTTGTAGAGCCTCGTCAACATCTTTACAGTCATTTAAAACCTTTCAACCATCTGTTGACAGACCAATTATTTGAGCTAAAGGATCTCCATTCACCGCCATCCCCCAACCAAATGCCTCAATCATTCTATTCTTCCAACCTTGAACAAAGATTTTTGTCACAGAAGGATCATGACCATGGAGCTTCTCCATATAAGGAATAAACCCCCCTCCTCCATCACCTTCCAAATTTGCATTTTATAGTGGACCCCAACGCAAGATAGGGGCTCCACATGATTTCACTTGCCACCCATGTTTATTTTGCTGAAAGTCTTCATATCAATATCCACCTAGACATTGTAACACAAACCAACTCCAAGCATATATTTGTGACGGAAGGTGCTAGAATTATCCACAAAATGTGTGAGTTCTCTCCCAATAATCATCATAATTTCATTTATTACTTCCTTCACTCCGAATGTACTCATTAGACATTAAAACATTAGATTATATGGGAATTGAGACATACTCCTCCCAACGTTTGATAGATTCGTGATTAACTCCCATGTTTGGAAAGACATCAGAAACTTTATTACCTTCATGGTAAACATGGGAGAAAGCCACCTCATCAAAATCTTCCACCATCAAGTAAGTCATTAATTAGGGGTTTGGTAGTCTAGCTAGGCACTTGCAATTTTTTCAAACATTGAATGATATTTATGGAATCACCCTCTATCCACACTTTTTTAAATACCTTAGAATGTGTGATTTTAATACCATTAAAGGCCACAGCAACTTCAGCATAGTGGTTGGTCTGAGTACCCAAAGGGAGTGCCACAGTTGAAATGAACCTGCCTCTATCATAGGTTGTTGTTGATAGTGGTAATATTGATAATTTAGTATTTAAGGAATGGTTGATAAACTAACGTTGAAGAGGTTAGAACACCCTAGCTCATATAGGATTGCTTGGTTGCAAAAGGAGAATTAATATGTTGGTGAAAGAATATTTTTTGGTCAAATTCAAAATAGGAATATATCATGTCGAATTTCTATGTGATATAGTGCATATGGATGTATGTCATTTACTATTAGGGAGACTATGGAAATTTGACAGGAGTGTTATACACAAATTGATTATGCTAAAGGAGAAAGAAGCATAGGTTTGCAGTAGTGCCAAAATTTGTTTAATGGATGGGAGAAAGTTCATTGATGAGTTGAGACATGTGAATATATGTTTTGAATTGATTCCAAAGATATGGAGCATTGTAAGTATATAAGACACAATTGTAGAAGGAAATTTTATAACTATTGACAGAGTATAAGAATATTATATCAGACAATATGATAGATAAATTACCATCGGTAAGGAGTATCAGTCATCATATGGATCTAATAATAGGAACTAGCTTACCAAATAAAGTGACACATAGCATGACGTCAGTATAAAATATAGAATTGAATAAGTAGGTGTAGGAGTTGTTAAGGAAAAGTTTGATCAAAGAGTGTTTAAGGCCATGTATAATAATCAGTCATAATAGCGCCCAAGACAAATGGTTAATGGAATATGTGTATAGATTCTAGGGTAAGTGCAAGAAGATGGGTTCACTTTTAGTGGAATAAATCTAAGGCAAAAAAAATTTCAAAAGGAACAAATTTGGCAATATGGCTGATGAACTTTTTTTCAAAATTTTGGATGAAATTAAAACCCATTACAAATGTCAATGTCTATTTTTCAAATATGTAATTTTTGTAATTTTTGAACATATTTTTCTATTTATTAGTTAATTTTTAAACAAAAAACAACTTTGATTTTTGGAAGGAATGGATTTTGGCAATATAGCTAACGACATTTTTTTTTAAAATTTTTAGATGACATTAAAACCCATTATAGATGACAATGTCTACTTTTCAAATATGTAATTTTTTTAGTGTTTAAACTTTTTTTTATTTTTAATTAATTTTTAAACAAAAATCCTCATAAATTTGAAATGACATATATTACTATTTGTTTTAAAAGATTTTGATTTTGGCTATTTTTGGAAAACAATTTATGTCTGACCAATCTAGACACCATTCTATACATGATGGAAAAAACATTTTTCATTTTACGATTAGTTTAGCTCAAATTATGTTGGTGTACATGAGGGGTTTTAAAAAATACTAATTAGGGCCGAAAAATATTAATCAAAAAAAAATTATCAAAAAATTACAAAAAAGTATCTTGACCAATCTTCAACATCCTATGCATCTTTCCAGAAAAGGAATTAAAAATACCTTCATTTAGGTCAAATTATGTTGGTCGTACACAGACATGCTTTGGCCAAAAATAGGGGACTTTTAAAAAGCCAGTTTTTGTACATCCTATAGAAAACATTTTTTATCATTTGGGTATTATAAAAAATTACATATTTGAAAACTAGAAACAAAATCCTACATTTCATATTTTTACATCATATTAATATTATGTGTAAGTGCTTCAAATTTTCACTCCAAGTATGATAGAATTTTAAAAATAGGCAAAACACTTCCACTTTTTGGCCAAAAAGTGTACTCATGTTCTTGCACTCACCGTCTAGAGTAATAAATATGATCATAATCAGGTATAGATTCTCATTGCGAAGGATGGATGACATAATGGACTATTTTTAAGTGGATCAAAGTATTTTACCAAGATTGATTTGAAGAGAAGATATCATCGTATCTAAATAAATCTTGGAGATGAGTGGAAGATAGCATTTAAGACAAATGAAGAGTTGTATAAGTGGTTGGTTACGTCCTTTGGGTTGACTAATGCACTAAGTACATTTATGAGGTTGATGAATGAAGAATTAAGGAAATTCTTGGGTAATTTTATGATTGTTTACTTAGATGATATTTTGATTTTTAGTAAGGCTAAGGAGGATCAACTAGAGCATATTAGATTAGTGTTGTAGAGGCTGAGGGAAGAAAAATTGTTGATAATATAACAAAATAGTGAATGTTAGCATTACCAAATTCTGACAAGGTATTTTAGGTTGATTATGATGCAAGTGGAAATGAGATTGGAATAGTGTTGAGCCAAGAAGGAGGACTAGTAGTGTATTTTAGTGAAAAGTTAAATTATACGAAAAGGAGATGCATTCAATCCATGACTAGTATGTCATAATTATAGTATTGAATAATTGGAGACATTACTTTTTGCCAAAGGAATTCGTGTTGTACACTAATCATCAGGAATTGTAGTACTTGAATAGTTAAGGTAAGTTGAACTAGAGACACATGGGATGGGTTGAATTTATGTAGAGTTGTTCTTTTGTATTGAAACATAGGAGTAGAAAATTAAACAAGGCTATAGATGTGTTGAGTAGGAGATATAATTTCTTGATAGAAATGAGACTAGAGGTAGTTGGATTTAAAAAATTCAAATAGTCATATGAAGCTAATCTAGATTTTACAAAATCATGGAGATATTGTAAAGAACCAATAAGTGTGGATAGAGTATGTGGCTTGATTATTTGATATATAAGGATTCAAGGAAGTTTGTTCAATGTTGTAGAATATGTCAAATTGCAAAGGGGAGTAATCAAAATGTTGGCTTGTACCATAGGAAGACATAAGTATGGATTTTGTATTGGGGTTTTCACTAACACAAAGAGGAAATGATTCAATATTTGTAGTTGTGGATAGATTTTTTAAAATGGCACATTTCATTCCATGTAAGAAGAACAATGGCACAATACATATAGCTAATCTATTTTTTAGATAAGTTATATGGTTACATGGGTTGCCTAAGAGTATAATTTTAGATATAAATACTAAATTTATTGGTTATTTTTAGAAGAATTTATGGAAGAAGATGAAAATAGATTTGAATTTCAGCACAAGATATCACCCACGAATTGATGGGAAAACAAAAATTATGAACAAGAGTTTAGAAAACTTGCTAAGATGTCTAGTTGAAGAAAAGACAAGAAAATGGAATATGGTATTAGCATGCAAGAAAAGTTTGCATATAATAATTTAGTAAATAGAAGTACATGGAAAAAATCATTTGTAGTTGCATGCATGGTAGTAACTATCCAAGAAATGTATCAGACTTGAAGGATATTAGTAATGAAGAAATGAGGAATGCAGAAGAAGAATTTGTAGAACATATGAAGAGTGCATATAGAAGTAAGGAGCAACTTGGAGAAGAAAAGTGGTAGATAAAAGGAGAAAGTAGATGACAAAAGAGATGTAAGGAGTTTTCAACTAGAGATGAAGTGATGGTGTATCTCAAGAAAAAGAAATATTTCTATTTGAAACATATAATAAGTTGAAGATGAGGAAGTTTGGTCCTGACAGAATTATGAAAAAATTTGATTCAAGAAATGCATATGAAGTAGAGTTACTAGAAGGTTTGGGTATATCATCAATATTCAATGTTGCTAATTTTTATGAGTATCAAGAAGGATAGTTAGGATAGAGTAGTACAAAAGTATAATGGGAGAATTTGTTACTACAATAGCAAAAATAGGAGATTGAGAAGATTTTGGATAATAGGATTAGAAGAAACACCAAGAATAGGCAGTATGAGGAGTACTTGGTGAAGTGGAAAGGTGAGCTTGAAAAAGATTTATCTTAGATTTATAAGGTGGAGGTAGACCATCTTTTTTTTCCTCTAGCCACCAAAAAGTGAGGGATTCACTTTTCAAATTACTTAGGGGGTTTGATGCAGGAGCATCCCAAGGTGTAAGAAAAATCTTGGATCACCCAAAAGTATTTTCATTTACTTGTTTTGTTTGTTAGTGAGTTTTTAAATAATATTTCATTCACTACTAGTCATTGTAGATCCTACCACATTTCATTGCACTTGAATAGTTCACTTTACAATTAGGAATTTACATTTTCTACACTGATCCTTTAATGTCATATTTATTTTCCTAGATATTCTAATCACCAAAAATCATAACTCACTTCCAAACTCACTACTGACATAGCAAGAAGATATCTAGTTTTACTATTCTTAGTTTATGGCAACTTTCCAAATTGTGTGGCAATAAGGGAACACATTTCAAGATACATTAGACCTAGGAGAGCTTGTGGTGTGAATCACATCTTGAGTTTCATTGATCCATCATTACCACAATCATTCTAGAAGGTTCTTTCTACAAATTTAGTTAACTACACATTTCATAAGCATCAAGTTTTGCACCACCTTATAGCCCACAAGAATTATTCCTGAGGCTACGAACTATTATATAGACATTTATATTGATCATTTGAAAGGGTCAAGTTACTTGGTTGAGTTTGAAGCTCACCATTAGATTGTATTTTAATACCATTTGAATTCTATAATTGCCCATTTGTGATTAAATAGCTAAGGCCTAGCATGTTGGAATCCCATTGTAAAACAATGTAATTCCATTGTGACAGTGAATTAATGAAGAACATATTTCTATTTTGTTGTTTCATTGAGTTTTACATTGTATGTGTGTTTCATTTTGTTGCATGGTTGGATAATCAGGACTTCATTAGATCAATCCATTCATGATTACATTAGTAACTTCCTAATATTAATTGCTAAATAGTGTACTATATATTGAAAAATAATGATGGCTTCCTAAGGCAAGGCTTCTCCTAACCTTTGAGGGTCTTTGAAATTTTTGGAAGGTACATGTAAGACTAACTTTGTCTATAGATGTTGTCAAAGGCCTGGGCATTAGATTCTAAGCATCCCTCACTTCACTAGACCCTTTATGTGAAATCTATATTAGCCATAAATTATAGCTCTCTACAACAATCTAAAAACCCTAGCACACGGTTTCTAACCTAGACAATCTATTAAGGAAAGGAATTAGTAGACAAATAGTTAGTACCCCACTACATTCACCACTTTCTAATCACAAAGATCCTATAAGGGTGAGGTGAGAACATACTGTTGGTAGTTGTAGTAAGCCACTAAATTGTTGTTAATGTTGTAGAATGCATCCCTAGAAAAAACTTTGATACCACTTGTTAGGATTTTCACTTACAAATTATTATCAAATAGAATAATAACATGTGAAAAGAACACAATGCTCATAAAATAGTTGCAAATATGATCATATTAATAACAAGAATCATAGGCCTCTTTGAGGGGGAAACATCCTTGAGAGGAAAGATTTATTAAAAATATGATTCCCAAATGATTTTTCTTTACTACAACATCAACATAAAGCCCACATAAAAGTGACAAAATATAAGCAATGCAAAATAAACAAATATAATATAGTATCAGCTAAATAGCTTTACTATGACTAATACAATGCTCAAAATAGTGCAAGATTAGGATGTGAGGGTCCTAACACAATCCTACAACTATAGAATTGGCCTAGATTAGGTTTACACCCAGAGGAATGTGAGATATGATGTTAAAGAACTATCTGAGTGTGGGTTAAGTTCTATTTTTTTATAGTCAATCTAAATCTAAGGGTAATGCGAGTGTCAAATAAATCAAAAGAATGTGCTAGAGCAAAACAATCAGGATATCTACACAAAAGTGATATAAATGAAGGCTAAAAATGCAAGAGATGCACTTTTTAATCTTATAGTATGAAAAACTAGAGAAACACAACACACAAGATGCAATCTTAGTAAAAATTCAAATTAAGTGGTGTAAAGGATCAGAAAGATAAGTCAAGATAAAAGGAGGAGTGTACAATAATCTCAACTTAATAAAAAAGGACAAGCATAAACTAGAAAGAAAAGGAAGATATTGTTTTGATCAACATGACTAAAAAGTATATTGAGGGTACCTACATTATTTTATGTCATCCCAAATTTATGGGAAAACTAGCAAAGACAAATGAAAAATAAAGAAAATGTGTAAAAGGAAGAAAAAGGGGGTCATGAAACAAAAATGAATGTTCTTAATTCTCATTCATCAAATAACACAAATATAATTACAATATCCATAAATTGGAAATATGTCATAATGAGGGATATCCAAATATACAAATCAATTTGTAGTAATAGATATACAAAATATATATCATAATAAAACTCAAAAAACTAGGCTTAATGATTGACTCTAATGTAATGGATTCTTAGGAAACTCATTTATAGATATCTTTTCATCCATCAAGATGGTGAAGGTCCAATAAAATTTTGAAAAAATGGCGATTGATTTTATAGGTCATTCTATCCTTCCAACATAGAAAAGTAGCATTCAATCAACACATTAAGAGTAAAAAGTTCAACATTAAGATTTTTTTACAATTGTGATCTCTTTCTATTGTATGGTTATAATATGAGAAGCACCCTTGGGAGTGATGTGAAATTCATCTCAAAATGAGGTGGTAGAGACTAGTTGCCTAATAGCCCTATAAATTTATGTAGTGATAGAGTTCAATTCTTACTTTATATTCCAAGGATCATGTCAAGAAAGAGCTATATGACTTATAAGCAAGAGCTAAGTAAGAGCGCTGAGTGAGAGAGGTCAAGCTAAAGATGTACCAAAGAATAAGCATATATCTAAAAGTTTGAACAATCAAGAAGTCAAAGTAGTAACACAATAGATAGACAAAAACACTTGGATGTACTTGTAGTGGTATGCCAACACAAAAAAAATATAATATTTACATTAATGTCATTTTAAAAGTTCCCTAGCTTTAGGTAATAATATGTGATATTGTTTATAATGTCGTGATTAAAATAATTAAACTCATTAATTTCACTAGATAAAATGCCATAAATTTATAAACTCCTTAGACCCTCGCTCTCACTATCGTTCGCATATCCTCTACAAAGGTGTTCAAGTTTGTATAAGAAGTTCCTCCTTCCATCACTGCCTTCCTCATAGCCTCCTTCAGCCTCACAACATTTTCATGTAGCTTCATTCCAATTCAACCTTCCATTAGACTTCTAATTGTACTCTCAACCACCTCTTTTGTCACTAATTTAAATTCATCTACATCTAAACTCAGGTAACAATCTGCGGATCTTCTAACGCTGAATATAATAAGTAATATAGAGTTGTAAATAGCTCAAATTGCATATGCAATACAAAATTATTTTCAAATTGTACCAGAAACAAGAACA
Organism: Cunninghamia lanceolata; assembly: GCA_027924645.1. Classification (NCBI taxonomy): domain Eukaryota; kingdom Viridiplantae; phylum Streptophyta; class Pinopsida; order Cupressales; family Cupressaceae; genus Cunninghamia; species Cunninghamia lanceolata. Next base: position 11,024,515 of record BSBN01000194.1, on the reverse strand, counting down.
AAATTTGTAGGAGAAATACCTTTGATAGGAATGTGGCCCTGAGAAAGAAGCAAGTTAGCATTTGCCTGAATAATGGAGGATGAAGTACAAAATGTCCAGAAGACAACTCTGGGCACCCCAGTAGTTGTAGCTACCTCTGTTGTGCAGGAGAGAAAGCTATCAGAAACGATGCGGGTGATTGGCAGCACAGACTTATCTTCTGCAGTTAATAGACTTTCCAAAGCAGGGCAAGGAAATGCTCACTAGAAGTTCGACCATGTTCCGTCGGTAAGCAATCTGGGATAGTTAAAAACTAAAAATTTAAACCCCTTGCTTGAACCTCACGGTCACGTGCAACTGAATCTTTGGAAGCTGCTTTTAAAAGTTGTTTGTCCATCCATTCCATAGTAACAAAGGTTATGAAAAAGCCTCGCATGTCCAGCAGCTCTGCAAGATTCATCAGTGGATTGACATGGCCCTGTGCAAAGGAGGCATCATTTCTCCTTGAATATGCACTATAATGCCCTCTCCTCAGTTACTCTCTGTAAAACTATAAACCCAATTATGTATACAGTAGTTGAGTATAACTATCACATAACTATATGTATAGTGGTTGAGTATAACTCACATGTTTTAGAGTGGAAGAATTGGTGTGAGACCACCAAAACATTACAGAGATCATTGTACCAACTAAGAAGTATGAACCTTAAGTGTCTACATCAAACTCTCAATAATTTTGTCCAAACTCCAAATGGCATTTGTCATTGTCAATAAGTTCAGAAAGAGTTCTGAGTGAATCAGCTTGAGGGAATGATGCGGTGTCTGGGGAACAGTGAAAAGTCACTTTCCTTTTCTTTTGACCTACTCATAGATATGATGATTTTGGTAGTTGTGAGGATTTGTTTTTTTTGGTGGTGGATGTTGGTGTGAAAATATAATTCACACATGTTAAGTTGACTTAGTGAGTCTTCTAGATGTCTAGGTGTTTCTAGTTGTGTGTTGAGTTGTTGATAGTTGGAGTAAGTTGTCTTATCCTCCACATGTGCAATTAGTTATCATCCTCTAATTGGCACATGTTGTTGGAATATCTCCACTTTTCACTCCACCCTTCTAGCTCTCACCTTGCCTTTATAAGAAAGGCTCTCTCATTGTATTTCATACTGAATACAGCATATGACAGTCTAATACAGTTGCTCCATTGTTTTAGCATCTTCTCTTATCATCTTTGTGTGGAAGGTTGTCTTGATTGCAGGTGATCCTAGCTTGCTGAGTCACATTGACTCTTACATGGTATCAAAGCCTAATCTGTAATTGCCTTCCCTCATTGGAGAATCTTTGCTTGGAGCAGCATCATAGGAGCATCCTAGAGCAAATCCAGCATCACGGTTGCGATCAGGAGGTCCAAATCTGTATAGATCGGCTGTTCATTCGCTGAATTTCGTCATCAAAAATTTTGGCAAAATTTTTTTTGCCCCTGGTTCCTTGGCGAAATCCATACGGCCGTACACTGTACCGTCTCTACAGTGGCTTCATCAGTCAAATCGGTCAGATCTGTACCTACGTCTGCATGATCAGTAATTAGTCAGGTAAAATAATTCTGCTGGGTTATTAATTTTCTGCAGATATTGTTTAAAAAGCACTGAAGGGGCATAAATTTTTTGGGCGGCATTAAAGCTGCGGGTACTCAAAAGTCCCCGTGCGGCACTGCCGCTGCCTGCAGACCATGTGGATCTAACATCTACAGGCCCCCCGTGTCTTTGTATATTGGCTTCGGCCCTTTTTAATATTTTTTATCTGCAGTTCAAAAGATCCGGCAGTATCAAGAATAATCGGTGGTCGATCTTGTGATCCACTCGGCCTTTGTGAATAGTCAACTCCATCGGTAGCTTAGATCTTCACAAATCGGCAGTCAAGCAAAGACATCAATGACAACAGTCATTTTGTTTTATCTGTGGCAGTCGACATTCAGGCTCGGTTGTTTCATCGGTAGTTTGTGTTCATTACTATCGGCGATGGTGATGCTGTCTCCAAACCGCAGCTCTTCCAACAATTAAGCCAGATCCGGTCGCAACATTCAACCGGCCGTCATTGAATCGTTTGACAGCGACCAAAACATTTTTCTCAACGGTACAGCAGTTTTGTGGTCGACGGACATTTTCCTTACCCTAGCGGTCACCAACAAGGAATTCTGGCGAGGAGATAGTTCTCAGATCCATTTTTTTGGCGACCACTCTACAATCGCCATACAAATCATACGTGGGCAGGATCTTGAATAGCGGGAGTGTCATTCCATAATTGACGGTTATCATTTGAGATCGGGCAGGTTTCAAGATCTGGTGTTTTGTTTTGTTTTGGAGGTCTCCACTTACTCCGCGGTCTTCAAACATCAGTGGTTTTGCTTCTCCTAGCGGTCTTTGATTGTCTACTTCTTTCAACAGTGGCGGTCACTGTGTATATCGCCCGGTAGTAACTTCAACCACTAGCAGATCTAATCAGCAACAGCGCTCTTCGATCCAAGGATAATCTCGTTGGCTGTAGCGATCGGCATATTCCTTGACCCTTTGTGGCTGTAAACATCTATAACCAGCAGTTTTCACATCCCCTGTTCAGTGGAGATCTGTACATTCTTCAGGCGGTCAATCTACCATTCATCCAGCGGAATATTTGGCGGCAGTCTCAATTGACAACAGCGGGGTCTTGACCCAAAATCACCATACCTGCAGTCAGATCTAGTTTAACTCTCTGCAGCGACCACCATAAATCAACATCTAAACTCATCGATTGTTTCAAAAGTCAACCAAACGGTTATACTTCGAGGATAATTCAAATCGGTGGTGAATACTCTTTTCAGTCGGTGGTTTAAGTCTTTCTGCACAGTGTCAGTTTGATAAAGTTTTGTGGCAGTTTGATTGCTCGTCAAACCCAAATGATGGTTTTTCCTTGTTAGAGGTTTCTCCGATGGGAGCCTTTTTGGCTCGGGTCCCTCTGGCCTACGTGTAGGCTATGGCCCCATAAACAAAGAATCCGACGGCTTTCTTTCACCGTGAGATCTACCCGCAATTTCCACCAAACTGGCAGCTAAATCCCGGTTAGACCTTGCACAGGTGGTTTTGGACAATTGCACAGTGTTTTCGTATTTGAAACCCGTGGTTTTGACCATCTAAAACCGTTGTTTTAATCTTGACTGGCGGTTTATTAAACGGTGATTTTTTCCTCACAGGCTGTTTTTTTTTCCTGACAGTGGTTTTGCAACCTGCAGAGCATATTCCGTCAGGGATAAAGAATATTCCGTCGAAAGGGGACCTGTTTTGCCCCTCAAAGTCCTAAAGTAGGGCTTTTTTTCATTTTTGTACAACTTTTGCCCACGGTGTCCAAATCTAGCAAACAAGATACCATTGGAAAGCTGACAGAGAGCTCATCAGAGTGGTGTTAGAAATTTTCTCTGATTTTCCGTTTGACAGCATTTATTGCAGGTTGAAGACAAATCTTCGTTTTTGGCTCCCGAGCTCATAACTTTTTGCCACGATCTCCATTTTTTGCAATTCTTGCGGCATCGGAAAGGTATTCAGGAGCTCTACACAGCCATCTATGCACTTTTCTCAGTTTTTGCATCAAGGTCATTTTATTTCATTTGTCAATTTTTTGGCATCTAAGTGATAACTTGAGCATTTTGATATTTGAGAGGGTGAAATTTGTTTTGAGAGGATTTGTTTGCTGTAATACATCATTGTGAGTGACTGTAATCTCACTTGGATCTCTTTTTTAAGAGATTTTGTTGTTTTTCCCAATTTTGGTCCCTTGAGGACAATTGTAAAACGCACTAAGTATAAAGTGCCACAACAAATTGGGGGGGCTCTCTTACATAGTAAAGGGGTTTTGTTGTCTTGTTGTCTTGCTTTTTCATCATGGATGTGCCTCAATTTCCACTTTTAACTCCATATAATTATCTTGAATGGAAGAAAAACATGGAGTTTGTGTTGTATAAACAGAAGTTACATAGAATAACTTTAAGCACAGATCCTGAATCCACAGGTGCTACTGAGAGAAGAAAATGGTTAGACAGAAGAGATGAGGCTTTTGGCACACTTTGTCTTGCTATTTCCCCAGATTTGAGATTTCATGTTGAGTCTCGTACTACACCAAATGAGATATGGACAACACTGGACAATCTATTTGGCAAGCAAGATAAAATAAGAAGGTTCAAATTGGAAAATGAGCTAATTGCACTTAATCCTCAAGACTTTGATCAAATCGAAGACTTCTTCACCAAATTTAAGTGTCTCAGGTTGCAACTCAAACAAAGTGGTCTTGAGAAAGAAGATGAACAATTGATTCTATCTATTCTTGCAAAATTGGGTCCTGCATATTCAGTTTATGTTTCTACTTTTTATGCTACAATGGATGCCTTTGGTACTAAGTTTACCATGCCTTCACTTGAAGAGTTTGCTACACAACTCACAAGAGAACAAGCCAAGCTACTACACATGGGCACATTGAAGTCACCTAGAAAACAGGCTCAAGTTGCAACACAAAGCACAAAAGAACCTAAGGCTTCACATAATAAGGAAAAGAAACAGAAGGATTCAAAGTCTAATAAGCAAGAGAAAGAATCAAAGAAAACCCCCACCTCTTCTTCCAAAGAGGAGTCCAATAAGAAGAAGAAGCCACAATGTTCTTATTGCAAGAAATTGGGTCATGATGAAACTAAGTGTTATGAGAAAAAGTTTGAAGAGATGTCACAACTTCTTCAAAAACATAACATTGAGTATTCTTCATCAACAACAGTTTTACCTAAGTCTTCTTCTTCGCCACCATCTGCATCTACATCTACAGGGATAGTAGGCATTGCTAATTGGTCAAACAAAGGAAAAGGACATGCACTCTTTGCTTCAACAAGTCTACAGTCAGAGAGATGGCTTCTTGATTCTGGAGCTTCTCATCATATGGCATCTTCACAGGGGATGTTCTCTTCATTTCAGTCATGTACTTTGCCACCTATTTTGATGGGTAACAATACATACATGCATGCAAGTGGTAAAGGAACAATTGATGTTGGTGACTCGTGTACATTCAACAATGTGTTGTGTGTACCTTCCTTGACAACCAATCTCCTTTCCATCTATCAAATTACTTATTCTGGTGCAGGGAAGACAGTTGAGTTCACTCCTGATTCTATGATCATACGGGACTTGGAGAGCAGAGGTATCATCGCTGTTGGGATGGCTGATCATGCATCTTGCCTTTATACCTTCTCCCATTTTGTTTCTAATGATGATGTAGATCCATTGATTGACATTCACACTCATGCAACAAGTGTGAATCATGTTTCTAAGGAGAAGTTTGGTCACTTGAACCTTGGTGTTCTTGCATCTACTTCGGTTCTTGAGATTAGTTTTGAGCTTCCTCCTTCTCCTGCTTCTTAAGAGATTGGCATTGACATAGCTTCATCCACTTCAGTTGAGCAGGATATTATTTGTCTTCCAGATATTATTTGTCTTCCAGATATAGGTTTGTGGGATGAGTACTTGACAGGTATTTCAGACTTGTTTCGTGCATCCTATCTTGATGACTTGGAGGACATCATTGATGACATTCATCTCCTCTTTGAAGGAGTTGAATCTTTTACTTCGGATGAGCATACACCTTCTTCTCTTCACTTGTCACAGTTTGGCACTGAGATGGAGGATTCTTTGTCTTTGGAGATTGATGATCTTGAGTTTTCATCTTGTCTTGGATTGTCACCTGATCATGTGGCATTTTTTGGTTGTGACATATGGACACTTGAGCCATTTTCAGAGACAGCATACATCATGAGGCTTTTTCCCTCATACCTTGAGATGGAGTTTCTTCAACATCAGCCTTTGGACTTGTTTCTTCCTAAGGGGAGGAATGTTGTTTGCAGTGTTCATCTTCAGGCTTTCACCATCGGCCCAGGAGCTACTTCATTCTGGGGGGGACCTATAGTCTCACACTTGCTCTCCTATGGGGGGGTACTTGATTGTATATATGTGTTGGATGTATTCCTTGGGGGGTCTTGAGTCCTCCTTCCATCACATCTTTCATTTGTTTTATGCATTCTCACTTTTTGGAGAGGAGTTTTGTCCCATGAGGTTTTCTCCTTTTCTCCACTTGAGATTTTGTACATGGGTACCTAATATGGCCTAGTAGCCGAGACCCATCATTCATCATTGCATCTTTGTTTTAGTCAACTACTCCCTAAGTTGCACTTAAGGGGGGGTGTTGGTGTGAACATATAATTCACACATGTTAAGTTGACTTAGTGAGTCTTCTAGATGTCTAGGTGTTTCTAGTTGTGTGTTGAGTTGTTGATAATTGGAGTAAGTTGTCTTATCCTCCACATGTGCAATTAGTTATCATCCTCTAATTGGCACATGTTGTTGGAATATTTCCACCTTTCACTCCACCCTTCTAGCTCTCACCTTGCCTTTATAAGAAAGGCTCTCTCATTGTACTTCATACTGAATACAGCATATGACAGTCTAATACAGTTGCTCCATTGTTTTAGCATCTTCTCTTGTCATCTTTGTGTGGAAGGTTGTCTTGATTGTAGGTGATCCTGGCTTGCTGAGTCACGTTGACTCTTACAGTGGAAACATTTCAAGGACTTATAATTTATGAATTATAATTCAAATGTGCAAGAATAATATAACTGTGGGTAAGAGGAAAATAGTGTTGTACACTCACTAGTTTATATTGTTGCAATGTGAAAGAACTAGTAAATATTAATTAATATAATTATTTTGTTATGATAAAAAATAATAATTTACATACTAAAAATCTTTAAACAATAAAGATTGGTGTATTTTAATAATGTTGAGTTAGAGATCATTGTATCTTTAATAAAAGATATAATGGTTGTTCTAATCAGATTTTTGTCAAATTGTGATGAGATGTCTGGTATTGTACAAGGTTTTAGGTATGTTTTGCATTAGCTTAATGTAGAGTGTGGTTGGATAATCGATGGATGTTCCTATCTTTTGGCCAATAGACATGTCATTCTTAGAATGAACTCTCTTTGAAACTTTCAAAATTCTAGTTTCCAAAAACTTTTTTTTTTTCATCAAAAATTGAAATGTCGGCTACAAAAGTGTTTATTTTAGTTATTTTGGCCACTATTAATAGAGAACTAGAAAAATACTAGAACATGTGTAGGAGTTTTATTTAAAGAAGAAAAAATACTCCATAATAGTCTTTGAAGTTGTAAAATGAATTGCAGCATCAATTAGCACTATTGCAAGTAATTAACATGGCTCTTGTGGATTTGGACCGCAAAGAGCTCTAGCCAAAAAAAGGGGTTTTCTATCATGGTCTCAAATTCCTATCATTCAATAGTTTATGTTTCTCTTATAGAGGATCAATAGGACCTAGTCTTGAGCAATAAATTGTAGCTAGGTCAATTTATTTATGCCAAGTAAATTATACCTAGATGTACTATTCCTCTTTGTTAGGGTGTCAAGCCTATTCTAGGTCACCATCCTATAGTAGGGACTCTTGGAGGATTTGGTGGGTGTGCATGAAAACTAAGACTAGAAAGAGAAGCAAAAGGATAACCCTATTTTAAAAGTTTTGAATCCTAATCATATTTACATATTCAAGGAATATGATATTAGGTGTATTTACTGTAACATCAAAAATTGTATACTCTATAATTTCATGTCATGTTTTGCACTTGCCTTAGTGCCAACTCCTGTAGCATGCTTTAGAGAAAATTAGATTTAATTCTTGGACTACCTCCTAAAAGCTAAATTTTCACCAAAATTGTATTAGAGCATTGATATAAACATCGTTTTAAGCACATGTGTCAAATTGGAGAAAATTTCCCCTACAAACTAGCACTATGCGCAGGCATCTGTGTATTTATTGGCCTAGACGCAATACATTGGCATCCTAATTCATACAAAATATCGAAATGAGTGTTACTCTTGCATGTCACTACCTCATAATATCTCCTAAAGGTTGTAATGCTCCCACAAACTTGCCTTTTCTATTCCTAGCTCATCCTTGACCATAGGATAAGAAGAAGAAAAATGCATAGATATTATCTAGAAGAGCTAAGAAACATACACAGAAGATACTTGTAGATTAGTGATCTTAAGCTCTGCTTTTGCATAGTTTTCTCATAGTAGACAAATTTTCATCCCTTGTTTGATCATCCCATAAGTTTTGCAATCTCCTTTGGTGTTTCTTTCTATTCCCTATGATTATTTGTGCAAATTATTCAAAGAAATCATGCAAGAATATATTCTCTCAGAAGCATAGGCTTCTCCTAGAAGATTCCTCCTGTATATCTTCTACATAGTTGAAGGTGCTTTTTAGCAGGAGGTGAACAACAAGTTGCTTTCTACAAACCCTTCACCTTCATCATTCAAATCCACACATAAAAGGTTGTCAATCTTTTCAGTATTTTCTTCATCATATTCTAGTAGAAAGTGATTTTTTTCTTGATACATTTTCTCGTCACTTGGTTGATCCCATTGCACAAGTAGTAAATCAACCCTCTCCTCAAAACCATTCAATAAAATCCCCATTTTATTACAAATCCTTGTTGTAGATCACCATTTTTTATCTTTATCCAGTAATAATCTAGGCCTAGTGTCCTCCCCATAGACTAGGGAGGTGCTTCGAGCACACTTTATCACTACATCCTAGCTCCTATACACACTTAGGATAGGTGCACACACATTCTAAGATGTCTTTATCATCTAACTATTATGGAGGTCGAAGGACCAAAACAGGGGTTTGACCATTCATAGCAAACTCCTTAGCTGTCCCAAAAATTTCTTCTCAGCTCATTATAACAGGTTATTTGGGTGTTATCAATCACACATAAGTTTTCTAGTGTTGATTGCAATGCTTTTAGACCTTTTTTTAATAAAGAGGGTAAAAATTTATTAATATTAGAAAATCACCAATACAAAGAAATTAGTGTCCACAAAGGCACCCAAAGAGAAATAGGATCACCAAACTAGCAGAAACCCAACCAAGACTCAAAACCATAGCAACACTAGCACCTAGCCATGTCCTCCAAAATAATCTTCTCTAAAACTTGGCAATAGTCTGGGGATAACTACTATGATCCCTCTATTTGCCAGTCACCATCATTCTCAGAAGTCCATTTGGCCAAACAGTCAGCAACCCTATTCCATTCCTGAGGGATGTGAGTAAAAGCGATCACCTCCAACATGGAACACAACTACCAAATATGTCGAACAATCGAAGAAAGTTGCCAATTAACCCCCTCCAAATTTTTCTCAGTCCACAAATTGACAATGATCTGAGAATTAGATTCATAGGAAATCTTACGCTAACCAAGAGCATGGGCACGCTAATAGCCTAAAGAATCGCCAGCCCCTCCATAAGATTGTTGGTTTGCTTCCCTTTATGAATGGAAAATAGGAAAATAACTAAACCAGAGCTATCTCTCCCAGCCCCACCAATCTCAACAGGTCCAGGATTACCCATAGAAGAGCCATCAGTGTTGATCTTTAACACATCCACCCGAGGAGGAGACCAACTCCCAACCCTCTGAACCTTCTTTTTAGCATGTCTACCTTGGCGAACACAAAAGGAGTCAAAGTCCAAGTCACGTAGGCTCAATCTATTCACAATCTCCTTATCACTCTTTTCCAAAGGAAAAGCCACTTCATATTTAGTATCCACAATCTCCTGAATCATACAAATAATTTTGTACCAAACCTGTTGAATCATTAACTTGCTCCCACAAAAAATCATGTGATTCCTTTCCAGCCAGATTTGCCAAAGGATGAAAGCAGAGCCAATACACCACATAATATGGAGGAAAGAGGCCTGAGTAGGAGGTCTCCCTAGTCTACTCTAGAATTCAACCAAAGAAGAGACATGAACACAAGGATGTCTCCAAATACCCCACCATAAATTCCAAATAAGCATAGAAAAAGGACAACCAAAGAACAGGTGAGATGAGTCCTTGCTGTACCCATAAAGAACACAAATAGATGGGCCCTGGAATTGCCACTTCTGAAGATTTTCCCAAGTCAAACATCTATTCCAAGCTAAGGTCCATAGGAAACAGTTACATTTGGCCCAAGAGAACTTATTCCAAACATTTTTCCACCAAGGAACTTCCAACCCACCATACTTATGAGAAATCAACTCCTCATACCCACTAGCCATTGTAAAAATCCCCTTAGGATCCATACTCCAAGCCAAAATATCCTTATCCCTAAGAGAGTTGCATTGTCTACTTGCCAAAATATTTTGAAGCTCAACACAGTCCTCCTCTAAGCTAGCCACAAGCCACTCACTAGGGATCTTCCATCTAGCCACCTCCACATGCCCACAGAGGTAAGAAGTCTTAAAATCTACCACCCAAGACCAACCAACCTCTAAGAAGCACTGACAAAGATCCTACAGATTAGGACACCTGCTCATGATAGGGGAAAACCCATCCCAAGAATCAAACCAGAAAAGATCCTCAGACCCCCTATTGCAGATCCAAAACAATCCCTCCTTGATCAACTTAGCACCTTTTTAAGTGTTTCCCAAATCACAGAACCTTTCCCCACAAGCGGATACCAAGGAATCTCCTCCTTTAGTATCCCACTAAGATATTTATGAGAAATAATCATGGCCCAGATATAATCCTGACTCAAACACCATCTCCAATAAAGCTTAGTAGACAACACCAAACCAGTCAGAGTGGAATGCCACAACTTGAGACCACCAAACTACTTTGGCCTACATACAATATCCCACTTCATGAGGCTCCACTTAGAAGATGACAAGCAGTCTGCCCATAAAAATTTCCTAGCCAGAGAGTCCAAATCATTAATAAATCCAATGGGAGCCACCTAGAGCATGCACCTATAATTGGGAAGAGCCTGAACCAATGACTTAAGAAGATGAACCCAGCTAGCACAAGAGAACCACCAGTGAGTCTAATTGTTCACCTTCACACGAAACTTGTCTAAAATATTTTTCTCCCCATTACAGTCCACACTACCTAGGACTAAATTGACATGTGATTTGGCTCCCCATTATAGTCCACACTGTCCTATGGTTGTTACCTTACATGATATGTGAGTGAGTTCTAATTATCATGAATATCCTTTTCTTGATGAACAAGTGACTAGGTCTGGGAGAAGACTCTAATGTCTTGATAACAGTCCCAAAGCTAAGTGATTGCCTTCTTGCTAATGACTATCACATTCTTGACTTTAAGACTAATTCATGATTGCATGCTTGTCCATAAGTGCACTGTGTCATAGTTGGTCTATTGGCCTTGCTAGGGTTGTCTTTATGTGGGAATGACATGCTTGACTTGATGGGGTTGTCTTCCCTTCTTAATTTAGGATTTCTACTCTCTGATTACCAACACAATTGTCTCTTCATTATGATAGTCCTCTTCTTTCTCTCTCCTACACTCCCTACTTGTAGACTTCACATTTGTAACACCAGGCTATAAGTATCCTCTAGGAAGACAATAATGCCTTTGATACATGATAGTCAACCTAGGGCTACCTTTGATCTTTGTATGACAAACACCTAATTAATTCTAGCTACTTCTAGTAACTCTAAGCATCTCCTATAATATCACCAAGTTCATGGTTATTACCATGTGTCCTATCTGAATTCATTTGATTTTTCTGTGTCGATTCCTACATGACTTTGAGGTCCTATGATGTGTATTTTGGTGAGTATTAGTTTCTGAGGTATTTAATGCCTAAGTATGTGCATGATGGTTGATTTTGTTATATTATTGAATGCCTTTTGAAGTGACTATTCATGTTTTGAAAGGAGGTATGTTTCCCATTTAGAGGCATCTTGTGGTCAAGTTAGTACTATTCAAACCATTTAGTCATCCTAAAGGTCCCCTAGATCTACCCCAAGACTCTTTATCAGTCATAACGGTCTTGAAGTTAATCCTAGGATATTTGGAATGAGCTTTGAAACCTTTGAAAGAGCCATTCAAATGATTTGGTGCCCAAATTTGAATTTGGAAAAATGTTTAAAATTCTAATTCTTCATTACCTTCCACCCTTAATGTGAAGGCTAGAACATAAAGCCTAAACCTTAGCCTTAGAATATATCCCACTTATCACTGATTTATGGCTTTGGGGGTGTTTCTAAATATGAGAGAGGTGATTATTTGGTTTGATGTTATCTATAAAGGGCCTACATGCCATGCTTATATAGGCATGAAAGAGTTTAAGGAAAGTGGTGGGTTTTTTTCCATTCATGACTAGTTTATGGATACATTGCCACCTATGGAAGACACATTTCAATGCCTAAAACCTTAATCTATGCCTACATGTGTGAACAACATTCAGAGATGTATGTTATTCATTCTACCTGAATAGAGCCCATATTTCATAAGGTTTTCTGGGCAAAATAGAAAGAGATAATGGACTGATCCATTGTTGTCTTGACTATGACAACCATGATTAAAGGTCAAAATACATTGCATTTACATAATTTCATGCTATTTACATGGTGATTAACCTATTTGTACGCTTGAACTAAAATAATATGGTGTTTTAATAATGTTTCTGTGTAGGTTTTGCTTCTAAAATGAGATATAGAGGACCTAGGGTTTCATTGCCAATGGCAACTCACCAAACCCTAGTGTCCATTCTATTGAAATGGATTTCTTTCTGTGTCTTCTGATGCATGCTTAATTCCTATGCTAGTGGTTGCAAGACTAAAGTAATGAAGCTCCAAAGTCATTAATGAGTTTGCATAAGGGCTTCCAGGGTTGGTTGTTGTGACAATCACAATATACTAGCTACATTTCATGAAAGGATTTTGGTCGCAAAGAAAGAAGTTGTATGAAGGTTTTATGAGAAAGTTTGCTAAGGTTATCATGTTCTTATTATTATAAACTTCAAAGTTGGAACTAAAGGCACTTTGAGACTATTATGATGCACAAAGTTACCCCAGTCCGTAGATCATTGTCTTGGTCAGCAGAAGGGTTTTCATGGTTTCATTAAGTTGTCATCTGCCTCATAGGGTTATTCATTGCTCATAAGATATCTTTAACATGATTTCTCAATACCCAAGCATTATGGTGGATTCTCAATTCCTTGATAGGCTACTAAAATAGGGCATGGTTGACTGTCATACTATGTGGGCCAATAAGTTAAACCTTATGGGTAGAATTTGTTAGTCTTCATGAGAAAATGGCTTGTTCCATTATGAGGAAGTGTTTACATGTTTGAGTCTCCACATAAGAACAACCAACAATGTCATAACTATTTATGAGTATTACAGGGATTTATCTGAAAGGTGATTGCATGTATGGTCCACAAACCTTGAATGAAATAATCCACAGTCTTCTTCCCAAGGGTTATGACAGTAAGGGAGACTTATAACACCATTAGAGGACTATCTAGGGCAGCAAGGGGGCATTACTAAACACACTCATCCCATTGAGAGGACTACCATGGTTATAAAATAATAGTCAAGTTGAATGGTTTAGGACTACCTCTGTGAAAGAAATAGTGATTGATACAAGGTGCCTAGAAGTTGATCAATGAAGGAACATCATCATCAACCATTGTTGTGAGGTTATAAAATCATATCATTATGCAGGTTTAACTATTAACACAATCCTAAAACTAATCACTAGACTAAAATGTGTTTTAAGGGATAGTCTAGAGGTGGACAGTGGGATCTTTAGTCAATCATTTGGGATATTGGAGGGTTAGTGTAAGGGACTTAAACCATGATAGTCACAGCGGGCTCTCATTCTAATTATTAAAGTGTCTATGAATCATGAGAAGGTGTGATCACTTATTTTATAAGGACATAAAAGATATCGTATGAACCTCCCTTTCCATTTGCATTTCAAACACTATCAAAAAATGTACCTAGGTATGACCAGTGAAGACAGTGTGAGGATATCTAGGGGATATAAATGAAGAAGATACTCATAACAGTACATTAGCATCTTATCTCTTTTAAATTTCAATGTGACCCATATATTGTCAAGAAGATTGATTTGAGAGTAATGGGATATAGATTGTCTCCTCCAGGTCAGAGTTGCTGAATCCATGCATGCAGTGCTAGATCATGATTTCCTCTTTTGAACTTGACAAATATTTGTGTAGCAGGGGTATTTCTGCCATGGCTGCTAGGGCTTATTACTTGTGAGTGTGTATTAAGAATTATATTTGCTTCTTGAATCCATTCAATGTATTGTAAAGAGAAAGTATGTCAAAACACTATGGGTGTGTCATGGCAACTTGGTGGGATACCTAAAATTTTCACTACATCTGCCAAAAGCACATAAAAAATTTGATAGTCACAGGACTGTAGCAACAACCAGAAGTCTTTTTCTCCATATGCATTGACCAACAACCATCTCAAGAGATTCCTATACTCATAAGATCCCTAAAGCCTTGTTAAAATGAATGGAATTGATGCAGGAGCATCCTTGATTCAAGAGCAATCTTGCATCAACCAAAAACATTTGCATTTCAATTTGTTTACATTTCAGTTCTTTCATTTTTCTAATTCAGTCTAGGCAGTTCAGTCAGAAGCAGTTTCATCTTGTGGTCCAGTTTTGGCATTTCACATCTTGTAGATCTGGGCTTAGCATCTATATTCATTCATCTTCATCATATCAAGAATTCAGAGCATTTGGATCAGTTACCGAAAAGATATCGCTATCAGAAGATTAACTATTTTCTCAGAGTAGAGCATTCTAATAGTTCCTAATAATCAGCTAAAGGAGAAGGCTTGCAGATCATTCCTTGACTTGCAGATCCTAATGACACATCATTCAATGATCCTTGGTTTGTGGCCAACCTTTCCTGGAGGTCCACGCATTGTTCCTTTCATTTGAGGGTGTGTTTTATGCATTTAGGTCCAACCTATCTGTGAACACGTTACAACTCTTCATCAGAGTTGGTGATCTTCCTAAGCCGACGTGGAGGAATCTATTGGTCTGGAAATGATATATATTGATGTAATAGATCCTTAGGAAAGTAGTTCTGATAGTTCTCATGATTTAGAAGATAGCTATTTGGCACCTTCGCAAGAGGACTTCAAAGATTTATCTTGTGCATGTATGTAATTAGGCCTATGAGCCAAATTTGTAAACCCGCATGTTGCTGGCGGATCTTTATTTTGAATTCTATGATATACTAAATGACTGAATCTGCATTTGTTCCATTTCTTTGATTTGTTTCTGTTGTGTTTACTCTTGCTGCACGGTCTAGACAGTTCATTCTGTGAACCCTCCTACCGTGACTGCACCAAGTGGTATCAGAGTGAAAGTTTGATTCTTTGGAGTGAATTGGTGAAGGAGATACTGTAAGATCTTGTTGTAAGAAGATCACCAATCTGAGGCAGTCTACTTGTGTGCAACCAATTGCCGATTGAGAGGTAGTTCACTTGTAGCCTGATCGCCGACTTGAGGCAGTTTGCACTTGATCTTAGGAAGATGCCATCGTGAAGAGTTCCTCCTGTTGGTACAATGGATAATAGAATGGATGAGATGATGGAATTGATGAGAATAATGCAAATTCATTTGGATGTTGTCGAGGAAGATAGGCGAAGAGGGTTGACACCGAGACCTAATATTGAAAGTGATGATGAGGAAGAATTTCAATCTATTGAACAAATTGGTGAAACCCTAGAAGGTCATGAAGAAGAAGAATCAGATCAAGTAAAGATGTTGCGAGCTATTTCAAAGATTGGGAAAAGACCTAGAGTGGATATGTCGAACTATACTGGTAATTTGAATCCATAAGAGTTGATTGACTAGATAAATGACATGGAAGAATACTTTGAATATGAGGAAATTAAAGATCCAAAGAAGGTGAAATTTGCAAAGATAAAGTTGAAAGGACATGCTGCTATATGGTGGAAAGAAGTTCAATTGGAAATAAATAGAAGAGGAAAAGAAAAGATTACAAAGTGGGACTGGATGGTGAAAAAGTTGAAGAATCAGTTCATACCTGCTGAATATGAGTTGGAGCTATTGAAGAGATTGCAAAACCTGAGACATAAGGAGAAATCTATGAAGGAGTACACTGAAGAATTTCATAAGATGATCATAAGAATAGGACATAGTGAAGCAAGCAAGGAGAAAGTGGCTAGATACATCAATGGACTAAGATTGAACATTCAAGAAGAACTAAGCTTGGTAAGGATGACGTCTTTGGAAGAAGCATATCAGTTTGCCCTGAAAGTTGAAGAGAAGCTGAATAAGAGACATGATCAAAGACAGAGAGGAAAGGAGGTAAATTTCAGAGAGGCAAGACTTATTCTAGAGGAGATAGATCATTTGTGGAGCAGCACAAGTTTGACAGTCCGTTGAAGAAGGATGACAGAGATAACAATGCTTACCAGAGAGATGATAGAAATTTTTACTGGAGAGGAAACCCTAGTGCATGCCGGAAAGAAGGATATAGAAGAGAAGGAAGAGGATTTGATAAGAGAATAGTCAAAGGTACTTGTTTCAAGTGTGGAGGTGAAAGACATAGAGCATTTGAATGTAATCAGGGTAGTACAAGCAAGAGGATAGAAAATAGTGGAAGAGCAGCCTATGTTGAAGAAGAACCTATTGAATCACCTTGTTCAGTTGGTAATCTAGAGAAAGGAGAATCATTGGTAATGAGAAGAACACTATTTCAAACAAAGGCAAATGAGGAACCATCACAGAGGAAAAGTCTGTTCAAAACAAGATGCAAATCTAGAGGTAAGTGTTGTAAAGTTGTAATTGATAGTAGTAGTTCAAATAACCTAGTTTCAGAGGAGATGGTGACTAAGTTGAAGTTGGAAAGATTGAAACACCCTAAGCCTTATTAGATAGCATGGATTCAGGATGATCATAAGGTACTAGTGAGTGAACAATGTTTGGTAAAACTTTATATTGGATCTTATCATGATGAAGTCTTGTGTGATTTTATGCCTATGGATGTTTGTTGTATCTTGTTGGGTAGACCTTGGTAGTATGATAGAAAAGAAATACATGATGGAAGAAAGAATACATATACTATAATAGCGAATGGAAAGAGAATTACTTTGATTCCTTTAGAGGATTATTCTAAGAGTGAAGTGTGTGGGAATGCTAGAATCTATTTGGTAGATGGAAGAAAATTTATGGATGGTCTGAGACATGAGAATATGTGTTATGCCTTGATTCCTAAGAAGCCTGAAGCATTGAAGAAAGAGACTGAAGAAAAAGAACTGGAGGAGATAAGAGAGTTGTTGACAGAGTATGAAGACATCATATCAGATAATATGCCTAAAGGATTACCACCTATAAGGAGTATCAGTCATCACATGGATCTTATACTGGAGCAAGTTTGCCTAACAAAGCAGCACATAGAATGACACCGACAGAGAATGAAGAATTGAATAGATAGATACAAGAATTATTGAGGAAAGGTTTGATCAGAGAAAGCTTGAGTCCTTGTGCAGTTCCTGTAGTTTTGGCACTGAAGAAAGATGGAGAATGGAGAATTTGTACTGATTCCAGAGCAATAAACAAGATCATAGTTAAGTACAAAATTTCGTTACCTAGGATGGATGATATCATGGATTGTCTGAGTGGAGCAAGATATTTCACAAAGATAGATTTGAAGAGTGGATATCATCATATTAGAATCAGATAAGGTGATGAATGGAAGACTTCTTTTAAGACAAATCAAGGACTGTATGACTGGTTAGTGATGCCTTTTGGATTGACAAATGCACCGAGTACTTTCATGAGATTGATGAATGAAGTCTTGAATAAATTCTTGGGTAAGTTTGTGATTGTATACTTGGATGATATTCTAATTTTTAGTAAAACAAAGGAAGAACATTTGTGGCATATTAGACAAGTTTTGCAGAGACTGAGAGAAGAGAAATTGCTAATAAACATCAAGAAGTGTAGTTTCATGAGGGAAGAGTTGATATATTTGGGATTTGTGATTTCTACGGAAGGATTGAAGATGGACCCTGAGAAAGTGAAAACAATTGTTGAATGGCCTACACCGGAGAGTGTTGGAGAGGTTAGATCATTTCATGGATTGGTTAGTTTCTATTGGAAGTTCATTAGAAATTTTAGTTTAGTTTGTAACCCTATGATAGAGACAATGAGAGGTCACAGGAAAGATTTCAAGTGGACATCAGGAGCAGATAAAAGTTTTAAACTATTGAAGAAGAAAGTGATAGAGCAACCTATTTTGGCATTACTGGATTTCAATAAGGTATTTCAAGTTGATTTGATGCAAGTGGCAATGCAATTGGAGCAGTGTTAAGTCAAGAAAGTAGACCAGTAGCATATTTTAGTGAGAAGTTGAATGATGTGAGGAGAAGATATTCAGTTTATGATCAAGAGTTATATGCCATAATTCAAGCCTTGAAGAAGTGGAGACACTATTTGTTACCTAAGGAGTTTGTGTTGTATACAGATCATCAAGCTTTGCAATAATTGAATAGTCAAGGTAAGTTGAATCAGAGACATATGAGATGGGTAGAGTTCATGCAGAGTTATACTTTTGTGTTGAAGCATAGGAGTGGAAAATCAAATAAAGTTGCAGATGCATTAAGTAGAAGAAGAAACTTGTTGACAGAAATGAGAGTTGAAGTATTAGGTTTTGATGAATTGAAGAACATGTATGAGGGAGACACTGATTTTACAGAACCTTGGAAAGCATGTAAAGAACTTGTTGTAGCAGATAGAAGTAAGTGGTTAGATTATTTCATTTAGGAAGATATGTTGTTCAAAGGAAGTCAGTTGTACATACCTAGAAGTTCAATGAGAGATAACTTGACCAAGGAGAAGCATAGTGGTGAATTGGTAGGACATTTTGGCATTGATAAGATAGTGGCTTTGGTGAGTGAAAATTATTTTTGGCCTCAGATTCATAAGGTTGTTCAGAGATTTGTGTAGAGTTGTAGAGTTTGTCAAGTTCCAAAAGGGAGTAGTCAGAACACTGGATTGTATAAACCTTTGATAGTACTAGAGAAACCTTGGGAAGACATAAGCATGGATTTTGTAATAGGATTATGTAAGACACAGAGAGGACATGATTCAATATTTGTAATGGTTGAGAGATTTTCAAATATGGCTAATTTCATGCATTGTAAGAAGACAACTGATGCAGTGCATGTGGCTGACTTATTTTTCAAGGAGATTGTGAGATTGCATGGATTACCTAGGAGTATGGTTTCAGACAGAGGTAGAAAGTTTGTTGGATATTTTGGAAGACACTTTGGAAGAAGATGAAGATAGATTTGAAGTTCAGTTCAACTTTTCATCCACAGATAGATGGTCAGACAGAGGTAGTGAATAGGAGTTTGGGAAACTTGTTGAGATGTTTGGTTGGAGAGAAGACAGGAAGTTGGGATTTGATTCTTTAACAAGCAGAGTTTGCATACAATAATTTAGTAAATAGGAATACTGGAAGAACACCTTTTGAGATAGTTACTGGAGTGAATCCTAGAGGAGTAGCAGAATTAAGAGATATCATCATAGAGGAAAAGAGAAGTGCAAAAGTAGAGGAATTTGCAGATCATATGAAGACGGTGCATAATCAGGTGAAGAAGCATTTGGAAGACATGAATAGTAAGTATAAGGAAAAGGTAGATGAGAAGAGAAGACATAAGGAATTTGAAGTTGGAGATGAAGTGATCGTGTATTTGAGAAAAGAAAGATTTCCAGTTGGGACATATAATGAGTTGAAGATGAAGAAGTTTGGACCTTGTAAGATACTCAGGAATTTTGATTCAGGAAATGCATATGAAGTGGAATTACCGGAGACATTGGGTATATCACCTATTTTCAACATTGCGGACCTTTATCAGTATCATGAAGTAGAGTTCAGTGACAGCATGGAATACAACCTGAAGAAGCAGTTACCACACAAAGCCCTAGAATAGATTGAAGACATTTTGGATAGCAGAGTTGGATGCATCACTAGAGGAAGACAATATAAAGAATATCTTGTGAAGTGGAAAGGCAGACCGGAAAAAGATTCATCTTGGATTTCTCAGGCTAAGGTGGACCGTCTTGGTTCTCCCCTAGTGCCAGCAAAGTGAGGGACTCACTTTTTCAATAACCCCGAGTGTCTGATGCAGGAGCATCCCTGGTTCAAGAGCAATCTTGCATCAACCAAAAACATTTGTATTTTAGTTTGTTTGCATTTTAGTTCTTTGATTTTTCTAGTTTAGTCTAGGCAGTTCAGTCAAGCAATTTCAACTTGTGTTCTAGTTTTGACATTTCACATCTTGCAGATCTAGACGTAGCATCTACATTCATTCATCTTCATCATATGAAGAATTTAGAGCATTTGGATCAGTTACTGGAAAGATATCACAATCAGAAGATCAACTATTTTCTTAGAGCAGAGCATTCTAACAGTTCCTGACAATCAGCTAAAGGAGAAGGCTTGTGGATCATTCCTTGACTTGCGGATCCTAATGACACATCAGTCAATGATCCTTGGTTCATGGCCGACCTTTCCCGGAGGTCCGCACATTGTTCCTTTCATTTGAGGGTGTGTTCTATGCATTTAGGTCCGACCTATCTGTGAACACATTACAACTCTTCATCAGAGTTGGTGATCTTCCTTAGCTGACGCAGAGGAATCTATTGGTCCAAAAATGATCTATATTGATGTAATAGATCCTTAGGAAAGTAGTTCAAATAGTTCTCATGATTTGGGTATGTGCAAGATCATCGCGGGACAAACAATGGCAATAGCAAAAAAATCATGTTTTTACTTAGCCAAATTCGCGACTTGGCAAAGTTTGACTTTCATATGTTTTGAAACGGATATCCATTTTGGTTTGGATACCAAACCAAAATGAATATCCATTTCTAGAAATCCAAAATGGATATTCGTTTTGAAAATGGATATCCATTTTGAGCAAGCCAAAACGGATATTTGTTTTGCAAAACGGATATCCATTTCCCTTCCCCCAATTCAGTGTACGTATATATTACTTGCCTAATTCTACAAGAGGTATACTAAATATAAACCACTTACACATGATTGAATGTCTGCTGATTACTAATTTATCCTTTAATTATTAATTTATTTATACTACCAAGCATGGTATTCATTCATGAAAAAATTTAAGAGTGTTTCAATTTGTGAAGGATTCTAATGATTGTTAATAACACCTCCCTATATAGAGAGGATATATATAACTATTTGAGCAGTAATATGAGATTTCATTATAACAATCTTCTTCTTCATACACTTCATATTAGCTAGGCCTAGAACTATGATATAAATTATATGAAAGGGAAGACCTAGGAAAGCCGTTAGGCCAAGGATCCATGTTTAAAAAGATTCAAAACATATTGAAACTAAGAAAGTGCACTTCATACAAATGTGCATTCTTGTATGAAAGGAACTTTATCTCACTAAGAGAAGAAAGAACATGTATGTTCCTTGAACCTCATGCCATAAATTGCTTTACCCAATCCTTCATATGATTTGATTTATGATACATGGTTTGAGAAGGATACACATGATATACCCTTACCCTCTAGTGATAAAATTATGAATGATACTTTATGTGGTGAAGCTACACCTTCATTAATCCTTCATGACATTGTTATTCCTTGTGATGATGATGATCCTTCATTTGATATGTTAGGACATAATGCAAAGTTAACATGGCATGAACTCTCTTGGAAGGGTAAGCATGGACTATAAGAACATTGAACTAGTTGGATCTGTTAAGCTCGCCATTTATGAAAGAACCTTAATTAGGTAAGGTTGTGTTTCAGTGTGGTTGTTTGTGCAACAATTTGTAAATTAATGTTACCTAAGGACAAATATAACTATACTAACATTTTAATAACCATGAGAGCTGGGACTAAAAATTAGACTAAAAACTTGACAAACAATACAACTTGGACACATGTAGGACTTGGAAAATGGAAAAGAATATAATTAAATGTGGAAAATAATGAAAAAGTGGTATTAGTTGCACCTATATAGAGAAGTGGTTTAGAGGTTTAGGGGTTAGGGGAATTATTTAGGGTTTAGAGGTTTAGGGTTGCTCGGGTTTAGGGGTTTGGGGTTTACGGTTTAAAGAGAGATAGAGAGAGGGGACTGATAGAGTTTGGTAGAGATAGAGGAGACAAAGGGGAGAGATAGGGAGATAGAGAGTGAGAGACATGTCTAGAGACATAGAGAGAGAGAGAGAGATTGAGAGGTAGAGGGATGATAGAGATAGGGAGATAGAGGTTTAGGGTTGCTTGGGTTTAGGGGCATTATTTAGGGTTTAGGGTTTATGGTTTTGGGGTTAGGGGTTAAGGTTTAGAGGTTTAGGGTTTAGGGTTTAGAGTGAGATAAAGAACCAATAGGGAGATATAGAGGAGTCCGAGAGGAGAGATAGGGAGATAAAGAGTGAGGGACATGGCA
Source organism: Cunninghamia lanceolata (assembly GCA_027924645.1). Classification (NCBI taxonomy): domain Eukaryota; kingdom Viridiplantae; phylum Streptophyta; class Pinopsida; order Cupressales; family Cupressaceae; genus Cunninghamia; species Cunninghamia lanceolata. Next base: position 11,002,157 of record BSBN01000194.1, on the reverse strand, counting down.
AGAGACACAGGGAGAGAGATTGAGAGGTAGAGGGACAAAGGTGATAGGGAGATAGGGGAGAGATAGGGAGATAGTGGTTTATGGTTACTTGGGTTTAGGGTTTAGGGTTTATCGGTTTAGGGTTTCTCAGGTTTAGGGGTTAGGGGTTAGGGTTTAGGGGCATTATAATTTAGGGTTTAGGATTTATTGTTTAGGGGTTAGGGGTTAGGTTTAGAGGTTTGGGGTTAGGTTTAGAGGTTTAGGGTTTTGGATTTAGGGTTTATAGAGAGAGAGGATTGATAGGGAGATATAGAGGAGTCCGAGGGGAGAGATAGGGAGATAAAGAGTGAGGGACAAGGCTAGAGACATAGGGAGAGAGACTGAGAGGTAGAGGGACAAAGGTGATAGGGAGATAGGGGAGAGATAGGGAGATAGTGGTTTAGGGGTACTTGGGTTTAGGGTTTAGGGGTTTGGGGTTTAGGATTTCTCAGGTTTAGGGGTTAGGGGTTAGGGTTTAGGGGCATTATTTAGGGTTTATGATTTAAATTGTTTAGTGGTTAGGGGTTAGGTTTAGAGGTTTAGGGTTTTAGATTTAGGGTTTATAGAGAGAGAGGAATGATAGGGATATAGAGAGAGGAGACTGAGGAGAGAGATAGGGAGATAGAGAGTGAGGCACATGGCCAAGGACATAGGGAGAGAGATCAAGAGATGTAGAGGGATGATAGAGATAGGGAGATAGGGGAGAGATATGGAGATAGAGGTTTAGAGTTGATTGGATTTAGGGTGTAGGGGTTTAGGGTTTCTCAATTTTGGAGATAGCTAGATAGAAAGAGAGAGGAGACAAATAGGGAGAGATAGAGGAGACAGAGGGGAGAGATAGGGAGATAGAGAGTGAGCGAGATGTCCAAAGAAATAGGGAGAAGGATTGAGAGGTAGAGGGACGATAGAGATATGGAGATAAGGGAGAGATAGGAGATAGGGTTTAGGGTTTCTCGCATTTAGGGTTTAGGGGTTAGGGGTTAAGGTTTAGGGGAATTATTTAAGATTTAGGGTTTATTGTTTAGGGGTTAAGGTTTAGAGGTATAGGGTTTAGTGTTTAGAGAGAGAGGAGCAATCGGGAGATATAGAGTGAGGGACATGGCCAAAGCATAGGGAGAGATATTGAGAGGTAGAGGAATGATAGTGATGGGGAAATAGGGAGATAGGGAATTAGAGAGATAGGGGTTTAGGGTTTCTTGGGTTTAGTGTTTAAGATTTAGGGTTGAGGATTTAGGGGTTTATGGTTTCTCAAGTTTAGGGTTTAGGGGTTAGGAAATAGGGGTTAGGGGTTAGGGGTTAGGTTTAATCATGTGTTAATATAGGTTGTAGAGTGAGAAAGGGGTAGTATGGGTATGGCTGAATGGAGTAATGAGGTGATTTAATTGGTGATGACCTAGGTGAAGTGATGGGTAAGGTGTCTTATGTGGGATTGCTAGAAAGTGTGATTGTTAATGGTGCGGATAGCTAAATGTCATCTTCTAAGGGTTCAAAGGTGAGGAAAGTGTAAGATGGGGATATGGGATAATCTATGGTTTAATTATTATTCAAGGGAGTCTCCTTATATAATTATTATCAATGATGGTGTCAATAGGGGGAATGGAGTCTATGAATGTAGGTGTGGGAATGTGAGCTATGACATTGGGATTACAATATTAGATGAATAATGGAAAGTACCTAGGCACTTGTCTAGTGATGGAAGGAGCCACATGATCAAATGATGTTTGGGGAAGGGCTTTTATTAGGAAAGTAAGTATTTGGGTGATGGTCTAGGGTTTAGTGGAGAAGAATTTATGGAAAATTTGGAGGTCATTAAAATTAACATCCTTCCACCTCTATCTCCCTATCTCTCCATTATCTCCCTCTCTCTATCATCCCTCCACCTCTCAATCTCTATCCCTATCTCTCTAGACATCTCACTCACTCTCTATCTCCCTATCTCTCCCCTTGTCTCCTCTATCTCTCCCAATCTATCTCCTCTCTCTCCCTCTCTAGCTATATCTGTCTCTCTCTATCTCTTGACTCTCTCTACCCTATCATTCCTCTATCTCCCTGTCTCTCTGGGCATCTCTCTCACTCTCTATCTCCCTATCTCTCCCCTCCGTCTCCTCTATCTCTTCCTATTTGTCTCATCTCTATCTCTTTGTACCTAGCCATCTCTCCCAATCTCTCTATCTCTTGCCTCTCTCCCCCTATCATTCCTATATATCCTATCTCTCCCCTCTATCTTTCCCTCTCCCTTATCGACGAAGGAAATGGAAACAAGAAAACTAGGACTCCCTTTCTTAGGTTTAGGGTTTAGGGCTTAGGGGAATTATTTAGGGTTTATGGTTTAGGGGTTAAGGTTTAGGCTTTAGCAGAATTATTTAGGGTTACTTGGGTTTAGAATTTAGGGGCATTATTTAGGGTTTATGGTTGCATGTCAAAAGTAGTCTCTCTCTATCTCTCTAAATCCCTAAACCCTAAATAATGCCCCTAATACCTAACCCCTAACCTGTATCTACCTCTCTCCTATATCTACTTCTCTATAGATATCTCCCTCTCTCTACCTTGCTCTCTCTATCAACATCAATCCAATGATGTTGAGGATGTGCTAAATTGATTTGCCACCTTTAGAAAATAAATGACATCAATCCAATGATTGTCTTGGAATTTGAATAGGTATAGAAAAATGAGAGGTCAATCCCGAGTGTCACAAGTTTGATCTCAATTGTTGACACAAATATCATTTAATATGTAAGTTACATGAAACGATTTGTTAGAATCTACACCAAAACTACTTGCTTTTACAATTTTTTTATGACAATTATCTATTCAAAAGTGCCTTTGAATTACTATGAGATACCTTAGTATAAGTAAATCATATAAAAATCAAATATATATATATATATATATATATCATCATAATCCTATATAAATTTTGATAGTTTGTCCAAAATCTCTCCTTTCATATGATACAGTCTTTCTAAAATTTTGATTGTATTTTACAGCTAAAATGCCTAAATACTAAAATGCTAAAATGCTAAAATACTGAAATAAAAAACAATGAAAACAATTGGGAAAAAGAAAATGGACATCCATTTTGAAAACAGGAAAACAGATATCCGTTTCAAAAATGGATATCCATTTTTTAAAACATAAAAAGCAGAAAAGGGTCATATTTTTGGAAACCCGCAGCTTGTAAAATGCAGTGTCATCTCTCAAGAATGGATATCAGAGGTGAAGAATGGATATCTGATCCAAAAAGGTAAGATCTTTCACATTTTTTTTGTTTGTTTTGTATATTCAAGCAATTCTTTTGGTTTTTTATTCTAAGTAGGTATGTTTTATATTTTAATTAGGCAAAATGGATTCACAAAATGAAAACCCAAACCCTCTACCACCAAACCCTCCCCCTCCAACAATAGAAGAGAAAATTCAAAGAAATATTGATCAAATAAGTAGGATCATAGAAATGTATTGCCGCCACCCTCGATAGTCTACAATGACATCGAATTTAGAGGGAATCATTAATCATGTTCAAACCTTTTCAAACCAACATGAATCATTTAGGCAATGGAAAGAAGCCAAGAAGGCCGAATATGCTAACGGTTTGTCATATGATGAAGTCAAAGAATTAGAGATTACAAAAGCTATGTTAGCCCAATACTTTGTCAATCCTAAAACTAGATTGCATGTTGATGTCCATAAGCCCAAGTTTTCAATCAAATGGTGTATTCATGAGGGCATTAGTCAGAACTTTTGGGATCGTTGGTAGATGGTTTTTGATAAAGAACCCAACAACAATTTAGATGTACCTTTGTATTTCCTTCGTAAACTCTTTGCAAAGTTTGTCATGGGTCAACATGTTAATTATTTTGATTTTAGAGAGTTTCAAGGAGTGGGTAAGGGAATGCCTCAAGATAGACCTAGGGCAATGAGACAAGTAAAAGGTCCCTATATACCCCCTCCTGCTATCCCTTCTCCACCCCCAATATAGCACCTAGACATTGTTGTAAATGCAACACAACAAGGCCTCAGTGCCATACACTCTTTGACCGAGCATTTGATTATACAGACATCTCAGTTTACAAAAGCACATGATGTTGGTGATGATATTGGATCACCTAGTTTTACTAGACCATCATCGTCCACACATGTATGTGTACCCCATCATTGCATTTCTTGCAATCAGTTATGCTTAGGTCCTATTATGGAGAGTAGTGAGCCACCGTTGAACACATCAGAGTACAATCTCCATTCACGAGATGAGACAATGGGGTCTAGAACTCAAGCTAAGGGGTTAGGGAAAAGAGTAGAAGCTATCAGATTAGTGAACCGTAGAGAAGGAGAAATGCATGAGAAATCTTTTATACAGGTAAAGTTTAAAGTTAAATTTTATGGTCTATTCCATTTGAATATATAAACAAATTTATTAGTACTAATGTATCTAAGTGGGATAATAGTTGATGACAGAGGAGTTGACAGAAGTTCATCATGGAACTTTGTCTGCCATCCAATTTGGCTTGGACTTGCCGGTATAATTTGTTCTACACATCAACTTTTTTTGTATTCATTTATTTCTTTTTGAGTAATTATATATTATTTTATATCTTGATGTTAATTTTATTTTATAGTCAATGGAAAATGTGAATGATGTGGCATCTTTGCCAATAGTCTTTTCTTGAACTCCTGATCGACCCAAGGGACTATCATTTGTAGAACGGCTTTCTCAACGCCAACAATGGGTTGAGGTAATTTGATTGAATTGTACTTTAATTGATAATTTAGAAAACTTAAATATTTGATTATAGTCATTTAGAGTCTTACATTCTTGTCATTTTGATAATTCAGAGTCCTTCTCAATTGATGTAGGAGGCCTCGATGGTGGTATGTGCTTATTTTCTAGTAGATAAGTTTTTGTGTAGTGCACTCTAGATTGTTTGTGTGTAACACATCTAACCTTTTTAAATGTATGCATTTCCTATTTTGTTTAATAATTATATATTAATTTATTTCAATGTTACTTTGCTTTTATGTAGTCTCTTGAGAATGTGAGTGATGTGCTGCCTTTGCCATCATGCTTCACTAGGACACCTGATTGTCTTAAGAGAAAATCATTTGTAGAACGATTGTCTAAACAGCAACATAGAGGCGAGGTAATTGAATTGAATTTTTCTAAATAACTGATAGTTTATCTAGCAGTCTTATATTGATTGTAGTGATTTAGATGTATGTTAATAAATGAAAGTTCTTAATTGTAGTAGATAAGAATCTATTTACTAACTTTAACTTATTTTTATTTACCATTGAAGAGATTAATCAAATTTGTGTTTTGACTTGTTAATGCAGGAAAGTTTGCCTCCATCAACTACTAGACATTCTGGTACAAAGAGGACACTTTTTGAGGATCCATCACAGATTGAGGATCCATCATAGATTGAGGGTCAAGTGCACTTGTAGTATTTGATGTCATTATTTGGCATGTAGATTGTATATAGATTTTGAGACATGGCATATGCCACATTTTGTAAAAAATGTTTTGAGTTGGCATATTTGCCAAATTTTTGTATATGTCTACCATTATGGACTAGATTTTAATATATATACACCTTGATATACAATATAATTTAAATTCCTTATGTGCATGTCATGATACTTCTCATTATGCCATACATTATGATGATAGTTCTTTAGTCTCTCATGTGGATACTTTAATTTCTTATCTTTCAAGTCCTAGTGTGTAAAGGATAGTATGGATCTAGTGATACCTTCCAATGATTTATATTTTGATACTTGTATACCTTCTACCCCTACTAAACTTATCTCTCATGCTAGAATTTCTTGTTTAGTTATGGAATCTCCAACTTTTCTTCCCATGCTTCATCATACCTTAAGAATACTAATGATGATGATGTACACATGTTTTACCTTCACGTGGTGTTCCTAGTCCTTCTTTTCTATCATGTAGATCATGGTCCATTGATGATATGTTTAGCATTGAGAATGGTTTTAGATCAATAGAATCAATATGACAAAATTCCTTATATGCCCTAATCAAGCATAGTAGCTTGAAATCTAATAAGGTCATGATAGACCATTTCATCATGTATTTAGTCTTCATCTTGTCAAATTTTGTAAATATTCAAAGTTGTCATATGAAAAATGTAAAAAAAATGCAAAAGTATGGAAGATGAATAGTCAAGTACTCAAAAGTCAGTTGGAGACTATTGGTTTCCCTCAAATCATGTATAAATATGCATAAAGCTTCGTGGAAAAGGCATTGGAGATGTATTGAAAACATTTTGAAGATGAATTGAAGACAAGTTTGAATGAAATTAATGTCAAGAAACTCTGTTTTTGCAGATTTTACTATTTTCCTTCTATTTATTTGTTTAGTACAACCCTGTATGGATGTGTTAGGGCCTGAGAGCAATTGTAATTGAAAGCTGGTAGAATCTACTTTCTTGTGTTTCTTGTTTCATTTAATTTCATGGAGAAATAAGTTATGGTAGTTTTACCAAAAACTACTCCAGACTGTCAAAACCCTCATCTAGGGTAACAACAAATAGATAAAATTGTATTTCTCTAGTTTTAGGTCAAGTCATGAACTCTAAAGGTGGTGAAAATGCTCACTCTTGTATACCTTTTCATACCCCAAGGTTGCAGATAGAAAAAATGAAGTTTGTTATTAATTCTTGATACTATAAGACTGTATTCTCATGCGTTGCAGACTATTAAGATAGCAGAATAAGGGTTTAGGACTTTTGATGACAGGTTTAGTGTTCCTTAGAAGTAGAAGTGACTTGAGAAAGATGTCAAGATGCATAATGAACCCTTTGCATAGGTGTTCTTAATGGGCTAGTAGGTATAAATTTGAGCATAAAATGAAATGGATTTTTGCAAGAAAGGGAACAAGATTAAGCAAGGGGATTAGGGTTTATGAATTTGCCAGTAGGCTACCATGAAAGTGTAATGAATCCCAAACTAGGAGCATGGGACATAACATCCAAAGACATAAGGAGCCACTAGGATACAAAAGCATGCCATGAAGGCCATAAGAAAACTAAAGACATGAACATGCACAATGTAACATGAACAATCATTGAGATTACTACGTGCAAGACCCAAACATGAAGCCCTAATGTATGAGGCATCTCAAGTCAATTGTAATTTGAGGGTTACAAGGACAATGGGGGCACATTATAAACATAAAAAACTTACATCTTGGGGGGAGGCGCCAATAAGGCCAATAAGGATACTATTTCCTTTGGGTGTGTGTGTGTATGCAAATCCCATTTATGGCCGAGTAGCTCTCTATTTACTATTATTAAACTCTCGTTGATAGGAGGTTGGCTCTACAACTATTGCAATTTGATTCATTTGCAATGATGGGGGAAGGGTTACACAATTATTAGGTATCTACTGATGTATATGACAAGGATTTACTCAAATGACAAGATAAGGTGATTGCCTAATGGATGTGTATGAAACCTAGATGCCTACAAGATCATATATATATGTATGTATGTATGTATGTATGTATGTATGTAAATCCTATTTATGGTCAAGTAGCTCTTTATTTACTATCATTGAACTCTCATTAATAGGAGGTTGGCTCTCAGACTATTGCAATTCAATCCATTTGTAATGATGCCTCTATCATGTTGAGTTGAATCCTATCTCTGCATCAAGTTAAAATTATGAAGATCACAACACCATACAATCCTCATTGGGCTGTTAAAATGCACAAAACAATCATACAAGATAGTCATTCATGAAATTACTATGCAAAGAGGGTTTATAAGTTGCATTAGGGTTTGTATAAATGATCTAATGGATTTATAAGGTTGTCAAACACCAAAATGGATGATTTATATGAGTTTTGGGACTGTCACAATCCATGTACAACTTGCCCTTTATGATTGTTAAAAAGATACACATGGCTGTCCAAAACTGCCCTTTATGACTATCCTAAAACAACATAGTGTATATGCTCATAAAAGCCATCAAAATCTGAGAATAAACTCTCCATTGGATAAGGAGTGGAAGGATAAAGTCACATTCCCAAAAACCTCTTAAAATCACATGTCTCCCCTTATGAAAACTAGGGTCTTTGCCGATACATTATTCCATAAGAGCAAAGTCACTTAAGATCCTAAGAGCAAAAACCTTGCCAGGTGCCATATTTTTTGTTCTACTTGTCGTGGGGCCAAATGGACTATGCCAACGCATCGGGGTGGGCAGGTAAATGCCAGGGGAGGTCTTGTTTCATGCACCAAGCGTCCCAGTCATTCCGGGCAACAGGCTACCGGTAAAGTCCCTTAAGATCCCTGAGACCAAAAAACTGCCAAACTTTGACGGACCAATTCTTAGAATTCGTGATAGTTAGGAATGTTCTATTTGGACCTATAGGTGTACATGGGGTCCATCCACAATAACCTCTCTCAGTTTTGGTCAAATCCATTCTGTTTGACCATGCTGAAATCAAACGCATTGCTGCAAAATGCTTCAATTTGATGTAGTGGAAAGGTGCTAGGTGTGACATTTTTTATTCCATAGCTTGTGTGGCCAAACGGACTCCACCAATACATCAGGGTAGGCAGGTAAATGCTAGGGGAGCTCTCGTTTCATGCGCCAAGCATCCCAATCATTCTGAGCAACAGACTACTGACAAAGTCCCTTAAAATCCCTGAGACCAAAAAATTGCCAAAATTTGACATAGTAGTTCTCAGAATTCATGATAGTTGGGAACATTCTATTTGGACCTACAGGTGTATGTGGGTTCCATCCACAATAACCTCTCTTAGTTTTGGTCAACTCCATTCCATTTGATTGTGCCGAAATTAAATGCATTGTAAAATTCTTCAATTTGATGCAATAGAAAGGTGCTAGGTGTGACATTTTTCATTCCATAGCTCGTGGCGCCGAACGGACTACGCCAAAACATTAGGGTGGGTAGGTAAATTCTAGGGGAGGTCTCGTTTTGTGCGCCAAGCGTCCTAGTCGTTCTGAGCTATAAGCTACCGACAAAGTCAAAAGTTGCTAGGATTAAAATTTTGCATTCCACAGGTCCTAGGGTAGAACAGATTGTGCCAACATGTTAGGGTGGGTGGTTAAATGCTAGGGGAGGTCTCATTTTATGTGCCAAGGCTCCTAGTCCTTCCAAGCTATAAGCTACCGGCAAAGTGACTTTACCGATAGCTTATAGCTTGGAACGACTGGGATGCTTTGTAGACAAAATGAGACCTCCCCTACCATTTACCCGCCCACCCCAACATGTTGACACAATTTGTTCAGCCCCATGACCTGTGGAATGCGAAATTTCAATCCTAGCAACTTTTGACTTTGTCGGTAGCTTACAACTCGGAACAACTGGGATGCTTGGCGCACAAAACGAGACCCCCCTGGCATTTACACACCCACCCCGATGTGTTGGCATAGTCCATTCGGCCCCATAAGCTATGGAATGAAAAATGTCACACTTAGCACCTTTCCACTGCATCAAATTGAAGCATTTTGTAACAATGCGTTTGATTTCGGCACGGTCAAACGGAATGGAGTTGACCAAAACTGAGAGAGGTTATTGTGGACAGACCCCACATACACCTGTAGGTCAAAATAGAATATTCTCAGCTATCACAAATTTTGAGAATTGCCTCGTCAAAGTTTGGCATTTTTTTGGTCTCAGGGATCTTAAGGGACTTTGCCAGTAGCCTGTTGCCCAGAATGACTGGGATGCTTGGCGCACAAAATGAGAGCTCCCCTAGCATTTAACTGCACACCCTGACGCATTGGCATAGTCCATTTGGCCCCATGAGCTATGGAATGAAAAAGGTCACACCTAGCACCTTTCCACTGCATCAAATTGAAGCATTTTGCAACAATGCGTTTGATTTCAGCTTGGTCAAATGGAATGGAGTTGACCAAAACCAAGAGAGGTTATTGTGGATAGACCCCACGTGCACCTATAGGTCTAAACAGAACATTCCTAGCTATCACAAATTTTGAGAACTGCTCCGTCAAAGTTTGGTAGTTTTTTGGTCTCCAGAATCTTAAGGGACTTTACCGGTAGCCTATTGCCCGGAATGACTGGGACGCTTGGTGCACAAAATGAGACCTCCCCTGGTATTTAGCCATCCACCCCAATGCATTAGTGTAATCCATTCATCCCCACGAGCTATGGAATAAAAAATGTCACACCTAGCACCTTTCCACTGCATCAAATTGAAGCATTATGCAACAATGTGTTTGATTTCGACACAGTCAAATAAAATGGAGTTCACCAAAACTGAGAGAGGTTATTGTGGACAGACCCCACATACACCTATAGGTCCAAACAAAACATTCTCATTTGTCACGAATTTTGAGAACTTCTCCGTCAAAGTTTGGCAGTTTTTTGGTCTCAGGGATCTTAAGGGACTTTGTCGGTAGCCTGTTGCCTAAAATGATTGGGAAGCTTGGCACATGAACGAGACCCCCCTAGCATTTACCCACCAACCTCGATGTAGTGGCACAGTCCATTTAGCCCCATGAGCTATGGAATGAAAAGTGTCACACCTAGCACCTTTCCACTGCAAAAAATTGAAGCATTTTGCAACAATGCGTTTGATTTTGGCACAGTCAAACGGAATGGAGTTGACCAAAACTGAGAGAGATTATTGTGGATGGACCCCATGTGCACCTGTAGGTCCAAATAGAACATTCCCAACTGTCACAAATTCTGAGAACTTCTCCGTCAAAGTTTGGTAGTTTTTTGGTCTCATGGATCTTAAGGGACTTTGTCGGTAGCCTATTGCCGCTTGGCGCACAAAATGAGACCACCCTTGGCATTTACCCACCCACCCTGATGCGTTGACCCAGTCCATTCGGCCCCACGAGCTATGGAATGAAAAAGGTCACACCTAGCACCTTTCCACTACATCAAATTGAAGCATTTTGCAACAATTCGTTTGATTTCAGCACGGTCAAATGGAATGGAGTTGATCAAAACTGAGAGAGGTTATTTTGGATGGACCCCACGTACACCTGTAGGTCTAAATAGAACATTCCCAGCTATCATGAATTCTGAGAACTGCTCTGTCAAAGTTTGGTAATTTTTTGGTCTCAGGGATCTTAAGGGACTTTGACGGTAGCCTATTGCCCGGAATGACTGGGACACTTGGCACATGAAATGAGACCTCCCCTAGCATTTACCCACCCACCCCAACATGTTGGCATAGTCCGTTCAGCCCCACGAGCTATGGAATGAAAAATGTCACACCTAGCACCTTTCTACTGCAAAAAATTGAAGCATTTTGCAACAATGCATTTGATTTCGGCACAGTCAAACAAAATAGAGTTGACCAAAACTGAGAGAGGTTATTGTGGATGGACCCCACATGCACCTGTAAGTCCAAACAGAACATTCCCAACTATCACAGATTCTGAGAACTACTCTGTCAAAGTTTGGCAGTTTTTTGGTCTCAAGGATCTTAAGGGACTTTGCCGGTAGCCTGTTGCTTAGAGTGACTGGGATGCTTAGCGCATGAAATGAGACCTCCCCTGGCATTCACCTACCCACCCTAATGTATTGGCGTATTCCGTTCAGCGCCACGACGAGAAGAATAAAAAATATAGGTACCTTCAACCCTTAGGTTGTACAATATAGGCCTATTTATGCCTCTACAAATAGTTTTCACTATTCAACCGACCCCAACTAACTTATGAAACAACTTTACAAAATTAACCATTATTTTATGTCCAAAATGAACACCACCACTAATAAAAGAACCACTCACCTTATTTAATGCACATTTTGGGGTGTTGTATCACATGTCTACTTGTTGTTAAGCACATATACAACTTGTAGTGGTTTATTATCACATGTTGTAAGCCATGTATGTGAAGATGTAAACATAGTTTATCCATTTGCATGATAAAATAAGGGATATAACATGTATTGGTGACATGAGAAACACTACTACATATTCTTAAGTGTTGTAAATATGCATCTTCTTATTTCATCATGTTGTGCTTCATTGTAGCATGAATCACTTGTTGTAAGCATGTACAATTATAGCATGTTATACACATCACAAATGAAGGAATGTTATGCACATCATAAATGAAGGAATGCAATGATTGCAATATGTGCACAAAATGGAATTTTTGATAAGGATTGAAAGGAAATGTTAAGAAAATGCAATTGGCAGGTGTAAATCCAAATTCCACAACCTTATCCACCATTTTCCTTGCCTATGCAAAAATGGGATCTTCAGAACAGGATGTATTTACAGCTGCACCCTTGTAGACATGTATGCAAAGTGTGGAAGCATAGACAAGGCATGTTAACAGTTTGATGACACCTCAAAGAGATGCTATCTCATGGAATGCAATGATTGCAAGATATGCACAAAATGGATTTTTTGAAAAGGCTTTAGAAACTTTGAAGCAAATACAATTGGAACGTGTAAAACCAAATTCCATAACCTTTGCAAGCATTCTCCCTACTTGTGCCAAATTAGGATCTTTGAAAGATGGTATGGACAACCATGAAAGAATAAAGGATATGTGAATTTTGTCAGATGTTGTATTTGCAGCATCCATTGTAACCATGTATGCAAATTGTGGAACAATAGACAAGGGACGTGAACTGTTTGACATGATGCCTCAAAGAAAAGTAGTCTCATGGAATGCAGTGATTGCAAGATATGCACAAAATGTATTTTGTAAGGATGTTGTAAACATATATAATGTCATGAAAATATATATAATGTGATAAAAATATAATGTCATGAAAATATACATAATCTTATATGTGCATAATGTCATGAAAATAATGTATAGTGTATATATCAAGCCATATAGGCATGTACAAATAAAACCATATGGGCATATACAATGATATACATCGATAACATACAAAAGTATGTTTACAAAGCCAAATAGGCATATGTAACAAAATGTCTGAAAATCAAATCTCCTATGGATTGCTATCAAATCTCCTATGGATTGCTACTAAACAATAAGAATGCTAAATGTGTAAGAACCATAAGTATGTTTAATTATTAGAAACCTCATGATAAGCATGGAATATGGATACATAAGAGATAGAGATCACAAGCATAGATCATAGGAACATAGGGACATCATGGATATATAGCATAGGGATATATAAGTAAACAAGTAACATGGAAAAATATAGGTTCTAAACATAGAACATAGAGATGTTTGGGAACCAAACAAGGAGGAAAGCATGGGAGGTAAGGATTGAATATATGAAAGAATAATGAGATTTCTTCTGGATACAACTGTGTATGTTTTTGATTCAACGTTTTGGATCATGCTCAATGATCCATCATTAGGAAGAGGAGAGTTTAAGATTGAAAAGTAGACTTGGGCTTTTTAAAGGAGAAGAGAGGATATGAAGGGAACGGAAAACAAGGGGCCTAAGGAGAGGATAGAAAAATATGACAGGGGTGAGCAAGATAAAGGTTGGAAAATAGACCATAAGAGTTAAAGTCAAATCAATCAAGTATCCAAACAAGTCAAATCAACTGTGGAAAACTCATGCCTACTATATGAAAGAATACGAGCTAAACAAGTAACATAGGATAGAATATATGGTAATCATGGAAGATAGGAACAACAAGTCATATGGGTTTGACATTTATCATCACCTTGACCACTTGATCCATGCACCACATGCATGTACATACAAATTTGTATAAAAGTATAGACAAGGAAGAATAAGCTAAACATTGCACATTTCCTTCTCCAATTCAATAAAGTAATTTGTTCAAAGTCTTTAATGCCTTTGAATATGTACATTTGGATTCTAGACTAGGGATTCATTTTATTATTCTATAAACTTGTGAATTACCATCTAATTTGAATGTTTACACACTAATCCACGTAGGTATCAACTTAATAAAGCTATAGATATAAGCCATTATTTGATTTGAGTAATCTTGAGAATGTGTGCTTCTGGATTCGACCGTGTGTAGCTTTTTTATATTGACGTTTCGGATAACACTCCGTGATCCATCATCAGGATGAAGAGAAGAGAATACTGAAGTTGCCATTGCAGAGATGGTTACTTATAAAGAGAGAGGGGAGTGTGGGCACGGAGTTTAAGATGAGGGGAGAGAGACCAATGCAGGGAGAAGAAACAGAAAGAAGAAAGAAAAAATGAATAAGTAAAAAATAATAAATAATAAATAAGTGAGATGAGGAAAGCTGGTTTGCCATGGTAATTAGAGGAGAAATGATGTGAATAAAAATAAATAGATTAAACCTAAAATGTGTAGAAATAAGGTGAGTAGCATTATAACTAGATACAAGAGATAAATTAGATAGAAAAACTAAATGTAAGTATAGCAGTTAGATAGGAAATAAGTATGTAGATAAGACAAGAAGCAGATAAGGAAATATGTCAATTAAGGAGAGTGCCATTTCTATAGGAGTGAATAAATCTATGATTATATGAAAGTGACCAAAGAAAAGAATATACCTACTAAATTTGAAGAAAGAGATGTGAGAGGAACCAAAAACTATAAAAAGTAATACCATGGATATGTCAGAATAGAGATGTCTAACAATATAAATTTATGGAAAGTAATTAGATAGATAACAAAAAAGAAAGATAAGTAAGGTAAGAAGAAGTATAAGAAAATACCTTGGATCTAAATGTAAGTAGACACAAAAGCAAATAAAATAGAGAGAAATAAAATAAAAGTGGGTGAAACATAGAAAGAGAGAGTAGGAAGGATAGTAGAATTAGAGAAGAAAGAAAAAAGAGGAAAGAAAAAAGAAAGAACTCACTATATTTAAGAATGGATATAGCTATAAGATTACAAGAATAAAAATAACATAGCTAAAAATTATAAACACACAAATTGATTTGCCATCTTGATCATATTTAATAGATGAAAATACAAGAAAAATAGATCAATAGTTATAGATATATAGAATGATAAGAATAAAAATATAGAAGTAACCTTATTTATAGAGAGTAAGACAATAGAAAATAAATAGGAATAGTAAGGTAAGTAGAAACTGTTGGCAAGAGACACTATATGGATTCATGGTTGTTGTCATTGATGGCAACAAAGGTCATCCCACATATCCGCAAGACATGATATGTCTCTACCGGAAGTCAGAATAAAGAATGTTGTGGTCCGGTGAAGAAGAACAGAGCATGTGACAAGGTCCGACAGATTGGTCCGGACCTCTCAGAGGAAGTGTCTTGGTGCAGTGCGGATTTGGGGAAGTCAAGAGGACTACCTTGAGTGGTATATTCCAAGGATTTAGCCTCCGGTGATGGACAAGGAAAAAGATATGAATGGTTGAGTACCGGATTCCTGAGAGACAGTGAAAACAGAGGAAGAACTGACTGGCAGAGTATCAGACTACTTTCCGGATGGGTTACTATTGATGACAGAGGTTGTGAAGGCATGAATCATGTTTGGCCGACATGATTAATGATATCTACAAGTATATGCTTGATCCGCATTGCTTTGTGAGGAAGGATTCAGCCGACAGAATGAGAGTTTGTAAGAAACTAGACTGTTCCGGATGCCGACTAGAAAGGTGATGAAATTACTTGTGCGGATATATATAGAGGATGGATTTAGTTGTGAAAGGGGTGTTAGTGTGGAGAGATATGCGAATAAGTCCAGAGAAAGAGCAGAGGTAGCAAAAAGGATCCGGTATGTAGAAGATAGCAGAATAAAGAACAGAGGAAAGATGAAGTGCAGCAGATCAGTGTACTGAGTCTAACCGAAACTGAACTCCAGCATATGTAGATGCTTCCAATCAGTTCAAGACTGTGATTCTCATCACTTTGTAGACAGTGTGTCTTCTTGTAGGCAGTGGGCCTCTTGTGAGCAGTGTGCTCGGGCAGTGAGCCCTAATTGGCAAGTGCCATCTTTGTAATTTCCTATTCTTCTAACAGAGAATAATTTTG
The DNA here is from genome assembly GCA_027924645.1 of Cunninghamia lanceolata. Taxonomy (NCBI): domain Eukaryota; kingdom Viridiplantae; phylum Streptophyta; class Pinopsida; order Cupressales; family Cupressaceae; genus Cunninghamia; species Cunninghamia lanceolata. The sequence goes on along the minus strand of BSBN01000194.1, from coordinate 10,986,214 downwards.
GGTTAATCACCCCGTGGTTTTCTCCCTTAACAGGGTTTCCACGTCAAAAATACTGTGTCATGTGTTTCTTGTTTTATGGTTAATGTTTTATGTTTGATTTTATGCTGCTTCAATTAAAAGGAAAATTCAATAAAGGAAATAATTAGGATAACTGATTCACCCCCCCCCCTCTCAGTTATCAACAATTGGTATCAGAGCTAAGTTCCTCCTAATAGAGCCTAACAGCTTGAGGAAGATCTGGGATTTCAAATGGATGCATATGGTTTAAGGGAGCAACTCAAGACTGCCCTTGAGGATCTTGAACAGTCAAATTCTGAAGTCAGTGAATTAAAGGAAAGACTCAAACAGGCTGATGAATTCATGAGAGAATTAAAAGACAAATTAAGTCTCTCTATGAAAAAGAGAAAGGAGCTGCTTCAACAGTTGGCAAGACAAAGTGAAGAAAGCAATACAAATGAGGAATTGACTGAGCAAACCAAGTTATGTGAAAAGTTATCAAAAGAAGTCATTATGTTAAGACATGAAATGGAATCAGGAACTATAAAGTTTACTCAAGAGATTGAAGAAAAAAGAAAGGCTGAAGACAATCTAAGACAATCTCTTAAAGAAAAATCAGAAGAATGCCACCAGATGGACAGGATTATCAGACACCTTGAATCTGATCTTGAAGATGCCAAAGATAATGAAGGAAAACTTGAGGATCAAATTGCCTCTCTCAAAAGAGACCTTCAAACAGCAAATGAATATAAAGAGAAATTCAAGATAAGTTCTGCTCAACTTGAAGTTCTTCTTGGAAGTCAAAAGAGGACAGATGACAAGTATGGCTTGGGATATGAGAAAGGAGAAAGCTCCGGATCCGGTCAGAAGAATCTTGGATCAGAAAATCCAAGGAGCAGGCCTAGAAGACCTCCGGTAAGACAGCCAAATGCTCAAAGATATCCATCCTTCAATGGATACTGCCACAACTGCAACCACTTTGGTCACAAAGCTAATCAGTGCAGAATGAGAATGAATCAGAATAATTCATCCTTCTCCGGACAGTGCTTCAACTGCAAAAGGTATGGACACAAATCCCATGAATGCAGAATTATGCAAGTAAACAAATCATTCAAAGGTAGATGCTTCACATGCAATAGAATAGGTCATATGGCAAATCAATGCAGATCAAGAGGATATCAGTCAAATATGCAAAGAAATGTTATTTGCCAAATCTGCAATAGGTCCGGTCATAATGCTAAAATCTGCAGAAACAAGAATCAGGACAAAAGAGGTCCGGTGTATAATCAGAATCAAGACAAGGGTAAACAAAAGATGAATGCGGATGAGGTTAGGAATCAGATGAGCAAGATTTGGGTGAAGAAAAGTTTAGAGAATGTAGAGGTTGGATCCGCACCAGACTCTGGTGCTGATATTTCTTCCAGAAATTAAAAGTGAGCTCTGGCTCAGGGGGAGACTCAAAGAAAATCTTGTTCCCCCAGCCAAACAAGTGGTGCCAGATGTGGCACAAGATGCGGATCAAAGGGTTTGTAGATATGAATCTTGAGATACTTCAGTCAAGTTTTCAGAGGTCCGCATGAAGTTATGAAGAAGCTGTGATCGATCAAATAAGACCTGTTCAGGGAGATGCTCCGGTATGATAAAGGATTACAAAAAGGTCCGGAAAGATCCGGAAATGCACTATCTTGTTCTGCGGATTGGACAGAATGTTTGAGATGATCTTGTAATATGCTACCTCGATTTATTCATGATTAAAAGATCCGGATGATATCCACAGATCAGGACTAATCCGGATACTCCAAGCTATCCAGACAAGGCAAACCGGAATGATGTAGGTGAAGCATTTATTGCAGACAGGTATTAGGGTTCGCGGAGCAATTTAAGGGATTTCTCAAAGGTCATTTGCTCATTCTGCACTCGAGAAGAAGCGAAAAGTGGAGCTCTGCAACAAGGTTCATCAAGCACCAAGGATCTCCTGCCAAAGCTATTGTATAAAGAAATCAATCCAACCACTCCGTGCAAACCGAAGGCGCATAAGGTATTCTCCGTTTTTCATTACCTCACTGCAAATCTTTGAAGAATGGCTACTCCAAACATAGTTAAGATCTCCGATAGACCTCGCCCCTCATTCAAGAAACATCCCTACAAATCATTGGAGGTTGACCCACTAGGAGCCTTCTCTAGTGTTCCTCACGGAGTTTTACACACCGAAGACATTAGGGTTTACATACATGCAAACATTGAGGAATTTGGGGAATTCAAATTAAGAGACCTCTATCACAAGCAGCTGATTGACAATGCTTTTGAGCTTAAACCAGAGTTTAAGGATATTCAGAAGAAACAATTTGAGCAATTTATTCATTTCCCCTGTTTTGAAGAGGATGAATGGGTCCGGTATGTACTGAGCAGGATGCATGACAACTTTCTATGGCTAGATAGACCCTGCAAGATCACAAAAGAGGCAATTAGAGCAGTAATTGGCCTATACTCCTCCGGAGGAGTACCTATCCTTAAATCTGTCAAGAACAACATTGTAACTGAGGCCACCGGATCAAAATTTGACAAAAGGGCAATGACCATTGAAGACATCTCCGATCCGGATATCAAATATGCATCAATGATAATAGGATACAAGATCTACCACTCCAGCAGGGAGAATTCTGTATCAGGAACTGCAATATACACTGCTTATGAAATGTTAAGAAAGAATGCAGAATATGATCTCTGCGAACTACTACTAAGCCAATTAATGGAAAACATACAGAAAATCAAGAAGGATAAGAAGAATTCCTTTAAATATGGTACTCTTATTGTATGTCTATTCTTCTATTTCATGAATGAGCTACCCGGAACAAGTGGATGGGTATGGCAGAATGACAAACCTGTTGCAGTCCAGATAAGAGACTACTTGCATGGACTTGGGGATGCAAAAGCGAGAAATTCAGCTCTATGGGGATACTTCAAAAACTTTCAGAGCATGATGCAAGCAAGAGAGAGAATTCCTCAATCTCTCATTGAGAAATACAAGGACTCAGTGTGCTTTATGGTTGACACTGATCAGTGCCTAATGGAGGCAGTGGAGCCAAGGACTGTCTGGATCATGCCCATGGGGTATGAAGTTGATGAACAGATAGTGGAGCTGCATGTTCAACACATGCTAAGTCAGCCCAAAGATCCTAAGGCAGAAAGGTTTGGAACCTTTGAGGAGCTGAGTGTGAAAATACATGTAGAACTCAGGGAACCTGAGATTAAAAGAAAGGTAAGAAAAGAAGTAGAGCACATTGCTCAAGGCCTAGGTATCTCAAAGGAGGCACTTGATGCCAGCCGGGAAAAGAGGAGGAAGGCCGAGGAAGAAGAGAAAAGCAAAGAAAGTGCTCCGGTTGGAGCTCCCACCCGGACCAGATCAACAAAGAGATCTGCACCTCCCTCAACCAAAAGTTCAAAACCGGAAGTCCAGGCATCCGGTAAGAGATCAAAGGCAAAAGCCACAAGGGCTTATGGAAGCCAAAAGGATGAAGAGGAAACAGAATCAGATGAGGGAGTAAGAGAAGTAAAGAAACAGAAAAAGAAAGGATCCGGTAAGCCCTCCACAGGCCAAGACAAGGAGGAAATGGCAGAGGTAACTGTTGAAAAGCCCACTCTGTCACTAGAGAGCATAATCAAGTCGGTCACGGTGGATGGAAATCTTCAACCAATGACTGAATCCTATGATGACTTCAGTGAGGCAGACCAAAAGACTCTGCAGGAAGCCACAGTTAAATATCTGAACATATACAATAAGGCTTTCATTGAGATCATATCTCTCATTCCTAAAAGCCTAGAGAAGGAAATGGAAGTAAGAAAGAATAATGCTCATGCCAAAGATCTTGAGATCCGGGAGCAGATAGCTATTCAGCTATATCCTCAAATTGATCCCAAGACAATGAACATTATCTTCAAGGACTGCAAAGATGAGTTCAGAAGCAAAGCCAGGATGAATCAACTCATGCTTGGTGAGACTGACAAAGTGGCCCAAGAAACAGAAGAGATCCTCCAGAAGGCCTTCAAAAGGTTCAATCTTCCTGTTGTAGAGGACTTAGGTGCAGAAACAGCTGCTGATTTGGAATCTTCTGTTCCGGAAGAAGTGAGCCCTGAACAGACAAGTGAGGACTTGGGACCCTCTGCTCAAGAAGAAGTGGCCCATGAACAAGTTAGTATCTCTCCTCCGGTTTCCCCTACAGTCTCCGGATCCAAAGAAGAAGAGCAACTACAGGAGAAGGAAGCAGTGGTGAAAGACAAAGAGGTTGACAGTTCTAAGACTGTAGAAGAAAAGAAACATCTGTCTCCGGCAAGAGACACTGCACAAACTGTTCAACAATTTTTGAGTAAAGAAACTCTAGAGATTGATGAACCGGAGCTTCTAAAAGGTCCATTTGATTTTGACTCTCTCTCTCCGGTACAAACAATGAAGATAGCTTCATTTGCAAATGCCAAGGCAAATGAAAAGCTCCTGAAGTCTCATATGGAAGACTGTGAGTTGATAGAGGCTGCTTCCGGAATACTTGTAAAGATCATGCCATCAATCCAGATAGATCCGACAGCCTCCACTTCCGGTAATCTAAAAACCTTAGTCAGCAGTGTTGATACACATTTTGATTCTTTAGAAAAATCAGCTGAAGAAAAGGTCCGGAAGGAATTTTTGGATAAGAGATTTTCAGAAATATTAGAATTAATCTCTAAGGATAGGAAGATTGTAAGCATTGGAATAAGGAGCTTAGAGAATGCTCTTAAGGATGGCGGTGATATCTATAAATTTTGTATATCCTGGTCAAAGGCAACAGCAGCACTTGACAAGAAAATAAAAGAGGAACAGGATAAGCTACAAAGCTTATCTCAAAGTTTTGATCCTCTCTCTTCCTCTATAATAAATCAAGAATGTCAGACTATTGCAGTCTTGAACGAAATAAAGAATCTTGAGAAGGAAAGGAAGAACATCACCAACCGGATGGGAGAACTTAGAAGGATTATAATCCCTAAGTTGGAAACCATGCATGAGGCCATCAGTGATGCTAGGACCACCGCCCAAACAAAAGATCCGACAGATCTCAAGCGGGCAGAAGCGTTTGCATTTTTGTTAAGTGGTCACATTTCAATTTTGGACAGAATGAAGCAAAGTTGGGCTACCGAAATGATTCAATTACAGACATCCTTTGCAGACATTCTTCAATATATGTGAGTATGTAAATATGCGGCTAAGTATAAGAAATTTTTGAAAATTTTGATATGCGGACCCTACCCTTTGCCATTGATGTCAAAGGGGGAGTGAGGAGCAGTGAAAAATGAGGGATCCAACTAAGGGGGAGTTCCGGAAATTGTATATAAAGACAGAGCATCAGCAAAGGGGGAGCATAGTGAAAACACTTAGTCATTTTTCACTAAGTGTTGCCATCAATGCCAAAGGGGGAGATTGTTGGCAAGAGACACTATATGGATTCATGGTTGTTGTCATTGATGGCAACAAAGGTCATCCCACATATCCGCAAGACATGATATGTCTCTACCGGAAGTCAGAATAAAGAATGTTGTGGTCCGGTGAAGAAGAACAGAGCATGTGGCAAGGTCCGACAGATTGGTCCGGACCTCTCAGAGGAAGTGTCTTGGTGCAGTGCGGATTTGGGGAAGTCAAGAGGACTACCTTGAGTGGTATATTCCAAGGATTTAGCCTCCGGTGATGGACAAGGAAAAAGATATGAATGGTTGAGTACCGGATTCCTGAGAGACAGTGAAAACAGAGGAAGAACTGACTGGCAGAGTATCAGACTACTTTCCGGATGGGTTACTATTGATGACAGAGGTTGTGAAGGCATGAATCATGTTTGGCCGACATGATTAATGATATCTACAAGTATATGCTTGATCCGCATTGCTTTGTGAGGAAGGATTCAGCCAACAGAATGAGAGTTTGTAAGAAACTAGACTGTTCCGGATGCCGACTAGAAAGGTGATGAAATTACTTGTGCGGATATATATAGAGGATGGATTTAGTTGTGAAAGGGGTGTTAGTGTGGAGAGATATGTGAATAAGTCCAGAGAAAGAGCAGAGGTAGCAAAAAGGATCCGGTATGTAGAAGATAGCAGAATAAAGAACAGAGGAAAGATGAAGTGCAGCAGATCAGTGTACTGAGCCTAACCGGAACTGAACTCCAGCATATGCAGATGCTTCCAATCAGTTCAAGACTGTGATTCTCATCACTTTGTAGACAGTGTGTCTTCTTGTAGGCAGTGGGCCTCTTGTGAGCAGTGTGCTCGGGCAGTGAGCCCTAATTGGCAAGTGCCATCTTTGTAATTTCCTATTCTTCTAACAGAGAATAATTTTGGGTTAATCACCCCGTGGTTTTCTCCCTTAACATGGTTTCCACGTCAAAAATACTGTGTCATGTGTTTCTTGTTTTATGGTTAATGTTTTATGTTTGATTTTATGCTGCTTCAATTAAAAGGAAAATTCAATAAAGGAAATAATTAGGATAACTGATTCACCCCCCCCCCTCTCAGTTATCAACAGAAACATAGGTGAAATAGGAAAAACATGTGAGCGAGACAAAAAAACACCAAGAGAAAAATGAGGGGTTAGATAATATCTAATAAATAAAACATAAAAATGCATCTAAATGTGTCGGTGAACCAAAATAACATACAAATAAAATAAGCCAATAACTAAAAGAATATTAGAGAACCATATTTAATCGACAATGGACATAATATGAATAGGAATAGCAATAAATTATCCTAGAAGTAGGCCAAATATATGAATAGGGGGGGATTGACATAATTGTAGGGAGGAAAAGGATGCACAGAGGAGATAGATAGGTAGAGATGAGGACTAATATAAGAATAAATAAGTAATAAAAACACTAATTTAACCAAGACTATCTATACTATTAACAAGAAGAAAGATAAAGAATTAAGAATAGAGGAAAGGGGGAGAAATATGCCTACTACCATCAAAGTAGGAAATTAATACATATATGTTAAAAAGATCCAATGGAGGAAAAGAAGATGAGAACGAGCATGTAAAGATAAAAACCAAAATAGAAAAAATGTCAACAAGGAAAAGGCAAGCAATAGATAGCCAAGAGAAAACTGCAAGCATGGATGATTAAAGAGGGGGGAGGAATGAGACAAAGCTAAGGAGAAGAGAAATGAAGGGACGGTAGAGAGAAGCAGAGATCGAAGAGAGAGGAGGTTCAAGGGGGAAGATAGGGGGGAAGAGGGAGGATTAGGACGAGAACCAAGAAGGGAGGTTAAGAAGAGGGGATAGGGAGGGTGGTTAATGAGAAGAAAGAGGACCCAAGGGAGAGAGAGAGAGAGAGAGAGAGAGAGAGAGAGAGAGAGAGAGAGAGAGAGAGAGAGAGAGAGAGAGAGAGAGGTACAAGGTAGGAAGAGACGAGGAAGGGGGGAGCAGGGAGAGAGAAGTGAGCAGGGGTGCTAGCTAAAGGACCAAAGAGAGATATGGAGGGGAGTGGAGAGAAGAAGCAAAGGGAGGAGGGGGTTTAGTTTTTTAGAGAATTTATCAAGGGGTTCCACATGTGGTGTAAGTTCCAACCCTCATCTCTATTAAGGTTGGAAGGGTTATTCCTAATGAAGATGGCCTCCTTAAGTTTTCTTTTGAAGAAGTTATCTTCTTTAGCTAAGACACGTGTATCCTCAAGGCATATGTGGTGTTTGGTACTGGAACAGTGATCTGCAAGGGCTGATTTTGTGACCCTTTCATGTCTAATATCTGCATAGTGATCTTTGAGTAATCTTACTTTGGACACGTTTGTGAAGACTCCTAAAGAGTCTGGACATACAATTGTAAATATGATATAGACTCCATATAAGTATAAAGATGATATATAATTCTAGTTTGTTGAAGGCCATGTAAATCACTCATTGATGAGGACTCTGCTACACCTAAAGTTGAGTCCTTTGTTTGGAACTTTGAAGCATGCAAAGAGGCAAGTGACTTGTAATGCTTAAGTAAACACGAGTCTCAACATGATGTAGTTCAACTTGATGACATGTCTAAATGTGACACATTTTAGTTTGTATTGCATGAGGACTTCCTTGTTTGAATGCATATCAAATTTCTAATTAGGTGTATTTTTCTGAAGTGTATGAGTTTGAGGCTTTCAATTTTTTGTATTGACTCACTTGAAGATGCTAGTAGCTATGTGGACATGACTAATATGGGATCCAAGAGTTGTCCTTTTTCCCATGCATTTGGAGTGGATTGTTGGCCCTTATGATTGTTTACATCATGCTGGCCTAGCATTTGAATAGTTGCTTCGTGACATGGATGGGAATAGATAATGTATAGACTTTATCACACTTTAGGGTTTTCTGATTATGTTAAAATGTTATGACTATCCACTTATTCTATTTTAGGCTATCATGAAATGAGGAGCTTCTAAAGGCAAAAATGTTGTCCCAAAAGAAGGCTCAATGTTATTTGTAAAGACATTAGATTGTTAAAATGCAAATTCAAGGGTAGATATTCCTTGGGCTATTTTAGTATAGAGAAGCAAAATTGCAATATGACTATCCTAGGCATTAGAATGGTTGATCATAGTATATTCATGACATTTTCATATTAATGGATGGATTGATGGATGTTTAGGGAGTAAGTTTAAATGTAATGTATGAGAATTCTTATTTATTAAGGATCTAATAGGTCTTATGTCTTATTTGTAGGCCATTAAGGAAAGAAATGAAAAGATACGAAGGACTATCATAACACCTATTACAATTAGGTGCATCAAAGGATTGTCATCCAGGACCTTACCAATATGGGAAGTTATCAAAACCATGTCATATTTAGAATTAAAGGCTTTATCACCTCTTTGTCCCTATAAGCCTATTAGAACAATAGGTCATGCATTTTATTCATATACCAGGGTTTAGAATAAACACTAAGCATTTGTAGTTATGGCAAGTGTAAATGGAAATAGATTACAACTTTAGATAATCTATCCTCTCCTAGATTGCACTGACTGAGTGGAAATTGAAAATTCCCTATCAATGTCTTTTACATACTGAAGGTATGGGTGAGAAAGGTAAACTTTGTATGTTGTAGACAAGGCCTCAAATGTAAAATATATTATGACAATAATGACAAGGACTATTAGGCATGAATGCTATCACTATTATGGATTTTCAAACCAACCATAGGCTGCCATAATAGTACACTGCTAACTATCATACCTTTAGGCATGGTGCCATGAACCTTATGAGTAGAATGCATTGGTATTTGTGAGAAATGTATTGCTTATGTTAAGAATAAGTATTTATATTGTTTGAACATGATCAAAAGGTGGATTACAAATACTACTTTGTCAAAGGAAAACTTTAGTGGCAAAAATCTAACTATGAACTATTGTGCCATCCAAGCACAATCATGACCAACATTAAGGGATAGTCAAGGCATGGTTGTTTTAAGAAACACATTGAAATTGTCCATGGATATTTGAAGTAATTTGCAATAGTCATGATCAAGAATCAAATCTGACTATCTCAACAGTGGTAAAGTTGGCTTCAAGACAATCAAAAATGAGTTTAGGGATTCATTATCACCAAGTAATAGAGAAGAATAACTGTAAGTGTCGACCCTCAATTTCATTATACAAGAGGATGAAGAAGGGGCCATAGTATTTTCATACCATAATACAACATACAAAAGGAAAATCATGAAGTCAAAACATGTGCAAAGGGTATCTATGTTAAAGAGAAGAGTTGTGAATGGAAGATGACTATCACTGTCAAAATAAGGTATAGTCTCACTAAGGATAGTCCTAGGTGATTTGTGGTCAAGAAACATATCAGAGAAACGGATATTCATTTTCTAGAAACGGATATCCGATTTGAGCTGCCAAAACGGATATCCGTTTTTCTTTTTCCGAAGCAAAATGGATATCCGTTTGCTTTGGTACAAAGCAAGATGGATATCCATTTTCTTTGTTGACTTTTCATAGATTCTAATGTGTTTTCATGTTCCAGTCTCTTTTTTGAACTTCACCCTTCGTGCTGACGACTTTTTTTTATGCAAATTTGATAAAACGAAAAGGGTTTATAGAAAAAAATGTCATCTTTCTAAAAATATAAGATTTGTTTGGTTATCATTTTATTAAATAATTATTATTAATTTTCTATATACTGTGTGTCTGAAATCCTAATGGACACACTGATTGAAAAAATCCATAACTTTCAAACTATTTCACCTTTTTGAGATCTGAAACCTGTGTCACACTCTATGCTTTTCTATCTATAGGTAAAAAAAATGAATTTTGATTTTTTTGATTGAGTTAGGTTGGCTGGAAAATTACTTTTTAGTTTTTAAAAAAAGTCACAATAAAAAAATCATAACTAATTATTTTATTGGAAAAAATTTTCAAATAAATATGCATCACATCTGGGCATGAGTCCTCTACTTATTTTGAAAGTTTTAAAAAAAATATATTTTTTTACTCATAGTTAGGTTGGCTGGACAGACACCCACTTTTTATTTTTTTCTAAAAAATTTATTAGCTTTTCATTGAAATATTCATTTTTCACTAAGTAAATTTAGTTTTTTTTAAATAAAATAGTAGCCTATAAACTAGATTCAATTCTCTACAAATTTCATTCTTACATCTTTTTCAAATTGTGTAGATAATCCATTCAAAATTTCACATGAACTTGACAAAGTCTGATTTTTTGTATTTTCATTGCCACTTAGAGGTATAGTTTGGCCCATCATGATCCTGCACATACCCATTTAGAAGATAGATAGTTGGCTCCTTCGCAAGAGGACTTCAAAGCTTTATCTTGCGCATATATGTAATTAGGCATGTGAGTCGAATTTGTAAGCCCGAATGTTTTCGGCGGATCTCTATTTTGAATTCTATGATATACTGAATGACTGAATCTACATTTGTTCCATTTCTTTGAGTTGTTTCCATTGTGTTTACTCTTGTTACACAATCTGGACAATTCATTCTATGAACCCTCCTACCATGACTACACTAGGAATGAAGGTGATAAAGTGGTCCAAGCACCACCACTGGAGTTGTGAAATAGTTGGATATTAAGGAAATAGGTTTTTATGAGGTATGGGACTGTCATAGCTGCATGAAAGTCATATTGTTTACTTGTACTATTCAAGATTTACAAGTCATAGCTGCATGAAAGTCATATTGTTTACTTGTACTATTCAAGATTTACAAGATCTTCCTCATGGAGAGGATGGTGGAAATCAGGCTTCTATCTTCCTAACCTAGAATGCAAATGAAGATAGTCTAACCCTCATCTTGGGAAACAAAGGGCCCAATCAAAACAATGAAGGGCAAACATGACTGTCATATAACACATAAGCCCCATGTTTTTTGCCACCTAATGCTTTGTTTTAACTTGACTATTTGGACATCTCAAGCAGTGTCTTTCTATATAGTGTTGTCATGAGTCTAGGGTGAAGGGCAGCTTTGTCATTAAGAGGAACAACATTATGTGGAAGGTCTGTCCTATCACAATCTTTTTGCTTAGGATATTTCCATGGATCCATGTTATCATGTTGAGGGTTGGGACATAGTTATTAGCAAGATTTAGGCATCCAGGGTCATAATGGCAATTTCTAAGATTGTTGTCTAGTAATTCATGTTTATCAGGATAGTGAAGATTAGGATGTCACCTTACACTTCATTTTATTAGAAGTGACCCACTTGATCATAATGTTGTATGAACTTGTCACTTAGGCTTGGGAGGTTATCATCATTGCATGAAAAGAACTTGTCAAATAGGATCTTTGGAACAATGTATGGACAGCCATCAAAGCATCAAGGATATAGGAATTTTATCACATGTTGTAATTGTAGCTGCCCTTGTAGACATGTATGCAAAGTGTGGAAGCATAGACAAGGCACATGGACTGTTTGATGCAACACCATGCAAAGAGATGTCCTCTCATGGGATGCAATGATTGCAAGATATGCAAAAAATGGATTTATTGAAAAAACTTTAGAAACTTTCAAGTAAATGCAATTGGCACGTGTAAAGCCAAATTCCACAACCTTTGCCAACATCCTCCCTATCTACCAAAATAGGATCTTTGGACCAGTGTATGGACAACCATTAAAGCATAAAGGATATAGGAACTTTGTCACATGTTGTAATTGCAACTGCCCTTGTAGACATGTATGCAAAGTGTGGAAGCATAGACAAGGCATGTGGACTATTTGATACAACACCACAAAGAGATGTCCTCTCATGGAATGCAATGATTGCAAGATATGCAAAAAATGGATTTGTTAAAAAGACATTAGAAACTTTCAAGCAAATGCAATTGGCACGTGTAAAGCTAAATTCCACAACCTTTGCCAGCATCCTCCCTATCTCTACCAAAATGTAGCTACCCTTATAGACATGTATGCAAAGTGTGGAAGCATAGACAAGGTACATGAACTATTTGACATGATACCTTGAAATGAAATGTCATTTCATGGAATGCAATGATTGCAAGATATGCAAAAAATGGATATTTTTTATAAGACTTTATAAACTTTCAAGAAAATACAATTGGCGGGTGTAAAGCCAAATTCCACAACCTTAGCCAGTATCCTCCTTGCCTATGCCAAAATGGACATCCATAAAAGGACAAAAGATATGGGAATTTTGTTAGATGTTATAGTTGCAACTACCCTCGAAGACATGTATGCAAAGTGTGGAAGCATAGACAAGGCACGTGAACAGTTTGGCATGATGCCTCAAAGAAATGTCACCTCATGGAATGTAATGATTGCAAGATATGAACAAAATGGATTTTTTGATAAGGCTTTAGAAACTTTCAAGAAAATGCAATTTGTGGGTGTAAAGCCAAATTCCAAAACCTTAGAAATGGTATCTTTGGGACATGGTATAGACATCCATCAAAGCATAAAGGATATAGTAATTTTGTCAAATGTTGTAGTTGCAACTACCCTGCTAGACATGCATGCAAAGTGTGGAAGCATGTGCAAGGAACATGAACTATTTGACACAATGTCTCAAATAAATGTTGTCTCATGGAATGCAATTATTGCAAGATATGCACGAAATGGATTTTTCATAAGGATTTAAAAACTTTCACAAATGTACAAAAGAAAATTTCAACCAAATGCAATTGGCAAGTCTAAAACCAAATTGCACCACCTTATCCAACATCCTCCTTGCCTATGCCAAAATGGGATCTGGGGAACATGGTGTCAACAACCATCAAAACATAAAGGATATAGGAACTTTGTCACATATTGTGTTTGCAGCTACCCTTGTAGACATGTATGGAAAGTGTGGAAGCATAGACAAGGCGCGTGAACTATTTGAAATGATGCCTCAAAGAAGTGCACAATCTCATGGAATGCAATGATTGCAAGATATGCACAAAACAAATTATTTGAAAATGATTTATAAACTTTCAAGCAAATGCAATTGGCACGTGTAAAACCAAATTCTTGTAATGATAATTGATCATCATATTAAATATTTAATATAAATTGTCATATATATAATGTCATGAACATAACATCTAGTTTATATATAAAGCCATATAGGAATGTCCAAACAAAGTGATACAGGCCTATACAAAAATATACATCGATAACATACAAAAGTATGTATACAAAGCCATCTAGGCATACAAAAAATGTCCCAAAAACTAGTTTCTTGTGGACTTTCATCAAATAATCGGCAGCCCTTGCTTGACCATGAAGATGGAGAGCCAATCAGTGACTCATCCTCTCTCTATCATCGAGTAGACCTCCTTGACAGACGTTCATGCAGCTTCACTTGTTAATGCAATCAAACAATATGCACATTAATATAGAAAACTTGAAATATATAACATCACATATGTAATCGATCACTTACAGCTATCTGATGATCACTCTCAATCATCTTTTCTCTCTCTTCATCCGTAGTTGGACGAGCTAGAGTTGTGACCTCCTGTGAGAAGCATCAAGAATCAAAATTTACTAAACATAAATATCATTTATGTACATCAAATGACGATAAAACAAGAAATACAAAATTATGACATTTTCATTCTATTGGCTCATACCTCGGTCAAAGGATTTCAAGACATCATGGTTGCAGCAATGCCTACCTATGCTGACTTGCAAAGATGAGGAGTCTCCATATTCAATATCTGAAAATAGAGTTCAAGATTATTCGACCAAAATAAATACATAACATTATTTAAATACATAATGATTAGAAATGGTTAAATTTACCTCTGTATAAGTGGTGGTTTTGCATCCAGGGGACCAAGGAAACCATGGAGGTGCTAGTGAAGCTCCCTATTAAAATCATCAAATTGTCACAAAATAATATTACCATTGATATGTGTACAATAATTACGATCAGGTGATAAATTACATACCTGTTGACTTGACCTCCTCTCATAACCCGCTAATGGCTAGCTAACAGAGGTAGGATGAAGACTTTGACCCTAGAATTTCATTACATAGACAATTACATATATTATTTTTGACTTATAATATATAGATAGTCATATAAAATTAATTACAAATTTCAAATAAGAATATATTAAATCAAGATGAAACTTGTAATAAATTACCTGAGAGTCAATACCAAATGTAGTCTGTAAGAGATCATCGGTGGGAATAATCTCATCCAATATGGATGTCTTCATCATTGGATGTTGCTCCTGCGTCGTAGAGTCCTGCCGTGAGTCCTGCTGTGAGTCCTGCATCCCATAATCACATAGGTTCCCACATGAATTACACAAATGTGGGGACAAATGATGCCTACTTCCCTCACCCTCATCAACCTGGCTAAGATCATTAGCATGTTGTGCTAGAGACTGTGTGAGAGTAGTCAATGAATGCAATGTCTCCAACTCAACACTCTCCTTCAAAGTTGAAGGGAGTGACACATGTTCTGGCCTCAACAAGGGTCTAGGTACACAGTTTTCATCTCACTGACCCCCCTCTCTATCTTGGGTAGAGCCACCATCTCTGCCCTGGAACTCTCGAATGTCAAAATAATTGGGAATTTTCTTGAGGATGAACTCACAATGGAGTTTAATCAAGAAATATTGTGGCACCTCATTATTTTTGCATGGGTACTCATCGAAGACCATGTACCATCTATCCCAAAAGTTTTGGGATATATCTTAATTCCTACACCAATGAATAGGGAACCGTTTGCAAGTTTCTTCTAATCTTTGGTCAGTTTTAGGATTAATAAAGTATGCACATAATTGAGATTTTGTAATTTTTTCATTCTTCACATGTTCATATGACAATTTGTCAGCATAGTATTGCTGACACCTCTCCCTATAGTCTTGAAATTCGGTGATTTATTTTGTCACCAATTCGGTGTGGGAAACAATCTCCTCTAATGACTTTGCAAGTGATCTCCTACGATCGGTGCTTGCACTTGGATTGTTTAGCAATTCAACAAGAGTTTGAAGATGTCTTTTGTTTTCTTCTATTTGCCCTAGGTAGTTTTCTTGAGTATTCCTTACATTGTGAGGATATGAAGTTGGGTTTTGAGGGTTTGGAGGGTTTTGGGGGTTATTTTGACCCTTCTCAACTAGAATTGTGTTTTCTGTTGCCTCATTAACTGTAAATGCAAATAAAAAACTAATCAAACACAGCAAAAGTCAAAAATTCTTCTCAAACTAACAAAAATTGATCAAACCCTTCCTTCTTCAGCTGCTAGACCCTCCAAATTTGCTTCACAACGTCTTTGGTAGTGGGTTCGGCGAGGTGGCATCGTGAAAATGTCGATTTCCCTCTTGCAGTTGCTTGGAGAGACTTTCCTTGAACGTGCTCACACTTTGATCTCTATTTTTTGCTGCAAACTCACTCTTTGGCCGTCAGTAATGGCAGAAATAGAATTGTTTTGCACTTTTAAAGCAAAGTAAAACGTGAGCACATTATAATGTGCTCACATTTTTTCCTATTTTGGACCAAAAAGTCCCATGGTGGCGACTTTTTGGTCCCCCATCTTTGTGCATACACCCTTATATTGTATGATCATTATAGATATAAGAAGCACCATTGGGAGTGATGTGGAATTCAACTCAAAATGAGGTGGTAGATACTAGCAGCCCAATAATCCTATAAATTTATGCACTAGTAGAGTTCAATTATCACTTTATATTCCAAGGATCATGTCAAGAAAGAGTTCTATGACTTTTAAGCAAGAACTAAGCAAGAGAGCTAAGAGTTGAGTGAGAGAGGATAAGCTAAAAATATAAGGACGAATAAGCATAGATTTGAAAGTCTAAACGATGAAGTCAAAGTAGTAGCACAATAGAAAGACAAAAGCGCCTAGATGTACTTGTAGTAGTATGCCAACACAAAATGAATATAATATTTGCATTAATGTCATTTTAAAAGCAACCTAGCTTTAGGTAATAATATATGATATTGCTTACAATGAGTTGATTAAATATTAAAACTCATTAATTTTACTAGATAAAATGCCATAAATTTAGAAACCCCTTAGACCCTTGATTTCGCTATCTTTCGCATATCCTCTACAAAGGTGTTCAAGTTTGTATAAGAAGTTCCTCCTTCCATCACTGCCTTCTTCACAGCCTCCTTCAGCCTCACAACATTTTCATGTAGCTTCATTCCAATACAACCTTCCATTAGACTTCTAATTGTACTCTCAACCACATCTTTTGTCACTAATTTAAATTCATCTACATCGACACCCTCAAAGTCCAAGCCAACATTCCAAACATCTTTTGCAAATCGACAATTAAGAAATTGATCAATAAAATAGGGCCATCCAATCATAGGAATTCCCATGCTAATTGCCTCCAAAATAGAGTTCCACCCACTATGTGTAAGGAATCCTCCAACAGAGAAGTGAGAAAGCACCTACATCCATTTTAAAAAACAATTTAAAAACATTTTTAAATTTACAATTGTTGGAACTTCTTTTAATTAAAAAATAAAAACTACCAATAACAACTTTTCTTAAACCTATGTATAGGTTAGGTATCTCGTTCATTTAATACAACCTTTTTTATTAAACGCTATTATATAGGTTTGATCTCTTTATCTACACAAAATAATAACACATGAAAACTCCTTACCTTCAATTGATTCGTCCAATTAACAATCAGCGCTCGATCCTTGGTTCGATCCTTGAAGCCCTCAGGTAATTCCAGAGGTTTGCCTTGTGCTATATCTGATCTCAGGACCCACAAGAACGGGTACCCACAAGCCTCTAGTCCCAGAGCCAGCTCATGTAATTGCCTTTCAGATTTTACAGCAATGCTACCAAAAGAAACATATAACACAGATCCCTGCGGCTGAGCGTCTAGCCATTGGAGGCACTTTTTATCCTCTTCCCACATGCTGTACATGGCATTCCTACCTTGTAAGAAATTTGGAAGAAAGACGGGACCTATTGCCAGAGCAGGGCATCCATTAATGCTGAGACCCATTTGTGCTTCTTTACCTCCTTCCAAATCCTCGAAAGTGTTGACTAGCACGTAGTCTGCTATGTTTTGGATGCGAGACTCATACAGAAAGGAACTGTAAATGCTTTCAGAGATATATTTTTCGCGGTAGAAGGATAAGATGTCGGTTGGCCTGATTGGTGGAATGTTTCCCGGAAGGCATGTGATGAGTTTCTCTTTAGATTTCAAGTCCTCCTCTGCAATACAAAATGCTCATCATATTACTAAAAAATAATAGTCCGATATGGATTGTATTTCAAAGATTCAATGGGAAACAAAACCAACTCAAAATTCTGATATACATAGCCCAACCAACAGCTGCGCCCCAGCTTTAAAATTTTAAATTTTACAGCCAGGTTAGTGAGTGTAAACCTTGCCAGGCCACTTTCTTCCATTACATGGATTAACTTGGCGCCCAAGTTAAAGATTTGGTGGGGATTTTGTCAAGTAGTGAAAGGGGACGAAGAGGAAGAGAAGAGGAAAATTATGAAAGTTGTGTGGAAAAAAAGAACTAGGAGAGGCGTGTAGAACAGCAAGAGATAAGAGAAGAAGAGAGAAGAGGCACATTTTCAATAAAAGAATTTAGTCAGTCCTGTAGTATGTAACCAAATCTATGAGGCCCGATGGTGGAAGGACATTGAGAAGATGGGATTGAGGCACAAGGAGGGCATTTCAAAGTTTTGGCTTCTTCTAGTCATAGATCAATAGCATTAAAAATGTCATATCTTTTATTAGTACAATTCATATTGGCTATGCCAATAAATAATATCCTATAAGTCTGTAGTGCGTGGGCATTGCCAAGTCCACAAGAGAGAAGAGAGAACAAAAAGGCTTTAATTCCAGTTAAGGGAGCGGACCACTATTTTAAAATCATACTTGTCTGAGAACAGAGTAAAACAGGGGATGGCTTTAATTCCCTGTTTGTATGTATTTTCTGATCAAAGTTAACCAGCTGTAAGTTTTGTATTTCAATAAATGAAAGAGAAACAAATATTTAATTTTAGTGTTGCTCGGTATGGTGTGTGTGATATCTCCCAGATTGGGTGGTTTTTGTTTTTTTTAAATCATTGAGTGTTTTATGACAACCCATTGCCCGGATTGAGTGTTTACTTTTCTTTTCGTTATCTTGAGTGTTTGCTTTTTAAATAAGTACCATATGATCAAGCAAATGTGAAACATGAAAAACTCGGAAG
Organism: Cunninghamia lanceolata; assembly: GCA_027924645.1. Lineage (NCBI taxonomy): Eukaryota > Viridiplantae > Streptophyta > Pinopsida > Cupressales > Cupressaceae > Cunninghamia > Cunninghamia lanceolata. The sequence goes on along the minus strand of BSBN01000194.1, from coordinate 10,967,557 downwards.
CTTTACAGTGGATTGTACAAGCATGGGACATCCAAACTCGGGTAACAATCTGTGGAT